>OX382378.1:12948066-18865846 GCA_947508005.1 Amphipoea lucens | reverse complement strand
CGGAGCGCCTCCAATATCGTCGAGTGGGGGACGGAGTTGAAGGCGTTTGCAATGTCGAACGACACTGCCAGCACTCCGTCCCCCGCCTCCACCGCCTCCTTCACCTGGCCCTTGAGCAGGGCCAGCGCGTCGATCGTCGAACGCCCTTGTCGGAAGCCGAATTGGGCGTCCGACAGGTCCGGCCCTACCCCCCGCAAAAGGCCATGAAGCCGGGACGCGATGATCCCCTCGAACAGTTTACCGACCTCATCGAGCAAGACGATGGGCCGGTATGCCGACGGGGAGTCCACCGGACGTCCCTCCTTTCGGAGGAGGCAGAGCTGCCCCTCCTTCCACAGTTTCGGGAACCTCCCAGCCGTAAAGCACGCGCTGAAGAGGTCCCGAAACCTGTCCTCCATTTGGGAGGCGGCGATCGCCACCACCCGTGCGGGGACGCCGTCTGGCCCGGGGGCCGTCTTCTTCGCGCGGAGGGTGAGAACCCCCGCGCGGAGCTCCTCCACCGTCACCGGGGGGACCTGCTCGTCCGGCGGAGCCGCCCCTTGCGGGGGATCCATCGCTGGTGGGGTGAAGTCGGTCCTGCGCGGAAACAGGGACCGGACCACCCCGTCCAGCAACGCCGGCTCGAGGGTCTCCGTCAGTGGGGGACCATAGGGGCGTAGCTGGTTCCGCGCCGCCTTGTATGGTCTCCCATAAGGATCCCTGTCGAGACCCTCCAGCATCTCGGCCCTCGCCGAGTCTTCCGCAGCGCCCATTGCAGACTTGAGGGCCGTCCTCGCCTCTTGGTAAGAGGCGTATAGGCGGTCCTCCTCTGCCCGGACTCGGTTTTGGGCGCTGCGCCGTCGGCTCCGCGCGTAGGCCCTTCTGGCCGCAACGCAGGCGGCCCGGAGACCCGCCAGCTCCTGCGTCCACCAATAGACGGCGCGACGGGGAGGCGGACGGCGAGACCGAGGCATGCTGGAGTTGCACACCTCGGTCAGGGACCCCCTGAGCTGGACCGCTGCGGCGTCCACGTCCAAGGCATCGACAGGGGGGGGCGAAAGCCAGTCCTGGAGAAAGGCCGCCTCCTCGGCTGCCTCCCGGTCCAGGCGGGTGAGTGCCCACCGTGGGAAGGGAGATTGCCCGGCGCGGGCCCTCCCCCCCCCCTGGGTGGAGATGTCGAACCGCACATATCGGTGGTCCGACAGGGTCTCCACCATCTCTACCCGCCAGTTGACGACGCGGGCGGCTAGCGCGGGGGTGGCAAACGAGACGTCCACCACCGATCCGCCCTGTTGCCGCACACACGTGTGGACCGCCCCCCTGTTGAGGAGGGACACACCGCATGAGGCCGCCCAAAACTCGACGGCGCGTCCCCGGACGTTGCAACCGGGGGCCGGGTTGCCCCAGGCCACCGACTTGGCGTTCAGGTCGCCCAACACCACGACCTGGCGCGGTGCCGCCCTCCCTACGACCGCGGTGAGGATCTCGAGGAAATCCTCAAAGTCGGAGAGAGAGCGGTTCGGGGAGAAGTAGACCCCTACCAGGGCCATGTCTCCCCACGCGGCGGCCACGTATCCCGGTCCCCTCTCTAAGAGCGAGAGGGGAGGGGAGTCCGTGGAAGACCGCGACACCAACGCCACCAGGCCGTCCCGGTCGCCCAGCCAACGGCCAGGGACCGAATAAGGCTCGGCGACCACCGCCAAGTCCACCAACCACTCAGCCATGGTCTGCATCAGCAGATCCTGGGCTGCCCTGCAGTGGTTGGCGTTCGCCTGGAGTATGCGATGTTCGACCCTATCCATCAGTCGGACATCGCACCCCCCTTCCTCCGCAGCCACCGCAGAAGCAGCGGTGCTATTGGCAGGCCCGGTCGGCGCCTGCGCTTTGCCCCGCACAGGGGGAGGACTGCAGTTCCTCCCCTTCATTGCGTGGTCTGCCGGGCAGCCACTGGCGGCACACACCGCGCAGTGCGGCGTGGCGGCCTCGCAGGAGGCGGCTTTGTGGCCGTCCTTGCCGCAGCGGTAGCAGGCGTTCGACCTGTCCACTGCGGACGGACACAGGGGCCGGGTGTGTCCGATGCCGAAGCACCGGAAACACCGCAGAGGCTGGTCCTCGAGCGCCCGGACCGCTCCCGAGCTAAAGCCGACTGTGAGCCGTCCCTTGGCAAGGACGGCTTTGGCAGCGGCGATTGGGCACTCGAGGCGCATGGTGCCCATGCCGCCGCGGCCGGGCCTTATGTCCCGGCCTTGGACCGCCGCGACGCCACAGCCCCCTATCGCTGCGACCGCCGCTACCACCTCCTCCTTGGTGACGGAGTCGTCCAGGTCCGTCACCTCTATGGCCGCCGACTTGACCGGCCGTGCCATCTTGGCCGAATCCGCGATGACCTCCTGCAGCTTGGCTGCAAAGAGGTCCGCATGGGCACTCCCCTCTGCCCCCGGGAACTCGAATATTCGAGCCCCGGCCTGGGTCCGCCGGCAGGACACACTGCCGATCCCCAGCTGGGTGGGATCGGCGTTCGCACGCGCCCGCACCAAAACGGACGCGTACGTCTCCCCTCGGTCCGCAGCCTCCGCGGTGAGCGTCACCACGACGGCTGCGGTTTTTGGGGAGACCAGCTGCACCCTTCTCTTCCCTTTCCCCGTCCGCTTTCCCTTGCCGGTCGTCTGCGACTTGCTGGGAGCGGTGGTGGCGGCGGGGACGGCGGGGACGGCCGTCGCCGACTTTTTGCCCTTGCCCTTCCCCTTGCGGACCACTTCCGTCCACTCGTTGGACGGGGTCGTTGAGGGGAGGAGAAGGGCGTCGTCCGCGTGGGAGCAGGACGGGCCCGGCTCACGCTGCCTCGCGTCTGCCGCAAGGGCCGGTCGGAGGCGCTTCTCCGGCAGGAGCCGGTCCTCTATGCCCGCCAAGCAGGCTCTTGTGAAGGCCCTCTCCTCCATTACGACCTTGCGGATGATATCCTCAAGGTTGGAGGAGGGGCCCTCTGCCGCAGGGCTCGACTTGGCCTGTTGTGGCCGGGCCGTGGCTTCAGCCAGCTTCTGATGAAGCTGGCTGACCTCCGACTGCAGGCGATCCACCTTCGCCTGCAGTTGCCGCGTTTCGTCGGTGGAGCTGCGCTGGACCAGCTCCGCAACGACGCCGCGCATGCTCGCGGCCCTACATTTCAGGGCCTTTTGTAGGGTCCCCTTTATGTTGGAGGACTTCGAGGCGACCTCCGCGATCTCCCTCTCGTCCTCCTCCGCCATCCTCTCCAGCTCGGCCAGGGAGTGGTCCGCGTATACGACGCGGGACGCACCGTACCCGGACTTGGCCCGGGCGACGTGCGCCCGCTTCTCCGCGGCAGCGACCCGCTCCTCCAGCTCTTGCTGGAGCTGAGCCCGCCGAGCCAGATCCAGCTGGCGTTGGGCGTTCTCGAGCCCAACGACATGGGTCTCCGCGGCAGCCGTCGGCTTTTTAGCCTTCGGCGACCGCGTCGACCCCGAGGCCGAGGAGCCCTCGGACCCACCGCTCCGGTGGACCCTCTTCCGCGAACGAGAGTCGTCCGCGTCCGACACACTGATAAGTGAGTCGTTGTCGGACGACGACTCGTCCGCCCCTCCAAAGAAGAAGCTAGCCGCAGACGGCGCGCGGCTAGCTTCTGACGCCGAAGCGTCGGCTTGGCCCTGAGAAGGGCCTTTGGGAACCTAACCTAACCTAACCTTTTTTTTTTTTTTTTTTTTTTTGCGCTGGGAAAAATGCGTTACGCATACCCTCCCATCGGGGGATGGGGGGCTATGTGGGACTCCCGGGTCTGACCCGGTATACCCACTAAAAAACCCAGCGGCACTCCCGCTTCGTCCGAGTGGCGGGGGACTGGGAAACCAGCGTAGCCTTAACGTCCAGTCCTCCGCCGACGATTGTCCTTCAGGGCGGGCCCCTCACGGGGGCCCGGGAGTGACCGACGAAGGTGGTGATGGGTGCAATGCGGGAGACGGCACCCCCGTGCCTGTCGCCCGCCCATCGCCACCATGAGGGGGGAGAGGCTGGCGCCTTCTCCGACCCCTTCTTCGTCTGCGGAGCGGCACAGCGAGAGGGTCGTCCTCCCGCGCGCGCTCCGCCTCCTCCTTTTGCGAGATTACGTCCTCGCAAAAGGAGGCCACCGCTGCCCAGGCCTCCTCGCTCCCCAGCATGGCGTTGATCACACCAGGAAGCGAGAGGTCCTGTCCGACCGCCGCGGTCAGACCGCGGCGCAGCTCGGACCAAGCCGGGCACGCCTCGAGGGTGTGCTGCGCCGTGTCCTCCGCCGCGCCGCAGTCGTGGCACGCCGGGGTCTCCTCCCTCCCGATCCGGTGCAGGTACGTTCCGAAACAGCCGTGGCCGGACAACACCTGCACCAGACGGAACGAGAGGAAACCGTGGGACCGCTCGAGCCAGCTCTGCAGGACCGGGCCGAGCGCGTCCAACGTCCGGCGGCCAAAGGCGGCGGTGGCGAGGTCCTCTGTCCAGTGAAGGACGATTGCGTCCCTCGCCTCCCGCCGCACGGCCTCCCGCTCTTCGGCGACGGGGCGCTCCCCGAGCGCCCTTCGTTGCGCGGTCCACTCGTACACTCTGGCGAGCACCCAAGCCTCCAGCTCCCAAGGAGGGGTGCCGGCCAGAGCGCACGCCGCCGAAAAGCCCACCGAGCGGTAGGCCCTCGCCACCCGCAGTGCAATGGCCCTTTGGGGCTTGCGGATGGCGGTCGCATTCTCCCTCCTGTGGAGGGAGTCCGCCCAGATAGGGGCCCCGTATAGGGCCATGCTCCTGAGGACGCCGGCATAGAGGCGCCGGCACCCCACCTTGGGCCCCCCCAGGTTCGGGAGCAGCCGCGAGAGGGCGTCCGCGGCTTTCAGGAGGCGCGTCGACAGCCCGCTGAAATGCGGGCCGAAGCGCCACCTCTCGTCCAGCACCAGGCCCAGATACTTCATCTGGGGCTGGACCTCTATCCGGACGCCCTCTACGACGATGTGGGCGTCGGGAGGGCAGCGCTGCCGAGGCCCGTGAAAGAATACGGCCTCGGTCTTGTGCAGCGCCACCTTCAATCCCAGGAGGCGGATCCTCTCTGCAACCAGGGATCCGCCAGCCGAGGCCAGACAGGCCGCGTCTCCAAAGTTCCTCCCCCGGGCAGTGAGGAGAGTGTCATCCGCGTAGCAGATGACACTCGTGCCCTGGAGGAGGACTCCGCGTAGGAGCCAGTCGAACCCGATGTTCCACAGGGAGGGCCCCAGAACTGACCCCTGCGGAACACCGGACTCTGCTCCGTACCGCCTCACCGTGCCCGTCCGGTCCGCGAGGAGGACCTCTCGGCCCTCCAGGTAGCTGGCCAGCAGATCGTGCAGGTATTGGGGCACTCCGTGATACCGGAGCGCCTCCAATATCGTCGAGTGGGGGACGGAGTTGAAGGCGTTTGCAATGTCGAACGACACTGCCAGCACTCCGTCCCCCGCCTCCACCGCCTCCTTCACCTGGCCCTTGAGCAGGGCCAGCGCGTCGATCGTCGAACGCCCTTGTCGGAAGCCGAATTGGGCGTCCGACAGGTCCGGCCCTACCCCCCGCAAAAGGCCATGAAGCCGGGACGCGATGATCCCCTCGAACAGTTTACCGACCTCATCGAGCAAGACGATGGGCCGGTATGCCGACGGGGAGTCCACCGGACGTCCCTCCTTTCGGAGGAGGCAGAGCTGCCCCTCCTTCCACAGTTTCGGGAACCTCCCAGCCGTAAAGCACGCGCTGAAGAGGTCCCGAAACCTGTCCTCCATTTGGGAGGCGGCGATCGCCACCACCCGTGCGGGGACGCCGTCTGGCCCGGGGGCCGTCTTCTTCGCGCGGAGGGTGAGAACCCCCGCGCGGAGCTCCTCCACCGTCACCGGGGGGACCTGCTCGTCCGGCGGAGCCGCCCCTCGCGGGGGATCCATCGCTGGTGGGGTGAAGTCGGTCCTGCGCGGAAACAGGGACCGGACCACCCCGTCCAGCAACGCCGGCTCGAGGGTCTCCGTCAGTGGGGGACCATAGGGGCGTAGCTGGTTCCGCGCCGCCTTGTACGGTCTCCCATAAGGATCCCTGTCGAGACCCTCCAGCATCTCGGCCCTCGCCGAGTCTTCCGCAGCGCCCATTGCAGACTTGAGGGCCGTCTTCGCCTCTTGGTAAGAGGCGTATAGGCGGTCCTCCTCTGCCCGGACTCGGTTTTGGGCGCTGCGCCGTCGGCTCCGCGCGTAGGCCCTTCTGGCCGCAACGCAGGCGGCCCGGAGACCCGCCAGCTCCTGCGTCCACCAATAGACGGCGCGACGGGGAGGCGGACGGCGAGACCGAGGCATGCTGGAGTTGCACACCTCGGTCAGGGACCCCCTGAGCTGGACCGCTGCGGCGTCCACGTCCAAGGCATCGACAGGGGGGGGCGAAACCTAACCTAACCTAACCTAACCTAACCTAACCTAACCTAACCTTTTTTTTTTTTTTTTTTTTTTTTTTTTTTTTTTTTTTTTTTTTTTTTTTTTTTTTTTTTTTTTGCGCTGGGAAAAATGCGTTACGCATACCCTCCCATCGGGGGATGGGGGGCTATGTGGGACTCCCGGGTCTGACCCGGTATACCCACTAAAAAACCCAGCGGCACTCCCGCTTCGTCCGAGTGGCGGGGGACTGGGAAACCAGCGTAGCCTTCACGTCCAGTCCTCCGCCGACGATTGTCCTTCAGGGCGGGCCCCTCACGGGGGCCCGGGAGTGACCGACGAAGGTGGTGATGGGTGCAATGCGGGAGACGGCACCCCCGTGCCTGTCGCCCGCCCATCGCCACCATGAGGGGGGAGAGGCTGGCGCCTTCTCCGACCCCTTCTTCGTCTGCGGAGCGGCACAGCGAGAGGGTCGTCCTCCCGCGCGCGCTCCGCCTCCTCCTTTTGCGAGATTACGTCCTCGCAAAAGGAGGCCACCGCTGCCCAGGCCTCCTCGCTCCCCAGCATGGCGTTGATCACACCAGGAAGCGAGAGGTCCTGTCCGACCGCCGCGGTCAGACCGCGGCGCAGCTCGGACCAAGCCGGGCACGCCTCGAGGGTGTGCTGCGCCGTGTCCTCCGCCGCGCCGCAGTCGTGGCACGCCGGGGTCTCCTCCCTCCCGATCCGGTGCAGGTACGTTCCGAAACAGCCGTGGCCGGACAACACCTGCACCAGACGGAACGAGAGGAAACCGTGGGACCGCTCGAGCCAGCTCTGCAGGACCGGGCCGAGCGCGTCCAACGTCCGGCGGCCAAAGGCGGCGGTGGCGAGGTCCTCTGTCCAGTGAAGGACGATTGCGTCCCTCGCCTCCCGCCGCACGGCCTCCCGCTCTTCGGCGACGGGGCGCTCCCCGAGCGCCCTTCGTTGCGCGGTCCACTCGTACACTCTGGCGAGCACCCAAGCCTCCAGCTCCCAAGGAGGGGTGCCGGCCAGAGCGCACGCCGCCGAAAAGCCCACCGAGCGGTAGGCCCTCGCCACCCGCAGTGCAATGGCCCTTTGGGGCTTGCGGAGGGCGGTCGCATTCTCCCTCCTGTGGAGGGAGTCCGCCCAGATAGGGGCCCCGTATAGGGCCATGCTTCTGAGGACGCCGGCATAGAGGCGCCGGCACCCCACCTTGGGCCCCCCCAGGTTCGGGAGCAGCCGCGAGAGGGCGTCCGCGGCTTTCAGGAGGCGCGTCGACAGCCCGCTGAAATGCGGGCCGAAGCGCCACCTCTCGTCCAGCACCAGGCCCAGATACTTCATCTGGGGCTGGACCTCTATCCGGACGCCCTCTACGACGATGTGGGCGTCGGGAGGGCAGCGCTGCCGAGGCCCGTGAAAGAATACGGCCTCGGTCTTGTGCAGCGCCACCTTCAATCCCAGGAGGCGGATCCTGTCTGCAACCAGGGATCCGCCAGCCGAGGCCAGACAGGCCGCGTCTCCAAAGTTCCTCCCCCGGGCAGTGAGGAGAGTGTCATCCGCGTAGCAGATGACACTCGTGCCCTGGAGGAGGACTCCGCGTAGGAGCCAGTCGAACCCGATGTTCCACAGGGAGGGCCCCAGAACTGACCCCTGCGGAACACCGGACTCTGCTCCGTACCGCCTCACCGTGCCCGTCCGGTTCGCGAGGAGGACCTCTCGGCCCTCCAGGTAGCTGGCCAGCAGATCGTGCAGGTATTGGGGCACTCCGTGATACCGGAGCGCCTCCAATATCGTCGAGTGGGGGACGGAGTTGAAGGCGTTTGCAATGTCGAACGACACTGCCAGCACTCCGTCCCCCGCCTCCACCGCCTCCTTCACCTGGCCCTTGAGTAGGGCCAGCGCGTCGATCGTCGAACGCCCTTGTCGGAAGCCGAATTGGGCGTCCGACAGGTCCGGCCCTACCCCCCGCAAAAGGCCATGAAGACGGGACGCGATGATCCCCTCGAACAGTTTACCGACCTCATCGAGCAAGACGATGGGCCGGTATGCCGACGGGGAGTCCACCGGACGTCCCTCCTTTCGGAGGAGGCAGAGCTGCCCCTCCTTCCACAGTTTCGGGAACCTCCCAGCCGTAAAGCACGCGCTGAAGAGGTCCCGAAACCTGTCCTCCATTTGGGAGGCGGCGATCGCCACCACCCGTGCGGGGACGCCGTCTGGCCCGGGGGCCGTCTTCTTCGCGCGGAGGGTGAGAACCCCCGCGCGGAGCTCCTCCACCGTCACCGGGGGGACCTGCTCGTCCGGCGGAGCCGCCCCTTGCGGGGGATCCATCGCTGGTGGGGTGAAGTCGGTCCTGCGCGGAAACAGGGACCGGACCACCCCGTCCAGCAACGCCGGCTCGAGGGTCTCCGTCAGTGGGGGACCATAGGGGCGTAGCTGGTTCCGCGCCGCCTTGTACGGTCTCCCATAAGGATCCCTGTCGAGACCCTCCAGCATCTCGGCCCTCGCCGAGTCTTCCGCAGCGCCCATTGCAGACTTGAGGGCCTGCCTCGCCTCTTGGTAAGAGGCGTATAGGCGGTCCTCCTCTGCCCGGACTCGGTTTTGGGCGCTGCGCCGTCGGCTCCGCGCGTAGGCCCTTCTGGCCGCAACGCAGGCGGCCCGGAGACCCGCCAGCTCCTGCGTCCACCAATAGACGGCGCGACGGGGAGGCGGACGGCGAGACCGAGGCATGCTGGAGTTGCACACCTCGGTCAGGGACCCCCTGAGCTGGACCGCTGCGGCGTCCACGTCCAAGGCATCGACAGGGGGGGGCGAAAGCCAGTCCTGGAGAAAGGCCGCCTCCTCGGCTGCCTCCCGGTCCAGGCGGGTGAGTGCCCACCGTGGGAAGGGAGATTGCCCGGCGCGGGCCCTCCCCCCTCCCTGGGTGGAGATGTCGAACCGCACATATCGGTGGTCCGACAGGGTCTCCACCATCTCTACCCGCCAGTTGACGACGCGGGCGGCTAGCGCGGGGGTGGCAAACGAGACGTCCACCACCGATCCGCCCTGTTGCCGCACACACGTGTGGACCGCCCCCCTGTTGAGGAGGGACACACCGCATGAGGCCGCCCAAAACTCGACGGCGCGTCCCCGGACGTTGCAACCGGTGGCCGGGTTGCCCCAGGCCACCGACTTGGCGTTCAGGTCGCCCAACACCACGACCTGGCGCGGTGCCGCCCTCCCTACGACCGCGGTGAGGATCTCGAGGAAATCCTCAAAGTCGGAGAGAGAGCGGTTCGGGGAGAAGTAGACCCCTACCAGGGCCATGTCTCCCCACGCGGCGGCCACGTATCCCGGTCCCCTCTCTAAGAGCGAGAGGGGAAGGGAGTCCGTGGAAGACCGCGACACCAACGCCACCAGGCCGTCCCGGTCGCCCAGCCAACGGCCAGGGACCGAATAAGGCTCGGCGACCACCGCCAAGTCCACCAACCACTCAGCCATGGTCTGCATCAGCAGATCCTGGGCTGCCCTGCAGTGGTTGGCGTTCGCCTGGAGTATGCGATGTTCGACCCTATCCATCAGTCGGACATCGCACCCCCTTCCTCCGCAGCCACCGCAGAAGCAGCGGTGCTATTGGCAGGCCCGGTCGGCGCCTGCGCTTTGCCCCGCACAGGGGGAGGACTGCAGTTCCTCCCCTTCATTGCGTGGTCTGCCGGGCAGCCACTGGCGGCACACACCGCGCAGTGCGGCGTGGCGGCCTCGCAGGAGGCGGCTTTGTGGCCGTCCTTGCCGCAGCGGTAGCAGGCGTTCGACCTGTCCACTGCGGACGGACACAGGGGCCGGGTGTGTCCGATGCCGAAGCACCGGAAACACCGCAGAGGCTGGTCCTCGAGCGCCCGGACCGCTCCCGAGCTAAAGCCGACTGTGAGCCGTCCCTTGGCAAGGACGGCTTTGGCAGCGGCGATTGGGCACTCGAGGCGCATGGTGCCCATGCCGCCGCGGCCGGGCCTTATGTCCCGGCCTTGGACCGCCGCGACGACACAGCCCCCTATCGCTGCGACCGCCGCTACCACCTCCTCCTTGGTGACGGAGTCGTCCAGGTCCGTCACCTCTATGGCCGCCGACTTGACCGGCCGTGCCACCTTGGCCGAGTCTGCGATGACCTCCTGCAGCTTGGCTGCAAAGAGGTCCGCATGGGCACTCCCCTCTGCCCCCGGGAACTCGAATATTCGAGCCCCGGCCTGGGTCCGCCGGCAGGACACACTGCCGATCCCCAGCTGGGTGGGATCGGCGTTCGCACGCGCCCGCACCAAAACGGACGCGTACGTCTCCCCTCGGTCCGCAGCCTCCGCGGTGAGCGTCACCACGACGGCCGCGGTTTTTGGGGAGACCAGCTGCACCCTTCGCTTCCCCTTCCCCTTCCCCGTCCGCTTTCCCTTGCCGGTCGTCTGCGACTTGCTGGGAGCGGCGGTGGCGGCGGGGACGGCGGGGACGGCCGTCGCCGACTTTTTGCCCTTGCCCTTCCCCTTGCGGACCACTTCCGTCCACTCGTTGGACGGGGTCGTTGAGGGGAGGAGAAGGGCGTCGTCCGCGTGGGAGCAGGACGGGCCCGGCTCACGCTGCCTCGCGTCTGCCGCAAGGGCCGGTCGGAGGCGCTTCTCCGGCAGGAGCCGGTCCTCTATGCCCGCCAAGCAGGCTCTTGTGAAGGCCCTCTCCTCCATTACGACCTTGCGGATGATATCCTCAAGGTTGGAGGAGGGGCCCTCTGCCGCAGGGCTCGACTTGGCCTGTTGTGGCCGGGCCGTGGCTTCAGCCAGCTTCTGATGAAGCTGGCTGACCTCCGACTGCAGGCGATCCACCTTCGCCTGCAGTTGCCGCGTTTCGTCGGTGGAGCTGCGCTGGACCAGCTCCGCAACGACGCCGCGCATGCTCGCGGCCCTACATTTCAGGGCCTTTTGAAGGGTCCCCTTTATGTTGGAGGACTTCGAGGCGACCTCCGCGATCTCCCTCTCGTCCTCCTCCGCCATCCTCTCCAGCTCGGCCAGGGAGTGGTCCGCGTATACGACGCGGGGCGCACCGTACCCGGACTTGGCCCGGGCGACGTGCGCCCGCTTCTCCGCGGCAGCGACCCGCTCCTCCAGCTCTTGCTGGAGCTGAGCCCGCCGAGCCAGATCTAACTGGCGTTGGGCGTTCTCGAGCCCAACGACATGGGTCTCCGCGGCAGCCGTCGGCTTTTTAGCCTTCGGCGACCGCGTCGACCCCGAGGCCGAGGAGCCCTCGGACCCACCGCTCCGGTGCACTCTCTTCCGCGGACGAGAGTCGTCCGCGTCCGACACAGTGATGAGTGAGTCGTTGTCGGACGACGACTCGTCCGCCCCTCCAAAGAAACTAGCCGCAGACGGCGCGCGGCTAGTTTCTGACGCCGAAGCGTCGGCTTGGCCCTGAGAAGGGCCTTTGGGTTGGCCCTGAGAAGGGCCTTTTGGTTGGCCCTGAGAAGGGCCTTTGGGTTGGCCCTGAGAAGGGCCTTTGGGTTGGCCCTGAGAAGGGCCTTTTGGTTGGCCCTGAGAAGGGCCTTTGGGTTGGCCCTGAGAAGGGCCTTTTTGTTTTAAAAATCGCCCGGAGGCGTCCCGCTCAGGGGTCGGCATGATCCCGGCAGGTTCGCAGACACACGACTAAAATAAAATTAAAATCCGCGAAGGCACAGTGCACTTTGGCCAACCCAGTCTGCCACTCCGTTACGGTGGTCAGAACTGGGCTGTTTCCAGGGGACGCGACGTGGACGCAAGCACTGTGGGGTGGTCCCCCAACCTAACCTAACCTAACCTAACCTAACCTAACCTTTTTTTTTTTTTTTTTTTTTTGCGCTGGGAAAAATGCGTTACGCATACCCTCCCATCGGGGGATGGGGGGCTATGTGGGACTCCCGGCTCTGACCCGGTATACCCACTAAAAAACCCAGCGGCACTCCCGCTTCGTCCGAGTGGCGGGGGACTGGGAAACCAGCGTAGCCTTAACGTCCAGTCCTCCGCCGACGATTGTCCTTCAGGGCGGGCCCCTCACGGGGGCCCGGGAGTGACCGACGAAGGTGGTGATGGGTGCAATGCGGGAGACGGCACCCCCGTGCCTGTCGCCCGCCCATCGCCACCATGAGGGGGGAGAGGCTGGCGCCTTCTCCGACCCCTTCTTCGTCTGCGGAGCGGCACAGCGAGAGGGTCGTCCTCCCGCGCGCGCTCCGCCTCCTCCTTTTGCGAGATTACGTCCTCGCAAAAGGAGGCCACCGCTGCCCAGGCCTCCTCGCTCCCCAGCATGGCGTTGATCACACCAGGAAGCGAGAGGTCCTGTCCGACCGCCACGGTCAGACCGCGGCGCAGCTCGGACCAAGCCGGGCACGCCTCGAGGGTGTGCTGCGCCGTGTCCTCCGCCGCGCCGCAGTCGTGGCACGCCGGGGTCTCCTCCCTCCCGATCCGGTGCAGGTACGTTCCGAAACAGCCGTGGCCGGACAACACCTGCACCAGACGGAACGAGAGGAAACCGTGGGACCGCTCGAGCCAGCTCTGCAGGACCGGGCCGAGCGCGTCCAACGTCCGGCGGCCAAAGGCGGCGGTGGCGAGGTCCTCTGTCCAGTGAAGGACGATTGCGTCCCTCGCCTCCCGCCGCACGGCCTCCCGCTCTTCGGCGACGGGGCGCTCCCCGAGCGCCCTTCGTTGCGCGGTCCACTCGTACACTCTGGCGAGCACCCAAGCCTCCAGCTCCCAAGGAGGGGTGCCGGCCAGAGCGCACGCCGCCGAAAAGCCCACCGAGCGGTAGGCCCTCGCCACCCGCAGTGCAATGGCCCTTTGGGGCTTGCGGATGGTGGTCGCATTCTCCCTCCTGTGGAGGGAGTCCGCCCAGATAGGGGCCCCGTATAGGGCCATGCTCCTGAGGACGCCGGCATAGAGGCGCCGGCACCCCACCTTGGGCCCCCCCAGGTTCGGGAGCAGCCGCGAGAGGGCGTCCGCGGCTTTCAGGAGGCGCGTCGACAGCCCGCTGAAATGCGGGCCGAAGCGCCACCTCTCGTCCAGCACCAGGCCCAGATACTTCATCTGGGGCTGGACCTCTATCCGGACGCCCTCTACGACGATGTGGGCGTCGGGAGGGCAGCGCTGCCGAGGCCCGTGAAAGAATACGGCCTCGGTCTTGTGCAGCGCCACCTTCAATCCCAGGAGGCGGATCCTCTCTGCAACCAGGGATCCGCCAGCCGAGGCCAGACAGGCCGCGTCTCCAAAGTTCCTCCCCCGGGCAGTGAGGAGAGTGTCATCCGCGTAGCAGATGACACTCGTGCCCTGGAGGAGGACTCCGCGTAGGAGCCAGTCGAACCCGATGTTCCACAGGGAGGGCCCCAGAACTGACCCCTGCGGAACACCGGACTCTGCTCCGTACCGCCTCACCGTGCCCGTCCGGTCCGCGAGGAGGACCTCTCGGCCCTCCAGGTAGCTGGCCAGCAGATCCTGCAGGTATTGGGGCACTCCGTGATACCGGAGCGCCTCCAATATCGTCGAGTGGGGGACGGAGTTGAAGGCGTTTGCAATGTCGAACGACACTGCCAGCACTCCGTCCCCCGCCTCCACCGCCTCCTTCACCTGGCCCTTGAGTAGGGCCAGCGCGTCGATCGTCGAACGCCCTTGTCGGAAGCCGAATTGGGCGTCCGACAGGTCCGGCCCTACCCCCCGCAAAAGGCCATGAAGCCGGGACGCGATGATCCCCTCGAACAGTTTACCGACCTCATCGAGCAAGACGATGGGCCGGTATGCCGACGGGGAGTCCACCGGACGTCCCTCCTTTCGGAGGAGGCAGAGCTGCCCCTCCTTCCACAGTTTCGGGAACCTCCCAGCCGTAAAGCACGCGCTGAAGAGGTCCCGAAACCTGTCCTCCATTTGGGAGGCGGCGATTGCCACCACCCGTGCGGGGACGCCGTCTGGCCCGGGGGCCGTCTTCTTCGCGCGGAGGGTGAGAACCCCCGCGCGGAGCTCCTCCACCGTCACCGGGGGGACCTGCTCGTCCGGCGGAGCCGCCCCTTGCGGGGGATCCATCGCTGGTGGGGTGAAGTCGGTCCTGCGCGGAAACAGGGACCGGACCACCCCGTCCAGCAACGCCGGCTCGAGGGTCTCCGTCAGTGGGGGACCATAGGGGCGTAGCTGGTTCCGCGCCGCCTTGTACGGTCTCCCATAAGGATCCCTGTCGAGACCCTCCAGCATCTCGGCCCTCGCCGAGTCTTCCGCAGCGCCCATTGCAGACTTGAGGGCCGTCCTCGCCTCTTGGTAAGAGGCGTATAGGCGGTCCTCCCCTGCCCGGACTCGGTTTTGGGCGCTGCGCCGTCGGCTCCGCGCGTAGGCCCTTCTGGCCGCAACGCAGGCGGCCCGGAGACCCGCCAGCTCCTGCGTCCACCAATAGACGGCGCGACGGGGAGGCGGACGGCGAGACCGAGGCATGCTGGAGTTGCACACCTCGGTCAGGGACCCCCTGAGCTGGACCGCTGCGGCGTCCACGTCCAAGGCATCGACAGGGGGGGGCGAAAGCCAGTCCTGGAGAAAGGCCGCCTCCTCGGCTGCCTCCCGGTCCAGGCGGGTGAGTGCCCACCGTGGGAAGGGAGACTGCCCGGCGCGGGCCCTCCCCCCCCCCTGGGTGGAGATGTCGAACCGCACATATCGGTGGTCCGACAGGGTCTCCACCATCTCTACCCGCCAGTTGACGACGCGGGCGGCTAGCGCGGGGGTGGCAAACGAGACGTCCACCACCGATCCGCCCTGTTGCCGCACACACGTGTGGACCGCCCCCCTGTTGAGGAGGGACACACCGCATGAGGCCGCCCAAAACTCGACGGCGCGTCCCCGGACGTTGCAACCGGTGGCCGGGTTGCCCCAGGCCACCGACTTGGCGTTCAGGTCGCCCAACACCACGACCTGGCGCGGTGCCGCCCTCCCTACGACCGCGGTGAGGATCTCGAGGAAATCCTCAAAGTCGGAGAGAGAGCGGTTCGGGGAGAAGTAGACCCCTACCAGGGCCATGTCTCCCCACGCGGCGGCCACGTATCCCGGTCCCCTCTCTAAGAGCGAGAGGGGAGGGGAGTCCGTGGAAGACCGCGACACCAACGCCACCAGGCCGTCCCGGTCGCCCAGCCAACGGCCAGGGACCGAATAAGGCTCGGCGACCACCGCCAAGTCCACCAACCACTCAGCCATGGTCTGCATCAGCAGATCCTGGGCTGCCCTGCAGTGGTTGGCGTTCGCCTGGAGTATGCGATGTTCGACCCTATCCATCAGTCGGACATCGCACCCCCTTCCTCCGCTGCCACCGCAGAAGCAGCGGTGCCATTGGCAGGCCCGGTCGGCGCCTGCGCTTTGCCCCGCACAGGGGGAGGACTGCAGTTCCTCCCCTTCATTGCGTGGTCTGCCGGGCAGCCACTGGCGGCACACACCGCGCAGTGCGGCGTGGCGGCCTCGCAGGAGGCGGCTTTGTGGCCGTCCTTGCCGCAGCGGTAGCAGGCGTTCGACCTGTCCACTGCGGACGGACACAGGGGCCGGGTGTGTCCGATGCCGAAGCACCGGAAACACCGCAGAGGCTGGTCCTCGAGCGCCCGGACCGCTCCCGAGCTAAAGCCGACTGTGAGCCGTCCCTTGGCAAGGACGGCTTTGGCAGCGGCGATTGGGCACTCGAGGCGCATGGTGCCCATGCCGCCGCGGCCGGGCCTTATGTCCCGGCCTTGGACCGCCGCGACGCCACAGCCCCCTATCGCTGCGACCGCCGCTACCACCTCCTCCTTGGTGACGGAGTCGTCCAGGTCCGTCACCTCTATGGCCGCCGACTTGACCGGCCGTGCCACCTTGGCCGAATCCGCGATGACCTCCTGCAGCTTGGCTGCAAAGAGGTCCGCATGGGCACTCCCCTCTGCCCCCGGGAACTCGAATATTCGAGCCCCGGCCTGGGTCCGCCGGCAGGACACACTGCCGATCCCCAGCTGGGTGGGATCGGCGTTCGCACGCGCCCGCACCAAAACGGACGCGTACGTCTCCCCTCGGTCCGCAGCCTCCGCGGTGAGCGTCACCACGACGGCTGCGGTTTTTGGGGAGACCAGCTGCACCCTTCTCTTCCCTTTCCCCGTCCGCTTTCCCTTGCCGGTCGTCTGCGACTTAACCTAACCTAACCTAACCTAACCTAACCTAACCTTTTTTTTTTTTTTTTTTTTTTTTTTTTTTTTTTTTTTTTTTTTTTTTTTTTTTTTTTTTTGCGCTGGGAAAAATGCGTTACGCATACCCTCCCATCGGGGGATGGGGGGCTATGTGGGACTCCCGGGTCTGACCCGGTATACCCACTAAAAAACCCAGCGGCACTCCCGCTTCGTCCGAGTGGCGGGGGACTGGGAAACCAGCATAGCCTTTACGTCCAGTCCTCCGCCGACGATTGTCCTTCAGGGCGGGCCCCTCACGGGGGCCCGGGAGTGACCGACGAAGGTGGTGATGGGTGCAATGCGGGAGACGGCACCCCCGTGCCTGTCGCCCGCCCATCGCCACCATGAGGGGGGAGAGGCTGGCGCCTTCTCCGACCCCTTCTTCGTCTGCGGAGCGGCACAGCGAGAGGGTCGTCCTCCCGCGCGCGCTCCGCCTCCTCCTTTTGCGAGATTACGTCCTCGCAAAAGGAGGCCACCGCTGCCCAGGCCTCCTCGCTCCCCAGCATGGCGTTGATCACACCAGGAAGCGAGAGGTCCTGTCCGACCGCCGCGGTCAGACCGCGGCGCAGCTCGGACCAAGCCGGGCACGCCTCGAGGGTGTGCTGCGCCGTGTCCTCCGCCGCGCCGCAGTCGTGGCACGCCGGGGTCTCCTCCCTCCCGATCCGGTGCAGGTACGTTCCGAAACAGCCGTGGCCGGACAACACCTGCACCAGACGGAACGAGAGGAAACCGTGGGACCGCTCGAGCCAGCTCTGCAGGACCGGGCCGAGCGCGTCCAACGTCCGGCGGCCAAAGGCGGCGGTGGCGAGGTCCTCTGTCCAGTGAAGGACGATTGCGTCCCTCGCCTCCCGCCGCACGGCCTCCCGCTCTTCGGCGACGGGGCGCTCCCCGAGCGCCCTTCGTTGCGCGGTCCACTCGTACACTCTGGCGAGCACCCAAGCCTCCAGCTCCCAAGGAGGGGTGCCGGCCAGAGCGCACGCCGCCGAAAAGCCCACCGAGCGGTAGGCCCTCGCCACCCGCAGTGCAATGGCCCTTTGGGGCTTGCGGATGGCGGTCGCATTCTCCCTCCTGTGGAGTGAGTCCGCCCAGATAGGGGCCCCGTACAGGGCCATGCTCCTGAGGACGCCGGCATAGAGGCGCCGGCACCCCACCTTGGGCCCCCCCAGGTTCGGGAGCAGCCGCGAGAGGGCGTCCGCGGCTTTCAGGAGGCGCGTCGACAGCCCGCTGAAATGCGGGCCGAAGCGCCACCTCTCGTCCAGCACCAGGCCCAGATACTTCATCTGGGGCTGGACCTCTATCCGGACGCCCTCTACGACGATGTGGGCGTCGGGAGGGCAGCGCTGCCGAGGCCCGTGAAAGAATACGGCCTCGGTCTTGTGCAGCGCCACCTTCAATCCCAGGAGGCGGATCCTTTCTGCAACCAGGGATCCGCCAGCCGAGGCCAGACAGGCCGCGTCTCCAAAGTTCCTCCCCCGGGCAGTGAGGAGAGTGTCATCCGCGTAGCAGATGACACTCGTGCCCTGGAGGAGGACTCCGCGTAGGAGCCAGTCGAACCCGATGTTCCACAGGGAGGGCCCCAGAACTGACCCCTGCGGAACACCGGACTCTGCTCCGTACCGCCTTACCGTGCCCGTCCGGTCCGCGAGGAGGACCTCTCGGCCCTCCAGGTAGCTGGCCAGCAGATCCTGCAGGTATTGGGGCACTCCGTGATACCGGAGCGCCTCCAATATCGTCGAGTGGGGGACGGAGTTGAAGGCGTTTGCAATGTCGAACGACACTGCCAGCACTCCGTCCCCCGCCTCCACCGCCTCCTTCACCTGGCCCTTGAGTAGGGCCAGCGCGTCGATCGTCGAACGCCCTTGTCGGAAGCCGAATTGGGCGTCCGACAGGTCCGGCCCTACCCCCCGCAAAAGGCCATGAAGCCGGGACGCGATGATCCCCTCGAACAGTTTACCGACCTCATCGAGCAAGACGATGGGCCGGTATGCCGACGGGGAGTCCACCGGACGTCCCTCCTTTCGGAGGAGGCAGAGCTGCCCCTCCTTCCACAGTTTCGGGAACCTCCCAGCCGTAAAGCACGCGCTGAAGAGGTCCCGAAACCTGTCCTCCATTTGGGAGGCGGCGATCGCCACCACCCGTGCGGGGACGCCGTCTGGCCCGGGGGCCGTCTTCTTCGCGCGGAGGGTGAGAACCCCCGCGCGGAGCTCCTCCACCGTCACCGGGGGGACCTGCTCGTCCGGCGGAGCCGCCCCTTGCGGGGGATCCATCGCTGGTGGGGTGAAGTCGGTCCTGCGCGGAAACAGGGACCGGACCACCCCGTCCAGCAACGCCGGCTCGAGGGTCTCCGTCAGTGGGGGACCATAGGGGCGTAGCTGGTTCCGCGCCGCCTTGTACGGTCTCCCATAAGGATCCCTGTCGAGACCCTCCAGCATCTCGGCCCTCGCCGAGTCTTCCGCAGCGCCCATTGCAGACTTGAGGGCCGTCTTCGCCTCTTGGTAAGAGGCGTATAGGCGGTCCTCCTCTGCCCGGACTCGGTTTTGGGCGCTGCGCCGTCGGCTCCGCGCGTAGGCCCTTCTGGCCGCAACGCAGGCGGCCCGGAGACCCGCCAGCTCCTGCGTCCACCAATAGACGGCGCGACGGGGAGGCGGACGGCGAGACCGAGGCATGCTGGAGTTGCACACCTCGGTCAGGGACCCCCTGAGCTGGACCGCTGCGGCGTCCACGTCCAAGGCATCGACAGGGGGGGGCGAAAGCCAGTCCTGGAGAAAGGCCGCCTCCTCGGCTGCCTCCCGGTCCAGGCGGGTGAGTGCCCACCGTGGGAAGGGAGATTGCCCGGCGCGGGCCCTCCCCCCCCCCTGGGTGGAGATGTCGAACCGCACATATCGGTGGTCCGACAGGGTCTCCACCATCTCTACCCGCCAGTTGACGACGCGGGCGGCTAGCGCGGGGGTGGCAAACGAGACGTCCACCACCGATCCGCCCTGTTGCCGCACACACGTGTGGACCGCCCCCCTGTTGAGGAGGGACACACCGCATGAGGCCGCCCAAAACTCTACGGCACGTCCCCGGACGTTGCAACCGGTGGCAGGGTTGCCCCAGGCCACCGACTTGGCGTTCAGGTCGCCCAACACCACGACCTGGCGCGGTGCCGCCCTCCCTACGACCGCGGTGAGGATCTCGAGGAAATCCTCAAAGTCGGAGAGAGAGCGGTTCGGGGAGAAGTAGACCCCTACCAGGGCCATGTCTCCCCACGCGGCGGCCACGTATCCCGGTCCCCTCTCTAAGAGCGAGAGGGGAGGGGAGTCCGTGGAAGACCGCGACACCAACGCCACCAGGCCGTCCCGGTCGCCCAGCCAACGGCCAGGGACCGAATAAGGCTCGGCGACCACCGCCAAGTCCACCAACCACTCAGCCATGGTCTGCATCAGCAGATCCTGGGCTGCCCTGCAGTGGTTGGCGTTCGCCTGGAGTATGCGATGTTCGACCCTATCCATCAGTCGGACATCGCACCCCCTTCCTCCGCAGCCACCGCAGAAGCAGCGGTGCCATTGGCAGGCCCGGTCGGCGCCTGCGCTTTGCCCCGCACAGGGGGAGGACTGCAGTTCCTCCCCTTCATTGCGTGGTCTGCCGGGCAGCCACTGGCGGCACACACCGCGCAGTGCGGCGTGGCGGCCTCGCAGGAGGCGGCTTTGTGGCCGTCCTTGCCGCAGCGGTAGCAGGCGTTCGACCTGTCCACTGCGGACGGACACAGGGGCCGGGTGTGTCCGATGCCGAAGCACCGGAAACACCGCAGAGGCTGGTCCTCGAGCGCCCGGACCGCTCCCGAGCTAAACCCGACTGTGAGCCGTCCCTTGGCAAGGACGGCTTTGGCAGCGGCGATTGGGCACTCGAGGCGCATGGTGCCCATGCCGCCGCGGCCGGGCCTTATGTCCCGGCCTTGGACCGCCGTGACGCCACAGCCCCCTATCGCTGCGACCGCCGCTACCACCTCCTCCTTGGTGACGGAGTCGTCCAGGTCCGTCACCTCTATGGCCGCCGACTTGACCGGCCGTGCCACCTTGGCCGAATCCGCGATGACCTCCTGCAGCTTGGCTGCAAAGAGGTCCGCATGGGCACTCCCCTCTGCCCCCGGGAACTCGAATATTCGAGCCCCGGCCTGGGTCCGCCGGCAGGACACACTGCCGATCCCCAGCTGGGTGGGATCGGCGTTCGCACGCGCCCGCACCAAAACGGACGCGTACGTCTCCCCTCGGTCCGCAGCCTCCGCGGTGAGCGTCACCACGACGGCTGCGGTTTTTGGGGAGACCAGCTGCACCCTCCTCTTCCCTTTCCCCGTCCGCTTTCCCTTGCCGGTCGTCTGCGACTTGCTGGGAGCGGTGGTGGCGGCGGGGACGGCGGGGACGGCCGTCGCCGACTTTTTGCCCTTGCCCTTCCCCTTGCGGACCACTTCCGTCCACTCGTTGGACGGGGTCGTTGAGGGGAGGAGAAGGGCGTCGTCCGCGTGGGAGCAGGACGGGACCGGCTCACGCTGCCTCGCGTCTGCCGCAAGGGCCGGTCGGAGGCGCTTCTCCGGCAGGAGCCGGTCCTCGATGCCCGCTAAGCAGGCTCTTGTGAAGGCCCTCTCCTGCATTACGACCTTGCGGATGATATCCTCAAGGTTGGAGGAGGGGCCCTCTGCCGCAGGGCTCGACTTGGCCTGTTGTGGCCGGGCCGTGGCTTCAGCCAGCTTCTGATGAAGCTGGCTGACCTCCGACTGCAGGCGATCCACCTTCGCCTGCAGTTGCCGCGTTTCGTCTGTGGAGCTGCGCTGGACCAGCTCCGCAACGACGCCGCGCATGCTCGCGGCCCTACATTTCAGGGCCTTTTGAAGGGTCCCCTTTATGTTGGAGGACTTCGAGGCGACCTCCGCGATCTCCCTCTCGTCCTCCTCCGCCATCCTCTCCAGCTCGGCCAGGGAGTGGTCCGCGTATACGACGCGGGGCGCACCGTACCCGGACTTGGCCCGGGCGACGTGCGCCCGCTTCTCCGCGGCAGCGACCCGCTCCTCCAGCTCTTGCTGGAGCTGAGCCCGCCGAGCCAGATCCAGCTGGCGTTGGGCGTTCTCGAGCCCAACGACATGGGTCTCCGCGGCAGCCGTCGGCTTTTTAGCCTTCGGCGACCGCGTCGACCCCGAGGCCGAGGAGCCCTCGGACCCACCGCTCCGGTGGACTCTCTTCCGCGGACGAGAGTCGTCCGCGTCCGACACAGTGATGAGTGAGTCGTTGTCGGACGACGACTCGTCCGCCCCTCCAAAGAAGCTAGCCGCAGACGGCGCGCGGCTAGCTTCTGACGCCGAAGCGTCGGCTTGGCCCTGAGAAGGGCCTTTGGGTTGGCCCTGAGAAGGGCCTTTTGGTTGGCCCTGAGAAGGGCCTTTGGGTTGGCCCTGAGAAGGGCCTTTTGGTTGGCCCTGAGAAGGGCCTTTGGGTTGGCCCTGAGAAGGGCCTTTTTGTTTTAAAAATCGCCCGGAGGCGTCCCGCTCAGGGGTCGGCATGATCCCGGCAGGTTCGCAGACAAGAACCAACTAAGATAAAATTAAAATCCGCGAAGGCACAGTGCACTTTGGCCAACCCAGTCTGCCACTCCGTTACGGTGGTCAGAACTGGGCTGTTTCCAGGGGACGCGACGTGGACGCAAGCACTGTGGGGTGGTCCCCCAACCTAACCTAACCTAACCTAACCTAACCTAACCTAACCTTTTTTTTTACATACCCTCCCATCGGGGGATGGGGGGCTATGTGGGACTCCCGGGTCTGACCCGGTATACCCACTAAAAAACCCAGCGGCACTCCCGCTTCGTCCGAGTGGCGGGGGACTGGGAATCCAGCGTAGCCTTTACGTCCAGTCCTCCGCCGACGATTGTCCTTCAGGGCGGACCCCTCACGGGGGCCCGGGAGTGACCGACGAAGGTGGTGATGGGTGCAATGCGGGAGACGGCACCCCCGTGCCTGTCGCCCGCCCATCGCCACCATGAGGGGGGAGAGGCTGGCGCCTTCTCCGACCCCTTCTTCGTCTGCGGAGCGGCACAGCGAGAGGGTCGTCCTCCCGCGCGCGCTCCGCCTCCTCCTTTTGCGAGATTACGTCCTCGCAAAAGGAGGCCACCGCTGCCCAGGCCTCCTCGCTCCCCAGCATGGCGTTGATCACACCAGGAAGCGAGAGGTCCTGTCCGACCGCCGCGGTCAGACCGCGGCGCAGCTCGGACCAAGCCGGGCACGCCTCGAGGGTGTGCTGCGCCGTGTCCTCCGCCGCGCCGCAGTCGTGGCACGCCGGGGTCTCCTCCCTCCCGATCCGGTGCAGGTACGTTCCGAAACAGCCGTGGCCGGACAACACCTGCACCAGACGGAACGAGAGGAAACCGTGGGACCGCTCGAGCCAGCTCTGCAGGACCGGGCCGAGCGCGTCCAACGTCCGGCGGCCGAAGGCGGCGGTGGCGAGGTCCTCTGTCCAGTGAAGGACGATTGCGTCCCTCGCCTCCCGCCGCACGGCCTCCCGCTCTTCGGCGACGGGGCGCTCCCCGAGCGCCCTTCGTTGCGCGGTCCACTCGTACACTCTGGCGAGCACCCAAGCCTCCAGCTCCCAAGGAGGGGTGCCGGCCAGAGCGCACGCCGCCGAAAAGCCCACCGAGCGGTAGGCCCTCGCCACCCGCAGTGCAATGGCCCTTTGGGGCTTGCGGATGGCGGTCGCATTCTCCCTCCTGTGGAGGGAGTCCGCCCAGATAGGGGCCCCGTATAGGGCCATGCTCCTGAGGACGCCGGCATAGAGGCGCCGGCACCCCACCTTGGGCCCCCCCAGGTTCGGGAGCAGCCGCGAGAGGGCGTCCGCGGCTTTCAGGAGGCGCGTCGACAGCCCGCTGAAATGCGGGCCGAAGCGCCACCTCTCGTCCAGCACCAGGCCCAGATACTTCATCTGGGGCTGGACCTCTATCCGGACGCCCTCTACGACGATGTGGGCGTCGGGAGGGCAGCGCTGCCGAGGCCCGTGAAAGAATACGGCCTCGGTCTTGTGCAGCGCCACCTTCAATCCCAGGAGGCGGATCCTCTCTGCAACCAGGGATCCGCCAGCCGAGGCCAGACAGGCCGCGTCTCCAAAGTTCCTCCCCCGGGCAGTGAGGAGAGTGTCATCCGCGTAGCAGATGACACTCGTGCCCTGGAGGAGGACTCCGCGTAGGAGCCAGTCGAACCCGATGTTCCACAGGGAGGGCCCCAGAACTGACCCCTGCGGAACACCGGACTCTGCTCCGTACCGCCTCACCGTGCCCGTCCGGTCCGCGAGGAGGACCTCTCGGCCCTCCAGGTAGCTGGCCAGCAGATCCTGCAGGTATTGGGGCACTCCGTGATACCGGAGCGCCTCCAATATCGTCGAGTGGGGGACGGAGTTGAAGGCGTTTGCAATGTCGAGCGACACTGCCAGCACTCCGTCCCCCGCCTCCACCGCCTCCTTCACCTGGCCCTTGAGTAGGGCCAGCGCGTCGATCGTCGAACGCCCTTGTCGGAAGCCGAATTGGGCGTCCGACAGGTCCGGCCCTACCCCCCGCAAAAGGCCATGAAGCCGGGACGCGATGATCCCCTCGAACAGTTTACCGACCTCATCGAGCAAGACGATGGGCCGGTATGCCGACGGGGAGTCCACCGGACGTCCCTCCTTTCGGAGGAGGCAGAGCTGCCCCTCCTTCCACAGTTTCGGGAACCTCCCAGCCGTAAAGCACGCGCTGAAGAGGTCCCGAAACCTGTCCTCCATTTGGGAGGCGGCGATCGCCACCACCCGTGCGGGGACGCCGTCTGGCCCGGGGGCCGTCTTCTTCGCGCGGAGGGTGAGAACCCCCGCGCGGAGCTCCTCCACCGTCACCGGGGGGACCTGCTCGTCCGGCGGAGCCGCCCCTCGCGGGGGATCCATCGCTGGTGGGGTGAAGTCGGTCCTGCGCGGAAACAGGGACCGGACCACCCCGTCCAGCAACGCCGGCTCGAGGGTCTCCGTCAGTGGGGGACCATAGGGGCGTAGCTGGTTCCGCGCCGCCTTGTATGGTCTCCCATAAGGATCCCTGTCGAGACCCTCCAGCATCTCGGCCCTCGCCGAGTCTTCCGCAGCGCCCATTGCAGACTTGAGGGCCGTCCTCGCCTCTTGGTAAGAGGCGTATAGGCGGTCCTCCTCTGCCCGGACTCGGTTTTGGGCGCTGCGCCGTCGGCTCCGCGCGTAGGCCCTTCTGGCCGCAACGCAGGCGGCCCGGAGACCCGCCAGCTCCTGCGTCCACCAATAGACGGCGCGACGGGGAGGCGGACGGCGAGACCGAGGCATGCTGGAGTTGCACACCTCGGTCAGGGACCCCCTGAGCTGGACCGCTGCGGCGTCCACGTCCAAGGCATCGACAGGGGGGGGCGAAAGCCAGTCCTGGAGAAAGGCCGCCTCCTCGGCTGCCTCCCGGTCCAGGCGGGTGAAACCTAACCTAACCTAACCTAACCTAACCTAACCTAACCCGCTGTAACTTTGCATCCCGGTGACGCATTCTGAAGCTTTTTTCAGCGTAGTAATTCGTTTTTAGGCTCCGTCTAACGTTCCCACTAGTTAAAATTGACAAAAACACCGAAAAACACTTTTCGGTTATTCACTTGCAAAAATTTCAGTGTAAATTCCTTTAAAAAATTTTTTATTACAAAACCTTCAGTTAAATTTGCAGTTTTATAATTTTAATTGATACTTACCTGCCTTACCTGTACTCCGGCGCGCGTTCCGCGTGTTCGAGTCCCGTTTGGTGGTGTTATTCCCGTTTTCTGCATACATTTTGGTCGTAAATTCAGTTTTTTCAGGAAATTTCAAAAAATTTCTTCAGCGTAAATTCCAAAGCTCGCTGGCCGGCGCCGAGACGCGTCTTTTGACACCTCGCACGTCCGCCTAGCTCAGATAAAAAGTCAAAAACCCACCCATTCGTGTCTAGGCAGGTAAACTTTTGAGTTTTGACAAAAAATTAGTTTGCGTTTTTTGCCCTTCCAACTGCGTTAATACCTAGTTCTATAGTGACACTGGGAGAATAGACGGTTCCTGACACTTTTAGCGCCCTTGAAGGCGTGTTATTTACACTTACGACTCGACATTTTTAATTTTGACGGTAACTATAGCTTTATTGAGCAATAGCTTATAGAATAGGACATCTGCGAGTGTCACAAATAAGTGACACATTTTATTCAGACTTACTCCATATAGAGTAAAACTTATTACATTAAGACGTCTTTTGACAAATTTAAATTTTTTGTGACGTTATTGGTATTGACGAAACTTACACGTCTTAATTAAAAGACAGACTACCCTACCTACAACATCATGCTCGGACTTAGGACCCCGTGCAAAAACACGGCATCAAACTCCCCCAAGAAAGCCGCGGAATCGGCCGAAAAGGTATCTCCCTCCGCGTCGGGAACCCAGGACAAAACTTTTGTGGTCCGACATGGCATTGGCGAGATAGAGGCCAGGACAAAGACCTTACCAAAAAAGGTGGCGGCGCCGGTGGCAGGTCCCTCCAAGGCAAAAACCCAAACACCGTCGTTGGATGCCCCGGATAGCCCGCCCCCGAAACCGATATATCCCACCAGACTTGCTGAGGGAAGGGCATGCCTCAGTAAGGCAAAGCTCCACCTCGGCAACTCTAGAAACACGAAAACCGAAATTAAAGATGGCGTTATCGCAGCCGTGGAACGACTTTATCAGCTGCTTAAGGAGTCGGAGGCGGTTAAGGGCAAGGAAACGGCTCAGAGCAAAGGGCGAGGTGAGAAGGAAGAGGAGGAACCTTTACACCCTCCACTCTCTTCTCACCCTGCCAGTTGTCAGGTGGAAAACGAGCTGCTCAAAAAGATGGAGGAGCACCTCAATCTCATCACAGCGAACAACGAAAAGATGGAGGGTCTCAGAGACACGTTACTGTCCCATCAAAAAGTCTTGGAGGGGACCACCTATGCGAGCGTGGCGGCTGGCAGTAGTAGGGGAAGACTCCCGGAGCAAGCCACCCTGCACTCCGTGGTGGTCACCTCCACGGACGAAACAGAGACTGGGGATGAGGTGCTCCACAAAATCCGGACTGCGGTAAATGCCAAGGAAGGGGGGGTGACCATCGATAAAATTAGGAAGGCCAAAGACAGAAAGGTCATCATGGGTTGCCGGAGCGAGGAAGAGAGGCGAGTTCTAAAGGAGAGAATCCAGAAGGCGGGTAATCACCTTAATGTCGACGACATTAGGAACAAGGACCCACTTCTAATCCTCAAAGACGTCATGACATACAACACCGATGACGATATCCTTCTCGCCTTGAGAAATCAGAACGAGAGGATATTCAGGGATCTTGACAAAGAGGAAAATAGAGTGGAGATCCGATACAGGAAGAGAACAAGAAACCCTCTTATGAACCATGTCGTCGTTAGGGTGTCCCCCAAAATATGGACCAGGATTATGGACGCGGAGACCGTGCAGATTGACCTGCAGCGCATCCGAATCGCAGACCAGTCTCCCCTTGTCCAGTGTTCGCTCTGTCTGGGGTACGGCCATGGCAGGCGTTTCTGCAAAGAAACGGTTGAGAAATGTAGCCATTGCGCCGGGCCCCACAAAAAGTCGGACTGTAGTTACTGGCTCAATGGTGCAGTGCCGACATGCTGTAATTGCACGCATGCCAAACTGGCAAATGCAGAGCACAACGCCTTCAGTGAGGACTGCCCGATAAGAAGGAAGTGGGATGCATTGGCGAGGGCCACAACGGCGTATTGCTAAGGTGGTCACGGGCAGAGAGGCACTGGGGAGCAGCACTCCCACCAGCGAAGCTTCACACCTGATAGTACAGGCAAACCTGCAGAGGAAACAGCTCGCCACCAATGAACTGATGATCGAAGCGGATCGCAGGAACGCAGCCGTAGCTCTGCTCCAGGAACCCTACGTGGGGGGCTCAAGTAGTATGAAGAACTACAGTGGGGTGAGGATCTTCCAGAACACCAGCCCAGGGGAAGGAAATGTCAAAGCAGCCATTGCAGTGTTTAACCACAACTTTGACATTGTACAGTACCCGATTTTCACCACAAATAACATCGTTGTGGTGAAAATCCGAACGCTGGCCTGGGAGATCACCGTGGTATCGTACTACTTCGAGCCAGACCAACCCATAGAGCCGTACCTGGAGCATATCAAGAAAATCCGAGAAAAGCTGGGACCGCGGAGGCTTATCATTGGTGGCGATGCCAACGCCAAAAGTAGCTGGTGGGGGAGCGACAGGATCGATCTGAGGGGCGAAGTCTTTTCTGGAGCACTGGAGGAAATGTCCTTGCAGGTACTCAATAATGGAGACGTACCGACCTTCGACACGATCAGGGGAGAGCGAAGACTGACCAGCCATGTCGACGTTACGGTCTGCTCAGAGGATGTGCTCGACCTGGTGGACGACTGGAGAGTCGTCGAAGATCTGACGAGTTCGGACCACAATGGTATGGTATTTCAAATAAAATTACAAAAATCAAAAGGAATCAACATAAACAGGACAACTAGGATATACACCACAAAAAGGGCTAACTGGGACCGGTTTCATGAGAAACTGGCTCAGCTTATGAACGAAAATAATATAAACAAAATAGAAATAGACCAAACCCAAACACATGAAGAAATAGACCAATTTACAGAAAAATATATACAACAGATCATCAAAACATGTAACGAGATATTAACAAAAAAGAAAACAAATGAAACACTTACCATACCATGGTGGACCGAAGAGCTCGAAGAGATGAAGAGTAAAGTCGCCACTAGGAAGCGTAGGATCCGATGCGCAGCGCCAGTCCGGAGGTCGAAGGTTGTCAGCGAGTACCTGCAACAAAAAGAAGAATATGAGTTGGCAGCGATTAGGGCACAGGTAGATAGCTGGAAAAACTTCTGTGGTAGACAGGACAGGGAAAGCCTTTGGGATAGTATATACCGCGTCATAAAGAATACTACCAAACGCCAGGAAGACATTCCATTGGTGAAAGACGGCCATCAACTGGACCAGAAGGAGTCAGCCAGCACTTTGGCAAATACATTCTTCCCGGAGGACCTCGAATGTGATGACAACTCAGATCACCGGCAGACCAGAGTCCTTGCAGCAAACGCAAATAACTGGGTGCATGGTGAGATACATGACCCAGCATTTACGGTCGAAGAACTCCGGGCCGCGACGGAGAGTTTTAATCCAAAAAAGGCTCCGGGAATGGATGGTCTAACTGCAGACATCTGCAGCCAGGTTGTCTCCAAAAATTTGGAACTTAACCTGGCGCTCATGAACAAGTGCCAGGAACTCGGCCATTTCCCAACTCCCTGGAAAGAGGCAACGGTGGTAGTCCTGCGAAAGCCTGGCAAGGATGACTATACGAACCCGAAGTCTTACAGGCCCATAGGCCTGTTACCGGTCATGGGGAAGATTCTAGAGAAAATGATAGTCGGAAGATTAAAGTGGCACCTACTCCCGAGACTGAGCCCTCGACAATATGGCTTCATACCCCAGAGAAGCACCGAGGACTCCCTCTATGACATGATACAACATCTGTACGGAAAACTCAATGACAAGAAACTTTTAACCGTAATATCACTGGACATAGAGGGAGCCTTCGATAACGCCTGGTGGCCCGCAATCAAGATCAGACTTGCCGAAGAAGAATGTCCGGTAAACCTCCGGCGACTCATAGACAGCTACCTACAGGACCGTAAGGTCCGGGTGAGGTACGCCGGAGAAGAGCACACAAAGGACACTCAAAAGGGATGCGTGCAAGGATCGATTGGTGGGCCGATTCTCTGGAATCTTCTCCTTGATCCACTCCTCAAGGGACTCGAACGTCGAGGTGACTATTGCCAGGCTTTCGCAGATGACGTGGTGTTGGTGTTTGCCGAGGATACGGCGCTGGAGGTTGAGAGGAAGGCCAATGCCGCACTCGCCTATGTTCGGGCGTGGGGTGACAAAAACAAACTGAATTTCGCGCCGCACAAGACTCACGCAATGGTGCTCACCAGAAAGTTAAAATTTGACACACCACGACTGAGCATGGGCGGGGTCGACATTGGTCTGTCTAGTGAGATAAAGATCCTGGGGCTCACAATCGACAATAAGTTGACGTTTAACAGCCACGTGGCTTATACATGCAAGAAGGCGTTAAACATATATAAGCAACTTTCACGAGCTGCCAGGATCAGTTGGGGCCTCCACCCCGAAATAATTAGGACTATCTACATGGCCACAGTGGAGCCCATCGTTACCTACGCAGCCGGTGCATGGGCTAAAGCAGCAAATAAGATTGGGGTTCAAAAACAGTTGAACGCGGTACAGAGGGGCTTTGCACAGAAGCTATGTGGAGCGTACAGAACCGTTTCGTTGAATTCGGCGCTGATGCTGGCTGGGATACTGCCCCTCGATATCCGGATCCGGGAAGCAGCATCGTTGTATGAGGCTAAGAGGGGAGTACCCCAGCCAACATTAGCAGATAGAGAGGTAGAGCGCAGACTGGCCTTCGCAGAAATCCAGCACCCGGCGAGACATATGCGCCTTGACTTCGTAAAGCTGGAAGACCAGGAGGAGTTAAACTCCCATGTGCACCAAGCCGTCTTGATCTACACCGATGGCAGCAAGATCGAGGACAAGGTCGGAGCAGCATTGTCTCTTTGGAGCAATGAAGCCGAGACCAAAACTCTCAAACTTAAGCTGCCATCGTACTGCACTGTCTACCAGGCGGAACTCCTGGCCATATGTCACGCCACAAAAATCATCCTGCGAAGAAGCGAGGCCAGCTTCGCTATCCTAAGTGACTCACGATCTGCGTTAGAAACGGTCGTAAACCCGTACTCCCTCCACCCCCTAGCCATTGAAACTAGAGCCAACATCGAAAACAGCAGACTCCAGAACAAGGAAATATCCTTGTTCTGGATTAAAGCACATGCGGGACTGGAGGGGAATGAGCGCGCGGACCAACTAGCGAAAGAGGCTGCACTGCATTCCAAAAGGAGGCCTGACTATGACAGATGCCCAGTTTCATTCGTCAAGAGACACATTCGTTTGCGGTCTCTTGACGAATGGAATGAGCGCTATCAAGCGGGACAAACGGCGGCTGTTACTAAGATGTTCCTTCCTGACGCAGTGGAAGGATACAAAACGGTGAGAAAAATTAAACCGGCAGGTTTGACCACTCAAATAATGACGGGACACGGTGGATTCTCTGAGTACTTGAATCGCTTCAAGTGCAAGGAGAGTCCATCGTGCATCTGCGACCCGGATGCTAGTGAATCGGTCCAGCACGTACTATTTGACTGCCCACAATTTGCGAAACACCGGTTTAACGCCGAAAACATCATAGGCACGGCAATAACACCGTTCACAGTAAAGGACATAATTAAGAGCAAAGAGGCAGAAAATTTTTTGAATTATTGTAGATATATAGTAAAGACAGTAATAAGTCGAAATAAAACAGCATAAATAAATATGCTGTCATAATATAGTACATTATATTAGAGGCCAGCATAGAATAATAGTAAGTAAAATATAATTTGGATAAATGAGTAAATAAATAAATAGATACAATATTATGTTAAAAGTATAGCTTAAAATAAATACAAGTGTTAAAGTAAAAGCAAAAATAAGAAGTGCTGCAGCACCCCCCGTGTTTGTATGACAAGTAAAGAGAGTATTAGAATATGAAAGAAACAAATATATAAACTGTAAAATTAAACATAAGTATAGATTAAAGTAAATGTTAAAGTAATTAAATAAAAAAAACAGAAAAACAAAGACTCCGATCATGTTGGAGGTAGTGGTATATACAAAAAAAAAAAAAAAAAAAAAAAAAAAAAAAAAACCTAACCTAACCTAACCTAACCTAACCTAACCTAACCTAACCTAACCTAACCTAACCTAACCTAACCTAACCTAACCTAACCTAACCTAACCTAACCTAACCTAACCTAACCTAACCTAACCTAACCTAACCTAACCGCTCGAGCCTCAATAGCGTATTGCTAAGGTTGTCTCTGATACCCATCAGTATAAAATAGTCCAGGCCAACCTGCAACGGAGTCAACTGGCCACAAACGAGCTGCTGCTGGAGGCTGACAAGCGCAAACTTGCCGTAGCACTGCTCCAGGAGCCTTATGTGGGTGGGTTGAGAAGGATGAAGGGCTACCGGGGCGTAAGGGTCTTCCAGAGCTCTGAGGGAGGAGAAGGGACTGTAAAGGCAGCAGTGGCTGTCCTTGACCAAAGCCTTGACATCATACAGTACCCGCAACTCACCACAAATAACATCGTTGTGGTGGGAGTCCGAACCAGATCCTGGACGATCACGCTGGTGTCCTTCTACTTCGAGCCCGACAAGCCCATAGAGCCATACTCGGAGCAGCTAAAACGAGTGGAGCAAGTGGTGGGCCCTAGCAGGTTGGTTATTGGAGGAGACGCAAATGCGAAAAGTACTTGGTGGGGTAGCGGCAACGAGGACTCGAGAGGGGAGCATATGTGTGGAACGCTAGGGGAAATGGGCTTGCAGATCCTAAACACGGGCGACACCCCAACCTTCGACACCATCAGGGGAGGTATCAGGTACAGCAGCCACGTGGACGTAACGGCCTGTTCGGCCGACATGCTGGACCTGGTGGACGGCTGGCGAATCGTGGAAGGACTCACGGGCTCCGACCATAACGGCATACTTTTCGGCATACAACTACAAAAATCTAAAGGGTTAAGCATCGAGCGCACCACAAGAATATACAACACAAAGGACGCAAATTGGAGACAGTTTCATGAGAAACTGTCTCAAATTATGTCGGCAAACAATCTAACAGTTACAGAGCTCACAAACATAAACACTACAGACAAACTAGAACACACAATAAACACATACACACAAGCCGTAACTGAAACATGTACACTCACACTAAAAACAAAAAAGAAACACCAAACACTTACCTTGCCGTGGTGGTCCGAGGAGCTCGCGAGGATGAAGAAGCTGGTCGCCACCAGGAAACGCAGAATCAGGAACGCAGCGCCGGTCCGGAGAGAGATGGTGGTCGGGCTGTACCTGGAAGAAAAAGAAAGATATGAAGATGCTGTGAGGAAAGCAACCGAGGAGAGTTGGAGGCATTTTTGCGGGAAGCAGGACAGGGAAGGCGTCTGGGAAGGGATCTACAGAGTCATGGGAAGGGTCGCGAAAAGAGAAGAGGATCCGCCGCTGTGGTCGGGAGGTGAGGTGCTGGATGCGAAGGGTTCGGTGAGGCTGTTGGCCGACACGTTCTACCCCGAGGATCGCGAGGAAGACGACACCTTGGACCATCGCCAAACTCGGCTACTAGCGGAAAGGGTAAACGAGTGGAGCCATGATGAACAACATGACCCACCGTTTACCCGGAGTGAGCTTGATAGGTCCATTGGGTCGTTCAACCCAAAAAAGGCCCCGGGAGCCGACGGCCTCACTGCCGACATCTGCTCTCAGGCCATTTACTGCAATCCTGAATTCTTCCTGTCGCTTTTAAATAAATGCCTGGCACACCAATATTTCCCGAAGTCCTGGAAGGAAGCAACGGTGGTAGTGCTCAGGAAGCCAGGCAAAGACACGTACACCGTCCCGAAATCCTACAGGCCGATTGGGCTTTTGCCTGTACTAGGGAAGGTGTACGAGAGGATGCTGGTTGCTCGTCTCAAGTTTTACCTGCTCCCAAGGATTAGTACTCGCCAATACGGCTTTATGCCCCAAAAGAGCACCGAAGACTCCCTCTATACTCTCGTGCATTACATCCGCACAATGCTGGAGAGGAAAAAGATCGTTACGCTTGTGTCACTGGATGTAGAGGGAGCTTTCGACAGTGCGTGGTGGCCCGCTATTAAGGTACGATTGGCTGAGGAAAAGTGTCCTATAAACTTGAGACGAGTAGTCGACAGCTATCTCAGCGACAGGGAGGTCAGAGTGAGATACGCGGGGGAGGAGTGCAGAAAAGCGACAAGCAAAGGGTGCGTCCAGGGTTCCATAGGTGGCCCTATCTTCTGGAATCTGCTGCTGGACCCACTCTTGAAGCAGCTGGAGGATAGAGGCCACTACTGCCAGGCATTCGCCGATGACGTCGTTATGGTTTTCGTCGGCGAGTCGGCATTGGAAATCGAGGGACGGGCCGGTGCCGCTCTCGAACATGTTCAGGCGTGGGGTGCCAGAAATAAGCTCAAATTCGCGCCGCACAAAACCTGTGCGATGGTGCTGACGCGGAGGCTGAAGTACGACACACCGCGCTTGACCATGGGGGGGATCGACATCGGTATGTCCCAAGACATAAAAATCCTGGGCGTCACAATAGACAGCAAGCTGACCTTCAACAAGCACATTACTATCGCCTGTAAAAAGGCGATAGGTATATATAAACAGCTGGCCAGAGCTGCCCGAGTGAGCTGGGGCTTAAGCCCGGAGGTTGTACGGGTCATTTATACCGCAGCGGTCGAGCCAATACTCTTGTATGCCGCAAGTGCGTGGGCGCCAGCCGCAAATAAGTTGGGAGTTAGAAAACAACTGAACGTGGTCCAGAGAGGGTTCGCGCAAAAGCTGTGTAGAGCCTACCGCACAGTCTCCCTTAACTCGGCACTGGTGCTGGCCGGGATACTCCCAATCGACCTGCGCATTCGCGAGGCGGCAGCGCTGTATGAGGCCAAGAGGGGAGTGTCCCAGTCAGTAATGGGAGACAGGGAGATTGAGCGGATGGCTCCAGCAATAGAATCCCCGCACCCAGCGGAGCAAACGAACCTGAAGTTCGAAAACCTGGTAGACGAGGAACAATACCAAAACCACAGCAAATTTGCTGTGAGGATTTTCACCGACGGCAGCAAGATTGAGGGCAGAGTCGGAGCGGCGCTATCCTTGTGGAATGACGTCGCCGAGACAAAAGCCCTCAAACTTGCCTTGCCGTCCTACTGCACCGTCTACCAGGCTGAACTCCTGGCTCTACAAAGAGCGGCAGGGGAAGCGCTCAAGTCCCGTGAAACCTCCTTCGGCATTTTCAGCGACTCTATGGCGGCCCTTCAGTCGGTAACCAACACAAGTTCCCCCCACCCTTTGGCCGTGGATACAAGGGACACCCTACGACGCTGCAAGCTCCAGAGCAAGAGTGTCTCCTTGTTCTGGATAAAGGCCCACGCAGGGTTGGAGGGAAACGAGAGAGCCGACCAGCTCGCGAAGGAGGCCGCCCTGGGGTCGAAGAAAAGGCCGGACTACGATTTGTGTCCTGTATCATTCGTCAAGCGACAAATCCGGTCGGAAACGCTTGAGGAATGGAACAGGAGATATCGGTCAGGTGACACGGCTTCGGGCACGAAACTGTTCTTCCCGGACGCGGTGATAGCGTATGGCGTGGTGCGGAAGATGACTCACACGAGTATAACCACGCAGATTCTAACGGGGCACGGTGGGTTCTCTGCATATTTGAAACGCTTCAAGTGTAAAGAGAATCCATCGTGCGCATGTGAGCCTGGTGTCGAAGAGTCACTTCCGCATATTCTGTTTAGCTGCCCAATGAACGCAAAGAAGCGATACGAGACGGAACAGAAACTCGCTATCAAATTAAACGCCACAAATGCGTCAGAGTTGATGATGGGTAAGAAACGGGACGAATTTCTAAAATATTGCATAGAAACTGCAACACAAGTGATAAAAAGAAACAAGAAAGATTAAGAAAGTATGCTGTCCTAATATAATGTCTATATTAAAGACAAGCATTAAAAAATAGTATGTAAAATAAAGAAGTTAAATTAGTATAAGTTTAAATGTTACTTACCTGCCTTACCTGTACTCCGGCGCGCGTTCCGCGAGCTCGAGTCCCGTTTGGTAGTGTTATCACAAGTCTTCACATACATTTGGTCATGAAACACTTTTTCAGCAAATATCAAAATTAACATCAGCATAAATCCTTTTAAAAATGTTTCAAAATTTTATTTCTTTTAATTATCTAAATAAAATACACAAGCTTAGAATCAAATAAAATAGCAAAATAATGGCTCTGATAATGTCAGAGGGTCACTGAGCAAGGGCAGGAGTGTGGTTTTAGCCGGTAAGAGTCCGGCACTGCCCAGACTGCGTCATTAGTGAAACAGTCTGGGCGTCCATGAGGATTTCCCACTCCTGCCAAAACAAAAAAAAAAAAAAAAAAAAAAAAAAAACCTAACCTAACCTAACCTAACCTAACCTAACCTAACCTAACCTAACCTAACCTAACCTAACCTGAGCGAACCTAACCTGAGCGAACCTAACCTGAGCGAACCTAACCTGAGCGAACCTAACCTGAGCGAACCTAACCTGAGCGAACCTAACGTGAGCGAACCTAACCTGAGCGAACCTAACCTGAGCGAACCTAACCTGAGCGAACCTAACCTGAGCGAACCTAACCTGAGCGAACCTAACCTGAGCGAACCTAACCTGAGCGAACCTAACCTGAGCGAACCTAACCTGAGCGAACCTAACCTGAGCGAACCTAACCTGAGCGAACCTAACCTGAGCGAACCTAACCTGAGCGAACCTAACCTGAGCGAACCTAACCTGAGCGAACCTAACCTGAGCGAACCTAACCTGAGCGAACCTAACCTGAGCGAACCTAACCTGAGCGAACCTAACCTGAGCGAACCTAACCTGAGCGAACCTAACCTGAGCGAACCTAACCTGAGCGAACCTAACCTGAGCGAACCTAACCTGAGTATCAATTGACAAAACTTCGCAATTTAAATATTTAAAATTTTCTCGGGAAAAATTAAACACCTCTCCGCACATTTTATGATAGCTCACTCTGCGCTACCCTAATTCCGAAACTATGACATGAACAGAATTCAATTCTGTACACGAACCACGACCTGCTGCGTTCACATTAAATAAATACTTAAACCGCATACTATCTTCAGACACGCACCGGCAGGCAACATTACTAAACTACTACATTCTTTTACTACTACATATCTACATGGATTGACACATTCAGTAACTTTGGTCTGTTACATAGATCAACAAGCTGGCAATTACTATTATATAGGTACTTACTTGGCAATTCATAAAGTCTTGTCAAGATAGCTGTGAATTGCTTACTTTTGATTGATACTGTCAGGCACCTTCACTAATTTTATTCAACTGACAACTGACACTCAACTTATGATTTGTTAAATACTGGAACCAGTATTTATTTGTTCTTATATTGCTCAGAGTTGGCTGGCTGAGAATTGTATGGTCGAAGAAATACATATTGAGTTCACGAAAACATAATATAAAATTGCACAGAAAATAAAACAGGCGACCTCGGCACTTCCACGCCGTCTGCACTTTGGCAGCCGATAGGTTCTCCTCACTAGAGGAACGACCTATCGACCCCATTCGGTCGGAGTCTTCCTCGTACAGACGCTTTCTCTAGAATTTGGAGCGTCGGTGCAAGTCCTGCTCAGACATGTTTCGGCCCTCTTAGGAACAGGAGTCTCCTCGGCTGTTGTTTTCGTCGCCGGCAAATGGCCAGTGCACAACCCGCCTCGTAAAAGATCGTGCAATACCCCTGATACATTTGCGTTCAGGTCAGACAAATTGTCACTCACATGGTACGTATTTACATTTAAATTAAAAAACATTATTTAATTTTTACCCGCGACGGTACGGAGACAGTATATGCTTTTGAGATGAGAAGATATGTGTGTTTGTTTGTTTGTGCAAACCATTGTTGCCATTTATCTCCAAAACTACTATTCCGATTTTGACCCGGTTTTCAGTGATAGGTTTGGATTTGATTGGTGCATGTTCTTAGATAAGTGTTACGGTGACAACTAACCAGGGGGCGCTGCAGTAAACATTTCGGTATTTCCAGTAGGTTCCGTTTTTTGCCATTTGGCTACGGAACCCTAAAAAACGTTGGGCCGAAAATAATTCAATTGTATTCCTTTGTACAAACAAAGGAATACAATTGAATTATTTTCGACAGTTTCCAATAAGATATAGGGCTACTTCTACAAGAAGTATAAGTATAAGTATATCTTATTGGAATCTGTCTCATTGTTCAATATTTTTAGTTACTTGCATATACATAGTTTGGAGATCAGATTCTAGTTTAGTGCAGCGGCGTCCTCGTGTTCATACTTACTTACGAAGTGTTTACTGTCTCAACGGTAGTCAGCACTCGCTGTCTTTGCTGGTACATTGACGTCAGCGTCACCTGCTGCCTACTGGTCCGCATCTTGACGGGTAGAGGAAGAGGAAGGAGAGGTGTGACACTGACAATAAACACATAAAGACATTAAATTACATTTTATTATCAGAGCAAGTTATACGTGAACGTCAGCGTCGCAGTATCATCGTCACACACACTGGCGCGCGGATCGGCGCGGGCGGCGCAGCAGTGCGGCGCAGCAGTGCGGCGCCGCGCGGCGGCGGTGGAATGTCCCAGACGCTTCATCGCTTACATAGGTACTGTTCGATACTTATAGTTCCCAAATAGCTAATTTATTTATAAAAAAGTTTCAATTAACATTACTTCATAATAATTCGAAGTGACCGTCCAAGCCGTAATTCATGAGGCCTTAGCGAGGGTGCGATTAATCTATATTTAAAATAAAAACGAAAGGCCTGACTGACTGACTGACTGACTGACTGACTCATCAACGCCCAGCCCAAACCCTTAGACCTAGAAAGCTGAAATTTTACACAATGGTTCCCTTTATAATGTAGACAAGGAATAAGGAAGGATTTTTCGAAATTCAACCCCTAAGGGTGTTAAATAGGGGATGAAAGTTTGTATGAAAGTCCGTCAGTTTTAAAGTTAGGATCTTCAAATTTTGTGTTTAGGCTGACAATTGAAAATTAATTTATACGTGTCTAAGCGTTTTTGATGATTCCACCCCCAAAGGGTTAAAAAGGGGGATGAAGTTTTGTATGAAAGTCCGCCAGTTTAAAAGTTAGGATCTTCAAATTTTGTATTTAGGCTAACGATTGAAAATAATTCATACGTTTCTCAGCGTTTTTGATAATTTTACCCCTAAAGGGGGATGAACGACCTAACTGAGATATCGACGCACAGCCTAAACCGCTGGTCCTAGGGACATGAATTTTGGAGGGTGTGTTCTTTGTAAAGAGTAAGTATCCAGGAAGAAGGGGTTTTTGGAAATTCAGCCTTTAAGAGGGTGAAAAGGGGGGATTTTGTTTGTATGAAAAATCTTATTCCTTGAGTTAATAACCTTGAAACTTGGCACGAATACTTACCTAAGTAAATTATGAAGTTTGGCATTTTTCGTTTTTCTAATCTACCCCCTAAAGAGGTATTGGGGGGTGTCAAAATTTGTATGAAAGAACTTTAACGCGCTGTCCTATTAACTCAAAACTCAGTATTTATACTAAGGACTAAAAATAAAGAATAACGTGTATCAGGGTTTTTCGAAAATCTACCCCTAACTGTGTGAAAAGGGGTAATTAATTTTACAGGGGAGGATTTCACTGCGTGGCTTGATTAGTTCGAAAATTGGCATATGTAATCTTTGAGTCAAGTTATGAACACATCTTAAACGATTTTTCATAATTCTACCCATGTAGGGGTGAAAAGCGGGATAACAGTTTATATGAAAAATCTTAATCATTTGGTTAATAAACTTGAAACTTGGCACGAATATTTATCTAAGTAAATTATGAAGGTTGGCACTTTTTGTTTTCACAAACTACCCCCCCTAAAGGAGGATTGAGGCGGGGTGTGTCAAAATTTGTATGGAAGAATTTTAACGCATGGTCCGATTACCTGGAAACTCGGTATTTATACTTAAGACCAAAATTAAACAATAATGTCTATTAGGGTTTTCCGAAAATCTACCCCTAACGGGGTGAAAAGGGGTAGTTAATTATACAGGTGAGGATTTTAATGCGTGGCTTGATTAACTCAACAATTCGTATAAATAATCTTTGAGTCAAGTTATGAACACATCTCAAACAATTTTTTGAAATTCCACCCCTATGGGGGTGAAAAGCGGGAGTACAATGTATATGAAAAATCTAACTCATTTGGTTAATAAACATGAAACTTGCCACGAATACTTAAGTAAATTATGTAGTTTGGCATTTTTTGTTTTTCTAAACCACCCCCTAGAGGGGGATTGGGGGCGTCAAAATTTGTATGGAAGAATTTTAACGCACAGTCCGATTACCTTGAAACTCGGTATTTATACTTAAGACCAAAAATAAAGAATAACGTTTATCAGGGTTTTCCGAAAATCTACCCCTAACGGGGTGAAAAGGGGTAGTTAATTATACAGGTGAGGATTTTAATGCGTGGCTTGATTAACTCAACAATTCGTATAAATAATCTTTGAGTCATGTTATGAACACATCCCAAACAATTATTTGAAATTCCACCCCTATGGGGGTGAAAAGCGGGAGTACAGTGTACATGAAAAATCTTACTCATTTGATTAATAAACATGAAACTTGGCACGAATACTTAAGTAAATTATGAAGTTTGGCATTTTTTGGTTTTCTAAACTACCTCCTAGAGGGGGATTGGGGGCGTCAAAATTTGTATGGAAGAATTTTAACGTGAAGTCCGATTAAATCGAAACTCGGTATTTATACTAAAGACCATAAATAAAGAATAACGTGTATCAGGGTTTTTCGAAAATCTACCCTTAACGGGGTGAAAAGGGGTAGTTAATTTTACAGGGTAGGATTTTACTGTGTGGTTTGATTAACTCGAAAATTGCCGATGTAGGTCACACGGCTGCCAAGCTAAAATGGAACTGGCCTGGTCACATCTGTCGCATGCCGGAGGAGCTATGGGCTAAAATAACCACACAATGGGTCCCAAATAGCAGCGAACGGCAACGCGGCAGGCCCAGAATGAGATGGCGGGACGAACTCGACTCTTTCGACAAAGATTGGCGTGTAACAGCACTGGATAGGGATAAGTGGAAGAAGGGAAGGGAGGCCTTTGCCCTGCAGTGGGACAGAAATGGCTGATAATAATAATAAAATCTTTGAGTCAAGTAATGAATTCCACCCCTGTGGGGGTGAAAAGCGGGGATACATTTTATATAAAAAATCATATTTATTTGGTTAATAAACATGAAACTTGGCAATATTTGGGTCAGTAAATAATAACGATTGTCAGTTTTAGTTAAAAAAAAACCCCTTATTACAGAGGATTTTGGGGGTGACAAAGTTGATAGGTTAGAAAAATATGTAACTCGCTATCGGATTAACTCGAAACTAGGTACTACCAAAACAAAAAATAAAACAAGTACTTATCTGTTTTAGGGTTTTTCAAAAATCGACTCCTACCAAGGTGGAAAAGGGCAAGTAAAGTTTAAGGGGTGGATATTACTGCTTGCTTCAATTAACTCGAAAATGGGTATGGGCCTTTGAGTCAAGTTATGATCACGAACGATTTTTCAAAATTCCACCCCTGTGGAAAGTGGGGCTACAGTTTATTTGAAAAATCTGATTCCTTTGATCTATAAAAATTGGCCCGAATACTTATTTATCTAAATAAATGATAAAGATCATACCTACATACGTTTTCGAAATTTTTAGAGGTAAGTATGAATTTCACGCGGACGAAGTGGCGGGCAGAAGCTAGAAAGTGGGGCTACAGTTTATTTGAAAAATCTGATTCCTTTGATCTATAAAAATCGGCCCGAATACTTATTTATCTAAATAAATGATAAAAATCATACCTACATACATTTTCGAAATTTTTAGAGGTAAGTACGAATTTCACGCGGACGAAGTCGCGGGCAGAAGCTAGTATTTACTATATGTACAGGAAATATTATCAGTGGTTTCTTATGAAAGTTTTATCAGATAGTGTCATTACCTCCATAGTACCGTTTTTATGAACAAAACACAAACCACCATGTTCATTTACACGAACTGCGACTCACACGAAGGGAAAGCGTTTCACAACAGTTCCATGTTTGAGGAGCACGAGAGGGTCGCGCACCCTCTACAGAGCGAGCGAGGCGCGCGAAGAGATGTGCGCGGCGGTGGGCGGCGTTCCAGCGCGCGTCCGACGTGCTCGTGAGCTCGGTGGCGGGCGCCGGGTAGTACGCAGTGGGCGCGGGCCAGTGAATTAGTAATCCCACGTAGTCCTGTTACTGAAGGGTGGGGGGAGGGTAAATGAAAGTCGGACATCTTAACATAATCTTATATTTACTTTATCGTAATATTGATTTACTTCTCGAATACCTTGAGCAATGATAGATAAATGTTCCCTATTTAATATATGTGGGCACAATGTGACGTCACTCATGTCATCGAGTGACGCTGCATGTGGCGCCTCCACCAGTACCACCAGTAGTGCGCGCGTTGTCGCGCGTTCTACTGTGCGTGCGCAAGTTTATTCTAACTAACAAACGATAATTATCTTGATAACTGATTGATCCCCCTTAACGCCCTTTGAACCCTATGAAAATCTCCAAGACACTATCCTAGAATTTAATTTAATACCTACATGTACAGTCTTATCGCGTTGTGATTGGCTTCAAACTCTCCCTCGTGAATGAGTATGTGCATCGCAAGTGCATGTACGAGTGTGTGGCTCACGTAGCTCTGACAGAATTAAATACAAATGAAGACTAAGAGCAGTTGTCATCGAAGTGCTGGCTGCCGGTCGGTTGCAGCGCACAACATGTTAACTCGTGCGCAGCTGCGGCGCGCCAGATGTTCTTGTTCAGTAACAAGCAGGATATACACGGTGCCATTTTTATTTTTAGGGTTCCGTAGTCAACTAGGAACCCTTATAGTTTCGCCATGTCTGTCTGTCCGTCCGTCCGTCTGTCCGTCCTTGCTTAATCTCTGTGACCGTTAGCACTAGAAAGCTGAAATTTATTACCAATATGTATATCAATCACGCCGACAAAGTGGTAAAGTAAAAATTGGAAAAAAATATTTTATTAGGGTAGCCCCCCTATATGTAAAGTGGGAAGTGATTTTTTTTTTAATTTCAACCCTAACGTGTGATATAAAAATGAATAGGGGTTTACTAAAATCATTTTTTGATAATGTCAATAATTTCGGAAATAATCGCTCCAAAAGTAAGAAACAATGTGTCCCCCCCTCTAACTTTTGAACCATAAGTTTAAAAAATATGAAAAAAATCTGAAAAGTAGAACTTTATAAGGACTTTCTAGGAAAATTATTTTGAACTTGATACAAACAACAGTTTTTGTACAAAAAAGACAAAAAGTTGTACAAAATCATTTCTGGACTAAGTTCGTAGTATAATCGTATATGCAAGCATTTTTTTTTAACTTCGTTTACATATTTTATTATCCTGAACGTACCTTTTTTTAAACAAAAAAAGAATTATTAAAATCGGTTCTCGCAATCCAAAATTACCACCGAAAACTTCTGGCACGTCTATGTATTAATTAGTAACCCAATTGCCCGAGAGATGGCGCTGTAGGTACTTATTACATTGGGTCGGGTATTATCGAATTGTACGTGGGAACACTTATTGTGACGGACGGGAAACTACGGAACCCTACACTGAGCGTGGCCCGACACGCTTTTGGCCGGTTTTTATTTCAATAATTTCGATGTAAGGTATTTCTTGGCAATATCCGGACTGAGTTCTATAGATCACCACACTTATTGGTGATGATCGTGCATACAATGACCTGGTATAGTTGTGTAATAACAACATGTGTTTAAATCCTCATTAGTTGGCACGAACAAGGAACTACGTCAGCCAATCGATTCGAGCCAAATAATTTTACTTTCACTATTTTTGTTTTTGACGCATAATTAGAAGAGAGAGAAGTTGTAAGAAGATAAAAATGACACGGTGTACGAGTATGTATAGATTGTATAGTGCGCCAGTCTCTTTGGAACATTCGCTAATGAAGAGCGCAGCGCGCTGTCAGCGGCGGCGCACTTCGTTGTCAGCGGCGCTGTCCGGCGCCGTGGTGGTGCGCGCGGTGGTGGTGGTGGTGGTGGTGGTGGTGGGCGGGTCCAGGCCCTTGATCTCGAAGGGCCCGCGGAACAGCGGCCGGAACAGGCGCAGGAACGTCTGGTAGCGCACCGCTGAGTTCTGCAACAGGACGCGCTCTCACACACGGAACTCAAGTACACAGTACAGCACGTACAGACAGTGTGGGGGCTCACCTGGATGACGTCGCCGATGATTTTAGTAGTGCGGATGAGCAGCGACACGGACGGGCCAAACAGGCTGCCCGGCAGGTCCAGGCTGACCTTGTTCCGGTCGAACACCGGGATGTCGTCGGCTGCCGTGGCCTGGCGGCTGTGGCGAGGGGCCCCAGGGCTCAGCGGGCGGCCAGGGCTCCGCGACCACGATGGGTGCTCCCTCGCCAGCTCCCGGCGCCTCCACGTAGTGCCACTCTGCGACAGGGCCGGTCTGAGCATCGCGTCGCTCGCGCCTCGCAGCCCTCGCCTCGCCTCGCCTCGCTGTCTCGTGTGTGGTGCTTGCGTATGCGTTGTATGAGTTTATGCAAATATAATGTTGTTGTTGTTCCATAAAGTTGTGCGTTGCGCACTCGTCGAGGAGCGCTGCGTCAAGCGCGGCCCGCGCCGGTCCGCAGACGCGCGTGCGGCGCGCCCGGCGGCGGCGCGGGCTCCTCACCGAACGCAGCCGCTACTATGTGCTACTTGTGTCGTGTGTCTCTCTCTGGTCGACTAAAGTATAAGTTTTACTAATTCAGACAAAACGATGACGTACACAACAAAGTGGGACAGCCGACTAGCGCGTCCGCAATGAAGTACCGCAGTACGGCGCTGTTCCGAAGTTAGCAGAAACACATCGCGCTTGTCCCGCTCAGTGCGACGTCCGGCCCGCGTGTGTCAAGTACAGATTCAAGACATAAACTACATCAATATTATAAGACGACATAAGCAATTCATTTGTTTGTGCGAAGTCAACAACAGATTTTAAATAAAGGAGCAATCAAATAATTCGCTCACAGGATTATGCTTACATGCAAAGAAATTTTAAATTATGGTTTCTTATTAATAACTCGGACAGGGGACTGATGATCTGTAACCGATCATATCGGGCACGTTGGTGTACACGAATGCTAGAATATGCACAAGAAGACTTCGGTAGGGCAATATAAGGTACCTATACGAATAAAATTGAAACAAATAAAATAAGAGTCACAATTTATTACAAAGATATACAGTTGAACGACAGGCAGGTACAGTATCGTATGGTCTCGGTGAAGTGAAACAGTCGTGGGACGGAGTGAGGTGCGTGTGTGTGCGCTACGAGGGCTACGGGCTACGGGCTACGAGCTACGGCAGGCTACGTGCGCTACGTGCGCTACTCGCCGCGGATGCTGGGTGCATCGCGCGGCGGCTAGTTCTACGGCATACTTTCCTGATTGTGCGGCGCTGTGCACGGCGAGCTGCTCAGTCCACCACCGGTGACAACACACACCACAACATTCTTTATACAATTGTTTATGTACTTATTTACATTCCACAGCCGCACTGATCCCAATGAGAGTCGCGAACTACCCGCAGGCGCTGACGACCTGTCCGCTAGACCTGGCGCGCTGCACCATTGACCGAAACAACTGCTACACCGGATGTTTGTACTTAGTGGCCGCCGGCCGGATACTTTGGCATCCTATATGTTATTAACAAACTAAATGGTAACGGATGTTTAGAACGTAAATGGTACTTACAAAAATATTACGTTAGAGTTAAACATAGAAATGTAAAAAACATATATCTATGGAGTTAAATATTATAATAAGCCGTACGTATCATTCGAAGATCACTAATCTATGAACTTGCTGAACGTAACGATAGCACTCCACAACACAGCGAGTGCTGTAGCACTCGCTGTGTTGTGGAGTGCTGTGATGTGTTCTGTAGACGCGGAGGCGGAAAACGGAATATGATTCTTTGTTTTGTCATATAAAGTTATAAAACTCTTGCGGTAAGGATATCAGTTAGTTTGTTTAAGGAAAATAAATCCGTACCACAGAGCAAGTAATGCGTTAAGTTAAACGTAAAAACAACAAGAGTCTACAAACATTCCAGATTGTAACTCAATCTTATAGTTTGCGGTTTTTGTTGCGCTTGTTCTGTTGTGTCGTTTAGTAATCGATCACACTCACACACATCGGTATTCAATATTCATTATCGTCCACACACCAAACATCTGTTGCTACATCCATTTCTATCTGAATGGTGAAGTTGGAAATGAAAGAAATTAGAAATTAATATAGAGAAGTTAATACACACAAAGTTAAACATAATCAACACGCAAGTTGTGCACCCAGTAGGTACCTGCAGCGCATGCGTCGTGACGTTCTGCTGCTCTCGTCTGAGATGTGTATGGTCGCAGCATGACTACATAAAGTTCGTGCATATAACTTGTGAAAATTGTTAATATCCAAGTGCGTGTTGCTCAAGCCGAGCAGAGGTCGCGCGCGGTGCGCGTGCGCGTGCGACCTTGCGCGCGCGGTGAGGCAATTACACGTATGTATATAGTATATTATGTGATTTGGACACTACTCACTGCAGCGACGGGTTAGGAAATAAAGCTAAGGACAAGCGGTGACTAGATACAACAGAGATGGCGCCGAGTGCGCCCGAGCGCGGACTAGAGGCTGACTAAAGTCATAAATGCGCAGTGGCAAGAGGTCGACAACGTTACTCTTCGACGTCAGTATGTCACTTACAGTGAGATGCTCTCGCGTCCGTTGCAGCATGCGGGACGGTGCGCGAGCACACCGGGGCAAGCCGAGCTATGTACAGCTCAGGGAGGCGCCAGGCGGGGACACAGCGACAGGGGAGCGCGGGGTGAGGCATGCGACGTGCAGCGTGCAGTAAAACAACACAGCTTCCGACGAATCGTTTAATAACACCAACGCTCACCTAAAACCTATTTACAATATAAATACAAAACGTAGAGAGAGACGGCGCGCCGCCAGCACTGGGGGGGGGGGGACAGGAGCGACCGCGGACTGTACAGGCGGTCCGTTGGAGGAGAGGGGGGAGGGAGGCGACACGATCACACGCATGGAGTCCTAGCCACTAGTCCATGCACAATACTTAACACAGAGAAGTGCTGTCCTAGAGCGCGGGCCGGCCGCGCTGAGCCAGTGTGAGAGTAGTGGCCGGACTCCGTGTGTGAGTCAGAGTGTCGGGAGGAGCGTGCGTGCGAGCGAGAGCTCACGCGTCGTCCTCCTCGGAGGAATCGATGGTCTCAACGGTGCCGCCGGCGCCGGCGCCACCCGACGAGGAGCCCGACAGCGAGGTCACGAGCGAGATGATGGAGCCGAGTCCACCCCCACCTGAGCCGCCGCCGCCGCCGCCGGACGCGCCTCCCAGCAAGCCGGACACTGCCTGGATCTTGGGCCCCAGAAGCTGCAGCTTGGGCCCGATCACCTGCCCCACGATGCCGCTCAGTGACGCCAGCCCGTTCTGCGGCGCTTCGATGCCGTACTGCTTGTTCAGCGCGATGTTCTTTCGGTCCAGTGTGTCCACGAAGCGCGTTTTCGCATCAATCAGCGAGTTGATTTTCTACAACAGAGAGAGCGAGTGATGGGCCGTGCAGTGTGGCGGGTGTGAGAGGAGGTGGGGGGACAGGGTCGGTACTCACCCCGAACACGAAGCCGAGCACCGCGTTCTTGATGCCGAACTTGGCCTGCGTGACGCCCTCCAGCTTGCGCTTCTCGCGCGCCTGCTCGTCACCGGCGCCGTCCTGCACACACACACACCCCGTCACTACACTACACACACACTACACGCCACACACCACACACCACCCACCACTTACACTAAAGCACTCCGTCACCATAGCCTTCCACCGCCGCTCCCAACGTGTTAACTTTGTTTTACGTGTGTACTCGTCGTGAGACGCATCTCACGGGTTTGCTATACACTCTCGTGGATGAGCTCGCCACAATGATAGGCCGGGGCCTCGCGGGACACAGAATGCAATGCGCATGCTCCGCTGGCACTTTTCGATACATACCGAGCAAGGATAATGCATGATTTCTTCATCGAAGTAATCGTACCGGAAGGTGATCGTGGAACATTCCGCAAATGATTAGCTCTCATGACGAGTGAGAGTGCATTCCGAAGTTTAGTCTTACATGAACAAATGTAATGATGATAATACCTATAGATAGTATTTGTGACAAATGTACAAAATGAAAAACGGCTTGAAATCTGAAAAAATCCCGTAATAGAAAGCAAGGCAAGAAAGAGATACTTGTATTGAGAGACATTACCAGCCCTACCGGGAGATACTTCCCGAGACGATCGTGCGCACCAGCGGGCGCTGCGCAGGCGGCTGGACAGAAGCCTGACACATCATACAATGCTGATAAAACTCAGAGCAACTTGATAGCTGCTGCATTGGTTCGATATCGCGTTTCGGAACAAGGATTTCGCACATGTCAATAACTTTGTCGAATCGTAAACTAGTTTTGTTTATACGAGTACCTAGCGCGGACGCCGCGCGCTGTTGACATGCTCAGGAAGTTGAGTTAGCTGTGTCGTGCAGGGAGAGAAAGAAGAGCTCTTCAATGGCGTCAACATGCTTCAATACAGTTTCAGTTCTTTAAAATGTAGGTATCTACTCATGCGCTCCTTATTGTGACTTGGGTTTATTTGTGTTGTCATTCATTAATGTATTATAATACATTTATTTCATGTGTTGCATGTGTGTGGCAAGTGTTATCGATGTTTGCGCAAGCGCACGGGGCGCTCTCGCCGCGCCGCGCGTCGCGGTCTCACGGAGCCGCGCGATCGACCGACGAGATGCGCGACACGATCTCTGTCAATCTCATGAGGCTGTGCGCAGCTCTACGGAAACAATGTCAGAAAGTGCAATCGTGACACGAATTGTTCCGTCTGCTCGCGACAAAACTGTTCACTTTGGCCAGAACAAACTGTTTTGTCTGCAGGAGACCGAAGTGACTTTAGTGTGTATACTGTCTTGGTTGGGAGTGCTAAGGATAGATCATGACTTTGACCGCTATACTTCACATCCTGAGTTTGTTCACTACAGCAGGCAGTGAGTCGCGCAGTGCTATGTTACGTCGCACCCTGCCAGAAAGATCAAGGTGTGATGTCGCGAGTGAGTGGCGCGGCGACTGTCGCAGCGAGCTAGCGGTCCTGGTCCCGCGGGTCCGGGCGCGCGGCGCGCGGCGCGCGGCGGGTCGAGGCCGCCCGCCTCTCGCGGCCCTCAGCGCCGCTAGTGTAATGTTAACGTAATCACATCTATCTTCAAGTGGCTGCGAGCGATACCCGCTGGTGTGTCCGACGCCTCCCCACTAGTGAACGTCTCGGAGGTCACACAATCTCGACGGATGAAATGTATCGTCGCCCTCGAAGGTTACCGCAACGACTAGAAGCAGCCATGGTCTTTACCTGTTTCTTGAAATACATAATGATGAAACATGCGCTGCACAACCAGACACATGATATTTATATCGTATATCGACATCGAGGCGGACGATTCGGGCGCCTTTCTAATTTGTTGGAGTTCACCGCAGCGGAGATACGAAACATAATAATATGCATACAGTGCGCACTGCAACACGGAGAGGGAACCAGAGACGGAAGCAACGCAACGAACGGCGGAGAGTGGGGGGCCCCGCACCCCGTGGGAACCGACGCAAGCGCTAGTAGCGTGCGATACTAGATGCTTGGTTCGCTCTATTATTACAGTATTATATTCGTGGTTCCGAAATGCGCAAAAACGGTAAAACTGTGGCTCCGGTGTGTGGTAACTGTAACAATTGATAGTTGGGCAATACCCAGAAGAACCATGTACACCGCGCCGCCTGTGCGAGCGCCGCCGAGGGGCGCTCGGCACGACGGTGTGTCTCGCACAACACCGTCGCCGAGTGCCGACGCGCACACTCACTCACAGTGGCAGCGCCCGCCGAGTACATACTGCTTACTGACTGGTAACTGACTGTGATGAGCGCTGACGTGACCAGAATGAACAGGTGTGACGCCCGGCAGCCGGTCACCCATCGCAGCCGCGCCGCCTCCGCACTCACGAGCGTGAGCCGTGTGAGACGTCGACATGTATGTACTAGGTACCTGCTGTGCTTGTAATGCCGCGCCGATCCTTTCAATAGGCAACTGATTCACTCTGGAGCTCAATGATAACAAGAGACTGGATTTTTATACAAAATGTATGCATTTTCATATTTTGGCGATTTTTAAGTCATTGCATTGCACCTAGAATCTAGTGAATATTTGGGCATGTTTTCTATACCTCTAACTAGAAAAATACAAATATGTTCCTCTACACATAGGTTTTATTTATATGATGTCTATATCATAGGCATTATAAAAATAATAATTACATATTTTAAGGGATAGAAGGAAAAATCTTACTGAGCATTTGACAGTACGTTTTCAAGAACAAAAATGATTATCTTGTCGAAAGGTTTAGTACGCACATTAAAATAACCAAATTTGTTTTCGGCCTACTTTGTTTTCAAACGGCTGGTAATAAGGTTATCTACTACTATTAAACACAAAAAAAATGGTATAAATGTATAATTAGATGTGGCATATTTTGTCCATTTTGGAAGATTGTGGCATATTTCGAGCATAATTATATTTGCTGCATATTTAGAGCAACCTAAGTTGTATGTAATCCGGTCTCTAATGATAGGGAAGAAAAGAAGAAGCTTGTGTGGAGTTGTTAGTTTGGAAATCAATATTAAGTAAGCGGCCCATTGTTTGTGTTCGCTTTCTGCGGAGTGCAACAACGAGTACCCATGCGTGTACCTATGTGAGGGCCGGGATTGTTCGCGGCGCGAACGAGACAGCTCCGGAGTAACCGCACCTGCTAGCTTGTGGCTTATGCGTTACTGGAAGCAGAGAATTAATGTCGGAGCGACATTCATCCAGAGATAGATAGAGAGATATTGCACCGCGACCAAGTGCGCAACGTCAGGGTGTCTGTTATTGAGCGAGGGCTGCGCGTGTAGGACTTGTTCTGTGGCAGGCGCGAGGCGCGAGGCGCGACCGCTCTTAGCGCAGACGTAATGTACTCACTGCACTCGCGACGTTTGTTCGGTCGTAAGGGACAGTATGCTCCCAACATACCGAGTCAACATGTCGACAAGCATGTGTCCGAGCTGCTCGGAGGGACTAACATTTTGAAATAATTGAAGCTGATAGTGTAGTTGTAGCGGGTCCCTGTCGTCACTTTGTATTCGGCGACTAGTCTTAACTTGTAATGGAGATCGTAGTCATGAGTAAGACGTAGCCGCGAGTGGAACCGTAAAAGCAATCAATATGAATATGTTTTGATTATGTGTCAATTAGTTGTAGTCAACACCGCAGTCGGACTTCGATTTGAGGGAAGAGGGAGCCTTACAGGACGGATAGCACTACGTAGCCTCGTCGCAAGGCAACAGCTTGAACACTTCAGACTGCGGCTTGACGAGCGCTGCTCTTTGTTTCACATCGTTTTGCCAACTCATAAAGTTAAAGTAGGTCGTAGTTTCGCCCTTATGCTAATGTATAACAAGTATTGAGATGGTGTCCTTGAGCGCAGCACGCACTTGCGTGCGGCGCTGCACTCAGTGAGCGGAGAGAGACGACAGCGACAGCGCAACACTGACTATCGTATGCACATGTACAGGCTGTTGACAATGTTCGGTAAACTCACAGGAGGTGGTGCGCGGGCGAACGGCGACCACGCAACCTGGCGCAGACGATTGTGTATCGGAAATGTTAAATGAGATGTAAGCGTTATGAGTGAAGCGAGTCGAGCGAGGCGAGCAGGACTGCGACGCGCTGCGAACAGATACAAAAAATAGACGCAACACAATGCGATGCGGCGCGACAGAGCGCGGCACGACGCGACACGCGTGCGAACCGGGGCAATGTCGCCTGCAGCGGCTGCAGCGCTCCCACAGCGCGTTACATAAAGCCGCGGGTCGCGTTACGTCACCGCCGCCGCTCGAGCCCCACCGCCCCATTACTCTGCATTGTGTCAAACTGGACACTTAACCCGGTCACCTACCGAGCACCGACCACTGACCACATCACACATGTGACACTGAGCAGTGGTCAGCAGGGGTGGGGGGGACGAGCGGCGGCGCAAGCGGCAGATGTCATAGTAAATAGTAAGCATTAGTAATATGGACAGCGGGCCGCGCTAGGTCAGCGATGTGCTAACGTGTGACCTATTGCGATAGTCGCTGCTGTTATATTATATTTTACAGTATTTGCACTGATCGTGATGGGGAGCTTGGTTTTCCTCAGAAAGCGGTGCCGATACACAGCGGCCGCAAAAACAGCTCTCCTGTGTATGACCTTTTTTTGACGTAATATATCCAAACCCCGGTGCCGTCATTTTCATGGCGGCCTCCGATGTCTCAGAAAACCCAAGCTTTCATTACATTATTATTATAATACATCTCGATGTTCTAGTACACACGTATGCCGACACAAGCGGGTCAAGAGCGCGACACTCGCACGTATAAGAAGATTGTTGTTCGACTATATTTCTTCAGCTTTACGTAAATAACGCAAGTTGGGAGTTATCCAACAGCACGTTCAGTGCAGCGTGTGGCGGTGTGTGTACTAGCACAGTGCGGGTGGTACCTCGATGGGCTGCAGCGCGTCGTCGTCGGCGAGCTGGCGGCGCAGGCGCAGAGCGCGGCCCGAGGGACCGGGGGGCGCGGCGGCGGCGGCGCAGAGCAGCGCTAGCAGCGCGAACGACGTGAGCGAGTGAGTGGCGACCATCGTGTGTCGAGCGAGCGAGCAGACTGATGCACAGAGCCGCGCCGCCGCGCCGCTCACCGCCCCACGCGTGCGTCGGTGGGGCGCGCCCACCACCAGCACTCGGACAACACAGCGCTGCTAGCTCCACCGACAGGATTCCTTCGCATTCGCACCATGTTGGTAAGGAAACACTGTGGGTCTAGTGACCTCCAAACACAATTTTATTTCAGGATGTGTCGATTATTTCTCACCCTGCAGATGATAACATCAGCTTCCAAGACAACAGTAGAGCCTAACATCTAGGTGTAAGTATGTGAAGTGGTTGCGTGCGCGTAAACGCACCTATTTACGTTAAATCTGAGTTTGGATCAATGAAGCAAGTAATTTAGTCAGTTTGTGTCAGACCTTGTGAACATTGATGGACATCGCGGTAATTTATTCGCCTCTGTAATGTACTCGCGTCACGCACCTGCTGAGGTAGCGCGGACGTAGCGCGTTGATGTCTTTTGTATGGCACAAATCCGTCGCGCATATTTAAACCTTTGACCCTTCTTTTCGGTGTTTTAAGAAACATTGTAAGGACATGAGCTTTTGATTCTCTTCTCCGAGTTAAAACACAACAAGTAATTGGAATACCTAAGTAATGTATAATGTTCGTAGTGTCGCGGCGGCCCACTGCCCAGTATGCAGAGGTGCCGATGTGCCGATGCACGAGGTGTTCAAATACCCAGGTCTCTTCTTCAACTCATATGTACTCTCTAGGCTATCTAAGACAACACTGACGTCGGTGAAGGACACATTTTGTAATGTAACCTATAATAATTAATTATTAAAGTATATTTATAACAACTTTATATACATATACTATGTTTTATGCAAATAATATTATTTTTATTTCAATTAAATACGGCTGAAATCGAATCCGAATCCGTCTTGAGCGTGGCGGTAAATGCTCGTGCCTTCTACATAGAAGGTTTTTGCCCCGCAACACACTGGACTACAGGCGTACAGTAGCCTGTACGCCTGTAGACCTGGGGTCCCGGACCTTTGGAAGGCGTCCAAGCGGCCGAAGCCCTCCAGGCCTCTCTCGATAGCTTCTGCGAGTTTCGCAGTGGCCCCTTAGACGGTTTTAATACTAATGAGGTTCCAACCGACGATTATCGCTACAGTATGCAAGTGCATCCAAGGACAACCCCCGGTAGGTGTAGGACTATTGTAGAAAATGGAATATTATTTTTATTAATAAGTATATTTTTTATGAAAAAGATGCATGAGCTTCAAAATGAATATACATAGTTTATGATGATTTTTTAAAATGAAACGCTATCCCAAACTTAAGTGCGATACTCGACGATGTAGCTATATCCATCGTACTCTGTACAAAGTTAACTATATTAGTTTGTACATTTCATAGACGGGGCTAGCACGCTTGTGTCGCAACGCGTCGCCCTCTGGTGTCGGTAACGATAATGCATGCATTAGGGAGATATGTAACATGGCGCGAATACATTATAGAGTGAGGTGCTAATTAAGCGCGCTCAAGGTCGCAGCACTTCGCTTTCAACGTAAAGCGCAAGGAAACGACCTTTCTAAATCCGCTCAGCGGCGGCGAGCGTAGCGCGTCCACTGCACGCCACGCGTCCACTGCACGCCGCGCGCCGTGGCGCCACGCCATAGGCACGCCGCAGAGCGACCACTCCGCGCCGCGCATGGAACACACGTGACCCGTGCGCCGGTCAAACTCAAACTTCACGCATTTATTACAATTAAACCGTTTACAGTCATTTTTGCATGAAAACGATAGTTTGGTGCAAACTCTGAACAGAATGAGCTTGCGACGTACGTGTTCGTACAGGCACCTTCTCGCGCCGTCCACCGCGGGCGTCACGTCATTGAACAGCTGTGTGACGAATGCGTGTCTAGGTGTGTAGTGCCTGCAGGTGGCGAGGAACACGCAGCCCTCCTCCACTTAACAGCGAAAACGAATAAACCGTGCAGTGATGACAACATTCAGATAAAAGCAGAATGAAAAAAAAAATAAAAGCAAAAGGAAAGAAAGAATAACATTTATTTGGCAACAGTTTCATAAACATGAAATGCAAAAAAAAAAGTGTAATAATGCGCATAATCTTGCACATTTGCCGGAGTTATGAGCGAACATACGTAACAGTCGCGGACCAATAGCGATCCTTCATTTTAAAGTCGAGTAGTAGATTGAATAGACGCTGCCACGCTACAAACTTGTTTCAATAGACGCTGCCACGCTACATACTTGTTTCAATAGACGCTGCCACGCTACAAACTTGTTTCAATAGACGCTGCCACGCTACATACTTGTTTCAATAGACGCTGCCACGCTACATACTTGTATCAATAGACGCTGCCACGCTACATACTTGTTTCAATAGACACTGCCACGCTACATACTTGTTTCAATAGACACTGCCACGCTACATACTTGTTTCAATAGACGCTGCCACGCTACATACTTGTTTCAATAGACACTGCCACGCTACATACTTGTTTCAATAGACGCTGCCACGCTACATACTTGTTTCAATAGACACTGCCACGCTACATACTTGTTTCAATAGACGCTGCCACGCTACATACTTGTTTCAATAGACACTGCCACGCTATATACTTGTTTCAATAGACACTGCCACGCTACATACTTGTTTCAATAGACGCTGCCACGCTACATACTTGTTTCAATAGACACTGCCACGCTACATACTTGTTTCAATAGACGCTGCCACGCTACATACTTGTTTCAATAGACACTGCCACGCTACATACTTGTTTCAATAGACACTGCCACGCTACATACTTGTTTCAATAGACGCTGCCACGCTACATACTTGTTTCAATAGACGCTGCCACGCTACATACTTGTATCAATCATTCAAAAGTTTTTGGAATTAAATAAATGTTTAACACGACTTTTGTTGAAATACATACCAGAGATATGAATCACTTATTGTAAGATTAGAACAACTGGATCGTTTTAGGGGCCCGGTCACACAGGTGTGGTACGTGTGTACCACACCTACTCCACAACGACAAAACGTGGACGGGTGCTAACTATATGAACATTGTTTATTCACGCGCACCACATTTGACAGTCAAAATCCACCATGTGGGCGGTACCGACCATATCAACGCCACGTCGCAACCACAACGATCTCTCTGTCTGCAAACACTAGCCACAACGTAACCACAACGCAACTACAGCAAGAAGCTGCAGCGACACTACCCACACGTAACCACTGCTTACCCACACTTTGTTGCTGCGATGTGGCGTGGTTGCGGTACGTGTGATGGGCCCTACTCCTACAGCACAGTCACATTAACTTTTGTCCGCGGCTTCACCCGCGTGGTTGTCGGACAATGTCCCACGGGAACGTACTACTGTGTGTTAAATTTTATCCGAATCCGTTCAGGCGTTTTTGCGCCATTACGGAAAATACATCCAGACAAACGAACAAAAATTCAAAAAACTATATTTTAGACATCAGACTCGTTCCCATACCTCGTAGCAATAACTTTTTTTAAATATTGAACGTAAGTACAGCTTTGGGTTCTGTATCGTTGTTTTGTACAGATAGATATAGATAGTGACTACGACAAGCGTTAATAACATTTTCTGCTAGGTACTAGAAATAAAGCAACAGCTCGCGAACTCCTGTTTCGAATTGCGGTCTGTCTGTCCTTCTGTGTGTTACCTCATCACGAGAGATCGGCTGACAGATGTCGGTTGAACTTTTATTTTTGGCTACTAGTCTAGCTTAGTAATGGAGGTGCTATTTATTTTGAGCGTCACTATAATTATCCTCCTCTCAATCTTAATGTAAACTAAGTAGTAGGTATCGTAGCTCAACGACTGCTAGGATTTACAAAGTGATGTGATATGCGGGTCTCCGAATGTGCACAAGGCTGCGCTCGGTTGTGACGGGTGGCGCACTGCCGCACTGTTGCTGGGAGGCGCTGTTGCGGCAGGTGGAACGTTTAGTGTAGCAGACAATTTGATTTTATTTCATTACCATACACCAACCAGGCACATAGACATACTCATAATCTCCATGGCAGCTACGCGCTACGGCACGCACTCAAGCACGGCGGCTGTTGTTATTTTCCATTATAACAAGCGGTGTGTCTATCTAGTATCGGCATCGGCCATTACCGCGGCTTATCACGTTAATTACGACTTATTATCGCATTACCACCAAATCGTAGAAAACTATTCAGCGGCGCAAGGACGCTGACCAAACATTGCTTTGGTTACTTTGATGATATGCTACAGTTAGACGGAATGGCTGTTATAAGTTGTAACGTTGCTGTTGTAACTCTGAGTGAGCGCGTCGCGAACGTGTGTCGCGCGGCGCTCTCCTGCAGCGGCCGGCCGGCGGAGGCCGCACCACGGGACACAGCCACACCCTTCAGCCTTCATCAGTGTTTGGGAATCTCTTCTCCGGACTATTTCATTTCGGATCAAATTAGTTTAGTGGCAGGTGGCCTCTCCTCGCTCTGCCAGCAGGCGAGCACGCACCACGCGACCGTCGACACTGGGCTGTGTGCGTGGCGCTCGAGCGGATCGACTTGCAGATGAGCTCTCGGTTGGGTAATGTGTTACAATAGCGGCGCGAAAGGTTAAGGAAATCGGCCCATTCCTAAGACTTAGTATTAATAATAAATTATTGTTGACGCAATGATTGCGCGGTGAGTGTGCCACATTAGTTAATAGAGTCGGGTATATCATTACGGCGTTATGAGGCACGTCGTCTTTACTTCTCGGTAGTGATTTGAACTCGTTACGTAAGCACCGGTTAATCCCAACTAGGTATATGTCTAATATTTTAAATAAGAAAGTTAGCTTGTTGTGACACTCTGCCAAACGGGACATCCTGATTTGGGTTTTGGAACAGTCGACGATAGATGAATTTCACACAATAATTATAGTGCGGTACGTAAAGCCGCGCGCTCAGCGACGTCTCGCGTGACATCAACGAGGGCGCGGGGCGCGGGGCGCGGGCCCGTCCGGCGGCCGGTGACGCCGGCGCATCCCGAGCGCTGCGCCGCACGTCCTACATGTGCGTGTGTTACGTGACGCGCTGTAAACTCTGCAATGGATATCTTCGCGCACATTACTCCGATAGCCTACATAACGTAACTGACACAGCACCCACTTCGTTGGACAGCCGCACCGTTTGCGCGATCACTGCGAGCGCTGCGACCAACCCAAACACTTTGTTTACGGATATTAAGTTATATTACCTGTTGTTTGCCCTGAGGCGGACGGAGAGATCTAAAACTCACTACAAGTCCTCCAGTTACCTTCGCCTAGCGGCTGGAACGCTCGCGCCGCCATTCTCGCAGGGAAAAAACTACCCACAAAACTTTTTAACAAAAAGATTAGACCTCCGAAAAAACTGAAAAGCAAAAAATAATAAACCTTTTTTATTTAACCTTAATAAATAAGTTCTTAAACTAATGTAAGTATACCTAAGTAACTTTGAGTCGGCGCCACTTACATTAGTTTAAGAACTTATTTATTAAGGTTAAATAAAAAAGGTTTATTATTTTTTGCTTTTCAGTTTTTTCGGAGGTTTAATTTTTTTGTTAAAAAGTTTTTATTTTAAAATTTTTTGAGGCTATAGTTTAGTAATTACTACATGCTTAATTTTTTATTACTTTTAAAATAGCTACCTACCTTATTTTAGCTATTAATTGTTATATAATATAATCCTACTTTAACTATTATTTGCTGTAATCTGTGAATGAACAATAAATCACCCCTATTTTCCCACCCTTAGGGTAAGATTGTTTTTCTCAAATTTATATGGGACCAACTTCGAGGTGTGTCCTATCCAGTAAAAAAAGAATTATCAAAATCGGACTAATTTGTGAAAAGTTATGCGTGGTCATACATTACAATCAGTGAGTCAACAATCAATCATCCCTTTTTTTCTACCCTTAGGGTTGGAATTTTTTTTTTCAAATTTATATGGGACCAACTTCGGGATATACCCTTTCCAATAAAAAAAGTATTATCAAAATCGAACTGCTCTGTAAAAAGTTATGCGTGATCATACATAAAAAAAAAATATATATACGCGTCGAATTGATAACCTCCTCCGTTTTTTAGTCGGTTAAAAAACATTTCATGTTAAATGTTGCCAAGACGAGACCATGTAGCTCGCACTGTCAAAAAGTAATCAGATCTCATGTAGAGTCAAGCTTCTAACTCTACACGCCCTAACTCTACAAAGCCTAACTTCGCAAACTCTACGCCTTAAACAAAATATGTGAATTGGGTATTTCGCTACATTCACATGAGCGTAAGGTGAAAAACTCTCATACTTTTATGGACTTTTACTCCTGAAATTTAAACAACTCTACACCTTAGTCAAAATATATGGCTTGGCCTTTTCGTTACTACAAGAACCATTGTATAACAGTGCCTTTTTTCATAGCCCATTCTCTATGTTTGCCTTTATTCTTTGTTGGCTTACTGTTTACAACAAGCGATAGATCAGGGCGATACTTGGCTCTTAGGCGATTATGTTCAACTATCGCGGTCTGTTGTGCCTTAATACTACTGAAGTCTATATTTATAAGGTACCTACGTATCAAATGATTCTCACTAAGCCGTACATGAACAACTATAAACATATACCTAGTAACCTACTAACCTACTAATTACAAATACCTACCTAGGTACTCAATCTTTGAATTTATTAATTAAATTTATAAGAAAATAGCAAACGTAATTCTAAGCTAAACTTTTACCAATGAGAATTAAAACACTAATAAAGCTTCACCTACTAAACTATTAACAACTAGCTTCAGCCCGCGACTTCGTTCGCGTGAAACTTCTTGTTTCCCCCGAGCCACCCCGTCGTATCGCATCACCCGCCCGCGCTATCACTTAACGTTCTTTTTGACTTTTTTTTTCTTTTTGCTCGGCTCCTAAGGGTCATAGCGTGATGTTAAATAGCCTATAGCCTTCCTCAAGAATTGCGCTATCAAATGCAAGAAGAATTTTTCAAATCCGACTGGTAGTTCCAGAGATTACCCCCTACATACAAACTTACAAACATACAAACTTACAAACTTTACCTCTTTATAATATTAGTATAGAAGATTAAAAACTTTTTTACAAAAAAAACAACCAACTTCAAAAAAACACTATAAAGTGATAAATAACATTAAGAAGACATTCGGAAGTCGGTGTCGTTGGTTCCGCATTTTTGTTTTTTGACACCGACTTCCGAAATTAATGTTATTTATCACTTTATAGTGGTTTTTTGAAGTTGGTAGTTTTTTTTGTAAAAAAGTTTTTATTTTTAACCGACTTGTTAACCGACTTTAAAAAAGGAGGTTCTGTATTCGACCCGTATGTATGTATGTATGTTTGTATGTCCGCGATTATCTCAAAAACTGCTGAACCGATTTTGATAATTCTTTCATTAGTGTGATCTACATACTTTCAGGAAGGTTTTAGTATATAATACATTAGGTAATTGTTTTTATGTACGAAGTTATATGCATAAATGTACTGCATCTCCGGCATTTCTATGGGAATTTTAATGATTCTTCGAGTCGTGTCTTCAATTCTTCAATTCACTAGTGTTAATTGAATTTATGTGGGGTAGGTACAACTAAAAAGTAAAAACTTTTTTACAAAAAAAAACAACCGACTTCAAAAAAAAACTACAAAGTGAAAAATAACTTTAATTTCGGAAGTCGGTGTCTAAAAACGAAAATGCGGAACCAACGACACCGACTTCCGAAATTAAAGTTATTTTTTACTTTGTAGTGTTTTTTTTGAAGTCGGTTGTTTTTTACTTTTTAGTTGTACCTACCTAACCCACACAAATTCAATTAACACTAGTGCATTGAAGAATTGAAGACACCGACTAGAAGAATCATCAAAATTCTCATAGAAATGCCGGAGATGCGGTACATTTATGCATATAACTTCGTTCATAAGAATAATTACCTAATGTATTATATACAAAAACCTTCCTGAAAGTATGTAGATCACTTTAGTGAAAGAATTATCATAATCGGTTTATTAATTTTTGAGAAAATCGCGGACATACAAACATACATACGGGTCGAATACAGAACCTCCTTTTTTGAAGTCGGTTAAAAAAGCAGCTACCACTAGCCAGCAAACAGTTTGGCAGAGCTAATATATTTTGATAAAACCTTATTTCTGTGAATAATAATTACCTAATGACCGATTTCGGCCAGGGCGATTGCTTCAGCTCCGTTGTAGTTGCCGTTCGTGTGCTCGCATGTGGCTTATGTATCCAATCTTTTTTGCAAAGATCCGCGCACAATGCGGGCATGTGAGCACACCATCGATATAATTATAACTGATCGCCGCAGGTGGTCGGGTTTTCAGTTGGTCACGCTTTCCATCAAGCTCAACGTGCCGCTGCAATTCAAAATTTCGGACTTTGTTTTTTATCAAAGACCTCCACTCCATCCTTTGGGCGGCTTGCTGCTCCCACCGAGACGGCTCTAAGTCACATTTCCTAAAGTGACGTTTTAGCACATCTTTATATCTGAGGAGTTGTCCGCCATGATTGCGCTTGCCCTCCTCAAGTTCGCTATAAAAGATGCGCTTCGCCACTCGCTGCTCCGCCATCCGTGACACATGTCCGCACCACCGAAGTTGTCGCCGCATGAGATAAGACTCAATGCCACCTACTTTGGCCCTGCGCAGCACTTCGGTGTTCCGCACGCGGTCCGACCATCGGATTCTGAGTATTCTCCTAAGACATCGAAGGTGAAACCGGTCCAGCATGCGGATATGTCGGCGGTACACGGTCCAGGTTTCGGCTGAATATAAGATGTTCGGCAGCACGGCCGCCATGTATACTGAGACCTTAGTAGCCAATTTTAAGTCATGTGACCTAAAGACCTTGGTATCCAGCTTACCAAAGGCTGCAGCTGCAGCGCCAATTCTGCTGTTGATCTCTGCATCAAGGTCACACTTAGATGTTAACGTGCTCCCCAGATATCGAAATTTATCGACCTGCTTCAGTTCATCCTCGCCGAGTCTTATGGATAGTGCCTCCTGTCCATTAATGTCTAAAGACATCACCTCCGTCTTCTTGACACTGATCTTCAGGCCGAATTTTCGGCAAGACTCGTCGAGACCGGAAATTAACCGTTGCAGGCCGTCTGGGGATTCGGCCACAAAACACAAGTCGTCCGCATATAAGATCTCAGTAACCACAGCGTAGGAAACCTTGGTGCGGGCCTTGAGTCTCGCTAAATTGAAAATGTTGCCATCGGTGCGGAAACAGATGCGGATGCCTTCAGGTGTAGCCTGCAATACCTCTCGAACTACAACCGCAAAGTACAACGCGAACAATGTGGGTGCTAAGACACACCCTTGCTTCACCCCACAGGTAACGGGAAAGAAGTCTGATTGTTCCCCGTCGACGGCAACACAGCACTCCATGTCATCATGCAGGAGTCTCAGAACTCTCACAAACTTATCCGTGCACCCTATTTTATCCAATACCACCCAGAGGGCTTCAAGAGGCACGCTGTCAAAAGCCTTTTCCAGGTCGACAAAACCGAGATACATTTGACGACCCTGCTCCCTGCTCTTCTCTTGCATTTGCCGTATAGAGAAAATAGCCTCACAGGTACCTCGATTAGGTCGGAAGCCGAACTGGGTTTCAGGCAACAACTTTTCTGAAAGTTTCATAAGGCGGTTTAGTAGAATTCTGGCAAAGACTTTTCCAGGGACTGACAGCAAAGAAATACCACGGTAGGAATCACAACTAGAACGGTCGCCTTTGCCCTTATATAGAGCCCTTATTCGTGAAACCTTATAGGTTTGTGGGACAGTTTCTTCTTTCCACATATGGTCAAAATGCTCCCATATAACCGTATGTAATTCCTGACCGCCATATTTAAGTAGTTCACCCGGTATAAAGTCGATACCAACCGCACGTTTGTTTTGCTGTTGTTTAATGGCAAGAACTACCTCGCCACATGTCAGCGGTTCGTCCAGTCCAGTGTCTGTGGGAAGCCGAGGTATCGAACGGATGTATTCCAAGTCTGCCGACCGGTCTACATTCAGCAGAGTGTTAAAGTGTTCCGCCCATCTTTTCAGCACCTCATCCTTACTTTTAAGAAGGCCTTCGCCACTCACGGGCTTAAGCGGAGCTTGTGTAGCAGAAGAGGTGCCTATCAATTTTCGAACCTCAGCGTAGAACTCCCCAAGCTGGTTGGTGTCAGCAAGCCACTGTATGTGACAAGCTTTATCTCGCCACCATTTGTCCTTCGTTTCCCGAGATAGTCTGCGCAGACTCTGGTCACTTTGCCTTATCTCCGCAACATCACTATGGCTCATTCCCCTGTGTTGCCGGAGGAGACGTCGGTGTTTATTAATTGCCTCTCTTAGGACTCCATCGTTGTCATCAAACCAGTCTTCGTTCTTTCGGACTTTTAGACCCAAGGTAACTGTAGCGGTGTCTAAAATTTGGCCACATAGAGTCCTCCAATCAGCGCCAACATTACCGGTCTCCTTACTTATAGACGGCAACGTGGTAGCCAGGACTTCAGCATAGTTCTTCCTCGTCTCGAGATCGCTAAGCTTATCCACGTTTAAGTACGTCGGCTTAGTTCTTCCGGATCTACAAGGACGTCGAAGACGGAGGCGCAACTTCGTGACCACAAGTCTATGATCGGTCCAACAATGAGCACCTCGCATTACGCGGGTGATCTGGACTTGGGAAACATCTCTTTGCCGCACAATAGCGTAATCTATCAAATGCCAGTGCTTTGATCTTGGATGCATCCACGTATTCTTGTGCTTGGCGGGAAGTCGAAACATGGTGTTCGTAATCGCAAAATGAAATTGAGCACAAAGATTTAACAGCAGTTGACCATTGTCGTTCATGCTGCCTACTCCGTGTCTGCCCAGGACTTTTGGCCAGGCTGAAAAATCCTGACCCACTCTGGCATTAAAATCGCCCGATAAAAGTATTTGTTCTCTGGGTCGAACGTTCTGTATACAATGAGTTAACTCCTCGTAAAACTGATCCTTAATATCATCAGATTTGTCTAGAGTAGGAGCATAGACACTGATGACATTTAGGTAATTATCATTGTCCAGGTGAAGTCGCAAAGTGGTAATGCGATCCGAGATGTGCACCGGATACTCTTGTAATTGTTTTACAAGCTTATTTTTGATCGCGAATCCAACACCCGACCTTCGCATTTCCGAGGAAGCGAGACCTTTCCAGTAGAAAGAATACCCGCCACCATGTTCCACCAATTCTCCTTCGTCGGCAAGATGTGTTTCGCTGAGAGCAGCCACATCCACATTATAGCGTGAAAGTTCTCGAGCTACAATTGCAGTTTTTCGCTCAGGGCAGGCATTGTCATCGCGATCAATAAGAGTTCTAACATTCCACGCACCGAACGTCATTTCTGATGATTTTATAATATTCTTCTTGTTTCGTCGACCACGAGTTGTATGATGCGAAGGCAGCCGCGGTTACTACCTTCCGTACAAGTTGGGGCGAGCATTTTTTAGGGCACCTTTTCTAGCCCCCTCCAAGGCTGAGCAAGGAGAGCAGTGCCGTCCCTAAATAGGGCTGCTCTGTCACTCCAGGTGCTGCCGAATCCTCTCTGTCACCCCCATGCAGAGCGAAAGCGACCACGATGCTCTAAGAGCACCCCTGGAGCCGCCCATGTGCAGGCCTCAGACAAAGCTCGGTTTGCATCAAACCGAACCTCTCTACCTTAGCCCATCGCCATGGTACTTTACGTCAATCGGAGTCCTATATTCGGAAGCAATCATCTGCGCAGGAATATTTTTAGTGCATAAGCGGGTGCGCAACTGCACATGCCCTCTCTCGTCCTTGCCCTCCGTGACCCAATGGAACGGGAACCGCTAGAACTGGCGGAGGGTTTGGATGCAGTATCTGGCCGGCAGTCACTTCTGACCTCAACTACCGCCCTAAGCCATCAACATTGCTTTGCTTACTCGCCGATTCCGCCAGTATCCGGTACTTATCAGCATGGATAGCCTTCACCGCCGAGCTAGTCTTTTTGTGAAATGCGGGAGGTATCCACAAGAAAAACCTGATAACCGAAGGTTTTAGGTTTGCTGCTGACCAACTTTGATGTTTTTCTTTTGCTCCCGGGTCGGCTGGGAGACAACCTAATGTATTATACCTAATGTATTATATACTAAAACATTCCTGACAGTATGTAGATCACATTCGTGAAACAATCATCAAAATCGGTTCATTAGTTTTTGAGAAAATCGCGGACATACATACATACATACAGGTCGAATACAGAACCTCCTTTTTTTAGTTGGTTAAAAATACGCATTTTTATGTAAGCTCGCGCTTGACTGAAAAACTAAATGTTTGCAAAAAATGTTTTCATGAAAAAAGAGCCCATGGTTTCTGAGACAGTTTCCCCAAATCTCTTATGAATTCGGATTTCCGCCATACCCCATACTGACCACTCTGTATACACCCTCTTCACCGCTGCACCGGCCGCTAAGTGAAGGCAGCAGAGCGCGTGCGCCTGCGAGGCAACACGCCACGCCGACAGACCTTCGTTCCTTCCCACTTGGTCATCGTTCACACCGGGCAGCCAGCAGTTCGCTCAGATGTGCGGCCCGGTGCGTCAGAGTCGCAGGTCTCCATTCACCTGCGAGGCTATGAGGCGAGCTGCCCGTCAACACACACTATACTCCCTTACTATGTGCGGAATGGTGTATGATGCCAGGCGACATCCAGCACTTGGTTCCTTGCATTGAGTCATTAGTCCACATCAGGATTTTTTTTATTGCTTAATCGGCCTGCTTTTAACCTCGATCACGCCGATAGTATATCATTCTGAAGATATTTTCTGAAAGGTTAGAAGGGCTTACAATGGATAGGATTATCAAGCTACATGGGGCTCGATAAACCTTCCTGTAATTTGGATGCCTTGTACTTTGTTTGCAAATGTTTATAATATTTTAATATTGTGTTTGTGTGTTACATAGTTTTTAAGTTACTTGCCTACGATGCCTGCCAATAAAAGTTATTTTTTTTACATTTGCTCTACATTATAATAAATATTGCGATTTATATTTATAAATATTATTAAGATATAATAAATATTGGAGAGTATGATTGCTGAGCTGCAGACACTGTGTGCGAAGCACCTCGGCGGCGGCGGTCTCCACGCTCCTCATGTTCAGCCATGTTGCTTGCTCATCGCTGACACTGACACCACACACGACAGGAACATGTGAAACAGCAATCAGCAATGTTATAGCTTAGTGGTAGGATTAGGAAACCATCGGCTCACCGTCGCAGCATCCGCGTCATGGGCACGGCGCAGGCGCGGGCGGCTCACATGTTGTTTTACTCGCTACCACCAGAGGCATAATCAGCCTATAATGTTCCCAATGCTAGGACAGAGGCCTCCTCTCTGTGGAGGGAGTGTCGAGTGGGCCGTAATCCACCACGAGGGCCCAGTGCGGGTTGGTAGATGTCACATGTCTTCGAATTTTTGGTTCTAGGACATGCCGGCCGGACGAGCGCATGTATGGGTAGAGTTGCCCATCATAGTTGCACCCTCAGACTGGACCTCAGACTTGCACCCTAAGTCTGGTTGTATATTCTCAGCTATGAAACCTTTTATCAGTTTGTCTATGGGGCTTCATCTTTCTTTACTTCTACGATAAAATGAGAAAAAGATATCAATACATACAGGTGTGTCTCACAACACATCGAGCGACCGTTCCCCCGCTCACGCCGGTTTCCACACGATGTTTTCCTTCACCAGTTTGATAGTAGTGATGATGAAATAATTTACACAAAGTAAAGCGCCTGTTTGGGTTCGAACCTATAACCTACAACTCGTAAGTCGCGGCCGGCACCACTGGTGTTACCAACAGTATTGTGACCGTGACAATGGTCGCTACATCACGGGAGCCGAGCGGTGTGCGCGGAACAGTGTCGCAGCTCGCAAGCGCCGCGGACACGCACTGGACAAGCGCTGATCCGGGAAGTCACACGCTAGCTAAAGATCAAGGAAAATTACAAAATTATTGTCAAAAGCCGTGCGCCCGATGGGATTTTCCATCGACACGACACACTTTGAATGGAGGAACTTCCACACAAAGTGTGTTGGAAGCACCGTTGCGCTGCAAGAGTCGCGTCGGTAGGCATTCTGTGGGGCTGTGCTGCAAGCTGCAAGTATGCCAGTGTGGTGCCGAGTGAGCACACACGTATGTATTAACAGAATTTTAATCATTAAAATTATCAAAAGGTCATATAATCCTATTGATATTTATATGAATTTAGAAGTTTTTATTGATCATTTTAATGATTATAATACTTACTATAAATACATAAATGTTGCGCTAGCGAATCATATTTTGTTCAACATACAAGCTGACCTGCCAATTGCAAAAACCTCAGAAGATTAGAATTTCGCGGCTACCCTGGTCCCTGGCACTTGCCCCTGGGGTACTACAAGTAGAACGATCTCTCGCTTTCCTCATTTGTTAACAACCTATATAAAAATCATGAACATATTGTTAACATCACAGTTAGACGGCCCTCGGTCAAACTTCGACATTGGAAAGATTAATTTTAAACCAGGTTAAGCAGATATAACTCGTAAATAATAATAATACTTTATTTCAGAACAAAGTTCCATAAACATTGTTAGTACTGCTTAAAAACTATGTTAGTACCTTAAAACTACTACAGAACATAACATATTAGTACGACTTAAAAACTATGTTAGTACCTTAAAACTACTTATTAATTAATTTAAATAACATAACCTTACCTGACATTGAATAGGATAGCACCAGACCTATGCACCCTATTCCAGTGCCTCACAATAGGACACTCCACCTTCTCTATTATGGTGTTTAGAAGGCTATTGGGGCTGCCCCGCACACGACACATCAGGAAAGCTATCCTCTTGCGCAAAATAGCCCTACAGCAGTCGGTATTGGTCTCCGCAAACATCCCCGACGCAATACAGTATCGCGGCAACCCCATCAGCATCCTAAACCCATTACTGTAGAGGACCCGCAGGGCATTGAAAGCCTTCTGCGTATAGCGGATCCACAGGCTGCAGGTGTACATTGTCTGGCAATACGCCTTAAACAAAGTAATTTTAACATCATTAGTACACCTCGCAAACCTGCGCGCCAGCATATTACATCTCACTGCCAATGCCCTACGTTCCCTCTCAATGTCCAAATCATCCGAAAGGTCTTCAGTGACCCAGTGCCCCAGGTACTTGAACTTGGTGACTCTACTTACCGGAATCCCTCCAAGTTTAACCGGTGGAATGTTCGTGGGAGTTTTATTACCCGCCTTAAACACAAGTAGTTCACTTTTTTAACCGACTTCAAAAAAAGGAGGAGGTTATCAATTCGACTGTATTTTTTTTTTTTTATGTTTGTTACCTCATAACTTGCGACTGGGTGAACCGATTTTCATGATTATTTTTTTATTTGAAAGCTGGTGCTTTCCGTGTGGTTCCATTGTCACCATTTCAATATCTGATGATGGGATCTTAGAGAAATCGAGGGCAACCCTCAAATTTTATAGGCTCACTTATTGTTTTTCGCATTTTTTATGAAGTATCTTGTGTATTTGCGTATGGTTGTCACCATCTCAAGTAGCTGGGCTGATGATGGAAGGTACAACTCCTTAACAGTAAGAAGTTACTCGAACAGGCAAGGACTGTTTTAGTAAATTGTTTTGATGTTTGATAGGGCATTTGCCACATTTGGTCTCATGATCATCAAGTCATGACCTGATGCTGCAGTCAGGATAGTCTGCAGAGTACCTAACTCCTCGACAACTAACAGCAGATATATCGTGTTTAGGCTCATTGAAAAGGGCTCGATGTGTGGATAAACGTACTGTTAATGAGGAACACCGAAATACATAAAGACCTGATGCTGAAGCCAGGAGCATCAGAAAAAGTACCAACCTTGAAATTACAGCACCGTAGTTGTGTTTCGGCTCATTTTAAACAGGACTAAATTTTAAGTTCAATGCAATGTTGACATAAGTCTGACCTGATGCTGCAGCCAGGATTATCAGCATCTAGTCTAAAAACATCAGGTCAGGATTTGATGATGAGATCCTGGAGAAATCGAAGGAACTCTTCAAATATTATAGGCACACCTATAGCAATTTGGGTATTTTTTATAGTAACTCGTGCATTTGCTCTTGGAAAGCACTATTTGGTGAAGTGGAACTGATGATGAAGACCACAGATGGCCACCGGAACCACTCAATAATATCTAAGTATTTCACGGGTTGCGATTCGATTACTTTAATATGGTTGCTAAGCAATTTATGCTCATCACAATGTGAATGGTGATATGGAGCTGATGGTGGACCTGGAGAACTCCTCAACAATTAACTTCACTGCATCGGGAAAAGCAATATTTTGTTTGTAAAAGGCGATGATCACTAGGCTATTGTAACTTAGATAAATTATAAGCAGACCCACTAAAAAGCGTGAAATAAAAACTTTTTAAGAAAAAAAAAACCGACTTCCAAAAAAACACTACAAAGTGAAAAATAACTAATTTCGGAAGTCGGTGGCAAAAAACTAAAATACAGATCCAAAGACACCGACTTCCGGAATTAAAGTTATTTTTCACTTTGTAGTGTTTTTTTGGAAGTCGGTTTTTTTTTTTTCGTGTTGTACCTGAGGCCATGTACCACTGCGTACCTCTCGCATATGCCTATAAGCATGTTGAGGGCTTTAACAGATGGGCTCAGCAGCGCCATATCGTCGGCGTAGCTAATGTTGTTCATACAGTTGCCATCTATTGAACAGCCGACACCGGCCCTGCTGAGCTCATCTATCTAAAAATAAATCCAAAAAAAAACTGGCGGATTTAAATTTCCCAGTAAACCGCACACTCACAAAGAGTCCCACATTTCCTGCATGTACACGTCTATAACGCGGTGATCAAACAGTGCAATATAAGAAATTGCACTCGCAAACAAATAAAAAATACACTAACATCCTGGTTACTAAACTTGTCATAATTATGACGAAGCAGAAAAGGTTATTTCAGTGTTTAAATAGTTTTTGCACACATACAATTCTTTCGTTTGTCTCACATACACATACTCACGCTTAAACACCTTCAAACTCACCATCACATGATAACACACTCACACTCATTCACAACACATGATCACTCCCTTATACTCACACTCATTCACAACACATGATCACTACCTTATACTCACACTCATTCACAACACATGATGACTCCCTTATACTCACACTCATTCACAACACATGGTCACTACCTTATACTCACACTCATTCACAACACATGATCACTCCCTTATACTCACACTCATTCACAACACATGATCACTCCCTTATACTCACACTCATTCACAACACATGATCACTCCCTTATACTCACACTCATTCACATAACATTAGCGTTTTTCTTTTTCTAGTTTTATTATTATTATTTTCTTTTAATTCTCGAATTTATTGTTATGTTTTCTTTCATTTTGATTCTTAGATTTTACATAGTTTTTTTTGTAATTTGAAGCAAACATATTTTACTTTTAATATCGAATATGTTTTTAAAATAAATGTTTAAATGGTACGAGTAAGCCGTACATATTGGTTCCCAAGATGCTTGCCTAGTTTGGGGCCAATGTAAAATCTCTGTAATCTTTTGAGCAATAAAGTATAGTTTTTATTTATTATTTATTAAATAATCCTATTAAAATAAAAACAATCTGACATGCTTACGCAGTATGTCCTTTGTTATGCGTCAGTCACGCGTGAGATAACTGATTCTTACAAATGCGGAGTCGCAAACTGTTTTGTATGATAGTGCTCCAGAACAACCTAACCGCTGCACACTGTGACCACTAAACATGGTGCGCTGCGGCAGTTCAATCCTGATACCTAAAGCTTTCTTACAGATATATTTAGTTTTTATATTTTACAAAGATGTTACATCATTGCGATGTTGCCTTCTGATTTCCGGACAATTGAACAAGTGTGTACGACGTCGAGGACGCCCATTATTGGCCACGATTGTCCAGCTTCGGTGCTTAGTCGCTTTCCTTCGGGTCAACGTCAGTACAAGTAACTCCGTTATCTAATCTCGAAGCATTTATGTTCGAGGGCGCCCGTGCGCTCCGTGACGCAGATGTCCGCTGCAGGCAAAGTGCAGCGCCGGGGCGCAGTGTTCGGTTATAAGCGAGTGCTAGGGGACGATGTCGCAACGCCTCGTCCGCGACCCTCGCACCGCGAGACATCGGAACTGTGTCGGTAAAGCGCGCGGCGAGGTTTTGTTCCAATTATCTATTTAGTGAAACATTTCACAAGCGCGGTCAGCGCGCCGCCTTGCCACGGGTCACGCATTAGACACGCGACCTGCGACCAACATACCAGATACCTAAATAATTTAAAACGTTTCACATCTAGTATGTCATAATTTTATAAAGTAGATTAAGATAAGACCGTCTGTTAGCGTCAGCAAACCAGCGTCGTCGACGATGTGCACATGCTCACTGAACACAACCGATCTTCTGCTATCATATCGAGCAGTTGCGCCACCGCCCGCGCGCCTCCGGGAGCAGACGGCCGCGCGCGCCATGCCACGCCGCGCCGCCGTCCGTGTGTTGTGCGTCTGCCGGTTCGCACAAATAACTAGTTATCCTCATAATTAAACCGGCTGCGAATGTGACGTAACGCTTACGTGGAGCAAGTGTGATGGAATTGTAGTCATCCACTTGCGATCGAGGGCAGTGTTCCGGACGCGGACACCCGCACACGGACACGCGGAACGCGGACATGCAGACTCTCCCTACCACGAGTCCGTGACCGACAACATTGCACTCACGACAGATACTGCATCACGCTCGTGTCGGAGACGTCACAGACGAGGCTGTGCTCGGGGGTTACACACGCGGACCAACTAAACCCAAAGCGTCACGCCCCGCGCGGGTAGGTAGAACAGGTGCAGTCCTTTACTGCGAACAGTATAGACCAGCAGAACTAGCCAACAACGCAACCCGCGCGGCGCCTGCTATGTGCGGGAATTTGCGAAAGTTCTCGATCGGGGAAAGGACATGTGGGAGGCCCCTTTGGCCTGCGCTGGAGCAGGGCGCGGCAGCGCCTTCGTCCTGCGTGGTCACAGGACTCGCAGGTAGCGGTCTCCTGCTTGTATTAGCGAATGCCGAAAGTGAGTGCAGTGCATGTACAGCCCGGCGGCGCGCGGCGTGGCTGTGTGCGCCGCTCGTGTCGTAACGTATGCATTGGAGTCATGACCGCCGCGCGCCGCGCGCTGCGCGCACGCAACAACACTACAATTACTGCTGCTGTACTTAACATCATATGTACTGACACGCATGTACTCTCTCAAAGGTTGTACATCACCATATCTTATTTTGATAAACTTAAAGCCGAGTAGTAAGCCATTCCTTATCACAATAACACAGTACTATCTAAGTATACCTACATTATAACGGTTTTAAGATATCTAATGAAATTTACCTTCAACTACAAACAAAATCTCTGGAGTGGAGTGTTGAAATAATTCGCGCTCATGTAGAGTCAGGGCGCGCGGCGGCGGGCGGCGCGGCGGCGTGCACGCACGAGCTATCACATGCTAGCATCAGTATAGTAACATATTAAATATGATCCATGAACCACAATGACCCCTGTAATGCAGCGCTGCACCTACCAACTGGAAGGCTAGTGCAGCGCAGTAGAAGTAACTAGATATCTACCTACGTCTGAACGAGCAGCTTGTTAACTATTGTGGCAAGTCGAGAGCCCGCTTATCTCGTAAGCCACCCCGAGACAGTGGGATCCTGCCGGCGCGGGGCGCATGCTGTGCACGCCGCGCGTGCGGTCAAGGCGTCCGAGCATCGCCCGCGCGGTTGCGCCACGCCGCCGCACGCTGTGACGTCACGCCGGTAACCGCAAGGACAGCGCTTTAACCTGTTTATTATAAATTAGGTTAAACAGTGATAGTTGTCAGTGGCGGCCGCCAGAGGTCACATATGATTAAACCGCCGCAAATCGAGCGCCAAACACGCAAATGTGCACTGATTAAATACTTCTATCCGTTATAATTATTTTCGCATTGAACTGTAACACGCCAGGTCCGCGACGCTGATCGTGAGCTTGAAGGTGTTTACGTTCACATTCATTAACAACTCGATGTCAACTTTTACGTAACTCTTTGATGTTTTTTTGTGCATCAGCAATGGTTGCTACAATTAATCATGACATAAAATATTTCACAAAATGACTCAACCTATTACACAAATTATGGTACGACCACCACAACATATGCACCAACAATGAAGGTGTAAGGGGCTTAGTACCGACACGCAGGCAAGTACAAGAACCACTTGCACTGCCACTCGCTGGGCAAGCTTCGGCTGGACCATTATTGCAATTGGATAGAATATCTGTTAAGGTTTACCGGTCCTGTGACGTGGCACGTGCGCGGCGCGAGCGGCCGGCGGCGGCGGCGGCGTGGCGGCGGCGTGGCGGCGGCGTGGCGGCGGCGTGGCGGCGGCGTGGCGGGGGACGTCGCGCCTCAGTAGACGTCCCCGGCATGTGATACTGATGATGCTCTCAAGTCCTCGCCCGACGGACTTGTTCTGTGTCGACATTTGAAGATTCACACTAGCGCTTCACCGTTACGGTTGTTTGCGTGCGTTGACGATTGCTCAACGGAGTCAGCGCCAGGCGGAGCGCATTCTTGTTTGCCCCCTTTATTATTAACAAAAAAACCGAAAGATATCTATTATCTGATATTAATTAGCCGTAAACTGAGAAAACTAAGCCAAGGCAGGGCTCGACCCCAGCGAGAACGGAGGGGGGGGGGGCAGAGTCGGTGCAACTGAGACAAACAATGACGATGTCAATCACTAAATTAAATAGGTATGTTATTATCTCCTACGAGCAAAAACCTAAGCATAGCGTAACAACAAGTGGATGATGATATAGCAGTGTGCTAGTGACAGTGACAGGAGCCGCCTTCACCCCCCCCCCCCACGCCCCCGCGCCCCCCAGCTCGCTATTGTTACAGTTGGCAATAATAACGACTTTTCTCTTTACCTGTAACGGCTTGCACTTGATGACAACACATATGTAACAATCTAGTTATCGTCTACATACAGAACAGAAGGGATGCAATTTGTCAGTTTATTATTATTAGTAGGCAGGTACAGGGGACAGCTACACGTGCGGGTAGCAGCACTCCGTCACCAGGCCGGCCACCACTCGGTGTAGCTCGTAGTAACAGGGCTCTTGTCGCCGCGGACACTTAAACAAAAACCAAAGTCGCGGACAGGGTACCGTTAACTGACTTTACAACAATGATAATTGATGTGACATATATGACACGCGCCGCAAATGCCGCGGCGGCGGCGGGGCCTTCGGCGCAACCCGCGGCCGGCGACCATGTCACCGCGCGCCTGTTGCGTGCGCGTGCGACCCGCGACCTGCGACCTGCGACCTGCCGCCTCTTCTTTGCTTGACGTGTTCATTATGTTCACTAATTATTGCGTAGCCGCAGTAAATGATTTACGATTACTTATCTTAGACAGGGTCGAATATACAAAGTTACAAAGGGTCATAAAATTACAATATTTTATTTAGCAAGTGAGCGGTTGCACTCCTCGTAGCACAGAACAGCGCACGCGCAGAAGGTCCACTCGCGAGCTACAGACAACATGGCAGGACGCAACCCGATCGGAGTTCGTCCTGAACTCCTGAGCAGCCGCCGCGCGTCATGCGAGCGCATGATGTGAAGCAGTGTTGTGTACTACGTACAATTGTATCGCATTGGATTGGGCTAGCCACCCAACACGGAGACGCGATCAGTCGCCCGACCAGCGCGCACCGACCTATTGGGCCGTTTTAACTAGATTATTAGTTTACTAGCTGTTGTCCGCGACTTTGTCTGCGATCCAGGATGAAAAGTAGCCTATGTGTCCCCAGGTCTACCCATGTGACAAATTTTATCTAAATCTGTTCAGCCGTTTTATCGTGAAAGCGTAACAAGTAAACAAACTTACTTTCGCATTTATTATTTAAACTAGCAGTGCCCCGCGGTTTCACCCGCTTAAATTTCGATCCCGTGGGAATATAGGGATAAAAACTATCCTATGTCCTTTCCCTGGTCTCAAACTATCTCTATACCAAATTTCATCTAAATCGGTTCAGTGGTTTAGGCGTGAAAAGGTAACATACAGACAGACAGATAGACAGACAGAGTTACTTTCGAATTTATAATATTAGTATAGTATGGATTAAGTTAGGATAATACTAAACAGAGGTCTATCATGACGTAAGAATATACCTACTAATAATACCTACACGGTACACTAGACGCGCAAAAAAGGCTCCACTCTAAACAGACCTACTTACTAAGATTACATCATAACAGCTGTATGTGTGTGTGATGATGTCCGTGTGTGTGTGTGTGTGTGTGAGGCGCACACGTTAGTCAACAATCACAACGGAAGCTCGCCGCGCCGCCGCCGCGCGCCGACTGATACACAACTAATCAATGAATCGGTCATTCCGTCGATATGTTACCTACTGCTATTGGTGCGACATCGTATCCTACGTATGTTTATTGTATGTAATGTACAATACGTCAAACGTCAACGTGTCGTGAGGTCAGTTTCTAGTGTAAGGAAGGACTCTCCGAAGTGGTGTTGTTCGCACAATCAGCATCGTGAACGATTGCTTGTTGTTGTTGTTGATGTGGACTCACCACCTTGACTTCTGTACACATACAGTCCTACACACTCGGAGTCTCTCTATTTTTATTCTGAGGACTTACCACCTTGACGATTGTACAGTCAACAAAAGAGATAAGTATGCAGGATCGTCGAATATTGGTAAAGTTTAGTAAGAAACCGATGGATGTTCTCGAATGAAATTTTATTTTATTAATAGAAAACGAACAGCTCATTTATCAAATTACAGTACCTACCTACATACACAATCCTACAGACTCAGAATCTCTCTAAGACAATATCTGAGCTATGTTTCCAGTGGCGGAGCCAGGGTTGTTAATTGGGTTGAAGTCACAATGAATACAATTATTTTATACAAGTGTATAAAATAAGTAGATTCGAAACAATTAATATAGTTATTTCGAAGTAACACAAGCGAGTGTCTGTAAGGACAGACACTCGCTTGTAGTGCGACTCGGATCACTTCCGAACTTGTACTAAACTGAGCTTGACGCCGTGCTACACCTCCAGATCACGGATGGGATTGGATACAGGAAGTACTTGAACAACAAGGGGGAAAAAAACCGTGCGTTTAGCAGGATTGAGATCAAGCGTACTCCTTCGACAATATTTTTCCGGACGCTGAAGATTATTCTGGAGTACCGTCGCGTTAATAGGCGATAAAAAGTGGCATTCATTTTCATAAACTCAGTAACATGGGAGAATGCAAGCAAGAGTCGCTGTCGATGATGTAGATTATTAAGTATTAGAAATAGGGCCAGTAATGAACCCTAGGGGACTCAACAAAGTATAGGGACCCAAATAGAAATCATAATGATTCAATAATACGGTTTGTGACCTACTCTCTAAGTAATAAGAAAACCATCTGCATAACTCCCTGTGTAATCCTATGCCATTTAACTCGATATTATGGTCCATTCGATCAAAAGCCTTTCCAGTCATATCATTATAGACGACATCGACCTGTTTCCCGTTGTCTATCGTGTCGGTGATAAATTCATTATTAAGGATCCGCAGGTTGGAGGCGGTCGAGGTCCACGTGTTGGAGGCAGCTCCTGACATAACGCCAACTTTTGTAACTATCCGTAAGAAGTGTTCGATATTCCTAATTGCAGGTAGAAGTTCTCATAGCGCGCGCTTTGTGATACTTGAAAGCTCTGTCTGTAGGGGACGCAGCCGGGAAAAACCGCGCTCTGCCGCGGAAAACTTACAGCGGTGTCCGGTGAGAGGCGGCGGCGGCGGGCGGCGGTGGGGGGCGCGGGCAGGCGCGGCGCCGGCGCCGGCCGCTGCGCCACTCGGTCGCGCGCGCCCGCTCCGATCACTCGTGTCCCCGGACCTCCCGCGCCAGCAGCTCCGCTCCCGTACGTGTCGCCGCCTCGCCGTCGCTCGGTAACGTACCCGCACACACACACACACACTTACACACTGCACAGCACGCGCGCTTGCATAAGCGCTATGTTTCCGCCTCACCACCCGTTATGAAACCGAAAGTGAGCCAGTGGCCGCCACTCCGGCACCCGGTCGCTGCCGCCGCCGGGCCGTGCCGGGTGCCGGGTGCCGGGGAGCGCCGGCACCTCGGCAGGTCTGAGGCTAATTCGTCGCCTAACTAAATGTAGTGCAATTGAAGTCCGTTGCCTCACCGGCGCGGCGCAACCTCGCCGCCCGACATTGGGCGCGTTTCGACACACAATATCGATCTATCGCACGATTGAAAGTGATTTCGATAACATTGAGCCAAACCGCTATTGCCCTCCACTTTGTCGCTTATTTAATTTGTTATAATTTTGAACAGGAGCGTTGTGATTGTATCGTGTTGTTACCGCGCTCGGGATGGCCTGATAGTGAGATGTAAACAAACATGGCGCTGGTCGTGTGTGACGTCACTCACGTGGTGGTCGCACAGGCAGACAGGCAGTCACGACGCGATAGGTTTCCTCGTACACAAGTGGGTCGCTTGACCATTATGTAACGGACGGTTGGGCGTTCCAATGATTTCATGTCATCTTATCTAACATTCTATATTTTGCTTTGAAAGTAATGTGTTTAGACTTGGAAGGAAAGTGATATGACCGCCGGGGCCAAGGTCGCGACATGACCGGATGACCCCACCGCTCCCCCGCCCCGCTTCACCCGTCGCGACCAAACAGAGACCTTCGACTGTGAAACAAGAGGGCGAAAAAACTTATTTTGCTAATCCAATTAGAAGTGTTTGTTGCCCGTAACCAATCCAATCATACATAAGTCATTGCTTGGTGGACGGTGGCGTTCATCGTATGCTTGTCGCTCGAGAACATATTCGATTCGCTTGGTTCTCATCCATGTTTATACTGAGCAACGTCGCCAATGGCTCCCCCAGTCACCCTCACCGCCGCGCGCCGCGCAGCATGCGGCGCAGCTGATGATACAGAACATGCTTAGTTTATGTTAATACGATATTGATACACTTGCTTTCCAACCTTTCTCAAACATTACATGGTTCTAGAATTGTTGAAAGTTTGATCTACGCAGTGATGTTATTAATTTGAGGAGCTTCTGGTGTCCGCGGCGGCTCTCCTTACGTTCGGTCCCAACACAGTGTAACAGTTTAGTTACTCCTCCGATTAGATTTGACACTAGTTGAGATGTTTTGTAGCGCGATGCCTCGGAGATCGGAAGTGTACGCCACGTGCGGGTGCGTGGGGTCAGCAGGGCACAGTCCAACAGACTACATGCACTTACTGAACATCTTCTGAACTGAGTATCGCGCAGGCGCAGCACTCGTGCACCCGTTCTGTACTCTCTAATTGTCTTCCTATCTATTGTCCGTCATCTGCAACTTGTCGGTGTAGCAAGCTCCACTGCCCTCCATACTCCATGTGAGCATACGACCCCCCTGCCCCCTGCCCCCCTGCCGCCACGTCGCAACACAGACGTATCTCACACGCTCCGCACGTAGTCGCCCTCTGAACTGTTGCTTAACTTGCACAATAGCACGCCGCCAACAGCTAGAGTCCTACGTAGTCTAATTATGACATAAATAGTGAGTGCCACATTACAATGTGCAATAATATATGAATGCTTACGATTAACCTCATTTACAACAATTCTGTAATTCAGTACAGTACTTATTATAAATAACAAACGGCTACAAACTTATTGATATTAAATCTAGTTATTTTGGATCCATAATCATCGGATTACAATACTTACTGAAAGACTGAACTTACGTTTGGGCCGCTGACACCGACACGCCTGCGAGCTGCGGTACTAAAGACATAAACGCACACCGCGCGAGATAATACGAAACCTCTTTGTGTGTCCGAAATATTATTTATACAATTGTTGTTATAGACATAAAACAACTATAGAATAATTAGTCATATCGGCATAACATCTGAACATTTTGAGATGAGTGTGCCATGTGATAGAACCCACGAGCCAAGAGTTTATTGGAATAGTATATAATGACGCAGACGAGAGATGTTCGACTATGTGTAGCGATGAGGTGTTACATAACGAGGCAACACTAAACATTGACACGGCATTTGTGACAGTGACAGTGCGGACGGAACTTGCGCGAATGTCGCCCATAAAACTAGGCAACGATTCCTCGCAATGGATGCTGATTACGAAACACAAGGAAGGGCCACAAAACTATAAGATGTCGATGAACAGTACGTCTGACGGCGTGTCTAGGTCACCTAGGGTCAGCACAAATGTTCTCATTTCGGGGGCAGTTGTCATTGCCAATGTTTATTAATCGCACAATAAACGAAGTGAAACGAGAACAAGGATATCGAGCGACGCCCGAGCCGCGACCCGCGACCCGCGACTCGGCGCAGAGGTCGCAAGCATGCTGGTAATAGCAATCACTTTTTTAAACTTTCTTGTCTCTGTCAGGCTCTGCTCGAGTTCGTTGTGACTCAAGTTGCAATAGTTCGGAAGTAATCGAGTTTCGTGCATTTAGCTGATCGCTGAACCTTTCGGTGGTGTCGTAGGCACTTGATCACTTGTTGACCTGTAATTTACTTGTTTCTGTAAAAGTGCAGAACCGTACGATTGCTTCAAGCTCGTGTATTCATCTTTTCTGGACAGAACGGCCTTACAAGAGATTGCTTTTAGTACTTTAATGTATAACATGGTCAAAGTGCAGTTTTGAAAGACACTTATTTTTCGCGACATTTATTTTTCTTTTGAATGGTTTGACAGCAGTCAAACGCAAGCCACACTAAGTTAAATAAAACATTTGGAAGTGCGCAGTTGAGCAGATGTTGGCACGTAGCAGTTAAAAGGCTGCTTGCTCTCCGCAGCGAACTCACTTAGGTACTCCTTGGTTTTTTAAATAATTATAAATTTAATTTTGTTTTTGTGTATGGGGTTAGTAAATATCAACAATAGTCGGTTGTATGTATTGTTAGAATACATAGATATAAATGAGAGAATCATAATGTTACTGCTGTGCCATGCCGTGCCGTGCCGTGCCGTGCCGTGCGTGTCCTCTTGCACACACCACCACCATCCATCCACCTTTACTTCGATCTGTCTCGTTTCTTGTGCCCGCCACGTTGATACTGAACACTCGTCAGTCGTCCGCATCGCTGGGCGTCCTTATAATACATTGAACATAGGATCGGAAGTAGTCGTGGGATCTTGATATTGGTCGACGGATACCTACGTCGCGTTGCCGTTGTTTTCCAGAAAGTCAGCGCCGCACCGCCGCACCACCGCAAACTTTGAACATGCATGTATAGTGTATAGGGCTGTATGGCATTATGATGTGTTGTCACCAATGAGCATGGAACACACATACATACATATCTGAGTTTCGTATGAAGCGGGGACCTACTGGTACCAAAACCACAGAGTAGCGATTGCATCAACAGTTATAGCCGCGAACATACTGTCCGTATTACAATCACAACAGAACATTCTCAAGCAAGTACAATTATCGCGACTCATTTAACTGATTCATAGTGAAACCTTTGTATTGTGTCGGTACTGCAAGTATAATATATTCTGTATACATGCAACTGTTTCGACGTAACTACGTGTGGGTGTCATGTGCTGCTATTGTATTTGTGTATTGTATCACATGTGACGCCCGTCAGAGCGACAGCCCTTACCTCACGATACGACAGAAGAGAACCCAGCGGTGTAGCAACGGTTGTTGCGTCGACAGTGGAGCATACGATAGCTGATGCCTGCGAGGGAGGACGAGCGTCGACAGAACACTCTCATGTCTCCGAAACTAAACGCATGTTGGCCGTCGATCTTATGAAGACAGCTGAAATTAAAGAACGAGCATAGCGGCGACTCGCCAGGAAATCGTGGAGACTTGGTTTGTTGATCGATTGAAAACACAGGAGTTCTGTGAGTCGCTCGTGTTGTGTCAGCTCTGAATCTGTGATATTAATGCTATCCTTGACATCTCCACCTTTCATTGAGGGATGTCCTTAAATAATATTGGCGGAAAAAGAATACTTACGCATATTCGTCCTTACGTTTGACAATCTGACAAAAACTGAAGAGTCGTGACCCGCCGACCTCGCCATTGCGCACATGTCACATACTTGTTCAGATGGAGCACCGTTATCATTGCCGCGGCGCGCATGTGTGCGCGTGCACACGACCACCTGCCGTAGTGACCTTGTAGTGAGATGCGATGCGCACGCGGGAACCAACCCACACACACTCACAGAAGTACTACTTTGTACAAAGCACAAGAAAGCTTGTAAAAACATACAGGAAGTGAGAAACTTCGACGAAGCGCCAGCAAGCACCTGGCTCTGCTTGGGTGGATGTTGTGTATCGCAGCGCACATGTTGGTCTCATCGTACGTCGAGGCGCCGGTCTTCTGTGCACTGCTACCGCGTGTGTGCGCATGCGCGACGACCCCGCGCCGCCCTTGAACTTGCGCATCTCGCGGTATTGTCGCGTACCGTGTGACGTAACCACTCCCCTCCTCCACTCCCCCGCTGCACCGACACACATTACCGCGATGAACACTAGACCTGGAACAATGTCGTGGACTACTTACTTTGTTTTCAATTTAACATTAGTCACGCTGGCCAAGCCAAAGGTGCTAGATTCAAAGAACCTGAATAGATAGCCATTATTAGTTATTACCTTAATAAACCGCACCGACGATAATGTCGCAACTCTGTTGGCCAACGAGAACAAATCGCTTGATCAATCAATCTTGTGAATGTCGTACAGATCCTCGTCCAATGTGTCGCGCTGCGGCTGTTGATGTTGTCCGGGTGGTGTGTACTGTGTGCGTGTGTTGCGCGTGTGTGGTGTGACGCAACGCGCGGCACACTTGTTGCGCAACACGCCGCGCCGTGGGAACACACCGAAATACAAGCGAGCTCAACGTGTCTTAGTAATCCGGGTTGTAGGTTTGTAAGACAATTAGCGCGTGTAATGGTTGATCCGCACACTCACAGCACGGCAGGCCCTCTAGCACGCGACACTGGTTACTGTTGCGACACTTCACAGACAGCCAGGACATACGTACATATCCCGATATTCGTATGGTTGTGAAAGCGACGAGCAGCCATACAAGTAAAGGCAAGCCATGGACATGCTGCTTATGCACTAGGAAAGCAACGAAGAAGATGATGGTACTAGCAATAGTGAGTTGGATCGACGACCTGGCCAAGACAACTGCACTTGACTGTTGAAGCGACACTTCGCGAAGAGTTCATAACCTTATTGCATCAGCTCACCTTGGGCCCGGAGTGCAGCGCAATGCAATGAATGCAATATTATATAGACCAGCGCAGAGCACTCGCCTCGTCTGAACACATGATTGATGAGCCGGCCCGCGGGCACAGCTCGCGTGAACCCAGCCCGCGGGCACAGCTCGCGTTGCACCATCCTGGCGACGACGCAGCCACATCAGCTGTTACATAAAGTAACTCGATATGTAATCGATAGTGCGCTCTCAATGGAGTGAACGCGTGCAGCGACCGCGCGCGGGGAGTAGCCGGCGGGGGGGGGGGGGGGGGGGGGGTCGCATGTTGCGTAACATGTTAGCGGTGACGTCATCGCTTTCCTGCGCGTCCTGTATCGCTAGTGTCGTGACAGTTGTGGCAGGTCAGCGCGCCTGACCATACTCCTCGCGCCTACCCCTGCCGCAGCGTGTGGCGGCACGTGTCGCTTGCACTGTGACGTGTTCGCTGTTTACTTTCACGCTCTGCTAACTACTTAGCATTCACACGGGGTAAACACTGACGACGTGCTAACTAGCTGCGCACACGGCGCGAAGCCACTCGCACGTACTTGCGCAGCTACTTGTCCTATACTCTTTGGATCTGACAAAACTGCACTTTGAACTTTATAATACGGAACAACCGCGAATACTAAATGCTGAGCGTAATGGTGTAATAAGACATAAAATGTAATTATGCGAGACTCGTAATGATATTCTAGAAACTGTGATGACTTCCTCGTCGTAATAAAATGGCGGCACATTTCTCGGCTAATCTGTACGTGTGGGGACTGGTGTGCAGCGTGCCGCACATTAGCATTTCCTGGCGCGGTCCGGAACGACAGCGCCATTCATCGCAACTCTCCTATTGCTAATATCACGAATGAATAAGTAATAACGTTTGTAACACTACACTGCACAATTTACAATAACTGAGAGACAACAGCGCTAATTTGGTTCAAGGCTATCAATTAATTTTTTGCACTGGTTTTCCATTTGTTTCGCAAAATGTAAGTTAAAATATCCAAGGAATTATTTTTTCTTTCTTAAATTAAATGAAATTAACGTATGAACGTTTAACTGCTCAGTTATTGATATGATTAGCTCCCACAATCCTTGCGATGAATAGAACCAATCGTTTTGTTCCACAAGTAGCCCCGCAGCCCCGCGCGGCACGCGACAGTGACGCGCGCTGAACTACAAGCAAACATCAAAATACACTCTCTGTACTAATTTAAAGTAAAAATGATACTCTGAGCAGCACTCACTTGTAAATACAAGGACACATTGAAGCATGCACTGATGTCACAGACTGACCGGTCGTCGGCAGTGGCCGTGGCGCTACGTCCGAGGTGCACCCGCGGAGGCTGTGTGGAGATGACGCGCGCGTCACCGCCCCAAACTGAACAACGTACTTTGCACCAAATTCCCATTCTCTCTCTCTCGCATTTATGTACTTACCTATAAACATTTTCCTTGTTTGTTTTGCTGTGCGGTTGTGATAGTAATGGATGCAGCTAGTATTGCCGCTGCAAGCGCCGCTCTTGCGCACTGCACATTACATTTATATACACGTAAACTTCGATATAATAGCGAAGTTACTTGTTATTAGGAGAGTAAGTCAACTGTAGAGTCAATGTTCATGAGAGGAAGACGTGATTGACGTCAGCGATGATGACAATCGTTGCCAGATACACAACAATAGCGAGTACTTTTTGCTGCCACCACAGTCACGATGACAGTCGTCGAGCTCCACCGCAGGCGCCTCATCCGTCAGACACTGTGCTTGGTGGCCATTACCATTAAGCAGGTGACATTGAGTCCGCACTCCCCGCCCCGCCCCGCTCCGTCACCCCGCGGGTGTCTCGACCGGATCTAAGCACGGCTTGCGAAATTAAGTGCAATTATATTATCTGAGAGAGCTGTGGGTACAAGCCGCGGCCGCCGATGCAGCCCGACCAGTCACCCAATAAAAACGGACCGTTTGTTATATCACCGGCCGCCGCCGCCGCTCCGCTGTTGTTTTGTTCCCTATTATTCAACCAGTTAAACTCTCATACAAACTGCTTTTAAATCTTTCACTAAATCGAAATTCAATTGCGGAAGCCCAAACCGTCTGTCGTTACTTTTACAAACAAATTATGTCAATAAACGAAGTCTTACATAATGCTAATTAATACTTGATAACGTGGTTATTGGAAGCCAACGGCGCTACAAATACAACTGTAATAAACATGCATTTAAAACTCAAACTCATAATAATGAACCGGTTGTAATCAGAGCACGAAGTTTGCAGGCTGTATGCAACGCATGACGACGCGCCGCAGCCTGCCGCGCAGTAGACACAGTGCGACAGCTGGGACTGATGTATTGTGCCGCCATGTGCCCAGTGCCCAGTGACCAGTGACCAATCACATTCATAAGTAAAAGTCATGATCGTGACACAGATAAATAATTAATTAGGATCTTTACCTCAGAGGCCGCGATTTCATAGCGCGTTACGCAATTTGGAAGTTACGTTTTTTTGCTATTTACATTGAAATGTGAATATCATTTCCTTCATGATCAATTGAACAATTAACTGGCTACATGTTCATTTCCCGCCATGTTGGCTCTTGTCAATTGTGCCATCATGGACCATCGTCAAAGTTTGTGAAACATTCTAAGTCAGTGGACACCTTCAACTCGTTTTGGATGTATGAAAGTGAATCTTAGAGCAGTAGTGCTCCGTGTGTTGAGCAACTGTATGTGTGTAGTCTGCGGCTGCGCGTGCGCCACTTTCGCCGGCGGAAGGAGGTCGCGCGCGCCGCGGCGAAAGGAAACGCACACAGACGTACCGCGCGCCGTGTCCGTGCAGTAGCCACAGTGTGGTTAGCGACACACACAGACGATCAGTTACGTATATTAAATAGCCGCATTAAGTTTGCGAACACATCTCATAACACGCGCAATCGCCTTCACTAATGTATGGCCACTGAGTATGTATATGTGTGTGCTTGTCATCGCGTTCGCTGACGGTCAACGTGCCACATTAACATTCGGACCTCTCGCGAACTGTGTTGTGAGTGTGTCCTGCAGGTCCTAAGGAAACGGGATAACTTTGAGAATTTCACGAACGACATAGGTAGTGTTCGTTTAATCAAAATCATATGTCAGCATACCCACAAAATAATATTTAGTGGACTAAACAATATACAAGGTGTTGTGAACGTTGTTCGAAGCAGGCGGCGGCTGTGAGTACAACCGATGTTTCCTTGGATAACAGCAGGCGTTCCACTGTACTTAGCTAATGGTTCATGATCTCGTCTGGCAGGATCCTACGTGTTACAGATGAGTGAGCGCGCTATATTATTACCTACATCGAGGCTCCATCGCATCCAATCATCCAAATCCCATCCCAAAAAAATAAGTAACGCGGTAACACGGCCGTGTTATCCGTACAGGTTCCGTGAAACTAAAGTAGTTGCATTGTGTCATATGCCCTTACACCTCTAGAGAACGTTCAAGCCAAAAATATCGTAACGTTAATGGTTTTGTTTGTGTGCAACCGCGTCCCTTGCGCCCTCAGCGAGCACGCCTGCCACCCGCATTCAACAAATAATTCAACGGAACCTATTGGCACGCGTCGCAGGCGGCCGCAACACTTCAACGTGGGAGGTGGTGGTGGGCAGCACAAGCTGCAGCACGCGCTGCAGACACGCAATGTGGCCTGTCTCTACGCACTACTGTGCCACAGCTACAACATGGCTACCGAGCGCGCATGCGCAACCACACGCCACAGCACTGGCTATAAGCATATGTACGCGACAACAATAAACTTGTGTAGTGGCTGCTCCCGACACATTGCTAGGGGTGCGAGGTTCTCCCCGCGCGGGGGACAGCGAACTCCTCGCAGTACAACGCCGGGACACCTTACACTAAGTTACCCTGCGACTTGGTGTGCTGTGTTGACAGTGAGTCTTCTGCACATTGCTACTCTGTGACACAGCACAGCTAGCGGCGCGCGCGCAGGTCAAGGTCGCGGTCACCGCTGAACAATTACTTGCGCTTTCACACTGACCAGTCTGAGCAGAGTTGAGTTGTCCTGTACAAACCTGACAGATTACTGTCTTATTAAATTATGAATGACGTTAATGTGCTTGTTTATTGAACTAGCAGTTTGTAATGACGAGTGGAATGTTTTCGAGTTTATGAAAGTGATGCTCCTCCCAAAGCTCCTCCGTCATAACTTTTCAATACACATTTTCTTGAAAATTCACTAAAATCCATAAAAAAATACATCAAATAAATGTATTATTTATAATTTAACTCATGAACATCCGTCTTCCAACCATCAGACTATTACATTGAATGATGACAATAATGCGCACTGTACTGCAGTCTTCATACTTGAATAAACACTTATTTAAGTTAAATGTCAAGATAACATAAATCATGACTCAAGTGTGAGACTCTACGAACTTTAACTTATACTTAAATAATATTTCCTTGACTTCAATCGTTTAAGTTCACTTTCAATGCGAGCAACTTGTTGCTCTGCCCCACACAGTGTATTTAGTTAATAGTTAACTCTCTCTCAAGTGAATGTACTTCAACCGAGTTCAGTTAAAGCAAAATAATAAAATATGTTTACAGTGATGCGTGTCGTCGCTGGTCGTGTCAGCGTTTGTTCACAAAGTCTCGTTAGCGGCCGCTACCCGCGCGCTACGCCTGTCGTGGCTCGTAGCGGGGCCACATGCACACATTGACACACCTCCACAGCCTCTTACGGCTTATGGCTCGACATGATCTAATACACTCACAACTTACCATCGAACTAATATAGCAAAAGCTCACACGAAACTGTACAAGCGAAGATGACTCGTAGCAAAGTGCTACGGCGCTACGACAGCTGCGTGCGTTGATGTCTTTTACACGGGGAGTTAGCTCGGTGATTTATTACTTCGTAGTAATCCAGTTTTTGTTTTTGTTTTATAGTGAGTGAGTAGGCAAAAAGCGTGCGTTGGTGTATTTCATACGGTTGCATTCTCATTACAGTTATCATTATATTCCCTAAAGGTCGTATTTGGCAGAGTCAATTATAAGTCAAACTTAATTGAAACTAGTAGTGAGAGAGACACGCAGGTGTTCAGAACAAAGGTTCGCTGGTGACGACTGGAGGCTGGCGTCGGCGTGCGGTGGTGACAGCTGGAACTGTCGTTGATGTCTGTGCTAGTTTCGTAGTTACAAGCTCACTATTAGTAAAACAGGCTGTGTTACTTGCAAGCTTTGTTAAAGAATAAAGAGTTTTATAGTCAGACTAGAATTCGTCCTCGGAAACATATTGTTTGTACGTACATAATTATGTATGTATGGTTGTGAGAACGCGGCGGGTGACAGTGCTGTGCAATGGGAGCAGTTCTTGTTGCTGCGCTCGGCGCATGCGCATTGTGCATGTGTTGTTGATTGTTCACGTTTTTCCTAGGCCGCTGTGTGGGAACCCGCGCGGGCAGCCTTCGGGAAGCCGACAGTTCAGGGAAGCAGCACGAGAGGCCGACAGTACCCGACATAATACACTTTTTGAAGAGTTTTCATTTCGACACGTGTACAACTCATTTCTATTAATAGCTTTCCTCTCGGTGAAACATTTCAACACGTCAATCATGCGAGGTTATTCACTTTCGATCTACGGTTGAAAATCAATTGCAATAAACCAGATGACAGGTACATGCAACATGCGGACACAGCAGCCACGTGATGCAATACCAAACGATAAGCGCTGCGAGTGCTGCGTGAACTATCAGACCGAAGACGTAACAGATGAACTTTAAGCGATGTTGCACAACACAGCCGCGCACGGTGCGGTTGCAGCAACGTGTGACAGCAACGCGCGAAGTCCCCCGCTTGTTGCGCGTGTTGCCAATGCGAACGAGTGCAACTTTTACCGGCGACCTCGGCGTGCCACTCACCGCGCATATTCACCTTTTTGGAAATATGCTTATAATAACATGCGCGCGCTAAAACTGTAACAGTGTGGACATGAGCGAAACTCAAGGTCCGCCGCGAGTGGACGTGACGGGAGACGCGGACTGTCGGGCATACTGCAGATGCAGAGCTGGTGTTGGCGATGTGAACAAACATATCGATCACATTCCTGGCGCATCCGGCGCTTGCGCAACAGTCGGCGGCGCACTCGCGCGGACGCTCGTTGCCACACCGCGTTTATTAATAAACTTTATGAACCGTTAACACCTCCACAACACATTCGCGACGTTCACTACAAAACCTCATATAAAGCATTTAATGATTTCGTCACGAACAGAAAACCATTATTCATCAGCATGCCCTTACAATGGAACGGTTTACATCTCGCTATGATGAACGGATTAGAGGAAAGTTTGACGAGAGTCGCTCGTACAGTTGAGCACGGTCGTGCTGTGATCGAGGATGATACATTCGAAGCTCGTTGTGTCCGCCATCCTCGACACTCTCGTGTAGGAGAGGCAGCCGCGGCTGGCTGTCCCGACGTCGCCGCGTCGTGCAGGTTGGCGACGCGTCGGTTGCGTCACGGCACTCGCCGATGAACCGCGGCTCTGTTTAGAAAGTACTGAAACTGTTCGTACTTATGTTTGTATGTAATTACATCTACTTAGCGTTGCATCACAATCCGACCAGAAACATCGCCGTCGCCAGTAAAGTTTATCATTACGAGTAGCACGCTTTTATAGACGCTTCCCTTACTGTCCCCCCTCTGTCGCCCTCGTCCCGACAGAGGGTGACGTCACCTCTGACCCAGCCACGCGCCATCAACAAACAAAACCATTTCATAGTAACTGAATTATGGTATAACTCCTCAATAGCATCGTAGAGCTTTCGATCCGTCTCCTTCTTTCTAAAATGATAAATCAGTTGTTTAACTTACATCACAATCTACTTGTACTGATCCCAAGCGAACGAATGTTGAAAGGAATCTCGAGCCTTTCGACGTCGTTACTTGTAAGAGAAGTCGACACATCGGTCTCCCGTTCGCTGCTGACGTCACCCGGCCAGTGTGTGCTCCACAGAGTGGTGGCGACGCCGAAGGGCGCCGAGGACGTTAACATTCTACAGATTTGGGTTTTTTCCTTTATGAGTCACCCACCACCACCACCACCACGCGGTGAAAGGGTGTTGTGCAAAGTACCCGCAGCTGTGTGCCGACCCCCCCCCCCCCTCCGCCCACTTGCACTGCTTGCGTTTATGGCCACAACATAAAGTTAACAGCCAGTAGGTACCGCGATACCAGCCCGGCCTGCGATGCAACATGAGACCTGGTTTTACAACGCCGCTTGCTATTTCAGACATAATATTTAATTAAATACGTCTTATAAAACGACACCAACCAACAAACATAAATGTAGGACAAGTTGTCAGGAGATATAATAATTGACTACAAACTCAGAGCATCTGTAGTATTTGCTGTCTGTTCCCTTGTTCTAAAAATAGTTAATTAGCTTGGTAATAACACATGAATGAACTGTTAAACAAAACCTTGTACTCTATAACCCCCGGCACGTTAGTACCTACTGCACGTTGATCTACATGCAGCACGTCGGCGCAGCGGCCGAGCGGTCGGCGCGCCGCTGCGCGCTGTGTGCAAGTATCCCCGCTAATTGTAACGTAGTGTAGTGAGTAGGTAATGGCGTTGGGCAAAGGTCCCGGCGTTATCGCCGCCAGGGGAAGTTGTTGTGTTGCGGCGGTGCTGGGAGTGTTGTGACGTACGAGACCCTTCTGCACCGAAACTGATCGGTGCGACACGCGACACTCGCCGCTGCAGTGATTTAATTGCGACACGGACTGAAGCCTAATGCGAATATAATGCGACGGAATCGAGGACTCGATAACGGCCGAGTGAAACTGGACATATTTGAGACGTCCGCGCCGAGCTTGCTAAAGCTGTCGCAACGAGATTTCGTAAGTGTAGCTCCAACTAGTGCAGCGAGCACTGCGCCTGCGCGGACACGCGTCATAGCGTGCAGCAGTCCGTAGATGCTCAATAAGAGCGCAGTTAATGAGTGCAAGTGTCGCCCACGAGAGGCGAGGGTTGCCAAACTGCTGGTTTGTGAGTTACATGAATAGGAAGCGTCGGGCGACGGCGAAAGCGTGCCCCTCAGGGCCGCGCGGTGTCGACACGCTGAGGTTAAACAATATTCATAATTTAAGGCCATATTTGAATATGTTTCCCGCTTGTTGCACATTCACGAGCATAAGGAAGTGTTGTGAGTAATTGTTTAAAACATAATTTTCCGCCAAAACACAATACGTAGAAACGTTTAACTGCGACCGTGTGCTACCTGCGCGGCCGAGTGGCCGACACCTCGCATGTGCATGTACCTGACTTTCATTCATTTCAAGACTTCCGTACATACGTAGGCACTGACAGCTTACAATAACAACTATTTATTATTTTTTATTTATAATTACGCACTTCCTCCAGCAAGGCATCCTCTACAGACACACGGCCTGTGCACGACGAGCTAGTCGGTTCGTGCCACAACTTGGAGCTCGTATAATGATGTAGCTCAGAGACAGCTGCTGTAGCAGCAGTGAGCCGCGTGCCACTGGGAACGAATTCAACACATCAACATTATTCATAATTGCTAAGTATTTGTATTGCAGTAAGAATATGTCTCCTAGATGATTTCCTTGCTAGCATGCTAGTATATTTAAATTCGACCAATGAGTTTAATATGATTCAAACCATAGATTATTTATATTTCTATGGATTCGACCTAATTCCGCAGCGCACACTGATGCTCAATAACATACGACATGGCACGCATTCAGACTTGATTGTCCCCCTGAGGCTCCGACCCGTACCGTGTGTGTGCGGCCAAGTTCATACTCGAAAATCGTTAATTAAAATTATTTCGATAATCAGCACTGTTTGAGCGTCATAACCTCATCAGGTACAAGAGCCAACCCCCCCCCCCCCCCCCCCCCCCCGTAGCGCCTCGACTTCACCACTTCCCAGTGCACAAGGGAATGGGAAGAAGTGGCGCAACAACCTCCCCAGTAATTATAAAATTAGGGAGTTGTCAGTTATAATCGTCGCGACATCAGGCGACATCGGGCCGCAACGTGCAGTGCCGCGTCCGCGCCGCGTTGAGTCCCCACGGCGTCGCATCACGCGGCACGTGTGCTGTAACGAGCCAAGTACCTTACTATAATACTTCAACAACAATATTACGAAAAAAACAAACCAAGCTATCAGATTGTCGCAACTCCACCGACACACGCAGATGCCGTAATAACTTAAACAGCTATGGAAACGTTTCAACCACAGCGCCGAGCGCCGAGCGGCTCACACTTAACGTAATTTGTTACGCTTTAAAAAAAGCACATCGTCTAGTTAAACACGGGCAGTTGGCAAATCAATTCAGTGGAGCGTTATGATTAGTTATCATTTTACAATTAGGGGCGTCGGTGTGCGCGAACCTTCGCCGCGGTGCGCGAGGTCGCGGCCTCCACCGCCGCCGGTGTTCCCGTCGCTGAGCGAGCTACTGTAGCGAACTGACCGAGCTTAGTGTCTGACAGGGCAAGCAATCGATCTCCTGCGAAACTTACTTTTCAAGACAAATATACATCGCGACAGTTGCCACGTGCTAAAAGGGCTTGTCGCGTGGGCGAGGTGTTAGCGCGTGCGCAGTGCTGCCCGGTAACCGCCGGCGCAGCCTGTCATTACCCGCACACAGTGGCGCACACGACACACCACACACACGCGACACACGTGCTCACACACGGCTACACGAGGAACACTACTACGTTACTATCGTAGTATAAATTCTTTACGATTGTAATTGTGAACAGTTCTCCTGACGTTATCTATTGTAAGCGTCGCAGATAGCAGACGACCTCTTACGTAACGTGCCAGTACCTTCGAGCGGGTCGTGAACAATGCAATTCGGGTGCAGATGCCCACAGTGGGCCAACAAGGAAGTGCGATAATTATCGTTTTGTCGTGAAGACGCGCACATTACATAGCACGCTGGTGTTGCGCCACGTCGGTCGAGCGCCCAATTCGTCGGTGCGCGCGCAGAACAATCGTCACTTTCGCAAACTTTACGTGCGGGACGCGGAACTAGCGGCAATTGTACACAATGCCAGCATTCTCCACAATCAGAGTAATTGTAATCATTACACGTTATTAGTGTCGTCGTCGCATCGCTCGCGTGCGGCGACCCGCCCTCACAGCTGACCGGAGCGCGCACTTCCGCGGGTTCTGCCGCACATTCTTTGAATGACATGAAACTGCGAATGCGTCGAGGAATGTGCAGCTTACATCAGTGTCACTACAACTCCTCCGAGGGACGAGCTCAGCTTGAAGGGAGCCTCTCTGTGCCGGCACTGGCTCGCGTCAGTGCGGTGCGTCGGTCCCCTTGTTGCACAACGATCAAACGATGAAGACATCACGTACAGTATAATAACTGGCTCCACTAGTTCTTGCGTTGTTAAGTAATCCCACGAGAGGAAATAATGCTCAAATTGTATTGCGTATTCTTATGTAGGAATACGCATATCTCAGATCATTTATTATTGCATTACTTAACATTACTCGACACTTCAGCAGAGGTCCAAGCTCGAGGTTTGCCAGCGAGCCATGGAGTGCAGTATCCAAAGAGGGGTCCGAATTTCTGGTCGTATAAGGAACACAATACTGCGCGTAAAACCACAATCATGGACATTACCCAAAAAGCCGCTAAACTGAAGTGGGACTGAGCTAGCCGGACTGCTGCATGTCAGATGACAATTGGGATAAGAGAACCACCGACCCCGGTAAACGCACGACGCCGTCGCGGCACTCGCGGCAGGCCGAGACAGAGATGGCGGGACGAGCTTGACTCCTACCGCAGGCACTCGCAAAAGACAGAATTGTGTAGAAAAGGGAGAGGGAGGCCTTTGTCCTTCAGTGGGACAATACAGGCTAGTTGCGTTAGGTTACCGTGACCCTCCCCCCCGGTGGGTTCCCGCATTGTCGAGGCGGGGGGGCTCAGTAGCCGTGGCTTGGACACCCACGGTGAAGCGAAGTGGAACCCGAGGAGGGGCCGCTCGTCAGGGCTTTTGCCGGTAAGCCGACGACGTAGCGGCCAACAAGTAGGTTGCGGTGCCGCTTGAGCGACATCGCAGCTGAGGCGGGCCGCGATGTCGTATCGGAGGCATCGCGGCTGAGGGTTGGAGGCCGCGGTGGGAGAGGAGTGCCGGTATTGCGGTGCGCCGCTCTCCCTACCTTCCGCGGTCTTGACGGGGTCGCCACCGTCCGATGGCGGACGCGGTGGGGCCGCAGAGGAAGAGGAGTGTTGGTATGACGTTGGCCGCTCTCCCTATCCTCTGCGGCCGAAAATTGGCAGGCGGCGGGGCCAATGACCTGACCCGTCGCAGGGGGACCAAGGGTGCCCAGACACGGGGTCGTCTGGCGCCCATGTGCTGGTTTGGTCCCTGGGGTGGTCACGGCGTGCTATGTGTTCTGGTGCGCCTGTGATGGGGAATACTCTCCAGAGGAGGGTCCGGTGACGGACAGCCGCGGCGGGTTCACGGATGAGTGCTAACGCGTGCCCGTGTTCCCGCCGTAAGCGGCAGAGGAGGACACCGTGGAGTTTTAGTGGGTTGGAGTCCCACATAACTGCACTATCTCCCCGTGGTAGTGCAGAATGCATGAGCATTTCTCCACGTTAAAAAAAAAAAAAGGTTACCGTGACCCTACGGATCTGCAAACTGATACGACAAGAACGAACTATGCATTCACTCAGCATCTTACAATGTGTTTAAATGCACGCTGTTATGTTCAGCAATAAAGAATCGATTTGAAGTCAGTAAAGTAGGTACTGCAGTTCAGCAGGATTGTTACTATCGGAAGGGTCTCAATCAGTTCACTGCGAGTACAATACACTTATGTTATCTCCTTAGCCTGGAGGTTGGGGGTAGAACCACCGTCTATATTAACTATATGTAACAAGCGGCGCGCATGCATGCATAGTATAGTCAGTCTATAATGTTCCCACTGCTGGGACACAGGCCTCCTCTCTGTGGGAGGGAGGAGGCTGTGATCCAAGTGATGGCTGGGTCACCTCACGCACATTTGTCTTACTTCATTCGCATCTATGTATCTCAAACTTATCACCCCTTCTATAAAAAGGACAAAAGGCAGGATGACTTGCGCGGCACGAAGCAACTACAAAAGGCAGGATGACTTGCGCGGCACGAAGCAACTACAAAAGGCAGGATGACTTGCGCGGCACGAAGCAACTACAAAAGGCAGGATGACTTGCGCGGCACGAAGCAACTACAAAAGGCAGGATGACTTGCGCGGCACGAAGCAACTACAAAAACTATATTCGCACTTATTTTTTGACAATAGTCTTTTGTTGCTAACTTTGAATGCACCTATATTTTTGATCCTGTTATTCGAAAAGAGATGGGTAGAGATGAGTCCTCACGTGCACAATGTAGGTATCTGCGCTTTGTAGCGGAGCATGAATCGCTAGTGTCGGAAACTATTCCCCTCCCAAGTACTTATTCGACCAGGACTGAGATTCATATTCAAATAAATAACATCGCCGAGCCGTTGTAATTATAGACCGATGTAGTGTCTGTATATTATTACGTAACGTATAGGCACTAGTTTAAATATAGTAGTAAGTCATTAATTTAGCAACAGCGCAGAAGCAATTGATAGATTTACTAGCTGTAATTGAGGTACTCGGTTCTAAATCGATTCAATATAATGAGCGCCGGTACGAGCCGCAGTTGCGATACTGATGGCCGATGATTGCGCGCGCTCGGCGCAAGGGTATCGATACTGTGGCGCGTTGCGACACTCGTTGCGGAGACAACACTCTGAAGTTGAACTGAAGCACATAATGTGCCGAAGATTGCGGGTAATGCTGCACATTAGGCGTAATGGGCGAGTTAGGCGCACGCAGCGGTCGCCGGTCGCCGGCGCCGGCGCCGGCCGGCTGTGCGGCACTCGCGGAGTAGGACGGCTTGCCCAACGCTAGACAATGCCGTCGATATATATAACCACCGGCTCGTCGCCGCCACACACCGCACGCCACCCTCGCGTCAGAGCGACCTGACACAGGACCTAGGTATGTGACACCTCACTACATCATCTCGATTGTATAACATTACGGGATCTCTAATGTTCGCCGCCCAAAATAGCTCGTAGCAAATGACGTAGCAACCGGCTACGTGCTACGGGGCTACGCCGTCCGCGTGCTACGAGTGCGCGCACGCAACTACACACATTATGTAAATGAGCTTAATTCGATGTTGTGCAAAAATGTCAGCGTTAGTTTATTTGTCAATAGAATTAATTATGTGCTGTTTCATAACAAATTCTTTTCTAATGAATTAATATTGTATAGTATAATAAATTAATTTGAGTCGTTTCGTAATGTAAATAAAAATGTAAAACCTTGTCATCAATCGAATATATTATAATGAATGCTCACTGGGAGCCTGCCACCCTGTGCTGACAGCGACGTGCGCTCGACACTGCAGTTAGCTCCCGAAACCGCCGACAGGCAGCGCCACTTGACGTGCTCCCGTATGCACGTGTTTAGTGTTTACTATTTAATTGCCTCTTATTGTTCTTTGTCTTGTGATATTACTACTATTAATTAACGGTTAAATTGCTCTTATTTGCTACACAATCAAAACAATCATCATTTAATAGTTGAATAGTGAAATAAAAAATGTTGAGTGACATCGGCGACAGTGACTAGTGTGAACACGGACGTCTACAGACAATCGATCAACTACCGCTCGATATAGTTGCTCGCTCGTGGGTGTAGTGCTTTCCACGAGCAGGCGAGTCTGTCTGTTGGTAAACAAACGATGAGCACGTGTCGCCGGCGCCGCCGCGCGTGCGCTCACGCACAGTGCGCTCCGATATCAGTCTCACGAACATCATGACAAGACAATCTTAATGTTGGTGCGTCAAACTACCTACAATAATTACATTTATATTTTTAAATATAAATTTTAAAAAGAATTTAGCATCCAATTGCGATTTTATTTGAGCGTGATCTGACGTCAATTTCTAAAACTCGACTTTAAACATAAATCAACAGTTACCAATAGACCTTGACTCATGAAGACGATACATTCTAATCAGCTCTTGAGCTAAGCCACGCACATCACTAAACGAAACTTTGAACGTACACTTGATCGGAAAGCCATCACATTAATAGAACCAAAAGCTCTTAGGAAACCATAGATTGTTCTACTTGCATTAAAATCTGATCACCGCGCTATACACATTAATGTCCGAAAAGGAAACTGTTGCAACATCTCAGTTCTTCATCAAGATCCTGTGGCGCCGGGAAGCAGTGCGTCTTGTAGATGTTGTGGATCGCTGAACTGTCGCGTCGTGCTGTGTTGTGTTGGTATCGTGTCCGCTGCATCACGAGCAATTAGTTACCGTCACTTGTTTCGGCACCTCTGCCCCCTGCCCCCTGCCCCCCTGCCCGCTGCCCGCTGTCGGGGCGGCCTGCGCAAGCGTTTGCCTCACTACCAGATAATTTCATTTAACTCGTTGAATGTACTCACCGTTAGAAATGCATCGCTTTACGACACTCACTGCAACATTAAACAAACACTAACAATTGGCGCGCGGCCCGAGGTCGGGAACTGCAAGTACTAGGGCATCTAGGGCTTATCTACTGCTCAATGTTGCGGTTAGCAATTGCCGATTGTCATTCGCATAGAGAGGACTCTCTTGGCTGATGTGTTTGCTGCACACCTCGTCGAGGACGCGGGGTGGTGTGTAACAGACCCCGCTCCCCCGCCCACCGCCCCTCCGCCCCCGCGCGTGACACACTTGATCCACTTTTGGTAATTCCGCCGTTATCCGCAAGGCTGCTGATAACTACGACGTAAACTGGAATGGAAACTGATTTGCATAATGTGAAGTGTTGATATTGAGCAAGTTTGACCGCGCTTACGAAATATAATATCATACATTTAAAATTCAAATGTTACCTTACATAGACGTGACCTAATAAACCAAACTGCTTCACAGTTGATAGTCTCAACTGTGAGACTAGTGCACACACTGACACCTGTGCGCGTGCGCGTTTATTGCAGCTTTATCGTGCAGGTTGAGTGTAGCTCTTAGTTGTTTGTGTGTGTCTAAATGAATCAAGAACAGAGCTGTCCCACTGGTCGGCCGGTGTGCTGCACTCAATGTTCACGTCAGCTGTTGTGGAGGCACAAAGTGTTTGCAAATCCCTTTAAAGAAGTGAAAGGTTTCACAAAGTGCGTGTGAGTGACCGTCTCAGCATATCCTTTCTGCAATACTTGAAGGTCAACTGCAATGTTTCCTTGAGTAGGTGTTATTGACTCGCTCGCGATACGTCGGCGTACAGTCGTCGCGCCTTATAAGTAAAGCGATCAATGCTAGGTGACCCACTACTTGCACAATACGAAGCCAAATATCCGTTTTCCTCGAGTGACCGATACCCGCCGTGCTAATGTATCGGGGCAGCACTTGCGACACCACCGAGCGAGTCGCTCCACGCGGCAGGCTCCAGGCGAGAGGCACTACTTGTGGTAGAACAAGTAATCTTCCTGCCTCATGCCTGCTCAATGCCTGGAAACCTAGCTATAGCAATGTTCGTGAAGTTAATAGGTACGACTCCCAGAGCCCTCAACAAGCTCGCTTGTAATTACAATTATGATAAATGATATCCTGCAAGGCGATGCCACCAACGACCACTAATTTTAGATAAATGGACAGATACGTGTAATTATAATGATACGTTCACAAACTGCTCATTGCGCGTAGTTGTTTCATCATTACAAAGTATTTTTTTACAAAATAATTGCATACTTAAGATTAGCTAGTTTGAAGCTCGTTACAACTTACAATGTTTCTAACATTACGATATTTACCGTCATTACTCGAGGAAACGGCTATTAACGATAAAGGCGGACACACGCATGCGTCCACGCTCGCCCGTTCATGATCCAATGGCTCCAGACATGCGCATATCATTTGTAAAAGGAACAATTTTGCCTTAACCTTGACTAATTAAAGTGAGTCGGTCGTTGTCGGTGGCCGCCTGAGCAAAATGTTGCAACAGCTGTAATGCTCCGTGAGTTTAGTATCGCTAAGGACGCGCCCTTGCCGCGTCCGCACACTGCACGCGTACTTCCTGTGTCGAAATCACAGTCAAAATTATGATATAACGAAAATAAATATTAAACATTCCAAGCATTCGTGAACCTAATCATAAACATGGTTATTAAGAACCTGCAGAGTTTAATTAGATTTTTAAGAATTTCAGGATCGCGTGAGGCAATAGTTAAGTCGTACACGAACATGCACGCACGCTACACCTGGCGTGTACGCACAGCATTATGCGCTGCAGTAATGATTGCGCCGGAGTGGCAACAATCCGCAATGTTCACTTAACTTAACGACTGAACCTGTCGTGTTACACGGTTATTAAAGCTGGGGGGAATTCTTCGCACCTTACTCGTTTCCCAACTCAAGCAAATTTTATATCAACGATAGGTACTAATAATGTCCATTCATATAAGTATATCCTTAGGTAAACTTAAAGCGAGTATTTCTATGTTCTTAAATTATTGGAATTAAAACTAAAGTGGTAACATCACGTTAATTTTAATTACTTAAAGTAGAATAGGAAACTTTGAATAGTATGTGGCGAGTACCTACTCGTACGGGTGACCGATCGGCTATCGCACACATAATATTGTAGCATACACAAGCGCCGTGAGACAACCGCCGCCGCCGCCGCGCCGCCGCGATCGATTGCTATTCTCGCTGAAACGATTGCCTAACAATTCTCTCACGGCGTTTTTCTATTCGTAAAGCAAGTGATAATTAGAATTTGTTTTAATAACGATTATTCACATAGGTAATGTGAATGTTTGTATTTTGTACCGAACGAAGTGAGCGAGTAGTTGTCGGATCGCGGGCAGAGTAGAGGTCGCGGTGCGCCGGCGCAACCGTATGCAGCCTGCATACACAAGTAACACACACCTAAGTGAGACACACACACACACACCCTCGTGCGGGTCCACCGAGCTGCGACTGTTGCTTGTTCAATTTCATTATATAAATACTATAATTATGTTGGGGTCCCATGGTGCCAGCTCGTTCTCGTTCTACTAAAACGGAAGCCAGAAAACGATGTTCACGAAGAAGCGATTTATATTATTATGAACAAACTCATTGTCATCGTCTCACTTCTCAGTTAGTAGGACGAACGGCGACGCCAGCGCCACCCCGGTGGAACTGTGAACTAACCGGCTGTACGTCTCGCAGGTCCCAACAGAGAGTTTGCAACGGTGAGAACAAAAAGGAAGTGTGGTGCTAGTCCAGAACAACGTAAGCAACAAGCATGAGGACGTCCGTGTACATAGTAGCGCTGTGCGCGCTGGTAGCCGCGCGCGCGGCGCCGGCGCCCGAACCAGCAGCCGAGCCCGCGCCGGCGCCCGCCGCGCTCCCCGACCCCAGCGCCGACGACAGACCCGAGATCATCGAGATCATCGCCCCCGCCGCCAGCGCACAGGTAACTAACATTCAAACTCAAAATATTTTATTTCACATACTTACCTAAACCTACATGGGCACTTATGAAACGTCAGAAGCTAGGTGCACAGTTCCATTTGGTCGTTTCCTATGGAGAAGAGCCGGCAAGAAACTCCACGGTTACTCTTAAAAATAATTGGCTTTCACAATGTTTTTAAATTACAGTGGGTATGGGAGGACAGCGTACGTAGGCCTGTCAACAAGTAATTGATAAAAAACCGGCCAAGTGCGAGTTGGACTCGCACACGGACGGTTTTTTTTGACGTTCAAAAGTGCCTTTTATTTGCCTATTTGAAATAAATGCTTTGACTTTGCCACACGAGGGGTTCCGTACCACAGTATATTTAACAATACATATGTATATTAAAAACTCACGTTTGTTGTATAGGAGCCCCCTTAAATTATTTTATTTTAATTTCATTATTTATTTTTAAAGTGAATATACAACTAAGTACCTATTCTGTAAATATTTCAAGCGTCTACCTGTTGCCGTTATTAACATCGAGCAAAAAACGGCAAAAAAATCACGTCTGTTGTATGGGAGCCCCCCTTTAATAATAATTTATTTTTAAAGTGAATATACAAGTAAATATTCTGTGAATATTTCAAGCGTCTACCTGTTGCCGTTATTAATATCGAGCAAATAATGGCAAAAAAAAAATACCGTTTGTTGTATGGAAGCCCCCCTTAAATATTTATTTTATTCTGGTTTTAGTATTTGTTGTTATAGCGGCAACAGAAATACATCATCTGTGAAAATGTCAACTTTCTAGCTATCACGGTTCATGAGATACAGCCTGCTGACAGACAGACAGACAAATACAGACGGACAGTGGAGTCTTAGTAATAGGGTTCCGTTTTTACCCTTTGGGTACGGAACCCTAAAAATGGTCAACAGAGGTAAAGTCTACAACGCCTATAAAGTCCTCACATTTACAAAATATAAAAGACTAGCTGCGCCCCTCGGTTTCACCCGCATAAGTGTCGATCCCGTGGGAATATCGGGATAAAAAGAATCCTATGTCCTTCCCCGGGACTCAAATTATCTCTATCAAAGTTTCATCTAAATCGGTTCAGTGGTTTAGGCGTGAAAAGGTAACATACAGACAGACAGACAGAGTTACTTTCGAATTTATAAAATTAAGTGTGGAAGTGTAAGGATAAAAATACAAAATAAAATATAAAACCTATTAACACCAAGTAATATGATTTCCATTACAACCACTAAAAAACCGGCCAAGTGCGAGTCGGACTCGCGCACCGAGGGTTCCGTACAAACCTGTAGGAATATAAGTAAAAGTTCACCCATCACGACAAACGAGTCATAGTTATGGTATTTTTATTGCAAAATGAAATCCATAACATTACAATATAATATAATATGACAAGCTGTTTGAAAAAATTTGTCCCCTCCCCATACATAGAGATAAGTCGCGGTCATTACGGCAACTACAATTATGTTTATAATGACAATTTAAATTTAGGTTTTGATTCCCTTGCGAGTAGTTGCGAGTTTCAAAATATGCGGCTTAAATTGCTATTTCTTTTGATTGCGTTGACATAAAAGTTTGATTTTGTTACAGCTTAAAGGTATTATAGACCTGAGTATTTGATATGAATTTCAATTTAATACCTCTACATGTTCATGAGAAAAGAAGTAGTAACTTTAAAATATTCAAAAATATTTTTTAATATATGATGTAACTAAAAATTTACGGTTTTCGCAATTTTTCCTTTATCTGTACTATAAGACGTTACTTCGTACCAAATTTCAAGATTCTAAGTTCCCTGTAGGTTTTGATTTTCGTGCGAGTTTCAAAAATTTGCGGCATAAACGGCTGTATCTTTTGATTGCTTTGGCTTAGAAAGGAAACTGTTAAAAAGTAGTCTATAAACCAATAGCGATACTGTTACGATATTTCTGTGGGGATACCTCAACTATACCCTTGTGCAAAGTGGCATCAAAATCTGACCCGGCAGTTTTGAGAAATATAATATTTTAGAATAAATAATTTCATGATAACATTAAAAAGTGGTCTATGAACCAATAGCGAAACTGTTACGATATTTCTGTGTCCACCTCAACTATACCCTTGTGCAAAGTGGCATCAAAATCTGAGATATGTAATATTTTAGAATACATAATTTCATGATAACATTTTTATTTTAAAAACGTATTAAATGGTATTTCTGACTCTTCTTAGTTATACCACTTTGCACAAGGGTATAGTTGAGGTATATCCACATAAATATCTTAATTAATGTGTTTCTTTCTTAGATATTTCCTAGGTATTTGTTTCGATTTTAACCGACTTCAAATCCGTTGCGAAGTTTTAAAGATCTAAGCATACATAGGGACAGACAGCGGGAAGCGACTTTGTTTTATACTATGTAGTGATGTATAAAAAGTTTTTTTTTACATACACCCTTTTTTCTGCTGCTACAAATAGAGTTCCTTCTTATTTTAAGACGTATCCTTCCTACATAAATATTTAAAAAATGCCTAAAAATCGGTAAGTTCAAAAAAAAAGTTGAGGGGACAAGTGACTTTGCCTAGTAGAGAAACACATTAATAAAGTCAGAAATACCCGTTCAAACCTGACCTGGTGACAATGGGAACACTTTAATTGGTAAAGTATACCCTTTCAAATTAAAAAAGAATTTTCTAAATCAGTCAAGCCGTCTTCGAGAAATCGGTGAAAATAAATATAAAAAATGTAAAAAAGATTCCGACGAACTGAGAACCTCCTTCCTCTTTTGAAGTCGGTTAAAAACGAAAAAAAAACTGAAATTCAGCACTGTCGAGGTGGTAAGTGAATTTGTTTAGCAGAAAACCACATTAATTAAGTAGCATAAAGTCAGAAATACCCGTTAAAACGTTTTTAAAATATAAAAATGTAGCAAGAAATGTGAATTTTAAAGTATTATTTTTCTCAAAACTGCCGGGTTAGATTTTGATGCCCCTTTGCACAAGGGTATAGTTGAGGTATTCCCACAGAAATACCTCTACAGTATCGCTATTGGACCATAGACCACTTCCCATACAAATTATAACAGTCTCCTTTGATTTTTCACAGCTCCAAGGGACAGTAGACCTGAGTATTAGATATAAATTTCAGTTTCATACCTCCACGCGTTCCTGAGAAAAACGGTCTTGACCGACGGACGGACGGACGGACGGACGGACGGACAACAAAGTGATCCTATAAGAGTTCCGTTTTTCCTTTTGAAGTACGGAACCTTAAAAAGAGTTGAAATTATAATTGTCTGTCTATATTATAGTCAAACAATAAAAAGATTATGTCAAAGGAGTAATTATGTAAAAAATCACTGACCTGCAATTGTTTATTAGAGTTCAGTGTAAAAAATAAATAAAAATAAACATCGTAATTAAGCGGGTGAAACCGCGGGGCGCAGCTAGTACGCTATCATTCCCAAACATGAGGATCAGAGAGCCGCGTCTCATTGCAAGGCGAACAGACGCGACGTCCTCATTGCGCGCCGCGCGCCCGAGCTCTATAGCCCGGAGACTACTCGTACCTTTACCCACACAGTTCAACGCGACAGACGGGTGAGGGGTGAGGAGGCGGGTCAGCGCCTCGCGTGACCCTAATCACTTCGATCCATCAATATAATTACGTAATTGCATCGCTTTGTTTATGACAATACCCCTAACATTAATAATAATGAATGATTCGTCTATCTCTGCCCACGTCGAGGCTGCGACTCTTCGACACCGATTACAAGGCCACGGCGACGCATCAAAAGCACGCGATTCTTTTGCAACTGAAAACGTCCTTGCGTCCTCCTATCGCAAACATAATAGTCTTCTTATATAAACAAAATGTCTTCTAATGTAACAATGATTCGTGTTGCAGGAAACGCTGGCGACATTGAACCTGGGAGCGCCCGGCTCCGAGCTCAGCGAGAGGAACAAGAGAACCATCGGCATCCTGCGCCAACTGTTCCCTTCTCTCACGCAGGTATGAAACGCTGGTCCGGTCCGCTCCTTCTGAACCGGACGCACTTAGTGAAACTAACAACCAGTAGTTAGACCCCCTTTACTAACACAGGAACTTGTCTAGCCCTTCGGAGCCATTCCGAGCCAGTCGAGCAGGTGGCGGCGAGTGCCGGTCACCACCAGGTGCGCCGGCGCATGTGACGCGGTCCGCGGACTGTCGTGTGTTGTGTGTGGTCGCTGTCGGCGACGCTAAGGGCGGTGTATGTTCTAGATAATCGAACAGAAGGTACAGCAACTAACGAGCATGGTGCTGTCCACGCTCGGGCCCGTGGTGCTGCGCCTGTTCCTGGGTGGCCGGAACAACGGCGGCAACACCGGCGGCGGCACCGTCGAGCTCGACGACGACGACGACGATGATGACGATGACGACGAGCCCAGCAGTACCACCGCCACGCCGCGCCCGCTGAGCACGACCGTCGCCGGCTTGCGGCGCCGGCGCGCGCTGTACATCCTGCCGGTATGACGTCACGGACTATGCGCACTCTCAGCCTGCCCGGAGACGGCAGTGCGGGCGCGCGCAGACCGCGCGCCTTCATCGTCATCGTCATCGCATCGTCATCGTCACTCACGCATGGCCACGTCACGTCACACTAACCATCACCTCCACGTCACCACCGCCACCTCTCACGCATACCTCTCTTGCAGAACGCCATCGCGGAGGAGAACCAGCTGCTGTCCGGAGCTGAGTCGCAGCAGGCGGAGGTGCGCGTCGCGTTCGGCGAGAGCCAGCCCGGCGACCAGCAGGCGGCCGCCAGTGACGACCAGCAGACGGCCGCGCAGACGAACGCCGCCAGCATCGACGAGATCACGCTGGACGATGCTGACAACAGCGAAGAAAACAGAAATAAGAGGTGAGTCAGCAGGCAGCCCAGAAGCGAACATTATGAAATGCGTTAGCACTACGTAGGTAACCTGCACGTACCGGACCCCAAAGTTAAAAGATTTCACAATCTTTCGATTCCGATTCTAAAGATTCTGAAATCTGGCAATGCCTGACAATGGTAATATGAATAAATTACCGTGAAAATCGATTGATATTGTTTAGCGCCTTACTTAACGCAGACGTGGTGGCATTGTGCCGCAGTTGCGTTACTTCGAATAATACTGGGCAGTGAGAGCTGCTATTGTAGGTTTTTGCGATCATGTTCGCACGTTTCGATTTAGTTTCGCGGCGAGGCGTGCGATCATGTAACTGTTACGAGCGGCTCATATGAGCGCGTCGCGGCGATGCTAACGAGCCGAATGTTCCAGATTCCTGAGCTTCGGAGGCGGCGCCGGCGGCGGCTCCGGCGGCGGCTCGGGCAACTTCCTCTTCGACATCGTCAGGGTAAGACTCACGCGTCTCTCGGCACACCGCATTACTATTTTACTACATAACTTTACTTTCATTACATTCACTGTTTACACACTTAAACAGCGTTAGGATAACAACAATTCTAGTAGGTATGTCATATTCGCCGTGGACAACCGCACTGCAATGCACGAAAAGTGCGCGCGAGGATTGCGCGATAGTTGCGCGACAGTTGCGAGTGAGAAGGTTTGTTTTGCAGAGCGCTCCGGAGGCGATGGCCCGCGCGGCTGGCACGGCGTTCCGTCTGTTCGCAGGCACGGACTCGCTAAACGTGGGCCTGACCGCCTCGCACACCGCCACCCTGGACCCTAACGACCCTCAAGTATACACACACACAACATTCTGCACCACTACATAGACAACACACGCAAGACCAAACCGGGGCTCTGCTTACACCCTAGTGATGAAGCGCATCAACGAGCAGTTGTTCCGCTTGGTCCCTGGGGGTTTCACTAAGCGTCGGACTGGGCTATCGTAGTGCGACCGACACAGCTCGTAGAACATAGCCAGACGATCATCCGTCGACATAGAAGTTCATAGAACACAGTAGAGGCCGTAGTTACCGTTGACTCACGCAACCCCAAACTACCGACATCCATGCTACCCATCCCTCGTAATCCCTTCCCAGTCGCCAGTAAGTTAGTGTGCACATTAAGATAACGTAGGTATTACTAACACGTACGTAGCGCTGCCGCTGTAGCGCATAAGACGGGTGTCGTCGTACGTCATGTGGGCGTCACCGCGTGTCGTTGTACGTCATGTGGGCGTCACCGCGTGTCGTCGGCCTCCCATCACGTCGTTGTTGTAGTTAGTCCTGTAGATTAACATCGTTGTCAGCTCGAAGCGGAATATTGGGGAAGGTTGATGTATTGTCACTTGCTTTCAGAGGTTTTTTGCAGAACGTGCAGGAGATTCGGCTAGTTGGCGACAAGCCAAATGCTGATCAGTCCCTCTGCAGTTATCTTACCTCTGATAAACCTTAAGGTGCTGTGAACAAAGGTCACTGTGACACTGTGCATGCTATGATGCAGCATCAGAGGTAAAATAACTGTGTGAGGACAGTAGATATGCCGCAGCCCACTGGTCAGCTGGCCTTTTTACTAAACGGCGCCGTTGGACTAGCGACAGCGGCCTGAATGACATTCAGCCATTCAATCAAACAGCTAGGAAAATTGCTTGGCTCGATATAGTTTAACTACTTGTCTAGCTCAGACATTTAAATTGCCACTGATTTAAAGCGGCAGGTGTTTATTGCAGTTTTGGTCATTTCATTGTCAACTATTTACCTACCTAACTACCCATTCCAACATGTTAACTGGCCATTCATTTATTACACTAATTGAGCATTTTTTGTACTGACATTGTAGAATAAAATAACCGGCCAATTTTCTGTTTATTACTGTTCAGGTTTTATTGTCACACTAATTTAACAACCGCCGAAAAATAAAATGACTGCCCGTTATTTATTTCACTGATCAAGATCATAATGATCTCCCTAATGTTTGAATAACAGTTTTTTAAATATTTTTTTTTTTGTTCGTCTCATAGTCAACCTAGTGTCATACTACCAGGGGTATGGTGGGTCCGCAATGGTGTATAAATAGCGTAAGCATCAGCCAGCCAGTTCACTAAATGTTGTATTAGACGCATCGGCTGCATATAATTCAGGCCGCTAGTAGAACGGCGTCGTTTAGTTAAAAGACCAGGCTGCTAACTGAAAGGCTAATTAAGCTAGTTGGCGGCGACAGATACGCTGTGGTTAGAATGCGTTTCAACAAATACTTCCTTTACCGTTATGTTGGCAGCAATGTATGTACCACGGAAACCTTGTAAATCTTTAAAAAAATCCGCAGAATCGTCTTCTCATAATAAATCTACTCTCTTGACAGACATGGGCACAAAACACATATACTATACTCCTATTTGTTGAAACGCACTTTACTACCTCCGCTTCGCAGCGCCACAGATAACATACAGTCTATCAGTGCCTTACCGATACTTTGCTCCCACAGTGCACACGCAATGTGAACAATGTTTGTCGTAAGAACATCGATCTGATCGATGCGTAAGAAAAGAAAATATTTAAGCGGACGTAACTACTACGGTTAACTAAAAGATCAAATTCCGAGTAAGTAATATATCACTGTGTGTGCTCTCATCGAGTCAATTGTACCCAATGTAGAAGGGCGATCATCGGGATGAATGTAATCTGTGGCAGCCGCGAGAATGATCGCCGTACTAACGTGTCGTGTTGTGTTGCAGCTGGTAGCCGGCTCCTCGTCAGGCTCGTCCAGCGGCGACGCGGGCGCAGTAGACGGCGACGACGCCGGCGCCGCCAAGGGCGACAACCTCACTGAAGGTGTGCCCGGCCCCATCACGAGGCTATTCATCATCGCCAACCGCGGTATCGCCAACCTCATCCAGGACCTCATCCTGCGTATCGCGCAGACCTCCGAGAGAATAGTCAACTTCAAGGCGCGACTGATCACCTCCATCATTTAATGCGCCAGCATGTAGAACAATATCCTAGTGTAGGTAGTAGTGTAGAGGCCAGCGGCGCGGGCCCAGAGCGGCTGAGGGCCCGCGCCGCGTGTGCGCGCGAGACGCCGCACGTGACGTCACGGCACGTCGCGCCGGGCGGGGCGCGCACGGGGCGGCGGCGTGGCGCGGCCCGCGGACCGCCCGGCGCCGCCGCCGTTCCTGCTCAAGCTTTTTTTATACCGCGATATTCTCGATTCGTTTTTACGTTTGTAAATATGTATTATAGCGGAATTTGTATAAAATAAATAAATAGTTAAATTATTATCCTCTTTTACTTTTACTCTCAAAGCCTAATGAAATTAACCCTCGTCAATTGAATTCCGACTTGAATATGAAGTGAATGTCAATGAGATGCCAACAAAGAAGCTGAAACACCAACCATGAACGGCGTGTATTCGCATTGTGTCTGAAACGAGACGAGGTAGGATGTAAAATAAATATGGAATAGAATAGGATCAAATTCTATTTGAGAAATAAATAGGTATAGAATTTGAGAGAATAAGTTCCTACCTAATTGCTCAGATTAAGTCCTTCAAACGGTTCTTACAGCTTATGCCAGCGTTCCTACGGTTGCTGACGATGTATTTTGGCACTAGACTTAGGTACCTACATCTCAAACAAGGTCTAAAATTAAAATAAATTAAATGTAGTCTTAAATGTTATACGGTGGTACGGAACCCCTCGTGTGCGAGTCCGACTCGCACTTGGCCGGTTTTTTTAATTTGAATTTGGTGTCAAAAAATAGTCAAGAAATAGTCGTCTCCAACCATGATAATTTCGACCTGGTTTACTATGTACCTACAAGTATGTTAAACTTCAATGTAAACTTCTATATACATTCTTCGGGTGAGGATTGTGGCGAGAAGGCTCACGGCCAAAGAGAACATTGCTCACGGCTCACCACGTAATCCTCTCCAAGGTACCTTTATATCTCTTGACTATTTTCGAGATTTGGCATAGCGTTACGACTATTTCTTGGCTAATTTTTGGAATTGAAACCAAGTCGATACTCCCAGCCATTTGGTTGCAGTAGAGGTGAAGATTGTGTGGAGAGGTTCACTACACAATCCTCACCAACTTATAGGTAGCTATAACTTCGGAACCATGTGTAATGCGACTATTTTTTTGACCTTGGTGACTATTTATGACTATTTCTTGACTATTGTTTTGGCGTTCTCAAAATTGATTTTCATGAAGTTTTCAAAGGTGAGGGTTGCGTGGTGAAGGACACCAAGCAAGTTAATATCACAAGTTCACAACCACCACATAGAATTCCACACTGCCAGCGATAGGTACTACCCGCACTGCTTAAGTTACCAAGTGTGTACCTACGAAACACGAACATCATGGCATGCCACATCGCCACAACATTGCAAATTAAAAAGCATTTCTAGATAAAGAAACATCTCGAAATAATGTGTAACAATATAACAAAAACAAGTTAGCTCTTATTTTGTAGTCATCAGCCACATCACAGAGTTATGAGTAGCTGTTAAAAAATGAGTCCAGCATTTTAGCTATGCATCCGACAAAGACGCGCCGGCGCGCAGGGGCGGTAGCGGAGCGGGGCAGCCGCGGTAGGTCGCCGGCACGCCGTGTGTCGGCTGCGGGCAGCAAGCACGGCTGCCGCGCCCGCAACGTCATCGGATGCGTCACGCGCCTGTCCAATATGTGCTGGGCCTGGGCCGCCCCTTTATACTGGACATCATGACTGAACGCACTGCAATTTTAATTTAATGATAAATGCTACTTTCTGATGTAGGATACATAATCCTAAGATTATACATAATACAAAGACATTAAAATTATATGTACAACATAATATTAGTGTCTAGTGTCTACCTATAAACGGAAATGAAAACAATACCACCAAGTGCCACCTGATATCCTTTGTACAAGGTAAATACTCATACGTAGTAATAAAAAATAAATCACCAAAAAATAAAAGTAAGTACAAAATAATTATATATTTATTTATGATAGATCAAAACATGATCAAAAGAAGCATTTTCTTATTATGACATGTCAAGTCATTGCTGCAAGTGCAAAGCCATCATAACTGTATTATATTGTAGTCTGTGCATCATAACTCCAAAACGGTTCAAAATGGTGCTCAAAAACCCCCGACTCAAACAAAAACTAAAATAATAATACATATTGGCCCTTTAAGTTTAATAAGCTATTCAGCTGTGCTGTGCGCTCTTAGATTTCGCTCGATGAAATCGAAAATGGTTTCTTCTATTTCGACCGCCAGTCGAGGTCTGCCTGCCAGACCCTTGTGAGTTGTGCGTGATTCGGGGTCCTGAACTGACCGTGATCAAGCAGCCTTTGAGTGGCTGCTAAAATGGTCCTTTCGTTAGGGACCGCGGGGTTAAGGATACCATGGGCTCGCATTCGAGGTACGCTCTCCGTCGGATACATTCTGCGAGCTGCTCGATAAACTTTCACCACTTAATAATACACTCGCAACATGTCACAAAACTCGCGGTTACTAAAGTCCGACATCGTGACCGGTAGGTACGCGTACGAGTTCGACACACGTGCGGCGCGGGGGTTGCACGGGAAGGCGATTGGACGCGAGGTCACGAACCGCATGCGATGAGCTGACTATCGTGTCGGGGTCGGGAGTTCGGGACTCCGGCGGCCGCCCGGGCACCACTCTGCCGCCCGGGACTCCGCCACGTGCACCGCCCGGCGCGCGCGCCTGTTGTTATTATTATGAATAGATAGTGTCCATATTTTGCTGATTTAGAGTCGGATAAAAATGTGAAAAAAAGTTTTGAACAAATAATGGAAATGTGTTCTATTACTGATACTGAACCATCAAAATTTTTTTGCGCACTCCAAATATTCCTGTATAGTTTTGACATTGAGCAAGCACTCACTGTGAGCATGCTCATGAGCCGTGAGCGTTTCGAATTGTTGACAGCTCTCAGCTGTCATAATCGTGAGCAATTATGACATAATTCGGAATGCAGCCTTTGGGGCGGTCACGACTCACGACCACGACTCACGAATGTCACGATGACAGATGACAGAAAAAGGTCTATTGGTATTTGGTCTGGGTTGGTCATCCGTCACAGAGTACTTTTATATATTGTCATCCGTCCAATCCATCCTAAGAAGTATTTTTTAGTGACCGCAATAAATAAACTAAATGGAATAACATAAAAGTAAAAATAAATGAGAGAATATGGCGCTGTACGAAGGAATAGCGTTAATACAAGAGAAGCAGGCTGTCGTGTTGGACCTCGGCACTGACTACACCAAGTTAGTTATTTTACAGACAAGTGTTTAGTTTTCTTAACCTTTCAATTGTTCACCTTTAAAAATCTAATCTATGTCATGTGTAAGTAGTGAACTAGTACTTCACTCTGCTTTTGGAGGTGTCCTAGGTATAAATAAAGCTGAGTGGTTCAGACTATGCTGATAGGTAAGTACATGTTTTGTGAAATAAAAAATAAATAAATACATTGTGGCTTAGTATACCATCAAAATCCTTTTGTGTAACTTATCTACTAGTATTTACTAGTTGTTGACTAGTATTTACGTGGCTCTACACATATTTGTGTGCATTTTTGATGTGCCTCATACTCATTAGTAATAGAATCTAAGACCCGTATTTCAGAACGTCACTCAATATTCTAGCATTACTTAAAACTAGATTCAAGCCATTTGATTGGTTGAAACTAGTTTTAAGTAATGTTTGAGTATAGAGTGACATTCTGTAAGGCGGGACTCGAGAGTTGGAGATGTTTAAGTGCGAACATTGGGGAGGTTCTTCTGTGCTTGTTATTTACCAAAACTCCCACTTTCTATAGGTAACAAGTGATGATCTATATCTTTTATTATTCCTTTAAATACATAAACTCACACATTCATAGTAGGGCATGCAAAACCGGTTTTCCGGTTTTGCGCAAAACCGGAAATCGGCCAAAATTTAACGATTTTTGAAAACCGGTTTTGAGAGCCAAAACCGGAGCTCAGCTCCGGTTTTGTCAACATTTTTTTCGAAGTAATGTTATTTTGTAGTTCGTCTTCAAAGTTACAAAAATGTTGATTTTTTTTGGTTATTGTGGGTGGCTGTGTTTAATATTTGAAGATGCTGATTGTGTTTTCTATGTTTAAAATATATTATTTTTGATAGCAGACTTAATAGGTACCAAAGATACCAAAAACTTACTTGTTGTTGATTTGATCTCAGTTAATTAATCTTTATACTATTATAAGTTCATTGTTATCTGTACAATTATTATGGTTTGGAAAAAAAAAAAGTAAAAAAACTAAAACCCGACTACGACAAAAAAAAAAAGACGCTGAAAAAGTATCAAACAAGATTTTCATTCTTCGAACAGAACAAAAAGAAAAACCGTAGTCTCACGTTATTAAAGTGTTTCGGTTGGTACCTATAACGTGTGACTACGGTTTTTCTTTTTGTTCTGTTCGAAGTATGAAAATCTTGTTTCATACTTTTTCAGCGTCGTTTTTTTTGTCGTAGTCGGGTTTTAGTTTTTATACTTTTTTTTTATTTAAATAATTTTGGTGTTAAATTTAACACATGACTTTTGTCCGCTAGAGGGCGTCGCTTTAAATTTGAGCAATATTTTGGAAATGTACAAGTGAAGCCCTTTCAAATGATACCAAACATGGCGTATTTATCTCAATTTTTATTTTTAACACTTTACTTTTTGTCCACTAGAGGGCGCCGTATCGAGTTTTGTGCAACGTCACGTAGCCTATGTTCAGCGGACAATTAAGACGGCTCTAACGATACCTCATATGTCGAGTTCCGATAAGGAGATTAGGAGCTATGAGGGAATAGATGAACATACTCACATACATACATAGCCTGTTAAAATCATAACCCTCCTTTGACTTTGCCGTAGCCGGGTAAAAAGAAATGTATCATTTTGTTATCAATTTGTTTTATTTGTAGACTTAGTGGGTATTTAAAAAAAATGGTGTTTCTTTTTAAATTATACTACATTCGATTTTGTTTGCTAAAACCGGAACTAGCTCCGGTTTTCGGTTTTGGTCCCAAAAAAACGATGTTCAAAACCGGTTTTGATGACTTTCCGGTTTTGCATGCCCTAATTCATAGGGAGCTCGGCAGAAACTATGAAGCACTTTGGACACACAGGTGGCGTTCCATTATAATAATTAGAAAAATGATTTTTGAATTATTCTTGAACTTAGCTTGTTACCAATTCTAATAAAATATTTTCGAACATCTAATCGATGTTTTGTTTACTTATTATTAGTTTTCACTGTAATAATAATAATAAAATTCTTTATTGAGAGTAACCATGAGATTCATAGTGTTAGTAACAATAAAATAAACATACAACTATGTTAGAGATACAATTACAGCAACAATTACACAAACACACACAACAAAACAATCACTGCTTCCACATTCCAGCTGAGATACTGGAGCAACGGTCCACTACACAGCAGTCCAGCCTATCAGCAGTAAATCCCAGGATGCTGTTATAATAATAATATTCCACAACTATCACACAACGCCATCTAGTCCCAAGCTAAGCAGAGCTTGTGTTATGGGTGTTGAACTGGCGACATATATAATGATTATTAATAATTATACATAGGTATTAAAATATGTATTAAATGGTATATTTTTACATTATTTTAATATAATTATCATAATTATATTAAAGAGATTGTGATAAAATAAAAGTCAAGTAATCAATGTCAGTATGAATAACAAAAACAATCATAAAGTGTAATAACTTCTATACTATATGATTGACAAACTTTTTAGTAGACTTGTCCCAAAGATCTTCGGTAATTTTAATCTTAAGTTCTAGTTTGTAACCTGCTTCAAGGAGTGGTGTAATGTTTATTTATTTATTTATAATTACCTTTACAACTATCATAACAGGATTAACCTAATGCGATGGTGTGGTATTTATATACTTACAATATTAAATTAACCTAATAAGGAACTTCAAAACATACTACCTATCCTAAATTATATAAATCTCATACATAACAATAACATAGAACAAGTATTATATAACTTATGAACCCACATGTAATTACAATACTAAAACATATTACACATGTGTCAGGTTCGGGTTCACGGGCGAGGCGGCGCCGCGCTGCATCGTGCGCTCGCAGTTCTGGTGCGCGGCCACGCGGCGCTACCGGCGCGTGCACGACTACGCCTCGCCCGACGAGCTCTACGACAACCTCGTGCACATGCTGCATCTGCTCTACTTCCGGTGAGCACCTCCACCTACAGACATTAGTAGGACAGAATGTTGGTATGGAGCCGGCCGTCTATACCTATCTGTTGTCCCTGAATGAGTACCGCGTGCACACGTTTGCAGACACGTGCTGGTGAACCCGAAGGAGCGCAAGGTGGTAGTGGTGGAGTCGCTGCTCACGCCCACTCTATTCCGCGAGACGCTCGCCAAGGTGCTATTCACGCACTATGAGGTAAATATTTTGCTATAAGCTTTTTTAACCGACTTCAAAAAAAGGAGGAGGTTATCAATTCGACTGTATTTTTTTTTTTTTTTTTTTTTTGTGTTTGTTACCTCATAACTTGCTACTGGGTAAACCGATTTTCATGATTCTTCTTTTATTTGAAAGCTGGTGCTTCCCGTGTGGTCCCATTGTCACCATTTCAATATCTGATGATGGGATCTTAGAGAAATCGAGGGCAACCCTCAAATTTTATAGGCTCACTTATTGTTTTTCGCATATTTTATGAAGTATCTTGTGTATTTGCGTATGGTTGTCACCATCTCAGGTAGCTGGGCTGATGATGGAAGGTACAACTCCTTAACAGTAAGAAGTTACTCGAACAGGCAAGGACTGTTTTAGTAAATTGTTTTGATGTTTGATAGGGCATTTGCCACATTTGGTCTCATGATCATCAAGTCATGACCTGATGCTGGAGTCAGGATAGTCTGCAGAGTACCTAACTCCTCGACAACTAACAGCAGATATATCGTGTTTAGGCTCATTGAAAAGGGCTCGATGTGTGGATAAACGTACTGTTAATGAGGAACACCGAAATACATAAAGACCTGATGCTGAAGCCAGGAGCATCAGAAAAATTACCAACCTTGAAATTACAGCACCGTAGTTGTGTTTGGGCTCATTTTAAACAGGACTAAATTTTATGTTCAATGCAATGTTGACATAAGTCTGACCTGATGCTGCAGCCAGGATTATCAGCATCTAGTCTAAAAACATCAGGTCAGGATTTGATGATGAGATCCTTGAGAAATCGAAGGAACTCTTCAAATATTATAGGCACACCTATAGCGATTTGGGTATTTTTTATAGTAACTCGTGCATTTGCTCTCGGAAAGCACTATTTGGTGAAGTGGAACTGATGATGAAGACCACAGATGGCCACCGGAACCACTCAATAATATCTAAGTATTTCACGGGTTGCGATTCGATTACTTTAATATGGTTGCTAAGCAATTTATGCTCATCTCAATGTGAATGGTGATATGGAGCTGATGGTGGACCTGGAGAACTCCTCAACAATTAACTTCACTGCATCGGGAAAAGCAATATTTTGTTTGTAAAAGGCGATGATCACTAGGCTATTGTAACTTAGATAAATTATAAGCAGACCCACTAAAAAGCGTGAAATAAAAACTTTTTAAGAAAAAAAAAAACCGCCTTCCAACAAAACACTACAAAGTGAAAAATAACTTTAATTTCGGAAGTCGGTGGCAAAAAACTAAAATACAGATCCAAAGACACCGACTTCCGAAACTAAAGTTATTTTTCACTTTGTAGTGTTTTTTTGGAAGGTGGTTTTTTTTTTTTCTTAAAAAGTTTTTATTACATTTCTATGATCGTACCGTAAGCACACATACAAAACTTTTGTTTTGGATAGGTACCATAGTTTCCGCAGACGGAAAATGTTTTGCTTCTTGATTATTGTTCCGTTCATGGATGTTCCAGTGGGATAAGGAGAGCACAGTCGTGATATTCCATCTTTGAGACATTATTATTTAGGAAAAGTTTTATTGCAGTGTCTGATTTTTCTAGCCCAAACGTCAGTTGGTCCGGTAGAATATTTTAATCTTTATAAGATACTAGCTGCGCCCCGCGCTTTCACCCGCATAAGTTTCGATTTCGTGGGAATATCAGGATAAAAAGTAGCCTATATGTTAATCCAGAGTGTCAGCTACCTCCATACAAAATTTAATCTAAATTGGTCCAGCCGTTTGGGTGTGAAGAAGTAACAAACATATAAATGTTGCAGCCAAAAGTCTTAATCGGTCAAAAGTACTTTTAACTGAAAATGTCAGGCAAAAGTAATTTTAACTGAACACGTTGGTCAAAAGTAGTTTTGTCTGAAAATCGGTAGTTAATAGTGATTTTAACTGACAATATGTGGTTAAAAGTGATTTTGACTAAAGCTCTTAGTCAGAAGCAGAACTACTTTAAACTATAGAGCATCAGTCAAAATCACTTTTAACCCGTTAGTAGGATGTACCTACCTAATAGTAGATTGTTTGCCAAGGGAGCAAACAACTATTTTGAAGGCGAGAGTGTTTCTTTGAATCCAGAGCGGAGCGAAGGGTTCTAAAGTAGAATCCTGAGCGCAGCGAGGGATTCAAAGTACGCTACTCGAGCTTGAAATAGTGTTGGTACCGAGGTTGTGGACACTACTTTTTATCACCCTCTATGAAAAAATAAGTAAGTGCAACTTATGAACAACTTATGAGCAACGTTCTATCGTTTATTTATTTACATACAATTAGGAGCAATACATAGAAATAATTGGAGGCTCATGTTTATATTTGAAAAATTATGAAGTGCATCGTAACAATTTTAATACTACTATCCGTTACAGTTGTAGATTTATTTATAGCTTGAGAATTAGAAGTAGTCTCAGAAAACGGTGTCTCAGGATGTTATGAGAAACTTGATTATTTGCTGGCATGGGTGATGGTTCACGATGTTCTTTAGATGTAGATGGGCGCGAACCAGTCAAAACTATTTTTAACGAAATCAGTCAGTCAAAACTACTTTTAACCAGCTTCATTGGGCAAAACTAGTTTTGACTATAATTTCAGTCAAATGTACTATTGTCAAGCAAGAGCTTCCAGTCAAAAGTACTTTTGACTGATTTCGCTAGTTAAAATTACTTTTGACTGGTTATGAGTTTTGACTGCAACATCAACACACACACACCCTCACAAACTTTCGCCTTTATAATATTAATGTGAAATAGTTGAGGTGAAAAGTTAACAACTAATCCGTCGCACAATACTTCTGACATGCCAATAAAATCTTCGTCCTAGAGTTCATTACCTAGGTCGGCCAGAGTACGACTACTGGAGACATGCCACGCGAAACTTTGCGACACGGAGGCACAGCAAACAGCCTGTTCTTTGTGCCGCGGAAGTCATTTATAAATTCCATAATACAATTATGTTTGCTGGTGGCATTTATATTCAAATTGGAACACCAACAGCATTTACAGACATAATATGAGTTTTTTTTAATAAGTTCAATGAAGCCAGTAAGGTGTTAACACTCCCTCGATTCGGCACGTTTACTCCTAGTTCAAGAGGAATCCGATTATTATACTTCTATATTTTAAATTGAAATAAAATCTTTTTCACTTCTCATGCTCTAAAAGTTCGTCTTTATGTTGTGCTTAGGCGACATAAAATCGCTTTTTATGTTCTAGTGCATAAAGTATTTTTTTTTTCTGATACTAAGGTAATCAGGCCCAACAGCCACACGCGCAATAAAACTTCGCAGATAAAGTCGTGATTTATTTCATTTTCTTTAATTTATACCACTTCCGTGTTTTCTATCGTTAATTTAATAAAATCAGGTAAAATAGTTGTCACTTATTATCATTTAAAAACGCAAAGAAACGTTTTTATGACTTGGCAGTATGAAGTACCCAAGTCGAATGACAAATGTTGAAATTAAAAAAAAAAACTTTTAAAAAGTTTCGTGGCGGTATTATCTGTGGTGGCGGGAATTAGCTATGCTTTGCAACATTTTTGTTTAATTATGTACTGTATACTTTATGCCTGTTTCATTTTCTCGCAATCGAAGTGAAAAGCAGAGTATATAACTCAGGCATAAACGACCCATTTTATGCCTTAGTTGTACAATCTACTATTTCACTTCTCATGCTCTAAAAGTTCGTCTTTATGTTGTGCTTAGGCGACATAAAATCGCTTTTTATGTTCTAGTGCACAAAGTAATTTTTTTTTCTAAGACTAAGGTAATCAGGCCACACACAATAAAACTTCGCAGATTAAAGTCGTGAAGTTTCGTGGCGGTATTATCTGTGGTGGCGGGAATTAGCTATGCTTTGTAACATTTTTGATTAATTATGTACTGTATACTTTATGCCTGTTTCATTTTCTCGCAATCGAAGTGAAAAGCAGAGTGTATAACTCAGGCATAAACGAGCCATTTTACCCCTCGACTTCACTATCCACCCTCGCCTGTGGCTCGGGTGGATATAAACGTCCCGGGGTAAAATAGCTTCTTTTAAGCATTAGTTGTACAATCTACTATTATCTACACCCATGCTATAAATCACACTATCACACTAATATTATAAAGGCGAAAGTTTGTGAGTGTGTGTGTTTATATGTTTGTTACTTCTTCACGCTTAAACGGCTGGACCGATTTAGATGAAATTTGGTATAGAGATAGCTGGATTCCCGGAAAAGGACATACGATACTTTTTATCCCGATATTCCCACGGGATCGACATTTAAGCGGGTGAAACCGCGGGGCGCAGCTAGTCCTCTATAAAAGTTTCTGAAACAGTTAGCTTATTGCCAACCAGTGTCATAGTAACCATAATATCATCCAAGCGAGTGTTATAATGTTGTACTAAAGGAGGACGGGCAAGATTGTATGGAAGCCAGCCTAGGAACCAATAACAACATGCGATATTTGCAGGTGTTTTATAGGGGTGCCTAATACTTTTGGCCAAAGCTCACTTTTCTCATGCTACAGGTGCTGGTATGCTTAAACTCGAAGTATCTACCTTTACATACTAAAACTTCTTTATCCCAGACATTTTATTTCTGAGAAACTAAGTATTAGGTTCAGAAGTAAGGAGGCAAAATAAAGCACGGTATTAGATACTTATTTCTTCGTTATATTTCGTATTCGTTCTTACATAAATCTCCCAGTTCCCACGTCTCAAAACAGATTCCCGCCATTTACTTTTTCTCAACCCACATGAAAAAAACCACAGACAAAATATATCACTTTTAAACTGATACCAAGGAGGTTTTATATTAAACCTCCTTGACTGATACTAAACGTAAAACAAATGAAATATAACATAAGTAAGTTTTGGGGGACCTAAGAACTTGCTCTACAAAATAAAACAAAAAAGTGGGAAAAAAATCATTTATGAGATTTATCATCAGTAACAATGAATTTAATAGTTTTATAATATTAAACTTGGCTAAAGAAACATTTGAGACGGTGATTAGTGACAATAGATACAAGTAAAAGGATTTAAAAGGAAAACAAAAGTATTAATACTCCATCGCGCCCACACACTTATAAAAATACATTAATAAATCAAATACATATTATTTTTAACCGACTTCAAAAAAGGAGGTTCTACACCCGTATGTATGTATGTATGTATGTTTGATGTCCACGATTTTCTCAAAAACGAATGAACCAATTTTGATAATTCTTTCACTAATGTGATCTACATGCTTTCAGAAAGGTTTTAGTATATAAAACATTAGGTATTTATTCTTATTTACGAAGTTATATGCATAAATGTACTGCATCTTCAGCATTTCTATGCGAATTTTGATGATTCTTCTAGTCAGTGTCTTCAATTCTTCAGTGCACTAATGTTAATTGAATTTTTGTGGCGTAGGTACAACTAAAAAGTGAAAAATAAAAACGTTTTTACAAAAAAAACAACCGACTTAAAAAAACACTACAAATTGATAAATAACTTTAATTTCGGACGTCGGTGTCAAAAAACGAAAATGCGGCACCAACGACACCGAATTCAGAAATTAAAGTTATTTATCACTTTGTACTGTTTTTTTTAAGTCGGTTGTTTTTTTTTTTCTAAATAATTTTTATTAGTCAGATAATACTAAAGTTTTACAGTAAGATAACAAAGCTCCTTTTCAATCTTCATCAATTATAATACTAGTTAAATCTCCAGCTGGAGAATTAAACGGCTCATGCCTTCCTACTAACACCTAGATACCAGTCAATAGAGGTTATATGGGCACAACTCCCTATTTTCCGGCGCCCTATTAAGCAAGTGCAATAATATTGTGCTATCGCACTAATACCAATCACGTCTCTAATAACCAAAAGGTAACATAAATATATTTTGCCCTTACATGGCAAGACTGTAGGTATACGGCCTCTTAGCGACCAGACATTTTGGGGCATATTGCACCGTTGCAAATCCCCAATTAAATTGTCTCTTTTCACTTCAATTATAATAGGCCATTGTGCAAATGCTCTGCACAATATGATTTGGCTAGTTTAAGCAGATATGATCCCAGAGTGAAAAGCTTTAAATTACTTGGTGTCAAACGAGGAAAGTCATCTAATTTTTGGTTTGCATCTATCGCCATAAACGCGATTCTTTGTCTATTAAGATTCTTGTCATTTACGTAATTATATAAAAGATTTGATATGCTGATCCTTTGATTAATTGAATTTAATATCATTTCTGCGTCTATATCACAGGTTCACGAAAAGAGTTAATAAGGGCACCTGCAATTTTAAAATCGGGAAACAGATTCCGTAGTGTTGTATTAAAATAATCTTGACGCAGTAACTTGAAGTCGCGTTTAAAACGACCGTTAATGACCTCAACGACCCACTGACACAAAGTAACAAGTTTCGATTTGTTGGCCTGTTCGGTAGACAGTTCAGTGTCATTATTTCTGTCCTTTGTTGGTGGCAAATGAACTTCATAACCGCAAGCTTCTAAACCCGGAACACAATCACGAAAACCTCTATCGAGGATTAAAACATCATAAAAAGAGATAAACAAAGCCAAAGGTCGTAGTCAAATATAATGACAAATGAAAATGGTGGAAAACGACGCGGTATGGAAAAACACAAGAAACCAGTGGTACAGACAAGTTACGGTTAGAATACATTTTGACACAGACAGTTGTAGATTTTGACTTAGGCGCTCCACACACTGCACGCGCCTGCTGCTGCGCTCACGCGCGGGAGCGCGGAAGTTGTATTTGTATGTAAAAATCTGCTCACCGCGACGGAGCGCGGTGTAGTGTGTGGGGCGCCTTAATGACACAGTTTCATATTTTTGTCGGTACTGGCTACTTGCCTGTACCTACATAAAAGAAGGTATTGCTTGTTGTTATACCATTTTATGATAAAAGGCTGCAAAACAAATATTTTGCTCAAGTCTGACTTTATTGTGCAATAACTTTTTCCACACAGCGATTTAGGACTTTCCACAAGAACAATAGTTAAAGTACGTGAAAAAACCTTTCCAATGATATATCGCATGTTGTTATTGGTTCGTAGGCTAGAATGCCCGTTCTCTTTTCATTTTGCAACTCTTTTTCAAGAAAAGAACATTGTCGTGCACGCGTTTCACTACCACAGCGCCGTAATTTAAATAAAATAAAATAATTGTGATTAATATACTGTCGTGTCGTTGCAGTTTTGATACAATAGCAATATCAGTTGGCACATCTTGGTACGCTTGGCGGACAGGTTGTCCCAGTACTCTCAATTATTATTGTGGGGTTCATCTAGCTCTCGTCACACGATATTTTTAACCGACTTCAAATTTCAAAATCGGCCAAGTGCGTTTCGGACCACGCACAATGAAGGGTTCCGTATTTGGAATGAATTTATCCCAAAGACAAACTTAACAATGTAGTTGAAAATCATGTTCCCCCATAGGTACCTACATTGCAACTGCAAATTTAAGTTGGTCGACTATTACGCGTAAACTTGTAAAGTATTTAGCTGTGATAGTTTTCCTTTTAATTTCGTTATATATACTACTGCCGTGAATTTTTTCATATATCCAAAAGCAACCATTTAGCTGGCAAGAGGACACTTGAGTCTAACAAAAATTAGCAATTTAAAGCTTAATATTTCACAAACGGATCCCTGAATCGAAAAATGGCTTTCACAAACCCGCAATATTTTTGAAAGACCTATCCAACGATATCCCACACCATGGGGTAGACGAGAAAAGAATCCCCAATTTACGTGTACAGGAGGTACTTACCCAAAGAAAAATTTATATTCATGATGTTATTTTACCACTTTGTCGGCGTGATTAATATGTATATCCATGCCAAATTATAGCTTTCTAGTACTAAGAGTCTCTGAGTTAAGCTGCGGACGGAAGGACGGACAGACGGACACAGCGAAACTATAAGCGTTCCTTGTTGACTACGGAACCCTAAAAAGAACTTTAGGTTATTCATAAACCCACATTTGTGTTTTAATAACCCTTATTATATAACAGTTGCATAAATAACTAATAAAACAATATGAAAGGTGTCGGGCGTGATCTGGGCGGACAGCGGGCGCCTGTGCGCGCTGACGCTGGGCACGCCCGTCGCGCTCGTCGTGTCCATCGGCGCCAAGGAGGCCGAGGTGTGCGCAGGTACTACCAGTCATTATTATAGGTACTAATATTATTATTATACAGATTATTCTTATCCATACTTCTCTATTAGCCGTCATCTTTATAGCCACCCCCTTTCGAGCCATATCATGTTTCACTCAGTCCATCCATCGTTTCTTCGGTTTTTCGTACACTTATAGCCATCCACATTCGTACTTAAAACTTTCCTCACGACAATTTTCGTACTCTCCTGCATCACGTGCCAATACAACCAGGGCCGGATTAACCATGTCGGGGCCCGTAGGCAATGCAATTCTCGGGGCCCCTTTTCAGCCGTTTGAAGATCATCAGCTCTTTTAAAGTTGATGAATGGCTGTGAGTAACAGCATCATCAGCATCACTGGACTGATGCTTAACTCCTCAAGAACTTACAGTGAAAGATTGAGAAGAAGAAGAAGAAGTTTGGGCTCATCGAAATGGTCTTAATGGATAGGTTACAGATAAGTGATGCTCCAGAGCCCTGATTCACAACCATACGACAGGCTGTCGTATCGAAAACCTGACATTTCGATAACCTGATTTGACTTCCCTTCAATAGCAAATAGCTGTTGGAAGAATAGCGGGTGTCTATTTGATTTAAACTGACAAAATTTTCGGGTTTTGGACTTGTCAACAGCGTAGAGAAGACTCCTACGATAACAATGATTAATTTTCTATACGATACGGAAGCATATCGAGTGTTTGTGAATAAGGGGGCTGGTCTTACTAGGAATAGTACCTATATGAGATGATACCGTATCACGGTCTCATGATGAAAACGCGGGTGTTTTAATTTTAACTTTTTCTTGTTAAATGCAATAAAAACTATAAACGAAAGAAAATATTTTTAACTTTTCAACTGTTTTGGATACAAAATCGTTCATAACACCATAAAATTTGACCTTATCCAATACATCATTATCAATCACCATTATCGACAATGATCCATATTATTAGTTATACCACGAGTAGAACCATCTAGTATCGAAATACTAGATGGTTCTGTTCTGGAAGTATGAAGTATTTCATCAACTGACAGCAGGCGTTGAAAAAAAAAATAATACCTATTGTCATTGATTAGGTTTTCACTGTATGAAACATTTTTCAATTACTTTTGTGCGCGGGTGGGGCCCTTAGCCGATGCGGGGCCCCTAGGCAGTTGCCTACTCTGCCTAATGGTTAATACGGCCCTGCATACAACCGATTTCCACACAATTTTTCAGTCACCGGTGGCACTTTTGACTTCAAAGATAGTTACTAGCAGGAAAATATATAAATACTCTATTCCAAAAGTACCTCATGAATTTGTAAACAAAGCCTGTTCAGGTTTAATTCTTATACGTTCTAAGTACTGGTATTCAGCTTCATCAGATTAGACTGGAACTCTAGAAGGCAACCCCAACATAGTTGGGAAAAGGCTCGGCAGATTGATTGGGTACATATTCATCAGATACTTTTGGAACAGACTATACCAACCTTATTAATAGTTAGAGACTGACCTCCATAACGGTCTGTGTAGAAGATTGGAAGATAGTGAATGATATCTACTGTTCGTCAAGTGTAGTGAACCGTTTGACCGTACAGTCCGTTGAGTGCCTCATGCCTCCCGCAGTGGTGCACTCGTGCGTGGTGCTGCACGCGCTGCAGTCGCAGCCGCTGGGCGCGCGCGCCGTGCACGCCGAGCTGGCGCGCCTGCTGGACGAGCACCACGGCGCGCCGCTCGACCTGCCCGACCACGTGCTCGAGGACATCAAAGGTGATACGACTTACACATTCTTAATTGTACGCGAAATAAATTTTATTACCCTAGTATTGCCTTCGTAGGCACACATTCATTATGAAAATGCATCTATCAAACGATGACATATTGATCACTAAGAAGGGGTTTTCGGAAATTCAACCTTTAAGGGAGTGAAAAGGGGGGATTTTGTTCGTATGAAAAATCTTATTCCTTGAGTTTATAAACTTGAAACTTGCCACGAATACTTACCTAAGTAAATTATGAAGGTTGGCATATTTTGTTTAAGGGGGATTGGGGGGTGTCAAGATTTGTATGGAAGAATTTTAACGCGCGGTCCGATTAACTCGAAAGTCAGTATACAGGGTGTTACGGAAAGGGTATATCAATACAAACGGGTTGAAGAGTGTATCTATCAGGGTTTTCGAAAAACTTCCCGTAACTTCGTGAAAAGGGGTAGTTAATTTTACAGGGGAGGATTTTACTGCGGGATTTTATTAGCTCTAAAATTGGTATAAATAATCTTTGAGTCAAGTAATGAACACATCCCAAACGATTTTTAGAAAGGAGAATGACAACCAATGGGCCCCTAGTTTTGGTGCCGTGTCAAGACTATTTACTTCTCAAAAATTAAGTCGTATTTTTACATGTTTATGTTTATTTTATCGACATTTCTTTTACCCTAGCATTGGAAAACAAAATTAATATTTATTTTATTGAATTTATATCAGTTCCGCCATTAAAACTTAACCTGAATGTTGCCGGACGATAGACTATACTATGTCAATAAATAATTGTAATCGATTAAAAATATCGATATTTTACTAATCCTCCGACTAAAATGACCGGAGATAGGCTACAATACTAGCTTTTCTCCTGTCGTAATCTAGCTTACACTCTCATGTAACTGATTGGGCGCGAAGTAGACGACAGGCGGTCTCAAATAAAGAAAATAAAAGTAGTAAATAAACTTTAAAAAAATATTATCGTATATTTCATGGTATTTCCTACTGTTAGAAATATTCCGCTACATTCATACCTGATTAGTTTCATAAAAAACAAAAGTTAGTATCACAGACATTATTGTGGTTAGTACTCAGGTTAGTACCTCCCATACATACCTAAATAGAGTTTATAATTATCTTTTTAATTATGTGAATAATATTATTTATAACAAATCGATTGGGTAATTCGATTACCAAAATATTTAACATGGTCACACTTAGACAGATCTAACATAGGGTGCGTTCCGAATTAGGACTGTAATCGATACTATCGATTTGAGCGTGCTCAAACCCGTACCGAATTAGGTTTAACCTACATAATATCTAGCAAGAGAAGAAGTTATGTAGTGTTTTCTAAATTCTGGAATCAATATTAATACATAAACATTATTATTATTATTTTAATTTCAAATACTTATGTTTAAACGAAAAAACAAACTTGTTTTATAACCTCAATTTCATCACCCGAAAAAATAAGATTTCTCTTAAACTAGGGTGAACAATTGAAAATCGATTTCAGGATATGAAAAGGTAATTCCAGGTCTACAAAACCAAGATAAAACCACCGTGACATGCGAAGTTTTTTAGGGGCCCAAAACGCCCAACAAAATGGGCCCTGTGGGGGTGAAAAGTGGGGTACAGTTTATATGAAAAATCTTATTCATTTAGTTAACAAACTTGAAACTTGGCAAGAATACTTGCCTAAACAACAAAAAAGTTAATCATTATTAGTTTATCAAAACTACCCCTCAAAGGGGGTTTAGGGGTTTAACAACCCTGTATCACTATATCTCCGAAATGGTGATTCTTAGGAAAAAAAAGTGTAAAAACAATTTTTGTAGATAATTGCATGATGAACAATTTTGTTTCACCTATTTTTATAATAAAACTAACCGTTTAGGTAAAAAATGCAAAAAACCGATTTTTGCAACATTTGACCTCGAATAAATTTTTTTTTGTACACGTCGGATCCATTGGAATTTTTGTATTTGTAATGGTGTTCCTAACGTTTATACCAATTTTCAGCTTTATGCGAATTAATGTATCCTTACCCCTATTTTTGAAGCTAACTTGTTCGGACTAATGGGTTTTTGAGTCAAGTTATCAACACATCCCAAACGATTTTTCGAAATTCCACCCCTGTGGGGTTGAAAAGCGAGGATACAGTTTATTTGAAAAATCTGATTCCTTTGATCTATAGGTGAACTTAAAAATTGTCAAGAATACTTATTTATCTCCTTAAATAAATAATAAAGAAAAGATCATAAACAAACATTTTAGAAATTTTTAGAGGAAAGTTCGAAACACACGCGGACGAAGTCGCGGGCAAAGTGCTAGTTATACTATATACCTACAATTCTAATTTCAATTGGAACCTTGCGCCTAGCTTCTGACGTTTCATAAGTGCCAGTGTTGGTATATGTGAAATAAAATATTTTAATTTTTTAATGAAATACGATAACGTCTTCACACGACTTATTTCAGTGAAGACGTGTTTCGTGAGCCCTCGCTCCCGCGCGCTTCAATGGGCCTCGGACTCGCCGCCTTGCCCGACCCGCTCCGTGCGCTACGGGCGCGTGACCGTGCCGGGCGAGGCGCGCGAGCTGTGTGCCGAGCCGCTGTTCGCGCGCGACGCGGAGCTGGCCTCGCTGCCCGACGCCGTGCTGGCGTGCGTGGCGGCGTGTCCGCGCGACGTGCGGCGCCAGCTGGCCAGCAACGTGCTGCTGGTGGGGGGCGGGGCCGCGCTGCCGGGCCTGCGCGCGCGCCTCGCCGCCGAGCTGCGCCACCTCGTCACGCAGCCGCCCTACAGGTACATGTACTCTATGTGGCACGTGCCGCGCCACCTCGTCACGCAGCCGCCCTACAGGTACATGTACTCTATGTGGCACGTGCCGCGCCACCTCGTCACGCAGCCGCCCTACAGGTACATGTACTCTATGTGGCACGTGCCGCGCCACCTCGTCACGCAGCCGCCCTACAGGTACATGTACTCTAAGTGGCACGTGCCGCGCCACCTCGTCACGCAGCCGCCCTACAGGTACATGTACTCTATGTGGCACGTGCCGCGCCACCTCGTCACGCAGCCGCCCTACAGGTACATGTACTCTATGTGGCACGTGCCGCGCCACCTCGTCACGCAGCCGCCCTACAGGTACATGTACTCTATGTGGCACGTGCCGCGCCACCTCGTCACGCAGCCGCCCTACAGGTACATGTACTCTAAGTGGCACGTGCCCGCGCGATGTGCGGCGCCAGCTCGCGCCATATTTTGCTGATTTCAAGTCAGACAAAACATATTAAACAAATAACTAGAAATGCATTACTGATACTTACTGAAACACCAAAAAAAATGTGCTTCCTGGTTAAAAACAAAATCCTGTATATTTGCTTCTCTACCGCTCGAAAGCAGTTCTCGTGTGATTCCCAGCAAAGAAAATACCATCCTCGCTCAAGCAAGTAAGAATTTCGACGTAAAATAGGCTAGCACACTTAGCTGTCGAGCAATTTAATCTTAGCTCATGTTCAATTTATAAATGTTCCAGCTCCAGCCTGCACATCAACGAGTTCAAGTTCCACAGTGCGCCGGCGCACGAGAACGCGTGCGCATGGCTCGGCGGCGCCGTGCTGGGCGCGGGCGAGGCAGGTGCCGCGCGCGCGCTGCCTCGCGAGCACTACGCGCGCGAGCCGCGCCTGCGCGACTGGGTGTGTCTGCTCGACAACACTCCGCCCACGCACCCGCATCGTGACCTCAGGGACATGTAGGCACAGCTCACACGAGCACGCCGTGGATTACCAGTCTGTTCCGGGCTTTACTTACCTGCACAACGACCGAGCGATACATCGCTTAACTCGAGGATCTACAAGAAAAAGACTCAGCACTTTAAATACTAATGCCTGAACTATATATAATATGATTTAGTTTGGTAATTTTAATATATAACTTAGTTATACGTTAATTTGTCACTTATTTTATAACCTCCTTTTTTCATACCTACCAATTCTGATTGCATCACATCGTCTAATGTCTGAATCTTGAAGTAGATATCTGCTAAAAGTAAAAAACCACGTCACTCTTTCGAGCATTCAGAATCATGTACTGAAACCATGGTTACAGTTTGCGCGTCGATGGGATGCCACTCTGTATTGCGCTCCCCTGTTGGCCCTGTAAGCAAGGTATTTATTTATTCAGCATCTTTTAAATCAAATTCAATGTTCCGAATAATTATTTATTTATTTACTCACCGCTTCTACCACTACTACTACTTGCCGCTTAATACTGGCGTTTGGCAACAGTTCATGCTTCAGTACCAACCCGCCCCTGCTTCATACGGGCAGTTCCGGATTAACCCTTAAGCAAATTAAGCAATTGCTTAGGGCATCACGTCTCGGGGGCACCATAAACCAGGCACGGTCCCAGGGGGGGTCATAGAGATCATGATCCCCAAAATCATTCAAGCTGTCGAGAGCCTGAATGACTTACTTGTCAGCTAACTTAAAACTGTAGGTACGGTCAGCATCAAAAGTTGATTAACACTTCAGTTTTTTTAATCTTAGTTATTGAGCAAAATATTTGTTCAAAATTGCAGCAGAAGAAATTTTTTTAGAATATATACTCTTGTCTATTATGTGAAAAGCTAAAAAGCAGTTTATTGAAAAAAGTTGTTGTCAATTTAATAACATGTAAAAATGATAGTGTTAATCGACTTTTGATGCTGACTGTACCTACTTGAGTTTCGGAGACCCCGATGGGCACATAAAAAAACATTGAGGCATTCGTGGGGTCTACCGACAGACGTGAAAACGTAAAACTACGAGTAGGTATGAAATAGGTAACAGCGTTATTTTTTTATTTTAAAACTAGCTTCTGCCCGCGACTTCGTCCGCGTGAAATTCGTACTTTCCTCTAAAAGTTTCGAAAATGTATGTTGGTATGATCTTTATAATTCAGTCAGGTCGTTCATCCCCCTTTTGGGGGAGAAATTGTCAAAAACGCTGAAACACGTATAAATTAATTTTCAATCGTTAGCCTAAATACAAAATTTAAAGATCCTAACTTTTAAACTGACGGACTTTCATACAACTTCATCCCCCCTTTTAACCCTTTGGGGGTAGAATTATCAAAACCGCTGAGACAAGTATAAATTAATTTTTAGTCTTCAGCCTAAACACAAAATTTGATGATCCTAACTTTAAAACTGACGGACTTTCATACAAACTTTCATCCCCTATTTAACTCCCTTAGGGGTTGAATTTCAAAAAATCCTTCCTTATTCCTTGTCTACACAACAAAAAAGAAATGAAAATAAAGCTGAAACGCCTGTGCAATACTATCTACCTATACCTACTTCACTTAAAAATAAATACTTATAACTACTTTAATTAATAAAAGTACCTAAGCTTAATCATTTTTAATTTGAACGAATATTTAAACACTACCAAAACAACTCATAACTATTTTACAAAATAACAACAAAAGAAATTCAAATAAACTATTTAAAGACCAAAAGTCGCGCTGATAAGCACGGTTTCTCAATATCAATTATTGTCTGTCAATAAAGTCGAACGCTCTGAACGCATCAACAGCCAAATATTGAATGAAGCTCGCTCTTTTTTTTTTTTTTTTTTTAACAATGGCATCTCGCAGTTCAACCTATGAGGTTGTCGTCTGCTTAACCGGGCTTGCCTGTGGATGCCTCAAAATTAAGGCCTCCAGCCAGGGCTTGAAGCTCGCTCTCGGACCTCCCGCCTTTTTATACCCTACCGCCGCCGCGACCCGTGTCGAGCGCGGCAACCGTTACACAAAAATAATCCTTATAGCATGATTCAGACGTGCGACGGCGCGATGGCTTATTTCGTGTATAAGTTTGGTGTTTCTATACCGATTTCTATGATTCTTTTTTTTATTGAATAGGTAAATGTTAACTTTTTTAATTAGGGATGAGTGAGAGTATTATAAACGGAAGAGTAAACAAATATAATCAGAATGCTCCGAACTGCTAAGCTATCAGGAGTTACACGTGTTATTGTGAGTCAACCATAAAAGATAGACATATGCTGTTGCGGGATATTTTTTAGACAATTTTATGTAGAATATTTCCGTCATACATGATTTCTATGTAACTTTAACCATTAAGGCTGCACACGCGACGGAAGCTTAAAAAATGGAGTAACTTCTCCCGTTTTCCCAACATTTCCCTTCACTACTCTGCTCCTATTGATTGTAGCGTGATGAAAAGTATACTATAACCTGCCCAGGAGTATGAAGAATAATTGTACCAAGTTTCGTTAAAATCCGTCGAGTAGTTATTGTTTCTATAAGGAACATACAGACAGACAGACAGACAAAAATTTTACTGATTGCATTTTTGGCATCAGTATCGATCACTAATCACCCCCTGATAGTTATTTTGAAAATATATTTCATGTACAGAATTGACCTCTCTACAGATTTATTATAAGTATAGATTAATTGTAGAAGACACGATCACGTTCACATGATCTGACCAAGATTTTGTCTGGACTTTAAAAGAGACTGTGACCTCTGAGTTTGTTTCGGCCTTTCTTCTCAGAGTAGTCAGATAGGAAACGCCGACCTCATCTAGCTTAAAAAAAATATGATCGGCTCCTGCGTCATCTTCAGCTACGCGTAAAGCCAGGATAGTACTTGACGCGCCTACCTCCTTAGAACGGAAAAATTTATGACGGGCCTTTTGTACCTTCGACCTAAAATAAATTAATATTGAAAGTGTTTAGTGAGTTGTTATTTATCTCTTCAAAGTTTTTAGTTTTTAATAACTCACACGCTTCAACGTGTAAAAGTGTTTGTACAAACCTACTTACAGAAAATAAATCATTTATCATAGTATCAAATATATTTATTTCACAATTTGTAAATTAGAATGATTAAGTAACATTAGTCTAGTTTTTACATTTATCGGCACTCTGAGCAACAACAAGTGCAACACGACATACCTACTCATAGCTACAGAATATCATTAGAATGTCGGTGACGCAAACCCATAAGATTTTCCCCTACCAAAAATCAGTCAACGCGCCTAATGAAGTTTTTACTTCAAAGAAGCCTGTTATAAAATATATAATCTAGAGCGAGCGAAGCAAACTCGGGATATCGGGCACCCCACTCGTGCGTAAGGTTCGAAAGGCTAAGCAAACAATGTTTTCTATCAACAAAGTTTTCGGCGAATCGTGCTGTCTAGGAATAGAGATTTTGATTAGCCATGCTTTCTGTATGTAGTCGTATCGTACAAGCGTGTTTCTATCTTACGTTCCACACTCGTTAAGGCCAGATTCCAAAACCTCTGAACCACAGTATTACTGTGCCTGAAGTCCTGAACTGTTGTAAAACGAGTTGAACCTTTTCGTCATAACTCGACAAAGTTCTCTCACTTCGCTCGCTCTTGCATTCTACATTCTCTTGATTGATTCTTGAGCTTTTTTTCATAAGTTCACAAAGGGAAAGGGACTAATTCCTAGTTCTTTTGGAATCATAAAAAGAAAATTAAACTATCCGAAAGTGTGCAAAATTTTCGAGCTCGTTCTGCATGTTTAGGTACACTAAATTCTTATAGTTGCTTGTATTTTTCTGCATAAGTCGACAATACCTATAACTACTATTTATGTTTGAAAATGTAAAATAAAACCTAAGGTAACCGAGGCGGGTTGTTAAAATTTTCGAGCTCGCTTCGCTCGCTCTGCCCATCCTACATAATGTAGGTACTGTTATAATACCAACTATTTATCAAAAAATGCTGCGACTAATTTAGCAGCATTATTAAGTAGTCCCCCTCTATGTAAAAGCTGCGTCCCTGAATAGCATAATTAAATAATGTGATGTGAAGCTGGAGATGTATGTGAAGTTTAACATAACATCACGCCTTTAATCCCCGAAGAATTTGGCAGATATGTATACACGCCAGCACATCAACCTACTACAATCTGTCAAATTCCTTTAATAGATTTTCAACTTTATCACTAAAGCATAAGGTTCAAAGTTGATTGGGAAAATGTGACGGTTTCGGGTAGGTTGATGTGCTGGCGTCTGTACCACGTATGGTAGTACACCCATATTGCGCCAGTTATCTTTAAGTCCCATGTCGTAAGGGACGAGTCAAGAGCCTACTGCCACCAACCGGGCATAAAATCCAGACTCCAGGCTGCTTCTGAGAAATTTCTGATGGAAAAACCTAATAACACTTTAGCCAACCTGGGAATCGGTCCAGGACCTCATGGTCAGCAGTAACGCTTGCGACCACTAGACCAACGAGGAGATCTCCCTAAAAATATTCCTCGGCACCCCTTGGGCTGCCACCGCGCCTGCCATAACGTCATGGAAAAACTATTTGCTAGTATGTACATAAAAGGCAAGGCTGTTCGTCAGCAAGATATTACACAGCTAGACAAAAGAAACCGCGCCGCTTGCCGCTAAGCCAAAAGTCGTGGCCGGGGCCGGGCGGTAATAGAGGTCAGTTATTAAAGGTTGCCATTGTTGCCATAGGATTTTTTATGTGAGTCCTCTAGTACTCTACTTTGGTATGACTGTGTTTATAACAATATTTCAGTTTTTTATTAACAAGTCATGTAACCATGGAATTAGTATGTACTTTATGTAAGGTCCTTGCACAGAGCCAACTATTAGTAATCTGTGAATGAATGTTGTCATTTTCATTTTGTCATCTGTCATTGTGTCATCGTCGGTCGAAAAATCTAAAAATAATAGAAATTACTGCAAGTTTCGGAGATTTAGTAGTTTTTACCAACGTAAACGAAATTCTAGCACCATGTCGGATATCAAAATGGTAGCAGCGAGCATTGTGAACTTTTTAAAGCGGCAGCTAGAAGGCGACTCGCTCAGCGTGGACTCTCGCGAGAGCGTCGAGGTCGGCGTGCAGTGCATCGAAACCGCGTTCGAGCTGGGCCCCGAGGACGCGGCGCGCGGCGTGGACCTGCTGCAGCTCGTGCGCGCCCAGACGCGCAGCGGCGCGCCGCTCAGCGCGCCGCCGACGCGTTCCGAGGCCGAGAAGCTCAAGAACGAGGGCAACGAGTTCATGAAGAGCGACCGCCACCGGGAGGCGCTGGAGAAGTACACGCGCGCCATCGAGCTCGACCCCACCAACCCCGTGTACTTCTGCAACCGCGCCGCCGCGCACTTCAAGCTGGGCGAGAACGAGACGGCCGTGGCGGACTGCATGGCGGCGCTGGCCCTGCAGCCCGACTACGGCAAGGCGCACTCGCGCCTGGGCCTGGCGCTCACGGCTCTAGAGCGACACCGCGAGGCGCGCCAGGCATACGCGCGGGCAGCTCAGCTGGAGCCTGAGAACGAATCGTACCGCCAGAACTTGCGCCTGGCTGACGAGCAGCTGGCCGCTCACGGCGAGCGCGCACCATTGGACCTGGGCGGCCTGCTGCAGAACCCGGCACTGCTCAACATGGCCACAGAGATGCTGGCCGACCCCAACATGCAGAACCTCATCTCGGGACTCATGAGCGGCGGCGGTGGCGCGGCCCCTGGCGGTGGCGGACCGAACGGCGCGGGCGGCATGTCTGCGCTGCTAGAGGCTGGGCAGGCGCTGGCGCAGCACATGCAAGCTGCCAACCCCGAGCTGGTGGAGCAGCTGCGGCGCCAGGTGCGCCCGCCTGGCCCCAACCCGCCGCAGTGAGCCTAGTCTGCCGCTGGTAGCACGTTGTTCCTCGGGGAAGATTGTTTAATCTTTTAAGATGTAATATAATTTTATTTCATTCACACCTGCTGATTTTCCAACTGATAGTGGGAATGATTATACTGACTTTTACTTTTATTGTTTTATAAGACACTACTTGTGCCTGCTCTTGTGACACTTGGCTGACGGCTCACTTGTCAAATTGATAGTCTATAGCACCGGCTGCCTCCTGTTCAAAAATGTATATATTATGATAAAATAAGCCTTTGCCATGATGCACTGGTTTCGAAATAGTTGTTTATGTTATTTTTTATATTTAATAGAATTATTTAATAGCAATGGAGGTAGTTGGTAGCATTGTATGCATTTACTTGTCAGCAGATATTATTTCCCCCACAGGACTCATACTTAATCACTAGTTAGGCTTAAATTGTATAAAGTGAACTCCTGTATGGAGTGATGCATGGAGGCCATGCTCAGGTGCCACATGTGATGTAAAATATTTCAACTATGTGTGGAATGTTAAACGAGAGACAAACTTCAAGAGAACTTTATCTCTGTTTAACCCAAATTATTAAAAGCTAAGGTTTCAATTATTGGTATTGTTAATAAATTTATTTAAATAATATTCTTTTATTTTTTTGAAGTTTTGAAAGGTGGGTTTTATTGTCTGATAGAAAATGACTGCAAGCAGTTTCATTTATTTATTTCTAATCGCGTCACACACACTGGCTGCAGAGGCAGAGACTAGAGAGGAGTACATGTGTTATGTGGACCAGAGTGTGATGTGGGTACCAGCAGGGTCACGAGGTGACTCCTATGTCTGGAGAGGGTGGCGTGAATGTTATAATTATACTGATTCCATAACATAACGTACGGTAACCTCCAAGGTGTTCAGTGACCTAATTCACGTAACTAAATAAGTTACTGAAACGGTTGGACCACTCTGAGGGGGCAGGACCTGACGGTCTTCCGGCGGCTTTTTTAAATTATTGCACGTTTTTAGTACATCGTTGGGGTCATAACCCCCCAAAACCATTCAAACTGTCGAGTCTGAATGATTTACCTGCCTTAATAACTTAAAATAGCTGTAGGTACTTGAGCCGCGAAAACCCCGATGGGCATATACAAAAACATTAAGGGTCAAATCACACCGAGATGGCAGCGAAGCGGCGAGCAGTTTCAGTGTCATATAATTTTAAACTTTATCTTCATTACAATAATACATAGTATCGCTTGAGAAACTTGAGTCGTCGGAGTGCTCGCGGCGCCACGGGCGGCCGCGCGACCTTTCAAGTTTCTCAAGCGATACTATGTATAGAATAGAATAGAATATTTATTTGCGTAAAACATGGTATACAAGGGTGTTAAATACAAATTGAAGCACAAGCATGTTTAGCTAGGATACAACATAGCATGCAAAAATTTTAAAGACAAGTTAAAAAAAATATCAACATTTTTTATCCACAAATTCTTTTATACTATAAAAACTACACTCGAGTAACCACTTATGAAATTTAATTTTAAATAGTTTTGTATTTAAAGGCTTGAAATGCCTTGGTATTTTATTGTAAATGCACACACACATTGCCAAGCAGTTACTATTGTATTTAGACAGTCTAGGCAAATCATTTAACACCAGTTTATATGGATCTCGTCGGTTCCGAGGATTGACATCATTTGCAGTCTTAAATAGTTGCTTATTTTTCATGACAAACACACATATTTCGTAAATGTAAAGCGACGGTAACGGTAACAAACCAAGTTTTTTAAATATTGGTCGACATGAGTCGTCGGGCTTAAGTCCACAAATTGCTCTCATGCATTTTTTTTTGAGCGATGAATGCTCTTTGGAAGTCAGTGCTGTTACCCCACATTATTAGTCCATAACGTAACAACGATTCAACGTACGCGTGGTATGACATTACAGCAGTTTAAATATTAGTTACATTTTTTACTTGTTTTAATGCATGTATTACAGTAATGAAGATAAAGTTTAAAATTATATGACACTGAAACTGCTCGCCGCTTCGCTGCCATCTCGGTGTGTGATTTGACCCTAAGAACATAAGCAGAAGTGGGGACCCCGACAGAAGTAAAAACTATGAAATGACAGTGAGTATTTTAACGCGCCTAAAAAGTTATTACCTACCTACTTTAAAAAGCAAACTCGGGATATTGAGCACTCCGCTCGCGCTATTGTAAAACAAGTTTAAGCTTTCGTCATAATTCGATAAAGTAAGTTCTCTTTCTGTATGATGGTTAAAACAAAACAGAAACTATTCAAGGTAGGGTGCTAAAATTTTCAGGCTCGTTTCACTCGCTCTTGCAATCTGCATTCTGTTGATTCTTGAGTCGACAAAGCAAGTACCTAGGTAATTCTCCTTTTGGAATGATCGAAAGAAAATCGAATCTAACCGAGTGTGCAAAATTTTCGAGCTCGCTTTGCTCGCTCTCTTTGGCGTATATGGCGGGATGGGCCATGCCCACCCTAGAATGGTCTCAGGCCCACCCTAGGATGTTTAGGGACCTATTCGAAATTTTATGCTGGATACTTACATACTATAATCACACAAAAGTAATCAAATAAATAATCTACCACCAAGACCTACACAAACTTAAATTATTACTTATACTCCATTTAGGTACTATAGCATTAGACAGAAGTTAAAAAAGGCTCTTTTAGGAGCACACTTTGTAATAAAAGTAAGTACAACAAACGTTATTACAGTCAAGATTGATGTAGACTTAAATATAATCAATTTAAATAACAGCAGTCACACTTTAATTTTATTGTAAGTAGGTAGGTACTTATTTAGGTGCCGACAGTTCACCAAAAATTAATTTACAAATTTTTACTTGAGGATTGGCAAAAATATGATTTGTCATTTCATCATTATACAACAAGTTTGCCAAATAAGTCACTACAAAATAATCACCAGATAAACTTTCTTCATCAGGTTTAAAAATTCGTCCGCTCAATTTTTTATAACGCAATGCACATGGCTGAACTGCTAAATTGAAAGGCATTGCGATCGATTGCCATTTTTATTTGTGTTATGCTACCTACGTACGCACTCAGCAACTTTAGTTGCTGGCGATCTCAAAATCTACGTGTGGACTTGAGATTTTCAAAGTATTAAACTGATTGATTAAAATTATAGTTTTGTAAAAAACAGTCGGTTACAATCGCGCGCTGAAGGTTCCGTGACGTAGCACCTAAACTGTTTATAGTTATTATTACTGGGCAAGACAGCGGCCATAGTTACACCCACAGTTATACGTGGTTATACCTACCTATTCCGTGAAAGTTTCAACTGGCGCTAGCTACTACGGGTCTTCCAAACAAACAACGTTCCTTCTAGACAAAATCAAACTGGTTGCTAATTTAATTGTAATTTTTTTTTATTCTTTTTTTTTTTACATTTATTACTCACACCCTGACTTATTACTTGTATTTTGTTTTTTAATTAAAATCGTTTTGCTTGTACCATGTTTGTAAATATGTGAGCACCATGTATCTATCAGATAATTAATTTATATGTCATGGTTTCGTTTTTAATTCTTTTACCTATTGTGGTATAGTAATTTTATTGTAGGTGCATCGTCCTCACATGTTATTATATAATTAATGTACCCATGCAAAATATTGTACCTAAACATTTTAAAAGAGTAACGGTGGAGTTTCTTGCCCGTTCTTCTCCATACGAAAACTACCTTTTGGAATGGGCGACTAGAATCAATTCTATTTTAAGATAATTTTTGACGTTCAAAAGTGCCTTTTATGTGCCTATTTGAAATAAATGCTTTGACTTTGACCAAAGATAAAGCTCTCTGGCGGATGGGCCGGCGCCGTAAGCGATCAGTAATAGGGCCCCGTTGACACCCTTTGCGTTTGCAACAAACAGCTCAACTCACATGTAAGGTAAGGTAGGCACTACGTAACTCACATGTAAGGTAAGGTAGGCACTACGTAACGATTATCTGGCTTTCACACAAACAACCATGGCATAAAATTAAAAAAGCGGCCAAGTGTGAGTCGGACTCGCCCATGAAGGGTTCCGTACCAGCAAATAGAAATTAAATGTTTTTTTTAACCGACGAAAAAAAAACGGAGGAGGTTCTCAATTCGACGCGTATATTTTTTTTTTTTTTTTTTTTTTTTTATGTATGATCACGCATAACTTTTTACAGAGCAGTCCGATTTTGATAATTCTTTTTTTATTAGAAAGGGTATACTCTGAAGTTGGTCCCATATAAATTTGGAAAAAAAAAACCAACCCTAAGGGTTAGAAAACAGGGGATGATTGATTGTTCACTCACTGATTGTAATGTATGACCACGCTTAACTTTTTACAGAGTAGTCCGATTTTGATAATTCTTCTTTTATTGGATAGGACATACTTCGAAGTTGGTCCCATGTAAATTTGGAAAAAAAAATCCTACCCTAAGGGTGGGAAAATAGGGGTGATTTATTGTTCATTCACAGATTTTAATGCTGAGCTGTGTATTACAATTAAAATAATAAAAGGCCTATCTATGTTGGTATATAAAGCCTGTTTTTTTTATTTTTAAGTATTACATTATATTATTTAGTATTATATTACACAAAAAAAAATAGTTAAAGTAGGATTATAACAGTTAATGTCTAAAGTAAGGTAGGTATTTTAAAAGTAATCAAACATTAAGCATGTAGTAATTAGTAAATTATAGCCTCAAAAAATTATAAAATAAAAACTTTTTAACAAAAAATTAAACCTCCGAAAAAACTGAAAAGCAAAAAATAATAAACTTTTTTTATTTAACCTTAATAAATAAGTTCTTAAACTAATGCAAGTATACCTAAGTAATTTTGAGTCGGCGCCAAACAATCAATGAACAAAGATTACTAAATTACCTTAAATTTAAAGAAATAAGCAACGTGAAATCTATAGCGATAAACATTAACATTTCAAACAAAAAATGCGCTCTCCGCACGACCACTCGCAACGATATTAATTTGCTTGTTTGGCGCCGACTCTAAATTACATAGGTATACTTGCATTAGTTTAAGAACTTATTTATTAAGGTTAAATAAAAAAAGTTTATTATTTTTTGCTTTTCAGTTTTTTCGGAGGTTTAATTTTTTGTTAAAAAGTTTTTATTTTTTGAAGTGAAAACTTCTTTAGCGGCGTTGCACACTTTTTGTAATGGGGAAAAAATATTAAACTCGCGTCAGGACACGTGCCCGTCAGGAGAGATTCCCCCCCCCCCCCCCCTCTTTCTACGGCGGCGCCAACCGAAGTGAACCAAGTGAGACACGATAATGGATGGATGAATGGATGGATGGATGGACGGACGGACGGACGGACGGACGGACGGAGACGGTGACAGTGACGGTGACGGTGACGGGGCCGGTGACGGTGACGGGGACGGTGACGGTGACGGTGACGGTGACGGTGACGGTGTGACGGTGATGACGGTGACGGTAACGGTGACGGTGACGGTGTCGGTGACGGTGACGGTGTCGGTGACGGTGACGGTGTCGGTGACGGTGACGGTGTGACGGTGATGACGGTGACGGTGACGGTGACGGTGTCGGTGACGGTGTGACGGTGATGACGGTGACGGTGTCGGTGACGGTGACGGTGTGACGGTGATGACGGTGACGGTGACGGTGACGGTGTCGGTGACGGTGTGACGGTGATGACGGTGACGGTGTCGGTGACGGTGACGGTGTGACGGTGATGACGGTGACGGTGACGGTGTCGGTGACAGTGACAGTGACGGTGACGGTGACGGTGACGGTGATGGTGGACGTGGATGTGGATGGATGGATGGATAGCTGATGGGTCGACCGTCTGTGTAGTAGCCACACTGCTGTGTATTCGTAAAATTCGTGTAAGTATATAAACCCCCTTATTCATAATCCTATTTTATCTCTATTTTAGCTAAAATAGGTTTATAGAACGTTTGTCTTTATCTGTCACGTTGTCATTTCTGTGTGTAAGAAAGAGACAAACCCCATTTTAACTAAAATAGGTTTGATAAGTTTTATGAATAAGGGGGTTAGTGTTTAAAATATGGAAATTGAACAAAGTGCATCGATTAATGAAAAAAGTGACGCAGAAATAGTAAAAAAAAAATTGTTATATTTCAATTCATAATTCACTCTGCAGGTTGGTACGGAATAATCTTATTAATAAGTACGTCCACCAATACTGCTGAGCGTGCCCGCCTACTGGCTGTGGGTGAGTGGGAGTCGGGTCTCTGGCTTCAGGCACTACCGTCACCCAACATAGGCACATTGCTGGGTGACACCACCTTCCGGCTCGCTACTTGTTTGCGTCTGGGCGCCCCTTGCGTGGCTCCGCATCGCTGCCAATGCGGTGAAGGTGTCGACTGCCTCGGACACCATGGCTTATCCTGCAGTAAAAGCGCAGGCCGGATAGCACGGCATGCCAGCATCAATGACATCATCCGTCGTGCTCTTGTCACCGCTGGGGTGCCAGCTGTTTTAGAACCCAATGGTTTGGCACGCGACGATGGTAAGAGACCAGACGGGATGACCATAATGCCTTGGAAGGTAGGTAGGCTTTTGGTATGGGATGCAACGTGTGTCGACACCCTTGCGCCATCCCATCTTCCAAGTATCCTTTTCCCTCCCTTTTTATATACTTGTGCATATTATTATTTTAAGATTGTTAGCTTTTTAAATTATGTACCTACTTGTATATATGTAGTATATTTTAGTGTTAGCTTGTAAATTTTATTGTAATTGTAGTGTTAATTATTGAGATATTAAATTCGTAATTGATTTTTTTCAACGTTAATATTCAAGTTTTCACTTCTGCCGGCACTCGGAGTGCAACCCGTCTTTTTTTTTTATTTTATATTTGAGTTGATTGACGTATTAAAAAAAAATTACTTACTAGATCTAGTTCAAATCAATTTTCGGTGGAAGTTTACATCGTAATGTACATCATATATTTTTTTTAGTTTTATCATTCTCTTATTTTAGAAGTTACAGGGGGGACACACACATTTTACCGCTTTAGAAGTGTCTCTCGCGCAAACTATTCAGTTTAGACAAAAGTGATATTAGAAACCTCAATATCATTTTTGAGACCTATCCATAGATACCCCACACGTATGGGTTTGATGAAAAAACATTTTTGAGTTTCAGTTCTAAGTATGTGGAACCCCCAATTGTTTTTTTTTTTTCTATTTTTGTGTGAAAATCTTAATGCGGTTTAAAAAATACATCTACTTACCAAGTTTCAACAGTATAGTTCTTATAGTTTCGGAAAAAAGTGGCTGTGACATACGGACGGACAGACAGACAGACATGACGAATCCGTAAGGGTTCCGTTTAATAGCAACCATTTAATTTATTCAGTGACAAAATCCTTAAAAGGAAACTTAGGTAGGAACTAAGACACTGGAATAAAATCCACCGAATGCTTTCTTAACTATTTATTACACTCTATGTATAATTTATGATAATTGTAATCAATTTACATATCTTTATGTACATACAGTAGCAAAATGTAAAAACAGCGCGCGAGTCGCCGGCGCGGCGCGGCCTCTCGCAGTACAAAGTACATACCGGCGACGTGTGACGTCACGGGCACTGACGACTGTCGAGCGAGCGAGCGGCGCCAGCGACTAGCTAAATACATTCCAAAACATCTAACCGATATAAAATTCTGTATTTACACAAACACCACACGGAGTGCCATACGTAAGTTAGTATTCGACTACACATAGTTGTAGTGCCCCTTCCCCCTCCCACCCCATCCCGTCCACTAGCGAAGCGACCGGACCGTCGTACGAAGCTTTACATCTAATTATATTAAAGCGAAGGCACCGTGGACCATCGATAGTCCGTATTATATAAATGCAGCACATTTAGTATAAAAGTAGTGTGAAGAATTCAACTTTATAAGGAAGGAACAATATAAATATGTTTACAACGCCTCGCGGGTAAGAGTGCACACAACTATTGTGAATATAATAACGACGATCACTATGATAATGTAAACCCAGACTCTAGTAGGAACAACTTAACTACAGAACAAACGTTCAAGTACAACGACACGAGTAGAGATGTGTCAGTGCGCTGTGAATCGAATCAATTCTATCGACTTTCTCAAAGGAAGCCACTCATTCAAATAGACGATTACCGGGCTTTACATGCTGATATGCAATTCTAGAGGTGGAAGAAGAAATAAAGAATCAGTTATCGCAATAACAATCACAATCGACTACTAAATAATTTTATGAACATTTATCAAATAAAGATGTACTTAAAATAGAACGTTTATAATTAACAAACAATAATTTAAGCCGACCGCCGCCGACGAGTGATCTACTAACAGTAAATTAAGTAAATAAAGCTAATACATTGGATGCAGCTATTTGATCAATTTTGAACTAATTTCAATTATAAATAAAAACTTACAGATTGTATGTTTGCTAATAAATAATATTTTATAATACTATAAATGAAGAAAGAAAATAATTGTTTGGAATATAATAATATTTATTATATTTATTTTCACAATATTGCGTTTGTTGTCTTGAATGACAGTGTGTGTGACGTCATAAGACACGAGTGTAACATGCGACACGGATCACGTTGAACGTGGCGAAACGGGGAACTAACGAGACGTACTGGACTTGACAGGTTGTTGACACCTTCCCTTGACAAGTGGCGCCGCCATTTGTTCACTAGGATCCGAGTCGCACGACAGTCGCGCTGGCGCGGCCCCCTCGCACACAAAACTATTTGTTACGGGGACGGCGGATACATGAACGTTGCACAAACATACGATGCCATGCGAGCACCTCAAGCGCGCGACTCTCGTGCATAGGTACGAGAGGTTACAGTTGAATGTGAAGTGATGGCGCGGTGTTGCACACACCTGACGCAGCCTCTAGTGACACCTACACTACGCGACCGACACAACTACACAGCGTTAACATAACATCAAACTGATTAGCAAAAGCATCAAATTCGCTGCCAACATAATCTTCGATCATTCATTATAAATAATAAAAAACATCTGACTTATAAATTAATCGCTCTGCGATTGAATAGGCTCTTTAACTTGCATCTACAAACATACAATTGTTTCTAAAACATTCACATTTCTTTTTCTCATTTTTGAGAAAAAACAGTGCTCGAATGTACGGATTACTTTAAAACAACTAGATGTATTTATTGTTGGAAATCGTTCGTAATTAACAAATAATCGAAGGTCGATAAGTTCCTACTTTGCGTACATGCGAGAACAACACTCGAAGATAAAGTATGGAAATGTTCTAAAGTGAGAATGTTTCGCCTGTATCGTTTAGTGTGGTGTCGTAATGAATCGCTATCCAGTACATGATCTGACTCAGTTCCTCTTGGAGGGCGGCACGAGGTGGTTGGGCAGCTCGGAGGGCAGGTCGTGTCCGTCGATCTTGACGTGGATGAGGTGCATAGCGAGCGCGAACTCGTCCTCGTCCAGGAAACCGTCCTTGTCGATGTCCGACAACTTCCAGATCTTGCCGAGCACTGAGTTCGGCAGCTTGGACTTCACCATCTCCGTCTTGGCGGCTGTCGACAAACCGCCAGGTCAACACGTGTATGTGCAGCGAACTGCGTCGGCAACGAACGTGGCACAGTGTGGGACAACTTACAGCTACACTAAAGTAACCAGAAAACGGAACCGCCTATTGTACAAAACTCGGAACCACTTAAGTACCTACTAAGTTAGCTAGTTTCTCGTAACCACTTTCGTTGCCAACAGAGTTCAGGAATCAAAAAGGAGCAAACACACGAATAGAGCCAATAAAATAAACAAGGAAAGCAAAGTTCATACAGTTGTTAAACAGTTTAGTTAGTATTTGAAAATGATCATGCAACGAGAAAGATTATATCGTGAGTAGAAGCGTGACGATAAAGAGGCGAGATAACACGGTATTGGGGAACGATAGCGGGTTAGATAACACTCATGTCGAAACTGATGGCGAAATATTCAGACGAGTAACATTCTTGTAATACTACACTAATACTTGAGCTTAAGCTTACATGGCTAATACTATGACAGGAACAAATCACCCACGACTAAGCCGGTATAATAAGAAGACAACACAAACACCAACTGGTCACGATGAACACGAGAACGAAATCAGAATTGGGCAATAACCTATAATACCATAATAATAATTATAAATTATGGTATTGGGTTATTTCTCTAACTGGGCTAATACTCCTTGCAGACCTATACCTCTGTCGTAACCTGTCTTACTTAACTAATTGCGAGCATTGGGATTCGATGTTAAATATCAGTCGTAACTTGACACTTGTATTACAGTGGCATTGAGCTTATCAGCTTCTCTGTGAAGTATTTGAGTATATTAACGACATTGTCGCGATAGAACAGCTCGGCGAACGACGTTATCCTGACGGCCTGCTGGTCCGGCCCGAAGGTCACGAGCTTCGCCTTGTCCAACCAAGTGGTCGGCGACCTATCCACGTAGAACTCGATGTACCTTTCGCCCGTCAGCACGTACACCATCGACACGAACACGAACTCGGCCGTTATCAACAACGTCACTATGTTCAGTGAGAGGAGTACGACTAACTTGACCGTACTGAACAACGATCCCAAGTAACCTGTGTTCCTATCTGCAGGCGAGTCGTGCACTGGTGCGGATTGTGACTTAGAACTACCCATGTCGTCGCTGTCGTCACTTTCCTCGACATTACCAGCGTGCCAGTCGGAATGAACTTTGGATCCGTCATTTGTTCTAGTTTGGGACCCATCGTTCTGATAGCTAGATTGCCTGGACTCGCACCTACCGCCAGCTCCGTCGATAGCTAAAATATCGTTCAGACTATGTACCGAGACAGCGGGCGACATGCGCCCACTGCTGCTCGCGAATTGTGTCTCGCGAGCATTCACAATGAACTGTGTGATCAATTTACAGTTTTCTGTAGCACTAGAGAGAGAATCTACGAGTTTCGCGAAGCTATCGTCATCCTTGTCTTTTTCGCTATCTTTCAGTCGCATGCACAGGTCGGTGATGAGAGAGCAGTTTTGTGTTGTCGAGAGCAGCGCCTCGAGGGCCTTGTCCACGACGAGGTGGCCGCGCAGGTGCGGGTGTGTGTTGAGTAGGAGTGAGAGAGTGCGTATGTCAGAGCGAGAGAGCTGCGTACCGGCGCCGGTGACCTTGCCGTCGATGGGGTTGAGCGACTGGAATAGCTGGTCGTATCGTGGCTTTTCCTTGCTGCAGATCCACTCGGGGTCGCCGTGGCCCGCGTCCACGCCCTCGCCGCGCCCGTAGCCGAACGGCGACACCTGGTCCTCTACGCCTTCGAATGCACCACCTGGAAATGTTACAGTCAGAACATTAATGGTTTGATCAACTATAAGTTACACCTACTCAGACCTGCAGCAGAGCTCAAGTGAAAATAAATGAAGGTATCTGAGATAGACTTTCTTCGCTAACAGCCTAGCGACTTGCGTTGCTTACATTGTAATGTTTTTTTATAGCTTAATGTGTTTGAATATGATTAACGTACACGATGTGCGAAATACGTGAGTAATCAAGTAAGATGCCGAATCCTCACAGTTATCAATGAGGTAAGCTGGGAGTCTAGGCCGCGTCACACCCGAGCTCGGAGGTCGCCTGGCCCTGCAGTAGGTACACGATGTTTGTAGCAAGCACGGAAGTGCAAAGTCTTGTTAATTATTATGTACCTATTACATAATGTGAATTTAATATAAACACGTGGTTACGTGCTCGCCAGAGTTAACACCGGCTGCGAATTGTATTTTCACATTACACTCGGTCCACTAGGTTATTCGTTTTTTGACAGGTGCATTAGAACGATGCCCAGATTACGTAAAGGTTTACTTTAAAATAAATATATAAACTGCCTTATCTTATTGAATTATAAAATTAATTACGTGGAATAGGGATTTAACATTTTGGTATATATGTTTTTTGACTCTTTGGTCTAGTATCGTGTAAAAGGAATACACGATTCAATGAATTTTTCTCGATACAAAAAAAATGCAAAAGTTATATCACTTTTTTACTTTTTCGACATCACGGATTCACGGCGTAACGCTTAAGAGATATTCAATGGAATTTACTTTAAAACATAGATAATTATCATATCAAAGTTTACTCAAAGTAGTTTTAAATTTAATTCATTTATTTTGTTAAAAAAAGAGTAAATTCGTTTTGGCACATATGTCGTTTTATTCCGAGCGCACGCACACTATAGCCGTCACTCTTCTTTTGTGTTTCAAAAGTAATTGCATCACTTCCGCTCGCTTAGTAGGTTTCCGAGGTAGCGCCTTAACCTAGTGGACAGTGTAACGGGCTGAAATCAATGGCAATGTTTCCGATATTTGACAAAAACAAAGAAACGTAGAATTTGTTTTGAGACTTACGTAGCCACATGGAGGGCACAAAGCTCTCCCAGAATTCATTTGGCCCGTACCTACTCGTAGATCCTAGCCAGAAATGAAAATGTACCTACTGAACCAATCAAATTGTCAATCACATAACAATTATTATAGGCCAGCTGTGTACCTACGTCAAGGTTTTATTTGAAATTAATTTATCAGTATTATACTATGTACAGACGGTATTGTTCAGACTCATGGCCAAATTTACAATGATACCTATTGAGCAAAATTAATAAACCAATGTTAGGGGCGTACCGCCTTATCAACCAGTGATTCACTGTACAATGTCACAAAATAGTTGGAGAAAATTACTGATTATTTAATCAGTAAATTATGTTGATTTATTAAATAAAAACAAAACATTCAGTTCTTGTATAGTTTGCTTCGAATGATAGAGGTAAGTAAGTACAAAATAAAAACTTCCCTGTATTGCCATATTTTTGCTTTTGATCGTTTATTTTCGTTGGATCCGACTTATCGCTAAGCTAACATACAGTAGGCACTAGGCAGATAAACGGCTTATTGTAAACACAATAATCGCCTACAGCGGCGCTTCTATATGAATACTAATGACAATCGCTTCGAGTTCACCTTGCACTTCATCCAGCAAGTCAAGAGAGCATCGATAGCGTATCTCGGTGTCGGGCTGTCGGCCTTTCGGGCGTATCGGGCGGCGGTCGGGCGACACTCACTAGTTACGACAAGGTCGGCTGTTCATTTCACTGCTGCCTCAATGGGCCGCAAGCGCAACAGCAAGTAACTGCGGCTGGACTAAGCATGAGTCATCAGTAACTATTGCACCGGTTGCGTTTGCCTGTAGCTGCTACGATCGATCGATCGACTTGGCTATAAGGGTTTTCGCAGATTGACCGGACACTGAATCTTCACACCTGTTTGAGGTGCTTGTTCTCCAATTGCCCAGGATTTACCACCCGACGGAGGTTTTTTTTTCCAGATCAGGAACGGGTAGTCACGAACCCTTTTAAGGACTACGGATTATTTACATTTTTGAAAATGACCTACAATATAGAATAGAGAACAATATTCTAATAAACTTATTGCAGTGGCTGGTACGACACACGAGCGTCGAGCGTCTGTAGTAAATCATAGTTACTGTGAGGGTCGTCCTTAATTGTCACGGCACATATCGTTTGCACAGCTCGTCTTGTAAAGTTGTGAGCCAGGCCGTGTTCTCACACAGCAGGACAATTCGGCCCACATCACTGATAATACTGACATTCGGAAACCATCTTGGGTTCTTTTGAATCGGTCCGATCAGGGCCAGGCCCGTGCCGGACGGCGCGTACGTGTTCCACGCGCGCCTCAAAGAGATGTCAGCATAAAGGAAGGGGCCTGCCAGGGCCGAAGCCTGCCGGGGGTGCGGGATGGTCCGAAAGGGTTACCGCTACCCCGGAACATAAAGGGCTAAGGAAGGAACACGGATGGGTTTTAGTCAGTAAGAGTCTGACACACCCTTCCGCTCCACCCAGAGCGGGAGGGATCATTTGATGATTTCCCATCCATAAAAAAAAGGCCGTGTTCTCTCACAGCAGGACAATACGGCCCACATCATTCAAAGAGCATATGCGCAACGGCTTCCTCAGCCTCCACCATATAAGCCCTGCATAGAGGACTGTCCGTTATGCCTATTGTGTGGAAGCGTTTGTTTAGCGAGCAGTGTCCCGTGATGGTCCCCGTCACCAGGCGCAGGCCGTTCCTGTCCAGGCGTAAAATCGGTGCATTAAAGTTTACCGAGCAATTGGGAACTGTTGGAATAGTAAACATTAAATACTTCAAACAAGTGCACTACTGCAGTGGCCTGCAAAAGAGGCATTGATGGACGAACGTGTAAATGTGGGCCGAGGCGAAGCCGAGGCACACATACGTAAGTCCATCAATGCCAAGGCTTGTATATTACTTTTCTCAAATAATGCGCGGAAATTAAAACTAAGTAGGTAGTACCTAGGCAGAACTTTTTTTGTCCAATTACTTTTTAAATCAATGACGAACAACAATAATTTTTACTCGCGTTAGGCTGGCCGCATACATCCGATTTCCTGATTCTGAATTCAGATTCGGAGACCCTGAATGCACGCATTTCATACAAAATCTTCTCTTTAGCGCACACGTTCTTATATTTTCCGTCAGGGTTTCACTCTAACTACTTTTTCTTCAAACTCAAACCCAAGCATTTATTTCAATTAAACCATTTACAGGCACTTTTGAATTGTCAAGAAGTCGGTCAGTCAGAATATATGAAGCTAGTTGCCCATTCCAAAGCGTAGGTACCTATGGAGAAGAAGAGTCTTATGACTATTATGCTTCAATATTGATTATAAATGAGCTTTTTATGATAGCAAACATATTGCGAAAGAATTTCCAATAGGCATTTGGTTTTGTCAGAAAAATTAAAACAAAATCTTTGTTAGGTATATTTAAGATTTTGTTTTAAGTTTTATTTTATTTATTTATTTATTTGGGACAAACAAACAGTAACACATTATATCTGCGCAAATAATATAAACAAAGATATTATATAAATGTGAAACTCACACCGTTATCCACAGCATATAAAAAACAAATAAATCCACTAACCTGTGGATGTTTGTCTGAACAAATAAATTTGAACTTTGATTTTAAAGGCAATTCGGCGTATGCCTCGCATTCATCAGCAGCGAAAGACAGCAGTATAAATTACAACAAGCAGAGGGCATAACGAGACTTGTATAAAAAAGTTGATGCTGCAAAAATAATTGTCAAATAATATAATATAGTGTTCATAAAAAAGCAACAATCGGCTCAATAGCTTTAAGGCCAGGATTCTCAGAATCGACCTATTTTTGATTCAACATTAAACAATCAAATATTCTTAGTTTCGATGTGATAAAATTATATGTCGTAGTTTAATAAACATTCTTGATTATTCTATGGTTCAAAACACGATATTTGCAACTTCACTCGATCATAAAAAATCGCAAACAAATCGAAAACAGGGAAGTTTTTGATCGTTTTTCAAGTCGTACTTGAAGTAGACCAAACTTTTACTCTCAAAAAATATGTCGAAAAATAGGCAATGATGTTTAGAAGAATATTCTACGGTTAATTTTTCACAAAACAGATTTTTATTGTTTTAACAAGATATAATATAATAAAGCGGCCCGCGCGCTTCGCTTTAGTAGCCCGCCAGGCGCTCCCGAGGTAGGACCTGTGTCGCTTTAGCTGGCTCGCTGCGTTCCCCGATAATCGATCGAAATATACGTTATATTATTGTTATTTTCCGTGCTTGTATATTATTTTCAAAAATGAGTCTGTAAAATATTGTTGTAGGTTCTAGTATTAATAATTAAACTAGTTATTAGTTTAAGTTGTAATATAGTTGTAACATATAGTCACAGTAGAAAGATAAACAGTACGGAAACTAAGAATGATTTACTGTTATAATCGATATCGAATAATGGCCCGTGCGATCATGCACCGACGTGAATTTATTAGTAAATCAAAGATGGCGGCTGCTAACATTTTTTTCGTCATGGGTGTCGTAGGTATTTAAAGAGGTTGCCAAAATCGTTAGTGAGGTCAAAATGTAAATCCAAGATGGCGGCTGTGAAATTTTTCTATTTATTTGTCATGGATGTCGTTTTCATAGTTTTCGAGGGTGCTAAAGCCGATAGTGAGGTCAAAATCTAAATCCAAGATGGCGGCTGTGAATTTTTTCCATTTATTTGTCATGGGTGTCGTTTTCGTGGGTGCTAAAACCGATAGTGAGGTTAAATTCTAAATCCAAGATGGCGGCTGTGAAATTTTTCCATTTTTTTGTCATGGGTGTCGTTTTCATAGTTTTCGAGGGTGCTAAAGCCTATAGTGAGTTCAAAATGCGCGTCGCTCGACCGATGCCTAGTTTAACCCTGCACCTTACCGTTTCAACTCGAGAATGGGTGTACTTAATAGTAATTAAAGAAAACAATATTTAAAAAAAAATCTCTATTATTCGTAATTATAAATTATTTACTGAAAAATACTTTCGCCTGCTACATGTTCGAAATGCTTTGTCATTAAATTTTACAGTGTAAAATATTCTCATTCTAATAAATAGTTTTTTTTTAAATAAATTATCGGGAAACAAGGACAAAGTACTATAAAAGAGATTTTGTCAAGTTCTTTGTAAATTGAAAGAGCTATTTTGCAGTTATGTTCTCTTTTAAAACAAGAACGAAAAATTTCATCCAATACGCTCGACGCATTTTCAAAAAGATGGACGGTCCGTGGTCTCTGTTTTATATTAGTACAACCTGTATTGCGTTTTATTTGGTCTATAAAAAAATTATTAATAAAGTCCGCAATGGTCTGCGGTATAGTTGCAAAACTTCTGAAAAATTCTGAATAATTCCGGAATACTTCTGGGAAAGTTTCTTTAAATCAGAATTATTCAAAATAAATTTTATTGAAATTTTTTTTTTTTTTTTTGCTGAAATATCGTATTTTGCATCGATACTAGCATACAGATGCTTCATCCCATACAAAGAAATGTCCCGACGTAAAGAGCAGATTTCATCATCAAAAAATCGAGATGTTAACCTTTGAAATTTAATACAGCGCCATCTACTGGTATAAATATTAATTGTGCATTCCAATCATCTTTGAAATTTGAAATAAGAGCTTATTGTTACATAATTTGGTGTGTATAAGAGTTGATTACGTATGAATAAACCTTATAAAAGTCAATAAAAACTTGAAAATTACACTTCAACCATTAATCAATAAATGTCGTGCCATCTAGTGACATTTATTTGAAACTCTTTGTTAGCGGTGATGCAGGCGATGGCGGTGCGGGGTGCGGTAAGAGGGGAGATGCTTCCCGGAGAAGTTTTCGCCCGCGGAGAAAGATTCATACTCCGCAATCGAATGTTTCCGCGGAATATTTCGCCCGAATTATTCAGGAATAAACGTGTTTATTTGTTGTGTGGAGGGTGAATTTATTTTTCAGTGGCACATAAGTAAGTAAAATATAAATGTTTATTTTATTATAAATATGATTGATTAAGTATAATATATTATGTTGATATTTTTATAGGTAAATATGTTATCCTGCGATTAACAGGATTTTTATTTCTTTGTGCTATTTTTGCAAATGCTATTTTTCTAAGTGTTAGGTACTTGGTTGTGGAATAAAAAACCACCGAGCATATTTGTTTTGTTTTTTGAAAAAGGGTTACCTATGTTTTTGATTAGTTTGTATATAGCTCTTCTGTTCGCATCCTGAGTATTCGCGAGTCACATAGATAGGTATTAATCATTACATATCTACTTAACGCGAATATTTTTAATAAGACCCATCAGAGGTAACTGTACTCAATTGAGTACAGCCTTATCCCGAAGTGTAAATTACAGATCTTGTAAATTTTAAGTGATACACCTTATTATTTTACTTTGTTACGCTGTACTCAATCGAGTACAGTGACTTTTAATAGGTTAATACAATTTTCCCGGTTTTTTTTTTGACAATTGAAATATTCCCAAAGTTTCAGAATATTTCGGAATACTTTCGAAGTATTCGACGGGAATGATTCGGAATTTTTCCCGCCAGCATCTATAGTCTGCGGATCATCACTACAATGTTTACCATCTTTATTAATTTGATTGATTTCGCTTTTTGGCACATTACACATTGTTTTACTAATAACGTTCCAAGTAGCCCTACATTTGTTTTGAGCTGTATGGATTTAAAGTAATTATTCTGAGACTTTTTTGTCAGTTTTATAACACGTTGTAATCTACTCGCAAAATTTTTAAAATTGGTTTTGTTTATGATATTTTGATTCTTACAATACTTCCATAATAATTGATGTTTACGCATGCAGAATTTTTTTGTTCCTGTTGTCAACAATAAATTGTTGGCAGGTAAATAAAATGAATAAATAATTAGTCATTATTATTCATTATGTTGTTATACTTATATTTCCCTAAAAACTAAACATCTGAAATATTAACATGAATTCCGTAAAACAAAGTTAACTGTTCCTACTGTTACAATTTTATACTGTGACGCAAAATTTTTGCACTCCGGGGTCAGCGAGTTCATTTGAACTGCGCGTCCGCGGGACTTGCCACGCGGGGAAGGTGGTAACGTTAAATGCCTACTGCGCTCGAATATCCTGGCCTTAAATGAAAGGCGAGGACAAAATTTATTGATTGCTGTGTCAGCGCTCAGCGGAGCGCACCGCGTGTTTTTATAGAGCCAAAGAAACGGTGGCATTGTTCTACACTTACTTGCGAATGTCCACAATAGTTACCTCAAGGATTTAATACTACAATTATGTAAATGTAGGTCACTATTTTGTTTATTTAGTAAAAAACTGTTACTGGTGATTGTCATGTCATCGGTCTGTGTTTGTTCACTGCATGGGCGCCATTAGAGCGTCACGAAGTACTGACTAATGACGCACCGCGGTGCTGACTCCCGCAAGTGAATCAATATGCCACTAAACAACTTTCATCACTCATTGTTATTCCAGAAGCGCTTCCATCATTTTGAACAGCGACTGGTTATTTGCTGAAGCAACGCCGTCGACAATCAGGCAAGGGACACTACTTAAAACTGAAGAAGGAAAGATGTGAATGAAGAACATCTACAAAGTGTGTATCAGGAAGTACCTAAGCCCAGCAGAGAGAAACCAGTTCCCGTGCCAAGACTCAGTATTAAAACAATAACTTGAGACTTGTATTTAGTTGCTTATACTCCAAAACATTACAGTTTAAGTTTTCTACAGGAAACGATTTGCTAATATTTACTAAACAATTCTGTTACATCCAACAATACCAATCATGTTCAACTGGTAAGAAAATATGAATAATATGTACTGTAAGTACATTATGTGAAAGAAACAACGCGTAATTCATAATGTCCCCGAGAGCTATTAAAACAAATGGCATGGCATGCGAGTGGTCTATATTTACACGGAGTAGGCAAGTAGTAGATAGCGGCACCAGTACAACTAGTAAGTGCGAATGTAAAGAATTGCCGCGATATCACATGTCGCCGGCGGAACATGCGCGGCCCGCCACACATCGAGCAGCAAAACAATAACAATTGTAATCATTATTATCCATACTAATATTATAAATTCGAAAGTAACTCATGTTACCTTTTCATGCCTAAGCTACTGAACGGATTTCGATAAAATGTGGCAGAGAGATAGATTGCATCCTAGGGCCTTCCCTTGACCGGAGCGGGTCGTGTACGGATCAAGCTGCGTCGCTGTGAAACGATGTTCTAGCGCCTAACATGATGTGCTCTCGCTCCGGGCGCCCGTACTGACAGCCCGTACGGGTCTCCCGGATAGCTGTGAAGCCAGCCTATGACTTTCCACAGGATAGTGACCCTCATTCATGCAACGTATTAGGGTCGTGTTAGGTTGGTCTTTCTTTCCTAAAAATATCGTCCGTTCGTAGATAGTTGAATTAATAATATTGAATTTAATTGGTTCTTCTCTTCGCTTAGTTGTGTACAGACGCCAGCACATCAAGCTTACCCCAATCTGTCTTAGTTGTAGCTGTCTGTACAAGTCTCGAAAAAAAAAATTGGTCGAAGTTCGATCGGATTTTTTTTAGTAAAAATCTAAGACATATGACATTTAACAACCCGCACTGGGCCCGCGTGGTGGATTACGGCCCACTCCCTCTCACTGAGAGGAGGCCTGTGTCGCAGCAGTGGGACACTTGAAATCGTAAGAAATCATAGCGCGAAAATGTTCCCGGCGCAGATCTATTTTTTAATGAGACACGATAATTTAAATTACCTAGTTCGCAAACAATGTCGAGGGAAATTTTGAAATTGGAAGGTTCCTATTTTTACTTACAAATAATCATATTTTCAAAATAGATTATAACTGGCCAGTCTCTCATACATAAAAAACTTTTTTTCGCAATACTGTCTGAGTACCCTGGTACAATTGCGTTATTTACGTTGATGAACAGACATAATTATGAAGCAATGATTAGCAATATCTTTGAAAATTATTCAGATAGAGATTGATAATGTGTTCAAGCAGCAGTTCAAGTTATGAAGAAGTTTAAAAATCAGCCGAGGACGACCCTTACTTATACATATGATTAGAAAGCGCCACACAACTCATAACTGAATGAAAACTTGATTGCAACAAAGAGCAATACACTTATGTGCAGACAATATAAAGAACTCGTTGCTGCAATGAAGCAGTAGCCACCTAGCCACAGATTACCGCGATCCGCAACGAGTGCTGGTGGGACTGCCGTAATTACCACGCCTGCCACTCAAGTTGATGACCGCCATTTGATAGTTTTATTGCAAAGATTGATGCCCCTTACTACATTTTCTAGTAAAATCAGCATTATTATGTATAAAACAACGAAGGCATTTGATTCCGGATATACCCTGTTGGTGACAATAGCAACCCGATGCTTTCTTACAAAATCTTGATTATGATCTAATAAAATGTGTATCTAAGCATAATTCTGTAACGGGCCAAGCTAATAATTCTGTAACTGCGATGTCATAGTCAAAGCAAACTTAGTTATCACGAGTTAACACTTTGCTTTTGGAGCCGTTGGACAAACAACTAATATCTAGTATCCAATAGTAAGGCGTTGTCGTCACGAACGAGGACACTAGGAAGCGACCTTGATGTCACTGTGTCTCAGGTTATGAATATGCAAACGTTTCAAGGAAAAATAATATGTGAAGACCTTTTCTTTCTGATAAGATAATCATAGGGTTCTTCACGAAGACTTAACAGAAAGCAAGATCGGAATCATACGATTATGGGGCTCCAAATCTTGTGTATCGTTAGAGCACACATGTACAACATAAGAACAGGTAGGCACCTACTGCGAAACAAAAAACTCAAAAAGAGCAGAGGACAACCGCTTGTATATAAATATATCCAAGTCGGTCGGCCGACGTCAAAGGGGGATTATGTCTTTCCTAAATACGAGACGAAGTAATTTGGGTGTTCCCCGGTGGCTCAAGGTCTGTCCAGCGCAGGATACCTGTATCCTCGCCGTAAGGAGGATGTGCATCCGTCGCCTCTGCCCACGCCTGCCCGTTGACAGCGACTGATCGCTGCCTCACGGCACTTGGCCTCATAACGCGCCACGACCTTGGTTGCCCACTGAAGGACGATTAATTGTATAATGAATTAATTACCGAGTTCCAAATCTTCCTTATTTGATGGGAACTGGGCTTTTGACAGGAAACTGATTAATTTCATTTTGCATGGCTTGCTTAATTATCAAATCAAATCAAATAATTTATTTGAATAATACAAGTCACGCAACGAGTTATGAGCGTTGACCTTGAAAAAAAACAAGCGAAACGAACCCTTATTACTAAGGCATAAGGGTTTGTGGCGTCTGTTTTCTTCAAGGTCAGCGCTCATAACTCGTTGCGCGACGTATAAAAAGTTGTTACAGGTATAAAAGGTACATTGTACCTACTGAGGTGTGCAAACTCATATATTAGGTACTAATAGCAACATTAAATATACAGAATAAATTAAAAAAAAATCCGGCTTCCAAAAAAACTACAAAGTGAAAAATAACTTTAATTTCGGAAGTCGGTGTCTTTGGATCTGTATTTTAGTTTTTTGTCACCGACTTCCGAAATTAAAGTTATTTTTCACATTGTAGTTTTTTTAAGTCGGATTTTTTATGTTAAAAAGTTATTTCTGGCTTTTTATTGGGTCTGCTTATAATTGATCTAAGTTACAACAGCCTAGTGTACCATAGCTTATAATTATGTTAGTACAGCGGCATGCGACCACGGGAAGGTACTTTCTTGTTCCATCCTTTTCAGTAATCGGGTTTTAGTTTTTAAACTTATTTTATATTTTATTATCCTGACTTCATTTAATACTCGGGAAGTCGATTACGTAAAGGGTTTTATTGGACAGTTTTGTGACAACAGGACACTAGTTAAAACCATGTTTTTTCAACTTTACCAAGAACAGAAGTATATTCAACATATTAGATAATAACATTATGGTATCTTCAAGTATAACCCAAGAAGTTGCAACAACTAATATTACAATCCAATACACATCGTCAAATCACTCACGAATCACGTTTTAAAAGCCGATCTACATTTGACGAGAACGTACCGTACCGTTGTTCTAACTGTCGGCTGTTCAGATGCATTGTCAAGCAGAGCATAAAATAATGATGAGTTGGATTATAGTCGAGGGTTGTAAGGACAATGGCTGCATACAGTCACGCGCACATGCGAGGCACGTCGCGCATATGCGCCGCTTCGAATCCATTATTACGATTATCATAAACCATCGCGCCAGCGCATCATCATAACCGTTATTACAGTTTATTTGCAACACTTGATAAAAAGTCGCCGCTTGATTTTGAACACAGATCCAAGAATCTATTCGCGAGTTTACGACCGAGGAAACCGGAACTTGTTGTCGAATCGAAGTGTCAAATAAAACTGCTTTTCTTTTTAACTCAGTGTTCAGAAGCCCATTGCGTCATGATTAAAAGGTCAAAGACCTTATTGAATAAATAAATTAAGAATTATTATTATTAAGAATAGCTCAGAAAACAGTCATGAGCCACACGTATCCTGTACAGCTACTAGTACTGCACTTCGCAGCCTCTCAAACTCTCAATCAAGTGCGCAGCTGGTGGCTATCGTAGCAGCGTGCCGCGCGTGCCCATTTACATTCTGCGCATGCGCGGCACACATCGTCCGCTTCCGATCCTTATCATCAAACACCAACACGAGCATCGATTTCATTTGTTTTGTTTTAGTGCCCCACAACGCCATAAACCTTCAAAACGAAAGTGTGACAGCGAACTTGAATTTGCATCCATAAAAATGCCAAAACACAGTAAAACGGGACTCTCGCAAGCACGTACAGAACATCCAATGTAATCGATTTTATTGGGATTGGTTGACAAAGGCAAAAAGAACAAACGAGCCATCCAATATTGTTGTCTGTGAGTGCTTGAGTTGGTGTGTTGTGTCGTGATGAGCACAATGAGCCGCCATTGAGCGACAAGTGGGTCGCTGCTGGTACAATGGATGCTGCTCAGAAGCGTCTCAATGGGCGACCACATCGGGTGATGTCACAGCGGATGCGGAACAATGGCCGTTACAATTAGCGTCGCGTGTGTGCGCCAGGCCGCCAGCGCATCGGACGTAAACATTGAGCGTGCGCCATGCGTATACAAATTCGTGGATCCATCAAATTCACTGAACCGAAGCGATCAGTGATCTCACTGAATGAGCCATCCTGCTGGGGTGCTCATTATTTACTGATAAGCTGGTGTTTATACTTTTCGTTGCCAAAGTCACTATCTATACTGACTGCAAACTGTCTTGTCCCGCAGTATTACCTATTTCTACAAAACCCTCAACATTTTAATTTCGATTTTAACAGCTATGAGAGAAGACTGTTTTGTAACATTCAACGTCAAAGCAAAATCTCTGAAGAATTTAAGTTACTGATGTGTGAGAGCTTTAATCGTTTGCCCAACTTTTATTTGCCTAACGATCAATTAATATGATTTTTAACGTGCAAATTCCAATCGCGAAGGACGGTTTTAATGGGGCATTAATGTGGCAACCGACAACTGCGTGAACGTTACATAACGTGGCCGGCAGACTTGCGAGGAAGCGGCGGTGTTGCACCTGCGCCGGCGTCGATTTGCGACACTTCCCCGCGAACACACGCGATGTGTCCACGATGCACTTATCGGGCGGTAATCTACCATTTTTTGGAGTTTAATGAACTATAATAAAAATTGATCTAGTTACACAAGCGAATTAATAGCCCAATACGGACGATGAATTGCTTACACTTGAAACACGCAAATGCAAACGAATACTTTTAATTCCGGATCACGGTATCTGGAATTCATGTCGCATGTTATACAACATTATTTTTAGTATATGCGAAACCTGAATATAGTTTGTTCAGAATAAGTAACTGAATCGATTCCAATAATTTTTACCCCATGTTATATTTTGGCCCAAAAATATTTAAAAAAGGTTAATAGTTGGACACCCCGAGTATATTATACTGTGCCCCGAGGAGCGACTAAGTAGGTAGTTATCTACCATACGCGCACAATGGCGCGGCGCCGGCGCACAGCGAGCGGGGCGACCGGGGCGGGGGTGCAGCAACCTCAGTCACCCGGGTACCACTGGTTGGCGCGCACGTGTCGCGTGGGTCCAACTGCATAATCGCGAGCGCGCGGCCGCCGAGTTGTTTCGGTTGATCGTGTACTTACCTATCGTATGTAAAAAGTGTCGTGTAAGCATGACTTTCTCATACACAAACGTCCAGTACATAGAAACAACGATAACAGTGATAACGTATTCCTGGTAGTGCGGCGGTACGAGGAGCAATCAGAGTATCGTGGAACACAATGCTTTGCCGTGATGATTAACATTTTTAAACACGCCAAGATGGTTAATTGTAGAAAGTTATTATTTGTACCTACAGCCTGTTGTGGTTAAGTAATGCGATGTTTAACACTTTTCATCCACTTTGAACAAATCGCATTGACTACATTGTATCACTTACGGCTTACGAATAAGTAATTACTTATTCGTAGCTTACGGCTGCATTTATTTACGAATAAAGTACATTATAATAACTACCTACACTTGACCATTACGACAGTCCAAAGCCTGCAAGTGTGATGGAAAATGTTATCACCAGTTAATTACAATACAATCGCCGCGCTGTACCGAACGGCACGCGGTGGGGGAGACCATGTTTTTGGACGGACAAACAGGTAACATAACAAGCTTATAACTTGGTGATTATTCATGATACAGTTTTGAAATTTTGTACATAGATTCTTTACATAAAAATACTAGACACGTGTTTCGGGTTTCGCATATACTAAAAATAATGTTGTATACTTATATTCGTAACCTAAAGTCAGCTCAAGTAGGGTTAACATTTAGAAATTTAGAAAGTTCTGACAAAAATAAGTTTGTTTGTGTACTAACCAGTGGACCAATGTAGTCAGATTAAATAAAGATATTATTATTATTAAAAAGCCTGACATTTCAATAAAAGTCCGGACATTTTACTCACAAAATCCAAACAAACATTACCCACCTACTTACAGTGGTATAGTAGGCATGAATCGGCATCATAGCAGGCGCTCGCGAGGGGAGGGAGGTTGCGGGGTAAGGCCTCATTTACGGAGACGCGGGGCGTCACTAGGGAATGCAATCCGGACTATCCGTGATCCGAAAAATCCGTATATCCGCACATTTTTACTAGACTTCCAAATCCGGATTTGAAAATCGAATCCGGATTTTTTTAATAATAAGAAATTGGAACGAGCGAGGTCGCTGTTCGCGCGTCGCGTCTCGCGATTGTCGAGTCTATCGGCTCTGGGAAGAGCGAGCGGGACGCGGGTCGAGCAAGTGTGTGAGGCGTACTTGATCGTTCCGTAAGCACGTTCATTCCGTTTTCATGCATCTTCAGTGCATTCCGCCTACAAGCGTCGAATCAGAGCATGCAGCAGGAATTATGTGCAACTGAATTCATCATCATTTTAGCCGAAAGACGTCCACTGCTGGACATAGGCCTCCCCCAAGTACCTCCACTTCGACCGGTTCTGTGCTTCTCGCATCCAACGGGTTCCTGCAGCCTTCAAAAGGTCGGCGGTCCACCTTGTGGGAGGCCTTCCAACGCTACGTCTTCTGGTGCGCGGTCGCCACTACAGAACCTTTCGGCCCTATCGGCCATCTGTTCTGCGAGCAATGTGGCCCGCCCACTGCCACTTAAGTTTGGCAATTCTTCGGGCTATGTCGGTTACCTTGGTTCTCCTGCGGATCTCCTCATTTGATTCGATCACGCAGAGAAACTCCAAGCATAGCCCTCTCAATTGCCCTTTGTGTGACTTTCAGCCTACTAATAAGGCCCGCGTGTTTCCCTTTCCGTGTTCAACTGGCGACACCGGTCTCGCGAAATCAACACGCTTTTGTTTTACTACGGAATTCTACGAGCCCGTGTTCAATTCGCGTCAACTGAGCACGCTTTTGCGATCAAGCAACGTTAAAAGAAGTTTTACAAAATAGTGTGCAATTAAATTGAACACGGTTTTTTAACCTGTGATATACCACTCAATAGACATAAAACCTATTTAGTCTAATATGATAAACACTTTTTTGTTTTCATCCTATGTCATCCTATGTCGACGGAGCCCCGCTTCGCGGGGCCCCTATTTCTGTGTAAAGGGCTTAAAGTAACCTAACCAAACCGAACCTCGGGGTGCCCTTCGCTTGCCCTTGCATCCTATGGCGTTAAACCTTACCCAGCGCCACTTGATCACAAAGGCGTGCTCAGTTGACGCGAATTGAACACGGACTCGTAGGATTCCGTAGTAAAACAAAAGCGTGTGGATTTCGCGAGACCGATGTCGCCAGTAAACACGGAAAGGGAAATACGCATAAGGCCCATTGTGAGCGACCACGTTTCAATGCCATATGTCATCACTGGCAACACGCACTGGTCAAAGACTTTCGTCTTGAGACACTGCGGTATGTGGGACGAGAAGATATTGCGTAGCTCCCCGAACGCTGTCCAGCCGAGTCGGATTCGACGATTGACCTCTTTCTCGAAGTTGGACCTACCTAACTGGACAGTTTGTCCTAGGTAAACATACTCGTCCACGACTTCGAGTGTAGCTTCTCCGATCTTCATGAAAGTGGGTGTTGCATGGGCATTTGACATTACCTTCCTTTTGTCCATGTTCATTTTAAGACCCACTCTTTCGGGGGCTCTACTGAGGTCATCAAGCATTGTACTAAGGCCCTCCGTAGTCTCAGCCATGGCTACGATGTCGTCGGCAAATCGAAGGTGAGTTATGTACTCGCTATTGATATCAATGCCAGCCCCTTTCCAGTCCAGAACCTTGAAGCTATCCTCCAGTGCAGCGGTGAACAGTTTCAGAGAGATGTCGTCTCTCTGTGTCACACCTCGCTGCAGTAGGAGATGCGTTATTATTTTTGAGGTCACGGTTTGTGTCTCAAAAAATTACATAGTTTTTTTTTACGTTGTAAAATTTATATAAGTGTAGTTAAATTGTTTTGTTACTTTTGTTTATGTTATATTATTTCATCATTTGACAATATATAAATTATGTTATATTCTTTTAATTTGTACCTATTAATTAATTTACTAACGTTACTCGGCACGCGAGTCACAGACTAATTATTAAGAATAAGTACATATTATAGCAATAACACTATAATTATAGTATTTAATGATGATAGTTTGAATAATTCCAAATAACAAAAAAATAATAAAATCATTTGTTTTGATTTTCATGTGCTTTTATTTTAATACATTTACACATATTTAAGAAAAATCATATTACAAACTATTATGGGTAGATTTGTTTAGTTTCATGAAAAATCCATAATATCCGGATAATCCGGATTGGAACAAAAATCCGTTCTTAAAAATCCGGATTTTAAAACAGAACGGATTTGCATTCCCTAGGCGTCACGCGTTGCGTTGAGCGGCGCGGCCCGCACTGAATTCAAATATATGGCGTTGTATGAATGCGTTTACGGAGAAGCGATTTGAGACGCGTTTGTTTGAATTAGGCCTCATTTACGGAGACGCGGGGCGTCTCGCGTCGCGTGTGGCGTGGCGTCTCGCGGCGCGTCGGACGTTTTTTCTGTTTACGGTGGGACGGCGCGTGAAGCGGCACGCATCATCGCACGCGTAAACACAAACTTATAGCAATATACGACCATGTTCATAGAGAAGCGAGACGGGAAGCGAGGCGTTGCCCGCCGCGGCGCCCGCGGCGAATCCTCTAGCGTGTAGCGAAGCACGCGGCGGGCATCGCGGCGGCGCACGCTCGCCTCGATCAAATCGACTAGTTTTATGTTGGCGAGAGATGGCCAACATAAAACTAGGGCGTTTTTTGCGACCGAGCCCGCGGATGGCAACGACGCGTCCCACGCGGCGTTTATCGCGGCGGCGCACGCAGCGGCAATTCTCGATGAAGCTATGTCCGAGGCGGAATCTTCTGTCAGTCTTATTTAGAAATCGCGCAACACAGACGTAGTCACCGTCGCAATGGAGTATGATATGATCATGCTGCAAGTTGCGACACGTGCGCTCCCATCTCTCGCCAACATAAAACTAGTCGATTTGGTTTGATTAGTCGAACATGGTCGTATATTGCTATAAGTTTGTGTTTACGCGTGCGATGATGCGTGCCGCTTCACGCGCCGCCCCACCGTAAACAGAAAAAACGTCCGACGCGCCGCGAGACGCCACGCCACACGCGACGCGAGACGCCCCGCGTCTCCGTAAATGAGGCCTAAGGGGATCAAAAAAAAAAAATGCACTGATAAATAAAAATGAATACCTATACCAGAAACGACCGTTAAGTTTGATTATTTTACGTAAAACTGTTTTTATTTTGAAGAAAATATTTGATGTTTTTGAACTAGTAGATTGTTTGCGCAATACAAGATTTATTGTTTGATCTCGTTAAGTAGATTGATAAAGAAGTATAGTATATTATATTTTTTTTGTTTTTCGATGAATGAGAAGTTAATATTAAAGACTTATTTGGTACCTATTACTTATGTACTTATATAAGTTTTCTTACTCGCATTCCATCTGAGTCAAATCCGGACGGATGGTAACCCTAGCCTCAAGGTACAAATTATAGTTAGGCACAAATATAAAGTATTGATTAAAACAAATATGGTAGTCGTAATGTACCTGTGGGCGCTTGCTAGCTCCTCGCGTGTAGGTCGCGACTCGCGAGTACAACCACCTCCGGTGGCTAGTGAACACGGCTCATGCCCATTTTCCATTGTAATCATGATTAATCTAGAGTTAACGAGCGGGGCCGGCGAAAGTGCCGGCAGTGCCGGTCGCGCTCCCATTGCGCCTGCAGACTGCACACCGAGTCGCCGAGTCACCAGAGTCACCGGCACCAATACATGCCACTCCCTTATTGGGGGGCCTTGACATTCGCATTGAATTCCACGTTCTGGCCTACTTCAACTTACTACCGTGAAATCAGACGGAAGAATTCCTTCGAGTCATGAATCATGATATAACACTTGGTATAACTTGATAAGATTAGAGGCAACTATTCCACGAGAGGGTACGTGGCGAGTTTGACAGTGAGGACGACGGCAGTTTATTCAAGCTGTCGACTCAGTGTGCCCTTAATTACGTTTCCGTATTAACGCAGCGAGTCATCAGGCGTGCGCGTGCGCCGCCCGTAAGGAACAGCACTAACTTGACGTTTTAACAACTGCCTGATTATTTTTAATTAAGTATTTATTGTAGGTATGTAAGCTTGGATTGGTACCAATCACGAAGGCTCCGAGTCTGATACTGTATTGTACTCTAGTTTCAAGCATTGTCAATTTATTTCATGTACTTGAAGATTGTGCCATCGCAGTCAACGTCACCCAGTTACTGATAAGTAGACTTACCTACTGATAAAAAAGTAATTTTATAAAAATTAAATCGATTTCAAAAATAACTCAAAATTATGAAATAACTTTAATTTCGAAGTTGGTGTCTTGGGATCTGTATTTTTTTAGTTTTAGTTTTTTTTGCCGCCGACTTCCGAAATTAAAGTTATTTCATAATTTTGAGTTACTTTTGAAATCGATTTAATTTTTTTAAATTCCTTTTTTATTTGGTAAGTAATTGTTTTAGTTTTAAGTAAAAACTGGAATATTTGTTTGTAATAAGTAGGTACTTAATAGTTTTGTGGTAAATATTGCACTAGAATTTGACCAAGTTTTTGAGATGTTTCCCATTGACACTACACCCGTAGCTCGTATCAATAAGCCAGGCCGTCACACTTAAACGTATTAGTCCATAATCCATATCTTAAAAATTACTGAATCGATTTTGATGAAACTTGCACTGTTCCCTAAGGTGAAGTATATGCAAGCCAATAAAAAAAAATGGTCACGATCCGATTAATAGTTCCGGAGAAATGCGTGGACAAACATACATATACATACATCTACTTATAAAATAAAATTTTGTATAAGTATTTGTTTGGAAGCCCTAATAGATTGTCTTAAGTGAATATAATGGAGTTCCAATAATATTACATACATACGTGTCGAATTGATAACCTCCTTTTTTTTAAGTCGGTAAAAAAGTACAGTTTTGGACTGGGAGACCAAACTAAACTTTTTCGAATAGGACATATTAATTGGATACCTACTGGTAGAGTGAATCTACGACTGGGTCTTCATAAGCAGGGAGGATTAAATGGCTCGAAAGCTGTCCATCATGAGACGTATGGCAGATAGTGGCATGACTACACAGGTAATAAGCGTAGCCTTTGGAGCCGGACCTTGTCACCAGAGCCTTCTCTTTACATCTCGACATAAGTGACCCTTACATAACCACAACGAGGAAATAATTTATTGCTAATTTGTAATACATGTATTAGCGATATTAATTATTCTTGGGACTATAGACTCACAAGATAAGGCAGCAAAAACAACCAATATACTCGGTATTATAATGTCGATTCCACATGATCACGTAGTACGTGAGTGCAATGCTGATTCAGTAACGGTGTATCGCAAAAATATAAACCTACTTAGCTTCATTAGCGATGACTAACTGAATGATGAACTGATGACGCATCGCAATACGAAGAAAATGAAGCAAGAAAAAGTTTGAGTGTGCAACTGTGAGCACAAGCAGTTAGCGAGCGATACCTATGTACTGGATAGCAACGATAGCTGTCGCCGACCAGCGCTATTAGCACATAGATTAGCTGTGAGATAACACAGCTCTGCAGATAGCAATAACATAGTAATTGCATAACGTGTTTGTTACATTCATATTTGTTGCTCAATGTGTCAATATCGGCAAATGACAGAGTTGGCCCCAGCAGATGATTCATTATTGGAACATGAAGTGAGCCTGGGGAGTATGTGCAGACGACTCAGTACCCAAGCCGATCAATTTATGGTGAGCACTCGTACCAACTTCCCTGTCTTGCAACTTGCGTGGCTTGCACTAAGGTTTGGCTCTCAGCCTTTACCTCTTCTTGGTAATATTGCACAACCTTACGCCCTTACGCCGGGGCCACACCAACGGGAAACGCCGATAATTATCGCGTTAAGTTGTGGCTGCACCTACGATTAACGCCCGTTATCGAGTTAATTATCGGCGTTTCCCGTTGGTGAGGCCCAGGCATTAAACATTGGGAATGCTTTTGAGTTAAATGAAGTAAACCCGGGCACGAAATAAACATTTAATTCATGTATTGATTAGAGCGTTGCAGGCGCTAGTGTTCGGAGGGACATGGCGTTCGGCGGGCTATAGGATCGGCAAGGCCGTTCGCGCAGGCGCACTAGAACAGGTGCGCCCGCGACCGCCCGGGGTTCACTCGCTAAGAAACTTGTTCTGACATTGTACAAGAATGACGGAACTATGAAAAATTCTTAGTGCTCACGATGCCGATGATGCGAAGGAATTTCCCTTATGCATAGAGCGGAGCATTGAACGATGCAACTAAGCTATTAATATACGCTACAATCGCATATGCATGTTTTATTTGTAGGACGTATTGACCACCTTTTAGTTGCAGGTCTAGTTTTTCTGATCGGATTCAGGAACGGTTTCTGATCATGGTGATTTCTCATCGAGCACAGCATGCGTTTCTTGAGTTACTACTTGACTTTCTTTCGAAGATCATCTAAGGTGAAACGGGATTACGTCCAGATGTAAACTACTAAGGACGGTAGGACGTGTAATTGTATACTATTGGAGCTCTGCTTTGATTTTCTGGGAACGAAACTGCTCAGTACGTTTTGGCCGCACACTGCAGTGAGTGTAACGCGAAGTTGTAACAGATCGCAAAACTGTCACCTAAGTGTAACAAGGTGAAGGTTACGTGCTCCAACATCGGACGAAATGCTAACAAACAGTATCGATGTAATGAAATATTTTACGACATACAAACGGTGCGGGAGTAAACACATAGTTAATGAATAAGTCAATTGAACGCGATCGAATGATCGGCTGCCGAATATAGAGCCAAGGGAACAGAGGAAACCAGGGTGATCTCATTTTTTTGTGCCTACTTTCTATGCAAATAAATACTCATTCTATTCTAAGAGTCAAGTGCTGGTCGAGGTTCGGCACAGTTCGTCAGACGAGTCTGAAGAGTTAATGATTCTCTGTATTTCATGGGTTTTTATAATAACTATTGTACTAATATAGCGGCTGCCATAATTATACATATCGAGTCCTTGGAAATCTAAAATATATGCAAAAGGACCAAGTAACTACCTACTTGTATGATACAAGAATAATAAATATTCTTTTACTTGCATAGACACAACCTTGTAGCCAGGATAATCCATCAGTAGCTTGCTTTGAAATACAACCTTGTAGAATCGGAGGTGCCGTACTATAGGTATGTGCCCGACCCAGTTCTCGAAAATGGTAATATCACATTGTACTGGGATCGATCCATCATCACTGACAGGATTATTGTTGCCAATAAGCCTGATATAGTGGTGGTGGATCTATCAGAGCGGCGCGCAATGATTGTTGACATAACTGTCCCGCATGATGAGAACCTCGTGAAAGCTGAGAAAGATAAACAAATTAAGTATCTTGACTTGGCTCGCGAGGTTGTCGACATGTGGGATGTGGACTCAGCGATCATTGTGCCGATAGTCGTTACAGCCAATGGTTTGATAGCCAAGAGCCTCGACCAACACCTAAGGAGGCTCTCGTTGGGCAGCTGGATCAAGGGCTTGATTCAGAAAGCGGTACTTCTGGACACGGCTCGCATTGTCAGGAGGTTCCTCTCTCTGGAGCCCTGACCGCCGGTAGCTTGGACCCTGTTCCCGATACCGGTGGGCTACTATTTTTTATATTTTTAAATGTTTTTATTTATTTTTTATACTAATATTTAAAAATATAATTTATATGTATATAGTGAAATAAAGAATATTCTTTAAAAAATGCTTTCAGGTTCTGACATAGCAGACAAGAGCAACGTAACAAGTAGCGACAAGTGTTCAAGTGCACACTACCACAGACGTGAGACGTCGCCGTCGGCCATGCAGCTGTCAATTCAAAAGGATTCAATCGACGACGCTGACTATCTTGTGTTGTCTAGCTCTAAGGAGATCCTACGTTATCGTTATGGCGCAATCACAGTGTGGCAAGTGATTGTATATGAGGAGACCTATTTTGAGACGATCAATTTCGACTGATCGACCGCAGTCCTCGTTGTCGGTGTCCCTCTTACATGTACTATTAAATACTTAAATAATTTTGTAATTGGTTTATGAGCATAATTACAATGACTCGTTTTGCGATAATCTCTGGCGCTAGTGTACGAGTATAGAGCAAACGAATGAGTTGCTTGCGTGTGCGCAATGTGTGTGAGGCTTTGCGAAAATTCATAACAAGGAAACATTCGCGTCGTCAGTGACACCACCGCGTCAGGCCTACATAATTACACTTACACATAACGCACTAACTAATTCATCGTACAATCAGACGCGGGAATCCAATCGACACGACAGGAAAAACAATTGGGCCCAAAGGTTTACTCACACTCAGTCATAGCGTAGTCCAATATCGTTTCTGAGTTTATCGTTCATTAATTACATGGTAAATTCAATTATTTATTTTTAGATTAATAAAGTTTGTTATCTCGCGCTCCATTCGATGGTGACAAATGACTAATTATTAACTGAATCCTATAAAATAAATGAATTGTTCATTACCCGTAATTGCAAGAGACATAAATAACTAACAATAACAATCGCCTGTCGAAGCGAAGGTGTAGTGCACCGTGGAACAACGTGGAACAAGGCGACACATGTCACACGTGTGACATGTCGATGCTTTGTTGTAAACAGCAGCTTTGTGCCCGGCCGGCAGAGATGGCGGCTGTATGAAATAACTGGTCGATTAAGAAACGTTTAGTGAATCGCGCAACACTTCCTAGTATTTACCGGATCAGTGGCTCAGCACTTAATATCACGGTACATTAAGATGTCCAGTTAAGTAATCCATAGACCTCGTGCTCCGACATTCACCGTCACTATTAATCATTTAATTGTAGTGACTTCGGATATCAGCGCAAGTTTAGAGCAAACATAAATTAGGAAGGTGTTCCATCGCCTTGATCGATCGATGCATGTCTCATAAACATACTACAATCAGTTTGTTATCAATGCGACAAACAATAAGTAGGTAGTAGCTACTACAATCGTTTTCCATGACATTAACTTGACTTCAATATTTTGGAATTTTCCATCAATGAATTAAATCAGTCTGTCAGCACAGCATGATAAAGATTATATTATACCTGAAGAGCGTAGGAAGAACTGAAATGGTTACTGTACCACGAATACTTCAGAATTAGAACAAAAAAAATTGTAGTAACGTTACATATTTTATATCGGGTTAAATAACCGCAGTGTTATTGACGGACATAGAAAACATTTTCCGGAACGTGTGTCTAAATCCGGAATATTTCCTGCTAATTAATAGTACATTACTGCAGCGGCCATCAAGAGGCATTGATGGACGAACGTGTAAATGTGGGATGAGGCGAAGCCGAGGCACACATACGTAAGACCATCAATGCCTAGTTGTGGCCAAGGCTTGTATAGTACTTTTCTCAAATAATGAAATTCAAACTAAGTATTACCTAGGCAGAACTTTTTTGTCAATTAAAATTACTTTTCAAAATCAATGACGAACAACGAACAACATAATTTTTTCCCGCGTTAGGCTGGCCGCATACGTCCGGTTTCCTGATTCGGAATTCAGATTCGAAGACCCCGGATGGACACATTTCATACAAAATCTGCTCTTTAGAGCACACGTTCTTATATTTTCCCTCAAGGTTTCCGAACGGAAAATATAAGAACGTGTGCGGTAAAGAGCAGATTTTGTATGAAATGCGTGCATTCAACTTCTCCGAATCTGAATTCCATTTTAAAAATTACACGACGGATATGAGTTTACTATGTAATTTATTAGGCCGCAAAACACGACAGATATGGATTTTCATACAACTTTTGCCGGTCGCTGCTCGCATGTATTTGGCCAGGACAGCAATTTCGATTTATCTCGAAGAAGGTTGTCAAAATAATGCTCAAATTTCCAAGCATGTTTGAGAAAAATAAACATAAATGGTCAGGTGCAACCATCAGTGCAAAAATCATGAAATATTTTGTGATTTGTGAGTGCTGGTGATATTTTGTGATTAAAGATAGATATCGTTCTGGGTCCATTTGGTCATTCATTAAGGTATGATTCCGATCTCGGCAGCACGCAGCAGTGCTGCCGCGGCAGTGCGGTCGCAGCACTACTGGTCCTCATACATTTTCTATGGGTTTATACGAGCTTACATTCCGAGCACGGCAGCAATGTGACGCAGCAATGTCGCGCAGCATTGCTGCCGCGCTCGGAATCATACCTTTAAGGTATGATTCCGATCTCGGCAGCACGCAGCAGTGCTGCCGCTGCAGTGCGGTCGCAGCACTACTGGTCCTCATACATTTTCTATAGGTTTATATGAGATTACATTCCGAGCACGGCAGCAATGCTGCGCGACATTGCTGCGTCACATTGCTGCCGTGCTGACGTGCTCGGAATGTAATCACGTATAAACCCGTAGAAAATGTATGAGGACCAGTAGTGCTACGACCGCACTGCCGCGGCAGCACTGCTGCGTGCTGCCGAGATCGGAATCATACCTTTATGGTTAGCGATCTGGTGGTGTTACGGAGTTACGAACGTCGGGCCGCTAATTTTTGAATATCAAACATCACGTAAGATATAAGTATCTCATGTATCGGTGAGTTAAGTGATAATCGTGAGCTGGGCTTTACCGAACACTAGCCGAAGACAAATTTACTACTTACACACGTGTTGGGAATTAAACTAATTGTAAGATTTAGAAGATTGTGTGAGCAGCTAATTATAATTTGAGTGGACAACGAGAACGTGATGGAGGATCGTTTGCAAACCGCGTGTCGGCACTTTCGCCGAGCTCACCCGCGACACCCGCTGACGAGCAGCGACCGAGTTTCCCATTGTCATCAGTATGAACTGCTATTATTTGTGCACGATTTAACGCGAAAGTACACTCAGCGGCACGGAATCTTGGCCAAGCGCTTATCTCGCGATAGCAAAAGTTTTAAGTGTTTCTGATGAATGTTTGTTGTGCAGGTATGTCAAAAAATGTTTACTTTTAGTTCAAGAGGGTAATCCATTATGTTTAACTGCACCAAGACGAAACTTTTAATTTACAGTTGAATAGGGTCATTTGAGCGACTAAGTTCACGTTTAAAATTTGTGTGTTGTGAAAAGTTTACTGTTCGGTTTTTGAATTATTGTGATTTTATGCTTTTAATTCAATATGTAAAGGTGCTTTAAAAGCAATAAAAATGCCTCTAACACCAGCACAGGTTTCACAAGCCGTTGCGTTAATTAACCAAGGGCTGACACAGCGTGAAGTTGCTATTGCTCTTAACGTACCACGGTCATCAATGCAGTATGCCCTTAAAAGATACCAGGAGACAGGCCAGTACACCCACAGGCCAGGCAGTGGAGGCGTAAGGTGCACATCGGCCCGAGACGACCGCTTTATTGTCCTGGAGATTTTGAGAAACCGCTACCTGACCGCTGTTGAGATACGCCAGCGGCTCCAAATTGTGAGAGGCGTTAATGTTAGTGAGCGTACGGTGAGAAGACGAATGGAGGAAGTCAATTTAAAAGCTTGTAGACCAGCACGAGGTCCAGAACTTCTCAGAGAGCACCGAGTAGCTCGACTTCACTTCGCACGAGAACACGTTAACTGGACCCACGAGCAATGGGCTAGAGTACTGTTCACAGACGAGTGTCGAATAGCTTTACGTTCTCCAGATGGTCGAGAACGAGTGTGGCGAAGAAGAGAAGAGCGGTTTTTACCCATTACTACCACTCAAACAGTGAGTTTCCATGGAGGCTCAATAATGGTATGGGGAGGTATAAGTTCCGACACACGTACAGAGTTGGTTATCGTCGATAATCGGCTAACAGCTGTTCGATACATCGAGGAAGTTCTTCAGGAACACGTAAAGCCATATTCGGGGTTCATTGGACACGACCAATTCCTCCTAATGCACGATAATGCACGCCCACACGTTGCACATTGCGTTGAAGAATATCTGGAAGAGGTTGTCGTACAAAAATTACAATGGCCAGCTCGTAGCCCAGACTTAAACCCAATTGAGCATATCTGGGACATGCTCAAAAGAAAGATAAAGTCCAGCTCCAACCCGCCGGAAACTCTAAACCAGCTCCGAACTGCAGCGCTGGCCGCTTGGCGCAGTATACTGCAAGTTGATGTCCGAAACATCATCCAAAGTATGCCAGATCGAATGCAGACAGTTATCAGGGCTAGAGGAGGAAACACCCGATATTAAAACGTACAGACAATAACAAAAAAGACCTTAGTTTTTATTTTGTAGTGTTTTTAAATGTATAGTGAAAAATTCCTAATTTCAGTGAAAGTGCGTGATTTTAAAAACTGATTTATTGGTGACGTAATCTTTTAATTTCTAAGTTCTTAAAGCATAAGAGACACGTATTAAAGCCACTTACCCTTAATTTATTGTCATAAATGCAAATGCAAATTTTTTTATGCAAATAATCAGCAAAATCACGAGTGGCCAAGTTTCCGTGCCGGTGAGTGTAGTTTAATCTAAGTCGAGAAGTATCGATATAATAACTGTATTTTTTGTTTAGAAGTGCTAGATAATTTTACCGAATAATTTATTTGATGCTCGTATTAAAATAACTACCTACTTATATTTTTGTAGGTACTGCCAGCGCCTAATTCACTTATTCAAAAAAAAGGAGGTTTTCAATTCGACACGTATGAATGTAATATTATGACAAGTCGATTTTATAATGATTTAAGTTAAAATTAAACTTTTATTTTAATAAAATGTTGCTCCCCACAAGGAATTATTGTTGCAAGGTTCCATGTTCACATTTTGCATGTCCCTACCGAGCAGGTATCGAACCCGCGTCATGGAGCATAGAAGTTCTACTGACTGAACACTGATTTCACCAACAGTGCCATCAAACAAATTAAATTGAAAAATATTAATTAATACATTATATAAACACCACTGTGACTTTAATTGAAATTAAATAAATATTGTTTATTTGACAATAATTTTCCTGATTTAGACATGGCATATGGCGTAAGTCACCATCATCAACATCATACAACGGCTCCAGGGAACCAGTGGGGAGTTGTCTCATCAACATCACAACAACGGCTCCAGGGAACCAGTGGGGAGTTGTCTCATCAACATCACAACAACGGCTCCAGGGAACCAGTGGGGAGTTGTCTCATCAACATCATACAACGGCTCCAGGGAACCAGTGGGGAGTTGTCTCATCAACATCACAACAACGGCTCCAGGGAACCAGTGGGGAGTTGTCTCATCAACATCACAACAACGGCTCCAGGGAACCAGTGGGGAGTTGTCTCATCAACATCACAACAACGGCTCCAGGGAACCAGTGGGGAGTTGTCTCATCAACATCACAACAACAGCTCCAGGGAACCAGTGGGGAGTTGTCTCATCAACATCACAACAACGGCTCCAGGGAACCAGTGGGGAGTTGTCTCATCAACATCACAACAACGGCTCCAGGGAACCAGTGGGGAGTTGTCTCATCAACATCACAACAACAGCTCTAGGGCACCAGTGGGGAGTTGTCTCATCAACATCACAACAACAGCTCTAGGGAACCAGTGGGGAGTTGTCTCATCAACATCATACAACGGCTCCAGGGAACCAGTGGGGAGTTGTCTCATCAACATCACAACAACAGCTCCAGGGAACCAGTGGGGAGTTGTCTCATCAACATCACAACAACAGCTCTAGGGAACCAGTGGGGAGTTGTCTCATCAACATCACAACGGCTCCAGGGAACCAGTGGGGAGTTGTCTCATCAACATCACAACAACGGCTCCAGGGAACCAGTGGGGAGTTGTCTCATCAACATCACAACAACGGCTCCAGGGAACCAGTGGGGAGTTGTCTCATCAACATCACAACAACGGCTCCAGGGAACCAGTGGGGAGTTGTCTCATCAACATCACAACAACGGCTCTAGGGAACCAGTGGGGAGTTGTCTCATCTACATCACAACAACGGCTCCAGGGAACCAGTGGGGAGTTGTCTCATCAACATCACAACAACGGCTCCAGGGAACCAGTGGGGAGTTGTCTCATCAACATCACAACAACAGCTCCAGGGAACCAGTGGGGAGTTGTCTCATCAACATCACAACAACGGCTCCAGGGAACCAATGGGGAGCTGTCTCATCAACATCACAAAAACGGCTCCAGGGAACCAGTGGGGAGTTGTCTCATCAACATCACAACAACGGCTCCAGGGAACCAGTGGGGAGTTGTCTCATGAACATCACAACAACGGCTCCAGGGAACCAGTGGGGAGTTGTCTCATCAACATCACAACAACGGCCCTAGGGAACCAGTGGGGAGTTGTCTCATCTACATCACAACAACGGCTCCAGGGAACCAGTGGGGAGTTGTCTCATCAATATCACAACAACGGCTCCAGGGAACCAGTGGGGAGTTGCTTCATCAAGAGTGTATCGCCAATTCCCGATCATGAGGTCATTCATCATAACTTAATCATTTCTAATTATAGCACTTGCCTAACGCATTACACTAACGTTAGTGAATTCCTGGCGATGCGTTATCACTCTGATAAGAATATATTCAGGTCAATATCTCGTGATAGTAGATGTGTACCTTGCTCTTATAGGGCGTTTACACCTTACGTAAATACGAATGCTAGTATCATATTACCCCTAATATTCTGCTATTTGTCATGTTAAATGCTTATAAAAATGCCTCTCGAAAACATGGAGTATGTACACCATGTGCCCTAGCCGGCGCCGGCGCCGCCGGTGTGCACTTGTAGCCTTGTCAACCAAGTGATAAGTGCCGCTCCCATATTATTACAAGTATGTTGATTGTAGCACTAAGATAGTATTTTGCAAAATTTTATTTTAGCCACTTCAATACCTTATTTTTCATTGGAAAAATGATTCAGAAAATTGTTGTAAGTACCATTAAGTAATTTGATATAGACTTCTTCATAAAATAATAAGCCGCACCTATTCTGAGAAATCTCAAATAGGAGATTAGATTTCCAAGAACAAAATTAACCAATTTCACATCCTACTGCATATTCCACTCCAGCGCTTGTCCTAGAACAAAATCTTATTAGAATAAAATAATGTATGTCACTCACCCTTTATTAGTGGTTCCGCAACTATGTTGACATCTTCCTGTGGGATCATGTCCATAAGACGCGCGATGTCGGTGGCTAGCATGTGGTCCACCACCTCCAGCAGCTTGGGCTTCAGCGGATGGAACTTTGTGAAGTCATGGTTGGCCAGTGTCTCCTGCATCTTCTTAATGTCTGGGAAGTCACCAGGAGATATCTGCTGCTCCCTCTGGATGCGGTCGTATACCTGACCCAAATTCTTTATCAAGTCTTTCTTTTTGCCATCCTTACCAAACATAGAAGGCATCTCTTTCCTTAACTCACTGACAATGTAAGCATGAACCTTAGCGAGCCGAGCCCTCTTTATCAAATCATTGAGTTTTCGCAAAGCAGCATTTCGTGGTAGAGACTGCATATCTCTGAAGAGATCTTGCTCTTCATCCTCAAATAATCTTCGGTTGACATCATAGCGTAAAGGCTGGTCCCAGAATGATCCAATATATACTCGGGCCACCTCTGGTGTCTGCAGCACTTTGCCTAGCGACCACATCAACGCGCCGTACACACGCATCAGTTGCTGGTGATCGATCATATCAGCCTTGTTCAGTACTATACGAATTTTGTCGTCATGTCCCCTGAGAGCCTCGATACTACGCCTGAACTCATCTGATATGTCGAGCTTGTGCGCGTCGAATAACAGGATGATGCGGTCGACGCGCTCGGCGAACCACTCCAGCACGCCCGTGAAGTCGTAGCCGCGGTCCACGCGTTGCTTCTCGCCCGACAGGATGCCGGGCGTGTCCACGATGGAAATGCCCTTGAGCACGGGCGAGCTCACCGTGGAACACTGGAAGCGGTTGAGGAAGGCGTTGCCGAACTTGCTGAGTGGCCGGAACTGTTTCTTAGGATCCACGACGAGCGCGTTGCCGGGGATCACGCCCTCCTTTTCGTCGTACATGACGGCGATGAATCTGTCGGTCGTCGGCTCCGGACCTATCCTGATGCCTGGGAAGTCTCGCTCCAGCAGGTATTTGATGAATGTGGTTTTACCGGTAGAGTACTGTCCTACGAGCAGGATCATGGGCTTCGCATCGAAGTCCGGCTCCTCAAGCTGCGGCGAGTGGAAGTCGTGGAACTGGTAGTGCAACTCCAGGGGTAAAAGTTTTGTTTTATAAATCCTTTTGAGACCTTCCACGACATTTTCGATACTCTCGGTTTTTTCACCTTCTTTCTTTAGCCAACTAAACATTGTGTCTGTAAATTGGTTCGCTTTGTAATTATAATAAATATGACGGCACGGGCACTAGTTCACTCACTGCAACACTTCAAAATATTTTTACAACAAATACGGTGAGACCACCACGATCATCCTCCCCCACAAAAATGAAATCAAATGTCAAATGACGTGTGTGACGTGACGCACGATATGACGTGCCTGAATGTTACTATTACAAATAATACGGAATTCAAAATGACAATGAAATTGCATTTTAATCTTTTCAATGGTTTTTAACACACTTTTATTAGCTTCATTATAAAATAATTCATTTTTACTGAATTGATTCATTAAACTGAATAGATAGGTATTTTATCCAATTATTTTTGTCAGCCGTGCTGTCAACAAGATAGATGATAAATAGATGAATGATGTCCAGGGATGGTGATTCTTTCCAAAAATAATCGATTTTTAAATCAATTCGAATTGTAACCTGATGAATCAATTCATATAAAAATCGAGGTCTAAAAGATCAATTTCTAAAAAAAAAAAATTTTTTCAAGATTGTATTTACAATGTAAATATAGGTAAATTCATTTTATGAAAAACAAGAAAGATACCATAGTAAACAATCTCTCGGATCTCGTACCTATCAGTAAAATCAGGGATTTTTTAGAAGGAATTCGATAATAACAATTATTTTTATTACGTATCATATTATTCACAAGCATACGATTCACTATCGTATCGACAATGACACTTATTCGATAACCTGATTTCTGAACCGAAGGACTGGCAAAACGCTATTCAGAGATCCGTGTGGCAGGGTTTATTTCCAACCGATTATAGGTGTGTGTACGGGGAACGCTACAAAATGGTAGTAAATAGATATTCGTGGTAGAAAATTTTAAGTGGTACATAAATGATTTTTTTCGAGTATTTCATTAAGGTCGACTATAAATTATGCATTGAGTAACTTTTATCAAATAAAATATAGTAAACAATGATTTTATTAATAAATAAAATTTATCTGATTTCTATTAAACTTGCTTCGTAAACTTAAGTTTCTGTCAAACCTGGAAATCGGGAATAATAATTGTTTTTCCGACATTTTGGTTTGAACTAAAAAGATATTATTGTGAAGTGAATAAACGCTGCTAGGTACCTATTGTTAATTATTGAAGGTTTACCTAGATCCTCTCTATCACACATAAAAATTAAAGATAGCATAAAAGGTTAGAATAGTACCTATTTGAATTTGTGCCTGGTTGATGGCAATAGTATATGTAATAATAATAGTGGGTGTATTAAACCACCTCTTCGTAACTCTTCTCAAGAGTGATGTTTTGATGATGGCAAGTACTAAGAAGTAATTTTGCTTAGATACTTACTTTTAATTCTACTGGGATTGCGGCTGATGAGTGCGTGTTATAAAAATATCTCTTGATCTTAAAATCACGTACTCCATCTACCAAATAATTAAAAAATGTCTAGAACGAGTTTAAGTGTTTCGTAGATACGTATGTAACCACTTAAAATTATATAAATATACTAACTTGGGTATGCAGCGGTCAAAACTATACCTTTAACTGCTAATTACTTTTTAATAAACAATAATTCTTCGTTTCGATAACGTTTCCGACAGCAAATATCTGTCGGAAGAATTGATGTGTTCATACCGTATATGAACTGTCAAAATTGTACGGTTTCCGATTTGTGAATAGCGATTATAGGACTTCGTCGATAACATTGACGTTCGATACGGTACCAAGCCGTATCGTAGCTTTGTGAATAAGCCTACAGGTATAAAAGAAGATATTTATTTTCTAAATGTATTTTTTGTTACATTAAAAAGTTAAGAAAATAGATAATATAGCTTATATTAGTTCCCAATGCCTAATATCTAAGCTTTTTAAAAACAAGTATGTCAAGTCTAAAGGAATCCAAGCGGTAAAAGTCTTTTTTTTTTGTTATTATTTTTACGGTCTTGGTGTTGCACCACCCAGCCTATTCTTTAATCATAATCAACAAAGTCAAAGATTACAAACGTAACATTTTTTTAGAGAGGTGAGAGGTGACGGAAACTAAGCACACAGCCATCTCGCGAGTTTTTGAATAATTAACCCTTTAACCGGCAACACCATAATATTACGAGTACATTCAGCTAATTGTAACTAATTTTATGGTTTTTACCAAAACAGAAAAAATCGAATGTCGATTTTCAAGTGAAATATCGATTCACTGAATCGATTTGGTACATGTCGATTTAAAAAATCGATTTAATTGGTCCGAGGAATCGATTCTTCGATTTCAGATCGCCATCCCTAGATCACCTAGATGTCCATAGATCAACATATGTATGTAGATGTCATTTATGTTATGCGCTGTGCACAGAGATTTAAAAATTTTAATATCTTTGGCTGTGCACGATAGGATATTGGTTATTTATATGTTATCATCACCATCAAAAAGTTTAAAACAATATCATAATGACGACGTTTCACGATGAAATAGAAATTGAAGACTTCGAATATGAGGAGGATGAGGACATGTATTATTATCCCTGTCCGTGCGGCGATAGGTTTCAAATAAGTAAGGTTAGAATTTGAATAACTTATTAACTAAATGCTTGTATAAATTTGTTTTGGGCTAATGCCTAAATTGGTACTACACCTCACTGTAAAGATCCCATCTCATGTGAAAAAATGAAATGTAAATTGCCGAATCATTTATATTCTCTAAGTAAGCCTTAACCTTTTAAGCGTTTGGCTAAATATCAATTGCCGTGCCCCTAGCGCGCGGCTAAAAATCGATAAAACAATACCTACAATAAATAAGGAAGAGCAATCGTTGTAGGTATCGATAAAAAAATAGTCAAAAAGTCTGTTATTTTAAATTAACAACCTTAATCTAATTTAAATAGAACTAAAAAAATCATGCATGTTCTATGTCGCAGAAATACGACACAAGCGGCAGGGGCACGGATATCCAATTCATTCTAGGCAGGCTTAACAAGTATTCCCGGGCCCAGCCTAATGTTAGGCACCCTGAGATGGTGGCATCCAGTTGTTGTGGTGGATGAAAACAGCGTTACATTATGCCAGTTAGTCTATTCCATGAGTAAAACTGTTAAAAGTTTATTTACTATTTGTTTCAGGAAGAGTTACTGGATGGTGAAGAACTAGCCACTTGTCCAAGCTGCTCACTTGTGGTCAGAGTTATCTATGATTTGGTAAATGTGTTTTATAAGTTGAAGTTAAAATTATATGTATATTTTGACTATTTTACATCATCCGTCAATTAGGTTGAGGCAGTACCAGAACTTTTTTAAATGTTTACAATATTTTATAAAAATGAACTGAAATATTTTACTACTAAGGACCAAGTTTGTTACTGCCTTCTAACACATTTGTGAATTGTGTTTCAGGAAAAGCTAAAGGCCGAAAATGAGGAAAAACATAAGGCAGACAATAACAGAGAAGCTGTGAGGGCATAAAGCATGCCAGTTACTGTTGGCAATCAACATTGAAGCGGCAAGCCATGCCCATTGAGCACTAAGAGTGACTCACGTTGTGGATATGCGGGGCGCACGGACAGATTGTTTGTGAGATGTAATACAGTTTGAGCTATGAACTATCTCCTGTTGGTTTTATTGATCACTAACTTCACTCATCTTTTTATTTTTGTATCAGGTCTCACTCAAACTTTTATTTTTGTATCAGGTCTCACTCAAACATGTTTTCAAAAGATGTGACAAAGATAATTATTGTTCCTGTGAAGCATGCAACAATAGATTAGTGTATCCATATAATTACTAATCCAAACTTCATTTCTATCATTTAATGTTATATTTGGTCTTATGTTACTTTGAAATACTGACTAATTAGTCAAGATGTAAGTAAATTAAACAGCATAAAGTGGTAAGTGATTTATTTTACACTCCTTAAAAAATATGATAAACACATTCTTACATTTACAATAATAGTGTATAATTTGATCTCTAAAATAATAATATTTAAATAAGTCACATGATAGTACAATTAACTAAAACAAGAACTTGACTAGCTAGTTGAAAACTGTTCCTATGCTCCACATACCTATGATACTCGAGCTACTTCTGTGCAATATTGTCATTTGTTAAGATGCCCATTCATTGGCCGTGCAAGTGCACCTAGCGACTAACAATCATTTGAGATCACAATTAGTACTAAATAAACTATGAGAAAGTTTCCATTACAGCCAACTTGATGTTCACTTCAACTGCTAATAACTGGGGGTGTAATAATCAACAAGATTAAAATACATAATATACCCACTAAAGACTTAATTGTCACTTTATCTTATAAGTACATTGTGTGAAAGTTCATAGATTATTACTGTGATAATGTTGGCTATTGATGATATTATTAGTATTACTTACAACTTTATTTTAAATGCTTCAACATCCAACCTCTTCATTGTATGTTCCCAGGACATAATATTACAATAAATAAAAATATACATTATAAATATATACATTAGCTTATTTTACATATTTATTTTTTTTCATAAATAATAAATAAGTCACAATACCATGGGAACACGCCGCCGCCGCCGCGTAGCAATCAACATTACGCCTGCTAGCTCTAACGTGGAGAACATTTTTTATCAACTATATTATTGAACACAAGCTGTAGATTGCGAGTACATTGGAAGGATGATGTTGAGCTAATAAATTAGACTAACATTGGGCCTATTTAACAAACCAAATTATCGTAATAAATGTAATTTATATAAAATGGACTTTGAAAACTACACAACTAGGCAAGTGTAAAGCAATAATAAATACTGGAATGAATAGAAGTATGTAAGCAAGCATACATAATGTAAGCTGTGCTGAACAAGTCTTCAAACTTAAGTAATATACTACAAAAATAAATTATTCAGTTCCTACTTATGTAAAGGATATATTCGTCATAGTAAAATATATGCTCAGAATGCGTTACGTGCAAAAATAAATATTTACGAGCTAATAGGCTCACTACATTAAAGCATACCGTGAGTTAACATTCGACTTTAGTAAACGCAATGTAGTGATTTGAAATAGTAATAAGTAACGCTCCAAGCATAGTTCTATCATTAAAGTCAGAGAGTCGAAAGAGTCATTTCGATTTGGTTAAAAGCGCGTCTTAGTATATTACACGAAATAAAAATAAAGCTTTGCAATATTCATATCACACACGACCTATATCTAATCACCGGTCTTTCCTCACGGTGAGCTCACGTCGCGATATTCCTACGACCCACATAATGCGCAGGAATTATTATCACCTTTTCAAACGATTCATATCGTCAGCTTTGGAAATTTATTGGTTTAAAAAAACATTGGAGATGGAAGTATGATTGTTTGGAAATGTTTCATTTTACGATTTTCAGATGGATTTTTTACATAATGACAGTTCCCGCGTCCACATGAAACGGAATGACGTATGGCATAGCTCGCATCTGTACTACAACATAATAGGAACTTATGAACTTGTACAATAACGCATTATGAAGACATGGGAGGGAGAGTACAAAATTTATTCAATGAGGGTCGAAGTCCTTTTAGTGTTTACGACCGGCCGAGGGGGACTCGCGAGATGTTTAATTAAATGACGAAACTAAACAACGCGCGGGCGTGCCTCTTACCTACGCGGGGCGCGGGGCGCGGGGGCGCGGGTGCCACTGACGTCACGGCCGCACTCAGCGCCGCCGCCAGCGCGGGCGAGGGCGCGGGCGTGTCGCCGACACCTCTTGCCTACGCGGGGCGCGGGGGCGCGGGTGCCACTGACGTCACGGCCGCACTCAGCGCCGCCGCCAGCGCGGGCGAGGGCGCGGGGGGCGCGGGGGGCGCGGCGGGTGGCGGGTGGATGTTGAAGTGCCGCACGGCCGCTTCCAGCGCCACGTTGTTGCCGCTGAAGTACGCCGACACCGCGTTGTGGAACAGCAGCAACTGCTTGTTCATCACCTTCACCTGAAACCGAGACGCGCCCTTCGGTTACCATTCTTGATTAGTCGACTTTAGGGCCACCGATAGGCACGGTGATCGATGCCGTCAGAACCTAAAATTTCGAAGACCGTTGACAAGTTAATGTTCAGAATGTGTAACGTGCGACGGCTGCGTACCCTGTTCTCGTGCAGCAGCTTGAGCTTGACGGCGGAGTCGTCGCGCAGCCGCTCGTAGTGCCGCCGATGGCGCTCGATGCTGGCCAGCAGCAGCTCGGGCGGGTTCCCGCCGCTGGCCTCCAGCTCGCTGCGGTACGCGTCGTACTCCACCCTGCCACACACACACACTGAGCCGAGCGCATACCCCACATGCAGTTGTTTGTACTAGGATCTTTCGGAGCGTGGCTAAAATCGGAAGTAACGCCGCCATCGCTATATTGCACGAAATTATTACCAACAGCCACCCCCGGATTTACACCTAGGCCTACAAGGCCTCGGCTTATGAGCCCAGCCAGCCTAGGGGCCCCAAAGCTACCCCGACCGAGGTGGCTTGCCTGCCTTACGGCAGGTGGACAAGGTTGAACAGTAAGGGCCAAAGCACACACGCTACTTTTTGCATCGGCTATCGGCGATTCAGCTGCTTTTTAGAAGCTAAATGCAGCGACCAAGCATTCCACACCGCACACTTAAAAACGCCAAACGCGGCGATTCAGTCGCTTTTCGGAAGCTCGATACAGCGGCTGAACGCTACACTCCGCACACATTCGGATGCAGGTCGCAGCGATTTGGCATTTGCGCCAGCATCGGAGCAATCGCTAAAACGCGCGATTCCGATACCACGTCCGAACGCAGAGAGTCGCCAAAACGTGATGCAGCATCGATACAGCCGCAAAATCGCCGATGCAATAAGAAGCGTGTGTGCTTTGGCCCTAAATGCTGCAGGCCCCGCGCTCATACCATGGTATAGTCCACTTAACAAAGGAGTTGTTGAGTGCGTGAGTTGGGCCCTAAGCGAATTCTTCAGGGTGCTTAAGGAGTAAACATACTAAAAGTCCCCGCGTCTAAAAGTTCCCACTTTTTGAGTATTTCGCTAATATTTTTACCGACTTCAAAAAAAACGGAGGTTATCAATTCGACACGTATGTGTGTAATATTATTGGAACTGCAATATTTTTTTATTTTTATTTTATTTTAAAACACATACACTGTCATCAAAACTTACTATTAGACTTAAAATTATAGAGAACTAGCTGCGCCCCGCGGTTTCACCCGCATAAGTCTCGATCCCGTGGGAATATCGGGATAAAAAGTAGCCTATGTCCTTTTCCGGGACTCTATCTATCTCTATACTAAATTTCATATAAATCGGTTCAGTGGTTTAGGCGTGAAGAAGTAACAAACATATAAACACACACACTCACAAACTTTCGCCTTTATAATATTAGTGTGATAGTGTGATTATCATATCAAAAAGTAGTTTTAAAAATTAGTCTTATTTAAAAAAAATGTTTTGTTAAAAAAGGAGTAAATTCATTTTGGCACATACGTCATTATATTCACATATGTATGATAATCTATTAGGGCTTCCAAACGCGCTAAGAAGAAGGGCTTCCAAACAAATATACAAAATTTCATAGATGTATGTATGTTTGTCCACGCATTTCTCCGCCACTATTAATCGGATCGTGACCATTTTTAACCGACTTCAAAAAAAGGAGGAGGTTCTCAATTCGTCGGAATCTTTTTTTTTATGTATGTTCTCCGATTTCTCGAAGACGCCTGGACCGATTTGGAAAATTTTTCTTTTGTTTGAAAGGGTATACTTCCCAAGTGGTCCCATGATTATCAGGTCAGGATCTGATGATGGGATCCCAGGGAAATCGAGGGCAACCTTCAAATTTTATAGGCACATAGTACCATTTTCATATATTTTCTAAAGCTGTTCAAGTATTTTTTATTTATAATAACACTCGTGTATTAATTGCTCTCGGAAAGCACCATTTGGTGAAGTGGAACTGATGATGAAGACCACAGATGGCCACCGGAACTACTCAATAATATCTACGTACTATTTCACGAGTTGCGATTCGATACTTAAAGTATCATGGTTGCTAAGCAATTTATGCTCGTCACAATGTGAATGGTGATATGGAGCTGATGGTGGACCAGGAGAACTCTTCAACAATTAAATTCCCTGCATCGGGAAAAGCAATATTTTGTAAAAGGCGATGAGAAAGTTGACACTAGGCTATTGTAACTGAGATAAATTATAAGCAGACCCACTAAAAAGCGTGAAATAAAAACTTTTAACAAACAGAAAACCGACTTCCAAAAAAAAACACTACAAAGTGAAAAATAACTTTAATTTCGGAAGTCGGTGGCAAAAAACTAAAATACAGATCCAAAGACACCGACTTCCGAAATTAAAGTTATTTTTCACTTTGTAGTGTTTTTTTGGAAGTCGGTTTTTTTTTTGTTAAAAAGTTTTGTCTTTATTGGCTTACATTTACTTCAACTTAGGGAATAGTGCAAGTTTCATCAAAATCGATTCTGTAATTTTCAAGATATGGACTAAATCGACTTCAAAAAGAAATTAACTCAAAATTATGAAATAACTTTAATTTCGGAAGTCGGTGGCAAAAAACTAAAATACAGATCCCAAGACACCGACTTCCGAAATTAAAGTTATTTCATCATTTGGAGTTAATTTATTTTTGAAGTCGATTTAATTTGTTTAAATTACTTTTTTTGTTATGAAAATTTGAGACCACATCTTCCTGATGTGGTCTCAAATTTTGTTTACTTTGTAGTTTAAGTTTTGATCCAACATATATGTATTTGTATTGTGTTGATGGCGCGAACGACATTATTGTCATCGCGGCTAGAGCGTAGAACCTGTCTTTGGCTAGCACAGGAGCAGGGAGATTGGCACTAGCAGGGATAGGAGCACCCAGCAGTGGGTGAGGTCAGGTTGTGAATTATGATGTTGTTGAACATTCTATAGTGATAGTTAAAAGATGGATAAATAATAGCACCTGGCCGCCTCGTACTGCCGGATGGTGAGCAGCGTGTCCTCGATGGTCTTGTTGGTGAGCGTGTTGAGTGAGTTGTTGAAGAAGTGCAGCGCCGCCAGCAGCGTCTCGCCGTTGCGCGTCAGCGTGCGCTGCGTGTCTGCGTTGTACAGGAACCTGAAGGCCAATTCTTGTACTTAAAAAACCGTTCAAATATAAATCGCAATCTCACCTCAGCGAAAATCAATGTCAAAACGGTAGTTAAGTTTTAGAATGCGAACGTTAAAATAAAATTCTTTTCAACGAACTTCGGTCACGGCTCACGACGGCCAATCTCAACGGAAAGAAACTGGCCAACTACACAGGAGAAATTATTACTTATAGACTATATTTTATTATATATTACCAACGAGATTCATTACAATTAACTTTTACCATTATAGAACTTATACAGGGTGAAATTGAATTCATGGGCATCCTTTTAAGGGGTCATTATAATCATCATTATGAACAACTTTAACCATGGGTACAAATCTGAAATCGCGAAAAAAAAATCAGCTCTTCCCTACATTTTGACGAGTTATGTGAACATAGATGCAAGGAACAGCTGATTTCTTTTCGCGATTTTAGGTTTAGTCCCATAGTAAAAGTTGTTCATAATGATGAGTACAATGACCCCTTAAAAGGATGCCCATGAATTTAATTTTAACCCTGTATAATATAGGTACATTATCCTATCCAAGTCAGCTTGCAGCAAGTAAGGGTCCTCTATAGATTTTATAGGCAGGGTCAAGTTGAGATAGTCTGCTAATAAATATGATTCTGCGTGATGGAAGCAGTGAATAATCGAATTAATAAAAATATTGAAAATCAAGGACCCTAAGTGGGAGCCTTGTGGTAGCCCAGACGTCTCGATAAAATCCTCAAATCGGACTCCATTCAAAACAACGAACGACAAACGGTCACTAAGGGTCCGTTCACACAGACCGGCTCGGAGAGCATCGGCGCGCATTTTTCTTTTCACACAGACCCGGATCGTATACGCTTGGAGTTGGTCGGAGCGGACCCGCCAACTATTTCACATAGACCGGCTGGAAGCTATCTGAAAGCGGATGCGCTCGGAGCCGGTCGGATGCGCTCGCAGCCGGTCGGATGCACTTGCAGCCGGTCGGATGCGCTCGGAGCCGGTCGGATGCGCTCGGAGCCGGTCGGATGCACTCGCAGGCGGTCGGATGCGCTCGGATTCGGGTGGATACACTGCAAATGGCGGTCGGCGTGGGGCGGCGTGCAAGCAATCGGAGCCGATTGGCTGCGCGAGCGAGAAAGAGCACGCAATCGGAGCCGATCGGCTGCGCGAGCGAGAAAGAGCACGCAATCGGAGCCGATCGGCTGCGCGAGCGAAAAAGAGCATGCAATCGGAGCCGAATAGCTGCGCGAACGAGAAAAAGTACGCGATGCTCCTCTTATTAATTCACACCAAGCGCGTTCAAGCATTCTTAATGACAAAAGCAGTGCACATGCAAAAATAAACCTTACTACAAATACTAAAAACTCTGTTTTCAACGTGATAAGAATCTGCTCTCCTCTCCCCGGTCTGTGTGAACGGACCCTAAAGCATGATTGAAATCATAGCAAAAAAACAAAACAACAACAACAAAATTGTTACTATGTATATTTAGGTTCAGGTATGTATCTATGGGTCTTTGTTACCTGCAAATAAATGGTTTATTATCTATACTCTATACTAATATTATAAAGAGGTAAAGTTTGTAAGTTTGTATGTAGGGGGTAATCTCTGAAACTACCAGTCGGATTTGAAAAATTCTTCTTGCATTTGATAGCGCAATTCTTGAGGAAGGCTATAGGCTATTTAACATCATGCTATGACCCTTAGGAGCCGAGCAAAAAGAAAAAAAAGTCAAAAATAACGTTAAGTGATAGCGCGGGCGGGTGATGCGATACGACGGGGTGGCTCGGGGGAAACAAGAAGTTTCACGCGAACGAAGTCGCGGGCTGAAGCTAGTTATTAATATAGCCATAGTGGACTGTAGATTTCGCAGCTCTCGAGTCTCTGCATTAAAAGTTGGTGGTCTACTTTGTCAAACGCTTTATTAAAATCGGTATACAGGGTGGAATTTTTGAAGCTTACCTGGAGGGAAATTACTCAAAATACTGAAGACAGCAAATTTTACTCAAAGGAAACATTCCTTTATTTTTAAAAAGAAACAAAACTGCATTTAAAGATTTTTGAAAATACGCATTGCCAAAAAATGGTATAAAGAAACCCTTATGGTGCGACTCAGTCTGCTGTCCGTCTGTCACAGCTGGATATCTCAAGAATTACTAATGCTATCAACTTGAAATTTGGAATAGCTTTAGATGACGTTTGCCTAACTATTTCGCAAATAAAAAGATTTTTTTTTTTGCAACAGGGACCGAAAGGGTTTCTTAAAAATTCTAAGTGGGGCTACTAGGGCATGTGGGGTATCGAATATACAGGCTGAATTTTTCAAGTGGGCGTGGATGGCCAAATCCGAAACTATGAGGACTAGCGAAAAGTACTCAAGGGAGTCGCGGGCTCGATTTTGATGAAAACTAAAACTGCATAATTGGATTTTTGAAAAATCAATATTTCTAGCCAGGAATCGAACCCGTTGATTTTGACAAAAAAATAAACCCCACTGTATTATTACACCATTCGATAGTGTCGCTAATAAGGATCAAATTCTGGGAAGTAATGACATAGGGCAAACTTAAGGAAATTGTTGGATTTTAATAAACTGCTTCTTTTTTCATACCTTGTTCGGAATTATGCTCAATATTTTTACTAACAACCACTCGTAGCGCAGTCACCTTCACAAAATGATGTTTTAAATTCAAATTTTTAATTGCAGTACAATCCTTGAGACGTCGAATCCAGCTATGTATTGAAAACAATTGTCATCATTTTGAACAAATAATCAGTTAAAGTTTAATAGGTAGCTAACATAAGAAAAATAATAAAAGTATTTTCTTAAAAATGAGCTCTTTCCTTTAGTTTGCCGTATGTCATTACTTCCCAGAATTCGATCCTCACTTCAGAAGATTCTGATTCGTGTGCGTAAATGTGTACTGACTGGTTCTGCAGCTCGGGCGACTTCTGCGCGAGCTCGGCGAAGGCCTCGCCCAGCGCGCGCTGCGTGGCGGCGGCGGCGCCGAGCTGCGCGGTGAGCGCGCCGGAGAGGCGCAGCACGCCGGCGTACTTGCGCTGCGTCTCGCGCAGCATCTCGATCTGGGCCTCCAACTCTGCAGACACACCTCATTTAGATGCACATATTACGTCAACCACACATCAGAGGAACTACTAAAACCGCCCTAACTGCTAGGAAATGTAAATGGCCTTCAATTTCATATTTTTTAAGAACAATGTACTTAGTTAAGTATAAGTTTTCTGAATAGAATAAAATGAATAAAGGTGCTGCTAATGTCCAAACTGTGGATGGATGGATGATGGATGTGCATTTGACAGTACCCGTAAAATAATGAAAATAAGTTGCTGAATGAATGCGCACAATTTGTTTTGATAATCTGCATGTACTGAAAGTGGTCTGTCATTATAAAATTGCCACAAAGCATACACATAACACACATAATCAGCCTATAATGTTCCCACTGCTGGGACACAGGCCTCCTCTCTGTGAGAGGGAGCGGGCCGTAATCTACCACGCGGGCCCAGATCGGCATGTCCTAGAACCAAAAATTCGAAGACATGTGACATTTACCAACCCGCAAAGCATACAATTCAAAATAATATGAAATAAAGTGTTACCAGTGTCCACAGTGCGAGAGCTCTTGCCGAGCTTCTCGTACAGTATCTGTTTGGTGCACTTGTAAGTTGAGACACCCCAGTTGCGGATGGCGTCGAGCTTGGATGAGCCAGCTCGTAGCAATGTACTGGAGCCCGCACCATTTTGTGACACGTCTGGGGGAGCTGACACAATACAACTTTAATTAATTTTTGCATACCAAGTGCTAAAATGTTCTTCAAACAAAACATTTCATAAAAGCTTACATTTATAAGTACCTAAATAAATTCTTGACAAATAAAATTATTCTATTCTATTCCTTTTTTGAAGTATGGAGGTTTGATAAATAAAATAAACAAACAATAAAAAATATAATATTATTTACTTGTTGTTGTTGTGTTCTTGTTTGTTTGTTTCCTTGGCTTACAATATTTTTCATTATAAAACAATGCCAATCAAAAATCAGGCTGAGAAACAGCACTTTTTGAACACAGGACATTAGAATGTTGATCTATGCACAGGACTACATAAGTCGCACTGCTAACACAAAACTGTATCAACTCAAAATGAAGCTTTTTTCAAAAATGACGGAAATCTGATTACTAGTGAACACTGTTTTAAAATTAGTGATAAAATTAAGGGGTTTCTTTAATTATGAGTAATTTCAGAGATTGCAGGTTATCAAGTTATTTCATTTTACATATAAAGAAAGTTATCTCGAATTTGCCTTTTTTTGAGTTGATACAGTCTTGTGTTAGCAGTTCGAAGTCATCAGTCGAGTGCGATGCGAGCTCGGAAACGTTCGCGCATCACTCTTCGCTACGAATAATTTAATTCGTGCTTAGCACGGCATTAGCCGTCGGCGATATGCGTTCCGAAAAACTCATAGTCAACGAGCTCCTGGCGTTCCTGCAACCTCAACTGGACGTCATGGACGAAGTTAGCCTCATGCAGATCTGCACCTCGAGCTACACCGAAGACGAGATTGCTGCTGAAGGATATTGTTACTCTGAAGGCAAGCCTGGCCGAGGTGAAGTTCAAGCTGGATGCGTCTCAAAACACCATCGTTGACTTATGCAATACTGTAGCGGTATGTAGGTCACCTGAGTTCGCATCAAAGGTGAACACTCGCCGTAGTGCGAACAACGCATCGCTGTCCAGTTTCGAGTCAGCGAATTTGGACTTGTCACCGGCCGCTTTCACTGCAAACGATGCATTACCGCGCCCCGCCGATACCGCCTCTACCCCGGTAGAGGCGTCGTCACAAGTTAGCACGTCAACACCTCGCCGTGCTTACTAAGCAGTCGCTGCATATCCTCCTATCCAACAAATGGAGCAGCAACAGAAGAAAGTTTTTGCCAAAAGTGCTAAGTCAATGGAACGGGCATCTAGGAAACGTAATGGACCGGCTCCCAGCATCTTGGCCCCAGCCCCGAAGAAAGGGCACGCAGGCAAGGAGGGCTTAGTGACAGTGGAGTCGAAGCATAGGAAGCCCACTTGTGTAATCGATGTGGTACTGCACTGGCAGGACCAAATATGTTGCTGTGTCCTGCAATACCGTTGACGCAGCTGTACACATCCCGTCTGCATCACTCCACGGTGGCTGAAGATATCGTGGAATACATCAGAAACAGGACCAAGTGGACCTTGAGAGTAGAGAAGTTGGAATCGCGCCACAACATAAACAACATAAAAGGTTACTGGAACATTGCGGTTGCTCTATCGGTTGAAAAATATTCTCCCATCACACATTAACGCAATGCTTGTACAGTCCCTTATCTTCCCCATAATTGACTATGGTGATGTGTGCTACTATGACCGGAATGAGGATTGGGGAGGTATACCCCAGCTATCAGGACAATCCTCGAAGTACAGTCAGGATCCCTACTAGCATCTTACTGGAACACTTCCTTCCTCCGAGCATGTTTGCTCTTGCAAATCTTCACTCAAGCCGGCTAATAAAGGCAAGTTAGAGGTGAGGAACAAGCCTTCTCCCGGGAGATATGGTTTATGGGGTCGCTACTGCCCAACAGTTCGCCACATGCTGCCCTGCGGGTTTCTGTATCTCTCTTGGTCTGGCTCCTCACCCTAGACCTGTTGCGGCAATGTAAATCCTTCCGGCACAGGCCAAGAGTTCGGAGCACGCAAGCCCCACCACAACGTCAACATAGAGATAAGGCAATGGGGTTATTATTATTATAAGACTGTCCCCAAAACAATGGCACTTCACAACTTCTTGTGCTACATTCTGTCCCTAGCCAGAAGGCTAGGGACAGAATGTAGCACAAGAATCTCCCAAGAAGAAGAACCAGATTCTTTGCAATAGTATTAGAATACTCTTTATTATGTACACCATATAAATTACAGACATATTCTATTGAAAAAAGAAAAAGTTCCAGTTGAAACATAAAGTACACATTTAGAACTTACTTTAGATGTGTCCATCTATGTCTATTGTCTGGACAAGTATAACGAGACTGGCCTAGTTAGCACTGGAATGCTAGTGGACGTAATATTGTACAAATACATTGCTCCTGATTGATTAGATAGGATAATATGTGATATAGCACAGCACAAACTTCCAATTCAGTTTTATTGGCAATGACATGACTCAATATTTAACAAGATGCGTCTGAAATAGATATAGACAACTGATCTTGTACATGGTACAAAACTTGGGCCAGGCCCGTGTCGACAGCGATAGAATGAGGGGATTGCATTGGGTTCTGAGTATGTCTTAAGAGTGCACATTGTAATGCTCACCTACAGCTGGTGGTGCTTACCGTACGCGGGCGGGAAGGGCATAGAGCGCGACGTGGGGAACTTGGGCTCCGTGCCCGACGTGATGGAGTCGCTGGACTCGCGGAGCGGCGGAGTGTCCTTCAGCATCTCGTGGATGCTGCGCTCCGATTGCCTGCACGATAACAACGCGTTACACCCACACTCATAGCCCACACACAAGCCACTACGAAAGCTGGTAAATTAAACAGATAACAGTCCGGTATTATTGTATAAAATTAAGACAATATTTCCCTGACACATGACACACCATTTAGACATCTTGGCTTTTATATGATGTATTCCTTCAGCGACTAGACAAGTCGATCGCGATAAACACCCCGAACTTCTTCAATTAGACGACAAACTTAGCATTTTTCAAGGAAGTGCCGGAAAATATATGAATTTTATCAATCGACGCTAAGTACTTTTTGACAATGACAATTTTATTTACAAGATGTTGCCTTTTCTCTCACCGTTGTAAATTTGACAACCTGTGACAGCAGGATAGATCAGTGTTGCCACAGTTAGTTTTGTAAATTCCCCGCGTCATGTTGAAAAATTCCTCTTTTTATAGCAAAATTCCCCTCGAAGTTCATGATGTAGGAAAAACAGAATAAAAATGTTTTACTACTGAAAACTTTATTCCAAAAACTGAAACAAATACATCACTTTTTGTATAGGTTCGCTTTGAGCATATTTATTGTTGGCTCAAATTTTACACAATCTTTTATTTGGTCTGTCTTTAGTTTGCATTAGTAATTATTTAACTAGGTATACAATAGTAAAAACACTTTAGAAATGCCTACTTCGAAATAATTTTATAATAGTCGAGTAAATATATACCTTTTCTCGAGATCTTTTGGTTAGTTTACTGATGAATTTATCCATCGTAACTTAGCAAAACTCTTTACAAGAAAAATAAACACTGACCACAAAACAATATTTACTCTGACTGACTGACTCTGTGCCACAGTGCCATCTCTGTGCAACCAAACTAACCAACACAGTGACGCAGGACGCAGCCAACAAGTCCAGCCATAGACATTATTTTTTAGTTTCTTTTTGTCAACTTAGGGGACAGGCAAAAGAATCATAGCCCATCCAGCCTTATTAGATGTACAGACGCCAGCACATCAAGCTACTCCAATCTGTCAAATTTCTTTGATAGATTTTCGACTTTACTACAAGGTGATAAGGTTCATATTCAATTGGGAAAATTTGACAGATTGGGGTAGCTTGATGTGCTGGCCTCTGTACATACAAGTATTAATTATATATTTATTGCATTTGAAGTATTAAATTCCCCTTTTATTCTTATAACCCTTTTTTGCCCCTCACATACGTGAAATTCCCCCCAAAAAGGGGAATTCCCCCCAGATCGGCAACGCTGGGATAGATAGCCACATTTACTATAAGTTTGAAAGAGAAGGCAACTTTTGTTTTTTGACGTTTAATAATCGGAGGTTTTATTTATTTATTGCTATAGCAACAATAAAGTTTGGATACACGCTCAACATTTTTTACCGTTTGGATGGGTCGAAAATGTTCTCCTTGGGGTCAATGGATGTGCAAGATAGTGAAGAAGTGTATGTGGGGTGTGATTTTAACGGGAATCCTTATATAAAATTTACTGTAAAAGTTGTACAAGTTACTGCAATAAACTTTTTGTGTTTTGAATTTTTTTTTATACTATAGGAAGACAGAAGGATGGGTATGAAACAGTGCATTGCGGTTGGGGATACGGAGACCGTAACACTGATGGCGAGGCACAACAGTGCCAGTTATTGCCAGGTCGAAGGCCGTGGCAGCTTGCAGCAGCAAGCTGCCACGGCCTTCGGACTGGCAATAAGAAATATGTGGTTTGGTTTTCAAAAACGAAATGAGCATCTGATAAGTTATAAAAGTGGCCGCCACGCGACACAAATTGACTACTTCCTAATAAGATGAAACAGCCTTAAAAGTGTCAAAAATTGTAAAGTGCTCCCAGGTGAAGACGCAGTCTCACAACATAGACTGTTGATAGCCCAAAACCAGATGGCGTATGATAGAAAAAGAGGAATGTGCTAGTATGTTTAAGGGTGCGTCCACATCTGGCGAATGCGCCGCGATGCGCAGCTCGCGAGCCGTTTGCGAGCTGCCCGCGAGCTGCGCGCGTGCATTTTTGTTCGTGCGCCGCTCCTGCGCCGCTCACGCGCATTTCGTGCGACCTAAGCGCCGTACGCGATCAGCGCGCGGGCGGCGCGCTAGCCGCTCGCGTCTTCCTTCCGCCCGCGCCTCAATCCGTGCGAGAATTGAGTGCGCGCAGATCGCGCGCCGCGCGCACGCCTTTATACGAGCCTTGCATGAGTTGCGCTAAAGAGGCGCACCAAACCATTGCCGTGACTGCACGCGTGCAGCTCGCGGGCAGCTCGCAAACGGCTCGCGAGCTGCGCATTCGCGGCGCATTCGCCAGATGTGGACGCACCCTTAGAGTCAAGTGGTAGATAAAATGATTGAAATAAAGGATATGGGAGGAAAATCTGTGAATGAATGTTGGAAAGAGATGGCGGTTTGTATAAGGAGAGTAGCAAAATATGTGTTCGGAGAATCGAAAGGGAAAAATATGATAGAAAAGGATACATGGTGGTGGAATGAAGACGTACAAAAGATGCTTAACGAAAAGAAAATTGAGTTTAAAGAATGGCAGGGTGTAGAAAATGAGAATGATAGTTTGAAAGAAGATAAGAAGAAGATTTATAAAGAATGGAAGAGAAAGGCAAAAAAGGCAGTAGCAGTTTCGAGGGCTAAGGCGCAGGAGAAGTTGTACCATTAACCATTATTAATTTTATTAAGACAAGAGAAGACGAGAGTAAGACTCACTGGACAGCCCTAGAGGCCAGAAAGAGCTCTACCGGATTACAAAAGCCAGAGCAAGGAGAACGAGAGATACAATTCATATTAAATGTATGAAAGACGACACTGGTTAGGTTCTGCCCAAAGATGAAGAAATAAAAGAACGATGGAAGGTTTATTTTGAAAAACTAATGAACGAAGAGAATAAATGGAATGGTGTGCTCAAAGAGGTACAAGTAAATATGGGTTTGGTGATGGAAATTAGCATGGATGAAGGAAGAAAGGCAGCTGTCCAAGGTATGAAAAATGGAAAGGCTATGGACCCAGATGATATACCAGTAGAAGTATGGAAGTGTTTAAAGGAAGATGGATGTATGTGACTGACTTTATTCTTCAATAAGTTGTTGCATGAAGGTGGGATACCACCCCACAAGAGTGGTGCAATAGTTCGCTAGTGCCCATCTTTAAGAATAAAGGTGATGTACAGGACTGCAACAACTATCGTGGGCATTCGTGGGATAAAGCTCATGTCACATAGTATGAAGGTATGGGGGAAGGTAACAGAGAAAAGATTGCGAGAGGAGAGTGAGATTATCCCAAACCAGTTTGGTTTATGCCAGGTCGAGGAACAATGGACGCCACTTTTGCACTCTGCCAATTGTACGAGAAGTACAGACGTGCAAACAACAACTTGCATAATATGGTGTTCATTGATCTGGAGAATGCGTATGATAGGGTACCTCGTGATGTGCTGTGGTGGGCCTTGAAAGAGAAAGGTTTGCCCGGGAAGTGTGTAGGTTTAATTCGTGCTATGTACATTATCTCGTAGGTACAGTTGTATAGTACGGCTGCTGGCAGTACCGACGAGTTCAGTGCAGGCGCGGTCGCAGCCCAAGATTTTGGGGGGGTCATCATGTGTGCCGAGGAATATTTTAGGGAGGTACGCTCAGCATCAAAAGTTGATTAACACTTCAGTTTTTTTAATCTTAGTTATTGAGCAAAATATTTGTTCAAAATTGCAGCAGAAGAAATTTTTTTAGAATATACAGAGTGAATTTTCCAAGTGGGCGTGGATAGCCAAATTCTAAACTATGAGGAATAGCGAAAAGTACTGAAAGGAGTCGCGGGCTCGATTTTGATGAAAACTAAAACTGCATCATTGGATTTTTGAAAAATCAATATTTATAGCCAGGAATCAAACCTGTTGATTTTGAAAATCGTCTCCAATTGGAGACGCGCGGTGCTTGACCGGTTAATGTTTTTGAATATGCCAATTGGGGTTTTCGTGGCTCAAGTACAGTTTTGAGTTAGTAAGGCAAGTAAATCATTCAGACTCTCGACAGCTTGAATGATTTTGGGGGGGGTCATGACCCCTACGACCCCCCCCCCCCCTCCTCGGACCGCGCATGGTTCAGTGTGGCTGTAGGCTTGCACCAGGGATCGGCTTTACGTCCTAACCTCTTCCTGTTGATTATGGATGTTCTTACGTCGGACATCCAGAAGGAGGCACCCTGGTGCATGTTGTTTGCCGATGACATTGTCCTTGTCGATGAAGATGGACCTGAGATCCAGAGCAGATTGGAGAAATGGCAACAGAAGCTGGAGAATGTTGGCTTGAAAATCAGCAGAACCTTAACCGAATTATATGTTCTGCGATTTCGGCGGTCTCTCCAGTTCTGGAGCCATAGCGGTTGATGGCGCACTTCTCCCAGTCTGCTCGGACTTTCGGTATCTCGATTCACTCGTGCAAAACGATGGCGAAGTAGATCGGACGGTTAAGCACAGAATTAACACTGGATGGATGAAATGGCGGCAGGTCACGGGAACAATCTGCGACTCTCGCATTCCCCTTAAACTTAAGGGGAAGATATACTACTACCTACCGCTAAATGTATCTTACCAAGATACCGCTACTCATTTAGTAGCACCTGTTTAAAATGAATTATTACTAAATAATTATGTATTTATTAAACCGCTTCGCGGGGCCCCTATTTCTGTCTACAGGAACCTAACGGTCGGTGCGCCAAGTCACGAGCTCGCTTTGCTCGCTCTTGCATCCTAAGTTCTCATTGCGTTTTACTATGTCGAGATATATGAATGTACAGAATTCAAATATATATATTTAGCATGGTAACATTAGTTACAGGACCGTAACGCGTAATGCCTGACGTTTCATAACCCCCTGCCGAATGCTTTGCTCTGCATTCGTGCATAGTTTGCTTTGGAAATGACGAGCATAATGTATACTAATACAAAGAATGCCTGTGTTGAAATACATTTTACTCTTTAGTGTAACGAGCACAAAGCGGTCCAGCACAGACTATAGATGTATGATGTATGATGATGTATGTGGTAATATACAGTCTGGCATTACTCGGCCGGGTATATTTAGGGGTATATTTAGTAGTCACGCAACGCTAGGTCCTAAATTTTTCAGATAAAGATACTCCAACTCGGGTATATTTAGTAGTTAGAAATTTAGAAAGCCTCATGCTAACTATACCCGACTAAAACCCTATGGAGAGTTTCCACAAGGTACATTTAGTAAAGACGCGTCTTGTATGGATCAGAATGTTGGTGATGTTGGGCCACAAAAGGGATGAACGAAAGGCAATTGCATGCAGCTGAGATGAGAATGCTAAGAGGGATGTGTGGTGTTACACGAATGGATAGAATAAGAAATGAGTAGGTACATAAGATACAGTTTGAAAGTGGCATCGGTAACTGAAAAGTTGTGTGGAAATCGGTTGTCGTGGTATGGGCATGTGTTACGGAGAAATGAGGAAAATGTCGTGAGGAGAGTTTTGAGTGTGGATGTCGATGGCTATAAGAGTAGGGGAAGACCAAAGAAACGATGGATGGAATGCAGTGGCGAAGGGTGAATTTATGACAGAGGTAAGCCGGAGCAAAAAAAAAAATGCCAAAAAAAATTGAATTATGAATTGACTATAGTATGGTTATGTTCTGAATTTTCGAAGAAAAGCCGGTGGGAATCGAGTTGTATGGTACCTACGCCACTGATGGAATGTGTGAACGATGATATGGTTAGAAAGGGGGTGACTACCGAGATGGTACGACTAATAGAGAAGTATGGAAGAAAAAGACATGTTGCGCCGACCACAAAATACATTGGGATAAGGGCAGGAGAGTGATCGATGAATGAAAAAAGGAAAATTGTATTACTTTCCAAAAATAAAACAGTCCTAAATGCATCATAGTTGTTTTAATTTATAAATAAATCGGACTCACTATAAATAATAAATTCTATTAAAGCTATGTACTTGTGTTCATAAGTCAACATTATACAACAGTCTATAAAAAAGGTCAATAATTTAATATGATGTGTGTATAATAATTAATCTTGTAATAGGTAATGTGCGAATAACTGATCATTACAAGGTAGCATTTGATACTCTGAGTATTACTTACGCATGTATACCTACTATCGAATTTCTATAATTACAGTATTATACTATAGATACCTAGGTAATACCTACGCTAGAACCAATTTCGCCATACTCTTTCATTTCCTATTTAAAATGTATGGCTCGCAGGGACTGCTTACCAACACGTTTGCATGTGCTACATGTCGCTCATTCGGAGAAACGTCGACGTAAGTTCTGCTACTTTTTTTGAAGTGAAAACTTTTTTAGGCGCGCTGGGCATTTTTTGAGATGGGAAAAAACCATTGAATTCGTGCCACTGTTATCGTAACCGACACCGCTTCGATTGTGTTCGGCTGACGAATCGACGAAAACTGGCAAACACTGGAAACTGTCGAGTTAACACAACTGTCAAATTGGTAAAACTGACGAATCAACGAAACTGGCGAATTAAATAAACTGACGACTGAGGGAAACTGAACAGTGATACGCGGACTCGTCCTCGGGATGTACTTGGTTTTAATGTATTATGTCAGTGAGGCACTTCCGGAGTGTTTTTTTAAGTCTTTGCTTTCCTAACGTAAATAGTACGCTTTCTAAGACGTGCTTTGTCATATTTAACTAATTTTTGGGAAAATATACATTTAAGTACGTCGATGTATCTCCAAATGAGCGATGTGTGCACAGGAGCATGTCACGTGCCTACGAAGATACGTCGCCACGTTATGCAAAGTAAAGCAATGCTTTTAATGACTAACAGGGTATAAGGATGGTGAAACTGGCTCTTAAAATAATCATATTATATTAATTTACAAATGTAACAACCTATTTATTATAATGAATTACTTTTTATCATGGGCGCTCCCGGAACCATGTTACAGGGAACTATTCCACTTTGCCCCACCGGCTGCCCCACTGGCTCTTATATTAGTTATGATAACATAATATAACGTATATAATAATATGTCGCAGCCAACTGGTTAAATTAGCCGTTTAGTTAACCCGAACCGCCTGGCCTTTGGAAGTCTGTAGTGCTCGCCTCGCTTCGCTCTCTCGGCTCGCGCGCGGTTGATCACAGTTCTAACCTAAACTATTGAACGGCCGCCGTTTACTAACTAAACGGCAAATTAAACCAGTTAGCTGCGACTTATAATGAGCTAAGTTTAAAAATAAATAGTCATCTATATACTTATAATAAATCTGTAGAGAGGTCAATTCTGTACATTAAACATATTTTCAAAATAACTATCAGGGGGTGATTAGTGATCGATACTGATGCCAAAAATGCAATCAGTAAAATTTTTGTCTGTCTGTCTGTCTTTCTGTCTGTCTGTCTGTCTGTATGTTCCTTATAGAAACAAAAACTACTAGACGGATTTTAACGAAACTTGGTACAATTATTCTTCATACTCCTGGGCAGGTTATAGTATACTTTTCATCACGCTACAATCAATAGGAGCAGAGTAGTGAAGGGAAATGTTGGGAAAACGGGAGAAGTTACTCCATTTTTTAAGCTTCCGTCGCGTGTGCAGCCTTAATGGTTAAAGTTACATAGGAATCATGTATGACAGAAATATTCTACATAAAATTGTCTAAAAAATATCCCGCAACAGCATATGTCTATCTTTTATGGTTGACTCACAATAACACGTGTAACTCCTGATAGCTTAGCAGTTCGGAGCATTCTGATTATATTTGTTTACTCTTACGTTTATAATACTCTCACTCATCCCTAATTTAAGAAAGTTAACATTATAACCTATTCAATAAAAAAAGAATTATAGAAATCGGTATAGAAACACCAAACTTATACATGAAATAAGCCATCGCGCCGTCGCACGTCTGAATCATGCTATAAGGATTATTTTTGTGTAACGGTTGCCGCGCTCGACACGGGTCGCGGCGGCGGGCGGTAGGGTATAAAAAGGCGGGAGGTCCGACTGTCCGAGAGCGAGCTTCATTCAATATTTGGCTGTTGATGCGTTCAGAGCGATCGACCTTATTGACAGACAATAATTGATATTGAGAAACCGTGCTTATCAGCGCGACTTTTAGTCTTTAAATAGTTTATTTGAATTTCTTTTGTTGTTATTTTGTAAAATAGGTATGAGTTGTTTTGGTAGTGTTTAAATATTCGTTCAAATTAAAAATTATTAAGCGTAGGTACTTTTATTAATTAAAGTAGTTATAAGTAGGTATTTATTTTTAAGTGAAGTAGGTATAGGTAGATAGTATTGCACAGGCGTTTCAGCTTTATTTTCATTTCTTTTTTGTTGTGCAGACTAGGAATAAAAAAGGATTTTTTTTAAATTCAACCCCTAACGGAGTTAAATAGGGGATGAAAGTTTGTATGAAAGTCCGTCAGTTTTAAAGTTAGGATCATCAAATTTTGTGTTTAGGCTGACGACTAAAAATTAATTTATACGTGTCTCAGCGTTTTTGATAATTCTACCCCCAAAGGGTTAAAAGGGGGGATGAAGTTGTGTATGAAAGTCCGTCAGTTTAAAAGTTAGGATCTTTAAATTTTGTATTTAGGCTAACGATTGAAAATTATTTTATAATTACGTGTCTCAGCGTTTTTGATAATTTCTCCCCCAAAAGAGGGATGAACGACCTGACTGAAATATCAACGCACAGTCTAAATCGCTGGTCCTTCCTAGGGACATGAATTTTGGAGGGTGTGTTCTTTGTGAAGAGTAGGTATCGAATAAGAAGAGGTTTTTGGAAATTAAACCTTTAAGGGGGTGAAAAGGGGGGATTTTGTTGGCATGAAAAATCTTATTTCTTGAGTTAATAACCTTGAAACTTGGCACGAATACTTATCTAAGTAAATTATGAAGTTTGGAATTTTTCGTTTTTCTAAAATACCCCCTAAAGAGGTATTGGGGGGTGTCAAATTTTGTATGGAAGAATTTTAACGCCCTGTCCGATTAACTTGAAACTCAGTATTTATACTAAGGACTAAAAATAATTAATAACATGTATCAGAGTTTTTCGAAAATCTACCCCTAACTGTGTGAAAAGAGGTAGTTAATTTTAAAGGGGAGGATTTTACCGCGTGGCTTGATTAGCTCGAAAATTGGTATAAATAAACTGAGTCAAGTTATAAAATTCCACACCTGTGGGGGTGAAAAGCGGGGATACAGTTTAATTGAAAAATCTGATTCCTTTGTTCTATAAACTTAAAAATTGGCCCGAATACTTATTTATCTAAATTAATTATAAAGATCATACCAACATACATTTTCGAAACTTTTAGAGGAAAGTACGAATTTCACGCGGACGAAGTCGCGGGCAGAAGCTAGTAGAAAATAATATTATACTGTTTTGCTGACCATAGCCAATATGAATTGAGGCCCTTGGTGGCGCTTTTCTATGATAGGTACTGCTACGGCCGACTAAAACTGAAAATCTGAAGCTGATTATTTAGTCTGTTTCCTTCGCATGTATTTTGAACATAGATTACATCTATGCTTAATAAGTTAGTGTAAACAATGTTGGGTGTTGCAGATTTACTGTCCTCATTTTCATTTAAGCCTCATTTAAGAAAAGCTCTATGACTACACTATATTACTATTGACAACTTTATTGATTTTGGATGTGCACACATAGGTACAAAGCGTGGCCGTGGGACAAAAGACCCGCACCGCCGCGTCAGGCGTCAGCGCCACCTAGCATTATTTTCTTTAATCAATCCTATAATTAATTCGTTGGGTTTGAATGTGATAGATTTTTCAGTAAAACATACAAACATACTAAATACAACGGGTAACTATTTGAGACTAGTCTTTCACATGTTATCCGGTTACGAGTTTAGCTCGTCCATAGATATCCGAAGCTCGTCAGATGTATTTACAAATAACACGATACAAAAATATAAGTCGTTTACCTTTTCTTAATGATAAGTACAAATGTTTAATTATCTATACGGTACTTATTTATACCTAAAGTGAATGTACGAGTTATATCAACACTAGAATTAGCGGGGTAATTGCGTAGTACACTATAGCAATGGGTTTCATTTGGACAGTTCAACAACATTCATTGCGTTATTTACGTTGTCGAGCAGACACATGAGCAATGGATTAGCAATATCCTTCAAAATGATTCAGATTGAGATTCATGGTGTGTTACGCAATAGTGCAGCACCACCTAACTACTTCGGAGATACAGACAGGACCTAGGTACATTCATATGTACCTACTTATGTGCCTGTGCAGCTGTGCAGGGTACAATTACCTTGTTAGTATTATAGGGTACTTCATATCACATCACAGTATTTATCTATCGTTTCTATTGTAAGCAGTTGTCAGGCTCGGGCCGTCCGGGCACCTCGAGGGTGCCAAGGGTACTCACATGTTTCTAATACTTAGGCACGCTGAAATCCAGTGACTTCTAAGGTTTATCATTAACTAGAAAAGATAATACCCCGACTTGAAATGTTTATTTAATTGATCACTAGAGCTTATATTGACAGCCTACAGGCTAAATCACATAGAACTGTCTGTCTTTGGTTATGAAAATGCGAGAAACACACTGCCTTGATTCGAAAACGACTACACTTTGAAAAGTACACCAAACACTGAGCTTGCTCGATAATACAGCACCTTCTGGGCACACTCCACTATGTCGTAGGAGTTCATTATGTGACGACTTCACCGCTATTCCGCTGCTGGATGTAGATAAATCCAACGCAGATCAACAAACGTGTGCTCATCTAAAGCGAATCCTTCATTTTCGACAAAGAACGAAACTTATTCGCAGCTCTTGTTCTCAGCTCGGCCAGTGTGTGGCCCCTACATGTGCGTGTGTGCGTGGGGTGGAGGGCGCGCAGGGCGCGGGCGGCGCGGTGGTCAGTCGAGCATGCGCAGCGTGTGCTCGGGCCCGTACTGCGCGTGCGTGGCGGGCGAGCGCAGCGGTCGCATCTCAGCGGCCGAGCTGTCCCCTCCGCTGCTCACCACGAGCGTCTCCTGCGGGCAGCACGACGTCTTCATCGACACTGATTCCGTCGATGTTTTGTGACTCTGTTGGGGATACGGCATGATTAAAAAAAAATTTTTAGATCATGACATTATGTCCGCTAGAGGGCGCCATATTCAATTTAATATGACGTCACATAGCCTATAACCAGCGGACGATCAAGACGCTTCCGACGAAACATCATTTGCCCAATTATGACAAGTAGTTTAGAAGTTATGAGGGAACAGATGAGCATACATACATAGGTACATACCGATCAAAATCATAACCCTCCTTTTTAATAATAATAATTAATAATACAGTCGAATTGAGAACTTCCTCCTTTTTTGAAAGCGGTTAAAAATGGTATAGTTGAGTCTATTGCCAACAAATACTGCATGGGCAAAATCCAGACATCATTATCATCCTGGCTGCAACTGAGATAATCCAGCACTCTAATTGCGTAACACTCTACCTATCAGTCGGAATCTGAATCATTTTGAAGCAAATTGCTAATCCATTGGTTTGTAAGTTCGAAAAATTTGTCTGCTCAACACGTAAATAACGCAATGAATGTTGTTGAACTGTCAAAATGAAACCGATTCCGATTGATAATGAGTTACGCAATTGCCCCACAGGTATGAAAACCCAATAACACTTTGGCATCATGGGGATTGGAAAACATAAGGAGGCCTTACCCGCTTGAAGCAATGCGCGATGGAGTGGCAGAGGTTGGTGAGCGAGAGTCGCCGGCGCTGGCGCATGAGCACGTAGAGGATGGGGTTGAGCACGTAGTTGAGCAGCATGAGGATGTCCGACAGCGTGGACAGCGGGTTCAGCCGCGGCCACGCCTTCGGGCCCAGCCCGAGGTACAGCGCCGACGTCAGCTGTGGGTCAACAGTACGATCGTGATGTAACCGTAGCATTCACGTTATATAAAGGGTGTTTTTTTTAGAGGTATATAAATTGAAAATCAAATAAAACACCTAAAAATAAATTTCATTATCATGGTATTGGTTTTATTTAAAAGATATTCTTATGCCTTGGTGCTTAAAAATGATTTCGGACATATGGGCGCCACGGCTGGCTCGAATGAAGCGTAATCGGGAAGTCCAATTTTCGACCACTTTTTCGAGCAACTGGGGCCGTATATCGGCAATAACGCGGCAAATGTTGGCTTTCAAGTGGTCCAACGTCTGTGGTTTATCTGCGTAGACGTGTGACTTCATATATCCCCAAAGAAAGTAATCCATAGGTGCGAGATCACACGATCGTGGAGGCCAGCTCACAGATCCATTACGCGAAATTATGCGCTCTTCGAATGTTTCCCGCAATAAATTGATGGAGTCGCGCGCTGTGTGGCATGTTGCACCATCTTGTTGAAACCACAGCTCTGCCACATCAATACCATTCAACTGGGGAACAAAAAAGTCGGCAATCATGGCTCTATAGCGCTTTCCATTGCCGGCGATGGCGAATCGACTCATTCGGGTCCTTTTCAACGCTACGCTCCACAGCAGCAATAACTTCTTTTTCTTCTTTTACGGTTCAAAAGTTATGACCAATTTTTGTTTTTTTTTTCATTCACTTAGAATAGTGCTCAAAGAAAAAAATCATTAAAAAAAAACTATCAGGGCTATCAATTTAATTTCTTTTAGATAGCCCTGATAGTTATTTTTAATAAAATTTTTTAACACTGCGAAGTGATTGAAAAAAAAAATTGGTCGTAACTTTTGAACCGTAAAAAAATTCATCGACATTCTCAGGATTAAAAAGTTTGGAAATGATCATGCCCACGCCCCTATTCGATTTGATCCATACTTCCAGGGACACCCAAAATGATCACCCCCTGGTGACTTGCACACTCAATAGTGGGCCCCGGAAAACGGTCGCTAGCACATACTCGTAGTGTCGTAGCAACAAGGGGGCAACATATCCTGAGGTGCTTATGAGGACAGGAGACGTATTCCACGGCTATCAGGACAATCCCGGAAGTACGGTCAAGATCCCTAGCAGCTTACTGGAATAGTTCCTTCCTCCGAGCACGTTTGCGAATCTCCACTCAAGCCGGCCAATAAAGGCAAGAATGAGGTGGGAGCTCTATTCCCCGTCATTGTTCACTCCAGCCGGCCAATAAAGGCAAGCCATTTGTCTACTCATGTGCCAGAGGTGAGGATCAAGAGTTCTCCCGGGAGATATGGTCCGTGGGGCGCTACTGCCCAACAGTTCGCCATATGCTGCCCTGCGGGTTTCTGTATGTCTCTTGGTCTGGCTCCTAATCATAGACCTGTTCCGGCAAAGTAAACTCTTCCCGCACAGGCCTAGAGTTCGGAGCGCGCAAGCCCCACCACGACGTCAACGTAGAGATACGGCGGTGGGGTATTATTATTATGCACATTGAGTTTAAGATATAAATCGGGTTTGCAGAGGCTCGATGTGCACTTTCTTTGTAAACTGCCACATATTGTTATTAACAAACCTCATCCAAGCCACTAGTACCTACTACCATGTAATACATACTCATTAGATCATCACACAAGTGCCAAGATATGTAAGCAATTTGAAAATGATTAGTTTATTACAAGTTTATTACCTACTCATTCCATTCTGTTTACGGGACTATTAATTATATGAAATGTAGAAAGTGCAAACAATTAGTTATTATTGAGTGCGGATCCCGACACGACATCAATGAAGGCAATCGGTTTAATTGATCAATTGCCAGCGCCCAGTACCAGTACAGAACATCCACTGAGGCGACGCGCGACGTGTGCAGCGACCTACAGAACTAATATCTGCTTTAACTGCTTATTTGCTTGTTTTATATTCTCTACTAGCTTCTGCCCGCGACTTCGTCCGCGTGAAATTTCACCCTCCCCACATTCACCCTCTTAGGGGTGGAATTTTCAAAAACCCCTTTTTAGTGGATACCTACTATTCACAAAGAACACACCCTCCAAAAATCCAGCGGTTTAGACTGAGCGTTGATATATCAGTCAGTCAGGACTTTGAATTTTATATATATAGATTATTGGTCTTGACTCAAATATTATTTATACCAATTTTATAGCTAATCAAGCCACGCAGTAAAATTCTCCCCTGTAACATTAACTACCCCTTTTCACGCAGTTAGGGGTAGATTTTCGAAAAACCCTGATACACGTTATTCTTTATTTTTAGTCTTAGTATAAGTACTGAGTTTCGAGTTAATCTGACAGCGCGTTAAAATTCTTCCATACAAATTTTGACACCCCCCAATCCCTCTTTAGGGAGTAGTTTAGAAAAACGAGAAATGCCAAACTTCATAATTTATTTAGATAAGTATTCGTGCCAAGTTTGAAGGTTATTAACTCGAGGAATAAGATTTTTCATACAAACAAAATCCCCCCTTTTCACCTCCTTTAAGGTTGAATTTACAAAAAACCCCTTCTTATTTGATACCTACTCTTCACAACGAACACACCCTCCAAAATTCAAGTCCCTAGGACCAGCGGTTTAGGCTGTGCGTTGATATCTCAGTCAGGTCGTTGAATTACATACTAACTGTGCCCTGCGGTTTTACTTGCGATAAAAGTATTATAGTCCTTATTTATTGATTCCCTTTACAAGTCTCCACCCCTCTTTTTATACCCTGAAGGGATAATTTCGGGGGTAAAACCTATTCTGTATCCTTCCCCATAACTCAAACTATCTCCATACATCTAAATCGGTTCGTGGTTATTTATTACCCATACAAACTTCCACCCCCCTTTTCACCCCCTTAAGGGATGATTTCTGGGATAAAAACTATCCTATGTCCTTCCCCGGGATGCAATCTATCTCTCTGCCAAATTTCTATAAAATTATTCTTTTATGACATTCCTTTAGGCGCGATTTGACGAGCCAAGCGAAGCGCAAGGGCACTACCTACATTTCTTGAAGCGCTTCGTCGTTTTCTTGAACTCTAATAACTTGGGTTTAGATTATACCAAATAAACAAAATTTTCGGGATATAATGTCAATAGTGAACTTATTAAACGTATAAACATTCAATTGCATAGCTCTTATACTTTAGATTTTATTGATATCTAAAAAACCGCGATTTCGTCATTGACTGATGATCACCAAAACTCTTATAAAAATTTGGTATGTTAGCTAGTATTAGTACAAAAACAACAAAAAAATTCTAAAACTTGGAAGGTTTACCTCCCAACCCCTTAAACTGGGGGGTGGAAGTTTGTATGAGACTTCCGCAAATTTTGATGCTAGAGGTCTGAAAATTGATATAAGGACTCCTTGTTATAAATAATAAAATAGATAGGTACATATTTCAGGATTTTTAGTAAATCACTCCCAAAAAAACTCTTTTTTTCTTAAGCAACTAACAAAAAGATGTGAAATCCCACCAAAAACATTTTCATGTAAAAGGTTGCCAAGACGACACCACATATGGCTCGCACTGTCAAAAAGTTACCAGATCTCATGTAGAGCCAAGCTTCGAAGTCTATACGTCCTAACTCTACAAGCCCCAACTTCATTTCAATTCTATGTTATTGTAATTTTTGACGTTCAAAAGTGCCTTTATGTGCCTATCCATACTAATTTTATAAATTCGAAAGTAACTCTGTCTGTCTGTCTGTATGTTACCTTTTCACGCCTAAGCCATTGAACCGATTTAGATGAAATTTGGTATAGAGATAGTTTGAGTCCCGGGGAAGGACATGGGATAGTTTTTATCCCGATATTCTCACGGGATCAAATCTTATGCGGGTGAAACCGCGGGGCGCAGCTAGTTTGAAATAAATGCTTTGACTTTATTGATGTTCCATGATAATTTGTTAGTGATTTTTGTGATACTTGGATGAAATGTCAAGCTTTTAACTGTTCAACTAGGGAAAGACAAAAATGGCGTCTAAATCTTTACTAAGACAATATTATAACTAATTTACATAAAGATTTGATTAATTATTATCTATTCATCACGTGTGGCTGTCAGGAATATAATAATTTGTCCAATGTCCGAAGCGCTATATGCGGACATCGATGTAGGTTCATATGAATAAAATTCTAGTTTGATTCACTTGCCATTTGAGAAACAATGAAATATTTTCGCCAATGTTCGGTACGCGCGCGGCATGTTGACGACGATGTCGATGTACTGATCAACAATAAATATTGTAAAGCCACGACGTGACTGACACGACTTGACTTATCGCATAGAGATCGACACAAAAGGATGGCTATAGTAACACATTAATCAATGTAGTCTATCGTATAGATCTACTGCTTGCATTCTCGTATCCCAATTTGCAATACAAAATACTTTGTTCAACCAGCGATCCATTCCCCGCAGTTTGGAGTCGGCACAGCTGCGCAGCTTCATTATCTTCTACTGCCTTACTTCTCTTCTTCTGTGCTCTTTCACACAATCCATCCAACTTTTCTATTCTTTGGTCTTCTTATTGCGATCCACATTCATACTCACAACTTTCTTACGCTATGATCCACGTTCCTCCGTATCATTAATTTCAGTTATTATTATTGTGTCGCGTGGGCATTATGATTGTACGTACTGTGATATCTGTGATTATGACTCCAGCGGCTATTAATCCATGACTTGCGGTTCGCCTACTAGCTGCGTCTTGAACAACATCATATTTATTTTGATTCTATTTGTTCTTATTTCTTCTCCGAGCCGAGAGAAGAATACTAATGTTGATTTTAATTTAGAAGCATATTATTATCGTGGGTGAAATCTTAAAACTAAATCTTGTACTTATCTTTGTGCAAAGAATAACGTAGGGAGAGTGTACGATTTCCTAGAATAACAAACACCTACCTACGCTAAATTCTAATTTAAATTCAGATAAAGATACCAATTTATTCAGGTTGTTCTATGTTCCGCGTGACTGTTAAATTAACCCCACGTGCTAAGTATTTTGCAGTGGAACACATCCTTATGCGCCGCTGCATGCAGTTCGTCTCACATACATATAAATAGCTCGAGTTTGCTTACAATGCTCAATTGAGCAGCTCCTGCAGAATATTGATGTGTCAATGACAGATCAAAGCTAATAATATCCTTCCCATCATTTATTTGTTTATGCGGAACCGAATATCAATTTCCTTTTTAAAATAAACATAATATGTTTATTTTAAAAAGGAAATTGATATAATTTAATCCTTGTTTTTGTACCAAACTTTCCAAAAAATCCACTCTTCTCATTGATTGCAATTTTCTGTAGTAAGTAGATACGTATTGCAGAACTACGAGCGATCAATGACTTACTGAAACTACTCCTTTTTGTAACGTTGGAGATTCATGAAATTCATCGTTATTTGTTATGAAAACGACACGTCAACATAAACACCAACACGAAAATATTTATATGTACCAATGATTCATAGCAGTGAGTGAGTGTGGTGTGGACGAAGGCTAGTGTTTGCAACCATAACAGATATGCACAACATTTGCTTTTTTGATCAGGAAGAAGCCTTGAAATTCTTAGCAATAGCACACAACAATGTTTCATTGTTTTAAACTATTATGAAGTTTATTTCGAACGTATCTAACTAAACAAATCGCTCATTATTTCCTGTGGCTGTTATGAAATCGATCGCATGCCAAATAAGAATCATACAAAGTTGCAAATAAAATTTTATGCTCCTTTGACGCACTGCTGAGTCACTCGAGGTACCTCATCTCCGAAGGTACTCCAAGGTCACCAGGAGCTGTCGTTTCGCATTCTATAGTACACACAGACATATGTTGCATACAAATGGTATGTCGATGAGTGCGGCCGCCGATACCGATGTCACATGTGCCGATGTCAGGACGTGGCCTGTGTGCTAACTCGGACGGGCGACAATCGCCAAATGTTCTTAATTGTAGCTGTCAGGGTGCGCCTATTCTGATGTCAGTAAATAAGACTTCTTTGAACGCTGTGTCACCAATTGAGGAATGTCTACAGCACGAGGCTATAAACGACAGTGCCTTTAACAAGAGTTATCGTCTGCTGTCCGCTCCTCTAGAGGACAAAGACCTCTGCCAAAATTAGCGGTAGGTAGCTTGGAATATGTATTTCCGGGTGATGCACTGGTTACTAATGTTTGTCTTCGCGAGATATTGAAGAGTAATATTCCGTCACTTTTTGTAACATTTCGAGAACTAGCTTGCTAAAGGCCTTCCTTCCAGTGGAGGTGGTCGCGACTCGCGTGTGCATTGCGTGAGTTGTGGCTTGTGGTCCATGGGCAGCAAGAGTGGTATTGGAACGCGCAGCCAGGGTACCCAGGGTATACCCTGGGCACCACCGCACAAGGTAGACCCATATCCTGGTGAATGTCGTTGGCATGAAGCGGCCTATGTCCAGCGTGGCACAATGATGACAATAAGTTTACTCACCATTTGCGGCAGCCAGCAGATCATGAAGAGCACGGAGAGCGTGGCCATGAGGCGGCTGAAGGCGACCTCCTCGGCCGTGGCGGCGTTGTGATGCGCGAGCGGGGCGGGCCCGTCGGCGCGCGCGCGTTGGCGGCAGCTGGACTTGCTCACGCGACGCACGACGGGCGCGGTGCCACGCGGCGCACTTATAGCGTATAGCGCGCGAATTACGGCCAGGTTGCAGTACACCAGGACCATGCACAGCACCGTGCCTGCACAACAACAACATCACACCTTACAGATTGATTCTTTACATAAAGTTAAGTTAACAGTATGGGCAACCACAAAAGAAATACTTTAGTAGATAGGACAGTGCGTGACGACATGCGCCATGCGAATGCTCTAACCACCCCAGGGTGGTGGGACATCCATGTGGACACGATAAAAAAAAGAAAAAAGGTAGAACAGTCTTAGTAAAATGCTTCTCTTGTTAATCGCTTTACCCTTGACTTAGCGGGTTATTTGATTAGTTTGTCGACTGCTGCAATAAGTAAGTATCATTAATTCATCAGCAAACCCAAAAGTAATTATACTAACTACCTACACTACACCATAACATTAAGTAGTAGGTATGTTTGGCTCAAACATTCACTACTTATACATGCAATAAACGAATGGAGCCGTGCCTTCTTTTATTGGCCCTTCATGTGCATTTGTGTCAATAAGCCTATTGAGAGCGTCTGAGCCATACCTAAGTACAGACGAGTTCGATTAGACTGCCGATACAGATCATTATGCTAGGAGAGCGCCAGCTTAGGCACACTGCCAGAGAGTGCGTAATACGGCACAATAGACACGCGAGTGCCACCTGCGTATGTACAAAAAGGTAAAATGTGCAAATTCAAGGAAATGCAATTGTCTCACCTAATTGGGTAAACCGCAAATGAAACATTGGACTATTCACGAGTTAATGAGGTGAGCTAAATTATTCATGAAAGTTTTAGTTAGTGAAATAGGTACTCGTACTGTTGGATATACCTACACAATGAATAGTGAGCGGTTATGTCTGTTTCTGACATTTTTGTTAAAACACTGAGTTATAACTAACAAACAGGTTTGTGTTTATAACTCACCAAAAGCAACGTAGAAGATAGCGTAGGCGAGATCGGTGGGTTTCTCGGCGTTCCTGTAGCGGATGCACTTGTGCTGCGCCTCGTCGTAGTACAGGCCCAGCCCGATGATGGGCGCGCACGTCAGCAAGGCTGCCCAGAACCACGACACAAGCAGCGCCATGCGGATCACGTAGTACGTCACTTGCTGGAACGAGGAGGGAGACTCATTAGGAGACAACTACGAGTATGTCTTGACACGATCGACATTGCCATCGACACTGAAGAAGATTAGGAGAATGAAGGTAGGTACTCGGTACTCGACAAAGTTCATCAGTACTCGTATAGACCACGTCATTTTCACCCCGCAAATGCCTTTTAAAGCAAGTCAGGAGTCAAGGCGGTGGATAAATGTTCCTTTCTATGTCCTCAAAGGAGTGAATCCTAAGCAGCGATGACGACGTTTGATCAGTCCAAGAAATATTTTTTTTTTATTTTGGTTATGAACCTGATTACTTGACTCATTCGATTGTTCGTATTATCATTGAAGTTTTTTTATTTAGGAACTTACGATGAGCTAACATGCTGAGCCATTACACAAATTAAAAGAAAATGTGTTATGTTGGAACTGTGCCCAACGTAGGTTGACCCTTTGAACGTTGGGACTCGGAACATATGAGTGCAAAAGGTTTACGTTTTAACGTATTACGGTTACACGTATCATCGCCATCGGGGAATTGTAGATGTAACATCATACTGTGATGAACTGATGATGAACTTGTGTGCTAGGCGTCGAGATCATATAATGTGTCTAGGATCATAAGCGAGGCCGATGTCTTTATGTACGCGGACGATGTGGCTGCGGTCGTGTGCGCTCAGTCGATGGGACGACTTCAAGAAAGGTTGAACTTAGTGGTGGATAAAATTAGCATTTGGTTCAAAATGAACGGTATGATATTCAATACAACCAAGACCCATTACATGCACGTCAACCTGTCCGGTCGAACGTGTACGCTACTGTCACTTCGGGTAGGAGGCAGTGTGGTCGAACTGGTGCAAGTCACCACATTTCTCGGCTTCGACCTGGACAGCTCACTCGCGTGGGGGCCACATATCGACAAAATGTGCGGAAAACTCGGACAAGCATGCCTCGTCCTGGAGCTATTAGCGCAAACGCGCGCACGTAAAATTATGAGAGGGTATTATTTCGCATTAGTGCACGGTGGTACCGCCATAGGTCATTAATGCAAAAATTTCATCATCGATTCCCCCAATTCAATTACCTATAATGATTTACCGATAAACAAGCTACCCAAAAATATAAATATGTCACCCATTTTACCAAATTATCACTTGTTTTTCGAGCTCCGAAGTGAACACATCATTACGTTGCGCTCGCCTGATTAGTAACTCATTAGCACTATTGATTGTGTAACGGTGAATTCTCAGAATTGCATTGTTTTTGAGTGGTGTTTGTGGCATGGATTTCCAAGATCAAGGTATGTTATTACTAATTAGTTATATTTTTTTATTTTATTTGACTTATTATGACTTATATTTACGTGCTACGCCACACAGTATTTCTATCAAATATTTATCTTATACATAGTTGACTTCACATAGACTTACAACTTTTTGCAACCATAGTCAAATACTCTCACATATCTTAAATTAAAGATTGAACTGTCTATTTTGAAAATATAAAAAGTTTTTTTGCGTCCATTTGCGACTTTAGTAGCTATATAGCCTCTACGACTGCGTAGGCTCAAGCGTAGCACGGTCTACGAAACATACGTAAAATATTTATTTACTTTTTTCAGGTACTTTGATTAACTGTACTTTCTCAAGGATGCATTTCTTTGAGATTTGGTCTGCCGTAACTGGAAGTGTTCCTCAGAAACATCAACACGTGTTGAAAACTATTCTAGCTTCACTGGATGAGGTCGAAAATCTAGACATTAGGAACTTAGATAGTAAGATACTCAGTTTATGTAAATGTCTTGATAGATTTTGGAAAATTGTTTCTAGAAATAAATCAAAATTTTTGCATAAGTACTCAGATTGGTTAAATGAAATTGAATGTGTCGAATTAGTAAGGGGTAATGAGAAGTGCATTCAAGAAAACGCGAACCAGCTCGGGCAATCTTGCGAATTCACGCGGACGCCCCAGGAAAGATTTTTTAGAATAAAATTGTTTGATTGAACCTTGTTCCACAAGTTTACAAGCCTTGACCTCGGGTTTTAATATTGATTCGGATAAATTTAATGAAGATGCTTTGGAAACCGCGCGACTTTTAATTCAAGAGTATCCGTGGTATAATCTTCCAGCTTCCGTTCACAAAGTCCTCATCCATGGTGCTGAAGTGGCACAGTATGCTTTATTATCTATCGGGGAATTATCCGAAGAGGCAGCAGAATCTAACAACAAACATTATAAGGCCTTCAGACGGGATCACACGAGAAAAAGGTCGCGAGTACATACGAATACGGACTTACTTAACAGACTTTTACTCAGTTCAGAACCATTCATTACTAGTCTTCGGAAACTTCTCCGTAAGAAAAAGAGCGTTATGTCGAGGTAAGTCTTAGATTTATTACGAATTTAGTTTAAATTGAAATTAGCTTGGTTGTTGTATCTAGTTATTTTAACTTAGTTGTGGTTATGATGGCGTATGTAAATAAATTGTAGTCTTAGTTTTCTTGTTTTTTGTTGATGTATATATATAAAAGAATACATATTTAATGATAACCCCTTCATGAATAGCGTTAATATCATATTCAGATATATTTCCGAACAAGGGACAATCAATCTCAAATATTGACAATTTAAATGTATATGTAAACAGTACATATTGTACAGTTTATTGTATATTATGTATTAAATTATGTAAATAAAGCATCAATGTACATTTGTGAAGTATTTTTTTATTATTTACCCTTCAGAAAAAATCCCATTTAACAAATTTAATAAAGTAAGGTATTTATGACCGCGCTTGTAGGGCGCTAGAACCACCGTGTAGTGTACTGTACGGTTCTTCAGTATGGCGTTGAGTTCTGGGGCCGAGCTGCCGACTGGGAGCGAGCCTTTAGGATGCAGAAGCGTGTCGTGAGGGCCATTACGCAATCAAAGTGGGATGCAACCGTGAGACCACATTTTAAAGCGTTAAAAATATTGACTGTTCCCGCTATGGTGATATTACAGGTGGCAGTATACGTTAGGCAGAATTTAAATGAATACAATAAACGCGGAGATAGGCATAACTACTGTACTCGTGGTAGAGATAAATTAGCTGGCTACCCCACACATCCTGTCTAAATCTGGAAGGTTAATTCGTATCATGGGTCCATCGGTATACAATCGGCTACCAGATGAAGTTGTAAGCACAACGTCTGACAATGATTTCAAAGCGAAACTTAAATGCTGGTTAACCGACCTGACCTAAAATAATGGTTTTAGGTAATTGATTTGATTATGATTTAGGTAATTGTTTGCTTTTTTTTTGTTTTGACGAATATTTAATTTTTCTCAAATAATCTTTTATTTTTCAGACCGGTGGGACACTCCCCTCTTACGAAGGTGGTTACGAGTCCAGACACACTTCATTTAATAACTGGTGTGTTAAATTTAAGTAATACTAACATTAGGCTAAGTTATACTAACACTATATGGATTTATCCGAAATAAAATATTTTGAATTTGAATTTTGAATAATCTACTTATATAAATAAAAAGAAATGTATGATATACTGGTGTTCCATGCTCTATTTTGTTATGACTAATTTTTATTGACATGTGTAATTTTGATAATTATTAATAAATGAACTGAACTAAGGTCATCTGCGGATGATGGATTTATGGAATCGAATCCAGGACCTCATGCTCAGCAGCACTTGCAACCACTAGACCAACGAGGCAGTCAATAAAAATATAGTTTTTTCTTTATTCTGTAGCGGTACCTATCTATAACGCCACATGTGAACAACACGTCTTACTGATGTCACGAAAAATCCTGCATCTCGCAAGCGGAGTTTATCGCGCAACTAGCATAGATACAACGCCCCGACATGAATCATCGGGCGATTGCCCGCCAGACACAAAACCCGTCTGGTCGGAGGATCCTCCCTTTTCTATAGAGTATGAGTGAACCTGTTCCTCTTACCTGCCTCCCTTCTCCTCACGCCTCTATAATTCAATAGTAAGTATACCTAAATGACCTAAACTCATAGCTTCTGATATATTCAAAAACTTTTGTTTCAATAAAGGAAGTATACGTATGGAGTATTCCATCAATCAAAGAATATCGGCGATGTTATAACTTTGTTCATATCGTGTAAACTATCGTTAAGGTTCCATCAGCTGTGACAATAATATCACATATTATATAACTATAATATACGAGTAAAGTTTTCCTGTGTAGCCTTTCACCGCATGCTGGGAATTCCTCTCAAACACGTTCCTAACAACAATCGCGGTAAGTAAGCGCTAAGTAGCTTGCTTGATGATGACGGCGCTTAGTTATTAAGTCATACGTCACAACCATTATAATGTCATCTAAGGATTAACCACTTCGTAAGGTGTTATTAAATGTACCTACAGGTATTTTGTTAATATACTTCGTATAAAGTTTAATTTCCTAAATCTGTTATGGTTTTCGTAATTGAATCAAACACAAAAATAAACCAAAATCCTGTGGATTACTCGCTTTAACCAAGTTTTTATTTTCTATACGAATAGAAAAGATTACATTTGTGATCATTTTACATGGTGCCATGGTGCTCAAGCGCATCTTGAGCACCATGGCACCATGCGTGCATGCATAAATGTAAATAAATGTTTACGTGCATTTTGACTATCTCATTCGTGATTTGGTTTGGTTAGGTACCCCAAAGAACTTCGGTTACTAAACAAATTACGCAACGTTTACAAAACAGGCCGAACCGCCTCACCTATCTCCGAATTGGAAATTATAATGACAATGATACACGCTTCATCGACCTATTTCGTAGTTGCACAATATTCTTATTTACGTATCAATACAAAGTGTTTTTAAGTTATAACATTTTCTGTGCTAACAAACACAATATTATGCTGTAATAGATTGTGACCCATTTTTCGCTTTCCATCCTTGTTTTTAAAAAGACTATATTGGATCGTACTCGTTTATAAGACGTGGCTGTGTTGGGCAGCAGTTTGTGTGTTAGGTATGTAACTTTAACGATTTTTCAAAATATAAGCTTACCTGCCTAATGTACTTATTTTTAACATAGTAAATTCGCTTATTGATAGACATCTTATGGTCTGTACATAATATCTTTGTTATGCATAAATATCTCGTCAAAATTTTAATTTTATAATTAAGTAAACCAGATTTTTATTGATTTTAATTGCCATTTATATCCATCACTTAATGATTTGCAAGTAAGATGCCGATGTCAGCATTACGTGCGCGTGAGTTGATGAAATGAGAGCTGCCAATCTATTCAGTAGAATGTAATCAGGTTAGCTATGCTAATGTTTAGGTGCGGCGTCATTTAAGGCCCCTGTGTGCTGATTCACTTTGTTGTTTTCAGATAAGTCTTGATTCTTTCGTTTTAATTTTGATACAGATGTTTCATTTACAGTACTTCTATTACCTTTTAAATGGCTTCCCAGAAGTTTTTCCTACGGTCCACCCCAAGGCAGCACTTTGGGACCTAGATTACCTACGAGCAAAAAAACGATGCGGTCCTACTAGAACCTTACGCATTTTCTACTTTATAATAAGAAGGTTACCGCTACTATAAGAACCCTACCTACGTTTATAGTAAGAAGGTTGCCGCTCCTACAAGAACCCTACCTACGTTTATAGTAAGAAGGTTGCCGCTCCTACAAGAACCCTACCTACGTTTATAGTAAGAAGGTTGCCGCTCCTACAAGAACCCTACCTACGTTTATAGTAAGAAGGTTGCCGCTCCTACAAGAACCCTACCTACGTTTATAGTAAGAAGGTTGCCGCTCCTACAAGAACCCTACCTACGTTTATAGTAAGAAGGTTGCCGCTCCTACAAGAACCCTACCTACGTTTATAGTAAGAAGGTTGCCGCTCCTACAAGAACCCTACCTACGTTTATAGTAAGAAGGTTGCCGCTCCTACAAGAACCCTACCTACGTTTATAGTAAGAAGGTTGCCGCTCCTACAAGAACCCTACCTACGTTTATAGTAAGAAGGTTGCCGCTCCTACAAGAACCCTACCTACGTTTATAGTAAGAAGGTTGCCGCTCCTACAAGAACCCTACCTACGTTTATAGTAAGAAGGTTGCCGCTGCTACAAGAACCCTACATACGTTTATAGTAAGAAGGTTGCCGCTCCTACAAGAACCCTACCTACGTTTATAGTAAGAAGGTTGCCACTGCTACAAGAACCCTACCTACGTTTATAGTAAGAAGGTTGCCGCTCCTACAAGAACCCTACCTACGTTTATAGTAAGAAGGTTGCCGCTCCTACAAGAACCCTACCTACGTTTATAGTAAGAAGGTTGCCGCTCCTACAAGAACCCTACCTACGTTTATAGTAAGAAGGTTGCCGCTCCTACAAGAACCCTACCTACGTTTATAGTAAGAAGGTTGCCGCTCCTATAAGAACCCTACCTACCTACGTTTCGTCCATCAACTTATAAGTACCAAAAGCAAGCAAGAGTAAGCGCCACATCACTGCTCGGTCTATGCTTCTCAAGATGAACTCATTCATGTCACGTGCCACGTTGATCCATGAAGTAGTTGTAAGCGCGGCTGCTAAACAGTCGTCACCCAGGGAGGACAAACAGTTATTGGGTTTCTCTGCCTATAAATAATTTCGCAGTAGCACTCACGATATCTGCACCGTGTACTATCACTTCCCTCTAAATGTTCGGTATGGTTATGGTCACTTAGTGCATCTGTACGGTTCACTAAAGTCCTTCCGACCAAAATATTGTATGTTCAGTTCCTGTGGCATTCGTTAGCAGTGGGCTCGTGCTCGGCATAGCTCGGAAGTGACACACGCTGTGTAATTATTTGGCGGAAGGCCCCGCGCATGCGCGCACCGTACAATGCCCAAACATGCGCAGGCGACGCGACACGCATACTAGCGCCGAACCAATTGTTTACATTCATGGACTACTTCATTAGGTACTAAGTAATTAGTTAATTTTACAGTGTCATTTAAATAAATGAATTAGGTAGATACAGTGTTATAATAGTACCTACATTATGATACATGTGTGTCAATACACACGCGTTTCATACGATGTTTCTCAACACGCTTGCGAGGAAATGGCGCGCTGGTTTTGTTTTTCCGCACGCCGCGCTAACGTGCGCGCGCAGGTTTACCTACACCTGGGCGCGCATCGTTAGCGCGGCGCGCGTTTATATAAAGCACTGAAAAAGCCGCTGTACAGCCTCTAGAAAAAATAGAATAAACACAAAATAATGTTTTCACTTCTCATGCTCTAAAAGTTCATCTTTATGTTGTGCTTAGGCGACATAAAATCGCTTTTTATGTTCTAGTGCATAAAGTAATTTTTTTTTCTGAGACTAAGGTAATCAGGCCCACAGCCACACGCACAATAAAACTTCGCAGATTAAAGTCGTGATTTATTTCATTTTCTTTAATTTATACCACTTCCGTGTTTTCTATCGTTAATTTAATAAAATCAGGTAAAATAGTTGTCATCCAAACTAATATTATAAATGCGAAAGTAACTCTGTCTGTCTGTCTTTTCTTCACGCCTAAACTACTGAACCGATTTAGATGAAATTTGGTATAGAGATAGTTTGAGTCCCGGTGAAGGACATAGGATAGTTTTTATCCCGATATTCCCACGGGATCGACACATATGCGGGTGAAACCGCGGGGCGCAGCTAGTATTTTATTATTTAAGAACGCAAAGAAACGTTTTTATGACTTGGCAGTATGAAGTACCCAAAGTCGAATGACAAATGTTAAAATTAAAAAAAAAAAGTTTTAAAAAGTTTCGTGGTGGTATTATCTGTGGTGGCGGGAATTAGCTATGCTTTGCAACATTTTTGATTAATTATGTACTGTATACTTTACGCCTGTTTCATTTTCTCGCAATCGAAGTGAAAAGCAGAGTGTATAACTCAGGCATAAACGAGCCATTTTACTCCTCGACTTAACTCGCCTGCGGCTCGCGTGGATATAAACGTCTCGGGGTAAAATAGCTTCTTTTATGCCTTAGTTGTACAATCTACTATTAGACTGATCGTAGTGTTGTCGTATGTCAAATTGTAGTTTAGTTAGTATGGAATTAGAAAGTACTAAGTATTGGCAGAGCATTAGCAGAGATTGGGAGAGCAGTGGTGGCCCAGTGGTATCAGCCGCGACTTACAAGTTGTAGGTCGTAGGTTCAAACCCCGACAGGCGCTTTACTTTGTGTAAATTATTTCATCACCACTGCTCTCAAAACGGTGAAGGAAAACATCGTGAGGAAACCGGCATGTCCTAGAACCAAAAATTCGAAGACATGTGACATCCACCAACCCGCACTGGGCCCGCGTGGTGGATTACGGCCCACTCCCTCTCACAGAGAGGAGGCCTGTGTCCCAGCAGTGGGAACGTTATAGGCTGGTTATGTAAGTATTGGCATAGAGAAATATTCATTAGTTCTGTGAGATTCCCCAATAATCGGTGGTAAATAAATTTTTGTTCATTTTGGAACCAAGGACAATTAAAAATTACTATTAACTATTTAAAAAAAGTGAAATATGGCTCGCGGATTCCTTTTGGCAGCTTGAAGTCTCTTTGATGAGATTAAAAAAAAACGCACATCTCCGACCTCTAACTACTTAGCTGACCAGTAATACGCGGACTCAACTAGTTATCTATGGCGTTATAGCACTCGTGAAGTAACGTAAGGTAAAAAGCACGCGTTTTTAATACACTGCATTATGAACCTAAAAGCGGTTCATTAAGAACCACTTTACGAGCAAGTGTGTTGAAAATATTATTATTATTAATTTATTTAATAGCTACAGGTACGGGCGCTACGAAGTAGTAGATTTGTCTATGGAACTTTTAAGTGTTTTCTACATTTATATCTGTAATATTTATATTGTACATGTATAATAAAAAGTGTTATTTTCTATTATATTTTAACGAGCAATAATTTATATTTATTATTTATTTATATTCAAAAAACAAGTAACAAGGACTCAAAAAATGTTAGTATGAAATATATATGAAAGCATCTTTTGTCTATAAGAATAAGCACAAAATCCATGATGTCTGGTAGTCGCGGCGTGATGTGAGTCATGTGAGGAAGACGCTGCTGCTCATACCGACTTTGACTTACCTACTTATGTCTAGATCAAAGATGGGTGTCCTCAAGTGACGGTGGAAACCGGGATTAAGTAAGTACTCATAATCACTTGAGGACGTCCGTAGATCCCGGCCATATTTATATTACTTAGAATACTCATTACTCTGTCCAAATCATCAAGTAACTAAAGAAACTTTCATCAAGATTATGATTTCTCAGCTTGTGCCGGTTCCATAGCATTAACCAAAAAATAAAAGATCAACAGCTGTAAGGAAATTTTCGCCTGTTATGTAATTTCTGTGTTTGTTTTCCTCCTAACATTCCAGTATCAAGTCTGTGACCTAAAAATATCGATTTGAATTCGAAAACACATAAATCTCTTCCAGGGAGATTTAAAAATAACTCTTTATAATGTCGGAGAAAAGTGCTATCTTCCATAGAGCATTCTATGTTTTATAGACATCTATACTAATACACACATACACAGTAATGGCTGAATATGTTGTTTGTTTGTTTGAACACGCTAGTCTCTGGAACTACCGGTCGGATTTGAACAATTATTTTTGCATTTGATAGCATGATTCATGAGGAAGGCTATAGGCTATTTTATATAACATCACGCTACGACTCTTCAGAGCCGAGCAGAAAGAAAAAAAGTGAGAATAAACCGCTAAGCGAAAACGAAGTAAAAGCGCGGGCAGATGATGCGATGCGATGGGGTGGGTCTGGGAAAAGTGGGAAATAAGAAATCACACGTCGACGAAGTCGCGGCCAGAAGCTAGTGATGTTTTAAAACCACGAACGGTCTACAGTTAATAAAGTAGCCACGAATAAACTGTCGTATTAAGTACCTTTTCAACACACTTGCTCGTAGAGTGGCTCTTAATGAACCGCTTTTAGGTCCATAATGCAGTGTATTAAAAACGCGTGCTTTTTACTTTACGTTACGGCACTAGTGCTATAACGCCACAGATAGGTAACTATTTAATTTACTAGTCGGAGGTCGATGTGCATTTTTTTTAATCTCATCATCATCAAAGAGACTTCATGCCAAAAGGAATCCGCGAGCTATATTTCACTTTTTTTTTAAATAGTCTGATTTGTCCTCGGTCCCAAAATGTATTTACCCGCGAAATTAAATTTTTCTTACGTTTTTTGCAATTTTCAGGTCAGTGTCTATCTTGATCAAAATATGATTCGCGACTATAACAGGTACGTATTTACAGAATTATAATCATTATGCGGTATGCGGCCGGCCTTAAAGTGCTTTTTTTTTTCAATAAACAGCTTTCTATTTGCAAGCCAGTTCGAAATTTTAATAAAACCTTTGATACGTTACCTCCTTGGTTGCCATGTCTCGGAGTAAAAGATTGTTCCATTTTTAAATTACACTACAGATATGAGTTTACTATCATGTAATTTATTTGGCCGCAAAACACGATAGATATGGATTTTCATACAACTTTTGCCGGCCGCTGCTCGCATGTATTTGGCCAGTACAGCAATTTCGATTTATCTCGAAGAAGGTTGTCAATATTGTCAATATAATGCTCAAATTTCCAAGCATGTTTGAGAAAAATAATTTAACGATGTCTATGCTTACGTACATTAGAAGTATTTGCAACTATTAGAAAAGCGTACATTGTAACAAGTGTAGCAATTAAAAGCTTCCAGCATTAGATCGGAAATGATTTCAATCTGTTCACACAGCCTGACGTACAGACAGCTCTGCGGTTGAGCTGGGCTTAGGAGACCAGCGTGAGGCAGCATGTGTTGATATTAGCTGCCAATTTATTGCAACACTTTCAGAAAACGATTATGTTGCAAAAAACGGCGTTGTTCTTTATTTTAGGAAAGTTTTAGGTGGTTATTGGTATCGAGAATGTGCGTCGTACACTCGTACGCGCCTACTTACCTATTATTGCGGGTTTTAAGAGGTCGTTTCAGATTAAGGTTAATAAAGCTCTTTAGAATCATTACAATAACGATATCGACGGTTCCCCGGCTATTTGATCTAAGCGACATTTTTTGCGAAATTGAGTTATATAGGTACATAATTGGAATCAGAAAAATTCGCTGATTCCTACTTATTATGTATATAACTCAATTTCGCAAAAAATGTCGTTCAGATCAAATAGCCGGGGAACCGTTGATATGATTGCTAGAGAATACGAATAATTATATACGGATCCTAAATAATAGGTAATCGTTGGCAAAATATAAGGGGCTCGGGGCTAAACAATAACAGCCGCACGGGCCAATCAAAGGTTTCGTGGATTGTGACCATCTATTACATATCGTGATCCCACCGTGCCTCGCCGTTGGTCCCGGCCGTCATTTAGTCAGAAGCCCAAAAGTCTGACAGCCGGTCTTACCCATGGTATTAACCAGTATTACCCAGTAACTGGGTCATGGAGGTCAGACAGGCAGTCACTCCAAGTAAAATACTTGCATTCAGCTGACTTCCTTATGACTAAATTTTTTTTTTTTTTTTATCTTGGTTAATGACTCATTTAAGTCTATATTTATGTTATATTGAAATTTTCAACCAACATAAAAAAATAAGTAATAATATTGGTTATTTTATTTCTCAAAACATTGATTACGATTTATTAAAGCATTTATAAAGTTAATGATAAAATAAGATATTGAAAGTTCGAAATTAAAGTTCCGGTAAAACCCATAAAAAAAAAATTGTCATAAGGAAGTCTCCGATTTCCGTCTAAATATACTCGGCCTATTCTGATCAAGTGATCACTGATTATTATTTATTTCTAGGTTTGTTTACAAACTTTGAATATACTCGTACATGTACGTTCAGTTCAGCTTACGTAGGTATTTGGTTGAGGAAAAACTAACTAATAAAACAGGTTTGTAATGAAATGCCAAAAATATCTCGACACAGCAAAGTTTTGTAATAACTAAAATGGGCATCAAGAAAAAAGAAAATGAATTAAAAGAATAGTTGTTTACATTTCCCAAATGTCAAGGTCGCTCTTGTTCCGCATCCTGTGTGTAGTCTGATAAGGAAAATGGAAGTAATGAAGAAGATACCTACATCATTATTCTAGTTTCTAGTACCTACAGTTAAAAACACACGTTCAAATTCAGTACGTTAGCTAATTCTTCTTGTCTCTCTTTGTGGTCGAGTCGAGTAGTTGACGTCAGGAGAGCAGCGCGCCGCAGGTGGTCGCAAACAATGTGCCATTTCTGCCTTCTGATCGTTCTGATGGTCTGGTGCTTAAGACAGCTAGTCGCTTCTCATAACTTTTAGATATGTCCACGTGCCCTATTTGGCACAGTTGATAACAACAAGACAAACGCGCGCTGATACCTATACCTCATGAGTAGTGGGCGAACCATTAACACAAATGAACTGCCTTCGCTTCATGTTTTTGCACGATGATATTATCTAGAATGTCACTAAAGCGAGTGTTTTCACTTATTTTCTATTACTAGATACCTCATAATAGTAATTGTTCCCAGAACACAAACACTAGTGAGGCTATCATGAGGTATAGCAAGGGGAGACCAGTTGACCATTCATTTACAAAACTCAAAGATAACAAGCTCTAATTGATTAATCCGACACACCTTTTACTTTCCACACAGGGCAGATAGATTAAATTGTTATTTCACTCATAGATAGCTAATAACAGTTTGTGTGATGAATTGAATGATCATAACATGAAATGTTACGAAAACAAACATGTGAACCGCATCGCTGGGGAATTCTGCCGCGTGTAGCTGCGGCTAAAAATAATTGTATTGATTTGATGGAGCGTCGATGAGATGAGCTGTTGAGCTGTCAGTGGAGCTCAGCGGGACGGACGAGAGCAGCCGGCTGAGATATTGCACCGACAACGGACTAGTGAGCTTAGAGGAAAAGGAAAAACCAAAGCCCTTAAAACTTGACAGCGATCAAACATCAAATACCAGGCCACTCAGAAAGTAGGTATTGCGAAAAAAAGTTTTTATGTATGAGAGACTGGCCAGTTATAATCTATTTTGAAAATATGATTATTTGTAAGTAAAAATAGGTACGTTCCAATTTCAAAATTTCCCTCCACATTGTTTACGAGCTAATTTAAATTATCGTGTCTCATTAAAAAATGGATCTGCGCCGGGAACATTTTCGCGCTATGATTTTTGACGATTTCAAGTGTCGCCTGAAACCGGACGAATCGTACGATAGACTTCAAATGGCATTCATGGATGAAGACTCTCCTAAGGCAACCATGTATCGTTGGTATAACGAATTCAAGCGCGGTCGACTAACTTTGGGGGATGAAGAAAGAAGTGGTCGCCCTTTGACGGCTGTTACGGAAGAAAACGTGCTAGCAGTGAAAAATTTAACCCAAGACAATAGGCGAGTTACGTATCAAGAGACTCAGCACATACTGCAGGTTGGATCGGGAAGCCTTCACGAAATTCTACATACGCATCTTTGCGTGAGGAGGATGTTTCACGCTGGGTGCCGCACAACCTCTGCTCTGCTCAGAAGCAGGCCCGGGTGGAATGGTGCCGTGATATGATGAACAAAGATGCAGGTTCGTCTCGGCGTGTTTACGACATCCTTGCAGGTGATGAGTCTTGGATTTATCAATACGATCCAGAAACGAAGCGCCAGTCGACGGTTTGGGTGTTTCAAAACGAATCAACGCCTACCAAAGTGAAGCGATCTAGAAGCGGGGGGAAGATTGCGATCGCGAGCTTTTTCAATTTGATTGGCTACTTGGTGTCAATTACTTTACGGAACCAAAGAAGCATCAACGCTGAATGGTATACTACCAAATACTTGGCAGAAGTTTTCTCTGTTGTGAGCAACAAGCGACTAAACACAGGGCTCCGCGGGCTACTGCTCCACCACGACAACGCGCCTTCGCACACCACGCTCAAAACGAGGGACTTCCTGGACAGCACGCCGGTCAAACTCCTGGGTCACCCTCCTTACCGCCCTGACCTAGCACCGTGTGACTTCTTTTTATTCCCGTAATTAAAAAATCAGCTCAATGGGATACAATTTTCGTCGCCGCAGGATGCACTGTCAGCGTTCGAGCAGGCTGTAAACGAGGTGTCTCCGGCGGACTGGAAAAACTGAAAACTGGTTCAGACGCATGAAATTTTGTACAGAGGCTAGTGGAGAGTACTTTGAAAAGGTTTAATAAAAAATATTTACCTATACTTAGAACATTTTTTTTTATTTTCGCAAAACTTTCTGAGTGTCCCACGTACAACAAATCTATTTAAATAAAACAAAGTCGGGTTATTTATAATTATAACTCAAGAACGGCTGGACCGATTTTTATGACCTTAGATTTGTCTCGCCCCGAATGACAGAATAACTGTTAAAAAAATACACAAAAAAAAACGTGATCCATTTTCTCATACATTTCTTGTTCGGCTTTTTTGATGATATCCCGAGAACGAAAATGATATTGAGGCGGTAACGCGGTACAAAGTTTGCCGGGCCAGCAAGTAATTGACTAACTTCTCGCCATTTTATAGAATGTACGTTGATGGAAGAAATCGTGGGGAAGCCCGCAACAAACATTCAAAGACATGTCACATGTGATACTCACCACCTCGCTCTGGGCCCGCACTCACACGTACATACTCACCACCTCGCTCTGGGCCCGCACTCACACGTACATACTCACCACCTCGCTCTGGGCCCGCACTCACACGTACATACTCACCACCTCGCTCTGGGCCCGCACTCACACGTACATACTCACCGCCTCGCTCTGGGCCCGCACTCACACGTACATACTCACCACCTCGCTCTGGGCCCGCACTCACACGTACATACTCACCACCTTGCTCTGGGCCCGCAGTCACACGTACATACTCACACCTCTCACAGACAAAACGATAAAAGTCTGATTGTGTTATGTACCTACAGAAGTTTTACAATAATTAAGAATCGGTGAGACGTAGATAGTGATCAAATAAATGTAGGTATACTAAGATAATATCGACACGACACTGTTTAATACTACCATTTGTATGATCAACAAGTCGTTTGTATTTTTGTTATCGGGGTGAGCTCATGTTGCTTATTTGGAATGCTAAAATAACAAATTAAAGTATCTTTGTAAAGTTTTAAGTATTTCTAGAATTTGTAATAATGAAGGAAGACAGCGGAATCTACTGTTTACAGAGTAGGTGCCTACAAGTAGCAGGAATCAGGATATTTGCTCTATCCATCTTTGTTGGAGCCCGCAGCTCTCGTAGCACTACTATTATGATTAGAATCGATCTTCATAAAACATGACTATATTCATTCATATCCTCCGGTGATAGATTGCTGATAGCGGCTGCTATACACGCACTTATTGCATAGTTGTACGATATATTGACTCGTCCGGTTGGTCCGATAACCATCGATAGGAGCACACCATACTGTCTTCCTATGACGATGTGAACGTACAGCTGCGCTACTTGCTACACGGGCAATAGTTGCCCGCGATAGTTGCCAGAGATAGTGAAATACCTACGTAATCAAGTTTAATTTCGAACAATTGCTTCAGTTGACGGGCCTGATGGTCTAGTGGTTAGTGACCCTGACTGCTATGCCGGAGGTCGTGGGTTCGATTCCCACCCAGGACAAATGTTTGTGTGATGAGCACGATCATTTGTTCTGTGTCTGGGTGTAATTTATCCATAATATGTATGTATTTAGAAATATATAAGTATGTTTATCAGTTGTCTAGTACCCATAACACAAGCTCTGCTTAGCTTGGGACTAGATGGCGTTGTGTGATAGTTGTGGAATATTATATTATATTATATATATAGTTTTTTAGGCGATATCACCCCTAATTGTATGTATTGCCTAGTTATTTACCTACTTAGGCCACATCACTCAATACGATGTCAACGATGTTGGTGGCGCAGTTAACTCCTGGATGTTGTCGGCACTGCATCATCAACGATGTTGGTGGCGCAGTTAACTCCTGGATGTTGTCGGCACTGCATCATCAACGATGTTGGTGGCGCAGTTAACTCCTGGATGTTGTCGGCACTGCATCATCAACGATGTTGGTGGCGCAGTTAACTCCTGGATGTTGTCGGCACTGCATCATCAACGATGTTGGTGGCGCAGTTAACTCCTGGATGTTGTCGGCACTGCATCATCAACGATGTTGGTGGCGCAGTTAACTCCTGGATGTTGTCGGCACTGCATCATCATTCTCTTGCCCTTATCCCAATTTATTTGGGGTTAGCGCAACATGTCTTTTTCTTTCATATTTCTCCATTAGGCGTCATCTCGGTAGTCACTCCAATTCTATCCATATCATATTTCACACAGTCCATTCATCGTTTCTTTGGTCTTCTCGTACTCGTATTGCCATCCACATTCAAACTCAAAAGAAGTTATCGTGACTGCATATTGAACTAATATTGCCCAGGATTTGAGCAATTTAAGTTGCCCGTGTAGGCACACCGTTACAACTAGTAGGTATACTAATTAAGATGATGATTGATTCATGCACTACTCATAGTGCGTAAAATGTACTTAGTTGTGTTATCTACCTAATCACAGATTTTGCTGATCGAGTATTACCTAGTGACGAAAATATTTTGCGAAATCGATAACACTATTGAATGTAAGTTCACTTCGGTAGCGAGATCATCGATTAGGAACGAACACAAGTGCTCTTTATAAGGCTCTGCTTCCTGTATTGGAAACATGATGTTTGTTTGATTGCATACAAGTTTGGTTGATTTTAAATGAATAAATGATTAACAAAGCAAAAATATAAAATTAATTATTTATCAATACATTGTTCATTTTCAATAGTCATAGCTCTTCTTCGTGACGTGCACCATCCCGATGTGCGTCTGCGCAGCTATGTCTGCTCAGATTCAGGGCAGCCTCGACTTTATCTAGCATCTAGCCGTAAAACTAAATCAGCACTATGCCCTGATCAATTCGTTTATTATTAGGTACTGTAGCGTGACGCCCGACTATTGGAACATAAAATAATAAAAATTCAAGAATATCGATACATCGATTCTGATTCTGATCGTTGTGGTGTGTATGCTATTTTTTAAGACACCTACCTATGTGTACCTATGTTTTGCTAAGCGGATGTTTGTTGTACCTATGTTTTATTTACACGATGTGTTGATGTGTATGCAATGTCGTGCATGCTCCAAGCCAAGGGGCAAAGTAGCTTGAGGGATAGTTTGCTTGACTTAAGTTATTAATTTATTATAAACAAACTATATACAAATGTCCGTCGAACCATAGTGTTATTATTTAGGTACTAGTTAAAGTAAGGTAGTTCTCTTCTTAGGTGTGTCATATTTTAGTTTGGAACATAATTGCATTAATACTCTTTCAAGGACACACTCGGTGATATTCAAGCACTCGAGTAGGTGCTCGAGGTAATGGGAAAACCTTTGTAAATACTGTACAATCTACGTAAATAAACCGCATCTGTCGTCCAAAATTGAACATGACATGTAGTTCCTATGTTAAGTATATTTTATTATGTATTCCCAAAGAAAAACTAAAAAAATCTATTTAAACATATTGGATGGAGCGCTCAATAATGTATTGTGATCTTTAGTAGATATTCACCAGAGATATTTTGTTTCGGTAAAATTACCTATAATCCTTGATCAGATGATGCCAATGTAGGCTTGTATAAAGCTGTCACATACATGAACCCTGTTCATGTCCATGGGTTCGTCCTCTCTGCGAGGCGAGGCACCTGTGGCTGCCTGCCTATCTGTCTCTTTCTAGCCTCGATGCGCCACGTGCTGTGAGAAAGAACAAAACAAAGAAAGTTGCATGTTACCTTCTGGTAGAGGAAGGGCCGCGTGAGCGCGAGGTACCGCTCCAGCGCCATGGTGACGGCGATGCACACCGAGCCGATGCCGAACACGCGCAGCACGACACGCGTGGCGCAGTACGCGCGCGTCGTGCCCACGCCTGCCACGTGCTCGCCCACCAGCATCGCGCACATCATGCCCACCTGCCACAAACAAGTCAGACTAATCGTTGGATCATCATCTCTGGCAGCCCTGGCCTGCCCCACTGCTGAGTCAAGGACTTCTTCCTTGTGGTTGCTTGCACAATGATAAGGGTGACATCCTCAGTGATATAAAGGGACACACTTTCTCATTTATCCTCCGGACAAAATGACTGATTAAGCTACGCAGATGAGCAAAACGATATTGCTGTCCCCCTTACAAATATAATATTCATTTTAGGTACTTTTAGAGTGTCATAAGAGTAGATCTTTCATTCTTCAAGGAATAGGAAAGCCTAAAGAATCAACAGGTTTTGTTCAAGCAGCCTGCCGCTGTTTCTGTTCAAGCCGCCTGCCGCTGTTTCTGTAGGTATGGTGAGGTCAAGTTGTGTAGTAATAAGTGATGAGCACTTAATAAACTCTTTATGTATAAACCAACGCTCTCATAAACTCGGCTCATCGTGATGCCTGAAGCCATTACGAAAGTATAGTGTGGTCTACTACTTAACGATTCGGGGATAGCATGACAAGTATAATACGTGCTTGTAATAAATCCTAGCTGTATTCTATTTCATTACAGCTGTGCAAGTTAGTAGCTCTATATTTTCATTTAAGCTAACAGACTTTAAATAATAATATGTAAGTACATGTACATAAAACAAAATAGGGGAAGAATCATACGGCATCTAAAAACTTGTCCGCATCGCTGTCAGCGGGATAATGCCTAGAGGGGGGTGGGGTGGAATGGGGGGGGGTCAGGAGATCAGCAGCCTAATTGCGGAACGCCAAATCGTCAAATGATTCTGATCAGTTGGCTTCATTTCTATTCACAATTTGCGAAACTCTAGTTTATTATGAAACCAATTATGAACGTTAAGGCCCTGCGCAGAAACTAGAGTTTCGCAATTCGAAAATCGTAAAATGAAGCCAATTGTGATAGAAATGAAGCCAACTGATCAGAATCATTTGACGATTTGGCGTTTCGAAATTAGGCTGCTGACCGGAATAAGTGTAAAAGGATTGGCTGGCAGCATTGCCGCGTTGTACGGCGATAAAGATTCTTTAGCCAAAAATAGTTATCAGCTACAATCTATCACTGCCAGTAGCTAAGGAGCTCACTACTACCATGTGGCATCATACCCATTAATGGCTGCGCAGCAAGTAAAAGTAACAGATTTATATGCATATAATTATATTATATTCGTTCCATAAATAGAGATAATCTAGAAAATAATGTTAGCCAGTGTACAACGAGTGCGACTGGACTCTGGTTGTACGTATACCGGTATACGGTGCTTCGGTGGGAGGAGAGTCGTCGTAATAATGTATGTCGCAGGTTCGAAACGGTTAGCTAACTGAAGGCCAATTCTACTAACTAAAAAACGTTCACATTCAAGTCGCAGTGCCTCAAAAGTTCCAAAATGTCACAAAAGGTATTCTACTAAACCAAAAAAAGTAGTCAAATGTGACGTTTACTGCAATGAGATTGCGACTAGACCGAAAACAAAAAATGTACCAATAGAGTATTCTGCTAAAGTTTCGCCATGACATCATTGACATCTAAAAACATATAGAGTATTCCACTAAATATAAAAACGTTAAAACTGACGCCAGCATGAGATTATTTGTAGACCGAACTGTGACTAATAATTTTAGCTTCTGTAAAGTTTTATGTGGTTTTATGCGTATAAAATTAAATAGCATGCATACTATTTCAAACTTTATCTTGCACTGTGTTTCAGATTTGTAACTTTTTTAATAATTAAGATATAAGTAATGGTCGTAATTGCCCCGCGGCGGGGTAAACTCGCCGTTTATCGGATCCTCGAATAAAATAGCTTTTTTAATATCGTGTTCCTATTTGGTGCGACGCATATTCTGTCAGAGCGGGCCTCTATTAGCTCGTCAAGTCAATAACTACCTAATAACCTCGGGACAATTATTATTTATTATTGTTCTGAGCTAATAACAAAATAAATATTGTACACGTGGCACGTGTATCCACGCGCCCGCCCGCTTCCCGCGCGCGCCCCTCGCTGCCCAGTGCCCACGCCCCACATGTCGCTCCCCGCCGCATCCCTCTCCGCGCCCGTCAGTCTGAGTCCGGCTGAAATCACGATCGCAAACGGCTCGAGTTTTGCACTGTCTCAGTGTTTCACTCGAATTTTCTGTGTTTTATAATGTGTGAACGATTAATAGTGTATCAATATGCCGCAAAACTTTATTTCATTTGATTCACCGTACAAAGTACAACTGGCGCGGGCGCTTCAACGCGACCGATACGACGCGAACTCAAAGTACCTATTTACAAAGAAACGGATTCTTAGTGGACACTCCGAACTTTAGTGCACATCGTAACGTAAATAAATAGTGTTTACTTGACTATTGTGAAACAATATTGCCTCGCCGCCGCGCCGTAAAAGTAGCAGGCAACGATGACAACACCATGAGAGGCGCGCCGGCGTCTCCGACGTCCGCGCCTCTATCGGAAGGGACGCTGCGTCGTTTCTGGAAGCGGTCGCCGGTCGCCAAGGTTCAAGTGGAATCGAACCGTCAATTGGTTCAGAGCCTGTTGGCTACGTCGGCCAACAACGTCGACGTCTCATCGACGCATATGGAAACGTTGACCCGTGGATCCTTTTACAACCTAGATCTATGTTCGTTGAGAAGGCGCTAAACATAAAGGAGTCACTGTCCGAAGTGTAGAAAAGAAAACTAGAAAGACGCGCACGGCCGCGCCGCTAGCGCTGCCCCGGCCTGTGTCGCCCGCGCCGCCCGCGCGCGCTTTCGCATATCTCGGCCTCCGCGACGAGTGCGCCGGCAGACATACCTACTGCGTCGTCGAGCGCTATGATTAGTGCTTAGCCCCTGCCGACTGTGTAAACAATAGCAAAAACTCGTCTGGAAAATGGAAATGGCTATTTTGTGTAAAGTTTATTAACGTGACGTCGGACATACTCGCAACTCTTGCAAAAATATTAAAGATATAACCGATAAAAGTTCAGTGAAGTGTTATGGTTGTGGAGCTAACGTGTCATACGATCTAATTGCCCTAAATGTCCGTATATAGTGTAAATAGTACTAAGGAATCATTTTCTGTTCTCGATATTAACATGTTAGACCATGATAAGATTTTTGATAACACTGATAGCCGTAATGTTGTTTCACACAATAAATTATTGTTTTAAGTGTAACTTTATGTCAGTAGGAGCTACTTAAGCAAACAGCAACCAATCCACACACATGCCAAAATCAAGATGAGATATAGAAAGCTTTAAAAAATGTAACTTCTATCGACCCTGTAAAGATCAAAATGATCTGACAATTTTAACAGAACAAAACATTTCTATGACAAGGATATCAACCCATGTAACACTGCTGTTCAATAAACTAACAAGATCCACGTCCCAGGTAACCCGACAATCTAAAAAATGTTTCATTCCACATGGTTGTTTTTAAAATATTTTTAATCAATTATGTAGAACCAGGTGGGTTGGTTCTTGTTTGCATAATATGAATAATGGCATAATCCTATATTTTTACAAAGAATTACTTGGTTCCGTGTTGATATAACTCTATTTTCAATATCTAAGAAGTCTTTGAATCTGTGTTGTTTAATAAACTTCTTAATAAAATTACTTCGACCTACTTAGGCAAATTGGAATAAACCCACACAATGATAGTTTTGAGAAAAAGCAGATTTTGTCAAAATTTTGTGTAGGTACCTACAACAATAGTTAAATTGTATTGTAATTATTTGTTATTTTGAATAAAGTTTATTTACAGTAATGTACAATATAATTTGTTCTATGTAACATACAAGTATAATATTGAAGAACATCATTAACATTTAAATTGTAATAAAAAAAGAAATGCATTAAAAAAATAAATTCAATGATGACAAGAAATCTTAATTTTTTCATCTTGTGTACATGTATTGGTTTAGTTTATTACAAGTTTTCATAACAAGGATAAATAAGAATTTAAGATTTACTTATTTTTATTATTCAGTAAAATGTTTAACAGAAATATGAGGTTTTTTTATTTTTTCTTTAAAACTGTGACATGGCAATAAATTAAGAAGGAACCAACCCACACACTGATAAAGGTTTTCTAAAATTTTTTAGGGCTTCTCAATCATTATTATTTATTTATTTAATACTTCAAGCACATAAATGTACATAGGCGGACTTATCATTTGTATGTTGTGCTGACACCGATGCGCAGTAAATGAATAGCAAATTAGTAGTTGCATAGTATCGATTGACTCATTCGCTGCGGGTTATCCATTCATCAGTTTTTGGACATTTGTGCTTTCTTTTTACCTTTATATACACAAGTCGAACATTTATCAGTTTATTATTTAAATGTACCTTACCCATACAACATTATTTATTTATTACATAAATATTTATGTACTTAGTTGTAAGAGTAACGCGAATGTGATGCATTACCAAGTCGAGTAGGTAACTTGTCTGTCGAACTTATGTCACGGTAATAGTACCTTTCTATATAATATTACAGTGCTTATGTACCCGGTAATAGTACCTATCTATATAATATTACAGTGCTTATGTACCGATGGTGATGGTCGTCCGATACTCGATATTTAGACAGGCCTCTGTCACTCGCCTATACCTACCGCGATAAGCAAAATGAAGGACTGGATGGATGAAATACATGCATCCCATAAAAATATTCTAGCAGCCAGTGTGCGTGTATGACTGTATGAACGTGGCCGAAGCAAAAAGTGTGTGCAAAGATCTGTCTTTAGTTTCTGCTTACCCCATGGGAAAATGGCGTGAGTTTATGTATGTTTTCTTTGATTACCAACTATGTTGAGGTTGGCGTCCAGTTGGATTCAGCTAAGTGCCAGCAGTTGGATTCAGATGATACTTATCCACGGACCGACTGCGCGTGACATGCGTAACTTTGATCGATGGACCCATGTGGCTGTTACTTAGCCTCGAACCCCTTATAGGTATTGTTCAATAAATAAGATTGAGTATAATTTAATATTGTTTATTAAGTAAGTAACTTAAAAAGGTAATAAACACAATGGCCCGTGGCGCATCGCTTGCGTGGAGCACGGCGCGGCAGCGTCAACAAAGCCCTAAAAGAAAACACTATTTAATTTTTCATTTTGCACATATTATTATTAAATAAGATTTTGTTTTATACTCAGCGTTTTATTTACAAAACAACAAATGTCTCCAAAGCCTTTTGGACAGGGCATTGCCCTCCCTGCCTCTCACCTTGCCCAACGCCAATGACTGGTGCTCCTTCAGAAAATCTAGGAGGAGCTCCAATTGGCGAGGCGTTATTTGGCGGGCCATAATAGAAAAGGTTCTAGTTTTAGTCTTTCTCATTCCTTAACGTTCGATATAAACTCACTCAAATGTAAAATATAATGACGTCTCTTTTTGACATCTTTAATCATTTGCGTCGCGCTTGCGCGTAGCGTTTACGAATACGTTCCATGTTAACTTTCTAGCCGATTATTTATTTTAATGATTTTGTATTTTCAAAGATATATAATAACAAACAAGAAATGAAAATACTATGAGTATGCACTTAATCAAGCAAACTAATAAATACATAAAAAAAATCAGATAATAAGGCTGCTAAAAATTAAAGTATCACAATAACGTCTGCGTACATTGAACCAACATGAAAATATGTTTAATTTTGTAAACGAGAACAAAGTTGACTGCTATGAGACTAGACTGCGATGATATTGCGACCGGAATGTGAACAAACCGAATTTTAAGGTTAGCAGAATGCCATTTTTTGATCTATTCACAGTGTCATCGCATTCCAGTCTCGTGTTTTTCACATTGCACATTAATTAGTAGAATTGGCCTTCTGGTTGCTTCAGCACAAATAGTTACGGCTATAGTGATAAAATGCTCCTTGTGTAGGTATTTACTTTACTGTTAATCCTAGTTAACTCCGACAGTTCCCGCGGTTACTAGTTTTGCGAGTACATTTAGTAATCAAGTGCAAATTAAGAATATTGTAGGTAACCGACATTATAAAATAGTACATTATGATACATGTGTGCTATGTTGATCATTAAACTCGAGGCGGTATTATTCGCGCGAGCCGTAGGCGAGCGCGATAAGGTAGCCGAGAGTTTAATTATCAATGCACACGCGTATCATACGACGTTTTTCAACACACTTGTGAGGAAAAAAACAGACTTGTATTGTTAAATATTAACTTGTATGGATAATGGCGGGCTTGGTTTGTCATTCCGCGCGCCGCGCTGACGTGCGCGCGCAGGTTTACCCATAGAGTAAGTAATGGTCATTCCTACACCTGCGCGCGCATTGCTAGCGCGGCGCGCGTTTATTTACTTAAAGGCAAAGACTAAACCGATATACAGCCTATAGAAAAAATATAATAAACACAAAATAATGTTAAGACTGATCGTAGTGTTGTCGTATGTCAAATTGTAGTTTAGTTAGTATGGAATAGAAAGTACTATTTGCATAGAGAAATATACATTAATTCAGTGAGAATCCGCAATAATAGAACGCCAGTAGTCTTTTCCGTTTGGTTACGGGAGGGACGACGGAAAATTATAAGGTGCATCCAGACAGAGCGAGCCATGCGCCGCAAGTGCTTTTTTTTGTATGTTAGATGCTTCAGCCTGAGGCAACCATACATATAAAAAATTCATTTGCGTCACATGCCTCGCTATGTGTGGATGCACCCTTAGGTGAATGCGCAGTGGTAGACCGCGAAATTTAATTTTTTTTTAAGTTTTTTCCAATTCGCAGGTCAGTATCAGGTTGTATCTTGATCAAAATGTATACTTATATAATAGATATGTATTTAAAGAATTATAGTCATTAGAATCATTAATATATATATTTAAGTTAGATTTGTTCCCTAAGAACTTTTCCATAAGAGATTTGTTCTTATGGAACAAATCTAACTTAGAAAGATGTATTTAATTATTCTAATGATTATAATTCTGTAAATACGTATCTGTTATAGTCGCAAATCATATTTTGATCAAGATACAACCTGACACTGACCTGAAAATTGCAAAAAACGTTAGAAAAATTTAATTTCGTGGGCTACAACTGCGCATTCATCTTAAGGTAAATAAATTTTAGTTCATCTTGAGACCAAGGACAATTCAGACTATTTAAAAAAAAAGTAAAATATGGCTCGCGGATTCTTTTTGGCATGAAGTCTCTTTGAAGAGATTAAAAAAAAAACGCAGTTCTCCGACCTCCGACTAGTAAATTAAATAGTTATCTGTGGAAATAAAGCACAAGTACCGTAACGTAAAGAAAAAGCACGCGTTTGTAATACACTGCATTATGGATCTAAAAGCTGTGCATTAAGAGCCATTTTACGAGCAAGTGTGTTGAAAAAGTAGTTACAAGCGTACCAGAGCGCGAACGGAATGCAAGACATCAAGCGGAGGAACAAGTGCCTCACAAGCACAACTGACAGCTGTCATGTTTCCGCAGGAATGGACCACAGACGCACAGTCAGGAATGATGGCCGACGGCTAACATGGAGACGACCACCTCAACAATGCTGTCTGCCGTTACATGCCGAGACAGTGACATTAGATCTTTACTGGTTCGCACTACTTAGATAATGCCTTGACTACAATCCCAACACTTTTTAACCGACTTCATTTAATCATTGAATTCATCTTTGTTTATGGTCGTACCTATGTCATCATCAATGGAAGGTTTTGAATAAGTAAAATGATCTAAAATTACAGTTGACGATGGATTTATCATTTTCTACCATTGATGTATAAAATAAATACATCAATGTTTTCTACTAGCGTGCAACGGACAGCAGCGGTATGGAAAACATATAGCTAAACAGGGAGTAAATAAAATAACGCACATCAATGTTGGAATCTTTTACGATTTTGTTTTCTGTTCCATCTATAGGCGACAGGAGCTCGAGAGCTTTAAGATAATGTAAACAACCTCAATGGTTTATCGATTACAAATAATTGGCACGCCTGGGACTTTCTCTGAGATTTTGGCTTCAAAAGTTCGCCAGGGTGAAATAAATCTAATTCTTAGGGCTAATTAAAGAGTATTAGGGCAATTTAATCCAGCCCAAACTTTTATTTTGTAATTGGCCACCTGGCGTATTTTCAAAGGTACCTCGAAAGGTATATTATGGCGGCAAAGTGAACTTTAGAAAAGTTCGGCTTACTCACTCATGAATACTTGTCTGACAGTCATTCTCCAAACCTGGCTGTGTCTTATACGTCCGGGTACACGCAACCAAAGTCTGGAAGTCCTTGCCAGTGTCAATGTTTCTTCCCGCCTACCTTCAAAGCAAGGCTGATCAGGCCACCTTCTGGGGAAGCTCATTTCAATGGTATCGTAGAATTAGTTTGGAAGTTAGTGTGTGACTGTGACACCCCAGAAAGAACGTAAAGTCATTGGGCATGCGCCTGATCTCCCCCATCGCAGTATGACAGGAAGGGAAGAGGGAGTGCACCTGTGTTTGCGCACACACTTGTACACTATAATAGCTTCTGCGTACTTAGCTAATCTCCGTTGAGATTGGCCGCCGTGACCGACATTCGGTCGGGAGGATATTATTATTATCGTAGACCTCATACATCGCTTTCTTCCAGGAAAGAACGAGGTCTCTTGAACTTATTTAATAAAAAATAGTAGTGCAGTGTCACTCACCAACGCCACAAGATCGTTAGCGGCCAGTGACGTCAGCAGCAGCAGATGCTTCCTGTTCCGCACCCTCCGCTCCCCCCTCCGCAGCGCGATGATGGCGCAAGCGTTGCCGACTATGCCGACGGTGTACACCACCTTCACCAGCAGCCCGAACATCTTGCCCATCGGCCGAGCTGGCAACCCAGGGGCCGTGCTGTTGCTCATACCGCTCAAGTTGCTCGCAATGCTCTCGTTGAACATGTCCGCCATATCGTCCGTCGTGGTGAACATATCTGACGCGTTGGCAGTCATATTGTACATATTATAATACTCGGAAGACCCTGCCATTTCCTTGTCTTCTGTTTCACGGACGATTAGAATATTGTAATATTGTTCAGTATCGTTTCGGTCGTCGGGACTGTTTCGTACTTAGAAGTCGGTATGCTCGCGAATGTTTTAAGATACATCGCACTCTCGTATCCACGTTCTCTCTGTGAACAAGACAGTTTCACTTTATTGAAATAATCTTGTAAAGTTAGCAGGGAAGCCTGCCCTAGGAAAGAGGAAGTACCCGCTTGATGACAGCAAGAGAGAAAAACATGTTTGATGCAGATAATGACTGTAGGTGTGCATGTCCTGTTTGTCGATATTCAGTCCGAAGTAATAAGGGCCAGCATAAAGCAAGCTAATATGGGACAATCCCCAAACTGCTCTGTAACATTTTCACCAGAAGTTTGAACCGCAATATTGTTTAAGAAAGAAAAAGGGGAATTCCATTATTTTTCTCTTATTACTCGTAGTCACCTTTACTATCTACTTATACTAATACTAAAGCTGAAGAGTTTGTTTGTTTGAACGCGCTCATCTCTGGAACTACCGTCGGATTATCCGGAAAAATCTTTTTGCATTTGATAGCCCAATTCTTGAGGAAGGCTATTTAACATCACGCTATAACCCTCAGGAGCCAAGCAAAAAGAAAAAGAGTCAGGAAGCGAAACCGAAGTATAAGCACGGGCAGGTGATGCGATGCGACGGGGCGGGTCGGGGGAACAAGCACGCGGACGAAGTCGCGGCCAGAAGCTAGTATATGTATAATACCAAAACATGCTTGAATTAAAAAATAACCAGTTGAGGAATCAAACCCAAGTCCTCGCGATGTCGCTCAGATCCTTCTCAAAAATATTAATTATGTAATGACCAGCGTTTTTATTATGTACTAGTCAGTGATTTATTAGCTCACCGACAAGCGGGCCTCATTCCTGGTACTGGTTATGTTATGATGCCTTACTGCATATCAATCGAGACTCATTTCAATATTTCAGGCATCATGCTTTTATTAACTTTTATGATGCAAGTGCGTAGGGTTGCAAACGCTCATAATTTGGATGGAATTACAGATTGTATTTGTTCACAGATTTCAGATTTGGATTTGTTTTCATGCGACCTTTAATTTCAGGTGAATTTAGAGAGAATAGATATTTTTAGTAACAATTCGACATTTTGATTTGATTTCTGTATTTTTTATATAAGTACCTAAGTTTATTTCATACAAATAATTCAAATAAACATGTAAATTCAATTAATAACAGGTACTTTGTAAAGTTTCATAAGCTAATCTATGTATTATCCAATATCTATATACTTGCATACATTTTTAACATTAAGGTAAGCATCTACTTTCAATGACAAAAAGAAAGAAGAAAGCACCCCACTTGGACATAGCCTCTTGGCATTCACCAAGTCTCTTAACTTTACTAGCTTGGACTATGACGTCCGTACTCTACAGCGGTCCCAAACTTCTTATATAACTTAATAAAGAAGTCTAGAAAAAAGAACAATAAAAAAGATATAAAGAACGACAGGGACTTGCAGCCTGCAGTCCTGTACCTACCACTAGGTAGTAGACAAATTCACTTTTGTATAATCTGAACAGCGACAGCCCTGACAATAACTAATACACGCTTACAAAGTTATAATTACTGGTCGATATCTCGAGCAAGAGTTTGCATGTAAATAAGTCATCACTACTCGTATTAATGACTGTTAAGTAATGACAATATGTAGCGAATAGGGTCCAAAGATAGCCCTGTAAGTGGTTCCCGACAAAGTGAAGCCCTATTACTGTTGTTTATTGACTTGACTATGACTGACTCTTTGTTTAATCTTTTTATTTTGTCTGTAAATATTTCTTTTCTGTACAACTTTAAATCTAAAAATAGTGTCGCACGTACGGGTCTATGGTCAGAGTTGTACTTGAATTGATTGAGAACTTGAAGAAATACATAAACATTTATTTTTTCAATTGGTGTTTATTTAATTATCTAATTAAATCAATATCTACTTAATCCGGCCTAAATAACGTCTTGCCTCTACAGGCACTACAGGCAGGCTTCAAGCAGGCTTCCGGGACTACTCCCAGAAGGGTTGGGGGCAGAGCCGCGGAGGTAAACTAAATGAAAAATGTTTTTTTTAAACTACACATCATCACAGAAACGTGGGCAACACAAGGTAAATAAACTACGAGATTATAATCTACAAAAGGGTTTCTTTGCCTAGAAAACGGAAACAGAAACGGTTTTATGTACCTACCTATCTAATCATTTGGTTTATTAGCAAGCAATAAATTACCATACTAGAGTGCCATCACAATGAAATTGGATCCTCTTAAAGCATTTTTATCTAATAAGTATTTTATATTTATATGCTAAGTATTTTCACATAAGGTGTGAGATATTCATCTCGTGGGCGTAAAAGGGCGCCATTATTGTAATCGTTACATCGACGCGGTATTCAGTTAATTACGACATTGCCGGCGCAGCGCTGCGCGGCGTAAGCAAGTCCTCCAGGAGATGTATTCTGCACTATCAATTAAAAACAAGCAGTCGCATATAAACGTAAACCCGAATCGTGCGCAATCTAAGTAGATTAGAATATACCCACATAAGCAGGAAGTAGCAGTAGCGATATCCCAATATTATTGACAGCAATTATAAAGTTGCTAAATGAAATGCTGTCGCCTGCTAACAATAGTGGTTAGAAAAAGTACCTATATACTTAGCTCCAGTTATTGCGTTCGTACGTGAGCCTTCTGAACAACTTTTATACAGGGTGTTACGGAATGGGTATATCAATACAAACGGGTTGAAGAGTGTATCTGGTCTAGAATCTCTGTACAAAATTTCAGCTCAAAAGCATTAACTTTGAAAATGCTTAATATTTTTTTATTTCGACATCACGGCGCTGCACTGGCGCGTGGCGGCGTGATGTGCGTGTACTAGGCGCACAGACACACTACAGATAATGGATAATGACCCTCGTAGTGCGGTGACACGTTTGTTATGATTTCAATTTAATAAACCATCGTAATAAAAAATATTAAGCATTTTCAAAGTTACTGCTTTTGAGCTGAAATTTTGTACAGAGATTCTAGACCAGATACACTCTTCAACCCGTTTGTATTGATATACCCTTTCCGTAACACCCTGTATGAGGTGCGTGATGCGCGGGCGCAGACTGGGCCCTAATCAGTGGCGCCTCACTACCGCCGCTGTACACACCATTACGTGATAATTTGATAACGACTGACACTTATTTAACTGGCCATTAATATACTTTCAACTCGTTACATTTTAAAGATAGACAGTACAATGTCGTCCAGCCAATGTAGATGTTTATTTTCGGATAGGTTCAGTCCAGTCATAACTATTTACGATCATAGATTGAATGAAATGAATGTAACGAGAACAAGTGAAGATGAGTTCTACTTAAGTACCTATGGGGAATTATAAAACGAGCGAATAATAAAAAAAACTTAGCGACTGATGGACTGATGATGAGATTTTTGAGATGAATTTGTGTAAGCGAAAAATTAACTAAACCAACGACGAATATTAATTAATAATAAAAACCAGAATGAGCTTACAAAAAGTGGGTTGTGATTAATCCATTTCAAATATTAAAATTCTAGCCGTGCGACTAAATTACTAAGTGAGCGACTAGAAATACAGAGAGGGCATCCCGAGGTTAAGTTTGGTTAGGTTACTTTAACCCTTTACACAGAAATAGGGGCCCCGCGAAGCGGGGCTTCGCCACGGTGGGCTGAAAATCGGCTTTCATAGACTTAGGCATTTTATTTTGCAAGTGCCAGTTTTTATGCCGGATATCACTTCTATTAGTTATAACAATATACAAAAATGACACCAGAATTGATTCTGCACAAAAACGAAGGAATTATAATTTTTTTACGAAAATTTTGTATGGAGCTAGTATGAAAAATCGAAATATCTCTAAAACGTCAGGGATAACCGTAATATCCTTATAGGAGGTTATAGTACTAATTATTTATGATTTTTTGACATACGTTACATAATGGTTGTAGATGCCGTTTTTTTTTTAAAAATCGACAAAATATTTTTATTTATTTTTACATATGAAACGTTCTTTTTAGTGTTTAAGTTGAAAAATTCAGAGCTTTAACAACTCTTAACATAAAATAGCATCACCCCTATAGACCTGAAGGACTAGACAGAGGTGTGTTAAGTATCTTGTTGATCTTGTAAGATTTCCAACAATACCAAATAGTTGAATATCAGTGTCAAAGTGCCCATGCTGTCGCTTCTTTTTGAAAGATAGGGGAATAAAATTGTTTATTGTTGAATGTGAAATGCGTACGGAGAGTGGCTGCATGCAAATATTGATTGGCCAAGTTGCGTGCAAACTTTAATAAAGCACGCTCAGTCTCTCCAGAACCTTCGACATCATCGACTGTTGGAACAATGACAAAAAGGTCCCGAAAACCATTCAAAGATCTGGGAAGCAAACAGAAAAAGAGAAGATCTAGTGAGCACATAGGCGAGGATTCCTTTGAATTGGCATATGCAGCTGCGGCACGTTTAAAAGATGAAGGGTATGAAGATATCGCATCTGTAACCGAATATATGATCAAAAATCCAGAAGCTGCCGTTAAAATCTATGAAAGCATTAAGAAACCAGTGAAAACAGTAATATTTACACCAGAGAAAGCACTTGGATTGCTTCTATCACTTAAGCTTTCAAAGTGGCAAAATATTACGTTGCGAGAGACTGCCATTCGGGAAGGTGCTAAGGATATTTACCCATCCTACTATCAACTGCAACAAACTAAGCTTGCATGCTACCCTCCTAATCAATCAGTGTCAGTTACGGATTCATCAGCTAGAATTACACTTCAAGCTTTACTTGACATCACGGTGAAGCGGATTCTTCAAAGTCTTTCTGATAATGTGGAAAATAAGCAGTTAAAGCTGATATCGAAGTGGGGATTTGATGGTGCTGGTGGTGGTGGAGTTCTCCTGGTCCACCATCAGCTCCATATTACCATTCACATCGTGGCGAGCATAAATTGCTTAGCAATCATATTAAAGTAATCGAATCGCAACCCGTGAAATACTTAAATATTATTGAGTAGTTCCGGTGTCCATCTGTGGTCTTCATCATCAGTTCCACTTCACCAAATGGTACTTTCCGAGAGCAAATGCACGAATTACTATAAAAAATACCCAAATCGCTATAGGTGTGCCTATAATATTTGAAGAGTTCCTTCGATTTCTCCAGGATCCAATCATCAGATCCTGGCTTGGTGACTATGGGACCACTTCAGAAGTATCTCCTTTCGAACAAAAAAATAATTTTGAAAATCGGTCCACAATTGACGGAGTAATCGCGTAACAAACATACAAAAAAAATAATAAACATACCGTCGAATTGAGAACCTCCTCCTTTTTTTGAAGTCGGTTAAAAAGGAAGACAACCTTTTTTGCTAAAACTCTCGACCTAATACAGTTTCCGGAAATAGAGTTCGAGTTTGTAGGTATATCCAATCTGGATTCTGACTCGGAATTGGAGTCCGACAACGAAAGTTGTAAAGAAAATTTGTAAAATTTAATTATTTGTTATGTTAGTTTATTGTACCAATATGTTTAGTTAATAATTTCATAGATTATTGTTTCAAATATTTTGTATAATTGAATTTATAGCACTTAGATATTATTTTTGTTACTTTTGTTTTATTTAAATTACCTATCAATAAAAGTATATATTTACAGTCTACTTTTTATCACATATTCTTAATATTTGGGGAAAAAGCATGCTTCCTAACGATGTTCTTAACTTTGACACAGTTCACGGATCGTTTTGAACAGTTTCATATGTAAAAATAAATAAAAATATTTTGACGATTTTAAAAAAAAAACGGCATCTACAACCATTATGTAACGTATGTCAAAAAATCATAAATAATTAGTACTATAACCTCCTATAAGGATATTACGGTTATCCCTGCCGTTTTAGAGATATTTCGATTTTTCATACTAGCTCCATACAAAATTTTCGTAAAAAAATTATAATTCCTTCGTTTTTGTGCAGAATCAATTCTGGTGTCATTTTTGTATATTGTTATAACTAATAGAAGTGATATCCGGCATAAAAACTGGCACTTGCAAAATAAAATGCCTAAGTCTATGAAAGCCGATTTTCAGCCCACCGTGCTTCGTCGACATAGGATGCAAGAGCGAGCGAATGACAATACAAATACCTTTACCGTGAATCGTGAATTTTAAGTAACTCAAATTAATGTTTCTAAGTTGCTGTTCTGTTGATTTTTCGTCACTCGCAGTCAGTCGCTCACTTACGTAAATTAATTATTTTTGTCACTTAAAACTTTAATTTACAGTCACTCGTTTAAATACTACCCGTTAAGTATTGATCATTTAGGCGAGATAGTGTATTCGTTGTTAGCACAATAAACTAATGGTAGTCGAACTCAGTTTATAGTCGAACTCCGTTTACGATGTTTTTGACCGACTTCTAAAAAGGAGGAGGTTCTCAATTCGGATGTTTTTACAAAACTGTTGTTTTTTATTATTGTTTTTTGCACATTTAGACCACTATGATATGAAATTCAGCAGTTGAGTGATCAACAGTGTTTTTGTAAGATGATGATGATGTACGGTGTGCATGTTATTGGGGTGTGTGTGTGTGTGTGAGTCGGGGTGGGGGTGTGTGTGTGGGTGGTGATTTCGAGTCGCGACGAGTGCATTTGATTGATGATGTTTGTGGACGCTCGGGTGTCATGGCGGTGCATGGCATTATTTACAATTATGTTATTGTAGGTATTGTTCGCGTGGAAAGCGGTCAAGTTAGAATAATATTTGTATATAATAACACAATTCTGATTCTCTGAAAGTTCGATTATTAAATCCCAACTAGGTAATTCAAACTCAAAACATTTATTTCAATTAAACCATTTACAGGCACTTTTGAATTGTCAAACAGTCGATCAGTTAGAAAGTTGAAGCTAGTTACCCATTCCAAAACATAGATCTCTACGGAGAAGAACGGGCAAGAAACTCCAAGGACACTCATAAACTCTCAAGTAAGTAATACTCTCAAGTATAAAAACAGTTAAATTACAACATGAATGCGTATCGAAATGGGATGATACGTAGTCAGCGGGCAGACAGAACAGACGCCACTGCCATGGCGATTTGTTTCATGCGAAAACTATTTTATTACGGCTGCCAAACTATTATTGTGCGTAATAATAATGATTAATGTATTTCCATTAATTACACAACACCACGCTCCATAAAGTTTAAGTACTCATTTGATTTCACATTCACACACATCACTACTCTAAACCCATATAGGGTTCGCAAATTCTTACATATCGCAAGTTCGAGTTCTATGCGTGTCTCGAGTAGGTAAGTTAAACTAAAATAACTTTGGCAGGTACAGTCGCAGGCATATATATCTTATTCGCAAAATTCAAAAGTGATTTTCCCGTGAAATAACGATTGCAACTTCGAGAAAAGACCAATTTCATAATAATATGGTTTCGAAAGTACTATGCTCGTACGTTACACCATAAAAATTCTATCAATACTTTAGGAAAAAATCGCTGCTGAATCTGGCGAAAATGTAAGGTAGGTACTTATGCTCGTGACTGTACTCAGACAAGAAAAGAAGCTGGCGTGTCTCTTGGGACTATTATGACAGTTTTTACTTACGGGTTGTCAGATGACACACGACACCGAGAGAGGGCACCCAAGTGCGCTTTATCAAGTTCCGTGGTTATCTTCTTATAGTACTAGCTTGTGCCCGCGGCTTAGCTCGTGTGGATTTCAGAAAATATCCCACGGGAACGTACTACCGGGATTAAAAGTACCCTAGAGGAATAATTCTGAAATACATGTAATTGTTTTCATATAAGTAGGCAACTCTCTTTTTTTCCGACGTCTTCAATATTCATCGTCATACACCCAATTTACACAAAACCTTTAATGAATTATAATACACCCAAACCTTCCTCATAAATTATATCCATTTCATTCACTCCGTCCATTGGTAAAAACCGTATGAAAATCCGTTTGGTAATTTTTGAGTTTATCGCGATAAGACAAACGGACAGAGGCGGTGGAGGGGACTTTGTTCAATAATATGTCGTGTTTCGGGAGGGTGTAAGACACATCGAGCTGTTGAAGGCGACTGTCACATAGGTATGAGCGACGGACGCAACGGTCTACTGAGCTGCACTTTTTCTCTTACTTGATGTGCCCTAAGTTACTTTGTGACAAATGACGGAATTACATGTTCACCTGTTCGTTTCAAAGAATAAAATAAGTCGTTTTAATAACAAAGTGGATTGTGCCGTGTGCGGGGTCGCATTAGATATCAGTGAAGAGACAATATTGACCCCCAAGGAAGGGGGAGTGATATATGAGGTGAATATCAATGGCATTTGAAAAAAGTAATAGATTTAGCTACCTACATGAGCTTATTTTATTTTTGAGGACAACTCCTACATAATGTATTTATTTAATTGTACATGCACAATGTGTGTGTTTCTACATATAGCATAGCTTTATTAAAATACTCTTCGGAAGGTACTCTCATGTTTAGAAATCACTACTTATACGATCACGTGTAGTTTGGGGTACATATTTGAATTTCGAAAATTTAAATATCTACGGTTAAAATGTCAATGTTCAAAACATCGAAAATTTAAATATCGAACGACCATAAAACCGAAAATTAAAATAACGTAAGTTTATATTTTCGAATGGTTAGATAACCTGCGTCCAATATATCTAAAATCTAATTATCGACAAACATGACATCGAAAGGCTTAAATATCGAAGTACAGATTATCTAATGATGTAAATATCGAAGTACAGATTATCTAATGATGTAAATATCGAAGTACAGATTATCTAATGATGTAAATATCAAAGTACAGATTATCTAATGATGTAAATATCGAAGTACAGAGTATCGAATGTCCTAAATATCGATATTTATTTATATGTTGTGCTACAAAAATTAGTGACAGAAACAAATCGCTGCAAAACCGACTCCTCGTGGTCTTGTCTGCCCTACCCCTAGAGTGTAATTTAAGCCCGCGTAGGCGCAGAGGGGCGAGGCGGCCCGTGAGCTGAGGCGGTGGTGAGCGTTAAAACCATCGACGACGATAAGCTCGCGTGGGACCGCCGGAGCCCCGCAGCGCCGGAGCCGTGACAGAAACCATGCCTGCTGCATGATGCATGCTCGCTTGCACTCTGCATGCTTAAGTAATATTATTTTCACATAATAAATAACTTAAAAAAACACATTAGTAGGCCGTGCCCGCTCTTGCATCTTATGTCGACGACGGAGCCCCGCTACGCGGGGCCCCTATTTCTGTGTAAAGGGTTTAAAGCTAACCTAACACCGGGGTGCCCTTCGCTCTCTCTTGCATCCTGCAACCATGCCTGTCTGCAAGTTCGATATTTTAACTAGTAGGTATTTAATGAACTAAAGTGTATTGAATGTTGACATTTTGAACTTAGGTATAATGATTATCGATGTTTTTAATCATTAGATATTTTTATAACTCGGCATTTCAATGTTAGACATTTTATGCTTAGGTATAACAATTTTCGATATTATGATAAGTATAACCGATATTTAAATTTTCGATGTTTTGAACGTTGACATTTTACACGTAGGTATTTTAATGTTCGACATTCAAATATGTACCCGTAGTTTGGCTAGGTTCCACGTGCAATGTGTTTGTTAGTGAACTTTCGCAGCTTTAGGTAAGTATCTAGGTACTATACATGAATACTGGACATCATAGATACCTACCATGTTGATGTTTTCTTTAAAGTTTCATACAACACTCACAACACATGCATAACAATAATAATATGTACATCAGCCTACTCTATTGTTCCCACTGCTGCACCCTAATTGCGTAACAGACTATCAATCTCAATTTGAATAATTTTGAAGGATATTGCTAATAAACTATCTTTGAAACTGTCCTTTGTAACTAAACTATCTTTGAAACTGTACTTTGAAACTAAACTATCTTTGAAACTGTACTTTGAAACTAAACTATCTTTGAAACTGCACTTTGTAACTAAACTATCAAACAACTTTTATTTAATAATAAAAACTTTGGGGAACTTGGGGAGATAGGGCATCACGCGTGTTACGCAGTTAACCCGCTGGACACGGTACGGGCCTTCTCTCTGTGAGATGGAGTGGGCCGTTATATACCAAGCGGGCCCAGTGCGGGTTGGTAGAGTAGATGTCGCATGCCTTCGAATTTTTGGTTTTAGGTTTCCTCATGATGTTTTTCTTCATCATTTTGATAGCATATGGTGATGAAATAAATAACACAAAGTAAAGCGCTTGTCAGGGTTCGAACCTATGACCAATAATTGGTAAATCGCGGCCGTTACTACTGGGCCACCACTGCTAACCACATATTTTACGATAATTTTATTGTGACCTTACACTCTGCCTCTGAGAGCAGTATGAATATTATTTAGGTACCTGGATACTAATGACGTGAAATAAACTTCAACATAACCAACCCCGCAATTTTCCCTAAAGAGAATATTAATTTCGAATGCGGCTAGATATTAACCTACATTATAAGTTTATGAGCTCAACTGTCACTAATGAGACACAATTACTTTTTCTGTTGTTAGCCATATTTGGGAGATGTCGCGACATCGGAGCTGTTATAAGGCTTCCAGTGAAAAGGTAAAATGATTAAGAGCGTATCCCTCGCCAAGCTCACGGATGGTTTGTAGAGCTTGTATTTGTATGGACGCATCTGAACAAGCTTTTCAATTGCAGAAAATTCATTTACATTTCGTTACATAATACTTCTAAATAAAAAATAATAATCAAAGTCGGCCGGATCATTTGACGCAGAGTCAAATAATTCGGCGGCATAAAATGATGACTTCTTCGTGGTTAGGTAACATTTTGAGCCGAAATGCGTTGTGACATTGCTTAATGTCGGTTTTACCTGAAGTACTTACCAAGTAAGATAGTTTCCGGCCAGACCGAGTTTACCGGCTTTTAGATTTTTTCTCGGACATAGAAACGAGGGTCATTAACCAAATTGAAGTCTGGCGAAGCAATCCAGTCGTTAGAAATTGTCAGGAGTTTTAAATAACCCGAGTTTAGGAGGTTTAAATAGCCCGAGAAAAAAAATCATAACGGCAAGTAGGTATTCGTGATTTTGATGTACTTGTTTTTAATTCCTAGCGTGTGTTCTCTTTAGATTGATGTTACTGTCACAAAAGCGAGCACTACCAACCACTATGACTAGTGGTTAATTTAGACAATAAGATATTCCACGGCTGTTTCTTCTGCATTAATTAAATTATCTAAATTATTATTATAATTTCGAAAAAATCACATTGAAAACAATAAATAATGAATTGGTAAACGTTTATTTGAAACGTAACAAAGTCATTATTTAATTATTCTTGTTTGTTTTTCTGATTTTAATGATTATTCCAATCGTTAGTCAGCAGCTGATAGCTGATGCGATGCGATGTTCATTATGATTCTGCTATCACTACGAATTGTAGAAGGTTGCATTAGCAGTGATCTCTGCTCTAATATTAATAACTTAAATTTAATTTCGCATTTTTGTTTTTTGACACCGACTTCCGAAATTAAAGTTATTTATCACTTTGTAGTGTTTTTTTTAAGTCGGTTGTTTTTTTTTTAAGTTTTTATTTTACTTTTTAGTTGTACCTACCCCACACAAATTCAATTAACACTAGTGAATTGAAGAATTTAAGACACCGACTAGAAGAATCATCGAAATGCAGTGCTGGAGATGCAGTACATTAATGCATATAACTTCGTACATAAGAATAACTACCTAATGTATTATATTAAAACCTTCCTGAAAATATGTAGATCACATTAATGAAAAAATTATCAAAATCAGTTCATTAGTTTTTGAGAAAATCGCGGACATAAAAACATACATACATACGGGTCGAATATGTACAGAACCTCCTTTTTTGAAGTCGGTTAAAAATAGATAAAAATCTACAAAGAATGACCAGTCAGGAAAAAAGTTTCCTACCTAATCAACGTCCGCACAAAATGCGTAATATTAAGAGTATCGCTCTCCGCCACAGCTCTCAGGATATAGTTGCGACTACTCCGCACTCCGCACAGCAACGAAGCAGTTTTTTTGCGTATTATGGCTTGAAAGCCGTCTGTGTGGGCCTCGGAAAACATTTCTGAGGCGCTACAGAAACGTAAAGTAAAAGTAGTTGACCCATAGATTGCACGTGTAAAAACTCTGACAGTAAGCCTTAAAAACAGTAATTTTTACTAGGTCAGAGCACCGAGCACATCTACGCAACACGTTACCTCTGACCGCTAGTGCTCTACGCTCTCTCTCAATGTCTGTATCATCCTTAAAGTCGTCGGTGATGACATGCCCAAGGTACTTGAATTTAGACACTGTTTAAATGGAGGCCATTCAGCCTAATAATTTCAGGTACAGAGTCTGAACATCTACCTGCGGCCCTAAAGAGCATATATTCACTCTTGGTGACATTATAAATAAGTCCATGTGAGGCAGCATACGTCTCACAGACTCTGAGCTATTCCCTGATTGCCCCAGCAGTCGGGCCCAGCAGCACCATGTCGTCCGCGTAGCTAATGTTATTGACGCTCACTCCATTTATTCGACATCCAACAGTCATGCTGCTGAGCTCGGTGATGAGGCCGTCAACAGATTGAAGAGCCTATAGGGGATGTCAAACCCCCTTGTCTCACACCGGTCCGTATGCTGCGGAGAGTGTTCGACCACTTTACCTGGTTTTTTTTTATTGGCATACCAGTACTGGAAGATTTTCAGTATTTCAGCAGGTGTACCCCTGTCCCTCAACTTGTCCCAAAGCACATCGAACGCATATTTGTATTATGACAAAATAGACTTGTTTAATCTATCGAGACTCGTTCTAGTCACATTGAAAAGTTTTTAACTTTCGTCTCTACAAAAATACAAAAACCAAACTGTCGGTGAGACAAACATTTACTACGTTTAAATTAATAGGTATATTAAATAAAAAAAATAAAATTATTATTAAATAAAGATTGGTTTAAAATCTTTTTCGTTTTGTAACACAATATTATAAACTTTAGTTAGACTGTAACACATTATAGACTTTAGACACAATATAAACTGACCTAAGTTATCAGTCAATTTTCAAATTCATCACCACAGCTATACATCCAAGATTAATTTAAACAACACTTACAACAATTCAACGTGTCACTGAACGCATTCAAAAAGTTTTTATTCCAAAGTGTTGCGGCTACGCGATCGCTACGCCACTGCTACGAGCGCTACGAGTGCTACGCGGCGGGCGCACACGAGCGAACTCCGCAGACACTAGACCACTACTGACGAAACGCGAGCCACCAGCTACCGGCTACCGGCTATGTTTACAAGCGCCAGTAACTAGCGCGTGCTTCAGCTTCCGATCACCCGAACTTGTTCATAAGGATAACGACACAATGGTAGGAAAAAGTATCATCCATGACCGTAATTAGTGACACAAGTTGTGTGACGAACGTGGTTTCTCCCAGTTATAGTACTAATAATGTGTGTACATAAATGGTAAAATAAAAAAAATAAAAATAATTCGATTTATTAGCGATTGCATTCAGGTAAAAACTGTTGATTTAATATTTGAATTACGTCATAACATGAGGCATTAGTGAGAGCAGTGGTGGCCCAGTGATAACGGCCGCGACTTACAAATTGTAGGTCGTAGGTTCGAATCCAAAAAGGCGCTTTACTTAGTGTAAATTATTTTGTCACCACTGCTCTCAAAACGGTGAAGGAAAACATCGTGAGGAAACCGGCGTGGTCTAGAATCAAAAATTCGAAGACATGTGACCACCAACCCGCATTGGGCCCGCGTGGTGGATTACGGCCTACTCCCACTCACAGAGATGAGAGAGGAGGCCTGTATCCCAGCAGTGGGAACATTATAGGCTGAGTATAGTTTTAGTTAAGTTAGGATTTAATTTTCTTATTTTTAATGAGCTAGCCGACCCGGCGAACTTCATGCCGCCTCAGAATCAATAAGCCATTCCGTACAAAATGTATGACAAAATTAATTATCTTCATTATTATTTTTTTCGTGAATTTTTACCATAAGTATATAGTTATTCTGCTATTCGGGGCGAAGACAAGACCAAAAAATCAAAGATCATAAAAATCGGTCCAGCCGTTCTTGAGTTATAAATGGTGTAACTAACACGACTTTGTTTAGTTGTTATTTACTTACTTATTATTTTAATTTACAGAAATAAATAACTATACAGGATAATTAATTTCCTATTGATAACATACTGGCACTGGTCTTGTAATAGGTATTTTGTGAGTCTTTTACATTTTACATTTACTGTGCGCTCTTTTGAACACTATCTTTGCAGATGGAAAGTGATATACTTATTCGCTATTCGCATTCGCGACTTGCCGTAGCCCAGTTGTTGTTGTAGTAATTGTTGTTGTCAAACCATTCCTCTGGTAGCTCCCTACTAAATACTAACTACTAATACTTAAGACTCAATCAAACCCTGATTGTGTGTGTCGGTGTTATTTCCCAGAGGTTATCGTTATATTGTTTGTTAACTGTGGGTAGTGTACCTGCGACACAGGGAAATTTGAATGCCAGAATAGTTCGTCTACTATGACGTATGTTCCTACTACGCGTGCTTATTGTGTTTTCAGAATGGCGTCATATTTACCACTACCTAGCTATTATCTTCCTACATACATTCCAGGAATGATATGTAAAAAAAAAGAAAAAGAAAAAAAAAATCTTTATTGCCGACCACAAAATCCATAAACAAACACAATTTAAATGGCATAAGTACATACAAACAAACTCACTCCTTTCCTCTCTTGCACATTACAAAACGATTTTTTTTATTTTTTATTGAACTATTTGTCATTTTCCAGCGACAATTTTACTAGCCTAAAAATGTCGAAAACTAACCAGATTGACTGATACTCATTAAATTGGTTGTAACATTGTAATGATTGCCTTGGAACCATGACATGAACAGCAAGCAGTCAGTTAGTAGTTCGTTGTAGTAAGATTCGCTCCACATTCGTATGAACAAGGACATATCCCCAATAGCCGTCTGCTCCACGTAGGTGAATGACTGCCTCTACGGGACACGCACATGATTGTTCCATGCCCTTATCTTATCAGACCTTCTACTACTGTGATGTACGAGTATGTGCAACTAGAACAGAGCTAATCATACATCAGCATGCATACAAACAATTTGGGCGATTGATAAACCTGATGGACACATGACATGCAAGTTATGTTTTAAAGTCGGTTACGGCGGCGGCGTGATTAATCAATGAATGTAGTGTTTTGGGTTACTGCAATAAAATACTGTGCTTTGATTTAGTGTGATTCTAAAATATTATAGAGTCGCGTCTGATTTTATTTTAATTTATTATTGACTATATATCTACTCATTTCAATATTTTCTAATGAATTGATTGCATATGTGGTTAGCAGCATCAATTTCGTCATGCTCCCTTTAGATGTCACTGCTTGCGGTAGCGTCGGGGGTCGGGTTGTCTCCTTCCCTCAAATATGGCGAAGGGGGCAATGGCTGATCTTTGCGTTATGCTCGTGAACGGGTGCTGCTTGTGGTGACTGGTCGTCTTGCTGACCATGGTTTTATTGATGTTATTACTAATAACTAGTTTATTTATTTTACTTCGATGATCCTAGTTTATCATTTGTGACTTCAAATGACAGCAGAACCTAATATTGCATAAATATGTAAGCTGTCACGCCCTTTATACCTGGTGGCTTTTATTTAGGTAGTAAGTTTTATTTCTTTACATTTTTAATTTTGATTTATTTTTTTTTGCTTGAGTACGTATAGTGTTTATTGTATTTGTTGGTATATTGGTGTGCTAGCTAACCTATGGCAAATAATTTAATTTAATGCTCTGTGTCCTGTAATGTAAACTACTTTGCATACCTAGTATTGTATAAAATTTGATGTACGAAAAGTGCTGATTCTCAGCCTAGTTTGAATAAATGACATTTGATTTGATTATACAACGACCCCAGGTAGGCTTAAAAGTCGTAAGAGCTTCTTATGCTCTACGCAGGCCATCCAGGACGAACCTAATGAGAGAAGTAAATTGTGGGAAGAGAAGTATCGCCACCTCTGACTTCGTTAAACCCCAGGAACAATCGCCTCCCGGCCGTGATCTGCAGTGGCTTGCATGGACAGCTCTCAACCGATTGCGTACCCAAGGAGGCTGCTGCAGACACAGTTTGTCGAAGTGGGAGATTACTGACCCATCCAGCACTCAATGCAAATGCAAGGTACAGTCACCAAAAGAGATATGTATGATAAAATTATACTGATGTCTGCGTCACCTATCCGACGGCATCTACTCTCGTATCGGCACAAACTATAAGGACACCTCTAGCCCCCGCCGCCGTCGCCGCCGCAGTGGTCAAATTTAAAATAAGTATTAGGTAGTCAGTAAATTGGCCACAAGACTACCCAGCGTGCACCAGATGTAGGTATATTTAAGTGTAACAGTGCAGAGACTATTTTAATCAACCCCAAAGCAATTTTAGTGGAAGAAAGAGGTGTGAGAAACTGAGAATTCATTGCAATAATAACAAAAAATACTCCCAGTTCTCTGCATTCTGCATCATCAAGCTTTATCCTTGATCTACCCATCACGGCAAATGGTAATATGTATATATTATCTATCTAGACACTCACCACCTAGATACCTCGTAACATAGCTACCTACAGTACTGTAGAGGCCGGCTCTAAAGCGAGGCTGGCTGGAAAGCCACACCTCTACAAGACTGGCTGGTTATATTTTAAAGTATGTTCCATTCGATATTTCAAGCAAGTGTCAAATATTCTGCTAGTGTTTTTTATATATATTGAGTAAAAAACTTGCGATTGTAAGAAGTGGTTCTTATGCAATAAATGCTGTAAAAAGCTTAGAGTGTCTTAATTATTGGTCGTCAGCGCCTCTGCAGCTACGACCCCGGTAGCACAGCTACTATAGATGGTGGAGGCGCCAGTTTCGAACGTTTTTTTTGTTGGATGACGTGTGTAGAGCCGAATAATACTACACAAGTTTTCACGTACCTCAAAATTTGCTGCCTAATAAACTTTGTTTTCAGCCCAATACATACGCTCAGGCATTATTAAAAATTGCGTGGTGAGGCCACAAAGTATACTGTGAGTATATATTTTAGATGCGAAGAAACGTCGCCAGGAGGATATAAAGCTAAGTGGATATATGTATTTTTTAATATAAAAAGAGAAAGATGGCTCAAGTTTTTGCGGGCATGGACGGCGTATGCCTGGAAGATTTTCTTAGGCGATTTGAAGTTGTTGCCGCCTATAATAAATGGCGTGAGAGCGACTGGGCGCTCATATTAAGCGCATATCTTGAGGGTGCTGCCCTAGCAGTCCATAAATGGAAATACTATGACGACATGACATTTGATGAGATATGTGAAGTGTTATGGGAGGAGCTTCCATGTAAATGTCACAGAGATAGAAAAATGATTAAGGTGCAAGTAGTCGAGATGGCACAAGATCTGTCTGAGGAAAGCAGACAAGAAAATATTGTAAATGTAGATAATGATGCTTCTGTATTATTTAGTGGAAGACAAGATGACCCGCTACAGAACGAGCAGTGCTGCCTAGAAAGCAGCGTGGAAGTTGGCAGTGATGGAGATGAGGACGAGCGCAGCAGCGAGGCGTGCATCCTCGCAGAGGAGGAGAAGGAGCCGATAGAAGTGTTCGAGAGCGAACACAATGATGAAAACAACGAATCGGGTCAGTTCTGTCCAATTATTAATGTAATTAGCAATGTTTCAGAGCCACAGAATGAGCACGATGATCGCGATGTGGGAATAAATAAAATTAACATCGCCGCTGATCATTTTGATGTGGATAATGTGTCGTAGATCGATTCGTCCGAAATAAAGGAGAATGGTCATTTCGATTTTTCCGAAATAAAGGACGATGGCCATTCCGATTTTTCCAAAATAGAGAAGAAAGATCACTTCATCATCGACATGAATAATAATGATAAGATGATTAGTGATGAGTTAGTTGAGGATGATATGAACTTGGATGCAGTCAGAGATGAAGATGCAGAGGTGTTGAACGACTCCGTACGATCAATAGACTCATTTAGTTTTCCTACGGATGAAGTTATAGTTCGTAATCGTAGTAATTGTATAATATGTCATGTAGATATCCCTAATTTTAATAAGTTTTATTCACGATGTGCTGTATACAATAAGAGAAAAGCACGAAAGAAGAAAAGAATCCCATTTATTAAGAAAACGAAAACTAAAATATTATTTCCAAAAAGTTTTTTAATAATTGATAATTTTATAAAAACATTTTTTATAAACAAGCATCATTTTATAAAGAAGTTTTCAATTTTAAAATATAAATTCAGAAAAAGGAAGTTTAGAGATAGAAACCTTTTTAATTCAGATTATTTAATTAAAACCTTTTCATACTAGTATGTTAATAGTTGTTGTTTTTTTTTTAATTGTCATGTATCTTGTCATGTAATGTAAATATGTCACTTGAATGTAAACATCATATTTTAGTGCATTATTTTAGTTTGTATGATTGTTACAATTTATTAATATGTGTCCATTTGTGTGTTACATATGCTGTGAGAAAATACATCGGACGCGGCCGGGAGCGTGTGAGGTATCCGCACCTCCCAGAGGGCTGTGAGGTGCGCCCTCACACCTACAACGGGCCAAAGGGAGGCTTGAATAAATCGTCGGCTCCATTGTTTAGGGATCGAATAGATTGCTCTTACCCCAGCATATTTTGACGCGAATTATGGGAGGAAAGTCACTCTTATAACTGTGGTCACTCCTATAGAAGGGGGGGTGACAGACACTCAGCATAAGTTGTCATCGACTTTGCTAACAGGGGTATAACCCTTGCAAAGTGTGTTTGATTGACACTTTCGGTTCAACTTGTGTTTGAGGACCAACAGTTTTGATATTAAATAATTGATTTTCGAAATAGGTATTTGACATTCTTTGCTGGAGTAAAAGCATGTTAATTTTCTTCAATGAACCCTGGCCTCTTAAACTTTTCCCTCCCTCTGGCTCAATCCCGTCCGATGGAGTTAAAAGAATTTGATGCTAAGATCGTTTAATTCTCTTAAGCCTCTTCCAGGTCGATGTGAACTTTCACATCAGTTGTTCTTATTAGGAGGCCGCGTCGAGCCTTTTAGTCGGGTTTTGACCCGACGAGGCTTAAGCATGGCAGCGTTAGTTTGTTTGAGTGCACGTTGGCACATGTAGATGTTAACTTACCTGACACTTAGCGTGGTGTTGGATTCGCGTTTCGTTTGTCCTGACTTAAGCTTTCTCCTGTAAGAGACGGACCTCATCGTGTAAATTCTATCCCGACATAGGTAGACATCCAATAGGATAGGTAGATAGGGCTTGGAAATTCGAATGGTGTGAATAAAAGTCATGACCTATGCCCAGACTGTTATTCAAGGGTGGGCGTAGCTCATGTAGAGGCCGGCTCTAAAGCGAGGCTGGCTGGAAAGCCACACCTCTACAAGACTGGCTGGTTATATTTTAAAGTATGTTCCATTCGATATTTCAAGCAAGTGTCAAATATTCTGCTAGTGTTTTTTATATATATTGAGTAAAAAACTTGCGATTGTAAGAAGTGGTTCTTATGCAATAAATGCTGTAAAAAGCTTAGAGTGTCTTAATTATTGGTCGTCAGCGCCTCTGCAGCTACGACCCCGGTAGCACAGCTACTATAGTACCGACTCCACTCACCTACTTAACAGTAACAGTGTGGTGACCTCACTTGCACAAAAGCGCACCTTGACTCATATTTTTTGCGAAGTTGCACAAAAACCTCGCGTCAATCGTCATCACAAAGTGAATGACGGTTCAAGATGATTAAATTTTTACCTATTACTTGTAGACGAATATTTTTAATGTTTTGAATTAAACCATGGCTTGTTTCAGATAACTTATCTTGGCACAGACCGAGTTTAACGTTTGGAGTTTTGTCAAATGCAAACTCGAAGACAAGATGTTAGTTGTAATAAAATTTCAGTACGCGCAGAATTCTTCAGAATATTGGAGCAAACCTAGTTACTTATAGTTATTTTACTGAGGGTGAAGTGTAAAGACATGTTCTACTTACCCCGCCCTTGTATAACCCTATGTACAGAACCCCACCTAGCTCCGAGCCTATTGTTTATCGATTGTCATCTGTCGTGTCACTGCGACCAGCTAACCACTCCACCAGCCAGCCAAGCTTATGTCTCTTTATTTTAGTACAACTTTGCATAAATACAATAGCGAGCCCTTTTAGGGAGTGCGTTCCATCGCTCGCTTCCTTTACGGTTATGGCACCTGCGCCCCTATAAGGCAAGTGATGAACCCACCGGGCGGTGTATTGCCACTTGTTTTTAACGACATTGCTAATTACCTTAGTATTTTCTTCGTTCGTAAAACTTTACTAAAATAAAAGCAGCTAACCCTATTTACTGTAAAACAAGCGGCATTACACTGGGGGCGAATTCAAAGAACTGTTTTTTCTTTTACCAGGCTATATTAATGATGAATTTAATGGAAGTCAGGAAGAGTTGTAAGGATAGCAGAGGATTCCAACAACATTACGTACCTACATTATAATAATTCAACGTTTATCAGTCACACTCGGTCCTCCCAATAAACAACAATGTAACAAAATGATTCATTGAACACAATAAGTGTTACGTAAGTACGTCTCGTGCGACATTATTAATAAATAACTAATAATTAAATGCCGCTCAATGGAGGTAGGAATGGAGGACTGAAAACCGCGATAAGAAACAAAGTGTGAATGGAAAACCGCAAGTTAACCGCAGGTGTACCTACCTACGTACGTACTGAGATCGAGCCACTCATTAGGTTTCATAATTATGCTAATCTATAACCATGGCAAGCTCGTGTTGACCTGGAAGCTAAAGAACCCGCTCTAAGGCACGAGGTGGTGCCTTCGAACCTGGCAAGTTTTAATATTACTATTGCCATTTTATAAGTTTGCCACACACTGATTGACCGGATTGACGTTAAAGGAAACGATCATGCGGAAACCTTAACTTAGGTACATACCTCACCCAAACTAGTTAACACGTAGTGCGCGTCTCTCTGTATGAATGAAGTCGGTTAATAAATAAAGTAATAATTTACCCTGCTAGGTACTGACGTAAGTAGACCATCTGCTCGGAGGTAAGTAGCTATTGTGGGGGATTCATTGACAAGGATCACTAATTCTCCAGTGAGAGATTCCGAATATGTGCACACCATCAGCACGCATAAAACTTAATAGTAAGTCATTTTTGAGTTAATAGTGATAATGCAGGAATCTTCAGAGACATAAAATAAGTGTTACGTATAATGTTATGGAGGAGGCGTATGTTCAGAAGGAAATGATGACTTAGTAGTTTTTACCCGACTGCCAAAGCCAAGCTGTGAAGCCCAAAAGGAGGGTTATGTGTTTTTGTCCTGTATGTATGCATGTCCGTTTCTTTGTTCCCTCGTAACTCCTAAACGAATGAATGGATTTTGATAAATTATACGTCTTTAGATTTGTCTTGGTGGCGCGAGTGTCACTGGCTACATGAAAATAAAAAACAAAGCAAAAGGGCGGATTTGGGGTGCCATATTGTGGAGTTCGAATTTTTTTTTTCTTCCAACTTTTATTTAATTTAAAATGGGCTTGTTTTTAGCTTTTCAGTTTTTTTTAACTTAAGTTTTTTACCGCAGTCGGGTTTTTTTTATTTTTTTTTATTAGTAAACACTTCCATTTTTAGCACAAAACCAAATCGGGCACTTAACTGGTTTCTAATTGATTTGAGTCCATATTAACTCGTAGATTAAACACTATTGTACTTTGGTAACAATAGCTGATTCTACGAAATAATCCTTTAATAATTTACAATCGGCACAATTTCTAATGGAAGGAGGAAAACCGTTAAAAATTGTATAGTAGTCATTTTTCAAATTACGAGTTGTCCCATCCGAGGTTAATTGCTGATCTCAGTATGGTAATGTAATGTGAACGAGGATATACAGTTGCTGCACTGCTTTTCCTTTAAAATCGTTGATAAGCTCGAGCCCCATTGTGGTATGATTAGGTAGAACACCTACCTATCCCTTTTACAAAAACCTCATCGTATATTCTGAAAGTATACTATAAATTACAAATGGGTCGTGATCAACATGCCACATCAAGTCTTCTCAGCGTGCCATCCACACGTGGCTCCGGCCGCGACTCGCATGCTGATTGGTCCGCGCAAACAATGGGCACCTACCACCCTCACTACTTGTACAGCCCAGCGCTGGCGCCTGTAACGAGCACCCGTAGGCCGTACATCATGCATGATGCAAAGATCGTGAATGCATGATTAATTCGCATGCGGCGCGAATCATATTCGCTCTATTATAATAATTGTTATTATACAACTAATATAGCAACGAGTGATGATTTCATTTAGTTTCCTTATTATAAGGGCGTGACCTTTCACGATTATACAAACAGATTCTGTGGATTCTCCCAAAAGCTAAATTCGGAGGTCACACAGATAAAAAATGTTATGTATAATTGAGGAAGACGGCGAAATTATTAAATAGGTACCTGCCTTCAGTTAACCTCCGAGTACTACTACGTAGTTGAGGTGAGGTGAGGCCACTTTCCTGGACCTGAACTGAATTTTCCTGAACAGGAATACCTAATTAGAATGGCACAAGTTATTTCACCGAGTCATTCAAAGATACCTAAACAATTTAGACTAACTAGGCCATAGTTTATTATATTAACGCATCATTATCATTTCTTAATTTGATTTATTACTTTTAAAATAATAAGATAACCTTATGATATTGTGTGGAGTACCAATAGACAACTAATCAACCGCTCGGTTTTCCCGAATAGGTACTTAGGTCCTAATAAAATAAAATTCCCAATAAAATAAAATACATGATAGGTAAAAGTTGTGTCGTTGACGTCACGTGTATACAATTGACATTTGTAAACCGTTAATTCGCTGCAGTAATTGTACCTACCTAATATGAGTTATCCTCTGAATCACAGCACATTTTCAGTAACCACATGCGCGAGCGTGCCCTGGCGGCTTAGATAGTGCCTTCCTCACTGCATTTCTCATTATGTCGCTTAGTATTGTTTGTAACGATGATTATAATATTAATTATGTCTGCATTAATGAGAAAATATATTATGTTTGTTGATTTTAGTCCCATGACGCCAATTCCATTTAATTTTACTTTTTGAAATAAGCTTTACATGTAGGTAGGTACCTAAGTATTGTTTGTAATGATGATTATAATATTAATTATGTCTGAATTAATGAGAAAATATATTGTGTTTTTTGATTTTAGTCCCATGACGCCAATTCCATTTTATTTTACTTTTTGAAATAAGCTTTGCATGTAGGTAGGTACCTAAGTATTGCATATACTCGAAGCTGTTGTTTACAATTTACATAATTACTGAATGTTATGTTTCAGCAAATCCGGTTCTGCAGGTATTCAGCTGCATCCGGTTTGACTGGAAAGCCGACCCCAACATAGTTGGGAAAAGTTTAGACAGATGATAATGATCTTTAGGTATCTAAATCAAATAAGTGTTAAGTCAGGTGCCGACCCTTTTTGCGATCAAACGGCCGCAAATCCAGACTTCAGGCTAATACTGAGAAATTCCTAATGACCCTATTTGTTCGACCTGGGATTGAACCCTGTACCAACTAAGGATAATTTATGCAAACCAGGCGCTTGCGAGCATGATAGATACAGAAAAAATAAATACTTCTTCAAGTGACACCAAACGCATCCACGATCACTTTCTTCATGCGATCGCTACTTACCGGTCACCTGGCTAGCGGAGGGATCTCACGTTTCACTACTATGCTAAGTAAACGGGCAATTTGATAAATAATGTAAATGCAAAAGCAAAAATAACGGTTTCCGTAATCAATTTGTACACGGACCTGTAAATTATAGGGTATAATATTGAGGTAGGTAGGCTAAATCTATAAATATGCGGAAATCGTGCTGTATTCGGGTCTATAAATTAAATAAACGGTTAGTAAGTGGCGGCGTCTGTCGGCAGATTTACTGTCGTCGGACACTTGGACACTTCACTGACTAGCGACTTGACATGCCACGACAATTCAGTTATGTTAGTGGGTCTCCCTTGTTTTACCGAAAAGAAATTGCCAAATTATCACTTCCCAAACAAATTTTCGCATAATTTCATTTGCCAAATTATTACTTACCAAAAAATCTCTTTACAAATAATTGTTACGAAAACCTATGTTTGGCAAGTGAACGTTTGAACAATAACTTGTTCACCAACTAGTACTTTTACCATTTTTTATCTAGTCAAATATTTCCCCTGTTCCATATATCCCTACTGATGTATCTCCACTGGTAGGGATACCAGTTGGTATAACATATTTTTCAAACCTAACCTCGGGGTGCCCTTCCCTCGCGCTTGCATCCTATGTCGACGGAGCCCCGCTTCGCGGGGCCCCTATTCCTGTGTAAAGGGTTTAAAGTAGGTAACCTAACCAAACCTAACCTCAGGGTGCCCTTCGCTCGCTCTTGCATCCTATGTCGACGGAGCTCCGCTTCGCGGGGCCCCTATTTCTGTGTAAAGGGTTTAAAGTAACCTAACCTAACCTAACCTCGGGGTGCCCTTCGCTCGCTCTTGCATCCTATGTCGACGGAGTCAGTCGCTAAGTTTTTTTTTATTCGCTCGTTTTATAATTTCCTATTTTTAATTATATAATTCCCAAAAACAAATATTTATGTATTTTTTTTTTCACAGCGAAAATTTTACTAAATGTTCATTGTGTAAAGATTGTTTGCTGTAATAAATCATTTGATTAAAGACCAAATGCCTTAATGACATTATCCCAAGTAATATTCTGCCGAGTAAACATTTGACCAAATGAAAATGTGCGTACTAAAATTATTCCAAATATTACATTGGTATAAAAAAAGGTTGCTAAAATTTGTTTGGGTAATGAAAATTTGGCAAAATCTTTTCGGCAAAACGGCAGGACCCCTATGTTAGTTCATTGAACCTCGAAGTGTAAGGTCAAAACCCTAATTGCATAACACACTGTCAATCACAATTCGAGTTTTGAAGTATATTGCTAGCTAATCTATTGCTTCATAGGTTTGAAAAATTAATCCGCTCAATAATAATAATAACGCAAATGTTGTTAAACTGTCAAAATGAAACTCATTGCGAACAATTGACATTTTATGTGTGTTACCCCTCAAGCGTCACGTGTACACCAAGTGTACAGACGCCAGCACGTCAAGCTACCCGAAAGGCCGAAACTGTCAAATTTTCTCAATCAACTTTGAACCTTATACTTTAGCGATAAAGTTGAAAATCTATTGAAGAAATTTGACAAATTGTAGTAACTTGATGTGCTGGCGTCTGTACATAAGAGAAAGTGCTCGAAACGTCAACGGTACAACAAGTGTGCACAACAGTGTCATTGTTAAAACAATAACTTTACTGCGCCCATTCAACTACTCCGACTCGTGGGGTGTTTCGACGTTTAGAGTTTACTTGTGAAAAACCGCGGGGTTTTCATCAGAAAACCGACATGAGGCTGAAGCCACCCGTTCGTGATTCATTTTACTAAGAAGCGATCATTAGAAGGTCTATGATTAGCAGTTGTTTACCGATATGTGGATACGAATGCCGTGTTCTGGCTATTGCACGACTTAGCACGAGTAAGTTTAACCATTTCTAGACAAAATGGCTATGGATAGTATCTATCCTTTGACGTGCTAACAATGACCTCTAGTGAATGATAGCAAATGTATTAGAGGCTCGTGTCCTCTGAGCGTTTACCTCTGGCATTCACATTTACTGGCCATTTTAATCATTGTACGCCAAGCAATTCACAATATAACAACCAGTGCTATGGACTCGTGGGCTAAAGATAAGCCAAGTATATAACATAACTACTTACAGTTAAAATATGTGAAGAAAAACTTGCAGTCGTTTATGTACAGTCAAGTAGAGCAAGTGTGAGTACTCATAGCGAATTTTAAAAGCGTTTAGTTCTGCGAATAAAATAACTTTTGAAAAAATCGCATTTGAATTTAGGTACTTTTATTTGACTCTATACCTACATAAATATATGATACCCTAATTGTAATTGGTGAATTGGTAGACCTAGTGCTGTATTTGTGCTACACTGATAGGGCGCATAAGGTGTTTTACGGCTTTCCTACTTCAATCAATCAACTCAGCCTATCGCAGTCCACTGCTGGACATAGGCCTCTCCCAGACTGCGCCACAGCACCCTGTCCTCCGCCTTCCGCATCCAGTCTACCCCAGCCACCTTCTTGAGGTCGTCCGTCCATCTAGCTGGGGGGCGTCCCACATTACGCTTGCCGGTACGCGGTCTCCACTCCAGGACTCGTCTGCTTTCCTACTTAGGTCTATGTAATTTTCCGGATTTTTTAGTAGAGCGATACACTCAGAATCGCACCTTCCAGAGTGATGTAAGGTGGGTTTATAGGGGTTGGGAACGACCCGACCAAGGTGTGGCTGACACGCAACTGCCGGATGATGATGCCATGTGTTCCTTCTGGCGCAGTATCTGGTCGGTGCCTGTCAGTCACACCGAAGGTGATTGGGCTCGAGAGGTCGAGCGAGCCTGCGATCCAATACCAGAAATGGGGTCTATAACCATCTGCCCCCAAGATGTAGCTCATGCAGTCCGTCCACTGCCCAACTGGAAGTCTCCAGGGCCGGACGGGCTACAGAACTTTTGGATAAAATGGTTTTCAAGGTCGCACGCTCGCATGGCATCTCAGTTCCAGATCAATTTGGAATCTGGTTCGCTACCCCAGTTCCTAACGACAGGAATTACCTACCTGCTCCATAAATCAGGTAGCACCGCGGAACCCAAGAATTATAGGCCGATCACGTGTTTACCGACGGTTTATAAAGTTCTTACATCCATTTTGAGAGCTAAAATTAACAAACATATAGACACCAACGCCATCATGTCTACCTCTCAGAATGGATGTAGGAATGGATCCCGCGGTACTAAGGAGCTACTCCTCATTGATATGGCCATTAGCCAACAGGTTCGTCGCTTCCGAAAGGATCTGTCGACATGTTGGATAGATTATAAGAAGGCCTATGAATCGGTGCCACATACATGGCTCATGAGGGTGTTGGAATTGTATAAAGTAGATACAACTCTGCGCACCTTCCTGATGTCGTGTATGGGGCAATGGAGGACGGTCCTTCGCTATCCAGGATGTCGAAATATTCAGAGGAATAGCGAACCGATAAGGATTGAGCGAGGCATATTTCAGGGTGATAGTTTGAGTCCGCTTTGGTTCTGCTTAGCCTTGAATCCTCTTAGCACACTGCTGGAGGATTCAGGTCTAGGTCTAGGTCCTCTACATGGATGACCTAAAACTCTTTGCCCCCAACAATTTGCAACTGATGGAGCTACTGAAAGTAACTCAAACTTTCAGTAACGCTATTAGGATGGAATTTGGTGTGGACATATGTGCGGTCATGCATGTAAAACGAGGGGAGATTGTGGAATCCGTGGGAACTCAACTCTCGGATTCCACAAACCTAAGAGCCCTCTCCGCATCCGAAACCTATAAGTATTTGGGTATGTCGGAAGCGTTAGGCATCAATGTTACTGACATGAAGCAATCGTTGAAGGAGCGCTTCTTTGGCCGCCTGAAAAAAGTACTTAATAGTCTTCTATCAGGCGGAAACAAGGTGCGTGCCTTCAACGGTTGGGTCATGCCGGTTTTGATGTACTCTTTTGGCATACTCAAATGGACTCAAACCGAACTCGACGCCCTGGATAGGAGGGTCCATACACTGCTGACTGCAAATCGAATGCATCACCCACGGTCATCGGTAATGAGGTTGTATATCCCGCGAAAGTGTGGAGGTCGAGGGTTTTTAAACGCTAAGACCCTCCACAATCGCGAGATATGCAATCTCAGGGAATACTTCCAAGAAACCGACGTGGGGATGCATCGAGATGTAGTCATAGTGGACAAGGGCCTCACCCCGCTCTCCTTGGCTAAAGAGAACTGGCGCAAACCAGTAGTGCTTGACACTAATGATCGCATGGAGGTATGGCAGAGTAAGGAGCTTCACGGACGCTATCTTCGGGCCCTTCATGGACCCGATGTAGACCTACTAGCGTCCGTAGCCTGGCTACGTTGCGGTGATCTCTTTGGAGAAACCGAAGGTTTTGTTTGTGCAATTATGGACGAAGTTATGATGACAAACAACTACCGAAGATATATTGTGAAAGACGGCACGGTTGACATCTGTCGGGCATGCCACCGGCCGGGAGAATCAATCAGGCATATTATCTCCGGGTGTTCTCGTCTAGCTAACGGAGAATACTTGCATAGACACAACCTTGTAGCCAGGATAATCCATCAGCAGCTTGCTTTGAAATACAACCTTGTAGAATCGGAGGTGCCGTACTATAGGTATGTGCCCGACCCAGTTCTCGAAAATGGTAATATCACATTGTACTGGGATCGATCCATCATCACTGACAGGACTATTGTTGTCAATAAGCCTGATATAGTGGTGGTGGATCGATCAGAGCGGCGCGCAATGATTGTTGACATAACTGTCCCGCATGATGAGAACCTCGTGAAAGCTGAGAAAGATAAACAAATTAAGTATCTTGACTTGGCTCACGAGGTTGTCGACATGTGGGATGTGGACTCAGCGATCATTGTGCCGATAGTCGTTACAGCCAATGGATTAATAGCCAAGAGCCTCGACCAACACCTAAGGAGGCTCTCGTTGGGCAGCTGGATCGAGGGCTTGATTCAGAAAGCTGTACTTCTGGACACGGCCCGTATTGTTAGGAGGTTCCTCTCTCTGGAGCCCTGACCGCCGGTAGCTTGGGCCCTGTTCCCGATACCGGTGGGCTACTATTTTTTATATTTTTAAATGTTTTTATATATTTTTATACTAATGTTTAAAAATATAATTTATATGTATATAGTGAAATAAAGGATATAATATAAAAAATATTTATTTATTTATAAGACAACAAATAAGGTCCACTGTGTAAGTAACAATATTATTTAGCCTATGTTAGTACCTAATAACTAAAACTGATCTGGTTCGATCGGCCAACGGCCAATGCTGTTGGGACTGTCACGCAACCTCCAAAGTAATGAAGCTGATTTCTTGCGCCATACTGCGTCAAAACTGTCAGTGCGCGCGTCGGCAAACATCCCCGACGCACTGCAGAAGCGTGGCAGTCGTAACAGCACCTTGAACGCATTATATATTGGAGACGCAGAGCATTGTAAGCCCTTTGGGTATATCTGAACCACAGGGCCCCCGAGTACAGTGTTGTGCAATATGCCTTAAAAAGGGGCTATTGTAACAGCAACTGTACATCGAGAGAACCTGCGAGCCAGCATGATCGCCCGGACTGACAACGCTCTGCGCTCTCTCTCCGAATCTAAGTCGTCTTTCAGGGAATCTGTAACCAGATGGCCAAAGTATTTAAATTTATACACCCTGTTTATTGGGTGACCTGTGCTGTGAGTAACAGAGGAGGGCCCGTAGATGGACCTCTGGCACCAGACCTGAAAACGATATACAGTCAAACGGGGTGAATAGGGATGCAGGGGTGAATCAGGACGAAACTTTAAAATGGATTTTAACGTTGAAATAATATAGTTTGTTGTCAATAAGGGCACGTAATCGTTAATTAAATTACATTAAACACATAAGGGTCCTTTTTGGCCACAAACTATATTATTTTAATGTTAAAATCCCTTTTAAAGTTTTGTCCCTATTCACCCCTGCATCCCTATTCACCCCGTTTAACGGTACTCTATCTTTTTGTTGTTATACATCATGAGACTCCGCGTACGACTCACGCACAGCCAGTAACCTTCGGCGAGCACTAATCGAGAGAGCCAACAGCACTATGTCGTCGGCGTAGCTCACATTATTAAAAAAAACTCCGTCCATAGCAGCCGACACGCATGCTGCTGAGTCGCTCGACCAACGCATTCACATAGAAACCGAACAGCAAGGGTGAGGATAGTCCCCCTGTCTCACCCTACACTCCTCCACGCTCCGAAAGCTCCCCCACCCATCTCACCCGAGTCTCTTGGTGCAGGTACAGTCCGCTTCAAAGAAAAGGAACCCCTTTTGGTAATGACATTAAACCCATTTAAGTTTTTTGTAACGTATTGTATATGGCGTGTTGGTCTAGTGGTTAAGTCAGCGGCTTAACAATTCGATGGTTTCGAGTTCAAATCCTCGGACGAGAAGTTCTTTTTTTGTTTTTTTTTTTGTTTCTTTTATAGGTTATTATGTGATTTTTGTTAATTATTATTTAAGAAATCAAATGTTGAAGTAGGTATGAGGTTTGTAAGAAAATCTAGGCATGTTGCATAAACAATATTCATTTATTTCTCTAATTACATTTCTAGGACTTCATGGAATCCACTTCACGGTTGAATATACAGTTTTCTATGTGTGTTAAATTGGGGTTATTTACTTAGAATATTAACTAAACACAAAATAGATACCCTGGGTGAGGTTTAGAATGTTTAACATTAGATAACGGTTCATTTATAGATTTTTCTAGAAACAACTACAATAATATTTATTCATTTAAAGTTGTGAAAACATTAATTTTTTATACTTTGTATAATCTTATCGGAAAAAAAGATTAAAAAATTAAATGTTGTCATTTGTGCCTGTGAATTACAGAGGAAGAACCAACATGCTAAACTATAAAAGTATAGCAATATACATCTTTCTCTTTTATCACATTTTCTGATAACCCTTATTTAACACAACATTAGAAATTATAAAAATATGTGAGGTCAGATGGTGCATCACACATTACAAGACTACTTGTAAACAAAAGCATCTGGATTGATAATAATAAAGGTTGTTTATTTTTGATTAACTACGAATTAATGATTCCACAAATATTGGGAATTATTAACACTTGCTCATACGTTCCAATGTAATTTTATCAGATCAGTTACACAATAAATCTGCCGAGTAAATTGCTTATTAATAACGGAGAGGATGGCCGTCACTGTCTATCACTTCTTGAAGTCACACTTGAACGCGTAGTTTTGAAGGGTGTCACTGAGTGAACTTCCACAATATTACGGTGTCGCCCCGATTCATTAGTGTAAACAATTATTGAGCGAGGGCCTTGGCGATCACATTTCACATCACCAGTTGCATGATACCTTTGTATCCATCTACGAACTGTTTTTCTCTGGAACGAAAATAATAATATTAGGAATACATAAAAAAATCCAACTTGTCAGTAATAATGCAACATGATTGCAACAATAAATACATATATGTGTATAACGTAAACCTTACCGTTATGGCCATATCTCGTTCTTTATGCTTTGTTCCAGTTCCCAGAGAACAACAATTTTAGAGTCCGCGTATCACTGGTCAGTTTCCCTCAGTCGTCAGTTTATTTAATTCTAGCCTTCAAAAAGTTATTAATCGAACAATACTATCGGTTAATATAATCAACTGTTCAAAAACTTAATAAATTGGATAATATTTCGACGAAGATAATTACGCACAAGCGGATCGACACGAAAACGAAACGATTTGAAAAGTAATTATACCCTCAAACACAGTTTAGTAAATAAGGCGAAGAAGTATTCTAAATTCAACCTTAACTCGCAGTTCATACAGCTAGTTAAGTTTCTGAAGTAAAATTACGGTAGGTAGTGCAACAATCGGAATCAGGCACATTATATTCAACCAAACAAGAAATCTATGCAAATTTCAACCTTATCTTTTAGTAAATTGAGGAGTTACGAATTGCATTTTGTAAAACAAGACGGTAAGGTGTTAGTATTTATAATACGTGGTGGAAGTTGAAATTTAAACCTTAATATCTAGAAGATTAGACCGTTATCAACCTTGTTCGATAAAAGGAGTAAAGCTATTCAAATTTTCGTTAAGATGGCTAACTGATTCAATAGTCTAGTGGTATAAGGCGCGGTCTATGTGATCGGCTGGCGCCTGGTGATGCGGGTTCGTATCCTCAATCGCACGGAAAGTGTCTTTTTGTAAGTTAAGTTATTCTTGGGATACGGTTCGGGCAACAAGCCGAAAAAATACCATATTATAATTATTTAAAAACTTGCAAATAATATTTGAGTGGGATCGGTGGATGCTCGGGCAGAGATGGATGCGCCGCGCCGCGCGGCAGCGGGGGAGGGAGCTGCTTGAGGCCAGAGCCACGTGACGCGCCCGAGCGCGCGCGCTCTAGCCCGCCATCGCTCGAGCGACGAGCGACGGCGGGCTCGAGCGCGCTCGGGCGATAATCTTTAAAGTCTTGGGGGGTTCCTTTTCTCTGAAGCTGTTCGTACTACTTGAGGAGAGATGCGAACTCCGGTGGCAGTGTTGTGTCTTCTAGCTTCTGCCATAGTAAATCGTAAGAGACAAGGTCAAAGGCCTTGGATAGGACCAGAAAAACCGCGTTTGTCTATCCGTGTAAATTTAAATACCTACCATTAAACGAATACGAGTTTTTTTTTTGTGATTTCTGTGTAGGTCGTAGGCCGTAGCGCTCGTAGCACGTCGTAGCACGCATGTGCTACGAGATTTCTACCCTGTTGGTTTATTTTTCTTTTTTCTAATAATTATTTATTTATTTTTATTTTATTTAATTATTTAAATATTCATGTAACAATTGGCATTGTGTGTGAAATAAGCAGTACATTAATTAATTTATTACAGCTAAAAATTATAAGTAATGAATTTCAAGCAGTAATTTCACAAAAAATTATCAATTACATATGATAAATATTATGTCAATAGATTGTAAATAGTTATTATATAAATGATTGTAAATATTATTAAATTATGTCAAATTCCTACTCTCGAAATTGCAAAAAAAAAAACTAATATTTAATGTGTCGAATATATTTATTGTCATAAGTGAATGGCAAGTGCAAGAATGTAAATCCATACTAATATTATTATAAATATTATCCCTTTTTATATACTTGTACATATTATTATTTTAAGATTGTTAGTTTTTTAAATTATGTAAATATACTAAAATACACAGCTCAGCATTAAAATCTGTGAATGAACAATAAATCACCCCTAAATATTATCCATACTAATATTATAAATTCGAAAGTAACTCTGTCTGTCTGTACGTTACCTTTTCACGGCTAAGCCAGTGATCCGATTTAGATGAAATTTGGTATAGAGATAGTTTGAGTCCCGGGAAAGGACATAGGATAGTTTTTATCCCGATATTCCCACGGGATCCAAACTTATGCGGGTGAAACCGCGGGGCGCAGCTAGTAATAATATTATAAATTCGACAGTAATTACTCTGTCTGTCTGTCTGTATGTTATATATTCACGCCTAAACTACTGAACGGGTTTCATCCCGGGGAAGGACATAGGATAGTTTTTATCACAGAAATCATCCTTCAAGGGGGTGAAAAGGGGTGAAAGTTTGTACGGGGAATCAATAATCGCTGAACCGATTTAGATGAAATTTGGTATGGAGATAGTTTGCGTTGTGGGGAAGGATATAGAATAGGACTATAGTAATTTTATCGCGGGTGAAACCGCGGGGCACAGTTAGTTACTAAATATAAAAACTATTTACCATCATCTGTCACTAATTCAGTTCAGATATAGAATATAAACATTTATAAAGAAGGTACTTAATTAGGTAAAAGTACGAAAATACGTAATACTTACACAAAATGCGCGCACCAACCTTTTGTTACCTAAACCTTTTGTTTGTTGCTATTTGTTCCCCACTCTAGGCGATAAAGGTATGTGGCTATGTGTGGTAGGAATGGACTTAATATTATAAGTCCATGGTGGTAGGTAGACTATAGATTGCTTAAGTATGATTATAACAAGATATAAAACCTTTTTTTGCAACTAAAAAGAAATAACCTATTCAAACTCATTTCGTTTCTGTTAATCACAAGAAAAATCAAGATCAATTTAGACATTCGTTCCGCACGTATTTATAAAAGTTTCATCTCCAGTTCTGCAGAGAAATGTAAAGGTTCAGAGATTCTGCAGACGAGAGACTAAGCTCAGGCTCGAGGGCATAATGAGGATCGTGCACGCCATCGTCGCGGTGCTCACCGTCGTGCTGCTCTTCATCCAACAGGCTTACGTCTCCGTCTGCGCCGGACCCTGCCCAGTCAGTATCACACACGAACCTGTTCCTCATAGCATACAGGAGCAAGTGTCCACTATATAATTATCCTCGCATTTCATAGGTACCACTGCTTAGCGAAAGAGCTCTGATGACCAGCAAATGGCAGGATAACCTTCCGTCCTACCAGCCAAAGCACTCCCGCCAAGTTACTGGCGACAGCAGGTCAGCAACGACAACGTGCATCTATGACTGGCTAAGTTATACTGCTTGATGACATTCACCACTAAAATAAAATGTGTGATTGGCTTTTGATACGTTTTGCCTCACCAATGAAGTAGGATGTGATGTTCCAGACAACTTCCCTGTGAATACAAACTTCAAATACCTACCTTTTATAAAAAGCCTAAATACTTGATTGCAAAAAGTCATGACAAAAGATTGCCGAATCTTCATCTCCATGGCAAACGGGACGACACGATTGGTAATGATTCGTATCCCGATTTGTAAATATATACGCGATTCTGTTCACAATACATGGCGGCTAAAGTATTTCCAGATACTTATTAAGTACTTTCAATCAATGTAATCTTTATTTTTGCTAACATTCCTCTGCACCTCACTCCGTTTAATGGTTTATCTTGAATTGGTGATCGGATCTTGAAGCCATTGAAAGTGCAGCGGTTGAGACCTTTCACTCGTCCATCTTTTGTTATCGAGCTGGCGACACTGCAATATCGAATTTCTGTCATGTGCTAACACTACTAACCTTCGAGCTAAACTTGTTGTAAGGTCCGGCCGCGCTAAATTTGCCAAAGATGTAAACAACAATAGCCGCTCGAAATTGAATAAAATCGATGTCTAGTTACTCGTAGCTCGGAGATTTAGACGAAAACAAACATTACTTAAAATAAATTTTGTTGTATATCGATTTTATTCAATTTCGAGCGGTCATTGTTGTTTACATCTTTGGCAAATTTAGCGCGGCTGGACCTTAGGTGTTCACACTGTAGTACAGTAAGTAATACTGGAGGTGTAGGTTTATATGTGCACTTTGTATAGAAAAAAATCGTTTCTATTTTATCAGAACATGCGAAAGGCGGTGAACCAGGCTTGTTCTAACTTAGTAGGTGCTTATGTCCAGCAGCAGTAGGCAGGTCGGTGTAAGCAGTGGGGGCTGCATATTTTCCTGCTTAGTGTAGATTAACGTAGTAGGTTGACAACAAAATTGACATTTTCTCAAAAAATTGCGTCCACATGTCGCACCCTTAAAACATAAGTGGCACTATACAAAAATGACATTTTTATATTGTATGCCACACACACATAATTTTATTGCAGGTATGCCTCTGGATACTGAAACAGCGTTAGTTAAATTGTTATTTTAAACCGATCACAAAGCTTTATTTAATTTTAATTTTTTAGTTCCATATCACCCATACAATACTTAAAAAAAACTTAAAACGGCCATACCGTAAAATGAACATTTTCGTATAGTGCCATTTATGTTCTAAGGGTGCGATGTGACATTTCGACGGACCTCGCACACGTGGCAACAACAAATGTTGTAAAACACAGCGATACACAATGACACAACCCCCTTCTAGCGTAGCTAGAGTACATCGCTTGGTAGGGATTGTTATCCGATAAAATGTCACGAATGTGGAAGGATTTAAACCTGTGGATTATTGTCACATACCAGAACTGCGATTTCACTAATTGACAAACGTTTCGGTGGTTTCTCGATTTTGATTTTGAACTTTTTGTCACAAAAATGTGTACGATCGAGTAGCCACAAACGTTTGGAAATTAGTGGAATCAGGGCCTTGATGATCTGTTCCGTCTGTTTCAGGCCAAACAGTCCCTGCCGGCGAGGCCGCCATCGTCCGGCGACGCACCCCTCGCCCCGCTCCCGCTGCTCGCTGCGGACTGTGTCGTGTGCGCACGCGCAGCCCGCCGCCGCCACGAAGAGCGCGGAAGGCCCAAGTACAAGCGCGACCCCGAGATAGCCGTCGACAACGAGCTCATTGGAAACCGTCCTCACGACGACGATTAATTTGCCCTACATACAACTATAATCAAGAACAAGAAAGAGAATCTATATTCTTCAATACAAATTGTAGCGTTTTGTAATTAAAAATGTCAATAAAAATTGCAAGATAAGTACCTAAAGATTGATTTTATTTTCTGGAGGCTGCCTTAAATAAGTAAACCCTTCATTGCGGAGGATGGAGGAATGAGGAACGAGTCGTCGTTGGATTGGAGCTAAAGCTGGCCATACACGGACTGCTCCAGCAGTAAGCCAGTGATCAACATACACGGACTCAACCACTTGAAGCCGCCATTGATACCTGTCTGCTTGCTGCTGCAGCAGTCGGTGTCAACTGCTCTGCGGTGTTTTTACTGCCGGCCTTAACACACGCGTCGTGGAATGAAGAGCGCGGGCGAAGGTAACTGCGCGAGAGCAAGTCAGTGTATGCCTGGCAACTGCTTGACCGCACGATGAAATTTCACCACACTGCCGATCGCCCGAAGCAGTCGCGACTGCTCGAACGGTTCCGTGTATGTGTGTACGTTTGCCATGCTGTCGCAGCTTGAAGCAGTCGATACTGGCTGCATCAAGCTGTCCGTGGCCGGCCTAGATGACAGAAGCATAAACAGAATTCCTGCCGGAAACACACATTTGGCCATAGATATATGAAAGCATTTGGCAGTAGTTTTAAGCCGTTTTTCGTAGTCGTCGTTATCACTGGCCGCGCTCAGTCACACTTGTAGAGTAGATAGTTTTCACCGTATCAGTCTGCGACCCTGGGTTAAACTATGTGAGGGTAACGATAGCGTCCAACCTAAACACTCTCTAAAGAAACTGCCTTAGAACATATTTAAAACAGGAATATATTAAAACTAACAAAAATATAAATCTTCAAAAATTAAGAACATTGTCGGGTGGGTGAGTTGTACGTCCGCGGCCTTCTGGCCGGTACCATGAGATACCTAACGTTTTTCTTGTAGTAGGGACACGCGGGCTCGTCACAGCCGAGCACTTCGGCCTCCCGCATCGGCAGCCCGCCGCCTCTTCGCAGCAACTCGTCGCCCAGGATGAGCCGCCGAGCACACGCCAGCAAGCATGGTCCACATACAGCCACTGCACACAATGCTGCTAAGAATTCCAATACAAACATCACCGCCTCAGACCACATTTCTAAAGCGATAATTTATTTGATATTCCATAAGTTCTATACATTATTGATTACTATTTGAATTCGTTGTTGAGTTTTAAGTAGGTACTCGTATACACAAAAACTATTTATGAAAATCACTTTGAAAATAATGTTTAATAAAATTAAATGGGTTAGAAAACTATCGACGTCATTATTTATTTCGTTTTCTTTTTAAATAAGAACTGTGAATAAGAAGTTCAAACCCAAAGAGCCTGTTACTAAAAGAAAGATGAAGTTTTAGATTTATGCTTTAAGACTGATGACTGATGTATAATTTTGTGCTTTTCCCCCCAGGCGCAAAATTACGAAATAAAAAAGTAATTTAAAAAATGCAGTGCTACAGGCACCCTTCAAAATTATTGTATAAAGACAACGTTTTGGAATCTGCAGTCGGGTGCCAACAAGGTGATCCTCTCGGGCCAGTCATTTTTAGTTTGGCTATCCATCCCATAATACAACAACTAAATTCAAAATTCAATGTGTGGTATTTAGATGATGGAACACTAGGAGGTGACGTAGACACCGTTCTACAAGATCTTCAATTCCTAAAGCAGCAGTTTCAATCTATCGGCCTTGACCTCAACTACTCAAAATGTGAAATTTTCATTTGTGACAATACTGACAGACAATCGACTATACAGAAATTTAACACAATAGCCCCAGACATCAAAGTTTTGGAAAAAAGTTCATTGCACCTCCTAGGTTCCCCAATTTTAGAAGACAGTTTTTCTCCATTCGTCGACGAAAAAATTAATCATTTTAACGATATTTCGGATAGACTATCTAAAATTAATATACCATATTAATATATCAGATATTGTTGTTTCGGTCCAAATTTCATGTATTTTCTCCGCTCTTCCTCTTTATGGAAGCAGCCACACCTTTTAGACAAAATCGATCATATTATTCGCAGCACTCTTACATCCATTTTTAACCGACGAAAAAAAACGGAGGAGGTTCTCAATTCGACGCGTATATTTTTTTTTTTTTTTTTTTTTTTTTTTTTTTTTATGTATGATCACGCGTAACTTTTTACAGAGCAGTCCGATTTTGATAATTCTTTTTTTATTAGAAAGGGTATACCCTGAAGTTGGTCCCATATAAATTTGGAAAAAAAATTTCAACCCTAAGGGTTAGAAAACAGGGGATGATTGATTGTTCACTCACTGATTGTAATGTATGACCACGCTTAACTTTTTACAGAGTAGTCCGATTTTGATAGTTCTTCTTTTGTTGGATAGGACATACTTCGAAGTTGGTCCCATGTAAATTTGGAAAAAAAAACCGACCCTAAGGGTGGGAAAATAGGGGTGACTTATTGTTCATTCACAGATTTTAATGCTGAGCTGTGTATTACAATTAAACTAAAAGGCCTATCTATGTTGGTATATAAAGCCTGTTTGTTTTAAGTATTACATTATATTACTTAGTATTATATTACACAAAAAATAATAGTTAAAGTAGGATTATATAACAGTTAATGTCTAAAGTAAGGTAGGTATTTTAAAAGTAATCAAACATTAAGCATGTAGTAATTAGTAAATTATAGCCTCAAAAAATTATAAAATAAAAACTTTTTAACAAAAAATTAAACCTCCGAAAAAACTGAAAAGCAAAAAATAATAAACTTTTTTTATTTAACCTTAATAAATAAGTTCTTAAACTAATGCAAGTATACCTAAGTAATTTTGAGTCGGCGCCAAACAATCAATGAACAAAGATTACTAAATTACCTTTAATTTAAAGAAATAAGCAACGTGAAATCTATAGCGATAAACATTAACATTTCAAACAAAAAATGCGCTCTCCGCACGACCACTTGCAACGAATTAATTTGCTTGTTTGGCGCCGACTCTAAATTACTTAGGTATACTTGCATTAGTTTAAGAACTTATTTATTAAGGTTAAATAAAAAAAGTTTATTATTTTTTGCTTTTCAGTTTTTTCGGAGGTTTAATTTTTTGTTAAAAAGTTTTTGAATGTAGCTTTGGACGACCGCGCGTGGCAACAAGCCACACTACCCATTCGTTTTGGTGGGCTCGGCGTCCGAAAAATTTCTAGTGTAAGCCTACCGGCGTTCCTATCCTCGGTCCACAGCACAGAAAAGTTAACCACACGAATCTTGATTCCTGCTCAGGTTGACTCTGAAGTGCCGTGTTTGACCGATGCGGTGAACGCCTGGAAAGTGGCTTGCCCGGACACGGTTCAGCCCGAGAACCCGTCTTCCCAGAGACAGTGGGACGAGCCGCTCTGCAGGTTGGTACGGAATAAACTTATTAATACGTCCACCAATACTGCTGAGCGTGCCCGCCTGCTGGCTGTGGGTGAATGGGAGTCGGGCCTCTGGCTTCAGGCACTACCGTCACCCAACATAGGCACTATGCTGGGTGACACCACATTCCGGCTCGTTACATGTTTGCGTCTGGGCGCTCCTTGCGGAGCTCCACATCGCTGTCAATGCGGTGAAGCAGTCGACTGCCTCGGACACCATGGCCTATCCTGCAGCAAGAGCGCTGGTCGGATGGCACGGCACGCCAGCATTAACGACATCATCCGTCGGGCTCTTGTCACCGCCGGAGTGCCAGCTGTTTTAGAACCCAATGGCTTGGCACGTGACGATGGGAAGAGGCCAGATGGAATGACCATAATGCCTTGGAAGTTGGGTAGGCCTTTGGTGTGGGATGCAACCTGTGTCGACACCCTCGCGCCATCCCATCTTCCTAGCATGGCGGGCGGTGCTGGGGCGGCTGCTGCAGGAGCAGAAAACCTCAAACGGCGCAAATATAACAACCTTATTGGGAGCTATATGTTTGAGCCGTTTGGGGTTGAAACTCTAGGGCCTTGGGGTCCGAGTGCTCATCGCATATTTCGCGATATCGCCAAGCGTTTGGTTGACTCTTCGCGTGACCAGAGGGCTGGCCTATTTTTAGCCCAAAGAATAAGCATTGCCATCCAACGTGGCAATGCTGCCAGCCTTTTGGGCACTTATCCCATTGACAGCGATGCGGACGAATTTTTCGATGCCCAATGAACTCCTGTCTTTTTTTTATTATTATTATCATTTGTATATAGTATATATATATTTTAGTTTGTGTGTACATATCTAAATTAAATAAAAAAAACTTTTATTTAAAAAATTAAATCGGCTTCAAAATGAAATTATAGCTTAAAATTATGAAATAACTTTAATTTCGGAAGTCGGTGGCAAAAAACTAAAACTAAAATACAGATCCCAAGACACCGAGTCTTGGGATCTTTGAAGTCGATTTAATTTTTTAAATTACTTTTTTATTTCGTAATTTTTAGTTTTAAGTAAAAACTGGAATATTTGTTTGTAATAAGTAGGTAATAGTTTTGTTGTAAATATTGCACTAGAATTTGATAGCCACTACACCCGTAGCTCGTATCAATAAGCCAGGCCGTCACACTTACACGTAGGTATTAGTGCATATCTTGAAAATTATTAGTCACAGTCATTTATTCATAAACAAGTAACTTGTATTTAAATTTACACACAAAATTACACAATTATAGTAACATACCTACACTAAAATAAATTACATTTGAATTTCATAAATGCCACCGAGGAGCTTTTAAATAAACTTGAGCGTTTGCAAAATATCTGTAGATATTCGTTTTGTTTTTAACCTTAAAAAGTATGATCACGTCTCCAACTTTCGCAAGATACTCAAGTGGCTCCCCATTCGACTTCGCAGGAATTCTCGGATATTGTGTCTGCTATTCAATCTCCTTCACAATCCTAAAACGCTTTCCTATCTGCGGGAGCGTTTTTCCTACGCCCGTCCTTCAGATGCGCCTTGTAGGTCGCACCTTAAGTCCCCTCTCCACTCCACTGACTTCTACTCCTACTCCTTCACAGTGCACGCGGTGCGGCTGTGGAATACACTACCGCCTGCAATTAGGGACTGCCAAACCATTGCAGTTTTTAAAAGAAGAGTGAAAGAACACTATCTCTCCACCCTATCATAGTTGTGTATGTATTTTTAATTATTTTATTTACATTCTATTGACATTTATTTTAGAAGTATGTATGTTTATTTGTATGTTCGTAAGTATATTCTCGTAGTATTTGTTTAGTTTTATTAAGTGAATTGTTTTTAGATTTTATGTATTTTTTTTGTCTCCTTTACTCTTTAACACGCTGTCTACATCTCTTTATTTCTTGTCCTATCGCAGGTATGCTGGAAGAGATTTCTTATGAAATAAGCATCATCTTTGAACCTATTTTTGTGTTGTGTCTTTTTCTTGTCTGTTTATATATGTGTGTACATAAATGGTAAAATAAAATAAATAAATAAATTATATCATCAATTTAAAAATAATAAATTTAAACTTCACAGTTACGACAAAAATAAACAATATGACTAACACCTTAAAATTTAAAATAATTACAATAAAATAATGAATTAAAAATAAATTAGCATAGATTGGTCGAATTAATTATAAATAATGATATTAAATTTATAGTTAAATCAATAAATCAGGATGAACAAAATCCAATAAAAACAACCTATATCTGCTCAATAAAATTACAATTCAATAGAATATCATCTACAGCATATAGACACTTATTCAATAGGATTTTTTTTAGTTTTATTTTAATAAATAAATAAATAAAAGCGCTACTGTAGACAGTAGGTACTTTTTACGTCCAAAGGCAACCTGTTGAATAATTTTACAGACTGGTATCGTGGACTATGTTTAACAATTCTTAGGTTATGATTAGTAAAATTTTTATTCTTAAAGTCCAGTCTGCGGGTGCCTTCCCTTATCTGCCGTTCTTCTACTGTCTCATAGTCTTGTATGTATTTGGCCACATTACTTAAAAATACCAGGACATAAAGACTTGGTACTGTAAGTATGCCTAAATTAATAAAATGTTGTTTGCAACTTTCCCTTTGTGAGATGCGGACCATAGTACGAATTGCACGTTTTTGTAGTAGGTACGAAAGCTCTTCTACTATTATACTCATAGCTATTTCCCCAAAAAAGTATGCTGTTGTAGCGGTATCTACAACGTCACATGCGAACATACTGACGCGTCATACTGATGCGTCATACTGACGTCACGCAAATCCTACATCGCGCAAGCAGAGTTTACCTCGCAACTAGCATATATATGCTAACAGCCCGACATGAATCATTGGGCAGTTGCCCGCCAGACACAACACCCGCCTGGTCGGAGGATCCTCCCTTTTCTATGGAGGTTGAGTGAACTTTACACCCTGTTCCTCATACCTCTATACTGGTGACCCCGAACATGAACGTCAGCGCAGCCTTCGTGCACCTACTTCAGCGTGACGTCATCATCACTCCCGCAAGCTTTAGAGCGGCGAGTCACCCAGCCAGCCAGCACCCACGGCTTCAACGGGTATCCTGACCACCAGCATGCAGCGACCGCGCATACCTGGTCATCACCCTCAGCCTCATCAGCAACCTTGGCACAGCACACTGCACTTTCGGCCGGTCTACAAGCAGAGCCCTTCTCTCCTGGTCGACGCCAGCAGTCAGCCTCAACCCGGCGCTGTACCACATCCGACGCACTGAAGCATAACGCAGCGCCACCCTGACTCACTGGGGACATCTTCGCAGACAGTTCCGACTCACCGTGAACTATGCGGCAACCGGTTCCGACTCACTGGAACCTCAGCTGGCCTGGCAAGCATCGCAAGATACAAGACTCAGCCCACTATCGACCTCCGGTCTCCGGGGGGGAGTGGTGTAGCGGTATCTACAACGTCACATGCGAACAACGCGTCATACTGACGTCACGCAAATCCTGCATCGCGCAAGCAGAGTTTACCTCGCAACTAGCATATATACAACAGCCCGACATGAATCATTGGGCAGTTGCCCGCCAGACACTACACCCGTCTGGTCGGACGATCCTCCCTTTTCTATGGAGGTTGACCGAACTTTACACCCTGTTCCTCATACCTCTATACTGTATCTAATTTTTGACTCCACTAGCGCAAAATATATCATTTTTAGGTGTTTTAAGCTGATTTCATTTCTGAAGGCTCTCAGAGCGTAACATGCAGGTGATACCGATGCATCAATTGCTTTTAATTCTGGTTTCCAATTTAACAGTTGATCAATATGTATACCTAAAATTTTTACTTCGGCAACGAGCTCAATGTCGACTTCATTTAAGGCAACATTTAAATTATCTTTGTTACGAGCTGTAGTTTTAAATAACATTGTTTGAGTTGTTTTATTATTAATAACTAATTATTTGCCGTAAACCACAGATGAAATGCCTGTGGCTGTAACTTAGCATTTACCTTTTCTGTCAACTCTACCATGTCATTAGCTGCCACTATGGCATTTGTGTCATCTGCAAATATCACTAATTCAATGTTCGGTAAAATTGTATTTAGATAATTAATCAAGTCATTTATAAATAATAAAAACAAAATAGGTCCTAAAATAGATCCCTGTGGGACACCTGTTGATATGCGTACAATTTTGGATATATAAAAATAAAATAAAATAATCTTTAATTCGGATAAGCAGCATCCATATGGGTTAGTAAAAAAAAAAAAACAAAAAAAAAACTTATACCTATGTTAGTATGTTGTTGTTGTTATACCTTTTCTTATAATTATTCTGAGTTTTGTCAATTTCAACGTACATCCGCCTTTTTTTTAAGTAGGAAGAGAGTAGTCGCAAAGCATTTCCTCTTATTCCGTAATGAATGACTCATTTTAGTCAGACTCAGAAGTAATTCATGGTCAGTTTTGTCGAATGCAGAGCTTAAATCTAGGAAAATCCCTGGAAATCGGTGCAAATCCCTGACGAATCGATTTTGATGAAATTTGCACTGTTCCCTAAGTTGAAGGAAAAGTAAGCCAATAAAAAAAAATTGTCACGATCCGATTAATAGTTGCGGGGAAATGCTTGGACAAACATACATACTTACATACATACGTCTATAAAATTTTGTACATTTGTTTGGAGCCCTAATAGATTATCATATGTGCAGTTCCAATAATAATACATACATACGTGTCGAATTGATAACCTCCTTTTTTTTGAAGTCGGTAAAAAATATGTCATGCATGATCAACATCAACCAGAGAAGTTGCTGAAATGTATTACTAAGGGCTGATTTGAGGAATAATTTTGAATTTTTGACAGTTCTTCCATACAAAAACTGTCAGACGTTAATTTTATTCCACGAATAAAAATTATCTGTCGATTGAAAAATCGGCCCATAGTAGAATAATGAATTCTATTCCTCATTGAAAAACTGAATAACGTGGAATGAAACTTGAAACATGAACGTCAACTTGACAATTTATTTTTTTATTTTTAGGCAACTTTTGAGCAACATTTTGTAACGCTATCTACTAAACATCTTTCTGGGCACTGACCTCTATTGAGGTCAGTGTTTCTGGGTATATGGTAAGCAAATAAAATAACGCTTGCAACATTTACAGCTGTCAAAGTCATAAGATCCAACCGGTATCTGTCAAGTTTGACGTTTCGAAATAATGGGTCGGTCGGGGATGTGTTGGAGGTTTACAGCAATAATGAAATTATTTTTTTTAATATAGTGAATTAACATTACTATAATAAAACACATTTAATAACATATCAGTCAGTATTTTTTTATATGTTAAAAATATTTTTGTGATAGTTTTGTTATACAGAACGGTACAATGTCTTCTGGAATAGCGATATGGTGAGTTTCTCTCTGAACTTACAAACACTGGCTCAATATTTACTATGCGCCTATCACACACATGTATATTAAGTGCACAATAAACGAAAATGTTCTGCTTATCCCAGCGAGGCCGACATCAGAGACAGCGTGTCTTGGTGTTTAGCATGACTATCAGAAAGTTTCTCTGGATATGCATGAATTAAAATTTTGACTTTATAATTATTTATTAATTTCATACTGCTACTTTACGATTTTCTTCAATGTGTTTCGTCAAATACGCAGTTCTAACTATAATTTAAAGTGAACTTGCCACATAGGCATGGTCACACTGTTATTTAATTACCGTTTTAGATGAGAGAAACATTTAAATAATACATATCATAAATGTTAATTATAATGCACACCTTTTCACTGCATAGTAATACCTGGTCGGGCTGCCCTGTGTGCTTGTGTCCCTATTTATTTGAGTTTTTGGTGAAAATCCGATTTAAGTATTTACTTTCTAAACAAAACAGTAAAAATATTATTATAAATAATAGCCAAAGTGGCTGTATTGCGAGGTCCATTTTTAGTTACATCTGTGTGGATAAATCATAGAACTTTATTAGATAACCGTCTGTGCAAATCATGTGACTATGAGACCTTGGCAGCTACATAGGTAATATGGGCTGGTGTCCGCAACTCCACGTCAATGCGCGTATTTTGCGTACGGGTGGGAAAATGATTATTCTCTCCGGGTGGAGAGAATAATCATTTTCCCAAAAAAAAACAAAAAGGAGCTGGGTAGCTCCTCAAGGAAGGCCAGCAACACCTTGATGTTACCGACTGTCTCTCGTAGGGTACCTGGGTTACCGAAGTAGCGGTAGCTATATATTGCATGCAGCTAATAATGAGGTGTATGAGACAAAACTGTCTGGTAAAATAGACATTAAGAGCAGTCAACTGCATGTCCATATTGTCCATGTCAACAACAAGCTATTGGCATCACCCTGTACCCTAAAACAGAAAATACTACCACTGACATGCAATTGACCTTACTGTTAGTTTTATTGATTATTACCATGTCTCTTGGAACAGGTCCATGGGGGTGATATGCCTGGGGTTCATGTGGCTGATCTCCCACTTGTACCACCTGCTCCTCGATGCCTACGAGCGCTCAGCTACACTCAGCGACATTGAGTACTCATGGTAAGCTATTATCTGTGATTTAGTGAAGTGAAGTGACCATCTCTTCAATTACTTAGATGTAAAATTAATCTTCTGTTAAGTAGGTAATATTATCATAGAGAGTGCATTTTTTTTTTTTCAATTAGATATATTTCAAAACATAATAGACAAAATGTACCATGTGCCTGTATTTACATCAGCATCTATACAATCAAACCAGAGCATGTGGTTGCTACTTGGCGGCTGACATAGATATTGTGCAGTCAAGCAACTGCGTGTCCATGGTAACAATTTGACTGAACGCATCTCAGCTGTATTTCGAAACACTTTAGGTGATTTTCGAAGTTGAAAGTGTTGCTAGTGAGGTGCTGTTCAGCATACCTAGCAAGCTCTACTTCTACAAACTGTTTTATTTCAGGTTCTTCCGGCTGCTGCTGAACCTCGTGGGCTACTCCACTGTGTTACTGCCCATGTTCATACTGTACAAATATTTAGAAAAAATCAACTACTTTGATAAGCTAAGTGAGTATCAAACTCGTGCTAACCTCTAATGAGTGCTGTGAAGTTTGTTTTAACGAGTTCATTAGTTACGCTCTATCTGTGAGTTTTCTATCTAATTAATTTCCCGGTATGCTGAATACATTATATTGAACAGTTTTATAATTCTGCTATGTTTATTTTTTACAATAATTCTTGCCAGGCTTTTTATCAGAGGATGACTTTGTTGGCTCTTTATAAAAATATTATGTAAATATTTTTTGATTGATTATAAGATGTTAATCTTACGTGTGAGGGAGTGACTGCTCTTATCGACGCAGAATCGGCTAGAGCCGGTCAGAAATAACTATACATACCTATGTCCGAATAGCCCGACGCGGTGTCGCGTGGCCGTGGACGGTAGAACGAGGCGAATGACGTCTTTTCGTTTTTTTGCATGGATATAAAGATCTTTCTCGATAAGATAAGTGTTGTCACTTGTCACTCTCTTACAGGCCATCCACAGAGTACTATAATAATACGGCAGAGGCCATCCACCTTAAGCAATACTCGCTTAACTGGTTGTATACCGACATTACAGAAACAAACAACCATTGTGTCATACGTGGATCCACGTCAGGGTTAAGGATAACATTAGACAAACAACGGCGGAATAACAATAGTTATTACCTACCTTATGTTGTTGAAATGACTGAATTTTAGTATTTTTAACCAACTTCAAAAATTCTGTATTTGACCCGTATGTATGTTTGTATGTCCGCGATTTTCTCAAAAACTAATGAACCGATTTTGATAATTCTTTCACTAATGTGATCTACGTACTCTCGGGAAGGTTTTAGTATGTTTTATTATGTATGAAGCTATATGCATAAATGTACTGCATCTCCGGCATTTCTATGCGAATTTTGATGATTCTTCTAGTCGGTGTCTTCAATTCATCAATGCACTAGTGTTAACTGAATTTGTGTGGGGGAGGTACAACTTAAAAGCGAAAAATAAAAACTTTTTTACAAAAAAAAAAAACAAATCTACTTAAAAAAAACCACTACAAAGAGATAAATAACTATAATTTCGGAAGTCGGTGTCGTTAGTTCCGCATTTTCGTTTTTTGACACCGACTTCCGAAATTAAAGTTATTTATCTCTTTGTACCTAGTGGTTTTTTTTGAAGTCGGTTAAGTTGCGTTGTATTTATCGTCACAAACCGAAGTTTGTTTTGCGCTCTTATCGAAATACCGCTAGCATTTTAACAATATGTATATAATGTTATGCTGAATGGAGTATAGACATGCTAAATTAAACACTTGTTCGAAAATATAACGAAGTAGGTTATCACTAACTAGTAGTTATACGACAGGGTTATTGGAAAAACACTAACAACCTCTTAAGAGGTCATTTTACTCATCATTATCACACACCTTTAACTATGGGACCAAACCTGAAATCGCGAAAAATAAATCAATTGTTCCCTTACATTTTGACGAGTTATACGAATATAAATGTAGGGAACAGCAGATTTTTTTTTTGCGCGATTTCAGGTTTGGTCTCATAGTAAAAGTTGTTCATAATGATGAGTACCTACAATGACCTCTTAAGAGGTTGTTGGTGTTTTTCCAATAACCCTGTATACGGATGCACAGGAAGTAGCGGTAATACCTACGAGCCGAACCGCGTGCTCATGCGACGACCAATATCATGTTACAAAAATAAGTTGAAGTATAAAACACTATAAAATATATGTAATTTCTATAATTCAAAGACATGTGACATCTACCAACCCGCACTGGGCCCGCGTGGTGGATTACGGCCCACTCCCTCTCACAGAGAGGAGGCCTGTGTCCCAGCAGTGGGAACATTATAGACTGATGATGATGAATGTCTATAATCTATAATATCGAATCTTAAACATTAATCATTTAAACCCAAGGGTTTGGCCAGAGGTTAAGCATTGCGAAACGCGGCGACGCGGCGTGGCGTGGCAATGTCACCACTTCACCAGTCTCTTTTTCAACGCCATTTAGTTTGTTGTTAGGATATTTTATTGTTTTATCCTATTATATATTGGTTATATTGGTTGGTCCTTGCCTATGAAATTGCCGTTTTACATAGAAAAAATCAAATATTTTTTTCTAAGAAAATTATTTATATCATTAGGTACTTGTAGGTAATCGAAGTATATTGGCGATGCACTGCAGTGAAGATGCACTTTTGCCATTTTAGTGTAAGTTCGCTAATGGCTCTGCTATGAAAATTCTGGGGACAGGAATTGATTCAGCCTTGTATTCACCAATATTTAAATCAACTGATTAAATATTTAATCAGTTCTTTATTTAATATACATACACACAGCACATACATACATACCTACACATAGCTATGCATATGGACATAGCTTGCAGAGTAAGCAAACTGAAGTGGCAGTGGGCTGGCCAGTCTGTCGAAGGACCGATAGCCGGTGGAGCAGACGAGTCCTGGAGTGGAGACCGCGTATCGGCAAGCGTAGTGCGGGACGCCCCCCAGCTAGATGGACGGACGACCTAAAGAAGGAGGCTGGGGTAGACTGGATGCGGAAGGCGGAGGAAGGGTGCTGTGGCGCAGTCTGGGAGAGGCCTATGTCCAGCAGTGGACTGCGATAGGCTGAGTTGATTGATTGATTGATATTTAATATTTCCTTAGGAAATATGACATAAACCAACTGTTTAAATACCTAACCCGTGGTTTGAATCTTGGTGAGCACAGGCCTAACTCTTTAGAGGCGTGAGGAGTGATATGAAGATTCGAATGACGTTATTGCGACGCACGCTATTTCGAAAAACTTTACGAGTGGTACGCCAGTTCGAAAACAATAAAATTTTCGGTGGTTGTTAAATTAAAACATGAATAAAAAAAAAATTGGTCGGTTATTTAATCCTACAATGTCAGTACAAAATTGTGTATTTTTTGTAGTGACGAAGCAGTAACGAAGCCAGGCCACCCCGACAATAGGTTAGGTTAGAACTGTAAGGCCACGGGCAACTGTAACGGTATGATTCCGATCTCGGCAGCACGCAGTTGTGCTGCCGCGGCAGTGCGGTCGCAGCACTACTGGTCCTTATACATTTTCTATGGGTTCATATGAGATTACATTCCGAGCACGGCAGCAATGCTGCGCGACATTCCTATAGAGAATATAGGTATGGGGACCAGCAGTGCTGCGGCAGCTGTTGAGTACTAATTGAAACACTTTTTCTAGGTTACATAGTATAGGTTATTTATTACAAAAAAACTGATTCGACCCGAGAGAGCGGAAAACTGCCATAGACAAACCAAACATACAGTCATAGATAATGTTACAGCTGCGTTCCGATATCACAGCAGCACTGCTGCGTGCTGCCAAGATCGGAATCATACGAGTACCTTAACGCGCCGCTCCCCGCGCCGCCGCCGCCGCCGCCGCCGCGCCGACGCCGCTGACTTCGTGTCCGTGGCCTAATAAAACGCAACGCAAGCGGTGCCGCAGAAGCAGTCGGCGAGCGTTACTTCCAAGTTACATTTCTCACCAACTAATTCCGATTTGTCATTTTACTGCTAAATACGAGTATTTAGGTATTTACTTACGCATTTATATATTTGTTATGTATGACTCAATTTTATTTAGTTTACTGCTCAGTTTTTACTGCCGAACTTGTTAATAAACATGCATTTTGTAATTTTATATTTTCCAAAACCACAATAATCAACTGCCGATTGAATCTATGACCAATCAATCAATAGCCAATTTAAATGTCTGGGCTAGGTAAGTAGTTAAATGTTAGCGATCCAAGTCTTAGTCTAGCTGTTTGATTGAATGGCTGAATATCGTTCAGGCCGCTAGTTGAACGGCGCCGTTTAGTTAAAAGGCTAGGCAGTTACCTGAATGGCTAAATTAAGCTAGTTGGCTGCGATACATACACGTCGTTAATATTGCGTGCTGTCTGTGCTGCGTTGGTGGCATGCCGGAACTCGTATTCAAAAATAACGCGAAATTTGGATTTTTCTGTGGATACAATGTAAATAACGCGTGACTTCTACGTCTTATTTCCAGGCAACTCGGGCCCCACATACCGCGTACTGTTCGCGTGTTTCGGCGAGCCGGGTGACCGCCTACCCGAGGCGGCCAAGCTGCGCAAGGACGAGTCCAGCGCGCGCGAGGGCGCCGAGCTCGCCTTCTGCTTCACAGGGCTCATGGCCGCCTACCTCGTGTGGGGGCTGCTGCAGGAGAAGATCATGACGCAGGTGAGCCCCTGTTCAAGCTTTCAGATTGTGTTTATTAATAGTATTTTCAATTTTGTGTTTTTCGACACTTCGCTCGCAAAAACATGTTGTCCAATGGCTTTAGTTCTACAATGTAACCATTGTGCTAGTTTATAGACATTTTTATTTCAAACACTACACCAAGAAATGCGATGACGTACAGTACCCCGCTGTAGAAATGGCATCGAAAAGTAAAAGTTCGGCTTTGTAGAGCGTCCGTCCGTTTCATCTCCGTTAAAGCCTGCGCAGACGACGGACTTTTGTCCGCGGACCTTTTTGTCCGCAAAGATAGAATGTATGGAAATCCCAGCAGTCTTCTTGTCCTTCGTGTGCGTTATTGCATATAGATTTCCATACGTTCTATTGCCGCGGACAAAAAAGTCCGCGGGCAAAAATCCATGTAGGTCGATGTGTCATATTTGTCTCCTAGGTACTAAAGTTGCTACAACGGTACAAGGATTTTCTGACGCGTCGCCAAAATCGAAATTAGCGCTGCCATCTTGTTTTTAACACGCTTTTATTAGCATCACTTGTATCAAACAATGTAATGAAACCTTAGAAGTCAATTTGAACCTACTTTTAATTGTCGTATCGAAAATATACTTTGTATGTATATGTAGTTCGGAAAACAAAACTATAATTTGGTATCTTGGAGCTGATCTGATGATGGAGCCAGGAGGTGGATAGTGGAAATCTTCTTCGTCTTTTTTCTTCTTCCTTCGAGTTTGGGCTCATATGATTTGTTTTGACGAGTCCAATAGATTGCACTTGGTGACGAGGGTCTGATGATGTAGCCAGGGGGGATAGTGGAACTCTTCAGTGGCTACTAGTAAACCCCTCGACTTGGGTTCATGATTCGTTTCGACGAGGCACGATGTCATTCAGGCGCCAAAAGATCCTTGTGGCACCCTATGTGTCGGTAATAACAGACTCATTGTCAACGCAGAGCTACGTGATGTCGGACGGCAGCACGCTCCGCTTCAGCGACTCGCAGTTCCTGGTGTTCGTGAACCGGCTGGCGGCGCTGCTGGTGGCGGGCTCTCGCCTGCTGTGTGTGCGCGCGAGCCTGGCGCCGGTGCCGCTGTACAAGTTCTCGTACTGCTCGCTCACCAACGTCGTCAGCGCCTGGTGCCAGTACGAGGCGCTCAAGTACGTCAGCTTCCCTACGCAGGTAATTTCTCTTGATATTAATCTGAAAAAGAAATGAAAAAGTTCTAATAATTCAATGCAGTATGTAAAAAACTTTTATACAAAAAAAAAGTAATTTAAAAAAAAATTAAAATAAATTAACTTAAAATTATGAAATAACTTTAATTTGGAAGTCGGTGTCTTGGGATCTGTATTTTAGTTTTTTGCCACCGACTTCCGAAATTAAAGTTATTTCATAATTTTGAGTTACATAATTTATTTTTGAAGGCGATTTAATTTTTTTAAATTAAGTACTTTTTTATTTCGTAATTTTTAGCTTTAAGTAAAAACTGGAATAATTGTTTGTAATAAGTAGGTAAGTTTTGTTGTAAATATTGCACTAGAATTTGACCAAGGTTTTGAGATGTTTTCCCTTTGACACTACACCCGTAGCTCGTATCAATAAGACAGACCGTCACACTTACACGTATTAGTCCATATCTTGAAAATTACTGAATCGATTTTGATGAAACTTGCACTGTTCCCTAAGTTGAAGTAAATGTAAGCCAATAAAAAAAATAAGTTTTACTTTGTAGTGTTTCTTTGGAAGTCGGTTGTTTTTTTGTAAAAATGTTTTTATTTTTAACTTTTTAGTTGTACCTACTCCATACAAATTCAATTAACACTACTTGCAAACAATAAATGATTTTGATTTGATTTGCTATGTATAATATTAGTGTCAGGAAGTTATTAAAACATCATCAATATAAACTAAGTGGAAAAAGTCGTATTATTGAAGCTAACTCAAAAACTACTCAAGCAAAGTTAATCAAATTTATATGGGGGCCACTCCTGAGGCATACCTTATTATTATTATCAGCCATTTCTGTCCCACTGCAGGGCAAAGGCCTCCCTTCCCTTCTTCCACTTATCCATATCCAGTGCTGTTACACGCCAATCTTTGTGGAAAGAGTCGAGTTCGTCCCGCCATCTCATTCTGGGCCTGCCGCGTTGCCGTTTGCTGCTGTTTGGGACCCATTGTGTGGTTACTTTAGCCCATAGCTCCTCCGGCATGCGACAGATGTGACCAGCCCAGTTCCATTTTAGCTTGGCAGCCGTGTGACCTACATCGGCAATTTGAGTTTTAGAACGCAGTGTCGAGTTCCTTATACGATCAGTAAGTTTAACTCCAAGGATACTGCGCTCCATTGCTCGCTGACACACCCCGAGTGCGAACTTTTGACGATTAGTAAGTGACCGTGTCTGCGCTCCATAGTTGAGGGTAGGAAGGATGCACATGTCCATGAGTTTTCTCTTTAGTGAGAGAGGGAGAGCTCCCTTCATTATTTGTTTCATCGACCAATAGCTCTTCCAGGCGTTCTCGGTGCGTCGAGCAACTTCTTTATCGTGTCTTGCCTGGAAGCAGACTATTTGGCCGAGGTATATGTACTCATGGACATATTCAATCCTCACACCCCCAATTCCTATGTTGCGCTTGGTGCTGTTGGTCATCACCTTGGTCTTCGCCATATTCATCGCGAGTCCGACCTCGAGGCTGGCAATGCTCAGTTGGTCGAGCATTAGGCCTAACTCGGCTGCCGTAGAGGAGAAAAGAACAATATCGTCGGCGAAGCGGAGATTTGTTAGTCTTCTGTCGCCCACTATGATGCCTTATCAATTAAAAAATAATTTTGCAAATCTATATATATATACAAAAGGAGAAACTGACTAACACTGACTGAATGACTGACTGACTGACATATCAACGCACAGCCGAATCTACTGGGACTAGGAATGTGAAATTTTGCATACGGCTTCCTTTTATAATGTAGGGGAGCACTAAGAAGTGGTTTTTGGAAATCCAACCTTTAAGGGGGTGAAAAGGGGGGATTTTATTTGTATGAAAAATCTTATTCCTTGAGTTAATAAACTTGAAACTTGGCACGAATACTTATCTTAGTAAATTATGAAGTTTGGCATTTTTTGTTTTTCTAATCTACCCCCTAAAGGGGGATTGGGGAATTTTAACGCGCAGTCGGATTAACTCGAAACTCAATATTTATACTTAAGACCGAAAATAAAGAATAACGTGTATCAGGTTTTTTAGAAAATCTACCCCTAACAGGGTGAAAAGGGGTAGTTAATTTTACAGGGGAGGATTTTACTGCGTGGCTTGATTAACTTAAAAATTGGTATAAATAATGTTTGAGTCAAGTTAAGAACACACCCTAAACGATTTTTCAAAATTCCGCCCCTGTGGGGGTGAAAAGCGGGGATACAGTTTATTGGGAAAAATCTATTTCCTTTGATCCATAAACTGAAAAATTGGCCCTATTTATCTAAATAAATGATAAAGATCATAAACATACATTTTTGAAATTTTTTAGAGGAAAGTACGAAATACATGCGGACGATGTCGCGGGCAAAGTGCTAGTCCGTCTATATGTATATGACGCAGTTATGCCCGAACATACATACAAAAAATATAAACATCCAAATTGAGAACCTCCTCCATTTACCGACTTCATTTGAAGTCGGTTAAAAATAGCGTGTGACGACAGCTAGATGAACCCCGCAATTGGGAGTAGACTGGTACAATCTGTCCGCCGTTTAATTATTCTTTGTTTGTTCAATTTTTTACTTTGGTAGACACTGTGTTTTTTAAAAACAGCACCCTAATTGCGTAACACACTATCAATCGGAATCAGAATCATTTTGAAGCAAATTTCTAATCCATTGCTTCATAAGTTCGGAAACTTTGTCAGCTCAACACGTAAATAACGCAATGAATGTTGTTGAACTGTCAAAATGAAACCGATTCCGATTGGTAATGTGTTACGCAATTGCCCCGCAGGACGTAGAATATTGTTCCCCATTGGTAAATAAAATAGAGTAATTCTACAAGCACTACAACCTTGCAGAACTAAGTTAGTGCAATTTGTTTTTATGAAATTTTATACAGCTATCATTATAATAATGTTCTTTTGACTAAATAATACATTATATTTTATTGGTTGCAAAGGACACTTTTACACGTCAAAAGAAATAAAAATATTTTACAATTAAATGAGTTCGGTGTTTCATATGCGACTACTCTGAGAAGAAACACCGAAGCAACCTTAGAGGTCACACTCTCTTTTAAGGCCCAGCGCTTATCTTGGTCAGATCATATGACTAAGTTGTAATAAAACCCTTGGGTCTCGGCAGGTGCTGTCGAAGTCCTGCAAGGTGATCCCGGTGATGCTGATGGGCAAGCTGGTTTCGCGCAACAAGTACGAGCTGTACGAGTACGTCACCGCCGTGCTCATCTCCGCAGGCATGGTGCTGTTCATGTTCGGCAGCCACGACGACAGCGCGGGTGAGTACTGCTGCTGCTGAGTGAGCGCGACGGTCGCTTACTGAACCGGCTCTTACAAATAAAAGGCGTATTTTATGTTGAACTCGTAATTCTTTCTATCGAGCAATCTACTTCTTATTTACATCAAGACGCGCGCTGCCAACTCTTCAAGCTGATCCTCTATTCTTTTATCCTTCTAAATATGAAATACTGATTATCTCATACATAATACATGCCATCAACTTATAAAATACTAGCACTTCGCACGCGACTTCGTGTGCGTAGATTTTATATTTTCCCCTATAAAATTCACTCCCCTTTATTTATTTAAACTTTTCGCACAAAAAGGTACCTACAAAGGCGGACTTACCCTTAACCACCTTTGCCCTTTAATCGGTTGAATGCCCTAATTACAGAAGCAATTAAAAAACCATTGTTTCGCGTGAATCCACGTTCGGCATACGAAGTTATATCCTAACTGATTCAATTTGAGGTTTCGAGGAAAGCATTTTTGAACTCGCTCTAATTTACTGGAGCAGATGTCATAAGTAGGAGTGTATACTTGACTTCCAGACTCCAACACACTGCGAACAATGCAGTTAAAAAGTGGTATTGTGACTTTCGGATCCCTAAATTCCTTGAGATTTCGCGCTACAAAACCCGACAGACGCGACGCTTTCTGAGTTATATTATCTATAATTATGGTATCTAAAATTGAGGTGGCTATCCATAATTACGCCTAAGTCACGAATCCAAGACACCTCTGCCAGGGGCACACTGTCAATTGAGTAAATTGCGTTGCACTCTGTCCAATAGGTTAACTGTTTTTTGACAGATGGAACTAGTGATTGCAGCAACGTTATATTATAAGTTATAATGTATCACACATTTCGATAATTTCACTTTAATTTGTACGTAGTATCAATTATCTATACAGGGTGTCCCTGGAAGTATGGATCAAATCGAATAGAGACGCGGGCAAGGTCATTTCCAAACGTTTTAGCAAAAAAAAAAAAATACAAAAAAAGACTAAAAACATACTCAAAAAAAAAGAGAAGAAAGATCGAATTCGTGAAAACTATCAGGGCTATCAATTTATTTTTTTTAGATAGCCCTGATAGTATTTTTCTATGATTATTTTCTTTGAACACTAAGCTAAGTGATTGAAAAAAAAAAATTAAATCGGTCATAACTTTTGAACCGTAAAAAAATTCACTGACATTCTCAGGGTTAAAAAATTTGGAAATGACTTTGCCCACGCCCCTATTCGATTTGATCCATATTTCCAGGGACACTCTGTATTTTGTTGTCGAATAAAAAATGGTGCGGTGTCTATGCCTGTGTTTATTATTATTGAATACAAAACAAATAAATTAGCCGCTTTGCTTACTTTAATTTTTTTGCAGGTTTTATAGTGGAATGCACTGGTTTGCCGTATCAATTGTGTTGTAGTGTGTATGTTGTGTACTGGTTAAATTAGCCGTTCAGTTAACTGCCTAGCCTTTTAACTAAACGGCGCCGTTCAACTAGCGGCCTAAATGATATTCCGCCAATTCCTCTATTACAGAATTTAATGAATTGGCTGGCTGATGCTTAGGCCGTTTATACAAAATTGTTTTAACCTCAAATCAGATAAAAAGGGAAAACGAAACGTTAATATAGGCGATTGACAACCAAATCTGTACCAGTGTGTCCAGTATATTGTCTGTGGTGTAAAATGTCGTGCAAAATTGATGAAACGGAACGTAAAAAAACGTACATACTGTACTGTATATTTAATTAGATGTGGGCAACATTATACAGGATATTTATTTAGATGTGGGCAATATTATACAGGGTGTTTATTATTAGGTATGGGCAACATTATTACATTTCTATTGTAGATTTGAGTAACATTTAAACGGGTTTTTAGATGTGAGTAACAACATACAGGCTGGTTATTTCGATGTGGGTAACATTTATACAGAATGATAATTAAATGTGGTTAAACATTTTACAGTGTGTAAACAAAATAGGTTAAAATTTGTTCCGAAGTGTCGAGCGTGATGACGATGTCGGGCTTGGCGCTGCTGGCGCTGTACATGCTGTGCGACAGCTTCACGTCGTCGTGGCAGGGCGCCGTGTTCGCGCGCTACCAGTGCGGCGCGCTGCACATGTTGTGTGCGGTCAACGCCTTCTCCTGCGCACTCACCGCCGCCGCGCATGCGCACCACGCGCCGCCGCTGCGACTGTTGCACGTACGTACGCTACCAGTGCGGCGCGCTGCACATGTTGTGTGCGGTCAACGCCTTCTCCTGCGCACTCACCGCCGCCGCGCATGCGCACCACGCGCCGCCGCTGCGACTGTTGCACGTACGTACGCTACCAGTGCGGCGCGCTGCACATGTTGTGTGCGGTCAACGCCTTCTCCTGCGCACTCACCGCCGCCGCGCATGCGCACCACGCGCCGCCGCTGCGACTGTTGCACGTACGTACGCTACCAGTGCGGCGCGCTGCACATGTTGTGTGCGGTCAACGCCTTCTCCTGCGCACTCACCGCCGCCGCGCATGCGCACCACGCGCCGCCGCTGCGACTGTTGCACGTACGTACGCTACCAGTGCGGCGCGCTGCACATGTTGTGTGCGGTCAACGCCTTCTCCTGCGCACTCACCGCCGCCGCGCATGCGCACCACGCGCCGCCGCTGCGACTGCTGCACGTACGTACGGAGCGGGGCGGTCGTGGCACATCGAGAGCGATCTTTCAACATGTTCTTTTTTTGCCACCAAACAACGACGTCAATTTCAGAGAGGCCTGTGAAACGACGTCCAAAGAAAAATTTTAGAAGCCTCTCTCTTTCCAAACAACACCCCCATGTATATCGAGCTATTATGAATAGTTTAGGAGCTAGACGGTTTTTAATTCCTTATACACAACAGTTATAAAAAAGAATCTGTACTGAAAATGAGCTATTGTTATAAGTTAACTAAGCCTACACTCGCACCAGCAGCACCCGGTATTCGCTGCGGACTGCGTGGTGCTGTCGCTGAGCTCTGCGCTGGGCCAGCTGCTCATCTACCGCACCATCGCGCGCTTCGGGGCCGTCGTGTTCACCATCATCATGACGCTGCGACAGGTACGCGCGTGAGCGGCAACTGTATCATTCTTTACAGCAAGACTGCCTATATTTTGTAACCGTATAGTTTGGATTCGCCCTCAATTGTAGCCGAACACACGAACCTCTGCCAGCTCGGTAGTTGGTCGATATGTAAATATTTATTATCTACACCCATGTTATAAATCCTCATTAAAACAACCAGTGTCATAGTAACCATAACATCATCCAAACGAGTGTTATTGTGGTGTACTAAATTTCATTATGCAACTCGTTTTCAAAAAAAGAACCTTGTCATGCACGCGCGTTTCACTACCACAGCCATTGAGTTAAATAACTAGAGAAGCAAACCTCAATAAAATGTGTCAAAAAAGTGTAACCACTATTTAAACGTGACGACGTAGCTTTGAAACCACTAAACATTTAAAAGTAAACATATATCTGTCTCACTTACACAAGTCGCAAGAATAATACCGTCACTTAGATTAGACAAAGACCGCAATATAAACATGCAATGGCGGGATGGGGTTGCCTACCCATGCAAAATTTTACCCAACTTTTTAAACCATAAATGACGTTCAAAAAAAACGTTAGGCCAAATTATTTATAAAATATTTGAATTATGTATTTCTTATTCGATGTGTATTAGAAGTTTATAACTAATGATGTTCGACTTGCTCGTTGTGGGGTAAATAAAATAATAGTGGACTGTATAAGGCTCGGTATATTGCCGATTATATCTACAAGTAACTGCCCGGACAAACATATGTATATGATATTAATAAATCGTTCTAAGTGTCGTCCGTCGCGGTGGGCTCCGAGGAAGCGAGTGCCGCTGGCCGGGCAGGCTCCCCGCGCTGCACCTTCACTCGCTCGCCTGTCGCCTGCGCGTGCCGTCTGCGTGTCTGTTGGGTGCGATTCCCAACATGCTGCCCGGGTTGAAGGGAAGACTTCAAAAATCTGGAAGGGGGCAGATGTTATTAAAGGCCCTCCTTATGGTGCCTCTCTGTGTCTTCATCTCTGCAACTCTGGCTACACCGTCGCTGCCAGGATAAATCTTTGTGACCCTTCCCAAGGACCAAAGAAGAGGAGGAAGAGCTCTATCCTTTATGAGGACAAGAGAGCCTAACTTCAGCTCTGTCTTCGAAGAGCGCCACTTCACCTTCTGCTGCAGTAGAGCAACGTATTCAAGAGAGAAACGCTGCCAGAAGTGCTGTTTGATGTGCTCTATTCTCTTGAAGCGCTCCAGGCGAGTAATATTGCGATCAGAGACCTGTGGATGAGGTATAGCATTAAGTGGCCGTCCAATTAAGAAGTGAGAAGGTGTCAGAGCGGAAAAGTCATGGGGTTCTGAGGAAAGAGGAGTTATAGGACGTGAGTTTAGAACAGCTTCTATTTGAGTGAGGCATGTAGCCATTTCCTCGTAGGTGAGATGAGTGGATTGCAATAACCTTTTAAGATGGTGTTTTGTGAAACGAACAGCTGCCTCGGCTAAGCCGTTGAAGTGGGGACTATACGCAGGTACGAATTTAAATTCTATACCTTCTTGAGATATGTGACTTTCAAGGTCTGATTGTACAAGAAACTTTGATAGCTCATTGCAAGTGCCGACAAAGTTAGTGCCGTTATCGGACGTAATACTTTGCGGTTTTCGCCGACGTGACACGAAACGATTAAGAGCGGCTAAATAAGCTTCACTAGATAGTGCCGTAACGAGCTCGATGTGACAGGCCTTTGTCGAGTTACAGATAAAGATTGCCAAAAATGATTTAATAAGTCTGCAACCTCTGCCTTTCCTGTCCGCTATCATCACTGGCCCTGCGTAATCAACACTACTATGTAAGAAAGGGTACTCTAACTCAGTTCGAGTTGTCGGTAACTGTCCCATAATGGGTTGCACCGATTCCGCTTTGTATCGGCAACATCGAACACACTTATTTACAATGGCTTTGGCTAGGCTTCTGCCACCCAAAGGCCAATAAGTTTGCCTAGCGTTCGTTAGTAAGAGCTGTGGACCAGCATGTAAATATTTTAAATGTAGATGCTCGAAGAGTATCTTAGTAAAATGATGCTTGCTGCACAACAAGATAGGATGCTTTGTATCGTACGTATATGGGGAATTGTCTAATCTACCACCAACACGCAATAAGTTATCGGGGTCTAGAAATGGGGATAATGAAGTAAGTCTATTCTTTTTGTGTAATGTTTTTGCCGTTTTAAGAATAGCATATTCATCAGGAAACATTTCCAATTGAACTTTGTTCAATATTAAATTTAATGAATTTTTAAGTTCGAGAACTGAAAGTGGACCGGTACTTTTGTTGGTTTTATTTCTACAATTATGTACAAACCTTTGTAAATATGCTATTGATCTTTGTACATGAATTAAATTAGATCTACTGTTAATCAAACTACTAATAGGATCTACATTAGAAGTACTGTTAGTTACTACAACAGAACAAGAAACCAATTCTGGTAGATCGTGTCTCTCGTTATGATTGGGCATTTTTGGCCAATCACGTTCATCTTTCTTTAAGAAAGTGGGACCAGACCACCACAAGGAAGAACCACTGATGCAATCAGCCTTCAGCCCACGAGAGACAAGGTCCGCCGGATTGTCTTTCGACCGTACGTAGCCCCACACGTGACCCTCTGTGCTCTCTTGAATTTCGTGAATTCGGTTGCGAACGAAATTTTTTAGTTGCAGTGGGGGCGTAGATAACCACCCAAGAACTATGGTCGAGTCACACCAAAACCTACATTTGCTTATCTTTAGAGTAAGAGAGGTTAATACTTTTGTACACAACCTTGCAGCCAACAAGGCTCCGCAAAGCTCCAGACGAGGTATCGTCGTAGGCTTTATCGGCGCTACTCTATTTTTAGAGGTTAAGAGGTGTATCTTTACTAACCCTGATTGATCCACAGAACGAATGTACAGACAAGCGCCGTACGCTCGCTCTGAAGCATCTGAAAAAACATGAGTTTCATGAGTTCCTGAGGTATCACTAAGAACCCGTCGAGGAATTCTTAAGTGATTCAGAAGGGGTAAAGTGTCAGCAAATGCAAGCCATAAATGTTTGGTGTCTTGTGAGACCTCATCATCCCATGAATATTGATCGATCCACAATCTTTGCATGATGAATTTGGCTTCAACAATACACGGGCCGACGAGTCCCAATGGGTCAAAGATCTGACTTATTACTGAGAGTATGTGACGTTTTGTTACCTTTTTATTTAATGTTATATTAATTGCGAATGACAAAGTGTCCGAATCACAATTCCAATTCAGACCAAGAGTTTTAGACGAGACATCCATGTTAGTTTGTGAAAAGTCTAAAATATTGTCAGCTGTATTACTATAAGAAGGTGCAATTTGATTTAAAATTAATTTATTATTAGATTTGTTTTTTCTTAAATTTAATTGCGCTGATTTTAAGGTAGATATGACTCCCTGAGCAATATCGATTGTTTTATCTATAGAATCAGAGCCTCCCAGATAATCGTCAACATAAAAGTCTCTTTGAATTGATTGTTTGACGTCATCATCAGGGGCGCTAGAAGCTAAACTCACCAAACATTTGGTGGCTAAGTAAGGCGCACTTGCCGTGCCATAAGTCACCGTGTTGAGTTTGTATGTTCTTAAAGGCTCTTTAGAATCAGAGCGGAAGATAATTTTTTGTAGAGAGCGTTGAGAAGGATGAAGTTCAATCGCTCTGTACATTTTTTCAACGTCACCAGTTACAACATATTTATGCTGGCGAAAGCGTAGCAGTATCGAAATGATATCTTCTTGTACAGTCGGGCCAACCATTTGGATGTCATTTAGTGACACACCAGTACTAGTGGTGGCCGACGCATCGAAAACTGTACGAAGCCTGGTAGTTGTACTTGATTCACGGATGACGCCGTGGTGGGGTAAAAAATAGTTATTACCCTGAAGACAGCTCGGCGAAGACTCCTTATCTTCAGTCATGTGACCTAGGCGTTCATACTCTTGCATGAACTCAACATACCTGCTTTTGAAGGCAGGGTCCCTAAGAAACCTACGCTCTAGTGACATGAACCGACACTTTGCCTTTGAAAAGGAATCGCCTAAGACTGAAGGATCTTTTTTCAGTGGCATGGTTACAACAAAGCGTCCGTCGTCTTTACGATAGGTATGTTCCTTAAAGCTCTGCTCACAGGCACGCTCCTCAGGAGATAAGGAGTGCTTGGCTGCAATGGTATCTAATTCCCAAAAACGAGATAAGTCTGGGTCGGCGTCCTCATTTAAAAAATGACAAACGGGAGAAGAAGAGTGTGACTTATGACGGGCAACGTACCCTGACACTAACCAACCCAATTTCGTTTCGTATAACTTAGGCTGATTTTTACCTAAGTCTATAGAATTATTGCATAAGACGGACCAAAATACCTCGGCCCCAAGTAAGATGTCTATAGCTGCCGGTATATTAAATGTTGGGTCAGCTAGACTTATTCCCAATGGAAGAGGAATGTTATCGGTGTTTATAAATGAAGACGGTAAAGCTCTAGTGATCTGAGGTAAAATGTGACAGTCTACAGTAAGTTTACAGTCGTCATCATAGTGGGACATAATCGTAAGGCTGCAAGACTGTGTACAATAAGAAGTATTATTATTTATACCTGTCACGGTGGCGCTCGCACTACGTCGTGACAAACCCAGCTTACCGCACAGTGACTCATCTACGAAGTTGCCCGTACTGCCGTTGTCCAGAAGTACGCGGGCATTGTGCACGTCGCCCTTGCTGTCAACCACTCTCACGATCGCTGTGGAAAGCAAAACATTCGAAGGAGTAGTAAACTGCTGAACATTAGTTGAACCGGCAAAGTTGTTGACGGGAATCACTGGTTCAGGAGACGGAGTTGTTTCTGCCTCATGTAGATGAAGCAGAGTACTATGCCTCTTCTTGCAGTATTTGCAAGGTACGAGATTGCACCTTGATTCTGCGTGCCCAAATCGTAGACAATTAAGGCAGACCTTTGTCTCTTTGGCCTTTTGTATACGAGCTTCAACAGACAGGGCTCTGAAGGCATCACAATTAAATAAAAAATGAGTCTGACTGCACATAGGACATGTTAATTTTCTTTTATTATTATTATTTAATTTTTTATCTTTATTATTATTCTCATTTGTTTTTTGTTCTGATTTTGTAGCTGTAAGAAGATTAGAATTATGTTTGGAAGTGTCTGCCTGTTGTACTTTATTGATGTTTCTTTTATGTTCTTGCAAAGTTTCTAATAAGTCAGCTCTGTTGCTAAGAAACTTTAAAAAAAAATCTAACGAAGGTGGGTTATCTAAAGTGTTTCGATGTTCTTCCCATTCCCTACGTGTGACACCGTCAAGTTTTTCGGACATCATGTGGATTATGAGGGTATCCCGTAAGTTAAACTCAGTGTCCTGACCTAACGTTGTCAAGGCACGAAGATTTTTATTCGTGACATCAATAAGGTTACGAATAGAGGAACATGATTCACTCTGCATATACTCAACGCTAAATAACGCCCGAACATGATTATTAACGAGCAATCTTTTGTTGTCGTATCTATTACACAATAAATTCCAAGCGGACTCGTAATTCTGAGCTTTAAAATCTAAACTATCTATGACTAGCAACGCACTACCTTTAAGAGACGCACGCAGATAGTGCAATTTATTAACGTTGTCCATGTCCTTTCGCGAATGAATGAGCGAAATGTAAGTGTCTCTAAATTCCAGCCAGTGTTGATAGTTTCCCTGAAAAACTGGTAAATTTATTTTTGGCAACCTAACACAATCGTATTTAAAGCCACCTGCCTGCACATCCTCATCACCCGTTACGTAACCATCTTGTTGACTGCTAGACTGGGGGGGACGAGCGCCGAGCAGACTCCGCGCCGTCGCCACCAGCTTATAATACTGGTTCTCAAACTGCTCGCGCTCCTTGATCTCGTCATCGGGGTTTTCCACCAACAACTCGATGTCACTCTGTAATTTGTCGAAATCCACATATAAGCTATCAAATTTTTTAAACCTAGTTTCCAAATCTATAAGTTGTAAGGTACTAGGTTCGCCGCAACTTTCAAGCATGTGAAGGTAATTGCCAAAAATAGTGAGTTTAGATTTCATACAGCTGCGTTTTTTAACGAGTTTCTCAACTTTTTCGTCAGCCATAGCTTTAAATTCTCAAGCGCTAATTCACAAACAAAGTAATGATAGATAAGAAACCAGTTTATTATATGCGAAGATAAAAAAATGTAGCTAGCTAACTATAGTGCGAACAAAGGAACACCTGACGCGCAAGTGTGTCGTCGAGCGATCAGCTGTTTTAAATAAGCAGCGTAGTAAACGTTAACAGATGGGGAAATATAAAAAAGGTTATGCAGTAGCTTTGTAAGCAGAATAATTGAGTTTTGATAAATGCAAGGCTATGAATAAGAATGGTTTATCTTCAAATTATTTAAAGTGAAAGTAATTGAAAGCACTCACTTAAATTATTGCTATTTAAACTTGAAATAAGAGAAAGAATAGGAAAAGATAATAAGGGACAAATTGGAACGAACTCACTCAATACTTTAACCATCCATAGGATAACCGATGATGTTGCAAGTTCTTCTTTGTCCTTGACGATGACTCGAACTTTCGACGGGTCCAAAGTCCGTTGTACGGCCGACTTCTAGACACTTCTTCTCTGGGCGTGTGCGGGAGCTGTGCGTAGTTTCTTCGACAGGAAATTGACGACTCCTGCAGGAACTGCCGCTGCTGAAGACCGCAGTTGAGGAGCTTCGAGTTTGAAGTTTTCTTCCAAGACCGTTACTTTTTGAAAAATAACCGGCGAGATCCTAGAAGGACCAATGTTCGACTTGCTCGTTGTGGGGTAAATAAAATAATAGTGGACTGTATAAGGCTCGGTATATTGCCGATTATATCTACAAGTAACTGCCCGGACAAACATATGTATATGATATTAATAAATCGTTCTAAGTGTCGTCCGTCGCGGTGGGCTCCGAGGAAGCGAGTGCCGCTGGCCGGGCAGGCTCCCCGCGCTGCACCTTCACTCGCTCGCCTGTCGCCTGCGCGTGCCGTCTGCGTGTCTGTTGGGTGCGATTCCCAACAAATGACAATCATCATCATCATCATTTCAGCCGAAAGACGTCCACTGCTGGACATAGGCCTCCCCCAAGCACCTCCACTTCGACCGGTTTTGTGCTTCTCGCATCCAACGAGTTCCTGCGGCCTTCACAAGGTCGTCGGTCCACCTTGTGGGAGGCCTTCCAACGCTACGCCTTCCGGTACGCGGTCGCCACTCCAGAACCTTTCGGCCCCATCGGCCATCTGTTCTGGCGAGCAATGTGCCCTGCCCACTGCCACTTAAGTTTGGCAATTCTTCGGGCTATGTCGGTTACCTTGGTTCTCCTGCGGATCTCTTCATTTCTGATTCGATCCCGCAGGGAAACTCCAAGCATAGCCCTCTCCATTGCCCTTTGGGTGACTTTCAGCCTTCTAATAAGGCCCATTGTGAGCGACCACGTTTCAGTGCCATATGTCATCACTGGCAACACGCACTGGTCAAAGACTTTCGTCTTGAGACACTGCGGTATGTGGGACGAGAAGATATTGCGTAGCTTCCCGAACGCTGCCCAGCCGAGTCGGATTCGACGATTGACCTCTTTCTCGAAGTTGGACCTACCTAACTGGACAGTTTGTCCTAGGTAAATATACTCGTCCACGACTTCGAGTGTAGCGTCTCCGATCTTCATGAGAGTGGGTGTTACATGGGCATTTGACATGACCTTCGTTTTGTCCATGTTCATTTTCAGACCCACTCTTTCAGAGGCTCTACTGAGGTCATCGAGCATTGTACTGAGGTCCTCCATAGTCTCAGCCATGACTACTATATCGTCGGCAAACCGAAGGTGAGTTATGTACTCGCCATTGATGTTAATGCCAGCTCCTTTCCAGTCCAGAACCTTAAAGACATCCTCCAGAGCAGCGGTGAACAGTTTCGGAGAGATAACGTCTCCCTGTCTCACACCTCGCTGCAGAAGGATAGGTTTCGAGGTCTGGTCCTGGAGTCGAACTGACATAGTGGCGTTTTCGTACAGACACTTCAGCACCTCGATGTACCGATAGTCGATCTGGCACCGTTGAAGAGACTGCAGTACAGCCCATGTCTCGATCGAATCAAAGGCTTTCTCGTAGTCCACAAACGCTAAGCAGAGAGGCAGGTTATACTCTTCGGTCTTCTGTATAACCTGTCGCAGCGTATGTATGTGGTCTACGGTGCTAAAGCCTTTACGGAATCCGGCTTGTTCGGGAGGCTGGAAGTCGTCAAACCTGCGCGCGAGACGGTTCGTGATGACTCTCGAAAACAGCTTGTAGACATGGCTCAGAAGTGAGATGGGCCTATAATTCTTAAGAAGGGCATTGTCACCCTTCTTAAAGAAAAGTATCACCACACCTCTGTTTCATGCCTGTGGTGTTTTACCCTCGAGTATGACGGAATCAAACAGCCTCTGAAGGGCCTTAAGAACGGGTTTTCCGCCGGCCTTCAGGAGCTCGGCCGTAATTCCGTCATCACCCGGTGCCTTGTTGTTTTTAAGCTGCTTCAGAGCCATCCTAATCTCGTACAGGCTGACGTCCGGGATGTCTTCGGTATAGTGTCGGGTCAATCTAGCTCTTGGGTCGTTTGCCAGATTCGTAACGGGGTTGCTTGTTGACGTGTATAACTGTCCATAGAACCTCTCGATCTCTCTCAACAGCTCAGGTTTGGCGGATACGATCCTGCCATCATCAGTCTTCAGTTTCATAAGCTGGCTCTGCCCAATAGACAGATCTCTAGCAAAAACCTTGGAGCCTCTATTTTGCTCTATCGCTTCCTCAATACGATCTGTATTGAAGCGGCGAAGGTCGCTTTTCAAGGACTTAGAGATCTGTCTGTTGAGCCGCCGGTACTTTAGAACATCATCTGAAGACTGCAGGATCATCTCGCGCCTCTCCTTCATGAGCCGCAAAGTAGGATCAGAGAGCTTCTTTTTCGTATTCGTACGACGGGTCTTGAAGATCTTAGACCCGACCGTATGGACAGCTTCCACGAACCCATCGTTATATTCGTCCACGGAGCTCCCCAGGCACTCGAAACGATTCTGAAGTTCGAGCTGAAAGCTCTCGGGGTTTTGAACTTGGATCGGCGCTGGGCGGAGCGTAGACCTCATTAGTCGAGACCTTTCCAGCTTTATATTTAAGTTCAATGTGCCTCTTACCATGCGGTGATCACTTCCGGTTTTCACCACGTTGATCACAGAGACATCATTGAATATTTGCTTCTTCGTCGACATAATGAAGTCAATCTCATTTTTAGTTGCACCATCCGGGCTCTGCCAGGTCCACTTCCTGTGCTCACGTTTTCTGAAGAAGGAATTCATCATAAAGAGGCCTTCCTTCTCCATAAAACTAGCCAGTAGGTGGCCCCGGTGGTTCCGTCGTCCAACTCCAAATTGCCCCATTCGCAGCTCATCATCGCTTCGTTTACCCAGTTTCGCGTTAAAGTCCCCCATGACAACGGTGAAGTGAGTTTTAGAGCCATGCATGGCTCTGGAAATATCCTCATACATGGTCTCCACCTCATCGTCGGGGTGTGACGAGGTCGGGGCGTAAACCTGTACGACCTTCAGCGAATACCTTGCGGATATTCTGAGTATAAGGTACGCCACCCTGGTCGACACACTCTCGATCTTCACCACGTTGCTCACAAGGGACTTGTGGACGATAAACCCGACACCACCTTGGGACTGCTGGTCGCCCTCCCGGAAATAGAGCAAGTTGCCAGATTTAAGGATTATCGAGTCCTCCCCCTCTCTTCGGACTTCAGATAATCCCACTATGCCCCATCGCAACCTGCTCAATTCTTCCTCGAGTTCGGAGATCTTCTCGTCGGTCCGGAGTGTACGCGTGTTGTATGTTGCCAGGTCCAGTTTTCGGTTATTTTGGTAGCCGGATCTCTTCCGGGGATTCTTAGCACCCCTTGCCTCACCGTGGCCTTGGCCGCTACCGTAGCCAAGGGTAGGCGGGCCGCCGGGCACTAGGGGCCAAGTATTTTTCGTGCTTGTCATTTGGGGGGGGATTTGCCATAATCGCCACGCTTGGCATGCGGGTTGGCGATCGCAGTATGATATTAAATGCATAGAGAACGCTGCTGCCCATTCTCCGGTACGTCCCTTAGTCGCCTTTTACGACACCCATGGGAAGAAGGGGGGTGGTGCTATTCTTTAAGTCCGGCACCACACGGACGACAATAATTAAGACATTTTCTTTTTAAATATTTTTTATTTATTCAGTTAGTCTCTTTTCTCAGCAATCTGATTATTTTCACCCATTTATCACGGCGTGCTGCATCTTTAGGCACCCTGCAACGCTGTTATTATTTAAAAAATATTTAAAATCACTTATTCCAATAAATTAAAAACTCCCATAAATGTGGGAAACTAAAACTAAGTTTTTAGTGGTAACACTGAACCTAATTTACAAAATTCTGCAATTTATTTATTTTACGTTGATATAAACACAGAAACAATAAAATTACGTGTGGAAAGTAATTCTGGTTAATTTATTATGTATTTGTGATCTTGAATCGCACTCTTTCACTACGAATTTACCCATTTTGGCGATATTTTTGTCATGTGTCACTTGGTTCACTTCGGTTGGCGCCACACAGAGCACTGAAGTGACATTAGCTACGCATACGGCTGTGGCCTTATGACAAGTGGCAACGCCTTGGCGCTTTAATTACTGATCTAGTGTAACATATATATCAATGACCACAGCGCAGTAATTTAAAAAAGGAACTTATAGGTTATTCGAATTCGCGTCGTATCCCGCCGGCCGCCATTTTTGTTCCATATTAGTATTGCAAAAAAACTGTTTCAGAACCTTTTATAGAGGACTAGCTGCGCCACGCGGTTTCACCCGCATACGTTTCGATCCCGTGGGAATATAGGGATAAAAACTATCCTATGTTCTTTCCTGGGACTCAAACTATCTCTATACCAAATTTAATATAAATCGGTTCAGTGGTTTAGGCGTGAAAAGGTAACATACAGACAGACAGACAGACAGTTACTTTCGAATTTATAATATTAGCAGTAGGACGACGCCTTTGATCTCGTGGTAAATGCCGACAACGTGTAGGCATTGTCGCGACAGCTAGGGTTGTCTCAAGTAAACAATATTAATTAATTTATTTATTTGAGATCAATATCGTCATCAACATTTTACATAATATCTCGGGACTTCAGGGTCCCGGTCCTTTGCTTTGGTCCTTTGGCCGAAGCCAACTCCCAGAGGCTCCTTAGGATATTTTAATGAAATACATCATCAACATTATTATTATCAACAATAATTAACAATTTTCGCAGCCGCCATCTTGTATTTTGATTTTGACCTCATATTCATTGTCAGCACCCTCGAAAACCTTGAAAACGACACCCATGATGAAAAATTTGAAAATTTTCGCAGCCGCCATCTTGGATTTTGATTTTGATCTCAAATTCGTTGTCAGCACCCTCGAAAACCTTGGAAACGACACCCATGATGAAAAATTTGAAAATTTTCGCAGCCGCCATCTTGGATTTTCGATTTGACTTCACTGTCGGCTTTAGCGTCCTCGAAAGCCATGGAAGTGATACCCATGACGAAAAAGTTTAAAATTTTCGCATCAGCCGCCATCTTTAATTCTGATTTTGATCCCTTTATCCTTATCAGCTCATAAACCATGAAAATGACACCCATGTCGAAAAGAAAAACAAATAATTGAAAAGAAAAATAATAAAATACTTAATTAGAAAAAAAAAACTTAAGAATTTGTTGAATTTGTTGAAATCGCAGATCTTATACGAGATGAAGACTTGCAATCTTTTACAGCACACGTCGTATGCACCATTTTATTATATGTATATTATGCATAAATTAAAACAATAATAAAATCAACACCGAAAAGTCGAAATCGTCAACCCTGAAAGTCGTGTCCCGAACTACCAACACGGTGGCAGTATGCAGTTCGGGCTCGCGCCTCCCGCGTCTGGCCCCTCACACCCCGCACGATTGCCCTGTCTAGACATCTTCGTCGGACGACTGTATGATGTAAGGGATGTGATATTAGTATGGATGTATGGATTCATATCATGGGTGTAGATGAAGTCTTGTATGCAACTGTACATATCATGGGTGTAGATGAAGTCTTGTATGCAACTGTACATATCATGAGTGTAGATGAAGTCTTGTATGCAACTGTACATAATTAGGTATTATAAAACAGTTGCATAAATGACTATTATGCTCGCCATCAAATCTTATGAGTGTGCACTAATTAAAAGAGTTGGATAAAAAGCTCATATGGCATTGCCATTAAATCTTGTATATTTAGCGCGCAAGTATGTTAATGTACTATCACAGTCAGAAGTCGACTTGCAATCTCACAAAACTATGGCATAAGACTATTAGTTGTACTTATGACCTTCTTCTATAAGAACGTTTGACAACACTACACATTGGCAACTTGTTGCCCGCTTATGACTGTTATTACAAATTTCAATAAGTGAGTGTTACTGTGGCCAAAGTGGTTAGCACTGTGCCTCGCATGGCGAACGTTCGGGTTCGAGTCTCACATCAAACATTAAAAATATTTTTTAAGTATTACATGTGAAATAAGAATGCCGAGTTTCTAACAAATATTTTAAAATATTCCACAACTAAACGAAGATTCTTTTGTTTTACAATTATTTTCAATCTTAGCGTCGTTATTAAAATATGAGGGTAGATTTGAAACAAAGTGATAAGTTCACTTTGTAAATCTACCCTCATATTTTAACTACTTTACTAGTTTACATAAATTATTCCACTATTCGCTTTTGTTGGTTGGTGAACATAGAAAAAGGATTTCTTTTGTATAAAAAATATTACAATGTTACCATATCAAAATTTGTTTCATATATTATCAATTTAATCATATTATAATAATAAATTACCTTTATTGTAATATCTATTTGTTCGAAGTAATTTAATAAAATAAATTACTAAAACATACAAATAATAATAATTATATAAAACATCAAAAAAAAAAAAAAAAAAACTGGCCCAACTAGGATTCGAAACCGCATCTATCCCCATCACATTAGCGAGTGCAGCCTCTTTACCGATCTAGCTAATGTTAACTTATATTCACCTGTTGAAATTTTGCATTACTATTAAAAAATAATCAGACTGCGATAAAAAAAAACAAGTTACTGATATTGTCATCCTTGTCTAGCATTGACCACATCTATGACTACTCGTAGTGCGACGTTGGAACATGACTCACACGGATAAATATGCGTATGTGTGTATAGGCGCCGCAGCTCGTATAGCGCAGGCGATAATAGTCATTGCGGTGTAAGTGGACTTCTGACCGTTGACTGTACCTTTACAAAATCCAACTGTGCGATGCTCACCTTTTTGATGACAGTTGTGGTCGAGGCTTAAAAACATCTGACATCCAAACTCCACAGCACTCGCAGTGATTAACTGTTGCTGTTAGCCTGCATCATCCCACTGCTGGGCAAAGGCCTCTCCCCATGACTCCCAGCTCTTTCGATCCAGGGCTAAAGTGGATCGCTGGTCGTTTGTTTTTTCCAGCTCGTCCCGCCGTCACATCACTTAATTATTTAACGAATTCACCAATTCTTCTTAAGGCCTGCGCACACCGGGGACGGCAGGGCAGAGTATTTTATCTTTACCCAACGTAAATTCATTCGAACCTAGTGGTAACTTAAGATACAGAATCCAATGTTTAGAGATCGACCTCAAGGCATTAAAGGGGATTTACCTTCGCGGTATTGAAGAGCGCGCTAGAGGATGCCGCGGCGGGATGCAACATCTAATAGGCCGCTGACATTATCAGTGTGCGCTGGCCCTCGGCATGCCGCGGGATGTCTCGGTAGCTGCCGGTAACGTGCTAGTGTCGCGTCATAACACAATTTTTTGTATTTTTGTCAAGATTGTACCATGTAGGTAAATCGAGAGAGAAATAGGCGATAGCTTCCCTCAAGCCACATTTCAGCTATGATTATATTAGCTCCCCCCCCTCCGCAGGCGCTGTCGATCCTGCTATCGTGCGCAGTGTACGGGCACCGCGTGTCGCCGAGCGGCGCGCTGGGCGTGCTGCTGGTGTTCGCGGCCGTGCTGCTGCGTCTGTACTGTCGCGCACGCCTGCGCACGCGTCGCCACGCTAGCGTGTAGCGCGCCGGGACCGGGCGGCGCGCTGGGCGTGCTGCTGGTGTTCGCGGCCGTGCTGCTGCGTCTGTACTGTCGCGCACGCCTGCGCACGCGTCGCCACGCTAGCGTGTAGCGCGCCGGGACCGGGCGGCGCGCTGGGCGTGCTGCTGGTGTTCGCGGCCGTGCTGCTGCGTCTGTACTGTCGCGCACGCCTGCGCACGCGTCGCCACGCTAGCGTGTAGCGCGCCGGGACCGGGCGGCGCGCTGGGCGTGCTGCTGGTGTTCGCGGCCGTGCTGCTGCGTCTGTACTGTCGCGCACGCCTGCGCACGCGTCGCCACGCTAGCGTGTAGCGCGCCGGGACCGGGCGGCGCGCTGGGCGTGCTGCTGGTGTTCGCGGCCGTGCTGCTGCGTCTGTACTGTCGCGCACGCCTGCGCACGCGTCGCCACGCTAGCGTGTAGCGCGCCGGGACCGGGCGGCGCGCTGGGCGTGCTGCTGGTGTTCGCGGCCGTGCTGCTGCGTCTGTACTGTCGCGCACGCCTGCGCACGCGTCGCCACGCTAGCGTGTAGCGTGCCGGGACCGGGCGGCGCAGTGTATCAAATATACTGCGACATCGCTCATAATGAACGTGATAGCAGCGCTGTGCTGCTTCAAACTCGGGCTTGATTTTTTTTTCAATCAGCCCAAAATATTACTTCAACAATTACAAAGACGACAATATTGAATTGAGTAGAACTGCTTATTACATAATGAACATTTTGCGTTATTCCTTAAAATAAACATAGTTTAATTTAATTCGCCACATTGATTATGATCCTTGTCGCAATTTACTTACAGTGGTTATCGCGTCCTATAGGTACGTTAAGATACGAAAAATGTCTACATTTATAACATCAAAATAAATGATGTCCCAAACTGCATATACGTAATTTGATACATCAGACGACAACGCGCGCGTTGACCGCCTGTAAGAAGTTAATACAGTGTTTCCAAAGCAGGTTTCAAAGTTTGAATAAACGTAATTTCTGAAGGCAACACGTTAGGCGCAGGCCACACATAAATGGCGTCGGGCGAGGACACGGCGCGGGCGGCTTCCTTTTCCATTCAAATTTTGATACCAAGTGCATAGAAATAAAGCGCAATTTAGGATGCGCGGGCGCCGAAATGGCGCGTCATACCGACGCCTGAGGCACGACATTCCGTGTATCCTAAATTGCGCTTTATTTCTATGCACTTGGTATAAAATTTGAATGGTACAAGAAGCCGCCTGCGCCGTGTCCTCGCCCGACGCCATTTATGTGTGACCTGCGCCTTAGGCCTCATTTACGGAGACGCGGGGCGTCGCGCGTTGCGTTGAGCGGCGCGGCCCGCACTGAATTCAAATATATGGCGTTGTATGAGTGCGTTTACGGAGAAGCGATTTTAGACGCGTTTGTTTGAATTAGGGCGTTTTTTGCGGCCGAGCCCGCGGATGGCACCGACGCGTCCCACGCGGCGTTTATCGCGGCGGCGCACGCAGCGGCAATTCTCGATGAAGCTATGTCCGAGGCGGAATCTTCTGTCAGTCTTATTTAGAAATCGCGCAACACAGACGTAGTCACCGTCGCAATGGAGTATGATATGATCGACGTTGATGACTTGAATGACCAGCCATCCACAACTGGGGTCGCTCCTGTATTGCAGAAATAACTAGTTCCAATTTTTCGTCATTCATGCTGCAAGTTGCGACACGTGCGCTCCCATCTCTCGCCAACATAAAACTAGTCGATTTGATCGAGGCGAGCGTGCGCCGCCGCGATGCCCGCCGCGTGCTTCGCTACACGCTAGAGGATTCGCCGCGGGCGCCGCGGCGGGCGCCGCGGCGGGCAACGCCTCGCTTCCCGTCTCGCTTCTCTATGAACATGGTCGTATATTGCTATAAGTTTGTGTTTACGCGTGCGATGATGCGTGCCGCTTCACGCGCCGCCCCACCGTAAACAGAAAAAACGTCCGACGCGCCGCGAGACGCCACGCCACACGCGCCGCGCGACGCCCCGCGTCTCCGTAAATGAGGCCTAATTCAAACAAACGCGTCTCAAATCGCTTCTCCGTAAACGCACTCATACAACGCCATATATTTGAATTCAGTGCGGGCCGCGCCGCTCAACGCAACGCGTGACGCCCCGCGTCTCCGTAAATGAGGCCTTAGAGTGGCGCGGGAGGCGTCGCTGAAGCTCTGCGGATTGTTTAGCTGCCATGGAGCGGTGCTGTGGACTGCACCGCGCTTTTACCATCGAGGAGTATATTTCAAGTGGATTTTCGCTTACTGAAACACGTCCTCGACTTAGTAAGCGTTACGATATTCGTCGATTACGTGATGGACCATCGACCAACCTTATTTAGTCTTGGGTAGCAAAGATTAGAGATACAGGATCAACATTAAACAGCCCCTATACCAGCGGTAGCCACGGACGAAAATGTTGAACGTGTTATAATTTCTGTGACTGAAAATCCCCGTTTATCACTTCGTGCACGTTCATCGATATTGGGAATTATGAAATCAACCTTACAGGTTTAGTTATAATGCGAAAAATACTCAAGTTCCATCCGAATAAAATTCAAATCGTTAAACATTTACACGATTCAGTCGCTCTGCATACGCGTTTTCGAAAACATGCGTGCTAGACTTGACGAGTGTGGTAGGCTCGATGGTCAACATTTGGAGAATGTGGTTTTCAAAAAATAGTATTAGAAGTGTAGTTTTTTTTTTCAAACTTTGAATTCTGCCACTGGCACCCTGTATATCTAGACTGTGGTACTCTACTCTCTACTCGATAAGACTATGTCGAATTCTTCTCCACTACTAATTTGTTCACGTGTGTAATAATGTTAGGAACTTTACTCGTATTTGGGCATTAACAATATTTGAAAAATTACGTAATTTTTTCGTAATTGCTTTACCACTTCTGATAAAAACTAAATTAATACCTCACTAAGGATGAAAATTTAACTATCCAACCGTTACAGACAAATGGTCGTTTCATGATTTGCAGGTGACATTCAAGCTCAGGGTGGTAAAGCTACTACGAGGTCGACTGTACATTGTTCAATAATTAGGAAACATACCTATTTCACCAGTGCTCGAACATTTTGTCTGAAAGAATATATAGTCAGATATTAATACAGTTACAGTTTTAAAGATTTATTTTTACACCTTTGAATGAATGTTTCTTCTAGACTCTTAATTTATTTATTTAATTTCTACAGTAATGTTATACTCAGTTACCCAGTGCTTGAATATTGTGACCCCTTAAGAAATTGAGGGCATGCGAATTATTTATTTTGTAAATTAGAACTTGATTATGAAACCAATCTACAGTGTAATCAGTAAATCATGTGACTAAGAAGTCAAGTGAGTGTTAGAAACGATTGTAATTATGTCTTTAGCGACATATTGTGACCAAGGCACCAGGCGGGTGGCTCAGCAAGGCACCTGACTGTACAGGGTGTAATTGAAATCATTTACTTCCTGCTAGGGAATACTTTCACTCTCACTATACTTATGAATATGAACAAGAATTTTACTATGATACCAATTCCGAAATAGTGTTCATTTCATACAAAGTGCAATACTTACATTTATGTATGAAACGAAAGCTACAATAAAGTTGGCTCTATCATAAAATTGTTTGTATTTGCGATTACTTTGACCCTCTGAAAATACCATTGATTTCAACTAGACAATCTTGCCTGTATGCCCATTGGCCACTGCAGCACTAAGAGATTTTTAAAGAATATGTAATCGAGGCTCTACATTACTAACTCAATCCATACTCATTCTACAAGGTGTTTGAATCATTTGAATTGCACTAGAATAAACACATGTGTTATATATATCTGACGTACGCTCTACTGACGTGCGTGTACGTTCATCTGAGACACTTATAAGAAAATTCTTACTCATTCGAGTATACACGTTTAGTACCTTCTTACTCAACTAGGTAATTGACAATCACGTGTGGAACATGTTTGAAGTCACAGTATTCTGTAATAATAATTCAACTAACTCCACTTTTCTCTTAAAAATCTGTATTATTTTAAAAATAGACAAGATTTTTTGACCGCTCGTTCGTTGGGAATAAATCCTTGGTTGTAATTATACAATCATGCCAAATTCAGCGTTACTCTGATCCATACCCATGTGTCCGTAGGAGCGAAGTCTGTTGTTAGCACTGATTTTAGTATGCTGTAACCATACGTGTGCAATACTGTTGAACGCACCTCACATAAATAACGTGTTTCCACTAGCTTTTAAGTGGTTTTCGTCGACTACCGTTACATAATCAGTTTATTATATTTTATTATTTATTTGTTTGTTTGTTAATGATACTTAGGACATAGATGTGTGTACGTTTGAGTTGTCCACAAGCCTTGCATAGTTTTGTCAAATTAGTGAACAGTACCGTTTTATCAGAGATAGGTATATTGTGCTCAATTTGTATTTAAATCAATAGTTTCGTATCTCTTGTCAATTAAGTCATTTGAATGGAAATACCAGTACTTATCTTAAATATTCAGTAATGTCGCAGTCATACAGGTCGATAGGGCCTTGTCTTAACTTCCGTTTTCAATATCTCATTGATTGATACAGAATATAGGTGTGTACAAAAGTTAAATAATCTTTGGACTTATATTGGACATCCTGTATACATAAATGTAAAATACAAATCTAGCCGACCGGGCTCTTACAAATAAGTACATACCTAAGGAAGAATTTTTTACAAAATGAACTTTGTAGCATACTGGGAGCAGTGACATCAAGTAAATATAAGTGAGAAGCAAGGCTTATGTGTAGGACTAGGAAACATTCGAGAAATAGGGGACCGAACGATTGTGACGCGTCTTAATTTTATTTATTTATTTATTTTATTTAAATAAATAAAATTAAGACGCGTCTTAATATATTGGTAAGTTCGTATTCACGGTAAACAAAAGTTGAACAGACATTGTTTCCAACAAAATCAAAAATGTTGTTGAAAAATGTTTCAGCACTCGGTTGTTTTTACCCGACTGCGACCAAAAGGAGGGTAAGCAATTTCTTTCAACTGCTGCGTACAATTGTGTTAAAGAGTCTCGCGGGCAACTGCCCGATGATTCATGTCGGGCCGTTGTATCTATGCTAGTTGCGCGGTAAACCCTGCTTGCGAGATGCAGGATTTTGCGTGACGTCAGTATGACGTGTTTTTCGCATGTGGCGTTGTAGATACAGCCACAGTGTGAATACGAGGCTTTTAAGTCGCAAGGTTGTATAGACAGATGTATCGAAGGATGTAAATAGTAATAACAATCCTGTACCTAACTACAATAAGTAGGACTGTCTGTTCGTAAAGATGGCGGATCTTTGAATTGGTCACAGATCGTCAGATCCCTACAATATGTAATAAATATGTATTTATTCATGTGGTTTAGAAAGTGCCATGGCGGCCGAAAACTTAGGTAACCATTTAATAAATACGTCTAACTGTTCTAGTTATAGGCCAATATTGATCATTCCAGATATTATTTCCATGCAATTAATTTTATTAGTTTTAAACTAACAAGGAATTCATATTTACTAAAAGAATCCAATGTACTTCGTTGGCCGCCATTGTAACAAGTTATTTATTTATTTAACTTTATAAAGTGATTGTAATATATTACAGCACTTTCGAATGATCCCGACACATACTGTGTGATAGTTATTAAGTTAAATAAAGTTGATGATGGAACAACTAAATTCGTTTATTATTTTAGTTTTTTTTTTGCTCAATTAGGATTCTTTTTTTTTTTGCCCTTCACTAACCTCGGTACACTCAACAGCAAATCAGTAGTAACACTGGAAGTACGAAGACTGCCCTTTGTAATGCTGAAGATGGGTTTGTCAGTTTGTGAGACTACAGTCACGAGAATTAATACCTCACACTTACGCAAAAATCAAAAGCGTAGTTTTTTTCGTGAAATACAATGCAACTTTAAGAAAATACCTATTGCATAATACAGCAGGGAGGCCGGGACATAAACGCGCTGCCTGTTATCATGAATTCAGTAGGTACATGGTTAAACCAATTCTCCATACTTTATGACAAAATCGCTTTTGCGTAAGTGTAACGCGGTGTCCTGCGTGAGCGACGAATACGACGCGACGCGACGCTGCGAACGCGATCAACTCAACGGCATACCCTGCTTGCGGCCTATATGACAGCACAAAGTACTTTTTGTATGACAGTCTGTGGCGAGACGCGACATCACGCGTACTTGTTTTGAAAGCGACCAGCCAGGCGCGACACCACGATACTACATATGAACTTTCAGTCTGTTCCCGTTGTCCCCATTCGGAACTCAATATAAATAATTAAAATGTATTCCCGTTGTCCCCATTGACGGTTTCCTGTTAAAATTGTACTGTACTTCTTCATGATTCGAGAAGTAATGACCAAAATCACGTAGGACATTTGTCGCGAGTAGCATCGCGTCGCATTATGTCGCGTCGCGTCGTATTCGTCGCTCACGCAGGACACCGCGTAAGCTCGTGACTACGCTCCAATTTCGACGATGTAGGCGTGCCCTTAAGACCTAGTGCGCACCACGATTTTACTTTTTGCGACACAATTATAAAATCGCGCTGTAAAATATCGCAGAAAATACAGTGCACACACTGTGATAAAAAAAAACCCGGCCAAGTGCGTGTCGGACCACGCACAATGAATGGTTCCGTAGCTGGAATGAGTTTATACCAAGAAAAAACTTAACATTGTAGTTGAAAAACATGTTCTCCCATACGTTCCAACTGAAAAGTTTTAACGCACAATATTGAGTGTTGTTTTAAGACCACAGACTTCTTATAGGTGTTCCTGTATTCTATAGGTATGGAACTATTTTCTGTATTTAAAAAAAAAAAAAAGGCTCAGTTAGGTATGACTGAGATTATGATCTATAATGTTCCCACTGCTGGGACACAGGCCTCCTCTCGGTGAGAGGGAGTGGGCCGTAATCCACCACGCGGGCCCAGTGCGGGTTGGCAGATGTCACATGTCTTCGAATTTTTGGTTCTAAGGCATGACGGTTTCCTCACGATGTTTTCCTACACCATTTTGAGAGCAGTGGTGATGAAATAATTTAAACAAAGCAAAGCGCCTGTCTGGATTCGAACCTACGACCAACAACTCGTAAGTCGCAGCCGTTACCACTTGGCCACCACTGCTCTGTTTTGAGGTACGGAACCCTAAAAAATCGGTGGTCATTGCTCAGTCTCACCATAGATTCGCTACAAGTTGCTTGTCTCTATTTACTACTTCTGAAGGAAAGAAGAAAAAAAAATCGTCAATACTGGACTAATCATTTTAAGTAGGTACAGCAGATAGATTTATTAAGGCTTCCTTTTATCAGAATAATGATGAGATACAATGATCTTCGGCTATATCCCTCTGTCGATGCCCGGTACGCCTGCTGCGGGCCGGGTGAGTGGATGAGATCTCCCTTTCCGCAGCTTCCTTCAGCGAGACGACTGTTACCGCAGACAGAAGGAAACCAGCGCGTCCCAGGACTCTTCGCTGCCGACCATCGACTCGACCACGGCCGACAGCGACAGGTCACTACCTACTTCTGAGATGAGGGCACGGCGCGGCTCCTCCCAAGCGGCACACTCTGCCAGCGTATGCCATGCCGTGTCCTCCCGGCAGTCGACGCAGTGGTGACACCGGGCGTCCGGCTCCCTGTTTATGCGACACAGGTAAGTACTTTCCGAAGCAACCATGCCCCGAAAGCAACTGCGTCACCCGAAACGACAGGGAGCCGTGCTTCCTCCCGAGCCAGCGCTCGTGTACCGGCCGGACCGCCTCAATACGTTGCATTCCTGCGCCAAAATGATCGCATGATAAAAAATTGTGGTGCGCGCTAGGCCTAACACCGCTACCCATCACTGACCTCTTTTGTATGATAGAGTTCAGTGCCGCTACCGAACTATTCAAACGTGATTCAAACCTTGTTATTTTTATGTTATGAAAAGGAGTATCTTCCAACATACGACACTGGCGGGAAATAAAACCATTTCTTGCCAGTGCCAAAAACCGATGACTACCGAAAACAGAAGCCGTTCGAAAAAGCAAATCATAGAGGAAACATTTTAATAAAGTAAATCAACTGTCAGATCGCGATCACCGGCAGTTCTGGGTTCCTCGGTTTATATACTTTTTTTTGTTTCTTTGTGTGCGTTCCCGATGTAAAGCATGTTGTGGCTGGCCAACCCCATCAGCATCAACAACTACTATGAGTTCAAGCAGTTCGAGAGCGTCCTGTTCGAGAAATAAGTGGCAAAGTTTCCATCATCCTCCAGTTCTCATCCCGCCGTTAGGTAAATATCTCTCATGTAAGTTATCGCGGTGAAGGCTGAACAGACAGCTTACGAGTTTGGTTAGTGCTGCTGCTGATGCTTTGAAGCTGCCAACAGGATGGTGACGTAAACATTTGACAGCTCTAACTTTAGAGGCTTCATATCGACAGTGTACGTCACAACACGTTGGTCCTGTGCCTGATCTCCCTGGTGGTGCCGGGTTGCTGTCCTATTGGAAGACAGATATTTTTGATGTGGTTAAAAAATTCACTCGTTTAAAAAACCTGAGAAATTTGAAGACTAGGTACAGACAGACGCCAGCACATCAACCTACTACAATCTGCCAAATTTTTCTTTAATACATTTTCAACTTTATTACCAAGTATAAGGCTCAAAATTGATTGGGAAAATTTGACAGTTTCGGGTAGGTTGATGTGCTGGCGTCTGTACTTACAATGTTTGAAATTAGAGTTTGCTAACTTCTCAACTTCAAATTCGGAAACCGGGCTTAATCTATACTCCCGCGTACTTGTCGAGTTTCGTTGAGTTCGGCCGTCGCTTGAGTGGTCCCAGGTTGGTCTGTCCCAGAGCCTGACGCGCGGCATGCTGATGCAGCTGCTGGCGACGGTGGTGCTGGCGCTGGGGCTGGCGCCGTGCGTGCTGCAGCGCGCCTGCCCCTCGCGCCGCCCGCGCCCGCCCTCTACCGTCTGCATGCACCGCATCCCCTCGCTCCGAACTGAACGCCACGACAGAACCTCCATGTACGTATCTTACCTACTACGGCGGCAATGGCGGCACTGTATGACCACGAGTCCTAATCCTAACCAAAAAGATTGTTCGCGCGACTACGCGATCGTCGCGTTCATATGTCACTCATTTGTTCGGAATCCGTTGGACGCCCTCTGTCGACGCGTTTGCGTTTACCGAACAAAATAAACGCGACGATCGCGTTGGTTGTGAGGAGGAGGCAAATCAGATACCATGCTACATTTTTGTATAGGGGTCGCAAATAGTACATTATGATACCTACATGTGTTATTTTGATCATTTCATACAAGGCGATGTTCTTTGCGCGAGCCGTAGGCGAGCGCGATTAGGAAGCCGAGTGTGTAGACCCAATCAATGAAAAAACGTATGAAACACGTGTGGCGTTTCATACATTTTTCAACACACTTGCCAGAGAAAAAACAGACTTGTAGGTATTGTTAATTAAAGTCAAGTAGTAGGTACTTGTATTCTTACGGTCTTATTCATAATAAGTTATGGAACATCTAAAGGCTTGCTAAAGTCTCGATGTCGAAAATTGCTATTCATAAACGCATTTTAGCACCAAAACGTTCTTTAAGCCTGCTATAAAGTTATGAAACCTAGACCCCTACTATAACAGTACTTTAAGGTAAAGATGGCCGAAGAAAATGACATTTGACGTACAAATGTGTGAAAAGTCAGTTTCGTAAACAATCGTACTTCGATGAGCCGCAGTTGTATTTAATTTATTTTGCACTTCTGTTTAACCAATTTAGTTTATTATTATATACCTACCTACAATACAAAATAGAAGCGACGAAAAATATAACGAAGCACATTATAGCAACAAGAAATACTGGGTGTATCCCACTATTTCCATGGAAATACAAAATAGAAAAAGTGGGACCAGCGTTTTTTACAAATTATATCCCATTATTTCTATTGCGACAAAAAAACGCAGTTATGTTATTTGAAAAGTTTACCACTTTTAATGAATAGATTAAAATTAAAACACAACTTCTCGGTATTCAAAAAAAACAAATGTAGAACAAATTAATAATCAACAACAGTATAACACCTTTCCCCCTTTTTACCCGACTGCGCAACGCAAAGGAGTGGTAATGTGTTTATCAGCCTATGTATGTATGTATGCAAAGACATTAAAATTTTATATGTACAATAGACGGGACATTGCGAACAAAATCGTGATCCGATACCTTGTACCTAGTGGTCTCAAGTCTCTCAGTCTAGTGACGTACGCCTGCGCGTCAAGTCGCTTCGACGCAATCGTGTCCACCAAAAAAAATTTATTTAAAAAGAAATATGCCGAGTTGCGAGACTTGCAATAACGCAATGGCGTTATTGCAAGTCTCGCTATGGTAAAACGACTGGATCTAGCTTCAGTTTATTTTCGTATGCATTATTTATATTTACTGAGTAATTTGAATCAAATAATTTTCATAATAGATCTAGAAAATTTCCTAATTTTGTAATAAACGCCATCTATTGCTGAGTAGCCTTACTATTGCTGCAGTAAAATGACAGCATAAGTGTTACCACTTTTTAACGAAATTTTTAACCAAATAATCGATTAATTTTAGTAACATTCAGTTCAAAATCGATCATGATTGTTAAATTGATTTTATAAAAGAGGATAATTATTATTAGAAGATGATATTTATAATAGGTCTACTTACACAAAAAGCAAATATAAAACACAAAAAACATAATAATTCGGCGGCAAAGCAGGCACATTTAAAGGGTTTAGCCGTCCTTCCATAAGCAAACTGCCCCCGATAGGAACCTATATCGTAACCTATGTTATATTGTAGAGGGTACTAATAGTAGTTCATCACGTAGATATTAGCTCTATATCTTAGGTAATTGAGGAGCTATTTGAAAAAAAGTGTCCGGAGACGACTTTTTTTCAAAGTGATATATCTCTGTTGATTTCAAAGCTAGAAAAATAAAACCAATTCCAGTGTTTATGGTACACTTTACAGTTTATTTTATATAAAGGGGTTTGAAGATTTTTGTATGGAGGGTGGCCCTAAGGTCGGCCGCCATTTTGATTTTTTTTCAGAATCGCGGTGCACAACAAAAGTTATATATTTAGATAGAGGACACTTATATAAACAAAAAATGTTATGTAACATAATATCCTAAAGCGTCAGGTTTCGGAGTTATTCACCGAAATATAAGTCGAAAACAACAAGGATTTTTTTTTGTTTTTTCCCCTACAGTGAATTATTGAGTTAATAGAAACGTTATAAAACCTTTATGGAGAAGAAACAAATGAATAATAGATATTTTTTAAATAAATAATTAAACACGGCAATTTATTGATCCTTTTTTTAATCCCAGAGACTAATCTGACATAAGTATTTTGTGTTTTCGTTTTTTTTAGTATAGAAGTTTGACATTACACTTGTCAGATTAGTCACTGGGATTAAAAAAACGAACTATAAATTGCCGTATTTAATTATTTATTTAAAAAATGTCTATTCTTCATTTGTTTCTTCTCCATAAAGGTTTCATAACGTTTCTATTACCTCAATAGTTCAATATGCTTACCTGGAAGAAAAAAAACAAAAAAATCTTAGTAGTTTTCGACTTATATTTCGGTGAATAACTCCGAAACCTGACGCTTTAGGATATTATGTTGATTACATTTTTTGTTTGTATAAGTGTCCTCTATCTAAGTATATAACTTTTCTTGTGCACCGCGATTCTGAAAAAAAATCAAAATGGCGGCCGATTTTAGGGCCAAAACCTTCAAACCCCTTTCATTAGCCAAGCTTAAATAAAAATATTAAAAAAATGCAAAAAAAAAAAATTTTTTTTAAATTTCTATCAGATCGAATTGAATTACCACTTTGAAAAAAATATATAATAATTGTCTATACCTTGCCTAACAGCATGCCAAGTTTCATTAAAATCCATAAGGTGCATCATGATGAAAAAAAATAATAAAAGTAAGTGGACCACCTTATGACCACTTTGTTGACGCTTTTAACTTTTAATTTTTCAATAAACTAGTATTTAATTAAATCGTATTGCATATTTGATTTTTCAATATTGGGCATGAAAGGTTTAAAAGAAAATGGAAGGATTTTTTTCTCAGTAATAGTTAAATCCGTATTAATAAAAAATAGCTTTTATTAGTCATCGTCACTATTTTCATTGATTACAACGTGATCTTTATTTATAGAAAAAACACTGGATAATATTTCTGCTGGGCGAACTATATGCGATTTATATCTTGCATTTGATATATAATATATAATTGCTGCCACGTGAGAGCAACACCCAACTTGTCGATTTCCATTTGGACAGTTACAGCAATAACGCCGAATATCTTCGTGGCTTTTTCCATTGGGGTTGTAGTCAATGTAACATCTGTAGGTTTTGCTATTAATGTGTCGCGATTGTACTTGCACTTTTAAAATGTTAGGTTTATTGTTAGGCGTTATTGCTGTAACTGTGCAAATGGAAGTCGAACAGTTGGGTGTTGCTCTCACGTGGCAGCAATTATATATTATTTATCAAATGCAAGATATAAATCGCATATAGTTCGCCCAGAAGAAATATTATCCAGTGTTTTTTCTATAAATAAAGATCACGTTGTAATTAATGAAAATAGTGACGATGACTAATAAAAGCTATTTTTACCCGACTGCGCCAGAAGGAGGGTTATGTTTTTCGAGAGTATGTATGTATGTTTGTTTGTATAATTGTTTGGCACGCTCTATGGCCTGAACGGCTCGATGGATTTTAGCTTGAGAGGTGTCGTTAGATTCGTATTGACTGTGAAAGTGACACTGGGTATATCAAAAAAAAAAGAATAATAAATAAAATGGTGGATTATTGCGTCATATTATGCCTTCAAAAAAATTTTTTTTCTCAAACCTATCGAGTGGAGTATCAAAATAAAGGGTTTTAAAAGGTGATACAAAAATATATACAACTTATATGGTTAAAAGTAATTGAAAGTGACAAATCGTAAAAAACACGTATCAAAAACTAAATCGTCTACAAAATCATTCACATTTTTAAACTAAAAAGCTGGAAATAAAAAAAAGTAATTAAAAAAATTAAAAAACCCGACTGCAACCTTATACTAAAACTAATTGAAAAGCTAAAAACAAGCCCATTTTAAATTAAATAAAAGTTGGAAGCAGGCGGGGCCCATACCATTATTATAATAATGTATTATTATTATTTATTTAATTTAAAATGGGCTTGTTTTTAGCTTTTCAATTAGTTTTAGTATAAGGTTGCAGTCGGGTTTTTTAATTTTTTTAACTACTTTTTTTATTAATATGGATTTAACTATTACTGAGAAAAAATCCTTCCATTTTCTTTTAAGCCTTTCATGCCCAATATTGAAAAATCAAATATGCAATACGATTTAATTAAATACTAGATTATTGAAAAATTAAAAGTTAAAAGCGTCAACAAAGTGGTCATAAGGTGGTCCACTTACTTTTATTATTTTTTTTCATCATGATGCACCTTATGGATTTTAATGAAACTTAACATGCTGTTAGGCAAGGTATAGACAATTATTATATATTTTTTTCAAAGTGGTAATTCAATTCGATCTGAAAGAAATTAAAAAAAAAATTTTTTTTTTGCATTTTTTTAATATTTTTATTTAAGCTTGGCTAATGAAAATTTATATAAAATAAACTGTAAAGTGTACCATAAACACTGGAATTGGTTTTATTTTTCTAGCTTTGAAATCAACAGAGATATATCACTTTGAAAAAAAGTCGTCTCCGGACACTTTTTTTCAAATAGCTCCTCAATTACCTAAGATATAGAGCTAATATCTACGTGATGAACTACTATTAGTACCCTCTACAATATAACATAGGTTACGATATAGGTTCCTATCGGGGGCAGTTTGCTTATGGAAGGACGGCTAAACCCTTTATTTTATTTTAACATGTACATTATCTACTTACATAAAAACACACACTGAAACTGATACCCTATCATAGATGGTGACACGGACAATGAATAGTAGCGAATAAAATATTTTTTATTTTCTGAGACATGTTTTCGATATTTTTTTATTTACCTTAATCCATGGATTGAAAATCGGATCTGGCAACACTAGCCACACTGGCCACCTACCGAGCGATAGCTGAATATATTTTGACAAATTTAATTCATGTTTGCTATATTATGCCGCTCAAATTCTGCTATATTATGCTAGATGACGTCAGTGAGACATGGGATCACAGTTTTTGTATGACATTTCTTTGCATAGCCTCTCTATTGTACCTATTTTAAGTCTCTTTGTATGTATGTATGTAAGTATGTATGTTTGTATGTTCCTTTGAAGCACTATACAAACCAAACGCCTGGGCCGATTTTTATGATTCACACGTCAATCGATTTCTCTTAGTCCGGCGAGTGTCACTAAACACATGACGTTAATGAAAATTCAATATGGCGACTACCGGACGCCATATTGTGAAAATGAAAAAAATGAAAGTCAACAAACTATGTCAAGTGGGGTATCGTTAGATAGGTCTTTCAAAAATATTAGTAGTTTTGGCAGACCGTTTTTTGATTAAGTAAACCGTTCGTGACTAATCAAGCTTTAAATTACCAATTTTCGTTAGTATCAAGTGTCCCCCCCCTCTACCAACTAAACAGTTGTAGTTAGAAATTTAAATGTCACGGCAGTAGTACCTATATATAACGAAATTTAAAGGAAAACCTTCACACTTAAGTGGGATTTACAACTCATAACTAAAAAGTATAAAATAAAAAAAATTAAATTTAAAAAATCAAAAAACCCGACTGCGGTAAAAAACTGAAAAGCTAAAAACAAGCCCATTTTAAATTAAATAAAAGTTGGAAGCAGGCGGGAACCATACTACCATTTTTATATTTTCAAACTCAAATGGGTCCCGCCTGCTTCCAACTTTAATTTAAAGTGGGCTTGTTTTTAGCTTTTCAGTTTTTTTTAACTTAAGTTTTTTACCGCAGTCGGGTTTTTTGATTTTTTTAATTTAATTTTTTTTTATAAACTCAATTATTAACAATGTTTATTTAATTCAGAACCAACACCTGTCTCGTCAAGCAATAATAGCAATTACAATGGCAGCTGTCTATCAATAACAGTCAATTACAACTATGATCAAGAAGTTTTATCTAAAGAGGAAATAAATAAACAGTTTCTATGTGCACGCCGTCATAAGAGGTGACGCAGCGTTTTTTTTGTCGCAGCCGACAGCAATAGAAATAGTGGGACAATCAGTCAGAATCAGGCCCAGTATTTCTATCAATAGAAATGCCTAATAGAAATAGTGGGATACACCCGAAATACTGTGGGACGCTGCAGCTGCTTTGGTGTGGAAACAATGCTTCCGTGTCGACCGCGGAAGTTTACACCCTGCAGGGAGATGCTCCAGTAGGGTGTGGTTGTGAAGCTATGTTGCAAAACATGCTCCAACTCCTATCCTACCCTATTTGTCCTATCCAAAACATGCAGTCAAAGTGACCTCTGCGCTGCCCCCGACGACAACGTGGAAGTAACAATATTTTGAGCCAACAAGGTCTAAAGTAGTCGTGCCCGCGACACGAAGAAGAAAAAGAGAAGAAATTTAGGGAGTAGTTCATTAATAAAAAGCTTGATACAAATATCAGTTTATTTTTATAATACTTGTACGCACCGGGACTTACAGCTTAGTACGGCTGTTATTCCAAATGCATACAGTGTGGCTAAGTTTCTAACAATTGAGCCTTGAACCTATGATTACCTCACCTTACTGATTATAAACCTACAGCAACTACTTAGCACCCTAGTTATCCTAACACCCTTTTTTTATGGATGAGAAATCATCAAATGACCCCTCCCGCTCTGGGTGCAGCGGAAGGGAGTGTCAGACTCTTACTGACTAAAACCCATCCGTGTTCCTTCCTTAGCTCTTTATGTTCCGGGGTAGCGGTAACCCTTTCGGACAATCCCGCACCCCCGGCAGGCTTCGGCCCTGGCAGGCCCCTTCCTTTATGCTGACATCTCTTTGAGGCGCGCGTGGAACACGTGCGCGCCGTCCGGCACGGGCCTGGTCCTGATCGGACGGTGAGCATTACTCTCCGTCCGCAGGCCCGCGCCTACGGTGGCTGGGAGTCGTGACGCTCCCAACGCCCGGAGCGTCTGTCGCGGCGGCTGGGACGTGAGGCTCTCTCCCTCAGCCGTTCCGCCACCTCCTTCGCTAGCATGACTGCTTCGCAGAAGGAGGTGACCGCCTCCCACTCCCTCTCGCCCTCTCGCACCATGGCTTGAACCAGGGCCGGACGCGAGAGGTCGCCGCCGCTGTCGATCGCCTCTACGAGGGCACGGCGGTGCTCCGCCCATGCGGGGCAGACCTCCACCGTATATCCTAACACCCTAACCTATCATACAAACCTACGGGAGACCTTCGGGAACAGACAGAATTTGGGTAGGAATAGGGGTCTGTGTACGTCGTGCAATGTACACAGGAAATAGTTTTGTCATTGCCGGTCCCACAGACTCATAGAACTGATGATGGCTAAAGGTGTCTTGGCCATAGTGAGAGGAATTATGGAAGATGAATCAAACTCTACTCCAGCTTGATGACTAATTTATTAATTTACTAATTTATGTGGAACGAATGTATCTCGCTCTTGATGCTGACGCTGGCGTGTGTAACTCTTGCCTGTTCACGGTTGAACAATACTCTAAACTCTAATTTGGCTTCTAAAACTTGTGCAAGCAGAACAACATTTTTAAAATGTTTGCTTTTCATTTGCCATCTGTGCCATTTCTTCGGTAGGCCGTTTCATTTTCTGCTATTCGTAGTGAAGCACCATCCTTACTAGTCCTATTGTCCTGAAATACAAAACTAATGTTATAAATTCTTTCTCTTCATTATCTTATTTATATTGTTATTTAACTCAATGTTAATACTACAATAATTAAATCATAGCGGCATCAAAATAAGTCATTATTATTCTTATGGCGGGTTTTTTTTGTTACAATGAGTTTTGTACAGGCACACGAAGTTCTTCGTAAAATTGCAAATTGGATAGGCACCTAATTCGTAAATCATGCCAGGCTGCCCCTGTTTAGCGTTGGTGCTTGTCAGTGTTTTTATTTTCTATTATGGAGACTTTTCTATTACGGAGAATGTTTTAAAGGCCTATTGAGCATTTTACTAATGAATGGTTTAAACCTTCAATAGGCTTTTTTTATGAATAAGACCGTTAGTGTCAAGTCGCAATTTTTAGTTTTTAGGGAGAAAAAAAATAAAAATCTGATAAAAATATTATTAATTACCTAAGTACTTACTCGGTATCCGGAGCCTCCGGAGGTGAATTTCCAAAAATAAAAACTGGAAAATATGCGCCCAAAGATGCTCTATCAAAATATATTTATATAAAATAAATATCTTGGACAGTTACGTTTTCAGAATTATATTTTTTTTTTTTATGAAAAGGTCATTTAACCTTTATCATTAAAAAAAAAAGTATTTGAAATGAACACGTGGGTGTTTTACTCGTGCATTATAAATGCATCCCTTGATCGATAAATACCACAAACAGCAGAGGGATTTTTTTTAAATTAAATGGAACACTGTAGGGCGCTACTGCGTGTACAATTCCGTCGCAGGCGTCTGCGCCAGTGAGCGCTGCCGCGCTGCTCATACTAGGTAGGTACTTATCTTTCAATACAAACACGCGAGGTGGGCACCCGCGGCAGCGCAGGACCGGTCATTGTAGCGAATGCTTAGGGGAGGCGTATGGGCCGACTACCGGTCACAGGATATACCTACGCGCATATAAAACTGCACGAAGATAAAACCGAAAGTCGTCTAGATTAGAGCATAAGTGTAAGGCAAAAGGCTTAGCAATTATCCTAACCACAGTCAATGGTTCCACGACCTAGAAGTGTTTTTTCCAGAATGTACCGAGGACTTCGCACAGGACACGCATCGTTGGGCACCTACCTACATAGCGTAGGTGTGTATGGGAACAACATACGGCTTTTCCCGAACTTCTATGTCTTTTACACAAATTGTTGAAGTTTCTCATCTTTTCAAAGACTGAATAGGTACTTAGGTAGAGTATGATGGCGGTTATTTCATCATAATTATATTTTCGCTAACACACTGTATTACATTTCAGAATATTTTCAAAAACCAACATGAAGAAAAAGAGAATCGCTGTATAGACGTGTTTCAAATTCCTGGAAATTTATTTGATTATCTCTTCTACCAAATCTTTAAAGAAATTCCATATAATGATTATCTTATCACAAGTTTATTCAACCTCTAAGGTAAGTTAGTAAGTTTTTGTAAGGTATGAAAAGTCAGGGAAATTAGTTGGTTATCATAAATAATAGGTACAACTTTCTCCGCAATAATGTTCTTAAGCTGTAGCCTGCACGGCCTATAGATAGGCTAGGATGTCGTAAGAGCCGATGAGAGACCTCACAGTTAGCCCTTTTGATAGCAAAAAAACAGCACAAACTACCGACGACGTCTTAAAAAGGAAACGAATTAAATGAGTAGCTCCCCCATCTTTGCTAACGCGAAAAAAACTGTTTCACAACATCCACCGACAGTTTGTTGTATTAACACTGAAGCATCAGTTATTTGTGAATTAAATATGCGTGGAAACAATGGCGTGGAATATTTGGCGAGTGACCGGCCATGTTGTGACACCGCGTCCGTCTTCTGTTTACTAAACAAACTGTCGTATGGTCTCGTTATTTTCATAATTATAGAGCCTCCTACTGCGGTATGCGTCGTGGTTTTAATTAGATAATTACTGCTTTTATTTTTCAGCCAAAACCTAATAATGTTACCTACAATTTTAATCTCACGAAACAGAAGAACAGGGCTGGCCATCAATTAAAAATTTTTGGTAAGGTTAACTTTGAAGCCATAAACTCTACTTTTGCCTAGTTCAGTAATGTCTGTCGTATCACTCATATCCACCAACAGCGCCGACAAACCTAATTCACAACAATCGCAACTTATCATGAGACCGTACCGCAACATCTACTCACCACCTAACTAGTACCTAGTTAAAACGCCGTTATAGCGGATTCGACGTTTTTAGGAGACGCACATAAGTCCAGAGAAACTGTTCCACAAAACATAGTTACTTTTTGCAATGAACACGAGGCTTGTTGCCAGCAACACTAGAGAACATCGTGTTTCTTGCAATACAAAAACATGTTGCTGTAACATGTTAAAAAAAATGAAGGTTTCTCATGAGTGAGTGACTAACCAATCAGATTGTCTACTTCTGTTTAGGAAGTGACTGTCCGACATCCTCCTTCTCCAAATTCTTTCACCATTAAGTAAAACCTTTCAAATGTTTCCCACAGCAACTTTCCAGTCGTGTATCGCTATCGTTGTGTTCCGTGGTAGCGAGGCCGCGTGATGAGCGACGAGGACGAGAACGCGTGGGGGCGAATAAAGGAAACCCCGGGCCATTATACGCGCGAGTGGAACTGGAAGCGTTGCTTCGGATGCCGCTGGCTCATGTGCTGCTTCAAGTGCCACTGCGCATATCACCGGACCAGCACATGACTTACCCGTGCGCGCTGGCGCTGCTCGCGCTAGTCGCCATCACCAACCAGGTAGGATAGGATCTAATGTGCTGTGGACTGTTCTAAGAGTACGGGAACTGTTAGCGAGAGTGTCTGTGATTCGTTTTCATGTAGTGATTTAAGTTTTTGCAAGCACCTAGACCCTTATGACCTACACGTACCGTTGAGTTGTAATGCTGTGACCACTGGAAGATGGTTAATTTTGCGGTTTTCTTCGTAACATAGCAGCAGATAGACTAGGTACCGCTGACTAAGACCTCGACATTAATCTCAGTTCAGTTCGGTTTACGAATCCTGGGGAGCCATTGTTGGTGATGATTAAATGCGAATAACAAAGAAGGCCCGATATTGAAAAGTAAATACCTAATGAAGTTACTCAGTGAAATGTAATCCAAGTTACTAGATACCTACTGATAGGTACTTTTGTTCACAATCGTGCATTAGAGACTACTGTTGGAAATGAATTCAATGTTTTTGTTTCAGGCTACCACTGGATGCAAGAACTGTATAGTAAGTAGATACTTCTATACCTAATATATTGTCTGTTTTTAACCGACTTCAGAAAAGGAGGTTCTCAATTCGGATGTTTGTATAATAATAATACTTTATTTCAGAACATAGTTCCGTATAAAATTATTAGTACTGCTTAAAAAAAAAACCGACTTCCAAAAAAACACTACAAAGTGAAAAATAACTTTAATTTCGGAAATCGATGTCTTTGGATCTGTATTTTAGTTTTTTGCCACCGACTTCCGAAATTAGTCATTTTTCACTTTGTAGTGTTTCTTTGGAAGTCGGTTTTTTTTTTCTTAAAACGTTTTTATTTCACGCTTTTTAGTGGGTCTGTTTATAATTTATCTAAGTTACAATAGCCTAGTGCTCATCGCCTTTTACAAACAAAATCTTGCTTTTCCCGATGCAGGGAAGTTAATTGTTGAGGAGTTCTCCAGGTCCACCATCAGCTCCATATCACCATTCACATTGTGACGAGCATAAATTGCTTAGCAACCATATTAAAGAAATCGAATCGCAACCCGTGAAATACTTAATATTATTGAGTAGTTCCGGTGGCCATCTGTGGTCTTCATCATCAGTTCCACTTCACCACATCACAAATGCACGAGTTACTATAAAAAGTACCCAAATCGCCATAGGTGTGCCTATCATATTTGAAGAGTTCCTTCGATTTCTCCAGGATCCCATCATCAAATCCTGACCTGATGTTTTTAGACTAGATGCTGATAATCCTGGCTGTGGCTGACAGAAGTCTGGCCTGATGCCAGACTTCTATCAACATTGCATTGAACTTAAAATTTAGTCCTGTTTAAAATGAGCCCAAACACGACTACGGTGCTGTAATTTCAAGGTTTGTACTTTTTCTGATGCTCCTGGCTTCAGCATCAGGTCTCTATGTACTTCGGTGGTCCTCATTAACAGTACGTTTATCCACACATCGAGCCCTTTTCAATGAGCTTAAACACGATATATCTGCTGTTAGTTGTCGAGGAGTTAGGTACTCTGCAGACTATCCTGACTGCAGCATCAGGTCATGACTTGATGATCATGAGACCAAATGTGGCAAATGCCCTATCAAACATCAAAACAATTTACTAAAACAGTCCTTGCCTGTTCGAGTAACTTCTTACTGTTAAGGAGTTGTACCTTCCATCATCAGTCCAGCTACCTGAGATGGTGACAGCCATACGCAAATGAACAAGATACTTCATAAAATATGCGAAAAACAATAAGTGAGCCTATAAAATTTGAGGGTTGCCCTCGATTTCTCTAAGATCCCATCATCAGATCCTAACTTGGTGACAGTGGAACCACCTCAGAACTATCTACTTTCGAATAAAAAAAGAATTTTGAAAATCCGTCGACAATTGGCGGAGTATTCGATGAACAAACATACAAAAAAAAAACATACAATCATCCGAACATAGTACCTCCTCCTTTTTGTGAAGTCGGTAAAAAGAACATAACATAATTACATAAAAATATTAGTACGGCTTAAAAACTATGTTAGTACCTTAATACTACTTATTAATTAATTTAACTGACATTACCTTACCTGACATTGAATAGGATAGCACCAGAACTATGCACCCTATTCCAGTGCCTCACAATAGAACACTCCGCCTTCTCTGTTATGGTGTTTAGGTAGGCCATCGGGGCAACGTGTCCCAAAATTCAACGATAAGCGGGCACAAGATGGTGACCTGCTCATGACTACCTAGGGGTCATTCAAGTATTACGTAAGCACTACAGGGGGGCGGGGGGGTCTTTGCCTTGCTTATTTTTGATGACATGGGGGATGGGGGGGGGTCTGGATGGTGATTACGTCAGCAGTAGTAAGAGCTTTGCTTACTTTTGCTGACGAGGGGGACTGGGGGGTTAATAATTGCAGAAAATCTGCTTACGTAATACTTGAACGGCCCCCTACTCGAGAAAAAAATAATGGAAAAAAAAACTTTTTTTTGGAAATTACAAAAAATACATTGAAATCCTTTGAAAATTGACACCCCTTAAGATATTTTTAGCTACCATGAATTTTTCAAATATTTCTGTATTGAAATCCTTTGAAAATTGACACCCCTTAAGATATTTTTAACTAGGTACTTACCATGAATTTTTCAAATATTTCTGTTTTTTTTGTACCTATCGGCAACCTAAGAAGCACTGTTATCCACTACAACCCTTAAAAATCCAAGAATGCTTGTAGTTTTTACACAAAAATCAATCAAAATTACTTTTTCCTTAAAATTTTCAAAGTTTTTTACTTTCAGTCATAGTGGTGTAAAAAAAAGTATGGAGGCTATACTATGACAAGTTTTTTTTTAAATTGACGCTACAAAGACGCTACTAACCAAGATTTCAAAATGGTATAATACCTACTCTAGGCAAAATGGCCACAAAAAAAAAATTGCGTACTATTTCTAAACAAGAACCAAATTTCATAAATTGTTGTTGTTGATAGTAATCACTTTTACTGTGCCCAAATTAAGTTTTTTTCACTTCTCATGCTCTAAAAGTTCGTCTTTATGTTGTGCTTAGGCGACATAAAATCGCTTTTTATGTTCTAGTGCATAAAGTAATTTTTTTTTCTGAGACTAAGGTAATCAGGCCCAACAGCCACACGCACAATAAAACTTCGCAGATTAATGTCGTGATTTATTTCATTTTCTTTAATTTATACCACTTCCGTGTTTTCTATCGTTAATTTAATAAAATCAGGTAATATAGTTGTCAATTATTATTTAAAAACGCAAAGAAACGTTTTTATGACTTGGCAGTATGAAGTACACAAGTCGAATGACAAATGTTGAAATTAAAAAAAAAAACTTTTAAAAAGTTTCGTGGCGGTATTATCTGTGATGGCGGGAATTAGCTATGCTTTGCAACATTTTTGATTAATTATGTACTGTATACTTTATGCCTGTTCATTGCCTGTTTCATTTTCTCGCAATCGAAGTGAAAAGCAGAGTGTAGGTATAACTCAGGCATAAACGAGCCATTTTACCCCTCGACTTAACTATCCACACTCGCCTGCGGCTTGCGTGGATATAAACGTCTCGGGGTAAAATAGCTTCTTTTATGCCTTAGTTGTACAATCTACTATTGTTGTTGAAAAATGTTGAAGTTAGCTTGGTCTTTGTCTACTCCCTTCCTCCCACCGCTCACATACCTCAGGCAGTTACTAGCACTTGCACGTGGACTATACTATCAATAACAAAAATGTATGAAATTTGGTTCTTATTTTGATGTAGTACCTACGCAATTTTTTTTTGTGACTAGTTTTCCACCATTTTATTATACCATTTTGGAATATTGGTTAGTAGCTTCAATTTTTTTTAAACTTGCCGTATTAGTGTCCATACTTTTTTTTGGGTTTGACGCAGAATGTGCACTTCGAAAAATGTGCACTTGACGCAAAATGTGCACTTCGCAAAATGTGCACTTCGCAAAATGTGCACTTCGCAAAATGTGCACTTCGCAAAATGTGCACTTCGCAAAATGAGCACTTCTCAAAATGAGCACTTCTCAAAATGAGCACTTCTCAAAATGAGTGTGAATTTGATCACAATGCTCTCAAATTAAAAACTGTTTGCTTACACTATACTTTTTTATTATTTAGTCCTAACACAACAGGCCTTTCTGCAACGATGTCAAATTGACTGGCGTGCAAATACATGACTTTTGTATTGTCCAAATTCATGCCGAGGCCAACTCGCCGGGAGGCTCCATTTAGGCTGTGCAGCATTTGGTCTAGCTGTTCCAGCGTCTCAGCTATTTTGACGATGTCATCGGCAAATTGAAGATGCGAAATGTACTCGCCGTTCATGTTGATAGCCTGTCCAGTCCAGTCCAGCATCTTAAAGATGCCTTCCAACGCGTTGGTAAACAATTTAGGGGAAATTACATCCCCCTGTCTCACCCCCCTGAGCAGTTGGATGGGGCTGGTTTTCTGATCCTGCATCGTTGCAGCGTCATACAAACATCTCAACACTTCGATGTAGCGCCACTCAATTCGACATCGTTTCAGAGAGGCCTGTTGGAGCGTTAGGACTTAATAATAAAAAAACCATAGTATAAGAAAACAGTTTTTAATTTGGTGAGAGCATTGTGATCAAATTCACACTTATTTTGAGAAGTACTCATTTTGAGAAGTGCAAATTTTGAGAAGTGCAAATTTTGCGAAGTGCACATTTTGCGAAGTGCATATTTTGCGAAGTGCACATTTTGCGAAGTGCACATTCTGCGTCAAACCCATATGGATTAGTATGGATAAATTGTGTAATGACGTTATAAGTTGATAGTAATAGTTTTAAAGGAAAAGTTTATTTTATACTTTTTAGCGGATCTAACTAAAAGCTTGTTTTTATTAAAAAAGTTTTTCACTGATTTTTTTGATTGATTTGAGATAAGAATGCGAACGTCGTCGTGGGAATCGCCCCTCGGAAGGGCTGTCAGCTTGTTTGCCTTCCAGTACCATAGAACATTTGACTCCAGATGCTGGGTAAGGAGGAGAAGGCGATGTTCCGCGCGCACTCGGACGCATGCATGGCGATGTCGCACGTGGCGCCGCGCCTGGTGGAGGCGCTGCTGGCGGGCGAGCTGCTGGACGAGCCAGCACTGCGGCGCCACGTGTACTGCGTGCTGCTCAAGTGCAAGCTCGTGTCCAAGGACGGAAAGCTGCAGAAAGCGGCTGTGCTCGGCAAGATGGCGGCCCGGCCTGACGATAAAAATGCTACCAAGGTTAGAGTTGTTAATTGTTACCTACCTATCTGTGTGGCGTGAGGAGAGAGCACCGAAAATATATTTAAAAAGTTTCTGTCAGGAGCCCCGTGGTCAGGAGTCCACTTTCAGATTTCAAAAAAAGGCCAATAGTAAAGTGATCTTCAGAGGCGTTGATTTTGGCATGATCGGGTCTGGCCTACCTAACCCAATGACTTAAATTGGCAAATCTGATGAAGAAATTGTGGGCTTTCCCTAAGCCTGACGACTTTAAAAACTCAGATATTTTATGGACCATTTTTAATAGGATATTCAGGGCGAATAACAGTTATTCTTTGCAAAATTGTTACATGTCCTGATAGTGAATATTAAATATCTGACGGATTGATGGAGCCTTTTGAAAAATATGAGGAAATTTCATCAATTCACAAAATTACCCAAAAGTGGCCATAATTTTGCATTTTTCCCTAAATTAAGGAACCCAATAGCTTCGATTACAGTTTGAATTGGAAGGTGACACGTATGTGAAGGTTTTTCGATATTCTCTGGCGAGATATTCTCTTACTCTAAAAGTGTGAAAATACTAAACACTTGAACGTAATGATTAAAACTTAAGTAGCAAAATTAAAACACCGTCGGAGTACACCATAAACAAAGTTGATTAAATATTTCAACTTTTTACAATGACACTAAGTAGGTAAACCATTTAAGTAATTTATATGAAAAAGATCCTCATCTTATGGGCTAACTAACAAGCTAGCAACGTTTTAAAAATATTGAGAGATGCCCGTCAATTGTTTGTTATAGCTGGCAAAGGTTGAAAGCCAATAAAGCCATACTAAAATTAACAAAAACATTAAACTAACGATTTGTTTACACCGTCATACTTTTCTATTCGACGTTTTATTGTAACTAAGTACGAACCTCTCGTCACTGATATCGCCTCCAATTCTCAGTAATAGTTCGTTATGAGAGTTTTGTTGTTGAGGGTGCAATAAAACAGGCTGTTTTTTTTTTTCAAAATGTACGTGTTCGATTCCTAGCTACAGTAGGTACTTAATTGATTTAAAAAAAATAATGATGCAGTTTAGTTTTTATCAAAATCGACCCCGTGACTCCTTCAAGCATTTTTCGGTTTGGATTTGGTCATCCATGTTGACTTGAACATTCACCTCACCTGTATATACAGACGAACTGGTAATCTCCCTCTTTTAGAAATCGGTTCGAAATAACTTTGTACCTCATGATCTTTCATTTAAGCTGGCGCCCTAATAATAATAATAACTAATAAACCATAACAATCCACTTTAGCCACCCAAACCCATAATCCAACTTTTTATTTTTCCATATCCTGCAATAGTCGTACGCCTTCCAAAGGCCCCCATGGTTCCGAGATATATAAATTAGTAATTAATAATAATTTCATTTATTTCAGGTACCACATAAGCCATATCAGAAAACATCTTTAAATGCAATTCCATTAAATTATTCAATGTTAAATACAAAAAACATATCAATAAATGCAAATGAATAAATACAATTTAATACAACATCAACACACAAATTATATAAATCAAATTAAAAAAATATACTGGTTATATAATACAAAATATAATCTACTCATAATCACTACAGTAATCTCTTACGAGCGACAACTGTAGGTAACTTGTCTGTCACAGCAGCACATAATCAAGAACAGTCCAACCTATTTGCTATCATACTCAGAACGGTATTGGAGCTGGCCCGCAGCCGCACTCTGCGCACAATAGACGCGCAGCGCTTCCGCATGGTCGCATGAAAACAGTCCGTGTGCGCCCATGCGAACATACCTGAAGCGCTGCAGTAGCGAAGCAGACCCAAAACCGCTCTGAAAGCGTTGTTAAACTGAATGCGGAGGGCGTTATAGCTTATCTGCGTGTAATTAGCCCACAGGCTGCAGGTGTAAATGGACGTGCAATATGCTCGGAAAAGTTATTTTCACGCCATCCGAGCAATGCACGAACCTGCGGGCCAGCATATTTGCTCTTTTAGATAAAGCCCTCCGCTCCTGTTCCAAGTCAGCATGATCTCTGAGGTCAGCTGCGACTATATGTCCTGGGTATTTAAACTGATTTACCCTGTCTAAGGATACGCTATTCAGACATATAGGTGGTACATAGTCGGGACATAATTATAGCACCACCGGCCTCAAAGACCATGTAGGTACTGACTTTTCTCAATATTATAAACAAGGCTATGTTTAACAGCGTAATCCTCCCATGTCGCTATCAACCTCTTAGGTCACAAATCGACGCGCTCAGCAGAACCATGTCGTCTGCTTAGCTTAAATTGTTGACACACACTAACCAGAAGTGTTGGGACTTTCGATCAAAACTCATAACGAATCGATATCACTGAGAATTGGAGGCGATATAAGTGACGATATCGAGCGCAGAGGTTCGTAGTTACAATAAAATCTTGAATTGAAAAGTATTACGGCGTAAACAAGTCGTCAGTTTAATGTTTTCGTTAAAATTTTAGGAAGTATGGCTTTGCGCCTTCGCAAGCTTTATCTCAATATTTTTTAAAACGCGTTGCGTTGCATCCGGTCAAGTTAGCTTCAAAAATAGGGGTAAGGTTACATTAATTCGCATAAAGCTGAAAATTGGTATGAATGTCAAAGTCTAAGTCAAAGTCAAAGCATTTATTTCAAATAGGCACATAAAAGGCATTTTTGAACGTCGAAATGTTAGGAACACCATTAAAAATAAGGGTAGTTCTTCAGGGACAAAATTTTCGATGTCTATGCGTTTATTTCTGTAACCAACTAACAAAACGGCATGTATTTTTTTTTTTTTGTACAGTTTAGCTTTATGCCTTACTAGGACAAATGATATTTTTTAAATAATTGCTGTCTAGGTATAAAATAAAAATATTTGAAAATGGTCGATGTCGCATTTTCCCTTTGATACATCAATATAAATTATAATTATATCGAAAGCAAATGAGTTGTCCTCTTCAAAAAAAATGTGTATTGGTTATAACTACGTTAGTTTGTTTATAAATAAGTAAATAAGGAGTGTCCGGCGTATAATACTGATTAATGTGGCGTAAGCTTCACTTGACCGTACTTGGTCGGGTAATAATAATGAGAGCCTGGCTTCCCGCGTGGGGGGAAGCCAGTCGTGCAACGGACGAGTTAGAAGGTGGACCTGCGGCTGGTTGGCTTAGATCCCGGTGTTACGAAGGAAAATATCTGATTCACCTGTGTTTGGTTCAGGTGGCATTATGATTACAATGCCTACTTTATAAAATTTATTTTATTGTTTTAAAACTTCAATCTGTGTTTCGTGTGATGCTTTTGGGTTATGGAATCGTGTAGAAAAATGACAATAATGAAGTCTGTATGTATGATGAGTTATGCATGATTGTAGGCAAAATTCTGATTCAACTGTGCCTGATTCGTATGGTCAAAACCCCCATATGACTAATGAAATAAATTAGATTTCCCCTCTCTAGCACGAAAGGAGTGCTTTTGTTACATTATAATGTCCAATGTTTGACCGTGTACAAGTCAGTAGTTCTAGTCTTATTTATTACTATTTTCTTAGCTATAACCTTTTGAATAATTAAAAAGTGACAGGAGTATAAAACTGTTCTAAATATGACACTTTTGATATGTCTTAGTCTTAGTTAAGAATGAATAATTATTGTTTAGAATTATCAATCATAACTAACGGTGTATTTACTACTTTTTGTTTCTGTTTCTGATTCATCTGGGCACAAAATATTCGAACGTCGATATCTTGAAAACTACTTTATAAAAACGAGTCCCTCATACAAACATATGTTATTTGGTATGTCTATTTTCATATGAACATGTGTTACAGAGCTGAAAGTGAAATTAAAATTTGGCCATATGGATCAGTCGAAGAATCAAATTTCGAAGAACTACCCATAAATTGTCAAAAGTCCCCATCGATCCGACGTGTGCAAAAAAAGTTATTCAAGGTCAATTGTTGCAAAAAAATTTATTGCATTTTTCAGCTAAACGGTAAGTGTGTGTCCAGATATGTTCTTTTGTCCGTACCGTACCTCTGTTTCGTATCAGCTTTGGATTGCGACGAAATGGAGGTACGGTACGGACAAAAGAACATATTATCTGGACACAGCTTAAGTTTTATCATTAAAATAGGTGAGACAAAATTGTTCATCATGCAATTATCTACAGAAATTGTTCTTACACTTTACTTCCTAAGAATCATCATTTCGGAGATAATTAGCGATGCAAAAAGTTGAAAAAGTTGTGTGACCTTCCAATTCAAACTGTAATCGAAGCTATTGGGTTCCTTGATTTAGGAATAAATGCAAAATTATGGCCTCTTTTGGGTAATTTTCTGAATTCATGGAATTTCTTCATATTTGCCAAAAGGCTTCATCAATCCATCAGATATTTACATATTCACTATCAGGACATGTAACACTATTGCACAGAATAACTTTTCTTCGCCCTGAATATCCTTTTAAAAATGGTCCAAATCTGAGTTTTCAAAGTCGTCAGTTTTAGGGAAAGCCCACAATTTCATCATCAGGTTTGCCTATTTAATTCATTATGGGTTAGGCCACACCCAGTCATGCCAAAATAAACACCTCTGAAAATCACTTTATTTTTGGCCCTTTTTAGGGTTCCGTAGCCAACTGGCAAAAAACGGAACCCTTATGGATTCGTCATGTCTGTCTGTCTGTCTGTCCGTCCGTCCGTATGTCACAGCCACTTTTTTCCGAAACTATAAGAACTATACTGTTGAAACTTGGTAAGTAGATGTATTCTGTGTACCGCAGTAAGATTTTCACACAAAAATAGAAAAAAAAACAATAAATTTTGAGATTCCCCATACTTACAACTGAAACTCCAAAAATTTTTTTTCATCAAACCTGTATGTGTGGGGTATCTATGGATAGGTCTTCAAAAATGATATTGAGGTTTCTAATATCATTTTTTTCTGAACTGAATAGTTTGCGCGAGAGACACTTCCAAAGTGGTAAAATGTGTGTCCCCCTCCTTCTAACTTCTAAAATAAGAGAATGATAAAATTAAAAAAATATATATAATGTACATTACCATGTAAACTTCCACCGAAAATTGGTTTTAACGAGATCTAGTAAGTAGTTTTTTTTTAATACGTCATAAATCGAAAACCGCAATTTACCTTTCACAAAGTTACAACGAACTACAAGAACTTTTATATTATGTTACTTGCTGCTACGGAACCCTTCATGGGCGAGTCCGACTCGCACTTGGCCGGTTTTTTTGAAATCTGATGTGGACTCCTGACCACGGGGCTCTTATCAGAAACTTTTTAAATATACTGTCGGTGTTCTCTCCTCATGTCACAACACCTACTCAACTTTTCACCCTGAATATGCTTGCTCAAAAACCCTCTGGGCATTGGCGTATCTAGAGCTTTTTCCAGTGGGGCCTGGCCCCTAACCTTTTTCTTTTCGTGGGGATAACCTCATGCATAATAATAATAATAATCTGTCGAGGCTCTCGTTAGGCGGTTGGATCAAGGGCCTGATTCAGAAGGCAGTCCTCCTCGATACGGCTCGCATTGTGAGGAGGTTCCTGTCTCTGGAGCCCTAACCACCGGTAGCTTGGACCCTCCCGACATTGGCGGACTACTATTTTTTATTTTTTAAATGTTTTTTTATTTTTTATATCCTAATATTTAAAAATATAATTTATATGTAAATAATGAAATAAAGGAAATAATAATAGTGATGCGCTTTGTGAGGCGGGCGTTCTCGGGGACTGATATTTGTTTTTGAGATTATATGTCCCGCGTCACAAAGCGTATCGACTTCCTGAAGCAGAAGTTTTGTGCGTGGGCAAACAGTATTCATCGGTGCAGGCGGAGTGTGGAGCGGTACACTCAGAATCGCACATTCCAGGGTGATGAATGGTGGGTTTATAGGGCTTGGGAGCGACCAGACCAAGATGTGACTAAGGGCTTGTGCACACCACGTTTTTTAAACGCGCCGTTGACGCGCGTTTGTAGCGATACAGACGCGATACGCACGCGAGTCGCAGCCTGTAGAAATTCTGTAGGATAAAAGCGCGCCGTCGACACACGTTTCTAAAACGCGCGTCAACGGCGCGTTTAAAAAACGTGGTGTGCACAGGCCCTAACACGCGCCTGCCGGATGGTGCCATGTATTCGTTCTGGCGAAACATCTGGTCGGTGCCTGTCAGTCACACCGAAGGTTGGACTGGGAAGATTGAGCGAGCGTGCGATCTAATACCAGAAATGGGGATACTTATCATCAGCCCCCAAGATGTTGCTCGAGCAGTCCGTCCGTTGCCTAACTGGAAATCTCTAGGGCCAGACGGGCTGCACAACTTTCGGATAAAATGGTTCAACGGGTCGCACGCCCGCTTGGCATCCCAGTTCCAGTCAGCCTTAGTTAGGGTCGCTGCCCCAATTCCTAACAACAGGAATAACCCACCTGCTCCATAAATCAGGTAGTACCGCGGATCCCAAAAATTATAGACCGATCACTTGTTTACCAACGGTCTATAAAGTTCTTACATCCATTTTAAGAGCTAAAATTAACAAACATATAGACACTAACTCCATCATGTCTGTCTCTCAAACTGGATGTAAGAATGGGTCCCGGGGTACTAAGGAGCTGCTCCTTATTGATATGACCATTAACCAACAGGTTCGTCCTTCCCGAAAGGATCTGTCGACATGTTGGATAGATTATAAGAAGGCCTATGACTCGGTGCCACATACATGGCTCATGAGGGTGCTGTAGTTGTATAAAGTAGATACAACTTTGCGCACCTTCCTGATGTCGTATATGGGGCAATGGAGGACGGTCCTTCGCTATCCAGGATGTCGAAATATCCAGAGGAATAGCGAACCGATAAGGATCGAGCGAAGCATATTCCAGGGCGACGGTTTGAGTCCGCTTTGGTTCTGCTTAGCCTTGAATCCTTTAAGCACACTGCTGGAGGATTCAGGTCTAGGTTATCGGTTGAGGAGAGGTAGTCAGGTTATATCTCACTTCCTTTACATGGATGACATTTTTTTTTTTTTTTTTTTTTTTTTTTTTTTATTTGAAATGGGCTTGCTCTTGACTCTAGCCTAGGTCAAAGGTGACAGAGACAAAGTCGACGATGGAGCGAGCTTACCCAGAAGAAGCCTATTCACTCTCACTTTAAAGAGATTCGGGTTGTATGCGCTCGGAAAAACAGACGCAGGTAGAGAGTTCCACTCTTTTGCTGTGCGCATTATAAACGACATTTGCATACGCTTAGTGCGAATTGGTGGAACAGCAACCAGGTAGGGATGGTAACTTGCAGTGCGCCTGGATGTCCGAAGGTAGAAGGGGGCCGGTGGAATGAGGTCGTGGAGTTCTTGGGCACACTCACCGAAGTACAGTCTGTAGAAGACCGACAGGCAGGCAACCTTGCGGCGATGAGCCAAGCTGTGAAGCTTGGCATCCACCAGTTTTACGTCGCCAATGAGCCTCTTAGCTCTGCGTTCCACCGAGTCAAGCGCGGCAAGTTGGTATTTCGCTGAGCCATCCCAAAGGTGGCTGCAATACTCCATGCAGGATCGGACTTGTGCTTTGTATAGGGTTAAAAGCTGTCCAGGCGTGAAGTATCGTTTCACCCTATTTAGGATGCCCAGCTTCTTGGCCGCAGTTTGGGCTTTGTACTCGATGGTGGCGCCGAAGTTGAGACTAGATGTCAACTCCATGCCTAGAAGCTCGAGCCGATCAGTTACAGGAACAGATGTACCTCGAAAAGTAGGAGTCTGGTCAAAACGACTCCTTTTGGCGGTAAAAAGACACGCCTGTGTTTTGGTGGCGTTAAAAGAGACCAGATTGTCATCACCCCACTGGGAGACAAGGCTTAAGGTCAAATCTGTCCGCTCTACCATGGCCTCTCTCAAGGATCGAACTTCGGACCCGCTGGCCCCTGCATTGGACAAGTATCTCTCTGAAACTGTACTGTCATCCGCGTATCCAACAATACCAGGCTGAAGTAGGTCATTGATGTGCAGCAGGAAAAGAGTTGCAGAGAGAACAGACCCCTGAGGAACTCCGGCATCAATAGCCATAAGGTCAGAGGAGCAGCCATCAACGACTACTCTGATCGACCGCTCACTAAGGAAGTCTGATATCCAGCTACAAAAACCAGCTGGGATGCCATAAGCAGGAAGCTTACTGAGGAGACCGGCGTGCCAGACCCTGTCAAAGGCCTTCGAGATATCAAGCGATACAGCAAGTGCTTCGCCGTGTTTCTCGATGGCTTCGCCCCAACAGTGCGTGACATACACAAGTAGATCGCCAGTTGACCGCCCCCGGCGAAAGCCATATTGACGGTCACTGAGGAGATCATTGTCTTCAAGGTAGGTCAGCAACTTACTGTTCAGTACCCTTTCCATAACCTTGCACAGAATGGAGGTAATGGCGATCGGACGGTAATGGGCAGGGTTTGCACGGTCGCCCTTTTTGGGCACTGGTTGAACATTTGCAAGCTTCCAGCATTTCGGCACCGTTCTTTTTTCAAGAGAGAGGCGGAACAAGCGTGTCAACACAGGAGACAGTTCAGGCGCACACTGTCTCAACACTCTCGCTGGAATACCATCAGGCCCGCTTGCCTTGTTCACGTCTAGACTGCACAATACTCTTCGGACCTCTTTATTGTGAACTGCGATCTCCGGCATCGAGGAGTCACAATGAGGTACAGTGGGTGGTTGCTTGGAGCCAGCGTCCAGACGTGAATTGCTTGCAAAAAGAGATGCAAATAAATTGGCTTTCTCACTTGCAGAGTGAGCCAGTGAGCCATCAGATTTCAGCATTGGAGGTAAAGTGGGACGACAGAAATTCGTTTCAACCGCTTTAGACAAGGACCAGAACTGTTTACTACCCGGGGGGTGCGCTGCTAGTTTGGTCGTAATACGTCCGACATGGTCAAAACGCGCCCTACGTAAAACCCGCTTGCAGAACTTAGCGGCAGAATTAAAGGCTCTTTTCCTCGCGCGAACCCTACGCGCTCTAACTTTGCGGTCGCGGGCCTTGACCCAGGCTTGATAGGCAGACTCTTTTTGGGCCTCAGCGCGGGCGCATTCTGCATTGTACCAAGGCCGGGATTTGTGACCGAGCGGGATGTCGGAGAATGGAATAAAATACTCCATCCCCTGCCGAATCACGTCTGTAACCACGTCAGCGCAGCACGAGGGGTCACCCGAGGAGAAGCACACCTGCCGCCATGGATAAGAAGCAAAAAAGTGCCGCATTTCATCCCAGTCTGCTGACTCGTATCGCCATACTCGCCTCGTGCCTCTAGGACTCTCATCTGGAGGAGAGCAGGTCGATATGGATTTCACCAGACAGTGGTCAGATGTTCCCAGCGGGGCTGAGACCGAAACTGAATGGCTGTCCGGATCAGTTGCCAGCAGAAGGTCTAAGCAATTGGGTGTATGGCCGTCAACATCCGGTACCCGCGTTGCCACATTCACCATCTGGGTTAGATCCAGCGTTAAAGCAAACTTGCGCGCCTCTAACCCAGCATGGTCAGTTCTCTGGTACGGGAACAACCACTCTTTATGATGGGCGTTAAAGTCCCCCAGAAAAATGAGCTTCGCTGTTGGGAACCGTTGCTGGGCTACGTCAGTCGACTCCACGAGGAAATTAAAGAGCGCCGTTGTCTCCTGGTCACCGCTGTGCGAACGGTAAACACCGATGTAGAGAGATTTCTCCACGCCTGTATCCACAAGTAGCCATATGGCAGAAAAACCCGATCTCTCAAAGCACCGGAGACGACGACAACAAATGTCATCGCGGACGTACACACAGACCCCAGCCTGCTTCTTGAACTTGTGTTCAAGAGAGTAACCCGGGTAGTTGAGGTACGCCACATCCGACGGAGATGCTATCTTCGTCTCCGTTAGGAAAAACAAGTGCGGCTTCTCGGTCTCAAGGTGATGATGGACTGGATCGAGATTGGAGTGCAACCCCCTGATATTCGTGAGGTGCACTTTTAGTGGGAGGAAGTGCAGCCGTTGTGTAACCTTATTCTTCTTTGCTTTGGTCATTTTGGGTAGAGTTGTTGGAGAAAAAAGTCGACTTGTCGAGGCACTGCTCAGTGAACCAAGCGGAATACTAGAGCTAACCCAACCTAAGGGGAACTCATTTGGAGACTGCGGGGACGCCCGAACCCCCCCGGATATGACCACCGGGTCCTCCCATCCAGTCGCCAGCTGGCACGGTGGGGCATACCGGGATTTTTCGCGAGTTGGCGGGGCAGCCTTTGGCACGTGGCTGGCGTGCTACTTGGGCCCCCTACTGACTGCGGTCGGCCAACGGCTGGCACCGTGCTTCGGATCCCGCTACCCTCCAGAATGAGTTATCCGGTAAGTTATGCCCAGAAACCAAGACCAGTTCTGAACAGAGCAACTGACAATCTCCTTTTCTCCTAAAGGCACTGGCACTCCCACACACCGACGGAACACAGCAAGCTGCTTGGCGTCGGACTCCGGTGGGATGGTGGTCGCAAGCCAGGCGGCCCCTAGCAGAGCCTACCACCGCTAAGTGGGATCGTTCAGCCGTACCACAGGCAAGCCTGTGGTGCCGTTGCCCGGGGTGAACCACTAGGAGGTAGATCCCAACCCACCCCAAATGACATAAAACTCTTTGCCCCCAACAATTTGCAACTGATGGAGCTACTGAAAATTTGTATCAGCCCGCCATGCCTAGCGGGCCCCGTCCCCAAGTGCGGGCGATCCCACGACCGCACGTCCTTCCATTATATAAGGCGCGCATATTGTGTGCCACTTCTTTGAGCCCGAATGCTCGAGCGACGATACGGCCCCAATTTTGCCGCCCGCAGGCCCTTTCTTATGGTGGCTGGAAATCGTTATGCGCCCTTAGACGCGGCTGCTCTTCTGGTGCGGGTGGAATGAGAGGTATGCTCTCTCTCCCTCCCCGCCGCCTCCTTTGCATGCATCACCTCCTCGCAAAAAGAGGCCACAGCATCTCACGCATTTTCGCTTCCGACCATGGACTGAACCACCGCCGAAAATGACAGATCACCCGCACCAAATGTCGCAACGAGGGCACAGCGCTGTTAGGCCCAAGCTGTACTCCTCCAACGTATGTTGCGCCGTGTCCTCGTGGCAGTCCACACAGTGATGACAAGCAGGCATCCGCTCTCGGCCAATGCGACGCAGGCATTTCCCGAAAAATCCGTGTCCAGTAAGCACCATTCTTCCATAACAGGCCTTACCGCCACTATTATGGCGAGCCCCCATCTGGGTTGCGCAAGTTGCTCCCTCCATCCAGCCACTAGAATCTGACGTAGCTCGGTCCTTCGTGGCTCAAATTCCCGAGGAACCCGAAGCTGTGCACGCACAAGCTCCACCTTCCGCCAGCGATATAGAGACGCAAGGATTTTCGCGTCCAGATCCCAGGACGTTGATCCGGCCAGCAGAGTTGCTGCCTCGTAGGAGATCGTACGGTATCCTCTTATCACCCTAACAACCATCGCTCTTTGCAGCCTTCTCAATACGGGCACGAATACGCCACACGGGCGCCCCATACAGGGCCATCGACCGCACAATCCCCACGTACAGTCTCGCAGGAGGCGTTGGGCCCCCCAAATTGGGTAGCAGTCGCGCAAGAGCAGCTGCAACGCTTTTCAACCTGGGGACCAGCCGCTGAATGGCAGCCCGAAGTCCCACCGGCTGTCGAGGACAAGTCCTAGTCCGACACCGATGCAGAAGCCTCCTACCACTATGTGTAAATCACGTGGTGGCTTGTTCCGAGGGCCATGGAAACAGAGGGCCTCAGATTTGTGCAAAGTCACCTCGAGACCCAGACGCCGGATCCTTCCAACGACCTGTGCAACCCTTGCCGTGGCCTGTATGGCCGATTGCCGATGCGTTTGCCCCCGGGCCGTCTAATCATAGTAATACTCTAGCTTATTTCGTTGCTTATTAGTAGATTCAATTATTTTTGTGATTTCACAAGTAACTAAATGGAATGTACTTATTATGTAGGTAATAATAAATTTGTTTAGGTCGTGGTGGTAGATTTTTATTTGATTGCTTTTGTGTGAGTTTATATTATGTAACTTGTAGGTATCCAGCTTAAAATTTTGAATAGGTCCCCAAACATCCTAGGGTGGGCCTGAGACCAAACTAGGGTGGACCCCCCACCTATATACGCCAATGCCTCTGGGCTCGGGGTACCATATGGAAAATGGTTCTGTTATTCAAAGTAGTTTAATTGTAATTAAGTAATAATATCTATATGTATGGTTTTTATACGATACAAATGAGCATTATGAGTCGTGCACTTTTGGTTTTTCCCTAGGCTTTGGAGAGCTGCTCTGAACAGACAGGGGACACGCCTGAAGACCTCGCGTGGAACCTGTTCCGCTGTGGCTACGACAAGAAGGCTCTTCTCTTCGAATACATGCCCACCAACAATGCCAATGAACCCGACAATAACTCTTAAAAGTTCTTCGAGTTCTCCAGAGATGGTGCTGTGAGCAATTCTACTATCGTTCTATGTTCAGCTCAGAGATGGCGCTGTACCAATAGTTTTCAGCTTTCACAAAATTATTTTTGTACTTTTGAACGTTTCCCTAAATATTTCTTAGTAACCTATATCATATACATATTTACTAACCCAAGAACTGGTTTTATTTATGATATCGTGTAGGCTCCCTTAAATATTTTACCCTGGCCAACGAAATCTACCCTCATTTTTTTTTTCTTATTGGCGGACCGAATTCAGATTAGGTACTTTGGCGTCCGCATGGGTTTTGTTTTATCGGTGACGGGGTGATGGTGTAGTGAAGCGGTCACAATACGACGGTGTGGATCTGGATCCAGGTCCTTGTCAGTACCTTTCCTATACCGTCACATGTATCATCTCCTTTTGGTTTGATTGATTTATATTGGGTGTGTGTCGTTGGGTTATTGATTTCAGTTGGCACGATACAGCGGTGAAAAACATCCAAAATCCCAAATCAATTTATAAAAGTGGATTTATCACAAGTTAATAAAGATTCCATGGCAAGTACCTACGCAAGGTCTCTTTTCACCTTTAACTTAACCGAAACAATGCGGAAATTGTTCACATTCCTGATCCGTCTACCTTATTGTGACGTCACGGACCTCAAATTATGTAAACATTCTCGGAAGGTGAGCAGGATCTCATTGATCACACCCTACTCTACTGAATGAAGACAAAAAATATTACTTTTTACCTACATTCAATATTTTATCTTTGTCATGAAAATGGATTGTCTTATTTGGGAAGATGAGGTTTTCTATGGGTGCGGTCAGAGGATACGAAGGGGCTCAAGTACCACGTGAAGTCTGGGTTGGCTAACTCGGTTCTATGACAGTTTTTGTACCTAATCTATTCGGGTTTCACTTATAAGCCTCACTTTAAAAGGAATCATTTACATGACATCATGGACATCATTTTTACGACAAACGGCTGGTCGAAGACAAAAACACCCAAGATGCTTTTAGCATTATTCTTTACATTTTGGCTCTATAAGTTTATATAGCAAAAACGACCTATTAGGAATTGATGTAAAGGTTTACTTGGCGACTTTGTATAGCTGTTATAGTCAGGCGGGTTTGACGCAGAATGTGGACTTCGCAGAATGTGCACTTGACGCAAAATGTGCACTTCGCAAAATGTGCACTTCTCTGAGCACTTCTGACTGACTACTTCTACTGACTGTAACGAGCGGTAACAAACCTTCAGGTTTGTTACAGTCGTAGTGATACACTTATCACAAAGACACTTTTTTAGAACAGGATTGTTTTTTCTGTTGTACCTAGTCCCTCTATTGCACAACACAATAGTACTATAACGGAGACCCTTTCTCTTTTAAATAGTAGATTGTACAACTGACGATGCTAGAACCAGAGTGATCTAAGTGAAATTTTTGGCAAAAATGGTTTTTTTACACAATTGCATGGAAAAATCATAATTCTTTCATGCCATACTGATCTAAGTGCTTCCCAGTATTATAAATTATAATACAGTATAATAAAGTAGGTAGTGGTTTTATGTGTATCAGAATGGCTGGTTGCCTGTGGCTTTGGTCTATGAGAGTTGATTAGAAAATTGCTACATAATTGCTTATATTTGCTACATTTAATAAATAATTGCTACATACTATATATATTTAGAAATAACATATTTCTTTTGTACAGCCATCCTGACGTTTGGTTGGCTGGTCGCCTCCTAGTTTAAAGCCAAGCATGCAGAGTTTCCCGAAATGTATTGCGTCAATAATTGCTACATATTTGCTTCATTTATCTAATTTAGTTGTATCTTCAAACATATGTTAAATAAAGGATGTAGCAATTATTTTAATTATCCCAAGTAAAGGTGCCTGATAAAACAACAAATGCAAATAGTTGCAGTGTGTCTTCAGTCAACGGTATTGCTACTTTAGGAGGCTATTATTGCTACTTTATGTTAAGAGTAGGTAAGTGGAAGTGGTGGCAAGTGGAAGGATATCGTAAATAAAAACGTCAGGTCGTTCATTAGATTCATTTTAATAATATTACAATTTACTTAAAAAATATTCAACTATTAATTTAATTAATTTCCATATTATTTGCTGGTAAATCTGACTTACTTGAAAAATACTTTTTGTATTGCCCTTGCATTCCAATCACAAAGTCATATTGGACAATATGTATAAAAGCATTGTGTGTATACTTACAGAGGCTGCCCAATGTCCCAGTAATGTGGATGCGGGAGGGGGTAGAAAGAACAAATGTGTTGTCGGTTGGAATAGGCATGTTAAGCAGGCTCACGCAGACGCCCGGCTTGCTTTTCATTTATGGAGTATGTCTCGTAAACCAACTTCTGGTTCTGTGTATGAGCATATGTACGACACGAGAAAAATCTTTAAATCAAAGTTAAGATGGTGTCAGAACAATCAAAATAAAATTAAAATGGACATCATAGCGGAAAATCATAAATCTAAAGATTTTTCAAGGTTTTGGAAAAATACGAATAAATTAAATCCGAGGCCGGGCGTCCCCGTGAGCGTGGCGGGGCAACATGAGCCTACTGCGGTAGCAAACTTGTTTGTGAAACATTTTAAAGCTGATTCTCCTCTTGGCCCCGCATCGCAGGTGGTCGATGCTGAGGATTGTCTGAAGGAGTTAAATGTCAGATTCTCAGCAAAAGATGTTTCTTCTGTTATTAAAAGTATGGTTAGGGGAAAGTCACCAGGGCATGACTACCTCAGTATCGAGCACCTGCGGCATGCGGGAGTTCACCTGCCTAGGGTACTGGCGATGTTATTCTCACTCTGTCTAAGCCACGCTCATCTGCCCAGTGACTTAATGAAAACTGTGGTTGTACCTATTGTGAAGGATAGGACTGGAGACACATCAGATCTCTCGAATTATAGGCCCATATCCCTTGCTACTGTCATTGCCAAGGTGCTGGACGGTTTGCTTGATAGGCATATGGCGACCCGCATCGAACTGCATGATGCGCAGTTTGGGTTCCGACCTGGTCTATGTGTATCAGAATGGCTGGTTGCCTGTGGCTTTGGTCTATGAGAGTTGATTAGAAAATTGCTACATAATTGCTTATATTTGCTACATTTAATAAATAATTGCTACATACTATATATATTTAGAAATAACATATTTTTTTTGTACAGCCATCCTGACGTTTGGTTGGCTGGTCGCCTCCTAGTTTAAAGCCAAGCATGCAGTGTTTCCCGAAATGTATTGCGTCAATAATTGCTACATATTTGCTTCATTTATCTAATTTAGTTGTATCTTCAAACATATGTTAAATAAAGGATGTAGCAATTATTTTAATTATCCCAAGTAAAAGTGCCTGATAAAACAATAAAGGCAAATAGTTGCAGTGTGTCTTCAGTCAACGGTATTGGTACTTTAGGAGGCTATTATTGCTACTTTATGTTATGAGTAGGTAAGTGGAAGTGGTGGCAAGTGGAAGCACATTAAAAGGATATCGTAAATAAAAACGTCAGGTCGTTCATAAGATTCATTTTAATAATATTACAATTTACTTAAAAAATATTCAACTATTAATTTACTTAATTTCCATATTATTTGCTGGTAAATCTGACTTACTTGAAAAATACTTTTTGTATTGCAAGAAAACCTTTTTTTGCTCTTCGAGTGGCACAACGAACTTTCTTCCCCTCTTCATCGTCACAAACACCAAAACCACAGATTATATAATAGTTACCCAAAACATTAATTAAAAATTGGTTCTATAGGTAAGTAGGTACTTGTTCCTTATAATAACATAGATCTATTTAAATTTTCGAATAAAATTAAATAAGCCTAGACTGTGTGTGTTCCAATACGATATCTGCACTAGCAATGACTAAGAATAATTGTTATAATGATAATTATTGGATTATTGAGGGTAGGTACATATTTTTTTTTTAACGCAAGAATCGCATTACTTACGCTGTTGCCAGAGCCTAAACGATTAAACCGATTCAACATAACTAAGTATTTGCCTTTATTGTTTTATCAGGCACTTTTCCTTGGGATAATTAAAATAATTGCTACATCCTTTATTTAACATATGTTTGAAGATACAACTAAATTAGATAAATGAAGCAAATATGTAGCAATTATTGACGCAATACATTTCGGGAAACTCTGCATGCTTGGCTTTAAACTAGGAGGCGACCAGCCAACCAAACGTCAGGATGGCTGTACAAAAAAAATATGTTATTTCTAAATATATATAGTATGTAGCAATTATTTATTAAATGTAGCAAATATAAGCAATTATGTAGCAATTTTCTAATCAACTCTCATAGACCAAATCCACAGGCAACCAGCCATTCTGATACACATCCTGGTCTCTCTACAGAGATTGCCATACTGTCTCTCAAGCATACTGTCCAGTATTATACGTCTAGGAAAACGCCTGTTAATGCGTGTTTCCTAGACCTTTCCAAAGCGTTTGATCTGGTGTCGTACGAATTGCTGTGGCAGAAACTATTGAATGATACTTCAGTGGATAGAGAAGTTATAGCAATTCTACGGTTTTGGTATAATAATCAGACAAATTGTGTACGGTGGGCAGGTTCGTTATCGGATGTGTATAGGCTGGAGTGTGGGGTGAGGCAGGGCGGCCTGACCTCCCCTCGCCTCTTCAGCCTGTACATAAACCGGTTGATCGTCGAGCTCAGCAACACCTATCAGGGTTGTTATGTAGACGGAGTATGCGTCAACAATATTAGTTATGCTGATGATATGGTGTTGCTGAGCCCTTCGATTAACGCGATGATAGGCCTGCTTATGATATGCGAGAGGTACGCGGAGACCCATGGGCTCAGATACAATGTTAAGAAAAGTGAGGTACTAGTCTTCAAGGCAGGCACCAAAACTTACCCGATTGAACCGCAGTTGAAACTCTGCGGAAGTTCCTTGAAGCAAGTCACTTCTTTCAAGTATCTGGGCCACTGGGTTTCCGAAGATCAAAAAGACAACCTGGATATTGAGCGTGAGCGCAGGGCGTTGGCTGTCCGCTGCAATATGTTGGCTCGCAGATTTGCAAAATGCTCGACTGAAGTAAAGGCTACACTATTTACAGCGTACTGTCAGTCGTTCTATACATGCAGTCTGTGGGTCAACTACACGCAGAGGGCATACAGCGCCCTGCGCGTACAATACAATAATGCTTTCAGGGTGTTGATGGGGTTGCCGCGCTACTGCAGTGCTTCCGGCATGTTCGCGGAGGCGAGAATTGATGGCTTTCACGCCATCATACGCAAGCGCTGCGCTTCCCTTATGCGCAGGATACGCGCCAGCCCCAACAACATCCTGAAAACTATAGCTGATAGGTGGGACAGCCCCATACTGGGACATTGGATGCGCCTACATGCCACTGTGGCGCATTAATGAATAGTTTGTGTTGTTTTTCTAGTAGATGTAAGTATTAACACTAGTTTGTAAGTCGTGTGTATACATACTAACAAAGCACTGAACCACTGCTGCAAGGTTTCGGCTGAGCCTGTCACCTTGCAGCAGTGGTGTCATCTGTTTTCTGTTTTTTGGTTTTGTTTTTGTAAGTGTATTATTACTAACATAGTTTATAAGTATATTGTTACTAACACTATGAGTCTTGTTGCTCGAAATAAATTATTATTATTATTATTGCAAGAAAACCTTTTTTAGGGTTCCGTAGCCAAATGGCAAAAAACGGAACCCTTATGGATTCGTCATGTCTGTCTGTCTGTCTGTCCGTCCGTCCGTATGTCACAGCCACTTTTTTCCGAAACTATAAGAACTATACTGTTGAAACTTGGTAAGTAGATGTATTCTGTGAACCGCAGTAAGATTTTCACACAAAAATAGAAAAAAAAACAATAAATTTTGGGGTTCCCCATACTTACAACTGAAACTACAAAAATTTTTTTTCATCAAACCTGTACGTGTGGGGTATCTATGGATAGGTCTTCAAAAATGATATTGAGGTTTCTAATATCATTTTTTTCTGAACTGAATAGTTTGCGCGAGAGACACTTCCAAAGTGGTAAAATGTGTGTCCCCCCCCCTCTAACTTCTAAAATAAGAGAATGATAAAATTAAAAAAATATATATAATGTACATTACCATGTAAACTTCCACCGAAAATTGGTTTGAACGAGATCTAGTAAGTAGTTTTTTTTTAATACGTCATAAATCGAAAACCGCAATTTACCTTTCACAAAGTTACAACGAACTACAAGAACTTTTATATTATGTTACTTGCTGCTACGGAACCCTTCATGGGCGAGTCCGACTCGCACTTGGCCGGTTTTTGCTCTTCGAGTGGCACAACGAACTTTCTTCCCCTCTTCATCGTCACAAACACCAAAACCACAGATTATATAATAGTTACCCAAAACATTAAGGTGAATGCGTAGTTGTAGCCCGCGAAATTCAATTTTTCTTACGTTTTTTGCAGTTTTCAGGTCAGTGTCAGGTTGTATCTTGATGAAAATTTGATTCGCGACTATAACAGGTACGTATTCACAGAATTATAATCATCAGAATCATTAATACATCTGTTTAAGTTAGATTTCTACCACCAACACTTTTCCATACGAGATTTGTTCTTAACGGTAGAAATCTAACTTAGAAAGATGTATTAATGATTCTAATTATTATAATTCTGTAAATACGTACCTGTTATTGTCGCGAATCATATTTTGATCAAGATACAACCTGACACTGACCTGAAAATTGCAAAAAACGTAAGAAAAATTGAATTTCGCGGGCTACAACTACCCATTCGCCTTAATTAAAAATTGGTTCTATAGGTAGGTACTTGTTCCTTATAATAACATAGATCTATTTAAATTGTCGAATAAAATTAAATAAGCCTAGACTGTGTGTGTTCCAATACGATATCTGCACTAGCAATGACTAAGAATAATTGTTATAATGATAATTATTGGATTATTGAGGGTAGGTACATATTTTTTTTTAACGCAAGAATCGCATTACTTACGCTGTTGCCAGAGCCTAAACGATTAAACCGATTCAACATAACTAAGTATTTGCCTTTATTGTTTTATCAGGCACTTTTCCTTGGGATAATTAAAATAATTGCTACATCCTTTATTTAACATATGTTTGAAGATACAACTAAATTAGATAAATGAAGCAAATATGTAGCAATTATTGACGCAATACATTTCGGGAAACTCTGCATGCTTGGCTTTAAACTAGGAGGCGACCAGCCAACCAAACGTCAGGATGGCTGTACAAAAAAAATATGTTATTTCTAAATATATATAGTATGTAGCAATTATTTATTAAATGTAGCAAATATAAGCAATTATGTAGCAATTTTCTAATCAACTCTCATAGACCAAATCCACAGGCAACCAGCCATTCTGATACACATGTGGTTTTGTTCCCAAAGCTCAATTATTCAATTAAGGAAAATTAGCAATTTTATCACAAAAATTCAGAGTATCAATAAATAAAAACTAATAAGTATGACTCTAACGTCGTAGTAGAGTTGATTTATAAACCCACAGTGTTTTTATAAGTTTGATAAAAAAAAAATACTATTCATCAACCCCATTTGTTTATGGCACAAGGACAAGCTCAAAAGGAACCCTAATTTCATGTAATGGTGGTTGTAACCTGTCATGACGAGTGCTATAGTAGAGTTCAGGAAGCTGAAAGTATGGTTCTGACTTAAAATTCATAATTGTTTTAGTAAAAGCTCAATAATTCGAGGGGGGCATTCAAATATTGTCGTAAACCCGCAATGATATATTATAAAGCCTCATTGGTAAACCCGTACATAGTTTATCAGTAAAATTACAGTCGCACGTCATTTTCCCTGTAAGAGACGAATAATTTAATTACAAAATAATATCTAACTGATCACCACGATATCCCCGTATTCTCTTTTTATTATCTTTTTCTCTTCAAAAACTCTGAGACGTACCTACTATTAAGTATTCTGTGACACTGCAGCGGAGTGAACGAATGTAGAATGAATGACAAAAATAAAATTTAAAAAATCAAAAAACCCGACTGCGGTAAAAAACTTAAGTTAAAAAAAAAACTGAAAAGCTAAAAACAAGCCCATTATAAATTAAATAGAAGTTGGAAGCAGGCGGGACCCATACCATTTTTCTATTTTCAAACTCTAATGGGTCCCGCCTGCTTCCAACTTTTATTTAATTTAAAATGGGCTTGTTTTTAGCTTTTCAGTTTTTTTTAACTTAAGTTTTTTACCGCAGTCGGGTTTTTTGATTTTTTAAATTTTATTTTTTTATTTTATACTTTTTAGTTATGAGTTGTAAATCCCACTTAAGTGTGATAGTTTTCCTTTAAACTTCGTTATATATAGGTACTACTGCCGTGACATTTAAATTTCTAACTACAACCGTTTAGTTGGTAGAGGGGACACACACTTGATTCTAACGAAAATTGGTACTTTAAAGCTTGATAAGTCACGAACAGTTTACTTAATCAAATAACGTTCTTCCCAAACCACTAATATTTTTGAAAGACCTATCCAACGATACCCCGATTGATATAGTTTGTTGACTTTCATTTTTTTAATTTTCACAATATGGCGTCCAGTAGTCGCCATATTGAATTTTCATTAACGTCATGTCTTTAGTGACACTCGCCGGACTAAGAGGAATCGATTGACGTGTGAATCATAAAAATCGCCTCAGGCGTTTGGTCTGTATAGTGCTTCAAAGGAACATACAAACATACATACATACATACATAGGCTGATAAACACATTACCACTCCTTTGCGTCGCGCAGTCGGGTAAAAAGGTACTTTAATAGCGTTGTAGTGGCTTGTATGTCATCAATAGAGATTGCGTTACTGTTACATCAACTATATTAGGCCAAAGTTGTCATACCTGACACCGCTACAGTTCTACTTTAAAACTGAATGGAGATATAATTACGGCACTTTCTTTGTAGGTGCACCTTCTTTGGCCTTTTATTGGACCATCGATTAGTTTTTACAAAACGTTTATACAACTAACTTTTGCTGGTTGATCTGTGAATCTTATGTAGCTTTTATATGTCATGTAGGAGTAGGTAATAACGCGCATTGATTGTTCGGTGATGGTCATTGCGCGCGCGCAGGTGAAGTCATCGATGGCGATAATGTGTAGTTACAGCGTAAGGACAGCTCAATACTGGTCGTAAACTTGTGTGACATGTCACTCTTATTTTAAGGTTCTTTTTTATTTAAATTGTGTAGGTACACAATGTGTGTTTTCCCCACTGTAGGTATATGGTCGTTTGTCTCTCAATATCCTGTGGTCTTACATGAAAATAATGAAATTAACAATTTTTTTTTTGCTTGGTACCAATTTACCAAATAAGTGACTGAATGCAATGGATGTATAGGCTCCACTAGTGACGGACGTACGTCTGGTGGGACCCTCGACCTAGGGCTTTGCTGACCAACTGATTAAGTACTTAACTCTCATTTTGTGCCCCAACAGTAATTTAGTACCTAGGTACTAAATTACTGTTGGGTTTTGATTTTGTGCTTCAAAGATGTAGGACTTAAGCAAAATCTCAGAAACGACAACGCCAGCAGCGCCCAGCGGGCCCTTCTTGTTAATGGAAATAAAAGTTTAGTGCCCGGAGCACTCTGTGCCCTCCTGTCGCAGACACAGAGAGGGATATCAGGACTAGACGGTCTTGTCATCAGTGGCGGCCTTAGGGAGTTGCGAGCAGGGCAACCGCTCAGGGCCTCGCTCTTGCAGGGGCCTCGCGCAACAACTCAAGAAGAAAAAGTTGACATTAAAAACTTTATTAACCTTTTATTTAAAACAATAATATAAGTTTGGTAAGTATAAGAAGTAGTTAATATTATCTAACGATATCAAAATTAACGATCAGAGATTTGACGATCAGAGAGTGAAGAACTGTATTGTTTAAACCATAGAAATGTAAAATATAAGTATCTATGGTTTAAACCATGTACAGTCGAGTTCTTTAATATCTGAGCATGTTCATGAATCAAAAATATATAGGCAATGGTAAGTTTCATAAAACTCTAAACAGCTTCGCCGTACAATAAATTGTAAACAATCTGTGACATCATAAATATGTGACTACATTAAATCAATAATATTACTACAGATAAAGACTCTAAAAATTGTGCGCAATCCCTTGTTCATATTATTTAGCGCAAAGTTAGGTTCACAAATATCTATGCAATTATTTTTCTATGAAAAAGATCTTGAAACAAAATCAACTTGAAGTTGTCAGTTATGACATCCTTCAACGGCAATATTGCATTATTACTCGAACTTCTGCTCCGGCAAGCAAAAATAAATTTTATGGTAAAGGCCATTTACCTAGTTGAATATTCAAAGCTGTATAGATATTTATGAATCCTAGGTTGCAACAAATATATTGAACACTAGAGTATTTAGATATTTATGTTCCGAAGAGTAGTCAGATATTTTTGACTGCACTACCGTAACATACTTATGAACAGTTTATATGAAAACATTTTATTGATGTCTAAGTTTGTATAGAACTATATGATCATTTTAATGCTTACAATATTTTGAAACATTGTCACTGCCAATATATTAATGAACTCGACTGTACCTACACGAAGGAAGCGACGACATTATCTCGCTGTTGAAATAAATAATATTAAAAAAAAAACTGACTTGTACGTGTACCACACTATCGGAGTAGTAGTCCTGATTCCTGAGAATGAGCGCCACCACAGTCCACACCTGTGACAGTTGCGTCTGCAGAAAAAGGTTTTCTAGATGACACAAGATCGATTTTTCAGCCCTTGCTAATCTCTTAATTGAAAATGACGTAACCGATTGGTTAGATTATACGGGCCCTTTCAATTCATATACTTTAGGTACGCAAAGGACAAGGGCTTCGCAAAGATTTGTCTCCCGGAGCCTCGCAAACCAACCCAGTGACTTCGTTATGTAGACAGAATGAATAATCAAAAAATCCATCACGCCTGTATTACGTGACGGACTAGTTAGGCAGATGCTAGCGCTACACATTCTGACGTGCATAACTCCAGCTTCCTCATATGTGATAGAATAATTCTACCTATGCCAATATTTAAGGGATAATAGCTGCAATCCAAGTTCCCAGTCTTAATTTAGCTGCCACAAAAACTTCGTCAATATGAGTCGTTTAGTGTGTGTTAGCTAGAGTGACGTCATCCCAGCTTCCTCATTCAATACCAGGCAAACCAGTGAGGTTAGGGTTTTGGAATATAGTCAGAAAAATAAGGCATAATAGCTGCACAAGGAAGGAAAAAACTGAACGATAATACTTAAAAAATGTTGAAACTACGATAAAAAAACGTGTGTGTAAGCTGGAGTGATGTCACCCCAGCTGCTCATGTCGTATCTTCCAAACGAAAGAAGATATGATTATGTATGATAGCTTAAAAATTAAGGCATAATAGCTGCCATTGGCAGCAAAATTTTCAAATCTCTGGTCAAAATACTCTATGACTTATTAAACCGATAAGTATGTGTAAGCTGGAGTGACGGCACCCCAGCTGCTCATGTCATATCTTCCGAACGAAAGAAGATACGATTATGTATTATAGCTCAAAAATTAAGGCATAATAGCTGCCATAGGCAGCAAAATTTTCAAATCTCTAGGCCTTGTAGTTTCCACGTAATAAGCAAAAAAAACTGTTCCGCGCCAAAAACATCAATTATTGCTTCGGAGATTGTAAACAGCGGCGTTGCCGTTCCGTGCGCTACATTATCAGTTTGAAGTAGTTTGAACTAGATTATAGACTGGGAGCCGACTACACATTTTTCTCAAACATGCTTGGAAATTTGAGCATTATTTTGACAATCTTCTTCAAGATAAATCGAAGCAAGCAAGCATTGATGGACTTACGTATATGTGCCTCGGCCCACATCATCCATCAATGCCTCTTTTGCTGGCCGCTGCAGTAATGTATTATTAATCGTACTATGTAAGTATTGAGTTATTTATAGTCAAATTGTGTGTTTAAACAGGACGAAAGAAAATTAAAGTTTACTTACACTTTTAATCAGTTCGCGGACGAAGTAGAAGAAGAGAAGAGAAGAAGAAGTAGAAGAAGAGAAGAAGAAGTATAGAAGTTTTATTATTAGGACGTATAAACATACAGGGTGTTACGGAAAGGGTATATCAATACAAACGGGTTGAAGAGTGTATCTGGTCTAGAATCTCTGTACAAAATTTCAGCTCAAAAGCATTCACTTTGAAAATGCTTAATATTTTTTTATTTCGACATCACGGCGCTGCACTGGCGCGCGGCGGCGTGATGTGCATGTACTAGGCGCACAGAAACACTACAGATAATGGATAATGACCCTCGTAGTGTGGTGACACGTTTGTTATGATTTCAATTTAATAAACTATCGAAATAAAAAAATATTAAGCATTTTCAAAGTTACTACTTTTGAGCTGAAATTTTGTACAGAGATTCTAGACCAGAGCCCTGATTCACAACCATACGATAGGCTATCGTATCGAAAACCTGAGATTTCGATAACCTGATTTAACTTCCCCTCAACAGCAAATAGCTGTTGGAAGAATAGCTGGCGTCTATTTGATTTAAACTGACAAAATTTTCGGGTTTTGGACTTGTAAACAGCGTTAAGAAGACTCCTACGATAACAATGATTAATGTTCGATACGATACGGAAGCATATCGAGTGTTTGTGAATAAGGGGGCAGATACACTCTTCAACCCGTTTGTATTGATATACCCTTTCCGTAACACCCTGTATATACTCAACCGCCAGCAAAATGTGATTTTACAAGCTCGAAATCAAATCTTCTCACTATTGACAGCTGATTTGCGTAGCAAAAATTATGTCCACAGATAAATGCAACCGTTTTTTTAGGCATTGAGGCATTGGTCTTTGAGCCATCTCTTTTAGGGTTCCGTAAATCAAAAGGAAAAAACGGAACAATTATACGATCACTTTGATGTCCGTCTGTCTGTCTGTCAAGACCCTTTATGTCAGGAATGCGTGGAGGTATCGAGTTGAAATTAATACCATATACTCAGGTCTGCGGTCCCTTGAAGCTGTAAAAAAATCGAACTTCTAAGTTAACGTAAAAAAAAAAGATACGGCCGTTTATGAAACGTATATTTCGACACTCTTAAGGGAATTAAAATGTATAGAGTACTTCCCGTTGACCTAGAATAGGGAATGCAATCTCGTTCTCGCGATATCTCGGCCATATTTACCTTAATCTCGGTCAAAAATCGGACGAGATCTCGCGAGATTAACGATATTGCACAGGAGCATAAATATATGTGTTTCCCGTAGCAGAAAGAGCGTTCTCTTCAGCTGGTTATTTGGCCTGCAAAATTAGAAGACGTCTGTCAGACGACTCTTTAACATTTTATGCTTTTTGCGAAGCTATTTTCAATAACTTTTACACTATATGGTTTAGGAGGCTGATTTTTTGAAACCGTACTGGGTTTACTATAGTGAACCCATTTTTATACATTTCGTTGCTGGCGACTCTGGGTTTTTTGTCTATGAACTTTAAGCCAAGTCCTTTGTACGGAACCCTCGGGCGCGAGTCCGACTCGCACTTGACCGATTTTCTTAATGACATTTGTTCTGATTCGACATTACTTTAGATTTGCTTTATGTATAGAATTGTTCAAATGTCACGATTTCATGAAAAAGTAATTCAATCGCTAGTAATAATAAGCATTAAATAGACCAATTCTATCTTATTTCACCAACCTCAGAAATAAAGCACAAACCAATTATATTCAAAATGTGTTTACTGTAAGTGTACCTAGTTCTCTCGTCGTCTAAAGTTGATAAGAATCTACTTTGTTACATTCATAGTTCAGTCGGCTCTTAGTCTATATCCTCAATATACAAAATTAAAAATATTTTGAGCGCAAGTTAAAATGACTTCTAATAGAATGCATGCTAAGTGCAAGCTTGGTTGCAGTATTGTAGCGCACGGAACGGCAACGCCGCTGTTTACAATCTCCGAAGCAATAATTGATGTTTTTGGCGCGGAACAGTTTTTTTTGCTTATTACGTGGAAACTACAAGGCCTAGAGATTTGAAAATTTTGCTGCCTATGGCAGCTATTATGCCTTAATTTTTGAGCTATAATACATAATCGTATCTTCTTTCGTTCGGAAGATATGACATGAGCAGCTGGGGTGCCGTCACTCCAGCTTACACATACTTATCGGTTTAATAAGTCATAGAGTATTTTGACCAGAGATTTGAAAATTTTGCTGCCAATGGCAGCTATTATGCCTTAATTTTTAAGCTATCATACATAATCATATCTTCTTTCGTTTGGAAGATACGACATGAGCAGCTGGGGTGACATCACTCCAGCTTACACACACGTTTTTTTATCGTAGTTTCAACACTTTCTAAGTATTATCGTTCAGTTTTTTCCTTCCTTGTGCAGCTATTATGCCTTATTTTTCTGACTATATTCCAAAACCCTAACCTCACTGGTTTGCCTGGTATTGAATGAGGAAGCTGGGATGACGTCACTCTAGCTAACACACACTAAACGACTCATATTGACGAAGTTTTTGTGGCAGCTAAATTAAGACTGGGAACTTGGATTGCAGCTATTATGCCTTAAATATTGGCATAGGTAGAATTATTCTATCACATATGAGGAAGCTGGAGTTATGCACATCACATTCTGACAGTATGTAGGTCCCAAGTCGCTAAATTACTTACATATCTATGTACCTAATTACAAAACAAAGATATCACTTGCCATGAGAATCTCTCATTATGATGAATATTGTAATAAATGTTGTAGCCTACCTAACCTACAACATAGCTATCAGTCATAAAGAAATGACTAGGTACTATCTACCATGGTCGATCGCTATGTGCCAATCGTCTTGTACCCTTTCGCCACACTTTGAGCACACATCCTAATGGCGCGCATCATTATCTAAAGCTGATGCGTCGCGGCGTCGGATGGCAACAGTAATGACAGCATCCAAGGTGAGTCTTATATAATTCTGTGCATCTTAGTAAGTATTTATAATGTAAGTACTTGAACATTCTAGACGGCTGCTGGTAGGTAATATTAGGTCCGGATTCAGGTTTAGATAATAATCGTTGCATGCTTGGTTGGTTCAAAATCAAGTGCATACCTTACCTACTACTACTACAATCCTGAATGTGATCTGTTTGCCGATGAATGGAGTATGTGTATGTCTGATGTTTTGTGAGAAGAAGTATGCTAGGCTGTCCTCTATTATATGTTAGTAGTTGAATACCTACCATACCTGTTTAAATCTTTATGTTAATTAATGTAATTGGTGTTACCGTAAACAATAGGTACTTGTCGCCAATTATACGTTTCTTGCTGACACCGAGGCAGACCCAGGAGGAGCAGGACAAGATGGCGGGGCGAGCTTCACACCTACAGGATTGCTCCACACTAGCTGGCCGTTGCCCTGCAGTGGGACAACTAGACTAAAAATAAATAAATTAATGTTTCTTGGTCTGTCTGTCTGTGTCTTGTCTGTCCGTATAAACATCATACTAAGCCTGAGTCATAGACGATAGGGCTGAGTACTCTTTGTCAAATGTAGTCAATGTAGAGCTACAGAAATGCCCATACTTTGTTTATTTTACATCTCCAATCTGTTGCAATATCGTACCAATTAGGAAATTATATTATTATGAGTTTACCACCTAGCACGAGATCGACTCTCACGGGTAAACCTACCAATTTTGCCTACCTACTTAGCAAAAAGTACCTGGGTATTGGCATAATTATGTAAATACACCGCGAGGGAGTCGATACGTGTTAGCTGCACCGAGTTAAGTGTAAATGATATTCGAAACAGCTTTATGATCTCATTGCGGGCGGTGGGCGGTGACCCACAAGCGCTGCAGCCTCCCAGGCAGTATGAGTGCGTGCCTTTGCCTGCTCTGTGCTTTCCTCGTTGTCTCTGATGCGCGTAATTTTTTGCGCGCTGGATTTGAATTTCTAATTTAATTTTTTGAGACTCTTGAGTTTAGCCATCATTTTATTTATTTGTGTCTTATGTGTGCATAATGTGCATAGTGGATAATATTGCTGTAATAAACTGTTGAGTGGTTGTGTGAATATTATTCTCATGGGAATTGCACGGTGTGTTGGATTCTAATGTGTGGACTACGGAGTGCTAAAGGAAGCGTATTTAAACGTAAGTGGACTCACAATCATTAGTAGGTAAATGCGTTGAGTGCTAAACTTATTAAATGCGTTTAGTGCTAAAACTTAGTAAATGCGTTTAATATAAAGGCTAAGGCTAAGGTTTAGTGCTAAACTTGTTAAATATGTAAACTTAATTTTAAAACACCATTCTGTCTCTATCATCTTCAAACGATTGACAGAAACAGACGAAACGTTGGTTTTAAGTTCGTTTATAAAAATAATATAAAACTTTTTTTAAAGAGATTTTACATTGGCCTCAAACTAGGCAAGCTTGTATCTTGGGCACCAATAGGGAGGGACCAACAGGGAGGCAGGTTTACCAAATAACAATGCAATATTGTATTGTGCTATATTGTGTCAGCGGTTGACATAGAGCAGCTATATCGAGTTCACAGATTACTAATATGTAGCAGTTTTTTTACATCCACTGTTGCACTATCCCGTATCATTGTCATTATGTAGATTTGCTTCCGAACGCGTTTACATAACAAGTTCCTTAATCTGTGGTTTGAATGAAAGGTGTTGGTCTATAATGTATCTTATTCCATCTACTAAACGCTTTATATGCGTATTTATTGATTTCTGGTGCAAGCGGTCCTAAAATGTTCAATTTGCGACTAACTTACCTAAGAGGTAAATGACGGAGAATAGTGTGAAAATAGTAAAAACATAATATCTAGTATTACATTCATACACATCCGCAGCCCCACTGCCGAGCATAGGGCTATCTAGTCATGTGCCAATCCCCCCGCCCCGCCCCTGCGCCATGCTCATCCAGGTACTACCCGCGATGGCAACATATATCGTCTGCCCATCTCGCCGCCGGACGACCGACGCTTCGTCTCCCAGTCCTCGGACGCCACACGGTTACAGCCTTACTCCACGTGTCATCACTGCGCCTTGCCAGGTGTCCTGCCCAACCATTTGAGTTCCATAACGCACTACATTTCCTTCTGAGTTCTATTTTTTACTGTAATCTCATATTTGTCGTACCATAGTTATATACAGATTATTATAATCCTATTATAGACCTAGATTAATATACATTACTGAACCATAGGTATGTACCTACACTTTTTGTAAACTTATTATTTCAATACATTTTTATTTTATTTATTTTTTATACTTAACTCGTTTTCCGATGTCGAAAACCTTCGTACGTACTTATGTGGGTTTCGAAGTTTGGGACTCTGTTTACAAGCCTTATGCCAAGCATGGAATACTCCATGGCTCACTGTGCCAGTCTCGTCCTGTGCACAGCCTCTTGCGTGAGCGTCCACGTCTCAGCACCGTACGTTGTGGTGGGCAAAACACACTGGTATTAGAGGCGGGACTTCAGACATCGTAGAATTTTGGCTGATTTCAGAATGTCGTCGTCCAATTCGCTAAATGCGGCGCACCCTTCTCGATATCTCTGTTTGTTGATTCTCTTTGCCAAATTAAAGAATACGACCAAAATAAACATACTGGTCAACCACCTCCAACATTTAATTTCCGACATTAAAAGAACGATTTGAATTGCTGAAGATTTTTGCCATAATCTTCGCCTTGGCCATATTCATCGTAAGTCCTACTTTAATAAAAGAAGCATCACAAAGGTGTTGAAGTATTCATACATTTACTCTAAAAAATAAATAAATAAAATAACTATTCGGACCTTATGTGCATCATCGCGGATGACTTTACATAAAGATGGGTATATACCTACCTACACATAAAGAAAGGGTAAAGACTTAAATCACAGGGGCTTTCATTCAAGCAAGTTGAACATGTACAATGGTACGATGATGGTATCCCAGCGAGAGAGAGTATCGGAAACTTGCGTTACTTTTAATACTCAACAACTGTAAAGTCGAAATAACAACACTGCGCGACCTGATCGAACCCCGGACCTTCTGCTTAGCAGTCGCGACTGCGACCATTGCAGCAAAGAGCCAGTGAAGAGAAGTCTAATTTGAGAAATAAAATGATAAAGCAGTTAAAAAACAAATCACCTGTCTGCTAGTGAAATGAGGTATTTTTAGTTGAGCATAATATTATAGTTTATACTTATGCGTACCTATCCTCGTTTAGCTGATATGGTTTATCTACGTGCGTGTCGGATAAATTAAAATAGTAATATCAAATTATATTTTCCTTTTCTAATATTTCACAGTCGGCTTCAAAGAAAAGGAACCCCTTTTGGTAATGACATTAAACCCATTTAAGTTTTTTGTAATGTGTTGTATATGGCGTGCTGGTCTAGTGGTTAAGACTGCGACTTAGCAATGCGATGGTCTCGAGTTCAAATCCTCGGACGAGAAGTTCTTTTTTCTTTTTTTTTGTTTCTTTTATAGGTTATTAGGTGATTTTTGTTAATTATTATTTAAGAAATCAAATGTTGAAGTAGGTATGAGGTTTGTAAGAAAATCTAGGCATGTTGCATAAACAATATTCATTTATTTCTCTAATTACATTTCTAGGACTTCATGGAATCCACTTCATGTTTGAATATACAGTTTTCTATGTGTGTTAAATTGGGGTTATTTACTTAGAATATTAACTAAACACAAAATAGATACCCTGGGTGAGGTTTAGAACGTTTAACATTAGATAACGGTTCATTTATAGATTTTTCTAGAAACAACTACAATAATATTTAATTTTATTCATTTAAAGTTGTGAAAACATTATTTTTTTATACTTTGTATGATCTTATCGGAAAAAAGATTAAAAAATTAAATGTTGTCATTTGTGCCTGTGAATTACAGAGGAAGAACCAACATCATGCTAAACTATAAAAGTATAGCAATATACATCTTTCTCTTTTATCACATTTTCTGATAACCCTTATTTAACACAACATTAGAAATTATAAAAATATGTGAGGTCAGATGGTGCATCACACATTACAAGACTACTTGTAAACAAAAGTATCTGGATTGATAATAATAAAGGTTGTTTATTTTTGATTAACTACGAATTAATGATCCCACAAATATTGGGAATTATTAACACTTGCTCATACGTTCCAATGTAATTTTATCAGATCAGTTACACAATAAATCTGCCGAGTAAATTGCCTATTAATAACGGAGAGGATGGCCGTCACTGTCTATCACTTCTTGAAGTCACACTTGAACGCGTAGTTTTGAAGGGTGTCACTGAGTGAACTTCCACAATATTACGGTGTCGCCCCGATTCATTAGTGTAAACAATTATTGAGCGAGGGCCTTGGCGATCACATTTCACATCACCAGTCGCATGATACCTTTGTATCCATCTACAAACTGTTTTTCTCTGGAACGAAAATAATAATATTAGGAATACATAAAAAAAACCAACTTGTCAGTAATAATGCAACATGATTGCAACAATAAATACATATATGTGTATAACGTAAATCTTACCGTTATGCCCATATCTCGTTCTTTATGCTTTGTTCCTGTTCCCAGAGAACAACAATTTTAGAGTCCGCGTATCACTGGTCAGTTTCCCTCAGTCGTCAGTTTATTTAATTCCAGCCTTCAAAATCATCTGTTCTAAAACTTAATAAATTGGATAATATTTCGACGAAGATAATTACGCACAAGCGGATCGACACGAAAACGAAACGATTTGAAAAGTAATTATACCCTCAATCACAGTTTAGTAAATAAGGCGAAGAAGTATTCTAAATTCAACCTTAACTCGCAGTTCATACAGCTAGTTAAGTTTCTGAAGTAAAATTACGGTAGGTAGGGCAACAATCGGAATCAAGCACATTCTATGCAACCAAACAAGAAATCTATGCAAATTTCAACCTTATCTTTTAGTTAATTGAGGAGTTACGAATTGCATTTTGTAAAACAAGACGGTAAGGTGTTAGTATTTATAATACGTGGTGGAAGTTGAAATTTAAACCTTAATATCTAGAAGATTAGACCGTTATCAACCTTGTTCGATAAAAGAAGTAAAGCTATTCAAATTTTCGTTAAGATGGCTAACTGATTCAATAGTCTAGTGGTATAAGGCGCGGTCTACGTGATCGGCTGGCGCCTGGTGATGCGGGTTCGTATCCTCAATCGCACGTAAAGTGTCTTTTTGTAAGTTAAGTTATTCTTGGGATACGGTTCGGGCAAAAAGCCGAAAAAATACCATAATTATAATTATTTAAAAACTTGCAAATAATATTTGAGTGGGATCGGTGGATGCTCGGGCAGAGATGGATGCGGCGCGCGGCAGCGGGGGAGGGAGCTGCTCGAGGCCAGAGCCACGTGACGCGCCCGCCGTCGCTCGAGCGACGAGCGACGGCGGGCTCGAGCGCGCTCGGGCGATAATCTTTAAAGTCTTGAGGGGTTCCTTTTCGCTGAAGCTGTTCGTACATAATTATTAAGTACGTATTATATTACATTTTACTGAGTTTCTAATAAATAATACCTAGTTAGCTTAGTTCACACTTTGCATACTTATGATACCTATGTTTGTTAAACAACTAACATGAGTAGGTATTTCCTTATCATAGGTATCAGCGTATCGAGTGTATCCAGTACTAGTTACTGCTCGCGACTTGGTTCGCGTGGAAGGCGTAATACACCACAGTAACTATACTAAAATAACAGCCACATTTCCTATTTTTTATTCGAATATGTCGTGGTATCTACCCATGTTTTGATTGACAAATTTAAACAAAAATCGGTTATTGTGAACTAACTAATTATGCTTCGTAATCCAATCCTCATTGTATACTATGTAGTCGCACCATTTCGTGCGCACACGTCACAATATTTAAAGATGAAATTCAAATTCTTTCATCCTAAAGAAAAACAAATGTTGTCTGTGGTCTAGTCGTTGGCGCGGTCTCCTGACATCTGTCAATCATTGTACTTTTTTGTGCCGCGCACTGATCACGTTTTCGTATATAAAAGTTCTGAAAAGTTTTAACAAGATGGGAAAACAGAAGAAAACGAGACGATGGAATGTAGGAGCTGACCGTACGCCTGCGAGAACTGGAAAATCGCTTGAAAAAGCAAAGCGGAGCCGTCATCGAAACTCAGTTGTCGGCAATTGAAATCAAAGACTATTGAAATCATGCTCCCTATTAAAGGGATGCCGTTATACGCACAGCAGTCTCTAGAGTTTTCACTGTGAGGTCAACCATGAGAACGTAACTGTGCCGTATACTTACACAAGAACGATACCACATGAGCTACCACGCGATTCTAGCCGATGGTATATACGTTCAGTGTTCGGAGGATCTTTGGCCGACATAGGATGTCGTAATACACACAGCAGTCTCTAGTTTTCACTGTGAGGTCAACCATGAGAACGTAACTGTGCTGTATACTTACATAAGAACGACACCACATGAGCTATCACGCGATGCTAGCCGATGGTATATACGTTCAGTGTTCTGAGGATCTTTGGCCGTCTCTAAGTGTTCTCACGCGAGGTGAACCATGAGAACATTCAACTGTGCCATCAACTCCACACAGACTCACGAGAGGTTAGTCAATGTTCTATAATAATAATCCATTTATTTCAGGTTAAATCAAATAAAATCAGATATAAACCAGTCTATACGTCCAGTGTTAAAAACACATCCCTCCTGCATTCCTAGAGCTATCACGTGAGGTTAGCCATGGATTTAGATCTAAGCAGTCTGGGACCTAACTCTAATTAGTCTTCGTAGATGAGTACGGAGCCCTCTTCCATGGAAGACTACAGTTGGACTGTGTGTTATGTGACCGAAGCCAACGCAGCCGGATTGGGAATACCCATACTCAATGCTGTTAATTATAATCTAATTCCAAAATACTTTATATTCTAGATGTTAATATACATACATAACACATAATCGGCCTATAATGTTCCCACTGCTGGGACACAGGCCTCCTCTCAGTGAGGGTGTTAATATACAATTTTACTAAGCTATGTTAGTACTTCAATTCTACTAAAATACAGCCGAAAGGAGGCTGAGAGTGGAACGATATACATACCCAATGTGAAGTCCTAAGTTCAAGTATTGAAAATCTACTTGTGAGATGCTGGGGTACAGTTAGCTACTTTACCTGTAGAACTGCATGGCAGTCTGGCCACACGGTGGTCAATTATGATAATGGACTAAATGTGGAGATGAAGTTAAACATTTAAAAGAAGTATGAAACATTCATAATTTGTAGCCTATTGAACCCACCAAAATTTAAAAAGGAAGGGTGACAGCAGTAAATGGAAGTGGAATCAAATGGGACCACACAATCAGGGGGCAGCGAACCACAGCGGCCGCACTATTACATTCATTGGGAAAAGTTCATAACAGTCTAATAGCCTCCCAAGCATTTGTATAGTGCGGATCAAATTGAAACATTAAGTTTCTGAGCTAGACTGAGTGTGACATTAATATCATGAAAATTGCAATAATCTGAGATCCTTAATCCTACCTAGCCATGAGGAAATTCAAGAATTGATGTGAGTAAACACCAATATCAAAATACCTATTCTACACACCAATTCAGAATAGCTATCTATAAGCTTCAAGATAAATCCAATGCCAACAACCGTTGCCAGAACCAGCATCATCACTAGCTCAGGTACAGACTGGTAGATTGCAATATTTCTCTGAAGTATGGTATTACTACTAATCCAACCATACCTGAGTGGATCAAGGGTTATAAACTACCTTTTACTGAGTTTCCAATTCAAACCTCTGAATAACAACTTCATTCAGAAAGAAAGCAATCTATCCCCATGGAATAATCTCTTACATTAGGTGCTATAGAAACATGTGCTCCTGTCAAATAAGTAATTTTATCTGGTATAATTGTACCAAAATCGCATGGTGCTTGGAGATACATATTAAATAAAAACTTAATATGTAGTATGTTACTAGGTATATAAGTTTTTTGCCTACAATATTACATTGATTTAAAAAATTCATATCAATTATCTATATGAAAATATGTCAGGAGATATCCCCAGTTTCTATTTCAAGATATGTTATAAGTTATAACAGTTTACATGCCTCGTATTTGGACCTAGCACCGCTCCATATGTATTCACAAACATCATAAAGCCAGTTGTCTGTCACCGGAGGTCACTAGGGTTGCTTTTTGTCATACATCTTGACAATTATATTCTGTGCCCTGCCGATCCATATGTATAGAAAGTATGTGTTTAGAAAATATGTCGGATACTCAAACTGTGTTAAATATCTAGGATTTATTATTAAAACTGAAAAGAGTGCCCAGACAGTGCTGCCAATGTCTAGGATATTAGTTGGGTTCAGTCCAGTTTGCCATTTCACTTCCTCAGGAAAATATAGACTTTACCCTGTAGTCCATAAAGAATATTAAGTCTGAAATGAGATATAAATAATAGAGTGTGTCTAATTACTAGGTATTCTAGTAGCTGCATCTGTATATGAATATGGTTAACTTTATACCAAACTAGGTTAAAAATCACTGATTTACAAATACAACAGAACTAGAAACAAATTAAAAATCATTTATTTGCAGAGATTGTTGGTTACCTTACATTTCAACAAACCACAATAGAATTAAACAATTTGATTTTGTTCTCGAAATATTGTCCCAAACTGACTGGGGTCTGGTATGTAATGATATCAACATCCACAGGCACTGGACAGTTAATGTTGAAAAGTTCCTTACCTTACCTTGAACTATTAGCAGCATTTATGGGGCTCAAAACATTTGCAAGCAAACTCAGTTACTGTGAGGACTTAGAAAAGATATCACAACGGCCATATCCTGTGTCAGTAAGATGGGTGGTACTCATTTTACTCATCTGAATAGCTTGGCTTAACAATCTTGGCAACGGTGCAAGGAATGACAAATACGGGTTTATGCATTTTATATTAGTTCCAAAGAAAACAGTATGGGAAATTGAATCTAGGCTTCCTAACATAGAAATTAAATGGAAGTGATGTGATAAAGCCTACAAGTCAATTGTTGCTAAAAAAAAAAAAAAAATTGCAGCAACTTGTACAACTTTGAAACCCTACATAGGGACCTACTTCTAAGTAAAGATATACCTATGCAAGCAGGGGGGGGGGGTGTGCTGTACTGGGCCAGCCCCCGATTGACCTGTTTACAATCAGCAGCCTAATTGTGGAATGCCAAATCGTCAAATGATTCTGATCATTTGACGATTTGGCTGATTCTGTGACTGATTCTGTACTATTAGACGCGACTACAATAAAGAAAATATAACTAAATTTAAAGATTGTATGAGCAAAATTAATTATTCTGAAATATATGAAACAGACGACCCGAACATTGCCTACTACAACTTTCATGAAGTATTTTCGCTTTTCTACAACCTCTGTTTTCCTAAAAAATTGATTAAAATAAATGTAATAAAAAAGCAAAGGTGGTTATCTAAGGGAATTAAATCATGTAGTAAAAAAAAACGGCAACTTCTGTGGACCTACAGATTAAATCCAAGTAAACTAAATAGAACTCGGTTTAAAAATTATTCTAAGTTATTTAGAAAAATCATCACTCTGACACAGCGTTCACAAAACAACTACAGAATTAAAATATCAGACAATAAATGTAAAACTGCCTGGCAAATAATAAATCGAAGAAAATTTAATGTACCTAAAAATTATATTTCAAAAATTAAAATCAATAACGACAAGATAACGGACGCGAAACAAATTGCAAATGAGTTTAATAACTATTTTATCAATAAAATACAACCAATACAGACTAGTAATAAAACTACAACACTCATCGTTAATAGCAAAAACTCAATGTTTATGGCACCCTGTCCACCACAACAGGCACATAAAATCATTATGGGGTTGAAAAACACTAATAGCGTGGGTTACGATGGTATCTCAACTAAAATAATAAAATCAGTAGCATCTGAAATAAGCCACCATTTGTCTCACATCATTAATCTCAGTATTATGGCTGGCAAGTTTCCTGACGCACTAAAGATGGCTATCGTTAAACCATTATTTAAGAAAGAAGACAGAGAGCTGATGGAATACTACAGGCCTATTTCTCTGATACCTATCTTCTCTAAAATATTTGAGAAATTCATTCAAAAGGAATTAAACGGTTATATAGAAAAAAATAATATACTGTGTAATGAGCAAAAAGGATTTCGCGAAAATAAGACTATAAGTATGGCCATCTATGACTTTCTATACACTGTATTGACAAGAGTAGATAAAAAAACACCTGTATGTGCTATCTTCTGCGATATGACGCAAGCATTTGACTACGTAAAACATGACATTTTAATTAGAAAACTTGACGCGTATGGTATTAGAGGTAATGTACTTAATTTATTTGAATCTTATTTAAGCAACAGAAAGCAAAAGACCGAAATCACTAGAATTAATACCAATACCAAAAAGGAAGAGATTTACTTATCAGAGGAACGTCTCACTACCTTTGGTGTTCCACAAGGAAGTGTTTTGGGACCTCCGCTTTTTACGCTATACATTAATGACTTACCTAAATCAATTTCACATCCTATGACTTTGTTTGCGGATGATAGCACGGTGACAATTTCTAATAATAACAGTGATATTATCCAATATAAACTTGACATTCACAATACTCTGACATCAATAATAAAGTGGTTAAATAATAATAATTTAAAAATTAATCTAGATAAAACTAAAATCATACATTTTAGTCAACGTTCGACTATAGAAAACATGGACATAAATATAACTAATAAAACAATTGAAAGCGTAAATGGTACGAAATTCCTTGGACTAATGATTGATAAAAGGCTTGACTGGAAATCGCAAATAGAGAACCTTTGCAAAAAAATTTGTAGTTCTGCATTTGCATTGCACTCTCTAGCTGCAGTTGTGAATGTTGACACCTTGATTGCAGCTTACCATGGCTTAGCTGCGTCTCACCTAAGATACGGCATTATATTCTGGGGAAATTCTACCGACGTTAACACGGCATTCAAGGCTCAAAAGAGATGTATTAGATCTATGTTTGGGTTAAAAACGGTTGATACATGTAAACCATATTTTAAAAAGTACAAAATATTAACACTTCCCTGTATGTATATTCTCGAAACCGCAATGTTTGTTAAAACTAACCCCAAACTGTTCCCACGTCTAGAGGACGCCGTACCGCGTAACAGAAGAGATGCGACTATTCTTCGCATCTATCCAGCAAAAACGGCACTCATGCGCAAGAGTATCGTCTGCATGGCTCCCACTATATTTAATATACTGCCTAAACGATGGAAAGAGTTAAATAGGAATGCATTCAAGCGTCAATTAAAACAGTTCCTTTTGCATAAAGCATATTACAGTGTTTCCGAATTTCTATCCGAAAAAGTTTTTTTTTAAATAACTTTGACATAAATCCTGTAATCTGAACATTTAACTCATAATTTTGACATAAATCTGTAATTTTGACATTCATCTTGTAATTTGACATGATCTAGACGTTCACATTGTAATTTAGCAATCAACATTGTAAAATCGACATAAATCTGTTAATTTGGACTTCGGTTGTAATTTTGACATGTAACATACATTTAAACTTTGACACTGTTCTTGTATTTGTGATTTATTTTTTCATTCTGAATGTTGACATGATGATATAATAATAATTTCGAATTAACAGGTCTCCAAGTTAAAAATTTTGTATTTGCAATTCTGAGTGATTTTCTTTCTTTTTGTGAAATTTTATAATAATATAACTTATAACTTTCTTTCTTTTTGTGAAATTTTATAATTTTTTAGTTGTCAATAAAAAGAATAATAGTTTTCAATATTATAGAAATATTTGTACGCCGATACTTACGGCTAAACATGACTGGACTTAAACAATTGATTTTAATCTTGCATGCTCTTGTATGTATACCATGTTTAGACAAATAAAGAATATCTTATCTTATCTTATCAGTTGGCTTCATTTCTATCACAATTGGCTTCATTTTACGATTTTCGAATTGCGAAACTCTAGTTTATTATTAAACCAATTATGAACGTTAAGGCCCTGCGCAGAAACTAGAGTTTCGCAATTCGAAAATCGTAAAATGAAGCCAATTGTGATAGAAATGAAGCCAACTGATCAGAATCATTTGACGATTTGGCGTTCCGCAATTAGGCTGCAGGTCTAATACTAAATATCAACATATCATGGCTCCCTGATCCAAGTATGTTCTGTAGATCTATTCACTGTCAAATGGGATCTCGACACCCAATGCACAGGAGTCACTGTTTGCTGCCATATTATCAGGGACGCTTTCCTGATAGGAGAAAGACTGATCCCTCAATTAATATAGTGTTAGCTTTGCTCTAGATCAGTAGACTCTCTTCTGTTAGACACAAGACATTGACCCCTAGGCTCAGTCATGATAGTCATATAATTTTTACCACTAAGTTTAATGATGTATGATATCCTAATGGTATTGAGTGAGCTATATAATAATCAGCAAATTCTGTAGTTTTTTGGCCGCCACATTGACACAAAAATGACAGAGCGACAAGGTTTCTCACGGATATATTTATATTAAGACCAAAGAATCCCAAATATGAAGTTAGTGGGACCCTAGTATCGTTTTGCATTATTTAACCGGCCAAGCACCGCGCGTGTTGGCGACGAGACAATGGAAAATCAATTGTGTCTCATTAGCGGAGTTCGACAGATTAATTTATTTCCCAATCAAACCCTTGGTTTAGAATTTCTAACCAAACAATTAGTAACGATAATAGCTCTTGTAACTGCACACAAAATTCAAACCTGGTCACTCATTAGTACACTTCTTATAATGAGGACAATATTAACATAAAAATCCAGATATAATTAAAACCTGGTAGATCCGAACTCAACTTGATTCTACCATTTTTTAAAGATAATTTATCTTTCTGTACTGCCACAACCCCTAAATTGTCCTATCTAGATTTTACTAGGTAAGAGTATAAGACAAAATTGTAAATCATTAATTATAACTATAAGAAAGCCTTATGATGCAACCTCTACTGTAACCAATAATAGATGGATAAAACAAATTTCAAGTAAGAGTGGAATAGATATTATTATTCCTAAATTCACATATACAGACATGCCTCTACTTCAAAGGGCTCTGAAGAAGGTGTCATTATGCTGGTTGGACCACAAATTTCTCAACCCTTACTCGGTTTTATAAGAGACCTTTTTATTAGTGATTCTAATGCTTTTGCACCAGCTGATGCTCTATAGAGTGGTTGTACATAGAACTTATTACATGTCAATGATAATTGTCTGATTATAAGAAATTGATGTGTGCCATATGGGATTATTAATTAAACTAGTTGATTCAAAACTGATTATATTTCCAGAATCTAATAGTAATTAGAGAATTATAAATTAAGTTAGGTAACTATTTACCTTAATGGTACACTGATTCTTAATAGAAATGCATTACAATTAGTAAGTACCTAACAAACATAGAATAGCATGTTAAGTTACAATGTTCAATTATTGAACAATGCTCATTTTATGTACCTATGATGACCAACACAACTTTATTCTTTGAACATCTACATAGTATACAATGAGGATTGGATTACGAAGCATAATTATACAGATCGGACTAACTTACCTATAGTCCATTTACTATAGCATTAGACAGAAGTTAAAAAAGGCTCTTTTAGGGGCACACTTTGTAACAAAAGTACAACAAACATTATTACAGTCAAGATTGATGTGGAGATAAATATAATCAATTTAAATAACAGCAGTCACACTTAATTGTACTTATTTAACCTATCTACCTTCTGAAATTACAACGCTTTTATTTAATATTATTTAGTTTTTACATAAAATATTGTCGTGTCAATGTTTAAAATCTAAAAGAAGCAGGGGCGGACAGTACCGGTAACGTTTTTCATGTCACTATAACTCTACCAAATCTAAAATGTTCCCTATTCCCTTCATAAGTTGTGGCAGCACGTGTTTTTTTTATTTTGTCGGTTTATATAAAGTTGTTTTTAATAAACTGATTGTTACTAAAAATTGTTTCATTTCACGTACCTATCTAAGCATAGTGACGTGTAGATAGATATAATATGCTTTATTGTATGCCATGCATTGTTACTTACAAAAAAACCACATAACTTATTTATTAAAATTGTTTGAACTTAACTTGAAAATAAAATGTTTCGTATTCCTGCTTCTGCGAGCCTCTTTTTTCTAATGTTATAACAAATGGACTATAGTGACGTCCGATCCTTAATTATGTGAAGTAATCCAATCCTCATTGTATCCCAACCCTTCCCAGATAATCATCCTATACTTTAGGTATATTGGATTGCCTTATTAAACCCCTTCTAGAAGTTGTGTTGTGCTGTATGCCGGGACTATACGATGCCCATGTAGGTCATCGTGAAGTCCCGTTCTTATGCTTTGAAAGAAGGATTGACAGATGTCAGGAGACCGCGCCAACGACTGGACCACAGACAACATTTGTTTTTCTTTAGGATGAAAAAAATTGAATTTCACCTTTAAATATTGTGACGTGTGCGCACGAAATGGTGCGACTACATAGTATACAATGAGGATTGGATTACTTCACATAATTAAGGATCGGACGTTACTAGGTAAGTTAGTCCGATCTGTATAATTATAGTTCACAATAACCGATTTGAAATTATCTGGCGTTGGAAAAATCCACCCTAAGTATTAACTTAGGGTGGATTTTTCCAACGCCAGATACTTTTATCGGAGGAATAATTTTGAATTTTTGACAGTTCTATACAAAAACTGTCAGATGTCAATTTTATTCCACGAATTAAAATTATCGGTCGATTGAAAAATCAGTCGCATATTAAGTATTGTACCTATAGCCTCGCGGAGATTTTTGTGGGTATGATGAGTACCTACTATAAACATGTAGTAGATAATACATCATTTTTATGTATTACATCAATAGTTTTCACAGCGCACGCCTAATAATGACTTTTATAGGCAAATTTTTGATAAGTACCTTGGGTAAGTGTAGAATCCTGTTGATTCCGTATTTATGTTGAACATATCACTTCACTGGTTCACTACCACACCAAGCGCCTTCGTATATAGCCCGCTTCACTTTGTCTGTTTCCCGCCATTCCTCGTAACTGACAGATGACATAAGTGACAGCAGCTACCCCGCTTGTGTGAATGAGACAGTGTTTACATATCTATTTAATAGATACACTACATTAAGTATTGCAATTTTTGAAGACATCTCTAATTTATTAGAAAAATAAAATATAGCCCATGTTACTTGTTAATGATATCGATATCGATGGCTCTGAGCGCGGGCAGTGTTTCTTTGGGTTTTTTGGCTCCTGGAATTGTGCCTGGTTGATGGCAATATAGGCTTGCCTCGTGTCATCGGACTTAAACATTAACTGGCGAAATGAGAGTGTAACAACTCTGTCACCCCCTTCGGGGACTTCAGTCTCTATCTGGGCGTGTTCCGCTCTATAATCTTAGAAAGTTGTTTCAAACTCCTCGCTTACTTATTACCTAATTATCACAAACATGACCATACCGCAAATATTAGTGTTTCACTTACAATCCTGCATATTTACGTCCATGTCCGCCCACTGCCGGATAGTTGAGCGAGCCTACGTACAATTATACTGAACAAGGCAATAACGCAGTCCTTGAGGTGCAATCATCGTAAAGGCTCGAAGGATTTGCACTCAATTTGCATAACTTGACGACGGCGACGCTAGTTCGAAATGTGCGAATAGCTAATATACAGGTATTACTACATAATCTGGGAGAATATGCTTGAAGGCATTCTTGGTTTATCTACATATCATATCTAGATGATTTTTCAGAAGGAAGGCACAGGATTTTTTCATTGTCTCTTCTGTGATACCAAGTTCACTTCATTTCAAGAAAGATTATGACGCTGCTATCCAATTAACTCTTTACCAGGCCCCAGAGAACTGCTGTAGTAACAATGTTTTTTTTTTATGGAGTCGTATACTTGTCATGGCTTTGTTTCATATTGCACCACTGAAACTGAAAAAAAGTGCTGAAAACATTAAAAAAAAACATGTGGGAAAACATAATTCCACTGCCCGCCATTGTCATTTAATATAGATAGGTATTAGTATACATGAAATAAAAATTATATAAATTGTATGCATAAATCATTAGAATAACTAAAAAACTACAACATATCAAAAAATTGTACGACTTACGTTTGGTTGTTTAGCCATGATTCAAATAAACGCGGCACTTGCTCAAAAACACTCAATCAACGGACAATCACAGATTGACTGGGCGCGTAGTTGACTGGCTTGGCTATAAAAGTGACATTTGCATTCCGATTCACGCTTTTATTGGTGTGCCGTGTGACCATAGGTAATAGGCTAGTTTCCTAAAAAATTCTAATTAGTCCGTCAGTTAGATTATCGAAAAATAATGGACCCGTATTTTTTCTTTTGTCAATCAAACAAAAAATGACAAAGATAAAGCTCGTTAAAATTTGGGAGTGGGGGGTCGTGACGTCACGCCGTGCAAAAAAGTGTCGCACGGCGTGACGTCACGACCCCCCACTCCCAAATTTTAACGTGCTTTATCTTTGTCATTTTTTGTTTGATTGACAAAAGGAAAAATACGGGTCCATTATTTTTCGATAATCTAACTGACGGACTAATTAGAATTATTATTTTTTTACCCAGGAAACTACCCTATTGTCAGAGTTTTTGACAGTTTGTGGGCGGTATATCGCCTAAACCTATTAAGAGCATCGAAATTACTATGTTCCCTTAACTTGGTTAAGGGTGAAGTATGGTTTAGTAATGCATGTTAAAGATGTTGGTAATTAAGTTTCTATGGCCTGCATGTTGGTAATGCAAACTCCTACACAGGCAATTTTCATCAGATGAAATACTATCTAAGTATCTACTAATAAATACTTACCAGTAAAATATGTAATTTACAAATATTAACTGGATTCTACAGGCCATCTTCTTGAGTTTAGCAACACGAGGAACCACAAAACATCGCCCAAAGCCATGTATAGCGACGCTTTGTTCCAAACTCGTAATGGTATGTAAACATTGACAGGTTGTTACGTCTTCTACGGCAGAAATGTGATCAAAATATGCCTTTTATCGAGTTTTGCACGCGGCTCCGCTTGCGTGGGAGACCGTGCTAACTATAACAAATTGGACTCATAACATCATCGACACTCATTTGATTGATAGCTGCGGATCTAGTGAAAGTCGGGGAGTATCGACGAGTGTCACGGGTGTCAGACGAGAGTGTCACGAGTGTCAGAGGAGAGTGTCACGAGTGTCAGAGGAGAGTGTTGCGTTTGTTTGGGTACTCGTTTGCGTATTCGTAACTAAGTCAGTTACTTATGCTATTAATGGATAAGTTGGTTCATATACATATACATACACATATACATACACACACACTAGTGCAATAATCCAATAATCCGCTGGCCAATAAACTTGCAGAAATCGGACAACATAGTAAGCTATGCTTAAAATATTCATTGGAAACATGCATCTATGATGCATGATCTATAGTCCGTTACTCTGCGAAGTGCGACTGAGGTAAGCGATAGGATCTTAATCTAAATAATTAGTCTCGCTATCTCTTTAGCGCTTTTTTATGGCGAATCTACGGAGAGAAAAAAAAAGGGGAAAGGTAAGACTATAATCTGATTTCGAGTAGAACTTTGGAGCAGGGCTCAAAACACACACCGGTTCTGTGTCGGTACTTAGCGGTTCTTGCCGTTTCGGTACCTGGGTACCTACTGGTTCCAGACGAATACCGGTACCAAATTCAGGTACCCGTTGCGTACCACAAATCTTATATGTATTTGTACGATGAATCTTGTACGGTTGGCGTCACCTGGCACCTTGAAGTTATTTGCCTAACTTACTATACCGGTTTTCTCACTGTAACCTAGGGAAATATTTGTTTTGTACCGGTACTACAGTACCGTTATAGTGATAAGAAATACCAAAAGTACAGGTACGACTCTGGTACCGGTATCACACCAAGGCCAGTAGTACCGGTTCCTAAAAGTAGCGCTATTTCAAGCCCTGCTTTGCTTTTAATCCTGAAATGTCGGGCTACACTCGACAGCCTGAACGTTGTAAGGCTATACAATGTCCTTTTTTCCCATAACTCTAGGGGGTCATTGTACTCATCATTATGAACTACTTTTACTATGGAACCAAATTTGAAATCGCGAAAAAAAATCAGCTGTTCCCTACATTTATGTACGCATAACTCGTCAAAATGTAGGGAACAGCAGATTTTTTTCAAGATTTTAGGTTTGGTCCCATAGTAAAAGTTTTTCATAATGTTAGTAGTAATAGTACAATGACCCCCTAGAGATACGGGATATAAAAAAACACGTTGCATATCTGTGTTGTGTGGGGCACAGATATACAACGTGTTTTATTAGATAAGAATAAGATTTAGGCATCGACTCCTTAGTCGATGCCTAAACCTTATTCTTATCTACATAAATGAAAAGCTAGGAAAATCCTTATAATAATTTGCTGTAAGATAAACGTGGGTGAACTTGCGCAAGCGACGATCGTAATAGACTGCGGTCTGCGACATGAATGTAACTGCACATGCATAGCTTAGCTATACCTACATAATTAACAATGCGTAAACGTTAACGCATAATACGAAATTTTTTTGAAGGAATTTCAGTTACTTTAATTAGATAATAAATCATTCAGTTTCTGCTTCGTTGAAAAAGAAAGTATTTATTTTTACACAATGATAATTATGAAGTAGGCACAAAAAGTGATAATAGTTAAGTAGGTACATACATGGTGCGTCCAAAGCGGATAGGATTGTTAAAGGTTGATCATATAAAAGAATGTCTTATATTTCACTGACATACCTAGTAAAAATGAATGCGAAATTATTGTGTGACGTTATTTCATAACAATGCTCATATTCTTCTAGTACCTAGGTAGAGGAAAACTTAAATTCACTTACTTAATTTTGTTCACGAAATATTTGCACAGCTCTTGAGATGGCAGGTACAAGAGTACAAGACTCTTGAGATCGTAACATGCCGTAACGAACAAGACGTTAACCCATCGCCTACTCAGAGAGTCAGAGTTAATAAATTACCTATCGATGTCAAGCGTATGACAAGTAATATAGTGCAGACACCAGCTCATTACAAAACATTAGCACATTTTACTGCCTCACATTATCAACTAATCAATCCGTCGTTGTTTTTGCTCAATATTATTTATAAGTTGCCCATATCTGCGCACAATGTGATTCACAGCGCCGTGGGTGCTTCCCACGTGCGCTCAGCATAATTATTACAATAAAAACAATATAAACACGCGCTTTGGTCCGTAATGTTGGCAACACAACGCATTATGGCTGAATATAGCACGTTATTTGAAGCACGCCTCTAACTGACAAATTGATTTTGTTTAGCTAGTGATCTTATAATTATAGAGTCGGATTGTTTTAGACTAGTGATGGATTGTATCAATAATTTTATGTATCTGTAGGTCGTAAGCTATTACCTACATATTGTTGTTTCAAATCACAAGGGTTTTTGATTTAGTCACCGGATATGCAAAGCTTAGCTTCACCGAGAGGGACCAACGATGCGTGCTGACCAAAGTCTCAGAATATTTACCTACCTACTTATACATAAAGCCTACCTACCTACTTTTTTATCTTGTGGAAATCCTCGGGTGTGTATCGGTTGATATAATAACAAAATATGTAACGTTCACTTGACCTAATATTAGTTAATATACTATTTTGTTTAATACAACGATCAGTTAATTGAGCTAACGAATTGTTGATATAATTTCATTTTACCTAATTTCTTATGATATAATGAATTTTTCCTATAATGCTCATTTGACATAATATTTATTTAGTATATTATTCATTTACTATAATATTCATAATCTCTAAGTAACTTTTAATATAATTTAAGTTTTTTTTTTCTTTTTTTTTACACCCTATACACCTGCCACCCTCAGCTATTGTTACCAGGAGAAACTGGATGCAATCTGGTCTTTAGGGCACCCCGACTCGGACAGGTTAGGTTAGAAGCGGATGGCGGGGTCGTGTGAGCGAGCGAAGCGAGCGAATAGACCCCGCCATCCCCTTCGTGGTTATTTTTTCATAAACCACCCAGAAGTAGGAGCCCCGCGAAGCGGGGCTCCGTCGACCAAGCCCACCCTCGACCATGCATAGAATATTTTAAGGTTTGGTTTTGGTGCCATTTGAGTTAGGTTAGAACTGTAACCATTAAACATGAAAATTAGGTCAAAAGAACATTAGGTCAAATGAACGTTATATAAAAAGAATATTATATATATTGAAAATTATATAAAATGAACGTTATACTAAATGTTAGTATATTAAAGGAAAATTATAATATGACATAAAACATTAGGGCATATGAGTTTGGGTTATTTGATATTATAGCATATGAAAATTATATTATATGAACGTTATTTCAAGTGAAATTAGTGCATTTGTTATTATACCAAACATTACACACCCGAAATCCTCACGGATGTCCACCACCCTGGGGTGGGTGAAGGGGTCTGTCAGACTCTTACTGACTAAAACCACACGGTGTCCTGCTGCTACCTTTAGTCGGGGTGCTGGAGTGCTTGCGCATTTCGTCACGCTCCCCCGGCCAGGTGTTGACCCTCATGAATTCATGCGGACTCCATCGCGTCGCTGGGAGAGAGCAGCAAAGGGACAGACTGGATAGGAATGATTGAGAAACTGATGTAATATATCACTTTACATAGGTTTACCTACTTGTACTACAGTAGTTGGTACCTTGGTATTAACCATGGGTTTATCTCTAGCCGCTCTCGACATTAGCATGGAAATGATTTCCTTTACTTAGTAGCTTAGCATTTGAGCGCATAATTGGAGGCATAATGCGGCCACAGGCGGCCCACGCGCAGCTATTACCTACTGCCATTAGACGTACCAGGTAAAGATATGACATCTATCTTGCAGTTTTATCATATTCTTTAAATAATTACGATTGTTTAAGATAATTGAACCAGAAATGACGGGGTTGGATTGAATCAGGCCGCTCTAGGTCAAGCGTTAGCTGAAATTATCTTTTTCAATCGCTGCCACTTAGGTAGGTACAGAGGTGTTCTTAACGTCCATTGATTTATAAAAATACATTTATGACGGACCTTGTCCTAAATATAGCCGCACTAAGCAATGAAACATAAAGTGAAAAGCTTATAAGACAGACCTCCTTTAGGTGAGGACTATAGATACAGCGCATCTTAAGTGCCATCGTAGTACACGCAACAATGTTAATGTAGGTAATTCATTAAATCCGTTTAAATCCTCCATACATTTTAGAGATTACAATTAGAAATGTTTACAAGTCGGATCGCCGTTTGCAGATAATAATAGAATCTGAATTGAGTCACTGTTCCTTGTAATATGCGAGTGTTGGTGCTCCGCGGTGTGAAATAACGAGGCGCGAATTGATTTTATGAAAATGTACAGGTTTACTGGTGGATGGTAAACAAATGGAAATCTAATGAGAATATTAGTACTTAAGGGTTTTTAGGTATTATTTTACGTATTTTTTCCTTTATATTATTATACTTACTACATTAGAGTAATTTTTAAGATGGCTTAAAACTTATTCTAAATTCTAATTAATTAAAAATAATATATTTATTCAATCTTCTTCTTATTCAATTGAATTTCTGTTGTCTGCTGCAGCACAGAATAAAGATTCTGACTGTTGCTTTTCCATCGTCACTATACGTATGAATAGGTAAAAATAATCAACAGAATTACAATCTAGCGCCAATTAGGCCATGGCGGAAATAGGATTCGAAGACCTTTGGAGTAGATTTACTCCTTCAGATTATATTTAAATCACAAAATAATAATCTACATCCGTATCCAAAGAGTAGAGATACCTATACGACAGCCAATTTTCGCGTATAGTGCAGGTCATCGCGCGGGTGTCGCACTAATGAGAGCCGAAGATGGAGTGTCAATGTTACCCTTATCTGGTCGCACAATGATATCACTTACAGGCAGCACTGCTGTACAGGTTGGGCTGTTCACTTCATTATTTTTTCTATGTTTGGTTATGCTTTTGTTACCTTAAGGGCTTAGACAAGTGGCAATCGCTTTCCAAGTGTTTCTAATAGTTTGGACAAATAATTTAATTCCGGCTGAAATTCATAACAAAAATAGTTTTCATACTAAGCCAAAAACGTTTTAGGATCATCTTCAACTCCAAAAAAAATTGTCAGCTGCATGGACATGGGGGGAAATTATGTCAGTCGTGTACTTACATGCAAGGCCTTTTTTTTTGGGTGGAAAATTATCAAATAACTTGTCCCGCTCTGGGCGGAGCGAGAAGGCGTGTCAGACTTTTATTGACTAAAACCCACTCGTGTTCCTTAAGTTGCCTGTGCCAGGGGCCACTGTATCTCTTTCGAACAACCCGCAACCCTGGCAGGCATCGCCCTAGCGGACCCCGTCAGTTAGTGCTGACATCTCTTTGAGGCGCGCGTGGAACACAACGCGCCGTCGACCCGGGCCTGGTCCTTACCGGACGGCGAGCAGCCCATTGCTCGCCGTCCGCAAGCCCGCGCCTACGGTGGCCGGGAATCGGCTACGCCCAGGGCGTCTCCTGCGGTGACTAGGGGCGTGAGAGCGCAAATATTGCCTCTCCCTCACGCGCTCCGCCTCCTCCTTCGCTAGCATTACTGCTTCGCGGAAGGAGGCGACGGCTTCCCATACACTCTCGCTCCGTACCGTGGCCTGGACTAGGGCCGGACGCGGGAGATCGCCGGCGCCTCACCGCGCCGTGAGGCCGCGGCGGTGCTCTGTCCAAGCGGGGCAGACCTGCACCGTATGCTCCACCGTGACCTCCGGGCGATCCACACAATAGTGACACCCGGGCGTTCCCTCCCGCCTTATCCGGAATAGGAACCTCCCGAAGCAGCCGTGTCCGGTGAGGACCTGCGTTAGGCGAAAGGTGAGGACGCCGTGGCGCCTCTCCAGCCACTCCTCAAAGAGGGGACTTATCGCCGCAATTGTGGCGGGCCCAATTACATGCAAGGCTTGGGCTACATTTCAAAACTAGGTATGCATAGTAGGGCAAAGTGATCAAGGGGCCCATCACCTCAATTTTGAAGGAACATAAAGCTTCCTTTTTTGTTTTTTGAAAAAGCTTCTTCCTGATCCAGGAATCGTATCGGTTTTTGGTCTATAAAATAAATTTGATTTTTCCATAATTGTAATCGCTGATAGAATGTCTCAGGTCACTTTGTCTAAGCCCTCAGGACTTCAGGAGGCTCAGGCTATTCATTTGTCATTTTAATTTTCATTGGTGCTTATAATAGATTTTCCTACAGAGATAATTGGGAAAGAGCGACTCAGAGATTTCTTCCTTGGCAGATGGTGTAACTACTGTAGTAGGTTGATGACAGCCTGAATATCCCCTCAACATTTAGTTAGTATAGCTAAAATTTACAAGTGCAAGAGGTTAATATCGCAGTAATGAGATGACCTGTTTGAAAATGGTGTCGAAGAGAACTATGTGATGCCACGTTGCCATGGGGCTGCTGTAGGTAAGGGCGCCTGAAAAGTGTTCGGCACAGTGCGCTGAAAGATAGGTCATTAGAGCATAGACAGGAAAGTAGCTGGGATGACGACAGGCAACCAAGTCTACCTTACTTCTTATTGTCACACACACTCACAAAATCAATTGAAGTACTAACCCAGATCAGTAGCCTGTGTTTAATAAACCACACCATCGAACAACACCATCAAACCGGTAATTGAGTCCGAAGCGAAATTGTTTCATAAATATACCATATTGGCACACAATCGCACCGCTTATTCGGAACGACGAAAGCGTCAAGATACGATATTCGGAACACAACGCAGCCCTATTCTGTGCAGTATAAGTGGTTTAAGGAAACAACGACGAGGCCGCTGGGCCTTTTGGGGCAACAACTAAAATGTATTTATATTTATTGGTTCCTGGTTTTGGCCGGAGCTGCGTACGCGCAGGCCGGATCGTGCCAATATGGCGTTTTCATCGATCTCTGATGGCGATGGCAAGTTATTTAAATAAATTATAGCGCATTAAGACAAAGTCAGAATGTCTATATGAAATCGCTGGAAAATTGGTCTCGGTGCGTTTGGTCAGGTAAAACCATTATTTATATTTTTATTTCATTCCATATTTGTGAATAACTATAATATTATTATCTCTGTTTTGAGCGCAATTCAAGTTTTTCCCTGTGCGTATATATTAACGTTTTCTGACTGTTCTCATCAGCCTATTATTTTGGAAAGTTCTATGCGTGAAAAACGTAATGAGTTTCCCCAAGGGGATAATAATATAAACAAATTCTTACAATAATTACGTGCAATTCCCCGGTGATTTCATTTTTCGTCCCTTAAGGGCTTGTAATAGTTCAGCTCAAATTCAGATTTTGCCCCCACTTCCCCGCGCTATGTATCATTCTATCCCACTCGCACTGACATACTGATTCAGTTAGGGTGAACTGTACTATTGTTGGAAGGATGTCAAGAAATAAAATGATTAAACTTAACATTCATTTATTACATTCACATAAAAATTAGCTTTCACATTGTATGTGCAGTATATATAAAATTCTTTTAAATGGACAGGTAAATAATAATATAATAACAAAAAAAACATGGGACGCTCATCATTCGCATAATATTCCACAATATAATATAATATTCCACAACTATCACACAACGCCATCTAGTCCCAAGCTAAGCAGAGCTTGTGTTATGGGTACTAGACAACTGATAAACATACTTATATATTTCTAAATACATACATATTATAGATAAATTACACCCAGACACAGAACAAATGATCGTGCTCATCACACAAACATTTGTCCTGGGTGGGAATCGAACCCACGACCTCCGGCATAGCAGTCAGGGTCACTAACCACTAGACCATCAGGCCTGTCACATAGCAAATACAAAGCAAAGACAAAGTTATTTATACATAATATTTGAGTAGCGACGTCTACAAACGAACTACACCAATCTTTTGTTTGACATCACAACCTACATCACGCAAGCAAAGTTTACCGCGAAATCCGCAATATACCTACTGCATTAGTGTTCTATGACCGACCAAAGACCATTGCTCACTCACTGACGGCGTGGCACGGCAGGTTGTGCTGCGGCATCCCGCGGCGTTCCGTGGAATCCTGCTGAAAGCCCGGCCTGACTGGACTGCGCCCCATTAACCGAAATGACCGCTGCACATGTTTCAACCTCATTTCAACCAGCTTAGCAATCATAATTCCTCGACACAAAGTGACCCACACGTCCCGCGGGATGCAATGGCGCGCCGCGGCATTACGTGGAATGAAACGGCATAACACGTCATGCCGCAGCATCCCTCGACGCGTCGCGTCATGCCGCAGCGTCCCGCGGCACGTAGCGTCATTTCCCGGAATCGTGGTATCGAAATAAAGTAACATGAATTCTAAACTCATTGAAATAAGATTTAAAATAACTTGATTAGTAATAAAATCCTCTGCCATGACACGCCGTGCCATGCCGTCAGTGAGCGCCGGCCTTAAAATTACTTTCTTTTTGCTGATTCTTTGGCCAAAAAATAGGCTAGTCCTCTGGTCACGTGAAGAGTCGACCAATCGCTTGGCGATTTCTCTAAAAATTAAGTGGGCACTCGGACCCTGTGGCCGTAGTGTTTCAGCCCCAAACGGCTGGTACATATAAGTCGGCTTATTAAGATTAGAGTATCTATTTGCGCTGTTTGAGGTTTTCTGCACCCGCAGTAATCGCACTAGCACAGCCCACCGTAATAGGAAGATGGGGTGGCGCAAGGTAGTCGATACATGTTGCATCACACACCAAAGGCCGACCTAACTTCCAAGGCATTATGGTCAATCTGTCTGGTCTTTTCCAATCGTCGCGAGCCAAGCCATTGGGTTCTAAAACAGCTGGCAACCCAGCACTGACAAGAGCACGCAATGGTTATAACGCATAATAATACGTCATCGGAATGACTGATGTCAATTATAAAGTTTCATACATTTTGGCTTTAACGATGGTTTAGAATAGAACGCAATAACCTCGAACAACTGATGGTTACCGGCAAGGTGGATGGTAAACGACCAAGAGGTCGCAGCCCATTGCGATGGTCTGACCAGATAAGCACTTCTCTTGACACGAAATTTCATGATGCGCTTCACTTGGCCAAGGATAGACAGAGATGGCGAAACATCGTCAGGGAAAAGTTGTTTTCAAGGGAGGATCACGACCCTCACTAATGAGGAGTACGACTTGAGGAGGAGGAGAATAGAACGAATTTTAAAATAAGTTGTTATTAATGAAAACATTTAAATTAAAAAAAAAAGGAATCAAGAGGAGGAGAATGACGAAAGCAAGAACATGTATGTATGTGGTCTACGGTGCTAAAGCCTTTACGGAATCCGGCTTGTTCGGGAGGCTGGAAGTCGTCAAACCTGCGCGCGAGACGGTTCGTGATGATCTCGAAAACAGCTTGTAGACATGGCTCAGAAGTGAGATGGGCCTATAATTCTTAAGAAGGGCATTGTCACCCTTCTTAAAGAAAAGTATCACCACACCTCTGTTCCATGCCTGCAGTGTTTTACCCTCGAGTATGACGGAATCAAACAGCCTCTGAAGGGCCTTAAGAACGGTTTTCCGCCGGCCTTCAGGAGCTCGGCCGTAATTCCGTCATCACCCGGTGCCTTGTTGTTCTTAAGTTGCTTCAGAGCCATCCTAATCTCGTACAGGCTGACGTCCGGGATGTCTTCGGTATAGTGTCGGGTCAATCTAGCTCTTGGGTCGTTTGCCAGATTCGTAACGGGGTTGCTTGTTGACGTGTATAACTGTCCATAGAACCTCTCGATCTCTCTCAACAGCTCAGGTTTGGCGGATACGATCCTGCCATCATCAGTCTTGAGTTTCATAAGCTGGCTCTGCCCAATAGACAGATCTCTAGCAAAAACCTTGGAGCCTCTATTTTGCTCTATCGCTTCCTCAATACGATCTGTATTGAAGCGGCGAAGGTCGCTTTTCAAGGACTTAGAGATCTGTCTGTTGAACCGCCGGTACTTTAGAACATCATCCGAAGACTGCAGGATCATCTCGCGCCTCTCCTTCATGAGCCGCAAAGTAGGATCAGAGAGCTTCTTTTTCGTATTCGTATGACGGGTCTTGAAGATCTTAGACCCGACCGTATGGACAGCTTCCAAGAACCCATCGTTATATTCGTCCACGGAGCTCCCCAGGCACTCGAAACGATTCTGAAGTTCGAGCTGAAAGCTCTCGGGGTTTTGAACTTGGATCGGCGCTGGGCGGAGCGTAGACCTCATTAGTCGAGACCTTTCCAGCTTTATATTTAAGTTCAATGTGCCTCTTACCATGCGGTGATCACTTCCGGTTTTCACCGCGTTGATCACAGAGACATCATTGAATATTTGCTTCTTCGTCGACATAATGAAGTCAATCTCATTTTTAGTTGCACCATCCGGGCTCTGCCAGGTCCACTTTCTGTGTTCACGTTTTCTGAAGAAGGAATTCATCATAAAGAGGCCTTCCTTCTCCATAAAACTAGCCAGTAGGTGGCCCCGGTGGTTCCGTCGTCCAACTCCAAATTGCCCCATTCGCAGCTCATCATCGCTTCGTTTACCCAGTTTCGCGTTAAAGTCCCCCATGACAACGGTGAAGTGAGTTTTAGAGCCATGCATGGCTCTGGAAATATCCTCATACATGGTCTCCACCTCATCGTCGGGGTGTGACGAGGTCGGGGCGTAAACCTGTACGACCTTCAGCGAATACCTTGCGGATATTCTGAGTATAAGGTACGCCACCCTGGTCGATACACTCTCGATCTTCACCACGTTGCTCACAAGGGACTTGTGGACGATAAACCCGACACCACCTTGGGACTGCTGGTCGCCCTCCCGGAAATAGAGCAAGTTGCCAGATTTAAGGATTATCGAGTCCTCCCCCTCTCTTCGGACTTCAGATAATCCCACTATGCCCCATCGCAACCTGCTCAATTCTTTCTCGAGTTCGGAGATCTTCTCGTCGGTCCGGAGTGTACGCGTGTTGTATGTTGCCAGGTCCAGTTTTCGGTTATTTTGGTAGCCGGATCTCTTCCGGGGATTCTTAGCACCCCTTGCCTCACCGTGGCCTTGGCCGCTACCGTAGCCAAGGGTAGGCGGGCCGCCGGGCACTAGGGGCCAAGTATTTTTTGTGCTTGTCATTTGGGGGGGATTTGCCATAATCGCCACGCTTGGCATGCGGGTTGGCGATCGCAGTATGATATTAAATGCATAGAGAACGCTGCTGCCCATTCTCCGGTACGTCCCTTAGTCGCCTTTTACGACACCCATGGGAAGAAGGGGGGGTGGTGCTATTCTTTAAGTCCGGCACCACACGGACAAGTCCGGCACCACACGGACAAGTCCGGCACCACACGCTGCTGGCGTCTGTACATAATTCTCAAAATCTGTCAGTGGTAATTTGTGATTACTTGCGATGAATGAAAACCGTAGAGAATATAAAGGTTTTGTGTAAATTGGCTAATTTTATGCCGACTGTATTTTTTTTCAAAATTAGTTAATGCAGATCATAGTTTCTGGTCTCCTATTACAACATAACGGGTTTAAAAAGACACAACGAGCCGAGAGTCACTTGTACTCCCCATTATTGTAATCATTTCTTTGTACTAGAAACTTTCTGGTTACGGAGATATTATTATTAAGGTCAAAATTACAACTTTTACTGATATTTTTTACGAAAACAAGTTTTGATATTATAACACAACTTTAAATACCTCCAGGACCCCTGTATAGTTACATGCCGGTGCAAAATTTACTGTTTGTGGTAGTGCGCATACAGCAAATGTTTACACCAAAAATTAAAGTCGATTTCCAGCAATTACTTTTGTCACAGATCTTTTGTGCAATGTTACTTAGTTTGATGTACGACGGCTAAAGTCTTTTTACACCCTGTATCAATAAATAGATAAAATTATTTATAAAAATAGTTTTGCTGAATATATTGAAAACACCATTACACATTGGGAACTGTCTAAGATAGGTACGTTTACCTCCCTAAATTTTTGACAATGTTTTGACATTGACATGAGATTACGATTTTAAACCATTTCAAAAATTATTTTATGAATGAAAACTACAAAATTTGGAAAAAATAAAAATACGAGGCCTTATATTTTACATCTATATTTCATTTTACTTTATTACATAATTTCTTCAGAACATAAAACGTTGTCAATCGGGTCTTTTGAGCGCAAGCAAAGTGACACGGGTTCCCCGTCTGATAGCCGAAGCGGTACTGACAAGTACTGAATCGGGGTCCTGTCGGGGGCCGGGCGGCAGAGCGGTTCAAGGTATGAGTGGTTATAAAGCTGGATATTTCGGATCTCATCTTTTTACGTTAAATTTAACGATTAAAAAAATAAAAACGAACCTATGACACCTGCTTTATGCATAGTTTGATTAGCTTGCAAATTTTCATGGCCTAATTTGAAAATTTTCATTGAATATTCTCCTTTTATTTTGCGGTTTAGAGGTAACTTTGAGACTTCTTTGTATCGAGAAAATTATATGCAATCGTGTTTTCGCAACCGATGACACCTCGCAGTAGTCCTCATCTTTATCGTATATTAATTTCAAAGTGAAAACTGCAGAACTGTTGGAACTACAGCCGTTAATGCTAAGGCAATTTTCGCAATCTGAACTAGTATCGGTCCTTAAAATAGGTATCTAAGTACGCCTTATATGCCACCTCTTAGGTACGTAGGTACTCGTAGGTATCTATTTGTGGTAATGTATAGAGCACAACGCCTACATGTAGCAGTACCTAATACGAGTAAGTAATCTTCTATTACTTAATTTATAAACAGTCTCAAAGAAAAGAAAATGGTATTTCTTCTCACTGACATTTATGATTCTCGAAATGATGCGATCAATGCAAGCTTTCGTTGACTTTATGAAATATAAAATGTGTGTAGTTGGTGGTTTGCCAATTATTACGACACGTCGCAACAGCCCTTGAGAGTTGAGGAAACTGTGGAAGAAAACAAACATGGAAAATGCTAATGATTTCTTTTTTACAATCTTACTCAATACAAGATCTAGCTTATCATAATATTCACCACCCTGTACGTTCTCAGAGATTGTAATCTGCTGTTACTACTTAGAGATATTACCTAAATACTTTTGTCTGGTTTACTTTTCAACGATAAGACTCTTACAATTTCCTTGAATTTTTATCATTTTACCTTGAGCTTGCTCTAAGTTATCGGTACTACCTATAACTTCTACGGATAATGAACAATGACGATTATTTTATCCTCTACATATTCTTTTGACAACCAACAAGCTAGCCCCCCCCCATCCCCTCCCGCAATAAAACAATAACTAACCGACCTGTAGACGAGCAGAGCCTACATTCGCCACATGTCGTTATAATAACTACTAATACGGCGTACGTTGTTGCGGTAGTGCGGCGTGGGCCACAGTTTTGGCCAACGCGTGCCAGCTAATGATGGACACTGGCCCACGATCGCACGTAGGAAGCCATAAACTATAACGTTCTATGATCGTCCGGTTATCTGATAGGAGCCTCTTTTGGATAAATATAGCTGTTGAAGCAAGTTTTGGATGTTTTACCTTGTCGTGTCAGTTTGTTGACGTTGTGATGAACGAGGGCCACCCACAGAGCCCTAATCCCTTTGGTGACTCTGTCTACCCACGGCATAGTCTTTGTTGAACATGGTTATTAAAATTAATTTATGTCCATGCACAACATTAAATGGAGCTAACTTTATTTTATCAATCTAGAACTAATTATCTCAAACTTGGTGATGGGAATTCGTTGCTCAAAATTGTTGAGTATTGTCAAAGTTCGATTAAATAATTCGCTTAATTCTTCACTAAGTTCTTCCCTCATCACAGTCATCACTCACGTACTTAGGTAATAAAGTTCGAAACATAGACAACTCTATTTTTAATATGTACCTACTTATCTTCTAAAATTGTAGAACTGAAATACTTACTCGTCTTAAATACGTTTTCAGTATTTAAAACTTTGTAATAACCACTAATCACCATTATATACCTACTTAATTAGGAACGCCCATCAGTTGGTACTGTATCTAAGTGGTCACTACCGCCTATCGAGTAGGACTGTCTGCAATACGACGAGAGGCGTTATCCAACATCGAACTGAAAAACTTATCTCATGTGCCTCATTTCAGCTGTAACTCACTAAAACTGTCCTACTTAATTCCGTATTATTCTATAATCACTCTACTAGTAATGCTTTATGTTCGAGCTACACAAATGATTGGAACACGTCTCCCGGAGCGACGTCGCTGCCGGTGGGCGGACAGGCGGAGCGGAGCGCTCGGAAACAATGCTGCACTCAAGTTTTCCCGTGACTGTGGGTTGATTCGCTATTTTTGCTGCTAAGAGATTCACAGAATTTAGATGAATCGGTAGGTACTCAGATACTTATACTTTCTGTCGTCAGTTTTGAATTGTACCTATTTTATGAAAGGAGAATGAGTAAGACTGTACCCAGAGACAAAGTTAATTGTAGCATTATGGACTATGTCGGTATTTGTTGACCTCATGGAGTAGTTTAATTAATCCTAAGACAGCATGTATGAATTCACTTGGAGAAAAAAGATATTTAAGGAAGTTAAATGGTTTTTGAGGAGACCGTACCCAGAGACAGAGTTAATTGTAGCATTATGAACTATGTCGGTATTTGTTGACCTCATGGAGTAGTTTAATTAATCCTAAGACAGCATGTCTGAATTCACTTTGAGAAAAAAGATATTTAAGGAAGTTAAATTGTTTTATTAAACAGAATAAAATAAAAGAATAGAACGTTATTTATTCTCATTAATTAATATTTTAACTGCTTTATTTCATAATACATATTTATACAAATTATATTTTTTAATATTAGAACATAATAACATTTAAAAATATAAAAAAGTTGTAGCCCACCGGTATCGGGAACAGGGTCCAAGCTATCAGCAATCAGGGCTCCAGAGAGAAGAACCTCCTAATAATGTGGGTCATTTCGAGAAGTTCCGCTTTATGAATCAAGTCCTTGATCCAGCTGCCCAACGAGAGCCTCCTCAGGTGCCAGTCGACGTTTTTGGCTATTAAGCCATAGGCTGTCACGACTATCGGCACAGCGATCGCTGAGTCCACATTCCACGTATAAACAACCTCGTTGTTAATTTGTTTATCTTTCTCGGCACACACGAGGTTCCCAATCATGCAGTGGCGTGCACAGAGATTTCAGACAGGGTATGCACAAAAAACGCACACGCTGGGCAGCGTTCGGGAAGATACGCAATATCTGCTCGTCCCACATACCGCAGTGTCTCAAGACGAAAGTCTTTGACCAGTGCGTGTTGCCAGTGATGACATATGGCACTGAAACGTGGTCGCTCACAATGGGCCTTATTAGAAGGCTGAAAGTCACTCAAAGGGCAATGGAGAGGGCTATGCTTGGAGTTTCCCTGCGGGATCGAATCAGAAATGAAGAGATCCGCAGGAGAACCAAGGTAACCGACATAGCCCGAAGAATTGCCAAACTTAAGTGGCAGTGGGCAGGGCAAATTGCTCGCAGAACAGATGGCCGATGGGGCCGAAAGGTTCTGGAGTGGCGACCGCGTACCGGAAGGCGTAGCGTTGAAAGGCCTCCCACAAGGTGGACCGACGACCTTGTGAAGGCCGCAGGAACTCGTTGGATGCGAGAAGCACAAAACCGGTCGAAGTGGAGGTGCTTGGGGGAGGCCTATGTCCAGCAGTGGACGTCTTTCGGCTGAAATGATGATGATGATGCACAAAAAAAAACTATATCAATCAACCGTTTGAAAATGTTTCTATTTCTGTAAACTTTCCCGTTGTGCCTTTCAATATCTAACTTTAACTGACTATTCAAACTAGTCTCTATTCTACCTTTACCAAAAGTTTGGAACTTTAAGCAAGATTCTAGATGGTTTTCTGAAGAATCATGCTTAGCAGCCGCTTTGTGAAAATTATTTAAATCTGAGTATCCGCTATAAAGATTCAAAGAGATTGAAGGTCCAAAGATTCTTTTTATCCTTGATTAGTAAACAAAATGCAAGGGAAAAAATATAATGTATTTGTGTGTACACAACCAGTTAGCTAGTAATAGTTATTATAATAAAACTTTTTATGAAAATAACGAGTAGTATTATCTTTTCTTTGAGTTAAATCCAACCCGGGTACACACCTTCCCTTTGATTTAACTTTTTCCTCAAAAGGTAACGTCGAAAACGCGGCAGATTTTAATTTATTTAAGCACACTTCGCCAGCAGGTCTCACAGGTATAATTTTCCATTTTTTACAATGAACTTACTAAATAATAATTACTCGACAGTCAATCACTTGCGCCATATCTCATATTAGGACTTGGTTCTACGCATACCTCTATAAGGTACATGCCTCTTCGCAAATGCTCTGACGCATATGATTTTGCGAGTTTTAATTGGTATATGCCTAAACTAAACAAGATAGGTTCCTCCTCGTTGAGGCTAGGAAATGGTACATCGCTCTCTTCCATCGCTGTGAAACGTACCCTTTGGCGGTTGATATTACAGTCCACAACATATTAGTCACCCAACCTGTTGAAAACGTTCATACTGTCTTCTATTATTTCGAGAATGTTGTTAGCGTGTGGATTATTCTGCAATGGATAATGGAACGTGTTCAATAAAGCTCCAGCGATTTAGAAAATTAATTTAGAACTTGATTAAAAATTAATTAAAATTGATGTAGAACTGTTATTGTGTTTTGTTTTTATTTCTTTTTCGTATCTCATTTTATGCTGCATCGTCGGTTGCCAGCAGACATGCTGGCTTAGGATTAATTAAACTACTCCATGAGGGCAACGAATACCGACATAGCTCATAATCTCTGCCCCGAATAGCAGAATAGCTATTAAAATATGGGCAAAATTGACAAAAAAAAAATCAGAGGCGGTACGAAGTTTGCCGGGTCAGCTAGTATTGAATAAGAACCAATATAAGTATGGTAATTACAATAATGAACTTTCCTATTATTTTATTAAAACAATTTAACTTCCTCCATATCTTTTTTCTCCAAGTGAATTCAGACTTGCTGTCTTAGGATTAATTAAACTACTCCATGAGGTCAACAAATACCGACATAGTCCATAATGCTACAATTAACTTTGTCTCTGGGTACAGTCTTACTCATTCTCCTTTTATAAATTAGGTACAATTCAAAACTGACGACAGAAAGTTAGGCCCATACACATACCCATTGTCCTTTATGTAGTTAGGTGTGTTATTGTCAGCGTAATAATAGTTTCTATGTTAATTAATGTTATTGGTGTTATAGAATAGAATAGAATAGAATACTCTTTTTTATGTACACCATATAAATTACAGACATAAATATAGAAAACTTTACAATGGGTGACATAATGGGCAATGGGTTATACCTACCGTTTTAATTAACTATAAATAAATAAAATAACTGTATATTACCCACATCATATGTGAATATTATTGGCTGGAAAATGTAAAGTGACAATTCGGTATAACCCGCGATGTGTTGATTATAATTTATATTGATACTGTTTTCCGCGACGTCGTCTGCATATATTTTGTATTACTTACATAATTTTTATATAAACGTCCGGGATAAAAAGTACCTACTTTTCTACAGGTTCCAGGCTACATCAGTTAAATAACGATGGCTTCAGTGGGTTGGGCGTGAAAAGGTAACAGACAGATAGAGTCACTTCGCATTTATATTAACAGTACCTACCTAGATAACTAGTTAAAAATCAATACTTGCTAATGTACCTTTGGATATAGGTAATGCTTGATACTTAGGTACTTGTTGTAAGAAATCTCTATATGGAATAAAACCGAGCTTAGTTCTAGAGTTGACTGGAAGAAAAATACCCAACTCAAAAAAAAAAATTAAAGCTCGTAGTGAATTTCCTTCAAGAATTAACTATAAGTAAATATGGTTCTAAATAATGATGGCATTAAGGCGGTACCCCGACCAAATAACCTTGAGCATTGACAGAGACAGAGAAAGACAGAAAGACAGTACGACTTCCTCGTACGAAAGGGATGCAGCGCACCCTGCGCACGCCCCTTTATCATAGAACTCGCACAATTTTTGGAATTATTTTAATAAAAAAAGAATAGCGATCTTTTTAAATAAATTAAAACATGGATTATTTATATTTTTAAATTATCTATCCATTGGTGAAATCCTCGAATTAATACAACGTCAAAAGCAAAAGATGCATGCAATTAATAATTTTAGTCATTTTTTAAAAGGAGATTTTAAATGTATTAGTAACATATAAAAACAAATAATAACGTGCAATGTGATGATAGGATATCGAATATTATTCATGTGCTTTCAGATATAGTTTATTCCTCATAATTATTGAGTTAATAGCCTCGAATAACGAAGAAAAACGCGGTTTTGGTCGGGGTACCACATTAAGAGATCTTGAGCACGTGTGTGTGTCGTGATGTCAGTGGAGACTGGAGCCACCACAATATCTGCTGTTCATTGCGCTGCGAACATTATCGGCGTCAACTGAGCGAGAAGACTCACTGTACTGTAACAAAACCATCTGCCACCGACTCACTGCGGATGCAATTTTTCTAGAAAACGAGTATACAGTCATGCCACGAACCTTATGCTGGTGGTGTCAGTGTGGTGATTTGCGTGTACTAGGTAGGTACCTAACGTCATAATTTATGAAATGGTTTCTTCTCTAAATACCTATAGGTAAGTTATTGAAGTCCTTACTTAACCGGTCAAGCGGCGCGGTTCGCCGATCGGCGACGAAACAATAGAAAATCAATTGTGTCTCATTAGCGGCGCTTGACAGATTAAAACAAGCAGATTCGACCTCTTTCGTAATTCGTGAGACTTTTAGACGAATTAGGAAAAATCCCGACTAATTTAATGAGGAAACAGATAGGTACCTAACCTGCTATTTGCAACAAGGTATTATTTTTTAATAATAAGTAGTTTAGCTACGGTCTGTAAGAAGAGGTTAGATTAAATCCTTTAGATACAATAAAAGTTCGTTCAGCCCGAGGCTGCAATAAAACACCGTGACGAAACATCCCACAGAACCTATCCATCATAATAAAAAGACAATAGAACCGAACCGGTCTCAATAATATCAATTAATATAATCGCCGATCATCGTCTGCCAGCTCGCATTACATCGCCTCTATGTACAGTCAGAGAAATTAATTGTTCTACAGAAAGACACACAACGTAAATTGGCCGTGTTATAACCTCTTCATACGACGAGCAAAGAATGATAATTGTGATTCGAATATGAGGACAATTTAAGTTGTTATTCAATTTACGTGACAGTTAATTTTTCTGACTGCTCATACATTTGTCAGGGGTGTGGGTTCGTGGCCCGATGGGCTAATGTCCCCGGCGGCGTGGGCGCAGTTGACACAGCCGATCAATAACACGCACTGCTATAATTGGTAGCATTCAATGAAGTTTTGTTGAGTTGTCGTGACAGACCTCATGTGGGACGCAATTGTTTTATGGATAAAAAATAAGTATAGAATAATGTTCAGTTACGGTTATTAGGGTATAGCCTCCTCGTAGGCGATGCGACGGGCATTACACAAAAATAAATAGCTCTTACTAGCAGGTAGTAGGTACTCCAATGTTTGATGTGTCAAAATCAAAAGCCATTTATTGAAATTGGACTGAGAATCAGCAGTTTCAGAACGTCAAAATGACATAAAACCGTTCCCAAAAAACGCCCGCCCTTCACCATTTCCTAATGCCTTCGCTGGCAAGAACTGGCGCAACAAACTGCACAGCAGCACAGTATGTATTTCCGTAAGCAGAAGTGTACCTGCCTATAGTACACCCACATTTCGTCAGTTAGGTATCTCTAAGTCCTATGTAATAGGGGGCGAGCCTAGTGCCATCAACCGGGCACAAATACAGACAAATAAAAAGTAAAATAATAGAGTGTAGGTGCTACAAACACTGAAATCTTTAAATTTTTTACAGTGATATGGCGCCGCGAATACTAAAATAGAAATAGAATGAGAAAATAGTTTCGGATATGAGTTACGCACAAGTACGCGAGATGCCAAAATAACTACCTTGTGACTAAATATATTACCTACGGCATTATGACAGTATTTTACTCTAATGAATGCTTAGAAGTAATTTTTCGGTCAATACCTACCATTCATTATTGTCGCGACAGATATTAACACGAATGTAAATGTTCGTGGTATCGAGTGAACTGGCAGCGATTACATCTCACCGGGTGACTATTTGATTAGACATTATGATATTACAAAAGCTATTTGTGCAGTGTCGTGGGCCCGCAGTGAACTCATAGCGGGGGTGTGGGCAGGCGGCTGAGCGGCACGCCTTGCGAGTTGCGCTGGCGCAGTGAAAGGCCTACTCGCTTATTACGTATCTATTTACAATTTTTATAGCGCAATAACGATGTAAACAGATTTATCTCAATGATAACATTTTCGCAAGGACTACTTACGATTTGTTTTCATCTAAAGTAAGTTTATAGCTTTTTATGGGTTTCAGCATCGCTGCATCACTGCAATGATTATGTGTGTACCTATTCAAAATGTTTCTAATATAATGAATTTATTCGTGAGCCACTCAATAGCACAGACCTTTTCACGACTCATTGCAAACATTACATATTAATTGTCAGTTCTGTAACGACCCAATTACCAGGAGATATACTCGTAGATTAAACTGTCAACTGCGAGAGATCCTACGACATGCTGCGACGATTAGTTTCCTCATAAAAGGCTGCAATTATTACTTATATATATTATTCATGACATCTCATTAATATGTATGTGTCTAATTAAAATAATTGACACCTAAATGCGAGTGTAACTCCTACTGGTGGAATTGGGTCAGTTTGTGAGGAGTGGGCGGCGACCGGCTGCGACCACCGGCGACCAGAACCATTGCATTCATTTCAATATAAGTACTCGTACTAAGGTATAGTTGTTATTGATCCTGGCTTGATGATAAGACTTCAATTTTATCCTCCCCAGTCGCTCCTTCACTATCGAGGATCGTGACACCTCATTATTGTATTCATTATAAGCCTGTGTTGTCCCTCTGTAAGGCAAGGCCTCCCTTCCCTCTCATCATTACTTTCTGAATATTGGACCTTGATTAGCTTTGCTACAGTCTGTGGCTTGATGACGTTTACCGGCAGTTCCAGCTGCTGACAACTGACCTGTCCATCTCTTTGGACTAGGTATACCTACTTACGTCCACTTGATTGCTTGCCATCTAAACACACCAGAACCTACAAGTACCAGAATTTAGGTGCTTTTCAAGTAATAGACGACCACCTCTGTTCTTGTTTAGATACAAACACATGATGTCTGTAATAATCAATAAATTTTACAATCATATCATTTAATAATTCAGATGTCTCTGAAAATGATGATGACTTGGTACTCTCTACTCTCATATATTCAGCAGCGGACGACGAACATGGGCTGATAAATGCGATCTATTAAATATATACATACATTTTCAACTCTACATAAGATTCGCTAGTCGCGACTCGCGAGTCGTATCTAAAGTACCTAAATCCTTTTAAGATTTTCTTTTCATGATTTATCTAATTATATTTCCTCACTGAGAGGAGGCCTGTGTCCCAGCAGTGGGAACAGTATAGGCTGGTTATGGTTGGTTGGTAATTATATTTCGGATTCCAGACAAAATAAAGTTCGTAAAGTCCAAATCTCTTCATTAATCATAGAACACATCAGGGCACGTACAAAAGAGCAAAAACTTGCAAAAGATTTTCTCATGAAATAATAATGTCTAATATTTTAAATGTTGAATTTCGGCGGAATCTGCGGATTGAACAACGAATAGCGAAGCGCTTGAAATGATGCCAATCACGGCATTCACACTTCACGCCACTTTAATAGATCTTCTCTTTAAATTTAAATATTCCGTTTTACCAACATAGGTACCTAAAGTCCGACCGCTCCAAATTTGCCAAAGATGTAAACAACAATGGCCGCTCGAAATTGAATAAAATCGATAAACAAGAGTATTTATTTTAAGTAATGTTTGTTTTCGTCTAGTTAGCTCGGAGATTTAGACGAAAAACTCTTCTTTATCGATTTTATTCAATTTCGAGCGGCCATTGTTGTATCATTTTTGGCAAATTTGGCGCGGTCGGACCTTGCGTATATTTCTTCGTAAAAATATAACAGGCAATTTAAAAACTATTTCTCTTACACCACTACGGAGCGGAAATCCTCCAAAACTTAGTTGACATTCTTCCACTTCAGCTGTGACGCTACATTATGATTTATAATTTAAAAATATGAGGTACCTACTCATAAGGGATAATTAGATATTTTTTTATGATAAGACAAAGGCAGTTGAATTACTCAATAAAAACGTTATAACATTTCAAACATTTGGATCACTAGAATTTTAAATCATAATGTGGTGTGTCACAGCTGAAGTTGAAAATGACAAGTAACTTTTGGACGGCACTGTGAATACGTTTCCCACACAGTGGGTGCATGTCGCCTTTTTCGACATTCATTTCTTTCAAAAATCTTGACAATACGCGTTCGGAAAAATAATAAGGTGCGAAAGAAAGTAAAAATTAACATTAATCTGTCAAGCTCCGCTAATGAGACACAATTGATTTTCTGTTGTTTCGTCGCCGATCGGCGAACCGCGCCGCTTGACCGGTTGAGGTGCTTAACATGTTTATTCCTTAACTGTACATAGTTTGATTTATTTACGGTCGTACCATTAGGTATTAGAATGCGCGCGCGCAGTCTGCAATTAAGTAAATGATTTTATTCAAATTAATCACTTAATTGATATTGTTTCACGATTTATGATCGTCAGATAAAATAAAACTAGAAAGCCGTGTTACTATTGGACGCGAGTTAAAGTGACAACGATAAATAGGTAATTACTTCGCCACGGCAAATATTTCTGTTAAAAATTGTACAGCCGAACAAAATGTGGTACTTACTTACTATGTAACGACTTGTTGTGTAGATACACGTCTTAATTAATTTTACTAACAATAGTTTTTGTAACTGTTTGCTTATTCGCGATTTCTTGAACAGTAAGTTTATAACCTCGTGGTATTCTTGTTGATAATTAAATGCGTTCCACAAACATTTCTCATTACGCGAAAATACCATGTGTCTCCCTCTGTTCCCATAGGTTTGAGTGAGACAGTGAGTATAACTATTTAGAACAGTATATCATTGTGCCAGAGACCGAATAGTTTAATTATTCGGTAGTAAAGTGATAATTCGGTTGTATTGATAAACAACCCACCATCACTCTCACACTCGAATTGCTAAAAATCTTGTGCATCGTGTGCGGCGTGTGTTAGATCAGACACATGTTCAAGAGTTATTGGGAATGAGGTTGAGGAGCTGAAAATAACAGGCATGTGCTAATTACCCCATTTTGTATTAAAATTAGGTCTCAATTAGTAGAATAACGACGCGACGTAAGCTCTATAATCCAGAACATCTAAATGGATCGCATACGGCTGTCTGGAGAGAGATGATTCATATTTGTGAATGTGGTCGGTCTGGTCGGGTGTGACATTCCTGTAAGAGAATACCATATATGGCACGCTAGTCGCCGTCAGGTAATGCATCCCCGATCAGTGAGCGATTATAACGCAACGGAAGCGGCTGAAATTAGCAGCGCGCGCGCATCGGGCGGTCGGGGCCGGTGCCAGCCGGGCCGCGCCGAAACTAAATACCCAAAAGCGTTTGTGATCGCGCGAGCGGCTGCCAAATATGGCACGAATCTCGGGTTTCGCGAGCCGCGCGCGCCGCGTCGCTGGCACACCACCAGCCACTGCAAAAACGCTCTCTGTTCCCGTCTAAAAACACGTAAAAAACGTTTTTATTTCTGTAGCGAGCGGCCTCTAAATTTAGGCCGTATGGAAACCGAAAGTAATACGAGCGATTTTGGTTGGGGCCGCGTTGTCTGTATTTAGATTAGAGCGGCGCGGGCGCAGTGGCGCGACTCGCGATTCGGGAGTCGGCGCGCGACTCGCGACCTCCGCAACCCGCACGCACCGGCCGCACTCGCCGCGCACGCCGCCGCGCAACTGTCGCGCACCGACTGCATTGTGAGCCCACTGTGATACAATATGCGCGCGCGCTAACAGTTTATCAATGAAAAGTTTCGTGTTCTAAGTGCTACAATTGAAAGGATTTGGATGTCACAGATGTTGCCCGAGGGCGGAGGTAAATACAACATTTTCAGTTTTACATGCAGTTTCAATATTGATGTGCCCACCTAATATTTTTTATGCATTCTAATTGTTACTCTAACATTAAAACGCTTTAAGAAAACAATTAATAGATAAGTCAGTAAATCTTCACTTAATTATTTATCATTTTAAATTACCAAACACTGCTAAAATAGAGCAGTTACCTAGTTAAAAAATATAAAATTAAACAAACAGTGTCGATAGCGCACAAACACTTGTTATCTAACGAAGCGGAGTGCTTAGTGCCATTATCTAAGTAGGCGGTGTGGCGTGTGTACCAAGTAGTTGTGCGTGTGGACTATCTGCCGCCGGTGATCACGGCCGATACGCTGCACCTAGTGATTCGTTACAACTAGCCTTATCAGTCACTACTGCCGGTGAATACTCTTTAGTATTCTGTTTAAAGTTAACTCAAATTAATACCTAACTCTTAATCATTGTATGCCTTAGTTTTCTTAATTAATCATATATTTGTTTAACTTTGAATATAATTAACATATTTAAATGCTAGAGTCATTCGGGTCAAGAGGACGCATTTTACCTTTCTCTACAACACCAATATAAAAATAATAGATTCTTAAAAATTTAGTATTGACATTTAGGTAGGCTACTTATTGCTTTATTAAATACATATATTTGTAAACTGACTTTCTAAATAGTTTTCTTAGAATCACTTAATTATGACCCTCAGTCAGAATGCGAACAATTGACCCGTAATGCGGGTAACAGCACGCAGTCTGGGGGGCAAAAGTTCGCATATGGGGTAAGTAAACGCAATGATATCATTTGTGGTAAGTTAATTAAAACAAAACAAATAATTAAAGATATTTTTTAATAAACCTATTAATTAAGCCAACTTAGCAATCATAGTAATTAAACAGCCTTAAGGAGTTCAGTTCAATTCCAACTTCTTCTGCGGCACGCCTTTGACTCATCCCTCCAGCTATAAGAGCTTTGGCTCTAGTGATTTGTTCCTCTGTCAGTATTTTTCGGTCAGGTCGTTTTCTGATGTAATTTCGGGGCATTTTTCTGAAACTAAAAAATAAATAACGATAAATATGTATCACGCGGTGCTATAACAATGTACCTAAAAACTGTGTAACAAAATTAAGCTATAGGTACCTATAACTTTTAATTTTTAGTTAACCCTGTAACACGTAAACCCTGGTATGCAATGGTGCGTATTAATCGATAAAATTAATGTGCATCATTGCATACCAATGTTTAAGTACACTTATCAACAAGATATTTATAAATAATTCTCTAAATTAAATTATAAAAAACTAAACGTTAAAAAGGTGGTGGGTAAAAGAACGCATGTAAGGGTAAGAGATCGCGTGCGTTCTCTTGACCCCGTTCTGTTACCCCACAGGACACATTTTTGAATACCGCACCGAAACATACATAAGTTCGAAAAATAACCTAAAATTATTACTCGGTATGGATAGCTTAATAATGATGTTACAACACTTAATAGTACTTACCACGATTATCTTGTATTTATGGGAGATATACACTTTTCCTTAACACAAAAAACTAAGTTTAAATCAATGAAATTCACACTTTTTTGATTTTTTTTCGTTAGTACCGCAGCGCAGCTACAAACAGCTTGGTTTCAACATGGCCGCTCGCTAGCCACTGACTCCGTCATACACGCGCCCCCTGTCCCTTCATTCCCCGCGGAGATTTTAGCATTGCGATCTCTTACCCGATGCGTGCTGCTACCCCGAATGACTCTAATGAGTAACTTGGTCATGCTGGTTAATCATGTTTCCCTGAAAAAGTAAACCGCAGGCCTATATCATGCAAGTGAAAATGTATTGTTGAGTATATTACAACTTACGTACAATGTTGTCGGATTGATTCATAGGTAATACTCGGTACCTAGACTTAAAACTATAATATTAGTTTTTTTTTTAAATTAAAAAGTATAATTAATTCCCTATGAATGGCATGCAAACTGTTAATGTGCAGTCAAGGAAAGTATATGTTACGCAAAATTGACTACCAACTCACGTTAATTTAAATTAGGTACACAGTGTGTCTGTTTGTCTCACTCTGCATAACACTTAATTTCTCTGACTGTACTTATATTGTGATTGTGTTGTGATAGCAGATTACAGCTATGGTATAAGAGAGAGCGCAAGAAATGCGAGTAATGCGACATGTTATGGATTGAACTGTAGATACCCGCAGAGTCTATGTGTCGAATAACAATTCTTGGTTTTTTCTAATTAGGGACACCCTACGCGAGCCAACGTCCTTCCCAAACGATTTACTGCTTAACATTGAACACTAATTTAGACACAAGAAAGAGGAGTGTAAATTTTATCACTTATGTCATCCAGCTCCACCGAGTTTCCCTTCTCCATCACTGGCATCCGTTTCGGGTGCTTCATTATTTTATCTGTGTCATGTGTGCAGATCCAATCATGCTGTGTGCGTTTGTTCTTACCGCAGAAAGCGCCTGTGTGCGCTAGTCCTTATACGGAGAGTGTCAAATGGTCCCGGCTGCGAACAGTACAAACATACGATTGTGTACCGTTGTGTAAACAAAGAGATCGAGGTGGCTTCTGTTATCACTGACCGGTGTCGGCGACACCGAGGTGATTGAGTGCTTGCCGTTATTTGATTAGTTGCGACTTGCGACAAGCTTGCGCGCACGCAACGCGGCACGCTTTTTTTTGGGTTTCAGGGTTTTTGGTCTGACTAAATGCCAGGTGATGAAATCGTTAGACTGAATATTTCAGAATCGATCGTAGCGTCTGCTACTGCTGCCTATTTTTTCTGTATGTAGCGAACTAAAAGTAGACCCATAATGGTCCAGGAAAACAAATTTATTTGTCTTAAAGGGTTTCCTCTTTACCTAAGTACCTACTGGCTAAACTAACAGATTTGTCATCTTTCAAAAAGTAAATAATTACTTTATAAACTAACTACAATTATAGCCAGATTGACTGACTATTAGCCAGTCCAGTCGGTGTCTCAAACAAGAACTCCTAATCTCAAACTATTTGACTAAAAGCCTAAAAGCTTAATGTGCTAAGATAACCAAAATGGCAGTGACTAAAACTGTCGGATATCGGATAGTTAATATTGTTATGTAAAACAATAACACCATAGCCGCATATGTGTTGGTCAACCGTTCGCAATTCGTTACCAAAACGGTCATAAATAAGTTCTCGTCTCCTACGCCTCGTCGATATGATTCATGCCTACAGCGCGCCGATGGCACTATACCCTACAAGGCAGTTATTAGCATTCCCTTTATGCCGATCTCAAATTAATAGTTGTTAACCCGCGGTGCGGCTCAAGTTTTTGGAAAGTTAAAATAATAAAAATCTCCACATTTGTTGTTATTTATGTTTGTCGTTTTAATTCAGAGTGCATTCTTGTAAATTATGATATAATTACCTAATTGGTTCTTCTGAGTAACAGATGTTTGTTGCTTTTTCATGTTTGTTAGAATTTCATGATTCAGGTTTCTGGGTTTATTAAGTCAGCGCATCAAAGTTCACTTAGCTACGTTTTGTTCCGTGTATTTCGTTCAATATCAGTAAAATACTTATAGTCTAGTTTCTAAATTGTATTTAATTTAGAGCGCTTGTTGTTGTTTACATCGTTGGCAAATTTAGAAACAGTAGGTATTTGTACAGTCAAGAAATTAAAATAAGATTTTTACTTTTGCAACTTATTATTTTCCGGCTACATAGTGCCAACATTTGGAATGAAAATGACAGGTTGAACGGAGATGCGCCCGCTATGTAGGAAAGGAATGAGTCTTTGACCGTACATGTCCGTTAACCCGATGTTTTAGTATGTAATAATTTAGAGTTAAGTATCTTGATAGAAACATGCAATTAACCAAACCAAACAAAAAGAAGACAAAATATAGGTAATTATGGCGTCCGTAAAGTTATGGCGTTATGAGGACATATATCACAACTAACTCTTGGCACTCTTCGAATATGTTGGCGCCGGTGGTTCATTCACAAGGCAGCAGGTGGCGCCCTGTCGCCACTATACAATTTCCCGACACCTGCTGAAAATTCACGACATTTTTCCTAAAGAAAAATTTGATCTGTAGTGACCTATTCTTGGAAAACAATGCCAAGAACCTGTAATCTCGTAATTATGGACAATGAACTGTTAACATAGTTGTATAAAAACGTCGTATGTGCCACATGGCCTGCTGGTAGTGCAGACGTCGTAGTGACGTATGTCTGGCGGATTGCCAGCGAGTGGCAGTGTGGCAGCGCGACGTAACAGCGCGGAGTAAACACTTGACCGAATGTAGGTGATGATGAGTCAGGAGTAGATACTCAGGAGCGATGGAGTCAAGATACAGTTTACATAGTGGGGGAATCAGAATTAGGAATTGAAAAATTGTGGATAAGTAGTTATTTAGAATATTTTGTTCAAAGAAACATGGTACCTAGGTATGATTTTCCAAAACTTGAACTACCCTTTTCAATGTTTTTTTTTGTAGATGTGAGCCAAGTTAAATGTTTAATTGCCAACATTTACGATATTAATGTGCCTCTATTTATTTGGACATTGTAGAGTTACCTACCTACATTAAAAATATATATTAGAAGAAATTCCTCCAGTTGCAGCGAAATGAACTCTAAGTAGGTACTTACTCAATCTGCGACAAGGAATATAAGTTACCAATATTTCATAATATAATCAACATAGGTGTAGCCATTTCCCGTTGTGCATTATATATGGGAACTTAGGTATTCTGTAATCCAATCGGAATAAATACACACTATCTTAAGAATATGTTTGACTTACAAATTATTTTGGTATTACGTTTGTATGAACTACGCATGCTTCCAAGAAACTAGTGCCCATTTATCTAATATTGTTGTTATTGTGGCAAGGCGATGACTTTGGACACTTTTGAGGAAACCATCCGTTTGTGAGTAATTATTGTAGTAGCTACTTATTCAGTAGGTAGGTACGTACCTATTTATGCCTTCGGTGCGGATTCCGTAGTAGCTCAACTTTCATTAATGAGTAATAATGAGACACAATTACTTTTTCTATTGTTACCGATCTCTAGGAGATTTCTTGACAGTTGAAGGGCAATCACGGATATGCTATTTACTTGTATGGGCACAAAACTCACTTTACCTACTTTAATCTGTCAAGCGCCACTAATGAGACACAATTGATTTTCTATTGTTTGTCCGCCGATCGGCGGACCGCGGTCCTTGACCAGTTAAAAAAGCACAGTGGGAATCACTAGTCATTTTAATTTTGCGTTGACTAATTTGGAAGTTATGATAAAAGTTTTTCCTCCTTCCTCTGCCTAGTGGGTTTTTAATTTTTATGAAAGAAATACATATAATTAATTACCTAACTCTTTACTAGATAGGTTAGGTACCTACCTAACTATAACATTTATTGGAATACTTAGTGAAAGTTGGAGTAGGGAAAGAAAGAGTTACAAAGGATTATGACTAGAATAACAAAAAAGTTATTATCATCGCTCAAGAAATAGTGGCAATACAATAAATACATAATACTTAGACATGATTTATCTCTGAATAAATAGCTATACATATATAGTTTCAGGCCCCTATTTTTGCATGCAAATGCAGTCTTCCTACTCGAGCTCGCTATTCAGACTAGAGGGTAAATTTTAGTAATAAGTTGTTAGAACATAGCCAGCTGTACAAATAGCTGACATCGTAATTTTAGTGTTTATTGCAATCATTATCTACATAATGTTATGTGCCAGATGTGCCGGAACAGATTGTAATGAATGAGAGAGTACGAGACTATCGAAGTTCTTACACATTTAGAGAAATAACCCTGATTATTGTACGGTACACTTACAGAGACTTGACGTGAGAGAGAGTGGCTTGTGGCTAAGTTATAACATCCGAGCAGGTCGATTGATCAGGTTATGTTACGCTTGCAGCGGTTGGTCTGTGGATGGGTGACCATCTTTACATACCAAGACCCCTCCGTGCCTCGGAAAGCACGTTAAGCCGTTGGTCCCGGCTGTCATTCGTGGATCTTTGGCAGTCGTTACTGGTCGTCAGAAGCCCGAAAATCTGACAACTAGTTTTACCAAGGAATATCGTACCTATTACCCAGTTACTAGGTTGTGGAGGTCAGATACGCAGTCGCTCCACGTAGGTAAGATACTGGTATTCAGCTGCATCCGGTTAGACTGGAAGCCGACCCCAACATAGTTGGAAAAAGGCTAGGCAGATGACGATGATGACTTACAACGCTCCCTAAAGTTTCAGGGACCGTTTTGTGATAGCTGGGTACTCAAAAAGGTATCAGTCATACAAAAACAAGTCGGTCTCGCTTCGCAAATGGCTGCTGAAAAGGCCACACAATAATAATATATTACGATAATCTTAATAATCTACCTAAATGTAGCGCTCGTCCGATCAATGCCTTAAAAGCGAAGGGTTCGTCTGTGTTTGCGCACTTTATAGCGGACCAGTCTGTTTTGTTATGACTCATTTCATATTGTTGTGATTTGTACGAATAAATCTCGTCCGGATCTGTAGGATGCGGTAGATATCGTAACGTTTGGTATTAATAGCAGTTTTGTGCTAAACGCGCGCCAATTTTTATGTTTGGGATTCCTTCTTTATGGTTGGTGGCAGGTTGCCACTGCCAGCCGGGCGGGGCGTGATTCACTGCGTGCTACAACTAGGAGATAGCAAATATTTACTTAGTTATCTTGATTTGTTCTGTTCATTTCAATGTAGGTACCTACATAAGTATTTAAGTGGGTAAGTACCTGCAGAAGTTTGGCACTAGGTATTTCCCTTTTCCGGACTTTGTCCTTCATTCATCTGCTGCGGATGAATGGATCACATAATCACGGACGTGTTTATTTTAAATAAAGGTAGGCAATACAACTGTAAAACATAAAATTCATTTCGATCGCATTGCTAAAAATCGTAGCTGTACGTCTAGATGAGCATGTCTGCAATGCTAACAGTCCGAATAGCGAAAGTGTTGAGTAAACAAGCCGCACGTCAGCAGTCACGGAGCATAAATGACTGTGAGAAGCGACGCCAACGCAACGCAGTCACACAGATCGAAACACTCGGTGAAGATGTTCAGAATGTCCAGTCTGTAGAGCGCTTGATGTCACACAGAGGCCAAATGAAATTCAAATAAATACCTAGAATTGTTCGTGCCATGCCATGATAAAATGATAACTATGGGGGATTTACAATTTCCAAATAATACCATTATCTCAACCAAAGCACAAAAGCGCATTCAAATTAAACGGTAATACTGACATTGTCTGAAAAGTTTTCTTTCTATAAACATGTGTGAGATTTTTATCGTTTAAAACTAGCTATTCAATGATTCCTGCATTGAAAATGTTGTTTCTTAGTATCCCATTTTCCCTATGCGCCGGATGTAACTTTCTAACCTTAATATCCTCTAGCGTCGCGCGTCGTCGTAGCGCCGATATTCGTACACTATGTACCTACCTACCTCCTGAAAGGGTTATTTTTGGGCACAACAAACAAACTCTTTAGATAGAATAGGACAATCGTGTAATATAATATCTGAGACTTCTTCACCTCACTGTTTGATATCATGTCATGCTGCCGAACACGCTCATTAATTGGCTGTTTTTTTCTGAGAATGTTAATTATTTCACTAATTCCTCTCCCACGCACTCGCTGGGTGGTATCGATGACAAATATATCCTTCCTAATAAACACTGCTCGCATTACTTACAATTTCTTTACTTTTTTTGCGTTTAGGCATAATTTTTGTGTGGTGAGTGCGTATGCGTCAGGCTGGAGTTGTGTTCCTGAATTATGTCATGTTTGTAAGTGTCATCATGATTCGATTTAGGCAAATCGTGTGTGATTCACAGCCGCCGGCGGCCGTGGAAACTTTAATTGTGTTTCAGATGTTCACAGAAGGTTAACACTGTAGTTATTGGAAGTACCTACGTATTTAGGGATTTTTTAAATTAGAAGACCGGTATTGTGTATTTGTGGGGTCGGTAGGTAACAATCATTTTAAGGGAGGACGATCTTCGGAGGTTCCTAGAAAGCTTTGAATATTTGGACCCGTAAAAACCACCCTCCATGCACAACTTCCTTGTGTTGGATATAGGTAGGTAAACTAGCACTAGGGTGATTCGCAGCTAACTTCATTGTTTTGTCTCGTGATGGGTTTCCCTCGCGGGCTTTTCGCGCAGATATACTGCACAGGTTGTGCTTTGTTTGTCAAAACTTAATCATTTTATTGATAGAAACAGTTAATTTGACTGTACCTAGGTAATACTTAGGTAGCTTATTGGAAATAGATGAGGTAATGCTTGTTAAAGTAGGCACCTAGTAGTAAAGTAGTACATGTACCTAAAGTAGGTAATTACTTATTTACTTAATTGACTATAGGTAGCTATAAGTAATATTGTGATATTCTTTCCTTGTTTTGGCTCAGTTGGTTAAAATTGTTTGAACTATTGAGTTGTGCTTGTGAGTGACAGGGTTTAGTATTATTGTAAGCCTTTGTTTACAACGAAAGGAAATCGTACGGGAAATTAGATATTTGTGAGTAAATACTGCCTTTTGCTTGTTGCAGTCGGACTTATTTATGATTTACTATGTATATTTTTTATTAAATATTATTTTTCTTTGTTTTAAATAAGGTACGTAGGTAATAATAAAAATACGCCGGGAAGTGTTGGAACTTGATTAATATCCGCAAATAAAAAGGTTCTAATAAATAACGGATTATCACTTTAGATTGACTAATGTTTAAGTATTCCCAAAATAAAAGACGAGCTACACTTTCAAAACAACTGACATGTTCTCAACCATTACACAGGTCGTATCAACTGAAAGCTTGTTGCGAAACATGCGCGTGCGGTGTTTCAGTTGCGATGGTTGCGCGCGCGCAGGCCATTCGCGGCGCGAGTATTTCGGGCCGCACTCGAGGCGCCTCGGGTTTCACGCCTTTCTGCCGAGCGTACCCACTGACACACAAACACGCTGTATTTTCGGCCATGAGGGTATGATAAGCACGGTTAGAATAGTTTAGATGCCCCAATTCAGACACATTAATGGCAAATACTCATTTCTAGCGAATGCGGCGATATTTCATGTTTGTTTTTGCAGCACTCTGCTGAAATAATTGCATAATGTATATACTTACTACTTTATTTTCTGTAAAATAGTTATCGTACCTACCTAAATAATTGAATTACCTACCATTATATGTTTTTTGGTGATAAGTGGTACTTATACATTATTCATTTATAACATCATGCATTGTATTTATCCCAATAGCCAATCCAAGTTTTTCCCTGGAGTCACAGCTGCAGGAAAAACCAAGGAAAACCAATGTATACCTATCTATAACTTTCACGTTGTCCCACCTACGGTAGTACCTACCTACTTTAATACAATAACAGTAACTACCTATGTACAATAAGTACAAGATTTATTACCTGGGTGTTAAGTGTAATCTGATGATGATGATCTCGTACGCATGCGTAGTAAACACGAATGAATTACGATTGATGCTACTTTATACTTTTTACGTTTTACCTGACGCGACGTAGTAGGTGCGGCTTACAATCTAAACACATTAAACAATTTGTTTATTTTAGCTGTAGACATAATCATTTTGTGGGATCTGATACACAAATGTGTGATAGTTGGGTACCTACGTATATTGCGCAAAAGAGTACCTGAATAAACAATACTTTTTAAAGGTTTTCTAACGCACACAAATGTTTAAATTTGTCTAGGGCTGTATGGCGCGGATGGGTTTCAAACCCAAGAGGCTCAATAAGCAAATAATTCTTTGCCTTGCGACAATTTGTAGCCGTAGGTAACCTATCTATAAGGTATTGTTACCTACCTAAAGGTATAAGCACTGGCCACATCTTAAATAATGTATACTATTTATTGTGCATTATTAATATTTCAGTGCAACAATAAACCCGTGTGTCGTACTCACGCGACCGCTGTCGGTCGATGTGGGCAGTAGCATTCATACAACCATATTTGTATGATGATCTATAATAGCTCATAGGTACTTCATTTTGTAACAAAATCGATTGTAAACTGATTCAATATTGAAACTTAGCCAAATCTGACCAATTGCTTTCAATTTGTCACTGCTTTGTGCAATAGACACAACTATCTACCTCCCCAATAGTAAACGGTCTTGATTTTGACTATTGATATTTTCGGCATAACGCTCAAAACATTTTGGTATTTCTGCATAGCCTTTCGGCATGTGCATTTGTACTGAGCCTTGGTCTAAGCCATGTAAGTACCTATAGTTGTCCAGCACACTAAAGCTTATTGTGTTTGTTGTTTCAGAAGTGATGCGGCGCGTGGTGTGCGGCGACGTGTGCCCTACGCCGCCGCCCGCGCCCACAGCGCAGCACAGGTCAATATGCACATCTGTCTATTCAGACTAACTACATGATAAAGTAACGCTTCCTTTAATTAGAAGTAGTAGGGTAGGCAGCGGGTTAGTGCTTTTTATCATATCCCCCACGGTGCAAAGGCCGGCTATGTGAAGCGTTGTAAAAAGGTTATAAACATGTACCAGTGGAGATATATCAGTAGGGATATAAGGAACAGGGGGAAATAATCCTTGCTAACATCCTAAAGAAATGAATTGCCTAGTTTTTATTTAGGTACAGAATAATGTTACCTTTCACTTATCATATTGAGATGAACGATCCCTTAAACTGCAATATTCCGTAACTGAAGCATATCAGTGGCCATAATAGCACTTCTTATTGGCGTGTCGATGGCAAAAACAGAAAAAAAAATAGTTTTTTTATATTTTTTAGGCCCAAAATTCAGCATAGCAGTTTTGGGCCACAGCACTGAGCCCACAGTGAGTCATAGTGGAGTCTTCCCAAAGACCGTTGCAAACTTCACAACATCGCTGTAATCGTGCAAACGCCTGCCAACTGCAGACGTGATTGTGTTGTGTTTCCAGTCATGAGTGTAAAGACGGAATGTTGTGGCATACATGTTGCAAATAGATTCCTGATTGTCCATATACCTTACGCAGCTTCTTCACAAGTATTGATCGGGTATTTTTTTTGCTATTTCCAGGACATCGGAGAACAAAGAGTTATTGCGTCAACAGCTCCTGTCAGCCAGCAAAGAGCGTCTTGAGAAACAGGAGTCTCCCAAACCGAAGCACGCGCGCAACAGACAGAAGAACCGATGGAAGCTGAAGTTCCATCACCAAGCGCTGCCTCAGGAGTACCTCGACCACTACGAGCAGAGCCTGCAAAAGGCCAACGCAGCTAAACAAGTGCAGCAGAAACAGAAACCCGCTGAGAAACCCAAAGCAGAACCAAACTTTGACATCAACAACTTTACTAACGAAACGTTCAAGATCTGGGCGCAGAGACTAGCGGGCATACAGCATGAGACGGGCACACTGACCGTGCCACAAGTGTCTTCCATGCTCAACATGGCAGCTAAGCCGCCCAGCAAGGACGAGAAGAGGAAGAAGAACCCCGCTATCGCGCCCAGCAAGATCGTGACGTACGACGATCTGCCGTACATGGGCGAGATGACGCTCAACAACTCCAAGCCGAGGAGAGGACGCAAGCCGAAGAAGGCCGACATCTGTCACCTCATATACGAGAACTACGGCACCGTCGTGCCCGGCCAGCCGCCTGCCGCGCAAGACAGACTCAACCAGCTCAACATGTGTCCCCCCTTCCGGGACCACCCGCCCATGAGCAGCCCCAAAACTGACTTACAGAACAAAATCATTTCTAGTTTGTTAGAAAGGAAGTTGTCGCAAGAAAACAAAAAGCGACTAGAATCTCTGACACCACCGAAGTTCCCCAGCCCGGACGAGCCGATGCCCGAGGCGCCGGTCACCATCGCGGGCCCCCTGCACAGTGACGACGAGCCTCTCAACCTCTGCATCAGAGACCTGCACGACCTCAAGATACAGATACAGAAGAAGTTCGGGAACATTTACTCGTCGCTACCAGAAGTTAAGACTGAAGTAGAGGTTGAGGGCTCGGAGCAGGAAGGGATGAAAGCTGAGCAGCCTCCCAACGCGATCTCTGTGATACAGAGGAACACGAACCTCACGCCCACGGCAAGCAGCTCTCCCGACCTGTCGCGGCCGCGGAACTTATCGCCCACGCTGTCAGAACCCGCGCAGTCCACGTCCAGTCCGGACAGTGACGGCAAGTTCCCCGGCTACGTGTACTGGCCCAATGCAGGCATCTACATGCACCCTTTAGCTTTACAAACGCAACTCTTGTACTACCAAAGGCTAGCGGCCGCCGGGCAACTCCCCTTCTCCGCTGAAGGAGACAACAGGGCGCCGACGTCGACGCCTAACAGTGTCAGTGAAGTGTCAGAGAACTCATCGATAGACGATAACAAAAATAAATTAGTGCTCAAACAAATATCAGAACTGTTAGACCCTAAAGTGATTAAGCAAGTGGAGGAGGCGAAACGGAGCCCCGGAGCGGATCAAACTAAAATGAAGAGAGTATCCCCTAACCCCGCGCAGGGGCCCGTCAAGAGGAAGCGCTCGGCGATATTCATCCCGCCGATGCCCACGAAGACCAACTCCACCACACCTACCACAGAAGTCAGCATCTGCAAGTTCAAGTTCACGGGGGGCTCCAAACCTTCGTTACAAGAGAAGAAGATGCTATCAGTGGACTCAGGAGGCAACTTCAGGTACTACAGTGGCACCGGCAACAAGGGGAACAAAGGCTACGAATATCTACAACGGGACTCAAACCAAGGCAAAAACGCTAAAACCGCACCAGAAACATCAACATCGCAGCCAAAGCTGGAAGAACAGACAACAGCTCTCAATAAAGAAGACCTCAGTAAAAAGAAGAGGAAATCTAGGAAAAGCCTGCAGAGAGAGAAACTAGAACAAACGTTCAAAGAGAAGGGGTTTTTGATTCAGACGCAGCAGCTGCAGTCGGCGGAGGGCGCGACGTACTGCAAGTTCAGGCAGCTGAGGAAGTTCACCAGGTACCTGTTCAGGAGTTGGAAGGATTACCTTCCGGGGGAACTGGAGGAGAACCAGACTACTGAAGCTACTGCACCACAACCCTCGCCTGCGAATGATGGCGCAGCCGCGGGAGAGTGGGGCTGACCGGACAGAACCAGAACTTAGAAATCACTGTGGTGCCTTTCTTCAGGCTAGGATCGAGCTGTATACGGAGTTGATATTGAAATCAGGCTGTTGTACTTAATGTAGGTCATAGTGACCAAGGAAACCTAAGATTGTATATAATGTGAAGTAATTGGGATATCGGAAGCTGGAGAATTAACATGGCCGCTCAGCGGTACAATAATGCATTTAATAATCGTGTTTAGTGAGATTTTAAAACTATTAATTTGTGTTGTTTTGTTCTTGATCGCCACTCCGTCCATATTGAATGGTTATTATGAATTATCTATCGTATCTTCGCTTCGGTGTACATTATTGTTGTTAACTATAAATAAGTAAATGTTTTATACGATGGATTTATAATTGAGATGTATGATTGTGTATTGTCGTCAAATATCAACGTGCGCGAATTTATAAGTTTGTGACCAACAACCTATAACAGCGTGCATGTTGTGTTGTTGAACAAAGTACTGAAAATGTGTATAATTTATATTGATACTGTACTCTATTGAATACAAATATTTATTTCATGTTAGTCAAGTTTTGTGAATACCGCTGTTGTGAAGACTATACTGGAGCAGATATATCTCGGGCGCCAATAATGTTGTTAAACCATAGTTAAATGTACGAATACTAACACAACTAGTCACGTGACACCTCTAACTTAGCTGTACGTAGGTAGGACAATCGGCAAACTGTACATATTTGCGAACCAGAGGCATTCTAGTCATTAATGTTAAGTTTTATACATCGTTGTTATTAACTGCTGCTGTATATTTAATATTATCATTTTATTTAAAAATGTTTTCGTAATTTTATATAAAAACTAAAAAGTAAAACAAACAAAATTGTATACAATACACTTTATTGCAAAGGAAAACACTTGATTCGATGATTAAAATATAAAGTGAAATAATGAAAACAGGAATGTAATGTACCAATTAAAAACATTTAACCGAATCAATATTTTGTATGATTTTAACAATAGGAAAACCCAAACGCGACTATACTCGACGTGGTTGCACGACAACGTTTATATTTGTTACAAATATCCAGGAGTCATGCAACTAAGTTAGTATCAACACATTAGTAAACAAATGCACTTTATTTAGTCTTTGTTGCCGAATTTGGAAAGTTATTGTGTAAAGACGAAAACAAATAGTGTTTTACGTAAAATATATAAACAGTACTCTATATTCCAGTACAGGCAACAAAGTATCACCATATACCAATTAACAATAGTCCGCTTGAGGCGAACCTTCTACTTGCTGATACAAAAATAACTATAAAATATACTCTTACACACTAACCTTCAAAAATCCATCTAAAACACTTTACCTGCTGCAACTTGTGCGAAACATCACACTCAACAAAGGCACAGATATATAAGACAATATTTCATATAAAGTATAGAAAAAAGATCTTTAACATACCGTAATATTGATTATTACATGTTATTTTACTTAACATTAGACAATGTTTGTCCTTAGGAACTACATAATTTTCTCAAGCTGCTGCTCAAAATATTGGCCCATTTAAAACCAGAATTGGACCGGAATGTCTGCCTGCAGGAATGTTATTTTTGATATTTCTTAGGCTAAACAACTATATGATTGCAATATTGCAGATATTACACAGTTAAAACTTTGTGCGCAAACAATCAATAGATAACAATTATTCATTTACGAATCATATAACACTCAGAGTATCAAATCGATATAAAAGTTGAAGAACGAGGCGAACGGATAATCGATTATTAGAAGTTGGAACCGAGTTGCTAAGAATTTTATCACATTACAGTATGCGAGCGTCGTCGTTTACTTAATGATGGTACGCTTACACGGGCAACACAATTGTGCATCCTCGGCGACTCCGATATTCCCCCAATTTTCAGCTATTTCAAGATGTCTGACTTTCACAGTTATTTTACAACAGCAGCCGTATTGTGGCAGGAATTAAGATCACTGATTTTGACAGTGATGCAAGTCAGAGGAAATATAACTGAAAGGACTGTAGAAATTGCCAAGAATAGCGCAATAGTAGTTGGTCGTGTGAAGCGTAGCTGTGATGTAAGAACGCATACATTTTGACATAAAGAGCATTACTTGGTTACCCTTGAGCCCGCAGCCCGCCCGCCCGCAGCGCCACACAGTTACGCCTTCAGCACCTGCAGCGCGGCCGCGCGCACGTGCGATGCGGAGATGCCGAACTTGTCGAGCAGCGCGGCGGGCGGCCCGGAGCGCGGCACCTCGCGCACGCACACGTGCTTCACGATGACGTCACGCTGCATCGCCAGTGCAGAAATCACGGCTTCGCCTACTCCTCCTGTAATGGATTGTGGGTTTATTAGTAAAGTGACATAGTCGGCCGCCGACAGTGAATTCAAATTGTATGAAAAATCAATTTTGATGTAAATGTTAAATGATTTGCATCATAAATCTTCGGTTCGGTTGATATGCACGAGGTATATAAGCACCTGCTGCCCATGCGGCATGTGTAGAATCGCCAGCAGAAGAATAACTAGTTTGTAATCCTACATACCAACGTTTAAATGTGCATTCTAGTTCAACGGGAAGTACCCTATAAGTTTTGAATTCCTTGCGAGTGGCATAAACGGAACATAAACGCCCGTACAGACCTATCTCTTCATTGTGTTGACTTAGAAGTTTGATTTTTTTATTGCTTCAAAGGATTATAGTTGTAGCCCTGAGTATTTGATATTGATTTCAACTTGATAAATTCACGCATTCCTGAGAAAAAGGGTCTTGACAGACGGACAACAAAGTGATCTTATAAGGGTTCAGTTTTTCCTTTTGAGGTACAAAATCCTAAAAAAAGATGTTAAGCGATCCTGTTTCTCGTAAGGATCAAAAAACTCTATCAGACCAACTGAGGTTTGAGCAATAGAAAAGTTAGAAATTGCAAAAACCTTTCCCATGCGTGGATGTTGTAACATACAAAATATCAAAATACTTGAAAATGCTAATTGTTTGAAATATTTCATATATTAAATACTTCTTCAAAAAGGTTACAAGCTGATATGGTGTAGCACATGGGGCATATGTAGCACATACATTGTTCAATAATAATAAACAAAGAAATGCCATTGCCAAAGTGACGTTTTAGGGGTAGTCAATATTTCCCTAGTCATTTAATGTTATTAAATTTCGTGCTTTTGAAATCACACTGAAGCGGCGCGGCGTCTAGAAATTAAACATTTTATAACCTAAGGTCGCGTCGTAAACTAATGAAAGTAAAAGATCAATCACCTAAAGACCAATATTGTTCATCAGACACAGACAGCAGTACGTTGTCACTTTTTAGGTTGTGATAGAATATCCTTACTGGTCAACTAGCTCAGCATCTATAGTAGGTACGTCTATGTATTTTATTACGCGTAAACACGATTTTACACAACAACAAAATAAACAAAAACGTAAAATACAACAACTTAAAGTTCAAATGTTTAGAGTTTCTGCCTTATTGCCAGTATCATAAAAATAATTTGCATGATTTTATTTCAAACAGTTATATTTTATTCTTGGATTGTAGTTTTCGTAATTTTAAAGCTGAAAGCTGTATGCATTATTATATTTTACTTGTTTAAGATATGCCTACAATTTTAGACTTTTCGACAAACTACATCGGTGGCCGGGAATTGGCTATCGATTCCCGACGCCCTCCGGGCGTCTCTTGCGGCGACTAGGGGCGCGAGGGCACAAAGATTGCCTCCCTCACGCGCTCCGCCTCCTCCTTCGCTAGCATTACTGCTTCGCGGAAGGAGGCGACGGCTTCCCATGCACTTTCGCTCCGTACCGGGGCCTGGACTAGTGCCGGACGCGGGAGATCGCCGGCGCCTCACCGCGGCGTGAGGACGCGGCGGTGCTGCGCCCAAGCGGGCAGACCTGCACCGTATGCCCCACCGTGTCCTCCGGGCGATCCACACAATAGTGACACCCGGGCGTTTCCTCCCGCCTTATCCGGAACAAGAACCTCCCGAAGCAGCCGTGTCCGGTGAGGACCTGCGTTAGGCGGAAGGTGACGACGCCGTGGCGCCTCTCCAGCCACTCCTCAAAGACCAATTCTGACGTGCCCAAATTGGCAACCCCTTTGTATACATCTTTGATCTCAAATTCTATTACCGAGATTAGTTGGTTAAAAGTTTTTTTCTTGTTAGTACTTGTATATAACTTAATTAACGCTTGTCTGAATGCTACTGCCCACATCGCGCCACGGGGAGCGCGTGAGTACGACACACAGTTACTATTGCACGACCACAGACAATGTACTACACGCAGTACATCATTACACTATGTAGAGGGTGCTTTACATATACAGGATGGCACCCCATCGACCCACAAACTGAAATCACGAATACAGCACATGATTTTAGACGGTTTATATTTAATAAACGACGAAAATTTTCAACGCTTTCAGAATCATGTACTGAACCCATGGTAACGGGTTGCGCGTCGAAGTGCCGCCAACCTGTAGTAAGACAGGTTAATTTATGATTAGTCAAATATACAGGGTGAATTTTCCAAGTGGGCGTGGATGGCCAAATTCTAAACTATGAGGAATAGCGAAAAGTACTCAAAGGAGTCGCGGGCTCGATTTTGATAAAAACTAAAACTGCGTCATTGGATTTTTGAAAAATCAATATTTCTAGCCAGGAATCGAACCTGTTGATTTTGAAAAAAAAAAAACACACTGTATTATTACACCATTCGATAGTGTCCCTAATAAGGATGAAATTCTGGGAAGTAATGACATACGGCAAACTTAAGGAAAATGTTGAATTTTAATAAACTGCTTCTTTTTTCATACCTTGTTCGAAATGATGCTCAATATTTTTACACCCGAAACACTCGTAGCGCAGCCACCTTCACAAAATTATGTTCTAAATTCAAATTTTTAATTGCAGTACAATCCTTGAGACGTCGAATCCAGCTATGTATTCAAAAACAATTGTCATAATTTTGAACAATTAATCAGTTAAGGTTTAATAGGTAGGTAGCATAAGAAAATAAAAAAGTATTTTGATAAAAATGAGCTCTTTCCTTTAGTTTGCCGTATGTTATTACTTCCCAGAATTTGATCCTTATTAGCGACACTATCGAATGGTGTAATAATACAGCGTGTGTTTTTTTTTTCAAAATCAACAGGTTCGATTCCTGGCCAGAAATATTGATTTTTCAAAAATCTAATGATGCAGTTTTAGTTTTCATCAAAATCGAGCCCGCGACTCCTTTGAGTACTTTTCGCTATTCCTCATAGTTTCGGATTTGGCCATCCACGCCCACTTGAAAAATTCACCCTGTATAGATTAATGATGGTTAAGAATTAAATATAGACCTTTCAGTAATATATTAACTAACTTCTGCTCGCGGCTTCTTGCGCGTGGAAGTCATAATAATCTAAAGATCAGATACACATTGCACAATGCAAAAGCAACATCCTATATTTTGGCTCGTCAGATAGTTTTGGTGACATTTTTGTGCTACCACTTGTATATCTTTCCACAAATGATGAATGATGATATTTGCCGACATTTCGACGACAGATCGATGAATTATTAAACGATATTATTGCTGAGTTGCCGGTAGTAAGATATTTATGTTCGTGACTGTACCTATTTCATTCATAAATATACTTTTTAAATATTTTTTCCACTCACTAATAATGAACCCGCTGCATGTTATCTCTCCACTACCCTTGGTTGACTGGTAGAGAATGCCTGAGGCATTAAGTCCGCCTTGCACAAAGTTTAATAAATAAAGTGTGTACTGACCAGCCTGATAGTGATCCTCCACGACGACGACCCTCCCGCCGACGGCCCGCGCGTGCTGCTGCACGGCGACCTCGTCCAGCGGCTTGATCGTGAACGGGTCCAGCACGCGCGCCTCGATACCTGCACCACACACGTACTTATACATTCTAAATATTTTATTTCACATTACCTACATAAGCCCTTATGAAACGTCAGAAGCTAGGTGCACGGTTCCAATTGGTCGTTTCCTATGGAGAAGAGCGGGCAAGAAACTCCATGGTTACCCTTTTATTAAATAGTAAGAAGCTATAATAGAGAAATAATATACACCACAATAAAATTACAAAAATCTTTCAGAAATAGGAAAGGAGGCTACAGAGGTTCTTAAGTTGACTGTGTCGCACATAAAAGGTGTGACGGCCATCATGAAAATAGCGGCACCGGTGTTTGCTTTTACGGTGTCAAAAAACACTCCCATAAATAGTGTTTTCGTGACGCCATTCGCCGCTTAATTGCGGCCGCTATGTGACGGCACGGCTGTATTAGGAAACCCTAGCTTAGAGGTGCTTACACTCATAACTGCACGCTGCAATATTATTTTATGCGAGCTTCAGTGTCATTTGTATTTATGCGAGCACGAAGTCATCACACAGACGCTCAAACATGCTTGTTCAAGCTTGCAGTTACTCGTGGAGGCACCTTTAGTTGAGACAACGGTCAGCACTTTCTCTCTATTAATCTCATCATCATTCTCCCACCCCTATCCCAATTTATTTCGGGTCGGCGCAACATGTGTTTTCCTCCATACTTGTCTATTAGTCGTCATCTCGGTAATCACCCCCTTTCTAACCATATCGTCACTCCCACATTCCATCCATCGTTTTTTTGGTCTCTCTATTAATCTAATGTTGTAAAATAAATACGTAATGTTGTGCGTTACCTTCAGCCTTGAGTTTGTCCGCGGCGAGCAGACACTCGTGCAGAGTGACTCCCGCGCCGATCAGCAACACGCGGTCCTTCGGAGACTGGCGGACTATCTTACACTGACCCACCTGGAAACATGACGATAAAAACAGTTTTAATAAATAGGTAATCTTGGTTATCTTATACACGCGCGGCACGCGCCGACGGCCGCAGTGGCCTCTGATGTTGACGCGTGTCGCTCGTGTGCATGAACACTAAGTTGGAACACCACTAGTGAGTAGCGAGTGAAGATGTATGGACAACACGAGTGAAGACGGTAATGTCGTCATGCTAAGTTAACTAAAAGTACTTACATGTACAGTATAAAATGTTGGTCAGCCCGTTTTGGCAATATTTTAAGCATAGGTTAAAAATAAATATTAGCAGACGATAAATGCATCGCACGGGTTTAAGGAAACTGCTGCACGTATCCCGATAAAATGTATCGTATATGTTAACATCCTGGTCAAAGTCAAATCATTTACTTCAATTAGACCATTAAAAGACATTTTACAATATCAAAACTTACAAGATTGACTCAACAGGTAGTTTTCTACCCATTGAGCAGTTCAAGTGTGATTGAGTAACAAATCTGTATTAGTAGTCTAAACTAATATTAAGTACGAGGTCAAATTGATTGTTTTATTTTATAATATGTTTGTAAGAGCTAATCTCTGAAAATGCTGAACCTATTACAAAAATTCTTTCACAGATAGAAAGCTACATTATTGCAGTGATTCGGTTGTTCTAAATGAGTTACTTACTTTGAAGACCTCGTCGTTGGCGTAGAGTATGGCGGTGTTGGGTCGCGAGGTGCGGATGTAGCAGATGCCGCGCGTGTTGGCGGCGAGTTCCACCGCGCGCTCCGTGGACACGGCGTCGCTGTCGACAGCGATTAAAAGGTTACGTGTCATTTAACTATACTGGGTTCGTGAACTTACTTTTCAAACGTGTCAACAAATATGTGTTTTTGAAAGAACAACTTTAATTCCCACACATAAAGTTTAGTTTGCGCAACAGTTTCAAACAATTTTTTGACTTTTTCAAATCAGCTTTGTTATACACTAGCATAAAGTTGATATTAGTTAGAGAAATGTTTATTTTACACCTAAAATGAAATACTTGCCGTATTAATTATAGAAATTCATAATCAATATTTTAGTCTAGAACTATATTTCATTATTTGTTTTTAGTAATATTGATAAATTTTATTAGAAAAGCAAATAACATCAATTGGAAACAAGGATGTGTAGAAACTGTAGCTGTGTACTCACGAGGGGTAGAACACGGTGGCAGTGGGCACGGCGCGGAACAGCGCGATGTCCTCGAGGCCCATCTGCGACGGGCCGTCCTCGCCGATGGACACGCCGCAGTGCGAGCCCGCCAGGTTGATGTTGGACTGGCTGATAGCGCCCATGCGGATCTGCACACAGTAATCACGCGGTATAACATAACTGGCGACAGGTGACCGTACTATACGATGTAGATCTCTGTCTAACCCTTCGGGAATAAAGTGCGCGATTTTATGTTGTGTACTTGTGTGGTAACATATTATTTAAACGTCTTTTAACACTGCGAGACACTAAAACACTAATAACAATACAACTTCTATTGTGTCTCGTTCAGTGTGTGAGATAAGAGAAATTCAAACTTTCTTACGTTTTTGGTATTTTGCAGGTCAATGTCAAATTCTTTGTTGATCAAGTATGATTTACAAGAGTTGTATTTATGATTCTAATGATTTATTTCTGTAATTGTATATTTGTTCCGGTCGTGAACCATATTTTGGTTTAAAGATATTTATTCTCAAAAATTCACTTACATGAGAACAATGCTTAAAGTAAATTATATAAAGTTCGTCACAGGAGTCACGGTGGCAATTATGATACACCATCCAATGCATTCAGCTTTTAGGATAGGGTGTTATTTGTGATTAAATATACACGAAGCAGTCGCGGTCATAAAACGTGTGAGGTGAATATTTTGTAGTCTCGCTCTTATATTTTATGACCTCGTCTGCCGCGAAAGATGACATTCAGTAAAGTTAAAGCTTGAACTAAACCGGAACACAAATGCTTAGGTTTTATTTTTCTTGTCTTTTTATTATTATTGAGTAAGTTAGTTAATCTTGTTAGTACTTACTTGTAATTAGAATTTATTTGAAATAAAATTGTCTGAATGCTACTGCCCACATCGCTCCACGGGGAGCGCGTGAGTACGACACACAGTTACTATTGCACGACCACAGACAATGTACTACACGCAGTACATCATTACACTACGTAGAGAGTGCTTCTCATAATATTATGATATGTTAGTTCCATCATCATTCTCTTGCCCTTACCCCAATATATTTAGGGTCGGAGCAATAAGTATTTTTTTTCTTCCATATTTTTATGTTAGTCTATGGTTAGTCAAACAGTGGTGCAAGTTAGAGATCAGTGAAAGTTTAAGTTTGGTTTTTAATTATTCTATTTCATTTTAATGCAATTATATTGCTCCCGTGATCATGATTACAGACAGATTGCATTCGCAGACATGTTCACGCAGACAAGGTGTGAACGTGCCGCACTGCAGTACCGAACACGGGCATCGACGCGCGCGCATACTTGCTGTCCAAAGTTTAATTCCAACGTTGTAATGTCTTTTAGAATCATATTATAAGTTTTTTAGAGTCCACTTCACTTTCATTTCCAAACCTTTAGTTAGGTCCTTAACAGACATGACTGTTACACCAGTAAATTTAACTTCACCGTGAACACATTCACCAGTTAATTTAATTTGACTTGCATAATTTGGTCTGCTTTCATAATTTCGAACTACACTACAGCTGCCAGACCTGGCAGCTCCTTTTATAGCAGTGTTACTTTAATATGACTTCAGTGTTTTGTTTGTTTGTGTAGGAATGTGTCTGTAACATCCGGGAGTTTGGAAGTTAAAGGTGCGACAACCCAGTGGCCGGCGCGCGCGGGAAGGCGAGCCAGCTGTGAGAGGAGGCAGTTCCTCACGAGGCAGTGTCTTCACGAGGTAATGTCCTCACGAGGCAGTGTCTTCACGAGGCAATGTCCTCACGAGGCAGTGTCCTCACGAGGCAGTGTCTTCACGAGGCAATGTCCTCACGAGGCAGTGTCCTCACGAGGCAGTGTCTTCACGAGACAATGTCCTCACGAGGCAGTGTCCTCATGAGGCAGTGTCCTCACGAGGCAGTGTCCTCACGAGGCAATGTCCTTACCTGGTCGAAGGTCCTGGTGAAGAAGGCGGCGAAAGTGGACACGAACACCACGGCGCGGTCGCGGCACGCGGCGCCTGTGGCCACGCCCACCAGGTTCTGTTCCGCGATGAAGCACTCGATGTATCTAGGAACAACCAGCATTTCTTTATAATATCACTCTTATAATCAAGTCAATATTCCTCAAAGGAATAGGCCGAGGTGTATTATACAAATTGTAAGAAGAGAAGACCCATCGCGTCACCTACGCATTCTGTACATCAAAGTAAGTAACTTTATGCGAAAATATTGTTGGGAAACAACTTTTATTTTTCCGCTGTTTTCGGTAGTGAGCAATGTAACGCGCGAAAAGCGTTGTGCGAATGGGTGCATATTATGGTGGTGCAGGGATCGCGAGAGTATTTAAAATTAAAACTTAACATTTTAAACTTGGTTACCTAAAAAATGGTATTAGCTGGAACTTTGACCTTCAATATCTCTGTAACCGGAATATTCACAGGTATGGTCTAGTGAAAAATAATATCTTATCAACGCAACGGGAAGAACATGTGACACTCGGCTTGGCTAATGGTATTTTTAACGTTTGCGCAAAAGGGGACGAAGTTTTTGGCGAAGGTATAGGTAAACAAGATCCTTTTCGAATATTTTCTTTAGCTGGTGATAAAATGTATGTTGTTGTGTCTTGTTGGTAAGTACATACCTGTCGGGGTACGCGTTGCGCAGCTTGTCGCTGAAGGTGGAGTTCTTGGTGTCGCCGTCCAACGCGATCACACTGGGAAGCAAACCACATGTTTTTAAATAGTAGGAAGCTTTCACTTGTAAATATAATGTAAAGGTTCTCCATACGAAAACTACCTTTTGGAAGGGTCGACTAGAATCAATTCTATTTTAAGATAATTTTTGACGTTCAAAAGTGCCTTTTATGTGCCTATTTGAAATAAATGCTTTGACTTTGGTTAGGGTCGGCTACCATTGTAACCAGATGCAGCGGTCCAGTGTTCTACATGCAGCGAGTGGTCCTTAGCATATGGCGTTCTTTAATTTCTTCCTACCCTCATAAAATATGCCAATACTTAATTATTTTTTGTTAAAAGGATGTTATATTTTTAAAAGCGTATTACCCACAAAAATGTTTGTTTTGTCAGTAATCTCTGAAGCGTTTGTCTGAATGCTACTGCCCACATCGCTCCACGGGGAGCGCGTGAGTACGACACACAGTTACTATTGCACGACCACAGACAATGTACTACACGCAGTACATCATTACACTATGTAGACAGTGCTTCTCATTAGATATTATTTTAATTTATGGTTAGTACTAATATTCCATTCATAATGGTTTGATAAGAGATATCAAGCGGTGTTGATAAGTCAAGCAATACTGGAGCAACTTGTTAGGTAGTAGTAATAGAAAAGATTAAGAAATTATAAGATTGTTGTTAGTTGTTACCCTGCTAAGACATAGACAAAAATGTAAGTAAAGATAAGCGAGCTAACTTTGGAGTTTGTTATTATATCTACAACACACATTAACGTAATCGCATTTTCATAGTTTATAAAATTCGTGGTATAAACGGTGGCGACTTTTCTGGTTTCCTAACAGAGTTTAATCTATTAGACAATGCTATTGGTTCAAAACTCTGACACGGCGTTTCAAAACTGTCGGTTAAGTACTAGAAACGATAACTATCGAATCAATAGCTAACCTCAGAAACTGGATAAAACTAAACCTGTACATGACCTTACGAAAACGTAGATCTCTTTTAGACTTAGTCTGATACACTACGTTACATTTTGGACGTCCCCGTTGCATCGTATAATGTGACAAGTACTAATTAAGGTTAGGATTTCGTAAGTCGACCGTACAAGTAAAAATACACCGTGAGTGCTCGTACACTTGAGCGACCCGCGTCGAAGACCGAGGCCACTGCAGCCGTCGACAACACGCCGCTCGTGTAGTCGAGTACCGCACTCAGATACACGAGCGGCGCGGTGTCGCCGACAGCCGCCGACGTGTCGACATGCAGTATGCACATTAAGAAAAACTCACCGCATATTAGTATCAGCGATCTTCTTCAAGCCAGTTCCGTAAGCGAGGCGGGTAGCGACCAGCTCGCCTGCCTTGTAGGCGGGCGGAGAGGACAGTGTGATGTCGCCGATGTGTACCTTGGGAGCCTCGCTGATGGGAGGGTTGGCTTTCAGGGTGATCGTGTTGTTCTTGATCAGGGATTGCAAGTGCTGTGGAACGGACAGAAATGTTATAAAATTGCTCTTCTTAAACAGTGCTTAACATTTCTTTATAGTCTACATTAGTAGCTAGGTTTACATTAAAAAGTACAAATAAGAAAGAAGCATTTGCATTTGCCACACTAGGTCGACCCCGTTTCGTGGAGTCCTTCGATGGTATTACCATATCAAAATGACATTACATTAATACTGATGCATTGTTATTGTTACAATCGAGAAGTGAAAGTGTTTTGTGTATACTTGAATAAATTAATAAAATTCTGTGCGAATTGACATGAAACCATCACGCCTTACCCTCGAAGGGTTAAACAGCGGTTAGCTATACTACAGTATATCCACATTTCGCAAGCTAAGAATGTTAACTCCCATGTAATAAGGGGCGAGCCTATTGTCATTAACCGGAAATAAATCTACACTCCAGGCAGCAGTCAGGAGTGTGGATTTTTGCCCGGGCAAAACTTTGCATCTAGGAATCCATTCTCAGTAATCGTGCTTGCGACCACTATACCGACGAGGCAGTCAGTAAATGTCACAGATACCTATGAAATAAATACACGTGCATGAATGCTACTGCCCACATCGACCGACAGCGGTCGCGTACCTAAGTACGACAAACAGTCAATTTTGCACTAGCAGATAATAATGCATCATAGTTCATTTATGCATTATTTGATATGTAGTCAGTGCAGAGATCATTATATTATTCTATGTTATGGGTTTGGTTTCCGCACAATGGTCCATTTGAAGGACTAATCCTTCAAATGAACCATTGTGCGTAATAAAATGGTTCAGTAGTTTTTAAGAAATCCCCCAATGCAACCTCTTTCTAAGAAATCTGTTAATAAATCATACAGCAATTGTAACATGACCATCACGCTTGAAAACCTGACGGTCTATTCTGTAAAATCTCACCGTGAAAACTTATAAGTGAACATTATGTTTAGGTGAAGTGAGCTGTCGTTCCACCTGATGCACACTGTTGACTTTACTTAAGTTTTCATGGTGAGGTTTTTTACAGAAAGATTTATCTTTTGACAAATCTTTGGCTGGACTAGACAACAAGTAACTATGAGGAAAAAAAGGAGTTTTTAAACGTACCTTAATAATCTTGTCTCCATCCCCACCCAGGGCTTTTCCATGCCAGTTCTCCAGGTCCTCAATGCCGGGGAAGCCTTTACCCTTGAAGGTCTTGGCGACGATCGCAGTGGGCTTGCCTGTAACGGAGGAGGCCTCGTCGAAGGCCTTCACCAGCTCCGACACGTCGTGCCCGTCCACCACCAGCGAGTGCAGGCCGAAGGCCTTCATGCGGGCGTCGTACACGTCCAGCTGGGGGAAGATTGTGGTGCTGAGTGGTGTGGGAATAAAACTAGACAGTAGCGTAATAGTAGTTATATTATTCAGTAACGACCGAACACAATAACCTACTGACAGATCGCTACTGATGGTAGCCAGTACAAATTATAACTGCCAGTATAATATAATCATACAGATCGCTCCTGATATAGATTATTGGGATGTTAAAACCAGAAATAGATTGATTTTTCTGCCTCCAGTACTTATTCCAAAACTGGTGATAGGTAGGTAATTGTGTTCGGCCGTAAGTTGTAAAACTTAATGAATAATGTAATTACTAAAAGTTGAGAACTCTGCAGATGACGTCAATACATTTTTGTATGTTGTTTGGCAGAGAGAATGATGTTTCAAATACATAATATATGCGAATTGTACCAGTGAGTGGTCATACAACAACCAATTTTGCGATTAGTTAGGCAAAAACATTACATTGCAACATTGGTAAGATTATATCGCATTTTTCGGACGAGCTTCCGTGAATGAATATGAATGTTGAAAAATTGTAGGTAGGTATTATTCTTCAGTCATCGGAAAACGCATAAAAATACGCTTCGTTATTCGGTTACTAAAGCCGTCGGCATCATCACATTTTTTCATAAATAAAACATGACATAACAGTATTCAAGGTCATGACTGACACCTTAAGTTACCACATATCGACAAATATGAGTAGTCATTGATTGGTTGAATCATACTTGAGTTATAGCTAAATAAGTAAATGCTGTGTATTAAATGTCAGTATAACGTACCATGCATGGTGGGTTACTACTGAACAATGTTATCTAATCGGGTAGCGCAGGTACATACGGCATAATCTGGCACAACTTAGGCCGAACTGACACAACACTTGCTGTGTGTCGCTAGATTTGCATGCAGAAGAAAATTATCCGTGTCAAATTAAGTTGAAATAGAACTTCCCCTAGAGAGGCCTGCATTTCTAAACGAATGTCCGATTGTGCCCTTTCCCTACTTACTATGTTGGGGCCGGCTTCCAGTGTATGTAACCAAGATGCAGCTAAGTACCAGTGTTGCATGGAGCGAGTGGTGCCGAAGATGGCGTTCTATAACTTTTTTCTACCCTCGTGATCATCATTCTCCCGTCCTTATCCCAATCTATTTATAGTCGCGTAACGTCTTTTCTACCCTCATGTAATATGTCATTGTCATCATTATTTTAGTGGGTTAAAAGAGGTGTTAATAAAAAAAAATGTAAGTAGTAGTACTTAGTTTTTTCTTGTATTAGTACATACATGTAATTAGGTCTATTAAAAATGGAGCTACCATTTTTAAAAGTTTGTCTGAATGCTACTGCCCACATCGCTCCACGGGGAGCGCGTGAGTACGACACACAGTTACTATTGCACGACCACAGACAATGTACTACACGCAGTACATCATTACACTATGTAGACAGTGCCTTACATAAAGTAATTAGTTGTGGTTGGTTAGTATTTATGTTCCATTCAAAATGGTGTGATAAGAATCATCAAACGGTGTTGATAAGTCAAGTAATACTGGAGCAGCTTGATAGGTAGTTTAGTAACAGTTAAGCTTGTTAATATTTTATTGATAGTATTGTTAGTTACTTTAAACATAATAAAAATTTAAGTCAAAATAAGCGAGTTAACTTTCGAGTTCGTTAGTATACCTCCAAAGCTCCAACGCACATTGCATCGTAGTAATTTTTGGTATATACTGCGTCAATTCGAAATTGACGCATTTTCACAGCTCATCTAACTCGAGGTAGCGAGTTGTGCCTGCTTTCTAGGTGTACTTATCGGATTTTGTGTATTCGACAGTGCTTTGCTGTGCTGTTCATAACCACCACTTACAGAAGAACTTAGGCATAAATATCTAACTTTATCGAATCATATGCTGCGAATCAAATGTCCATATCACATGACATAATATTGTATGGTTATTAAACACAATTTTATCTAATCGTGTAGTGCAGATACACACGGCATCGCACAACTTAGATCGAAGCGACACTCAGCGAGTGTTAAAAAAAGTAAGGATTTATTTTGTACTTAACTGCTGCAAATAGTTGTCTCCTGCGTCCGTCAAATTATGTTGAAATAAAACTTCAGCTTAGAGGCCTGAATTTATCAAAATTTGTTCCACACAACTTATGGCATATTCAATAATGGACAGCTAATCTAAGTGCTGAGCGCTCTCTAAGGCTTTAATTGAGGAGTATCAAACACTTAATGCAACTAGGACATTATGTGATGAAGCAAAAAAGAAAAGAGAAACAATTCCTCAATTCCATTTCAATTATGCGTTTGCGAGTTTCTACTCAATAATTACACAGGAAAGTGTATCAGTACACCATTTCCCCTAAACATGTCTATGCCAAGGTCTCCAATTTGTTTTTTTTCTGTAGCCAGCCTACTTTACCTATGTGTTGAATTTGTGAAAAATAAAAACTGTTTTCTTCTTAGACATACCTGATGCTGCAGCGACGTAGGTTCGGACTGGCCGAGTCGGTTGACGTCGAAGATGACCACCAGGTTGTCTAGCTTGTAGTGGCTCGCGAAGTGTAGCGACTCCCAGATGCTGCCCTCGGCCGCCTCGCCGTCTCCCACCAGGCAGTATACCCTGTAATGTGAGACATTTGTTAACGTCATGTCTTTAGTGACACTCGCCGGACTAAGAGGAATCGATTGACGTGTGAATCATAAAAATCTGCCCAGGCGTTTGGTCTGTATAGTGCTTCAAAGGAACATACATACATACATAGGCTGATAAACACATTACCACTCCTTTGCGTCGCGCAGTGGGGTAAAAAGGCGGATTTAATGTCTTAGTTAGGCATTTTCTACTATGCTGGCTTTTCGGTATTTTTGTGGAGTTTTTACATTTATCATTACATACATACTCTATTTTCAAAAGTCCAATTTATTTGTAATCCACTACATCTTCACCTGTAAGGCGCCTGGTCGAAGTACTTGCCAACATAGGCCATGCCGGCTGCCACAGCGAGCCCTTGTCCTAGGGAGCCGGTGCCCACATCCACGAAGTTCAGGCGAGGAGTGGGGTGGCCTTCCAGGTCGGAGTCCAGCTTGCGAAGGTTCTTCAGATCTTCGACGGGGAAGAGGCCGGCCTCAGCCCAGGCTGCGTATAGGATGGGGGCGGCGTGACCCTGTCAGGGTGAAAGTTACTTTAGTAACAAGACAAGTTCAGTTTCTGCGGCAACTTAAATATTTCTATTAAGTACCGAAGTAATCTTGAGTTACATATGAGTGTAGAATGTAATCCTGAATGCATCGATAAGTATCGCATAATAACCTAGCTATGAGTGAAAAAGAAAGCGTGTCATGGGTCACGTGTGAAAGAGAAGAGAAATAGACAATGAATGACGGTAGAAGATTTCGAAGTAACGAGTAATGACGTCAAAATATAATAATTTTAAACTTCTTTTATTTTTCAATTATAGGTATGTATGAATATATATGTATGTATGCATAATAATATAATTGAAAATTATAAGATCTGTTTAAAAACTTGTACTGGAGAAAGGGTTTTGAATCCCCTTTTTTGTTTTTTTTTAGCGGTGCAAATCCTCGTGGACTTCCTCTATCGTGGGGGTGACAGAGGGGCATGCCGGACTCTTAGGCGATTGGCACACTGCTGCGTTTCACGCAGCGGTGTGCGGGAATTCCACGCGCGTGAGTGCGTTTTTATTGAATTTGTATGTAAAAAATCACGCGCGTGGGTGCGTTATCTGCATCCCGCTGCATCATGCGGGGCAGTGTGAGAATCGCCTTACCGGCTAAAACTACCGCGGTGTTCCACCTCTACCTATGGCCGGGGGTGCGGGATTCGCATAAGCATTCACCGCTCCCCCGACAGCAAAAGGGTTTTGAATCCCTAAGTGCGTTTGTATCAGTCTAGAAAATACATCAAGGGATAAAAAATACATCACACTAGACATCATGATCAAAATACACCAAGTTTCAAGTTAAAGCCTTCTACGTATCACTGCAGTACGACACTAGCGCAACATGACACGCTTCCATTTAAAGGAGACGTCGCGATGTCTCTATTATGCTGGCGCATTTTATACATGCAATATTAAATGATCAAGATACCGCATTGCTTTGCCAAGGTTCTAATAAATTCTGATGCAGTCGGATAAATAAGTGTGCATATCAGAGGGTCAATTTTCGTAGTTTTAAGAACGTTCAGTCTGATCTCCGTCTCAATCTGTGAAAAAGACCTCTAATTTAGCTACATTTTCGACATTGATTGTCGCTGAGATGAGATTGAGAGGTTAGTTTTTAATTAAGGGAATTAGTCTTCTGATTAAAAGTACAGGTGCAATGGTGCCCCTGGTAAGATTGAGCTTGTATGGCCAACAGAGTCCACTTCACATTTTAAGTGTTGTGTGATCATGATCACCTTACGAAAACGATGATCCATATATTGCATTAAAACTATTTTCATCACAATTTATAATCAGTCTATAAAGTTCCCACTATTGGGAAACAGGCCTTCCCTCTGTGAGAGGGAGTCCTAATATACCACGCGGGCCAAGTGCGGAGTCATGCACTTATCTTCGAATTTTTGGTTCTATGACATGCCGGTTTTGAGAGCATTAATTTAATTTCATCAGCACGATGAAATTAATTACACAAAGTAAAGCGCCTGCGTGTAAATGAAAGTTAAATTTTTACCTTGGACAGAATGAACCGGTCGGCCGAGGCGTCGCGCGGCGCGGAGATCTTGTAGCGCATCGTGTGGAAGAACAGCACCGACATGATCTCTGCCATGGACGCGCATGATGTCGGGTGGCTGTCAACAAGAAGAGGAGGAGGTGTTGTTAAAGGAGTAAGAAAAACTCAGCTTTAGCTGAAACTGGTAGTGCAAGGAAGAAAAGTGCTGTTAATGGAGTAAGTGAAAAGCAACTTTACGACGTTTGTCATAGAGCTTAGTATTGTAAGGTAGAACGCGTTCTACAGCAGACAAGGTGGAGCAATGATCTTCGCAGGGTAACTGGTAGCAGCTGGATGTAAGAAGCCAAGGATCGAGCTGATGGTGGTGATGAAATTGGTATAACGAAATAGAAACACATATCTTTCAGTGTGGGAAAAAGAACTTGCTGGCCCTCAACCGTAGGGAAGATGAGTAATGTATGTTGATTGAACCTTGGCGTCTTCTGTCGGTCATTCACCTTTGATTTAATTGTTTCATAAAATGAACGACTACTTTTAAATTTTGGCGAAATAGCGTATTGTCCGATTTTGTGCAAAACCTTGTAAATCATGACCAAGTGATGAAGACCGAGACTTTAATGAAAGGAGCAAACTTGGTTTTAATTGTAACTATAGTAGGTCTAGGTAGCACCAACCATTTATAATTATGAGCTACGTTTTATATCACAACTTTCACAATAACAATGATAAGATTACGAAATATTAGTAAATGTACTTGAATTCATTAAAATATTCTAACTATTGCCTCGACTATGTTAAACCTTTAATAAAAAAAAGCTGTGAAACAAATTAACAAAAAATTAAACCTCCGAAAAAACTGAAAAGCAAAAAATAATAAACTTTTTTTATTTAACCTTAATAAATAAGTTCTTAAACTAATGCAAGTATACCTAAGTAATTTAGAGTCGGCGCCAAACAAGCAAATTAATTCGTTGCGAGTGGTCGTGCGGAGAGCGCATTTTTTGTTTGAAATGTTAATGTTTATCGCTATAGATTTCACGTTGCTTATTTCTTTAAATTTAAGGTAATTTAGTAATCTTTGTTCATTGATTGTTTGGCGCCGACTCAAAATTACTTAGGTATACTTGCATTAGTTTAAGAACTTATTTATTAAGGTTAAATAAAAAAAGTTTATTATTTTTTGCTTTTCAGTTTTTTCGGAGGTTTAATTTTTTGTTAAAAAGTTTTTATTTTATAATTTTTTGAGGCTATAATTTACTAATTACTATATGCTTAATGTTTGATTACTTTTAAAATACCTACCTTACTTTAGACATTAACTGTTATATAATCCTACTTTAACTATTATTTTTTGTGTAATATAATACTAAATAATATAATGTAATACATAAAAAAAACAGGCTTTATATACCAACATAGATAGGCCTTTTATTTTAATTGTAATACACAGCTCAGCATTAAAATCTGTGAATGAACAATAAGTCACCCCTATTTTCCCACCCTTAGGGTAGGTTTTTTTTTTCCAAATTTATATGGGACCAACTTCAGGGTATACCCTTTCTAATAAAAAAAGAATTATCAAAATCGGACTTCTCTGTAAAAAGTTATGCGTGATCATACATAAAAAAAAAAAAAAAAAAAAAAAAAAAAAAAATATACGCGTCGAATTGAGAACCTCCTCCGTTTTTTTTCGTCGGTTAAAAAAGTATTGCATCGACCGGGAATCGAACCCGGGCCGCCCGCGTGGCAGGCGAGCATTCTACCACTGAACCATCGATGCTTGTGTATTTTAGTTCGAAATTATCATTTGGTTTCTAGTACTTTACCATTAATCATTATCCCAACATTATGTAATAGTGGAGACATTCATAATCTAGTAAACAGAAGTCGCTTATCCGATTCGTAAAAAAAAAAAAAAAACAAGTAGTGCGTGTCATTCCTGACCGATTGGCCGGAGAAGGCACAACATAAGGAAAATTGGAAAAGTATGGGGACTTGGGGAGACCTTTGCCCATACTGACACATATTTTGGACACCAAAGGATAAAAAAAAATGTGTGTCAAAGTCTGTTTTATAGGAATTCGTTTTTTTTCCACGAATGATGAGTTTCATAGCGTAAATTATTTTATGATGGGTAGAATCCCCCCTTGACGGGTGCAGGTGACTCGATTGCCTGTGTACTAAGAAATCTCGATGTTTTGTCAAGAAATAAAAACGTGCGGAGCAGGGGCGGGTTCGCTGCTAATCTAATAAATAGGTAGTTAGAAGTACGTAACATACAGCGAATAATTTTGTCACTTAAGCACCTACCTAGGTATTTGAGTAAATAGTAACACGATTTGTAGGTAATAAATAAAGTAAACAAGTGTGTGAATGCTACTGCCCACGGCCGACAAGGCACCGGCGTGAGTACGACAAACAAGTTGATGTAGCACTCAAACTATACACTCATCTATGACATGCAGATTTTGTGTAGCTGTAAGTTTTCGTGCTGTAGTGGTAAGAACATTGTATAACTACAGTAATGGTGATAAACTACTGCCCTGTCACTTCATTGACGGGTTAATTTCATGGGGTTAGCATTACGGTATTTGTGCTTGTTTCCACTAACACTAGGCGACACCTAAATGAATGCACGCTGCGCGCTGTTAGATTTTCAGCGCTCGGCCCACAGTCGAAAGTTCAAAATCCAACAGCGCGTCTGTATTTATTATGCATTCATTTAGGTGTCGGCTAGTGTTATTGAAAGCGGGAGTTAGGTTAGCCTAATATGCTCTAAAAATACTTACTACTATTTAATGAATCGTTTGCGTACTTTTAATACATAAATGAATCATAAGTTTATTTTTAATTTTTTAATGACTTTCAGATCCAAATGAGCTACAGTGCAGATTCTTTACAGAAAGAAATTGTTATTATAATCGTAGTGTTTTGGAATATATGTGAAACATTACTATGTCCTTACATTGCAATGAGAATCAAAATAACGTCTTGTCTACAATGCAGTCATGCATGACCATAATTTACATACAAGAAAATAATTAGAGTTCATTCATGCTACAAATCTAAATATTATACACAATACACAATATTGGAATAAATAAAAATCAATACATGGACTTTAGCTATCTTTCACATCTGTTTATGAAAGTGTAATTAGCTTTATTTATAGTATCAGTAGAAGTTATCTTATAACTACTACTGATACTATAAATATTGCTATGTAGTCACAGTAACTATTATGTCAAGATACCTAATGATAAATATTTCATGGTTGTTACTGGTGTTGTCCTTCAAAAAGGTCTGTCGCCTAGAACTTACCCAGATTTCATATATGAAGACTTGATTAGGTAAGTAGTCAGCGAAAATACCTACTCAAACTCAAAGCATTTATTTCAATTAAACCATTACAGGCACTTTTGAATTGTCAAAATTGAGTAGTTGGTCAGTTAGTCAGAAAGTTGAAGCTAGTTGCCCATTCCAAAGCGTAGATCTCTATGGAGAAGAACTACCTAATTATTAAGCAAATAATTGACACCCTGCATCAATAAGCCGTGTTATAGCCATTTCATAGATAGATTTCGGACAGTTTGCTTAACAACTGCCGAGTCGAAATCAAATAAAATACCACCACGCGGTAATTGCGGAACACACTATGAGTAGCAATGGCTTGCGTTTTGACAGTTCAACAACATTCATTGCGTTATTTACATTGTTGAGCAGACACATTTTTCGAACATTGAAGCAATGGATCAGCAATATCCTTCAAAATGATTCAAATTGTGATTGATATTATGTTATGCAATTAGGGCACTGCTTGTGCAAGCAAATGATACTTAATTATAACTTCACAGATTAATTGTCTGTGTTCCTATCCAGTTTTTTTTTACAGAAATTAATCGCAGAAGTTAATCAAATAAATAGATTACCGTCAGTAACCTTAACTTGACATTACGGAGCACCTTGACAGTTGATGCCTGCTATCAGTTGACCTGAGATTGCTCCCTGTATTACAGCCGGTACCCACTCTCTTACATAACTAAGTTATCTTACAGATAACCAAGTTATTATTAACTTTAATTATTGAACGGGAGCAAGCAGGAAAGTGTTATGCAAGGCAGACGGTACTAGTAGTAGCACTCTCTACCAGATAATATTTATGTGTCAAAGTTATACACATGCACAAGTATGTAATTTCTCATGCTCATAGTATCTCATAGTTTTGGACTATGAAAGGCTGACTAAATAAAATAATTTTAATTGATTAACTGATTTCTTAGAAAGTATTTTATTATTATTCAGTATTAGTTTCAACTTTTCGCAATATGAACATGATGATTCATGACAAGTCATGATTTGACAAATATATTATTATTTGGCAAATCTATTAAACTTCTTAAGAATCATGACAAATACACACAAAATAGAAAGCTGACACAATCTACACATTTAAAAGTAGGCATGACTGCAAACACTTGAGTTATTTTATACATGGTGGGCAGGGACATCAACAAGCTAAGCTAACTGTAACCATGAATTCAGGACGTGATTGACCCCACTTACAAAAGGGTCTTGACAGACAGACGGATGGACAAAAAAGTGATCCTATAAGGGTTCGGTTTTTTCCCTTTTGAGGTACGGAACCCTAAAAATTAGTTGTTACATAGAAGGTGCAATACCTTCATGGTCAATCGGTATGAAAAAGCTTATTTTTTTTTTAATTAACCAATGAAAAATATCAACACAAGGGGGTCCAGAATCATATACTGGATCTATGGCAACAAGTTGCATGTTGATGTCCCCGGCACCTTGAATTTGTTATCTTTGATGTTTTTATCTTGTTTATTCATTGAAATGCTAAATAAATTGTAAAATCTTATCTGATAAGAAACTAGTCATTAAGTTCTATTATTGCAAGTACTGTAATGATTGTATTCAACTTGATTGAATGCACTCGGCATTCTTATGATCAGCTAGTGATTAGAAGTCTAGGTAAAGTGTATAATTATTACTTATGCATGTAGATTTTGTAATGAAAGTTAGCAGGTTGTTACAGAAAACTTGAATTAGAATGAATAAGTAATTATGAAGGCCATCATTTCAATTAAAATATTTCAGTGATGCATAACTACATTGCAAGAAAAATAATAAGGAAGATAAAATGTAAGTAAATGGGCAAACAAGTTATCAAAAAGCATTATTTAGTCCAATACAATGAAACAATCGATTTCTGATAGTGACACAATTTTAAAGGGCGATGACCTTGCGAGCCATGGCGCGATAGCAACGGCATCACCTGTCACGTGGTCGCGTCCTAACCTACAATGGAAAATTATTCGACCCCCGCCGACAAACGTTACGAAAGTGTGAATGAATTGTTATGTAAGTGACCTATGAACCCAACAGACGGTAATGCCGGCCGGCGATTTACAAGAGACCGAATAATTAGTGCAAATTACAAGAAAAATATTGAAAAATGTTTACTATTTCTGTCGACTGACCTTGTTGATTTTGTCCAATTTGATGTTTAAGTTATAGAAAAATAGTAGGAATACACGGTACAGGATTATAATAGGCAAGAAAACGGCAAAATAACCTTCATTGGACCTTCAATGAAGCGGCGAATGTATAGTAATAAGGTTATCCACTCACCCCGATTTGGATGCGTTAGTAGCAACGATACTGTCGATCCTCAGCTTGTTGGCGATGTCTTTCAGTGCCTGGACGTCAACGTTCTTGTCGCCTTTCATATTGGATATGTTTTTAGCGTTAATTAATCAAATAAAAACTAATAACCACGTTGTTTACGACCGGTCGCTTGCCCGCCGCCGGATTCAATGACAGACAAACGCCAAACAATGAAACGATTGACAACAGCTGTCACTTCATTCGTGTTTTTTACGGTCAACGAACTGATAAAGAAATAATGCAACAGGTTTCTATATAAATACATTCAAAGATGAAATTATAATAATTTCAATAAATTCGTATATTATTTTTAACGAAGATAAATTTTACTAAAAATAGACTGATTCATCAAAGTTTCAAACTAAAATGTCACGTGTTGCCATCTATATCATCTGAGTTGTAACTATTTTCACCTAGTGCTACTGTTAAAACACAGATGACACTCTACGTAGTAAATACAGATATATGTTCTGTGAAATACAGTGTTGTTAGAAGATTGCTCGAGGCAGTAATCACGATGAACTTGTGCAATAATATTAATTACTTCAATGAATATTAATTAAGGCTTAAATGGACAATCACCGCCAATCAGTTGCTTGCGGCCTATGTATGTATTATGGAACTTACGAGGTAGGAGGTTTTGGGATAGACTGCATTATCCTACACGGGTCCAAAGTCTAGACTATGTAGGTAATAAGAAATAGGCGGGCAACTTTGAAGCGAAATTCGACGTATAAACTGGAGGGGCGAAGTTGTGCAAGCAAAAACATTGACACTGTACTGGCCATCGATACATTTTAGTATTATACTTACCTATCCACAATTCTTCTGTTTCAGTCATGTTTTTGTTTATGTTTAAGTTATAGAAAGTGAGCATATTATTATTAACCGGGTGCAAATGCAGTAGATAAGTAGGTATCAGGGCTGGCACTGAGAAATTCCCAAAGAAAAACCCACGTAGATACACTTTCTTTACCCGAGCTGGGAATCGAACCCAGGATCCGACTAGATTAAATACCTAATAAGTAAGTACATAGTGTTGTAAATCGAATATTCTGGTTCCCTAATATGCCCACTTGGTAGCAAACATGCTTTTAATTATTTCATGCAGACAAATGGCACAATTATGTTTAAAGCACGTCGAATTATTAAAAGGGAAAACCGTTAAAGAAAACTCCAGGAAAAGTCGTCCAGCAAAATATACAAAGCGTCAAATAACCAATAGCATTTGTATTAAAAGCACTTCAACATTGTTTGAGTAATATCCGCCAAACGACACGATCAAACGCCTGTCATATTGAATTGAATCCGAACTACCGGACGCGGGGACATCACTACCACAACCTTACATTTACACCTATTATCACTCTTAGCACAACAGCATAAAGTTCAAAATCTATCGAGCCAAACTGATAAAAACGTCATATACATGTCAAAGTTATACGTGCAGTTGTCTCAATCCCTATTGCGTTGAAATAAGGTTAGTTTTCCAGTGGTGGTGTGTAGCAATTAACGTGGTGGAGTTTACGATAAAACGAGGGTGGCTATTCTAAATCGCGCTGACGTATCAAGCCGGACCTTTGTTCACCTGACTCCGTTGGCATAGAGAGGATGTGACGACAACGTTAGGGGTTGTTGTGGATTGATTTTAATATAGGACTACTTTCTTCACATGCAGGAAGACGTGGCCTACAAAGATTAAAGAATGACTTACCTTTAAAGCCTGCTAAAGTGATTATTACAATTTTATAAAAGTCGTCTAGGTTATACCTACTTAATGAAGCTTTGGTCAGTGGGTCGTTTTTGCCAAACCAAACCTTGCCAAAGATCATAAAATTGATTTGTTAGTTAATTAATTTACTTAGTTTCGAGAAACCAGAAAATAAAGTAGGTATCGTAAAAATTCAATCAAGCAATCTTCTTGTATTTACAAAGCATTTTTAAAAATAAATGGTCATATCTTCAAAATCCCATCGCTTGTCCACCTCGCATTGCCATTTGCTACGTCATAGAGCGATACGCCGGCACTCAGCTACGCGACTACGCCGCTACACAGCTACGACGCTACGCGCGGGCGCGGGCATAACGCAAAAACGCCGTCTGATAAATAAATATTAAAACAATAAAACTGTTGTCTATGGGCAGGGAAATGGCCGCGCTGGGCACACGGCGGCAATGGTGACCATGATTGTGAAGGACGGGGGATAGTTTACCCATCAATGAATTAATGGAATAGAATAATGTCTATTTAAATGTAGGTATAGGTAGCGGTGAGTTGTTAAAAAATAAAATTCGTTTTTTATGTGTGGGGGTGTGTGTGTGTGTGTTTTAATGAACTTTGAAAAATGAAAAATTCATCGTCACGATAACGAAAATCACTCTTTCAACTTTCACACGGCATAGGTACACTTGTTTACCTGCATATAACGTTCTTTTACATATCGAAGTACTTACGAACAATATGAATGAATGTGACTATCGTTACGACTTTTGTTTTGTTCTAAGCTAGACCTCTATAAAAAATAAGTACTACATACATTTATCATATTTTTCCTTAATATTAGGTAATATTCATATCAATGATGTAGGTACCTATAGTCCGTTACTTATCCTCAAACTTCCCTGCTCCATGGTGCATCCACGTTGGGGCATCTCTGTGGGAGGGTGGCTCGCAGGGGGAGGCGGGAGGGCGCGTTCGATGTTCTGTTTTCAAATTCAATTGGCCGCTGTCCCGGGGCGATCTTTCTCTGCGCGATTCCGAATTGAATATCAATAGAACGATACGACGAACGATTGTATGGACATGGCCGGTGTTTTTTATGAGAGATTGCTTTTGGACGCAGTGTTTCTTAATATTTTTTGGACAGGCCTTCGCCTTCGTATTGCTAATTCGATGATCTGAAAGAAAACTTATGGGTACCTATTGCTTTTCATGTGCTTAACTTTTTGCAGTACTTAACTGGTTACTTATGCTTACCAGTAGGTAGGTAGGTACTAAACTAACTGCACTGACTGACTACACAAGGGCTTAAAAAGTTGCAAAAAGCGACTAAAGTATCTAACCATACTTATTATGAAGGCAAGTGATGTAATCTCATTAAACCATTTTTTACAATTTGAATTTACCTACAATTTTACCCGTACAGACCTCTTTTAAAAATGACATCACTAGCACTAATAGCAATGTTGTTGCATTAGCAGAAGTATTGCTATTACAAATAAAATTCTTCTTGTTACTCATTCGGCATTCCTAAGCCGACCCCAACATAGTTGGGAAAAGGCTAGGCAGATGATTTATGACTCATTCCCAAAGAAAATTCGCCTCATCCACATACAGAATGCATTTCTAACGATGAGCGCAAATATACGTTCGGATTTGTAAAATTGTAAAAGGGCGAAGTTCTTGAACTATTGCCATCTTTGTTCGGTGTTCGTATCCGAACGGATCCGAGGATCGGATATATCTGAAGTTCCGAACAGACCCGGACGCGACCGCCAGCGGCATTGTCATCGCCCGGGGACTTGATGTTTCAATCTGAATACTTTGATTCCTTTGCTAATGTTTTTTGAAAAAAAGTAAACAGTTTGTCTTTGGGAACTTTGATGCGATATTGTGATTTTTTTGGTTTTTGTTAGGATATTGGTTTGATATTGATAAAATAATGATAAAAATGATGAGTTTAACTTAATTTATTTTCTTAATAATATATGAACCGATCCTATCCCTGCCTGCCCACTGAACTAGGTATAAACCATTTTGACCAGCCCACTAATTGACGGTAGCTAGTATAGTGCGGCACAATTAGGTAAAATTGTGGTTGCTTAAACAGCTCCAGCTGAGTATGTTGAGCCTGCAGAAAAACTCCTAGCGAACCACCGGGAAATCTCTTAAACGACTAAGAATTCAGGTCGGCCGCTGCAGGTACAACTTAGCCTGGTGAGGATGAACATACCCCAAACGATGCTTCACGTCTTGTCGTGCTCTCCTAGTGCAAAAATACCTGCACTATGGAATACCTTTTAGTGGCCGAATTCTGGTCGAAAATTATTTAAAATATATGATATGTATGTATCATGTATAAATGGAATCGTCGACACGACGAAGTAAAAAAAAAGATTTTAACCATGTGACCTAAAGCGCGGTCACTGTCGGACTGCATAGAAAAGAAAGAGAAGCGCGATGACACAACGCTGGTAATTTATTGCAAACTATGAAGCAATTAACTATTTACAAAAAATATATTGTTTGGACTAAAAAATTAAAACACTTAGTGCATTAGTATATTGCTTGTAGAATAATCTGACAAAAAATCAGAATGATTGTATGTAAGTATAGTAGTATGGGTTTTATTGTAAAAATAAAGTTTTTAGAGGTATCTTCATGATTTTTTTCTATATATAGTATCAAATTCATTGTACTTATTATGTTTTCAACTAGCATATATATCCTGAAGAATATCATATATTTGTCTGATTTTGTTTACTGTAGTCGATCATATACTTTTAGTGCTTTTAAAACTTGCGTTTTTTGCGTTTAGGTCCTATGATCCCCTTAACCCGGAAAAAAGAAAACCTATCATAATAAAACAAGTACCTACATCTGGTGGTCGGAATCCCTTCGTTAAGAAGTAGGTGCCATGTTACATGTAGCATACTGACAGTGCCGCCATCGCTGGGAAGTTCTACTATCTACCTCCATTTGATCTTCCTTTGCACCTGTTAGAAAGAAGGGAAGCGTTTTTTATGATTTGTATTCGATACCTCGTGGATACATCGACCTGCGTTCTATTAAGCTATTATTTCCGGAGCCAGAGTAGGTTAATGTTCCCTAATTCCCATATCAACGAACTTATTCGATAGCAACTAATAAATTCGTTAACACGCCAACATCAATCATGCGTGTAATCCGCTAACATAATTACAAGTATTACTTCGTTCACGCCACGCGTTGCGTGCTTAGGACGCGTGGCGGTCGCGTGCGAGCGACGCGTGCAACGCGCGCCGTGCAGGCGGCGGCGGTGACGGCAATGGCGCCTGAAAGGGTAATATTTGTAAACAGTGTGTATGTTTGCATGGCATGGCGGCGACATTAAAGGGTATTTGATTAGGATAATAGGTATCTATTGGGGGCGATGTAACTGATGTAAGATAAATGGGGATTACATTTGTAGCATATTTGATTATGTTTTCTGTTGTTGTAAGTTACTGTGGCAAGGGAATGACAGACTTTGATAGGGTAGACGCATAGATGCAACTTGACTTCATTAATTAGAAAATGACTCAAAAACTCTCTCTTTAGACAGAATACTTCTAAATATTTGGTTGCTGATATTTCTTATGCTCCAGTGATATCTTTATAATGCTTGATACCTATGCACATAGAAAACGAAATTTGAACCCTATTTTTATTATATCGGTACCACAGTCAGTAACAGTGCTACGTTATAAGTATGTAAATGGTAGATCGACAGAAAGTACATATAATTGCTATGTTTAGCTAATCGAATTACCTGCCCAACAACAGCTTATCAATTAGAAAAGAGTACCTAATACCTACCTATAAGAATATTAATTAAAACCAACCACTAACTAAACAAGAACATACCCTTCAACCTCTTACAAATAACTATTACTTACAAATACTTACAAGAGTTTCCTCAACTTGAACTAAGTAAACAGTTTCATATGAATAAGTCCTCCACAGAAGTACTTCGTCCTAGAGCCTAGTTACTAAGCTTACGTACAAAAGCCTCCCTCTCTGCCTACCTCAGTGACAGAACGTCTCAGCCTTATTAATTACGTATCAATAATGTTCGTCTTTCGTATACAGTTAGACAAGTGAGTTTGAAGAAGTTGTTTAAGGGTTTTGTACTGGACACATTGTTATTTTGAAAGGAAAGACAATTTCAGTGAATGTTTACCCGACTGTAATAAAGAGGCAGCTTGTGGCTAAGTAATAACAGCCGCACGGGTCGATCGATCAAGTTAAGCTACGCTTGCCGCGTTTGGTCCGTGGATGGGTGACCATCTTCACATACCAAGATCCCTCCGTGTCTCGGAAAGCACGTTAAGCCGTTGGCCCCGCCGGCTGTCATTCGTAGATCTTTGACAGTCGACGTTTCGGGTCGTCAGAAGCCCGAAAGTCTGACAACCAGTCTTACCAAGGGGTTTCGTATTACCCAGTTACTGGGTTGTGGAGGTCAGATAGGCAGTCGCTCCATGTAAAGTACTGGTACTCAGCTGCATCCGGTCAGACTGGAGGCTGACACCAATGTAGTTGGTAAAAGGCTAGGGAGATGATGATGTTTACCCGACTGTAAAGAACAAGGTGTGTGCCTAAGTGAGCATTTGAGCTTTGAGCACCGCACCCGATCCAACCGGAGGAATGGTGGACCAAAGTGCGCAACCCGTCATTGAAATACTTAAAGTACCTACTACGAACGTAAAAACGTAGCGACATAGTAGGTAGATGCGTTTCAATTGTAATTTGAAATAATTAATTTTGATAAGTCAGTGAAGCCTCCCCCTACGGCCGTGCTTACACGCTAGTTGCAAAAACTTCAAGTTCCCCACTTAAGTTCGGCGGCATTAACTGGCTTTAAGTTACAGTTAATTTATTGCCCACACTCATTGTTTGTCTATTTTGTTACTTCACTTACTTAAGAGCTGAATACTTAGTTATTAGTTTGGAAGCACCTACTCCTGGCTTTTACGGAACATTCAGTATGGTAGGTATAGAGAGCTTTCTAATGTAGATAGTTCGGTACCTACCTATCTGCTTTGCATAATCAGCCTATATTGTTCCCACTGCTGGGCACAGGCCTCCTCTCTTCGAGAGGGAGTGCGCCGTAATCTACGCGGACCCAGTGCGGGTTGGTAGATATCACATATCTTCAATTTTTGGTTTTTTCATGTCGGTTTCCTCACGATATTTTCCTTCACCAGTTTGAGAGCAGTGGTGATGAAATAATTTTAGACAAAATAAAGTGCCTGTCTGGATTCGAACCTACAAACTTCAGCCCCTAGTCGCGGCCGTTACCACTGGGCCAAAACTGCTCCTTTTAACACAACATATTAAAATGAAACCCATACAACTCTAAATATTTTATTAATTTTATATTTTTTGGAAAACGTACAGCTAGGCATGAACGATTATGTACTGCATTAGTCAATAACAGGAATATGTATTAAACAATAAATTATGTGTTAATTAATATATATAATTTTACTATTAGTAAGTACTATTATTAGTATTAGGAAGTACTTACTTATTGATGAGAAGCTTTGCTTTATAAAGCAATGATAATAACGACGTATTTAATACGTCTATGAAGTAATTAAAAGGGATTGCTTCAGATTCCACCGCTAAAGTAATTGCAATAAAACGTAATTGGCATTCGGATAGATAACTAACACCGCGGCTGTAACTGAATGTTATCCTTAACAACTTTATATAAACTAAGCAGTCATTATTATACTTACTTAGATTTTGAAAAAATTGTAAAGGTTAAAATAATAAGTTGTGTAATTTGGAAAATTAGATTGTTCAGTACGGTACCTACTTGCCCGTGGTCCCCCAGTCTAGTCCCCCTCATAATTATCTATACCAAAACATAATTGCCTACTAGCCCACAATCTCTGAATTATTACATAGATACAATTAATTAGGTAAGTACGTGAAACTCATCCAATATTCCTTAAAAGGAGGTTACAATCACTAGTTAAATGATAAATGATTTATTTTCTGTAAGTAGGTTTGTACAAACACTTTTACACGTCAATCATATTTTTTTTAAGCTAGATGAGGTCGGCGTTTCCTATCTGACTACTCTGAGAAGAAAGGCCGAAACAAACTCAGAGGTCACAGTCTCTTTTAAACTCCAGACAAAATCTTGGTCAGATCATGTGACGACCATGTAGATTGGTGTCTGAAATGGTCTTTTCAGGAAAGAACCACACAGATTGAGCGGACCTGTCCAGTCAGTGCACGCATTTGTCAAGTTGTTAAGGTTTACTTGTTAAAATAATAAACCATTTTTCATTTTCATTTTGAAATGAAGAAGCAAATGCAAAACAGATTCTATAATTATCTTTAATCATCCAAAATGTTATTATTATTTACAATAATTTCGGAAAATGTGATAGGTATTAGAACACTCTACCTATATAGTTTTGTAAACTTTAGCATATAACCATTGCTAACGAAAACTAGAAAATTATGTATTGTATTGTTCTAATTGTTTAGTATAGCATGTGTGGCTGAAAATAAACATTCATACAGACACATGTGGGCACTGTGGGAGTGTGGGCACTGCGGGTAGGTAGACGATCAGGCTCGGCAAATAAGTACAGGTGTGGAATTAACCTCGGTCCGGTTGTTTCGCCGGTTACGACCTAAACCATAACCCGCGTTATAGCTTGTATTATTATAACTTTTACCACCGACATCATCGCCTAGATGTGGCTGAGGAGTTCTGTTTGCAGACGCATTTACCTTCCACGAATGACATGACTTCTTCTCCCCAGCTAAAAGACTAGGAAGTGAGGAGTGAAGGGCGCGGGGCGGGCGTTTTGGTGGACTACCTTATGTAATTTTAAAGTTCAAAAAAGGTAATAAATGATTTTTGATCTCACTCTCTCTCTGCCCGTATTCACCCAATGCTGAGTGAAGGTCTCCTCCATTGCACGCCATTTTCCCTGTCTTGGTCCTCCCACATCCAACTCTTGCCTGCAACCTTGACCAAGTCGTCAGTCCACCTGCCTACGGCCAGTCCTGGGTCTCCACTCCAGCACCTTCTTACCTCACTTGCCGGCTGGTCTTTCACTTCTGAGCTACCACTACAACTATGTCGGTTAACTTCGTTCTTCTTCGAATCTTTGGTTTTTTGATACCTATATACTTAATTAATTAAGTCCTTTATTTCGTTAATTAATAATAAAAGAAACGCAATGACACTGGTCTAAACGTCAAGACAAAGCAAGTTTTGGCGACAATCAATTTTGATTATTATATACATGTAAGTACTGTATCTTATTGTATTCGATGGTAATTTAATCCTGATCGTTTCTCTGTTCCCACTGGCTCTTCCAGTATGTTGGCAGTACATCACGGTCCCTGAGGTTATAAGTTACAGAGGTCTGATATTTATTCGTACGGTTCGATTGTAGTTTTATGTTCGGCCGTAAATGGTGTTATTGGTGCACATTTGAATAATACGACCAACGCCGAATGTTACTTGTAACGCGCAAAAATATTTACTTCTTACTTCGTCTGTGTGTGTGGCCAATGATGGACAAATATTTGTTATGGGTGGTTCAAATATTGGCTTAGTTTCATTGATTGAGTCATAAAGTTGATAATTGTTGACCTGAGGTCGAAAGAACAAAAATATGTTAATGAGAGTAAAATAGAATTACTTGACAGGTTTTTTTTTTGTTGCTAGTTCAGCATAGTAAAACATTTGAGCAAGGTAGTTAACTCCCGGAGGCACTGCCGAAGGTTTTTTAAAAGGAAACGACAGGAGTCTTGTCGCGATGATGTTTTATTCAAGACTAAAATGGCGCGCTTACTCAATCTAATACATTGTTCTTAGCCTAGGTTCTTATCTCTACGGATGTGTGTCGCCGGGCGTCTAGCCATAACATCCCGGCGCTACCGCGAATGCTGTGTCAGCTCCGGCCGCCCAAGGCGCGTAACAACTAACACGAACTTATAATATTAGGGGTCGATACAGCATGCATAACTCCTCCCCCCATAAGTTCGAAATTATCGGAGGGATGATTATCATTGGGATGATTATTGTCACTCCGATCATTTCGGGATAAACGTTCTTTTAAGGTTTTTTTGTACTTACAAGCTATGAATACAGAAATGCTTAAAACTATAATAAAATATAACACTAGAGTGCCGACGCTAACACTTTTCACGTTAATTGGCTTTTCACTGTCGATTTTCACTTCACTTTTACTAACTTCCAATAAGTTATTTAGGTGTTGCAGATTTGTTAAATCACTAGTCTCCAAATTGATAGGCTTGCTTTGCAGATGTGGCTCGATGGGTGTTACATCAGGGAGATTGACAATTGGTAGTTTCGAAGAGCCGATATTACTTGTAGTATGATTAGATTTTAGGGTAACTCTACCAATCTTGACATCGCAGTGTCCATCCAAGGTAAGAGAGTAAGTACCTTTTATTTCTTCTTTTGTTATCTCGTTATTGCAGATTTCTGATAGTATACTTTTGGCTCTACTATAGATAATCCAACGCCTTTTCCCCACAGGTTGTATTTTAAGAGTGTGAATTTCAACTGGTACAGGATAACAGGAGCTTGTGTTATGGGAGAATCCCATTAATGCGGTTATGCAGGTGTCTTCCATTGGCAGCTGGGACTCGTCCTCGTAGCACAGGAACTTCGCCTCGTAGAGTTCGTTGCAAGGCTGGGAGAGCGAGACTATTTCGGACCCTTTTACTAAGAGGTAGGGGTATTTGGGAATAATGATTGTGGTCTGGTTAAAATGATTGGTAATAGGTATGGGGATTGCTCTGTAGTAAGTATATATTTCATCTTTAATTAAAGGTATTTCTAATATGAACGTTATTTGACTTCTCTTCGAATAAGCTTTTATTTCAATACACTGTTCCAGTTTAACTAAGTTATCATAGCTTACTCGGTACATAAGTTTATTAGATTTTTCTATGAATTTTAATGATTTGAACAATTCGTCAGACTTTATCAGAGACTGGTGTAATATTTTTAATTTACTGAATGTGACAGAAATTTCAATCTCATTCAGTCGGCTGTACAATAGTTGGAAATTGTGTAAAAATAGATTATAGATATTTACAAAGTTATGTATGGCAATGTTAATGCTAGTCTGATTAATTAATTTTGTCACTTCCCAAATTTCTTCTTCAATTTGAATGAAATTATTTTTAGTAGAGTTCGTTATTTTAACTAAAGCTTTGGAAATTTCAGTTATTAGCGTTACCTTGTTTGCTAATGCATCCTGACGTGTTTTTATATTATCAATCATATTATCATATCTGCTAGCGTCGTCATTGTCTAGGTTACCGGTAATAATCTTAATAATAGATCCTAGAGGGTTTAGAATTCCACGTTTAATCCTCATCGATGGGGCTAACTGCTTAAATTTTTCTATGCTACTGTTCATAACGTAATCCGTTTGGAGTTTTGCATCAAACAGCTGATAATTCGAGGTTTCATTTCCCAAATGTTTCTGTATATATTCATTAAAGTTTACATACCTTTTAATATTAAATTCTAAATCCTCGTGAATCGAACTTAAATCTAAAATCTTAATAATAGTCCACTTATTGTAACTTACGCTAGCTTGACCTTGTTTCAGAATCAATACGCCAGGGTTCTTATCTATCCTTTGAAGTTGAAGGGTGTGTATCCTGGAGGTCAGGGCCAGGAGCACGAGGAGGAACCTGTGGAGGTCGTTTAATGTCCTTAAGTGTCACTTTTGTGTCACGATTATTTATTTTAACAGGGCAAATGTTCCTAACGATTTCGCCTGATACTTGTGCTTTTTGAAAACGAGGTTTGTCTTTACTTCGTCTAATGTTCACTCCTTTTATGAATACGGTGTCTCCTTCTTGTATATCGAACGATGTTTCACCACCACGCTTTTCTTTGACCTTTTCTTTGTTTGCTATTATTTTATCCGTTAAGTATTGGTAGAGATACTTAGTTCGCTTCATGTGATCGTTAACTAATTGTTGCGTATATTGTTTATTAAAGTTTACTGCGAAGGTGCTATTCGAATCGGTGTGTCCAAAAACAACTTCAAAGGGCGTAAGACCTGTTGTCGAATGTATAGTTTGATTGTAGGACATAATCGCGTACGTCATTACGTCGGCAGCATCAGTAATTAGGCGCTCATATTTTGCGATACGATATATTTCTAAGATGGTTGAGTGGAAGCGTTCTATTAAACCCATAGAATTAGGGTTATGTGCTGTACCTATGTGTAGATCGATTTTATAAAATTGAAGTGTTTCTTTAAGCAAGGTATTGTTGAATTCGGTTCCAGGATCGGCACTTATCCGGTTTGGTACGCCATAGAACGAGAAAAATTTAATTAATGCACGGACTACTTCGGGAGTGGATCGGTTTGAGAGTATGAAAGCCTGTCCTAATTTACTAAAAGCGTCTATTATCGTCAAAAAGTATTTCCCTTCTACTGAGAAAAGATCTATGAATATTTCAGCAAAGGGTTTTGTTTGTGTTTGTGTTAACTGTAATACTGGTTTCAAGGGTTTACGATCGTATTTTAGTTTTTTACAGGTTTCACATGAATTTATTACCGTGGCGACAGTTACGTCCATATTTTTCCAAAAGTAGTTTCGCTTTATTTTCATGAGAGTTTCCTTGATACCGCGATGGCTGGTTTTACCTTGATGGTAGGTAAGTACGACTGAACGTTGTTCGTCTTCGTCCTCTACATATATAATTCTTTTTGTGCATTCGTAAATTTTAACAGTATCTTTTTTAAACAGTTTAATAACAGCGTCTGTAAACTGGTTACGGTGTATTTGATCCTCAAAATAAAAGAAATATTTTATTTTAGGTTGTATGTATTCTAGAAGGAATTGTTTTACTAAGTGTGGATTATCTACAGGTAAGTGTATCTCGAAAATTTTTTGTTTATCACGTGATAAATCTTTTACTGATAATTGATTTCTGTTCCAGGTAAAGACAAGAACTTGATGGGGCTTCGTGTCTACAGCTTCATATAGGATAGGGATGCCGTTTGTATCGATATCTTGTGCTGAGTGTATTGTTTCAGGTAATGAGTCTGCTGTGAGGGTGCTGGAGGAAGATGCTCGGACTGGGTAAGATGACATAATGTCTGAAGGTGACGGGGCAGTCAATGTTTCTGAAGAGTCCGATATTGATATTGGACTATCAGGTCTTTCAGTATCACCTACGTTACCCTGTAAGGATGTGTTATTATCTTGATTGGTAAGTACATTTAATTTTATCCGAGACAGGGCGTCTGCGTTGCTATTCTGACTACCTTGCTTGTATTTTATATCGAAATCAAATTCGGCTAACCTTAGTTTCCACCTAGTTAGCTTACTATTCGGCTCTTTGATTGAATTAAGCCACGCTAACGGTCGGTGATCGGTGTATATTGTGAATTTGCGTCCGTACAAGTATGGACGGAAGTGTTTTGCTGCCCACACTATGGCTAGCAATTCCTTTTCTACAGTACTATACCGTGTTTCCGCCTCATTTAATGTCCTGCTGGCGTATGCAATGGGTTTTTCATTCCCAATAATTCCTTGTGAAAGGACAGCACCTACGGCGTAATTTGACGCGTCTGTAGTTAGGATAAAAGGCTTTGAAAAATCAGGGAATTGTAGTATAGGAGCGTTGACTAGTAGTTCTTTGCACCTTTGGAAAGCATCGATATATGGTTGAGTAATTTCTATTTTATTTTTCTTTTTCAGGCATGAAGTAAGAGGTTGTGTGATTTTAGAAAAATCCTTTATAAATTTTCGATAATAGCCAACCAGGCCAAGGAAACTTTTGATTTCGGTGGGTGTGCGGGGAAGGGGGAAGTTAAGTACTGCTCTGATTTTGTCATCGTTAGGTTCTAGGCCATGTTCAGTAATCTTGTGTCCCAAGTAAAGTACCTCCTTTCTCAGAAACTCACATTTGTCTAGTGTCACTTTGAGGTTGTTTTGTCTAAGGCGGTCGAATATCTTTCTTAACTTTTCAATGTGTTCTTGTAAACTATTCGAATATATTATTATATCGTCCAAATAAACGAGGCAATGGATACCTTGCAAACCTCTTAGCACGTTATCCATTGCGCGTTGAAAAGTTGCAGGTGCGGTTTTAAGCCCAAATGGCATGCGGGTAAACTCAAAGTGTCCTGACGGGGTTGTAAACGCGGTTTTGTGTCTGTCTTGTTTCTCTATCTCTATCTGGTGATAACCACTAGCGAGGTCTAGTGTACTAAAGTAAGATGACTTTCCTAGTTTGTCAAACAAGTCATTAATATTCGGTAAGGGGTACTTGTCGTCGGTCGTTTTGTCATTTAAACGTCGATAGTCTACAACCATTCTGAATTTACGCTCACCCGAAGCATCCACCTTTTTTGGGACTAGGTGCACGGGGGCACTCCATGGCGAAAATGATTCTTGAATTACATTATCATGTAATAATTTATCAACTTGTTTTTGTATTTCAGCGTTTTGTGACGGTGGATGTCGGTAAGGTCTAATAAAAATAGGCTCTTCGTTTGTAGTCCGGATTTGGTGCTTTACTTGGTTTGTGAATGTTAAGGGAAGATGTTCGCAATAAAATATATCTCTATATTCAAAACAAAGTTTTTCTATAGCCTCGCGTTCTTCTAAGTTAGTGTGATCTAATCGTAATTTAGCTAAGTTTTGTTTCAGTAATTCATCAACTTCATAGTTATTCAGTAACTCATCCGATGTTACGTTTATTTCACAGGTATTAGTGTCATTAAGTTTAGTTGTAGTCAGAGGCTTAGTAAACGTAATAGTCACGCTATTTTGTGAAGCATTTTGAATAACGGTTGTCGCAGAATAATCTATGCATGTGACTATAGCGCTAGGCATACGTACGTCATTACCGAAATTTTTAAAGTCAATGATTGCATCACCGTTATTTAGATCAGTTGGTACTTTTACTATTGTTTCAGTTCGAGGGTCTAAAGTGATTTCACATGTGAGGCTGTATACTATAGGTATTTCTGTATCTCGTGTTTTTAAAATTTGCGTCTTCATGTCTATTGTTGCATCTAACATTTTTAATAGATCCGAACCTATTAATCCGTCGTATCGGCTATCGACATCGTAGACATAGAACTTGTGTTTGAGGAAGCTTTTGAAGGTTTTCAATAAGGGTATGTATATAACTTGGTCGTGTGAGCTACGTGCATGTGTACTAATAACTTCGAATGGTTCGTAATATTTATAGGCAGAAAAGTATTGATCGGCTTTTCCTGGGCTAATAAAGCTTCTTGTACTTCCAGTATCAATCATTAGGCGGGCATTAATTTCCGGAATATAGATGTGTGGTAATCGATTTATACTATTGCAATTTAAATTGATTACCTCGGTCGGTCGTTTCCCGAGGCTATCATAGGAAAATTTACGTATTCTTCTTGGTTTGTAGTCTCGTTGGAAACAGGCTCCACATTTTCGAAGTAGAAATTATTGTCATAGGCGGTGTGTTCGTAACTATCAGTAAGGTGTATATTATTTTCACAGTTTACGTAGTCAGGTTGGAAATCCAGGTCTTGGACTACAGGCGTTTCATTATTATTATTATAAAAGTAAAGCGTATTCTCATCATCGGGGTTATTTGTAATCATATTATTTCTAAGGGGACGGACAGTGCGCATAGATACATCAGCGTCTTGTGGCTGGGGTAAATTACGTTGTGGTTGATATTGCGGCGGTATACCGAATTTGAATTGCGGGTTTGGTGGATTAAAATTGGGTCTATTCTGTGCGTTATTAAGTTGAGGTCTAAATCCTTGTTGAGGTCCGTTACCGAATTTAAAATTGTTCTGGTTCGGCGGGCCGCCTGAGATGTACACTGGTGTATAGCCTCGAGGCTGTTGCATACCCGGTTTGGGATACGTTTGGTTTGGTATACCAAATCTAGAGTTGTTATTAAAACCCGACCTAAAATTATTTTGGGGCGGATGCGGAACTCCAAACTTAAAATTTTGGTTAACCGGATAACCGAAATTATTTACAGCTGGAACATTAGGTTTAATTGGAGGCTGGAATTTAAAACCCTGAAGGTTAGTATTCGGAAGAGGCTGGGCTGTTTTTGTATTACTTTTATTTTTTGCGTTATACTGAAATTGAAAATTGACCTCTTCCATGACGACGCTAAGTGCACTTTCTAAGCTTGTACAATTTTTGAGTCTTACGATTCTAATTAAATCCTCTGGCAGATTATATAAAAACACGTTAAGAGACAAGTTATTGTAAATCACCATTTTTGCTGCTTTCATTTCCTCACTAGCGAGTAAATTGACCTTGGAGATCAGAGTGCTGCGTATTTGCTGAATTCTGTTACAGAATTCCAGATAAGCTTCATTAGATTTAATTTTTAAATTTTCTAGCTCAATAGCCACGCAGTCCTCTGATCTGGGGTCACCAAAATGTTGAATAAAAATAAATTTTAGTTGGTCCCATGTGCTTATATCCTCTCTTTCACTTAATAGAGCCGCTGCTCTGCCACACAATCTACTAGTTATAGCATGGAAATTATAAGTTGTCTGAACAGCATTATTAGGGCCGTTAAAATTTCTTAAAATATATTCACTTTTCTTTATAAACAAATTTAATATATTTGTGTCACCATCAAACTTAGGAATTAAACTTAAAATATCTTTAGGGATCATTTGGACAGCTCCCCCAATTTGATCCGGCATTTTAATCAACAATTTAATCAGATTAGTTTACTTAAACACTTTATTTTATAAAATTATACTTAAAAATAGGCCTGCCAATTTTGTGCAGAAGTCAAATAACTTTCAACGATTTTAGTTTGGAAGTTACGTAATAAGTCCTACAGGAGCAACACAGGAAATAACAAGGACGAGACAGGATAGTAAAAAGGTCTACTTACAGTCTGCTCGATCCCATGCCTTCCCGTAGAGCTGCTCGTGCCGTGGACAGGAACCTTCGGCGCCAGACGTGGTAACTTATTTATTTGGTTCGAGGATACCCGAAGCCGCGCGCGAGACCGATTTTTGTGTACTCGAACACAGCGTTTAGACAGCGGATATCCTACCGGCTGCGCCAGTTAACTCCCGGAGGCACTGCCGAAGGTTTTTTAAAAGGAAACGACAGGAGTCTTGTCGCGATGATGTTTTATTCAAGACTAAAATGGCGCGCTTACTCAATCTAATACATTGTTCTTAGCCTAGGTTCTTATCTCTACGGATGTGTGTCGCCGGGCGTCTAGCCATAACATCCCGGCGCTACCGCGAATGCTGTGTCAGCTCCGGCCGCCCAAGGCGCGTAACAACTAACACGAACTTATAATATTAGGGGTCGATACAGCATGCATAACTAGGTTGATTGTAGCTGTTATTTGCAAACATCGGTAAACATTTACCTACCTTTAAATTTAACCTAAAATGCCTATTGTGGTGTTCACTGTAATCTTCCATTAGGGGCTTAGGGTTTAGGAATAAAACGGCCGAATTATCAGTAAGTATACACAACCACCCAAAGGGAACGTCCTGTCGCCAACGGCTAAAGTAAGTGACAGCCCCAGTGTTACCAGTGAGTTGAGTGCTACATTTAATAGTACATCACATCTCTTCCTTTTTATATAAGTTAATTAAGTGATTTAGATGTTAAGTTATGAAACGTCAGAAGCTAGGTGCACGGTTCCAAATGGTCGTTTCCTATGGAGAAGAACCGGCAAGAAACTCCATGGTTACTCTTTTGAAAATAATTGGCTTTTACAATGTTTTCAAATTACAATAGGTATGAGGACAGCGTAGGCCTATCAACAAGTAGGTACCAGGTACTTGATGAAATAAAATGTCTACCGATCTAAAGTCTACCAGGCCTACCAAGTCCTCACATTTACATTTTTAAGTACAATACAGTAATAGCATTTATACTAAACTCCCATATCTGAATTTTCGTTATCTTTAACTTCCATTTACCTTCCTTCCTTTCCTTCCTTCTTTATTTCCTTTTCCTTATTTTTTGTTGAATTGTGTTGTCACTAAGTTTTGAATTTCGTAGCTATTTTTGAGATCTGTTAATCCATTTGTGTCTTGCGTACAGGTAGATTCCATGATTTCAATCTCTTTGGATCGATTACAATAATATTATTAATGATCACGGAAAGATTTCGCCGTCATTGTTATTTTCGGCCACCAGACCTTAGTGCGTAACCTATCCTTCATGTTGACAGTGCTTGGTTGGCGTTGCCATTCATGAGCTGCTTCTGATAGGTACCTGTTTTCTTAAATTAGTTAAATGACTTTTTAACCGGTCAAGCTCCGCGCGTCGCCTATCGCCGACGAAACAATAGAAAAATCAGTTGTGTCTCATTAACGGAGCTTGACAGATTAATTATATGTTTGTAATCTAAGGATTCATCACTTGATTTGCGTGCGAAACCATGATTTCGTGTCAAATATAACGTCTAGAGTCCGTCATTGTTTATTATGGAAATGGCAATATTTGTTAAAACAAATGCGAACTTATTTACCAAGGTCTCGGACACCAGAAAAAGCCCCGTGAGAAACCAATATAAAAACTTTTTAATGTCGGTGGCTACAAAACTGCACGATTAAGAAAAAGTGTCATTTGTATGGGACCAATCATGTTTAATAAATTACCGAAATATTTAAAAATGACACATTTCAATATTTCAAACACAACCTTAAGGCTTTTCTAGGGGAAAAATGGTATTACTCCATTAATTATTTTCTAAATGACCGATTATTATAGACCTTGAAATTTGTTTAATTAAATCAATTGAATTTTGAATATTTTCAAGATTTAAATATTGTACTTTGACATTTTAGGTGTATTTTGACATTTTGGTCTTATTTTGACTATTAAGTATTTATTGATTGTATTGAACTGTTATTTTATTTTTATCTGATAATTGTGTTTAAAATATTCTTATCTATTATTAATTAAAGCATCGTATTCATTCATTTAAATTTTGCATGTCGAATCTTAGGCAGAATGTATGGCTCAACTTTAATTCTTCACGACCTTATTTGTATACTAACCTGCATTCTAGCAAATTATATCAAATTATAGCAAATTTGATTTGATTTGTCTTTTTTTTTTTTTTTTGAATTTATTCGATGGTTTCCGGTAGTCTACATGTCTCAATTGCTTTGCTGTATTTGTCAAGTGGTTTAATGCTTGATGATGAAAGCTAGTAACCCAGAAAATAAATAGCTTTTAGATAAACATTTTTTTTTTTTTTTGTTTAGTAAAACATGTTGCCTTCGAGGTCTGTTAATAATACGTTTTTTTTTTTAAGCACCTGGCATCATGTCCTTTTTATCACATCCAACACAATTAAGACGTCATCTACTATTGTCATGCGAACGCAGAGTGAGCATGACAATAACCATAACGGAAAATGATCAGCTCACTGAGATCTTTTGATTGATATTATCTCAGGTAATAATGCTTTATTGGCAGTACGCATATCTAATTATTCCAATAAGTACGAATATCATCATCAGGCTTTAGAACCGGTACCATCGGAGAAATCGTCGGTGTTATTAGTTAAGTACTAACATTATAGGTTAAGACTATTGTTACTAACCCAATGGATCTCTGTTATCTGAATACTAATAACAATAATAAAATCCAAGAAGATGGTTTATTTACAGGTTCAGTTATGTATAAGTCCGCCTAATTTCTTATTTAGCTTTGGTTCCAAAGGAATGGGGACTTGCTATTAGGCTGACTAACTGAAAGAGTCATTTTATCAATTGTGGTATCTTATTGAACATCATTAAACTTGGCAAACTTTGTTGTGAATAATAAATATATTTGCGAGACGTTAGAGGTATTATTTTATTTGCCCTTCATCTGCAGTGTTTTAGGCAGGGACTTGAAACGATTTATCACGCGAACTTGTTTTATCACGCCACCTTATTTTATCACGCTGCTAAATATTAGCATATTTTTGGCATCATTTTGATAGTTCACACTTGATGTCAGCACTAACTGCTGACTATTTGTGCCTCACCACACACAAATATATATATATTTTTTAACGTTATATTTTTTAGTATCATTACAATTTTTTTTTGAACTATAACATTAGTGGTAACGGAACGAAATTAATTTCGTTTTCAAGTCTGTACACACACACGTTTCACACGTTGTTAGATACTATTTTGGATATTGATATAATTATGTACTTGTATGTGTTTGCGTATTACAAGTAACTCTGCATCTAAGCAAACTAAAAGTATAGGACCGGGACTAACCCTGATTTATTTTGTTACATTGCATATACTGGTCGGTTATACAAATGTATACAGTATTTGATGAGTTTTCACCCATTGATTGCATATACTAGTCGGTTATCCAATGTATGTACTTGATGAGTTTTCACCCATTGATTGCATATACTGGTCGGTTACACCAATGTATGTACTTGATGAGTTTTCACCCATTGATTGCATAACTAGTATAGTTTTATACCAATGTATGTACTTGATAAGTTTTCACTCATTGATTGCATAACTAGTATAGTTTTATACCAATGTATGTACTTGATGAGTTTTCACCCATTGATTGCATAACTAGTATAGTTTTATACCAATGTATGTACTTGATGAGTTTTCACCCATTGATTGCACAACTAGTATAGTTTTATACCAATGTATGTACTTGATGAGTTTTCACCCATTGATTGCATAACTAGTATAGTTTTATACCAATGTATGTACTTGATGAGTTTTCACCCATTGATTGCATACACTGGGATTCGTTCCCGACTTGGCTAACGCTTACAGGCAGTATTTTTTGTTGTTGTGTAGTTGGTAATTCACATTCAATTCTGACTCGTTTCGAAGAGTTTCTTTATTTGCGAAGTTCTATCAAGCAGCCATCTCACTTATTTATTTATCAGTATTTTTTGTTTATTTTTCCAATGTTACTCAATATCATACTATTTATACCTATTCGTATTTTATTTTTTATTTAAGTATGCATACACACTTTACGTTGCAGTATAAAACTGATTTACATCCGTCACCTCACACACCAGGTCCAGTTGAAAACTAGCGTCAGGCACTAGTTGTCTGGCATTTTTGCTGAACTGAGCTGTGAGGCGCACTTTCCTGCTTATTTTTTTTTTCTTTTTACATCGGACTTCATACTGTTTATTTGACCTTTATTTTTTATTTTTGTTTTTATCTTATGTATGTATCTGGTGTATTGTGTGTCTTTTAGTTTGTGCTAAATAAATGTATTTTCTTTCTTTTGTCTTTCAACATTATAATAGCAGAAAGCCGTAGAAAAATCCAATCAAGCTGTATTATATTAAGCAGAATAATTAAGTCAAGTCGCAATAATAAATTTAAAGAAGCATACATACTATGAAATTATTTTACATAAACAGTTAGTATTTACCATTTACTCATAAAATGTTCATATTTAAATCCATCAGCTGGTTTACGATCGCTTACTCTGAGTGTGCGGTATTAGTAGAACATTATGTAGGTATTTTTATTACAATCGACCAACTACACAACAATGGAACATTTGTATTGGTAAGCGTTAACTGGCACTGTTTTTAAAGACTAATCTAACCGAAGGTATCAGCCTGCTTACTTGAATTAGATTCAATAATTTATCGAATATATCAAATATTATAACATTGTTTTCGTTTTCAACTTGTTTCACTTGTGCTCTGGCTATTGTTGAACTTGTTCAAATGCCGTTCTGCAGATCTTTGGAAGTTTGCTTCTTCTACGATTTATTTTTTTTATTTTTTACTGTTGCTGTTGAAAATATTATTTCTTAAGTTTAGTCAAGCTGTAATGAATTCTATGAATTCTTTTGTTGATTGCAATTGCCAGTGCAAAATGCATTTAATTTCACTAAAATTAGTTCAATCATTAACCTTTTCAGATTTTATGACACTAGTTACTTTACTTCGATTTTATCGAAGTGAAACTTTTGTTAAAACAAATATATTACGAAATTTCCGTTGGAACATTTTTTATAACACTAGTTTTAATAGTAAGATAATAATTGTTCCCTTTACTTCGATTTTACCGAAGTGGAACTTTTGTTAAAACTGGTACTTATATAAACGATATTTGTAGTTAGAAAATCTTTATTTACTCAAATGAAATTTACTACAAATTCCACTTAATGAGAAATATTTTCACTACGTGTAATGGTGACATTCAAGAGCAGAGCTAGTTGGACCCACACAAATATTAAAAGAAGACAGCAATAATTTGAAGTACATAACAAGACATTGAAGGTAATAAATAGCATAAGATGTATACGAAACAAAAGTAAAATTTTGTGGGTAAATTATTATTTTCGTTGGAACATTTCATTATTTGATTGAATAATATTTTCCGAAGGTATTATACTATTTACATACGGATTCAGTCAACAATACATATTTGATGTGGGTATTTAGGTATATATTAATTAAGATATCGTAACCAGTTGATTTACGAGTTGATTGATGTATTTAGTGACTCATTTCATCGAACTATGCAGCACATTCTCGTCTCAGCTGGTTACCAACGCAGCTTGTGCATAGATAGGTAGGTAAGTAAAGACACACATGAATGTAAATCGAAATTAAGTATAGCAAACACGTTTAGTGATTTTCGCTTAGATCATGGTCACTAATTTCGTCTTTTTTTTTTTCGTAATTTGAGCGATTACTTTACTTACTGCGCTTTTACTCGTCGCCAATGTGGTGTTCACTGTAATCTTCCATTAGGGGCTTAGGGTTTAGGAATAAAACGGCCGAATTATCAGTAAGTATACACAACCACCCAAAGGGAACGTCCTGTCGCCAACGGCTAAAGTAAGTGACAGCCCCAGTGTTACCAGTGAGTTGAGTGCTACATTTAATAGTACATCACACCTATGATAATGTTCTAAGATAAGTAATGATTTCAAAAATACTTATTAGATACTAAAATATCGAGCTGACACTGGCCCCAAACCAGCCGAACCTTTATTTAGAAACTATTCCTCATTGTTTTGGTGAATATCGCCATAAGTTACCTATTGAAAAAAACATATTAATGTTCACTTCAAACAGTTGACGGCCATTCAAATTATTCAAGAATTGAAAACAGACTTTCTGTGAAAAGATAAATCTAAATAAAGATACATAGTGAAAGGTTGCCCATTGCACCCATCTTACACAAGTATTGTGATAACCCTTTGACGATTTCCATGTTTTCCTCGCTTGAACCTCACGACATGGGCAGAATCATAAGTAGCTGATATACCTAGGTACTTACATGTTGCTTCCTCATGGTGGAATCCCGTTGTAGGTATCAATTTGTATCCGATTTGGTTTCGTTACCTAGTCCAATTGTTGTTAGACTGATTGAATTAACACATTTTTCCTGAATACAGTAAAAAAAATAGGTGTTCCATTTTATTATGTTACTAGCTTCTACCCTTGACTTCGACCGCGTGAAATTTCTTGTTCCCCGACCCGCCCCGTCGCATCGCATCGCCTGCCTGCGCTATCACTTCGTTTTCGCTTAGAGTTCTTTCTGAATTTTCTTATTATTGCTCGGCTCCTCAAGGTCAAAGCGTGATGTTAAATGACCTACAGCTTTCCTTAAGAATTGGGCTATCATTATTCCAGAACGATTTTTCAAATCCGACCGCTAGTTCTCGAGATAGGCGCGTTCTAACAAACAAACGTATCAGCTTTATTATTAGTGTAGGAACGTTAGAACTTGAGATGCGTTATCATTCCAGAGACAAAGCGGAAATGTCTGACGTGCTGACATGACACTGCGCACGCACTCATAATTATTTATTAATCTCCACGACTAAGCCCATGAATACCGATTTACGTTACCGAATAGAACCTATGAGATACAATTACATGTGCTGCCCGTATCTAACAATATAGTTTGATATTAAAACCTGCGAGTATCGCGCCAGGTGAGCCGAACACCTAAACCATTTCTATATAAATATATTTTTATACCTCTTTATGTTATTTTGTTTCTTTTATAGCGCGCGCGAGTGTTGCCATATTTAAATTTTATTCGCCTTAATGTTGCCACACACACGACTCCTTGCAATCTCATACCTATAACATGGCAATCTTTATTTTGCTGCAACAATTTTGAAATTAAACTCTTTTGCCTTGGACATAAGGTTGTGTTTGATATTTGTGATGGTAAAGATAGTGTGGTTTCAGATACAGATGCTGGGGAAATAGAACCGATTTGGGAGCAATGTTTTTATTTAGAACGAGGCCGTTTGAATGTGGAAGGTAGGATGACCAACTTACTCATATTTTAGAGATCATTTTCCTATTGTTATGGATATTTTGAAATTAATCCTTTAGTGTATAAGTGGAACACATTAAAAGTGTCCCAGTAATAGTTAGGAAGATGTGTAAGCTATATTAAGCAAAAGTAAATAGGTATCACTGGTTTAACCTTAGGTATAGATAGAAAGGGAGGGGGGAAGGGAAGGGGTAGACCCCTTCCCGTCCCCCCTCCCTTTCCCTCTCACTGAGAGGAGGCCTGTGTCCCATCAGTGGGAACATTATAGGCTGATTATGTTATGTATAGATATCTAAAGAATGGCGAGAACAGCATGGTTCTCGATTTGGTATTATCATTTAATTTTAGGATTGTTTTCTTAAATATTTATTTCTGTATCTTCTTCGGAACTCTACTCGTCTATAAGCATGTAATTAAATCTCTTACTGACTTTCTTAATTATACTAAAAACTAACCAACTTATAAATTGTGTAACCTGGAAAAGCGAACATAAGCCTAGTCTAGATCTCACGAGGCATACCAGAACTTCTTAGAGGAACAATGTAAACCTAACTACCTTTAAAATGGTTACCCTACACTAAGGGGATGTTTGATATATTCCTACCTGTATGTTTTGATTTGAGCGCGAGTGGCCGCCGAGCTACCGAGCCACCGAGCCGCGGGGTGGAATCAAACGCCGACCACACCATGTTATCATTTGCCAAGCGACAACCCTCCGGCTGTTGACTATCGCTGTTTTGTTAGAACGTCAATAGAATCAGGGATGTCAATGTTTTGTTAGTTTTCATTGTGAGATCACAAAGACGCGGTATAATTTTGATTTGGTTTAGTTTTATATTGGTAGAGATTGAGTTTTATGTTGTTCTGGTGTTATTGTTGTTGTAGTTTATGCTTACTTCACGGTTAGGTATACCTACCTACATCAAACGAGCTTGGCAATTAATGAGGGTTTACAAAAGTAATTAAATAGTCATGAAAAATACATAAACTTTATTTTTAACTTGAAATATAATACAATGATCATAAAAGTTTATCGTTAAGGAAACTGTTTTAATATTTCAATATCAAGTTCTGCACAATTTCAATTTCATCTCTCAATTTTCAATAATCCGCATTCATTCCAACGCCTATCGACATAAAAATTTATTACGCTGGCAACAAAAAAATAATTTTCAAATTATACCAACCGCCCTAAAAATAAGTCATAAATTCCGCCATTCAATATTTAATACACAGAAAATCATTCGCAGTCGCGACCTTAGCTTTTATATTAAAAAGCATTACTTTTCCGATAGCAAATCTTATACAGGAACATACGCGATGATTGCCTGGCAACACTGGCGTTGGAATGTCAGCTTTAGCTGTCAAATTTTAAAGTGGATTTTTCTTTGTGTTTGAGAGAAGGAGGTTGGAATCTTAAAGAGGTTCGATTCGTAGAGAATTCTTTTAATAAGTCGGGATGATTTACGCGACGCCAAGCGCACTCGGTGCGGACTCCCCCTTAATTAGAGGAGGAAAAAATTCGCGAACACCTTCGTACGACGTGATGTCACACGGTAATTAGCTGCAACATTTGAATGCAGGGATTTTGTAATGCGGCGGAGTTGTCTCGATGCTTGGTCCTCTTCGTTATTAGCGATTATGATAGAGACAGCGATAATGATTGATGGTGACACGAAAAGACATTTTTCGCTTCTGAGCAGGCAATTAAAAACAATTCAATGTATCAGTTTCTCTCGAAAGAATACTGAATTTGTTTACCTAGTCATAAGAAGTCAGTTGATTGGTGTTGAGTAACCCTTGGCAACCACATGCTACAGATCTAAGTGCAGCCAGCGGTTACCTAGGTCGTTAGATCTGATAAAATAGAATAGAATATCACCTACGACACCTAAGTACTTGCTTTTGCTGCATCATCATCATTTCAGCCGAAAGACGTCCACTGCTGGACATAGGCCTCCCCCAAGCACCTCCACTTTGACCGGTTTTGTGCTTTGCTGCAGGGGGTTAACAAATAATTTGTTACTGGACATTGCCAGATTGAAGTGTCTCTAAATGTGACATTTTCTTTTTTTTATGCCCTTTAATAATTTATTAACTTCCAAATGTTACCTATTATTAATATTTTAACTTTGTGCATGCTGTGGTCTCCTATAAGTGAAGGAGTACATCTACTTAATGAATATCTGAAGTTGCTTGTTGTTGTTTGTTTTTGTGTCGTTTAATGTGTACTTACATCTTTTGTTGGAGAAATTAGTTGGCAAACATACCCCCATCAATATTTTACGTTCTATATTGATATCTGTAAAGCAACTACAGCTTAAAAATCCCGAAAGTGTTTACAAAACAGAGTGATCACAATTAGGCGGTGCTACCGAAGTGCGCGTCCGTTATTAGGCGTCGCGTCGCTGTCGAATGGCGTGATCGGAACCCATTGTTGTACAGGGTGCTGTTATGGTGATGCCCCTTGTCCGCAAGGTTTACCTATACGACAAAAAAAATCATCGAGATTTTTCTATTGTATGTAAGCTAAATATTAATGTTTTATACACATAACCTTTCCGGAATACATGCTCTGATGGTGAAATCGCATCTAAATCCTTTGAAAAACAACGCGGTCACGTAGACAGACAAGAAAAGCGACTTTGTGTTATAATATGTATAGAATCGATGTACACACAGTTGAGAAATGTAAGCTAACTTTTGAGTACAAAGGCGCATTCTTAATTGTTTGATGGCTATGATAATATCATCAATAGAATTTTTTGTCTAAGTACTTTACAGAAAATAATGTACTTAAATCTTAGAGGTGATTGGTCTCTTGTTGGGATAAGTCCACGTTTCTCTCTCTCTCAGCCATTTGCTACAACACCAAATATTAAGAATGAACTCCCTAAACCTTTTTAACAAAGCCCAGCTAAATGATAATAATATTCATATTACTTAATACAATAAGTAATATTACTTTGCACAATTTAATGTCGCAACTCCGCAACCCCGTATAGCGCGCCCTCCATCCGAGCATATTTTCATAAATGCAAACATTCACAAAGAATTTCCTTCCAAAGCTCATAAATATTGCCCACTTTTACTACCTCCACTCAGCCGACACCGTTTTAAAAACGACCTTGGAACGACGACGATAGAGTTGTATTTCCTTTGTTAAATAAACTCATAAGCGCGTTTTAAACCGGATCACAAGAGGGCAGATTAAAGATTAATCCGAATATCCAATAAATATCAGAATGGATTCATTCTGGAATTGGAATCGAAGAATTGGAACTTATTCCGATTCCATTTTGTAGATGAGCTGTTTTTTCGAGTATGAGTTATAGGTTGACCAGTTAGATTTAGTGCGCACTTACTGAACGCACTTTTTTACCGTGTTGTCGTACTAATGGAAAAGGATTAGGTGTTTTTCGATTTTATTAATTTTCTTAATTGACTTTCCTTATTGGTAAAGGGCTGGAGTTTTTGTGCGCTTTTTATTCTAATTGGTGAAATGGGACTTGATTTTTGCGAGGATTTATTCTGAGGAGCAATTCTCGTAATTTTAAGAACGTTCACAGTCTGATCTGAGTCTCAATCTGTCAAAAATACCTCCAATTTTCCTACATTTTTGACAACTTTTTGACATTGATTGTCGCTGAGATGAGATTGCGACTATATTTTTAACGTTTTTAATTAGGTACGAGAATTCGCCTACTACGATTGTGTTAGTGTTGCAATATACATACATTTAAAGGCTAACAGGTAGGTAATTATCATGCCCCTTCTAATAAGAATGGTGGTGGCCTACTAGAATTTTCCGGGAAGATATATGCATATCTCTTGTATATTTTGAAATCGGATTGATCTAGAATTCGGCGTAAATTAGTGTACTTACTTATGTAGGTAAAACTTACGCCCGAATTCTGGAACGAAAATCAACCCAAAAATTTTGCTAACTAATTGTGAAACGTGCGTCAACTGTGATTGGTTGGCTGAATTATCAACAGCCAATCAGATCAGTTGACTTCCGTTTAATTTTGATACTTCGATAATTTTCGTTCCAGAATTGGGTATTAGACTCTGTTTTATTACGTCAATCAACGCTGCCTCCACGAACTTATAGTACCCCGCTGTCCTAGATGTTCAGCAAGTCATTAACAGTGTACCATGATGAACAGCATACCGCATCAACAAGCGATCCCTCGCTGTCCAGCGCCACATGAACCGGCGCTAAGTGTGAAAGTTCCCGCCGCTAATGACCGCCGACTGTCGCTAACTGCCTGTTTTGCGCTAATCTACACATAAACCTACACTATTGCCAAGACTAGTCGGTGTAGGGATGTGTGTACGTGACTTTTGGAGGGTTTTTAGTCGGTTTTGATAAGTAAATGTAGGTAGTCAACAGTTTTAGTCTAACAGACAGATTTGATCGGACTTATAGAGACCAACGTGTCGTCATCCCAAAAAGTGTCTCCCATTTGCTCATCATTGAATACTTACTCGGTGTAGGGATGTGTGTAGGTGACATTTGGGGGGTATTTAGTCTGTTTGATACGTAAATGTGTTAACCAATAGTCATATGATTTGACGACGGGTTTCCTGGGCAAAGGATAGCCTTTCAGAGGCCGATATTGATGCTCTTTTATTTATATTTGTTTTTATAGCATTTATGAAAAAAAATTCTGTTTTGTTGTTGGGTGCACACACCAAGTTGAAAACTAAGATTATTTTTCCAAGTCCCTAAAGTAAGTTAGTTCTAGAGGCCAATAAGGTTCCTCTAGTGAAGCAGTTGCTGCATTATTCATTTGGTAATACTTGAAATCGTTTTATTGCTTACTAGGGCCTGTACACACACGCTTTTCTTGTCGTGAAAAACTACGGTTTATTCGCCGTGAGTAGACACGATCGTCAGTGTTGTTGATCACTATGGAAGCTTGTTGACGAACACGTGTTCTCTATGCGGTTTATCCGCCGTATACCGTAAAGAAACCATGGCGTGTACAAAGGGCCTTAGGCTTGCAACTTAAAACAGAAAAATATTACTATGACAACTTCACTCATATCCTTCACAGGCACTTTTGTTTAATTTAAATTCCTACTGCTCTCTGTATGGTGAACCACCAATAAATAAGCTAACATTATTATCTTGATGTGACTTGATTGGCTGTTGTTATTTCAGACAGCTAATTGCCGCAGTTAACATGAGTTTCAAAATCTTTTAGCTAATCTACCGGTTTGGTTTTCAGTCTACCCGGATGCAGCGAAATATCAGTATTTTACATGGAGCGACTGCCTATCTGACCTCCACAACCCGGTTACTGAGTAACACGATACCCCTTGGTAAGCTTGGTTGTTTGGTTGTCAGACAACCTGTAACGACTGTCAAAGATATACGAATGACAGCCGGGACCAACGGCTTATCGTGTTTTTCGAGTCACGGAGGTGAATCGATATGTTATGGATGGTCACCCATCGACAAACCGACCGCAGCAAGCGTAGCTTATCCTTCGATCGATCCATGCGGCTGATTATTAATTAGCCACGGAACACCTCACAGTCTTTTAGCTGATATTTGTGTCTTTCAGGAACCGGTTATTAGTTGATTAGTCAATCCCTTCTTTTAAGTAGTGGATTACCACGACCAGTCCCCTCACTAACGCTGCTATAAACCTCAGTGACCGCGGTCAGCTCCAGACATTACGTTTATTCCTCTCTCTTACAATTTACAATCACTGTTCGCTCCACAACTCAGCTCACTTATATAAGAGGTCATGATATGCCCGTTAGACGACACTGTCGTTTGAGAATAGTTTAATTGTTGTAACTTGATTGAAGTTGGAGTAGGTTTTAAATGGTCTGTGATTGATTGAGGCCTTAAACAGTCTTGTTGGTAGTAATTAGTGTTGTCAATTAGTAAGAAGTGTCAGTTGGTTTTGAAGACTTGTTTGGGCAATTCTATTTGAATTACCATTAGCCTCATCATCATGAAACGTCTACCGTTTTGAATAAGGATCAAAATCAAATTAAACTACTACAAGGCACAGTCGTCAGGGAATATTAACATGATTTCAGATTTTGTCGATTGATTGTGTTGCTAAGCGATGGGCTTGCTGGGTTTCCATTCCCGTAACAAACAATGAATGATCTAAGAAACATCAGTGCCCGGCAAGGATTAGAACAAAACATGCTTTAGTGTAACGGTCATCGTATTCTGTTTATTTCATTGGTTTATTAGAGTACAGAGCGATGGTATTCAGCTGCATCCGGTTAGACTGGAAGCCGCTTCAACATAGTTGGGAAAAGACTAGGTGGATGATGATAATGATGAGTAGGTACAGAATGATGTTGTTGCTTGCTTCAACAAACAGAAACTATATAAAATTTACATAATGTAAAAGTATATAAAAAGGAGGGGGGGCAATAATCAAAGGACATCAAAAAATTCGTCCGCATCGCTGTCAATAGGAAAAGTACCCAAAAGGCTGGCAGCACTATAGCCCTAGTGTTTCAACCCCAAACGGCTCGAACATATAAGTTCCAAAGAGATTGGAGCAGTATTTGCGCCGTTTAAGGTTTTCTGCACCTGCAGCAGCCGCCCCAACACAGCCTGCCGTGCTTGGAAGATGGGATGGCGCAAGATTGTCGATACACTTTTGCGTCATCCCATCTTTACATCCCACACCAAACACCTACCTGCCTTCCAAGGCATTGTTGCTTGTTTTGACTTTATTCACATCGATCACACTCATTGAAACATAAGAGTTTTTATTCCCCGTCATTGAAGGAAACTAGTAGAACTTATCTTACAAGCCAACTGAATCTCTCCCACAACATGCTTCCCCATATTTTTCGTACTAAGTGTCAGTACATTAGAGTCAAGTGTCAAGTGGCAGTCGACCGCGCCACTAAATCTGCCATTAAGTGACACTTAGCCCCGGCGAGGGGCGCGGGGGGTGGAGCAAATAAATTAAATTTGCAACCCCTTAGAACACGACGTGATGTTTACTCGATCTAATTAAATGACCTGGTAAGGTTCCTTGAGTAGTGTGATGAAAGGATTTTCTTGTTTAGAAAATGTTTGGTGAAAATTAGTGAGTGTGGTTCAGTTTTGTCAAATGTACAGACGCCAGCACATCAAGCTACCCGAAACTGTCAAATTTTCCCAATCAAATTTGAACCTTATGCCTTAGCAATAAAGTTGAAAATCTATTAAAGAAATTTGACAGATTGTAGTAACTTGATGTGCTGCCGTCTGTACTATTTTCTATACAGAAGCGGTATGCGAAAATGTTTGCGTGACCAGCTTGCCTCGAAACTATTTTAAAGTTGTATTAACTAGGTATATTTTATGCTAACCTAGCTATAAGTTAAAGGTTACTACTTGCTGCACCCTAACAGGATCCATGTTGTCGTAAGTTTAGCCTAGGCGTATCCTGTAACAGTGTGTACATTATGCAACAAATAAACATTGTTATTATTACCCCAATTACTACAACCGTCAAAGAACTGATTGAACAAATGAACTAAGCTTGTTTGGTTTCATTATATTTTCTTACAATTATTACTACAACACTGATTAATGTTATTTTAGTTTAAATGATTAATTAATTTATACAAATGACCAAGCAAAACCTGATTTACGTTTTAGTTAGTATCCGTCTAAAAGACCAATCAACACAAAAGTTACCTAATAGACTATCAAAGTCATGTTAACTACTGTGATTGACAATCACTTTCTTGATACAGCCAACTTGATACAGCCAATGTAAAAACCTCACCGTGAAGACTTAGGTAAAAACCTCACCGCGAAGACTTAGGTAAAAACCTCACCGTGAAGACTTAGGTAAAACCCTCACCGTGAAGACATAGGTGAAACTTCCCTTTCTTTTGTACTAGAGAGAATTTTATACAGAATAGACCGGCAGAATTTAACCCTTCAGAAACAGGGATAAGTGACTCTATAACGTTTATACTTTTAAAACATAGGTAGAAATAGGTGCTCTTACTTACAAAGTACTTGAGTAGACCTAATAAGGACAACCATCTAAAAGGGAAGTATAAATAAAAACCCCATTGAAACTACATTACCGTATGTGGAGTGTTCGCGTGCCAAAAATACACTTATGGTGTTATATTAGTGTTCTATATGGTGGTGTATGTGGTAGTGTGGGTCTGTGGGGGTGGGAGTGGGGGTGTCAAATTAGCGAATATTGTAACGGTCGGAGACAACGGAAGAACGCCGGGTTAAAAGCCAATCGCGCAGAGCTGGGCATCTGTAGAGCAGATGCAGTTGTACCTAAACAAATTCTAAACTTTAATGTCTTGATCGTTTAAGAATTGTTTATCAAACTGTTGGAAAATTAGAAGAGGCATATTTTGCCATTGATTGGAATAGAGGAGTGTCTCATTCACCCTCAGATTATTAGAAACTATTCAAGCTATAGGTATACCTACCTACGCCAAAATTTCTCTCCTACAACATGCCTTTCCTTAGTTTACATACGGGAAGGAAACGCCGAGCTCTAGACCTTGTCTAGTTTTTAAAATAATGATTGACGTATAAACGTGTTTGTACAAACCGACTTACAGAAATAAAATCATTTATCACAATAATATGTATGTAGATATTTAGATATATTTATAAATCATTCAGTAGGAAGCTCCGATATTTTTATAGCGTCCGAAATTGGGAATTAAATTGTACATTTTTTAATATTAATATTACACTAACTGTTTTATAACTTTTAATTCGTATTGTTTTAGTTTTATCTTCTAGGGAAATCGTTGCTTATCTATTCAATATAAAGTGAATAAATGTATAAGTATCAATTTTGAGTGAAGTATTTTAAGCCGTAATATGTCCAACCAATAAATAAATTGAAAGACAAACATAAAAGTAATAATGTTGGAATTAGCCTATAAGCTGAGAGATATGAGGGAACTTCTAACATATTCGCAACTCTATATAAAAGCAAACGCGTCGATCTCAACTCGCGACAAATTCCGATTTACGAGGCGCGCGTTTTAGCCGCGCGTCTAGCAGGCGCCTGCGGTCACCCGCGCTTTTTATTATCCCGCGCCGCGTTGGACGGCTTCCACGCTAAGTGTGTGCTCGGCATTACCATAAGTTAACGTGTAATTGGCTGATTGATATAAAGTAGGGTCTATAATTCTGGGACATGCGGAATAGATGTGATTGTTGCCAAAAATGTGGTTGTCAATGGTAAGTGGTTTTATGTGCTGAGCAAAATAATATTACCTACTAAGGATTTAAGGACTTTGTTTCAGGATAAATATATCAAAACTACAGCTATGTCTGTCCTAATTAAAAGAACAGATGTTTCGAGGCTACCGCTTTTTTTGGATACTGTACCCCCTTTCTTGTTAACGGTAAAAAATTTAAATGTTAACAACTAACCAACCTAACATGGTCCGTCACAATATTATTTCTTTAATTAATCGGGAATACTAATTACCTACACATGTAAATGTTTATTGCTATGGATATGCTATTATTTTGTTACCAATAGCTGCATCATAATTATTATATTAGCTAACTACAATCGTGGGCAATGAATTTGAGGCACCAACAGAAACCTTAATATATATAAACAAACTAAAAATGCTAGCTTATTCAATTAAACAGTATCATAAAGCCTATTTCATACTACAAAAAAAAACATGAAATTACTTACTTTTCATTTGTTTTGCTTATTAAAATAACAGTAATTAAACATGCGTAAATATCGCAAAACAAATATGAAAAATAACCATTGCTCACGAGTATGCAGTCCACAGCGAGACATTGTCTGCTTCCAAAATGAAACACCAATTCTCCCAACAATAGACTGTAGTGATAAGTTACGCGCAATCTTTTACCCTTACTCATGAGTCAGAAGAAACACTGGTAATGTTACACATTAAAATAAAACTTGAAACAAACAGCCTTATTGGCAACATTATAGGGAAAATATACCCATTATTTAAAACACCCTAATTTATAGTGAAAACGAAATGAGACGATAATAATTTAGAAATCGATAAATATAAACAATTTTTTTGGAAACTTTTTTAATAGAAAACTTCTCAGTCTTAAGTTTCATTTGCTCGGGGTCTGTGGGGGACGAGGGGGTGCGGGGTTGTGTTGTCGACAATTTATTGTTTTTAATTCAGGTGGCGGCGATACGGAGGCGCGCAATCACTCGATACGCCATCAAATAAATGTTTAGCTATTGCACTGCGGCTAGGGACGGGGGAAGTGTCGATAGTTTCAGGTTTGACTGTTTCTGGTTTCATACAACGCTAAGACTACCCCACCTTAACGGTACGATGACAATCGTTAGGCAGTTGTAAAGCTGTGCTACTCCAACACTACTCAATAACTCGCTAGAACAACGCTTCGCTAGCGCAACGTCAACGCTACAACAAATCGCTACAAACACGCTAAGCTAACGCTACGAAAATGCTACGACATCGCTACAAACGCGCTAAGCTAACGCTAGGAAAATGCTACGACATCCCTGCGGACACGCTAAACTAACACAACGAAATTGCAATGACATAGCTACAAGATAAGCTGGCATTACGAAATCGCTTCAGACATGCTAAGTTAATACTACGAAATCGCTACGGATAGGTACGCTAAGCTAACGTTACGAAAGTTCTCTGACATCGCTACGGATGCATTAAACTAACGTTTCGAAAATACTGCGACATTGTTACGAACACGCTAAGCTAACGCAAAGAAAATGCTACGACATCACTAGGACAGCAGCGCTTCGCCAAGGCTCTCCAACGTCACGACAACGCTACGGTAACGCTACACCATCGCTACGAAAATGCTACAACAATGCTGCTCCAACGTTTCGTCAACGCTAGGCAATTTAATCTGTCAAGCTCCGCTAATGAGACACAATTGATTTTCTATTGATTCTATTGGCGCCGCTTGACCGGTTAAACCAAATATTGTAATAAATCATTTTTGTATAAACATATCATGTACATGTCAAACATATCATGAAATTAAACCCCTGAACTGTATACTGTTAAAATTATTTTATTCTTTGATAGAGTAGACAATATTCAAAACATGCCTAAACTAAAAGTCTTTAGAAAATCAGAAAATCGACATCATTCTTTAACTTTTAAGACGTAAGTTTTTTTTTTAGAGAGGAGGCCCATGTCCCAGCAGTGGGAACAGTATCGGCTGATTATGCTTATGCATAGGTACAGGCAGGCATAAGTTATTATTTGTTTATAGTTAATTAAAACGGTACAATATCAATTACATTAATTAACATAGAGACAAGTTCTTTTGTTAATAAGCATTCAATTCTTAAAAAATCGTCAAAACATAATATTATTGATATTTCCCCGCCACATCCCTATCCCCGCCTCGCACCGTTCGTTAACTGGGTAAGTTTTCCAATAGATGGCGGCACCTGCGCCATGTTTATTGTGTGCCGGATTACGATTCATTAACAACGACTAATTCCTTGTGGCGTGGCGGCCATGGTGCTGTGGTGGTGAGGAGGTGAGCGAGGCAGCGCACTTTGAGGGTTTATGTCGTATGAAGTCGTGTGGTCGAATGGTTTGAAGTCGTTTTATAAGAACAGTCAGTGAAGTTGGTAGGTATTGTAGGATTTGAATGGGACAGCCGACAGGTAGACAGAAATTAAACGTACCAACTATGAGCTGAACTTGTTTTTGGCGAAAGCCTTCGCCGTCAGTATCTACTTAAATCCCAGGCCCTTAGTTTAGTGCCCAATAACTTGGCTTAAGAATTGATTTGCTGTTTTTCGACAAATAGTGCCTCATTCGTTATTCTATTAGGTATTATATTTGTTTTTTTAACGGACTTGAAAAAAGGAGGAGGTTCTCAATTCGGATGTTTATAACTATATTTTTTTAATGTATATTTGGGCATAACTCTGTCATATGTATAGACGGATTCGCAAAATTATTTCAGGGGTGGTCCCATTAATTTGCTTGGGTAGTTTTTGAGTTAGCTTCAATAATACCTACGATTTTTTCCACTTAGTTTATATTGATGATGTTTTAATAACTTCCTGTCACTGATGTTTACATAGCAAGTAGTTTTAAATGAATTTGTGTGGGGTAGGTACAACTAAAAAGTGAAAAATAAAAACTTTTGTTACAAAAAGAAACAACCGTCTTCCAAAAAAAAAAAACACTTCAAAGTGAAAAATAACTTTAATTTCGGAAATCGGTGTCAAAAAACGAAAATGCGGAACCAACGACACTGGCTTCAGAAATTAAAGTTATTTATCACTTTATAGTGTTTTTTTTTGGTTTTGTTTTTGTCTTTGTAAGTGTATTATTACTAACATAGTTTATAAGTATATTGTTACTAACACTATGAGTCTTGTTGCTCGAAATAAATTATTATTATTATTTTTTATGATTTTACATATCTCGGGACCATGGGGTCCCGGTCCTTTGGAAGGCGTACGAGGGGCCGAAGCCAACCCGCAGAGGCCCCTTAGGAAATTTCAATGAAATGTGGCACCAACCGACGATTATCCCTGTATGCACTATGCAAGTGCACCCAAGGACAACCCCCGGTTGGTGTAGGACTATAGCAGGATATGGAAAAATAAAAATTTGGGCTATGGGTTTGGGTGGCTAAAGAGGACTGGTTACAAGAACTATGACCCCTGCCTAATTAATGTTTTATATAAACACAGATAAAATAGCAGGGGGTGACTTGCACACTCAATAATGGGCTCCCGGAAACGGTCGCTAGCACATAGTGACGTACTGACAAGAGGGCAACATGTTCTGAAGTGCTTAAGAGGAGTGGAGAGGTATTCCACGGCTATCAGGACAATCCCGGAAGTACGGTCAAGATCCCTACCAGCATCTTACTGGAATACTTCCTTCCTCCGAGCACGTTTGCTCTTGCGAATCTCCACTCAAGCCGGCCAATAAAGGCAAAAATGAGGTGGGAGCTCTGTTCCTCGTCATTGTTCACTCCAACCGGCCAATAAATGCAAGCCTAGAGGTGAGGAACAAGACTTCTCCCGGGAGATAGGGTCCGTGGGGTCGCTACTGCCCAACAGCTCGCCACATGCTGCCCTGGGGGTTTCTGTATCTCTCTTGGTCTGGCTTTTCACTCTAGACCTGTTCCGGCAAAGTAAACTCTTCTGGCACAGGCCTAGAGTTCGGGACGCGCAAGCCCCACCACGACGTCAACGTAGAGATACGGCGATGGTTATTATTATTAATTGTTATGAAAGCTGGACATTTTTTTTTTGTTGTGTTGGGTATTTCTTTCGGATTACGGAACTCAAATGGAGTTGTGCATGACACCGGGGCAGGATGAAAGGTGGAGTAAGGCTGTGACAGAGTGGTGTCCAAGGACTGGAAGACGAGATGTCGGTCATCCGGCGGCGAGTTGGGCAGACGACATTGTTGCCATCGCGGGCAGAACCTGGATGAGGCTGACATAGGAGCGGGGGGTTTGGCACAAGAACAGATGCCCAGCAGTGGGTGAAGTCAGGCTGCGGATAAGTGTATATGTAATAGGGAACCACGATGACTTAACACTAGGAAATCATTCTGTGGGATTGGCGCATAATAACCAAGTTAGTACTTGAGTACTTCATAGTGTGTGTTTAAAACAATAATTTAGGAGCATTTCGATTATGTGGTGAAAACTAAGACAGAAGACCAACATTGGTATTATTTTGTAAAAAATAATATGTTATAATTAAAGATTTGTTTTGTACCATATTTAGTCCCATTTGGTAAAATATTTAGTCCTTATTATTATTAGGAGGCCTGTGTCCCAGCAGTGGGAACATTATAGGCTGATGATGATTTAGTCCTTGATATGACTTTATACTGTCGTGCATTTGGTATTGAACTAAATGTAGAACGCCACCTGTAGGCTATGGGATAAATACACCTAAGTAGGCTCGGATGGAACAGTCGATATTAGTGCAGGATATCAACTCAGGGCGGCGGCTGATGAACATCTAGCATGTCAAAGGCGGCGCCCACGGACCCAGTCAGGTGGTCCACTGTACACCCACCAACTCGCACTAGACAAGCGCGGTGGGTTAATTTGTTTAAGCGCGGTGAGGCCTTTGCTCTGCAGTGGGACGTCACAGGCTAATAAGAAGAAAGAAAATATTTATATACTCAATTTGAAACAGTAATAAGTAGGTAACTAGCAAAACGTAAAAATCAGTTATGTTATTAGTCCCCCGACACTTTAATCACCAGTTAGTTTGGTAAATACTTTGAGTATGTAAGTAGTTAACATGTGCGTAAAGTAACTGCGATCAGCAAACTGACGTTTTAAATGCTGTCCAATTTCCGATTCATCTTTCAAGAATGATGCATGGCTACACGTACCTACCCTTGCAGGGGTCAACTTAGCACACTCATATCAAACTAAAAGCAATATTAATCTATCCAAAATTAAATTCCAGCTTAACAACTACGAAAACGACTTGAAAATAATTGAATATCATTGAAACATAATTGAATTATCCATTTCATTAATCTGTTTACAAAACTGTGCGTAAATGGTGCGTTATAATTACATTGAACGACAATAGATATATCCTCTAACTTTTAACACGCGAGGGTTGCGGAACCCTAACTAATGGTATTATACAGAACCCGGGGGTTCGGCTGATTTAATTTGAGTTTGTTTAGTGTTGCTGCGATTGATTCTACTTCGTTTTGGGGGATTAAATATTAAATTGAGTAGGTATGGTATTTGAGGGGTAGTTGGTTGGAAATAATTTTTAAAGTATTTATTAGATGCACCAAACGGTTGGAAGTGTCGATTATATTTTTTAATAAGTCTTTGAGATACCTATACTTACACTTACGTAAAGACGTACTCTAGACGTACGTACGTGACATTAGGTACCTATGGAGGTCTGTATTATTTACATAGTTACCAGCTCTGCATGAGGGGTACCCAATTAATGAATTGCTTGAGTAGACTGCTAGTCCTTGATAAAGTCCAGCTGAATTGTTTTCCTCAAACTGAGACAAGTGCAAAGTTTTGATTTTGAGTTTGAAAATAAATGGTCTTTAGGTCAGTCTTTTTTATAAATCGTGTAGGTTTACTTTTGACGAAAGCTGTTAAGATATACTTGTTTTATTCTCTTATAGGTATATGTGTGTGTATGATTATCGTGCTATGTGCAAATTCGTTGAAACTCGTAAGTATACAATCATTTATTTTAACACAACAAAAACCATAAATACCTATCTGCTAAAGTAGTGTTAGTGGCTTCAGCGTAACAGATTCAAAAACCCGTACAGAAAGTATTGCATTACATGCTAACTCCAAAACAAGGGTAAACCAGGCCGGCTCCTTGGGGGATAGCGATCATAAGGGTGGCTGTGGTCGCCTGCGGGCGCATGTGCTGGATATTACTTGCGAATAACTAAAAATATCATTTTAAAACATTTAACTTGTATCTATGGTGCGTGTGTGTGATGATTGTGGTTGCATAGACATTCAATATCTAATTTTTGATAAAGGTAACTTTTATCTGTGGCTTTCTCAGTCAGTGAACTCTTATACTTTAATAACCCATTTTATGAAGTAGGTACCTTACTAAAGGTCTAGTTCGACCACGGCAATAATTTAGAACAGTACCTACCTACTAAGTTCAAAAGTCATCTTCTTATTAGGTAGTTGGTAAGTTTCACTAATTTTCATATAAGTTTGACAAGAATCTACTTATTTCATAATATTTTACCTATAAAAAAAATACAAAATAGTTATACTGCAGCATAATAAAGTACGTCTTTGTTCTAAATAACATAACAAAACATTTCTCTCACATATACAATAAACTACACCTGTGCATAAAATACTTTATATGGACGTAAACTCCTGAAAGTTTTGCAGAGCATCGTCACGTCCGGCCTCGATCGCGGCCAAACATCGCCTGAGCGCAACAAAAACACGTGGGGTACTCCACACGACGGGGCGGGGCTTACGTAGGCAACCAACCAATGCAGTTGCAGGATTTATCCCCCCTCTCGCTCGCACGGGTGGTTGTCTCCCTCCAATTCGTAGATTACCGTAGTCGATTCTTCATACTGAAGTATGATTTTTTTATTATCATTTTAAAGTTGGCAAATATGGTGGAGTCCGCAGTTTGTGTTTAAATGTTGCCAAATTGTATGTAAGTGTGTTTGTGTTACGTTAAGAGCTTCTTATGAGATAAACTTTTATTAAATGCTTTTCTTTTATAGAGAATGACATTTTTATCTGGCTTTTGTGCCATATGCTTTTGTAAACTAAATTTGAAATTTTTCATCGTTTTTCTTTTAAAAACACACGAATTACATGAAGTTTTTGTGACTAAATTAAAATTCAAGTCCAGTCATTAGTTCTTAATTATGAACCATGCGTGCAAATAGCCTCTAGTTTTTATTAACGCCTTTTTTCTAATAAAATATTGCAAAACATAACCTAATTTGAATTATAGTTTATAACTTTACCCACATTACATTCCGCAGAATCTAGTTTGTGCACTACAATGTTGAAAATTTGATAGAGTTGTAAATATAAATTGATAACGACAGTTATGACATCAATCTTCGTCTATTAAATACGCTATAAATCAAGAGGATAAGTACTTTCATTAAAATGGCGACCAAGTGGACTGAGTGCAACTAGTTTTTATATGCACAATATATTAACAGAGATTATTACTTAACGAGTTTTATAATTTATAGCTAGGTAAGTAGGTACCTATAGTTTTGTGTCGGGCAATTTGTGTAAAAAAAATTAACTTCAACTTTAGCAATCAAACATGCACTGCTTTTGATTCCATCATTAGGTAAGTGGCGTACGTACAGACGCCAGCACATCAAGCTACTACAATCTGTCTTTCTTTAATAGATTTTCAACTTTATCGCTAAAGCATAAGGTTCAAAGTTGATTGGGAATATTGGGAAGCGTCACTAACATTCAAGGCATGCTGAAATAATATAATGTGGAGTTCACTGCATATGATTATAGAACATGGTTCATTAACGTCTCCGTCTCTCTAACAATCTGAAATAAAACTTCATTCATCCCACAAGTTGTAAGGAAATAACACATTATTGTAAAAAACGTTTATACTACCAACTTCCTACTCATTAACATAAAATCTAATTACAGAAACATATCAACCAATTGACATAAAAATTAACCTTAATCTTAATTGAACATTAGTAACGGTGCTATAAATATTAAATATAATAAATATCGGACCAATTTATATTTCAAGTCAATAAATACCTTTATTCCAACAAAACACGCCCTATTTTTAACTCTAACTCTCACAAGATAGGGTGTCATTTAGTCTGTAGTGGTGGTGTATGAGGTGTGTAATAGGCAGATGATAAAAGGCCGACAAAGCAAAGGTGTCGGCTAATTGACGCGGTGAGAAGGAAACCGGGACGCGAGGGGAGGGTGTGGTGCCAGTGGAAGCGGGTAGCGGTGTGATGAGCGGAGCGGGTTATGGATGGATGAAGATCAGTTTCGATTAGAGAATTTGTAAAACTTTGTAGTAAGATTGTGTTGAGTGTTCTAATACTTAATAGTAAATTATATCTCTATTTAGAAACTAGACTGGACTAAGAAAATTAAAAACCTAGTACCATATTCACTGAGGACATGAGTAGTCTCATAGTTACAAATTTTCTTTACCTAATGCAAAATACTAGACGTACCTACCGTTAGGATTGCTAAGGATTTGTGAACGAAGCTCCAGGAATTCTTAGAAAATTCAGAAGCATTCACTAGTCGGTGTACAGACACTTCGTACAGTACTTCGTATAATATACTCTCCCTTCTAAGCAAATAAAAACCAAGCCTTTATTCCTGCCTGGTCTAGTCTGGGGAAACATCTAAAATATGAAGTATTTATTACCAACACAATGATTGCTTCACTCAAAGCTCGCAGCAAGAATTGCTTACCCGCTCTCAATGGCACCATGTCCTCAATTCCTGTGTTATATTACATCCGGTGTGTACAATACTGCGGCTGGTTCCCCGCGGTCCATCCTCGGCCATTGTGTGAGGAGTGGGACCCGGTCCGAGGTCCATTGTGTGGCAGCAGTTGAAGATATTTATCTCATGTTGTGATGGTCAGCTTGATGTGTTGTTATTTCATACGAGGATTAAGATGGGGTATGTTGTGATTAAGGCGATTAATGACGATGGTAAAGTATGTTCTGTTCGTCCGTTTTTAAACTGCCTGAAGTGTGGTTGATGCTCAAATCAAATCAAATAAAACGTATAATAAACTTAGCTAGTACAATCAGCATCAAAAGTCGATTAACACTGTCATTTTTACATGTTACCAAATTGACAACAATTTTTTTCAATAAACTGCTTTTTAGCTTGTCACATAATAGCAAAGAGTTTATATTCTAAAAAAAAATTCTTCTGCTGCAATTTTGAACAAATATTTTGCTCAATAACTAAGATTAAAAAAACTGAAGTGTTAATCGACTTTTGCTGCTGACCGTACAATCGATCATACTAGCGGCAATGTGGAACTACCACATTGCCGCTAACTTGATCGATAAGATTTCATATTAGATGCCCAGGGCCATTTAAAAAGGCTTAGTAGGTAAGTTAATTTAAATCTGAATGCTTGCCACCTTTTAAATACTATAGGTATAGTGTTCAAAGTTAATTATTTGAGAATCAAATCTTCTGAAAAACATTAATTATTTTGTGCTGTTTTTCATAAGTTTTGATTCCAAACTCAAGTGATTGAAACCATAATGAAATAACAGATGGTAAAATAAAATAGCTGATTAAAATCTACAAAATTATCTTTCAGAAAATAGCAGCTCCAAATATAAGTATCAATCAGAATATAAAACACATCCTGCGCCTGTGTTGGTCGGTCGAACCAAACCCAATTCATTTCCACCAAACAGGATGCGCAAGCGATTCCATTTATTAATAGTTTAAAAACCGTTTATTGTTCCGCCATCTTTTATTGAGGGTCGCTATTATTAGGGGATTTAAAAAACGAATTATACACGTCAAAGTGTGGCTTTGTGATGAGAATTTGATTGTGTGTGTGTGTTATTGTATTGTTGGTGATATGATCGGTTATTTTAAAAAGTAATTGTAAATAATTTTATTTTACTCGGATTATATTTTGCGGTTTTTTTCTATTTGTTGTTGATACTATTTTGGGTTTGTAAAGAAGTTTATATGTATGACGATTAAAAAATTGCTAAAAATATACCTATTTAAATATTTTATTCAATAAATTATTGGTGAAGAAGTTTTGGTGTAAAATAAGTAGGTAAAGTTAAAATATTTTAATGAAGATCCGCTTGGAAATATTTGAACAAGCTGGGAAAACATTTTCAGACGTCTGCAAAACTGTAGGTAAGGTATATGTAAGTACATTTAGGTATAGAATAGAATAGACAATACAGACATTAAATATAGAAAATCAATCATCATCATCTTCAATTTTACATCAGCCACGTACTTACTTATCTATACAGGGTGTTACAGAAAGGGTATATCAATACAAACGGGTTGAAGAGTGTATCTGGTCTAGAATCTCTGTACAAAATTTCAGCTCAAAAACAGTAACTTTGAAAATGCTTAATATATTTTATTTCGATAGTTTATTAAATTGAAATCATAACAAAGGTGTCACCGCACTACGAGGGTCATTATCCATTATCTGTAGTGTGTCTGTGCGCCTAGTACACGCACATCACGCCGCCGCGCGCCAGTGCAGCGCCGTGATGTCGAAATAAAAAATATTAAGCATTTTCAAAGTTAATGCTTTTGAGCTGAAATTTTGTACAGAGATTCTAGACCAGATACACTCTTCAACCCGTTTGTATTGATATACCCTTTCCGTAACACCCTGTATATAGTATAAAAATGAAACCCGTTTTCCGTTGTCACGACATAACATGAAAACGGCTGGACCGATTTCGATGAAATTTGGTATAGAGATAGTTTGAGTCCCGGGAAAGGACATAGGATAGTTTTTATCCCGATATTCCCACGGGATCGACATTTACGCGGGTGAAACCGCGGGGCGCAGCTAGTTAGAAATATATTTTAAACATTATTTATTATTCTTCCAGGCATAATGAACTTCTGTTACCTACGAGTACACCTACTTATTTTATGTTTATAACTTATTTATAACTCCAATTTCCCAGAAAAAAAAATACGACAGCAATTTCTTAACTCCTTTCATATACTTAGCTATCTCGAGTGTATAATAACGGAGACGACAAGCAATTCATCAAGTTTAATATCTGCAAACTACGGCGAGCGACAGTGTGCGGCGCCCCCAGCAGATGTCTCTAATTCTATGGGTGTTTTATTTCTTAACAAATCGAGTGCCGTGTCAATTAATATTATATTTGTCACATAAATTACCGGAGATCCTTCCGCTATTATCCGAACGCGTAAACTCTGCCATTCTAGCTTATTATTCGAGGCACAATAGTTTTTAGCGGGCGCGGGGCGGAGGGGGGGCGGCCCGCAAAAACTGCACCCGACTTAATTATAAAGAGACAAGAAGCGCCATTAAATAGCGATTCGTTAAATCTACGCTCTCGTGTTAACACCACACGTGCTCTATCCCGCTCTAACGTATGCGGAACAGAGCGGGACGCCCATAGGTTCGAGGCGACAGCTTGGTTTAGGGGCGGCGTCCGCGATATAAGGTTTAGATTGACTGGGCGGCGTTCTCTATTCAAGTTTTTTTCTGTTTGCGAGCAAAAGCGTCGGTGAGAGCTTTTCATTTGGTGTCGGGTCGCGCTCGCGGGCGGACGGGGCTCTGAGAGTGCAATGACCGAGTGACGTCCATCGGACTCTGTGGTGTATAGTATATGCAGTGAACTGTCTAAGATGTCTGAGCTGCGTGGTTCGCCGCCATTGTCTCGTGGTTTGGAGAATGGTTTCGGGGCTCCTCTGGCGGCGTTGAGTTCTCTGGCGGAGGCACCTCCTCCTGCTCCGAACCCTCACGGGATCGACCACATCCTGTCGCGTCCGACGGTGGGCGCCAGCGTGGGCGCTGGTCTGCTGGCGCCGAGGCTGTCGCTGGCGGCGGCGGCGGCTGGCATGGCCCACTACCTGCAGCACAAGCCACTGTACTGGCCAGGCTTCCAAGGACTGGTGTCCAACCCGATGGCGTGGAGGGAGCGGCTACAGTCGAGTGAGTACTCATTACTTCTGTCATTCTCATTCTTTACCTTAGATCTTTAAGTTATTGTTTACTGTGACGTCACAGACTATCCTCGTTTATATGCTAGGTATAATTTATGTTCATCCTAAGAAGTCAAAAATATAGCTGATTGTAATAACATCGTCCATTGTATCTCGCTTTCTGTTTTAAATAATTTTTTACTGTAGGTACCTACGTGTTTGATGGGCAATGTCGAGTAATCTAGGTATCTTTTACCACATAATAATATGATGGAAGATGACCTAGTTGAAGTAAGAATATTCGTTAGTTAAATAGGCATCTATCTTGTTTTATTGAGCTGATTAAACTTTTATACGTGAACAATCTACAGGTGGACCGTGAAATTGATCTCTTTGACATAGATATAGAACAGATGGTTCATTTTAAAAGCAGCATGTTTAATATTAATGAGCTTTTTATATTAGTTATAATAACATCCTTTTATCAGAATTTTAAATGATTATATTAATTGGATGGGTCATTAGAGTATCCTCTTTAATGCAAATAACACAAATAGTCAGTAGACGTATAAAAGACATCAACGCATCACGATGGATATAATCTTATAAAACTAAAGGAGTTTTTAATGTGGTATTTATACCTGCCTTCTAATTATTTTAGTTGGTCGCCAAATAACAATGAATAGGTAAATTAAAAATTCAAAACTTGTTTTGAAAATTTGATGTTAATTATGATTCTCAAAAGGTTTATTGACGATTAATTTTTGATGGACTGTTATTCAAATGAATTTCTTAATAATATTTTATTTTCTAAAAAAATAAATCCTTTACTAACATTTAATTGAAAACTTTAACCTTATCAGTTCCCACATGCATGCCTACTTCTATTGCACTACTTCTAATTACAAATTATTACATTTGATTTATTTTACATACTGAAAGTACCATTAGAGTAGTTTCTTTTTAAACTGCCACGCACGCAGAGTATGTAAGCACTAAAGTTCGTTACTCTTTTAATTTTCCATAAATATTAACTACCAGCGTATACCCACTGCTGTGCAAAGGCCTCTTCTTATAAACAGAAGGCACGAGCTTTTATCACGCTTGCTCAAGACGGGTGCTTGCTCATGGCGATTTCAGACGTATACATAATCAAGTTCTTGTAACTGAACAGACAGCTGTGGGCTGTGCTGTGTGCTGCCGGAGTTTGTTGTGCCACCTCTCCTCCCGGCGGGCATGCCGGGGGACTGTTTTATGTAATTTTAACGTTTGAAAAGTGCTGATTCTCAGCCTAGTTTGAATAAATCACTTTTGATTTTAACTATAGTCCAGGTTTTACATAATCTAAAATATTTAGCAAATAAATCGTCACAAAGCACATAACTGCTCCTAACAAGCCCACAATATAACCCACTCAAATCTCAGCCTGTAACAATCTTACCCACAAACCGGAACTACGTCACTACACAGCCTCCTTCCTTGTTCCGGTGGCCGTCGGCCGTGTTCCGTCGGCCCTTAGCGGCGGGTTATAGCCCTAGGGCCGTTTGTGGCCGTTTGGCCGGCATTACGGCTTTGTTCACGTTCGGGTTGCTGTAGTGTGGAGATTTGGTTTACGTAGGAACTTGGTTATTGTTGAAGATGTAATTGTTGTTGAATGGATTTGATTTTTAGTGTAAAACATTATTGCCGGGATCAGGTGATGTTGTCGGGAGGAGATTCAGATCTTCTTGGGGAACTTTATTTCAAGAGAGTCCAAAATTAAATTGAACATTACTTTTATTGTATAGGTACTGTTGTTAGGGATGAAAATTTTAAATTCAGATTTCGGAAGGAGATTAGGTTTTTCTCAGGTAACTTTTATCGCATTTTCCTAAGGATAACATTTTCTCGTAGTGCATCAATAGAGTCTAAAAACTGTATTGGATACATTTTTTTTTTATCTACGGTAGTATCTTTATAATCGTTTTAACATATATTAACACATGCGGAGTAAAGTTACAACCAGTATTAACTTCAACTTAACATACATTTATCGATATTAACGTTAGGCATAACTATCATGTTTCATCTGATTTAACATATCTACCTATATAGGTACCTAAATAAAACAAAGTCGGGTTAGTTAGATTTATAACTCAAGAATGGCTGAACCAATTTTTATGATCTTTGATTTTTTGGATTTGTCTCCGCCCCAAATAGCAGAATAACTATTAAAAGATGGGAAAAACTCATGAAAAATAATGTAGCATTATTCATATCCTGAGGCGGTACGAGGTTTGCCGGGTCAGCTATCTACAGGTTGTTACAGAAAGGGTATATCAATACAAACGGGTTGAAGAGTGTATCTGGTCTAGAATCTCTGTACAAAATTTCAGCTCAAAAGCATTAACTTTGAAAATGCTTAATATTTTTTTATTTCGACATCACGCCGCACTGCACTGCGCTGCACTGGCGCGCGGCGGCGTGATGTGCGTGTACTAGGCGCACAGACACACTACAGATAATGGATAATGACCCTCGTAGTGCGCTGACACGTTTTTTATGATTTCAATTTAATAAACTATCGAAATAAAAAAATATTAAGCATTTTCAAAGTTACTGCTTTTGAGCTGAAATTTTGTACAGAGATTCTAGACCAGATACACTCTTCAACCTGTTTGTATTGATATACCCTTTCTGTAACACCCTGTATATATATAAAAATGAAACCCGTTTTCCGTTGTCACGACATAACATGAAAACGGCTGGACCGATTTCGATGAAATTTGGTATAGAGATAGATTGAGTCCCGGGAAAGGACATAGGATAGTTTTTATCCCGATATTCCCACGGGATCGACATTTACGCGGGTGAAACCGCGGGGCGCAGCTAGTTATCAATAAAATGATAGAGATCAGTGAGATATACTTTTTAAGCAGCGAATGCTACCTATAGAAAAAAAAAATCTGGAAAAAAAATACATTTATTTATCGTATGGAATAAGAATTTTGTTGCACCGACGGCAATAAGGTATATATGTATGGGCCGTAGGTAGGTATAATGTATATAGGTATGGGCCGTCGCATATTTTATCCCTTAGAAATATAGAGGAAATGACACAAAGAGACAAACCCATTAATTAACTAATAAAAAAGAATAAAACTTTCAGCCGCACTTAAAATAAGAAAAATTCAAATAAAATAAAAACTAAGGTTCTTCGGAAGAATCAACATTTATGGATCGAAAACTAATAAATATTCAGATAAATCATTTGTTCTCGGAATTAATAAATTCGCCCAAAGATCGATTGATTTGTAGCTAATACCTACTTACAAATGTAGGTATTTGTAATCGTAATACATTGCCTGTTATTCACTCAAGAATTTGATGAAGTCTCTTTTAATCCGGTAATGGATGCGAAATTTCAATTTTCTGATGATGTTGTTTAAGCGTTGATCGTTTCTTGAGAATATACCTAAAAGGTAAGGGACAATACTGATTTGCGTAATACTTACATACTTATTTGGTCTTATTGTTGTTTCGATTGCATCGGATTATGCAATCAACAAATTAGAAGACATAGCTAAGTAAGTAAACTTAAAATATGCAAAAACACTAAGTAAAAGTAATTATTTTAACATTAGTTACATTGCAAGTACGAATAATAATACTTAGAATTAAATTGTATTTTGCTGAAACTCATTTGAATAACAAAAATACCTAATTAAAACGGAACACAAGTCATGTTAAACTAATTTAGGTGCAATTTTGTTTAAAAAATGTACTCACCGACTCTATGGAAAGAGGCTATTTATTCGCCTATCACCTATCCGTTTAGGTGTCTAAAGTAAGATGACACATCAATTAAAGCAATAAGCACCTATTCTTATAATAATAGACTTGATTCTCGTCGTCGGCAACCTATTCTTTCAACTGTCGACTTAAATTGGATTATTTCACTAATGACCAATTTACAAGCTTCTTAGAGTTGTAAATTGAAATAGTTATGAATATTAAATCGCGAAAAATGACAATTTTTCAAACGAATCCATAATTGAATGTGTCAATAAATGAGATGAGTTTCAAATAACAGAGGATCCTTTGAGTTATAGCAGTTATGTGGGTGTGGTCGCTGTTCATTGATGAAGTTGTGACTGTTTTTACAAAAGTATTATGACTAGATAAATATCTTAATTATCTATACCTACTTGTAATAAATCTGTAGAAGTGAAAATTCTGTACATTGAAAATATCAAAAAAAATTATGGCAGGGGGTGTTACTAGACCGACACCGAATCCAAAAATGTGATTAAAAAATTTTTTGTCTGTCTGTCTGTTTGTTCAGGCATCACGCAAAAACTACTGGTTCGATTACGATGAAACTTTGTATAATTATTCTTTAATATCCTGGGCACCACACTGGTTACTTTTTGTCCCGGAAAAGTATATACAATAAATAACAAACATAATTTTGCGGTTCGATCCCTAGACCCGATTACTGTACCAATCGCAAATGATAAGTTTGTCGTAGGTTACGTCACCCGCAGTGGAGTTATTATTATATATAGGCTATTTAACATCACGCTGCGACTCTTCGGAGCCGAGCAGAAAGAAAAAAAAAGTCAGAAAGAACGCCAAGCGAAAACGAAGTAATAGCGCGGGCAGGCGATGCAATGCGATGTGTCGGGGGAACCAAACATTCCACGCGGACGAGGTCGCGGGCAGAAGCTAGTGTACACCATAAAAATTACAGATAATTATTATAAATGTAGAAATTTTACATAGGGTGACACAATGGGGCAGTCTTATCACTAAGAGCGATATTTTAATGACAACCTTCGGATGGAAAGGAGATGGAGAGACAGTACTAGAGGTAGTCTGTGGTGTACCATTTACATACCTATATACAATAAATATGTACTCAAAACTCAAACTCAAAGCATTTATTTTAGATAAACCAATTACAGGCACTTTTGAATTGTCAAGGGGTCGGTCAGTCAGAAAGATGAAGCTAGTTACCCATTCAAAGGCATAGTAGGTACCAATGGAGAAGAACAGGCTAGAAACTCCACGGACATTCCTTTAAATCTAAAAACCTAAAACATTGTATTTATCTATAAAAATATACAATAATACTCATGAAACAAGTACAAGTGACTACTTTGTTATGTGACGAAGAAGTAGGCTCGATAGTGTTAAAGAGAACGCGTGTCGTTAACAATTTCTGTGTTATAGGTATTTTCCGTTTTAGGGTTTTGTCATGAAAGGCTTTACTCTATTTAAATAAAAAATAGACACAGATACAAGGTAACTCACAGTGCCCGTTATGTTCATATTTAGGTACTACTACTTAATCTTAATGAACCCGAGATAAGTTAATTTTATGTAAAAATCATTGCGTTTACCTGCATGCTAACTTGATCAAACAATACGGCGCGGGACAAAACAATTTATGTTAATGATCCTTGGATATTACTCAATAACATTTAACAATAATTATGAATCGAGTACAATACAGTACAGTCAAGAGCAAAATCTCCTCTCGAACTCCGTTCATTAGTAGGTATAGAATTTCTGATTTTCATCATCTACTTTTGCTGTTGACTGTACTGTAGGTAACATTATAAAATAGCAAATCTTCTTGTTCTTCTTTTCGTGTCGATGATACTCTTCCTCTTTTATATATAGTTTGAGCTCAGCAGAGAGCAAGTAAAAATAAATAAGTATAGCAACAAGAGGGTCTGTGGAGTTTCTTCCCCATACAAACCTACCTATTACTTACGCTTTGGAATGGGCAAATAGCTTCATCTTTCTGACTGACCGACTTCTTAACAATTTGAAAGACTCTGTAAATGGTTTAATTGAAATAAATTCTTGAAGTTTTAATTTGAAAAAAAGCAATTAAAAAGATATAAGTATTTCTGCCTATTCATCAACGTGTATTCTCAGAGTGTCAGTGCCAAAATACCAATAACACAACCAAAATTAAACAACAAAATATCACAAAAACATCGTTTAGTAATTTCAATTCACATCACGCCGCCGTAACGAGGGTAACAAGTGTTCTTACACGAGAACAGCCTCTTAAATTAATTTGTAACTTGTACTCGGTTAATTCGAGCGACGACGCCGCCAATCGATATCGTTCCGAGTCAAAAACGATGCGATATGACGCGCTAATCTCGATACTCGAGATAACCGCATGTCGGTATTTGTTGCAATTGTGTAATGAGTAGTTGTTATAATTATGGTGATATTCATATGATGCAAATATACGATGAGGTTATGGTGGAATAGTCTTTCCAAGGCTTCGGAAAAATCTAAGATATTGATATAGATAATAATTTCTTGATGGTTCCCAAAAATGGGATAAATGACATCGTATTTGAGATGTTTGTTTTAAACAATCAAGTTAGTGGTCTTATCAGTTCATAAAATTGACAACATTTCAATATAGACAGGTATCCATAGAGTTGGCATTCGTGGAAAAGTACAGTCATTGACAAAACTTATCGTCAGAATATGACACGCTGATTACATTTTCGACACAAACTAATATGTTATTCGCCATAACTCCAATCAATTATATTATTATTGATAAACTCACAAAATTCCCTATATCTCATCGTATCAGTTTTATTAAAAACACACAAAATATAATAAAATTTGATGTCGCCGCGTCACGGATCGCGACAGATTTTAATAAAAAGCTAAACACGTCGAGTTATAGATAGTCACGGCGAGAGCTTATTAAACGATACACGATAACATAATACTGCTATCAGTTGATAAGTGATCAGGGAATAATGTGTAAACTCAAGTATTTGACGTTTAACACAACGCAATTACTTTGTCAGCGTAGCCTCATATCATTAGAGGGTTATAATATTGACGACGCATAGAGTGCAATCATAAACAGACAATATAATTAAATTGTACGTCAATATGTTTATCTATGACAATATTAGATGTGTCAAAATATGACGTTATTAAAACTGGGTGGAATATTTTGGGGGCGACTGTATTTATTGCTACCGTATTTGACAGCAAATTAATTTGATTTTTGGCAAACAAGGTACCTTACGCAAATGCGGGTCACCGTTGACGTTTTATTTCATTCTATGATTAAATAATATTATTATTAGTTATTTTGATTATAAACACAATATCGGGCATTATAACACCGCATTGACTTAAAAGTAATGGGTTAGTCTTTAATATGAGAGAAATTTCAAGTCAACCATGTTTTTGAAAGGCATTTTAGTCTTCCACCGAAGCATAGGTTAGAGTGTGTATTCAATAAAAATAAAAAATAAATTAAAATATAACTTAATAGCCAAAGCCCTGACTATCGTGAGCCTAGATGTACATACAGTGTCATTAGGCAACTTGGTAGTATGTTTATATTTATGTACGCATGGACTTGTTACTTATTCGTAGACAAATGGCTTGAAATAAGTTGCACAATAATATCGGGCCAATTTAAAGTCAAAACTACGTAAAATTAAAGGGGTAATGTCCAAAATAAAAAATAAAAAATTTAAATGAACTTGCCCGATTACCTACATAAACAGAGACAGAAAGCACTACACAAAACATTAAGAGATTATTATTAAAATCCCAAAAACATTGGGGAAATTATTAATTAGTTAGGGCGAGGCGCGTTAGGCTGCGGTCGCACTGGCGCGCACGAATGAAGTGCCACACATTTTTTTAATTACAGTGTGTCCCCACACCCACCTCGGCCCACCCCCGACGGGCCCAGGGGCCCAGGGGCCGGGGGCCAGCATATGTCGCCCGGAATTAAAATTCACGTTTGTGATGCAACATTCAATTGTGTCCAGTTATTCGATAGTGGGACAGTTAAATGAAGTGTTTTTTGGCAAAAAGTATGTTTTTGTTAGTAGTTGGTCGGTGAAGTATGGTAATTGGTCGCCGGTCGCCGGACGTCGGTCGCCGGTCGCGAGACGACCGCAAATTGGTTCGTTTTATTAGGTTTTGTTGCAACTGTTTTATGTGTTACTGCGGCCATATTTTCTACATGGAAGTTCGTCTGGCAAAAACATAACACCTGAACTATGAACTCTAAATTATTACAGCAGACAGTTGCCCCGCTCCATCTTGCTGACTGGATAATATTTTTACACGACACGGAGGAAAGCAATACATCTTGTTTATATCAATACATTATAAAGACGAGTGGTTGTTCGCTCTGATATCTTGGAATTAATTGTAACATAGCTAATCTCAGGCCAACATTTAACAACTTTTAGCAGCTCAACGTTTTATTTGAAAGAAATTAATCTAATCTGACATATGTAAGTAAATAAAACCAGCGGTTTTCCAAATTGTTATCAATAACATAGGAAATCGTCGTACAATGTAAAAATGTCGAAACATTATTATAGCTTCAACGAGTTATTCTACTGTGATGAATTATAAAACCAATTATTTTAAACGTGGCCGCCTACTGGGCCCAAACTTATAATAATTATAACTATTTATAATGTAGATACAAAGTTGATGTCGATACGAAAAGAAAATGAATAAGTGTATCCATCATACTAAGCTTCATAACGTACAATCTTTAAGCAAAAGGATTACCTTTAAAACGTTTATCGTACAAACAACAGCTTGTACATCGTAAAGAACAGAAACGATCGTAACTGTGGTCTCTCAATGAGTATTGTACAGTACGCGGTGCGCCTCTAATTGATATTACATCCAGTAACTATTGACATTTTCTCAGAAACAATACTAATAGACAGTAAGCGGCTTTCTTAAATGGTGGTAATGGCAATAATGTCTCCTTAAAACAGAAGAAACTGTTGAAAACCAGCGTCAGGCACTAGTTGTCTGGCATTTTTGCTGAACTGGGCTTGTTTGGCACAGCCGTGAGGCACACTTTCCTTCTAATTTCTTACATCGGTCTTTACACTTTTTATTTGATCTTTATTTTTGTTTATTTTTTGTATGTATCTGAATGCCAATTCCCGTAATTAAAAACGTTCAAAATCTAGTCGCAATCTCATCTCAGCGACAGTTAATGTCAAAAACTTGTCAAAAATGTAGGGAAAATTAGAGTTATTTTTGACAGATTGAGACTGAGATCAGACTGTGAACGTTCTTAAAATTACGAGAATTGCCCCTCTGGGGTATTGTGTGTCTTTTAGTTTGTGCTAAATAAATGTATTTTCATTTTTTCTTACCTATCAATGATTTTCTCCATATTCCTTGTCAGACCAGACTTATCTGAAGGTGTCTTAGAAACCAGCCACTAGCTTTAGCGACAGCAGTTCGAGTCCAGTATTCGACCGTGAATCTGAACATCGAGTTCAAAACAGAATTGGTTTAGTAAAGCGTCGCCTCTGTCATAACTGTGCTCTTTAACCGAGTGTCTCTTCCTAAAGCTTTTTATCAAATTAACGCCCGAATACTGTAATTACTTTATAACAATACATTCATGAAAATTGTATAAAAAATCATATCTCAATAATTTCTCCTGTAATAGATGATTGTTTTCATAGCCGTTCCATGGCGGTCATAAAAGGCCCGGTCGGCACAATTACACGTCGGACACAAAGGCACAATCTCTGCCGACCCCCCCCCCCCCGCACAGCGCTGGCCTAATGAAATTAAATTAAGAAATAACATAATTCCGCCCGCCGACGCCGCCCGCTTACCGCACATTTTCGCGTATACCCCTAGCTATAGGGCTGTCAATGGTTTAATATTTGGAAGTATTTAGTAAATGGTAACTTGAGTATTGAAACCGAAACAATTAAATTAAAAAAAATGTGTGACCTCCCTAAAATTAGATTTGTGTGCTAGCGAAAATCCTTTTTCAAATGAATAGTAGACGCCCAACATCATTATATAACACCAGAATTCCCAAAAGGATAGGCAAAGGCTATGTGTAACTTTAAAAAATTAGTACTAATTTGAAAATTACACATCAATTAAAAATTAAGTGAATATCAATTAAGTTAAGAAGATTGATTATTTTAAAATAACATATCACTCAGTAAAAACCGAAATACCAACTGAAAACTACCACATCTTTTAAAACGTTCTTGCCACTAACCATACGTACAGCCCTGCACCTCTCCCGGTAGGGAGAGTCCCCCCCCCCTCACCCCGGGCCTCCATCTTTGTTTTTCGCGATGAGGTGACGGTTATTACGGGCTGTGTCGATGTATTATGTTGTTTTCTTCAGGATATAATGGACGCTCATAGTTTTACTGTTAGGTAAATTATTTTATGGGGTTTGGCAGTTGATTGTAGTTTATTTTAGACGATGCTCACTCTAGTAACGAAATAATTTGGTCTATTATAGACTGCACAGCTTTTTCTTTTATAGAACAGATATTTCTGTGATGATACGCTAGTGATACTGTTCTGTTGCGAGTGGGCGCCATCATTATTTTCGTAGAACGATCGTGTGTCTCATAGGCAATCTTGTATCAGTGAGCGCATAGACTAGGATTTTTAAGTGAAAGAAATAAGTGGTGTTTTTGTTTTGAAATCGTAAAAGTTAGTTTAAAAAATCATAAGTTAATTGTAGTTTCATCGATTATCAGTTACTGTTGTTAATAGAGCAAGCTCACAGGCTAAAGGCAGCACCGTTCAAACGAAGCTTGAGCAAGAAACTAAAGTAGCTTTACAGTTCTGTTATGGAGAAAAGGCTTTATTCTGTGCTTTGTAATACTTCTAATTAAAACCGCGCTTTATAATTCTAAATACGAGTGTTAACTCCGTAAAGGAGACTTGATTTTCTACACAATCTACCGCAGTATATATAGTAAGTTGCACAACATCTCTTCAAAAATTAATAACATTGAATTTAATTGGTTCTTAATTAACAAAAATAACAAAATTAAAACCTAACTTAACTAAAACTATACACAAAATAAAATATAGCGTCGAAAAATTCATCCGCATCGCTGTCGACTGGTAATGTACCCAAGAGACTGGCGGCATTACGACGTTGTACCATCTCTTCAAAGAGATTCACAAAGGAGAAGGGAAACACTACATAGTGTCCTGGGCCTAGGTGTTAACTCAATCAAACTAGCCTTATTTGTAAGTGGATATAATAACAAGGCCTCACTGAAAATTTGGTAAAATTTGGCTATCCAGGAATCAAGTTATATGAAATATAGTAAAAGTGAGGTTACATTATAACATTGCAGTTTTTTTACGTAATTTGCGAAATGTTTTTGAATGGTTTTGGCTGTATAATGGTTTTATGCATGGAGTGCAAGTAGAGAGCCTCCATGTGTGACGTGTTGAAGATCCTGACACGTTTGGCACGCCCTGGACAGTCGCTACAGTCGAAGACATGTCTCTACATCCAATATTCTGCACTTAGAAGCAGTAGGTACGTTATAAAAAAAGGAGAATAGGAAGTAAAATAAAACACCAATGTATGTATAAAATATTTATTATTCGTCTTTAATAATTATGAGAATATCATCTAAAAAGTGCTTCAATCGGACGTCTCCCAAGAACCACAATCATCTTGGGCCAAGTTCCAACATGCTTGGCATTCATAGTTTTCACTGGTAACCTGAAAAAAAATAACTATTTGAATCTTGTTCAACCATAATCAAGCTTCATTACATGTACCTAATCCTAATGAATCTTCAACTAAATCGCTACGTCCCAGCCGAGACCGAAATGGTCCCAATAACAGTCAATACCTCAAAGCAGCAAAGCCTGGGACCGAATCGGTCCCATCGGGACTTGACGGTTACTTACACCTTTTTTATGAGTGTTCTATAGATTCATATGGCTAATTAATCAACTAATTAGGTATTAAGTAAGTATTGTTTTAATATATGCTATCCAACAAAAAGACAGCCGACAGACATGACGCTGGAAGCCGTAAACAGTAGGTACATAAGTCTGGTTTTGTTCGCTTGATAGGCTAAAAGCTCGTTTTAAATAGGTACTTACAGGCTGATATTCACGCCACTGATGAATAAGTTATAAAATCGCCTCATCGTCCAAGACTCTTCTGCCAATAGAGTTACTGCGACCAGTCGCAATGGTACAATTCACACAGCGATCCATGTCGTCAATATCCGATCGATAGGCGTAATCAGTTGTCCAAAATAGAGAGCCAGGTAATTCAAAGTAGCAAGATCCGTCGAATAGCCCTTTATAATTTATAATATACAAAGCCAAGGTCGTGGGATATTCAATAAAACATGGAAAATACGTGCGCACTCACAACGAAAGACAACGAACGAGTGCCGGTCACAGAGTACTTTTTTATAGGTGCCGGTTTTTTTCTACCTGTCATCTGTCAGTCGGTGACCAGCACAGATTACTTTAGACTATACTGAGTGACCAATGTTGCTAACAGAAGAAAAATTAAAGGAACTCGATTCGCTATGAATCGATTCCACGAAAAGATTGATAAGCATTTGTCACTCGTATTTCATACATATTCTGAGATTTTACCGATTTATTCACTATCGTTTACTTAGAATTCAGGCATGTACCTAATCGATTATTTAGTTTCATAACTTAATTTAACTTTTCTTGCTTCCTAGATAGAAACATGGTACTGTATTTTGTGATTACCTTTAGAAAAATATAACGGTTTTTTTAATACCCATTTCAACTAGTTAACTGCTGGGCCCAGAATTTCCCGTCTCCTATGTTGATGAAATGATGAAACTATACTCCCTTTACCAAATCACCATTAATCATAATTCTTTCTACTAACACTATAACAACTCCTAAAGCTAGCAATACACTTATGAGACATTTCATAAGGCCATATGCACGAAGATAAAACGTCTCTTAATACACCCATATCGTTATATGAGATGGTCGCAGCCCGCAAGTTGTCCGGCGTCCGATGTCCGGTGTCCGGCCGGACAAAAAGCGGACAGTTATCAAAGTGATATCAGAGAGGACGGCGGATGGCGGACACAAAAACTGCGCTTATGAGGGGATAACGATGGATGTAAACAGGGATAGTTTTAAAGGATTATACTAGTTTGATACGGTTTTAAGTGGACATTTTAGACGTCATTTTTATGACTTTCTAAGTAACACCAAAAGAAAACTTTTAACACGGCTTTGATGATGGTATGGGTTAAATTAGCTTCAGAAATGATCCAAGTATAAAATTCCTAAAGGTTGATTTTAAAATGCAATTTTTACCGTATTTTTTATCAAAAGTTAAATACAAGAAAAATTGAATAGCTTTTATTCTAAGGTAAATTAAAATCCATTACTTAATTTACGCCTAAACGCCTCAGTAACCACTTAATAATTCCCAAATCCGAACATATTTCAAACCAATATCGTACAGAAAATAAACTTGTTCAAGATAATACAATCAACACATACACGATACCCAAAAATATAAAAAGCGAAATAAAACGCGTAGCATTTTAATAATGTGCTACGAAGCTTTGATGCGCCGCTACGTATCTCGTAGCGCTACGAACAAATGTCGCGCTACGGCGTAGCGATAAGGGCGGCTACACGCTCACTGCATACAATTATCAAAATAGTTTTCGGGGACTTTATTTTGTCGAGAGTTTGTTTTCTTTAGACTGAATCTTTTCGGAATATCTTTTTTAAAATTCGTTATCTGTCCATTTATGTCGCGTTAAAAATATTTTAGTGAAAAACTTTTAAAAGGGCGAACACATAAACAATTTGGCTGTTGGTACTTCATTCAAAATTAAGACAAATTCAATTATTATTTTGGTACAATTAATGCAAAGTGACGTCCGTACTTCTCGAAGGAGTAGTTACAGAGTGCCTGTGATGGTGTTGGATTCCATGTAAATGCTTCATCTATTACAATCTCAAAAATAGTTAATATTCAGAAACTAATTTTACACAATCTCAACCACAACTAAAAAACCTTATCTCAACAATTTATTATCGCCAAAAAACAACCAAAATCTTTATCAGTCACGATTGTGCGTCAGACCTAACGTTATCTGAACACAGCTCACAGGTGTGTTGCTTGTCGGCGCCACACGGCGACATATCGCGACACATCGCTTTATTACAAGCCATCGCTTGTACGACATGCGTATCGTCTGTCGCTACGTTTATGGCGCTCCTTATGATCGCGCGTGCCATGAATAGCAAGCCTTACGAATAAGGAAGTGATGACGTCGACTTGCCTTTATTGTCATTGTTCGCGAAATGGAAGTGTTTTGACTTTTATGTTTGGACATGGTTTGAACGGTTTTTGGGATTTTTTTGGCCACTCGGTAAATACCTACATATTCATTTTGGTAAAATATATCACGGTATTTCCTCCCAAATATTATCTCAAGACGATTTTCAATATGTTCTAAGACTATTTGTAGCGGATATTGAAAGAGCTATGAATTTGGACGTGGAAGTTTACGCACAAAACGTAGTTGCATAATGTTGTAGCTTAAAAATTATAGTAGACTAGCTGTGTCCTGCGATTTACCCACGTAAATGTCAAACCCGTGGGAATACCGGGATAAAAAGTAGCCTATATGTTAATCCAGAAGGTCAGCTACCCCCATACAAAATTTTATCAAAATTGGTCTAGCCGTTTAAGCGTGAAGAAGTAACAAACATATAAACACACACACTCACAAACTTTCGCCTTTATAATATTAGTGTGATAGTGACAAAAATAATATTAATGTATAATATTAGCGTAATCATTCAATCACCAACTCTTTTTGCTCTATTTAAATAATTCAAAACGACACAAAAATAGGGCAAGCACTCAAGTTTATATTACGAAACCTTTTCAACAAAAATAAACAGCCACCAATTTCAAGTTTGTTTCGCATACAGTTGTTCAGTCGCACCGGCGCGCGGCGCGGCTCTCAAAAGAGTTATAAAGCCTCCTTCCTGTAGCAAACTCTCTGTAACCTCCGCGCAATCAAAGCCTGCGGTTTGGTTATAAACAGGGACAACTGAAGAACTCTGTGACAAACATTAAGTGTAAACTACCCTCCAAAGTCCCGTACAATTAAAACGTTTTGAGAGCACGCTGTATCACCCCCGCGTAGATACAGGGTGCGGTGAGCGTGGGGGTGGGGAGGGGAGGGAGTTATTTGTAGATGATAGAGCACAGATTTTGTGTGTTTGTCTGTTGTTTGAATTAATTTTGTGAGTTGAAGGTGTGTTGTGTTTATTAGGTGTTGAGTATTATTTTTGAATAAAAAGCAATAGGTACTTGCCTAAATAATAAAGAAACTAAGAAGGAAAGTACATGTATTATGTTAGTTTACCGCTGAAAAACTCTTGTTTTGCACGAATTTGTGCCGTTTCTCGGAAAGGGTCCAAATTCGTGCAAACCGAAAGTTTGAAATACCTAACTGCAATGACAATATAAGACATGTACTTTATTATGAAAACGAAGACAAACAATCTTTTAAAGAAAAAACCTACTTTTTCAATCACTTCAACTAAAGAAACCTTCCCATTTTTCACACAAAGTTCAGTAGTTACATAACAAGAACATACAAAGGAGTTACCAACACATACGCACATATACAACCTACACATTTTCATGAGGCACCACAAAAGGTCTGCCCTAAAGAAGGCTTGATCCGTGCACGTTAACAGGGGCGCCCTAGGGCTCCCCTGGGCAATGGCTCCTCGTTAGCCCTCCAATTGAGACGCCCTCGCGTAGGGCTGATGGAACGCCGACATGGGCTTTTTATGTAGGATTGTAGACCTTTTGTTGTTTTGTGTAATTCCCATATCAATAACGAGGATGGCAGCGGATGTTGGAAATTGGTTTTCATTGTGTTGAAATTTTTGTGCTTTAGAGTATGACAGAACATGTGAATGTCATTGTATTTAGTCCAATCAGTGTATTAAACAGCTTCGTTTGATTAGAATCGATGAGCGTACTTGTCTTCTTACTTGTCCTTTTGATAACATTGTTAGCGTACGATTATTGTTTTATATTATAACTATTATGTAGGTTACTAGCTGCGCCCCGCGGTTTCACCCGCGTAAATGTCGAACCCGTGAGAATATCGGGATAAAAAGTAGCCTATATGTTAATCCAGGGTGTCAGCTACCTCCATACACAATTTTATCAAAATTGGTCCAGCCGTTCGAGCGTGAAGAAGTAACAAACATATAAACACACACATACACACAAACTTTCGCCTTTATAATATTAGTGTGATACATATTTTTCATAGTAATGTTGTACTTAAATATTGTTTTTTTTACCCAATCATCTTACATACATAAAATATTTCCACTAACACAACATACGTCACTTCAGACACATTCAGCCACTGAAAGCCTTCGCAGCGCAGCCCTAGTGGGTGGTCCCAGCGCGAAGGGGTTGCGGTCACCCCCCTCCCTGCCTGCCCCCCACAGGCACGGATTTGTACGTAATTGTGTATTTCATATAATTGTTTCACATCGCTTCACAACTCGTGAAGGAAGATGGTTCTGTTCACTCTTCTTGTTTATAATAATATGTAAATGTAAGGTGGGTTGTAGAGGGTGAGTCTGTTTGAGTTGGTTTTGATACGGTACGTTGATGATTTAGCATTTTGCTTTTGACTAAAATTTTAAATTTTTATGTTTTTTATGACAAGAGGATTTTTTAGGAAGTTCATAGAGGCTAAATGAAAATGCTGGCGTGACGATTTTTCACTGGTTTTTCATCCTGGTTGTCAGACCTACACTGTCTTACCATACCTTTTAATACTGTAATTTGAAAACATTGTGAAAGCCAATTATTTTTATAAGAGTAACCGTGGAGTTTCTTGCCTTCTCTTTTCCATAGGAAACGACCAATTGGAACCTTGCACCTAGCTTCTGACGTTTCATTTGGGTTTATGTGAAATAAAATATTTTGATTTTGATGACAAGGATTGGTAGAATGTCCGCTTTTGTAAGTATAAATGAGTGTCATTGTGTACATACACATACTGATATTAAAATGTACGCTTTCTTAAAAGACAATGAAGATGTACGCATAGTGTCACTATAGGAACTATATATTATTTCAAAATCTAAACATCAGGGAAACTGAACCAAGTTCTACGTAGCCATTTCCCGTCACCCAGCAACACAGTACTGATATCGAAATCAAATATCCGCCACCATATGTCGCCCAAACATTTCAGAATCAAAAATATATCTATTTGAAATTGTGTGCAAGTTATTCAGAAACTCCGGTCAGCGAGCACAATATTAACGAAGCGGTGCATAATGCATGGCGCACAATATGGCGGACAAAAAGTGACGTCACTGATATTGGCGGGAACTTCGCTGCAGTTTGTTCACGAGTTTCATGGTGGAATGAAAATGTGAGATGTTTTATGAAGGTATAGCGTCTAGTTAGAGAATAGTAGTTTGTTGCGACTTTGTTAGGTACAAAATTTTTGTAATTATTATTTTAAAAGCCATTCTTCTGTTCTAAACGATTATTAAAAAGATGTGAACTTGTTTGGGGACTGTATTTATTACTTGTTCACATTACTAGTTTATCCCCACAGGGTGAGATAAATCTGAATGAACTTACTCTTAAAATAATGATCAGATTTCCATAATTCATTTGTTTAAGAAAGCTACACTATTACCTCTGTAATAGTGTAGGTTTCATCATAACAATTATAACGTTTATTTGTGAACTAATAAAAAACCTTTCGGAAAAGCGACTACTTCCTAAGTATATCATAATAAATTTTTGGCTGTGTAAACGAGTTTTCTTGAGTTATTTTTTTAAATCGGTGGTTTTATACCTATTATATTATGTGTCATGGACTCATGGTAGTACAATGATTATACGGCAGTTAAATCTCTTTTTATAACGTATCAAGCTATATGCCAAAACTATTCCGCCGTCATTACCCCCACCCATCCGAAACCCAGCCTCAACAACATGCTGTAACGTTAACATAAGTGAATCAATTAACTACAAATACAGCCATTGTACACCAAACACGAAATTAAATGAAGGCTCTATTGGTGTCACTACTAACACCCGAATTTATACCTTGATCACTTGTAATAAAGTTTATATTCGAATGTGTTTAGTTGAATGAAAGAGAGGATTGGTTTTGAACTTTATAAAAGTGATAGTAGGGTTGGTTTTGCTTTGTTTTGATGAGGTTCCGGTCAGCTATTGGGTGTGTAATGTGTTATTTGTCGGCTGTCCATTGTTCTCGTTGGGTGAAAGTGGACTGTTCGTGTATTATTGTAGTACTAATGTTTGGACACATCGCTTTTAACGAGCTTTTCTTTTTGGAAGGATACACGGCGCTTTTCCGGCCTGTTTGAAGATATTTTCGTGTGGGAAAATGGCTGAGCTTTTACATAAGGCATAGCCATTCCAATACTATCTATAAAGTCGGTCAGTTTCTTGATTATTGATCCTGTCTCCAATAACTGCCTAAGATGTGGGTATTCTAACTTTATCTGAACAATATTCTTTCACAGTATGTTTCTAATATCGTTTGGATTCTTATAATAATATGCTGAGGGCTTATTTTTCTTCTTTGTCAACCTATTTCAACCATAGCTGGTTTATTTGAAAGGTTCTAAAAAGCTATGGTCGGGTTTTACAGACTCCACTATACTTACTGTCTATTGTTTTATTGTAATATAGAATAGAATATTCTTTATTATGTACGCCATAATATATACAGAAGAAAATGTAGTAATGTAGTCTGTATAAATGTAGAAGTTTTGCATAGGGTGATACAGCGGGCTCTTTTATCGCTAAAAATGATATTTTAAAGACAACCTTTAGATAGATTAAGAGAGAAAGGAGAGACAATACTGCAGGTAGTCTGTGGTGTGTCGACACGGGCAAGGTGTACAAGATATATCATAGAAACTGATGGAATGCATCGGCATCTCTAGTCTAATGTTTTCCGATGGATATCTATTATATGTGTCATGAAGGAACTCGAAACATCTCGCCTGAAATATTACTGTGTACCTTATCAAAATCAAAGCGATGTTAATTTCAGTAAAGAGGTTACTTTTGGGAACAAATATATGAAATAATATTGTAAATAATTCAAGACATGCACATACCAAATGATAATAACTCATGTTTGTAGAACAAACGTAACGTAACGAGTACCTCTGAAGAAATAAAATTAATATTTATATGTTATCACAATATGTCTTGCGGACAGATATAAATAATGTTGTGAGTTAATGTGGAGGTACCTCGCTTTGTTGGTAATAAATACAATATATTTTGGAAAAAAGTTCTACCACAATATACACGTCTTTCAGTTATAATAAGGCTGCCTAAATCTATATAAAAATTCTATTTATTGGTAAGCGCATCGCTTGAAAACGGCTGTACCGATTTGGTTAATTGTTTTATTCTAAATTTTAATTATAATCCGAATAGGGAAAGAAAAGTGGAATAGTTGCCCGGGAAATTAAAAAAAATCATGAAATACTGGAATTTGCTTTTTTCTATGGGATTTGGACACGACAACGTCTGTAGAGTCAGCTAGTATTAAAATATTTGTATGTCTGTGTACAATTTAACTTTAATACGTAAGAGGGCTTAGACAAAGTGACGTTCTATCAGCTGTCACGAAGATGGAGAAGTCAACAATATATTGGATTGGCATGAGCTACTAAAAAGTTGAAGAAAGTCGTTGTACAGATATGAAACCCTTTAAAAGCGATTACCACATGTCTAGACCCTAAGGACAAAATAATGTTGCTGAATGTAAGCAATTCATAGTTTAGACCATGGTTATGTCCAGCATTGGATGGCTTTATGGTGTTAATAACTTTGATGACAAAGACTTCAGAAACTCTTTTTCAATAATAACAATAATACAATCCTATCAGGGTCTCTTCTCACACAGAGAAGGCACAAGTATTGATCACCACGTATGCTCAAGTCGGGTTGGCGATAATATGTGTCTAAAATTAAACATAGTCTAATTATGTCAGAATAATGTTTATTTTATTCCCTACTTCAAACAAGATACGAGTTTGTATTTTCCCAATAAAATACAACAAACATTGATACAGCTTCGATTTTTCCATCGGCCAATAAATTCAATCTCTCGCCAGACTCATTTTATTCCATTCCCAATAGCGTTCAAAAACTAGAGTGTAGGTACATAACAGTACATCAATATAAAAGGCACATAAAGCATAACCTCCCGCCGCACCGCATTGTCAACGCACAGGCTAGTGCAGAAGGACCAGTATATAATAGGCAACAGACGAAAATGGCGAATTAATATAGCTAAAGTACGTATCATAGCATTCTGACTCACTTCGTAAGCGACTTGCAAGTTTTAAACCTTTAAAAAGTCGTAACGGGAAACTAAAACGCAGTGCGCAAGAGTGGTTTTATCTAAGATAGATAGATATAATGAATTAACGTTCTCTAATGTCAGTTTCTTTCCTGCGTTTGCCTTGCAGCAGGACAATATGTATAACACCATTTTATGGCGATTGACAATGACTGCAACCATTGTTCTTGAGTCAGAAAAAGTATTAATTTATTGACATGGTCCAATGACTCAACTCGTCCAGCAGTGAACGTCTTTCGACTGAGATAGTAATAATGATGATTACCTTAGTAGCCACACTTGTTATGTTTAGTGGAAAAAACATTCGTTGCAATTCGAATCTGAAGTAGCGTTATAGCATCGTTGCAAACATTCGTTTAGAATGAAGCTTCTTCATCATTCTCGCATTGCGTAGCAGTATCATCGCGAATAAAATTGTTTTGATGAAGCGACGCCTGTCGCGTCACCGCCCCTCAGGGACCCATGGGGGAGGGGGGATGAGTAGCAGGCAGGGGGGGGGGGAACGAGTGGAAAAATGAAATGAAAATAATGATAAAAACGTCGACACGATGTCAGGGGACGGCGGCCCTACGGATGAGTAGGTAGATTGATTTTTGTTAAGGTTGCTCGTTTTTAGGATTGCATGAGTTAGATATAATGTTGAAGGTGTGAGTATTTAGCTAGTGTGATGTATAATGCTGCATCTAGTTCTCACCGTGATAATATGCAGCACTGTGCCTGCAACTGTAACTGTTTGAGACCCAATAAACATTTTTTTTTTTGTTTCTATCCAGATGGTCTTTCCTTCTTTTTGAAGGTGTGTCACGTGGCGTTTACTGGTTTTCGCTTTTGTGATCTCTGATTGCTTTTCATAAATGTAAATATTGGAGCACAGACAATCCACCTGTGCATTTTACTAAACTGTGCTGTGGGGCGATACCCACTGGGTTGATTTTATTTTACACACCCATATGAAATGCAAATAAATCACCAACAATCGTTATCAGTTTGATTTATGAAAGGTCTCAGAACTCATTATGTTGAAATCTTTCTTTCTTCAAAAACGAATAATAAACATCTGTTTCAAATGATTGTTTCATAACATAATTATATTCCAACCTCCAAATACATAGAGCCTTCAATTAATTGTGTAATAAGCTGAATTGCATACAATAACAATATGGCGTAACACTGTGATCATCGATAGTGCATGTTAATGACGTCATCGGCTACAATGATGTTGTACTCACGCTCCATGGGCGCCTGGTACCGGGCAGCCGATGTATATTGTTAATTAAGTAATTAATGCTAACTACTACATTGTTTTGTGAATTAGTTTTAGCGTTTTGATGCGGGAAACATTTATGATAATGAACTAAAGTATGTGCGTATCAAATAATAGAAAAAAAAAACTGTTTTATTATATAAGTATGTTGAAGGTAAAGAACGATTGCTGAACGCAGTGTGTTAAATGATAGTAAATTAAATTTAAAAAAAAAAAAACCTAAATTTATTTTAAAAACACTTTTACACGTCAATATTATTTTAAAACTAGATGAGGGTTGTTGATTATGATACCTTTAAGCAGCCACCGACGTGAACTGCCTTTCATCTCACACACTCACTATAAACTGTCTTTGTTAGGCCTCGTATTCACGATAAACAAACGTTGAGTAACGTTTGTCAGTAACTTCAAATGCAGCTAGTAACAATGTTTGACATCAACCTTTCTTGTTCACACCTCACAGCCTTCTTGCCAGCGTGCTGTTTGCAATATTGCAACACTACGCTCAAAATACAATCGTGCTCAACATTTGTTTACCATTTAGCTTTTACCTTTATACTCACAAAACTTTTTACACAAAGTTCAAATCTTACCCTATTTTTTTCTCACCCCAGATTTTGTTGCAGTGAGCAACGGCGCGCTGAGCGCTTGCTCGCAGGGAGGCATGGACAAGGATGGCAAGAAGAAGCACACCAGGCCGACCTTTTCCGGCCAACAGATCTTCGCGCTGGAGAAGACCTTCGAACAGACCAAGTACCTGGCGGGGCCCGAGCGGGCGAAGCTGGCGTACGCGCTCGGCATGACCGAGTCGCAAGTTAAGGTTAGTTCGATTTTATACTTATCTACATAGTCTTCGTAGCGTGTAGACACGACTATCTAAATTCTTTCAGTACAGAATTCGGCTACAATATTACGAACGCTTTCTTTAGCGTCCATCAGTTTTTGTAACGTAACACACTATCAGTAGGAATGGTTTTCATTTTGACAGTTCAACAACATTCATTGCTTTATTTACGTGTTGTGCAGACAAGTTTTTTGGAACATATGAAGTAATCGATTAAGAATATTCTTCAAAATGATCCAGACTGTAATTGATAGTGTGTTACGCAATTAGGGTGCTGGACATATTTGTATACCTACTAACATAATAAACCCCGTTCCGGTGACAATTGACCAACAATTTGAAGCAATGGGTTGAGGTTGAGTTCTTAGCCGTTTTAATTTGATTAGAACATCGACAGCATATACATTCAGTTTGCCATACCAATGCCAGCAAAATAATGATAGAACAGCAATCTGTACTAAATATGTATTGAGAGCCATGTAATCGCACTCCTAGGACAGACTACACTTTAGTTACCTACATAATTTTGGCAGTCACACACATCTTGTATCGAAAGTCAATATAATTGGTCGTGACTACACAAGTAGCAATCCGAACCCAATAGCGGAACAAAATAAATTAATATCGAACTTAACACAATTACCACTAGTACCGACGAGTAGGGTACAAGCACCAACACGCGGCACTCCGGCATAATCCGATTACACAGATTGAAAAGTCAATCACTTAGCCGGGCGGCGCAATCAAACGCAGCTCTATTACTGAGGATTAAACTGCGCGACATGTGGACGAAAGACTTTGTTTTATTGTTACACACGATGCTATTTAATATCGTGATTCACAGTTTTACCAATCGCTGCCACGGTTTGATGATAGCGTAGTTTTTGTCAATATGTTTATTTTTCTGATGGGAAACTTTTTATGGGAGTTTTATAAGCTGTATCGTGTTTTATGAGTTAGAAAACATTAACATTTATTTAAATATTACTTTCCAATTTCTAATGTAGTTACATTACGTCATGTAGAAAAAAATATCTTCGTATAAGTCGTAAAACGCAACAATAACTACCGGATCATCACCAAACTTTACGAGATACAAATTACCATCTTAAATTAAGCGTCTACTGCACAGTGAACTAAACACATCATGCAAAAGGATCTTTCAATTAAACCAAACACATAAAATAGGCGTAAAAAGGCACAGTTATATGGAACTAATTGGGGTGCGACGTGGGCAGGGGCGGCGCGGCGGTCGCCGAGGGGACGGACGACAACTGCGGCGCTCACCCTGCCGCAAGCGGTCACGGTTGCGATTTCAAGTGAAACTTTATTGGATGGCGATGTTCAACGTTTGTCGTTTTACATTTTGTTGACTTAATTTTTGGGTAGAATGACCAGAAATCGAGTGTTTATTTAGCACTTAATTGTTCAAATGCTCTTGATATAATTATTCACTGCCATATTAGCGCAGACACTTGACTGGCATGGGTATTCATATTTCACATACAGATTCATACATCGAATGTTGATGATCGAATTATTTCTAAAATTAACTACTTACATCGGCAAGCTGGTGTAGTAAATTCCTGTAGGTACTTACTTCTTTGGCGTAAAATCCATTACAATCCTTCTGATTTGAGACTTTTCGAATCTTTACCACTTAACATTAGATACAATGACTCATCATCAAGACAACTCAACTACTAACTAAGTTCGACATCACAGCGCGCTACAGTTTCAATGATCGCCGTCAACTCTGATGAGGTGCCCACTGCAGCGAACACATCTTCCCTTCCTCCGTAATGCGAGGGGAACAATCATATTATACTAAGTGATATGCGCTATTAGGGGTCTGTTACTATTAGGATGGCTGCATAGGGCGCGATGGAATGTTGACAAGTTTGATTCTGAAAGTTTTCAAGACGTGATGCTTTTATTTTATATTGTACAGTCAATCACACGTCCTTGACAACAACATGTCTTTCGAGGCATCTTTTCTATGTAGCAGTAAGGGAGGGTTTCTTAATTAAAGTGTACTTCTGACGTGCTGTTGACCGTACACTGATGCCGGCTCCTCTTAATGTAAACATAATTTGGCTGTTAATATCCAACTGCTCTGTAAAGATTCTTTTTTACAAACTGTAATGTTTACTTTAATCAACTGATGCCTGTATGACGTTATTATTTGACCAATAATAACTTCTTTGTTCGCTTATTTTGGAAGTTTTGAACTTATTCCGTAGAAACACAGTCATGCTCAAGAAAAACTATAAAAAAAATCACAAGAAAGTTATTCTACAAATGCATCAAACCATTAAAAATAAATACAAGTCAGTAAAACGAGCAACAAAAGAGCATCTACGTATGCAGCCGGCCTAAATAAAGTTTCGCGCAATAGTAAGTGAAGCGAGTGAAACGAAGCGCACACAATGAGATTAATGGACGCGCCACATTGCGCGGAAACTGTTGCCATACTTATAGTTGCGTCGTGCGCAATGATCATGAATCTTCAATATTTGTGACGAGTTTGGAAGGATGTGAATTGGGAATACATCTGCCGTCGTGCTATATACAAAATGTAGGATGTTTTACTTTGAGATTTATCAATTGCAAAAAAATTATCTAGAAATTGACTAAGAATGAAGGCATATTTTCTTTAAAACTAATTATTCAGCTTTATTAAATCTAATTAAAGTGTCACTAAAATTGGAACATTTCACAAAACCACCTCGAGAAAGGTAAAAGTACCCATTCTCGTCACACACAAAAGAATAGATTAAACTAAAATACCCCAATACCGAAGCTTTTAAGCTCCATAAGCGACCTAATGGTATCAATACACAAAGACCAACAATCCTTTACAATACTAAATACGTATCACACAATACACATTCACAAATTGGACTCAAAAGCCAATGTGCGAAGGGATAATCTACCACTTTAATTCTGAACACCCCACGCGATTTTCAACTGTATTACTTTGTGTTAAGAGTGTGATCAAGAGCAAAGTTAAGTTGGTAGGGTCTTTCAATTCCCCTGCATGGGTGTCATAGCTCATTTGGCATTCGATAAAATTAATCCATGGGGAAGATTAACAGAGAGGGAACTGTGTTTACACATGTGCGATGCAGGCGATGCAACGGGAATACGTAATGCAATTAATTCTTGACGACTGTTTATTCAATAACTATATTTCATACTTTCATAGTTTTAATGTCGTTTAATTGTTTCGTTTATTGAGTTAATGGATTGGCTTTTCGTTTGATTTTGTTATTGTTATACTTGCTTTGTTTTGAAAGTGAGTTTGGCCATTTGATCGTCCTGCTTTTGCATGTCTCAACTAATCGGGTGTCTTAAAATTTGTCATTTACATAGAGACAGAAATAGGCATAGATTTAAACATTCAGAAATACTAGTTTTCAAATAAAAAGAAAGCAAAAGATAGCTGTCAAAAGATCTTATTTAAATCCAGCATACCCAGAATAATCAATTAAACTGAATCATCTTCGTATCATATTCACTTATAATTCAATACTCACTTTCATTATTTTAGTATCCTGACTCAACTATAGCCAGTTAGCCACCCATCTATGAATGATTCACTCCAGCATTTCATAGAATCCAACATTTATACGATCCACATTAAAACTGATTGATCCCCGCTTCCCATAACTCAAAACGAAAAAAGCTTCGAACGCATCAAACCTCCTTTTTATTTCCTCTGAAACTATACAGCACCAATAATAAAAATAATAAAAGATAATCTTATAATCCGCACCTCAGACGAGGTGTTCGTTATTTTACAACTATGATATACAGCAGTCGTAATAAGTCGCCCTTTAGGCAATAACTCGTGTCACGTTCAAAATGCAAATCACTGTGTGTCGCTATCATTCCTTTTATTGTGGCTGTAAAACAGCGTTGAATTAGTTGTGAGCCAGCGATGGATGGTTCCCACAGCGATAGATGCGTTTAGATAATTTTATTGCGTGTTATCTTGTTCTTTTTTATTTCAACGCTGATTCGGGTTATATGGTCCTGTTTCGCGAATTTTATATTATTATGATGCAGTTTGTAATAATTTTGTTGTAAAATTGATTATGATTGGTATAAATTATTTTAATGGTGTGCTCATAATTGGTGTTTTCACCTTACATCTGAATAATATCTGTTATTATGACAATTTAAACTTTAGCATTAATTAGGAGCATTTTTATTAATTTTAACTTCTTTTTTATTTTCAAAGATGCCTAAATAGGCAAAAAATTACAGCAAGTTAGTACAGTCACAAACAAAACCCTTTACCAGCTAACTTGAAACATTTAACAATCACAAAGCGTCCTTACACATAATAAAAGCAATCCAGTTTACGATCAGCGCCTAATGACGTCACAGATAAGATAAAATTAAATGCAGTTCACAATCATGCAGATGAGCTCAAGGGGAACAGTGCAGCATATTAAATTATTTTGATAGATGACACTATAATTTAATTTTAATGTGTTTTGATAAAACGACCCTTTATACCCCTCTTTAGTGAATTTTAAATGTTCGACCCTTAATATTCTCCTATTAAAAATGTTTTTTTGCAAATTGGAAAGTGATGGAGTATGAATCAAAATGGCTGACGAGGCGTATTGTTAAGGGATGGATCCAATAAATGGTTGTGATGGACATTTGCATAGAAGTCATTAACTTGATGAAGCAGTTAATGTGCTTTGTGATGTTTTTAGTTTATTTACGCATGATTTAATTTTTGGGGTGAGCAGAATTTAAGTGATATTTAGCAAAATGCGAATGTTTGGTAGACGGTAGTACGAGTGGCCATTTAAAAGTTCACACTTTGAACATTTATATATTTTATGCATGATCTTCATTTTGTCATTTTCAAAAGGTTTTTTCACTGCGTCAGTACAAAAACTTTACAATTTGTTGGCATAGGTAGGTCAAAAACAAAATAAAATGGTGGTCCCTACATAGTAGGGACAAGGCTAGGCAGATGATGAGGTAAGCAAAATTCTCTTAAAGACAAAGTTTTAATTGTTTTCATAAAATACCTACTTGATGGCCCAGCAGTTAAGGCCTCGCCTCTCACGCACGAGGTTGTGGGTTCAAATCCGGGCAAGTACAAATGTGCCTTTTTAAATTCATATTATGACTCTCTGAGTTTATCTTGGACATTACTGATATCGGTGAAGAAAACACATCGTGAGGAGACCTGGACATAAACAGGGTCCCATTAAAACAGATAGATAAATTTTTTTCAGCGCTCAGTACGGGCATCTAACCAAAGATATCCAAGCAAAAAAAAAACACTGGTTAAAGTGGTTTTATTTTGACCTAAAATTATAAATTGCCGGCACATTAGTGTATTTTCGTTTGCTGATTAGTTTTCTAGTGAATATCTAATGCGTTTTTATTATATATTTTGGTGGTCTGAATGATTTCTAAAAGTTTGTCCATCTATTTTAATGGGACCTTATAGTTAAGATTAGTCTGAAATTGCCATCCCGTCTTGACAGGCATGGAGATCAATGCTCATGCCTTCTGTGTATGAGAAGACGCTTTTGCCCAGCATTGGGACAATAATACGCTGGTATTATAACCTACTTCTTTACATCTTTATATTATAATGCATCTAGCATTCAAATTGCTCACGCAGCTAGCCCTATCAACCGCCATTACTGTCACACGAGGGTGATCTCACAACTCAATCAACTACAACATATTGTTATGAAGCTGTCGGTCAGTTTACGATGTCATTAGCATACTGATAGCTATCGTTAGATGCTAGACTAGGCGGTGGTTCTGTCTCGAAGAACCACCAAAAGGATTTGGTATTTTGTTGTCTGTATTATGTTTTTATGATGATCTAGGCTCCTGACACTTGTGCCTGTCACTGTATGATAATTTCTATGGAATGCGCTCCCTCTGAACATCAGGACGGCAACCAGTCGGTTATCTTTTAAAGTGAAGGCACGTGAACATATTCGGCAGAAGTTGGCCGTAACATCCCAGCGCTGATTTGCTGGATTCGTTTTCTCCTCTACCGATCATTTTTCCCCTGAGAGTTCATTTGGTTTATATGTATGTATCTATGTATATATTCTTGTATTTTATAGTCATTTCCTAGCTAGTTATCCTGTATGTTGCACCTTTCATGTTTTGTCTCTGCAGCACCCTAAGGTTGACTGGTAGAAAATGCCTCAGGCATTAAGTCCGCCTTTGTACAGTATTTTTTTACTTGTGCGTAAAGTTTTAATAAATAATAAATAACTACATAATTCTGAGTTTCTACAAAGATACCGCAGCTGGCATTTTTGTAGGAACCCAGAATTATTCCTTCACATAGCATCCTTTGCTTGCACGTATTTCCTGTTTATTCAAACTCAGTAAAAATGAAGTCTCGTTCTCACTGAATAACTAGTTTTCTAGTCACGGGCATGATCATTGCTCAGATAAAACATACAGCTTGTTTGCCCAGTGTTGGGATATCTTTTATCTTTTTACCTACCTATCCCATCATAGTCATCAACATCAGTTATTACTCTGACGTGACGGAGCCACGAACAGATTCCTCGATTACAATCAGCAAGCGGTAGTATTGTACACGTCATAATTAAATTAACATATTCAATGTTCGTGCATTACAGTATGAATATGTTGCCAACTTGTGTTTCATGTACAACTACACAGATTACACGTGAATGAGTGTGGAAAATGGATAGATGGCTGTTACACAGTGGCCCATGCTGGCTACTCCTCATCAAAAACGCGCTTAGATGTAATAGGTATGTTAACTCTGGGTCTAGCGAAAATCATATGAAATAAGTAGGTACTTTTCATCTCTACGCTATTATAATAACATCAAGGACATTTTGCGATACACCACTCAATATATTTATTGTATTTCACAATGTGAACTTAGGTGGTAGGTTTTACAAAAATATGATGATTGAGGACCGTAATCGCGCACAGCAATGTAGAAGAGAGGTAGAGGGCAACTTCGACTCAGTAAAACAGTTTAGGATAATCTTGGTACTTTGTTGCATTTTCAAAAAAGAATTTTGTGAAACTATGATCAAATCCCTGAAGTATTTACCAATAAATCATATCCCTATCACTCCAGCCAAAAGCCAACTAGTAACCAATTCAAATATTGTACCAATCGAAAAACAACTGCCTTCCCGATCCGACTGTTATTTGTCAAAACAACTGTCAGCCATGTTTTGTTTCCAATCGATTTGTTTAAACGCGACACCGATGACGTATATCTGCCTAAATTCCCGGCTAAATCTATCCGACAGACATCCATGATTCCATTCAGCCTGTATACACAACACAACACAAATGGAAACTGTACTTTGTGTTGATGGTAGTAAAGTTGAATATTGTTTGTGTGGCAGGAGGTTAGTAAAGTGATCAATCGATTGATTCGATGACAGGCGAGAGCGAACGATAATCGCCGCTCATTAGTCGAATGCGAGTGCCAGTGAATCGATTCGGTGTGACATCTGCGTTTTCGAATATAATCCACGAGCGGGATATTTTTAGTGTAGTAGCGCTGATTGCGATTCTATTTAGTTGTTGTTGGCGAGTGTTTGAACACTTTGTAGATTTACAAACATTTTGAATAAGTTAGCATAACGTAACAGTGATTGACTCAAGATTGAATCAAAGATCTCTCTCATTTTACTTTTTATTCCTCTACGTACAGCTTTCTTAACAAAATGAATAAGGAAATGAAGTCGGCAGGCTTCCAAAAAAAAAAAACTAAATAGGCACACCACCAATGCCTATTTAACATGGCGTTGTAATTATTACAGTAATTTGTTTAGATGAAGCATTAATTAAGATGATACTGAACCAAACGTGATCTAAAAACTCTTCATCATAAAAATAAGTAGGCGGAACCCAGAGAACGTGTCTGATGCAATAAACTAAATACCACAAACAATAGATACATAGTCGAGTTATGTACTTGTCAATGAGGCCGTTACAAGGGGCCACGTGTGCTACGGAACCCTAATTGATTGGCGCGCTAACGACGAGTTTTTAGGGTTCCGTAGTCGCGACCATCGCCTTATTTATCGTCTATAAATTATTTTGATGGCTGCAAGGGTTTTTATGTGTACTTACTGTGAGGATGTGCTAAAGTGTAATAGTGGGTGCTTCAGTATTTGTTGTTTGTGTTTTGTAAGTGAATATCAGTAATATTGTGAGGATTTATGATACAATTCTGATGGGGAAAATGTGGGTTGTAGTACAAAGTTTCCTTATTTATTTATTTAGGGACAACAAACAGTAGCGTAATAATAAGTGAACATAGGTTAGAACTTAATAATTCCTTGAGATTCTTCTCCATTTAAGTTTATGGTTACCTACTCAAATAAACGCGTCTTTTCAATAGGTATAATGTAAAAGTTTCAGGTTCCCTTTCAAGAAACAAGCCATTATACAACCTATTTATAGTTTATTGCTTCATAATAAGGGGTCCAGTTGGCCAATAAAAATATACTTAGAAAATTATTGCTTTGGTCAACTGGACCCACGGGTCCAGTTCGAGTGGGTCCAGTTGACCAAAGACTCCTAACTATATACACTAGATACTAAAATAAATGACTAACTAACTTACAATACAAATATATAAAAATAAAAAAAAATAAAAACAAAGGACACTTAGGCGTCGAAGTATTCGTCCGCATCGCTGTCATCCGGAAACGTGCCCAGAAGACTGGCAGCATTTATAGTTACTTAGTTTCTCACAGAAACAGCGTTATAAAAAGCTTAAAATTACAGATAAAAATCGAATGAACAGACAGAATAAACAGTTTTTTTCTTACTTTGTAAAACCGCGATGAAAGAACCATAAGCACCAGGCACACATGACAAACAAAGCATGTCATCAGTACTAATACCTGCGCATCTGTCCATCGCGAGGGCGTGATGAAGGCTAGACTGATGAGGATCACGCACCTGTCCTGACATGATTAGCGAGGGAAATTAGCGGGATTGGGGAGGTGAACATGTTACACAATTAAAAAGGCAAGAAGAAGGCGAGTACCGTGAATAGAGAAAAGTTTCGTATTTCTGGAAAAAATATTTTTCGACTGTTCTTTCGAAGAGTTAGTTGCACGTTTTATATGGATTAGGTATCATTGACAGGAGAAATTTTTCCAAACTGAAGTTGTACTTATTGTGTTTATTATTATTAAAAAAAAAAAAAACGATAAGCAGATTTATAAACCTGCCTGCTGATTTATAATTTTTTTTTTCTTTAACCTGCGGGGCAATTGCATAACGCTTTATCAATCGGAATCGGTTTCATTTTGACAGTTCAACAACATTCATTGCGTTATTTACGTGTTGAGCCTACAAATTTTTCGAACTTATGAAGCAATTTATTAGCAATTGGCTTCAAAATGATTCAAATTCCGATTGATAGTGTGTTACGCAATTAGGTTGCTGGATTGACTGGATCTCTATTGTTTCAAAGAGTAGAATATAATATTGTTGTTTGTTTCTGCAGGTGGTTAGCAAATACATTTGATCTAAATTGTTAATTATTAACGACCTGCACCCACCATCACCTAATTAAAAAGTATCTTTACAACATACCTCTAGGGTGTTCAATAAAAGAAAATTCTAACACCGATAGGATAAACAGAAAACTAAACTTTACAAGAACTCTTCTAAGTAATACGGGGAAAGATAGAATCTCAAACATCTTCGTGTATCAAGAGCCACAGAGTAGCAGTCACCCAGCGTAACAACACACAGATGGACAAAAAGCAGTGGTTCAAGGGCTCGCGGAGTGCGGTGGAATCAATTATGGCAGGCTGTGCACAGCTGAGCGCTGAGCCGCAATGATTAGGGGCTTTGACGAAATGTCCGACGAGGAAGAATTACTCGCTGCTCTTAGAATATTGTTTCGTTTACAGATCGTCATGCTTTGTGGAATAAAATATAATTAATTTCACTTTATAGATGCTTAGCTGTTTTTCACGACTTCGTCAACGTGATTTTGTATTACAAAAATGTCTATGTCCTTTCTCCAGGTCTCAGGTTACCTATCGCGTCAAATTTATTATTATCGGTTCAGGAGTTTAGACGTAAAAAGGTAACATACAGACAGAGTAACTTTCGCAATTATAATATTAGTTTTTGTTCATATTTACAAAAAAAGTTTTACAATACACATAAAAATTATCTTTCCCATTTTCAAATCTACGAAATATAAGGGCAACATCACACCAATGACGTTTTCCGTCCCCATGAGTCGTAGGCGTGTCGCAAGTCGCAGTTGCGCGGCCTTAAGCGATTAGAGCAGCAACAACTGTTGTCCGCAACATTAACATGACAATGCGCGCGCGCCTGCGACAAATAAGTCGCATGATGAATGGATGCGATCGGTCGCGGTGTGACTGGCCAAATATGGTAGCTTTATTTGATTTTAATTATATTATTAGTGGGGTCCTGTTTATTTTGTAATCGATAGGAGAAATGACATGTGTGGTTTATGTTGAGATTATGAAATGATTTTTTGCTAAAAGGGTTGGGTTACCTCATTTATTATTTTGACGTTATAAGTTTGTAGGGTAAAAGTTGCAATTTAAATAAAATTTTAGTCTTTAATAAGCATCTTCTGTGTCTCGAACAGTGGAGTGTTGTGTGTCTGCATTTTGTTGCGTAAAATATTTGTTAAATTATTCAAGACACCACCTTTAACGAATTTACCAACTCATAGCAATAGCCAAACTATTAGATTAGTAGAAATGTATGACTGGTAAAAGCCTATTAAGGTAATTTTTTCAGTTTCTTACACGTCCTTCTCGAGTGGAAACATGCTCTGAAACCACTCTTTGGAATGGACTAGAACTAGCTTTTTCTTCAAACATGCTTGTACTTAAATGGTTTAAATGAAATAAATGCTTGAAGTTTGAGTTCTTGAGTTTTAGTCAAACCTAGCACTGAACGTTTATTATACAATTAAATAAAACGACATCAATTTCAAACACAAGTAACGAATCAACAGTTACCTACTTACAAACAAACAAGAACCTTCCAAAACTACAATATTCTGTAAACTACTACATAACACAGAGAATCATTATCACATACCCACAGAGACAACTCAAGCCTCCTCGAGGGCGGACGGGCAGGGTGCTAGGGCGGCGTAGGGCGGCGCCCATAAAAATGCAAATGGCGTGTCGACGGGATCCGGAGTATCAATCACTGCAGGTCTTATTATTGCCGGATTTGGGAACAACTGAACAACGTGCGATTATTGTTTTCGTGCGTGTAAGATAAGTGTGAGATTGTTGTTAGTTGTTAACTTGTGTTGTTGTCAGGGGTCGTGTAGTACGTGCAGGCTTAGCCTTTGTTGGGGTACCAAGGTGTGATTACTACTTTCGTTACGAAACAAGAGGTTGCATAATAAGATTTGACGGATCAAAAATGTCTATACTCCATTTATTATAACATTAGAAAAAAGAGGCTCGCAGAAGCAAGAGTACGAAACCTTTTATTTTCAAGTTAAGTTCAAACAATTTTAATAAATAATGTATGTGCATGTTTCGTAAGTAACAATGTATGGCATACAATAAAGCATATTCTATCTACCTACTCGTCACGATGCTTGGATAGGTACATGAAATGAAACAATTTTTAGTAACTATCAGTTTATTAAAAACAACTTTGTATAAACCGACAAAATTAAAAAAAAACACGTGCTGCCAAAACTTATGAAGGGAATAGGTAACATTTTAGATTTGGTAGAGTTATAGTGACATGAAAAACGTTCCCGGTACTGTCCGCCCCTGCTTCTTTTAGATTTTAAACATTGACACGACAATATTTTATGTAAAAACTAAATAATATTAAATAAAAGCCTTGTAATTTCAGAAGGTAGATAGGTTAAATAAGTACAATTAAGTGTGACTGTGGTTATTTAAATTGATTATATTTAACTCCACATCAATCTTGACTGTAATAATGTTTGTTGTACTTTTATTACAAAGTGTGTCCCTAAAAGAGCCTTTTTTAATTTCTGTCTAATGCTATAGTAAATGGAGTATAGAATGGAACAAAAAGTTTTTGATACAGAGTTACAAAACTTATATCTTTAACTACTCGTAGTACGGATGAGGCTGAATCATTTAGTAAGTAGGTACCTTTACCTATGCTTTGCGACTATCTATTTGATTCACACTATTGGCTAAGTACTTGAGAATGGTTGTCTCCCTGTCTATGTAGACACCTACATACTCAATAATATAACTTTAAACAATTTATTCGCGACAAATGTTAGTAGTGTCAATCATATAAAAAGCAATGATCCGCACGGAAATAATTTTAATACGAGTATGTCACTGTTCAGCCAAGGATCTGCCCACATATTTCACCCACTTACACCGTATCAATGTTTGCTCACTACCTAATAAAGGTAAACTTAATTACTAAATACACGCCGATAAAATATCCAATTAATTTTCTTCAATGAAACCGACGTAAGCGTCGATTATTATAATTTTTAATTAACATTTGTCAGAGAGAAGCGAGGCTTCCGGCTTACTCGACTTATACGAACATACTCGATGTCACTGATCATTCACGTAATCGACTTTGCATTCGATTAGTGTAGGAATCGATTGGATTATTCGTAATGATGGAATAAAGAGGGGTGTGAAGTTGATGATCGGTTTTGTAAAGAGCAATTGAGTAGGTCAAAGCTGTTTTAGTGGGTGATAAAAATTATGAAAAGGTGAGTGATATTGTATGAGTTATTGAATTGAGTATGTATTATATAGGCACATATAGGTCTTCATACTCCTAAAATAGGTAAGCTTACAAATTATACGAGAGTATAATTTGTTAAGCTGTATTGAAATTCTGTTCTTTTATCTCCGTACCATTCAGTAGCATTTCAAGGGACCGTCTGATGTTCTTTTCATTGAAAATCATTTTCGGAACGTCAGCCCTAAACCTTTCAATTAGCATGTCCTTAAAACAAAAGCCATTTTTCTCATAATATCGTACTTAATCACGCTCAACGTAACGATATAAATGGTGTTCAGTTGTTCAGCCCGCGATGCTCCGCTCAAACACTTAGAGCGTACAAACAGACAATCAGTCAGTTTTGACACGTGTTTACGAGCCGCTCCGTCGAGTCGCGGGCGCCTCGTTATCCCAGATTACCTTAAACGTCGCCAAATAAAACGATCCCCGGCTACGTACAAACGGCACTACAGTTTTACGCGAACAAACAATTATTTATTGCTCCGTACACCCTATATAACACACAAAACTAACCAATATCAACTCTATAGCAACTAAATAGAGCTCAGAATTGAACAACGCGCCCCCGATCCACAGTCGAGCAAGATTAATAGGGCATAAAACGTAAGATAATACAATATACAAGAAGACACGTTGTTAACCGTTCCGTTTTGAGACGGTGTTGAGTGGCTTCAACTGTCTCTTTCGCTCGTATGTGGAGTGGTGTGTCTGTCTCGGTCGCACAGTTTCAATTATCTGCCTAATCCTTCAATTACGTCGACAGATGTCGCGCGCGTCTTCGAGCTTATGTGCCAGTTTAAAGTACCGTCCGCAGAGCAATTACTGTGATCGGACCAGATTTTGTAGGCTTTTATTGGTAGAATATAATTAAATTTTCATTGATTTTGTAATGTAATTTATTTGTTATTGGTTACTTAAGTCTGAGCTCGAGAGCGATGTTCAATTTCTCAGCTCAAATGAATATTCTAAATAAATGTAGGCTTATCTTAGAATTGAAGCAATTTATTTTAATATTTTTGTGTACTGTTTTAGAAAGAGCGATTGTCTTGGATTTTATTATTTAGAACTGTAGTTGCTACAGCAGCGTCTATATTCATAGATAAAATATCCGAAGAAGATAAGTTGTAATGAATAGTGAGACACATACGGGAAGAAGGTAGGCGTCTTTTCTTGACCTTGGGTGGCGTTACCCAAGATTTCATGGGTTCCAGCACTTATTAATTTGCCAACGATCTATTTCTATCATTATTTTGAAAAACACTTAAGTATAGTAGGCATCGCTTAGTTGTTAATTTGATAGTCTTTATCAATCGTTAATTAAAGGACATACCTATAGGATGCCATTAGATTCCTAATGTCCACCAAAACATATGACCATCCTCCAACCCAATTAGTATTTAAACAAATACAGATTAATGATCAAAGTTGCTGCTGTCGCTACTCTGCGGCGTCCCTTTAGGGTACACGAGTTAGCTAATAATTAATATTATAATTAATGTTGCAATAACTGGAACCGCGGCACGCTATTAATCCGACCCCCCACTTCCCTTAAAACTCCCCCCACCGGCACAAAATAGATAGGTGCAGAAGTTCAGGTCTATACAACTAGCGAAAACAGGCGCACGCACACATACCTATGGTCTGTTCCAAAAGTATCTGTTGAAAGTATCAACAAACCCTGTTGAGGTTAAATTCTCACGCAATCACTCACTAAAACGCATGTCACGATATGACATTTTTAGAAGGTTTTATCTTTTATATCACATCACTTCTGCCAACTCCCAATTATTGTTTGAATAACATTTTGTAATTGAAGAAAAATTATCAACAGAAATTGAGGTTATAAAATTAACCTCATTGTCAAATGAAAAACATCTTTAAGGTGATTTAAAATTTCAGTATTCAAGGTTTCAATATTCAAATACTCAAACCAAAGCACTCAATTTGTAAGTAGCACTACAAAATGGTATCCTCAAGTAAATTTTGTAATCCATTTGCTTACATTTTAATCAGGTATTTTTGGAACAGACTTTAGACGCACAGATCTCAAACTGTCATAAACAAATGCCAGTCTCGAGTGCGCTAGCATTCACTGTACGTGAACATGTCTATGTGCGTGTATTTTCGTTCTTTGTATGGAGCTGATCTTCTGTACCCGTCTATTCTGTGGCTCCGGGTTCATTAGGATGTTTTTACAATGTCACACTTAATTTAATTACGACATTTGTATAATTGTCCGTGAACTGTGAGTCAAAGGGTGTCTTAATGTTCTTGCGGAGTTTTGATTGGAGTCGAAGTGAGGAGATGACTTTTATAGCTTCACATTTTAAGGCAGGAAGCGTTGCTTGGAATATCTCCTCAGGCATGGAGTTACGAGGAATTAAGTGACTAAATGCGGAACGAAGGAGCAGTTAGTTTAGTGTGGTAACTTCGATCCGGGCTATTTCTAGCGGTTGACTGTGATAGGATTTGATTGTCAATTAAGAAACATGCATTGCCAAATTTAAGTGGCAGTGGACAGGGCACATTGCTCGCAGAACAGATGGCCGTTAAGGCCGAAATGTTCTGGAGTGACGACCGCGAACCGGAAGACGAAGCATTGGAAGGCCTCCCACGAGATGGACCGACGATCTTGTGAAGGCCGCAGAATCCACTGCATGCGGGAAGCACAGAACCGGTCGTAGTGGGGGAGGCCTACGTCCAGCAGTGGACATCTTCCGGCTGAAATTATGATGAATGATAAATAAACAACATGGGTCGATAGTAGATAACATTGAAACAGGAAAAAGACTGAATTACTTTGCAGTTGCACTTAATGCGAGTGTCACAGTATAAATATGTGAAGTAGAGCCGATAATCAACCGAAACCATTTAAATTAGAATATCACATTCCACTTCGAACAGATCGAATCTGCCCACCGCGACCTGATCATCACAAAAAACGCCACAAACAGAAAGAAATCAATTAAAACTAATCTCGAACAAGATGTCTAAACGAACGAAATTAACTCTCTGCTAATAATGGTAGCCGCCTTATCTGAGCATCGGTTTAATATATCACTGGCTAAACACGGACAATCTGTCCGTCTGTCCGTCCGTCCGTTCGACAGCCCTGACAAATGAAAGCAGCCGACTGCCTCATCGAAATAACGCCGATAATTATCTAGGCACACATCTGTGATCTAAATTAAACCTTAAATTGTAGTGGGGACAGATTAAAATTAATCGATGTACCGAATTTTAAAATGTTTCAAGCATCTTATAAAATTCTGTACCTCACACATTGAAATCCCAACTCTATAGTAACAAAATTAAGATTCCAATTTAAATGTATCGTTTCTGAACTTAAGCTCGGTGTAGACCGTTCGCGGCTCTGGTCGATTGTCGTGTCAGAATGGTAATGATGGCGGGCGACAAGGCGGAATGGCGTTCGGTAGCGGTCGACGATTTCATTAATGACATTAGACACAGTAATGAGAATTTAAGTCGGCTCTGGAAGCTAAATGCGCGTGATTGAGATAAGGCAGTGCCTTAATACTTGTACAACATGCCTTAGAGGCTTTCTCTGGCTTTAAGTAAGGATAATTCTACATAATACGGCTTTGATTTTGAAGAATTTTTTAAGTTCAATTTACTGGTCATTGGATGGGAATTTGTTCAATAAAATGCACATTTAATTTTCTTTAATAAGCTTTCCTATGTAGAAATGATAGATATGGCTAGACAAAAAAATACGATAAAGGGGTTTGAAGGTTTTGGCCCTAAAATCAGCCGCCATTTTGATTTTTTTTCAGAATCGCGGTGCACAACAAAAGTTATATATTTAGATAGAGGACACTTATACAAACAAAAAATGTAATTAACATAATATCCTAAAGCGTCAGGTTTCAGAGTTATTCACCGAAATATAAGTCGAAAACAACTAAGATTTTTTTGTTTTTTTTCCTTCCTGGTAAGCATATTGAACTATTCAGGTAATAGAAACGTTATGAAACCTTTATGGAGAAGAAACAAATGAAGAATAGACATTTTTTTAATAAATAATTAAACACGGCAATTTATAGTTCGTTTTTTTTAATCCCAGAGACTAATCTGACAAGTGTAATGTCAAACTTCTGTACTAAAAAAAACGAAAACACAAAAGACTTAAATGTCAGATACTCTCTGGGATTAAAAAAAGGATCAATAAATTGCCGTGTTTAATTATTTATTAAAAAAATATCTATTCTTCATTTGTTCCTTCTCCATAAAGGTTTTATAACGTTTCTATTACCTCAGTAGTTCAATATGGTTACCTGTAGGGGAAAAAAACAAAAAAATCCTTGTTGTTTTCGACTTATATTTCGGTGAATAACTCCGAAACCTGACGCTTTAGGATATTATGTTAATTACATTTTTTGTTTGTATAAGTGTCCTCTATCTAAATATATAACTTTTGTTGTGCACCGCGATTCTAAAAAAAAATCAAAATGGCGACCGACCTTAGGGCCACCCTCCATACAAAAATCTTCTAACCCCATTATGAGTTGATCATAATTTCTCTCCCACAGTCACTGTATCCACTGATATTTCCAAGTGCCTACGGTCGGCGCTTTAAAAACATGACCTCTTTAATCATCGTTACATTTTCTAAACATCAAGATTAATATCTGTAATAGAGTTGGAAGCCGTGCTTATAAATTAGTTCTCATTAATAAGTCGTATTTACGACAGCGTGTGAGTCGACACGCTTTACACGCTTCACTGTAGCACGCGTTACACGCTTGGCACGTAATCGTTGAGATCACGCGGTCAATCTGATCGCGACAGATCTGATGATAAGCTCGAATGTATGGGAATTGAACTGTGTGCTTGTGTGCTGGGTCTTAAAGAGATATTTTTTTTTTAATATGAGTCAGGTTTAATTCGGATTTTATAATTGTTGTTACTTAAGCGTGAAGTAACAGTTAACCTGGAAAAAGGACGGTTTTAAATATATTATTATCATTATTCAAAAGCTGTACCAATTTTGCTAGATCTGTAAATACAGTTAAAAATCTCTTCAAAAGCTAATCAGTCTGGTGCGAAATATTAACCTTACTTGGTAGGTTATTTCAGTTTAAGGCTGGTAATGTTTTTTGCATTCTTAGATTTTCGATATAGATAGATTACATCCAAAAAAAAAAAAACAAAAGAAAACTTTCACAGTTTGGTCATCATTAAACTCGAACATAACTTACATGAGACTTTATATATTATCTACTTGTAACCTGTTGTCCCACTGCAGGGCAAATGCCTCCCTTTCTCCTTTCCACTCCTCTCTGTCATGAGTTCTTTTCTTTTTCTCAGTTGTTTCGGAGCGCAGCACTGTAAACCTAACACGGTTCGTTAATCGGCGAACCTCAAACTTGAACCTCTGAAAGCGAAACACGAAATGTATGCGCAACCCTTGTCCAAAAAAACAGGCGTGATGTTATTGTAATAATATTTTTTTATTTCTCTCATAAAGGTACATTGTTACAGTAGTGTGTATCTACAATTTTGCCTTAGTTATGCTTGAACCTTTGTGAGAGCTGGAGTCTGAACTAGGTTCGGGACTTGTACGACAGATCTCAAGGCTCACACCCCAATATTGTGTTGTTATGCTTGCGATTGTTCCCAAGTGGTTGTCCACTTGACCAAAATAACTGCAGTTCTCCTTAAAGTGAAGCAGACTACAACTCGTCGGGTATGTACGCCGCGCTCACACAATCGATAGCACATTACTCATATTCGACGTACTACATGCCTTATCTTAGAGATAGAGAAAACCACGGAGACGACATTTTATTTTTCTACATATTTACTTGTGTAAAAATATTTTACTGTTACTACAAAATTTTACAAAAATATATTTGCTATTTTATATCTGAAATAGCGTATGTAGAGTGACAAAAATATTTAACTATGACGATTGTTTGTAGTATTGTTCTCACACGGTCGATAATACACAAATAACCTGTAACACAGAGTTTTTCTCAAGACCTACATAAGGCATCAGTCTTTAACAATGGTGGAATATAGTCGATTAACCAAAAACAAAGTTAATTTCTAAAGCAACCTATTATGAAGAGGGAATAAATTACATTTTATTATTTATTATTTTTGATGACGTATGAAAGCGGAAGCGAATAAAATTTAGATTCTCCAAGACGTAACTTGCTTACGTAGTATTTCAGTATAGAAATATGCGTCACATAGCCAGCTAGTCCTCAACCCTAAGACAGAATATCGTCGGTCGGATTCATTACCGGAACATTTCCAAAATCACGTGTTTTGAGGTGAGTATGTAGAATGGTAAGGAATTGAATATTCTATCCAAAGTAATACAGAATAAACTTGGCTATAATTTGCATATTATTCAATAAAAAAAAAATTACAAAATGGTCTCTAGAAAAAATAAAATATTCAAATGCTGAATATTTTAAACTTTAAACCTTAATTACTCAGAACAGGCCATTTTGAAATGTTCCATTACTGTTTCCGACCGACGATATACTCAAAGGGACATGGATACATTGAACTGGACAAGAGAGTGTCTATGTAGTTTCTTGCCCGTTCTGCTCCATAGAGTACCTACTACGTTTTAAAATTGGCACCTAGCTTCATATTTCTGGCTGACCGAATCCTTGACAATTTAAAAGTACCTGTAAGTGGTTTAATTGAAATGAATGCTTTGAGTTTGAGTTTCAAATAAGGCAAAAGTGTAATTTTTCAAAAATAATAACAGGTTTTTAGCTCTTTAAGTCTTTACTAACGCTCTAAGCAATCTCCTAAAAGTAGCTTGGATATTGCCTTCTCATTGCATAGATGACAAACCAAACTATATACATATATTGATCTGCGGAATGTCGTATAGATATCAATAAGTGTGCAGTTGTAAGAGTGGTGAAGACAAGAGCGGGTGTAGTCGCGCCGCGGTCCACACAATCGATAGCACATTATTCATAGGAGACGCGACGCACACTGCCTTGCCGCATAGGGGAAACTGTGGAGACGTCTTTATGGTCGTATATTAAATTCTACACTTTAGACAATAAGGAAAAGTCTCTTTTACCATCTTATAAAATTCTTTTAGTTTATACAGTCCGTGTCTATGTCATGAAAAAGTTGTTGAATGTTGTATGAGTGCATTTTTTCTTGTGGTAAAGAGGTAAATATCCTTTATAAAATAGTAGATAATGATACTTAATCTATAGTTTATTAATCTAGCAAAGAAACCAATAAACAATGTACAGTGGCCTCCAAAAGTTAGTTGTCATTTTTACAATGCAGTTGTGACTAAAATAAAATAAAACATCAGGTACTCCTAAGGGATTAAGTACTTGATTATTTTTTATGATAATTACTAGGTAGTTGAATTAGTCAATAAAAACGTTATAGCAGTTCAAGCATTTGGATCACTAAAACTTTAAATCATAATGTGGTAAGTACTTATGTCACAACTGAAATGGAAAAATGTCAACTAACTTTTGGAGGCCACCGTATGTATACAGAAATAAAGCATGTCTGTGTTGGCATTTATGATGCTTTGGTGACTCAAGATCGCAATGGAATAAAAATTTTGAGGTTCATACTTACAAGCTTTCACATAATAAAGTGGTATTTGTCTTATCTATACTAATATTATAAAGAGGTAAAATTTGTAAGTTTGTAAGTTTGTATGTAATGGGTAATCTCTGGAACTCATAATCCAATTCTAACAATTTTTTAACTGGCAGAAAGCTACATTATTCCTGAGTGCTATAGGCTATAAATTGTTTCTATAGCATGTATATTAACCGAGCTATCACAACTTTTGTCTAGCAAGTCGGAAAAAAATACCACATAAAACAGAATTATTTGCGTGCGCTGCCTAAACAGTTGCTTAAAATTAAAAACAATGTATGGCTACCTGGTTCGTCTTCATTATTTCTACAAAAAAGTCCGCGATACCATATCTCTATCTTTTATATTTTATCTTTTATACTTCTTTTATTGCATTAAAAAAATTTTTTTTCGGTATACTTACGTTTGGTTGATTATTTGAGCAACAAAATATTAATTCTTATGACAATAAATTATTTCAGTATCACAAGAACATCATACAGATAAGATTTGCCATTTACAGTATATCAATTGGTCATACAGTTTCGGAGATAATATAAAATTACTTCTTCTTCTTCTTCTTCTTAGCGTGTCGATGGCAATCTAAATGTACTCGGCCCAGAATTCGGCCACTTGTTTGGCGCCATCACTAGCGTCCATCAGTTCCTGTAACGTGCAGCTGACAGGACACGCAGGGCACGATATTAAGTGTCCCATCGTTTGTGGAACAGCACCACATTTACACTCCAAGGCGGAGTCGTCTATAAATTTCCACCTGAACAGGTTTTCCTTGCTTCGGCCAACCTGGGTCCGGAGTCTGTTTAAAGACTTCCAGTTTACCCAAGGTAACTCATGTCCAATATAAAATTACTAAAACGCAAAATGCCCCTAGCATAACTTTCATTGTGCAGACGTTTTACCTATTTGCCCATAGATGGCGTTCTGCAATTACGTCATTTTTCTGAATCGCGGTGTTAAGACTTTCCGTGGATTGATGACGCTCTCGAATTTTTATGCCCACGTTGTCGTTAATTGGATTGGAGTTCCATACGAACGACGATTCGATTATGAGGTATCTAATCGTAATTTCGTTGTACGATTGTTTTCATTGTTTTGTATGTTCGTAGTTTCGTACTTCGTTCTATCGTAATAATCGATACGGGTTATTCGATATTACGATTGTTTTGTTTTGTAAAGGCGGACGGTGTTCGAGTCGCTCTCCCTTTGTTCGTAATTGTTTTCAAGTCTGTGCGTAGTTTGTCGAGAGCATGCCTAAAAGGAAATCTCAACTGTCCCGGCAGACATCACAGACAAGAGCCGCTCGAGTACGCCGTACGGAAGAATCTGCCCCTGAAAATGAGCAGCGCCTCTCGAGAAATAGAGAAAATATTTCGCAAGCACGCGCTAGAGAATCTAGCTCCGAGCGCTCACAGGGCCTCGCTAGCCAAAATGTGAGGACGTCGCGGGCCCGTGCTCGAGAATCTAGCGCTGAACGTGCGCAGCGTCTATCTGAGTTAAGGCAGCATGTCTCTGAGACAAGGGATAGGGAGACTAGCGCTGAGCGCTCGCAGCGGCTCGCTAGGCAAAATGCCATAACATCACAGGCCCGCGCTCGAGAATCCAGCGATGAACGTGCACAGCGTCTATCTGTTTTAAGGCAGCATGTCTCTGAAACAAGGGATAGGGAGACTAGCGCTGAGCGCTCGCAGCGGCTCGCTAGGCAAAATGCCATAACATCGCAGGCCCGCGCTCGAGAATCCAGCGATGAACGTGCACAGCGTCTATCTGTTTTAAGGCAGCATGTCTCTGAAACAAGGGATAGGGAGACTAGCGCTGAGCGCTCGCAGCGGCTCGCTAGGCAAAATGCCATAACATCGCAGGCCCGCGTTCGAGAATCCAGCGATGAACGTGCACAGCGTCTATCTGAGTTTCCAATAAAAACATCATTTGCCCTGACTATTAACAAGTCCCAGGGACAAACATTCTCTTTGGTTGGCTACGAAAAGAATGTTTTTCCCATGGGCAATTATATGTTGGTCTATCAAGAGTGGGATCATCCGAAAAGCAGATTATTCTGTTACCGGAAAATAAAACAACCTCAAACATTGTATATAGAGAAGCTTTAAATTAAATAGATACCTAACTTAAATAAATAAAATAAGTAAAAGGCGACCAAGGGTTAAGTTACCTTGAGCAGAAAAGAGAACTTAGGTAATCTTTGAAGTTACTGATCTGATTCCAAACAATATTTTACTAATAAAATTAAATACAGTAATATCAATCGAGTGTTATCTTATGTTAAAACAAGAAATTTTCCGCGGACGAAGTCGCGGGCAGAAGCTAGTTATCTATATAAAATTAAAAGTCCTGACTGACTGATATATCAACACACAGCCTAAAACGCTAGTCCTAGAGACATTATATTTGGATGGTGTGTTCTTTGTGAAGAGTAGGTATCCACTAAGAAAGGGTTTTTCAAAATTCCACCCCTAAGAGGATGAATGGGGGAGGGTGAAATTTCACGCAGAAGAAGTCGCGGGCAGAAGCTAGTAAATAATATTATGGATCACAATTTTTATTACATTACTGTCGTCTCCACGGTTGCGCTGTCCGGCGCGGAAGTTAGGACGGTAACAGTAGCCGCGGCGGGTCGCGTCGCGATGTTCCGGCGTCTACAAATGTTACTGCTCTTATGTACAGCTTCACTTATGTAGGTAATACACTTCCTATAGATTTGGTATCATTTTTATATCGTACTATTTGAGAATTATGGAAAAAAGATTGATATTGGTTTCATTATGATCTGACTAACTTTTCCCCGTTTTTGATGACAGTTTTTAGGTTACTTAACTATTTAATAAGCAGCTACTTAATTTTTTTATAAGTTTTTTACATGGCACGACTGTTATTTTGTCAATAGGTTTTCACTTTTTCAGACTTCTGGCTAATAAAACCTGCAGCTACTTACTTCAATTATTTTGACATCATTTTGAGTGACTCGAACAATAACCACAGATAAAATGCATAAATTGGTAAAACATGCTTATTCAGCGTTTTTCACTCTTATTGTTTTTCCATTGTTATTCTGCAGAACGAGTCAAAAATAACCGCATATCAGTACTTGTTATTGTACAGACGGCAGCACATCAAGCTACTCGAAACTGTCAAATTTTCCCAATGAACTTTGAAGCTTATGCATTAGCGATAAAGTCGAAAATCTATTAAAGAAATTTGACAGATAGTAGTAGCTTGAAGAGCTGGCGTCTGTACCTACATTTCAAGTACCATTAGTTTAATTCTAGTCAGTTCTGTCATCATAAGAACATCAAACAAAATAATGATGATCTATGTCTATAAAGATCTTGCATGAACATGAACAAGCAAACATCACATTATAACATCCGCACACCACCACAGCTCCAACAAAGGCTCGCACACACGGTGCCAATCTTAAACACATTAGCTATCGATTCGTCCAAACATGTGTACCGCTCTTATAGACAACGCAAACTCAATATGTGGAAATAATAATAAAAGGAGACGGCTCCCGCATACATATCGTTTTATTATCGTTATATTATCGCGATGTATCGGCCGGTTTAACTTAGTACGATTGTTTCAGTGTGTTGTATGAAGTAGTTGAGATTATTACAGATAAGTTAAGATTATGATCCGCTATACCTACGTACTTCTTGCCAGTTTTATTGATTTCACTTAGTGTCGCAAGATAGCTTCAGTTTGTGTTTAGGCATGGTATTCATTGTTTACCAGTCGCAAAGTACAAGATTTATATCTTCAATCTGTCTCAATATGTCATCATCATCATCATCATTTCAGCCGAAAGACGTCCACTGCTGGACATAGGCCTCCCCCAAGCACCTCCACTTCGACCGGTTTTGTGCTTCTCGCATCCAACGATTTCCTGATGAGATGTAATGTAAAACAATATCTATAGATAAACTACTTACGTTTTATAAATGTAAGTAAACATTAAACGTTTCATTAAACAAATTTTTATTATTATTACTTACCTAAACTAATATTTATACTAATATTATAAATGCGAAAGTGTGTCTGTCTATTACCTCTTCACGCTTAAACCACTGAACTGATTTAGATGAAATTTGGTATAGAGATAGTTTGATTTCTAGGAAAGAATATCCTTTAGCTGCCGACCTGGTCTAAACGTAGCACTTACGCCGACGTGACGACTGAGAGACGTCAAAGTTTAAGTACTGAAATAAAATGTGTATTTGCATGCTATATTTTTCTATTTTATACATTAAAAAGATTGGTGTTTGAGGTAACAAACTACAGAATTAAAAAAAAAATACACGCTATTTTTCAGGTAAAATCAACATTTATTCGAGAGATCACAATTATTTGGCACTAAATTTTAAGGACTTACTTCAGTCTCGTTTTTCTCTAAAATTAAGTAATCAACAACAAATGAACTTAAAATATGTTATCTTCTATAAACTATTATCAAAATAAAACATAAATCTTACTTCTTAGTTAAAAAATAAAAATAATGACAGCCCTCGAATATTTGGTACATTCACTACGTACGTTTACAGTCAATGCATATTTGTAGGCAGCAAGTAAGGCACATTGGTTTCTTGCATTTGCAACAACAGTACTTCGTTCGCCTTTTCAACCGACTGGGACAGATTGCACATGTCTTTCTAACTCCATGGAGAGAGATGGTTCCGCCGATGCCCATTTGTACCTATTCTTCCCGTAAAAGTAGCGCGGCAGCTCTCCTGTTGATTCTTCATTTGGCTCCTGGTCTGTTCTAAGATCTTCACTACCCTGGTCATTTCGTGTATCTACTTCGCTATAATGCTCCTCTCCGACCTCTTCAATTCTAGTCTCTGCTACGCCATGCTGTTCCTCTCTAACCAATGTCTCTTCTTCGATCTGTGATGTAATGTCCTGGCTCCCATGAGCTCGTACTTCTCTTTCTTGTTCTTCATTGTCGTGATTATGGTTGATTTCTCCGTGGTAAACTTCCTCAACATGGGGATACGCGACCTCAACATCATCCTCATCGGATTGTTCGGATTCCGTGTTGTGATCGCTCTCTAAAATAAAATCAGGATCGCCTACATCGTCGTCAAAATCACTACAGTTGTCGTCACTCTCGTTTATGAGATTTTCACATATCTCTTTATCTTCTAAACGCCTATTCTGTTTTCGCAGTTTCGGAGGCTTCTTGGGAACTGAACCATCATCATTTGCAGGTTTTACCCGCTCAATAGACGTGATTTCTGTAATTAAAAGTATAATTTTATAGCCGATGTGACGTCAATCAGACACTATAAGCTACCACACATGAATACCGAGGTGACGACCAAGAGACGTACGAAATTTAGTACATAAACACCGTACTTACGTCTGTGAGACGTCGATCGCTTCAATACGGAGACGTGTGCACTCGCCGCGGGCGCAGCGTCGACTGATGGCTTGGGACGCGGAGGGAGGGAGGAAGGTAGCGGGAAGGGCGACGCCGAAGGTGGCGTGATGTTAGAAATATTTCGAAATTAAAAGTTATTACGTCTGTGAGACGTATAGGTCGGTAGTTAAAGGATATAGGACAGTTTTAATCCCGATATTCCGATGGGATCGAAACTTATGCGGGTGAAACCACGGGGTGCTGCTAGTTATAATAAAAGAAAAAAGATTTGATTTTTGTATGTTTTATTTGTTACGCTAACAAGCTAAAACGGCTGAACGGATTTGGATGAAATTTGAAATATGGGTAGATTATGACCTGCATTAGGACATAGAATATTTTTTATCCTGATATTCCTACGGTATCCAACCTTATGCGGGTAAAACCGCGGGGCGCAGCTAGTAACTTCTAATTTCGACATGAAATAATTAGAACCGCGTAAGGATCTGACTACTGAAAATAATAGAGAACAACGTAATTGATTACTTCCATTCATTTCCATAAACGAGAAGAAAGTAATATACACTCCGTAGGCCACAGACAAATAAGATCAAACGTGTCTAGACACATTCGTCTCTTGTGTGGCCTAATGAATGCTGGGATAATTAGTCACATAAGAATTTAATTAACTTACGAGTACATAATTATTTAGTCAATAATTTCTTGTTATTCTACAACATTAACCTCTACTCTACAACTTAATCCTGTTGTTTTTTTATTCGCTTATGTGGTGTAAATGTAACTTTATTACCACAAAACCGTGTTTTTCAGCCGTGTATACTATACTACTGTTGAACAGGAGATTAACAATAAGCACGCGTTAAACAAGTATTTAAGTTTTTGTGGTAAGTACCAAATTGTTTACGAAATTGACTACCAACCTAAATTGCTCGTTTATTGCAACTTCATTCTTTAAGAGTTGTATAAAATGGGTATAAGACGGCAAATTGACAAATGTCACTTTGATAAATAGAAAGAGACAAAAGTATTCTATCTATCATTTATACACAATCTATTATCTCCAAATAATACCTACCAAACAAAACAATCTTTTACCTATTTCCCAACAGAATCCAGGAAAAATTCCCCAAGTATGATGTTACCTACATCAACATAGCAAGAATATGAAAATTCGATGAGGCATCATATCGATATTACGCCGTCCCGACTCCATGCCACTCGATCCAATCGATTCATGAATACATATCGATGCTTGGCCCGTGCACGCACTATAATGAATACTTTGCACTGATTACGTTGTTGTTCTATCGTGGTAGGAAGGATTTAAAAAGAGGATATTATGATGAGGAAAACTTTCAAAGTAATGTTTACATTATTTACGTAGAGATCATTAAAAAGTTTCATTCATTCAATAATGCTTCTACCGAAGTGAAGAGTATTATTTTCGAGGATAAAAAAAACATAAAAATGTACCACATACCTACATAGGGACTGTGATATTTGTAAATCACAGTGAATCTTATAAAGTTGCTTATAAGCGATATAGTCTTAATCTAAATCAGGTTTTTTTTTGGTACCTAGATGGAAGCTTTACCGCAATATTCCGTTTTAACCGTAACTATGAGTCATAGGAAAAATGCCTATGCAATTAGAAATACTCAATAATTACAAAAAAAAAGGGTTTCGTTCTTTCGTAGCATTTTTCGTAGCCACGCTACGCCGCCGTAGCAGTATACGAAAAACGCGTAGAATGATAGTGAATTGTTACGAACAATACAATGTATTGTTATTTATGTTAGGTTATAACATAGAATGTCGGTGTATATCGACACTACGCTTCACTGAAAGTGCCGTCGCTGTAACTTGTAAACAGCACACGTGTGCCGTACACTGCTGGCCAAGATTGTGGATGCATGATAAAATATTTTTGTTTTGTTTGCAGTTCGCAACAATGTGACTTGTAAGCTGTGTATTAAATCTGTCAAATCAGTACATACATTTAGGAAAAAAATGTAAATTTAACTTTTGTAGAAACATTTAAGTCGAGACTAAGAAATGATACAAAAAAAAACTCGTATTATAGATGTCAGATAAGTTACACTGAACTACAAAGGAAAGTTTCATCTATCCCACTTAACATTTCGTATAGATTACAGCATCAGACGCAGAATAAGTAAACTAAAGAATAATACACAAGAGACCTAACTAGATTTTATCACATCACCAACTTTCCTAACTAAGTAAAGTAAGTAAAAATAAATAAAGCGGTATACTTCCCGTGGCCCGAAGTGTAATACGTGTGTTAGTGATGTTATTGGAAAACTTGGAGTTGAGCGCTATACAATGTAGCTGGAATCGCTTGGGTGGCTCGCATCGCTCGAATAGCTCCGCTTAATGCGCTCGCCGCGCTCACCGCGGTCACTCGCTTCCTTAACAATGCTGTTTGTATGCTAATGTTCGCGTTTTTAGTTGAATTTAGATATTTGGTTCAGTGTAGCTTTGAGAGGGGGTTTAAAAGTAATGTTTAATGATACTCATAGTTTCTGAGGTTCACACAATAACCGTATCTATTGAAAGAAGTGCTCTTCCATATTATTTTGTGTCTCAATGTTTAAAGCTTGTTTAAAGGCTCTCAATGTTGAAAGTGTTGACTCTTTGGTATGTTTGGCCCACGGAGCAGGTTTGACCCTTTGGAAATATTATTTCATTTATTTGCTTAAAACTTTATTTGCACTGTGAATAAGTATAAAGCCTCGCTCACCTATTTACTCTGTTAAGATAATTACTTTTTAGTTATAATAAGTATGAACATAATAGCTATTGAGCATTACCTAAATATTTTTTTTACGAATGAGAGCATTAATAGTTTAGTAAACACGTCATTATTGACTCATCATAAATTAATTTCAACCATTCATGACAATATGCATTTCCATGTAGCTTTTTCCCTATATTATAATCACATAAAAATATTTTTAACAATAAATTCCTCAGCCCAGCAGTCCTCCAGTTCCGATCATAACATGTAATAAAGTACAACAGATACCTCGGTAAGCAAGTCGGATACGGCGCGTAAATCCCTCGTAAAAAGTTCGCTGACTGGACGCGATAGCGTGTCCTGTCGCAGTTGATCTACTGTTGTTTGGATGTGCTGTGGTCCGTGATCAAATGTTTATGTCTTGTGGAATATGGGACATTATTATATTATGAGGATGTTTTTATTTAGGTTGCGATGTTACCTGTTTTGATTATGTTCCTTCTGTTTTTATGTGTAATGTCTTAATGAGTTATGCAATAAATTATGTTTTGAAGCTTTCCGTTCTCTAGGTTCTTTGATTTACCTACTGCTTTTGAAAACTTAATATGACTTGCAAAAACCTCTTCTTCAGAGTATAATATGGTTCATAAACATAGGTGGAAGTAAAATAATGTAGATTTTTTGTTCGGAGATTTTCTTTTATCTTAGCTTTAGTTTAGTGTATATATTAAAGCTGTTCTTACTTTCAAATTCTGCCCCATATTGTGCTAACTAGAGCATTGGTAGTTCACAGCACCTGAACACAATTGGAAACACTACGATATTCATTGTGTGAATACTAATTGCTCAAATAACCTAAATAACTTAAACATCTGAATGTCAATTCACGTTCTTAAAAAAAGTTCAAATTCAAGTCGCAATCTCATTTTAGCGACAATCAATGTCAAAAACTTGTAAGAAAAGTAGGGAAATCAGAGGTATGTTTGACAGATGAAGACTGAAAACCGGACTCTGAACGTTCTTGAAAATTCGGGAATTGACCCTCTGGTATAGGTATTTCGTGAAACATTAAACGTGTATTTTTTTAAGTGGAGTCGGAAACAACGGTTATGAAATCTACTTTAAAAGTTTTCATAAATAGTTGTTTCGCTATTATTTCTAGTAGGTAAGTAATCCATATATTTAATTAGATAAATTAACTCGTCCAGCGAAACAACAAATCAGAACGGTTTTGTATTTTAGCAGAATATCCGAACGCTCATACGCTATCGGGCAACTGTCACGTTTAACAAATTTGTTAGGCAAAAAAAACTCGGGGCCACATCCATTTATTATCCATTTTGTCGTGTGTATCGCGGGTCCATTAATAACCAGGACTTATCCGACTCTAATCTGCCTCTCATTGCTTTCCGCGGATGATTCTTTTTCGCGCCAAAAACTCCGCCATATTGGTATCCGAACAGATTTATTGCGCGGATTAAAGGTTTGATAAATAATAAAACAGAGTTTTATGTGTGTTTTGTTTATTGCCGTGTGGCTTTTGTTTAGTAAGAGTTGATGTTTCTAGGAAAACAAACCGAAATTAACCAGTGTTTAGTTGCGCAGTGGAATAAGGCGGAAACGACCCGAATGGGTAGCATAGCCTAGCATTGCATAATCAGCCTATAATATTCCCACTGCAGCGACACGCAGGCCTCCCGTTGGTGAGAGAGAGTGGGCCGTTATACACCAGGCGGTGAGGCTGGCACAATGTGGGTTGGTGAATGTCACATGTATTTGAAGTATTGGTTCTCGGTTTCCTCACGATGTTTTCCTTCACCATCTTGAGAGCAGTGGTGATGAAATAATTTAAACAAAGTAAAGCGTCAGTCTGAGTTCGAATTCGAACCAACGACCGACTCGTTAGTCGCAGCCGCTACCACTGGGTCACCACTGCTCTCACAGAGCTTGAGAGCAGTGGTGACCGTGTAGGTAGATGTACCTAATTCATGATTAAGATTTCAATTCCTGTCTCGGGTGTCTTCTTCACTAAATATGAATTAATTTTATAGGTATGAAAAATTGTTTCTCTTTCCTCGGTACCAGATATTCACACCAATAAAATTCAAGCAAACCAAACCGTGGATCCACAAAACTGATTCACAAAGCACCGCACACTTCCTCAACAAACAAGCCGCGCAACACTTTACATACCTACATATGTGTAAGATTTTCAATTTGTACCGGCTTGATCCCATTTTATCGGGGATCCTCGCCCGGGGACGGAGGGCTCGTAAGCCTCGTATGAGGACAACTGGGGGATCACGCGAGGATGTTTTTGTGAGATCCGAGAACGTTATTGGATGCCAAATGAGTGATTGAAGTGTTTGTTCGATAGTTAAGATAGGGTTCCAATGTTTTCGCGAAACTATTTTTATGTTGGCTATTTGTTTTATTATGTTATTGTGGTGGTTTGGTTATGAGGATGGGGATGGAATTAGTTTGGATGGCTGTGAGTTATGTGGGTTCGAAAATTAATAGATTGAGAAAATTTGTTTTTTTTTTTTTCGAAAATTTCAGTTTTTGTAACTAAGAAAGCTGTCCCGCACATCAAAAGTTTTTTAATTCTTGAATAGCCGTAAAGGGATTGAGACGTATATTTATTTTAAGTTTAAGATCTAGTTCTTTACTTCACTAGATCTTGCAGTTCCCCCCTCTAACATTAACTAAGCCTTCAACCAAACGTTTAAACAACAAAATCTCCCATTAAAACATTCGTACGTAACAAAGCACTTAAACCATTATAAGGCTGGTTACACACAATTTAAAATTCACCCACAATCGCCCGCCGCCGATAAGAGAACGGATGCGCATTAGCAATCCGGCGACGGCTCATAACAACACTGTAATACCTTAATTTAAATTTAAATGACATCTAAGCTCCGGCCGATTGTATCGTCGCGTCATGGACGAGGGGCCGATGATGAGTTATCTCAATGTTTTCATGTATTTTCGTGGTTGTTTAATGTTTGTAGCTAAAGAAAAGCAGAAATAGTTCTCTTTTAATATAAACGTTTACCTACTTGTACTTTAAAAAGGACTACTTAAGTATAAACGTTTCAGTTTAAAATTGACGTAAACGAAAACTACATATATTTTTTAAATATGAATATATTACATAAGTAATATCGAAAAAGTTGTTAATAACACGCTTTAACAAAATTATTCACAGCACACCCATTCAAAAAATGTATCTAAATTATATCCCACAAATATTTCAATGAAATACTGCAACACAAAATCACTTTATTTCCCTTAAATTATATTCGGTTATGCTCAATTTGTTCCCCCAACGCTTGCGTGGAACAGTTTGTAGACGCGGCTAACAGCGACTGATGAGAGGCTTACACGCGCGATAAGCGGGATTACCGTGGCCGCGTGTGCACCCACCCTTAGTTTAAAATTTCAAGATCTGTTGATAGATAAGGAAATACAGTGAGACCGTGACGTATGTGTTTTAGAATGTGTAAAAGATAAAAAGATTTGATGGCTGGGATTCCATGATCAGTTTTATGGTTTTCGACTAGGACATGTTCCCTTATCTACTAAATAGTATCTATATATTAATATTGAGTTAGGTTCTGGATTAATGAAATTCCCTAGAGTAATAATTTTTGTTTTCTACAAAAATCTAAACCTCTTTTTTTTGCGGTTAGACTCCGAAATATTTTTTAAGGGTCTGAATACCCAAGCGGTAGGCTACAAACAAAAAATATTCATAATTCACAAAAATTTAATTACACTCCAATTCTAAACTTCCAAAAAAACTGATACCAAAGTTTCTCAATTACAGAAAAAAAGTAATCACAAAAGAAAAGCAGAAATTAATAACAAAGGTAGGCTGAATTCATTAGTTGCCTTCGTCTCCTATCAAAAAAATCTCTGCCGTTTCATTAGCTTAAAAAAAAAAAACGAAAAAAAAGAAACTGTCACCAAAAGAGCAGATATTAAATTTTAAAGGCACTTTTTCTAAATTAATTAATAGGGGTGAGGTGACTTGAGGGAAAAAATTAAATGTCAAAATTACAACAAGATTCGCCTTAATTATGTCGACGGGGCTCGCACTAATTACATTTTCTTAATTTGTAAAGTTCTGGCTCTTTGTGTTTTGGGATGTTAGGTATTTTTTCGTCGTGTGCTGGTCTTGGAATAGCTTTGAGATTTAAATTTTGAGGCTGTCTTTGAGGATCTCAGAGAAGTGAATAAATACTGAGCATCTATTTTCGGTTGGAAAAATGATGGTTATTAAAAAAAAAAAAAGATTTTCCAAAGACTGATCATGATTATTGAAATATCTTGACTGAAATAACTGTACCTAAGAATTATGGTTAGTAAAGGTGGGTACATACCTACGTCAAAAGGCAAAATAGATAGAGCTGCTTAAAATACAGCCAGATTATTAGCATCGCAGATATTTCCTCAGGATTTGGGCAAAAGAAAAGTGTACAACACAACAACTACAGTATCTTATTACAAGAACAATATCTTGAACGATCACTTAAGCGTGTCTTAAGTCATTCCGTGTTCCTTACCAAAACGCAATATCCCGGAGACCATTATCTGTATAGAGCGGATGACACCCCACGACTTTACGGCCGAGCCCTCGCTAAACGCGCCACATTAAAAATTTTATTTTCACTTCAAGTTTGCACAAAAGAAGGGGTGTATTTTTTCTCATTGCCCACCGGGGACGGCCAAATTGAAGATAATTCAGTTTATCGCTTTAATATCTCTTTGTCTTTCAAAATTTGCAAATGAGTTTTTTTAATAACGCCAAATTTGTAGCGGCCGTGCCTTCCTCTAATCCTTTTATGATTTATAGCCGTCATGCGGATAGATACTTGGATAATGAAGTTTGTGCTCCAATTTTTCTTGTTGTTTATTAGATTCAACCCTTTATTTTTAATCGTAATCTGCGTTATCTACGAAATGAGTTTCTTCGTTTGGTTTGGATATTTATATAGGCGAGTGTTTAAATTAGTAATAACAGTTAAAAATATGACTTCAAAAGTCAATTTCCACTGCAAATAACTGCAAAAAAAGTCCCCCGACACAGAATAAAAATAAAAACACAAAACAGAGCCAATAACAATTCAAAAAAACAATGTTTGCATATCAATAGGATGCATCGGATGCGTTTGCCTGCCCTCGTCCATTAGTGGCGAGCCATCGATCAAATACACAATTCCAATTTACCCGAAGCCACAAATTCTTCAAAACGACTGTCCGATCTCGCGCAAATAAAGATAAAAAATAAATTGGCGTGCCGCGGTGCCGCGGTGGTTTTTGCCGCTCTATGTTATATTCGTGTGTAGATACGAATTGCAATGTATGGGCGGGGCGATTGGCCTTTTATGGGCTGTCCTTTTCGGCGATAGCGTGATGTACGTTACTTAGTATAGTGCAGGATATGTGTACGAGGTGCTTACATAAGAAGGAAACTTATACGTAACTACGTTGTTAGTAGCAAAGCAGCCAGTACGGTTGGAATGATGTCTTACTAGTGGTTTCCTGTGACTTCTTCTACGTGTATTTTGTATTTAATACAAATATCCAGGATCAAAAGTAGCCTGTGTCCTTCTACCAATCTGTCTTTTACAACGATCAGTGGTTTAGGTGTGAGTCGTAACAGACATATATGTATTTATATAGATATACTTACAGAGTTACTGCATTTATAATATTAGTATGCATAAACAGTCTAATTAAAAATACTTACCTGTGAGCTGTGGCCTGTTTTACGAGTTACTTCGGTCTAAATATCCCCTGAACCCCCCTCCACGCTCCCCCGATCCCCTGCTAGTTCTTCTTCTGTTTTAAACACTGTCTTATCCACTATAAACTTTCTCATCCTCCTAATAATTTTCGGATAACTTTTCTAACAGATAATATCATTGATGTCTCAAAATACAAAATACATACCTAGTACTTATCCCGATATGGTAAAATAGGTCTAAACCTTTAAAATTCTAAACATAATTACAATAAATAAAAAACATTATTAATTTATTATGCGGGTGTATTGCAGGAACACTTCTGTCTTAGGGAATTACAGGCGTGATCTTATGTTAATTAAAAAACAATATTTATGAAGGGAACCTTCGGAAAACGCTTTATAATCGTTATACAATCTGACGTTATACAGTGCCTTCATATATTAATAGCACACACATCCCGATGGTCTTAGGCAACGAGTAGGTAACTTTACCACAGTTATATAGAATGTGTAATTGAAGTGATTACAGCTACAATTAACATTCGACCGCTCTTCAATTAAAATAACTGTTGAAGGTTAAATGCGCATTTATTATAGTAAATGATTTATAGTTAAGAACTGTATTCTTCTATAATTTATTCTTATCGTTTTTATGTGCTTCGTGCGTGGTTAAACTCAAGCTATCATCATTGACACGATCGTTACAGCCGAGAGCCGTCCACTACTGAACATTTTATTTTTTTTGCGCTGTGGAAATCCTCATGGACTTCCTTCATCGTGGGGGTGACAGAGAGACTCTTACTAGCTAAAACCATCGCGGTGTTCCACATCTACCTATGGCCGGGAGTGCGGGATTCGCATAAGCATTCACCGCTCCCATACATACTCTCATACATGCCCTGGACATAGGCCTTTACCAAGTTTCGCCACATCGAAGCATAGCTATAATACCCTTTAATTTTATAAATGAGTAGAAGCGTCTTAGCATATAACTAAGAAAACATGATTTGGTAAAAAAACAAAAAAATCGGATGCTATTACCCACATCTAAATGTTTCTTTGTATAGTTATTAACCAATGTATTCATAAAGAATAGTTTCTAGTAGCACATGGGTAATCTAAATTATTCGTGAAAGCTTCAAAGAAACATAATGACTCATTTTAGCAAGAATTATTCGACTAACAACTTGTTACCATTTAATTTATTACTAATTTGCATAATTAATTAACCCAATCACTTCTCAATCGCAACGTTCTACTTTCGCACAGTAGCTAATATGATAGATACGACATTTTATGAACATTGTGCTGTGACTTGCGCAAGCGCATAAGTACCTACTATAGATGTAGTGTATAGTGTGTAGCAATCATTGAACGTTAACTTGTCATTACCGTTAAGTTTACAAGTTATGACCGCTAGCGGGTTTAACAATAAATTTCACGGAAATATTGAAATCTTTCTGAAAACTTGGTAACCTTCAACCTATTTTGGTCAAAAAAGATGAAATAAGAAAGCTTTAAAAAAACTTAAGCAATCGTTTTATATTCAAAACAATAAATGCCTTTCGCCCCCTTTATAATCCCATTAAATGCATTTTATAAATGCCTTTTGTTTTGAATATAAAACGTCAGCATCGCTCTATCGATAGAAACATGCAACAAAAAGCAGGCGCTAAGTTATAGTGCTTTTATACACAGTTAAAAATACCTTTCTGGGCAGATATATATTCAAATCAAAACATTTAGGTCCATAACACAGGTTAGCATAGATTACGATTGAAATTAAGATACAATAAGCTACCTACATAATCATTTCAAGGCAGTGTAATATAATTATAAAACTATAAAATAGATTCGCTATCTCCTACAGCTTACAGCGCACTCCCGCATGACCACAGCTTAATGACTGCAAGTGAAGCGTAAACCTTATTAATAATTATTATTTCGCTATTAGCGGCGCCGGAGTGGCCCCGATCTCTTATTGATTGCTACATGTTGTATAAAAACTGTATTATAAGGAAAATTAATGGAATATAGCTACTTGGTTTATCGTTCACACGCGGATTAAAAAGGAGAGATAGATCAGAGGGTCTAGACGAGATGCAATCGCTTTCAAAGCATTGACTCTCAACAGGATTGATAAAGGCTTTTCGGTGGATGTCAATCTAATACATTTTTGACTTGTCTGTCTGCATTATTGCTGATAGAATATCACCTTGTCTAGGCCGTCAGCATATTAGGGTAGACTGAGAAAGTTATCATCTGCCCAGCTTTATTCCAACTACGTTGGGGTCGGCTTCCAATCTAACCGGATGCAGCTGAGTACCAATATTTTACATGGAGCGGCTGCCTATCTGACCTCCACAACCCAGTTACCTACTGGGATTACCCAGCCCCGAAAGTTTGACAAACAGTCTTACCAAGGGGTTTGGTATTAACCAAACCCCTTGGTAAGACTGTTTGTCAGACTTTCGGGCTTCTGATGACCAGAAACGACTGTCAAAGATTCAAACATGGTCACCCATCCACTGACCAACCGCGGCAAGCGTAGCTTGACCCGTGTAACTGTTATTACTTAGTTACAAGCCCCTCCGGGTAGACTGAGAAAGTATTTTGTGAAGGTTATAATGATGAGTAAATGCAGCTATTCTGTAATAAATAATGAAGACTCATTGAAAGTTCAAGTTAAAATTGTTGTGAATAGTAGGTAGGTTCATATCTGAATCCTAGAGTTAAACCAGGAAGCAGAAGCCCATGACAAAGATAATAAATAGTACTAGTGTTCCTATGCAGACCGGTGTAATTCAATAGCCTAGCGTTACACAGCATATCTAAAGCTTTTTAAAAACCACTACTTAAATGTCTTCACTGTCCCTATTCAAAGAAAGACTATTAATGAAGTGTTCAAAAATACGACAGACTAATAAATAACTACATAATAAAAGACTTAATAATTTGATCAAACCAATCCTTCGCAAAAAAAGACTAGTTCAACATTTTTTACTTCAATTCTTCGCAATTAGCTTACAAGATGACATGCGAAAAAATCACGGTGATTAAGGCTCGGCACACATTAGGCGACGCGACAAATCGCCGCGACTATTAACTGGAGCAAGGGGTGCGATAAGTCGCGCGTGACAAATGACGCCACGGCTAATGATGTCGGGCTTAGTCGCAATGTGGTGGCGTTTGATTACATCTGTTCTACGGGAATGCGTGAATATTGTTCGTAGGGAAGAGGTTACTGGCTAGATATGTATTGAAGTGACTTTGTTTTGTTGCGCACTTGTTTTTGGCGAATGATCTGCGATTGTCTCTTCTTGTGACAGCTTAAATCCTGATAAAAACTAGCACAATTTTTTTTAATGCATTTTCAAAATGGGTATAACAGAATCTACCTAATAGGTATTAGTACAGTCAGCTTCAGAGAAAAGGAACCCCCTTTGGTAATGCCATCAAGAAGTCTTGGGGTGGTTCCTTTTCTCTGACGCTGTCTGTACCTAAACTGCTGTGACTGATAATGGTCAAAAAAATTCACAGGCAGCAGTCGTTTGAATGAAACCTATTTGTTTCTTTTTCGTGCACAACACCAGTAGTGTCTCTAGATGACCTATTTATCACACATATCTACTTGCAGTTTTGTAGACTTTTCTAACACCATTAAACAACATAACCCGAGCTATCGCCAAAACTATAATTTTAACAATGTTATGCTGTCAATACGTTCGTATAAATCAAACATCTCATCTTGTGAGAGAAGTTGCGAGACGTGAGCTGCCTGCAAACGTATCACTTTAAGTAGATATATCTATGCATTTTAATATTATGGCTTACTACAAAAGATTTTAAAATAAGATAAGTACACACATCCATAAACTCACGCCTTATTCACATGGGGGTCGGCAGAAACCATAGAAGGCCACGATCCTTACATAAAAGGCTACTAAATATAATTATTATGTGATGAAAGCCAATCAAAACTTATTTTGCGCCTATATTGCATCGAAAAGCTTTAAAAACTCTATTTAAAAATCGATGTATACATAAAAGACTAGTTAAAGGAAGTACAGAGAAATGTCTAAAAGCAACTGAATCCTTATAACATTCTTACTATTTGTAACATTATTATTATTCCCAAATATATATATATATTAAAGTAAAAGTACTTTCGTTACATTAATTAAAGCTAAAGCCCACAGTCCAGTACGTTAATCTACACATGAACCGAGTGCATCAACTTATGAAGCAACAAACGTAATTACAACGCGCACAAAAACATCAATTCATTCAAATTAATTACATGTGTACAACATGGCCGCTGTTTATTCGACATGGCTACTGAAACACCATTATACCTATCAAGCCATTACCGAGCTCTCTTGTGAAAAATAATAGTTATTCACATAATTACCCGACCCTACCCTGAGTGAACGAGACAGACTCACTTCATTCGAACGTTGAAAAGAGACAAGCGTATTCTCAGCGGGCCGTCTTCGAACACTTAAGTAATTGAATGGTACGGAGGGTAAGACGGGTATAAAAGTATGAACGAAAAATGGAAAATAATATTATAAGTAAGGGTATCGTGTGAAGGGGTCGGAAATCGTCGGGAATGGTCGGATTGGTCGTAAAAAGCTTTGATGAGCGTATGTTTGGACTGAGGTGTTTACTCGTAGGCTGCCGTTGGCACTAAATATACACTTACGTTGATGACACATTCTGAAGTTCAGAACACTCTCATGTAATGTATTTTCAGTAAGTAGGTACGTATATAACATAACGTTGTTTTGAAAACAATGCTTCGCGTTGAGTATGTATGTAAATGAACTCACTATCACGGATTCAGAGTGGAGTATTTTATAAAATAGTTTTATTTTACGTGTTATTTTGTACCACTAGCCTGTTAAGTTTATATGTAAGAAAATAATGGAAATGGAATGAAATGTCACTTATTTTTAATCAGTTAAAATATCTACCATTATACCATATACCTACCTACTATAAAATTACCGATGAATGTGTGTTTTTCTATTGTGCCTTTCATAGATATCTGTGGTGCCTTTTGAATGAGAGACTGATTAGCTAATTAAATCTCAATAAAACATTTCATCATCACCATTTCAGCCGAAAGACGTCCACTGCTGGACATAGGCCTCCCCCAAGCACCGCCACTTCGACCAATTCTGTGTTCCTCGCATCCAGCGGGTTCCTGCAGCCGTAGCATTAAATATTTGTCTACTCGAATCCACGTCAGTCATAAAACCTTCTCCAGTCAGCAACTCCTAATCTACTCAACATAACACAGCATTAGATCCATCTTCATTTAACCTTCTACAAGACACTGCCACCATGCGTCAAGTCGCAAGTCGCGTCATAAACTAAGACTGCCATCAACTCCGCGAATATAAAACCAAATGGTCCAATGATAATACGTATATATTACTATTGTGTTGTTTTGCCGTCGCATATTTTTTATTGCGACTGTGTATCGAGCCGGCCGATTTATTTTTATAACTTTATGTAACGTCGCACTGTCGTAAATGTGGAGCGGGACTTATTTATAGTGTCGATAGTTGTGTTGGATTGTCGCAGTTTTGAGTGAGAAGTTTTGATGGAGTTGCGAGTTGCTTTGTTTGGGAGAAACTGGTTTTTGGCTTGATTATGATTTTAGAAGGATTTCAGACGTAGGTTAATTGGTAATCCGGGCTGGTGTCCGCAACACCGCGTCAAAGCGCTTATTTTGCGTACGTAGAAGTATTGATAGTGTTGTGAGAGCTTAGTTTACTTGTACAACGTGCCCTATACACCATTGACGGAATCGTGACCATTACCTCACCAGCATCACCATTGGCAGTCCTGCTCCACCCACTCCTACTACCTAACCCTGTATATTTTAATATAAACCGTTCCGTACCACTCTCGTTACAGCCTATAATTTTATCAGCTCTACATTTTAATGACTGCAACTGGTATATTTACGAGTACATTGTGTCGTTAAACAAGACTTCTGCCGACACCCGTAAGTACACACGGTAACTTGAACTTATATGTCTATAAGGCTATCAACATTGAGGGCTAAAATATAGCCGATAAAGTTGTTGTAATAGTGCTGTAATTATGTCTTAAACCATCACCGTATCATATAGCTTTTCATGGCCAGCTACACTAGGTTACCTAAATGCGACTGAATATATTTTAGCATGAAGCAACTCCTATCTGGGCCTTAATTCTTTATGACACCCAGAACGACACCGCGCGAAATCAACGCGAGATTGGCGGGGTTAGCTATGGAATTGACGATCGTTAAGTGGTCATAGTGAATTAAGGCCCTTATCTTTATTGGCTCCTCCTCCAAGTTCCTAGGACTCTGCCCATGCCAGTTTTCCTTTCAATATAGAACCTTGTTCAATAAGGACGTGCATTCATGATTTGCACATCCCAGAGTAACTTTAAGAAACTTATTTTCACCGCTGTCTCTTGGTTTTGATAACCGGTCGTATTAACAACAAAAGCGTTAACCAAACTCCTAGCACCAAATATCATCGATGTGCCAAAATCTACTAAAATTTTATCCAATTAAGTGCCGTTGTTAACATAACGAGGAGACCTAATTCCGGACAGCCGTGATACCCTTATAATGACATCGACATCTGGTACGAATACCCAACCTTCAGTACAATCGACGACCGTCCTACGGGCTAATCATGAAAACGTATTTATGACCTAATTAAACTCATGTCGACCCGAGCGACGAGGACGGAACATATCAACCCCAACAGGAGCAAAAGAGACAGCCAACTCCCCAGGCCAGTGATTAATGATCGTTATATGGCTGGTTAAGTACCGTGTAATTTGCAAAACGACCCTTAATTACCGTAGAACACGGCTACTATCGCCGTCTTTGTCGTCTGTAAAGATTTCATGGGCGTGCGAGCGGGATGGCGGGTAGTTCGTGATGCGACTTTAAAGGCGGTATTTAATGAGGCATTATGATGTCGACCGCGCAGATTAGGTCCTCATGGAGATGAAAATTGTTTGCTGTTCTCTTTATATTTGGCTTGGCTGGTGAACAAACATGAGAATTTAGTACAGATTTAAAGCAAGACCGTCTGTGTTTGGCTTTCAGTCCACTAAATATAGGGGTTTTAAAATTGCGCTAAGTTTAATGCTCTTGCAATGAAACTTTTATTTTTCCGAATTTGTTTTTACTTTGTGAACTTTGCCATTTATTTCAGCTCAACTTTGCCCCACGAAACTTCTCTACGGATATATATCTACAAACATATATTTACTCGAACCATTTTACATTGCTATACCTCAGCTATCTTAAAATAAAAACACAAGATCATAATAAAAATGTTGCTGCGTCTGTACCAGTGAACATATTTTACAACAAAAAACACAATTACTCTTTTGCCCTATCTGCAGGTTTCCAGTCTACCCAAGTTACGAATGAGTTTATGCTATTATCCCACCTGTATAAACTAATAATTTGGCAGTACCTGTTCATGTTATTAAATTTCTATTTCTCCCGCAGGTCTGGTTCCAAAACAGAAGAACAAAATGGCGGAAAAAGCACGCAGCAGAGATGGCGACCGCGAAACGTAAGCAAGAGGAGCTCGGGGAGGAATGTGACGACCAGGAGCAGCACGACAACGAGTGCAGTGACGAGGAGGAGGCCAAGAGGCCGAGACTCGACATCCACCACATGCACCACCAGCTGCCGCACCGACAGTGATCACAAACCCCGGGCGACGTCACCGCCCGAGACATGAACATCCCCAGCGCCACTTTCAGCCAGAACGATTCCTACTACCAGGATTTCTCTGGCTACAAAGAAGACGAAGCTCCTTGTGACCTGTCAAACTGGCAAGTCCGCCGGTTTGAGGACATGACCAGATCTGGTGATAGTGACAATCTAAACAGTGACGGCGTCAGTGTCGACGAGGAGCAACCGATTAACTTCGCGTATTATCACTTTTAACGTGTTGTGGACGAATTGTGTTGCAAAAGGATGGGTTCTGTCGAATAGAGTGTAGAAATTAAAAACTTTTACGAACTATTATTATAATTATCATTCAATTGATATCTTTTTACAGTCACATTGTTTGTTAAAACTTTAAGACGAGTGTCGTGGATACTGTACGAGTAAGCGCTATGTAAAAACGATTATATTAAAGTAATTAGCTTTACATAACTGTAAATATTTATTGTATAAGTAGTCATGTGATAAATTATAAGTAATTTATTGATAATTTTAGATTTTACATGTATTTTGTGAGCATAAACGTGTAAATTGTATGAATCTTGATACCGGTGCCAATTTCCTATCTGTAGTTATATTCGAGTATAAAAGTAGATGTTATTTTGAAGTTATTATGTTTTTCATATTTTTCGCAAAGCCAGAATAATTATTAATAGTAATTGTAGTGTCATATTATTCTCGCTCTCCCCTTTCATAAAAGCTTGTTCACATAATGGTTAACTAATGGCTTTATTTTGTATTGCCTTTTTTTTGTAATTATCCTGCTATAAACATTTATATAAGTAATAATACTCCGTCGGAGTGCATCCACCTTATTCAAACTGTATTATTTTGATATCTAACATACATTAGCATACTGCGGAAATAATGACAGGTACCTACTTTACGTTAATGATGTGAACAAGTCATTATTTGTCAGAGATTTTCATACCGTTACTCAACACTTGCTGAAAACTCATGAAGGCTAGATTTTTTTGCCGTTCGTCGGGAAGTCAAACTGAATTTGGAAGTATTTTTACTTAATTCATTAACTTTTTAATTCATTAGCTTTTGAACTAAACACTTATTATTATTAACTGAGACATTATAAATGAGACCTAAACTAAAGAAAGTTAATATCAGTCCGCTTTTCAAATAAATTTATCATGTAAAAACAGCATTATATAATCATAATATTTTTTCATATATAATATTAAAGTCGCGCCTCTATGGCACGACAAAAACTTGTACAGATTTCTTCCTCAATAACTGTAAATATTAATATTTGTAACATTTATGTCGTCGAGGCATCGCAATATGTATATTGTACATTTTAACTATAAAAATGTAAATAGATAATAATATTTAAACGAATTTAACTATTGTAACTAAACTACGAGTAGACCACGCGACAGTATTACTATTTAAAAGATAAATGTGCACTATTTGTCACAGTTTGGTGACCTAAACCATGTTACAGTTTTGAAATGTACTTAGCAAAAATATAAAAAAAAATAATCCGTTATTTTGTATCTCAAATACATACATAGTAAAAGTTTTAGTAAACATTCATTTGATTTTTTTTTTAATAATAACTACCTATTAAACTTAAAATAATGCTGAAATGTTTCCATAACTGATTGATTGTATTTGTACCCAGTTGATGGCAATAGCCTCGCCCCCTATTACATGGCACTTAAACATAACTGGCGAAATGTGTGTGTAGGTACTGTAGGTACGATTAGCAACAAAAGTCGATTAACACTTCAGTTTTCTTAAACTTAGTTATTGAGCAAAATATTCGTTCAAAATTGCAGCAGAAGAAAAATTTTTAGAATATAAACTCTTTGCTATTATGTGAAATGCTAAAAAGCAGCTTATTGAAAAAAAAAAATGTTGTCAATTTAATAACATGTAAAAATGATAGTGTTAATCGACTTTTGTTGCTAACTTTACAACTCTGCTTAACCCTTCGGGATCACAGGCGTTATTTTATGTGTTATGTTTTCATAATAACTTCTGTGTTTCCCTTACCACTGTAACAAAAGTTATGTCACCAACAGTTGTAAACAAACTCAAACAAATTTGTATCATATAAAAAAATTAGTTAGTAACCTCAAATACTGCACATTTAACTGACTTACATCTATAACACTAAAACTATAAGTTTACATAGAAAATGAGCTTCAAAATAACGAGATTAATTCGCTTATAAATGCACGAAATATGAATAACTGTAAATGTCTGTAAAAGCTTGGAACAAGGAGCACTAGAGGGCAATGACCCCTCAGTTACAGAAGAACCTGCGTTTAAAGTAATCATGTGTAGATCTAAAGAGCGTGGACATTCTACGTACTGTGGTTGAAATAAACAGTTAGTAAAAATATTATATGTTTTTGATTTTATTTTTATCATCCATCTTCACCTTCATTGTAATTTTAAAAACTGCTCGTAGTCACTAAAGAGCAGACTAGGTTTGAGGTTCATGATATGATTTCATTTTTTAATTTAAAAAAAGGAGTTCAGGTGCTTAATTGTGGTTCTAATCTAAAAACTCTGGGTAAAGGCCTTTACAGGAGAACTGTGGCGTGATTGGGTAACACACTAATAGTATAGCAATGGTTTTAATTTTGACAGTTCAACAACATTCATTGCGTTATTTACGTTGTTAAGCAGACAAATTTTTCGAACATAGTAAGCAATGGATTAGCAATGTCGTTCAAAATGATTCAGATTGTGTTTGATAGTGTGTTATGCATTTGGGGTGTACGTTCATTTAGTCTATTTTTGAAAAAGGCAGTTTCATATTATATCACACTAAAAATATTATAAAGGCGAAAGTTTGTGTGTGTGTGTGTTTATATGTTTGTTAATTCTTCACGCTCAAAGGGCTGGTCCAATGTTGATAAAATTTTGTACGGAGGTAGCTGACACCCTGGATTAACATATAAGCTACTTTTTATCCCGATATTCCCACGGGATCAACATTTACGCGGGTGAAACCGCGGATCGCAGCTAGTAGTGCCATTAAAGGAGAGTTCCGTAGTACCTGTTTTAATTTTTTTACCAGACGCAATTATAAAGCCATAATAACATTTAAATCTGTCTATAAGGTAAATAACTAGAGGAATCATGAACCAAACCGAAAAAAATCATGAAAATAGGTACATGTGTTACGGCTGGGAATCCGAGCACCTCGCTATTTGGATGAACACATTACATGAATATATAGTAGGCGTAATGTTGGCGAGAGGTAGCCAATATTGAATGGGATATACTCTGTAGAATAAGCCGAGGAGGTTACTCAGTGTTGCTTGCACAGTTTTATGGACTGAAAAAGGTGTATTATTGCAGTAAAACTGGTTATGTAATTGATGAAAAGGTAGATCTACCGAAAAATCCAGTCAAGACAAAGAAAATACAAATAAATTCGACAAAATCCACCTGTATTCAAATAATCAGCCATCGCACAATGCAGAGACAGTAAGATTACCTCACTGAACAATATTCTCAAGCAAAATCCATTGCCGACACAATTTTCTGAAGAAAATCCGCATCTCCTCCCAAACAAAGGAAATTCGCGCAATCCTCAATTTTGAACCGTTTCAAATCTGTCAATAAAACATTGTACGCATCGGCGGCGTCCCGTTTATCGAACCGATACGTATGTACCAGCCTTACATCGGAAAAACCTTTAGGTAATCGAAGGAGGCGCGAGCGGGCAAAAATCGCGACGCCGCCCGTTGCCATGGCTACGAACCAAGACGGTAAACAAGCACTTAGAGAAAATCAAACTTTATCTGAACTAAAATAGAGTTGGCTTTTGAATGTTGGAGTTGGAGTTGTACTACTTGCGAAGCGGCTTGTAGTTATAAATGTAAAACATCGTTTACTGGCTGTTAGAGCGAGAGATCGGAGGGGGTGAAAGGGGGGTATTCTTTCATCTGTTGTGGCGAGCTCGGCGCGATAAGGTGCCGCTTCTACCTTTTATTTATGACTACATTTTAAAGCGGGGGTGAGTATGTTACGCAATTCGGCGTGTGATTTGACGGTGGGTTGTAGATAATGTTGCTACTGATTTTGGTGATAGCACTTCTTTCTGTATGGAGTTCGTGAGGGAGGGACTGTTGGTTATGTAGGGACTGGGGTGAAATGTGGTGTATGTACACGACTTTTATGTAAAGGAAGAAATAAACAGTTAAGACGCTGTGGTTTAATGTTAAGGTGGTATCGATTCTACCGCGCCGTATTTTATAAGATGCAGAATAAAGTAGAGAATAGTTATGTAGCAGAATCAACAACTGAACTGTGACTACTATAAAAACTTTTTAACAAAAAACAACCGACTTCCAAAAAAAACACTACAAAGTGAAAAATAACTTTAATTTCGGAAGTCGGTGTCTTTGGTTTTGTTTTTACGTTTTTTAAAGTTATTTTTCACTTTGTAGTGTTTTTTTTGGAAGTCGGTTGTTTTTTTGTTAAAAAGTTTTTACTTCACGCTTTTTAGTGGCTCTGCTTATAATTTATCTAAGTTACAATAGCCTACTGTCAATTTTTTAATACTAGATTCTTTAGTGGAGTAATAAGAATTATAAGCTACTAGCTGCGCCCCGCGGTTTCACCCGGATAAGTGTCGATCCCGTGGGAATATCGGGATAAAAACTATCCTATGTCCTTTCCCGAGACTCAAACTATCTCTATACCAAATTTCATCTAAATCGGTTCAGTGGTTTAGGCGTGAAAAGGTAACATACAGACAGACAGACAGAGTTACTTTCGAATTTATAATATTAGTATGGATTATAGGATTATGCATAAATGTCGGAAATTGTTAAGGTCACAAAATCAATTAAGAACTGAAAAGCGGGACATAAGAAGAACAGGACGTAAGTATCAGTAGGTACCTAAGCTAATAAACCCACTTTTAACAATAACCTGACTCCTCACTAGAAGGCTATAATAGACAGGCATTCGCACAGCTGTGTGTTTCAATAAACTGAATTAATACAGCTTTAATGAATCTAGCCAAAAATGACCACATCATTGACTTTAAATAGACATCTTTAATCGTAAATCAATAACCGCCAATCAAAACATACATAATTACAACCCAACCATATTTAAAACATAACATTTACTGTCAAATCTAAAACAATAAAGAAACTCCCATGTTACAAGTTGACAACACTTTTATAGAATTTAATAGGTACTCAAGTTCACACCTACAATGGATATTCATTGCAAGACAAAAGAAGATAAATGTCAAACAACAATATATCAATATCGATGATTATGTCAATTTTACAAGTTACTAACAAATATGGAGAGAATGAAATATAATAGCTATTGAAAATCGCTAGACATATGCCGTATAAGAATATAATAGATTCATGATAAAATATGTACTACGAAAACCGCCCATAGTGTTAGGAAAGAGGTGCTGGCAAAGACAGATTGTTTAACGGTTAGGGCTTTGCAAGCAGGCTGCGCAGGCGCTAACTGACAGGTTAGTGTTTAGAGACGTGCGGTTCACTGCTTATAAGACAAGATAATTAAGGAAACCTGGCCTACCTAGGTGCATAATGTCATATCGGTAGTAAACTCATCATGTTTTGCAGACACAACCCACATTGGCTGATGATGAATCGTAAGTATCGTAGGGAAATCTGGACTTTGTTTCTGTACTCTAAAGTGGGGCTATCACAGGTTGATATTACTAAGATACACCCACTATTTAAGCAAAAATGTCTATCTCTACAAATAAACTAATTCTAAATTTTGAATTGTCTAACTCTACAAAACCGAGACCCACCAATGACGCACAATAAAAAAACACATTTCATTTGATCTTCACCGTTTTAATTGCCAAAACAAAAACCCTATATCTTCCACCTACATGACTCAAACAAAACTAGCCAATATGGGTGAACTTCGAAACAAAGAGCGTGTCATAGTCGATACAGTCGTAAGAGTCGGAGAATACACGTCAGTCATAAAGATCCTACGTGGACATAAACCTTGTGTTTAGTGTGCTAGACCCACTGGCCACACAGACCTGCGGCCGTATTCTGGATACTACCACGATCACGAATATTCAGTATGGTTTTGTATCGTTTACCGGGTTAACTTTATCCGGATTTCAAAAATCAATAAATTTTCGGGTTCGTCACTAATTGCATGACTCATACTACCGGCAGATTAAATGAGATCTATCTAGTGCGCACCCGAACTCGAGCTCTTCGAACACCTCCATCTAGTGTGCGCTGAGTTATAATAAAAATAGTAAAGTAATAAAAGAAGAAGTAACTTTACTCATTTATTTCAGATAACTAATATCGTTAATTACCTAACAGAAATAACAAAATTAAAACCTAACTTAACTAAAACTATACACAAACTAAAATATAGCGTCGAAAAATTCATCCGCATAGAAGAAGAAGAAAGAAGAGAAGTAACTTGATAGTAAACTTCTGCCGGGTGAGAACATTAACCAGCTAGCGACGTGGTGGTTGACTGCCCAGGGACCACCAAATAGTCCTACGATTAAATATTGCCGCTCTTGGAGGATCACATCAAAGGAATCACAGAGTTTAGATTAGAACTTAGTTTTCTCTCCAGAATAACCCGTCTAATTGTGAAATACCTCGCATCATTCCAAGTCGGTGAGTGATAGACGCACGTATTTAAAATACGTCGCGCGTGATTTACGGGTGTATGTCCCACGCACCAATTACCGGAGCGCAGCCATCCGGCCGGCATTAGGAACCGACCGATTTATTGAATGACAATAATCGTCAAATAAGACTTTAGTTCTGTTGCGGTTTTTTTACGATGCGGTAGAGAAGACTTTGGGAGGTCTATGTTTATGCTCGGTTCCTATTAGAATAAAGATGTAAGCAGCGAGGTATGCATATTCAATTTGACATGTTTGGCATGAAGAGGAATGGTGGTATAGTATGAAAAAGTGACCTCTAGAAATATAAATATTTTATTCGCTAAATGTGTGCATACCGATAAGATCGATTTTTTACAGATAGTGCATTTTACCGTGGCGTGGCATTTTTTTCGGATATTTGAATTATAACAATATTGCAAGTAGGTATTCAGAATTTAAGTATCTGATAGACTCATTTAGAATTACTATAAAAATAATAATTACAATTAAACTGCAAGCTAAAACCACACTACCATTAAATTGAGCACCATGCTGTCATTGATTTTTTTTTATATGGTACTTATGTATTGTATCATGAACGTTCTCACCTCCTTACTAATAAACGTTGTATAGCGTGTGTATAGTTACACAACGCTTTGTCTTCTTCTTTCGGAAGTCAAATTACTGACGACTGAAAGAGAGAAATCGGTGTATAACAGACTATTCATCTGATATGATACGTTTATAGAAAGTAATTAAAGCATTATGTAAAGTAACCAGTTATCATCAATCCATCCCTTTAGCTGAATAAGGAATCATTATCCTCTTTGACTTAGTCATTGTAACTCTTATCATTGTAAAGACCTGTTCAGCAATCGACTATTGATGCTTCTCATTTCTTTAACATCAATGAATACCGAACAGCTATTGGTAGATAATGTATTTATTTGGTAATTTTACATGTATAAAGACCTTGTCAATAAGTTTAATAAATATCGAACACTTCGAGCCCAAACCTAGTTAAGAAGAGCCAGGGAGAAAATGAAGAAACAGATGTGATTTTCCACGAGTATTTTAGTGACCCAAGGTAATCAGCTAGCAGAAAATTTCAGTATAATTTATACTGTTTCCGCTAGCTTATGCTGACACGAAGAAATGATAGACCCACCTAGAAAAGAGACATTCGATCAAAATCAATGAATGTTAATCATGAACCGACACACTCACATAAACTTTTAATAGTAAATAATGTGACATCACATAAATAAGACATGGTCACATAAATAAGACATCAAATAAAGCCCGTTTGAGTGGCACACGTCGTCCGCAGCTGTCGTAAACGCAAATCAAGCGGAGACAAACGTATCGAATGACCGACTTGTATAATTACTTTATTCAAAGTAATGTTGCTGCAGTTTATGACCTGGAGTTAGTTGAGATTGATTCCTAAATTCCTAAACATAGTGATAAAATCTATCTTATCGACAAGATACAACGTAACTACGGCTGTTATGAATGCAGGCAAGCATGCTGTATCCATACTAATATTATAAATGCGAAAATAAATCTTCATATCTGCCTGTTTGTTATCTTTTTACGCCTTAAATGCTGAATGGATTTAGATGAAAGTTGGTAGACGGATAGCCCCTGACTCTGGTTAGGACATTTTTGCTCCCGGTAGTAGGTACGGTCTTGTGGGTAATTTCCGACCACCAAGTGGGTGACGCCGCAGCCCCGCGGGCAATAGCTACCTGTCTATACAGAAATAACTGATCACCCTAAGATAACTGAAGAGGTTGCCTCAAAATATAACAACGCTGCAAGGCGATTTTTCTTACTATATCATAATAGCAACTTACTACAATAAAAGAAACTCATTGGAAGCCCTCAAGCGACAAGAATTGTATTGTAGCTCTTGCATAAGCACAGCATAGCCTAATCAGCCGTTCCTACTACTGCGACACAGGCCACCTCTCGGTGAGAGGGAATAAGCCGTAATTCACCACGCGGGCCCAGTGCGGGTTGGTAGATGTCACAATATATCTTCGAGTTTTTGGTTCTATGATGAAAAAAATCAGTGGAGATGAAATAATTTACACAAAGTAAAGCGCCTGTCACAGAAAGGAGGCCTGTGTCCTAGCAGTGGGAACATTATAGGCATTTGAACCTAAGACCAATAATACCTCATGATTCGCGGCTGTTACCACTAGGCCACCAGTGCTCATTTAGTTGCTCTTGTAGTTTATAATGATAAATGATTTGTTTTCTGTAAGAAGGTTTGTACTTGAACACTTTTACACGTCAATCATATTTTTTTAGGGTCCATATTGGCTCAACTAAAGTTCTTTACTTACCCGAAATTGTTCTTCCTGACGATTTGTAATCCAAATGATCACTCTTCCTAAAATTTTTCATCCTAAAGTTTTCATTCATACTATTTGTAGTGCTACCGGCGATGTTCATAACACTCATGTTTCCGAAAATTGTAATCAATAATATCATTAATGTAAATATTTTAAACTCCTACTGTTTTTTATCATAACGCTTTTATCCCTAAACATAACTATTAATGTAACTAATTTCTATAAGAATAACAGACAATATAAAATCGTTTGATATACCACTCAATAGACATAAAACCTATTTAGTCTAATATGATAAACACTTTTTTTTTTCATCCTATGTCATCCAATGTCGACGGAGCCCCGCTTCGCGGGGCCCCTATTTCTGTGTAAAGGGTTTAAAGTAACCTAACCAAACCGAACCTCGGGGTGCCCTTCGCTCGCCCTTGCATCCTATGTCGACGGAGCCCCGCTTCGCGGGGCCCCTATTTTTGTGTAAAGGGTTTAAAGTAACCTAACCAAACCGAACCTCGGGGTGCCCTTCGCTCGCCCTTGCATCCTATGTCGACGGAGCCCCGCTTCGCGGGGCCCCTATTTCTGTGTAAAGGGTTTAAAGTAACCTAACCAAACCGAACCTCGGGGTGCCCTTCGCTCGCCCTTGCATCCTATGTCGACGGAAAGGGTTTAAAGTAACCTAACCAAACCGAACCTCGGGGTGCCCTTCGCTCGCCCTTGCATCCTATGTCGACGGAGCCCCGCTTCACGGGGCCCCTATTTCTGTGTAAAGGGTTTAAAGTAACCTAACCAAACCGAACCTCGGGGTGCCCTTCGCTCGTTTTTGCATCCTATGTCGACGATCTAAACAAAAAATATGTGACTTTGAATAATAGTGTAAAAGATGGTTATGTTGAGAAAATATAGGAAAACAAATAAAAGTATCATCATCATCATCATCATCATCAGCCTATAATGTTCCCACTGCTGGGACACAGGCCTCCTCTCTGTGAGAGGGAGTGGGCCGTAATCCACCACGAAAAGTATAATAGATGTTTATTGCTACTGACATTATGAAGTTGAATGATTCGGAATTATGAACAATAGAGACAGAGTAGTTAGGAATTGTGATTGTTAGGATGAAAAATGTTAGGAAGAACATTTTCGGATTTCCAATTATCGGAGTTGAAAATTTAGGTGAACTTTGGCGCACCCATTTTTTTAAGCTAGATGAGGTCGGCGTTTCCTATCTGACTACTCTGAGAAGAAAGGCCGAAACAAACTCAGAGGTCACAGTCTCTTTTAAAGTCCAGACAAAATCTTGGTCAGATCATGTGAAGACCATGTAGATTGGTGTCTGAAATGGTATTTTGAGGAAAGAACCACACAGATTGAGCGGACCTGTCCTGTCATTGCACTCATTTGTCAAAAATCGTGCAGCTCAACTCAGAACTTGAGGAACTCAACGATTCGACGAACAACACGAAAGAAAGGACATTTGGGTAGGCCGCGTAAATTACTCAAACTGCCAGATCATGATTAAAACTAACTAAGAAGTATAGTATAGTAATTTGTTAAATGATTTTGCAGCTGAATTGTCCAATTCACTTTTATGTTTCTACAAGGCTGTAATTCTCAAAGATTGGGTCAAAAGTCACCAATTAATAGCAGGTTAGCTATAGTCATAACAATCTAAAGCTGCTGTATAAATATAAATATGCTGTAGTCATGAAAATCATTTGATTATTTGTTTAACAAATGTTATTAAAGGCCAAATAATAAACATGAAATTCCTATTTATTATTACGTGTGCACCTCACGCTAAACGCAGTTTTAACTCATGTTAATTAAGAGTAATCTGAGGCTATGATCTGTAATTGCCATCCATACATGACTTCTGTGTAATTGCCACCTTTGATTCCACTGTACTATAAAAAATAATTGATGTATCACTTGGCACCAGATTTTGACACCAGAATAAACATTTTGCTACCTACTAGTCGCATATGTGGTGCATATCCTACCAATCAATATAATCTATATTCTATAATATTATAATCTACGAGTATAAATCTAACTAAAATTGAAGTGTCTGTTTGTAATGTCAAAATAACAGTTTTTTACTAAATGTATAGAATGCCTACACGTATAAAATATACTTATCACAAAAACAAAAAAAAAATGTTTGCCTGTCTGTCCGTTTGTTCCAGCTAATCTCCGAAACGGCTGGACTGATTTTGATGGGACTTTCACTGGTAGAGCTGATGTTATAAGGAGTAACTTAGGCTACTTTTACTTTAGAAAAAGAATTAAGAAATGCGAAAGTGTGTAGTGTATGTTGATTTGTTGGTGTCATCATTCTTTAAAGCAGCAACGGAGCAATGGATCGGAATGTACCTAGATAGGCATAGTACATAGGGTATTATTATCTCGAAAATATGCACGAACCACAAGTACATCATGGGAGTGACGCCGCGGGTATAAGCTAGTAATGCCTGGGAGACCACGAGCAAAAGGGACCAGTCATCTTATTGAATCATCGAACCCATCTAAAGGGACGAGACGTATCGTTGGACTAATTTACTTCGCTCATAATGATGAGCTAAAAAGAGCTACTTCAATTTTGACCAGCACTAATGAGTGCTGGTCAAAATTGAAGTAGCTCTTTTTAAAAGCATTCCTTTTATCAATTACTTTGCTTAAAATTAAGTGAGGTACTCTTAATTATCCAAGGACCACACATTATAATCAGAAGTCTTAACATCCCAGATTGTGAATCAACAAAATTGTTTACCAAAAACAATTGCCAACCATAACCAACAAATGTCAAACTTGATTAACGCTCCAAACCTCACGGGGGTCGATATAACCCGACACTTTAAACTTTTATTCGCCATCAAAATTCGCCAAATTGATTTTTTAAACCCTTCAGTGTCCGATAATCTTGAGGGTGATAATTCTGGTCATCAATCGACACTAGGGGCTCTAAAGTGTTTGACACTAAACGGTTTATGGCCACAATAAACCGAGGGCCCGCAGTTCATTCACTTGAGACGAACGGACTTGTAGGAATTTTGTTTAATTAGCTTCGGATTTAGACTAGTGGATGCGAAGGGATTTGTCTGTTTCAAAAGTATCTGACGAGGTGAGGAATATTTTAAACACTGTTAACTTTACGGCGAATGAGTTGAGATTTGAAAAAAACTGAAAACTGTCAAACGGATAATACAAAATGAGTGTATTTTCTTTTTCTTTCTTTTTTTCTATATTCACAACAATTTTGCAAAAAAAAATGAGCGCTTTGTTAGACGATTCATTACCAAATAAAATTTATTTTACTGTAGAAACAGTAACAATAGTTTAGTACACAAAAATGGTAGGTATCACTTGTCGACTCCTGGAATAAACTATACTTAAGAAGTACATACCTACTGTGAAGTATGAGCCACAGATCAGCAAAGAAATTAAACAGTAACTCCTCCCAAGTACCAGGAGATCATTACAGCGAGGTGGTGTTCAATCCATCAACAGCAATAGCAACTATCACCACGCGGCCATCGGCTACAGCCCGGTCGCCTGCGATTGGCGATTTTATTAAAATTAATAACTCGACTTGACGTGGGCTGTAAATGGAAGTATAATTCGTTGAGCTGTTGTTATATGGGAGGTCTGTCTGTCTGCAAATGTCTGACATAGATTTTTTTGTGTAGGCTTGGATATTTATTATTTAAACACTTTCTGTTGACGTTATACCTACCTATGGTTTCACGTATCATAGGACTACAATTCAAAACAGTATTTTGGTCTTTCCATTCTCTATTGCTGGACACACTATCAATCTTAATCTGAATTATTTTGAAAGATATTGCTAATCCATTGCTTCACATGTTTGAAAAATTTGTCTGCTTAACAACGTAAACAACGCAATGAATGTTGTTGAACTGTCAAAATCAAAAGTCATTTATTCAAACTAGGCTGAGAATCAGCACTTTTCGAACGTCAAAATTAAAGTCATTGTTACTGATAGTATGTTACGCAATTACCCCGCTACTTGATAAACTTATTTTGATATAAAACTGTTGCTCGCAAAATGCCAAATGATTTGCATTTGGCATTTTGCGAGCAACAATTTTATCCCCAAGCCAACATTTTACGCCCCAAGCAAACATTTTTCTGATTGTACGAATTTAATTAATTGGTGCGCTAGGTACAATTACAATTTACTGTTGTTGACGTCTAAAAAGTATACAAGATATTTTTAACTAACCTAATTTAAAAATACCTAACTCAGCAAGCGAACCTGGGAACCTTCGCCACTGCAAGGTATACAGCCACTGAATAATCCCGAGGCGTCGGGATTTAACAACGGTAATACGATCGCGTATTGTAATTAACAATTTGCAGGCGAGCGCGCGCGCCGCTCTATGGAGTCCTAACGAGCGCCTGTATGGTCATTATACTGCTGTACGACGTCATTAATTTAATTAAAACAATCCCAAATGATTGTCTTTTATTGCCCAGTGTTTTGGTTCTCTGATGACTGTACGAGTCAGTTATAGTGACTCGCTATGCTGTGGGTAATTCTGCCCTGAAAACTTAACTAACTGAAACATTTCCCTTGATATTTACATTATTATTGATTACAGAAGGAACGGACGACATGAAAAAGAAGGAATATAGAAGGTGGACGTGGAGAACCAGCAGTACGACACAGCTACACAGCCTGGAAAGGGGTACCTTTAGAGTTATATAAGTTAGTTAAGGAAAGAAAAGAAAGAAATTCATTATAACTTTGCTGTTTGGAATCTGCGCCCTGATGGCGTAACACATTTTCAATTACAATCTGAATCATTTTGAATGTTTTTGCTAATCCATTGTTTCATATCTTCGAAAAATGTATCTGGTCAACAACGTAAATAACGCAATGAATGTTGTTGAACTGTTAAATTGTAAGTCATTCCTACTGTGAGTGGGTTACTCAACCACCCCACTGTTCGGGAGAATAGATACACACATCACTCACACATGAGTGGTTGTGTGGAAGGATGAGGATGTGAGCTGCATCATTAAGATAAAACACGAGTTTTCATTGCAAGAGGCTTAATAAGAATTCCTTATAAAAGGAGTTTTGGATAATGCTTTTGAAAGCAAAGCGCTTTAGAGAGAATCTCAATGGGCTAAACTTACGACCCAGTGGGGCCCGCTTAATGGCAAAAGACATCGCGACAGGCCCAGACGGAGATGGCGGGATGAGCTGGACTCCTGTAATAAAGCCTCCCCTCTCTCCTGTAATAAACTCCATTAATAATAACACATTTATTGGAGATTAAAAATCTATATGTTGTTAGTAAGTCTTAACCTAATGTTAGTAAAAAAGTTAAATTAAAAATTTAAAAAACCCCCGACTCAAACAAAAACCTCTAAAAAGTAAAATAATAATATATATTAGCCCTTTAAGTTTAATATAAGTTGCAGGAAATATTTTGATCCAAGCGTCCTCACGTCGGGGGACGGCTAATGAAAATTGGAAGTTAACAGCAGTTATGTTTCTACAATAGCTACATTCATTATTGCTGGGTTTAAGCCTCATCTGTTTGGCGTTTTCATTAGCCGTCCCCCGACATGAGGACGCTTGGATCAAAATATTTCGTGCAACTTATATTAAACTTAAAGGGCTAATATATATTATTATTTTACTTTTTAGAGGTTTTTGTTTGAGTCGGGGGTTTTTTAAATTTTTAATTTAACTTTTATTTCTTGCTTTTTAAACTTTATAATATTATATTACTAGTAAACATACTATACGATCCACACGTGATTAGCCGAAATCTGCGCAGCTGTACGTACTTTTTTACCACAGTGAAGCGAAGCTAGTTAGGTACTCGTGGTCGTTGGCGTTCATTCCATACTAACGTATTCCTCTGTGAATTGGCCATTTCTGGTGGCGGCCATCTTAGATTTGAAATTTGTAATAGTGTATAGTATTCTACTGGTCAAGCCCTTTCATTTGATACCCATATTGAGGGAATTGTGAAAAAAAAAATATAATTCGCCATTTTGTGGTGGCGGCCATCTTGGTTTTGAAATTTAGCATAGTGTTTGGTATTCTACTTGTCAAGCCCTTTCATTTGATACCCATATTGAGGGAGTTGTGAAAAAATATGTAATCCGCCATTTTGTGGCGGCGGCCATCTTGGACCGATTTTCTTCAAACATAGCTAAGAACACTCGCGACTAATTCACCTTTCAAACAAAAAAAACAAAATCAAAATCGGTTCATCCGTTCGGGAGCTACGATGTAACAGACAGACACACACACACACACACACACACACACACAGACACGTCAAACTTATAACACCCCGTCGTTTTTGCGTCGGGGGTTAAAAACACAAAACCACAAAATTGAAAAAATCGCAAATTGAAACGACTGACACCTAAGTGTGCAGCCGTATCCAGTGAGCCAGCATGGGGCTGTCCCACCTATCACACAATACACTCAGGATGCTGTGGGAGCTAGCACGCATTCTACCGAGAATGGAAGTGCATCGTTTCCGCATAATGGCATGAAAACCATCAACCCTGGCCTCGGCGAACATTCCGGAAGCGATACAAAAGCGTGGTAGACCCAACAGCATCCTGAATACATTGTTATACTGGACACGCAGGGCGTTGTATGCCCTCAGCGTATACCTGACCCACAGACTGCACGTGAAAAAAGACTGGCAGTATGCTCTGAAAAGGGTAATTTTGTAAGGGTAAGTGCAAATCTGCGGATCAGCATATTACCTCGGACAGCCATCGCCCTGCATTAATGATGTAACTAATATTTTTGTAAAAATATAATTTAAAAGTGTCCATGGAGTTTCTTGCCGGCTCTTCTCCATAGGTACCTACGCTTTGGAATGGGCAACTAGCTTCATATTTTTTGACTGACTGACTTCTTGACAGTTCAAAAGTGCCTGTAATTGGTTTAATTGAAATAAATGCTTTGAGTTTGAAAGATTGGTCCTTGGCAGCTCTGGAAAGAGAGAGGTGGCAGGAGAGCAGGCCTTTGCCCAGCAGTAGAACATCAATGGTTAGTAAAAACAAAAAATTGGATATGAAATTAGTCTTCTGCTTATGTGTGCACCACACACAATCGAACCTACCTATCATTTCTGACCGGATCTGGTGTCAGTCCAAACATTCAAGATATCCGTGCATGGAGAGCGAGTTATTGTCGCCAGTGTATCGACACCTATAACGTTGTACACTGCAGTGCAGAATGAAAGGAACAACAAACATAGACAATGGGATCTGTTGTTATTTCTGTCATATTGCCTGTGTGCCTGTTCTCTCTGCACTTTGTGTTTTTTTCAGGCAAATTGAGTTACTCGATTAATTTTGTCTTGTAGTTTTAAAGTAAACCTAGGTGGCCAGCAGTTTCTTAATTAATGTTGAGCATACAAGCTGCATCTCTATAGCTAAAGGTTTATTTTCTGTAATACATGGATTTGTAAACGGTAAGCTTTGTTCATTAAGGAATTGTCCATTGCACTACATTCTACTCACATAATATTATCATAATAATATAATGTCTGGGCTTTAAAAGAGACCTCTGAGTTGTTTCGGCATGTCTTCTCAGAGATTCAGCTAGGAAGGCCAGATAGTTTCAAAATATAGAACAACACACTAACGTTTAAAAGTTTTTTTAAAGATCCAATTTTATATCTATCTTACATAAAATAACATCGTAGCGAAGTCAAAACTGTGACGACTGTAAATGTGAAATAAATATCATTTCAACATCATTAATTCATTTCATTATTGAATTAAGTATAGAAGACAGACAAAAAGATCAGATCAAATCAGAAGCAAAGAGCAAGCGAAGTTTCAGGGGTGGTTCTAGAAATTCTTTTTCTTACAAACCCTAAAACTCGCTAACCTCAACGTCATAGACAACAAACAATCACAACTATTCCATGTCCCAGTTCCAGTGTCCCGCACTGTACCACATCGATCAAAAGCCAAGATCTGGTACCTCCGATAAAGCCTGACGGGACATTAAAACATTTTAAAATGCAATAAATAATTCCCTTAACGACGTTCTGTTCGGGCAGCTATTAATCAACTGCTCACTTCAAGCTACTTTTTATTACATGTAAATGAGTACCTCGTAATGCTGAGGTTTATGCTTACCATGGAGACGAGGATGTGTGTGTAGGGGGTGAGCAGGACTTGGAGATGAAAAGTGAAGCTGGTCAATCGACCAGCTTCACTATTGAAAACTTGAACAGTACTGTAGTGTAGCTATTATGTGATAAATGTTTTTCAGATTCCGTTGGCTGTACCTAGTAGATAACATATTGCATAGATTGTTATTTGTATCTAAAGAAATTACCTAGGTAGATACTAAATAGAGCTGTTATTTTGACATATTTTGTTGTTTTTAGTCCAGTATTAAACCATGGTAGGACTTGACTAAAGTTCCATGCGGAAGGTTTTTTTACGCACAGGAATTTTCTTGTCCCAGATCTTTCAAAATGGAGAGTGGAATAATTACAATATAGGAGGTTTTGGAGCGAATAAAAAGACCGAACAGTGCAGTGTATTGCAGAACCTCAAATTAGTCATTTCTAGGAAGAAGAAATTACTGCTTTAACTTTCAGATTAATTCGGGGTTCCTAAACAAAAGTAAAACCTCGTCAAACCTCCGAGCTAAGCAGACACATTACCATCCCGTGTAAATGACCTCACGGTCCTCACGTCTTAACATCTAAAGCTCGGTGCACACGAGCTCACAGGCCACAGCTCAGCTTTATTACAAATATCACTAACAATCCGTCGGCCGGCGTCATTAAACCCCCATCGGCTCACAATGGCATAAATAACGACGGATTTATTCCTATATTTATTTATTTATATGTGTTATTTATTTATTGCCCGTCCGGTCTGCACTCGGCTTTATAGATTTTTTTATACTTGTACTCTTGATCGAGATGTATTAAAATGTTTATTGTCTAATCTATTTGGGGGTATTAAACAAAGTTTTAATTTGGGTAAACATTCTTATTTGATTTCGATAAAGATTAGGATTTTGTTAAGGAATGCCTTATTTTTATGCCATATTATGGATGGTTCAGAGGGATGATATAAACTGAAGATTTATTCGATCCTGGCTTATAACATAAGCTAAGATATGTTGGCAGCTGCACTGCTTTACATTAGGTCTTAATACAGATTTAAACCTTAGACTAAAAATGCCGGTGGAGCAGACGAGTCCTGGAGTGAAGACCACGCGTGGGACGTCCCCCAGCTACATGGATCGACGTCACCGACGACCTTAAGTAGGTGGCTGGGACTGATTGGCTGCGGAAGGCGGAAGACAGGGTGTTGTGTTGCAGCTTGGGAGAGGCCTATGTCCAGCAGTGGACTGCGATAGGCTGAGTTTATTGAAATCTAAAAATTACGTAGGTCAAATGTTAAAGGTTCAGGAGGACAGGCACCTAGGTACCTAAAAAAAGTAAAAACTAAAATGACAAATGCAAATTGCCCCTATTAACTACTTAATGATCAATCAGGTTGTTGTGCAAACCTATGAAATACCTAGACATTAAAAACAACAAAAAAATGTTCACTACCATAAAATCTCATCTTGCTAAAACTACTTGTGTCGAAAAAATGATACTTGCACACAAACAAACACAAGTGTAATTTAATGAGTCGGGATACCTTTTTTTTTGTCCGCCACATATCCTAAAGGAATATTTACTTTGAAAACAAAGTTTGTCAACTCGTCAAGGAAGCGAAACCGAAGAACTATCCTAGTATGTTATTGTTTATATTATACCATCTTTTACCTTTTTGAAGCAATCAAGTTTTCATCGGTTCAATAAAAATATTCAGACGCTATATTTCCTATTAAAAACATCGTTAGTTTTTTAACTTCCTCAAAAAGACTATCCGCAACCCGCGGGTTTTTCTGCGTACTTAGATTTATTTCTATTCTATTATGTGTTATACTGATGACAGCATAACACACCTATTCATCCATACTTATTTACTTATAATATTATTATAATATATAATATTATAAATTCGAAAGTAACTCTGTCTGTCTGTATGTTACCTTTTCACGCCTAAACCACTGAACCGATTTAGATAAAATTTGGTATAGAGATACTTTGAATCCCGGGAAAGGACATAGAATAGTTTGTATCCCGATATTCACACGGGATCGAAACTTATGCAGGTGAAACCGCGGGGCGCAGCTAGTATTCATATATATTGATTCAAATTATGAAAATGTGTATTTTACTTTACTTGGGTATAAACGACCGGATTAAATTAAAGGGTTTCTTCATGTATCGAAGGACCATAAGAATTGTTATCCGTAGTATGTTTGGTAAATTAGGTATTAAATAAATTAAAGCTAGACTTTACTTCACATAACACCATCACGTGTGTTTCCCCAAAGGGCTAGACAGAGGTATACCTACAGTACATTTCGCTAGTTATTTTTAAGTCCCATGTAATAGGGGGCGAATCTATTGCCACCAACCGGGCACAATCAGACTCCGTGCTGCTGCTGAGAAATTAACTATGTAGGGTAATTCAGTAATTATGTTTACAACAGCTTTGTTTTTACGCATAATACACAACAAAATGAAAAAGGAAAAAATAACTACAGAAAGATGAACGTTGAATTTTTCTTTTAATCCTTCCCTTTAATCCGCCGCCGAGGCCGGCCCAGGAAGAGGTGGTGAGACGACCTAAACGCGTACTGCCAAGGTTGGATCCAGGTGGCTCTAGACAATAATGCTTGGAAGGATTTGGGGGAGGCCTTTGGTCAGCAGTGGGACAGGCTAAATAAAAAAAAACCTTAACCAATTTTTTTGAAGTGAAACTTCTTTATGCACGCTTGACTTGGGGAGTAAGCTGGCGAACGCGTGACGTAAGCGTTACGAAAAGTGTGATCGGGCGAGGCGAACGGGAGTTGAGTGGGGGATATAAGCAAGAGAAAGCAGTGCGCGCGCACATTTTCTTTCTCTCTTCCTCTCATAGCCAAATACGTTTAAAGTTTCACTTCCTTCGTGTGGTCATAAGCACATTCGGTTTTTTTAATTCAAAATCTTGCGACAGACAAACAAACCTTTCCCCTACAATGTTTGCACAATAAACATTATGACCTAGCCTGTAACGTCGATTGAATCCATGTTAACTTCACGGTGATTTACCAAAGAGGTGTAAAAGCACGGCCGAGCTAATTGACCAGAACGAATTACTATGAAGTTTGTGAATATGACGACTATGCTATGTGCTAGGTTCTTATGTAATTTGTAGCTCCTATTGTTGATACATTTTGTAGTGCGAACCAATTTAACCGGTCAAGCGGCGCGGTTCGCCGATCGGCGACGAAACAATAGAAAATCAATTGTGTCTCATTAGCGGCGCTTGACAGATTAAAGGAAGTAGTTGACTTGGTGACATTAAACAATGATCAAGATCGACAATGAAGTCTCTTTTTTCCTTAGTTACTGTTGTTATTTTTTTGTTTGGATATTGGAGAGTTTGTATCGTCTTAATATTCTAGTAGGAATAGGAGAAGACACAGAATAAAACGAGTGCAGAGTTACCTATAATTAAGTGGGTTTAGTAAAGTACGTAAATAAAATAGTTCGTTGAAATATCTTGTTTTATTTCCTTGGTTTCAAGATAGGCATACATTGTTGTCTAAAAGAGAAATCGTGACATTTCCAGACCTGAAAAAACTTTTTTTGAATAAAAACAGGTAAGTTTGGTAGAATAAAACACTTGAAATCCGAAAAATATAGGTGCTATCAAAGTCAAATTGTTACCATGAACATGCAGTTGACTGTACACAGTGAACGATTAGTAACTTAAGAGGACTACATGAAATACAACGCGGTCACTGTCGGACTGCATAGAAAAGAAAGAGAAGCGCAATGACGCAACGCTGGTAATTTATTGCAAAATATGAAGCAATTATCTATTTACGAAAAATCTATTGTTTGGACCAAAAAATAAAATATATATATATACTATATACAAATAATAATTAAAAAAAAGACAGGAGTTCATTGGGCATCAAAAAATTCGTCCGCATCGCTGTCAATAGGATAAGTGCCCAAAAGGCTGGCAGCATTGCCACGTTGGATGGCAATGCTTATTCTTTGAGCTAAAAATAGGCCAGCCCTCTGGTCACAAACAAATAAAATTCACTCACTCACAACAAATTAAAACACTAGAGTTTTATTATGTTGCTTGTAGAATAATCTGGCAAAAAATCATAATGATTGTATGTATATTAGTATGGTTTTTATTGTAAAAAGAAAGTTTTTAGAGCTATCTTCATGATTTTTTTCTATCGTACCAAATAAGTTGTATTATGTTTTCAACACACTATCTACCTAACATATATCCTGAAATCCAAGAATATCATATATTTTTTTTATTTTGTTTACTGTAGTCTATCATATACTTTTATTGTTTCTAAAACTTGCGTTTTTTGCGTTTAGGTCCTGTAAGCCCTTTAAGTTATGAAAACGAAGAGAAAATGATAGAGGCATGTAAAATGCTTCGCCTGACCCAACTACCGGCCAGTCCAGCCTGCCCAGGCAAGTCAACGAGACCAGCATCCACTGCCATCAACAATAATCTATAAAGTCAGTTAATTCCAACCGTATCTGCTCATTAAGTCCGGCCCGACATCCGGTCACACAATACAGAACTCATCATAATTCAACCGACATCAAAGATCCAATAAATCTAACATTAATAACTCTATTCGTTGCTGTGCCAGTTTTACGTTCACCTAAAATCAACCGTAACTCGCAGGTGTTATGGCTGATTTTTGAGTGAGGATATGAGGGTATTTTAATCCCTGGCAATAAAAAGGTGTGGTATAAAACGGTAGCCAACAGGATTACCTATAGGTTTTGTATCAAAGTAGCGCTGACGGGTTGATGATAGGGATGTGCTGGACTTTGTCGATGGACATTCGATGAGGTTTTGTGATTTAAGTTAAAAATGTTGTTATTGCTATTCTATTTTAAATCACTATCAAGTATGCAAGTTCAAGAAATGTGCTATTTGAAAAAAATTGAGAAACGTAATTAGTTTTAAAGATTACTTTGTCTTTTTTTTTTAATTATCTTGTTCTGCCATCTTTTCGGTATTCAACTAAGTAGACATCTAGCAGCTTAATGGAGGAAATAAGTATGAAAGCAATGAATGCAAATTAAGAATATGGTAGGTAATGTTTTTAAAACGGCTAAGTTTCTCATATTATTCACGTCTATTTTGAACTGAAAACCTACTGAACTCAAAACTGTAACATAAATAATGCCTCGATATTCGATATAGATATTGTCCCACCACTAGCCACTAATATTAATTATAAATGATTCAGGCGTCATTAGCGGTGGCAAAGATCTTGGCGATACAAAGACTATCACCGTCTCGCTCGCACCCACGGGCTACATGAGACCATGTTTATTGTAACGTGAGAACAGACGGGCACTTGTGTCATTTTGGGAGTTGGTTATACAGGCTGGATGAGAATGCCATTTGGAAAGAAGAAAGGAGAAACTAGTGAGGCTTTCACCCCTTTTCTCCGACTCTTAGGAATAATGTCCGTGTCCGTTTAGCAAATCAGCATGAAGAGAGCCTTCATGTTCAGGTTTCGCTTTCAGAGCCCTACTGCTCCACCAGTCACCCTTCGGTGTTCTTTTAAAATATGAATACCATGATCAATAATGATAAAAATAATGACCATGACAGACGATCTTCAAAGTACAGTAGTCTCATTTGTCAGATCTACGATACCTAGGTACAGTGCAAAGCAATCCATATTCCTGCACTACGCCTTGCATTCCTGAGTACTCTTTGACTGTGGTCTTTTTAGGATAACCTAATAAAATGAAATTGAACTTGGGCAAGAGGACCAACGACAGCTGATTTAAGACTTGTTGCCTTACTAAAGTCTAACTTCTTTTCGAGCCGTTTTGTATGTTTCACCAATTTGTGAATAAGTATTGCTGCAGCATTAGATATAGGTACCTACCATAAAGTTATCTTCTAATTGGATTTATGAGTTCGCCTGAACTCCGTCCAAATCTTCCTGCAGCCGCTAAAGTTTACACACACCAATATATTATTAAACCCTATTATTAAAACCGTGCTTATAAAACCCGCTTCACACCGCTCAAAGTAATTTAATTTTTTTCTCCATCCTAATAACATAAACTTATTAACTGCAATAGTAATAAAAACCATGAATGGACCCATAGAAACGACTGGATCCCACAAAATCCATCCCCTATACAAGCCTGCGCGCGCGCATCCATTCATGTTGTTTTTTCTGCACGTTTACCTGCAACTTCCTTCCTACAACGATCCATTACCATGAATGACATTCCTACGGTCTGACAGTTAAATGGATACCCTGACACTTATGTGGTGATACATTAAAACCTCCATTACGAAACTCTACCTTATCAATAAACAAACAAAGTTAAAATTCGTTCAAAGGACCAATTTCCGATTGTTGACGTAACAACGTTAGATTTACACCTGACTAAATTACTCCTCACTCTTCCAAACCTCCAAATAAGGTTCAATTTCGAACGTATTTTCATTTTGCAACAGCATTACGTAGTTATTATTTTTCCTAGCACGTAAACGATACGTACGCTCGACGTAAACTCCTGCGCATTGTTGAGCGGTGCCACACTGTCTGCCGAGACGGTTTTTGTTCAAATTTAGAACGCGTTTTTTTGACGGGTAACTTAAAGCTAATGATACTTGACGTTGACGATACGGTGTCAAGTTAGTTAAGTAATTATGAAGAAAATAAATTGTCAGGATCTTGGACAAATGTCATTAAGGAAGATTACTAATGATCTTGATGAGTGATATGATAAAGTATTTGATGTTACGTTTGTTTTAGAGGTACCCACTAAGTACCTATTAATTCTGGCGCGTCGACTTTGGTCCTTTAAGTTCGATCAGTAATTTCATATTATGTAAAGGATAATGACAAATAGTTAAGGTAATATTACTTATTCAGGCTGACAGGGACATCGATACGCATCCTGGTACCATGCATTCTGGACCCCTTGCCTTGAAATTTTCCGTCGGTTATTAAAAAAAAAATGCTGTTCCATACATTTTGACCGCGTAGGTCACACTTTTTGTATGAAACAGCCGATTTTTTCTTTTGTCCGGCAATAAATGTCTTCGTTAGGGTGCTAGAATCAGGTCCTGAATTCATGGCGTCGATGTCCCACTATCCTGTATTTACACCCTGTGTAGAATAAGTAATATTACCATATTTATCATTTTCCTATAAATATGAAATTGTATGGTGAAGGAAAACATCGTGAGAAAACCGACATGTCCTAGAACCAAAAATTCGAAGACATGTGACATCTACCAATCCGCACTGGGCCCGCGTAGTAGATTACGGCCCATTCCCTCTTACCGAGAGGAGGCCTGTGTCCCAGCAGTGGGAACATTATAGGCTGATTATGTTATGTTATGAAATTGTATAGGTAACATAGTTCGTCAAAACGTTAACAGACCTAATAGATACTCTTGCACTAAATTAAATTCCGTTTCCCCGCCTCTATCAGACACTTTTAATTAAATATATCACTTTACGAATTCTATCACATCTACAGTAAATAATTCCTTTATGTCCGATCTGCCCCAACAATTAGCTGTCACATTACGTGCGACATCAAATACATTAATCTGGGCAAAGCCAATAATTCCTAAGAAGTATCAGTGACTGTCGAAGTGACGAACAAACTCAACTATACACAATAGAAGTTGTCGATTGTTGCAAATATACTAAGTCCTATGCGTGCCGCAGCTGGTTGGGGGCTGTTCATTTATTACGTAAGACAGTTTTAACCAATTTCTAACACCCCCTCCCCCTAAGTAAGAAAAAATAAGACTTGAATGAACCCCCTCCCCCTTTGAATCTTACCTAAGATCAGTATCTACCAAAATTGCAAAGAAATATTAGCAAATTTTTTAAAAACATATACCTTTTGCTTACTTTTGTGATCTTACGTAAGAATAATCTAGACCCTCCCACCCCCATGTAAGAAAAATAAGACTTGTTTGAACCCCCTTCCCCATCCAATCGTCTTACGTAATAAATAAACAGCCCCATGGAAGACGTCAGCCGATTTTGATTAGGTAAAGATTACAAGTGACTATTTCATTACCACCCGCAGTTAATTTATGCGTATTGTGTGTTTTATGTGTATTTTTGTTTTTGTTATTTCTGTACTACTTAGTCATAATTATACAAGAATTACAGACGCTTAATTAAGCTATAATAAAATATCACACTTTTTTAATCTGTAAAACCGTAGCTTACGACAGTTCTGTCCCAAAAAACTTTAGTCAATGGAACCGATAACAACTGCCCTGCCAGTCAGAGTGACTGAAAGTGTTCAGTTAGGAAGTTTGCAAGACCAGATTCGCTCCACCACCGCACCGTCACAAGTACCGGTAACAACAGCGACACTTCCACAAAGCAACCGGAGCGGAAATACGTCACACAAAGGTGCTATCAAAGAGTCACGTTTTTTTCCACCCTGCCCACCCCCTGTTATAATAGTCAATAGGTTTAAGAGTCCATTCTTACTACTTAAATGTCGCGTAAAATTATTGTTCCGCTTTTTTGTCAAGACTCGGATTTTGGATAATTGTATGAAAGTGCGTTATGATTGCAACATGCGAGGTTTGAGGGAAAAAAAAGGTTTTGTGTAGATGAGATTAATTTGGGCAAACATACACCATATTAATTTTTAGATCCACTATTTAATGGTGTAAAGGTGATTTTGTGATAGCAGATAGAAGAAATATAAAAGCCGGAGTAGGTACCTATTTAGGTATTTACCCCAGATCAAAAACAATATTGTGACCTAGGTCAGTGACTGCAAACCTAGCTTTACTGAACCCTTCCAAATACTTATCACTATTTGACTGTTTGTAAAAATGGCTTTAATTTGAGTAAGTTAACTTAGAAAATGCACACAATGAGATTGAAAAAGTCAGTATATACTTTCGCTTGAATTGACTACTACTTAGTTTGTAAGTTATTCCTTTGAACCGCCGGGGTATCCCGATGCCTAAGCTAGCTTAAATTAGCACTACATTGCTTGGTAAAACAGGCTAACGAAACTGCTTGTATCATGGCAACAATGGAGCCCACACTCCTATTTTTTAAATTCTCTATCTCACCAAGAATACCATTAACATAATCAGCCTAATATTCCCACTGTTGGGGCTCAGACCACTTCTCTGTTAGAGTGGGCCATAATCCACCACGCGGGCCCAGTGCGGGTTGGCGGATGTCACATGTCTACGAATTTTTTCGTTCTAGGACAAACCTGTTTCCTTCCGATGTTTTCCTTCACCATTTTTAAAGCAGTGGTGATGAAATAATTTACACAAAGTAAATTGCCTGCTTAGGTTCGAACTCTCGACCTACACGCAAGTCGCGGCCGATATGACTGGGCCACCACTGTTCTTCAGAGATGACGAGAACACCATCAGATTCTCACATTATTAAACCAATCTATACTATTACTATAATTACTATATTATATTACTATAATATTATAAAGAGGTAAAATTTGTTTGTAAGTTTGTATGTAGGGGGTACCTAATCTCTGGAACTACCAGTTGGATTTGAAAAATTCTTCTTGCATTTGATAGCCCAATTCTCGAGGAAGGCTATAGTCTATTTAACATCACGCTATGACCCTTAGGAGCCGAGCAAAAAGACAAAAGTCAAAAAGAAAGTTAAGTGATAGCGCGGGCGGGTGATGCGATACGACGGGGGGGGAAAGAAGAAGTTTCACGCGAACGAAGTCGCGGGCTGAAGCTAGTAATTAATACACCTAAAAACAATTAGCAGGTCCATCAACGGAAACTAAAGGTCACGAGTCACGACACATCTCACATGTCAGCGTCATATCTCACGTGCAGTGTGATTTGACGGCTTGTTGACGTTTAACATCCTAAGACAACAAGGATGTCATGACAGCATCCATGCTAATGTAAGAGCTGTTTTTGTTGAGCAAGATGACGAAATGGACTTAATTTTTATTATGGCGGATATTTTTAGCTTGTAAAGGATATTCAAGATGTAATTGAAACAAATAGAAACCTGAAAAGGGCACTATACCTTGTACAGACGCCAGCACATCAACCTACCCGAAACTGTCAGATTTTGCCAATCAACTTTGAACCTTATGATTTAGTGATGAAGTTGAAAATCTATTAAAGAAATTTGACAGATTGTAGTAGGTTGATGTGCTGGCGTCTGTACAATCAAAGTGTCTTGACTTATGGACTAATGCTTCCTATGATATAATATTCTAAACAGATAGCCTTTCGTTTACTAAACAGTCCGGCCGTCAAGACTTCAAGAGAATGCGTTGTTGACACCTGTCAGTGCGATAAAGTAGCTAATATAGATTAAATTCGCAAACGCACACACAAGTATTTGTTTGTATGAAACTGACACATGTCAAAAACGCATTCTCTAGTCGGCCGCACTGTAGACCATGTAGATTAAGCCAATGACTTTCTCACTAAATAAATCACTTAATAAAATGTTAAACAAAGATATTAAATAGAATATTTTGTAATCGGATACATATTATTGTTAATTTACTATCCTTTGTTGTTTGTAAAGGGCCACGGTAAACAAAAGAGTGTCATTCTAGAAACGGCCACATTAACAAAAAACAAGTTCCAAACTGACATTCTGATCTTCTTGACACCTTCAGCAACCTATTGCAATAAGAATAATTATAACACATTAGCCCTAATGTAAAAACGAATCCCCATACGATTTCCTCGTATTCTAATACCTTGGAAAGTTCGTTAGTTAATTGGCCATATAATATGAAATGGTGGTCAACACATAAGTCCCTCGGGGCCTGGAGGCCTGGTGCAGAGTCTTTGTACGAGAGTGTCAATAAACTCGCCTCGACGTTTAATACACCGCCGGACAAAAGCTACGGAACTCTTTTATTTTTCATACGCTTAGGGGCCCGTGAGTTTACGGACGATTAGAGATATTTTATATTTATAGAAAGGAATAGGGTTGTTTGAAAGTGAGGACTTCGTATAGGGGTTTCGGAAATGTAACGGTTTATTTCGATCTCGCTGCAAAATGGAGGATTTGACCTTTAAAAGACGGCGGGGTAATTGCGTAACACACTATCAGTAGCCTGTGGGTTTCATTTTGACAGTTAAACAACATTCATTGCGTTATTTACGTTGTTGAGCAAACATATTTTTCGATCATATATATCATTGGATTAGCTTCAAAATGACCCAGATTAAGATTGATAGCATGTTACGCAATCAGGGTGCAGGCTGTTATCTACGATTACAGTCTGCACAGCACAGAAATGTAAGTCTATGTATTTTTCTTTGACTGCACTCAACAGCTAAATAAGGCTGAATTAGAATCCGTAGGTACCAATCTTTTATAAAAACGTATTAATTAGCTAACCTACGGAACCACGTAACGAGGCAGCCTACCGGATTCTCAGTCAATACCAGTAGCCGACAATAGGCGCTCATTTATCAGACTCAACTTAGCCCTTTTTCTTTTTCCCCCGCACGGCGTCGAACGCGCTACCTGATCACTGGCGACCGCTACTTATACTCCGAATTAATGACCACTATATACTCTTTTTGAGGTTAAGTTGTGTATGATAAGGTCGGGGAAATGATGGGTGGCGGTTATTATCTTTAATTAATGAGAGATTGTAGTTTATGTGAAATTCATTGTAAAGTTTGGGAGGATTGACTGTAATCACCTTTCTTTGTTGGGGGATTTCAAATGGAGGCACTTAAAATTATTTTTGGACATGGTGACGTGACGGAGCTCTAGCTGCTTACATTTTACATACTTATTATACTGGAAACTATATACACTAGATAACACTATTTACTGAAAATAACTTATAAAACATCATTATGAAACGGCATATTTACTGAGAACTAAAATCATCTTAGCCATTTGCCGGCCAACTTAGTAATGCTTGTTCACTAATAGATTTAAAAATTAAACATTCATGCACTTTAGTTTTTATTTCTAACAATCAAAACTACTTAAAAAAATAATTATATACATACATTGTTATTGTTACAATAATAGGCAGTCTCCTCCCAGTTTATACAAATATTCTAAATACTTACCTCCCAATTTCTGATGATCGAAGAATTCGAGAAGAAATATGAAATAATAATATACCAAGTTCAACCAAAAGTAACAAAGGTTACATTTTCATTTTGTCACTGTTCAAGAGTATCTACAACTCCTTATACTATCATCCTGGAAGGATGGGGAAGTCTTCTTTCCCCCTAATCTAAAGATTTATTCTTACTTTACGTTAAGTTCATAATAATATTATCTCATTTTATAAATCTCACATTTTAATTGGACCTAGATATTACTACGGTGGAAGATCAAAATCAATTCTTTGGAAATATAATAGTGTCATTATATATTTTTCTGTCATTTCTGTCTCCAATAAAGTTCAGTAAGAACTCAGTATCATTTGATCTTTCCGTAGTAGTCAGAAGTGATGGAGTACTCCTAGATTGAGTCCTAAGTCTTTCAGGTCTTCTATCTAAAGGAAACGTAATAACGGCACTTGGATCTTCATCGGTATCTCTAAACACTGTATCGTCTTCAAGATCCTCTCTAGCGAGAGGTAGCACTCTCAGGTTTCGGTTGTCATTGAATCTTCTATTAGAATGCCTGAAACGTGACTCAGATGGACTATCTTTAAGTTTTTCTAACCTAATGCCTTCGGTCAACTCGTCGTATGATCGTCTGAAATAATTTGGATGTTTTTTTATATTTCTGTTTCTCAAGTACGGGTGGACGTAGAACGGGTCTGGTATCCGGACAGCTGTTTTTTTACTAGAAGGCTTGTCAGGACTTGGCTTGTCATTCCAGAGGATCTCAAGTTTAAGCTCGTCCTTTGGCTCTTTGTCTTGTCGACTATCTGATTTGCTCCTTAAAAGTGATTGTGATTTCAGTTCACCAGTTTTATTTTTGTCAGGACTTAGTGCGTCGTTCCACGGAAACTCAAGATGTAGTATATCAGAAGTATCTTTAGCATTATCTTTTTCTTTAGAGTTCCTTAACTGTGATTTGGATCTGAGAGCAGTTTGTTTACTTTTATTGTCATCATCAGAGCTCAGTGCATCATTCCACGGATATTCAAGATGCAGTACATCAGTAGCATCCTTAGCATCATCTTTTTCTTTAGAGTCCCTTAATTGTGATTTGGATCTGAGAGCAGTGACTTTACTTCTTTTGCCATTATCAGAGCTCAGTGCATCAAACCATGGATATTCAAGATGCAGTACATCAGTAGTGTCCTTAGCATTATCTTTTTCTTTAGAGTTCCTTAACTGTGATTGGGATCTGAGAGCAGTTTGTTTACTTTTATTGTCATCATCAGAGCTCAGTGCATCATTCCACGGATATTCAAGATGCAGTGTATCAGTAGTATCCTTAGCATTATCTTTTTCTTTAGAGTTCCATAATTGTGATTTGGATCTGAGAGCTGTTTGTTTATTTTTATTGTCATCATCAGAGCTCAGTGCATCATTCCACGGATATTCAAGATGCAGTGTATCAGTAGTATCCTTAGCATCATCTTTTTCTTTAGAGTCCCTTAATTGTGATTTGGATCTGAGAGCAGTGACTTTACTTATTTTGTCATTATCAGAGCTCAGCGCATCATTCCACGGAAATTCAAGATGCAGTACATCAGTAGTATCCTTAGCATTATCGTTTTCTTTAGAATTCCTTAACTGTGATTTTGATCTCACAGCAGTGACTTTACTTCTTTTGCCACTATCAGAGCTCAGTGCATCATTCCACGGATATTCAAGATGCAGTACATCAGTAGTATCCTTAGCATTATCGTTTTCTTTAGAGTTCCTTAACTGTGACTTGGATCTAAGAGCAGTTTGTTTACTTTTATTGTCATGATCAGAGCTCAGTGCATCATTCCACGGAAATTCAAGATGTAGCGTATCATCAGCTTCCTTCGATGGATTTTTATCAGAACTTCTTAGGTGTTCAAGACTCAAATGGTTCTGGTTTGTCGAACGTAAGGCAGATAAATCACTTGAAAAATTTTCATCAAGATCTAGTCTGTCATCATCATCTTCATTTCTGAAGTTGAACAACGTGTCCAGACTGAATTCATCAGAGAAATCATCTATCATATTATTATTTAGTTTCTCTTTTTTTCTACCGTTAGGTAGTTTGCTACTTTTGACTTCATGATAAGGTACTAGATTCTTAACAGTATTATCATCAAACAGCTTTTTAAGGGCTTCTCTGTTATTTCCGTGTTTTCTTAGATTTCTATTGTTACTACGATTGGCAAGTTCATGGTATCTTTGAACTGGTAATTCACCGTTTGGAATATCTACACTTCCTAAGCGTAAAAGGGGAATATTGTTAAGATTATCCTCTGCAGTATAAAGCTTATTATTTTCTCCTCTACTGTACTTGTTATTCGATGATCCAGTCCTTCTTAAAGTTACTGGTACGAGGTTTAATTCATCTAAAGTCTTTGAAAGTAATTCTGTCAAATCAGAGGCGACACCTTCATCAAGAATTAGTTTATTATCAGGTGACAGCGAAAGTCTCAGAATGTTTCTACGATTACTTTTTCTATTGTTATGATTTTTCCGATCACCACTTCTTAGCAACGAAGAGTCTAGATTCAAGTTCTCCAAGCTTGCTAAGCGCAAAAGTGTTAACTGTCCAGTTTTATCGTCAACGGGAAACAACTCATCATTTAATGACGATTCAAGACCAGAATTGTCATTACTCTTCCTGTTAAACTTTCGAGTTAATGGACTATTATTTGTTAATTTACGACTTCTTAATCGTGATTTGAGTCCACTGAAGGGTGACAGATTATTGGAAACATCGTCATCAAGGTTAAGTCCATCACCATGTCTTCTATTGTAAAGATTGTTATTACCTGTTTGTTCCGCGCTTTCTAGTTTTGGTCTCCCGATGGGTATTTCATCTGGTTTATCATCATCAGTTACTAGAAGAATTGTATCTACATAGGCATCAGGAATATCTTTTAAGGGAGACGGCTCGTGGGTCTGCGATACACGCAAATCATATTGGTGATTATTGTATTCTCTGCGGTGATTTCGTCTCCTGTGCGGAGAACTTAGCAGATTGTTGACAGCATATTCATCAGGATCTAATTTATCAATAGGTGACTCATCAAGGCTTATGCCGTTTGCTTTTCTATAGTATTTACGATTTTGGTCTCTTCTATTATTTGGTGATTCGATAAGTGACAAGAGTGATCGAAGGTAGCTGGCCTCTTCCTCTAGACGAGATGCGTCCTCAGGGTTGCTACTTTCTAAAGATGAAACTTCGAGGCTTAAGTCATCGTTTACTTTTCTATAATAGTTGCGACTTGGACCCTGTCTAAGATTTGAAGGTCCATTTCTTAAGTATGGTCGTCTGAAGTTCGGGTCTGTGCGACGTGATAAAGAAGAAGATGATTGAAGGCTATCAACATAGTTGTTTGAGTTGATTCTGCCGTAAGGGGCTGATTCGAGGCTTACATCATTTTCTGGTCCAGTGTTGTATCTCAGATAATCATTTCGCCGTTGATTTGACTGGACTGATCTAAAACTGTAGTCTTCGAAGCTTGAATAGTCATCATCAGATTGTTCACTGTCACTGGCTGGTACACCTCTTGAAGACAGTGGTACAAAACTGTCAGAGTCCGGAAGTCTTCGTGTTTGTCCGGAGTTTACGTAACGTGCTGACGGAATCAGTAGGTTGCCATTGTAACCACGATTGTTCAGCGCAGCGTTAAATTCAATTTGTAAAATCTGTAAATGTAATGCGGAAGAAATTAAAACCTGCACGCAACATGAGCATAATATGTTGTGTTAATAACAAATATGTTGTGTTAATAATAAATGAGACGCTTTCGAAGTAACCTAATGTTGTGAGTGTAAAATTAAATTAATTTATTGTCGCCAAGCGGATAGTCGACTCTTCACGTGACCAGAGGGCTGGCCTATTTCTTGGCCAAAGAATTAGCATTGCCATACAACGTGGCAATGCTGCCAGCCTTTTGGGCACTGTTCCTGTTGACAGCGATGCGGACGAATTCTTTGATGCCCTATGACTATTTTGTTTATTTTTTCATATAATTGTACCTACATATTATTATAGTTTGTATGTTAGCTTATATTTTGTAAATATCTATACAATCACAGATGAATAAAAGAAAAAAGAAAATTTGTTGTTTAGTTAATTTAAAAATTAATCACGGTTACAGTGTACATTTTTGTATTAGCTACATAATTGTATAAGTAATTTTTGTTTAATATTAATCAATACCTAATTGAAAACCAAGCTCCAAATCTATCTCAGGATTAGACATCTTTGAAAAGCCAATTATCCTTTTGCTTGTTTAAACAACAGATGACTATGATTTTGACGCACATCACAGTTTAGTTAAAAAGAGTGCGTGAACTTCAAAAAACCACGTAATAGGGAAACGTATCTTAAAGACCAAGGATTGGTTATAAAAGCATTTAAAAAAAAAATATTTGAATATTTTTTTTGATCTCTATGAAAAATAGATTATGATAAAACTATCTTTAAGGACGAAATCCTATGAAGTTTAAACAGACTTCATATTAAATCACTAGTTCAAAGGCATTGATAATGATACACGAAAAAAGATAGGTACTCGTATCATCCCAGCAACAACTTTAGAAATAGTAAAATAAAACAATGATAAATCAAGGCATGCATGGTCCGTACTATTTAGAATTGGAAGAATGTACCAAACCCTAGGAAGTTTAGTCATCATGTTGAGGATGGGAAACTAATAAAATAGTAAATAAACAAAGAATAGAAAACACTGACTTTGAAAAGTGTGAGAACAATATCACATAAGTTTAAAGCAAATAATTTCCAGAAATTTAAAAAGATAGATTCGAAACAAAAGTTGCTTCGACAGAATACGAGTATAGAAGAAGTTTATTAAACAGATGTTAATTAATAATGTAGACAAATATAAAGAAATACTTACCAAAACAAACAATGGTATTTCCATTTTCTTTAAATATTTAAAACATAATCCGCATACAATGACACATAAGCGTGCTCCTTCGATCGTACTCCACAAATGTCGCACGAAGCAAACGATTTCTCACTCGCAGTATTCTGTGCTCGCAGCAAATCAAATCCAACTTCTGTATAATAAGTAATGTTTTCTGTACGTATCGACTTGTTAAGAAAATTAAAACATGCATCACCGAGCTGATTATTTGTTCTTTAATAACTTATTATTAGTTAAGTTAGCGTTTTTGTTCCGATTTTTGTAATAATTGGCAATATAACGTGGAGAAATACGATTATTATTTACATGTGTATTCTATGCCGACGTAATGCCTTGTAGAGTTATGTAAGTGTACATTATAGCAGCTAACGTGGTTGCTGTTGTATTATCATGGTTGAATGCTTTTTCCACGATGTCTCGTCATAGTCGTGCGAATAACAATAGGTGTACAATTTCTGAGGGAGTCGCGTTACGTCCGCTATGCGTTATGTCCGTTTATGGCCCTTTTGTATTCTCGAAGATGCATTTTTTCTCGGATCAGTCGCGTTACAGCCGTTCTACCTAAGCACACTGAACGCTAAAAGTGCTTGTGATTAGAAAAATATTACTAGGCGAGCAGACTTATCAGGAGATGCTTTTTGTCGCCCATACAAAAACATAGGCAATAATGTTGATTCATACACATGTGGACGCCCAGGTATTATCTAATTCAATTCAATTCAAATATTTTATTTCGGATAAATCCATATAGTGTTAGTATAACTTAGCCTTATGTTAGTATTACTTAATTTAACACACCAGTTTATTTAGAGAAGTGTGTCTGGACTCTTAACCACCTTTGTGAGAGGGGAGTGTCCCACCAGTCTGAAAACACAAAAAATATAATGATATAATGTATTATGAATAGAAAAAAACTATTTTGACAGGCCTGATGGTCTAGTGGTTAGTGACCCTGACTGCTATGCCGGAGGTCGTGGGTTCGATTCCCACCCAGGACAAATGTTTGTATGATGAGCACGATCATTTGTTCTGTGTCTGGGTGTAATTTATCTATAATATGTATGTATTTAGAAATTTATAAGTATGTTTATCAGTTGTCTAGTACCCATAACACAAGCTCTGCTTAGCTTGGGACTAGATGGCGTTGTGTGATAGTTGTGGAATATTATTATATTATATAATATTTTAAATGGTAAACTAGCATTACAGTCGCCGCAACAAAAAAGCAACAATGATGATTAGGTACTTTATTTTATTTATTTAAATATATGCACATTTTATTAAGTACCTTATGTATGCTGTTGACATTAAAATAAGTCACAGGGGTACTAGTTGATACTGTATTACAGTGATCGTATGATGTACTTAAAGCAGACTTGAGTGTCGTGACGTCGTCTCTATCTTTGATTTTATATAGTTATCTTGCCAACAAGATTTTGTAAAACTATTATTTTGGTCCTTAGAATAGCCTTGAAGGCGGTGACGGTCTCTATCTTTGATTTTGTAAAATTATGTTTTACAAAATTTTGAAAAGCCATTTTTATTCCAATGTATTTTCAACCACTTTTGCAATATCATTGTTTCTGTCAATAAGGTTAAGGTGCCTTAGAAGTAGACGTTTGCTGCCATTGTGGGTATGATGAACCAAAGCAGACCAAAATGATTACAGCAATGAATATCGAAGTAAATCATTTGCGTATTCGTCGCATGCGGTAAGTTCTATGACCAGTTAAACAGAGGCATTATATTTTAATTTAGTTCAAGTGTGTCGTTTTGTGGTGTGTATAAAACTAAGCTGATATAAAGTACGACTCCTGCGCAGGTATTAAAGCGCCCAGGTTTTAAATAAAGTACGTTTACATGCGGACGAGTTATGTCAAGTGGATAGAATGTTAGTGTTAGTAAACTGATAGTACCTAAGTTGAATAGGTACTTAGGTGGAGTTGTTTTCTGCACTCATGGACAAGGTACCTATCCAATGTGGCAATGATGTAAGCCTTTTGACTTATCTATTCTATAACTTTTGGTCAGGTTTCCTGTTGACGTCATTCAAATCTTCTTTTATTTATTTATTTATTTATTTATCACATCACATGTTTCCTTTGCCATTACAGATAATAATAAATCTAATCTAATCTTCTTTTTTTCTCGCCGTTTCTGTAGCGTAGCGTGTTATAATTATTGTGTTTATCTTGCGGTTAAAAATTTGTAGGACAATCGTATGGATATCGCTATACCAGAAGAAGTAGATACATAGTCGATAATGGCAAGTTCGAAGACATGAGACATCTGCCAACCCGCACTGGGCCGCGTGGTGGATTACAGCCCATTGGCAGTGGGAACATAATAGGCTGATAATGCTAATATGGCTCAGAATACGGCACAACACCCTACATATTTCATCGCCATATAAACCCTACCTAACAGCACTGCACCGCTGCAACATTGCCAGTAAACAAATATATACATTTAATAAGTTTTTATTGCCATAATCTGGACATAATTTACGTTGATAAGCAGATCATACTGCCGTAAGTCTGAGGCCACAATGAGCAGTTTGTTTTATTTTAATTCACCTTTATAATCTTTTGAATTCACTGAACTCACCGTTTATATTTGCGTGTGCTATATTTAATTTTTTATTGTGGAGTAGTGGCATGGAGGTAGAGTAAACGTTTACTGAATACTAGGGGTGTGGGTTCGAAACTTGGCTACCAATGTGACTTTTCAATTTGATTTTTAATTTTAAGTATATCTCAGACACCTTTGACGTTCAGCGAGGAAAACAGGTTGAGACCGAATGATCTGAAATACCATGCTTTAATTTTTTTAATTTTGAGTTATGTAGTCTGAAAACTACAATCAATCCGCCTTGCCTTTTCCTAACTATGTTGGGGTCAGCTTCCAGTCTAAGCGGATGTAGTTGAATACCAGTATTTTACATGGAGCGACTGCCTATCTGACCTCCACAACCCAGTTACTGGGTAATTCGAAACCCCTATATTTAGTAAATTCTATTCTACCTATTCTCTTTTTCTCTAGGTATGGCAATTGAGCCGATGTCGATAATTCAGCCAATGTGATAAATTCTGATGTGATGTGAGAAAACGTGCGAAGGAGGAAAAATAATACCATCTAAATCCAATATTAGTTGATTAATAAATAATTGAATTTAATGTGAAACTTGTTGACGAGTATTAGTACCGACATCAAAACAAACAAATAAAAAGTATTGTTAAAATATCCATTACAGAACACTTTGACATTACAGGGAACGCTAAAAGTGTGACATATGCCCCAAAACTCAAATCAAACAAACCCCATTGTTCCGCAGATTGCTTTACAAACCCAATTAATACTAACATTAGCACACAATCACAAATATAATATGTTCGAAAAACACATTTTATACAGAAAAACGACACACATTGCGATCATACACAACTGTCAATCCAAACGTCAGTTTTGGAAAATCGACAAAATCCTATTATAGTATCCATAACAATTGTGTGGGTGATATTACACCCGCCAACATTACCTATACACCCCGCTAAGCTGAAATAACCTTTATAACAAAGTTATAAGGGTGTATACAACAGCTTATGTTATGTATGTTTGTAGTGGGAATATTGAATATTTAGGGACAATCGGTGTGAAAAGTGGTGCCGATCTATTACGGGTAATCGGATTAGGTGGACGTGTCATTTCTATGGGATTAAGGTAAAATGGCTGCAAGTAATAATTGTGTATATTTTGCGAAGCACAGTGAAAGGAATCGTGGATTAATTCTGTTAGTTAATGTAAGTGACAAGGTAACAAAGAGCCTCCTTAACTTTTAGGAGAGGCGGTTGTAGTGAAACTGATACCTACGGATTTACTATTTTACTTTTTTATAATAAAAGGACATGCTTTCGGCAGTACATTAAATCACCGTTGCCCTTGATTATAATATAGATATGTTTAGAAGAGACTCGTGTTGATTTTAACTAGAAACTACAAAAAGTTATAAGAACACACATACATATTTCTGTTTTTTTTAAATAAAATATTATGACTAGTAAACTAGTCATGTCCAGTGCAACCACCACCAGACTAAGTAAGTAAGTAGCGCCATCACCATCACAATAGGAACCAACGTGTTCTCGAACTATTTACCAAAAGTCAACGGTAAATACTTATTTTTTGTTACAATTTGTCAATACAAACATCTGCTATATCGGGTTCGATTCCCGACCCGATTGTTATGGCTCAGACAAATTGTCGGTCATTGAATGCGCGTAATGGCAGCACGCATGATTTCATAGCTAAGTGTTGAGGCCCATTCATTACGCGATTGACTTTTAACGACATTTATTTTTGCAAGAGATTAACAGAGAGGCAATTCCCATATTTTTAAGAACTTTTTCAATTTAATCTCAGTCTCAATCTATCAAAAATACCTCTAAATTTCCCTACGTTTTTGACAAGTTTTTGTCATTGATTGTCGCTGAGATGCGATTGCTACATGAATTTAATCTGTCAAGCGCCGCTAATGAGACACAATTGATTTTCTATTGTTTCGTCGCCCAACGGCGAACCGCGACGCTTGACCGGTTAAAAATGATTTTTAAGTAAGAAAATTAGCCTTCTGATATTGGTAGAAAACACTGTTTGTTCTTTTGACATCGCTAGTGTTAGTAGGTACCCACAAAGCATAGACTTTTTGTATTTTTGAGTAAATACCAACCTATAAACTGAAGAAGATCTACTTACAGCTACTAAATATGTATTTGTAAAGATCATGTTGCAAGCTTGCAATCAATAAAACTATATATCTATAAAAGATCAACAATATTGCGCTAAAAGTCAAACACTGACCGATTCTCAAAAACACCACAAAAAAATATCCATGCATCCGGTCAGGAAGTCCATTTTATCCACTAAACTCATTATTTATTGTTACCCAACTAAATAATAACTTCGCCAACAAAGGACGCGACTTCACGCGACAATCGCACAGGTTAAGCGCAGCGTGAATGGCACACTTTAAAGGTGCGAGATACAGGCATATGTTTGGTAAAGGTGCCTGTGAATGTGCCTGTTTATTCGCTCGAAAGTAATTTATTGGAGAGTAAAATATTGAATTTGTAACTGTAACAGAATTAATTGGCGAGTCAATGAAGTGACGATTAGCGAAATAATTTATTGATAGCAGCGTAGGTAATAGTCCAACGACTAATAATGTTGGAATAGCTGTTAAACTGGTGTTGGGTCTTTTTACCCGACTACGGCGTAGCGAAAAGGAGGGTTATGATTTTGACCAGTATATGCATGTATGTATGTATATATGTATGTATGTTCATCTGTTCCCTCATAACTTCTAAACTACTGGTCATAATTAGACAAGAGAGGTATCGTAGGAAGCGTCTTGATCGTCTGCTGGTTATAGGCTATGTGACGTCACATAAAATTGAATATGGCGCCCTCTAGCGGGCATAAAGTCATGATCTAAAAAAAATTTTTTTTAATCATGCCGTGTGTATCAAATGAAAGAATTTAATTAGCACATTTAAAAAATATTAATATTACTGAAATAAACCCCAAAATAATTAAATAACAAATAAGTTTAAAAACTAAAACCCGACTACTGAAAAGGATGAAACAAGAAAGTACCTTCCCGTGGTCGCATGCTACCATAGCTTATAATATATGTATTAGTACAGCGGCAGCGGCAGCGGTTTTAGTTTTTAAACTTATTTTTTTCTAAATTAACTTATCTTAGGTATTACATTATATGGTCACTTACTGGTTTTATTTATGTTTTACAATATGAATAAATCAAAATTGAGATAATGAGCGTCGTGGTCTCCTAAAAAATCCAGTCTGTCAGGTATTTACCTGACAGACTGGATTTTTATCCACAAACGTTTAAAAGGGGTTTGTATAATCAGCCTATAATGTTCCCACTGCTAGAACACAGGCCTCCTCTCTTCGTGAGGCTTTGGGCTATAATCTACCACGCGAGCCCAGTGGGGGTTTGTAGATGTCACATGTTTTCGAATTTTTTGTGGTAGTTGTAGGACATGCGGTTGTGCGACATACGATGTTTCCCTTCACCGTTTTGAGAGCAGTGGTGATGAAGTTATTTACACAAAGTAAAGCGCCTGTCTGGGTTCGAACCCACGACCACTCGTAAGTCGGGATCATTACCACTGGGCCACCACTGCCCTCTAAACAAAAGAGGTTCACAAATCAGAAAATATACGAAATAGACATTTACCTATTTATATACATATAGGTGCAACTGGTACAAGTCCAAGGGGTCCCCCATCTATTCCGCAGGGCTATTACCCTTTGTTTTCCCACTTAACGTTACGACTGTTAAGATTTACCGTCATGTGCAGTACCGACTGCCCGACTAATCGCAGCAACTAACGACTAGTCGTAAGGGGTGTGATCGTGCTCAATTAGATAGGGGTAACTGAGTGGTCAAGATGTTAAATGGGGTCCTAATTTGTTGTGCCCTTTTAGATCCCCCTTTAGATAAAACAACTATATATTGGAGATGTATTCTTTTGTTTGTTTGTCTCAATCAAATTACATACATATATAGCTACATGAGGAATAGTAGTGTTCAACTGCATCTGGTTAGACTGGAAGCCAACCCCATCATATTGGGAAAAAGCTAGAAAGATGACATATTTGACAATAATTCGCACCGGGAGTAAACTAGACGAAGTATAATAAGTGAATATGTACAGTTTCTTATACTAGGTTTAATCATTTAGTCCACTTTCGTTCTTCTAAGTAATAGGCTCTGTCATGCAAAGATGATAATTATCCGTAAACTACTAGGTATTGACTATGAGGTAGGTATGCGATGGAAGACCCTTACTGGTTGGCTGATAAGAGCATTCAAATTAAAATGAACCACAACATGACATTTATACAAGAAAACCAAGTACTTACTAAGTTCCAATTAGACCCTTGTAAGATTATAAACGAATAAGAAAATTTCTCCTCAAAAATCTTGTTAAGAAACGACTTTCCTCAAATCATGAGGATTTCGTTGACAAGAAACAAATAGCTGAAAGAATTTAAATTCAAAAACTAATAAAAGTGTTTTCAGCGAGAAGCGGAACCTTCATATTATCGCATAAACTGAACGAATGAGCGGGATGTAGCGTCAGCAGCACAAACTGTATGGAACACTTGTTTTATAACTAGATACCATTTTAATATGAATAATGATAAACCCGCGGATTTCGTGCTTAGGGAGTAGTCCATACGTACGGAACCCGTAGTTTCGTCAGAAGTTACGGGTCCGTATCACCTACGGACATAATAATTTGATGGCAACATATTTAAGATAAAGTAAGTAAGTAACATCGTTTACATAATTCAAAATTACAATATGGAGGTATCGTTTGTCCCAAACTAGGCACAGCCTGTGTCCTGGGCACCATTTGATTGTTTTTTTTTAGTTTTACTTGTTTTGTTAGTTCCTATTTTGTTTATTAATTCACTAGCTGACCCGCGGCGAACTTCGTACCGTCTCAGAATCAATCTTAAATACTTTTTCTTACCGTTTTAATAGATTTTCTGCTATTCTGGGCGGAGGCAAATCCAACAAATCAATGATCATAAAAATCGGTCCAGCCGTTCTTGAGTTATAATTAAATGGTGTAATTAACCCGACTTTGTTTTGTTTATATATACTCGTAGATGATTGTTACTCCTGCCTTATTGTTAATACGTCTGTTTTTATTAAAATTTCATTGTACAATAACTAGGATCTATATCTGTAATGGTGTGCACGTTTTTCCCATTATGTAAATAATAAAATAAATTATTTATTAAACATAATTTAAAAAGCCACACACAAAAGTCGTCATCTTATGCAAACGGTACAGCAAAAGATAGATTTTTCAAAAATTTAACAGCCTGTCATTGGGGCTCCGGCCGGGGGCTCGCGGGGGCGCGGGGCTTGGGGGACGGAAAGTAATCAACAATTTAAAATTGGGGGCTAATCTCGCGCCCGCCGTAATCGCCGGTGATCGGTCTCCGCCGGATAAGGGAGGCTGCTCATGTAGACATACTTGACAGGTGGCAAGTTGCTTTTACAAGGCTTTTGGGTTATCTATTAAGAATATTGTCAGGATGTTGTGATTTAGGGTTTGCAATATAGTAATGTAACTCTCACCCTTTGATTTCAATGCAGGTGATAAGGAACATTATGGAATCTGCCAATTTATTCTGTAAAAATGTCAGCGTGAAAAATGAAGTGAAGTGAGTTTGAAGTGAGCTATCAATAGTGTCAACCTCTAGCATCAGGAGGAATAATAGGAATACGAGTAGTATACAGAAAAATGGGGATAGTAGACAATATAATATTTTGTTTTTGTGTGAATATTGTGTGCCTTACTCAACCTCCAGAGTCAAATAGATTAAACTTATTTTCTTTCTTTCTTTAGACAGCTCACTTCATATAAGTTATCACGGTGAGATTTTTTACACTATGACTCTGGCCGATTCCCATAGTTTTCTTTAGTTCCACAGACCTGATGCTCAATAAGGTTAATCAAAATCCATGTTTTAGAACTTAGACGTAGGTACGTGAACTCTTAACTGCACAAGAGTCAACTAAAGACCTATTTGGCTCGCCTCGTTTCAAATGGGTTTTTGGAAAAAAAGGAAAAACAACTCAAGACATCCGTTTAGGAAATTAGTTTCCAATCAAGAAGGCGTCAAAGGCAAACAGTCGGCAGTGTTAACACGTGTCCCCACTTATCTCACGTATTTGTAAACACAGTCCTCACATCTTAACTTTGAACAACTTCCTATTCTAAAATCTTTGTTAAAATAATAAAAGCTCCTCTCATGTGAAAACCCCTCAAGGTGTTTGTTTCTCCGACAAATTGACGCGTCACTTATCTTGCGTCCTTCTCATACTAATACGCCTCCTGAATAATGTTTATCGTCGTCCCTTTCTCACTAAATAACGAATAACAAACATAATCCTTGCTTAATGGTCAGTCGGATTATTTTGGCTATCGTGATGTTTGATGGGATGAACGAATAGGCCGTTATAGGCCTCTAAAGCAAGCTGAAGTGGCAGTGGGCTGGCCATGTTTGTCGAAGGACCGATGACCGGTGGAGCAGATGAGTCCTGGAGTGGAGACCGCGTATCGGCAAGCGTAGTGTGGGACGTCCCCCAGCTAGATGAACCGACAACCTTAAAGAGGTGGCCGGGACAGACTGGCTGGATGCGGAAGGCGTAGGTCAGAGTGTTGTGGCCTGCATAGGAGATGCCTAGGTTCTGCAGTGACTGCTGATGCGCCGAGTTGACAGTGGCCTCTGAAGTACCTAACTAGGAATAGAAATGCTATACCTACTTATCTATAGTTTTAATGATAACTCTTATAAATCCACAGAACAAAAATGACCTACGATTTAAATGTGCTTAGGTTGTTTCAAAATTCCATAATTACCTAGGTTCCTGTTCTTTTCTTAATATCTCTTGCTAACTAGGCCGGTTTGAGGCAATTGTTTGAGGAACTTGAATTCATCAGATTCAACTAACCGACTATTTAATTGATAATATTAATTTTTCAAGCTCCGCTAATGAGACACAATTGATTTTCTATTCTTTAGTCGCCAATCGGCGAACCGCGCCGCTTGACCGGTTAACTGTACCAGTTAGGAACCTTACATATTGAAAATGAAATCTATTTATTAGTGTGCGTATTTGCCGTTGGACTCATAGTTGACTACTACAATACAATAAGGTGTAGCAGCAATTATTTCACAACAGGAATAGGTTGTCTGGGCTCAACCACACTGACCTCTGGTAAACACTGTATCAAGGTAGGACTGTCCTCCTCTTCCTTGACAACTAATAAAATTACGTAATAATAAATTGTATAAATAACAGAGTAGCCATGTCATCGCTCCCCAGTCGCAGACTGCTGTAATACTACCGCAGTATAATACAAGTCTTGCTGACGAGGGGAGTAATGATCGGGCTACAAACGTAAGTACCCAGTGCAATGAGGAATTGAGGAATGCTTTGGAGGATGCGATTCAGGAATATCGCTTCATGTCGCCCGAACTTAGGCCACGCTTGCCTCGTTTGCCCATGCATAACAAAAATAGGGCGCTGGTGGCGGTTCTGGATTCGCAGTTGTCAAAATATTTTGATACCTGCGAAGACCTCACCGATACTCATTCGATTCTGTACTGCGCGGCTGTAGCGGCATGTCGTGTAGCTCACGTTAAATTTACCAATGACTCTAGAGCTACACGACCGAAACCAGCCGTACCAGCTTGGCAGTGCAGAATTGAACGTCGTATTGGTGGGGCCAGAACGCTCATCGGCAAACTAATCTGCTTCAGGGAGGGCAATACTCGCCCCAGAGTGATGCGCTTTGTGAGGCGGGCATTCTTAGGGACTGATATCAGCCCTCAAGACTATATGTCCTGTGTCACAGAGCGCATCGACTTCCTGAAGCAGAAAGTGTATGCATGGGCGAACCGTATCCGTCGGTATAAGCGGCGAGTAGAGCGATACACTCAGAATCGCACCTTCCAGAGTGATGAAAGGTGGGTTTATAGGAGTTGGGAACGACCGGACCAAGGTGTGGCTGACACGCAACTGCCAGATGATGATGCCATGTGTTCCTTCTGGCGCAGTATCTGGTCGGTGCCTGTCAGTCACACCGAAGGTGATTGGGCTCGAGAGGTCGAGCGAGCCTGCGATCCAATACCAGAAATGGGGCCTATAACCATCTGCCCCCAAGATGTAGCTCGTGCAGTCCGTCCACTGCCCAACTGGAAGTCTCCAGGGCCGGACGGGCTGCAGAAATTTTGGATAAAATGGTTTTCAAGGTCGCACGCTCGCTTGGCATCTCAGTTCCAGGTCGCTTTGGAATCTGGTTCGCTACCCCAGTTCCTAACGACAGGAATTACCCACCTGCTCCATAAATCAGGTAGCACCGCGGAACCCAAGAATTATAGGCCGATCACGTGTTTACCGACGGTTTATAAAGTTCTTACATCCATTTTGAGAGCTAAAATTAACAAACATATAGACTCCAACGCCATCATGTCTACCTCTCAGAATGGATGTAGGAATGGATCCCGCGGTACTAAGGAGCTACTCCTCATTGATATGGCCATCAGCCAACAGGTTCGTCGCTTCCGAAAGGATCTGTCGACATGTTGGATAGATTATAAGAAGGCCTATGACTCGGTGCCACATACATGGCTCATGAGGGTGTTGGAATTGTATAAAGTAGATACAACTCTGCGCACCTTCCTGGTATCGTGTATGGGGCAATGGAGGACGGTCCTTCGCTATCCAGGATGTCGAAATATTCAGAGGAATAGCGAACCGATAAGGATCGAGCGAGGCATATTTCAGGGTGATAGTTTGAGTCCGCTTTGGTTCTGCTTAGCCTTGAATCCTCTTAGCACACTGCTGGAGGATTCAGGTCTAGGCTATCGGTTGAGGAGAGGTGGTCAGGTTATATCGCACCTCCTCTACATGGATGACCTAAAACTCTTTGCCCCCAACAATTTGCAACTGATGGAGCTACTGAAAGTAACTCAAACTTTCAGTAACGCTGTTAGGATGGAATTTGGTGTGGACAAATGTGCGGTCATGCATGTAAAACGAGGGGAGATTGTGGAATCTGTGGGAACTCAACTCTCGGATTCCACAAACCTTAGAGCCCTCTCCGCATCCGAAACCTATAAGTATTTGGGTATGTCGGAAGCGTTAGGCATCAATGTTACTGACATGAAGCAATCGTTAAAGGAGCGCTTCTTTGGCCGCCTGAAAAAAGTGCTTAATAGTCTTCTATCAGGCGGAAACAAGGTGCGTGCCTTCAACGGTTGGGTCATGCCGGTTTTGATGTACTCTTTTGGCATACTCAAATGGACTCAAACCGAACTCGACGCCCTGGATAGGAGGGTCCGTACGCTGCTGACTGCAAATCGAATGCATCACCCACGGTCATCGGTAATGAGGTTGTATATCCCGCGAAAGTGTGGAGGTCGAGGGTTTTTAAACGCTAAGACCCTCCACAATCGCGAGATATGCAATCTCAGGGAATACTTCCAAGAAACCGACGTGGGGATGCATCGAGATGTAGTCATAGTGGACAAGGGCCTCACCCCGCTCTCCTTGGCTAAAGAGAACTGGCGCAAACCAGTAGTGCTTGACACTAATGATCGCATGGAGGTATGGCAGAGTAAGGAGCTTCACGGACGCTTTCTTCGGGCCCTTCATGGACCCGATGTAGACCTACTAGCGTCCGTAGCCTGGCTACGTTGCGGTGATCTCTTTGGAGAAACCGAAGGTTTTGTTTGTGCAATTATGGACGAAGTTATGATGACAAACAACTACCGGAGATATATTGTGAAAGACGGCACGGTTGACATCTGTCGGGCATGCCACCGGCCGGGAGAATCAATCAGGCATATTATCTCCGGGTGTTCTCGTCTAGCTAACGGAGAATACTTGCATAGACACAACCTTGTAGCCAGGATAATCCATCAGCAGCTTGCTTTGAAATACAACCTTGTAGAATCGGAGGTGCCGTACTATAGGTATGTGCCCGACCCAGTTCTCGAAAATGGTAATATCACATTGTACTGGGATCGATCCATCATCACTGACAGGACTATTGTTGCCAATAAGCCTGATATAGTGGTGGTGGATCGATCAGAGCGGCGCGCAATGATTGTTGACATAACTGTCCCGCATGATGAGAACCTCGTGAAAGCTGAGAAAGATAAACAAATTAAGTATCTTGACTTGGCTCGCGAGGTTGTCGACATGTGGGATGTGGACTCAGCGATCATTGTGCCGATAGTCGTTACAGCCAATGGTTTGATAACCAAGAGCCTCGACCAACACCTAAGGAGGCTCTCGTTGGGCAGCTGGATCAAGGGCTTGATTCAGAAAGCGGTACTTCTGGACACGGCTCGCATTGTCAGGAGGTTCCTCTCTCTGGAGCCCTGACCGCCGGTAGCTTGGACCCTGTTCCCGATACCGGTGGGCTACTATTTTTTATATTTTTAAATGTTTTTATATATTTTTTATACTAATATTTAAAAATATAATTTATATGTATATAGTGAAATAAAGGAAATAATAATTGTATAATTCTAAGCACTATAACATCGCTAAGAATTACTTTATACTGGATCAACATTTTCTCTAAAGTTTTTGACGGGACGGAACTTTGATATCACAGATCCAATAATTTTCGGTCAAACAGAAAGGTACAAAATTTTTAAATTAGTTAACTTATTTATAAAGATTTAGTAACGCTCTTTTCGCGCCACCACGTGGAGTCCTGACTGACAGCTAGAAGGCGTCGCGACGCGGCAGACTCCGTAGAAGATGGCGGGACGAGCTGGACAAAACAAACGACCAGTGATCCACTTTAGCTCTGGATCGAAAGAGCTGGGAGTCATGTGGAGAGGCCTTTGCCCAGCAGTGGGATGATGCAGGCTAACAGTAACAGTATGAACTTCTGCCTGTTACTTCTACTTACCTAAATATATTTTTTCCCGGATCGAGCAGTGTTATTGAGTTTTTCCATTTGGAATTCAGTAGCATCCTGGAGTCTGGGTTTGTACCGGTTGATGGCAATAGGCTCGTCCCTATTACATGGGACTTAAACATAACTGGTGAAATGCCCCTCTCCTTCGGGGATACAGGCTTTTTTTATGGATGGGAAATCATCAAATGACCTCTCCCGCACTGGGTGGAGCGGAAGGGAGTGTCAGACTCTTACTGACTAAAACCCATCCGTGTTCCTTCCTTAGCCCTTTATGTTCCGGGGTAGCGGTAACCCTTTCGGACAGGCTGGTGTTACGTTATGTAACTACCTACTTTTATGCTATATTTTCCAGAAGGCTGAATGTAAACATAGTAGGTAACCTGCCTAAGCAGTAGGTACCCAATATAATATTAAAGAATTAAGTAATTCGCAAGGACCTACCTACTTATATAGATAATGATCATTAGCAAAGTCTAAAGCCGACCATTTCAAAACTGACCTTGTACTGTCATCATTAAGAGATACCAACTGTTCTAAGCATTAATTAGTAATTAACGGTCAGACTGATCAATCCGAACTGACGGCTTGACAGCCCCCTGTTGGGGTTAATGTCAAGGCCAATGTCGCACAGTTGATTGATTGGTACATATTTATTAATGCTATGAAAATAATTTTATTGTAAGTTTTGAGTTAATAAAGAGCTGCAATATGTTTATTATGAAATCGTTCGTCCAAAAATTATGAACTTGTTGCATTGCAAGCTTGTTTTTAGGGTTTTATAAAAATACGGCACATACCTAACAAAGAAGTAAAAGACCGACAAAAACATTAGATCACAAAAAACAAACAAAAAATAAGCGTAAGGATCTAATGTTGTTATTAAACATTCTTACCTCTTTGGGACATAGCGTGACATTTCGCTACTGAATCTACACGTAGCGACATCTAGGAGACTTGAGTAGAACTACTCAAAAATTGTTTAGCTCAATCATAGCTTTACTTTAAAATGTTGGAGAAGAAACCCATTATTGTATCATTGTTATGTATAATTTATACAAAATATGGGCTAGTTTACTTTTTAATTTGTCTGTAATTTAGAATACGACCGCCGTTAGTAGTTTTAACAGTAGAACATAGATGGCGCTTTAACTAGAAACGTAGGTTGATGGTTAAGTAAAGCCAGCACCATAAGATAGATGGCGTTATTCAATACGAAACAAGTATTGTGATATTATAAAAATTACTTCGTGTTACTACAATTATTATAAGTTCGTCAATACTCGAATAAAAAGTGGCAAAAACAATATTTGTCTAGCAGGTGCTGTTTCAGCCAGCCAATGACAGCAATTGACATGCTTTTGTTTAGATGACATGATTATGTAATCTGAACTTTGGCTTTCTTCTATTTGTTTTGATTAATCTGGGAATCGAACCCAGTCCTCTTCGCTGTCTTTAGACCAACTTGTGGGATAATTGCGTAACGCATGCTTTTCATTTTGACAGTCAACAACATTCATTGCGCTATTTTCGTTGTAGAGCAGACGAATTTTTGAAACATCTGAAGCAATGGATTAGGGATTTCCATCAAACGTAGGTAGCTATTTTGATTGAAAGTGTGTTAAGTACACAATTTGTTTTGAAGCAGAGGCAAGGACGCGGGGTCTATCAAGTACCTAAAAATGCCGTCATTGTTTCTATTATTTCAGTAAGTATGCCTAACTCTATTTATTTCTTTCGCACTGGAAACAGTAAATTATGACACTAACTTGTGGCCTCTGATCATTACTTTGTATATAGAACCAAGTTCTTCTAACTGAACAGACAGCTGTGCAGCTGTGTTTAGCTGGGCAGCCAAGCCAAGCCCAGCCAAGGCACTAGGAAGTGGTGAAGGGCGGGCATTGGGGGACAGTCTTATGTAATTTTGTCGTTAAAAAATGCTGATTCTCAGCCTAGTTTGGATAAATGACCTTTGACTTTTGATTACAAAGGGGACAGTAAAACAAGCTAAAATTATGGAAAACTAAGTATTTATTTCTCATCCTGACTATACGTACACTAGGCTACATCATACTGAGTAGGTACAGCGCTCTTCGGACACTAGATACTAAATCTCTTATTACTCTAATGATATCAATTTACAATTTTGTGTTTTTGACTTTTTTCTCTTATGTACAGTGAACACTAGGTTATTAAGCTTCAAAAAATATTTCTTGAGTTAATTTTCTGACAATACCGAACTAGGTAGGATGTACTAAAGGCATATTTTATAATATAAAAATATTAGTGTTACAGACACAGTGACCGGTTTTAGTTTTAATGAAAAATATGTTTTTCAGTTTAGCCTTGTAGGAATAGAACCAGGCAACTTAGTAATTTGCCCTAAAAGCCAAACTAACTTTTTTGTAGGTAAAATCCAACTCAACGCCAAGTATGATGGTGTTTTAAGTGAAATGACCATTTTAGTAAAAAGTATTATGTTGGGGTAAGGATAAGACCATAAAAATAAAAAATGGAGAACAACACAATGTTTAGAGCATTAAACAAAATGCAATATAAACCTGGACTTAAAGTTTGATTCGAACGGTTTTATCCTAGCTTCGAACTTACCCCAACAAACTATATTATAATTACAATAATAAAGCGGTATTTGAGCGAAAGAAGGGAAGACATCACGAAGCACAAAATATACTTTTTAAAATGCAACAACAGAAATGTTTCGATGAAGGAAGATTTTTTAATCGCGATGCAGCCCACTCAAATATCCGTTAGCCTGGCTAAAAGCCATGATTGGCTGTATTTTTATTTCAGTAATCACAGTAGTTAATTTGAGTTTGACAATTTGTCAGACAATTGTTAGGTGGTTGGTTTAATTGGCCATATATAAACAGGGTATTTGGGTGACATGTTAGTCAAGTTTAGGAAGCTGTGAGTGAAAGAGAAAAGAGATTGGTGCTAATGCTAAGCTGTCTTGTTGCAGCTTTATCTTAAATAAAATGTGGCGTTGTTTTCTAAAATTTTATCTAGTTGTCTGTAAGTTTATGAAAAGCATAGAAACGCGCAATCTATTATTATTAATGTTCGTTTGTACTATTTTATCAGCTGAACGAGTAGGTAATAAGGACTATGATATGGTTACATAAAATTAGCATGGCATACCTACCTATAAAATAAATATCGAATACAATATCAATATAAAATCGTATATACTTCAAACATCGGCTCTATTTTTTTGTAGTTTTCCAAAAGTAAGTAGGTACTTATAATCTAATACTATACGATTATTGCACAAAATTAATAAACACATAACGTAGTTTATTACAATCACTGTATAAAAACTGCAAAAAAAAGCTTAAAAACTATCTACTAATAATAGTGCTGCCAAATTAAATGAAGAACACAAAAGATTTTGTACTTATGAAGTTAAAAACACTATTTGAAATAACCGCTTTATTTTTTTCATTTTAATCTGGCAACACTCGTATACATATAGTTCTGAGATTTGTCCAACAGATGGCGTTATTATAAGTTTCCTAAGTTATTAGCGAACATCAAACCGAAACGTAAATGTTATTCGTATCTAAACTACATACACAAAGTAAGCTTGTACAAAAACATTAATAGCCCACACAAACTCAAAAATATTTACAAAAAGGGCTCCCACACATTATTGTACTTTATTTTTCGTCCAAACAATTTTGGAGTGCGCGATACACGAGCACAAGTTCTTCAAAACTAACAGAATTATTTTTGCAGCAGTTTGAAAATAATGAGAAAACAATGCATTTCCTAACATTTCTCTTTTAAGGTGTTATATAATATCAAATTATTTAATAGCAATATTAAACAATCTCTTATGTTTGAAACAATGAGATGGAGCCCTCAGACTTACAGATCAGTCACCACAAAGATTTTGATAAAACGATACAATTATAATTTGGTTCGGTCATTTATAATATTCTCTCTCGTACCGACAGCACCTAATCTACTATCAAATCCATTTTTCTCTACATGACCCTGATCATTTTGTTTTCAAAGAATTTAACACTCGGTATCTAATAGGCCAATTAACACAAAAACCTGAAGGTCAATTCTCGTAATTTCAAACATTCACAATCTAGTCGCAGTCTCATCTCGGCGACGAAAAATGTCAAAATGTAGGGAAATTAGAGGTTTGAGTAGTTTGACCACGGGGAAAGATCCAAGGTCAAATTTCCTTGTGGTCAAATCAGTTGGACAAAATAGTTTGACTACGGGGAAGGACCGGTATTTTTGACAGATTAACACTGAGGTCAGACTGTGAACGTTCCTAAAATTACGAGAAATTCCCCTCAGTGGTCAGAAGCAGTCAATCACAGTATTCGTGGCAGTAAAGCTACATTATCCTAAAAGAGCGCTTCCGCCATTTTGTCTTTTGGCTTCCGACTTATTTTATAACGGATGTCACGAAAGCTGTCATTTTCACCAGTATTTGACATTGAGGTGTCAAAAACGCTCTGTATTTGGACATGACGGCCGCGTGTGACCGTCACCGCTCTTTTAGGAGAAGCCCGATCGAGAAGCCGTACCTTTGTCCATTTTCATTGGTCTTTCAGAAACCGTGTGTATTCTAGATTCGTAATTAAACTTTTATTACCAAACGGTTTCTAAGAAAGCTGTCACTGATCTCAATTTTAACCCTTAACCTAAACTTTACATCTCAACATTACTCAGACTATCAAACTTTATCTCTTTAACTTCCTCAGGGTTAAAACTCTTCACGGATACCTTACCGTCCCCCGACAGGTCTGTACTCGATAACTTATTCGTAATCTTCGTTATCGATATACGACTCTCGATATCATTCGAATCACATATACTTTCTAATATTACGCCTTTTTCTACTTTCCTTGGCTTCGGCAGGACTTGGTTCACTTTTGTGTTTCTCAACTTTTCACTGAGCAGTTTGTTACAAGTTTTTCGGGACATGTCTAAGGCTAACGGGTCTTCTTGAGGAGTTTCCTTCTTGTCTTCTGGCTTGTTCTGTTGCTTCATCTCCGCTACTTCTGCATTCGACACGTTGTCTTTCTTCTTCCATTTCGTTCTTCTGTTTTGGAACCAAATTTTTACCTGAAATTAAGAGAAGAGCATTTATTAATAGGTGGAATAGAAAATTACTTGCGTTGCATTAAATTAACGTAAAGTCGTTGAATATTCGCCTGAAGGTCATAAAAATACGGTAATGTAAATAGCTAACAGGAATATTATATGAACAGACTTTCTTTAGTTAAGTTAGCACGTGGTGTCTTGCAGTACCTAGTAATTAAATCCAACAAACACAAAATTAACCCTTGAAGTTTCTCTAGGTACTGTGTCGGATATTGTAACAATAATCAGAGGTGCTCCCTAATTCCGACAGTTGCCATGGGACTTAGCACGAGTGTGTGCAAGTGTGTGTGAGTGTGCGCGAGTGTGTGCGAGTGTATCGGTTAACAAACAGTTAATTACGAGCTGATCGATCTCAGCCCGGGGGAACCGCTAGTGTGGGGATGTTGTCGATGTCGATGTTTGTAAGTGGAGAATTGAGGACGATTATCGTGTTTCTGATGTAAGTTCATTAACTTAGAATTAACAGTTGGATGTAATTTAAATTATTGACAATGTTGTGTAAATATGTGAGCACCATGTATCTATCACATAATTGTGATAGAGTAGGTAATTTTATTTTAGGTGCATCGTCTTCACATTTAATTATATTTATGTATACCTAATGTATGTATACAAAACCTTGTAAAACATTTTTAAAGAGTAACGGTGGAGTTTCTTGCCAATTCTTCTCCATACGAAACTACCTTTTGGAAGGGGCGGCTAGAATCAATTCGTTCAATTTTGACGTTCAAAAGTACCTTTTATGGTGCATATTTGAAATAAATGATTTTACTTTGTCTTTAAAATATATCTCAACATTCCAACAAGCAGTAAAACAAAGCTATATAGTCAGTCATATATATGTCTAGACAGATAACTATCTGACAAGTAGAAACCTAATAAAATATCTATTTAGATATCTCAAAATACAATTCAAATACTAAAGTAGCAGAAATCATTTCCCCGACCACGGCGACCGCCAACCTTCAGACCAACAACATTACTATAAGTACACACACAGCTAAGTAGGTACTCTAACTAAAGTAAGTAGTTGAGCAGGGCGTGAACTTATCTCGTAAAATAATCGTAAAAACAACACCACTTAGATGCAGTTGTGAGGGAACGTTAGCACCCCTTATTGTACCTATTGCATCTTGTGGTAGAAACTTGTCTGATTTTCCTAACAATATCTTGTACACATCGATGATTTTTCTGAATGAATGAATATCATTTATCGTATTTAGGCCTGATTTTTCAATAGTCAGATAATTTTTATATGAGGAATAAATATTGCGGTTTAACAGCTTTTGTATAGAAAAATGTCAAACTGTCATAAAATTTATTCCTCAGATAAAAGTTATCTGACTAGGTATTCAAAAATCAGGCCTTAATCTTGTGTAAGTAATTATATAGTTAGAAACTTTTTGATCACTTCTACTTATTTCCCTGATGTCACGTGTTTCATTAAGAAATAAGTAAACCATTTTTTTTCTTTCGTGTTCCTCAGTATCCTGAAAAACCCAAAACCCTGCCTCCGGATTTCCTACACGTGAAGCAGATGATTCTTCAAAGAATTTACAGAGAAAAATGAAGCTTTTTATTCCGTTGTGGGTAGTTAACATTCTAGTAGTTTTAAAAGATTTTTTCGCTACTTGATATTTTTGATGTTCTGCTGAAAATTATGAAAATGTGGAGCTCAAACCCGCGACTCATAGCGCAGATGTTAGAGCGTCTTGAGAGAGCCACTGCACTCATCAGGCGGCATCCTGCCTCGCCAGGCTATGGAACCAACCCGCGAATACTTATTATACGACACATAACGCTTTCAAAAGTCTCTCTATCACTACAATACAACTCGAAGTGACAGTAACTTAAATTCTGACGCATATTTGTGTAGGCCGCACCGCATAGCAAACATCTTTCTATAGATCATTATCGTTTGTATGACCCTACTCAAATAAGCAGCAGCAGTCAGTGGTTCTGTCTCGCATATATAGAGTCACAGCATTATGCTGAGCGATCGCCGTTTCGCGTGTATGTGGCGTAGTTTTTCCCCCAACTTGTTCTTTTTTTGCGTCATGTTTTCCGCAAATAGGTACACGTATTTTCTTTCTTTCTTTTTTTTTCAAGCTACAGGCGTGCCGCACCGTGGTCCTTGCGGCCTGATGCGGTTGTAATGTGCTCTGAGCATAGTCAGCCGTATGTATGTCGGTACATTGATCAGTTTGCCCACTTTGCTGCGATCAAATTGTGTTCATTGCACCGCCACTGATTACGTTGATCGGCGCGCATTAGTCGGTCAAGTAGTGCGTTTGCTATTAGCACTAATTAGAGAAAGTAGGCTTAAATCGTTGCTAATACTGACATATTTCTCCTATTATATACTTATATAGCCAACATGGATAAATGACTCACATTGTCGATGGTCAATAGCTATTAAGGTTGATCGAGCAATTGATAACCGTAGTTTTGTTAAATGGAAGTGGATACATACCGCATACCTGATAAACTTAGAAATGAAGTTACAATGATTGTCTCGTGTTACTAGCAGTACTCCGTTGAACCCACACCTTTCAAATCGGAACAAATTAACACTGTCTAGCACAGTGTCTTGCTAGCAGAAATCCAGTATTCCCCAATGAGATCTAAATCTGAGTTAATGTTTTCTCTACGAAAGTTAAAGTCATTAAAAGGCCTAATAGACCTACAAATGCTTAAGGAAGAGATAATGATGGTCGTTTTAAGTAACACTAGGCATTATTATTTTAACCGTTGCCATTGTGCACAAAGCAAGACGAACGTGGATCCACGCGAGACACAATGGCTTTATAAATGTTATTATAGCATTCAACCGGTTAAGTTTCACCTAGAAACTTCGGAAAAACAACCTTAGTGAACATTTTTGTTAATATATTTGCGCCCCCCCCCTCCCCTCTCCTCTACCCCCACAGGTCGCGACTCGCGCCACAGATGATAAACGCGGCCGTATGATTTACAACGATGGCCGCACACAGACACACGGACACATGCCACACAATGGCGCGCCATGTAATTGCTGAGCAAATTAATCCGGGTAACATGTGACATTTGACTCCGACTGTATACACAGTACACCTTTAGTTAGGATGTGGGCATACAGGGCTAAGCGTTATCCGGCTTCCGGGTCGAAAAGTTGAAAGAAGAACTTAGTTACGATTAGAGGCATGATAAGAAGTACTTACTACATTAATTTATACAGGGTGGCAGCAATATGCTTCTAGACCCCCTTTACCGTCGATTATAAAAAAATCTGTTGTTTCATATATTTTTTTTTTAATAACTGAAGAAGCATTTCAACGCACGGGGGTTTAGAATCATGTGCTGAATCCATAGGTACTTTTTGCGCATCGATGTCCCTGCAACCCTGTATTATTCCAGGTAATAAAAGGTAATTTTTGACTTGATTAGTCTATTATAAAATACTCGTAGCAAAAAAAAAGCTACCCAACATGAAAACGGTTGATTTATTTGCATCAGTGTACCCTGCGTGGTGAAATTGAGATACGTTCTAACTGCAGTCAAAATTCATGACGTAAAATTCTGTAAACTGCTGACTAATGGCCCCCTAATTAACGTCCCAAAAGGGTGTAATGTGAGCAAGATAAATAATTATGTATTTTCCATGAACACCAAAAAAAAAAAATTTCCCCCCGTTGTGCCCACACCCTAACGTCACAATGCAATCCACTTGCTTGCAAACATGAAGATAATTATTATTGATTGCGCATTAGCACGCGTGACTGAAACAGATATACACGACAACCTACGTGTAAGCGAGAGGTCAGAGGTCCGAGATGGATTGATAGTGTTACATGTCAAAAGAGCGCTAATTGGACGTTTGTGTCAAATGGGGGTAGGCAGGTCAGGAGGTGTTATGATGGAGCTACGGCCGCGGTTTTGGGTGTTATCTGGTGGAAGGGACAGACGACTTGAGTGAAGTAGGGCGGTTCAAGGCAGAGAAAGGAGTAGCATAAACAATAAGCTACAGAAATGTAAAATAGAGTTTTGTGAGCAAGGCAGTCGGATATAATACTTCTAGTAATCATAAAGACATTATCAACAGCCTACTATTTATTTGGTAATCCATACTAATACTAATTACTAATTTACTAATAATATTATAAATTCGAAAGTAACTCTGTCTGTCTGTCCTTTTCACGCTTAAACCGCTGAACCGATTTAGATGAAATTTGGTACAGAGATACATAGTTTGAGTCCCGGGAAAGGACATAGGATACTTTTTATCCCGATATTCCCACGGGATCGAGACTTATGCGGGTGAAAATACGGGGCGCAGCTAGTATATTATAAAGGTTCCCATATATTTTTATGTTATGTGAATGTTGTTGTACAGCATCCAAGTGAAGTTACTACGGTTTCAACTCAGGTCAGTCCATAGAGATTTTTCCATCACATTTGCTGGCCAAAGAATTGAAACAAGAACGCCATTTTTACAATAACTAAGGCACAAACACAATCTTAAGTATATATAATAAAAGTAAAGTTCCTAGAATTGTAAGAAGTTCCTCAGCTCCTCCGAGAGGCACAATGACACAGACACGAGGACGACTCGCACATACCAAACAATAAGTGAGGGAATGTCAACTATGTAATTGGAAATTATAGATACTATTATTGATATATGATTGAAATAATACTGTTCGTTTTTAATGCTGAATTCTGCTTTGTTTTAATATTTTGAAAATTAATCATTAGTAATTTAAATTGGCTCTTATTGACTGCGAGACCTAGTGAATCATGGACATGAATATTCATAAACATGTACTTAAAAGGTTTCTACTTAGGCAAAATAATTGAATACGTAATTATGTAGTGCGTAAAATAAATAAGTTTATCTGATTGTTTAATTTCGCTAATTTTACCTACCTACACAAACCACCAACATTGTCCTCATCTACACTGTCAGATAAGATTACCTACGATACATCTGAAGTCCTAAATCCACTATCCGACTGACTAATCAAACACAACGTTTCCAGATTATCGAGCAGTGTGCTGCCGCATCAATTAGCCGCACAATAACATCACTATCATAAGGCCCGCTGTTCACGGTAGTTCAGGCAATCAATATTACCGCGGAGCGTCGCTTTGTTCGGGAGATCAGTGCACAGGACCCTATTAGTCCGGACAGCCGTGTAGGGACGGGCAAGTGTCGAGGGATTTGTCGATGATTCGGTTGTTTTGGGCTTGTGTGTATTGAGGTTTTGTGTTTCGTGTTGGGTTTGGTATCATGGTTAGGGTTTTAATTAAGTTATGTTTTTGAACATGTTGCTCGGCTGTAGTGCTTGCTCTACAGCAAGTACTACAGCCGATCAACATGTTAATCAATCAAGGGGTTGATTATTTAACCCCTTGATTGAAAACAAAAAACAAATACTTATAAAAGGCGCATTGAAATTTGTTATTTTTAACATAATTTTAACTTTCGGAGGTCGTGGGTTCGATTCCCACCCAGGACAAATGTTTGTGTGATGAGCACGATCATTTGTTCTGTGTCTGGGTGTAATTTATCTATAATATGTATGTATTTTTACACTTTTATATTAAAAACTGCATTATTTTTTTGTTACTATACTACATAATAATCATTATAATAATATTAAATAGAATCAGTATAACAAATAATTACAATTAAATGTAGTCACAAATGTGTATGTATTTAGAAATATATAAGTACCTATGTTTATCAGTTGTCTAGTACCCATAACACAAGCTCTGCTTAGCTTGGGACTAGATGGCGTTGTGTGATAGTTGTGGAATATTATTTATTTTATTTATTTAACTTTTATATTGAATTAACAAAGTACAAACAACATCTTTATTAGTGTAGCTATTTTTCTCAAACCTTATAAGTATTAACTTTACTCAAAGGAACTACTTTCACACATTAACATTATATTACTATACCTAAATATAAAACAAACCTACATACACACAACCCACATAATAAGGAAGCAGCAATCAATAGCGCAGTGTCTCAAACGTCTTGTTCGCAAGATCATTGTACATGACCCTATTAGTGCAGGCAATTGACTAGGGAGGGGAAAATATCGATATAATGCTGCGAGTCAACGGATTAATGGGGTGCGGTTTGTATTTTTAGTATAAATACAGGATTGGGGGAGTGAAAGCCGGTGACCTACACACAATCCTATTATTGCTGATTTTTAGATAGGGTTGCGATATCAAAGTAAAATAGAATAAAATAAAAATATTCGTTTTCTTTTTGTATTAAATAATCAAATTAACCGAACTTATGTAGCTTGTTAATATTCAAGATTTTCATTTGACTATACGAGTAGGACATAACTTTGTTTAATCAAAAATAACCAAAGTGATTTCCACTTCCAAGTTATTCCTGTAAGCTATTTAAGTTAGTCTTTAGCCAGTAGGTCCTTTATATTTTATACTAAACACAACCCCTAACTGCGTTTATTTACAAAATTATTGGCAATTATAAGTAAAACAATTAGTTGAAAGGCGCATAATACATAAACAGTGAGCAGTCAATAGCACACAGTGTCGCAAGCGGCGTGTTCGCGAGATCATTGTACACGACCCTATTTGTGACGGGTTTGCGTAGGGAGGGGATACTGTCGATACAAATATATCGACAATTTTATTATTTTTGAATTTTGTTTCTATTTTATATGGAGCGGTAGAATATCGATACTAAATATGTATTATCGATAGTGTAGCTATAAAAAAGAACTAGTTTTTATTGTTCCAGGATTCCTAGAAATACCAGTAATCGTACCTAGAAATAATTATGCGAATAAATAGTGTAAAAAACCGGTGTTAAACTTAATTGAGTGCACCACTTTGAGACAGGTTTATTTTATTATACAAGCGTGTGATTTATATAAAATCGTTATAAAATCAATTAACAGTATAAAGCCAGTATTTAATTACTGATTGCAAATAAATTTATGGCCCGACAGAAATATTAACACTGCACTGATATTGCACATTTACTGAATACGATTAACAAAGTGATTGTATTGTTGATATAAATAGCAGGGATTAACATGTAAATGTTTAATTGCGCGGCTCTATAAATTCACGACAACTCTATATTTTTTAGTTTACGTAAATGTCACGTTTTACGCAAAAGCGAAAGTCTTTATTCTCATAGTGTCTTGAGAAAAATATTTTGCTAGGACTTTTACGCGAAGTTTTCTCAGCAAACAGCAAAATTTTGACGTTGGACTACCAAACAAAGTTGACCTTCCAACATACTTCTAAACGAAAACATCTTTTAACTACAAACAATACCTACCGAAAAACATCTCCACAATAAAAAAATCGTTAAAATGACATCAATCCATCGAGCGAGCCGTCCATCACTACGCTTATCTAAGCCGCCGGCGATCGAAGCCAATGACTAAGCCCCGTTAATCGAACAATTATTCATTGAAGATAGTCATCCCTCCTCATCCCACTCCCTCACCCCCCTCACCCCCGGGAGGACGAACAATCAATTATTTCACCCCCTTTGTTCTTCTGGGACTGTTCGCAAGACAGGCTGCGTAACTTTTGATGCAAGGTAGCTTTTTTCTTCGGGTGTTGTATCTAATTAATCTGAGATTGCAATAGTTTGTGTCTCATTGTGAAACGCAGATTACAAACCAGCTCCCTAATTGCGTAAAAATATTGATCTCAATCAGAATCATTTTGAAGGACATTGCTAATCCATTGCTTCATATGTTCGAAAAGTTTGTCAGCTCATTAACGTAAATAACGCAATTAATGTTGTTGAACTGTCAAATTGATAGCCATTGCTACTGAATGTTACACTATTACCTCGCTGCTTCCTAAGCATCAAATAGTGGTTGTCATGTCATTCTATCATACATTTAGATGGGCGAGAAAAACATCGTAGGTACAGAAACCTAGACTCCATCACCCAGAATGGAAACGGTAAGTACTAATTTCTAAGGATTTACCCTACAACCCAACTATCCTACCCATATCCTACTATCCTATTAATCCTACTATTATTATAAACCGATACCCGACCCGATATGTTTATCTGAATAGGTATAGAAATTGCAGTTACAACACAATATAGTAAGTAGGAACCTAATTATAAAGTTACATAACACTAAATAAGCTCTCAACACACTATAATCACCATCAAATTAGTGAAAGTTTATACCCTACATGATACTATTAACAGTTAATAGATATCGATACAACGTTAATCGTGACCGAACGCGAGTCCGCTCGATTGAATCGGTAACCAGTATCGATTCTATCGATCAATCGGTTTAGACAAGCAAATCGATTTGAGTAATTAAATTATTATCGTTTTGCATTCCAATGGGTTTGTACGTGGTTTGTGATTCGTTAATTAGCTATCGATTTAATTGCATTAATTTGTTTCACATAGGTTAGCTTGTTATGGCATGCAATTTAGAATGTGAGGATAATTAGTTTGTGTGAAAGTGAGGTGTTTATTAAGAAAAGTTATGTGTTCTGTGTATCATTATATCTAAAGGTAGGTACATTAGCTATTAGGTATCTATCATGCCCAATGCTGCACTAAGTCGATGTATACGTTACTTAGGTCATGCTCCGACGTAGATTATGTTCCCGTCTATATTTTGGGTTAGTACGCGTCTCGGCCGCTGAGTTTCGTCCAATCCGGTCGAAACAGGAAATTAATTATGTATTATTAATATTTTTGTGTGGTGTTTCGGACGAATCCTTTTTTAGAAGCAAAGTAACTTCAGCAACATAATTAAATATTTGTACTTGTGGTTTGACATTTACGCGATGTGGTGTGACAGGACGCTTAGCCAAAGTACGCGCTAAGTAACGTTTTAGATCTCGACTTAAGGCCTATTTAATGGACAAACGAGAATCTATAATCACCCGTCTTGGGAGACGGATTGGTGATCATCGTTTGTTTTTATTAGCAGAGTTCTGTCTACCCTTTTTAAGCAGTCACGTGATGGAAAAGCATAATTTTCTTTTCGAAGACCCTTAGGTACCAACCAAGAACTGAAGGCCAAGAGTTGTATTTAAAAATGTGAAAATTCATCTCACCTCAGCGACAATCAATGTCAAAAAACTTGTCAAAAATGTAGGTAAATTAGAGGATTTTATTGACAGATTGAGCTAAAACGTCTTGTTGCCTCTGTTAGCCAGCACCCTAATTGCGTAAAGCTCTATCAGTCACAATCTGTATCATTTTGATGTAAGTATACCTACCTATTGCGAATCCATTGCTTCATAAGTTCGATAAATGTGTCTGCTCAACAACGTAATAACGCAACGAATGTTGTTGAACTGTCAAAATGAAAGCCATTCCTATTTGTAAGTGTGTTACGCAATTTCCCCGCAGGTTGAGCCACCGGCCATTAGTCACTTCCTATAACACACAGATACAGCTAGTCGATCAAATCCCCTATTCTCAAGCGAGACCACGACAATTACAAGTCAACACAGCTATAACAATGTCCTGTACAATATAATCTGGATGAGCTGTCAAACTTGACAGCTGAACGGCTGTTAGCATTGACGCCAAATGACAGTGTTGCCAGCCATTGGCATTGTATCAACTGGGATGTTGTTAGCCTATAGAATAGCATTGATAGCTGGTAAGTAGGTAGTTAGATTTGTAGTGAACAGTGGAATTATAGCGTGCATTGTAGTGCAAGATGAGAGATTCTAGTTAAAGAATTTGATAGGCTAATTTGATTGAAATATCGAAATAGCACGGTTTGCTTATAGAAAAAATAGAAAAAGTGGCAGTTAATTATAAATGCCAAAGTAAGTTTGTTACGCTTTCACACTAAAATGGGTAGACCATGACCTGGAGAAGGACATAGGAAGACATGTGACCTCTACTAACCCGCACTGGGCCTGGGCCCCCGTGGTGGATTACGGCCCACTCCCTCTCACCGCGAGAAGGCCTATGTTCCCGCAGTGAGAACATTATAGGCTGATTATGCTGTACCAAAAACGCCAGTAGGTACTAGGGTCCCATAAATTCAAACAATCAATTCACTGGTCAATGGAACAGAAAACAATATCGCATCATATCAATACTCCATACTTAGTTGAAAGCGTATTATAATGAACAGCCTGATAAATAACTGTTACATATTCAATTAAACTGTTGTGCACATATTTCCGGATCGCGGCCATATTTTACGGTCAATTAAGTTTTAATTATTATAAATTTGGCTGGACTGGCGCGATTCCGGTTTATTTTTGTTCTATATTAGGTACTTGAATAAGACCTTATAGTATAAGATTACCGCCATTTGCCACAGGGAAACAGTCTGTGACATGTTCAAGTCTGCTCGGCCTTTGCATCCAAAAAGCTCTCATATTTGACAGGACTTTTTTCTGAAGTTAGCATAGGGTTAACCTTTTCTTAAAGACTTACTAATACAGACTATTACTTGTTATACACACTACATATATGGGCCTAGGAAAGTATGACATACCAACATTTTTGCATTATTCAACTTTTGTAAGACTATCAATTCAATCGTTCTTGAGGGAACAGACAGGAAGTCATTTCTGTCCTTCCTCCTGGCGTCATCTTATAAATATTCGACACCGTTGTAGTTGTAAGATCAAGAATTAAATGACGCTGTTTTTGGGCTAAGAAAAAATTATTTTTAGGGAAGTACAAATAGTACAATCCATACTATCAATACTAATATTATAAATTCGAAAGTAACTGTCTGTCTGTATGTTACCTTTTCACGCCTAAACCACAGAACCGATTTAGATGAAATTTGGTTTAGAGATTTGAGTTAGAGTCCCGGGGAAGGACATAGGATAGTTTTTATCCCGATATTCCCACGGGATCGAAACTTATGCGAGTGAAACCGCGGGGCGCAGCTAGTATACAATATTAAACCTTATTTTTACTTTTATTACGAAGCTATAAGTAAGTTCTAAGATTAAGCCAGAGCTTATTACCTTTTCAACAGCCTTATCCAATAGCAGTAAACTCTTCCATAAAATCTCATTGTTTATCGTCTTAATCAGCATCACAAATGACTAATCAAGCAATTAGATACAGAATTTATTATTGGTACTTTTAATCCTAAACGAAAACTATCCCCGCAAGTAAATCCGCAGGATTAACATAAAAACATAAAAGCGCAAGCTTGCTCATCAGTCAATGTGTGTGTATCGAAATGTATGTGTGTGCACGGTATGTGTGTGTGTAGTCGGTGTGTTGTGTGTGTGTGTGCGTACAATCTGTTTATAATTAAGTGCAGATATTACTCCGCGCCATATGAACGATCAAAAGCTTGCGAAGAGGTAAAGTGGCTGGAAGTGGCGGGGTATTCGATATAATTGTATATCAGAATCAAAATTATATAAGTAGGTTATTTATATGTTCGTTCAAGACTACTTATTGTAAACTCAAAAGATGCAGTTATAAAAAAAAACTACGATTTTCAAAAAAGGCTTTTCCCATTCAAAGAAGAAATGAACATTTATTGCCACGGTTGCTTTCAACGTTTTGGCGGCCTCAGACTTTTAAGTGAAAGTTCTATAAGATATTGTATGGTTACCGTAAGTGACTCAAAAATTACCACAACAAAAAAAGGATATTCACAATAGTTACCAACAACCTAAAAACCTTCAAGCCATGAATAAGAATCATTTATTTGCAAGAGATGAGTGGGCACAGAGTACATCAGATGACAAAAATATAACCACACCCCGGACACTCCATACAACGCTCGCAAAATAATTACCTACTACTACTACATTAAAAAATGACGTTTGTATACGTATGAATGTGTGCGTGAGGTACTTGTGTTTGCGAGCGCTCTTGTTAAAGAACTGCGACGAATACGCCGAAGTGCGGGGTGAGGTGCGGTAACTGATGTTAGTGCGGGGAAGGGAGTGGCCTTTCTGTACGTAGTACTTTAAGTATTCTGTGATATAACATAAATTATACATACAACTACACAATTTTATATTTATTTAAACTGGAAAACTGTTTAATATATGCAACCTTTTAAAAAATCAGGTTATGTAGAGCAACATCTACTAGAGGCTAGAGAGCTAGAGGGGCCACTTCCATGCCTGCAGCATCCTCGTGCGGGAGGGCGCGTATAATTCATTTAGTTGCCATATTATTTCATCTCATTAAGCGGCTCGTTACAGGTGAATACCGTTCAATTATAGCAGTGTGTGGAGCTGTGGGTGTAGGGCGAGGAGTCGTGTGGACCTGCCACTAATAGGACGGGTGCTTCCGTCATTCCTAATAAGGAGATGGCAAAATTGGTTATAATTGAGAAGAGTGGAGAAGCGCTGTTACAATGGACGCTAGGTTTTCTTTTAATTGACTTTAAATTAAATAACTGACTGCCACGTTCATAGATGTTGCTCCAGTTTTCGTAAGCGCTACTGCTAAATATGAGGCCCTGCGTTCGATTCCCGTGTCGGGCAAAGTGTGATTGGGTTTTTATTGGGACGCGACACGATTTCTTTGAAAATATCATGAAAATTGTTCTACCAGAATCACGGCGCACCGTCGCAAGTTATCACGGGACTATTTCACCCAAACCGATTGGAACCGACTTGTGTTAACCGGAAACTCGCTTCTTTATGCAAGCACCCTTAGGCAAGATACCGCGATACAGCTACCAAGTTTGAAGTATAGCTCGTAATTGATGCGTTGTGTGAGATATAGCTCGGTAACAATATTCTCTGGCTCAGGAAGCGCGCCGGATGCTGTGTAGATGCGTCCATCCATCTCCCGGCTATCTGCATACGTTTGTACTTCAGTCTTGTACCTACATGGCGATTACATTACGTTTGATATACCTACAGTTAAGGCTTTGTATCTGTAGAGTGTTTTAATAAATTATGGTGTCTCAAAGTTTTTATTTTTAACCCCTGACGTAAGCAGAACGGTGTTAAAACACTTATAAGTGTTATAACCACTTATGTCATTCTATCTGGCTGTCTGTGATAAATAAACTCTCAAACGAATGGATTAATTTCATCGCGGTTTTTATCTCTAAAATAATTTTCTTTCATTGTCGGTGCAGCCTGTCTGCTTCATCCATACATCTCTCTACGTAAGTAGAGAAGTAGTCATCTCAGTAGGTTGTTGTTCTAACTAAAAATTATTTATTTTATTGTATGTGCATTATTGCTATTGACATTGTATGCCTAATAATTGTATGTGTCCATGTAACTTGATGAATAAATAATAATAAATAATAATAAAAACAGTTTCATCTTTGGTCTGCGTATAGGCACCTTTGTGGAAGAGAAATAAATGTTTATTGTACTGTAGGTCCGTGTAGTAAACGAATGCTATGAATGAATGAAATGCACCGAATCCAGCGTGGTTTGACCAGACTCGATTTATCGAATGAACCCCAAGATTTGCACTACCTCCTGTAGCCTCATGTTTCATGGTGCTGTAGCAACCATTGCATATCCGTGTACTAAAACTAAGCTAAAGCAAAAATCCTCGTTTGTAATCTGATTGAAGATCAGTCGAGTCTATAGTCTAGTTGTAAATCCATTCTAGAATGACTTAGAAGGCTTAGACCTGCTCTCTTACAACTAACACAGTTAGCGCGATTCATTAATACGCGCTTGATCGGTATCGATCTGTCATGGCCGACTAAGTCTATTTAAAAATACATCACTATCGAGTCGTCAGCTGCGTTCAGGTGATTTGTGAGGCGTTTCCTGAAACTTGACGATGCGACAGGCTCTAGTCAGTGGGAGTTTATTTGTGTGGTTAAGTTAGAATGGCAGGTTTGTGGTTGTAGGTAGTGGTTTGTAGGTATTTGTGACGAGAAGAAAGGATTAATGCTTGAGGTGTGTTTATCGGTAGATTAGGATTAGAACATCAGATTTCAGAAGGAAACTGCAATTTCACTTTCAGTTTAAACTTTTAGAATTATGATAAAACGATTATTGCTAAAAGCGATGTCTTTACAAGATCGCTCTTAGCGATAAGACCGCCCATCGTGTCTACCTTTGTAAAATTTCTATATTTACCTATGTCTACAATTTATAAGATGTATATATAATAAAGAGTATCCTATTCTATTCTATTATTTTGGTATGTAGGTAACGGTCAAGAGCAATAATCGCATGCCATAGAGCACGTTCAATTATTGTCATTCAAGGATTGCATGCGAGTGTTTACAAGCGTGAGATTTTCATAAAATGGCATACAAAAATTTAATGAAAGTTTTTTCATCAAAAAATTGCATGCCACTTCTGTTTACATGAAGGCAATGATAGCAAGGCGTTTATTGCATGCACGTTTTGCCTTGTCGAAACATGGAGTTGCACGTCCTTGTATAATTAGTTTAAGTATTGAATGTAATACCACCTATACTTACCAGTTTTGAACGATAACTAACTTGCCCGAATCGTGCAACAATTGTACGTGTTATTTAGACGGTGCCAGTCAATTGTTGCTCCAATTTTATGGTATGCCACAGGCAACAAAGTTGCACCGTATAAATGGGGCTTTAAATATTAGAAAGCATTCAAAAGTTCTCAACGAGTGGCTAACTAATAATAAACATTCCATTTTTTATTCAGAAAACAAATTACATTGTGTTTGAACACTATAATATGTTATCACATCACACTAATCACTCTATCACACTTATAATATTATAACGGCGAAAGTTTGTGAGTGTGTGTGTGTGTGTGTGGGGGTGTGTTTATATGTTTGTTACTTCTTCACGCTCAAACGGCTGGACTAATTTTGATAAAATTTTGTATGGAGGTAGCTGAAACCCTGGATTAACATACCTATAGGCTAGTTTTTATCCCGATATTCCCACGGGATCGACATTTATGCGGGTGAAACCACGGGGCGCAGCTAGTATTAAATAAGTTAAATTATATCACTAAAACAACAAACGCTAACAACTTGATGACAAAGAAGTACTTTATTTCTTTTTGTTGACTATACCTTTAAAGTACTTGTAATTTGGGACGATGCACAACTTAAATGTTAACTTAAGTGATATGGGACGAACTAAGAATTTTTTGGAATGTGGGACAAAACTTTGGGACGAACGAAGAATAAATCAACTTTTCACTTCTAGCTCATTTCGAAACAAGAGAAGAAGCAGCTTACGCATATTGTGCAAATAGGTACTGTTGCCTATTCTAAAAACAAGAAAAAAATAGTGCAGTTTTATGCCTCTTTAAAAGCCATATCGATAACAAGTGCGATAAAAATCCCCGCGTAAATAGCAGCAGATGACAGATTGATATTCCAGCGAGTTAACGAGACCATATCGTCATTCCAGTCAATTGTCCCATCGCTTGCGGCCGGCTCATGTAGTGTTAATGGTATTGTTTTTATGGGAGGTCTGTTTAAATTGTCACGAATATAATATTACTAAAGTTTATTGGAATCCTTATTACCAATTGATGTTATTTACACTTAAACGAATAATAATAATGATTTAAATTCTCCCACAAAGTACAATTACAGTATAGAGGTATCACAAAATTTGGAAGTACTAGGACTTGTGGGAGTCAGGAATCCAAACTAGGATACCCTGTGCTATGGACTCCTGGCCCCCCTCGCCGAGATTATCACAAAAAAATTATAGCACGTAAGACATGTAGGACTATTGTAGAAAAAAACAAGAAAAGGTTCTAATAAAATAAAATCAAAAATAAAAATGCGTGTGAATACCAACTTTACGTTAGTGACAATAAAGTTAATTTCAGAATTATTAGTTCTACTGATAAAAAATTTGTAAGTAGTTTTAGCGCAAACTAATCTTTATAAGTGGGTTTTAAAAAACACATATTTGGAAACTAAATCGCGAACGCAATATAATTAATTAATACATCTTCATCATCTGCCTAGCCTTTTCCCAACTACATATGTTGGTGTCGTCTCCCAGTCTAACCAGATGTAGCTGAATACCAGTATTTTACTTGGAGCGACTGTCTGTCTGTCCTTCACAACCCAGTAACTGGATAATACTATACCCCTTGGTATCAGTGGTTGTCAGACTTTCGGGCTTCTGATGACCCGTAACGACTGACTATCCACGAATGACAGCCGGGACCACCGGCTTAACGTGCTTTCCATGCATTCCACGGGTGACACGGGTGACAGACCAACCGCGGCAAGCGTAGGGTACGGACCTATTAAGAAAATTATGTTGGGGTTGACTTCATTCGACGGGATCGAACCGATAGTTTTCCGTTCACTTAAGATGATGATATTTCCTCACTTATTGCCCGATTAACAACAATCATCTTTCAGCCAGACTACTCCTGTGTTTCCCGAAGGGTTAGGTAGAGGTGTAGGGGTGCTGGTTGTTACGGTAGGTCCCGCTGAGGAACAGAGGGTCGAGACCCGTCGGGGGAGCGGTGAATGATTAAATGAATCCCGCACCCCCAGCCATAGGTAGAGGTGGAACACCGCGGTCCACGATGGAGGAAGTACATGAAGACTTCCACCGCGCACCAAAAAAAAGGGTGCTGGGTGAAATCTTTCATACTATTATTAAAGTAAAGGGATCACAAATAAACTAAGTAGGCTTTCCACAAGTTACGACATCCTGTTCGACATCATCTCAATCAGTCTCGCTGACTAGCCAACATATTTTACCTCGGAGTGAACTTCTAACAAACAGAAATTCCTCAGCAGCAGCGCGTGCTGCTTGGTTTGTGCCCAGGTGATGGCAATAGGCTCGCCTTCTACTACATGGGAATTAAACATGTCTGGCGAATCGTGGGTGTACTATACTACAGCTACGCCGCTGTCCAACCCTTTGGAGATTACAGGTGTGATATTTTTTTAAAGTATTTACATAAAAGAGAAATTATAAATCCCTCTCACAGTACTTCTGACATGCCAATAGCATCTTCGTCCATTCGTCCGCAAACAGATCGTTATGTGAACTTCTTGCGTTCAATGCGATACGAGGGAAGTAGATAGTACCCACACTCCACCAATACTAAGTACTAACACCTTAACACGTACTAAACATCCTCAATTGAAGCCAACAAAGTGCTCGATATTCGTTCCAGATAGCGCAGGAGATGATAGCTGAAGCGCTGAGGCACTGAAGCGCTGCAGCGCTGCAAAGCTGAGCAGACATCAAAGTCGGCCTCTCGAGAGGCTCGCCGTGATACAAATGTTGTGCGGATGCAATCTCGATGCTTATGGACCGCGGATGTGCAGCTACTGGATCGGGCTTGTTATCCGAATAATATACACAGGTATTGAAAGTAAGATTCTTCAGACGGAATCTGTTCTCAATGCGAAACCTAAATAGCATGCTAGAGACGTTGTGATGAACTAAATTCCAAAGCTGAATATAGAAGCTATAGTTTGTCAAAACAGCAGAAAATATTGTTCGAAAAGCAGGATGAAGACAAATTTCACGATGCTAATCCTATCGGATGCAGTGTCTTGAATATAACAAGAGTTAAACCTTTACTAGAACGAAACTCGTACCTTCAATCTTCCCTCTTGCTCAGGTGATATTATTAATAACGGAAGCGCTAGTCGCTCAATCACATGTCGTATCACGTCTTCCAGCCCAAGGTTGGCCGTAAGCGACTTGGCCAACATTTGACAAGCTCCTCAGTCACAACCAGACAGTGACGAAGTGTCCCACTTCCAGTCTAGATCATATGCCAAATTAAATCTAAATTATAGCGCATTTAGACGATAGTAAATACTGGCATGCTTTTAACTTGTCACGGCGGCATTTGAAGAATGTTTATGTATCTGAATGATGGCTGGTATTTAAATAGCGTCGTTATGATATTGCGCTGGATTTAAATTGTTTATGAGGTTCGTTTCTAAATTGAGGGAAATGATATTGAATTTTCCGTTTTGCTATTGGTCTGGAAATATTAATAGTGGGGCTTTTCCAAAGCAACTCTTTTAGAAACTATAAAAAGTTTTTTTCTGTAATTTTTAAACGGCTTCCTTAATTTTCCGGGATGAAAGTACCCTATTTAAACCTATAGTCTTTTTCAATGTCCAGCTACTACCGGCAGTTCCCTACATGATAAAACTGACAGTTTTTTGCTAGGTTATTGACACTCAACTTCCCATCTAACGGCCCATTCCTCTCGTATAAAATACGGACCATTATTGGTTAAAATTAAGACTCTTGTATCTTTACCAATAATGAGGCAAAGACTATAGCTTTGCATAGTAGACCCTCCCATATGGAAGTAGCTATCACAGGTAAGTGGCTAATGAACCTATAATGTCGAAGAATCGCTTTGTCGGAGTACAGTAGTGTCGGACTTAAGGTATTTCGAACTAAAGTATTGTCAAAATGAAGACGTGACGGAGTTCCATATTGTAAATAAAATCTTGTCGTATTACGGTTTGTCGAAGTTCAGTTGGTAAGTCCCAATTTGGCAATAAAAAATGCTACCATGATAAGTAAAACGATTTGTTTTTGTTTATAGGAACCGAGCATTAGTAAGTAGGTATCCTAGTTTTCCAATATCCCAACCACGTTCACCGCCTAACCTCTCTCCACCCGGCCACATCCAGTCTCCCTAACCCCGCGGCAGTTAGCACTCCTCTATCGCAATATCTGCAAGTGTATGCGCCGAGCAGTTTTTGGCACCGTCGGACTTGCCAACTTGCCGAGTGGCACAAACTTGGCACTCCACCAATTTATATTTAAACTCTATTAAATAAAATGCCACTTTGTACTAACATGCTTTTGATAAATTTTATTAGGGATCTGTGCACACAGACGAGGAGCATGCTTTGTTATGTGTGTGTGGGTGAGGCGATTATATCACTAGGTAGGATATAAAATTGTTGGACATTTGAAGTTAGAAACAAAATCATACATTCAAAAATCATTTAGAAATTAATGTAAATAGGCAGTACCTATTTTAGAAATGGTTATTAACTGTTTATTCTTCTTATTGGGATAGTTAAGTGCCGAAAAAGCGCAATGCAGTGAATGCTTTGATTGATTCTCGCAGAAGCGTTTGCAGTTAAATTCAAACCACTTTCCCAATCAAATAAAAATAATATATCGTTCCAAGCTTCAACGAAATCCAATACAACCCAAAATATATCATTCCACAAAATTCCTTGACACAGAAACCAGTTTAACGAGAAACAAGGCATTCTACAAATGACCGTCACTTCCTCTCATCGGCCATCAAGAGCCACATAATTACCGCTCATTAACAAACATCATCAATGGCCCGAATCAATGCCAAACAAAACATCAATTAGACAACTCATTGAATTGCAAAACGAAAACCTGCGCCAACGCAGCCCGCGCTCGACGCTCATTGGCCGACAGAAACGGGGCCTACCGCGCTCCCCTCCCATTGGTGGAACAGAACAATTTGGCAAACTTTCAAACGGGCGGGGCTTGGGAAAAGTTTCAAACAAATGAGTTTCTATACTAGTCTGATGACAGGCGAAGTTATCTAGTGTATTAAGGTTAGTGTGCACTATCCGTCGTTTATTAGTGACAGATGACATTCTCATTTATGACATGTGGCTATTTGATGGTGTCGGTAATGAACCAGTCATTTTAGAAGCATTTTATTCATTTGAAGCGTTTTATGAGGTCTGTTTTCTTTGAGGAAGTAATTGATTAGTTTTATATTCTGTCTTTTATAAACACGTTTATTTAATAAGCGTTTCCGCCACAGCAATTTCGCGAAAACTATTAGATCATGTTCCGAGAAAATCTCTTCGCTATTTTCCGGCCAATTTTACGATAGAAAACACAATAAAACCGAACAATTTTCACTTAAAGTCCAAACGAACAATACAAAAACAGTTTCTAAACCAAAAACAACATTCCTTTATACGTTTTAAACGGCAATTACAATTCATTCTCATTATAAATACCTCTAAAATAAAACAATTCCCCCACGCGACGAGAAAGTCGCATTTATCGGCCCTTAAAATAACTTGCGGGCAATCTCCGAGGTGCTAATTAGGTAGCCCTAATCGGGAATGGTCACTCGTGAGCACCGGGCCTTATGCAGATAAGATGCTGTAGATAAAGGACTTTGCTCTTAAGTGGATGCTGCTGAAATGGGAGGTGTAATGGCATTTATAATGCTTGGTGTTTGTTGTTAAGTGAAAAATAAAAGCTTTAGGAATCGAGTTGATTTTGACATCAAGTGCGGAGATTTTCCGATAAGATAATTAATATCAAACAGAGGACTGCTACAGAATTTGAACAAGAATCTCATTAGGTACATAATACCTAGTTAATGGCAAATTGGTGATCTCTGATTGCATAATATTTGTTGCACTTATACGTTGTTAAGAGGCTTATAAAAAGGAGTTTACAACTTACCCATCCTGCACGTGATAGCGTAAACTGGCTATTTCCGAAATAATATGACAAACAGAGTAGACTTTTTCAAACAGGATGGACGGGAGTCAAGGGAGCAAGAGGGAAGCAATTATATATATATTTTAGTGCGGTTTTTTCTCATTACTATTCCAACGGACGATATGAAAAACGATACGCAACTCATTTTCTTGAATTTCATAAATCCTTTTAAAAAACAATAATTTTATCTAAACGCAAAATTAAAGCAATCAATTCTAAAATAATAAAAACAAACTCATATTAATTATCCATAAGAAGCTTCGTTATCAATACAACAAATAATCGGGAACTGAACCGACCGACGGGTCTATTAATATTTAAACGATCGCTTTGCTAAGAGCCTTATCGATACTCATTCAATAAAATCGATAGATAATCGAATTATCCGAGTCTTCCTAATATCGAGAGCAGATAATAATCTAATTGATGTTTCTAAATCAATGACGAGGGTTTGTTTGTGTATTGTATCCGAAACCGGATGGCGGACGACCATAGACTAATTAATAAAATGAGGCAGATGAGACATTGTCAATTGACGTGCGTTGGGAAGAAATGAAATCAGGGATCCTGCCTGTTGGTTATGAAGTTATTTTAGAGCTAAAATAGTTCTAAGTTATATTTCTTCAAATAACTTAAGATTTCTTTTCATTCGTATTGTCTACCTTGATTTAATTGTCAATTTTTTATTATAAAAAAAATTTCAAGACCTCAACACGTAAGTTAGATTCATAGACACTGTTATGAATTGAAAAGTTTTCTGCGAATAAAAATCCAAGAAATATGAGATCTAACTATAAACGTTACTTACTTAGCACATGCTTTGAATTAGACATGTACCCGTTACTATCTTGCACTTTCTGTAGTTTGACAGTTGTGCGACAACAACAGGAATAACACTCAGCCAAAGTACGTGCTAAGTAACATTTATAGATCTCAGCCTAGTACCCACCTAATTACCTAGGTCGAATAACCTTCGTAAAAATAACTCCAGCTTCCTTCATAGCACCGTCAGCCATTATAGCACTCCATAGGCACAAACGATTACTACTCATTTGCATCCCTACATCATCCTTCTAACTCGTATACTCTTTGTCCCGTACCCCGGACGCCGGCTGGCTCGGGACCACCGGCGGAGATATTAGCATAAAAATGCCCGGACACGCGCCTTAATTGATCGCGACTGTACCTACTACCTACCTACCGGGCCGCCTTGTTCGAGTGCGAGTATTAAATTATATTCTAAGTGGGCTTAATTGGCGCGTGTTTAGACTACGTGTCGTGTAGGCATTATAGTGTTTGACTGTCTGTTTCTCGTTGCAGTTTTTTTTTAGTCTTTGGTGGATTGGTGTTTTGTTTTCTGGGTTTAATGGAGAGAACGGCCCTTGAAGTGGATTCTTTTTAAAAATTGGCTTGTTTAAAATTGACGTTTTTTTTTGTCCTCGGTTCAAAATATAGTTTTCTTTCATAGAGTATTTTAAAATAGTTTATAATTTTTTTTGCGAGGCGCAATTTTTCTTTGGGTGCTCTGTAATTATTTACGTGAGATCAATTAATGTTTAAATAATTTCGTTTTCATTAATTAATTAAGTACTTAATTCTTACCTACTCCCCATGTTTTCCCCTAATACCTCGACAACCCCTTAAAAAGAGCATTTCCAAAACCAACAGAAGTCATGTCCGCGTGTGTATAAACCTGCGGAGTGCTCGGCGGCACGCGGCGAGACAATTATGAGAGCGCGGAGCACACATTTTTAATTGTACTGCTGTACCGAATTACGTCAGTTTTAATAGCCACTGTGTTACGAATTTGCGAATCCAAAACTCTACCCGCTGAAGAGTTATGATTTTACCGGAAAATATCCTCAATGAAAAAAAAAAGAGCTTTTAGCTTTTTCGTTAGTACACTGTCTGTGAAAACAATATTCGCTATTTACGTATTATGTATTTTTCCGGGAAAGTATCCCGAAATGGCTACATACTGTCAAATTTGAAAAAAAAAAAAAAACTGTGAAAAGTGAAAGCTTTGTTCAAAAAAAAAGCATTAGAAATCTGTAGGTAAATAAAACTTTAAAATTATTATGATTCTTTAAGGTCGTAATTGTTACGGTCGCGAAACACATTTTAATCAACATACAACCTAACACTGACAAATTACAAAAAACGTAAGAAAATTTGAATTCCGTGGGCTACCCTGATGCTTCACCCTTAACGAGGTTTCCTGCCAGAAAAGACTGACCATTACATCCATAAGCATCCTATAAGGCAAGGTTTATTGAAGAAAATCAGCAGAACCCTCCTGAGCGAACAACAACAGTGACTGTCACCAATTCCTTTGCCAGTGATACCAAAATCACTCACAAAGATTAATGACCTACCTAGGTATAGCACTCTATTAATTTAACAAGCATTACATCTAATGCCAAAATCATCGCTACATAAACATACATTAAAAGCTCCCTCTACCAAACTATACGTACTCCTTACATTCCAACACGTAACGACACATATACACAAAACTATGTACGTATATATAGCCTCCACCGCACTATGTATGTACCTACGTTAACACCATCGGCATGTACAAAGGTGACCGCAAGTCAATCACAGCTTGCGGTCACATACATAACGTTATCACTAAGCTAAGCGCATTGATATGATTACGCGATTACATTATCAATCTGTCTGCTGTGGTGGTATGGGTATGTCATCTGCATACTAAACATTTTGTAATGCAATGAGAATTGGCTTTCATTTTGATGGATCTACAAATGGTTATCATAGGTCTTGGGTTCGATCCGCGGAAGGAGCAAAGTTTTATTGATGTCTTAATTAATGAAATCAAGTAATTAATGCCTGGTTAATCATATCAGAGTATTCACTGTATTCAGGTCCAGTTGAAAACCAGCGTCAGGCACTAGTTGTCTGGCATTATTGCTGAACTGGGCCTTTTTGGCGCAGCCGTGAGGCACACTTTCCTGCTTATTACTTACATCGGAGTTTACACTTTTAATTTGATCTTTGTTTTGTTTTTTTTTTATCTGGTGTATTGTGTGTCTTTTAGATGTATTTTCTTTCTTTTCTTTCTTTATTATTATGAGACTTACACATGAGTGGCCAAGTGTCGGTGTAGGTACTACATCATATACCTCTCTGTATACCTCTTCGAGGAATACAAGCGAGATTTTGTTATGTTATTTATTTATTATAACTAATTTTTAATTAACTGTGAAACAAAAATCATTAAATATTTACGAATAAAACTATCAAAAACTAGGAAGAGAGGAGATTATATCTATGAATTCCCAATGGAATTCATAGATATAATAATTGGACCTTTAAAAGCATAAACCCAACTAAACCTACCCTCAGCTGGATCCGATAAAGGCGTTACCCATCAAATAAATAAATCCTTATCAAAACCACCTTCACAATAATCGACAATTCTAAACAACAGCTGATATTGTAGCACCCTCTCACCCAATTAGCATAGCTCGGAGCTACCTCTGATATAATTAACAATAACACTTCATTACTACGCCATCCACCCTTGCACAAAAATGTTGACGACCCCCTCCGACCCCCTACAACCCTCTACGACCCCATAGGACTCACCGTGTGACATAGCACACATTGCGTGCGTAGCTAAATGCGGGTATTTGGAGATAAGTATGTTCTTATTGCAACATTGTAAGAACTGTAATTTGTAAAGGAGGTTGTTACAAGTTCAGACCGAAAAAAGTTTGAAAGTTGTGTTGAAAATGGACTAATATAAGGCTGGATTCACATTGGGCAGGTATAGGGAAAACTTTTTCAATATTTGCTGGAAATAGACACGCTAAGGTTAGTTTGAAATAACAAAAAACAAAGGTAAAAGAAAATACAGCCAAAAGAAGGAAAATAATGTAGTCTCGTTTTTCTGATAATTCCTCTGTCTGGATTGATATATGAAAGCGTAAAATCACAGACTCACTCTCCCACAAAATATATTATTATATGAATCGTTGCAGCCAACCAAATCTAAATACAGCTAAAGAATGAAGGGTTTTCCGCAATTACGCCCCTAGCGGTCAAACGGGAAGTTCACATTTTTTAACACCAAACAAAATACCGAGCAAAAAAAATGGCTCGCAATAAAAATTCTGTCAACCAATAAATCAATGGACAAACATAAATTTGTCCATCAGAATGCCTGCTCATCACTTCCAAAGGGCCCCTGACTGCGGTGTGTAGCGCACGTGCGTTATCTACCCGCCATCACCTCGGGCCCCGCGGCAGAGAGGCCCCCGCAATTTAGGGGCCCTTAATGACAAGGGACTTTCAAATAATGAATTGGGTGTCGAGATTCTTTTTGTTCAGAGTTTAGTCTTGTGATATTGAATGAATTGCTTGATTGGTGCGGGAGTTGTGAATCGTTATTTTACTTTGTTGCTATAATAAGTTTCCTTGGTTCGTTTTTCGGGAGAAATCATCACCATCTTTTTCTTACACTTATCCCAATTTATTTGATGTCAGCGCAGTATGTCTTTTCCCATTTAGTCGTCATCTTGGTAGTTATTAGTTTCGGGATGAATAAGGAATTTTAATTTTAAAGAAATCAGCCACAAATATGGCTTAATATCTGAAAAATAGGATGAGAAGTGTTGGCCCAGTGGTAACGGTGCGACTTATACGAGTAAGTAGTTAGAAGTTGTAGGTCGTAGGTGAGAACCCTGTCAAGCGCTTTACTTTGTGTTAATTGTTTCATCACCACTGCTCTCAAAACGAAGAAGGAAAACATCGTAAGGAATGCCCTAAAACCAAAAAGTCGAAAACATGTCACATCTACCAACCCGTAGGTACTGGGCCCACGTGGTGGATTACGGCCCACTCCCTCTCACACAGAAGAAGCCTGTGCCTGTGTCCCAGCAGTGGGAACATTATAGACTGATTAGATATGCTGGGGTGAGTTTATCTCGGAATATTTAAAAGTTTTCACATGAGAGGTAGACGAGTAGACAGTCATATTCTGCAATATATGGTAGGTAAGGGTAAGCTAATGCATGAGTTAGTGTGTGCATGCACAGCATGCCTGTCTTTGTCGGCAATTATTAAAAAGAAGAGAAATGTAATTTTCTTCAAAAGCTTAAAAAAATATCGACCAATAAACCATTTTTCTTTACACAAACTACATTAAAACATCTATCAAACCGCGATTTCGCATAAAAACTATACAATCACACAATTTCCGTTGGATACATCCCAATATTAATTTTTAAAGAGCTTTTCAAATTATCATTCATTAAAGTTTCACCACTCGTTCGAACGTCATGAAGGCAATTTAAAACCGTATTACTGAGTTTTACAGTTGATATTTGAGTAATAAATCACGCTATAAACTTTGTAATACGAACTTCGAAATGGTCAGTGTGACGTCATATAGGTACCTAAGCGTGGGTTTACAGTGCCGGTGGAAAAGCTGTTGTGGCGAAGCGATTATTAAAATAAATGATCTGATAAGTTAACTAGTTGAAGCACTCATAACAATAATTTCACTAGGTATTTAGAAAAGGGAAAATATTTTATTTCAGTAACTTAGATATTAACGAAATAACAAGAATTAACGGATCGTGTTCGAAACACAATACAGCGCTCCAAAACAAAGATAGTTGACGTGGCTCAAAAGGCTGCTCAACTTAAATGGGACTGGGCAGGACATGTCTGCCACATGCCGGACAAACTGTGGGCCCAAATAGCGCAGAATTGGTGCCCTGAGACAGTGAGGCGGGGTCGCGGCAGACCACGTAGGAGATGGCGGGACGAGCTGGATAGGTTCCGTCAAAACTGGAGGGAGGACGCGCGAGCTCGCGAAAAATGGAAGGAGTGGAGGGAGGCCTTTGCCCAGGAGTAGGACAGCGCAGGCTAGTTAAAAAAAAACTTAGATACAATTCGGTTGCTGAATAAAATTCTTCCGCAGATAATAATTATAAACCTGACTATCATCCTCATCTGACCATGATCCTGACTGCCTCGTCGGTCGAGTGGTCGCAAGCGGTACTGCTGAGCATGACGTCCTGGGTGCGATTCCCGGGACGGGCAGTGTTATTGGATCCTTCCACCTGGAATTTTTCAGCAGCAGCTCGGAGACTGGATTTGTGCCCAGTTGTTGGCAATAGGCTCGCCCCCTGTTAGATGGAACTTAAACATAACTGGCAAAATGTGAGTGTTTAATATTATGAAATTCAGAAACTGAAATACTTATCTATACCTACGAGTATACTAATACTAGCAGCGCCCCGCGGTTTCATCCGCGTAAGTTTCGATCCCGTAGGAATATCGGAATAAAAACTATCCTATGTTGTTTCCCGGGACTCAAACTATCTCTACACCGGTTCAGCGGCTTAGGCGTGAAAAGGTAACCATACAGACAGACAGAGTTACTTTCGAATTTATAATATTAGTAAGTATAGTAAGTATGGATATTAGTATGGATATTAGTATGGATTATAAAAAGGTAGTTTGTTTATTTCTTCTTATGTAGGGGGTAATCTCTGGAACTACCAGTCGGATTTGAAAATTTCTTTTTTTTTTTAATAGCCCAATTCATGAGGAAGGCATAGACTATTTAACATCACGCTATGACCCTTAGGAGCTGTGCAAAAAGATAAAAGTCAGAAAGTACGCTAAGCGAAAACGAAGTGATAGCGCGGGGAGGTCATGTGATGCGACGGGGTGGGACGGGGGAACAAGGCATTTCACGCGGACGAAGTCGCGGGCAGAAGCTAGTAATTAATAAGAACAATAAATAATCAAACATGTTTACGAAATACTAAACCTCCAGTGTCCCTGAATGTCCCCTAATAGGTACAAGCTCTTTCTCGGAAAACGATTCCTACAAATCACGGAAAACAAAGTGGCCCAACTTAAATAAACAACCATCTTACTAATGAAACAACAGACACGCAGACTACTCACTAATCTATCCTCAACACATAAAAATAACGTTAAAAACTGTTCGAAGTAATGTTATGAAAGCTTCAGTTTCAGTAGAAGTCGTTCAATTTATCTACTACGTGGAAATGTTGATGTTGATACACGGAATACTTTTGGCGGGAATCGAACTGACAAATTGTGATTGAAAATATACCGCGGTTGTGATTGTGTGGTAGAGGGAGGCGAGCTGCTAGCGATGAGCTTTGAACAATTGTGTTTGAGCGGTTTATTCATAGAACTATTATAGCTTTAGACTGTACCGTTGGTCTAGTGATCGCGAGACCTCCTGAGAATGAGGTCCTGGGTTCGATTCCCGGGTCGGGCAAAGTTTTATTAGGTTTTTCTATCTGGAAATTCTCAGCCGGAGTTTGGATTCGAGCCCGGCTGATGGCAATAGGCTCGCCCCCTATTACATGGGACTTTAATATAACTGACGAATTGTGCTAGAGACACACCTCTGCCCATCCCTTTGGGGAAACTTGAAGGCGTGATATTATTTTTATGTAAATATCTTTGTGTTCGTTGACTCGGAAATGTGCTGAAGTTAATAACTATACTAAGCAGTTTGAATAAGTACTTATTACGATTTTCTTATGCAAGTATTAGTTTCCGACTGACCAATTTATCAAGAGAAAGAGTTCTACAATATAAATAATGTTTATTTTATTAAACGGCCAATTGAATCCTATTAATAATTTCAACACATTTTTTTCGGTATACTTTCGTGACACCTTGATGGCAGTACGTTGGCCCATCGCCCACAAAATAAATCGATGCGGTCCAATTTACTCAATTCACAGAAATAAAAACTACAACGTCCGACCTATGTGATACAATTTGTCTCATTCAACAAGGAATTTGATAAAAGTGAACACAAGAAAGTACACCGATGAAATAAATATCTTTCGCATCGCATAGCTCTCACTCCGCTACGTCCTATATACGTCACATCGAATGGACTTAAGTATGTCGTCTAAAATTCCTGTAAAGTCATTTTTCAACGCGGAACACACCGTTGGCTGTCGTCGAGCCATGTCGTTGCCGATTAAAAAATAAAACTTCAGAGAATCGCGCTATATCTGACATATCTTGCAGAGGATTAGTTACTTTAATATTTAGATCAACGTTGCATTTTGATGTTTGTATTAATCTTAACTGTTTAGAAGAATTAGTAGCTGTTTTGAATTTAATGGAAGAAGTAATTTCGAGGGTGAATTATTAATCCGTTTTGACACTTGAACATTGTGATTTCGTAGATTTTTTAAATGTAAATAAAAATCTTGTGCCAAGGTGTTTTGATGAACAGGCGGTTTAGGTTAAGGTAAAAGAAAAAAGATTGTGTCTAAAAAGCAATCGTTTGAAATCCGGATTTTGCGTCTCTTCAAAGCACGTTCGATCGTTTCGTAGATTCCGCATATTAAACAAATTATGCCTACCGTGGACTATATGGGACTTAACATAACTGGCGAATTGCAGATGTACCTACTGTATACTGTGTTCGCGATTTAAATTCCAAACACATAAACAAATGTGTTTTTTGTAAAAACAACTTTAAAACTCACACTCAAAGTTCAGTGTGCATTGTTTCCTACAACTTCAACCATTTTATGACTTTTTCAATATTAGGTGCTAGTAATTCTGAAATCATTTTAATTTAAACTAGTGTATGGTAGGTAGGTACACCTCTGCATAACCCTTTGGGGCATACAGGCGTCATGTTATGTTATTTTCTGTAACATTTTTCTAAGAAAGACAAAGCAAGTTATATTGTTGCAACTGTAGATTTTTCCGATTAATCGTTGATTACATTTTCCACGAACGCTTGGCTTATAAATGATGAATCTAATCCACGGTGGCTTGGTGGAAATACAATGGCTTTATAAAAGATTAGCGATATCGTAGAGTTGTTTCACTTATTATAAGAAACTTTTAGATATCTTATTGTTTATCTTCCGTGTATTAATTACTTAATTGGCTGTATCTTGGAAAAAATGCTTGTGTTTATAACAATAAAATGACTACTGTAATGGTAATAGTCGGTGACACCTCCCCTCTGTCTGGTGACATCATTGAGGAGAATCGTAACTTTGAAGATTATATTATTTTATTATATTAAAAGGATATAACTTACAACTAGATTAACACAATCGTTTTATAGTCATAATATTATATCCAACCTTAATTTTTCAAAGTCAAAGTCAAATCGATTATTTCAAATGGACATATAAAAGGCACTTTTGATCGTCAAAATTGTAGAGTGTTATTAGTGTTTAGCTAATAGAATTGTGGGATTCCTATCGTAGCTATACTTAGTAGTTGGTCGAGTTTTGACACAAATAACTATGTCCCACTAAAATGCTTGAGTTGAAGACCACACAACTCAAGCATTTTAGTAGGACGTAGTTGTAACCAAACTGTTTTATCTCATGTCACATAAAATTTCCATAAATCCGGAAAAAACAAATTAACGAAGACGTTTCAAATTACGACGACTATATTTTAATTCAGATGTATGTTTTTAATTTTAGCGGAATTGATTTCTGAGAACGTTATAACGGTCGGTGGATGGCAAATGCGCGAGATCAAACCGCGCGGCATATCCGTCGTGCGGCCGGCGGGCGCGCGCGCAGCGATGCTCCGATCGAGCGGTAGGGCTGGCAATTTTGCTCTAAGATAGTGTTAGTAAATCAAGTGAGAATTATACAGTTTTAGAACAATGTTCAAGTCACAACTGTCAGTATCTATATCCCACCTACAATAGAGACAAAAATCCAAGCTGTCGGCCCGAAATAAATTAAGGTGTTCAAAATCCACTTCATGCTCTGGCAGGCTAATACTCCTGGTATTAGTTTTAATTACAGTGACCTGGCTTCAGGGGAAAAGTCTAATTTTACAATTTGCTGCTTTAGTATTAACTAATATATTTTATATTTAATCCAACCAAAAATCCGTATGTAAGCTGAGATAAAAAAGTGGTCAAAATAATTAAATTATCAAAGACAATTAAATACGTGAACGTGTAAAGAAGTTCATCACTGGACAAGCAAGGAAAGCCATAAAAATATCAATACAATCCTTTGTTAACGTTGCAATGCAACCCTACTCAATGTAACCTGATGACGGGAAGCGCACAATTAACGAGACGGGTGCGCCCGCGCAACGTTATGAGATCTGCTTCTGTGCTCGAGGATGTGTCCTAAGCTCATTATGCGTAAGAGGAATCACAAGTGATATCCGTCCAAGACGCGATTGGAAATGTCCTAGAACTTATGGTCTTAAGTAGATTTTAAGAGTTTTGGTGAAGACCTAAAGAATCTTAGCGGAAAGCGATTCTGATAACAATGCGACAATTACTTATGATGAATTCCTACGAATATGTCCAACACAGTATGTATGATGGAGGAAACATTAAATGTGATTTCTTGCCCGTTCTTCTCCATAGCCTACGCTTTGGATCGAGCAACTAGCTTCATCTTTCTGACTGACTGGCCCCTTGACAATTCAAAAGTGTCTGTAATTCCTTTAAGTTTTGGGTTTAATTTGGTTTGAATAGGTAGCAGACAAAATAAATAATAGAACTCAGCTAATAAAAATGCAGAGTTGTACTGCGTGATTCGTACTTCGTACTAGGTTAAAATGTTTTCTTTCTAAAATCAAAAACTCGATCATCGTTGTTGCGGTCGGTTTCAAGTCCAATAACTTCATCCCACTTGTGACCCCTATTCTGTCACACCTGATCATTAAAACAACTTTAGATGCTAACAATTCAAAAATAGCCCTCAGTAATCAATAGAGATCCGACAATTCGCTACACAACAATTGTTCTCGATTGTACCCGTAGCCCGGTGGGAGCTGGGGTCGGCTAATTAACCCCGACTGTACCCGAAGGAACCCGACAAAGTCCGATTGCTCCCGACGAGGGTCCGAATATAATAGGGTTATGATCGCTATGATTATCTTGTTTTAAGGGTACAGTAATTAAAGGTGGGCTAGCTGTACTGGTTTTATACAGTAAGGGATTTCGCTAAAGAACTCAAAAAGTGCTGATCGGTTTTTTACAGAGTACAGTTTTCATGAAGTGTTTTAGAAGCAATAGTGATCAATGAAAAACGAATAACATCCGAAAGAATATAAATAATTCAGCTTAAGTAGTAAGAGTTTAAAAGCTGAGAAAGTTCAGTTCACAGCTTTTAGTATTTAAGGGTAAACATTTGCTGTGCTTAAAACCGTTAATTACTTAGTAATCCACATCTAAACACTCATCAGACTTGAACTTTAAATCCAATTCAAATTCCATTAACACTAACATAGTTACAATCACCTACGCCAATGAGACTTGTAAAGTTCAAACCACAATTCGATCCACCTACTTAGACAACGGAATACACACACAAATACACTCACAAAATCACCACGGTCTATTTAAAATAGACACTCACTAAACCAAACGCAGAACCATTCAGAAACATCAAACAGTAATAATTGCAAAGACATACGGATCCGAAATAGCCGCGATGAATCAGGGTTCTCTGCGGCAATCAAACGCATTAGGCGGACATGGAGCTCTGAAACCTATGATGTCGCATCTGAGCGGAGCCAAATTGCTCACTCCATAACGCGGTGTTAAATGCGAGGCTGTAAATCGTAGCTCTATGTCGGATAGTTTCAATGTTAAGGGGGAGGAGTTGATCTGAAAGTATTTCCGATACGAAGACGGGCCTATTTCAGCACGATGAAAATTTAATTATATTCAACTAATTCTCAAATGAATTGCATGAGCATAACGCTGCAGTATATGCTTATTGCTACCACACGTTTCCTATAATTTTATATTCTGGTATCTACGAAAATGTCGTCTAGATATGATATAGAACTTCGATGCCACCGATGGTAAAAAGTTACAAGAGTTAATGCAACAAATTAAATACTCCAAAACGACCTCCTATTAAAATAAACAATTCGTAGTAATGTGCGTATTTTCTTCATCATCATCATCATCAGCCTATAATGTTCCCACTGCTGGGACACAGGTCTCCTCTCCTCTGTGTGCGTATTTTCTTAAGTAGCCGAAATGTCCGGTACCTAACTGATAATACCCCGAGACTGAATCCACCCAAACCGTTCAACGTCTACCTACAAATTACGGGCAGCAGTGCGGTGCCTTGTTATTAAGCGGCTAATATGAAGCCTACCTCGTGAATATGGATGAGTTTGGAGCGAGCTGGTAATTGTCTACGTAGACGACGTGCCGATACAAGGATAGATGATCAGGGTTGGGGGAATCGTTTAAGTAGAAAGGTTTTCTTTCGTTATGTCGACCGAGGACATTTTTTCGGATTCAATAAGTAGATAAGTGATCAGCGATGACATTCAACTATGCTAAATCACACTTAATATTATAAAGGCTGTTTGTTACTTCTTCACGCTCAAACGGCTGGACCAATTTTGATAAAAATTTGTATGGAGATAGCTGATACCCTGGATTAACATATAGGCTACTTTTTATCCCGATATTCCCACGGGATTGACATTTACGCGGGTAAAACCGCGGGGCGCAGCTAGTACATAATATATTTATCGTAATTGAAAATAACACAATAAAATATGATTTGGTATTAATTTTGAGTGTGTAAATCAAAATCATCATCTGCGTAGCTTTTTCCCAACTATGTTGGTCGGCTTCCAGTCTAACCAGATGCAGCTGAATACTAGTAGTTTACCTCCTCCACAACCCTGTTACTGGGTAACAAGATCCGTAATATTTACGAGCTTCGTAGAAATCTAAAGCTTTGTGTCAAGTCTCAATAAGAATTGAAGTACACCAATAGAAAATAAAGAAAAACCAACAGTCGTCTCCTTAACCGCCATTTTCGAACATCGCCGTATTATTGTCGCGTACGTCATACACCGACGTGTACACCACACTTTGATCTACTACAGAAACGACATCCACTCTTAACACCCACGCAATAAAGATCACATTCCAATGCAACACAATTTATAGACTGGGCTCTATCATTACCATTTTAGCTGAGTTTTTCTTGTTGGGTTGTAGACTTTGTGAGGTAGAGTTAAGGTTGGTTTTCGTTTGGGTGAGTGTGCAGACGAGCCATACCGAGTGTGTTTGACACACGTATAATTGGCGAGAAATGGGCCGCACTCCCTTTATAAACTGTTGCTTAAAGGTTGCACTACATTAAGGTGTAACGTGTGGAACGTTTGAGTGACGATTTTTGTTTTAGTTTCGTTATGCAATGGTTGTTGCATTGTTGCTGGGTTAGAAGAGGTATTTGTAGGATTCGTTTTCGTTCTTTTTTGAAAGCAAAGCATTTAGTTGTCCCTTTGGTTTGTCTTCCTCTTCTTACTCAGCAAATGGACAGCACTCAAGCTTAAAATGTTGGTCTATCGGGATTTGTTTCAAACTTTCGAACGTTAATTGAGAACTCCCTTAAATGGAAAATGTATGATAGATTGGCCGGAGAAGGCAACACATAGGAAAGAATGGAAATCTGTGGGGGAGACCTTTGCCCAACAATGGGAAAATGCAGGTTAAAAAAAAATTAAACAAGAAAGGCCAATTTTTTTTTCAAGTTGTAACCATTATATTAACCACTTTTGTATGAAATGTTATGTAGATACTTTACAATCAATTTTACAGCTACCGGGAAAATATTGGGACCTTTTTTAAGAAGAAAAATGCAGTCACGTGTTTTTTTTTCTTCATGTCAATCAACAGAATACATTATTTGATTTTAAATCATTCATAAAACACCCTATCCAAGAATTCTCTCACAAACGTACCTCTACGCGACCCCCTCAGTGCGCACAGAACCTTACGCTACCAATTTAGCTATTTTGATCAAATAACCGATTCACAAGGAATCTGATCGTCCCTGATTATGAACTTACCCTCGTTTTGGCCATTCTTTAGCACGTTTTAATATTAATTGCTTAAATATTGCATCTTACTCTCTCTTAACAATTAAGTGGAAGTGAGAAAGAGATAGAGAATGGATTCGGGTATTTGGGGTGAATGATGAAAGATTAGTGATGTCGGAGGATTATTATTAATGGTGGTTGATAAACTGTAAAAATAGCAGGTTTTGGGTTTAATGAAGGGGTACTGGGGTCGACTAGACGGTGGGGGCATTAAGTGTTCTTTTTGGGGCAATTCATAAACAGCAAAAACTTATTATTATCTTTGGGTCAGTATTTTGTCGCTTGTCTTAAACTTAGATTGTTGTGTTAAGCTGAAAAATCAAATATCGTCTTTGTTTATTTGAACGCGCTAATTGCTGGAACTAGCAGTCGGATTTGAAAAAATATTTTTGCGTTTGATAGCCCAATTCTTGGGGAAGGCTAATAATAATAGTAATCAGCCTATAATGTTCCCACTGCTGGGACACAGGCCTCCTCTCTGTGAGAGGGAGTGGGCCGTAATCCACCACGCGGGCCCAGTGCGGGTTGGTAGATGTCATTTGTCTTCGGATTTTTGGGTCTAGGACATGCCGGTTTCCTCACGATATTTTCCTTCACCGTTTTTGAGAGCAGTGGTGATGAAATTATTTACACAAAGTAAAGCGCCTGTCTGGGTTCGAACCTACGACCTACAACTCGCAAGTCGCGGTCTTTACCGCTGGGCCACCACTGCTCTGGGGAAGGCTATTAGAAGGATATTAACATCACGCTAGGACGCTTAGGAGCAGAGCAAAAAGATAAATGGAAGAAAGAACGGTAAGCAAAAACGAAGTAATAGCGCGGACAAGCGATGCGATGCGACGGGATAGACCTGGGGAACAAGACATTTTAAAATAATACTGCGGAAAAGAATCATTGTCAATAAGAGAATGCAGAGTTCATTACGAATGTTGTGCCGGTTAAAAAATTATATCATAGACACTACTTCCATATTCAGAAAGGATCAAAAGAATCGTGTTACATTCCATCATAAATAAACCATTGATCTTCAATTGCATTCGACTAACTTGCGGGAAAATAAACTCTGTAATAATGACTTAGAATGATCGTCTAGGGATGTGACATTAACGTCTTTTAATTTGTATCAATAAAAAACTTAGATACTGTTTAATATTCAAAATCAAAATATTATATTTTATTTCACATAAACCTACATGGGCACTTATGAAACGTCAGAAGCTAGGCGCATGATTCCAATTGGTGGTTTTCTATGGAGAAGAGCCGGCAACAAACTCCACGGTTACCCTTTAAAAAATAATGGTTAATAATAATTCAACTTCAGAACTAAACTGGGCTGTAAAAATCCCACCCAAGTTATAAACGACAGTATATTAACCTCTCAATTGACCGCATACCACATCAAAAAACTTCATAAACCGATCCATATAATTTGTTCACAAAACATCCAGAAAAACAAACACTTTGGCGTAACTCATCGCTCCATTGAATCTCAAACCGTCTCAAGCACATTACATTATTACTGCTACATAACCAGCCTAACAAAACCTCTTGCCCCCTTTTTAACCCTTTACACTCTTGAGAGTAAAGGGGAGAATGTTCGGAAGAAGAGGGATCAAGACATAATGGCCGTTTTAACATTCAGAATATAGTCAGCCGTAAACAATTGCCCAAGAACTGACAGTTTTATTTGAAGCACTTTATGACGTCGCCCGCTGCTTATTAAAGGACCAATTTAAACCATTATAGTGTTCATAAAAGCGTACATCATCCTGTTTTGTTGTTGTCTCGCTTGCACGCGGGTTAAAGGGGTATTTTTTGTCTCGTTTTAAGATGCTGAGTTTGGTTTACGAGATTTCGAAGTGAAGAGTATTTTTGAAATTGGTAGGGATTGATGGCTGTTGACAAAGTCATTATCGATATCTGATTCAAATCTTATAGTGGTATCGGAATGACTGCCCAACCGTTACTTGAAACTCTCAAAGTATAGCTTTGATCTACGTATAACGTAGTTATGAAAACAAAACCCCACAAAGGTAATTGAGAAATATTAAGAGAAGAAAAACGTGGTTGAAAGCATGTCTAACAAAAATGATGCAATTTTTTACTATATTGCAAAGATAAAGCTAATAACTGATATTTACTTATTATCTCTGATTCATTGATAAATTGATTGTAACTGTTTTAATTAGGATTATCAATAACATTGAATCTAATTACAATTCTTCGATAAAATAATGACTTTACATTACCTCGTATTGTTAAGTCAGATAGTAATCTAGAAATGATCGTAAGTTCATCAATCCAATTATTCAAGATTATTTATAAATCATGATTAAGACATAGCGAAATTATATCATCCATTAACATCTTCCAAATAAAATAAAACTTCACACCAACATTCCAACTAAATCAACATATCTTCGAATACAGGAATCCTCCACAAATATCATGTAAATAATTCAATCAATCAGCCGTCTCTTACCGTAAACATCGATAAATCGCGTTTCGCACATCACTACTTGGGATCGACCACTTTATCTTTACCTTCAACCATGGAAATACCATTTGAAATTAAACCTTATTCATTTGTGATAAGGAGTGTTACTTATTTAGTGGGGTGTCAAGTTAAGGTGGTGGTTTTATAAGTGGTTGATAAATGTTGGTGGTGATTTTATTTGATTGTTTATTCGTTTGATTTGTACCTACCTACCCTCCTCTTGGCTGTAAAGCTAGGAGCACATTCCTGCAAGCTTTAACTGCGGACATTCTAGTGTATTGTTAAAGATTGAGATGGTACACACCTGTGGTACACACTGTGGTTATATTTTGCTCGACAGTAAAACGGGGAATTCGTTAGTTGGTTCTACGCAATATTATTTTATAATTGTCTATTTCCTCTTTAGTGCTACAAATCTTTCTATTGTCTATGTCAAAAGTCTGGTTTCTGTATCTACCTTTAACATGACTGTGGTCACTAAGGGTGGTCGCACATCTGATGGATGATGCGTCGGGCGTAACCTCGTAACCTCCAGCTAGTTCCCTCGACGCACTAGAACGAATCATCGGTATAGACTGTGTAAGGTTGCATGTTTTATTTTCTAAGTAATCATCCGTTCCGGCGTTTACGCGACCGACGCGGACGGTGACGATACGCGACACATGTGCGACCACGCTAAAACTATGATTCTCATCTATCCATCGTTCTTTTCGCAAAAAGCTATAAACTTTGGCTTGGCTAGAGGCAAAAGCCATTATAAGTCAATCAATCAACTCAGCCTATCGCAGTCCACTGCTGGAGATTGTCTTCTCCCAGGCTGCGCCGCAAGCACCCCCAGCAGCAGCTCCTTGTCTTACGCCTTCGGCGTCCAGTCGGTCCATCTCGCTGGAGGGTGTCACACTACGCTTGCCGATACGTGATCTCCACTCCAGGACTCGTCTGTTCCACCGGCCATCGATCTAAGACAAACATGACCAGCCCACTGCCACTTCAGCTTGCTTACTCCAAAAGCTATTTCAGCACCTCCGGTGCGTTTCCGGATAACTTCATTTCTGATTTTATCCTTCAAAGAAACTCGGAGCTTAGCCCGCTCCATAGCGCGCTGAGCGGCCTTGCATTTATGGACTAGCCCGACTGTCAGTGTACAAATTTCGGCACCGTATGTCATAACGGTCAGGACGCAAAGGACCTTAGTCTTTTATACATAGGTACCAACATTTCACTATAAGTAAAAATAAGCGATCAGCAACTTGAAAAAAACATTCATATTTGATACGTTCAGAATTGACTCGTACTTTATTCTTCCGAGTCAGTTTGTTATAGTCTTGTGTTTTATCTATACTAATATTATAAAGAGGTAAAGTTTGTAAGTTTGTATGTTTGTAAGTTTGTAAGTTTGTATGTAGGGGGTAATCTCTGGAACTACCAGTCGGATTTCAAAAATTCTTCTTGCATTTGATAGCCCAATTCTTGAGGAAGGCTATAGGCTATGTAACATCACGCTATGACCCTTAGGAGCCGAGCAAAAAGAAAAAAAGTAAAAAAGAACGTTAAGTGATAGCGCGGGCGGGTGATGCGATACGACGGGGTGGCTCGGGGGAAACAAGAAGTTTCACGCGAACGAAGTCGCGGGCTGAAGCTAGTATTACAATAACTTAGTTGCATATAAAAAGCATTGTAAGTTATATTATAATACATAGTTTGTTATCGCTCGGTTCCCAGTGTTCTTGTTTTATGGTTCTAAGAACAGAGCCTGATGCCAACTGCAAGTATGTATCAACAAACAGGTCGTCATAAATTGAACCCTTCGTTTAAGTATATTTTATAGCTTATAAAACGTTTATTCAATCATTTAGCTTTGGTACATAGGGTATGCCATACATCTTCTTTGCCTTAGATTTGTTTTTAGAACTTAGAGACACCGACGGGAAACCTGCCATGGATTTTTTTGATAATTTAGCTGTTCCATACATTTTGACCGCGTAGATATTGCACTTTTCTATGGAACAGCAGATTTTATGTTTTGATAGCCGACGAAAAATGTATATGCTAGGGGGTCTAGAATCCTGTCGGGGTAGCGGGATTGTCCGAAAGGGTTACCGCTACCCCGGAACACAAAGTTCTAAGGAAGGAACACGGATGGGTTTTAGGCAGTAAGAGTCTGACACAGCCTTCCGCTCCACCCAGAGCGGGTGGGGTACTGGGGTCATTTGGTGATTTCCTACCCAACAAAAAAAAGGGGGGTCTAAAATCATGTGCTGTTTTGCGCATCGATGTTCCCGACTTCCTGCAGCCTGTATTTAAAGAGAGGTTCATTAGGGACTAGACTAAACATGTCCGCCCAATCCTTTGTTATGTTTTAGGTATGTGTAGTCAAAATAAGTATTAAGTGTTTGATTTTCCAAGATACTCACTTTAAATAATTGCAATGATCACATTGTAACATAGCCAGAGAAATTGGATTAAAAACATAAAACGAGCATATAAAATTAAACATTCACGTCAAATTCCAACACCCCAAGCTAACTATAACAAACCACAACAGAACATACCTTAAATAGCTATAAACAAAAATACATCATAATTCATACAACATAATTCCCTAGAAACAGTAGATCATAATGACAAACAGCCTGTCAACTCATTACGGTACGTTCCCGCTTCGCTAAAAACCATTCGGTAAAGATTCATCATCTGCCTAGCCTTTTCCCAACTATGTTGGAGTCGGCTTCCAGTCTAACCGGATGCAGATGAATACCAGCATTTTACATGGAGCGACTGCCTATCTGACCTCCACAACCCAGTTACTAGGTAATACGATACCCCTAGGTAAGACTGATTGTCAGACTTTCGGGCTTCTGATGACCCGTAACGACTGTCAAAGATCCACGAATGACAGCCAGGACCAACGGCTTAACTTGCTTTTCACAGAGGGGTCTCAGTATGTAACTATGACTAGTACCTATGTAAAGATGGTCACCCATCCACAGACCAACCGCGGCAAGAGTGGCTCAACCTGATCGATCGACCCGTGCGGCTGTTATTACTTATCCACAAGCCCCCTACCATTCGGTAAAGATTATAAAATAAAATGACGTTGACGTTGAAATTGTCAACACAAATACCCGTAAAGAATGGCCCAGCCCGGCCAGCCCTAGATGTTTTAATAGCATTTCTAAATGTCAACAACGGGACATGGGTAACGTGATAAGTCACGCCCCAACGAGCTATGAACAATAACTGTTATAATTATTACTTCATAAAGCTTTTATAAATAATCAAGGGTCGCTGGAGCCTTGAGCAATGAGGCCTGAATGAGGAATTAGGCGGAAAGCCGGAGTTTCGGTGACAGAGGCTATTTCTGCACATTCTCAGAAAATGTCCCATCTATGAATAGGTCACCTTTATGAATGTATCGGTAAAGGCCATTAAGGTTTTAAAGGTGATCGTGAAGCCATTTTCCTGTCAATGGAGATGGGGAAGGGTCGATATCTATAGGTACCTACATATAAATAAAAATTCAATGTTGTTCGTTAGTTAGTGCATCACTTGGGAACGGCTGGTCCGATTTGGTTAATTTTTGTGTAAAAAGGTTGTATTATAATAGTCCAAATTAAGTTGTAAGGATAGAAAAACTAGAAAATTTGAGAAAAACAGAAAGTGCTTTTTTCTATGGGATTATTGTATGAAATATTTGTTTGGACAGGACTCTAGGTCTGTCGGGTCAGCTAGTTTAATAATAATAGAATGTTTTCAAATAATACCAACGTCTACAGATATTGGTGTTCCTTCTCAGAAACCCTATAGCTTAGGAAACAGCGTTGTTATCATCCAGATAAGACAATTTCGACGTAAACGTTTTATGAAACATCTAGGACACTTTATGTATATAAATCATCTCCAATGAGCAACAAAGCGTCTGCCTACCGCACTTTTATATAATTAATTTGTAATTTGCATATAGCCGTGAATAGACACAGAATCAGTCTTTACTTTATTACCTAACCGTCTAGATATTTAAAACATAACAACATAGAGACTGGCAGTTGGCAGTGTTTCTCTGTTTCACCAATTAATAATTTAACACAGATGCTGGTACCAAACTATAGTGCTACACAAAATGATTGCACACTGCACAAAATGTGGTTTACTAAAGCAACATACGCACAAGAATATCAAAGCACTTGGATGTGTTTTTAAGACAAAAAGTCACATTGACAAACTGCACAAAACCGAACAAAAAATATGCAACAAAGCGGCTCAACATAAAAACAATATTTTTACGTCTATTAAAAACTACAAACGGACCAACATCTTTTATCTGAGCAATAACAAATCACGGACACCAAGAGAACTAAATCACGTAGTAATGCCGACCGCTATAATAATAGATGGAGGATTTATATACTTAACTAAACAGAGGCTTCCCGAAATTAAATCGTTTGTTGTTTTTTGGCGTCTCTTTTGAGCACAGATGATAAATAAATTAATTATGTTTGGTTAATAGTCGGCGCGGGCGCACGCGGTGTGTTCCCAGTTTAGGAAGATCTTATTGGGTCGTAAATTATGTGTGACTTATTTATTTAGTTTGAAAATGGAAGCTTGTGGAACTGTAATTAAAGATTTACTGTCTTGTATGCATAAAAGTTACCTACCTACTTATTTCAAATTAGAAAAACGGGGAAAGGTTGAGATATTTCGAATTATGTAGACTAGATAGGTAGGTAATGTATTCAGTCCTCGTGAAACTTTACAAAGAGCATAATTATAATGAGTAGCGAGCTTTAAGCTGAAAAACATTTAAAAAGCTTTTAACTTTTATCCTTTGAACACGTACCTCTGCCTCTGTTATAAAAGTACAGGGACACCAAAAAAAATATTTACTACCTTCAACCCTTCACCCGCTGCGAACTTTCAACTTCCACGTAACAAAACTAATATCGATCAAAACGAGCCGATAACATACATTTTTAAACTAACCGACAACAATAAAATTATTGACCAACACAGACACAACCAAAGCACCAATAGGGTTGTCTCATTTCTGTGCCTAATGAGCCGGCGGCAAAGCGTTTGATACGCAGGGCTGTCACGCGGCGATTAATGCTCGATCCATCAAAACTTAATAGCCGCCCGTCAGACTCCCCTGGGTCAAAAAAGACGCAATTTTTTTAATTCTGACTTTTATTGATATTGATTTTTAAAACGTCATTTGTTTTTATTAGGTTTTTTTTTTAAATTAGATGTCGTTTGGAGTAATATTCGAAGATTTTTGGGTTGTTTCAATAAATTAAAACTTGTTTATGTACTTTGTTTGATGTTCGACATTTGGGTTCACTAGGGCTGCTACCTAGTGTTAAATGAATAAAAAAACCGGCCATGTGTGTGTCGTAGTATCACAAAGCTAAGAACGCCGAAAAAAACACGTTACATGTATGGAGACCCTTATATTTTTTGCTTTATTTTATTTTTATTATTTGTTGTTATAGCTGCAATAGAATTACCCACTCTGTGATAATTTCAACTGTCTACCTATTACGGTTCAAGAGATACAGCCCGCTGACAGACAGGCAGACGGACGGACAGCGGAGGCTTAGAACATAATAGGGTTCCGTTGACACCCTTTAGGACCCTAACAATATGTAACGCCTTTTGCCTACTAGTTAAAAGTAAAATACCCACACTTTTTCTTTTTCAGGAAAATGCAAAATAAAGTGAAACTATTTTTGGGACTCTCAACATTTTGTTCTGAATAGGTTTACTGTTTGTCAATGTTTGCTTTACAAATAAATACATAATTACTTTCCACAATGTCCTCATAACATAATAATAACCTACCGAATGGATTTGCATCGTTCACTTGTTTCAAGTACTTCAGTATTATACATTTTCTACACATCTTTTGGTAAACGGGGAAATTCAAGTAGGTTAGGTACTCAACAAACATGCATTTTCCTAGATAAAATTACCTACACAATAATTCACCAAACTCAACAACTAAACAAGAACTGTATTTTAAAACAAATAAAGTCTAAATTCATATAAACAAAATTTTAATTCAAGCAAAATTAATTTGGTAGAACATCAGAAGCCAATTTCCCGTAACTTAGCAACCCTGCCTCATTCGAATTCCGAATCTTATTTGAATATTACTCACGCATGATCACTAAATTTAACTTTATTACCTTTGAATAAAGTTGATTTTAGATCGTTTTAAGTACTCGCAGTAAGGACTTTGTGAGTCAGCACCATTTGTAAAATGAACTTTGGCTCTAAGAGATAAGGTTGTATTTCGATTGGTTGGTGGCAACAGGTATTTTAAATGGTATATTTGTTTGCATGGCAAGGTTCCGTACGATATTATAATAATATGAAATGTTGACAAATGTAAGAGGGTTACGCTTTTCCGAATGGAAATTGTATCGAACGAATCGATGTGTATAAATTTATCTGACGGGATTCAATATTGATTTGTTAAGGTATATTGACGTTGGGTCATTAACCTTTTTAGGGTATAGATCTATGTACTGTTTTGATTGTATCTGAGATTGAGTGGGTCTTTATGGTTTGTCTATGCTTATAGGTATGTACTTTAGAAGGTGAAGGAAAGACTAAAACGTGTTGTTCTATTAAAACTTCGTCGATTGAATCGTGGACGCGTTACCTACATTACATTATTATCACATCACACTATCACACTAATATTATAAAGGCGAAAGTTTGTGTGTGTGTGTTTATTTGTTTGTTACTTCTTCACGCTCAAACGGCTGGACCAATTTTAATAAAATTTTGTATGGTGGTAGCTGACACCCTGGATTAACATATAGGCTACTTTTTATCCTGATATTCCCACGTAATCGACATTTATGCGGGTGAAACCGCGGGGCGCAGCTAGTTTTCTATAAATCTGTGTTGGAAAATCATACCTACGGAAGTAGTTTACACAAAAAAATACTTATGACGTAAGTATACACACGCTAATGTTTTAAAACGCCCCGTTTAGCAACAAAAACTTACAAGTTACCAACAGTAAATGAAGATATTCTATTCTACCAGTTACCAATAGCAAATGTTATTAGCACCCTAATTTCATAACACACCATAATCTGAATAATTTTGAAGGATGTTGCTAATCCATTGCTTCATATGTTCAAAAAATTTATCTGCCCAGCAATGGAAATAATGCAATGAATGTTGTTGAACTGTCAAAATGACAGCCATTCCTGCTGTTAGTGTATTACGCAATTAATTAGTTGTAACGGTTTTTTTTATTAGCCATTCATTTCCCACTGCTGGGCAAAGGCTTCCCTACTCTCCTTCCATTAAGTTGTAACGATTACGATTCGTTATTTTTATAGGCTCCTGAAATCTCCATAGAAACACATAAAGACAGACTCAGTATGTATCTCGCAGTGTTGAAGCCTACATTACTACAATCAACAATTCTACTTTCCCCTCAAAACCGAGGCATCAATCCTCAGTTTATGAATCATAAACTAGGTAGCGTTGTCTCCGCGGGGTTAATGGGTGCGCGGCAATTAGTAATATTTACCTAGTATGTACCTACTGACAGTCGGAACGAGCGGGATTAACCGACGCAGCAGAGGACGTAGCTGTGTTTTTGTTCAGATTATTTTGTGAATTAATGTGTTTTTGACGGAAGTTTATTATGTTTTAAGTTGTCAGTTAAACTGAGTTATGATTTAATAACGAATATTTTTAACGGTTTTTATAAGGTGGAGGGTTTAAAGGTCTTCAATCCCTAAAGGGATGTTTACAAGTAAAATGGCGAAGCTTCGAAAATTCCCAAAATAATTCAAGACTAACAAAAGGTGCCTTAGTAATGGCTTTATATACAGACGCCAGTACATCAACCTACCCGAAACTGTCAAATTTTCCCAATCAACTTTGAACCTTATGCTGTAGTGATAAAGTTGAAAATCTATTAAAGAAATTTGACAGATTGAAGTAAGTTGATGTGCTGGCGTCTGTACATACATATGTAGTTCAACTAAGGAGGAAGCGCTAGGGTAGCTATGCAATGTCATATTTGCTATGCTCCCGAATCATATTTTATTCAACATACAACGTGGTACTGACCTGCAAATTGGAAAAACGTAAGAAAATTTGAAATTCGCGGCTACCTAGCGCAGCCCCCTTAATAATTTAAACATAAACCAAGCAGCCTGAATGTCTATTCCCAAGTGAATAAAACAGACACACTTTTCCCTAATTTCGGCAACACATACATCACCTAATTATGAACCACTTAAAGCCTAATTTGAGCACGTTGATCTGCGCAGGAGTGTCAGGGCGGGGGACTACAAAAAAGCACCGCTCTAAAGCATGACATATGGCGTCAATGAGTTTATACAGGACGGTTTACAAAAAAATATTAAGCATGTTTATTTTTCGCACCCAACCATCCTGGTAGCTTTAAATGTTTTTTTTTACAATGCTCATTTCTGAATAGAAAAAAAATATTTTTTGTGAAAGTTATGCTTATTTTTGTGGCATAAGCAGATGTTTAAGAGGTGCTACTGGCAACATGGTTTGCGATGAAACGACTTAAAATTCCAAACAGACAAATCTATATTTATGTTTAACACCTTGCTTCACTTGCCTTGGGAAAATTTCGAGAAACACTTGCTTAAAGTTCAAAAAGAAAACTAATTTAAGTAACTAAGTAGACATTACAAAATCAGACAAAGAAACTAGTCTTGTCAAAAGACAATGATTAATCAAACTGATGCAACAAAACCAAACCATGGAAGATTCCACACCTTGACTTGACCATTTTACCCCAACAAAATACTGAAAATAATCCAAACAGCACAACGATATCTACCAATAATCAAATAAGTTTTACAGACAAAATTCCTCAAAACCTCTATATTGTTTCTAAGTAGTAAAAAGTAAGCTAATAGCAAATTTCCTACAATAATATGCAAACTTAAAAAAAATAACTTAGAAGCATCGACAAGCACCCGTATGAAGTAAAGCACATCTCTCCTCTATTATTTCTTGGTACAATTTCTGTGGGAGCTGACGAGAGCTTCGTAAACATCTGAACTTCAAAGTCGGCCGCCAAATGTACTGGAGATATGCGGTAAATATTAGGTATGGAGAGAAATTAAAGTACCTAGATTAATTATGGACGAAAATCAATTAAAATTATGACGTAATTTGCTTAAGGTAACAGAAAAATCTTATGTAGTAGTGTTCTCATAGTACTGCTAAGAAATTTTTTCCATTTTTCTTTGCATCTTTTTATGTTGTAGAAAAAGTCTAACAAGCTAAGACAATATTTTCTTTATCCGTACTGAATCATACAAGAACTCCATTGTATCATTAATTCATTGTATCTGAGCATTAAATCTGATGTATATTAATAACAAGAATAAAAGAAAATTTTATACACGTAGTTTTAATATAGGTAAGAGATTCCACAGAGAAGAAAGAACAATTATACATTGCTACTAGTGCAGTACTAAAAGAATAGTGTTGTCACTAGTAACCGGTAAAAGTCGAATTTTATTATTTCAAAAAAATCCAACAGCACCAACACACGTCTAAATTCCACTTAAAAGTTCCACAATGTGCAGTTCCTCTTACTTGGAGAGGATCATAAAACAAAACACCCTGTATTCTCGGAACGTTCGTTCGGCGAAAAATGCAAAATGCGAAAAACCTACAAAAAAATAGAGTTCCGCTTTTAAATCCCCCTGTATACTCGAATCCCTGCGGACTGCATAGATCAATAGTACAGTCGCGCACACAACGTAAAAGGAATTTTGTTTCTTGTGTAATAGGGGTTATTTTTGCTTAGTGAGTGAGTAATTTAGTGAGTAAAACTGGATCGTCAATTAGTGTGTCTGTTTAAGAGCAAGCCACTCTTGTTATAGCGAGGGACACGTGTCGCAGTGCAATTTGTTGAGATAATATTATAATAATGATCATAGAAATGTGCTGCGAAACAATTGTGGGAATGTCTGAATGAGATTTGGTTTGAATAGTAATGGGTGAGTGATTTAAAAGATGTCGGTTTACGTAATAAACGTACTTACGCACCTAGTGATTCATTTATTTGCAGTTTGTACTAGCAATAGATGTACGGTTCACTGTCAAGGGATATTGACGTTATTTCCATTATCCCATTATGTTGCAGTACGGACGGGGATTCACACTTAGCACAGAATACTTAAAGTACTACGTACAGAAAGGACACTCCCTTCCCCGCACTAACATCAGTTACCGCACCTCACCCCGCACTTCGGCGTATTCGTCGCAGTTCTTTAACAAGAGCGCTCGCAAACACAAGTACCTCACGCACACATTCATACGTATACAAACGTCAGTAGTAGGTAATTATTTTGCGAGCGTTGTATGGAGTGTCCGGGGTGTGCACTTAGTTCGAGCTTTTGCTTAGTTAAAGAAATTCTATTACTTAACCATTTACATGACCTCTAAAGCTCTCTGCTAGTCATCTTAAAAAGTTACTTTTCTTTTACACGGAAACTTTTAAATGTTTTAAAGTCCCACTTATCCCAAAAGTTATTCTACGAAACCTATTTCTTCTTAATTAAATGAATCAGCTAAAAAAATACACAATTTTGTGGGCAAGAGCTCCCGTGACCCGCTTTAGCTCCAAGAAATCGGATCCCCAATTTTTTCATCGTCTTTTTTGGTTCGTTTTTGCGTTGCCATCTCGTTAACGACGACATTAGGGGATAATAGACTTCCTATGCGACACGTGGGGATAGTCGTTACTCCGATGAAGACCCCGGAGTGAATTAATTATCTTTTTGGACCATTTTGGTGTCCATTGGCATGAATTGTCGTTAAGTTGATTTTTTAAGGACAGTAATTTTTGTAGGTATTTAATATTTTTTTTAGTAAGTGATACACGTTTTGAGCACGATTTGCTACGTTTATGTGTAAATTAAAAATGGTATTTAATACTCATAGGACTTAAACATAGCTGGTGAAATGTAGGTGTACAATAGGTACACCTCTGCCTGACCCGTTGGAGATTACAGGCGTGATGATATATTATATGTAGATATAACAAGTACAATCAAAAGAAAAAAAAAATCGGTCAGGTATCCAACACATCATTCGAAAATTAATTATTTAACAGATTCTTTGTAACAAAAAACAAGTAAGACTATTCAGACTGCCTATTTTAAATCCAAAACCTCGTCTAAAACCGAAACTATTCATCACAAAATTTCATCAAAACAGTCCCATCCGAAATGACGTCGTCCCGAGCCGGGCCGGCCGTCACCGAGCATAGTTTTAATTACTGGCACCATGTGTGACGGCTCACGTCGCGGGGGCCCGCCATCCATCTGCCCTGCCACCTTGGTGATAGTATAATTATCTAAGAACGTTTAATGTAATGGTGTGAGCGATGGGCGAAGACATATTGAGCTTCGTTCATGGTTGGGAGAAAGCTTTGTGTTGATAATTTATTAGTAAATTAGGCTGAAGAGAGACATTAAAGAAATTAATGTTGTGTATCAAATTAATTGCGGCTCATTTTTAATTTATGCTTTAAGAATAGTATAAGATTGAACGGTTTTAACTTAGAAATTATTATTAAAAAAAAGTAATTTCACATCAGAAAAAACTACAACACACTGTCTCTTTCTATGCAAATCAAAGCTTAAACACAATACGAATAAGTAGGTATATCAAAATCTTTGCATCCTCAGAAGAAAAGTTACTTAATTTTGCTAACTGAACCCGCTCCCGCTAGTTAACTTAACCCACACGTCGCACAACGCGACAACGTGTGGGTTACATTCGAAAACGTTTAAATTCAGAGATTTCGTGGAACGCCCGACAGAGGCCGCATTAAGTGATTTGTACAATAATAATTATCGAAACACTCTTGCGCGTACTTTTATTGTGATGAATGAAATGTTCGTAAATAATGGTAATCTGAGTACCTACTGATTTGGAAAAATTCAAGAAAAATATATGAGGAAAGGGATTGTTCAATGCCATGTTGTCATAATATATTGCAACCTTACATAGATTCGATTAGCATAATCAACCTATAATGTTCCCAGTCCCACAGCTTGTATACGGGCCTCCTCTCTGTGAGAGGGAGTGGGCCGTAATCTACTTCGCGGGCCCAGTGCGGGTTGGTAGATGTGGCATGTCTTCAAATTTCTGGTTCTAGGACATGTCGGTTTTCTCATTATGTTTTCCTTCACCGTTTTGAGGGCAGTGGTGAAAAAGTAAAGCTCCTGCATGGGTTCGAACCCACGACCTACAACTCGTAAGTCTGGACCATTACTTACCACTGAGCTCCAACAGTGCTACTTTACATAAATCCGATCATTTCATGTAAAAAAAACTTTTTAAGAAAAAAAAAACCGACTTCCAAAAAACACTACAAAGTGAAAAATAACTTTATTTCGGAAGTCGGTGTCTTTGGATCTGTATTTTAGTTTTTTGCCACCGACTTCCGAAATAAAGTTATTTTTCACTTTGTAGTGTTTTTTGGAAGTCGGTTTTTTTTTTCTTAAAAAGTTTTTATTTCACGCTGTTTAGTGGGTCTGCTTATAATTTATCTAAGTTACAATAGCCTAGTGATTATCGCCTCTTACAAACAAAATATTGCTTTTCCCGATGCAGGGAAGTTAATTGTTGAGGAGTTCTCCAGGTCCACCATCAGCTCCATATCACCATTCACATTGTGACGAGCATAAATTGCTTAGCAACCATATTAAAGTAATCGAATCGCAACCCGTCAAATACTTAGATATTATTGAGTACTTCCGATGGCCATCTGTGGTCTTCATCATCAGTTCCACTTCACCAAATAGTGCTTTCCGAGAGCAAATGCACGAGTTACTATAAAAATACCCAAATCGCTATAGGTGTGCCTATAATATTTGAAGAGTTCCTTCGATTTCTCCAGGATCCCATCATCAAATCTTGACCTGATGCTTTTAGACTAGATGCTGATAATCCTGGCTGCAGCATCAGGCCAGACTTATGTCAACATTACATTGAACTTAAAATTTAGTCCTGTTTAAAATGAGCCCAAACACGACTATGGTGCTGTAATTTCAAGGTTGGTACTTTTTCTGATGCTCCTGGCTTCAGCATCAAGTCTTTATGTACTTCGGTGTTCCTCATTAACAGTACGTTTATCCACACATCGAGCCCTTTTCAATGAGCCTAAACACGATATATCTGCTGTTAGTTGTCGAGGAGTTAGGTACTCTGCAGACTATCCTGACTGCAGCATCAGATCATGACTTGATGATCATGAGACCAAATGTGGCAAATGCCCTATCAAACATCAAAACAATTTACTAAAACAGTCCTTTCCTGTTCGAGTAACTTCTTACTGTTAAGGAGTTGTACCTTCCATCATCAGCCCAGCTACCTGAGATGGTGACAACCATACGCAAATACACAAGATACTTCATAAAACATGCGAAAAACAATAAGTGAGCCTATAAAATTTGAGGGTTGCCCTCGATTTCTCTAAGATCCCATCATCAGATATTGAAATGGTGACAATGGGACCACACGGGAAGCACCAGCTTTCAAATAAAAAAAGAATCATGAAAATCGGTTCACCCAGTCGCAAGTTATGAGGTAACAAACATAAAAAAAAAAAAAAAAAAAAAAAAAAAAAAAAAAAAAAAAATACAGTCGAATTGATAACCTCCTCCTTTTTTTGAAGTCGGTTAATAATTAATATTTTCTTTTTTTTTTATTCCATTATTTCCGATACAATCTCTCACAATATGCAACCTGTCAGGGACATACACGTCGAAACAAGGAGCACCTTTTTTTAACCGACTGAAACTGAAACCCAAAAGGGGATAAAGTTTTTAAAGCCTACTAAAATACCAACAAGAACTAACCTGTGTTTCAGTAACGTTCAGCAACTTGGCCATATCAGCCCGTTCCCCTGAAGAAAGGTACTTCTTCACCTCAAACAACTTCTCCAACTCGAAGATCTGTCTCCCCGTGAAGGTGGTTCTGGCCTTCTTCCGTCTGCCTACTCCTGGTTCCTCTCCTTCCTCGCTGGTCAGGGAACCTTCCCCTCCGAGGGGTGATCTGACGTCTTCTGTTGACTTCTTTCGTTTTATCAGCTTGGATGCATCTGGAATTAGAGATGATTGATTGAGTGAACTGAAAGAGGTCTGCAGAGCCTCAGAGGGGCAACTCTCGTAATTTTAAGAACCTTCACAGTCTGAAGGCCAATTCTGGTAATTTAAAACGTTCAAAATCTAGTCGCAGTCTCATCTCAGCGACATACAAATGTCAAGAACTTGTCAAAATGTAGGGAAGTTAGAAGTATTTTTGAGAGATTGAGCCTGAGATCAGACTGTGAACGTTCTTAAAATTAAGAGGATTGCCCCTCTGATCTCAGTCTCAATCTGTCAAAAAATACTTCTAATTTCCCTACATTTTGACAAGTTTTTGACATTTGTTAGTCGCCGAGATGAAACTGCGACTAGATTTTGAACGTTTTAGGGTCGGTTCACATCTGACGGATGATGCGTCGCGTATTATCGGTATAAAACATTCAACCTTTCACACTTAACCGATGATGCGTTAGTGCGTCGAGCGAATAAGTAGACGCAATCGAAGTTACGCCCGACGCATTTTCCGTCAGATGTGAACCGACCCTTAAATTACGAGATTTGGCCTTCTGGTGTAGATATTCGATGACACTACACATGACTACACGAAGTTGGCAACACAATTAGAAATGTGGAAAGGTACGGGGTATGATGTCCAAGCGCTAGGGTAAGCACCCCAGCGGGGTAAAAGCGTTACACACTAACATTAGCAATGTCTTTCATTTTGACAGTTCCACAACATTCATTGCGTTATTTACGTTGTTGAGCAGGCAAATTTACCGAACATATGAAGCAATGGATTAGCAATATCCTTCAAAATTATTCATGTTGTGTTTGACAGTGTGTTACGGAATTAGGGTGCTGGAAATTGGACAACAGAAGATAAAAATCCTAAAAGTACAGATATACTTAAATGTAGTAGCGTAGGTATGTGACGCCATAGGTGGAATAGTACTCGTAAGTTGATATACCAGTTGATTCTTTTAAAATGTTACGAATACGGTTTTAAGGAAATAAAAATCCCTTAAAATTCATGTAGTCGTGGTGCCGGGTACCCCTCACGAATAAAAACTCCAAAAAAATAGGGTGAGGTGACCAATTATTAGATCCGTCCATAAAAACCGTGCTCAAAAACAGTAGCCATCTTTAAAAGGCAAAAAATTGTTCACCTGTTTAACAACACAAGAAAAAGCTTCTTAAAACTTTTAATTTCACTCTCACTCTAAAATAATCACGTAACTTCAACGATCTATTAACCCGCCGCCTGCGCGCGCGCGTCTCTCGACCTCAACTCGACCAATAAAAGAGCCCATTACGGCTTCAATTAGGTACCTACTGTAAATCAAAGGGGACAGCCATTAATTGCTCCGTGTAAATCTGCCAGACGCTAACATTAGCGTTTAAGAATACCGATTTATAGTAGTTATTGCTGTGAGCGGGAGATGGTTCGATTTTGATTCTTAATGTTTGTTTAGCAGTCAAGTATTGAGGTTTCTTTTGGTATGATATCCAGAAGACTAGGCTAAAATGGGTTAAACAGGCTCGGGACAACATGAAGAGAAAGGGCAGCAGTAATCATCTATTTGTCTGTCCAGCTCGATAATTTTGGCCCCTTACAAAGAGGCAACCCAACTAGCAAAATAGTCCTGGATGGAATGCGATTTTATAATGCTACGTGGACTTATAAAGCTCCCATGAAGGTTTTGATGGTTGCTACTACGCTTTTAACAGCATAAATACATGCTGTTTTTACTCAAGTACGTTGTATCGTATAATTTGTACTTATATCCGTATATAGGATCATACTTCCTGACAAATATAGGATCAAGACTCCTATAAAAGCATGAAATAAGAGTAATTACACTCAAGAGTAATTACTCCGTTAAGTCAGACTTAAATGCGCCTATAAGATAACATCTGCGGGCCATTTAAATCTTAATACTCCTGTAGGAGCATGTACCAAGAAGATATGCACTGAGGAGCATTTACTCTTGCTATTTTTACTTATAGCCTCATATAAGCGTAATATTGTGTAAATTAAAGTTAAATTACTGTTAGTCATTTATGTATCTGGTTTGGTTTAACATAAGCTTAGAAGTAACTGGTTAAATGAATTTCATATCCACGTTTTAAAAATAATAAATCACCAAGATTACAACAGCACTCGGTAGGATAAAATGTTTTCTATACCTATATATATTTTTTTAGATTTATTGTATGCTGTTTTAAACCTAGACATATTTATATAGGCATTCCACAGTAGTGTTATTGTCTAAGTAATCTCAAACAATCCTGGTTGAAACTCTTAAGAAGCCACTTTTGCTTGTAAATGGCTTGTAACGACCAGTACAGGCGAAAACACGCTTTATATAGTTTTGCAAATTCTATTGTAGGATTTGACATCAGCCATTTTGATTACAATAGTTTTTGTCTACAAATATTGAAAAATAGATTTAAATAAATGGAAGCGGTTTAAAAAAAGTGGATCTTATAAAAGAAAAGTTAAAAAAACATATAAAGTAATGTTAACCGCAGTGAGCACCGATTTTTTTAATTTAACTGGTGAAGACCGTATCGCGAATTCTAGCGAGGGTTCCGGACAAGATAATTGTAGTACTACTTTATATGGTTACATGTCTATGCTAGCTATACGTCTATGGTAACAACTAAGACAAATATAAAAAGTCTTACTAGGAGTTTATGGTACTTTTTGGACCATCTCAAATCGACAGCACATTACTCACAGGACTGCCCAATCTGTTCACCGACAACGTTGCCTGATTTAACAGCATGGCTTGAAAGAAAATAGAGAAGGCTGTGCCCGTACCTATTGTGTTATTGTAAGTGATCCATAAACATTTGTGTAGTGACATCAGATACTTAAATCTTTTCCAACTGATATCTAAGTAAGTTAGTTTAAATATAGTTAACTATAGGATTTTAACTTTTACTCAAATAGAAGTAGGTAATAATAAATATTGTGTTACGTAGTTAGGTACATATTCAGTTAGGTACTAGTTACATATTTCACATTCGTCTCTTGGGAAGTGATCAAAAATTGCGTAGGTAAGTAGAACAATTCTCACACCAAAACCAATCTTGGTATAGCAATGATCTAATGTGTTCTTGATTCTTAGTGAAATGTAAATCTCTAGTGTTAATAGACACCATGCTGTGACAACCTGGATCTCAGATAACAAGAAATGTGTAACATTCCAAGGCCATTTTAAGTTATTTAAAGATCGGAAATCTTTTTTGGTTAAAAATCGATCGATATCCAGGAACATCGGCATAGTCTTGTTTAAATCGTCGGCAACCTGTTATAAAATTAAGTCAAATAAATGTTAATGTTTAACCTAGCACGTAGAACAAACCTTAAAATGTTTTTTTTTAACTTATCTATAATCAATCGATTTTCATCTGGGCATTGCGGAACCCTAATAGGTAACAATGGCGAATCTTCCTAGGTTTTGAGATAACCCAATATAGAACCAATATACTTATATTGGTACTATGTCACACTTGGAAATGCTAAAAATACTTATTTTAGCACTATTTCACACTTGGAAATGCTTACTAAGAAAATGTCGGCTGCCTTCATAATATTAATTTAATATTAATTAATACTAAAATGTAAATAAGCAAAACTCAAGAGGCGCTTTAAAATTGTTATCAAAACCATGATAGATTTCACAGAAAATTCATGTTCCCATACGAATAAGCTATAAGACTAACAATTTGACAACAATAACATTTTGTTTATCTACTATGGTTGACATTAATAAATTCTGATTTCATATAAATACGACTCTCAAGATGTTAAAAAAATTTTTTTACAGAGCACAACAAAGTCCGGTACACACTTCGACTGTTCACAATATATGAGCTTATGGAAGCATTTCTAGGCGCGTATTAATCTAATTTTTTACTATAACTTACTTATATTGAGATTAACAGGAGTATTTGCATTGACGTAATTCAATTACAGGAGCAATATAAGCGTATATGGCATTTCAGCGGTCTAATATAAATACGTTATAAGTAAAAGTAGACTTATAAAGTGGGCCCTTTTTGCGACTTATATGTGGATACTATAAGTCTCATATAGTCCTCGATAAATGATGGTTCTAGGATAGTATAAAAACCACTTTTTGCTAGTTGGGAAAACAGCACAAACGAAAAAGAAAATTCAACCGTAGATATCCCTCGCAAAAAAGGAAAAGATATCACGAGTCAATTGCAGATTCGTAGATTCAGGGTATGTTTCACATAGTGTCAGGGTAAACACTATCCACCGGATAAAAAATGGAACAGCATTTTGAATAATTTGAATTAAATTATCTGCCAGAAATCAAATTTCCCATCCTTTATATCCACTTTATAATATCTAATTTGTTAAAGAGTGATCCGTCACAGATTGCAGTGAGTAGGGGCGACGCCAAGTCTTGTCCAAATCAAGCGAGTATTTTAATTGCCGCGGACGGCTCGAGGGTGAATCGATTGCGGCTGCTAACTCAACTCAAATGGGAAAACACTTGACGGTTCGTCCTTTCGTTTATAACGATATTATGAAGACAGAGTTATGATTTGTACAGTTAATATTGGTGTCATTAGTTGGTAGAGTAACAACAAATAGAAAGAATCGTCAAAATGTTGTCTAATTTCGAAAATTAACAAGAAACTTTTCAGGTAATTAACTTTATTAGCCAGTTTCCATTCTATTTCTTACAGGACGCTTGTCTTTGTTTGAAGGTAATTAAAAACCACCAATTCCTCGTCAAATTTAATAATACCTAAATATTATTTTTGCGATAGAATAAAGCAAAATCGCAGATTCAGATAAACAACTAGAAAGTTCTGTTTTTCTTTTCACTACAAAACAAGTTCATACTTTACTACCTAACAAGTGCTGTCCACATATTTAGACACACATTAGATACCGAAAATAACTTCGAATTGCGTCTTAAAATAGCCACAAAGTATCGTTTATAACTGTCCCGGACATCGCCGAGTATTGAGTGAAATATCGAATGTTTACAATGTTGGTACCGTTAATTCAGCAATTTATATCGAGACGTCGCTTATTCTCAGCACTGGCAAGGAATATATAGATACAGAAGGTCAATTCCATACACCGAACAAAAACACCCGCACACATACAGGTTGAAATTGAAAACATGCGACAAATCGAAATGGGAGATTGAACAAGTTATATGAACAAGTTATTATAGTTAGTTAGTTATTATGAACAAGTTTTACTATGGGATCAAACCTGAAATCGCGAAAAAAAAATCTGCTGTTCCCTACATTCTGACGAGTTATCACACTAATATTATAAAGGCGAAAGTTTGTGAGTGTGTGTGTGTGTGTTTATATGTTTGTTACTTCTTCACGCTCAAACCGCTGAACCGATTTAGATGAAATTTGGTATAGAGATAGTTTGAGTCCCGGAAAAGGACATAGGATACTTTTTATTCCGATATTCCCACGGGATCGAGACTTATGCGGGTGAAACCGCGGGGCGCAGCTAGTGCGAACATAAATGTAGGGAACAGCTGGTATTTTTTTCGCGATTTCAGGTTTGATCCCATAGTAAAACTTGTTCATAATGATGAGTACAATATCCCATTTCGATTTATCGCATGTTTTCAATTTCACCCTGTATACACGCTTCACGTACAACGAGTGTGTTGCAGGTGCACTCGCGACTAACATTATTTTGTTTGACATAATTTACTATCGCCGTACGTACGCGAATTACTTGTCTTGTGTTTTTGAGTTCGAAGTTTCGAACCGAGGTAGGCGCTTTACTCCGTGTAATTTATTTCATCACCACTGCTTTCAAAACGGTGAAGGAAAACATCGTGCGGAAACCGGCATGTCCTAGAACCAAAAATTCGAAGACATGTGACATACACCGACTCGTACTGGGCCCGTGTGGTGGATTATGGCCCACTCCCACTAACAGAGAGGAGGCCTATGTCACAGCAGACGTACGTACACGTCATTATGTTGCGCCTGTTTTCGCGGGGTGCATGAAGCCGTCCTTCTGTACCCTACTATTCTGTGGTACCTATTGGTACTTGTCGGGGAGAAGGGATACAGTATCAATGTTCTTTGTTTTGAAATGTCATATTTTAGAAGATCATGTGGGTGTTGAGTCTCGTGTAGCAAATAATATTTGTGTGTGAGTCATGTGTTCGTTTTGGCAAGTTTTCGCAGTATGGATTGGAATGACAATTTGTTTAATAGAGATGTTCTCATCGTCTAATTGAAATAGCTTCTGCTTTCTAAAACGAGAGGAGAGGTTTATTCACGATTGTCTTACCTACTTATATATTATGTATAACAGTTATAATACCAAGACCTCTTCGTGCCTTGGAAAGCACGTTAAGCCATCAGTCCCTCCTGCCATTAGTAGATCTATGACAGTCGTTACGGGTCGTCAGAAGCCCGAAAGTCTGACAATTTGTCTCACCAAAGGGTATCGTATTACCCGGTACCTAACTGGGTTGTGGAGGTCAGATAGACAGTCGCTCCATGTCAAATATTGGTATTCAGCCGCATCCAGTAAGACTGGAAGCTGACTCCAACATAGTTAGGAAAAGGCTAGGCTAGATGATGAGATGAGTTATAATCACACTATCACACTAATATTATAAAGGCGAAAGTTTGTGAGTCTGTGTGTGTGTTTATATGTTTGTTACTTCTTCACGCCTAAACCACTGAACCGATTTAGATGAAATTTGGTATAGAGATAGTTTGAGTCCCGGAAAAGGACATAGGATAGTTTTTATCCCGATATTCCCACGGGATCGACATTTACGCGGGTGAAACCGCGGGGCGCAGCTAGTAGACAATAAAAGAGACGTAATTTAAGGAACTAATGAATATGATCTGAAACTGGAGATCATAATAAGTCAATTAATTTACCAAGTTATTATGCTATTCACTTGCAAATTTTTTTATTTGCTAAACATACCACTTTCTTCTTCGGAAATCTTAAGCCTAGACTGCTGTAATTTTCGCTTAAGAAGTTAATTAAAGTTTGTCGGATTGGGAGTAACATCCATTATAAACAAAATATTTGATACGGGGATATCTGAGGGGCAATTCTCGTAATTTTAAGAACGTTCACAGTCTGATCTCAGTCTCAATCTGTCAAAAATACCTCTAATTTCCCTACATTTTGACAAATTTTTGACATTTGTTTGCCGCCGAGATGAGACTGCGACTAGATTTTGAACGTTTTAAATTACGAGAATTGGGCTTTAGATATCTATACTCTCTAACATTAACACATATTATCATCAAAAATAACTTCGCAAAATATTCAGCATGTAATAATTTAGCGCTGAACATTCTGATATAGAATTGAAACTGAAATCTGAAACATATTTCAGTCGCGTTAGCATCGCTCTATAATAATGTGGGTGAAATATTATGAGCGATTTTAGCGTTTAAAGGCATATTAAATGGTGTTCCATGATCGTTGTAGTTTAACTGATTGGGGGAACTGCGAACATTATTTTGGCGTCTTTGTTTTAAATTTATAAAGGGGTTTGAAAATTTTTGTATGGAGGGTGGCCCTAAGGTCGGCCGCCATTTTGATTTTTTTTCAGAATCGCGGTGCACAACAAAAAATATATATTTAGATAGAGGACACTTATACAAACAAAAAAGTTATACAACATAATATCCTAAAACATCAGGTTTCGGAGTTATTCACCGAAATATAAGTCGAAAACAACAAGGATTTTTTTTTTTTCCCTCCAGGTAAGCATATTGAACTATTGAGGTAATAGAAACGTTATGAAACCTTTATGGAGAAGAAACAAATGAAGAATAGACATTTTTTAAATAAATAATTAAACACGGCAATTTATAGTTCGTTTTTTAATCCCAGAGACTAATCTGACATAAGTCTTTTGTGTTTTCGTTTTTTTTTAGTATAGAAGTTTGACATTACACTTGTCAGATTAGTCTCTGGGATTAAAAAACGAACTATAAATTGCCGTGTTTAACTATTTATTTAAAAAATGTCTATTCCTCATTTATTTCTTCTCCATAAAGGTTTCATAACGTTTCTATTACCTCAATAGTTCAATATGCTTACCTGGAGGGAAAAAAACAACAAGCATTCTTGTTGTTTTCGACTTATGTTTCGGTGAATAGCTCCGAAACCTGACGCTTAAGGATATTATGTTATATAACATTTTTTGTTTGTATAAGTGTCCTCTATCTAAATATATAACTTTTGTTGTGCTCCGCGATTCTGAAAAAAAATCAAAATGGCGGCTGATTTTAGGGCCAAAACCTTCAAACCCCTTTATAATTCGTTTCTTGTCTCGTACGGAAAGAGTAGCTTCATCTATACACGTTATGTCAAAATAACAGCTTTTTACTAAATGCATAAGAAAGCATATACCTACGGAATAATACTTACCAACAAATATATTTTTTTTAATTTTTGGCTGTCTGTCTGTTTTTCCGGCTAATCTCCGAAACGGCTGCACCGATTTTGACGGGACTTTCACTGGCGGATAGCTATGTTATAAGAAGTAACTTACTTACTACTTTTTTTAGAAAAAAGAATTGAGGTTCAGCGCAAAACAAAGAAAACCAATGAAATCCAATTTGTCTTCCGACATGTACGCGAACGAAGTCGCAGGCTCAACTAGTTTTGCATAAGTATATCAAGAACGACTGCTTGTTCTCTATTAGATACTTTGAGTAAGCAGAGTATTATGGAAACCGCTTGTATTAAGATTGGCTCTCCAACACAACGTAGGATCTCGTAACAGACAAACTATGTATGTCTGTTACAAAATCCTCCCTTGTGGCATTTTCCAGAGCTTTAGTTCCCTATAACTCTATTTATTTATTAAGTTACACCAACAGCTTCTGTGTATAATATAACTTAAGTACTATAGGTACCAATAGCCTCCGACTTACACTGTCGCCAATTACGTGTTGCCAAGCCATCCCAGAAATTGGTGATAACACATAGTAATCATGGGTAATAATCAGGCGGTTGGACCAAGGGCCTGATTCAAAAGGCAGTACTCCTCGATACGGCTCGCATTGTAAGGAGGTTCCTGTCTCTGGAGCCCTAACCACCGGTAGCTTGTTCCTGACATCTGCGGATCACTACTTTTAAATGCTTTTTATACTTATTTTATACTAGCTGCGCCCCGCGGTTTTACCCGCATAAGTCTCGATCCCGTAGGAATATCGGGATAAAAAGTGTCCTATATCCTTTCCTGGGACCCAAACTATCTCTATACCAAATTTCATCTAAATCGGTTCAGCGGTTTAGGCGTGAAAAGGTAACATACAGACAGACAGACAGAGTTACTTTCGAATTTATAATATTAAGTACGGATTATTTAAAAATGTAATTAGATAAGTTATTTGACAAATAAACGAAATAATAATCAGACTAAATGCCCTAGAGTTTAGAAATTATAGCAAAATACTTCACTATACAAAAGCAAGTTACAAAATCATATAACTCCACATTACAAAACTATGATTAATTTCTTAGACAAACTCACTTCTTTGTTCTCGCCACATTCATTACAATATAAAACAATTACCTAGATCAGACATGATTGATACATTGATAATCTTCTAACGATTAACACAAGTGAAGTCGGGAGCAAAAAACTTACGCAACAAGCAATGTAATATAACATTAATGTGATTAATGTCGCCGTTCGAGATAGAAAAAGGCCACCTGCTTTGTTTAATGGATGAGAGGAAGCGGCGATGGATAGATAAAAGGTATAGGTATTGTCCTCCCGACCGTATTTTGGTCATGACGGCCAATCTCAAGGCAAGTAGACAAGTGGTGTGCGCAGACTGAGGTGCACTCCCTCTTCCCTCACTCTCATAGTTCGATGGGACGGCAATCCCTAACGACCAGAGAGAGATCGCACAGCATAAAACGTGCTTCGAGGTACGGGGGTATCACATCATCGCCAACTTCCAAACTCCGGGCTGTTACTAAGAAATTCCTAATGGAAATACCCAATAAAACTTTGCCCGCCCCAGGAAACGAACCCAAGACCTATGACAGCAGTCGCGCTTGCGACCACAAGACCAACAGAGTAGGTAAAAGTAGTAAGTGGACTAACCCAGTGTGATCGCTCCTTTTACCGGATTTATAAACACAAACAGGTAATCTGATTAATCCATATATCCATACTAATATTATAAATTTGAATGTAACTCTGTCTGTATGTTACCTTTTCACGCCTAAACCACTGAACCGATTTAGATGAAATTTGGTATAGAGATAGTTTGAGTCCCGGGAAAGGACATAGGATAGTTTTTATCCCGATATTCCCACGGGATCGAAACTTATGCGGATGAAATCGCGGGGCGCAACTAGTGACTTTATAAATAGCAGTTATTATGCAACAGTTTGCCACCTACGTGTATCATTACGTGAGAAACTTCGTCAGAGCGTCGTATGCGCACCTCTTACTTAGATAAGGTTGTGGCTATAGTGTGATCAATTAGCGATTTGCACTTTTTTTTTCTCGCTTTAATTATGAGATACAACTTAAATCATAAGAGGCCAAAAATAAGTTATTTTTTGCAAATCTTTGGCTGGGTATTCAAATTTGCCTGTAGATAAGGTGACAATTTGGAAACAAGCGGATTAGTGGCGGATATTTCCGAATATTATTCCGATATCAGCATAGCTATTCTCAACCATGCGATACGCTTCTGTGCCAAAACGAACGTCAATCAATATTATAAAAAGAATTCTCTAAACGCTGTTCACAAATTTAAAACCCGAAAATTTTGTCTATTTTAAACTATCAATCAAATAGAAGACCACCATTCTTCAACAGCTATTTGCTGTCGGGAGCAGGGAAAATTAGTAATTGAAAATGTGTCATTTTCGATTCGGCAACCTGTCCAATGGTTATGAATAGCGATGCTGGGCTGAGTTGGAAGGACTGAGATCATGCCTGAGGCAAGCTACAGCGAGTGTACGAGCAAGTACTCCGGCGATGGGACACAATTCGTCACGATCTCGACCGCTCTGCCAGAATTTGTTGATCAAACGGTTTTTCTGGGAATCACGCTAGACGAGAAATTACAATGGGGACCTCACATAACATCTCTTGCGGGGCGGCTTAGCTCGGCCGCTTATGCTGTTAGGAAGATAAGACAGTTAACAGATGTAGAAACCGCGCGTTTAGTCTATTTTAGTTACTTTCACAGCATTATGTCGTACGGCATTTTACTATGGGGTCGAGCTGCTGACATTGAATCCATCTTTATTTTGCAAAAGAGAGCTGTCAGAGCCATTTATAATCTACGTCGCCGCGAATCTCTCAGGGAACTATTTAAAAGGATTAATATTATGACGGTACCTTGCCAATTCATTTATGAAAACATTATGTATGTAAGAAAAAATCTACATCTTTTTAATAAAATAAGTGATAGACATAACTTTAACACAAGAAATAAAGATAAAATACATCAACCATTTTTCAGATTAGCCAAAGTACATACATCTTTTATGGGGTACTGTGTCAAATGTTACAATAAAATACCTAGTGATATATTGCAATTAAATGAAAGAAAATTTAAAACTCACATTAAACGTACACTTTGTAAACAAGCATACTATAAATTAGAAGATTATATCCAAGATAAGAACGCTTGGACACATGCTGGTCCTGCTCCATAGGACAATCTAGAGTCTAGACAAAATCAAACTGGTTGCTAATTTAATTGTAATTTGTTTTTTTTATTAGTTTTTACATTCATTACTCGCACCCTGACTTATTACTTGTATTTTTTTTTTTTTATAAAAATAGTTTTGCTTGTACCATGTTTGTAAATATGTGAGCACCATGTATCTATCAGATAATTAATTTATATGTCATGGTTTCGTTTTTGATTCTTTTACCTATTGTGGTATAGTAATTTTATTTTAGGTGCATCGTCCTCACATGTTATTATATAATTAATGTACCCATGCAAAATATTGTACCTAAAACATTTTTAAAGAGTAACGGTGGAGTTTCATGCCCATTCTTCTCCATACGAAAACTACCTTTTGGAATGGGCGACTAGAATCAATTCTATTTTAAGATAATTTTTGACGTTCAAAAGTGCCTTTTATGTGCCTATTTGAAATAAATGCTTTGACTTTGACTTTGCCAGGAGTAAAGCGAAGCGGAGAAAAAGATCTTATAAAGCTTAGGCATCAAAATAAATCCCAAACGTAGATACAAGTATTTGTTATCACACCCGCTTTCCGCTGCGCTCATCACTAACCCCACCCAACAATAAGACCGCTGACACACCACTGAGTCACAGCACGACATATCGGTTACAAGACTACCTGGAACTGCATTATGTTAGCTAGTACAAGTACATTTGTAACAGTGCTAACTGCTAATTGTCATAAGAGGGCCGAGATGGCAATTGTTTTGCGAATGAGTTCTTGCGACGTGATTGGTTTAGGAAGATTTATTTTACTAGCAAAAAACTATTAAGTACCTAAGTTGGTTTTGGGAAACAAACCCAATTTTGTATTGAATTATAGGACGTTAGAAAATCAGCCTATAATGTTCCCACTGCTGGGACACGGGCCTTCTTTCGGAGAGAGGGAGTGGGCCGTTATCCACCACCCGGACCCAGTGCTGGTTGGTAAATATATGTCACATGTCTTCCAATTTTTGGTTCTAAGACATGCTGGTTTCGTCACGATGTTTTCCTTTACCGTTTTGAGAGTGTGGTGATAAATTACCTATTTACACAAAGTAAAGCTCATGTCTGATAGGCAATAGCTCCTGTAAAATACTGGTATTCAGCCACATGAGTAGACAATCAGCTGCGTCCAGTTAGACTGCAACCCTCATAATTGGGTAGAGGCTAAGCAGATGATGAATACTTCTTTAAATTGTGTTATTTTTAAATATGATTCCACTTGCAATTTTGCGGAGGATACCCTAAGGCCTTGATTATAAAGCTGGGCTTTATATCAATATACACCAACAATACTTTCCCAACTAAGTCCACAGATTTAATACTCGTAAGCAACAGTTAACTGTCCAATATAACTTAAAAGGTCATCATTATAACGTTAATGAGTATAGCTTCTTCATCTCCCTGCTGGATACAGGCCTCTCCTGAACGATACCATTCACTTCAAGCTTACAAGCGGCAGATTTGATTGCCACGTATTGACACAAATGTTAATTGGACAAGTCTGAATGAAGTGATCTGACATCTGACTCACGCGTCCGTTACTTATGACTTTACTACAGGCGGCCATCATTACTCATCCAGTATAGCATTCCGATATACCGTGATATAATGTATCGTGGCATTTCAGAAATTGTCGGAAGGATTGCAATTTTATAAAAGTGCACAGTTCTATCAGAGTGCTCAGGCGACTGTGGACCGTGCGAGTTGCGACTAACAGATTTGTAACCTAAACCCAATTTAAACGAGTTCACTTTCCAGTAGAGGACTTGCAATAAACCACAGCATTCACAGCACAGTATAGCACTGCATTTTTCCGAGTGATGGCTTTTTGCGTAGATGTGACGCATATTTTCCCCAATCTTGTTCTTTTTCGTGTTGCAGCAAATAAACTAATTTTTTCTTTTCTTTCCTTATTGTGATAAATAGCTTAAACAAGAACGTACTTAGTGCCCACTTAGCATTCCGAGACATCGCCAACCGGTTGGTCGACTCATCACGTGACCAGAGGGCTGGCCTATTTTTTGGTCAAAGAATCAGCATTGCCATACAACGTGGCAATGCTGCCAGCCTTTTGGGCACGTTTCCCATTGACAGTGATGCGGACGAATTTTTTGATGCCCTTTGATTATTTTCCCTCCCTTTTTATATACTAGAACGTACTTACTCTTAAATGATCTACATTTATTTCAGTTCAGATTCATTCCTGTAACCAATCCTCATAACAGGGGTCAATATGTAAATATAAACCTCAAAATCCCGTCAAACAGAGTCACAACAGCCGAAAACCACGTGAAAAAAGACATCTTGCGGAACTTTCAATAAAACTGTTTCAAAATCAAATAAAGCACCGCTGTCGTAAACTTGGCGAAAGAACCGCGTCATAAAACATGTCTGTCTGTCTGTCAGGCAAACGGGAAAGCGTAAATCTGTGTTATTGAGGCGCAGGATGCGAGACACCTGGGAATTAATGGATGGTTTTGTGAAATTAGGTGAATCGTGATTAGGTTTCTTGTAACGTTGATGAGAAGACAGGAGTTTATATTTGTCTATAAACAATGATTAAAGAGAAAACCAAGAGAGAATTATTAGTAGATTGATATAGATCTTATCTGTATTTGCAAAAGTTATTTACACATCGCTGATTCGCTGCCTGCTTGACCCATGGCGACAGAAAGTAATCAGCTTTTCGACGTTATTGTCAAAGCAGAAGCTTTGAAAATCTCACAGGTTGAGCTCGAGGGAGCGAAAATACAGCCAAATGGAAGTCGCTTATATGACATTCTGTTGCATCTACCTACGTTAGTTTGTAGGTTTGAAACCGATTTCAATAGTTGTTAAACAAGCCTTTACGCTACAAGAGCGGAAATTGAGTCCAAATTCGCTATACTCATGTCACTAAGCTCCGCGCTAACCATGTCTAGAAACGCACGCGCAACAGCTGCTTGACTTCAATAGCTCAACAGTAGGAGCTGTGAATCACTCACAGATGTAAGTGCCTGGATTGATTTACTACGGAGTCTTGCTTAGGAATAAATTAACTTTTCCGTTTATTTTCATTGATGTTAATATGGAGTTTTTAACGAGAATGTTTCGACATTTCCTCTGTTTCGTATTTTCAAGAAAAGGTTGGATGCAGTAAACTAAAGGTAGAAATAAAATATTGCATAGGACTTTTCTAAGAAAAAAATTAAGGATGCACATATAAAAAAAATATTAAGCATTTTCAAAGTTAATGCTTTTGAGCTGAAATTTTGTACAGAGATTCTAGACCAGATTCACTCTTCAACCCGTTTGTATTGATATACCCTTTCCGTAACACCCTGTATAGGAAAAATTTAGAACATGATAACTACAATCTGCAAATGTATACCTACTTACATATATTTGATACGAATATAAAACTTAGATACGACTTCTTCCATCTTTAATTAGATGGAAGCTAAAATATCGACACCAGAAATCTTGACAAAGATATATCACCTTCTCAAATCCCACATTCCTCATCTTCATCAAGCCACAGGAAACTAGTCATAATAACCATCCCCAAACCACTACTTAACCTATCCTAGAGGGACTGGCCGATAATAGGCCACTTATAGGCCGGTAATAGGCCATAAATTAACGGCGACTGTAGTAAACTGGAAGTGATCTTTTGAAGTTTGAAGCTAATTTATGGTACAAAGAGTTGTGGTTGTTTATGTCACCCGTGGGATTGATGTTTTTAGTATGATTATGGAGCTGGCATGCTGCCGGTTTTCGGGAGCTGATAGTGGTTAGGATCCTTTGTTTTTAAGAGTTTGACAAATAGTCTCGGGACCTTGATGACAAGTGATTATCATCGTAAAAGGGAATTTCCTATGCATTGATGACTGTAGTAGATAATACTTAGTTAATAGGACTCAATTAATAGAATAGTTTCCTGGGCCTGGTTACAGGAACAAGCTTAGCGACAGCATGGGACATGGTTATAGAAATAAATCACATAAAGCTTTAAAATTTTCTTTATAGGTACTTTCGTGAGTTTACCAAAACAAATCAAAGCTAGAACAAAAATTTGTGTCTCTAAAATAATAAAAAATATCTGCAAAGAAAAGTCAGCATTAATGAATAAATAACAAGTGTTACATTAGATTACAGCAGCTCTGCCTTCCCAACTACATCAAGCAATCACTCCCAGTGAATGTTCGCAATACTATCATAATAATATCGAACACCAATCGCTTCCATTAAGCCCACATAATCGATTAGGCGCCGCACTTGCGAAACAACCGCTACCTAATTTATCGATTCAATTTAACGATCATTTTATATCGATTAACCGTTATTGGATAACGATATTTATTAACATCATTACGGCTCATCACTTTGATGGTAACACAACAATGGAAACTAAACCTTATTACTTAAGACGCTAAGTTTAATTTCCATTGGTGTGTAGGTACTATACATAGATCATAATAATAATATAGGTTTTCAGACTAGATAGTGCAGTGATCTTTGCAAACATTATTGTCGATTATTAATGTCGGTTATTTGTGTCGGGACGACATTGTTGAGCGTTTTATTAACTGATGCTTATGTGATGAAATGTTTAACGTATCATTATAATAGGCTCTGTGATAGGTTAGTGGCCTATTGCGAAAATAGGACTCTATTTATGATGTGTGCGGAATGGTGAATGTTAGACACACTTTCTTGGCCATTCATCGTTCAATTTGTATCAGACGGTATCATTGTTAGGTAGCCGTTTAGATTAACATTATGTCATTGTCATTGGACATTGAAGTGTTCTTTATACCGTTTCATATTACTTATTATGTATCTGTATACAATTATTATTGATGCTGGCTTGATATAAAAAGATAACTTTAACTGCTTTATGGTAGTTTTTATACCCTGTTAATATTCAAAGAGTATATAAGGATCGTAGCAGGTGGCGTTATACCTATAGTCTCTGCCATGGAAAAAAGGTGTGATTTTATGTAAGTACTAGCTGCGCCCCGCGGTTTCACCCGCATAAGTTTCGATCCCGTGAGAATATCAAGATAAAAACTATCCTATGTCCTTTCTCGGGACTCAAACTATCTTTATACCAAATTTCATCTAAATCGGTTCAGTGGTTTAGGCGTGAAAAGGTAACATACAGACAGACAGACCGAGAGACAGAGTTACTTTCGAATTTATAATATTAGTATGGATAGTATGGATTCTGTAATATTAGTTTGCAATGTGAAATTGCAAATGATGAAAACAATTAAAAGTCAGGGAAAATAATTGTTAAGAAAAGTGACTCCCAAGTCCCAACTGAAGTTGTCCGTAGCTATATTCGACTAACAGCTGTCATATTTTGACAGTTGTATGAAATGTCAAATTGACGCAGGATATCATTGCAGATTTTTTTTTTCATATAACTTATGACTTAGCCAACACTTTCACTTAGGTACAAGTCTTCTCTCGCCTAAATCCTAAAACAATGAAGTTAGAAACTCATTGCTGCCTCGGAATCGCCTCGCGCCGCAACCACGTAACTTGTACCTCAACTTACTTGCTCCAAGTTGTCTAAGTTACACACAATCCTAAGCACTAGCTTTTAGTTCAATATTGATGGAATCTTCGAACGTTTACTGATTTTAGGCAACACTACATCTATTCTAATATTCTGTACTCATTTAATAGTGACTTTTCAAATGCTTTTTAGCTAATGTGAGTTAAAAGAATCGAAAGTTAGTTATTAGGTGATCGATTCTATCATGACTAATTAGTATTTTTGTAGATAATTTAACTGTGTATACTAAATGAAAAGGGCGACACGTGGTATTTGGATGAATCATGGAAATTATCATTCAAATAACAAAGACAAGAAAATGTCTAAAATATTTTGAAAATTGTAAGATTCTTAAGAATAGTTTACTAAGTACCTGTATTCATTAAGTAACAAACAGCACTCCACTGACATTACAAAGCTCATTTAAAGTTAATCCGACGTCTGTGAATACGGGACTAAGCTTTTAAAGTGATATTCATAAAGCATAAGAAGGCTTTCCCGCTCTTTCCGCCACATTTAACTAAAAAAGATTATTATAACAGCGGGGTAATCATTGCGTAACACTATCAGTAGCAATGGCTTTCATTTTGACAGTTCAACGACATTCATTGCGTTTTTACGTTGCTAAGCAGACTTTTTCGAACATAATTATAACGCAATGGATTAGCAATATCCTTCAAAATGATTCAGATTGTGATTGATAGTGTGTAACGCAATTAGAGTACAGAGTCAGAGGCACAGGCAATAAAATATTCGACCTACGTTATAACAATATTATTAATTAGCTTCGAGTCGATTGATACACCGTATGTATTGTGATCTCATTAACAATACATGCTGACTTTAATTACTGACTACAAAACTGATATAATAAGTATCTCATTATTTTTAAATAGTAATATTGAATTGAAGTCACGACTTTGAGAAAGAAGCCGACAGAAGGATCCAGTTGGATTGGGCAACATTTGGAAAACTTCGTCAAGTCTTCTCGTCGCCTATCCAGCAGTGTTTGAAGTCAATACAGATTCAAGTCACAAATTCAAGGTCGCTCAACGCGCTATGGAGCGAGGTATGCTCGCTTTGCTTGCTCCATGAAATTATCCGGAAAAGAACCGGAGTTACCGACATAGCTTGCAGAGTAAGCAAACTGAAGTGGCAGTGGCTGGCCATGTTTGTCGAAGGACCGATGGTCGGTGGAGCAGACGAGTCCTGGAGTTGACACCGCGTATCGACAAGCGTAGTATGAGAACTGTGGGACGCCTCCCGGACGTGTGTGGGACGGATGACCTAAAGAAGGTGGCTCGGGTAACTGAATGCGGAAGACGGAGGACAGGGTGTTGTGGAGCACCTGGGAGAGGCCTATGTCCAGCAGTGGACTGCGATAGGCTAAGTTAATTGATTCATTGAAGAGTTGCTTCAATTATAGACGTGTCAATGGGGTGCTATATGGTAGAGCATATGTCCAACAGTAGACGGTCGATGATGATGATTTATACCAATCTACATGTATCAATAGCATACGAATATTTACAATATTAGGTACACGTGGGTATAAAACCTAACTTATACACTACTTATACTCTAATAAACAATAAAAAACACTTATACTATGGACATTTATACTCAGTATACTCTAGTATAGGTACAATCCATACTTCCATACTAATATTATAAATTCGAAAGTACCTAACTCTCTCTGTCTGTATGTTACCTTTTCACACCTAAACCACTGAACCGATTTAAATGAAATTTGGTATAGAGATAGTTTGAGTCCCGGGGAAGGACAAGGAATAGTTTTTATCCCGATATTCCCACGGGATCGACACTTATGCAGGTGAAACCGCGGGGCGCAGCTAGTACCTACTCTAATATACAATATAAAATAAAAACAACAATGACAACATTTCTATTATACAATTAAATAAATCTTCACCACCCACCCTTCCACCCTTGGCTGACTGGTAGAGAATGCCTAAGGCATTCAGTCCGCCTTTGTACTTTTTTGTGCGAAAAGTTTAAACAAATAAATAAATCTACCATATTATTAAAAAAATATTATTTACTTATTTACCCTTATAATCGTGTAGCTCAACTCAGAACAGAAAAATCAAAGCATTTATTTCAAATAGGCACATAAAAGGCACTTTTGAACGTCAAAAATTACCTTAAAATAGAATTGATTCTAGTGTGCGACCACCCTAAATCGGCTGATTTTTAACCTGCAAACTTTCACTTAAGAACCGGGTAACCAACAGCCAGGTCCAACGTACTCTACAGACATCTAACTACCTCCCTACAACTACGCTGCAGTCCCTCAACACTGAGACAGACGAATTAAACTAACAACGCGAACGCCGTGATACAGGACACAGCTGTGAGCTCACCCATGATTTATGTGCCTGCCGACGCCGCACACGTACCAGCGTGAAGATTAAGGCGACCTACCCCCATGGGACGAGGAATGAAGGAAGGTATTAAATTTAATTTAGATGACTGTGCGGGTATTTTTGTACGGAGTTTTAGATAATTTCTGGGTAATAATTATGGAAAGGGTGGGTAAATTGTAACGAAATTAATTCTGACTTTAACCTACCTACTTAATGACGGTAACTCAATGCAAAATTAGTTTTTAGGTGTTTCGTTTTGTTCTTAGTTACGCTTACTCGTAAGAAGGTGGCTGGGGTCGACTGGATGCGGAAGGCGGAGGACAGGGTGCTGTGGCGCAGTCTGGGAGAGGCCTATGTCCAGCAGTGGACTGCGATAGGCTGAGTAGATTGATTGATTGACGCTTACTCGTTATGTACCTATGTATAATCACTGTGTACAATTATTATAACTACAAAAATGTCGCAACTCTGTCCCCCAACATACAGGCAAACGCTTAGTTTGGGGGTCACAGACCAAACTGCACCCTAATTGCGTAACACACTCGCTATCAATCTCAATCTGAATTATTTTGAAGCAAATTGCTAATCCATTGCTTCATAAGTTCAAATAATTTGTCTGCTCAACACATAAATAACGCAATGAATGTTGTGGAACTGTCAAACTGAAACCGATTCCGATTGATAATAATGTGTTACGCAATTGCTCCGCTGGACTTGTATTTTTTTCAGCGAGAGTAAGTAGTAACTACATTATTATTTGGTAATCAGTGCTTTCAGCTAATATTAAAAGCTGGTTCTATTTTATAAAATAACAACCTTGGTGATTTCCAGTCTCCATTCACAATTTAATTTAATCTGTCAAGCTCCGTTAATGAGACACAATTGATTTTCTATTGTTTCGTCGCCGATCGGCGAACCGCGCCGCTTGACCGGTTAAATTCTATTCACGTAAAATTCTTAGTTACTTATTATTGTTTAAATGATAGTCGGAAATATTTCAAGAAAAGTAAATACAACTCACGCTTAACCAATCTTACAATAACACAAATAACATCAATAAAGTCGTTCATAAAGGACAAAATGAAGTGGTAATGGCCTATCATCGGCTTTGTTCTATTTGCGGGGAGACGCGGCGCAAAACGATGCGCCAGCGCTTATTTTGACATGCCTTCATTATCGATGGGACATGTTAGGTGCTGGAGTATGGGAAGCGATGCTGGAGATTTTGAGTGCGATATTTTTGGGCGAAAGGGATGAAGGGAGAGGTAAGCATGGAAGATAAAAGAAATACTGCGCAGACCACAAATAAATTGGGATAGGAACAGGAGAATTATTGGCACATACCTGTAGTATGGTACCGAGGAGTGAGGAGCCCGTGGCTAATTAATAACTACCGCTCATGTCGATCGATCAGGTTAAGCTACGCTTGCCGCGGTTGGTCTGTGGATGGGTGACCATCTTTACATACCGAGATCCCTCTGTGTCTCAGAAAGCATGTTAAGCCGTTGGTCCCGGCTGTCATTCGTGATCTTTGACAGTCGTTACGGGTAGTCAGAATCCCGAAATTCTGCCAACCAGTCTTACCAAGGGGTATCGTATTACCCAGTAACTGGGTTGTGGAGATCAGATGGCAGATGATGAACTGTAGTATAGTACTTTGGAATCTACAAGGTTGTACCTACTGCAAGTCATGTTGCGCTGACCAAAAATAAATTAGGATAAGATGGAGAACTGCAGCAGAATGATTATGATTTGCGCAAAATAATTAATGGAATTTAAGGATATGAATAAAATGGCCGACGAATATTAATTAACATTTAAATTGCATCAAATTGACATTGGATATTGAAATAAATTACTCACTTCCTCTCTGTCGTGAATGTTAAATATCTCGTCTACGTTAATAGATGCATGCCGACAGTCACAATTGCATAAATCTTTCGACACGTAGGTAACTTATATATTTCTTCAGTACAGGAATCGAACCCGTAACCTTTATCACAGCTGTCAATAGAGCCATGAACAATATATAATTGGAAAATGGGTATACAAAATTAAAACTAAAGTTCATATTATTGTATCTTCAATTAAATCTCATAGCAGTCATACCGCAGTGTGCTACATCCTTTAATACAGTGCAGCATCGAACTGCGCTAGTCTAAACAAGGGGGCGGCGAGTGCTACAAATTGAACTATCGCAGCTCGCGCCAGTAACTGGCACGTCAGGGATGCCACTCGCGGGTTAAAATGATGTATTTATGACAGAGGAGTTGCGAGACAAAAGAAGGTTGTAAGTGCTACATTTGAAATTGGAATGCTGGGATCAGGACTAGGAATGGTGTGCAATGTGGGTTATTACTGGACTTGGACAGCTATACAGGAATTCGGAAAAGTAGCTGTTATTCAAGGATGCCCCATTTGAAAGTTGAGTCCTTTAGGAGCAAAATTAGCAAAATAATTCATCAAACATAGAGACTGTTGGCTTAAAAGAGATATTATGATAAATTTTTTTAGTTTCATTAAGTCATGAATTCATGGTCTTTTTAAGGAAAACATAATTATGGACATTATAGTTTGAATGAATGAGCCCATACTAAGTATGTATTTTAAGGAGTTTTTAGACAATAGTTTGTTCTTAGATAATAAAGTAAATATCTACATAGAATCAACAGTTCTAATCTTATCCATCCACATCCCGTGGCTTAACATATATTAGACATTACGGAGCGGTATTAAAAAGAAGAAAACGAAACCTGCTGCTCATATCGACTAATCTGACCACTGACAAATGACAGCCCTAAACCACATATTAACATAGATAAATCGTAGCACCAACAAACTGGCGATTGACGCAATAAAACCCCGTTAGTATTGCCATCATTAATCCATATAAATTTCCTTGCTAAAAATAAATTGGCAACCCTAAGAGACACAGCTGCAACGGCCAATAGCTTATTGCTTGGACGTTCTACGTTTGAATTACATCTTGCAAACTTATTTGCACACTCGGATAAATAACATATCCTCCTTCTACTTGAACAATAAGGTTTAAATTCGCTTGTGATTTAGTATTTGGTTAGTAAATAGAATTGTTAAAGGATTCGTCTCGATTAAAACGATAGAAATGCAACGGCAATTCGATATTAGTTATACGAAGCGAGTGCGAGGGCTCCAGGAATGCTAAGAATATATCGGGATGCCGATTGACAAATTGTCATCGTTTGGGATGTACTATAATATGTATTTGAGCTTATTGGAGGTATTTATGTTGGTAATTACATTTGTTGATTGGAAGACAAAGAGCAAAGTACCTACTGTAGTTTGTTAATATCAGAGTTCAAATTAAATTCCTTAAACGCGTGGTTTTCTGGATAATTTCAACTGTAGGTATAGGGTGCCCAAGTGGTTAGAAAAAAGCTTTTAAGCAATTTACTCATGGGATGCCAAGTTCTTATAAAAGTCCAAGCTTCATATGTAACGAATGACCAATTGAAAATATACGCGGAACTGTTAAAACAATCATCATTGTCATTAATTATCTCATTGTTCCAAACAGCACAAATGAAAAAGATAAGATATCTATTACAACAACTGAAACCACACACAGTCTCAATAAAGTAACGACACAATAAAGCGCCAAACACTACAGTATTAAAAGAACTTTTAACGCATCAATTAAGGTCCACCATAACCCTTTACATAAAAGTTAAGTGCATCAGTTTGCGAGCATGAACTAAAAAACAAACTTACTGAGTGATAAAAACACAATACGATGACTAACGGGTAAGAGCGAGCGCACACTACGCGCTGCCGAGCGTTTTGTCGTAATTCGTCTCAAATTAGTTCCTTGTGCATGGTTACATAGGAATGCCTATCAATTTCGATTGCCTAAAATATACACTGTATTTCCAAAACGGTAAGGTTCCTTTTTGTAAAAACACGACATTATCAATTAGTACAGGGTGTTGTTAAAACACAACTCACGTTTATGTCGTTACAATCCCCAAAGAACGGGAGTTTAGAGAGATATAAAAAAATACAAAAATATTTATTTCAACTTTAACATTGTATCATACATAAATTGAGGCAGGCAGCCCCAGTAAGTTACAAAAGTACTTGTGTCGGAGCTGTCTCGCCCTTCCCTTAAGTCACAGTATCTTAAGTGGTAACTTAACAATGATGAGACGTAAAAGGTTAAAAAGAAAAGTAAAAATAAAATAAAACATTAATTTAGCAGATGCTTAATACCGTGTTTTGTCATCTTTACAGTTAATTTCCTTAAGTTCCAGTCAATTTTGAGTAAAAAATATCTTGTTTTTTTTTTTTCTCTCTCTCTACAGTTCTTTAGATAGTATCTAATCCAATTTAACACATATGAAAAATTCAAAGGAATCCGACACCCATCAATTAATGATTATATGGTCAATTTCCCAAAAGAACAGAAAATGTCTGGTGGTACTGGTTGACAGACCTAGAATATCCTCCCATACCTATAAATAGTGTAATTTGAAAACATTGTAAAAGCCAATTATTTTTACTTAAAAAAGTAACCGTGGAGTTTCTTGCCGGCTCTTCTCCATTGGAAACGACCAATTGGAACCTTGCACCTAGCTTCTGACGTTTCATAAGTGCCCATGTAGGTAATGTGAAATAAAATATATTGTTTTTGAATTTTCTGATAATTGCGTGCTTAGTAGATGCAGCGTATTGTGAGCGCACGGCTGCGCCACTCTCGACTTGCGTAACAAAATGCGCACAGAATAATATTACTCCGGTTTTGTAATTCGTAGAAATTGTTTAAATTGCAATACATTGGTAAATAGTCTGTTTAACACGTATTGCAATTATATTAATTAATATTTATTGCTGTTTAATGCATTACTTGAGAAGCGATAAAATATTGTTACATATGTGGCAAACACATAAATGGTTGTGAAAAAGAACATTGTATTGTACATAATTATAATTCTTAAATAAACATTTACAATTTTAAGTAGTTAGGTAAGTATGTAAATTCCGAATCGCTTTATTACACACTTTTTGGGAGAGCTAAGCTTAAGCCAACGTAAAAATTAATATGTCACACACAACCCTCCCTTCGCAAACCAAAACAGGGATTACCTACCTTAAATAAACATACCCTAATAAATGCTCACATTCGCGGAACCTATCAACAAATTTAATTACACACATTCACGCATGAGGCCGCGACACGATCCACTCATACAAACATACTTCAAATATTTGACAAACCAACTAACTTCCACATTTAGAATTACTTTAACACAGATTTTCTGGCAAACTGAACATCATCTGACACAGTCCACAGGACACAGGGGCCAGCACTGTGTCAATAACCAGGAAGAACAATTAAAGTATAAACTTTTCATAAAAAGTCTAACAAAACGATTATCCAACATAAAATCAGCAATATGCGCTAACCCTTACAAAAACAATGCACCCATCTGTGTCCATTGGCGTGTACTAAAAATTATTACCCTACCCAAAACGAGAGCACATTCTGAAGAACAAGCCTGACTCATTGACTGTGATTTACAACTCGGTCGAGTTATATAACCTCGTGAACTTCGTGGAATCTTATGTGTTTATTTGGCAGCGTGTGTGGTATCGTAATGAATCGCTTTAGTGACCGGTTACATAGAAGTTTTGGTGTTACTTAGTTCAAAGAGAATGAGTATGGTAATTCATTGGAAGTTATTGGTTCAAGATGGTTTATAATTGACTTAGTAGTTGAACAATGATTGACTGGACAAAGTAAACGGTGAGGAGTCGATTAAGAAAGTGAATTAAGTAATTGCATAGCGTAGGGCCAGCACCCTAATTGTGCAAATAACACACATTCAATCACAGTCTGAATAACTTTGAAGGATATATTGCTAATCCATTGCTTCATATGTTCAAAAAATTTGTCTGCTCAACAACTTAAATAACGCAATGAATGTTGATGAACTGTCAAAATGAAAACCATTTCTACTGTTAATGTGTTACGCAATTACCCCGCAGATAGTCAAGTTTCACTAATATATCAATTAACAAGTAAACAGGAAATTCTTAAAGTTAAAATAAGTCATGAATAAAAAATAATGATCATAATTCATGGTAATAGAGACATTAAACAAAATTAACGACATAAAAATAAGGTTGTCAGAAGGACACGTTCACAATGAGTCAACAGTTTTATTAGTTTCAATTCAATTAGGCCGTGAATTTAAATGCCGTCGGTGCCACCCCTAAAGCCCCTAATTCAAACATTACAGCGGTGTATTCAAATTGCGTTTTCATTGCATTTAATTGGAGGGGCTGAAAGCAACGTGACAGTAAAAAAAAGTAACGTTTATAAAGTTGACTCCAAAACATATTCATAACATGGAAACAATCAAGGGATTTTGCGACCGATATTTCAAACCGAAACAACTCCTAGAATACTAAATCGAGCAGTGGACTGAATTTAGAAAAACAACATTCGTATAGAGACCCAATTCAATGAAATAGAACCGATTTTATAGTGTAGTACTACGAAATTAGGACTGTAAATAGAAAAAAACTCACCTTTCCCGATTCTTTCATCTTCCGCCCACCCCGGTGAATCCTTGGACTTTGGCACAGATAGGTTCAGAGGCTGCTCCTCACATTTATAATAAAGCACTTTATCAAACTCACTGTCACTAGTTCTTACACTTTTCTGCAGCAACTGTTCTTGCAATTTATTCTTATGAACACTTATTAGGTTTCTATCACTTTCCGAGACCTGCACACTCTTCTCTTGGTAACCGAATGGTTTTTTCACATCGAAGTTTATTTTCACATTCATCAGTTGACTCACTGTTGACTTCTTAGTTTCGCTACTTTTATCTACATTTGAAAGGCCTAAAATATAATCTATGGTGTGCGGTGTAGGTTTTTTCGGTGGTTTCCCGTAGACATGTGGATGCCATGATGGTTCCGACACTTCTGTTTCTCTCTTCTCTTCCGTAGCTTTGATTTCTTCATCTCTACTTTCAAAGCTATCTATGTTAACATCTGAAGCGTCCCTAGATTCATCTATAACTAAATCTTCTTTGTCATCTTCTACATTTATCTTTTCGTTTGGACTTAACCTGTCGTCCGCACATTGGTAGAAATTAGTATCGTTGGTAAAATTCTGTACATCTATGAGGGTGTTGTCTTCCTGGTGTGGTGTATATGAAGATACTACAGTTTGCATTTCTTGTTCTTTATTGTCGTCACTCATGTGTTAAGCTTTCAATATGTACGGAAATAATACATGTTTGTTTTTATGTTTGATTAGTGTGTTGATGCTGGTGTGGGCGTCGTGTCGTTTGATGTTCTCTTTGATGTCGGCGTGATGTTGTCGCTCGCTTCCTGCAACAAACATACAGTTGGTATTATTGAGTGTTTGATTGAAATGAATTTAGCGGGAGTTAATTGGATGACGTATTGGTATTTTTATCTTGTGATGATTGAATGAGTTTATATCTGACGAAGCTGAAACAATTTTTGTTTTTAGCCGGTAAGTCGGTATAGTCGGTAAGTGTTTAATATCTTGTAGTGACACATTATTTTATAATAACTTGTTTGGAATTATAAATAATGTTTGCTACTATTAGATGAGTAGCCATTATCCAGCCTTCCATTTTCCAACAACTCGATACATGTACTAAGCATCTAAATACAGTAAAACCAATAGTTGCAATAGAACATTTTCCAGCTCTACACCATTACAGAGCACTCCATGTCTGATCCCATTCAGCTTACAAAACTCTAATAAACATGGGTACATCAACAGTAGCCACAAAATGAATTAAACGATACACTAACAGCCCAATAAACGGTTCGTGCTCTATCTGGCGCGGCCGGGCTCCCCTCGCCCCCCACTCCCCCCACGCCCGCCGCCCGGGGGTCCTCCCGCACCCCACACGCACACCGAAACACGGGATCAACTGATCGGTAAGCGATGATTGATTTTTATTGGAATAACATATCAGGGTTGACGCGAATTATTTACTTTTGTTTTGTGTCGCTGTGTAAATGTTAGAATTAGTTTACGTTTTCTTATTTGAAGTGTCTATTAATTTGATACTTGTATGTTTTATTGGTACATACGATGACACATCAATCTACCTCTATCCCTTCTACCTCTCTGAACTGACTACTCTTTCAAGCTATCTTTCCAGTTTAACTAACCTTGCATTGTATAGCTTTGGCATTTCGTACAATGATTAGTCAGCTTATACTGGAAATGCTTGCTAGCTTGATATGATCGTCGTGCGTACAATGCACGTTAGATATTTATATACCGTTTAGGAATACGAATAAAGATATAAGATGAAAGTACGCAACATTACGTCGCTCCTTGCAAACGATTGCATGATTGCATCAAGGTAATTAGAAATGCGCTAAACTATATTAATTTATTTTTTCCTGGCCGCAGTTAATTAGGTACTTATACTAATTTAATTTGATCATTCCAAGTAATCAGTCATTTAGGGCAATCAGTGCCACAATTAGATCGAGGCGAAAGATATCATCAAACGGATAATTAATAATGTACTAATCTTGCTTATTTGTGGACCTTTTATGTAGTTTATTAATTAAAGTAGTACATTATTTATCTATGATTGAACTTAATTAGCATTCTAAAGATTAAACATCGGTAACAACGCAATTAAAAACTTTGAAGATAAGTATTTCTACAAAAGCAATTTGATAGGCGCATAATGGCACGATCACATTCCATGAGAGAAGAGGAGAAGAGAAAAGAGAGAGAGAGAATATTCTATTCTATTTAAGTTTATTCAAAATGCAATACCCAACATTAAAACAAAAATAAAACCGTTTATTTAACATAAAACCCAAACGACAACATTCAACAGTTATATCAATTATTTGTCTACAAAAAATTCACTAACAAGAACAATCCGACATGGTCCGTGGCAGCCCTGCGAGGTGAAACTGAAACAAAGCGGCGACTGGAAAACACGACGACACGACACGACACAAAGCGATTCGCAACGTTTTGCTACGTTTCCCAACGATTCAGTGCAATTCGCAATCACCCCGAATATTCGCGGCAGTTGCTGCTGGTGCATTATTTTTGTGGATTATGTTTACGGATGACGATTTTATTCGAATGAGATTTTACGAAACAAAGAAACTTGTACTTACAAATATTTGTTTTAAATTGCATCTGCTAACATGAAATAGTCTTTTGTTTCTCATTGACACGATTAACTAAGAAGGCTTAATCCGTATGAACGTGGATCCATGCGAGACACAATGGCTCTTTAATTGTTTCTGTAATTACGGCATTAAACCGGTTAAGAAGATCGTTGGGACAGACTGGATGCGGAAGGCGAAGGACAGGGTCTTGAGGCGCAGTCTGGGAGAGGCCTATGTCCAGCAGTGGACTGCGATAGGCTGAGTTGATTGGTAATTCCCTCTTAATTACTATAAAGTCAGGGAGCAAGGCAAATTGACATAGTACTTATGTCAAAATTGCTAAACAATAAAATTCCCTGACTGTACATAAATTTTTATCGTATTTTTGTCACTCGTTTTCATTATAATGTTACCACAAGACGGTTGTTGAAAGACGCACCCTAATAAAACCGATACTAAACGAGGGAAGAACAGTTTCCTCGCGAGTACTCCCGCACACCCCACACTTCGCTAAAGTTCCCCTCATATTCACCTGATTTCCACAGCTTTAAGGCAATTTTTCCTTCTTAACTTTTTTTGACGCTGTCGATACGTGCTTGAGTCTCACTTTAAGGAGACGCATATCTACGTTACCGTTAAGATTGATTTCTATAATCTATATAATATATTATATGTTATCTATAGATTTTAATATAATAAAACTGAAGAGTTTGTTAGTTTGAACGCCCTAATCTCTGGAACTTCCTGTCTGATTTGAAAAATTATTATTGATAGCCCAATTGATAAGCAAGGCTATTGGGCCTAAAGCCTTCCTCAAGAATTGGGCTATCGATGTCAAATAGTACAGGCTATTTCACATCACGCTAAGATACTTAGGAGTCTAGCAAAAAAAAAAAAAAAAAAGCAAATGAACGCTAAGCGAAAACGAAATAATGGCGCGAGCGGGCGGTTAGTGGAAGTTCTCAGGTGCGGTTCGTCCAAGTGCGGTTGAAATCAGTGCTCTGAGTGGAATACCTCGATACTTTCACGCGGACGAAGTCGCAGAAGCTGGTGTAAAATAAGGCTATTTTATACTAAACCTTTTTATTAGGAAAGCAGTGATTAAGTTTATCGAAACGGGAAACCCTTATACCCACTTCTTCGCACGATAATTTATTTTAAAAAAAACACGCCTTTTACTTACCTACATACTACAAATCACACACAAAGAAATCGCACTATTTCAAGAGCAGAACTATAATAAACACTATGCTTAACAATGAATTAATATTTATCAATTATTCATTATTGTAACACCGACTCACGTGCGAGTAACTCGTGGATAGTTACAAATAGTCGTGCGAATGCTCCTACACTAGACTAGTGATGTGACGCAAAACGTTAACGTGTGCGATAAACTATTGAAAGATGGTGAAACTGGCCATTTGCTGATTATTTCGTAGTCTCCAACTTGTATTATTTTACTAGTTGACCCACGGATATCGAGCTGACCCAACAGACGTTGTCTTGTCAAAATTTCAATTTATAGAAAAAAGCACTTTCAGTTTTTCCACGGGTTATACCATTGTGCGGGTCAACAATCAACTCAGCCTATCGCAGTCCACTGCTGGACATAGGCCTCTCCCAGACTGCGCCACAGCACCCTGTCCTCCGCCTTCCGCATCCAGTCTACCCCAGCCACCTTCTTTAGGTCGTTCGTCTATCTAGCTGAGTGACGTCCCACACTACGCTTGCGGGTACGCGGTCTCCACTCCAGGACTCGTCTGCTCCACCGGCCATCGGTCCTTCGACAGACATGGCCAGCCCACTGCCACTTCTCTCACTCACTTATTTTGCGGGTAACATTTAAATTTTTGTTTTCCATACCTTTACCAAAACAATGTATTTCTAGCAAATAAACGTTTGATTTGATTTGATTTGATATAGGAAACCTAATTCGGACAATTATGAACGTTTTAAAACAAAAGACAGCCAAATCGATGCTGCCGTTCTCAAGTGATGCGCTTACTAACGAACAACATTTCGTTTTTATTTACATATAGTACATATAGATAGATTAAAGAGGTTTTATTAGGGCACAGATGTTTTTCAAATGATCTTATCATATCGTGCGGGAATCTTGTTTATGCTTTGGAATGGGTGGGTTCAACTAGCTTCAACTTTCTGACTAACTGACAGACTCCTTAACAGTTCAAAAGTACTCTGTGTATGATTTAAGTGAAATAATTACGTGACAAATTAAGTTAAAACTGGCCTATAGATACTTGCAGTTTATATCAAACTAGCTTCTGCCCGTGACTTCACCCCTGTGGATGTCGGTTTACCGGGACAAAAATTACCCTTAAACAATCTGTGTGCCAAATTTCATTCATATCTGGCCGTTTTTGCATGATTGAGTAAAAAATATCCAAATGTTTGTATTTTTAGATGAAACATACAAAACCTTCACATTTATAATATTAGTAGGATGAAGTTTCCAAAGTTTCTGAAGTAGGTAGGTTGTATACCTATGACTGTTCAGAATTATTATAATTACACTCTGAGAATGGACAACGGCGCCGTCCGGTCTGCACAACATGACAACACCAATCCTTTTTCTAAGCGTGGTTCTTAAAGCAATTTCCTGTTTGAGGGGCTTATTTTTCGCAGTAGACATTTATGTTCTAATATCATTACACAAGATATTAATGTGTATAAGAACATAAGAACATCAACAGTTAATAACATTAGCTATCACCAGCAGCCTGTTGCGAAAGACTGAGCGAAACTCAATTATGAGGTATACATTACATATAACACTACTTGGAATAACCGACAAATAAGAACTCATTTATCTACCTTGTAACTTGTAACTAATAAGGAGTGAATACACTGGCGAATACAGGTGTTATTTTATTTTATTTCTTTAGAAAACTTAAACTATGATCATCATCATTTCAGCCGAAAATGTTCACTGCTAGAGATAGGCCTCCCCCAAAGCACCGCCAATTCGACCGGTTCTGTGCCTCTCGCATCCTGCGGATTCCTGCGGTCATCCCAAGGTCATCGATCCACCTGTGGGACTCCTTTCAACGCTACGTCTTCCGGTACGCGGTCGCCGCTCCAGAACCTTTCGCCCTCATCTGTTCTGCGAGCAATATGCCCTGCCCACTGCCACTTAAATTTGGCAATTCTTCGGGCTATGTCGGTTACCTTGGTTCTCCTGCGGATCTCTTCATGTCTGATTTGATTACGTAGGGAGACTCCAAGCATCGCCCTCTCCATTGCCTTTTGGGTGACTTTTAGCCTTCTAATAAGGCCCATTGTGAGCGACCACGTTTCGTTGCCAGAGGTCAACACGCACTGGTTAAAGACTTGAGACACTGTGATATGTGGGATGAGAAGACATTGCGTAGCTTCCCGAACGCTGCCCAGCCGAGTTGGATTCGACGATTTACCTCTTTCTCGAAGTTGGACCTTCGGGACTGGTCAGTTTGTCCTAGGTAAACATACTCGTCCACGACTTGGAGTGTAGCGTCTCCGATCTTCATGAGAGTGGGTGTTACATGGGCATTTGACACGACATTCGTCTTGTCCATGTTGATTTTTAGACCCACTCTTTCGGAAGCTCTACTGAGATCATCGAGCATTGTACTGAGGTCCTCCATAGGCCATAGGCCGACTAGTATCTTTGGCAACCGAAGGTGCCTAGCCCTTCCCATATTGCCATCAACCGGGCACAAATCCAGACTTCGGACTGGTACTAACTCCTGAATAACACTGGCTGACCTGAGAATCGAACGCAGGACGTCACATACAGGAGACCTTCCGACCACTAGACCGACCGCGAAGTCCAATAGTTACTAATAGCAATTTCTGCTGCAATTATACATAAATGTAGGTCCACTTAACTCTATTACCCACCTAGGATTATTAGTAGGTAACATAGATCGTAATTTCATCACATTAATGCCATCTAATAGACACTCTCCGTAAGACGTCGTTAATGTACATCAATTAAATTATTACAATCTGCTTACATACACACTACTGCATTGACGTCAATCGGAATCGCTCTACATAAGCACACGTAATTTAACTTAACACGTAACAAGGCAATATCACCCTAATTGATAAACGGTAAGGTGTATAGTACCGTGAGATGATGTTACTGTGTTCTGCGAAGAGTTAAGTGTTAAGTTTCAAGAAAATAAAGCTAATTATTTGTTTATTTATTAATAAAAAAATATCGTAGATTCTAGGTATAGTTATATGAGAAACGCGCGTTTGTCTATTGTGCAGTGGTATGCAAGCATAGGGAATTTAACCCACATTTCAAAACTTTTTTATGATTTAATATTAAAAAAACAAAGAAAAGTAATTTATTCCAACTAGGCTGTGAAACAGCACTTTTTGGACGTCTAAATTTCATAAAGCAGTCCCCAAAAGGCCCGCCCTTCCTAGTGCTTTAGCTTCAAAGAAAAAGTGGCGCAACAAACTCCCCAGCAGCACAGCTATCTTATCAGTTAGATATATAAAGGTACCTAGGTACCTGCAGATTTTCTCCAATCGATGAATCGACGTCGTATCATTATTGATGATGATTTAACGTCAATTAATTTAGCGCAATATTCAATAAGATGTGAATCGTTTTGGACCATCATCATATCATAAACAGAAATCACGAAGCTACCGGTTATACTCTTGCCAAAGTCGAAGTTTACTCTTGGCAACCAAAAGTTGGGAGGAGTCCTATTTCGTGAGGGTGTTGGAAACCTTTTCGAAACGTTTGCACTCTTTTTCAAAATCGTCGTGCCACCCAGATTTCCCTGCCTACCCCACGCTCAATAAACTAACCATCTCCTCTAATTCCATCTTTCATTGACACAATTCTCACTTATCAAACGTTCACAGACGATGTCAAAGAAATCAAAAGAGCCATCTGGTGTTTTTATTAAAAACAAATCCACGGCTTTCATCAAAAACATATGAAAATATAATAAATTAATTTGGAATATCAAAGGAGATCAAATGGAAGTTAGTTGAGGAAATGTTCTACAATTAACACAAACGGTTTATGAAGATAACTGTCATACTCATCCGCTGTGTTTTGCAGACTACATGTTTGTGAACGAAGGTTATGTGTAGAGTCAAACGTTGGCTTTGAAATCCTTTTATTTTCTTCTATGCATAAGTACAATATTAATAATGGACAAGATATACTCGCAGATAACGAATCGAAAGCTTAGTCATGTTAGTGAAATTCATATCAACAAGACTTTTCAACAGAATCCTTTTCCTTAGAGGATTCTGTTTCTAACAACGACGGTCCATCCAACAGAGCTAGATCTATGACCAGTGGCATATTTTGATACTTCTTTCAACTAAGAACTTAACTATTTATGAGATAAATTTTATAGATCATAGCGTAAGCATAAAGCCTAGAATACAAAAGGTAAGTACATAGTAGCACAAAAGCATGCTAATTTGCACACAGCATGAGAACAGACGCTACCTTAGCATTTGGCTACCAATACAGTATGACTAATTAACACACACGGAGAGCATGCTATAAATAAGCATGCTATTTACTAGAAAACAAGCATGCTTTTTAATGGCATGTGTATATCAGCCTTAATCGGCCTATAGCGTTCCCACTGTTGGGACACAGGCATCCTCTTTGCGAGAGGGAGGGGGCCGTAATACAGCACGCGGGCCCAGTGCGGATTTGTGGACGTCTTTCTTTGAATATTTGGTTCTAGGACATGCTGCATGCATTATTATAGCTCATGCTGCAGTAGCCAGGCAGAAAGGTGGTAACGAGGCTAACTGTCCAGTACGCGCCTGCCGTACAGTCAGCCGCACAACAGTGGTATCAATTTGACATTGACAGTGCTTTTATGTCGTAGCAGTAAGAGCGATTTTGGTAGTAATATCACTGATGTGCCAGTGACTGTACATTTAACGCATCTTCACTCTCTAGCAATTGACGGTGCTTCACTTTGATTAAGCCTATTTAATGCACATCCATCCATAGGTACTTCCATATCCATACTAATATTATAAATGCCAAAGTGTGTCTGTCTGTCTATCTGTTACCTCTTCACGCCTAAACCGCTGAACCGATTTAAATGAAATTTGGTATAGAGATAGTTTGAGTCCCGGGAAAGGACATAGGATACTTTTTATCCCGATATTCCCACGGGATCGAGACTTATGCGGGTGAAACCGCGGGGCGCAGCTAGTCACACTAATATTATAAAGGCGAAAGTTTGTGAGTGTGTGTGTGTGTGTGTTTATATGTTTGTTACTTCTTCATGCTCAAACCGCTGAACCGATTTAGATTAAATTTGGTATAGAGATAGTTTGAGTCTCGGGAAAGGACATAGGCTACTTTTTATCCCGATATTCCCACGGGATCGACATTTACGCGGGTGAAACCGCGAGGCGCAGCTAGTACTTAATAATATTACAAATGCGAAAGTGTGTCTGTCTGTCTGTCTGTCTGTTACCTCTTCACGCTTATACCGCTGAACCGATTTAGATGAAATTTGGTGTAAAGATAGTTTGAGTCCCGGGAAAGGACATAGGATAGTTTTTATCCCAATATTCTCTCGGAATCGAATCTTATGCGAGTGTAACCGCGGGGCGCTGCTAGTCATTTCGATAAAAAAGTAAAATTCCATTAAAGATTAAACGTATTTACAATCTGAGCCATGCCGTTTGTAATCTAAGATAGAATACTTATTAGTTATATTGTATTACGTCAATTATTGCAAGTATCTGATTCCTATCGGCTGCCATATTGGAAGTGTGTAGGTATAATAAATAAAGTAATAAACGTACAAAACAGGTTACTTCAAGTGAATCATTAAGATATCATTGAGGTAATATTATATCAATATTTATTCTATCTGTGCAATTGATCTAACTTTAAGTGCCAAGCAATTGATTCTACGAGTGGGTAGGTATGTCCGTTGGGCTCAGTGGTCGTCGCAAGTGTGACTGCTGTGACTGTGATCCTAAGTTCGACTCCCAGTTCGGGCAAAGTGTGTGTCGTTTTTCCATTAATAAATGTCGGGCAATTAATAGATAACATTCGTGCAATAATAATAGAATAATTGAAATATATCAATCAAACTGCCTAGACTTTTCTCAACTATTTTGGGGTCGGCTTCCAGTCTGACCGGGTGCAGCTAAATACATATCAGTATTTTACGTGGAGTGATTGCCTATCTGTCCTCCTGTCAGACTTTCGGTCTTCTGACGACTCATAATGATTTCAAAGATCCATGAATGACAGCCAGGACCAACGGCTTAACATGCTTTCCGAGACACAGAGGAGTTTTAGTATTTTTAAAGATGGTCACCCATCCACGGAATAACCGCGACAAGCGTAGCTTAACCTGATCGATCGACCCGAAAGGCTGGTCACAAGCTTCCCTCCTTAGCCATAATTGAAATATCTATTGTTTTCATATCCGTCCCGACCACAAACAAATCTAACTAAATAATACCAAGTAAAATTAGTTTAGCAATGGCAATAAACACGAGCGGCAACTCATTTCCAATTTCTGAGAATTTTCTTGTAAAGTTATTTAGTCAACAACGAAATGAGTAATAAACAATACAGGTATTGTGTTATTAATAAGTTACTTAATTGTTGAATAACGGAGCTATCGTGTTTAGAATTAATTTAAATTGGATTACAAATACAAAGCTAGATTTGTACCTACAGTTAGTATTTAAAATAACTACGAGGCCCAGAGTATCGACCCAACTTACGAGTTTCACATCGTGAGTTTGAATTTGAACCAAGCCAGACACTTTACTTTGTGTATTTAGTTTCATCACCGCTGCTCTCAAAACGGTGAAGGAAAACATCGTGAGGAAACCGGCGTGGTCTAGAACCAAAAATTCGAAGACATGTGACATCCGCCAACCCGCATTGGGCCCGCGTGGTGGATTATGGCCTCTCACAGAGAGGAGTGTGTCCCAGCAGTGGGAACGTTATAGGCTGATTATGGTATGTTGTTTTTTTTCTACTGGTGTTTTTTGTTTGTACTTACAGATAGTTTGGATTTGACAGGAAAGAGTGTGGAAAACAAATATATAAGATACCTAAGACTCAACCTTCCAGACATTTAAAAAATATTTTCCCTCTTCAAACATAATCGAGATAATTTAAACTAATATCCGAGCACGAATCACGATCAAAGTGGTCTTCCGATCAACATGGACATACACGGCCTGCTTCTCTGCCGTTGACATCAAACAGGCCACACACGTCGCCACACTTCCGCGACTTTGACAGCGCCGGCGACTAATGTCATAATCCTCTTTTGTAATTGGACGGAACTAGCCGCCATTTTGATACTTTGATACCACAGGTTATAAAAGGAGAGAGGTTGTCAAAAAAAGTTTTTATTGGCTGTGAACTTTTTAATTTTCAATAAACTTTTAGTGATAGATTTTAATGTTTAGCTGGATAAAGCGAAAGTGTAAAAAATAGTAGGGTTTGCAAAAATAGCCAATTTGTTGGACAACGAAATGTAGATAACTAGCAGCGCCCCGTGGTTTCACACGCATAAGTTTCGATTCCGTGGGAATATCGGGATAAAAACTATCCTATGTCCTTTCCCGGGACTCAAAGTATCTATATACCAAATTTTATCTAAATCGGTTCAGTGTTTAAGCGTGAAGAGGTAACAGACAGACAGACAGACACACTTTCGCATTTATAATATCACAAATTAAAGTCGCTTTTCGTGTCTGTCCGTGTGAGCCTCTACGGAACGGATTTTAGTACGATTTGCACTGTCATTTAGAGAATTTGACGAGCAGTGGTGGCCAAGTGGTAACGGCCGCGACTTACGAGTTGTAGGTCGCAGGTTCGAATCCAGACAGGCGTTTTACTTTGTGTAAATTATTTCATCACCACTGCTCTCAAAACGGTGAAGGAAAACATCGTGAGGAAACCGACATGTCCCAGAACCAAACATTCGAAGACATGTGACATCTGCCAACCCGCACTGGGCCCGCGTGGTGGATTACGGCGTACTCCCCTCTCACTGAGAGGAGGCCGGTATCCCAGCAGTGGGATGGGAACATTATAGGCTGATTATGTTACAGAATTTATTCCGAAACGTTTATGGGTTTAATGCATCAATATTGAACTTACATGAAATAAGGAAATCTCGATGTATTGTCAATTCGAAAAAACCGTGCGAAGCAGGAGCGAGTCGCTGAGCACAGTGACAAGTGATCCTTTAAAACTTGTTAGAGCTATGTAAGTGGATAGTTATAAGAAAAAAATAAGAACAAAGAAATGACAGGACGTTTTCAATAAACTGATTTTCTCCTTGATTAATCTTTTACCGAGATAAACTTCTACAATCTGATATTTACTCCTTTCCAGAATCCTTGTTTTTATATGATCATAATTATTATCTGCCTAGCCTTTTCCCAATTGTTTTGGGGTCGGCTTCCGGTCTAGCCGGATGCAGCTGAATACTGCTAGCTGGATTATGGAGGTCAGATAGGCAGTAGGTAGGAGCGACTGCCTACCTGACCTCCAGAACCCAGTTATTGGGTAATAACCTTTTGGTAAGACTGGTTATCAGATTTTCGGGCTCCTGACTACCCGTAACGACTGTCGAAGATCTGCAAATGACAGCCGGGACCAACGGTTCATTGCATATCGAGATATCCAATGGATGGTCACCCATCCACGGACCGACCTCGGCAAGTTTCAATCGACCCGAGCGGCTGTTATTATGTGGTCACGTGCCTCCTCCTTGTATTTATTATGATGTCAGAGCCTTTATTACTTATAAAGTCTGAACATGTCAGGAATGTATTTACTTCCGTAGTTTTATATTTCACAAGCAAGTAAACTCAATTATTTACGTCCTTGAATAAAATATCATATGACGATATTATTAATGAGGAATTAAACATTCCAGGGAATATTTATCAGAGTTGTAATTTAAAACTACAATTAATGATTAATGAAAGCGAATTCTCGTAAATTAAAACGTTCAAATTCTAGTCGCAACTTGAAAATTTTGGGAAATTAAAGATATATTTGACAGATTGATACTGAAATCAGACTGTGTACGTTCTTAAAATTACGAGGATTGCCCCTTAGGTATACCTAGGTAAAACCGGATTTTTGTCTCTTCTATTCAAAATGAAAATACTTTATTGCACATAAACCTACATGAGCACTATTGAAACGCCAGAAGCCAGGTGCACGGTTCCAAACTTCCAATTGGTCGTTTCTTATGCAAAAGAGCAAGAAACTTCACGGTTACTCTTTTAAAAATAATTGGCTTTTACAATTTACAAAACAAAAGAAGGACATAGGTCCTTCAAGAGGGTGTCATCTATCTCCTTGGCAAATGTTCTCGAAATTCGTTCAGTGGTTTAAGTATGAAAAGGTAACATACAGGCAGTCTTACTTTTGAATTTATAATATTATATACTAACCCCCTTACAAATAAACGTATTATATCAGATAAGTAGTTACAAAACGATTTCTCTCTTTCAGTCGTCAGTAATTTGACTTTCGCAAGAAGATGACAAAGTGTTGTGTAACTATACAGACTTTATACAACGTTTGTTAGTAAGAGGGATATAGTATATGTACACTTCTTTGAAAGTTATTTTACCTCTGAAAACCACCTTATAGCAAAGAGAAAAAAGATCACTTTGGTGCAAATAAAATAACTTTAAATGGACTGAAGTCGAACTTTGTCCTAAGTTTCGCATTTACAATAAGAGAAAGTTAGTAAGTTATTTCGTTCCCTAGAAGCCAGAAAATACCCTTTATTATAATTTTCGTTGTAGATAAGTATTACCGAAACAAAAGTGAAAAGTTTACTTTTCTATTTATATTATAAAACATTTCACAATCCATAAAATAAATTGTTTGATTGTATCATTAGCACGAGTTTGATTTGTTTGGCAAAATACAACGTTTAGAACTAGATTAGAAACTTATTTTTGAAGTGAAAACTTCTTTAGGCGCGAGAGATATTTGTTTGGGAAAAATGTTATGGGTTTGCGTCACCGACATTATGCCAATGTTAACAGTATACTTTGTGTTGCGCTTGGCCAGCCAGATAGTTTTAACAGTTGTCACTTCTGTCGGCAGTTCCTACGACTGCCTATGTTTTTTAGAATCATTGTTACTTTTACACAGTCCATTTCAAACCATAATAAATTGGACATCAATGAATTGGCTCAGTATTCCTAATTCCTGTTTAGCTAAAACCACTGTTCATTTTAACCAAAACCAATAATAATCATCCTCGCTAATAACCCATCGAACAGATTACAAACCGCACGGCACTACACAATAAGGTAAATGTACCAATAGTCGTCGGGTTTTGATATTCACTGACTTTGAAGAATTGCTGCGTGAGAAGTATTTCATTTATAATGAAACTTTTTGCATGACGAAATAGAAAAATTATCCGTTATTCTAAATAAGTTGTTAATTTTTGTAATTTTTAGTGATAATATATACTTATTTAAGCAAATGTGAAAAAAGGGCGATTTTTACCAGTACTCGCCAGATTTGTACTATTACTCATCAAAAGGACCCAGTAGTCGTCAATTTTTGATGCTAATATGAACTTTAGGGCCTTGAACATAGAGTTCAAGATGATTACACATTAAAACATATTGTGATTATCTTTCATATGAGGGGCAAGTCTAAGAAACAAAAGGTAGGTAGAAAACAAAATCGCAAGAAACTAAAGGTTGTGAGCTGTTAGCAGAATAGGTAGGTCAATTCTAAGCTTAAAAAATTAAGATATCCGAATCACAGAATCAGTTTTTATCAGAATAAAGGAGGTCAGCCCATTGTATATTGTCTAATGTTTTTTTTTTTATGTTGTGTATTTTTATTGGTGTACAATAAAGTATATAAATAAATAAATAAATCAGCCATATTAGGCCCAAAACGCAAAATGGCCGGCCAACGAAAAAAATTTATTATCCTGGTCGGGGAAGACTTCTTTATCATTTTTTACTATTGCGCCGAATCTCTACAACCGTTCTTCAGCTGTTTTTTTAAATTGAAAAATAAAGTTTTATATATTAACCGGTCAAACAACGCGCGTCGCCTATTGGCGACGAAACAATTGAAAATCAATTGTGTCTCATTAGCGGAGCTCGACAGATTAAAAAAAACCTGATTTTAGAACTAGTTATGTATGCAAAAAATAGTTATAGTAACCCTCGCAGAGGTTGTTGTCATAGTAGGTAATACTTGTTTAAGGTCACCTTTCTTTTATTTTTGCCAATCGGTAGTTAATATATTTTATTTAAATTTATAAAACTAGATTTTTTTCCTAGAAATTTTAAACAATAATAAATTTTATTTCGCTGTCACTTTGTGTTTTGGGCCCAACTCTCTATGAAACGTGACTGGTCTCCTGTTGACGTGAAAACGTCGTTGCACTCTGTGCAACGACAAGTAAATTTTTCAGCCGCTTATAATTACGAGAATGCTTTGGTAATGATTGAGCATAAAATATATAGGTAATAATTGTACCAAATTAGAAACAGGATCTAATTTGTGTTTGACGTTACATCGCAAGTGTAGTGCGCCCGACCCTCCTTTTTACTATGCGTCGAAATTTCAATTTGCAAAAAAATTTTTAGCTACTAGGTGCCATTGTCAAGAATTGACACAGCACTACTAGGGCCTATAGAGAATCAACAGAAATATTGGCCGAGTTACAAATGCATTTGAAGTTGACAATAGCAAAATAATTTCAAATATCGTCTCATATCGGCCGTAAGTCTGGCCAAAAATGAAAAATCTCAATAAAAGTAAGCTTGCATCATAAGGAATTCTATGAGCCTCAAAAACCTAGTACTGAGCAAGTTAAAGATATCGTCTCATATCGACCGTAAATCTGCTTAGAACTGAAAAATATCACATATGGTGAAAGGTTGCTTTATATGAAATGCAATGAGCCTTCTTTTTTTGTGGGGGAATCTTCATGGATACCCTCCGTGTGGGAAGAACTGAGGGTTATGTCGGACTCCTACCGACTAAAACCCCACTGTTCCTTCTAGTACCATGAGTCCGGGGCCCGGGGGATACATTCGCCGCGCCTCCGACTAGTATTAACCCAATCAAAAGCCAACCAAAGAAAGTTTTAAATCACAAGGAACACAATAAGCCTACAAAATCTACTTATGAGCGAATTAAAAAGCTGGTAATAACTAAAATCATCGCCAATCGCCATGTTATTAATGGACGGCGCCCCGGCCTGTCATCGTGCAAGTATGTGTGAAGATTACGAGAAAATTAGGAAGATTCAACGGCAGAAGACTTAGTAAGAAGACACCTCTATATATGTGAGGATTTGATTGGAACTGTAATATCCACGCTTGATCTGAGTGAGGTACTGTTGAAAAAACTAGCATCAATTAGCCAGGGCTTATTACAGCTCATTATTATACATTTCCCAGCAAAGCAGCTTAGGTTAGAACTGAGAATACTTTTTACGGGCCGAGCGAGTGAGAACTTCCTAGATACTCGTACAAATAAGCAAAGCACGCTCATGCGCACGATAAGTGCGCGTAATCAAAAGATGGGCTTACTTCTCTTGCTGGTCTTAACAGCTTCTTAAACCAGCAAGCGAAGCGAGCCCATCTTCAACACGAGTGGGCTGAACGCACTTACACATGACAAGAGCGAGCGAAGCGAACTCTATAATGAGTGAAGCGCGAGCACAGTTTCGTGCCGCGCTAGCAAAGCGAACCCAATGACGCGACGACTAAGCAGAGCACGCTTAAGTACTCAAAAAATGAGTGAGCGAAGCGAAGGCAGTTTAAGAGAAACCCAGTTTTATCGTCAAATGTAGCCCAAACCTTATTACATGTGTGTAAATACGCCAGCACATCAAGCTACCCGAAACTGTCAAATTTTCCCAATCAACTTTGAATCTTATGCTTTAGCGATAAAGTTGAAAATATTTACAAATGACGAGTTTAGAGGCAAGTATTAAGCGTGTCCCAGTAATCGTCAAAAAAGTACTTAAAATGACGAGATTTGGGTCAATTAGGAATTTTTTGGTACCAATAGATGTCACGTTAAAAAAAAATACTTTTATGATAAAAGTCTTCTAAACTTCAAGTTATTTCATTAGTAAATTAACTTAACTAATTCATCAAACAATCAGACTTAACACATAGGTACCCCACTGAAGGTTCGTAAATCAAAACACAAAAGTACGTGCTGAGTTTGACATTTAGCAGCTAAACTTGCAAAAAAATTAAAATATTGTAGGACACACTTTTTAAGTGAGATATCTCAGCCACCATTACAGATAAAACTCAGTGTTTTATTTTAATTATGCAATATGTTACCAAAAATATGTTGCCATAAAAATGGGCCAGTTATATGTTTAGTCGAAAAAGATATTGATGTTTTTAGACAATTTGACGACTTCTGGGTCACTGTCGACTTCACCCGCGTTTACCTTATAGGTAAATATTAATTAGGCACGTATTTGATCAAAACGACAAACAATGAAACAATTGAAAGTCGCCACATTGATGATCGACACGTAATTATGTATGTAATCGACAATTTAATTGTGATCGGTTTAAAACCGGTCAAGCACCGCGCGTCGCCTATTGGCGACGAAACAATAGAAAATCAATTGTATCTCATTAGCGGAGCCTGACAGATTAAACCTATGAACAGCCTTTTCGTAACTGTTGGGGTCGGCTTCCAGTCTAACCGAATGCTGCTGAATACCAGTGTTTTACACGGAGCGAATCTACGAATGACAGAACGGCATAACGTGATAACCTAGGCAATCTATAAACAGATCTAAATGACAATATTTTTATTGAAAACCTATTGGATTTTGCCACCTACTTCGCTCATATATTTCAGTCCTAGTCATGAGTAACGATAAACCTTAGCAAGTTTCCATTATATCAATTTGTCACTGTTAGGGACCTAACTAAGGACTTTAACTGAAATGCAGTGGATTTTAATTTAAATAATATAATCTAGAATAGGTACAACAATATGTCGATGTTGGTGAGCGGGTGCCCTGTCAGTTCACCAAAAATTAATTTACAAATTTTTACTTGACAAACAACGATTGGCAAAAACATGATTTGTCATTTCATCATTATACAACAACAAGTTTGCCAAATAATTCACTTTACAAAATAATCACCAGATAAACTTTTGTTTAATAACGTGTTATTTAACAAGCAATTCATTTCTTATTTATTTTATTTAATAAAACAACGTTTGGAATAAAAACGTTTTGCATATTGACTTACATTACGCAATTTCCTAAAAATTAAATTCATTCTTTCATCGACTTGCGCTAATAGAAAAAAAAGAGATTATTTATAGTGGGCTACCCGGAACCGAACTAGTTAAATTAGGTTAATTATTTTAAAAAAAAAATGTTAGGTTAGGTTAGGTTAAAACTGTGACCCCTGCGCACGAGCCGAGCGAGCGAAGCTAGCGGTGCCGCGACAGCGGCCGGCGAGTGCCAGAAACGACTAGATTTTATTAAAAAAAAATACTATTACACAAAATATGGGTGCCAGAAACGATTTGCGCTAATAGAAGGTAAAAAGAGATTATTTTTAGTAGGCTACCCGGAACCGAACTAGTTACATTAGGTTTATTATTAAACAAAAAAATGGTTCGGTTAGGTTAGGTTAAAACTGTGACCCCCTACGCACGAGCCAAGCGAGCGAAGCGAGCGGTGCCGCGGCAGCGGCCGGCGAGTGCCAGAAATGACTAGATTATATAGAAAAAAATACTTGCCTGAAAATTATTTTACCCAAATGGAAATAAATGATCACTTTGCGACTGGTTTAGAAAATCTTTACATAGTATAAAACAAAGTCACTCCCGCTGTCCGTAAGCTTAGATCTTTTAAACTACGCAACGGATTTTAATGCTGTTTTTAATGCAGTCGCTAGTGTATTATAAAATAATATTTTGTTTAACGTTATTTTTCCAAAAGAATCTAAATATTAAATGAAAAATGTATAAATGATTAAATATCATCCGTAACATTTGTAAAGAGAAGCATTCGCCAAATAAATGTTTGTAAAGCGAGTGTTTATAAAATAAAACATTTGCGGATTGAGTTGTTTGTGAAATAAATAGTATACGAAACGTTGGTTGTAAACTAAAAATTTGTCAATGGAGTTTTGGTGAAACATTAGTGAACCTGGTGAGCGTATGGAGTGCGCGCGCGTGCCGTCGTCCGAGATCCGGCTCGAAGGACCATATGTTTTGGACCTAACTAAGGACTTTAACTAAATTACAGTCCACTGCATTTTAGTTAAAGTCCTTAGTTAGGTCCCTAACTGTCACCGAAATGCTTTAATAATTTAAGATAGAAGACCTCCTGCCGTATAGAGAAGGATCGAGCTTTCATCTTGGAGGAAAAAACCAAGTCCATAAGTACGTACCTAATTATTAGTGCTAGTTTTCAGCCTAGCCAAGTCAGACATTATTTGGCGAGGCTGAAAATTTAACTAATTCAGAAAACACAGAAATTGATAAATCCAAATGGTGTTCTAGTCCTAGAAATCCACTCAACATCCCTCTAGGGACATATGTCAGGCAGTTTAAGAGGCAGTCAACTTACATAAGTTAGACTATAATACAAGCCTTAGAGAAGGTCATGCAGTGACCTTGTTGGTGGTGTTCCTCTGAAAGGTCAGGCGCGTAAAACTCGCAACCTCGTGCGTGTATGACCAGATGTATGAACGTAAATAAAGCAAAAGGAGTATGTAAGAGTCGTAGAAGGTGGCGTAGTTTCTGCCTACCTCCATGTGAAAAAGGCGTGAGTTATGTTTATGTACCTACTAGCAGCACCCCGCGGTTTCACCCGCATAAGTGTCGATCCTGTGGGAATATCGGCATAAACGTATTCTAAGTGTTAATCGTGGTTATAAACTATCTGTGTGCCAAATTTCATCCAAATCCGTTCAGCCGTTTGTGCGTCAAGAAGTAACAAATATACAAAACACACTCGCAAACTTTCGCCTTTATAATATTAGTGTGATAGTGTGATGTTTGAGCCCCAATATTCCTGTCCCAAATCATGCATCGGATAGAAACTGACAATTTACTGACAGAACACGACAATACAATGTGAAAATGAACCCATTATGCTTGACCGACGAACTGTGAGTGTCTCGAGTATGGGTGACAAAATATTTCTTTTATAACATTTCTCCGTTTCAGCGGTCGAATTCATGAATTTCTGCTATCGGAAAGGTTTTGTGAACGGTGGGTATTGGCTCTTTTTATACCTGACTGTCGGTGAGGAAAAAAAGGGTTGCGTAGTATCATAGATTAATTAGTAGAGTGGTTTTCAAATCAATCACACAACACACACTAACAGTAGCAATAGCTCTTATTTTGACAGTTTAACATCATTCATTGCGCTATTTACGTTGTTGAGCAGACAAATTATTCGAACATATGAAGCAATGGATGAGCAATAGTCTTAAAAATGATTCAGATTGTAATTGATAGGGGGGTGTCACGCACTTAGGGTGCTGGACATACTTAGTTTAAATATTAAGCAGTAGTACAAGTAAGTACAAGACTTTAGAAAAATCCTACTATCCTACTTACAATATTATAAATGTGAAAGTTTATGAAGATGTTTGTATGTTTGTTACTCAATCACGCGTAAACCGTTGAACAGAATTTGGATAAAAATTGGCACATATTAGACCATTTCCTGGATTAACACATAGGATACTTTTTATCCCGATATTACCACGGGATCGAGTGGGACGGACCGGAAACTTACGCGGGTGAAACCGCAGGGCGCTGCTAGTGTTTCATATTATCTTTCCTTCTTCTAAGAATGTTGTCGTTAAGCAAACACTGCATCATGCATTAATCTGTCAAGCTCCGCTAATGAGACACAATTGATTTTCTATTGTTTCGTCGCCGATCAGCGAACCGCGCCGCTTGACCGGTTAAAATTACTTACATCAAACAGTAGAATAGCAACATTTGTACTCGGGTCTAGTTCTCAGGAACTAGCAGACAATTGATACCAAAACAAATCAATTGACATCGAGTTACAGAATGCAATCACTCGTGAACACTGAACAGTTCAAAGAAAGAGTTTAAGTATTCATGTAACAGGTCCGTTATTTGCAAATAGCGGAGGTTTGTTTTGTATTTTTGATAGCTCGGTGTATTGTACCTACACAACATACAGAACCAGCCTATTATGTTCCCACTGCTGGGACACAGGCCTCCTCTTTGTGAGAGGGCGTGGTCTGTAATCCACCGCGCGATCCCAGTGCGGGTTGGGTGATGTCACATGGCTTCGATTAATATTATTGATTATGATTAATGAAATAAAAAATATTAAGCATTTTCAAAGTTACTGCTTTTGAGCTGAAATTTCGTATATAGAGATTCTATACCAGATACACTCTTCAACCCGTTTGTATTGATACTCCCTTTCCGTAACACCCTGTATAATTACTTTTCTCTAAGTGATTACTATGTGTATAGTAAAAATATCTAAAACCAATGTTAAAATGTTTTATGTATTTATACATCTATAGTTTAAAATGTCTAAGCGTTCAGATTAACAATGTTTTAGAGGAACCCCCGGAAAATTAATTATTAAAACTTTATGATAAACCTTTAATACATAGGTAGCTATGATAAAGATAATGAATTAATAATCCCATAAAAGATTTAATATAAATAACCTAAACCAATGTAATAATCCTTTCTGTTGGAATTGCAAATAACAATGCGTGAAAATGTGCAAGGTTTTTCCGATTATTATCAGTCTTGTTATCGCTTGTTTTTTTTATAGTTAATAGCGATTAAAAAATACAAAATAATTAATTAAAAACGTTTTTTAAAGACGTAAATTCAAGACAAATAAATCTGCTTTTCCGGAAAGAGTTCCAGAGGCAAATACGGTACAAACCGGGTTTTATTTTTCTTTATCATCTTTCTCAATGCCAATGACACTTTATTCTCTATAGTCTATGTTGGCTTACCTATTACTAACGTCGTTCAGTCTGCCTGTATCTTATACAAGTAAATAAAAACTTTAAACGTTTTCTAAGCGACGGCGACGGCCATGACGGCCGCTATTACCAACTATAACAATAATTTCCACTAACTCTTACTAAACAAACCAAACTTCAAAATATACCAGTTCCCCACTTCATTACCTACAGTTGTACTTATGTACAGTTACACAATGTACTCATTTGTTTTAAACAATTCAGATTGGCCATGCGTCAGTAGCTGGGATATTTAAAAAGGCATATTGCTTGTTTGTGATAAGGATAATCGTGCCCAATTATTGTTTTATCGCATAATCTTAATACTACGAGAAACTAATCGATAGCAATTTTCGAATAGTTTGCTAAACATTATCCGAACGGATTAGTAACTCATTATTCAAATAATGTTTGCTAAACGGATTTGTAAATGTGAAAACTGTTTTTTATTAGCGCTCGGGTTTTAAATCTGCCGTTAACTGTACAAGGCTGAAAAGTCGGTTTAATTGGTTAAATCCATTTAATTAACGCTGCCTGTTTGATATTTATTCATTGAACCTGTTACTCGATAGGTATAAAGAACGACATTAGGTAACTATAATTAAGAGAACAATTAAATATTTTTCGACATTAGACAAATCTTTTAGCCAAACTTGTTTACTGCGCAATTTTCCTTAATCTGAGAAATTCTGTAAAACTAGAAATAAATAGAATATTGTTTATTATTGTTTTAGGTGGATAGCAAATAAAGTTGGTCAAAATCATGCTGCTTTTACTTTCAAAGTCGAAAAGTGTTTATAAAACTTAGAAAGATCAATTAGAAATCTGTTATCAATGAATCAGCCTTTCGACTTCATCTCTAATGTTTGTAAATAATCATTTAAGCTTGCAGTAAAGCAGTAGTGAACACCTTTTCATCCAGATTCACATCCTTGGACACTTCACTATTTTATTTGCACAATATATTTCACAGGATGGCTCCTACCATGATAAAAAAATTTTAGTCAAAGGGATGCAAAGAAGGCCTTTGCCCAGGAGCGGATTATTCCAGGCTGAAATGTCGAAGATCATGATGGTAGGAAGGTAGCAAGATAAAAAGCCCAGGATGTGTCGAACCTAGATACATTTAAGTACACCGTCAGGACAAACATGCAGACCATATTAATGCATTTTGCTAAGGACGTGTTTAAAATGGTCCTTCGATTAGTCAAGCGGCGGATTCGTAACCTGTCATTGCCCATTGCAATTAAACCATGATTCATAAGTCAATTAAGTTCTAAACCAATCATGTAATAATGTCAATCGTTTTAAGTAATGTTTCCGGCGTTAATTTGTACTTATCTTAACCATCCTCTCGTCTCCCGATAAATGTAAGTTTATGTATTACTTAATTAAGTTAAAGTTTAAGCATCTAATGAACACCTAGATGAGAAACTGTTAATGATAACCCTAGATATAATAACATTATGTACTTATTTCTAAGTTGTTCTTTGTCCGTAATTTTCGAAATGCCATTTAATTTTGTGGAAATCATTTTGTTTAAGTACCTTCTTGTCGCCGTCCTATAGAATACAGTTAATTAACAATTAATTGAAAGGTAAATAATGAATTAACTGCCTCGTTTAATAAGCGTTTATGACGTACGGCATTTCATACAAACTTTCAAGCCCTTGTTTTTCGAAATGAATGAACTAACTTTAATGAAACTTCGTACGCATAAGCAGGATACAAAGGTCTAAAAAGTTAGTAGAGAACATTTTCGAAATGTCTTATTTAAATAAAGATAACTGGAAATCTCTGTTTCTATGAAAAATTTAAAATCGGTCTAATTTGGCTGTAACACTATTTTTCAAAAATGAGCTTAACAAACTTTTTAGACCTTTGTATCCTGCTAATGCGTACGAAGTTTCATTCATTTCGAAAAACAAGGGCTTGAAAGTTTGTATGAAATGCCATGCGACGTAAACGCTCTTAATTTCATAAAACTATTGTGAGAACATGATTGTAATTTTCTTTACCGTTTGCAAAATGTAAACAGTGGACAGAGGAATAATTAATTCAAGAAGTGTTTATTATTTTTGGGCAATATTTGTTTTATTTGTTGAACTTTAGAATTATCGTAAATACTTCAGGTTACTACTAGTAAACAAATTCTGAATCCTACTCGCTTAGTAAATATTGGCTAATATAATTATATCAAAAGTGTCTCCTTTTCGAAAAGGGGTCTATTAACTGTAAGCAAAAAGCAATTTAGAAAGTAAATTAAACAGATTTTAATTCAAAACAAAAACTTTCTAACCAGTTTAATTGCAAACAACACAAAAACAAACTTTAACACAATAAAAAAAAATACAAACTCACCTTTTACAAGTTATCCGTGCAACGAAACACAACACTCAATATAAAAAAAAACACAAAACAGTCACAGATCATAAATGTCAAACGTCAATTACACTTCCGATAATCAGCGCATAGTGGCGGGAACGGAACTAAACGAGAAAACGAAACGTGTGCGGCCCGACGTGACGTTGTACTGGCGGCTCGCGAGTCGCGGAGCCTGGCCGAGTGTGGGTGAGGCGAGCGGACACGTCGCGGCTGTGTGCGTGTGCGAGGAAGATAGCTAGCGGGCTGTTAACTCGGCGATCCTCACAGTTAGACTAACTCACATCCAAATCGCTTAATTTTATGAGTTGTTGCCTTCTCCACCCCCTCGCCAGGGACAGGCGATGTGACTTTGGAGGAGCGTCTCGCGGGATTCAAGTTTTGAGACTGCGGTTCGTGGATGTTTGTTTTGAATTGAATAAATACGCACAAGTAAGATGTTGCGACAAAATGACTAGGAGAGCGCTAAACAACTCAGCTGTTATTTATACCTCCTTGCTTTATAATTTATACTCGTACAGTAATTTCATCTATCAAACTCGATAAAACATTTTTGCTTGATCATAATACTTAAATAACATGTAAAAATATTCGATTAACGCCTTTCAATATATCATTAATGATGCCAGATATCTACGATTACTGGTAATCGTTTGGTTATCATTCTTATATCACGATAAATGTATATTTGATTGCTGCTATAATTAAAAATTAGTGTAAGATAGCAGAGGAAATTATGTATCGTTTTATAAAGACAGCAGAAACCAATTAACTAACTAAATAATATTTTTAAGTTACAAAATTAAACAAGAAAAAACATTTAAATTTGTTTGTTAATTACACATATTTAAACCTTGCTAGTTTTGTATTTGATTGTGAAATACGACACAATGCGACCGTTTTTTACTTTTTTATACATTTTTTATGAAACTTTTCTTATTCATCGAACATCAAAAGTTAAAAAAATCCCTTTACCCTCTATCCTGTATTAAGCTATAAAACACACAAAAGAAAAAGCGCCACCCCCCGACAAGGTCACAGCACGCAAACCATTTAGCGCCGGTACAGTAGCAATAACTCAGCACAGGAAATCACGTCATCGCTCTATTACAGTGCGCACACACGCGCGCGCACCCACACTAGCGCACGTGTCGGCTGTACGGGAGGCGTGCGCGACTGAGCACGGTGGAGGCTTTGACTGAAAGAATTGGGGAAGGTTTTTGTGAATGGCTTTTTATTAACTTTAATGGGGATGATTGGGAGTTAAACGTTTCTGTACACTAGAGTTGATAATTGTTGGGTAACTTTAGAATTTTATGTGGTACTTATCTAATGACAAATTGTTATTACATTTCACTTTGATTATTGCAATTATTTCTACATATAATTACAAAATAAACATATCTAGAAAGGTTATTATAATTAGAATACCTATTTGGAATTGTTCCTGTTTCGCATGCCGACCGACTATTGTGACTGTTCCTATTTACAAAAAAAAAACAATGTTTTGCATAAATGACTTCGAACAAAAAGAACAATTTAATATCATTAAAACTTTTGTTTTTAATCATGATTTTTAAATCAATATGATTTCAATCAACTAACCTTCTGCTAAGCAAAACTATCCCAATTTTCTTCAGTTATAACACACTTGTTTTTTTTTTAAATTAAAATCGTTTAGTTTTACCATGTTTGTAAATATGTGACCACCATGTATCTATCAGATAATTAATTTATACCTATGTCATGGTTTCGTTTTTAATTCTTTTACCTATTGTGGTATAGTAATTTTATTTTAGGTGCATCGTCCTCACATATTATTATATAATATATGTACCCATGCAAAATATTGCAAAACATTTTATAAGAGTAACGGTGGAGTTTTTTGCCCATTCTTCTCCATACGAAAACTACGTTTTGGAAGGGGCGACTAGAATCAATTCTATTTTAAGGTAATTTTTGACGTTCAAAAGTGCCTTTTATGTGCCTATTTGAAATATATGCTTTAACTTTGAACAAAACAAAACAAATAAATAATCTAAGCCTGCACCACAACTCGTCGAACACGAAACTCCACCTAATTGTGCCCGCCATCACATCGCATTGTTATTACTATGTATCCATTTGAAATATTAACGGCACATGCTACATTACAGCCTGTTATACTGTTATATTACACGCGCTACATAACGCGCTATATAACAAGTGAACAGTAATTATGCGACAGTTGTTTGCTCAAGTGACGCACAGTGTTTTGTTAGGCGGTGTTTAATTAGTTTAGGAGTTAATTTAATTTTGCTGTGGAAGCTTAAGGTGGTATGGGAATTGAATAATGAGTGTGTCGAGCTTTCTTATTATGTAACGTAAGCTATACGTGTGAAATATGATATAACATCAGGCCTGCAATCCTTGAAGGGTTAGGCGGAGATGAGTACCTAGTACCTACCTACAGTACAACCTCATTTTTCCAGTTATATTATAGAGGGCAAGCCTAGGTAATAGGTAATAAGGGCTGGTGTCCGTAACTCCACGTCAATGCGCGTGCGGTAGAGGGTAAGGTATTACCTACAATTAACTGGTTGAATGCCGTAAATACAGAAACTATTAAAAAGTCATTGTGTCTCGCGTAGGTCCACGTTTGGCAATTTTGGCATACGGTTAATCGGGCACAAATCCAGACTCCAAGGGTTTACTACTGAACATTTCTTACTCGACAATATTTTTCAATACTATTTAAGTTCAACGTAATAGAGTATAATATTTTTTTTGAAAACGGATTTATTATTTTAGAATTTTATATAATAAGATACTAGAGTTTTCTAAATTATCCAAATAAGGCGCAATCCTCAACCCTAAAATGCTCAATTAAAAGTCAATCAACGACAATCGTTAATCAAAATGTAATCGAGAAAGTAATCAGCCTAACTTTATGGATCAATTTATAATCAATGTTACTTAATTAACTATTAATAGTATTAATAGCTGGAATAATAATGAACTGCCGACAATTTCCTTCAATAACGGAAGTACTTACTTACTCAACTTTACCGGTTTAAGAGCAGTAATGTGTTTATAAGAATATGGGAAGCCTTTCGCTTTTTTAAGCAGGTTTTTTGTAATCGTTCCATTAGTTTTAGATTTATTTATTAAGTAGGTATGTTCATGATGATTCATCATCATCTGCCTAGTCTTTTCCCAAATATGTTGGGGTCAGTTTCCAGTCTAACCGGATGCATGATGATTAATTTGTATATTTTTATTCATATGAAAGCTCAGTTATTTGTGTAACTCAATGAATATTATCGTCTCAGCAACGTCAGAGACTAATTTAAAAGTAACGATGTTTATTGTGATGACTTGTAATAACCTCTAAGCAATAAATGACTATGATTATAATCAAAGCAGACATGGCTCCATCTCCTCATTTTCAGTCAGACCAAAGCAAGTGGAATAGTCGACATTATCTGACCTACATTAATAATTTTCTTAGGTCAATGTGTTAATTACACACACCACACAAACACTACATACACGTACCATAAAATAGCTGACAAAAAAGTGGCACTCCCAGGAGTGCCGACAGAAGTGAAAACAAAACACAAACAGAATACTTTGCCATCACTCCCTGACATATCGGATATACATTAAAACCGAGTACATCCTGTGGACAGCCGAATACATCCGAAGCTGTGTTGGTTACGGTAACAGTGGCGCGAATTCAATTGTTTTTTCTCGTCTTAACAAATGCCCAACGCACCTAGTTTCCACTTCGAAAACCTCTCTATTCTCCACTCTGGAATTCTTACCCCGAGCTCCAAGATACAGACTAAGTGGCTAATATATTGTAACCTAGCGTATTTTAAGCAACTCATGTCATCTCAACATGCTGGTAACCTGCTTTCTGTATTACCTGGACAATAAAATATTTTCTATTCTATTTTCTATTTTTATTCTAAAGATACAGTTAGGCAATGTTATGCAATATCGTTGGCACATATACCTACCCTTCCAGGTGAGTTACGGTAAAAATAGGTGAGGTGGTATCACTTGCCCAGACCAGCTCTTTACAAGCAAGTCGTTTAGTTCAGTTAAGGGGAATTACAGCAAAAAAAAATTTGTTATGAAGTAATAAAAAATTCTAAGAATCAATATTGACAAGGCAACGAGATCTTCAACAAGATACAATAAACTACTTTATCAAATACATACTTTATCTGTGAATAATTTAAATTTAAACTTATCGATCGTTTTCTAATCACATAATTAGTTTATTACTTTATAGATATTATCAATATATCAGTTATAACCCAGTGGGCCTTCTAATTACTATTACTTACCTACAATTAAAAAATATTGCATTTAACTTGGTAATTTGGTAATCACATTATCTTTTATTTTATGGGAATCAAAAACTCCACTACTGTCACAATACAATTAGTAACATAATCACACTAACAAACCGACTTCAAAACAACAGATAATTCAATTAAATCACAAACACAAGCCTCATAAATCACAATAAACCAATTTAATTGTTACCATACATTGCATTAAATCAATTAAATTGTATTCGCAAGTCAGAGCGCACACAGGGTTAGCGTATTTACAAACATGTCTACGTGGCTACGTCATGCGAGATTACTGTCTACGGCGTAGCGCTACGGCTGGATGGCTACGGGCTACGAGCGCTCACTAAATGTATTATTATTTTATGATGTAACAATGGAAAGGTTTAGTTTGTTTTTCAATAAAGGAGTACCTACCCATGTAAATATGTTTGTTAAGTAATGTACATATTATTAAAAGATTATGAAAAAGGTTTCGCAAATTGTGATGAAGTTGCGGTTTATGTCATTTCTTTTTGTGAAATATTTTTTCTAATTTTATCGTCCTATGAAATTGGCCATTTAAGTATGTATTCAAGAATAATGTTGAAAATAAACTGATTAAATTTTGCAACAATAGTAACATCGCAAAAATTATTACATGCAATGTTACATGATTCACTCAAATAACAGTGATAGTTTTACAGATTCAAAACAAAACAGTACATTATTTTTAAAGTAATAGTTTTAATGTGAACAACACATTAACAAATATAGTTTATTTATACCTGGCACCCATTTCTGCAAGGAACTCGAAATAAGATCATCAGTATAAGACCTATTCATTGTTTAATTGTATTTCAGTAGTTTAGACCCATCTCTCAATTTGAATATGGGTTTTTTTATAACAAACGGAATACCAATGTTTTCCATAAAAATAACACAAGTGTATAATGACATCACGTTTGTCATTTTATGGCCTCAAAGGGCCTCAAATAACCCATGTTTAATCGACCATAAGGTTTTTACAAACACCCGCCGTTGACAAAATCCCATATAATTTCAGAAAAACACTTAAATTATGGCTTGGGAAGTCATTACTAAAAAAACAACTTTTAGTGAGTCAATCTGTAAGTGTTTGAGTGTAGTTTAGAGACAATAAAAATTGTTTTTCGTGTGACGCTTCATGTGGAACGCAAATGCTTTGACATCCCAGAGACAATGCTGCATTATCTCATGTGCTAGTAACGCTGTTTTATGTCCAAAATTAGGAATGATAGAAGATTTAAAGATCAGACAAAACTTGCATAATATAAGAATTTGTTGTACGTTTATTATTGTGTGTCGGGTTGTCGAACTCGATTTGTTTAATACTAGAAACCAGACATTAAAAATGGTTCAGTATCTAATCGTTTCTTTGATGTATAACCACTTTTTATCGAAAAACTTTTTGTATTTTTTTTAAGTTCGATTATTTAGTTTTGTGATACAAGAACCTGCGAATATTGTTAAATTTTATATAAAATAATAAAGGTAAGCATAATCAGCCTATAACGTTCCCACTACTCGGACACAGGCATCCTCTCTGTAAGAGGGAGTGGGTCGTAATCCACCACGCGGGCCTAATGCGAGTTGGTAGATGTCACATGTCTTCGGATTTTTGGTTCTAGGACGTGCCGGTTTCCTCACGATGTTTATCTTCACCGTTTCGTTTCGTCAATTTTGTTGTGTTTATTAATATTTAATATATTACCGGGAACTTGTAGTTAACCATCTTTTACATAATATTACTGCATATTACTCAAAAGTACTAGCTGTAAGTTTTCTTATCTTAAAATTAATACAATAAAAAATCATTGATTTCAACTTTTTAAAGGTAATATTTACAGCAAAAACATAATTGAATTGATAGAAGTTTTTTTTCGCAAAATACGCGCATTGACGTAGAGTTGCGGACATCACCCAGTATTACCTATTTACCTAAGAAGTGAGGTTTTAAAGTTCGCTTCTCCCTACGTCCTCCAAAAATGTATCACGGGAAACGATCTCAGCGCTCGCCTACGACTACGAAGACATATGTGGCGCTACATACGTAACATAATGGTTTATTGATCTGCTTTCAAAATAGTTGGTATGTCCTTATCTACAAAGAGACATGTTTGCGTATTCTCGTATAAAGCTTGACTTAAGGCTTCTGCTATGAATAGACCTTTTATACTGACAATAGAAGTAGGGTATTGTATGTATCCATTTAGTAGGTGACTTAGGTACAGTTAGGTTATAGATCAAAGGTACAACTGTATCTGATTTATTGTTCCTTAAACTTTCGGAATAATTTATTTACATTTTTCCCTAGGTAAAGTGACACAGCCGATCAATAACACGCACTGCTATAATTGGTAGCATTCAATGAAGTTTTGTTGAGTTGTCGTGACAGACCTCATGTGGGACGCAATTGTTTTATGGATAAAAAATAAGTATAGAATAATGTTCAGTTACGGTTATTAGGGTATAGCGGCCTCGTAGGCGATGCGACGGGCATTATATAAATAGCTCTTACTAGTACTATTTTACTTCAATGTTTTATAAAAATACTAGCAGCGCCCCGCGGTTTCACCCGCATACGGTTCGATCCCGTGGGAATATAGGGATAAAAAGTAGCCTATGTATTAATCCAGAATGTCAGTTACCTCTATACCAAATTTTATCAAAATTGGTCCAGCCGTTTGTGCGTGAGGAAGTAACAAACGTACAAACATGCTCACAAACTTTCACCTTTATAATATTAGTGTGATGATTTAGTTTTTATTTAATAACACATAACATGACGCTTGTATTCCGCAAAGGGTTAGGCAGGGGGTTATAGTACACCCACATATCGCCAGTTATGTTTAAGTCCCATGTAGTAGGGCGCTCCCTACTACATGGGATGGCAATAGGCTCGCTAGCCTATTGCCATCAATCGAGTCCAAATGCAGACTCCAGGTTACTACTGAAAAATTCCAGATCGAAAAACCCAATAAATCTTTGCCCGACCAGGGAATCGTACCCAACACCTCATGCTTAACAGTAAAGCTTACGACCACTAAATGATTTATTTCTGTAAGTAGGTTTGTACAAACATTTTTACACGTCAATCATATTTTTTTTAAGCTAGATGAGGTCGGCGTTTCCTATCTGACTACTCTGAGAAGAAAGGCCGAAACAAACTCAGAGGTCACAGTCTCTTTTAAAGTCCAGACAAAATCTTAGTCAGATCATGTGAAGACCATGTAGATTGGTGTCTGAAATGGTCTTTTGAGGAAAGAAGCACACAGATTGAGCGGACCTGTTCAGTCAGTGCACGCATTTGTCAAAAATCGTGCAGCTCAACTCAGAACTAGAGGAGCTCAACGACTAGACTGAAGAAGCAGTCTCTGCCAAAGTTGTCCACTAACATTACACCCAAACTTACGACCACCCATCCCTTTGGCAATAAAGCTATTCGTTTTAAAATTCAATATTATTCCGATTCCAGTAGCCCGTGGCGCAAACATACTACTCAAGCAGGCACAAAGTTTCCGAGAAAGGGTCGGACAACTTAACGATCGAATAAAATGCGACATAAAAGATAACTTATAATACTTAATAAGTTAATAGTATTGTCGATAAGTTGCTGTGTTTGTACATCGTGTACAGGGTGTGTTTATTGTTGTTACTAGTTTTAATTAACGTTCATTGAAGTTACTTTGATGGTCGATTTATTAGAAACGTTCTCTTTTCAGGCATAATATTTAAATTTAAACAGATTGGAATTATTCCAGAATTCGTATGTAATTGAAGAAATAAGGTTCTATTGTTATGTTATACAGTCCGGCAGTCGAGAGAATGCATTATTGACACCTGTCAGTTTCATACAAAAGATACGCGTCGCACTGATAGGTGTCAGGTACGCATTCTGTCGACGACCAGGCTATAGTCACTTATCAGATCTTAAGGCCGATTTGTCAAGACATGAAATCATGACGGTGGTCCAAAAATGATATGTAAGCTATTTAAGATCGCTAAGAGAATAGCTAAGTAATTCCCACCACGAAATTTTTAAAAGTTTTTTTTTTCAAAATGTGTTATTCGACGTGGGTACTTCATACTGCCAAGTCATAAAAACGTTTCTTTACCTTTTTAAATAATAAATGACAGCTATTTTATCTGATTTTATTAAATTAACGATAGAAAACACGGAAGTGATATAAATTAAAGCAAATGAAATAAAATAACGACTTTAATCTGCGACGTTTTATTGTGCGTGAGGTAGTTGGGCCTGATTATCAGTCTTAGAAAAAAAAATATCAAAAATATTACTTCTGAAAAAATCGCTTTTTATGCTCTAGTGCGAAAAGCGACAACAACAATAACGTTACTATGATAATAGATGGCGCCACGTTTATTGCTGTTTTCCTCGGGAACAGCACTTTCTTCGAGATGAAAAGTACCCTATGTCCGTTTCTGTACACCTAACAACGTATATGCAAAATTTCAGGATGATCGGTTCAGTGGTTTAGGCGTGAAAAGGTAACAAACAAACAAACTTACTTTTAGTTAGGATAGGATTTCACGCGGACGAAGTCGCGGGCAGCAGCTAGTTCATAATAAAATCAATATTTATTTAAATTACACACAGTGATCCATAATTTTGTTAGTATACATAAAAATTATGTTGTAACCAACTATTCAAATACACACCACAATAATACTATTCAAACTAAATACAACTGTAGTACCTACCTACATAAATCAAATTATAAAATCAGATAAGAACTTCGTAAATAAACTCCAACAGCCTGTATAGCGGCGCGACAATAAAATGGGCTCTATTAAACGGAAAGCATTTAGATTGAGAGGCCCTCAGCAGTATAACACGCAGTGACATTAAGAATTACATTATAACTCACATAAAACTTAGAACATACTGTAGATGGGTGGGTTCAATGCTATTCGTAAGGAGTTATGGAAAATCAAAGTATTCCTTAATAATGATTCATACTATGTAGTGCACATAAATGTTGCATATCACACGTTGATTTTCGATCACATAAACAGATAACATCACGCCTGTCATCCCTGAAAAATCCAGACTCCCCCCCCCCCCCCCCCACCATGCACTCAGCAGTAGGTAGCGCTTGCGACCACTAAGACCACCGAGGCAGACATTTCGATCACAATCCGTAATAAAATGAATGATCACAACTGGTTTTAAAGTAGTCGCGATTAGCTCCGGAATACAAAATATAGGCACTAAAATTCGTTACCTTATCGTCACCAAAACCAATTTGACAATTACACACACACACACACACACACACACACACACACACACACACACACACAACAAACTTGTTTGTCCAAATCAGGTAATCCGTTCATCAACACGTCAATCAAATATCCAAGGATGGCATTCCCTTAAAAACCTCATAAAGAGTCCCTTCAAACAATTAAGAAGGGACAATTTAGACGACCATTTTGTTAATCGTCTCGAGGAACAAAAAATCCAATAAAAAGCCCTTTAAGATGTCTCCATCTCGTGTTTTTGTGAGCACCCGTGTTTCAAATACCAGGGCTTCATAAAATTAGGGGTTATGGATAAAGGCGATTTTATTGAATGCAGACAGGTAGGATTTGTATGCATAATAAAATAATACCTCATTTTGTTGTAGAATTACAAAAACGTACACACGTTTTTGTAATTGTTTATCAATTTTGTTTTTTTATCATTTGAAAACAGAATGCTTTTTGTTTTTTCCTTATTTGTAAATATCCATTTGGGTATAGAAAGTCCTTTTTATTTGATTTCTTTGTCATATTTTAAATTATACAAATGCATTTTACTCATCAGTATTAGTTGTTTTTCTTGCTATATAACAACAAAACAATATGTCAGTCAGGAAAGCACATTCCAAGATGTCAAGTAGCCTACACAAAATACTTCGCTCCTACGCAATACACTACAAAATTAAATAAAACAAAACTCTAAATCACTGACGACTTTATAATGGATAGTTCGAAAAAAAACCATTACTTTACGAACATATTTTAGCAGTAGCAACACTAAAAACATCATAATTAAAAACAAAAGGACACCATTAACTTCACAATAGAGGAAACTTAACAAACAAAGAATAAAAACCATATCCCCCTTACTTAAGGCTCAAATTCCTTTATAGAATAGTTATGGAAATTTATTATTTATGAATGTCTAGTTTGGTTTATGGTTTACGAGCCTCTCAGGTAGCTGTGGCTGTGGCTGTGGGCTATAAAAATTAGTGGAACCCTTTTATAAGTAGGGTTCCGTAAAAACAGTTTTACTCCCACGGTTGACGCAACAGATGAATAAAAATTACTACCTACTTAAATAAAATGGTCACATTCAAATTTACTAATAGGCTCAGAAGCTGTATTCTGAGGGACCTTGCAACTTGGAAATATCGTTAGCTTACTTCTAGGATTCGAAGTTTTACTTTGATCAAGGAAAACTTTGACTACGTTGCATATCCTTCAATCAAGACTTACTGTTTTTTCGTTTATTTGAATAGAGCTAGGGCTATTTTCCTGACTGCCTTTCCTTACTCTATATGCACTTATTTCATGTTAATTATTAAGAACTATTTCACTGATTCTATCATTCACAATTAGAACCAGTTACACAGCTTTAAAATTATCATCATCTTGCATTAGCTTCCTCATCATTATCATCTTCTACAGCCTTAATTACCTCACTGCTGGGTTAGACCTCTCTTGAATTACATTTGCCGCGGTCCTGTGCTATTCAAATCCAGGTTTGACCTGCAATTTTTACTTTAACAACTCCAACAGCAGCTGCTACTAAAAATATACGGACAAAATCCATACTATGCCAGCACAATGCACCGATAGGAGAGTCTGTTCATTTTTTTTTGTCTTATCCCCGCTAGATGCGTAACACAGGTGTCCCTGGCTTACGCCTATTTACAATATCACAGCTATCTGTATTATTATTACCTGCTACCCTGGCCATATGCTGGGGTGGAATGGGTTTCGAAGGGACAGGTACATGTCAATGGCTCAGTGTTTGTTCTGTATTCTGAGCTAATAGGTAAGAGTAGTATTAGAGTTTGGTGAGTTCAGCTGATTTACATAGATTGATCCATTATTTCCATCTAGTAACACTGGATCGAAATTAGTAACTGATCTATCCTCATCCAGCGCTGGGTACTGGATGCTGGAATGGATTGAAAAGTGTTTACATTGGTCCTGTATCGAGCAAACTATGGTCTGTTCCAAAAGTGGCTGCTGAAAATGTAAACAAATAGTTCAGTTAACGCACCTGTTGCAGCGTTACTTCTGCGATTAAAACCTTACCACCTCTTAGGTTAAAACCTTTTTTTTTCTAAATAATAATAATAATAATGGCAACACTATTGTCAACAAGTCGTCATTTCACTTTTCAGATAAATTAATTTTTTTAAAACCGTTTTAATAAAAATTGTGATATATTATAGCCATAGCCCGAATACGTACCCAATTTTAAATATAATTTCATAACAAAAACTACATAACAATGAACAATAATAATATAAACTGTAACCAAAAACTGCCGAACCGGAGGTGACATCTGTCATGTCACCTCCGGTAAAATCAAGCGAACGACGAACAATAAAATGTTGACAAGAGCAGCCGCACGACGTGCACAATTACTACCTCCGGACTCATCGCTCAGCTCCGCCTCGCTGCCCGCGCCGCCGGTACCCAGCGCTACTGTGAGCGCTGTGACGACACCGGCCGCGGCCGCGGCAGTTGCGTCGAGCTCGAGCGACGAGTGTTTCTCTCCGCCCACGACGCCACCACCTGCTCGTCGGCGGGGCGGACGCCGGCCGCCGGACGGCTTAGGACCTCGAGGCCCACCGGCCTCTGATAGGGTCCCAGCTCCCGGCGGAAGTGTGCAGCGCATGAGATGGACACGATCCATCAATGAAAATGTCATGCGCTCATACTATGGGGCTACAGAGGGGGGAAACAATCTGACCGCGTATCGTGTTCAGATGCTCTCTCTTTTTCAGGTGCTTGAACCAGCTGTCAACGTTTCGGCACAACGACTGTCGGATCAGGTGCGGGTCATCCAACGTAATCATATGTTGGATGACACTGTACTTGATCGCCTACGAAATGAAACACAGAGTAGCCATGTCATCGCTCCCCAGTCGCAGACTGCTGTAATACTACCGCAGTATAATACAAGTCATGCTGACGAGGGGAGTAATGATAGGGCTACAAACGTAAGTACCCAGTGCAATGAGGAATTGAGGAGTGCTTTGGAGGATGCGATTCAGGAATATCGCTTCATGTCGCCCGAACTTAGGCCACGCTTGCCTCGTTTGCCCATGCATAACAAAAATAGGGCGCTGGTGGCGGTTCTGGATTCGCAGTTGTCAAAATATTTTGATACCTGCGAAGACCTCACCGATACTCATTCGATTCTGTACTGCGCGGCTGTAGCGGCATGTCGTGTAGCTCACGTTAAATTTACCAATGACTCTAGAGCTACACGACCGAAACCAGCCGTACCAGCTTGGCAGTGCAGAATTGAACGTCGTATTGGTGGGGCCAGAACGCTCATCGGCAAACTAATCTGCTTCAGGGAGGGCAATACTCGCCCTAGAGTGATGCGCTTTGTGAGGCGGGCATTCTCGGGGACTGATATCAGTCCTCAAGACTATATGTCCTGTGTCACAGAGCGCATCGACTTCCTGAAGCAGAAAGTGTATGCATGGGCGAACCGTATCCGTCGGTATAAGCGGCGAGTAGAGCGATACACTCAGAATCGCACCTTCCAGAGTGATGAAAGGTGGGTTTATAGGGGTTGGGAACGACCGGACCAAGGTGCGGCTGACACGCGCCTGCCGGATGATGATGCCATGTGTTCCTTCTGGCGCAGTATCTGGTCGGTGCCTGTCAGTCACACCGAAGGTGATTGGGCTCGAGAGGTCGAGCGAGCCTGCGATCCAATACCAGAAATGGGGGCTATAACCATCTGCCCCCAAGATGTAGCTCGTGCAGTCCGTCCACTGCCCAACTGGAAGTCTCCAGGGCCGGACGGGCTGCAGAACTTTTGGATAAAATGGTTTACAAGGTCGCACGCTCGCTTGGCATCTCAGTTCCAGATCGCTTTGGAATCTGGTTCGGTACCCCAGTTCCTAACGACAGGAATTACCCACCTGCTCCATAAATCAGGTAGTACCGCGGAACCCAAGAATTATAGGCCGATCACGTGTTTACCGACGGTTTATAAAGTTCTTACATCCATTTTGAGAGCTAAAATTAACAAACATATAGACACCAACGCCATCATGTCTACCTCTCAGAATGGATGTAGGAATGGATCCCGCGGTACTAAGGAGCTACTCCTCATTGATATGGCCATTAGCCAACAGGTTCGTCGCTTCCGAAAGGATCTGTCGACATGTTGGATAGATTATAAGAAGGCCTATGACTCGGTGCCACATACATGGCTCATGAGGGTGTTGGAATTGTATAAAGTAGATACAACTCTGCGCACCTTCCTGATGTCGTGTATGGGGCAATGGAGGACGGTCCTTCGCTATCCAGGATGTCGAAATATTCAGAGGAATAGCGAACCGATAAGGATCGAGCGAGGCATATTTCAGGGTGATAGTTTGAGTCCGCTTTGGTTCTGCTTAGCCTTGAATCCTCTTAGCACACTGCTGGAGGATTCAGGTCTAGGCTATCGGTTGAGGAGAGGTGGTCAGGTTATATCGCACCTCCTCTACATGGATGACCTAAAACTCTTTGCCCCCAACAATTTGCAACTGATGGAGCTACTGAAAGTAACTCAAACTTTCAGTAACGCCATTAGGATGGATTTTGGTGTGGACAAATGTGCGGTCATGCATGTAAAACGAGGGGAGATTGTGGAATCCGTGGGAACTCAACTCTCGGATTCCACAAACCTTAGAGCCCTCTCCGCATCCGAAACCTATAAGTATTTGGGTATGTCGGAAGCGTTAGGCATCAATATTACTGACATGAAGCAATCGTTGAAGGAGCGCTTCTTTGACCGCCTGAAAAAAGTACTTAATAGTTTTCTATCAGGCGGAAACAAGGTGCGCGCCTTCAACGGTTGGGTCATGCCGGTTTTGATGTACTCTTTTGGCATACTCAAATGGACTCAAACCGAACTCGACGCCCTGGATAGGAGGGTCCGTACACTGTTGACTGCAAATCGAATGCATCACCCACGGTCATCGGTAATGAGGTTGTATATCCCGCGAAAGTGTGGAGGTCGAGGGTTTTTAAACGCTAAGACCCTCCACAATCGCGAGATATGCAATCTCAGGGAATACTTCCAAGAAACCGACGTGGGGATGCATCGAGATGTAGTCATAGTGGACAAGGGCCTCACCCCGCTCTCCTTGGCTAAAGAGAACTGGCGCAAACCAGTAGTGCTTGACATTAATGATCGCATGGAGGTATGGCAGAGTAAGGAGCTTCACGGACGCTTTTTCCGGGCCCTTCATGGACCCGATGTAGACCTACTAGCGTCCGTAGCCTGGCTACGTTGTGGTGATCTCTTTGGAGAAACCGAAGGTTTTGTCTGTGCAATTATGGACGAAGTTGTGATGACGAACAATTACCGGAGATTTATTGTGAAAGACGGCACGGTTGACATCTGTCGGGCATGCCACCGGCCGGGAGAATCAATCAGGCATATTATCTCCGGGTGTTCTCGTCTAGCTAACGGAGAGTACTTGCATAGACACAACCTTGTAGCCAGGATAATCCATCAGCAACTTGCTCTGAAATACAGCCTTGTGGAATCAGAGGTGCCGTACTACAGGTATGTGCCCGACCCAGTTCTCGAAAATGGAAATATCACATTGTACTGGGATCGATCCATCATCACTGACAGGACTATTGTTGCCAATAAGCCTGATATAGTGGTGATGGATCGATTAGAGCGGCGCGCAATGATTGTTGACATAACCGTCCCGCATGATGAGAACCTCGTGAAAGCCGAAAAAGATAAACAAATAAAGTATCTTGACTTGGCTCGCGAGGTTGTCGACATGTGGGATGTTGACTCAGCAATCATTGTGCCGATAGTCGTCACAGCCAATGGATTGATTGCCAAGAGCCTCGACCAACACCTGAGGAGGCTCACGTTGGGCAGCTGGATCAAGGGCTTGATTCAGAAAGCGGTACTTCTGGACACGGCTCGCATTGTCAGGAGGTTCCTCTCTCTGGAGCCCTGACCGCCGGTAGCTTGGACCCTGTTCCCGATACCGGTGGGCTACTATTTTTTATATTTTTAAATGTTTTATATATTTTTTATACTAATATTTAAAAATATAATTTATATGTATATAGTTAAATAAAGGAAATAATAATATATTTATTCAAAAATTATTAGGCATGAAAATTTGTACAGTTTTGCTTAAATAAAAATTACATTGCTAAGACTTACGTGCCTGAACTAGGTAATCCTGTGTTTCAGGCGAGAAGTGCTAAAATAGTCTTTTAAAATTAATAAATAATCAAAAGTTAACAATAGACAAATAATTATATAATAACTCTTAGTTTCTAAATTTGATAATTATATAACTTAAGTGAAGTTTGTATACCTATATTTACTTTAACACAGTTAGTAAATTTTCTGTTTCTTCATAAGACATACTTTGGAGAGCACCCTTGAGTAATTTCTTACAAATTGTATAGTTCACAACACAGTAAAACAATAATGACTGGTCTTTATTGTTTTTTTTTTTCAAACGGAATTCGAATATTTGGCATGACAGAAGTCTTGAAGTCGAGCTTCGCATCATAAGCTGACCATGGTATAATAAATATTATACCATGAAGCTGACCACACTATCAGAGGAGCAATTCTCGTAAATTTTAAGAACGATCACCGTCTGATCTCAGTCTCAATCTGTCAAAAATACCTCTAATTTCCCTTCATTTTGACAAGTTTTTGACATATTGTTAGTCGCCGAGATGAGACTGCGACTAGATTATGCACGTTTTAAATTACGAGAATTGGCTTTCTGGTGTAACGTATTCTCAAAACCTAGTGTAGAGCCAGTCAAAAAGGGGATTTGCTTTACCCCGGATACCGGATCGTCTACTGGTGCGCGAGTCGCAAATTGTTGCATTCTTCAATCTAGCTTCAGAGTATTCCTGTACTTCGAGTCCCGCGCTGCGTCAGCTACTGAACTTCGTGACCACCTTCGCCTGTTTCCAGGAAATTACGATCGAATACCATTTTTTCTGACCTTTTTTATCTCAGGACAACTTAGCTAATGTATTTTATAGCGAATTCCTTTTAAAATCGGTGCAAATTAGTTCTAACAAGCCTAAAACCTGATTGCAATCAGTCAAAGAAGTATATAAAAAAAAATGAAAAATAAACATCGTAATTTGGGAGCTGTTAATAGACATTTACATAGTTATGCCGTTAATTATGTGCCAGGGAAGCCACATGTGCAGAAGCAATTATTGCCATACTAACTTGTCTTCAACGTAGTCTTTAATCTTATATCTATTGAATACTAGCTGCGCCCCGCGGTTTCACCCGCGTAAATGTCGATCCCGTGGGAATATCGGGATAAAAACTATCCTATGTCCTTTCCCGGGACTCAAACTATCTCTATACCAAATTTCATCGAAATCGGTCCAGCCGTTTTCATGTTATGTCGTGACAACGGAAAACGGGTTTCATTTTTATATATATAGATTAATATAATATTATATTGAACATATCGAGAATTGAACTAGCCCATCAGTTAGTATCGAACGCTTAGTAAAACCATGGTATTGGTACACCCCGGACACTCCATACAACGCTCGCAAAATAATTACCTAACTACTACATTAAAAAATGACGTTTGTATACGTATGAATGTGTGCGTGAGGTACTTGTGTTTGCGAGCGCTCTTGTTAAAGAACTGCGACGAATACGCCGAAGTGCGAGGTGAGGTGCGGTAACTGATGTTAGTGCGGGGAAGGGAGTGGCCTTTCTGTACGTAGTACTTTAAGTATTCTGTGGTATTGGGTCAGTCTATCTAATTGCAGGTATCGATTGCATTTATTATTAACCATCGCGTCCCCGCGTGTGTGTTGGCAAATATTGAACGATGCCAGTTCAGTCCGAGATAAATAATAGTTTACATTAATCTGTAACTGACGGGTACTGGTTGTAGCTTAATGATTAATTTACCTAGCCTTTTCCCAACTGTGTTGGGGGCGGTTTCCAGTCTAACCGGATGCAGCTGGATACCAGTTTTTTACACGGAGCGACTGCCTATCTGACCTCCACAACCCAGTTACTGGAAAACGATACCCCTTGGTAAAATGGTTGTCAGACTTTCGGGCTTCTGACGACCCGTAACGACTGCCAAAGATCCACGAATGACAGCCGGGACCGACGGCTTAACGTGTTTCCGAGGCTCGGCTTCCTCTCATATTAAAGAAAAGAAACAACGACCCACCTGATAAGTCGTCACCACCACTTAATTATAGACCTTAGGATCACAGTAGCGTTGCCATCCCAGAAGCACACTGCTGCACTGCTTGGCTACACCGCCATAGGGTTCAGTTAAGATCATTTCAGTTCACAGCTGGACATAGGCCTCCCCCAAGCATCACCACTTCGATCGAATCCTGTGCTTCTTGCATCCAGCGGATTCCTGCGACCTTCACAGTTCACTAGCGGATATCTATACAAAGTTTAATTTAAACATGTAACTGAACACTTCTAAGGGAAGGTCTTATATGGCAGGTATCCTAAAACTTCTTAAGGGGTCATTTTACTCAACATTATAAACAGCTTTTACTATGGAACCATCTGGAAACTGGCGAAAAAAAGCAGCTGTTCCCTACGTGGAGCCAGCACCGGCCTGACACAGCTGAAAAGCGTCACAGCAGACCTCGTAGAAGATGGAGGGATGAGCGGGAGATAACAGACGACCAGTGATCCACTTTGGCCCTGGATCGAAAGAGCTGGAAGTTATGGGGAGAGGTCTTTGCCCAGCAGTGGGATGATGCAAGCTAATGGGTACAAGTTCCCTGCATTTTGACCAGCGAACATAAATGTATGGAGCAGCAATTTTTTTGAGTCCCATATTCAGGTTTTCATCAAAGGGGAAATGACGGGGTCGTACATGGCAGCCTACTTACGAGACTTACGCGACTTACGAGATATAGGTCGTAGGTTCGAACCCTGGCAGGAGCTTTACTTTGTGTAAATTATTTCATCACCACTGCTCTCAAAACGGTGAAGGAAAACATCGTGAGGAAACCGGCATGTCCTAGAACCAAAAATTCGAAGACATGTGACATCTACCAACCCGCACTGGGCCCGCGTGGTGGGCCCACTCCCTCTCACAGAGAGAAGGCCTGTGTCCCAGTAGTGGGAACATTAGTGGGATGATTATGTTTCAGGTTTTCAGTAATTTTAATGACGGCTTACTTCCGTACGCAAAATACGCGCATTGACGTGGTGTTGCGGACACCAGCCCGTATTAGGTACCTATTACATACAGCCTTTAAATTAAACCGACAGGACCCACCCTTGAAAACCATCTCACTCTAAAAGGTACCTATAAAGCCAGTCATTTATATGTACCTATGTGTAATCTCTGAAGTCTCTCTCGACGCAATTAGCGACACGCATTAACGTTTTATTGTTATTGACTGATATTGTTTAATAACACACGTAATTATTATATTACGGTCGATTAAGATCCCTCCATTATAATCCATAGAAGTAATGAATGATACAGTTCGCGGCTGTTATGATAGTGATATTTATTTCTGTAAATTGATGCTTAAAACACACGTCAAAAAATAACTAACTAGATGAGGTCGATGTTTCCTTTCGGACAATTCTGACAAGAAACAATTTCAGAGAATCTTGGTCAGGTCACATAAGGACCGTGCAGATTAGTGTCTGAGATAATCTTTTGAGGATGAACCTCACTGATTTAAGTGCACCAGCATCCTAATTGCGTAACACACTATCAATCTCGATCTGAATCATTTTGAAGAATATTGCTAATCCATTGCTTCATATGTTCGAATTTGTCAGCTCAATAACGTAAATAACGCAATGAATGTTGTTGAACTGTCAAAATGAAATCCATTGCTACTGATAGTATGTTACGTAATTACCCTGCTGACCAGTCAGTATACGTATTTGTCAGTAATCGTCTAGCTCATCGGATCATCCCAGAACTTAAGTAGCTGTTAATATGACATACATATCTAGTTTTTCGGCTTTGTTGGTCATCTGTGTCACTCATTTATGTCTCTGTGACAGTCTCGACCAAGACTTTCAATATCATAAGCGCTTTTCCAAAAAAGCTTTTTCACAAGAAGCACTAAATAAAATCGATATTTCGAACTACTTTTTTTGTATGTTCCAAATAAACACACACACATCACACACATACGCAATAAGCAAAACTAACAAGAAAATTTCATACTTCTGTAAATAAATCTTGCTGAACCATATATCATGCCAATAAGTTTCCCCAAATAGAATTCCCGTCCGTACAAAGGGCGACCTATTTTTATTACCGCAGAATTTCTATTAAAATATTATCTTGTTCATTTGTACGTCATCGCAAGGGTTGTAAGCTGAGACTGTGAGGAACGGATACCTCTGTTCCTCTCCTTTGGGAGGAGAGAAGTAGGTGGGCTTAGGAGTGGTGTACAAGAATTTTTCAGATTTACATTCTTGCGAGTACTTAAATAGAATTTAGTTTGAAGAATGTTTTAATGGTGTTTCTTCGTCTTACCGACCATTTATAATTACACTTAATAGACTTTGCAAAAGGTCTAAATAGCTTTTTGAAGATCAACAAAGAAGATTCAGCTAAATAGCTTACAATTATAACAGCTTATCACAAAAACTATGGTGAGCGTAACACATAGTGGCAATGCCTTTCATTTTTCCGTTCAACAACATTCATTGCATCATTTTAATATTTATGTAAGTACACACAATAAAATCGATGATTAGATAGATGGTTGTTGTCATATTTTTTTAATTTTCTTGTGTAAATAAGTTGTTCTTCATTGCACAGTGTAGACAAAGCTTTACATCGCTTAAGGGGTATCATGCCAAAGCATTTACGTTACAGAGGTATCATATCATACTTTTACAAGCGTAGCGTAGGTAGCACACTAAAAGTGAGTGGCATGAAAAACAATACAATATTAATAATAATATCGTCATTAAATATCTTGACTTAGCACACGAGGTTCTTGACATGTGGAATGTGAGCTCGGCTATCATTGTGCCGATTGTCGTATCGGCCAATGGCCTTATGGCCGAAAGCCTCGATCAACATCTGTCGAGGCTCTCGTTAGGCGGTTGGATCAAGGGCCTGATTCAGAAGGCAGTACTCCTCGATACGGCTCGTTTTGTGAGGAGGTTCCTGTCTCTGGAGTCCTAACCATCGGTAGCTTGGACCCTGCTCCCGACACCGGCGGACTACTATTTTTTTATACTTATTTTTTATATTTTAAGAAATATTTAATCAAATATGTAAATAGACAAATGAAATAATATCATCACAATCACGCTCGCTTCAAGTGAAAAGGAGTAGGTTACCTAGGACTAGACATTCGATAACAATGTGTGTTGAGTGTCTGACCAGCACCCTATTGCGGAACACATTTACAATCACAATCTGAATAATTTTGAAGTATATTGGTAATCCATTGCTTCACATGCTCAAAAAATGTGTCTGCTCAACAACGTAAATAACGCAATGAATGTTGTTGAATTGTCAAAGCCATTGCTACTGTTAGGGTGTTACGTGATCACTCCGCTGTATAATAAGGTTTACATTCAGTAGCCTAGAGCAGAAGATAAATAAAACCGTTGAAGGCAATGGACTAAAATCGTACTTTTTTGCCTAAATAATAAATAGCAAACAAAGGCCGCTGCTGGCTGGTGCTGTTCCACAAACGATGGGACACTTAATATCGTGCCCTGCGTGTCCTGTCAGCTGCAGGTTACAGGAACTGATGGACGCTGGTGATGGCGCGAAACAAGTAGCCGAATTCTGGGCCGAGTCCATTTAGATTGCTATCAACACGCTTAGAAGAAGAAGGCCGAAGACTAATAATAAGCCAATAAGTAATTTCTTCCATTGAAACATCTATTTGTGTTATTTAAACACCATCTAAAAATATCTCCTAACCTTTAACAAAAGTTCAACCACAAAAATAATAGATATACACATCAACATCGCATAAAGAGATTACACACAAAAACAAGAAAACTGGATTAATATATTTAACGAGCTGCCAAATAAAACTGAACCTTATCCCAAAGAGATATGACCCATAAAACATTTCCAAGTTCAATATATCAAAGGGCAATATGAAATGATGTGTCATGTAATGGTTAACCGACCATTTCTAGATGCAAGGAGGCTGTTCGTCTTCGGTAACTAGCCGTGACGATTGAATTCAGTCGGTTGCGACACAGGTGGTCTGAACGAACGAAAATAGTCTCAAAATCAATACAATACTTGCGAAGATGGTTGTAGTGAGGGGGTTAGGTTTAATTGGTATCGATTATCGATAGTTGACAATTTGATTTAGAAAGATTATAAGCTTTACTAAGCACTTGTTTAACCGGAATAGAACGTAGGTAACCTGTTCTGTCTGAAGTATTGATATCAAAAATAAACGTAGATATATTTTTACTGAGTCCTCTACCTTAAGTAAATATACATTATGTATGATCAAAAATTTTAACACTTAGCTTGCCAGAAACATTAAGCAAAAATAGCAAAGAGTTGACAAAAATGTCAAAAGACTAGATGTGAAACGAGAATGTGAAAGATGTGTGCGACTCCGGTTATACGAAAACCGATGTTATTTTACTTTGCCTGTCTGAAATGTCTTGTTTATAACTTTTTAGCTGGTTTTTTGTCGAAGTTGGGTTTAAGTTTTTAACTTTCTTTCTTCTTGTATTCCTGGCATTTGTAGAGTACATATAGTAACGAGCATAAAATACCTTGCATTTATGCAAGGTTCAAAAGCGATTTTCTAGAATTGATAGATGTTGCGATACGAACAACACAAACAATTACAACACAACAACACAACACGACAATTATGTGTTACGAACATGATGATGTTCAGTGTAGCGTGCGATTCCGGGCTGAAATGGTGATGATGGTCATCACCGTCACTGGGTATAGGCCTACGAACATACTCGTTGTATATCGAAACTATACTATTGTGAAATAGATCTATTCTCAAAGTTGGAATTTTTATTTCACCAGTAAAACGTTTTTGAATTTTGTGTAACTATAATGTATTTATACACGTATCTGTACATATTCATAAAAACTAGACTTTCACATAGTGTTAAAAAACAAGCTCATGAAAAAAAAACATCGATATCTACAATTTAACATGCCGTGTCCCTTCCCTACAATCCCGTAGGGTTGTCAACTCACTCTAAGTAATCGCCCATTATCTATATCGATTCACCCGCCACTGTCCACCAATTCTCGATTCCACTGAGGCGATGTGATGTGACCCTAACTTAGCGACCATTACTTATTATTACAAATCCATTGCTGCTTTTGAATGTCGAAATAGTAAAGGCTTTTGAACTAAAGTGGTAATGTATAACGTTTTTAGAGTAAGAATCGTATTTCTATGGAAATTTTGGTACAGTTTTAACACTGATTTTAACATCGTTTAAACGTAGAGGCGAGCTAATGAAGCGATCGGCAATAATTGATTCAGCCTTGTAATTCTCCCTCTATTTTTAAATCCTCTTAAAGGGTTAAATAATATTTCATAAGTAATTGAGTATTGGAAAGACTTTTCTTTTTCTTTGGTAGAATTTTCTTGGATTTTTACTTAAGAACTTCGCTCTAAGGAAATGAGGGTCGATCAACCAGGTTAAGCTATGCTTACCGCGTCCATGGACGGGTGACCATACATATCGAGACCCCTCCGTACCTCGGAAAGCACGTTAAGCGGCTGGCCCCGGCTGTCGTTCGTGGATTTTTGACAGTCGTTATAGTTCATCAGAAGCCCGAAAGTCTGACAATCAGTCATAAAAAGAGGTGTCGTGTTACCCAGTAACTGGGTAAAATACTGGTACCTATTTAGCTGCATCCGGTTGGACTGGAAACCGACCCCAAAAATAGTTGGAAAGAAAAAGGCCAAGTAGATGGATGCTCTAAGGAAAAAAGTTGTACCTCCCACAGCAACTTTCGAAGAGAAAAATTAGGCTCAATTGATTCATGATGAATCTCGGGTGCATTGTTTGGTGTACCTACCTACAGAAATGAAACACATAGTAACCATTTTTTTTAATAGTCTACGCTGTCCCACTCCTGGGCAAATGCCACCCTCCACTCCTTCCATCTCTCGCGAGCCCGCGCGTCTTCCTTCAGTTTTGACAGAACCTATGCATTTTTTATAGCACCTGACACAAGGTAGGTAGTGCAGGTTCTTATTTATATTTTTGCACGACACAGAAGATTGTCCTAACTAGAGTACTAGACTTTTCCTAAGCTACGGTTTGGCGAGCATACGAAACATGTGCTCATTCGCGTAGGGGTCATTAAAGGTGACGCCCATATTCTTTCCTTTATTCATATTTCTATGGTTAAAAATAGGGTGATTAAAATGAAATTGTAACCTTTGTTTTTAACATACCTAGATATAAGAAAGAAGAAGTTTTTTACATTTCTATGATTTTTAATCATTTTACCTTTGATATTAAACTTAAATAAAAATAAAGTTTTAAACAAGAGATTCTAAAACTCTGAATAAAGAGCAGCATCTATCAGATTCAAAACGACTTTCTCTAATACAATTATTTGCTGATCCTAGGGAACCCAGGACCCCAAACCTACCAACCAACCAAGTAGTCCCTTGCGGCTACTAAACCAACGAGACAATTCAAACTCAAACTCAAAGCATTTATTTCAATTAAACCAATTACAGGCACTTTTGAATTGTCAAGGGGTCGGTCAATCAGAAAGATCAAGCTAGTTGCCCATTCCAAAGCGTACGTACCTATGGAGAAGAACGGGCAAGAAACTCCATGGACACTCTTTTAAATCAAAATAATATGGTTAAAAAGCCTTGGTTACATCATTTATGTTAAAAATTATACATGTGAGAACGATGCAGAACGTTAAAAGCGTCCATAATGAAAAGACGAGAAAAAAAAGCAATTCAAATATTAAATTAAAATAGCCGTGCAGCAAAGAGATGACCAGTCCCTACTGACGGCTCCCGTTCACGAACATGACGCATGTATTAGCACCATTCATGTATTACCACAATTATCGGTTGTTTCCCTATCTTTAGATAATTATTGAACTTATCTCGCTCCATAGTTCACCCTAATTGCGTAACACATGATCAATCATAATCTGAATGATTCTGAAGGATACTGCTAATCCATTGCTTCATATGTTCGAAAAATTTACCTACTCAACAACGTAAATAACGCAATGAATGTTGTTGAACTGTTAAAGTAAAACCCATTGTATATCTACTGTTATTGTCTTACGCAATGACCCCGTAGTTTTAAATATTATCAATTATTAAAGATTTTAGTTAAACCTAATCTGACTTAACAAATGGCGACAATCTAATCGTAATAGTATTATAATAATTATTTATTAGTGCCGATAGCTGTAATTATAGATGAAATAACAAAACTATCGATAACTAACATAGGATTAGCACCTACATAACTACGCATGTATTAGGATTAGGGAGGTATAATCTTTAACCTTTTAACCGCTTACGCTTTAGCCAAGGTCGTACATTTACGACCAAATGCCACAGCTCGTTTAATCTGCTTTTTTATTTAATTAGGTTGTATTCTATCAGGTATTTATTTTTTGATTCACTGTGCCGGGCGCTGGGGGCACGACCACTGATATGAAGTCGGCCGGTTAAAAGGTTGAAGCTGTATCCTTTCTATTCTGTATTGTTTAGCTCTAGTAGTAATCGATAAAAACTCGAATAAAATGAAAACTCATTATTTCGAAAATATAACTTTTTTTATAAATATAATATAGAACGAAAACTACACTATACGGGTGTATAAAATAGCCATGAACCAGCCTGATTGCTGCATTAATCTTAGTAAAACCGAAACAAAATCGGCTCATCCGTTCGAGAGCCAGGGCCATGGAGAAGCAAAAACATAATATGGTAGATAAGGTGATTCTAAACTTTTAGAACCATACGAATTACTAGTACCCCAAAAATGAGCTTTTTGGTCTGGGTCTTGGTTTAATCGTATGGTTCTAAGCTAGGCTAATCAAATGCCCTGCGAACCTTGCCTCGATGTCTTGGAAAGCAACTTGACAAATTTATTTACTTACATCGCAAATTGACTGAACCACCCCAAAATTAGTTTATTTCTTTAGTCATCAAACCATAACAATATTAATTTCTACCGTACTTGCCAAAAACCTCTTTGAGATGTTAATCAAAAAGTCCCAAATTATGAATCAAAAGGCGATAACCAAAAATAAAAACACGAACAAACAAAAACAATGAGCGACCAATTAACTCTCAAACTCAAAATCAGGGTAAACTCACCAATTGTCGACCGCTCTATTTGAACGAAACGTACAAAGGGAATAAAAGGGGTTTAAAAATACGCCCAGGCCCAATTAATTAGAGACAATTAGCTACCCTTCCTGCAGCAACAAAAGGTAGAAAAACTCTTCTCATTAATTACGAAGCAAAGAGGGCGAAAGGCGAAACAGGAAGGTACTAGATTTCTCCCCTTTTGTTTTTGAAGAGGAATCCATTTGTGAGACAGACGCGTTGCGGAAGATGCGGGGTCTCGCTGAGCTATGATTTTATTTATGTTTTATGTTGTGGATTTAATTTTAGCTGTAGGTAACATTGTAGGCTTGCTTTTTTTGAAGGTATGATTATTATTTATGGTTGACCTATTCTAATTTAAAAACATAAGTATTCATATAAATTTTTTGTGTTCCACGAGGTGTAAAAAATAAGGGTTAAGAGGATTGATGTTTTCTTTCTTCATTCACTACTTTTACTGATTCAAAAGTTAAAGCTATATTTGAATTTATTCACTTAGACTGTCCTACTGCTGAGCAAAGCTCTCCTCACAAAGACTTCCGGAGCTTAAGAGCCGATAATTCAATTAAATACTATCGGGAAAACATGAAAAGAACAAGGAAGATGCGATTGAGAAAATTGAGCAACAATAATAAAAAAAAAACACTTTTTAGCATACCGTACAAAAAACAATAATCCTTTCCTCGAACCCCATTTAATGCGCTGACAACTCATCCACTTGCTGGCTAATTACAATGCTTTCAACAACTCACAGATTACACGAACATACATTATCAACACTATCTGAACTAATCCTCAGCTGACATGCTAGAAAAAATATTCCAGAGTGCCTTCCACGATATGCGAACATTTTAATCGACACACAGATTATACGTGTCCATTAAATAAGTAGCTATCAATTACCGTACTTGTACTGATAATTTTTAACAGCACTGATAAAATTCGGCAGTGCTAATCAAGCCGTCACCATGTGCGCGTGCAAGCAGAAACGATCTTTCCTAATAGAGGACATACTGAAAGATGTGACGAAGAAACCTTATAAGAACTTGAGTCAGGAGCCCACGCAGCCCCTCAAGTGCAATGGAGTAAAGTCCGTCGAGGTCCCTAAGAAACAGAAGATGACGAAGATTGAAGAGCCGGAGAGTGAAAATGGAAGCAAAATTGATGTTAAGTGTGAAGTGCCAAAGGATTACGATTTGAGCAAAGTCAATCTGGAACACAGGAGAAATACTTATCCATTGTACCCTACACCGATTAAAGCCAATGTACCTCCGCTGTCTACTTCAGTGGCATGGCCTCAGTACACAGGGAAGGAGGCCTCAGGGTTCATAGAAAGGCCTCCGTTCAGTTATTACAGCGACCCGATGCTAAATTCTAATCAAATACTAAGAAGTCACCTTGCTGCGAACAGATTTGTGTCACACCCATTCACAATACGACAAGCTTATGGATTCGACAGAGGTGAGTTTTGAATTGACTATTATTCATAGAGATCCATTCGCAAAAAAATATTAATTATATTAAAAAGTTTTCGGTTTTTAATATTAAAAAACGAAAACTTTTGTGTAATAATTCTGACTAAGATAGTAGTAATAAGTAACGCCTCCTTATCAATGGGGGTACTAAAAAAAAAACAAATAAAATAAGATATCGAATATCGATTATCGTCGATAAACAACTGACGTATTAATACGATTATTCATATTCAATCACTTTGTATTGGTAATATTGCAGCAGCTAGTGTGTGAAGTGACAATAAAATGGTACGAACAAAATCGAAGGCTCATAATTCCGTCAGTGGAAAAACTTTGAAGAAACAAATGGCGACCAAAGGGGGCTTGAAGAAACCGCACATACAGGGTGAAATTAAATAGATGCGACAAATTTAAATATACAATAATACGTGTTGTCAAGAAAATGTAGAACATATCAAATGTAAAATTAAAAAATAATTGATCAGTGTTACGAAAAGCGTTAAAATAATTAAAGTATCAAAGAATTTCGCGTACTACCGTTTTCGTGTAGCACGATTTAGGTACATTATCGCTATGAATGAATCGCGCCGCCCCCGTCCGCCCGCGCATCTCTTTCCCGCGCGCTCGATTAAATAAAAGTTTTGTGAAACCAAATTTTCCTTCATACTTTTGTCGGCTTAGGACGATCAAAAATACAATAAAAGTAATAGTGAAAAAATGTTTTAGTATGAGGTATAACCTGAATAATGTTTGTTACAACAACAAATCAATTATCGTATTTTTGGCGTATTTAAAAAGTTGGAATCACAGTATTTACAATAATTATTATGAAATCAGTACACTTACGTGTATTTTGAATGAAAATGTCCACCTCCGTTTTGTAAACACAATTGAGCACGGCGCCGCAAAGTCTGTGATTTTACAGTTTCGAATGCACTAATGATTTTGTTTTTTAGTTCGTCTAAAGTTTCGGATTCGCGTTCGTAAACGAGTCTTTTAATTTCTCCCAACAAATAAAAGTCCAACGGTGTTAGGTTAATTGAAATCTTCGCTGCGTTTTACGTAGATGTCTTGCGGTGTTGTACCACACGACAATATCGGTAATAACGGTTCATGACTATTTCGTCTCGTCCTAGGCATTGTTATGACACAAACACAAGACAACAACACAAATTATTCGCAATACGTAAAGTAGGATTTGCGGAATGCGCGCGCGACCATGACCTACAAACGTTTTAGGACGACTAATGAACGAAGGAAGGGTGGTGGGCGGCGGGGCGGTCGCCGGGAATTTCCTTAGTCTGAGCCGGGAAGGAATGTCATGCGAGGTTTGGCAACGTCGCGTTACTTACACTAGAAAATAGGCAAAATTAGGTAAATGACCGCTATGAACGGCAACGTTTAATGACATGAGTACTCCACGACGATTATTGAGCACTGCGATGAGATTTTTTGATACTTTAATTTTTCTTATTTATTTTGCATATTAATTATTTTGCTGGAATACCGATAATTCGTATTTAAATAAAGATAATAACATCAGTGGACCTTTTGAAAACGATAATCACGTAATTTTTTTTAACGATTTAGATTGTAGAAAAAACAGTTTATAATTACTATGTTACTGTAACTGAAGCTCCCATTTCTTTTTGTCGCATTAATTCAAATTCACCCTGTATATACCGGGGACTATGAGCTTGGAAGACAGACTGAGATATCAGAAGAGTAAAGAACAGCAGATAAAAAAAACTCCTTCAACACCTCGTGTAGTATCATTAAAAAAAATCAGTACAGGCATTCGGTAACAAAGCGGTGCTATTGGAGCCTTAAAAGAAGGTAGTGAAGGTTAACTAATAGGATTGTTTGAAGATGCAAATCTGTGTGCGATGCTGAGCGAGTGACTATACAACCAAAAGCCATACAGTTGGCTCGGAGGTTTTGTGGTGAACGTAGCTATTATGAACGTGGCGTGGCGATAAAAACTAAACGGACGAAAGTCGTGAGAGATCGATTGGAGACAAAGAGTAACTGGACGGAAATAGAGAGAGCGATCATACGAAAAGAGAGAGTGAATTAACGGAGACAAAGAGTAACCAAACGGAGGGAAAGAGGGAGCAATTGAAAACAAAGAGTAAGCGGACGAAGAGAGAGAGGGATCAATTGCAGATTAAAAGTAAACGGACGTAGGCAGAGAGAGATCGATTGGAGACAGAGAGAGTGAATTAACGGAGAGAAAGTGTAACTGGACGGTGGGAAAGAAGGAGCGATTGAAAACAAAGACGATCAAGTGAAGAGAGAGAGAGCTGTGACCGAACGGAGACGAAGATTGACCGAGAGCAGAGAGAGCTATGACCGAACGGAGAGCGAGAGTGACCAAGGAATAGAGAAATTGACCGAATGGACAAACCGGCGCCCGGCGCCAGCGCTCTGCTGAGCAAGCTGAAAGCAAGCTCGGCTGACCTGAAGAGAGAGATTGCAGATTTCAAAGATCAGGTGGCCAACTCCCGTATATATGCTCAAAATCTAATCCAGCGGCAGTGTCAGCTTTCACAAAAAAAAACCTTCTGTAAAGTTAAAAAAAAAAAATTTTTTGGTTCTAAAAATTAAATTAGTTGGAAATAAATTAAGGGATTTTATTAGCCGCGCATCGGTTAGTTTTATCATCATCACCCTACAGGAGTCCAATGCTGGACATAATTAGGCCTCCTCAAATGCACGCCATTTAGCTCAATTATCGACAACTCTCATCCAGCTGCTACCAGCCACCCTGCGAAGATCTTCACTCCATCTAGCCTGAGGGCGTCCTACCTAACGTTTGCGTCAGTTAGTAAGGCTTACTTATCAAGCGTGTACAAAATGAAATACTAATAAAAATCGATTATTATATCGATTACCGATTATCGTCGATAAGCAACGCCGTGTTAATATTTCTATCCTTATTAAAGTAATTCATTATCTTATCATAATCTTGCATTGAATTCGTCTTAATCATAATCTTCGAAATAATGTATTGTCTCAAATTATTGTCAGTTTGTTTCCTTTATAGACTACCAAAATAAAACAATGGATTTTATCATGATAATCTTTCATTGTGATCACGATTACTTCTCAAAATTCTATTTTTTTTTTTTTTGTATTTTTAGTACATAATTAGGTACCTTCTTAATCCATATCTATAGTAAGCCTGATTTTGAAATGCCATATTAATATATGGCATTTCAAAATCAGGCTTCATTTCTAGGTCACTTTTGAAATGTCAAAACGAATTAATTCATGCCTGTTATAGCATTCGTCTAGACAAAGTATGGTGGTCAATGCTCGTGCCTTCTCTTTACGAGAAAAGACCTTTGCTATTTAGTGGGGCAATAATAAGCTGATATTATTATTATTATAGCATGGCAATAAATTATCCGAGGAATCATAAAAGTCAAATAATCCGTAGTGATTAAATCGGTGCTTTCACCCTAAACCGTTCTGCTTCAATAATAATTTAAATCTAGTACGTTTATCAATTTTATTGGTTTATAATAATTATCATAAATGTTAGCTTAATGACTTATTAAGTTATTATTGATGATTTTAAGTAGATAAGTTTATGTTTCCATCTATGTAAGTAGGGACCTGTTTTTTATACAGAATTGACTTTGAATTAATTATTTAGCGATCTCGGTGAAAAATAAAATAGAATAGATTTTTTTTCCAAAATTTTGAAAAAAAAAAACAAAAAAATATCTACACATCGCTCATTTGGAGAAACATCGACGTAAATGTATTTTTTCTCAAAAATGAGTTACCTAAATTAGCCAAAGCACTTAAAAAGCGTATTTACCTACGTTAGGAAAGCAAATTGGTAGGTTCGTAAAAAAAAAGTAGGTACCAGTTACGTCGATGTTTCTCCAAATGAGCGATATCATGAATTAATAATATCGACTTCAGCTGAAATCACGAAAAGAAAACTTTTTTATTTTTAGGGCGTAAGCATCAGGGTAGCCCGCGAAAGCTTACAGAATTATTATTATAGAATAGAAACCATCGATAGGTATGTCTCTATATTATCCTATTCTTAAAAAAAAACTTCTTGCAAAAACGTAAGAATTTTCCCGGGCTTTCTAGCGCCTTAGTATGATGCTATTCATTCACCGATTACCTTGATAATATTCAATCTTTTCATCTAAAATTATTTTGAAACAGCCAATTTCCGGAAAGTGTTAGAGCTTCCGATCCGATACGATAATTATGTAAGAAGGAAGGTACAGGACCTACTTTTTGAAACAGAACCAATCTTTTTGGGTTTTAAAAGTATAATCTAAATAAAATTTTTGCGACCATTTTCATTTACATCAAATTGGTATTATAACAATGAAGAATATAACCTGATGAAAACAGAAAACTTAAAAAAAAAACAATTTATGGATAACTAGCTGCGCCCCGCGGTTTCACCCGCATAAGTTTCGATCCCATGGGAATATCGGGATAAAAAATATTCTATGTTCTTTCCCGGGCCTCAAACTATATCTACACCAAATTTCATCTAAATCGGTTCAGTGGTTTAGGTGTGAAAAGGTAACATACAGAGATAGATGGCATCCTGGGGAAGGATATAGGCTACTTTTTGTCCCGGTACTATGTTTCCATGGGATAATTTTCGACATCCACGCAGGCGAAGGCGCAGGCAGAAGCTGGTATCGTCATAAGCGTGGCTGCTGAGCACGGGGTCCCGCGTTCGACTCCTAGTTCGGGCAGTATTGATTTTTTCTGTCAGGAATTTCTCAGTAGCAGCCCGAAGTTTGAGTAGAGTCTAACAATTCTATTAGTTTTAAATGCGTATCAAAAAATGAATTCTGGAACGATACTCATCTATCTCTATCCAATACTTAGATGCTAATTGCGAAGCATATTATCTACTTATGTTCTTCTAGTGAAACATGCTTATCAACGGGTGGGAATCGAACTCACGAACTCCTGGTTGCAACCCTTGTGGGCTATTATAATACCTAACAAACTATTATTGTCCCACTGCAGGGTAAAGGCATGAGTATTGAACATCACGCTTGGTCAGGATGGGTAGGTGATTTCAGACTTAAATCCAAACTAATATTATAAATGCGAAAGTAACTCTGTCTGTCTGTCTGTCTTTTCTTCACGCCTAAACTACTGAACCGATTTGTGTGAAATTTGGTATAGAGATAGTTTGAGTCCCGGGGAAGGACATAGGATAGTTTTTATCCCAATATTCCCACGGGATCGACACTTATGCGGGTGAAACCGCGGGGCGCAGCTAGTGAACTATAAATCCAGCACCCTAATTGCGTAACACACTATCAATCGGAATCAGAATCATTTAGAAGCCAATTGCTAATCCATTGCTTCATAAGTTCGAAAAATTTGTCTGCTCAACGCGTAAATAACGCAATGAAAATTGTTGAACTGTCAAATGAAACCGATTCCGATTGATAAAGTGTTACGCAATTGCTCCGCAGGTTTCCTCATGATGTTTTCCTTCACCGATATCAGTAATGTCCAAGATAAACTCAAAAAGTACATATGAATTGAAAAGTCACATTGGTACTTGCCCGGATTTGAACCCACAACCTTGTGCATGAGAGGCGAGGCCATAACCTAGTGGCCATCACGAATAAAGAAAGTAAGGAAATTGGTACATATTAGCATAGACTAAAAGTCACACAATATAGGTAATACAAGGTTTTTTTTTTATATCCCATAACTCTATGGTATGAATAAGAGCAATGTCAAAGAATCAACTGGCATATGAATTATTTTTCAATTATTTTTTTTTTTGTTTTCATTTCTCATACAAAATAATTCGACAAAGTCACGATTATTAAGTAAATAATATAAAATCCTTACGTGAAATATGACAACGTCGCATTTTCTTAGCTTTAACCGGTCAAGCAGCGCGCGTCGCCCATTGGCGACGAAACAATAGAAAATCAATTGTGTCCCATTAGCGGAGCTTGACAAATTAAATATAAATTATTGGTTTGAATGAAAATGAATTACTCGTATTTATCAATGAAACTTAGATAAATGATATCAGTTGGAGGGAGCTAAATAATGTACATTTGAGAAATCAACTAAAGTCATATCTAATTGACAAAGCTTACTATAATATTAATGAATTTCTGACAGAAGAATTTATAGACATAGATTTTGATGCATTATTATTTTGTATTTATTTTTCTAATATTGACATTTATAATTTATTTTTTGTTTACACATACCTAACATTAATGTTTTTGCTTCATAATCATAATTATTCATAATATTTGCACGCCATATAGTAGGTGGCAAACATGTCTGATCCATTATTTTTTATGTTATCCTGCATGCATATATTTTTGTATGTGTACACATGTTTGAGCAAATAAATATATCTTATCTTCGAAACTACCTATGCATTTTTGGACCACTATTCTTATTCTATACTTTTGGTATTATTTTTATTTGTTATAGAATATAACCCTAGAGTTATGGGATATAAAAAAACACGTTGTATACAGAAAATAAAACAATAAAAAATAAAAAGTGTAAAGCGCGACGTAAGAAATAGGGCTATTGCCGCTTGATCATTGTAGGCGTTCCTCAATTCAAAATAACATTTTACAAGATTAATTTAACAGATAATCTAATGGGTAGGGCTTTACCTACTTCCTTAACACCAAAAACGTACAGATTATCAACGGTACTTATTATATCTGTTCCAATTAAAAAATACACAACGCCTTATCGATTTAAGTATCTATTAAATCGATAACAATATTGGTTATTAGTAAAAAAAAAACAATTTTCCAGCGATTATCTCGCTATAGAATATTTTTTATCTCTTAATACTCACTATTTGAAATTGTTGTTTTATTTTAACAAGGTAGAATGAGGTCTGTTATCGTCAAATTGCTCCAATTTGTTGGATTAACTATTTTTTTTACTATTTTAGTTTTTTGATAAGTGACTAGTTGTCTGTATCTACCTACCTGATTACAGTAGGTACCTACGAAAATTCACCTTAGTAGAAAAAGGCCCATAGGGTGGCAGGCAGGAGACATCGATGCGTAAAATGTAACCATGGATTTAGTACATGATTCTGAATTCTGTTAAAAAAATTAAGCTGTTCCACACAATTTGACCGCTTAGGTATTGCACTTTTCTATGAAATAGCAGTTTTTTTTTTTTAATAACCGACGAAAAATGTATTCGCTATGGAGTTTAGAATCATGTACTTACTAAATCCATGGTTACAGTTTGCGCATCGATGTCTCTGCTACACTGTACAGGACTTAAATGTCTACTAAGCCGAACGTTCAATTTATCTATGTTATTTGAATTTCATACATAATATAATTACCATAGGTAAATACTAACGCCATCTACCGGGTAGTAATGGAAACTTTACGACACTGTGATTTATTTGCAATAGGTATTGGTACCAACAGCGTTGGTCTTAAATTTTAAATTTGTCAGACATTTGACATGCAACATTTTTCAATTTACGAGTATATTTACGTCCAATGGCATGCTTTAAATACTATCTACTTAAAATTATATGTACTTACTTAGTTAATTGTTCTTCCTCAGTACCGCCAAGCTGTTGCAACCCCTGGTGGGGTCTGGGCGGCAGAAGGAAAGGGGGCCAGGTACGCTTCACGGCGGCCCAGACGGGGGCGCTGGAGAGACGGTTCAGCGCCAGCAAGTACCTCAGCCCGGACGAGAGACGAGCCCTGGCGAGCACACTGAGACTTAGTGATCGGCAGGTAAGCAGATGATCTTTCTTTTTAAATATAGCTGTACAACGATCTTTTGACGCGTGGCTAAAATCGGAACTAACGCCTTTTTTTGTTCATCTTGTTCTTTTTTTCAATTAATTTCACAAATAGTTCACAGTAAATGTTTACCAACAGCGGCATCGCACGCCAAAAGATTCTTGTTGCAGTGTAAGTGCAAAATAAGTTGGAAATAGGTGTCAAAGACGTAGACCCACCTACACTTAGATACTTGTAGATTAGGAAGTATGTTTTAAAAAGTATTTTCAACACACTTGTTCGCAAAATGTCTCTTCGTACTTTTCTCTTTGCTTGCATTCCCACTATATTCGCCATAGATAAGTAACTACCGCAAAACGGGGCTACTTTGACTTCCAGGGTTACTTTGACAGATTTTGTAGCTACTTTGACAGAGCGCCAAAATCGATTTTCACGTGTGCTCAGCAAGTGTGCGTGACCTCGAGTAATATTGCGCGAGGCGCGGGGTGTGGGGAACGCGTCATAGCGTTGTGATCGGCCTGGTCAAAGTAACCCTGGAAGTCAAAGTAACCCTGGAAGTCAAAGCAGCCCCGTTTTACTGTATACCTAATATGCTAGCAACTAGTCAAAGATGTGCTTTATATCCATACTAATATCATAAATGCGAAAGTGTGTCTGTCTGTCTGTCTGTCTGTAACCTCTTCACGTTTAAACCGCTGAACCGATTTAAATGAAATTTGGTATAGAGGTAGTTTGAGTCCCGGGAAAGGACATAAGTAGGAAAGTTTTTATCCCGATATTCCCACGTGAAACCGCGGGGCGCTGCTAGTATTAAAAAAACGCTGTTTAGAGGCTTCGGGTCAGTCCCCTCTTTCAAAACGAGAAGGCAGAAAAAAACCCTCGAGCCATTTAATAATAATATTCCACAACTATCACACAACGCCATCTAGTCCCAAGCTAAGCAGAGCTTGTGTTATGGGTACTAGACAACTGATAAACATACTTATATATTTATAAATAATACATATTATAGATAAATTACACCCAGCCAGACACAGAACAAATGATCGTGCTCATCACACAAACATTTGTCCTGGGTGGGAATCGAACCCACGACCTCCGGCATAGCAGTCAGGGTCACTAACCACTAGACCATCAGGCCTGTCTACACACATTTCCCACAAATATTTGTTACAATACAAAATGTTGCAAAGGTTGTTGTTGTTGCAATGTTGCAAGTGTGCTGAAAATAATATCGTTAGAAACGCGTGGGCATATTATGTCATTGCATAGGTACTTGCATGAAAATGTACCTACTATTGTCGATTGACGAACACCGCATACCTACTTAAATTGATCCATTGTAGAATGAATGCCCCTAGCTGTGAGATGATCGATAGTAATCTACTGCTTAGTGCTTAATGGTTGCAGCCACTGCAGGGCTCCAATTTCAGAGAAACAAAATACTGATGGCAACTTTTAAAGGGTTCATCTCTAATGTAGTAACGCTCACTTGAAAGAAGCAAGCTTGCGGGGCTTGCCATTATCTGCATGACGCAGGCAGTTTAACTTACACAAATAATTTAATCAAGCAAGCCGTCTATAACCTACATAATAAAAATTTCAAAAACAATTTTAGATTCCTTATTATAGGCGAATCGATCATCCAGCGCATTGCGATAGGATTTGATTGATTCGTTGATAACACTGCTACTAATCGGGTATTATTATGTGGATTAGGTACACTTTCTTATAAAGTACCTATTAATAACAACATACCTACATATATACACAACTTACCTACCACAACTTCACGCCTGTAATTTCCAGTACGATATGGATAAGCAGTGTTGTACCTACCCATGAAAATGAAAACCTGAGAACAATTTGCCAGACTCAGGGATTGAATACAGGACCACTATACGAACTGTCTCGGGCGTCAGTTCGTATAGTGGTCCTGTACTGTCTACTGGAACTTAATTAAGAGGGATTACCTACCATAAACTCTTATAGCATACGGTCTATTCTGTAAAAATCTCACATTGAAAACTTAAGTGAAATGAGCTTGAAGTTAAATTGCACCTGGTACTAGGAATCAATCCCTAGCACCCGGTGCAACTTAACTCACTGTTGACCGCTCACTTCACCTAACTTTTCACGATGAGATTTTTACGAATTAGATCAAAAGTGAAGTTTCATGCGATTTTGTACCATGTGCGGTGTAACTGTTAACTGTTATTGCACCTTGACTTTCCCTGAACATATTATGACCAGGGCCGTCTTAACCATATTGGGCGCCGCCCGGGATGCGAAAATCAGCCTGCGCCCCAATTTTTGTGTTTAATTTTTTTTTATTTAATACTTACTCTACAATAAAATGAGGTAGGTACCTACATTTTCAAACATGAAATTAAATTTTTCCGACTTTAAAATCGGCAATCTTTTTTATGATATCGTCTGTTATGTAATCAACTTTCAACTCGATAGGTAGGTATACTATAGCCAAATTTGTCAATCTATCTTGACTTGAGTCATAGTTAATCACGCAGTTTTTTTATTAATTTCAACTTTGAGAAGGTTTACGCATGGAACGTGTAGGTATAAGGATTGGCTTGCGCCCCCTAAGACCCTGCGCCCGGGTGCCACGCACCCCTTTGCACCCCCGGGTAAAGACGGCCCTGCATATGACATAACATCAGCTATCCGATACTCCTTATAACATCAGCCTAAGTTACTCCATATGACATCAGCTATCTGCCAGTGAATGTCCCGTCAAAATCGGTCCAGCCGTTTCGGAGATTAGCTGGAACAAACAGACAGACAAAAAATTTACTTTTTTTCTGTTAAAAGTACAGAGTAGTAAAAAAGCTAGCAAGCTAGCTAGTAGGTTATTTTGACATTACAGACACTTAATAGTAGATTGTACAACAAAGGCATAAAAGAAGCTATTTTACCCCGAGACGTTTATATCCACGCGAGCCGCAGGCGAGGGTGGATAGTTGAGTCGAGGGGTAAAATGGCTCGTTTATGCCTGAGTTATACACTCTGCTTTTCACTTCGATTGCGAGAAAATTAAACATTCATAAAGTATACAGTACATAATTAATCAAAAATGTTGCAAAGCATAGCTATTTCCCGCCACCACAGATAATACCGCCACGAAACTTTTTAAAAGTTGTTTTTTTTTTTTTTAATTTCGACATTTGTCATTCGACTTGGGTACTTTACTGCCAAGTCATAAAACGTTTCTTTGCGTTTTTAAATAATAAATGACAACTATTTTACCTGATTTTATTAAATTCTATCGTTCTATCGTTATAGAAAACACGGAAGTGGTATAAATTAATGAAAATGAAATAAATCACGACTTTAATCTGCGAAGTTTTATTGTGCGTGTGGCTGTTGGGCCTGATTACCTTAGTCTCAGAAAAAAAAATTACTTTATGCACTAGAACATAAAAAGCGATTTTATGTCGCCTAAGCACAACATAAAGACGAACTTTTAGAGCATGAGAAGTGAAAATTTTATTTATATGTAATAGATGACGGTGCTGTTGGTTTCCATTAGTGTAATTGTTTTGTGAAATGTTTATTAGATGTGTTGAAAAAACAAAATAGCGGTTTTAGTTCTGATTGCGGCCACGCGCCTAATGAACCTTGCAGCGCTATAAACTGCCCCGCAACGGATTATGGAACCGAACGAAAAAATCATCCATTTATAACAAACCTATTCTTTCTTCAGGTGAAAACCTGGTTTCAAAATCGTCGCGCCAAGTGGAGGCGTACTACACCGGATTCAGCTGATGCTGGGAGCCCTCCGACTGCCGATGAAGGATCTGACGACGAAGTCCACATAGCTGATGAGGAATAACGATGACACATGACTGGCACACTATTGAATAAACGATTATTTTAGACTGCGTGTATATATATTTCCGTTGTTTTTTTTTTACTTAATATCTTCTGCGGCGCAGATAAGTTGTGTGTGTGAGATGTGCGGATAAGTCATATCTACCAGAGACAAATCTAAATGTAGAACAGTTGTGCCTTTCATTACACCGGCACCCATAGTCTTCCGACCAGTAGGTACACGCAGCGACGCGGCAGAAATAGGTATGGGCCAGTGATATTATTTCACCGGATGAGGTCATTCACAAGGAGCTCACTATAGAAAACAAATTCAAGTAGGTAAGTATAGTTAAACCAGAAAATATATGCGCTTCGGTAATCAACGTGTTTCCGATTAAGCACGAACGTCGTATCACAGAGTGACCCCCTAGCCCTACAGAAGCAAAGCTTCTAAGTTTTTTTCTTCCGTGCCTTGTAGTAGTGCCACCTATCATAGCGCGTTTGTATGACGTTTCTACATGGAACTACTGGGAATAAAGGTTCTCTGCCGGGTTACCTGCACCCAACGGGCTGTATGCTCGTTGCCTGCACCAATCGCAGAAAGTTGTTAATCTAAGTACTATATTTTTGTAATCATAGTAATACAAAATAGACAAGTACTTCCATGGTTCATATATCTATGGTTGCAACAGTAGGTAGGTACTATTACCTATACACCGTGAAATTTTAATCACCGTTTTCCTTGCTGTTCCCTACATTTTCACGAGTTATGCGAACATAAATGTAGGGAACAGCTGGTTTTTTTTTCGCGATTTCATGTTTGGTCCCATTGTAAAAGTTGTTCATAATGATGAGTACAATGACCCCTTAAGAGGAAAGCGGTGATTTTTAACGGTGTATAGTAATCTCATCATCCCACGTTCATATTTCTAAAGATAGATGATGTTTCCCGAAGCGCATACCGGTAAAATGAGGCTACTTTGCTCCGTGAAGTTAAATATGCTCCAAATCTCTAATTTCGATCAAATCTCTAAAACTCCAAGGAAATTGAAATATTTTTGAACGCATCCGATAAATAATAAAATATAAATAGAAAAGTTCCTTTAATGTGTTCAAACCATATCAATAAGACGAGAAATAAAAAATTGCTTCCTTATTATTATTTTTGGAGATTAGTAACAGCTGAGGCAGTTTAACTTTGCCACTGTCTCAAAAATGTGCCTGTTTTAGTACAAGTTAAATGTAGGAGCAATGTTTCCGAAAGGGTGGGTAACATTGCTCCATTATTAAAATTAAAAAAATGAATGAAAATCAAAGTAAACAACTATTTTTGTCATTGAAATATTAGAGCCAGAATGTTATATAAGTTGTGGAAATATTCTCAAAAGCCATAACAAAGAAGCATTTTACGTCAATCACACTTTTCAAAATTTGGAGCAAAAACCGGAGCAAAGTAGCCTCATTTTACGGTACTTATTTTGGGATATATCTGTAGGAACTACATACCTACTATAAAGGCAATGTTTTTTGTGTAGGATAGTCCAAGTTACCAGATTAGAAAGACCATATCGTTTATCACCAGCAAACAGGAACTTATAGCCACTTTTGTTAAAAGACACTTCAAGTTTATCAAGTATTAATAGGTAAGTACAGTCACGTCTAAAAGTATGTATACACTTGGCTTAATTCAAAGGCGATGTTCTCCTTTATTTTTTAATGAAATTTTATGTTATTACGAAAATAGTATTTTCGAATCCATAGGTTTATGTTGTGTCGTATTTCAACGTTGCATTCGTTATTTCACGAAAAAATCGCAATTGAAAATTGCCAAGTGTATACATACTTTTAGACGTGACTGTACATTTCGCGGAAATTGAAGATATAGGTACAAACTAACCGCTCCCATAACTAGATTTCTTCCATGTCAAAAACATGTGATAAGCAGAAGCTTAGATATTATCGACTTATTTGATCGATTGTACAGTAATCGTTGTAGCAATACAAATCATATTAAAATTCCTTTAAATTAAGGTAGGTATTAACGATTGATAACTAATCCAAGAGATCATTCAGCGTTCAATAACAAGCTTAGGATGGGTCATGTGACTGCAGTACGCAAGTAGTCACGATAATGGAAACAAGCTTAGCAGATAATGATAATATGGATTAACGAGTTTGCTTTTGAGTTTTATTATGAACATGTTTTGGGGCTCGATTATCATTTTTTTATTAGCCGTTAATGTCCGATTGCTGGGCAAAGGTCTCCCTACTCTCTTTCTATCTCTCTCTGTCCAGAGCTGCCAAGGATCAAAGTCAGATCTCTATGTTTTGCCGTTAACGGCGTACAAATATCAAGTAAGCATACGAAATTACAATTTAGTATTACTTATTAAATTTTTTGTTAGATTAAATGACAAGCTAACAGAGTTAAACTATCCTCTATCAAGTTAACAATATTACCAATTTTTATGGAAGAAGAAAAAGGAAAGAATGCCGGACGTTTGACGTTTGTAAACATTTAAAATCCATCCCAGAGCAGTGGTGGCCGAGTGGTAACGACCGCAACTTACGAGATATACCTACCTACCTAGGTCGCAAAAAAAAAATTACTAAGGTTTCATAGTGACTATCATAGGAGAAGGAGGTGGCGGGATGGCTGAGGAAGAGCCTCACGTCCCAGCCGCCTCGGGAGCCGCGTGACGACTCCCGGCCACCGTAGGCGCGGGCCTGCGGATGGAGAGTAATGGGTAGCTCGCCGCCCGATCAGGACCAGGCCCGTGCCGGACGACGCGTACGTGTTCCACGCGCGCCTCAAAGAGATGTCAGCAAAAAGGAAGGGGCCTGCCAGGGCCGAAGCCTGCCGGGGGTGCGGGATTGTCCGAAAGGGTTAAAGCTACCCGGGAACATAAAGGGCGAAGGAAGGAACACGGATGGGTTTTAGTCAGTAAGAGTCTGACACTCCCTTCCGCTCCACCCAGAGCGGGAGGGGTCATTTGATGATTTCCCATCCATAAAAAAAAAAAACATTTTCTTGCTACTAAGTAGTACCTATAGGTATACAATAAGACATAAGGCCTATCTGTACACAGGACAAACTTTTTGAGTCAGCTTAAAATAAAATAAAACAAAAAGAGCTTTCTTAGGTAAACAAATTCAACTATAGCCAATGTTGTTAAGCTGTAGGATAAAATAAATTGATAAGATCTAAATAATTATTTTGAATGTAGGTAAGTATCTATATAATCCTTATTAATCACCTAATTTTTATATTATTATGAATGAGTTTTTTGATATTACAACAGATTTTATCAAGTTTTGATATTATCCACACTACGTGTTAATCTAAAATTCGCCCCCATATCGGAGTAAAATTACGCCCGTATGAACTTTCATAGTTTGGCACGATAAAATTGTTATTAATATAGGGGTTGAAGCCTACGTATGTCCTACAACCACTTTGTCATAACTACCTATCTCACAACTGAAGTTATGGGGGTTCGCGTAGGGCTCGGATCTAAAGTGCGCATGCGGCACCTCCCTGCCGTCACCTGTGCACTTGACGATCTTATGAGTGTACTCTGTGATCTTATGACTGCGTCAGCGAGCTTGCAGGAGTTCGCGCAGCTGAATTTTGGGCCAAAGATGTTTCAACTTTCTGTCATCGATACGCTAAGAAAAAAAAGTAAAGTTAATCGATTAACAAAACGCCATCTATCGGCCGTCGTCGGCCAACTAGATGCACCTTATACGGACTGCATAAGGTTGAGAATCGCTGAAACTGGGTAATAAATACACAGTAATTTTACAAAATATTTTATTATTAAAAAAACAAATAGACCAAGGGAAAACTTTGAAAACAAACAAACACTTACATCTATAAACGAACTGAAACGTAATAATATCGTTTATTTACATCCTTACACTTATACATTGTGTTTGGTAGGCCATTTGTCTAAACTTCGCGTTTCAAAATACATTTTAAAGATTAGGAATTAAATCTTGCAAGACATTTACATATTACGATTTAGGGCTTGGTAAAAAAAATCAGGCTATTGTTAAGGGACTGAGGCGCTACTGATTGCAACGCCGACTCGATATTTTTTAATATCCACTATATTTTTATTATGTGTTGCGTTTGTATTTTTATTATTTTTGTTTTGAACAGTTACTACGGCGATTTAGGATGTACTTTTCAAATGCAAAGTTTAAGACTAGATACAATTTAGAATATAGGTATTAATTTGTAACATTCGCGTAAACATTTTATTCAAAAAACTCAATCTATCGTGGCACATCATTCCATATTAATGTCCGTGCGTTTAGTTACAAAAAATATCATACAAATAACAAATAAATTAAGACTGACTCACACTTATACTTACAAATAACTATTTAAAATTCAACTATTCAGTCAAATTTTTCACTACACCACCCTAAATTGCTTTTTACCCGCCATTTAGAAAGAAAAGCCGCCATTTTTTGAACTCCAAACAGTTTTTAGTTAATTTTACTTTTCCTATGGTACCATAACATCAATGTAAGTACTTATGTACAGTGTTATATTAAATATGGATTGAAAAATATATCTAGACTGTGTCACACGTAATTTTAATATTATAATTATTTGATGCATATTTTAATCACCGTAATAATAACAAAGCAAAATTTCGCGTGACCCAATCATATTTTTTTATTAATCAAATGTCATTTGCGCTTCAAAACTATAGTAACTATTAAAAATACTAACACGTATCTAAAATAGACAAGAGTTACATTTTCTTTCCTTATCTACTTTATACATTGATTGTTTATTACTTTTTATTTTAAATATAATACAGCGTAAAAGTTTGTTTCAACAATACCTCTGTTGAATCCATTGCCTTAGGCCAGCTACACACGGGCGATTTGCTTCGCGCACTGAATTTGCAACGCACTGCTTAAACGTAGAGAGTCGAAAATCCAACAGTGTAGTTTTTTGACGCGCTGGAATACCGTCTGTTGAATTCTCCGTCCTCGGCTCAATACCGAAAAAAAATCGCCCGTGAGAACCTGGGCTTATTTGCCCAGCTTATCAACATCTTTGTACAGGTAGGTATGCAATGGATGGCTAAAAATAGATGTATATTTTTCTCCACGTGTATTTCGGATCTACAAAATTCTTTCTGTGGGTCGATATAATTATATCGACGGGTATACAATTTTATGTTAATTTAATAAATTATTTATTATTTACATGAGCTCGTTCGGCTATCAAATAAAACAATAGGCTATTGTCTTTTCAAATGTTCTCCAATTCATTTATTAAAAAGTATACTGAATGCTTATGAAAAAAAAAACTGTATTTAAGTACATAATTATTGAGTCGATTTTTATGTGCAGGTGAACCATTTTTTTTTAATAATTACGTATACGTATGGCCAGCCAACAACATTTGCAATCTAACCGTGATTTCTAAGTGTGCTAAATGGCCAAAATATTCTGTTTATGTGGGTGTTCAAACTTAATTTTTGAACAAATAATTTTATATAATTTGCAAAAACTATGTGTATAATTATGCCAGTAGTCATGTCATTCCCTTGTAATGTAGTATCATTCTAAATGTCAGTTCTTAAGAGTACAACTATTCTGATATTACCTCATAAACCTTATTTCCATAGACACCAGTAAAACTGTTGCAGTCACTCTGGCAGTGTGATTGCGTGATCAAAGGAAAGTGGACCGTATGTCTATGAGGTGTTAGTCAGATTTCCTTAGCGCGCCCCTTGCGCGCCATGCTTTTAGAAGATTATACGAGAAGTACAGTTGGAAAAAGTGTATTTGTGATGCGAGTAATACGAACGCGTACCACAGGAGACCGTATGGATAACCCTGGAAATGAGAGAAAATAAATTAATATGATATCCGCGCAGTATTCACAGGTAATAAATAAATAATAATCATTTATTCACCAAAATAAGAACACGTATTACAAAATTGAATAATTACACTATACGGTAAATAATGGCTCAAAATTTTGTAATACAGTTTGGAACTATCTGCATCCGGCTAAAACCACCACGGTATTCCACCTCTGCCTAAGGCCCGAGCGGGATTCGCATAAGCACTCGAAGTGAAACGTTAACACACAATGAATCAAAACTAAAAATTAATTTATTAGAAAACCAATCCAATGTGGGCAGAATTCTCTAATAAAAACGAAAAAAAAAAAAGGTGGTCCTATTGTGTACCTAGGTGGTAAATCTGTATCTCGGACTACCTTCAGCCCGCGACTTTGTCGACTTTTTTCTTTTTGCTGGGCTCTTTATAGTCGCAGCGTGATGTTAAATAGCCTTCCTCAAGAATTAGGCAAAAATATTTTTTCTAATCCGACTGGTAGTTCCAGAGATTAGTGCGTTCAAACAAACAAACTCTTCAGCTTCATTTTTAGTATACAGGGTGTTACGGAAAGGGTATTTCAATACAAACGGATTGAAGAGTGTATCTGGTCTAGAATTTCTGTACAAAATTTCAGCTCAAAAGCATTAACTTTGAAAATGCTTAATATTTTTTTATTTCGACATCACGGCGCTGCACTGGCGCGCGGCGGCGTGATGTGCGTGTACTAGGTGCACAGACACACTACAGATAATGGATAATGACCCTCGTAGTGCGGTGACACGTTTGTTATGATTTCAATTTAATAAACTATCAAAATAAAAAAATATTAAGCATTTTCAAAGTTATTGCTTTTGAGCTGAAATTTTGTACAGAGATTCTAGACCAGATACACTCTTCAACCCGTTTGTATTGATATACCCTTTCCGTAACACTCTGTATATTACATTTGAGTCATCTTTCTTTCTCATTAGAACATCTTAATCAATGAACCATATAAAGACAATGAATGGTTCATCAAATGATGAACCATTCATTCTCGACGACTCAATGAAATCATTGAGTCGTCCATAGTCAGCAGTGGACAGGAGTAAAGCCAGTGGCTGCCCAGTTAGAGGCCTTAGGGCTTAAATCTAACCAATGTCAACAGTAGAAGCAAAACACACTATTATAAGTAGCGAATTTTTTTTTTCGGTATTGCACTCTCAAAATCACAATTATATTAAATAAATCAATCAGTTAAAAATTAAATGCCAAGTTCAGAACCCAAAACCTGGTACATAAAAAGCAGTAATAACAAACCTTTGCCACCACACCACCCAAAACCAAACCCGAATAGAATATGTCTCATTTTAACTTACACCCACCTGCCACAGCTCGATATCAACTTCACTGCTGTCATCCTCGTCCTCATCCATCGTCAGGTATCTCCAGACATCCCCACAATAGTACAGGATGCAGTACAATAGGGGTCCGAAGCCTAGCGCAGTGATTCCGTACATGTACCGTCGAAGCTGTCGGATGTTGTTCCGTTTGATGGCTGATAGACCGAGGAACGACAGCAAGAGGGAGAGGCACCAGATGTACTCCCACCAAAGAGGCTGGAATTTGATACGAAAGTTGTTTATAGATAGTGCCATCCACGAAGAGGCGCCCCACTCTTCTTACTAATAGCTAGTGGTTATCGCTAGTTAATTCCGCTAGTGTTTTAGTTTTTTGATACTCACTAATTACCCACTAATAAGTAATTACTGTGTATCGACAAAACTAAAACACTAGCGGAATATTGTACACTTGTACTGTAAGCGATTAGGAAGAAGAGTGGGGCGCGTCTTCGTAGATGGCGCTATCTGTAGATAAGGTTTTTTTATTAAGTCAAATAGCTTAGTTACGTCATAACACACAGGATAGTCACAATGACAATCCCTGTAACTTTTTCATTAAAAAAATTACTCAGCGAATGCATAACCTCCTTTTCCTTTCCTTTTGAAGTCGGTTATAAAGTTCGGTTGGTTAGGTACGTGATTAAATAAATAAATATTCATTGCATTAATTACGTTGTTGACTAAACCAGTTTTTATACATGAAGCAATGGATTTTGTGCCCCCTTGAAAATGAAGGGGGTTGTGACTTTGTGTGTGAGTAAGTTACGGAATTGGAGAGCTGGAATACATTAAATTCCACAATGTGTACTTGGGTGGTAACTTAAAATAATGAGATTGACAATATGGACCATATTGAAAGAAAGAAAGAAAATACGTTTATTTGCGGGCACAGCCAAATAACCCACCATTTTGATGAGAGGAAGTTTTAAAATATAACTTGTTAGTCTACATGCCTATAATTATCTAATGTTATCTTAATATTAGTTTTATCATTCATAATGAAAAATAAAAGTCTTTACATTCCTATTTGTCCGTCTTGTTCCAAAAAATCCTGTGATAATGTTCCAGCTCTTTGTTTCTGTGCAGTTATATTATAGTTTGTTAGTGCCAATTAGGAAAAAACCTAGAATTAAGTCTAATCGGCTACTTCAGGTCATTTAGCAGTTTTATAACTGAAATTAAAGATAAGAAACAACAACAAATATATTACTCTCCTGAGTGGAGAAATTTTATTTTTATTTTAAAGCTGCACCATTCTTAGGGCCTGTGCACACCACGTTTTTTAAACGCGCTGTTCACGCGCATTTGTAGCGATACAGACGCGATACGCACGCGAGTCAGACGCAGCCTGTAGACCTTTGCACCTGCTCTGTAGGACAAAAGCGCGCCGTCGACGCACGTTTCTAAAACACGCGTCAACGGCGCGTTTAAAAAACGTGGTGTGCACAGGCCCTTAAACTGGACAGGGTTCTTAAAACCATTGAAGCAACACAGTTTTTTAAACATTTCATCTCATTCTCCTGCCTTATCCCAATTTATTTGTGGTCGGCGCAACAAGTCTTTTTGTTCCATACTTCTCTATTAGTCGTCATCTCGGTAGTCACCCCCTTCCTAACCAGTTAAAATCAAAATAATAGGAACCATTAATTATATTACCGGGGGTATCTGCAGCTCTTCGATCTCCAGTATGAATATGTCAAGTTTGTCGAGGATGTCTGCGGAGAGCTTGGCCAGCATCACCAGGAACATTACATGGTGGAAGAACACGCAGTACTTCAGACGAGACTTGTTAAGGGCACTGGAATGAGAAATATTTGGCTAAGTTACGTTTTTTTATATGAAAAACAGTTGTAGTTCGCATCAAACTGGGGGCTCTGAAGTGCGCTATTCACTGCGAATTTGTTTGGACGTTTTGTCCGCATTTGGTGGGGTGTTTGTTTCTGACAGAATAATATATTTAGCTGTTTACTACAAAGCTCAAGTAAATAACACAAAACGTAGAATGAGAACCCACAAATAATATGCATGATTAGGATATATAATAATAATAATGTATCTTTATTTCAAACAACTTTGAGTACAGGTTACTTAAATACTACATTATGAGCGACGTATAGGAATATTATAGCGGATAGTGGAGCAAACCCAGTTCCGTGCTAGGAATTAACCTGTGTTACAGACACTAGGGCCGCTCCATCACCTCACTAGAAACATTACTTCAGACGTCCGTAGTAAAGAAAGCAAAATATATTGAGTTATTGGATTCCCAATTTAGGCATGCCTGTATATAGGGAATCCATAAAAAGTTAGAATAGATAATTTAAGATTTTTTTTTTTTTTAATATAATACAACTAGCCAAATTACTTTCTATCCAAAATAATCCAAAGTAGTAGGAGGACCACACACACACACACACACAGTCTTGTTATTTATTTATTTAAAATACAAATAAGCTTACAGTATATGAAATTATGAACACCAAATTGTTTATATGATAACACTATCTCTCTCTACACATAATTTTTATGTTGTTTGCACTTGTTTTATGATTATTATTGTATACATTTAATCATAATTATACAGATAAGTATAATATTATGTTTTAGGTATATATGTATTTATTGTACATATGGAAATGGTACACCAAACTATCTGCAGTATTGTCTCTTCTTTCGCCCTTAATCCATACAAAGGTTGTCTTTAAAAGATCGCTTATACCTATAAGACCTTGCATTTATATTTTTAATACCTGTGATGTACAAAAAAAGTGTATTCTATCTATTTATGTGCTAAATGAAAGAGAAAGGAAATTAAGTTACATTAGAATAGTTAAACATGATAGAGCTAGCTTCCATCATCATGATGTTGAATGACAGCATTCTTGGCATCATCAATGTCTTACACTGCCCTTGAGTAATCCCTAACAAATGTAACATTCAAGTTTGTGTTGGAAATAAATTCTATCAATAAATTTTCTTTGGTCCGAAAATATTGCCTGAAAAATTATTTTGTTCTTTTAATTTAAGAAATTGTGTAAATGGTTCATCTTTATTAGATTTTAATCAAATCATAGTAAAAATGGTTTTTTGAAATACTTTTTATTGTTGACAAAAGACAGAATCAAAATCACAAAATCAAAATATTTTCTTTAACATAAACCTACATGAGCACTTATGAAACGTCAGAAGCTAGGTGCACAGTTCTAATTAGTCGTTTCCTATGGAGAAGAGCCGGCAAGAAACTCCATGGTTACTCTTTTAAAAATAATCTGCTTTTACAATGTTTTCAAATTAAAGTGTTAATGGGTATGGGAGGACAGTGTATGTTGAATCTGCAAGAAACCTAATCAAAATTAATTCCTAATTATGTTTCACAATTTTATCCATACTAATATTACCAACCCGCACTGGGCCCGCGTGGTGGATTACGGCCCACTCCCTCTCACAGAGAGGAGGCCTGTGTCCCAGCAGTGGGAACGTTATAGGCTGATTATGTATGTGTATGTAATATTATAAATTCGAAAGTAACTCTGTCTGTCTGTCTGTATGTTACCTTTTCACGCCTAAACCGATGAACCGATTTAGATGAAATTTGGTATAGAGATAGCTTGAGTCCCGGGAAAGGACATAGGATACTTTTTATCCCAATATTCCCACGGGATAGAGACTTATGCAGGTGAAACCGTGGGGCGCAGCTAGTGTTTAATAATGTCTTCATTTGTTATTGGACAAAACTAATCATACATTTAATGATTGAATGATCATTATTCTTACTTTATAACCACATAAAAACTACATTTTTTAGAAAACTTTTCTTGAATTTTTGCTAATGAAGGAAGTAGAAACCTATAAAATTTTATGTTGCATGCAGTAGCATGTTGACCATTAAATATTATATATGGTTTTAGTTATTACTTTATTTTTATATGCCTACACAATTTTAATTGACATGTTGTGAGATGTTTTCAAGACCACCATATGGTTGATCATTCTGAAAGTGAAGATAGTAGAAACTAATGCTTTCATTCATAAAAAATTTAATCTAGCATATAAGCATTCTTATTGTGGTTATTTTATTTCGTAACATGCACTAGTTTAATATTTATTCTAAGAGAAAACTGTAATGTTTTGATTTTACTGACAGAGAGTTGGGTTATCATTTTCATCAATTTTCTTATTTTTCTAAATGAATTTGAGGATGTTAGCATTATTGCTAAGTAATTGAGTAATGTGTGGACCTTTTCAAATAATTGGCGCGAAACATTATTCGCTATCGACTGCTTTTGTCTAAAAATAATTTGACGGAACTTGATCGAAAAAATATATCAACTGTAGATCAAGCTTACATTCGACTACTAATTAAACTCTTCCGTACGGCCTTAAATACTTGTAAATAAGCCAAATTACGGTCAGTGGGTCGTCTTAGGTACGTACCTAATCTGATATTGTGCTGCTATTTTCTCTCTGTGTTCGAAATCGGCACCGTTCGTACCAGTCACCATAACACCACCACGCGAAGCCATTTTTGTAACTAAACAATTATATAAACAAACGAAATAAATACTTTTTATCGATCTCAGATCACTGAAATGACATCATTCAGATAATCCTGGCAAAGATTTTTCTTTTGGATCAATTCATTTTTCCCATCTGCCAAACGAGAGCCAACGAAATGCCAAAAATGCCAACGTCTCAAGGTTTTTTATCACGTTCCGATTGTCACAATAAATACTATTCATTAGTAACATTTTAAACATATTATGTGGTGTAGTTAATATCATAAAATAATATATGTATTTTATAATTTTGATAACAGAAAATAATTAATTCATAATCATTTTTTAGGTGAGTTTTAGGTCTAAAATGTTGAAATAAATACTGGAAGGTTGCTTCATAAAAGGAGAACGGAACGTTAATTTGACATTTGTAATTTTACGTTCGGATACACGTTCAGTCAAGGAATTGCAAAAAGGATGAGACTTTATTTATTTTATGACAAAAAATACTTCTTATTCATTTTATACTCATCAAGGCAGTGACAAGAAAATATTTGTAGTTCTTAAAATAATTTCAGCAAACACTCCACCAAACTCAAACTCAAACTCAAAGCATTTATTTCAATTAAACCATTTACAGGCACTTTTGAATTGTCAAGAAGTCAGTCAGTCAGAAAAAATGAAGCTAGTTGCCCATTCCAAAGCGTAGGTACCTATGGAGAAGAACGGGCAAGAAACTCCATGGACACTCTTTTAAATCAAAATAATGTGGTTACAAAGTCTTGGTTACATCATTCATGTTAAAAATTATACATGTGAGAACGATGCAGAACGTTAAAAGCGTCCATAATGAAAAGATGAGAAAAAACAACAATTCAAATAGTAAATTAAAATAAGCCATGGCAGCAAAGAGATGACCAGTCCCTACTGACGGCGCCCGTTCACGAACATGACGCATGCATCAGCACCATTCAGCTCAACCATTTTGAAGGGAGCTAAATGATCCAACACATGCGCCACCATCAGCGAGACATTTGCACACACCACATGGTTATTCTGACACAACGTCCACTCCCTCGAAATAAAATCAATGTTGACGGTTCCCACTCACTCAGACAACCTGCGAGTGGTCCACTCAACCATCAACAATGTTCAAAAGATTTTTTTTTCTCTATCCCATACTCTCCAACTCCTGGAGAAAGGCTTCCCCCAAGTTCTTACAGGCCCTCGCAGTTCGCCAGGCCGAAAGCGGACAGTCGGTCTCGGCGGCGCCGCCGGTCCATTTTCTACCCCCCAATGTAAGGAGACTTCGAGACTTGTCCGTTTTGGTGAAACTTAATAAGTAGGAATATTAAATTCACTGTCACAATCATTATAATAACCTACGATGCGCAGTTTACCTAGATTTTAAGGAACGACGACGTTTGTATTATAAGCAAGGAAAACAAATTCTTCCCCAATCCGGATGGTCTTTCGGGTCGCAGACGACCCTTTTGGTACTCTAATGAACCGTTTCTGCAAAAAACCATTAGGACAGGTACAATAGTATTCCTACATGGACAACAAACATTTCAACGATTAGTACCTACTGCAACATTTTCTATCTAAATGAACATAGGGCGATCCCCGATACTGTTAGTTTCAATAATGAACATGAAATTTCCTACTAGAAAGGTAGCCATGAAATTGATAAAGCAATATTTAAAACACGTGTAAGCAAAGATTCTTGGGCATCTAATCACTATGCAGTGCGTGGAAAAGTCATGAGTTTTCATTGATTTGTAGGATGACTATTATTGTTCTAACATACCTAAGGATAAAAAAAAAATGTAGTACCTACCTTAATTTTGATGCACCCAGGTGTATTAGGCGAATAAAGTTTACTTTTAATGTACCTAGGTGAATTCACCCTTTATTTTTTTTTTTCTCGCGGTGGAAATCCTCATGGACTTCCTCTATCGTGGGGGTGACAGAGGGGCATGCCGGACTCTTACCGGCTAAAACCACCGCGGTGTTCCACCTCTACCTATAGCCGGGGGTGCGAGATTCGCAACAGCATTCACCGCTCCCCCGACAGGTCTCGACCCGCTGTTCCTCAGCTGGTCCCACCTCCCCGTGCGCCCATTTCTGTAATGGCCGCACCCACTCTCGAGTGGCGCGCGTGGAACACTGCAGCGCCAACTCGGGCCTGTCTGATCGGACGACGGACGCCCCTAGTCCGCCGACCGCAGGCCACCTCTCATGGAGGTCGCAGATCGTTTTGCACCCTTCTCGGGCGCCCGTTGCGTCTCCTGCGGGAGGGGAGAGAGGATGCGGCTTTTCTCTCCCGCTCGGCCGCCTCCTTTGCAGACATGACATCCTCGCAAAAGGAGGTAACTCCGTCCCATGCGCTCCAGTGCTCGACCATCGATTGAACGACAGCCGGGAGCGAGAGATCGCTCCCGGCGCTCCAGGTGAATTCACCCTGGTGAATTAAGTACCTAAGTAAACTACATCAAGAATTCCGTACCTATTATTTTGGTTTTGTTTCCATTTACTTTTGTTTTTTTTTTTGTGAATAAAGTACCTATTCTGTTATTTTTGTGATTTTGTGTTTCAATGTAGGTACATTTGGTGAGTTGCGAATCTGGTTAGTGGAGAATCTGGTGAGTTGCGAATCTGGTGACTTGCTCATGAGGGAAATATGCATTCTTCGTTCAAGTCTAATAGATACAACCGAAGTGTTGAGATTGATCTCAATAATTTATAAGTTTACCACCTACGTACAGCATACCTTTCACACGATTGTTTATTTAGGTGTGTGAACCTGCTAACATTATAAAATCGTCTCATTGAGAAAATGTCGCTAGCACGACCAACGATTAACTACAAGTCTTGGACATATATCATTGAGTTTAGATTACCATTTAGCATCATGAAGAAGTCTACTGCTAAAGTAGAAACCCCTAATGGCAGCGACTTCATGATTGGTGGTTGGTTCTTAATAGTTGTGACTTCTTCTTCTTCGTACCTTTAGCTGGCACGGCAGTGTGGTGGCCAAGTGGTAACGGCCGCGACTTAAGAAGGTGTAGGTCGTAGGTTCGAACCCAGACAGGCGCTTTACTTTGTGTAGGTAAATGAACCAAAAATGATCCATGATGTGATGATTCATGTCCTAGAACCAAAAATTCGAAGACATTGTGACATGGCGCGTGGTGAATTACGGCCTACTCCCTCTCACCAAGAGGAGGCCTGTGTCCCAGCAGTAACATTATAGGCTGATTATGTTATGTTTATGCTGACTAGCTCATCTGTACACGGTGTGACGGTGTAATCGGGTTTTGAAGACCTAGGTTTGCTAGTCTGATCTGGGCTCATGAATGGGAAGAAAATTAGTCTGGGACGCTGTCACCGAATACGGTTAAGAGGACTATCCATACTAATATTACAAATGCGAAAGCGTGTCTGTCTGTTACCTCCTCACGCTTAAACCGCTGAACCGATTTAGATGAAATTTTGTATAGAGAAAGTTTGAGTCCCGGGAAAGGACATAGGATAGTTTTTATCCCGATATTCCCAACGGAAACTTATGTGGGTGAAACCGCAGGGCGCTGCTAGTATTATATATACTTAGGTAGGAACTTAAATGATTTTATGGCAAGGACTTTCAAAATATTTTTCTTTATTTACCTAGGTAAGTACTTACGTAGAAAAAAATCTTCAGTTGACAAGAAACTGATGACACTGTTGATGAATATTATGATTCCGAACTTCAGAAGAGCCAGTAAAATCCTGAAAATGTCTTCAAACGGGAAAATAATGGCCACTGCCGCAACTGACGTCACTCTATAGCAATATTGAACAAGAACGCGCGGCAAATTAGAAACAAGCTCATAAAACGATAACGATTTTAATTGTTCCGCCAATCTTTGTTTTATAAACAGAGCTCATTATTGATCGAATCATAATAGTTATTTTGGTTACAACCTCCCCCGGCGGTTACGCGTCCACTGTTATAAATTGAAATCGTACACTCCTCAAGTTTTATTATCATAAAGTTGGACGATTGTGAATATGAAGGTTCTAGTGGCTGTCGCTTTATTCGCCTGTGTGGCTTTACAGGTACGAATATTTAATTACGTGGTTGTTAAACTAATTTGTGAATCAACTGAACTCGATGATTTCATTTCACACAAAAATGAATTAACATTTAATTATCTTATTATGTCACGTTACTTGAAGGAATAATTGACAAACCAATTGCAGCGTTTCATGTTATTCCTTCTCCCGGATCTAAAGACCAAATTCAACAGCAACTCAACTTATCATCCGTAGTAGGTATCTACATTTTCGAGACAAAATGTACCTACGGATGGTGAGTTTCGTCGACGGCGACATCCTAGTCCTGTAGATTGTGGGTATTAATAATCAGCTTTTAATAGTCAATATCCGAGATAACTTTTACCCAATTGTCTGCTTGTGTAGGTAGGCCGGAGTAAACCTACCAATGAAACGGCGGACGTCGAAGAGTGTCCCACAAGGATCGTATATTTGCATTCCGTAGAATCAAGTGTAATTAAAATTTAAAATGCTTTAATTTAATAAATATTTTGAAATGGACAGTACCGAAAGGACACAACTCGATAGGAAAACGTGCTAGTCCTAAGGTGGTCCTTAGAATAGAGGAGATCTGAAGTTAAGCACGTAGGTACAGACGCCAGCACATCAAGCTACTACAATCTGTCAAATTTCTTTAATAGATTTTCAACTTTATCGCTGAAGCATAAGGTTCAAAGTTAATTGGGACAATTTGAACTAGGGAATGCAGAACCGGGATTTTTGGGACCTTCTGGCTAAAGAAGCGGGATTCCCGGTACTTTCGATACTTTCGGGAAATGATACTTCGCGTTTAGAATATTTCTAATTTGGCGTGGAATACACTTGCTACGTAGTAGTAGAGTTGAAAGTGTTGAAACGGACAAAGTAAGAGAAAGACGAAATGACAGGGCAAGATAAAAACATTTCGCGATCCCCGTTCCCGTATTTCCCGGGACTATTCACTAATTTGAACCCATTCCCTTTTGCGCAGAACGTCAATTCCTACCAATTTAGCTGTTCTATTTTTTTTTTTTTTTAGAAAACCGCGTTTAAATTCAAATTCAAACATGACTGATCACGAGCGGCGAGCGAGACTATGGCTCGCCAGTTCATATGAACGGTCGAGCCATAGCGAACTTGCGTGCTATGACACCAGCGAGCTTTAGGTCCCGTGGCCCTGTTGGCTCGCCGGAAAAACTCGCTTGTGGATCAGACCCTTTAATTTGGCTTTCTTACTTTTGTGCACTGTTCATGGCCTGTAAATCCAGTTATGCCAGTGTTCGAGTATGCTCTTCGAAAGTAAATACAATTCAGAGGCACTGGCTGACATTCTTTCGGACAAGCAACTAAAGCTAGTGACGAAGAAAGAAGTGAGTACAAAGAGCTATTATTGCTGGGCATAAAATTGGGTAGGGGCTAAGCAGGAACTGAGTTTTCTGCAACCACTTCAAATCAATTTTAAGGCCGTCTTGTAGTGCGGTGTGTAGGTATGATAACGTTTCCTCACTCCCCGCATAGGTATCGGGCAACTCTCTCTCGCAGGCACTGGCCGGCTGTTGCGAGCTCTTGAATTGCTAGATTTTGTGTAGGTATATTTGTTTCATAGAAAAAAATAATATGGAAATTATAAAATGTGTTCTCAACAAGCCCTAAAAAACATATACTTCTTTTGCATGGTTTAACATGGTTTAACGATCTAATCTTTTAAGGTACATATTATTATAGCGATTTAGTGTCATCTTTATGATTTATTTTTATCGAGCCAATTGTTTTAAGTCAATAATATACGTTCAATTTTCCTAAAACATATTTATTTTAGCGCAAAATTAATATTTTGCTAGATTTACAGAGGTTTAAAAAAGTTAAAAAAGTACTGGCAACCTCGCCTTAAGCACGCAACTAGATTATCTCGCCACATCTGGACGCCGCCCAGTGGCGTGCATTGCATATAGGCATATAAGCAGTGCCTACCTCGATATATCAACATAAGCATGTCAGTTTCATTTTAGTGCGTGTGCCCCATTAAGAAACTCACTAAATTATCATACCTACCTAACAAAAAACAAAATCTTCATACAAACACGCGCGGCAGTAGGCAGCCGCCGGACGGCCTACTCGGCTCCTGTACTATTCGCACATTGTCATTGGTCTTTACTCGTTCAAGTTAATACGACAAAATTAAAAATATGTACGTCTCCCGCGTAATACCATGACGTTCGACCTTCGCAATTTATCACCCTTAAGTAGGCATGCCTACTCAAATAACCACACTTTTGACCTCACTTTTTTTCCTGATTAGTGACCGCGTTTGCCTAGACTAGACCCGGCCTAGTGCCTACCTATTCTGAAAACCAATGCACGCCACTGACGCCGCCCATCATCCAGCACCGCAATAACTGATTCTATTGTTTCAGATGAGTCACGGTGCGCCTGCGCCGGAGGAGGAGAAGAAGGCGGAGGCCACGCCCGCAGCGTCAGCCGCACCAACGCCCGCCGAAGCCACCGAAGCGGCTGCTGCTGAAGTGAGTCTCATACCTTCATAATTTTTCCTAAAAACTTAAAATAACTGAAGTTTCCGTGATCCCCTTTGTAGCCATAATCATCTGTTATCCACTACATATTGGCCTGTAGACTGGCTGATGCTGCAATAATAAGTGCTAAACTATACCTACCTAAGTACTTGCTTGAGATATTAAGAGATCGTTGAAGAATGTTGCTGGGCAAAGCTAGGTATCCTCCGAAGACCTACGCCTTACAAGAGCATGGAAAGAAATATTACAGAAGAAGCTTTCAAAAATCAGTAAAACTATACAAAGTTCTTCTATTTCCAGGTAAAAGCAGCGCCGCCTTCGGAAGCAGCTGCGCCGGCGGCTGTGGCGGTGGCCGCCAGCGCCTCGCAGGCCGCGCCCGCCGCGCCCGCGGTGGCCGAGACGCCCGCCCCCGCTGAGGAGAAGAAGGCTTAGTCTATGTTAGCGTAACACCGAGGACATGGTGCGAATGTAACAAACCGGAGCGATGTCCGTCACGTAACGATCTTTGTAAAATAAACACTGGAAATAAATGTGTTTTGTAGTTGAGATACTTTTGTGTATCTGGCTCGAAGGACCAGAAAATATCTCAAACCTATTTCAGTTTATTACATATCATAGGCAGGTGCGCCTCAATTAATTCCTTGATATTTAATTAAGCCAGTCTTTTGGTGCATGTGGTGCCACGTCCATCCCCGCTGCAATAAGTTCAATTGAAATAAAAGGACTTTTCTGCCTTAAATTTCGCAAGAACGTGCAGTTTGCGAGTGCAATGTTGAATGCAAAACGCTTAAATAGGTGTGTTAGTGTCAACCCGACGCCGACGGCATGAAATCCAGAAGACTGCGATGTTAAGAACACGATTTTTTTAAATTGTTGTACTAGGCTAACACCTAACAGAGGCAGATAAATGTACATACACACGAGTGACACGCGTCCCGCCGACGAAGACCTACTTACACGACCGTCGCCGACACGTGTCGCCGCTTGCAGTTGCCTCTGTCGTCTTCGATCAACAATACGTCGTAGACGCAACGTGTCGCTCGTGTCTATGCACACTTAGAAATAAGTCCTAATAAAACAAAACCAAAGCAAATTTTTGCTCTGTGCTAAGAAATTCCGCAAAACTACAAGTGTAACAACACCGCGCAGGCGCGCAATACAAATCAACCTTGGCGTTTATAAGTTAATAACATGCCTATATATTTACTATCGCAGGTACTGTGCTTCGAAACAAACGATTCATTACATAAACAAATTAATTAAAACATGTGTCATGCTTGTCGTAAATTGTTATCGAAGAACATGAATTGTTATTTCATGCATCGTTAATTTCTACTGGAGAAAATCAGTAGATACACAATAACTACGGAATAGGTGCCTCAGATTGGTAAATGACAACAGCGAATTTATAGATAAGCATTTTAATTAGTTTCTAGGTCGAGAAGGCTCTTTATTATTTTCATGAAAACTGAGCGTTAAACTTCTTTTAGAGTAGAACTGGCCACCCCTGTTCAATCATATCCTAGTTGCTTGACAACCATTCTACACATTCAGAGCTATACCAAATAAGTACCAACCTATCACTCGAATGCCTCTCTTTTTTCGTCGAATAGGACCGCACGTCCCTCGTCTGCGTAGCCTAGAAGTTGACATAGGTGTGTAAATCGTCACGTAAAGAAGCGATATGCCTATATGCGACTTTCTATTATAAAAGAGTGTGTGTGTACGTGCGAAATGTGCGAATATCGCTTTACGAACTTCTTTCCTGACGGGGGTCCACCGGCCGCACACGTTTTTTGGTCCTTTGTTCCTTAACGGATTAATAAATGACCAAAGCACAGAATAATATAATAGTACTAAACGTAACCAAAGGAGCAAAAAAATACTATTCTAGTCATAGTGATCAAATAAAACCAAAATCACTAGTATCCGATTGATTATTTTATTAGTAAAGACGATCAGTTAGTGGTGAAAAACAGTATGTCCCTGACGCTTCCTCCGGAGGGTAGTTCTAGAGGAGTGAGCGCGACTGCGCCGGCGCTGCCGACCCTGTAGCGAGATGTGCTCTCTGTTCCTTGGATGTATAAGGTCACCTGCTGATTAAACTGAACCGTAAGAAGTTTATTTTGAACATACATAAAGTACTCCAATCGTATCCAATTTAATATCGACAGATTTCAATTAAACTGCATGGTAGTTTAGTCATAAGCTTGCAATGCTCGGAATGATATCCTGGATCAATGGATAGCGTTGCAAAGAGGATGAATTTGAAGCTGACCTGTGGCATGACGTCTTTTGAGGTGTAGGCTAGCGGTGGGATGATAGTTGCCAGTAACTTAGTTTGAAAGAAACTTCATGAACGTCTAAAAGGTATGGTATGGTCTGTTCGAAAAGCATCTGATGACAATTTGGACACATGGATCAGAAGACGTACGTGTAGATGCTAATCTATAGTGCCACCTGTGCCACTTACAAACTATAGTACTTACTGCTTACAAACTGTGCTTTAATTTGATTATTTTATTAAATACTAAACCCAAAATTAAAACTTTTAATCACATTAAAAATGTTTTTCATTTGACAATTGAGATTAGTCAAACAATCATTGTTGGAAAAGCTGGTAAGAAATAAAGTTGAAACCTAAATACAGATGAATGTACTTTTGGAGCAAATTAAAGGAATATTCACCTGTGGCGGCGGGGCATGGCGGCTGGGCTCGCCCGACAGCGGCACGGAGCGCGGCTCGCGGCGGCGCCGCTTGCCGCTCGCGCGTCGCGGGTCGCGCGTGTCCCGCGTGTCGCGTGTGTCGCGCATGTCGTTTCTCTTACGGCCCGAACCGCCGGAAGCACCAGTTGCGCCTGACTCTGGAGGCAAGTCTATACTCTTATGTCCAGTACGCGAATGTGTTGATATGGCACGTCGAGTTTTAGAAAAGTTCAGCTTTTTTGAGCATAGTTTACAAGTGCATCCAGGCAGTCGGTCGATACGTTCGGCGGGGTAATTGGGTAATACACTAACAGTAACAATGGTTTTCATTTTGACAGTTCAACAACATTCATTGCGTTATTTACGTTGTTAAGCTGACAAATTTTTCGAACGTATGGAGCAATGGATTAGCAATATCCTTCAAAATGATTCAGATTGTGTTACGCAATTAGGGTGCAGGCCAATCCAGTGTGATGCATGGCAGCCGGATTATGATGGTCAATCGACATCGACTGCTTTCATTCCGATGGACTGGCCAGTCATTGTTACATATGGAATATCGAATATGTTTTGAGACCGTAGTCTGGATGCACCCTAAATCATACTAAGATAGTTTAGAAAGGAAAGAAAATTAGTCTGGGTCGCTGTTACCGGTGAAGGGGACCACCCATATAAGACAGTCTCTTTCTTTCTAAAACTTGATGGACCAAATTAACGCCCAGATACAATAAGTAACAAAAGGCTAAAGGTCGTAGCACACGTATCAAATCGGAAAGGGATCGGCACCGTATCGCCTAACATCTCGCCATCAAACAGGCGTCAACCTAACGTAAGCACGTAACTAAAGCGGATCAGAAGCTCCGATACGTCGACTCGGCTACGGCTAGTCGACGCTCGTTGGCGGTGGGAATGTTGCCTAAGGTTGAATTTTTGTATTCGTGACAGTTAGACAGTTTCAACCTAAGTGAACTTTCAATTTATAGCGCTAAACTAGCGTTATTTTGGCGCGCGGCCTAAACCGGAACTAACGCCGCCATATTGCTTTTAAAAGAATATGGCGGACAATATTTGCGCTAATAGTTCCCTGTTGCAGAATAGTGGTCATTGTTGTCAAAAGCACACCTATAAAGCAAGCAGTAGAAGGTAGGTACAAACCATCATTATCCAGCGGCTCGGGCGGCGGCAGCGGCGTGGGCGGCGGCGCCGCGCGCGCCTGCGCACACTGCTTACTGTGCACCAGGCGCAGCAGGCAGTCCAGGGCGGTCTGCTTGTTCTGGTTGGGGATGGTAACACGGTCCAGGTATGAAAAGGAGTTAAGTTTTGTTAAAAATAAAAGATAGGCGTAAATATAGGTACAGCGATCGTTGCAAGCCAGTGGCAGTCTTTTGAAAAAAAAGGCACTTGCTCCGCCAACCTATGCACTCGCACAGGTTGGAGGATATCCTTCCACTCTTGCCTACTCTAAGCAGCCCTACGCGCCTGCTAAAAATAAGTAGGAAAATATTCTCTTTTGACGGACGAACACCACACCTGGTAAAGTAAATAAGGTAGGTAGGTACAGGGAATCCAAGTGTCCTTCCATCAGGCTTCATTTAAAATATGTCCTAAGTACCTAATATGCCAAAAGTTTATTTCGATTAAACTTGCGTACTTATGGACCAATTTCAGCAGACCTTAATTTCAACAAGCAGGGGGTCGAAGGCCGCTGGGTCCGTGGAGTCCTTCAGCAACTCCCAACTCTTGAACAGCTTTCTATCTGACAGACGTACCGTACTCTCCAGCTCTCGGAACTCTGTGGAATAAAACAAGAGCTTTATCTCTTTGGTTCTAAGAGTAGAACGTTCCCAGATATTCAATTCCACCGATTACCCGTCAGCTATCAAAGCAAGAGGAAACAGGCTTAAAAAAATTCTCATTTTCTCGACACTTTCCCTAAGGCAGAATCGAGGTCAAGAACAGGCCAATTGACAACATTTCATATTTTTAACATGTATTATTACGTTATATAAAAGTAAATTCAAATCTAGGGCACCCATATTTTTTCGTTTTTCGAAATGATGTACTTTTCATTCAGAATTTTAACTTTGAAATTCGGTGTATTCTAAAAAGACGTAAGTGCCAGATGACGGTAGAATGGCGATATTACCTTTGCTTTATTGTGACCCGTCAAAAAAACTGTTAGATGTCACTTGTCTCAGTCGTTGTTTTGGTTCCGTCATTGGCGTATATTTTTCATTGGGATCCATTTTATTGGCGAAATATCAATCAAAAATTGATAATAATATTAACAGTAAGCAGCGTGTCGAGTTGATAGGAAAAAATATTGTTGAATTCAATTCAGTTTTTTAGTTGTTTTCTAGTTACACTTCTTAGGTGACATTGTTGACATGACATGTCTTGTTTGATATAATGTTTTCAATCAAAGACATTGGAATGCGCAAAGGTAACTACCTCATTCCGCCGTTTATGTGACGTCATCACATGTTTTTTGATTTTTATTTTTTTTCTCAGAAAGGGGTTTGAAGGTTTTGGCCCTAAAATCAGCCGCCATTTTGATTTTTTTTCAGAATCGCGGTGCACAACAAAAGTTATATATTTAGATAGAGGACACTCATACGAACAAAAAATGTAATATAACATAATATCCTAAAGCGTCAGGTTTCGGAGTTATTCACCAAAATATAAGTCGAAAAAAACAAGGATTTTTTTGTTTTTTTTCCCTCTATACTCCATTTGTTATAACATTAGAAAAAAGAGGCTCGCAGAAGCAGGGGTACGAAACCTTTTATTTTCAAGTTAAGTTCAAACAATTTTAATAAATAATGTATGTGCTTTTTTTTGTAAGTTACAATGTATGGCATGCAATAAAGCATATTCTATCTATCTACTCGTCACGATTCTTGGACAGGTACATGAAATGGAACAATTTTTAGTAACAATCAGTTTATTAAAAACAAGTTTATGTAAACCGACAAAATTAAGAAAACACGTGCTGCCACAACTTAAGTAGGCAATAGGTAACATTTTAGATTTGGTAGAGTTATAGTGAATGTAAAACGTTCCCGGTACTGTCCGCCCCTGCTTCTTTTAGATTTTAAACATTGACACGACAATATTTTAAGTAAAAACTAAATAATATTAAATGAAAGCCTTGTAATTTCAGAAGGTAGATAGGTTAAATAATTACAATTAAGTGTGACTGTTGTTATTGAAATTGATTATATTTAAATCCACATCAATCTTGACTGTAATAATGTTTGTTGTACTTTTATTACAAAGTGTGCCCCTAAAAGAGCCTTTTTTAACTTCTGTCTAATGCTATAGTAAATGGACTATAGGTAAGCATATTGAACTATTGAGGTAATAGAAACGTTATGAAACCTTTATGGAGAAGAAACAAAAGAAGAATCGACATTTTTTTAATAAATAATAAAACACCGCAATTTATAAGTTACTTACTTCGTTTTTTAATCCCAGAGACTAATCTGACAAGTGTAATGAACTTCTATACTAAAAAAAACGAAAACACAAAAGACTTAAATGTCAGATTAGTCTCTGGGATTAAAAAACGAACTATAAATTGCGGTGTTTAATTATTTATTTAAAAAATGTCTATTCTTCTTTTGTTTCTTCTCCGTAAAGGCTTCATAACGTTTCTATTACCTCAATAGTTCAATACGCTTACCTAGAGGGAAAAAAAAACAAAAAAATCCTTGTTGTTTTCGACTTATATTTTGGTGAACAACTCTATCTAAATATATAACTTATGTTGTGCACCGCGATTCTGAAAAAAAATCAAAATGGCGATCGACCTTAGGGCCACCCTCCATACAAAAATCTTCAAACCCCTTTAGAAATAAAAAAATAAAATAAAAATATATTTGAACTGATACGAAAATAAAGAAATACCTAGTATTTTTGTTTTAAGGTCGTGTCAGGTTTGAAATGTTGTCAATTAGGCAATCAAAAAATCGTTTGTAAAGGTATATCAGTGTCTAGCTTATGCCCGCGGCTTGGCATCCATGCGGAGGCATTTTAACGAGATAAAATGCCTATAAAATTATCAACAACTAACCAGATTCCCTCAAGCTAGCTAGATGCGACACTAGATTCTTCTTATGCGCGTGCAAGGCACGTCGCTGAGTGCGCACGCGTGCGACGACGTCGCGTGCGTTGCGCGCTTCTGCAGCTATAGCGGACACCTCGCGGGCTTCTTGTTCCAGGCGACGTTCCAATTCACTAGAATTCAACGATTCAATTAAACTGCTGGATCTGAAGTGCACTTTAATTGATAAAAATGATGCCTAAATGGGAAGAAATAACGAAACATACTTAGAAGTCGCAGTCTCTCTCTTTCAAAGTCCAAACATTCGATTCGAAAAGAAGTGGGATTTATGAGAAGTGTCTTTACTAAATGTACTTAGTGGAAACTCCCCATAGGGTTTTGATCGGGTATAGTTAGCATGAGGCTTTCGAAATTTCTAACTACTAAATATTCCCGAGTTGGAGTATCCTAATCGGGTATATTTAGGACCTAGCGTTGCGTAATTACGTACTACTAAATATACCCGGCCGTGTAATGCCAGACTGTATATTACCACAGACATCCATAGTCTGTGCTGGACCGCTTTGTGCTCGTTACACTAAAGAGCACAATGTATTTCAACACAGACATTCTCTGAATACTATTATACATTATGCTCGTCATTTCCAAAGCAAACTACGTACCTACTAGGTAGTGAACAGCAAAGGATTCGGCAGGGTTTTGAAACATCTGGCATTACGCATTCCGGTGCTGTACCTAATGTTAACATGCTAATATATATTTTAAATATTCTGTACATTCATCTATCTCGACATAGTAAAACGCAATGAGAACTTAGGATGCAAGAGTGAGCGAAGCGAGCTCGGGACTTGGGGCACCCCGACTCGGACAGGTTAGATTCGAAGGGGATGACAAGGGCTCAGGTGAGCGAACGAGCCCCCGTCATCTCCTTCGTGTTAGGTTCCTTTAGACCCTGTAGATAAAAATAGGGGGGTCCACGAAGCGGGGCTTCGTCGACTATATCTTATTATTATTGCTTGTAAACCAACTTAGACCCTAAATACTTGCACTATGCACCAATTTCGTCATTATTGAAATTGGGTATATTTAGTAATAATTCATTTTAAACAGGTGCTACTAAATATACCCGAGTAGCGGTGTCTTGGTAAGGTACATTTAGCGGTAGTCACTCGAAAACGTGATCTCCTAATTATACCCGACGTCGGCCAGGTCCGTGACGTCACTGGCGTCTTCAAAGGTACATTTAGACATAGATCAACATACTAATACATTTAGACGCCTATGAGAAATCAACACACAGATCATACTAACTTATTTAAAATGACCTTAAGTCTATGTACCTTGGGTATTCTCCAGTGACCTGAGCATAAGACTGTATGTTTCTTATCACTTCAACCAGGTGGTTGAGTTGATCACAAAACTCGGGCAGCTGCTCTGGTGTTAAGTATTGCCCGCCATACCTACAACAGAAAACTTTAATGATCCAACGAGTCATTAGAAGACGCCAAAAATTTGAGTTTATGACTTAAAGCTAAGATTTACGAGTCTCCTGACCGTCAGGTTACTTTAGCATCTGCCTTCTGTATAAAGCACAGATTGAAACCTACCCAGTGGAACAAGGTGAGGAAAACGGGAGTTGGCGTCGTCGTCTAAGCGACATAAGACAATTATCAGTTTATGTTTTACCAAAAACTTGCTATAACGACTCAGCGTAGCCCCTCCAAAAACTAAGCTACTTCCTAACTAAAAAATAATAAGTAAATAAAAAAGCCTGCCTGCCTCAAATCAATGTTAGCGACAAACTGGTCACCATCGATCGCGGTGGAGGCTTTCGGCGAGGGTATGTGCTGGGGGTCCAACTCCTCGTCCTCATTGGTGGTGCTGCAGCCGGTACTCTCGCTCATGCTGGAGAGGGTAGGGGCTTCGTTATTCGACGGCTCTATATTTAAGTAAAAGACACTGTTTTCCACGGTGTATGTCGTCGACCGGCTTCCGTTGCTGCGGATGTGTGAAGGTAAAACCAGTTATGCGGTGCCTTTAACTTAGCTGTGGCATATCATAAGTTGAAGCATCATAAAAGAGTACCGTCTTAAACAGTGCTTAGGCGATGTAAGTCATTTGTTGCTTCAATTTTATTGTATGCCATGGGAAGAAACTTGCATCGTGTATTCGTACATCGTGGGCTTTAGATATTCTGATATGAATGAGTCGCAATCTGTCAAAAATACAATCATTGTACCTACATTTTTGACAAGTTTATGACATTGATTGTCGCTGACGAGATTGCAACTTGAATTTGAACGTTTTTAAGTACCTACGAGAATTTGCCTTCAGATTGTTCCTTCCACGATCGCGGAAGTCTTTGCATATAGTACCTACCTAGATCTGGTCCCCTTGTTATGATAACAGAATGAGTCTCAGTATTAATGTCGATGGCTATTCTTATAGCCTGGATGGCTATGTGGCAAGGGGGGCTAGGTACCGAGATGACGAATAATAATAGAGAAGTAGATAATTATGGTAGAAAAAGACACGTTGCGCCGACCTCACATGAATTGGGATAAGGACAAGAGAATGTTGATATCATTTAGGTACTCACACGGTAGATGTAAGAGAGTATCGCTTCTCCAGACTATTGTACTTGTGGTGGTCTCCGCGCAACCTTCCTAGCAACCTGCCGAGCAACCGTGACTGTCGCCCCCCGCCCTCCATGCCGCGCCGCCTGGCCGAGGTGACGCACTGTTACTGGAACCAGTGGGTTATAAGCTAGGGATGATGTTAGATCATGGAGACAACTCGAACTCTATGCATTTATTTCAATTAAACCATCTACAGAGACTTTTGAATTGCCAAAGAAGAAGGTCAGTCAAAAAGATGAAGCTCGTTGCCCATTCAAACACCTAGTAATATACGTTCCTATGGGAAAAACGGGCAAGAAACTCCATGGACACTCTTTTAAATCAAAATATTAGTTACATCATTCGAGTTGATATTATACATGTGAGAACGATGCGATGTAGAAAGACATGCACTTTAAAAGCGGTAATAGTAAACAATTCAAAAATTAAAATAAGCCGAGGCAGCTAAGCGACGACCAGACCTTGCTGACGCCGGTTCACAAACATAACGCATGACTCAGCACCATTCAGCTCAAACATTTTCAAGAGAACTGAGTGATCCAACACACGCACCACCATCAGCGAGACATTTGAGTGAGCATGACATACTCTTAGACGCCAGGGCACTTTCAAGTCTATAAAAGACTAGCTTCAGCCTGCGACTTCGTTCGCGTGAAACTTCTTGTTTCCCCCGAGCCACCCCGTACCGTCGTATCGCATCACCCGCCCGCGCTATCACTTAACGTTCTTTTTGACTTTTTTTTATTTTTGCTCGGCTCCTAAGGGTCATAGCGTGATGTTAAATAGCCTATAGCCTTCCTCAAGAATTGCGCTATCAAATACAAGAATTTTTCAAATCCGACTGGTAGTTCCAGGGATTACCCCCTACATACAAACTTACAAACATACAAACTTTACCTCTTTATAATATTAGTATAGATGTAGGTAGGTACTTACCCATAGTTTTGCACATAATACTCACACAAGTGCGATGCAATAATTACCTATACAATACTAAACTCGGGGGTCGTTGCTAGACACTTTCCAGAAAAACCAACGGACTATTCTGACAATGCCTGGCACAGCCGAATTTGCGCTAAGCGCTGATAGCACAGGCACGAATAATATGATTAAAACTGTTGTCTACAGTCGCTGCTGTTCGCAGCGATTCCGTGCTGTGATTTTATGCTAAACCGAGCCGATATTGACAGTCCTCTACGGCTTGGACTAGCTTAACCTATTCTTTGTTTGGATTGGCGACGCGGAAAATGTAAACTTGCACTTGTAGTCGGGTGTTGCAAGCGTGTCAACAGGTCAAAGAGAGCAATACGATTCGGTAGCCAGACTGGCGGCATTGCTAGTCTAATTTTCAAAAAATGCATTGTTATCAGTTGTAATTAGTGTTGTTGCCTGACGCTGTAGCCCTCAATGAAATACAGGCCGCCTAAAGCTGCCACCACCGCTTGGTAAATGTATGTTTAGCAGGCGCGGCTCCCCGCTGATAAGTAGTCGGTTTTGTCTGCCACTAGCTAGATATAGCCACTAATTAAATGTGCAAGTGCAACACACAAGGCCTTCACCTTAGATCTACATAACGTCTAATGTTAATCCTATAAATTACGAAACATTGGCTAGGCTAGCTTCAGAATGTTTGACTCCTACGTTGGAAAATAATGCACTTACATTTTGAATATTCAAGCAGATTGAAAATAAAGTCTTTTCACGTATTTATTATCAGTTACAGCATGTGCCATGATTTGAATTGAATATTATTATTATTTCAGCATTACTTATCTAAAAATGATTAACATTTTGACATAGGTCGTCTGACGGGGCGGGGCGCCCATTTTATACATTTTTTAGTCCTAAAACAAAGGAAGTTCAGAATGAGGTTCAATACAGATTGAACGAGTTCATAAGGCTGAGAACCCGTCAGCGGGATTGTCCGAAAAAGGTACCGCTACCCCGGAACATAAAGGGCTAAGGAAGGAACACGGGTGGGTTTTAGTCAGTAAGTCGACAATCCCTTCCGCTCCACCTCTGCAGAGCGGGAAGACCCATTTGATGACTTCACACCCTCAAAAAAAAAAATAAGGCTGAGAACCCACTGCGAGAATGCATAGTCTCGATCATAATCCTAATATCCCGAGGACTTATTTCACTAGATTTTTTTAATATTGCGAGTTGTAAAGCCAGCGTCAATGGCAAACAAAAGACATAAAATGTTACGGCAAGTATCTTGCTTAACCACATGCTTCAAATAGAAGCGTCGCCAGTCAACAACGCACTATGGTGATCGTGATGCTTCCAAGCTAAATGCAGGTTTACATGAATCCAGCTGCAGCGCTGACCGTCTAACTGGCAACCAGCGTTGGCTTGGTATTAGCTGGTATTGACCCCGTGTAGCCAATATTATTCTTGACAGGCCAGCACTGGCAGCCAGCTCAGGCATGAATAGAGCTAGAGCGACAGTCTATTTTTCCAGCCAGACCTCCGCCCGCATCCCCCTTATCCCCCGCGCCAGCGGTTGGACTCATGTAAACTCATTGGGACAGTCGCTGGCGCATCTCATAAAGTGCACATAATAATTGTGTTTGCGTTTTTCAACTACTCTCGCAGTTAAGTTCTCTAGAAATAGGTCCGGGGAATTCAATTCTTATTGAGACTAACGTGCGTACACAAGTATAATTATTTAGAAATGACTGGCCTTGAGTAAACAACACCGGCGAGGCAAGCGCAGGAAAGTCTGTACGACTAGCGCCAGCGCACTGGCTTCGTGTATACCTGGCTTTAGTTTAAGTAAAACGATGTTCCAGTAGACAGTACCAAATGAAAGGGTTTATTCATATTTCTCATCTCAGCTCATGGTCTTGGTCCATGTCTTAGCTCGATTAGCTTAACATCTTTAGGTAAAAAATAATTAAACGTTTCCTCCCCATATAACGTTATTGTAAGCATTACGATAGGGGAAACATTCGTGTACGTTACCCCAGCAAGAAAGTGTCTCCTAGAGTTATAGGAGTAGAACGTATAATGTGTGCCCTATCTGCTGTAAATGTGCCCCAACATAAAAAATGTGTGCCCCCTGTCGTTTTGGAAAAAAACGGAAAAAACGATTCTTGCTGGGGTAACGTTTTTCTAGCAGGAAAATTCTTAACGAATGATCGGAGAGAGAAAAATTGTGCATGGCCAGAGAGCTTATATGTGTGCCAAAATGTGCCCCCAAAAATAAAATCTGTGCCCCTTCAGGTTTTCGAGATATTGCATTTCCTGCTGGAGTAACGTTTTGATGAATCGTATATCTCTACAACCATTGCATGTGCCCCTGTAGAATAAACATACACGAGTAGCTCTTAATGTGTGCCCCTTTGTGCCCCAATTAGATTTAAGAAAATATTTATAGTTTTCAAGTTATCGCGGTTTTATGAAAACCCGAAAAAACATCGCAGCGCCTAAATTAGACAAGGCACAAGTTCGCTGAAAACTGTATTCGGTCCTTCTTGACGCTAATAGTAACCATACAAAGTTTCAAAACTGTTCATGCATGCGTTTTTGAATAATCTCGCTAAAAGTCAAAACGATGGTGTCATAACTTTGACGGCAAAATACAAGGAACCGGCTCAATCCCAGATGTGTAGGTGTAAACCAAAATCATGTGCCTTTAGTCAGAAATATATGGTGAAAATATTCAGCTTGGAATGTTTCGCATTAAGTAAATATAAACAAAAAACCAAAATATGTAAGCAACGGCTGGTTATCCGACCAAATTTGAATGACTACTAAAAAGCGACGGATTCATACATATCGATGACCTTCTTTACTTTACTCACTAACCGGTTCACACGTGTTGTGCCTGAGTACACTGACGTAGAAAAGTAATAAGTAATAAAATAAAGTTGTTATTGGATTATATTCAACTAGCTGTTTCTATGACCTTACACATGATTAAGTACATTATAAATAGTAGCCTAAGTGCTATTCCAAGGTAAGCTATCTTTCGATTCAAAATTTCATTAAATACATCCAGTAATTTATGTGTGAACGAAAGAGATACATCCAGATATTTGCCAGGTCTTTGACCCAAAATTTGATTGGTCCCAATGTTTAAAAAAAAAATGAAACGTGTGATGAATACCTACTATTATTAAAAAGAGGTAGCTCTTTTTTGTATATAAATAAAAAGCCCGTACTTGTCTTTATATATATATATATTTATTGATAAGCCGTAGGTTAGATAAATTAACAGTAAGTTTTTCATCATTAAGGGGGATGCTCCAACCAGCCCGCAAAATTCAAAATTTCTTGCGTTTTTTGCAATTTGCAGGCCAGTGCTAGGTTGTATGTTGATTAAAATATTATTCGCGGCTGTAAGACGTATGTAGTTACAGAATTATAATCATCAAAATCACCAATACAACCCTACAAGTTCATAAAGGCGTAGGAACAAAAAAAACAGAAAAAATTTGAATTTTGCGGGCTGGTTGGAGCATTCACCTATCTTCTAGCCTCCCCACACCGCTGCATATATCTCTGGCCCCGCGGCATCCGCTGACGTCATGTCGCAAGGAGTCGCTTTGTCTAGCTTGGAGAAAGTGAGACAGCTAGTACGCGTACGGTGTTAGTGTGACAGAGACAGTTACGTGTAACGTCGCTCTATTATGAATAATAGGTATAATACCCGGCACGTAAGTTGGCAAGATATTTTTAGTGGGGGAAGTTCGCGCATGCACAATTTCATACATTTTTACATCTTTTTCCCAGCGAGGTTTCTCATTCGGCGAAGCAATTGTGATGGTCGTTGATCGCCGAGCTCCATTTCATTCAGTAGTTTTTGTAACTGACTACCCTCGCTATCTTCGTAAACCTCCAACAGTCTTCTCTTCGCTGCTTCGTATCGGCCGGAGTTGGGCGGTGACAAGATGATATCGCTGATTTGGTCCACATCTTTGATCTCCAGCTGAGCCACAACCAGTGCGAACTTGCCTTCATCGCCGAGCTTCTGGTTGTAGATAATGACCTCAAATTGGGCGAACCAAAGCTTAGGTCTGTTGCACCAGAATTTAGGGATGCGTGACTGGACGCTAATTGCTTCGACGTCTTCAGGCGTAGTAGTCTTGTCTTCCTTTGTTACGGGCGTAGTCATTTTGAACGCGGGGTCACCACTTTAGAGGTTGGGTGTGTTGCGAATAAGTAGGCGAATAACGATCTGTATGATTTATTGGTAAGCGCTGCTTATATACAATTCTAGTTGGAGAAAATCAAAATATAAAGGGTACATCTATAAAACTTAAAACTAACACAATTTAGAATGACGGTAGAATCTGCCGCGCTCCCTTCGACGTGCGAGCGCGATGATACGGACGGCCGGTCGGCTAGCTCAGTATGCGCGGGCGCGCGATGACGAAAGGCCGTCTGCGTTCCTCCAAATTGTGTATGACCATACGTAAGTATGAGCTGCTACACCGTCCTTGACCCGGCGGCGACGGGAGATTTCATCACAATCTATTGCTTCGAGTCGTGCTTATGTTACGATAATACTTTGGGTTTTATATTACTTAGGTCTAGAACATTCCTATATGGCGTGCTCCATTTTATCTGATAATAAATTAATATTTGTCAATATAATACAAAATTGATGTTTACCATTTTAGGTATTCCAAGTCTTTAACTTGTTTTAGCTAAACGTTGATCATACATAATAAATTAACATTTTATGAGATAATGCGTACGAAGGCCTCCAAAAACTATATGAACTGGCATCCAATGATTTATGACTACGATTTCTTTATTTAATTAGGAATTCCTTAATTTCACGGCACCTCTTCTAATTTGGAGTTCGTCAATATCAATTTAACACATTAACTTCAAGTATTTACAAGAGTCATTTTCTGATTTCATAATTTCTTTCGACGACATTTTATCAGTGACGATAATAAAGATGACATCACTTTCCTGCCAATACGATAATTTTATCACTCTATCAATACAGACAGCATGTCTCATACAATATTATGATCACATCATTATAATTATCACGTAAAAGGATACGGGTCGAGTTCGTTACATACAATCGCTCATTATTTATATAGAAATGTAATGATATCGAGAGCTGAGTAATCAATTATACTCAGATAGAAAGCTCATTATAACAATTATTCATGCGCGTAGGTACATCCTTTGAATGGCGCGTAGAACTATAGAACAATGCAATTGTGTAGTGATGTGCGTCAATCAAGTTTTTTATTTTTCAATACATTAATTTTGCAACCAAATTCAAGATTGTTATGGTCGAGTCTACTAGTCAGATATATGTATATGGCACATGAATAGTGTCTATGATGCTGACGTTCAAATAGAAAACGATCGTCTATTTCTACACATAACATCAGAGAGACCTGAATTCCCCTAACGGTTAAGGCAGAGACGTTTAAGTTATATTTAAATGAAATCCCATGTAATAGGGGACGAGCCTATTGCCATCAATCGGGCACAAATCTAGACTCCAGGCTGCTATAGAAATAATCATAGATTTATTTTAACTCTGAAAGAATCTTAATTACTTCAAGTACATTTCAAAACAATAACCAAGGTTAATGAAGAAACAATAAAGCCTTATAATAATAAACTGCAATCAATCAATTGAATCGCAATAAATCAAGGTACAATATTAATGATTGCAACTGCTCCATCGGAATCACTCGACCACTTTGATTTAAAGACACATCACTGCCTACATTGTCTAGAAAAACAACAGGATTCGTCATAAATTAACCGTGTAATAGGGACAGAGGCAAATACAAATACGTATTAGGTACATTTTTATAGCTCTTTCATGATGACAGATGGTTGACGTGTAAAAGACCTGAAATTAAACTAAGCCTATATGCTCTAAATTACACTTAAATTGGATTGACCTCGTTCGGTATGTTGGGCAGCCATTAATGTGTTTAGGGTTGAAAGGGCATAGGCATTTGGGCTGGGTCGTGGTAGGTCATTAAGTTAAATATTTTATTAGCCTATTAGGTACTTATACAGGGTGTCAGGTACATCGACGCACGATCTGTTACCATGGATCCAGTACATGATTCTGAACACGAACATTAAAAGCGCAATAGCTACGCTGTCAAAATGATGTTTTATAAATAACCGACGAATTTCACAGGTAAGGTTGTGCGACAATGTCCCTGCCAGCCTGTATTTTTGGTATTTGGTAAATTTTATACGTTTATGAGGTATGAGCGTGTAAAGTTCACTCATATTCTATAGAAAAGGGAGGATCCTCCGACCAGATGGGTGTTGAGTCTGGCGGGCAAAAGCCCAATGATTCAAGTCGGGCCGTTGTATCTATAGTCCGGCGTTTCTTTTTCAATGAATTATAACGTTGCTAAATTGAAGAGTACAACTGTGACGTAGCATGACAACTGAATAGACTGGTATTACGTTTAGTTGGTTAACTAAACGTGGTTTTGCTGTTTACCTATACTGCTATGTCTTTGGAGACGATTAGGACAAGGTCTAAAGTACTTGACTCAAAAGTATGTACTAAATGTTGAATTCATGATGATAATGTCACCGTTAGCACGTCGACTTGTTTGTTTATCAAAAATACACATCTTCTACGAATCAAAATAAGGAATACTTACTTACTACTTTTATTACATGCATGTTATTAAAACTTAATGCGACATCCCTACAAACATTAATATTTTGAATGTGACATTGAATTACAGTCCCGGAGTGGATGTAAATCAGAGGCGCGTATAAAATCTTTAAACCAATCAACATACATAATTATTCATCATTATTTCTTGGAGATGTTTCTTTTTACAAGACTTTATATTTACCTAACAAATAGTATATCAAAATTAAAGTAGACAAGTATCATAAAAATGTATTTTCATAATTGTGACAAAAACTGTAAAACGCACTAAGTACATCATAAAACAGGTGTAAATGATGTAGTGCGTTTTACAGTTTTTGAATTTTCAATTTGATATTTTATGTAGTATAGGTAATATAGGTATACTACATAAAATATCAAATTCTCAAATAAAAAATACCAGTCCCCCATAGGTTCTCAATTACTCGACTCCCTTGTTCCAGGAATGACGGTCGATTTGATTACTGATGTCTCCATGGATGCCTAAACAACTATCGAACAAACACTGATTGATCAACCATTTATTTCCCCGATTCCTTTAACAGGGGGCGCCAATATATTAAAATAACAATAACTGATAACGCTGCTTATCTTATCATCAATCCTTGATAATAACAGGAAAGGGGAAAACAACACAGTTTTAGTTACAAATCCAAGCACAATAGACAAAAATATGCCAGAAATCCGACAATCACACACGCATACCACCGCCAAAACGTCTTCACAAATACACAAAACGCAATATAAAATTAAATACATTACCTTACTTCATGAAAACAAAGAGAAAAGATAATATTGATTCACTCGAAGCGCATTTAAAACAAAGGCACTAATAATGGAGACGTGTGAACTGTAAAGCTTATTTGAAATCCGGGTTTCATGCCCTGAAGGAAATTTCGTATTTTTATTCGACTTCAAAAAGAAGGAGGTTCTCAATTAGGTTTTTTTTTTCTTTTGCAGAGTGATTTTCACATCTGATAAATGATTTATTTTCTGTAAGTAAGTTTGCACTTTTACACGTCAATCATATTTTTTTTAAGCTAGATGAGGTCGGCGTTTCCTATCTGACTACTCCGAGAAGAAAGGCCGAAACAAACTCAGAGGTCACAGTCTCTTTTAAAGTCCAGACAAAATCTTGGTCAGATCATGTGAAGACCATGTAGATCGGTGTCTGAAATGGTCTTTCGAGGAAAGAACCACACAGATTGAGCGGACCTGTCCAGTCAGTGCACGCATTTGTCAAAATCGTGCAGCTCAACTCAGAACTTGAGCTCAACGATTCGACGAACAATAACAAAGAAAGGACATTTGGGAAGGCCGCGTAAATTACTCAAACTGCCAGATCCTGATTAAAACTAACTAAGAAGGAAAACAGAAAAAAGAAATGACCCACATAGTACTCACATTCACAATAATAAAATAAAAATATTTTACAAAGTATCTACCAGTGGGAACGAATGCTACCGAACCGGACTACAACCGAATAAAGCTACATTATAGTCTTCAGTACATTGGAGGAATCTCCAGTGGAGACAACTACTTTAGGGTACGAAAATAAACCCAGTGAAAGCACTAAAGACTTACCTGTTTTAAATCGAAAAATTAGTTCTAAGCTAGGATTCCCGTGACTAACTACCGTGCGTGTTACAACGAACTAGTCTCTCCTCGCCCCAACAAATGTGAACATCAAATATTAATAGTAATATCGTGCGTTGATATACTTTATCAAAATCTAGATAGGCTCGAATATAGGCAATCAGTGAATCCATTAAACACTACTATTTACTTTGATAACTATCAGTCAGGCTTATGAAAAAAATAAATGCTCCTGACCGCATCTGTCGTTTGATCTTACTTGTTCGGTATTATCTCGAAAACGGCTGGATAGATCTTGATTCAATAAAAAATTCAATACTTCTTGCGCCAGGGTAATAATTTTAGATGAAGAAACATTAAGGATTGGCATAGGCGAATTTGGTTAAATAAATTAAGACCCAGAGGACGCCTAAAATGTTCTACACTCATTAGAAGAAAAAGGATTGCGAAATAAAATGCGCATACCTTAAGAATTGAAGATCCACTTAGTCAAACTGTGATCTTGAAATGAAGTTCTAAATAAACTAAATTGCAATGTAATCTCACTTGATATAGTGATAAATGTGATAATCTAAGAGTAGTCTATTTATTTTAAAGGTTTTTCAACAAATGCGTCACTCATTTCGTTACAGCTGTTAATTTTGAATCACGACTGAGGAATAAAAGCAGACTGTGACTAACTGACAGTTTCTTGGTAATGTTTTCAAAATAAAACGTAACATCATGATTAATCTAATCGTTGTGTTTTTGGGATTATCTTATTCGAACAAGCCAGAATGAGCAATCGGACAACTTCCTTTAGGTCTAATATGTTTTGAGCCAGAGCACATTCTTGATGCTAAATGCACAATAAGGCTGGCCGCATACCAGCCTGCCAGCCTTAGGATGAGAAGTCGTAGGCTCAGGTTGTAGGTACCTACTGAACACCAACCCTAAAATATTCTAAAGGCACTCATTGAGCAAAGCGGTTTTCCCAAACGATTGTCAATGGCTGCAGTCTGGGAAGGCCCAAATTCAGAGGAACGTTTTGGAGGTGAGGTGAGGAGAATATTTAGAACATTACTTTGATACAGCACACTGGCGTTGTTATGCTAACGATCGCTTTTGTCCTTTCATGATTTTCTATATCCGTCCAAAACACTTTTCTTTCCTGCAGTGCGTTGCTCATACAAGATGGTGATAGCATGAAGAGGAGAAACCCAATATTTAGCTGTAATATTAATACTACACAAGAACAAACGGAAACTAATAACAAGTTTCCAGCTATTATAACAGCATGCTATCTAAATACAATTGAACACAAGACCGGAACGATATGGCTAGCAGATGGCGTTCCAAGATGGCGTCGCATCGACAGTTGTTGGCCCGGCAAATAAACTATTTGAAAAAAAGATGGCTGCCAAATTAAACAATAACTGTGGAGGAGCTAGTTTCAAGTCCTGTCTGGCCGATGATAGCAGTAGTTTGTAGTAGTTAATGTAAAACTTTAATTAACTTTCAAAAACTGTATGCGTCATGCTTGGATAAGTTACGGTTTATTTTTAGAAATAGTATTGGCTTTTCTAGAACTACCAGCTCCAAGAATTTGGTCTTACTTAATTTACATACCATTAATTTCTGCCCTGTAAAACAGCTCATTTTCCTTTGGAAATCGTCACAACAAATTCTCATACAAGACCGACTAACTACAAATTATTATCAAACTAAGCAAAAAGCTAAAACACTACCAAAAAACATGCCAGAAAATCAATAAAAAAAAAATGGAAGAAAACGTAGTCAAAACAGAATAAAATGTCGTGTTCAAAATCGTGCGTCTACCCTACCCTAGCGTGATGACATGAGAATCAAAACTTAAATACAAATAGCATGTATTACCGTGCGCCGAGCCTATTATCTGTCATGCCGTGTATTCCTAGTAACAATCTATTCCATTTGCCCCCCCGTGATTAAAAACATATTAATATCAACCCCATGCAACTTGATTTATGGTAATAGGAAAAGGATAAAACGAAAATGGTTGTAAATTTTCCAGTCGGAAGAATAAACTGCTTTGTATTTGAAAGGAAATTAAAAGGTTACAATCAATCGGAGTCCGAACTAATCACACAAGCGCTAAGTTGACCCCAAAAACGAAAAAAGTAAAAAGGTACAGTTACTGGCACATTCACTAGAACAGAAAAACGCCAAAACTACGGAGGACGCCACAATACCGCACCCAAACTGCAGACTCGTATAATGCTCGGTTTACAGTCATTTTCAACAACTAATCTTAGCCTTACTAAGGGCTGATTTGTCAAGATTTATTTCCGTTGGATCCCGCTTTTGAATCCCATTTTAATATTTTTGGCGTTGGATCCCGCAAAACATTATTATGTATTTCCGTTGGATCCCGAATTTAAAAAATGCAAGATAATTACGTTTTATTGTCGTTGAATCCCGAAAAGTATTTCCGTTGGATCCCGAATGCTTAAAAAAATCTGAATGCGGGTACTTTCAACAACAAAATTGTTTATAATAAAATGAGGGGTTCACTAATGTTTCACCAAAACTCCATTGAAATTTTTAGTTTACAACCAACGTTTCGTATACTATTTATTTCACAAACAACTCATTTTCTATATAATCTAGTCGTTTCTGGCACTCGCCGGCCGCTGCCGCGGCACCGCTCGCTTCGCTCGCTCGGCTCGTGCGTAGGGGTCACACTTTTAACCTAACCTAACATTGTTTTTTTTTTAATAATTAACCTAATCTAACTAGTTCAGTTCCGGGTAACCCACTAAAAATAATATCTTTTTAGTGTTTGATAAAGGTAAATCACTTTTCTTCTGAAATGTACACATGTTGTTATAATATGGGATTCAACGGAAATAGCAAACGGGATCCATCGTTAATACCTAAAAAATGGGATTCAAAAGTGGGATCCAACGAAAATAAACGTTTGTTAATCGACCGATAATTTTAATTCGTGGAATAAAATTGACGTCTGACAGTTTTTTGTATCGAACTGTCAAAAATTCAAAATTATTCCTCCGATAAAGTTATCTGGCGTTGGAATAATCAGCCCTAAGAGAAACTTGACAAAAGAAGTAACTTCAAATGTCTCTCTCTCTCTCTAGCAAGGCCACAACAGATCGGAAATCGAAAATGGCTTCTAGATAACAAGAAAAGTCGTCGCATTTTCTACGCGCGTGTACAATCAATAAAGCCAGACGCGCGTCAACCGCTCGTCATCTGAACCAAGACAAAATCAAATAAATACGTGTTTCGACTTGGTATTGCTAAATTTTATCATTGCCTGCTAAACACTCATAAATTGGTGGTACTAAACAAGCAAAGAGCACTACCAAATCAAAACACAAAGGCAGATCCACATCTTACCAACACGCAACGCCACATGGAATCATCTGTCATTTGGTGATTGTCGCCAGCCAGGCAGCGCTGATCATCAAACGACCAAAACCGCGTGACGCCGCGTATCTTCAGTGTGGCTCTGCCTGTACCTCTATTGCAATAACACGGCAACAAAACAATTTATTCAGCACAAGGGATTATATTAAACTTACCAGTTCTCTAAAGCCTCGCGATTGGCAGCCATCCTAGCAGAGTTGACGAGATATCGAGATGTCTTTACGTAATGTGTGAGTTCGTTTAACACTGTAACGAAAAAGCGATGCATTCATGGAAATATGTTATACATGCTGGTTAAAAGTTAATGTTAAGTTAAAGATTATCACACAGAACATAAAAAATAAAATCATATTAAAAAGCACTTATAAATAGTATTACTTCCGAGTTCATAATTATTTCCTATTGAGGACAGCCGATAATATAATTTCTTCGACGTGTACATAATATTATTATAAAAAATTTGGAAAGTCCAAAAGTGCACGACTCATAATGCTCATTTGATCGTATAAAAAACCATAAATATAGATATTATATTGGTTAGTTTTTTTATTAATTATAATTAAACTACTTTGAATAAAAGAACCATTTTCTATAGGGGGTCCCTCAGGCGTGAAACGAATATATCATTTAAAAAAAATTTACTCAAGTAATTGATTTTTTCGCAAGCTACAATGTTTTCAGGTTTCATACTTGATTGACGAGATATTTTTTAGAAACATTTTGATGTTTTTTTAGTTTCTACTGCATTAAATCTATTTTTGAAAAGTACAGAATCAATCTCCATTATACAATGGTAATCTATTCAATACAATAGTATATAAATTAAGTAAGTTCTGTATACTAGCAGTAGCAGGAATATAACAATAGAAACAGTTGCAGACAGGAGGCAAAAAAAAAAATCGATCGTAACGTAGCACTAATGCTTCGCAGTCGTGCAATTATTGATTCCATCATAAAATTATTAAGACACGTCCTATACTCAATTACACACTAATAAATTCTATGACGTGGGCAGTCCAAAATATCCCTAAACTCGCAATACAACAGGCAATGTTGAAACCATCACTACCGACATTACATTATTACCTGTCTGCGCTCGGGGGCTTTAAACTAGACATAAAGACAATACGAACGTAGGTTTACCCGATGAATCACTCAATACCCAGTACCCAGCCGTTTTAGGGTGCGGACACATTGGCAAGGGCGCGCCGAGCGTGCAAGGTACGCCACACATCGTGCATTTTAATTACCTACAACATAATATTTCCATCTACTACATTGCGTGGCGTAGTCAATAAACTTGGAATGAAATGTTTTGAAATTTGATAAGTATCATAAGATGAAGATCCTAGCATAGAGAGTACTTATAAGCATCAAAATCAAAATATTTTATTTCACATAAACCTGCATGGACACTTGTGAAACGTGAAGATAGGTAACTCAAGTGAGCAGTAGATTTCGAATGGAAGATGACACAAGACAACAATAAGAAAAAACGATAAGGACACATTAAATAAGATGCCCAAAAGTGGAAGGCCATCATTTATTTAACTTTCACAAAAGAGAGAAAGATTTGACACACTGATTCTGCAAGGATTCTGCGACAGGCTTGCTGGCTTGGAAGATTCGAGAAAAGAAGCCCCTTCGCAATGTGTACGCAACCTATCTCATAAAACTATTCATTACCAAGTTTGTACAGTATAGTAAGGACTACAACCGGTCATTCGATCTAGGAAGCCAGCCGGAAGGTATGGTTACATTACGATCGATATAAATGTCTGACTCACGGCTTGGAAACGTGAGTTTGTTATTATTGGGTAAAGCGATAGGCGACGAGAATCCTAATCATGCCTAGAAAATCTGCACCGAGTTAGGTAACAATGGTCTATCTACTGCTGCTACATAAATATGAGGTATGACTTTAAGATTCAATGTTATGCAGTTCCAATCGTAGTAGGTAATGGTATATGATGCAAAATGCATCTTAAATAGGTTTATCATCCAGGCTGATATCGAATGTTTTTTATGATCCAAAGACCACGAAAATGACGGAAAATGTGTTTGGAAAGACCATTTACAAGTCTCGGGAAAACCACTCACTCGTTTGATATTGGATCCCAAAAAGAGCCATCGATTCGTCACCAAGCAAGAACATGGGCTGTCTAAATATTCTCCAGACTACAACAAATATCAGACATCCATATTAACGCCAGCATGGCAACAAGTCTGTATGTATAAAACCCTTTATAACTTGTACTTACATTAACAAGCTAAGTGCGCAGAGGGCGTACGAGATAAACTGCGCAGATCGCATTAAATACTCCTTTGATGGCCGCAGACGCAGACAAATGAGACGAATTTAAAATAATTGAATTTAGACCTTATAGGGAAGGTCGACTGGTCAAAATTAGGGCGGTGAGGTGGCCACGAAGCGAAACGGCTCGCCAATAAAGTTCCAGTGCCTAATAATTTGTGTTTTATTGCAGCTGTAGCATGTTTGTCTGTATTTACAGCCCACGTTCACCCACTGTTTGAATTAAGACGTCTAGTTGTACCGGCTTTTCGGTATTAGACAAGTTCTAGGGCCCCCACCTACAATTGTAACAGATTAGTCGTATCCTGACTGGTGCCATGGTGCCGGTTCAATCCCCGCCTGGCCTCAAATCTAATATGGCTGTCGTAAACATTCGTCTAGTCCATATAAGTATAACATAAACCAACACAACATGATTATGACGTTACTAAACAGTGAAGGCAGGCTAAGCGCCTCATGTGCCGCAAATCCGATTAACCTATTTTCAAATGATTAATTATTTCGTTCAAAATACATGAACTAACAAATGCCCAACATAGATGTTCCGAATGAAAATGTAAGAAGTACGCCCCACAAGAACGAAAACCCTCGAGTACAACACACTGTACTGCAATTTCGAACGTAATGCTCTAAAATTAATCATTTATAATGGGACGTTAGTATGTACAACAGTATGATCTATACAGTTTGTTATCGAGGCACAACTTGTAATCAGCCGAGGGTAACCCGGTTACTTAACGAACCTCGGAAGCAATGCTATCTACTCGTTCCTACTTCAGTGAAACTGTACATTTCATCACATTTACAAATTCCATAGATTTGTGCTTAGTTAACGGGAACCAATCTCTTCTAGAAATATCGATTCATTTCGTATGCCAGTATTCGGAACTCGTGGAATAAAAATTCGAATGTTCTGGAAATAGTCTTAACAAAGTGTTTTTGTGGGTGACTTGCGATGAGCAACTAATTGAAGAGGAAAGCTCTAAAAATAATACTACCCAAACCACACCAATACAGCGGAAAGAGGATGATAGAGTGATAGAAAAAGAGCACGAGCAGAAAAACACCACACCCAAAAGTGAAAAGTTACGAACTAAACAAAGTTTTGTAAAACTAATCCCAATTCCAACTAATAATGTACCTACTCAGAAAGTCTGAACTGAAATACAAAAGATTACTGTTGCTCCATAAAACAGTAATGCGATTTTTCATAAGTTCCTGATGAAAAAAAGTTACTCATGACCTTCGTCTCGGCATAAGCTAAGGACACAGCTAAGAAGAAGAGTTTCGGGACTAAATAGAAGTTTGTATCCCGTGTTGTCCCGACGAAACATTTTATTTTAACGAAGGAAGTCGCATACTTCCGTTAGAAACACAAGTTATAATTGGATTCAATGTTAATTTGGAGATAAAACATTCGAGATATAACTATCGTCTAGTTCTCGGTTACCCGAGAGAAACTTAGAACCCATACGCACGCGATAAGCCAGCCTTTCACTATTGCTGATTGAGGCGATTGACAATCAACTAGTAATATCTCTGCTTTCCCATCAGGGGAATATCAATGCCAAAGAGAATCCTCATTAGCTGCTTTTGGTCCCGAACCAGGGCTTTCTAGGCCTCACTTTGGTGATGAAAGAAACAATCGGCTCATTAGGTATTTGATGTTATCCAACCTAACCTTCGCGGTCCCAATTCTGGGTGTGTCAGATAAAAATCTATATTCTCTAAATCCGAAAACTAGCTTTTAGGAAAACAGGATAGCAAGGTAATAACAAGTTCGCTTGCCAACGAAATTCCGATCAGTGCCTTCCAGCACAACGGGTCTTGGCGATACGCCAGAAAAACTACAGGATGAAAAACTGTTAATCTATGTAATTAGTCGCTAACTTATTTATCACTGCCGAAATGTCTGTTCAGCATCTTTGTTCTGAGAAAATTAATGGATTTAGCTTCAAATGAGGGCAAAACTAATTAGTAATCAGTCACGAAACCGAACAAAAAATGCACATAAACGAAGGTTCATTAGATCGGAATGTTGATGCACGCACTGAGGAAGTGGGTGCAATAATAACATTGTACATGCTAATATGGAGCACTGACGATCGGCGGCTCGGAGTAGGAACCTCCAGGAATGGTCTGCGGTTGAGTAGCGTCCTTTGTGGTCGGAGGCACACGACCGAGCTGAAGTCTCCTTGTGTAATCGGAAATATTATACGGATGATATTGTTGAGAATGAAACTTTTATGGATATTGCGATTGAATTTATCAAGCACGCAATAAGGTTTATCTGAGAAGATATAATTATGTACCTATATATAGATTATTATGTTGTATTAGAATCAGGAGTTATTGTACTGGTTGTAAAATTAGACATATTTAAGTGAGAGGTACTCCAAAACATGGTTATTGAAATATCAAATATTAACCAATTTTCGTATTTAAAACCTTTTAGATATTGCCATTAGTTTCGATTGTTATACCATCCATAAATAACAGCATTATGAATTACTTGAGAGGCCTATGTAAGGCAATATAGTTTTATAGGCTGATTTGAATATAGATAAAATAATAATGAATTCTATGCTCATATAGTGAGCAGAAGCATATTAGAATTTACTTGGGGACTATCTACCTATAATTCTCATGGAATAACAGGATAATTTGCCTATTCAGTGAAAACTGAAGGCTACAGGATAGGATTTGGAATATTCTCACAATAACAATCCTTTTCTTCCTCAATATCCGGTCAGTGGGTCGTCTTAGATCCATAAATATTTGGATGAATAATTATTTGGTGCCCACTAAAAGGGTCTATTTTATGGAAAGGTATTATTTTTATGTACTTTTTCTCAATTATAGATAAAGACATGCTATCTAAGATGGTCATGGGCGGGGTCCACAGGAGAGAAGTATAGTATACACACAGACTTGTAGCAAAATGTGCACATTGGGATGAGGAATATAAATTATTGTTAAAGTAAAGAGCCAACTCAATACATTGGCGGACTTATTTCTGAGAATAAAGCAATATTATAATCAGTAAGTAGAACTGATTGTGAATAAACTAGAACTACATTGGTTGACTCAAAGAAAACAAGTAAGACAGTACCGTCAAATGGGGTGAATAGGGATGCAGGGGTGAAACGGGACAAAACTTAGAAAAGGGATTTTAACATTAAAATAATATAGTTTGTGGCCAAAAAGGACCCTAATGTGTTTACTGTAATTTAATTAACGATTACATGCCCTTATTGACAACAAACTATAATAATCCAATCTTAAAACCCATTTTAAAGTTTCGTCCCGATTCACCCCTGCATCCCTATTCACCCCGTTTGTAGGTACTGTGAAATTCTGTTGTTTGATTCCACAGATTAAAAACTTAATATTATGTCCCAAAATGGACAATCAAATCATTGTAACGATGACAGTGACCTTGTTCATCATAATCATGACTGTCATCTTTCTGACAATTATGACTCCAAAATATTCAAAAGTGTATTTAAAGATTTAGTCAATTTGGCGCTGCACAGTTAGTTCTATGCGCAATCATAAAAGGTCATTAGCTTGATGTAAGTAAATAATGATACACTGTGAGAAATGATATGAAAGGTCATTGGACTTGATATAGTAAGTACCTAATTACTGTAAGTATAGGGAGAGATTATGTTCAGTAAATTACTTACTTTGTTTCTTTTTAGGGTAGGTACATGGTTTTTATTATTTTCTTTGAGCATGGTACCTCAAAATGCGAAGGGAATTTCGGTAAAAATACTAAATTGGTAATGCAATCATAATTTTGTAGAGTTTATTTGAAGTAGAAAAAATACATAAAAGTAGTGAAATGTTTTGTAAACACTAATCAGGTAATTCTACCAACAATTTTGTTATTACTTATCATAATAGTAATCTAGTGTTGTTGAATTTATCAATAAATCTTTAAGTACCTGTAAACTCAGTTTCTCAATTTTAGGACACAGAGTTCATTTGTATAATAGCGTCTTAATGCCATGACCAGAAAGATAACAAAAAAAAAACAAAATGCATAGTGCAGGTAACAACGAAATAAGTTTTATTTTTAGAATGCAACTGCTAGCCACATTCCCGACAAGGAAAAATTTACAAAACCGTAGCGCATTGAATCCATAACGGAACAAAATGTATCGCATCTACTTACGAGGCACCTGAAAAAACCACGAGAGCATGAGAGTACCTACGTGAAACTAGGCAATTATGTGTTATTTTAGATGTATAACTGTAAAATATAATGAATCTATCGTTCGTACATGAAGTGCGGTCACTCCATTCATGCGGCAAACAAAATATAACGGTTGATTCTTTTGTTACAACGATCCGTGCGCTAGCGTGTTGAAATCCGGTGGAATCCGATTTTTAACGCGTTTCCATATGCAAATATGCGGTGTAATCCACACGCCCATGCCCAGAGAGTTGGATATCTCGTCCTGCGGCATCAAAGCGCATTGACCTTTACAAAAATCTTGAAAAATAACGGCTTGCGTCCAACGTCTGGCGGTCGGTGTCATACAAAATGTACTCATAAAATAAACGTACTCACCGAAGCAATAACACACTCAATTATTTCACAAAATGTCTTCCGAGACTGTTATGGAAACTAATATGCGTTGTTAGAAGCTTTTTAAATAATTTTTATCAGAGAAAAGATTACTCACCGACTGGTCGCTTCTCTTCTTTTTGACGGAATGCGTGTGAGAGAGACAGAGAATCAATAGTGTTACAATATTATGGGTAGAAAATCTACTAACCACAGATACTAGAATAAATCCTAAAATAAAAATGTATTGATTTTGATAAAATCAAGAAATTAAATAAGAATCTGTTACGCAATTGGTGTGCAAAAGAGTAGATACCAAAATTACCAAACTGCCTAGTATGGCAATTGAGAAAAGTTTATTCAGTCAGTGACATAAGTTGGACAGACTGCTAACTGAAGTGCTAAGAATGAGCTTACATGGCTCACTCTTAGGGACTAACCACACCTATTCAGCTCTGTTAAGCTTTTGTCCATAGAAAACAACGATTTTGTATGGAGTCCGTTCAGCTTTCCGCGGCTGAACGGACGCGTATGCATCTCACACTGTTTTCTAAGTATGTAAAAAAGCTGAACAGAGTTGAATAAGTGTCATTAAGTGTGGTTAGTCCCTTAGTCTCATAAATTATGTGATTCATTATCATAAAATATTATTATGTAGTATTACATTGCATTTATCTTTAAATTTAGGAAAAACCTTCTAAAATGGAAAAAATTAGTAAGTATTGCAACATTATTTGTATAACCGAAAATATCTAGTTTTCACCGGATATAACGTTCAAAAACATTTTTTATGATTATTATTTTATTTTAAATATTTGCAAAACAATAAAAATAATGAAAACAAGAAACGCATCGATGCACTAAATCAATATGTTTTTACTAGTTGGTTATATTAGAATAATTAATTCGTTTCTGAACGTCATTTTGCTGTGTTGCTATGTCTAGCATTTTCATTATTTAATCAATTATACCTGTAAAAGCTGGTGAATCGATTACAACACATTACACACTACATTTTAAAGATTTGACAATTGTGAATTTATTCTTGATTATTTTAATATTTCGCTGTGTTAATTTTTTTTTTATTCCAAAATTATTTTCACATGAGTAAATACTCAATTCTCAATACTTTATTGCATTCCATAATCCAAACTATCCAAACTAATATTATAAATGCGAAAGTAACTCTGTCTGTCTGTCTTTTCTTCACGCCTAAACCGCTCAACCGATTTAGATGAAGTTTGGTATAGAGATAGTTTGAGTCCCTGGGAAGGACATAAGATACTTTTTATCCCGATATTCCCACGGGATCGAGACTTATGCGGGTGAAACCGCGGGGCGCAGCTAGTGTGTACATATATAACAGTTGGTATGTTAAAATAAGACGCCCCAAGCGTAAATTGTCTATTTGTTTAAAATCATAGATATTTTATTCTACGTATACATAAAACAAAACTAGCATTTATCCACGACTTTGTCGGAGTCGGACAGTCATAACTTGAGCAAAGTAGGTAAGCAAACAATGTTTTGTCCGTGTTCATATATTAATTTAAACCTTGTCATCCATACATAATGATTGATTTATTATAAGACTAGTCTAAACTAGCAAAAGGCTCACATAGGTACCTACTACACCTATGTGAGGATCGTAGAAGGAGGCGTTTTGTAGTTTCTATCTATCCACCTGCAGGGAAGAAGGCGTAAATTTATGTATAATCAGCCTGTTTCCACTGCTGGGACACAGGCCTCCGCGCTGTGAGAGAGAGTGGGCCGTAATCCACCACGGCCCAGCCCAGTGCGGGTTGGTAGATGTCACATGACTTAGAATTTATGGTTCTAGGACATTTTTTTCTCTCATGTAACCAACGAAAAGTGCCTACACGTCACAAACGTCCTTAATTTCATTTTCATTCTCAATTCTCGTCTAATTATCGAATTGCTGCCTAAGAAGTTTAATTTTAAAAATGAAGGCAACCCATAAAACATTCACAATCAATTTTTATCGAGGTCTTAACTAAAATGACTTATTTAAGTACAATCGATTACTGTTTATCAGAAGAATCGATTAAATAACTAAAAAATGTACACCACACTACAGTGGACAACCCTAACAGAAACGTCTGTTCAGTTTTGTTTAGAATTTTTTCAGAGTAGTTAAATTTTTATAAAATGGAAGCAGCAACGGAAGATACTCAAAAAGAAAGTACAGAAAATGTGCAATCAAACAAATCTGCCACTGTAAGTGTTAACTTTCTATTATTCCAAGCGGTTTATAAATAGAACGCTATCGGATGTCGGTAAACGATTCAACTCCTTTTCATGCAAATTACCGGCGTTTAGCGCGAATTTTGCTACTATTATTATACTTTATGCGATAGTTGACTATGTTTTAATTTTAACAAAGCTGGTCTTAAGTTAAAATTATGTCGAAAAGGGGAGAAATAGTTAACCTTAAAGTTTGTTGGCTCTTTGCCAATTCCCGTAATGTTTTTGATATTTTTGTTCGGAAGCACGTTTCACATGCTTTCTGCTTTTATGGTTGACGGTAGCGCGATGACGAATTATTAGCTAATACCTGTAATTTACGAGACATTAAATTGATAAATCATTCAGTTACCAGGAGTAACAAAAATGCTGTTTCAATGATATTTACCAAATATGTGTATTCGGCATTCTTAGCTGTCAGAGTCAAATTTCGTGTTATTATGACGCTCAGAATACAAATAGAGGGTCTTATTACACAAAAAGTAAAGAAATTTGTTTCATTTAGGTCAAGTTATTCCTTCATTTGGGATAGCTATAAATAGCTCATTGCTACCTGAGTTTTTAAATTCCTGACAAATCTAGATGTTGGTAATGGTAATATTACATGATCATGGAGTACAGTTCTGCTATATTTATGATCCAATATGCTTGCTACATAACTAAGTAGGCACTTTGTCTCTAAACATTTTGTGCACATATTTATCTGAGGGAAAGCAGGAGGGGTCCATCAGTATCGAGGGTTGATGATTTAATATAGGCACCCCTCTAAATTACTTTATAAAGACAACCTTTTGAAATCAGCAGTTGGTTGTCAACAGGGTGACCCTCTTGGGCCAGTCATTTTTAGTTTGGCAATAAATCCAATTATTCGACAACTAAATTCTAAATTCAACGTATGGTACTTGGATGACGGAACCCTAGGTGGTGATGTAGACACAGTCTTAAAAGATTTACAGTTTTTAAAAGAAAAATTCAGTTCCATTGGCCTAGACCTTAACCTTTCAAAATGCGAAATTTATCTTCCCCAAACGACTGACAGACAGACAACCATTGCAAAATTTAGTACAATAGCTCCAAATATCAAAATTACGGAAAGAAACTCTCTTCACCTTCTAGGGTCCCCAATTTTTGACGAATCCTTTCCAACGTTCATTGAGGAGAAGATACAAAATTTTAATGACGTCTCGGAAAGACTTTTCAAAATTAATATTCATTCGGCCTTCACACTCATTCGGTACTGTTGTTTTGGACCAAAATTTACTTATAGCCTTCGCTCCTCTCATCTATGGAAGCATCCACAACTTTTAGAAAAAGTAGACCAAATTATTAGAAACACATTAACTTCCATCCTAAATGTGGCCCTGGACGACCGTGCGTGGCAGCAAGCCACACTACCCATTCGCTTGGGCGGTCTCGGCGTCCGCAAAATTTCAAGTATTAGTTTACCAGCCTTCCTCTCCTCGGTCCACAGTACCGATAAATTAACCAGGAACATTTTATCTTCCTCACTGGTCGATTTTGAAGTGCCGTTTTTGACCGATGCGTTGAATGCTTGGAAAATGGCTTGTCCCAATACGGTTTTGCCTGATAACCCGTCTTCCCAGAGACAGTGGGACGTGCCGCTCTGCAGTATTATACGGAATACCCTTGTAAACACGTCACGTAATACTGTTGAGCGTGCCCGTCTGCTGGCTGTGGGAGAATGGGAGTCAGGTTTGTGGCTTCAGGCGCTCCCGTCATCCACCATAGGCACAATGATGGATGACTCATCGTTTCGGCTCGCTACGTGTCTCCGCTTGGGCGCACCTTGTGTTGCTCCGCATCGATGTCACTGCGGTGAAGCTGTCGACAGTCTCGGACACCATGGCCTGTCCTGCTGCAGAAGCGCAGGTCGCATAGCACGGCACGCCAGCATCAACGATATTATTCGTCGAGCCCTTGTCACCGCCGGCGTACCAGCGGTGCTAGAACCAAACGGCTTGGTACGTGATGATGGGAAGAGACCAGACGGCATGACGTTGTTGCCTTGGAAGGTGGGTAGGCCTCTGGTGTGGGACGCAACATGTGTCGATACCCTTGCGCCATCTCATGTTCCTAGCACTGCGGGCTGTGCTGGCGCCGCTGCTGCAGCTGCTGAGACCCTCAAACGGCGCAAATACTGTAACCTTGTGGGCAACTACAGCTTTGAGCCGTTTGGGGTCGAAACGCTCGGGTCATGGGGCCCGAGCGCGCGTCTCCTTTTTAAGGAAATTTCTCGCCGGCTGGTCGATACTTCACGTGACCAGAGGGCTGGGTCGTTCTTTGGCCAAAGAATTAGCATTGCCATTCAACGTGGCAATGCTGCCAGTCTTCTGGGCACGTTTCCGGATGACAGCGATGCGGATGAATACTTCGACGCCTAAGTTTTTTATTTTTATATATTTGTATTGTAAGTTAGTTAGTCATTTATTTTAGTATCTAGTGTATATAGTTAGTTTCTAAAAGAATAAATAATTATTACTATATTGTCAAAAAAAAAAAAATATAGGGAATTCATCAAATAACCATGTATTTGTCCAGTTGTGAAATAATTTATATTTTAATGTATAATTAAAAAAAAAAATATAATTATATTTTTTGAGTACCTACATAAGCAAAATAACTTTAAAAAATTGTTTCTGAAAATTCCAAAGGCTAAGTCAATATAGTGAATTATAGCTAAAAAAAATTACTAGTCACATTATTCATTTTGATGGGATTCATTGAATTAAAAACCAAAATGCTGTTTAAACAGTCTTTATTAATTGTATTGAATATATAAATTACAGGAGAAAACCTCAACACCGCCACCACCGCTTGAAGTAAAAAAAGGGAAACGTGACGACCGGACAAAAAGGGATGATAAAAATGTAGAACAGTTCATGAAATCACTGAATTCAGTGCCAACACTGGAGGAAAAATTGTCTCTAGTTTGTAAGAAATACGTACAAACGGCCGATGATAATAAAAAGATGCAGTTTTACATCAAACAGTCCGACAAGCGTCACGCAATGCTGCTGAAGGAAAAGGATCAGTTACAGCTGGAGTTCAATAAGACTATTCTTGTTAAGTCCAAATTGGAGAATCTTTGCAGGGAGCTACAGAAACAGAATAAGGCTATTAAGGTTAGTTGTAAGGCTAAAAAATTATAATTTTTATGACTTTTACGTCTACTTTTTCCTTACAAATAATATTATTATGTATTTTGTCGTCCCTGTATGCCAGTAGGCAGTATTTTAAAGTTGTTTTTTTGTTTATCTCTGCTATTTTTCTATCTCCTGAAAAATGTTGTCTTGAAAAGGTAGAATGAAGGCAGGTTTAAAAGGCCTCTTGATGTCCTTGCTTGTTTTTGACAAATAGAAGTTTGCAACATAGCTTTTAATTGGATGATGATTGCAGTCTGTAAACAAAAGCTGTCCTGCATACACAAAGCCTTTTGGCAATATTGTAAAACATTCTTAATAGACCAGCAGCCTAATTGCGGAATGCCAAATCGTCAAATGATTCTGATCAGTTGGCTTCATTTCTATCACAATTGGCTTCATTTTACGATTTTCGAATTGCGAAACTCTAGTTTATTATGAAACCAATTATGAACGTTAAGGCCCTGCGCAGAAACTAGAGTTTCGCAATTCGAAAATCGTAAAATGAAGCTAATTGTGATAGAAATGAAGCCAACTGATCAGAATCATTTGACGATTTGGCGTTCCGCAATTAGGCTGCAGATATAAGTAATCTTCTTCTGGAGCGAGGTGGGTTGCTTGGCCTACACACAATGGTCCACATGAAGGACTAAGAGCAGAAAACAAACCGTGTATCCTAGCTCCTATTCATACACTTCACTGCATTACAATATTTTCATTTGCAGCTGGATTACGTAACATACTATTATGTTTATTGTATGAAATTAAAAAAAACAAAGCTAATTATAGATATATTTACATAACAGTGTTTATTTCTAATAGCTTTAGGGACCAGACCCTAAACCATCAACATCGGCCTAGCGGCTATGCCAAAATTCAATTCAACCAATTGAATGACTTTAATTCTATGTTCAAGTCATTTGGCGATTAGAAAGTGCTGATTCTCAGCCTAGTTTGAATAAATGAATTTTGATTTGATTTTGGCCTAAGTCTATCTCAACTTTAATTCCTCATATTAATTTTGGCATCACAATTTTACAGGAAGAATCTCTCCTAAAGATTCGTGAAGAAGAGGAACGCCGTAAGGAAACCCAAGCGAAGTTCCAGAACACCCTGTCGGAGATCACAGCCATGCTGCAGCAGAACAATGAGAAGAATGCCAAGCTCAGAGATGATAATATTACCATGAGCGAGAAGTTCAAGTCGGTGGTGCAGCAGTACCAGTTGAGGGAACAGCAGGTAACCTTAGCTAGCTAATAATGATGTTCTACTAAAAAAATGCTGCTCCATACATTTTGACCGTGTAGGACAATTTATTAATATTAGTGCGCTATGGAGCGAGCTATGCTCGGAGTCTCTTTGAAGGATAAAATCAGGAATGAAATTATCCGGAAAAGAACCGGAGTTACCGAAATAGCTTGCAGAGTAAGCAAACTGAAGTGGCAGTGGGATGCCCCCCAGCTAGATGGACGGACAACCTAAAGAAGGTGGCTGGGGTAGACTGGATGCGGAAGGCGGAGGACAGGGTGCTGTGGCGCAGTCTGGGAGAGGCCTATGTCCAGCAGTGGACTGCGATAAGCTGAGTTGATTGATTGAGGACAATTTATTTGTTGAAAAGTGCTTGGACACAGTTTAAAATAAAGGCTTTAAAAAGATTGAGCAACTAGTGAAAAATTGAATAGATAAAAATGAATTTGGTCTTCCTCTTTGCTTGGCTATAACAATCTAAATTGAGTCGGCCTCCTTACCTCTTCATGCTGCATATAATTTCCAATGCACAAAAAAGACATTAAATATCCCTTCCAAGTATCTCTCATTCACGAAAAATTGGTTAAACCGAATCCAACGGAAACTTCAGAATCTCTCTGACGCCGTTCCGCGCAAAAAAAATAAAACCCATGAAATTCAATTTGTTTTCCGACATGCACGCGAACGAAGTCGCGGGCACAACTAGTGACAATAGGCAACATTAGGTCTTCTATGCAAATAAACACTCCCCCTTATTCATAAAACTTATCAAACCTATTTTAGTTAAAATGGGGTTTGTCTCTTTCTTACACACAGAAATGACAACGTGACAGATAAAGACAAACATTCCATAAACCTATATTAGCTAAAATAGAGATAAAATAGGATTATGAATAAGGGGGTTTCTGTTTTACTTTATTCCAGGTAGAAAAAATGGCGAAACAGATGGCGTTAGAATCCCAGCTGTCAGACGCTAAGATGCAGAAGGCGAACTTGGAGCACCAGGCTGACAAGGAACGAATGCTGTCTGAGATGGAACAGGTCAAGGTCACGCTGGCGCAGTACAGAGCCAAGATTATGGAGTTGCAAGGAACCGAGACCAGTGAGTATGCCATCAGTTTTCCATCAGCCATTTATTATCTACGTCGCGCGTCGCCGCGAATTTTAAGATTGATATTCGTTTATGAAAATATTATGAAAAAAACATCTTTTTAATAAATGATAGACATAGAGAGAGAGAGTGAGAGAGTCCATACTTACTAATATTATAAATTCGAAAGTAACTCTGTCTGTCTGTATGTTACCTTTTCACGTCTAAACCGCTGAACCGATTTAGATTAAATTTTGTATAGAGATAGTTTGAGTCCCGGGAAAGGACATAGGATACTTTTTATCCAAATATTCCCACGGGATCGAGACTTATGCGGGTGAAACCGTGGGGCGCTGCTAGTATTAAAATAATCAGAAGTTCTATTATTTTCTAATAAAACAACAATATTCATAACAATGCTGTTTATTTCACAGGTCTTCGCGGACAGCTGGCAGTATATACGGACAAGTATGACGAGTTCCAGAACGCGTTGGTCAAGAGCAATCAGATGTTCGGAGGGTTCAAGGAACAAATGGAGAAGGTACGATCAATAATTATTATAAGAAGAACGATTACTTACTTCTACCGAGTTTGTTTCGCCATTACTTCTCAGGGGTCAGATAGAAAATGTCGAATCCATCTGTCTTATTGAAGTGAAACTTCTTTACGGACGCTTGACTTGGGGAGTAAGCTGGCGAACGCGTGACGTAAGCGTTACGAAAAGTGTGATCGGGCGAGGCGAACGGGAGTTGAGTGGGGGATATAAGCAAAAGAAAGCAGTGCGCGCGCACATTTTCTTTCTCTCTTCCTCTCATAGCCAAATACGTTTGAAGTTTCACTTCAGTCGTGTGGTCATAAGCACACTGTTTTTTTTTTTTAGTATGACGTGTAAAACTGATTTCGATTGTCCTATTTACAGTGTAAACAATTTCATTTAATTTTCGTCCCACTGCAGACCATAACCTTGCTCCCTTTTACGCCACTCTTCCTAATGTACTTCTGATATGACCATTTCATTATTGAGAACAAAAACGACTGTGACGATTAAATTGTAAAACATGCTCGAAAAACAGGTTTTTGTTCGTCGAGTCGAAGAGCTATGTCACAGGGCTTAAGCTAGGGCTTCCAATATCGGTATCCCCGTATTGGCTAATACCGGTATTGAAAGCCCAATACCGGTATCCCCGTATTGGCTAATACCGGTATTGACAGCCCTAGCTTAAGCCCGGTTTCCACCGCGAGCGGAACGGACCCATTAACGACTTCTTTTACCTCTCAAGAGAAAACTGCTTACATGTGTTTCCACCAACAAAGAGTCGAGCGGAATGATTCAGCGGGAAAAAAGAGTAAAAATGAGCTCGCTCATTTCTAGAGAGAATCAGACGACTAAACTCTTTCTTGGTGGAAAAGCAAACCCTATTTCATGAAAACGAAGTCCGCTCCGCTTAGCCATTTCCGGCTCATTACTCTTTCCCGGTGGAAACCGGGCTTTATACACGTGTAGACTATGTGAATCCTGGTGCAAACATTTTGGCCAATGATGGGCAATGGTAGAAATTTAGAATTTGAGTTGTGAAAAAAGAAGCGTGTGCGCTCGGGGGACCCCCGTTAGAAACTCGATACTTGCCCTCACACACACACACGTGTATAATAGAAAGAGACAGACAGAGTGAAAAAGTCGCATGGGAGCATAACGCTTTTTCCTTACGTGACGACGATTTCTACCAGTCAACTCCCAGGCAGCGTTAAGGAACTGCGTTCCAAAATACCAGAGGGGCAATTCTCGTAATTTTAAAAACGTTCACAGTCTGATCTCAATCTCGATCGGTCAAAAATACCTCTAATTTCCCTGAGAAGATTTTGACATTTGTTTGTCGCCGAGATGAGACTGCGACTAGATTATGAACGTTTTAAATTACGAGAATTGGCCTTCAGTTCTAATCTTATAATTAGAACTTACGACTCCAAACACGTCCAATTTGAATAGTGGCTACCCTATATCTGTTTTCACTGTTTCTTTTTCTCTCAAAGTTTCGTAACTCCTTTTATTTCTCTCCAGATGTCAAAGAAGATTAAGAAGTTGGAGAAAGAGTCCCTTTCATGGAAGACACGTTGGGAAACATCTCAAACTGCGTTATTAGACATGTGCGGCGAGAGACAGGCCAGCGAGGAGCGAGCCGCCGCGGCCAGCAGGCAGCTGCAGCACATGCAGGGTCTGTGTCGCACGCTGCAGGTATGTACTAGCACATTAAACAACAGAAAAAAAGATATCATTAGTTTACCATTCTTATCCAAATGACATCATTCATTTCGTACCAAAAAATTAATGTACCGGCCAGAAAAAAAAGCTGTTTTCTTATGGGAAATAATATCTTGGACAAATTTTAAAATAACAACGAAAACATAAATAGTAATAATATTTAATAATTGTAATAGGATAAAATGTTGAGGGTGTCATTTCCCAACTCCTATACGAAAACCGTATTTATTTATTCTGGCCGGATATTTAATGTTTAGGTATAAAATGTTCGAATTTAAATAATGTCCTTTGATCTTTTGTCCTTTCACTTTAAATACAACAACGTAATGAAATAACTCTGTGATTGATTTCATCTTTAAACGATTTTATGATAACCCTTAAACCCTCCATGGATTTAAGGCCATTTTTGACTCATCACAGAAATCCGTACATTCAGATGTTAAATCTCGAGATTAATTCCAGTTTTAATTATGTAAAAGCAAGTGTTGGGTTACATTCAATTGATTTCGAACCATCCCGCCATAAAAATGGATCGGGAGTTCCACAAGGTCCACTTTGTGGAACACATTTGTGTCCACACATGGAACCTTCGGTTATTTGTAGTTCACTTATTATTATTATGATTTTACCAATGACTTTCCATTTTACACATTTTTCGAGGTTTCTTGTACTGTAACAGCAAAAGTATGTTATGTTGCGTTTACTTTTACACTCTGCGGCAAATTCACAAGCATGCAAACAATAAACAACGTCACACTCTGCAGCAACCGTACGATTTACCTGTACAATTAAGTTTATTGATGATGACCGCATAGTCTGTCTCATAAAATGAAATGCTGTTTGTTGGTAAACGCATCACTTGAGAACGGCTGTACCGATTTGGCTATTTTTGAAGTGAAACTTCTTTACGCGCGCTTGACTTGGGGAGTAAACTGGCGAACGCGTTACGAAAAGTGTTAGGCGAACTGGAGTTGAGTGGGGAATATAAGCAAGAGAAAGCAGTGCAAGCGCACATTTTCTTTCTCTCTTCCTCTCATAGCCAAATACGTTTGAAGTTTCACTTCAGTCGTGTGGTCATAAGCACACTCGGTTTTTTTATTTAAAATGTTCCTAATAGTTCGAATTAGTTTTATATGGGAAGAAAAATTGGAAAGGATTCCCAAAAAAAGTCTAATTCGGGAAAAACCGATTGTCCCTTTTTTATGGAATTTTTGTATGAACTATTGTTTGGACAGATCTGTCTGTTTGCTATCTGTGTCATATTATGATGCAAGAAAATAACATTGTATTGTATGGTCCAGGCTGAGCGCACAGTACTGCTCGGCACGCTGAAGGACAACAACATCGAGCGGCCGCCCGTGCCGCCCGCGCCGCCCGCGCCGCCTGCGCCCGCGCCGGCTCCCGTCGCACACCAACCTGCCTCCAATGCTAAGGTAAGCTGGAAAACATTCATTTTAGAGAGTTGCAGTTATAATTTCTGTCAAATTCATAAGAATGAGTGGTTGGGTGTGCCTGAAGAGTGTCGTGAAAGTAGAATAAATGCTGCGGAAATGCGCACCTTGTAAAGCATGTGAGTTGTAACTATGAATGATAGACTGAAGAAAAATTGAATGAAGAATGTGATAAGGCAACATTGCAGTTTAAGACATGTATTGACAAAAATTGAAAAGAGCTAAGATGGTTTGGCCATGTTGAGAAGATGAATAAAAAAGAGAGTTACAAAAGGTATTTACTAGACAGATGTGAGTGGAAACTCCGAGAGGGGACGCCCTAGATGAAAACCTTATTAGTGATGTTCTTTAGAAAAGTCAGGTGCATGACCAGATGTATGAACGTAAACCAAGCAATAGGATCTTAGCAGTTTCTGTAGTTTCTGCCTACCTCATGGGAATGGGAATAAAGCGTGAATTTATGCTTGAATATTAAGTACTAGCTGCGCCCCGCGGTTTCACCCACATAAGTCTCGATCCCGTGAGAATATCGGGATAAAAAGTATCCTATGTCCTTTCCAGGGACACAAACTATCTCTGTACAAAATTTAATCGGTTCAGCGGTTTAGGCGTGCAAAGGTAACATACAGACGGACAGACAGACAGTGTTACTTTCGAATTCATAATATTGGTATGGATAACCGCAGTAGTATGCTAAGTAAATCATTCAAATTAGATACGATGACTGATCTCTGACTAGTATCATATTTAGTAATATAAAGCTCTTTGTGAGAGAGTTCTTCTAGGGAAGTTCTTTCACGACAACTGTACTTTTAAGGTTCAATTCCGAAGGCGACCGCAGACACTGCAGCGTTTTCATTCAAAAAAATGCAGTCAGACTGCACTTCCTACTGGTTTTTGAATGAAAACGCTGCAGTTTGCGGTCTGCAGCCCATCTAGGACTTGTACAGTCACGTCTAAAAGTATGTATACACTTGGCAATTTCCAATTGCGATTTTTTCGTGAAATAACGAATGCAACGTTGAAATACGACACTTAACAAAAACCTATGAGTTCGAAAATACTATTTTCGTAATAACATAAAATTTCATTCAAAAATAAAGGAGAAAATCGCCTTTGAATAAAGTCAAGTGTATACATACTTTTAGACGTGACTGTACCTTTATTCTGATACTATTGCTGCCGCCAACAGTGTTGCTGTTTACTAGTTTGAAGCGAACGACTGCTGGTGTAATTACTGGTACATGAGACATTTTAGCTTTGGTTGGCGAATTTGATGGCACGACGTACGATGGTGCTGGCGACGCTTCTGCGATGCCTATGGTATTACAGATGTACAATAATAATAACAAAAACAAAAAAAAAACATCAACCCTGGCCTCGGTGAACATACGCATACATACGCATAGGCAGCGGTAATTACTTACCATCTTGAATTCTGGAAAAAAAAAAACATAATCGAAAAAGTAACATCCATACTAATATTAAATTACAAATATAAATATTTTTTTTTTGTTGAACACATGGGTTATGTACAGATGTAATTATTAAAGGACGGCTAGACATATCTAGCCGTCATCGGCGTACAAATATTATGTTAACATGCTACAAACATGCTTATTATAATACAGTACCCGGCGATAAATATTGCACATCGACCTTTGGAAAGAAACAATCGGCTAATTTCGGCTTCGTAGTGCGTTATCTCTGTCGCACACTACCTATGTGACGTTAACTGACGTTTTGTCAGTCGTTGTTCAAGTGCGATAGAGTACGGTCGCGTCCAATTCAAAACTTTTTAACAAAAAAATTAAACCTCCGAAAAAACTGAAAAGCAAAAAATAAAAACCTTTTTTATTTTACCTTAATAAATAAGTTCTTAAACTAATGCAAGTATACCTAAGTAATTTCGAGTCGGCGCCAAACAAGCAACTTAATATCGTTGCGAGTGGTCGTGCGGGAGAGCGCATTTTTTGTTTGGAATGTTATATTTATCGCTGGAGATTTCACGTTGCATTATTAATTTGATTTGGTTATTTCTTTAAATTTAACGTAATTTAGTAATCTTTGTTCATTGATTGTTTGGCGCCGACTCAAAATTTCTTAGGTATACTTGCATTAGTTTAAGAACTTATTTATTAAGGTAAAATAAAAAAGGTTTTTATTTTTTGCTTTTCAGTTTTTTCGGAGGTTTAATTTTTTTGTTAAAAAGTTTTTATTTTATAATTTTTTGAGGCTTTAATTTACTAATTACAACATGCTTAATTTTTTATTACTTTTAAAATAGCTACCTACCTTACTTTAGATATTAACTGTTATATAATCCTAATTTAATAATTATTTTTTGTATAATAAAATACTTAAAAAAACAGGCTTTATAAAACTCAGCATTAAAATCTGTGAATGAACAATAAATCACCCCTATTTTCAAACCCTTAGGGTAGGAATTTTTTTTCCAAATTTACATGGGACCAACTTCGAGGTATGTCCTATCCAATAAAAAAAGAATTATCAAAATCGGACTACTCTGTAAAAAGTTATGCGTGCTCATACATTACAATCAGTGAGTGAACAATCAATCATCCCCTGTTTTCCTACCCTTAGGGTTGGATTTTTTTTTCAAATTTATATGGGACCAACTTCGAGGTATGTCCTATCCAATAAAAAAAGAATTATCAAAATCGGACTACGCTGTAAAAAGTTATGCGTGGTCATTCATTACAATCAGTGAGTGAACAATCAATCATCCCCTGTTTTCCTACCCTTAGGGTTGGATTTTTTTTTCCAAATTTATATGGGACCAACTTCGGGGTATATACTTTCCAATAGAAAAAGAATCATCAAAATCGGACTGCTCTGTAAAAAGTTATGAGTGATCATACATAAAAAAAAAAAAAAAAAAAAACAAAAAATATACGCGTCGAATTGATAACCTCCTCCGTTTTTTCGTCGGTTAAAAATATATATCTAGAGTTGTTAACACCCCCAAATTTAAATAATTTAAAGTTGTACTTTGGCATCTTTAGGAAAAATAGGGGAACCTTTTTATTTTACCCCAACCTAAAGCAATCATTTATAGAAAAATTGGTGTATTTTATACAAAGAATAAAAAGAATTATCAAAAGAAGCAAATCATAATTGTTTTAACAGCTCCTAATAGATACCGGACTGTTTGTATTTCGTGCGACAGAGATAACGCTCTACGAAGCCGAAATTAGCCGATTGTCTCTTTCCAAAGATCGATGTGCAATATTTATCGCCGGGTACTGTACATTAGGGGCCGTCCATTAATCACGTGATGTTTTTTTTGGCATGTTTTAACCCCCCCCCCCCCCTTGGTGATACATGGTGAGGTTTAAGACTACCCTCCCCCTCCAATATCATGTGTATTTTTTAGTACCTACAAAGAATCTTATTTATTTTATTTTTTTCTAAAGCGTGAACATTATTTAATGTAAGTACAGTATCCTCGGACCACGGATTAGCAAGACTTTCTTCAACACCAATACTCGGCGTCATCATTTTTGCGCACTACGCAGAGAATCTCTCTCGATCTACCGTTCGATCGTCGCGTGAGGATGCGGGAAGGACGACCATTGTGCATCTCTAGACTATTATTGCTCGGATTCAGTTGCTTGTGACAAGAATTCACATGTGCCTTTGCCGAAAAAATAAATACACGTGATATATTACTACACCCCCCCTCCCCCCTTGTAATATTTCGTGATTTTTTATGGACCCCCCCCCCTTTCGAGACTCACGTGATTAATGGACAGCCCCTTATCATTTTATCAAACAATTATCACACATTATTAAATAATTCTAATTCAAATTGTCGACACAATAATAAAAATAATAAAAAAACATTCCAATAAAATATAATAATAATAAATTCTAGTATACATTGTCAAATTAAAGGAAATAGTTTACCGAGGAGCTCATTATTTCAGAACGAGACAGAAGTTGTCAGTGTAAACAGCAGTGGTAAAGATTTAAATCTTTAGATTCGCCCTACCGCGTTAAAATATAGACGCATTTCTGATTCGTTTTGACACCTCTGATACACAATGATGCAGTGACTACACTTAATTGTCATAGAAACGCCATTTAATAATGTCTGAGCTCACTCTTTTTAATATGGTCACGTTTTCTTGTGGTGTTGAGGGCAAATCTAGTTATTCAAATCTTTAGGGGGGCGGGGTTTGACTTAGTGACAAATACTGTAATTTTTTTTAATTAATACAAAATGGACAACGAGATGAAACGAAAAACTGATATATTCATTTCGAAACAATTTAATTATGCTGGGTTTTAAAAATATGATAAGTATATCAATCTACTCCTGGTAACGTATTCTCAATATTGGAAAATATTTTGAACCCTCTAAATGGACTCTTTTTTTTTGTACAAATTAATGTAAGGATTTTGCCATGATTCTTTTCGTCATAACTAAGTATAGTTATCAATCTAACGTGAAATCCTCATCTTCCAGGTTGACGCGATGGCCGCAAACTGCGCCCAATTGCGCCAGTCCCTCGCACACCTACAGAGTCAACTAAACACACTCACAAACAAACAGAAGGAAGAATCACCCGCGCCGGAGAAACCAGAGAAAACAGAGAAGAAGAAATCTAAATCAAAGAAGAATAAGGCAGAGAAGGCAAGAGCTGAAGCCGAGAAAGCAGCAACAGCAATAGCCGAAAGTGATGACGCAAAAGATGTGACAGAAGAAATTCAACCCACTATCAGTGAGGATACGACTCAAAATGAAACAGAGAAGGCTGACGACGAAACGTTAGAGAACCTATTACAGGCAATCAATAATGCTAACATCAACCTTTGTGACCTAGAAGTTGTGAACGACGAAATTAATGAAATAAAAACTGAAGAAGTTAAACAATCGACTTCAAATGAAAGCATATCTGCGTCGCCGGTTGAAGAATCTTTAACTAAAGATATTGAAATCACAAATCAAGTAGATGATATCGTAGAAACAAACATAAATGATGTCAACGAAGTTATTTCTAAGTTTTTAAACGAAGTTAAAGAGGTTTCAAATGTAAATGGATGTGGCGACTCAAATGTATCAATTGTAGAATTGTCGAATGAAGAAGTTTCACACTTAAATGAAGTAAAATCAATCGTTAGCGACGCATAAACTGTTAATGTGTATATAAATTTAGTATTTTGGACTTTTCTACGTTGTTTTAGACAATCCATATGTTTTGGAGCATATTTTGATGTAATATCATACACATTTGTTACATAGGTTGATAAAATTGCCAGTATTAAGTTTAGTATCAAAAGTATCAGTGTATGTGTCTACATTATATGTATGGTTTCAATAAATTAATACATAACTTGTGCTGCTTATCATTTCGCTAGTTTTATCTTAACTTAGGTAAGTTAGAGTTACCTTAATTTAATGAATAATGTGATGCAAGGTTTACAGTGTGGTCAATTAAATCAATCACACCTTATTGTTTGAGATAACTCGAACTTTCGGAGCTCTAGTTTTATCAAACTTATTAAATCAATTCTATAACAATCCCTTTTTGTAATTGATAGCCTATTCAAGTGTTCGTTTTTGTGTAGAGTAGATCCCATTTTGAGCACTGCTAATTTACAAAAAATTAAAAAGTATATCCGTTTTGGTCATAATTTGATCCTAATCACGACTAGGTACGCATATAACTTTGACAAAGACTAGTTTGCCGTATGTCATTACTTCCCAGAATTCGAACCTTATTAGTGACTATCGAATGGTGTGATAATACAGTGTTTTTTTTCAAAATTAACGGGTTCGTTTCCTGGTTATAAATATTGGTTTTTCAAAAATCCAATGATGCAGTTTTAGTTTTCATCAAAATCGAGTCCGTGACTCCTTTGAGTATTTTTCGCTATTCCTCATAGTTTCGGATTTGGCCATCCACGCCCACTTGAACAATTCACCCAATTCAATAAAAAAATAAGCCAGATCTACCTATCACTAAAAAAAACTTTTACAAAAAAAACAACCGACTTCAAAAAAAAACACTACAAAGTGAAAAATAACTTTAATTTCGGAAGTCGGTGTCGTTGGTTCCGCATTTTCGTTTTTTGACACCGACTTCCGAAATTAAAGTTATTTTTCACTTTGTAGTGTTTTTTTTTGAAGTCGGTTGTTTTTTTTGTAAAAAAGTTTTTATTTTTCAATTTTTAGTTGTACCTATCCCACACCAATTCAATTAACACTAGTGCATTGAAGAATTTGAAACGACTTGTTTGACAAACTGACGACTCGAAGAATCATCAAAATTCCCATAGAAATGCCGGAGATGCAGTACATTTATGCATATAACTTCGTACATAAGAATAGTTACCTAATGTATTATATACTAAAACCTTCCTGAAAGTATGTAGATCACAGTAATGAAAGAATTATCAAAATCGGTTCAGTAGTTTTTGAGATAATCGCGGACATACATACATACATACGGGTCGAATACAGAACCTCCTTTTTTAAAGTCGGTTAAAAAAGAAAACTTATCGACATGTGCATCCTGCCCGTTCTAACCTACGGTGCACAAAGTTGGTCACTTACTAAACAACAGAAGTCCAAACTCAAGATTTGCCAACGGGCCATGAGCACAGCATAATAGAGGTGTCAGGCTTAAAGTATAGATCGAGTTAGAAACACCACCCTGCGCTCCATAACTCAAGTAGTGGGTGTTGGAGTGGGCCGGATACGTCTCACGAATGCACCCGGAGAGATAGGCAAACATCGTCGCTCACTGGACGCCTGACGGAGGAGATCGCCGCCGAGATAGACGACGGCGAAGGTGGTGTGACGTTTGCAAAGGGGAGGCCTTTGCCCAGTAGTGGAACACAAAATAGGCTAAAAAAAAGATGTAGTCGACATTTCCTGTGACCTTTGCGAAGAAAATGGTGAAACAAACTCAGGGCGAAACAAAATAATCAGCCTAGAACAGTCCACTGCTAGATATAGGCCTCTTCTGCTACCAGCTACCCTGAAGAAAACTCCAAAGATCGCTCCACCTAGCCTGAGGGCGGCCTACCTTACGTTTGTCGACTCGCGGTCTCTGCTCAAGAACACGTCTACCTAACGGTCATCGGTTCTGCTAACAGCACTGCTTACCACATGAGTTTCTTCACTCATGTGCTGCTACGGCTACATTTTCGCGATAACGCGAACTAGACTTCGTGCACTCTCTCGCACACCGATTAGTATGTTGATCTATGCACCGCTCGACGTCTCGCTGTACTACAGAGAGCGCGCGAAGTGTAGTCCGCGTTATTGCGACAGTGTAGCCGTAACTTAGTGTGTTCAAAAACTTTGAAAGTTATAGACAATGTAGTTACTTATTCATTTATTTTGAAAAATATCAGACTAGGAAAAAGCACAAACAAAAAAACTTAAAAGATAGAGAAAGTAGACGCATTTCAGTAAAATATTTGTAACTTAGTCGCTTTGTTGAAGTCCGTTATTTTTCACTGGCTAAGCTTTTTAGGGTCCCGTAGTCAACAAGGAACCCATATAGTTTCGCTATGTCCGTCCGCAGCTTAGCTCAGAGACTCTTAGTACTAGAAAGCTATAATTTGGCATGGATACACATATTAATCACGCCGACAAAGTGGTAAAATAAAATCATGAAAAAAAATTTTTTTTAGGGTAGGTAAGTACCTACCTCCCCCGTACACGTAAAGTGGGTATTTTTTTTTTCTCGTCTACCCTATAGTGTGGGATGTCTTTGGATAGGTATTTCAAAAATATTTCGGGTTTGTGAAATATTAACGGATTCAGTGCGATGGTAGTTTTTCCAAAATAGCGCCTGGCGGCAAACAAATTTTTCAAACGCATTCTCCTGAAGTATGCGTTTTCATGCAATATCCCGAAGCTAACACTGGAATCGTAATCTGCATGACAAATAAGGACACTTTCATTTACGGATAAATTGTGATTTATCCGAGTTTTACAGGTAAACATTTTGGCTCCTCTCGGGCGCCACACGCCATTCACAGAAATACCCATGGCGCCTCTACGGCGCGGGCGCCATTCGCACGGACTCAAGTGTCCCCCCCCCCGCCAGCTAAATGGCTGCATTTGGATAGGGATAATAATATGAAAAAATTCACGGCAGTAGTACCTATATATAACGAAATTAAAAGGAAAACTATCACAGCTAAGTAGGCTTTACAAGTTTTTTACTTATTCTTCACCCTCTTACGACTGCAAAAGAGAAAGACCTCTATTTCACCCAAACCAATTTAGCTTTAAAAATATTATCTAGATAGATTAACAAACTCGATCACTTGTTACCGAGAATTGCACAAAATATTGCAGATGTTGTGCGTTTCTTATTTTAGTTATAACAGCGACAGCGGTTGCAGGTGCAGGGGCCATTGGAGCAGCGATTTGAAACGTCCGCGTCGCGTAGGTACGCATTACGAACTACGGTGGATATTACTGTAATAGTTTTAAATGTGGAACTTGACGGTGGCATGGCCGTGCCCTCTTGGGGTTTGGAGATATTTGTTTTATTTTTTATGGAATGTCGATAAGACTTGGTTCAAGGTTATTATTTATTTGTGGTTAGTACAGTTCAATCGATGGTAGCAAAGCTGAGGGCTCAAGGTCTCTTTGGGTAGGCTACCTAGCTACATTTTAGAGTAAAGAAAGAGCGATTAGCACATGACTGAGCATCGGCTTTAACACTACGGATCGCGAGTTCGTATGCCGCGCGGTACTTTAGAAAATTACTGACAGGTAGTTCATCTATTTCTTGACATTCCAGAATCCAAGGCTGGCACTGACCTCTATTAAAAAACTTGTATAATACAGGTCAGTGACGACTGATAATCTCAGAACAAAAATCCCTGGCACTACTAGACGTATTTAAGTCTAGATGGGTAATTTTTTTCCAAAATGACAACCGCCTCTCGTTCCTTTCCCCCTTGTCGCAACGCGTCATACTGATGTCCCGACGCGTCATACTGACGTCACGCAAATCCTGCATCTCGCAAGCAGAGTTTACCGCGCAATTAGCAAACATGCAACGGCCGTACAGTTGCCCGCTGGACACAACACCCGGCTGGTCGGAGGATCCTCCCTTTCCTATGGAGGATGAGTCAACTTTACACCCTGTTCCTCATACCTCTATACAATCGTCGCCACATTTGTTTGCTGTGTAAGTCTATCGTAGTCTGTGGTTGACTACAACCGCCATTAAAGTGTCCAATTCAGTAGTGCAATCCATCGGTGGTTTTTGTGTGAAAGAGATCCACAAGCGCTTTTCCATTGATCAGATTATAATGTATAATTTCAATATGAATGATGTAACCAGTATTTTGTAACAATTTTATGATTTAAAAGAGTGTCCGTGGAGTTTCTACCATAAAATGTACTCTGTGTACCTACATATTACGCTTCGGAAATTAAATTATATTGGCAAAGCTTCATCTTTCTGATTGACCGACCCCTTGACAATTCAAAAGTGCCTGTAATTAGTTTATTTGAAATAAATGCTTTGAGTTTGAAAATGCCACTTAAAATTTCATACTTTTGTGTTCTATGAATGCACTACGCTAGGTATCCTCGCGTATACTATGGCCGTGCGTCCATCCGTTGCTTCAGTTACTTGACGATCTTCTGATATAACAGTTTCTATTTTTCAGCCTTTTTTAAACGATTGGCTAAATGGCCCGCACAATACTTTTTTATGAATGTAGAAACACTCATAAAAAGCATTTAAAAATCTTTTATTTTCGATATTGTCCAACTGTCAATTTTATTCTAGGTAGGTATTATATTCGGTGCCTAGATAAAAATCTGAAAGTATCATTGTTATCTTAATTATAGATTTCATATTGGTAACTATTTCTAATAAGTTTACCAATAAGAAATATCTCGAAGGCTAACATAGACCCAATGTTTGAGGATGGGCGTAATTATTTGCTGGTTACTCCTATCCATAGATATAAGAAATGTTTTTTTTTTTTATATTTCTATGCTCCTACCCAAATAGATTTTGGGACATGCTGTACAAGGTATGGTAAAATGCCGTTTCGGGTTGATTCTCTTTGACACTTATTAAGCTTCCTGTTGCTTATTCTTTCAGGAATTTAGGCACAGCCTTTCAGCAGTTTAATTGCGTAACACACTAACAGTAGGAATGGCTTTCATTTTGACAGTTCAACAACATTCATTGCGTTATTTACTTTGTTGAGCAGACACATCTCTCGAACATATGAAGCAATGGATTAGCAATATCCTTCAAAATGGTTCAGATTGTGACTGATAATTTGTTACGGAGTTAGGGTGCTGGTCAAGTGACCTATGTAGGTAAATGGAGACCGTGCGTAGGTCGCAGATGGATTGTAGAAACCGCTGTTTTAGAAAACCGCTAGTATATTTTACAAAACAGCTCCGTTATGTCTAGGGCTTCCAATACCGGTATCCCCGTATTGGAAGCCCTAATTATGTCCGTTAAGTTCATACAAATATAATGAAGGTAACGGTAGCAAACTAAGCTTTTTACATATTGGTTGACATGATTCATCAGATGGAATCCCGTATATGGGTCGTAAACATTTTTTTTGGCCGATAAATGCTCTATTATGGTCAGTAGGTACTATTCCCCCATACAATTAATACATACCGTAACGAGGAACCAACATGTGCACTTTATGATATCACAGCCGTTTTTATATGAGTTCTGGAGCCTGTTCGTGAAAAAATAAACATGACATGATGAAAGCAAAAGTGAAGTCGAAATTTCTGACGACCCCGTCAGAAATTTCGACTTCAGTGTATGACTTTGAAATTAAAAATGCTAAAGCATTATTTTTTGTAACTTAACGTAACTTTGTAACTTTTAAGCTTACGGACGAACGTTTTCATTACCTACTTTTAATTATACTAGGTACAAGTATTAATTGAGTTTTATTGATATTTTTATACCAAATAATCTCGTCGTAACAGACACAAGTTGTAAAACAAAGTTCTCACAGAGTGACGTAGGTATCTGCTTCAAATCAATAGAAATAAATAAATAGATACGTTAGGGCTTTAGGGCAACTACTAACTTAAACAGTAAGCCAAGAGCAATATAAATAAGTCATTAATAAAACCACAATTAACGCAACTACAGTAGGTAACATGATTGTAGCGCCCGACCCAAAAACAGCTTGCCCTGGAAAAACATGAATCAATTGCTAGTTATGACAGTTAGCGGAGAGGGTGACGGTTTGACATCTTTACATACTTAACAACACTCGGCCACAGTAAAATCACCTCTATTCCATTGAAGTAAGGTGTGTCTCGACGGTAAATTAACAGAGCATTGTTAAGCAACGGTTTGTCACGGGGCGTTTGTCAATCAAGTGACGAAGTTAGTCAATTGTTTATGAAACTGATGTTTCATGTTCCGTCAGAAACGCGCGTGATCCCTTGACCGTCGGAGGATGAAGTAAGGGTTCGGTTTCTTTGTTCGAGTGTTAGGTAAGGTTAGTTAGAGGCTCGTGGATCGATGAAATGGCGAGTAGATCGATTGACCTCTGAGGTCGAGCTAGATAATTCGCGCCTTTGGTCAATTTTACACTTATTCAAGCTTGAGTCTGGTTGTCTGTCATTTAAGATTTCTGGCAGTCGTCAGAGGCAGTATAGCAATCTGAAAAAACTTGGGAGTAGGTACTATAAGAGTCTTGCTGACTCTAATGTGACGCTCGCACCACGGGGGGATTTATGTTATTTAAATTAAAATCCCTTTATAGTTTCATGGGATATATTTTATGAGTCTTTTTATGATATTATATAATTATCGACTTAAATATTGGACGTCAAACCTACGACTCCCTATATGACACATGCTTGAATGATCGAATGGAACATACTTTAAAATATAAGTGGTCTGACTCGCAAGGAGGTCAGAATCTCTCAAAGAGGTCTCTACAGTACCGACCTACCTACTGTAGGTAACCAAAGCCGTGCAAATACCTATAAAACTGAGCCCGGGGCAAAGCCTGATTTTAGCGCCCCTACACAAGACGTTTTTTTAAACACCGCCATTTTTTATTTTAACAAGTACTTACTTTCCTTGGTGTTTGTGTATAGAAATTTGGAGCATTCTGTCTCGGATCTGGTTTTATCAAAGAGCGAGCGGAGCGAGCCCTATAATTGGAGCATGCAAGAGCGAGCGAGATGACCAAGAAAATTAGAGCATCTTGACTCTGATACTACTTAGGGTTTTTTTTTTTACTAAGGGTTGGTTCACACCTGACGGAAGATGCGTCGCGTATTATCGGTCGCGTAACGCCAGAACAGACAATTTTATATGATAAAATATTCAACCTTTCACACTCAACCGATGATGCGTTAGTGCATCGAGCGAATAATACGCAATCGAAGTTACGCCCGACGTATTTTCCGTCAGATGTGAACCGACCCTAAGGGGCGTCGCCCACACGAGCTAGAGTCGAGGCGGCGTCGAGGCGCGGGTGCACATTTTCTATAGGAATAAATACATACCTATATTTACCTATACTTATCGTCCAAGATGATTTTAGCGGCGCCACGCCCACTAGGGCGCTCGGGGCAGTTCACCACACAACCAACCCCCCCCGCCCTCCCTGTTACCGAGGAGAGAAGGTCCTAACCAAGAATTGTAGGTAAGCCTGCCTATAGGTAACTTATTACTTAAACGGTATTTGGAACCCTCAAAACCCCCATAGGAGAGAAGATGAGTCGGTAGGTTCGAATAATATATACTTGTGTCTGTGAATCTTTGATTTTACCACTCAAGACGGAAGGTGGGTACTGTAGGTTTATGCTAGGTAGGTAGGTATAGGCATCGCCAAACAAGATGACGTCGATCTACGCAAATAAATAAAAAATTCTGTTTTGAGGAAATCCCCTTATTTTTAAACGAACGTGACCGTAAAATTGACTTTCGTTATAATTTATTTTATTTAATTGCTGTTAGGAACTGAGATTTCTGTCCCAACGAGAAGATATTTTTATTTCAATATAAATATTTTTAGTTTAGTTTTTAATGCAACGAGCAGTCGTGCAGTCGTTTATGTCTAAAGCAAGAAAAAAGTAAAAAGAGTATTGTCGCGATAAAAAAATCATCTAATAACAGCGGAGAATCCATTCTAGATGTCAGACCTTTCTTTTTGTATTGTCTTCAATCTGGTCGACACTCTTTCTGCGTTAAAATAGAGTAGTGACCTAGTAGTCTTACAATAATAGCTTGGTATTAAACACGTTGGTCTCGTGCGTGGTCACAAGCGCGACTGCTGAGCGTGGAGTCCTGGATTAAATTCCCGGGTCGGGCAAAGTGTTATTGGGTTTTAACCATGGGGAATTTCTTAGTAACAGCCCGGAATTTGGAAGTTGGCGGTGTCATACCCCCGTGCCTCGGAAAGGTTGGGCCTGCGCCTGATCTCTCTCCGGTCGTGTCGCATTGCCGTCCCATCGGACAATGAGAGTGCACCTGTGTCTGCGCACACACTTGTGCACTATAATATCTCGCGCGCCGATGGCTAGTCTCCGCTTGAGATTGGTCGTCTTGACCGAAACTCGGTCTGGAGGACTTTATTTAGCTATATTCATAGTTTTAGTAGTTTCCGTCTGGTTCAGTTTTTTTCGGGTGTCACCTCGGTTCAGAAAGCGAGGCGGTCTGAAAAAAACTTGTTTATAAGTTTCGGTTATTAAAAGAAAATGATTGAGATCATGGTGTCACTGATATGATGTTGGCTGTTTAGGTAAACTTAGGACTCCAACCTCAAACTTCCAATTTTAGTTTGTGTATAAAACGCACGTCTGCCAGTTTGGAAAGTACATATATAGAAAAAGGCATGTCGTCATTCTTGCAATTTGCAGATCAGTGTCAGGTTGTTGTTTGTTGATTAAAATATGATTCACGACCGTAACTAATATTTACAGAATTTATAACCATGGCCTGAAAGGTCATGTTTTCACGAAATGGTCATTCAATAGGGTAATAATTATGATCTTAGGGTGCGTCTAGATTATGTTATATAACACATAAACTTATGTTATATAACACGTTCAAATTATTTAACGTGCCTAACTTCTCTATAGAAACATGTTATACAACCATGTTTAATAACATGTTATGTTACGCAGTGTGGACGCACCTTTGGAGAGTTGTAGTACCTACTGATGACTTTCCTCGCTTTTTTTTTTCTTTCTTTTTACCTGCTGTAATTTTGAATTTCGCGGGCTACCCAATTTGAATATGGACTTTTCATGGACTGCTGTCAACATAAGTAGGTAGATAAAATTAGTCGATTGATTAGTGTAGATTGGTTGCTTTGGCGGACTAATTCATCATTATCATCAGCAGCCTAGATGATGACTGTAGGTAATTCAAGAAGTGTTTGAGTAGGTAATTCAACCAACTGAGCACATTGCCAGCAATGGGTGCTGCAGCTTTGGGGGAGTTCTTGCGGTGATCGCCGGTTGAAAATATATTGAGCTTTTAAAAAAAGTAAGAGAAGCTATCGTGGTGTAGTCAATCACTGCTGTAGTCTGATCTCTCCCAAAGCTGCAGCTGCAGCACCCATTGCTTACAATATGCTCAGTTGGTTGAGTTATATAAAACAATCACTTCGATTTAAAAACTTAATTACAACAACAAAGACCACCGTATTAACAAATAATTAAAACAGTTAATCAAATCGCAAATACAGCTCCAATTCATATCGATCTACATTACTTGTACTTGTAAGAACGTTACGGTAAGCATATAATGCGCGCTGGGTCAAGGCTGGGGCGTGCGTACTTTCGCCTCGGTTAACGTTTTTGTGATAAAAAGTTGTATACACTGTCAGGGCCTGACGTCAACTTAGGTGGCAGTTTCAGCTTTTTATCAGTTTTTTTTTAATGAGTTATTAAAGCTATGGCTATGCTATGACAGGTGTTGTTATACTTTAGAGAGTTATAGGTACCTATTGATTTTAGAGGTCGGTTTTCCGTTGGCCGATTTCCTATCTACTTAGATGTATTCAATACTGTCCCTAGAAACTTGCAGGATTTTTCTTCAGAAAGTTTTTTCTATCGTACCTACCTATCATTTTCTCAACTGATTATTAGCGATTTGGCATTGATGGCGCAGTGGTCAAATAATTAGCTTCTGTTCAACGTGTTGCGGGTTTGAATTTAATTCTGGTCTCGATGTTTGTGCCCTTTAATTGTTAAGCATCTATTAATCAGCAGCAATCAGGAGACATTCATGAGCCTTGCCTTTAAATCACCCGTGCATAAGTTTATCAGCCTGTAATGATCCCTGCACTGCTGGGACACAGACCTCGGGGCCTAAAAAGGCCACTTTGGCAGAATCATAAAAGGATAACATTATGAATCATAGTAAAAGTCGTAAAATGGTCACAAACTGACAATTCATAATATTATTTGCGTACAATTTCATATCACGCAATTCATCTGTTTGACAGTTTTGTATGGAGATTCGTAAAATGGTCAAAAAATATAAATTGCTTTAATGTCAAATATCTAATATTATGAATTGTCAGTTTGTGACCATTTTACGACTTTTATTATTATTCATAATGTATATCCGTTTATGATTTTGCCAAAGTGGCCTTTTTAGGCGCCCACCTCTCTGAGAGGGAGTGGGCCGTAATCCAAGACGCATGTCCAGTGCGGGTTGGTGGATGTCACATGTCTTCGAATTTTTGGTTCTTGGACATGCCGGTTTTCTTGCGTTGTTTTCCTTCATCGTTTTGAGAGCAGTGGTGGTGAAATAATTTACACAAAGTAAAGTGCCTGCCTGGGTCCGAACCTACGACCTACAAGTACTAAGTCGCGGTAGTTTCCACTGGGCTGACACTGCTCACTGGTAAAACCAACATAAATTATAATCTTTCTGCTCTATATTTTAACCCTACACGACATTGAGCAGAAAGCTCCCAATTTTATGTTCATTTTTAAAGCTTTCGAAATCCAATCAGGTTTCCAAAACGACAGGTCTTTGTAAACAAGTAAATAATTTAATGGCATCAAGGTGACAGACAATGTGCTTTCAATCACAACTTGCCTTGGAAACAAAAAAGTTATTGAATACAATAAATAAATTAATATGCAATCAGTAATTTCTAAGCTCATAGTGCAGCAAAGGTCGACAAATCTTGTCCGCTGCTGAAAACTATTCTTAACCGACTTCAAAAAAGGATCAGGTTCTGTATTCGACCCGTAGGTATTAGAATTAGAATTAGAATTTTATTTATTTGTAAGAATGTAGTTTTACATAGTATGGTGTTAATATTTTTTAAGTTCTATACACTCTACCATAACATATGGTGTACAAATATTCAATTGTCATTTTATATAATTACCAATTAATTTTAATATGTAATGATTTATAATAAGTCCAATGTGAAATAATTATTAGGTAGTCGTTACTTTAAAATCAATGTCAAAATGTATGTATGTATATATGTTTGTATGTCCGATTGTCCGCGATTTACTCAAAAACGAATAAACCAATTTCGATAATTCTTTCACTAATGTGACCTACATACTTTCAGAAAGGTTTTAATATATAAAACATTAGTTAATTATTCTTATTTACGAAGTTATATGCATAAATGTACTACCTACATCTCCGGCATTTATATGCGAATTTTGATGATTCTTCTAGTCGGTGTTTTCAATTCATCAATGCACTAGTGTTAACTGAATTTCTGTGGGGGAGGTATCTACAGCTAAAGAGTGAAAAATAAAAACTTTTTTACAAAGAAAACAACCGACATCAAAAAAAAAAAACACTACAAAGAGATAAATAAGTTTAATTTCGGAAGTCGGTGTCAAAAAACGAAAATGCGGAACTAACGACACCGACTTCCGAAATTAAAGTTATTTATCTCTTTGTAGTGTTTTTTTTTTTGAAGTCGGTTGTTTTTTTTTATCAATCAACCCCCAAGCAATAATACAACTATGAAGCTACGTGTGTGTTACCACGCTTAGCAAACGCAAAAGGCACCTTTGTTGTTTTGTACAGACAGTTACGATGCTAATTAAATATTTACCTATAAGTAAACCTATCTACTCATATATTCCTGACTACACTGACCTATTCTACATACTAAAACAAAGAGTTAAAAGTTGATTCAAGTAAGTATTTGCATTGGTTTTTCAATCTACTTTAAGCTTTATCTAGGTTTGTAAAAGCTCAATCAGCTATGCTTTAGTGGCCTTAGCTGCATAAACGCGCGACGAATTATAACGATTTTTTAACCGAAAATACAACTAGGTAGCATTTAGATTTTTTTTTGCGACAAGTACAGTTAAGAGGTAGGTGTCACCCTTAGATATGAGTCAAGTCTTAAAACTGAGTAAGTAACTATTGTGGGAGACGGGTATTTTCAGTATTAAAACTGTCAATCGTATACTTACTATTGTTATACTTTAAATAATAGTTTTACATAACTAAATAAAGACCCAATTTCGATAACTATACAAACAGCTTTCCTAATTCACGATTTGAACAATTATCATCATGTCTAGTTATCACGACTCCTCACAGAGAGGCTTTCGAATGTCTTCCGCAGTCTTCACAGTTGATTAGTTATAATCGAGATCATTCATAGCTTTTCTTTTGTGTTGCGTCCGTGAAAGCCTTCTTTCGGCAAAATTCTGGGAAATAGTGAAAATTTGGTACATTCTTTTGTATGATTTGGGCTAGCTAGACTTCTAATACTTAGGTATCTTCACAATAGCCACTGTTATAGGTATTATTCTGTGCTGGACATAGTTGTGGTCTTGTTTTATTTAGTGGAACGGACAAAATTATAAAGTTATGATTCTGTAGGGTACTCAGGTTGTATCCTCTTAACAAAAATACAACTAGATTTAGAATAAAATTACCTAAATAAAATTTACCTCAACTTGTGGAGACTGAGGATCTATACGAAAAGCTGGGCATCATTTAAAGAAAATAAAGAAAGAGGTAAACATGATGCAGAGAAAGAACATAGAAAATAACAAGTTGGGGGAAAATATGCGTCACATCCACGCATAACGGCCATCGCTAGTGCATATGCTACGACCCTATGCGAGACAGAGTCCTACCGCTAGTTTTTAGCGACAGCCGGCGTTTGAAATTGTCCAAATTCATAAAGTTTTCAATAAAATACATAATAGCTGTCCTCAAGATTCATATTTGTGCAGACCTATGCTATGTCTATGCTAGATACGTCTAAGCCCAGAAAATTCATCCTAGACTAGCTACATATAGGTATCTGCCACACGGTCCACGACAGTAGCGTCACGTCCTAATCCTACTCGGTTGTGGTTGGATGTCTAAAGTCGTAACTAATATTACAACTTTCCCATTCTGAAGGAAAACAAAATGCTACAAGGAAAGCAGCAGGTAGGTACCTACAAGTCAATGATATGGTACATTAGGTGCTAATTTTCCGCCGCCCAATGAATCATAGCTTGTACCTAATAGATCAAGAAGCTAACTTAAAAAAACATAAGTTAACCATGTAACCACTTTACGTAGGTGTATGATGATGTTATTTACTTCGCATAATATTCTTTACATAAGGAATTACTTAACTTCCTTTCAAATTTCTTCCATCATAATACTTAATATTTGTGCAAAAGTATAATTTTCGTGTTCCTTCATTATATAAAATCTATCGAATTTGACAGGAATAATTAAAGTGATTGACGTTATAATTACTTTGTTTATCCTCGCTTCGTTTGTTGTGGGTATTGATTCGTCCACACGGTTATATAATACCTAGGTACATATCTACATATATTGCTATCTTGAAAGCACATAAACACAGATAAAGGCTTGATTTATGTGTGGGCAGAAAGATTAATAACGATACGTACAGTAGGTTACAGCTAGGGCCGTCTTTTCCATTGATCACTCTGGGTAATTGTCCAAGGCTCCGTGATTCATAAGGCCCTCCAGTTTCTGCCAGCCTCGTAATTAGAGGCTTCCGAAAGAAAACCCAAGTTATTCCTAGTGGGGTGCTAAAATGTTCGAGGTCGCTTTGCTCGCTCATACATCCTACTAGTGTACGTCTTAGTTCTCAAAATTTCCTGCACAAGCCGACAAAGTAACTCCTATTTCTGTATGAATGTTCAAAAGAAAACCAAACCCATCCGAGGCGGGCGTGCTAAGACGATCGAGCTCGCTTCGCTCGCTCTTGCATTTTCCATTATCCTAAAGTACCCAGGAGCCTCCAAATGGTTAGATACGGTCATACGGCCCTCTGGGTACACTGGCGTAGCTATTGTAGTTGTAGGTTAGACTCCTATCCCATCAAGAACTAACACAACGGTAAAAACAACCACAACCCGGCTGTACGCGGGATTTCTACTGGCACGGCCATAGGAACTTCCATTACATTCCTCCTACAGAGTCCACGGCGAAATATGAAAACGTTTCAGAAATCTAACTAGATTTAACGCTTCTAGTAGTCGTAACCAGCTGCATATTAGGGCTCTTACACGTGCACCCAGACTGCAGCAGCCAGCTGTGCGTGTTGGAGCCCTGAGATTTCGTTGTTTTGTTTGTTATTTATATTTATATATACTTTATTGTACACCACAAAATACATAACATGACAAAAATACATCAAACACTACAAAATATACAATGGGCGGCCTTATCGCTTGTTTGTTTTGTCACTTACAACTGCAAAATTTGACGCGGATGCGATGCCTATTCGAGCTGTTGTCTAAACGAATCTGTACCTAATACAATTATATAAATTAGTATCTATTTATTTTATTGGTTTCTTCATGCTTTCTGTTGAAATTACAACTGCAGCAAGAAGTTACCAAACCAACGCTTCGACCGGATATCTATGGCTGCGACGCATTAAATTGTATGTTATTGCAGTTTGTTGTGGTGCATATAGAGCAATGATTCTCTTTGATTTAGAGATATAATGTTGACAACATTGTATAGAATTATAGGAAAAAGAGAACTTATGCAACAATTATTGTCTAATTTTTTATCTGTCTGTTTGTCTGTTACTTCCCGCTCATCTCCGAAACGGCTGGATCGATTTTGATGAAATTTGATACTTTGAACCCTGGGGAAGGGTGCTCTTTATCTACATACCACGCGGACAAGACTGCGGGCGGACGCTAGCATTGTATATATAGAATTATTGAACAAAGGAAACTTATGCAACACGTTTCGTCTAATTTTCTTTAACTAATGTAATTGGGGGTAGAGCCGCTTTTTAAAAACAAATTAAGGGACTAATCACACTTATTTAGCTCCGTTCAGCTTTTGTCCATAGAAAACAACGATTTTGTATGGAGTCCGTTCAGCTCTCCGCGGCTGAACGGATGCGTACGCATCTCATACAAAATCGTTGTTTTCTATGGACAAAAGCTGAACGGAGCTGAATAAGTGTGATTAGTCCCTTATACGGACTATTCAAGCCATGTCATAGAATACCTACATAAACATACATAATCAGCCTATAATGTTCCCACTGCTGGGACGCAGGCCTCCTCTCGGTAAGAGGGAATGGGCCGTAATCTACCAAGCGGGCCCAGTGCGGATTGGTAGATGTCACATGTCTTCGAATTTTTGAATACCTACAGGGGGACTATATGCACGGATCCTAAGTCTTGATTGGTTCTTTGGAAACAAAACAATTATTCTTGTCAACTATGTAATGTAGTATAACCAACTAATCGTTCTTTGGTGAAAAATGTTATTGCAGCCTTCACTTTACTTTCTTTTATCTTTAAAACAAATCTGAAAGTATTGTTGAAGGTAATTAGAATTAGGCCTTCTAAGATATATGGTACTTTAATTATCAATAAGGACGAACTAAACTGTATACCACAGTTTAAAGGTTATATTACCAAATCAATAAAATAATTGTGATTAATATCTCTGTCAAACAGTTTTACTGTCGTGTCGTTGCAGTTTTGATACAATAGCAATATCAGTTGGCACATCTTGGTACGCTTGGCGGACAGGTTGTCCCAGTACTCTCAATTATTATTGTGGGGTTCATCTAGCTCTCGTCACACGATATTTTTAACAGACTTCAAAAAAGGAGGTTGTCAATTTAGATGTTTATATATATTTTTTTATGTATGTTCGGGCATAACTCCGTCATATACCTAGGTATAGACAGATTTGTAAAATTCTTTTTTCAATGGATAAAGTATGCCTCAGGAGTGGTCCCATGTAATTTTATGAACTTTGCTCGGGTAGTTTTTGAGTTAGCTTCAATAATACGATTTTTTTCCACTTAGTTTATATTGATGATGATTTAATTTTAACTTCCTGATACTGATATTTACATAACAAGTAGTGTTATATGAATTTCTGTGGGGTAGGTACAACTAAAAAGTGAAAAGTAAAAACCATGTTTCCAAAAAAAACACACTTCCTACAAAGTGAAAAATAAAATTTAATTTCGGAAGTCGGTGTCATAAAACGAAAATGCGGAATCAACGACACCTGAAGTAGGTGTCGTTTTTTTCTGTTTTTTTTTGTATTTTTTTTTTTTAATAGGTTTATCTAGTCGGCTTACAGCTAGGTACAGTTACGGTCTAGTGGTTTAGGCCGAGTTGATAAAGCTCTCCAACACCCCAACCTGTGAAACAGTTTTTATTTTTTTATTTTATTTCTTCAGGATAACAAACAATTACGCAATGCTTAATATTTAGGTACAGGTATTTTATAAAAGAATTAATCACGCAACCAGTATCGTTATCCAAAAATTAAATTACAGTTGACATATAGTATACCTAGACATTATTACCACGGAATTATCAAAGATATGAGATGTTACATGGGTGTCCTTTACCTTTTTTTACGACATTCATGGATGGTCCCGAGATGGATCCTTGACCTGTCCAGAATGAGTATGAAAATACACTCCTCTTATAGCCCAATGGCCAATGACCTAATCAATTTAAACTAACCGTGAAGAAGATGCCTGACTAGATTATTATAATACATCGAGTTTTCAGTAGTATTACAAAAACTGATGTTGTTACTGATCGCCTAGAAACACGCAACGGAACGCGTTAAAAAACTATAGTTAGTGTAACTCGTTATAGATGCAAATGTACCTATGTGCAGTTGAATGCGAATTGAATCAATCATGTTGGTTTTGTGAACGGGGAAGGCAGAAGAATACTTAGGTGCCTACTTACTGCTCAACTAAATAAAAGTGTAGGGACACACCAGTGGTGCAACTATAGGGTGGCACTGGGGCAAAATGCCACGGGCCCCCAGCCAGAGGGGCCCCCGGCCCGAGAGGACCATGAGCACAGGAAGATCCTAACATAAGTTTATAAAAGCAAACTTTTTGAAAATGTGAAACAACGGACATTCATTCAGGTTTCGAACATTTTGTACCTTTTTCCCATTGTTTGTCTATTTTTTTGGGCAGGACCTCATGCTCAGCAGTAGCGCTCAGGGCTGTAGCTAGAGTCGAATTTGAGGTAGGGCAGCACTGGTTACAGGTAGGGCGAAAGTAAAAAATGTATCATTGATCTGCCCTCGAAGCACAGGCTCCTAAATCAATCACCATGTATATCATTGACCTCTAGGTCAGTGATGTACATTCAATAGCTATTCGTAGACAAATAATTTCTGTGACAGAGCATGAGCATGGATCTAAGAACTATTGAATCCTCAATGATGAAGAACAAGCGAACAAGATGGTTGAACTTCCAGATTTGGATGTAGAGATTCACGTCTGAGTGAGTGAGGTAATAATTAATTGTTGGATGGGGTGATACGAGTAAATAGATACGACCAAAAATACCATTTAGATCATATTGCTTCTGCAAACTTATTATAATAATTAACATAATAATGAAAAATATTTAAAACAGCTGAATTCTACGATTCGCCATGTTATTAAAAATACGAAGAACTTCGTTCAGATCAACTGATTTTGTTCTTTTTTTTTCAAAGGCCAGAAATACCATACCAGCCATTCTCTCGTGACCCATTGACAGCTTTTGAGGCCTACGAGTATTGATTGCAGTTAAAGTTGAAAACGTAGATTCGCACACTGCAGTGCTATCCTATCCTATACCTATCGCTATAATTTTTTTTATCTCAAACTATGAACAAACAATTTAATTATAATAGATAATAATTTATCTTAGTTTTTGGTATTTTTAAGGTAGGGCATTGTGATTTCAAGGTAGGGCATTGCCCCACAATGCCCCCCCCTAGCTACGGCCGTGGTAGCGCTTGTGACCACTAGACCACTGACCAACGAAGAAGTCAGGTGTTAAATTTTGTAGGGGAGAACAAGAAATTTACGCGGAAGAAGTCGCGGGAGAAGTGCTAGTAAAAAAAAAACTATAACGTTGGTTGAGCTTCTTTACATTGGGGAAGGGCCCCATCCCTTGAATTTACTTTACGCCACTGGGACACCATGAAATTGGTGAAGGATGAGCGTTTTGTAATAATGGGCGAGTCGATTGTCATTAAGCTGGCACAACTGCAAACACTGGGTCACAGAGAAATCCTTATGGAAACGTAATAACTTCTCCAACTCAGGGATCAAGCCGGGATCCAACGCCCAGCGATTGCTATCCACTTTATTATAATAAACCAAAATGTATCGTGATTAGGCTCTACATTTTATAGTGGCATCCTCAGTGATCCTTTCATTTCAGAATGCCATTGCCTTTAAGTCCATAGTAGTGCCTTGATGGCCCAGTGGTTAGATAAGACCTCGCCTCTCATGCAGTAGGTTGTGGGTTCAAATCCGAGAAAGTACTACACAGTGACTCTTTCAATTTATATGTACTTTCTGGTTTCTTCAGATGTAGTTTCTACGTACCCTCTTGGGAGGAAGGCGTGAGTTCGTGTATATGTACTTACGTATGTACTTTCTATGTTTAGGTATCTTGGGCATCACTAACATAATTATAATAGGTGATGGAAATCTTGAGGAAACCTACACTTATAATGTTAATCATCATCTGCCGAGCCTGTTCACAAATATGTTTGGCTCGGCTTCCAGTCTAACCGGTTGCAGCTGAATACCAGTATTTTACGTGGAGCGACTGCCTATCTGACCTCCATAACCCAGTTACTGGGTAAAACGACATCCCTTGGTTTTGAGTGATGAGTTTTAGGTAAATGATTTGAATTTTTGAGATAGTGTATTTTTTTTTGTACTAATATTTGCCTATTTTTTTTTTATGTAACACATTCAGACACAATGTAAATTGTTATTGAATAAATGAAATGAAATATTGGTAAGGCCGGTTGTCAGACTTGTGGGCTTCTGACTACCCGTAACGACTGTCAAAAATCCACGAATGACAGCCGGGACCAACGGCTTAACGTGCTTTCCGAGACACGGAGGGGTCTCGATATGTAAAGATGGTCACCCATCCAATGGTCACACTTATAATGTTAATGTTGGTGTGAAATCATGAATCGCCAAATTGCATGAGCAAGTATGGCGATCTATGCTCGTGGTTTCTCTGTATGTATGAGAGGAGGCCTTTGCCCAGCAGTGGGTCAGTAATAAGCTGATATTATTATATAGAGTACTAGCTGACTCGGCGAACTTCGTACCGCCATAATGTGACTTATGTGACAAAATTCAATAGACATGTGGCGCCATCTATTATCATAATAACGTTATTGTTGTTTTCCTCGGAAACAAAACTTTTTTTCGGGATGAAAGGTGCTCTATTTCCGTTTCTGTACACCTGACAACGTATATGCAAAATTTCAGGATGATCGGTTCAGTGATTTTGGCGTGAAATGTTAACAAACAAACTCACTTTCGCATTTATAATATTAAGTTAGGATTAGGATAACGTGTAATGAGTAAATAAATCCAGATCATTATGTAAGAGTCGTCGAGCCTTTTTCCGTATTATTGCAAAGAATATTTCTAGGTAATTCTCTAACAATACTCGTTCCATGCTTCATTTGAGAAACTAATTTAGATTTTTATTGCCAAAAATAGGAAAACATTATAGTTATTGGCGCGACAATCAGCGAAACTGTCTATAGGCTAAAATAGGCTTTCGCTATACAGGGTGAAGTTAAATTAGCTAGAAAAACTCGCAGACGTGATGACGTGATCTTTAACACGATAAAATAAATAAATACATTAAGGCTGAGGCCAAATGAGCGTAATTTTTTGAGCTGGGAGTCGCGTAAAATGAGTCGCGGAATTTACGCTGCAATCGGTTTCATACTAAAGTCCTGTTTGTACCACACGGCGACGCAAAATGAGTTGTCTGCTGACTCACGCGCGTTATTTCAACCGAATTGCGCTCGGGGTGAGGGAGGTTAGCGAGGCAAGCGTCAGTTATGTCACAGAATGCGACCGAAGTTACGTCCGTCCGTCTGGCAGCCTAACCGAATTTCAGTTTCTGAACGTAAATTGCGACACTCAAAATACGCGACTCACAACTCAAAAAATTGCGCTCGTTTGTCCTCAACCTAAGACTTGTTTTTTTTTTTTGGGGTTCAATTACCATTGTCTGTTTAGTTAGTTACTTGAAGTATGAGTTGAGAAGATCTGATTTCTTTTGTTTGATTGAGTTAAGATAAAAGATTATTTTTTAAACTGAATATTTCAAGTGACTACACTAACTGCGGTCGGTGACCCTACAAAAAAATCGTCTAATAAGGCGCGAAACACACGGCGGGGCGGGCCGGGCCGGTCAATTTGACCGCGAACGATAGTGCAAAGGGAATCATATACTACCAACGCACATGGAGGGCAAAAAGACCGCGCCGCCGGTGCTTGTCGGATGATGTCTCTTGCGGTCATACAATATGACCGCCGTCTGCGGAGCGCCTTAATTTCTTCTTTGTTTTATCATATTTAGGTATCGATACCCATCACGTCTGCGGAATTTCGTTGATAATTTAATTTGGCCCAAGAATGATTTCTGGTTCCCAAGGTACAGGCGCCGCCTAGTTTGGGGACTGTCGTAAAGATCCAAATGATGATCGCTAATTATAAGGTAATAATTGTAACATTGGTCCAATAAATTTCGTTTCGTTTCTATAATTAACTACTTATATTATTTTTGGGATAACGGGTATTTTTGGATCTTAAAGTAAGGTGAACATAAAAGTACTTACATAATCATATAGCCTTATGTATTTTCATTTTTTATTCTCCAGTAGGTATAATAGATATTGCTTAAAGTTTTTCGCAAAAGATTCGAGGGGTAATTCCCGTTTGTTTAAGAAAGTTCGCATAGTAATCTCAGTCACAATCTACCAAAAATACCTCGAATTTTCATACATTTTTTAAATGATTTTGACATAGCTAAGATGAGATAGCGATTTTGATCGGTTTTAATGACGGGTATAGGCCTTCTGATGACGCTAGAGATTGATGTAAACAATGGTTGCGCTGGCTTGGAGAATAAAACCAAGTGTGTAGACTAGATACCTAATACCTACCAAGTTGAATCCATGCGTGTGATGTCGTGGCTAAGTATTAAGTATTAACCGACCCATGTGTCGATCGATCCTTGCCGCAGTCGATCCGTGATGATCTTGACATATCGAGACTACCTCGCGTCTCGGAAAGCACGTTAAGCCGTTAGTCCCGGTTGTTATTTTTGGATCTTTGACAGTCGTGTAAGGAGCGTTAGAAGCCCGAAAATCTGACAACCAGTCTTACGAAGGAGTATCGTTGTTTTTCTTCTTCGTAACACTCTTGTCAGAGCGGTCGTGGTCCTCATGTAGTTTCTTATTGGGGGTACCGTATTACCCAATAATGGGTTGTGGAGGTCGCTCCATGCAAAATACTGGTATTCAGCTGCATTCAGTTAGACTGGAAGCCGACCCTAACATAGTTGGAAGAAGGCTAGACAGATGATGATGTAATGTCGAACTATTTTCTCATTGCCTTTCCTTCAGTCAAATCTGCTGATGATAATCCTTAACTCTCTTCTAACTATTCAGAATTGCATTGAAATGTAACAAAATGCAGGCAATGCCCGGGGTCAGGGTATAGCATGTGATTGACCAAACATTATGACATGGTGACGGGCGTGCCCCAGCCGCAGTTAGCACAATGATATAATTTATTTTTCTCCACTTTGCACCCCAAGATTGTGTGCGAAACTGTTACGGATAACATAAGAGGGGATAATACCTGTTTACTATTATTTTATGAGGATTTAACTGCCCATATTTTGGCTATAAAAGTTACAGTAACGTTTGGAAAAGCATGAAAAGGAGCTTTTCTCAGGACATTATCATGAAAAAAAAACATTTAATAATTCTGTAAAGTAAGTAGGCACACGCGACATACATGTTACATTGATGACTGCTGAATGCACATGAATCTTTTAGGTAGTAAGGTAGTTTGTACTTAGGTATTTCAATTATTATTAAAAACACATATACACATTCATAAACTCACGCCTTTTGTCCATAGAGGTAGAAAAAAAAAACAGAACTCCATTAAGTAAAAAAAACACCTATTGGCTATAATGCAGCCTATTTTATCTAATAAGTAAAAGCCCTATATAGGATGTGCAATATAGCAATACAATGTGATCATATCGTATGGTAACAATATGTCATATTCACATGATCACATCTGTGTCAGAAGTGTGACATTTATGCCGTTGATGCGTTGATGCCCGAGATGGGGTTCATCTCGGTAGATAAGTATTTCACCGGTTGCTGGGCAGTTCATCGGAAAAAAAAGAAAAACCGGTCAAATACATGTTGCATTTTCTTTGGGACTAAGGCAGTTCGTCGGAGCTCCACATTCAAAAGAAAACCGTTCAAACGCATGAAGCATTTTCCTTAAGACTAAGATTTTTTTTGTGTCTTTCCTTCAACCATTTCAACTAACACCAGACAATAACTAAGATGCTGCACAGCTGTCCAACTAACTCAACAATAGAGCTCCTTTCTTCACCTTTTCCAACTCGCCGCTCTATACAATTCCTCTGTGGCCGATAGTCTTTCGCTCCGTAGAGTAATCACTATAAATACAAGTGGTTTCTGTCCAAGAGTACATTGCCTCACAGTCCGCACAGCGGGGCCTACCTACCCCCCGACCTAAACCAAAATATATTAAACGTTTGTGAAAGTTTTGGAAGGTATTAAAGTGAATTTATCTAGTGCTTGATTTTAGCTATTTTTTCTAGATTTTTTCGAGTGATTTGTGTTAAAAAAACGTTTTTGGCTAGGTTTTTTAATATTTTTAAAGTAGTCGAGTTATTTTTTTATTATATCAATTGTGTTTAAATATTTTTTATAGTTAGAAAATTACATGATTGTAATTGTAAATTTGTAACATCAAACTCGCTTTTATAATCTTAAAATTGCTGTATTAAAAAAAAAAATAACTAGCTTTAATTTTTTCTTATTAAATTGTATAAGTACATAATGAGTACGAGTGTAAATTTAATTTAAACTCGGTGTAATTTCAGTTCGACTGTTGCGAAAATGAAGTCCTTTACAGCTGTATTATTGTGCATGGGTAAGCATTATTTAATTATTAACAATTATTATAAACTTTAATAACAGTGACATCAAATCATTACATAAAAAAAATATAAAATAAAAAATACTAAAAAAAAATGACTAACCTACAAGATCTATTTTCTAAATAACATTAACTTTTTCCTTGTTTAAAACAAACTAAAAGGCGGTTCATCGGTTTTTCTGTTAATCGTTATTTTGTATTGTCCCTGCCTGGCTCTCCTCCTATAAGTACCTGTTCATTACCAATGTCTAGGTACCTACAGGACTATTTAATAAATTAACTTCGTAACATCATCAGGAACTTTATGAAAACGAATTATGAAACCATCGTGTGGCTAAGTACCTAGTAAATTCAATTCGCCCTGCAAACCAATACATAACAATGCAAAAAAAGTGCAATTATATATCCGTTTCCGTTTAGCTTTTCCATGTAATGGAAATTATGTTACAGTGCAATGCGATGAGTTTTTTATTGTCTGAAGCTGTAACTGAAACAATAACATTTTCTTTATAAAAAACGTACATAACATCACGCTTGTAATCCTCTAGGGTATGACAGAGGTGTACCTATAGTACTCCCACATTTCGCCAGTTATGTTTAAATCCCATGCCTTCAACTGGGCACAAATCCTCACTCCTGGCTGCTACTGAGAAATTCCAAATCAAAAACCCAATAACACTTTGCTCGACCCGGGAATCGAACCCACCTCATGCTCAGCCAGCAATAGCGCTTCATAAATATTTTTAAGATCATTACTTATCTACCCATCTAAAATGTGTGTGGATAAGATGTTAAGATCTAATTCAATTGACTATTGTTTTTGGGCTTATTGGTCATCTCTATTTGCTCTTGGATGATTCTATCTGAAGTCTCTCAAATAAACAGCCCCAGCATCTTCTGGTTTCTTATCATAGAAAGAGTCGGCAAGTTCGTTGTTTCTCAAAGCATCTTATTAAACGTATCCTGTGAGCTTCGAGTGTGTCAACTACATTTAAATCAATATATAGATGGCCAACATAAACCAGAAAAAATAAACCTTAAACTTTACCTCTCTACTCTCGAGTGGAGAAAATTTGCACATACTGCCAAAAATTTATCAGAAATTATAAGTCCGACAAAAACTAATAAGTAAAATAAATATCAATTACTGTAATTAAAAACAGCTCTTTTTACCCCAAAACAAAAAAGCATAATAATCTAACTAACAAAACCAATAATTAAATCGAATTTAATTACATACAATTATATCACGTTATCGAGTTTATATAACAAACTAAAGGCGGAATGTAAATAGTTTCGGGTGTTCGGAAGTTAATAAACGCATACGTTCCTCACGCTAGATCGCTTCACTTTGTTTCCTCGACGCATGCGCGTGAGCACGTTAAATACCTTTTAGTTATGAGTTCACTAGTTACGATCAATAATTATTAATAACTTCCACTGTTATCTGGGGAACGAAAAACATGGAATTGTTGGATGGGGTTTACCGCGTAGATTAAAAACCAATCTCTCCCTCTATTTCTTATGTCTCGGGTTCGAACCTCCACCGTACCGTACAAGCTAATCGCTGAGCCACTGCGACAGTCGAGTTGTATCGCGAACTCGCGACGTATATATCAAAATTCATAATGACACGAGAAATAATGGGTATGTAAAAATAATAAAAGAAGAGATTTTCCGATTATTACAAAATATTTAAATGGACACAATAAATGTTAAGTTCATGTTAACATTACCGCGCGCAAATCTTGTTTGAGCCAGTTTCAGTAACTCAGTGTTTCTCAACATTTTGCCCCAAAAATAGTCCAATAATAAACTTGCGTTATACTAAACATGTTTTTTGAGACAATTGCATTAACGCAGTTCAAGAGACAGTATTTTTTTTGTGAATGTATATTTTTTAATAAAGTTAAAAATGCGAAGGTCTATCTTGTTGTGTAAACAAGAATTATGGAATCGAGTTTTACTGGAATTTAAAACACTAAAGATTTGAGAGATTGTCAGTACCTAACAGAAACGATTTCAGTTTTGAATACATTAAAATCATCATTCTCCAGGCCTTTCTACATTTTTGGTGTCTGCGCAGCACGTGTTTTTCTTATCGTAATTCTAGCCATATCATCTTTTACAAAACCCATAATATAATTCAATTAAACATTTCATATGCTGTACTAACCAGCCCCATTCTTCCAGGCACCATCTCCCTCTCGGCCGCAGCGCCCGTCGCCCGCGACAGCTCCCCCATCGAGTATGAATACGACTACGACCACTCCGCACAACAGCAGCAACAGGCTCCACAGGCCCAGGATCCTCAGGAATCAGCCAGCCACTACGACGCATACATCCAAGACGTCAAGGCAGCAGCCAGCGGCGGCGGCGGCGGCAAAAAAGGCTTCAGTCAAGGCAGTGGTCTCAGAACCATCGCTCAAGGATCAGCAAACCAAGCCAAGACTGCTTTAGGAAACCAGGCTGCCGCCGGTTACCAAGCTGCTTACGTAGCCAAGAACACCCTTGCTCAATCCGCAGCCCAAGCTAGTGCGACTGCCCAAGCTGCCCTTGCTGGTAAACAGGTCATCCTGTCAGGGTTGGAGCAGCAGGTCAGAGATGCCAAGGTCGGGCTCCAGGGTGAAGAGATGCAGTTGCAACAGGCCAAGAGAGCCGCGCAAGCTGCTGCCAATGCCGCCCAGCAAGCTATGCACCAGGTACGTGAGATTGAAAAACTTATGAAACGAAATGATGAAATCTAATTTTGTAGCTTATGCTTATATTTAATTGAAATTTGAGACTGTTATTATATTATATCTCAACTCTAACCGTTTTGTAAATTAACATGTCCTATCTAAGAGAGCTGGGTGATCTGTACCTCAGGACCCTCCAACCAACATCTTTCTCAATTTAAGATAGTGCATTTTATTAACCAGTGCCTGTAATATTACGTGTAATATTATGTTGAGATAAATAAAGATTCATGATTATGACTAAGGACTTTTAAGGAATTCTAAGGCGAATAGCAATGTTGTACGTAATTGTGTTGCTTACTTCGACAAGAAAAAGTGATTCAATTAGCTGCTTAATCTTAGCAGCTTATAATAATCGGTTCGTTTATATAATATTTACAAGCAATAAAACTGCAGCAATAAAAACAAGTGAAACGCACTTTCCGTCCACGGCCAAACAGCGTTACTAAAAAAATGCAAATTATTTTTAACAATTGTGCAAACTGGTCCAATACAAATACACAATAATTTTGGCAATGAACTAATTAAAAAAACTAGAGACCCACTGTCAGCTTTTTACAACAAAAATAACGCAACGGTGACACTAAAAGTAACTTTTAAAGATAATAAAAACAGCAACGCGACTAACAACGCAATGTACAAAAACTCGTTGTGCAAATCGGTACAAATGAGATTTACGAAAAAATAATATAAAACATTGAAGAAAGATATCAGAAAGTCAATTAACATTACGGCTTACGCAATCGCTCGGTCCACTTGCTTTGGAAAATGAATTGTTCGCGATCGTAGGTCGTTTTATTTCAATTGCAGTAAGTGCCTATACCGACATTATGTGGCTTAAATTGGTAATGCCACAAACTGAATTGTTGACAATGTGGAAGTTGAAAGTCATATTATAGTAATGGTTATTGAAGTTGCACAAAAAATTAAAGAAATTGAACGTAAGATTTAGATTACCGGTAATGTAGAGCAAAAGCAAACAGAAAAGTATTTAATTTTGTTTGCGTTATCACATCTCCTTATGCATTTTTTCAATGGGCTATAAGATTACATTATAAGTGGGCTTTTATCTTGCAGATTGAACCAAATTAATACTTAATGGAAAATGTTTATTGAGTCACTGAAAGTAAGGCGCTTGCAATGACTTGGATCATGCGATCATGTTCATCTCCGTTATTTTCTGTAATTTATCTGTTCCGTATGATGTAACTGATTTGCTTTAATTAAATTCTATTCCTAGATTGCTATGGAAATACTGAAGATGTGTAAGTAAATTATAATTATATTGTAATGGCGATCCAACATCCAGAGCCATTATTATCGATAGGTCGTCATGGTTGTTTGATGTTGAAGAAATTGTGTTAAATGAGAATTCGTCTTGTCTCTAGTAATCCTAAAGCCAAGGATGTCTTTGAATATTTGAATAGTCTTTTCATACCAATTTGAATTAAGTGATGTACTAAAGCCACCATATGGACCTATAAAATTTTTGAAACTTTCATTATGCATGACACAAATAAAACTCCCGCGAAAAATAAATTGAATTTCAGTTTCCAAATATTACGTGACAAAATTTGAACAAAAATATATTAATTTGAACTTTGCAATGGCATGTAATTGATTTACTTTTATGTTATGGTGTTTAGTAACTAAGTAAGGAACGAAAAACGGTTACTTCTTGCAACAGAAAGATCTTAGGAAAGACTTGGTGATTTGTTGTCAGCCATTGCTAATCATGTTGTAATGTTGATTGAGTAGTTCTGTTTGAGGTGCCGGATATAAATAAGTTAGTATAAAGTTTGTACCTAATAGAAAAAATTCATGGAAGATAATTTTGAAAGTGGTCAGTGTTTCTCAAGCTATAGGGTTCTGACCTCTTTAACAGATTGCAATTACAATTCGGCTAATGCAAATCCTAATGTTTTTTTTAAGAAATGCCAACTTCTTATATAATTTTTGACTGCTGAGCACACACGTAAGCATCATCAGGCGGGATGGTTGAAAAAGATATTTTCGATAAAAGACGTAACAACAAACATAATTTGCAAAAACTGTGAATCCAAGACATGGATGATTATGACCATCATTTTTCAGATATAATCAGAATTTCTTCAGTGATTACATCAACAAACGTTGCTTCTTCTATTTTCTTTTAATGCTCCAGTAATATCAGCCTATTGACTAAATTGGTCAGCACAGTGACCGTTGGTCATAATCTGACGATTATATAATGATTACACTGAATTGCAACTTCATTTGAAATAATCTGTCCCCATCAGGTTCACAAAGGTCTTGGTATACCTATTAAGCACTATGGATCTAGCTGTAATCGTAAAATCATTGTATGAATGGATTTTGTTTTTTGTTTTTGGACGATTAGTAATGATCTTCAAATTCTTCCCCTAACTATACCTTTGGCTACGTTCTCAATTTAATGATTGTGAATCAGAACCTGTGGTCTAATATCCACTCATTTATTTTGCATATTTTCTTTTTATACAGTTTGCGCCATAAAGTTAATTCCTCCTAAGTCCACTAGAATTTAAGAAACTCAATCAAGAAATCGTAACGGTCTGAACCGAAACATTTTGCAAGCACGGATTTTAACGTTGTTCGTTAGTTTTGTTTGCGACACATTTTAATTATAACAACGTTTCGGTCCATTTTGCGTTTATTGTATCTAAGATATTATTTAAATTACCGTTTAGAGTCCAAGGTCCATATATTATTATATTGATTTTATTTTATATTGACACAGTTGTCATTATAATTTGCTCAATGGAAAATAATGTCAATGACTTACCTTTGACTAGTATGGATTCGGTTCACTTGCAGTGTCGATATGAATTCGACAATATTTGATCAGTATGTTGTTTTCTTTTATTTATTATAGATCAAGTCTTATCTTGTTTAATTTTAGATTTTAGGAACTTATATTTTCTTGTTTAAATTTTATGATCTATTGGTACACCACTTTTGTCATTTTATAATTTGTCATTGAAGAGCGGGGCCTCCTAGCATAGGTATATCTTTTACTTAAAAGGAGCTCCCTATGTAAGATTTACTGTAAAAGTTGTACAAGTTACCGCTATTAACTTTTTGTATTTTGTAATGTTTTACGTCCTCTTCGTCAATAATTATGTCAGCTCCGTTTTTTAATTATAGTATTAAATCTCTAAAACAGAATTATATAATACTTTTTGCCCTAATTATCGTCCCATCAAAATGAGTTAGGTAAGTACTTTAAAGAACTACCTTGTTTGCATGTTGTGTAGAAATCCAGTATTGAAACTAGATGCCCCACATGATGCAATTTGATCTTAACATTGTAACCAATACGCGTCACCTTCCTGTTAATTCACGGTTAGAGAGTATTTGTACATTGAACTTGATAACTTTCGCTCTCAGCATATTGTAAGAAATGGTTCCATTTTGTAACTCTTATGCTTTTAACGTTACTTATTTGAGACCATTTCGTAGTCTAGTGTCGTCATTTCAATTGTCATTTTTTTCTGCATCTGCCTTATTCTCTTTGCCTTCCTTTTTCCCTTTCCCTTTGTCTAGTGACATCAAGATCTTGAAAAAACTGAATCACTTATTTAAGACGCTCCTGAATAAGTCCTTTGCGGTCAAAGGTTCAGTACGGAAACCATGTTATTTTTTGGACATCTTTAACTCAACGCCCAAAATCTTTACAGGTGAATGTAATCCAAGCAGCCCTGAACGCTGCCCAAGCCACATCAGAAAACGCCAACGAAGCAGCTTCCCAGGCTGCAGGTGAGCTCGGTGCCCAGACTGCCATGGTTGGAGCTGCCAGACAGAGGCTGCATGCGCTGCAGGAGCAGCTTCATGGAGTCAGGATTGACTTCGAGGCTACGCAGTCGGCAGCGAGAAAGGCTCAGGTATGGGGGATAGAATTTCTGGGATTACTGGTTCTGAGTGGTTTAATAGTGGGATGTTTAATTGGGATGACATCCAGACCCTCGAGGCACTGTTGAAATGTTACTTTGAGTAATAGGTTTTATTGATCTTAAATTAAAATGCCATGGACCCTGATTGCTACTTTTAACCCAATATAATTGGCCAACGTTTCTGAGATGATGCGTTTTCCTGATTTTTCATGTTCCTCGTAGTTAGTTAGTTGAAAATCAGAAATAATAATGAGTGACGTTTCCCTAAACAGGAAGCACAGCGGAACTCAAAGGCGTACATTTTTGAGGACATTACCATTTCCATGTTCTACTGAGACGAAGAGAAGCACAATGAGAAATATGAAAAGCTATTTATTTTATGTTCAATATTCTTTCTGGCACTGAATAAACCCATTGATCTCACTTCTCACTTTGTTTCTATCTTTTTCACTTTTAGTAAAATTTGTATACCTTCTCAATATCTTCCAAGATGCTTGTGTCTTACTTCTATCTCTTTCTTGTTCATTTTTTATTATTCTCACGTTCTTATCTATCTTCTTCTCTTCAGAATTCTCATGTAATTATCAATCTGACTAGTAATTCTAGAAAGAATGTATTTTCTTTTCCAAATTTCCAACTTGTCATTATTAGGTCTTCAGACATAGGTGCCAATCACATTCATGTCGTGCAACAAACATGAAATAAAAATAACATTTCCATACCACTATCCATACTACTTTCTATTTGACCACTTGGGTTCAAAACTGGACCACGAATTTCAACTATCATAAAAAACCACCTTCATCTCAACAACACCATATCTTTACAGGCGGCGGCTCAACAGGCCCAGGCTAATGCTGCAGCAGCAGCAGCCAAGGCAGCGGCAGCAGGGCTCGGAGGTGGACAGCACAAGGATGCTTCTCACGAAGGTACGGCGCCCGAGCAGTACCAGGCTGCTCCTCAAAGCCAAGAGCAGGGCAATCAGGAGTACTACCACCAGCTACAGTCGGACTACCACCACTAGTAACAATAAGGTTTTAGGTGTCTAAGTTCTGGGATTTGATTAAGTTTTTTGAGTTGTTGATTTTTGTCTTTCCTTTTCAATTTCTCCATACCTTTTCCTCTTTCTATTATTTTTCTGTAATATTCCTGTCTTTATTTAATTTCTGGTTTATTCCTTGTTACAATTTCATTGTCTTTACATTCCTTTACCTAATTTTAAAAATATTGCTTGTCCTTAATCGTTTCACACGATACGTTTTCAAATCGTGTTTTCTCTTTTATCATTCATTAATTGGTTTTTCAAATATCCATCTTTCTTTTCTTCCCCTCTTTTGATATCCTTCCTTCTCATTACTTCATTTCCCTTATATAGTTTTTCCTAGCTCTCCTCCTGTCATAAAAAGTCAACAAAGTAAAAAAGTTTGAGAATCCCAGAACAAAAGCTATACGTTAGTATTAGGATAGGATACTTTAGCATTAAAATATTTATTTCACCACTTTGCATATCCTATTCTAATCTTAACTTACAAGTAGAGTAACCTCTACTGCGATGTAAATAAAAAATGTTTTTATAGTTAGGAGTGCTACAAGATCGAGTTTATGTGATATCTGTTATGTTTTCAAACATTTTTTACTTTTATATGAGGTCCCGAATGGTTCCAGTTTTGTATATGTGTAACTTTATAGTTATACTACAAAAATGTTAGAGGTAATAACAAAGGCCGAATGGCAAACGAACCTTGTAACATTGCAACGCAACAAAGCAACGTGATAATCTAGTAAGTTTCTTCCACGGTTACTGCAACACGTTGCAGGCTATGTTGCTTGTTGCGTTGCATGTTATGTAACACAGTTTCCTTTGATACTAACATACAAAATTAAGTGCGATGTCTCAAAGCCATAGAGTGTCGACAGAAAGTGTGAAAAAATAAAGTATTGTTTTTGTTACTTCTGTTTTTTCAATACGATCTTGACTTGACTATCTGACTCTGACTACTTCTGACTATTACTTGACATCTCACTTAATATCACTAACTTGACTTGATTAACACTACCTACCCACCTTGCTTCTCTCACAATATCTGGTAGAAAAGTCTTTAAAACGAGTTTAGGATAGTTTAATATTGACATGACATGAAGACTTATAAAACCTTGACTAAAACCCACAAGCCAAGGAAGAATGAAGAATAATAAGGAATTCAAATCATCATATACTTTTCTTTTTTATTATATGATGTTCTTAGATTTCTAAAGGGTCCCCGAAACGATCATATGCAATTGTCAATATTTATGTGATTGATACATATTGATGCGCAACTCCATCGTCTACCAAATGCAATTCAAGCGATTGACAACCTTATCTACTTCAATAGCAATTGATCTATCACAATCGATCGTTTAAATATTTTAATTATAAGGTCCAATTTGATAAAGAAGCTCCTAAAACTGAGTACATAAAGATTAAAATGTCTTGTCTGCACCAGTACCTAAAACAAGAAGTATTTTTAGAAAATCACTGCGAAGTATCATAAGTAGGTGCACCTCCGTATATTATAAAAGACCCTAAAGGTAAGTACTTATCTATCACTTATTTACGCCTAGCACTTTAATTCCTGACACCTTTTTTCCAAATTCGTATTACCTACCTAAATGCTATGCTTCTTAAATCTCTAAAACTTTTAAATGCTATTTTCCAAAATCTCCTTCTATATAAGTATATAGGACCATATTGGCTTACCCAGCTTAACCTATGGCTTTGTCTCATGGCTCGTCGACGAATCAAGAAGATTCGTAAAGCGAGATCTTTCCTATATTTCAGAGTGGGCCAGCTCCGACCAGGATCCTATTCAAGTGACCAGCGAACAACCCTTGCACCTCCATGAAGAACTTCCGCTCACCCCTGCCCCAGAACCAACTCACGCTCTCATAGAAATCAACGCATTCACACCAAAACCCGCCAAGTCCGCACTCAACCAATCACCACCTTCAAAACAAAACCAGATTGAACTAGAAAAACCCGTCGAATATCGGTTCCAGCCATTCCATTCCGCTTACAACCAGTTTAGGTTCAAACCTATCTCGGCTAAGCCTACAAAATTAGTCGCTAAACAAGCTAAAATAGTCGCTAAACCTACAAAATTAGTTGCTAAGCCTACCAAGTTGGTCGCTAAACCAACTAAGTTAGTCTTTGCCAAATCTATTGGGAAGACGTTTCCCGAAGCTTACGTTAATTTAGATAGCTTTTTTAAGGATCACAATCAGAGTAATTATGAGAAGCAATTAAGATTTTTTGGATGGTAATAGAAGAAAGTTATTTAAGAGGTAGGTCCATGTTGTAAGTAGCTCATCGCTTTCTCTACACACCAAGGTTATGGCCCTTGTATAATTATTTTATTTATGCCATATTTTAACATTTAATTCCCGTTATTATTTATGTATTTATCTACTAATTAATTTAGCTCACCTATTTATTTATCAAGTGCACACATCTTAGATCCTAATGATTAAAATCCTTTTGAAACATTATTATTACTACTTACACAACTTCTTCAAAATATGTCTTTCAAATAATAAACCAATAACTTATATGTGTCTAGCGCCGGCAAAAGAAAAGCAGAAGGCGGCTGAACCCGAGGAAGAAGAGGCAGAAGATACAGAAGAAGAAGAAGAAGAAGAGGAAGAAGATTGCGATGACGAAAAGAAGAAAAAATAGTTAAACCAAATAGTTAAATGCCATTTATTAGTTCGATGTCTACATAGCTTTTAATTTTGTTACTTATTTTTAAGGATGTTGTAGTAATAAAATAATAAAATCATTTGTAGGTATTTACTTTACATTGAACAAAACCTAATTTATTGAAGAGACAGATCTCAATGTTATTCTGTGGTGCATTGAAATAAACGTGAAAGTACGAGGTAATAATTAATTTATAAATGTGTATTTTTATTTTACCATAAGCCTATCTAGTCACCTATTTAACTTGGCGTAATTACACGGGTTCGATTCCCACAAAGAACCACTATTTGTTTATACAAATAGTAGCCTCTTAATGGGGCAACGGTTCATGCATATAGGTACAAACATAGTTTCGAAAACAAGTTAAGGATTAGAATGGTTTAAAACCTCGTCTGACTTAGAAATACTTAAATTAACAAGTAGAGGGTAGTAGAAAGATACAATCATCTTCCTTCAAGCAACAACAATTTAAAAGTCTGGTTCCTCTTCTTAGCATTATAGTAATGTTGTTACAGTACCCACCTAAATAAATTATCTACCTATTATTGCGTTCATGAATAGTATTGCACCACACTCTAGTGCACATTTTTTTGCTCTCGTATTTCTAAACGCATCAGTAAACATCAAATTGATTAGTTACGTTTCTTTGCGTATTACAAAATGTAACGATAATATATCTACCACTTTAATTTATCTGCCTAAAAGTCTCATTTACCAAGAAATAGAATCCTATAGCTTCTGTATGTTTTATTTTATAAAGTTTGACCAAATTAAAATGCCTTGACTGACGTTGTTATTGTTTTGTCATTTTGCCAATGACAAAACAATAACCGCGTCAGTCAAGGACTCAAGGAAAGTGAAACGGAACGTTCCTTTCAAAAACCAACATTGACGTGCTACACATGTAAATTTAAAAATACTTAATAAATACACGAAAATGTCCGTCGTAAAAAGGAAGAAGCGTGGTTCCATGAAGAACAAGAAGGCATGGGGCAAATACTCAGATATCCGAGATGTCGAGGAGTTTTTAGAAGATCAGAGATTGGAAGAACGATTGGGGTAAGTGAGGTTATGTTGACATCATGGTGCGCGACAATTTTGTGTTTATTTCGCAATACCGTTAGTGTCTATCTGCTTTATAATATCTGAAGAACTAAACACCGTTCACTGCTTTTAATATGAACGTCTGAATCTATTTAAATTCATAAAAAATCAGTAAAACTTATAGCACAAATTAGTAAGTAATTTTGTGATGTTATTGAGACTCCGCGACACCGCTAGCATAAGCAAATTTCATCTCTTGTACCTACAAAATAAATACACAATCATTCTGACTGGTTTGTTATGAACCAATTGTTGCAAACGTTACCATAATTATGGTTGGACTTTAATAGGGACTGTGATCTCGTAAGTTTGTTTCGGCCTTTCTTCTCAGAGTAGTCAGATAGAAAAAGTCGACCTCATCCAGTTTTTAAAATATGATTGATGTGTAAAAGTGTTTGTACAACCTATTTACAGAAATAAAATCATTTAAGTATTAGATACTAAAATAAACGACTAACTAACTTACAATACAAATATATAAAAATAAAAATAACAAAGGACACTTAGGCGTCGAAGTATTCATCCGCATCGCTGTCATCCGGAAACGTGCCCAGAAGACTGGCAGCATTGCCACGTTGAATGGCAATGCTAATTCTTTGGCCAAAGAACGACCCAGCCCTCTGGTCACGTGAAGTATCGACTAGCCGGCGAGAAATTTCCTTAAAAAGGAGACGCGCGCTCGGGCCCCATGACCCGAGCGTTTCGACCCCAAACGGCTCAAAGCTGTAGTTGCCCATAAGGTTACAGTATTTGCGCCGCTTGAGGGTCTCAGCAGCTGCAGCAGCGGCGCCAGCACAGCCCGCAGTGCTAGGAACATGAGATGGCGCAAGGGTATCGACACATGTTGCGTCCCACACCAAAGGCCTACCCACCTTCCAAGGCAACAACGTCATACCGTCTGGTCTCTTCCCATCATCACGTACCAAGCCGTTTGGTTCTAACACCGCTGGTACGCCGGCGGTGACAAGGGCTCGACGAATAATATCGTTGATGCTGGCGTGCCGTGCTATGCGACCTGCGCTCCTGCAGCAGGACAGGCCATGGTGTCCGAGACTGTCGACAGCTTCACCGCAGTGACATCGATGCGGAGCAACACAAGGTGCACCCAAGCGGAGACACGTAGCGAGCCGAAACGATGAGTCATCCATCATTGTGCCTATGGTGGATGACGGGAGCGCCTGAAGCCACAAACCTGACTCCCATTCTCCCACAGCCAGCAGACGGGCACGCTCAACAGTATTACGTGACGTGTTTACAAGGATATTCCGTATAATACTGCAGAGCGGCACGTCCCACCGTCTCTGGGAAGACGGGTTATCAGGCAAAACCGTATTGGGACAAGCCATTTTCCAAGCGTTCAACGCATCGGTCAAAAACGGCACTTCAAAATCGACCAGTGAGGAAGATAAAATGTTCCTGGTTAATTTATCGGTACTGTGGACCGAGGAGAGGAAGGCTGGTAAACTAATACTTGAAATTTTGCGGACGCCGAGACCGCCCAAGCGAATGGGTAGTGTGGCTTGCTGCCACGCACGGTCGTCCAGGGCCACATTTAGGATGGAAGTTAATGTGTTTCTAATAATTTGGTCTACTTTTTCTAAAAGTTGTGGATGCTTCCATAGATGAGAGGAGCGAAGGCTATAAGTAAATTTTGGTCCAAAACAACAGTACCGAATGAGTGTGAAGGCCGAATGAATATTAATTTTGAAAAGTCTTTCCGAGACGTCATTAAAATTTTGTATCTTCTCCTCAATGAACGTTGGAAAGGATTCGTCAAAAATTGGGGACCCTAGAAGGTGAAGAGAGTTTCTTTCCGTAATTTTGATATTTGGAGCTATTGTACTAAATTTTGCAATGGTTGTCTGTCTGTCAGTCGTTTGGGGAAGATAAATTTCGCATTTTGAAAGGTTAAGGTCTAGGCCAATGGAACTGAATTTTTCTTTTAAAAACTGTAAATCTTTTAAGACTGTGTCTACATCACCTCCTAGGGTTCCGTCATCCAAATACCATACGTTGAATTTAGAATTTAGTTGTCGAATAATTGGATTTATTGCCAAACTAAAAATGACTGGCCCAAGAGGGTCACCCTGTTGACAACCAACTGCTGATTTCAAAAGGTTGTCTTTATAAAGTAATTTAGAGGGGTGCCTGTAACATTGATAGAGAAAACTGTAAATTTTGGGTATTTCTTTTTGAACTTCTGTCAACAAGGTGTCCCTGTTTACGGAATTGAAAGCATTCTTAATGTCAACCTTAAGAATGACCTCTCCTTTATCGCTATTGAGAGTAAGTATTAAGTATTAGTATTAAGTATTTATAACTAAATAAATAACACATTGCTCCACATTTCACAATATGAACTTGAAACTTGAACCTTTTAGCAAGTTTGACACAAAGCCAGACAGTGAACTGTTTGTGGTAGACACAGCAGGAGACAATGATGATGTCAAGGTTGAGGACACGAAGCCACTGTCACGCAAATTACAGAAAAGAGCCAAGTTGAAGGAAGTACCAAAGTGCTTTGAAGTACTTCTACCTACTTCTAAGGTATGTTACTGAAATTTCAGTAATTTTTGTTTGAATATCTGGGAATGTGTGTGATGGCATATCGACGGCGAAGTGCCAATAACACCTAACTGACTAAGTCAAAAATTTACACGAACTGAAAAAAAAAACATTCAAAAATAGACACTTTGGTTTAGTTGGGAGGTGTTTCCACATTTTAACCGGTTAAGCACCGCACGTCGCGTATTGGCGACGAAACAGTAGAAAATCAATTGTGTCTCGTTAGCGGAGCTCGACAGATTAATTTAATGCTGTTGGTGTTGCAACTAAAAACACATTTAAGAGATTTCACTTAAACATGCGAATAACACCTTTAAATTCAAAGCGATAAAAAAGTTATGTTCTTGAAAAATGTCAGTTAGAAGGTATTGGCATTTCGCCATCGATAAGCAACAAGCTTTACTTGTTCTATCACTGATGTTGATTTTATTTGGTGGCTGCGGTATTTGCCTTGAGCTTCTTGTTAGTTGCATTCATCATTTTATTACAGTAAACGCAATGTACTGTGTGTGTGTATTTGCAAAGTAAAATAATGATTTGATTATTATTTTATTAACTAACAAAAAAGTTTAGAACCAGTATATTCTTATTCAGCCGCATGAAACAAACTATATCCAATCTATAATAATAATAAAACTAAAGAGTTTTTTTGTTTGTTAGCATTGTTTGTTTGCTTAGTAAAAGATACAACCAAGTCGAGATCAGAAAGCAAAACTGTTTTATTAACTTTTTACCCTCATTACAAAAATGTTACACTTGACAACTAATACAAACAATCAACAAGGTTCAAACATAACATACCTTTCTCTCATAATGATTGGTAAATACAATAATTAATTCAACAGAAAACAAAATCAATTTAACAAAAATGTTTACTTGTAGCATAGCAATCACTTAAAAGTCATTCATTAGGAATTCCTATAATATCGGGCCATAATTCAGGGGGAGGAATCACAATCGGCAGATCCTGTGATAATTCAGAGTCCGTATCATTGGCTGGCTGACTGTCCATGACAGGTGACCCATTAGCAGATGTGTCCGGCGGTCTGGCCAGTATTTGGTCTGCGTGTCGCCGATGCAGCTCCCCATCTTCCGTCTTAACCACATAAGTGGCCGGCCCTTCAACCGTCTCCACGGTGGCCCGACGCCACCTGTTCCCGGGCCCGTACATGCGTATGAGCACGGGCTGTAGCAACGTAAAAGTCCGCGCGGGCGGCCGCTGCGCCGCCGCCTCCAGTTGCTGTTCGGCGCGGCTCGGCGCCGAGTCGGGGTGTAAGCTCGACACTGCCGTCCTGTATCTTCGCCCATTCAGTAACTCAGCAGGTGTCTTCTTCGTAGAGCTATTGGGCACAGTCCGTAAATAGTAAAGAACTTTGCAAAGTTTCTCCTGCCATGGCATGTCCAGGTTCTCTAGTTTTTTTATTTTATTCTTAAATGTTTGAATCGTGCGTTCAATCTGCCCGTTAGTCTCTGGATGGTAGGGCGGTGAATACAAATGTTTAATTCCATTCTTTTTGAGAAAATTATTAAATTCATCCGAGGTGAACGCACGTCCATTATCGGACACCAACACGTCGGGCAGCCCTTGTGAAGTGAAATTTTTTCTCATAACAGCTATCACCGTACCACTGTTCATCGCTGGTATGATTTCAGCCTCAAACCATTTGCTATAGCTGTCTACTAGGACTAAAAACGTTTTTCCTTGAAAGGGCCCCGCAAAATCCACATGTACACGACTCCACGGCTTTTCTGAAACAATCCAAGCCTGCGGGTCCTTTGGTGGGTTATTTCTCACTAGCTGACATTGCTGACACGCGGCCACCACATTCTCAATCTGTCGATCCATGTCGACCCACCACACGTAGCCTCTCGCATACGCTTTCGTCTGAAAAATGCCCGCATGAGGGGCATGTAACAACTTTAACACTTTGTCCTGTAAGGACGAAGGTATTATGACTCTGTTGCTCCACAATAAACAACCTTTATTATGTGAAAGAGCCTCTCTTCGTGTCCAATAAGCTTGTAGGTTCGGGTCTATGTTCCTTCGTGGCCATCCGTGCAAAACGTGAAACATTACTTTTTGCAATACCACATCTTTGTTGGTCTCCGCGGCTATCTTAGTAGCGTCCAGCTCCCAGCCGCTCGGCTGCTCCTCCAGCAGCAGCACGTCGCGCAGCACATCCTCCTGCACACTTGACGTGTCCGGAGCTGTCCACCTGCTCAACGCGTCCGCGTTGCCGATCAATTTACCAGGCCTGTACTGTATACTGTAATTATAACTGGAAAGTTTCAATGACCAGCGCAACATCCTCGGTGATATCTGGTCTGGAATAGGTTTTGCGGGATTGAATAAACCGACCAACGGCTTATGATCTGTCACAATACAAAATTTACGACCCGCCAAGAATTCGTGAAACTTTGTCAATCCAAATATAATAGCCAGGGCCTCCTTATCAATCTGCCCATATCGTCTCTCATGCGCCTGTAGTGTCCGTGAGGCCATCATCACCGGCCGCTCTGATCCGTCCTCCATGACGTGTGCAATAATCGCTCCGAGACCATATTCCGATGAATCACAAATGAGAAGTAGTTCTTTCTGCAAGTCATAGCCCACCAACGTTCGATCTGATGACAGTAATCGCTTCGCCTCCACAAATGCTTCCTGTTCCTTCTCACCCCAGCTCCAAGGTCTTTTTGATTCTAGAAGTCGATACAGTGGTTCCAACACAGTGCTCTTGTCAGGCAAGAATTTTTCGTAAAAGTTATATAACCCCAAGAAGGCACGCAAGGTCTCTCTGTTAGTTGGAGCCGACTTTTCCTGAATCTCTTTGACTTTCGCAGGTGCTGGGTGAAGTCCCTCTGCATTAATCATGTGCCCTAGGAATGTGATGCTGTTCGCAGCGAACACGCATTTCTTTACGTTGAGTCGGAGTCCCATCTGTTGCAGTTTGCTCAGTACTTCTCTAAGTCTCCGGTTGTGTTCTTCATTCGTGGCTCCAGTGACCGCGATATCGTCTAATAGACACGCCACTCCGTCCATACCCGCTAACGCCGTCGACATCAGACGCTGAAAAATCGCTGGCGCCGCGCTGACACCGAACGGCAGACGATTCACTTTCATTAGACCGATAGGAGTGTTCAGCGTGAGCAGCATAGCTGTCGCGTCGTCTACCTTCAGTTGTGTGTACGCGTTTTTCAAGTCCAGCTTACTAAATATTCTGCCGCCACTAAGTCTCACAAACGCTTCCACAGACGTCGGCAGCGGATAGATGTCTGTATCTATAGCGGTGTTCACCGTGACACGATAATCACCACACATTCGTACTGTTCCGTCTTCTTTCATCACCGGCGTCACCGGTGTCCCCCACTCAGAATAACGGACAGGTGTCAGTACGCCCGCCTCCACCATCTCGTTCAACTGTCTAATGACTTTTTCCTTAAGAGGGTAGGGCACCGCGCGCGCCTTTAAGAAGCGGGGCGTAGCATCCGGCCGCACGTGAAGTGACACCTCAGGACCTTTGTACTCGCCGAGTCCTTCTTTAAATAGTTCAGGAAATTCTTTTTTATATTGTTCTATCTCCTCTTCAGCCCAGCACAATCCTGATACTTGAAGGCCTAGTGTATGGAACCAGTTCCTGCCCAGCAGATTTGGTCCGTTCCCCGACACCACGACCAGTTCACATTGCGCTTCCTTATTACCTAGCACGACACGCACGTCTGCTAGTCCCAATACTTTCAAAGGGTCTTGAGTCCATGTCACGAGCCTTAGATTGGTAGCTCGTAAGGGTGGGGGCGTCAACCACAGCCTCTTGTATGTCTCTTCCGACATAATGGTACGCGATGCACCCGAGTCCACTTCCATGGATAAATGAACGCCGTCTATCATAACGTCAGTGGTAATAGGTGGTGAGTAATTATCCACGCAGACGTATACGCCCATCATCTTCTCAGCTGAAGTGTCCACACTCGTGTTGGCTTCCCTTGCGTCGTCGACCTGCTGTACACGACCTGGCTTCTTGGCGCAGGCCGCCGTAATGTGCCCAACCTTTTTGCAGTAGAAGCACTTCGCCTTAACAAACGGGCAGCGCTCGCCCGGCCTGTGTGCGCGTGCACACCGTCGACACTCGTTCGAGTTAACATTACCAATGTCCATAGGTTCAGTCTCTGTGACACTGGACGGAGTTTGCTTAGACTCACTAGCCACACACGCAGGGTACAAATCAGGGAACGTCACTTGATAGTCTAGACACATCTGTAACGCGACCTCGTATGTCAAGTCTTTCTTTTTCAATAAGTCGCGTCGCAAGCGATCGTCCCGTACCCCCAGCACTAGTCGGTCTCTCAACTGGCGTTTCAAGTCCATGAAATTGCATTTTGCACTAAGCAGACTTATAGCCGCCACAAAGTCTTGCACGCTTTCACCTTGCACTTGTTGACGTTTGTAAAATTTTCCCGCTTGCAAAATTTCGTTAACCTCAGGTTCATAAAACTTATCCAAAACACTAAAAATGTCCACTAAAGGTACTTCCGTAGGACGTTTTGGAACTAAAAGTGATGCAATTAACGCGAAAGTGTCTCTGCCGCACTGAGAAAGAAACAGCGATCGTCCCTTGTCGAGGTTAAGTTTGTCATAACCCGCCGCATCAAGCGCGCACAGTAATTGTTCTTTATAATCACACCACTTATCAGTCTTTGGGTTAAATTGTCCGGGAAACACTATATTCGTTACATTTGCCGTCATTTTCACCGAAATTCTACTTATTTTCCGCAGTCGCCAATAAAAGATACAACCAAGTCGAGATCAGAAAGCAAAACTGTTTTATTAACTTTTTACCCTCATTACAAAAATGTTACACTTGACAACTAATACAAACAATCAACAAGGTTCAAACATAACACTTAGCATTAAATGCTAAGCAAAAACAAAGTAGTGGGTCGGGGCAATTAGAAATTTCACACGGACAAAGTCGCTTAAATAACCAAAATATCTTTTTCCAGGTCCAAGACCCAAACAAAAAGCGTAACACTGTAAATCCAATTGGATCCAAACCGTCCGCTTTGAGCAAGTTGAGAGAGAAGCGTCTAACACAGAAGGGAGTGCTTGAGAAGAAGCTGGTGGAAGCCAAGAAGAATAGGAAGATGGCTCTAGACAAGAAGAGGAAGGCTAAGCAAGTTAGACAGAACTTTGGAATAGATCTGTGGGGGAAAGATTGTAAGTACACTTTGTATAACCTAATTATTACAGTTTTTGTGAACTATACTTTTGGCATGTCTGTGTTTTCCACAACAAAAAAATTCAGCTTATTTAGTATAAAACAATCTATGGAATACCCATGCTTTTAATGTAGAAATATACATTTTTGGGTATAAAATAAGGCTATGTAATAATAAGAGAGAGGTATTGGTTCCGACTTACGAGTCGTAGATTGTGAGTTCGAACCCAGGCAGGCACTTCACTCTGTAAATTTAATTTGATCACCACTGCTCTCAAAACTGTGAAGGAAAACATTGTGAGGAACCCGGCATGTCATAGAACCAACCCGCACTGTGTCCAAGTGGTGGATTATGTACGGCCCAATCCTTCTCATAGAGAAAAGGCCTGCGTCCCAGCAGTGGGAAAATTATAGACTGATTATGCTATGCAAAAATGAATGGATGAAAGATGATATAGAAAGGATGTGAGTACTGAGTTAAAACCTGATAGAAAATATTTATAAAAACATGTTGCACTGATCCCAAGTAAGGATAACGGCAAGATGATGATTGATTTTTATTTTTACCTTAGAAAACCACCACACAGTTGGAGACCCATATTTTTTTTTTAAATACTTATTCTCTTATTCGGGAGGCACAGAACTGGTCGAAGTGGGGGTGCTTGGGGGAGGCCTAAGTCCAGCAGTGGACAGCATTCGGCAGAAATGATGATGATTCTCTTATTGCAAATGTGCAAGCCGTATGTTTCCTGGGTCAGTAGGGATGATGACAAATATTAGAAATGTTCAAACAAATAATGTAATTTCACGGAAGACATAGTAAAGCGATACCTAATTAATCGAAAGAAAAAAAAACAGTAATATTAATGGAAATGTGGACAAGCTTGGCTTTAAAAGTTTTTGGTGGGGATTATTCCCGTCCTTGTCGCGCGGTACTGACAATGTATGGCGCTAGAATGAAGTTACATACTCGTGAAATCACTTGTATTTTAGTGCCGTCTTTCTCTAGAAGTTATTTTAAAACGTTTATAACTTGGCAATTTTTTAAGCTTTTAGATTTTTTGTAGTATTGTTTGCACTATTTGGAAACAAATATATTTTTGAGTTAAAAATAATAAAAAAAATATCCTCATCCCTATTCTTTGAAAAATAACTTTATCTTCATTATCTCTCTCAAAGCAATAATATTCATTTATATCATCTTCTTCTCCAGCACTAGAAGCTAAAGGCATACCAGAAACCCTGATAGACGAGTTCATATCTGAAGAAGCACAGCTCCACAATGTGTTACCTACACAAAGGCTCAGACAAAAGCCTCCTCTAGCCAAGTCTGTGATGACGAGGGCTGCGGTGGAGACACCACATCCTGGAGTCAGTTATAATCCTTCTTACCAGGTTAGTAGCTGCATATTATTGTTTTTTTTTTTTCACTAGAAACGCCTGTTTCTAATTGAATTGAATTGAACAGCGGCCTCGCTGTTCAATCTATGTAATAAGAATAAAATAACTGGTAGTTGGTAAGTGCATCACTTGAGACTGGCTGAACCAATTTGGCTATTTTTTTTTACCTAAAACGTGAACAAATCCTCAAAAAACCTTGTATTGGTTCAATTATATTCAGTAAAAACTAATACTATTATTATTTGCTGTGTTACAGGAGCATCAAGACTTGCTCCAACAAGTGGGTAAACACGAAGAGAAGATGATGAAGAAAGAGGCGCATCTCCACAGAGTCACCACCGGCATGTTCCGAAGAGTTACACAAGCCGAGAAAGAGGTATGTTTTATGTATGAAGAAGTTGAAGATTTCTTCAGATAATACCCCAAACCTTTGTTATAGGTGCAGTTTTAACTAGTCGAGGGTTCTATTGTAAAGAGAAAAGTTCACTTTAGTATTAGTTTTTCAATGAAAATATTTTTACAAATTTTTGCGCGATTTCAAAAGATGTAATAACTTTCTAAAATCCTATTAAATACCCGATTGGAAAGAAATATTTTGGTCCACAATTATAGGTGTTAGTAGTACTTAATACTATGTCTTTATCAGTAAGTAGCTTCAGTTACAGATTATCTCGTGTGAAAATCACTAGTTATTTTTTCCGAAGATGAAACATCTCAACATTCCAACACTTTTATTAATTGTGATTTTGTGTTTTTTTCTAACATAGGGATACTTTTACTAAGCTGCCTGCCATGTCGTAATAACCTCTAATCGGGAACCAAACTTTACTGCTCTCACTTGATTTCAACACGCAATATTAATCTCCAGAACCAATGGCGCGAAGAGATGAGCTCCGGCCTCCCCCAGCCGCACAACCCCGCCGAGGACCCGGACACAGACACGGACAACGAGTACAAGTCCGTGAACCCTCCGGTGAAGAACAAGAAGAAAGACCACAAGACTCGGAGGAAGCAGAAGGAACGGCTGGTCGAGAAGGAACGGTTGAAGAGGCTGAAGGTTGATAAGCAGAAGATTACGGATCTTTATAAGTGAGTATTTGAGCTTAGTTTATTGTATTGGTAAACTAATACCCAATATTTTTAGTGAGAAGACCCGAGTGGCAATCCTACTTTCAAGTTTCTGATAACCCATTGAATTTTAATCCATTGTCAAATCTCTGGATGTATGATTTAATTGGCTGTTCTTATTTCGTTTAAACAACCACAGCAGTTGACACAAGTTTGACAATGTGTTAGTTAATTTTTATGTTGATAAGTTTTTGAGAAACTTAGGGGCCGTCTCCACGAGCGAGAGAATCGCGGCGATAGTGTCGCCGTATCATCAAATTAAAATTTTCGCCGTGTGGAGACACGTTCGAAGGGAGTGTATAGAAATACGTGGCACGACGATAATATCGCCGCGATTTTCTCGCTCGTAGAGACGGCCCCTTAGTGTAAAGAAACTTCGGCACATAGTGGGCAGTCCTGACACAATTTTTTTTGTAGCTGATTTTTTCTACTCTTCGTATGCTATAATATTAATAGTAGATTGTACAACTAAGGCATAAAAGAAGCTATTTTACCCCGAGACGTTTATATCCACCCGAGCCGCAGGCGAGGGTGGACAGTTAAGTCGAGGGGTAAAATGGCTCGTTTATGCCTGAGTTATACACTCTGCTTTTCACTTCGATTGCGAGAAAATGAAACAAGCATGAAGTATACAGTACATAATTAATCAAAAATGTTGCAAAGCATAGCTAATTCCCGCCACCACAGATAATACCACCACGAAACTTTTTAAAAGTTTTTTTTGTTTAATTTCAACATTTGTCATTCGACTTGGGTACTTCATACTGCCAAGTCATAAAAACGTTTCTTTGCGTTTTTAAATAATAAATGACAACTATTTTACCTGATTTTATTAAATTAACGATAGAAAACACGGAAGTGGTATAAATTAAAGAAAATGAAATAAATCACGACTTTAATCTGCGAAGTTTTATTGCGCCTGTGGCTGTTGGGCCTGATTACCTTAGTCTCAGAAAAAAAATTACTTTATGCACTAGAACATAAAAAGCGATTTTATGTCGCCTAAGCACAACATAAAGACGAACTTTTTGAGCATGAGAAGTGAAAAAAAAAATTAAGTCCTGTAGTTGTAGTGAAAATAAGTTCAGTATTCGCCCTCAGCAATTGTGATCTGGATTATGGAATCAATTGAATGGTGGTCAGATTTTGGGATTTCTGATTGCTAACAACTCACTGTTCAATAATGTTTTACTTGCTGGCTAATTTGGCTAAAGACACAATGTGTGAAGTATGGTACACAATCACGTTTATTATTAAAGTGACCGAATTAAAAAAAACTAGTTTTTTGGCAAATCGCAAAAAACGTTTTGCAATTAGGACTTCGGTTGTTTATTTGGAAATAAATGTTACAATATGTTAGTTGCAGTGTTATTTTTATTTTTTTGTCATAGAATATGAACCACATATTTCACAGATGGTGTTGAATCAAAGATGACGGTGTATCTAACTCATTTATGACTAATTTTGAATTCGATCGCTTTAATACTAAGCAAGCGACATGTGCATGTCCTTTTCAACACTATGCCTATAAACAAATAATCTTTTTTTCCAGACTACGCAAACTCCAGTCCTCAATAAAGACCCGTGAGCAGAAGCAAGCGGACGAGCGTACCAAACGCGCAGAGAAGCGCGCGACGACTGAAGCGACCGCACTGCCCACCCTCAGCGCGCACAAGACGCCCGCTAAGGAACCCGACTTTGTGGACCCCAAGCAACTGACTGGGGACCTGAGGAATATTCAGTCTACTAGTAAGTAGAATGACAATAATCCTATGATAATAGATTTTATTTCTGTAAGTAGGTTTCTATAAACACACACGTCAATCATATTTAAAAAAAAGGGAAAGGCCGAAACAAACTCGGAGGTCACAGTCTCTTTTAAAGTACATAAACTTGTTAATGTCATTACTTCCCAGAATTTGATCCTTATTAGGGACACTATCGAATGGTGTAATAATACAGTGTGTTTTTTTTTTCAAAATCAACGGGTTCGATTCTTGGCTAGAAATATTGATTTTTCAAAAACCCAATGATGCAGTTTTAGTTTTCATCAATATCGAGCCCGTGACTCCTTTCAGTACTTTTCGCTATTCCTCATAGTTTCGGCTTTGGCCATCCACGCCCACTTGGAAAATTCATCCTGTATACAACGCCCCGACAATAATCGTCGGACAGTACCCACCAGACACGACATCCGTCTGGTCGGAGGATCCTCCCTTTTTAATGGAGGATGAGTGAACTTTACACCGTGTTCCTGTTCCTCATGCCTTTACAAGTACACGAGACTTCAATCTAGCGATTAGTCGCAGATTTCTCATTTCCTTCATAGGCGGCAGTAAAATATTTATCATCAGTAGAACAGGCATCCACATAAACAATATACAAACCTAAACCCTATGCTACTAAACATAAAGTCCAATTTTACAGCAAACCCCCTCCGAGAACGTTTCGAGTCTCTCCAACGCCGCGGCGCCCTCGCAGCTTCCAAGTTAATGATGAAGAAGAAGAGGAAACTCAAGAGCTACTTCAAAGCAGGCCACAAAGTCACAGAGAAAGATATCGAGAAATACGTCACCAGGAACGTAGGTAAAAAGTGATCTTATTGTTTGAGGAGTAGGGTCGGGTTTACCTTGTATGATAAGGAGTGTAAAATGTAAGTAATGTGCATTTAGTACGTTAATAAAGAGTTATTTAACGATTTTGGTAGTTTGATTTATTTTATTCCTTGTTTACTGATGAGTATTAAGTTGCTTGGTACAATAGTTTTAAGATTGAAAGTCATACTTTAGTATCTTAGAATCACTCAATATTTATAATTTCTGAAGTGAAAACTTCTTTAGGAGCACTTTGCGCTCTTTCTGAACAGTGAACGAACAGATCTATGGCGCTGAATCGGATGTACTCGGTTCCAGTCGGTCGGTGACGCTGAATTGCGTATACTAAGCTAAATATTAGGCTGAATCGCATATACCAAGCTAAATATTATTAAGCGCTGAATCGTGTATTACTCTGCTCCAGTCATAGGTTTTCCACTTCTTTCGTGTGGTTATAAATTATAAGCACACACCATCTTTTTTCATAAGGTTCACCGTCAAACTAACTATAATTGTTGCATCAGAGGGTTTTGAAAAAAAAGTCCAAAAATTAATTTTATACAAAAATTTACTAAAAAAATATCTAACATATAATACATCTAGAAATAGTCCACTTACGAATATATTACAGAGAAATCGTGGCAGTGTAACGAATATAAAAAACTAACGTAAACATAGCTATGTAGGTAACTCAGTATTTAAACCTAGGATGTTTCCTAAAAATAGGAAAATTAAACATTACAATCGCTTATAAATAGAATACTTTGCGTTAGTCTATGTAGTCGAATTTTTCAATAACAAAACGTAATAAGTTAACTAGGTTACAAACTAGGGTGGCTGTGTCGAGCAATATGCACATAAAGTTATGTTGAACATTTTTTGTTATTGGCAATAATCGCCTTAATGTGTTTACATTTTCATCAATCACTTTTCGAACAGATTATAGATACTTTATGAGAAATGGATGTTAATATTTTCATTCGTGGATATTCTTTTAATTCATGCTAATAGTTTAAAATATAAAGCTAAAGCTAAGCTAAGCTTAGCTTTATATTTTTCAAGAATAAAGTTTATGGAATGGTTTTTCATACATTGTCATATTCGAAATCTGTAGGTTACAAAATATTTTCAAATATCTGTAGACCTAACAATATTCTTCCTTAATCAGGAATCGAACCGAAGTTTTCAAATTGATGTTATGTTGATAATTGTAATCATTTCATTTCCATCACAAAACACATATTTTCACGAGTTATTGTCCAGATTATTTTAAAACCTTTTGATGTACATTGCTAGTGATAGCCGTAGGTATATCAATTTCAAGTAAATTTCAGTGCTATAAAAATTACATTTTACATCGTATTATGTGCATATTGACCCAAACAGCCTGTTTAGAATCATCATAATTTTCAAACAGCTGAAAATACTGATGCTCTCAAATGTCGGCTGAAAACAAATAGGTTCTATCTACATAATCACATTTACACGTTTATATTTAGGGTTTGAAATTGTTTATATTGCAACGTTCTGTTTGTAACTTTCTCTTGTAAAACTAATTATATAGTTAAAACTTTTATTTACATATGGCGTACATGATGCCACTTGCCATTATCGCCAGTCAATCTTTTGGTAGTCTTGTTGCCAATTCCTGATTTGGTTTAAAAGTAATCTGGGTCGCAATGTTTATCAAGCCTAGGAATTCCTTTAACCATGTTAATAATTATGAAAGGTTTCTGTTCTGTATCATTTTTCATAATCTTAAAATTTCCTTCCCACCCTTTACCTAAATTATTGTTCTAATGCTCATTATTGATTAATTAAACTGTTAATAATATTTACTACGCAAAAAATATCTCATTATTTTTAAATCTGTTAACCCTACCCCACAATTAGGCTTTGAATTTACAAAATAAGTTACAAATCAGAACGCTCATTTATCTAAAAACATCAAATTCGATCTAGAAAATAAAAATGTCGCACTGGACTCAACCCTAAATATAAAAACAGAATCCTTACGTGTCTAGAACATTCTCAACCCCACCTCGCCGCGATAGAGTACAGCGACCTTAATAATTCTAAGGCCCTGGTATCGGACGTGGCTTTACCGTCACTGGATGATGCAACCCTAGCTTCAGCTATAGGAGTATCTATAAAAGGTACTTTAGTAGTTGTTTTTGGTTCGACAGGAGTTGTTCTGACGTGGAATTTCTTAACGCCTCTTCGACTGGCTGTGTTACTACTGGTTCTAAGTGGACTGAAAGTTGTAGCTGAAGTTTCTAAGTCTTCTGTTGTTTTAACACTTTCTGTTGTTGTCGTTGTTGTTGTGCTGCTGATTTGTGCTGCGTTTGATAGAGAATTGATTGCGCTAGGATCTAAGTTTAGGCTTTTACCTCTCCTGTCTCCTCTCGGCCTTTCTATTCTATCTGTTCTTCTGTGTACATTTCTGTCAGCTTCTGTGGTAGTTAGTTCAGCTACCTCTTCTTCTTTAGCGATATCTTCCATATCCTTTTGAGAGACAGCCATCAAAGCTTCGAGTAAAGCTTTCTTGGATGCCTCAGCGGTAGTGTTATGATCATCATCACACGTCTGTATCAGCAGCAATATCAATCTCTTTACCGTCTTTGATTTCGTTTTTTTCATTACATTCATAAGTTTTTCAGCAGTAGTCGCGTTCATGATTTCTTTAGCTTTTTCTACTACTGTATCGGTTATTGTTGTTAAGTCTTGCGCGGGTTCTGTAGAAGAATCTCGTAGCAACCTTCCTTGTCTTTCGAAATCTTTTGTCTCATGTGTGGATACTTCGAAAGCGACGGTAGGTGAAGCAGTTTGTTCTGTAGCTACGTACTCTGTGGGAGTGGTAGCTGTGTTAGGAATGTATGTGTTCTCTGATAAGCCTTGATTCTGGTTTGGCGCAGTTGGACTCAAACCATCGTTGAGCGTGATCGGGTCTATTACAGTACTCTGCCAGTTTCCGTAAGTGCTCGACCAAGCGAATTGGTTTGTAGTCTTCTCGCTGTCGGGAGAGGTGAAAACTGTGTCTGGTACCGTCGGTGTGGTGGTTAGTATTTCTGTTTCTGTCACTCTTGCGGTTGTAGTCGGCTGCGTTGTAGTTTGTACAGTTGTCAGATCCTCATCAGGTATTGTAGGCGCTTCGAGGTCCTCAGCGGGTTTCTTGACCGGTTCTGCGTCAATGGTTATCTGTTTTCCATGACGAATGCTGTTGGCTTGTGGCGCAGCGAACGATTGACTGTGAGCTCTTTGCAATTCTTCCTCATTCTCTAATTCAACACTTTCCGTCTCAGTGAAGTAGACTGATGTTGTGGAGGGAATTGCTGTAGTGGTCCTAATCTTCTTGCTTTCAAAGTCGCTGACGGATGTCGACACTGATGGGTCAATACCCCAAGCAGTTGGCAAGTTTGTAGCCTCAACATACTCGCTCAAAGGTTTACCTTCTGTAGACACAGCATTTGTTCCGTAAGGAGAATCATTTAGAGTCAAAGCATTGTTCTGGAATCCACCATATTTGTGGATCGAATAATCGCTTTCTGTCGTAGTTGCGGCTTCGTTGTTAATGCTTGAGAGTGTATTGATATTTACTGCGACAGTGTTGGTATATGAAGGTGTGGTGGCAGCGGGAGTAGACGGAGATGTGTATGAGGCCGATATTCTTCCACAGCATCTGAATGGATTTCTTGCAGTAGTGGATAGAGAACTGTATGCAGCTGATGATGCATATTCTGACACTGGTCTAGGAGTAGTAGTTGTTGGCTCTTCTGTTACCGGGTAACTTGTAGGTACACCTAAAGACTTCGGCTCTCGTACATTATTCGATAGTGGTGGTACTGCTTTGTGATCATCAGAGAAGCCTAAGATTTCATCGTCTTCTTCGTTGACTGTTGTTGTTGGTTCTGTATTGATGGATTCTTCTGTAGTTGTTAACAAATCGCCGAATGATGGGTGGGTTGGTCTGATATCGGATAGAACTTTCCTGAATTGTACTGGATCTTGGAGGTACGCAGATAATGCATGTGTAAATACTTGAGCTAACTCCCTGATTTGCGGAGAAGTAGCAATGGGGTTTTGGCTCTGCTGAACAGACAAATCCTCAGCTAATTCATTGTAGGTCCCATTAGGATCTTCCCTTATTTCCTCCAATAATTCCGCGTTGGTCATTTCATGTCCAAAGAGGTTGCTGTATTTGTTAATAGTTTGACGGCTGAATAAAGCTGGGAGTACTTCTTCCATTGCCTCGTAATCATCAAAGATAGGTGAGACTGTCTCATTTTCCTCAGGAGTCGGGGTGGTTGACAAATTATCCAAAGCTGTCGCGTAATAGATTGCCAAGCTGTGTAATGTCTTAGGAGTTAATGATGGTGGGACGACTAAACCTGGCCTATTGGGCTGATCTCCAAAGTACCTGTCAGTCATAGTCGTTGGGACAGTAGGCTCAGTGGGTCCCGTAGGTCCGTACCTATCCAGATTCAGCTTCCTCATGAGTCTTTCGCGACGTTCTTGGTAAGAAGGTTCTGTGGTCACCTGGTTTGCCTGGTTAGTGCTAGAGTATACGTCATATCTGTCAGATGATGCAGTTTGAGTGAAAACATCAGCTCTTGTCGTGTGAGGGATCTTAGTAGCCGATTCGAAACTATCCTTCGTGTCAATAGTCACTCTCTTTTGTTTTTCGACATAGTCGCTTCTTGCTGTTACTTGTGGTACTGGTTTTTCTGTAGTAGTTGTCGTTGTTGTTGTAGTTGTCGTTGTTAGAGTCTTGTTTTTCTCTTTCTGAAGGAATCCTTTCAGTAGAGATACTCCAGGTCTGGTATAAGGTTCTTGCTTTTCAATAATTGTGGAATAACTCTTGGTGTATGGAACCAATGTTGGTCGTTTGGTCGTCAGCTCAGGAGTCGATGGAGGGGAATGTTTGTCACGAATATCGTATAGTGTCGTCAAGTTTGGATTGGTTTTAGCTTTGGGTTTGACAGGAACGTTTGGTGTGTAAACCGGGTATGGTCTGTATGCCTTGTTATGGAAATCTTGGAGGTATTGCCTGTTATTGTTGTTCGCAAAAGCTGCAGTTTCTGCCGCGACCTGCATCTCTCTGAAACTATGGTCCGGAGTATTTCTGTTTACAGGAGATTCGGTAAAAGTAGGTTGTGTGGACCTGGCAGGCACATTACCAAACTTAGTCGAGATCAGTTGAACTAAATTCTTCCTCCGTTGTTCAAAGGCAGTTGTGGCGGCAGTTCTTTGTGTCGGGTTAAAGTTGTCAGTAAACAAGGCTTGGTATGTCTTCACAGTCGCTTTAGGGATCTCGGTCTGTCTCTGTCTGCTTCTGAGTAGTCGTTCAGTCGTGCTGGGCACATTGACTGGCGTGCGTCTGGACTCTGCCCTAATGTTGGTGTCAGCGCCGATTTGTTGTAGGTCCTGGTTCTTGCTAAGGCTTTGTGTGACCTTCTGGCTCTTCTTCTGTTCATTAGAGTAGTACTCGGCGCTGGACTCGTAGAGGGCGGGGGCAGAGGCGCAGTCCACCTTGAACCACCAGTCACATATGAGGTGCGACTGGCTAAAGATGGTGCCGTTCGGACAAAGGAACGAGATCTTGCGGGATGTGTCGCATATGTGGAACACCTGGAATTATTAAATTGGGGTAAGTTGCAAGATTCGACTAGGAGAAGGTTTTGAAGAATATTGATACTTTTGTGTAGTGTGCTTTAAAGTTCACAAGTCTTTCGTGAAGTAACGTCGAGTTTTTGGCAGGACAAAGTTGGTCATATTTTTTAACTTTATAAGAGTTAGCCCAAAATTATAGGCAACACGCAGTACAGCTCCGTTTATATGTGATATCCCATAAAAAAACACCCTGTTATAACTAAGATAATTATGCCAATGATTTACTTTAGTGGAAGTCTTCGAAAGTCCCTGTTTATCAGTCCAAGTTTCGTTGCCGAAATGATTATCATTTATCGTTATAAATGGAGCTATACCTGGCAATCGGTTTCCAAGTCGGCGTAGTATCCGGTGGGCACGTTCTTGCAGTTGAAGCCCGTGGGCGGGATGTTGGGGTACGCCGGGAAGTCCACACCAGACCTGCCAATCACACCTGGAAACGAAAGTATTCAATATTAGAAGTGTTCTTAGCTTTACGAAGGGTAGGGATTTAGGGAAGCGGCGAAAAACCTGCAACACAAATGTGTTCTCGAAAAAGTTCAATTCTAGTTTCATTTTTTGGTAGCCTTTGCGGCCCAAGCCGGTGAAAGGTTGTTGCGTTACCTAAGTCCAAATGAGTGAATTACCTAGATAAACTCAGATATGCTCTGGAAAAATAGGCTTTGTCTGAGAAAGTAGGTAGGTAGGTAGGATTATAAAAATTGTAGAATATTTGAATCTCTTCGCCTGCAAGGATCATAAATCATTATCATTTTCTAGTATTGTCAATGTCAGTCTGTGGCAAAGACCATTTTTGTTCTGCAGACTTTTATAGAAGAGTTATTCCAGACTGAGATCCCTCTACCCCCCCCCCCCTCCACCCCCTCTCGATCCCCTGCTAGTTCGTCTTCAGTTTTAAACTTTGTCTTATCCACTATAAGCTTTCTCATTCCGGTTTGAGCCAGTTTTTCTTTTGTTTTTATTCCTGAAGGATCGTCAGCAACAAAAATAAGTACAGGGAAGACTATTGATACTGGGCAAGTACGCACGACGACATAGGTATCAAGCTATACATTTCCAGTATAAGCCTTCTCATTATACGAAAAGCCTATACTTACAATGCGAGGTCAGCTAAAACTGGAAATATACAGGGTGTTACGGAAAGGGTATATCAATACAAACGGGTTGAAGAGTGTATCTGGTCTAGAATCTCTGTACAAAATTTCAGCTCAAAAGCATTAACTTTGAAATTGCTTAATATTTTTTATTTCGACATCATGGCGCTGCACTGGCGCGCGGCGGCGTGATGTGCGTGTACGGTCAGCATCAAAAGTTGATTAACACTTCAGTTTTTTTAATCTTAGTTATTGAGCAAAATATTTGTTCAAAATTGCAGCAGAAGAATTTTTTTTTAGAATATATATTCTTGTCTGTTATGTGAAAAGCTAAAAATCAGTTTATTCAAAAAAGTTGTTGTCAATTTAATAACACGTAAAAATGATAGTGTTAATCGACTTTTGATGCTGACTGTACTAAGCGCACAGACACATTAAAGATAATGGATAATGACCCTCGTAGTGTGGTGACACGTTTGTTATGATTTCAATTTAATAAACTATCGAAATAAAAAAATATTAAGCATTTTCAAAGTTACTGCTTTTGAGCTGAAATTTTGTACAGAGATTCTAGACCAGATACACTCTTCAACCCGTTTATATTGATATACCCTTTCTGTAACACCCTGTATAGGTTGATGCGTCGTCGTGTGTACCAATGTGACTTTTTCAATTCATGTTTTGTTTCAATATTTGTGTGTCGATTTATTCCGGTCTGATCACCTGAGCCCCCCCCCTCTGTCCCCCCCTCCTCGATCCCCCGCTAGTTCGTCTTCTGTTTTAAACTCTGGCTTATCCACTTTATGCCAGGTTACTCTTTTTGACAGGTACGTACAGTCAAGAGAAAATAAATGATTTCGGTGTGTTGTGTGTGTGTACTTACTTTCTAAGTTTATCTTGGACATTACCAACATCAGTGAAGGAAAAAAAAATGTTAGGAAATTGTTAATATTTGTAAGTCTGATCGCCAACCCGTCTCGAGCATGCGTGGTGATCCTTATTCGTATGAGAAGAGGTCTTTGCGCTGCAGGCTGATACCTTGATACTCAACGGCTGGTTGGCTGTTGGTATGACCCTCTTCAACAGCGCCTTGCCAACCGTGTACTGCTAGACACAGTTTGGGCTATCTCCTATAGACTATAGCTACTAGGTATTACCTTGATACTCGACGACGTCCTCAGGTTGGTTGTCCGGGGGTATGAGCCTCTTCACCAGCGCCTTGCCTTCCGTATAGTGCTCAAATCCGGCCGCTCCCATAGCCTGGGCTATCTCCTGTAGACTCTCTACGCTTGGCGCGGGCGCGTATAGCTCGGTGTCCTTAAAAAGAAAATGAAAGTGATTAAAACGTGGTGGATAAAAATTATAAAGTTCCCGCATGATGTGTCGTTGTCTTGAAATCTGAAGGAACAAGTATAATGTTTGCGTGAAGTGGTTTTAAATCGAAAGAGGATATCATTGCGGTCATCCAACGTCCCTAACTTGACCAGCAAAGGGGGGAAGTCGGTCATTACCTCGTATTATAAGAAAAGTTGTGGTTCAAGGAATTAGGAAAGTAGTTAAAAAGTTACCTGTCGCCGTTGCGCTGTCCGGCGAGCTCCATCACAAGCGCCTGGAAAACAAAAAAAAACATTGTCATTAACACAATATTAAAATAAACATTTTATGCATTTGCCACCATAATTATGTCATCTCGCAAAAATTAGGCCACCTTATTTTTATTAACTCTTGATTGACAATGACTATTAGCATTTTCCTAAAACGTTACATCTCATGTTTTTCAAGATCAGACAGGCAATTCCCTTATAGGTAACTAAAAAAAAAAAGTTGTTTATTGGTATCAGAAAATAACATTCACAATATTGTAATTTCTAGATAAAAGAGTACGCACGCGCGATACTAACGTTCGCATTTTAGGTGTTTATTTATAAACGATGATTAAAGATAATTGATGTTTAATCTGTCGAGCTCCGCTAATGAGACAATTGATTTTCTATTGTTTCGTCGTCGATCGGCGAACGGCGCCGCTTGACCGGTTAATCGTCAAATGTATGGTCAAACAGTCGCTATAATACTTAACTTTAAGCAACTTTTATGAATAAAGGAGCTAATCTCAGTCTCAATCTGTCAAAATTGCCGTTGATTGTCATGGCGTTTTAAATTACGCGAGTTGGCTTTGAGGATGTATGTACCTACCTAAGTCCACGAAAACTACCTACAATACCATCTCTTTTCAATCGGGAACTCAACAATCAATTTCTTCTGAACTTCAACACGAATTTATCTACCGCGCCATTTTTACATCCGGCAGACAAGACATCACATTGTCACGGTCAGACTAATACATATAAATCCCACCTCCTCACAATAATACAATTAACTCAGTAATCGACATAAACGTTTACAACCAGACAACCGCATCGTATACCAACAGTTTGATATTAAAAGCGTCCTTATTTCAAAGGAGTAAGGGAGGTTTTACAGTTGAAGTGGTACCACTGATTTGTAGTTGGATTTACAAGTGTATGAATAATGGGGATAGACAATGGGACCTGCTTTCTAATGTAAGTCGTGGTCGCTACGCGGGGATCCCGCGGTGATTCACGATTCACGGTATCCGATTAGGTGGTGGACTTAGGAATGGTAGAATGGCGATATACTCGCTGTTACGTTCAAATTAATGAGTAGATAGATAAAAAAATATTAGAAATTTTTTCTAAGACCAGAAATTATTTAAAGTTTTCATCATTCTCCTGCCCTTAGGGCTTGTACACAAAACTGCGATGCGACGTCGCATCGTAAAAATCTGCGAGCTATTTCTATATATGTATAACCTTTCTGCGTTGCGAATTCGCATCGCGCCGATTCGAAGTTTTGTGTACAAGCCCTTATCCCAATTTATTTTCTTACTTATACGCTATTTTAATATTCAGGTGCCGTTTCGTTTAAAAAAATAGGTTTTTATTTACTCATATATAGATTACTAGCAGCGCCCCGCGGTTTCACCCGCATAAGTCTCGATCCCGTGGGAATATCGGGATGAAAAGTATCCTATGTCCTTTCCCGGGACTCAAACTATCTCTATACCAAATTTGATCTAAATCGATTCAGCGGTTTAAGCGTGAAGAGGTGACAGACAGACAGACACACTTTCGCATTTATAATAAGTATTCATCTGTCGAGATCCGCTAATGAGACACAATTGTTTCGTCACCAATGGGCGACGCGCGGTGCTTGACCGGTAGTACCTATGGCTGTGGATTTTATATTTTGGGTATGTGAGAACGTTGTAGGCCTTGTAGACTGAAGATTTGTAGACCATTTTCTATTTTTTTGTTAAGTACCTGGTACTTGTTGACAGGCCTACACTGTCCTCCAATACCTATTAATACCTAGGTACTGCAATTTGAAAACATTGTAAAAGCCAATTATTTTTAAAAGAGTAACTGTGGAGTTTCTTGCCGGCTCTTCTCCATAGGAAACGACCAAGTGGAACCGTGCATAAATATAATATTGATTTGATTTAAAACCCGCTGATCCAATCTCACTATAACCACAACCTAACGTCGCATAGCGTACCAACTAGAGAGTGAAAGTATCGATGTGATCGATGACTCGCAGAACACGTGAATGAGATGTACCGCTTATCGATATGTAACACAATAGTGGTGCCCGTAATAGTGGGCGTTCGTTTGTTTTAAATTCGAGTTGTTAATGATTGAAGAAAGCTTTTTATGTCTGGGAACTGTTTTATAATATGGTGAAGAGGATTGACTCTGGTAAGCTGCTAAGACGAAGAGGCTGTCAAAGGGTGTCATTAGGGAGGCTGTTGAACATGACAATGGCATAGAATAAAATAGAGTAGATACATTTACAAACAAAGTTGTTACAGTTGTGAGGAATCCCTGTCGTTGTACTTTCTACCTAATATCATTATATAATATAAAATCAACCATCCTTTAGTTCATTTAAAAAAATTACAAAAATTAAATTTCTATTAAGTTAATTTATCGACTACGAAATCTTGTACTTACAGATTTTTTTTGTTTTGCATTTTTTCATTTTTTTATGCTGCTAGCTAATTTTTAATTTTTGCAACACACCCCAACATAACATACACACGCACATACATACATTTTTATTTATTTTTATAACGCCTGTATTCGTCGAGGTGTTCGCATCTCACTTACACTTCATGTTACATTATAATAATAATAATAATAAACGTCAAGTTCCCAAGTTGTGACGGAGCTACTCGACCAAAACCAGCCGTACCAGCCTGGCAGCACAGGATCGAGTGTCGTATCGATGAGACCAGGGTACTCATCGGCAAACTATACTGCTTCAGGGAGGGCAATACACGACCACGAGTGATGCGCTTTGTGAGACGAGCATTCACGGGGACTGGAATCAGCCCTCGAGAGTACATATCCCGTGTCACAGAGCGCATCGACTTCCTGAAGCAGAAAGTTTGTGCATGGGCGAGCCGAATTCGGCGGTATAAGCGGCGGATTGATCGATACACGCAGAATCGCATGTTCCAGAGCGATGAAAGGTGGGTATATAGAGCTTGGGAGCGACCTGAACAAAATGTGACAGATGTATGCCGCCCGGATGATGCCGCCACGAGTGCATTTTGGCGCAGCATTTGGTCGGTGCCCGTCTGTCACACTGAAGCTGGCTGGATACGGGATGTCGAGCGAGTGTGTGAGACTGTACCAGAAATGGAAACAATACTAATTACGCCATTAGACGTTGCCAAAGCCGTCCGTCCGTTACCGAATTGGAAATCGCCGGGACCGGACGGACTGCACAACTTTTGGTTGAAATGGCTAATTAGTTCACACACTTGCCTGGCATCTCAGTTCCAGTCATCTTTAGAGTCTGGGTCGCTACCGCAGTTTCTAACAACAGGCGTTACCCACCTGCTCCATAAATCAGGTAGTCCCGCGGAACCCAAGAATTATAGACCGATCACGTGTTTGTCGACGGTTTATAAACTTCTTACATCCATTTTGAGAGCGAAAATTAACACGCACATTGAGAGTAACTCGATTATGTCTGCCTCTCAAAACGGATGTAGGAATGGGTCCCGCGGTACTAAGGAGCTACTCCTCATAGACATGGCCATTAGCCAACAGGTTCGTCGATCCCGCAAGGATATGTCGACATGTTGGATAGACTATAAGAAGGCCTACGACTCGGTGCCACATACATGGCTCATGAGGGTGCTGGAGTTGTACAAGATAGATGCAACTCTACGCACCTTCCTTGAGTCGTGTATGGGGCAATGGAAGACGGTCCTTCGCTATCCAGGATGTCGGCAGATCCAGGGGAATAATGAACCTGTATGGATTAAGCGGGGAATATTTCAGGGCGACAGTTTGAGTCCACTTTGGTTCTGCTTAGCCCTGAATCCTCTAAGTACACTACTGGAGGATTCAGGTCTAGGCTATCGGTTGAGGAGAGGTGGTCAGGTCATATCTCACCTCCTCTACATGGACGATTTGAAACTCTTTGCCCCCAACAAATTGCGTCTGATGGAGCTACTGAAGGTAACTGAAACTTTCAGTAGCGCCATCAGGATGGAATTTGGTGTGGACAAATGTGCAGTCATGCATGTAAAGCGAGGGGAGATTATGGATTCTGAGGGAATTCAACTCTCGGATTCCATAAACCTTAGATCCCTCTCCTCATCTGAAAGCTATAAGTATTTGGGTATGTCGGAAGCGTTAGGCATCAACGATGCTGACATGAAGCAATCGTTGAAGGAACGCTTCTTTTGTCGCCTGAGGAAGGTATTAATTAGTCTTCTTTCGGGCGGAAATAAGGTGCGAGCCTTCAACGGTTGGGTCATGCCGGTTTTGATGTACTCTTTCGGCATTCTCAAATGGACTCAAACCGAACTCGACGCCCTGGATAGAAGGGTCCGCACACTGCTGACTGCAAATCGGATGCATCACCCACGATCATCGGTGATGAGACTGTATATCCCGCGGAAGTGTGGGGGTCGAGGCTTTTTAAATGCAAAGACCCTCCACAACCGCGAGGTGTGCAGTCTCAGGGAATATTTTTTAAAAGCTGAAGTGGGTATGCACCGTGATGTGGTCGCAGTGGACAAAGGGCTCACCCCGCTGTCCATGGCTAAAGAGAACTGGCGCAAACCTGTAGTACTTACTACCGATGACCGCAAGAAGGTATGGCAAAGCAAGGAGCTTCACGGGCGCTTCTATCGGGCTCTCCATGAGCCCGGTGTAGATTTCTTAGCGTCCGTATCCTGGTTACGTTTTGGTGATCTTTTCGGGGAAACCGAAGGTTTCGTCTGTGCAATTATGGACGAAGTTATCTTGACGAATAACTACCGCAGACATATTATGAAGGACGGGACGGTTGACGTGTGTCGGGCATGCCACCGTCCGGGTGAGTCTATCAGACATATTATCTCTGGTTGTTCTCGTCTGGCTAACGGCGAGTACTTGCACAGGCATAACCAAGTAGCCAGGATTATCCACCAGCAACTTGCTTTGAAATATAAACTTGTGGATTCTGAGGTACCGTATTACAAGTATGTGCCCGACCCAGTTCTTGAAAATGACCATGCCACGCTGTACTGGGATCGGTCTATCATTACTGACAGGACTATTGTTGCCAATAAGCCTGATATAGTGGTGATAGATCGATTAGCGCGCCGCACAATGATTGTCGATGTTACCATTCCACATGACGGGAACCTCGTGAAAGCTGAGAAAGAGAAACAAATTAAATATCTTGACTTAGCACACGAGGTTGTTGACATGTGGAATGTGAGCTCGGCTATCATTGTGCCGATTGTCGTATCGGCCAATGGGCTTATGGCCCAAAGCCTCGACCAACATCTGTCGAGGCTCTCGTTAGGCGGTTGGATCAAGGGCCTGATTCAGAAGGCAGTACTCCTTGATACGGCTCGTATTGTGAGGAGGTTCCTGTCTCTGGAGCCCTAACCACCGGTAGCTTGGACCCTGCTCCCGACACCGGCGGAATACTATTTTTTATATTTTTAAATGTTTTTTATACGTATTTTTTATATTTTAAGAAATATTTAAAAATGTAAATTAATATGTACATAAATAAATAAACGAAATAATAATAATAATATCGTTTATTTATAAAAGAGGATACATTTGCACTGAAAAGCTTAACAATTAAAATAGCGCACAGTTGCTAATTTGCCTGAACTAGGTTGGACCTGTGCTTCAGGCTAGAAAGCGCATAAATTCTTAATGTAATAAATTAACAATGAGTAGGTATAACGTAAAAACTAAATTAAAACTTAGGTACTTAACTAAAAGTAAATAAAATAGCATGTTAGCATTTCTATTTGCAGACAATAAGTAGGTCTTCTGTCTGTGCATAGTCGATGGTTAATAAATAATTAAGTATAATTTTTTTACAGCTATAGTAATTTAGTTTATAGATACTTAGTTTTCTATTTAATCTATTGTACAGGAATGGGCCTAAGAAAGTTAAAAATCTTTCTACAAAGACATGTTTTGAGGTTGCGTTAGATATGCATACTAAATCATTCCGTCTCTTGTTAGTGTTGTCGCAATTGTAGGCAAGCATGGTGTGCTGTTTTAATACTAAGTGCATAATGAAAAGCTGGCGAACAGTTAGCACATTGCAGGATTTATACAGCAGATCTGTGGGAAAAAAGAAGGGATGGAAGTTTGCTACCTTTAAAACTGCTCTCTGAGCTCTTTCAAGAGGAAGCAAGTTAGTTTTTGGTGCGCCACCCCAAGAAGTGATACAGTATTGAATTATAGATTGACATAGGGCCAAATAAACTTGTGTGATTAATTTTGAATCTGCTAATGTTCGCAATTTTTTAAAAACAAATATTAGTTTGCGCACTCTTTTAACTAGGCTTTCAATATGTTTTTTAAAAGAGAGTGTGTCGTCCAATATTACCCCCAGGTATTTTATGTTGCTTGTTTTGCGGATAAAAGGACAATTACACATGGTGATTGTACGGTTTCCACATTGATGGGCGTATAGATAGGGGTTAGTAATGTTAAGCTGAGGCTTGCGCATGGAGAAGTGAATATATTTGGTTTTTTCGGCATTTAATGTTAGTAAATTGCTATGAAGCCAATTAGTCACAGTATTAAAACCTAGTTGAGCGATTTCGAACAGTTCGCTACTGGTTTTAGCGCTAAATATTAACGCCGTGTCGTCGGCATATGATATTATTTTGCCATCTTTAATATTTAGATTACATAAGTCGTTAATATAAATAAGGAAGAGGGTGGGGCCCAGAATACTCCCCTGAGGAACACCAAAACCAGTATTTTTCTGCTCATCGCTCGTAATATTATCTATTCTAACACATTGGTACCGGTGGTCTAAATAGTCAGTAAAAAGTTTCAGCGGCGTTCCCCTTATTCCTAAGATCTCTAATTTGTTCAATAGAACCGAAACAGACACCGTGTCGAAGGCCTTGGCTAAATCGAGAAAGACTCCCAAGGTCTGGTTTCCTTTGCCGAGTTCTTCTGAAATATAATCAGTCAGGTTATGCACTGCATCTGCTGTCGACAGTTTGGCTCTAAAACCAAATTGCGCAGGGGATAAGATGTTGTTTTTTTCTAGGTAATTAACTAGTCTACTATTTATAATTTTCTCTAGAATTTTTGAAATGGAGGGGAGTAAGGATATTGGCCTATAATTATTAACTACGTCTTTACTTCCAGATTTAAAGATAGGGATTACAACTGCCTTTTTTAGACAACTAGGGAAAATTCCTTCGGAAAGACAGATTCGAAATATATGCGTTAAGGGAGGTACCAAAATATGCTTAAAGAGTTTAAGTATCTTATTGCTTATATTATCCCATCCAACTGCACAGTCGTCTTTTAGCCCAGAAATGATTCGGGTTATTTCATCTTCATCGGTATCCAACATAACAAAAGATTTCGGGTTAGAGCTATTGCTTGATACTTGGAAAGATGGTTGGACGCAATATTTCGGAATCTGATCGGCAAGAGTTTTCCCAACATTTACAAAAAAGTTATTTACATTGTTAGCTGATAAGAGTGGTGAAGGATTAGCCAGCAATAAACTCGAATTTGATTCACGCTGTTTAGACATATTTGTGACGTTTTTAATATGTTTCCAAAGTTGCTTGGTATTTTTACCTGCTTTATTTAATTCAGTTTTATCGTAATTATTTTTTAAATTCTTTAGGAGATTGGTGCAGAAATTCCTGTATCTTTTATATGTGGTTTGAATTATTAGATTATCAGGGTATCTTTTAGTTTTCTGATGTAGTTTATCTCTGTGTCTTATACACCGAATTAGTCCCGGAGTAATCCATGGTTTAATATTATATAATTTCTTATTTACTGTAGAAACTGTCGTGTTACGTAATATTGCTTGTTGAACATGTTTTATTAAGTACGATAAAGCCAGATTAGCGTCAGCAGTATTGTAAACTAGGCTCAGGTCAGTGTTGCACAAATCATATTCGAGTTTGTTTGTGTTTAATTTGCTAATAGTCTGAGGACGATTTAGCTTAGGCAGCGTTAAATTTACGTTGAGTAAGACTGCGTGATGGTCAGTAATTGTTGAGTTAGTAACAAGCGTAATATATGAAAGGCTGGTTTTGATCATCATATGATCGAGGCAGGAACCGCTCTGATGAGTAGGCAATGTGTGAGCGGGGAAAAAACCATGGTATAAGCAGATGTTCAGGTACTCTTGGGTCCCTGCATCGCAGTTTTCGGAGCCAATATTTATATTTAAATCACCTGTCAGTATAACATTCTTAAATGGGCTTAGTGCTTGAAAAATCTGGTTTAAGGAGTTGTTAAAAGGATCTAAGTTTCTAGAGGAAGGGGACCTATACATAGCGATTATCGCTGTGGTTTTACCAATTTTGATGACTAAACAATTACTCATACAGTCTTGTAGAGTATGTTCCTCGGCTGTGACCTTTAATGATTCCTTAGCATAGACTACCACACCATCATTTTGATTGTGGTTTATTGTGGTATGTAATAAGTTGTACCCCGGTATTACTGGGAGGTTATCGTGGCGATTAGAAAGCCAGCACTCGGTAAGTACCATTATATCACAGTCAAATTTAAGTCTATGAAGAAAAATATTAAAGCTATCGATGTTCTTATAAATACTACGGATGTTTTGGGTTAGTACGGTTAGCGAATTTTGATAGTCGGAAAGATATTGTTTGCAGTCCTCTACGTTACATGTCTTTGATATAGTTAAAAATGTGTTATCTATATCGGCAATTAAATTATCATCCATATTAGAATAAAACAATAAATTAAGTCTAAAATATAAACAAGTATGAGGCGCTCTTAGGCGCCTTCATAATCTATCGAATTAATGTACCTGTATTCGGCCGCTTTTTTAGCAGGGCAATCTGCATCTCCCGTCTTGTGGTTGGCTTGTTTTTTAAAGCGCGAACATGTAGCACATTTTGGGGGATTGGCTTTCTTTGCGCAGTCTTGGATCGTGTGCCCTTCTTCACCGCAGTGGCCGCAAGTGGGGGCAGCAATTTTGCATGTTTTGGCTGCATGACCATACTGCTGGCACTTGTAACATCTAGTTACCAGTGTGAAGTCTCGTACCGGACAGGACGTCCAATTTATAAATAATCTGTCCTGTGTGACGAGGGCCTTGCGAATGATGGCTGAAACTTCTATAATATAGTTGCAGTTCTCAGCATCCTTCCTGCCCGATTTGTGGCTCAGTTTTATTGAGGTCAAAAATGTGTCTTGGGACATGGTCGGCAGTTTGTCGGTCAAGTTCTGTTCATAGATACATTTATAAACCTCATTTTCAGACATGGATGTGGGAACTCCTATAACTATAATGCGAGGTTTGCGTTTTTGAGGTTCGTCAACGGTAAGCCCTGACGAAGCGAGTTTGACTGTTTGTTTGAGCTTATCTAGGTCATCTTTGGTCTCAGTGCTGATTATTAAACCTCCTTTTCCTATTTTACGTACGCCTCGTACTTTCAGCTTCATTTCTCCAGGGGATATGATTTTTTGGACCATGGTCTTGGTTTCGTCACTGGTCTTTGAAATATCACAGGGATAAATCGCCACGGAGCTAAAAGTATTAGGACGAACAAAGCTGTTGGACCCCTTCTTCACCATATCTGCAAAAGATGTGCCTGCACCCTGCTTCGTACAGGACTCCTGAATCGTCCGGTTCATCTGCGTTAGACAGTCTGATAAGTCTCGAGCTTCGGTCATTGTTTTAAGAGATGAATGGGTTTGAATAGCCTTTTGCTTTAAAGACTGGTATTGAACAGCCATTTGTGAAACTCCATGTCCAACTTTTCGGCAAAGATTACTTATTTTTAGTTTCTGCTCAGTGTTGAGCTTACCATCAGAAGCAGTAGCACAGACCTCATTTAGGCACTGCTCAATTGATGTCATCCAGTTCTGGATCTCCGGAGTGGTCACTACTTCAATTGTATCATCTTGGTCCTGTTTTGGTTGTCGGGGCGGTGTCGGTGCCGGTGTCGGTGCCGGTGTCGGTACCGGGGTCGTCGGTACCGGGGTCGGTGTCGGTGGAGGGCTGCGTCGTATCATCGCGCTCCGATTAAAGGGGCTGCCTTCCATATAACAGAATATTTAAAAATAATCCAGTCAGTTCATTATTTAAACTTGTCACTTATAATGTTTCTCACGCTAATACACTAAAACTAGGTCACAATTTATGCAAACGTTAATTTATTTAATTTTTAAATGCACTGTTGAGCACGTCTGTGTACTTTGAATGTCTCCAATACTATCCCCTAATATTAACGAAGTTTTGATGTACCTAAATATATATAATAATGTACCTAATATTAACGAAGTTTTGATGTGTATTGTGAAAAGTGGACGATTCCGAGCCCAAGGAGACGGGTGAGCAGATGCCCAATACTCGTATCTGAGACGGGACTCATTTAGTAAATGACAACCATCAGTGCTTTATAACGATTAGATATTAAAAAAAAAAAAAAATTATTTCAGACAAAAAAGTGGATAGGCAAGGCAAGGTTGTTAGTAACAAGAATTTAGCTTATAACTAATGTTAGTAATTAAGTAAAAAAAGAAGAAACTAAACACACCGTCCATCTCTGCACAGCATGCTCATCGGTCTCGCAACACATGGAGCTTGGTGAACCTACTGAGCAGAGTAGTATCGGTTCATCTCCAGGACGCTAAACATTGTTTTTTTTTTACCCTCTGCAGTCCACAGGGTGTGCGTTGCACATCTCATGACTGGTTGCGAGCAAAAGTGGACCGTAGTCCACGACACGGGCCTATTACAGGTCGGAAGTTTTTGTTATAGGACATCAGACATGCCGTTTTCCATAAGATGTTTTCCTTTTTTTGTTTTGAGAGCAGTGGCGATGAGTGCCTGCCTGAGTTAGAATCTACCTAGGCTATTGGTAAGTCGAGCCTTTAGCTCAGAGTCACCACTATAGGGTTGGCTCACAGATATAGATATACCTAGATAACGAAAGTATCACGAACTGTATGAAAACTAAGCGTGCCACTTTTTGACTACCTACTATGACGTCACAAGATCGCGCTCTCTCGCTCAAGCTCACCCAGCCAGCAGTACGCAAGACTGAGCGCGAAAATGGCGGCTTATGATTTTCGATCGTAAACTGGTGCGATTTTTGGCACGCGAAGTAGGTGCTCTTGCGTTATCTAGGTATATCTATATCTGTGGGTTGGCTTTTTAGGGTCTCTTTCCACGTTCTCAGTGCTTAAAAATCCCTTCCGTAATCAAACTCAACTTATTACTGCACCTACTCGTTTATACCTACAGTCTATTGAGGCGTTCAAGGGCGCAATTATTGCAAAATGTTATACCAAACCAAAGTCGGGCTTTCCTAGTAGGTATAGATCTGGCAACCTATACAAGCTTCAAATTGCTTTCACTATTAGAATATTTGTCATAGTAAACCCTATAATTTTGAAAAGGTTAAAGAAAGGTGTGATTTAGCAACCTCGCTTTGCCTATGACTTTATAAGGTGGTTAATAGGTTAGCCTACAGCTGTATGTCCAATTCTCTTATAAGTCATGTCGACTACTTTCGTGTTCTCACCTCACGAGTTATACGTGAAACCAAGCTATGGTTATTTAGCCAGTCAACGAGGTTGTTAGCGTAGGTAGTAGGTCCAAGGCACAGAATACTTAATAGTACTACGTACAGAAAGGACACTCCCTTCCCCGCGCTCACATCGCCCGCACTTCGAGGTATTCGTCACAGACTCTTTAGCAAGGGCGGTCGCGAACCGCAGCACTGTACTGCTGACACGAACACAATTTTGCGATTTAAAAGTATTATTTGAGTTTTAATCACGATGGTTGGATATTGTGATGCTTTTCCGAATTCGTATTTATATAAACTGATCGCTTTCCGCGCCATTTTTTACGCTACGCACGACAGCCAACCCTACTAGAGTTCACGCACACATTTGCACGTATACAAACGTCATTTGTTTATGTAGTAGTAATAGGTAATTATTTTGCGAGCGTTGTATGGAGTGTCCGGGGTATGTCCAAGGTGTGCTAGAGTGCCTACTTATCTATATAATTATTCTAGGGGAGGGCGCCCACGAGCAACTTTTGTTTCCGCAACGAATTTGTCACTCACACCAAGTCTATGGGTTTGTATGAAATTTCGCGCACGGCTGGGAGACATTTTTGTCCGCGGGTTTGAAGCAACTGTCGCCCGTCTATTGGTTGTAATGCAAGTGCGCGCACGGCGAGAAAAATGTTGCCGGCTGGTCAGTTACCGCTCAACCGAAAATGTAACAAAAAAAGTAGCGTTGTTGTCACTCTCGTATGCGCATCGTCCAAATCTCGATGAGAACAGCGACGTGGACAAAAAAGTTGCTAAGCAACCCCTCCTTAAAACTTGCTACACGTGTCGGAAAACCTCTTACATAATTTCCTGTTTACCTTATATTTTGCTTTCGGGGGAAAACCATCAAAAGACGCATTTTGGGGATAAGACCCGGGAGTGTGGACCACCCCGGTGGTCACCACACATGGAAGCACCGTGATTCTAAAAGACTATTTCGGATCCCCTTCTGCGCAACGCATCTTAGGGCACATCCCAGGGGAGATTGTAAAGGGCTCTTCTTGCGTGCGATCTTATGTTTTTTATATATTAAAACAAATGGAGACCAATATGATAGGTACCTAGATAGTCGTAACAAACCGCTGAGATTGAAATAACGCGGTCTACTTTAAAATAACTTTGTAAAACTATGCAATATGTTACGTATATAATGGCTGTGGTGAATAAAAGGTGACAGCTATAAAAAAGTTACAATTATTGGGACGTTCTAACAAAAGTTCGTGACATCTAACTACTTATATGTGATTTTGACTTTCACTCACATAACTGAAATAACATCGTTCTACCTACCTACGAGTATGTTCTGCACATCCATTATTTTTAAATGGATTAGAGGCGTCTACGAATTGTCAATCAGACTTGCAAGCAATCAATCAAAAATATTATATAACATTACATAATCAGCCTATAATGTTCCCACTGCTGGGACACAGGCCTCCTCTCAGTGAGAGGGAGTGGGCCGTAATCCACCACGCGCACGCGGGCCCAGTGCGGGTTGGCAGATGTCACATGTCTTCGAATTTTTAGTTCTAGGACATGCCGGTTTCCTCACGATGTTTTCCTTCACCGTTTTATCAAAAATATTAAGTAAGTATTATTTAATTAATTTCGAGGTTTATCACGACGAACGCCAAAACGGATTCGGTTAGTAAAGTCAAGGAAATTAATTGTTAAGATAGTTGTCTACCAACTTATACTTTTCGTATAATTTAATCATAACTGTCATTCTTTGAAAGTTTTAAGTAATTATGAACACACGGCAAATTGAGGTAGGGTGTAAATTCGCTTAGCAATTAATAGGTATTTATTTAAAAACGTTGATTATAGTTAAAAGACGTTTGAACGTCAAAAATGTCGTCAAAACGCTAAACAGTCGCTTATCATTACATAGCTTTAAGCAACGTTTATAAATAAAGGGCCTAATATTTAGGAAACAGTTTCATCTTACTTAGTGAATCCTTTTACAAAGTTGCATTGAAAAACCTAATTAAATTAGTCATGAATCCTTAAGCCGATTGGTTGAATCACTCCACATAGCATAACGATGTGCCGATAGTGCGATACAGATAACCGCACGATTTATGACCACTTGCGCAAGCGCAGGCTTTCGCTAGGTCGCTGTTAGGACGTGTTCACATGAACGTAAGTGAAGGCTGAGCGTTTTTAAGACATTTTTTTATTAGTGGATTTTTTTCCGTGTCGGTTCTTAGCTGCTACTTGAATTTAGTCCGGCCAAACGATTTAAATCCTGGAAGGTTCAGGTCGTTGAGGAACAAATAGTGCTGATATTTAAATTGAGTTTTAGACGTTAGCTTTTTCTATAAAACACATTGTTGTAGTTGTATTGACAAGTAGTTCCTCTCAATATTAGAAGATACTCCCGAACCAGTAATCCCCAGTAATCCTAGACCCCTCATAACTAGGTAGTGATCAGATAGTCAGTCGTTCCATGTTATATTCAAGGTTAGACTGGATGCTGACCGCTACATTGTTGGAAAAAGACTAGGCAGAAGAGGATTAGGTACCAGTAGGCACGTACAGTATTATATTCTGGAGATATAATACTTTATCACGGCTTTTCCATTATTGCATATTGCTTTATTTTAGTCGCAAGTGTGCACATAGCCTTAACAATCGAGTCGTGAGAAGAAGCGTCGATCTGATCGACTAATACAATTAGAGCCTTCAGCAGTACATCGATTGTTTAAAAACTTATCGTGTACCTTTTATATTTATTGCTACAGGCCTAAACCTTGAACCGGGGTTTAAACCTGAGAGTATGGCGATTATCGTCTTGAGTTAATGTTTTTAGGATGATTCTTTAATATCGGTATGTTGTGTGAACGACCTAACATTTGGAATAAATTGTAATAGTAATATCGGTCTGTAATTTTCTCTTTGCAATGCAAGACCTATATTCACACAGAAGATTAGAATGTTTGCATATAGCTCATTGCTTGTTTGCGATTTCGGACTTAATTGTCCGATGACCAATGTAAGATCGAGGACAAATCTCGATGTTACATTTTATTATGAACCAGTGATTTCTAAAGTATAAAGGGAGGAAAGTAAGAAAAATTTGTGGAATTATTTATTTAACAACATTTATGTAAGGTTTACTGGGGCAATTGCGATAGTGTGTATATTCCCTTTGATGATAATTTCTACCAAACGCAGTGGCATTTTTATATAGCAACAGCGAAAGGGACGGCAGGCGATAAAATGGCGTTTAATAAATATGTTGCCAATATAAAAATGCAGTGCGACCATATTTTATGCAAAATAAAGGAATTTTATTCTACTCTCAAATACTTTTTCTTGCAGATGGCGTTCTGTAGGGCAGGAGGGTGTGCATGTGAAGTAGAGGAGAGTTTATTGTACTTATGCATGTACTAGCTGCGCCCCGCGGTTTCTCCTGTATAAATGTCGATTACGTAGGAATATCGGGATAAAAACTATCCTATGTTCTTCCCCGGGACTCAAACTTTCTCTATACCAAATTTCATCTAAATCGGTGCAGTGGTTTAGGTGTAAAGGTAACATAGACACAGACAGACAGAGTTACTTTCGAATTTATAATATTTATTTTGAGTCCTATAAACGGTGTTCGAACTCTTAACCTCTTGCTCGCCATCTCGTCACTCAAACCTTTGTGACTACTGAGTACTGCCCCTTAATTGCTTCTCTGATCATCATATTCTTACTAGCAGGGACCATTGTATACATCAGCATGGCCCACGATATCCCATCGAGGTCAAAGGTGACTAAACTTCGTCTCCTACCTGACATCAACTACAGATAGGTTTCAGCAAGTTGACGACGTTTACGTAGGTACTTCCTGGAGTTCCTAGAGATACGCGACACAGACAGACAGACGCTCGGTTACATCGCGGTCGGCCATAACTTGACAATACCGCAGACCGCACGTCTAAATGTCACAGTTCCTATATTACTGGAGATAGTGCTTTATGTAGGGTTAGCACGCAATAAATGTGTGGAAGCATATTACATATTTTAGTCAATTATGTAAGTCATGTCATAATGAGCCTATATAATGTTTCCCACAGCTGGGACACAGGACTCCTTTCAGTGAGAGGTAGTGGGCTGTGATCCACCACGCGGGCCCAGTGCGGGTTGGTACATGACACATGTCTTCGAATTTTTGGTTCTAGTTTCCTCACGATTTTTACCTTCACCGTTGTCTGGGTTCGAACCTACGACCTACTCCACGTAAATCGGGGTATACTTCTGGGCCACCACTGTTATTTAACTACTAGGAAGTCGCCCCATATAACAAAAATACTTCTGATTCTGGGGCATACAGTTTGTTTTTTGTCCTAGACTTGTCTCAACCCATCGTTAAGCTCCGGATTGGTCATCTCATTTTGAATTTGTCACGTCTTTCAAAGTGAATTTCCTCCAAAGAATGTTTCAGACGGACAGACCAACTCATCTGCCTCTAAAGAATTTCAGACTCTAAATCATAGCATTCGATTCATGAATAGTAGGTACAGCAGATGGTGTAAAAAATTTTTATCCATAAAATGTCACATATTTATGTCACCTCATGGATTTGAGAAACCTCTAACCAGAACAAGAAAACCAGATAACAATCCTTATATGACTATTTGAATCTAAGACACTCAAAAAAACCTAAAACAGTCGTTTCAAAACTAAGCTCACCGAAGAGCCAATCGATTCCGTGTCAACCCTGCACTATTACGTAGAGTGTATTAGCAAAGTTGTATAACAAAATAATATGATATCTGTCTATGCAGTTAAACGAGTATATTAACTGAACGCCGCCATATTGACTGTAACAATGGAATAGTGCCAGTAATAACTCCTTATGAGCTGTAATCTTTTTGTGGAATATTAGGTTTAATTTATAACAGATCCGTGGGCTTTATCTGAATAAATTAGTAACTATTTTGTCTAGTCTAGATATCCACTAATGCCTAGGTATTAAATATAATAATGCTGTGTGTTTCCGGTCTCTTAGTCTATGAATATTCCGCACGATTCCCTAGATTGTGTAGAATTAATGAAGATTTATATGATGGGATAGTTTAGTTTATCTCGGACCAGCTTCTGCCCGCGACTTCGTCCGCGTGAAATTTCACCCTCCTCCCTTCCCTCTTAGGGATGGAATTTTGAAGAACCCTTTCTTAGTGGATACCTACTCTTCACAAAGAACACACCCTCCAAATTTCATGCCTCTAGGACCAGCGGTTTAGGCTGCGCGTTGATATATTAGTCAGTCAGGACTTTGAATTTTATATATATAGATTGAATTGATATAGATTGAATACAGGTTCATTTTTTAAGGGACCTTCTGAAGTACTAAAGAGTGAAAACGTAAAAAATTAGATAGTAGAGAGAAGTGGATACAACACTCAAACTTGTTCATTATTCATTAGCATTTTTAAAAAAGCACCAGAGGACCTAGACAAATAGCAATCGCTTTCAAAGTGTATTTCTACAACGACTTTCGACAGGATTAACATAAGCTTTTCTGTTGCTTTTAACAATGCTATAAATTTTGATGACACAGGCTTCGTCTTTGTGAGAGGGACTGGGCGTTAATCCACAACGCGGGCCCAGTGCGGGTTGGCGGATGTCACATGTCTTCGATTTTTTGGTTCTAAGACATGCCGGTTTCCTCACAATGTTTTTCTTCACCGTTTTGAGAGCAGTGGTGATGAAATAATTTACATAAAGTAAAGCGCCTGCTTGGGTTCGAACCCACGACCTACAACTCGTACGTCATGGCCGTTACCACTGGGCCAGAACTGTTCTCACCAATCTACTTATATCCCGATAAAGATCAACACAGAGTCGTTAGCTACCGAGGCCTAAATGAGCCAAAAGCCTAGGTTTTTAATGGCGTGCAGAGTTGGAGAGAGAGAGAGAGAGAGCAGTGAACAATTTATAGTGTTCATAAATCAAATCATCATCTGCCTAGCCTTTTCTCAACTATGTTAGGGTCGCATACCAGTCTAACCGGATGCGGTCGAATACCAGCATTTTACATCTGCCTATATGACCTCCACAACCCAGTGACTGTACATTTACTATGGGGTAACACGATACCTTTTATTAAGACTGAAACTGCACAAAGACAAAGATGGCTTATGAATCAAATATCCATATATGAGTCACAACCTCCTCACATGACATTTAGCCTCATTATAACCTGACAGCTATATATTAAACCCTTGGACATAACAACAGGCTGTTAAGCTGTCAAGCGATGCGCACGCGACGCAGAGGTCGAGGCTAGCGACGCCTGTTGGCTTGTCAGCGGGTTATCATGTGATTTATAATATGGAGATTGTTTTCCTTTTGTATGTTGTGGTCATAATTATGTTGTTGCGCGCAAGTATATGACCTTAACAACTAGATTTCACCATTTTTCAATTAAATACGAAGGTATATATACCTAGGTATATATCCATTTCTAGCTACTTAATGAATTAATGCAGTTATGAGAACATACACACTTAACTAGTACGAATTACAATTTTTAACATCAGATAAATTTATCGATAGATTGTCTGGATTTATACCTAGGTCTAATCAGTAGATATCTACCTTTCACCGTCTGTGCACTGTTACTGCAGTAGTCCATTTTAGATTTCAGATAACGAAATTTCAGAACTAAAAACGTTTAGAAAAGATATTTATCATAAAAGCGAAAATAACCGTCATTAACGAAAATATCGATCTCTAAACTTCGATAATTTCAAATTTCGAACGCCAAAGCTCGATCGATGCGTCTGCGCATAATTACTGTGATCTAGACTTGTAATGGCGTTTCACAAGTTCCGTTGAAGCAACGTCGTTAAGATATGGTTCGATTATAATGTCGACATTGTCTTGGGCTCGTTGAACAAATATTATTATTTATTAGCCTTCGATTGGTTTTAAGATAAATATCTTAAGTTTTTTGAGTGATAGTTAGTATTTAGATGAAGGAAACTTTAAGGATTAAAATTGACTAAGCAATGATAGCTTAATTTGTGGTGTAAGAGCATTGCTAGTTACATCGAAGTAGCTTTTAGGGGTTGGTAAATGCGCGTACGAGTTCCACGCGCGCCTCAAAGAGATGTCAGCATAAAGGAAGGGGCCTGCCAGGGCCGAAGCCTGGCGGGGGCGCGGGATTGTCCGAAAGGGTTACCGCTACCCCGGAACATAAAGGGCTAAGGAAGGAACGCGGATGGGTTTTAGTCAGTAAGAGTCTGACACTCCCTTCCGCTCCACCCAGGGCGGGAGGGGTCATTTGATGATTTCCCATCCATAAAAAAAAGGGGTTGGTAAATATTAGGTGTCCCCGAGGGAGCTTTATTATTATTAGGTATTAGCCTGTGACGTCCCACTGCAGGGCAAAGGCCTCCCTACTCTCTTTGCACCTGGAGCTTTAACATAATAATTATGACACAAAACTAAATAGTAAAGACCTTGGTCTTCCTGAAGTTCTGAGTTCTCAAAAGATTGACAAATATATGTGTAATGACTTACATATCATAATCAGCGTAAATAACAGTATTGTCTTCATCATGTCGGCTCCTAAACAACTCCGTCTCCACCGCATGACAGTTCTGAAACAAACAAAAAAAATTGTGTTAATACTGTTTTTTTTTACCGCCAGTTGAGCTGTTAGATTTTATGGGATGAGTAGCAGCCCCGTGTCCTGTGAAAACATGTCAGAGACAGACAGAGACATATACATATAGTCACAGATGACTGTCTCGATTTCGATGTATACAGTAAAATGGGGCTACTTTGACTTCCAGGGTTACTTTGACAAGGCCGATCACAACGCTATGACGCGTTCCCCACACCCCGCGCCTCACGCAATATTACTCGAGGTCACGCACACTTGCTGAGCACACGTGAAAACCGATTTTGGCGCTCTGTTAAAGTAGTTCCAACGCCTGTCAAAGTAACCCTGGAAGTCAAAGTAGCCCCGTTTTGCGGTAGTAGATATCAATATGGCTCTTTTTATGTACAGACTCCATCACATCAAGCTACTATCTGTCAAATTTCTTTAATACATTTTCAACTTTATCGCAAAAGTTTAAGGTTCAAAGTAGATTGGGAAAATTTGACAGTTTCGGGTAGCTTGATGTGCTGGCGTCAGTACAAAGAATGTTTCAAGCCTTTTAATTTTATACTGACACTGCTAAGGCTCTCAAGAGATAGCTTGTTCAAGCTAACTATAGATAGCAGCCTCTCAGTCCATCCAAACATATTCTGCAATAAATTCCCAATAGGTAGTCCGGATAGAGTAAAAACTTACATGACCTCAATATTCAATCAAAACTTTCATCTCTCTTAATTCACGAGAGCAACCGGAACTTCCCGAACATACCACCTCGTCTAACGAGAGTCGGTGTGCATGCGCAACTATGACGTTACGAAGTCACGACCAACAGCGACATCTGTGATTTACTAGTGCACTACTTATACAGCGGGATTCTAAGTTCACATCCGTAGAACAATATGATCTACCGATAATATAACTGTAATAATTTTCTCAAAATGGCGCCATAAACAGAAAAAGTGGGTACTCTGAGTCAGAATCTCATAACGAATGAATGTCTCGAATGATTTTTTACGATGTTTAAAGCTCTTTATCTGAGGCTCTAGTAATCGAAATTATCTACAACCATCTTTGAGCATTTTGATTTATATTTTTGCGACAACCACGATAAGTATCAACCATAGATATGTATGTAGAATGTCTTAAAAGTAAATAAATATTATGTGCGTAACGAGTACCTATTTTTATTTTTAACCGGTCAAGCTTCGCGGTTCGCCGATCGGCGACGAAACAATAGAAAATCAATTATGTCTCATTAGCGGAGCTTGACAGATAAATATCGTTCGACTTTACGAGGCGCTCCACGCGTTCGTGCTAGGCCTACTGTCGCTATCTTGCAAAATGTAGGGGAAGACCAAAGAAACGTTGGAGGGATTATGTGAAAGATGATGTGGCTAGAAGGAGGCTACTGAGATGACGACAAAGAGTGTTTACGCACTGCATCTGCTTCGATTCCGAATTAGAGATCCAAGTTCCATTCGAATTGGAAATGTTCTAAATTCGGACGGATGGAATTCGGATCTAGTGCGGGTGCGCAACCCTTGATACAAATGGTACTATGGGCATGTCAGACGGTCATTCGGATCGGCTTCGAATCGGACGCATTGAGGAAACGCACTAATAGAGATGTAGGTATGGTGGAAGACATATAAATAATTGACAAATTGGGACAAGTTCATATCTACTTAGATATTGGCAGTGTTGTTATTTTCAATATTTATTCTATATCTATTTTTGACCAGTGCGTGTTGCCAGTGATGACATATGGCACTGAAACGTGGTCGCTCACAATGGGCCTTATTAGAAGGCTGAAAGTCACCCAAAGGGCAATGGAGAGGGCTATGCTTGGAGTTTCCCGGCGGGATCGAATCAGAAATGAAGAGATCCGCAGGAGAACCAAGGTAACCGACATAGCCCGAAGAATTGCCAAACTTAAGTGGCAGTGGGCAGGGCACATTGCTCGCAGAACAGATGGCCGATGGGGCCGAAAGTGTCTGGAATGGCGACCGCGTACCGGAAGGCGTAGTGTTGGAAGGCCTGGACAAGGTAGACCGACGACCTTGTGAAGGCCGCAGGAACTCGTTGGATGCGAGAAGTACAAAACCAGTTGAAGTGGAGGTGCTTGGGGGAGGCCTATGTCCAGCAGTGGACGTCTTTCGGCTGAAATGATGATGATGATCTATTTTTGCAGTTTTTTTTCGGAGATGGCGGCATTTGCTGGACTTCTTTAATAAAGATTGGTCCTTGGCAGCTCTGGACAGAGAGAGGGGGAAGGAGAGTAGGGAGGCCTTTGCCCACCAGTGAGGCAATATTGGCTAAGTAATATCTTTTTTTCTACTTATTCTTTTCATCGAAGTGCCGGCGTAAATCAAACACATTTCCATGTGTTCTTAACACTATAACCTGTCGTTATGTAACGTTTCCATAACCTTACATTCCGATACGTCTGGGTGACGTGCAGTTAATTGCCTGTTATCTCACCTCGCTGATGACACTATTACATAAAGTTATCATATCGGCTATACACGTAGTTGACGAGTTCCGGTGTGGGACATGTAAATATGTGGTTACCTATAGGTTCTTGTTAGAGCTTTTCCGGAGTATTTAAACCGTTTAAGTGTGTAGTTGATACTAAAAAACCCGGGGTTTCCTGATCAGGTTCTTATGTAACTATTAATAAGTGGAAAGTAATAAATAAGTTTATGTTTTAAAAGCTTTTCGAAAATATTTCTGTTGTTTTGAATCATTATGTTTATCCGAGTTTTCATCTGTCTAACAAAGGACATTTAGACCTCTTTCACATTTAGGCGACTTTAGTAGCGCGAAAGCTGCGCGTCAGATGCGCGACTGTCACCCTGTCAGAATTTCATATAAACAAAAACGCAGCGCGGCCGCTGCGTGCGCTCAGTCGGCGATGAGCTGGAGTACTATCAAAAGCCGGAGCAACAATGTTTCCCCGTCATAATACATTTTTGAAATGAAATGCGCCACACTGATCTAAACTGCAGCGCGGCAGCCGCACTGCTATCGCGCGGCTGTTCTTATAATGTGAAGGCATCTGCTTCTGCCGCGCTACTGTCGCGCTGCTAACGTCCTAATGTGAAAGCGGGCTTATTTTCCAAACATGTAAACAAATATAAGTTTTTGGAAAAGTAACTTTAAGCCAGTTCAGTTTGCGCTACAACTTCAAACAGTTTTTTGATTCTAAAATTAACTTAATCAACACTCGTATAAAGTTAATAGTCGTTTGAGGGGAAAGAACGACAATTGGAAACAAGGATTTTAATATGGAATAGAAGATTATGAATCCCTCTGTATAAAATAACGTTTCATAGCCATTAACTATTCCTGTTCGCAGTCACTAAAGTATTTAGAACTGCTGTTACCATTATTCTTGAATATCAACTTCACAAGTCCAAAGTGGATAGATTAGATATATGTTATTAAATTTTATGTGATCCTTTGAGTCGCCTTTTACGACATAATGCAGTGTGTTTAAATAGTAGAAAAATCAATAAGACATAAATATAATAAAAATATAATCACATGCGCAAAACCATAATTCATAATTCCATTTAAAACTTACTGTTAAACAAACGCAAACGTGAAAATCTGCGAGCTACTGCGCACGCGCTGTTCCGGAAGTCGTGACACAAGATGGCCACGCTTCCGGCCGCCATTGTTGCTATGCCAATTAATAGCAACAGGTCACTTTCCAACGACTTTTTAACTTGTTTTATACATTTTCCTGGAGTTGAATGCGGAATGGAAAATATGCTAATGACTTAAAGTCATGTTTGAAAGGTAAACCACTGTAAACTGAGTATAAACTGTTTATGAGGTAGTAAAGTCTGTCATCGTAACTAAATGGTGTGTGAAAATGTATAATTATAATTTGTATAATATAAAAAGTCATTGGTAAGCATTGATATGTTTGATTATATACTTTGATAACATTATAAGTAGTTGCTGCTCAAAGATGTTCAATCCATACTAATATTATAAATTCGAAAGTAACTCTTTCTCTCTGTATGTTACCTTTTCACGCCTAAACCGCTGAACCGATTTTGATGAAATTTGGTATAGAGACAGTTTGAGTACCAAGAAAGGATATAGGATACTTTTTATCCCGATATTATTACGGGATCGAGACTTATGCGGGTGAAACCGCGGGGCGCAGCTAGTAGAGCATAAATAAAACGGCTAGATCTGAAAAGTTTGATCAAACTTCAATGTTTACAAAATATCCCCCCAAAATCATGAAAGAAAGAAAATACGTTTATTTGCGGTGAAACTGGCAACATCACACACATGACACACACACACACTCATGTTTTCATGTGTTGTGTTTTGTTTTTCATGTTTGTCACATGTTTTCATGACTAGTATGAAAACTTGTAGTCTAATTACTTTTTAAACCAACTGTACTTTTAACTTGGTACAATACAGTCTACTCGGCTTAGGCCTCTCTTGAATCCTCTGCCAGCCTCATCCAGGTTTCACCCGCGCAATTTCATTGCAACATTGTAGTGCAAAATAATCCACTGCAAAATAATTGAATAATTGACTGCGCACACAGCTGTGCTGCTAGGGAGTTTGCTAATTGCTACGCCATTTCACTTCTTACCAACGAAAGCACTAGGAAGTGGTGAAGGGCGGGCGTTTTGGGGGACTGTCTTATGTCATTTTGACGTTCGAAAAGTGCTGATTCTTAGCCTAATTTGAATACTTAAATGACTTAGGATTTTGTTTTTTTTTTATTTATACTTAGATCGAAAACTACAAACTATACTTGTAACTTGGTAAAAGCCAGTCGGTCTTTAGATTCATCACACTTCACACTTATAAAGGCGAAAGTTTGTGTGTGTGTTTATAAGTTTGTTAATTCTTTACGCTCAAACGTCTGGGCCAATTTTGATAAAATTTTGTATGGAGGTAGCTGACCCCTGGATTGACATATAGGCTACTTTTTATCCTGATATTCCCACGGGATCGAAACTTATGCGGGTGAGACCGCGGGACGCTGCTAGTTTTTCTATAAAATTTAGAGTTCCTCGCTTAACATAACTAACTAGCTACGTCCAACATTCTTGTTTACTAACATTTACAATCAATCGTTGCGCTTCGTAGATGGTTATCGTTCAATTGCCGGTACAGTCAAATACAGAGAGCTTAACGAGATGGATATTCTTCACATATATAGATACCTATATTATGTAGAGTTAAGAATATATGCCTTTTTCTCGTATCACTAGACTAACGTCTTTACCCTGTATGTACTTCACCGCGAACTATATGCGTTCGTATAGTAACTAAGGCACATCGAGTGTGAGATAAACTTCGGCTTTATAGAAGCACCGTCTCTCTCTTCTGTCACTCATACCTATGTGAAAGTCTCCTTTAAAACCTTGATGTAACAGGGAGCGGCGGTGGGTCCCAGTGGTTTTGCGCCGCGAGTTACGAGTTGTAGGTCGAAGGTTTGAACCCAGACCGGCGCTTTTCTGTTTGTAATTTTTTTATCACCACTGCTTTCAAAAAGGGTGAAGATAAACATCGTGAGGAAACCGGTATGTCCTAGAACCAAAAATTCGAAGGTATGTGGCATCTACCATTACAATAGTTAACCAAGAAATTGCTCTTTATATGAAGTGGTGAAGGTAAATACTTATGCCCCGGACTGTACTGCAAGGGAGATCAGATGACCCGACCTCGTAAAAACTATGATGACTACTGAATAATTGAGCTGATCGGACCTTAGCTAGTGGTCCAAGTGGGAAACTTAAAACGGGTTATGTAACATGAAAATATATAAAAAAAAGCGGATCAAAGAAGAATATTTTTCCAATGTATACCTGTTGGGTTATGAGAACCAATGAAAGACACAGTTATAATTTCCACGGATTTAAATTTATTTTATTTATTTGGCACGAGAGGTGTGTGTGCACTCTCGCTTGGTCTAGTAAAGTTATGCACAATGTAAATATGTATGAAAGAGTAAGACTCTATTTATTTTATGTAATTTCATTGTCTACAAAATAAAAAATAAGCCAGAAATTCTTTCGGTGAATTCGAAACTTTTGACCCAAAAAAATAATTTTGCGAGATTTTCGTGACTTAAAAACGAAAATGTGAACAAGTTTATGACAAGTGTCGCAATAGTGTCGGTATTTTAGAGTGCTAATAACTAATAGTCGTGCAGTTCCGATCTAGATATCTTAAACGAAGTGACTTTTACCTTGTTGGCTGAAATACTTTCACACGACTTGCGTGTAGCATGTGTTTGTTTAATAATCTGAGGTTTTAGAAAATAAACTTATACTGAATTAAGTCATGCATTAGGTTCAAAACAAGAACAGATTAGTAACGTCCACGTTAGAGTATTTTTTCTCTTACCTTTGTATACTCTAGTATGTTACAGAGATACTTAATATTGACCATTTTCTGTGAATCTAATGTACTGTAACAACACTAAATTATAGACTACTAGCAGCGCCCAGCGGTTTCACCCGCATAAGTCTCGATCCCATGGGAATATCGGGATAAAAAGTAACCTATGTGTTAATCCAAGGTGTCAGCTACCTCCATACCAAATTTTATCATAATTGATCCAGCCTTTTGTGCGTGAAGAAGTAACACACTCAAAAACTTTCGCCTTTATAATATTAGAGTGATTCTATTATATTCTTTGGTTGTGAACTCATTGTATGATAATCATCTTATATGGCTAGTCCTAGTGCTATCATGATAACTAGATACGACGTTTATCTACTACGCTTAGTGTGTGATAATCATCATCATTATCATCGACCGACTTCCCCTACTGCTGACCGTAGGCCTCTATACTGTGATGCAAGTTTGAAACATTGTATTATAACGCCGTCGAGCATGTGCTCATGTGTCGAGAGCTGACACATGAGATTGGAACCAGAAAAGCTCTCTTTTCTTGTCAGCTCTATCCAGCACCCTAATTGCGTCAATCGGAATTTGAATCATTTTGAAACCAATTGCTAAGCCATTGCTTTATAAGTTCGAAAAATTTGTCTGCTCAACACGTAAATAACGCAATGAATGTTGTTGAACTGTCAAAATGAAACCGATTCCGATTGATAAAGTGTTACGCAATTGCCCCGCGGGATCTACCCGCGATAGCAATAATATCGTCCACCCATCTCACCGCCGGACGACCGACGGCGTTATCCTACTTCCTACTAAACGCAAAAGTTTGTGAGGATGGATGGATGGATGGATGGATGGATGGATGGATGGATGGATGAATGCATGGATGGATGGATGGATGTTCTTTCCTCTTTCAAGCAAAAATTACCGAACGGATTTTGATGAAACTTCACAGTAATATAGCTTATACATCAGAATAACACATAAGATAATTTTTATCCCGATATTCGCACGGGATCAACACTTATGCGGGTGAAACCGCGGGGCGCAGCTAGTAATACAATAGTCACAGTATAGAAACATTGAAATAAAAATAACTATGGTATGTTGGTATGTTGGTATGTTTCATGCCTGAAACATTCATTGTCTCACCATCCTCATTATAACAACAAGTAACATTTCAAAACTTCCTAAAAAGGTCATAACACACTTTCAATAACGCTATCGCTACATCTTATCTCTTGCAGCGATGACTTCCTTCTCGGTATCGCGCGATCTCTTACGAAAGCCAGCGTTTTCGTCTGCTTTTCCCATGCATTAGTCGCTTTCGTACGTCACGAGCCGATTACGCCCGATCGTGGCCGAAGATAGGAAGGAGGCTGAGGGGCTAAAGGGCTAGGGTTTGTTATGAGTGGCTAATTGAGGTCGACCGGGTAAGGGCTAAATAAATAGGAAGAGATTATATGAGGTCATGGTGGGTGTTGTTTTTTTGTTTGTGGTTAATGTTTGTTGAAATGAAGAAGCTTTGAAATGACCTTGTTATGTATGTTATATCATCACTTTATTTAATGTCTTGCTAGGTGGGAGACAGCTTACCTTCTAGTATTCTTGTAAAACCCCTCAAACTGAGCAAATTATGCTGTAATTTTTGGCGACGACGGTCTTTTAAGGGGGCGCATAAACCCTGAAAAAGTTTTACCCGCCCCTCCTTGCGTACCTCAAACAAACCACAGAAATTATTTTGCCTTGTATTAATACAATCCTATTTGTCATCTATTTGTTATGTCATTTAGTACTCGTAGATACAAATCGAAAACACGTAAAAATTAGAGGTAACTTCGTGATGTTTAATTATCGAGATAATACTTTTTGTTTCTGTTCCACAAAAAGTTTGGAAATATCATATAGTTAGGTACTCATATTATTTTTATTTTATGTCTAAGCTTTATCAATTTCTTGAATAATCAAATTGGTTACTTAGGCTCTTAACAAAACTTATTTTGAAAACCGGTGTTGCGTCCTCGATTAATTAATAACTAAAGTAATGGATCTAAATGATGGTTTGATTACTAGTTCATTCATCATTAGATAATTTATATTTCGAATTGCTCGCTATTTTAAAATGTTGCAACCAAATTCATTTCGGTAACTTCGTGTGTCAATCAAGTTTATAAATAAAACACTAGCTGCTGCTCACGACTTCGTTTGCGTGTGTTTTATCTTTTTATAGACCAAATATCCTATAGGATGAAAAGTAGCATAGATGTCCTTCTCCAGGTTCAAGGCTACGTATTTGTCTTTCATAACGATCGATTCAGTGGTTTAGGCGTGAAAAGGTAGATAACATACAGACAGACGGAGTTACTTTCGCATTTAAAATATTAAATGTGGAAGTATGGATCAATATCACAATTTAAATGAGTATAGAGTATATGAGTGTTGCGTTTATGTGTCTGATGTGTGTGTGTGTGTGTGTGTATGAGTCTACTTATGAACCCAATTCTGCTATTATTTTCAACAACGAAGCGTATATTTTCCCATCAAGTGAAGCCATTGTTGGGCCAGTTAATTAACCATATAAGGTTAAAGATTATAGGATATGATCACTCAAATTGACCGAGAGGTCAAGTCGAGGTCCAAATATGGTGTGCATTAGTCATTTCCTATTTATATTAACGCCGCTTTTGATAGATACCTCTAGATAATGGATGTCTTTTGTGGGAGTGGTGGTGATTTTATGGGGGTATGTTATGGTGGTAGTATGGTATAAATATATCCTGTCCTTACCTGCTGGCTGATTTTTTTTGGTCTGAGTCGTAGGTTCGGTTCTCTTGTATTAACAAATATAAGTCCGATGTTTTGGAACCTATGTCTAATTTACAAAGTTTTGGTAATTCGGTGCGAACATTACTTTGCCTGGTCAGCCCACTGCCATTTCAGAGGGCTAGCCACGTTTGTTCAAGGACCAATGGCCAGTGGAGCAGACGAGTCCTGGAGTGGAGACTGCGTATCGGTAAGCGTAGTGTCAGACGCCCCCCAGCTAGATGGACCGACGACCTTAAGAAGGTGGCTGGGACAGATTGGATTCGGAAGGCGGAGGACAGGGTGTTTTGGCGACGCCTGGGGGAGGTTTAAGACCAGCAGTGACTTGCGATAGGATAATTTAATGAGTTGATTACTTTGCCTGCTAATTCTAAAATTGAAAGTTCCAATTCCACAAAAGAAAGGCTTGGTACAGCACAACGGGCACTTGCTTATATCTATCTGTTGAAATAAAATAAATAATTTCAGTCAAGCGTATCTACGTAAGATCTTAGATTCAGTTAATTTCTGAAATGCCACGATCTTACGCGCATCTCTAATTATATTTCCACACCGATGACCCGGTGCGATTGACAAATAGCCTCTGATCCATATCTCGTGCATTCCTGCGGTCGCTACAATTTTCTGATAATCACACAGACTGATTTCTCCGTCTAGATTGGGATCTAGCTATTTTTGCTTGGTAATGAGGACTTGGATGAATGTATTGTTGTTTGAGAAAGGAATAAACTTGTATTTTTCTTGCGCAATATCTATGTTTCTTATTTAATTTTGAGCCTCTGCAAATGTCAAACTCATTATTTCAAACTCAAAGCATTTAGGTATTTCAATAAAAACATTTTGAAATGGCCAAGGACTTGGTCAGTCAGAAAGTTAAAGCTAGTTGCCCATTCCAAAGCGTAGTGCGTTCCTATGGAGAAGAACGTGCAAGAAATTACATGGATGGTGTAAGAGCCATACCTCACCGGGACGCCATAGCGGCGCAGTAAAGTCGCGTCGCCAACAAAATGTATGGTTGGCTGCGTAAACTAGCGGACGCCAGGTGAGCCACCCACATTTTCCGGAATTGGTCTTTTAAGAGGGACCGGGACCACCCGTATGTGCTGATGGTGATCACCGGGGTGGTTTTGGTGAGGTAAAAATCCCACACTCCCCGACCTCCCTCCCTGGAGGTCGGGTGCCTTTTGAAGGTTTCCCCCAGACAACAACAAAAAAAAAAGGTGAGCCACCCACTATATAGCGGTTTAGTTGGCAACGCGACCTGACGAAACCGCCATTGCGATGGTATCCCGGTGAAGTTTGTCTGGGGAGTTTGTTCCGCCACTTCTTCTCCCCAGCGAAAGCACTAGGAAGTGGCGAAGGGCGGGCGTTTTGGGGGACTGTCTTTTGTAATTTTGACGTTCGAAAAGATTTATTACCGTTGGATCCCGTTTTTGAACCCCATTTTAATATTTTTGGCGTTGGATCCCGCAAAACATTATTATGTATTTCCGTTGGATCCCGAATTTAAAAAATGCAAGATAATTACGTTTTATTGTCGTTGAATCCCGAAAAGTATTTCCGTTGGATCCCGAATGCTTAAAAAAATATGAATGCGGGTACTTTCAACAACAAAATTGTTTATAATAAAATGAGGCGTTCACTAATGTTTCACCAAAACTCCATTGACAAATTTTTAGTTTACGTCTGACGTATACTAGGCAGTCAGCCCCACAATCAATTGGTTAATTTACTTAGGTGGCTTTTTCATTCTGTCCCCTCGGCATAAGCTGTCCTTGAAAAGCTCGGCGACACTCGCATGCGGCGGCGCATGTCACTTTCGATTTGCTCTTATTCTGATTCTAATACCACGTATAGACACACTGGGACGGACGAAAACCTAGGTATGAGAGCGAATTTGTAAACGACATGTCCGAGTGAAGTCGCTAACGCTACTCTATGTTCATAACACTAAGTAACATATTCGTACTTTACCATTTTCGTACATGTACACTTCACGTGCAATATGAGAGCAGTAATGACCCAGAGGTAACGGCTCCGACTAACGAGATGTAGGTTTGAACTCAGGCAGGTGCTTTGCTTTGTGTAGATAATTTGATCACCGCTGCTCTCAAAACGGCGAAGGAAAACATCGTGGGGAAACCGGAATGTCCTAGAACCAAAAATGCGAAAATATGTGACATCTACCAACCGGTCCCGCGTGGTAGATTACAGCCCACTCCCTCTACAAGAGAGGAGGCCTGTATCCCGTTACTAGTTAATGTTGAAAGCACCTTCTGATATGGCTACTATGACATTCAAATAATATTAATGTTGACTTTTAAGTTACCAATTAACAAAGCTATTATTTACCATCAGAATTCAGTAAGGTCAAAAGTTAAACTCATTCCTCGTGCAAACACCTCAGTTTAGATTAGATTCTATAATAACAAAATGTTTTGTCTGTCTGTCCGTTTCGTAATACACAGCGGTGCAATTAAGTCGGAGACATTTAGAGTTTGCAACGTCCCATTTATTTTGCTCGGCAGTGTAATTGTCGAAAATGTCGTAAACGTATTTTAGTTAGTTATTTAACTGATTGCGACGAAATGATACACATTATAACAACATTAAAATGTTTACTGCCTTTGCTCTCAAGTTTTTCCAGAACGAACTTTGATGGGAATGTAATGCAACATTTACATGGAGTGCATACCATAATCAGCCTATAATGTTTCCACTGCTGGGACACAATGACACAAGCTTCCTCTTTTCGAGAGGGAGTGGGCTGTGATCTACCACGCGGGCCCAGTGCGGGTTGGCAGATGTCACATGTCTTCGATTTTTGGTTTCCGGTTTCCACCACGAAAACGTCGTGGCTTTCACCGTTTTGAGAGCCAGTGGAGATGAAAGTAAACAAAAAGTAAAGCGCCTACTTGGGTTCGAACCCACGACCTACAACTCGTAGGTTGGGGCCGTTACCACTGAGCCACGTGAATTGAGCAAGTAGTGTTGGTAAAGAAAATCCATTTCCCTGCATTATTAGATGACAGATGCGGCCGATAATCATGTAACAATAGAACCGATACGGTAGTCAAGTAGTCAAGCATCTAATGTAGGTAGGTACTGTATACTTTTCTCTAATTTTGAACCAAGGATGAAAATAAAAAGATGGCCTCTATCCGATTATCTCGCGTTGTTAGCGACTGCGCAACAGTCATTACCAGTCGCTGTAAGTATACGATATGGCCTGTGTTTATTGTTTGTATGTTTGTCTTCATAAGTCGACGAGAATGCTGAGTTTTATGGGTTTCTTTCACTAGGTTAAGAATCATAAGAGAATAAGAATCAAACAGTCTGTTTCATATGGTTTCTGGGGTAAAGTAAAGATTAGGTTGGTGTCCTCAAGTCCACGTCCAAGCGCGTACGTTGCATAAGGTGGCGAAAGTATATTTTTCTTTGGTATTGTTCGTCGAATCGTTGAGCTCCTCTAGTTCTGAGTTGAGCTGCACTATTTTTGACAAATGCGTGCACTGACTGGAAAGGTGCGCTCAATCTGTGTGGTTCTTTCCTCAAAAGACCATTTCAGACACCAATCTACATGGTCTTCACATGATCTGACCAAGATTTTGTCTGGACCATAAAAGAGACTGTGACCTCTGAGTTTGTTTCGGCCTTTCTTCTCAGAGTAGTCAGATAGGAGACGCCGACCTCATCTAGCTTAAAAAAAAAGTGTTTGTACAAACCTACTTACAGAATATAAATCATTTATCATTTAACCTACCCTGGGCACGTTCAGCCGTTGGTCCCGGCAGTTATTCGTAGATCTTCGACAATCGTTACGAGTAGTCAGGAGCCCAAAAAGACTGACAACCAGTCTTACCAGGGGCATCGTGTTACCTAGTAACTGGATTGTGGAGGTTAGATAGGCAGTCGCTCCATGTAAAATACTGGTATTCAGCTGCATCCGGTTTGACTGGAAGCCGACCCCAACATAGTTTGGAAAAGGCTAGGCGGATTGATTGAGGTAAAGATAAGTGCTGTGCGAAATGTTGTAAGATACCTATCATGCTATCACTAACAACATCTAAACTTAGTGCCATCAGCGGTGAAGGTCACTGAACACGCTAAGTTACATCTAAGTAATGATGCTTGACATCACTTAACAGCTGTAACAAAAGATTATTGGCCGTTGATAATTTGTGTTTAAGTTTTATTTTGCAAAGTTTTTACAAGGTCAAGTAGGTGTCAAAAGGTCATGATTAAAGTAATAGTGGGTCTAGGTTTTTTGTTTTGAACTTTAGATAGTTATAATAATGACTTACCTATCAAAATCTGACACAATCATCATCTGCCTAACCTTTTGTTAACTATGTTGGGATCGGTTTAGTAGGCGTTTCGGCCGCTGAGTTTCGTCCGATCCGGTCGAAACAGGAATTTTGGGATTGGTTTCCAGTCGAACCGGGTGCAGCTGAATACCAATATTTTACATGAAGCGACTGCCTAACTGACCTCTAAAATTGACACAATAGTTTTCAGAGAAAAAATGTGTTTGATTGTATGAAACTTTTGCTAAACGATAATAACAATTAAACAATTATGTATTATTTATTAATTATTATTTAACAATTATGTCACATCCCTATGTATTTTACTGTGTGTACGTAAATAATAAAATAAATAAATAAAATTTTTTCTAAATAAAGTTTATTTGTGTTAGAATTAAAAAAATGAGATTTTTTTCTGTTTCGTGTGCAATTGAGCAGGATTTTACTAGCTATACGATTAAGTATACGATTTAATATTTTCATATTCACATGCACTAGTATAAACCTCCAGACTAAGATTAATGCGCCAATTCCTAACACTGTATAATTTCTTGCTTAACGCTAATAAATCATGATTTATTTCAGTATCATTGCCCCCATACATCTAACTCAACAAACGTTTCAGTTTCAAAATATTTATCTTAGCTGCGCACACGCAACCCGGCGATCAAGTTGTCTCTACATGCGATCGCTCCAATACAGCGCTACCAAATGTAGAGAAGCGTGAAATTGTACACGCCTTCGCAATGTAGATGGTGGAGTTGCATAGCGAGGAGAGCGATAATATTATATACAGCATTGTCATTATAAGGTTCTGTATGGCTAAGTAATAATAAGAGTCGCACGGGTCGATTAAGGTTAAGCTTCGTTCACCGAGGTCGGTCCGTAGATGGGTGACAATTACAGGTGACCATCCATTAAACATTGAGACCCCTCCGTGTCTCGGAAAACACGTTACGACGTTCGTTCAGCTGTTAACCATAAATCTTTGACCCTCGTTACGGGCAGTCAGAAACTCGAAAGTCTGAGAACCAGTCTTACCAAGGAGTCATCATCATCATTTCAGCCGAAAGACGTCCACTGCTGGACATTGGCCTCCTCCAAGCATCTCCATTTGGACCGATTTTGTGTTTCACGCATCCAACGGGTTCCTGCGGCCTTCACAAGGTCGTCGGTCCACCTTGTGGGAGGCCTTCCAACGCTACGTCTTCCGGTAGGTACGCGGTCGCCACTCCAGAACCTTTCGGCCCCATCGGCCATCAGTTCTACGAGCAATGTGCCCTGCCCACTGCCACTTAAGTTTGGCAATTACCAAGGAGTGTTACTCAGTAACTGGGTTGTGGAGGTCAGATGGGCAGCCGCTCTGGGTAAAATACTAGTTTTCAGCTGCACCCGGTTAGAGTTGATACCAACCCCAAACCCAAGGTACGTTGGGAAAATGCTATAGGCAGATGATGATCATAATTTATCGTATAGCTCACACAGGCGCGCTATCCGAAATGCAACAGACAGACAAACAGTCAGAACAATGAATAATGGCGCTCGCAACCGTCGGCTCTGTTATTTGCGATAACAAATTGCTACCGCTCCCTCCCAGGTATTTATCGGGTAGCTTTGATTCCACACATAAATGGTAGATCAGTTTCTGTAAACATTTTGCGAACTAAAACTCAAAGCATTTATTATATGATATACAGGGTGTTCGGCAGAACGTTGAACACACGAAAATCGCAGATAGATGGGGTCGTTTTTTGGGCTGGGTAGTGGGTAGGTAGCAACCTACCCAGCCCATAAAAATTATCCAGGCTCCATAGTTTTTTTTTAATTTTTTTAATATACGTTTTATAGCTTAGAAAATAATCACACAAATATTATAAAGGCGAAAGTTTGTGAGTGTGTGTGTTTATATGTTTGATACATCTTCACGCTCAAACGGCTGGACCAATTTTGATAAAATTTTGTATGGAGGTAGCTGACACCCTGGATTAACATATAGGCTACTTTTCATCCCGATATTCCCACGGGATCGATATTTACGCGGGTGAAACCGCGGGGCGCAGCTAGTAGTCTATAACAGTAATTACCTACACTTCTATCTGATAGTGTTATCAACGCTAATATAAAATTGAAGTAAACCTCGCCTCACGGATAGTTAACCGTGAAATAAGCCGTGAAAGCTGTTTCGTTGCAGTAGTAACTATCTGCTGAGGTATCTTCATGCTAGGTTTCTAATAGGCTAGGCAGAAATATGAATAACTTTTACTATGAGACCAAACCTGAAATCGCGAAAAAAAAATCAGCTCTTCCCTATATTTTGACGAGTTATGTGAACATAAATGCAAAGAACAGCTGATTTTTTTTCGCGATTATAGGTTTAGTTCCATAGTAAAAGTTGTTCATAATGATGAGTGCAATGATCCCCTACAAGGATGCCAATGAATTTAATTCCATTCTGTATTAGGTGTGATTTTGGTCTAGCAAAAATCTGAGTTTAGTTTGAGATTAGTTCATCGTCTAAAATCGTAACAAAAAGTTGCAGAATTCCAGATCTGCAGTATCATTAGCCTCTCCATATTCTATTAAAATATATTCACAAAGGAACATAAATAATGCACAATGAATAATAGAGTTAGCAGCTAATTTGTGTGAACAAATTACCGCCATTGTGCCCTGAACAGCGGAGGGGCCGCTATTAATATTGATACTTCAATATATGTCGACATCAATCAGCTTTGTAATAGATGCTGGGACTTTGAATGAGTTGCAAAGAAGCTAGAATGATTTTATGTATCAGTGAGATTTATGGAACGTTATGGCTTTCAAGAGGTTTTATGAAAGACTGTGTATAAATTCATAATATTTCATCGATTCTCTTCTTCTGGATGGCATTATTAATGACGATTAAAGGATGTTAGGGGCATAAGCAGTGAAAACCACTTGATGCGATTACTATCGAGTTAGCAATTGTAATTTTAACAATGTTAAGTGAAAGTGTCACCTCATCAATATACAAAATCAATTAAATTTTCGTATCAATCACTTCGGGATAATTTCATTAGAAATTGACCGTTTTCACAATTTACATCTTCCAAATCTTTCGTCTCGTAATTTTTCTGTTGCTGCTTGTTTTAGCCGATGTCGTCCGACCTTGGACCGACGATTTTGGTTTTCATAATTACACATCCAAATTTCCAGACTAATATTATAAATTCGAAAGTAACTCTGTCTGTATGTTACCTTTTAGGCCTTAACCACTGAATAGATTTCGATAGAATTTGGCTAGGAGATAGATGGCATCCTGGGGAAGGATATAGTCTGCTTTTTTTTAGTTTAGTTTGTGATCTTCCTGTACGAGTCACAATAAATACTTTTTCTTTCTTTCTTTCTTTCTTTCTTTTTATCCCGGTAGTAAGTTTCCGTAGGATTATTTCCGACATCCACGAGGGCGAAGCCGCTGACAGAAGCTAGCCTTTTATAATGTTTGCATGTGAGATCGTTCCGTATTGTTTTACTCTGATTTCATCTTCATAACATAATTAATAAACAAACAATACAATGCGTTCTGACCTCTACCTTTGCAGCCTTATTCCCAAAAGTTATACAACGGAACATCGGAAGTGGAGGTATTCCGGATATTATAGCCGCTCCATTATTATAGAAAAACCAGCTCATTTCATTGTTTAGCTGTGGCATTGGTTCCGACATGGTCCAATCTTAGTGTTGGCCGTCCTTCCGATGAGAATAAGAGTCATTATTGCTTAATTTGATTTGCATTCGCACTTGAAACTTATTATTGTCTAATGACTGATGAGTTCTATAATACGGTATTTCATAAAAACGGTCGTTGTGCAAAGTCAATAAATAAATAAATTGGAACGTATTTCGTCACTATTTATCTAGAGTATTGCATAGTACGTAAATCTAGCTGTGTTCCGTGGATCTACCAGTACGTAATCTTAATTATTAGGCGAGATGAAAGTTTACTATGTCTATGCTTCGCTCGTTAGGCCACCGCCTAAACCTACAATACTAATGTGCAATATTATTAACACATAAACAATTTTCAATATCAACCCTTAACTATCAAGTATGTTGCACATTTCGTGATATTGCTCAATAAAATTGATCGTCTAAGGCCCGCTTTAGATATTAACATCGTGGATATTCTTCTTCTTCTTCGTAGTACTCTTGTCAGAGCGGTTGTGGTCCTCATGTAGTTTCTTGATTAGGGGCTGATGTGATCCACCTCACGATTTCTCGCCACCTAATCCGGTTTCTGGAATTTTTTGTGCACTCGTACAAGGGATCACCCTCTGCGGATTTAATTTGGTCAGTCCATCTCATGGGTGAGTGTCCGCGTGGTATAGTGCCCTCCACTCTACCCTGCACGACAATGCGTTCAATAGAGTCTCGTGGATATTAAGCTACCTCTTTGTTGAATTTCGTCAAACTCAGTTCTTTTGCTTAGCTGTAATAACGTGCAAATAGACATACTTTGTTTTCTCTTTTTAGTGAATCGGTTCAGTTTACAAAAACATAAATTAAGACCTAATACAAACTAAAAATAATTTAGACGCAAACAATTATTTTTCCGCGTAAATAAGCTTTTCACTAACAAATGCTTAAGCCGAGAAACACTGGAATATTGAAAATATCCAAATCATGTTACCTAGACGATTTATTAAAACTTCTGCTTGCACGGATTTGTTTACAAAAATCACCGCACAGCCTATTCTGTCCGTCACATTTACTGGCTAATGTATCCAACATACTCCACTACCCGCCGATAATGAAGACATTAAAATTAAACAAACATACATATTAATGAGCCCCGTGGGAAATGCAAAACCAGAAACAGTAACGGACGAGAAACAATGGCACTAGTAAATAATCACCAGATTATGTACTAATTACATTCGATCGGAGACTTAGTGTTGCGCAAGCGATCATCTGTCGATAATTGCTGCGCTGTGACGTATGCATACCGAGGCGGGCGGTAACCTGCGGGCTTTGTGGCCTATGTGAGAGGAGGTAGCGATTTAGGGAGAAAAGTAACGAATACTGTTACTTTTCTCCCCTCCCTATCAATGGTAAGTAAAGAAAATTAATAATGATAGAATAAATCAAATTATGCGACAGTGCTGGAGTTTCTTGCCCATTCTTCTCCATACGAAAACTAACTTTTGGAAGGGGCGACTAGAATCAATTCTGTTTTAATGTAAATTTTGACGTTCAAAAGTGCCTTTTATGTGCCTATTTGAAATAAATGCTTTGAATTTTGACTTTGACTTTGACACCCAAACGTTGCATTTTCTGGTGACATCCATTTCCTATACAAACATATGAGGACAGTTAAAGTAATTAACCTATGGGAACACTACGTATAATCTTTATCGAACGTTGCGGTCATGTGCTACCCATGATACTATACAATTTTAATTTGATTTTATATAATTTTTAATAAGAGTTAAGTTTGTTATTCAGGTAACGTTCGTTGCTGATACATATTTACAGACTTCCTTGTAACTCCTTGCTTTGTAATTAGTAATTTGATAATAGATACTCATTTTTTTATATAAAATTGTTTATAACTTTAAAACGTCAAAAAATTAAAATACCGTGTGGGTATTTTTTTAATATAAGTCGACGATTTTCAATAACCAATTGTTCCTTCTCGCTTGCCGCTTATGACTTGTACCACACATTCACTTTCACCGCTCTAGCCGGGATGCGCAGGAGTAGCCGACCGAGTAATCGATTCAGAAATCATTTAATTGCTTTACTCTCGAGCTGTAATGCCAACATCATCGGTATGGATCGTAATCGAGTTATGTCTTTGTTTTGCATCAGATATCGCTGTTTTAGTCATTATTCTCCTCTTTTTGTTCTGTATTTAACTGTCAACCGCTGTTTTAATAGTCTCGGGCAGAAGTGATTGTATCTAAATTTTTATCTTAAATTGTGTTATAATGACTTTTATTCAAGGAAAAAGGTAATTAACAATAATTACAATGACTGTGTGAATGATGATATGGTTAGAAAGGGAGTGACTGCCAAGATGACGAATAATAGAGAAGTATGGAAGAAAAACACATGTTGCGCCGACCACAATAAATTTGGATAATTTCCCCCTTTTTTATTTTTTTAAATTTTTTTTCGGATGGGAAATAATCAAATGACCCCTCCCGCTCTGGGTGGAGCGGAAGGGAGTGTCAGACTCTTACTGACTAAAACCCATCCGTGTTCCTTCCTTAGCCCTTTACGTTCCGGGGAAGCGGTAACCCTTTCGGACAATCCCGCACCCCCGGCAGGCTTCGGCCCTGACTAGCCCCTTCCTTTATGCTGACATCTCTTTGAGGCGCGCGTGGAACATGTACGCGCCGTCCGGCACGGGCCTGGTCCTGATCGGACGGTGAGCTACACGCCATTTCCCCCTGTGGCCGGAACTAGGTAGAAAACGCCACGTACTAAGATCCTAACATACTCTTTTTATGATTACGTATAATGTTATTTTGTTTATTAACTTTTTTATAAGCACATCTTATTCCAGTGAATCCGTATTATTAATATTATAAATTCGAAAGTAACTCTGTCTGCCTGTCTGTCTATCTGTCTGTCTGTATGTTACCTTTTCACTCCTAAACCACTGAACGGATTTAGATGAAATTTGGCAGAGAGATAGATTGCATCCCGGGGAAGGACATAGGATGGTTTTTATCCCAGAAATCATCGTTTAAGGGGGTGAAAAGGGGGGTGGAAGTTTGTATGAGGAATCAATAACCGCTGAACCGATTTAGATGAAATTTGATATGGAGATAGTTTGGATTGTGGGTAAGGATATAAAATAGTATTTTTTTTTTAAGGGTGTAAAAACGGGGGTGGAGATTTGTAAAGGGAATCAATAAAAAAGGACTACAATACTTTTACCGCGGGTGAAACCGCGGGGCACAGCTTGTTTAATATAAAGTTTTGGTATATTTCAAGGATAGACCTAGGTACTAGTTATATGCTTGAAATATACCAAATATACCCATAAGCATGAAAGGCAAAAGAGAATGGCTTTATTTTCGAGTTTAATTTCAATGTAAATACATCTGCAAAGGGGCAATAGTGGACCAGTGGTATCGGCTGCGACTTACGAGTTGTAGGTCGTAGGTTCGAACCCAGACAGGCGCTTTACTTTGTGTAAATTATTTCATCACCACTGCTCTCAAAACGGTGAAGGAAAACATCGTGAGGAAACCGGCATATCCTAGAACCAAAAATTCGCAGACATGTGACATCTACCAACCCTCACTAGGCCCGCATGGTGGATTACGGCCCGCATGGTGGATTACGGCCCACTCCCTCTCACAGAGAGGAGGCCTGTGTCCTAGCAGTGGGAACATTATAGGCTGATTATGTTATGTATGTTATGTTACATCTGCAAAACATTTTTCAATAATTCAAATCGAAAACACGAAATAGCGTGAAACATTTCCTCTTATTAGAAGACGTGCCTTATAAAACACTATTTTATGTAACCAATACGGCTACAAACGATCACCACAGTGCCACAGATCACAATCACATCTGAAAGTAAGTGAAATATCGTGCGAATCCGTAGCGAACGAAATATGAATGACCCTATAAACTAAGTCTAAGTAAAAGCTGTTCCCTGAACTTAGGGTCACACTTTCAACTTGTGACCACGCGGTACCTAACGGGTACAGTCGACAAAATGGTTAGGTGTACAGGTGAAGTTGTGGAGATTTTTAGGCGAGAGCTCCTCCGTGAAAGTACTTAATGCCGCTGTAGGGCTGTAATTACAGGCACATTAATATTATATTTGAGCTTTGTTAGTAAGCGGTGGTTTACTCAATAACATAAATTATAATAAAAAAATAATAATAACATATAAAGTATTATTTTTTATGTATTGGATTAATTTAATATCTTGAATTATGTAGCTTCACATGCCATAATAAGGCTAAATAGAATATAAGACCAAATAATGTAAAATGTAGAACCACTAATTGTATTTACTGTAATTAAATGTGAATAAATAAATTTGAATTGAATTTAAAAGGTAAAAAAATACATATAATTATTCCTACACAGAAAATATTTAATTGTAGTGTTATTTTTGTTCCTTTTTCAGCAACATCTATACATAATATTTTATATTAAAGTCACTTTTCCTATCTACCTGTATGACTGCGTTGTGCTTCTAAACTGCGCAATGAATTATGATGCGGAATTTATTCTTAAAAATCCATCCATACTATCCATATCCATACTAATATTATAAATTCGAAAGTAACTCTGTCTGTCTATCTGTCTGTCTGTATGTTACCTTTTCACGTCTAAACCGCTGAACCGATTTAGATGAAATTTGGTATAGAGATAGTTTGAGTCCTAGGAAAGGGCATAGAATACTTTTTATCCCGATATTCCCAAGGGATCGATACTTATGCGGGTGAAACCGCGGGGCACAGCTAGTGTATAATAAAGAAATCTCGATGTTTTGTCAAGTCGCAAAAACTATACGTAGCTGGGGCGGGTCGGGTAACGGGTTATTAAAACTGTAGTAAGCTCTCTGCATACCCATCACTTTTGTGAACTGTACCTAACGTTCGATGCACCCAGCTTTCTGACGGCATTCTGTTTGATAGCCAGTGCTAGGCCAAAGGTTAAGGTCTTTCTAATGTTTTGTGTCGATGCATTATTAACGATTCAAGGAAGAGCCAGGAACTTTTCTCTTGTCAATAACTTTGCATGCATGGTTTGTGTCATATTGGCGTGACTGAGACTATACAGGAAGATTTTTTTATCACCATCCAAATTTTTACAGGTTGTTCTACCCATGAATATGAACAACTTTCACTATGGGACCAAATCTGAAATCACGAAAAAGAAATCAGCTGTTTAATACAAAATTTCAATATCTACTTGACCAAAATGTATGAAACACCTGATTTTTTTTTCGTGATTTCAGGGTTGGTCCCATAGTGAAAGTGGTTCATATTCATGGGTAGAACACCCTGTAAAAATTTGGATAGTGATCAAAAGATCTTCCGGTATGTGCTGTACTTAGTGCTAATTCTGAAAAACCGTCTTAGCATTTTCTTTCAAAACAAGCCAAGTGCCCGATAGGATTTCACATCGGCAACTTCTCTTCTTCAGGAGCTTCTCCGTCTCCATGAGCGAGAGAGTCGCGGCGATATTATCGTCGTGCCACGTATTTCTATACACTCTCTTAGAACGTGTCTCCACACGGCGATATTATCGCGGCGAAAATTTGATGGCACGGCGAGACTATCGCCAAGATTCTCTCGCTCGTGGAGACGGTCCCTTAGGGTAAGAGTTTTCAAAAAACGATGATACAACAAACTTTTATTATTTATACTTAAACAGAAGGCTAAGGACCAACTTAAAAAAAATATATAAAAATCTCTTATTAGCAGGCATCGTAGGCCCATAGCGTGTTAGTATTACAAGTAACTTAAAAAACTATGTTAGTGGGTAGTAGATAAAAAAAAAAACTTAAACTTAACGTATTTAACTTAAAAAATTACGAATTTCCATACAAATTGAAATTCTCTATTTAACCATTTTATGGGATGAATATTCAAAAATCATTCCTTAGTGCTAACTTTCGCTATGTAAGGAACTCTTATGTTTCTAGACCCCGCGGTTTAGACAGTGCGTTGTCTGTCCGTGAATTAATGAATATAAGATTTTTATTAAATAGATATTGTTAATGTCAACGCTGCTATTACTAAAACAAAAACACACACATAATCAGCCTATAAAGTTCCCACTGCTGGGACACAAGCCTCCTCTCTGTGAGAGTGAATGGGCCGTAATCCACCACGCGGGCTCAGTGCGGGTTGGTAGATGTCACATGTCTTCGAATTTTTGGTTCTAGGACATGCCGGTTTCCACACGATGTTTTCCTTCACCGTTTTTGAGAGGGTGATGAAATAAATTACAAAAAGTAAAGCGCATATCTGGGTCCGAACCCACGACCTACAACTCGTAAGTCGGGTCCGTTACCACTGGGCCACCGCAGCACTCCAAAAAAAAAAAACAGAAACGAATTTCTTTAATACAACACGCGGCTAGTTAAGTCCAGATAATAGCTATGGACAGATTTTTTGTAAAGCGGGTCTTCTAAAGAGACCCATTGTGAGCGACAGTGTGGTCACTCACAATTTGCCAATTCCCGTACAACACAATGAAAAAAAAGTTTAAAAACTAATACCCGACTACTGATAAAAAGGATGAAACAAGAAAGTACCTTCCCGTGGTCGCATGCTACCATAGCTTATAACATGTTAGTACAGTGGCATGCCACCACGGGAAGGTACTTTCTTGTTTCATCCTTTTCAGTAGTCGGGTTTTAGTTTTTAAACTTTTTTTTAATTTAATTATTTTGGGTATTATTTCAGTAATATTTATATTTTTAAAATGTGCTAATTAAGCCCTTTCATTTGATACCCCACACGGCATGACTAAAAAAAAAAATTTTTTTTAGATCATGACTTTATGTCCGCTAGAGGGCGCCATATACAATGAAATGTGACGTCACATAACCTATAACCAGCGGACGATCAAGACGCTTCCAACGATACCTCATTTGTCTAATTATGACAAAGAGTTTAGAAGTTATGAGGGAACAGATGAACATACATACATACCGGTCAAAATCATAACCCTCCTTTTTGTTTCGCCGTAGTCGGGTAAAAAATATGGTTTAAAGAATTATATTATGATAAGAAGTCTGCCTTTGGGTGTGTTAGAGGACATGATTTAAAAAAATTACGTTAGAATATTAAACAATCTCTCAGCCCTCCCCGGAAGCTGTCTGGCGTGATTCTCAACAACAATGTATGTAGTGGTACAATAAAGGCATCTTCCCATAACTCAGCCACGTAACAGCTGATCGCATCGCCAACTGAACGTTCCCTACATTTGCACGTCGTCGATGATTAATTGTGTGTTCTGCCTAATGACGATAGAGGGCGGCACTGGGAGATTTAGAATAACTTTACGACTACCTAGTTTTAATTTAGATTGCTACAGGAGTTTGTGCCGGGGCAACTGTTTGTAGCGCAACTGTCGCCCGTTTGCTATATAGGTTGGCGATTTAGCCACCAGGTTTTGTCTCGACACTGGGAAAGTTACCGATAATTTATCGCTCGTGTGTGACTCTGATGCCGAGCCGAGTTCTAATTCTAACCAAACCGATTGTTTCATGTGTTCATTTTGTTCGGCCTCGTCCTAACCGATAGCGATCACCACGCGAGTAAGCAATGGTCGCGCTCTTTTACATGAATGGTTTCATAATATAAAAGAGCGCGACCGACTTGATTGACTTATCAAGTCGCGTTTGTGCATCATAATTCATACAAAAATCGCATCCGTCGCCTTCGGTAAAGACACGGGGTTCGGTGAACCCGAACTCGTGGTCGCTTTCCGGTTTTTCGAACAAAGGAGTGACATAAGAACGCGACGATGGCGTATACGCGCGAACGATCGCTTTGGTTAGGACGCAGGGTATGCATGGTTAAAATATCGATATAGGCTACAAAATCCTAAATTTTTTATAAACTTGAGTACGAGGCTTTTGACTACTCTGTATGTGTATATTTTATGTCTTTTTTTGTAATGTGCGTTTTGTTTGTGCAGAATAAACGATTTTTCTTTCTTTCTTGTTTTCTTTTTAAAATGTTGCCCGTGTGAATTTAACCTTTTGAACGCCAGAGTATAAACGTATCGCCGTACCCCTGACGCCAGGCCACTTTAACAACACAACAACACACACACACACTTAAAACAACAAATTTCTCGATATTGGTGGTTTATTTATATTAGTTTCATGCAATACAATATAGACGGAAGCTTAAACTTTTAAATTATAAGTACACACAAAAGTAATTATTAAATTGTTTATTTCATAATATGGTGCGAGTGGTGCGACGTGTATTTTGTCATATATTTGTGACGTTGGCGTTCAGGGTAAGATTCCGTTTGTCACATATATGTGACAATGACGTTCAAAAGGTTAAGCACGCATTTAACTCGAAATTGCGCCACTTTCTATAATTGCGATTATATTCAAAAGTAACCCGTCTAGTACCCAGTAGTTGTTACACTATCCATAGTAGGAACTGTCACTTGTAATGCATACCAGTAGAACAAGATAATCAGCTCATACGCGGCGCAAAAAGTCAATGTATTCGCACTTAGGTGTCGTGTACATGGGAAGTGACGTAAATGTTAATATATAGGTAAATGTGCCTGTTTGTGTGTTGCTGTTTATGTAAGGTGAGTATTAAACTGGTTATTGACTAACTTACAATACAAATAAATAAAAATAAAAAAAAACAAAGGACACTTAGGCGTCGAAGTACTCGTCCGCATCGCTGTCATCCGGAAACGTGACCAGAAGACTGGCAACATTGTCACGTTGAATGGCAATGCTAAAACTGGTTATTAGTTGTTCCAAGTAAAATATTTGGCTTGGATATTATTTTAAATATCTTAATGTGTTTACGAAGATTCTAACGGTGCATTAAATCGCTGATGCAATAGGTATACTTTCAATTTTAAGACTTTTGATAGTTAGTTCTAACGTTTGGTATCAAGTATTGGTGTGTAAAAGCCAAGACTCCTTCAAAACTAATTATCAACATTTTAGAGATATTTTTCAAAAATGACTGGTGCTTTTATTCATACCAACCGATGCGCTTGTATGATCAGCTCAAATTGCATGTTAGGACGACAAAAAGGCCTAAGGATAATGACATACCAAAGGTGCCTCCCTGTGACACCTTTTTTTTTTGGGTTGGAAATTATCAAATAACTTCTCTCGCTCTGGGCGGAGCGAGAGGGCGTGTCAGACTTTTACTGACTAAAACCCACCCGTGTTCCTTCAGTTGCCTGTGCCAGGGGCCTCGGTATCTCTTTCGAACAACCCGCGACCCCGACAGGCTTCGGTCCTGGTAGACCCCGTCAGTTAGTGCTGACATCTCTTTGAGGCGCGCGTGGAACACAACGCGCCGTCGACCCGGGCCTGGTCCTTACCGGACGGCGAGCTGCCCATTGCTCGCCGTCCGCAAGCCCGCGCCTACGGTGGCCGGGAATCGGCTATCGATTCCCAACGCCCAGGGCGTCTCCTGCGGCGACTAGGGGCGCGAGGGCGCCAAGATTGCCTCTCCCTCATGCGCTCCGCCTCCTCCTTCGCGAGTATGATCAGCTCAAAGTGCATGTTAGGACGACAAAAAGGCCTAAAGGTAATTACGTACCGAAGGTGCCTCACTGCGACACCTTCCGATCACACAGACACGCACACACATCCCGAAGGATACCTCACTGCGATACCTACATCGCGCGGCTGCTTGGGTTTACCGCGATGCCTAGCATTTGTGTACACGTCTATTAGCATGCATTTGTTTTACGTGGAGGTGACATCGGGTAACGAGCTAAACCAAGACCGCGAGGTATCGCAGTGAGGCATCTTCGGCATGTAATTACCAGTGATCGTAATAGGCTGAGTATATTTACCTAAACTTCGGAGAACAGAGACAGAAAGTGGAGACTTCCTTACGACGACATTTTTTTTCCCGGAATTCGGGAAAAATCTTAAATAAGTTGAAAATAAGCTTTATTTAAAAAGGGTAAAGGCTATTTTTAAATAAACTAGCAATTACCAAATTTTTGGGATTTTGACGTAAAATCTAGAAATAAATAATCTAACTTTAATTCATATATTCCAATTATATGTAATGTATGATACAACGGTTAGGTTAAGGATCGTAAATATAATTCGAATGACTTACCAACTGAACTTCGACAAACTTTACTACGATAAGATTTTAATTCGCCACTACGGAACTCCGACACGTCTTCATTTCGACAATACTTTAGTTCGAAATGCCTTAAGTCCGACACTACTGTACTCCGATAAAGCGTTTCTTCGACATGACTTAACTAGGAAACGATGCGACTTCGACGACGTGCTACTTCGACAACTATGGTAGTCCGACATGAGTCAATTTCGACATACTCTACTCCGGCATGCTGTACTTAAATGCCTTAAGTCCGACACTACTGTACTCCGAGCTTAAGGCATTTCGAACTAAAGTATTGTCGAAATGAAGACGTGTCGGAGTTCCGTAGTGTCGAATTAAAATCTTGTCGTAGTAAAGTTTTCGAAGTTCAGTTGGTAAGTCAATTCGAATATATGAATTAAAGTTATACTATTTATTTCGGGAAAAATCCCGAAAATTTGGTCATTGCAAGTTTAGTTAGCCTTTACCCATCTTAAATAAAGCTTATTTTCAACTTATTTAAGATTCGTCCCGAATTCCGGAAAAAAAAAATGTCGTCGTAAGGACGTCTCCACTTTCTGTCTCTGTTCTCCGAAGTTTAGGTAAATATACTCAGCCTATTCCGATCACCGGATAATTACCCTAAGTCACTTGGCTAAATCTATATATATAAAAATGAAACCCATTTTCCGTTGTCACGACATAACATGAAAACGGCTGGACCGATTTCGATGAAATTTGGTATAGAGATAGTTTGAGTCCCGGGAAAGGACATAAGATAGTTTTTATCCCGATATTCCCACGGGATCGACATTTACGCGGGTGAAACCGCGGGGCGCAGCTAGTAGTCTATAAAGAAAGTTACAAAATCTAGGTACTAAGATCCAGACAGCCGTCACAACAAAAAATCAAGTACCTTTTAATCTACTACTAAAGGGATCATTAAAAACAGTATTATTTTAGCAAAATCTAAGCACATCGTGAGTGAAGTCACGGTGTGAGTAAAGTTAAATAAAAACTCGTTTGAGCCAGTTTACCAGCGTGAGAGTAACTTAAAGTGTGGTTTAAGTTACCAACTTGTTTGTGGTACATTGTGGCAAGAATAAGTTAGATACGGTGGTCTTAAGCGGACATTATTCTAATCAGGTAAATGTGAAGTAAGTGGATTAATAGAATTTGCGCATATGTTCCCAGTAACTACAGTCAACCGCAAGTCAGTAACAACTGCGAAAATCGCCCTTAAGTACTGCTAGGACATAAGTAAAAGTGCTGTCAATGTCAAGTTGTTATCATGGGCGTACAGTTGACTGTACCTTTTTATTTTATTTTTTGTGTTTATGTTCTTTTTTGCGTCATTTTCACCGCAAATAAACGTATTTTCTTTCTTTCTTTACCTGCCCGTAATTTAAGCCAAAAATTAAATGGTAATAATCGCAATTCGGCGATCTTCGCAGGGTGGCTGGTAGCAGCTAGATGAGAATAGCTGAGAATCGAGCTGAATGGCGTGCAATTGGAGAAACCTATATCCAGCAGTGAACTGCTGTAGGCTGACGATGTTGATGATGAATTGCATTTCTGTGCGGTATCTTACACAGTATCAGAAGCCCGAAGGTCTGACAACCAGTCTTACCAAGGGGTATAGTATTACCCAGTAACCGGGTTGTGGAGGTCAGATAGGCAGTCGCTCCATGAAAAATACTGGTATTCAGCTGCATCCGGTTAGACTGGAAGCCGACCCCAGCATAGTTGGGAAAACGCTAGGCAGATGATGATGATCTTACACAGTATTGTTGCGATGCGGTTTTTTATTACTATGCACCAGTGATGGAGCTGCGTTTAAACGCGAGTTTGTACGTCCGTGCCTTTTAAAAGTTAAACGGTAAGACCCGGGTCACCTGTCTGTCTATTTTATTTTTATACGAATCCATGTCTGTTTGCACTAGAGTCAATCACTCAAGCTACTGCGCTATCTTCACAATTCACAACATTCAACATTGCCATCCGTTAATCAATTCTTCTCTAATCAGTGTAATAAATAATTCAAATGAGTTAATTTTGCCTTTGTTTTCTTAGTAATTAAAACAAACAAGGCACTTTACTCTTTTATCTCCGTTACTTATCAAGTTATCATTTAATCAGCATACGTTTATACGTTATAAGTAATGCTTAGTTCAGCTCTACTATTTATGGTAATTGTATTCTGACATACTTGCATAAGTTCATGGTTTTTCTCATTCACGAGATAGATGGAAACGGAACTATATGTCTATGGTATGGTAATGTAAGATATGTAGAACTATATCTCATAATCATCTGCCTAGCCTTTTCCCAACTATGTTGGTGTCAGCTTCCAGTCTAACTGTAATACCAGTATTTTACATGGAGCGACTGCCTATATGACCTCCACAACCCGGTTACTGGGTAATACGATACCCCTTGGTAAGACTGGTTGTCAAACTTTCAGGCTTCTCACGACCCGTAACGACTGTCAAGGTTCCACGAATGACGCCCGGGACCAATGGTTTAAAGATGGTCACCCATCCACAAACCAACCGCGGCAAGCGTAGCTCATCCTGATCGATCAACCTGTGCGGCTGTTATTATTTAGTTACGGGCCTCGCTCTTCTCTCTATGTATAACTATTATCTATTTAATAATAAAAATAAAAACTCTTTTAGAGACTTTGTATTTTCATTCTTTCATTCATTTGATTTTATTTGGTTTCTGTACCGTTCTCCGAAACTATTTAACACTACTTACAACATATTTTCGATCGGATGAAAAGTGATTTGGTATCAACCTTTCATTTTATGACTTCCACTCTCTACTTTTTTAACTAGCACAGGTTTATTCTATCTATAGGTTATTGTTAGCCTGCATCATCCCACTGCTGGGCAAAGGCCTCTCCCCAATACTTCTAGCTCTTTCGATCCAGGGCTAAAGTGGGTCACTGGTCGTTTGTTTTGTCCAGCTCGTCCCGCCATCTTCTACAGGGTCTGCCGCGACGCCTTCTGGCTGCGTCAGGGCTCCATGTAGTGGTTATTTTGGCCCACAGCTCATAGGCTATAAAGCTATCGGGTTGTTTCCGTTTAGACAGATTTTCGTTTCGGCAGATTTTTGTTTCGACAGCGTGTCAATTTGTTATCTCCAACGTACAGCTTCATACAAAATAAAAGACATGTATATTAATAAAGTATATTGATGGTATGACGCTAGTGAATACTAAAACGACAAACCCACTGGCAATCTATCGACGAAAATCATTATCTAACATTTTTAAACATTCTATTGTAGTAATTTAAACATTCTATTGTAGTAATTTAAACATTCTATTGTAGTAATTAAACATTCTATTGTAGTAATTTAAACATTCTATTGTAGTAATTAAACATTCTATTGTAGTAATTTAAACATTCTATTGTAGTAATTTAAACATTCTATTGTAGTAATTAAACATTCTATTGTAGTAATTTAAACATTCTATTGTAGTAATTAAACATTCTATTGTAGTAATTAAACTTTCTCTTAGGTCATGGATTATGCGTTCAATCTTCATGTCCTTTGCAATAACAGATTTATTTCTATTTTTGGTCAAATTGTGATATTTAGCACTTATAAGTTTTTTTTTCTTGAAAAAGGGCTTCTTTTTTGAGCAAAAAAATAAAATGCAAGAGAGATGGAAATTATAGAGAAATTAAGTAACAAATATTCAAAAGATATAACAGTTGAATTGAGAACTTCCTTTTTTTTATAGTCAGTTAAATACATGACATGAGACATGCTCAGGGTATGAATACAGACAGTCTTCATGTTCACAGCAGGTAGGTCAAGTGCTTTTTGTGGTTCTAAACATAGAACCAAAACCCCTTTTTCTAGACTCGGTATTATCACAGAATCTTCTAACACTGACGTATCATAAGATCAAAAACATAACTAACTTGTGTTTTGTCGCAGTCGGTTAGAAGCGTGAGTGATACTTCGCAGATTATGATCTTCCCACGTTTCACATCTGTCATGCGATCTATTATATTATAGTACCTACCTTATGTCTGTATGGTGCAGTTGTAGATGGTGTACCCTTAGAATAGTTATTCTTTTCTCAGCATCATCTTCCTGCCCTGGTCCCACGTCACTCGGGGTCGGCGCAACACGTCTCCTTCTTCCATTCACTCTTGTCAACCGTCACGCTATCATTCACTCCCTTCTCTTTCATATCATTCCTCACACAATCCATCCATATTTTCTTCGGTCTCTTCCTTCATACATCAACGTTTATATTCATCACTCTTTTATTGGTGTGGTAACGGGCGCGACTTACGAGTTGTAGGTCGTAGGTTCGAACCCAGGCGCTTTCAAATTCAAATATTTTATTTCAGATAAATCCATATAGTGTTAGTATAACTTATAGTTAGCTAGCTAGTTTTACTTTGTGTAAATTATTTCATCACCACTGTTCTCAAAACGGTAAAGGAAAACATCCTGAGGAAACCGGCAAGTCCTGAGACCAAAAATTCGAGGACATGTGACATCTACCAACCCGCACTGGAACCGCGTGGTGGATTACGGCCCACTCCCTCTCACAGACAGGAGGCCTGTGTTCAAGCAGCGGGGAACATTATAGGCTGATTACTATGACTCTTTTATTCATCTGTTGGTTATTATTTGCTGTAGCCACTTTAATTTCAATCTTCGTAAATCTTCAAGTAACGAGTAAAGCCTATGATACCTGTAGAGGCCAAACCAAACAGGCCAACCTGCTTCAGTTTTGCCACCCGGACACGGCACGGAACGGTTAATATGCGCATCAAAACAAGATCGAGAGTTGTAGCAATCCACGAACCGTTTGTCGGAATGATCTGACAAATAGAATAGGTATGTATAAGTAACATTACAATATTCCCACGATATTATATCTTCGCTCACGACCTTTCTGTGTTACTTTCTTTAAGCATTCACTTCTCTAAAGCCTGTTCCGTACCTAAGCCAAAACACCAGCACAAGGATTTCTCCTGTATCAACTTAGAGTCAGCCTTATAGCTCAACTATAGTTAACAAATACATCGTTTTGGGAAAACGTAGTACAGACGCCAGCACATCAAGCTATCTATAGGTTGCGATCGCTATCATTTTCGGGCGCATCTATAAAGAGTGGATGTCACGCGGGGAGCAGGTCCAATGAGTGGCTGACAGGACGTGTACACGTTAACATTCTGATGATGAAAGTGTACACGATCGACCATCCAAACAAACAAATTAACTATATCACATTACACTACAGTGGGCGGAAGACCCAGCATTAGCGTACACTGCGTTGCAAATAATTGTATCCACACAATGAAAGGCCGATGTTTTCTATCTTGTTTCACGCTCGTTTAAAAGATAGCATCGACCACATCCTCCTAGCGATATTGTTTACAACTCAACTAAATAGACTGTGACGTTTTATTTGCACTGCACTGTATTTGGTAATTAAAAAAACAAAGGCCTTCGGGTTGGAGTGTTTGTTTTTTTAATTGTTTATTGGTTTTCATTTTATGTTAGTTACGGTTTTTCATGAACTTTGACTTGGAAACATAGTTTTTAGTGAAAAGAAAAAGCTTTGACTCTCTCGTGCTTTGATATTAATTAATTATTTGAAATTGAATTGATTTTCGCTTTGAAGAAATTGTTTGATTATAGTTAAACAAGGTATCTACAGGCTGAAATTGAATTCATGGGCATCCTTTTAAGGGGTCATTGTAATCATCATGATGAGCAACTTTTACTATGGGACCAAACCTGAAATCGCGAAAAAAAATCAGATCTTCCCTACATTTTGACGAGTTATGTGAACATAAATGCAAAGGATAGCTGTTTTTTTTTTCGCGATTTTAGGTTTAGTTCCATAGAAAAAGTTGTTCATAATGATGAGGACAATCTCCCATTTCGTTTTTTGTTACATGTTTTCAATTTCGTCGGTGCTCTTAAAATGAATTTAATTTCACCTAGTAGCAATAAATAATAATTAAAGATAAACAGCCGATTTACGGAAAACACCATGTTTAAAGAAGGCAATCGGGAAATGAGACATGAAAATCCCTTCACGAATTTCATGTTTATGGACCAATAAAAATTAAAGTGGTAGCAAAATACTATACTGTCTAATCTTATTTAAGAGCAGATTTTTCCATCGCCAGATAACTTTTATTCGAGGAATAATATCGTTTCGTCTCCAAAGGAAAAGAGTAGTGGATAGGCTACAACTTTTTTTTTTTTTGGAATGGACAACTAGTATCATCTTTCTGACTGACCCTTGACTATTCAAAAGTGCCTGTAATTGTTTTAATTTAAATAGATGCTTTGAGGTTGAAGAGTTTCATGTGATACGACACCATGGAAAATGTTAGTTGCCTACACCCATAGCTCACTAAAACAGAGTGATCAAAGGAGTCCGGCCTTGCTTTCGATCGGGTCTGTTTCGTCTCGCTAACCTTACCATTGCGAAATGTAATGTATCTGCGATTAAGATGGGAAGGTCGCCAGTTCGGTTCCCAGGCGGAAACATTAAGATTCTGTTGTTTTTGCTATGATCTGCTGATTACTTGTTTGTTTTGTATTATGAGAAATTCATTAGTGTTTAAATAAACATGAGAAATAAATTCTAAGTATATTTTTTTTTCTAGATTTTAGAAAGATTGTCTCCGCTTGGGTGCACCTTGTGTTGCTCCGCATCGATGTCACTGCGGTGAAGCTGTCGACAGTCTCGGACACCATGGCCTGTCCTGCTGCAGGAGCGCAGGTCGCATAGCACGGCACGCCAGCATCAACGATATTATTCGTCGAGCCCTTGTCACCGCCGGCGTACCAGCGGTGTTAGAACCAAACGGCTTGGTACGTGATGATGGGAAGAGACCAGACGGTATGACGTTGTTGCCTTGGAAGGTGGGTAGGCCTTTGGTGTGGGACGCAACATGTGTCGATACCCTTGCGCCATCTCATGTTCCTAGCACTGCGGGCTGTGCTGGCGCCGCTGCTGCAGCTGCTGAGACCCTCAAGCGGCGCAAATACTGTAACCTTATGGGCAACTACAGCTTTGAGCCGTTTGGGGTCGAAACGCTCGGGTCATGGGGCCCGAGCGCGCGTCTCCTTTTTAAGGAAATTTCTCGCCGGCTAGTCGATACTTCACGTGACCAGAGGGCTGGGTCGTTCTTTGGCCAAAGAATTAGCATTGCCATTCAACGTGGCAATGCTGCCAGTCTTCTGGGCACGTTTCCGGATGACAGCGATGCGGATGAATACTTCGACGCCTAAGTGTCCTTTGTTATTTTTATTTTTATATATTTGTATTGTAAGTTAGTCGTTTATTTTAGTATCTAGTGTATATAGTTAGTTTGTGAGCAAATAAATATCGTTTAACTTTGATTTTAGAATAGCTAATTACTAGATCGAATGTCCAGAATGTCATGTTCGGCAAGGCAATTAATATGGCTTGACATTGCTTTCATAGCGACGCAAGTGAATCGTGATGTTGTCGTTAAGTACCATGCAATTTTTCCCGGTTTTTGGTTTGTGAAGGTTTCAGCGGTTAATCAACACTTTCAGTGGACAAGTGTAGTGGTGTGTTTTCAGAGGATAATTACGAGTATGTCCACTTCATATGGGTGTAAAAATGGACAATGGCGGTGTGCAGTCGACCGCACATCACTGTCACAGAGTCTTATTACCGTAGCCGTCAGGGCCATTTTCATAGTGGCAGTGTTACACTGCTGACTGTACATTGATATTAGCACACAATAACACATTTTTTTTTTGAAGATCTGGCTGACAACATGGCATGAATTTCAATGGTTACAGAATTCTCTCTAAGAACTTCGTCTAATCAAAAGCTTAACTTGAAAACGAACTTCCAAATACATAAACCGACCATTTCAATCTAAAACAAACAGTTCAAAACCCTCTGATCGGTATCATTGTATTATTTGTAAGTGTAATGACTTGTCAAAGGAAAACATCGTGAGGAAACCGGCATGTCCTAAAACCAAAAATTCGAAAGACATGTGACATCTACCAACCCGCACTGGGCCCGCGTGGTGGATTACACTCCCTCTCACAGAGAGGAGGCCTGTGTCCCAGCAGTGGGAACATTATAGGCTGATTATGTTGTTGTTATAATGACTTGTTGTTGTTGTTTTCTTTTTATTAATTTTGTATATTGTGTTTCACGAACCGTGTACATAAACTTTTTTCTTTCTTTCTTATTATCTTTAATAAAGAATGCTGATTAGCTGGAAGAAGAAAGTACGCGATAAATGATGTGACACTAGACGCTGTGCGGAGATGAGCAGTAATTGAGATGGCGCAAGTGATAAGATGCTGCAGGGGTATTTAAGAATATAGGCCAAGGATCGATCGTCACAAAGCTTAATTGGGCACATCATGACGCTCAGCTGGCAAACGATTGAAGGAGGATAGACAAAATATATGAAACTAGCTGTGCCCCGCGGTTTCACCCGCATAAGTGTCGATCCCATGGGAATATCGGGATAAAAAGTATTCTATGTCCTTTCCCGGGACTCAAACTATCTCTATACCAAATTTCATCTAAATCGGTTCAGCGGTTTAGGCGTGAAAAAGTAACATACAGACAGACAGACAGACCGACAGACAGACAGAGTTACTTTCGAATTTATAATATTATCGAATTTATAATATTAGTATAGAATTATGGATTAAAGGTTACGTTGAGAGCTGGGTAAAGACTCATCGTTTTGTTGAGTTGAGTTTGTTGCGCCACTTTTCCTTGTCAGCTAAAGCACTATGAAGTGGTGAAGGGTGAGAGTTTTGGGGGACTGTCTTATGTCATTTTGACGTTTAAAAAGTGCTGATTCTCAGTCAGCGGGGCAATTGCGTAACACATTATCAATCGGAGTCGGTTTCATTTTGACAGTTCAACAACGTTCATTGCGTTATTTACGTGTTGAGCAGAAACATTTTTCGAACTTATGAGGCAATGGATTAGCAATTGCTTCAAAATGATTCAGATTCCGATTGATAATGTGTTACGCAATTAGGGTCCTAGTTTGAATGAATGACTTGATTTTGATAATGGAGTTCAAGGCAGTGGATATGGCAATGTATTTTGTTTTTTACAATTAAAACTTTTCTTTAGGTACGATTGGGAGTAAACGTAACTGACAAGTATCTGCCACGTAAAACCAAAAATAAGAATTGGTATTTGAAGGGGAAGGAAGATACACGCAGTTACAGGCAGGTTTTTGAATAAGCATGTAGAATTTAGCAGGTTCTAACTTTGAAGTTGAACATTCGAGAAATTGCAGATCACAGGGATATAAATGAAAAAAATACTTCTATTGCATTGGGTGGGGGGTTTATTTACAAAGTTATATTGAATCAAATAATTCCACGAGAGCGCTTTTCGCTTTCATCTTGTACCTGAATGCATCAGCTGAGTCAGAGATATATAAAGTCCTTTCTATTGAAAGCATCTTCGTTTTCTTTACATAACTTAGCGCTCACATACAAGTATATAAGTTATGTAGCTAAATAAATATGACAGTCTATCTCGCGTGGTAAAGATTATGTGTTTTTTGTCGAACAAGACGATAAATGTAATAATGTCTTATAATAAGTGGGTATTATGACATAATGCATGAAAGTGACGTTTTTATTAGATACTTAAATATTTTGTGTTAGTTGGGAATTGTAATTGTTATAGAGTTTGTCTGCTTGTGTAGAATTATTAATTGATGATTTCTACGACGTCTATTTTATTGTAACGTTTATTTTTATTAAAATGCTCATCACTTTAGTAAAATAGACATTGTAGGAATCATGTGAGACATTGTAGGAATTGTTCTCACATATAGAAGCAACAAGAATAATGTACCCAGGATTTTGTAATATCTTGATTTAATAAGAGTGTCCATGGAGTTTCTTGCCCGTTCTTCTCCATAGAGATCTACGCTTTGGAATGGGCAACTAGCTTCAACTTTCTGACTAACTGACCGACTACTTAATTTTGACAATTCAAAAGTGCCTGTAATGGTTTAATTGAAATAAATGCTTTGAGTTTGAGTTCATGTCAATTGTAACTAATAAGTAGGTTCATAGGTTATTAGTGTCAGCTTAAACAAAATTTAACTGAGTAGTTATATATACCTAAGGTGTTAATAAGTCATTTTATATGAACACTCGCTATTAACAGAAAACGATAAGTTTGGGAACCGAACTCGGGACTCAGGCAATATTTTACGGAAGACACGTTCTTTTTATTTTTACTTTATTATTTTACTTACTTCTGCCAGTGGACTTCGTCCGCGTGAAATTTCTTGTTTTAACATTAAATATACCCTATTACACTCTGCAATACTGTAGCTTTCCATTTGTGAACGAATTTTCGGAGACGGATCTGTAGTTCCGAAGAATACCGCGTACATACAAATTCACAAATTTAACTTGTTTATAATATTAGTATAGATGTAGGTAGGTATAATGACGGGTTTTCAATGGATGGGTGACCATATTCACATACCAAGACCCTTCCGTGCCTCGGAAAGCACGTTAAGCCGTTGGTCCCGGCTGTCATTCGTGGATCCTTGACAGTCGTTACGGATCGTCAGAAACCCGAAAGTCTAACAACGAGTCTTACCAAGGGGTATCGTATTACCCAGTAGAGGCTAGCAGATGATGATGAAAAATCAAAATCAAGGATCAAAATCGTATAAGTAAATAACATTTTAACAATAATTAATGATGGTCGAAATAGCAACACTTGTGTTGCAATAGCCTTGAAAACTCGTTGATCAGCCCAGCGATAGCAAGATGTCTTATTCTGCATCAAATTACAGTCATTATTGTTAACCGGGCGAAATTAGGGATGTGACGAAATGTTCTGTAGCAGACGGTTTGAAGAGGGTTTAAGTACATTATTACATTGTAATTGTAAAGTGTTTTACCTGATAGTTACTGTAATGCCCTAGTTAAATAAGATAATAAGTTAATCAATCTGCCTAGCGTTTTCTCAATTTTGTTGGGGTCAGCTTCCAGTCTAACCGGATGCAGCTGAATACATGAAATGACTGCCTATCTGACCTCCACAACCCAGTTACTAGGCAACACGATACCCCTTGGTAAGACTGGTTGTCAGACTTTTGGGCTTCTGATGACCCGTAACGACTGTCAAAGATCCAAGTATGACAGCCGGGTCCAACGGCTTAACGTGCTTTCCGAGGCACCGAGGGGTCTTAGTATGCAAAGGTGGTCACCCATCTACGGATCGACCGCGGCAAGCGTAGCTTAACCTGATGTTTCGACCCGTGCGGCTGTTATGACATAGCCATGAGCCTCTCAAATAAGGTAGTAAGTACCATTGCTTACTATCTGGAACGGTTTTTGTTTTCTTTACCGCACGTAAATATGACATTTTAAGTTTCAGTAAAAGTTCCGCATTCTAGAGCTGCAGCATTCTGTCATAGTTTTTAATCAAAGCTCAATGTACAACACATTTAAATTTACACCCGAGTTCGTGAGTGTAGAATAATGAGCAAAAAAAAAAAAACAATAGACAGAGAAATAGATAACAAAAAGATGAGCCACTTTTGACATTAGCTGTCAAAATTGACAAGTGTAACATCAATTCTAAAACTTGCAGATGCACGAGTTCCATGACCCCGCGTGAAGCATCCAACCTTTAAACTAAAGCCTCCATAAAAAGGATGTAACGATTTAACTTAATGTCGACGTTTAATCGATTGTCTGTTAGAGTCCGACCGAATTTCGTTATCGTTTTCGGTTTTCGGCCGAAATATCCAATTTCGTCTATTTCGTCTTCGGCCTTAAAAATACTAATACATTCGGCAAAGTGGCCGAAAAATTATTTAAAATTGATAATTACCACAACCAAAAGTACAATGACTGTAAATAAGGCAGAAAAAACTGCTTTTTCTCGAAAATAACATCAGATTCAAATCAAATCTCAAATCGTTTATTGCAGATTCTTTGATTATCTTTGAGAAAAATATAAAGTTTCACGAGATTTAAGTTTAAACGGTTAAATATAATGATAAAAAAAAAATCGAGACATAATTTATTTTAAAAGTAAAACAAATAAAATATCTATTTTTCTAAAGAAAAACCCATCAACAAACTACTTATAAAACATTTTTACGTTTTCGGTTTTCGGCCGAAGATGCAATTCAGCCGAAAACTATTTTTGGTCGGACTCTATTGTCTATCGATTCCGATGCCAAGGCTGCTCGTGTTAATGGATCTAGCAAAGAATGTATGTTTACATGTTTTTGTTTTGTTACAGCGTGATTTGTTGTTTAGGTTAAATATGTAACGATGTGCACTTGTTTATTTTTATTATTCTTGTTATGTCTTAAATGTGTAATGAATGACTGTTCTTTATTGCGAAGGTTAAAAAAATAATAGTATCGGTTTGTTTAAATTCTAACTGGCGAGTGAGAGGTCGTGGATTCAAACCTGACGTGAACCTAAGTCTAGCTATTTGCTTAACGTAATTTTATTAACCTACTAGCAGCGTCCCGTGGTTACGCTCGCGTAAGTTTCGATTCCGTGGGAATATCGAAATAAAAATTATTCTATGTCCTTTCCCGAGACTCAAACTATCTCTATACCAAATTTCATCTAAATCGGTTCAGTGGTTTAAGCGTGAAGAGGTTACAGACAGACAGATAGACACACTTTCGCATTGATAATATTAGTATGAGTAATTAACTATTTGCTACTTAACTTGAAGTTTAGCTTAGAGAGGTACACAGGAATTTTAATATTATCATCATCATTTCAGCCGAAAGACGTCCACTGCTGGCCATAGGCCTCCCCCAAGCACCGCCACTTCGACCGGTTCTAGGCTTTTTGCATCTAGCGAATTCCAGCGATCTTCATCAGATCATCGGTCCACCTTGTGGGATGCTTACCAACGCTACGTCCTCTGGTACGCGGTCATCGGTATATTAAATAATAGTTCAACTCAAATTGCCCGTTTTATTTTATACAATATTGTTTACCTGTCAAAATAAAAGCTTTTTTATGGAGCAGAGAAGCTATGCCAATAAAAATGAAAATTGTAGACGACAACCTAAAGTGTCTAATCAGACTGCAAACCCTATAACGTGCAATCCCTAGCATTAGCAATCTATAGCATAATGCAATATATAGCATAATGCAATCTATAGCATAATGCAACCTATAGCATAATGCAATCGCTAGCATAATGCAATCTATAGCATAATGCAATCTATAGCATAATGCAACCTATAGCATAATGCAATATATAGCATAATGCAATCTATAGCATAATGCAATCTATAGCATAATGCAATCTCGAGCATAATGCCATCTAAACCAGGCTGCAATCCTTAGCATAATGCAACTACATTCAGTACTGTTGCCGTAGGTATTGTCCCACCATACTACCACCATGTGATCACACACGTAATCACCCACAAAACGTACATACTTGACCGCATAACAAGTTGAATTAAAATAGTTTTCGTATCATAAACAGTAATTAGCTGCATCTATTGTGCTTGTACCCCCAGAGGTCGGAGTGTGGGACCCGTTGCTAATTGCAATCAGTTGGAATATGTCAAGGATTCGTACACTGGAAATTGAGAAGAATTTTCTAATGTTATTGTTTTCGGTTGTATTTGAAATAATTTGGAATTTACAGGGGAAAAAACTTTAGAACTGAACTTCAATGGCATTTGGCCTGAGGAAATCGGCATGTCTTAGACCCAAAAATTCGAAGACATTGTGACATCTGCCAATCCGCACTGGGCCTGTGTGGTGGAGTATCCCACCACGCAGGCCCAGTCCCTCTCACGGTGTGTCCCAGCAGAGGGAACATTGTAGGCTAATTAAAATTATGCTGCCATTTGGCCATCCTGATTATTTATTTAGCCTTGTGATAAAATGCTTTTCTTACCTATCTTAACTTGTAAGTTTGTTGTGACTACTTAAAGGTAATTTGACCTACCTACGTACTACTTAGGGCAAATTTCACCTATTCAACTGAACACGATCAACACATCTAAACCACGTTCAAGAACTGTCAGAAACAATATTCCACAACAATGATGACACTGAAGAGCTCTTGAACGCGATCTTAAGATAGGTATAATATCTGAAAATTGAAAATTAAAACCATAGTAAAGCATACACATTTTCATTTAATAGAAAGTAATTGCTGTAATTTGTAGAATAAATAAAAAGAAAATAGACATAACAGACACATAGCATGCCGTGCGAGCTGTAAAAGTAAAATGAGTGAAAATTAATTATTATTTACAGCTGGTACGTCAATACCCGCGGCAGTGTTCATTATTCAGTAGACGCTGCATGATTGTAATGTTTATAATACACAATGCAGTATTATATATGGGTATGCCTGTAATGTAGTCGTTAGTTATTGCCTGCTGTGGGTGTAAAATCCTGCATTACAGTAGGTACTTTTATTTTCTTTATACGCATTTATATGCCTAAAAGAGAGATGAATATAAATGTGGATGGATTGTGTGAGGAATGATATGAAAGTGAAGAGAGTGAGTGACAGCGTGATGGTTGACAGGGGAGAGTGGAAGAAGGAAACATGTTGTATCGACCCCAAGTAACATGGGACCAGGACAGGGAGATGATGTCCTACAAAAACACAAAAGGTGAATTTATGATGCTGTTAATTTTAAACACACATGATTATGTGCGGCCATTTTGTAATTGTTCGAATGGCATAGGCAATGTTGTTAGAATGGCAATGGTATCCATTTTTGGCGAGGTAGGTAGGTACATGAAAACGTAGTTCTCAAACTCGTGTGGCACAGTCAACTCAAGTAAGGATTTTTTTAATATATTTATTTTCATGTTATTTTTATAATTGGCGAGTAGATTGTTATTTTGATCAACCAATCACTACAGCTAACATTAGATTATTACACCAGATTGTCAATGATTACAAACTTGGTCAGGCTTCCTAAAACTGATGACCAATCTACTGCTGATATCAAATTGTATAATATATAACACAATACCGTTACATAACAGTCTCAAAAACATTATTGATCTAACCTTTTGACATTACACTGTCAAAATAATGGTTCAATAACACAATACCATCAGATATGACGATTTCAATACATTCGTTCAGTTTGTCTGATGAAAATTTTTTTCGGGTCAATATTTATTGATCGCTTGTAACGAGCCTTATTTGGCGTGAAAGTAAAAACGTATTGTTAGCGTTATAGCTTGTGTTGGAAGCTTAGATGTCATCAATGATAGGGTAGGATGTCGTGTTTTTAAAGATTTGGATCTAATGAAATTTTTTGTAACCAATTTATGCCTACAATGCAACCGCGACAGCGGGCAGAGTGAGGGACAGCGGCAACAGTCTCCTCGCCGTCAAAGTCAAAGCATTTATTTCAAACTAGCTGCGCCCCGCGGTTTCACCCGCGTAAATGTCGATCCCGTGGGAATATCGGGATAAAAACTATCCTATGTCCTTTCCCGGGACTCAAACTATCTCTATACCAAATTTCATCGAAATCGGTCCAGCCGTTTTCATGTTATGTCGTGACAACGGAAAACGGGTTTCATTTTTATTATATAGATAGGCACATAAAAGGCACTTTTGAACGTCAAAAATTACCTTAAAATAGAATTGATTCTAGTCGCCCATTCCAAAAGGTAGTTTTCGTATGGAGAAGAATGGGCAAGAAACTCCACCGTTACTCTTTTAAAATGTTTTACAATATTTTGCATGGGTACATTAATTATACAATAACATGTCGTCGCCGACAGGGACGGGCCATTCATGCGGCATTGGTTGGCCCTATTAGCGCCCATATATTATTTAAGGAGTGGGGGAGGTAACTTTGATTATTTTAATTTATTTATTATGTCTATGTTATTATTAATTAAATTAGTCAATTATTATTTTTTTAAATGTTATCGGTTATGTTATTTTAAATTATTATGTTCTAAATTATGTTCCGTATTTTGTTATTTTAAATTTTTATTTATTATTTTTATTTTGTTTCACTTTGTATACTTCGATGTTACTTATTATTTTTATGTTGTGTTAAATGTGTGTACTTGTGATTTAATGGATATTTTTTTTGTCTGACTAAATAAATGAAATTGATTGATTGAATGCCCAGTTCAATACAGTAGGTAACAGATTTTTTAAATCGTTTTAAAAGCGTAGAATATTTGGTTCTCGTACGCTATTAGCTTAGTTCAGCAAGATTTGTTAAAACATAGGTAATAACTGTTGACAATTAAAAGCTATAAGACTGAAAGCGTAGTTAAATCGTGAAGTCGTCTAGTAATACTTTAATAGTTACTTGGTTTTTAGATGGAAGCATAAAATGAATCTTTTTGCGCCAACTCTAAGGACCAAGTGGTCTGACAAAGGGCAGTGAGCCAAAATGTGTGAGAGTTGGTCCTGGGGCTCCATAAACAATCACACTAATATTATAAAGGCGAAAGTTTGTGAGTGTGTGTGTGTGTTTATATGTTTGTTACCTCTTCACGCCTAAACCACTGAACCGATTTAGATGAAATTTGGTATAGAGATAGTTTGAGTCCCGGAAAAGGACATAGGATAGTTTTTATCCCGATATTCCTACGGGATCGAAACTTATGTGGGTGAAACCGCGGGGCGCAGCTAGTTATTTTAATAGAAACCTTTTAAACACTTACAAAATAACACATTCAACATGTGCTACACATACTTAATATTACAATTCCAAGTAATTTCCCAAATTCAGTACTTATAAAACAAAACACCCAATTTTGAAACGAAATCACAAATTAGATTAATTTTCTCACGTTCCAAAATAGCTCTTATCTCGGATCGCATAAGAACTGTTTTAGATTGTGTGCGCACGCGCAGGCGTCACGCGATCAGTTATATAAGTGTTACAATTAAGCTTTTGCCGTGAGAACGGGGTATTGTGATGATTAAATTATTGACACACAAGTGTGGTTATACTTCTAATAAGGTAACAGATAACACTCTCGTGGGGTGATTAGAAAAGTGAATTGCTCATTAGACTGGTTTCCTGAATTAGTATTAACATAACCCACCTGTATTCTGCGAGTGGGCAGGAAGAAGTGTATAATAGCTAGAGATCGGATATTCGGATGCATATTCACCTAAAGTTGAGATGTTGGCTTGGAATGCGCTTTTGTATCGAAAATATCCCGCGGTTTCGGAATTTTGTGTTTCTTTCTGACTATAGAATCGGATGCATATCTACCTACCTAAGATTGTAAAGTAAGTAGGTAGATACCAAACTGCAATAGCAAACAACGTCAAAATAAGATAACGGACTACATATATTTAGAAATAATTTTCTTTATGTAGTTCCTTCCTTCCATACTATAAATACACGCGACTAGTTATGCATTCCCAGTGTTCCCGGCATCCCGGGATTTTTTTACAGAAAAAAATATTTTAAGAAGCCGCTTCCATACTTTCATAGTTAAAAATTCACTTTAGGTTAATATGCATCCGAATATCCGATCTCTATTTATCATACATCTTGTAATGGCGAGCCTGTTGGTTTTAACCAGGCGCAAACCCAAAACTTCAGACTAGGTACTATTGAAAAAAATCTGGCGAAATTTTTTAGGTCATTATGTTACACTTTTTGAAGTGAAAACTTCTAGAGGCGCGCTGGGCATTTTCTGAAATGGGAAAAAGCCATTGAACTCGCGACACTGTTACCGTAACCGAAACCTCTGTTTTAAGTTTTGGGTCAGTGGGTCGTCTTAGTTGGCCATTATAAAGACATCAACGCGCGATACATTTTCTTTGGGAAGAATGACCTTCAAACATATTTATAAAATTACTATGCTTGTAGGATTAAACAAATAGAATGATATTGAAGTGAAAACTTCTTTAAGCACGTTGGGCATTTTTTGAGATGGGAAAAAACCATTGAACTCGCGGCACTGTTACCGTAACCGACACTTCTGTATATATTGACGAATCAAAAAATACACACGTAATTGTTCAAGTTTTCACTTCTGTCGGCACTCTCGGAGTGCCACTGTTTTATTTTACTCAACATTAGGTAGGTACTCACACACACGGTGCTTATCTCGTAATGTATTATTGTATGTTTTTCTTTTCAATCATTATTGTATAAAATACCTTTGTGACATGTGACATATTTGTCTGGATCAACCTACCCTCTCACTAGGAGCCGGGCGTTGGTAGCTACCACCGCGCACCTTTTAACTATTGCAAATTGCTTTGTTTGATAGCATTTGTTTTTTTTTTCCAAATAAGCGATTGTTACTTTTCAGAAACAAAGATACAAGATACATAAGAAAAATCATTTACCTAGCCTATAAGGAAAACCTATATAACCTACGTCAACCATTCACGAATACCGGTCCCCGAACAAGTAGTAATGGGCTACCAAAATAAAAACAGTGTTAGCACGACATAACTTCGGTAACAATCCGACCAGTAGCCCGTAATACCGGTCGTTATTACGTTTGACACGGTCGATAATACCGGAAGACTTGTAGGAATTTCTTCTTAAGATCAAGGGCACTGAGTCATTGGGACTGTCTTAAAGTAATTAGCTTGAAGGACTTTGAAAAGGGTAGATGTTTGACAGATTGTGGGTATGAAATAAATTGAATTTAAATGTTAAATAGGATACCTTTGAGTGGCGTAAGTACCGAGCTATAATTTGATCAATATTTATTTTAACCGACTTCAAAAAAGGAGGTTCTGTATTTGACCCGTATGTATGTTTGTATGTCCACGATTTTCTCAAAAACTAATGAACCAATTTTGATAATCCTTTCACTGATGTGATCTACATACTTTCAGAAAGGTTTTAATATGTATATAATACATTAGGTAAATATTTTTATGTACGAAGTTATATGCATAAATGTACTGCATCTCCGGAATTTCTATGCGAATTTTGATGATTCTTCTAGTCGGTGTCTTCAATTCTTCAATGCACTAGTGTTAATTGAATTTGTGTGGGGTAGGTACAACTAAAAAGTGAGAAAATAAAAACTGTTTTACAAAAAAAAAAAAACAACCGACTTCAAAAAAAGACACTAAAAAGTGATAAATAAATTTAATTTTGGAAGTCGGTGTCAATAAACAGATTTTGTGATATTGAGAATGTGATAACAGAATTTTAGTAGGTAATTTAAGAGCACCGACGAAATTGAAAACATGCGACAAATCGAAATGGGAGATTGTACTGATCATTATGAACAAATTTTACTACGGGATCAAACATGAAATCGCGAAAAAAAAAATCAGCTGTTCCCTACATTTATTTATTTAACCATTTATTTCATGTATTAAGGCCCATATAAACACATACAATACAATATTAATATACCTTAAAAAAACTATAAATACATACAATATTATAATTACACTAAAAAACTAACTAATGCACACGAAGTATAGTGTAGTGTAGTATGTTCGCATAATTCATAAGGACGCTTCGAAATGTTGCCACTTCATAAAGTGTAAAACGTTAATTGAGGATGATATTCTCATAGCATGTACTGTACCTATGTCTATTTCATGTTTAGTATAATATTCTATCACTTTTAAATTCAATTATTTTTCTTTAAGTACACTGTATTTTAATAATTGTTTGCTGCACCGGACGACGTCATTACGTCAGCGCCGGCTGTCGCTGAAAACCAGCGCTGGGGCTCTGTCCTGGATAGGGTCGCAGCATAATGCTGAGCGATAGCCGTTTTGCGTGGATGTGACGCATGTTTCCTTCTACCTTTTTATTTTATTTTTTGTGTTTATGTTCTTTTTGCGTCATTTTCACCGCAAATAAACGTATTTTCTTTCTTCTTTCTTTCTAATAACTCGTCAAAATGTAGGAAACAGCTGATTTTTTTCTCGCGGTTTCAGGCTTGGTCCCATAGAAAAAGTTGTTCATAATGATGAGGACAATCTCCCATTTCGATTTGTCGCATGTTTTCAATTTCGTCGGTGCTATTAAGTACCTACTAAAATTCTGGTATCACAATCTCAATATTACAAAATATGGTAACAGATATACTATAAAATAATTAATAGCGGATGGAGATACATCGACCTTTTCTTTGCTTGATACACATTCACTATTCAGATACATATCTAAATATTCACGATCCCAAAACATTTAACGACCGTGTTATGCGTAAACCCAAATCTCCCACAGCGCAAGTAGCCTTCCCCACATCAGTTTCATTGACGATGACGCTACACGAGCGCGAGTACGAATACAGTCAAAGACATGATAGTTACATTACGAAAACCTCCCTTACTGCTACGACATAAAGGCGCTGTCAATGTCAATTTGTTACCACGTAGATAGGTGCGTTAGTTGACTGTACGAGTGATCGAGTTGATGGGAAGATGGCCTTTACACAGCGTGCGTACGGACGAACGGTACTTGACGTAGCGTCAGCAGACAAAGTGTAACATTTGAACTAATATTATTCTTGGGGGTTCCTTTTTAATTAGTTCAAAGGATTTTTTTTGCTAATTTCGAAGGAGATTGTCAGATGAATTTAATCATGAATGATTCTGTTGAATATATGCATCATGTTAAAAAAGATGTATATCAACCATTGGATAGAGTAATTAGTTAAAAGTACTCGGTGAATGGTGATTAGTTGGCAAACTGTCGTTTTATTTTCATGTTAATTTTGTTATTTTAGTTTATATTTATAAAATAATATATATTTTTTTTATTTTGGCTTCACACAATCATCAGTGTAACCCAGGCTCTACCACTAGAAGTTCCTGTATCAGAAGAGCCAGGGCTATAATGTATATCAATTTAAAGGGAATAAAGAAGTGCGATAGACAAAAATGAGATACGTTATGCGTATTTTTTTCAAAGAACTACTAATTTTGTAGCAACAAAATCTATGTCTTTTAGTCTTTGTATGTTGCAACATGCTAAATACCAAAGTGTCTTTTCATTAAAAAAATAATTGACAACCTTTGACCAACTCAGAAATAATTCAACACTAACAGCGACCATTTATTTTAATTCCACCATTCATTTATAGTTTAGTAGTTACTAAACATTTCTCAATCACACTGCAACTAGACAATTACAAAATCTAACATCACGCATCATTTCAAACTTACGCACGGTTGTAAAAACAAAAGACATACAACATTTTGACCGGCAATCATTCGAAAGGTTTTTATGACTTGACAAAACATCGAGATTTCTTTATTATATATGTAAGTTTAATATTAATGTATTATACACAACCTTCCAGAATGACGGCAAAAAATCCAAATCCGTTGCGCAGTTTAGAAAAACCACGCTGTTATATTACGCACACGAAAAGTGACTTTAATTTATAATCTATACAAGATTAGTGACGATTGTTCTGCTATCTGTACCGGCTGTACGAAACTGTTAGCCGTCCTTGAACTTTCACGTGGAGCAACGTCACTCGTGTGCAGTGAGCCTATACACGCACATGCAAAGACAGGCTGGCACGATTCTGATCATTACGATTTTAGGCCTCATTATGTTGAATTCTGTTTAGCTTTATTTAACAAGAACAAAAAAAAATCAAACCCAAATGCTTTTAGCTAGTTTTTTTTGTATACATTTTAAATATTCTTTGTATGTATCATCAAGATGAATTTTGCACTGATGGTGATCTGCACCCTAATTGCGTAACACTATCAATCGGAATCTGAATCATTTTGAAGCAAATTGCTAATCCATTGCTTCATAAGTTCGACAAATTTGTCAGCTCAACACGTACATAACGCAATGAATGCTGTTGAACTGTCAAAATGAAACCGAATGTTACGTAATTGTCCCGCGGGCTCTTATAGCAATATCTCCAGAACCATTCATTGTTGTCATTGACGGGAGATCCGTGTTTTGTAGTTTACTTTTACGATCTGCTGCAATTTTATAAACTTTTAAATCGTTTTAAATACCGGTTTTGATTCACACTCATACTAAATATTATTTATATGAAAGTCTTTTCTCATTTCCTTGACTATGCTGTTAATTAATTAATAACCCGGTAATATTCAAACCAATCTAAAAAACCCGTTCTACGTACAACACTTTCCTACAAAAATCCATGCCATAACAACTTATTCAACAGTTTGAAGATCGTTCTTGAGAATAGCATGCTTATGACCACTCACACACACACATACACACCCCAATTCACGCAAATTTCACAGCACTCACAATAGCCGTAACGCATGTTATTATGTATATTTCTAGATGTTATCGAGACCTGCAGATTTATAGGTTGCTTTAAGTGCAGAGTAACCACCGTAATCATCGATAGACATGTGTGATGTATCGGTATGACTGTTTCTTGAAACATACTATAGGACCTTATTACACAAGATATTCAGAGACCCTTTCCCTAAATCGGGATGGTTTAATATGATTAAGGGAGGAAGGGTCCTAAAAAAACACATCGCCTAAATATCGGACCCTAAATATCGTGTAGTACCTATAATAAAGGTGACCTTGCCTGTTCGAAAACCCTTTCTTATTGAAGAGTGTCTGAAGGGACTGATGGCTCATTTATGTTAGGTGGTAGCCTAGCCTCTGTGGTCTATTGTCGTACGTGTCAGTCTCATTAGTAAGTAATTCAACTGAGAAATACCTACTTAAACTCAAACAAACAACGTACAACCTAAACCACTGTGTCTAGAAGCATAAAATTTTGCACTAGAATTTTATGAATTTTATGTAGATAAAGAAAGTGTAGGACTAATGAAGGATTTTTGAAAATTCATAGGGATGAAAGTTTGTATGGAAATCCGTCATTTTTGCCAATGGGAAATCCCATCCGTCGCACAGCTTATAGTTGATAGGTAAATCACATACCTATAGCCTTTTAATTACTTAAGTATAGCACCAGATACGCTGCCCTACAGTGTTGTGCTAAAATTTTTTTTTTAAATGAAGTCTACTATTATTTATATTCATGGATAAATAAGACACATGAATGTAAAATTTGAATATGTGGATACCTAGTTAACAAAGTTTAAAAAAAATTAATATTGGCAAGAATTCACCGTAACTAGTGATTATTGAGTCTTGCTCCTTAAACATAATAAGATACTAAGAATAATCAAGCAATAATACTTAGGATACACGGTAACTAAGTACATGACATTTTTACCAATCGATTAATCAAAATCAGTCTCAGATCAATACACATCGTGTGATCTTGTCGTGAGGTGCCTTGGTGACATTTTTTTTTATTGAACCACTTTTGAGAGTAATGTCAATGTCTCAATTATTATAATGTATATGTACTTACTACTACTATTTAATGTAATGTCTAGACATTTGGTATTCCCAGGACATTAATCAGAAGCTTTTAGTAAATGTTAAGGCGTGTGAGTTTTGTAACGTTTATTAGTAGTTGCACTATGAGTAATAAAAGTAAAAAGTTGTTTGCTTTACGAGTTTTATGATTTATTTTTTGGTTGAATAGTCGTAAAAGTATTTTATGAGGCAAGTAGTTTAATTACCTGTCAACAATTAGTGACTTGACCTGAATCATATTTATAATAATAAATATCAATATAAACATTGATTCAGGTCATGTTTTGAATTACCATTAATATGTGGATTAGGTACGGTCACCAAAGAAGATAAGTAATCAGGGTTAATCTGTGCCAGGGTCAAATTTCTTTAATAGATTTTCAACTTTTTTCGCTAAAATATAAAGTTCAAAGTTGATTGGGAAAATTTGACAGTTTCGGGTAGCTTGATGTGCTGGCGTCTGTACGGTCAGCAACAAAAGTTATTGAGCAAAATATTTGTTCAAAAATGCAGCAGAAGAAAAATTTTCAGAATATAAACTCTTTGCTATTACGTGAAAAGCTAAAAAGCAGTTTATTGAAAAAACATGTTGTCAATTTAATAACATGTAAAAATGACAGTGGTAATCGTTTTTTATTGCTGACTGTACCTACATTTTTACATGTTATTAAATTGACAACATGTTTTTTCAATAAACTGATTTTTGAGTAGTTTCGAAAAACTACTCATCTCATTCTGAGAATTCTTTAAGTAATGAGAAGCTGCAATATTGCAGAGTGTCATAGGACAAAAAACAAAAAACCGAGTGTGCTTATGACCACACGACTGAAATGAAACTTCGAGAAAGAGAGAAAGAAAATGTGCGCGCACTGCTCTCTCTTGCTCCTACACCTGTGATACAGACAATAGGCCTGCACTGTGCTTAGACATACGGGACGTATTTGGCTATGAGAGGAAGTGAGAAAGAAAATGTGCTCGCACTGCTTTCTCTTACTTATATCTCCCACTCAACTCCCGTTCGCCTCGCCTGATCACACTTTTCGTAACGCTTACGTCACGCGTTCGCCAGCTTACTCCCCAAGTCAAGCGTGCGTAAAGAAATTTCACTTCAACAAGAAAGTTCATGCAGACGAAGTCGCGGTAGTAATTATATTTATGATAATTAACACAAACCTATAGCAAATTCATCACTTTTGTAGGTTGTTGAAGCCTAAGCCATCGAGTACTTTCGCGACTCCGAATTATGTTACATGTTACACAAGCAGCTTAACAGGGGCATCATTAATCGTCATTATTTACATAAGCCTCTCACACAATAGTATGGGAACGCGAAACGAGAAAAACGTAGGATTTACTATAACATTTTAATTGGTTGTTGCGCTCATACAAAGTCACCGCGCGCTGGTTTCATAAATATAATATATGAATTCCGACCGGTGCAATTACTAGGGAAGAATTTGTTACTAAATACGCTAAATGATGCGGTTACTAAGTTATTTAGTCATTATATTAGGGTAAATTATGTTGTAGACACATTAATTTGAATAATTATTGGCTTGATGAAGGGAGACGCGGAGAGAAAGGGTGCTCTGTAGGTTGCTAATTATTGTATTTGGCAAAACAAAATGTTAATAGTATAAGTTACCTAAGTGCTTAGGATTACGGGACAGAATAGACTTTTGAGTATAGGTAACAATTATTGTTATACCTAACCATTGACATATGTACATATGCACATCAAGCCGAAACTGTCAAATTTTCCCAATCAACTTTGAACCTTGTAATTTAGTGATAAAGTTGAAAATCTATTAAAGAAATTTGACAGATTGTAGTAGCCACCGTGCTGGCTCCGACTGAAAAAGAGGGGTGTTATAAGTTTAAGGTGTGTATGTGTGTGTCTATCTGCGGCATCGCAGCTCCCAAATGGCTGAGCCTATTTTGTTATTTTTTGTTTTGTTTATTCTGTTATGATTTTCTTTTTAAATCATTCAAGTGTTTCATTGTCTTCTGTTTTTTCTTGTTTATTATTTCTAATAACTACTAAGTAAATATGTTTTACATAATAAGAAAATTATCGATCACTTTCATTATGAAAATAAGAAAAATATTATTTTGTACGAAGCTCAAACAAAATTCATATTTACGAGATTTCGTCATTTGCTTCAAAAATAATTATTTCCATCCATGATGAAATATGTCTTGGAAGAAGGATCAACTTAATTACAGTATAATTATCACTAGGTACCTATTAACTTATAATTACATCTTGCAATTAAAATATCCTGTAAATAACAGGACAATTTGACCCGTAATTATGCCATGTGAGTTGTTTTATGAATAAGGTCATAGTAATTTCAGCGCAAATATGGCGTAGAAATAAGTAAATGTTAAAATTAAATAATGTAATTAAAACTCACCAGTTTATCTGGATATTTACTCGGTTGATCTGGTTCAGTTCCTGAAAATAAAACAAATATTATTTTGTTAGTTTTGGATCGACATGTACATATATCATCATCAGCCTACAGCAGTCTAGGGGGGCTAGTAAATTGTAATTTGAAAACCAATTTTCCTATCAAAATGCTCTTGTAAAGTTCACTCTGCAATGTTCACGATTGCTCAGTTTTCAACTTTATTTTACTAAGGGTAGAAGTTCATGTGAAAAGTGGTCATCCGCACGCGAATATGATGTGTGTGGAGTGCCACACACATCACATTTGACCCACTTGACAATGTGGTCGAGTTTAGGTACTTTGAAGACCCTATCTATTTTATATTAATACTAGCTGCGACCCGCGGTTCCACGCGCATAAGAGTCGGTGCCGTGGGAATTTCTGGATAAAAAGTAGCCTATATGTTAATCCAGGGTGTCAGCTACCTCCATGCAAAATTTTATCAAAATTGGGTCGGCCGTTTGAGCGTGAAGAAGTAACAAACATATAAACACACACACACCCCCACACACACACTCACAACCTTTCGCCTTTATAATATTAGTGTGATTTTTAAATCGGTTTGTTAAAAGAAATAACTTCGAGTTAAATATGAGCAGTCATATTTAACCCTAACTTATTTCTTTTGACATCTCATACATCAAATGTCAATCATAATGGATGACAAAAGAAGACATTCTAAAAGGATCATCTTCGTGATCACAATAACAATTGCACCATTTTTTTTGGATCTTTAAAAGTCAAAATTTGAATAATGTAGGTAGGTTTCTAAACTACAACCTAGATAATAGAAGACAGTTGTAACATCTATCGGCATTTAGTGAAGGATCGCCACACAATTGATGACAAATCGCAGCGATTTAAACGTGCAAAATTCTACTGATAAGGACAAGACCATTTTATAATTCAAACTCTAACTCAAAGCATTTATTTCAATTAAACCATGTACAGTCACGTCTAAAAGTATGTATACACTTGGCAATTTTCAATTGCCATTTTTTCGTGAAATAACGAATGCAACGTTGAAATACGACACTTAACATAAACCTATGGGTTCGAAAATACTATTTTCGTAATAACATAAAATTACATTCAAAAATAAAGGAGAAAATCGCCTTTGAATAAAGCCAAGTGTATACATACTTTTAGACGTGACTGTACAGGCACTTTTGAATTGTCAAAATTAGATAGTCGGTCAGTTAGTCAGAAAGTTGAAGCTAGTTGCCCATTCCAAAACGTAGATCTCTACGAAGAAGAACGGGCAAGAAACTCCATGAACACTCTTTTAAATCAAGATATTACCAAATCCTGGGTACATTATTCTTGTTGCTTCTATGAGAACAATGTAAAAAAAACACATAAATGAAGAAACAATTAAATAAATAAGATTGAAAATAAGCCTTGGCACTTAAGAGATGACCAGTCTCAACCGATTCCAAACGTAAGTGGGAATTGGGGTGTAAAAAACATCTCAATTCCCACTTCTACGGTTATATAGTAGTACGACTACACTACGACTTAAATAGTTTACTAGTACTGTAGTAGTACACTATTTCTAGCATTAGTTTAATGTAGGTGATGTGGCTGTGCTTTTTTAAAATAAATAAATAAAGTAATTAATGTCAATAAAAACATAATCACATCGTTGAATAATCTCGTGTCTGTTTTAAAGCACCTCTCCACCGGCGACGAGGAAGCGATAGTTATCAACGTTTTTCGCGCTCGTTGCAAGCAACGTACTAAAGATTGGAGGTCCCTTGTAAGTCAAAGATGTAGATTATAATACTGTTAGGGTTAATGGAGGAACACCAAAGAAAAGTCCGTTCTAAGGATTTCAGTAATACGTTTATTATCCTTTTATATAGATATTGGAAGATGTGTTTACTAATATTATGTGAGAGGTGTGATCCCTAATACTTAGTTGATTGCCGACTGTTCACACCGCCGGTGAGTACTCGTTTGTCGTAGAGACTAGAGCTATCAAAGAGAGTACCTACTCGCTTAGTGACACTCACTTGGCGGGCCGAACACTCACAGAGAGGTTTACGATAGGTACATACGCGTACCAGCGAGTTATCGCCCGTTGCCGTCGCTCACTTGCTTCTCGTCAACTCGTTTAAAGTTGCTAGATCTTCTCGCTTCTCGTTAATCGCTGGCGGTGGGACAAGCTCGACATCGACACGCTCGAGCGCAGTAGAAACCGAGATGTCTCCAGCCAGACGTGAGATGAAATAATTTGATAACATCGTTACTATGACAGGTGCTTACGTTGTTAAGTGAAGACATTATCGAACGGTTCGTTGTAGACATTATTATGTTATGGTGGAGGAATTTTATGTTATTGTTTTTAGCTTTGGCTTCGCCCACGTACGGGAACGTACTACCGGGATAAAAAGTATCATATGTGTTAATCCAGGTTATAAACTATCTGTGTGCTAAATTTCATCCTATTCTGTTCAGAAGTTTTTGCGTGAAAGAGTAACAAACATACATCCATCTATCCTCACCAACTTTCGCGTTTATATTATTACTAGCTGCGCCCGCGGATTCACCCGCATAAGTTTCGATCCCGTGGGAATATCGGGATAAAAAGTATCCTATGTCCTTTCCCGGGACTCAAGCTATCTCTATACCAAATTTCATCTAAATCGGTTTAGCCGTTTGAGCGTGAAGAAGTAACAAACATATAAACACACACACTCACGAACTTTCGCCTTTATAATATTAGTGTGATAGCACACCCCGGACACTCCATACAACGCTCGCAAAATAATTACCTACTACCACTACATTGACAAATGACGTTTGTATACGTGTAAATGTGTGCGTGAAATCTAGTAGGGCTGGCTGGCGCAGTATTGCGTAGGCGGCGGCGCTGCCCGAACGTATGCAACAATGAGGCGCCGCGCGCCGCGACACTAGGTACTCACAGAAATCTAATTAATAACATTTCTATTGTACTACTTTTTAAGTCGAAGAACGAATAGAACGTGAAAGAAAGATACATAACTAAGACAATAAAGAGAGAGAGCAATAATTTAATAGTTGGTATGTTAATATTACGGAAGTTTTAATTGTTCTAAAACGAAGAAAACTTGGAAAATAAATGAATAATAGAGAAAATTATGAAAATAAATTATCACAACACTGGCTTAACTTGTTTGTCTGTAATATACTAGCTTTTATTTTTTATGGGTTTAAAGGATATTTGAGTTGCTGTTCCTTACCTTCTTTCATGTTTCGGGAACCGAAAGAAACTCCTGTCTTTATCGTTCCTCGATGAAGATAAGCATCCAAATAATGCACAAAATACAACCATCGTGATTAACACAAAATATAAAACTTTAAAAAAATAATGTGTTCGTGTCAGCAGTAGGTAGGTACAGCGCTGCGGTTCTTGTGTATGCGAGCGCCATTGTTAAAGAGCAGGCGACGAACACATCGAAGTGCGGGGTGAGGTGCGGTAACTGATGTTAGTGCGGGGAAGGGAGTGGCCTTTCTGTACGCAGTACTTTAAGTATTCTGTGGTGATAGTGTGATATATAGTAGGACTTTGATAGGTAGGGAATGGTTGGTGGAAGGAAGTAGGCGTATGTTTTTTTATAGTTTCTGAATTTCTGTTGTTATAAATCAAATGTTGATTTTTCAACAGTTGAGCGGTAGTTCAAGTGTTATCTTGTTTAATTTTAGATTTTACTTATGTTTTCTTGTTTAAATTCTATTATCTTTTGGTACACCACTTTTAAAATTTTATAATTTGTCATTGAAGAGCGGGGCCTCCTAGCATAGATATACCTTTTACTTAAAAGGAGGTCCCTATGTAAGATTTACTGTTAAATTTGTACAAGTTACTGCAATAAACTTTTTGTATTTTGTTGTATTTGAATTGGTGGTACTGTCACTTTTGATGGGATTACCGATCGGTAAAAATGACGAATTTCCATAAAAAATTACATCCCGTATTTCGTTAAATAGGGGAAAAGGAGAGTTCGATTACGTTAAATTGAATGATCAGCTGGAGACGCTTTATCATCCCTCTTGGTAGTCTGATAGGCGATCGCAGTTTGTCATCGGTAAACACCCAGAAATACACAAGCAAAAGAATAATTTTCTAGGAGCACAAATGGTAATAATTTGTAACTGTATTCATTTGTTGGTTTCAGATTTTAGACCTTTGGATCATATTTTTATGATCATCATTATACTTGATTCACTTCGGAAAACACGTAAGGCTGTTGATCCCGGCTGTCATTCATAAATATTTGACAGTCGCTACGACTAGTCAGAGGCCCAAAAGTCTGCCAACCAATCTTTCCAAGGAGTGTTGTGTTACCCAGTAAATGGGTTGTGGAGGTCAGATAGGCAGTCGCCCCAAGTAAAATACTGGTATTCATCTGCATCCGTTTAAACTGGAAGCAGACCTCAACATAGTTGGGAAAAGGCTAGGCAGATGGATTGGATGATATTCTTTAAAACCGCGTACAATTTAGTTGCACGCTTCTTATTTCCCCAACATCCAGGTCACAAGCCCGAAACACATTCTCTAAAATATCGATAGTCGAACAATAGTTTGTTTACTCAAATCGATGCGGTTTGCGTTCAACGTCGATAAACTTGTATTTATTCGCCTTTGTGGCTCCTATGGGACATTGTTATGGTTGTCACTACTATTGTTGTTTGTTTTATTGTGTTTTTAACAGTTTGACGGTGTTCAGACGTCCACTTTGCAATATAAATGTCCCATCTTCTATATTTATCACTAATTCAATTCTGAGTCCGCGACAGACTGACCATCTCTGTGAGACACATAGCCAGAGCCACGCGGACCACACTGGACCCGCGTGGTGAATTACGGTTTCGTAAGAATGCTGACACGCAAAATACTTAATAGGTGGAATAATTTTCACCAGTTTTGTCACTCCATTTATTTATTACTCTATGTCCAATGGCAAGAAACCAAGAAAGGTTTTGTAAAACCATCCCTGAGCGTGTAAAACGGAGCTAAGAGGTTTTCATGCGATTTGCAAACGATGTCGCGATGTAAATTTTACATTTATAAAAAAATACAGTAACAAATTTTTTTTTTGAACCTCCGCTTTTGATTTTCGTTTTCACCGCTTTTTCTAAAGAAAAAGTAAATCTTAAACTTTAGTAGATATCTACTAAAGTTGCAACAGTGAAGTCAATGTTTTTCTTTTAATCTTAAATCTACATGGCAATAAATATTATCTTCCATAGGAGGCATTGTCCATTGAAATGTATACTCGTATCTTTTAGCCTTAACACGCAACTCTAACTTGTCACCGTTTTTGTCAGAACTACTGAAGTCTGACATCATGACTCAACAGAATTGTGTATCAGTATATACACAAATATGTTAAAGTTGGCTAGAAAAGGAGGTGACTAATGAAAAGTCTGCTTATAGAGGGTCTTTAGAAGTAGATGAATGATGCATAAAACCATAAACATAATCAGCCTATAATGTTCCCACTGCTGCGGCGACGCAGGCCGCCTCTGTGAGAGCGAGTGGGCCGTAATCCACCACGCAGCCAGTGCGGGTTGGTAGATATCACATGTCTTCGAATTATAGGTTCTAGGACATGTGGACAGGGGTGGCCTAATGTTAGTTGTTAGTTATAGGTCGTAGGTTCGGACCCAGACAGGCGTTTTACTTTGTGTAAATTATTTCATCACCGCTGCTCTCAAAACGGTGAAGGAAAACGTTGTGAGGAAGAAAGGTGGCCCCATTTAAATTGAAATTAATAAGGGCATGAGAAGAGAATAATGGGCTCATGTTACCTAACGAAACCTCCAACTTAACTAAGTTATTAAACCTATCTACCGTGCCTTAAAAATACTAAAGAGTTCTGAAAGACGACATGGTCTGACAGCAGTGAACAAGATAAATAAATGACACAACGACAAAAATTCAGACAGTCATTTTTCACAAATCCGCGGTCACTCACGAATTCAAATAGTAGTACTACAAAAATTAAAAGCCTGAATTTAAACCCATTACCAACTGAAAACAACACATAATTCGCCACAAAATTGCAACAATAAACCGTCACAATTCGTTCATAATGAATTATTACTAGTGTAATCCGTACTTTCATCTGCGCGAGCGCATACCGACTCGGGACTCACATGCGATGCTTTCCCCGCATTACAGCTTGATAGCTAGCTATTAAATAAGTATTGTGCAAGTTTATGTACGAAAATATTCATGTGGCCACTGAAGGATGGGTCGGATGGTCGTTTTGAGGAGTTATGACCCGTGACGCTTATGTAAGAAGCTGACAGTCGGTTGTTTATTGCTGGTTATTGTACGACTTTACCGAAAGAGACTGTGTGAGAAATGTCGAGAAAATTGATAAAATTTCAGACACAAAGTTTTTTTTTACGTATTGGTTTAAAATCGAGTGGTCTGATCATCTCAATGTTACAGTGACTCCTATACGTTTGTCACTCTATGCCATTAAAAATATTCGAAGATTTCTGTGTAGTGACTTTAATGCCAATAAGATCTAATTATGATAAGGTTAGAAGTTGCTGTATCATTTCGACTGTTCGAAAGTTATCACCAACTACATCCTGATGTCTAGAAGCAATGTGACCAAATCATTATTGTCAGCTTTGATTAGTATCGAAGAAATCAGCTGATCAATCTCCAGCGTTTAATGTTCTATCATAGTAGTAGTCAAGTACGTAGATAATTTTGCATAAATTGTAGTCTCTTTCATAAAGCCATTTATAAAGAGCTGAAGTTGAAGTAGACATTCTACGCTAACCCTAAATTAATTAGAACTCAAATAATCACCATGAAGTGAGTGTGGAGATCACTGCTCAATTTATTACTTAAATAATCTTAGGTAAGTAAGGATCCTGCCGGAGGTGCAGGATTGTCCACCTGCCGGGGGTACGGGATTGTCCGACAGGGTTACCGCTACCCCGGAACATAAAGGGCTAAAGAAGGAACACGGATGGGTTTTAGTCAGTAAGAGTCTGACACTCCCTTCCGCTCCACCCAGAGCGGGAGGGGTCATTTGATGATTTCCCATCCATAAAAAAAAGGTAAGTAAGGACAAGATAACACGCACAATGGTCCATTTGAAGGACTAAGTGCGGAAACCAAACCCATAACATAGAACAAGACAAGAACTATTACCTCGTTTAAACTACTAAAGGTTTCTAATTATAATAATAACAGGCACTTAAGTGCATCTCAAGATTCCAGAAAACTAATGAGTATTTTTGTTCCTAAATGCTTAATTGGCGTCAAGAAAATCTTGGTCACAGATGTCTCTCAAATTTCATAATAACGCCACGCAATGCAATCTTCATAACAACATGCTTGAAGGTACCTCTTAAGTTCTTCAACACAAGACCTAAACAAACTAACATGACTTAAGAACTTAACGAGTTACCTAATGTGGCTTATTTTACTTACAACATTACCTTATTACATACATAACATAAATCTAAGGTTGACTTTTAGATAATGCCTCAGGCATTAAGTTCCCCCTTTGTACAGTATTTTTTTTATAAATAAACTAACTTCTGCCCGCGACTTCGTCCGCGTGAAATTTTACCCTCCCCCTATTCACCCTCTTAGGGGTGGAATTTCGAAAAACCCTTTCTTAGTGAATACCTACTCTTAACAAAGAACACCCTCCAAATTTCATGTTTCTAGGACCATCGGTTTAGGCTGTGCGTTGATATATCAGTCAGTCAGGACTTTGAATTTTATATATATAGGTAACATCACGCCTGGAATCCCTAAAAGGTTAAGCAGAGGTGTAACACTCACATTTTGCCAGTTATGTTTAAGTCCTAAGTAAGGGGGCGAGGCCATTTTTCTTCCCATCAAAAACACTAGGAAGTGGTGAAGAGAGAGCATTTTGTGCTGCCTTTTGTAACTTTTGACATTCAGAAAATACCGATTCTCAGTATAATTTTAAAAAGTGATGTTTATTTATTTCAATTGCCATTAATAGTGCGTAAAAACAGATTGCTGAGAATTCCTGATAGAAAGACCCAGTAACACTTCAGACCTGGGAATCGAAGCCACGATACGCGTAGCAGTCGCCCTTGCGTCCACTAGACCAACGAGGGAGTAATTACCTTAATACCTACAATTTGACCAACATGTTGGACCACCAACACCTGTGTAATTGTTGTTGGGCAATGTTGTTGGTAATGGCGTTTAATAAACCGTGGGCATGTAGTTGACAACGCATGTGGCATTAAAATGATGAGCTTTGAGGATTTAACTAGCTGTTAACGCTGTTTTTGCTGCGCGGTTTGGTAATTCTTCGTCGGAGACAAACAGCTTATGTAAGTAGATAGGTATTGTAGCCATACTTGGTGTGTGTTGTGCAATTCATGAAAAAGATCGTAAATTCAAATCTATTGAAAATGAAAATTCTGTAGATTTTTTAATGGAGTTTGATTTGGGTATCGTTTTGTGGTCACTTGTTACGACTCTGTGTGTTATTATAATCAGAGGAGTACTTTGACTGTTTTATGATTGACAGCTGCGCCCTGCGGTTTCACCCGCGTAAATGTCGATCCCGTGGGAATATCGGGATAAAAAGTAGCCTATATGTTAATCCAGGGTGTCAGCTACCTCCATACAAAATTTTATCAAATTTTGTCCAGCAGTTTGGGCGTGAAGAAGTAACAAACATATATTCACACACACACACACACACACTCACAAACTTTTGCCTTTATAATACGAGTGTGATTGATTTTTGACAAATGACCTACCTACCAAAGGTAGGCATGGACTTATTATATTACTAGGTGATTACCTTACTTTAAATGACAGATTCTTATAGTCACATTTATTTTGACTGGAGTACCAGGAATCCATATTAAGTATAGTATTTAGTATACTCAGCCTATTTAATAATGTTCCCACTGCTGTGATGAGCTCTCTTTGTGATACGGAACAGGCCTTACGCTCAGCATCAAAAGTTAATTAACACTTCAGTTTTTTAATCTTAGTTATTGAGCAAAATATTTTTTCAAAATTGCAGCAGAAGAATTTTTTTTAGAATATATACTCTTGTCTATTATGTGAAAAGCTAAAAATCAGTTTATTGAAAAAAGTTGTTGTCAATTTAATAACATGTAAAAATGATAGTGTTAATCGACTTTTGATGCTGACTGTACCATATCCATGTGCACGATGCATGTCAAATGTCTTCGAATTTAATTCTTCCTATAGTGTTTCATTAAGTCAATTTTGGCACGAATCACTGACTCTATATTTTCTCAATTTCGGCACATACTTTAGCTACTGTGTGACAACAACAACACCCAATGTGTGTATCCAATCGATCCCCTTTTCACGTGTTACTGACTGCGCGCTGACCATGACTTTTACTGATCGGCGCCCGCGCTTCCGAGCGTGATCGCGTTATGTAAGTACTTGTGTGCTATAATAATGTGCATTGGGTATTAATAACTATACTTGTGGTCTTATGAGCAGCGAGATTAAGTGCCGATAAAACTGATTAGATTCGATAAATAGGTACCAGCTTTAGCTATTCAGTTTTAGTCTTTAGGTTTAAAGATCTCTCCGGATTTGTGGACGGTTGATACTAACAGGTTCCTGGCGAAATGTGGATGTAAATACAAACCTTTGTCTACTTCATCTGGGATTGCGGACGTGTTGTTATTAAAATGTCGTCTCTTAGTATCGACCACAGCAATGTAGGAAACCTTCAGGCTAGGTGGAGCTAACATCTTTGTAGGTTGCCTGGTAGCAGCTGGATGAGAGAAGCTGAGGGTCGAGATGAATGGCGTCCGAATTGAGAGGCCATGTCCAGCGATGGACTGCTATAAGTTGATGAATAACCATTATACTAATACTTTATTTACACGACGATTCGTTTATTGGTCCATATAGATTCATTCAAAAGGTACAATTAAGTATTGAAAAAGGTCTGATATTATAATATCAGACGTTTTTCTATGATTGATTCAAGCCGTGTGGGCGGGGTTGCAGCAGCGTTATTTTGTTGTTGCAATTTTGCTTACATGGCAGCTGATTTTACTTTATTTTTGTAAAGGAATCGACATTGTAACTTATAACATCGCCTTGGATGATTCTGTAAAGGTGTTATAATTGTGGTTTAATAAATAAATAATAAATATACCATATGATAGGTAACAGTAGCGAAGGGTGAATTTATGACAGAGGTAGGCCGGAGCAAAAAAAAAAAATGCCAAAAGAATATTTCAACGATGAATTGACTATAGAGTGGTTATGTTCTGAATTTTCGAAGGGAAGCCGGTAGGAATCGAGTTTTATGGTACCTTCACCACTGATAGGTAACGTTTGGTCCGACCGGAATAAATCATTAATATAGTGTATTTAGTGTGTGTGGCTGTTGGGAAAGAACGTTACCTAACGCTAATCTAGCATTAATCAGGTTGATCAATGTTTTTCAATAAACTATATAAATCTTATTGCAAACATCCGTAATTATCGTCAACATAACAGGTGGATTGTAGAATCTCCTTAAATATAAGTTCATCGGCGTAATGTTTCCGCGAGTGACACGGCCGCTCTCGATCCACCATCTACCGTCCGTTACGTAAGCGCACGCTCTAGAGTCACCTTGTGAACTAGAGAGGTAGTTAAGAGGGTATCACCCGACCGGGCATGCGCGTCAGATGGACAGATGGTGAAGAAAAGATTCATATGAATATGGTAATATTCCATCCGAGCCCTGACTGTGTGGTAACACAGTCAGGGAAATTAAGTGTTAAATTGAAATCCTACGTCAATTTGTCGTGTTATAGCCATTTTATACAATTGTCAAAGGAAGATAGTTGGTAATATTAGTTGTTTCTTAACAACTGAGGGCCAAAGCACACAACCTACTTTTAGCATCGGCGATTTAGCGACTGTTCCGATGCTGCATCGCGATTTCGCGAGTTCCTGCGTTCGGACGCGGTATCGGAATCGCGCGTTTTAGCGACTGCTCCGATGCTGGCGCAAATGCCAAATCGCTGCGACCGGCTTCCCAATGTGTGCGGAGTGTAGCGTTCAGCCGCTGTGTCGAGCTTCCGAAAAGCGACTGAATCGCCGCGTTTGGCGTTTTTAAGTTTGCGGTGTGGAATGCTTGGTCGCTGCATTCAGCTTCTACAAAGCGGCTAAATCACCGATCACCGATGCTAAAAGTATCGTGTGTGCTTTGGCCCTAATTGCCCTGAATTTACCTACAATTTTACTTACAATTTGGTTGGGGTTTTCTGCTAGGTATTTTTGAGAAACATGTGACCCATCAGACAGAGGCGTCCGGGTTTGTGCCTGGATTATGGCAACATTGGCTCGCTTCCTGGTATATGGAGTTAAACACAGCAAACTGTGGGTGTACCTCTGCTAACCTTTCAGAGAATAGTATGTATTGGTGTGATGTTATGCTACTATTTGTGTATATAACAATATACGATATGTGTCCTGAAAACATCGTCATCTGCATGATCTGTTTAGCATTTTCCCAACTATGTTGGGGTCGGCTTCCAGTCTAACCGAATGCAGCTGAATACCAATATGTAATATTTTTGAAGTGAAAACTTCTTTAGTCGCGTTGGGCATTTATTGAGATGGAAAAAAACCATTGAATTCGCGCCACTGTTACCATAACCGACACTGCTTCGGTGGGTTTGGCTGTCCTCGGGCTGTACTCGGTTTTAATGTATATCCGATATGTCAGTGAGTGATGGTAAAGTATTATGTTTGTGTTTTTTTTTTCCACTTCTGTCGGCACCCCAGGAGTGCCGCTGTTTTTTTTTAGAATTAATGTGTTTGCCAGTTTAGCCAATTATTTTGTAATACCATCCCCGCGCTATTCTATTAGGTATCAAGACAGTCAAACCTATAGTAAAAGCTGCTTTTGTGCAAATACAAACAGTTGTTAATATTTTTGTATTGGGTAATAAGTTTTTACGACAAGGCCTTTAATATAATACAAAATTGATCTGGAGCATCTAAGACAGTCAACATTGCTACCAACATTACTTTTAATTTATTTTATAATATAGGTATATACATTATTCTGGCTAATTTTATAACGCCACGAGCATTTTCGTATAGGTCGTGACGACATGAGAAAATACCAAGCCCCGCAATACATTACAAAGATAATTTATGCACGTAAAATAAGTGGCTTTATTTACAACACTTCGAACTTAAGTGAATCGTTGAGCACATTCAAGCAACCTTGTGATCCGTGACGGTTGAGATCTGCCGTAGGTACGTATGTACCTGTTTCCCTGACCTTAGTTAATATGAAAGCTAGTTTACTTTGAACTGATATTTGTATTTAGAGTATTTTTACAGGTCAATGTAATTTGGAGTCACAAAGCCGGCTATTAGAGTCAGTTGAAAACCAGCGTCAGGCACTTGTTGTCTACCTGAAGCTGGTTTTCAACTGACCCTGATAGCCTGCGGGGTAGCGGGATTGTTGCCGGGGTAGCGTTGTCCGAAAGGGTTACCGCTACCCCGGAACACAAAGGGCTAAGGAAATATTCATCATCTTTCATGTTCAGTCCATTCTTCTTTGGAATGCACTTCCTCTTGATATCAGGACGGCCACCAGTCGGTATGCATTTAAGCGGAAATTGCGGAGTCATTTTCTAAATAAATAGTGTAGAGTCATCTCAACATCTCTCTTCCTTGAATTTGTATATGTATATAATATATATTATAAGTATTTATTATAGTAAATAGTATATATGTGTATATAACTTATTTATGTATTTGTGTACCTAATTTTAAGTTTTCATTGTTTTTCATTTTTCATTGTTCCTCTCAACCAAAGCACCTGCCATCTAATCTCTTCACCACCGTTGGTTGTCTGGTAGAGAATGCCTAAGGCATTAAGTCCGCCTTTGTACCTTTATGTGCGAAAAGTTTAAATAAATAAGGAAGGAACACGGATGGGTTTTAGTCAGTAAGAGTCTGACACTCCCCTCCGCTCTACCCAGAGCGGGAGGGGTCATTTGCTGATTTCCCATCCAAAAAAAAGGCACTTGTTGCCTGGCAGTTTTGCTGAACTGGCGCTTTTCGGCGCAGCCGTAATGCAGACTTTCCTGCTAATTACTTACATCGCACTTTACAATTTTTATTTGTTTTATTTTTTATCTGATGTATATTATATTGCGAACCTTAGTCTGCGCTAAATAAATGTATTTTCTTTATTTCATTCTGTCCGTGGCTACCGCTGGTATAGGCCCTGGTCTGGGGCTGTTTAATGTTGATACTGTATCTCTAATCTTTGCTACCCAAGACTAAATAAGGTTGATCGATGGTCCATCACGTAATCGACGAATATCGTAACGATTAGTAAGTCGAGGACGTGTTTCAGTAAGCGAAAATCCACTTGAAATGTACACCTCGATGGCTAAAGCGCGGTGCAGTCCACAGCACCGCTTCATGGTAGCTAAACAATCCGTAGAGCTTACGCTTTCAGCGACGCCCCCCGCGCGTTCAGAAATTACGTTTGTTCAAACTTAGAAATCTGCCACTGGACACCCTGTATTATGACATAACATGTTATTGAAGTGAAAACTTATTGTGGCGCGTTGGGCATTTTTTGAGATAAGAAAAAACCATTGAATTCGCGCCACTGTTACCGTAACCGACACCGCTTCGGATGTGTTCGGCTATCCTCTGGATGTACTCGGTTTTAATGTATATCCGATATGTCAAAGAGTGATGGCAAAGTATTCTGTTTGTGTTTTGTTTTCACTTCTGTCGGCACTCCGTGCCACTGTTTTTTTTTTCTAATTTTTCTCAAATATTAATTTTAATTTTATTCCTCGATTAAAAGCTATCTGACAATTGAATAATTTAGCCCTTAATTACTCACCTACTTAGCTTTTTATATGTTAGCAGTTGAAAACAAAATAGAACCGCAATAATATTGGTTGTTTAGTGGTAATTCAAAGCTATGCTCCCATTTTCTTAATTTAGGGTTAAGTATTTGTCTAACCATAATCTTGCTACACAAATTCCTTCATCAAAATTAACTTGGCATTCTTTCTAAAAACTCTCATCCATGAAGCAAGCATCAAGCATCATACAATTACAGGTATATTACAAAATGCCTGAGTTATTTATAATGGCGCTGACAAAGGTAATTTATGAAACGAAACAAATTCACAAGACTATGTTGCCAATTGGCAAAGGTCAGGGAAGATTATGGTATAAAAGTTAAGGTTAAATGAACTTTAATACCAGGGAGCATGATTGATTTTTCTATGTAAAAATTTGGGTTAGTTATTTTATTTAAGTAATTATTTTTTATTTCATTACATTCATAAAAATTATATTTTTAAATATTAGAATATAAAAAAAATAAAAGCATTTAAAAAAATAGTAGCCCACCGGTATCGGGAACAGGGTCCAAGCTACCGGCGGTCAGGGTTCCAGAGAGAGGAACCTCCTAACAATTTGGGCCGTGTCTAGAAGTATCGCCTTCTGAATTAAGCCCTTGATCCCAACGAGAGTCTCCTCAGGTGTTGGTCAAGGCTATTGGCTATTAATCCATTGAGTAATTACATTATTGTTAGTGTAATTGCTAGGTATATCGATTGCATTGCAATTATTTATGGACTGGTTTATGATACGTGATGATGGGTTGGTAGTTATTACATGCTCTTACATGTTAATTAATTAAGTGCCTTAAAACCGTAGTAGGCAAGCATCGCATTAAACCATTTATGTTCACAAGAGGTAATATTTACTTGGGCTTATTCGCACATATGATTTATTTCCAAATAGAAATGGACAAAACATAAATAGCCAAGTGATCTTTCTTTACTTTAAACAGAATAATTATTCGCCATTGCGCACAAGCACAAAAACACTTCGCACTTTGCACAAACAACACTTCAAAATCCAAGTGTGAAGTTTTGTAAGTACTGCATTAATATTGAATGTGCACGTTTAAAGCTGAATTCTCGTTTTGACCATCTAACATTTACTAAAAAGTCGTCAACACTGACCCATAATCGATAGAAATACGACATTCTATTTATTTGGTTCTTGCAAAGCGATGGCGAAATAGATCGGTCGGTTAAGCACAGAATTAACACTGGATAGATTTAATGGAGGCAGGTTACGGGAACCATCTGCGGCTCCTGCTTTCCCCTTAAACTTTAAAGGAAGATAATATATAAAATAATGATGATGATAATATGATAATATATTTATATATATTACAGCATTATTATTTTAACAGCAGGTATTATTACCTGCTGTTTTATATGGATCAGAATGTTGGGTCACAAAAGGAATGTATGGAAGGCATATGCCGCTGAAATGAGAATGCTAAGAGGGATGTGCGGTGTTACAAGAATGGATAGAATAATAAATGAGTACAAAAGAGGAAGTCTGAAAGTGGCACCGGTAACTGAAAAGTTGTGTGGGAATCGGTTGTCATGGTATGAGCGTGTGTTACGGAGGAATGAGGAAAATGTCGTGAGGAAAGTTTTGAGTATGAATGTCGATGGCTATAAGAGTAGGGGACGACCAAAGAAACGATGGACTGACTGGACTGTGTGAATGATGACATGGTTAGAAAGAGGGTGACTGTCGAGATGACGACTAATAGAGAAGTAGGTATGGAAGAAAAATATTAGTTGCGCCGACCACAAATACATTGGGATAAGGGTAACAAGTGGTGATTCTGTTTATTTGGTTATGTTATGTTTATATGAATGAATAAATCTCCTTTCGTTTACGAAGTCCGCATTCAAAATCGCTCACTAATCTGCATATTTTAGCGAAATACCAATCATTGACGACGAACGTTGCTTTAATTTAAGAATGAGAAAACTAACTCATGGCGTATTTATTTAATGCTAACATTTAAAATAATAATAGATATATACAAGAGTATAATAAAAAAAAAAAGAAAAAGACAGGAGCTCATTGGGCATCAAAAAATTCGTCCGCATCGCTGTCAATGGGGTAAGTGCCCAAAAGGCTGGCAGCATTACCACGTTGGATGGCAATGCTTATTCTTTGGGCTAAAAATAGGCCAGCCCTTTGGTCACGCGTAGAGTCAAAATGTTCAACATTGATACATAACATATCATCACGCCTGTGTTCCCCAACAGGTTAGGCAGAGGTGTACCTATAGTACTCCCACATTTCGCCAGTTATGTTTAAGCCCCATGTAATAGGGAGCGAGCCTATTATCATCAACTGGGCACAAATCCAGAACTCCTAATGAAACGGTTTGTCCTGGAAAACACTACGTCCACACCTTGTTCTGTCGGACCTTTCTGTTCTAGAATTTATACAGGGTCCTATTAAAATAGATGGACAAATTTCAACATAGCGCTCAGTACGTCTAACTAAAGATAACCAAGCAAAAAAGCAAAAAAAAACACTGATTAAAGTGATTTTGTTTTGACCTAAAATAATAAATTGCCGGCACATTAGTGTATTTTCGTTAGCTGATTATTTTTCTTGTAAGTATCTAATGCGTTTTCCCATCTTCCATATTTTGGTGGTCTGAATGATTTCTAAAAGTTTGTCCATGTATTTTAATGGGACCTTATATATGAGACATTTCAAGATGCACTTTCTCTGTGATTTAAAGGCAAGGCATCGATAAACTCTATTAAGGGTAAAGCGTCAGCTTAAGGTTTGCCAGTGTCTAAAAGTTTCATCAAAGATTATTTTAAAATCTGCTTCATCAAAAATACCTAACAGTAGTTGAAGTTATAAGACAGCTCAATGAATGAACGAGAGAGGCAAGAATTCACTTCAATACAGAAAGCTTTCACATTCACGTGAACGTATAACTATTTATCTGAATTATACAGAAGATGCATCACGTTACATAACGGTGCTATTACGGGTGTAGATCACTTGAATGAATTACATATTAAATTATTTCGGTAATCTGTGTGAAATTAAATGTTTTTGCCTGGATTTACTAATGTTGAATAATTTCTTACTTACTTTGCTTTTATGTTAATGTTGCTATGCATTTTAGAGATGCAGATGTTTGAAACATTTCTGCGCTTAATTCGTTTTTATGTGTTCTTTAGAATGATTTTCTTTGTTATTTTCCTATGTTGTTGGCTCCTTTCTCTTCAGAGTAACATACGTGGCAAGATGCCGTCAATTTATTTGTGGCCAACCGGCCAATTAGCCATCATCTCAATATTAACTCTTCTTTCTGGCCATAGGTATCATCATTCACACAATCCATTAATCGCTTCTTTTCTTTTCCTGTTTTCTTAGGAGTACTTCACATAATATGTTCGGGTCAGCATGAGTCGGTGGTGAACGGACGGCAAAATCAAATGTATATTTTGCCGCCCGAATGTGCCGAATCATACCGACCGGAACATATGTGTAACACACCTTATATTTAGCTATCAAAATTCAATTACCTATTACGAATAGCTCTCCACATCTTCAAATATAATCACTAGATCAAATCTAATTTAGTGCTAATCGATTTAAAATAACTACTAACAACCAGTGGCGCCACAGTTGTGCAACATCGCTACAACAGTGAACTCTGACCCACCGCGCATGCGTGCTGATAATTACATATATGTTACGATTTAGGTTCTTTTGTAACTTTTAGTATTTTTTCGTTAAGTAACAAGTTAGTTTGGATAGCAGTTGGAATTGTTTTAAAGCGTGGCTTAATTGGCACTACGGTTTTTGTATTTTTTTTAGAAAACCTGGACTCAGTAGCAAATAGTAGAAATATCTGTAAGTTAAATTGTTTGTTATGCGGAAATCAAATCCTTTCAGCAAGGCAATTACTCTGCCAAGATTATTGGCTGGTGAATCCTGATTAAGAGATACTGTTATCCTCTTAACTTACGAGTTGTAGGTCGTCGGTTCGAACCCAGGCAGGCTCTTTCCTTTGTGTAAATAGTTTCATCACCACTGTTCTCAAAATGGTGAAGGAAAACATCGTGAGGAAAACGGCATGTCCTAGAATCAAAAATTCGGAGACATGTGACATCTACCAACTCACACTGGGCCCGCGTGGTGGATTACAGCTCACTCCCTCTCGAAGAGAGGAGGCCTGTGTCCGAGCAGTAACAAGTGTGGTAACAATAAGGGAACATTATACAGGGTCCGTAACGGAAAGGGCATATCAATACAAACGGGTTGAAGAGTGTATCTGGTCTAGAATGATGAGAAAGCTGGATGGTGCTGATCCATGCGTCATGTTCGTGAACGGACGCCGTCGGTTGAGACTGGTCATCTCTTAACTGCCAAGGCTTATTTTTAATCTTATTTCTTGTATTGTTTCTTCATTTGTATGTTTTTTTACATTGTTCTCACATATAGAAGCAACAAGAATAATGTACCCAGGATTTTGTAATATCTTGATTTAAAAAGAGTGTCCGTGGAGTTTCTTGCCCGTTCTTCTCCATAGAGATCTACGCTTTGGAATGGGCACCTAGCTTCAACTTTCTGACCAACTGACCGACTACTTAATTTTGACAATTCAAAAGTGCCTGTAATGGTTTAATTGAAATAAATGCTTTGAGTTTGAGTTTGAATCATTGTACAAAATTTCAGCTCAAAAGCATTAGCTTTGAAAATGCTTAATATTTTTTTATTTCGATATCACGGCGCTGCACTGGCGCGCGGCGGCGTGATGTGCGTGTACTAGGCGCACAGACACACTACAGATAATGGATAATGACACTCGTAGTGCGGTGACACGTTTTTTATTATTTCAAATTAATAAACTATCGAAATAAAAAAATATTAAGCATTTTCAAAGTTACTGCTTTTGAGCTGAAATTTTGTACAGAGATTCTAGACCAGATACACTCTTCAACCCGTTTGTATTGATATACCCTTTCCGTAACACCCTGTATACTGATTATGCTATCCTGATTATTTAGTCTCGCTTTTGAGCCTACTAAATAGCTAATGTTGTCACCAAGGCATATGCTACTTTCGTAAAGGTGGTGTCGATACGAAGGAAGGAGAAAATAATCATCAAAAAATCGTTCGAACAAAATCGGGAAGAAATTAATCATGGAACTGGTATTCTTAGCAACAGAACCAGTTAAAATTATAGCAAAAATGTAATTAGATCTCCGTTCACATATAAAGAATGTGCTAGTATGTACATTAATTCTAGTGATTCAACACATAATGTACTCTTGTTACATAATAAGCACATGTTTGTGCATGTAATGAATAAAAAACACATTTTAACTTCTTCCTGTATTCATAATTTGTTAGATACTCTAATTTGTTTGAAGTTTGTTATGCACTTTTAAATTAATCCATCCATACTTATTACCTATGCTTACTAATATTATAAACGCGAAAGTAACTGTCTGTTGGTTATACCTTTTTACGCCTAAACCACTGAACCGATCGTTATGAAATTTTGCAGATAGGGAGACAAATAGAGACCCTGGGATCTGCAGAAGGACGTAGATAATTTTTCAACCTGGATATTTATATAGAAAACAAAACACACGCAAACAAAGTGGCGGGCAGCAGCTAGTTTTAATACCTTTGAAAAGTGTAATAATTCTGTAGGTAGAACCAGTGGCCCCGTGGCCCGCGGGTTCACCGTTGGAGGTCGGAAATTATCCCATGGAAACGTACTGCCGGAATAACAGTATCATAAAATATGTAGCCAGATCATGAAGTAGTCGATTTGAGTTCCTAATTTCTTCGACATCTATTCAGCCGTTATGGTTGCGTGTAACAAACAGACAGAGAGTTACTTCCGCAATTGTCTAAACTAATAATAATAAAATAAAATATTATTTAAGAGAGAAAATATTTGATTTTTTGTATGTTTATTTGTTACGCTTTCATGCTAAAACGGCTGAACGGATTTAGATAAAATTTGGCACATAGATAGACCATGACCTGTATTAGGACATAGGATGTCATCCCGATGTTCTCACAGGATCGGATGAAACCGCGGGATGCAACTAGTTATTAGTATGAATAGATAAAACAGCCAATCAGCGATACTGTAGCTATTTTTTCTGGCCTGTAAACGAGCTGTAATACCTACAAATTTATGCTTAAAAAGCGATTTATACTTATTCCGGTTCACAAAAAGTTTTTTTCTCGTTCGTGTCGCTAACATCTGTTCCTAATCCTTTGCTTAACCTCTAAATCTCACGGGGGGGTAATGTGTCGAATGTAATGTGTTGTGGGAACTAAGATGCGTTGCGATATGTTTTGATGGTGCATAATATTATAAAGGCCGAGGCATACGCTGAAGCGGTGGCGACTGTGAGGTGTCACATAAACACAATACTTATTTGAAATTAGTGTCTTTCTATGTGTGAAAATCTTTTGAGTATAATTAAGTAAGAGAAAATTATGTTATTGACTTTTTTTGTCTAGGCTATTAACCAGTACACGATAGGTTGTTCTTATAGTAGAGAGTCTTAGTTTGGTTGTAAGCTCCCTCAAGAGAAGACTCGTCGACATGTGTATTCTTCCCATCCTCACGCATGGTTCTCAAATTCAAACTCAAAGCATTTATTTCAATTAAACCATGTACAGGCACTTTTGAATTGTCAAAATTAAATAGTCGGTCAGTTAGTCAGACAGTTGAAGCTAGATGCCCATTCCAAAACGTAGATCTCTATGGAGAAGAACGGGCAAGAAACTCCATGGACACTCTTTTAAATCAAGAATATTACAAAATCCTGGGTACATTATTCCTGTTGCTTCTATATGTGAGAACAATGTAAAAAACACACAAATGAAAAAAAAAATAAAAAATAAGTTTAAACATAAGCCTTGGCAGTTAAGAGATGACCAGTCTCAACCGACGGCGCCCGTTCACGAACATGACGCGTGGATCAGCACCATCCAGCTCAACCATTTTGTAGGGATTCAAACATGGTCTTTGACAATTCAGCAAAGGTCCACGCTCGAGGTTTGCCAGAGAGCTATGGAACGGAGTATTCTGGGTATTAAACTTGTGGACCGGGTTAAAAATTCAACAATCCGGAATGGATTATCACTAAAATAACTGATGTCACTCGGGAATCTGACACGCTTCAATGGAATAGGGCTGGACACATCTGCCACATTCAGTCGATCATTGGACCAAACCTACGACCCAACGACATCGCACCAGGCCCAGACGGAGATGGCGGGATGAGCTGGACTCCTTTAATAAAGATTGGACCTTGGCAGCTCTGGACAGAGAGAGGTGGAGAGAGAGTAGGGAGGCCTTTGCCCAGCAGTGGGACATGAACGGCTAATAATAATAAAAAAAAACCTACTCACAAATAAACTCATACTAATAATGGTTTGTTTCGATAAAAAAATTGTGCCTTTACAAACTTTTAGGACAGATTTAAAATATGTTATTTTAGAGATATTTATGTTTACTGTACTTACAGCCGAAAGACGTCTACTGCTGGACATAGGCCTCTTAACTACCCTCTTAACTCACTTAACTATTTTTTTGACGTCGTCGAAAAGAAAAGCAACAACTTGTTACATTCACGAAGTCTTATTTATTCTTTTAATTTTATCTTTATTCACTAAACTTTATTAAAGATTCAAATATTTACATAATTTAAAAAGCTACCAATCTTAAAATAATAATATGTACAAGTATATAAAAAGGGAGGGCAAATAATCAAAGGGCATCAAAAAATTCGTCCGCATCACTGTCAACAGGAAACGTGCCCAAAAGGCTGGCATTCACTAAATCGCTAGTTTCTCCTAACTTAAGCCCCACAAATCTCATGATGTTTTGCAATAATTATGTTTATTTAGCGCTCACAGTAGCGACCTTTAGGGAAATTGCCGGTCGCCATATTGTAGCCAAACGCGCTTTGTATGAGTTGAATGGCAGCCATCATTACGAGCAGCCTTTGTGTGGCTTGTATGTAGTGTTATTGATGGTCATGTCGATGATGTATGAAAGCGCGGAGATTGGTGTCGTATGGAATAAAGGTAGCAAGACATTTATTGCCCTTATTGGTTGTTTTATTTGAAATTTGAATAGAAGTTGTAAGTTTAGTAATAGTATATTTGGTTTTAATTGTTCAATTGGTATAGTGGTTGATTGTAAGTCAACTGCGTAGGTAAAAGCTCGCCTCAATATAAATATTTGTGTGTGTGTCTAATAGATTGTTAAAATCCTTTCATATCGGAAGGACATTTAAGTAAAACGTCCTATAAGCACAATGTCCTAAAAACAAAAAGACGTGTGAGCAGGTCGTCCTATTAGCAACGTAACCTAATAGCAAATGGTCCTAACATCATAAGGACATGATAGCAACATTTACAGTAGGTACCTACAAAAAGGCAAGTGAACAGGAAAAGTTATTACTTCATTGCATGCATACTTTATCTCTTTAGAGTACTGGAGTAATTTACTGATATGTCAGGTAATTCCATGGCAGACCTTTGGTGTGGGATGCAACATGTGTTGACACTCTTGCGCCATCCCATCTTCCTAGCACGGTGGGCTGTGCTGGGGCGGCTGCTGCAGGTGCAGAAAACCTCAAACTGCAACCTGATATGTTCGAGCCGTTTGGGGTTGAAACACTAGGGCCATGGGGTCCGAGTGCCCACTTGGTTTTTCGAGATATCGCCAAGCGGTTAGTCGACTCTTCACGTGACCAGAGGGCTGGCCTATTTCTTGGCCAAAGAATTAGCATTGCCATACAACGTGGCAATGCTGCCAGCCTTTTGGGCACTGTTCCTGTTGACAGCGATGCGGAAAAATTATTTGATGCCCTATGATTATTTTGTTTTTTTTTTCATTTCAATATACATATTATTATAGTTTATATGTTAGCTTTTATTATGTAATTAAAATCTTAATTCCATTATTATATTAGTAACTTTTAACTCTTTGTAGGAATATCAACTGCCTTCAAGTTTTTCACTACTTAAAGATTTACTTTGCTTCGTTAGACATGTAAAACTTTCATTAAGTTTCTATTTGTCATCTTGAAAATAGAAGGTCAATACCCGTAATTTAAAACGTTCAAAATCTTGTCAAAATCTCATCTCAGCGACAATCAAAAATGTAGGAAAATTAAAGGTATTTTTGACAGATTGAGACTGAGAACAGACGGTGAACGTTCTTAAAATTACGAGAATTGCCCCTATGATTGCGTCATATAGGTCCTAATAATAATTAACTCTTTATTAATTTGGCATTTAACTAAAACTAAGCAATGTTTTTTACACAAAACATAGAATACACATTTATATCTTTAAAAACATGAAAACTAATTATATCCCTACACATGTTACTTTATGCTCATTGTATATAATATGACACTATGGGTCTAATACCCCACACCAAGGTGTGGACATGCGAGCGAAAGGTCGCAGGTTTGAACCTTAGTTGAACTTTGAGTTAGACGTGTCGGCCATAAACGTGAAGACATTAAAACGAAGTTCAATTTAACTTTTGGTGTTTATAGTTTATGTAAAATTAACTAAAACCGGCCAAGTGCGAGTTGAAGTAGCGCACAAAAGGTTCCATAACACCAAAAATATAATAGTGCAACTTGTATCTATACAGGATGTTACGGAAAGGGTATATCAATACAAACGGGTTGAAGAGTGTATCTGGTCTAGAATCTCTGTACAAAATTTCAGCTCAAAAGCATTAACTTTGAAAATGCTTAATATTTTTTTATTTCGACATCACGGCGCTGCACTGGGGCGCGGCGGCGTGATGTGCGTTTACTAGGCGCACAGACACACTACAGATAATGGATAATGACCCTCGTAGTGCGTTGACACGTTTGTTATGATTTCAATTTAAGGTGAATGCGTAGTTGTAGCCCGCGAAATTCAATTTTTCTTACGTTTTTTGCAATTTTCAGGTCAGTGTCAGGTTATATCTTGATCAAAATGTGATTCGCGACTATAACCGGTACGTATTTACAGAATTATAATAATTAGAATCATTAATACATCTTTCTAAGTTAGATTTCTACCGTTAAGAACAAATCTCGTATGGAAAAGTGTTGATGGTAGAAATCTAACTTAAAGAGATATATTAATGATTCTAATGACTATAATTCTGTAAATACATGTCTATTATAGTCGCGAATCATATTTTGATCAAGATACAACCTGACACTGACCTACAAATTGCAAAAAACGTAAGAAAATTTAAATTTCGCGGTCTACCATTGCGCATTCACCTTAATAAACTATCGAAATAAAAAAAATATTAAGCATTTTCAAAGTTACTGTTTTTGAGCTGAAATTTTGTACAGAGATTCTAGACCAGATACACTCTTCAACCCTTTTGTATTGATATACCCTTTCCGTAACACCCTGTATAATCACACTTCACACTATATCACACTAATATTATAAAGGCGAAAGTTTGTGAGTGTGTGTGTGTGTTTATATGTTTGTTACTTCTTCACGCTCAAACCGCTGAACCGATTAAGATGAAATTTGGTATAGAGATAGTTTGAGTCCCGGAAAAGGACATAGGATAGTTTTTATCCCGATATTCCCACGGGATCGACATTTACGCGGGTGAAGCCGCGGGGCGCAGCTAGTAATATATAAAACAAAATTGGGTTAGTTACACCATTTATAACTCAAGAACGGCTCGACCGATTTTAATAATCTTTGATTTGCTGGATTTGTCTCTGCCCCGAATAGCAGAATAACTATTAAAACATGGGAAAAATTCACAAAAAAAAAATTAGGATAATCTGAGGCGGGACGAAGTTCGCCGGGTCAGCTAAATAAATAAAATTGAAGTATCTGTAAGTATATACGGAACTTATAACAATTTTTTTTTTAAATTGTTGTCTGTCTGCGTGCTATCTCCGAAACGGCTGAACCGATTTTGGCGGGACTTTCACTGGCAGATAGTTGACGCTATAAGGAGTAACAAAGGCCTTGAGAGAGGGGCAGTCAGTTTGTCCCGGTAGCATGTTCCCATGGGATAATTTCCGATTTTCCGATATCCACGCGGACAAAGCCACGGGCAGAGGGTAGTTATTTATATATAATAATAATTGGATTTCTAAACGTATTGTGTGAATTGCAACTGCCTAGGTATTATGGTTCTAAGGATACAGACTTATGCCTGGTACCCTCTTGCTGCGGAACCCTATAAACGGAGCCTTAATTTTGTTCCACTTAATTAGCAGCTGATATTAACGCAATTTTACTATCACAGTTACTAATTTTGCAAAGTTGATAATATTATGATCAATATTACAAAATTGATTAATTCGTTTTAAGTGTATTAAGTATATGTAGTTATAAATATTTATTCGTATCCGTAATATACCAGTTTCTTATTTATGCAATCCTTATTTTATTAGTACTTACTTTTTATTCGAAACAAGATCTAAATTATTCTAAACGATGAATCAAGTTCCTGTCATATAAAAGACTTCAACGCGCATGCGCACCTTTTTTGCGGTTATGAGTCTTTTAACATAATCTTTTCCCGTTCAACTTTCCATTACTTATACGTGGAATAACTTGTTAGTTTATCAAGAAAATATCATCTGTTAGAGCTCTAGTATGCAAAGCTATGATTCTGTGGGAAACTTGTGGCCTATTTCTTTCTTGTAATTATTTTGACAAAATAATAATTTTCTTTGGATTTTCAATGAAATGAAGTTTGATATTTTTACCTATTAATATTGCGTTTTTACGCCTATCTGGTCAAACGGTCTGGCAGAGTTATAGGTACGGTTCTTCTAAGTAGTTTTCAGACGTAAAGCGAAAAAATAATTTTCAAATAAACTTGTGCAAGAATAACATTTTAACCCAAAATATGTCATTGACTAAATAATACTCCAAATAAGTTAACAAAACAACAGGAAACAGTCCTTAATCCTAAAGCCTACTCTCGCTACAAAGGACATGCGCAGTGAGCGTCTCGTTCGAATGCGCATGCGCACACGGCGCGTCGTCAAGGATAACCGATGTAATGTCACTAGGAACTGCTCTTGATAGTAATTATAAGGATATTTTTGATGTTAAGATTGTAAACAATCTGTTTTTGTTGGTTATTTATAAATGTAGACATGTGTGTTGTGGTAAAAAAAAGATTGTGGCATTATCTGTATGAGATTGAGGGTATTACCCTGTAGGACTGTAACATTATTATTTATTTATTTATTTATATATTTATTTATTTATACCAGCTTAACTGCCATTACAGGGTTTAACCTAATGCGACAGTTAAAAACATTATGATATTACCTATACCTACTTATGTCATAAACTAGCGACCCGCCCCTGCTCGTACGGGTGTAATGGTGACAATTCAAAAGATGAATATTTCTGTGCTAAAGGTATCGACTGCCTAGTCTTTTCTAACTATGTTGGTGTCGGCTTCTAGTCTAACCGCATGCAGCTGAGTACCAGTACTTTACATGGAGCGACTGCCTATCTGACCTCCACAACCCAGTTACTGGGTAATACGAAACCCCTTGGTAAGACTAGTTGTCAGACTTTCGAGCTTCTGACGTCCCGTAACGACTGTCAAAGATCCACGAATGATAGCCGGGACCAACAACTTAACGTGCTTTCCGAAGCACGGAGAGGTCTTGGTATGTAAAAATGGTCACTCATCCATGTACCAACCATGGCAAGCGTAGCTTAACCTGATCGATCGACCCGTGCGGCTGTTATTACTAAGCCACGAGTCTCCATGGATAAGTATAGATACAGATGTGTAATTCTTTAATAAAAATTACATATATTTTTTGAGCGCAATAGTGCATTTAGTAAGTAAAAAAAATATTAAGTCATATTTCGCTATCGAATTTTTAAAACCACCTGGAATTTTAGTCAGGTCCTACCAGAATAGACTAAGTAAATCTGTTGGTAGAAATAAATGTCACCTGTTTTTTTTTTTTAACATCCGATTACTAACGCGAATGAAAGTACCTATTTATTTGTAAATTATAAAATTTATCTCACTACGTGTTACAACTCAACGACTTATGTATCAAAATTAATCTTAATTTTATGAATGCATCTTTAAACCCGTTTCTAAGCTGTTTATCACATAAAAAATGTGACTAAGCACTATCAAATTCAATAAAAAAACCTAGCTTTACACAAAAGTAACATGAAAGTGGAACTAATCCAGTATTAGTTAGTGATTAATATTAAAAGTAATCAATAATAATCGTAGGCTGATCTAGTGTAAGTTGCGAAAACCCGGGGAGTATCACCTACCGGCCTAGATTAATTGGCGCTGCGCCTGCGCTGGCGTACGTACGCGTACATGATGATGTTATTAAGTTATTACGACATTTGATTGGCAGTGAAAACTTTACGTGATGAAAAGTGGATTTGAGAAAATATTGTCTAAAGAAGTAAAGAAGATACATCGCTGCAAATGCGGTTGTTTTTTTTTAACTTGATGTCCTTTCCCGGATTCGATTCCCGGATCGGAGAAATTTGGTTTTTCTGTTTAAAAAACTCTCAAAAGCAGATTGGGGACCAGAATCGCGTCCGAAAATCATTAGTAAATAGTTACTAATGATTGTCGGAGTCATTCACAAAAATCACATAAAAATTAAACCCTATTAAGCCTATAGAGGCTCAATTTAATAGCATGTAACAATACCGTCAACGCAGAATGTTACTATTACTGTAGACCTTTGCCTGTGTCCTATACTCAGGTATACAGGTGATATATGTACATTTTATCGCCATAGCAACTATAAAATGAACCTCTCACACCTCTGGAAAGACTAGATGGATAAATGTGTACGCACATTAAAGGACGCTACACACGGCTAAGATACTATAATATTTTATCTTAAGATACAATATCGCTCGCCATATAATTCAATGGAATATGAAATAAATATTATCTTCGTCGTGTGTAATGGTCCATTGAATTGTATGGCGAGCAATATTGTATCTTGAGATAAAATATTATAGTATCTTAGACGTGTGTAGCGCCCTTAATGCACGCACACACATTCATAAATGAACCACGCTATAAATCTGTACAGGGACATCTCAACTCAATTTTATACACTGCATAGAGTCCTGCTTATTCGCCACTAAGTACGACGATATAAAATAATATTAGCAGAAACATATGTGAGACGATGACACCCCAGATACAATAAATAAAACAATAAATTAAATTGCACAATAGTTAAAATGGTCGTGGGAAAAAACAACGAAATCAATTGACAACTTCCTTTCGTAGTTAGATGTAAGCTAATTAGTTATAATTAACGTAAATTAAACAAACACTCACCCAAATCGAAATGTTCACACGTTATGAATAATATCACTGAAATAGTTATGTCACTATCACTTGAGAATCACTCGGACTTTCAAACTGCTTTTAACTTGTGGAAAACTAAATACAAAACAAAAAAATTAAAATAAGTATTCACAAAAATAAAGTACGAATACGAAAATTTGAAACAACGTGATACGCCAATTTGAACCGACATGATACGCCAATTTGAAATACGCCAAAAAAGCTGCTCTCAAATTAAATCGAGTGCGCGAATAGTTGTTTCTTGTGACGATATGTTAATTACTAACACCTAATAGATATTATAGCACAGTTCCTAGATTGTATAACGGACTCATAACGTGTGTACAGCAAGAACTCCAGTCTAGCTAACACAATGCCTTCCCACGCCGGCTAAAAGTCCTACGCTTACGCAAACACATAATTAGGTTCGTTTTTTACATCAAAACATTTGGACATTGTCTAACATATTCGACAAAACAATGTTACTAGTCTTTGTGAAAAAAATTAAACATTGAACTATTGTCAAAGCAAGTCGGGTGAGAAGATTAGATTAAATGTTATGTAAAAAGTCGGCCAAATGAATATACACAAGATCTTTGAAAATGATATTCTGCATACAATGCAATGCCGTGCAGCGGTATTTTTTATTATTTTTCATTCAAACTTTAACCTCGCAGAAATATGCGAATTTAATTTTTGCATCACGTATTTTTAAGAAAGTTACGTCAAAATTACTAACTGTCGGAGTTTATTGATAAAATTACTGTAAAATGTAATCTAACTGGCAATTAGTATAATTTTATTGTTTTGAAAAGTTTTAACTTTCGCTCTCAAATTGTTCTATGATTCTATGAGATGTTGGCACGAACTCAAATGTGACTTATAACTTGTAATAAAAAACCAAAAGTTAAACATCTTTCTAACACTTGTAAACCCTTAACAACCCTATGATATATTAAACAAAAAAAAACCCAAACATAAAACAAAACAACTACTCCCTAAATATAAAAATAAACGCAACAAATTAAAAGCAGTCCAAAAGATACGCCAACAGAAAAAAAAACATAAACTAAAAATTGAAATAAAATAAAAATTAAATAAAAAATACCGAATATGTGTGTGCTTTAGCGACGCGTAAGGATGCGCTCGCGACGGTCGGCCGTCGACGAAGACTGCGGGCTCTGCGCGGGCGCCGGTCGTTCGGAGGGGCGGCAGAGCATCCGCGATTGTTCTCTTTATTACTCAAACTTTATACACAGATGTACTAACGTTGTAGGCTGGTACTGTTGCAAAATGTTTAGGTTTTAGCTAGCTATAGCATGCGGGTTTGGCTAGAAGCTTGGAGTATGAAGATGGGCTTTCAATGTGTCATTTAAAATTGAAAAGTCACTAAATATAGTCAAACATACATAAAGTCACTTTTGTAATTGTTTGTTGTGTGTTTGGGATCGGGAGACCGTTGCATACAAGATCTATGTGAAAATTGACTTTTACTAAGTATATTTTACTATGTAGTAGGTTCTCTAGAAACGCGACAATAATATTGAAAAGAGAATGTTAGGTCGTACTGTTCCGATCCATAATTAATTAATTAATCAAATACAAAAGCAGCATCCTCAAAAAATTGTTTCAACGGGGAATCGAATCGGAATCATCTGCTTTCGCTGTTCAAGGTTTTATCTAAACACGCACTATCCATTACTGCTCTACGAGTATATCCGTGACTTTACATTGTAATCACTTAGATTAATGGATGAAACTTCAACGATTGAATGATTTAAACCATAGATCTGTGAGTGGTGGAGAGAGTAGAGTCCTGGTGACCTGATTTACATCATTCACCTCACACATTAGGTCCAGTTGAAAACCAGCGTTAGTTGTCTGGCATTTTTGCTGAACTGGGCCTTTTTGGTGCAGCCCTGAGGCACACTTTCCTGCTAATTTCCTACATCGGACTTTAACACTTTCTATTTGATTTTTATTAGTTGCTATCTGATGTCTGTATCTGGTGTATTGTGTATCTTTTAGTCTGTGTTAAAATATTTTCTTTCTTAAAAAACTCAAAACTCAAAACTCAAAGCATTTATTTCAATTAAACCAATTACAGGCACTTTTGAATTGTCAAGGGGTCGGTCAGTCAGAAAGATGAAGCTAGTTGCCCATTCCAAAGCGTAGGTACCTATGGAGAAGAACGGGCAAGAAACTCCATGGACACTCTTTTAAATCAAAATAATATGGTTACAAAGTCTTGGTTACATCATTCACGTTAAAAATTATACATGTGAGAACGATGCAGAACGTTAAAAGCGTCCATAATGAAAAGATGAGAAAAAACAACAATTCAAATATTAAATTAAAATAAAATAAGCCATGGCAGCAAAGAGATGACCAGTCCCTACTGACGGCGCCCGTTCACGAACATGACGCATGTATTAGCACCATTCAGCTCAACCATTTTGAAGGGAGCTAAATGATCCAACACATGCGCCGCCATCAGCGAGACATTTGAGTGAGCATGACATACTCTCAGCTGCCAGGGCACATTCAGTCAATGAAAGACGTACCCAGTAAATGGTAGCTTTATAGTATGTACATAGTACTCAACATGTGCTATGCAATTATACAATACTAGGAGATTGAATTTATACAATGCAAAGATAGACTTACAATCTTCAGCAGCTCCAACAGCATTTTTAAGTGTTAATCAAATAGTTGTGGTTGTGGAGCAGGACCAGCATTGAGCCAGGCATTTTTATCAGCGATGTAATCCCCTAACTTATAATATGCCTGTCTGCATAGTGTGCGTTTAATACAAGACTTGAATTTTGTCTCATTCAGTTGAAGAATGTGGGGAGGTATTTTATTATAACATTTTAAACAGTACCCCATAAAAGATGAGTCTACTTTAGCTAGTCTAAATCCTGGTTGAACTAATAGGTCCCTATTTCTAGTACTATAATTATGTCTTTCACCTCTTTTACTAAAAAGATGTAAATTTTTCCTTACATACATGATATTTTCGTAGATATATTGACAAGGTACCGTCATGATGTTAATTTCTTTAAACCGTTCCCTTAGAGAATCGCGCCTGCGGAGATTATAAATGGCTCTGATAGCTCTTTTCTGCAGAATAAAAATAGAATCGATGTCTGCAGCCCGTCCCCAAAGCAAAATACCGTAAGACATGATACTATGGAAGTAACTAAAATAGACCAGTCTCGCGGTATCTACATCAGTAAATTGACGGATTTTTCTCACAGCATAAGCTGCTGAACTTAGCCGTCCTGCAAGAGATGTTAAATGCGGACCCCATTGTAGCCTTGAGTCGAGCGTGATCCCTAGGAAAACAGTTCTATCGACGAATTCAAGTTTCTCTTGATTCAATATTATCTCACAATCACTACCTTTGACATTCGGTAAAGAAAATCTTCTTTTTGGTTTGAATCCCTGGATCTTCTGAAGCAGGCTGCCCATCCTACTATCCTTCCTACTAATATTATAAATGTGAATGTTTGTGAAGATGTTTGTTACTCTTTCACGCAAAAACTACTGGACGGATTTTAATTAAACTTAACAGTAATATAGCTTATAAATCAGAATAAAACATAGGATACTTTGTAGCCCGAAATTCCCACGGGATCGACACTTATGCGGGTAAAACCGCGGGGCGCTGCTAGTATAACATAACTGGAAAATTAACAACTGCGTATCTCTTTTGAGGAAAAAAATTGTAACATCATGCATCGTTATAATTATAGGTATAAATATCATAAACGTTGGTTTTACTTCATGAAGACCTGAGAGTTTCACCAAATGCAAATTGCGTTTCCTTTTAAATGCACTACACTATACATTCCTAAATCTAAAAGAGTTAACAAGTAACAATGGTCCAGCGGTCAAAGGGTCGACTGGCGATCGTGAGGTCGTCGGTTCAAATCCTGACTCGGTAAACAATGATGAACCTTCTACTTAGTTGAATGTATGAGCTCAGAGATAAAAGGGTAACCAAGGAAGGGCCAAAGTGCTTAAACAATTGAACATTTCTATATATTTCCAAGCTGTAGGTATGCACAACTACTAAATACTCGTGACTTTGCCCGGGTTGCTCTTTGTTACATAATCAGCCTTTAATGCTGGTACACAGGCACTCCTCTCTTCGAGAGGGAGTGGGAAGTAATAAACCACGCGGGCCCAGTGCGGGTTGGTAGATGTCATATGTCTTTGAATTTTTGGTTCTAGGACATGCCGATTTCCTCACGAAGTTTTCCTTCACCGTTTTGAGAGCAGTGGTGATGAAATAATTTACACAAAGTAAAGCGCCTGTCTGGGTACGAACCCACGACCTACAACTCGTAAGTCGTGGCCGTTACCACTGGGCCACCACTGCTGTTTGTTAGCGGAAACATAAATATTGACATACTTATTACTGAATTCACTAATATTGTAATTACAATAATATAATTCAGAATTCACACAATCCAAAAATATCTGACAGCATCTTTCACTGGACGATCGAGGTTCGAACTCACGACCTCTCGCTCGCCAATCCGATGCCATAGCCATCGCCACTTTAGCGAGAAAATCAGATAAAAGTAAGAAATATGCCAGAGCGTTGAAAATAGACCAAACTTCCAGGTCATAGATAAACAACGTACTGTACTTGTTTCCTTCTTTGATATCGACAAGCAACAAAGGATTGCCCATTCAGTGACACTGTAACACAGTGAGTACCAAACGTACCCGTCTTTACTTGGAATATGAAGGCAGTATTCCACTGCTACGTAGGATGTTTACGGAGAAGCCACGTTAGCTGCGCGGTTCATTTGTTTGCCAGTAACGCATTCGTGCGTAGCGTGGTCGTGGGTCAAAGTGGACGATCCCGCCTAATTTTTTAATTTTTGTTTTAGGTGTCGAGGTGTGCTAACTGACATTATGGTAAATAATGTTTTCTGTTTCGTAATGTTCATTACTTACTATATTTGTATAGAATCAAGTTCTTGTCACTGAACAGACAGCTGTGCTGCTGGGGCGTTTGTTGCGCCACTTCTTCTCCCCAGCTAAAGCAAAGAAGTGGTGAAGCGCAGGCCTTGTTGGGGGACTATCCTATGTCAATGTCAAAGCATTTATTTCAAATAGGCACATAAAAGGCACATATGAACGTCAAATATGTAATTTTGACGTTCACAAAAAGAGCTGATTCTCAGCCTAGTTTGAATAATTGTGATATAAATGAGGAGAGGATTGTGGCTAAGTAACATCAGCCGCACGGGTTATCGATCAGGTTAAGCTACGCTTGCCGCGGTTGGTCTGTGGATGGGTGACCATCTTTACATACCAAGAGCCCTCCGTGGCTCGGAGAGCACGTTAAGCTGTTGGTTCCGGCTGTCATTCGAGGATCTTTGACAGTCGTTACGGGTCGTCAGAAGCCCGAAAATCGGACAAACAGTCTTACCATTGGGGTATCGTATTACCCAGTAACTGGGTTGTGGAGGTCAGATAGGCAGTCGCTCCATGTAAAATACTGGTATTCAGCTGCATCCGGTTAGACTGGAAGCCGACCCCAACATAGTTGGGAAAAGGCTAGGCAGATGAAATGAATTTTGATTTTGATACGAAGTAAAGCTATTTACACGTGCTTAGCTTAGCTGTGGACAGCTATATGACAGCACCTTTAAGGCTTTTATTGCATCCATAGAACTATTAATAAATTGTGATATAAATCAATCCTTTCAAAGTCAGTTTTCTTTAACAATGAGTGTCAATCGTCAGTATCTTCGACAGATGACGGAAGCTTCGGTCCTTAAGCTCCGCATTAAGTTGATGGTGTATAGTTCAATCGTGAGCCTTTAAGAGATGCGATATATTGTTATGGACTATAACTTAAGAAGGGCTAGCTTATTTATTAAATAGATTTTGGAAACAGATTTGCTAACAAATTGATTTTACTTGGCTTCACAGTAGTTTATGCTTTTATCGTCATAGTTTTTTTGGTATATTAGCGTGTGCTGGCTTACATATGGTAAATAATTGAATTTAATGTTTTGTGTTTCGTAATGGTAACTAATTTGCATACGATTTTATAGACTCAAGTGCTTCTTGGACAGTGTTTTGCGCTACTTCTCCCCAGCTAAAGTGCTAGGACGTGGTGAAGCGCAGGCGTTTTGGGGGACTGTCTTATGTAATTTCGACGTCCAAAAAGTTAATGCTAATTCTCAGCCTAGTTCAAATAAATGGTTTGATTTTGATTTTATCAAATGTTTCCATTTTTTTCGATAGCCACTATCATCATTTCAGCCACGCACCTCCACCTCCTTCGAACTGTTTGTTTAACCACTATGCATCAAATAAATTAAAAAATAGAAGCAGTACCTATGAAGATTGAAAAATCGGCTTTAACCGGTCAAGCACCGCGCGTCGCCTATTTATTTATTTAATACTTCAAGCACATAAATGCACAGAGGCGGGCTTAATGACATAGGTATTTTCTACCAGTCAACCTTTGGTTGATGCAGAGACAAACAGTGGTAGGTGCAATCATGAAAATTGAGGAATAAATATCACACTAATATTATAAAGGCGAAAGTTTGTGAGTGTGTGTGTGTGTTTGTGTGTGTGTTTATATGTTTGTTACTTCTTCACGCCTAAACCACTGAACCGATTTAGATGAAATTTGGTATAGAGATAGATAGAGTCCCGGAAAAGGACATAGGATAGTTTTTATCCCGATATTCCCACGGGATCGACATTTACGCGGGTGAAACCGCGGGGCGCAGCTAGTTTTAAATATAAAGACCTATTAAAACTATGAATATGATATATAACTAATTACATATAAATGCATGAATATACTTACTAACGAAAAAAAAAAAATTGTGAATTGTGAAATTGTGAAAATTGTGTGTTGTCGGAGCTCGACAGATTAAACAATTTTACGCGAACTTACACAACTCTTCGGGGAAACTCCTTCATAGCAGTGGTGGCCCAGTGGCACCGGCAACGACTTAGTTGTAGGTCGTGAGTTCGAACCCAGCCAGGCACTTTACTTTGTGTATTTAATTTCATCACGACTGCTTTCAAAACGGTTAAACAAAACATCATGAGAAAACCGGCATGTCCTTAACCAAAAATTCGAAGGCGTGTGACATCCACCATCCTGCACTGGGCCCGCGTGGTGGATTTCGGCCCACTCCCTCTTACAGAGAGGAGGCCTGTGTCCCAGCAGTGGGAACATTATAGGCTGTTTCTAATGCTTCGGTAATCAAAACGAGAAGTTATGTTGTCATCCTCTAAAAGGGGTTAAAATAGGGGATGAAAATTTTATGGACGTTCGTCAATTTAGCTAATGGGGAAACCGAACGAAAATCAGTGCGAGTCTAGTAAATAAAATACAAATATTCTTTAAATAAAAACGCCAATCCTAAAAAGTACCTAAACTCATAAAATCAATAACCCAAACCAACACTCATTCCGTTAGATAAGTCTAACCCAACAGTTATCACGCCTTCACTAACCGCGCCTGATTTATGGGGTCCCGGCTTCAGTTCCCGGGTCGTGCACACTCTTCACGTAACGAGAACCATAGATTGTACGGTGTGTGTACCAAGAACAACATAAAGTAAACCATTGTTTGTATTTCGCTATAAAGAGTGGCTGTCCCCGTTTGTCTGTCTGTCCGTGGTGAACTACGTAACTGAAGTCATGGGCTCTGTGTGTGTTATTAGTGCGGCGATATCGGATATAGCTTTCCTATTTGGTAGAACATAATGTTGCTTTAAAATTCATCTTTAAAGGTCTGTGTAATCACCTATTATAATTAAACTGACATAAAATATCCATTTATTTATCATACTTAATATCGCACTTATATTCCTAATATTCCCCAAAGTCAGGGGGTATAGTAGACCCCCGTTTCACTAGTTATTTTGTGAGGAAAGCTTACCTATTACCATTAACTGGACAGAACCCTAGACTCTGAGCTATTACCTACTATGAATATTATTTCCAACGTTGGAACCCAATAACACTTACCTTAACTCGGGAATTGAACCCAGGACCCCATTTTCACCAGTTGACTTGTCAGGCAGACCCTGTCTGTCTGTATGTTACCTTTTCACGCCTAAACCACTGAACCGATTTAAATGAAATTTGGTATGGAGATAGATTGAGTCCCGGGAAACGACATAGGATAGTTTTTATCCCGATATTTCCACGGGATCGAAACTTATGCGGGTGAAACCGCGGGGCGCAGCTAGTATAGGTATAAAGTATGTGGGTACCGAGTAATAGAAACATAACAGACCCTTACTGCTGTAAACACGGAATAAATATCATCATCATCTGCCTAGCCTTTCCATACTACGTTGGGGTCGGCTTCCAGTCTAACCGGCTGCAGCTGAATTCCAGTATTTAACATGTAGCGACTACCTATCTGACTTCCACAATCTAGTTGCTGGGCTACCATAAAACCTCTTTTATCTATTCCGTGGCTGCAACCACGCAAGCGCTCAGCCGATGCACCAATCAACTCGTCTAACCCATTGAGAAACCCTTATTTTTTTAAGTTTAATGAGCCTGTCTCAATAGTTCAGGGTTACCAGCTAATAATGCTGACACATGTCCGTCTGTCTGTCCGATTGGACACGCCGTCACGTGGGTGCTGTTGGGAAATTGGCTCGGCTAATCATCGGACAACTATAATGTGATAATGTATGGGTGCTGGTTTCAATTAGGTGTAGATATTGTCAAGGTTGGCAGTGTGGGTTTAGAGTTAATTCAACCTCAATTAATACGACCTCGGGAAGGTACTTTCTTGTTTCATCCTTTTCAGTAGTCGGGTTTTAGTTTTTAAACTTATTTTTTTTTAATTGTGTCTGTAATTATTCCACCGGTTAAACAATAGATGCGCGTCCCGTATCCCGCATCCCGCTAGCTCGTTCGCTTCAGTTTGGCCAGAACTTAAATTTACTCACCAGCCTCAGTAGACACCGCCCGATCCTGCAGAAATAACTAAATTAACATTCCAACAAAAATTAAACTAAACGTTGTTTAACGCAACTATAACGAAAACTTGATTAAATCCTTTTAATTTGCGGTAGGTATATTAACCAACCCTTCAATGTCAACGGTTTACACTGCGAAACGTTATAAATAACTGTTATTACAAGAATTGAGTTAAAATTGTCGTTATTTATCCGTCCTTGGGGTGAAACGTGACTACTGTAGTCGAGTTTTACAATAAAGTCATGGAAATTCATATTTTTACATACCTACAATAATATTGTATGCAACATACCTGACTTAGATGTATTCAGCGACAATTCCTGCCAAGTAGCTTTTAATTAATTTCATATTCAATTTTTTAACTTTTTGTTTTTGTTTGTTACCCGTATTATTTATGTTAGTCTGTTTTAGTTTATATATTAAATTTCAGGGCAGCAAGATATTGTAATCAATGCTATGTACATACGCCGTAATTGTTATGTATATTAGTCTTTTAGTTATTAAGATTATTTCTAGCATGAGTACAGCGTATGTGATGTGGCTGTGTTTTTTTTTAAATAAATAAATATTCTACCTATTTCGTATTCTGAGTACCAAATTATTATCAAATAATATTTTAAACAATTTGCTGTCATTGTGAAATCCAAACTCAAACTCAAAGCATTTATACAGCCACTTTTGAATTCTCAAGGGGTCGGTCAGTCAGACAGATGAAGCTAGTTGCCCATTCCAAAGCGTAGGTACCTATGGAGAAGAACGGGCAAGAAACTCCATGGACACTCTTTTAAATCAAAATAATATGGTTACAAAGTCTTGGTTACATCATTCATGTTAAACATTATACATGTGAGAACGTTAAAAGCGTCCATAATGAATTCAGGATTGTATGTTCCATGAAAGTTAAATAATGTTTATTTTCCGTGACATGTTATTAGGAATCGGGCACTTAATCAACAGAAAATGCTTTCATTATATGCGATTTATTCGTAAGGAATTCCTCATAGATTATAAAATTAATCGTTATATCTATTATTATGAATGACTAGCTTCTGCCCGTGACTTCGTCCGCTTGAAATTTCACCCTCCCCATTCACCGTCTTAGGCGTGGAATTTCGATATACCCTTTCTTAGTGGATACTTACTCTTCACAAAGAACACACCCTCCGAATTTCATATCTCTAGGACCAGCGGTTTAGGCTGTGCGTTGATATACCTACCTATCAGTCAGTCAGGACTTTTAATTTTTTATATGTACAGACGCCAGCACATCAACCTACTACAATCTGTCAAATTTCTTTAATAGATTTTCAACTTTATCACTAAAGCATAATGTTCAAAGTTGATTGGGAAAATTTGACAGTTTCGGGTAGGTTGATGTGCTGGCGTCTGTACATAGATAGATAGATTCCGTGATCTCCGGCGAAGTGAGCCGATATCCTTCCGTTGCTTCATATCTGGCACGTGTCCACACGTTCTGGCAACCTACCAGGGGTCGCTTGACAAACTAAGTGTCCGAGACCTCGATAGCTTTAGAACTCTACGCTGTCTGAGATCCTTACACAAATATGACCTTTAACTTTAGGTGATAAAACTTTTTAATTACTAACCCATACTAATTTTGATATCTTCAAAATTCTAAAATGACAAAATGCGTTTATTAAAATTAATTGTCGTTGACAAATCGCAGCGATTACGCAGCGGTGTCGCAAATTAGTGGAAAGATGAAATTAAACATTCTACGCAAGCTGCGGTCGAGTGTCAGAAAAACTGTGGAATCTTAATAATAGTCTAACGGTCTAGCTGTAATGGGAAAAGGAAATACCTACCTTGAAATTATCTACGTTGCCATGGTGATACGGGATAAAGGAAATATGTCTTCGTTGTTTTTCTTGCGGAGTTGTTTACCAAAGATAGACAGAATCAAAGTTTAAGTAAATGTTCTAGTTGAATTGAAACCGAGTTAGGTATAATAAAATGTATGAATTGCATAAATTTGCAAACTGAAGCGAAAAAAAAAACATAATAAATACGCAAACTGCGAAGGTTTACAGGTTCAAACTCAAACTCAAACTCAAAGCATTTATTTCAATTAAACCAATTACAGGCACTTTTGAATTGTCAAAGGGTCGGTCAGTCAGAAAGATGAAGCTAGTTGCCCATTCCAAAGCGTAGGTACCTATGGAGAAGAACGGGCAAGAAACTCCATAGACACTCTTTTAAATCAAAATAATATTGTTACAAAGTCTTGGTTACATCATTCATGTTAAAATTTATACATGTGAGAACGATGCAGAACGTTAAAAGCGTCCATAATGAAAAGATAAAAAACAACAATTCAAATATTAAATAAAATAAAATAAGCCATGGCAGCAAAGAGATGACCAGTCCCTACTGACGGCGCCCGTTCACGAACATGACGCATGTATTAGCACCATTCAGCTCAACCATTTTGAAGGGAGCTAAATGATCCAACACATGCGCCACCATTTGAGTGAGCATGACATACTCTCAGCCGCCAGGGCACATTCAAGTCAATGAAAGACGTACCCAGTAAATGGTAGCTTTATAGTATGTACATAGTATTCCGGCGCGGTACCTAGGTAAACAAGACACAATAGAAGTTTTATTGTTTATGGCGGCTATAGTCGTATAGTGCCTTGAAAGTATTAAGATAAAGCTTATGGAATAGGTGCTCTACGTGGAAACATGGATTGCGATACCTATGCTGCCATAAGTACCAAAATCAACCAACCACACAATACGGTCAGGTTTTAACGATCCAACAAACGAAATGATTTTCTTTCAAAGTCCTCAGACTATGTATTGCGTTACGTGGTAACTTTAATGTGTTGCATAGCTTTTTAAATCTTCTAAAATAGAAAATGTTGCATTACCTACATAATATGTAACTTTAATTATAATTTCATAACTTAACAAAAATCTAACCATCATCGTCTAGATTTCTCTTGACATAAAATCAGAGTAGTCATCATTAATTTAGCCGCGACTCGGATCCTGTCGGTATCTGGTCCCCAGATCATCCGGTAGGCGGCGTTGCGCAAGCGATGCTACGTGAGATTCTAATACAATATCACTGTGTAATGTCGCATCCGTTACGTACGACACCATTTTGGAAAATTCTCCCGATAAGGTGAAGATTTGGGATGGTAGAAAGCTTGTTTTTCTATAATGATTTTTGAAAACAGTGTCGTAATTTTTTTTTGCTGCTTTTTGACCCCTCTGGTATGACAGAAATTGATATTATTCTTTAAGGAGTGCTGCACACTCTTTGTTCAGGTCGACGTGATTCGTCACAGCTGAGCAGCTGGGCGGCAAAATCAATAGATATATGTTTGGGAAAAAGTTGCTAGACCGGAATATGATTCAGTGAGAATAGATGCCGAACACAGTTTCCCGATCGGATCGAGTCGTATAAAATCCAAATATAAGTAGTAATTGCTTCGGGTGGGCTTTATTTATATATTTTCTTCACAGCTGACGGCAAGTATAACATAATTTATTAATCTAAACATTACGCCACTTTTGAAGTAAACAGAAAAAGCTTTGTTGCTCAACTAATATTGCGGAATCGAATGTGCCGACACCCCTAAACACACCTCAGAAACATTTGATCTTCTTCTGTTAATTAGCGCAATTTTATTATTATCTGGTGATAATTTAATAAAATCCTGTAAATTAACAGTTGACCACTGTTATACCTTATTGTGTTACATTGCAAGTAGAAAGAAAGAAAGAAAATATGTGTATTTGCGGTAAACATGACGCAGAAAAATAACACAAACGAAAATAATAATAACTATGTAGTTGGGGGAGAATATGCGTCACATCCACGCAAAACGGCGATCGCTCAGCATAATGCTAAAGACCCTATGCGAAACAGAGCCCCAGCGCTGGTTTTCAGGGACAACCGGCGTTGACGTAATGACGTCAACCGGTGTAATATACGATAAGATATATAAAAAACAACAATCAAAATAAGAAATAAAATAAATATACATTAACCTAGTTCTAAAAGTTGGTATAAACACGAAAAAAAGTAAAGCGAAATGATAGTTATCCATTTCACCGAAGATTTATTTAACATCGCTTAGGAAATTGGTGTACCTACACATTTTACTCCAAATCTGTAGAACTGCGTGCCATAATCGACATACTCCATAGACACAAACCTACCTACATCTATACATATAAAATTCAAAGTCCTGACTGACTGACATATCAACGCACAGCCTAAACCGCTGGTCCTTGAGACATGAAATTTGGAGGGTGTGTTCTTTGTGAAAAGTGGGTATAAACTAAGAAAGGGTTTTTCGAAATTTCACCCCTAAGAGGGTGGATGGGGGCAGGGTGAAATTTCACGCGGACAAAGTCGCGGGCCAAAGCTAGTATCATATAAAAAATTAATGATCTCCAACCAATTGACGGATTGATACAAATTGACAAGCTTTTAATAATGATGCATATAAAAGTGGGCCGCATGTACTGTAATGTCTAAACAAAAGATTATGTAAGTATCGGAGATTGACAACAAAAGATGCTCGTTTTGACTTCAAGTATGTGCGGATGGATAGTGAATGTCAGAACAATTTAGATCAATAACAAAACGATTAGGCAGCTAGACTCTCGACATCTTACGCAATTTATATCTAACATAAAACTCATTATCGATTTGTTCAATATGGGAATTGAACTCGGGACTTCACAGTCGTTTTAAATTACAAAGGTAATTTAGGAAACTGCTTAACAAGAGAGAGTATTTACATACAATCAACCTCTAACTAAATTATATACATCGACAAGAATTAATTTCATTATCTAAAATCTTTGTTCCATGATATTGTATCAATTAAGTATATGTAGCCACAAAGTACGTGCATTGAGCATCTAGCTTCAAATTTTCTAACAAACCGACTTCTTGACAATTCAAAAGTGCCTGTAAATGGTTTAATTTGAAATAAATGCTTTGAGTTTGGGTACTTAATGGTAATTGATACAGTATTATGGAACACAAATTGTAGACAATCAAATGAATTCTTATCAATTTATACATCTTTGTTTTTACGTCATAATATTAGTTTGTTGGTTTTATTGGTTTGTACATTTCACCGTCCATTGATAGTTATACAATATCTTGCCAACATCATTTCACTGTACCATCAATCACTTTACCCGAGCTTCCTGCCGCCCGCTCCCGCTCCGCTTATGAACCGGCGCGCCCTTTGACCCGGCCCTAACTAGCATGCTTGTTGATATTCAATCACGCTGCAACGTCAGCTAGAAAGTAGCCGTAATCATTTATCTTCATTGAGTATTCACAGGAAGAGTTGCGAGGAAGTGTTTATTGGTGCTTCTTTACATTTCCTTGAAGAACTGGAAATCGCAAGGCAATATAACGGGTGGAAAAAGACGCTTAACACTTTGACACTCAACGGCCCTTTTTTTTGTGGATGGGAAATTATCAAATGACCCCTCCCGCTCTGGGTGGAGCGGAAGGGAGTGTCAGACTCTTACTGACTAAAACCCGTCCGTGTTCCTTCCTTAGCCCTTTATGTTCCGGGGTAGCGGTAACCCTTTCTGACAATCCCGCACCCCCGGCAGGCTATGGCCCTGACAAGTCCTTCCTTTATGCTGACATCTCCCCCCCATCTCTCCCCCTAAACGTAATAACAATGAATCTTTTTATTCAGAAACGTTGCGTAAAGTTATGAGACGTAAACGAAACGTTAAAATAGTATGGCTAAACAGCCGCTAATTATTACTTATCTTTAAGCAACGTTTATAAATAAACCTCAAAACTTCGATTGTGTTTGGTTCAGCGTTTTTCAACCGATTAACAGAGCCGAGACTTGTTAAAATTTGTGATCACATTTTTGTACTGTACCATACCTACCTGGGAACCTCCTGGTCGCGGAGATATTGAAGGTCAAAGTTCCAACTATATTAACGAAAACAAGTTTTAAGTGTTATAACATAATTTTAAATACTCTCATAAGTAAATCTTGTACCTTTACCTACATCCAAAATGACAATTTGTTGCGTTACACTGCTCGCTACCATAAACAGCGAATTTTCATACCATAAATAAAAGTAATTTCCCAGCAATCATTTTTGCTCAATGTTACCTAGTTTGGTACAGAATGCATAGTTATCGATTATGACTACTGATTTGGCGACGTATCAAAACATTGAGATGTATGTGCTATATCAACGTCAAAATATTAATGCATTATAGGTACATTTATGTAAAGAAGTTTTATGGGTATAAAAGTTCTAGAATAAATTATCTAAATGATGGCGAAAAATAAAAAAAAGCATCATAATTCATTGTGTAGTTTAGATAAGCGGTCGTGACTTTATAGATATATGTACGTCTTAGCTCATTCTTAGCTTGTGGAAAATAATAAAAACGGAAAGTCCAAGCATTTATTTCAAATAAACCACAGGCACTTTTGAATTATCAAGGAAAAAAATATTGTCAAGTAAAATCTGTATACATAAAACAAAGTCGGGTTAGTTACACCATTTATAACTAAAGAACGGCTGGACCAATTTATATGATCTTTGATTTGTTGGATTTGTCTCCGCCCCGAATAGCAGAATAACTATTAAAACGTGAGAAAAATCCACGAATAAAATAATGGAGATAGTTCACTTTCTCATACATTTGTTCTTATTGATTCTGAGGCGGTACGAAGTTTATTGGGTCAGCTAGTACTGAAATAAAAACTAGTTCATTTTTCAGAAACAGCTTTTCATCTTTTAAGTCATTAGATTACCTATAACAGACAGTGAATCTAGAACTACTGGCCTCTGCTGATTGAAGCAATTATCACTTTATCAAAATTAGCCACGAAAATCTTCTCACGTTGGTAAACGCTTCCTCGTTAAACTTCCACTTGAATTTAATACAATATCATATAACTTAATTAAGCTAAGAAGCATATTATTATAGAAATGTTCGCGTGCGCAGATCTATGTAAATGATAAGTTAAGAGTACGCTCTGGTTTCTGTGCGCAAAAAACTGTTCGTTGTTATTTTGTGCGCGCTCAGATGTGGGAACGTTGAGCTAGTGATGTGGGAAGTCGATGATTTAGGTATCGATTAGTTCGATATTGTTGTGCTGTATGTGAGTTCCGTCTACAGACGATAGTTTCACCGCGATCCCCAAGGATACATTGCCGCGAGAATAATAATCTTTCTACGTATTGTATAGGTGATGTAGAGTTTCATCTCATTCACCTAGACCCTTGATTTTGCTTGCTTAACTTGCTTAGTTTACCTTATTATGGTTATATAATGATTAGATGTAGTTAGTAGTACTTGCAACAAATAATATGAATATTTAAATAAACTAATAATGAAAACACAAGAACCAATACGTTTGCACACGGTTGGGGCAGTTGGCACTGTTAGCAGTGGTTTAGTGTAGATTCTGATAGACTGCCAGAGTACCAGCCAATTCCAATATGGCAGCGTCAGTAATTTAGACAAGATACTATAATTGCTATATTTATTTTATTTATGGATTATGTATGGTATATTATATTATATATTCATCTTCTGTAAGTACCTATGTATTTATATTCGTAATACCTGAGCCTAGGTATGATATTGCAGTACATAACGGACTAGTTAGCTTATTGTCTTCCTGACCATGTGAAGGTTGTCTGCTAAAATTTTCCCTATTAGCAATAAGATCACTGTTGCACCCTAAATATAATATTAATGATATTGTAAATGAACTTTGTTACCTAAATTTTGGTGTACTATAATAGCTTTATTGTACACTAAAATTTTACAAAGCTCTAGCTTTGTTAAATTTTGCATATTTAGGGTGCACCCTGTAAGTGTACCGTAAAACGGGGCTACTTTGAACATGTTTTGGAGGTTTTTGGATTGTAACTTTTTTTTTACGGCTCGAATTTCACTTTTTTTCACGCCAACAGAACAATGTGTCCTTTGGTTATCAGACCTATGGCAAATTTAAAACCTACCACCCCCCTAACTCCCTACTTTTTTTAATTTAATCAATGTCAAAGTAACCCCAGAAGTGGGGTTTCTTTGACAGGGCATTGAAATGCAACTGACGTCAAAGATAATAAAAAGCATGGGTTACTTTGACATCATTTTGACCAAAAAAACTATTATTTTATTGAAAACTACATGGATTTAAATGAAAACAGATATTTTTACAATTAAATTATTCTTTATTAACGCAAGTATCACAATATTTGTACCGAAGGTGCTGTTAATGCCACTTAATCAGTATCTTAAGTAATAATTAATATAATTGAGATCAATTTAAACAAGATACGTAACAATCAACTTTGGCAATATTATAGGTAATTAATGAGTTAATAATATTATAAGTAATTAACAATCAACTTTGGCAATATTATAGGCAAGAAACAATTAGTTAGAGTCGTCCTCACACACCACACATTCGTATGACGGCCCTTATTGCACATCCCACACACCCAGTTTTTACAGGTAATGCCCAGTCAACAGAATGGCGGTAGAACCTATAGGTACCCCGGTATATAGGTACCCTGCGCTTCGCGCAATATTACTCGAGGTCACGCACACTTGCTGAGCACACGTGAATACCGATTTTGGCGCTCTGTCAAAGTAGCCCCAAAATCTGTCAAAGTAACCCTGGAAGTCAAAGTAGCCCCGTTTTACTGTATGTATATAGAATCTAAGCATATTCTAATATGCTTAGATTCTATATAATTATTATTATATGTGGTGGCAGGGACCCACAATCTGTAACCATGAATTCAGCATATTATGATTCTAAAAACCGGCTGCGTTGAAAGTTTCAGTTGGTTATTTAAAAAAAAATTGCTAATTGTGCATTGATGTCCCTGCCGCCTTGTAGAGCTGTTATAGCGTACTGCAGCTTCTAACATCGATACACAAGTCACATGACTACACACGAAAACACAGCGTTGACACGGATCCCGCGTAATGATCGTCATTATGGCATCGTGACGCAACGGCGCCATCTTGCGGGAAGACGGTTTAGCACTTTTTACCCCGAGCCCGAGATAATCTGATTAAAATTAATTATATTTTTGTGTATGTTTGGTGCGATTTTGGCGTGAGAGCACGGGTCTTGTGGCGAGGTTCTATGCTCGTTTACATAATTGGAAGTTGATGATTATAGGTAGAATATGTTGTTTAAAGCGTGTGACAGTTTTTTGATACACACATGCATCACTTCTATATTCTCGAAATGGTTAGACAGAGGTGTATGGTGTCCTGTTTCATGTTTGTTATTATGTATATATTTATATAGATTAATAATACTTTATGTATGTATTTATTGTATTGTGTAAATGGTACACCACAGACTTCCTACAGTATTTGTCTGTCCTTCCCGTTTTTAATCCATCCAAAGGTTGTCTTTAAAAGATCGCTCTTAGCGATAAGACCGCCCATTGTGTCACCCATTGTAAAGTTTTCTATATTTATGTCTGTAATTTATATGGTGTACATAATAAAGAGTATTCTATTCTATTCTATTCTATGGTATAGCTGCCCACATGTTGCCGAATATTCCCAATCAGTAACACCTTGCCGATCGGAAAAAAAAAGTTTCATTCTTCCACAGTGTGGACTGACGGAGTTTTTGAAGTGAAAACTTCTTTAGACGCGTTGGGCATTTGTTTAGATGGGAAAAAACCGTTGCATTCGCACCACTGTTACCGTAACGACACCGCTTCGGATGTGTTCGGGTTGTGCTCGGTTTTAATGTATATCCGATGTGTCAGTGAGTGATGGCAAAGTATTCTGTTGGTGTTTTGTTTTCACTTCTGTCGGCACTCCCGGAGTGCCACTGTTATTTTTCCACTAAGAGGTTCCTAATGGAAAAACACTTTGCCCGACATCAGGAAAAAACCCAGGATACCATGCTTAGCAGTCGCGCGTGCGAGGTAACGAAGTAGTTCGAAAAGAACCATCGTTCTTTGAAGTTTAGATAAATGTCACCCCTATTTACTGTATTACTAACCTGCAGTGCTATTCTGTAAAAAGATCACCGTGATAACTTAGGTGAAGTGAGCTTAAAGTGAGCTGTCGTTCCACGATGCTAGGGATTGACAGCTCACATTAAGCTCACTTCACCTAAGTTTTCACGGTGAGATTTTTACAGAATAGCACCGCTGTAAGTATTTGTACTAAGACCCAACCACCAGCCTACTTAAACCGAAGATAAAGTAAACAGAGCTAACTAGCAGTGGTGAGCTATTCAACTGAATTAAACTCCCTTTAGAGTTTAATATGATATATTTTAGGAGTCTTTTATCATATTCATATAAATTATCCTGACTTATTTCTTATACGTCAAACCTACGACTCTCTATGGCACATGCTTGAACGTTCGAATGGAAGAAGAAAGAATAGAAGTCTCTACAGTACTTATGTATAACTATCCTCTATCTAACCTTACCTATTCATTTATTTCAGAAAGTCATGCCGATCTACAATGTGTATCAAGTATGCCTGTAATTTCGTCATTACAGATAAATAAATCCAAGTTATCGCGCAGTTCAATTTCAATACAAATAGACATATTTGCAATAAGGAAGAAATAAAAATCTATATTCTATACTAATAATAAAGCTAGAGTTTGTTGGTTTAAATGCGCTAATCTCTAGAACTACTCAGTCGGATTAGAAATAATCCTTTTACATTTGATAGCCTGATTCTTGAGGGAGGCTATAGATTATTTAACATCACACTAGGATTCTTAGGAGCCGATCAAAAAAGAAAGAAAGGCTAAGCGAAAACGAAGTAATAGCGCGGGCAGACGATGCGTTGCGACGGGATGGGTCGGTCGGGGGAAAAGAAATTTCACGCGGACGAAGTCGCGGGCAGAAGCTAGTAACAGATAATACAACTAACAAACAAATAATATTGACATAAACAATATAAAAAATTGCTCATCTTTCATGCCAACATTTCACCCAGCGAAGAGGAAGACTTTGTTGTGTTAATAATTAAATAATTTTTGTGACGAATTGTACCCAATCGATTTGTCGCGACAATTATAACAGCGGATTGATTTGAGTGAGCGCGTGTTTATGCATGAAATACCTACCAGATTTATTAAATAACCATGAAACCTAGTGATCGTATAACTAAAGAAGAAAGTATCGTCATTATTATAATACCTATCAGCCTGCTGGTTAAACTTCTTATTAGGTATACCTACTTACGGAGAAGAAATGAACATTTTTGTATAAGTTTGCCTTCTGCGTGTTATTTTCTTACACTATCTGTTGACGTGAATCTACTTTAGTCCGGGGCAGTGGTCCAACTGCTCTGTCCAACTAGTTGGACCATGGGTCTTTACTAGAGGCAGTTGTCCAACTTTAAAAATAGTTGGACCACAGCACCTTTTGAGAGTTCCGTGGTCCAATTCATTTAAAAAATAACTTGCCAACTCTAAAAACCTCAACTGCATCTTTATGTGTGTATGTACAACTTCATCAAGTGAAATCGCACACAAAAGACGTAAAGTCCAAATTGAGAATATATGATTATATATGAGAAATTCAGCTACAACTGATTTCAGGTGATATTACTGTAGGTCATGCTTCAGATAAATTTCGTTGAAAGTTGTCAAACATTTAAAAAAAAATTTAGAATTAGTCACCCGACTTTAATTTTGTTATTTTACTGCAAAGAGGTTCAATATAACCGTAAACCAATAGGTACCATACACACATAAAGATGCAGTTGAGGTTTTTAGAGTTGACAAGTTATTTTTTAAATGAATTGGACCACGGAACTCTCAAAAGGTGCTGTGGTCCAACTATTTTTAAAGTTGGACAACTGCCCCTAGTAAAGACCCATGGTCCAACTAGATGGACAGAGCAGTTGGACCACTGCCCCGGACTGTTTATAACATGCGTATTTAGTTCAGTAAGGTAGGTTAACAGGAATAAAAGTAAAATGACACCACGCACCATCAGCATCCTATGCTATCCATCCAGTTTAGTGCTGGAAAATGCCTCTCCAATCGTAAGTCAAATGCTGTTCCCCCCATGCCAATTCATTTATGAAAATATTATGTATGTAAGAAAAAATCTACATCTTTTTAATAAAATAAGCGATAGACATAACTTTAATACAAGAAATAAAGATAAAATACATCAACCATTTTTCAGATTAGCCAAAGTACATACATCTTTTATGGGGTACTGTGTTAAATGTTACAATAAAATACCTTGTGATATATTGCAATTAAATGAAAGAAAATTTAAAACTCACATTAAACGTACACTTTGTAAACAAGCATACTATAAATTAGAAGATTATATCCAAGATAAGAACGCTTGGAAACATGCTGGTCCTGCTCCATAGGACAATCTAGAGTCTAGACAAAATCAAACTGGTTGCTAATTTAATTGTAAATTTTTTTATTCTTTTTTTTTACATTTATTACTCACACCCTGACTTATTACTTGTATTTTGTTTTATAATTAAAATCGTTTTGCTTGTACCATGTTTGTAAATATGTGAGCACCATGTATCTATCAGATAATTAATTTATATGTCATGGTTTCGTTTTTAATTCTTTTACCTATTGTGGTATAGTAATTTTATTGTAGGTGCATCGTCCTCACATGTTATTATATAATTAATGTACCCATGCAAAATATTGTACCTAAACATTTTAAAAGAGTAACGGTGGAGTTTCTTGCCCGTTCTTCTCCATACGAAAACTACCTTTTGGAATGGGCGACTAGAATCAATTCTATTTTAAGATAATTTTTGACGTTCAAAAGTGCCTTTTATGTGCCTATTTGAAATAAATGCTTTGACTTTGACTTTGACTTTGACTTTGTTCATCCCATTTACCCTGTGAAGAATGCCTTCTTGGCGAGCCTAAGCGCGTCCTAACCATTATGGTTATTAAAGGCATGCAAAGTAAACATAAAATAACTGATGGCGTAGCCGAATTTTCTTATGGAACTGTGCGTAACCCTCTTCTGAGCTAAGTTCTGATGCTGCATGTTTGGTGATTCGTAATCTCCACTTAAGAACTTTACTCATCTGTTTCAACGGCCATCATATCCCTCGACATATAAAATAACCCGCATATTACTTAAACTCTACAAGCTACGAGTATAATAAGCATAAAATTTCTGTCAGTTTAAAAGTAAGTCGATTAAGATGTAGGTACTTACCACCTTTATAATATTCGCGCCGCACTATGTAGGTAGCATTTTGTTGAAACGTATCTGTGTCTTCTTGACATCCGTGTGTTACTAACGGGATGCAGCAGAATACCAGCGTCAGGTATTGTCCCTGGCATATGCTGAGCTGGACTCCTATTTGGTGCAACCATGAGACACACACCGACCAGTAGTGACCGACCGTTATAAATGTCATATGAGGTGTCTATGGGTCAATAATTTATCTTTTTAATCTTTGTTTTTTATTTCTCACCTTTTTAGGGTTCCGTAGCCAAATGGCAAAAAACGGAACCCTTATGGATTCGTCATGTCTGTCTGTCTGTCTGTCTGTCTGTCCGTCCGTCCGTATGTCACAGCCACTTTTTTCCGCAACTATAAGAACTATAAAGTTGAAACTTGGTAAGTAGATGTATTCTGTGAACCGCAGTAAGATTTTTACACAAAAATAGAAAAAAAACAATAAATTTTGGGGTTCCCCATACTTACAACTGAAACTCCATAAATTTTTTTTCATCAAACCTGTACGGGTGGGGTATCTATGGATAGGTCTTCAAAAATGATATTGAGGTTTCTAATGTCATTTTTTTCTGAACTGAATAGTTTGCGCGAGACACTTCCAAAGTGGTAAAATGTGTGTCCCCCCCCCCCTCTAACTTCTAAAATAAGAGAATGATAAAATTAAAAAAATATATATAATGTACATTACCATGTAAACTTCCACCGAAAATTGGTTTGAACGAGATCTAGTAAGTAGTTTTTTTTTAATACGTCATAAATCGAAAACCGCAATTTACCTTTCACAAAGTTACAACGAACTACAAGAACTTTTATATTATGTTACTTGCTGCTACGGAACCCTTCATGGGCGAGTCCGACTCGCACTTGGCCGGTTTTTTATGTTTTTTTTTTAATGCCTGTATTGTGTCTTTTGTTGCACTAAATAAACGTTTTATCTATCTATATATCTGTAAATTCGGGTATTTTCCAAATCTCATCCTTCATACTTACATTCTTACTCACCATATTAGGTTCACAATAAAAGAGTACCTAGTTATATAACTCTACAATGTGTTAGTATGCCGCAACCGACTGATCCAGATCAATGTGTGCCGAGCGTCAAAGGTGATCAGCCTAACTGACTACATTGTAATGAACCAATCATCAGGCAGTCATTATAAGAAATCGATTAATATCGATGTTGTCATACACCTATCATCGATTAGAAATTGCTATTTAGATAGATTAGGTTGATGAATCTTTGTTGATTTGTTAGTAACTATTTAAGTAATTTGTAGCTTAGCTTTTTTTATTTGCCTTTATTGTTCCACTACTGGGAAAAGGCCTCCCCCAAATCTTTCCAGGTGCTCTATTCTTACGCTACCTTCATCCAGCGTCTGCAGTGGGCATTCAGGCCGTCACACCAACTATTTTATAATAATAATAATAATCAGCCATTTCTGTCCCACTGCAGGGCAAAGGCCTCCCTTCCCTCCTTCCACTTATCCCTATCCAATGCTGTTACACGCCAATCCTTGTGGAAAGAGTCGAGTTCGTCCCGCCATCTCATTCTGGGCCTGCCGCGTTGCCGTTTGCTGCTGTTTGGGACCCATTGTGTGGTTACTTTAGCCCACAGCTCCTCCGGCATGCGACAGATGTGACCTGCCCAGTTCCATTTTAGCTTGGCAGCCGTGTGACCTACATCGGCAATTTGAGTTTTAGAACGCAGTATCGAGTTCCTTATACGATCAGTAAGTTTAACTCCAAGGATACTGCGCTCCATTGCTCGCTGACAGACCCCGAGTGCGCACTTTTGACGATTAGTAAGTGACCATGTCTGCGCTCCATAGGTGAGGGTAGGAAGGATGCACATGTCCATGAGTTTTTTCTTTAGTGAGAGAGGGAGAGTTCCCTTCATTATTTGTTTCATCGACCAATAGCTCTATTTTATACTTATTTATTATTTAACTATTTTATAAATGTATATTTTTTCATTTACCTGCGAATTATTTCCTTTTCGTATGTATTTGTAAGTATTTTGTTTGTTTGGTCTTGTCTACAGCCGCTGTTGCAATCCGACCGAAATAAACGGCTATCGTGTACCTTTTGCATTCATCATTTAATAGGTTTCGCCATCGTAGTTTCGCTGGAAAGGTATAGATAGGCCTCTCTTTTCCTGAGGAGTTTGTTGCGCCACTTCTTCTTCCCAGAAGGCAACAAGAAGTAGTGAAAGGCAGTTTAGAGGACTGTCTTATCTAAATTTTGACGTACGAAAAGTGCTGATTCTCAGCCTAATTGGAATAAATGATTTTTTATTTTTTCTAAATTGCGCCACCAAAATATAATCTCCGCCTTCTGCATCCAGTCTGTCCCAGCCGCCTTATTTCAGTTCATCTGTCCATTTAGCTGACAAATTTAACTCATTAACCAATATTACCTACCTCAACTTGCCGCAATCCCCACATGATATGCCAAAACTTTTAATAAGGCGTTATTTCATGGCGTCAACAATAGCAGTTGATACCTATAATTCGCAACAGAGTTGGGCAACCTTCACAATGCGCTTAACGAATGTTGCGTCGAAGAGGAGCTGTCTTGAACTCGTGACCACACCCAATTTCACTCATTTGGGTCGGTGGGCGATGTGCAATTAGAATTATTGTTAGACAATAAGGTGTGAAATGAAATTATTTGTTCTGTAATTATTGAAATCACTTTTACATGTCAATCACGTACCTAGATACATGTGACAATAAATGCATTTTTAAAGTGTTGTGTCGTGGGTGAGATTCTCAGGTTAATTTGTTAGGTAATATTATGTACTAGCTTCTGCCCGCGACTTCGTCCGCGTGAAATTCGTACTTTCCTCTAAAAGATTCGAAAATGTATGTTGGTATGATCTTTATAATTAACTTAAATAAATAAGTATTCGGGCCAATTTTTAAGTTTATAGGACAAAGGAATCAGATTTTTCAAAGAAACTATCCCCGCTTTTCACCCCCACAGGGGTAGAATTTTGAAAAATCGTTTAACATGTGTTCATAACTTGACTCAAAGTTTATTTATACCAATTTTCGAGCTAATCAAGACACGCAGTAAAATCCCCCCCTTTAAAATTAACTACCTCTTTTCATACAGTTAGGGGTAGATTTTCGAAAAACCCTGATACACGTTATTAATTATTTTTAGTCCTTAGTATAAATACTGAGTTTCAAGTTAATCGGACAGGGCGTTAAAATTCTTCCATACAAATTTTAACACCCCCCCATTACCTCTTTAGGGGGTATTTTAGAAAAACGAAAAATTTCAAACTTCATAATTTACTTAGATAAGTATTCGTGCCAAGTTTCAAGGTTATTAACTCAATAAATAAGATTTTTCATACAAACAAAATCCCCCCTTTTCACCTCCTTAAAGGTTGAATTTTCAAAAACCCCTTCTTATTCGATACCTACTCTGCACAAAGAACACAACCTCCAAAACTCATGTCCCTAGGACCAGCGGTTTAGACTGTGCGTTGATATTTCAGTCAGTTCGTTCATCCCCCTTTGGGGGAGAAATTATCAAAAACGCTGAGACACGTATAAATTAATTTTCAATCGTTAGCCTAAATACAAAATTTGAAGACCCTAACTTTTAAACTGACGGACTTTCATACACAACTTCATCCCCCTTTTTAACCCTTTGGGGTTGGAATTATCAAAACGCTGAAACACGTATAAATTAATTTTTAGTCGTCAGCCTAAACACAAAATTTGAAGATTCTAACTTTAAAACTGACGGACTTTCATACAAACTTTCATCCCCTATTTAACTCCCTTAGGGGTTGAATTTAAAAAAATCCTTCCTAATTCCTTGTCTACATTATAAAGGGAACCATTGTGTAAAATTTCAAAATAAATACCTATAACTACGTTAATTATTAAAAGTACCTACGCTTAATAATTTGTAATTATTGTCTGTCAATAAGGTCGAACGCTCTGAACGCATCAACAGCCAAATATTGAATGAAGCTGAGAAACTCGCTCTCGGACCTCCCGCCTTTTTATACCCTACCGCCCGCGACCCGTGTCGAGCGCGGCAACCGTTACACAAAAATAATCCTTATAGCATGATTCAGTCTTCACGTGCGACGGCGCGATGGCTTATTTCATGTACAATAAGTTTGGTGTTTCTATACCGATTTCTATGATTCTTTTTTTATTGAATAGGTAATAATGTTAACTTTTTTAAATTAGGGATGAGTGAGAGTATTATAAACGTAAGAGTAAACAAATATAATCAGAATGCTCCGAACTGCTAAGCTATCAGGAGTTACACGTGTTATTGTGAGTCAACCATAAAAGATAGACATATGCTGTTGCGGGATATTTTTTAGACAATTTTATGTAGAATATTTCGGTCATACATGATTTCTATGTAACTTTAACCATTAAGGCTGCTGGAGTAACTTCTCCCGTTTTCCCAACATTTCCCTTCACTACTCTGCTCCTATTGATTGTAGCGTGATGAAAAGTATACTATAACCTGAAAGAAAGAAAGAAAGAAGAAAGAAAATTTTATTTGCTCGAACATGTGTATACATACAGAATTAAAATAATACATGCATATAAGATCTTAAAATAAGAGTGGCTCACGACATGTCTGCCTGCCCTGGAGTATGAAGAATAATTGTACCAAGTTTCGTTAAAATCCGTCCAGTAGTTTTTGTTTCTATAAGGAACATACAGACAGACAGACAGACAGACAGACAGACAGACAAAAATCTTACTGATTGCATTTTTGGCATCAGTATCGATCACTAATCACCCCCTGATAGTTATTTTGAAAATATATTTCATGTACAGAATTGACCTCTCTACAGATTTATTATAAGTATAGATATCCTCGTAACTGCTTGACTTGTGAAAACAAAGTAATGCCCAATTAATTGAAACTTTAGTAAAGTTGAAAATATCTGCCGCATGGAAAAACAGACCTTGTCGTTCATGACGTAGCAGTGATATTCAACCTTAGGGTAGGAAAGCAATAACGAGTTCGACCATACTACTAGGATTTTATATAATCTTGTAACTGATTAATCTATTGATCGCTTGTGTCGCATTTATGCAACACATATTTCCGTGCCCCTATCGCTCGTGTCGTATTTCTGCGACAGAGAACATGCATGATTTTTTCGTTCTATTTTCGTCCTTTTAACTGCGTGGTACAACTAAAACCATTATTGAGTAGAGATAAAAACTTTTTGACTATTTTTTAATCGATACAATGATTTCTCCTCCTTATTTATTGTAGGTATTATTTTATCTTGATTTTATCGATTTGTAGCCGCGCGCTAGGGGCACGGCAATTGATATTTAGCCAAGCGCTTAAAAGCAGAGAGACATAACTATTATCAGCGCATCCATAATTTCCTTTCAATACACTGTTGAAAATAAATTATTTGGTTAGTTAGAAATTCAACAGCTGCAATCATAAAAACGTCTTCAACCTATATTTCTTAAACTTTCATTCACGATATAAATGTTCTGACCATTTGACATTGTAACATACCTCCAATTCCCAGCGGGGCACTCATTCATACTCCTCTAATTAATTCCACCGGTATTGTAACAAAACTTCTTTATAAACTGATCGAGTAATGTCCAATAGCTTACATCATGAAATTGCCGATTGTTATAACCACCAACCAACTCAACGCATGCACTTTCAAAAGCAAAATAAAAATGAAATCAAACGAAACTAGCTCTTAAATCAAAGCAGTAGAATCGAGGAAGTGAAAAACTTTTTATGCGGGTAGAAAAAGGTCTTGTTGGTAGATAAATCATGGATATTTTGCCTAACTTTCGATCGGTGTTTTGGAGTGATGAGAAACTTTGATTCCCACGGTGTAGTTACATTTTGTTGTTACTACCGTCCTGTTTTGTGCTGACATGATTGATTTAGTCTAGTCTGGGCTTTAGGAAGATAGTTTCAATAACAAGGTATTTCTTGCTCAACCTGTTTCTCTCATCGGCTCCCAAAATAGCAGCTTTTGAGTTAATTCTTTCTTTAGTAGTGTCATTCTAGGTGATTACCGATAGAACACATAAAATGTCTTCATTAACGTGCCTAAGCTCTCAAAACGGCGAAGGAAAACATCGTGAGGAAGCCGGAATGTCCTAGAACCAACAATTCGCAGATATGTGACATCCACTACCCGCACTGGGCCCGCGTGGTGGATTACGGCCCACTCGCTCTCACTGGGAGGAGGCCTGTGTCCCAGTAGTGGGAACATTATAGGCTGATCAAGTAACATGCCAAAGTTATGTTCCCACCTTTCACATTTTACAGGGGGAATCTAAATTAGGCAGTCTATCAGTCGAAGTATTATTTTGCCAGAAATATGTTCATTTAGTGGTTTCCAATATGCTGTTCGGATGTACTTACCTACCTTCTCGTAATTACAGTTGCGTGCTCTGTCAACAGTTTCGCTGCCGTATGATTGTTGTCCGGGTGCTGCAGACCCATTGCGCCATGGAAGCCCTTTCTATCAGTAATTACATTTGAACTTTTATAAAATACTTACACTTGTGTCAAGTGTCCAAATTCCCATCTTTAGGCTCAATTGTTCTGTTGCGTAGTTTTCGAAGTTTCTCCAGTGAGAAACGACTAAATATTAACTCGTTGTAATCTAACTAGTCTATATTGTCCAGGGTAAAGGCCTCCCTCGCCCATTTCCACAGAATTTTATTTTCTGCTAATACGGGTGAGTTCTTCCGCTAGGTGACAAGCTCGGCCCACCATCGTAGACTTGGGACTTCCAAAATGTCGCCAAGCGTTCTGTTATTGCATTATTAGGTGAAATTGCCAACAGATCTTCAAATGAAAAATGTGTAGGTGATTTTTTTTTTCCGATAATGTTTTCAATAGGCATCATGTTTCTATATCACTATGAGTTTGTCCTCTTTACAATTTCGCTACATCAATGCCTGTCGTAGTAATCCATTACCTTACATACCAAGTGAGAACTAACTAATATCAAGCATTGCGTGCGATGACTCCATAAGTTTCATAATTAATGATACACTTACACCCACTTGTAATTAAATTCTGTACCATACGTAGGGCCATGTTGAAATTATTCGGTCCTTATCAAAGCATCACACTTTCGATCAGTTTAGAAACAAAGCGCTGGGTCAAAGAGTCGGAGGTAACTTATTGAGTGCCTTGTACTTACGTGGGCAGATCAATTAAAACTATTGTATAATCATTGATAGGCGACAAATCGTTTCTATGACATTTCTCTGTCATTAATGGTCAACCGTTTTGTGATGTAAGACGGAAATCCCTTGTTTGTTTTTAATATGGGAGTCGATATCCGTAGCTACTCAGCCAGCTGTTTTCTTATAGGAAAAACTGTCGGCAATCAATGTAATTTTCTGATTGACCTGATTCTTTCTTTTTTCATCCCTAGACTTCTACAAAATCATTAGCTACTATATTTTTTTAAGCTAAAAAAAAATCTAATCATATCAAATACCTACAGGCTTATTTTTTTATTACCATCCAAATTTTTACAGGGTGTTCTACCCATGAATATGAACAACTTTCACTATGGGACCAACTATAAAATCACGAAAAAAAATCAGCTGTTTCATACATTTTGGTCAAGTAGGTATTGAACTTTTGTATGAAACAGCTGATTTTTTTTTCGTGATTTCAGAGTTGGTCCCATAGTGAAAGTTGTTCATATCCATGGGTAGAACACCCTGTAAAAATTTGGATGGTAATAAAAAAATAAGCCTGTATGTATTGCTGAAAACAGTACCCCGTTACTGCTTTCTTATTTTGTACTTTTTATAACCACTCTCTCTGCCTACTCGTTGATTGACACAGGGATAATAATAATTTAGGATATCACAAAATAAACAACAACATACGTACAACACCAAATTTATTTAATTTAAAGTTACAGCTAGTCAATTACAATATATGGTTAATACAAACACACAAAGTTAACGCTTTAATACTTCTGTGAGTACAATATATTAGAATTATAATTATAGCTAATTAAACACTATGTTAAACTAGTGAGTGTCACGTTTGTGTCAAATGATTTAATGAATGATGGATAATATTTAATGATTTTATTACAATTATCGTCCTATTGACTACCAAGACTAACTGTGATGATTTAGCCTAAAACATATACAATCTTATAATCCTAGTTCCATTAAATACATGTTAATATTAAAGTTTCAACTAATATAATATATTTAGACACATCAAAGGCAATTACAAGCTGAGTCGCTAAGACTACATTTCATAATATTTTAAAGCTGACTTATTATTACACTCGTAACTGGCACGTTTTATTTACAGAAGTACCATGAGTGTTTTAATTAACTATCAGTATGATTGGTTTTTCCATCAACTTTTAAATGTACACACATTAAATCTATGTAGATTTTTGGCACGGATATACGGACATAATATATACAGGTACCGTTGAATTGGTATTTTTTTGAAGCCGCGTACTCGTCTCTTATTTATATGATACAAACTTATATGTAGGAACATACAGGCTTCGGTGATACGTGTGTCGTCTCTTCTGCTACCACCAGACGTATGGGACTGTCCCATTTTCATGAAATGACTGTTCTTATTCTTCTTTTCGTGTCAATAACTCAAAAAGATGAAATATTGTCCGACCACAATATGTGACGCTCCAGACAGCTCTGTCCTGGATGCATAGGATGACTTCATCTTTCATTTACACTACAGCCGCACGTACGGGATGACGGTTCACTTTCAATGACACTATAGTCGCACACACGGGACGATTGTTCACTTTCGATGGCACTATAGTCGCACACACGGGACGATTGTTCACTTTCGATGGCACTATAGTCGCACGCACAAGATGACTGTTCACTTTCGATGGCACTATAGTCTCACACATGGATTAGTGTTTATATACAATGTCACTTTGGTCACACTTGAGATTGCCGCCCACAATGCACATGTCATCGTCGCAACTCAGGGAGTTTGCCGGCCGTATAGGCAAAGTTCATATTAATGTCTCTAATTTCACCGGCACCCTGTCCCTTCCAAGCATTGCTGTTTGGCAGCTGCAGTCGTTGTTGTATTTGAGGATATTATGACAATGCGCACACCGTTGCCTGATGTATGACTAGTATACTCACAATATCTTAGTGGTGGTTATAGACGTTATCTCTCAAACATCATTCTAAATCACAGGGTTGCTGTGGATTTCATGCTTAATAATATCTTAAATTTAAATTAAATCTAGCCTTACAGATAAGACCTCTATCTGGGTCGTTCACTACAAATAGATTTTGCTCATTCGCGTCGTAGCGCAATTTACAGTTTAACACTAACTTACATAATTTTTTATATTACTTCCAATATCATCAGATAATTAAATCTATCATACAATGTTAGTTAATAATATAATAACTGTTACATACATACTATCAATATATTACGTACTAGAGTTTCTACAACTACTACATTGAATTAAGACGATAATATATTCCTAAGCCTGATAAATTAAAATTTATAATTATAATGTATATGTTTGTATAATTTATACATATTTTTTTTTATCTACGAACAAGTTTTGTAGTAGGTACAGACGCCAGCAGATCAAGTTACCCGAAACTGTCAAATTTTCCCAATCAACTTTGAACCTTATAGTTTAGCAATAAAGTTGAAAATCTATGAAAGAAATTTGACAGATTGTAGTAGCTTGATGTGCTGGCGTCTGTACAGAACGGCTTGCTAATAGCTTTATTAGCTGACTTTATGCACGTAGTATTAATGAATTAATTACTCTAAACAACCAGGTATTAATCACATTAATATCGTGAATAAAAGTGTAGACCTGCATAATTGTCAGTATGTCGTGAGGACATTTCCCTGACTCGCATGCTAGGCCACCTAGCCTGCACCAAGACCCCAGTATTTTACACGAAGAGACGAGCTGCCCTCCGCAACCCAACTGGTGGGAACAGCGGGGTCCTAAGGTGAGACTAGTTCGCGGATAATTTCGCGCATGTGACTGCCCGTGACGACTGTCGCAGGTATTAGCGCGACTGCCGGGACCGACGGCTTAACGTGCCCTCCGAAGCACGGAGAAGACTTAACTTATGAATTGATAATCTTCAGCCATTCGAGGCACTGATAGTATAAATTACAACAGAAACGTATTCACCTATGAAATTACAGATTTCCAAATTGTGTAAGACATCTTTTGGCTGTGTTAGCTATTCCATTTTTATAGGGAACATAAATTTAAACTCTACATCTTATTTCAAAAATCCTGTTTTTTTTTTTTGTAATTTACTTACGACTTTTTGTTTACGATGGCACAAAAGTTTATCCAGAATGGTATAGCTATTTCAAGTTTAGGATACTCATGTCTGCTCTGCACAAAAGCTTGCCCAAATCTTTTCGAAATACTTAATTCTAATTAAAAAATACCATTTTGGTACGAAAACTTAAAAACGAAAGAATGATTATTTCGTATAAAACGAGTATTTTCTCTTTGTATGGCTCACTTTTTCAACGGAGTTTATGCACGTAGCATTAATGAATTAATCACTGAACAACGGGGTATTAATTAATCACATTAATATCGTGTATAAAGGTGTAGACCTGCATACTTGTCAGTATGTCGTGAGGACATTTCCCTGACTCGCATGCTAGGCCACCTAGCCTGCACCAAGACCCCAGTATTTTATACGAAGAGACGAGCGACTGCCGTCTGCCCTCCGCAACCCAACTGGTGGGAACAGCGGGGTCCTAAGGTGAGACTAGTTCGCGGATAGTTTCGCGCATGTGACTGCCCGTGACGACTGTCGCAGGTATTAGCGCGACTGCCGGGACCGACGGCTTAACGTGCCCTCCGAAGCACGGAGAAATAAACGAATAATGGATAACCATATATGATTTAAATAATAAACATTGCTTTAGAAACGAATTGTGGACAAAATAAGTAATTAAAACTTAACTAATTACAGCCACTCGACAAACTTCGGATCAATATTTAAGAAGCTCAGGACGCACAGTCGATCGATGCTGATCGGACTGACATCCAGTGTTAATACTCGATGGAAGTGCGAGCGATACAGACCATGCCGGCTTGGTATCGGAGCGTGAATCTGGTTACTTTAGTAGCAATTATTTATTCCATGGTAACAGCCCACAACCATATAGGTACCTTGAACGGTCTGCAATCCACGTTGGTCAATGCCGAAAATCGATGTCCATCGTGTGTTTTTGATAACACCTTTAGCAAGCCTGTGGTATAATAGTCTACAAAGAGACTGTTTGAACTTCAAACTCATAGTTTTATCTCGAATGGGACTTTTCAGGCTGTGTTAAAGATGTTCGGATACAATTTATACGTAATGCCAATTGTTACATCAATGTTCATTAATTTGTATTAATAGCTGAATATCCTAGGTCCCAATCATCATTCTGTGGTTACGAGAGCAGTAACTAGAAGATTTTAACTTAAGGTGTAACATTCTTAACGTTTAGGATATTCTTTACAGCTTTTCAACGGGTAAGCTTGTTCAAATCTTTGTATTTTTCGATAAAATTTGTAATAAATAAGCTAAAATTAATGTTTTGGGTTCTTATCCCAAAAGGAAATAGCTTTTTTTTAAATAAAGTGCCTGGCTAAAGGGTTGTTTTCTAGAACCGATCGTTTTTGAAAGTACCAATCGTACAAAACACTATCTTTGAAAATCTAAGTCCTGTGTCTTTAGCGACTTAATCTATACACGTCGTATTAATGAAAAAAAAGAAGGATTGTTTTATTTTTATTGTAAGATTTTTCACTCATCGCATTAATTTCGTATATAAAAGTATAAACCTTCACACATTATCGTGAGGACATTTCCCTGACTCGCATGCTAGGTCACCTAGCCTGCACCAAGACTCCAGTATTTTACACGAAGAGACGAGCGACTGCCGTCTGCCCTCCGCAACCCAACTGGTGGGAACACCGGGGTCCTAAGGTGAGACTAGTTCGCGGATAATTTCGCGCATGTGACTGCCCGTGACGACTGTCGCAGGTATTAGCGCGACTGCCAAGACCGATGGCGTCCCACCGAAGCACGGAGAAGACTCGATTTATACATTGATAATCTTCGGCCATTCGATGCAATGATAATATAAATTACTACAGAAACGTATTGTAAAGCAAACATATAAAATTACAGATTTCCAAAATTCTGAAAGACATCTTTTGCCTGTGTTAGGTATTGAATTTTATACAATTTTAGTTCGAATATCCTGGATCCTTCTTTTGTAATTTTCAACTTTTTGTTTATAATGTCACAAAGGTTTTCCCTGTCAGGTATCGCTATTTCATGTTTACGATACTTATTTCCGCGCTGCAGAGAGCTTGCACAAATCTTCCCGAAATACTTAATTCCATATTTGAAGCCATGGCTGTTATGTCGTATAAACTAAATTTATACACGTAGTATTAATGAATTAATCAATCTAAACAACCGCGTATTAATCACATTAATATCGTGTATAAAGGTGTAGACCTGCATACTTGTCAGTATGTCGTGAGGACATTTCCCTGACTCGCATGCTAGGCCACCTAGCCTGCACCAAGACCCCAGTATTTTATACGAAGAGACGAGCGACTGCCGTCTGCCCTCCGCAACCCAACTGGTGGGAACAGCGGGGTCCTAAGGTGAGACTAGTTCGCGGATAGTTTCGCGCATGTGACTGCCCGTGACGACTGTCGCAGGTATTAGCGCGACTGCCGGGACCGACGGCTTAACGTGCCCTCCGAAGCACGGAGAAGACTTGACATCAATCAGTCATCTAACACATCTACATATTTTTGAACAAATAAATTATTCTTATACTAAATACCTTAATGCTTGTTTATGAACTCCATCCGACCCCTAATTATCACGTGCAATATTTACAGATTACTTAGCACGGCTTTCTTATCTCTAAATACATCAGTACCATCCCTTATACATGTTGCTTGTTTAATGTACATGATGACATAATAATGTTTAGGTATAACTTATAATAATTTGATATCTATGTGCTGCAAATGCTCCTGGTGTTTTATAGTTTAGGGAGTCTTAAAACCCACGTGTGTGCGGCCCTGATGGCCATGTTACAATAATAGCCTTGACTGTATATTATTAGGGTTAGTTTTTTCTTTTTATTCGTGTTGCGCCGTCGTCATTCATACCTTTATGTTACACTAGCAACCCCTGCACAGTGTTTGTTAGTAAGCGCAGCGCCTACACACTTGAACATAGCATGTTGTGCCGCGTCGCGTTGTTTCATAAGAATTTAACAGGAGTGCCTCATACTCGTAATATGTTATTTAGTTTGTTGCTTTAGTTATGAGATGTGAGGTGTCGTCTACGGTTCGGTCTTTTAAACCTGCCCGCAATGGAAGATAAAGAACCTGTTTTTTAATAACCATTTGTTTTGTTATTTGCAAGTACATTTGAGAGATTTCCGTATAAGGTTTTTGAAAAAATTTGTATTGTCTAACATGTTTTGACCTAAAATGTGTATTTTTATTAGCTGATTATTTTTCTTGTAAGTATCTAATGCGTTTTTCTAATATATATTTTTTCTAAAAGTTGTCCATCTATTTTAATGGGACCTTATATTTTATTTAATTTCTAATTAACTGTAATTCTTATTATGAATTTTAATGTTATTATATGTGCGTAACTTCTACCTAAATCATTATTTAGACTAACACGCTTTAATTTTTACAAATAACGTCTGAATAGTTTCATAGTTTCTTCGATCCACTAACAATGACAAAATGAATGTACCTACATGTTATTTGTCATATTAAGTTTTAGCTAATTTAATATTTGTTTAAACTAAAACGCAAGATTATTTGTACAACTTGCGTGTTCTTACTTAGTCCTAATGACAGCATTCGAGAAAGGCGGACGATATACTAATGCCCACTTGTGAGTTTCATTGCGTCAGTTTTCAGGGTTCTGTACACAAGTACTAATGGGACCCTATATAGGGTTTGACGTCCGTCTGTCTGGTTTTCTCTCTGTCTGTCTGTCTGTCCGTATGTCTGTCATGCGAGTTTAAAATTTTAGATATGCGCTCATTTCCTTTCTCACATAAAGCTGAGCATATATGCATAATTTTTGCGTGTCGCGATCACCAGCATCGTATCGAGTAGATACAGCTGTGTCCTTACTATAGATGCTAATTTTGCTCATATCCATCCTATAAACGCGCCCCATCTTATGTTTAAGACGCATGGCAAGCTGTCACCTGCACATATACACGTGACTGAAAAAAATGCTGTTTGTTTGGCAAAAATTCATGAACTTTGACCAGACAAACAGCATTTTTTTTTTAATTTTATTAATTTTGTGACTGACTAGAAATAATAGTTACACTTGATTTGAGTAATAAGGTTCGGGGCGGGTTTCTACTGGCACAATAAAACTTACTAGTGTACCAGTACATCGTGATTAAAACTAATAATAATCATATATGTACATTCTACTTATAAAAGTCTTTCATACGCACACAACTATTCTAATATTTACCCCTACCTAGTCTAGCACGGCGTAATATGTACAAAAGCCGTGTTTAAATCTTAACTATTCACCGGATTTCTCATCAACACTTTTTCCACCTTTATCGAAATGTACAACTTACATTTTTAACTAATTAAGGTCTAACTAGTTGTATATGCTACCGGAAACGAGTATAATATATGATTTCGAAAGTAATAGGTAAGGAGGTGCTCTAGTTATTTTTGAGAAACCAAATTATTGCATTATATTGACCGACTATTGTTATTAATTTATGAGCATGTCTACGCAATGTCTGTCGTCCAGACTGAAAACTAATTAGAGAAATTATATTGAGCACACAGGAAAAGCTGTTTTAAAAACGGCCCGAAAATGTGAAGACTGCGTTCGTAGCGCAGCGCGAGCTACGCCGTAGCAATATGCGTAGCACAACGTAATCGCTTAAACGACGCAACTATGTATTTTATGTTTTAAATTATTTGAATACTGCAATAATTTATCTACTTATTAAATCATCTTTCCGAGATTAATTTAATTCTTAAATTAACTATTTTTACGAAAGTATTTCTTGTTACAGACTACCACATTTTTTTTAAATATAAATAAATATTTATTAATATTATGTATGAAAAATCTATATTCCGAAAGAGGGGATGCTGGTGTGGTAAGTATTGCCAATAATCTCGTAATACACACGTTGCCGGTAGCATATTGTATTATTATTATAACTACGCTACCTTAAAACAAACTTGCACCACTTTTAAATTATTCATTATATTAAAGATTTTAAAATTGTGTTTATTCTAATTTATGCCTACCTATTTCATTAACATAATATGCCTTTTATACGTATATTTCTAATTTATAATAATATACTCTTGTTCTACATAATACTTAATCTAAAGTAGAATAGCGCTCTTAATATTACTTATATACTTTTTTTTTTTTGGATAATTTGGGAACTCGCTAACTACATATTGATTTGGGATTCCTTTTTTATTTCGATCCCCATTACAATTATTATACTTAAGTGAAGTAATACTGCACTGGTGCACAACTTAACTACCAATTCTACGTTTTTATTATTATTTTTTAATTTTGTGTTTTTTATTTAGCCTAAGATAAGTGGTATACCAAAACGACTATTCTACTGTTTTTTTTTGGTTTTTGTATTTTTGTCTTTTTTTTGATTTTGTGTTTTTTATTTAGCCTAAGATAAGTGGTATAGAAATTGACTATTCTACGTTTTTTTTTTGGTTTTTGTATTTTTGTCTTTTTTTTATTTCGTTTTTTATTTAGCCTAAGATAAGTGGTATACAAAATAACTATTCTACGTTTTTTTTTTGGGTTTTGTATTTTTGTCTTTTTTTTATTTCGTTTTTTATTTAGCCTAAGATAAGTGGTCATACAAAATAACTATTCTACGTTTTTTTTTTTGGTTTTATAATTTTTGTAATTTTTTTTTATTTCGTTTTTTATTTAGCCTAAGTGGTATACAAAATGACTATTTTATACGTTTTTATTTTTGTATTTTTTTCTGGTTTTTTGTTTTTTATTAAGCCTAAGATAAGTGGTACACAACTTGGCTATTCTACGTTTTTATTTTAGTATTTTTTTCTGATTTTTTGTTTTTTATTAAGCCTAAGATAAGTGGTATTATACAACTTGACTATTCTACTTTCTTATTACTTATTGTTTTAGTATATCTATTTTTATTTTGATTTTTACTTAACCTAAGTTATGAGGTATACAACTATTCTACGTTTTTATTTTTGGGTTTTGAATTTTTGTTTTTTTTTTTTGATTTTGTGTTTTTTATTTAGCCTAAGATAAGTGATATACAACTTGCCTATTCTACGTTTTTATTTTGGGTTTTGTATTTTTGTTTTTTTTTTTTTTGATTTTGTGTTTTTTATTTACCCTAAGATAAGTGGTACAAAATTCTATTTTATTGGTGCTATTCTACTTTTTTTTGCGTTTTTGTATTTTTGTAATTTTTTTTTCAATTTTCTTTTTTTTTGTTTAGCCTAAGTGGTGCACAGTTTGACTATCCTACGTTTTTATATTGAGTTTTTTTGTATTTTTTAACTTTTTTTTAAATTTTTTGTGGTGTTTTTGTTTAGCCTATCACGGACTTATCTCTGTACAGAAGCCGTGTTCCCTAACAATACGACTCTCATTGGTTTGCTCACTTTAATGATATTTACCTACAACACGTACAATTAAGTTACTGACTATTTTTAGCCTATTTGTATGACTAATTATAGTGAATTAATATATTACGATTTTTGCTAAACCTAGCACGGAGATGAACAGTCGCCGAGTTTTCTATCTGCTTAGTTGATAGTTAGCATTGCCTTATTATTACAGTTTTAACTTGAAGTTAACTTACTATAAGTTACCTGTCAAGCAAATTGTCAACCAACATTAACTGTCCTTTTATTCAAGTCGCTACTGTCATTGTTTGACAGTTTCATGAAATGTCAATAACGCGCCCAATTGACGTAGGGTGTCAATTTGCTGAACAATTTATTTCCTAACTACATTACTACTAACTTTAAATTACTTACTACGTCTTTCGCTATATGCAGGGATGCCACCGATTGACGTGTCTATTTTCTAGAATCGTATATTATATTTACTTAAAGTCACCTTAAATTAATTGTTATTGCTACTTGCTCAATCTAAATTGCTAATTCTTATTTCAACTTTACGAAGCTTTCCTATTTATTTATTATTATATCTTACACTACGTTACAATTCAATAGATTTAAAAAAAAAACATGTGACGACGTTCACCAATATTGATTGAAGATCAATCTGGAAGCATTTGTGCCAATTTTAAACCATTTAAAGACGGTACCTACTCACCGCGAGCATTTGTTGCACGACCGTTTTTTTCGAGACTATGATGAAACCATCACTTTAATTTTGAGTTAATTTTGCCTAAGGAGTAGGTTGCCATCGTTGAACCTGCAAGTGGGTTCCTTCGTCGGCAACCCGACTGTACCCGCGACCTCTACTTTGATTATGTCAAAGAAGCTCGCTGATACAAGAGTAACGGCTTCAACAAGATGAAAGTCTGTTGTGTAACCTAATTATCTAATGTAACCTGTATTTTTATTATTTTATCTCAATTTTGGATTTTTTCGGGTGGCAGAAATCTGACTTAATACATGTTTTACCAAATATCTTGGATTAGTGACGTACTTGGCAAAAAATATTATAGTATCCGTAGATACTATTATGTATAACCTTCATATTTCTGTGTAGGTACCTATCTATATAATATTTATAAGTAATTAGGTAATGTTAGTTCTAATTGAGTCTCTTTTAAATTACCTATGTACAATAAAACTCCTACACTTGGCAACTTTTGTCGTAGATTAGCATTAATTGCTGTATGTACACTTATGACTCCTAACTAACTTTTAACCTCTAAACAAAATTGCTGGAACCGGCTTTTCAACTCAATAGGCATAATGATGTTAGCGTAGCGTGAGACACGCCCAGCTAAGTGGACGTTCAATTATAAAAAAAATATCTCTTATAAATCTTTATTTTAATTTCTTGTAAGCCACGGCTACAAATGAATGAATTTCACCGATGTTTGTTTTATATAAGACATTTCAAGGTCATCCATTAATTCAGACAGCTAGACTGAATGCGGAAGACGGAGAATAGAGATGCTGTGGCGAAACTTGAAGAGAGACTTAACCTATATCTAGTAGTGGACTGCAATAAAGCCGAGTTAGTGACGAGTGTTAGCCCCTTTTTCATAATCATCTTGCGCTTGACCAATGTTACCTGAGGTCGGTGGTTCACGTTGTTCTTCCATTCTCCCCTGTCAACCGTCACGCTATCATTCACTTCTCTTACTTTCATATCATTCCTCACGCAATCCATCCACGTTTTCATTGGCCTTCCATTCACTCTCCATTCATTCACATTTATGCTCATCATTTTAAGTCACATGCGTTTCATCCCTCATGACACATTAGCCCCTATTATACCTTAGGTTTTTCAACCACCGAAACTGTTAGGTTTAAACTAGCCTTCAGCAAGATTAATATCGAGTAGAAAGTTTTCCAATGATCGCTCAATTATACATCGTCATATGAAAAGTAAACACGTCTTTAACGACATAAAGGCGAGTTATGAAATGATATTTTTCTGCAAATAACTGGACCTGCCTATTTTTTCTCAAAAAAAAAAAAAAAACCGAGTGTACTTATGACCACACGACTGAAGTGAAACTTCAAACGTATTTGGCTATGAGAGGAAGAGAGAAAGAAAATGTGCGCGCGCACTGCTTTCTCTTGCTGATATCCCCCACTCAACTCCCGTTCGCCTCGCCCGATCACACTTTTCGTAACGCGTTCGCCAGCTCACTTCCCAAGTCAAGCGTGCGTAAAAAAGTTTCACTTCAAAATGATTGATGCTAGATTTTTTGCCACGCATTGTTTCAGTTGCGTTATTGAGTTGCAAAGCTTGCCCTGCAATATGTCTCAGTAATATTACTGGCGTAAACCTAACTATTTACGAGCATGTAGCTTTTAACCCTCATATTCAGGTTTATTTATTATAATTACGTTACAGTTAAATTCTCTTAAAAGTATTCTAGCTTAGCCTGATCCTTATTATCAATATTTTAGGTATTTACTTAGGTTTAAGTTAATGTTATTTATAGTTACTTATATTATCTTATCAAATGGCAGTGTTTTCATTGCTAGCTGAGAGGTGCTTAAACAATACCTTACTTACTTCTTATTTAACTAGATTCTTATATGCCTACTGTTTATATTAATTTTATTTACAACTTATACCTGCCTTTAGTAGGTATATTGGTTCCACATTTAAACACGTAGATAATGTACAAAGACTTATTACCTAACTTCCCTACAAACTACCTACTACTATACAGGGTGAAATTGAACACATGCGACAAATCGAAATGGGACATTGTGCTCATCATTATGAACAACTTTTACTATGAGAGCAAACCTGAAATCGCGAAAAAAAAATCAGCTGTTCCCTACATTTATGTTCGAGTAACTCGTCAAAATGAAGGTAACAGCTGTTTTTTTTTTTCTCGATTTCAGGTATGGTCCCTTGGTAAAAGTTGTTCATAATGATGAGTACAATCTCCCATTTCGATTTGTCGCATGTGTTCAATTTCAACCTGTATACTAATTTAAATCACCTACTTTTATGAATAGGCATTGAAGCTTTATATTTGTTCGTGCGATCTATTTTGTAAAATTCTCTGCGTGAAAACTTAGGTGAGTGGGCTGTCAATACGCTTTAGCTGGAATTATAGCTCGATTCAACCACTTCACCCGAGTTTCTACGGCGAGATCTTTATAGAATAGGCCGGTATATTTACATTGTGGTATGTTTTTTTTTATTTTATTTATTAATTAATAACTAACTTACACTTAGTACGCGATAACGTTGGTATTGTTTGCTCGCCGGAGCGCGGTAGTGCTGTTTAACGTTTGGATCAGATATTTAACCACAAATATAAGAAAGTTAGATGGAACACTTATTCTTCTATTACCATGACCTACTATATAATAGGTGCTTGTACGACTGGTATCTCTCGAACGATTCCTATACCTTATTCAATTATTTATTAGATAATAAATTTAAAAAAAAATGGCTAGAGATCAAGTTAAAACGAGACTCCATAGAAAAATACAGGAAGATGTTTTGATCACCATCCAAATTTTTACAGGGTGTTCTACCCATGAATATGAACAACTTTCACTATAGGACCAACTCTGAAATCACAAAAAAAAATCAGCTGTTTCATACATTTTGGTCAAGTAGGTATTGAAATTTTGTATGAAACAGCTGATTTTTTTTTGTGATTTCAGAGTTGGTCCTATAGTGAAAGTTGTTCATATTCATGGGTAGAACACCCTGTAAAAATATGGATGTTGATCAAAAAATATTCCTGTATATACAATTCCAATGACAATTTTGATGAAGTGGTATTAGGTGTCATTTAATATTCATTTATTTGTAAGAATGTTAAAGTTCTTTTGATCCTACCCAAACATATTGGCGTACAAATATAGATGTACTTTCATCTTGTCATCGAGGCGTGCGTATACCCAATAGATTGATTATCTATAAAAAAAGACCCCATTCGAAATAAAACTTTGAATGGCATCTCTCAGACACGCACTCGGGCAATGTTTTGTGTCGCGAATTGCATCTTTATGACGTCTACATAAAGATCGTTATTATTTAACTGAAGTAAAGTTAAATAAATGGGAGTTGGGCAGGACACCTAGCAAGGTGCGGTGATGACAGATGGAGAAAGGCTACCATAGGGCCTGCAGCTCACCGTCCGAACAGGACCAGGCCCGTGCCCGACGGCGCGTACATGTTCCACGCGCGCCTCAAAGAGACGTCAGCAAAAAGGAAGGGGCCTGCCAGGGCCGAAGCCTGCCGGGGGTGCGGGATTGTCCGAAAGAGTTACCGCTACCCCGGAACATAAGGAACACGGATGGGTTTTAGTCAGTAAGAGTCTGACACTCCCTTCCGCTCCACCCAGAACAGGAGGGGTCATTTGATGATTTCCCATCCATAAAAAAAAGGGTATGGCCTGCGAGTTGCAGACTTAGGAAGTCTGTCGCCTGAAAAGAAACAGAAAAGACACGGGAGACGGCGACGACACTAGCGCTCCAATCGAAGGTTGTTAAAGAACGCCCCGTGATTTTAGTCAGTAAACGTAAAGAGGGAATTCACAAAGATTTCCACAGGCTAAAAAACAAAAAAAGTGATGTGACCGAGTGGCTATAAGTGCTGATAATGTTACTTAAGTTAGTAACAGGTACAAAGGTAAGTGCATTTATAAAATTATAGAGGGGCTAACCTTAAATATATAGGGGAAACATCAAAGGCAGGACTTGTACCACGCATTGCGAAAAATTTTGATAACTTATTTTTTACGTTATCTGTGACCTCTGAATTTTATACCAAATAGGGACAGACTAGCACATCAATCTACTACAATCTGTCAATTTTTTTTAAATAGATATTCAACTTTATCGCTAAAGCATAAGGTTCAAAGTTGATTACGAAAATTTGACAGTTTCGCCTGAAACTGTCAAATTTTCCCAATCAACCTACCTAGCTTGAAATATCAACAAATAGTTATTATTTTAGAAAAAATTTTCGCAGTGCGGGATCAATTTAAAGCAGCCTAATCAAAGCACTAACTTCTAGGTCCTGAATACTAGGTCTCAAGCCTTTATAATACGTATTTGTAATGTAGATATTTTTACAGACTAAATATCTACGACAACACGCTATAATATGGCTGGGATCCATCATTCAGGAGCTTGAAGGTCAGGGCTTTGAGAAGGCTGCTCCCTCCCCGGGGAGCGGGGGAGGGAGGGCTTCCGGTCCTCGTCACTCACCGCACAACACGCAACTACTTAAGGCGAAAGCGCCGGAGCTAAACGCGAGCTACGTTAGCGCATCCCCCTTAACGTTGTCACGTGTCGCCGGTGTTCTGTGAGAGCGTGGTACTTCCCCGGTCGAGCCAGCCCGGCGAGCTGTAGTCAGGTGGAAGCTACAGCTTGGCTCTACCACGTAAACACGTATTGAATTCAGAATTTTAGATAATTATCAAGCTTTGGGAACATAAACTTAATGTCGTACATGACAACGTTTAAATTCCATGGCAACCTAATTTTTAGGACCTTTTTATTACAAAACTTAGAGACGTCAGATAACTTTTATCTGAGGAATACACAAGACAGTCTATTTGTTGTATATTATTAAGAACCTGGACCCTTATTGCGTAACAAACCATCAATCACAATCTGAATAATTTTAAAGGATATTGCTAATCCATTGCTTCATATGTTCGAAAAATTTGCCTGCTCAACCACGTAAATAACGCAATGAATGTTGTTGAACTGTCAAAATTAAAGCCATTCCTACTGATAGTGTGTTACGCACTTACCCCGCAGGTTTTTTTTTTAAGGATAAAAAAAAAGTTTTTGTATAAAAAATATGTCAAACAGACGTTTAATTCTGCAGATTAGTCATCTGACGACTGAAAAAAAATCCTAAGATTACATACCCCTAAAGTAGATAGTTGATTAAGTGGAAATACATGTTTGTAAACTATCTAAGATTCGGTATTCAAGTGCTTATGCACTACCAGTAGTATAAGGTGCATATTTGGCATTAGATAGTGACGACGAATTAAATAATTTTGTCGAATAGAGGGAGCACTCTAATCGGCGAAAATTTATTTTATTTAAAAAAAAACCCTAGTCTAGGATTCCAAATAAATTCTACTCCAATCACGACTCAGGTTACTATAGCATACAGCTCATTCCAACCGCGGTTCTACCTAGTTTGACCTAAGTTTGGCATATTATACGTGTACAGTCAGCATCAAAAGTCGATTAACACTATCATTTTTACATGTTATTAAATTGACAGCAACTTTTTTCAATAAACTGATTTTTAGCTTTTCACATAATAGACAAGAGTATATATTCTAAAAAAAAATCTTCTGCTGCAATTTTGAATAAATATTTTACTCAATAACTAAGATTAAAAAAAACTGAAGTGTTAATCAACTTTTGATGCTGACCGTAGGTACCTACGTTAAAAACGGGCACAAATAATTTCGAGATTCGCGTAAATTTATCGCTCAAAATATTCACTCATGTCAATTTAAAAGCAGTAAACGATGACATTGGAAGTTTTCTTTTCAAACATACACAAAAATACTTAAAGAGACGGTCGACCGCAGGTCAGTGGTAAGACTTTGACCTAGAACTGGCCTAGCGTAGTATGGAGTTTCAATGAGAGGCCAGCTCTTACTAGTTTTGCTTATACTAGTGCGGCTTATTGTACAATGGACTGGCACTTACAGCAGCATAGCTATTCAAAACCATTCGACAGGCTATCGTATCGAAAATGATACATTTCGATAACCTGATTTGCCTTACTCCCGAAAGCAGACAGCTGTCGGAAGAATAGCGGTCGTCTATTTGATTTAAACTGACAACATTTTCGGGTTTTGGACTTGTGCACAGCGTTTAGAGGACTCCTATACTGTAACATTGATTGATTTTCGATACGGTACGGAAGCGTATCGAGTGGTTGTGAATAGCTATGCTGGTCTACATTTTCATACAAAATTAAAGAAAAACACGCTTTTATTCAAGCTATTAGATTCTGCCTGCAGCATCAGTGTTAGGACTATAATGTTGTAGGCTTCGTATCAATAAAAACGAGCCTAAACACTATTATTAACCACAAGTCTTGGAGATATTTCTTATTATCCTGATGAACCTAGCTGCAGCATCAGGTCATTATCACTCATATTTTGTATTGTCATCGGTTCCTGACATTTTTATGAAATTACAAGACAATACGACTTTTGGAAGTCAATCAAAATCGAGTTACAAGATTTGTACAATTACAATATATTACAAGTTGGTGCAAATAAAAACGTGTTGTTTTAAAAAAAATATATGTTTCTCAGTCGACAATAGTTTTTCTACGTAAATAGTAATACATAATATGAGTACGTACACAATATACAGGCACCAGCAACCAGGACCCGCTGATGGAGTGAAGTGGAATGAAGAGCTGAAGATATCGCCACTGTAGTGACGGGTGAAGTTGATTCGTTCTGGTTGCGACTGCTGCGATGTCATCTGTGGAAATTTGTTTCTGTTAGTGCTGTGTGTGATGTTCCGGCATAAATTAAATTGGTTTTTTAGATCTGTATTTCGGATATCCAAGTGCATTATCGATCAGAAAGTTAATATTAAATTAATTAATTATTGAATGGCAATTTGGGGAGTGCATGATATTTATTTTTTACTAAGTTCAAGACCAAACACAAAAAAAAGTGTTCAGTAAATTAAAACCATAATAAGGATATGCAAACGTACCTAATACAAAACTATTTAATTATAATTACTTAAACATTAGGGAGTTAAGAAACAAATTGCATTTTTTTTATAACTGGTTTTAAGACGCGTTTTTTGTTAGAACGGAACACAAAAGGGGATTTTTGGAGGGTAGAGGGGGAACAGGGGATCAGACCGGAATAAATCCTTCAAACGCGTCGTCTTCGAAAATGCCGGTAGCGATATTATAGTTATGTAAATACACATCTATTTTTAGCAAACTGCTTCAATTCTCACTAAGGTAAGTGAGTAAGTGCGATATCAGTTTCAATTAAGCACAAATTATTTGATTTGTACATGATTTGGGGCTATAAAGCAATGTAAACAAAGCAGTATAGTGTATAAAGACGTCAGACCATGACCACGACAGTAACGGACGTTTGAACTGTGTAGTACTTAGTAGAAAAGTGTAGCAGATTTTTTTTTTTTTGATTAAGTTATAATGAAATTGCATACATATTCCCTATTATTGTTACACGCATTGTTGTTAAATGCAAGTATTTATGAAAACTTACCTAGCCATGACGTGGGCGGGCAGCAGTGGGCCCGTCACACCTATATGAAGTAGAAGGAGTGCGGTTGCAGCTCCAGTTGCGCCATCTTGGCCAGCAAGCGGTGCAGGCGCCGCTGTGCCGCCGCCCCCGCCGCGCTGTGCGCGTCGCCGCGTGCGCCTGCGCACGGGGCGACGCGCGGCACACCTACCTATATGAAGTAGAAGGAGTGCGGTTGCAGCTCCAGTTGCGCCATCTTGGCCAGCAAGCGGTGCAGGCGCCGCTGTGCCGCCGCCCCCGCCGCGCTGTGCGCGTCGCCGCGTGCGCCTGCGCACGGGGCGACGCGCGGCACACCTACCTATATGAAGTAGAAGGAGTGCGGTTGCAGCTCCAGTTGCGCCATCTTGGCCAGCAAGCGGTGCAGGCGCCGCTGTGCCGCCGCCCCCGCCGCGCTGTGCGCGTCGCCGCGTGCGCCTGCGCACGGGGCGACGCGCGGCACACCTACCTATATGAAGTAGAAGGAGTGCGGTTGCAGCTCCAGTTGCGCCATCTTGGCCAGCAAGCGGTGCAGGCGCCGCTGTGCCGCCGCCCCCGCCGCGCTGTGCGCGTCGCCGCGTGCGCCTGCGCACGGGGCGACGCGCGGCACACCTACCTATATGAAGTAGAAGGAGTGCGGTTGCAGCTCCAGTTGCGCCATCTTGGCCAGCAAGCGGTGCAGGCGCCGCTGTGCCGCCGCCCCCGCCGCGCTGTGCGCGTCGCCGCGTGCGCCTGCGCACGGGGCGACGCGCGGCACACCTACCTATATGAAGTAGAAGGAGTGCGGTTGCAGCTCCAGTTGCGCCATCTTGGCCAGCAAGCGGTGCAGGCGCCGCTGTGCCGCCGCCCCCGCCGCGCTGTGCGCGTCGCCGCGTGCGCCTGCGCACGGGGCGACGCGCGGCACACCTACCTATATGAAGTAGAAGGAGTGCGGTTGCAGCTCCAGTTGCGCCATCTTGGCCAGCAAGCGGTGCAGGCGCCGCTGTGCCGCCGCCCCCGCCGCGCTGTGCGCGTCGCCGCGTGCGCCTGCGCACGGGGCGACGCGCGGCACACCTACCTATATGAAGTAGAAGGAGTGCGGTTGCAGCTCCAGTTGCGCCATCTTGGCCAGCAAGCGGTGCAGGCGCCGCTGTGCCGCCGCCCCCGCCGCGCTGTGCGCGTCGCCGCGTGCGCCTGCGCACGGGGCGACGCGCGGCACACCTACCTATATGAAGTAGAAGGAGTGCGGTTGCAGCTCCAGTTGCGCCATCTTGGCCAGCAAGCGGTGCAGGCGCCGCTGTGCCGCCGCCCCCGCCGCGCTGTGCGCGTCGCCGCGTGCGCCTGCGCACGGGGCGACGCGCGGCACACCTACCTATATGAAGTAGAAGGAGTGCGGTTGCAGCTCCAGTTGCGCCATCTTGGCCAGCAAGCGGTGCAGGCGCCGCTGTGCCGCCGCCCCCGCCGCGCTGTGCGCGTCGCCGCGTGCGCCTGCGCACGGGGCGACGCGCGGCACACCTACCTATATGAAGTAGAAGGAGTGCGGTTGCAGCTCCAGTTGCGCCATCTTGGCCAGCAAGCGGTGCAGGCGCCGCTGTGCCGCCGCCCCCGCCGCGCTGTGCGCGTCGCCGCGTGCGCCTGCGCACGGGGCGACGCGCGGCACACCTACCTATATGAAGTAGAAGGAGTGCGGTTGCAGCTCCAGTTGCGCCATCTTGGCCAGCAAGCGGTGCAGGCGCCGCTGTGCCGCCGCCCCCGCCGCGCTGTGCGCGTCGCCGCGTGCGCCTGCGCACGGGGCGACGCGCGGCACACCTACCTATATGAAGTAGAAGGAGTGCGGTTGCAGCTCCAGTTGCGCCATCTTGGCCAGCAAGCGGTGCAGGCGCCGCTGTGCCGCCGCCCCCGCCGCGCTGTGCGCGTCGCCGCGTGCGCCTGCGCACGGGGCGACGCGCGGCACACCTACCTATATGAAGTAGAAGGAGTGCGGTTGCAGCTCCAGTTGCGCCATCTTGGCCAGCAAGCGGTGCAGGCGCCGCTGTGCCGCCGCCCCCGCCGCGCTGTGCGCGTCGCCGCGTGCGCCTGCGCACGGGGCGACGCGCGGCACACCTACCTATATGAAGTAGAAGGAGTGCGGTTGCAGCTCCAGTTGCGCCATCTTGGCCAGCAAGCGGTGCAGGCGCCGCTGTGCCGCCGCCCCCGCCGCGCTGTGCGCGTCGCCGCGTGCGCCTGCGCACGGGGCGACGCGCGGCACACCTACCTATATGAAGTAGAAGGAGTGCGGTTGCAGCTCCAGTTGCGCCATCTTGGCCAGCAAGCGGTGCAGGCGCCGCTGTGCCGCCGCCCCCGCCGCGCTGTGCGCGTCGCCGCGTGCGCCTGCGCACGGGGCGACGCGCGGCACACCTACCTATATGAAGTAGAAGGAGTGCGGTTGCAGCTCCAGTTGCGCCATCTTGGCCAGCAAGCGGTGCAGGCGCCGCTGTGCCGCCGCCCCCGCCGCGCTGTGCGCGTCGCCGCGTGCGCCTGCGCACGGGGCGACGCGCGGCACACCTACCTATATGAAGTAGAAGGAGTGCGGTTGCAGCTCCAGTTGCGCCATCTTGGCCAGCAAGCGGTGCAGGCGCCGCTGTGCCGCCGCCCCCGCCGCGCTGTGCGCGTCGCCGCGTGCGCCTGCGCACGGGGCGACGCGCGGCACACCTACCTATATGAAGTAGAAGGAGTGCGGTTGCAGCTCCAGTTGCGCCATCTTGGCCAGCAAGCGGTGCAGGCGCCGCTGTGCCGCCGCCCCCGCCGCGCTGTGCGCGTCGCCGCGTGCGCCTGCGCACGGGGCGACGCGCGGCACACCTACCTATATGAAGTAGAAGGAGTGCGGTTGCAGCTCCAGTTGCGCCATCTTGGCCAGCAAGCGGTGCAGGCGCCGCTGTGCCGCCGCCCCCGCCGCGCTGTGCGCGTCGCCGCGTGCGCCTGCGCACGGGGCGACGCGCGGCACACCTACCTATATGAAGTAGAAGGAGTGCGGTTGCAGCTCCAGTTGCGCCATCTTGGCCAGCAAGCGGTGCAGGCGCCGCTGTGCCGCCGCCCCCGCCGCGCTGTGCGCGTCGCCGCGTGCGCCTGCGCACGGGGCGACGCGCGGCACACCTACCTATATGAAGTAGAAGGAGTGCGGTTGCAGCTCCAGTTGCGCCATCTTGGCCAGCAAGCGGTGCAGGCGCCGCTGTGCCGCCGCCCCCGCCGCGCTGTGCGCGTCGCCGCGTGCGCCTGCGCACGGGGCGACGCGCGGCACACCTACCTATATGAAGTAGAAGGAGTGCGGTTGCAGCTCCAGTTGCGCCATCTTGGCCAGCAAGCGGTGCAGGCGCCGCTGTGCCGCCGCCCCCGCCGCGCTGTGCGCGTCGCCGCGTGCGCCTGCGCACGGGGCGACGCGCGGCACACCTACCTATATGAAGTAGAAGGAGTGCGGTTGCAGCTCCAGTTGCGCCATCTTGGCCAGCAAGCGGTGCAGGCGCCGCTGTGCCGCCGCCCCCGCCGCGCTGTGCGCGTCGCCGCGTGCGCCTGCGCACGGGGCGACGCGCGGCACACCTACCTATATGAAGTAGAAGGAGTGCGGTTGCAGCTCCAGTTGCGCCATCTTGGCCAGCAAGCGGTGCAGGCGCCGCTGTGCCGCCGCCCCCGCCGCGCTGTGCGCGTCGCCGCGTGCGCCTGCGCACGGGGCGACGCGCGGCACACCTACCTATATGAAGTAGAAGGAGTGCGGTTGCAGCTCCAGTTGCGCCATCTTGGCCAGCAAGCGGTGCAGGCGCCGCTGTGCCGCCGCCCCCGCCGCGCTGTGCGCGTCGCCGCGTGCGCCTGCGCACGGGGCGACGCGCGGCACACCTACCTATATGAAGTAGAAGGAGTGCGGTTGCAGCTCCAGTTGCGCCATCTTGGCCAGCAAGCGGTGCAGGCGCCGCTGTGCCGCCGCCCCCGCCGCGCTGTGCGCGTCGCCGCGTGCGCCTGCGCACGGGGCGACGCGCGGCACACCTACCTATATGAAGTAGAAGGAGTGCGGTTGCAGCTCCAGTTGCGCCATCTTGGCCAGCAAGCGGTGCAGGCGCCGCTGTGCCGCCGCCCCCGCCGCGCTGTGCGCGTCGCCGCGTGCGCCTGCGCACGGGGCGACGCGCGGCACACCTACCTATATGAAGTAGAAGGAGTGCGGTTGCAGCTCCAGTTGCGCCATCTTGGCCAGCAAGCGGTGCAGGCGCCGCTGTGCCGCCGCCCCCGCCGCGCTGTGCGCGTCGCCGCGTGCGCCTGCGCACGGGGCGACGCGCGGCACACCTACCTATATGAAGTAGAAGGAGTGCGGTTGCAGCTCCAGTTGCGCCATCTTGGCCAGCAAGCGGTGCAGGCGCCGCTGTGCCGCCGCCCCCGCCGCGCTGTGCGCGTCGCCGCGTGCGCCTGCGCACGGGGCGACGCGCGGCACACCTACCTATATGAAGTAGAAGGAGTGCGGTTGCAGCTCCAGTTGCGCCATCTTGGCCAGCAAGCGGTGCAGGCGCCGCTGTGCCGCCGCCCCCGCCGCGCTGTGCGCGTCGCCGCGTGCGCCTGCGCACGGGGCGACGCGCGGCACACCTACCTATATGAAGTAGAAGGAGTGCGGTTGCAGCTCCAGTTGCGCCATCTTGGCCAGCAAGCGGTGCAGGCGCCGCTGTGCCGCCGCCCCCGCCGCGCTGTGCGCGTCGCCGCGTGCGCCTGCGCACGGGGCGACGCGCGGCACACCTACCTATATGAAGTAGAAGGAGTGCGGTTGCAGCTCCAGTTGCGCCATCTTGGCCAGCAAGCGGTGCAGGCGCCGCTGTGCCGCCGCCCCCGCCGCGCTGTGCGCGTCGCCGCGTGCGCCTGCGCACGGGGCGACGCGCGGCACACCTACCTATATGAAGTAGAAGGAGTGCGGTTGCAGCTCCAGTTGCGCCATCTTGGCCAGCAAGCGGTGCAGGCGCCGCTGTGCCGCCGCCCCCGCCGCGCTGTGCGCGTCGCCGCGTGCGCCTGCGCACGGGGCGACGCGCGGCACACCTACCTATATGAAGTAGAAGGAGTGCGGTTGCAGCTCCAGTTGCGCCATCTTGGCCAGCAAGCGGTGCAGGCGCCGCTGTGCCGCCGCCCCCGCCGCGCTGTGCGCGTCGCCGCGTGCGCCTGCGCACGGGGCGACGCGCGGCACACCTACCTATATGAAGTAGAAGGAGTGCGGTTGCAGCTCCAGTTGCGCCATCTTGGCCAGCAAGCGGTGCAGGCGCCGCTGTGCCGCCGCCCCCGCCGCGCTGTGCGCGTCGCCGCGTGCGCCTGCGCACGGGGCGACGCGCGGCACACCTACCTATATGAAGTAGAAGGAGTGCGGTTGCAGCTCCAGTTGCGCCATCTTGGCCAGCAAGCGGTGCAGGCGCCGCTGTGCCGCCGCCCCCGCCGCGCTGTGCGCGTCGCCGCGTGCGCCTGCGCACGGGGCGACGCGCGGCACACCTACCTATATGAAGTAGAAGGAGTGCGGTTGCAGCTCCAGTTGCGCCATCTTGGCCAGCAAGCGGTGCAGGCGCCGCTGTGCCGCCGCCCCCGCCGCGCTGTGCGCGTCGCCGCGTGCGCCTGCGCACGGGGCGACGCGCGGCACACCTACCTATATGAAGTAGAAGGAGTGCGGTTGCAGCTCCAGTTGCGCCATCTTGGCCAGCAAGCGGTGCAGGCGCCGCTGTGCCGCCGCCCCCGCCGCGCTGTGCGCGTCGCCGCGTGCGCCTGCGCACGGGGCGACGCGCGGCACACCTACCTATATGAAGTAGAAGGAGTGCGGTTGCAGCTCCAGTTGCGCCATCTTGGCCAGCAAGCGGTGCAGGCGCCGCTGTGCCGCCGCCCCCGCCGCGCTGTGCGCGTCGCCGCGTGCGCCTGCGCACGGGGCGACGCGCGGCACACCTACCTATATGAAGTAGAAGGAGTGCGGTTGCAGCTCCAGTTGCGCCATCTTGGCCAGCAAGCGGTGCAGGCGCCGCTGTGCCGCCGCCCCCGCCGCGCTGTGCGCGTCGCCGCGTGCGCCTGCGCACGGGGCGACGCGCGGCACACCTACCTATATGAAGTAGAAGGAGTGCGGTTGCAGCTCCAGTTGCGCCATCTTGGCCAGCAAGCGGTGCAGGCGCCGCTGTGCCGCCGCCCCCGCCGCGCTGTGCGCGTCGCCGCGTGCGCCTGCGCACGGGGCGACGCGCGGCACACCTACCTATATGAAGTAGAAGGAGTGCGGTTGCAGCTCCAGTTGCGCCATCTTGGCCAGCAAGCGGTGCAGGCGCCGCTGTGCCGCCGCCCCCGCCGCGCTGTGCGCGTCGCCGCGTGCGCCTGCGCACGGGGCGACGCGCGGCACACCTACCTATATGAAGTAGAAGGAGTGCGGTTGCAGCTCCAGTTGCGCCATCTTGGCCAGCAAGCGGTGCAGGCGCCGCTGTGCCGCCGCCCCCGCCGCGCTGTGCGCGTCGCCGCGTGCGCCTGCGCACGGGGCGACGCGCGGCACACCTACCTATATGAAGTAGAAGGAGTGCGGTTGCAGCTCCAGTTGCGCCATCTTGGCCAGCAAGCGGTGCAGGCGCCGCTGTGCCGCCGCCCCCGCCGCGCTGTGCGCGTCGCCGCGTGCGCCTGCGCACGGGGCGACGCGCGGCACACCTACCTATATGAAGTAGAAGGAGTGCGGTTGCAGCTCCAGTTGCGCCATCTTGGCCAGCAAGCGGTGCAGGCGCCGCTGTGCCGCCGCCCCCGCCGCGCTGTGCGCGTCGCCGCGTGCGCCTGCGCACGGGGCGACGCGCGGCACACCTACCTATATGAAGTAGAAGGAGTGCGGTTGCAGCTCCAGTTGCGCCATCTTGGCCAGCAAGCGGTGCAGGCGCCGCTGTGCCGCCGCCCCCGCCGCGCTGTGCGCGTCGCCGCGTGCGCCTGCGCACGGGGCGACGCGCGGCACACCTACCTATATGAAGTAGAAGGAGTGCGGTTGCAGCTCCAGTTGCGCCATCTTGGCCAGCAAGCGGTGCAGGCGCCGCTGTGCCGCCGCCCCCGCCGCGCTGTGCGCGTCGCCGCGTGCGCCTGCGCACGGGGCGACGCGCGGCACACCTACCTATATGAAGTAGAAGGAGTGCGGTTGCAGCTCCAGTTGCGCCATCTTGGCCAGCAAGCGGTGCAGGCGCCGCTGTGCCGCCGCCCCCGCCGCGCTGTGCGCGTCGCCGCGTGCGCCTGCGCACGGGGCCAGCGCGCGGCACACGGACAGGCGCTGGGCTACGTGCCGGGGCATCTACAGGGAACAAATTGCTTTTATTCAAAGAAAACACGTAAAGAGGTCCCCCTGTTTAAGGATAACAAGCGATATTATTCACAAAAAAAAACGCCTAAAAAAAGTTTACGGTTTCATCTTCATCCTTTTTTTTTAATCTTTACATTTTAGAATAAGACCATCATTTATCATGACTTATCGTGTATCAATGTCATGATCTTACAAAATAGCTAAGGAAATTAAAAACTTATAAAATGAGAGCGGAATAAATCATAAAATCATAACTCCTCATTAACTGCAATGTTGCATAGAAAAACGTCTACAAAAGCTACACAATAATAAAATCAGTACTTACATTGAACAATGGTGAATGCAGTATAGGTGTCCATAAAGGCAGTAGCTTGTTGAGCACGGTGGAATTACACTCCAACAAAGACTCCAGTAGACTCAGGAAGTGAAGATTCACCGTCTCGGCCAGCTGAAAGACACGTTACTTTTATCTTCTGGTTTGTCTAAGCAATACCTAAAGCTTAAAGTTACCAAGATTGTAAAAGTTGGTTAACATAGATTTCATGTATAAAATACAGTCTTGTTTAATAGGACGAGAAATGGCGTTGTCTTTGTTTATAAAAAATATAAAAGTAGAAAACCGTTAAGCAAAGTATAAAGAGAATTAAGGCTGCTTTCACATTATTTATTTATTTTAGTACATGGAGAACTTACAGCTAATAAAAACAAACAAAAAGGGAAACCATAGTCACCCGAAAGCCAATTACAAATCCTCACGTATAGACTTATAATAGTTACTTATGGTGTGAGCACAAAAACAATAAAAACACCGTCTAAATTAAAGTAAGAAGTAATATAATAATAAAACATAATTATATGCTCTTGAAGTAAAAACAAGAACTACACTGACACAACATAGATATCACCATCCCAAATCAGCAATAGAAAGAGTTTATAATGTCCAGAAAAGAAGGTGGCAGGGGACTAGTCGAAATATCACATCTTTACAAAAGACAAGTCATAAATATAAAACAATTTTTCTGCCGGAAGAAAAACAACAGTCAATTACACAAAACAATTATAGAGATAGACAAACAATATACACCATTGAACCTTAGCGATTATAGCAATATTGAGACAGTAAATAAAGCGAGACATATAGAAGAGATACACAGGAAGTGGAGGCAAAGGGAACTACATGGAAGACATCCCAAAGATTTATACCAAACATACATAGATAAAGAGGCCTGTAACAAATGGCTAGAGTTAAGTGAGCTGTTTCCTGAAACAGAAGGGTTTATGTTAGCCATTCAAGATCAAGTCATTAACACGAAATCATTTGATTATTTTCCCTCCCTTTTTATATACGTGTACATATTATTATTTAAAGATTGTTAGCTTTTTAAATTATGTAAATAAGTCATTAACACGAAAAATTATAGAAAATATATAATAAAAGATAGTACAATAAGAAATGATTTATGCAGAAAATGTCACAGCAAACCTGAAACAATACAATTTATCACAGGACACATAATCAACTTGTTAATATCATACACCAAAAACTCGCAACCAAACTTAAACTCATACAGGATTCCTACACACCATATTACAAGTACACGCCTAGAGCTGTATTAGAAAATCAATTCTACAAAATATACAACGAAACATCATATAGTCATAGTTTTTAAGTTTTATTTACTAACAAAATTGTTACTATATTATTATGTATACTTAGGTTAAGGTATGTATCTATGGGTCTTTGTAAGCTGAAAATAAATGGTTTATTATTATTATTACATAACAATAGACCTGATATAACTCTTATTGATAAAGTAAACAAACACACATTTATAATAGATATAGCAGTCCCAAATACTAATATTAAAATACATTCAAAAAATTATCACTGAAAAAATTAGGAAGTATACAGAATTACAAGAGGAAATTACCAGAGTTTGGAAAATAAATAGAGTCACTATAGTCCCAATAGTAATATCATCAAAAGGTGTTATCCCGAAACAAATATCCAATAGTTTTAATACACTTAATCTATCTAAATACACATACATAACACTACAAAAAGCTGCCATATTAAACACTTGCCGCATAGTAAGAAAATTTTTACAACTAGACTTGGATAATAATTTCACTGCAGTACAGAGTAATTTACCTTCTGAAAATAATAACTAGAATCTCACCTTGGTTCACACCCGTGAGATTCTGAAAATACCAGGTACTAACCTGAGAAATTTAAATTTAAAAACCATAATATTAATCATTTTATTTCAGATAATTAAAATCCATAACTTGTTAGTATGAATTAGAAACTACTATATAAAACCATTCACTATACCCAGTGTTTTTGAATGGGGCAGTCAAAACGAGCAGCAATGACTTTCAGAATGCCATTCTTAGCACCCCGTAGACGCTGCAGCAATGAAGCCAACTTTTTTCGAATTATGAAGCCGTCCGTGTGGGCTTCTGCAAACATCTCAGATGCACTGCAGCGCCACGATAGCCTTAACAACATTCTGAAAGCATTGTTATATTGAACCCGCAGGGTGTCATAAGATCGTCGCGTATAGCTCACCCACAGGCCACTCGGGTAAAAAGATTGACAATACGCTTTAAAGAGCGTTATCTTTACTTGAGTTGTACATCGAGCGAACCTGCGAGCAAGCATATTGCTTCTCACAGCCAACGCCCTGCGTTCCCGCTCTATATCCTCGTCATCCATGAGGTCATCCGTCACAATATGCCCCAGGTATTTAAATTTGTCAACCAGCTTTAGTGCAACGCTATCGAGGTATTCTCTGCAGGCACATGAGCAGGTCGATGTTTGCCTGCTTTGAAGATCAGCAGCTCACTCTTTTTGACATTGTATTTTAGTCCATGCGCTTCTGCATATTGCTCGCAGATATAAAGCAGTTTCCTCAATGCGTTTATCGAGGGAGGTTTTTAGTTATTTTATTATATAAATAATAAAATAACAAAAACAACGAGGACGAGGACGTTAGTAGCGCGGCTGTCGCGCCGCAGTTTACATCAGTGTGGCGCACTTGATTTCAAAAATGTATTCCAACGGGGAAACGTTGCTTCGGGTTATTTTAGTATACTGCAGCTCAGCGCACACTGCGCGCGCGCAGCTGTCGCGCTTCTGTTTGTAACATGAAATTTTGACTGCGAGCCGGTTGCGCGACTGTCACGCTACTAAAGTCGTCTAAATGTGGAAGCGGTCTAAGGTTAATTTTATTACCTCAATTTTCTTCGATGATTTTTAATATTCAATACCGTTATTCAATAAATATTTTTTTGAAAAAAGTACTGAGATATAAAGTTGAAAAGTTCTAAATATAGATGAATGTGTTATTAATTTCCCTTAGCGAGTGATGGCATGAGAATTTAATCTGAGCAGGGTTTGTTTACAGTTTGATCAGAGAGTTTGGGAACAGACAGTAGCAGGTCGGGCTCACCACTTTGGACTGCACGGTGACCTGCAGGATGCTGGGCACGAGCTTGCACCAGAAGTCCAGCAGGATGCACGTCGTGGTGTTGTGCGGCTCGCTGCACGGCGCGGCGGCCCCGGCCAGCTGCTCCAGGTACAGCGTCCACAGCTGGCACAGCACGAAGGCGTGCAGCAACGCCGACATACGCAGCGCCGCCGGCTTCGTCTGCTCCACGTACGACGACATTATTGTCTGAGGACAATAAACATAAGTTACGTTATGTGGAAGCAAACAATTATTGTCAACAGACAGTAATTTTTGCTTCCACATAACAAAAATAACAACCAAAAAAGATCTTATTTAAAATCCAAGATGGCGGCCATACAATATAAAAATTATTTGTCACGGGAATAATTTTCAAGTTTCTCGACGGATGACTTGATCCTAATGCCGAAAATAAAATCAAATTCAAAATGACTTTACAATCACGGTCTATTCACAGAAAAAATATTTTGACTAGGTACAGGATCTCTGTCATAATTTATTGATTCCGATATTTTATAAATTATACATATACAGGCAGGGAATTATCTTGGTTAGCAATTTGCCGTTCTATAGCCGTTGACAGTGAACGTAACAGGATGACGATGTGATTTGAATTTACTGACATTTAAACTTAATAGTGAATTTCCTACGTATAATTTGGCAATAACAGTTGGGGAAGACTAAAGAAACGATGGATGCACTTTGTGAATGATAATATGTTTAGTAGGAAGGGGGTGACTATGACTATCGGGATGACGACTAATAAAGAAGTCATCATCTGCCTGGTTTTTCCCAACTATTTTCGGGTCGGCTTCCAGTCTAACCGGATGCAGCTGAATACCAGTATTTTACATGCAGCGGCTGCCTATTTGACCTTCACAACCCAGTTACTGGGTGATACGGTACGGTCAGATTTTCGGGCTTCTGACGACCCGTAACGACTGTCAAAGATCCACGAATGACGGCTTAACGTGCTTTCCGAGGCTCGGAGGGGTCTTAGTATGTAAAGATGGTCACCCATCCACGGACCAACCGCGGCAAGCGTAGCCTAATCTGATCGATCGACCCGTGCGGCTGTTATTACTTAGCCACAAGCCTTAATAGAGAAGTATGGAAGAAAAAAACATGTTGCACCGACCCCAAGTAAATTGGGATCGTAAGCAAGAATAGAGTTCGATGTCCCAGTGCGACGTGGCTACCTGTATGTAGTCCGTGATGTGGCACGTGGCGTCCTGCGGCACGGGCTGGTGCAGCGCGGCGTGCGCGTGCGCAGACTGCGTGCGCGTGTTGCACAGCGCGCCCATCACCAGCCACGAGATCAGGCGCACGCGCGTCACGCACTCGCATACCTCGCGGGACCTTGCAACATGTTACTTGACTATTATAACCAGTGACCGGAATAGGCTGAGTATATTTACCTAAAGTTTAAAGAACAGAGACGAAAATCGGAGACTTCCTTATGACAATTTTTTTTTTTTACCGGAACTTTAATTATGTACCTAACTTTCAATATCTTACTCGTATTTTATCATTAAAATTATTTACAATGCTTTAATGAACCGTAATCAATGTTTTGAGAAATAAAATAACTAATATTAAAAATGACAACAACATGTGACATTAACATGAATATATCGTCGCCTTAGGTGAAAACCTCGGGAATGTATTTGCATAGTTTTTTGTATGAATACCTTGTAAGTAGCATTTTATAATGAGTCATTAATATATTCATGTTATATTGTTATGTTCAGCCAAAAAAAAAAAAAAAAAATTTTGTCGTAAGGAAGTCTCCGATTTTCGTCTCTGTTCTTTAAACTTTAGGTAAATATACTCAGCCTATTCCGATCACTGATTATAACCCTTGGTACGAAAACCCTTTTGAGGTTATGTTTGCCAGTTTCAGAAGACACGTGAGGTTATCATACTTTCCATCAATAGAGCTGTCTCATCATGACTGTATTACAGTGTGTCACATACCATAGGGTATGGAAGATATTACACTATCATCATAAATCTCTCTTAACCGTTAAAATGTTGTCGTTATAGTTACCCTGGTAAAGACGCGCTGATCCAAGGAGTCATATGCCTGGCCGGCTGCGCTCGGTCCTGTCTCCCACGGCTGTGTTCTAGAGCCAGTTCCATGGCCACATATTGGGCTATACCGCCCTTCACTATGGCCCCTAACGTGTCTTCGTTTAGACAGATCAAGTTGCGGTTCACGATCGATTTTGAGACGGAGCCCTGTTAAGAAATGAATAGCACATAAATAGCAAATAGTTAATGAAAATGTAAAATATGAAAAAATTCAGTATATAACAAGAAACAAAAAAACAAAATAACATGCCTTACAAGAATATGTTCGAGTTAGCAAGTATCGCGACAAAATAAAAACAAAAGAAGTCGAAATTGGAACTCAATAATTTCTGTATTATTTGAAAAGCGTAGGTGGCCAGTAATATTCGATGGATTGTGTAGTTTCGAGTTATGCAACCTATACAATAAAAACATTTTTATTATATCGCATTGTACGCACGTTATGATAACGCATCTCATGATCTCATCATATTATATTCAATTCTAGTATTTGTCGGCGTGAAAAGTTTCTTTACAGAAAAGTAATTCTTTGCGTCTAAATGATTTTTAATTTGTATTAATCGATCGTTCACTATTTATTTCTTACAGCTCCGCCTGCTACCTCGTGCTATACCTTGATCTTGTTGAGCAGATGCGGGTCGTGCAGCAGGTCGATCATGTCGGGCAGGTGCGGCCGCATGCAGTCGACAGCTCCGCCCGCGACCTCGCGCGCGTCGTGCGTGGCGAGCTCGCCACCCGACAGCTGCGGCGGCAGCACCAGGCGGCACCCGTGACCTAAAGTACCATTCAATTGATCAGCTTTTCCCTTGTAGTTGAATATTGGTTTGATGTAAAGAAATTAGTTCAAAATTCTTCCCTTCTTATCACGGTCAATGAAATCAAATTAGTCTGTTTTCATCATCACTTTTAGTAATCACAAATAAGTATTTTTGACAAGCTTTTACAGCAAATTTCGTTTCATCCATGTTATCGTACTCGATAAAAGAAAACTATTTTTAGTCAAAATTAAGAGCCTATACTACCTCAGCTAAAATTCACTCTTTATCTCACTCATACGATACTGCTCGCGGACTGAGTGAGAGCGAGACAGAGTGCGGTGCTGGGCGGCATGCAGCGCCAATAGTTTAGGTATTTGCTTTTTACAGTGTTAATAATGGTAATTATAAAAAAAAAATAACATAAGACCTGCTTTAAAGTAAGTTCAGTTAGTATGCAAAGTTTCATGATCTAATTTGAAGTATTTTTTTGAATACCAGCGGTTTATTGTTCGGGTTAGAGGTAACTTTGGATTTTTTTTCTATCAAGAAAATTTTATGGAATCGTATTTTTGTCTAACATAGGACTTAGCATTAATCCTCAACTTTACCATATATTTATTTCAAAATTAATGGTGCAGTATTTTCGACATAACGGAGGATCACGCTAAGCCATTTGAGGTAGTATAGGCTTTTAACAGCTAAAATTATACACATGATCAGAGACTAGGTAAATTCAGTAAAAGTTTGTCAATTAAAAACACACACTTACTTGCTATTGTTTATAAACTAAACATCTTTACAAACTCACCTTGCAGCACAAACTGTATAAGTATAAACAGGTTATCATCAGGTATGGTGGTCTTGGTCCTAAGGGCTTGGACCAGCTCGTAGACCAGGACCCTGCAGACCAGCAGCTTGTCGCGGTCTCGACTGAAGACCCGAGTGCACACCACGGACAGTTCGGATATCACGGATAGCTTGAGCACGAAGTTCTGCACCCCATAGCTGATGATCTTGGTTATCGGCTCCAGGATACTCTGGGGGGCAAAAAGAGCGGTAACGCGAAAGTTAACATATGCAGCAGGGAACCAGGGTCATTTAAGGCTGGAAACAGACACATTTGGAGCACGGAACATGCAATTCACAAATTAAAGGAATGTCATATTCAATGCGCCAAATGAGTTTGATTCCGTCCTTTAAATGACACTATTTCCCCGCTGCAGAGATTATCTCACACCTCACCGCTCTCTTTACCCCCCCGGAATAGCAAAAAGTCGAAACGAACATATTTTAAAGTCATTTTAGAAAATTCTTTTAAAAGACAAAACAGTAACTTCTAATGATTGAACATACTATTTACTGAAAAAAAAAACAAAAAAAAAAAGGAAAACCACCATTACTGTAATCAATGGCTTGAACGATATCACCAAATGAATAAAACAGTTAATTTTATGACCTTTTATCTACTTAAAACGTTAAAGTTTATTGTCATGGCGGTAATATTTTAGTGTTTTGAACGTTAGGCTTTATTCTGTGATTACGCTCATATGGAACTGTGTAAAGCACTTCAGATCAATGTTTTTTTCCTTTTTATTTACTGCTTATTTCTTTTAGTGTTTTCAGTAGTAGCCCGGAGTCTGAACTTGTGTCCTGTTGAAGCTGTTCTGTCGTCGATCTGGTGCAGCAGCAGCGCGGCCGAGCGCAGCAGTTACCTTATGCTGCGCCGCAGCGGGTATCTTCAGCGCGGCAGTAGCCGCCCGCAGCAGCGGCAGCACGTCGTCGATCTGGTGCAGCAGCAGCGCGGCCGAGCGCAGCAGTTACCTTATGCTGCGCCGCAGCGGGTATCTTCAGCGCGGCAGTAGCCGCCCGCAGCAGCGGCAGCACGTCGTCGATCTGGTGCAGCAGCAGCGCGGCCGAGCGCAGCAGTTACCTTATGCTGCGCCGCAGCGGGTATCTTCAGCGCGGCAGTAGCCGCCCGCAGCAGCGGCAGCACGTCGTCGATCTGGTGCAGCAGCAGCGCGGCCGAGCGCAGCAGTTACCTTATGCTGTGCGGCAGCGGGTATCTTCAGCGCGGCAGTAGCCGCCCGCAGCAGCGGCAGCACGTCGTCGATCTGGTGCAGCAGCAGCGCGGCCGAGCGCAGCAGTTACCTTATGCTGTGCGGCAGCGGGTATCTTCAGCGCGGCAGTAGCCGCCCGCAGCAGCGGCAGCACGTCGTCGATCTGGTGCAGCAGCAGCGCGGCCGAGCGCAGCAGTTACCTTATGCTGTGCGGCAGCGGGTATCTTCAGCGCGGCAGTAGCCGCCCGCAGCAGCGGCAGCACGTCGTCGATCTGGTGCAGCAGCAGCGCGGCCGAGCGCAGCAGTTACCTTATGCTGTGCGGCAGCGGGTGTAAAAAGTAGTACTAGACGCTATGGTGGCCTAACACTCCTTTCTCGTATTGATAGGATATGGTTTATATGGTAAAAGTCAAAGTCTCGAATTGTAAGGGAAATAGCAGTATATTAAATCACTATAACACTTAGTTACAAGACAATGGTAATGATAATGGTTTTGAGTACGTGGTGTCTCTAATGAGATCTGAACGCGAACTGGCCCACATTTTGGTGGCCGAGCGAATGTGCATACTTGCGTTCGTTGCAATTATGCATTTTCGCTTAGTGTTCGATTAAAACTCGAACATATTCCCGAGAGCATGAAGAAATGCGGGATGATAGTTAAAATTTACACTATGATACTTATGGTGTGTACAAAATGTGAAACTACTTAAATTCGTTACTAGTAATCTTAAATGGTACGTATAAAAATAATGAGCAAGCAAGATAAAAGCAGAAATTAAAAGCTTATCTACTTATTATAAATTATTGAATACATTGACACCGATTTAAAGTTACACTATTGAGTCTTCCACAGTAAAAGCAATGTTTTGATTGCCTGTGTTCGTATTTTTGTCTCGTTTGATCGCACTATAGTTCGCGCTAGGCCAGCGTTTGGCACAATTGTGTAAACTAAAAACGACTTCACTTTGATCCTTTAGATCTCTGGCACTGAGCACTTCACTGTGTGATTCGTGTCTTCTGGTTCGTTTCGGTGTCAGCGGAACCGCTGCACTCTCTTGTTGGCAGCGGCTCTCGCTGTGGCGTCGTGGTCTCGGAGACGGTGGGGTCACCGTGGTCTGCTGCCGGTGAGATCCTTCGCCACGGTGTCCAGCTGCGGCCTTTCGGCACAGGCGACATCGCCCAGTCCGCCACAACCAGACGGCTGCTACGCATAGAGCGGTTGACATCAACACGTAACAAATTACGTATTGGTGGATATCATGCGGCGATATGTCTTCTATGTCTGAATCGCTTTTCTTCAGTTTTTCTATCGCCTCCCCCAGACTGGTCATGGATATGGTTAGGTTTCCGTCATCAGTCGGTCTTTCGTCTGGGATTTTGATGTTAATCAAGTGATTAATTTGGTCGAATTCTGGTGTATAAATTATTGATGAAATGTTCATTTGGTTGGACTGGTGACGTATTGAATATAATGAGAAGTCCTTTCCTTTGATGACGCACTCTTGACCTATGCTAATGATCCCGGCTTGACTCAGCTGGAGAACCGTTACGTGGTCGCCGCATATTATTTTTATTGTGTAGGTGTCACAACAAAAATAAAAGTGCTGAGAAGTCAAATGTAATTCAAGCCATACGTTGGTGCAGTTGGTTTTTTCTACTTTACATTTGTTGGTTGCCGAGTCCTTGTCGCAAAAGCTTTCGTCATTTTGCAGGTCGGTTATTGGTTTTAGCAGCTGACACATGGTAGCATTTCCATGGTGTAAACATGCCGTTAGTTCCTGTGTGGACATGCTAAAGAAGGAATCCTTCTTTAGGTTGACTGCTACGTATTCGGAGACTGGTATAATTGTGGTCTTAATGGTGTTTGTTTGGTGCGGTACAGGTATTATCTTGTACAATTTGAAACTTTCTCTGGATACTAGTGGAAATGTAACTTCAATAATAACAAATTTGTTAGTCGCTCTGGCTTTGACCTTCAGTAGTTTGTAAAGGTACTGAAGATCCGTGTCTAAATTTGTGATTGGTAGTGTGAGTTCGCTTGGCATCTGGCCATATATGGTTTGGAGCTCACGTTTAAGTTGCGTTGGTGGCAGTAAATGTATGCTAATTTGACCGTGGTAGATGTCTGTTAATGCATCGAGCAACGTGTCTTGAAGTCGTCTTAATCCTTGTAGCAAACTGTTTCCAGACATCGCTGTCAATGTGAAGTCATTGATGTATGAAATATTTTGTATTTCGCGTTGGAGAGTGCTCGCGTTTTCTTGCAAACCCAAAAGCTTCTTGTTTATTAATTTGTGCTGTTTATTTACAGTGATCTCCATCCTCTTCATGATATTGAACTCTGCTTCGATTATGGAAGTTTGGTTTTTCCATAGATTAGAAAGGTGTTTCTCATTACGATGTATGGTCTCAATGTCCTTTTCATACTGGTCAGCGAAACGTGAGTCCAACACACCGAATAAGTCATTCGCTAGATACCCGATACCATTGATTAAGCCTCGTCGGCGCCGACCCGTCTTCCCTGCGGCGCGTCGCTGTCTGGCGTGGACATCAAAATGCTGTGTTAGCAAAAGTTCATTGTAGTATTCGAGTTCCTGATAATCGTGTCGGGCTTGCTGCACGATCGTATTACAATGACTTTTTGTTTCAATGGTTGCGCACAATTGTTCTTGATAACCTGCTATTTTATTATAAGTGGTTATGCCTGTCCAATAGGGTCCCATATCGTAGTACATGACTAATGTCCATTTATCCCTGATTAATTGTACCTTTGAAATAGGGTCAAAATAAAGCGTTTGGTTATTTGAAAATGGTTTGACATCGTGTAAACCGTAAGACGGAAAAATCAGCATGAGGAAGCTCAGTAAAACAGTTGCTACAGTTGCGATTTTTGATCTCGGTTTTCTTTTCCTTTCCGTCAAGTTGGTTGTTGGCTTTATATCTGGTTTTGGTGTCGTTACGTTATTCTGATTAACGGGCAAAACGGAGAGTTTCACAATAGGGCGTTTCATGATTCCATTTTTGGTTTTTAATGAAACCGCTCTGGTTAGGCCATCATTTCCTGGGTGTGTTTCGACTACACGTCCAAGAGCCCATTTTCCTGGTGGCAGATTCTCATCATGAATCACCACTAGATCTCCAATTCCGATGTTTTTTTGTGGTTCCATCCATTTGCTTCTCGATGAGAGTTGTACTAAGTATTCAGCCTTCCATCGTTTCCAAAGATCTTGGAATAATTTGCTGGTTAGATGCCATCTGGTTCTAGCATCTTGCTCCGTTTCTATTACAGTTGTTCCTGGTCTTCCTGATAAGAAATGAGCTGGTGTAAGGAAGTCTATATCGTCAGGATCCTCGGATATGGCGCAAAGAGGTCGTGAGTTGAGGCACGCTTCTAGGCTGGCTAACAATGTGGTGTACTCTTCAAAGGTTAGTTTTTGTTGACCGATAACCCTCTTGAGATGATGTTTTAGACTGCGTACTGCTCGCTCCCATAGACCGCCGGCGTTAGGCCAGCTAGGTACGTTAAAGTGCCATTCTATGCTCATCTCTGTTATCTCGGTCATAAAGCTTTCACCGAAACCTTTCTGAAGCTGGTTAAATTCTTCCTGTATCATTCTGTTAGCTCCCACGAAGTTAGTGCCGTTGTCACTGTACATATGTCGTGGCGCCCCTTTCCTGGCTGCCATTCTGGTTAGAGCTGCCAAAAAAGCGGAGCTGCTCATGTCTGACACGAGTTCTAGGTGAACCGCTTTCGTAACCATACATACGAAAACTGCAATGTACCCCTTTGTGGTTTTGATTCCTCGTCCTTTATTTGCCTTGACCTCTACGAAGCCTGTGTAATCTACTCCGCAGTGATAAAATGCATGTTCTGGATTCACTCTTGGTTCTGGTAAATCACCCATGAGCTGGTGCTGTCGCATGGGATTTTGTTTTCTGCATGTGACACATTTTCTTATAAACTTTTTTGTGGCCATATAACCGCCGATAATCCAGTATTGTTGTCGTAGGTTTGCTAATGTTATACGCGCTCCGCCATGGAAAGTCATTTGATGAGCTTGATCGATGAGTAATGTGGTTAGCTGATGATCGTGAGGTAAGATGATGGGATGTTTCATCTCCAGACTCATGTGGGCGTTTTCCAATCTCCCACCCACGCGTAACATTCCGCGCTCATCTATTGTTGGATTCAAGCTCAAAATCTTGCTTTTGGAGTGCACTCTTCCGTGTTTGTTCAATGAATCTAGGTCGTTTGCAAATTCTGCTTGCTGAACGTTTTTGATTATCAGCTGTTTAGCGCGACGAAGTTCGTGTAATTCGAGGTAAGGTCGGCGAACTTGTTTATTCAAAGTTGGCAATCGCAGTATCCACGCAAAAATACGTATGATTTTTGTAATGGAGCTGTATTTGTTTATCAAATGCTTAATTATTGTGGTACTCAGCGATTGTGTTGGTTGTTCAATGACTACCGTGTTGGTTTGTTTTGAAATAGACGGCTTTACTTCCAAATTCGTCTCATAAATGGTATGATGGTTTTCTTGGTTTGTGTATGATGGCAGCCATAACGGCCCTTGCCACCATAACTTGTGGTCTTTGAGTTGCCTGACAGTCAAACCACGACTTGCACAGTCCGCTGGATTATCTGTCGTCTTCACATATTGCCAATGTTTTGGTGGTATGGTTTTGGTGATTGTTTTTACCCGATTTGCTACGAATGGTTTCCATCGGGTTGGATCTCCTTGTATCCATCCTAGTACCGCGGTTGAGTCAGTCCAGCAGTAGACATCTGTTGGGTAATCTGACAAGCAGTTTTGAACCTTTTGCATTAGCTGAGCTAACAGATGAGCGCCCATTAACTCCAGTCTCGGTATAGATAAGACTTTGCTTATGGGGGCCAACCTGGCCTTCCCCGCAACTATGGTAATGGTTGCCCCTTCTTTGTTTAATACCTTGCAATATATTACGCACGCGTATGCCTTGTTAGAGGCGTCGCAGAATCCGTACAACTCTATATTTTGGTTCTCTCCCATTCCTAACCACCTGTTGACTTCTATGCTGTTTATGTCCGGGAATTCTTGCTTTAATTTGACCCATTCCGAGTTCATTGCCTCTGGTAGGGCGTCATCCCATTTTATCTTAGATAACCAGACATTTTGAAACAGGAGTTTCATGGTAGTGCTCAAGGGGGTTAACCACCCTAATGGATCGAACAGCTTAGAAATGTCCGAAAGTAGAGCTCTTTTGGTAATAGTTGCAGGTGATTTGGGTTCTATTTTTGTGTTGAAGGAGAAATTATCCTTCTGTGGGTTCCAACGGAGACCTAATGTTTTGGTGGAATCGTTCTGCTTGAACTCGTATTTTGACTGGTCACATTGCTCTCTCTCCAAGTCGGTTAATAGGTCTGGTTTGTTCGAGGTCCATTTTCTTAGATTAAATCCTCCCAATCGGCATAATTTTATGAGGTCGAATTTCAGTTTATTTGCTGCTTCCATTGAATGACGCCCTCCGCAAAAATCATCCATGTAGAAACTTTCTTCCAATTCTTTTGCTGCGTCAGGAAATTTTTCTCTTTCATCAGATGCTAATTGCTTTAAGCACATCATCGCTAAGAAGCCTGCTGGTTTGGTTCCGTATGTTAGTGTGGCGAGTTGGAACGATTGTATAGGTTGGTGATTTGATTCTCGCCATAGTACCTTTTGGTAAGCTTGATCTTCTTGGTGCACTCGGATCATTCTGTACATCTTTTCGATGTCGGAAGTATATACAAATTCAAATTGTCTCCATTTCAGGATAAGCTCTTGAAGATCCTTCTGTATATTTGGACCCCTGTACATGACGTCGTTTAGACTGTATCCTGATGATGACTTTGCTGAGGCGTTGAAAACTACTCTCAGTTTGGTAGTGGTAGATTCTGCCCGAATGACTGCATGGTGTGGTAAGTAGCATTCGGGCGTCTGGTTAATGCTGCATGGTGTCATGTGGTTTAGTGCATAATATTCGTCCATGAATTTTTTGTAATCGGACTTCAATTCGCTGTTCTTCTCAAATTTCTTTTCCAAGTTCCTAAATTGTGCTAATGCTTGTGGTTTGGTTTGACCCAACTTATCTTTGTGTTCTGGTTTAAGCGGCAGTCGGACTTCATACCTTCCGTCCTCAAGCCTCTTAGTGGTTTTCATAAAGAACTGTAAACACTCATGGTCATCGTTGGTCATCTCTATCTTCTGGTTAATATCTTCGTTTTCCCAATATTTCAGAAGGTCTTCTGTGTTGTTGAGAATTACGTTGCATTGGTAGTGTGGTTTCATGGATCCACAGAGTAGCCATCCCAGTTGCGTCTGTTGAGCGATTGGTTGCGTGTCCTTGTCTCCTCTTAAGATTCCTCCTAACATTATTTTGCTATAAACATTTGCACCTAGAAGCATGTCTACGGGTCTGCTTATATGGAACTCTGGATCGGCCAATTGTATCCCTTGGATATGATTCCATGTCGTCGGTTTAGTGAACGTGTTATTTGGCAGTCGCTTGATCAAATTGTTCATTACAATAACGTTCGTGTCGCAAGTAAATTCACTATTTGTAGACTGTAGAGTTACCTGTAACATTCCTTTCGCGTTGCTTTCTTTTTCACCGACACCGTAAATTTGACCTTTAAAATGATCCCTCTTTAATCCCAATATCTGTGCTGCGTTCTCGGTGATTAACGACAGTTGAGAACCTTGGTCAACTAATGCTCTCATCTTGTGTTGTGTTCCGTCAGCTCCCTTTACTTTTATAATCGCAGTGGCTAAAAGTACTTCAGACATGTCATCCCAAGACACGTGAGATGACCTAGTTGCGCTTTTCTTGGTTGCAATACACTTGTTGGAGGTTTCTTCTGCTGACGCAGTTGGACTTTGTTTTGCTAATGCTTCGTGAAGTAGTGTGTTGTGTGTACCTAAGCATTTACGACATCGTTTGCTCGATTGACATGGTTTATTATTATGACTGCATAGACAGTTTTGGCAGTAATTTAATTGCTCAATTTTGTTTGCCTTTTGCTCGTGCGTCATTTGCAAAAATTCCGGGCAACGCCACAATCCGTGTTCTGAATTGCACAATGCGCAGGTTATCGACCGCGACACGTGTAATGCACTCATGTTAGATTTTGAATTGTCTTTGTTGCCTGATTGATGATTATTGCGGTGAAAACCTTTCTTCTGGTTTTGGTTATTGTTCTTACTTGTTTGATTCGTCGTGGTTTTTTGGTTTGCTGGTTCCTGCTTGCGACGTGACGCTTCTAGCGCTGTAAATTTGGTTTCCAAAAATTCCAGGAACTCCTGCAGCTCGGGTAGCTCTCTTGGATTCTTGACCGATTCTATATATTCGGTGAAGGTATCGTCATCAAGCTTTTGCGCTAGTAGGTGCACTAAAAGCGGATCCCAAGTTGTTATATCAACTCCTAGATTCTGTATAGCGTGCAACGTCTCCTTGGTTACGTCATGCAGTTTCTTTATCGTGGTTAGCGACTGCTGTTGTACGTTGGGAAGTCCGAACAGTATATTAATGTGGGACGTGAAAATTAATTTTTTGTTGCCATACCTGTGGTTTAAAATCTTCCAACATACATGATAATTGTCTGAGCTAATCTGTAAATGGTGAATCAGACGCTCTGCTTCTCCAGTCACCTTACTCTTCAAAAATTGCATTTTTTGTGCATTAGACATCGACGGGTTTTTGTCGACCGCTTCACTAAACAAGTCTTTGAACGGAACCCATTGGTTATAAGTCCCATTGAACACGGGGATGTCCATTTTTGGTGCTGACTTTTCGCGGTGCTTCACTGCCCACATCTTTTTGTTGATGTCGTTTGTCAGCTTGCTGTACTTTTCTTCGTGCTCGCAGAATTGCATTTGGTACGCAATATCGTCGCCTCCTTCCTCTCCTTCAATTTCCCAATGAAGCTTGTCGATCTCACCCCATCGGCTATCCAGTGATTTTAGAGCGTTCTCGAATTGCCATTGATTTTCGAAATTATCTACTTGTAAATTACTCACGGTTCTCATGAACGCTTTAAAATTTATATTCTGCTTCTTTATTAACCCGTTCAGCTTGCTGGAGCCCCTACCTTTATATAGTGAATTCTCTCGCTGCGGTGACTCCTCATAGCGAGACGACGTACCTGGTTGTGGCTGCGCCGCCTCACCTTCCTGTCGACAATGGTCCGCGCCTAGCTGTTGCCTAGCCCGGTTACCTGGTAATGGTTGTACCTCTTCCACTATGGTTCTACTGAAACTTTCATCTTTAAGCTGCGTCGCGCCTAATTGCCCCATAGTTTTGTCAATAATCTCCTTAATTTTCAAATAAACTTCCTGGACTGTCTCAAAACAACCCTTTTTGAAGTAAATGTGGTCGAAGTCTGCAAACTCGCACATTTTCCTATGGTTTTCTTGATAATCGTGCCAGTATGCTTCCAACATTGTAGCCTTGCGCTTATAATTATCGATAGTCTTCCTCTCGGATCCATCTTTCTTTATGTTAGTTAGAAACTTGTCCAGGATTTCATAGAGTTCCGTTTGGTTGATGAACAGAGAATCGGAATCCATATTTAAAGTTGGTTTGAAAATATTTGCTAATGGTTAGTATAAATGGTTGGATCTGACCTTATATGCTGCAACCGACCGTCTCTGCAATCCGAGGTTCTTCAAATTACTGCGATCTTCTGGTTTGCGTGGCACTGTTTCACTTGGTAGTCACTGGTAATTAAATGCTCGAAGGACCATGTAAAAAGTAGTACTAGACGCTATGGTGGCCTAACACTCCTTTCTCGTATTGATAGGATATGGTTTATATGGTAAAAGTCAAAGTCTCGAATTGTAAGGGAAATAGCAGTATATTAAATCACTATAACACTTAGTTACAAGACAATGGTAATGATAATGGTTTTGAGTACGTGGTGTCTCTAATGAGATCTGAACGCGAACTGGCCCACATTTTGGTGGCCGAGCGAATGTGCATACTTGCGTTCGTTGCAATTATGCATTTTCGCTTAGTGTTCGATTAAAACTCGAACAGCGGGTATCTTCAGCGCGGCAGTAGCCGCCCGCAGCAGCGGCAGCACGTCGTCGATCTGGTGCAGCAGCAGCGCGGCCGAGCGCAGCAGTTACCTTATGCTGCGCCGCAGCGGGTATCTTCAGCGCGGCAGTAGCCGCCCGCAGCAGCGGCAGCACGTCGTCGATCTGGTGCAGCAGCAGCGCGGCCGAGCGCAGCAGTTACCTTATGCTGCGCCGCAGCGGGTATCTTCAGCGCGGCAGTAGCCGCCCGCAGCAGCGGCAGCACGTCGTCGATCTGGTGCAGCAGCAGCGCGGCCGAGCGCAGCAGTTACCTTATGCTGCGCCGCAGCGGGTATCTTCAGCGCGGCAGTAGCCGCCCGCAGCAGCGGCAGCACGTCGTCGATCTGGTGCAGCAGCAGCGCGGCCGAGCGCAGCAGTTACCTTATGCTGCGCCGCAGCGGGTATCTTCAGCGCGGCAGTAGCCGCCCGCAGCAGCGGCAGCACGTCGTCGATCTGGTGCAGCAGCAGCGCGGCCGAGCGCAGCAGTTACCTTATGCTGCGCCGCAGCGGGTATCTTCAGCGCGGCAGTAGCCGCCCGCAGCAGCGGCAGCACGTCGTCGATCTGGTGCAGCAGCAGCGCGGCCGAGCGCAGCAGTTACCTTATGCTGCGCCGCAGCGGGTATCTTCAGCGCGGCAGTAGCCGCCCGCAGCAGCGGCAGCACGTCGTCGATCTGGTGCAGCAGCAGCGCGGCCGAGCGCAGCAGTTACCTTATGCTGCGCCGCAGCGGGTATCTTCAGCGCGGCAGTAGCCGCCCGCAGCAGCGGCAGCACGTCGTCGATCTGGTGCAGCAGCAGCGCGGCCGAGCGCAGCAGTTACCTTATGCTGCGCCGCAGCGGGTATCTTCAGCGCGGCAGTAGCCGCCCGCAGCAGCGGCAGCACGTCGTCGATCTGGTGCAGCAGCAGCGCGGCCGAGCGCAGCAGTTACCTTATGCTGCGCCGCAGCGGGTATCTTCAGCGCGGCAGTAGCCGCCCGCAGCAGCGGCAGCACGTCGTCGATCTGGTGCAGCAGCAGCGCGGCCGAGCGCAGCAGTTACCTTATGCTGCGCCGCAGCGGGTATCTTCAGCGCGGCAGTAGCCGCCCGCAGCAGCGGCAGCACGTCGTCGATCTGGTGCAGCAGCAGCGCGGCCGAGCGCAGCAGTTACCTTATGCTGCGCCGCAGCGGGTATCTTCAGCGCGGCAGTAGCCGCCCGCAGCAGCGGCAGCACGTCGTCGATCTGGTGCAGCAGCAGCGCGGCCGAGCGCAGCAGTTACCTTATGCTGCGCCGCAGCGGGTATCTTCAGCGCGGCAGTAGCCGCCCGCAGCAGCGGCAGCACGTCGTCGATCTGGTGCAGCAGCAGCGCGGCCGAGCGCAGCAGTGCCTCGAGCTGCTGCACCAGCGCCGCGCACGCACTCACGGGGCCGAGCGCCTCGGGCGCCAGGCACTCCAGGTACATCGCGATGTTGCCCGCTATTACTGTTATTTGCTGGAACAAATATTCTTGATGCAGCAATGCTTGTTACCTAATTAACTTTTAGACACAGTCATTTCATCAATTTCTCATCATCCACAGCCAGACTGCTAAGCATAGGCCTTCTCTTTTCTTGTGCCAATTGCCACAATCTTGTGCCAACCTCATCCTGTTCTACCCGCGATGGCAACAATGTTATCCGCCCATCTCGCCAAAAAATTTGACCTTGACTTGACCTCCCCCCCCTTCCTTCTTTAAGCAGCTATTTATCCTAGTAAAAAGTTGTTTAAAGAAGGGACCGGGACCTAAGTATACAAAGACGTAACGTGTACCTTTTTACAAGGTGTCTCAGAATAAATGCAAGTCCTGAAAATAGTTTGTTCATAATTGACCCATCATCATCATCTGCCTAGCCTTTTCCTAACTATATTGAGGTCGGCTTCCAATTTAACCTGATACAACTGAATACCAGTATTTCACATGGAGCGACTGCCTATCTGACCTCCACAACCCAGTAACTGAGTAATACGATACCGCTTGGTAAAACTGGTTGTCAGAGTTTCGGGCTTCTGACTACCCGTAACGACATTCAAAGATGCACGAATGACAGCCGGGACCAACGGCTTAACGTGCTTTCCGAGGCACGGAGCGGTTTCAGTATGTAAAGATGATCACCCATCCACAGGCCAACCGCCGCAAGCGTAGCTTAACCTAATCGATCGACCTGTGCGGTTGTTATTATTTACCTACTGAATCAATTTCAGTAACATTTAAGATAGGTTGTTTTTCAATAATTTTGCCATACTGACCGCCAATTGAGCCAAAGAAAATTAAATCTTATTTCAAGGCAATAAGACTCAATTTTAAATGCATAAAGTAATTTTAGGGTCAAAAAGATTTTCTTAATAATAACAGTTATCTTTCGAGAAAGATAAACAAATCAAGTATCTTGACTTAGCTCACGAGGTTGTCGACACGTGGGATGTGGACTGAGCGATCATTGTGCCGATAGTCGAGACAGCTAATGGCTTAATAGCCAAAAGCTTCGACCATCACCTGAGGAAGCTCTCGTTGGGCAGCTGGATCAAGGGCTTGATTCAGAAAGCGGTACTGACAAATGCGTGCACTTACTGAACAGGTCCACTCAATCTGTGTGGTGTTTTCCACAAAAGACCATTTCAGACACCAATCTACATGGTCTTCACATGATCTGACCAAGATTATGTCTGGACTTTAAAAGAGACTGTGACCTCTGAGTTTGTTTCGGCCTTTCTTCTCAGAGTAGTCAGATAGGAAACGCCGACCTCATCTAGTTTAAAAAAATATGATTGACGTGTAAAAGTGTTTGTGCAAACCTACTTGCAGATATAAAATATTTTATCATTTATCATTATGCTTTTAACTCAATACCCTAATTGGGGTGTAGAGGTCTTGCGTTAATTATGTTACATATTGTAGACTGAGAAAAGTTAATATAACCCCCCACACAATACACAATAACACTCAGGGATTGATAAAATGAACGATAAATTGATAAGCATACAGAAAATAAAGGCAATACTCACATCGACTGGCAGAGTCTTCTTAGAGTTGAGATGTTCCACCACCAGCTGCAGCGGTCCGCAAGGGTATAACTCGTTGAAGTCGACAAACGCCTGCGCTATGCTCTTGAAGAACATTTGGCGCTGTTTCTCTGGGAAAAGAACGAGTAAGATATTCTAAAATGGCTTCCAACTGATTTGGCTGAAAGGTTATTCAAACCAAAAATTAACTCATACGCTGACAAACTCATACAGGGTGTAACAAGACCACATAGCCGTTATCTGTGCATTCTGTATATCAAATATTGACCAAAAAATAATTGCTTGGAAATTGTTTTTATTTTTGATTTGCTGCGCCCCGCTGTTTCACCCGCATAAGTGTCGATCCCGTGAGAATATCGGGATAAAACGTAGCCTATATGTTAATCCAGGGTGACAGCTACCTTCAAAAAATCAAAATTGGTCAAAATTGGTCTAGCCGTTTGAGCGTGAAGAACTAACAAACATATAAACACACACACACACACTCATAAACTTTTGCCTTTATAATATTAGTGTGATGTGAAAAATCACTGTTTGCTGCAGCACACACTGTAATGCACGTGAAACATTGTTCTTATTGGGTGCATGCAACGGCACAGGAGCTGTGGGGGTATTTAATGTTTACATTTTAAAACTTGTTTTGGAAAAATATTGGAACTTTGACCTTTAATGGTGCCGATTCTGTTGTTCACAAACTAAACTCGATTTAAGTTCAGTACATCTTTTTCCTGTCAAATTAATCAGCGCCTGACGTAATTTTAGTAGGCAAGTTTTTAAACGACCGATTTTCACCTCCGCCCATGGGCGACACCCGGCGCACGGCCGTCAGGCATCACGTCCGCCCATTGGCGACACCCGATTCACGCGGCTTCAACCTCTATTATTACTGCTAAATAAGGTCTAATATCCTGTGCAACAGTTTTACTCTATGGTCCTGTAGAATGTAGATAAACTAATCGACTAAATGATTCAAAACAAAAAAAACGTCTGGGGCATGAGCGGTTCACGTCTAAACTTGTAAGGAGTAGTGTCAGGCGCTGATTAATTTGACAGGACTAAACTAAAATATATCTTCTGTCCTTTTTTTAATTAAATAGAAAAAAAAGATGCACTGAACTAAAATTTAGTTTAGTTTGTGAACAAGGGAATCGGCACCAATATCCACAGAGATATATTATTGAAGCTTCCCAGTTGTGGTCCTGTACAAAAAAAAAATTACAATGACGAGGAGTAAAGTGACTATCGGCTTCGTTAAGCGTCTTTTTACACCAGTTATATGAGATTTGACAACCGAATCAATTCAATAGGCTTCAGAAGTGGGAGTAAGTCTGTCATTGATCTGAAATCAGCTCGGTCAATTCATCATGTCTACCTTATCTGCTGATGGATAACTAGCAATAACACCATAAAGTAAAAATAAATTTATTTTCTAAACTCATACTTTCAAGTCACTAAACTACCTACCTAATCTGCATTCGCGACTTATTTGCCAAAAATGTAAACAAATAGTTACTCCTCAAAAAATCTCCGAAACTCCGCGGACGTGATGGGCATTGATATCAAACTAGATAAAACAAAAAAATATTGATCATATTTTTTTTTTTTGGGTCAAGGACTGTAACTTTTGATCTTTCTTTTTTGTTTCCAATTTTATGTTATTTCAAGTTAAACAAATATCAACTTTATTTCAATGGCAATTAAGTTCATTTCAGAGTGACTAGCACTATTGAAAAAGTTATAAAAATGTTTGAAGGTGTAGCGTAAACTGAACTTTATTGTGCAGAATTAAAGTTATTTTTCCCTGAGTGTAATTATGTGACTTAAAAGTTTCAATGTCATTCCATTAGGACTGTGAAAGCCTCGTTCGAGGACCACCCCGCATACTATGGCCTGGCTGCCATAGTATACGGGGTGCAGAGTTGAACCGGCCCTGGTTGTAAAGTCCCCTAAATATGCCTGCTGTTGGCACACACGCGCCCCTACCACAAATGCGCGGGACGCGGGAGGAGAGGGATAGCTGAGACATTTGTAACTTTCTTTATAAATATAGAAGCAAATACCTACGTAAAAACGGCGTAATTCTTTATCTCCTCAACTCTCAAGTACCCAGCAAAGGGACGAGATCCCAGCCTCAACACCTGCCATTTTTAACCGACTTCAAAAAAAGGAGAAGGTTCTCAATTCGGTTGAAATTGATTTTCACTTCGTAGTGTCTTTTTTGGAAGTCGGTTATTTTTTTTTGTAATTTTTTTTTTTTTTTTACTTAATTACACATTCGCGTGAGAAAGGGACGGCAGTAAAAAATCTTGGCTTCTAAGCGCTAACGCATCACAAGGGAAGTATTATGGTATACAGTAAGTAAATCATATCCCTGTTGATCTGGCCTGTAGATTTTAGAAAACATAAAGACTAAATCTATCCAACCTGGGGTTCGTTGTAAGAAGATTTGGAGAAACACGTTGTTGGGAGCCAGCTGGTGCAGCACACAACGCAAGAACTGATGCGCCACGAACACCGCGCTGCCGGGCAGGCGAGTGTTGGTCTCGGCCTGCCAGGAGTAGTTGCCCAGCTGGACCACCCTGTATACATATAATATACAGTTAGTACTTACTTGCAAGGTGTTTATATTGCTGTTTCTAAATCAAACATAATATTCCTCCAAACCGAACTTCGGCCATGGCGACCAGCTTTCGGCGCGGGAGATATTGTAGTGCAGGTGCGTGTGCGCACACACAGGAGCACTCCCTCACGCACCCAGTGGCGACACCCACACACTGCGCCCCCCGGTGTTACACCGCCAAATTCCACACTCCGGGCTGTTACTGACTAATTCCTTATTGAAAAGTCCCAATAACACTTTGCCCGGCCTGGGAATCGAACCCAGGACCACACGCTCAGTTGTCGCGCTTGCAACCACATAATCCACAAGGCAGTCAAACATGCCATCATTACAACTTTATGGGCAACTTTAGTTTAAAAAGATCAGGCGCTACCGTCACAGTCCTACAGACGTACCTACGAGCGGGTGCGCGCGATGTGGGAGCTAGCACGTCCTAGCGCGGCTTTACACGTAGACAAGTGTGCCCGGAATATCTTGAGATAACTTGTAACCATTTTTCACGTAATGCAAAGTAGATAAACAGAATATTCCAAAAGTAAATATGTATTGTTAATTATCTCCATCTCACCTGCTAACATTGTGCAGTAGCTGTGGCAGCATGCCGGCAGCTGCCGCAGGCTCGCGATGTACAAACGTGGCCAGCACTATGATGCACAGGCCGAGCTCTTCGTCGCTGTACTGTTCTACTGCAGTACCACATTCTGCACCTGTTTGGAGATAATAATGTAAGTATTAATAAGACCCCTATAGTAAAAATTAACTAAATAACTTTTTATACCACCTGCTCGATTATGCCAAATTATTTCTTGGCAGTTAGGATAGTTTTCATAGTTTAAGTGTTACGTACACCTATAGCACAGCTCGGCATCCGGGCGGTGCGGCGCGGTGTGCGCGTGCGCAGCCCGCTTGCCGGCGCGCGACTCGTCCTCCCACCAGCCGCCGCTGCAGCCGCCACACTCTGCAACGTCATTTTATCTTAGTCTCCTATAATTCACTCTCTACTTTCTTAGGCTTGAGCACAGAATACTTAAAGTACTACGTACAGAAAGGACACTCCCTTCCCCGCACTAACATCAGTTACCGCACCTCACCCCGCACTTCGATGTGTTCGTCGCCTGCTCTTTAACAATGGCGCTCGCATACACAAGAACCGCAGCGCTGTACCTACCTACTGCTGACACGAACACATTATTTTTTTTAAGTTTTTAAATATTTTGTGTTAATCACGATGGTTGTATATTGTGCATTATTTGGATGCTTATCTTCATCGAGGAACGATAAATACAGGAGTTTCTTTCGGTTCCCGAAACATGAAAGAAGGTAAGGAACAGCAACTCAAATATCCTTTAAACCCATAAAAAATAAAAGCTAGTATATTACAGACAAACAAGCCAGTGTTGTGATAATTTATTTTCATAATTTTCTCTATTGTTCATTTATTTTACAAGTTTTCTTCGTTTTAGAACAATTAAAACTTCCGTAATATTAACATACCAACTATTGAATGATTGCTCTCTCTCTTTATTGTCTTAGTTATGTCTCTTTCTTTCACGTTCTTCGACTTGAAAAGTAGTACAATAGAAATGTTATTAATTAGATTTCTGTGAGTACCTAGTGTCGCGGCGCGCGGCGCCCCATTGTTGCATACGTTCGGGCAGCGCCGCCGCCGCCTACGCACTACTGCCGAGTACTGCCAGCCAGCCCTACTAGATTTCACGCACACATTTACACGTATACAAACGTCATTTGTCAATGTAGTGGTAGTAGGTAATTATTTTGCGAGCGTTGTATGGAGTGTCCGGGGTGTGGCTTGAGTCTCCTATAAACATCAGCTAAAGCTGATTGAAATAGTCTCTGTAGCTTCAAATTACTGTGTGACGTTTACACTGACGCAAGATGTCACATGCATAATTTAATAGGAGGCCCCAGTATTAACGATAAAAAAACAGTGGCACTTCGGGAGTGCCGACAGAAGTGAAAACAAAACACAAACAGAATACTTTGCCATCACTCACTGGCATATCATAAAACCGAGTACATCCCGAGGACAGCCGAACACATCCCAAGCGGTGTCGGTTACAGTAACAGTGGCGCGAATTCAATGGTTTTTTCCCATCTCAAGAAATGCCCAACGCGCCTAAAAAAATTTTCACTTCAAAAAAAAAAAAGAAAGAGGCAGAGGATTTGAAAGAGACCCCTGTGTCCCTATCGGTACACATTTGTGGAATTGTTTTGTGAAATGTTACTTAAATGTATTTAAAAAACAAGATGGCGGCGTCAGTTCCGATTTTGGCCACGCGCCAGAATAACCTTGTAGCGTAGTGTTATTGTAGATATGCTGAATGATGATAATATACGAAACAAAAGACTTACCAGTATTATGTTGGTGCGGCGGCGACCCCGTCTGCGCGACCTGGCGCGCCAGGCGGCGCGGCGACCTGCGCACGCGCATGTGTTACGTGTCATGTTCTGGGCATTATAGCACTTGGAATGTCTCTAGTGTTAATACAGCGATGAGTGAATGACGCTGATATTAACGTGACTAGGCACTTCTAATATAAAAAGTAGAAGAAAAACTATAAATAATATACTGGTAGCTGATAATATTCAAGTCCTTGTTTCCAATTGACGTAATTTCCTCTTTAACAGATATCATTTTTATACTAATGTAAATAAACTATTGAAAAAGTAATTAAATTTAAAAAAATGTACTTGTAACACAAACTGAACTTTTAGTGTAGGCAATAAAGGAATTTTTTCACAAAAAACATTGTTTTCATCTTTGGGAATTTAGTTGCGAACTCAGAATAGTCTACGTACCTCGTGGTTTCAGCTGGTTTCTTGTTCAGATCCTGAGGTCTGCTGGTGGGATTGGGTGTGGGAGTCACATCGCCCTCAGAACGAGAAGAACCTGTGTTGTCTGTTGAGTCATCTAGATAAAAAGATAAAGTCAAAATGTCAAGATAACTCATCCTTAACTAAGAAGTTTATGGAAGAAAAAATGTGCTGCACTGCAAACCCCAAATAAATTGGAATAAGGGGCGCAGAAAAATGACAATAGATGAAGATAAGAAGAAGAATGACCTGTCTAAAAAAACTTTTTAACAAAAAAATTAAAGCTCCGAAAAAACTGTAAAGCAAAAATAATAAACCTTTTTTATTTAACCTTAATAAATAAGTTCTTAAACTAATGCAAGTATACCTAAGTAATTTTGAGTCTGCGCCAAACAAGCAAATTAATATCGTTGCGAGTGGTCGTGCGGAGAGCGCATTTTTTGTTTGGAATGTTAATGTTTATTGCTGGAGATTTCACGTTGCATTGTTAATTTGATTTGGTTATTTATTAGGGAATTTAGTGATCGTTGTTCATTGATTGTTTGTTCTCCGGTTTTTCGTCGGTTAAAAAATACAATTCAGTCGACACATTACAGACACATTCCTCTGTCTCACTTCCATTCTTTAAGTGGGAACAAGATAGCAATAACAAAAATTATTTCTACATAAGTCTATCATTAAATTGTAAAAAAATAAGCACTATTCCTACGTACCTTGTGGTAGACTCAACGCCTCCCTGACTCGGTCCACAAGAGCGTTGAATACTGGGTATTGCTCCTTGTTGGGCTTGGGACCGATTGGCAGCAACCTGAACACAAAAATTTGGTTTTTACCTTTTTTATTGCTAAATGGGCGGGCTCTTGACCCCGATCACGGCTGATGGAAAGCGATAGATGAGGTCTATGTTGGAACGAGCGTGCCCAGAAGATGCCTGTTCACTCTTGATTTGAAGGCAGACGGGTTAAATGTGGGAGAGAACACAGATGCAGAGACCTTCCAGTATGTCTGTCAATTTGGCTGGAAAGGAAACTATGCAGAATGACCTAGCTTAGAAAACGAAGGTCATCAAAAGACTAAAAAATTTCCACCACCAAACAACCAAATCAAGAAGTTTCAAACATAAGTATCGTAATGTCAATCAGCGTGTAACATTCCCACTGATAGTTGTAGGACACAAGCCTGCTTTCATCACAAATCAGGTTTTTCCAAAAAGTTCGGCTTTATAGAGCGTCGCGCGTCGTGTTAGTAAAGGTTTCCTAGAAAAGCGGTCGCCGCCACATAGCGTCCGAAATTTACCGGCGAATTACGTCACTGAAACGTTATTCATGAAAATAAGTTTGTATGTTTTTATAGAGAGCATTTTTTGACACCATAAAGTCAAACCCCGCTGTCATCATTTTCATGACAGCTGTCACTGCGGCCGTCATGTGGCGGTCACCGCTCTTGTAGAAAACCGTAGCTTTTCACATACTGCGTGATAATCTCTTTCTAAAGCTCATTGTATCTGTACAATGAGCTTTAGAAAGAGATTATCACGCTAGCACATCAAGTTACTACAATTTGTCAAATTTCTTTAATAGATTTTCAACTTTATCGCTACAGTATAAGGTTCAAAGTTGATTAGGAAAATTTGAAAGTTTCGGGTAGCTTGATGTGCTGGCGTCTATACCTTATTAACGCCTGGGTACTGTGCCTACATTTTGGAACACATTTCCTAATTTTGCTGTTTACCTTTCAGGGGGCGGTATGTGGAAGGGCTGGTGCGAATGTTGCTGCATCATGGGCGGCGGGGCGTTCCACGCGACCTCCATCTTGGACAGCGGCGACTCCGGCGACGCGTACGCATAGCCCACGTTCTTGGCTACGGACAACAGGTGTATTATTGGTTAAATTTGAGCTTTTCTTATGGGCTGAATTGTATTGAGATTGGTACCTTCAGTGTTACCAGATGTAATAAGGTTATAAATCCATACTTTAATATTATAAATTCGAAAGTAACTCTTGTCTGTCTGTATGTTACCTTTTCACGCCTAAACCACTGAACCGATTTAGACGTGGTATAGAGATAGTTTGAGTCCCGGGAAAGGACATAGGATAGTTTTTATCCCGATATTCCCACGGGATCGAAACGTATGCGGGTGAAACCGCGGGGCGCAGCTAGTAAAACATAAGCATAAAAGTCCATTAAAACTGGTAGCAGGACTGACAATACAGATAATGACATTTTTTTTTATTATAAACTCTAGAAAATATTGTTTGCAAATAGTGTACAATGGTGTTAAATGTAATAATAATGGCCCAATCATGTTTACCTAGGACAAAACTAGGGCTAATCTTCATTGATGTTTAACCTTTTAACCGCTTATGTCGGATTAATCCGACAAATATTTTCGTGTCCATTCCGCCAGAGTCGTATATATACGACCAAATAACACAGCTCGTTTATTCGGTATTTATTTTTCGTTTTTATTTTATTTTTTCGGTCGCTGGGGGCACGATAACTGATATAAAGTCGGGCGGTTAAAAGGGTAAATAACTGGTGATGGCTGTTACCTGGGCTTTTGATATGATGTTGCGGCGGAGAGCGCGCGTGCGGCCAGTGCGCGAACTGGTTGTCGCCGTTGGACGACGGCGCCGTGTCCGGGGACGTACTGCTGCCAACTGGCATAACATACACGACGTTATAATAACAACAAAACCGCTCAATAACCCATGCTTTGCTGCAACGATCTATTATTATAAATAGAGATCGGATATTCGGATGCATATTCACCTAAAGTTGAGAAGTTGGCTAATATGGAATGAGCTTTTGTATCGATTGTACAAATCCTGCGATTCCGGAATTTTGTATTTTTATCTGAATACAAAATTTGATGCATATCTACCTACCTAATATTGTAAAGTAGCTAGGTAGATACCAAAATGCAATAGCAAACAACGTCGAGATAAGATATCGGACTACATATATTTAGAATAATATTATTTATGTAGTTCCTTCCTTCCATACGACTAGTTATGCATTCCCGGTGTTCCTGGTATCCCGAGAATTTTTACAGAAAAAATATTTTAAGAAGCCGCTCCCATACTTTCATAGCTAAAAATTCACTTTAGGTAAATATGCATCCGATCTCTAATTATAAAGGTAAAGTTTGGATGTAAGAGGTAAAATCCAAAACTTCTCATCCAATTTCAAAAATTCTTTCACTGATACAAATCTACTCTATTGCCGAATGCCATAAGATATATTACATATTAAAACACGCGGACGAAGGCGCGGTAGAAGCTAGTAATTTATAAATATGAAAATAACTGTGGAAGCACTGTATTTTACCTCTCGCAGAAGATCAGGTAAAATATTTGAGAAAGTACTGTACAGACAGGGAAATCAATCTTTAAGCAAATTGGCACCCTACATCCATTTGCCGTTTTAAAGCCATTTCATACAACAGGCCAAAATTTTCAGTTATGTCTGAATATAAGTACGGACAGTTTCAGTTGGTAGGGTCAATTTGCTTAACAATTTTTTTTTTTACTTTACTTAAGTGGACCATTGGCAGGCAATTAGCACACCTATGATTAACAGTCAACAAAAATAATGGCAGATCGCAAGCTAAAGAATATAGAAACACAAAATAGAAATTAAAAAAAAACAATAATGTACTTACAATAAAACATAAAAATAACAAAAAAGTGAAAACAAAATCTCCACAAAAATGCATCCAGCCTAAAAAGATGCTAAGGTATTTATGTACACACAAACAATTAAAACAAATAATAAATAACAGTACAGGAAAAATGTAGAACATAAAACGAAAGAACAAGTAATAAAATCTGGAGACGTAGAAATCATGTTTGCGATTCTGTAAAATTTGTTATCAGTCTTAATTGTGATAGTACAGAATGAAGAACAATAGCAAACTTAAACAGAACAGCAAAACGAGTCAGTTGAACATATTAATCATTTGATAAATGGGTTGAGAAGCAGTTGTAGGTACAGTGAAGGACTAGAAACGTAAAGGAACTGTATGGTTTGTTGACAATACAGTTCGTTAACCTTCTCATTCTCCAACTGTACGTATATCACGCTGTACGCCGATAGTACAGACGCCAGCACATCAACCTACTACAATCTGTCAAATTTCTTTAATAGATTTTCAACTTTATCACTAAAGCATTAGGCTCAAAGTTGATTGGCAAAATTTGACAGTTTCGGGTAGGTTGATGTGCTGGCGTCTGTACATTATGCGACTTAACGATGGCAACCCCAAATAGACTTCATTGTTGAACCTAATCTGTAAAACTTGATATGGAGATGAATGCTGATGAGGTACAGTCACGTCTGAAAGTATGTATACACTTGGCTTTATTCAAAGGCGATTTTCTCCTTTATTTTTGAATAATTTTTTTTTTTGTTATTACGTAAATAGTATTTTCGAACACATAGGTTTATGTTAAGTGTCGTATTTCAACGTTGCATTCGTTATTTCACGAAAAAATCGCAATTGATAATTGCCAAGTCTATACATACTTTTAGACGTGACTGTACAGCTATGTAGTTTTACAAAATAAGAGATGACAATCGCAGCTCGCTGAGGAAACAAAAAAAACAGGTTAGTACATCGGAAACAATAAACAGCTAAAATGGCAAAAAAATACAGGTGAATTATAAATAATAAGAGCTTTAGATGGCTAAAAATAATACAGGAAAATCGCAAATTAAATACAGCTAAAACGCTTTTATAATTTTTTTTTTATGACATTCGATTAGAATAAATGTTTTTTTTTTTATATTATACATGTCAAACGAAATAATATTTGAAAAATAGATAAACGAAAAAAATAATAAATGAAAGTGATCTTTGATATTTTACAAGTTTCTTCTCAAGTACTGATAATGAATACTAACATGAATGAATGACTTACCAATAATCCTCTTCTGCTTGCCTAGTATCTTAGCTCGCGGCGACGCCTGCTGATGTATCTGATCCGGCCAGATCTCCACCGACTGACCACTCATCGGCGTTGATTTTCTATTGTAAACGGTATATTTTACACTGATCAAAAAACACAAGTTTGTAAGTCAAAGAAAATATAGGTAAAAGATTTACATAGAAATGAAGAAGTGATGAGTATTATTAGGTTTGTCTATCGGGATTTTTGCAGCAGCAGCCCGGAGTATGGATTTGTGCCCGGTTGATGGCAATAGCCTCGCCCCCTATTACGTTACATAAATATACCTGGCGCAATGCATTCCTCTGCCTAACCTGTCGGGGGAACACAGGCGTGTTAGTATTTATGAACGCAACCCATCTGTCATGGTGATTCCTAGTTTTGATAGTAGAGGGCGTCTCTCGCTCTCTCTCACCTTGTCATTTATCTTTATACTTTACAAATAATTACAGTCACAAACATATATCGAATACGATGTACTCGTGAAATACAAACAACTCTTGGAACTTTGAGAAAATACTAAGTTCGTGACATTAGGAGAAAATTATCTATACCTATCTATTTATGTAAATAAAACAAAGTCGGGTTAGTTACACCATTTATAACTCAAGAACGGCTGGATCGATTTTTATGATCTTTGATTAGTTGGATTTGTCTTCGCCCCGAATAGCAGAATGCAAATAAAAAAATGGGAAAAATTCACAAAAAAATAATAATAATGAAGGTACCTAATTCATCTTCTCATACATTTTGTATGGAACGGCTTTTTTTATTTATTAATTCTGAGTGGGTACGAAGTTCGCCGGATCAGCTAGTTAAACTTGTGACTGTACAGTCACGAGCAATAATATGTCAACACTTGGCAACTTTCAATTGCGATATTTTCGTGAAATAACGAATGCAGCGTTGAAATACGACACTACATAAACCTATGGGTTCGAAAATACTATGTTCGTAATAACATAAAATTTCATTAAAAAATAAAGGAGAAAATCGCGTTTGAATAAAGCCAAGTGTATACATACTTATAGACGTGACTGTACAAAACCATGGAAAATAAAAAAATGATGATCAAAAAGAGGGTGTGTGTATTATAATAATTGCACTTACAAGTTTGAGGAGTCGCTGCCTATGGACACTGATGAACTGGTGGACAGCTGGTGCGCTGAGCGGGATCCAAGGGTCGGCTAGGTAAATGTAGCGTACAATATTAACCAATCATCTTCATAATTAACAAATTCACAGTCTTTGATATCCAACTACTATAAATTATATTCATAATTCAAATTAAATAAATTCTAATTTAATTACTAATTTGTCAATCCCTAGCATGTGAAATGACAGCTCACTCCAAACTCACTTCACCTGGGTTTTCACGATGATATTTTTGCAGTTTACATTGGTTGATGTTAAGTGGTCACCGATACATACCTACGGTTATCTGAAATACCAGTGTAATCGCAGGTGTGTTGCCATCCCAGCGACAACGCTAAAATGTCTCATGTACAGACACCAGCACATCAAGCTACTACAAACTGTCAAATTTCTTAAATAGATTTTCAACTTTATCGCTAAAGCATAAGGTTCAAAGTTGATTGGGAAAATTTGACAGTTTCGGGTAGGTTGATGTGCTGGCGTCTTTATCTGTAATTTTATGCCTGACCATCACTAAATCAACTGTCTAAGCGAAGCCTTTAGCGACATATACTAAACCTACTTCCTATGGCTAATAATAAATAATAAAATCACATGCAAAATTAAGGCAATAATATTCTAATTCTTACGATTTTACTGAGCGGCGGGTAAGCAGTAGTAGTGGCAGGCGTTTCTACCTTTGGCGGGTCCTCGTAGTGGGACGGCTCGTCGAACGAACCCTGCAGTATTGGAACAAGTTAGTTTGCATATATGCCAATTAAACTAGCTTCTATGAGAGGCTGTTACTCAAGTCTCAAGTCAGATAGGATAGGACAAATAGGAGCAATTATGAAGTGAGTTGTGCAGTTGTAAATTAGTGAAATTGGGCGGGTATCCAATTTTATGTGACTTTGTGAATAAAATAAGATTTTAAATGATAAAAAGTCACAGATATGTTTTTTAAATGTTTGTGACATTTTATAAAAACCATTCGTATCGCATCACCACACTTTCCTTTTAAACTCATCCCAGCAACAATTCCTTGCATCTCAAGTAAATTAATACTAAGCGTTACATTTTGAGTGATTCGTCAAGTCGTCCTACATGCCTACGGCCCAAAATAAAATTTGTTTTAATTTTATACAAGTCGTCCCAAATGGGCCGTAGGCTTGTAGGGCGAGTTGACGAACCACTCAACATTTTTTGAAGGTGATAAATTCCCCGTTTTCAGAAAGTCCAATTCTAATAAAACATTCTAGAAGGTCACTCACCGGTGCAGTGCTGCCGTGGACGGTGGTGTCCGACTTGTCGCTGGTCTCGGGGATGGCGATCAGCTCACTCTCCGAAGACTCCTGCTCCAGGCTCCACTGCTTGTACCTGCGAGAGAAACCATTACCTTTACCTCCTTACCTGACTCTAAGGTCCCTTTCATTGAAAGTTACTTTAAAGTCAGGCAAGTTTTAGATGATGGAGCGCACATCAATGGTAACAGATAAACCGACAACGTCGTACGCCGTTTCGAAATCCAAGTGTTACCACTAACAGCACAGTCGTATTACAATTTCCAATGTTAATATGTCACATGACATTTTAGAAAAAGAGCGGCTTTGTAGAGCGCCGTCTCTGTCACGCATACCAATGTGACAGTCTTTTTCTAAATTTCGATGTACCATCTTAACGTCAAAGCACACAGGAACACACGATCTGTTGAAAACATCCTAAAAACAATAATGAGACAGGAAAAAGAATGCACACTCATAGTGCACTGCTTTTTTTTCAAGAAAAAATTAACATGACCAATGGGTTCCGCATCTTTTACTTATAAGTAATACTAAGGGCTACTTATAAGTAATACTAATGGTGAATTTCATCAACGACAGTGATTCTATATCCTTGGAATAAAGTTGACGTCTAACAGTTTCCAATTGGTAAAGCTGTCGACAGTTCAAAATTATTTCTAGGATAAGAGATATGGCGTGGGTAAAATCAGCCGTAAATCCGTTACATAATCTTGTAACTATATATAAATAAAAAGGAAATGCTATTCGTTGGTAAAAGCATCACTTGAGACAGCTGGACCGATATGGTTATATTTCGTTTTAAAATTTTCGTAAAGTCTTAAAAAAAAAACAATCTCTCAGCCTCAGTTAATTACTTACGTTTGAAAAGTTTCGTTTCCAAACTGCTATACCTATACAGCAAGAATCCAAACATTCCAAACTTAATAAAGTGCTATACCTATCCAGCAAGAACCCAAACATTCCAAACCTAGTAAATTGCTATACCTATCCAGCGAGAACCCAAACATTCCAAACCTAGTAAATTGCTATACCTATCCAGCAAGAACCCAAACATTCCAAACCTAGTAAATTGCTATACCTATCCAGCAAGAACCCAAACATTCCAAACCTAGTAAATTGCTATACCTATCCAGCGAGAACCCAAACATTCCAAACCTAGTAAATTGCTATACCTATCCAGCAAGAACCCAAACATTCCAAACCTAGTAAATTGCTATACCTATCCAGCAAGAACCCAAACATTCCAAACCTAGTAAATTGCTATACCTATCCAGCAAGAACCCAAACATTCCAAACCTAGTAAATTGCTATACCTATCCCGCGAGAACCCAATCATTCCAAACCTAGTAAATTGCTATACCTATCCAGCAAGAACCCAAACATTCCAAACCTAGTAAATTGCTATACCTACCTATATCCAGCGAGAACCCAAACATTCCAAACCTAGTAAATTGCTATACCTATCCAGCGAGAACCCAAACATTCCAAACCTAGTAAATTGCTATACCTATCCAGCGAGAACCCAAACATTCCAAACCTAGTAAATTGCTATACCTATCCAGCGAGAACCCAAACATTCCAAACCTAGTAAATTGCTATACCTATCCAGCGAGAACCCAAACATTCCAAACCTAGTAAATTGCTATACCTATCCAGCGAGAACCCAAACATTCCAAACCTAGTAAATTGCTATACCTATCCAGCGAGAACCCAAACATTCCAAACCTAGTAAATTGCTATACCTATATCCAGCGAGAACCCAAACATTCCAAACCTAGTAAATTGCTATACCTATATCCAGCGAGAACCCAAACATTCCAAACCTAGTAAATTGCTATACCTATCCAGCGAGAACCCAAACATTCCAAACCTAGTAAATTGCTATACCTATATCCAGCGAGAACCCAAACATTCCAAACCTAGTAAATTGCTATACCTATCCAGCGAGAACCCAAACATTCCAAACCTATTAAATTGCTATACCTATCCAGCGAGAACCCAAACATTCCAAACCTAGTAAATTGCTATACCTATATCCAGCGAGAACCCAAACATTCCAAACCTAGTAAATTGCTATACCTATCCAGCGAGAACCCAAACATTCCAAACCTAGTAAATTGCTATACCTATATCCAGCGAGAACCCAAACATTCCAAACCTATTAAATTGCTATACCTATCCAGCGAGAACCCAAACATTCCAAACCTAGTAAATTGCTATACCTTTATCCAGCGAGAACCCAAACATTCCAAACCTAGTAAATAATATCATAACAGCGTGAATTTTTTAGAGGGGTAATTAAAAAGAAACCAACATCGGAAATGCTCTCCTGCGTGGGAGCGGGACTTGCTAAACTTTCATTGAAGTAGCGCCAGTCTATCTCAAACTGTTCAACAAGACCAATTTGGGTTTCTTATCTCTTACTTCATAATAAAAACTTTTTTATACAGGGTGTTACGGAAAGGGTATATCAATACAAACGGGCTGAAGAGTGTATCTGGTCTAGAATCTCTGTACAAAATTTCGGCTCAAAAGCATTAACTTTGAAAATGCTTAATATTTTTTTATTTCGACATCACGGCGCTGCACTGGCGCGCGGCGGCGTGATGTGCGTGCACTAGGCGCACAGACACACTACAGATAATGGATAATGACCCTCGTAGTGCGGTGACACGTTTTTTATGATTTCAATTTAATAAACTATCGAAATAAAAAAATATTAAGCATTTTCAAAGTTACTGCTTTTGAGCTGAAATTTCGTACAGAGATTCTAGACCAGATACGCTCTTCAACCCGTTTGTATTGATATACCCTTTCCGTAACACCCTGTAAAAAAAACAACCGACTTCAAAAAAAACACCGCAAAGTGATAAACAACTTTAATTTCGGAAGTCGGTGTCGTTGGCTCCGCATTTTCGTTTTTTGACACCGACTTCCGAAATGTACTTATGTATGTGGGTGCAACGTTGTAGTGTTTTTTTTTGAAGTCGGTTGTTTTTTTTTATAAAAAAGTTTTTATTTTTCACATTTTCATTTCATAAGAATGTATTATATACTAAATCCTTCCTGAAAGTATGTAGATCACATTAGTGAAAGAATTATTAAAATTACATAATACATACCATACATACATACATACACACATACATACATAATACATACCATACATACACACATACATACATAATACATACCATACATACACACATACATACATAATACATACCATACATACACACATACTATACATACATACATACGGGTCGAATACAGAACCTCCTTTTTTATTTAAAGTCGTTTAAAAACTTTTGATATATTATATGATAGAGTAACAAAAGAGTTTCTTGCCCGTTCTTCGCCATGGATCACTATGCTTTGGAACGAACACCTAGCTTCAACTTTCGGACCCAAAAACACCTTGTAAATGGTTTATTTGAAGTAAATTGTTTTTAAAGTTCCCTTATACGAAGAAGAACAGATTTTCTTTCAGATATTACAAAACTTAAGGTGAATGCGCAGTTGTAGCCCGCGAAATTCAATTTTTCTTACGTTTTTTGCAATTTTCAGGTCAGTGTCAGGTTGTATCTTGTTCAAAATATGTTTCGCGACTATAACAGGTACGTATTTACAGAATTATAATAATTAGAATCATTAATACATCTTTCTAAGTTAGATTTCTACCGTTAAGAACAAATCTCGTATGGAAAAGTGTTTATGGTAGAAATCTAACTTAGAGATATATTAATGATTCTAATGACTATAATTCTGTAAATACATGTCTATTATAGTCGCAAATCATATTTTGATCAAGATACAACCGGAGACTGACCTACAAATTGCAAAAAACGTAAGAAAATTTAAATTTCGCGGTCTACCACTGCGCATTCACCTAAAGTGTCCAAACACACTGTGCCGAAGGTACGCCGCCGATGTTCCGCGGCTGATTTTACGTTCCGACTTATTCGGCTGATATGACACACCATAAGTGCCGAACTTACGCGACAGAAATTCCGTTGCGTAACTTTGTGTGTACAACGGGAGGACACGCGGGGCGCGGGGTTTGCCTGCGTCCCGCTGCTCCCCGCCCCGGATCTTCTTTGGCAATCGAAACGAATTTCGGTCGCGTATAATGTGTGCTCTACAGAATACGTTGCCGCCGAATTGCCGCTGAACTTACGCCCGACCGAAATCCGGCTGTACGCTATAACGCAACGTAATTTCGGCATAATGTGTCGTCAGTAATTCAAATAGCATTGCAGGCGTAATCTTGCCGAACTTCTGTCGCGTACCTTCAGCATAGTGTGTTTAGACACTAAGACTTCTGTACTGTAGCACGAATTACTGATTTCTTGAACAGTGTAGAATTCACGGAACAAGAACGTTGTAAATCCTATAGTGACATGCGTATCAAAAGTAGGGTTTGAAACTCACAAGTCAAAGCATTTATTTTAAATAAACCAATTACAGGCACTTTTGAATTATCAAGGGGTCGGTCAGTCAGAAAGATGAAGCTAGTTGCCCATTCCAAAGCGTAGGTACCTATGGAGACAGAAACGGGCAAGAAACTCCATAGACGTAACCATAGGACCTGATTTTGAATTATTTGTAGAACGATTACGAAACGTGTTTCTATTCTGTAAATAGATTTCATATTAACTCGACGGTTCTCCGGATATTTGATCTAAGCGACATTTTTTGCGATATTGAGCTATATACATAATTGGAATCAGCGAATTTTTCTGATTCCAATTATACAGGGTGTTACGAAAAGGGTATATCAATACAAACGGGTTGAAGAGTCTATCTGGTCTAGTATCTCTGTACAAAATTTCAGCTCAAAAGCAGTAACTTTGAAAATGCTTAATTTTTTTTTATTTCGATAGTTTATTAAATTGAAATCATACCAAACGTGCACCGCACTACGAGGGTCATTATCCATTATCTGTAGTGTGTCTGTGCGCCTAGTACACGCACATCACGCCGCCGCGCGCCATTGCAGCGCCGTGATGTCGAAATAAAAAAATATTAGACATTTTCAAAGTCAATGTTTTTGAGCTGAAATTTTGTACAAAGATTCTAGACCAGATACATTCTTCAACCCGTTTGTATTGATATACCCTTTCCGTAACACCCTGTATATAACTCAATTTCGCAAAAAAAGTCGCTTAGATCAAATAGCCGTGGAACCGTCGATATAATGTTTTGTGTCTAATAATTAAAACTTTCCTGTAATCTTCACTGAAGTAAAAGTACTTACCACCAACCCTTCGTATCCACGGAACGTGGATCCACGCGAGACACAATGGCTGTTCAATTGTTTCTGTAATTACGGCAGACAACCGGTTAATAGATAGACATATTACGTAATTCGTTACGTATTAAAAAAAACCTAATAAATAATACTTACGTACTTCATCTAAAAATTTACCTTTTAAAGAGAAGAAAGGTAAGCGCAATCTGAAACAAACAAAAGATTAAGTAGTATAATTGGTTTCTATGAGCATTAAATGTATAAAGTAATTACTTACCAGCTCATAATAAAGAAATAATTAATCAGTGGAAGAAGCCTTCTACTGATTACGCTAAAATTAATCACAACACGTCACAAACTTGGAGAAAAAAAAAAAAATTGTGGTTTTTTTTTGCGCTAGTTTGTTCTTTTTAAAGTGATGTCTTCAATGCAAATTTTTTCAGCAAATTGCTGGAAATCTGAATGCATAAACGCTATATATAAAAGTCAAGCAACAATATTAAGTTATTATAAATTAATATTTCCGCAATTAAAGATTTTTAGTTTCTGTATTTTGTTTTGTTTTTAAAGCAAAAAGTTTAATTTAAAAAAGTTTTATGTAAGTAAGGATTTAAGTTTTATGAGAATCAATTTGTTTGGTTTATTTTTTTGTCAGGTATGATTTTAAACTTTAGCAAAATTAAACGTTCATAACACTTTATTAATATTGATATCAGCCAAAAATAAGAGCTTTGGCTGATATTTAAGTTACAAAAAATGTTTAAGTATTTCCTTTCCTTTTGCAACGCTTAAAGGTAAAGTATATTTATTAAGTACAGTCAGCATCAAAAGTCGATTAACACTATCATTTTTACATGTTATTAAATTGACAACAACTTATTTCAATAAACTGATTTTTAGCTTTTCACATAATAGACAAGAGTATATATTCTAAAAAAAATTCTTCTGCTGCAATTTTGAACAAATATTTTGCTCAATAACTAAGATTAAAAAAACTGAAGTGTTAATCAACATTTGATGCTGACCGTACTAGCACTTTGCTCGCGACTTCGTCCGCATGTATTTCGTATTTCCTCTAAACATTTCGAAAATGTATGTTTATGATCTTTATCATTTATAAAGATTTTTATACCAATTTTCATGTTAAACAAACATAGTAAAATCCTCCCCTGTAAAATTAACTACCATTTTTCACCCCGTTAGGGGTAGATAGAGTTGAGTAAAATTTCGCTTATGTAAGTGAGACAGATATATGTTTACTTTTACGTGTTTAGTGATTTCAAAGCCACGTCGTCGCGTTCCAATAGTGGTTACACTTTTTCGACACATTTTATTGAGGTTTGCTTCTCTAGTTATTTAACTCAATGGGTGAAGTTATCAAAATTGGTTCGATAGTTTTTGAGAAAATCGTGGACATACCTTTGCATGTCCGCGATTTTCTCAAAAACTAACGAACCATTTTGCATTTTTTTTTGTATCTTTATACATACATGCATACATACATACAAACGGGTCGAATACAGAACCTCCTTTTTTTTTTTTTGTTATGATGATTCAAGAAAGAGAATTTAGTTTTTCTTTCATTGTGAAAGTTATAAAAAAACACATTTATGTAAATGCATTTGTTCCGATTTTAAAACGAATACTTTAGGGAGAAGTAAAAACTGCAAAATGGCGGATTTAATGCCATTATAATTTTATAGCATACCAGGTGATGCAGAGATAAAATATAATAGGTGCAATAAAACGATTTGCTAGCCTAATTTGCTTTCTTCTAATTACATTGAAATTAGTGTTCCCTGACTAGTCAATCTCCCAGTTCTCCCACGGATTGAATGAATACATATAAAATGTTCCGCTTTGTCTCGAATGAAAGCTAGGGGCAAGGAGGGGTAAAGAAACTTCGTCCAATATACAATAAGGTTGAGAAGTCATGGGTATGAAGATTAAGAAGAGGAAGTTAAAATGAGTGTTAGGGTCTGCTTCCTCCAAAAAGGAAGGAGCCATGCTCCGCCATCCGCACGGCTCTGTAGGGCTCGTCCCTGACTGGGCACCTTCCCACAGATTTTATGAATTCCCGTTAAATATACTGCCTTGTCCCGACGGAAAGCAACTTCGTCAATCCATACTAATCCACACTATACAGGGTGTCCCTGGAAGTATGGATCAAATCGAATAGGGGCGTGGGCAAGGTCATTTCTAAACTTTTTAACCCTGAGAATGTCAGTGAATTTTTTACGGTTCAAAAGTTATGACCGATTTTAATTTTTTTTTCAATCACTTCGCTTAGTGCTCAAAGAAAATAATCATAAAAAATACTATCAGGGCTATATAAAAAAAATAAATTGATAGCCCTGATAATTTTCACGAATTCGATCTTACTTCTCTTTTTTTTTAGTATTTCTTTTTTGCTAAAACGTTTGGAAATGACCTTGCCCACGTCTCTATTCGATTTGATCCATACTTCCAGGGACACCCTGTATATACTATCATACTACACACACACACACACACACACCACCCCCACAACCCCCCCCCCACACCCCCACCCACACACACAACACCACCACCACCATCAAAACCACCACTACCACCACCATCAAAACTACCACCATCACCACCATTAAAACCACCACCACCACCACCATCACCATCACCACACTCACCACCATCAAAACCACCACCACCACCACCATCAAAACCACCACCACCATTAAAACCACCATCACCATCACCACACTCACCACCATCAAAACCACCACCACCACCACCATCAAAACCACCACCATCAAAACCACCACCACCACCACCATCAAATCCACCACCACCACCATCACCATCACCACACTCACCACCATCACCACCACCACCACCCCACCACCTCTATTCATCCTTACTTACTAATATTATAAATTCGAAAGTAACTGTCTGTCTATCTGTCTGTCTGTCTGTATGTTACCTTTTCACGCCTAAACGGCTGAACGGATTTCGATAAAATTTGGCAGAGAGATAGATTGCATCCCGGGGAAGGACATAGGATAATTTTTATCCCGATATTCCCACGGGATCGAAACTCATACGGGTGAAACCGCGGGGCGCAGCTAGTAAAAAATAAGATTGAGAATTCATGGGTATGAAGATTAAGAAGAGGAAGTTAAAATGAGTGTTAGGGTCTGCTTCCTCCAAAAAGGAAGGAGCCGTGCTCCGCCATCCGCACGGCTCTGTAGGGCTCGTCCCTGACTGGTCACCCTCCCACAGATTTTATGAATTCCCATTAAATATACTGCCTTGTCCCGACGGAAAACAAATTCACACACACACCCCTGTTTATACAGACACCCTTACGAGGACCTTGTTAGTTCTTGACGGAACCGAGGACCCTCCAAAAAACTGGTTTAAATACCTCCTTGGCCTTTTAGAATAAGATAGAAAGAGACAGGTGAGGAAATCTATAGTGATGAGCTTATTGGCATAATGCTATCTCAACATTTTTCTGTATGAATTTCGGCTATCATACTGAGGACCTAAAATACACAGCTAAATGTGATCAGCGATGCACATACGAGGACTTTATGTAAGTCAACCGAGGACCCTTAAGTAAGCCCTGCGACGTCCTTCCAAGGACGTATTTTTACACAATATTTCTTATAGCTTGTATAAAGCGCGGACGTTGTGTTAGACTTTATATCACTAAACCGAGGACAGTTTTTCGCGTAGAACTTGTACAAACCGAGGACTTTGAAAATCTATCTACCTAAACCATTATACGTGTAAGATAATAAATATCACTAATGTTCCGATTTATTTCATACACACTTTTTCTAAAATCAAGTACCAAGCGGGGACGAGTCGATGTCTTTACGTTCCGGCACAGAATACTTAAAGTACTACGTACAGAAAGGCCACTCCCTTCCCCGCACTAACATCAGTTACCGCACCTCACCCCGCACTTCGGCGTATTCGTCGCCAGTTCTTTAACAAGAGCGCTCGCAAACACAAGTACCTCACGCACACATTCATACGTATACAAACGTCATTTTTTAATGTAGTAGTAGTAGGTAATTATTTTGCGAGCGTTGTATGGAGTGTCCGGGGTGTGGTTCCGGCTTCTCTAAGGATTATTTATCAGAGAGTCGAAAGTAACGGCTTTATTTTGTTAAACACTCGTGATTGTATGTATCTCTCTGTTGCTATTAACGTAAACAGAAGCGATATAAAAAATATTTTTCATTTCCCATACTCGGAAAGTAGTGTTTGTTTGATCCAAACAGCGGGCGGAAGACGCTGCTTCCCACCACAGGGCGGGAAAGACTCATAGTAATTACTTCCCTCTTTAGGGTGGGAATGAATTTTAAAAATAGAACTGTAGTCAGCTACGAAATTTTTTACATAAATTATGAAAAATGCTGCAGTCTTGTGAGTGTATAAACAGCCAGTGTGAATTTAAAAAAAAAACTTATTAAGCGGGACAGCCCGCGGCGATGACGCGGTGTGTTCCATATTTAAAATAAAAAAAGACAATAGTATTATTTGGCGGGATACTAACCCTGTAAGCTGTACCGAAATTCAAAAACTTTGCATGTGATTGTTTGTTATCAATAAATATTTTAGAAAAACGACTACTTTTTACTTTCCTTATATTCGAAATGAAAAGTAGAGTGTTTAACACGGGTGAAAGTCATCAATTCCTTTCGACCCTTGCATAACAATCTACTATTCCAACATCGGTATTTAGCCGTATTACTCATAAAACAATAACAGTGAAGCATTGTGGTGTGGTTCTAAAAAGACCTTCAGTCAGAGCACACGTTATTATTTTCGTGATATAGTGATACCTAACTACGTGCGAAACTGCGGACCGCGAATAAGAAAGGTGTAATCACTGGAGGAAAGGTAAGTTTTGAATTTTATACAATTTTAAAATGAGTATATTAGTATACTCGTAGTATCAGATGCTGCAGCCAGAGTCGTGATGGTACTCCACAGCACTTGAAAGCATCGTCTTCAAAATTAGCATACGTGTTAGGTTTATCTATCAAAACTAAAATAATTACCAGTTTGTGCTGATGCTGCAGCTAAGGTTGTTTCTTCATGAAGGAGGAACTCCTCAACAGTTGATAGCATCGTCTTCAAATTTGGCATACGCGTTAGGTTTATGTAGTAAAACTAAAATAATATTACCAGTTTATGCTGATACTGCAGCCAGGGTCGTATCTTTATGAGGGAACTCTTCAATAGTTGATAGCATCGTCTTGAAATATGGCATACGCGTTAGGTTTATGTAGTAAAACTAAAATAATTACCAGTTTGTGCTGATGCTGCAGCCAGGGTCGTATCTTGATGAGGAAACTCCTCAACAGTTGATAGCATCGTATTCAAATTCGGCATACGCGTTAGTTAATGTAGTAAAACTAAAATAATTAACCGTTTGTGCTGATGCTGCAGCCAGGGTCGTATCTTTATGAGGGAACTCCTCAATAGTTGATAGCATCGACTTCAAATATGGCATACGCGTAAGGTTTATGTAGTAAAACTTAAATAATTACCAGTTTCTGCTGATGCTGCAGCCAGGGTAATTTTTTCATGAGGGAACTCCTCAATAGTTTATAGCATCGACTTCAAATATGGCATACGCGTTAGGTTTATGTAGTAAAACTAAAATAATTACCAGTTTGTGCTGATGCTGCAGCCAGGGTCGTATCTTTATGAGGAAACTCCTCAACAGTTGATAGCATCGTCTTCAAATTTAGCATACACTTTAGATTTATGTAGTAAAACTTAAATAACTACCAGTTTCTGCTGATGCTGCAGCCAGGGTCATTTTTTCATGAGGGAACTCCTCAATAGTTGATAGCATCATCTTCAAATTTGTCATACGCTTTATGTTTATCTAGTAACACCAAAATAATTACCAGTTTGTGCTGATGCTGCAGCCAGGGTCATTTCTTCATGAGAGAATTCAATACAACATCAAGTCAATATTTTGTATCTTTCAGATAAAGAAGAGAAAACTGAAGTCAAAATTCTAGATCTCAAAGATGCTGGTTTTGATTATGCCAAAGAATATTTTCTATTTTTTTTTTTTTTTCTAAATCGTGATGTATCTAGTTAATTATACCAAAGATCATTATTTGTATAAGGTGCATGTCAGCTCGCCTGCCTTATTTTCCTTTCTTGCGTTTTTCACTACTTCCAACTAATAAATACGTTGATCAAAACTGATGCCCAAATTATTTCGATCTCTTTTAGTTTTGGTTTCTAGTATAAGTTGTGTTGTTTGAGTAGTTTTCTAATAACTGTTATGTAAGTTTTCTAATCATGGTTCTCAAATATGTTGCTGCAACTTGATGTTTTTTTCTATAAGTACCTAGATCGTTGGTAAAAGTTTGTTAAATACTTTTATTCATTTTAAAATAAACCTACTTCTTTTTCAGTAAAGTATATGTTGTTTTTTTTTAAGGCGTAACAGCAAATCCTTTGATTATTTATTGATAAACATTTTCACAGTCAAATATAGGATACTGAAAATGTAAAAAATATATGGTTAATAAGTACCTAAGCAAATAATAACTAATAAATTAATTAATAGATTAGATTATTTATGAAAAGCACACGCATTCAGCCCCTATGACAATACAATATTTTATGGTGCAAATCATACCTAATTTTGTATAATCTAAGCAGGCCTAGGTACTTAGCACATACTGCAGAAGAAGCTTGATTATTGCTCGTGCACCTAGTCGCTACTAACGATTTGTTTAAGGATTCAGTCTACCTTCAATTTTCTCCTTCATAATATTATTTAAGTGATAGCACATAACTCGCCTTCTACACACGCGGAAAATTGTCGAAACGAGGACTAGAATACACACTGTTCGGAAAATCTAGCCAACCGGGGTCTTAAATACACATTGTCTGGAAAAGCTACCTAACCGAGGTCTTTTGTGTTAAAGTTAACACATAGGTCCTCGGATATTACAACAAACGTGAAATGAGTGTAACGAGCGTGTGTATGAGGCGACAGTGGCACCACCTGGTGGATACACAATGTTTGTGTAAGAATATGAATTTTCTTGATCAAACCGAGGTTCAGACAATTTTTTCGTATTAAGTATACAGAAAGACTCAAAATCGCTTGCAGAATACGAATCTTTGGTCAAATCAAACCGATGACCCTCGAAAAGATCCTCGCTTTGAAAAGGTCCTCGGTCTTGCCTTGTGTATTCATACGCACGTCCTCGGATGGTACGTTCCAGCCCCCACACACGCACACACACACACCACCACCACCACCACCACCATCAAACCACCACCATCACCACCATCAAAACCACCACCATCACCACCACCACCACCCCACCACCTCTATTCATACTTACATCCTTACTTACTAATATTATAAATTCGAAAGTAACTCTGCCTGTCTATCTGTCTGTCTGTATGTTACCTTTTCACGCTTAAACCGCTGAACGGATTTCGATAAAATTTGGCAGAGAGATTGCATACCGGGGAAGGACATAGGATAGTTTTTATCCCGATATTCCCACGGGATCGAAACTTATGCAGGTGAAACCGCGGTGCGCAGCTAGTATAAAATAAGATTGAGAATTCATGGGCATGAAGATTAAGAGGAAGTTAAAATGAGTGTCAGAGTCTGCTTCCTCCAAAAAGGAAGGAGCCGTGCTCCGCCATCCGCACGGCTCTGTAGGGCTCGTCCCTGACTGGGCACCCTCCCACAGATTTTATGAATTCCCATTAAATATACTGCCTTTTTTTATGGATGGGAAATCATCTAATGACCCCTCCCGCTCTGGGTGGAGCGGAAGGGAGTGTCAGACTCTTACTGACTAAAACCCATCCATGTTCCTTCCTTAGCCCTTTATGTTCCGGGGTAGCGGTAACCCTTTCGGATAATCCGCACCCTCGGCAGGCTTCGGCCCTGCCAGGCCCCTTCTTTTTTGCTGACATCTCTTTGAGGCGCGCGCGGAACACGTACGCGCCGTCCGGCACGGGCCTGGTCCTGATCGGACGGTGAGCTACCCATTACTCTCCGTCCGCAGGCCCGCGCCTACGGTAGCCGGGAGTCGTTACGCGGCTCCCGACGCCCGGAGCGTGTCCAGCGGCGGCTGGGACGTGAGGCTCTCTCCCTCAGCCTCCTTCGCTAGCTACATACATAATCCTTCGCTAGCTACATACATGCATAACAGCATACATAATCAGCCTATAATGTTCCCACTGCTGGGACACAGGCCTCCTCTCTGTGAGAGGGAGTGGGCCTTAATCCACCACGCGGGCCCAGTGCGGGTTGGCAGATGTCACATGTCTTTGAATTTTTGGTTCTAGGATATACCGGTTTCCTCACGATGTTTTCCTTCACCGTTTTGAGAGCAGTGGTGATGAAATCATTTACACAAAGTAAAGCGCTTGTCTGGATTCGAACCTACGACCTTATAATTCGTAAGTCGCGGCCGAAAGGTATAGCGCGACTGTCCAAATATCTAACGCAGGCGTTAGGTATTTCAACAGGTCTGGGCAGGTGACCTCCGTGTGTCCTTACGGTATTTGGATTTGACACAGACTGCTAAGAGGCCATAAAAAATTTATTTATTTATTTATTTAATTTTTAGGAAAACTTACAGCTAAACAGAGACAGTAAGTAAAAGATCAAATAAAATAAGGCCAATTACAAGTTTCCACGTGTAGCATATATATATATAAATATAATAATATAATATATATTATTATATAACCATATGAAACAGACAATTGATAATAGACTATAAATATATAAGATAGAACAGAAAAAGATGCTATTTGCGCTCGAAGAAGCAATTAGATAAAATTTTCTTCAGTTTAGCAACACTAGTATTGAAAATGTCGATATCAGCTTCCTGGCAGATTGCGTTGTACACACGACTCGCTCTTATCATGTACGAGTTCCGTCTGTATGTAGTGGCCACCACAGGGGTGTGCAATAAATGAGGTCTACGTAAGAACACAGACGGCACCCGCAGCTCGATTTTATGTAACAACTCGGTAACACCAGTTGTTCCATTGGCAATTTTAAAAAGAAACACAAGATCTGATATTTTTCGCCTTTCATACAGTGGTAGGATATGAAATTTCTTGCAACGGTAGGTATAATTCGTTAAAAACGTCCTGGACCGATATTGAATGTGCCTTAAAAACCTTTTCTGTATGCTCTCAATACGATTTATGTAAACATTATAATTGGGGTTCCAGACTTGAGAGGCATACTCCAAATGACTGCGAACAAAAGAACAGTATAATATTTTAATTGTCTTAATACTTTTGAACTCCGAGGACACCCGCAGAATGAAACCAAGTGCCTTTGATGCTTTCTTGACTATATTGTCAATGTGTGCATCAAAGAGGAGCTTAGCGTCAAAGGTAACTCCCAGATCCCTGATAGTGTTGACCCTATTTAGTGCTGTATCCAAAAGCATGTAGTTGTGGACGATCGGGAAAGGTTTCCGTGTAAAGGAGCAAACATAACACTTGGAGACATTCAAATCCAACTTATTATTAATACAATAGTCCTGAAAATTATTAAGGTCTGTCTGTAATAGACGAGCATCAGCCACCGTACTTATTTGTCTCATTATCTTCATGTCATCAGCATATAGTAATATTTTTGAATACCCGAAAGAAGAAGAGATATCGTTAACAAAAATAATAAATAACAATGGCCCTAGCAAGGATCCTTGGGGAACCCCCGAAGGGACATTCACAGGTTTAGAACAGTATCCATTCAGTACTACAGTCTGACATCTGTTCTCCACATATGACTTGAACCATCGGTAAAGATCACCCCTGATTCCCACCGATAAAAGTTTACGCAGCAGGATCACGTGATCAATCCGATCGAAACATTTACTGTAGTCGGTATATATAACATCGACTTGGGACCTCTGTGACATACACTCGGGGAGGTAGTCGCTACAGACAGTAAGATTAGACGTGGTAGACCGACCCCTTACGAAGCCGTGCTGACTCTCACTTAAACTGTGCTTGAGTGCCGAATAGACTTGTGCGTGCACAATTTTCTCCAGCACTTTAGCAAACACACACAGCTTTGAAATAGGCCGGTAATTCTCGACCAATGTCCTTGATCCCTTTTTATGTATCGGTGTTATATATGCCGACTTCCATATCTTAGGCACCACGCCAGTAGCAAGCGATTTTTCAAACAGGATGGAAAGAGGCACAGAAAGATCCCTGGCGCAGTTGACGATGAATACGGGCGAAATGTTATCTGGACCCGCAGATTTGTTTAAATCCACTTGTTTAAGCAGCCTACACACCTCACTTAGCCTTATTTCCACTTGACTTATATCGTGCGTGTTGTCAATCGGTCCTTCGACTATATCATAAGCCGAAGATTGACTGTTGGCATTACTAGAATCAAGAAAGTTAGAGTGGAAACAGTTACTGAACATGTCACAAATTACGTCACCATCACTGGACGTTACCTGGCCAAATTGCATCACTGAGGGGTAGAAACAAGATTGTTTTTTAGACTTGACGTACCTCCAAAAGGCCCTTGGATTGCCGCGTATATCCGATTCAATTTTAGCTATATAATTGTCAAACATATCCCCCTCTAGGTCTTTAGCCCGTTGCCGGAGAATGATGAATGAATGATAGTCCGATAAATTCCTATACTTCTTAAATTTAGTGTGAAATTTAGCTTTTTCCTTTAGGATTTTTATTAACGGACTTTTGTACGGTCAGCATCAAAAGCTGATTAACACTTCAGTTTTTTTAATCTTAGTTATTGAGCAAAATATTTGTTCAAAATTGCAGCAGAAGAATTTTTTTTAGAATACATACTCTTGTCTATCATGTGAAAAGCTAAAAATCAGTTTATTGAAAAAAGTTGTTGTCAATTTAATAACATGTAAAAATGATAGTGTTAATCGACTTTTGATGCTGACTGTACCAGGGCGGGTATTTAGATTTGGGGACGACAGTTTTTGTCGGTATATACGTGGAATGCAGCCTCCTTATTACTTCATAGAAGTATGCTACCGCTTCTTCCATCGACCTACTACTTAACTCCGACTGCCAATCTACACGATTTAACTCGCCTTTTATATTTTCGTAATCAGCAGACTTATATAAAAATTTTACGTAGGACCTACCTGGTAGTCGATGTAATTCAACGAATTCCGCGGTAATACATAAGGCTCTGTGATGAGGATCTTCAGGCACTAATGGATCATCACAGCAGCTGACGATAACTTCATCATTAGAAAAAATCAAATCGAGGATTCTAGAATTGATGTTCGAGTGACTATTATATTGCATTAAATTACACGTATTAAGATTATCAATAAAAGTAGTCTGAACATTGCCTTGAACATTCGTAGGGTATAATGATTGACCGTCGCCAGCCCGCTGCCATATAATATTGGTAAAGCAGACTATGAGCTCATAATTTAGCGAACATATAGTAGAGGCAGGAACAGGGTGTAAAGTTCATTCATCCTCCATAGAAAAGGGAGGATCCTCCAATCAGACGGGGCTTGTGTCTGATGGACAACTGCCCGACAATTGATGTCGGGACATTGTATATACAGGGTGTTACGGAAAGGGTATATCAATACAAACGGGTTGAAGAGTGTATCTGATCTAGAATCTCTGTACAAAATGTCAGCTCAAAAGCAGTAACTTTGAAAATGCTTAATATTTTTTTATTTCGATAGTTTATTAAATTGAAATCATAACAAACGTGTCACCGCACTACGAGGGTCATTATCCATTATATGTAATGTGTCTGTGCGCCTAGTACACGCACATCACGCCACCGCGCGCCAGTGCAGCGACGTGATGTCGAAATAAAAAATACTAAGCATTTTCAATGTTAATGCTTTTGAGCTGAAATTTTGTACAGAGATTCTAGACCAGATACACTCTTCAACCCGTTTGTATTGATATACCCTTTTCGTAACACCCTGTATGTTAGTTGCACGGTCAACTCTGCTTACGCGATGCAGAACTTTTGCGTGACATCTACGTGATGCGTAGTTTGCATGTGGCGATGTAGATGGCGCCACAAACTCGTAGCCTTCAAATATTAACAACTCCAAAATGTTGCTGGTGAGTTACGGACCTCTAACGCCCCTTCCCAAATACAGCGTGATAGATTAAACAAGGGACATACGTTAGGGAGTGTCAGTGTAGTAGGCACTCATGAAAATGTACAACTTTTACAAAGGGACCAACTCTGAAATCGCGATAATAAAACCAGCAGTTACGTTCGCATAACTGTACAGAATGTAAGGAACAGATGATTTTTTTTCATATTTTGGATTCACCTAAAAGTTGTCCATTTTCATGCGTCTGTCCCTCGTTTAATCTAACACACTGTATACTAGGGGAGGTTGGGCAATCGGAACTCGTCACTAACCGCGCGAATAGCAGCAACACTCGTCGCTAATGGCCGCCGCTGTTGTGTGAGAGCGTGGTACTTGCCCGGTCGAGCCAGCCCACCTACGCGCTGTACTCGAGTACGTGTACAGTCACGTCTATAAGTATGTATACACTAGGCTTTATTCAAAGGCGATTTTCTCCTTTATTTTTGAATGAAATTTAATGTTATTACGAACATAGTATTTTCGAACCCATAGGTTTATGTAAAGTGTCGTATTTCAACGTTGCATTCGTTATTTCACGAAAATATCGAAATTGAAAGTTGCCAAGTGTTGACATATTATTGCTCGTGACTGTACTACGAGTACAGCATGGCTCTACCACTATAAAAACGTCCGTTTCAGACAGACAATTTATTACGGTATTACGTGAATTTGACAGAGACCAATATTAAACTGTTAAGAGGCCATAAAAGAGTGACTAGAATCAATTCTATTTTAAGATAATTTTTGACGTTCAAAAGTGCCTTTTATGTGCCTATTTGAAATAAATGCTTTGACGTTGACTTGACTTTGAGCAGGGTATGGGCTTATAATAAAGCGAACCTTTAGCCCTTAAACACCTACAACTCAAAAAAACAAGTAGCTGCTACGTTACGGAGCTCTAACAACCCTCTCCAAATAAAGCGTGTTAGGTTAAACAAGGGATATACGTTTACCCCCTTACTATTATTCACGCAGGTCCAGTCGCACTATTATTAATTAACGTTTTTTTTTATTATTCTGAGACTTCCTGAAAGTTACATCAATGCTTGATATAAAACAGTTTTCCTTAAAAACAAAGATGCGGAACCCAGTCTAATCATCGTTAATAGATTTGTTAGTACATTTGCTGCCTTAAGATACAGCTGTAAAAGAACCTTTTAAACCTTTTGTAAAAGATTATGTTCGCGACCAAAAATCTAGTCACACGTAAATCTTGTACTGTCAGTGGTAACACTTCGACCTTGAGCTGGCCTAGCATAGCATGGATTTTCATTAGAATAAGAGGCCAGTTTATACTGGTTTTGTTTCCATTGGTGTGCAGCTTACCGTACCATTAAACAAAACTGTACAGCCATGAGTAAAATTGCCCGAAAAACTATATTGAAAAAGGAAAGATTGTTTGCCCATGACTGCACTACTTAAGCTGTAGTTCACTTACTTGGCAGACTTGGCGGGCTCCTCCCAGTGCGTGTGCATGTGCGCGGGTGACTTGTGGTGCAGCTTGGGCTTGTTGCGCTCCAGCGGCGGCAGTGGGCTGGCGCCCGCGCGCTCGCCCGCGCCGCACGGGCCGCACGCGCCGCTCGCGCCGCCCGCGCCGCTCGTGCCACCCGTCTCCGTCTTCAGCGACGGCTGGCTCAGGTCTGCGGGGGGGAGCTACTTGTACTTTCGCTAACATTCACAGCTGCATGTCAGCTTAGGGTCTCCCCACATTTATCGACGCGGAATCGGCTTAAGCCGAGTGCGTATCACCACTACTCGACTTATCGCCGAGCTAATCGACAAACGGCTGGTTTCACCGTCGGCCGGCGTCGCGACGCGTCGTCCGAGCCGATCCGATGCGAATGGTATTAGTAACACCCTTATTACATAGACATAAAGGCTTTTTTGACCGGTGTTAGCCGATTCCGCGTCGATAAATGTGGGGAGACCCTTACGGTCCCTGACAGCAGCTACCCGACGCCAACCATATTGTAACGACAATAAAAATCACTATGATTTTGGCAGACTTGTCAGTGGCAGTAACCCAACAGCAACCATATTGTAATGCCAATAAAGATCACTGATTTTGACAGTGATAGAACTCCAGATGTAAAATAACTGTGAAAGGAATGTAATTGACTTATGCCTATATGATGCGTTGTGATGGTCTGCGTTGCGAAAATTGAACATTTGCTTGTAGAAGAACATTTTTTACCGCTTTCTGGAGCATGCTGCTAGGGCATTTACTTCTCGAATACCTCTAGCCGAATTTATTGCACAACAAATTCGGCAAGAGATACTCGCGTCGCAAAGCCAAATCAACCTAATCGCCAACTACTAAACAAAAAAACAACACAATAAGTGAAACAGTTTAGATCACAGATATAGATATACCTAGATAACGCAAGTATCACGAATTGTATGAAAACTAAGCGTGCCACTTTTTGACTACCTACTATGACGTCACAAGCTCGCGCTCTCTTGCTCACGCTCACCCAGCCAGCAGTACGCAGGACTGAGCGCGAAAGTGGCGGCTTATGATTTTCGATCGTAAACTGGTGCGATTTTTGGCACGCGAAGTAGGTGCTCTTGCGTTATCTAGGTGTATCTATGTATATCTGTGGTTTAGATATTTATTGTTCTACAGCCAAACGAATTTGAATGAAATTAGGCACGTAGAAAAATCATATACCTACTCTAATAAAACATTGAATACTTTTTATTCGAATTCATAAAGCAGTTTCATTAGCATAGAACTGAATCAACGTGCAATAGCTAGTTTTGTAAAAACAGCACTTCGTAAATGATAATTATATTAGTCTAAACAGATTTTAGAAAATACTTTTACACTCTTGAAAAATGAATTATGTTTTAAAACAGATGAGGCGAGATCGCACTTTAGTTACATCCGTATTTAGGTATTAAGATTTGTTGCAATATTCAAGAACAATCAGCAACGAAGGTCGATTAAAACCTTAAAATTGTCATTCTTATTTTTTGAGCAAAATATATATGAAAAAAACCGGAATAGATGCAAAATGATCATAATGCCTTGGAAGGTAGGTAGGCCTTTGGTGTAGGATGCAACGTGTGTCGACACCCTTGCGCCATCCCATCTTCCAAGCACGGTAAGCTGTGCTGGGGCGGCTGCTGCAGGTGCGGAAAACCTCAAACGGCGCAAATACTCCAATCTCCTTGGAACTTACATATTTGAGCCGTTTGGGGTTGAAACAGTAGGGCCATGGGGTCCGTGTGCCCACTTAGTATTTCGAGACATCGCCAAGCGGTTGGTCGACTCATCACGTGACCATAGGGATGGCCTATTTTGGCCAAAGAATCAGCATTGCCATACAACGTGGCAATGCTGCCAGCCTTTTGGGCACGTTTCCCGTTGACAGTGATGCGGACGAATTTTTTGATGCCCTTTGATTATTTCCCCTCCCTTTTTATATACTTGTACATATTATTATTTTAAGATTGTTAGCTTTTTAAATTATGACATGCAAAATAAAGAAAATCTTCTACCTGTAAAATTAAAAGCTTACATGAAATTCTGAAAAAAAAATCCGAAATCAAATCATGAGCATGATCATGTCAAATGATGATGAAATGATTAGTTTACTAACCTCTAGATCTAACAGTGTGCGGCATGACGATCATGGGCGGGATGCGCTTGCACTGGTGATACTGTGCCTCCACAGTGTTCAGCACGACGCGCACGAGTGACTGCACCATCGCACACACGCTACCGGTGCCGTAGTGGTACTGCAAGACACCCAGCATGTTAGAAAGAGTAAAAAGAGAAAGAGTAAAAAAAGAAAGAAAGGAAGAAAAAATAAAGTTTTTTTTTTGTTAGCCTACTTTGTGTCCCACTGCTGGGCAAAAGACGAATTTTAAAAAGATAAAGAATCATGAAAAAATATATTTATCTGGCGAAACTACACAGTCATGAACGGTATTGATATCAGCTGCCGTATTATGACGGTTTAATGCCATCATGATTCCAGGGTAAAAGAGAGACGGAGCTATTCATGACCGATAGCACCATCCCTTTTTCGCACTAGTAAAATAGTAGCCCACCGGTATCGGGAACAGGGCTCCACAAAGAGGAACCTCCTGACAATGCGAGCCGTGTCCAGAAGTACTGCTTTCTGAATCAAGCTCTTGATCCAACTGCCCAACGAGAGCCTTATTATTATTATTTCCTTTATTTCATTATTTACATATAAATTATATTTTTAAATATTATGATATAAAGAATATAAAAAACATTTAAAAATATAAAAAATAGTAGTCCGCCGGTGTCGGGAGCATGGTCCAAGCTACCGGTGGTTAGGGCTCCAGAGACAGGAACCTCCTCACAATGCGAGCCGTATCGAGGAGTACTGCCTTCTGAATCTGCCTTATTATTATTAGCCTGTGACGTCCCACTGCAGGGCAAAGGCCTCCTCACTAAGGGACAATAATAGACTGGTATTATTATAAAGCCTACCTTATAAAGCACGACGAGTAGTGCCATGAGCCAGTGCCGTCGAACATGCGGCTCTAGAGCAGCAAGAGAGTGCGTGCTGGCCGCACTGCAGGCACTGCTGCCCGCCCCGCAGCAGTACTGTGCAAGCAATCATCCTTGTAACCTCACGCCTATCTCCCCCGAAGGCGTAAGTAGGCAAAATAAAAAATAAAAGATTTTCTCCTTTTTGAAAACCTACAGGGTACTTCCCCTACGGGTTTGCAAAAATGAAAAAATCACCAAAATATGTGACACAACTGATCGTATCTCTTGAGGTGTTGACTTGAAAGCTTGAATATTTCACCCATCCAAGAGACTGAAGACCTTTGTATTTGATATTAATTTCAGCTTGATATCTTTACCCCTTCCTGAGGAAAAAGCTAACACTTGAGAGACACAGATGAACACAAAGTGACTTGAAAAGTGACCTGTGTCAGTTTCTTCCTTTGAGGTACAAAAAAATTAATCGTTTAATTATAAGCCTGACAATCAGGACTTTGTGAACGTCAAAACTACATAACGGACAACCCCGCAAAACGCCCGCGCTTCACCACATCTTAGCTTGCAGAACTGTGTTCGAAATATTTTTATGTCCTATGTGGGTGTCCCGAGATTAATGTGTAATACACACCGGAATAATTAGTTTAATGATGGTGAAAACCGCATCAAAATCCATTGTATAGTTCTAAGAATATTGTAAGATCTAAGTATACACACAAACAGACACGAAAAGAGACTTTGTTTTATACTATGTAGGTATACTGTGTGGATTTTTGAGAAGGGGAATCAAGGACTCAACCATTGTAGCTACAGAAAAACGTTCTGCATTTACAGATCTTGGAAAGCTGTTTCAGTCATAAAGAAAAAAATGATTTTTGAAGTGAAACCTCTTTACGCACGCTTGACTTGGGGAGTAAGCTGGCGAACGCGTGACGTAAGCGATAAGAAAAGTGTGATCGGGCGAGGCGAACGGGAGTTGAGTGGGGGATATAAGCAAGAGAAAGCGGTGCGCGCGCACATTTTCTTTCTCTCTTCCTCTCATAGCCAAATACGTTTGAAGTTTCACTTCACTCGTGTGGTCATAAGCAAACTCGGTTTTTTTTTGTCACAAAAACTTACTAAAGTTACTTTAACTACCCACATACCTGTAGCAAAAGTAAAGTAGGCTCAGCAATGCTAGCACCCATCACGTGATTCTGATCCAGCACTTGTGGCAGATTCGCCATGAACGCGTTGAAAATCGACGATTGCCTTGATGGACAAATAGAAAGATATATCAATAGATATAATGATATCTATAGTATCATAGATACTCCTTGGTAGAACCGGTTGTCAGACTTTCGGGTTTCTCACGACCCGTAACGACTGTCAAAGATCCACGAACGACAGCCGGTACCAACGGCTTAAAGTGCTTTCCGAGGCACGGAGGGGGTCTTGGTATGTAAAGATGGTCATCCATCCACAGACCAACCGCAGCAAGCGTAGTTTAACCTCATAGATCAACCCGTGCGGCTGTTATTACTTAGCCACAAGCCCCCTTCGATGTGCCATTATAATGTGTCACTTACCGTAATGTAAATGGTGATATGTGGAAGTACTTCTCCACACAATTGTAGCCCAGCAATAGGAATAGATGTTTTAGTACTAGCTCTTGAGTTTTAGATGATTGCTTGTCTTCCATCGGATGCGCCTGGTCAGACCTGAAACGGATAGAATCTTTGAGTTTATTCAAAGCTTAAATATTGACATCTACACCCACACCCACCATCCCACATTCCACTTTCGAAATTGGTACAGTGTTTTTATATCACGAAGCGACGCGCACTTTACTTGTGGTAACCAAGTGTACAAACACATTGTGAATGTGTGCGTGAAGACAAGTAGCGACAGCACATAACACACACACACTTCCGACTTCAACATTGTCTCGGACGGTACCGAGAGCTTCTGCGATTACACACATGTTCACAGCGTGTCACTTGGTCACCACAAGTAAAGCGGGCGTCGTGAGATAAAAGTACTATACAGGAAGATTTTTTCATCACCATCCAAATTTTTACAGGATGTTCTACCCATGAATATGAACAACTTTCACTATGGGACCAACTCTGAAATCACAAAAAAAAAGCAGCTGTTTCATACAAAAGTTCAATACCTAATTGACCAAAATGTATGATTTTTTTTCGTGATTTCTCTGATCTTCCTGTATAGACGAAGCGTAACTTCAATCGTTCTGAATTAAAAAATAACTACCTTAAGTGTAAATCTTACCTTGACAAGAACTGCATAAGCAAGAACACCAGTAAGTTAGTAGTCTCGCGGTCAGCCTCCTCAAGATCCACCGCTTTGGGCAGAATAGTGGTCAGCGTGTCTTCCGAACGACCAGAAAGGGAGTGGAATCCGTCTGTGAAGAAAACATTTTATTTCATATCTAGTGTTACTGTAGTTAAGAGTGGTTTTGAAAGTAGCACTATGGCACAGTAAAAACGTATGTTTTCTTTTGCTTTTAGTTGTTGATCCCTTGCAAGCCTTCTTCCACTTTTCTTAGCTCGGTATAAATCAATCATGAATTGTCTGTTTCTAAAGTATTATTTTATTGTTATACACCGTGTTCCGGACGATACACATAAACTTCGACCAGATGTTCAGACCATGGAAATAAGCATTTTTCATTATGGACACATTAATGAATTAATATTTTTTGTTAATTTTCATACAAACTAAATACTATGACGTAAATCACCCGATATGCATGCATCTTTATCCGAATTGGCAACGACGTACTTTTTCATTCATAAGATTTAGCAGGCTGAAACTTGTCAAAACTAAGTTAAGACCCTTTCTTACTACATAGCTCAATTTTTCATTAAATTAAATTATATATATAAAAATATCTTTGTAACAAAGCCTGTTTAAATACTACTTCCTTTGTTAGATTTAATTTGTAAAAGCTATAGAAGCGTTTGACAAAGTTTATGGATAACGTGAAGAACACGGTGTATATGTATTTGACCGAAGTGCGATTCTGGAGTTAATAAAAAACTCTCAGTTAAAAAATATACCTAGTTAAGAAGGATACTCAGTTAATGAAGGATTCTCAGTTGAGAAAGGAATCAAAAACCGTGCATACTTATTCGCGGTTTTCTATAAGTAATCGGTTTTCGGTCATCTAACCGCCGACTCACCGTGTGTGTTGTTGGACCTCTGCGCAGTGCCCAGCGGCTGTGGCGCCGCAAGCAGCTGTCCCAAGCCGAAGCGAGACGTCTTGCGTTTCAGCAATGGCGCCGAATACTGCCGGGAGTAGACTTTCTCGCGTTCTGTGGAGACAGAATATTTATTTAAAATGTGATCTATTCGAATATCGCAATATATTCAAATAAATTTTAATTGTTTTATATCGCAGTTGTAATCGCAAAAAGCAGTTGCAATTGCTCAGGTTTATGGCATTACATAATGAAAGTAGCTCGCTGTAGTAGTTACCAGCAACATCCTTTTATAGCACATTTTAAACAAAAATATATTACAAGTACATAACTACATGCAAATGATTAACCAAATGCAATTCTTCTAATTCTTTTGCATATACTATCCGAGCAAAAAACATTAAAAAAAAACCGAGTGTGCTTATGACCACACGACTGAAGTGAAACTTCAAACGTATTTGGCTATGAGAGGAAGAGAGAAAGAAAATGTGCGCGCGCACTGCTTTCTCTTGCTTATATCCCCCACTCAACTCCCGTTCGCCTCGCCCGATCACACTTTTCGTAACGCTTACGTCACGCTTTCGTCAGCTTACTCCCCAAGTCAAGCGTGCGTAAAGAAGTTTCACTTCAAAAACGAAAAACTTAATTCACATAATATTCTGTTACCTTATCTTTCTATCCGGTCAAATAAAATTAACTAACTCCAACTTTACGGATATTGATAACTAAAGTAACCTCACTAACAGCGGCCGTTGACCCCGTAATCCGCTGTATTTACTTGAGTTTAGAATATACAGGCTGTCCCTGGAAGTATGGATCAAATCGAATAGGGGCGTGGGCAAGGTCATTTCCAAACTTTTTAATCCTGAGAATGTCAGTGAATTTTTTACGGTTCAAAAGTTATGACCGATTTTAATTTTTTTTTTTTTTCAATCACTTCGCTTAGTGTTCAAAGAAATTAATCATAAAAAAATACTATCAGGACTATCGACAAAAAAAAAATTGATAGCCCTGATAGTTTTCACGAATTCGATCTTTCTTCTCTTTTTTTTTAGTATTTTTTTTGTATTTTTTAGTTTTTTTTTTTTTTTGCTAAAACGTTTGGAAATGACCTTGCCCACGTCCCTATTCGATTTGATCCATACTTCCAGGGACACCCTGTATATATTTTTTACTTCTCATCATTACATATCGCTAAACATCGTGTATATGATGTTTTGCTAGTTAATTTAATTTGAACTTGTATCTACTCACCGATGTTTCTTCACTGGGGACGCACCTCCCAACTGTAGATAAAACCCAGAAGAACTCACTGCACTTTGGATTTCTTAGGTAGAAGTCCAAAGTACAGAGAGCTCAAATGGATACAATCGGGATCCATCCTTAACAGACTTCAGATACACGAACACGCATCTTCTTTTATTTATATAATCAGTCTATATTGTTCAGCATAATGCTGAGCGATAGCCGTTTTGCGTGGATGTGACGCATGTTTCCCTCTACCTTTTTATTTTATTTTTTGTGTTTATGTTCTTTTTTGCGTCATTTTCACCGCGAGTGATATTGTAAAAGAAAAAATACTGTAATTCTCTAGAGAATAAAAAAAAAATATTAACGTATTTTCTTTCTTTTTTCTTTTCTCACAGCTGGGACACAGCCCTCCTCTCTTGTGAGAGGGAGTAGGTCGTAATCCACCACGCGGGCCTAGTGAGGGTTGGTAGATGCCACATATCTTCGATTTGTTGGTTCTAGGACATGCCGGTTTCCACACGATGTTTACCTTCACCGTTTTGAGAGCAGTGGTGATGAAATAATTTACACAGAGTAAAGCGCCTGTGTCCGAATCGCACTTGACCGCTTTTTTTGAAGATACCACGAGCATAAAGTCGACCGTCCACTACTATGTATAATGTGCACGGAGAGCTTTGCCACGTTAGCTGCGCGGTTCATTTCTTTGCCAGTCGCTCATCCGTGTGTAGCGTTGCCGTGGGTCAAAGTGAAAGATCCCGCCTACATCTCAACTAATATTATAAATTCAAAAGTGAGTTTTTTTGTTGCTCAATCACGCAAAAACGGATATACGGATTCGGATGAAATTTGGCACATAGATAGACCATGACCTGGGTACGAACATAGGCTATTTGTCATTCTGTATCACAAGCAATGTCACGGGCAGCAGCCAGTTTTTATAAAAAGCGAAGCTATGTACACGTTCTTTCTTTCTAAAACATGATGTATCACATGATACAGCGATCTGAAATACCGATAGAAGTATTATGTCATACACATAACACCCCTATTTGTACTTCATACCGACGTGTCAGTTTTAAGGTCACAAAGAATGTCATGACAATATCTACTCTGGGATCAGTTGAGTATAACCAACACCAGCTACCCTTACAATTTTTATTTATAAAAACTCATTCATATAGATAACCTTGATCGAATAGTGTAGCCACCTCTACCGTGACTTTAACATACGTCTTTATCCACAAAATTATCGATCATTAAACTCGTCGCTACATAGTGAATGGGCTTGTTTGCTCAAAGGTTCGCTGCGAGAGGTGTTTGTCACTTGTCAGTCATTTTGAACGAAAAGCGAATCGGCGACAAGATAAAGAAAATGACGCGTTGTTGTGTTCCTAAATACTCCAAAATTGGAGTCCATCATTTCTCGAAAGACTGTGGCTGAAGCTATTCCTAGACTTTAAGAAAAAAAAAATAAACAGAGTTCGAAGTAAGGTCGGAAGCATTTTGAAGAAAGGGATTATAAGGAAATATTTAAGGTTTTAATTTCTGACACTTTCCATGTCAAATACTTGATTTAAAATATTGAAATCACTGAAAATAACGAAATAGTGAAATAAAACCAAACACACAATAAACACGAAATGGAATGAATGAAAAAAAAATGTCAAATTTATTGTACGCCCTAAAGATCACGCCATCTACACTTAGCTTGCCTGAATTTCCCCATTATGAGCTATACACATACAAACACACACATAGGAAGTATACACAGAGCATAGTACATGAACATTGTAAACTTATGTCGCTAAGTATCTTACTGTATAACACCACGTTGAGAAGATTTTATACCTATCCGACCATACCCATAACGTCAAAACCAGTGCATAATTAGAAAATGCAGTAGTCTTGACGCTACCGTAGGATCAGATAGAAAACATCAGCGCCTGTTGGAATAACCATCAGCTATACATAAAAAAAACATTTGCATTTTTTGTGGACGCAATTTCTCCTGCTGGAAGAAAAACTGTTTATTCACTACGGAAATAATAAATTCCTAGCTTGAACATGGTTCCCTATCCATTTGCATAAAATTTTAAGACCTAATATAACTTGGCATACTTTTGTTTCTCCTAATATTTTCTCATAACAGCTTACGCATAATTTTTTAAGCATAATTTCTCTAATCATAATAATGATTAAGCATAACATTCTAAAGCATACATTTAGCATGCTCGTTTTAACTTTAACGACGTCAGCACGACGCGACGGAGCCCCGCTGCGCGGGGCTCCTATTTCTGTCTGCGGGGTTTAAAGGAACCTAACCAAACCGAACCTCGGGGTGCCCCTGAAGTCGATTAGTATTATGCAAATTAAATTTATGCCAAAACACATTAGCCTTCAAGATAATTATGCCAACATAAACTGTATGCCAAAAAAAATGGCAAAGTATTATTATGACAAAACAAATTATGCCAAAGTATATTAGGAAAAAGAACATTATGCGAAAAGAAGGGATCCCCTTGAACACATGAGGGACAAAGCTACTCTCTAAGCACGAAGTCCATAGTTTCGATAAACGTTACGGGCCACTCCGCATCACTTACAGACATGTGATTAGTTCGGTTTCTGAACTAACAATGAATGACATCACGATTTAACAGTTATCCCTACGACCGATGTGTTTTTGCCCATCCGTAAAATTGACTCTTGTTTTGACGGATTAGCTGCTTTTTAAGGTCACAGCCATGGTCATAGCACACGTATCAACTCGGGAAGGGCCTTTAATCTTCCTAGAGAGAGTCGGAGTAGACCCCTAGACACGATACAGTTAGCGTTAGTGGCCAGCGTTTGTGGAAACTCGATACAACTACCGGCAAACACAAACATCTAAACCAACTTTCAACTTCTACTAAACCCGAAATTTAATGCATTTATCTGTCAGTGAATTTAAGATTTTTATTAAGTAGACAAACCGTGTGCCTGACGCACTTTCATGCATACTTTCATCCCTTTTTTAACCTCGTTATAACTAAAATATTGTACAAAGATTCATGCTTCTAGACACAGTCCTAGACCCAGCGGATTTGTTAAGTAGAAGATAGGTACTAAACAAAGTCATTCATAGGTCCCACAAGCTATAACCACGCGAACATGAAACTCACCGTGTCTGGTATCGGGATGCGGCGGCATGGTGGCGGGCGCGGAGATGGTCCGCTTGTAGGGCCACTTGGTGCCGAAGGACGCGCTCAGCGTGTTCACGTTCGTGTCCCGCGCCGACACGCTGAGGGCCTCGTGCGCACGACGCACTTTGTACAGGAACCATTCCGAACTCGTCTCGCTGCTTACCAATTCTGAATGGACAAGAGCAAGGATGAATATATGTAAATTATGTGAAGTATTTTCTAACCGACTTCAAAAAAGGAGGAGGTTATGCTTTTTTTTTTCATGTAGGCAATGTCGACGATTTCTCTGTATTTATCGATTTAAGTGATTATTTTATCAGTGGAGAAAAATGAAACCAAAAACTAAGACAAAGATACCGACTTACGAAACTGAGATTAAAATACTTAGTAGAATTTTTTGAAATGATAATATTTTTTTTAATGCAAAGTTATAGACGAGTATTAAAATACAAAGCTGTGAGTGTGTGAGTGCATTTAAAAATATATGTAAGCCATTTCGTTTGTTATTGTGGTAAATTAACTGCACTCCAAAAACTCACCAAACATAAAATGGCCAATTAACACAAATTAGTTCCTGAAAAATAAACAAAAAAAAATTGACCCTTCAAGAAAACACCAAACAAAATTGGCATAAAGTTGGACAAAACATTAAAACAACAGTCACCAATATTGGTCCTTCTTTACAAACTCACCTCTCAAATTAGAGAAATCAATGGTCTTATTGGAATTAATCTGCGCTTCCAAGAACAGGGCTTCGAATCTGTTGAGGAAGAACTCCCAGGTCAGGATCTTGCGGTCACTCAGTGTGTTGTGGAGCTGGTAGATGGACTGGAGTATCATGGGCCGGTCTACGATGACCAGGTCGAACTGGGTCTCCAGGCAGTACAGGAGTAACTGGGGAAAAAATAATACCAGGCTATTACTGTCCTACTGCAAGGCACAGCCCTCTTTTCAAAGAGGGTAGGCATACATATGCCCGGGCGTAAAAATGACACATCGAGCTTTAGAAAGATACTGTCACCCAGCGTGAGTGACAGGGACGACAATATAATCAGCCTATAATGTTCCCCTACTGGGAAACAGGCATCCTTCCAGTGAGACGGAGTGGGCCGTAATCCACAACCCAGTGCAAGTTGGTAGATCATATCACATGTCTTCGAATTTTTCAGCAAAAAGTCTGTGAACAATAATACAGGGTGTTACGGAAAGGGTATATCAATACAAACGGGTTGAAGAGTGTATCTGGTCTAGAATTTCTGTACAAAATTTCAGCTCAAAAGCATTAACTTTGAAAATGCTTAATATTTTTTTATTTCGACATCACGGCGCTGCACTGGCGCGCGGCGGCGTGATGTGCGTGTACTAGGCGCACAGACACACTACAGATAATGGATAATGACACTCGTAGTGCGGTGACACGTTTGTTATGATTTCAATTTAATAAAATATCGAAATAAAAAAAAATATTAAGCATTTTCAAAGTTACTGCTTTTGAGCTGTTTTGTACAGAGATTCTAGACCACATACACTATTCAACCCGTTTGTATTGATATACCCTTTCCGTAACAACCTGTATAAACAAAGATGGCAAAAGTACACGAAATATAATACATAGTAAATTCGTGAAGCATATTGGTGTTGGTGCATGATGTTGTAGATGATGAATGAGACACATACGTTGTCACCAATCCGACAGCGACCTACTTTTCAACATAAACCACGAGCGTTGTCGGTTCGGTGACAACAGATTGTCACCGAAAGAGGATCGGATGAAATGTTATAATAAACTGAAACAATAAAACGAAATGATTAAATGAAACGATGAAATGAACGTGGGCACTAGGGCCATGGGGCCCGAGTGCCCACTTAGTATTTCGAGATATCGCCAAGCGGTTGGTCGACTCTTCGCGTGACCAGAGGGCTGGCCTATTTTTTGGCCAAAGAATCAGCATTGCATTTTAAACCTACATTGAAATAAAGCTTATCAAACACTCACACTTCACATACACACCTCCCTACACACAAACTACACTCACACTCCTAGATACACAACCACAATCATTCAATATTTGCTGTGTTAACAACCACTGTAACCAAACTAAAAAGTCACGGTTGTATTATATAAATTGAAGCCGCAAAATCTCCGACTCCTAAGATACAGGTCTGCGTACCTAGTTTAGGAGCCCGGAAAGCTGACAAGCATTTTAAACTTGGTAGTACAACCCACTGTCTCTATATGCTATGTACTGTGTTGTTGTTTTTATGTACTAATAAACTTATTATTATTATTATTGCCATACAACGTGGCAATGCTGCCAGCCTTTTGGGCACGTTTCCTGTTGACAGTGATGCGGACGAATTTTTTGATGCCCTTTGATTATTTTCCCTCCCTTTTTATATACTTGTACATATTATTATTTTAAGATTGTTAGCTTTTTAAATTATGTAAATATATAAACAAATCAGTGAATAGAATACTCTTTATAATGAAATTATACTGTATTTTGTTATATTACATCATTCAAAGTCAAACATAGACAAATTCTTGGTGATGATGACGATGCTGTTGGAAGATGGAAAGGACACACAAATCGCCACTTACGTGATATGCTCCGTCTTTACAATACAATAAAAGCCACGGAAGATATCCCGTAGGTGACAACTTAAGTGTCACCGGTGATCTGTGAATATTTAAAAATGATTATGACGTGAAAAAAAATGAAATTAATTACAATTTAAATGACGAATAATTTCGTCATTAAAATGGTGAAATGAAATGATGACAATGCATTTAGTTCGCCTTTGTACATTTATGTAAAAGTTGAATAAATATACGAGTCACTGTATGATCAAATTAACGAGTATAAACAAAATCAAAATACAGTGAGGAAAAATACAATGTATAGTCAACCATTGGAGGTAATACTTTGACCTTTATCTGGCTTAGCGTAGCGCGGAGTTTAAATAGAATACAAGGCCAGCTTATACTGGTTTTGATACGACTGACGTGCGACGTGCGTGTATACACCGTGTTCTTCTCGATATCCATAAACTTTATCAAACGCTTCTATAGCTTTTACAAATTAAATCTAACAAAGGAAGTAGTACTTAAAAAGGCTTCGTTACAAAGATATTTATAATGTCATTTAGTAAATTTAATTGAGCTATGCAGTAAGAAAGGGTCTTAACTCAGTTTTGACAAGTTGCAGTTCGCCAAATCTTATGAATGAAAATACGTCATCGTTGCCAATTCAGATGAAGAGACATGCATATCGGGCGATTTACGTCAAGGTATTTAGTTTATATGAAAATTAACAAAAAATAAAAAATAAGAATTCACTAATGTGTCCATAATGAAAAATGCTTATTTCCATGGTCTGAACACCTGGTCGATGTTTATGTATATCGTCCGGAACACGGTGTATAAGATCATTAAAAGCGGACCATCAAAATTAAAAAAACCGGCCAAGTGCGAGTCGGACTCGCCCATGAAGGGTTCCGTAGCAGCAAGTAACATAATATAAAAGTTCTTGTAGTTTGTTGTAACTTTGTGAAAGGTAAATTGCGGTTTTCGATTTATGACGTATTAAAAAAAAACTACTTACTAGATCTCGTTCAAACCAATTTTCGGTGGAAGTTTACATGGTAATGTACATTATATATATTTTTTTAATTTTATCATTCTCTTATTTTAGAAGTTAGAGGGGGGGGGGACACACATTTTACCACTTTGGAAGTGTCTCTCGCGCAAACTATTCAGTTCAGAAAAAAATGATATTAGAAACCTCAATATCATTTTTGAAGACCTATCCATAGATACCCCACACGTACAGGTTTGATGAAAAAAAATTTTTGGAGTTTCAGTTGTAAGTATGGGGAACCCCAAAATTTATTGTTTTTTTCTATTTTTGTGTGAAAATCTTACTGCGGTTCACAGAATACATCTACTTACCAAGTTTCAACAGTATAGTTCTTATAGTTTCGGAAAAAAGTGGCTGTGACATACGGACGGACGGACAGACAGACAGACAGACAGACAGACAGACATGACGAATCCATAAGGGTTCCGTTTTTTGCCATTTGGCTACGGAACCCTAAAAATATGGAGATCCAACAGAGCAAGAATCAAGATAAGTACAATAATAACATAGTGCATAATAGGGATAATCGTTGGTTGGTGCAGCATTTCATTAAAATTTCCTAAGGGGCCTCTGCGAGTTGGCTTCGACCCCTCGTACGCCTTCCAAAGGACCGGGACCCCATGAGATAATTATGTAAAATCAAAAAATAAGAATAAACATGATACAATAAACTCTTCGGTTCAAACAATAACTTTGTGAGGTGGTGATGATGATGCGGACTTTTAAAACACCCACCTATCTCGAGCTTTGTTATACAAAACAGAATTCAAAATAGATGAGAACTTTAAAAAGTATGGCGCCCGCGACAACCTGAATAAAACACGGAAGAAGAAAATATCCCATTATTTTAGAACAATGTTCATTCATGAATTTTAATCACACTAATATTATAAGGGCGAAAGTTTGTGAGTGTGTGTGTGTTTATATGTTTGTTACATCTTCACGCTCAAACGGCTGGACTAATTTTGATAAAATTTTGTATGGAGGTAGCTGACACCCCGGATTAACATATAGGCTACTTTTTATCCCGATATTCCTACGGGATCGAAACTTATGCGGGTAAACTGCGGGGCGTAGCTAGTAATCACACTAATATTATAAAGGCGAAAGTTTGTGAGTGTGTGTGTTTATATGTTTGTTACTTCTTCACGCTCAAACCACTGAACCGATTTAGATGAAATTTGGTATAAAGATAGTTTGAGTCCCGGAAAAGGACATGGGATAGTTTTTATCCCGATATTCCCACGGGATCGACATTTACGCGGGTGAAACCGCGGGGCGCAGCTAGTATTATAAAGGCGACAGTTGGTGAGTGTATGTGTGTTTATATGTTTGTTACTTCTTCACGCTCAAACTGCTGGACCAATTTTGATAAAATTTTGTATGGAGGTAGCTGACACCCCGGATTAACATATAGGCTACTTTTTATCCCGATATTCCCACGGGATCGACATTTACTCGGGTGAAACCGCGGGGCGCAGCTAGTTTATAATAAGATTAGTACCTGATTCTGTTTCTAAAAGCCTGAAAGCCTTTGTTTAGTAAGGGCGAATTTCTACTAACAAAACTGAACGCGATCAGCACGTCTAAACCGCATTCAAGAGCTGTCAGTGTCACCATTGTTGTGGAATATTGACAATGAGAGCTCTTGAACGCGGTTTAGATATATGTTGATCGCGTTCAGTTTCATCGGTGAAATTCGCCTTTAATCTTCTGTTAAATCATATCAGTCCCATGTAATAGGAGACGAGCCTATTGCCATCAACCGGGCACGAGTGAGGACTCCGGGCTGCTACTGAGAAATGCCAGATAGAAAAAACCCAATGACATGTGAAATTGTATTGAAACAAGTGCGCACCGAGGGTCCCGTACAAATTTGTAGGTATGTAAATAGTTTATGACGGGATTTTTTTTAAAGTAACTCTGTTTTCGCTTCACTTGTGCTATATGACTTCTTAGCGTTGAGTTGCTTCTTACCAAATTCCATGATTCTAGGTCAACGGGAAGTACCATATAAATTTTGATTCCCTTGATAGTGTCGAAATATACGTTTTTTGCGGCATAAACGACCGTATCTTTTTTTTACGTTAACTTAGAAGTTTGATTTTTTCACAGCTTCAAGGGACTGCAGAGCTGAGTATATGGTTTTAATTTCAACTCGATACCTCCACGCGGTCCCAAGATAAAGGGTCTTGACAGACAGACAGACAGACGGACAACAAAGTGATCTTATAAAGTTCCGTTTTTTTTTTTGAGGTTCGGAACCCTAAAAACAAGATGGCGGCGTTAGTTCCGAGTTTAGCCACGAGACAAAAGATCCTTGTACAGTTATGTAAGAGTCTAAGTTTGAGTTACTTTACCACTTAGTACTATTTGATTCAGCAGGGATCATCGTTCTAAAATATGGGCCATAAAACTCACCAATGTAAATGTTGATTGTATTCTCCCTTCTTGCCTGTAGTCAGTGGTTAAACTGTAAATGTAACTGTAGCGGTATCTGCAATGCCACATGCGAACCTCACGTCATACTGATGTCACGCAAAAACTTGCATCTCGCAAGCAGAGTTTACCGCGCAACTAGCATATATACAACGGCCATACATGGATCATCGGGCAGTTGCCCGCGAGACACAATACCCGTCTGGTTGGAGGATCCTCTCTTTTCTATGGAAGTTGAGTGAACTTTACACCCTGTTCCTCATACCTCTATATAACCATCGTTCTACACAGCAATAGTCAGTAGCTGTGTAGAGTCCGTTCAAATTTATTTAACCTCTGATTTTGCATTACTGCTCAAATCACAGTGATCTTTATTCTCATTCTAATAAGGTTGCATGTAGGTTGCTGCCATTGAAAAGTCTGTCAAAATAATTGTGATCTTTATTCTCGTCAGAATAAGGTTGCTGTTAGGTTGCAGCCAGTGACGGATTAACCCTTAATCAAATTAAGCAATTGCCTAGGGCATCACGTCTGGGGGGGCACCAGAAGCACAAAAAAATCCGTCCTTAGGGCATCACGTCTCACTCTCGCGTCACCAAAAACCACACCTCAAAATTAAAAATATAAAAAAATTAAAAAAGGACAAAGATGATACAAGAAAGGCTCGATAATTTATCGATATTATACATAGAGTCCGATATGTTAAAAACATTGGACGTTAATACTATCTTGCGTGAATTCAATACCCGAAAAAGCCGCAAGGCGCATTTCAATAAATGAATAAATTATGCTTTGGTTTTTATTCTTGTCGAACTACTCCACTTCTAAGGTACGTTACATCTCATCATCTTATTTTACAAAAATAACAAATTTTTTTAAGCGGTAAAGGTTTAAAGACCGATTCTAGTTGACATACGGATAGGGGGGCCCACAGGCGTGGATTGCTTAGGGCATTAAGTAATCTTAATCCGTCACTGGTTGCAGCTTGCAGAGGTAATAATATCACTGAGAACGAACGACGCGATGGTGTTTACGTAATGCAGGGATTACCATAGTATGAAAATTGTACAGATAGAAAATATTCTGCATATTTCGCACCTTCAGAACATTAGTGACGTATCTCAAAAAATCATTTTTTGTGAAAACGAAAACAAAGTTTTGAAACTGCAAACTTTCAACTATCAATCAATACAATAACCTATCAATTATTTATTTATTGATAGGTTTTAATAAAAAAATTATTAATTAAATCAGTTCAAAGTTGAAAGTTTGCAGTTTCAAGTTTGTTTTCGTTTTCCCAAAAAAATGATTTTTTTGAGACACGTCACTACAGTTCTGAAGGTGCGATTTATTACATAGGACACATTTAATCTGAAAATATGATAATTATGTTTTATTTGGAAAGATGAAGTATGGTAAATGAAATCGTAAGCAACAACTACTGAAGTTATAATATACTTACATCGATAGCGTTGTCATGCACTGTTCCGATGTACAGGGTAGCTCGTTGCGCCACGTACACGTTGATGTCATCCATGCTGGAGATCAGGTAACAGAAGGCAGTCGCGAGGGCTGTCTGCAGTGGAAGGCTGGTCTTCGTGGGAGAGCCGTCCATGAACCTGGATGAGTATGAGATGATCATCTACTGTATATAACATAGCCTTGCTTGAACGGGAAACTAGTTTCTTCTGACTAACTGACCGATCCCTTGACAGTTCAAAATAACCTGTAAATGGTTTAATTTTAATATATCTTTTCAGTTGCAGGAAAGTCGTGATTAATTAAATACAACTTTTCTATAAGATTTACTCATGAGTACTAACATGAGTTATTATATATTTGTGACGATAAATAAGTGTTGCGTGCTGTGTGGGGGTGCGCGCCGCGGAAACTGTGTTTTATTGTATACTTAACCTAACATAAAGTAAGACATCTTTAAAAAATTGTGATAATTTTTATCACACACTAGCGTCGCGTCTGGATGAGATTGATATCTAGAGTTATGAACACAATTGTGGTATCTCCAGCAGCAGGGCACTTGCGTGAAGTACTATATGCGAGGTTTGAACAAGTTCGTGCGAAAGTCTTTGGTATGTAGTTGTAATGTAGGTAGATTCGTAATAATTCGTTTTGAAGTATGTCGGTAGATTCAATTGTTCATGGTTGCCCTCAAACATTACAGTGGCGACGAGGATTGAAAAATTAGAACAATTTCGCGTGTGATTCGTATTGTATACTTAGTGCATATTTCCGAAAAAAAAGAAAGTTGAAGGCCTATCCACCTACCTGATAATAATAGTGACTCGCTCCACTGCAGTGAACCTGACATGGTAGTCGTGATGATGGAACTGGTCGCGGATCAGGTTGCAGAACACGTCTGCTCCTCCCGCCAGGGTCACGCAGTGCAGCAGTACCGGCACCGCCACGGAGCAGATGTGCGAGTGGCACGCATTGCAAACGTTCCACAGACTGCCGAGAAATAGACTTGTTGTAACTGCTTACATTAAATCTGTACCCCGGCTTGATTTGATAAGTCGTGCTTATTGGAATATGCAAGTAATTCAAAACTTCATTATTTAAATATACATTGACCAGGAGTCAAAAAAACTTTTTAACAAAAAAATTAATACTCCGAAAAAACTGAAAAGCAAAAAATAATAAACCTTTTTTATTTAACCTTAATAAATAAGTTCTTAAACTAATGTAAGTATACCTAAGTAATTTTGAGTCGGCGCCAAACAAGCAAATTAATATCGTTGCGAGTGGTTGTGCGGAGTGCGCATTTTTTGTTTGGAATGTTAATGTTTATCGCTGGAGATTTCACGTTGCATTGTTAATTAAGGTAATTTAGTGATCTTTGTTCATTGATTGTAGTAACGACCGTAACTTTGGCTTCGTTTAAGGAATAGTTTACTTACTTGTCAATCAGCAGGTTCTCCTGGCACCAGATGAGGAACCCACGATGGTCTGCGAGTGCGTCGGTACTGAGCACTAACACTTGCAGGCATTGCAGCAAGTGGTACAGTACGTCGGGGCGAGACGTGCTCTTTAGTTCCTGAAAAAGAAAAAAGATTATAATTATGTAAAAAAATCCCTCATAAAATTACAAAAATACACAATATTCCGGTAAATGAATAAATTAACACTATTCTATTGATAGGTTAAAAAGATACCAAGAACCTCTCGTTCTGCGTCAAGACCCTCTAAAGCCAGCGTTTGGAACAATGTCACAATATTTACTGCTGCAAGGGAATTACCTAGAAAACCATGATCACGATTTGAAATTAGTATGACCTTATGGTGTATCTTAATTCCGGATGCTGACGTCATGGCGGAGTAGTTCCTTCAGCTTTTGCAAAGGAACTACTGATCCAAAAATTCTCAGTAGTTCCTTCAAAGGAACTACGAGAAGGAACTAGCGAGCATAAACGGTCCTTATAGAGACAGGTTAAATAATGTAAAAACTATAGAAAAAGGTTTTAACATAGGTATATAAAAAAAACACATAAACTTTCCTAAAACACCGTCGTGGCCGTGGTCGTAACACAGCGCGAGCTACGCCGTAGTCCCTCGCGAGCTACGCCGTAGACCCGCGTAGCAAGACGTTCAAGTCATACCTGTAAAAGCTGATGAATATACTGCAACTCTTGAGGCAGTTCCTCAATGCAGAAATGAAATTTTCCAGCAGATGTTGGCCAGAAATTAGTCATATCGTCTTCTACAGACTCTGCCATGTTTTCGTGATCGCCCAGTAGGTTTGGCGTTGACACCTGTATGGAGAATTTATACCATTAAAATCATTGAACCACACAAATAACATTAACATGACAATGCAATGGAAAACGTTACAAGTTAGAATAAGGGATTTAATGACACCTCATTTGTTCCAACCAAATCAGATACATATCTACATACCAACCAAAAACATTAACTTTATTTTGGTAAAAATTAGGCACCCACATAACAAGTCTACCGATGATGTTGATATTAGCATCACTGTTAGCGTCATGTTGCTGACATCGGTGACAAAAATTACATAAAGTCTGTTCAAACATATGTTTCAAATTAATATTATTTCAAGTTAAACAATTATCAACTTTATTATAATGGTAATTAAGTTGATTTCAGAATGACTAGCACTATTGGATAAGTTGTAAAAATGTTTGAAGTAACTTTATGGTGTAGGATTTATTAAGTTATTTTTCCATAAACTCAACAAAGGTTAGCTTCGTGTAACGTCGTGTAAGGGGGGGAATGAGTCTGCCAGGGTCGCAGGTTGTTCAAAAGAGATACGGTGGCCCCTGGCACAGGCAACTGAAGGAACACAGGTGGGTTTTAGTCAGTAAAAGTCTGACACGCCCTCTCGCTTCGCCCAGAGCGGGAGAACTTATGTATATAAAAATTCCCAAAAAAGAAAAAAAAAAGGGGTCGGGAACGAGTCATAAGCTTTCGTAACGTCACATGTATAAATCTAAAGTATCAAAACTCTAAACTTCAACTTTAGTGAAAAACGTCAAAATATTACCAACCCTATCAACTGACTGCTCATGCCAAGGGGTATCCGAAAATACCCCAAGTATGTTCCGCGATTCTTAGTAGTTTTCGAGTTATATATTTTTTTTTTATTTCTTGAAAATCTATCAAAAATATCATGAAATAAAATAAGTGTGACGAATTCATCGACGGGTCCTCGGCTCGGCATCCAACCGTAAAAAAAAACAAACGCTATTCCAGATGTCAGTTTGACAGTGTAATGTCCACATAAGTACTTACGTCAGCAGTAGCGGTAGCCACGTCGGTGTCCGTGAGGGTGACCGTGTGCGCAGTGGCGAGGGTCGGGGCATCAGCAGGCGGGAGAGACACCGCCATGTCCAGCTGTTCCGTGATCGTCTCCACAGTGGCCGTCATTATCTGCATCACCACGCCACCACAGTTTAAAGATGAGTGTTCAAAGACTTTGGTAGAAGTATTCAAAGCATTTCGGGACTAAAGCTGATTTTGTTTAGACCAGGTTATTGGTCAGTGAGTTCTACTGCTATTTTACAGCGTGATTTTCTACTTCTAAATACTTTATACTTTTTGGTTCTATACTTTTTTTTGTGAGTATTTAGAGCTTTTGTATATTTCTGGTTGCTCTAAAACTATGAAAGTAAAGTTAAGTATTTAGCTAAATTATATTCAACAATATGGGGTATAGACTTACCTGCATTTTAAGGATGCTACCACTATATTTAGTGCGTATACGACTTTTTTATCATAAGTTATAGATTTAATATTTGTTTTTTTTTTTTCAGCTATCATCAACAGCTTGATTAAAAATACATAACCAATACTGTATTTAAAACCATTTATTATAATTTTGACTTTCTGAATATTAATTTATTTTTTGTTAATGATTTTTAACCAAGTGTTGATCAAGATAATCGTAGGACATAATTATCTCTACCTGAACTACGACAACATCAAAATATTGACTCCACTGCGACATACATAGGATACTAAGCTATTTATTTATTTTTCTAACACTACATAAGCTATTTATATTATGTAAACACAGTGAAGTCCTAATTAGAGGCCGATTTTATACCATATTTAATAAATTAATTGATTTCCGAAATGTTGCGCACACGCATTATAAAGCTCCTTTTTTATTAATTTAACAAAGACATACGATTTATACAAGGTAAGACGACGAATTCTCATAGTTCATACTTGATATAAGTAAAAAATCGGCTTGTATCTAACACCAATAAAACAAATCACGTCCACATATGAAAAAGCACAAGAGTTAGGTAAGACAGACGCTTTGCTTCGGAGATGTCTGACACACAATATCTACTTATAAAATAAAATAAACAAAGGTTTGAAATCATTAAACCTCAAATGAGGCACTCTGATAAATGAAAGGTACTCCAGCCTATACAAAAGTTAGCTGATAGATTTTAAAATCTGAGATTCACTCAGAATTCAATTTATTTACCTACTGATGACGCGAAGGTGCGTAAGGAGCGCTCTCCAATTTTTGGGTCAGGTGTTTTTTATTGTAATTTGAGGGCCAACCAGTACATTGCCAATCTGATATTAAGGCTTCATCCAGACAAGGCTAGAATGTCCCATGTTCGTGTAACTATGATCTTCAATACCTTTAAAAGTTTGACAGCTAAAAGTATCAATGTAAGACACCTCCTAACAAAGCTAAAATAACATTCATAGTGACATACTTGAGTGTCGCCCGAAGATTTAGTGATCGTGGCATCCGAACCCACGTCACTTATGAGAGACAGTTGCATGAAATGAACAAACTATACCACTACGTTACGATATATTTACTAAGACATAGAACCGTCTGGCTGGCGGCTGTGGTCGCTGTGGGTAGGAAGTGTTTACGTTAAATGATGGGAAGTTATTGTGAAGAAAACATTTTTTTTTTTTACATATACTATAGTAAAACAGTTTTTTTTTTTTGTTATGCTTTGTTATGGATGTAGTCTCCTATCAGTGAAATCTAAATTTTTCATAGTATTTTTGGAGTGTTTTATAGAGATCACATTAATAGTATAGTCAACCTCGTAATTGCTTGTCCACCTTGAGGTTGAATGTCACTTAGACATCACAAAACGAGAAGGTCTATGTGTCTATTAGATAGTTTCAACCTTAGTGAAGTTGCAATTCAGTGGGAATTCTTGTCAAAAGTGGTAAAGTCTACCTCGTAGTTGCAAGAGGTCGACAATCCAAATATTTTCATAGCAAACTTGATGCAAGACGCTGATGCAAGCGATGACGTTTATATAGGAGACTCCACCCTTAAGATACATCTCAAAAATTCAAATACATATTTAGGAAAATATTTTGTAAAACACACAGTAAATAACCATCATACTAAATTAGCCCATGCATATTTTTTATAGTACAAGTAAAAAACAGAGAAACAAAATATTTTTAGATCAAAAATTTTAAAACCCTAACTTTTAACACCAATTTAAACCACACAAAAAACATCAATAAGGCTACGTTCAATTTTTTTAGTTTAAAGTGAACCGACAATCACCACAGTCGAAACCCAGCCAGACTTTGAAGAGACAGTAAACAGTGCAGTACGTACATGCGGCATGTGCACGAGCACGCCGCCCACAGAGCTGCGCTCGGCCAGCGGCTGCGCCAGCGCCAGCAGGCCCTCGGCCGCGCCCGGCGTAGCACGACGCTCCTCCTCCTTCTTGTGCGGCGACGCCCACGCCGAGCCCGGGGACGGCTGCTGCGGGTGGATGCTAAAGGTTTCATACTTGACTTACATAGGTGTCAAGCGTACAAATCGAGTTAAAAACACCATCCTGTGCTCCATGACTAAAGTAGCGAATGTTGGAGGAAAAACAGCCAGGCTGAAGTAGGAGTGGGGGTGGACCGGACACGTCTTACGAATGCACCCGGAGCGATGGGCAAAGATCGTCACTCACTGGACGCCAAGAGGGAAGAAATCGCCGTTGAGATAGACCACGGTGAAGGTAATGTGACGATCTGATAAGGTCTGCAGGACCAACATGGCCATACATTGCGCAAGACAGGAAAGTTTGGAAGTAAAAGAGGAGGCCTTTGCCCAGCAGTGGGACAAAAACGTGTGGGGTCAGGGGACCTCCGGCAGGAACGAAGTTCAAAATGATAATCCAAGATGATGGATCTTGGATTTTCACTTTGACCTCACTATCGGCTTAAGCACCCTCGACAACCATAAAAATGTTTGCATCCACCATCTTGGATTTTCATTTTGACCTTACTATCGGCTTCAACTCCGTCGAAAACGATACCCATGACGAAAAATTTGAACATTTTTGCAGCTGCCATCTTGGATTTTCATTTTGACCTCACTATCGGCTTCAGCACCCTCGAAAACCATGAAAATGATACCCATGACGAAACATTTAAAAATTTTTGCAGCCGTCATCTTGGATTTTCATTTTGACCTCAGACGGACAATTTGACACCCCATTATAATGACTGCCTGAATATTTTTTGACAGACTTAACATCGAGTTTCAGAAAGGCTAATTAACATAAAATGTAATGTCAAACTCATTAACCGCTGTAATTAGGTTGACTGAAATAACAATGTTGTAGAAACCGGGCAAAAGTGGCTGAAAATCTGACAGACTCACACAAACTGACAGACTTCATCATCAGCCTATAATGTTCCCACTGCTGGGACACAGGCCTCCTCTCTGTGAGAGGGAGCGGGCCGTAATCCACCACGCGGGCCCAGTGCGGGTTGGTAGATGTCACATGTCTTTGAATTTTTGGTTCTAGGACATACCGGTTTCCTCACGATGTTTTCCTTCACCGTTTTGAGAGCAGTGGTGATGAAATAATTTTACACAAAGTAAAGCGCCTGTCTGAGTTCGAACCTACGACCTACAACTCGTAAGTCGCGGCCGATACCACTGGGCCACCACTGCTCTGACAGACTTATAGGCAGAAATTGCTATCGCGCCCCTTTCACAGAGAAGACGCCTGAATCCCAGCAGTGGGAACACTATAGGAAGATTTGTTGGTATCGTACCTCAGGCACGGGCTTGGGTTTGTCGGGCACGAGCGCTCGCACCAGTAGCACAGCGAGCTGGTGCCACAACGCCGCAGCCTCGCAGTACGAACATGCTCCCTCGGCTAGGCACACCGCTGGAACATTTACATTATACATGAATGCTATAAGATTAAGAAAAAAACTGCTATTTAAATTATAAGCAGGAAGTTTATGTATGTATGGCCAACGTCATTTTTTTTAATAGATTTCTACAGCGGCAATGATGTATTATTATCAAACTTTTACTGCCTGAATGCGGCGCCCGCGCACAAATTTTTTTTACAATGGAATAATACCTACAATTTGTAACAGTTTCAGCGGCCTTCAGATACCAAATACCACTATTTTAAACTAAGATAATAATTATGATGCTTTAGGTGCAAAGACCTTGCACAGATCCCAAAAATATCGTACCAAACAATATGGAAAATAATACTCACCATGCTCAATAGTGTTAGTCTGATTGGACTTCAGCATCAGACGCAGCAGCTTAGTAGCCTCGCTGCTGACATTCTGACTGTTGATACGACGCTGTTGGAGCTCCATCTGGTGATACAAAGGGATATAAAATGAAAATTACTCATAATATTTAACATAATTATGTAACAAGGGTGCATAGTAACAAAAAAAAAACCGAGTGTGCTTATAACCACACGACTGAAGTGAAACTTCAAACGTATTTGGCTATGAGAGGAAGAGAGAAAGAAAATGTGCGCGCGCACTGCTTTCTCTTGCTTATATCCCCCACTCAACTCCCGTTCGCCTCGCCCGATCCCACTTTTCGTAACGCTTACGTCACGCGTTCGCCAGCTTACTCCCCAAGTCAAGCGTGCGTAAAGAAGTTTCACTTCAAAAAATTACCTATTTTGACTATCTTTGTAAATATCTCTTTGGTGTGGCTTGCACAATAAATAATAATAATAGTACACACAGATTTATTTGTAATAACTCCTATGTACTTAGTGCAAATAGGATTGTTGTTGTGTGTTATTAACCGGGCACAAATCATTCCCATTTGTTTTCTAGACGAAAGTTTAAAACGGCTAAACGGATTTGGATGAAATTTGGCACATGGGTAGACCACATGGATATCTATGGTAAACCATGACCTGGTTTAGGATATAGGATACTTCTTATCTCGTTATTCCCACGGGGTGGACTTAAGCGGGTGAAACCGTGTGGCGTAGTTATTTTCAGATTACAATACATAGCGCAAGCATTTTCAAAAGATAAAAGGAGAAATAAAAAAGCACCACCATAACTAATTTTCCTCACGAGTCTGGTGATTATAGCATGTCCCTCTACAAGAAAAATAACTGTAAACATAAAATTAAACGTGGCTGAATGGATAAAATAATAGTATCATTATGTAACTAACCTGTTTAAGCAGTATATCCAGCATGAGTATGCAGCACGTGAGGTTCTGTGGCTTCATCTGATCATCCTTCTCTTTCTTATCCTGGTCGTTGTTAGGTGACTCTTTAGCTTCCTTGGGTTTTGTACCATCTGTCTCGGGAACAGTTACTTGGTGAGTATTATACGAAAAATTAAAAATGTGAAAAGTGATATTTAAGTAATTTACTAAACTTGGATTTCTGGAAGTGCACTTGACATAAAAGAACAATTTACTTTTCTTTTTAGTAAGATTTGAAAGACGTTTTCAAAATTATCTGATTTAAAAAAATGGTCATAGTTAGATTAGATAGATTAGAGCCATCATATTTTTACTATGTAAGAGAGATGGAACTATACAGGACGAATAACAGCATCTCTTTTTCACAAAGGAGCGCTGTTTCGCTTTAACACTTCATAACACGGGCCAACTTACATATTTCTCGTTATTTATAAACGTTGCATAAAGTTAAGAAACGGTCAAACGGCAAAAAATGACTGGCTAAGCAGTCGCTTGAGAGCAGTGGTGGCCCAGTGGTATCGGCCCCGACTAAGGGTCTCCCCACATTTATCGACGCGGAATCGGCTAAAGCCGAATGCGTATCACCAAACTACTCGACCCGAGCTAATAGGCAAACGGCTCGTTTCGCCGTCGGTCGGCGTCGCGACGCGTCGTCTGAGCCGAGCCGATGCGAATGGTATTAACACCCTTATTACGTAGGGATAAAGGCTTTTTTGACCGATATTAGCCGATTCCGCGTCGATAAATGTGGGGAGACCCTAACGAGTTGAAGGTCGATTTGATGAAGGTTGATTTCATTACCACTGCTCTTAAAACGGAGAAGGAAAACATCATGAGGAAACCGGCATGTCCTATAACGGCTAGAACCAAAAAAATCGAACACATGTGACATCCACCAATCCGCACTGGATCCGCGTGGTGGATTATGGCCCACTTCCTCTCTGGGAGAGGTCAGTGGGAACGTTATAGGCTGATTATGCTATTGTAAGCAGTCGCTAATCATTACTCAACTTGAAGAAACGTTTATAAATAGACCCATTTGTGTTTATTCAATTGTGTTAATCTATGTTGTTTCACAGTTTGACAGATAGATGTACAGTCAACAAAAGAGATAAGTATGCAGGATCGTTGGATATAGTTGAAGTTTAGTAAGAAACCGATGGATGTTCTCGAATAAAATTTAATTTTATTATTAGAAAACAAACAGCTCATTCATCAAATTAAATTTCAGTCGACAACATCCATCGGTTTCTTACTAAACTTCAACTATATCCGACGATCCTGGATACTTATCCCTTTTGTTGACCGTAAATAAAATAAATAATTACTTTACCTAGCGTAGGTGGTTTAAATATCTTCTCGGGCAGGTTGACGACGCAGTGGCTGAACAGGTCGAACAGTTGCGACAGCGGGATGCGCACGTCCAGCATGGAGATCGTCTTAATAGAAGCATTATGTTTAATCACTGACCCTTACCCGGTAGTAAGATAAACATATGTGCCCCAGAGGCGACTTTCAAAGAAATACAAGGTCCAAAAGTTGACATCCATGCGGATTAATATTTCGACGCCATATTTTAGTTTATTAATAGTTTTAGTAAAGTTAGGATTATAATATTGTTATTAATATTCATTAATTAGGTATCAGTTGTTATTTATGTACATATCATTTTGATTCTGAATAAAAATAATGACTTTGATGTTGAAAAAAGAAGGTCAAAAATACATACTTAATTCCTCGCTGAAGTTACTTGATATAGTGAGTAAAGATTTTTTTTTCTTTTATTCTTTATTAGATATACCCATCACGATCATCAATTTTAATTTGATCTTGTATAATTTCTCATATTTTAGACATTAAGTACACCTAAGTGATATGACAGCATGAGAATTAATAGGAAACCCGGCGTTTATTCCGTTGTTTTTAGGGGTAATTTAATCTGTCACGCTCCGCTTATGAGACACAATTGACCTTCTATTGTTTCGTCGCCGATCGGCGAACCGCGCCGCTTGACCGGTTAATATTAGAATAGAAAAAAATATTTACGCCAAAAACCAAAACATAGGTATATGGCAGTAGTAAACATCCTGAACATTAACCAGGGAAAAACAGAGGAATACGTTAGTATAGAATGAACATCGACGACCACGTGACCAAGTTACCTCTTAACGGCTTAAGCGACTTTTTCGGTAGAAATAGTTTGGGAAAATATGAACTTAGGGAGTAATGTACATAATAATCAAGCAAGTAATTAAGCGTCGTGATTATGTAAAATATTCTTATTTAGATGTCAGTATTACTGTACCTATTACACGTTTAGGAGATGCGCGGGCGCACGTTTTCTATAGGAATAAATATAGTTAAATATAGGTATGTATTTATTCCTATAGAAAAAGTGCGCCCGCGCCTCGACGCCGCCTCGACTCTAGCTCGTGTGGGCGACGCGCCTTAGGCTAAGCGTAAGCGCGCACCACGAAATTTAATCATTGCGGAAAATAATCACCAATCTGTGAACGAAACCAATATACTAGAGTCTGCGCTCTGCAATAAATAATTGCTTGACAAATTATATTAGCATTAGCGATTAATTTCAAAAGAACATGCGATTTAAAAAATCGCTTCGCAGTGCGCGTTTAGCCTGACGTTTTTGACTAAGACTTTGCTTTTTTTCTGACTGTTGTCTCGAAACGTGACACACTAGCTACTAAGCAAAACAGAAGGACTTTCTTCTGTTTTTTTTTTTTTTTGTAAGTTAAAACATCTTTTAACATGTTGTCAATACCTGAAACCACTCCAGCACGGGCAACACCGTGTCAGGAGTAGGTGTAGTGGTGACCTTGAGGACTGCGAACTTGTACAGGTTCTTCTCATCAACGCCCACCATCGCGCCTTCTGGCTCCAAGATCTTGCCCAGAGGAACCTTTAACTCCATCAGTTCCTGTAAATTAGGTGCTTATGTAAGATTTTTTTTGTTGTTGTTTTTTATTTTTTTTAACCGACTTCAAAAAAGAAGGTTCTGTATTCGACCCGTATGTATGTATGTTTGCATGTCCGCGATTTTCTCAAAAACTAATGAACCAATTTTGATAATTCTTTCACTAATGTTATCTACATATTTTCAGGAAGGTTTTAGTTTATAATACATTAGGTAATTATTCTTATGTACCAAGTTATGAACATTAATGTACTGCATCTCCGTCAGTTCTATGCAAATTTTGATGATTCTTCTAGTCGGTGTCTTCAATTCTTCAATGAACTAGTATTAATTGAATTTGTGTAGGATAGGTACAACTAAAAAGATTTTTACAAAAAAAAAACAGACTTAAAAAAACACTACAAAGTGATAAATAACTTTAATTTCGGAAGTCGGTGTCAAAAAACTAAAATGCAGAACCAACGACACCGACTTCAGAAATTTAAGTAATTTATCACTTTGTAATGTTTTTTTTTGAAGTCGGTTGTTTTTTTTTGTGTAAAAGTTTTTATTGATTTTTTATTTGTGCATATAACCATGGAAGGTGGATATGTATGGTCAGAAACGAAGTTTGTTTACCAGAAACACTTTTACAACTATGGGAGGTGTACGATCAGCAAAAAAGCAGGATAGCACTGTCACTTTTACATATCATTTACATTCAAACCGAAATGGAATTAATCGCACACCGTTTTTTAGTATTTCATGTAATGGTGACGAAAATGCTACATCTAATCCTATTATTATTTATAATGGTTTATTTAAGATTAAGAAACTAAAGCATTAGCTGACTTTTCTTGCCGACTGTAAAAAACGAACACAATAACAATTTAACTCAAAGTGTATAGGCCCTTTCAACTATCAAGGAATCTAGTTGGTCAGTTAGAAAGATGAAGTGAGTTGCTCTAGTCCAAAGCGTAGTATGTTCCTATGGTGAAGAACAGGCAAGAAACTCCATGGATACTCTTTTAAATCAAAGCCCGTCGAATTCCCGGTTCTTCATGGTAGTTCGACTAAACTTGTCAATGAACATCGATCGGTAACAGGCAGAATTGCAAGTAGGTTGATGCCTCACCTTTTCAGGAACATCAGTACAGATGGCCTCCATCCAGGCTGGCATTATGTAGTCCCAGATAGATTGCGTGATGATGCCGTAGGGGATCAAGCAGTACAGTCTGTAAATAATAGGAGGGGTCACACTAAGCCCTTATACCTACGCGCGACTTTTGAAGTGAAACTTATTTACGCACGCTTGACTTGGGGAGTAAGCTGGCGAACGCGTGACGTAAGCGTTACGAAAAGTGTGATCAGGCGAGCCGAACGGGAGTTGAGTAGGGGATATAAGCAAGAGAAAGCAGTGCGCGCGCGCACATTTTCTTTCTCCCTTCCTCTCATAGCCATATACGTTTGAAGTTTCACTTCAGTCGTGTGGTCATAAGCACACTCTGTTTTTTTTTTATCGCGGCGACTTTTTAACGCGGCGATTTTTTATTTCGCGGTGTTATTTACAGTGTGTCAAAAAAGACACTGCTATATTTTCAACTCTCGGCACTTAGCATTGCGTAGAAAGTCCAGTACGCGGAAAAAAATCGCCGCGAGAAAAATCGCCGGTCCCTAATTGGGCTAATACAGATTAAAATAAAAAAAACATTAGTTAGTAAATACTTTTAACCTCCTGTAGAGTAATTTTCTCAGCAGTGGACTTCCATAAAGCTGGTTTCTCACGGCGCGTGATGATAACACAAGTCACACCGCGACTACCCATAATGCGGAGGTAAAACTGTTCGCAACACGCGTGGCCGCGGCGTGACTCGTAGCGGTGCGGCGTGGCTGGAGACGGCGCGGCACGTTGGAGACGGTACGTGGTGACTTGAGACGGCACTCTATGGGGCCAAATTCGATGCTAATGGACATTTGATTTCGGAAAATCCACTTCAGTTTAGTTCATATTTGTGCATCAAATAATTTTCTACCTTCCACAATATTCAATAATATACCAGATTCAACTCGATACTTCCGATAGGCACGAGAAAAAAAAATTCATTTTCAATGTATGGAAACTGACCTTTCGGGTCGATTTTCTGAAACCTATTCAGAAGTATCGAGCTATCGTAATAGCTATTATTATTACTTGGCCCACTTTTAGCACAGAGGTACCACTATCAATATTATGTCGCCGGACTATCACGTTTAGGAGATTTTGACCTGAAAAGTGCAATATTTTGGCATTTTAATGTAAAGAAACTACATATAAAGCCAGTTATTTTATTACCGACTTCACAAAAAGGAGGAGGTACTATGTTCGGCTGTTTGTATGTTTTTTTTTGTATGTTTGTTCATCGAATACTCCGCCAATTGTCGACGGATTTTCAAAATTCTTTTTTGTTCCAAAGTAGATAATTCTGTGGTGGTCCCACTGTCACCAAGTTAGGATCTGATGATGGGATCTTAGAGAAATCGAGGGCAACCCTCAAATTTTGTAGGCTCACTTATTGTTTTTCGCATCGTTTATGAAGTATCTTGTGTATTTGCGTATGGTTGTCACCATCTCAGGTAGCTGGGCTGATGATGGAAGGTACAACTCCTTAACAGTAAGAAGTTACTTGAACAGGCAAGGCCTGTTTTAGTAAATTGTTTTAATGTTTGATAGGGCATTTGCCACATTTGGTCTCATGATCATCAGTCATGATCTGATGCTGCAGTCAGGATAGTCTGCAGAGTACCTAACTCCTCGACAACTAACAGCAGATATATCGTGTTTAGGCTCATTGAAAAGGGCTCGATGTGTGGATAAACGTACTGTTAATGAGGAACACCGAAGTACATAGAGACCTGATGCTGAAGCCAGGAGCATCAGAAAAAGTACCAACCTTGAAATTACAGCACCATAGTCGTGTTTGGGCTCATTTTAAACAGGACTAAATTTTAAGTTCAATGCAATGTTGACATAAGTCTGGCCTGATGCTGCAGCCAGGATTATCAGCATCTAGTCTAAAAACATCAGGTCAGGATTTGATGATGGGATCCTGGAGAAATCGAAGGAACTCTTCAAATATTATAGGCACACCTATAGCGATTTGGGTATTTTTTATAGTAACTCGTGCATTTGCTCTCGGAAAGCACTATTTGGTGAAGTGGAACTGATGATGAAGACCACAGATGGCCACCGGAACTACTCAATAATATCTAAGTATTTCACGGGTTGCGATTTGATTACTTTAATATGGTTGCTAAGCAATTTATGCTCGTCACAATGTGAATGGTGATATGGAGCTGATGGTGGACCTGGAGAACTCCTCAACAATTAACTGCACTGCATCGGGAAAAGCAATATTTTGTTTGTAAAAGGCGATGATCACTAGGCTATTGTAACTTAGATAAATTATAAGCAGACCCACTAAAAAGCGTGAAATAAAAACTTTTTATGAAAAAAAAAAACCGACTTCCAAAAAAAACACTACAAAGTGAAAAATAACTTTAATTTCGGAAGTCGGTGGCAAAAACCTAAAATACAGATCCAAAGACACCGACTTCCGAAATTAAAGTTATTTTTCACTTTGTAGTGTTTTTTTTCAGTTCCTATCGGGTTTACCGAATTTAAACTGCTATATTATTGAATTATCTGGAAGGAAGAAAACTTTTTGATGCACTAATATAAAATAATCTGAGGTTGATTTTTCAAAATTCGAAACGTCTACTAGTGTCGACTTTGGCCCCATAGGGCAGCGCGTGGTGTGACCTTGAACTCGCCTGGCGGCGAAGTATGAAGTAAGACGGAGTTTCAATAGAATACGAGTAGTCTCTTATTTTTATACTGGTTTTGTTACCAGTGACTTGCGGCTTACTGGACATGGAAACAGTATAGAGAGATTAGTCAGTGCCTGACGTAAACTGACGTATTTTTAATAGCCAATTTTTTAATCACGTCTAAATTGTCTATGGAGTATCTTAATTTGACAGGACTAAGCTAATATTTATCTCCTGGCCTTTTCTTAATGAAATAGAAAGAAAAAGATGCAATGAACTTAAGTTTAGTTTAGTTTGTGAACAAGAGAATCGGCACCATTATTAAGTTATTATAAAACAATATCCGCACTATTTTCGCATGCAATCAGAAGTGAGCCACAAAAAGGCTTATGATAGAAATAAGTACAAATACGAATCAAATTTAAGTACCTCAATGTAGTTCGCAAATATTTATTCATAATTATTCAATGTATTTATTCAGTAAGAAGACTGCACATTGCGTTCGAATATAACTGAACATGAACACAAGAATCTATTGATATACTAGCTGCGCCCCGCGGTTTCACCCGCATAAGTTTCGATCCCGTGGGAATATCGGGATAAAAACTATCCTGTCCTTTTCCGGGACTCAAACTTTCTCTATACCAAATTTCATCTAAATCGGTTCAGTGGTTTAGGCGTGAAGAGGTAACAAACATATAAACACACACACACACTCACAAACTTTCGCCTTTATAATATTAGTGTGATAGTGTGATTATAAACACCACTCAACCACAAAGTCTAAAACCAACAAACAATAACAATGATAATAGACATCTTTTTAAATGAGCCTGCGTACAGTCACGAGCACTAATATGTCAACACTTGGCAATTTTCAATAGCGATTTTTTCGTGAAATAACGAATGTACGAATGCAACGTTGAAATACGACACTACATAAACCTATGGATTCGAAAATACTATGTTCGTAATAACATAAAATTTCATTCAAAAATAAAGGAGAAAATCGCTTTTTAATAATGCCAAGTGTATACATACTTATGGCCGTGACTGTACACTTGTACAGTATGATTTTTAATCCAAACGGTAATTTAATCAATATTTTAAAATCAAAAATCAAAATATGGCACTTATGAAACGTCAGAAGCTAGGTCTTATGGAGAAGAGCGGGCAAGAAACTCCACGGTTACTCTTTTAAAAATAATTGGCTTTTACAATGTTTTCAAATTACAATAGATATGGGAAGACAGCATAGGCCTATCAACAAATACCAAGTACTTACTAAAATAAAAAAAGGTCTACAGATCTAAAGTCTACAAGGCCTACAAAGTCCTTACATTTACAAAATATAAAAGAATCTATCAAAAGGATAAATAAAAAATAAAATACAAAACCTATTAAAACCAAGTGATATGATTGCCTGCCTCTCTGCTTAGCGTTTGTGGACTACGAGAAAGCCTTTGATTCGATCGAGACATGGGCTGTACTGCAGTCTCTTCAACGGTGCCAGATCGACTATCGGTACATCGAGGTGCTGAAGTGTCTGTACGAAAACGCCACTATGTCAGTTCGACTCCAGGACCAGACCTCGAAACCTATCCTTCTGCAGCGAGGTGTGAGACAGGGAGACGTTATCTCTCCGAAACTGTTCACCGCTGCTCTGGAGGATGTCTTTAAGGTTCTGGACTGGAAAGGAGCTGGCATTAACATCAATGGCGAGTACATAACTCACCTTCGGTTTGCCGACGATATAGTAGTCATGGCTGAGACTATGGAGGACCTCAGTACAATGCTCGATGACCTCAGTAGAGCCTCTGAAAGAGTGGGTCTGAAAATGAACATGGACAAAACGAAGGTCATGTCAAATGCCCATGTAACACCCACTCTCATGAAGATCGGAGACGCTACACTCGAAGTCGTGGACGAGTATATTTACCTAGGACAAACTGTCCAGTTAGGTAGGTCCAACTTCGAGAAAGAGGTCAATCGTCGAATCCGACTCGGCTGGGCAGCGTTCGGGAAGCTACGCAATATCTTCTCGTCCCACATACCGCAGTGTCTCAAGACGAAAGTCTTTGACCAGTGCGTGTTGCCAGTGATGACATATGGCACTGAAACGTGGTCGCTCACAATGGGCCTTATTAGAAGGCTGAAAGTCACCCAAAGGGCAATGGAGAGGGCTATGCTTGGAGTTTCCCTGCGGGATCGAATCAGAAATGAAGAGATCCGCAGGAGAACCAAGGTAACCGACATAGCCCGAAGAATTGCCAAACTTAAGTGGCAGTGGGCAGGGCACATTGCTCGCAGAACAGATGGCCGATGGGGCCGAAAGGTTCTGGAGTGGCGACCGCGTACCGGAAGGCGTAGCGTTGGAAGGCCTCCCACAAGGTGGACCGACGACCTTGTGAAGGCTGCAGGAACTCGTTGGATGCGAGAAGCACAAAACCGGTCGAAGTGGAGGTGCTTGGGGGAGGCCTATGTCCAGCAGTGGACGTCTTTCGGCTGAAATGATGATGATGATGATGATGATGATATGATTGCCATTACAACCACTAATAATGAATTGAAATTAGAATTGTCTGTATAAATGACAAATAATAAGGTTGGCGGGCTAGGAACTACTGATCCAAAAATTCTCAGTAGTTCCTTCAAAGGAACTACGCGAAGGAACTAGTGAGCATAAACGTACTGCCCGTAGTGAGCATAATGTACGGCGACGGTTGATATCGGAATGTTATAAACATATATGCTGGTCGCGCCGATAACTCTACTTGCGCGATGCAGAATTTGTGTGACGTTAAGTTTATGATGCTGCAGGTCTAAGTCGAAGCATTTATTTCAAATAGGCACATAAAAGGTCACTTTTGAACGTCAAAAATTATTGGTGACGCTGTAGATGGCGCCACAACACTATGGTTTCAGGAGACGCGGCGCCTTTCGTGGTGCGACTTGTGATAAACCAGTTTAAGTGTTCTATTTACCTGTTGAGTCCATCCTTCAAGTGATGCGTCTTGGAGGCCAGGTTGTCCCAGTGGCCCGCCTGCCTCGTGTAGTGCGGCGGGTGAGGCAAGAGGCAAGCTACGAGCACAGAGCGGTGTGTCTCTGCTATGTCACGTAGCCAGCCACACACATGCTCGCATTTTAATTTCTCTACCGTGTTCGCTGTTTCGCCTGCAATTGAGATTTAATAGGAAGGGTCCTTAAGTGTAGGGGTATTATATAATAAAAATGAAATGCTGTTCGTTTGTAAGCGCATCTCGTCAGAACGGCTGAACCAAATTTTTTTTTTATCGCAAGCCGAGTCAGGCTTTTACGGAAAGTAAAATTTGAAAAGTTGCCGGGAAAATTGGAATATTCGGGAAAACTTTCAAGTCCATTTTCTATGGGATTTTTTATGAGTGTAGAAGCTAAGCAAATTTATTTGAACGCTCACAGTAAGCCCTTTAAAGGGCTTAATTAGCACATTTCAAAAATATAAATATTACTGAAATAAGCCCCAAAATAATAAAATAAAAAATACGTTTCAAAATCGCAGCGCGATTATAAGCTATGGTAGCGTGCGACCACGGGAAGGTACTTTCTTGATTCATCCTTTTCAGTAGTCGGGTTTTAGTTTTTAAACTTATTTTTTATTCTATTACAAAGTTAAGTTAGTTGTTATTTTTCTCATATCCACAATACCTAACCAAGAACTCTTAATTTAACAAACTCACCGGTATAAGAGAATGACGTGACATGGAACCAATGGAACAGCACGGACAACAGCCGTCCCAGGATCTCGTCAGGAGTGTCAGGGTTTGGAGTACACAAGCCCACCATCAGCCATACTCCATATCTAGGAAATATATTTGGATTTCAAGAAACTTGTCACTGTAGAGGGCGCAGTAAAAATTAAAGACACAGGAAGATAAATTCCAGGAAGGGTAAATAAAAATACATTACAACTGTTATCACTTATTTATTTTTAACTGTTGGTTGAGTAAACCGGAAGACAGCGGTTGCAAAAAAAGGTTAAAGCATAATGCACAGCTAATCTCTACACCTGTACAACTAACATTGCAGCCCGCTTATTCACAAACACTCGATATGCTTCCGTATCGTATCGAACATTAAACATTGTTATCGTAGGAGTCTTCTCAACGCTGTTCACAAGTCCAAAACCCGAAAATTTTGTCAGTTTAAATCAAATAGACGCCCGCTATTCTTCCAACAGCTATTTACTGTTGAGGGTAAGTCAAATCAGGTTATCGAAATGTCAGGTTTTCGATACGGTAGCCTGTCGTATGGTTGTGAATCAGGGCTCTGGAGACTTTATTATTTTTAAAACTCTTTCGTTCCTTTCCTTAAATAATTTATACTAATAATAAAGCTAGAGTTTATTTGTTTGTTTGAACGCACTAATCTCTGGAACCTCCAGTCTGTTCAAAGAAAATATTTTTACGTTTGATTTTTAACATCACGCTAGGACTCGGGAGCCGAGCAAAAAGAAAAACAGTCAAAAATAACGCTAAGCGAAAACGAAGTAATTGCGCAGGCGGGCGATGCGATACGATGAGGTGGGTCGGGGGAACAAGAAATTTCAGGCGGACGAATTCGTGGGCAGAAGCTAGTCAGATGATATAAACCACAGATATAGATATACCTAGATAACGCAAGTGTCACGAACTGTATGAAAACTAAGCGTGCCACTTTTTGACTGCCTACTATGACGTCACAAGCTCGCGCTCTCTCGCTCACGCTCACCCAGCCAGCAGTACGCAGGACTGAGCGCGAAAGTGGCGGCTTATGATTTTCGATCGTAAACTGGTGCGATTTTTGGCACGCGAAGTAGGTGCTCTTGCGTTATCTAGGTATATCCATATCTGTGATATAAACTAAGCCTCACCTTCCAAGCAGTTGCCGGTCTTCAACCGAGATGGGGTCAGGCAGGTCTACACTGAGCGGAGGCTTCAGCTGCTCCGTGGAACTGTCAGGATCCTCCATGTTGATAGGCTTGGCTTCTTTTAGAAGGCTGTAAATGAAATTTTTAGAACTTATAACCCCACCAAGTAAACAAGGGGCTTGTGGCTAAGTAATACCAGCCGCGCGGGTTGAGCGATCAGGTTAAGCTACGCTTGCCGCGGTTAGTCCGTGGATGGGTGACCATCTTTACATACTAAGAACCCTCCGTGCCTCGGAAAGCACGTTAAGCCCTTGGTCCCGGCTGTCTTTCGTAGGTCTTTGACAGTCGTTACGGGTCGTCAGAAGCCCGAAAGTCTGACAACCAGTCTTACCAAGGGGTATCGTATTACCCAGTAATTGAGTTGTGTAGGTCAGATAGGCAGTCGCTTCATATAAAATACTGGTACTCAGCTGCATCCGGTTAGACTGGACGCCGACCCCATTGGCAAAAGGCAGGCAGATGATTAAATTTTAAACATCATTCATTCATAATTCACCTGTCGTGGTAACATTTTATAATTGTATTTTATGTTTTGTTTTTGGATCGTTCTTTAAGAGTTTCTTCGATTGAGTTCCTACAGTGTTTTTTTTTTGCACTGGGACAGTACTATAGTATTTGGCTCTACACAAGCCCAAATTCCAAAAAAGTCGCTTGAGCACTACCCGGCGCCTCCACCATATGTAGTGGGGGTCGTAGCAATGGATGTGTTGACGACATATAACTAAAAGGTGTTAAGGCTTGTGTTGAATTTACCGTTGTACGATAAGATTCTCTTAAACAATAAATGCTATACAAAGCTTAACGCCTTTTAGTTATATATGTCGTCAGCACATCTATTGCTACGACCCCTACTACAGTACTAATGGTTCTGAACCCAGTTTCTCCATACAGTCCTAGTAACAAAAAAACTTTATAATAATAGCAATATAACTAGGTAAATCACCTGATGATAGCCTCAACAAGGTTGGTCTGCATGTCGCTGTCCATCTGCCAGGCGAGAGGCAGGCGAGTGTGTACCACGTGGTCACCTCCTCGTCTACTGTTGTGACGGTTGCCGTGACATTGCTGGCAGTATCTGACAACACCAATAATATAACATCAAGGATTGTCCGAAAGGGTTACCGCTGCCCCGGAACATAAAGGGCTAAGGAAGGAACACGGATGGGTTTTAGTCAGTAAGTCTGACACTCCCTTCCGCTCCACCCAGAGCCGGAGGGGTCATAAGGTTAACATTTTAACACTTTCCGAGTTTTGGACATGGCCGATATCGGTGAAGGAACATATCGTGAGGAAACCTGGACTTATCATTCAAACTCAAAGCATTTATCCATACTTACTAATATTATAAATGTGAAAGTGTCTCTGTCTGTCTGTCTGTATGTTACTTACCTTTTCCCGCCTAAAACGCTGAACCGATTTAGATGAAATTTGGTATAGAGATAGCTTCAGTCCCGGAAAAGGACATAGGATACTTTTTATACCGATATTCCCACGGGATCGAGACTTATGCGGGTGAAACCGCGGGGCGCAGCTAGTTTCAAATAAACCAATTACAGGCACTTTTGAATTGTCAAGGATGGGATGTAATATAAGTCTGAAATCGCCAACCTGTCTTGATGGCGTGGTGTATTCTCTCTACTCTGTTTAAGACGAGGCCTTTGCCCTGCATCATCAATCAATTCGTCCGCATCGTTGTCATCAGGAAAAATGCCCAAAGGGCTGTGGCAGCATTGCCACGTTGTATGGCAACACTGATTCTTTGGCCAAAAAATTGGCCAGTCCGCTTGTCATATAAAGAGTCGACTAACCGCTTGGCAATGTCTTTAAAAACTATGTGGCCTCTCGGACCCCACGGCCCTAGAGTTCCACCCCCAAACAGCTCGAACGTATACTAGTAAGTTCCAATAAGATTGGAATATTTGCGCCGTTTGACTTTTTCCGCACCTGCAGCAGCCGCCCCGGCACAGCAGCCTGCCGCGCTAGGAACATGGGATTACACAATGGTATCGACACAAGTTACATCCCACACCTGCCCCTGCTTAACTTCCAAGGCATTATGGTCATTCCGTCTGGTCTCTTCCCATCGTTGTGCCAAGTCATTGGGTTTTAGAACATCTCACACTCAGCTTGGTAACAAGAACACGACGGATGATCAACATTGATGATGATGATGCCCTCTTTTTTTTTTTTGGTGGGAAATTATCAAATAACTTCTCCCGCTCTGGGCGGAGCGAGAGGGCGTGTCAGACTTTTACTGACTAAAACCCACCCGTATTCCTTCAGTTGCCTGTGCCAGGGCCCACGGTATCTCTTTCGGACAACCCGCGACCCCGGCAGGCTTCGGTCCTGGTAGACCCCGTCAGATGATGATACCCTAAGTTGAACAAATTATAACGCCCCTTTATCTTACCTTATGGGGTGGTTTCCATTGTAGCTAGCGCACTCGTTGGAAAAGCAGATTGAATATGCAGCCTTGTCTGTTGAACGACAGTTCTGAAATCACACATTCATTCATTTTATAAGTATTTAACACTTGTTTTTAAAGCATACCATTGAATATATCGCACCTTCGGTGCAACAAAGTCACAAATAGCAAAACTGCAAAATTGAGGTAAGTAGGTATGCCAAATTGTCTCTGAACCATGCAAGTTGGGGCAACAAAAACATCCGCGAAAGTATCTCAAAATTCTACTAGATGGCGCAGGTGCCTTGGTGGTTATAAATGCGAAAAAATGAGGAAATAAATGCGAAAAAAAAAATTAAAGTCCTCTCCTGTAAAATTCAAAAATGAGTTGTTGTGACTTTGTTGCACCGAAGGTGCGATATATTTTTTTAATATAAAGTTTATGTAATTACTTTATTTTCGCAAACCATGGAAACCTGCTGTTGAGGATGCAGGATATCGAAGAAGCGCTGATTCGGATGTTCCCTGAACATAAAAGAACGGGAAGGTTTTAGTGTTGGACGAATTTTTATGGACGCTTGAGACAAGCATAAAAAAAAATCTGGTTTATTTAAGGCTTTATGAGCATTTTTTTTGCAATAGTAGAAAATTTACATGGCAAATTGGCTGAAAATCGAATGCAACCAAAAATCAATAATACAAGTTTTTCGATTTTTGACCTATAGCCATAAGTAGTTTAGAATGTGTTACTAAACTTGACAGCTAACTTTTACTAAGCTGTTATTAGCAGACAGTGAAATAACCGTCCCAACAATCTATACGGGCCAAAGCACACACGCTACTTTTTGCATCGGCGATCGGCGATTCAGCTGCTTTTTAGAAGCTAAATGCAGCGACCAAGCATTCCACACCGCACACTTAAAAACGCCAAACGCGGCGATTCAGTCGCTTTTCGGAAGCTCGATACAGCGGCTGAACGCTACACTCCGCACACATTCGGATGCAGGTCGCAGCGATTTGGCATTTGCGCCAGCATCGGAGCAATCGCTAAAACGCGCGCTTCCGATACCACGTCCGAACGCAGAGAGTCGCCAAAACGCGATGCAGAATCGGAGCAGTCACTAAAACGCGCGATTCAGATACCGCTTCCGAACGCAGAGAGTCGCCAAAACGCGATGCAGCATCGATACAGCCGCAAAATCGCCGATCGCCGATGCAAAAAGTAGCGTAGTAGCTTTGGCTCTACGTTTTTCAGATCCAATCATTATGTTTATATCATACCTGTGAATCTCATTAGCGCACTCTATACACAGGTACAGAGGGGGAGGACTGTCTGACGCAAAGGTGACACTGATGCAGTGGTCGTAGCACACCTTGGCTGCCTCGGCCGTGCCGGCGTTGGGACACATGTCGCGTTGGCACAGGAATGGGACCAGGTCATCTGGAATTAGAAGATTGTGGAGAATTTGTGATATTTCGCCAAAAAAAAAATTATTTATATTGTATTGTCTTGTATGAGAGCCAGGGATGCACAGATGTTTGTCTTGAAGTGTTAATAAAGAAGTTATTACTATATTGTTTTGATAACTGCTTGCGCGATGAAAGAAAGAAATAAATAAAATACGTTTATTTGCGGTGAAAATGACGCAAAAAAGAACATAAACACAAAAAATAAAATAAAAAGACACATCCACGCAAAACGGCTATCGCTCAGCATTATGCTGCGACCCTATGCAAGACAGAGCCCAAGCGCTGGTTTTCAGCGACAGCCGGCGCTGACGTAATGACGTCGTCTCATGCAGCAAACAATTATTAAAACACCGTACTGGTACAGTGTACTTAAAGAAAAATAATTGAATTTAAAAGTGATAGAATAATTATATTAAACATAGACATAGGATATAGACATAGGTACTATGAGAATATCATCCTCAATAAACATTTTACACTTTATGTAGTGGCAACATTTCGAAGCGTCCTTTCGATGCAGGGTTTTGCGTGACGTCATTGGGATTGCTTCGTTCGCATGAAGCGTTGTAGATGCAATGCCATAACTAACCCAAGTTAGAACACTACTGCTCTTGTTGTTCTTGGGCAGCAGACAGTCTGTATGCTATGACATACAACATGACAGATACTCACTGGAGAACTTGCACAGCAGTCCCTTCCTGTCGAACAGCTTGGCGTCGAATGGCGGCCAGTAGTAGAACAGTAGCTTGGCAGCAGATAGTCTTGCGCCCCACGTTCCGTATGCTATGACACACAGGATATCTTTGACGACTGATTGCTTCATCGACATCAGGCATTCGAGGAGTTGGCAATGGTGGGCTGGAAGATACACACAAGTATAAATATAAGTTTTAGGATGGAGAAAAAGGATCCTAAAAGATTAAAAACAAAATAATAGATTGACTGAAGGTTGGTAAAAAATCTGTAAAAAGCTTATTTATATTGACAGAATACTTAATGCATAATAATTAGAAGTTGAGTAAAAGTACTTAAAATAGAGTAATTAAAAAAATACTAAAAAAAATATTAGATATTTTTTTTAAAAACCGTAGCCGCAAATAAGTGGAAGTCCAATCAAAATATTTTAATAAAAGCCAACGTGTTTAATTTAACTAATAAAAAAGGCTAGAAATAATTTATTCTTAAAAGTATTTGTGTAAGACGCCGCTGCTGAAACCTTTCAATTTATAAAGCATGTGTGTGTATTTGCATTGAGTTGCTATTATTAATTGTAGCATTGCAAGCTTAAGAATGAGAAAGTTGAAGAAAATAATTCAAAAGTACCAATCTGCTAACTCTACAATAGCCCAAGCACTAACCCAAACTGCGCGAAAAAACAAAAATCGACCCTAACATCACTAACATAAAGCTTCAATACCATTGCACGAAAGAGCTAACTCATAAATCATTTTTACAATCGCTCCTGTCACCGCCAAATGGAACTACAAGCAAAACACTGCCGCAGTGCGACAGTGCATTACTAGTAGCGCCATCTACCAAAAGTTACCAAACTCACAGACCAGTCACTCCACAATATTAAACGAGATGGTATTACCGTTCAAGAACTACCGCATTGCGACACTGCATACCCAGCTGATGCAGTCTACTGTATTCCTGTGGGCTCTTATACTAGTCCAGTAAGAAACAACGTGTTTTAGAAGCCCAACAATATGACGTCAATTTAATACTCAAGAACTACTGCAATGCGACAGAACATTGTCAGTGGCACCATCTACTAGCTTTACCGACGAATCGAGGCGTGATCGAGATCAAGAGCCCATTCGACAATATAAAAATTAAAAAATCAGTCAGAAACAACGTATTTTTGCCATGACCCCATGTCCTATTTATAAACTAATTTGCAATAAAGATTGAATTGAATTTACAGAAATAAAATATCATTTAACACGCTAAACAAGGCGGAATCACTCACCAAGAAATACCGCAATGCGCAGATGGCGTCACCACTCATAACTCGTATCTGCAACGCCGAACTAGATGGCGCCACCACTCAAAACTACCGCAATGCAACAGGGAGTTATAGCGCCAATGACAGCGCTGGTAAAATAGAGCAATGCGACATTTTATGACTAACGATATCGCCACCGCTGCAATGCGACTGTACATAAGTAGTGGCGCCATCTAGTGAACGTTGCGACGACTCATCAACACAGTCTAGTTAGATCAACGTGTTTACAGTGCCACCTCTGCAATATGACAGTGGCGCCATCTAGTGATGATCCTCACAATAACTCAAATTCTAGTCAGATAGTAAATATAACATATTTTACTAGTGATTCCGCCTTGTCTCGGGCTAGGCGACAAAAATACCTGGCTAATTATTTTTTACAGTAAAACCATTTTAGTAACCTACATTTTACAACAAGAATGTTGCAACATACCTACTGCTGAACAAAGGCAATTTGGTCATTTTCATTTTTTATGGGAAAAATTATACTTTAGGGTTTTTTTTTTTACTTTTAATTATTTTTAGTCTAATAACAAAGCAAATACAACAAGACAAGACTTCAATAAAAATGGCAGCCAAGAAGGAATGTTTTGTTGTAGTTGGACAAACAAGAATGAGTTTTATTCTGAAAAATGCTTGGAAATTCCGGCAATGTTAGTATGAATAGCCATATCCGTCGTGTCGTCCATCATTGATTCATTGCCTCTTTTGCACGCCGCTGCAGTAACTATTGTTTTTGTCTAAATAGAAGTCCTGTAGGCGTTTTATTAGTTACATTTTCCAGGACATTTTCAATAACATGTGAATGCATAAAGGCTTTATTCAAATAGAATCCCAGGCCATTGTTTTTTTTTTCGTTATATGTGCCTGGATTTTCCCAAATTTTGGACCTTGACCTTCTAAGGGCCAAAATTACAGTTGCGAGTTAACGATAGGTCATGTATACAAGAAGGTAAATAGAGGATAGACGTATTTTCTGGTTTTACCCGACTGGGCGAGAAAAAAGACAGGGTTATGTTTTTACTTAAATAAATAGTACTTACCTGGATTGCTTGAGTGCTGGAACACCATCATGATGATAGCGGCGACTGACTGGGATGCCTGGCTCTCTTCCTCCATGCCCGCATACTTGCGTGCTAAGAAAACGATACATTATATTAGTTTGTTGTTTAAAAGAGACTGACGGAGCCTTTAGGTAAATATTTTTTTCAACTTTCGGCCATCAAATTAAGTACATATATGTATTATGATGGTATATTTCACTGACAACATATTATATACAGGAAGATTTTTTTATCACCATCCAAATTTTTACAGGATGTCCTACCCATGAATATGAACAACTTTCACAATGGTACCAACTCTGAAATCACGAAAAAAAAACATCAGCAGTTTCATACAAAAGTTCAATACCTACCTTGACCAAAATGTATGAAACAGCTGATTTTTTTTTTCGTGATTTCAGAGTTGGCCCTGTAGTGAAAGTTGTTCATATTCATGGGTAGAACACCCTGTAAAAATTTGGACGGTGATAAAAAATCTTCCTGTATAGCAGTACATCTTGAAAATTGGATAGCTTTTATTGAATATGAGATGTATTCTTTCTTTAAGTAAACTATAACCTGTAGACGCACTTCCCCGCGAAATAGGGCAAGCGCGGTGTAAGTTCTTAAATCGCGTAATTTATGTTAATTTTAGGGTTTGTTAGCCAATTTTTGTGTTGATTTTCGTTCCAGAATCGGGGTGTTAGGCGTGATGTAAAACGAGTTGCTTTATGTCTTAAAAGTGAAAGCGAAAGTTTGTGAGTGTGTTTGTATGTTTGTTACTTCTTGACGCACAAACGGCTGGACTAATTTTGATAAAATTTGGTATGGAGGTAGCTGACACCCTGGATTAACACATAGGCTACTTTTTATCCTGATATTCTCACGGGATCGAAACGTATGTGGGTGAAACTGCGGGGCGCAGCTAGTAACACATAATCCCCGAAGGATTAAGCAGAGATGTACACCCACCCACGTCTCGCTAGTTATGTTTAAGTCTCATGTAATAGGGGACGAGAGTTTATTATACTATCGTAAAATGGGGTGAATAGAGTCGCAGGGTTAAATTGAGACAACTATGAGAGGGACTTTAACATTGAATTACCAAAGCATTTAGTTTTTGTTGCCACAAAGAAAATGTCTTGTTTTTTTTTTAATAAAATATTATTAAAAAATAATGTATTAAATGAATACATTTAATACATGATATGAAAATAGTGCTCGTTAAAATGAAATTTTTATTTTTCATTTACTGTTACACTTTTTGACTTCCGTATGAATGCTAGAAGATAAGAAGATAGAAGATAACCGAAGGGATAAAGTGGGAGAAGGCTATTTTTAACAGTAAGAAAAATGTGAAGTAATTTTCTGAGTTTTTTGTATCATTTTTAATATTTTGCCACGCGAAAAACACTGAGCAATTCAACAATCTTACTTGAAATACATGGCCAACAATACATAGGTAATACGGGCTGGGCTGGTGTCCTGGTGTCCGCAACTCCACGTCAATGAACGTATTTTTTTTTTTAAAGATTTTTAAACATCGGTCATTCAATTAAAATTGTGATATTACCGCATTTTAATAATAATTTTTGAGTCATTATTTCAACCTTCGTTACTACACAAAGGTCACTTGTTATGTAGGTACTATTTTTATTTTTTGTGGCTACCTTAAGAGTAATTTGCGAGACATTAGGAAAGCAGTCATTTTGTAACAGGAAAGTTAAAAATAACTTTCCTGTTTCCCGCTTTTCCTAATTTTTTTATGTTACAGTTGTAAGCTTGTTGCAGACCCGAAAACAAATATGTACTTAGGTATATCAAATTCGAAAGTCATTCATTCAAATTAGATTGACAATGGGCACTTTTTTAACGTCAACATTACATGGACAGTTCCCCAAAATGGCCGCCTTTCACCCCGTCAATAGACCGTTCTACGAAAGGGTGTTTTTAGAGGCGGGAACTTTAAATAAAACACAGAAAAATGTTTTTAATATCCATGAAAATCGGTTTATTTAATAGATAATTTTATGGCATTCATGTTTGAATATGATTTCGGGCATGTAGCCGCCGCGTCTGACGCGAAGACCAAGCTTATTTTGTTTATTGGCTGAATATACCTAATGAAGGAAACATTTGACGAACGACTAATTTTACGAAATGGACCGGTTAACTAGCCACTTCGTTCGTGCGTTTTGGCGCCATTTTAATTTTTTTCTGTAAAGTCGCATGTCCCAATAGACTAGAAAAAAAATTGAGCATTTGGATGCCATGTTCGACGCATTATTGCCGAAATACAGCCTGATTTACTGTGGAGAGAGTGAAAATTCTACCTCCAAATTAGGTACGCCATGTACGCGCCAGACGCGGCAGCCACATGCCCGAATTATATTCAAACATGAATGCCATAAAATTAATGCTATCAGCCACCCTGCGACCACCGTTGCTCCAACTAGCCTAAGGACGGGTCAAACATAGTTATAGGTAACAGTAAATAAGTACTTACTGATAGTAAAAGGCAGGATATAATAAGAGAGTAGATGCAGGATCTCCTGATGAAGCGCGACTGGGAACATTGCGACGCAGTAGGCTACCAAGAATGGTAGGTTGTCGATCATGTCGTACTCCAAGAAAGGCAGCAGGCATCCCAGGCACTGCAGGATGGCTTGACCGAATGCTGGAAACAGTTACATGTTATTGTATGTTTGTGTGTGTTGAAAAAGTGATCCAACGGAAGACGGCGCCAAATGCTACAAAACAATAGAAAAACAAAATAGTCATCACACATACCCAGTGTCCCATACTGCAGATGTGGTGTGGAGTCAACGAGCCCAGATAGCGCGTTGAACAGGCTCTTATAGTCCAGGTTGGGGTACAAACCCATCCTCTCACTGTCATTGTCAGCATCCCGAAGCATCTCAAGCGGTGAGCGCGGGACATCTTTGAGAACGCCTGGTGAAATTATAAGGCAATCAGCAAAAGGCAAATTTAAAAGAATATGGTACTGTAGGCGTTATTTTGCCATAGGCGCGCCAAGAAGTGAAATTCTAAAAGTATAAATTAGAAGGGACTCAGTGCATAGGTGGTCGGACTCTGGACTGCTAAGAAGTTCTGAAGTGGAGCTGTGGAAATCGGAGCCTAATCTAGCTTTTTACATTCAATCTGTAGCAGTATCTACAACGCCACATGCGAACAACGCGTCATACTGACGTCACTCAAATCCTGCATCTCGCAAGCACAGTTTACCGCGCAACTAGCATAGATACAACAGCCCGACATGAATCATCGGGCAGTTGCCCGCCAGACACGACACCCATCTGAACGGAGGATCCTCCCTTTTCTATGGAGGTTGAGTAAACTTTACACCCTGTTCCTCATACCTCTTTAAAATTCTCATCTTTAATAAAAATGATGTCCTACCTATGGATCTTGGAGATGGCTACAAGGACTAAAGAAACCTAGCTAGAGCGAGCACACTTAAAACACAAATCGGGCAAGCGTCCACCATTGTCTACAAGGAAAATCTGACATCCTTCCGGCGCTGTAATCTGCAGACTCTCCATGAAAATCTATACCTAAGACCAAAAATCATACGTACACCCTATTAGGACTAATCAAGTTAAAGGGTACTTACTAAGAAGAGTCTGTGAGAAGTATTTGACAGTATTGGCAATGTCAGTGCCGAGAGGCAACGGCTGAATGTTGTGTTGTAACCGCAGCTGGGCATCGTAGAGGCTGCGAATCTTTGCTGTAACTGTATAGGACGAGGCTAGAGAGTTATCCTATTAGTAAAGTGGCCTTTTTCTTCATTTAGCAGAAGAAGGAGAAGATATTGGTAAGCTTGGGCCAAACTGAGGCTTCCTAGCGCGGGTTGCGGCACAAAATTAGCTCGCGCCGATTGTGTCAACTTGTAAGGTGTTCAAACTTGCTCGAATATTCGCGCGACTTCTTAATCTTTAAAACAATCGATGTCCACAGTCGCGTCCCGGCGGGATTCGCCTCAGTGTGGCCTGCGCTTGAGGCTTGCGTTATGTAAGACTAAGAGTGCCGAGTTAAGCTATTATAGTTTCATTTTAAAACTATTCCAGTACTGTTTAAAATATTTTTGAGGAGACGGAGATCAATGAGAATTATTTATTTTATAATGTTTTATTTTAGATGTTTGCGTTGAATTGTCTCTATAATTCTACTACTGGTAGGTTATGGCTACTCTTGCTTCAAGTTTAACAACTGTTTCGCAGCGACTTCTAATCTACGACAGGGTTATATCTAAGCTCCTGAACTTAGGGTCTGAGCTGCATTCCAGATTTCCACCGGATGCCGAAATGTTAACTTTAGAAAATACCTAAGATTCCTAAACTACCTATTTATTATAATGAGTACCTATCTACCTCAAACCTACGCAAAGTCAAATCATTTATTTCAAATACGCCCATAAAAAAACCCCTTTTGAATGTCAAAATTAACAAGAAAAATAAAATTAATTCTAACTGCCCTTTCCAAGCATACCTCTTTATTAGTTCAACCCTTCAAAATATAACAATGAAGCACTTTTGTTAAAATATATCATTTAGAAGCTTTTATTGTAATAAACAAAATTACTGGGTGGTAGGTACATTCGTGTAGGGGAGCGAAACGTGGGATCAGTTTTCATACAGAGAGGGTTTATTATTAGTTATTAGGTACACAACTCTCCTTTCAAAGCATTATTATAAAATGCAACCCTCAAAGGGCCCAGTATCCATCAGATTATGTCAGAAGCAATTAATTAGCATGGCTACATAGGGGTGGATTGCGATCAGTCACAGATAACCAACCCTTTCTAAGGGTGTAGTTTTTTTTTAGTAAATGGCAACCCTCAAAGCGAAATAGAATTTAGTAAATAACTGGCACCCTCGAACCAGAACTCCTTTATGTACACTTTTAAGTGACGCAGTGGGCATTGAGTGCACCTAATGGAAGATTTTTGCCGAATATACCTATATACAGAATTTTGATCAATTCCATAGTCGCCATTCTGTGGTACGGTCAGCAGCAAAAGTCGATTAACACTTCAGTTTTTTAAATCTTGGTTATTGATCAAAATATTTGTTCAAAATTGCAGCAGATTTTTTTTTAGAATATAAACTCTTTGCTATTATGTGACAAGCTAAAAAGCAGTTTCCTGAGAAAAATTGTTGTCAATTTGATAACATGTAAAAATGACAGTGTTAATCGACTTTTGATGCTGACTGTACAAGATAGAACGAAAGTAGTAACGGGCTAATATGGCTAAATATTAAATAAGTAATTTGTGCACGTAATAAGCGTTACGTATTATAATATCTAAAGTTATTCTAACTATTTTCGAGATAACTACGGTCAAAGGACCTACTGTTTAAAATGCCTAAAGATCATTTCACAGATTTTTGTAGTAACTAATGAACGAAATACTTATAGGAGAATTCACCTACGGTTAATTCAGCTACAATTAGATAATAAACCTAAGGTTAATTGAACTAACGGACGATTCACCTACCGTTGGTTTTTGAACAAAAACTTGAATTTGTCTGTTTTCGTGCTTTTGAACCAGAAGAAGACGGTCAACGTCAGGGGCGACCGACGTTCGGTTTGGTTAGGTTCCTTTAAACCCTGCAGACAAAAATAGGAGCCTCGCACAGCGGAGATCCTATTATCTATATCGCAAATAAATTGATTTGATTTGAACGCATCAAAGCCGCCATCTTTATCGCAACAGCGAAGAAGCGTGGGAGCGAGTGCGATGGAGTTTAATAATTATGTATACCTTTAGGTATAAACTTTACCTAACTGCAGAATGGTTAAACCAAGATTGAATTGAGGTTTAGAAAAAGTCAATAAAATATTTATTTTACCTATCAATGTTGTTATTTATTCAAAATTGACTGGAATCGTTTCTTGCTTCTACCAACCCGCCCTGGGCCCGCGTGGGGGATTGCGGCCCACACCTCTAACAGAGAGAAGGCCTGTGTCCCAGCAGTGGGAACATTATAGGCTGATTAGGTATGTGTTAGGTATTATGATGTGTTTCTTGCATCGTCAAATCAAATACCTGCGTTCATTTTTGTGTCCATCTAAACAGCCTCCAATCTCCTATACCCCCTAATTTCCTTATTGCCCACCCTCCAATCTAATTATAGGAAATAAGGAAAACTTTCGACAGCAACATAACGCATGGCGTTCTCTAGGTAGGTTCAGTTAGACTAACAGAAACGTTCCCCTACGATCTAAAAGACTACGAACCAATTCGTAAATTCAAAAACTATTTTTTACGATTTTTGGATCTATGGAAATCTCCTATTGAAAGTCGAAGAAGTCTTTAAAAGACGCCATTTCTAACGTGTTGTTATATTTCAGTAGGTGTACAGAAACAAACGTTCAGAAAACGAAATTAAAACTACTATTTATTTAGAAGATAATAAAGATTCCAATATTAATTTTAAAAAGCCGTATTATGTTATTTGTTTTGTAATAGGTAGTAGGTCAGCCTCGAAAAACGCCCACCGTTCGACGCCATCTTGAACGGGAACCTAAGCATGAGTATCTACCCACCTACGCTTTCTTACTAAATACATTTAAAATATCGGGTCTTTTCCTAAAATAATACAAGGAGGTAAAGATTTCAAGAACGAATTCGTATATACTGAAATTAAGTACATCGATATTTGGAAAAATAACGTCTTAGTTGAAAGCCGTCCAAGACAACGGCCAAAATTTTAAGATTTCGCGCCTAATCAGAGAAGAAATACGCATGCGTCAATTACGTCAAGTGTTACGTCAAGAAAAAAAGCTTCGTGTTTAAAATAATCAAATATATTATAAGTACTGCTTCGGTTTCAAAATCGAGAACCTAGATTTGCCAATCAATCAACTATCTCAACTAATAAAGGCTAGTTATAACACAAAACAAAGTTCCGTTTCCCGATAATGTGGCACATTTAATCCGGGGCGCGGGACGCATGCGTGGTGACCGCGTAAGGGGCGGGGTAGACGCCTTCAGATTGGTTGCTGCAATGCGGCATAACCGCCGGGCGCATGCGCGGACTGGCTATCGATCGGCGTCACCTATTAGCTAAGGGCGCGGTCGGGGCGTTGCGAGGTGCAAGGGTGCAAGGGGAACTCGCGCATACGTCCCGCGCCTGTGCCAAAACTGTTTTTTTTTTGTGTATTTATAGATAGTTATTATTGATTTATTGAAAGCTAGTTATTAGGGATCTGATTTTGAATTTTTGTCTGGGACTGGGAGTAATCTAGTTTTCTCAATATTTATGTTAATTTTTTGGGTTATTGAAATCTATTTTAAAAAGAGATTTTGATTATTTCTTTGGATTTTATTTTAAATTATTATTTGCAAATATTAAAATAAGCATTTTAACAGTAATGGGATAGTTATAGTAAAATTTATTAGACAACCCTTTTTTAAATTTATTTGGAATGGCAATTTTTTACATTTGGTCTTGCCAGAACATTGGCAAGTCATACATTGAAATCACAGGTATAAATAAAAAAGCAGCATTCATTATATTTATTTATATATTCACATTCATTTACTACACATCAATACACCATGCAAAAAACAAAAGAATCTACCACCAAGTACAGTGACTACATTTTCAAAGACTAATTACTTAATTACATATTTTTTTAAGACAGACACCAAACTATTTCTAACATTTTTGACATCAAATCCACTACAGACACACAGATTTCTTTATACAATATGTAACAGAAAGTAAGCAAGACCTCAAACAAAAGATTTGTACTAGCTCCCACAAGGTCATTTGAAAAGCAGTCTTATGGCTTCGGTGTAAGGCTCAAATTCTCGTAACTCGTCAGATTGACTGATTATTATATTTTTCATGGAAAATTCTCAGTAATAAGAAGAAACTATTAATAGGACTTGCTTAAATTCTGTTACTCGTTGTATTATGTATAGATATATTTTAAGTAAATAAATATTCCAGAGGAGCGGCAGATGGATGATGACAATTTAGTTTGAGTAAGCATCATGTTATAAAAATCTTTATGTTAATAAAAGTATAATAGAAACATTTTGACGTTACAATGATATTATAGAGAACAAAGATATTTTATAAATAGATTTTAAGAAAATTTCGAAAACCTTTAGTTTAATTTTTATAATAAAAATTATTGCAGCAATTTTTCCTAAAAAAATATATTAATGTGCAAGGTAATTCACAAAGGGTGGGAATTTTAGTACAAGATTTTTTTTTAAATTACTCATATTATTATCATTAAAAAAATCGGACAGATTTTGGAAAATATTTTGATTACCACTTACATAAAAAAAAAACACAGACAAGAGATTTACATAGACATACATACACAGAAGGATAAGAATAGATATACATTAATAGATATGAAGGAGATAATATGACAGACAAAGCTTCCCCGGAAACCCCCACACCAGGATAAGCAGCGGGATGGTACGGACAGATTTACTGGTTTAGCCAACATTTTAGAAAGGTGAGCCACATAAAGGAGAAGCCCTGATTCTACTAATTGAATTTATTGATCACACTGCATTTAAATAATAAATATAATTAAATGAAGATATTTTAAGCTAAATATATTATTATTAGTACCTAGTTGATGTTCCAGGCAAAACTGCAAAGCTGCTTACTTTTTCAATAATGGGGCACTCCTTTGTTCAGGATGTTGCACCAGTAAAAAAATGAACACGACTTGTTAGCTCGAGGTCTGAGTGGACTGTGAGCCCCGGCCAAAGGTGGCTCGAATTACCTGACAGCCGGGCGCCCCTCACCTGCGCGCATGCGTATGCGTGTGCGTGGCTTCACCATGGGCGCGGTTGGAAAATGGCGGACTGCCGCGTGGCGGCTTACGCAAGCCGCCACGCGGCCGAGCGCCATTTTGAACTGCGCCCACCATTTTCTAGAAATTTCCGAGGCTGTCTTTATGAGCATCAAAATAAAATGGAATCCCTATGTCAATATAATGCAGTTTGACCAAAAATTAACAGAATCAGGAATACATATAACATTGAAACAACAGCGGGGTACTTCTCTGTAGAACTAAACACACATTGTATATTGAGAACATTCTAGGATACAACGGGGCAGGACGGAGACACCAAATAAACCTAGGCATATGCACACATGAGACCTAGAAGGGAAAAAGGGTTACCATCTTGAAGTATTATGTCTTGATAGAAAATTACTTTAAATTACCTTCAGACCTACTTAGAATATTAAGTACTAAAAAGTTTTTTTTTTCTAATTACATGCATCTTGATATGTTACATAAATATTATGATATTCGATTAAATAATCTGTAATAACTTTATTGCCAATTGCCAATATTAAAAAAAATAAGCATTTTCAAAGTGAAGGCAAGGAGCACTCAATTCGATGTGTCTGCTTGGTGTCAGTGAATATTTTTCCCGATACCAAGTTTAAATCAATTAATGAAATTTTTAATATTATTTCTAGAAGGCAAATGCATAATAAGACATAATTATTTTATTAGTCGCAATGGAAAACTACAACTGCATGTGCAATAAAGAATATTAAGTTAGGTAGCGAGCAATTTGTCCGGAGCTTGTTGCTGAGAAACTTTATCCAATTAAATTAATATTTTTGTGAATTAATTGTGCACTTTAATAATTTGCACAATGCAAGTAAAGCACATCTAATGCACAATAGACAATTGCAAGTCTATAATTATAACCAATTTTATTTTTAATTTATTTGAAGATTTTTTTTTAATTTTATGAAAAAACCAACATCTACAGTATTCTACGCTAGTAACAAATTATAAATAAAATAAAACTTAAATGGCAATGGCAAAAAAAATTAGTTCATTAAGCGTTCACTGGTTCTCCGAGCTGCTATCAACAAAGAAATTTGGATTAAATCACTGCTTTTCGTGGGAAGACTATCAATATAATATAATGGGAATATCACAATTGCTAAGAGACACAGATGGCAACCCTAAGAGAGGGGGGCAAGGCAAGCTAACGTGCCGGGAACAAAAAGTGCCACAAAATTGAATAGCTCGCTTGTACGAGCTCACCTTTCAAGCTCAGCTCAGAGTCCGAAACCGAATACTGCATGGTATCCTGTGGCCCCTGCATTTGACACATATAAAGCACTACTCAACGACGCCCCTCAAACAACTCTGAAAAACAAACGCGTTAATTTCCATGCAAGGCGTTCACTGAATTTAATTAAAGCACTAATATTAATAAAGATGCTTACATGCCGCCGCCCGGGTTCCCATGTTGATGAGCTGGATCTTGAAACTGCCCTGCATTGGACCACCGGGTAGAATGACCCGCTCACACAACTGCAGTCAAATCAATAAGGGCCGGCCCGCGGCCGACGATTGCAAGGGACGTACGTCGGCAGGGGCGCAAAGAAGGGGTAGTTCGAAAGAGACAAGACCTAAATCTAGATATTCTATCCCATTCAGGCAATTGAATATCGACCGGTTTATAGCGCTCCGCGCATGGGTAATTTACGTCAACATTGTTATTGCTATGTCAATTTAATATTATGTCAAATTGCTGATGTCCGGTGTAAATACATGCAGGTGGTGCATCCGGAATCGGGCATCGATTTCGCACTTTTTCCTTTGTGATTTACAACATTTTTTTAATATTCTATTAAGTATTCAAAACGAGATCTTCAAAAATAATAATATTGCAAAATGTGAAGGTTATGTTGCAATTTGTTTGTTATTATCAAGCAGAAACAAAATATTACATCGAATTTAAAAACGGATAGAGTGGTATTTTCACTAAATTTAAACACTGGGTAGTTTATTTTGCGTCCATTAAAGGCCAATTTTTAAGTTAAAGCGTGTATTTTCCTCTTATAAGAATCTTAGTTGATCCGTTTACAACTGTCATCCGAGCTGCGCGCGAAACACAGGGGTTGAATGAATTGAATAGGGTGGGAAACGTGGAATGGGGCGAATGGCGCGAACATTTGAATACGCTTATGTCATGTTAGCGTTGTTGCGAATGGCTTTGGCTATGAATAAATTACAATTAGGTAATAACACCTAAATAACTTTTATTAGGACGTCCAATACCTTGTTTAATTGTTCTTTGGTCGTGTGTTTTGTTATTAAAATCAATATTCTTTGTTTTGTTTTGTTTTCGAATGTCGGCTAAAGTCAAAGATGCGAGATAATAATATTTTGATTTATTCCGTGTACCTGAGAGCATTTTAATCTGATGCTAGGTTCTTATTGTGCGGAATAATTAATAAGGTTTTTTGTTGTGTTCTAGTTTTAACGGATTTGAGAGCTGTTTATTCATGTTTTTAAACATTTTATGAGATCATTGTCTGGTGAGGAAGGGTAGGTCAGTAGGTAAGTAGCCTGACTTGTTTTGCGTTAAAAATCTTAAAACTAAAGGATTGTACAAAAACAGCCTTATAAATTGAAAAATAATTTTATTGTCACGAATAATATCACAATAGAATCTATAATACAATATACTATCTACAATCACAGTGTTCAGTGCGTTTTGCATCAAACAATATATAAAAATGTCCCCTAAAGACTCCATTCATCTACAGTTATAAATATATTTTATCGCTTATAAGTTAGACCTAAACTCGTAACTAGTAACTATTTGAAATATTAAATATTTAAAACTTAGTTAACTTTGGGACCAGCCCTTAAATTTAGTTTCTGCGATGCAACACAACTCATGAACAGAGCCCTTGACTCCATCCCCTAAGACAACACCCTAATTACACCGGTAGTAACAACAAAACCTCATAATATTATCATAATTATGTTATGTATCCTACGTAAACGACGGTGTAACAATGGGTTTATAGGTAAAACAAAACGCAAAAAAATATCACCACTCTAAAAGAATTTAAGTCAGCTAGTACACCGAACTACCGAGCTATATGGTATATACAATACACACTGTAGTTTATTGACTTGTATATACAGTGGCATTGAGAGTAAACGGCAGCCATTATATCATCAACGATCCATCGCGCCGGACAAGGCTTGCTGTAACACAAGCTGCTGGGCGTTTATCAGTTTCTTTAATTCCCTCACTTCCTGAGTCAGCTGGCGTACATTTTCCGACGTCTCATCCAACCTGGCCTGAAGGCTCCCCAACCCCGAGGAGTACCCGTACTCTCTGTAACCCGAGTCATTGTTGTTCTCATACTTCTTGAAACACGAGTACGCGCCTGTTGTTGATCCGCTCGATGATATCGTGTGACCATATTGTTTCCTCATTTTCGCGATGTCGTAGGCAGCCATCATTATGTCTCGAGGAAGTCGTTTCTCACTCGGGTTTAATGGTTTGACACTCAAAACTACTCTGTAAGCTTGCGGAGATACTAGGGCTGAGGAATGCAGGATTTTTAACAGACATTTCGGCAAGTAACCGTTAAATAAGGCAAGTTCCATGTAGGATATCAGTTTCGTCTGCCTGACCAGTTTTGAGAGCCCCGCAGTTTTTCTCAACCCCTGAATGTCATGGACAGCTATACCAACTAACAGGTTCATAAGGACTACAGTAACGAACATTAAAAATAATACATAAGTGATTTGCGCAGAGAATTCTAAAAGGACAGGAGGGTCGTTACCATCTGGCTCGTTAAGCAGTAAATCCAAATTTAGCTCGCCAATCATCATGGTCAGGACAGTTATAAAGCCCATGAAAGGATTTGCAAAAGAGGAGGAGTCAGGGAAAATTACACAGAAACTTATAGTAAAGCCGATTAAAATACAGGAGTAGGCCATCAGTAGTTTGGCAAATTCCTTTTGAACTTTTTGGTACATCGCGACATAGGTCCCAAAAACCGGTAGTTGTCCTATCATCATCATTAAGTTAGTCCAGCCGGCCAGCACGGCGAACGCACCTACGTGATTCTGCCAAGTGTACGTGATGTTCGTGTAGATATACGATATGAGAAACACGCTCACAATCACGAACCATTCGATAATATTCTCGGATTGCATCAAATATTGTTTCACAGTAGAATAACCAGCTATTCCGTAAACCTTTCTGAATATCTCAAATATCGTGATTCCGGCTAGCACCCACCATTGCATTTCTATTACAAATGGGTTTTTCCGTAACAGGTCGCCGAGAATGGACTGTTTCTGACAAAGTTCCTGCTCTTGAATCGTTTCCTCCATATCTTTACTGCCGTTGTAACAATTATGCGCCAGAGCAGTCAACACATACAATGTTAGACACAGAACAAATATGAAGCTTAGAAACAGCCGAGCGACGTAGTATTTACGTATTTTCTCCCACTTTATGTGAAGGAATGCTGAACAAAGCGGATGGAGGAGAACCTCTTTCTGTCCCTCGTCGACGAACGTGTTCAAGTAACTAATCTCCCGCGGGTAACAATGATGTAGTATGCTACGAAAGTCTAGCTCCAATTCAACCTCCCTATTGCTCGTCTGGGAGTGTCGCAGCGTGATCGCACAGTCCAATTTTCTAGTTACCATCGCTAGAGACGCCGGCGTTTTTCTAGCTATTACATTAAGCGCCGAGTTTCCTTTTTTAGATCTTGTCGTGACGTCAGCGCCGTGGTAGATTAACGTCTCGACGCACGCTGACAGCCCGTCGAGGGCGGCCAGGTGCAGCGGCGTAAAGCCGTACTCATCCTTCTGATTCACATTCGCTCCCCAACTTATCAACGTCTCGATTATATCGCAAGCACTATCAGACTTGCCTATAGCGGCGTGTAGTGGAGTCCTCATGTCGAAGTCGTTGGCGTTCGGCTCGGCGTTACCTTTTCTCAGCAAGGACTCCACACACTCCAAACTCGATGAACGAGCAGCCAGGTGCAATGCCGTGAATCCTCTGTGATTTTTTAAAGAGGCTTCTGCACCCTTAGACAGCAACAAATCCACACATTCCACAAAACCACCGTCAGCTGCCAGATGCAGCGCGGTGGACTCCCTGTCGCCGACTCGCGTTCGTACGTTCGGGTCCGACCCGGGCGTCTCGAGCAGTATCGTTAGGCACTGGAACATTCCTAAATCGGCCGCAAGATGTATAGCATTTGTGCCGCCCGGCTCAATTTGATTCACGTCGACACCGTGGGATATAAACAATTTAAGGCATTCCACGGAGTTGGCTCGTACCGCACAATGGAGCAGGCCACCTTCACAGTTGACATACTTCACGGCGGAATGTACGGATGCACCGCGACTGATTAGCAAATTAGCCACTTGCACTGAGTTCCCGAACGCGGCACAATGGAGCGGGGCGAAGCATCTTGGCATGTAATTAGGGTCTGAGCCGCATGACAGCAGGTAGGTAGCGCATTCCGTGGAGCCGCTGAAGGCCGCGACGTGCAGCGGAGACAGTCCCAGGGCATCGAAGTATAGCGGGTCAGCTCCGACCTCGATCAGCGGCTGTAGAAAGTTGCAAAGCTTCAAGAAGGCCGCCCAAAACAGGCACACATTCTTCTCGGCCTCCGATGCTGTCGAGAAAGTAGTAGCAGCGGATTCCGCGGTAATGACCCCGGTCTCTAGCTCATCCAGTAATCGCAGACGTCCGCCGACGGCGCGCATCTGCTCGTGCGCGCTTTGACGTAACGAGTCACCGCAGATGTGCGCAGTTAGGTCGAGGGGTGGTTCTTCGAAGCTGTCGTACATGTTGGGGGCGCTCTCGGCGGGAGGCGAGGAGCCGGCGTTGACGTACTCGAGGTGTCCCATGGAAGGGTAGGCTCGTTCGAGGGACTCTTCGTCCAACGGAGGATGGGTTTGGTGTTGCGTTCTGGCTGGGGAGGAGAGGACGCGGGAGACGCGAGGTCGGCGGTCCATGTCGGCGCGCGGGAGGGTCCTCGGGCGGGCGTCATCTTCGTCGGGCTGTCGGCGGCGCGCGAACCAGCGCGCGGTGAGCAGGCGGCGCGTGGCGGGCATGCGGGCGGCGACGCGGCACTGAGCGCCGAACGCCGCTATTATGCGCCAATTGTGACCGCACATGAATCGCGCGCACCTTTTCGCTGTTAGGCTGTTTGCAGACGAGGATATCTTGCCACTTTGAGCAACTTTGTGTCGCGGTGACTATCGACTTATTCCATTTGATCGTGTTGCGAAACGAATGCTTCCAGATTTGCTGAGCCTAAAGTTAAATATGTAAATAAACAATCATGCGCATGCGCAGGGAGCCCTATTTGTCTAAACGTTAACATTAGGAAAAGGTAACTATGTACCATCGTCGTTTACTTTATTTCTTTATCCTCGATTGGAATGGCCTTAACCAATTTCACCAACTGAGTAGTTGGTGAAATTGATTTAGGCCATTAAATAGAAGAGAGAAACTGATAACTACTCATTACTTAATCCAAACATATCTAAAAGATTACAACACTTGTGGAATAATTCACCGGGAACACCCACGGAGTTAATCGAAATCCCAATGTCATGCCTGTTAGGTCATAACAAGTTATAGTTTCGTTGGCGCCAAACATTCTCTTCTCGACTTCCAGGAAGGTACAATTTCTACCCTGCCAGAAACAAAACATGGATCAGCCACCCCACCAAATTCCCCACACTCAATCAATCGCAGTCCACTGCTGGACGTAGGCCTCTCCCGGGCTGCGTGCGTCACAATATACCCCCTGTCCTCCGCCTTTCGCACTCAGTCTGTCCCAGCCACATTTTTAAGGTCGTCGGTCCATCTAGCTGTGGGGCATCCCACACTACACTTGCCGATACGTGGTTTCTACTCCAGGACTCGTCTCCATCGGCCATCAGTCCTTCGTCAAACATGGTCAGCCCACTGCCACTTTAGCTTGCTTACTTAAGTCGGTAACCCCGTCGGTTCTCTTCCCCACTCTCGCTGGTCGTGTAGCCAGCCTATCGCCCATCAACAATACCCCTGACAAATGTATGTATTTACTAACATTTCCCGTGGTGATATCATTGTGACCAGGACTTGATCTCGCAAGATCTCGGTCATTACCGCTACTTACTAAAAACGTGCCTCTCAGGTTAACAAGACGCCATTGAAGATTGTAATCTGTAAGACATGTACGTGAGTCAGGACTGTGGATCAAATGGAATTTACTGACTCATTGACTAATTTCAGGATCTCTTGACTGTATCGTTGTTCGTATCTCAACCCAATGGCCCAATGGGATAAAATAAGTGCTAATGGAACCTCCGTCAGCTTAGGTACACTTTTATCCTCGATAATAGCTTACTTGATGAGCCCGGAATGTCCGGAATGTCTGCTAATTAGCCATCGCTTCTATGAAAGAACTGGATGACACAGGAAAAGATTCTGAAGGTTCAAATAAGAACAGATGGGCCATGTCTTCTTTGAACAGGTACCTGGACGAGCACATTAGGTACTTCACTGGAGCAAATGTGTATTACCTTGATGTTCTTATATTTTTCTGTATCTTATATTATGTTTGTCTCTTCATGTCGGTGAACTCTATTGAGACTTGACCAAGTAAGTATACGTCCAAAGAAAGCTAAAAGTTTGAAACAACGATGCGTGGAGAAAAACCAATTAAAGTATTGGCCCCGATATGGGACAGCTATAATTCTGATAATGTCTTCTTGATATCCAAAAAAAATTAATCATCCCGTCCTAATTTCGACTACGGTGGCCAATCTCAACGGAGATTAGCCAGGTATTCAGGAGATAATATAGTGCACAAGCGTAAACACAGGTACACTATCTGTTCCTTTACTTTCATAGCCCCATGAGACGACAATCCGACATCGCCTGGAGAGATCAAGCGCAGGACCAATGGCTTTACGTGCTTTCCAAGGCACGGTGGGGGTGTCATCCCTCCAAACTCCAGGTTGCTATTAAGGAATCTTTAATGGAAAAACCAAATAACAATTTGTCCGATCCGGGAATAGTAAATTCATAACACATGGCATAATATTGTAGTGGTTCTGCTTCTTCTTCTTCTTAGCGTGTCGATAGCAATCCAAATGTACTCGGCCCAGAATTCGGCTACTTGTTTGGCGCCATCACTAGCGTCCACCAGTTCCTGTAACGTGCAGCTGACAGGACACGCAGGGCACGATATTAAGTGTCCCATAGTTTGTGGAACAGCACCACATTTACACTCCAAGGCGGAGTCGTCTATAAATCTCCACCAGAGCTCTGATTCACAACCATACGACAGGCTACCGTATCGAAAACCTGACATTTCGATAACCTGATTTGACTTACCCTCAACAGCAAATAGCTGTTGGAAGAATAGCGGGCGTCTATTTGATTTAAACTGACAAAATTTTCGGGTTTTGGACTTGTGAACAGCGTTTAGAAGACTCCTGCGATAACAATGATTAATGTTCGATACGATACGGAAGCGTATAGAGTGTTTGTGAATAGCTATGCTGAACAGGTTTTGTGGTTCTGCTAAAAAGTAGTTTTTCAATTGCAAACCAGATTGCAAACTGACCAACTACCTGCATAGTACAACTATTAAGAAGGATCTAGAGACGACCAGAAACTTCAACCATATTGTAAGTCATGACGTCTAATAGTCAAACTACACTAATTAACAATAGGTACAGCAAAAAATTACTTAGGTATTGTACTAATGGTACAGACGCCAGCACATCAACCTACCTGAAACTGTCAAATTTTCCCAATCAACTTTGAACCTTATGCTTTAGTGATAAAGTTTAAAATCTATTAAAGAAATTTGACAGATTGTAGTAGGTTGATGTGCTGGCGTCTGAACTATTCGTGAGAACGGAAACAATTTCAACGATTTTTGCAAACAATGGTCTATTAGCCACTATAGGTACCTACTAGACAGTATTACTAAGTATTATTACACATTAGTAGCAATATCATTGTGGATTGTTAAAATACGGCTTGAAACAACATTATAGTACGTTGATCTAGCTAGAAGACAATAGGCCAAAATATTATGACATAGCAGAGCATCAGCATTCTGCAGGCGGGGACGAAGAAAGGAATATGTCAACTCAAAAGTGCATCCATTTCAGAAGCGATCATAAAGATTGGGAGCTTCTGATTTGCAGTACTGTGGAGCATAAAATCCATAATAGGTACGACCATCCAAAACTGAAATAACTTGAGAAAAGCGATCAGAGACGCAATTATTAACCGACTTAAAAAAAGGAGGTTCTGTATTCGACCCGTATGTATGTTTGTATGTCCGCGATTATCTCAAAAACTTCTGAACCGATTTTGATAATTCTTTCGTTAGTGTGATCTACATACTTTCAGGAAGGTTTTAGTATATAATACATTAGGTAACTATTCTTATGTACGAAGTTATATGTATAAATGTACTGCATCTCCGGCATTTCTATGGGAATTTTGATGATTCTTCGAGTCGTGTCTTCAGTTCTTCAATGCACTAGTGTTAATTGAATTTGTGTGGGGTAACTGAATCTACCATGCAGAAAAGGCAAGCAAAACAAAAGAAGCGGAGAAACTACGCGGACAACTAAAAAGTGAAAAATAAAAACTTTTTTACAAAAAAAAACAACCGACTTCAAAAAAAACACTACAAAGTGAAAAATAACTTTAATTTCGGAAGTCGGTGTTAAAAAACGAAAATGTAGAACCAACGACACCGACTTCCAAAATTAAAGTTATTTTTCACTTTGTAGTGTTTTTTTTTAAGTCGGTTGTTTGGCATTGCAGGAATCGAACTCACAAAAGCGAGATGGTGCTTGGCTGTTGTGAGTTCGATTTCTGCGCCCGCGCTGGTTTGTCTTGCACACTTTTGAGTTTCAGGCACCTGTGGCATATTGATTTCATAATTTTCAAACCGTAGAGTAACCTAATCATTATAGGTATTATATTTTCTAGGTTGGTATTACAAAATTCGGATTTTAATAGATTACTGATACGAGTAGGTTTTCCGATAATTTTGCATGCCCAGACAAAATCAAGTAAGTAACAGAGTGCAAACAATTCACAGAATTGCATGGAACGAATTCTTTCAGTACCTAAATTCGATTACCCTTGCGAATTGGTTACCGGTCCGGATTTCCGCTAGAGCGAACACACACAAAGCAGCATGGCGTATTGTGTGACCAATGGTTGTGAACGAAGCGGCCTGGCCATCTCATGGTGAGGACAATGAGGGCAAAGTACAATCGGACACGTGGATGTTAAGGTATAATGGAGATTAAAATGATGTAGGTAAGCTGTACAGGGTGGCAGCAGGGACATCGAAGCCCAACCTGTTAAGTACCATGGGCAGTGGCGTAACTATACCGTTTGGGGCCCGTGGCAAATTCAAGGGATGGGGCCCTCCCTCAATATAAAGAAGCTCAACCAACGTTATAGTTTTTTTTTGCTAGCAGTTCTCCCGCGACTTCTTCCGCCTTCTTTTGCCACAATGCCAAAGACCATGGGTTCAGCACGATTTTGAACCGGCCTGCGTTTAAATTTTTGTCGGTTATTATAAAAAGAGCAGAGACTTACGAGTTGTAGGTCGTGGGTTTGAACCCAAGCAGGTACTTACGCAATTGCCCCGCAGGTCTAGCGTCATATGCTGAATTTATGGTCACAGTTTCCGCGTCGATGTCCCTACCACCCTGTATAAGTACAGGCATAAGTATATTCTAATTTGTATGTTTTGCTGTTTTCATTCAAACGTAGGTAAGTACCTAAGGCGCGTGCAAGCCATTCAAAGTGCTAAAAACTTGGTCGGGTTTTACCTAGATCTTATCAAGTCACGTATTGTCTGTGGTCACGGGGTCCGTGAGATTGATTCCTAGGCTCAATAGACAATGAAGTCGTTTCATGCATGATACATGTGATTTTGTTTCTTTCCAGAATAATCTATACTTAAATACTTACATACTCAATCGTTCTTGAAATAAACCTGAAGAGATAAAAGGGTGATGTCCTTCAAAAATGGTATTGGGTGCGAAGTAGAGGTGCGCCGAGTATCTACTCGTGTATTAGACAGTACTCGGCATACTCGGCCGACTAGGCTTGACACGCTACCGCGTGTCTTGATCGAAGGAAAAACTCGGTTTGCCTGCGGAGGTAGTCGAAAAGAACTCATAAACTTATAACCTGACCAGTTTACACGGTACTCGGTCAAACTTGTAGTAAGCGCATCTCTAGTGCGAAGTATTCATTACTGGGCTGTGCGTCTGTAGAAGAAGCAAAAGACTTAGAAAGTTGCGTTCTATAGTTTCTCTGACTACCATAGGAGAAAGGCAAGAAAGTAAGATACTGGTTAAGGTATATGCAGGCAGTTCCTCCTCCTCAAAAGGGACAGAAACGATGCCACAAAGTAGGTAGGTAGGTATACGCCTCGCAGACACAGAAATGATTGTCGATCGCACCTCTTGCATTGAAGACCTAAGGGTCAACACATATTTATCTAATTAACCCTACTTGTGTTATGATCGTGCACATAATTCTTTAATTGCTGTTTTCCAATGTATTGATATCACACATTAGAAGGACCTGTGTAGTTTAGGTACAAATATTTTATACTAAGAAATGCATTTTCTGATGACAATAAAAATTTATTCTATAATCTATGATTAAAGTGCAATGTAGCATGCGCAAGCGCAGTCAAGGAAGCCCGAAGAGCCGTTTCATGTCTCTGCACCCTGGACCTTACTCACAGTAGCATCTGCCAGCCGGTTCTAAACAAAAACAATTTTAAACACAACACACAGTTTTAATCCATCTTTTTACTACATAGGTATCTGTTTTCAATAAAAGTATTATGCTTAGCTCCCCATTGACTGAAAACAATACTGTCTGGCAGTGACCGTTGTTACCAAAAACTGGTTCAATTCTTTTATCCCAATACTTCAATAGCCCTTACTTTATTATACAGCGTCCATACCTAACAATCTGACCTGATACCTACTTTACCTTTTTATAGTTTTAACATTTATAATTGATGTTTTATTATTAATTATTCTTTGTATATTTACATAATTTAAAAAGCTAACAATCTTAAAATAATAATATGTATCTACAAGTATATAAAAAGGGAGGGAAAATAATCAAAGGGCATCAAAAAATTCGTCCGCATCACTGTCAACGGGAAACGTGCCCAAAAGGCTGGCAGCATTGCCACGTTGTATGGCAATGCTGATTCTTTGGCCAAAAAATAGGCCAGCCCTCTGGTCACGTGATGAGTCGACCAACCGCTTGGCGATAATACTTTACCTTAAGTTTTTTATTTCACTGGCAAAATATACCCTATTTCAATTAAAATAAAGTTCATTTTTTGGGTGTTCATTACGAATACGCCAGTTGTAGCGAAAGCATGAGATTATATCCCACAAACCGTTCGATAAAATTGCACGGCAGATGGATGACGACGTTATTAGGGTGGCTCTTTGTACCATGTTTCAAAACAGTAGTATTTCCAGTCACATCGGGGTGTTTCAAGGCCATTTTAACAATGTTGGCGAACGTTTTAAATGATATAATGAGCCAACGTATTCAAAAGATCTTTTCATGTATTTTTTGCGGGACTATTTTAATATACTTGCTACAATTGTGCTAAACCCCTACTTAGTTGCATCTGGTTTTGGTGAAAGCTGACCCCAACGTTTTTGTGAAATGCATGACTGGTTGAGATATTAAAAAGATTTATTTTTATTAACTTCGTCCAAACCAAACTTCAAGTAATAATAAATTTTGGCACATGGCAACTTTTACTCAATCTTGTTTAAACCCCTTGGAAATCAGCGGGATAATGGCTTAACACACTTAGAATGGCAATCCCCTTTATTTTACAGACAGTTAATAATATGGAATATGCATTATGTAATTTACGTTGTTGAGCCGTCGAATATTTAAAAACTATGAAGCATTGGAGTAGCAATCTCTTTCAAAATCCTTGGAATTGTGATGTAGTGTTTTATACAGGTGGCGCCATAGACACTTAATAAATAATCATAATTGAAACAAGAATGTTTGTATAATTCAAATATTTAATGTTATACAATTTGCAGCTTATACACATAGAGAATGTACATATGTATCAATATAGTTAACATAATTACAAGTAGGTGCAATCACAAGTGAATGAAGTAAGATACGACTGTTAAAGTGACGCAAAACAAATATTTAGATTTACATAACATGTGATGGCAAAATAGCTCAAATAATATAAAGGTATGATCTTTCTAATGTCTAAGCTAAGTTGATCAATTTATATTAATTTTGATGAACTTTTGATAGATTTTTTATAGTATGAAGATTTATTAAAGTACAAAATATGAGAATCGCTTGAGATCCGTTAATCAAACATTTGATACATCTCATCTTCATAGTATTTAAGCCATTTTGCATTCAAACGATAATAATATTTTATTAATCATACACATTTTTGGATGGATTATGTTTTTCATTTAAACTAAAATAATAACTATTAAAGCTAACCATTAAAACATACTAAAGTATAAATTAAAAACTATTTACAAAATATTACAAAAGGTTTATTTTCATTACACAAAACATTAATCGTTTATTAGTAAAAAAATATTAATTCAATGGTATTCTTAAATATTATTGTTTCTGTTTATGTACTTGTTGTGAACACAAGACAAAATATGACATGGCACAAAATAGTCCGAAATTATGTGACAAACGTATAATACTGTGACAATGTCGAAAATGATCAAAACATGTGCTTCTGCCGACCCCGGGGGGCGAGGGTGGCGCGAGGGTATCAAAAGCGTGCAGTAGCAGACTCAGAACTGTGCTGAGTCGCTTAGACGTTTTGGAGATGGCGCATACACATACTGACAGACAGCGTGGTAGGAGACTATCACGCTTATGCCAATAGGAGCCCGCACTTGCGTAGGTATGTCAATTTCTTTCATATCTTCGAGTCTCGTAAGACTGTCTAGTTGTTCTCTTTACCTTATATCATAGAATTATTTGGCCATTTCTATTCTAATGTTATGTTAAAAGAATCACTCAGGCACACTCAAAACTAATAATATTATTCCCATGAACTCCCCGTAGAAATGAACCCACCATGTTTAAGTATTGTATATGTTAAGAGATATAATATAATGAGGGTTTTTAACAATAGTTGTACATTACAATTATATGGAAAAACAAATACACTTTGATAACAGTACCTATAAAATAACTTCAGGATTTTAACAAAATATTCAATAACTAGTTGATTCACACTTCTTTCTTCAAAGTCTTTGGACCAGCCCGAGTTATGTACTTCTGGTTATTATTAAACCGAAAACAGAACGAATTTCGAAGATTCCGCAATTTCAGTCCTTTTTAGAATCCACTTTTAGTAACACATTTAGAGATTTAATTTTTAGATTCAACAGATATTAGTTGCACTCGAAAACTAGGCTCGATAACGCAAAACGTTTACAGTTGCAACACAGAGCCTAAATAGTATTGAAAGTCCAAGGCTCTGAGATTTCTATGGCGTGCAGTGCGACACAACGTACAGGTTCCATTGATTTACTTAATCCTACGACCCTAGGAAAAGCAATCGCTAACTTTTGCTTCCACACAAGTAATTAAACATTTTTGACTGTCAATTCCTGTCTCGATTCGAAACTCAAGGTGCATTCGTGGTAAACGAAAAGTACAGATGTTAACATTAATCAAATGAAGGCTATATCTTGCTGTTTGACGAATTATGTCTTCCGATGGTACCTTCACGTTGTTTTGAACTGTACGGAAACTGTAAGCGTTTTAGTCTGGTTTATCATATTTCATATTATCGAACCTAGCCTTTTAATAAGTCCTTTCTTCACACACACCACTAACACATTACACGGCGGAGTACTTCCGTCCGTCGTCGGAGGAGTAGCAGTGCTGGCAGTGCAGCTTGTGCATGCGCACGCGCACGTCGGCGCCGGCGCGGCCGTCGCCCAGGGGGGCGCCGCACACCGCGCACGTGAAGCACCACACGTGGTAGCACAGCGACAGCGACTCGATGATCATGGCGGCGCCGCGACCTGCGGCAGAGGTTACGTTACGTTACAAAAAGGAATATTGGTTTATTGTCACAGAAACACGTGCATATAAAAAAGATAATTACAGTGCAGCCAGCGAGAAAATGGGTTCTTGACACCTGTCAGTTTTATACAAACGAATACGTGTTTTGCGAATTTGATCTTTATTAACTACAATGATCGCACTGTCAGGTGTCAGGAACGCATTCGCTCAACGGCCGGACTGTAGTTTTATATTCGTTTTGGTGGCTGAAAGTTGGTGTTATTTTTTATATTTGAGGGTGATAAAGTCAACCACAATTTTTTGGAAGTGTTATCATGATGAAATTTCTAATAACCCGTGATTATGTACACCATATAAATTACAGACATAAATAAAGAAACTTTACAATGGGTGACACAATGGGCGGTCTTATCGCTAAGAGCGATCTTTTAAAGACAACCTTTGGATGGATGAGTGAGAGGGCATGATAAGAGCCGTTATTTTCAATTCGTTTCTTGAACCCGATAATCATTAATTAATTAAACTCGTTAATTCAATGTTAACATTAATAACGGTTCGTGCAGTGAGTTATTGAGAGTAAGTATAGGAATGAGTATTTTTTTGTTTGTTAAAGAAGGTAATAGAAGATTGACCGTTACCATTTCCTTGGTAACTAAATGTTGTAAAACAGAAGATAGCTTTGTTCTTCTATTAATTATCACAGTTTGCGTTGAAAAAGCTCTGCTGTAAAATCATGATTTTGAAGACAACCGTAATTATATTCTTTGAGGCCTGTTGGCGCGACTACTAACGCCATCTATCGACGCACCGGGACATCACATTTTATATCTACGAATGAGGGCTCGCCAACATGGGCGACCAATCACGGCACGCGTTGTTCCCGGATCATTGTTCAAAGATAATACATATTACTCCCTAATACACACTGCTTGTAAAAAGACGAATTAAAATAAACCGAAATCAAATCAATAAATCAATCATTGAAGAGCACCTGCCTCCCGTTCCTGTACAAGGCCGTCAATATGCATTATGAGGATTTCTACCCAACAAATTAATGAAAAAAAAAACAGTGGCACTCCGGGAGTGCCGACAGAAGTGAAAACAAAACACAAACAGAATACTTTGCCATCACTCACTGACATATCGGATATATTTACATTAAAACCGAGTACATCCCGAGGACAGCCGAACACATCCGAAGCGGTGTTGGTTACGGTGACAGTGGCGTCAATTCAATGGTTTTTTCCCCATCCCAAAAATGCCCAACGCGCCTAAAGAAGTTTTCACTTCAAAAACAATGATTTTTTTCTTTAAGAGGTTTTCACTTACTAATGCACAGCGACCATATCTATACATATAAAATTCAAAGTCCTGACTAACTGACTGATATATCAACGCACAGCCTAAACCGCTGGTCCTAGAGATATGAAATTTGGAGGGTGAGTTCTTTGTGAAGAGTAGGTATCCACTAAGAAAGGGTTTTTCGAAATTCCACCCCTAAGAGGGTGAATGGGGGAAGGTGAAATTTCACGCGGACGAAGTCGCGGGCAGAAGCTAGTTCTATCATATAAAGCGGCTTATTCATGCTTGAAAAGTGCAGGTATGAGAGTAATTGTGCATCGTCGGTGTCCGTACATTCGTACCTAGTTCCTCTCCGCAGTGCGAACACTTCCGTCTGCCGCTCACGCTCAGCAGCTTGTCCTCACGCTGTTCGGTCCTCACAGGCCGCTTTACGTCGGTTGACAGCTGTTGTTGGCTGGAAAATATGATAAAATTGTGTAAAAAAAAATAGTAAAAAGGAGTAGTAGTACTTATTCAAATTCTTTGTTGCATTCATGTGTAGGTACATTAAGTTGTTACAATATAAATAAGTTCCAACATGAAACCCGGTCAGGGCACGGCAACATAATAATAATAATTATTTTTTTATATTTTTAAATGTTTTTTTATAGTTATTTTTTATATGTTAAGAAATATTTAAAAATGTAATAAAATAAGTAAATAGACAAATAAACAAATTATTATTTTAACATAATAATACTATAATAAAATATGTAATTATTTGTAGTAGTGGTAAGTATAAAGTTATGTCGTCGGTATTTAATAAAAATACGTGTGCGTTTTTGAGTTCCTTAGACAAATAGGCGCATAATAATTAACGTAGTATTGATATAAAGTGTGCTTAGTAACAAGATTTTTTCATCAGTTGCGTACTAGCTAGAATGTTTATGTAACTAAGAAAGAAAGAAAGAAAAAGTATTGATTGCGACTCGTACAGGAAGATCACAAACTAAACTAAACACAGTAAAAAAAAAAGTTATGTAACAAAAAGAAAAATGAAACAGAAACTCCTATACGAGGCCAAAAGGCTCCTATCTCAGCATGATGCTGCGACATTTAAAAAAAAATGTCACAGCGCTGGTATTCTGATAGGGCCCGCAGTGATGTCATGGACAATTACAGAAATAAATAAATAATAAAATAGGTATAATAATTATGTAAAATATTAGCAATTAAAATAAAATATTAATTTTTAATCCGCGCCAGACGTAACCTTATTACTTGTCTATGCCTGTCAGAGGCACTCTTGTGAAGTAAGTCGCTACTGCTAATAACAAGGTACGAAATTCAATCACTGCGACACAATTTCAGGGACGTTAAGAATGCCTAGTGACTGTATCGAGTCGAGAAAAAACAAATATGGTAGATAATTATCATCACTGGTTTTCAAATGATTTTTGTCTGACAGCTGCACTTTATTTAGGAACAGTGTTACCCGTTTTCGGTTGTTTTATTGCGAATTAATATTATAGGCGTGAGTTCATGTAGTCTATAGTTTATTGAAGTGAAACTTCTCGAACGCGTGACGTAAGCGTTACGAAAAGTGTGATCGGGCGAGGCGAACGGGAGTTGAGTGGGGGATATAAGCAAGAGAAAGCAGTGCGCGCGCACATTTTCTTTCTCTCTTCCTCTCATAGCCAAATACGTTTGAAGTTTCACTTCAGTCGTGTGGTCATAAGCACACTCGGTTTTTTTTGTTCAAAAATATAACAATTTTAATAGTATGGTGATACACTTTATGACACTTTATTCTATGCTATTTATCTATTCTAATCTAACATCTGCTGATGCGGCTGATGACTAAGGATATAAAGGGTTACCTGGTACTGAGCGCGTGCATGGCGTGCAGCGGCACGGCGGGAGCCACCGGCGCGGGCGGCGCGTCGTGCTGGTAGGAGTGGCGCTGCGTGCCGCGGAGCTTGCTGCGCTGCTCCTCTATGCGGCGAGCTTCTGCCTCCTGTGGATTAACAAGACAACATATTGATAAAGATGACCAAATAAATAGTTTTTAAAGGTGTGGCAGCAAATGAGCCGGTGCTACACATCGGTCGCATCTAATCTAACTATATTAGAGCCAAGACTTTGAGATAATTTTCAAGTTATGGCACAACAAACTGAATGTCGTACTTAACAAAGTCCAAATTCCATTGCAACCAAAAACTTATTAGGACCTTTTTGTGATGAAATGATCACTCAAAAATAAACTTAGAATACATTGCACTAAGATAGATAACTGATTACGTGGCGTTAGAATGTAACTATCTGACATTATGAACACTGCTTTAGTCTATATTGTCGAGTTATTCCGGTCTGATCCCTTGACTCCCCCCCCCCCCATACAACCCCTCGATCCTCTGCTAGTTCGTCTTCTGTTTTAAACTTTGTCTTATCCACTGCCCAGTGCTGAGCAATTAAATGCCTCCCCCCTTGTCTACTATGTTATTTTGCACTTAACCCTTTGTATGCCAGGAACGTGGATCCACGCGAGTCACAATGGTTTTTTAATTGTGTTTGTAATTACGGCATTCAACTGGGTAATGGGACCCACTCGGTGACTGTTAGCCCATTTCACATCTGACATGCGGCAGGTTAGTACCTGTATAAGCCAATGTTGGTTGTAGTTGTAATTGGCTGGCTTCCTATTCCGCGCCTGCATCCAGTCTGTGTTGGAGATCAGCTTCGGCGTGGGCGCAGCGCTTAGAGCCTGGAAATATACAGCATTATGGATTAGACCGTGGTTTTAGAGTGGAAATCTAAATTCTTATAGCATAATCAGCCTATAATGTTAGACTGGAAGCCGACCCCAACGTTGCTGGGAAAAGGCTAGGCAGATGATGATGATCAATCAGCCTATAATGTTCCCACTGCTGGGAAGGGAGTGGGCTATAATCCACCACGCAGGCCCAGTCCGGGTTGATAAATGTCACACGTCTTCGACTTTTTGGTTCTAGTTTGTTCACGATGTTTTCCTTAATCGTTTTGAGAGCAGTGGTGATGAAATTATTTACACAAAGTAAAGTACCTGTCTGGGTTCGAACCCACCACCTACAACTCGTAAGTCGGTTGCTCGTTTGCCACTCAATAACGTCAAATAAGCATAGTTTATATGAATTTACCTGCAGCGTGTGTCTGGTCATGGGGTGGTAGTTGGCGTTGCCGTTGGTGGCCGACTTCTGTCGCAGCTGAACATTAGCGTACTCCACCGCTGAAGGCACGCGACTGCTTCTGGAAAAGTTAGGTAAGCTGGATTAGTAAGTTATTAATACGATGCCGTATTATGCGATTACGCTTTGGTCATAATCTTTGAATAAGTCAATAAAATAAATAAATGGATGCTGAAATACCTAAGGTCCGGCGTTTCTAAATTTGCCAAAGATGTAAACAAGAATGGCCGCTCGAAATTGAATAAAATCGATATACAAGAACGCGGCCATTGTTGTTTACATCTTTGGCAAATTTAGAAACGTCGGACTGTACATAGGATGAGATACGAATTTGATGTGCTTTAATAGACACCTCAACTAGACTGACAATTAATACATTGAGTAGGTATTTCATACTACTTACTTTGTTCTCATACGGAAAATCTCACTATAATTGTCTTTGTTATTTTTTTTCTCACGTTACAACAAAGTCGAAATATGGTGCAAAAGCAGAGATTTCCCTCCATTACAACGAAACTTTATGCTTAGTGGGAACCTCATTGTTACAACAATGAAGTGCTATTGACGATTACGTCTTAATTTAATATGCTTATACTTGCTAGTATTAGTGTATAAGCCTGAACGTATTGAAGAACGTCAAATTTTTTTCTTCTATTCATTTACACAGGCTAGATGCCTATACGCACATATAGTTACCACATTTTCTATGGTAACCCTAGCACTTGTCTGTAAATTCGAACATTAAGTGCGAATCGATAAACTTTTTTACTAAAAATTAAACTAACCTCATAGTAATCTCCCTCTCAATAGACTCCCGACTCTTCGGCTTAGGCGGCAGCACCGGCTGCGGAACCCTCATAGGCTGTCCCCTCACCTCCTTCCTTTCATACAACACCCTCCGACTCTCTTCCACGCCAAAATGCCTCTGCATATGCTCCTCTGACACTATGGGCTTGCGTTTTTCATCCACCATCCTCTCATCCACCCTTTCGGGGACAGAGGGGGGGATGGATGGGAAGTTTTCATTTAAAAGTAAATTTGGCATGGAGTGTCGATAATTCGGGTTAGCCTTCGGTCTGTTCAAAGGTGGTTTTTCAGGCGATGAAGGGATGGTGGATATGTCTTGAACAGATTTCTGGATGATTCTGGTTTGGTCTCGTAGGAGGTTTTCTCTTTGACGGCGTAATTCTTCTTGTTCCAGTTGGAGTAGTTCTCGTTCGAAGCGTAGGACTTCCTATTTTAAGGGTTGAAGGGTTATTTAATGTTTTTGTTTCTGTCATTTTGAAATGGGTTAGTGTAAGGTCCTATAGTCTAATAAAAAAACTTTTAGTAAAAATAAAGGTACCTTATCAAATATTCATAAATGTACAATTTTAGTTTAGTATTTATTTATAGGGTTTGTTAACTTATGGATAAATTAACCTCATTGATTTATCATTAATTTCCCGTAATTTTGTATTATATTTTACAAAATAAAGTAGTTGTTAGTACTTAACATTAAACTTAGGAATAATATAGGACCTTACAGCGTACGTTTTAAAGTAATTAATTGATTGTTTTGATTAGTAAAATGTAGCTTTAGTGACATTAACATTAAGTGTGAGGCTAAAAGCTGGCGTGGATTAAATCACATTGATTACACATTATTAGGGCAATGGAGTCTGAAAGAAATTAGAGGAAACTTCGGTTGTAGATCATTTCCTTAGTTTATTATCGTTTTCGGGATCCAAATTGTGACCAGTAAGGTGATATGTCTTGTTATGAACTATAAGTTATTTGAATTCTAAGGTAAATTTAAGTTTCGTTCCATTTTGTTTTTGTTTATTTTGTAGGAATCTTAAGTGTAACTTTGCAAACCGATACAGTCAAATCAAAGAGCGAAACTGTTAAGCAATTTTCAAACTAATTTTTTTTTCCACAAAGCGCATTTTTGTCCCATAAAGCGCATATAATGTCACTTTTACGAACTGTCATTTTCATATAATCTGAAATAACCAAGCAGGTGCAAGTCAAAATTAACCGTATGGTGCTTAACATTTTCATTCCTTGACTGTACAAATCAAAGAGTTTTTAGAATAGAATTGAATGGAATACTCTTTATTATGTACACCATATAAATTACAGACATATAGTTTTTTACTTTTTTGTTTTTTTTTTTTTTTGTAAAGAACCGAAGTTTCCCCTTAGAATGTATGTAAGTGTAAAATGTCATTCACCTTGGTGTTGGCATCGTCATACGCCCCGTCGGGCCAGTCCTCGTTAGCCGACGCCTGAAAGTGACGCCGCACCGCCATTGTTATTTACAATCACAACATGGCCACCAGTTAGGAACCACAATATTTTAAATGGTATTTAACACATTATAACATAACTTCACGCCTATATTCCCCGTCTCGTTAGACAGAGGTGCACCTTTACCAGGTACACCCAAATATTCCCAAAAAAAAAGTAAATGGTATTCTATAAAAATGCTAATTTATGCGAAGATTTTTCGCCTGCTAAATAAATTAAAGCAATTTTAAAACTTGCAATTTCAAATAATTGCTTTGAACAGGCGTTAAAATTGAAATTATGTATCTGGGTTTTTAACTGTCACATTGATATAGTAAAATCAATTGGGTTTCTATAGCCTTGGCCTTATCTTTGTTTACAAATTACTTTTACGTCATGTTGTTGAGTTACGGCTTCCTTCTCAAGGAATACTTTAAAGTTTAAAATCGGATTTACTATGTGTATTTTATTAAAATATTATGGTTCCAATGTTAGATGGGAGTTAATTCCTTGAGGATATGATAACATCAATGTTTTATGAAATGGAGTTTCACAACTAATTGTATTTGACATGTTTATGTAAATTATAGTAGAGATGCATGTTTCTTATGAATATATTCAATAATAATAAAATAAGTATAAATAAAACATGCTATTACCTCTATAAAAGAGGGTTTTCCCAGCATTGGGCTAAATATAAGTTAAAGTGAGACATGCTAGTGCATTCTAATTACCTAAGTAAATATTGCAGTGAAGAAAATAAAAGGCAAATAATAATTTAAAATAAATAATATTTATTTAAAGAATAAAGTATACATACATAATCAAGAACTACTTTTGTGACTAATTTAGGTTTTTGCTATTATTCTTCAATCATTAATAAAATAAAGTGATTCTGTCGTTTAAATACGGCGGAAAAAAGCGTTAAAAAGCAAAATAAATGTGTTAATGGCAGCATTGTTTATGTTTTAAATACCACATTTTACAGAAAGATTTACACAATATCATTTGATCAAAAACTAACAGAACATTTGAAATATAATATAGTAACTTTTATTAATTTTAATTATTGATTATGCATTGTCTAAATAACTAACTATTACTGAATCATTGTACTTTTAAGAAGTTGTATTCAACTTACACCTATCTCACCTACGTTTCTATATAATTTTGATCAGTTTTGTGATTTCAGTGGTATTTAAAACGACGTAAATTAATCACATAATTTATAAATAATCATCCTTATATCTAAAGTGCTTGCAAAGCATGTACAGTGCTAGCCCCTACAGTCACAGGCGTGAACTTAGCTTAAATATACGAGCAAGGATATAGCCGCTTTAGCTTTTTATCTTCATATAAAATTTTGCAATCAATATAAATTAATATTTCTCCTTTTTTTTCGAACTAAAAATATAATCATAATTATAACTCTTGATTCCAATTGAAAATTATAGTTTGTAAAGTAATTTCTGATTGTGACATAATTGAATCAGCCGTGAATCCAAAGCGAAAGCGGCTGAAAATAATTAACCACTTAATTATCTAATCACCAAAGCGGAGAATTCGAGAAACTACCAAATATATTTCCCATACAAAATATAGCTTATAAAATATATTAAAGAGATCTACTTTTGTACATTGCGACGAAATTATGCATGCCGAAGACTTTGCTACAAAAATCACAACCATATTTCCTTGAAATAAGGTTGATTTTTCAACGAGATATACTTTATTTCAACATGCATGTATGTCACTCTACGTAATAAGATAGGAAACAATGTTTTTAAGTAAATAATTTTCTAATAAATAATAAATTAAATAATATCTTCTAAATAGCATTTCATGATGACGAAATGAAGAAAAGTCTAATATAGATTTCAATTTCGATTTGACACTAAATTTCTTTCAGTTTTATTATCTAAATGATTTTGTTAAAAAGTATGGATTTGAATGTCGATTGAAAACCAATTTTAGGATACCACCACCACACAGGCTTATGTATGTTTTGGAGTCCACTGTGAAACATATACTTAAGATAAACAATATAACAATTTTAATTTTTTAAGAAACAAATTGAGGAGCGTCGGAACAAAAACCGATATATCCAATTTACCATATTTTTCACAAATTAAAAAAAAGCTTGTAAGTTTTTTAATGTTACAAAAGTGGAAAATTATAGCATGTCAATTTGCAGTTAAAGTGACATCGATTGATGTGTGAAACTTGACGGAGGGTAGATACTTAATTTAGCGAGATACTTGGCGGACAAGTTTGGATATATCGGTTTTTGACGCGATCATTTGGATATATCGGTTTTTGACGAAACCAAAATGGATATGTCGGTATCTGATATGATCAAAACGGATTTATCGGATTTTGGTAAAACCAAATTATAGTTTTGTATCTTATTTCTTAAATTAAGTATGTATTTACATGCTAATTTTCTAAACTCTCAAATGACGTTAACTCGCAACTTACAATTTTGAGTTATGACAGTATTTGGTTTCATGTGCGAATTATATTGATTTATTTTGTACAGTAAGTAAATTGGTTTAATGTCATTTACTGTACTTTCTTGATTAATGTCTTGTCCTATAACACAATCCTGTAAAATAGACGGAGAACCAATCATTTCCAACAATTATTTATCGAAAAATCTAAGGCAGACAGTAAAAGCAGTAGTAACGGAAAGGAGAACCAAAGAATAAGGAGAACACAAAACGGGAAGAAACTTGATAGCGAGTTGGCATAAACGACACCCAGCCAATCACGTGAGGGTAAGGCGAAGTATTTACGAAGAGCGTTCAGATATTCTTTTTGGGAATCGATTTAATAAAAGAATAGAAAAATCGATTAACTTTTTTGTAAACGTGTACCTAATCGGAATTTGAACCGACCATTGTTGAATTGTGTAAAACTTAATAAGAATTATCGGTTTTTAATCCAATAACAAGAACCTGTTGAATTTAAAAATTTATTTGTCGGGTTTTGATTTGACCACAGTATTTTGATATTTTTTTTAAGATGGATGTAACTGTTTTTTAATTGATTTCTTTCCTGAAGGGTGTATAATTAAACATTTTGTAACAGAAAAAAATAAAAAATAAATAATGTCTTAATTGAGACATATCGGTTTTTGTTCCGACGCTCCTCAATTGTTATGTTATTTATTATATTTTCATAGCAGACTCCTAAATGAGCAAATGATGTGAATGAAATGTAGTGCCAAATCGAAATGGTTACCGGAAGTAAAAAGGTCATTCATAGGTGCAAAATTAAATAAGCAATTACATTTTACCAATTACAAGAGAGTGGGAGACCTTTGCCCAGCAGTAGGAAAATAACGGTAAAAAAATAAAAATGTTATAGTGAAATCGTTAAGTATCTTTTTTGTGGCTTTTCGTGTAGGTAAAATATGTGTCAAACAAAGTACAACAAACCATGAATATTTTTAGTAATAATATAATCTTTGTGGTTGTAAATTATCTTGTCTGATACTAATTTATCAATGAAATCGACACCGATCAATGAATTCATTAGTCACTAGTTTTATCAATGAATTCCGTGACTAATCAAAGAAGTTACCTTTGCACCTAATTTTGTTATCTTCTTATTTTTTATTATATCTCTCTCAAACGGAGCACCTCCCATTTTATTTCTCCTCCACCCTTGGTTGACTGGTAGAGAATGCCTAAGGCATTAAGGACGCCTTTGTACCTTATTTGTGTGCGAGACGTTTAAATAAATTAATTTTGCACGTTCAAAAAAAAACCTTTTTTACTCCATTCCCTTTATAATTATGTACATATACATATTATAATCAGTTTAAAGTACCTGCTGCTGTTGTATAGTTTTGTCGAGGCTCTCTATCTTGTCTGTCGGTCCCTCGCTCAGCTCGCTTAGCTCGCTCAGCTTAGTGGTGAGGTTCGTGGAGAATGTCTCTTGTTGCTTCTTCGCCGATTCTTCTTCGTCTGATGTTACCGTTACGTGTGTGTAGGGCTGGAATTGAGACGTTAGGATTGTGAGAACAGAGTTTAATATTGATAAACAAAGTATTATAATAAATGGTAATAATATTTAGTTTTGGGCCATTATAATCCAGAGATTTATAAGAATATGTTCTACTTTTCCCTTTTTTCTGAGTTCTGGGTCAACGTTAAACGGCCGTATCTATCGCTTAAAAGGAAAGCGATAAAATTAAGTTTCCTCATGACGCATTATAGCGGTCTATTAGATGATTCGTATAGACGTAGTAGCAAAATTGATTTACGGCGCTATTTACAGCTTTATCTTCAAAGATATATGATTTTATCTATATACATAGTAGGCTTGTATCCTTCTATGGATGTTTTATAGCAGTACACGAACGGAAGGTTTAGGGCAAACTTCCGTACATTTTTGGCAGTCGTTATCTGACCGCGTGTAAATTGTAAGTAGCAGGTTATGACTCACTGTGGGAACTACATAATATTGTACGTAATTATGTGATTAATGATAACAAATTGGGATTCACATTCTTGAACTATGATACTATATTAGGAATGTAATACTAACGAATTTGGAATGTTAATTGCTTAATTATGCTATTACCATGCTTAAAAATCCGCCGAAATTTGTCCTTATTTGAGCTTGATCTATGTTTTTTTATGGAGTTTCATATTTAACAGTAAACATGCATTACAATTAATTATAATAAAAAAACTATAAACAAAATTAATAAGTTCAACAAGTACCTATTTGTGATGTTTCTGTAAGCCATTATGGCAAACAGGATTTTCGCAAATAAGTGTTATCAACTTATGAAATCATCTCAGTTAATGCCTTGACCAGCTTTCTAAAATATTGTTCAAGGCTGTGAGGCCCTATCTAGGTATCCTTTATTGTTTTGTGTACACAATCTGATAACGGATACTGTTTACTTTTATCTCACTGTACTTCTACAATACTGATTTCAAGAGTGCAAATCATATGCAATTTGTAGTTCACCTTTTCTTTTAGTGATAAAAGGTCACTCAGGAAGATTACAATGCCCTGTTTTATTTTAGGTCTTCTTCTTCGTGTCGCTGGCACGACAGTTGCTTAATTTTGGTTGGCCCAATACTTTACCAATTCCAGGGCGTATTTATTTTTGGTAAATCCAATATACTACAGTCACCAGTAGGTATGTTTGCAAATCACGGTGATTTTGGCCATATTCCCTTTAGCGGTCGTTTTGGGAACTGTACTACCCTAGCAGTGGCTTCTACTACCCCCGAAATTGCCCCAGATGTTCAGAATGGTGAATAACTATCTCATTAGATAACCAATGCCGTGTCCTAACAGGGTACATGTACTAACATCAACAATTATCCATTGTAAAATGCTATATACACATATGCTGAGAAAATAAATTTAAAACATCAATACTTGTATAAACAAAACAAAACAAACATACCTCACTATTCTGTCTGCTATGAGGATTAGAAGTTTCCGGAGACGAGTGCCCCTTATACCAAGCTTCAGCCGAAGGTCCCCTGTCCACATCCACACCAGAATCTCGACTCTCTCTCAACTTGGCATCCATATCATGAGACAGCGTCTTCTTGTACAGAAGCTTCTCGATCTTCGTCTCTTCTTGAAGGAAGGAGGTGATGTCAGGTCTAGGAGCCAGCGTCATTTCCACATCCAGGTAGCTGTCGTCTTGTCCCTCGATTCCTAGGAAACTGGAGCGTTTGTTCCGGATTTCCTTTTTGATGCGACGGGCTGAGCTTGTGTGTTTGAAGTTGCCCTGGAAATGGTAGAAAATTTAGATTAGTATTAACTTTTTTGTTATGTTATGAGTACCTAACTACCTACTGATAAAAATCTATTTATCTTATAGTTTTTATTGGTTTGAGGGGCTTGTGGCTATGTAATAACAGCCGCACGGGTCGATCGATCAGGTTAAGTTACGCTTGCCGTGGTCATTCCGTGGATGGGTGACCATCTTTATATACCGAGACCCCTCCGTGCCTCGGAAAGCACGTCAAACTGTTGGTGGCCGGAAGACCAAAAGTCTGACAACCAGTCTTACCAAGGGGTATAGTGTTACTCAAATGTGTTGTGGAGGTCAGATACGCAGTCGTTCCACGTAAAATACTGGTATTCAGCTCATCCGTATCTGGTTAGTCTGGAAGCCAACCCAAAAATAGTTCGGAAAAGGTTAGGCCGATGAGTTTTTATTGGTTTAGTAGGAATAGCACTTATGAATGGTACACTACATGTTATCATATATCTATGATAACATGTACCTAGTGCCATTTTATTTCAAAAGACCGCAAATAAATTATGGGCAAACTCGCTTTATTTTTAAATCTAGAAATAACTTCATTTCGACATCTTTCCAATGCTAAATGTAAGTGTGTATGTCGGGGTACGTAGCGAGGTGTCGGTGTTTTTGGAAAGAAACAAATGTTTATGTTGAACACTATTTATTGACTCACTCTCAAACTGTTCTTAGTGATAAAATGTTAATGGAATGTTTGGATACACCCGACTAACGCGGTAGACAAAGGTGCACTGAATATAATATAATAAGTAATAAAAATTAGGTCAACGCGTTGCGCCGATATTGCGAACTAAGGTGTTCGGTGACAACACCGAACAGTGTATGTCTCAAAACAAATAAATAAGCTAAGTAATGAAAAAAAATACTTAGGTTTCGATATATTTTTGTTAAAAAAAAAACCTGTGCTCAAAACATTCTCGTCTATTGAACTACTTTTAAATATTATGCAGCATCATTTCAAGGTTAACCGGTCAAGGACCGCGGTCCGCCCATTGGCGACGAAACAATAGAAAATCAATTGTCTCATTAGCGGAGCTTGACAGATTAATTTATGAGTAACTCTAGATAAAACAATCTCACAGGTGACCTTGACATTTACGTTAAAAAAGAAAACTTAAGATAATGTACTCACATTGCCAAGCAGTTCATCATCAGCTCCATCCTCAGTAGGGGGCGGCGGTGGCTTCTCTTTCGGCGGCTCCAACACATTGGTAGGCATATCCAGAGGAAACGCACTCTCAGGGGCAAACGCCGAGGAGTTCTGATAGAAGATATCCATGTTCTCATACAGGGGAGTGACAGCTATCTTCTTCTCCATAAAGTCTACTTCTTCTTTCTTCTGTACTTCTTTCTCTTCTGTCTCGTCCATTACAGCGCTGTCTTCCGAGTCCAGTTCTTTGAATGCCAGTTCTAGAGCATCCAGGACCTATGGAGATAGTTTAAGAGTTGAAGATTTTGTCAGTGGTCTAAGGCCGAGATTTATAAACGTTACTTACTTCGTGCTTTGAGTTAGACGTGTTCCCGTTTCTAACTAGCACTTCTAGTTTGACAGTTGAGTGAAAGGGACAGTAATAACGCTTAGCCAAAACACGTGCTAACTTGCTAAGTAACGTTTATAGATCTCGGTCTCAGGGTAAGATTATTAAAAAAATTGCATTGTAGAAGCATTGCTTGTGTTTTTTTGGTATAAGCAGAGATGCTATGAAAAATAAAGTGAATTTTAAAAACTAAATTATAGGTTCCGTAGTTGAAAGTCTAAGCGAATGCTGAAAATTGACAGCGAAAATTGCTCTTTATATAAATGTGCTTCTACAGTGCATTTAAAAGAAAATTAACACATAGTAAAAGGCTTTATTTTAGAGGAAGCTAATTCCAATAAAAACAAACGACAACACATTTAAAAAGAAATCAATTCGGAATTAGAAAAAAAAAACTTCAAATACCTATTTAACAAAATTAATTGAAAAAAAAAAAAACTATAAACTTGTGTAAATTGCAAGTTTGCTTGACAATATATTACAGTTGAACTGAACGAACATGTAATAAAGAACTATTTCTAAAACAAAAAAAAAAAAACAATAAAGAATTTTAACACACGAAAGTGCAAAAGATGCATGCAAAAGCGTTGGTTAGATGCAAAATGGAAATGAAGCGACACCCACTACTTGAAAATTTTTCTTACCTTCTTAGCCCATCACCATATTCTTAAACTATTTAAATTATTAGATCGACTACACTCTGAGAGGACTTTTATCATACTGTGTCATGATTACAGATAAAATTGTTTGTCTAAGATAAAAAAGTAGGAAGATAACATTGTACTGATTTTATAACTATTATAATACCATTTTGATTAATGGTTGCGTGGTAATTACGATAATATATGGTTATATATACTTGATAATGGCACAGATATAATGTGGGAATAAACAAATAAACTTTATATATAATATTGTATGGACATATAATAGAATTTGGAGCTTGTGTGTGTCTGTTTTAATTAAAAAATAAACAGACAAACAAAAGAAAGTAAAAAAAAAAAAAAACTCAGACATAAGGCAGAAGGCAGACTGTCTTCTTTACTAAGACGATATGTTTAAACATTAAATAAAATAGGTAAGTATATCAATATTACAAACCTTAGGTCAAATTTTAATATACTTTTAGAGGACAAATAATAAATGAGTACTAATAGCTACGTACATAAATAAAACTCATACAAATAACTATGTAACATGTATTTTGATATAATGACATTTACACATCACGTTAATTATAAAATGAATAAATACTGGGGTTCTACGCTATAATGTATATGAATAAGGTTTCTATACAAAACTGTGTGACGCTACGTAACCCTGTATATCTAAGGGCTCGTCTACACGAGCTACTTTGTCTTGCGACTATTTTGTCTGACGACTATTTTATCGGCGCGTTTAGTACCGTTAAATAACTGTCGCACATTGAAGACTTTTTGTAACATGCACTTTAATGATTGCTAAAAATATATTCAACTATAAAGAGTGTTATTAATAAATACAAGACATCAATTTGTCTGATTTAGTCTGCAATGTGCGACTAGAGGTATGTGATCAACATCGATACTTATTTAGGTACGTTTGTCTTACGTGTGCATGAATTTTAAATATGGCGGAATTCTTTGGTTTTAGCACAGTGGAGATATTTTAAGGTATTAATAAATGGAACTACGTAACACAGGTGATATTAGTGATGACTCGTGAGATCAATAGATCATAAATATACAAGAATTAATATCCATGGGGACTCTCATCTAAGCTTGCGATGCAATGTATGAGAATGATATGGACATGATTTTAACTTTCTACATAAAATGGTATAATAGGTTATTTTTTTCACATTCATGGCTACATACCTACTCCAAAGATGGGCATTTCGACTAGACTTGCGACAAGTCGTAATAAGCAGAGCCAAAGTGTGAACGCAGCTTTATTTGAATTATAGATCGGTCACTTCGTGTCACTACTAAAATAAATGGGTGTATAAAGGGGTCGAGTGAGTTTTAAAATATTTGGGGTCGTAAAATATTATTTTTATTTATCTATTACTTACATAATCTTTACGCAATATTCAATTGACGTAAGATTTAGTACTCCACCGACAAAAAGTCGACTGAGTCTTCAAATAATCTGCCCATTTGTAGCAATCCTTATCTACTCATGCGAGTACTAAGACGTGACGTGATGATGATGCAATATGAATCTAAACCTCATCGGTGGCTACAGAATTAGTCAAAGTTTTCGTCGTAATCTTATTGTTAATAAACAGTATAGTTTTCCGTCTATTCGGCTCTATACAACGCTTAGTCCGCTTCTCCCAAAACGGGTTTTCGTCCTGCGAGCTACTTACCGCTACTTCGCCTTTGTTAGCTGCAATATCACGAGGTTGATGTATATCTTTCATACTTATATTATTATGATTAGATGAATTATCTAATTTAACAAGTGAACACTCAGATGTACAAGTTAAGTCGGGTATATCGTTACTTTTTAGCGATTTAACTGAATTTTTGGGTGATATGTTAGTAATAGTTGTGATATTAGAGACAGTTACCATTGGCATGCTGTTAGTAGAGTTAACTTTGTTAGTAGTCCCGGCACCGGCGTTCATATTGTTGCGAAATTCATTCAGATTAAGATGTATGGTCATTTTGCCCTCGAACACCACTGTGTCGCTGTCCGACCCGGTGGAGACAGGCTCATTCAAACTTACACTGGTGTCCTGGTTTTCCAAACTTTTAAGAGTGTCTTCGTCATCTTTGTCTAGTTGTATCTCAGTAACTTCTGTTACACTTAGCTCTTCCTGCTGAGACATGGCTTGCAGGTAGTTGCTTGCACTGTCGTCATCAGTTTTGATGTCTTGTTCTTCGGTTTCTTCAACTATGATGTCTTGGATTAGCTGAATGGGTTCTGGCATCTTGTCCATCTCTTCGATCTTGGCGTCCATAGCTGTTCCGTCTTCGTTTGAGGACTCGTACTCAGAGACTTCCACCATTGGTTCTCCGATAGGAGACGCCACTTGAGTCAAGTCAGCAATGTCATCAGCAGGCACACAAGAATCTCTAGCGGTGTGGATCCCACTGTCTTCTGTCTCGATATCACTCGGGACGGTGTTGTTCTGCATTTCAGCGCAATCGAAATCTTCTAAGCTTTGAACTCTGTCAAATGAATTGGGAGACGATTGTCCGTTGATATCTAAACTGTCCAAAGAACGGCAGAAGCTTTGCATTTGGCTTTCAATTCCGGACAGACTCGATTTTAGAGAGTTGTCCATCATTGTTTCTTTAGTGTCCTCAATCTTGATTTCGATATCTTTGTTGTGTGCCAGCTCTTCTTCAACTGAAATTTTTGGTATCTCCTTATTTTTGGCCGCGTCAAGACAAGACAAACGTTCTTTTAGACTCATGGACACTTCTTTGACTTCAGTTTTGGTCAACTTTTCTTCTTCTGAATTTTGTGATTTTAAGCTGGAGAGGCGTTCTTTCAGAGATCGTGCATTGCTCAGGTCTCCGTTCGACATCCTCTTAATTTTCTCAGGTTCAGTAGACTTTACTTTTTCGAGTGAAGACAGACGTTCCTTCAGTGGCTTCACTTCTGTGGGTAACTTGGTCAGGTCGCTCGTAGACTTTTGAACGTGCATCTCTTCTGTAAACTTTTCTAAACTAGACAGTCTTTCCTTGATGGATTTTTTGTTCGCGATGTCAGGCAGCTTCGGTTTCGTCTGTGCCTCTTGGGAATTTTCTCTTTCAAACTGTTCCCTCCTCTTGTGTATGTCGACTTTCGGTAAGTCTTTCTTCTGGTTGTTGTTCTTAGTGTCATTGGCTCGCTCTTGTTGGAAAGAAGAGAGTTTTTCTTCAATTTTGTTGCTGACGTTCGTCCTGATTCTGTTGAGGTCGCCATTTTTCTCTGGGGACTTTTCTTTGAAGTTGTTATTGACGGCTGTTTTGACAATGTTGCTGTTAGTTTGAGAGATGATCCTGGACTTGTAGCCTTCAATGGCTCCCTCGTAGGTGTACTCCTCAGGCTCGGGGGAGCTGATGGTGGTGGTCGTGCACGTGTCGTATTCGTTGGCGCTGGAGCCAAGCTTGCGGTTTGTGTCGCAGTTCGACAGGTTGTCGACATCTGAATGATTCTTATCCAGGTCGATACCGTCGCTCTGAAAGAGAATTTTACGATTAATTTATACAGACGTCATATTGAAAAGGATCCACCACAAAAATTTAAAAAGAATAGATCAGACTTATTATTAAATATCCTGCAAGATTGAGATGGTAAAAAATATCTTTGATAGGATTGTGTGATTATTTAACTTCCTATCATTGTTTTTTCATTATAAATACTACACTATATTCATAATATATACTTACAGCGAGGCTATGCGTATCGCAGTCTTCGCTAAGACTGCTCTTGGTGCTGGAGGTGCCGATACCAAGGTCGCTCAGGTCATGACTGTCGTCTTCTGTGTATAGCGCGAGGGGGTTCCGCCTTCTGCGGCCAGCGCTGTAACAGAAGATACAGAAGAGGTTAGTTATGATGCCTAGGATATAAAGAAACTAGTTATTAAGTGATTGTGCGGAATATGCAGTGAGTTGTGTGATGGACGGTGCCTGCTCAAAGTAGTGTTGGTAAAAAAGACTTCAGAATTCAGACAAACGGTTATATGGATAGTGGCAATGGTACTGGCACTAATGGCTAATAGGTAGGCGTATAATTTATATAATTGAAATAATGCAACGAAATGTAGTTCTGACTGTATACAGGTTGAAATTGAAAACATGCGACAAATCGAAATGGGAGATTGTATTCATCATTATGAACAACTTTTACTATGGGACCAAACCTAAAACTGCGAAAAAAAAAATACGTTGTTCCCTACATTTTGACGAGTTATGCGAACATAAATGTAGGGAACAGCTGATTTTTTTTCGCGATTTCAGGTTTGGTCTCATAGTAAAAGTTGTTCATAATGATGAGTACAATCTCCCATTTCGATTTGACGCATGTTATCAACTTCACCCTGTATCAAAGCAACTTTTTCTATGTTACATGAAATCATTTTGAAGTTCAGACATTTTTTACCAATGATAAGTTGTACGATATCGAACCAGTCACAAGTCAAATATACAGATCACTTTAGTGGTCACTAGCACCACATGTGTTCTCCAAACAATACCGAGGGCGATATCTAGCAGATATATTCCCAGAAACACGTGTACCTATAATTAGGGACCACTCACACCGGCTGTCGGCACTTCTCGAATATATGCGTCTATTAGTCAGTTCTCTTAGTCACTGAGTCGACATCCTAGATAGTGTTGTGACTACTATGTTCCAAGAATAGAGGTGGGACATGTTTGTGTTATGATTTCAGTACGGTGGAGGTATTTTTAGAGGGCTGTGTTGGTTTTTGGATAGCCTAGTTTTGAGATATGGTAATCTGTGTTATTGTAATGAGTCTAGTGTTTGACATGTGATTTTGTTAGATTATCAAAACAGAAGAACAGTATCAGTCGAAGTGGCGGTGCTTGGGGGAGGCCTATTTCCAGCTATGGACATCTTTCGGCTGAAACGATGATGATGATGATAAAATCCAAATGGCGTTATTTAATAATTTGCGTTACACAGGAACAGGCTTGAATATTTTTCAGTTTGCGAGGGATAATATTGATTATCACCTAAGTCAAATGTTGCTACGCGTAACCAAGATAAAAACACAAAGAAAGAAAAACGATTATGCTTCTTACTGTGATAAAAATAAAATACTTACAATCCAAATAAAAATTACCAAAAACAATACCAGTCTACTTATTAACACTAACCACGGACCAAAGCACTTATTAAAAAAAAAAAACTCAAAAATCACAAAAAAAAAGACGAGCATATCCAAAAACCAGTTTATTATTCAAGGTTCCATGACGCAACATAACAAATCACATCATTACGAATCATGATATAACGTATAAAAAGTGAAAACATGTCTGAACGAACTTTCTTCGTAACACTTATATATTTGAATAGAAAGCAGTTAAAATGGCGGCGCTGATAATGTTATGATTTACGACAGATTTGCTTGAGATAAAGTTTGTTTTCTGATTCGTATGTTATTCGGTTTGTCACGGGGGCATTGACCTTAACAGGCCATGGGAAAGCATGGAGTAATTATCACGGTTTGTATCACGGTTTGCGAGAAAGATCTGCGTACGCGCGTGGATAGTATTTTCACCGTATTTTATTGGTTTCTTGTGCAGGTAGGAAATGACAATATGACGGTTTTATGATCATCGTAATATTGAGCAATCATCATTATAGTCGTAACTGTCAAAATGAAAGCCATTACTATGCTACCGTTGGTGGAACCCCACTGAATAGTAAGTAATGATATAGTGATAGTAGATTAGTGAATTGTTTCATTTTTTTGGAACAAGGTATACCTAAACAAACGTACAGGTTGTTATAGTTAGCGCCACGAAAGATGAGACTTGACCCCGCCACCCGCGCTCTTTCCGCCGTCCCTATGACGTCCGGTCCCGTCCCGCGCTCAGACCTCATACCGCTAAAGAGACCTAAAATCGTGTACTGCGCAAGTCAAACCACGTGATGTGTCAAGTCTCATCTTTCGTGATGCATTGTACAAAATGACAATGAACCCAATTAACTGTCTATTTATACGAGTAAATGTGAGAATAAGAAAACAGTTCAACCACCTTCCCAGATTTTCTTTTAGACCACTTCACCGTGTTCAAGATCACAGCTAGACCAGACTTTAAATCTAGATTTCATCTTAATTGCTATCATTACGCCTACCAACTTCCCGTGGAGTCTACTAGGCGAGATTGAGGGAAAATGAAACGTATTGTAGTCGTAGGCGCAAGATTAGTGATTGGACCTTGTTTGTAGACTTTCAATTTAATCATGTCATTGCTCGATGCTAATTACCTAAGTGCACTGTGGTCTATTCCTGGAGTTCACTATGGTATAGGTATTGTTCTACTTAGCTACAGAAAAACTAAAACCCGACTAAGTACGGAAAAGAATGAAACAAGAAAGTACCTTCCCGTGGTCGCATGCTACCGTAGCTTATATGTATATGTTAGTACAGCGGCATGCGACCACGGGAAGGTACTTTCTTGTTTCATCCTTTTCAGTAGTCGGTTTTTAGTTTTTAGACTTATTTTTTATTAAATTATTTTGGGGTTTATTTCATGAATATTTATATTTTTGAAATGTGTTAATTAAGCCCTTTCATTTGAAACCCCACAAAGCATGATTAAAAAAAAGTTTTTTAGATCATGACTTTATGTCCGCTAGAGCCCTAGAGGGCGCCATATTCAATTTAATGAGACGTCACATAGCCTATAACCAGCGGACGATCAAGACGCTTCCAACGATACCTCATTTGTCTAATTATGACAAGTAGTTTAGAAATTATGAGGGAACAGATGAACATACATACATACATACCGATCAAAATCATAACCCTCCTTTTTGCTTCGCCGTAGTCGGGTAAAAATATAGAAGAAAGTTATGATACTCATAACTTCCAAACCATCCCAAGGTTCGCCTGCTCGGTACCTATAAGTAAGATCACCAAGACGAGACTCGGACAGGTATTCTTATCAGATCAGTCTAATAGGTTTTATTGCCAGACTTTCTTTTCTTGCATTTTTAGATTTCCACATTGGTCGCTTAATCTATTGAACATGAAGTCCTAGGTTCGATTCCTGGGTCGGTGTATTATTGGGTTTTTACATCTAGCATTTCTCAGGCAGCCGGGAGCCCGGCGAGCCTGGTTGATGGCAATGGACTCGTCCCCTATTGCCGAATATGGGTATGTTATAGGTACCTACATCTCTGCTTAACCCCTCGGGGACACGGCATGACGTTATGTTATGTTGCTTTCATCGGTTTCGAAAAGTTTCTTTTTGTATGGAGACCCTCACCATACGAAAATAACCCATAAATCAACGCGAAAGTTAATTCGACAGTCAAATTCTTGAAGAAAGAAATATGTACGAAACTAGCATTCTCTCATTAATCAAACGACACATTTCTTTCGGCCATAAATCACAGTTAAACGAAGTTTGTTTCCGCAAACTACTTAGTACCTCAGCTCGTCAAGCCCATCCCAAATATTAAGGTCCGGCTTTCACGTCCAAAAGTCATTCTCTAAGTAATTACAGAATTCCAACATAACATAACATCAGTGTTATATTCATCGAAGGGATAGACAGAAGTGTACCCCCTTCAACTGTCAAGAAATCTCCTATAGATCGGTAACAATAGAAAAAGCTACTATAACACAGTGCACCCGCATTTCGCCAGATAATATTATATGTTGTAAGTTCTATGTAATAGGGTGTATTTTTGAGCATGTCTCCGAAAAACCCATAAATAATCCTCCTACCTTTCAATTATAATCAATTGATTTAATTGAATTTAAGTTATGTATAAACGACCAGTTCCTCAAAATAAAACAGAAGGGTTATTTCTTCTATCGGTGCTTCAGACGTTTGACATTAACAAATAGTTTTAATTACTCACAGATATTATGTTGTAAGTTCTATCGGCATTAACCGAGTGTAGATCCAAGCCCCAGGCTGCTGTTGAGAACTTCCCAAAGGAATAAAGAACAAAGAAGGAAGAAATACCCCATAACACTGCTCGACTAGCCAATGCTCAGAAGACTCGCTTAGAACCACTAAGACCAACTAGGCAATTCATATAACCACTTAATTTGGCCCTAAGACCAACTAGGCAATTCATATACACCACTTAATTTGGCCCTAAGACCAACTAGGCAATTCATATACACCACTTAATTTGGCCCTAAGACCAACTAGGCAATTCATATACACCACTTAATTACAAAATTCTAACTAGTAATAAAAACATCAAGTCTAAGAAATAAGTGCGTGCCTTAAATAGCAACGGTCCGCCATTTTGTGACACGATTGACCTCTAGGTGTGAACTCACATATGACTGTAATTTCGGCATTACATCACAAGATTAAATTACTTTAGCGAAATATAATGGTTTCATTTGATGACCATGTGCTTAAAGTTCGTTTCTGTTTCAATTTTATTATTTCTTGGAAATTGTGGGTAGTTAAATTTTACTGTTTGAAGACTTGACATCTCATCTTGCTAAACATGGGTACTTATAAAAAAAAAACATTCAACCGAATTGATAACCTCCTCCTTTTTTTGAAGTCGATTAAGAAGAGAGCGTTTTAGAAAACAAAATAATATATTATCAACCGTAAGCATCTCGGATGTGCAACTTCAAAACCTGGCAACTGACATTTCTAAAAAAATCGATTTTGTTTTTTAATGTCAGTTGCTATGTTTTGAAATCGCACAGCCGATCTATAAATAGCTGAAGTCGCACCAAGACATGACTGTTTCAAAAGAAGAAATATTATTAAGCCGCGTTTTCACTAGGGTACTTATCGCCCAACATTCACGTGGTAGGTCTTTGCGACTTTGTGGGACAATGTAGCTCGACATTTGTCTTGTGCACAGTACCCAGTTGTGAACAATGTGTCGCCCGAGGAGTCGTAGATGTCGCAAGCGACGTCGGGCGACATCGCGCGGGACACGTATATTTCGTGTCGAGCAACAGAGTCGCGGGACAAATGTCCCCTAGTGAAAACGCGGCTTTACAATAAAAGCTGCGACATTAAAAATAAAATCAATAAAAAAGACCACAAACGGTGGTTTTATTATATATTTGTGTTAAGTGCGTTTTTTATGTGTTTTAATAAATTGTTTTATCATACAAAAAAAACACCCATTACAAAACTATTAATTTAATGCCCACAAACGCAGCTATATAATTTTAGATTAATCATTTTTTGCCATATAAAGTGAAGATTGTTACTTACTTCGAAATTGAATTCCTCTGCGCTTCAAATGCAATAAAAGTTGTAACAAAAGCCGCGTATTACCAGTATTACAGAAATTCTTTGGAAATATCCTAGGTACAACAAAAATGGCATTATCCTGTTACTACCACACTAGGTAGCTTGATTCAGAAATCTTACTACTAACAAAGTGAAAGAGACAATTCAGGAGTACAGTTCCTTCCTTTTTTACAGATTTTGATAAAATTAGTATTTCTATGATTATTCGGTGGGCCTAGTAAGGGCAGAATCCCGAAAAACTCTCCCGTTTTTAAAGCTCCTTAGTGACTCATCATTAACGAGCCATCATCTGCATAGCCTTTTTCCACCTATGTTGAGGTCGGCTTCCAGTCTAACCGGATGCAGCTTAATACCAGTATTTTAAATGGAGCGACTGCCTACCTGGCCCAGTCACTGGGTAATACGATAACCCTTGGTAAGACTGGTTGTCAGACTGTCAAAGATCCGCGAATGACAGCCTTGACCAACGGATTAAAGTGCTTTCTGAGGCACGGAGGTGTCTCGGTATGTAAAGATGGTCACCCATCCACAGACCAACCGCGGCAAGCGTAGCTTAACCTGATCGATCGACCTGTGCGGCGGTGTGAGCCACGGGCCCCTCGTTAGTGACTGTCACCGAATATTAGCTATTGAAGGAAATGTCAGAGAAACAGAGACTACGAGAGGTGTGCAGGACAAAATTACGCCACAAACCTTCCAGGGACCAAACCAAAGGTTTTTGCCATTCAACGCTTTCTAAGGCTAACCGTTAACCTTCTGTAGATAAGAAGTTCTTCTTTCCAACCCACAGCTCATTTCCTTAACCATTCCCACATGAAAGGGGGGATAATTTTCACAAGGATCGACTCCTGCCTCACGATGCGCGTGCGTCGAATCACGAATCGATTTAGTTCAACTATTACGTATTGGAAAAATTCGTGTTCTTCCTCATTTCTTACTTTAAGAATGTGTAATGAGTTCTTATGTTCTTAATAAAGTTACTTGTGTATGGCTTCGTGTTATGTAACAATAGTACATTGCCGACGTTAATTCGATGTTGTGAGATTGGAGCTGAGGTGTGTGCAGTGTGAGATTCAATAAACATACCACCCGAATAAAATTCCTTGTTTCCTTTCTAAGTTTTTGGTTAAAAGTCGACAATGAGGCGGCGTATTTACATAACTTCTAGACTAGAATATGTGAAACTATAGATATCCATACTAATATTATAAATTCGAAAGTATCTCTGTCGGTCTGTCTGTATGTTACCTTTTCACGCCTAAACCACTGAACCGATTGAGAGATAGTTTGAGTCCCGGGAAAGGACATAGGATAGTTTTTATCCCAATATTCCCACGAGATCGAAACTTATGCGGGTGAAACCGCGGGGCGTAGCTAGTGGATCGTAAAGATAAATCTAGACCTTTGCCTAGGAGAGGAACAGAAAAAAACTAGCAAGCAAGATGAGAATTCAAATGCGTAAGCCTCTTAAAGTTTGGTATAATGAATGCTTATGATCTCCGATCAAAATATTAAAACTTCTGTAAAAACCACTCAAATAAGCAAACAACAGTCAATTAGCCGCGGCCATACTGCCCATGTAGTTCATAAAACGTAACGACGCACGTACGATCACGTGACGCGTCGCCTGCGCACGATCTTCACTTATTCGCGGATTTTTGCACGATATGCCAGTCGCGCGCATTCCGGAAGGTTTTGGGGCACGGTGTAGGTAACAAATGGAGTGTTGCGACAGATACATTACGTATACAGCAGCTACAGGTATGATTGTGAAGTCAATAGATCAGAGTCCAATCCTAGGTTTAACTTGGAAGTGTGTGAAATGAGCGAATTCGTACTATACTCGTACTTACAGAATATTGGATGTACTTAGTGAGTTTTTCTATGGTTATAAAGTGGCAATGCCAGAAAGTTGAGCGAGTTTAATTCCAGACAAATCAATGTTAGTTGTACTCCATTTGTTAATTACTCTTTGGTATTGATGGTTGAAAAGGGAGTGGCGCCAGAGTGGGCGCAGCTATTAAGTTTGATGGACTTGTAGTGAATAAATTTTAATTTTCATCAGTGGTTTAATGTTTGGTCTCCGGTGTCTGTCACAACATGAGCATTCCGCGTCCGAACTCAGTGGGAATGTCTCGAAACATGAGCATTGTCGAGTATTGTCAGCATACTCCGTGATTATGTCGCAACTGCTACGTGTGCCCGCGCAACCGTGTGACAACTTACAACTTCATGTACTTGTCTCTCTTGGTACGTGATTGTGAGGTACATTTTTGAAATTCTGATCGTGAGAGGATTTTACGTGAGCATGAGGACTACCATTGACGTCATTCAAAGAGAAGTAGTCAAAAAGTCTTCGAGTTGGTGAGATTTTTGAGAACCAACCTTTGACTGACGTTGATGAAAGACGAGTCATTTTACGACTAAGGGTCAGTTCACACCGCGACGCGCAGTTTTCACGATAGCAATACAATTATAGACCTTACCTGCTACACAAAAAAGTACATAATTCTGTGTGTCTACTACGTCGAGCTACGCCGCGCGCGCCGCGCGGCCCTCCTCACTGATGTGTACCTTTTTGTGTAGTAGATAAGGTCTATAATTGTATGTGAAAACTGCGCGTCGCGTCGCGGTGTGAACTGACCGTAAGCTACGAGCCAATTTAAAAAAAAATAACGTTGAAATACTAAAAAGAAGTAAAGAAAATTATTAAAGGGTTTCCATTTTAGATTTTGAAGTCTACATTTGTTATCGTGTCTTAAACATTGCAGAAATGAATACAAAGGTAGGTACTCAATCTTGAAAAAAAATGGCTTCCCAAACTGGCTAACCCCATAAGCAGCAATAGGTCGCTAGAACCAACCGTATAAAACAAAACCCACTTAAGTCTTGGGAGGCTACTTTAACTCAGCCATTCATACTTTATATGATAACTAACCACATTTTTTCCTCCCACCATAAAAACTAGGCCTACTTTTCTGCCACATCTGCGACTCAACCGTGATATATGTACGTGGCCTTAACTACGGAGACATTAGCTTTCGAGCCGCGCCCGCGCCTTTAATTGGCGAGCAACCGGTGTGACGGGAAGTTATGGGAAGACGCAGCGGTTTTTTGTCGTCACTATTCCAGTAAGACACATGCGATGTTGTGCACTAGGACTTATGGAGGCAGGGTTGGCAAGTACTGTTGCGCGAAAATATTTTAAAGTTGGAAAGATTGTCAGTTGTTTTGGAAATCTAGAGCAGTTCAACCAGTGGCGTGCATTGCATATAGACATATAAGCAGTGCCTACCTTAATATATCAACATAGCCTGTCAATTACATTTTAGTGTGAGTGCCCCACAATTAAGAAACTCACTAAATTATCATACCTAACAAAAAACATAATCTTCATACAAACACGCGCGGCAGTAGGCAGTCGCCGGACGGCCTACTCGGCTCCCGTACTATTCGCACATTGTCATTGGTCTTTACTCGTTCAAGTTAATACGACAAAATTAAAAATACGTACGTCTCACGCGTAATACCATGACGTTTGACCTTCGCAATTTATCACCCTTAAGTAGGCATGCCTACTCCATATAACCACACTTTTTTTTCTGATTAGTGACCGCATTTGCCTAGACTAGACCCGGCCTAGTGCCTACCTGTTCTGAAAACCAATGCACGCCACTGAGTTCAACTTTTGTCGAATGGATGAGTTACAAGGGGACTGCGGAGACACCACTGAGTGACGATGCCTCATGTAATGTTCAGTTGGTCTATTCTGTGAACATTTCACCGTGAAAACTTAGGTGAAGTGAGCTGTCCACCTAATGCTAGGAATTGACACCATAGAGGTATGAGGAAGAGGGTGTAAAGTTCACTAATCCTCAATAGAAAAGGGAGGATCCTTCAAACAGACGGGTGTTGTGTCTGGTGGGCAACTGCCCGACGATTGATTGATGTCTGGAGTTCTGGACGTTGTAAGTATACATATTGTATATGCTAGTCGCGCGGTAAACTCTGCTTGCGCGATGCAGCATTTTGCGTGACGTCAGTATAATGCGTAGTTCCCATGTGGCGCTGTAGATGCCGCCACAACGCCAATGACAGTTTGACAGTTCACTTCATCTAAGTTTTCACAATAAATCAGCTGCTCTTTGTGCAACAGAATTTTCTATAAAAGTTCTGTGTAAAGCCGCTATATTGCAAGACTGTATTGTCTGGTCATTGATTACTGTTCCGCCAAATCTCGCTAAATTAACCTGCGGTGAGTACATGTTAAACACTGAATTGTTATCAAACAAAGATCGTTTTCAATCAATCGATGCTCGAGAATGTGCTGACGTGTATTCACTTGCACCTTTTTTATCAAAAATGTCATTGATATGAAATTCTGCACGTATGTAGGTAGGTACGTAAGCATGACTCAACGATATTACTTTCAGGATTATGAAGTGTCACAAACAGTTTTGAATTTAAATACCCAATGCTTAAGATTGAAAGGTACAATTTAAGTACCTACTATATCTGTTTAAATATATCCGTCTTGATGACGCAGGCATATTTGAGTTTATTAACTTTATTGCACAAAAACACACCAAGGCCATAGGCCTCCCCCAAAAACTAGTTATGCGACAACGACGGGTTCTGAGCTAAAATAATCAGGATATTTTTTTTTTTAATTCAGCTAAAGCTGGATTTCTGCAGCTTAACCAGGCTTCGTTTCAGCAGTGAACGTTTTTCGGCTAATGATCATGCATGCATGACAAGAATATAAAAAAAAATAAGAAGAAGATAAATAATATTGATTTGCTACTTAGCCCTCTTTCTCTCTCCTAATTTTGCTGCGCCCGACAGGGTCCATATTGATCTTTTACTTTATAATACCATCTATGTAACACATATGGAATGAAATAAATAATTGAGTATTGAGTATCGTCAATAGGCTAGTTTCCTAAAAAAATTTAATTAGTCCGTCAGTTAGATTATCGAAAAATAATGGACCCGTATTTTTGCTAAAAAGTGTCGCACGGCGTGACGTCACGACCCCCCACTCCCAAATTTTGACGCGCTTTATCTTTGTCATTTTTTGTTTGATTGACAAAAGAAAAAATACGGGTCCATTATTTTTCGATAATCTAACTGACGGACTAATTAGAATTATTATTTTTTTACCCAGGAAACTACCCTATTATTTAAGTTATATTTTCATTGCGAGTTATCTTGAGAAGTGCCAGCCCTACCCCGCATGCCTAGCTCCAGCCGCGCGACTAGTAACCGCGACGCAACCCAGTCTAATGTGAACTGTCCTTAACGCAAATGTCTTCCAGTCGTTTTGTCTATACTCCGCGTTAACGGCAGTTTCATTATTCATAACTTTTTTAGTCGATCGACTATGCGACAAATGTGACTACAAGATCTTTCTCTATGACTGCTATGATGGCTGTGTGGGGCGAGATTAAGATAAATATGGTTTACGATTATGATACTTGTATGAATGTTTCTTTTTATTTCAGAGTGGTTTCCATATAAGATTATCGTTTAAAAGCAATTAAGCCAAAAGCATACACAGGTCTACATATAGCTATATTTATAAAGTTCTTAGTTTTAACTTTAATCTTACTCTCACTCTCTCTTCTGTCTTCGGTCTCTCTTTTGTCTTTACTTTAATCTTTTGTTCTTAGTTTTACTTGTTTTTTTTTGGACCAAAATGTCTCGTAGTTTTTCGTAGTCGTAGTTTTTAAGAACGTTCTAATCTCAGTGTGTCATCCTTTAATTTTCATAAATTTTTGACAAATTTTTGACATTGATTATCGCTAAGATGACATTGGGACTAAAATAAAAACGTTTTTAATTAAGGGAATTTGTCTCCGGGAAACTACAACAGCATCAAAACAGTTTATAGGGATTGAAGGTACGAAGCAAATCATCGATCAAATATTCCATACAATAGTACTTGTGCAAGCCACCAATAAGGAAACAGCACACAAAGATAGGCGTTAACTTTCCAATATTTACTACTGACACATTTGCAAGGAATGCACCTATAAATAAACCCGCACATTCGTTCCAGCACACATTGTTATCTGCCATTTATCAGGTAAGATAAAACAGGAATTAAATTGCCGAGTGGCGGACGAGGGTCGATAGCATTCGATCTAGCCGTTAACTTATATTTGAATAGCAAATGAATTGGCTGATAGGTAGAAAATATTACGAATGGTAATATATGTAAGTGGTCTGCAAATAGGATTTGAAGGGATTAGGAAAGTTGTTGAAGAAAGTGTCGACGTTTGGACGAGTTTTAGTATTTATATTTTAGCGTTTACATAATCAGTCTATAATGTTCCCATTGCTGGGACGCGGGCCTCTTCTCTTCGAGATCCCGAGTGGGCTATAAATGCTGTGTGGGCTATAAGTGCGGGTTGGAAGATGTCACCCGTCTTCGAATTTTTGGTTCTAGGACATGCCGATTTCCTCGCGATGTTTTCCTTCACAAGAACAGTGGTGATGAAATTATTTACACAAAATAAAGAGCCTGACTGGGTTCGAAGCCACGACCTACGCCTTGCCACCATGGCCTTACTGCTCTGCCTCTCAATATTGTATAGCCAAGTGTTTTTATAGTGGAATATACTTATTATTTTATGCCGAGACAGAGATTTTATAAAATCACAGTTCGAAACAGGGCAGGAGAGTCCGAGGACATAAGCGATGGGCATAAAGACCTGACTAAGACTGCACAACTCAAGAGAGGCATACAATTAGGGCTCATCCATAGGATACAAAGAGTCATAGACTAAGTATTAGGATATTGAGTGATGTAGATGATGATGATGATGAAGCCATAGTTTCAAAGAGAAAATAAATGTGCATAGAATCCAAGCTTATAGCCATCTTAGTTTTTGATACTGATGAGACAAGAGAGAATTTTATCACAAGGTAAGGCTTAGCCTAAATTTTTTTTGGAAGAAAATAATGGAAAGATTACCTACTTTAAATCTTTGTTGTGTTTTGCGGAAGATAAAAATTCAATGATATTCTGTGCTTAAACAAGTTCTCATAAAGAAAAACGACATTACCACCTGTACCATATAGTACGTCAATGAATACACCTTCCAATAACCAAATCTCAACTTTATCCTAAACACTTACAGCATAAATTACTTCATCAAGTATTTGGTCCTTATTCAAATGATCGTTTGCACAGGTAAATCTCAACCATATCCCCAAAGTCATACAGTATAAATTAGTCTGTCCAGTACATATGTCCTCAGTCAAGATATCATATTTACTGGTAACAGTTGTGAGCGTTCAGGAGACAGGTCGGAATATGATATGGTGGGTGTAATACAGGACTGGGTAATTATAGTTATGTAATTAGAACTACCTGGTGTTCTGTGTGACTGATTTGAAGCACACAACGTAGATTTTTGGTCCTTTTGCTTCTATTTTAACTGAGAAACAAAAAGGAGTTGAACATGTGAAGTGTGAACTAGAGGGCTTCCCGTAATTAAAAACGTTCAAAATTAGTGGCAATCTCATCTCAGCGACAATCAATGTCAAAAACCTATCACAAATTCCCTACGGATTTTAGATGTATTTTTGACAGATTAAGACGTGACTCTGAAGGTTCTTAAAATTAAGTGAATTGCCCCTCGTCAGTTTACAATCGAATCTACAAATCTTTGGTCCTTTGATAAATTTCGTATCTAGGCTCTGTTAAAGAAATTAACCCATTACAAGGAAATAGGCTTCTGCATACAGTTCTTCAGTTAATTCATCTAAATAAAACACGAAATTGTATATTTGTAAACCATGCATACATGCCACTCGTAAATGTCAGCCAAAGTAATAATGAACCCCATTGATCAACTAGGAAGTAAACAACAAATCAAGTTACCTATTTAAATCAAATAATTTTCTTCATTATCAATGCTGGCAACACTTCAACTTCAATTTAGAATGCTAAATAGTTCGTGGACCGCTTCAAAGTCTTCAAACTAATGAGGCGACATAATTATAACAGTATCTATCAAGTAGGTCTCGATTTCATAGAGCAGCTACTTTGTTTTACCTGACCAATCGGTTAATGCTACGAAATACTGGTGAAGAAAATGTAATGACCAAAGATAAAGAATAAGAAGGATCCGTTTCAACCATTTGTGAAGATAAAAAGCACTTTTCCATGACCTAACCCACTGCGTAGGCAACAAAACAAATGAAAGAACATCAAGGAACAAAAGCTTACAATGTATCTTAATGACTGTAGAACAAATGTGTATGAGCAGAGCACCCACGCAGTGTTTAATACTGAGGTCGAGATGTATGCCCACGCGCAGGCTTACTTTGGTCTTAAATCAGTATAAAGTTGGTACGATTTGCAAAGATCAGATCCAAGTCATTGAGCATAGAAATTGTCTATTTCATGGTTTTAGCTACGGTCGATGGTGATCATTTTAAGTTTCGTAAGAAGCTTATGGTCATTCTACTGGATGGGTGAGCAGAAACAAGAATTGCAATATTATAGGTACTTAATTACTAACAGAACTAACTGCAAGTAAAGCAGTAGACCCATCTGTTAATTCCAACTGTTCTTATCTAATAGGTAAGTACTGTACTTGGTCTAAGTTATATAGACACTCAGTATATTTCGACCACGTAAATTTTTCGTCGGTTATTAAAAAAACCGCCGATAGCCGATTTTTTTTTAATAACCGACGAAAAATTTCAACGCGTCGGTGTTCAAAATCATGTACTGAATCCATGGTAAAAGGTTGTGCATGGATGTTTCTGCCAACCTGTATAGTAATAAGAAGTACCAAAAGATTCAAAAAGAAGGAGCCATCATGTATCCTGAACTTTCGCCAATGTACTGATTCACAAGGACCTGCTATTTACAAAACTTTCCTCCGAGATTCCTTATTCCCTATCGCTAAAGGAATGGACTATTATCGAAGGGAATGAAATACAATACCGTCTAATCATGAAGCTACAAGATACGGTTGAGAAAGCTGATGTTTGTATAGGAACAGACTCTCAGGGCACTACTGTTAATGTAGTCGGATTAGATTGTGTTCAACATAACAATAAACTGCTTGGCAAAGGAATTAGATTGTAACAATTGTAATCAGAGGACGATAAATTAATTAGTGTAAGTTGTTGTATTGATAGTGAAATCTTTGGTTAAGTGGAAGCCGACTACAGGGTTTCTAATTAAAGTGTTATAGCTATTAAATAATGAGATGACTTAGAGAAAGCCAAATTATTAGGGCTAGTTAAAATAATACTTAAGCATCACAAACATGATGTAGGTTTAAATTTCGGTGAATCGAAAAGGACCAAATTTTCGACGACAAAGACTGAAGCTTATTTGTGAGCAATATGAAGCCTAACAATCGAAGTATTAATCAAACAACAAACAGCAGTGTTTAGGTTTCAAAACAAGTGACGATATCGTCGGCTAATCAATCATCACAAACATGCGCCTACGCCTAAATATTTTCCCATTTATGCTCACTTTAGTAGTTGAAGGTTAGGTGTTTTAGCATTTGTTTTGAAACTACCACTTTTGATAATTATGTTGTCTTTTGTAAAACTGAGGAATTTAAAAAGATTTGAGGACGGCCGTTAATACCTCAGACGCCAAGATGGCATAGAAAAGATTACTGGGAAAACCTAAATTAAAATAAGTGACACAACGCAATTTCGAAGTCATTCTAAATACACAATTTAGCATCTAGATAAAACACAAAACCTATTAAAAGACGACCTCACAATTACTAACAACTTTTCAACCTAACCACTGCCTGTAACATTCTTAATAGCCTATCCAGTCTCAGCACAAAGTCACCGATGGACACTTAGCAAATTCTAATTTACAGACGACGGTCGTAAGTAATACGTACGGAGCATTGGAGGCCACAATTACGAGACACGTAGCTGCATTCTTAGAAAATATACTCGTATTTGCGTGCTGTTAAAATGAACGCGTAATGAACTACCAGCTAGTTGCTACCGATCGGTTATGAGCTAGAAAATACCTAAGAAATACTAACTCTCACTTGTATCAGCAATAATCATTTCCTTCGTAGATGCAATATTATAAAATGATAACGATGTAAATATGCAAAGGCTACTGAAGGTCAGCATATATCCATGTATATAGGTATGTCTGTATAATAAATCGATTGCAATTATTTCAGGTCCAAAGCATGATTTTTCGACATGAGATAAAAAACACGATAAAAATATGGACAGCCTTAGCAAATTCCCAAATAAGTCAGTTTATTGTTACTGTCTGTAACAATAAGAAACCCATTATCTGTCAAGCTCAGCTAGTGAGACACAATTGATTCTCTATTGTTTCGTCGCCAATGGGCGACGCGCGCCGCTTGACCGGTTAAAGTCAAGATACTCTCGATTCAAACACTTCAGAGAACCAACAATCCGAATCGAAGGACCAAAAAAAAAACCAGCACTGTTCCTAAACAGGAACCATCTCGATCCGTTGATAATCTGAATCAAATACGACAACGATTACAGCAATCTTCCTGAAATGGACAGAAACATTTACGATTGCGTGAGGCAAAAATATGAAGTTGGCTGTAACAAAAATGACGTAAAGTCATTCCCCGTGGAGAATGGTGTAAACGATCTAGGAACACAGGCTGTTGTGTAAGACAAATATGGAATTAATTATGGTTGTACAAGTTGGGGAGGACAGCGTTTTGCAGAAATGTATTATTGTACCGAAGGACCAAGTGGTTTAGATGAGAACTTCGATGTTTAATTGAGGTATCTTTATAGGTCTAAGCGAGTTACCAATTTGGAGAATGAGGTCGTAGAAACGTGCAATGAGCACTGTCGTGTAAGGTAATTTCCTCGATAATGTCGTTATATCTTTTATTATTTACGGCATCTTCTGTCTGTAATTTGATTTCCCAGATGCAACATACCTTCTCATCATTGTTTATCCTGTAAGGCTCAAATTCTATCTGACATAATTATATTATCTACTTGTTTAAACGAACATAACCTTGAACGCTATTTTGCTAAAACTATTATAATGCAATTCAAACCTTATCAAAAACAACCTCTCGAAATAAATTTTAACTATAACAAAACTAGACTGTTCTGATCTATGTTTTTGTAAAAATGCCACATTATATGAAATGTATTATATGGTAGTTTACTTTATTTATTTATTTCGTTTTGTTTTGCAGTGTTTTTACAGGGTGTATGTTTGATAGTTTTAATCTTTTTCCAACGTCTGTACAACATGACTGATTTGATTTAAGTTAGTGCCAGAATCAAGACAATCTCGCTGATTCTTATCCCTTACACCAGGTCCCCCTTCCAAATAAGGCACACCCGCGTTCCAATAAGGCGTACTATCATAACACCATGCGAGCCACGGCCCGCAATGCCTTGGTTTATGGGGAGATCGCACGTAAGAACTGGCTGTGTAACGTTCAGGACATTCCCTTGTTTTGCTCCGAACGTGGGATGCCAGAGGAATGGACAACTTAGAGATACATTGGATGGTTTGTTTTGTTACATGTTTGTTTGGCTTTTGAATCTGTATTTTGTAATGGGGACTTGGTAAGAGAGAGTAATAGTCTATTTAAGAGCTAAAAAACTTCATAGCATACGAAACTGTAGCTAGTGACACTGAATTGTCCTTATCTATTTCAATTCTAATGGTAAAACTCCTAGTCGGAAAAATGTGCTAGAGAAATTCAATGTGTTTAGGGTTATCTATTGGGATAGCTGGTAAGATAACAATGCTTTTAACCAGGGAAATTAAGGCTCTCACAGCTCCGTCTTAGCATAATCAGCCTATAATGTTCCCACTGCTGGGACACAAGCCTCCTCTCTGTGAGAGGGAGTGGGCCGTAATCCAACACGCGGGCCCAGTGCTGGTTGGTAGATGTCACATTTCTTCGAATCTTTGGGTGAAGGAAGACATCGTGAAGACACCGGCCACATGACATGGCCGGTGAAATGAAATGGTTTCCTTCACCGTTTTGAGAGCAATGGTGATGAAATAATTTACACATAGTACACGCCTGTTAGGGTTAGAACCTACGACCTACAACTCGTAAATCGCGGCCGTTACCACTGGGCCACCACTACTCTTATGCCTCTCGAAAATTTACATAAACCCAATAAACTCAAAACCAGTATCTAAGCTCTCAAAGTTATCATGTCCCAAATTCAGGTCCACGTAAATCCAGTTCAAACCGTAACCTACCTCAACTTGAATCTTAGTAACCATGGCAACGGGGTGTTGCTCTCGTGAAAGTGGCGTCCACTATCAGGCATCACAATTACAGTGCTTACACCCCCCGAGCTAAGCGTAATGATAGTGTTTGCTTAGAAAGTGATCTCAGAAGGTATAGATAACATTTTTGCATAAAATTATTCTGTTTGTGGGCGTTGAGTGAAAATTGTTTGACATGATTTTTGTTTTTAATTAATTGATTGGGTTTATTGTTTTATTACGTGTTAGTGATAATTTTATAGCAAGACATTAATAATTAATTTGGAATGAAATCAATACTTGCTAGAACATTTTTGATGTAAAGGCAGGGAAATTAATCGCTTGACTTCCAACTTGAATTGTCTATAAATATTCAAGCATAGCTGCCATTCTTCGACAGTTGTATGAGATAGCTATAACACGGCCAATTGACGTAGTGCGTCAATTTGGTAAACAATTAATTTATCTGCCTTTACATCAAAAATGTTCTGGCAAGTAATGATTTAATTCAAAATTCATTACTAATGACTTACATAAAAAACTGTTAATTTATTTAGTGAAAGATTAGCATATATTTCTAATACAATTTATTGGAACATTAATGACCCAGAGGACCACGTAGAAAGTGCTCTCGGACTCAAAGGACCAATCACAAAACATCTCTTTTTCACAGCAACAAAAAGCCCTGTATACCTAAATCAGGTCCATTTAAGTCTAAAAGCGCCTGCGTCAGTCAGTCGGACAGTCAGTCTTAAGCCATTTAGCCGTTTAGCCCGTCGATCGTGGTCGTGCATCGTCCAACTTTCTAGCAAACAATTAGCTATTACTTGTCCCTTATTTGTAAGACCTTTTAGTTTCCGTGGGATTGTGTAAACTGTAATTATGTTCGAATAGGAAAATAGAAATGGTCAATTCAAGAGAAGTATCGGCTGGGTTTATAGCTTCTTTGAGTGCGGCTATAAGTACAGACAGGGAAATTAATGGGTTATCAAATTGACACACGTCACTACGTCTATTTGATATCATTATCATTTTTAAGAATTGAATTACTTTAACGTCATGCCTTCAAATTTCAATTTAATTTTAAGTAACTAACTATATACACTAGATACTAAAATAAATGACTATCTAACGTCATTAAATAAAAATGTTGGTGAATGCCAGTTATTATCTATCTGAATATATAAAATTCAAATCCTGACTGACTGATATATCAACGCACAGCCTAAACCGCTGGTTCTAGAGCATTGATATATTAGGTCCTTACATATGAAATTGGCGTTTTGTATGGAAGGAACAAAAAGTCGAATATTTTTTAATATAATATATTTAATTAATCAAAGTATGAACCATTGTTTTCAATGCACTTTTGCCATCTTATAGGTAGTTCATTGATCCCTTTACTAAAAAAACCAGTCGGACGGGAATCAATAAAATCTTTGAAGGCGATTTGGACTGCCCCATCGGAGTTGAATTTTTTCCCTTGCAAAAAGTTATCCAAATTGCGAAAAAAAATGGTAATCTGTTGGAGCAAGGTCCGGGGAGTACGGAGGATGTCTAAGACATTCCAATTTCAGTAATGTAACGCAGCAGTCGACGCGCGTTTGCCGGTTTGCTTCAGTCAATTTGTGAGGTACCCACCTTTCAAGCTTTTTAATCTTCCCAATTTGCTTCAAGTGAATTAAAACAGTTTTATCACTAACATCGAAGCCTGCAGCTAACTCGGACGTGGTTTGCGATGGGTCCGCTTCCACAATAGCCTTCAATTCTCCATTATCAACTTGGGTCTCAGGCCGTCCACGGGGCTTGTTCTGCAGGTCGAAATTTCCAGAACGAAAACGTTGGAACCAAAAACGAACTGTGTTTTCTTTTGCAACATGACCGCCATACACATCATTCACCCTTCGAGTCGTTTCCGCAGCACTAGTGCCACGGCGGAACTCGTACTCGTAAATAATGCGATATTTTAAATTTTCCATTTTGTAAAATGAGTGACGCAAACAGAAAAAACAGAAGAAAAAAAAACAAATGAATGACGGTCATCGAAGCACAAATACATGAGTAAATAGCTGTACAAATTTGAATTTGGAATTCCTTACCAAAGAGGAGAAATTCGTGATTAAAGTGGCCAGTACAAAAAACGCCAATTTCATATGTAAGGACCTAATATATATCAATGTTCTAGAGACATAAAATTTGGAGGGTGCGTTCTTTGTGAAGAGTGGGTATCCACTAAAAAAGGGTTTTACGAAATTCCACCCTTAAGAGGGTGAATGGGGGGAGGATGAAATTTCACGCGGACGAAGTCGCGGGCAGAAGCTAGTTTGAATATACGGGCAATTACAGTTGGTAGTAACTTTACAAACAACTAATTTCCCCGAATTTACGTCTAGCGCAATTGAGGCGAGTACGAGTTGTAGGTCGTAGATTCGAACCCAGGCAGACGTTTTACTTTGCGTAAATAATTCTATCACCACTGCTCTCAAAGCGGTGAAGGAAAACATCGTGAGGAAACTGGCATGTCCTAGAACCAAAAATTCGAAGACATGTGACATCTACCAACCCGCACTGGGCCCACATGGTGGATTACGGCCCACTCTCTCACAGAGAACAGGCCTGTGTCTCAGCAGTGAGAACATTATAGGCTGATTATGCTATGTAAATGTTTATGGTACTTAATTAGAATGTTCTTTTTTTTTTTGTTTTGTTTTTTGTTTGACGGTAGCGAGTAGTAGCGACGCTAGTTCTACAGGGATATTTTTTTATCACCATCCAAATTTTTACAGGTCGTTCTACCCATGAATATGAACAACTTTCACTATGGAACCAACTCTGAAATCACGAAAAAAAAAATCTGCTGTTTCATACATTTTGGTCAAGTAGGTATTGAACTTTTGTATTAAACAGCTGATTTTTTTTCGTGATTTCAGAGTTGGTCCCATAGTGACAGTTGTTCATATTCATGGGTAGAACACCCTGTAATTTGGATGGTGATAAAAAAATATCCCTGTATATCATCACGGTAGCTACAAGATTACAACTCGATTTCAGAGCAATCGTTTTTCCATCTAAAATCTCAAATCGTTTATTGCAATCCATAATGTACAATGGTGGTAAATAAAAATAATGGAAACAATTATGGACCCTGTCGGGCACAGCAATTTTTTATTTAAATAAGAGAGAAGAAGAGCGCTTTATTAAATTTCCTTATTATAAACATAGAAATATTTTCTATTTTACTTTGTATTTATATTTCTACTAGCTGCGCCCCGCGGTTTCACCCGCGTAAATGTCGATCCCGTGGGAATATCGGGATAAAAATTATCCTATGTCCTTTTCCGGGACTCAAACTATCTCTATACCAAATTTCATTTAAATCGGTTCAGTGGTTTAGGCGTGAAGAAGTAACAAACATATAAACACACACACTCACAAACTTTCGCCTTTATAATATTAGTGTGATTAATTCACTTATTTTCATTAATATTTTATATGCAGGTCTATCTATTTATTTATTATTTATCTACAAGTACTGTAAATGGAATATGAAAACATCTAAATTGGATTGCCCAAGCATAGTTGAGCAATCTAATTTAGACGTTTTACCTGCCCTCATTATTATCTAAGCATAACAGCACTTGAATGTAGATCATACCGACCGAGACAAGCATGAAAATTGACGCAAATTCAGATTGGTAGGAAAATAAACGTTCATTACAAACTAACACATAATCTTTGGCGAAATATCGTGAACTGTTGCAATTCTAATTCAGTTAAACCAATTATTATGATGCGCATTTCAAAACTGACTCTATTACTATATAACGTAAAGATAATAATGGTTTGTCATAGCTGTCAATCTATGTGGAACATAACGACCAATTTGTCTTGATCTGTCGTGTGACGTAAGTTCTGCTGGCATGGAGATCAGATTGTGTTGGTCATGCAAGTGATAGAAGCGTCTGATAGCATAATCCGTGTCATCGGGCGCACGACAGATGAATTTCACAATTTTCTTAGATATTCGCGTTTGTGAAAAAGCGTGGTATTAGCGATAGGTAGATTGATACTGATCAAGTGCTTTCGATTTCAAGAACGCAATAGTTGAGGCAATGACTTGGTTGAAAGGAAAAGTCTCTCGTGATTACTTTTTGAATTAAAATAACAATATGCAAAAGATAAACTAACAATGTAACTAACAATATTTGTTTGTCGGTACTGGGGGATTTTTTTAACGAGAGAATGAGGCAAGGAAGGACTACTGATGGTTTAATATTTAATATCATACTTTGAAAATTTTGAAAATAACAAAACATCACGCCTTGTTACCCGACTACGGCGCAGCAAAAAGGAGGGTTATGATTTTGACCGGCATGTATGATGTACCTATGTATAATGTAGGTATGCATGTTCATCTGTTCCCTCATAACTTCTAAACTACTTGTCATAATTAGACCAATGAGGTATCGTTGGAAGCGTCTTGATTGTCCGCTGGTTATAGGCTATGTGACGTCACATTAAATTGAATATGGCGCCCTCTAGCGGACATAAACTCATGATCTAAAAAAAAATTTTTTTAATCATGCCGTGTGGGGCATCAAATAAAGGGCAAAATTTAATTAGCTCATTTCAAAAATATAAATATTAATGAAATAAACCCCAAAACAATTAAATAAAAATAAGTTTAAAAACTAAAACCCGACTACTGAAAAGGATGAAACAAGAAAGTACCTTCGCGTGGTCGCATGCCGCTGTACTAAGATATATTTATTATATAAGCTATGGTACCATTATTTTTTTAATCGAAGAGTTGTACAGAGGTGTACCTATAGTACACCCACATGTCGCCAGTTATGTTTGAGTACCATGTAATAGTAATAATCCTCCTACCTTTCAATTATAATCAATTGTTTCAATTGAATGTAAGTTATGTATAAACGACCAGTTCCTCAAAAAAACCAGTATGGGTTCGTTCTTCTATGGGTGCTTCAAACGTTCGACATTAACAAATAGTTTTAATTACTCCATAATTAAACACAAACTTTCTCACCTCATCACAATATCATATGTCATTGTGTTATAAGTTCATGTAACCGATATGACAGTGGGTTCCACGACCCGATTGTGGTGACAGTTAGGGTGACCAGTCTACCGGGACGGACTCTCCCTAGACACAAATATTACGAGATAAGATTTGATTGGGATATTTCGTAACGATAAATGACGACGTTGGTAGATGTTACATGTCTTCGACTTTTTGGTTTTAGGACATGCCGGTTTCCTCACGATGTTTTCCTTCACCGTTCTGAGAGTAGTTGTGGTGAAGTAAATAACACAAAGTAAACCTACAACACGTAAATTGTTGACACTTATTGATTCCAAATCAATTTGAGGAGTGCCCAACTTCAACTTAAAGAGCATGTGTCTTTGAAAAAATAATCTCATTAGCTCTATTTAAGTGTTCTTATATTTAATTATATTTTTTATGAAACAACCGCCAAGAAATATAACACAAAAGACTACGTTTCTTTAATTACTTTATTTCATAAAGTTGTGATTTCTTTTAAGCACTCCTAAAAATCTATCTATGGGAAAAAAACATAAAGCCATTCTAAATAACACACGGATCTCTAAAAGCGGAAAGGATGCGGTTATGGTGTCAATAAAAATGGAGAAGTTAAGATCGTGTTACGAGGAGCTGCGGTATCTGTACCATTACGTGTTGGAGCCGAGATTTGAATTAACACGCGTCTTTTAATCGTTCGCTTTGTTATTTTAGAGTGAGGTTTTTATTTGACGTGTACCGCTCAATAGATGCTGACGAAATACCACTATTAACCAACTTGCTGATTGAATATGTGATTGGACTTTTCACTCAGTTTAGCAGCATAAGCTCAATAGCAGCAAAGCTATGTTGAGCGATGGCCGTTTTGCGTGGATGTGACGCAGATTTTTCCCCCAACCTATTATTTTTTGTGTTTTTCGCCTTTTGCGTCATGATTACCGCAACGCAAATAAACGTATTTTCTTTATTTCTTTCAATAGTATTACTACTACCTTCTGGGCCCCTGGTTGACACGCAAAAAATAAGGAGCTCAATAGTTACGGCAAGAACTAGCAAGATCCTCATTAATATGTTATTACAATATTGACTGAGCACACTTTTCGAACAAAGACATTTCCCTTAGTTGAAGTTAACAGGAATACTAAAGCCAACCAAATTTAAAAAATCTAATGAGAGAAGAAGTGGAAGCATAATTACTGTATTTTGACGAAGGGTAGATGATGACGTCATTTAAGAATCAAGGCAGGTTACTGTTTAAACAGAAAATGTTCGATAATATTATGAAAATAGTCGACATTGAATAATATCATGCGTGTTTGATCTATCGGTAATGTTTATCTAGTTAGGTCATCTTTTAATTATCATATTTACTAAGATCTGACGACTTCTATAAAGCATTGATTACGTAAATAATTAAGATCCTTGGTAAAAAATCCATTCCACTAAAGCTGTGTATATCAGACAACGCAAAGGTATTTACGAAGCTAGGGGTCAAGAATTTGAGTCCTAAATTATAAAATGACCTTAATGATTCTTTGACCATAAAACCATCAGCACTATTGCTGGTGGCTTGGATTCAATATTGTGTGCTGGTAATAGGCTTACTAAAAGAGACAGAATATCGTCATTCCCATAAAGGTGTACAATTATACACCTCTATCGACCGCCTCATAGTACATACGTGACGTTACATACCTAGTCTCTTACCAAAATTTCATAACACAACATTATAAGTATCTAAGGTCCGGCGTTTCTAAATTTGCCAAAGATGTAACATTGTTGTTTACATCTTTGGCAAATTTAGAACCTAGACTATAAGTATGAGCATTGTCCTTTCATAATTACAAATTGGTCACACTACATCGGAACACTGCACTGTTACGTATAATTACAAATGGCGGCGTTACTCCGAACAGCTGATGTAACTTGAAGATAAGTAGGCCACGGGTGAAGACTAGACTAGACGTATTAGTGACGGTTTTTGTTAACAAAACATGCAATAAAAACAAAATAATAAATTACAATATTATAAGCTTTACGGACATCTTATGTATTGCACAACTGCTCGATAAGGTACAACAAAAAGATATAGGACATTTTTTATTGATCTCATTGTTATGTTACAACACATTGAACACATAGCCTATGGTGTTATTATACACAAGCAGCGCCCCGCGGTTTCACCCGTATAAGTTTCGATCCCGTGGGAATACCGGGATAAAAACTATCCTATGTCCTTTCCCGGGACTCAAAACTATCACTATACCAAATATCATCTAAATCGGTTCAGCGGTTTAAGCGTGAAGAGGACAGACAGACAGACACACTTTCGCATCTATAATATTAGTATGGATTTTGCAAATTATAATCGGTAAATTAATGTTAATTATTAGTGCTATAATATTATTCTTAAATATTCCTGATAAACTGGACTGTAATACTGTCCTAAATAAAAAATAAAATTAGTTTAATCCTTTTTTACTTTTCGTGACAATCATGGTGATCTTAGCAGATTATTGATCACGTTATAGTACCGTCACGGAGGCAGGTGGTTTAATGGGAAACTCGTGAAAACTCGTTAAATATAGGGTGAAAATTCAATAAATATAGTGTGAAAAATCGAAAGGCACATAGAGGAACCTAACATAATAATATTCCACAACTAACACACAACGCCATCTAGTCCCAAGCTAAGCAGAGCTTGTGTTATGGATACTAGACAACTGATAAACATACTTATATATTTCTAAATACATACATATTATAGACTAATTACACCCAGACACAGAACAAATGATCGTGCTCATCACACAAACATTTGTCCTGGGTGGGAATCGAACCCACGACCTCCGGCATAGCAGTCAGGGTCACTAACCACTAGACCATCAGGCCTGTCAAAAACATATACCTATCTAGCCAGTTTTTAATGTAAGTTAAGTGTGTGTGTGTTACATGTGTGTTAAGAATAAAAAGAAACAAAATACTACATCCTTGGATTCTTCAGTCAAAACTAAAGGAAGAAAGGCAGGTTAGTTCTCCGAATGGTCCAATTTAGCACACGTACGTGTTTGACTGTTTGTTTCCGAATAGTTCTCAACTGTTGATGAATGAGCGTACAATGTAGCTGTACTCAGAACGTTAGCAAACATCCTCTAGTTTAGAAAACTATCGCCAATTATGTGTTGCTCGCTAAACGGTACACAATGCACTTGGTTGTGGTAGGAATGTGGTACATACTGATATATTATGTATTGGTTTCTGTACTCGCCCGAGCTCATTCGAGTCGGGGCTTTAAGTAATATGAATTTGTTCATAAGAACCCTAGCGACCCACCCCTTTTTCGCATATGTCTAAGTTTAATATTAATGTATTATACATATAACCCTGCCAGTGGCGTGCATTGCATATAGGCACATAAGCAGTACCTACCTCAATATATCAACATAAGCCTTTCAATTACATTTTAGTATGTGCCCCACAATTAAGAAACTCACTAAATTATCATACCTAACAAAAAACAAAATCTTCATACAAATACACGCGGCAGTAGGCAGTCGCCGGACGGCCTACTCGACTCCCGTACTATTCGCACATTGTCATTGGTCTTTACTCGTTCAAGTTAATACGACAAAATTAAAAATACGCACGTCTCACGCGTAATACCATGACGTTCGACCTTCGCAATTTATCACCCTTAAGTAGGCATGCCTACTCAAATAACCACACCTTTGATCTCACTTTTTTTCTGATTAGTGACCGCGTCTGCCTAGACTAGACCCGGCCTAGAGCCTACCTATTCTGAAAACCAATGCACGCCACTGAACCTTGCCCGAATATATTTTATATATAATAGTCAGAACCGCATCAAAATCCGTTGCAGTTCAGACAAACAACGCGGTCACATAGGTAGACCCCGAAAAGCGACTTCAATTTATAAAATGTACGACGATTTTGAATTTTAAACCCTTTGTATAATTATTGAAAATGCGATACCATTTCTATAACAATATTTCGGGGAACATAACAATTTAGTTTTTATACTATGCCTGTGTAGAGCTCGCTGTTTAATAAATACGATTAAGTAGTTCATAGTAAGTTGTGCAATGTTATGTTATGGGTACAAAATAGAACAACATAGTTCTTTGTATTCACATTTAGCAGTAGCGATAACATAACGATATAATGTTTTATTTTACTAATGTTTTGACTGTTTGAACTACTGCTAAAGTAAAGGTAGCAACTCTCGCTTTAGAAAAAGTATAGAGAACTACAAATATTACAGCATGCTGATGCTGATTTGCTGACAGCAAATACTTAGCCGTCGGAAGAACAGCGGGCTATTTGGTTTAAACTGACACAATTTTCGGGTTTTGGATTTGTAGATGGCGTTTAGAGGACTCCTTCGATAACATCGATGATGTTCGATGCGGCACCGAACTGTATCAACATCTACCAACCCGCACTGAGTCCTCGTGGCCCACTCCCACTCGAAGAGAGGAGGCCTGTGTCCCAGCAGTGGGAACATTATAGGCTGATTATGCTTTTAAGTTAGGCTGGCCTGGAATCACGTTTCACACTACGAATTTTAAAGATTGCTTCATATTTTCATGTGCAATGAAATACTTCTAATAAGTACTCATATTACGTCCGGACAAACAAAAAACAATTCCAAATATTTTTATTAGGTAATTTAGCTTCACAAAACGGAAATCCGGTAACTTAAATCATCGTAATTTTATCGAAAGTAGATCTGCTGATGATAATTTAATCGATTTTGGTATTAGAAGTGTTATGTAAGAACAAATTAATTGGTTTATTTGAACAGCTATTACAATTGGATCGCAATAATCCGATGAGTTTGATTAAAGATTAACGATTGATGGTTATGCGCGATTGGTTGTTAAATGGCATGATAAAATATTGGTATGGCGTGCCAAAATAGCGTTAAAATTCTTTAAATTGATTATTACATAAGGACATTGCTTATCTACAAACTAAAGTAGAAATTAGACATGAATTTTATAGCATTTTCTCTACTCAATAGCATACTGGAGTCTGGTTTTGTTCCCGGTTGATGACAATAGCCTCGCCCCATATTACATGGGTTTTAAACATAACTGGCGAAATGTGGGTGTCCCACAGGGTACACCTGTGCTTAACCATTCGGAGAAAACATGCGTTATGTTATGTTATTTTGTCTATCAAGTCAAAGCGAAATCTCTTCAAAATTGACCCTTATTACAATAAATAAAATTATGGAACGCGATCATTGGTCTCTCAACGGATGGGACGCTTCATTATTTCCTGTGGGGAGTATTATATGAGTAGAACACAGAGTTCGAAATCTATAACCGTTACTTAACCATGCACTTTGGCTAAGATTTATTTCTGTCACTGTCGCACAACTGTCAAACTACATCTGCAAGAGAGGGATGGCAACATGTCTAAGTCAAAGCACAAGGCCTGGGTACAATTATGTACATAATCTTAGCATTCGGATTCATTACATAACCTGAAAATCTAGCCCAAAATTCTAACTCTAAAGTAAACGTACACACGCCACGCCTTGTTGCGCTTGCGCATGTACTTACCTACTCGTGTACTCGTAACCTGATCAGTCGCGCCTTGCTCGCCGACCGAGACGGACGTGTAACTTACACCCGCTCCCTCGTCACACACGAAAGTCGGTTTCCTTTGGGGGAAATTCGAGTTTAGATTAGATTTATAATTTATTAAGGTATTGAATTACTGATGGGCTTGTAATAGGGCTTCTTTTTGTATGGAGAAATTGGGAGGAGACAGCTGTCAACCATATTGGAAACTTGGGCGTACTTAAGAGTCCTGTTACGTACTAGGTCGTTAAGCCATCTTCTTTCATCTCGGCTCAAGCGTTACATGAATGTCATTGTGTGAACTTGATTAATGAATTTCTAAGTATTTTTTTTAACCTACTCCTGTTTATGGGGTGTTCACTTTTTGAACAACTGCCGTACAGGAAATAGAAGACTTATATATGTCTTCATTGTAGGACAAATGCCGTAGCTACTGCATAAGTACAGACTGGTTGCTGCCCTGTCTGGTGGCTGAGACAGACTGGGTGCGGAAGGCGGTGGACAGGGTGTTGTGGTTCAGCTTGGGAGAGGCTTATGTCCAGCAAAACTGATTTACATGCGTCACCTCACACACCAGGTCCAGTTGAAAACCAGCGTCAGGCACTAGTTGTGTGGCATTTTTGCTGAACTGGGCCTTTTTTAGCGCAGCCGTGAGGCACACTTTCCTGTTTATTTTTTTTACATCGGACTTTATATTTTTTTTTTATTTAATCTTTAATTTTTTTTTTGTTTTTATTTGATGTATGTATCTGGTGTCTTTTAGTATGTGCTAAATAAATGCATTTTCTTTCTTTCTTTCAGCAGTGGACTGCGATAGGCAGAGTCGACAAACTGAACAGACTTGTCTGACCAAACAATGTAAATTGGTTTCCACTGACCCCGAACCATAGCGTGATAGAAACACATAACCTAATATATTCCCATGATAGCAATAACCAATAAGAAACGTAACAGAACGTTCTCATAGTTAAATTAACTTTATTTTCTGAACTCGAGACCGCTCCCAATTGATTTGGAATAACTGCCGAAACAATCAATTTGCACTGACCTGGATTTGAACCTGTGTACCTTCACACGTGCGTTGGTAATAAATGTCAAAGTAATGACTATGAGCAATGATGTTCATTGCTGTTCTTGTATAGATGAAGTTTATCAAAGATGATTTAAGCAGCAAACAAAGTAATGATGGGATAGGTCGGTTTGTTTAGTAGGTTTCCTAGTCTAACATTTTTCACTGAATAAAATTAATGATAAACAATCATGTGAGTAGCTTCTTCCCGCGACTTCGTCCGCGTGGAAGTCGGAAAATATTGCCCTTATCCCAATTTATTTGGGGTCGGCGCAACATGGCTTTTTCTTCCATACTTTTCTCTCCTTCTCTCTCTCTTCCATACTCTATTAGGTATATTATACTAGCTAGCTAGTTTCACCCGCATGAGTCTCGATTCCGTAGGAATATCGGGATAAAAACTATCCTATGTCTTTTCCCGGGACTCAAACTATCTCCATACAAAATTTCATCTAAATCGGTTCAGCGGTTTAAGCGTGAAGAGGTAACAGACAGACACACTTTCGCATTTATAATATTAGTATGGATTTCCAACAATATTTTGCCATTAATTTATCGCGGAATTTGATGAGCAAAACCTGAAGACACTCACTTCGCTATCAGAAAATTCTACTAGAAAAAGGTTCATGCAAGTTATAAAAGCATAATTATGAGCCACTGCACATATGGTCAGCCACCAACCGCTTCGAAATCAAAGTCAGTGAGTACTCGATTTAAAATAAACCCGAGCAATACAACACCGTATATCGAGTCAATGACATCGATATTACATTACAAGCATTGCGAATCGATAACCTTACTATTCTACCGCAGCTCTAGTATGTAGGAAACCTATTTGTACGAACAGACTTTAGAAAAGCAACCTAAAAATGGTGAAGCTAAAGTAGAAAACTATTTGGAGCCGTCTAAAACTTAAATACCAATAATATGCTACTGTTAATTTCAAACTTTGTGCGTTCGGCGTAAGCTTCCAATTGCTTTGTGAGTTAACTATTACCAAATATGTAGAATTTTTTTATAGATCGAGTGGCCAGTATTTTTTACGACGACATTACATGGTCTAAATGGTCTTGTTTGAGAAAAAAATGTGTTAAAACAACGTTGTTTCCATGTCAGCAAACTTTTGGTTTTACTTACAACTTTTTTACATTATGTAAGACATTGGTTTTTTATAGGCCTTTCTAATAAACGAAAAAATAAATGGAAATTGCTCAAAATATTAACCTTTGATTGGTGATCGCAGTTTATTGGTTTTTAGAAGATTGGGGGTTCCTACTGCCAAAGTGTTTGTCGCCAAAAAAAAACTTTGCATTTCATCGAAAAACAAAGATGGCCGGATTTTGTGAGGAATGATATGAAAGAGAAGGGAGTGAATGATAGTGTGACGGTTGACAGGGGAGAATGGAAGAACGACCCGTGTTGCGTCGACCCCGAGTGACGTGGGACCAGGGCAGGGAGATGATAGACTCAAAGAAGAAAGAAGAGGAAGAAAAAGACAAAAAATCACACGGTATATCTAATTCTATAAATTATACGAATTAAATAATAATCTACAACTAATTACCGTAATAATCACGTTCGTCGCACTTTTGCAACAAAAACTAACAACGTTGTGCAAGTAATAGTACTTTATAATAATAAGCAATAAGCAATACGTTAAGAAATAATAAATTAGACTATTAATGTTGGTAATTTCATTATCTGTTGTGTAAGAAGATCATCTCTGTGGGAACTTTTTGTTTGAAGGATGATTGCAAGTACAGCTTGCAGATATGAGAGTATTACAAGTACACAATTAATTGAAGAACAATGACATTTAAAGTTAATTAGAAGGTAACCCAGGTGGAAGGTGGCCCGGGTGGAAGATGGCCCAGGTGGAAGATGGCCCAGGTGGAAGGTGGCCCAGGTGGAAGGTGGCCCAGGTGGATGGTGGCTCCGACATTTGAATTATAGGGCGTGGCGTTTTACTTTGTCTAATTCATTTCAGCACTACTGTTCTCAAAACTAAAAAATATCGCGGAACATACATAGGGGTCCAATCGATGGGTATTAGTGTCCCCTGACCACATACCTTCGCTGGTACAGGTTTCCTGGGACACCCTGTAGGTATAGTAAATACTGAGTTTGAGTTTAACAAACAAGCTAAGTTTGAGCATAACATTTCCCTAGATTGCAGCCATGGAGACTGGTTCTAACCATTACCTACCACTACCACCTTATTTGCAACGTGTACCTGAAAATAAGACTGTTCGTCAGAATTCACATAATCACCATTTCGACTAGACCATAGTAATCCCTCAGTCTCCTCTGCAGACGAGACCAGAATCTAATCCATAGATTTTCTCTTTCGTTTCACGCGAAGACACATACATATACATATTTATATGTACATATTTATCTGGTAGTTGAACTCGGCTGCAAGTCAAGTAATGCTAATGTATAGTACTGACACTCACGGGTTTGTTTACTACGCGTCTTAAGAGTACTATAAATAAGACTAAAGGGTCTTTAAAGTTGGAAGGTGTTGCATTTGCAATGTCTTCTATCTATTACTGCTGTCGGCTTGAAGAATAGAATTGCATGTCAAATTTCGCAGGCTGAGAATCTGCACCTTCCGAAGGAACTTCAAAATGGCATAAGACAGCCCCCAAAGCGCCCGCCCTTCTGATCACTTCCTTGTGTTTCACCTGGGAAGAAGTTGCGCAAGAAACTTCTCAGCAACAAATTATTAAGCTACCGATAGCTTCCCGTTCCCGTGTCGGCATAATCAAATTAGACACAACAATAAACATCCTGACTTAGACGGACATCCGTAGATCACAAGATATCCCGACACACGACTATGGACGCACGAAAATCCGTAAACCAACAGTCAATGAACATCAAAAAATGTATAAGGGAACTCCCAAAAGTTAGTGATATTTCTATAATTTTCGGATTGGTTTCTGTAACTGTCTGCACTGATTTTATGTCATTGGAAGAGAAACAAGCTGACGCCAGCCCACCTGATGGTAAATCACCGACGCTTATGAATATATGCAATAGCATTGGCATTGCAGTATTAGCCTTATGTGCCTTTAATTAGACTGACCCCTTCAAACCGAGAAATAGAAATGCTGCTTGGTAACAGATATATGATGGTGCTAGTGTTCAATGAGGTGATCATAATAAGTTCTGTTTGTGTACTACCTATGTACTGACCGTTCCTCCAGCATCTCGTTGAAGGTCTTGGACTTGGCGCGCGGCTGGCTGGGCTCGTGTTCCATTCGCCGCACCTCCACGCACCGCTCTATTATGTGCTCCACCCTCTTCCGCCGCGAAGACTTCCAGTTGTCCAGGTTCTGAAACAATAGGGGTTGTGTTATTAGTTTTATTGTCAACATCATTATTTCTATTTATCTCTTATCAAAAGAAAAAGTAGATAAAGAGATTATGTTATTAAGATAACAATTCCTTTAATGATTGTGTAAGATAAAGTAGGTACAGATTTTATTAAAGGTTCAAAGATTTACATAATTTAAAAAGCTAAGAAGAGCCTTAAAATAATAATATGTACAACCTATATAAAAAGGGAGGGGAAATAATCAAAGGGCATCAAAAAATTCGTCCGCATCACTGTCAACGGGAAACGTGCCCAAAAGGCTGGCAGCATTGCCACGTTGTATGGCAATGCTGCCAAAGAAAAATAAGTTTATTTGCGGTAAACATGACGTAGAGAGAGAACACAAACACAAAAAGAACAAGTTGGGGGAAAATTTTGCGTCACATCCACGCAAAACGGCCAGCGCTCAGCATAATGCTACGACTGCGACCCTATGCGAGAAAGAGCACCAGCGCTAGTTTTCAGAGACAGCGGGTCTTGACATCGAGCGTCACATGATCACATCGTTACTTGCAATATTATAATCACATTATCATCAACAAATGGACAGATTTATCACATGATCTGGGTTGAGGGGTTGAGGACGAATTGTAAAATTCTCTTGATAAAAAAGTGTTATGCTAATAGAAATGCTTAGTCTTATTAGATTGTCGAGGGTTGCTGGAAATATAAAACCTAATACAACCTGACACAAGCAGGAAATATGAACAATTTTACTGATAGTTATGCTGAAACATAACATGAATGTAAAGAAAACATGGCGACCTTACAGCTTAATCAGGCTATAATGTTCCCACTGCTGGGACACAGTCTGCTCGTCTGCTGTGGTGCTCTCTGTGAGAGGGAGCGGGCCATAATCCACCTCGCGGGCGCTGTGAGGGTTGGTAAAGGTCATATGTCTTCGAATTTTTGGTTCTAGGACATGCAGGTTTGCTCACGACTTTACAGATTAAGTAAAAACTCACAGTACGAACTCTGTCACGTAGTTTTTTAATCTTTTCCTCCATTTCAATTTCAAGAATAAATTTAAATAAACCGCTAGTTAACACGGTAGTTATGGTTCAACTAAAGTTACTTTACTTGTTCATAACTGATGCATATATAACTTCTGACCCGAAAGGTTACAGATGCACCGAGCCAGTGAGTGATGTTATGTATTTATCTCAATACTGCTCAATTTAGATCATTAATTAAATATAACTAGACTAATTGCTCTGTATCATTAAAGCGGATCTAGAATAAGACCTTGAGGGGAGAATTGCGGATGTAGGTAGTGCTTGGCTGATTAGATTATTAATTGCGGTACTTATGTTGTTATTAGCAAATAGAAAGATGCTAATGCTCATTTTCTTGATGTTTTGCTTTTATTTTACTGTGCGGATTTTCTACAACAATCTTTCAAAATGGTGAAGTATAATATGGTCTATATATGGTCTGTGTGGCTTTAGTTTCAATCGCGATCAGTATAATTAAATGTTTAAATGTTATGTACAAATAATCAATGATTATGTATGAAGAATCTTAGTATAATCTTCTAAATCAGAGCATGATTTAAATTATGATCGTTAATCATGCTCTCAAACTACATTTGTTTGGCAGAATCTTCCCCGAGGAATTGTTCATGTCCTTTCTAATGATCGCCAACTTCTTCTCCATCAACGTCATCTAAAGCAAATATTAATTAATATGTAATATATTCTAGGCTCGTAAATCTATAAACAAATAGTTTCTCTGCAGTTAATATATACATATTACGTCTGGTAGTCACGCTCTCTTCACTTATGGGCGAAGGAGAAAACCCCGATATCGCGCTGTCTTAATTACAATCAAGATTATCAACCTTCTTCACGCTTTAGACTTATGTGGACTAAGTAGAACTGTACTGCCTTGCCACAAATTATACAAATAGCTCATGCTTTTCTTTCTTCATTTAATCAGTTGGACTATGTCATCTGTGCAAAGATATCTTTTACAAAAGGACGGACCTTTAGGGCCTGATTCACACGTAAACATAACATAATCAGCCTATAATGTTCCCACTGCTGGGACACAGGCCTCCTCTCTGTGAGAGGAAGTGGGTCGTAATCCACCACGAGGGGCCCAGTGCGGGTTAGTAGGTGTCACATATGTCTATGAATTACCTTTTGGAAGGGGTGACTAGAATCAATTCTATTTTAATGTAATTTTTGACGTTCAAAAGTGCCTTTTATGTGCCTATTTGAAATAAATGCTTTGATTTTGACTTTGAATTTTGAAGAAGAAGAAGAAGTTTTAGGGCCTGATGCTTAATGGTAACTACCTTAAAAACTACTGTAATTTTAAAGACAGGGCAATTTCTGCTTTGCTCGAAAACACTCGTCTGAAGCACATTAAGACCCTAAGGTATCAAAATTCAAAAGCCCAAAAAGTCAACCAGTCTCACCAAGAGGTATCGTGTTACCCAGTGACTGGGTTGTGGAGGTCACATAGGCAGTCGCTCCGTGAAAAATACAGGTATTCATTTGCATCCGATTAGACTGGAAGCCGACCCCAATATAGTTGGGAAAAGGTTTAGGCAGATTGTTTGAGGCAGCAAAATTCTACTTTCGCCATCTTGCTGCAACACAACAACACAAACTACAATAATTTCGGACCTCTTAAGTCTTTATAGCAAACATACTCGTCTATTTATTTTTACAGTCCAGTTATTGATAATATCTACACTACTAGTTCTCGATACATCGAGAGAGTGGATCGTTCTAGTTGGCATGTCAAACATCGCGTGCGCCGGTAGCGAAGGCTTTTTTTTATACAATTTCGCTTGCTGGAGTTAAACGTTGCCATTTTGTGTGGCACAAAGTGTAAGAACTAGCGAGTATTGAAGGTTCTCTTGTTAGAGTCTAGTTGAGTAAATGTAAGTTTATAGCATTCCTTTCCTTATTTTTGCGCTTATGACTTCATCAGCGAATTCTGTTGAGATAGACAGATGGAGCGAGCTGAATGGCGTGCAATTGGAGACACCTATGTCCAGCAGTGGACTGCTGTAGGGTGGTGATGATGATGATGATGAGACAGATATTAGGGACAAAAGATTTTGGGATTAGACACACTACCTACTACTTTATGTATGTATTTATTTTATTGTGTAAATGGTACACCACAGACTTCCTACGGTGTTTGTCTGTCCTTCCCCTTTTTAATCCATCCAAAGGTTGTCTTTAAAAGATCGCTCTTAGCGATAAGACCGCCCATTGTGTCACCCATTGTAAAGTTTCTTTATTTATGTCTGTAATTTATATGGTGTACATAATAAAGAGTATTCTATTCTATTCTACTTTTGGGAAAAAAAACAAGTAAACGGGTAAGGGCGGTTTCGCACTATGTCCGATCCGAATCCGAGAAATGCCGCGCCGGTCCGAAGTGATCATAGTCGTATTTTGGTTGCGCACTAGATCCGAACTCTATCCGTCAGAATTTAGAACATTCCCAATTCGGATTTGGATCGGATGTAGTGCGAAACCGCTCTAAGTATTGCACAAATCTGGAATGTGAATAACTACATATTTCGAGCAAAAATATACGAACAATAATCTCTTAACTAATAATTTTTCTAAAATAAAAATAACACCTAAGTTATTCCTTATAACATCAACTATCTGCCAGTGAAAGTCCCGTCAAAATCAGTTCAGCCGTTTTAGAGACTAGCCGAAACAAACAGACGGACAAAAATAAAAAAATATTTTTTGTTGTAAGTGCCGTATGTATAGGTACTTTCAAATGCATTTAATAAAAAGCTGTTATTTTGACATTACAAACAGACATGTCACGTTTCCTACAAACGTTTACAAGTTAAACCAATCAAATAGCCCACCAGAACTTAATAGACCTATTATTGAGTGGCGGCTAGGAAATACAGATATTTTTAAATCGCCAACAGTTGCGCAACAGTCGTCTTGGCAGCTTAACGACGGCTAATCTATGTAATGACCGCAATAATAGGTGAAGTGAAAAAAAGTAAAATGTTAAGTTCTTGTTTGGCATTCTTCAGAATGTTTAGAAGATGACTTTTATCGGTATTTGGTATGTCAAGTGGGCTGGAATTTTCTATTTTTAACTTGCTAGGAGGGATGGCTTAGAAATATCCACTGCATCAGGATAGGTGAAGATTTTTTTTTTCTAACTTCACGGAATAGATGGAGACAGGATATTTTGTTGCTGACGATCCTTCAGGAATAAACACAAAAGAAAAACTGGATCAAACCGGAATGAGGAAGTTTATAGTGGATAAGAAAGAGATTAAAACAAAAGAAGAACTAGCAGTGGATCAAGGAGGGGCGGGGGTGGAGGGGGGTTCAGGGGATCAGCACCCTAATTGCGTAACACACTATCAATCGGAATCTGAATCATTTTGAAGCAAATTGCTAATCCATTGCTTTGTTAAGTTCGAAAAATTTGTCTGCTCAACATGTAAATCACAAAATGAATGTTGTTGAACTGTCAAAATGAAACCGATTCCGCTTGATAATGTGTTACGCAATCGCCCCGCAGCCCGGAATAACTCGGAATTTACAAGTTTATTCTTCCACTGTATTTGTTTCTTTATACTGACACTCTTTAAACTTCTTAAATACTCCTAACAGCATCTACAGACAAAATAAGCCATCTGTTCCAAAAAAAAAACGAACTGCAATTAATTACCAGCAGGCAGCAACCCAACTAGTGCACCTCACAAAAACAATCACAAAACTTAATATAAACAGTTAACACAAAGGGCGGCTCGTTACTCCGGCCGGAAGTCGTCGCCGGGCATGCGTATGCGCACAACTTCCGGCCTGCGCCCGCGCCGGAGGCAGTGTGAGTTTTGTTATTGTTTTGTTACGATCGAAGTAATTGGCCCCAAGATGTCGGCGACATTCTCTGTCATTGTCAGATGGTTTAAATGCTGCTGGAGGAATCTGTCATCGTAGTAATTGGAGGGAAACGTGAGGTGGAATGAAAATTAAGAAAAAATGGAGTATGTGGTCTATTTGTGGTGTGACGTTTTTGTAATGACTTCGCTTTTTTTTAATTTAATTACTGGCCGTTTATTTGTTCAGTGGTTTGGAAAAGCGTAATGAGTGTTTGATTACTATACGCCTTCGGATTTATTTGGCAGTAAAATAACTAATATCAGAACGGCATAGGACACGTCTCTATTTTCTTTTTTAGAAGGTCTGTTTTAAGCTGGATATAACGAGTAAAATTACAGATAAACCTATTGACATTTTCTAAAAGACTATGAATCATGTCAGAGCATACAAAGTTACTCCCACTGGCTATTGCATCTGACTATTTTATAACCTAACCATTTCGGCAACTTGCAACACATAAAGTAAACAAAATACGATTGAGCAGTTTTCGAAATACTGAGTTTAACGATGATATATTTAGTCACAGATGGATTCCAGCAAAAGCAGGGATAATTTCGACGAAAAGATAGCTTTGGAAGAAGATAATTAATTATTCTTCTCCATACCTATACAGTTTAACCAAATAAGCTAAGGCTGGATAGGAATGAATTTTCTTAACAATACAGGGTGGTCCAAAAGTCGTGGATCAAACGAAATAGGGAGATGAAGGAGGTCATTTCCAACAAAAAATCTTTCTACAGCATGGTCATAATTCAATTGCCCTAAAAGTTATGAATATTTGTGTATACCGAGTTCTTGTACAATTAGACGAATTTAAAAAAAAATGTGATATAAAACAATAAAACAAACGGTGTTGTATTACTACTTACTAGATAATGTATCAGCACTACAAAGTTCTATTAGGGCTCTGAGTATCAAACAAGAGCAATATTTTTTTCCAAAAATTGTGTAACGTTACCAAAAATTATTTCTCACTTTAAAAGTGTTGGAAATGACCTCCTTTATCCGTACTTCGTTTGATCCAAGACTTTTGGACCACCCTGTATATCAAAATTTGAGATCTTTCGCAACAAGTTACGGCAATAAATTGGCTCACTAGTTCTGCATTTGGTGCCTTATTCGACTTGTACATACATTCAAAACAACCTACCTTAGACCCCACACTTCAAAGTTATGGCTTTTTGAAAACTAACAGAAAATACACAAATATATCGAGCATTAACGTCATAAAGACATAACAAACAAAAACAAGGCACTTTGGAGGATTTACGAGTTATAAATCAATACCCACTCAGAGTCAGAGCTATTAACTAAGGATTTTGAAATCGCTGCACGTAGAACGGAACTAACTGGGTTTTTCAAGCAGCTGCGCGGGCGCCGGGTCTGAATTTTGACGAATATAGCGAGGAAAGGGAAGTAGAAATGTTTTGTTATAAAAAAGGGGAGGGTTTTTGTGGGTTTAAGAGATAAAGTTAGCATTTTTTTAGGCGTCATGATTGTTTCATTTCAGGTCCAACTAGGTAACTGTGGTAGTTGTTTAGGACATTGACATTTCATAACATTACGCCTGTAATCCCCACAGGTTTAGGCAGAGGTGTAACCTTTAGGATATTATTATGTAGGACACGTCTTATAGGATTTGAGGGTTGTATTTCATCAACAGTCTTACATATAATAATAATCAGCCTATAATGTTCCCACTGCTGGGACACAGGCCTCCACTCTGTGAGAGGGAGCGGGCCGTAATCTACCACGCGGGCCCAGTGCGGGTTGGTAGATGTCACATGTCTTTGAATTTTTGTTTCTAGGACATGCCGGTTTCCTCACGATGTTTTCCTTCACCGCACCGTTTTGAGAGCAGTGGTGATGAAATAATTTACACAAAGTAAAGCGCCTGTCTGGGTTCGAACCTACGACCTACAACTCGTAAGTCACGACCGTTACCACTGGGCCACCACTGCTCAACAGTCTTAGATAACTTAAAATTAAAAGTGTTTATTTTGACGAACCACCTTTTAAGTTTGATTTTGCTTACATTAAGCAGTCACCAGTGGAGTACATTGGAGCAGTGGTGTCTATACGAGTTGTAGGTCGTAGGTTCGAACCCAGATAGGCGCATTACTTTGTGTAAATTATTTCATCACCCCTGCTCACAAACGGTGAAAGAAAACATCGTGAGGAAACCGGCATGTCTTAGAACCAAAAATTTAAAGACATGTGTCATCTACAAACCCGCACTGGGCCCGCGTGGTGGCCCACTCCCTCTCACCGAGAGGAGGCAACATTATAGGGAACATTATAGGCTGATTATGCTATGAAGTTATCTTCAAACACTGGATACTGAGAAATGACATCTAGTATAGAAACAAGGCTTTCTATTCACACCATAGCTGTAAAAGGGAATAAAGAAGCCCAAGCCACACAAACCGCGACAAACTACGTACAAGGGAATAATTTTTGCAGAAAACTTCATATAAAAAATGCCAGGCTATTAACCTGGTTTCGGCGCGCTTTCCAGTTTCATCGGAAGCCCAGTAATTAACGGCCATTAGGAAAAAAAGTGAAAAACTTCACTCGATGGGAACACTGAATTATTTTAACTGCGGCCATGCTGTTCAGGGTTGGCAGGAACTAATTACTAAAACATCCAGGGTAAAAAAATGTCTTCTAATTCACTGAGTTGGCTTATTAGTCGTTTCGCAAGAATTTACTCGCCCGAGTCGGGCGAATCGTAACTTTTAAATAATAATATATAATATTTTTAATAGGCAACTCGCACGATTTGGCATAATTTGAATTTTATGTAATACTAATAAAGTATACAAAAAAAGGAAAGTGATAAGATGTAAACTTAACTTCATTGCATAAAATTCAAAATGAGCAAAGAGCAAAGTGAAAAAAAAAATTATCTAAGGGCTGATTTTCCCAACACCAGATAATTCTATCCGAGGAATCATTTTGAATTTTTGACAGTTCTTTCATACAAAATCTGTCAGACGTCAGTTTTATTCCACGAATAAAAATTATCTGTCGATTGAAAAATCAGTCCTAAAAGTGTTTTATTCGCCTGTTTCGTGCGAGTAAATTCGTGCCAATCGACACGCCACTGAGCCACTGATTTCTTTAGATCTGTGATATTAATTAAATGTTAATCGGTGATTAATTTTGCTAAAGAACGAAACGAAGTAACATAACTTCACGACTGTATGGTCCGAAGGGGGAAGAAGTGTAGACCCACATTTCGCCAGACATTTTAAGTTCCTTCTAATAAGGGGCGAGCCTATTGCCATCAACCGGGCACAAATGCAAACTCCGGGCTGCTACTGAGAAACTCCTTATGGAAAAACTCAATAACACTTTGCCCAACCCGGGAATCAAACCCAGCACTCTAATTGCGTAACACACTATCGATCTCAATCTGAATCGTTTTATTTATTTATTTTTATTATTTTCGGAAGGCTTACAGACTAATAACATTATAACAACATAATATATATATTTTTTTAAGGATATTGCTAATCCATTGCTTCGTATGTTCGAAATATGTGTCTGCTCAACAACGTAAATAACGCAATGAATGTTGTTGAACTGTCAAAATGAAACACATTGCTACTGATAGTGCGTTACGCAATTACCTGGCTGGACCTCTTGCTCAGCAGTTGCGCTTGCGACCACTAGAACAACTGTAAAAAATTTCTTCTAATTCACTGAACACTTTTTCTTAGATATGACACAAAATGAATTGTTACACGCTGATTTACGTATGATAAAGTACTAAGTATTCGTTATTACCTATTACCAACAGTCAACCTCGCTTTAAAAAACACGTAAAAGGCAAATGACAATCATCATAAAATGGACATTGTTGACTTAATCACCGACAATGACACGAATTTCAATTTAAAAGATTCTTGGTAAGTAACTATTTGTTTATAAGTATTATGACAGAAAAATCTATCATATATACTAATATTATAAAGAGGTATTTGTGAGAGATACATACATAATGTAGGAGTAGTCTTTGAAACTACTGATCCGATTCCAAAAATTCTTTCACTAGTGGAAAGCTACAGTATTGCCGAGTGTCATAGAATCATCATCATCTGCCTAGCCTTTTCCCAACTATGTTGGGGTCGGCTTCCAGTCTAACGGGATGCAGCTGAATACCAGTATTTTACATGGAGCGACTGCCTATCTGACCTCCACAACCCAGTTACTGGGTAATACGATACCCCTTGGTATATTAGTGTGCTATTCTATGACACTCGACACCAGACAGGTGTCGAGTGTCATAGAATAGCACACTATTATTATAAAGGCGAAAGTTTGTGTGTGAGTGTGTGTGTTTATATGTTTGTTAATTCTTCACGCTTTTCATAAAATTTTGTATGGAGGTGGCTGACACCCTGGATTAACATATAGGCTATACTTTTTATCCCGATATTCCCACGGGATCGAAACTTATGCGGGTGAAACCGCGGGGCGCAGCTAGTTTTACATTAAAACAAGAAATTTCACGCAGGCGAAGTCGCGGGCAGAAGTTTATTTATTTATATTAGAACAACACATAGTATTTTCTGTCTCATATGCACTACCTATTTGCTATTAATCATCATGTGCACAAGATATGTCACCATCATAAACAGTAGGTAAACTTAAAACTCCTCAGTGATGACCGCGACGGAAACACAGTACAACTTACTTTATTGCACTGTGACGAAAGCCTCTAAGATGAGAGAGACCACACGGCAAGTGATACTTAACCTACTCGTGATAATTACTAACGTGTGGAGTGTTACTAGGTAAAGTGGACGCACCAACTACAGCGGGGGATACAAGGATTTGTTCTTCATCATCCTTCTGATATAGGTACTAAAACTTTTGTTCTTGTTATTAATTTTTTTTTTTACAAAAAAAACAACTGACTTAAAAAAATCACTACACAGTGATAAATAATTTTAATTTCCGAAGTCGGTGTCGTTGGTTCCGCAATTTCGTTTTTGGACACCGACGTCTTTCGAAATTAAAGTTATTTATCTTTTTGTAGTGTTTTTTTTTGAAGTCGGTTGTTTTTTTTTTATAAAAAATAAATGTTTTTCACTTTTTAGTTGTACTTACCTAAAAGTATGTAGATCACATTAATAAAAGAATTATCGAAATCGGTTCATTAGTTTTTGAGAAAATCGCGGACATACAAACATGGATACATACATACGGGTCGAATACAAAACCTCCTTTTTTGAAGTCGGTTAATTAAAAAAAAATCACGCCTAACTTTCCCTGAAGGGTTAAGGGGGATGCGCTAAAGTAGCCGGCGACATTCAAATTTACTGCCGCAAATCATATTTAGATCTACATACAACCTGTTATTGACCTGCAAAGTGCAAAAAACTTAAGAAAATTTTATTTCGCGGGCTATCCTTATGTTGTTCTAATTTAATTCCTTCGGGTTCCATTGATCACGATCTTTGGCCAACATTATCAGACCCTCGATTGTGTCATCGATGCGAATCAAATATCCAAATACAAGACCTCTATACTTAGTTACTTAAAGAGTTCCCTCGATTAAACTTCCATAATCAGACCATCGGTCTTTGAATAATGGCACAGAATACTTAAAGTACTGCGTACAGAAAGGCCACTCCCTTCCCCGCACTAACATCAGTTACCGCACCTCACCCCGCACTTCGATGTGTTCGTCGCCTGCTCATTAACAATGGCGCTCGCATACACAAGAACCGTAGCGCTGTACCTACCTACTGCTGACACGAACACATTATTTTTTTATGGTTTTATATTTTGTGTTAATCACGATGGTTGTATATTGTGCATTATTTGGATGCTTATCTTCATCGAGGAACGATAAAGACAGGAGTTTCTTTCGGTTCCCGAAACATGAAAGAAGGTATGGAACAGCAACTCAAATATCCTTTAAACCCATAAAAAATAAAAGCTAGTATATTACAGACAAACAAGTTAAGCCAGTGTTGTGATAATTTATTTTCATAATTTTCTCTATTAATCATTTATTTTCCAAGTTTTCTTCGTTTTAGAACAATTAAAACTTCCGTAATATTAACATACCAACTATTAAATTATTGCTCTCTCTCTTTATTGTCTTAGTTATGTCTCTTTCTTTCACGTTCTATTCGTTCTTCGACTTTAAAAGTAGTACAATAGAAATGTTATTAATTAGATTTCTGTGAGTACCTAGTGTCGCGGCGCGCGGCGCCCCATTGTTGCATACGTTCGGGCAGCGCCGCCGCCTACGCAATACTGCGCCAGCCAGCCCTACTAGATTTCACGCACACATTTACACGTATACAAACGTCATTTGTCAATGTAGTGGTAGTAGGTAATTATTTTGCGAGCGTTGTATGGAGTCTCCGGGGTGTGATAATGGGTAGTTGTATAGGTGACAGTTGACTTTAAAAAAATATTGGAGGCATCGGAACAGTGGCGTGCATTGGTTTTCAGAATAGGTAGGCACTAGTCCGGGTCTAGTCTAGGCCGACGCGGTCACTAATCAGAAAAAAAAACGTGAGGTCACGGGACCCCCCGCAGGAACGAAGTTCAAAATGAAAATAATTTAGTGAGTTTCTTAATTGTGAGGCACACACACTAAAATGTAATTGACAGGCTTATGTTGATATATAGAGGTAGGCACTTCTTATATGCCTATATGCATTGCACGCCACTGCATCGGAATCGATCTGTACCTATCACTTTATCCTTGACACACTGACACATACAATCCTCACTTTAGCTTCGCAGGTGTCGGGTAAACTAAACCACAAACTGCTAACATTATTAAAATACTTTCGTCACTAAATTAACTACCGATTATCAAAACACACCAATAGAATTCGACAACCCTGCAGTAGTCTTGAGAAACGCGCTTCCTTATTGGTCCATTAAAAGTGTCGGCAGAAATAAAACTCTAGAATGTTTATGTGGATTCGTTGGAGTTCCAGATGAAGATATGCGTGTGCGCAAGCTGCATAGCCAATACGTTCCCATGCTTTGAATAATGGATTTGTCATCTAGTTAGTCATAGTTCGTGATTTTCCTTTGTGGGGTAAATGGTGCAGTTATGAACGGATTCTTGTTATGAGTTATATTGTTTGTATTTTCCAAAGAGCAGAGATGGAGCTTCTGTTACTATTACATCCTCCTTTCAAGGATGATCATTGAGTTCGATACTGCCTATACTTAGTAGTTATACTAGTGGCAATAGTAATTAGTTTACTAGCGATGTCACCTAGGCTGGGGCTTTTAAATTCGTATGTACTCGTATTAACGGAATTACTGCCTCATTGGTCCAGACTCTAGAGCATGACCAAACGACGCGACACCGACGACTTTCATTTACACTAGGTACATTTATTTCAATTCACTCACTACACTCACCGACTGCCAGTCCTCCTGTCTCTCAATGCGGGCAGGGTCTGTCCTCTTCGCGAGCTCTGCCCTCCTCAGCTGCTCCCGTGCCCGGCTGCCCAAGTCAGCAGGTCCGACACGCACGAACTGAAGCGGGTTGCCCGCTGGCTTGCCCGGGATGACGGCTGCCGTGTGCGGCCGTGTCGTCAGGAAGTCTGCGCTGTCTGTTGTCTGGAAAGATGAGAAATAATGGTTAGGATTGAAGAAAGTACATACATTATCATAACTGGCCATGAGAGCGACGCCTGGTGTTGGGCAGATCTACCGTTGAGTGGTGAATACTCCGCAGTTTGGAAGAGAAGATGACCTTTGCTATGATGTTGCAGAAAAGAAGTTAACAACAGTACAATGGCGCCGATTCCCTTGTTCACAAACTAAACTAAATTTAATTTCAGTGCATCTTTTTCTTTCTATTTCATTAAGAAAAGGACAGAAGATAAATATTAGTTTAGACCTGTCAAATTATTCAGTGCCTGACGTAAATTGACGTATTTTTAATAGCCAATTTTTTAATCACGTCTAAATTGTCTATGGAGTATCTTAATTTGACAGGACTAAACTAATATTTATGTTCTGTCTTTTTCTTAATGAAATAGAAAGAAAAAGATGCACTGAGTTTAAATTTAGTTTAGTTTGTGAACAAGAGAATCGGCGCCAGTATTGTATTGTGTTTTAACTATTGTTAGCTCGTGTTTGTCCGTGCGGTACGGCAAAAGACAACAATATCCGGAATACCGCGAAAGCTTTGCTTCCAACACTTATAAGGATTCTTGGGGTGAAGTTCAAAACCCATAAGCCAATTGAAATCATACAAATGCAACATAACTGCTCGTAATCTCGACTTCCCTATAGTATGTACTCGTTCAACTTCCTTCCGGACAATCCTGCGCAGGTAAATTTAAATAAGAGAAATGTATTCTAGTGTTTAGTTTGAGGATGCTGCATCAGTGCATACACAAGTTTTACATGACAACTAAGAGAAATGGGAAGCAAAACAAAAACCTGAGACCCATACTAACAGTTTACCGTTTGCGATTCTCCTCATACATCAAGAAGAAAAATGAAAGTACTTTTACGTAATTTTCCTATCGTGTCTAATAAAGGTGTGGTCAAATATTTCATGATAGATGTACTGGAATCGTTAACTGATATAACATACAATTATATCGACGAGCGCAGATAAAAATGTTAATCACGATTTTGTGACGAATGAAGAAGTAATATTAGTACCTATGTTTAGTTGAAGATATTCCAGACATTTCCGATACAACAGCTGGGTCTGAATCATGAGGTTTTCGTAAACGTCTAGGCATTTTAATGATGGTATGGAATCATCATGTTGATGATGACATTATTTCTAGTCTAATGGTTAGCTGAAGAATGTTAATAGTTCAGTAAAGTGATTTCTTCATCTAGTCAATTCTATAAATGCATTATATACAGGGTGTTACGGAAAGGGTATATCAATACAAACGGGTTGAAGAGTGTATCTAGTCTAGAATCTCTGCACAAAATTTCAGCTCAAAAGCAGTAACTTTGAAAATGCTTAATATTTTTTTATTTCGACATCACGGCGCTGCACTGGCGCGCGGCGGCGTGATGTGCGTGTACTAGACGTACAGACACACTACAGATAATGGATAATGACCCTCGTAGTGCGGTGACACGTTTGTTATGATTCCAATTTAATAAACTATCGAAATAAAAAAAATATTAAGCATTTCCAAAGTTACTGCTTTTGAGCTGAAATTTTGAACAGAGATTCTAGACCAGCATAGCTATTCACAAACACTCGATACGCTTCCGTATCGTATCGAACATTAATCATTGTTATCGTAGGAGTCTTCTAAACGCTGTTCACAAGTCCAAAACCCAAAAATTTTGTCAGTTTAAATCAAATAGACGCCCGCTATTCTTCCAACAGCTATTTGCTGTAGAGGGCAAGTCAAATCAGGTTATCGAAATGTCAGGTTTTCGATACGATAGCCTGTCGTATGGTTGTGAATCAGGGCTCTGATACACTCTTCAACCCGTTTGTATTGATATACCCTTTCTGTAACACCCTATATAGGTAGTCTACATATATTATATGTCTATGTATGATTGCTAAGCTTGAAGTTTTCGTAAAAAAATTAATATAGTACCTACCTAATACTTTGAAGATTTGTTTCTGCATAATCATACATGTTTGAACAACGTTGTTAAGATGAGACAAAACCTTGACATTACAGGAACTCTAAAATCACTATGCTTGCTTTTCAAAAGGCATTTGCCCTGATGTTGGACAGTTAGCATAAGCATAATCAATCTATAATGTTCCCACTGCTGGGACACAGGCCTCCTCTGTGGGCTGCAAATCTGCAATCTACCACGCGAGCCCAGTGCAGGACGTGGCAGTGGTAGATGTCACATGTCTTCGAATTTTTGGTTCTTCCTCACTATGTTTTTTCTTTACCGTTTTGAGAGCTGTGTCGATGAAATTATTTACACAAAGTAAAGCGCCTGCCCGGGTTCGACCCCACGACCTACAACTCGGTCGCCACCACTGCTCTGGGATAATTACTGACTGATAATGTATAAAATATGAATATTTTTACGAACTTAACATAATTTTACAGTAAACCAGGGAGTTAATAAGTATGTAAATCCAAAGTTCTGAGTGAATTATTTCGATGTTATCTCGAGATCAGGAAAACGGTGCTTTTCGGTAATTTGCAGCGACCGGACCGTGGTTAATTAACAAAAATCTGATTTTATAACGGTTGAATAATGATTAATGGCGTTAAATTGGAATTCTGGGAAAGTAATTAGTAGATACTAATGTAAAATGGTATGCAAATTATAGGATCATCAAGCATGACAATTTTGCAAAGGTATATCGCAATTTTTACTTGGGTATCTTAATCTAGTACTAACTTGCAGCGCCCCGCGTTTTCATCCGCATGAGTGTCGATCCCGTGGGAATAGCGGGAATAAAACTATCTTATATCCTTTCCCGGGACTCAAACTATCTCTATACCGAATTTCATCTAAATCGGTTCAACGGTTTAAGCGTGAAGAGGTAACAGACAGACACTTTCGCATGTATAATATTAGTATGGATAAACTGAATGAGAAGGATATATACTGTGTCCCAATCCCTACGTTTTTCTTTTTTATTAATAGTTGTCAAATTTTTACACTAGGCCTCTGTTGACAGCGGTTTAAATCGGCATTTTTTGAAGGTTCTAGTGCTTATATAATAATGCATCATCAAAAAGGAAAACATAGGGACATACAAGTACTTAATATTTATTATTCTGTAAAAAATCATTGCTTCATAGTCATTAACCAGAAAGAAAACAGGCGAGAGCGTTTCTATGGAGAAAAGACCACCTCGCATTCCGTACTATGTACAGACAGCGTCAGAGAAAAGGAACCACCCCAAGACTTCTTGATGTCATTACCAAAGGGGGTTCCTTTTCTCTGAAGCTGCCTGTACTACTCTTCCTTAGTGCCTGTGCCGACACGGAAGAAAACACTAATACTAAACTTGACCAATCTAATTCTTACCGCACTATTTATTTTATATCGCGTAATAACTTAATACAGCATCAAAGTGTGATGGCGGCGCAAGCGCAATAAATTACGCGAGCTTCCTCGGATTATTCTGCATTACTGCACTTTCTTATTTACTTACGTAAAGTAATGACAGGAACTGGACCAGTTCTTGTAATGTAATCTATATTATTAAATGCCATAATGGGGAAGAACTTCCAAGTCTGTTTTTTTTTTCAAATAAATTAGATCACAAGATAGTGATGAATTATCCTCTTATATTCATTTTGACATAAGTGTTTATTGAATTCAGGTAACTTTTATCTAAAGAATAAAAATAAATACCTATGACATTTTGACATATTTATTTATTTATATATACTTACTTTATTGTACGCCACAAAAATACATTAAAAAAAAAATTATCGATCACTAAAAATATACAATGGGCGGCCTTATCGCATATTTTCTGTAAGTAAATAAAAAAAACCGTTAATCTACAATATTTATTTCTCAGAAAAGTTATCTGATAATTGAAAAATAACTCATAACATCACGCCTAGTGTCGCCGCAGGCTAGGCAGAGGTAGGTGTACCTATAGTATCTACAGCCACAATTCGCCGGTTATGTTTAAGCCCCATGTAATAGGGGGCTAGCCCATCGCTAGTAAAACACAACACACTGCCCAACCTGGGAATCGAACCCAGGACGGCTCAGCAGTAGCGCTTGCGACCACTAGAGCAAAAAAACAGTGATGAATAAGGCTGGCCACATACGTACCAAAGGTTTTCTGATTTAAAAAAAATCGTCTCTAAACGCATACGTTCTTAAACATTTCCGTCCGGAAAATATAAGAACGTATTCGCTTATAGACGATTTTGTATGAAATGCGTGCATTCAGGGTTTCCGAATCTGAATTCCTGATTAGGAAACTGTACGTATGCGGCCAGCCTAAATAGCTTGAAATTAAAAACATGATTTACTGTTGAACTTATGGATTAGTTTCTCAAAGAATCATGAATACAAACGATTGTTCGATTCAACGTCACGTCCACAAAAATAACGTGATAGGTCACAAGGTCTTAAGGAAAAGTGACTGGTTTTCGCCTAGCCACACCTAGCATATCTAAAAATTTTACACGCTTTTTCAGAAGTCAACTTGGTCGGATAAGAGTGAGAATAACATTGGCTTTGAATAGTCTGTGCCTTTATAGAAAACTAGCTGCGCCCCGCGATTTCACCCGCGTAAATGTTGATCCCGTGGGAATATCGGGATAAAAAGTAGCCTATATGTTAATCCAGGGTGTCAGCTACCTCCATACAAAATTGTATCAAAATTAGTCCAGCCGTTTGAAGCGTTAAGAAGTAACAAACATATAAACACACACACTCACAAACTTTCGCCTTTATAATATTAGTGCGATACTAAGTTCTGCCCGCGACTTCGTTCGCATAAAATTTCGGCCCCCGATCCACCCCGTCGCATCGCATCACCTGTCCGCGCTGTAACTTCGTTTTCGCTCAGCGTTTATTTAGACTTCTTTTTTGTTTTTGCTCGGCTCGTAAGGGTCCTAGCGTGATGTTAAGTAGCCTACAGCCTTCCTTCAAGAATTGGGCCATGAAATGCATAATGAATTTCAAATTCCACTGGTTGTTGCAGAGATTAGCGCGTTCAAACAAACAGATAAACTCATCAGTTTTAATATAAGTAAATATATAGAAGACTAGCTGCGTCCCGCGGTTTCACCCGCATAAGTGTCGATCCCGTGGGAATATCGGGATAAAAACTATCCTATGTCCTTCCCCGGGACTCAAGCTATCTCTATACCAAATTTCATCGAAATCGGTTCAGCGGTTTAGACGTGAAAAGGTAACATACAGACAAACAGAGTTACTTTCGAATTTATATTAGTATGAATAGTTAGATGCAAGTTTCAACCAGCCTAAAAAAAAAATACCAGCTCAAGTTGTCCCATAAAAAAAAAAAAACTTTTCAACCGAAAAAAGTCATAAATCACAATCGACTTCCAGTGAATATTTCAGTCAATCGACTAGAACCTATTATTCCTACTTAAATAATATGCCCAGAATGACAAACAGGCTAAAGACTCCATATCCACTCCATCTTTATTCCAACCACATCTACACTTCCTACACCGGATGAATTCAACTTATTGCATTTTAAGTACAATGTCGTAACAGCCCACCCCACAAGCGAATAGCGTAATAATGACCTTAAGGCTGGTTTACATGAGGAGAGTTTCTCGACCGTCGAGAAGTGAGAGTCCCATACGACCGTCGCGTAGGCAAGAATCGCCAAATGATTATTTTAGTTTAGTTCTTCAGAAAACTTACAGCTAGGATACGAAGGCCAATTCTCGTACTTAAAAAGAATTATCAAAATTGCTTTATTAGTTTTTGAGAAAATCGCGGACGTACATAGGTACATACGGGTCGAATACAGAACCTCATTTTTTGAAAGCGGTTAAAAAGGTTCAAATTCATGTCGCAATCTCATCTCAGCGACAATCAATGTCAAAAACTTGTCAACAATGTAGGGAGACTAGATATTTTTGACAGATTGAGACTGTGAAAGATCTTAAAATTGCGGAAATTGGCCCTCTGATAGTTAAACATTAGTAAGAAAAGCCAATTATGAAGTCAAAAGTCAAAGCATTTATTTCAAATAGGCACTTTTGAACGTCAAAAATTACATCAAAATTATAAGTTTTCACTGATAATATTATAGTAAAACAAGACACACAGGCACCAATATGTTTACACTCAAGCGAGAAAAAGAAACTCGCCTACTATGATATGTCATACAATACAACGCGATTTAGCCGAACTGTCTTTCAAAAAAAATAGGATAGAATTTCTTTTTCAGTGGACATTGATAATTTTCAAATACAAGACGATTTACGCTTGTCGAAATTCGAATATCGAATGTACTGTTTATTTTTTTTTTATTGCTGAATGGACCTGCTCCTGACCTCGATCACGGCTGATGGAAAGCGATGGATGAGGTCTATGATGGAACGAGCGTGCCCAGAAGATGCCTGATCACTCTTATAAGAGTCAATTACTTTATCTCTTTTCGATAATCGCCTAATCAAGGCGAAAAACTCTTTTGGTGTAAAAGAGTCTTTACTCCGACTTACGTAAGGAGGTTAGCAAAAAGGAGGTGTATTCAAAACACGCTACATTACAAAGGAGGTAGACTCGATAAAATTTTACGATGTTTTATTTTATTTAGTTGATGTTGTTAATAAATATTTATATTAATTGGTTTTGTCATGACCTCTGTGATCTGTTTAATTGATTATCTTGGTATTGTAATCTTACCAACATAGACTTGTGTAAGAATTTGGTTAGATTATTCTGTACAGTTTTTAATGCTAATGCTATCGAAAAAGAAGGAAACCACAAGGGATTTTCAGGGGGTGTTGTTAACTGTGCCGTTGAAAGATTATTTCCCGAAAATCAAGTCGGCTGATTCCAAAGTTATATTGCAAAACTGGAGTTCCTAGATTATCTGAAAAGTCTATATTGTTCTCTATCTAGCTTTTCCTTTACAATCACCCTATTTAAGACTTCATAGTAATAACAGCCGCGCAGGTCGATCGATCAGGTTAAGCTAAGCTTGCCGCGGTTGGTCCGTGGATGGGTGACCATCTTTACATACCAAGACCCCTCCGTGCCTCGGAAAGCACGTTAAGCCGTTGGTCCCGGCTGTCATTCGTGGATCTTTGACAGTCTTTACAGGTCGCCAGAAGCCCGAAAGTCTGACAACCAGTCTTACCAAGGGGTTTCGTATTACCCAGTAACTGGGTTGTGGAGGTCAGATAGGCAGTCGCTCCATGTAAAATACTGGTATTTAGCTGCATCCGGTTAGACGGGAAGCCGACCCCAACACAGTTGGGAAAAGGCTAGGCAGATGATGACTGTATAAAGTATTTAGTAGGTATGTATAAATCTTCACAAGGGAGCAGTGGTGGCCCAGTGGTAACGGCCGCGACTTCCGAGTTGTTGGTCGTAGGTTCGAACCCAGACAGGCGCTTTATTTTATGTAAATTATTTCATCAACACCGCTCTCAAAACGGTGAAGGTAAACATCATGAAGAAACCGGCATGTCCTAGGACCAAAAATTTGAAGACATGTGACATCTATCAACCCGCACCAGGCTCGCGTGGTGGATTACAGCCCACTCCCTCCCACAGAGAGGAGGCCTGTGTCCCAGCAATGGAAACATTATAGGCTGATTATGATGATGATAAATCTTCACGCTGCATATACCATGTTCAACGAGAGTTGGCGAAACAATAAACAAATCTGTCCACAAAAGGCAATGACAATACTGACATGGTTGAATTCCCTCATACACGTAATGCTTCTACGGCCCATTTAACTTGCAGATTGATGCGTGTTCCAGGTCTATAGATCAACCTGGGCAATGATTTGCCTGTCTTGAGACAATAATTAATATGTCATTGTCAAATGATGTCATTAAGAAGGAGTAAGATTTCCCGACCTACAGAAGATCGCGGGGAAGACATACGGTGACATTCTGTAAAAATCTCTCTGTGGAAGCTTAGGTGAAGTCAGCTGTCAATAATCCCTAGCATGGGGGTTGTATGACACCTCACTTTAAGCTCACTTAACCTAAGTGTGGTTTGCACGATCTTCTTAGCATGTCGGTGAGGTTTTAATAGAATAAACCGGCTGGATGAGACCGTGGTGCGATCGATTTGAAAAAAATGAATCTTCTAAATACAATGGGGCCATAAACGGACGCTACGCGTAGCGGACGCCGTGCGACTTCGTCCTTGCACAGACCAGGGAAGCATGGGCACATAAGAGAGGAGGTCTATATTCAGCAATGGGAGGAAAAAAGGCTGCCCATGAAGATGATGATGAAGATTTCCCCAAAGATCATAGTGATTAATAATTTTTTTGTGAAAACATCATCAATATTTGTCTAGCAGGTTACGAGTTCGTTATGACCTCATCGCGCAATTTGTGGTCTACGACACTGATGAGTAGAACAACCACAGATAATAAATGCCCGCGGTGCACGCTACCATTGCGTAACAAAACAATTTCTTTGAAACAACTGTTTGGATACTACCGCAGTACTACGAACAGTGAAAGTTCATAAATGTTAGAAAATATTTACCAACAATCTGACGACGGTCGTCAAACACGACACTTTCACTATCAATGGCAATTACAAAACAATCGATCCACTCGATCACGCCCCTACATCACGATCGATACAGAATATCATTCTAAATTATCGAACGAAACTTTAAAATAAACTTACTTTTTAAAAGAAAGCGGAATCCCGTGACAAAGTTCACACTGGCAGCTGCATTCGGGGTTTTAAATTTAGAACATGCAATCCGTTGGGCGTTCTATATTTCCGTTCGGTATGCGTGTTTAAATTTAGAACCAGACTTAGTTCACTGTTCGACACTGTCGTTTGTCACTCGCTCGATCTATTTTTAAATAATCAATCGAAATTTTAAATCGATTTTAAAGTTTCGTTTTGTTTCATGTATCAGGTGCGATGGCTGAGCGTAAACTGCGTTGAGAAGTAACTTTCGCGGTTTTCCAAGCTACTGAGAGAGGGGAAAGTAACGTGTTGTGATAATTAATGCATTATTTTAAGTGTGGAAACAAGCGTGGTTTAATTGATACGTGGAGCCAATCTTGCGTGCACTCAGATCATAATTTGTAACGTTTTGTTAATTTTGACTGAGTGACTTTAAGTTGGTACTTTATTGTAAGATTGCAAATTGTTTATGGACGATATTATTTTGAATGTCTACAGTTATTGCTGAGTTTATCAAAAATATTGTTATCATCGCTCGTATTTATTTTTTTGTTGACGTAATTATTAAATCGCGTGCCAGTACTAAGTTTTCTTTTGTCAATCAATGTAGCACCAGTGCTATCTTAATAAATGCAATTTATCAATTAAAACTTCAATTAATTAATCAACTCGATCTATTGCGTCCAGTGCTGGACATAGCTCTGTCCTAAGTCACGTCACAACACCCGGTTCGCCTTCCGCATCGTCTGTCTAAACCGAGTTACTTAACATACCTAATTAAAAATACCACGCCTGAAGCCTTTAAAGGGCCGCAAGTAGTGGCTATAGTACACACGCTCTCACTCGGTTAGCCAATGACAGTAATAGATTGTGTTAAAGGGCGAACTACAGTCAATCTATTTTTACATTCTAATTATATATTTCTATCACATTGGTGCAAATGTTTGCAAGAGCAGCTGATGAGTGGGATGACTCTGGGGTTTGTTTTTTTTTTTTACTAAAAATATTACCAGCCTATTTTGGTGCCACTACAGGGCAGAGGTCTTTTCTCATTCCGAAACTGCGAAAAATACGCCGTCTAAGATAAATTCCAAATTTTGGAAAAGAGACCGATAAATCGAAATCAGCTCGCCCTTATTTCAATAAAACTGAATTTTATCACAAAAAAGTGGGTAAACTATTAATTAACCATTTTATTACTTTTCTTAGCCATTCCCAAGAAAGAAAATCAACATAATATAATTATAGCTACATACTAACAAGGTTATAAATACATATAGAAAACAATTGAATTCTTGTATGACATGAAAACCTCATTGTTTCAAGTTGGTAGACAAGTTTTCTTATGATATTGTATACGAGTATGTTGTTATACCAGTCTTATTGTTGTAGTCGACATATTGACAGATTTATACGTTAGGTATACTTGTTAGTTTGTGTGGTAGGTAATAAATATTTTCTATCAAGAAGCGGTGCCCCGCGGATTTACAGGCGTCACTCGGTTCCTTAGGGTCGTCGCGTGATGTTAAATAGCCTCTAATCTTCCACATGAATTGGGCTACCAATTGCAAAAAGGATTTTTCAAGGTTCCAAAGATTAGCGCGTTCAGATAAACAAAGTCCTCACCTTTATTATATTAGTATTTATCTATTATATTATATGTAGATATTGAAATGTCTAGATTTTGTCGATTTTCAGTTCAAATTAATAGGTAGCAACATACAATTGTGGATATTTCTAAGTGAGCTAGTGAAATATGCTTGGAATTGGAAATGCTTGTAAAATATCGAAGGTTCCCGATAAAACTTACTTTTAAGATGTTAGTGTACTTCATGTGTTTTTGTCGATTAGACGAGAGATTCCATTTAGAGCACCAATTCGAAAAGCACCAATGCGAATAGCAACCATTGTACCTATTCCACGTTGCGCACCCACGGTTATAATGGATGATAGTTTTAGAGAGGGGCGTCAACTATTGAAAAATATCCCAAGAAAATTAATTAATTGTATGTAGAAAGAAATAAAAAATGTCTGAATTGATACTCGAGTGTAGACGAAGAAAACGTAGTAAAACTATTACGCATTAGATATAGACTACAGCGGAATCACATAAGTTTGTAATTCCATCAGAAAATACTGCGAACCGACCAATTACATATTATATAGAAATTATAGCAAAAAGACTAGGTATTGCGTTCTAGTCTATGCTTCTACGTATATGGTTACAAACTTACAACTACGCAATTTCTAAATCTTTATACATAGATAATAATGGCTAACAGAATAAGTGAATTCCTAGACTTACCAATCGATATGCACTCATTTTGCTTAGCAGAAGAGCAAAATGCTGAGCGCAGTTTTATGTCAAATAGTACAGGTAAGTACTTGCTGGAAATGTTTGTATTTTCAACAATCTATAACATGCTCTTTTAATAATACCTCCAGTTACAAGAGACCTATTTTGATTTTTGACATAAATAAAAATGCTAACAACAAAAATGCATCACTTACCAATAGACAACAGTGTAATTACAAAACAAACGAATTCTTTTGAAAAGTTCTTCAATCGTTCTTCTTTCAAACTATCCAATCCTTCGATTGTTCTATCCTTCGAAATTCAAACTTAATCCTTGTAATACAAAAAGGTCTGTCCTAAGCCTAGTGCACACTCAGACTGGCGGTGTTACCGCTACACACTGCGTGCACTTTCACCAAAATCGTGAGTGTTTTGTTAAAGCCAGCACGTAATCGACATGTATGCGGTATTTTCATACCGTGTGGACGTGGCTTTACTTACAAATGGCGGTTATGTATTGGCAGTTAGGCTGAACTGAATTTCGAAGTGGCGTTAATGCATAATATGGGATTTAAATTTTACGTAGGAAGGATTCTAAATTACATAGTGGGCGCCTATTCGCTGACATTATCCAAGAGATTTCATGAAAGAATATCTTTATTAGCCTTAGGTTAGGCACATACTTACGTCTAAGTAAGATTAGCCTTTAGCAAAGCATAAAATTTTGCCATCCTGTCAGAAATAATTGTCAAGATTTTTCTACATATTAAAATATTCCGGAGGAACTTAAATTAACCCAAAAATTACTTAATCAAAGTGTAACAACAAAGTATTCTTCAACTCCACATAATAATTCATAAACATATAAAATCTTCGTATATTACATCTCGGTTGCGCAGACGCGCAGACGCACCTGCGCAAAACTCTCACCGCGTATTTTTTTATTACGAGACAAACATATTGATTACATTGATTAACTCGAGAATCGTAGATAAACAGTGTTTATTAGTTATTAGCTAATTACCTACTCAGTAATTTTGTAGGGAGAAAATTAGTCAGTAAGAGAAATTATATGTGCACACAAACAAGCAGAGAAAATTTTGAGAAAATGTCAATTTCAATAAGGGGCCGTCGTCACGAGCGAGAGAATCGCGGCGATAGTCGCGCCGTGCCATCAAATATTCGCCGCGATGATAACGCCGTGTGGAGACACGTTCTAAAAGAGTGTATAAAGTGTGTATAAGAAATACGCGGCACGACGATAATATCGCCGCGATTCTCTCGCTCGTGGAGACGGCGCCTAAGTACTGCGGGGTAATTGCGTAACATACTAACCAGTACCAATGTCTTTCATTTTGACAGTTCAACAACATTCATTGCGTTATTTACGTTGTTGAGCAGACACATATTTCGAACATATGAAGCAATGGATTAGCAATTATCCTTCAAAATGATTCAGATTGTGATAGTGTGTTAGGCAATTAGGATGCAGGTCTGAGGTAGCTGGCCAGTCTAGCTGCTAGGTTATAGAAATAAAAAAAAAAACAAATTGACTATAAACTGCTTTTGTTTTGACTGTCAGAAAGTTTCTCGACCCCCGAGTGCCTCTGACAGCTGACACATTTACTTTCAAGGCAAAACTATGACATAATACCAGCCTGGTTTTCCTACTGCAGACAGACAGGAAAAAGGGTAATGCTCAATTAAGAATTCTATAATATTACTAAATCTTCTAACATCAGACGTTACATTAACTTGAAACCCTATTCCCCCTATAAACAACAGCAAGCTTGAAGATGTAATGTGTCAGGGTCAGTAACTCCGACTTGTGACCTTACCGTGCGTTACGCAACATCAGCGATGTCACAGTGCGTAGGCTGCGCCGGCGCATACCGGTGTTGGATGAGTATTAATGATCGCCAGATCGGAGCATTGAAGTAAAGATAGTGGACATTGATATCTTCTGAAGCTAGATAGTGTATAGTAGAAAGGGAAATCATACACTTGTTTTAGGATTATCACCATCAGCTAGTCAATAGGCATTTCTCGTAGTTGCTTTATCTACACCGTGTTCCGGACAATATACATAAACTTCGACCAGAAGTTCAGACCATGGAAATAAGCATTTTTCATTATGGACACATTAACGAATTCTTATTTTTTGTTAATTTTCATACAAACTAAATACCTTGACGTAAATCGCCCGATATGCATGCTTCTTTCATTTATAAGATTTGGCGGGCTGAAACTTGTCAAAACTGAGTTAAGACCCTTTCTTACTACATAGCTCAATTAAATTTCACTAAATGAAATTACAATATCTTTGTAACGAAGCCTTTTTAAGTACTACTTCCTTTGTTAGATTTAATTTGTAAAAGCTATAGAAGCGTTTGACAAAGTTTATGGATATCGTGAAGAACACGGTGTGTACATACCTACATATACTTACATACATACAAATAAATAAAATAGAAGCGTCACTTGAAGGCATATGAAAGTCCATGCATAAGGTACTTATAACACTTTTTATTTTTGTCCGTCTGTTTGTTTGTTAAGGCTAATCTCCGAAACGGCTGGACCCATTGACGGGACTTTCACTGGTAGATGTTATAAGGAGTGACTTAGGCGACTTTTATTTTAGAAAAAGATTTAGGATTCCGCGTAAAATAAAAACACATGATATACAATTTTTTTTCGAACGAAGTCGCGGGCACAGCAGTTGAAAGTATTATGACCTCAAGTGGTCAAGAGTTCAAGACATGTTTTTTGAACCAACATCTTTTTCATCTACTGTTATTATTCAGTTCTTGTTGGTAAAACAGTGGATTAATAGCATAGCAACAAATACATAAGCTGTATCCAAGTATACCTATATGAATCATGACCTCACAACACTTTGGGTGTCAAAGTTCGATGTCTGAGAAAGTGTAGGGAGCTATTGGATACTATGATACTTGATACTTGGTGTTCAATTCGATATTTTATGATAATTTTGATACATGGTGCCTGATATTGTAGAAAGGGTAAGGATATATAGGAAGCGCTAGTATATCCTATGAACGGGAGACGGAGGTTTCCGGTATATGATTTGTGTGCATTTATACATTCTCTAATACTTTTTGATAGAGAATAAAGTTGAAAATTCTGTTGTGTTTTTACTAGGGTATAAATAGGTAGCGTACTTGTATAATTTTCTAAGGTTAGATTAGACTGTTTCCTATACTTTCAGGAAATGTTCCTGAAAGTCTATAGAAACCAGTCTAACCTCACCTTATTAATAGAGATTAATAAGATAAGGCTAAGTAATCAATCGATAATGATGTTAATTTCCAAGATAAGCAATCTAGTTACAGAAATCAGGAAACTTCAACCGCCATCAATTTCAAAATGTTGGACATTAAAGTAGAGAAATATAAGCTGTAATTAAAAAAAAAAAAAAAAAAATTGCAGCAACACCAGCAGCTCGAAGTCGGGGCAGTTCTCATGATTTTAAGAACATTCACAGTCTGATCTCAGTCTCAATCTGTCAAAAATACCTCTAATTTCCCGATTTTTGCCGGTCTGATCCTGAGCCCCCCCTCCACCCCCCCCCTCCTCGATCCCCCGCTAGTTCGTCTTCTGTTTTAAACTTTGTTTTATCCACTTTATCCTAGGTTACTCTTTTTGACAGGTAAGTACAGTCAAGAAAAAAAAACGTTTTATTTTTTACAATATTAAATAAAGATTTTTTTTTCATGTCCTTGTACAGTCAGCAACAAAAGTCGATTAACACTGTCATTTTTACATGTTATTAAATTGACAACAATTTTATTCAATAAACTGCTTTTTAGCTTTTCACATAATAGCAAAGAGTTTATATTCAACATTTTTTTCTTCTGCTGCTATTTTGAACAAATATTTTGCTCAATAACTAGGATTAAAAAAACTGAAGTGTTAATCGACTTTTTTTGCTGACCGGACCGGACCATGCGTGTTCGATGATATTTGACATTGATTGTCGCTGAGATGAGATTGCGACATTTGCGACTAGATTTTGAATGTTTTTAATTACGAGAACTGGCCTACAGGATTTGGGTCCGGTTGATGCCAATAGGCCCCTTATTACATGGGACTTAAACATAACTGACGAAATGTGGATGTACAGTCACGTCTAAAAGTATGTATACACTTGGCTTTATTCAAAGGCGATTTTCTTCTTATTTTTGAATGAAATTTTATGTTATTACGAAAATAGTATTTTCGAACCCATAGGTTTATGTAAAGTGTCGTATTTCAACGTTGCATTCATTATTTCACGAAAAAATCGCAATTGAAAATTGCCAAGTGTATACATACTTTTAGACGTGACTGTACTATAGGTACAGCTCTGCCATACCCATCGGGAAATGCCGGCGCGATGTTGTTACGTGTGTTATAAAAAGGCATGTAACCGCTTATGACCTTTTGTTCCGTAAGTCATCGCGAGCGATCAAGCGGACACATTTTGCTATGCAACATTATTACAATAACAGTTTTTGTACATAGCACATGGTAAGCAGTAGATCAATCAGTAGATGATTAGAATTAATAAAAAGAAGTCTATGTCTTTTGTGTGTGCACCAAATAACCGGGTTTTCTATCTATCTAATAATATGTAGAGAGAATAATTAATAATATAATTTAGAAAAAAATGCGTTTGTATAAGTACGTGATTAATTTGTTGTGCCCAGTGAAAGTGATAAGTACCTACAGAAGAAATAGAATGTGGGCCAACGTTCTTATAAATAAAAGTATTTTTAAATGGGTGAAAAGTTATGACAGAGCTGAATTTAAATACTCAATACTCAATTCTTTATTGCATTCCATATGTATTAATTGAGTGTAATGTCTATAATAAACATAGGCAATTATCGTTTCTGATAAGTATTTTATTTTCGTCTTTCTGTTTTTTAAACAAAATATAAATATATCTGATTTCAACATCGATAAAGACAAAAACAGATTGAACTATATTCTCAATGACAGAATCAACTTCACCCACTGACGCCGCTTCACTGCAACCAAGCTATTCACCTCACGCACAACACAAGACAGTGTACCGGCCAGGTCATAGACCTCTAACATTTCTCTGTTTGATAACAAGTTCATGTTATTGATAAGTGAGTGATTCTATCAATCATTTCTGTTCTATTGTTGGCCAGTCTGAGGTCGAGACCAAGTTACGTTACTAGATTATTTTCTGCCTAGGCAGACATTTCGTCTTCTTTTATTACAGCAGCATTTGCCTATAACTACGTTTTTTACCCGACTGCGCCAGAAGGAGGGTTATGTTTTTCGAGAGTATGTACCTATGTTTCTATGTTCTTTTTTATTACTTTTTTTTTAAGCATAGATGCTTTAACTGACGTAGTAGGTACCTACCTAATTTCGAAAATATTTGAAATCTGTTACTACGAAAAGAAAAACCTTTGTTTACTTAATACAAACTGGGATAAAGTACTTAACAAAAAAAAAAAGTTAATATGTGTGTGTGTTGTCAATGTTAATATGTTATGTTGATAACCAAGTTTCAGTAAAAATCCGCAGCTGCAAGAACGCCTCCGACCTTTAATAAAGCACAATAAATCCACATCCACTTTATACTCTGACATCAATCATCCAGCTTCAAAATCCTCTTCAAAGTTAAACAGTCAAAGCTTTTCCCACCAACATCTCGAGGACCGACCCCACTTACACTACTGCTAGCACCTCCACTGTTAGGTACGCTACACGCAACAGAGTGGGTGTGGGTCAGTGACCTCGCTATCGGTCAGACACTATTTGCTCTGCAGCATGATTGCTACGATAAAATGCTTCTGGGATTGTATACGTGCTGCAGGCAATGCAATTATATGTACATACATACTTTGATGTTTCGAAGAAAGTTTTCAATGTGAATGGCTAATGGCTGCGCCAGAGTGCGCCAGAGATGGTGCTCAGTTGCGTAGCGATGGATGTGTATGATATTAACCAATAGTATCGTTGATTTCCATAGCGTATGAAGGAGCAATTGGGATAACAACAAACAAAAATACCACAACATAAATATTACAAAATATTAGTATAGTAGCAACTAGCAATTACTCTTCAGTGGATTTGTTTTTCAACAATTCCAATTTTTCGACTTTGTCTTTGTCACCTTTGACCTAGACTATAGTCAAGAGCAAATCCATTTCAAATAAAAAAAAAATACTAAATTGTGAAATGTAGAATGAAAGGAATAGGTTACACAAAAATTCAATTGAACTAGCTTTTACCCACCCTCTCATGAAAAACACCACAAACTTTAATCACCAAGAAATGAACAGTGCCAATGAAATGCTACTCCAGCAGACTTATGGAATCCGTAAATAAATATCATTCATAAAAATTTTAGCTACGACTTCAAAATTGTAGGTCGTAGGTTCGAACCAAAACAGGTGTTTTAGTAATCTGTGGTTTTACTTTGGGTAAATTATTGCATCACCACAACATCGTGAGGAAACCGACATGTCCTAGAACCAAAAATTCGACGACATCTGCCAACCCACACTGGGCCCGCGTGGTGGATTACGGCCCATTCCCTCTCACCGAGAGGAGGCCTGTGTCCCAGCAGTGGGAATATTATAGGCTGATTTTATGTATTATGTATTGCATCACCACTGTTCTCAAAACGGTGAAGGAAAACGTCGTGAGGAAACCGGTATGACCAAGAACCAAAAATTGGAAGACATGTGACACCTACCAACACGCACTGGGCCCACGTGGTGGATTACGGCCCACTCCCTCTCACCGAGAGAAGGCCTGTGTCGCAGCAGTGGGAACATTATAGGCTGATTATTATGTTGATAGATATTGCCTATAGACATTTATATTACATTCCCTATTGATCACAGATTACCATCGTGTCAAAAGGGGGCAGTTTCAAGTCCGCCAGGCTTTCAATACGTCATCAGCATTAATTGTCCACAATCAGCGAGATGACATGCAATTGACACATTGTTTTTTCTCCAATTCCCAGAAGAAGAAACCTAAGTACAATTGAGTGTGGGAAACACAGTGATTAGTGCAGTCACGGCATTACGTATGTATGTTGTAGACAATGAAACGAGTGCTTGCAACTAAATGATGAATTCACACACTATGTAATGTAGCATGATGTACTGTCCAGTGGTGGATAGATTATGTCGTATAACAATGAGCCTTATTTATAAAACGTTACATAGATTATAGACGTTTAATGGCAACACTGAGTATATTATTAAGAGGTAAATTCATACATCTTAAGGTATCTGCTTTTGATAATGTACCTACCTAAGTATGTATAGAAAACTACATCAATCCATACTTCCATACTAATATTATAAATTCAAAAGTAACTCTGTCTGTCTGTCTGCGTGTTACCTTTTCACGCCTAAACCACTGAACCGATTTAGATGAAATTTGGTATAGAGATAGTTTGAGTCTCGGGGAAGGACATAGGGTAGTTTTTATCCCGATATTCCCACGGGATCGACACTTATGCGGGTGAAACCGCGGGGCGCAGCTAGTATCACATCAACAAACAAACACTTCACAAATATGTTATTGGATTTTTTAAAAATAGTTTAAAGGGACATCATCTTTAACTTCGTGCCCTTTTCCCAAGTCTTTAATTCTAGCTATCATACATTTCCTTTTATTTCATATCATTCCTAATTACGATGAGCGTTTTGATTGTGCAGAATAAACAATTTTTCTTTCTTTCTATTAGTTTGAAGGGACGTGTTTGATAACTTCTTCTTAGGTGGTTAGACCTCATGTCAGTGACATCAGATATTATATTTCCATAGAAACGAATTCAATCCTCGAGGAAGGCAACAATGAATGGTCGGAAACTTGGAAAAGCTTTCATAGATAACAAGCCTTCCAAACAAAGTTTACCTTATCACCCAAATGTTTACTATAACATTCCCTAAACTCTTTGAACCTGAAGTTCTAACAGACCGACTGTTATCTGTTACCAACATCTGGTTTGGCTTATCACGGCTTATCATGCGGTTATGAACGGGAACGTACACTGCTGGATACCTTTTACGGGGCTTAATTAGAAATCAAAGGATGGTCTGTTCCGAGAATGCATGACTGTATGTTTAGAGAGACTTCTTAGTAGTTCGACGTCAGTCTAAGTTGTATTAGGGAACTCCCTGATAATGTGTCTGTGTGAATAATCGGCCTATAATATTCTCATTGCTAGGACACAGGCCTCCTCTCTGTGAGAGGGAGTGGGCCGTAATAAAATCGTTTGTAAAAATTCCAATTTTTGGTTCTAGGACATGCCGGTTTCCTCACGATGTTATTCTTCGCCGTTTTGGGAGCAGTGGTGATGAAACAATTTACACAAAGTAAAACACGACCGAACCTACGACCTACAACTCGTAAGCCGCGGCCGTTACCACTGGGCCACCACTGCTCTCAAGTGTCAGTGTGATGCTGTTTAATTACGGAGCTAATTTATTACCGAGTATTGCATTTGAGAAAGGGTTCACCATCTTGATTGGGATGTATCGTACAGGATTTTTGAATAACGTTAAGGTGAATAATCCTAATACACAAAGCAATAAAAAAGGTAGCGTGTTTTGAGTTTAGACAGGCAAAAACATCCGAGAGATTAAAGCCAGCGGCGTTTATCCGAAATACGTAATCAGGAAGGTCCGATTAGTCTAGCAGACTTCCGAAATCGGAGCGGAAATTGCGGTAAGCTCATTTATGTTGATCTTATTTCGTGCTTCCGATATGGATCAAACATGGCCTGGAGCAGAGTTATGATTAGTTTATAAAATTACTTAATTGTAATTTAAATACGATTTTGTAATATTGATGCCTCTATTAACCTTTTAAGCGCTTGGCTAAATATCAATTGCCATGCCCCTAGCGCGCAGCTAAATATCGATAAAATAATACCTACAATAAATAAGGAGGAGCAATCGTTGTATCGATAAAAAAAATAGTCAAAAACTTTTTATTTTTTTATTCAGCCAAATTAACCACCCTAATCCAATTTAAACAGAACGAAAAAGTCATGCCATTCATGCATTTGTTCTCTTTCGCAGAAATACGCCACGAGCGGTAGGGGCACGGAAATGTGTGTAATTCGCTACAGAAGTATTATGATAGCAAAAACTAGTCAAATTAATCGGTTGAGGGGCACACAGCGAAACACAATAGAAGCTTTATTGTTATTACGTCTGGAGGCGTTTAGTATCCCCGCAAAATGTTAATGTCTATGCGATCTTAAGTATCAATAGTCACATAAACCTTACGGCACACGTCTACAATATCCATAGACAAGTTTCAACACACATTAGCATTGCTTTCGCTCATCGTCGAAGGGAAACGCGCGCACGCAGAAACTTCACATAAAAAATGATAGAGATCCATTACAATTCACTGAGCGCTCACAAAATGACAGTACTAAGTACATCGTAAGGTATTTGTGTAAGGTCCATCGTCCACGACGCTATTCAAAAGTAACCAGTTTTTTAGCCAAAGAATCAGCATCGCCATACAACGTGGCAATGCTGCCAGCTTGATGGGCACTTATCCTGTTGACAACGATGCGGACGAATTTTCTGATGCCCTTTGATACTATCCTTTTTTATATACTTGTACATATTATTATTTTAAGACTGATAATTCTGTGTGTATACTACGTCGAGCTACGCCGCGCGGCGCCGCGCTGCGCCGCGCGGCCCTCCTCACTGATGTGTACCTTTTTGTGTAGTAGATAAGGTCTATAATTGTATTGCTATCTTGAAAAGCTTAGCTTAGCTTTTAAAGTAAATATTTTAGATAATTAATAGTTTATTACTGTTACAAACTTAAATCAGCAATCAGTAGCTCGAGCTACTACCCACTAATTGCCGATTTGAGTTTGCCGCATCGTTGTACGGATCCAACTGAAACTCAAAGCATTCATTTTAATTGCACAATTTACAGGAACTTCTGAATTGTCAAGGAGTCGGTCATAGGGTCTAAACAGACAGACTGCATTTGAACTGCATGCCAGCTGCAACATCGCAGTTTGGATGCAGTTGACGTAACTAGGTTTCGAAGCTGGTAAGCCAACTGCATCCAAAATGCTATGTTGCAGGTGAAATGCAGTCCGTCTGTCTAGACCCATACTGACCGACTCCTTGACAATTCAGAAGTTAAATTCAGAAATGACCAGCAGGGCAATTGTGTAACACATTATCAATCGGAATCGGTTTCATTTTGACAGTTCAAAAACATTCATTGCGTTATTTACGGCTTGAGCCGACAATTTTTTCGAACTTATGAAGCAATGGATTAGCAATTTGCTTCAAAATGATTCTGATTCCGATTGATAGTGTGTTACGCAATTAGGGTGCTGGTCATTTAATCAGAAAGTTGAAGCTAGTAGTTGTAAACGACCATTGAAATACCAGTGCTGTAACATTCTGGCTACTCATTGGTGGATTTAAGTTTGTAACATATTACTTTTGAGAAGCGTCGTGGACGATGGGCCTAACAGTTTCGGCGCACACGCACTGCCCTACTTGTACAACTTTTACTGACAGTTGACATGGATTTTGGACCGAAGGTTTGTTCCGTATGCGTCACAAAGAGAGGTACAAAAATAATATCGCTGGATTAAGATTGTACAGAGGCGGATTTTAATGCCTTAAGCATTTTATACCAACTAATTCAATACGTTGTGGGAGAGTGACTCGGATCTTATAAATGCACATCACAGTAAACTAGATGTTTGATGTAGTAGACCGCGAATTCCTCTGCGATCCAGAATGAAAAGTGTCCTTCTCCAGTTCATGGTCTACCCATGCCAAACTCCATTCAAATCCATTCAACTGTTTTAGCGTGAAAGCGTAACAAACAGTGACACATTACATTTTGTAAAAAGAAACAAAATAGATATGGCCAAATGAGTAACCAACATTACTTTCCACAGAATACACATAAAAAAATTATTCTTTACAAACTATGCTATTTAAACTAAAACCAAAAAACAGATTTGTAGAAAACTGTCCCATTTTAGCTACACAAAGCGACATTAATTTCATGTCCTCAGTTTTGTGATGGTTTATTGCTTAGATTTAGGCTTCTAGATTTCTCATGGCGTTTGTCCAAATTTAACCTGCTGAACTTAACATGCTATGTGTCCGTATAACTGACAGCTCCTCACTTGTCAAGAAGGCCACTTTCGCTCAGGGATTTAGAGGGATTGAGACCTCGGCTCTAATCCCTGGACGATTTATAACTGTATCAAGTTGATAGTCATGCCTTGGAAACTTTCTAGTCCGTAATAAGATTAAAATAGTTTAAGGATATAGTTTAATGAAGCCTTTTGAGATTTAGGGATTAAAGTAACGGATTACACCGACTGTGGGTATTTAACACAAATGATTGTCGAACTGTGGAACTTTAAAACCAATTTTGGATTATTTTTGGGTGTATAGTTTATGATTTAGTTATTTTATTGAAATGTTTGATGATTCGATTCACAGAAAAACCATTTGTCCTGTGGCACAGAAAGACAAGTCATCCATACTATCCATACTAATATTATAAATTCGAAAGTAACTCTGTCTGTATGTTACCTTTTCACACCTACACCACTGAACCGATTTAGATGAAATTTGGTATAGATATAGTTTGAGTCCCGGGAAAGGACATAGGATAGTTTTTATCCCGATATTCCCACGGGATCGAAACTTATGCGGGTGAAACCGCGGGGCGCAGCTAGTGGGTTATAAATATTATAATTTTTAACATTTTTAAGCTATTGCATAGCTTTTATCGCGGGCTTTGAGCGCGGCGACCGAATCAAGAAATTCCGTAACGAAAATAAACCTAAAACACCCCACTCCGACCGGCACAGCGGTGCGGCGTTGAAAGCTGTGCATCGTCTAACGTCGTTTCAGTTCGGCAGACTTCGGCACGGTGTTTGTGTTTTTTTCAAGAATGATTTATACCATCAATGCTATCAAAACACAAACCCGTTTCCCGACGCCATCTTTACTTCGATAACCTTCCATCTTACCTATCCGAATGAAACCATCAACTGTTGATAACTCAACAATTCCTCACGGCAGCCATGAGACAGCTTCCCATAGGGACAATGCACAATGAACAATAGTGACACGTGACACACCACACTCGACCTTGGGGGGAGAAAGTCTACGATCTTAGAATCTAAACAAACATGCGAGTTTTTTGTCTATGGAAGCATGTCGGGAATATTTTTATGGTTTATCTGGTTTTGCCAGCGACTTCGCCCGCGTGGTATTCAACTACCTACACTATAAAAACATATCCTATAGCACTCAGCAATAGTGTAGCTTACTGTCAGTGAAATATTTTTTTGAAAACTGATGAATAGTTTCAGAGATTATTCCCTACATAGAAACTCAAACTCAAAGCATTCACTTCAATTAAACCATTACAGGCACTTTTGAATTGTCAAAATTAAGTAGTCGGTCAGTTAATCAGAAAGTTGAAGCTAGCTGCCCATTCCAAAGCGTAGATTTCTATGGAGAAGAACGGGCAAGAAACTCCATGGACACTCTTTTAAATCAAGATATTACAAAATCCTGAGTACATTCGATGAACGGACACTTCAACGGAATAAATGAAGCATTTCACAAACTAAATTAATGAAAGAAATGACTGTTACCATCTAACCAAATATATTACGGTCCCTTGACCTCATAAACTAATTCTTTCTACCACCTGGACGTTTGAACAGCTGGGTTTCGTCAAACTCAAATTCATTATCATTCATCTCTTTCCCTCTTATCAGTAACTCAAATATTTTGGCAAAGTATTTAGGACGTAGGCTTTAGGTCAATGTGCTGGACGCAAATAAAGAGTGGAACTCTCTACCTGCGTCTGTTTTTTCGAGCGCATACAACCCGAATCTCTTCAAAGTGAGAGTGAACAGGCTTCTTCTGGGTAAGCTCGCTCCATCGTCGACTTTGTCTCTGTCACCTTTGACCTTGGTTAGAGTTAAGAGCAAGCCCATTACAAACAAAAAAAATATATATATTTTAGGGTACTGTGTTGCTAATTAATCCTGCTAGCTTTATTGCAATGATCTGACCCAGTAAGTATAAATCTTTAGTGTGTTACGAATTGGAGCTGTTTGAAATGTTGTAATTGTGGACGTAGCTTTTTTAATAACTGAGTAAGAAATCTGTCGGACTGGATGTGGAAGGCGGAGGACAGGGTGTTATGGCGCAGCCTGGGAGAGGCCTATGTTCTGATATAGCATAAAAAGTGGTTTCTTTATACTAATAATTACTTAACTTTAAGTAACGTTTATAAATAAACCCCTTAATAATGTAATAGGAGACAAGGCTATTGCAAAACAAGTAACCTGCTATTCAAAACCCACGAATCTCACAAACTGACACAAAACAAATTAATCTCTGTTAAACTATCACAATGAAGCACTAATCCTCCGTTAAGCAGGTCAGTCACACCGTGGTCCGTGATCAAGACGACCTTACAGAAAATAGTTCATTCTTTACTTCTAGTTAATCGTTCGATGCTATTACCAAACAAGGTATGGCCTTACAGATTCGACCGCAAAGGAATTCAATCAGTCTGCCTAGCCTTTTCCCAACTATATTGAAGTCTAACCGGATGCAGCTGAATACCAGTATTTTACATGGAGCGACTGCCTATCTGACCTCCACAACCCAGTAACGGGGTAACACAATACCCCTTGGTAATGCCCGGGCCACAACAACGGAAAACGCCGATAATTATCGTGATGATGGGCGTTAATCGTAAGTGCAGCCACAAATTATCGCGATAATTATCGGCATTTCCCGTTAGTGTGGCCCCTGCATTAGAATAGTTGTCAAACTTTTGGGCTACCTGGTCAAAGATCCACGAATGACAGCCAGGAGCAATGGCTGAATGTGCTATCGCAGGCACGGTGGGATCTCGATATGTAGGTAATGGATATTCACCCATCCACGAATCAACCGCGGCTAGCGTAGCTTAACCTTTGACCCGTGCGGTTGTTGTTATTTAACCAAAAGCCCCTCATCTCTCATCTGCCCCTCCTGTCTTAATCGTTCGTTACTATTACCAAACATTACCAAGCTCTTACCTTATAAATTCGACCGCAAAAGAATGTAACTAAATGATTGCACTAAATGATTAATTGCATACCAATGATTTGTGACATGATTTAAAGTTATTACTAATTTGATTTAAGATAATGATCGACCATTTAATTTGATTTTAAATGTCCGCATACTTTAAAATGCCCAATAACTTTTTTATTTCCGTTTTTTGATACAGGATGTGGTTTTTATTGATTCTTAACCTAATCAATTTCGTGTTTTACTGTCCTTGAACTTTGAGATTGTCAATTGTTTATTGTATTATAATCTAAGATCAAAGATCTTTGAGCTAGATTTTATTTAGGTCTCGGAACGGACACACGACGAATGAACTTCGGCTCTGTACTTCTGCGTGTAGCAGACAACGCACCAGACCATAATGCAAATGGAGGATGAGCTTGAATATTTTCGAAATGACTGCTCCTTATCAGGGACAGATAGACAGAAGTGCAAGAAAAGGCAGAAAGCCTGCATTTAACAGCGGGGCAATCGCGTAACACATTATCAATCGGAATCGATTTCATTTTGACAGTTCAACAACATTCATTGCGTTATTTACGTGTCAAGCAGTGAAATTTTTCGAACGATTACCAATTTGCTTCAAAATGATTCAGATTCCGATTGATGGTGTGTTACGCTATTAGGGTGCAGGTGGATCTGGGACATTTGAAATTAGAAAATAATAATAAGAATCACGGCAAATGTATAGAGACACCATGATCGTACGCTTCTTTTATAAAATCACTAAGCTTTTACAACAAAAAATATAACACAGTGTGCTGGAAAAACCGACCATTATAATTAAAAATCAATAATGGAGATTGGCTCTCAAAGTAAATTGCGACACGGTAGCAACGAAATGTATGTGACCTAATTTTTAATTTTTGTTTTACAAGAACTGGTTTCTTTAAAGTCGGATATGTTATGATTATGTGTGCTCTGGATTTTTAATTGTAAACGCGTTTTATGTAACTCGTTAAACGAAATAATAAATGCAGTTTAATTTTGTGGTTAAGTGAAAAATTATGGTGATTTTTAACTTAAATTATTTGAGCTGAAAAATTAATTTAAACAAAAAAGTATTTCTAAATGCTGCAATAAAAATTTGTTTGTCACGTGGATTGCTGGAGTGGTACTTATTTAAGTATTATTTATTCACTTTACTTAAACTACGAAAAAAAATAACTGCCTCTTTTTGTCAGCACAAAAACGATGCAGCGGCCCTAAAAATCCAGTGACCAATACAAAATTGAATCCTGTTCCAAATTCTTGTCCCATATCGGAAGTGTGCCATTTCGAAAATCAAACACCCTTTATATCACTGTCATTTGATTTTTTGATGTTATTCCTTAACCGGTTGAATGGCGTAATTAATGAAACAATTAAAAAAGCCATTGTGTCTCGCGTGGATCCACGTTCGAAGCATATAAGAAGGGTTAAATAATTTTGATGCACTAAGGAACCCAAAAATCAGCTCAAGCGAGCTGGTAAAAGTGGTATGCGACCAGTCCGGACGGCCTAGGACTCGATAAGGTCTGTAATTGGGCCGTCCCTTACTCCGGCACTCCGGCCAAACGGGATCCGGTCCGTTTCACTCTCAGTAAACTGTTACTTTTAACTGACAGTTTTTTGTGCATCGGAATCGTGTGCTGCATGAAAGTTTGGCAGTTCCTAATTGGACGGTTTTTTGGTATTGGTATTTATTAATGTGGCAGTTAAAACTGACAATCAGCTGAGTCCTTGGGTGTGGTTTTGACTCGTCAGTTTTCACTGCAATTATTTCTGGGTAAGATTGTGGATTGTCTCGTTAATGCATTTGTTATTATTAATACCAATAGGAGAAGTTCCGAAGAAAAAAATTGTGAAGGAAGCTTTCCGTTGTGTGCCACGAGATGGAACAACGATGTTGTTAACACATAGCAGTAAGTACGGTCGAACAAGCTATTTGGTATACGGGCAGCCAACTTGAAACTACTTTTAAACAATGGTGTGCTGAGTTAGTAAATTCTTTTATACCGCTCTATTTAATTAAGGATGCCATAAGCTGAAAAAGTTATAACGCACAAAATAAAACTAAATATTGGCTGTGTAGTGAAAAGATGAATATTTTTGCCTGTATACCAAATAGCTTGTTCGACCGTACCTAATACTAGATCACAGTACTAAACACAGGTGTCAATGTTGGTAGACTCAAATATATTATAGCTTCTATAAACTTAAAATAAATTCTGCTCCCTATAGGTTACGAAGTACATTTTATTAATATAGATCAATTTTACAAATGAAAAGAAAGAAAATACGTTCATTTGCGGTGAAAATAACACAAAAAATAAAATAAAAAGGTAGGGGGAAACATGCGTCACATCCACGCAAAACCGCTATCGCTGAGCATTATGCTGCGACCCTATGCAAGACAGAGCCCCAGCGCTGGTTTTCAGCGACAGCCGGCGCTGACGTAATGACGTCGTGAAATGATCGCATGATCTTTGCAACATAACAAGACGATCTTAATAAGCACAAAAAGAAAGTCAATTGACTCCTGCGTTTGAAGATGGCCGCTATGTCAATTGTATGAATTGAGCGCTTCCGTCAGGGGGGCACATCTGTTGTCGAAACAATAAGCAGATAATATTGATGGGAGGAAGGATGTATTGGCGATGATTAGCGTTGTATAATCGAATGAATAAGTCGAATGATTTAGCAACAAACTTATTGACAAGATATTTTCGGTTTACTATATTTTTTCTAAGTCTTTGCTCAATGAAATGAAATTGTTTATTTCATAAACAGGATAACGGAATCAATTCAAACTCAAAGCATTTATTTAAATTAAACCACGTACAGGCACTTCTGAATTGTCAAAATTAAATAGTCGGTCAGAAAGTTGAAGCTAGTTGCCCATTCCAAAGCGTAGATATCTATGGAGAAGAACGGGCAAGAAACTCCATGGACACTCTTTTAAATCAAGAATATAAAAAATCCTGGGTACATTATTCTTGTCTGCAATGTAAAAAAAAACAAATGAAGAAACAATTAAAAAAATAAGATTAAAAATAAGCCTTGGCAATTAAGAGATGACCAGTCTCAACCGACGGCGCGGCGCCCGTTCACGAACGTGACGACATGAATTTTAAACGTAACATTTAAAAAATAATAATAATAAGCTAGATGGAGTCGACATGTCCTATCTCTATCACTTAGTGCAACTGGTTAAACAAAAAAAAAAGACGGGTTGCACTCCGGGAGTGCCGGCAGAAGTGAAAACTTGAATATTAACGTTGAAATAAATCAATTATTAAATGAATTAATATAACTAAGTTTTTTTCACTACTTCTGCGTCACTTTTTTCATTAATCGATGCACTTTGTTCAATTTTCATTTTTTGAAACACGAATTTTACGAATACACAGCAGTGTGGCTACTACACAGACGGTCGAGCCATCAGCTGTCCATCCACGTCCGCGTCCGCGTCCGCGTCCACGTCCGCATCCACCATCACCATCACATCACATCACATCACATCACCATCACAATCGCCATCGCCATCACCATCGTCAACACCATCGCTATCACCATCGCCATCACCATCGCCATCACTATCACCATCGCCATCACCATCGCCATCACCATCGCCATCACCATCGCCATCGCCTTCACCATCACCATCCATCCATCTATCCATTGTCTCACTTGGTTCACTTCGGTTGGCACCGCCGTAGAAAGAGATGGGGGGGGGGGAATCTCTCCTGACGGTCACGTGTCCTGACGCGATGCCCTGACGCGAGTTTAACATTTTTTACCCATTACAAAAAGTGTTCAACGCCGCTAAAGAAGTTTTCACTTCAAAAATCGCTTGATGAAGCTGTAAAGCAAAGCATTCTAGTGCATCGAAAACTATAGAATAACCTTAACTTTTTTAAATTATATCTATTGTTAAAAAAGTAGTTAGTGCAAAAAAACAAACGAACATTAGAGCAAAAAATACCACATCTGTAAAACCATTTTACAATAATTTTAAGCTGTAAATGGTCGAAATAATGACTTCTATTCACTTAAGAGTACAATAAAATTGACGCCTCCAATCCCGTCCTACCTAGAACCGCACAAAAAGTCGAGCTTGCAACAAAAACGCCATCTCCGGCGACCTCCGAACGTCACGACTGCATTGTTTGTAAATACCGAGCCCAATCGCACTGTCAGTAACTGTAGGCTTTTCATTGATCGTCCGTTAACTAATAGTTACTGAAGAGGGACTATTCTATGCAAATGAGCAGATTAAGTGCGCAAGTGAATATTTTTAGCAGGTTTTTTTTTGTTTTTTAGCTGACCCTGACGTTGTCCTGTCAAAATTTCAATATCTTCAGTTCTTACAAAAAAACACTTTCAGTTTTTTCCGAGTTTTCCAATTTCGCTTTTCCTTAAAACCTAATTCCGACAATTACGAACATTTTGAAACAAAAAATTGCTAGCAGTTATCAAGGAACACAATATTCATTTTTTTTTACGAGTAATATAGGTAGAATGTATAACATCATTATAAGATAGCTTAGGGTACGTTTCACAAATGAAAATATCGAGATGAGCTCATCTAAGCCGCGTTTAACACTGATGTAGAATATTGACATTGACAGCTCTTGAACGCAGCTTAGATGTGCTGATCGTATTCAGTTTCATTGGTGACATTCGCTCTTAGAGTGCTAAAAGAGTCACCTTTTTTCAATCGGGTTAAAGTCGGCCTTTTCCGGGAGATGCTAATTTCTGGAATGAAAACTATATTGTTGGTTTATTTTGTCATAAGCCTACAGCAGTCCATTGCTGGACATAGGCCTATCAAATTGAACGCCATTCAGCTCAATTCTCGGCAACTCTCATCCAACTTCTACCAGCCTGCGAAGGTTGTTGGTTTTTTAGTGGTTCGTGAGGCGAACGGCCTTGATCGTGTATTAGTTTTGATTACAAAGATAATCAATGTTGTGCAGTGGTGGCCCGCATTGTGGATTATCGCCCACTCCCTCTCACAGAGAAGAGGCCTGTGTCCCAGCAGTGGGAACGTTATATGCTGATTATGATGATGATGAAAAATGATAAATGATTTATTTTCTGTAAGTAGGTGTGTACAAACACTGTTACACGTTAATCATATTTTTTTTAAGCTAGATGAGGTCGGCGTTTCCTATCTGACTACTCTGAGAAGAAAGGCCGAAACAAACTCAGAGGTCACAGTCTCTTTTAAAGTCCAGACAAAATCTTGGTCAGATCATGTGAAGACCATGTAGATTGGTGTCTGAAATGGTCTTTTGAGGAAAGAACCACACAGATTGAGCGGACCTGTCCAGTCAGTGCACGCATTTGTCAAAAATCGTGCAGCTCAACTCAGACCTTGAGGAGTTCAAAGAAAATCATCATTCAAGCCAGCATATCGCATTTCACTGGTACACACGTACGCTTCTTCAACGTTTCAAAGGTCAGAATTATTAACCGTATTACATTAATTATTTCATCTTTAACTAATTAATTACAGAGTATTGTGCAATTGATTTTGTGACTTCGTTAATTAGGTTTAGGTTTAAATTATAAACCAATCAATAAACATTGCGTAATTAATTTCTATTACCTACTAATTGACGTTAACGACCTATTGTTTGACAGTATGTACTTAGCTAATTTACAGCTAAGACCTACATTGCATTTGCATACAGTTGTGTCCTAAACGCAAATTTTTGCCTACAATTTTAATACCTTCTGAAACCACAGAAAAACTGACTTGGAACAGAGTCTTCCATTACCGGTTACAGACGATAGGATATTGGTAATCCATTGCTTCATATGTTCGGAAAAATTGTCTTCTCATCAACGTTCCTAAATAACGCAATGAATGTTGTTGAACTGTCAGAATGAAAGTAATTTCTACTCTTAGTGTGTTAACGGAATTATCCCGCAGATCTAAAAGGTACATATATGATACAAACTCGACTAACAAAACACAAGTTACCCTCATAAGTTCAAATCATCCCAATTTTATTTGGGTCGGCGTATACTTTTTTCCCGTACATCTCTATGAACCTTCATCTCGGCCAGAATCTGCCATTAAATTGCAATATTTTATAGTTAGTGTTACGAACTTATTACTTTGAAGGATACTGCCCTCCTTTTTTATACGATCTATACAACAACCTTCATTACCAAACCTCTATACAGCATCACAAAAACTGTCTTTAACAAACAATGGACCTGAGGTCCGAGTGGGTGTTACAGTCATACTAAGTACAATCAGCCGTAAATTCATGTTAACAATTTGACATTGACAGCTTCTTTATGTCGTAGCAGTAAGGGTGGTTTTTGTAGTTCAACTGGCATGAGGTTGACCGTACAAATAACATAACAAATATTATTCGATTTTGCTCAATGCCTGCCAATGACCTTCCATCAATGTCGTCACGATACAGATCTCACAATTAATCTCATTTTCGACAATAAACCTTTGGGAATTCACTGGGTCGGTTATAAATGAATAATGTTTATGGCAATTAAAAGTACATATGTGTGGAGTCATTGTTTGGTTTTCTTGGGATTTGGGGCCCGTCTTTTAAGGTGAATTCGAGGTCGAACACAATACAATACAAGTTCGTTTGGATCGGTAGCATTGGGCAAAATTTGCAACGTGGTTTATACATGAATAGCTTTTTTTTTTTGAATGGGTAATCATCAAATGACCCCTCCCGCTCTGGGTGGAGCGGAAGGGAGTGTCAGACTCTTACTGACTAAAACCCATCCGTGTTCCTTCCTTAGCCCTTTGTGTTCCGGGGTAGCGGTAACTCTTCCGGACAATCCCGCTACCCCGGCAGGCTTCGGCCCTAACAGGCCCCTTCCTTTATGCTGACATCTCTTTGAGGCGCGCGTGGAACACATATACATGACTAGCTGCGGTAGCTCTCAGCAAAGTAAGTTTTATTAGGGTGTGTATGATGAGTGATGAACTTTAAGAAGTTACAAAACTTGAATTCTGACAAGTTTTATCAACAACGGATTGATGGTTTTGTTAAGAAAATGTTACAAACATAACTTCTCATTTTCACAATATTAAGTAAGGATTTTGCAAACTAAAATCTCCAGTATCTTGACAAATCTTGTATTCGTCTAGTACCTAGTCATTTTTAACAAGATTATCCTAATTTTGGTCACACACAGAAGTTTTATCACGAGTCTAAAGTTTCTATCTAAGCCTAATGAAAATATCAATTACATTATTTGACGGCAAAATATAAATTACATATCAAATTCCTACGACCTTTAATTAACATTTACATTTTAAAGATCCACTATTTAAATACAAAATTACGTACAAAAAGATTTGAATGACAACTTGACCATCTTAAACCGTTAACCTTGACACGAAAGGTAGGAACAGACGTACAAAGACGGAGAGAGATAATGGACAAGCCATTGACAACAATAATTAATCATGTTGAGGAACAAACGGCCTGCAAAGTCACAAAATTCAAAGACTAAAATGGCATACAAGCGATTAAAAACTTCATACATCAAATCTGGAACTGCAGTTTACAATAATGCAGAAAATACCTGGAGAGGACAGACACAAATACAGGGAAGACAATGTTTTAAACGAAACTGTCATGAAGACCCGTTATGTATTGTAGTGTATTGTGACGTTTGGTCACAAAGTAGTGTTTGTCATTAGTCTGGAATTTACCTTGAATTAAGGAAGTGTCGTAGCTATTCTAGAAAGTTAGCTTGGCTTGTAATCTGCTGTGCCATACAGGTGTCAACTAAGCCCTTATTCACTAAGGAAATGTTCAAGTAAAATGTGGTAAAACATGGTATTCGTTTTGGTTGTATTTTATTAGAGACTAGCGCGACTCGCGATTTCACCCGCAAAGTGTCGATCCCGTGAGAATATCGGGATAAAAACTATCCTATGTCCTTTGCCGGGACTCAAACTATCTCTATACCAAATTTTATCTTAATCGGTTCAGCGGTTTAAGCGTAAAGAACAGACACACTTTCGCATTTATAATATTAGTGTGGTTTACAGCCAGCTTTGTCTGCATTATCTTCCGTACGTCAGCAGCATCAAACAATCATCTTGTGCCAATGTATTTGGGATCGCAGCATTCTTCTTCCACACTTTCATCTATTTTCCGTCATCTCCATAGTCACTTTCCATTTATCGTTTCTTTAGTCTTCCCTTGCCTTGCTTCCATTAACGCACATAAAATCAATCTCCTAGCCTTTTCCCAACTATGTTGGGATCGGCTTCAAATCTAACTGGATGCAGCAGTCTAAGCGAATGCGATTACATGGAGCGACTGGCTGTCTGACCTCCATAACCCAGTTACTGGGTACACGATACCCCTACTAGCCTCCATTACCGCGCATACGCAAATAAAATAGCATATATTACATCATACTCTGCTAATGATCTTGAAGATCGTAGGAACTAACGAGTGATATCCTATGGATGCTCATATTTCATCCTGTTTCAGACCAAGACTATGAATCAAACGAAGCGTCCACGTTGCCGGCAGTTGCAAAATGTGGTAAGTGGAACTTCCTACGGCCGTAACATCGCTATCTATTCGTACATCTTAGAGCATATAGGTTTAGAAATTTTCCTTTCCAAGTACATCTCTAACGTTACAGAGAGGACTTGCATGGCTGATATTGTAAAACATGAAACGTTTATTTTCTCTTGACTGTACGTACCTGTCAAAAAGAGTAACCTAGCATAAAGTGGATAAGACAAAGTTTAAAACAGAAGACGAACTAGCGGGGGATCGAGGGGGGGGGGAAAAAATTGGCTTAAATTGGCTTTCTGTGGGTAGAGCAGGAAAGTTTTGAGTATGAATGTCGATGGCTATAAATTTAGGGAAAGACCAAAGAAACGATGGATAGAATGTGTGAATGATGATATGGTTAGAAAGGGGGTGACTACCGAGATGGCGACTAATAGAGAAGTATGGAAGAAAAGGACATATTGCGCCGACCACAAATAAATTGGGAAAGGAGCAGGAGATGAATATAAACTAGAAAATGCTGAGTATCGGTCTCCCAATGAACACTAGATACTAAGAACAGTCATAGAAATTCCTATAACCACCAACCTTGGTAGACAGACATGGATTGGTCATTGTAGAACCAATAGTTTTTGGTGTTCTTGCAGATTTATTCCAATTTTAATTACATAGCAGACTGATTTAGCATACATAATACAAAGAAGCTTCAAACAAAGCAATGGCTGTCAAACTATTACGAAAATCATCACACTAATATTATAAAGGCGTGTGTTTATATGTTTGTTACTTCTTCACGCTCAAACGGCTGGACCAATTTTGATGAAATTTAGTATAGAGATAGCTTGAGTCCCGGAAAAGGACATAGGGTACTTTTTATCCCAATATTCCCACGGGATCGAGACTTATGCGGGTAAAACCGCGGGGCGCAGCTAGTAAATTCATAATGATAAGTTTATTTATGACGACATGCGACTCACGACAAATCGTGTCTACCTTACAACCCGCGGCTGCGTGTGCGCAGATCTTGAGTAAACATTAAAAGACGCTTCAAAAACTCTTACAAAACCTAATAATTAGCCTTTTGATAGATTAATCATTTGACATGCAAAAGGTTAGAGCAAAGTCTTAATTACGTGTATAAATAGACATGGCAAGTGACGTGTAGATAGCCATAGCCTTGGAATTTCATTTCGAAATAACTTGTAAATAATGGCAAAATATGCTTGACATTCAGAGAGTTATATTCGTATATTTGTAACCACGCCTTTGTACTGTTGGCAGTTGATTAGTTTTAGATAAACAAGATATTTCTTTGAATACCACCAGTGACACAAATAGACAATGCAAAAAAAAAATGACAAAAGAAATAATTACATTGATAATTGTTGGAAGGAATTCAGCAACCATGGCCGATATTCAGATAAAGATTTTTTACAATGTTATAATAATTTACTTATAGGCTTAAAAGTTTATGAAGATAATGAATGTAACAATTCTGATCTCTATGGACAATATCGATCGAGCTCCTATTAAATACACCAAAACCTAAAATAGGATTTGTATGACACAGGTGATTTCTACCAACTGACAGACGCATACGATGTTTGAAGAACCCAGAATACTGGTGGATTCAGGTAAAAAGAAATACATTTTTCGGTTTCCGATAAATGGAAGCAGTAATATGCATACTACAACAAAACTTTCACTTAAAACTGCTATCATAACTAACTATAAGTAAATGAGTATTCCCATACAACACAACACGTAAACTCAAGGAACTTCCCAACATAGAAACCACTGCAGCGCAACGAATGGCTACTCTAAAAAATAAATAACCACTAATTGCAGGCAAACATGCGATTTGCGTGCAAACCTGTTTCTATTGTAACCAAATAAGATAGTAATTAACGTAATTACTATTTAGAAGCACGCTTTTGACCGTCAGCAGGTTCAGTGGTCACCGAAGCATTACTTGAATATAAGCCTCGAGATATAAATACATACATAGAATTCCTTATCGTAGGTACAACATACTTATAGATTATTAGTATGTTACGCAATCAGGGCGCAGATACTAAAAAGCAGAAAGAAGATTCTAGATATCTTAGATAATACAACGGATGCAAGGAAACCTACACCAACAGGCAAAACTAACAACAAAACACAAAGAAAAATAACTAACCAAGATACTAATAAAGCCAATCACACGTCAACGATCTGCCAAGACGACATCGAAGAGTAATCGTCGCCAATGAATCATTGGGACATATTCAATGGACAAGTTGCGACATGTCCTGACGGCAGGTCACGTTCAGCCAGTGCTGCAGAATTATCACGTACTGGAGATGACAGGGGTTACCAGGCAAGGTTGCTGTGTTAGCTAATATATAAATGTGGTGTTACATAGATTGAGACAATAGTTATATATTCACAGAGTGGTAACGGCCGCAACTTTCGAGTTGTAGGTCGTCGGTTCGAATCGAGGCAGGCACTTTACTTTATGTAAATTATTTCATCACCACTGCTCTCAAAACAGTGAAGAAAAACATCGTGAGGAAACCGACATGTCCTAGAACCAATATTTCGAAGACATGTGACATCTACCAACCCGCGTGATGGATTACGGCCCACTCCCTCTCACAGAAAGGAGGCCTGTGTCCCAGCAGTTGAACATTATAGGCTGATTAGTGATTATGTATAGACTGAAACAATAATAGTAATATACAATAAGTGAGAGAAGAGGCTTCAGATGATGAAAATAGCCTGCTTAATATGGACAGTCTAAGGTTGAGAAGGAATTGATTTTGATGTGTTAATGTATTGTGATGTGGGAGTCGGGTCAAGTGTCCAACGTGGGAGTAAATATCAACTGACATTACTCAATTGCAGTAGCGTTCCATTCGAAAAAAAAAATGGCTCTTTTATGACCAAACAGCTGAGCTACACATCGTAATAGATCTTTATCAGTAAAAGAATTTAATATATTGAGAGATAGTTGTTCAAATAAGTACCAAATTCACAAACTAATGATTTCCATAATTCATTTCGTCGGATCCAAATGAAAACTTAGCAAAAAACATTACGTAATACGTAAAATTATTCTACGAATGATGTCATCTAAGTATAGACTGTTCAATTGTTAAATGAAGGAAAATAGCTGAACGCATCAGCGGTTCTTTTCCCTTGCGTGTTTCAAGACGTGATTACATCTTCATGTCAATTTTATCCTTGTTATACTTAAAGCACCTTGAAACGAAAATCTAAGATATTAAATCAAGCGGTTAGTAATTTTTTAAGTAGGTACCTAATAATTAACTGTAATAGCTTTGATCATCTCAATAATTAACTAAAAGGCAGTACAAATTAGTTGGAATCCATCTTAATTTAGTCTACTACATGATACAGAACGGAAAAAACGGTGAAGGAAAACATCATGAGAAAATCGGCCTGTCCTAGAACCAAAAATTCGGACACATGTGACATCCGCCAACTCGCACTGGGCCCGCGTGGTGGTTTATTGCCCACTCCTTTTCATTATACACCGATAATGCTATGCTGAATGATACGGAATTGGTTTTAGATAGATAGAAAATTATTTATTATCTATAGTCAGCGCCACGAAAGATGAGACTTGAACCCACCTCCCGCGCTCTTTCCGCCGCCCCTATGACGTCCTGTCCCGTCCCGCGCTCAGGCCTCATACCGCTAAAGACTTAAAATCGTGTACTGCGCAAGTCAAACCACGTGGTGTGCCAAGTCTCGTCTTTCGTTGCGCTAAGTATACACAGTATACACTCCATATAAATTACAGATATAAAATGTAGAAATTTTACAAGGTGTGACACAATGGTCTTAACGTTAAAAGCGGTATTTTAAAGACAACCTTTGCATAGATTAAGGGAGAAAGAGACACAATACGGCAGGTAGTCTTTGCCTTAAAGATTTAAGTGAGAGTAACGATGGACTATAACTTAATTAAAAGGCCATTTTTCAATTCAATTCAATTCAATTCATTTATTGGTGTGATTTTTGGTACATTTTTACATGAGATCTTAATAAATAATAAATAATTAGTGCCTCAAAAATCTACCTTAAAGGTGTACACTCTTTCACATAGTCATTATTATAAAAAAGAATAGTAAACATATTAGAATAAAATAATAATTACAATAAAACCCAAAATAACTTAAGCAGATAAAACAAGCAAAAACATTAAACAATTAACAAATAATGCATGGAATTAAATATAATACAATGTCAATAATAGAATATAAAAAGAATAAAATTTATAATGTCAATTAATAAATATTAATGTCAAATAATTTACAGTTTCTCATTAAGGAATTCGTCAATGGTATAATAACATTTTTCCAATAGTAGATCTCTTAATTTGTTTTTAAAATGAATAATATTTAAGTCCTTAATTCCATTTGGTATCTTATTAAATATTTTTGGGGCCATGCAGAGTATGCTCTTGTGCATCAAGGCGGTTTTTGATGGCCGAACGCATAATTCATGTCTATATTCTGGTCTAATAATTTTATAGCGATTTTCAGATGCTTTTCTGAATAGATGCATGTTCTTTTTAACAAATAAAGCAGTCTCAAATATGTACAAGGAAGGTAAAGTCATTATTTTTAACAATACAAAATAAGGTTTGCAGCTATCAGTTACTTTTATACCGGTAATAGCTCTAATGCATCTTTTTTGTGATTTGAACACCATGTCCTTATTGCAGGAGTTACCCCAAAACATGACTCCGTATCGTAGTATAGAATCGACATATCCATAGTATGCAGTGACTGCCGCTGCTTGATTGACTACTTTCTTTAATTTATACAAAGCAAAAGCAAACTTACTAACTTTTTGAATTAATAATGAAGTTAAAGTCAACACTAAATTTCATTAATTGAACGAGATTGATTTAGGGTTTACGCTAAGGCTCTTAGATGTAATATGATTTATACTGACAATAAATCCATCACTATTAAGAAAGTCCATTATGCCAATGAATTTGAACAAAGCTATAGCAAATTCTGAAGTGACAATTAAAACAAAAGCGGCTATGAACAGGGTGTAAGGGCTCCCACACATAAACACGATACGACGTCGCGTCGTGCTACGATGCAGCATCGTTTCACCGTTTGAATGACTTATTATTATTATAAGCCTGTGTTGTCTCACTGCAGGGTCTGCAGGGCAAAGGCCTCCCTTCCCTCTTTTCCCGGTTTGAATGATACGTCACTAAATTCATATACGTCGTAGCACGACGCGACGTCGTACCGTGTTTATGTGTGGGAGCCCTAAAGTTCCTCATCCTCCATTAAAAAGGTAGGATCCTCCGACTAGACGGGTGTTGTGTCTGGTGGGCCCGACAATCTCGGGACGTTGTATTGTACATAATTATATGCTAGCCGCGCGTCGAACGTTGCTTGCGCGATGCAGGATTTTGGGCCGTCAGTGTGACGCGAGGTTCGCATGTGGCATTGTAGATGCCGCCACACGGTTTATGATTTACCAGATAATCATTGCTAAGACCCCAATTAATTGAGATTAATTATCCTTACGTAACTCTTCAGCTATCAATACAGCTATTGATGCCTAGGCAGTTGCATAAACAATTCTCGTGACCGTTGTAAAGTGAGCTAATCCGTTTCTGGCGGATCTCGCTTTGTCTCATAATTAACTTCATTTGTATCACTTACGCAAGTCTGAGTGGAAATTAGTCTCATTCTATGATTCACTTTTGTTTTTGTTTTATGGTTCACTTGCGTTTGTGGTACTGGTAGCTGGGGTTTAGTTAAATTACATAACATCACGCCCTTGTTTCCCTCAAAGGGTTTACCAGAGGTGTAACTATAGTACACCCAACCAGTTATGTTTAATTCCCATTTAATAGGCGGCGAGCCTATTGTCATCAACCGGGCACAAATCCAGAGTAATCCAGACTCCGGGCTGCTACTGAGAAATTCTAGATAGATAAACCAAATAACAAGTTCTGAGTTGAGCTGCACGATTTTTGACAAATGCGTGCAATGACTGGACAGGTCCACTCAATCTGTGTGGTTCTTTCATCAAAAGACCATTTCAGACACCAATCTACATGGTCTTCACATGATCTGACCAAAATTTTGTCTGGACTTTAAAAGAGACTGTGACCTCTGAATTTGTTTCGGCCTTTCTTCTCAGAGTAGTCAGGTAGGAAGCGCCGACCTCATCTAGCTTAAAAAAAATATGATTGACGTGTAAAAGTGTTTGTACAAACCTACTTAGAGAAAATAAATAATTTATCATTTATAACAAAAGCCAGATATGAGTGGAGGAGGGAACGACCTAGAAGAACAAATCAATACTGATCCTATCGGTGATATTTTTCAGAAAGGCCAGGTTCGTAGTTCTCGCAGCCAGCGATCGTGTATGACCAGCACTCTAATTGCGTAACAAACTATCAATCGGAATCTGAATCAGTTTGAAGCAAGTTGCTAATCCATTGCTTCATAAGGTCGAAAAATTTGTCTGCTCAACACGTAAATAACGCAATGAATGTTGCTGAACTGTCAAAATGAAACCGATTCCGATTGATAATGTGTTACGCCCCCGCAGTTTTATGAACGTAAACGAAGGAAAATGAGTATGTAAGAATCGTAGCAGGTGGCGTGCTGTAGATTCTGTCAACCCCAATGAGAAGGCGTGAGTTTATATATGGATGTATCGTCTATTCAAATTAGTGGTACAAATTGATGTTCTTTCAAGTTAAACAAATATCAACTTTATTCTAATGGCAATTAAGTTGATTTCAGACTGACTAGCGCTATTGAAAAAGTTATATTATTATTATTAATTTATTTCAGAATCAAAAAATATTCCATACATTGTTAGTAAATCATACTTATAACTATGTTAGTATATTATTATTGAATGTCAACATTATTAATTGTACATTATTACACTAAAAAACACATACACATACATTATTACACTATTTTACATTAAAAAGGACCCCTCCAGATCCGTGAACGTTTATATTCAGTTATAAAAATGTTTGAAAATGTACCGTAAACTGAACTTTATTGTGTAGGAATTAAAGTTATTTATCGATAAACTCATTGCATATTTGTTTACTTTTTTGGCAAATAAATTGCGGATGCAGAGTATGTATAAAACCACATTTGGCACACATTTCTTATTTTCTTAACATAATGCAGTAAAGCAAATCAATACGTATTCTGTAATACATGAGCAAACCACAATGATCTCACGATTGCACAATATAACGCCAGTTCTTTGTCTTCGCGGCAATTATCTCACATCGTGACGTCTTTATTACCTACTAGCTGCGCCTCGCGGTTTCACCCGCATAAGTTTCGACCCCGTGGAAATATCGGGATAAAAAGTATCCTATGTCCTTTCCTGGGACTCAGGCTATCTCTATACCAAATTTCATCAAAATGGGTACAGCCGTTTGAGCGTGAAGAAGTAACAAACATATAAACACACTCACAATCTTTCGCCTTTATAATATTAGTGTGATAGTGTGATATATGAGTGAAAATGATACTTTTATTGTTTAGAACTGATTATATTTTACTTCTTGACTACCTATGAAGATGGAGAAAGGAAGGAAGAATAACTAGACAGAAGAGGAGAAACTAAAGATTTGAAGTTGGTGCATCGTGGATTCGTGGCCTAGAACCGAAAATTCATCTACCACCCCGCACTGGGCCCACGTAGTAGATTAAGGCCCAGTCCCTCTCACAGAGAGAAGGCCTGCGTCCCAGCAGTGGGAAAGTTATAGGCTGACTATGCAGAGTGCCCAAGTTTCCTTATTGGGCCAAAGATAAGAAAGAGTATATTGGCAACCATATTGCTCATGCTTTACTTTTTGGGCAAAGCTGTTCCGAATTAGTCACTTCAAACATTTTGGTGTGTTTGTGATTTATTCATGATCCTTTTAAGGCATAAAAGCCTTGGCATAAGAGCTAGGGTAGACCGTGAAATTGTAATTGTTTCGTTTTTTGCAATTTGAAGCTTAACTGACATTAAGCTTCAAATTGCGCTCAGCGCCTAACTTTTTTAATACCATACAACCTGATACTGATTAGCAAATTGCAAAAAAAATGAAGAACATAACCGAGGAAATGTGGATGTATCTACTATTAACCCTTCGGATAAACAAGACGTGATGTTATGTCATTTGTGTTTAAGAAAATTTGAATTTCGCGGGCTCCCTAGCAAGTCCCCAAGTGCCAAAAAGTGAGCATCTTTCGGTAACTATAAAAACAATAATAAGATTTCATCTTCATCATCATAACTCACATAATAATCAAATACAAATACTAACTTACATAGTATATTTTCCAAGAGGTTGATTATCTAGAGTACTCTATGTTTAGTCATAGACTTGACAGCACATTCATCGAATCAGGTGGCCGTGCAAGGTCACTGACAATCTACTACGATGCAGATCCTATACAAACAATGAATCATCTTAGAAACTAACACACACATCAAAGGCCTCGGTCAGAGAGGAAAGCGGCAGCGGGCGCGATTAGAGTATTGCGAATGGTTGTAATGAAGTATTCCACCCACTGATTTCAACCGTACTCAGTGGCGTAATTATACCGTTTGGGGCCTTTGGCAAATTCAAGGCATAGGGCCCTCTCTCAATGTAAAGAAGCTCAACCAACGTTAGTTTTTTTTTTATTAGCATTTCTCCCGCGACTTCTTCCGCGTACATTTCATGTTTTCCCCTACAAAAACTTTAACACCTGACTGCTTCTGTCCTTATGTTAGGATTCTCCTGTGCTCATGGCCTTCTCGGGCCGGGGCCCCCCTCTAGCTGGGGGCCTGTGGCATTTTGCACCAATGCCACTCTGTAGTTACGCCACTGACCGTACTTGCCCGAACCGCACCTGAGCACTTTAACCGCATTCAGGCAGATGCGTTTCGCTTGTTTGCTAGGCCTGTCAGAATGACCGCAAGTAGCAAATGGGAACCCGCTGTTTGTATACCTACATACATATCAATCTGAAATTCTGAACAGATCCGATTGGTCTGACCGCTTACGTGCACATACTTGAAAATATCCGACAGTTCAGTTTCAACGATTTGCGTCTTATAGTAGCTAATTAATCCGTCGTAGGTTAACAATCATGAGACCGTGGCCTACGGTATGGATGGAATAGTCAACATAGTACGGATTTAATCCAAAGCAGTAAGATGCTTGAAGAAGGAACGGACCAAGTGACATAATAATGACGAAATCATAAACGTTTGACATAGTCGCGTCCGCCTCAGTATCGCTAAAGCCTCTCACTCTTGTCGAACCCTTAGATACATGTACCGCGTAAATTATCCAACCAAGATGCATTATAATTAGTTGAGCACAATAACTCACATTTATCGAGACATGATTAAACTTTATGACCCTGTTGACAACACTACCGTATAAATTGGATACAGTTAGATACATTGTTTAGGTGAATCGTTAAATTAATTATGGAGATATGTCTGTTTTGTTGTTAGTTAATTAAATTGCACATGTTTTGTCAACAGGTGCAATGGAAGCTTTGTGGAAAATCGAGGGTATTGATTGGCGGAGAAATCGATACAACTTTGTTCTGTGATTCTTTACTATTTATATGCTTATACATATTATTATTATTCTAAGATTATTAGCTTTTAAATTATGTTAATAGTTTAAGATAATTAAAGTAATGTCACACACAGTGGTTGGGATATTATAATCTATAGACGATATTTTTGCAAAGGCAGTTTGATGATGATAGATATATAAAACTTTGCACATGTCGTAAAACGTGATTAATAGACAAGAACGCCTACTTGAGAATTTATCAACGTACAAAATACTCATAACACATCCTTCAGTAATAGTAATATTGTACATATTCATAATTATGGCGCAATTACACTCTTGTTTATTCACGAGGTCCAGTACCTACTACGTGCGGCCTGTCTTCGGCAAGGTTCGGATAACTTCGTCTTCCAATTTCTAAGGCGTCCGAATTCGTTCAAGCTACCGGTGGAGTTCGAACCAGCATAGCTATTCACAACCATACGACAGGCTATCGTATCAAAAACCTGACATTTCGATAACCTGATTTGACTTCCCCTCAACAGTAAATAGCTGTTGGAAGAATAGCTGGAGTCTATTTGATTTAAACTGACAAAAATTTCGGGTTTTGGACTTGTGAACAGCGTTTAGAAGACTCCTACGATAACAATGATTAATGTTCGATACGATACGGAAGTGTATCGAGTGTTTGTGAATAGCTATGCTGAAGAACAATAATTCTCGTCCTTAAAGAACGTTCGCAATCTCATCTCAGCTACAATCAAAGTCAAAAACTTGTTTAAAATAATTATATGAATAGCTTTTCTTTACAGATTGAGTTTGAAATTGGATGGATGTTCCTGGATGAGGGACGCACGGATCCGGGAAGTATGGCAGAAGAAAGGGGAGGCCTATACCCAGCTGTGGGTGATTCCGGGCTGAAATGATGATCATCATCATCATCATCATCAGCCTATAATGTTCCCACTGCTGGGACACAGGCCTCCTCTCTGTGAGAGGGAGTGGGCCGTAATCTACCACGCGGGCCCAGATGATAATGAGAAATGATGATAATGAGTCTGAAATAAGAATGCAAATACGGGAATTGTCTCTCTGAATGCGGGTTAACGGCCAAGTGTAATGTACTATGTATTGTAAAGTCTCTTGTACAGATGCCAGCACATCAAGCTACCCGACGCTGTCAAATTTTCCCAATCAACCTCGAACCTAATGCTTTAGACATAAAGTTGAAAATCTATTAAATAAAGAATGATGGGCGTTTTGACCGGTATGTCCAATAAAAACCACATAATTATACATCAAATGAAAGTTTATATCATAGCTTCAATTTTCACTATGAGCTGTGAAATACCGGGTCAAAGAGATATCAGACCTGCCAGTACCATGAACGTATTAGTTTATGACGCTAATCTTCACTGCAGTTCTCAATAATATTAGTTATTGACTCATAAATTCATAATATTGAGAGGGCTTATGGCTAAGTAAGTAATAACAGCCGCACGGGTCGATCGATCAGGTTAAGCTGCACTTGCCGCGGTTGCTCCCTGGCCATCCAGGGAGCAACCGCGGCAAGCTACAGATGGCATAAGGCTACGTAACAACAGCCGCATGGTTCAATCGATCAGGTTAAGCTACGCTTGCCACGGTTGGTCCATGGATGGATGACCATTTTGACATACCAAGACCCCTCCGTGCCTCGGAAAGCACGTTAAGCCGTTGTTCCCGGCTGTCATTCATGCATCTCATTAAAACTCTATTGGTCATCACCATAAGACCAGGCTCCATACAAAAATACCCATCATTCTTTGACAGATTGTAGTAGATTGATGTGCTGGCGTCAGTACATTTAACAACCTAATGTTATGACAATTTCCTAAGCAGCAGAAGTGAAAGAAAATCATAGCGTGTAAAAGTTAGCAGTACATTATTATTTCACACTAGTTGTAAAGGAAACAGCATGTTTACCTCCAATGCTTGCAAGGAAATTACCATGATTAAAGAGAACTCGTTATGGCTGTAAATATAACAGTGAACTTGCGGGATACAGATTATTAAGTGTTAGAAATAAACTTGTTAGAAATGATAATTATATCAGCTGTAAACCTTCATTGCAAGGAGAAAAGGATAGAAAATACATTTATTTATCTCAGCAAGACTGGAGGAAACACATAACAAGCAAGGACAGATCTATCTATATCTATAAACTGTCTAAGGTATACAGGGTGTTACGGAAAGGGTATATCAATACAAACGGGGTGAAGAGTGTATCTGGTCTAGAATTTCTGTACAAAATTTCAGCTCAAAAGCAGTAACTTTGAAAATGCTTAATATTATAAACGTGTCACCGCACTACGAGGGTCATTATCCATTATCTGTAGTGTATCTGTGCGCCTAGTACACGCACATCACGCCGCCGCGCGCCAGTGCAGCGCCGTGATGTCGAAATAAAAAAATATTAAGCATTTTCAAAGTTAATACTTTTGAGCTGAAATTTCGGACAGAGATTCTAGACCAGATACACTCTTCAACCCGTTTGTATTGATATACCCTTTCTGTAACACCCTGTATACGACTCTCAGGAGTCGAGAAAAAAGTAAGAAAGAAAGCCAAGCGAAAACGAAGTAATAGCGCAATAATATTATAATTATTTATATTATATTATTATTAATTTATATTATATTATTATTAATTTATATTATATTATTATTAATTTATATTATATTATTATTAATTTATATTATATTATTATTAATTTATATTATATTATTATTAATTTATATTATATTATTAATTATTATTATAATATTAATTATATTAATATTATTATATAATATAATAATAATAAGCTCCCGAATTGGCGCTGCAGTGTTCCACGCGCGCCACTCGAGAGTGGGTGCGGCCATTACAGGAATGGGCGCACGGAGAGGAGGCACCCGCTGAGGAACAGCGGGTCGAGGCCTGTCGGGGGAGCGGTGAATGCTTATGCGAATCCCGCACCCCCGGCCATAGGTAGAGGTGGAACACCGCGGTGGTTTTAGCCGGTAAGAGTCCGGTATGCCCCTCTGTCACCCCCACGATAGAGGAAGTCCATGAGGATTTCCACCGCGAGAAAAAAGAAAAAAAAGGCGATGCGATGCGACAGGGTGGAAAAAGAATTTTTTACGCGGACGAAGTTGCGGACAGAAGCTAGTGGGAAATAAATAGGGATACGACCTCTACTACGACCGGTCAGGCGGTCATAGAGGACACCTTAATGAAACACACGTGGGAAACGGATTGCTGATCATAACATCATATTAAGGTAATAAATCAACACGTCATGACAGAATGCGTGAAGGATGTTAGTGTACACAAAATCAACATGCACGGTTAAAGTGCAGATGTAAAGATCAAAATAATATTTGGCTTAGTGTGGGAAGCAGGACCTAAGACAGAAACTAACGTCATCGCCAAGAAATCTATCAAATAACCTTCATATACACAAACTCAAAGCAATTATTTCAATTAAACAGGCACATTTGCATTGTCAAGGAGTCGGTCAGTCAGAAAGATGAAGACAGTTGCCCACTCCAAAGCGTAGTAGCTTCATAAATTAATATAGATTGTAGAAAGATGCAAGACTGAACAAAACAAAGGCGCTAATGTTTTAGATTAAAAATAAAACTATAACAGAATAGGAGCAAAAGAAACTACATCGAGAATTCGAGATCACAAAACTGCACCAGACAAAAAGAAAAAGAAAGTGGCTCAGGTAGCAGAAGCCTATCTACTTAAAACAGCATCGAAAGAGCTGGCCGTCTATCCTTTACTCAACCACAAGGCTACTAAAATAAAAAATAAAATCGTCGAAATTGGACCACAATGGTTAGAATACAAAGATAATCTTCGGCAAGGTCACGTTATTAAAGAAAAAATTAAAGTGCGTGACTCTGGTTGGTGGAAGTATAACAGATTTCAATTTCATTTTGCGGTTATCAATGATATCTGGGGCGTTTTGGTCTCGTATTAAAGCGAGATTTGTTGGGTTCGATGTTCTTTGAGTGGGATGTAAAGAGGTTCTGATTATTTGAAGGCAATTTTGGATCGTTACTTGCAAATTTTGAAAGGTACAGCAGAGTTTAGTGGTCGTGGGCCTGCGATGAGTTATATGACCGCCATCATTCTATTCTTATTTATTTTGAGTTACTACAAAATATATATTTCAAAATGCGTTCTTGTTTCCATCAGCAGTCATCTGAGTTTTTCATCCAAACTAATCCTACTAATATCTAATCCTACTATATCCTACTTCCTATCCTACTAATATTACAAATGCGATAATCTATATATATAAAAATGAAACCCGTTTTCCGTTGTCACGACATAACATGAAAACGGCTGGACCGATTTCGATGAAATTTGGTATAGAGATATTTTGAGTCCCGGGAAAGGACATAGGATAGTTTTTATCCCGATATTCCCACGGGATCGACATTTACGCGGGTGAAACCGCGGGGCGCAGCTAGTAATATTATAAAGTTTGTGAGGATGGATGTGTTACTGTTTCACGCAAAAACTACTAAACGGATTTTGATGAAACTTTACAGTAATATAGCTTATTAGAATAACACATATAATTCTTTTTAACCCGATATTCCCACGGGATTGAAACTTATGTGGGTGAAACCGCGGGGCGCAGCTAGTAAGATTCTAAAGATTTGAATTTTTGTTTGTTACGCTTTCACGCTAAAACGGCTAAACGGATTTGGATGAAATTTGGCACATGGGTAGACCATGACCCGGATTACAACATAGGATACTGTTATCCCGATATTCCCATGGGATCGAGACTTATGTGGGTAAAACCAAGAGGCGCAGCTAGTCTTTCATTTAGTTCTTAACCCGGCCTCTTTTATGGCCATCCACCTTCGCACTTAAACACCTTTCAGCTAACATTCTTGCCAGTGCATAGTGATTAAATGTTCAAAGTAGCCTCGCTACTTCGCTAGTCATAAAACGCGGCATTACTTACATTCTACAAACAGAAGCCTCACACAGGGTACAGTGGCCGGTATTTAGCGCGGCCGTACAAAGGCGCAAGTAGGGCACGCCCCAAGTTACAGCCGGCCGGAGTGGATGAGGCCAGCTATGACTAAGAATAAGCCTAGTTTGAAACTTTGAAAGACTTGCTGTGGCAGATAACTTTGGTCGCTTTTCTAGCTAAGATTAACTTGAAGGTTTATGGAAAACATGCTTTACAAAATCCAAAGAATTAATAATAATATACAAACCACCTTTTTTTTATTATTGGTGGGAGATCATCAAATGACCCCTCCCGCTCTGGGTGGAGCGGAAGGGAGTGTTAGACTCTTACTGACTAAAACCCAACCGTGTTCCTTCCTTAGCCCTTTATGTTACGGGGTAGCGGTAACTCTTTCGGACAATCCCGCACATACAAACCATCTAAGAGCGTGAAACAAACTCGTGGAGATTTACAAACAAAAATTCGAGAAAACTGCTTTTTTTAACCGACGAAAAAACGGAGGAGGTTATTTAATTTCGGTTTGACACTTTGAATTAAGATCCTTGAAAAATGTTGTCTATCCCTGCCTACCACATGTTAATATGGAGCGCGTGTCAGACCACTATAAAAATTATGTACTCTTTCTAATTTAACGCCTTTTTATTCAAACTAGTACATGTTTATTTTATTACTTTTCGTGTACAATAACATTCTGAACGGTATGTTTTCACATTCTTGCGTCAGAATATGTTGAGAAAAATAACATATTGGAAAGACCGCTATAACATAGAAACATGGTTTCGAAAAGTACTACTAGACTAAGTAAACAATCATTTAAGAGAACTTAGAAATATCTACTACTTTTAGCCAAGAGATTCCAAGATGCCAGAGACATCGGTGAAGGAAAAAAATAGGGAGGAAACCTGGACTTACTTTATCATACAAATAAATAAAAATTGTAGTGTCTGTTTGTAATGTCAAAATAACAGCTTTTTATTAAATGCATATTATGAAAGTAATACGATACTTATAACCAAAAAATCAATTCTTAAAATTTTTGTCTGTCTACCTGTCCGTGTGTTTGTTCCGGCTAATCTCCGAAACGGCTGGACCGATTTGGATGAAATGTGGTATGGGGATACTGTGAACCCTGGGGAAGGACTTTTTTCGACGTACCACGCGGGCGAAGCCGCAGGCGGAAGCTAGTAGCCAATATAAGTCTGAAATCGCTAACCTGTCTTGAGGAAGTGATCAATGCTTGTGCCTTCTCTGTGTGAGAAGAGGCTTTTGCCCAGCAGTGGAACAATGATATGCTGGGCTTATTATAGGTACGGACAGCATCAGAGAAAAGGAACCCCTTTGGTAATGAGTCCTCTTTGGTAAGTAACCAAAGGGGGTTCTTTTTCTCTGACGCTGTCTAGTCTGTACTATGTAGCTTTAGAGATTTTAAAAGATGCCTGTTAAAGCCCAACAAAGCCCATATTTCTTTTGTGTGGAAAACGCCCTTTAAATAATTGGAATGCAAAGTACTTACACATTATCCACGAACACTTTGTGTATAAAAGATGACTTCATCTACTATCAGAAATTAATCATATCAAATATGAAGTACCTAATTCCTGGACGGAATTAGGTACTTCATACTTGATACGATTCAAAAAATTCAAGAACGCGACTCGTAGGACCACATCCGCTCATTTTAACATTAATCGACAATCGATCGACAGTTCCTGGTATCGCACGATAGAGCTGACCGATGCTGTCTACACATCGATCGATACCGTCTATTTTTCGATCAGTTTCTGCTCCATGTCGGCCAAATTGGTCGGCCAATGTTGAATCATGCAGACCGATTGCTATTACGTATTGAAAGACATAGATCTTACGTGAGAGGTACTAGGAATTAGATTGCTTGTAGTAATTGAGTGATTGTTTCATAACATAACGCCTTGTTGCCCCGAAGGGCTGGGTAGAGGTGTACCTATAGTACAGACGCCAGAACATCAAGCTACCCCAATCTGTCAAATTTTCCCAATTGAATATGAACCTTATTGCTTTGTAGTAAAGTTGAAAATCTATCAAAGAAATTTGACAGATTGCTGGCCTCTGTACATCGACATTTCATTTCGCCAGTTATGTTTAAGCCCCATGTAATAAGGAGCGAGTCTATTGCCATCAACCAGGCACAAATCTATACTCCGGGCTGCTACTGAGAAATTTCAAACAGAAAACACACTTTGCCCGACCTGGAAATCGAATAGAAAGAAAGAAAGAAAATACATTTATTTAGCACAGACTCAAAGACACACAATACACCAGACACATACATCAAATAAAAACAAAAAGTAAACTTAAAAAAAAAAAAAAAAAAGTATAAAGTCCGATATAATAAAAAAATAAAAAAAAAAATACGCAGGAAAGTGTGCCTCACGGCTGCGCTAAAAAGGGCCAGTTCAGCAAAAATGCCAGACAACTAGTGCCTGACGCTGGTTTTCAACTGGACCTGACGAATACAGACCTCAGGACCTCATGCTCAGCAATCACACTAATATTATAAATGCGAAAGTTTGTGAGTGTGTGTGTTTATGTTTGTTACTTTTTCATGCTCAAACGGCTGAACCAATTTTGATAAAATTTTGCATGAAGGGAGCTGACACTCTGGATTAACATATAGGCTACTTTTTATCCCGATATTCCCACGGGATCGACATTTACGCGGGTGAAACCGCGGGGCGCAGCTAGTAGTTTTATAAAACGACTGACATTATTAAAAAATGCAGTTTATCTGAAATATCAAATTGTTGTAAATCATCAATCAATAATCAAAACAAAATCAATCATCTGGGTTGTGGAGGTCAGATAGGCGCTCCATGTAAAATACTGGTTTTCAGCTGCATCCGGTTAGACTGGAAGCCGACCCCAACATTATTGGGAAAAGGCAGGCAGATGATGATAATGATCTAATTGTTGAAAATAAAGCTGTACAATTTAAAGTTTTTAAAATTGCTTTATGAACAGTTTAATATCTTTTAGTTTTATTTGGAACCATTTCATTTGGAACGGATTAAAGAAAGTATTTGAAACGGAAGGGCGATATTGAATCTTTCACCGAAAAAAGTAAAAAGACGGAAAGTAGAAGGCGCAAATAATATGGCGTGAAAGAATACAGTCAAATTGAAAAGACACGAATTGTTCGAAAATATTTTTTTTTTGTTGGTACGGTCAGCATCAAAAGTTGATTAACACTTCAGTTTTTTTAATCTTAGTTATTGAGCAAAATATTTGTTCAAAATAGCAGCAGAAGAATTTTTTTTAGAATATATACTCTTGTATATTATGTGAAAAGCTAAAAATCAGTTTATTGAAAAAAGTTGTTGTCAATTTAATAACATGTAAAAATGATAGTGTTAATCGACTTTTGATGCTGACTGTACTATCCAACATTGTGTTCATGGTAGTTATCCGCGATGGCCTCATTTCTTCGTTCACTTCATTCATAATACTCATAAAAGTAATTAGGTACCTAGACAATTTCGCCAATGGTCAATTTAAGTCTCCGTAATAAGATCGTAACAATTATTATGTCATGTAGGGTTCTCAATGGGGTTTGTGGCTAAGTAGTAACAGCCGTACGGGTTGATCGATCATTGCCGCGGTTGGTCCGTGGATGGGTGACCATCTTTACATACCAAGATCTTTACCCCTCCGTGCCTTAACCTGTTCAGTTGGTCCCGGCTGTCATTTGTGTATCTTTGACAGTCGTTAATACTGGTCTTCAGATGCCTGAAAGTTTGACAACCACAGTCTTTCCAAGAAGATATCGTATTATATACTTGTGGACGTCAGATAGGCCGTCGCTCCAAGGAAAATACTAGTATTCAGCTGCATCCGGTTAGACTGGAAGCCAACCCCAGCATAGTTGGGAAAAGGCTATGCTGATTGGATCTGTTCCTAATGTGCATTCCTTGAATAATAGGCTACTTTTGATAACTGTAACGTATTACTGTATTATAACGTATTACTGTATTATACTAATAATGTAATGATTGTATTTCAATCACAAATAACACAAATACATATACAATTAAAAAATACAGTTCAACATATTTTCAAACTTGTTACTATAGCAGTAAGGTTCCAATTTGCATAACTCAACACACAATAAGCGTTTTATGAATGCAAATCTATATTGGATAATAATAGAGGTGCATTAAGGACCATTTTCGTATCGCAAATGTGGTACCAATACCGGTCCATTTTAAGGTCAAGTGCGACATTTCATTGTGACTTCCTGATCGATTCGGTATCGGTACCGGTCACCTGGTTTCGGTATCGCGGAGAGTGGCACGGAAATGATTGTCGTTTGTTATCTATTTAGCTTGTAAGGCTTTCACAATGTGTAATTAAAATGCCGGTCGTAGTTTAAGATAGATTTATTAAAATTAAGTGTTATGTCTAATTTAGGTCGTGATATCCAAAGCAAATGGAGTTTATGGTTAGACAAAAGGCTGGTTACTGATATGGTAAATGATGTTTCCCTTCACCGTTTTGAGAGCAGTGGTGATGAATTTCATCAAAGTAAAGCGCTTGTCTGGGTTCGAACCCACGACCTACTTATCGTAAGTCGAAGCCGTTACCACTGGACCACAGCTAGATGAACATTAAATCATCACATTTAATTCTGCAATAAGCGCCCATGTATCAATGTACCATCTTAATGTTCATACCACAATATTTCCCAATAAATAAATCGTGTAGTATTAGCAATAATTTACTGAAGCCTAATATGCAATGATTTGTTTCGCCTAACACTGACAGGTAATAACTTCAAAAGGTTGCACCGGACGAGGTCGAATACCGTATTAGATTCGATCTGATATTACAAAAAAAAATAATAGGTTAGCTAGGTTTTGGTCTGAGTTTTTTGGTCACGTGCAGACATAATTAATAATAACATAGTAGGTATACTTAAATCAATAATTTTCAGGAGACAGTAAGGCCGGGTGCACATTAGGTCGGGCCTAAATGTGAACTGGGTCTAAGGAAGAAGGACCAGTTTTTAGTTGGTCCTTTAGCGTAGAAGCAAGCGGGTATATTCTTCTCAAAAGGTTTCTGCAGACAGGCGCGAAACGTCTGTGCGACGCGATTCTGATAGAACAATTTCTTTGAAGTTTTCATAGAAATTATTTTACTAGAGTCGCGTTGCTCCTTTACATACATGTAATATTATATTTATTCCTCAATTTTCATGATTGCACCTACCACCGTTTGTCTCTGCATCACCCAAAGGTTGACTGGTAGAAAATGCCTATGGCATTAAGTCCGCTTCTGTACATTTATGTGCTTGAAGTATTAAATAAATAAATAATATTATGTGAAAAAGAACTGATATTTTTTCCTAAGATTAATGGTGTCAATAAATCATCTATTTATTTCTTAGATATTTTATTTTATTATCTAATCAGATGTACGGTTGGATAACATGCTCTCACGATTATGATAAATCTCACTAACTAAATAGGTAGGCATAAAATTCAATAAACAGCTGATTCTTTTCACTCTCGAATTAAAATTAGCATTGCAAATGTCTCTAAAATAAAATAAACAAAATTGGTATTTACACACGCCTCTGGCATGACGTGACACAAGACAACTTTCCTTCTGTCAAGTTGGTATAACTTGTTAGGCTATGGTTATATTAGATACATAATATATTAGTGTTGTTATATGACTTTGAAAGTCTCTTCAAGGGCATTATATGATGTCCCCAGCGCACAAGACGCACCTATGTAATAAACATTAAAAAAAATCTTAAATTCTTTCCCTGAACTGACAGTCAACGCACACGGCACAACCTGAACAGAACTGCTGGGTTTAGAAACATAACATTTTGCAAGACTTTCATTAGAAGATGAGCACTTAGGAAAGGATTTGTCTCCAAAAGGGATTACACAGGGATAGCAGTGTACCCCATCTCAACAACAACAAACAGTCTTATAACCAATGGGTCATGACAATTTCTTTACAACCATTTAGTTTAGCGGTAATTGAGAGGCAATTCTTCAGCAGTTCTATGAACAAAGACAAGGAGCTTGATATGACAAGAAAGAAAAAATGTTTATTACAATGTCATAGAAACACGTGTAACAAAAAAAAGATAGTGGCACTCCGGGAGTGCCGACAGAAGTGAAAACTTGAACAATTACGTGTGTATTTTTTGAATCGTCACATTAAACAAAACACAAACAGAATACTTTGCCATCACTCACTGACATATCTGATATACATTAAAACCGAGTACATGCGGAGGACAGCCGAACACATCCGAAGCGGTGTCGGTTACGGTAACAGTGGCGCGAATTCAATGGTTTTTTCCCATCTCAAAATATGCCCTACGCAACTAAAGAAGTTTTCACTTCAATAGTCGGTAGCCGTACGTCGTGACTGTGACAAGAAGGCTTCCAGTCAGCATGATGCTGTGCGTGATGTGCTGTGGGTTCTAAGATGTACGGAAACCAAGTCAGGTATTTATGGTTATAGAGGGCTCTTAAACCTGAAGTCCAAGTTTGCAAACTGTTACTATAAGTGCAACATGGCCTGATTTAGTTGCCATTATAGCCACATTTGAGTGCACCAAGTCGATGATGACAGTATATTAGTCACCAAATCAAGTCTGCAACCAGCCTTACAACACAATACTTTGTAATATTAAAGTTTTGCGTGTGGGTGATACGCGATTACTTCGAACGACATATAATTAGGACTAATGAGGATGATTATCAGTATTAATTTTACTGTCACGGAAGGTGGCGTTGTTCTTTTGGTTTTAATAGATAATTTGGTTTTTATTAATTGGAATATGGTTTCAAGACACGCACGCACTTTGTCGCTTAGTGTAGATTTTTACATCATGCACTGGGATTTTCACTAGAATTGGATTGGTTATAGGAAATGAAAAGACCAAGGACCGAAGGACCAAAAATATTTGTTTGTAAAGCATAATCAGACTATAATGCTCCCACTGCTGGGACACAGGCCTCTCTGTGAGAGGGAGTGGACCGTACTCCACCACGGGGGCCCAGTGCGAGTTGGTAGATGTCACATGACGCTGTGACTTCACTTAGATAGGTTAGGGTAAAGAGTTTTTAGGGATTAGCTTTTGCCTTTTTTATTGAGGATTAAAAAGCAGAAATGTGATTATCTAGTTTAGTTTATTCCGAAGAACTCGACTACTGTTCGTTAAGAGCTTCTTAAACAATGTTCTTCTAAAGAAACACTATTTAGGACCAAACTATTTCTCAAGTCAATGATGACATGCAGTGATAGATTAACAATGTGGTAATGACATACCCTTTTAGGGAACTTGTAGGAGTTAATTATACATGTATCAAACCTAGCATCATGTCGCTAAAGGGAGATAATTACTGTTTTTACATCACACAACTATGCCTGTCTCTTTATCGCCTCAGGAATGTAGGAAGGAAGGTCGTTACGTGTCTGCCTATCCCTTAAGATCAAACTCGTGATAGCAGCATTAAAGGCATTTCATACTTTTGGTACCAATATGCCCCGAAGGTATACCAGATGGTTCCCAAGTCATGACCCTTAGCATTTCCGAACGAATCGAACGAACGATACGTTTCGAAGGCCGACCGGTGCGCGGGCGCCGCTAAATGTCAGAGTAGATAGGGCTGACCCATCGTGGAACGTGAGATTGTGATGATTATCGAATGTTAATTCATCATGAATATTATTATATATAGGTTTTATGGTAGATTTTGGCAGAAATTAATATTCGTAAGTAGAAGAATCATGATAAATGATTTTATTTCTGTAAGTAGGTTTGTACAAATACTTTTAAACGTCAATCATATTTTAATAAAAACTAGAATAGGTCGGCGTTTCCTATCTCAAATCGTTTATTGCAATCCATAATGTACAATTACAGGTGGTAAATAAAAATAATAGAAACAATTATGGACCATGTCGGGCACAGCAATTTTTTAAATAAGTAAGAGAGAGGAAGAGCGCTTTATTAATTTTCCTTATTACAAAGTTAGAAATATTTTCTATTCTATTAACTTTGTATTTATATTTCTATTAATTCACTTATTTCATTAATATTTTATATGCAGGTAATTAAATAAATAATAAATAAATAGATATTTATTTATTATTTATTTAATTAAGTATATTTATTGTTCATTTCTTTACGCGCTTAAGATTTGTTCATTGTTCTATCTGACTACTCTGAGAAGAAAGGCCGAAACAAACTCAGAGGTCACAGTCTCTTTAAAAGTCCAGACAAAATCTTGAATGGTCATTTGAGGAAAGAACCACAAAGATTGAGTGGACCTGCCCAGTCAGTGCACGCATTTGTCAATAATCATGCAGCTCATATAATTTTTACATAAAATATTGATTAGTTAGGTAATAAATAATTCATTTACATAGGCAAAAACTTTCCACTTTAACCCCAGTTATTATAATAATAAATTAATTAGCTTCTTGGCGTGACTTTATGACTACTTTAAAACACCTCCACAATAATATCCTTATCGCGAACGTTCTCTCTCAGGTCAGAGATTACAGAAATTAATTAATACTTAAACATAAATCTAATACGTCATTCCATGGAAATGTCAATATTATGAATTAATTAAGGTACTATGTAGAAATTAATGCGTTTGAAATTAATGCAGTCACGACGGAACATTCCTTGGCACGTAACGCCCTATTTATTACTAGGACTAATTTGTCACACTAAGTTTTCTTAAAGGCTAGATATAATTATAATAAAAAATAATAATAATTAGGGTCCATCCTATTGTCTCCTTCTTCTATTAGTCGTCCGCCTCCTCCTTTCTAGCCATATTATCGTAAGTATAAATTCATAATAAGTATACTCTAGTCATTAATCCTAATCCCAAATAGGTAAACAAAACACAATCATTCTCTTTTTGAATGTTTTTTGACATTGACAGCCCTATTCCAGTCCGGGCGACAGGTGCACAAAAATAACAGATGCGCTTGCACATTGTGCTACGGGCCGAGATTGGCCGTGAGGGCCCGGCGCAGTACCTATAATAGTATAGGTAGGAAGCAGGTAGATCCCTTGCTATAGAGCAAGGGATCTACCTGCTTCCTTCCATGAATGGGATTGGGATGCTGCTGTAAGGAAAAATGCAACAGGTTGCGCTAAAGTTTTGCAGGGAGAATATTTAGGCCTCATTTGGAAGGCAGTCCAGTTGGACTTAGCAACAGGTTTATAGGTCGTAGTGTGGGTAGGACTAAAAGATTTTATATTTAAAAAATATATGTATACATAAACTAATGCCTTCTTCCCATATAGGCAGAAACTATAGAACGCCACATCCTTCGATCTTTATATAGTCCTTTTCGCTCGTTTTCGATAAAACATCTGGTCATGCACACATGGTTGCGAGTTCTACGCACCTGACCAGAACATCGCCATTTTGAAAATATCACAGGATAATAGGCAAGCACTAAAATTTAACCAGACCCTAAAACAAGGCGATTGGATGTTCCGGACATAAGGACCAACTTTTTAAAACAATGCGAATCCCAGCAGTTACTGTTAAATTAGGAGGGTGTAACTATACTTCCTAATTATTAATTTAATTGAGACCTAGCTTTCCATGCTAATTAACTGGTCTATTATTTTCCCACGGAGTCGGTATCAAACAGGTGTGGCTCTTGAAATGTTGTTCAGCGATCGATCGAATAGAAATCTGTCACGACTTTACGACTGGGCGTTAAATGTAGTGATTAAGTTTTGGATTTTGTATATGTCACCAAAGTTACACCGATGATAGAACAACAATTTGATTCTCATAATTAGCCCATTATGTTCCGACTGCTGGGACACAGGCCTCCTCTTTCTGTGGAAGGACATGGGCCATAATCCACCACGCGGGCCCATTGCGGGTTGGTGGATGTCACATGTCTTAGAATTTTTGGTTTTAGGACATGCCGATTTCCTCACGATGTTTTGACCGTTTTAAGAGCAGTGGTGATGAAATAATTTACACAAAGTAAAGTGTCTGCTTGGGTTTTAACATACAACTCGTAAATCGCGCCCACCATTGCTAATAAGCAATAATATATTTGCTTAAGTAGCCTCTTTCATGGTAATTTTAAGCCTTCAACTGAAAATACCTTCATCAAGGTTATAGGTAGGTACTGCTATTCCAATGGCTGTGTTTACTTTAACACGTATGAAACATACTACATATGCAACTCAAAACTCAAAGCATTTATTTCGATGAAACCAATAACATACACTTTTGAATGGTCAAGGAGTCGGTCAGTTAGAAAGACAAAGCTAGTTGCTCATTCCATAGCGAAGTAGGTTCCCCTATGGAGAAGAGTAATGCAAGAAACTCCACAGAGACTGTTTTATTTTAAACCAATTATGTAAAACCATAACATATTCTTGACATGGAAACTACCATCGCCCTTGTTTATATAATATCGCCTTGATACAGTATCAGTGTAATCAGTGATAATAAGGACCGGTACATGCCCTTGCGCATAGAGAAAGGACCGCTTTAAGACGCGTGACCTCTTCCAAAGATCTTGTCCTATTTAGGAATTGTTTATTTGTTTTGGCGGTGGGAACTGCTTGTAGGATTATCGATGTAGGTTGCAAAACCAAATGGAGACAAGAATTATGTTTTGATTCATGCTTTGCAGTCGTTTTTGATTTGGTGCATTCAGTAATATAAAAGGATACACCAAACCGCACTGGGCCCGCATGGTGGATTACGACCAACTCCCTCTTATAGAGAGGAGGACTGTGTCTCAGCAGTGGGAACATTCAATCAATCAATCAACTCAGCCTATCGCAGTCCACTGCTGGACATAGGCCTCTCCCAGACCTCACGACAGCACCCTGTCCTCCGCCTTCCGCATCCAGTCTACCCCAGCCACCTTCTTTAGGTCGTCCGTCCATCTAGCTGGGGGGCGTCCCGCACTACGCTTGCCGGTACGCGGTCTCCACTCCAGGACTCGTCTGCTCCACCGGCCATCGGTCCTTCGACAGACATGGCCAGCCCACTGCCACTTCAGTTTGCTTAGTCTGCAAGCTATGTCGGTAACTCCGGTTCTTCGGGTTCGGGTGGGGGAACATTATAGGCTGATTATGCTTATGTTAAGTGAGATGGAATAAGGCGCTTAAAACTTTACAAATTGATTTTGTTTCTTAGCGATCTGCGTTCGCGTTTTTTTATCATATACAAGCTCTTATTATATACAAGACTTACTTACTTTCATAGGAATTAATGAAACTGCAGTCTATGCTATGAGCAATTAGTGGTTACCAATTTTGATCAGTGAATTTAGGAGGAGGTCTTTCAAGTATTTTTTGCGGCTGAATATAAATATTTATCAAACTTAATGGACTCCTAAATACACGTATTATTATGTTGCATTTAACGCTCAATATACTTATTTATATTTTTACCGGGTACCATAATATTAATTAAGTAATACATTTTGCATAATCAATTTCTACAAGCTCATTTCCTTTTCAACGTAATTCCAACTTTATACGTAACTAATTAGCATACAATTACGATAAACACGACAGCAAATTATACTTGTAACGTGCAGACAACAATGCATTGATTATTTCTCTATAAAGATTAATTCCTTATATGTCAGCTACATAAATTATATAATTCATATATAAATCCAATATCAACTACTCCTATAAAACACGCTGCCATTCAAATTTAAACCTCATACACAAAGACATAAGATTAATTATAATGTACAGGTACACACCGTGGGAAGTACAGGGGAGAGTGGAAAGACTAATTGTGATTGATCGAGAACATCCTCGATACTCGATATAATTCGATGCGATGATACTACGATTATGAACGATTATCGATGTCATTCGATTCCTGTATCGAGAACCGGAGTGGTATTTTTGCAAGTGAATTAAGGCTGGTTACAAGCTTAGCGACACAGTGGCGCGATTTTGCCGGGTTTGTCGCATGTATAATTCTATAGGGAAACCTGTATCGTTAGGTACACAATAATTTTACTTAAATCAGAATTACGAGTATAAGGAAATTCTATAATTATTTAAAAGTTATAAGTCACTACAAAAATGTGTCAGTTTAACGGAGTATTCTTTTGACCAAGAGCAAATGATGAAAAATAGCATACAAACAATAATGACAATAGTATTTGTTATCATTTGATAGGAGAAAGGAATGTAATCACAACTGTTGTATCTACAACAGTTTCAATTGCATTCCTTTGTTTCAATACATGTTTGTATACAGTTCACTCTTGTTCACGTTTAATTTTGCTTCACCACGACCTGTCGTGCGTCAAGTCCTGATCAATGAATCTACCTTCAAATATAGTGTAGCTACTGCCATCGTTTGGTCAAAACAACAAGAATTCATCCAACATCTTTCGCATTTAGATTTAACAACAAGACAGAAATGTTTGGAAGGTAAAAAGGGAGGCGTCTGCCCCGCAGTTGGCACACAAAATTGGCTAACGAAAGAAAAAACCTTCAACCTTTTAGAAACCCCGATCGTCACTAATAGCGCGCTTTACAAATCGTCTAAGCATGTAGAACCAGTGTTACACTTCATAAGCAGTTATTCAAGTATCATTAGATTCATTAGGCTACCATAACATTTGCGTAAAATCTGGTTGTTAGAGCACGCCTAATGAGCGACGTCGCTATGTCGTCTTGCCACATACCGGGTGAGCTGAATTCTAAGTGCTGTGGAGGGCCTTAGGTAGCTGGTAGCTGCCACGTTTCTATTAACTACTAACAGTAATTGGTACGATCTAATGTGAAAATTGTTATTGATTAGCAAGATATGAAGTGTCAAATTATTATGAACTAGCTGCGCCCCGCGGTTTCACCCGCATGTCTCGATCCCGTGGAAATGTCGGGATAAAAAGTATCCTATGTCCTTTCCCGGAACTCAAACTATCTCTATACCAAATTTCATCTTATTCTGTTCAGCTGTTTAGGCGTGAAAAGGTAAACCACTGAACGGATTTCGATAAAATTTGGCAAGGAGATGGATATGAACCTGGGGAAGGACATAGGCTACTTTTTGTCCGGGCAGCATGTTCCCGTGGGATAATTTCTAACATCACAAATGGACAGTAGATATAACGCAGTCATAATAACAGTGGGATTTTTTTTTAATGACCTAAGCTACCAGTTTTCGAATATTTTAACAAGAAAAATACTATTTTATTTTCTTAATTACCTAAACAGTATAATATGTTCCCACTGCTTGGAGAGGGAGTGGGCCACGGAACAGAAAAAACCTTCTTTCATATATCTATGGAAAAAACACTGTTTTTTCTGTTCCGTGGAGTGGGCCGTCAACCACGTGGGACTTCTTCTTTCTTTTTTTTAGAAATGGCATCTCGCAGGTCAACCTAAGAGTTGTCGGCTGTTAAACCGGGTTTGCCTGTGCGTAGCTCAATAAATTCCTAAAGGCTTTCAGCCAGGGCTTAAAAACTAAGCCACTGCACACTATGGGGCCTGTGCGCTACGCGCCCTGCGGGGCACGGAGTACGGACCTCGGCTTAGGCCGTGTCGTTAGGAAAGGGCAGCAAGGAACAGGCTGGATCGGATTAACCCCTCGCGAGACCAGTGCCGTTTAGAAAGACTTATCTATCACTTTCTCTGTCAATTTGACAGCTCCGAACGAGCTTCAATAATTTCAAGATGTGTTTTACAACCTACAGTGCAATGAACTTTGTTGAACTGTCAAAAACTCAAGAGTATTGCGATTATGTATGTGTTACGCAATTAAAATGCAAGTCATTAGCTTTCTATTTAACACACCTGTCTTTCCTTTAGTAGAATTATTAATATCGAAATAGATGGGGATAAAATAAAATTATCCAGAGTAAAATCAACAACCAAAAATATTTATTAAATGACAAAAATTTAAATAAAAAAGAGTGGCCATGATTTTTTCACAGAGCGAGACATTCTCATAAGTCGGTGTGAATTTGTGTGTATTGCAAAATATTTCATTGACACCTGACGACCATTCGAACAAGGTGTCGTAATCGGAATTTCACTTGCTCATTCATTTTCAAGGCTATTGTTTGTCTTCGAGATTATTTTTATGTAGTATTCTATGGAAATTAATAAAATCACCGATTCACCACATTCGTAACAATAAATCGACCTAGAAATACAGTTAACACCGCATTAAAAAACGAATGCTTTAATTATTTCGCAAACTAAAACCAAAATTCGATTTTTAAAGCTCCAGAGTAATAAAAACCGGTTAAAAGTAAACGGTTATTCACCTCGAGTAAAAAAATAGAAAATAAAAATACAAAAAATCCGCACAACAAAATACTATTGTATTATTCCACCGAATAGTGCGTAACAAGAGAGCGGATAACGGATTATTTTAAATAAAATAAAACGGAAAAAATAACTAGTTATCCACGGCGAATAACGACAGTGAAAGTTATTCGTAACGCATCGCTGCCTGCTATTTACCTTCAGCTAAACGTTATTTTAAAATTAAATATTGGCTTACTTGGTCTACCGTTGCCAATCAATTGTCGATTGACAAAAAACTTGTTGGCGTAAGGCACAGTTTAACTAAGAGAGTGTGATAATATGAATTTGTCGAAAATAACCTTTTTGTCGCGATTTTTTCGTGGTTTGAATATAAAAGTGTGTGCCAAGTGTTTACTTTGGCTTGCATTAATTGAGTGAAACCGGTTTCTTAGGTAATCGTTTTTTGGTTATAGATGGCGATTTACTAATATTCTGACGTAAATTAATTTAAAATACTTTCGAGTTGGTTTCGTTGCATTGAAAAGTTCGGAAGATAGGCAATCGAATTTTTACTCTTTTCTTACAGCAATTTATTGCAAGAATCTTGCATAGACTTAAAGATTATAATGGTTTGCCTTCCAATAATAGTTTTTATGCACGTTTGAGTAAGACCCAGCTTGATGTGATGATGCACGTATAGGTAATAATAATTATGCAGTTAACTAATTCAAAGGAAAAATCTATGAATCAACACAATTAATTATACTTAATAGAGCTCTATTAATGTGGCTTTACCCGTGAGCAAAGGACACGTATCTAAGGTATATTTAGTTTTTCTATAAAAAATGTCATCGAATGTTTGATTACACGGTGTTTACGAGTTTTATCAGTAATAAAATTACATGCGCTCTTATCAGACAAAACAATTTCTGGGTTACACAGCAGGTGCTAAATACATAAAATTAAGATACAAAGTAGGTAACTAACATACTTTTTAAATTTATTGTTCCTTTACTTAAGCTTTTGAATTTTATTTACTTTGGAGTTTAAAATGAGCCTTTAGATTTGGACAAACTTTCATCAGACATAGGAAGTCAAAGCGAGAAAATCAACATGTGTGTCCTAAATTGAAACTTCCGTTTCACTATTAAAATAATTAAGACATCACTGTTCTCCTCCAAATGCTGTTAAAAATTACATCTTGCTTAAAAAAACATGGTCAGTGGGTCGTCTTAATTTGGAGTTGCCAAGTTAATTAAGCAAACAGGCAAAATTGTAGTGACAAGTAATCTTTCGGATCTAAAATATAACACGGTTTCACGGATTATGTATTAACATTTTGACCAGACGTAAAGCGAACTCGCGTTTTATAACACATTCGAGATTACGAGTACGAGTGTAGACTATTAAAATCTTGCATGTAATACAAAAGTATTGCACAAACGAGACTTTTGAAAGCCATTACAAAAGAGCACGTGAGGCTATCCAAACATTTGTACAAAAAAAAAACTTACAGCTTTAGAATATCCGCTCCCGGCGCTTCCATCTGAAGAGTTGCTCAACCTTCTTTCACTGTTGGACGCTGGCGGCGACCACGCCGAACCACTGTCTGACGGCATCTTGACAACCACAACTGTCTCACATCATAGCTATCAACCACTATTAACTCGTTATTAACCGTTATTCACAACACTAGCACATCACTATCGGTGTTCCGCGGTCCATTTTACTTGTCCCGTTTACCTGCGGAAGAAAAAAAAATATCGTTGAGATTTTTTATGATACAACAATGTTTTGTAATTCACTATCTGTTGTAGCCTACGTTAGATAGAACAGAAAATCGGAGAGGCGATAACAAAAAACATGTGTTAGATCTTTCTGTAGATAACACACATAAAAATAATCACAAGACCGTATTAAAACTATACATGAGAAAAAACTCACACAATAACTGGAAGTATACCACTAAAAATCGTTTTAACATTAACAGTAGTAAGTTTACAATCGCTCGGCTATTTCGGAAATAACCGTTATTGAAAACAGACGTCCGTTCGGTCGCGCGCGCGGCGGAGTACTGGCGAGGCGAGCGCAGATACACGACAACAGCAACACAGATAAATTATATTATTTCTTAACCTATAACCAGTTATTAGTACTATAAAACTATTTTATTTTGCACAACATTCTTTTAAGTTTTTTGTTGGATTATTAGTTTTAATGCGTGAATGCATTAGTGCAATTAAAATAATAGTGTCCATTGTACTGTTGTATTCTTTATATTTATAACAATGCGGGTATTACCAAATCGCTATTGTCATTGACCAATATTTTGCTTGTTTCTGAATACGAGTTTTAATGTTACGCTTAGAATTTTATAGCAATTTTGTTTTCATGTATGACTATGACCTAAGGCATTTGCATTTGTTTTTTCAATTGTTAAATCTATCAATGACTTTAACAATACCGTTAAAACTTTTTATAAACGCCTGCCATACGATACTTTCTCGGTACAAAAAATAATTTGACACGAAATGCCGAAGAAACTTGAACTACATTTAAATATGCCCGTACAATATGGCCTGAATACCTCATATATCTGATCGGTGCCTATTTGTTGACACGCGATCAATTACCCATTCAAATGACACGGTGCACACATGACGCGATCTATCGCAGGCCAGCGCGGGCGCAGCGAAATGGGAGGCATTGTAGTTTGTGGGACGCCATGGTTTTGGGGTTTAGCGGGGACAGTCCTTTCTTTCGCATTTTGGGTTGATTTGGAGCGCATACGTCATTTTTGACAGCTGTCAATACTTTATTTGTACCAGTTTTAGTTTGGATTTTATAAATTGTTAGCTGTATATAATAAACCGTTCAAGCCCAGACGTCATTATGACGTAACATCAAAAAAACTCCTGTCAAATTCCAGATGTCACCCGCTCAGCGCGTGATTTATTACCCTGCTCACAAAAAATGGTCTACTGATGCTTATATGGGCTCAAGCCACTTAATGTAAACTGTTTTGGGTTCTTGAATAAACAGACCATAATATAAAATGCAAACAATACTCGTATTACGAGTATTGTATTTATAAACAAATGACGTCATCAGAAAATAGGTTGAAAGTGTGTTCGTTCCCGTATTATGTCGATTTCTGATAAAACTACTATATGAATTTACACGAAACTTTGCAAGTTACATTATGAATAGACAAGTAATCTAACAACAGCGTTTTTTTGAAAGTCCTACCTTACATTTTAATAATATTGAAACTCAAATTTCAGTGCGCCGAGCCGTTCAATTCTTATTACAACGCAATGACTGTAATCGCCCAATCCTAGTCATATTGAGTTGTTTCTAATTAAAAAAGTGTTACTAGGATACTACACAAACCTTTATTAACTGATAACTACCTATATCTTGTAAAAATATACCACTATAATTATAAAATCATAAGATTTTCTTGAAGTACTTACGTAAAATTTTGTTTGACCAAAAAAAAAGATTATTGATTGATTGTGATGTTATTTCGTGCAAATATTATCTACAATATTATCTACAAGGACGTATAATATGTTATAAACGAATATTCATCCACTTAACGTCGATTTTACACAAAAACTATTAAAATAAACAACATAGCATCATAACAAAACAACACACACTGCAGCTGCCATTAAGAATCGTAAAGTCTATTTTTTACTTTTTTTTTCAAATATTGCCAACCCATATTTTTCGTTTTGAATCATTTAGTCGATTAGTTTATCTACCGGACCATAGACTCAAACTGTTGCACAGGATATTAGACCGTATTTAACAGTAATAATAGAGGTTGAAGCCGCGTGAATCGGGTGGTGACAAATGGAGACGGTGGTGCCTGACGGGTGCGCGCCGGTATGTGACAAATGGAGACGCTGGGGACTTAAGGCGAATGCGTAGTTGTAGCCCGCGAAATTCAATTTTTCTTACGTTTTTTGCAATTTTCAGGTCAGTGTCAGGTTGTATCTTGATGAAAATTTGATTCGCGACTATAACAGGTACGTATTCACAGAATTATAATCATCAGAATCATTAATACATCTGTTTAAGTTAGATTTCTACCACCAACACTTTTCCATACGAGATTTGTTCTTAACGGTAGAAATCTAACTTAGGAAGATGTATTAATGATTCTAATTATTATAATTCTGTAAATACGTACCTGTTATTGTCGCGAATCATATTTTGATCAAGATACAACCTGACACTGACCTGAAAATTGCAAAAAACGTAAGAAAAATTGAATTTCGCGGGCTACAACTACGCATTCACCTTAACGGTTAATGTATATTTTCTAAAAAACGAGCGAGCAATAAAAAGTAATCTAGTCTTCCCACGTATGCTGAGGTCAGCTTCGAAGACTTCTAGGCTTACAATCTTATTTCCATTTGGAAATAAAAATTAGCATGCAGTTATTACGCCATTTGAATAATTAATAAATATGATACGAAACCGAATAATTTAATAATAATTCGGACAAGCATTTAGTGTTGCAAAGTTACATATTTTATCACTCGACATTTCAAATGTTAAGATACATTTATATTGTCTAAATGCCAAGGCATTTAGTACAAAAACTTCCGATGATCATATAAAATACAAGATTATTGATTAATATGAGAAGAAAAAAGCGGCCATGTGCTCGTCGGACTTGCAGATTGCAAGGGTTCTGTACCAACGTACAATATTTGATACTTCATTTTTTTAATACTATAGTAAATTAAGTCGGTTAAAAAACGAGCGAAAAACAATTTTATTATAACCCCTGTAATTTTTAACTTTATTTCATTTTTATTATTTGTTATCATAGCGGCCATAGTATAGGTCATAGGTCTATCTAATACAGTTCAAAAGATGCAGCCCTGTGATAGACGGACGGACAGCGGAGCCTTAGTAATAGGGTTTCGTTAGCACCGTTTGGATACGAAACCCCAAAGAAGCGGAGCTCTGCGATGCATAATTATAACCATACACCCACAGGCAGAATTAAAAACCTCTATCTCCGTTTATCATCAAATGAGGAAAACCGCATCAAAATCGGTCCAGGAATTTACGAGGTTATCCTGCCAGACAGACTATTGTATTTTTTATGCGCTAATTACACAGTGATAAGTGAATTCGTCGTAAATATGCTTCCTGGAGTCTATTAAATGTAGTTTTTGCTTATTATGAAGCCGTTAGAAGTTAATAACAGTATTGAACAATAGTCGGGCAGTACGTGATTCAGTATTGTCGGCATTTTTATATCATCCTACTTCCTACTAATCCTACTGACGATATTATAAAAGCGAAAGTTTGTGAGGACGGATGGATGTGTGTTACTCTTTCACGCAAAAACTACCGAATGGATTTTGATCAAACTTTACAGTAATTTAGCTTATACATCAGAATAACACATAGCGTACTTTTTATCCCGATATTCCCACGGTATCGACATTTATGCGGGTGAAACCGCGGGGCGCAGCTAGTTAGCAATAATGTTTGAGGTCTCATGATTAATTATCTATCTGCGGTAAGTAATTATAATTGCACTTAATGGATTCATTTAATTATCTGTGTATTACTGTCACGGCTTTGGTTTTTCATTTGTGTCTGCAAGTCTTGTATGATTCTAGCTAAATGGAAAGAAATACTAATTATATTTTTTATGTAATTCTGATCACATGATCTGACCAAGACTTTGTCAGGACTTTAAAAGATACTGTGACCGCTGAGTTTGTTTCGGTATTTCCTCTCTGACTAGTCGGATAGGAAACGCCGACCTCAACCTGTTTTTTTAAATATGATTGACGTGTAAAAGTGTTTGTACAAACCGAAATAAAATCATTTAGGTACTTATCAAAAAAAGTTTAATAAATATTCTAAAAAATTTCAAAACACAAGTTACAAAAAAGAAGTAAATATTTTCACAACAACACAGTTTTTTTTCAACTCCTAAGCTTCACTAAAAACAATTATCATCAGTGTCCAAAAATGGCGCTAGCTGACGAACCGGTTTATTGTAAAAAGGACATTTTTGCACCGTTGCGTCATTTTTGTGGCATCTCTGGCGGAGTGGTGATTCACTGCAGGTATAAGTAGTTGGATGGATGGATAGTTTAATTGATGACCTTGACCTTTTGAGGTCATCGTGATAGGTACTAAACTGATGTAATCTGACGGAGCTAGTTATATTGACATGTCTGATTGGCCATTTTGTATTGATTTTGTGCACCTTTGAAACTGAGAGTGTTTGTTCATTCAATTATACAAGTGTTGAGAAATGTACTTTAGTAAACGTGAGTTTTCTCTGTAAAATGAAAAGTGTTTGACCATACAAAATGTGAGTAGATTTAATGTTCGATGCATGACAATGCCGTGCAATTAAAAGAAATTGTAAATTTCATTGTGAAAAGTAGTAAAAGTTAACAAGCAGTGTCATGTGACAGCCATAATGTTTTTACCTTCGCCCACTATTCATTAATTTTTTTTCTTTTTCACCAGACTACAAAACGGACAAATGCTGTCTATTGGACTAACAGAAGAAACAGTTTGCAATTGGCATTTTGTTTTTGTGAATAATATGCCAGTGTCGCGGGCGCAACACGTCACGGATTGATTTGTATTGTCAATCTCAAATTGTCAATATCAATTAATGTGTGTTGTCTTTGGTCCCTGGCCCTGACATCAAGCAATTGTCAACATTTTTTACACTTGAGTATAAGGCTTTTGACTACGTTGTATGCGTAGGTATATTTTATTTCTTTATTTTTCTTTTTTTTGTTCATGTAAAACTATATTTGTAGATTTTTTATTTGCAATCAAGATAAAATTTTCATAATATAAGCTAAAAGACTTTAAATAATAATATCAAAAATAAAAGGGGGAAAGAATCATAGGGCATCAAAAAATTTAAAACTTCAATCAATTCCTAAACCATGCAGAACGCACGGCCACCCTACCAATGGGACACTTTCTACGCTTACACACCGTGCGGAGATAACGGCGAAATTGTCTCGCTGAATACAATACACGGACACACCTTTATTCCTACAAGCATAAGGTTCAAGTTCGCTACCAAAGGGCACTTTGGGTCATTGTAAGTATAGACAAAGGGCTAACAAGAGAAATCGGCCGTCTGGCCTTATTCGTAGATTTATGTAATAGAGTGCATTAACAGGGAGTTATGGGACCGGGTTGTCTTATGAAATATTCTGCTGGCGTTTCTTGGTCAGCTCTGAATCTATCCTGTATAAAGGACCCAGGGCGATGGTAATATTTTGGTTGTAATTAATACTTAATCAATGTACTTATCGTGTTAAATTATTTGCACATTTAAGTTGTTGATTTGTTGCGCTTGCGCTTTCTCTCTTTGTCTACCCATAAATGTCATGTAAAAGATTGTAAGAATATTTTGATTTAAAAGACTTGTCCGTGGAATTACTTGCCCGTTCGTCTTCGTAAAAACCTTTTTTTTTATTGCTGAACATGCTCGCTCTTGACCTCGATCACGCCTGATCGAAAGCGATGGATGAGGTCTATGATGGAACGAGCGTGCCCAGAAGATGCCTAAGGCACCGGAACTCCCACGCATCGACGAAACACAGCAGGCTGCTTGACGGTGGTAGGGTGGTCGCAAACCAGACGCGCGTTAGCCTTACCACCGCAAGAGAAGAATTGGCCAGTCAAATAAGGTGTTGGGTGTGACTGTCCAGGATGCGCCGAGCTCTCGGTTCAGTTGAGTAACTGGCGGAACAAACTGCGCTACACGAGGAGGCTTCTTCATGCATCCCAATACATCTGGTCATACACGCTCGCGGGTTGCATGTACTACGCACTAACGCACCTGACCTTCCTGAAGAGTACCACCAATAGGTCACTGTATGTCCTTCTAGGGTGTTCCTTCCCGGCATTTCCACTCACACCTGCCTTGAAAATACCTTTTCCTATATTTTTATGAAGGATTGGTTGTCCCATTATTCTCACCCGATTAGTAGGCAACATATTTTGTTATCCATCTATAGATGCAGAGAATTGTTATCACTTCATCTCTTATCGATTCTCGCGGGATGATAGCGTCTGATCTAATCTTCGGTGATAAGAATGATAGGTGCGATAAACAGCTGATATTGTCTGTTGTTCTATCCTGTGAAGAAATCAACGATACGCGAGAGATGAAGTCTAGAAGAATCCATTGTGTTACATTGTATTATGCAAAGTGACCGGTTACTTATGTCCTCAGATAAAATCTCAATAGCTATTGATTCGAGCTATTGAACTTTCCTTGCGAACCAACAGCAGAAATCGTGCAAATAAACTTCTGTTAAGCGAATAGTTTCTAAATTATCTGCAGCGCTGTAAATTGGTGGCCCAGTGGAAAAGGCCGCGACTTGGGTTTGGGATTTGGGTCGTAGGTTAGAACCCAAATGGACACTTCGTGTGATTGGTTTCATCACCACAGCTCTCAAAAAAGGTGAAGGAAAAAACATCGTGGGGAAGCCAAAATTTTGAAGACATGTGACATCCACCAACCAGCACTGGGCCCGCGTGGTGGATTACGGCCCGTTCCCTTTCACAGAGAAAAGACCTGCGTCCCAGCAGTGGGAACGTTATAGGCAGATTATGCTGTAAATGTAGCCTCTCTAAAACTCATCAGTTTTAACATTTGGTGCTTTATCTACTATTTTCTTTGGATGATGAACACCTTGCGATAGCCTCCCCCACTGCTGACTAAACTCTTTAGCAACACTGTCTGTACTCGTAGTAGTAGATCTGCATCAGTTATGTTTTTTTATTTAGTCAAGCCAAAATACATTGTTCGTCCAAAAGATATCAATCGGTAGAAGCTTGAAACTTCGTCTGAACGACCAAACAACGTAATCGGTAAATCTCTTCATTTGCCAACAAATATAACCACAATTAACACTAGGCATTAAATTAACGGATCATGTTCGAAACACAATACTGCGCTCCAAAACAAAGAAAGTTGACGTGGCTCAAAAGGCTGCTCAACTTAAATGGGACTGGGCAGGACATGTCTGCCGCATGCCGGACAAACTGTGGGCCCAAATAGCGCAGAATTGGTGCCCTGAGACAGTGAGGCGGGGTCGCGGCAGACCATGTAGGAGATGGCGGAACGAGCTGGATGGGTTCTGTCAAAACCGGAAGGAGGACGCGCGGGCTCGCGTAAAATGGAAGGAGTGAAGGGAGGCCTTTGCCCAGGAGTGAAACAGCGCAGGCTAGTTAAAAAAAACACTTATTACGTAAAAAAAAATACCCAAAAATCGTCATTTCGACCAGAAATATGTATTAAGAAAAGTTCCTATATTAATTAATATGAGAGGCAATTAATATTAAGATTTGAAACTACATGTCAGTTTGTCGATCTCGCTACCGTTTTACATTTAATTATTCCACATTACGTTTGTCGGCAGTGCCCTCTGAAGTGCGTATAAACATTTCAACAACGTCGTAATTCTAGTGGGAATTAACAATTAATATAATACTTGATGTAATGTCACAATACGACATTTAACACAATGCAGTACATTTGTTTGTTGTACGTCACAGATTTAGATAGGGCTGTCAGATCCATGGAAAACGGACCAATTTCAAAAATATTTTTTAACGATCATGATATTCTGATAATCCAGTAGTGAACAGGAGATCAAATGGGATCAGCACCCTAATTGCGTAACACACTATAAATCGGAATCAAAATCATTTTGAAGCCAATTGCTAATCCATTGCTTCATAAGTTCGAAAAATTTGTCTGCTCAACACGTAAACAACGTAATGAATGTTGTTGAACTGTCAAAATGAAACCGATTCCGATTGATAAAGTGTTACGCAATTGCCCCGCCGGTCGTGGAGCTCCTGCGCACACTCCCCGAGAAGACAAACAAGAAAGACTAAAAACAAAAATTGTTTTTTGGGCCAGTTCTTGACCTCGACCTCGCCTGGTGGAAAGCGATGGCTGAGATCTATCATGAAACATTACGCCGATGAGGCAGGCTGTGAAACCTAGCCATCAGCGCTTCGTCGCCTAAAAGCCTTTTTGCCTTTATAGCAAAAGAGGAGACAACAAAATCACAGCCAATTTCTCTACTTCAACTTTGGCAGCCCTACACGCAGTCATTACAGTGCATAGCAGATCAATTAATAATGGTTGGCATTAAAAAGAATCTCGGCGTTGCAGGAAGGCCCGAGGTCGACCAGTAACATTCATAAGCTATCCCTTGCACAAGGATACGGAACTTGAGAGATACGCTCGCTCCCTAAACGGATAGGCAGATCCCCGAAGTGAAGGTTTGTCAGATTGATAGTTGATTCGAGAGGCATTGATGTTAAATGGTTACGAATGGAGCGATGTAGGTAGGTAAGGTATGCAAATTAACTAAGAGGTGCTAAAGTATGGATGGGTTAAAAAGCTGTTGGGTATGTTAATTTCAGTACAGACTGAGGCTTGGAATTAATAAACCTATATCTCACTATAGCAGTTGCGAGCAGGACTCTAGAAAGAGCTGTCAAAATATAAACGTCATCGTCAATGGGGACTCAAAAACTTAGTAGTCAGTCATTCAGTCAGAGCTAATCACTCTCAATTCTCGTTCAATTATCGAATCGCTGCCTGAGAAATTTCCCTTCAAAAAAATAGGTTACGTCCTATAAAAAGTATTAATAAAAAGTAACTTTTTTTGTAGTTGTTCTAGAATGATACAGTAAGTAGTCGTTCTGAAAATTAAATGACAAGGGTATCATGGTGTCAGGTAGTCGTGTCGTCAAGCTACGTGATCTTATTATTGACAGACTAACGAAAAAAATGTGGTGATTGGCCTTTTCAAAACTACACGAAAAAACTTCAGATTCCTAAAACTGGCCATAAAAACGTGAAGGCCTACATAGTGACACTGACCACAGTGAACATTCACAATCAGTCGGTCGGATGCGCAAACGCACCGTTACTACCGTTTTTGCGATCACACGTACAGCTACGTCGCCGCGCCGCGCCGTCTCGCTCTAACTCAACATAATGTTTGGCGATTAATGGTCAGTATTGAGAATGACAACGCAATATAACTGACGTTGAAAATAGTTCCGTTTGTGAATCGTTGTCTTCAGTCAAAAGGAAGGCAGTTCTTCAAGACGAAAGATGAGAACTCGGCAAGCGGCTCGCTTCGTCAAAGGCAAGACTATCCAAACATCTTCCAGAAGTTTATCTATGGCAGAGCAATGGTAGCCCAGTGGTAAGGGCCCCCGACTTACGAGTTGTAAGTCGTGGGTTCGAACCTTCGAACACAGGCAACTTTGCTGTGTAAATAATTTTATCAACACTGCTCTCAAAACGGTGAAGGAAAACATCGTGAGGAAATCAACATGTCCTAGGACCAAAAATTTGAAGACATGTGTCATCTACCAACCTGCATTAGGCCCCCGTGGTAGATTACAGCCCACTCCCTCTCGAAAAGAGGAGGCCTGTGTCCCAGCAGTGGGAACATTATAGGCTGATTATGCAAAATCAAATTAAGCTTTGAATGCTGGCATAGACTGGAGTTGATAGTGTCTTTCAGGTCCTAATACTACCTTATAGAAAGGAACTACCTTTATCTGCATTAGTACAAGAAATTCCACTAAAAGTGAAACATGCCTTAAACCGTGACTGCAAAGTTGTTTAGCTAATTAGCAACTAAGATAATCACAGAAAATAAATACTTTGCCTTTACAGAAGGGAAATCTAGAGAAAATTGTAATTAATTTAATAACATCTAATGAAAATTATATTAAAACGTAGCTTTTAATTAAAAGGATTAAAATAATGGCGATTACCGGTAACTTTCACATCTATTTTGTACATGATGGAACTGCCTGATGACCCACCTGATGTCAAGTTGTAACCTTTGGCTGTTACACCTGCAATACTTCCTAAGGCTTGTCGTTAAGGCGCGGTAAGCAATTTTTTAGGTAATTGACAATTTAGCGCATCGTGGTTAAAAAAAGTTCAAAACAGCATTTTGATGTTAGTTGAATCGAATGACCGCCAAAATAAAGTATATATTGCAGTTTTAATTAAATTAAAAAAAATATGCACGGCTCAGTGGAATAATTTTTAGGTCTCGTTAAGTATTTTGAATTCCCTTTTTTAAGCTTTGTTTTACGATTGTTTTATCATGATACTATTTTAATTTTATGATTTTTTTTGTGAATAAGTCTTCACTTTAAACATTTGACAGTATACAACTTTTTTATCTGGACGCCTGTGTCAATGACTTGAGCGTTTTACGGTCTCCTATGTTTGAGCATCACCTTAAGAACTTGCTTACGTGTCATTGCATTGCGCCAATTACCTAAGTTGAGGGTCTAATATGCCTTGTGTATGTAATATAGCATTAGTTTAAGGAAGTGAACTACTTCCTAAGATCATGAGAAATTCTCAATTCTCAACTGCCACGACTGCACAACTTCGGCTAACCGAACATTCCCGAATTCACTGAGGATTCGGGAATTTTCGGTTGGCCGAAGTTGCGTAATTTAGATAGCGGATGGATTCAAATGTATTTGTAATATTTTTTGCCAGATAAAAATATGCGTATTTTTACTAAACTGCAGTACCATACGGAAACGTTTCCTCAATTTATGCGAACGTAATAATATGTTAATACCTATCCAAAAGGTTTTCGGGGCAGTATTAACATGCGTGGCTGCGTACATTTTAAAGTTCATCATGCGTTAAGCGCCATATTGTGCAAAGATAAAATACATCTGTTTTGCATACATAGGTCAAGAGAGACGTAACTCAAAATAAGACATCTTTATTCACAATTGCACAAGAAAAAAATCTTGTGGGACCAGTTGAAGAGCTGTTTGTTGAGTTGCTTTGGGTCACCGTTTGTCAACTTTTGTTTCAAAAATGGAGCCTAGTAACGGTCAGATGTTATTAGAGAAGAAGGGTCATTATCATTTTACCCGGAAGTCAGCTGAATTTAGGCATCCCTCAAGGATTGCCGCTACGACTGGAAAAACAGTAATTGAAACAAATGAATGGAAGAGGCTAAATTGACCATAACCATCCTTGATACACACCAGAGGGGTAATTCCTCTATTATTATGAACGTTCGCATTATAATCTTAGTCTCAATCTGTCAAAAACTCCTCTTATCCTATGACAAGTTTTGATACACATTGATTGTCGCAGAGTAGAGGCTATAAGAGTAGGGGAAGACCAAAGAAACGATGGATAGACTATGTGTATGATGATATGGTTAGAAAGGGGTTGACTACCGAGATGACGACTAATAGAGAAGTAGGGAGGAAAAATATATGTTGCGCCGACCCCAATTGGGATATTTTAGGGGCAGGAGAATGATGATATCGCCGAGAAGAGTTTGCGACTAGATTTCTTCAGAATAAAGCTCAACTATGAACGTCATACATTAAAACTACTATATGATATATAGAAAACTTCTATACAAGAAGAGAGCAAGAAAAAAAAATAAACATTCCACTTATAAGTTAAGTCAGTGTTTCAGTTACTACTTTGTTATTCTAGGTATTCACGTATATGCGATTTCGTGTGCGAATTCGCGCACGTAACATGTGGGTAAGTGGGTAATTTTATTAATTAATTGTTAAATAATACGGTGAGAGTGATACGCATGGTAAATTCCTTGCCTGATTGCATAAGTTGTTCTTTTTTTTCATGTATTGTTGGTTTGTTGGTTTATTTTTAGTTTATAGCTGTTGTAGTACATTAGTTTTGTGTTTTTAATTTTATTTTGTTGTAGTTTTTTTTTAGGAAGGCAACGTTTTTTTATAGTTTAATCAACAGTAAGGGCTCGTACACATATAGGTCCGTTTTTTTAATAGATCCGTTTTAACGGATCAGAATTGGCCAGAGTGACATGATTACTGAATCCGAAATACTGTTTTGTGTGTGAACTCGCTCATACAACTACATACGCCATCAAATAACGGACCTGTAAAACGGATCGCTATGTGTACGAGCCCTAAGATGCTACCGTTGCTGTTGTTATATTTCATACAAAACCAGTTCCTGATTTAGCTCAATCTAAAAGAAAAACTGAAAACAATATGACCACCACCGCCACATCGTTCGCTCGTTCCATCATAAACCTCATCCATCGCTTTCCATCAGACGTGATCGAGGTCAAGAGCGGGCCTATTCAGCAATGTTTTTTTTAAACAACGCCAGATTTGGTAAAAGGCGTCCAAAAGAATTAAAAAGGCCGTAAGATAACGTGTTAGAGCCATCATTTTTTCCCACAGAGAGAGGATACAAGACGAATAGCACCATCCCTTTTTCGCAACGGATTTCGGAATGACGGAAGTTCTGACACTGTGCAATATTACGAATCAATGCATAAGCAGCTAATCGTGTCTAACGCAAGCTATAAGATAAATTCTTTAGGAAATGAGATACAATCTTACAACGTTGCTATGCAATGGATCACTAATCTAAGATTATGACAACACTTAACCTAAATGTGAGTACTGTGTCTTTGTGGTGTTGTGTTGCTTGACAAACGGTAAGTATCGACATTCTTCGTCGATAAAGTGCTGTAAATTAAATTTTTGAGGATGCCAGTTTTGCCCATAAATGTAGGTGAAACTGACTTCGTCACTAAGTTTTTCAGGCACAATTTCTGCTTAAAACTGCGGTACATTACTGTCTGTTTTTGGTTGCTATTGTAATCGCAAGCAAGAAAGGAAAAGTCAATAATGTATTGCATAATCAGACTATAATGTTCCCACTGCTGGGACAGGCCTCTAGGCGAGAGGGAGAGGGCCGTAATCCACCACGCGGGCCCAGTGCAGGTTGGTAGTTGCCACGTCTTGTCGGTTTCCTCACGATGTTTCCGTCACCGATTTGGGAGCAGTGTAAAGCGCCTGTCAGGGTTCGAACCTACGACCTACAACTCGTAAGTCTTGACCGTTACGACTGGGCGTACAATGCTCTCTAAAAAGAATGTATTGGATTGACGTTAATTGAGCTAGGTACCTACCGAAAAACTTATGTCAATCCTGTTGAAAGTCGTTGTAAAAGTACGAAACGCTTTGAAAGCGATTGTCACTTGTCTTGGCCCTCAGGATTCAATCCCTAGTTCTCACAGTAGCAGACCAGGGTATGGAATTTGTTACCCGATTATTATCCCTATTACGTGGGACACAATCATAACTGGCGTAGCCTGTCTCTGCTTAGCCCTTCCGAGAATACAGGCATGATGTTACAGTCTGTCTTTTATCTTAAAGATCTGCCTTTTTGTGCCTTTTTTGCATCGCAGTCCACATTTAATGGTCTGGAGTGTCAATCATCCGTCTATCTAGCTTTTTCCCAACTAGGTTTGGGCCGGCTTCCAGTCAGACCAAATACAGATGAATATTTTTAAATGGAGCGACTGTCTTGTGACCTTCTCCACCCAATTACTGGGTAATATCGATATACTAAAGATAGAAAAGTAGTCAGATTTTCAGAGGTGCAATTCTCGTAATTTTTAAAACGGTCAGTCTGATCTCAGTCTCAATGTGTCAAAAATACTTCTAAAATCCATACATTTTTGACATTCATTGTCGCTGAGATGATTATATTGATTAATTGCGGCTAGATTTTGAACGTTTTTAATTACGGGTACTGGCCATCTTCTGGCTTCCTCAGTGGCGCCGATTCCCTTGTTCACAAACTAAACTAAATTTAAACTCAATGCATCTTTTTCTTTCTATTTCATTAAGAAAAGGACAGAACATAAATATTAGTTTAGTCTTGTCAAATCAAGATACTCCATAGACAAGTTTAGACGTGATTAAAAAATTGGCTACTAAAATACGTCAATTTATGTCAGGCGCTGACTAATTTGACAGGACTGAACTAATATTTATGTTCTGTCCTTTTCTTAATGAAATAGAATAAGATGCACTGAACTTAAATTTAGTTTAGTTTGTGAACAAGGGAATCGGCGCCAGTGTTTTCCAATAAAATACAAGAACTTAACACCACATAAAATTTTACGTGAACAACATCAAAATCAAAGTCATTTATTTACATTAGGCTGAAAATCAGCACATTTGGAACGTCAAAATTACATAAGACAGTCCCCAAAAACGTCCGCCCTTCACCGTCTTTAGTGCTTCAGTTGGTAAGAAGACGTGGCGCAAGAAACTCCCAAGTTGTAACGATTAGTAACTATCTGACAACAAATTATAATATCCCATATAATTACAGATATCTCGTTAAATCAACCCACGCACTCATTTCATATTGGAATACTAACTAAAACAAGGTACTTATGCGGTAATTATAACGTCCATAACGCGATAAGTTGGAGTTAACTTAATTACTTAGGTATGTTTTTATGTGGCTAGTAAAGATTATATTACATACTACATACTTGGTTTTTACTATGGTTTGGCCAACGCATTGTTAGTCGTGTGAAAGAGATGGAGGTAGTATATGGATAGTGCTGTCTCTTTTTCTAGATCACTATCTGATATGGAACGTCAGACAGTCTGTGTTTTACCTAGGTGGGTTATTTCAACAATAATTGTCTCAATCATTGAATCATTTACATTGTCTCAATTATTTGCAGTATTTGTGGGAAATTTTCATGTAAGTATGATGTGATGTCAATGTTATAATTTTTGAAAACATCAAATTATAACATTGACATCACATCTTGCCATATTGTGGTGTCGTTTTAGCTGGTAACACTTTCATGGTTGATGATGATGATGAAATTACGGTTTACGGTTTAAGACAATTATTTCGCTTAAAAAGAATACAATTATTCACTCCTATGAGGAAAAACATAATCCATACTAATATTATAACTTCGAAAGTAACTTGTCTGTCTGTATGTTACCTTTTCACGCCTAAATCGCTGAACCGATTTAGATTAAATTTGGCATAGAGATAGCTTGAGTCCCGGGAAAGGACATAGGATACTTTTTATCCCAATATTCCCACGGGATCGAGACTTATGCGGGTGAAAGCGCGGGGCGCAGCCAGAAATTAATATAAGCGATGGTTTCGCAGGGTCATAAACTAAAATTGAGTTACAAAAAGCTTACAATTATGTATAACAGTAGGTATTTAGAACATAGCCTTTTAAAAGTTGAAAGTAACTTGCCAAGAACATGCTAAAATTTGAATACCACAGTAACAGAATAAACTGAGACACTTAAGCAATGCAAAATTACGCAGCATCAACTAAGATGTAAGTGTCTTCGCTAACATCTTTAAGAAGCAAGCTGTTAACACACAATACAGGTTCGGTTACTAGCTCACTGAAAAAACTGTCTAATTTTGCTTCTTCACCATCTATTTCGTCACGGCTAAAGTTTTTACTTGAACGTACAGCGAAGTGACATCTTAACTAGTTGACGAGACAAGTTTCGTACTACAATAGTTACTTCATAATGACATGAAGACAGTTTACTGGTTGGAAACTAAAGCAAAGATGCTTGGGTAATCTTTCGCGAATGTTTCTTAGATGTTACTGCATAACATAGATTCGAAAACAAAGTTAGGTTGTCGAAAGGAGTTGAAAATATGGAGTCTGGCATACCGACAGTGTCCGCCATTTTGTTTCTTTTTTTTTCAAAATGACATCCATATTTTTTTTAAACTTGCTTACGTCTTTTAGTAGGTATGCCACGAACCTTCTACACTCTTTAGTCGCGTGAGTTTTTAAGATTCAACTATGCATTAGGGGTCATAAGATTAAAGTTCTCAGCATAAGGTGAAAAAGGGGCTAAGAAAAACGAAGAAAGAAGACAGTCATCTCCATTTGGCGTTTTGTCAGGTTTGACATTGGCACCACGCCTGAAATCAGTGTTGATGATAGCTGCATTCCTAACCTTTTTAACGATGATGCTCCTGCCCTTCAGCATTTAGGTTAAACGACTACCCAATCGAATATTGCACTTAGAATGATTGCCTTGAAAACTGCATCAATAAAATTAAACAGCTTTAATTACACTGAAAGCTAGCAACATACTGCAAGCATCCATCTCATTACCGTTGAATCTAAAAACACTAGCCGAGCCCACATTCCGGGGGGCTTGCAAAACAAACAAGTTGCATTTATGTACCTTAAATGGCGTTAGCACATGTCCTATCGTCCGGTGTAGTGGTGCTTGCAGAATTGCTCGATTTACTATTTTGGTTACTGTCGCTTAATTAGTGTTGGATTATGAGATTTTCGCATGTTTTACTTTGGTATTTGCAAGGAGTCTTAAGGCAGAGGCGTTTCGGGTGGGGGATCTAATGCGGAAACTCACAAATGTCAACCTTTGACGGCGCAAAATGCCGCAGTTATGTAAGTTTAAATTGTGGCTAGTGGCTGTTGCCTCTTTAGAGCTATTTCTAGTAGTAAGTCTACATATTATACAATTCAAGAGAGACGTGTGGCCAAATCTGTCGTTGTCCGCTTCAATTTAAGGCATTTCTCGTGAGATTTCACCTCATTAACTTGACTAACTTTAGTGATACTTGCTTTACAAAATGGAGCGAATCTGCAGGCTCTACAAGACACATGTCTGTCGAAACTAGAGCCTCGACAGATGGCCGGTTGTATAACAAGCCGGTGAGATTGTAAAACTGTAACTTTATGCGAACAAGCCGAGCGTGGAGGAATGAGGAAAGATTGTGGAGTCTTTGGTGTAGAGTTTCTTTTGTGATAGTTGCTTGTTTACTTCCAGGGCGGGATTCCCGAACAATGGTAAACAAAGTGTGTCGGTATGTGGAGGATGGTTCTTTGGAGTAAGATATGCAGCTAAAGCGAAATGTGGCCTCAAAGCGTAGCTTTCTAGATGGATGGTCCAGGTCGATGAGATTTATCAAATATATTTGGAATAGTGCATTAGCTCAGCATAGAATTGGATATAATATGAAACTTACAGTATCAAAAACAAGCAAGAAAGTAACAGGAAGGCGCCGCCCTCGTCGTTCAAATCCAAGATCATGGCCATGACGGTGATTTTACGAGTTTGATAGACCGCTAAGAACGCAGTAAAATCACTTGGGTAACCTCAAACCATAGCACCGGAGTAGCCGATACTAGGCCATCATCTACAAAGTCTACAGAAGCTAATTTCCTTGAAATATCTAAAGTTTTGCATGTAGGTATTAGTATAATTCGTTCTAGTCTGGAAATTAAAAAAAGATTCGACGGAAGAAATTACACGATTCGTCTCAATGATGAAACTAACGGGCAGTCAAAGTTTGCAAAGACTACACAAACAGATTTCTAATAATTATGAAAGCATTACAGGCAGACAAGAATTAAAAGAAAAATAACAGCACGGTGTATTCAAAAGCAATACAGATACGATCAGAGAGATAGCTATCGAAACAGAATCAAATATAGCCGAGTTGTTTGGTACAGACACGACAACCTATCATTTAGAGGTCCAAACGAAAAAACTTTTGCAAAAACGAACACAACACATGGCCTGGACGACCTTTGAAATTCCATTAAAGACAACCCACCAAATGGAAGTGCACCTTAAATTAACACAGCTAAAGTTGAATTTACAGTCGATGCTGGTGAGTTTTACGATGTTATGGTTTAGTAAGGAAGAAAGGTAGTACAAAAAGAGGAAGAGGATTGTGAAGCGGTACCCTAACGACCTTGGGTTACTGTAGGCCGCGTATCGGCTGTTGCTCCGACGGGTTCAGAGCCGGTTGCGTTTTTGTAGAACCACTTTTGGGTCGAGTTTGATCGATGGCTTTTGGGTACTCGGTTTGAAGTGGTATTCAGTTTAGGTTTGGGATAGGGAACGCCTATATGTAGTATAGCGAATGTTTCTTTTGCATATTTTATTAGATTTTGGTCTTATTTGCTTTAGATTATGATGTGTTTTATATGTAAACATACGTATGTAATCTATATTCAATTCAGTCACCAGTTTTGTAAACCCAAAAGAACTGTTCACTGTTAATTGGGAACATTAATAATTGCAAGTAACACCATATTCATATTGCTTCGAAGCTCGATTCAACTTACGGTGTATATTCAAACCGTTGCGTTGTACAATTTACGTTAGTACAACTCATGGTTGTACCGTTTGGAGGTCTACTTACCCCCTTAGAGACGAAGCATTAAACTACATACATCTACTTTCTTTCAAATTATGTCTTATAGCCGTAAGTTAGTTAATGTCTATGGCTGAACGTTACTTGTTAATTAAAAGACTATTAAGTTAGACCTGAGTATAACCTTCAAGCTTGTCCTCTATAGCCCTTATGTATGTTTATGTTTTATTGTAATCCTTCTGTGGAACTTTGAAAAAGATGGAACGGTGTCTTCTTTTCCTTCTTCAAGTGAAGTATTGGTTCTATTGCAACATTAACAAATTCATTTGTTTCATCAACATCATCTTCGAATAAATTAATTCGATTATAAATTTTTACTCAAAACTTTCGTTTTCCGTCAGTATTCGAGTCGGCACACTTCTCTGCCCTGTACCACGCCTCGTTTGTCCACTCCGGCGCATCTATGCAATTATTAACTTTTACTTTCTTTGGTGATTTTTTCTTAAGTTTCGATGCAAATGCGGATAGAAAGTTCCGGGAAGGTAGGCGGTGAAATTTGTTGCTTTGGCTTTTGATTAGTATCTTATATAAGTTAATGGTTTGTTTTCATTATGTTTTGGTAACGACCTTGAGGTGATGCATTGACCGTCTGGAAAGAGTCACCTGTTTTAACCATCCGTAGCAAAAGATTTACGATCCATTCTTAAATTTAGAGTTAAACAAAAAATAAAAACAGAAATACCTATATAAAGAGAGAAAGATGAACTAAAGCAATTTAGCTTCAACCTTGACAAAACAGCGATAGTAAAGGCCACATTGAACAGGGAATTAAATAAAGTAACAGATGCATTAGGAGTCAAGTTCAACACGAATGAGATGCATCGTGCATTTTTACTTTTATTTCGTGAAGGTCTAACAAATGCATATGATGACATTTCACGCCGCATTATCTCTATATTCAGTTTCCAATAAGAATACAGAATAATAATTATTATTATGATTCTATTTCGGGATATCTTGAAAAGGAAAAATTTAACGTAGCTAGTACTTTCGTCTCCTGCTTTTGTTTTTCATTGTCTACCGAGTATGTTTTATTCATACCGATATCTTCTGCTTCCCGATGCTTTATAGAAAATGTGGATACTAGTGTGTTTCTCTTTTTCTTATGATCTATCCCTAAATAAAAAAAAAATAACATCCCGAATTATAGATAGGAATTGTATTCTTGCCTGTTCCTATTCTGTATCATGTTCTGGTGTAACATTAAAGAATGTTATGGTAGTCATCACTATGTTTTCCACTACATCAACGATTTGATAACTTTTCAATATTCCCTCTTTATTCTTGTCTAAATCACCATCAACAAAACTACAGCTATATTTTGTCGGTTCAGTATCATAGCCGTGAATCGCCACGTTCACCAAATTGTATAATTACACAATTAGAGCGTAAACGTTACCGGTGTTTGCACGTTACTGAATCGTAATTTTGATAATTATTACTTTTGTAGAAGGAAAATGTAATAATATAGCTACGTATGGTAAGTTATCCGAGGTTAATGACTTCGTGTTGCATATTGCAGAATTTATTGTACTATCTATTTGAAGGTTTATTAATATTGTTTTAGAAAACCTACTTAAACTTACGGCCGCATCTTTCTATTAAGTATCAGTGCTTTAATAGCTAGCTAAACTGATAGTGTTCTCTTGGACGCTGTGCTATTTTCATCACTATAACATCTATCCAATCATTAGCATTACCTATTACTACATGCTTTTTTAAAAGCCTAGAAAACTAAACTACCTAAGTAGCATGAAAAACTTTAAACACTAGTTGTAACATGAAAAGGGCGGACATTTGCCGTCAGCATGAAGTAGTTCAAGTGATAAAGAACTAACAAGTGTTACCATGTGTTTAGTTTTTACAACCACTTGGAAACTTGGAACATTTCTATCACCATAGAAGCGAATGTTTTGAATATACCAAATAAGGAGCACCTTGTCAGTATTTCAAACTGGAATGACAACTAAATCTATGGTATATTAGTAGTATCTCAGTCATATAGTAGAACTCTCTTCTCTCAACTAATATATGTATTGTTTCGATAAAAGATGTAACAAGCTTTAAAGTTGTCAATCTTCTCGATCAGAAAGTCGATATCAACTGGAAACAACTAACACTTGATAGTTGCCCTTTTAAAATATTAATAGAAATCCTAGAAACTTACACTATACAGCACACAGTCCTTTTTACTGCAAACGTAGAACCGATGGACATGATAAGCAAGACCTTTAACACTATAAAAGGACACTATAAGGAACGATTCAGAAGTTCTACAGATCGTATAGACGGTGATAGAAACAAAAGAATATCTAAAACGCATGACTTTGGATAGACTGTGTCTGTCAATGGTGTAAACGTGTCAATATTAATGAAATCAACAAGGGAATAGACAGCAATAATAGATGAGCACAACAAAATTGATTAACTGTTCGTACGATATAGGAACTGGGATTTCTGTTCTTTTGTTTTATGTGTCCCAGGCCCCAATTTAGCCCCAGCTGGTAGCAATATCTCACACAATAAAGGCAGTAAATACCAATAAACAATGCACTTTAATGAAGCGAAATGTCTTAAACATGCCACATTAGCCGCATTGATGCTTTGAGCGAATCCTTATGGTTTATATAAATCGTTTAAGAAAGTGGCCCAGACTGCGGAAACGATGCTGAAGGCACGAAAAAGATTTATTTGTTAGAATTTGCGATTATTTTTCCTTTAGTAAACAATGGGTTATTTCATACGGTTGAATTTTCAATTGGTTGAGGAAAAATATTGGATGGGATATTTTATTACAGTGCAGACATAGCAACTGCTAAAATAGCAAAAGAGGAACTATTTTCCATTAGAAACTAAACATCTAGCGATTGAAGCAAATAAATGATAAAATAGTCGACTACAGATTTAATTTTAGGCTAATTTTGTAACCAACAAAAATGTAAAAAAAGCACATTAAATATTCATGTCTCTTAAAACAAATTAAGATGATTAAACGTGGGTGTCAATTATTCACGCTTAATACCTTTTAGAGCAAGTAAAGACACATAAGGCAGTGACGCATTTATTCAAATTAAGTTTTAGCACGAAATTGAAAGCGACACACTTCAAAATAATCTTTAGCACAAAGACAAAATTTATAATGACAAAGATGGGGCTATTTTAAGAGAAACAGATATCAAAATGTATTTTGAAGAGAAAATCAATACACTGTTGGTTGATAAACTTATTTCTCCAATCGTAAGGATATACATAGAAATTTAATCTGCTCCAAAATCGGAAACTTACAATAACAACACATAAAACACCAATGTAAGGAGTCTAAAGATTGCAAAAGCACAGAGACGATAACATGCTAGGTTATCGTGGACAGACATCAGAATAATACATTTCCTTCAATCCAGAAACATGTTCAGAATGCTAAATAATTGACTGCAGCTGAGACATAACCTCCTTTAGAGCATGTCTCGTTACATTTTAAATAGACAAAACATGACGATTTCAAAAAATTCAAGTTTCTATTTCATGAGTCAGATAAAATCATCGTGATACAAAGGGTTTAGAACAATTTTGTAACTGCTTGTCCCCTGGTATCTCGTGTTGCGTCAGTTGATACAGAAACGTAGCCTGAATACTAAGTGAAGCCTCCGCCATTGTTGAATATTTCATACAGAGCTTTTGTAAGTGATGCGAGAGTCTCTTACGTAACATTATTGAGATCATTCGGCTGAACCAAAATAATTGGTTCGAAACATATAGATGTAATTACACCTCTAGTCAAATTATTGAAGTTTCCCAATGCTCAATTCTAGTGGCAATTATGGTTGATTCGTAAAAACAAATATTGCTTCAAGCTGTGCTAAATGGCAATCAAAAATAGATTGAATAATTAACTATTTTAATTAATTGAATCCGTGATAGCCATAAGGTTATCGGGGCAATAAAATACAATTTAGGTGAATCAGACAGAATAAAACATTTGTGTGCTTATTTTATTAGCAGTGTACTGGCACAATTTTTATTATTAACTGTTTTAAAGACAACATCACAAGCTGACGTAAAAGTGATTATTATTTAGTATAATCAAAATTCATATCCAACAATAATAAAAGCAATCATAGAAAGAGAATCATTCAAGATTGCAATAGTCAATTAACTATGAAATAACGAATTTGAAATAACAAATGAAGGCTGGACAGCGAAAGGGAATGATGGTGTGAAATAATCATATCGTCTACACAGCCATGGAATAGCAACTGGCACAGTTCAGCCATTACGGTAGCATTTTGTAACGGTCCGCCAGTTTTTTGTCAGATTAGAATTGTCCGTACAATGCATCGTGATTATGGCATGTCAGCCACTAAATTATACCAGATAACCAAGAACTGGTTCCACGAAATATTACTCCGTGTTGCACAGAAGCTGATGAAAAGTTACAACCGCAATAAGTCAATCGTATCAAATGATATAATGTATTAGAATGCTGGCTTACGTAAATGCAATCGATGTACATACATCAAATGAAATTAATTCAATGGAACGAATTTTACCATGTCAAATCTAGCAGTGATGGTGGCAGACAAATTAATCTAGCAGACAACAGAAATGTACACGAGATAAAGAACATAATAGGAGATCATTGACTGAATACTATTCAACTGAGTTTAAAAAATTTAAAAGTAAATTTCAATAAAGACAAAGCTCAGTAATATGAAACTCATATTTGATCTATGCTAATGACGTTAAAATAACTATGGTGAATGTTAATTTTCGCCGTGTACGGTTGTACGAGTTCGTTGCCCTTCGTCCGCCATATTTGACCATAGACTATGGAGTAGTGTTGTCGGTTAACAGAGCATGAACATAAATTACAAAAGCCTCCTATTTGCTTGTTAGTCAGTTTTGTGACGCATCACCGAGTTTTTATTTTGCATTCAGTGATTTTGTTTTTGGTATTTGAAATTGGTTTGACGTGTTCGTTCTACAGTCATCATACTTTTACCTTATGTAATGTGTCGGACGCCTTTTTTGGCTGGAAAGTAACGGCATCTTACGGTCAAGATCTTTGCCCATTAACACTGCAATACTGTGTTAATAAACTTCGCGGTACTATCAAACAAAACGTCTACTGATTCGACACAGTTTACTGAAAACACAAACAATAGAGCAAGGTTAAATATAATAATACCATTCTCATAATTATGAAGTCTGCAAATTATTATGATAAAGTCGAAGTGATTGTTACTTACAACTTATTTCAAGCCACACACCATAGCATTGCAATATTTATTGTGAAATATATTTGTAGTATAGCAACAAACGAGAGTTGTAACCGCAATATATCTTTTTTTACATTATTTACAAGAACTTCATAAGAAATAACACGTTTTGAAATAAGATCGTATCGGAGAACTGCAATCATTCGATTTCAATCGGGTTGATCGACAACCAGATACACAAGAGTCAATATTAGAATTGAGAAATCCTATAGCTAAGAATTAGTAAAACCGATATACATAATTATATTGAGGTGTTAAATTAAACCCAATCAATCTAATCGCAGTGTCGATAAAAAGTATCTTGATGGAATAGAATAAACGAGTCGGTTTTATCTCTTCATTTAATCGATAGCTATGATCGTAATTTTTTGATCGTCTTTTGGCAATCGTCTATCAATTTTCAAATCTTAAAAACCCTTAGTCAACATTAATTAACAACGTATTTAAAACATAAATGATCAAGGTGATTATAAACTAGAATTCTGACATTTGACCTCCAGATAACCCGAGAAGATAATGTCAAAGCAATTTCTCTGGAATTGTAACTGTAGCGTGTGATAAGAACCGGTCCCAAGAACGAACCTTGGAGAACGCTTCGGGCGAATTTTATCATATCCAATTGAATTTTTATGCAGCTTTGATGGACAGTTTTGTAATATTGTTTGAAGATAAATAAGCGAGCATGTTCGAGGAACGTCAGATCGTTTCAGACTTTTTTGGATACAGTTTTAATGTTTTCTTTATCTTAAGCTCATAATAACATATTTGTATGCAAATTGTATGATATTTTTAGAACAGTTTAGTTTACATATTTTTTTTTTTTACAACGCTTTTATTTTTTACGTTTTATAAAACTTCCAACTCATGACTCAACTAAACTCTTGAATGAGTTTTTCATTTCTTACCTGGCGATATCAATAACATCCTACTTTACTCAAATATTATCAATAGAAACAATGGAGACCTTTAATTGCCTTTCACATTATTGATAAGATGTAAATACCATACGAAAACGTTGATCACTTTTAGACTTAGTCACCTTAGTCATACTAAACTCGTTACTTGTCAATTGATATTTGACGTCGCCATTTGCATCGTATAATATGACAAGGTTCAAAGTTTGGTTAAGAATCGGGAGTTGACCGTACTTTACAATATTTCTATTCTTACTTCTTTATTTTTCATCTTATTCAACGTCAGCGTCATCTACTAAGCTTCAAACTCATGCTAGGTGTGTTGGTGATTTAAATCTTCTAACATCAACAAGTTTTCATCTAAAGCTCGTTCGTTGTCCTTTACGACGCGAGAAGCTGTGCCAACAATAATTGCGTTAACATGACCGCACGCTATATTTAGCATCGATTAGGAACACGATCACGAGATTAGGCACACGATCTAAACAGTTAATAGATTCTGAAGACGCGATATGTTGGGGAGTCTATTTCTAATTCAGAAATCAACCCACGATCCTAGCGAGTTATATTTTAGGGGATGAGATCCGATGATATTATAAGACTTATCTTGTCAAAACAATCTCGATTATGCTACGATGTAGATCATGATAAATATCGAAGGTTCGCTCACGGTTTACTATCTCCACAGTAATACCTTCTACCTTTCCAAGTTATACGGGATTAGAAGCATTACCAATTACCATATCAAATGATTTCACTAGGTCACTGTCTGTACTGGCAACTATAAATCAAATTTAAGACGTCATTGCGCTACGGTCCACTTCTCTTTCATGCCATTACTATATTATTTCCATGAATATTAATTTGAGCTTACCAATAGAGATGTGAAGGCAGTAGGTAATGCTTTATTGGTTCTTTTGTCCGTGTATCAGCTTTAATAGAAATGTACATGCCACGATCTGTACATTCCACGGCCAAGCCTCTAATCTTGACTTCAATTGCAGTAGTATAGTAGTCTTTGTGTTTCGAGATATATAGAATTCTGCTTTATAGATCACAGAAACTTGAATGCTAGTTTTTGTTATTCAACTATCGGAATTGACGTTTAGAGTAAGGACTCTAATTAGCATAGATTTGGTATGAATACTGCAAGAACTTGCCTCCATGGTATTTTTTGCTACAAGTCATGCAACATGTGCTTGTGCATATCCTTTCTAGTCCTCAATTTGCATACTATCAGGTAGATCTAAGATAGTGCAATTATGTAGAAATGTAGCCATATTCGTAATAGATTCGAGATCGCTACACAACTTTCAAGCCATAGCTAGCAACATTGTAAAATACATCGGATGGATTCTACTGAACCGAATTACATTAACTTTGAAATATCATTAGAGGTATCCATAATGAATTATCAGTGATTTCACAGAATATTTCAAAATGAGGCAAGCTCCAAACCACCATTCTAAACCTGTGATTTACGTTTCAAGACCTAAATATTTAGATTTTATATGTTATGTATTTATTTGCAAATCGTAAACATAGCATTATAATTTACATGCAAAGACAACAAAATACAAAGGTCGCATTCATACAACATACGGTAATGGCTTCATATATTATAATCCTGCATGTATGATGAGTAAAGACTGTATGACATATTGTAAAGGAAGAGAGCGCTGGTTCTCAACATTTAATGGATTATTTAGAGTTTCTTTATTATGTTGTGCTACAAGCTAAAGGTAGAGTACTGAAAAGATTCAATTTACAAGTCTGAGAATTTTGAGATCGAATATATTTTATAGAACACTAGCCGCGTCCCGCGGTTTCACCCGCATAAGTCTCGATCCCGTGGGAATATCGGGATAAAAACTATCCTATGTCCTTCCCCGGGACTCAAACTATCTCTATACCAAATTTCATCCAAATCGGTTCAGTGGTTTAGGAGTGAAAAGGTAAAATACAGACACAGACAGAGTTACTTTCGAATTTATAATATTAGTATGGATTGTTAATCTCGTAGATACAGAATAGGTGTAGACAAGAATAACATAGAAACTTATCAGTTTTGTAATAAAGTAGGCATATAAATGATAGTACAGAATTAGTAAAAATACAACAAAGATGAAGTTTTAAGAAATATTAGAGCACTTCTATTTGCCAACAATCGCCTTCTACAAAAAAACGATAAGTACAATATTTAAAGTACCCATAATCTTCCTCATGATGCAAACAGATACAAATCAAAACCAACACCTTCAGGCTTTACCGATAAAATCTGCCAAACATATTGAGAACCGCTCGCATCATAATTAATCGGCAACGAAATCATAAGTGCGTTCCATTACTCGCCATGCACTAAGGCTTATTACCGAGGATGTATTATGAAAGGCAGTGGGCGTTGCATTTGCTTATCTGTCCGTACACGGAGCTAATACAAACACCCACGGGTTTGTATGAAATATTGCTTTAGGTGTTTCATAGGTCAATGTAAGGTAAGTGTTTTTGTTTGGTTTGTGTTCATGTTTGAGCAATTAGGGGTTTTAATTGTTTAAGCTATTTTCGTCATCGTTAGCTTGAACAGTAACGTGTTGCAAATTATTATTGGGTATTGGTATTATTAAGATCGTGAAAGTAAGACCATATTTGGCAGAGATAGGTTGCAATATGTACTATTTGCCTTAAAGTTTGTCAAAAAATACAATAGTAGGTAATCCTCATTATAATACACAATCGAATTTCGTTTTGGGCTTTACGGTAAAGTAGTGTATTTTTTTTGTTAGCCCACAGCTGGGCAAAGGCCTCCCTAAAATACTTTTTGAAACTCTTTTCCCTCGTCACGTCGAACCAGCCCTCGCGGTATGCGTCCAGTAAGTATTCTATTAATACTGGAACAACTATCGACATGAATTCTATCATTTCGAGACACATGACCACCATACGTTCCAATCTTAACTTTATTAAAACCAAATCAATGTAATATGCTGCTGAATATCAGATTTAGACTACGAGTGGGTTTCCTAAAATAATTGATCTAAGAACGCTATAAATTACTAGTTTTATCTTTACCTATCTTTCCACACATGATCTGAGTCACAGTTTCCAATCTGCAACATTAGACCTGACCGTTATTCGGATACAAAAACAAAGATAACGCGATGGCGTAGGAAGGAAACTTATCTAATATGGAGATACATGTGAGATAAATAATCGTAAAATACTTGATATGGCTGCTAAAAATATACGGAAGTGTCTTTGTGTTGTTAATAAAATTTAGGTTCTTGAGAAGGTTACATTGAAGATACAAAAGAAGATGATGAAGAGAGAGAAAGATACAACAATGTTACCAAATGAGAAAGAGATTCAATACTGCGGTTAAAAGTGTACGGTATATTTACAAAATTAATTATGCAACTATTAACAATTGTATAATAGACGGTAACGGACCAAGCACAGATGGAATATTGCAGAAGTTTCCTGTCCCAAATAAACTAACAAATGTAATACACCGATAACAAGAATACAGAAATAAATGCTACAATTCCAAAGAATTCAATAAACGCATTTACATAAGCAGTGAGTATTAATGCAAAAGCGATATTAAGTAAAACAATAACATTACCGCGTAATATCGAGGTCGGCGTATAAACAGGTTCATGCGCCTTCACCTCATAAGAATATAAACGTTCTGATAGATAATGTTGATAAAATATCCATAACTTTAAATATGGCAATGATAAAAGACTTCAAGGATAAACAGTTTTTTAGATCCATAATTGTTTAGGATTCAATTGAATTCAGAAGACATGAGAAGACAAATTGTATTGAAGACAGAAACAAATCAAGTACAGAAAACTCCAGGCACAGACCAAGATAATGAAGAAGAGGAAGATTACTTTCTTTAGTAATAATAGATCTTTATCATTGATATACTTGAATTGCCACTTCATGACCATAACAGTAGCCAATAGGACCGTGTCAATAAACAGCGATAAGGCAAATGAGGATATGAAAATTTCCATTTTCCAAAGAAAACACTTGTACTATGATCAATTTTCTACTTCGTGGTTATCAATGACTTCTTCAAATGCATACAATTAACAAATCCTTGAAACACTCAATATTATTTTGTTTTAAGCTCGGCATGAGATGCGTAGTCAAATATTATCATCCTCTACATTTTGGGATATGGACTTTTTGGGACATGGACATTCTGGGATATGGACTTTTTGCACCTTCTGTACATTTTGAGATTTGGACATTATGAACCTAAATGCTACAAACAAACAAGCAAACAAGTAACCGAATTATAGGCCGAGTCCATTTAGATTGCTATCGTATCGACATGCTAAGGTAAACAGAACCTCCTTTTTTAAAGTCGGTTAAAAAGAAGATCACCCTGCCCTTATCCCTTGTTTGGGGTCGGCGCAGTAAGTCTTCTTACATATTTCAGTAGTCACCTCCTTTCTAGACATATAATCTTTCACACAATCAAGAAGATGATGATGATGATCGTTTGTTTAAGCTGCATCTACTCTAACTATATACATATAACTATCCACATTCATTCAAATACAGTCAAAAATATCATAAACAATTATAACAATCGATTCGCCACCGATTTGTAACAACAGCTTACGAGCAGGTTATGGGACTGCAATAATAGTGTTAATTGCGGAACAGATAGCAAGGCCATAAATCTGGAAATGACCTTATAAAATATAAATAACGAGGGAATATAATTGTAGGAATGTGAAGATAATGGCTTTGATCCGTTAATTAAAATGCCATTTGTCAAATACGTATTGGTTAAGGATTTATATATGAATGGCCAGGAAGATGATGAGAATAGACTAGTACGAAGCTGAAGAGAAGAAAATGTAAAAGTACTTGAGGACAATACTGATGAGCTCTATGATGCTATTGGATTACAATTCACAATCATATGTGTATTTAAATCATCTATATCTTCTATCTATACTAATAATAAAGCTGAAGAGTTTGTTGGACGCGCTAATCTCTGGATGAAAAAACAAGATCAGCACCCTCATTGCGTAACACACTATCAATCGGAATCTGAATCATTTTCAAGCCAATTGCTAATCCATTGCTTCATAAGTTCGAAAAATTTATCTGCTCAACACGTAAATAACGCAATGAATGTTGTTGAACTGTCAAAAAGAAAACGATTCCGATTGATAAAGTGTTACGCAATTGCCCTGCTTTTTGCATTTGGGTATCAATTCTTGAGAAAGGCTATTTAATATCACGCTACGAGTGCCCGTTTGAGATCCTTAGTAGCCGACAAAAAGAAAAAAAAACTCAGAAAGAATACTAAGCGAAAACGAAGTAATAGCCCATGCGGGCGATGCTATGCGACGCGGTGGATCGGGAACCGAAATTTTACGCAGACGAAGTCGCGGGCAGAAGCTAGTTTTTAATCTAATCTAAAACCACACGAACTCAGTGCTCGCGTAAAACTAGATAGATGTTGTGTTGTAGACATGTATTACGACACACGAGTTCTTGCGTATCTTATGTGGTTTTTTATGGTTTTATTAACGTGAGTTCAGGATTAAAGATCGAATAGTTATATTAGCTTATAATATGTGATTCGATTTGGCGCCATTGCCTTGTTTTAAGAAATTCTTATTAAAATTATAGACGTTTGGACGGAATTTGGGATGTTTTAGCATTCTATAGATTCTGAGAATCGATTCCGATTATTTTATTCGGAATCGTGTAGAGATATTTCGTATTAATATCCTTATGAACAGCTTATTTTATTCTAAGAATAACGTAGAAGGCATTTTGGATCATTAAACTCAACCGTAAATAAGAAATCTTCAGCTCCTACTTATAATTTGCGAACTTTAGTGTGTAATGTCTCAATAATATACATTTGAACATTTAATCCTTACACAATCAATTTCACGAAGTAACGTCTTCAATATCCATTGGATTATGTTGCGCTTGCGCAAGTGTCGCCAACAATTGCGACACGGCCGCGCGATTAATTATGTTTATTCATAAAATCGGCAACATCCTTTTGTGTGGTGCATGTAACTTTAACTAATGAGCATATTTTGATAGAATTATGTAATGGATTACAGTTTATTAATAAGGAAATGTGTTCTTGTAGTTTTTGGCGAAAAAAAAACACAAATTAATACGTTTTCTGACTTTTCATCACCTGTTACTAACATTATAGAAAGTTCTCAAATATTATGCCAATCTAATTCAAAGAATAACGGGCATTTTGGTTGATGACATTCCTAAATGTCCATTATTGTCCTGTATTAGATTGACATTGTTAAAGATGTGATTTTGACAGTGTTGATTTTGACAGTGTTTCTGGCGACCGTTACAGGGTGTCCCTGGAAGTATGGATCAAATCGAATAGGGACGTGGGCGAGGTCATTTCCAAACGAATTAGCAAAAAAAAAACTAAAAAATACTAAAAGAAAATACTAAAAAGAAGAGAAGAAAGATCGAATTCGTGAAAACTATCAGGGCTATCAATTCATTTTTTTTAGATAGCCCTGATAGTATTTTTTTATGATTATTTTCTTTGAGCACTAAGCGAAGTGATTGAAAAAAATATTAAAATCGGTCATAACTTTTGAACCGTAAAAGAATTGACTGACATTCTCTGGGTTAAAAGGTATGGAAATGACCTTGCCCACGCCCCTATTCGATTTGATCCATACTTTCAGGGACACCCTGTATATTATACAAAAGGGGATGTTTACGAGCTAATGTGATAATTCTAAAGGATACCATATTATCACTTTAAGATAAAAGTCTCTTCAAGAGCATACTGCTCGCTGCGTGTATTACGGGATAGTATGATAGTCTTGATATTAATAAAGAGCCAATTAATGAAGGTAACACGTCAAGAACAGATACAGATTAGAATCATATTATTTATTATATCCGAACATACATAAAAAATATAAGTAAGCGTACCAATTGAGAACCTCCTCCTTTTTTGAAGTCGGTTAAAAAACTCATGTCAATAAATGATAAATGATTTATTTTCTGTAAGTAGGTTTTTACAAACATTTTTACACGTCAATCATATTTTTTTAAGCTAGATGAGGTCGGCGTTTCCTATCTGACTACTCTGAGAAGAAAGGCCGAAACAAACTCAGAGGTCACAGTCTCTAAAAAGTCCAGACAAAATCTTGGTCAGATCATGTGGAGACCATGTAGATTGGTGTCTGAAATGGTCTTTTGAGGAAAGAACCACAAAGATTGAGCGGACCTGTCCAGTCAGTGCACGCATTTGTCAAACATCGTGCAGCTCAACTCAGAACTTGAGAAGCTCAACGATTCGACGAACAATACCTACCAAAGAAAGGACATTTAATATTCAAAAAAGCAACCATATGTCAAGCTTCAGCTACTTAACCAATCCCATAAACATAATCTTAGCCATTATTATAATAAAAGTTAAATATAATTTATGGATACAATATAATGCATTATATTAAAAACATTTTCTTTAATAAATTATGACATTTCGGCTCACTGACAGATACATGCATGTTGCCATGTAAAATATATTAAATGAATGCGTTTCGATTTACTTTTTCCCGTGTCCTTGTTTATATAAGAGGTCAATGATCTTTGGTGTTATCTTTTTCTTTAGATCGGGAAAATATATTGAGAAAGACTGAGTTTTGAAATTGCATGAATGTCCAGATAAGGTTCGGCTTAACTTGATTCTCTACTAGAATATAGTTCTAAAGATAAATAAAGTCGAAATGTCGATATAAAACATGAAATGTAGTGAATCAGGAATAAGTTATTGGAACTGTTTTATAGGAGTTATATTAGGAATTTATTTATTTTTTATTTTTCTTATAGACATCGGCTTAGCTTCTAGTCAAAAATAATCTAATTTAAAAAATTTCGCAAGTTTTAGGAGCCATCTCCTGTATTATTTGCGAGCTTATTTTTTTTTAAATAAGCCTTATTAGACTTTACGACATTTAATTAGCCTAAGGGTGAATTCTTCCAAACTTCTATACCTAGAATAAGTCTTATCTTGAGCATAAATTTTGAAGTTTTGACATTTTTTCCATACGAGAACTGTCAGACGTCAATTCAATCCACTGATAAAAGATATCTGACTTTGGTAAAATCAGCCCTTACTTAGTAATACCTAATTAAGAATTCTTACTGTCACGTGTGCGGTCGAGGGACCCCCGGGCCCCGTCAGTAACGAAGTTTCTCAGAGAGAGAAAACCGCATGAATAGGAGGCATAAAGGCGGAAACAGACTTACAACACGCCACGTTACGCGACGTCAATGAAGCTTACTCATTGGCCACATTTTTCGTCTCGTTGAGCTATTTTCGTCATTTGGCCAATAAGTAAGCGTGGGATGGCGTCGGGTGTTACAAGTGTGCAGCGGCCTTAAATCTTTTCCTTATGTGACAATTTCTGCCGTCAACTCTAGCAAGCCGCGGACTTTTTTCCAAAAACCTTTAATGGTCTATCTCATCATCATTTCAGCCGAAAAACGACTACTGCTGGACATAGGCCACCCCCAAGCATCGCCACTCCGACCGGTTCTTCTGCTGATTTGCTTTTACTGGATGCTTCTCGCATCTAGCGGATTCTTGCGACCTTCACCAGGCCATCGGTCCACCTTGTGGGAGGCCTTCCAACGCTACGTCTTCCGGTACCCCTATCTACCTACAATCAATTGTCTTTACTTCAATCCTACCTCGTTATCCCCAAGACTTTCGCATTATACGTAGGTACAGTCGAGTTCTTTAATATCTGAGCATGTTCATGAATCAAAAATATATAGGCAATGGTAAGTTTCATAAAACTCGTAAACAGCTTCGCCGTACAATAAATTGTAAACAATCTGTGACATCATAAATATGTGACTACATTATATAAATAATATTACTACAGACAAAGACTCTAAAAATTGTGCGCAATCCCTTGTTCATATTATTTAGCGCAAAGTTAGGTTCACAAATATCTATGCAATTATTTTTCTATGAAAAAAATCTTGAAACAAAATCAATTTGAAGTTGTCAGTTATGACATCCTTCAACGGCAATATTGCATTATGTTACTCGAACTTCTGCTCCGGCAAGCAAAAATAAATTTAATGGTAAAGGCCATTTAGTTGAATATTCAAATCTGTATAGATATTTATGAATCCTAGGTTGCAACAAATATATTGAAATCTAGAGTATTTAGATATTTATGTTCCGAAGAGTAGTCAGATATTTTTGACTGCACTACCGTAACATACTTATGAACAGTTTATATGAAAACATTTTATTGATGTCTAAGTTTGTATAGAAATATATGATCATTTTAACGCTTACAATATTTTGAAACATTGTCAATGCCAATATATTAATGAACTCGACTGTACCTATTTGTCACGACGCCGTCGCTCATCAAGCAAAATGTCGTAACGTGGCATTTTGAAGAATTATCAATTTGCAGTGTGACAGGTAAATGCATATTTAATGACTGGTTCCATTGCTAATTTTCAATACAAGTTATATCCGCGTCCGAATGGTTAATCCCAATTTGCTTGGATTTATTTGACGATGTTGCGTATGTGGAGTTTGTATTGTTTTTGTTACGATTTTACTAATGCTTTGTAAGAAATGAAGGTAATATGTAATATGTTTCGCGTTTTATGGTTTGCATGGTGTGTGGTGTATGAAGATGTGTTTGTGGATGTAACAGGTGATGTGTAGTTGCATAATAATACATATTATGTAAACAAAATTGTGATTTGTTTACGGATGAATGGGAAATGATCTTGTCTGACTATGCTTCGAGTGGGTACTTACCTACTGCGAACATTCGATAATACTTTTTATTTTGTTTAGGTATTATTTATTTAATCCGCTGGAGTTTGTGGTTAGATCAACAATGTAATACCTATCTAAGATGTGCTACTTCTGAGGGGCTGTCCGTGCCAGACGTAGGCACTTAAGTATCACTCGTGTAGGCACTTTTATAATTACTTATAAGCAGTAAGTTCTTTCCCGAATGAATAATTTAACAAAGAACCTTACTTTTATCAACAATGAAGTGTTCTACAGAATAGCTTTCTATAGTGTTATCTTTCACTAGAAAGTTCTTATTCCTGTCGATACTACTGATAAAAACATGATAAAAAATATCTACATGTAGGCATCTAGGTACTTTTACCTATAGTAGCTACCTACTGTTCTTTCTTTTCCGACTAATAAATGTCGAAAACGTGTTAAAAATATGAAAGATCTATGTACAGAGGCCAGCACATCAAGCTACTCCAATCTGTCAAATTTTCCCAATTGAATATGAACCTTATTAATTTGTAGTAAAGTTGAAAATTTATCAAAGAAATTTGAGAGATTGGGGTAGCTTGATATGCTGGCGTCTGTACTTACGGTCGACAAACGAAAACCTAAATCTTACTTCCTTCTATTCTATCTTACTATAATCACACTAATATTATAAAGGCGAAAGTTTGTAAAGGATAGATGGATGTTTGTTACTCTTTCACGCAGTCTAGTAAACTGATTTGGATGAAATTTGGCACACAGATAGTTTTATAACCAGGATTAACACATAGACTAATTTTTATTCCGATATTCCCACGGGATCGAAACTAATGCGGGTGAAACCGCGGGCCGCTGCTAGTCATACATAAAAGATTGACATTTAACTATAACCAATCCGTACTTTACTATCCATACTAAATTATCCGGAAAAGAACCAGAGTTACCGACCGAAATAGCTTGCAGAGTAAGCAAACTCAAGTGGCAGTGGGCTGGCCATGTCTGTCGAAGGACCGATGGCCGGTGGAGCAGACTAGTCCTGGAGTGGAGATCGTGTACCGGCAAGCGTAGTGTGGGACGTCCCCCAGATAGATGGACGGACGACCTAAAGAAGGTGGCTGGGGTAGACTGGATGCGGAAGGCGGAGGACAGGGTGCTGTGGCGCAGTCTGGGAGAGGCCTATGTCCAGCAGTGGACTGCGATAGGCTGAGTTGATTGATTCATTGATTGACTTTACTATCACCATTTCACCAAAGAACGACACGTTTTAGTTTGACAAAGTCCCAAAAGTGATCGTACTAAACTCCTAAACTACACTCGAGTTCACTCCAATCATACACTCAGATCACTCATGATTCGCTACAATGACTATCACAGTTTCGACAACATGACGTAAGGATCGTGCGTTTTATAAGAACACTCTCGTTGCTCCGTGTGACATAATGCCAGTTCGGTGCTTGACCCGGAGCACAAGCGAATAGCGGGTCTTTGTGTACACACGAAGGCATATCAAGGTACACAGTACCAGTATAAGCTGAACTGTCAATGTCCGTAAAGGCTATACAATGCGAGGTCAGCTTTGAAAGGTTCAAGGTATTGCTTGATATACACCGTGTTCCGGACGATATACATAAACTTCGACCAGAAGTTCAGACCATGGAAATAAGCATCTTTCATTATGGACACATTAACGAATTCTTATTTTTTATTTTTTGTTAATTTTCATACAAACTAAATACCTTGACGTAAATCGCCCGATATGCATGCTTCTTTATCCGAATTGGCAACGATTACGTATTTTCATTTATAAGATTTGGCGGGCTGAAACTTGTCAAAACTGAGTTATTGGTCCCGTCACGTAAAAAGAACGCTGGCGTTTACCTGTGCACTGAGCGATTTAACGATCAAATTGGTGGCATGAAGGCAGCGCGACGCTAGTAAAGTAACTATTATGATTCTACGATAAAACAATTACACTTATATATATGAAACAAAAGCCTAGTACTTTGGAACAAGGCTGTACTCGTGCGCAGACACACCACCTCCACTGTCGCTCAGCGTTCTTTTTACGTGACGACAGCTATAAGATCCTTTCTTACTGCATAGCTCAATTAAATTTCGCTAAATGAAATTACAATATCTTTGTAACGAAGCCTTTTTAAGTACTACTTCCTTTGTTAGATTTAATTTGTAAAAGCTATAGAAGCGCTTGACAAAGTTCATGGATATCGTGAAGAACACGGCGTATTGTGTGTACCAACTGGTATAGGAGTAAACGTGTAAGAAATTACTAATAGCGGATAATTAATTAGGTGTTTTGTAAGGATTCCGAGACGCTAATAGAGGGCCGGGCGTGTTTTGTTTCTTGATTAGCGTGAGGTAAATGTGGTGAATTGGTAGGTGGCGATGATTAGACCATTCGTAGGAACTCAAGTAATTTTGGTGATTTTCACCTTATTTTTATGCTACACTTTGGTTTGCAAAAATTGCAAAGATCATAAATTCAGCATGCAGAACATAAGGGTTTTTTGTTGACACAGAAACGTCGTTCATGATTTGTCCATTGGTTCTTCTTGTGGTAATCAATGCTCATGACTTCTCTGTGTGAGAAGAGGTATTTTGCCCAGCAGTGGGACGATGATAGGCTGGTATTATTTTAATATTATTATAGGCTCTTACATATATTCAGAACTAGCTGCGCCCCGCGGTTTCACCCGCATAAGTGTCGATCCCGTGGGAATATCGGGATAAAAACTATCCTATGTCCTTCCCCGGGACTCAAACTATCTCTATACCAAATTTCATCTAAATCGGTTCAGTAGTTTAGGCGTGAAGAAAAGACAGACAGACAGACAGAGTTACTTTCGCATTTATAATATTAAGTTTGGATGGACTAGCTTCTGCCCGCGACTTCATCCGCATTCACCCTCTTAGGGGTGGAATTTCGAAAAACCCTTTCTTAGTGGATACCTACTCTTCACAAAGAACACACCCTCCAAATTTCATGTCTCAAGTAGAACCAGCAGCGGTTTAGGTTGTGCGTTGATATATCAGTCAGTCAGGACTTTGAACTTTATATATTTAGATGAAACCAAAACTTTGGTTTGTTAGGTATTGAAATTGAAGGGGTCAGGGGAAGAACCACTTTTGTCACCTAATGAACAAACTGAGATATTACTAATTAAAAGATAAGATCTTAATAAAATAGTGTCATTTATACCCAAGGCACTTTAACTGTAATAGATATAATGGTATAGGGGGTAGGGGTAGGTATAGCTGTTTGACAACAGTTGTTTTTGTCCTGAACGGTCCGGACATTGTATGTTTTTTCCCTGTATCGATATTTTAAAAGCACGAAAGCTCGGAGACTATGGAGGTTATTGCCCTGTTGTTTTTGACAGAACATAGCGACAGGTATAACCATTCAGACTGCATTGCCAGTTGAAAAAAAATAAAATTGTGGCAAAAGTTGTTCTTCCCCTGATGCCTTCAATTATTATGACGAAATTCTAAACAATAACCATTATTTTTCTAATAAACGACTCCTCTGCATCTTCCAACTTAGACCACCAACCCATTGCAATACTAATATGTGAGCGAAACTTGTTAACTTTTGTACATGTACCACACATGTGCAAGACATATTGTTTATACTTTATGTACACAAACGTCAATGTGTGAGTGTGTCAATTATAATACGTGACGAAATGGAATAGAAATAATTGAGATATCGAGAATCGAGATAGATGGGATCGATTCAGAAAATGTCGATTTATTATGCAATCGATTTTGTAAAGGTTGTCTGAGGACCTATAAGTTATAGTTCAGGCTAGTTAGGGAGTCGGTAGCGATATCAACTAGATATTTGAGTAAATGACAGGTGATAATATTATGTTTTGACCAGGAGGTCAGTTTTTTTATAGGGCTTTTTAGATTTGTGTTATGGTCGTATCCAAGAGTGGGAGAAATATTGCAATGTAATGAGTTAATAAGAAATTATTATGAGGTACTTTTTATCAACAACAAATTGGAAAAGGAAGGAGATAATCTTGACGAATGGGTAGATATAATTTAGGGCAGCTCCTTAAATTATATCTACTCAGATACAACCTGAGTAGATATAATTAAAAAAAAAGACGGGTTGCACTCCGGGAGTGCCGGCAGAAGTGAAAACTTGAATATTAACGTTGAAATAAATCAATTATTAATTGAATTAATATAACTCATTTTTTTTTCACTATTTCTGCGTCACTTTTTTCATTAATAGATGCACTTTGTTCAATTTCCATATTTTAAACACTATACACGCACACCCACACCCACACCACACCCACAACCACACCCACACCCACAACCACACCCACAACCACACCCACACCCATCCATCCATCCATCCATCCATGGTTCACTTTGGCTGGCGCCGCCGTAGAAAGAGAGGGGGATACTTAGTAGTTAGGAGTAGTAGTTCTCCCCTGTGTAGTCTCTCCTGACGGTCACGTGTCCTGACGCGAGTTTAACATTTTTTACCCATTACAAAAAAGTGTGCAACGCCGCTAAAGAAGTTTACACTTCAAAAATATTAAAGGGCACTAAAATAGAATATAATTTATTTCTGAGTATACGGTACATTAAGATCAAAGTCCAATTTCATTACATTATGTAATAACCTAATTAAAAGCCCTCCAGCCGTTTTGACAGCTGTGATTCGCAACTAGTTGCGAATCAAGAAACCTTTTATCTTAACCACAACTTGGTTGCGAACAAAGAATAAGAACTTAGGTGTCATAACTATCAATAATTTCTTTCAGCCTATCATTTATCATTATCAGTGATCGCATTTATATATTATTATGTATGTATATTACGGTAGGTAACCTCAATTACAAAATATTATGTAGGACACAGAATTGTTGATATTGAAAATATTTCGATCTTTTGTTGCAATCGACAATGTTATCTCTTATCAGTCTGCAGTATTATCAGATATGTCACGTGTGACGTGATCACCACAAAAATGATTGTCACCTGTCAAAATGATTGTCAGATAGGATAATGGTAGGAGCAGTGGTGGCCCAGTGGAAACAGTCGCTACTTACGAGTTGTAGGTCGTAGGTTCGAACCCAGACAGGCGCTTTACTTTGTGTAACTAATTTCATCACCACTGCTCTCAAAACGGTGAAGGAAAACATCGTGAGGAAAGCGGCATCTCCTAGAGCAAAAAAATCGAAGACATGTGACATCTACCAACCCGCACTGGGCCCGTGTGGTGGATTAGGTACTCCCTCTCACCGGAGGCCTGTGTCCCAGCAGTGGGAACATTATAGGCCGATTATGCTGTAGGTATAATGGTCGGAGATATTCGATTGTTCCGAATGTTAACAAATGAAAGTTTACGTACGATTGAAGATACATAAAACAATTGACAATAAATTAATTATCAAGAAAAAAAAAATAAGTAATTATTACTATAATTAATTATTATTTTATTAATTTTTGATTAATTGACATTTTGATGATTTCGATAGACATGTAATCGGGCAATAAACTAAGTATTCAATTAGTTGTATGATGATGTTCAATCAAAGGTCTTCTAATAAAACGGGAACTGTAATTATTAATCAGGGTTAATTAATTAATAAAACGCTTGATTAAGAAAGCTTTACCATCATTACTTAAATGGGGATTGTGTAGTTTGATCACAGCTTTATAAAATTTCACACCTAACCTACATAACTTCATGTAAAATGTTCACAGGCACCTTTTACTTGTTGACTGTACTTATCGAAGATTTTAAATACCTACAAAAAAAAGGTGTGACTAATGTACAAAGTATATTAATGCGCCTGTGACCAACTACCGTATGAGTTTTGATGACTAAATACAGACAGTTGTAAGCACAGATATAGATACACCTAGATAACGCAAGGGCAACTACTTCGCGTGCCAAAATTCGTACCAGCTTACGTACAAAAATCGTATGCCACCATTTACGCGCTCAGTCCCGTGTACTACTGGCTGGGTGAGCGTGAGCGCTGGCGCTAGGACCCGGGGGTAGGGCAAGACGGATACCGCACGCGGCGGCGTCTTTGAATCGATTTGATCTTCCCATCACTAATTAGTGCTTGTGACGTCATAGTAGGTAGTCAAAAAATGGCACGCTTGGTTTTCATACAGATCGTGATACTTGCGTTGTCTAGGTCTATCTATATCTGTGATTGTAACCAACATCGCAATCATACACATCTCAATCGTGGGACACACTTTCAATCATAATGGCTTTTTAAGGAAATTCCTGAACCCTGGCACATATAACCCGTCTGCCTTCAAAGCAACAGTGAACAGGCCAGTGGCGTGCATTGGTTTTCAGAATAGGTAGGCACTAGGCCGGGTCTAGTCTAGGCAGACGCGGTCACTAATCAAAAAAAAAAACGTGTGGTCGGGGGACCCCCGGCAGGAACTAAGTTCAAAATGAAAATAATTTTGTGAGTTTAATTAATTGTGGGGAACACACACTAAAATGTAATGGACAGGCTATGTTGATATATCGAGATAGGCACTGCTTATAATATGCCTATATGCAATGCACGTCAATGGAACAGGCATCTTCTGGGTATGCTCGTTCCATCATAGACCTCGTTCATCGCTTTCAGCAGGCCCTTTCAGTAAAAATGATTTAAAAGAAACATAATCCATTGATTCATACTATGTTTCAAAAATTTTCCTCAACAACGTAAATAACGCCATGGATGTTGTTGAACTGTCTTAAATGAAAGGCATTGCAATGCGCTACGCAACTGGCCCGTACGATTAAACGTATTTGGTGTTAGTTTTTAATTAAACACCTCCTACTTTTTCCAATTGCGACATTGTTGCAGCTGGACCCAAATTGATACGCAACAGTAACATGTCTCTGATCTAAATCATAGCTGTTTATTATAACTGACAGATTGCCAACCTATGCTCCAATGTAGGTACCTACCAACTGACCCATTTCACTCAATTGATTCTACCACGTTAATTCCTTTTATGAAATAGACACGTGGTTGTTAGCAGTATCATAGTGTAGGTATGCGTATGCGTCGCAGGTTGGTATTTTGATTTCTTATTAGAGGTGCACATTGTTCTTCATGTTTTTACTAAACAATATTGATTGTTGTTGTGACTCTTGTTTACTGTTTGGCTTATAACAAGCAATAGGCTACTCCATGTAAAGTACTGGTATTCAGCCGCGTCACTTTAGACTGGAACCACAAAAAAGTTGAAAATTGAGAAATAGTTAAGGCGGAAACAGACTTATAACACGCCACGTTACGCGAAATCAATGAAGCTTACTCATTGGCCACATTTTTCGTCTCTTTAAGCTATTTTCGTCATTTGGCCAATAAGTTAGTGTGGGATGGCGTCGGGTGTTACAAGTGTGCAGCGGCCTTAAGGCGGGTTGATTGGTCAAGCCAAATTTTTTGGTCGAATTATTATAACAACAATGTAGGGAAATATTACGCAATATTTTCATTATTTTGACTTCTATTGTTCAATTAACGATATTAACAAAGATGATTAATGATTTCTACATTATACAAGGCATGTAGCAATCTTCTTCTCTTTTAAATTGGCAGCATGACATGTTGAAACCAGTGGCGCTAATGACCGACCTACATATGAAGAATGTACCTAAGTATATTATACCTATAGTCATGTTTATCTCTTATCTAAAACATAGAGACAAAACACACAGTCTAATTAAATATAGTTAATCTAGATCTTATGATGTTCCTAATTAGCTTAGTGATAATTTTCCTTTGTTTAGAGTTAGATTCTAGAATGTAGTGTGTATGTTTGCTTATAGGGTAGGTACCTATCATGGTAGGTATAGATTTAAGAGTATAAAACTAGCCGTAGATTCCAAATCCTAACAGTGTGAAACCAATTTCTTGTACGAGCTTATTACTGTTCGAAAAGTTAACTGGACTGAAAAAAACATTAAGCGCTCCAGGAGGAGGGCTTAATATTTTTTTTCAGTCTCTATAGTTAATATAGTTCAGTGAATATAGTTTTTTAGTCATAAGTTTCTGAATTTTTGCTCACCCAGGTAGGAACCTAGGTGAGCAAAAATTCAAAAACACATGACAACGACCTACTTTTGTCAGTGCAAAGATTTAGCTGCATCATCATGCTTAGCTTATGAGGAGCTCCTGGCTAAGCACAGGTCCATCGATCAGAGGGGCAATTCTCGTAATTTTAAGAACGTTCACAGTCTGATCTCAGTCTCAATCTGTCAAAAATACCTCTAATTTCTCCCTACATTTTCACAGGTTTTTGTCATTTGTTTGTCGCCGAGATGAGACTGCGACTAGATTTTGATCGTTTTAAATTACGAGAATTGGCCTTCAGGTTAAGCTACGCTTGCCGTAGTTGGTCCTCGATGGGAGGTACTTAAACATATAGTTTACTAGCTGCGCCCCGCGGTTTCACCCGCGTAAATGTCGATCCCGTGGGAATATCGGGATAAAAACTATCTTATGTCCTTTTCCGGGACTCAAACTATCTCTATACCAAATTTCATCTAAATCGGTTCAGCGGTTTGAGCGTGAAGAAGTAACAAACATATAAACACACACACACACACACACACACACTCACAAACTTTCGCCTTTATAATATTAGTGTGATAACCAGGATTAACACATAGGCTACTTTTTATCCCGATATTCCCACGGGATTGAGATTTATACGGGTGAACCCGCGGGGCGCTGCTAGTGAAATATAAAATCAATATTTTTTTGTTGTTAGTTCAATTCATTGTAGGTAACACTTAGAAATCGAACTTAAAACCTTGACCACAACCGCATTACCGACTACTGAGGCAACTTTCTTACCTTCCCATAGAAACAAATAAAGATATAATACATAATCGATCCCTTAGGTACATAACATCACGCTTGCATTCCCCGAAGGGTTAGGCAGATTTGTACAAACGCCAGCACATCAATCTACCCGAAACTGTCAAATTTTCCCAATCAACTTTGAACCTTATGGTATAGCGATAAAGTTGAAAATCTATTAAAGAAATTTGACACGATTGCAGTAGCTTGATGTGCTGGCGTCTATACACCAGCAGTAAATGTTCTATGTACGAAATGAATTATGATGCAATTATTCAGTGCGGGCCAATTTGTTTAGACATTTGTCTTGTTTCTCTGTCCGAAGTCTGAACTAGCTTTAGTGTCAGTATTGTGTAATAACCTTGTTAACATTGTGAACGTACAGGTTAAGTGTATATTGGTCCTTTGAGTCTATTAAAAAGGATGAGGACCTCGTTTGGTTGTGCTCTGCTGAAAGAAAAAACCAATTTCCGAAAGTTTGTCAACAAAAGCTTCTTTATTGAGGTCTCCCAGAACGAAGGAGTTCATCATGCTTGATGGAGCTACAGGCTACAGCCTGATTCAAACATTACGGGGCCTCGCTGCGCGGTACTTCTCCCCTCACCTCCGCTGACATATAAATGTTTGACTCTCCTCATGTTCAGTGGTTTGGAAATTGAAATTGACACTGCATCCGTCATAGTGGCAAGCAATCTATCAATGTACCTACCAATGTATGTGTCAAGTCAAGAACGCTCACAAAACATACCATTGTACTAACCCATTAGATAAAGACAGACCATCAACAAACAATTCTGCGAAAACGAATTAAAAAGTTCAAAAAAAGAAGGAACTCAAATAACAAAGATGGCCGTTCATTCGTTTTGTGACGGTTACGCAAGATGGCGGCGCTGACCTACGACATATCCCGCCAAAATGCTACCGGCTGCCGTGGCGTAACTTGAATGATGGCGGCTTTTGGAGCTCAACAACACCTATTGTTAGCCAAATCCTTTTCTTTTAGCCTACCTCGTTAGCTTCTTTGTTCTATAATTATGTCACCGATTTGTTGCCGAAACGGTGGCCGAGATCTTTATCAGGATAAGTAGATAGGAACTGGTTGGTGGTTGGTTCTTGATCTTGTTTATTTTAGTGAACTGGTGTTTAGCGTTGGTAAAGCCGGAGGTTCTATGCAGCTGTTATCTATAATTAAGTCGAAAGTAGTTAACAGCTTCTAAGCCAACGGAATTAGGTAATACGGAAGCAAACAGTCATGCCTTAACCAGCTAGCTGTGTCGACAGTCATGCAGTTAGGTCAAATCCTTCGCAAAGCATCTCATCGACCTTTCAAATCCTTTTGTTGTCACTAACAATCTTCAAGTCACCAGCATCATTAAGGAGTCTTCTTGAGTAGTTTCGGAAATTCCCTTCTTCATCCAAATTCATAAACATTACCTCTTTATTATAATATTAGTGCAGATGATTGAAACTAGGAGTTGAAAGACCCTTACCACGAAGTCCACGTTACGGCCGATGTCGGCGTTTGCCACTCCATAATTATCACGTACGGACAGATTATTTCGGTTTCAGAACTAAGAATGACGACGACTAAAAATGATAACGATTTGACAGTTATATCGATGATCGAAGTGATTTTGGCAGTCCAAAAAATTAAAATTTACTCATGTTTTGACAGGTCCACTACTTTCAGACCACGTTGACGGACTTAGATTGTAGACCCCCAGATATAAAGTATCTATTTAGGTGCTAGTGGTGCATAATACTTCGGTTATTGTAACTGCTACCGAGTGCTTTCTTGGGTAAAGGTTACCACAGGGTGATTCAACAGTTTTAGAGTACGTCGACCTTTTGCTACATAATAGTTTCTTATGTATTCGTTTAATCGTTTATAATGCAACTAGTTTTACGGGTCATTTTGCCGTCTATTTCACTATTCAATAGGTTCTCAAATATTTTAGAACGTTTGGCATTACAAGTTTTCAGTTCATACCATATTAGGTTAGTGGCACGGGTCAATTGATCAAGTTAAGCTACGCTTGCCGCGGTCAGTCCGTGGATCTTGACAAGTCGTTATACGGATAGTCAGAACTCAGAAGCCCGAAAGTCCGTCAACCAGTCATACCAAGGGTCAGTAACTGGGTTGTCGGGGTCAGATAGGCAGTCGCTCCACGTAAAATACTGATATTCAGCTGCATCCTAAGACTGGAAGCTGAGCCTAACGTAGTTGGGAATAACCTAGACAGATGACGATGATGACCATATTGGGATAACAGGGCAAAAAGATGATAATAAAAAAAAGACGGGTTGCACTCCGGGATTGCCGGCAGAAGTGAAAACTTGAATATTAACGTTGAAATCTCTCGTTGAAAACTCTTTTTTTTTCACAGTTTCTGCGTCACTTTTTTCATAAATAGATGCACTTTGTTCAATTTCCATATTTTAAACACTTTATATACTTACACGAATTTTACGAATACGCAGCAGTGTGGCTACTATACAGACGGTCGAGCCATCAGCTGTCCATCCATCCACATCCACGTCCATATCCACATCCACATCCATCCATCCATCCATCCATCCATTGTCGTGTGTCACTTGGTTCACTTCGGTTGGCGCCGCCGTAGAAAGAGAGGGGGATACTTAGTAGTTAGGAGTACCTAGTAGTTCTCCCCTGTGTAGTCTCTCCTGACAGTCACGTGTCCTGACGCGAGTTTAACATTTTTTACCCATTACAAAAAAGTGTGCAACGCCGCTAAAGAAGTTTACACTTCAAAAATTTGCATAACTGAATATGTACCTCTTGGCTGCTGCGATGAACTGTCATGGCGGAAATTGCCCAGGTCTGTGACCTCTGTTCCGGCACTCAAGAAAGATGCTGCTGTATATTGTCTTGAAACTTCTAGGTCCGATTTCAGACCACGAGTCGTCCTATCTTTGCAAGAAAATACGAGGCTACAACCGACCGGTGATTAGATTAAATTCACAAAGCACCTGTTTTCAGTGTTTCAGACCATAAATTAATTAGGTAAGTATATAATGAGGCAATAAATATTGCATCCTGATGACTCCATGGCCTAGAAAAGTAAAAACCCATGATCCAATACGACCCAATTAGGCTTCAACAATAAATCAATAAAATATCTTAGTATTCAATAAGATTTTCTCATTAAACCGATTTCTATCTACAGAGCAAAAACCAGAGACATAATATATTACTCGTATAATTATAACTTCCCTACAGGTACAAGAGGTACCAAAGGTCATGTTAGTTTATGGTAACACAGACAGAACCGCGGGCGTGGAAAATGTCGACGATTGCAACATTACAATTTGTAACGCATTGCCAATGATTAATATTGCTTGGACTCTTAATATTTTTTTTAATATTATCGCGACATCAAGTGGAATTAATGTACAACTACGTTTTACGTTGTTGAGCAGACAAATTTTTCGAACATATGAAGCAATGGATTAGCAATATTCTTCAAAATGACTCAGGTTGTGATTGTGTGTTACGCAATTAGGACTTACGAGTTGTAGGTCGTAGGTTTGAACTCTGACAGACGCTTTACATTGTGTAAATTAATTCGTCACCACTGGTCTTAACGGTAAAGGAAAACTTCTCGAGGAAACCGGTATGTAATAGAACCTAAAATTTCGAAGACATGTAACATCTAGCAAGTGGCCACCCGCTCTGGGCCCGCATGGAGGATTACGGCCTACTCCCTCTCACAGAGAGGAGGCGTGTGTCCCAGCAGTGGGAACATTATATGCTAATTAACCCATTGAATGTCGTAATTACAGACACAAATAAAAAGCCATTCTGTCTCGCGTAGATCTACGTTCCGACAGACGAGAGGTTAAACTTTTGCTACGCAATTACGGTGCCAATTCCTATATCCATGACGAAGCGTTATTGCAATGGTAATTGCATTTCTAAATGTTCTTTGATAGACTTCAAAAGTCAATATTAATATCAATAGCTTCTACCCGCGACTTCATCCGCGCGTGAAATTTCTTATTTTACCTACTTACTCGGCAATACTGTAGTTTCCCATTCGTGAAAGAATTTTCCGAATCGAATCGGTAGTTCCGAAGATTACCCGCTACATACAAACTGACAAATATTACCTCTTAATAATATTATTATTATAGTATACATGTTTATAGATATCGCTGAAAACGGCTACTACGCTTTAATATAAATTTATAATGTAACCAACCACGTACCAATCACGGTTATTATCTCAGGTAATTACAATTTAATTATCAATTTGATTGCAGCTGGTCTTTATGTACGCACTGGACTTTCTTATCAAATAATCATCTTTAATCACCCCGTTTCAAAGCACGTCGTTAATGTTTATATTAACTTTTCTAATCTAAAGACCATAATTCAATTAATTAAGGACCAAAGTAAAGACCTTCTAATTACTAATAAAATCATGCAAATATACTGCCATATTAAGAGTTATCAGAACTATCCGCTAAGTAAAGGACATTGAAGTCAATTAACATAAAACTAACATACCTGAAGTATTGCGAACAGTTATAATTAGCGTTAAATTGAGTAACTCAAGCACTCCACTCTTGTAAATAGGTTTATTTCCTGACATAAAGCTTGATACGGTGCACTTGGCTATAAACGTTAGCCGAATAAATGTCAAGAGTTCTATGTTAACGTTAATGTGTAGGTACTTCACTAAAAACAAACATTATCGGACAAAAAGCTATGAAATACACAAGAGGAACATGACAAAACAGAAAAAAAAAACAAATAAAAACGGCAATATAAAGCAAATAGGTAGGTACAGCGATTACGTTGCCAAAAAAAACAAATTTTTCAACAAAAAGTTAGATACACTTTAATTATAATATTTTGTCACCGACATGAGAAACGAAACAAAAACTGCTGACCTCCAGAACTCGTAACAATAGCATATCAAATTCGCGTCACAGTTGGTAGTTGGCGCGGCTACCGTGACGATTGACAATGGTTGGGCACCTCTGACCGCTTGTACTTTCGCTGCGCCGCACACGTGTCACCCAATCACAGCACTTGATGACGTCAAGAGGCCAGGTAGTGTCAACATTTTTTTGAACGTTCACTTATCATCAAAGATTAGGTCGTTGCTTATCTATCATAGTTTACTAACGCAGTGTTTGATTTCTCTTCAATTAATTAAGTATGTAATTCAATATTTGGAGAATTATATAAACTTTAAGCAAATTAGATTTCTATTGATATGAGTATTCATATTTTCACATTAATTATGATCTTTATTGCTTGGTGTTAATCGCTTCTGTTTTTATATACCTAAACCGATTAACATATTTAATGAAGTATATATATCTACATAATTAACATTTTTAAGAATTATTTTAAAAATAATATGCGGAATTCGTAACCCAGAACTTAGTATTGGGATCGTGTGACAGACGTTATTTAATTACCGGAAACCTTACTATAATATCATAAAGCCTTGGCACATAGGATTAGTGTCACAAAATGCTAATTCGCAAGCGGAATTTCTTAACTGTTTTTTTGTTATTAAAGGATGTGTAAATTATAAAAATAAAGTTCTTGAACTGGATTACATACCCACAACATGTTTTTTTTTTAATTTTTACATAACAGGCCTTTTCCATAGACATCATAGATTCTATTTCAAGATAAGTCACGATTTGTTAATTAATCACTATTGTATGTATTTGGGTGGCCATAAATTAATCGAATTTCCTAGGAATTCTTGAACCGTTGTTTTAATTATGTAATGTAGGAAAAGGGCCATAGTTGTCTAGATTTATTTCGTGAGTTTCGTGTTGCAAAAATAAAGTTTAATTTTTCGGTTTCAAAATAATGTCAACTTATCTTTTGTCAAAGTAAACTCTTGGTTGGTTTTCCATGATAGTCGTTTATTCAATCTAATATTGATTGACATCTACCAATACCACTCTAATAAGTTTTTGCTATTTTATAATTATTATAGAAGTCACGACTATTTACGGAACTGATACTGTTAACTTTTTCCCTCCATTTTGTCAAGTGACAGCTGTCAATCTCTTGACACAATACTAAAACACGACACTTTTTCAGTGTTACATTTTGAATAATGCTTACAACAAAGATTAATCTGTCAAGTTCCGCTAATGAGACACAATTGATTTTCTATTGTTTCGTCGCCGATCGGCGAACCGCGCCGCTTGACCGGTTAAACAAAAAAAAAACAGTTACCTACAATTGTTACAAATGAACCGTTTCGTTTAATAGGGAGATCCTTGTTCATGAGCAGACAGCAATCGTTCATTAAACGACCCAGCTCTCATAAATCTATGGTAAATGTCCCTTCAAAGCATTTATTTAACACCTAGAATTATAGCTTAAACCATTATTATTAAATAAGGAAGCCGCCAGTATAAGTGGCCATAATATGTCGTTTCTGATGTGCCTTCATGATTTATCATTCTATTTAATGTACTAACATTCTTAACAATTATATTAATCTCCTATAACGGTAGTCAGCACTTAAAGGTTTGAAGTTATTTCCTCAGTAATTATCTATATCATTAAACTCTAGTTAAATGGAATACTGTTTCTGTTTGCTAAGAGCACATTGGAATTAATACGAATAAAATATATATGTTAAGGGGCTTACAAGACCTAAACGCAAAAAATGCGAGTTTTAGAAACAATAAAAGTACTTATATGATCGACTACAGTAAACAAAATCAAAAAAATATATGATATTCTTCAGTATATATGATAGGTATATAGTGTGTTGAAAACATAATACAACTTATTTGGTACGATAGAAAAAAATAATGAAGATACCTCTAAAAACATTCTTTTTTTTTACAATATAAACCATACTAATATACATACAATCATTATGATTTTTTGTCAGATTATTCTACAAGCAACATACTAAAACTCTAGTGTTTTAATTTTTTTTGTCCAAACAATAGATTTTTCATAAATAGATAATTGCTTCATATTTTGCAATAAATTACCAGGGTTGTGTCATCGGGCATCTCTTTCTTTTCTATGCAGTCCGACAGTGACCGCGCTTTAGGTCATGTAGTCCTCTTAATAAATGTAATTGCTGTAATCTTTCGTTCATAGATAAAACGCGGTGAACTATAGTAATTCTAGGCTAGGTGCTTACCATTTCGTTTAGCATAACTCCAGTCTCATAGTTACTTTAGAATTTTCCTAAGATCATGAACCAGGCTTCATTTTCAATCTTGTACACACGGCTACACATCAAGATATACATTTTCAGTTATTGCTGACCTCGCATTGTATAGGGTTTTCATACAATCAAAAGTCAAGCTTATACTGGTTATGTATCATCACCCATACTCTACAGAAAGGGGAGGATCCTCCGACCAGACGGGTGTTGTGTCTGGCGGGCTACTGCCCGATGATTCATGTCGGGCCGTTGTATCTATGCTAGTTGCGCGGTAAACTCTGCTTGCGAGATGCAGGATTTGCGTGACGTCAGTATGACGCGTTGTTCGCATGTGGCGTTGTAGATACCGCTACAATTTATCCGTAAACCCATATTTGTTTACGTTTTTGGCAAATAAACCGCGAATGCACATTAAGGAGTCACTACCATTTAAACCATATTACAAATACACATTCCAATCACCGTCCTTGCGAACATTCCGACACTTCAGTCTAGGGGCGTGGCTCCCCATAAATTACGTTAATTTTATGTAAGACTTGCAATTAAAGAAGTCGTGAGTCTAAACAGCTGGTTTGTATTAGTATCGTAGACAGATACGAGATCTTATTGAGTTTGTTAACTGTTTTTATTATGACACAGGTGGAATTTTGATGATAGTTTTGATATTAAATAATAGCTGTACATGGGCTTCCGAAATGCTAGAAAGAACTGTCTGAGGCTCTGGCTCATTCCTAAAATATTTTAGTTTTGAGTTAAATTAAAATTTGATTGATATTGCTGTCAATTTGACACATTTGTAATCGATTTACGTCAATGAGACCCCTTTCAGTGTCGAGTTAACCCCTCCCCCCTTTCAGTGTCAAAATCGATGGAGGATGCAAAGATTTTTTTAATGATTACAAGCATTTAGAACGCCGCTAGAAGAGCTTTAGGTACATCTAACTCTTCGAATATTGGTCTTTCAGAAAACAACACGTTTTAACAATATCAATACTTATCACGACGGCAGTTTCTTAATAAATTATCATGCATGACAGGTCGACGCATTAAGTTATGAGTATTCTCTTACGCACAGTAAACATCGTTTGATAAGACCTGTTATCTTAACCCAATTGTATGTAGAGGTCAACGTACCTGCAACAAAAAGAAAATAAACATTAGAGATAATGTATTATAAATATTATAATAACCTAACTCAACATAAATGTGGGAATGTTATAACAGGAACATGAGAACTGTGCTGAATACATAAATGATTATTTACTAAACTATCTAATAGTTTAGTTACTCATTCCTTTTATTAACCGACTTCAAAAAAGGAGGTTCTGTATTCGACCCAAATGTATGTTTGTATGTCCGCGATTTTCTCAAAAACTAATGAACCAATTTTGATAATTCTTTCACTAATGTGATCTACATACTTTCAGGAAGGTTTTAGTACATAATACATTAGGTAATTATTGTTATGTACGAAGTTATATGCATAAATGTACTGCATCTCCGGCGTTTCTATGCGAATTTTGATGATTCTTCTAGTCGGTGTCTTCAATTCAACAATGCACTAGTGTTAATTGAATTTGTGTGGGGTAGGTATAACTAAAAAGTGATAAATAACTTTAATTTCGGAAGTCGGTGTCAAAAAACGAAAATGCAGAACAAACGACACCGACTTCCGAAATTGAAGTTATTTATCACTTTGTAGTGTTTTTTTTTATGTCGGTTGTACACAATCAGCTTATAATGTTCCCACTGCTGGGACACAGGTCTCCCTCGATGAGAGGGAGTGGGCTGATATCTGATTTATTACCGTTGGATCCCGTTTTTGAATCCCATTTTAATATTTTTGGCGTTGGATCCCGCAAAACATTATTATGTATTTCCGTTGGATCCCGAATTTAAAAAATGCAAGATAATTACGTTTTATTGTCGTTGAATCCCGAAAAGTATTTCCGTTGGATCCCGAATGCTTAAAAAAATATGAATGCGGGTACTTTCAACAGCAAAATTGTTTATAATAAAATGAGGGGTTCACTAATGTTTCACCAAAACTCCATTGACAAATTTTTAGTTTACAACCAACGTTTCGTATACTATTCATTTCACAAACAACTCATTTTCTATATAATCTAGTCGTTTCTGGCACTCGCCGGCCGCTGCCGCGGCACCGCTCGCTTCGCTCGCTCGGCTCGTGCGTAGGGGTCACAGTTTTAACCTAACCTAACCTAACATTGTTTTTTTTTTTTTTAATAATTAACCTAATCTAACTAGTTCGGTTCCGGGTAACCCACTAAAAATAATCTCTTTTTAGTGTTTGATAAAGGTAAATCACTTTTCTTCTGAAATGTACACATGTTGTTATAATATGGGATTCAACGGAAATAGCAAACGGGATCCATCGGTAATACCTAAAAAACGGGATCAAAAAACGGGATCCAACGGTAATAAACGTGATATCTACCACGCGGGCCCAGCGCGAGTTGGTAGATGTCATAATGTCTTTGAAATTTTGATTCTAGAACATGTCTGCCTCACGATGTTTTGGTTTCCTTCACCGTTTTGAGAGCAGTAGTGATGGAATAATTTACACAAAGTAAACTGCCTGCCGTAGTTCGACGTTACGACCGTCGCAGCTGTTTCCACTGGGCTAATACTGCTCTTGCTCAGATGAAAAGAACATAATCAGCTTATAATGATCTCACTGCTGGAACACAGGTCGCCTCTCTTCGAGAGGGAGTGGCCTGTAAGCTACAACGCGGGCCCAGTGAAGGTTGATGGATGTCACATGATTGTAGGTAATCAAAATTTTGGTTCTAGTACATGCCGGTTTCCTCACGATGACTTCCTTCACCGTTTTGAGAGCAGTGGTGATGAAATTATTTACGCAAAGTGCCTGCCGTAGTTCGACGTTACGACCGTCGCAGTCGTTTCCACTGGGCTAATACTGCTCTTGCTCAGATGAAAAGATAGCCTGACATTCTTATGTAAAGCCAAACACCAAATTTTGCCCAGACGGAGATGACGGGATGAGATGGACTCCTTTAATAAAGATTGGTCCTTGGCAGCTCTGGACAGAGAGAGGACGAAAGAGAGGAGAGAGAGGCTTTTGCCCAGAAGAGGAACATTAATCCATCCATACTAATATTGTAAATGCGAAAGTGTGTCTGTCTGTTACCTCTTCACGCTTAAACCGCTGAACCGATTTAGATGAAATTTGGTATACAGTTTGAGTCCCGGGAAAGGACATAGGACAGTTTTTATGCCGATATTCCCACGGGATCGACACTTATGCGGGTGAAACCGCGAAGCGCTACTAGTGGCTAATAAAAAAATAAAATAAAACATCAAGTTAGTACCGTGTGAACAGCATCGTTTACCATACATAAATCATGTAATTACGACAACTGTACTGTTAACCGACAGTATAAAAGGCAAGTAATGATATTACCACACTTAATGACGAGAAGCAAGCATAATGGCTGACTTTTAATGACTGAGATGTGATGTTACTCAAAATAAGTGTTTTAAAGGAATAAGTTGTTTTTTTCGTGGTAGAGGAAAATAAATGGTGGTTTTGATACCGCTAACCCTGGTGTACCTACAATGTTGTGTTTAGCACACTTATCGTACGAATAATGAGCCGTCGTTTTACTATTAAGGTCGCATTCGACCAAAATATAGGAAAAAAAGACGGGTTGCACTCCGGGAGTGCCGGCAGAAGTGAAAACTTGAATATTAACGTTGAAATAAATCAATTATTAATTGAATTAATATAAGTAACTCATTTTTTTTTTCACTATTTCTGCGTCACTTTTTTCGTCATTAATAGATGCACTTTGTTCAATTTCCATATTTTAAACACTATATACACGAATTTTACGAATACACAGCAGTGTAGGTACTACACCCACACCCATCCATCCATCCATCCATCCATCCATCCATTGTCGTGTGTCACTTGGTTCACTTCGGTTGGTGCCGCCGTAGTAGTCTCTCCTGACGGTCACGTGTCCTGACGCGGTGTGTGATGTGTTTAACATTTTTTACCCATTACAAAAAAGTGTGCAACGCCGCTAAAGAAGTTTACACTTCAAAAATAATTATCTATATACATATATAATCCCCAGCTAGTTATTCTTATGTTTTAATTTCTGTCTGTAGGTCTGATGATCTGAGGGGCAATTCTCGTAATTTTAAGAAAGTTCACAGTCTGATCTCAGTCTCAATCTGTCAAAAATACCTCTAATTTCCCTACATTTTGACAATTCGCACGCTTAATCATACTCGTATACTGACATAACTCAAAAAAGACGTTTTTCGAGAAATCGCAAAAAACGATTTAGTAAACCTGACTTACCTTACAAAACAAGATATAAAAAAAAATCCGAGATAGGCCGAAAGAGGGCGTTAAAATAAACTTCTTGGTATACTTAACTCAACTTTGACCGAAACACTAATCGGTCAGTAGGTATATGATTAAGCGTGCGATTTGTTTGTCGCCGAGATGAGACTGTGACTAGATTTTGATCGTTTTAAATTACGAGAATTGGCCTTCTGATCGCCTTACTCTTTTTGACAGGTAAGTACAGTCAAGAGAAAAACAGTTGGCAAACGTAGTATAAAATACGGTTAAAGCGAAATTAAACTTTTGATGTTTTGTCGAACACGTGCTAAGAGTTTGTTTCCTGAGATAAGTACTTTAGATCATGTAGATCTATATTATACTTAAAAAACCCAAAATGCACTTGTTTTTTAAACCCTTACATAACCAGCAACATTAACTGCAAAAACGCAAGGAAAAGTAATAAAAACGCGTTGAGTACTGATATTGTCATATCGCTCGATATAATCGCGGTATCATTTCTGTTTGTATCTGATATCGTGTGTCAACTTTCTATCAGAAACTTTCCATCTGGCGGTAGGGTTGCCCATGAAATACGATGCGGGGAAATGGTTTCATTTTCACAAAATGGAGGAATGATATTGGCAATATTGTAAACGTGGTTGAGAAGTGGCGGATAATCTCATGATATGTCTGCAATGAAGCTTTTTATGTGATTTTATACTCAATTTACGAGTGACCTCAGCCCACGATTCAACACGAAAAAGCATCACTACATCCGTCCTACCTATAAACTAGGAGAGTGATATGATACCTAGAGTCTGTTCCAAAAGCATCTGATGAAAATGTAATAAAAAAAGTTTAAAAACTAAAACCCGACTACTGAAAAGGATGAAACAAGAAAGAAGTAAGTAGACGAGTGGTCGCATGCCGCTGTACTAAAATATTTATAAGCTAGGTATGGTAACATGCGACCACGGGAAGGTACTTTCTTGTTTCATCCTTTTCAGTAGGTAGTTCACAAGAAAGACTGAGGCTGTGGCGAGACAGTGCTTCCTTACCCAAGCCGTTCGTTCCACCCGCTGAGGACCTCTCACCTGGACATGAGTTACCTTGGGTAAACTGGAAGTCTTTAAACAGACTCCGGACCCAGGTTGGCCGAAGCAAGGAAAACCTGTTCAGGTGGAAATTTATAGATGACTCCGCCTTGGAGTATAAATGTGGTGCTGTTCCACAAACGATGGGACACTTAATATCGTGCCCTGCGTGTCCTGTCAGCTGCACGTTACAGGAACTGATGGACGCTAGTGATGGCGACAAACAAGTGGCCGAATTCTGGGCCGAGTACATTTAGATTGCCACCGACACGCTAAGAAGAAGTAGGTAGTCGGGTTTTAGCTTTTAAACTTATTTTTTATTTAATTATTTTGGGGCTTATTCAAGTAATATACGTTTAAATGTGCTAATTATCTGTTGATCTGTCCGATCAATCCGATCTTTTGATCTTTTGACTGTATCTTTTGATTGTGTCGAGTTAGAAGTTTGATTTTTTTACTTCTTCGGGGGAGTGCAGCTGAAATTTCAACTTGATAACTCCACCCGTTCCTGAAGAAAGGGTCTTGACAAACGGACAACGAAGAGATCTTATAAAGGTTCCGTTTTTCCTTTTGAGGTACGGAAACCTAAAAATAGAATATTGGGTTTAAATATTCAAATAATCAAATCAAAGAATTCAATTTGTAAGTGGCACAGGGCACTACAAATTGGCATCTACATGTACGTTTTCTGATCCATTTGTTAAATTTTTTATCGGTGTTTCCAGTCTTTTTTTACCACTATTCCATATATCCCAGAGAAAACCAAGAAGTTTCCAACCACGTCCCTATAAAATCGCTCCCTCGTAACAGCTTTTTTGTTTTTAAGAAGACTCATTGTAAAAAAGATTTTCACTAAAACGAGATTTCAAAAAACATTTTAGTTCATAAGTTTTACGGGATGAAAATCTCCATCACAATGGCTGTTGCTAGACAGGTGACAGACAGGGGTGGCGCGGATCGATAGCGGCCCTACGCATCCCTTCGTTCATTTTTTATCTCACCAATTTATTGTGACATGTTCCCCCTGAAATCCTCTCTGAATGGTAGGATGATAACATCCCCCTTCGCTGAAGTTTGTTGGGGTAGGCTCCTTTTAATTTTCCTGGACGGTTTGCCTGCAGAAATATGTGAGATAAAAAATCACATTGAAAAAAAAAAAAGGTTTGCAACAGTTTTAGAAATGACTTATCATTTTTAACCGACTTCAAAAAAGGACGTTCTGTATTCAACCCGTATCATGTATGTATGTTTCTTTTCTCAAAAACTAATTCACCAATTTTGATAATTCTTTCACTAATGTGATCTACATACTTTCAGGAAGGTTTTAGTATATAATACATTAGGTAATTACTGTTATGTACGAAGTTATATGCATAAATGTACTGCATCTCCGGCATTTCTTTGCGAATTTTAATGATTCTTCTAATCGGTGTCTTCAATTCTTCAATGCACTAGTGTTAATCGAATTTGCGTGGGATAGGTACAACTAAAAAGTGAAAAATAAAAATTTTTTTTACAAAAAAAAAAATAACCGACTTCAAAAAAAACATTACAAAGTGATAAATAACTTTAATTTCGGAAGTCGGTGTCAAAAAACGAAAATGCGAAACCAACGACACCGACTTGCGAAATTAAAGTTATTTATCACTCTGTAGTGTTTTTTTTTTAAGTCGGTTGTTTTTTTTTTTTTTTGTAAAAAAAAGTGTTTCTTCATGTCGTCCCATTCCTGTTACCGTCAACCAGCCTATTAAGCTTCCAGCTATAATAAAACTGTATTTCCGCGTATATCTCCAACGGTATTGATTTATTGGACTCAAGTATTGTCTCCCGAAAACAATGGACAATGCACCATAACAAGATAAAACGCGGTCTATGCTGAAGTTGACTAGGAATGACCAGGAAGCCTCGACACTAACCATAAGCCATTTCCTCAAATGAATCGGTATTAACTTATCTAGGTTTTATGAACTAGGACTTGGCTACAGAGTTTTTCAAGAAATAATAGACTAAAGCCGGATTCATATTAGTGTGTTGTGTCGTGTCGTGACGCCTTCTGACGCAGTGTTAGCCAATCAAAACTCGTTGTGGATTGACGTAATCCTGAACAGATTCGTTTGATTGGTGTATCCAGAGTCACGACACAACACGACACAGTAATGTGTCTGTGGCTTAAGGTGAATGTGCCATGGTAGACCGCGTAATTTAAATTTTCTTACGTTTTTTGCAATTTGCAGATCAGTGTCAGGTTATATCTTAATCACAATATGATTCGCGACTATAACAGGTACGTATTTAGGTACAGAATGATAATAATTAGAATCATTAATACATCTTTCTAAGTTAGATTTCTACCGAATCTCGTATGGAAAAGTGTTTATGGTAGAAATCTAACTTAAGGTGAATGCGTAGTTGTAGCCCGCGAAATTCAATTTTTCTTACGTTTTTTGCAATTTTCTAGTCAGTGTCAGGTTGTATCTTGATGAAAATTTGATTCGCGACTATAACAGGTACGTATTCACAGAATTATAATCATCAGAATCATTAATACATCTGTTTAAGTTAGATTTCTACCACCAACACTTTTCCATACGAGATTTGTTCTTAACGGTAGAAATCTAACTTAGAAAGATGTATTAATGATTCTAATTATTATAATTCTGTAAATACGTACCTGTTATTGTCGCGAATCATATTTTGATCAAGATACAACCTGACACTGACCTGAAAATTGCAAAAAACGTAAGAAAAATTGAATTTCGCGGGCTACAACTACACATTCGCCTTAAAGAGATATATTAATGATTCTAATGACTATAATTCTGTAAATACATGTCTATTATAGTCGCAAATCATATTTTGATCAAGATACAACCTGACACTGACCTACAAATTGCAAAAAACGTAAGAAAATTTAAATTTCGCGGTCTACCACTGCGCATTCACCTTAAACGAAGCTCGGTGATTGCAAATTCCAACCCCAAAGGTTTACGCTTTCAAACAAGGTACCTAGTTGCTCTGGTTTGGCTGATTTATAATTTTGATATTTTTTTTCATGACTCCTATTAATATCGTATTGCCTACCTTTCATCATCATCTACCTAGCCTTTTCCCAACTATGTTGCGGTCGGCTTCCAGTCTAACCAGATGCAGCTGAGTACAAGTATTTTGCATGGAGTTTTTGGCATTGACCACCTTTATAGTCTTCATTTCTTAAATGCTCCTTTCGTCTTTTGGTTGCAAGCGTGACGTCCTGCTGAGCGCGGGGTTCTAGGTCCGGTTCCTAGGTCGGGAAAAAGGTTAAGCAGTTGATCCTGCGTCTGATCTCCCTCCGGTCGTGTCAGATTGCCGTCCCAACTAACTATAAGAGTGAGGTAAAAAAGAGTGCACCAGCCCCCTTATTCACAAACACTCGATATGCTTCCGTATCGTATCGAACATTAATCATTGTTATCGTAGGAGTCTTCTCAACGCTGTTCACAAGTCCAAAACCAGAAAATTTTGTCAGTTTAAATCAAATAGACGCCCGCTATTCTTCCAACAGCTATTTGCTGTTGAGGGGAAGTCAAATCAGGTTATCGAAATGTCAGGTTTTCGATACGATAGCCTGTCGTATGGTTGTGAATCAGGGCTCTGTATAGAATCTGCGAACACATGTGTCCGCCGAGGTTGGTCGTCATGGTCAAAATTAGGTCTGGAGAACTATTAGTCTTAATTCGTCTTTCGTTAATATTCATAACGATTCATAATTACTGTGATGAAACAAGCTCCCTACCTAACGCATTTAACACTCCACCCTGTTAACGATCTGGAAGCCAGAAGCCAGACAAACCAAGGCCGTAATATAATGCTTTTACGTAAACAAAATCCGCTTAAGTAACTCTTATAAACGCTTATGGAAACTAGGACGCGTTTGTGCGTATACATATGTATGTGTAGCAATGGCGGTTACGGCTGTTTGGAAATTATCATGGTGCAGATGGAGCGGAAAACCGCATCGTGTGGTCGAAATAGAAAAATCTTATGACATTTCCTAATGTGTGTGTTGGGGAATGTTGCGTTGATTGTTTTTACAGATTATGAAGCGGGTGGGAAGTTACGATTTTTAGGGCCCGTCTGCTACATTTTTTGACGTTGGAAAAGCAATCATTTTTGCCCGTTAAAATTTACAGGAGGTAGGTGGATAGGGAACTAAATTGTTTATGACAATCGTACGTATTGGCGTCTGTGGCTAATATAACTATGTAGTTACATTGAGCACCCTTAAGTAAAGACCTCTGCGTGAAGGTCTTAAGATTTCTTAAACACCAGTAAGAAACAAAATACCACTTATACACATAACGAAAAGCGGAAAAGTCTGAAAATATGTATAACAATATGTATTTTCACTTCTCTTGCTCTAAAAGTTTGTCTTTATGTTCTGCTTAGGCGACATAAAATCGCTTTTTATGTTCTAGTGCATAAAGTAATTTTTTTTTCTGAGACTAAGGTAATCAGGCCCAACAGCCACACGCGCAATAAAACTTCGCAAATTAAAGTCGTGATTTATTTCATTTTCTTTAATTTATACCACTTCCGTGTTTTCTATCGTTAATTTAATAAAATCAGGTAAAATAGTTGTCATTTATTATTTAAAAACGCAAAGAAACGTTTTTATGACTTGGCAGTATGAAGTACCCAAGTCGAATGACAAATATTGAAATAAAAAAAAAAAATCTTTTAAAAAGTTTCGTGGCGGTTTTATCTGTGGTGGCGGGAATTAGCTATGCTTTGCAACATTTTTGATTAATTATGTACTGTAATACTTTATGCCTGTTTCTTTTTCTCGCAATCGAAGTGAAAAGCAGAGTGTATAACTCAGGCATAAACGAGCCATTTTACCCCTCGACTTAACTATCCACCCTCGCCTGCGGCTCGCGTGGATATAAACGTCTCGGGGTAAAATAGCTTCTTTTATGCCTTAGTTGTACAATCTACTATTTCACTTCTCATGCTCTAAAAGTCCGTCTTTATGTTGTGCTTAGGCGACATAAAATCGCTTTTTATGTTCTAGTGCATAAAGTAAAATTTTTTTCTAAGACTAAAGTAATCAGGCCCAACAGCCACAGGCAAAATAAAACTTCGCAGATTAAAGTCGTGATTTATTTCATTTTCTTTAATTTATACCACTTCCGTGTTTTCTATCGTTAATTTAATAAAATCAGGTAAAATAGTTGTCATTTATTATTTAAAAAGGCAAAGAAACGTTTTCATTTTTTGGCAGTATGAAGTACCCAAGTCGAATGACAAATGTTGAAAATTAAAAAAAAAAACTTTAAAAAAAAGTTTCGTGGCGGTATTACCTGTGGTGGCGGGAATCAGCTATGGATGCAACATTTTTGATTAATTATGTACTGTATACTTTATGCCTGTTTCATTTTCTCGCAATCGAAGTGAAAAGCAGAGTGTATAACTCAGGCATAAACGAGCCATTTTACCCCTCGACTTAACTATCCAACCTCGCCTGCGGCTCGGGTGGATATAAACGTCTCGGGGTAAAATAGCTTCTTTTATGCCTTAGTTGTACAATCTACTATTTCGTTTTTATCTATACAATTAAATAAAATTGGAGTGTCTGTTTGTAATATTAAAATACCGCTTTTTACTAAATGCATATGGATGTATACACAGTACATAATTACCAAAATAACATTTTTTTAAATTTTTGTCTGTATGTTTGTTCCGGCTAATCTCTGAAACGGCTGAACCGATTTTAACGGGACTTTCACTGGCAGATAGCTGATGTAACAAGGAGTAACTTAGGCTACTTTTATTTTAGAAAAAGAATCAGGGTTCCGCGCAAAAAAATTAAAACGATTTCCGTCATGCAAGCGAACGAAGTCGCGGGCACAGCTAGTAAATACATAGAAATCTCGATGTTTGGTCAAGTTCTTAAATCCGAGAGAGGCATGGGCGGTTCGCTTGTTAAGTATAAGTACTAACCTCCATACAACACTACCTCATTAACATCGTTCTTTCGAAATCATGCGTAGGCTTCAATATCTCTCTACTACTTTTTATTTGGCAGTAAGTTAATCCCTTCATGAATATAATCCACGTGTGGGTGAAATGAGGATAATCTTAACTGCCATCTGACTATTTGATCAGTGATAAAATGTCCACGAAACTAATTCGAGACATTTATTTATTTATTTATATATACTTTATTGTACACCACAAAAATACATAACATGAAATAAACACATTAAACACTACAAAATATACAATGGGCGGCCTTATCGCTTTCTGCGATCTCTTCCAGGCAACCTTGGAATGGACAGTGATTTCCCTGGACATAAAATGGGGCTGTTGTTGGTGCAAATATTATGCATAATATTAGACATTATTGCTGAAATAAAATTGAGAATTTTTAAAGTTTGTTTTGAACTTTCGTGCGACTAAATTAAAAACCAATTAGGAATTTGAAAACTGCTCGAGAACCTACACAAAAGATTTTTGTCACATCAAACCAGTAGGTAATTATTTTTTCCGTGGGGAAATCCTCTTGGATAACTCAGGGAAGAACGGAGGGTTATGTTAAACCCGACTAACCGATTAAAACCTCACTGTTCCTTCTAGTACCATGAATCGGGGACCCGGGATATACTTGTACATTCGCCGCACCCTGACTGGTATCAGCCCGCCATGCCCAGCGGGCTCCATTACTAAGTGCGGCCAATCCCAACACTGCTCGAGCGACAACATATCCTAGATTTCGCCGCCCGCAGGCGGTGTGGTGGCGGTTATGGTGGCTGGAGATCGTTAAGCAGCCTTCGACGCCCAGCTGCTTTTCTGGAATCTCTGGAATGAGCAGTATGTTCCCTCTTCGCCGCCTCCTTTGCACGCATCACCTCCTCACAAAAAGAGGCGACAGCATCCCACGCGTTTTCGCTTCCAACTATGGACTGTACCACGCCCAGAAGTGAGAGATCACCCGCACCAAGTGTCGCGACGAGGGCACAGCGCTGTTGGGCCCAAGCTGAGAACTCCTCCAACGTATGTTGCGCTGTGTCCTCGTGGCAGTCCACACGGTGATGACAAGCATGCGTCCGCTCCCGACCTATCAACCATGTCCTAGAAGGACATATTTTGGTCTTCACACGGGTCAGCTGCGCCGTGCGTAGTACCCGCATCCGACGTGCGTATATGACCAGATGTGTGACCGTGAACGAAGCAAGGGCAGGGTGTAGTATAGGCACACTTCTACCTTACCCTTCGGGGATTATAGGCTTGATGTTATGACGATGATTACAAAGAAACGAATAAATAAGCTTTAAGTTATTTTGTAAGAACAAAATCTGGCATACGTGCAACTATGTTTATGTAATGTCATACATATAAGCATGTATGTATTTAATATTTATCCTCTCTTTAATTACAAAGATGAAACTGATAACACAGCTTCCTTATTAACGACATTTAATTTGTGAAAGCTTAATAAAAAGTAATTTTATTCGGTGAGAAAGTGAATATAATTGCGATCAGTTTCGATGCACTTCTCATAATTTTGGATTGGATTTTGTAAAATGTCGATTATACGGTACGTTTTGGTAACTTTCAGTGTTTAAAAGATATTTAAGAGAACGTTCGTTATGGTTTCGATTGTCAACAACAAGCAGTGTCAAATCAAAAACAAGTAATTTATGAAATCTGCAATACTAAAGCCAAATCTCACTGCTGCTAATGCTTCATGTTAAGCTCAATTTTTCATATCATATCGTTGATATCATTGCTGTCGAACATAATCTATCGCATTTAAGTTTAAAATAAAAAATAATACGTGAAATTGCTGAAGAGCTTTAAAATACATATCTATATTTTTATTAATCTTTCTTGCATCCATGTCTTCACTATCATTCGCCAATCAGCATTACCCTAAAAGCAGAAGTTTCACAATAAAACCGTTTTTATTACACATCTCTTTCATCTTTCATCATCGTCATTGGCAGCCGTGTTCCACCCACTCTGCTGAGTATACACCTCTTCCCTTTTGTGCCAAGCTTCCCCCCTGCCCTATGCGAGTCTCATCCAGGTCTTGGACCTAGTGATGGCGCTAAACAAGTGGCCGAATTCTGGGCCGAGTACATTTAGATTGCCATCGACACGCTAAGAAGAAGATCCAGGTCTTCCCCGCGACCGTCAGAAGGTCGTCCACCCACCTGCGGGGTAATTGCGTAACAAACTATCAGTAGCAATGGGTTTCATTTTGACAGTTCAACAACATACATTGCTTTATTTACGTTGTTGAGCAAACAAATTTTTCGAACTTATGAAGCAATGGTTTAGCAATATCTGTCAAAATTATTCAGATTGAGATTGATGTGTTACCAGGTCATTAATCTGCTAACGCTCATTCTACAGTTTCTTCTTTTTTCTCTTAACTTGCTTCTATAATATACCTTTCTTACAACCATCCAATCCCAAACCACCACTAATAATAACCTTCCACACCACAAATATCTTCACCAAAACAATATGCGCAGCCATTAAAGTATCGAGTTTATCGTTCACCGAACTGTACAATACTGTACATTTAGCAGACGAAATAACTCAAGGGCAACGCACCAACAGCTATATTTAATTACACCAATGGCCGGTAGGCTTGGAGTAACAACAACACTGGAAGTTGGGAAGCTGTTTATAGATATTGAGAACGGAAATAATACTGAGGTACCTGTATTCCTGGCTGGAAAGATTTAAGTTTTGTGCTGTGAAAAGGATAGTATAATGCTCTTTTCTATGTATTAACACGTTCACTGTCCAATGACTCCAACGGAGTCACATTTGTATCAAATTCATATGTCCATGACTCGTTGGAGTCATAATCCAAAAGTAAATTTGATGTTTTTTATTTGACTGGACGTATGAATAAAAAAAAAAATTTTAGGCCGTAGTAGTAGTATGTAATTCCTTATACTTAATGATTATTGTGTCAAGTTAGGGCGAGATTGTTGGTGGACGTACGATTACATTTTATAACTTTGTACTGGGACAGGGAACGTGTTCAAGTTACTCAAAAGCTCTGTTAAATTCAATCAAATTCGGAAAAGGCAGGCCACACCAAAATGTACAGAGAAAGGTACTTTCTTATTTAGAATACTTAGATGACAGGGTAAGGTAAGGAATTTGAGAAAAGATTGGGAAAGAAGACGATTATTACGGTGAATGCCATTTTGTTATTGTGACAACAAAATTGTGTGATATATTATAGTGACCATAACACTACGTATGAGAATTATGACGCACAGTACAATAGATAACTTAGGAAACTAAGAAATAAAAAATCCCCCTGATTTAAAAGTGGTTTTTCTTCACAACACCTGTCATGTCGGATGATACTATTTTATGTAGTGGTAATAGGTAGGTACATCACTTAATGACAGAGAAACTAAACGCGGCAGCCATGCGCCAGCGCATACATGTAAAATGTATGTATTGTCGTGCATCGCGTGTACTAATCACGGGTTTTTTTACTGTTTTCCCATACTCTTACTTTGTCACATATACTGAGATATACCTGTTCACACTTCTATATGATGTTTTATAAAAAATATATATTTTATAGATAACAAAAATATCGATGAGGATTTATGTCCTTTAACCAAGATTTAATTAATAACTATCCTATATGCAGAAGGCAAAGGATTGAATATTCTGGTGAAATTTCAGTGGCGAAGGTACCATACAGCTCGATTCCCACCGGCTTCCCTTCGAAAATTCAGAACATAACCATAGTATGGTTATGTTCTGAATTTTCGAATATTCAATTCATAATTGAAATTTTTTTTGGCATATTTTTTTGCTCCGGCTTACCTCTGTCATAAATTCACCCTTCGCCACTGTAAAATTTAGAAGTGATTTTCGTCCAATAAATATTATTTTAAAAGATGATTCAAGTGCTAAAAATAAACAGATAGGTATAGGACTTATCAGCTGTTTATCACCCAAAACAATTAATAAAGAATATGAACAAGAAAGAGCAACTGTTACACGCGCAGATAACACCAAACTCCAAAGTACCAACGCACTATACGCAAGTATTTTTAAACTTTCGACTCACCTTGAATCAATAAGCAAAACCTCTATAATACAAAACAGCGATGACTCATCATCACTTCATTGATCTAGATAAAGTGGCCAGGAAGCTCAAACTGCCCAATTCACCTTAATTTACCAAAAAGTGTACCAACAAAATGGTAAGGAGTTCACTAAACTTTAACGCTAAACATTTACACCGCCCACTTGCGTTAATTCTAGCACATAGGTTTGTTTCTTTACGCGCTAAGTGTTGTGTTTGCGCAGAGTACCGATATCGACTCATTGGCCTAGTGGGTAATGGTCTTAGGTGTTAAAATGTCTTGGATTCATTTCAGAAGTTGTGAGGCATGACTAGCGAAGGGCTGGATGTTGATAAAGTCATCAGAATAGTAATTAATGATAATGGAGACGCGTTAGATATCAATCAAAATGATAACTAAGAAACTAAAGGTAAAGAGTTTGGAAAAACATGGGTTTGACTCAAGGCAATTAGAATATATAGCTCGTGAAGGAAGAAGTAAGAGCTCTGTCCAACCCTTTTCCGCATACCTTGCTTGATGAGAGTGCATTTAATATTGATAAGAACTGGAAGTAAATATCTCGGTATCGGCAGTTTGTTCCGAAATCACTTAAACACGTCCTGTATTGAACGATTTTGGAAAGTGAAAGGAGCCATTTTGTGCTTCGAGAGAAATTACACATATTTGTAACAAGAGGAAGAGCTTTTCCTTTTAATTAAATGAAATTAAACATTTTCTTTTGCACTGTGTTGTGATATAACCAGATAGAAGTAGAAATAACCTACTAACTAATCCGTCTAGCAAGTGTACACAAAATTTAACATTATGTTGTTGAAATATGTTGTAGTATAATCAAGATTAATAGTTTCCTTTGTATGAAATGGCAGAAGAGGAGCATCATCTCGGTAAGAATGACCTAAGACCTATAGATTAGTCTACCAAGTGTATTATGCACAGACCAGCACTGGCACTGCTAGTTCCTATAAGCATACACTGTACGATAATACTGCTATATGCACCCACTCTTGACGAACAGATTTGAAACATGTAGTAGCACTGCACGTGAGGAATTTGCTGATGACCATGCTCCCTACAACATGGAAAAAGAGGAGAACACTGTTACGTACACGGAGCCAGTGGCATGCATTGGTTTTCAGAATAGGTAGGCACTAGGCCGGGTCTAGTCTAGGCAGACGCGGTCACTAATCAGAAAAATAAACGTGTGGTCGGGGAACCCCCGGCAGTAACTAAGTTCAAAACAAAAATAATTTAGTGAGTTTCTTAATTGTGGGGCACACAAACTAAAATGTAATTGACGGGCTTATGTTGATATATCGAGGTAGGCCTTCGATCAATAATTGATCGAAGAGGTAGGCACTGCTTATATGCCTATATGCAATACACGCCACTGTACGGAGCTGAGAATCAGAATGATGAAGTACCTATTATTATTTCCGACTGCACAATAAAGCAACATTTAATGCGCTAAATTGGACAATTACAATAGACCTAATGGTAAATTAATTGCATATCGCCTACAAAAAGCAGTTCTTAGAATTGACTCCTTTGAGTAACAAGTAGCGTGGTGGGATTACAAAATTATTGTACGGTTTATATCTTCAAACAGACCTTGTATTATTAATCATGAATTTAACAGAGAAGCAATTAATGTCAGATTTGTAATTGATAAATTATAAATATTAATGTGAATCGATGAAGCAACAGTTTTAAGGCAAGGATCCTACTCATGAGCTCGTCAAAGGTAGTACTATCATCTAATTGTACATATTTCGACTACTCAATCTACCTAGCCTTTTCCCAACAATGTTGTGGTTGTCTTTCAGTCTAATCGCATGCAGGTGAATACCAGTATTTCGACTACTAAATAGCAGGTACCTAATGTTATTTTCATATTGATTTTTTGTCTGTCTTCATCAATGATATCATAAGTATAAATCCCAATACGTAAGATATTAATCCGCTTTGGGAAGTCTGCAATAAGTTGAATTGTCGACGATTCAAATCTTTTCACTACACGTCTTCGTTAATCATTACTAGTCAGAATTTTAATTCGATTCCAGATTTGACATTAGCTACTGTCATTTTGTGAAATAATGATACCACATATAATAGTGTAGTGATGAACACAAAAATCGATAAACAATCAGTGTGTGTTCATGATCACATTTTTTTATTTATTTCACACACAATTATAAAAGAAAAGTCTCAGATCGTTAATTAATCGTCAAAACTAAATTATCGGTTCAGAAATATTTAATTTCCTGATATACTTAGTTTACGAGAGTAAAATTATAAACGAGAAGAATCGATCCGGAATTATTCCATTTCCATATCGAATAATTTCGCAACGTCACTATTTAGTACTTGTCATAACGTTGCAACACTGAAATTGTCAAATCTGGAATCGAATTAAAATTCCGACACATTGAGACCTAACAAACTAATATCAATTGTAAATCCTAGCACAGACAGTTAAATTCTCAATCAATCTTGCACAACATTAGTGCAATCAATCACTACAACCATTGATTAAGTTGGCAACACTGCTAATGTCTTCCAAAGGTTAAGTCTCATGTTTGGGGAGTCTTTTTGCTGAATCAATCATTTGTAACAACTGGTTGAGGGTAATGAGCGTTTGAAGGATTGTTGGTGATTAGAAATGGGAAAATAGACGTCTTAGGCTAAGTGGAGGAAAACTAACTATTGTTAGATACTAATGAAGAGCTAGAGACATTTATATATATTCGTGAAATATTTAACGATATGCTTGAGAAGACCACAAGGTTTTTTTGTATATTAGCCTACACTGTGCCACTGCTAAGCAAAGGCTTCCCCCAAATCCTTCCAGGCATCCTTTTCTAGGGCCACCTCGATCCAACCCTTGCGGTACGCGTCTAGGTCGTCTCGCCACCTCTTCGTGGGCATATAATTTTTATAATTGTATTACCATAGATGTCCTCATTCATTAATTAAGACCTAACAGGAAAGCTACGCAGAATTAATTGTTGAAATAAATAAATCTAATTGATTTTCCAGACAAGAGACAAATTATTATTTTTAAAAAGAGTAACCGTGGAGTTTCTTGCCGGCTCTTCTCCATAGGAAACGATCAACTGGAACCGTGCACCTAGCTTCTGACGTTTCATAAGTGCCAATAATGTGAAATAATTTTTTTAAAGATTAACAAAAAATTACATTAAAAGTGATGTGGATTCTACTGAGTCTCGTCCCTCTTCAAATTCAACCAATCAACGAAAACTGAAACGTTATTTCACAAATTGAATAAAGCCACAAGTGAAGACATTATCACATCGCATAATGGACTTGATCAGGCACAATCAGTGCCGTGGGCTTAATGATAAAAGTCACCAATAAATCTTCATTAATCAGGACTAGTTTAACCCAGATTGTAGAAACTGTAATCTTGTAGTAGCTCGTTTATCAATGACGTGGGGCCAAGAAATGAGAGGAACAATAATTGTGGTTAAGTAAATACGATTTATTCATGTCTAGTGCTATTTGTTTGCTGTCTATATTGTTGTGGTTAAGGGTCAGTTTCTGATTCTAAATTATGATTTCCTTTATTTCATTTGCATATATTATATTGGTTACATTTTTAAATACGACGATATCATAGTGAAAGCCAAGGAGTGGCACGAGCTCATGGCACTGCGGAAGAAGAGGAGGTGGGACGCCAACAAACAACATCAGAAGGAAATTCTATATATTTTTATTAAAAAAACATTTTAAAAACTGTGGCCCATCGGCATCAGGAACAGGGTCCAAGTTGCCGGTTGTCAGAACCTCCTCACTATGCGCACCGTGTCCAGAAGTACTGCTTTCTGAATCAAGCCCTTGACCCAGCGACGCAATGACAGCCTCCTGCGGTGTTGGTCGAGGCTCTCACATTGTGATCGTATTGTTTTTCATCTTCACAGTCTAACTAATTATGTTGTTTTGACTATCCTGATTCTGGACAAGTAAAATCATTCGAATTATTCCCCCGGTCTCTAATAAGAAAGTTAAAGGTAAAACCCAACATCGTACAAACAAGGGGGTTTTTTATAAACGATGATTAAAGTTAAGTGACGTTTAAATGTCAAAAATGTATGGTTAAACAGTCGCTAATCACTACTTTAGGCAACGTTTATGAATAAAGGGGCAAATGTTTTACCAAAAGTGACCAGTACTTTCAGCCAAATGACAAACCTACTAAACATAAAACACGCAATATAGAACAGAATATACTTAAACCAACTCAACCATCTAATATATTCGCTATTTCCATAGCCCCAAGCGTAACCGCGGTTGCATTACACAAATCATTGGATCTATGCAGATGAATGAGTAACAAAACCGACGGGACAGTTTTAAGACGGCCATTAGATAGCCCGGGGGTAGACAAGGCGTAAGACGCATGCGCTGTGCGTGCTACAAAGTACATGTTATTTGATTAGGTCTTGAAGTATGCTCAAGTTTATGGAGGCAAGGGAAAGGAGGAAGAAGTAGATGAATATAAAATGGCGTTATAAAGTAATATAATGTATATAGATGGACAAGAGTGAGTGAAGTCATGCAATATTTTGAAGAAAGTTGCAGCGTTGAGAAAGAAAGCAAAAAGATGAAGACACAATGAAAACAGCAGAAGAAGTGGGTAGCTTTAAAAACACATTTCATAATTAATAGATAGCAAAGAAAAGAAAACTGTGACAGAAAACATCGTGAGAAAACCTTGTCCTTGAACCAAACATTCGAAGATATAATAAATAATAATATTTATTTCGCTCTCAAAGTACAACAAAAACTTTATCTATGTACACTACAATTTAAAAAGGTATTTGATGGTTGTACAGCAGCACGTAATTGATGATCTACTAACTCCCAAACTAAGTCAAGCTTGTATTTTGGGAGTTAATGGTTTTTAAGTTGCAGGGCTTACATAGACACATATGTGATATGTACCAACCCGCACTGGGCCAGGGTGGTGGCTCTCACAGAGAGGAAGCCTGTGTCCCAGCAATGGGAACGTTATAGACTGATTATGCTAAAGAAAGGAAAAACAATACACTATTTTTCTAAGAACTGATACTAGCTAAAGCAAACGTAAATCTATATGTATACAAATCGTGTCCATTATTTCATCAATATCAGAGAACTTAACTAGAATAGATGTAAAAGATATCAGAAACAAGAAAACCTTCAGCCAAGGCCGTTACTATAAAGATAAGGCGCCGAATGGTATCAGAGCAATGCATATGCAAATCTAAGCAGTAAAGATTTCCATGGTAATACAAATGTTACAGCCCTCGTTAACACCTACAGAGTAAGTAATGTCGGAACATTCTGCTATTGAAACGTCTGGTAAGCTAGGCTTGGAATAAATGTACGTAGTCATTGAGTTAGAAAATTTATTAAGGAATGGAAAAATATATGAAGGTCGATTTGCAAGAAATGCTAAGTTCCATAGAAGATAAAAACTCAAGTTATTTAGGATCACAATATTTTTACTAGGGAGTTCACTGGCTAAAGCAGCTTACCTTCTTTACACGGATTATTTGTCACTAGCTTCTGCCTGTAACTTCGTCGTGGTTCCTAACCCCGTCACATCTTCATCACACTTCGTTTTCGCTTAGCGTTCTTTCTGAATTTTTTTTCTTTTTGTTCTGCCCTTTAGGGTCCTAGCGTGATGTAACATCACGTTAGGACCCTAGCCTAAAATCTTCCTCAAGAATTGGTCTATCAATTTAAAAGTGAACTAATAGTTCCAGAGATTAGCGTGTTCAAAGAAACAAACTCTTCAGCATTATTATTAGTATAGATAGATATGGCAACTACGACATGAAGACTAGGTACTATCTCTACCATAGATATGTATATCTCTACCAACTGTGGCAGTCAAAACAAAAAAACCACCTCACTTTTTGCAGCACCCTTCAAAACTGACGAAGCGACAATCAGACAGAAGTAGGACCAGAATCCAGACCACACGGCAAAGCTATGTCCACAAAACATTAACACCATTAGTGCTGGCAACAAAAGTGTTTTTCAATATGTCCTCAACGAGATATTAATTCTCGCGCTGGGCCATAAGGCTATAACTCAGGGCTCAATTAGGGCCACTGGAGACAGTTATTGAGGAAGTGGCCCTGCTGGATAGACGCATCGGGGACATTGTTTGAAGATGAAGCTCTATAAATTGGTGTCTTTGTTGTGTTGGACGGTGAAGTGCAGCTTGCGTTAGATGGAAATGGTTTTAGACTAAAACAGTTTTTGGCAATGGTCGATCTCTCGGTCGGTCATAATGAAAAGGAAACGACGGAGATGAGAAAGCAGAAGATGAAAGAGAGATAAAATTTTTAAATGTTATCGTATTTTTGAAAAATAAAAACGCGATGTTGAATATTAAAATAATGTTAACGAAAGATTAACAAAGCCTAGAAAACAATTAAGACCAAAGCAGACCATGACCACTGTATTCATTGACATTAGCATAATCAGCCAATAATGTTCCCACTGCTGGGACACAGGCCTTCTGTCTGTGAGAAGGATTGGGCCGTAGTCTGCCACGCGGGCCCGGTGCGGGTTGGTAGATGTCACATGTCTTCGAATTTACGGTTCTAGGATATGCCGGTTTCCTCAGGATGTGTAGAACAGCGGTGATGAAATTATTTACACAAAGTAAAGCGCCTGTCTGGGTTCGAACCTACGACCTACAACTCGCAAGTCGGCTGTTACCACTGGGACACGACACGACTGCTCTCATTTAACGTCATGGTTAATTTGAACTATACATACTCGTACAATGACCGAGTGAGCATGCGTGGTGATCTATGCGTGTTTCCTCTCGAGATGAGAAAAGGTTTCACCCAAGTCAATTACTGTCTTTTTCCACGTATTACATTTTAGAAGGTAATTACCCACTTACAATGCCATAGCCCTCGGAATGCAGCTGTCACCACGGCTGACCTGCCATAGCTAAGTATAACGGTGCTCATATGTTGCATATATGTGTTATATTTCACCCGCAAGGTCGTACTGTGCGTCCGTCACGCGTTCCTTACTTTTTGCTGTGGTTCAAGGTATGAGAGGTCACTAGTTTTTCTTTAAGATTACTGAATGTTACATTACGTATACGTTTGCTGCATTCCTCTAGATTTTTTTGTATTGTGCTTTTTGCGATGCTTTGCTCTGTAGGTACCCAAAGCCACACGAGTCCTGGACTCAAGTTCACGTATCCCCAGGTAGTTGAACTAAAGAAGGCATCTGGGGACAAACGGAACTTGAAAGATACCTATGTCCAGCAGTAGACTACGATGGCTAGTTTGACCAATTTGTGTTATCTCAAGATCCGTCCAGCAAACTCTCTCTCTGTTTAACCTTTTGAACGCCATTGTCACATATATGTGACAAACGAAATCTTACCCTGAACGCCAACGTCATAAATATATGACAAAATACACGTCGGTCGTCGTCGTCGGATATTATGAAATAAACAATTTAATACTTTTGTGTATTTTTATTTATTTAATTTAAAAGTTTAAGCTTTCGTCTATATTGTATTGCATGAAACTAATATAAATAAACCACCAATATCAAGAAATTTGTTGTTTTAAGTGTGTGTTTGTTGTTGTGTTGTTAAAGGTATCACAGTTATTCGTCCGTCATCATCAATTTAAACTAACATTGACCAATAACTTGTACGTGTGGTGCAAACTGTCAATATAAGTCGGTTATAAATAAATTTTAAGTTTTGTTCCTCCGTGTACGATTTTCTGGAGAAATTTCCCTTTAGATTAAATTGTGTTTTCAAGAATTTTCTCTTAACAGTTCAAAACTGTCTGTAAAAAGGTTTAATGAAATAAATGCTTTAAGTTTGTGGTAAACATAAAATGTCCATCTACGTCTACGTCCTTCTGTTAACATTTAATTTATCGCTTTTGCTTATAACTTAACCCAGCACGTTCTACTGCATTATAACCGTGATAAATAGCAAAGAATAATGAATCGCAAATACGTTTAGTGTATTTGTGAGCAGCGAATGCTTGACCAATCAATGGTCTAGATATGGCTGTCATCCGGCCGCTGCTTTTTATGGCTTTTTCAACGCTATAAACGTGTTTGATAAGAATAAAATTGCTTTTGAGTTTAAGGTCGGAATAGGAATTGCCTTTTTTGTCGTCAGTATTATCATATTAGTTAAACATGGATTACTAATGAATTATTAATTACTAGCTTCTGCCCGTGACATCGTCCGCGTGAAATTTCTTGTTTGGCCGACCCCGTCGCATCTATTACTTCGTTTTCGCTAACAGTTTTTGCTCGTCTCCCAAAGGTCCTAGTGTGATGTAAAATAGACTATAGCTTTCCTCAAGAATTAGGCTATTAAATGCAAAAGTATTTTTTCAAATCCGACTGATAGTTCCAGATATTCTAGAGCTTTATTATTAGTAGATAAGCATCGTCATGAAATTTTAGCAATGGTATATTGTAAAGAGTTCAGACATGAATTTTAGCTAAATTGGATTCCGAAATAATTGAAAAAGGTGAATGAAAGAAAACCTAGAGCAGTGTGCGAGCTAGTTATAATATAATAATATTAAAGCCACAAGTTCCTACGTATGGCTTCAAGAAACGCTTCAAGGGCTTCTGATTATGTTATGGTTTGTTTAACAATAAAATTGTATTTGTAGTGTTTTAGACGATAGGCGCCTTGAAAATATTTCAGTGATCATTCTCACAAACATTGTCTGTTTAAATTCTCTTTCTAGCTAAGTATGTAGTTAAAAAAGTCCTACTGAAATTTACTGTGATACCTCTAGCAATACTGATAGAGTTTGATGAATTAATTCCTAGCAAAGTCATCATCTGCCTAGCCTTTTCCAGGTCTACAGGACGGCTACCAGTCTAACCGCATGCGGCTGACTTGGTAGTTAGCTGCATTCGGTTAGAGTGAAGGTCAGGTAGGCAGTCGCTCCATGTGAAATACCCCTCCACAACCCAGTTACTGGGTAATACTATACCCCTTGGTAAGACTGGTTGTCAGACTTTCGGGCTTCCGACGACCCGTAACAACTGTCAAAGATTCACTTTCAATTCCTAGCTAAGTCAAGTCACTTTTTAACAAGAGCATTCGATAATTGCAGTCTTCCAACTTCCAACCAAACTAAACCCAGCCAAACAACAATACCTCACCCACCACCGCCCAATTAACCAATCCCGATGTCAGTACACAACTGGGCCACAATGGCCCAACCACTGAGCTAATTCCACAAAATTATCGAGTAGCCTCTCTAATTACTCACACTTGGCCGAACGCCGACCGTTATGGAGGCGGTGAAGCAAGTTCATTGTCACAGTTTAGACCAGCAATTGTGTATGCTTGGGTGGTTTGACTATTTGATTTTGCACTAGTGACTTATTTTTGTTGTTTATAGTAACAGAAAGATCAAGACTATTTACGATGACATCTTCAAAAGTTAATCGAAAACTTTATCGTAAATTATGTCGTGAGTCGACGGATATTGGTTTTAATTAGCTTAGCATACATAAACTATTAAAGCACCTGATTATGTTTATTTTTGTGTCTTTGTATAAATTGTAACAGCTCGAAAGAAAAATATGTAGATTCGGGAGTAAAGAATGATAAAAATACTTCCAAAGTGTATTCTTGATATTTAACGATGAAAACTACAGGCACCTACCACTGTTTGTCTCTGCATCACCCAAAGGTTGACTAGTAGAAAACACCTATGGCATTAAGTCCGCCTCTGTACATTTATGTGCTTAAAGTATTAAAAGACATGGTAAATTGGTCTATTCCCAATCAAAGCTTTCTCCTCATAAATAGGCCACAACTCCAAAACAGACCAGAACAATTCATTTTCACATCGACAGAATGGTGAAATTTCAAATCATTTCGGTCGATTTCTAGGCATTTACATACAATTATTGAAATTATTTATTCCGAAGTAATCGTAGCGACCTTAGTCACGCTTTAGAATTAACTATACACATTGTTTATGGCATTCTGGAATGTTCCTTTCTCAAGAGGTATTTGACTTTTGGTATAGACAATGATAGGAAAATTTAGAAATTCAATCTGAAGTAGTTTCAAGAAATGCATTCTCTAAGGTCTAGAATAGAGAAGTTTCAATGGACTTCTGCCCTTTGAAAGTTCTCTAGTCTAATCACATTTTAACCAAAACAGCATTCCTGCTGTTCTGGTTAAAATGTGATTATTAAGGCACTTCTGAGGGGCAATTCTCGTAATTTTAAGAACGTTCACAGGTTGTTCTCAGTCTCAATCTGTTACAAATACCTGTAATTTCTCTACATTTTTGACAAATTCTGGACATTGATTATCGCTGAGATGAGATTGTGACTAACTAGATTTTGAACTTTTTTAACGTAGCTGCCGACATGGTTCTTAAGAAAATGCAAGGAGAATAATGTATGCTACAAAAAAAAGGATAGATAAACTACTACTCAAGAAGAAATGGCAATTAAAAGGGTTCCGTAAAAAAAAAATATGAAGACAAAACAGCAACTGCTTATTGACCTAGCTGGAAATTTGTTTCAAAACGATATCTAACTTAAACGTCTATTTGACCTAAGTATGATACCACGCATCATCATCCTTCTCGCATTCATATTCGCAAGATGGGGTCAGAACCGTACGACATTGTCCCATACGTCCATCAGTCGCCATCTTAGTATTTACTTACGTCCTAGCCATCCAATCCATCACTAGCCAGTTACAGCGTGTTTTAGCCACTAAACATAAAAGTCACGTGAACATTTTACGTCTAACGGCATACCAAGATTCAAGTCCACGTGAGCGAGTAACAGGCTAATTTGATTAACTATGGACAATCCGACGCGCTCGCCATTCATTAATGTTTACTTGTTAGCAATTTGAAACGCTTCAGTGATTTCAGTAATAGCTTAATGAAGAATTTGAGGCTTAAAGGCATTGTTTGTAACAGGATTATGAACAGCTATAATATTAGCAGGTTATTCATAAAAGAATCAGTAACCTACAACTAAAGTAACTCTTTAGTTGTAGATGTTGTTGTCTTCTCATATAATATAATGAATGTAAGTATATAAAACCTTGTAAAACATTTTAAAAGAGTAACGGTGGAGTTTCTTGCCCATTCTTCTCCATACGAAAATTGATTCTAGTCGCCCCTTCCAAAGGTAGTGGAAGGGGCGACTAGAATCAATTTCGTTTTATTGTAATTTTTGACGTTCAAAAGTGCCTTTAATGTGCCTATATGAAATAAAAGATTTGACTTTGACTGTGACTTTGACTTTTAAGTGAGGAATCGCATGGGATATGTCCAGGCATGTTCTTTATGGTACAGCCATTGGGGTAATTTAAGGATACATTGGTTCAGTCATTGGGTTAAATTGAGGTAAAGCTTAAGTGGCAGTGGGCAGGGCACATTGCTCGCAGAACAGATGGCCGATGGGGCCGAAAGGTTCTGGAGTGGCGACCGCGTACCGGAAGGCGTAGCGTTGGAAGGCCTCCCACAAGGTGGATCGACGACCTTGTGAAGGCCGCAGGAACTCGTTGGATGCGAGAAGCACAAAACCGGTCGAAGTGGAGGTGCTTGGGGGAGGCCTATGTCCAGCAGTGGACGTCTTTCGGCTGAAATGATGATGATGATGATGAGGTAAAGCTTTTTAAGACATAGCCCCCAGTTTAGAGGCACGGTGAAGGAGTCGTTGTGAAGATACGAAGGTTGGATTGTTTCGATCTTCTTCGTGTCGAAGGACTACGCCCGCACAAGTTCGTACAGAAGGGCGCACGTCAAAGGTAAAAAAACAATATAAGCTGGCCTCGAATTGTACGAGTATGAAAACTCCATACTGACGTACCGACTTGCGGCCTACTGTACAGCTGTGGATGTATTGTGCAAAGCCTATGCTTTAGAATAGAGCGGAAGACTTCGGTTTTTTTCGTGCCCCCTCGTGCCCGTGACGCTTCTGTCAGATATTCGCATGATAGTCGGCTGGCTGTAGATCCGCGCTATAAAGGTCGACGCGCACCGCACGCACCGTTAGTGGCGGGTATTTAGGTCGGCGCACGCGCCCGCTACAGTATGCCACACTGGGTGACGGGGTGAGGGATAAGCGGTAGCGATTTTGACTGACACGTAAGTAATGGTTGGTAAATCACACTTGTATTGTGCGTAGGAAGGGACTCCCTTGCAGCGTCTATGTTTTTGGACAGGTATAATCTGAGAGTCTTCAAGTCTCTGATAAGAGTACTCCTAAACAAGGGTGTACTATCGTCAACCGCATCATATCTTGCCACCAAGTGAGATAGTGGTCAAACGTGACACAATCAATTATGTTAAAAAAAAGTTTTTAAATCGAATTTAGTGTTAATACCTCGTGGACATGACTAATTCTTTACAATTGTTAAGCTCCAACTTGGTAGGCACATAAATTGCTATAAAAACTCCGCATGACAAGAATTATTTGATGTTTTAAATGTCTGTTTAAAGCAGCAGCAATTTATAATTTAATGAATAAATTTAAAAAAAAAACATAGGTGCATCAGTAATTTGCGAACATAATTGAAACGAAAAATATCTAAGAATCTATTAATATAAGGTGCACAATTTGTCTTAATAAATTATATAATCGAATATAAATTCCTAACTTAATAGAGTAAGTTGTTTTTCATAGAAGTCAAGGTAAACCAGCCAAGTATGTGAAAAAATAGAAGCAATCATGCGCAGACATCAATAAATTAACAGGCGCAGCTAGTAATTTTGACATCGCCGTTTAAAAACTTATTAGCATAAATATTAACTGCAGTACATTAGGTCATTAGAATTTTAATGTTACATAATTTTAAATAAGAAACTGCTACGAAAACGTTTAACGTTTAAATTAAGAATGTGACCTTATTGGTCACATTCTTGATTTTTTTAAATTATTTTGTTGTGTCGCACTCGCATCCCAGATAAAACTCTAGGACAAGACCTATCTTCGGTCTGTTTAATTTTATTGCCTTGCAGTACTCATAATTATAATCATTTATTTGCAATAGGTGTTACAACGTTGGTCTTAAAGTAATTAAGTTTCTAATACATAATCAGACATTTGGCATGCAAACGCTTGTAAATAGAGTCAATTATATGAAGCAATTTATTTTGATTTTACAGAATTAGACAGTAAATCTACGCTACCAAGGACCAAAAAAGAAAAAGATGAAGCCAGCACGGACCACAAAAAAAAGATGACGCACGATTTCAAAATCGCTATAACCTCATAACTTGCCCCACACAAGCAGAAACAGTAATCTAGGATGTTATGTGTTATGTACGTGACATGTCAACGTTTGTGACGGAATGTTACCGATTTTACAACATGTCCAGCCGAGGGGTACTTAGCTGGGCAATGGGCACCCAGTCAATGTGTAACGGCTGACTCTTATGGTGAAAATCTTAGGAGCAATTACCATATGAAGGGGTCAGGGGAAGAACCACTTTTGTCACCTAATGAACAAACTGAGATATTACTAATTAAAAGATAAGATCTTAATAAAATAGTGTAATTTATACCCAAGGCACTTTAATTGTAATAGGTATAATGGTATGGGGGTAGGGGTAGGTATAGCTGCCACAGACGACCACGGAAAACGGTTGTTTATTTCCTGAACGGTCCGGACATTGTATGTTTTTTCCCTGTATCGATATTTTAAAAGCATGAAATTTCGGAGACTATGGATGTTATCGCCCTGTTGTTTTTGACAGAACATAGCGACAGGTATAACCATTCAGGCTGCATTGCCAGTTGAAAAAAAATTAAAATGTGACAAAAGTTGTTCAAACTCAAACTCAAAGCATTTATTTCAATTAAACCAATTACAGGCACTTTTGAATTATCAAGGGGTCGGTCAGTCAGAAAGATGAAGCTAGTTGCCCATTCCAAAGCGTAGGTACCTATGGAGAAGAACGGGCGAGAAACTCCATGGACACTTATATGTTCTTCCCCTGAGCCCATCACATCTTCTCAGATGGTGTTAAAAATATTTATGGATTTTCTAATGTTTTTATCTCCTTGTAGCTCACACGTAACTTATCTCCTTTACAATGAAATCTTAGTCTACAAATGTTATTATTAATTTTTTTATCAGAATAATGAGCGAATATTATCGCTTCCGGTATTCATAATTCTGTGCTAGCTCTTATTGCACTGTGCTTTCATATTTCATTATTACCGTATGCTTAGATTTACCTAATGCTTATAATTTTACAAGCAATCAGTTGATAACCACTCCTGCGAGGCAATTGCGTAACACATTAATTATACCTGTACCTAAATATTAAGCATTGCGCAATTGTTTGTTATCCTGAAGAAATAAAATAAAATAAAATTAATTATCAATCGGAATCGGTTTCTTTTTGACAGTTCAATAACATTCATTGCGTTATTTACGAGTTGAGCAGACAAATTTTTTCGAACTTATGAAGCAACTAGCTGCGCCCCGCGGTTTCACCCGCATAAGTGTCGATCCCGTGGGAATATCGGGATAAAAAGTAGCCTATGTCCATTTCCGGGACTCAAACTATCTCTATACCAAATTTCATCTAAATCGGTTCAGCGGTTTGAGCGTGAAGAAGTAACAAACATATAAACACACACACACACACTCACAAACTTTCGCCTTTATAATATTAGTGTGATGTATTAGCAATTAGCTTCAAAATGATTCTGATTCCGATTGATAGTGTGTTACGCAATTAGGATGCTGGACTCTTTCAGACTTTTCTTCACTTCTTACAACTTTAGTGTACTTTACGCTAGTACTGTTTGACAAAGTTACTTTTGCATTTAATATCATAAATGCAAAAGTCACTTTGTCTGTCTGTTACAATTTCACGCGTTGACTAACGGCTGAACGGATTTGGATGAAATTTTGCACACGCATAGACCATGACATAGAATATCTTTTATTCCGGTAGTAGGGTACGTTTCCGTGTGATAATTTCCGACCTCCGACCGGCAAATGCTGTTGTACGTTTATACATCGTTTCCAAACTTGTCTCAGAGTAAATCTAAATTTAGCTTGAATCAGCTTTTGAGTCCGCGCCTCTCGGGATGAATGTTAAGAGTGACATGCACTATAAAGATCATGTTGTTTACATTGTTCCCAGAATCAACTGGCGCCGAGTGTACTTATAGTTTCAGTTTATTTCAGTAAGTCACTATAACAAGTACTGTGACTGAATTTTGTAAATAAATAGAACATGATGTGTTCAACTTATGTTGGTCATCATTTGCCTAGCCTTTTCCCAACTATGTTGGGGTCGGCTTCCAGTCTAACCAGATGTAGCTGATTACCAGTATATTACATGGAGCGTCTGCCTATTTGACCTGCACAACCCAAGTTAGGCACTGGGTAATACGATACCCCTTGGTAAGACTGGTTGACAGATTTTCGGGCTTCTGACGACCCGTAACGACTGTCAAAGACCCACGAATGACAAACAAATTCAAGTCGGCATGCTGAGTAATAAGACTACAATATAAATAGAAATAAGTTATAATAAGGAAGAATAATAAACATAAACAAGAGCTGATGACCTACCACATAAACATTATCCTTTGCCCCACCTAGCCTAACTAGGTCATTGGGGAGACCCCCCACTTTGTACAACGCAAACCAATAAAACCGGCCAAGTGCGTGTCGAACAGCGCACAGTAAAGGATGCCGTAGTCGAGAGGAATATTTACGCAAACACAGTATTGATTTTAACGGCCGCAAAAATAAGTTTGTATAAATGAAAAACAAAGTTACTTCTGTGGTTATACCCGAAAATCTATACTAATATTATAAATGCGAAAGTGTGTCTGTCTGTTACCTCTTCACGTTTAAACCGCTGAACCGATTTAGATGAAATTTGGTATAGAGATAGTTTGAGTCCCGGGAAAGGACATAGGATACTTTTTATCCAGATATTTCAACGGGATCGAAACTTATGCGGGTGAAACCGCGGGCCGCAGCTAGTATCCCATATTGCAAAAACTATGGACTTATATTTAAGTCAACTTTAGTAGACTTTGCTATCGCAAAGTCACTTATAAATAAACAATACTACTCAACACGCTTATGCGAATTAAGTGCCAGCCTTAATAATTTTTTTCATAATTTCACTACAACATTGTTTCTCATTGTCATCGATATAGTACCAATAATCTCCGAGTGAAATGGCTGTGTCATCCGGACAGACAGTTATGACGAAATCATAAGAGTTGGCTACGGATCCCTGAAACGGCCACGTTTCGCTGCATTGCTCATAATCTACTTGTTTACTCATTAATTAGTGAAGTACATACTCGTTTATGTAACGTGTACTTGTCAGTCTAGTGGGATGGCCGTGAAAATAATAGTATTTAAGTAATTAACACACGACGGCACGGTTGGCGCAGTGGTTAAGCGATTGACTGCTGCGTTGCGTGTCGCGGGTTCGATTCCCGCACGGAAAATATATTTGTATGACCTACAAGTAGTTGTTCCGGGTCTGGCTGTTTGTGTATGTGAGTTTAAATGTTTCTAAACGCACCCACAATACAGGAGAAATTCCTAGTGTTAATTTTTTTTTGTTTTTGAAGGCTGCCCGTTTTTAAAAAAGAACCGGCCAAGCGCGAGTCGGACTCGCGCACCGAGGGTTCCGTACAAACCTGTTTAAAATATTTTTATTATATGATGTAGGTACTTAACTAAAAATTTACGGTTTTCGAAATTATCCCTTTATCTGTGTTATAAGACGTTGCTTCGTAAAAAATTTCAAGATTCTGAGTTCACGGAAGTACCCTGTAGGTTTTGATTCCCTTGCGAGCGGCTGTATCCCTTGATTGCTTTGGTTTAGAAGTTTGATTTTTTCACAGCTTTAAGGGACAGTAGACCTGAGTATTTGATGTAAATTCCAGCTTGATACCTCCACGCGTTCCTGAGAAAAAGGGTCTTGACAGACAGACTGATGGACGGACGGACAACAAAGTGATCCTATAAGGGTTCCGTTTTTCCTTTCGAGGTACGGAACCCTAAAAATTTACACAATTGGCATTGAGTTTTATGAGGACTATGAGTGAGAATCATAGTGATAATGTTTATATGAATAAATGCATGTTTTGAGAAATATTTCAACACCCTTATCCGCGGGTACACTCGTCATTTGTAGATCTAGGTGCCCACCTAGAGCTTTATAAAATAGTTAATATAATAAAGTCTTAACGATTTTGACACTTACCGCTAAAATATCTTCTCTACACCTCAATGAAGGGGCTGACTCATCTGAAAAAGAAAGAACACTTGTTTAAAAAAAACATAAAAACAGAAATAGCTCAAGCCACGTCAGAGCAAACAGATTAGATCATTGCTCTTATTGCGAAAATTATACCATCGCCATTGAAAATACACAAATAGAGCAACCGGCAAGTAGGGTTACCTTGCGTTCGGATTTTTCCGGACATGTCCGACTTTTTTACCCCCGTCCGGATTTTGTACGGCATTATCATTTGTCCGGTAAGGAGGGTGCTCTACGGTAGACCGCGAAATTCCAATGTTCTTAATTGTTTTGCAAATTGCTGGTCAGCGTCAGGTTGTTTGAAGCTAAAATGTGATTCGTGACCGTACAAACATATGATTACAGAATTATAAAAATGATTAATATAACTCTCTAAGTTAGAATTGATCTCAAACGTTATGATTTCATGAAATAGTCATTCAATAGGATGATTTGAACTGAGAGAATTTAATGATTATACTTAACTCTGTAAATACATATTTGTTACGGTCGCGTACGTTATGATTAACATACAATCTGTTACTGACCTATAAATTGCAAAAAATAACTTTTTTTTTTAATTTCACTGACGATTTTAAAGACGTTTTTATTTTTTTAAAAGGGAATTTTAAATGAAAAAACTTAAGTCAAAATCCAATCATTTACGTCAAATAGGCACATAAAAGGCAATTATGAACGTCAAAAATTACGTCAACACAAAAAAAAATTGAGTCTAGTCGCCCCTTCCAAAAGGTAGTTCTCGTATGGAGAAGAATGGACCAGAAACTCCACCGTTATTCTTTTAAAATATTTTACTATATTTCTTCTTCTTCTTCGTATACATTAATTACAAACTATTTTGTATACATTAATTACGACTAAGACTAAAAAGTGAAATGCCCGGAGTTTTTTTTCTCTTCAAATGTCTGGTTTTGTGTCAGGACTTTTCTATCGAAATGGTAACCCTACCTGCAAGGCCGTTTGAGCTATGACTGCGGAAATATGTTGTTAATCGAACATCGTTAATAAATAATAATGAATACCTCTGGCTATGGGCAGTCACGATTTATGAATCCATAATCTACAAGCTTTATTGAAGAAAATCCAATTAGAAAGCTTAGTTTCAGATGGTAGGTTCAGTTTTAGGACAGTTTCTAGTTAGAATTGTTTTGTTATCGGCGATAAAGGGAGAAAATCATTTGAAGGTTAAAGCATACAAATGATAAATGATTTATTTTTGTAAGTAGGTTTGTACAAACACTTTTACACGTCAATCATATTTTTTTAAATCTAGATGAGGTCGGCGTTTCCTATCTGACTACTCAGAGAAGAAAGGCCGAAACAACAAAATCTTGGTCAGATCATGTGAAGACCATGTAGATTGGTATCTGAAATGGTCTTTTGAGGAAAGAACCACACAGATTGAGCGGACCTGTCCAGTCAGTGCACGCATTTGCCAAAAATCGTGCAGCTCAACTCACAACTTCAGGATCTCAACGATTCGACGAACAATACCAAAAAAGCATCTCGGAGGTCTACTATCAGCACGAAATCCGTTGTTTTTGTCGTAGTTACGGGCGTTTCCTAATCCATACCACCTATGGACGTAAGATTCGTTTGGGGCACGAACTAAGAATTAATGACACTATTTGATAGTTATCCTTACTTCCGATGTGTTTTAGCCCGTCCGAAAAAGTTAATTAATCGAGAGTAGGGCTCCAGAGTATCGAGTATTTAATTTATCTTCGTTGACGGACTTAGAGAGTAGATGTGCGAGTCCAAATACAATAAATACTAACAGTAGATACAATACCTACTTTCGATAATAAATACAATAAAGTCGTTATTATTCCGATTCTACAATTTAAGGAGCTAGTAAATTTAAAGAAGAAATTGGACATTCCCATCTTGCTTGACCCTTAAAAGCACGTAAACTTATAATCAGCCTATAATGTTCCCATTGCTGGGACACAGACCTCCTTTTTATGAGGAGTGGGCTGCAATCCACCACGCGGGTCGGTAGATGTCACATGCCTTCGAATTTTTGGGTCTAGGACATGCCGGTTTCCTCACGATGTTTTCCTTCACTGTTTTAAGACCAGTGGTGAGTGGTGATGAAATAATTTACACAAAGTAAAACGTCCGTCCGAGTTCAAACCTACGACCTAACTCGTAAGTCGCGGCCGTTGCCTCTGGCTGGCAGAATGTATGCAAACCACAGATGTTGCTAGAGACAAGAAAAAACGAGACAAAAATGTAAATTGACAAACAAGCAAAAAAGCAGAATCCGGTATCCATGTCACCACCGTAGAAACGATAGCCATAGGTCATGGCAAATATGAAAATAATGGGAAAATAATGATAGCCACATAATTATCCGACAATTTCAGAAAACAGAAAGTTTAACTTGAATTTAGCGATGATGGTACACGGAAAGAAACTCAAACGATGGTTTCACGAAGATGATATCACAAGTGAAGCATTTACGACGATGACATAGAAAGTACATGAAAGAGAAATGCAAATAAATCGATACCTATCACACGTATCAATTGCTTTCAGTGATAATAGTTAAGAGGACTTGACAATTGAAGTGTTTACACCTGATAATATCAAAACACAAAACATCTACCTATAAATAAATACCCACAAGGTGGGTGTACTACCTACATTTTAGATAATGAATGAATCTGTCTAGTCTTATCTCAACTATGTTGGGGTCGGCTTCCAGTCTAACCGGCAGCTGAATACCATTGTTTATCACGGTGCGACTACCTATCTGACCTCCACAACTCAGTTACTGGATAACACCCCTTGGCAAGACTGGTTGTCAGACTTTCGGGCTTCTGACTACCCTTAACGACTGTCAATAATCTACGAAAGACAACCGGGACCAACAGTACGTGCTTTCCGAGGCACGGAGGGGTCTCGATTATGTAATGGATGGTCACCCATCCACTGACCGACCTCGGCAAACGTTGCTTAACCTTGAAGATAGACCCGTGCGGCTGTTATTATTTAGGCACGAGATCCCTCCATCAATACAGATAATAAACAATACAATTCAGAAAACATAAAATCTGAATTTAGTGATGATCTGAGTCGCAAAGAATTTTAACCGATGAATTGGTTATTAGATACAATTGTTGAACCTGAACAATAGTCTTACAGGGGCGTTGTTCTAGTGATTGAGCTAATGTCATTGAATTGTTCGTTATGGCCGGTATCGTTGTGGTTGATGCTTCAATCATAATTAGAATCTGTCAGCTGTGTGTTGGGGGACACATTGAGATGGGTTCAGCAGTCATTGTGAAAATTGAAATTGAGAAGAAGAAAGTAACACACATTCATAATAATCACAAGAAAAAATCTACATCTTTTTAATAAAATAAGCGATAGACATAACTTTAACACAAGAAATAAAGATAAAATACATCAACCATTTTTCAGATTAGCCAAAGTACATACATCTTTTATGGGGTACTGTGTCAAATGTTACAATAAAATACCTTGTGATATATTGCAATTAAATGAAAGAAAATTTAAAACTCACATTAAACGTACACTTTGTAAACAAGCATACTATAAATTAGAAGATTATATCCAAGATAAGAACGCTTGGAAACATGCTGGTCCTGCTCCATAGGACAATCTAGAGTCTAGACAAAATCAAACTGGTTGCTAATTTAATTGTAATTTTTTTTTTACTAGTTTTTACATTCATTACTCACACCCTGACTTATTACGTGTATTTTTTTTTTAATAAAAATCGTTTTGCTTGTACCATGTTTGTAAATATGTGAGCACCATGTATCTATCAGATAATTAATTTATATGTCATGGTTTCGTTTTTAATTCTTTTACCTATTGTGGTATAGTAATTTTATTTTAGGTGCATCGTCCTCACATGTTATTATATAATTAATGTACCCATGCAAAATATTGTACCTAAAACATTTTAAAAGAGTAACGGTGGAGTTTCTTGCCCATTCTTCTCCATACGAAAACTACCTTTTGGAATGGGCGACTAGAATCAATTCTATTTTAAGATAATTTTTGACGTTCAAAAGTGCCTTTTATGTGCCTATTTGAAATAAATGCTTTGACTTTGACTTTGACACAATAATATTATCAAAGGCGAAAGTTTGTGAGTGTGTGTGTATGTGTTTATATGTTTGTTACTTCTTCACGCTTAAACGGCTGGACCAATTTTGATAAAATTTTGTATGGAGGTAGCTGACACCCTGGATTAACATATAGGCTACTTTTTATCCCGATATTCACACGGGTTCGACATTTACGCGGCTGAAACCGCGGGGCGCAGCTAGTCAGCCTATAATGTTCCCACTGCTGGGACAAAGGCCTCCTCTCTTCGAGAGGGAGTGGACTGCAATCGACCACACGGGTCTAGTGCGGTTTGGTGGATGTCACATGTCTTTGAACTTTTGGTTCTAGGACATGCCGGTTTCCTCACTATGTTTTCCTTCACCGTTTTGAGAGCAGCGGTGATGAAATAAATTAGACAAAGTAACCCACAAGACTGGGTTTGAGTAGAGAGTAAACATTTTGGTAACGAAAATCGTGTAGCAACTACAGCCAGTTCAAAACCAGGGGGCCTAAAAAGGTCACTTTGGCAGAATCATAAAAGGATAACATTATGAACCATAATAAAAGTCGTAAAATGGTCACACACTGACAATTCATAATATTATTTGCGTACAATTTCTTATCACGCAATTCATCTATGTGACAGTTTTGTATAGAGATTCGTAAAATGGTCCACAAAATATGAATTGCTTTAATGTCAAATAATAATTATGAATTGTCAGTTCGTGACCATTTTACGACTTTCATTATGATTCATAATGTTATCCTTTTATACGAGTAATTCTGCGAGTGGCCTTTTTAGGCCCTCAGGTGAATCTAAATCTTTTCATCTATAGCTGGGCTAGGCATGATGTGTGAAAGATGTATGTGTGTGCAGGCAGGCGTGATGAAAATGAAAGGCTTCCTCATTTGCTACAGAACCCTAGAAATCAGGACATTGGACTTTACCAGACAAATTTTTACGCATGACTTTAATTTAAATCGTTTCACGACAAGAGTATTTAGTGTTGTTTCGTTAATATGAATGATTATACGTTCATCAAGAGCGTTTCAAACGATGACATTTAATTTAGTATCACGAAAACTAGCAAGTAAGCTTTATGATGATACATGTAATTTATTGGTTTTGTCCATTTACCTTATGATTTAGTAAGTTCAGGCTTGTCTAGCGTTTATGTTTGGATAGCGAAATACGTCTTGCATGTGAAATCATTTTGGATGGAAATGTTGAATCTTTACATTTCGCATTATGAAAACTACTAGCAGCGCCCCGCGGTTTCACCCGCATAAGTTTCGATCCCGTGGGAATATCGGGATAAAAACTATAATATGCACTTTACCGGAACTCAAACTATCTCTATACCAAATTTCATCTAAATCAGTTGAGGTAACAGACACACACTTTCGCATTTATAATATTATTACTAGCTGCGCCCCGCGGTTTCACCCGCGTAATAATCTTAATCATTATCAACAACCTCACGACTAAGATCCGGGAGTCGGTCCACTCACAGCTCGACGCGTTCCAAATCCGTGCGACTGCGACTATTAAACCAATTACGCGACAATCGCAACAAAAACGCGACAGGCGCACGATATGAGCCACTGGGTTGAAGGTGAGAGTGAAAAAAAAAATGTAGTGATGGAAGGTTCGTGCGAAGTAAGTGTTGACGGCGCGGGCGCATGAACTATGGGAGTTTATATACAGTTTGTGAATAGAATATGTTGCGTTTTGTAGAGGTTCGTTTAAAACGCAAGTAGGAAGCAATATATAAAAGCTATATTATATATTAATGCTTTATGGATTTTTCTATGGGCTATTCGATGTGGGCCTATTGAGTGTTTAAAATACATAAGTGCCTCTATTGTTTTATGCCATTACAACGGCCCAATAAAAGTTTTACGCGCATCTTCTAACAACAACAAAGATTTCGTTGCAGTAGTGCCTCATTTACTGTTTTCTAAAATACTCAAAAAGTCGGTCTTCCATTTAACAACATCAAGCCCCGAGCAGTCAAGGAGACGCCGGAATAGTGAACAATATAACAATTACTATAAAAAGTAAGTGTTTAAGCGCACGCGCCGGCTGGGTCAATCCGCGTGACGAATCTAGTGACACGAGTGGCCCACAGGCCTGGTTACCGAAATGTGGGGGGGTTTGGTCATGATGCGGGAGCGGAGCGAGGAAGCGGAAATGAGCTGACTTGGGTAGAAAGAAAAATTTACTTATAAAAAAATTGCTAGTTCTCCCAACCTTTTTTGGTTCAAGATTATCAGAAGATAGTACTTACCACCACATTTTGTGGTGATGGCCGTTCGTCTATAATTGATTAATATTTTTTTATTGCTCTTGGTCTCGATCACGCTTGATGGAAAGCAATGGATGGATAAGATTGATGAATTTAATTTACTGCCACTATATTTTGGTTATCCTGAAGATCGAAGATTGAAAGCTGGCTTGCCTATTAGGCGGCGACAATGGCTGTGAATAATGACGATTTGCAGGTGCATTCTCTGTTCTTTTACTCTCATAGTCCGATGGTATGGCAATCCGATACGACCCGGGGAGAGATCAGGCGCAGGACCAACGGCTTTACGTGCTATCCGAGGCACGGGGGTTTCACACCACCAACTTCCAAACTCCGGGCTGTTACTGAGACATTCCTAATGGGATAACCCAATAACACTTTGCCAGACCCGGGAATCGAATCCCACGCTCACCAGGCGCGCTTGCGACCAGGAGACCAGCGCGAGCGAGGCAGTCGCGATTTCCCTGCAACACTATATGAGATGCTAGAAAACTAACCTTTTAGCACTTTTCTAGCCACATAACGACGCTAAGTTTCTTGACCCGCTGTCCCGCAAACTTTGGACCCCAACCAACGTTCAAATCATTCAAATTCCATTAAGTATAACTGCGTATGACTGATGCAGAACTGTTATGCATTGCGGGGTTATGTCCGTGTGTCACGACAAGCAAAACTGTTCTATTGGATTATAACATAACTGTTTTCTGATTGAATGTTGCTGGAAAAATGTTAAGAAAATAATTTTATGTAGCGTGTTTTTGGAAGAAATAAACTTCTTTTTCGGCGTGGGTGTCACGAAACACGTCTGAAGTTCAGGAGGCCACAATTCTCGTAATTTAAAACGTTCAAAATGTAGTCGCAGTCTCATTTCGGCGAAAAACAAATGTTATAAATGTAGGGAAATTAGAGATATTTTTGACAGATCTAGTCTTAAAATTACGAGAATTGCCACTCAGATATTAAAAAATGTTTGCTGTTATGACCTTCTTCGTGACCGTTCATTGGATTAGTTTATTTCACAGGACGGGTTGAACGACATTGGTCAAGTCTGATATTCGTCAAATTTTATATTGGTCAAAGCTGTGGTTCGTCAAATCGTCTTTTTGTCCAATTACGAAATTTGCCAAATGCGCTATTGATCAAGTCCATGTACAGTCAGTCGATGAAAACATACGTTCTGAATTCACATAACTTACTTGTAGGAACTTACAAGAAAGGAAAAGCCGCCTGCCGTAAGTTCCTATTTACATCATAAAATGTAGTATATACATAATTATAGTAATTGGATATTTGGGACAACACTTGGACTCGTCACCCAAATCCGGGAATAACAGTATCATCATATTATTATTCATCATTGATGAAGAAGAATGTAGGTACTGCCTTTCCATCTGCTAATAGCCTAAGGCAAAAGATGGGTGACCCAATCATCGATAAAGATCACACAGCTAAACGGACAGATAATTTAAATACACTTGGTAATGAAAATGAAGACTCAGTGTATAATTCCGGGTTATCTACCAGTAAATTGCGATATATGGGAGACGGAAGCTAGAAACTATGTTTGGAGGCGTTGCAGTTGGAAACTTGGAATAGTTAACTTATCACTGGTTATGAACGATTACTGCCTTGTAGCAGTGGGAACTGTAATGATATCGATATATTAGAAGCTGGAAACTAAGGATGTTGATACTGTTGGTACTTTCCAATTTTCCAATACTCAATATACAGGATGAAATTGAATTCATGGGCATCCTTTAAAGAGGTCATTGTACTCATCATTATGAACAACTTTTACTATGGGACCAAACCTAAAATCGCGAAAAAAATCAGCTGTTTTTTGCATTTATGTTCACATAACTCGTCAAAACGTAGGGAAGAGCTGTTTTTTTTTTTCGCGATTTCAGGCTTGGTCCCATGGCAAAACTTTTTCATAATGATGATTACAATGACCCCTTAAAAGGATGCCCATGAATTCAATTTCATCCTGTATTTATTGCTTCTATATGTGAACATAGGTGGTAGGTTTTACAGAATATGATCATTGTGGACCCTTCCAGTTGTATTATTGTCTGATATTGAGGCTATTTAAATAATTGATTGAGCAGTAGTGGCCTCGACTTACGAGTTGTAAGGTCGTGGGTTCGAACCCAAGCGCTTTATTTTGGGAAATTTATTTCATCACCACTGCTCTCAAAAACGGTGAAGGAAAACATCGTGAGGAAACCAGCATGTCCAAGAACCAAAAATTGGAAGACGTGACATCTACCAACTCGCACTGGGCCCGCGTGATGGATTATGTATGGCCCATTCACAGAGAGAAGGAGGCCTGTGTCCCAGCAGTGGGGACCTCGGAAAACTATGGTGGGGAGGTTATAGGCATCAGCCTATAACTATAATAATTATTTAGCATAATCATATGTAAAATAATTGATATTCGCAAATTACAGATTATACCCCGAACATTTGGTGGTGGCCAAATGTATACATACCCTTTCGGTGCTCCTAGCAAGTAAATAAGAGACTATATTAAAAAGTATGTGTTTTTTAAGTTAATATTAGACTACTCGACAGTCTACACGGAGATAGGACACATTGTAAGGAAACCTTGACTTCTTGGTGTGAAATTGCCAACACGCAAACTATTCCTTTTCTTTAAAAGCATTTTACAATGTATGTAAAATCTGATCACTTAATTGACAACAAACCTCAACTGGCTAATAGGCAGAAGATCAAACGTCACCATGGAAAATAAGATATCTATAAAACCATAGTTAAACCAATCTGGACTTATGGAATTGAGTTATGGGGATCAGCAAAAATTAGCAACGTGGAAATCCTACAACGGTTCCAGAATAAAGCCCTCAAAATGATAACACCAATGCACCTCTGTTTATCAAAATCAGTGAATTGCATGAGTACACAGAAATGAAAACGGTCAAAGAAGAAGTGGCACACGGAGCATTAGTATATCAAAACCGAATAAAAACACACACAAATACTCTAGCAACGGCGTTACGTGAACCACTATGTGACAGAAGACTCAAAAGGCAACACATATGGGACTTGGTTCCCAAACTAAGCCGGAATTAAAATAAAAGACAGCTTCCTCACAGGAGGGACAGTTCTTACCGGACAAAAACCCTCACAACAAATCTGCTAAGGGCTTGTAAAGCCGATCGCAAGATGATACATAGAAAAAAAAACTTAATTGACAACATCTACAGACAAGACAGGTTGTGGTGACCTAAACATATCATAATACACTTCTAACAAATGAAGTAGTCCACCATTAGGACACATTAAACTAATCCCACATATCAGTAATCAGTTTTTTACCATCCTTATCCGACTCAGTCACGATTCTTAATTAATAAGAAAACTGTTTTTTGCCGCCGTGACATCAGGTCAGTCGTGACCTGTTAGTCTTTACCGACTTGCGGAAAGTAAGGTAATGCGTTTGACATTTTCGTATCACGGATGATCACGACGTTTGATGTTCTCTTGAAGGTTAAGTTGAATTTCTCGGTGTGAATTTGTGTTTATTTTAGAGAACGTGCTAATGGATTCTTCAATATTTTTCTGTGAAGAACATAGGTATATATCCTTTCGAATCGAAACTTTAGCGGAGGTATAGATAGCGCCATCCACGAAGACGCGCCCCACTCTTCTTCCTAATCGCTTACAGTACAAGTGTGCAACATTCCGCTAGTGTTTTAGTTTTGTCCATACACAGTAATTACTTATTAGTGGGTAATTAGTGTGTATCAAAAAACTAAAACACTTGCGGAATTAACTAGCGATTAGTAAGAAGAGTGGGCGCGTCTTCGTGGATGGCAACAATAGAATAGAATACTCTTTATTATGTACAACATATAATCAACAAATAACAACACAAACCAATAAACAAACAACAACAACAACAATGAATTGTTTTAATCGATATCCATACCGGTAGGGGCTCGAGGCTAAGTAATACCAGCTGCACGGGTCGATGGAAGAGTAACCTACGCCTTCCAAGGTCGGTCCGGGGCCATCCCAGTACCGACCTTGCTCATCCATACGAGCATCCACTACTTATCGAGGCCCCTCCGTGCCTTGGACAGCACGTTAAGCCGTTGGTCCTGGCCGTCATTTGTAGATCTTTAACAGTCGTAACGGGCACGGGTAGTCAGAAGACCGAAAGTCTGACAACCAGTCTTACCAAGGGATATCGTGCTACCCATTTGGTAACTGGATTATGGAGGTCAGATAGGCAGTCGCTCCTTGTAAAATACTGGTAATAGCTGCATCACAGTTTGGTAAAGGTTACGCAGTTAATGATGAATATCGATATCAATCACGTCTATGAAGTGTCGCTAGTCAATTCAATTTGAGCTTGTATAAGTATCACTTTCATCAACACGTCATTTACCGCTCTGAATCAATAACTTCCTTGTATTCAAACGTAAAATAACATTCACTCAACAATATGCAAATCAATATAACAAAGCGTCAATATTAGACCGTGGGAGGATTTATCAATACAGTATTGCCATAGAACCAGGAATCCATAGAGAAGGGACAATCATGCGCTTTCTTTTATGCGTGTGTCGATGCTGCAGAAAAGGAATCTAATGCTACCCTATATCCTTTTACGACCAGCCTAATCCAAAACAAATAAGAATGTTCGCAATTTGTCATTGATCGAGTGTGTTAAACGTATACTTACGCCCCAAAACTCAGGACCCAGCACGATCGCATGACGTAACGTAAATTCGAACAATTTTCAAATCGAAAATACATTTGTATCCATTAGCATTTTGGTTTAAATTTTGCGACAAGTGCATTATAACTTAACCCATATATGCCCAGAACTTTTTTTATCACCGATTTTTGAAGTGAAACTTCTTTAGGCGCGCTTGACTTGGGGAGTAAACTGGCGAATGCGTTACGAAAACGTGTGATCGGGCGAGTAGGGAAGGTACTTAAAAAATAGCTGGAAATACCTGGTGTAAAAACCCGGTCCCGGTTGCATGAATATGCGAATGGGTTTTTACACCAGGTATTTGCTTCCAAGTACGCACACCAGGTACCGACTCAAAATACTTGCAAGACTATTAAGTATCTTATACGGCTACTCGCTCAAATACGTAGGTACTCAACCGCGTTAGTTTTCGCAATGCGATCATGCTCCTTATCATTAAGTCTACGGAACAGTTTCGTATGCAAGTAATTTTTACCGACTTCACAAAAAGGAGGAGGTACTATGTTCGGCTGTTTGTATGTTTTTGAAGGAAAACTTCTTTACGCGCGCTTGATTTGGGGAGTAAACTGGCGAACGCGTTACGAAAAGTGTGATCGGGTGAGGTGAACGGGAGTTGAGTGGGGGATATAAGCAAGACAAAGCATTGCGCGCGTACGTTTTCTTTCTCTCTTGCTCTCATAGCCAAATACGTATTAAGTTTTTTTTTTCTTTTGCTTATATCTCGAAAATGGTGCGTCCTATCGCAAAAATAATGAAAATTTCGACCCCCTTTATGAAACCCATAAACTCCTAAAACTCAACATGTAGGTAATCATTTTTCATATTTTCCATACAAAAAGTGAAAAATTCCTTAAAAAACACGCCAAGGCCGCCCCCTCCGCGCCTGCGGCTCTAAAAAACAATTCACGGGGTTAGGGCAAATAAGTACAGACGCCAGCACATCAACCTACTACAATCTGTCAGATTTCTTTAACCCCTCAAGTGTCAACGGTACACCATATGTACCTACATGAGAAAAAGTGCTCAAAATGTCAACGGTACACCGTGTGGTGTCATTGTTCTATTGTCATTGTTAAGGCGACTACACGACCTAAAGCGCGGTCACTGTCGGACTGCATAGAAAAGAAAGAGAAGCGCGATGACACAACCGTGGTAATTTATTGCAAATATGAAGCAATTATCTATTTACAAAAACTCTTAAACACCAAACAAATAAAAACCGTATACTAAAATTCGGGGAATTAAATTGTCTTTTAGATGGTGAAAGTTTTATGAAAATACACCCGATAGTGTTTGCGCGATTATCGTTTTTATGTCCGCGGTAGACATTACTTTACAAATTAATTACACTATGTTAAAAAAATATAATTGCAAATATTCACATATCAAATTACGAAGCAAATGGTCTAGTATAACATTTATTTTTTTCAAAGAAATCAGTCCGGTCAATTAGACGTGATGTTGAATTTAAAATCATTAGAAGTCGTATATCTGCGCCTTTACTGCGCCCATTCAACTACTTCGACGCGTGGGGTGTTTCGACAGGTAGGCGGGCAAACGTGTAAGAGGTTAATAGATTTTCAACTTTATCACTAAAGAATAAGGTTCAAAGTTGATTGGGAAAATTTGACAGTTTCGGGTAGGTTGACGTGCTGGCGCACTGTGTTCCCAAATATCCTTGGACCTGACATTTTGAGTTAAGTTCAGTAAGAGACGCATTTCAATACGACAAACTTCGGACAAGAACTCCCATGTGCTAAATCTTTATAGTTTTTGAAAAAAATACGTCTAAAGTTTATTATTTTTTTTATTTAGAAAATTTAAAAAAATATATTACTTGGATATAAATAAAGCTGATATGTTTCTGGTATTTTCAATTTGTTAAGAATATAGTGAAGGATTTAATACACTTTACTACGGTCCGAAAATGTTAGCTTTTAATGAGAAAAAAAAAGATTTCAGTTTTTCAGATTTTATTTTTTTTCATTTTAATTATGCGTTAGTAGCATCCACAAATAAAGCTAAATGGTAGTTAAATACGTCACTTATCACCATAAAAAAATCAACTGCTAATGCCATGGAAAATGGGAAATAATAGCTTCTAAATATTTTTCATTACAAAACGCCTGTTATTTAGATATGAGCAACGTGTTCAGACGTCGTTGCTATGAATGAGTGATCAGGCACTGTAAGAGTATTTTGCTTCTCACTTTCTAGTAGGAATTTTTGGTGTGATTATGTATTGTATGTAAATGTAACCAGTTCAGTGTCAGGAAAAGTTAGTTACCTAAGTAGGTATAGATACGGTGACTAAGTACGGTGTAGATAATTAAGTAGTTATCTACATAAAATAAAAAATCGCGGCCAAATCGCGTGACTTCTAGATACCACATCCTGTTTTATCAATATCCGACTAAGTCGGATATTGATAAATTCCTACTAGAAAGTGAGAAGCAAAATACTCTTACAGTGCCTGATCACTCATTCATAGCAACGACGTCTGAACACGTTGCTCATATCTAAATAACAGGCGTTTTGTAATGAAAAATATTTAGAAGCTATTATTTCCCATTTTCCATGGCATTAGCAGTTGATTTTTTTTATGGTGATAAGTGACGTATTTAACTACCATTAAGCTTTATTTGTGGATGCTACTAACGCATAATTAAAATGAAAAAAAATAAAATCTGAAAAACTGAAATCTTTTTTTTTTCTCATTAAAAGCTAACATTTTCGGACCGTAGTAAAGTGTATTAAATCCTTCACTATATTCTTAACAAATTGAAAATACCAGAAACATATCAGCTTTATTTATATCCAAGTAATATATTTTTTTAAATTTTCTAAATAAAAAAAATAATAAACTTTAGACGTATTTTTTTCAAAAACTATAAAGATTTAGCACATGGGAGTTCTTGTCCGAAGTTTGTCGTATTGAAATGCGTCTCTTACTGAACTTAACTCAAAATGTCAGGTCCAAGGATATTTGGGAACACAGTGTGGCGTCTGTACCACGCGTCAACGAGTCGCGATTGTCAAATTCGATTTTTGTTGTGTCAAAATTATTTACGTGAAACTTCTTTACGCACACTTGACTTGGAGAGTAAGCTGGCGAACGCGTGACGTAAGCGTTACGAAAAGTGTGATCGGGCAAGTAGGGAAGGTACGTATTTACTCGACCAGGTTTTTGCTTCCAAGTACGCACACCAGGTACCGACTCAAAATACTTGCAAGACTATAAAGTACCTTATACGGCTACTCGCTCAAATACGTAGGTACTCAACCGCGTTAGTTTTCGCAAATGCGATCATGCTCCTTATCAGTAAGAGTCTACGGAACAATTTCGTATGCAAGTATTTTTTACTTTAATGGTTTGCAAGTATTTATTTGTAAACGCGATTTTGCTCCTTATTTATAGGAAGTCATTGATCAATTTCCTATGCAAGTAGTTTTACTTCCAACGGGGCTTTTGAATACGCGATTGTACTTCCTATCTGTATGAAGTTATGGATCAATTTTCTATGCAGATAGAAAATACTTGAAAGTATCTCGCTCCGTCGTGCCTCGACGCTCGAGTACGTAGGTACTCAAATAGTTCAACAACCGCGTTTGTTTTCGCAAATGCGATCATGCTCCTTATCAGTAAGAGCACGGAATACTTAATAGTACTACGTACAGAAAGGACACTCCCTTCTTCGCCCTCATATCAGATACCGCACCTCACCCCGCACTTCGAGGTATTCGTCGCCGACTCTTTAGCAAGGGCACTCGCGAACCGCAGTGGTATTGCTGACACGAAAAGTTTTATTTGAGTTTTAATCACGATGGTTGGATATTGTGATGCTTTTCCGAATTCGTATTTACATAAACTGTTTGTAAGATTTCGCATTTTTAATAACATGCGATTTAATAACCGATTATTTACAGACAAGTCATTTAAACTAAACTATTTTAGTGTTTTTATTTCATTACGAACCCGACTATATAAATAAACAATTTAACTACATGGTCACTTCATAATAATGCACACGTTCGGGCAGCGCCGCCGCCGTCGTCGTTCGGTTCCTCGACACAAATTGCTTACCGCGCCATTTTTTTTACGTTACTAGATTTCACGCACACATTTGCACGTATACAAACGTCATTTGTTTATGTAGTAGTACTAGGTAATTATTTTGCGAGCGTTGTATGGAGTGTCCGAGGTGTGGTAAGACTCTTACTACACCTCGGACACTCCATACAACTCCGTACGAGTCTACGGAACAATTTCGTATGCAAGTATTTTTACTTTAATGGTTTGTAAAAGTATTTATTTGTAAACGCGATGTGCTCCTTATTTATAGGAAATCACGGGTCAATTTCCTATAATAATAATAATAATAATAACATTTAATTCAGAACAATGTCCATATTTCACAACACACACATTTTACAAACACATCTAAAATAAAACAAACAAAAACAACGCACACAAAAAGAAAAGCAGATAAAAACAGTTAAGGACACATTACACACATTTGGACCGGGAGGAACTCACCACTGCTCACAGTGCCGTATGCAAATGTATCCAGTGGCGCAGCAGTGGAGAGTCCCACCTGTCCGCGAACACACTTATTATACTGTTGTTACTGGACCTGACACGACTCAGCAGCGACGCACAATGCTTCCTTATAAGAGCATGAAACCCATCAGTGTGCGCTTCTGCGAACATAGTCGAAGCACTGCAGAATCGTGGCAGCCCCAGCAGCACCCTAAACGCATTGTTGTATTGCACACGTAGGGCATTGTATGACCCAAGTGTGTAGTTAACCCACAGGCTGCACGTATAAAGTGTTTGGCAGTAAGACTTAAAAAGAGTCACTTTCACTTGATTACTGCTACGCGCGAACCTGCGGGCCAACATATTACACCGGACAGCCAACGCCCTACGTGCCCTTTCCACATCCGCGTTATCTTTTAAATCCTCGGAAACCCTATGCAAGTACTTTTTACTTCCAACTGGGCTTTTGTTTGATTACGCGATTGTACTTCTTATTTGTATGAAGTTATAGATCAATTTTTGATGCAGATAGAAAATACTTGAAAGTATCTCGAGCCCTGGTTTTAGGGCCTGGTTTCTTAAGGTGGACGTACTTGGAAGCCCTGGTACTCGATTTTGCAAGTACGACCCATGTCTACGGGCTACGGGCGAGGCGAAGGGGAGTTGAGTGGGGGATATAAGCAAGAGAAATCAGTACGCGCGCACATTTTCTTTCTCTCTTCCTCTCATAGCCAAATACGTTTGAAGTTTCACTTCAGTCGTGTGGTCATAAGCACACTCGTTTTTTTTTTTTAATTTTTACATAAGTTAAGTATATGTGGTCAATATGCATTAACAGTGACGGCGTAATTTTGGTCGTTATCGACCCTATGGGCATATATGGGTTCATCACACGTTGATATGAATATAGTCTTAAACTGAGTTAATTTTATGTGTTTTCAATATTAATAACGTCCGAATTTACGCTACGTTTATTTCGCGCGTTCGTGCTAGGCCCACTGATGCCTAAAATCGCGATATACCTACTTCGAAATATTCAAAAGACTTTACACTTGATATATTTTTAAACGACGGAAAGACATTCAAGTTTTAATATTCTGACCTCCACAACCCAGTTTCTGGGTAATACGATATCCCTTGGTAAGAAGACCGTTTGTTAGACTTTCCGGCTTCTGACTTCCCGTAACTACTGTCAAAGATCCGCGAATGACAGCCGGGACCAACGGCCTAACCTGCTTTCCGAGGCACGGGTCGCGGTATGTAAAGATGGTCACCCATCCACAGACCAACCGCGGCAAGTGTAGCTTAACCTGACCGATCGACCTGTGCGGATGTTATTATTTAGCCACGGACCCCTCAGAATTCGAATGTTTAGAATGCGTTCCCTTCTAAACATTCTTAGTCTATGGTCACCAGCAGCAAAACAGACAACCGTGCTCCGTGAGATTAGAGCCTATGTGCTAAATAATGTTAATCTGCTCAATGTCGGCCACGTCTTCAATCAGAGCGAGAATAATCGAGATGTGTCACAGTTTCTCTTGTAGTATGAGGTGATGAAAAGATTAGTAACATTTGGATTAACAGATGCAGATAATATGGAAATTGGCGCCATTTATGGTATGCAATTGGAGGAGAGGCCCTTGTCCAGCAATGGGCTGCTTTTAAGCTGATGATGATGGGTAAAGCGCAGTGATAACTATAGGGTGGCATTGGGGCAAAATGCCACGGGCCCCCAGCCAGAGGGGGCCCCCGGCCCGAGAGGGCCATGAGCTCAGGAGGATCCTAACATAAGTTTATAAAAGCAAACTTTTTTGAAAATTTGCAACAAAGGACATCATTCAGGTTTCGAACATATTGTACCTTTTTCCCATTGTTTGTCTAATTTTTTGGGCAGGACCTCATGCTCAGCAGTAGCGCTTGCGACCACTAGACCACTGACCAACGAAGCAGTCAGGTGTTAAATTTTGTAGGAGAAAATATGAAATCTACGCGGAAGAAGTCGTGGGAGAAGTGCTAGTAAAAAAAAAAAAAAACTATAACGTTGGTTGAGCTTCTTTACATTGCGGGAGGGCCCCATTCCATGAATTTGCCACGGGCCCCAAACGGTATAATTACGCCACTGGTAAAGCGATGTGTGTCTGTGTAGGGTAATTAATCCTAATCCTAATCCTAATATTATAAATGCGAATGTAAGTTTGTTTGTTACCTTATTCCGCCTAAACCACTGAACCGAACATCCTGAAATTTTGCATATATACGTTGTCAGGTGTACAGAAACGGACATAGAGTCCCTTTCATCCCGAAAAAAAGTGCTGTTCCCGAGGAAAACAACAATAACGTTATTATGATAATAGATGGCGCCACGTGGATGAGGTCTATGATGGAACGAGCGTGCCCAGAAGATGCAAAAGGCACTAGAACTCCCACGCATCGACGAAACTGCAGGCTGCATGACGCCGGACTCCGGGCGTTAGCCCTACCACCGCAAGGGAAGAATTGGCCAGTCAAATAAAGTGTTGGATGTTTTGTTACTTGAAATACCTATGTGTTGAAAAAATCTGTTTTCTTCAGTTTTGTGGAGTTGAGATATAGATGCCGATCACGTCTATGAAGTTTAGACATTAAAAAGCTGATTTTTAAACTGATATTTCAAGTGACTACGCTAACTGCGATCAGCGACCCTACAAAATAAGCGCGATTGGCATTTTTTGAGATGGGAAAAAACTATTGAACTCGCGCCACTGTTACCGTAATCGACACCGCTTCGGATGTGTTCGGCTGTCCTCGGGATGTACTCGGTTTTAATGTATATCCGATATGTCAGTGAGTGATGGCAAAGTATTCTGTTTGTGTTTTGTTTTCATTTTTGTCGGCACTCCCGGAGTGCCACTGATTTTTTTTTTCTTTTATCGTGTTTAAATATCGATAGACATCGCGTCCACGCAGTTTCTCTAGCAAATTCAATTAGAACTTGTAGGTATACAGGGTGAAATTAAATTCATGGGCATCCTTTTGAGGGGTCATTGTACAGATTGTACTACAACTTTTACTACGGGACTAAACCTAAAATCAGCTGTTCCTTGCATTTATGTTCACACTAGCTGCGCCCCGCGGTTTCACCCGCGTAAATGTCGATCCCGTGGGAATATCGGGATAAAAACTATCCTATGTCCTTTTCCGGGACTCAAACTATCTCTATACTAAATTTCATCTAAATCGGTTCAGCGGTTTGAGCGTGAAGAAGTAACAAACATATAAACACACACACTCACAAACTTTCGCATTTATAATATTAGTGTGATAACTCGTCAAAATGTAGGGAAGAGCTGGTTTTTTTTCGCGATTTCAGGTTTGGTGGTTGTTCATAATGATGATTACAATGACCCCTTAAAAGGACGCCCATGAATTTAATTTCATCCTGTATAGTTTTTTCATTAGTAGAACAAAACTATTTTGATACAAGACAAAACTGTTCTATCTACATCACACTATCACGTAAAAACTATTTTGACTCGAGTGAGTACACTGTCCGTCCAAGCTTTAATACTTCTTACAAACAAATAACTAAACGTAATAAGGCTACCTTAATATGTATGTCCAGTGACTAATATTAGCAGTCAGTTTGAAACTAATCCTGATGAGATTAGATCTAGACGTTTTGAGTTCAGTCTAGCCATAGATATTTATGGGAAACAAGTTTTATTATAGGAAGTATTTGTAGTGCTATTTATATCAATTTAAGCTTCTGTGTTTTTTTTTTATTAAGATTAGGGTGTCTAGTTTGTAATTAATAATGCAGTTATCTACTGGTTTTTATCAACAAATTAGTCGGTTGGTGTCTGGTTTAACTAAGTGTTTTAAGTTGTAATTTATAACACTACTTAATCATCCGTCATGTTTGCCGCAACGAAACTTTTTTCTCCTTTCTTATGAACTGATGGGGAAAAATAAATTGGAAGAATATTCTGTAATCAAGTCTGGTTGTTAACTCAGTTAAGTTTTCACTATGAGACTACCCACTCAATTTTGATGAGCACACAGGTAGTTTTGTCGTATTTAGAAAATTGTACCTTTAAAAAGATATCTAGGGTAGACTTTTTTTTTGGATGTGAAATCATCAATTGACCCCTCCCGCTCTGGGTGGAGCGGAAGGGAGTGTCAGACTCTTACTGACTAAAACCCATCCGTGTTCCTTCCTTAGCCCTTTATGTTCCGGGTTAGCGGTAACCCTTTCGGACAATCCCGCACCATCTAGGGTAGTTTCAATGACAGATTATAAACAATCCAAACTCAATTAAGGAAGACGGAGATAAACATAACACCACGCCTTTGTTTACTCGAAGAGTAAGGCAGAGATGTGAATACAGTACACCTACATTTCGCCAGCAATGTTTAAGTCCCACCATGCAGCAGAGAGCGACCCTATTGCCATCAATCGGACACAGATTCAAACTCCGGACTGCTAGAGAAAAACTCAATAAGTAACACTTTGCCCGACTCAGGAATCGAACCGAGGACCTCGAGCTCCTCAGTAGCACTTGCGAGCACTAGACCAACGAAGCAGCCAAGCAGAAGAAGCACAGTTTAAGAAGTAGAATTATTTAGCAGAAGAAACAATTATTTTCTATCAACTAAGATATAAGAATTTTTCGACGCCACATAGCTAGGTTAGTTTAAACAGAAATCGCGAAAAAAAAAATCAGCTGTTCCCTACATTTTGACGAGTTATGCGAACATAAATGTAGGGAACAGCAGATTTTTTTTTTCACCTTTTATGTTTGGTCCCATAGTAAAAGTTGTTCATAATGATGAGTACAATGACCCCTTATGAGGAAAATGGTGATTTAAATTTCACCCTGTATAATACACTGGGTAATTGTTATCCTATTAATAAATATCGTATGCAATACTTAAATCTTATAAAAAAACTAAGATATAATCAAGACATACATTCCTGAGTGCTTTATTTTTCAATCACTCAAAAAGTCCTAACAGATATCCTAAATTTCGGTCAGATCTCAGACTTCCGATCCGATAACTTGACATTGACAGACGCGCTATCATACCACGTCCGAATGTTTGCCGACTTCTCAATAACTTCGCTGACAGCCTCACTCAGCCGAGTGGACATATTGACAGATTGCTACTCGCATTATTTATGCATGAAGACCTTGTTTTGGCACAGTGAAAGTGGGCTGAACTAATTAAAATGACATTACTGAGCGAGATGAAGAGTGAGAGAAATGTGGTTGAGGTGGTGTTAGGTTTTGTGGGGCTAAGTTACTGGAATAATTAACACAACACTTGAGTGGTTATTGTCTATACTTTTTTTTTTAATGGATGGGAAATCATCAAATGACCATTCCCGCTCTGGATGTAGCGGAAGGGAGTGTCAGACTCTTACTGACTAAAACCCATCCGTGTTCCTTCCTTAGCCCTTTATGTTCCGGGGTAGCGGTAACTACTAATACTACTACTAATGTACTAGAGGTAAAGAAAAAGAAAGAAAATACGTTTATTTGCGGTAAACATGACGCAAAAAAGAACTAGGAAAACACAAAAAAAAAGATGGGCGGAAACATGCGTCACATCCACGCAAAACGGCCATCGCTCAGCATGCTAAAACCTTATGCGAGACAGAGCCACAGCGGTGTTTTTTTAAGTAAAGTAGGTAACTAAGTTTGTTTGTTTGTCTGTATGTAGGGGGTAATCTCCGGAACTGCCAGACGGATTTCATTTCTTTTTTTGCATTTGATAGCTCAATTCTAGAGAAAGGCAATAGGCTATTTAACATCACGATATGGCCCTTAGGAACTGATCAAAAAGAAAAAAGAGTCAGTATGAAGTCAAGACAAAGTGATAGCGCGACCAGGTCATACGATGCGACGTAGTAGGTAGCCAAAAATTTCACGAGTTGCGGCAAAAAGCTAATTACTGATAATTAGGTGACTAAGGGGGGGGGGGGGGGTGATTAGGGGACTTTTGGCAGAAAGAAATTCATGGTGTCATTTTGTGTACCTACTACCTACATCCGCAGTACTTTAATTTTCTACGTAACTTTGTAACTTTATTTACCGGCAAGTTTGCAAGGAGTCGGCTGAAAAGATCACACGTTGGGTCCTTCATGATTGACTCGTTGTCATAGTCTTTGGTCCTTTTAGCGGAACGTCTGCCTATGCCTAACCCGGGGGATACAGGCGTGATTCTTTTTGATCACCCTATACTCCCCCACCGCTGGGCAAAAGCCTCCCCTAAGTCCTTCCAGGAACTCTTTTCCCGCGCCACTTCACACCAGCCCTCGCGGTCTGGGCCGAGTTCGGCGGCGTGATATATTATTTTATTTACTTGATAATACTCTTACAGCGGTACGGTTCGATCGATCAGGTTAAGCTACGCTTGTCGCGGTTGGTCCGTGGAAGGGTGACCATCTTTGCGTACTATGACCCCTCCGCGCCTCTGAAAGCACATTAAACCGTTGGTCCCGGCTGTCATTCCTGGATCTTTGACAGTCGTTACGGGTCGTCAGAAGCCCGAAAATCGGACAACCAGTCTTACCAAGGGGTATCGTATTACCCAATAACTGGGTTTTAGAGGTCAGATAGGCAGTCGCTCCATGTAAAATACTGGTATCACAGCTGCATCCTGTTAGACTGGAAGCCGTCCCCAACATAGTTGGGAAAAGGTTAGGCAGATGATGATGACTTGATAATGCTCTTCAAGAAGCTCTCAATATTTATGATAATTTCGTGACTGCAAATCAAGATCCACATGTCGAAAGTCCTGTTTAAACTAATAAATTAATTAACTATGTCACCGAAGACGAATTAAATTAAATTAGCAATAAATTTTGCTAACCCAATTGTTTTGACACGCTATTAAGACCAATATCGTTTAATAGACTAGTTTCTGACTAGTATCTAGCTAAAACATCGGACCACTTCGTGAGTTAACGTATTATTCCGTGACAGTTCGCACCTAAAGATGGCGAGGTGAGAGAAACCGTGATTGGCAATTAAAGTTTTCAATTTGAGTAATTTATTTTTAAATTGTGTTTATTTTTGTTAATGAAGGGTGAAATTACGTTTGTATTTCAATCAAGCCTTAGGTTTTTTAGCATTATTATTTAATTACACAATTAGTAACTTTTTATTAGTAAAAGTGTATATTATTTAAACGGAGGCTATTTACTCTCAATTCTAATCTAGCCAAAGACAAATGATAAATTAAGGTTAGAACTTTATCTGATAAATAAATTAAGTGTTTTCATATTGTAGCCTATGGGCTACCTATGTAATGGGTAGGTATCTATGAGTACGACTTATACAGGGTGAAATTTTAATCACCGTTTTCCTCTTAAGGGGTCATTATACTCATCATTATGAACAACTTTTACTATGGGACCAAACCTGAAATTGCGAAAAAAAAATCAGGTGTTCCCTACATTTATATTAGTATAATTCGTGAAAATGTAGGGAACAGCTGATTTTTTTTTCGCGATGTCAGGATTGGTCCCATAGTAAAAGTTATTCATAAAGATGAGTACCTACAATGACCCCTTCAGAGGAAAACGGTGATTAAAATTACACCATGTATAACTTCTATTCATAAATCAAATATCGGGTGAATATGATCTTACTACATCCACGTCTTAAACCAATAATCATAACCTCATCTCAGCCAATAACTGTTAGCCTCACCCTAGCTCATACAAAACGTCAGTAGATTTATTTAACGACTCGCACACATATATTTACACCATTAATTATTAATGGCATTAGAATGTATAATTAGAATGTCGCGAAATCCGTTCTTAAAGAAAACAGTTATGGGATCATTTATTTTTTTATGGTCCAGTGTTGCCACTGCGGTATTTCATAGAGTTCCTTAATGTCTATGGATGTTGGGAGTTTATGCTACATTCTTGCATAATTTAGGTTTTATAGTCAGTGGGTGCGTTGATTTACTTACTTGTTTAAGGATGTCACTAATTAACGGCTGGTTGTTGTTTCAGGCACGTCCACAACCAATCCAATGTAGTTGTGGCAACATTTACCTAATATAATCAAGATCTGAGTTGAGGAAAGTGTTTCTTTGCTAAGAAATATTATGTATTTAAGTATTAGTTTTATCCAGAAAACTGACTTATCCATTGTATCTAAAAAAAAAAATACTTAAATTTTTTTGGTCCTTCGAGCCGGATATGTCTCGCCCCTATCAATGTCAAATTGGTCAGTTATCCAATAATAATGTTAAACCACAACCAGACCAAACTCAAGGCTCAGCATCAAGGTTGCCCTGAATCTACATTGATTCAAAATGACTTAATCGAATACAGACCATTTTATTATTCGTACTAGTTTGAACTAAAAGTCACTGAATGTAACGCGATGTGGTCCCTTTGTGTCCTCCATTGATAAACATCTCAATGTGCTTCTCGAAGCGTGACGGCGGCCATTTTGCATTCGTTTGTTAATAACTGTCAAATCAAGTCCATGCGTGTGGTTTATTTTTATATGCGTGGGCGCTGTTTTAATCGTAGATAATGTCGCTTAATTGAATGAAATGCTATAATTGGCTAAATTGGTGCCAAAATGAATAAGGCGCCGAAGAAATTAATTTTGATTGAACGAAGTGTTTATACTTAATTAATTTTAACCGTTTTTATAAAACCAATGGAGGTAGGGCGGTTGAATTCAACTAAGCCCCTGCTTGTCAAAGATTGTAATGTCCTGTCGGGTCGGGAGTTCGGGACATTGCAATAGCGCAAGATCACCACTGATCAGAAGAACAATTCCCGTATTTAAAAACGTTCAAAATCTAGACGCAATATCATCTTAACGACAATCAACGTCTCTTTTATAATTAATTAATTTTAAAAAAATGACATTGACTGTCGTATTTTTGACAGATTGAGACAGATTGGAATGCGAACGACGTTCTTTTGTTCGTTTTGAACAGTTGCAAGGAAGACAAAACTAGAAACAATTTTCTAATTTCTTAAAAAAAATAACTCGTATGATTTTTATTGTTCAAGACAAATTAATCACTCATGGCTAACCTAAATGTGTCCGTAAACAATCCACAATAAAAATTTCCGTCCGCAAAGACATCCGATAAACTCCTACAGGCACATTGCGGAGGACCAAAAATAAAAACATGTTAACATGTCAATGTCCCACATTAACGTCGCAGGCGCATGCCAAAACAACGGCCTTGATGCGGCATTGAACCTGATTACCTGCTCACACAGTTTATTCTGAGTCGTGATAATATATCAGTGGTAATGAATTGATGTATATTTGAAGTTTCTTCATAGTGGTGATAAATTTGGTATTGAGGACTGGGTCAGAACTGTTAGGGTTTTTAGGTCGTCTGAAAGTAAATATGTGACCTAGTATCTTTTCGCGATCGGAAATCGAGAGATATTTTAAACTTCGATATTTCAAAGATAGACAAATTTGCAACCGTATAAGATTCGACCAACATGGAACTGTGCACCTAATCTCTTACGTTTTTTATAAGTAACCATGTAGGCTTAATGTGAAATAGAATATTTTAAAAAAATCTTTGGTCAAACGCGTTTTAGGAGAGAGGTATCTGATGTGCATGTGCATCATCATTTCAGCCGAAAGCGACCTCCCCAAGCATCCCCACTTCGACCGGTTTAGTGCTTCTCGCATCTAGCGAATTCCCGCGGCCTTCACCAGGTCATCAGTCCATCTTGTGGGAGGTCTTCCAACACTACACCTTGAATATTTCGGCCCCATCGGCCATCTGCATCAGCGGGGCAATGCATAACACACTATCAGTAGCAATGGCTTTCATTTTGACAGTTCTACAGCATTCAATGCGTTATTTACGTTGTTGAGCAGACACATGATTCGAACATATGAAGCAATGGATTAGCAAAATGATTCAGGTTGAGATTGATAGTGTGTTGGGCAATTAGGAAGCATTGCATGATCCAAAAGAAGACTTTCAAAGGTTTACATGATAATATCATTGATATCTAGTCCAGCACCCTACTCCAGTTCCTCACATAACAAGTTTTATATTTCAATCAAAAGTATACGAGGTGTGGCAATTAAGTTCCGGGAATTTAGTTATAATTTAAAAACTGGCAACACTTTTTCATTTGCCATCATCTGTCTAAGAGGGGGGATCTTCCTTTTAATTAGAGTTCAAAGTTGAAGTAGATAGCACGTTTGGTTTGTGTTTTATGCGTATTTTTTGCAAGTAACTTTTTTAGTGGCGTAGTGAAAATGCAACACAAGCAAAGTGTTGTGACTCAATTTTTAGTGACCTGAAGAACGTGAAGGAGCTCCCGTCACCTCTCGTACCGACGCGAATGTTGATCGTTTGCGCATGTTGATCACGTCTGACCGTCGCCTAAGCGCTGCGGGCACGTGTTTTTCGTGTGCGACCCGAACTCGCCAAGGATGGCTGAATCTTTCATCACGACAATGCATCGGCCCATTCCTCGTTCGTTGTGCAAGAGTTTTTGGCAAAAAAAGGCATCCCAACGTTGCCTCACCCACCCTATAGCCCCGATATTGCTCCCTGCGACTTTTTTCTATTCCCCAAGATGAAGTCGCACCTCAAGGGAACTCATCATGGCGGCGTACAAGAGGTCCAAGAAGCTGTAACCGTGGTGCTTAACAGGCTAACTTCGGAGGACTGCCATGGGTGCTTCCAATCATGGGAGAAACGTTGGGATCGTTGTGTAGAGTTAGAGGGAGACTATTGTGAAGGTCGATAGTAAAATTTTTCCTAAAACTTCATTTTCTTGTTTTTTATTTACAAATTCCCGGAACTTAATTGCCAGAGTGGTAATGTTGCCTTACCCAACAGTCGAGACATTACTTGTACGTATGAAGTGGAATTGTGTAAACGTATCGAATTGTATGCCGGTACCACTTGACACTCGTCTGACCGGTGCGGTTTAGTTGGGTTAACATGAATATTAGCAATACCTATTAGTGATTCTTTGAAAAACTTGTGTTGTAACTGTTAGTTTACGTACATTGGAAGGTTCGTGCTAGATTCAGGCGTATCTGTGCCTATAGTAGGTACACCCTCATTTCGCCAGTTATGTTTGAGTCCTAAGTAATAAGAAGGTCTATTGTCATCTACCAGGCCCAAATCCGGTCTCCGGGCTACTTGGAAATTCCTGACCTACCGACCTGGAAATCGAACCCAAGACTTCGTGTTCAGCAGTAGCGCTTGCGACCTCTAGATCAATGAGGCAGACAGCCAGTTCTGTTTTAGTTCTACGTTTGCTTTTAGAAAAAGCAAATTGGCCTTTTTGGTCGTAAAATACCGATTTATTAAAATTGTAATTAAAAACTATGTTTATAGATTTTTTCGCACTTTCTCCGTATAAAAATTATTTTTGTGTAATTTCATATCTTAGCGGAAACATCTATGACAATCTATGTGCCATAAAATTTGTTGGTATCTTTATAGCTTCCTGCGTGTAACCCTTAAAACGTCCTATGCTAATGTTAAGTGTGAATTAATTGCCTTAACTTGTGTGAATCCTGTACTTATTTATTACTTACTTGACGTATCTCTGATTCATTAGAAGGTAATAGGTATAGCATACGTATGGCTTGTTTCACCACCTCGGATGACTGTAACACCTTGGGTCCTTGGATCCCAGTATTCAATTCTGTTAAATGAATAAAACTAATACAACTAAAAGAGGGATGAAAATAAACGTTGATGGATGGAGAGCGAGAGGAAGACCAAGGAAAAGATTAATGGATTGTGAGAGGGAAGTTATGAAATAAAAGGAGTGAATTATAGAGTGAGTACAGGAGAGAATAGAAGGAAGAAACGTACCTATTGCGTCGACCCCAAATAGGTAACACGGGACAAGGGCAGGTAGATCATGATGATGATCATCATGATGATTATGTCGAAATCACCAAGCATGTTAGAATTCCAAGACTGAAAATAAGTCCTTCGATTCTACCTCGCTTCGTTCTAACGTCACTTATCTTCCCTTCCTATTCACCCAAGGCAGCATATAACTATTGCAAAAATATAGCCCGGAAAAAAAATTTACGGATAGGTCACCGTACCTATTGACCGGCACTCCGGCGACAATTGACATGTCGTGTCCAATCGGCAATGCCCATTGTTTTGTTCGCAACTGTGCCGGACAGTTACGAAACCATTTTATTCAATAAAGGAATTCGATCTGCTGCAAAATGAGGTGTTATATGCTGTGGAAATATTAATGTCCCTTCTAAGAATGGTCCTTTGTTGGTTACATAATGTTTTTGGCTCGAATATGAATTTGCATTTACCTCAAAGGTTCTTCTATGTAACGGAATGCGTTGCTAACTTGCTTGTTTATTTGTTTGTACTGCTGTTTGGAATCTGGTCCTTTGTACATTGCACGATTTTGTGTAAAAGGACCACGTACGTGTTATGGCGTCATCTGAGTCATCTGGATAGTATCCAGTTGAGTCAGAATTCGTAATACTTATAAGAGTAGCTAAGCTACCAGTATTTATCACACAGTTCAGCAGGTGTATTATTAGTAGTAGCTATCTAAGTGCTTAGCATAATCTATAATAAGATTTGTTCGACTGTCCAAGAATGATGTCAAAGGATAATCTGTTCGTAGAAAACAGAGACTGATCTCCATAAATACTCAAAGACAAGCCTTGAAGTGACAGCAACCTCTTACAAACGACCTTTAAGAATACCCGCAATAGGACTTCAGGGAACTATTCGCATATCTAACCGAATTTGTATTCAATAAGTAACACTATGAATCAGCGTTCCATAAATACCGAAAGCAGTTTCGATCACATTTCCCAACCATTGCGCCATTTCTTCGCGAGTATTGACACATCTCGCCAAAAACCAGCAATGGAAAATACCAGGGCATTCGAATTCTCAGTACATTATAGGAATTATTGCAGTTAGTTCTGAGGTACAATGTGGAACGGGTTTTATTTGAAAATCTGCCAATAGCCGTGCGTGTGACCGAAAACCGGCAGTTGAAGGTTGTGAGAACTATTAAGTAATCGCTCGATATACGAGTATATTTGTGTGAAAACGCCGTTTTTACCAGGCGACCTTGCTCGGGATTTGCAACACATTCGCCAGATTGATGAATGAAAGCGTTTACGTGTGTGTTCCAAATAAAACGTGTGAGTTCATCGAGGTTTTTTGTTCAATTTATTTATTGGCAACTGTGGGATTTACGTGGGTTTGTAGACTTCGTTTTCTTTCATAAAGTTAAAAAGCTTATGTGAAGCGAAGTGCCATAATTTACAAAAATATGATGAAATCTTGCTTAATTTGATGAATCTAATTACATATAACTGAAATAGTAAAATAAATAATGCTTATATTCATTTGCTTTCTGAAATGGACATAAAACGAAGGTAAAGGGAGTGATAATGATGGCACTCATAGAACTTAACGTTGGTATTCATGTCACTACCACTAAAGACGAAGAAAGGAATGGAAATTAATATAAAGGCGTTAGAATATGAATGCGCGAAAGATCATACACTTCGAGATTATGTCTCTAGTACAACATTTATTTAATGACTAGCTTCTGCTTGCTACTTCGTCCGCGTGAATTTTCTTGTTCCCCCGACCCATCGTATCGCATCGCCTGCCCGCGCTATTACTTCGTTTTTGCTTAACTTTCTTTCCGACTCTTTTTTTTTTGGTCAGCTCTTAAGGGTCCTAGGGTGATGTTAAATAGCCTTTCTCAAAAATTGGGCTATCAAATGCAAAAACAATTTTTCAAATCTGTCTGGTAGTTTCCGAGATTAGCGCGTTCAAACTAACAAACAAACTCTTCAGCTTTATTATTAGTATAGATGAACAAACTAAATTTCGCCTTTAACGAATAAAACCTCCTCTATGCGACTCTAAGAGATTTTATCAAAGAAGTAAGAACCCAATCAAAAGCAATAAATAAAGGTGTAATAAACACGATAGAAAATGGTGAAAGAGAAAAAAAAAGGCGACACTAAAAATAAAATCAATGAAGTATTCAATGCTAATGATACACTAATAGAAGCAGCACATGTACGCTTGAGTAGACTAATTAACGCAGCCGAAGTAGGAATATATACCACAACTTAAATTAACGCTGTTGAATGTATAACAGTGGATAATAAAAATGTAGATTTACATGCCTGAGATTATGTTGATGATCTTTATCGGATTTAGGATTGCAATCTGTGCGAAAGTGGTAAAAGAAAATATTATGACTGAAATGGTTTCGTGATAGAATCTGCGTTTTATGTTTTTGCTCGGCACATCTATGATGATCTGGGGATCAAAGAAGCAGCAGAGCTACCTATCATAGAAGCACAAGCACATGCACCCTAATTGGATAACACACTACCAATCACAATCGAAATAATTTTGAAGTATATTGCTAACATAAAAGCCATTCCTACTGTTAGTGTATTACATAATTACCCCCCCCCCCCCCCCCCCCGTTGGATAGACTTAAGAATACAAACAAAGAAATATGGCATACAGTACTTAAATGCAACATCATTAATACTAGAGCAAGAATACAATAAATGGTTAATCAGATTCATGAAAAAGACGTTAAACTAGCCACATTCAGATACTACTAAAGGTCTAACGTGATAAAAATAGAGATTTCAACGTTTCGACAATGTTAGCAGTTAATTTCGTAATATGTAGTTTACAAGTAGGACAACACAGCCTTGCTATTATCTAGATAACTGGTAATATTCTGCGTCCGTCCGACATCTTTATTTTACAGGGCTATATTTGTATCTACGTGCACATTGAATACATATTAAGACACCTGCGCCTGGCTTGTCTACTGATACATATTTTATATCCACCGTTCCATTGATGTATGTAGAAATGAAGTAAACACAATCAGATCTTTCATATTGGACAGTAAGGGCAACCATAATAAAGATAACGTATGTATGGATAGGTAAGTGAAAAGAATAGATACAGGAGAGAACTATGAATATCAAACTTATGACGGAAACACAAAAACGAATACAGGACAAGAATAACAATTTGCATAGTTACTATTGCCTATACAAGAAAACAATGGTTTACTGTTCCAAATAGAAAAGTTGGTGCTAAAACTCCACCAATTGAATTCCCATGTCCCACACTGACAGCCAGCCATTTCGCAAGTTCGCAACACAAAATAAAACCCACAGACAGTCCGTTCAATATTCATAACGTCATCTGTGGCAAACACAAAAGGTATATAATAAGACGCATTCAGCACCACATTACCGATGCAGCACGCAGATCCATCATTATGCATTCCTCACGTTGCATGCTTTGAAAATGTCCTTGCGTACACCAACCTGAAATTACCGTACCGAAGGACCTGCGTCAGAAAGCATAAGGACCAATTTCGAGATTCGTCTGGTCCTTCTAAACTTGCAGAATCTTTCTCGAGTCTCATGGTTCTGCATGACAAGGTGGAAATAATAACGGGGTAATTTTATCACAGAATGTTTAGCACTTGTATTCATATAGTTGACAATTCTGAGTGGTTTAACACTGATTGTCGTTGGTAAATGTTCTGGTAGTAAGCTTTCTTGTCTTGATTATGGTGCCGTTAGGACTTGGTAGAATGTTTTGATCCACAAGATAATATAATAGACGCGAATGTTGCTGTGATTTACTGCTTGACTTTGTCACGGAGAAAAGTAACTACTGGTGACCTTTTCAGACTTGCGGTTATGATAATTATGATAGAACCTACCAGCGCAATCTAGATTCTGGACATGAGCTAAAAATAAATTAGCGACTTTTACACAGTTTTCATTCCTATCAATTCTAAGTTTAGAAGCTCTTTAAACTTTACTAGTGTCTTTAGAGCTGCTTCTACCATCAGCGTAGGTACTTTAAATAACCATAATGCGAGTGACGAACCCGTCTGCCTGTCTGCACAATTGTCACTTTAATTCGAAACCCAGACACCTATCCTTTCCGGAAGGGTGCTTCCATTACTCATTCCAGAGTAAATTCAACCTTGACTCTTAGAAATAAAGTTCACAATACATTGCCTAAACGCTACAGCATTGTATCTGGTAAATTGTGTCGTATGGTTTATGTGATAGGGTTGGAAATGGTTTGTTTTTATCTAAATGAGAGGTGCTACGTGCCTAACAGCTGTTTTGTGTGACTAGGCCCTTTGTTTTACAATTTTCGACGACGCCAAGGACGGACAAAGGACCTTTTGTGGGCTTTGTGAACAATGAGACGGGCTGGAGTACTCTAAACAAGGAAAAAAAAAAACAATTGCGGTGTTAGTGTCTCGTGTAATGATAGTAGGGATTTAAAAGGAGGTAAGGTTTAGAGGTAAAAGGGTGAGGTTGGAGATGAGAGTATTCATGGATATTACTTTCGGTGTAGGAGCTAACATTAGGTATTATCTGAAATGATTGTGATTATGGCAATTTTGATGACATCCCGTTTTCTGCTTTTTCATAACGGACAAAATATTTCGTATATTTGCTATAATATATTTTCTATTTTATTACAAACAAACCTGCATGAAACACTAAGGGAAAAAACAGTGACAACTAGTTCTCGCATAGCGCTTTATATGTATCACCTTAAGCTAATAAATGAGTTAATTTCCCTTTCATAGAACTAAAACACACAAGACACTTACTCAACATAGCATGCAGCAAGTTATCAAGGGGTTAATCTCGAATCGTTAATGTGAGAACGTAAAGACAATACGAGTAAAATCAGGAAGGCATGGCTCATCGGTCTAATGACCAGTGTTTCTGCTCTACCAGCTTATCAAGACCTCTCCGACACCTAGAGAATACTTCTATAACATCTAGAGAAGAAGGACCAGAGACGGGAGGGAAAGGTCTTGGAATATTGGTCCTTGGTTTCACGCGAGTCGGCCATTTCTCGTGCGTGATTACTTTTTAACCTGTGGGAACACTATAAATAGGATATGGTGTAATTTGTGATGGAAAATACGTATGGGTGTTTGTAGCCATGGTTTTATTGAAGAGTTTGATGTGGTTTTAGAATATTGGGTGTTTTATATCGGTCTTTATTTTTTTGTGGGTCGGCTTCTTACTGGATCTCTTTGCTCCCTGCAATAAAATTTCTGAGATACCATAATCACAACCAAAAAAAAAATTATCAAACGGAAAAGAACCGGAGCTACCGCCATATCTTGCAGAGTAAGCAAGCTAAAGTGGCAGTGGGCTGGCCATGTTTGTCGAAGGATCGATGGCCGGTGGAGCAGACGAGTCCTGGAGTGGAGACCGCGTGTCGGCAAGCGTAGTGTCGGACGGCCTCCTCCTCTAGATGGACCGACGACCTTAAAGAGGTGGCTGGGACAGACTGGATGTGGAAGTCAGAGGACAGGGTGTTGTGGCGCAGCGTTTCAGTTTTTTTTTTATTGCTTAATGGGCCCGCTCTTGACCTCGAACACGCCTGATGGAAAGCGATGGATGAGGTCTAGTTGCTGTGGTATGTCCAGCAGTGGATTAAAATAGGCCGAGTTTATTGATTAGCTCGCAAAACGAAATCCACCTGTTTTATACTCAACATAAAAAAACAACTAATAGGAAATAAACTCTATGAGAACTGTTACCGATAAAATCTCGAATACTTGTCAACAAATAAAATAACTCCATGTACTAACTTACCATTGTAATAAATAATTGAATGGGCACGAATGGATATCATTGCTAACAATCAAATTCCATTCTTAAATAATACGTACAGTCACCAAAAGAGATAAGTTACTAGGGTCGTCGGGTATAGTTGAAGTTTAGGAAGAAACCGACGGATGTTTACAAGTGAAATTTATTTCATAAATAAACTGTTTGTTTTCTATTCATTAAATTAAATTTTATTCGAAAGCATTCATCGGTTTCTTACTAAACTTCAACTATATCCGACGACTCTGGTTACTTTTCTTCATTGGTGACCGTACATTGTATTAAAAAAATTTTGATTCCGAGTTTTTCATCGGTTTTCGTAAAAACATGTTGATCTAGAAATGAGTAATGGCTCGTCAATCAATATTGTAAAAGTTAAAGGAAAATGTGAAGTGATTACCACAATGAGTACAATGATACCTGATTAAGAAAGAAACGTCTTTAGAAAAATAGTTAAATATTAAAAACTGTCTAAACCAGCCACGAAAATCTGGTCCTGTCGAATTTCGGGAAGAAGGATCAGTTTTTCATCCGTACTTTGATTAAATCAATAATTTTAGAAGCTTTTATGTCTCCAGATATTTCCACAGCAAGAGATCTTAGCTAAAAATTGAACCATGCTCCCATTTCGAAACCCCAAAACCACAACATACATTACCAAAATACTGTACCACCACACCACAGACCACACACACGAAAACCCATTGCTCAGTGCAATCAAATCACACATTAAGAGGCAATTACAAATAATTACGTGCATTACGATTGTGGCAAAGCAATCGTAGGGCGCGACAGGTTGGATAACTTACTGATGACGTAACCAACTTACCTAATAACTTAAATATACTTAGTAGGACTAGTTCCACTGGTTCAGATCTAGGTGTTGACTTAACTCCTAATGTAATGCTATACGCTTGATAAAATCTTTGAGGGGCTTGCAGCCAAGTATTAACAGCCGTTCGGGTCGATCGATCAGGTTAAGCTACGCTTGCCACCGATGGGTGACCTTCTTTAAATACCAAGACTTTTCCGTGCCTCGGAAAGCACGTCATTCGTGGATCTTTGACAGTCGTGAGTCGTCAGAAGCCCGAAATCATATATACTTACTGTGCCGAAAGTCTGACAACCAGTCTTACTAAGGGTATCGTATTACCCAGTAACTGGGTGGCGGAGGTCAGATAGGCAGTCGCTCTATGTAATAAACTGGTATTCAGCTGCATCCGGTTAGACTGGAAGCCGACCGTATAGTTAAGAAAAGGCTAGGCATAATGATGACGCCTGATAAAATCTTTATAGCAATTCATTGAGGTGTAAATTGAATGTGTTTGAAATGAAGTCTGTATCTAGGATTTAGACACAAGCAATTAGATAAATGTTTTAACTGTTAGGTGTCTGTGTTTGTGAGATTAGTCTAATTACTGTCCCTGATTGCAGACATTAGTAGAATAATCTTTAATTCGAGACATATTAAATTTAATTAGCACTTTCTATATGTCATTTAATGAAAGATAGCTACTGTAAACGATTACTGTTAGGGCAGTTAAGGATTTTTAATTGAAAAAAGGATCAAGAAACAACATAAATTCTTTCCCAGGAATACAGGGTGGCAGGGACAACGACGTTTAAACTGTTACCACGAATTCAGCACGATGTTCTAGACACACAAGCGTAGAAATTTTTCGGCGTTTACCAAAGAAAAGTTTCATAGATAAGTGCAAAATTTTAACGCAGGCGTGTTCAGGATCATGCATTGAATCATTGGTTACAGCTTGCGCATTGATGTCCCGGGATGCCACCCTGTATAAAACAGACACACAATTTGTTGTATTTGCCTAAAAAGAGGCCTTCAACAGTGTGGAAGATCTTCAACTCATTGCAGAATCTAAAACAATTCTACCCTCTCCAGTCTTCAGTTTCGCCACCTGCCAGTTCTAGCACCATCTCCTACCACCGATCTCGAAAACTACTGAACCTTTCCTAACGATCTTGAACTTCCATAACCGAACATGTTTTGACGATAATCCGCTGTGACGAAAATAAACCGGAAATTTGAATTAAAACAAGTTTATATCGTGTACTCAAAGCTTTACACTTGAGGTACCACGGCGGCCTTGCGGTGTCCCTCTCACTGCAGTACCATTTAAATGGCTACGGTATGTGATAAATAGTCGGTATTGGTAATGTTGATACTTGTGTATATAAATGTTGTACTTGTAAGATTGCTGGTTTTGTAAATGTTACTGGTTTTGTAGACTCATTGGACAACGCCTTCTAAATTATAGGTGTTGAAAAGGAATTCTGGCGAAATACGCCTACACATTGAAAAATGTTTATGGTCTTACATTTTTTCTAGAACGTATCATTGAACGTCTTTCCACGTCTCTAGGCTGAGGAATGCTAGCATATAAACATATGGATGAGCAGAAAAGTTTCTTGGGGCATTGCACTTAGACTGAGATCTATAAAAACGTTACCTAGCACATGCTTATGGTTTAGACATGTTCCCGACTCTTTCTTGCACTTATAATTTGACAGTTGTATGAGTGACAGGAATAACGCTTAGTCAAAGTAAGTGCTAAGTAACGTTTATAGATTTCGGCCTTAGTGCCAGGTAAGAGCTATGCTCCATAGTACTCGTACTTACTGTCCTTGCATCTGATCTTACACAGCCATCGTTTGTGTACCTACCCGTTTCATATAGTTCCTAAAGCAGTACATTTGAATCAGTAATCAGTAGGTAGTCCTTATCTTTATGTAACAAAGGGGCTCCGATCACGCCTATAATTAGCGAAGGTTTATCTGGAGACATATTTACGAGCACAATTACTTTGCAAATGACAGTGCAACATGTGTGCCTGTGCACTTTCTAGGCCTAAACATAGATAATACCTAGTATCTGGGAGAAAGTACTTATTAGAACACAATGCGACAGGGGAGAGACTGGGATTAAGTACATAGACTATTGATATTGTGATTTTTAAAGCGGAATATCTTATACTAACTAGCTTCTATATAAACAGAACCCAGCATTGCATAAATATGTAAGCTGTCACGCCCTTTATACCTGGAGGCTTTTATTTGGTCAGTAAGTTTTTTTTTTGTTTACATTTTTAATTTTTTGCTTGAGTACGGTCAGCATTAAAAGTTGATTAACACTTCAGTTTTTTTAATCTTAGTTATTGAGCAAAATATTTGTTCAAAATTGCAGCAGAAGAATTTTTTTAGAATAATTACTCTCGTCTATTATGCGAAAAGCTAAAAATCAGTTTATTGAAAAAAGTTGTTGTCAATTAATAACATGTAAAAATGATAGTGTTAATCGACTTTTGATGCTGACTGTACGTATAGTGTTTATTGTACTTATTTGTTGGTATATTGGCGTGGCCAGCTAACCTATGGTAAATAATTTAATTTAAGGTTCTGTGTCCTGTAATGTTAATTACTTTGCATACTTAGTATTGTATAAAATCAATTATTTTCTAACTGAACAGACAGCTGTGCTGCTGTGGAGTTTGTTCCGCCACTTCTTCTCCCCAGCGAAAGCACTTGGAAGTGGCGAAGGGCGGGCGTTTTGGGGTACTGTCTTTTGTAATTTTGACGTTCGAAAAGTGCTGATTTTCAGCCTAGTTTGAATAAATGACTTTTGATTTGATTTGATTTCTGCCCGCGACCTCGTCCGCGTGAAATTTCTCTATCCCCGACCCACCACGTCGTTCGTTCGTTTTTGCTTAACGTTCTTTTTGACTTTTTTTTGTTTTTGCTCTGCTCCTATGGGTCCTAGCTTGAAGTTAAGTAGCCTATAGCCTTCCACAAGAATTGGGCTATCAAATCCGACTGGTAGGAAGAGAGAACTCTTCAGCTTATTATTAGTATAGATAGATAATTAGATATACCTACAGGTTGAAATTGAAAACATGCGACAAAACGAAATGGGAGATTGTACTCATCATTATGAACAACTTTTACTATGGGACCAAACCTGAAATCGCGAAAAAAAATCTGCTGTTCCCTACATTTTTAAGAGTTATCACCAGTGATCGGAATAGGCTGACTATATTTACCTAAAGTTTAAAGAACAGAGACGGAAATCGGAGACTTCCTTATGACTTATTTTTTTTTACCGGTATACCGGAACTTTAATTATGTAACTTTTAATATCTTATTTTATCATTAACAGTATAAATGCTTTAATAAATCGTAATCAATGTTTTGATAAATAAAATAACAAATATTTTTTTTTTATGTTGTTTGAACATTTCAATATAACATGAATTCATATCTAATGACTCATTAATATATTCATGTTATATTGAAATGTTCAACCAACACAAAAAAAAAAATTTTTTAAAAATTTAGTCATAAGGAAGTCTCCAATTTCCGTCTCTGTTCTTTAAACTTTAGGTAAATATACTCAGCCTATTCTGATCACTGGTTATCACACTAATATTATAAAGGCGAAAGTTTGTGAGTGTGTGTGTGTGTGTTATATGTTTGTTATCTCTTCACGCCTAAACCACTGAACCGATTTAGATGAAATTTGGTATAAAGATAGTTTGAGTCCCGGAAAAGGACATATGATAGTTTTTATCCCGATATTCCCACGGGACCGACATTTACGCGGGTGAAACCGCGGGGCGCAGCTAGTTGGAACATAAACGTAGGGAACGGCTGATTTTTTTTCGCGATTTCAGGTTTGGTCCCATAGTAAAAGTTGTTCATAATGATGAGTACAATCTCCCATTTCGTTTTGTCGCATGTTTTCAATTTCAACCTGTATAGATTACGAAACAAAACTATGTAAGTCACTAACAGATCCAGATGGATGAAGGGAGATCGTGAGTCAAGCTAAGACTACACCTGGGATCGGACATAATTATCGTGATCATGACCGTTCTGTCCAGAGTGACGTGGAGAAGAAGAACTCACGAATGTAACTTACGAGTAAAAGGCGGATATAGGTACTGGACATGGAAGGCGAGGTACCAGGAATTATGGCGCAACTAGGAAGAGGCCCATGTGTGAAGAGGAGTGCTATTATAGGCTTAGTTGTTTGATTGAAAACATGAAGAGCACTTACAGAAATTGCAGGCAGAACGCCTGTCTGCGGGAGCCTTTATCTAAGCCCCAAAAACATTTGGCTCTAATGTCAAGTAGTCAGACTTGCGATTCTAAGGACCAATAAACGCCACAGCCATTGCTCCTAATGTTGGTTGTCAAAACATAATTTTGCAATCTATCGATTTCAAAACCTCGAAAACTGTATTAGTCCAAAACGGTGCTTATTACTGCAATGCGGTTGTCGTTTATAAGTACAATATACTTATATATCCTCTGATTGCAGGCATAAAATTATTTCTGCTTGTTGCCATTAAAATTCTAGTCCAACACTGATTGTGGTATGAAGGATATATGTACATACCGTCAGTTAATTGACCAACTTTGATGCTCTGATTCGGAATTGTAAATGAACTCAGGCTCCAATTATGACCCATCTTGTAGACTTCTCAAGGCCTGCTAATCCATACTATACTTCCACACTTACTAATAGACTAATACTAATCCATTTCCATACTAATAATATATGTAACTGCGAGTGTATCTGTCTGTATGTTATCTCTTCACGCTTAAACCGCTGAACCGATTTAGATAAAATTTGGTATAGAGATAGTTTGAGTCCCGGGAAAAGTTCGCTGGGTTCGCATTTTCGTTTTCTGCCACCGAATTCCGAAATTAAAGTAATTTTTCACTTTGTAGTCTTTTTTGGAAGTCAGTTGTTTTTTTTTTTTTTATAAAAAAGTTTTTATTTTTCACTTATAAGTTATTACTTATTACCCTACACAAATTCGTATAACACTACTTGCTTTGTAAATATCAGTGGCAGGAAGTCATTATAACATCATCAATATAAAGTACAAGCTAAGTGGCAAAAATATGTATTTATTGAAGTTAACTCAAAAACCACCCCCGCAAAGTTAATAAAATTTATTTGTGACCACCCCCGAGGCACATCCTATTCATTAAAAAAATAATTTTTGAATTTGATGTACAATTGCCGGAGTTATCGCGTAACAAAAATACAAAAAAAAAAACAACAACATACAGTCGAATTATTGAGAACCTCCTCCTTTTTGAAGTCGGTTTTAAAAATAACTGGCGAAATGTTGTTGTACTATACAAAGTGTAAAAAAATTAACCTTAAAAACTTTAAGAGGTGCTTTAGACCATCGAACTGAACAACTTTCACTATGGGACCAACTCCGAAATCACGAAAAAAAAAATCAGCTGTTTCATACAAAAGTTCAATACTTACCTACTCGGCCAAAATGTATGAAACAGCTCATTTTTTTTCGTGATTTCGGAGTTGGTCCCATAGTGAAAGTTGTTCAGTTCGATGGTCTAAAGCACCTCTTAAAGTTTTTAAGGTTAATTTTTTTACACCTTATAGTTACACCTCTGCCTAACCCATCAAGGAAAACAGGCATGATGCGTGATGTTATGTATGTAGGCTCAAATCAGGAGTTACGACCGGCTAGAATTACATCACAGAGGAACTCACAACAAACAAGTAATCACCATTTTAAAACCCAACACTAAAATAAAAGCCCGTCACACGATCCAAAGCAAACATAAAGTAAATAATAAAATCTAAACTTGCAGACGCAGGATGTTCACAGTAACGCGTGTTTATGCGCGTGCGCAGCGCGATCTAAATCTGGCAACACCTGGTTTGGATGTAAACACAGCGGTGAATGGACGAAATATTTTGGTAAATGATGGATTTTTGGACGGGAATAATAAGCTTTTGTTTCCGGTGTAAGTGTTCCGGTAATCGTTTGAAAGTTTTAGATAATAAAAAAATGCTTCGTAGTTGAGATCTAGAAGCCATAATTAGAAACCGTCAAAATTACGTGTGCAATTCCACCTGAACTCTTGAGGGATCCTATGCCACTGCTAACGCTGTCGATGTAGCTAAGTTCTGATCGAAACTCATCTCACTAAAATATGGGAAACACTAGCTGCACCCCGCGGTTTCACCCGCAGAAGTGTCGATCCCGTGGAAATATCGGGATAAAAACTATTCTATGTCCTTCCCCGGGATGCCATCTATCTCTCTGCCAAATTTTATCGAAATCCGTTCAGTGGTTTAGGCGTGAATAGGTAACATACAGGCAGACAGACAGAGTTACTTTCGAATTTATAATATTAGTATGGATTATCCACCAACCCGCACTGGGCTCGCGTGGTGGATTATGGCCCACTCCCTCTTACAGAGAGGAGGCCTTTGTCCCAGCAGTGGGAACATTATAGGCTGATTATGACAAGACAAAGAAGAAAAATACGTCTACACGGGCGACTCATGTTAATTTCGTAAGGAAACAATTGTTTCCGGAACCCAACGGTGTCATATTATCACGGCTGCATCATTTATTTACCTTTTCTGATAAATGAATAACTTCAAATGCAGCCATAAAATTAATATCTTCACCATTTCCACTAACAAGGACATTATTTTCCTCATAATTAATACAAATACGACATCCACATCCTGAATGAATCAGACTTTGACTTTCAACTTTACATACTCATAAGGCATCCAGGACCCCTTTGCAAATATTCATTACATCCGGGACCAGGATATCATGTTTGCTCAGAACCTGTATTACCTACTTATTGAAGATAAATATCGTCTTCTTACATTGCTGCGAAGTTTTCGCATTAAAATCCGGGTTTCCTTCGTTATATATTTATATGGAGGGGCTTGTGGCTATGTAATAACAGCCGCACGGGTCGATCGATCAGGTTAAGCTACGCTTGCCGCGGTTGGTCCGTGGATGGGTGACCATCTTCATATACCAAGACCCCTTCGTGCCTCGAAAGCACGTTAAGCCGATAGTCCCGGCTGTCATTCGCGAATCTTTGACAGTCGTTACGGGTAGTCAGAAGCCCGAAAGTCTGACAACCAGTCTTACCAAGGGGTATCGTATTATCCAGTAACTGGGTTGTGGAGGTCAGATAGGCAGTCGCTCCATGTAAAATACTGGTATTCAGCTGCATCCGGTTAGACTGAAAGCCAACGTGGTTCGGAAAAGAGGCTAGGCAGATGATTAATTTATATATGGATGGAATATACCGTTGATGTTCCTTTAATCATCCTTTGATGAAAGGATTATGTGGAGACGAGCAGAATGGCTACAGTTTTGCATTTATGCTCTGTCAACAAACATGCAAACATCTGCTGAGCTTGATCGATTTTGGTCTTGCATTTCAGTCTTTGTGTCCCTTTATGAAGTTACTAGCTTCTGCCCGCGATTTTACTTCCTCTAGAACGCGCTCAAAGAGCAATTTTAAAGGTTGCTACTTTTCGCCCTTTTAGATTTCCTACGCACCAACTCTACATAGCATGTAAGGTACTAACAGTAAGGCAATTATTTATTCTAAGCATAGTACAACACCAGCACACTGCACTTCCTTTTGACCCAGTACCTCCCGACAAGAGAAGGAAAGACTTGGTTTGCATAAAGCCTCAAACAAAACATGCGTTTGCTAATCGTTTTTATGTGTTCTTAGGGCCATTTCTGTATAATAGACTCAACAAGGTACTAAGCTTCTATAGTGTAAGCTATAAAAGATGTAGTACAATGTTATCAGAATACTTAGCGATACTCAATTACACAGACACAGAAAAACTTCTAGAAATTTTGTCATGATCATAATTTTATTCCCTTGTAAGTATTTACTTTTGTATGTTTACATAGACTTAGTATTAGACTTAGTATTAGATTTAGTATTAGATTTAGTATTAATGTACCAATGTGCTTTTTCTCAGAGTTGTTAATGAATTATTTTTATATCAGTTTCGTTTAAAAATTAACGCTCCAATTTAATTAAAATGTAAAGTGATGGCCTGAAACACAGGTTTGAATAAACCTAGTTCGGGCGGGTCGCTACCTAACACAATAATTCCGAACCATCACTACTTGCACCTATAAAAAAACATATTTTAGTTTTAGTTTATTTTTAGACACTATAATTGTATTGACAATTTGCTACTTTTGGCTAAATTTACACCTTTTTGTAAACATTTTTATTAAATAAATTATTTTTTTTATTAAATAAATTATTATTACTTGATCCGTGTGAAATTTCTTATACCCTCGACCCACCTCGTCGTACCGCATCGCATGCCCGTTATTACTTAGTTTTCGCTTAGCGTTCTTTTTGACTTTTTTTTGGTCGGCTCCTAAGGGTCCTAGCGAGGTGTTAAATAGCCTATAGCCTTCCTCAAGAATAGGGCTACCAAACGGAAAATAATTTTTCAAATCCGACTGGTAGTTCCAGAGATTAGCACGTTGAAACAAACAAACCCTTTAGATTTGTTATTAGTATATCATACATAGATATAGAAGTTCTAAAGCCAAGTTTGCAACCAAGACCCCAACACGAACGGGTGACGTTTCAACGTAAAGTAAATTCGAACGATTTTTGTTTTTTTTTTTTTTTGCGACAAGCACGTGAAGTATCCGCCACAGATATGAATAAGTTTTAAAACTAAGTAACATTACGTGCAAAACGAGTATTCGCAATTATATAAAATCGTTCGAATTCGAACTAACGTTACGTTTACTCCGCAAGTTCGTGAATCATAGCAGGCCCACAGATTGCAGAATTTAGAGCTAAGAACTACCTCTTAGAGTCTAACCAGACGGACTGCATTTCAGCTGCAACATCGCAGTTTGGATGCAGTCAAGGCAATCATAAAACCAAAGAGATCATGTCTCTAAGGCACAGATCATCACTAACAACTATTGACACATAGAAATTAGACCTCGGCCCACGGACGACGACGGTACCAGGGCCCCAGGTTTGCGAGGAACAAACAGCCGGACAAACAAAGCGCCCACCCCTTCCGGCTTTATGTATGCGTGTGCAGGCCGCACATTATGACCTGATTGTCGGCAGATAAAATGCTTGGGAGTGACATGTGGCGTTTACAATTGTTTAAGGTAATTAATGGCTTTGAAGAGTCGTTCATACTGTCTGGTGGTTATTCAAGTTCAATTCTATTATGTAGTGTTTAGGATTCAAAATTAATTTTGATGATAGGATTGAAATCTATAACACTACAGAATGGTAGTGTTGAAAATATGTAATTGACAAAGACAGTTTTATTAATCATGGCCTGATGGCGTTTGGCAAGTTGATGTACGGTTTATGATGAACTTTGTGAAAGATGTCATGTCAAGTTAACTTCAGAATTAAAACACAACCTTACTCAAAAATAAATTGTTTGTAGTGTAGTGACAGAAGCAGTTAGTCCATCACTTAATCCTGTTTCTCTCAATCTCTGAGTCATATGCCCTTTTTCCTGAGACTTTGTCCGCACTTCGCATGCGTAGGCGGCGCTTACGTCAAAAAGGAACATTCTTAAACGTGTCATATAAACATTTTCGGCAGCTTGTCCAGTCATATTATAAATATTTTTATATTGACCCTAAAGAAAGCCACGGTTTTACTGGCGATTTTATTGGATTACATTAAACGCTGGAACGCCATATATTATCAAAACGAATGATAACTCTCACATCTTGAGACAAATTACGGTATTAATAATACTAAAGTGAAACATAAAAATTTAATTTATTAGTCCTTTGGCGGTTATTTCTTAAAGTCTGTGCGGTCATTAGCCAGCGCAGGACCACCATTTTAAATTGATGCAAAAGAAGCTTTATGACGCCAGTTTACATAGAAGAGGGGCTTATTTTAAAAACGTTGCAAGTACACCGTATTTTTTCTAAAACTCTAAAATGATTATGGAAATAATAAAAATTAATTTCAGGTGATAAAATACCGGTAGCAATAAACTAAAAGGGACAGACACCACTTTTATGATAGCACCTTTAAAATTAATCCGGACATGAGCCGATCGTAAAAGCTAGACTAATAAAGAATTATATTAATATCTGACAATCAATGTTCCAATAATTTTGTTAAAGTTTACTTTTACGGGCTTTTAAGCAGGAGATATTTCTTTATTATAACAGGGTTCCTGGTTATTGCTAAGCTTCATTTTACTTAGATCAACAGGCAGCATTCTTACTACCAACCTAATGCTTTTATAAATATTGTACGACAAGCCTTTTTTGCAAAAGCGTAGAGTGAAGTAAGCCAGCTAGCCGGAGTACACCGATATTCGAGACGTCAAATTGGACCACATTTAACTCAACCAAATAAATTCCACTAGTAGGTATTAGTCAACAACCCATAGGGGCCATTCACGTACTACGTAAGCTTATTTTTGATGACATGGGGAAGGGGGTCTGGATGGTGATCACGTCAGCAGTATTATTTTTTTTACTTTTTCGGATTTTCTACTAAATTTAGTCGATTTTGGTTTGAACACAACGCAACCCGACTTGTCTATGTTTCCAAACGAAACGTATATAACTGCTGCTCATGAATCAATAAAGAAACCAGAACTCATTGACTAATGCATGTAAGTACTGATGTTTACGTAAGCATGGCAGGGGTGGGGGGCATGTGACGAGGGGGAAGGGGGTTAATAATTGCAAAAAATCTGCTTACGTAATACTTGAACGGTCCCATAGAAACCTTCAAATCTAACCGTAACAACAAAATAAAACTGAGAGACGTTATCAAATAATGAAAGCATTTGTCATCCAATTCACAACTCCTCGATTACAAATACAAAATCAAGCCACACTTTGCTCAATCCACAATTCCACATAGTCCGAGAGGCGGCGACTTACAAAACTAACATAATGCCCCACAATTATGGCGGTGTGGCGAAATAGATAGCACCACAGTTCCCACCACGTAACAGACATACGAACAATGCTGATACACTTACGTCACTGTGCAGTGGAGGCTGTAAAATAACACTAATGTACTGTGAAGATGCTTTGTTGTTGAGGGATTAATGCAAGGTACAAGGTGGGATTGGTAATCGAGAACATAAGTAAGATAAAGGACTTAAATCTGGTAGAGGTGATGATTTTTATGGTTCAATCCACGAAGACAATGTTAAAGAAATAATATTCGTTGCATTACATTATAGAGGTGTGAGGAACAGGGTGTAAAATTCACTCATCTATATGTATATAAAATTCAAAGTCCTAACTGACTGATATATTATCAACGCACAGCATAAACCGCTGGTTCTAGAGACATGAAATTTGGAATGTGTTCTTTGTGAAGAGTAGGTATTGACTAAGGACTAGACAAGTAATGAGGTTACGTCTGGCGCGGATTAAAAATTAATATTTTTACTTTATTTGCTAATATTTTACATGTTAAACCTATTTTAATATTTATTTATTCATTTCTGTAACTGCCCGTGACATCACAGCGGCGGGCCCTATCAGAATACCAGCGCTGCGACATCTATTTTTTAAATGTCGCAGCATCATGCTGAGATAGGAGCCTTTTGGCCTCGTATAGGAGTTTCTGTCTCATTTTTCTTTGTTACTTTTGTTTTTTTTATATAACTTGGTTTTAATTTTTTACTGTTTTTAGTTTAGTTTGTGATCTTCCTGTACGAGTCGCAATAAATATTTTTTCTTTCTTTCTTTCTTTCTAAGGTTTTTTCGAAATTCCACCCCAAGAGGGTGAATGGGGGAGGGTGAAATTTCACGCGGACGGGGTCGCTGAAGAAGAAGCTAGTCCTCTATAGAAAAGGGAGTATCCTCCGGCCAGACGGGTATCGTGTCTGGTGGGCAACTGGCCGACGATTGATGTCAGGACGTTGTATATATGCTAGTTGCGCGGTAAACTCCGCTTGCGCGATGCAGGATTTTACGTGGTGCAGTGTGATGCGTATTTCACATGAGGCGATGTAGATGCTGCCACAGCATCTTATCAACAAGTACATATTCTCTACTGAAGATGAATCTTGAACAATAAGTAAAATTATGAACAATCATGAAGGAATCTTTTTCCAATCGCGATGTGTACGGTGATGTGATCGAGTGACTGGGAAATCAAACATTTGGCATAATAAAACAACTGCGAGCTGTCGGCGTCATCATTGTTGTGAAATACTGACACTGAACACTGACAGCTCTTGAACGAATTTTAGAGGTGCTGATCGCATTCAGTTTCCAACTTACCAAGAAAAAAAAAAAAAAAATGAAGACATAACTGTGAACTTTAATCAAATTCCCTTAAACAGGCAAATAAATATTTTACGAGTATTTCGATCTGAGCAGTTTCGGGAAGTATATGCAGACGCACCGTTATTCACAAATCAAGAGAGAATAAATACGATCTTGTTAAGAATAAAACCTTCTTTTTAAGTGGAATCGTCGTTAACACAGAAACTGAAGTTATGGATAAAATATTGATGCCTTTCTTATTGGCTGGGCAAATCTGTATAGTCGTTACTGTAATGGTGAAGGTGTACAACGGAATTCGTCTTGTTAAGGTCACCGGTATCATTGAGCTACTAAGAGCCAGTTGTCTGCTTCAAAATTCCGCACTTTTCCAACCTCTGGGTCTTTGCTGAGCGATGATGGACATCTTAAAATATCATTCGGATAAGAAATTAGAAGTATTGGACAGTGGTAGGATGCTCTAGGTTGAGTCTAGCGGGAAATACAGATATGCAGTCAAAAGCAGGTTTCAAAAAACCTTGCCATCCAAATCCAAAACGACCACGCTACCGAATTTTGCTGTCAGAGAAAAATTTGACTCCTTAAAAAACTTTTTAACAAAAAAATTAAACCTCCGAAAAAACTGAAAAGCAAAAAATAAAAACCTTTTTTATTTTACCTTAATAAATAAGTTCTTAAACTAATGCAAGTATACCTAAGTAATTTCGAGTCGGCGCCAAACAAGCAAATTAATATCGTTGCGAGTGGTCGTGCGGGAGAGCGCATTTTTTGTTTGGAATGTTATATTTATCGCTGGAGATTTCACGTTGCATTATTAATTTGATTTGGTTATTTCTTTAAATTTAACGTAATTTAGTAATCTTTGTTCATTGATTGTTTGGCGCCGACTCAAAATTTCTTAGGTATACTTGCATTAGTTTAAGAACTTATTTATTAAGGTAAAATAAAAAAGGTTTTTATTTTTTGCTTTTCAGTTTTTTCGGAGGTTTAATTTTTTTGTTAAAAAGTTTTTATTTTATAATTTTTTGAGGCTTTAATTTACTAATTACTACATGCTTAATTTTTTATTACTTTTAAAATAGCTACCTACCTTACTTTAGATATTAACTGTTATATAATCCTAATTTAATAATTATTTTTTGTATAATAAAATACTTAAAAAAAACAGGCTTTATAAAACTCAGCATTAAAATCTGTGAATGAACAATAAATCACCCCTATTTTCAAACCCTTAGGGTAGGAATTTTTTTTCCAAATTTACATGGGACCAACTTCGAGGTATGTCCTATCCAATAAAAAAAGAATTATCAAAATCGGACTACTCTGTAAAAAGTTATGCGTGCTCATACATTACAATCAGTGAGTGAACAATCAATCATCCCCTGTTTTCCTACCCTTAGGGTTGGATTTTTTTTTCAAATTTATATGGGACCAACTTCGAGGTATGTCCTATCCAATAAAAAAAGAATTATCAAAATCGGACTACGCTGTAAAAAGTTATGCGTGGTCATTCATTAATCATTACAATCAGTGAGTGAACAATCAATCATCCCCTGTTTTCCTACCCTTAGGGTTGGATTTTTTTTTCCAAATTTATATGGGACCAACTTCGGGGTATATACTTTCCAATAGAAAAAGAATCATCAAAATCGGACTGCTCTGTAAAAAGTTATGCGTGATCATACATAAAAAAAAAAAAAAAAAAAAAAAAAAACAAAAAATATACGCGTCGAATTGATAACCTCCTCCGTTTTTTCGTCGGTTAAAAAGTATTTCATACTCGTATCATTATAACCGATACCTAATAAGCACGTGTTCCGAGACCTCCCATTAGTCCTTGTCCAGATACTCTCGCAGCCTCGCCTCTGATGCATCAGTCTGTAATCATGACTAAGAGTACCGTATAAGACAATATGCCTCGAAATTGGACCAAGTCGATATTTTACACCGATTGGCATCCGTGGGCGTCACCTTGACACGGGTTAAGCCCGAAAGAGGTCGACGAAAGGAGGCGTACCATCCAAATTTATTTCTGATCATATAGAACAGCTGGCTGAAAATGGAATGAAATAATCTGGCGCTTTCCACTCGGATTTGGGTGGCAACATGCCTTGGATTCGGGTGGTATTGGCTGCGCTAATAAAAGACTGGTAGCGAAGTTTGTTCATTGCAGGGTTGTTCCAAAGGACACGGTTGCTTGCATTAGCGAGGATTTTGGCTACACACTTTTTTGTTGTATGGTTGTAATAGGTATCAACTTTTCATAGATTTATAACCTTTTTCACAACTTTTCCTGTCTGTGATTCTGCCATCTACATTCGGAAGAAACTTATGATTGCCGATGAAAGCGCTTTCCAAGTGGCAATTCAATAGGGCCGAAAAAAATTGATGCGCGCCATCAAAACGATAAAGAAAAAGAATATGACTGTTATTAAAAGCGTATAAAATTCCACATACGTAAATGGTTATTTCTCTGCGGTACCAAACACGTCTTTTGTATTGTTTCCAATATCAACAATTAATATTCTTTCACCGTCTTCATACGGACGTCAATAAAAACCAGTCACTGATGAACTGATGACAGAATAGCAATTACTTTGAAATGTTCAAACAACCACCGATTGCCTTCAGACGATGAAGATAGTGTTAAATATTTTGTCGTTCTATTGAATATTCACAACGCAACGCAACGATGGCTGCAAATTAAAATTTCTGAGAACTATAGAGATGCGTTTATAAAAGAATATACCTCATGATCAAGACAATAGGTAGTACTTTCGTTTGAAACTCACAGATCATGAAATCGACACAGTTCCATAAGTGATTTATCGTGCTACCGTAGGCATTCTGTCTCCGTAAGATAATCTAAAACCAGTATCCGTTTATAAAGAAAGTGTTAAAAATATCATGGCTAATGATTAATGAGCAAGTGAAAGCAGTAAGATATTGTATGCAAAAATAGTCGACGATATGTAGGACTGGAGATTAAAGATTAATTTCTGTATGTTAAATAGCTTATGATCGTGTATGGATTCTGGCCGAGCAATTATAAACAATGTCACTTTGTAATAAAGACTATAATTGTTTGCAGTTTAGTGCTCTGCACTTATCAGAGCCGTCAACCCCTTTCTCTTGGAATTGCATCAAAGAAAAAGTAAGTCCATTTGAAAAGATTGACCCAAATGCTTGGACAGGTTTAGTAACAGAATCGTACGTATGAGCTTGTAATCTGTGGATAATTGAAATTCAGTTGATATCGACAGAAATTAAGGATGTCTGCGATAACTGTAGCCAGATTTATTTTTTAGAACATTGGACCCCGAAATAAGATCAACTTTTTTGTTGAAGTTATAATAATGAAATTAGTGTCAATTACAATCTGAAAAAAGTGTTGCTCTACATTCTGATTCCTCAAGTATCACACATCGGTCAAGATCTTAATCAAAATTGGAGAGAACATGAGTCACATATTGAAGACACAACTACTGAGCCAGCAAAAACAAATTCCAACAGCACAACAATTAAGCAATCAGCTCAAGTAACAATTAAGTGAAAACAAAAGACAAACAGCAAGTTTATCTACCATTGACATTGGAAAAATAGCCCCACCCAATATGGGCAATATTTTTGCCATAAACACCGGGTGTGGTCACAACTACTCGTTACGGAAAGAAACATCGAAGTACATTTGCATTTAATCGCTGTCGTGGCATTTGTTGGTGAAAGCATTGTAATTTCATAGGAAACGTTTCATATGAATGACGATAAATAACGTATGAGCGATACATTCTGGTGGTGTAATGTATAGTTGAAGTTATTGTAGGATACTGGGTTATTTGTGATCGCGAATAATGTGTAGGTCTTACACGCTGTATAGATGTAGTATTTGGAGCTGAAGGTGGTTAATAAACACAGAAATAAATAGAATTTATCTCATGCATAATCAGCCTATAATGTTCCCACTGCTGGGACACAGGCCTCCTCCTCTCTGTGAGAGGAAATTAGCTGCGAAACCCACCACGCGGTTGGTAGACGTTACATGTCTTCGATTTTTTGTTTCTAGGACATGCCGGTTCCCTCACTATGTTTTCTTTCACCGTTTTAAGATCAGTGGTGATGAAATCATTTACACAAAGTGCCTGTATGGGTTCGAACTACAACTCGTAAGTCGCGGCCGTCTCCAATGGGCCACCAGTGCTCATGATTATCTTGATAATAAGAATATAAACAGTGAGGTGAATTTTTGAAGACAAAAAAGCGAAATGTGGATTCTAAATGCCTAAATATACTGTATCAAGTATTCGCTGTCGAAGTGTTGGCACCTTATCAGAAAGGTGGTTTTCTTGCAGCGAATTCCATAAGCGTTATGGAATCTCATAATAATATCCGATATCAATTTATTACGCCAGGAAATGCCAAGAAATGCTAAATATAGCTTAGAAATCTTATGAAGGAAGCAAGTCCAGTTGTAACAGATTTTATGATTAAACAAAAAGTAGGTTCTTATTACCGCATTAATCTAGAATACCTATACCTAATGACCTAAAGATAAGAATTAGCCCTACTTCCCTTGGTTGGTAATGTACGAGCTGACCAAGGAGAGGCCAGCAGCATTAATAGAAACTCGCTATGTCAAGATAATGTAATAGAATTTGCCCATTTAAATACATATACAAGATAATAGTTTTCAAGACCAAGGTGATCAAATATTGAAGATGAAGCAAAGCACTCTTGAGTTTATACATACCACTGACAATAATATTATTGTAGTAAACATTTTATAATTATAAGAAACAGTAACTTGATACACGACATTCATAATGAAGCACTAACCATGCTGAAAACTAAAACATAAATCCACGACATAGCTAAGATTATCTACAAACCAAACACGACTTTGATAAGTGCTGTTATAATGAGGCTCAAGAACAAGCAAGGTCATAAGCAGAACAGTAGGATACAATATGGCACAAAAACTAAGGCTGAACAAGATCGAGAGATAGGGTTACATTGTAATATTATCACAATGTGCGACGTTGAATTTGTAACGCTGTACCTACGTGAATAAGTTTTTGAATTCATTTGTGAATGTGAGAAAAAGTTGGATGATATGCGTAAGATTGATAGAATTTGGAATATACAATTTTGCTTGGAAAGGTTAGAGTAATCCTATACTCCAATGGCACAGGAGCTTGTTAGAGATTGTTATAGTCAAAGAGAGAAATGGGTTGTGGGTAATGTTCAAATGGTATATTGAAAATACACAATCTACAATCATACGTAGCTATATTATTATCATCTCAAACAAAACGGCGAAACTCCAAAATGCGTAAAATACGAGAACATTCCAAAACTCTAAAAGAATATCCTAACACAAAAGTCAAGGAGCTCCGTAGATAAGGAGACGAAAATAACGAAATCATAAACAGTGATTGGCAAACGAGCCATAAAATAATGATTGTGAGGTAAATAACTTTTCCAATAAAAATTATATCGAAGTTGATTAAAAAATAAATTATCGACCTTAACCTGACCAAATGAGTTTCCATAAAGTATTTAGCACAAACCTCGAAGCCAAAAGAAACGCATTCCTTGCTTTAATTTCAACAAGCGGACGAAGTTATAATTAAAAAAAAAAAGACGGGTTGCACTCCGGGAGTGCCGGCAGAAGTGAAAACTTGAATATTAACGTTGAAATAAATCAATTATTAATTGAATTAATATAACTCATTTTTTTTTCACTATTTCTGCGTCCCTTTTTTCATTAATAGATGCACTTTGTTCAATTTCCATATTTTAAACACTTTATATACACGAATGTTACGAATACACAGCAGTGTGTCCACGTCCACTTCCACTTCGACTTCGACTTTGACTTCGACTTTGACTTCGACCGACTTCGACTTCGACTCCGACTCCGACTTCGACTCCGACTTCGACTTCGACTCCGACTTCGACTTTGACTTCGACCGACTTCGACTTCGACTTCGACTCCGACTCCGACTTCGACTTCGACTCCGACTTTGACTTCGACTTCGACTTCGACTTTGACTTTGACTTTGACTTTGACTTTGACTTCGACTCCGACTCCGACTCCGACTTCGACTTTGACTTTGACTTCGACTTCCGCTTCCACTTCCACTACCACTTCCACTTCCACTTCCACTCCATCCAATCCATCCATCCATCCATCCATTGTCGTGTGTCACTAAACTTGGTTCACTTCGGTTGGCGCCGCCGTAGAAAGAGAGGCGGGGGGGGGGGGGGGGAATCTCTCCTGACGGTCACGTGTCCTGACGCGATGCCCTGACGCGAGTTTAACATTTTTTACCCATTACAAAAAGTGTTCAACGCCGCTAAAGAAGTTTTCACTTCAAAAAAAGGTTTTCTTGTAAACAACAAAGATGAACACGCATTTGTTTTTGGGCATCTGCACGAGTGTCTTCAAGCGCCGTTAGTTCATTGTCTCTGTTGAAATATTATGTGGACGATTTGATTCGGTTTATTCATAATATGTCCTACTTACCTTTGATAGATCAATCGTTAGCATTATTCGATATAGTGTTCCAACCAAAGGTCAACTCGAAAGCCATTCATTTTTCATCTTGTGATTTATAATTAGTAGACCATGTGGCATCTACTAACCAGCACTGAACCCGCATGGTAGATTACAGCCCACTTCCTCTCGAAGAGAGGAGACCTGTGTCCCAGCAGTGGAAACATTATAGGCTGATTATGAAGCACGTGGCATTATCTTTCTCCTATTGAACTAATCTATCAATAATATCATTATTAGCAGTCAAGCTGCAGAAACTCCTGCAGTAATAATTATATCAGTAGCCACAATACAAATTACCTTATTCACCTTGAATAAATCATTTAGATCGTTTACTTTAGACATTGTCTTATGGCTGTGTCACTGATCACTTTCAAGCCGTAAGTCATTATTCATTAGTATCCGGATCATGAACTAGCGAGTCAATCTGACTTGGTTTGTTTGTTTTTTCGGGAGCATTACTTTCAAGCTCGGTTGCTTAGCCTCATATTTGCTATTTTATTCTGGACTACAAATACTGTGTATGTTTTGGTTCCACTATACAATGTCTCGTAGTTTAACGTACCTTGTGATGTTAGAGGAAGCGAAGAGTTATGCCAAGAGGCACGCTGACTTCATACATATTTGCTTTAAGCCAAAATCTGCTCCTGTCCGTTCCAGGAATGGCCTGGGTTCGTTTGCCATTTCTCGAGCCTCTCCATTAGGCCTCGTAAAATGTCTAAGAACCTACAGTAAAATGACTGTCGCTTAGTTAATGCTCATTTTATTGCTTGTGATGCAGTATATGCACTGACTTATTGTGCTATTATAAACATGTCTTATTGTCAGGTTCAGAGATATTGTTGCTGTGTCATACAAAATATACGAATCAGGTTATCTCTACATCTGTAAACTTTTTAAAATTGTTATTTGATTTATTTCAATTTTAATTACAGTATCAGAGCACAAGCTTTGATTTATGATTTCATTGTTTCGTTGTAAAGGCTGTTTGCAAGGTTTGTCGTAATGAACTCAGCATATCGCGGCCCACTGCTGGACATAGGCCTTTACCGGCTGCGCCACATCACCCTGTCCTCCGCCTTTCGCTTCCAGCCTGTCCCAACCACCTTTATAATCTCGTCGGTCCATCTAACTGGGGGGCGTCCCACACTACGCTTGACGTTAAGTTTGCAGTAAACTCGCTCAGTACTTGGGACTAAAACAATTAACTGGCGTTTACGTGAACCACTGCCTTCTCTTTGAGGAAATACAGAATTACAGGCGTGATGTTGTTTTGTTTGTAAAATCTACAGGTGAGAAATACACGAGGCGTAAACAATTGGCTCAAGGACTCGTTTAGTTACATACAATTAGGATTGTCACGATTTACCCTCGATTAAAGTTTAATTACTGCACACTGCTGCCAAGTGTTGCCGCGTGTGTAGCATATTATGCTTATTTCGTAATATGCTATGCATTTATTCAACTTGGGATTACCGAAACTGCAACAGAGAGGCATAGGACTTGAGAAGAACAGCAGCAGAAAACCATGAGTCGAATGCTTGATCACATGAGCCAATTTCCAGAATTTGGCTAAGATTTATAATCGTTACTTAGCAGAAGCTCTGGCTAGGATATGTCCGCCTCTATCTCGCACTTATATTTTGATAGTTGTGGGAGGCTTACAGTGACTAATGCAAACACAAGGTCAAGCAAGTTTATTTATCTCGGCTTTAGGGATGATTTATATTAGACCGGGCCGTACCGTGTACGTGGCCCGAACGGGGCACGGATTTGAAACGTTACATACATTTTGTATGAAGCAGTTTATATTACACTGCATGATCCGTGTCCCGTCCGGGCCACGTACTCGGCACGCCCCGGCCACGGCCCGGTCTAATACAAACTATCACTTATTCTTCCTGACAGGAAAAGATGAAGTATATTATAGACCACTATCACTGAGCTCCATAAACTAAGAATTTACGCTCTAGTGGCCTAATTATTGAAAATGCCTGCAATCAGTGGAATGCTTTAGTACACTGAAGAAAGGACCCAGTGTAGCGCATTCTGCCAGAAGGCTTGCAAATAACTTGCCAATTAAAATGGCTGACAGGATCAATAATAAAAACTTGATTCTATAATAAGGAAGACTTTAAAATCAATACATTATGCAGTATTATTTCTGTACTTAACTTTGATTCTGCAATTCTTGTTCTTGATACTTATCAATAAATAAAATAATAAATTCAAGAGAAAGGAAGCCTTGAATATACAGTTGCAGTTATTAAATCACATATGGAATCGATATATTTGTGATAGCCGATACATCAGTTTGGCGGTCGTGAAGATAGTAAAAAAGACGAATAAGGTAACAGAAGTAATAATTTAAAATGTCAGAGAACATAACAAGAATAATATGCAAAACAGCACCTAGATGATTAATTTCGTAAATGAAACAAAGTAGATACCTATCGTCTTTTAACGCAACTTTGAAAGCATAAATAATTATACTTACAGAGACATAAAAACGTCTTATTGCATAAAATATGATTAAAAACAAAAAAATACGCTTACCACCTATTGGACTCGCCAAAACAAATCGTGAGAGCCCAAACTAGAGGGGTTTATTAGTAGCCAATGCAGAGTACCATTATCCACCTTCTGGCTCCATCATCAGATCAGCTCCAAAATACCACATTATAGATTTGTCATCCGAATTATGAATATAATAAATAGACAATTAGCAGTACCTACGTTAAAATTGACTTTTAAGATTTTATTACATTTTTTGTTAGTTACAAAGTGAAGCCAATAAAAATTTTAAAAAATATAAGGAATAAGGACTAACGGTAAATACAGATTTTTTTTAATATATGTCAAGTAATAGTAATAAAAGCGTGTTAAAAAAAAAAACGTAGAGGTGAAGGATTGCTGGCAGTAGAAATACTGGATTTCGAAAAAAATATTCCTTTACTATTACAGAATAACCGTTTCAGTTTTATACAACCGGCCTTTTGCAATAGATGCTAAATACCTATTGGCCTTGTTAAGTTGTCTACAGTCCTTACCTAGTCTAGACTAATGGCTAGGTTTTGATACAATCTTCCCACGAGTTACCACGTAAATCAAAGGAGATTTTTGTATGATCTTTTGACAGCTTTACATGGTACTTGCGGTCCTAAAAGTACTATATAACGCCTTGCTATGTTTCCTCATCTCCGAAATGAACCTGGCTCGAACATAATTACAATTCTAAATCAGTATCAAAAGCGCCAGGTCCCGACCATGTGGCACCGTTTATTTTTATACCCACTGCTACTCTGACAGTGCTGTTTACCCCTAGCTATTTTAGGAGATGCATCCAACACGTGTATTTACCTTACGAAAGACGCAGTTTGAACTTCGGAATGCACCATTGTACGTTTTTAACAAAGAGAGGAAATTCTTGACGTTTTGTTTTGGTAAGAATATCGTCAACATCATTATCGCTTTTCGAGATGGGGAATTATAAACAAATAACTGGTAGATGCCTTTTAAAATAAAACGCAATATGTCATATTGAATTAAACGGTGTTCCCGCAAAACATATTTTCCAATAACCCTTTATATCGAGGGTATAGTGTTCAAACCCAATAAGTGTCAAAAAATGAAAAATCGGTTTATTAGTACATCTTAATGCATTTTTGACGCTCTTTCCTTTGAGCACTATACCCTCGACATTTTTTATTTTATTTTTATATTTACATAATTTAAAAAGCTAACAATCTTAAAATAATAATATGTACAAGTATATAAAAAGGGAGGGAAAATAATCAAAGGGCATCAAAAAATTCGTCCGCATCACTGTCAACGGGAAACGTGCCCAAAAGGCTGGCAGCATTGCCACGTTGTATGGCAATGCTGATTCTTTGGCCAAAAAATAGGCCAGCCCTCTGGTCACGTGATGAGTGATCGACCAACCGCTTGGCGATGTCTCGGAATACTAAGTGGGCACTCGGGCCCCATGGCCCTAGTGTTTCAACCCCAAACGGCTCAAATATGTAAGTTCCAAAGAGATTGGAGTATTTGCGCCGTTTGAGGTTTTCCGCACCTGCAGCAGCCGCCCCAGCAAAGCTTACAGTGCTTGGAAGATGGGATGGCGCAAGGGTGTCGACACACGTTGCATCCCACACCAAAGGCCTACCTACCTTCCAAGGCCTTTACAAAATCAATGCCCCTTTGCTCTTGCCCTGCCCTTCGTCCAATCTCCCCAGTGTTGCCCACATTATTGCCATTTTACAAAAAGTATTATTCATTTAGTAATCGACTAACTCAACTCGATATGAATGAACACAATATCAACAAACATTTTATAAATATCTAGTAAATAATATAAATTCTTAACATACCTATTTACCTAATTTGAATCATGAATCTTTAATCATTGTGCCCTATAACCGCCCGGCCACGACTTTTGGCTTAGTGGCAAGCGGCGCTATTTTATTTTTCCCTCCATGTTTACCAAATAATTCTGCATCGCGTAAAAGCGGATGTTGTGTTTGACAGCCGGAGATAAACAAAAACAATCAGTCAGACACGGAAAAATTGCAAACAAATGAGAAAAAAACACAACATTATTAGAACACAAAATCTGCTTGATTATGCGAATAATTACCGGATATAATAAAAAGATGACACTTACATCACAGATTCGATTACGTCATAAAACAGTGAAACTTCTAAATTATTTACAGCCAATTTAAATCCTAAAACGGTAGCAGAAATTAACATTGCAAATGATTGCAAAATGGCGGCTACCAATTTACGCGGGATAGTTAGCGCCATGTCAAGGCGATTTTAGAATAGTTTTTGCACATTGCAAGAATTTCGCAAATGTAGTCGGAAAAAAGATTCTACTAATTTCTGACGGTTTGATTTCGTTGTGATTTCTATTCGGATAACGGCATGAGCCTAGCTTGAGACGCCATTTACTATTAAATAAATTCATCTTCAAATCTACTTTGACGAAGTGTCTAATTATTTGACTTTTGTTTTTTTGCGGCTTCTTTCTCCATAGTCTAAACTCATCTCCCTTACGGATAGAGGAAACAGGATTCTAGAACAAACCGTAACTTTGATTTATAAGAGACAGACTCCTACGTACCTAATCTAATGTGTTAGCATTTTAGCAAAACAGTTGGTAACATTCCGGAGTGAGTAACCAACAGTGTTGCCAGTTTATAAAATTAGTGGGATTTCCTAAGCAATGAAAGTGAGCGAGTAGGCATTGAGGTTAGAGTTCAATGACCTGCAGGCTTGAGATTCCGGTGTTAGCTACTCGTACCTACCTAGCCTTACGTTTTGTTTTAAGTTTCTGATTAAGTTGACGCTAGAATGTAAGAATGAAAGATGATTCTTATTATTTCTTATGTTGCAAAATACCTACCTACCTCCTTCATAATAAATGTGACATTTGACCGGCTTCATGATTCGTGAATGTTATTTGCAAACATTTCATTGATGTTAACATTCCTTGGTCATTGGAGACTGTGTAATCTTGTGTCTTGAAAGAGGAGAATGATTTCTGTAGGTAGGTACCTCACCTACTACTTGCGATGCGCGATGTAATCTTCTATCTACTAAATAATAAAGCTGAAGTTTGTTTGAACGCGCTAATCTCTGGATCTGCGAGTCGTATTTGAAAAAATAATTTTGCATTTGATTATTTAACATCTACGCTACGACCCTTGGGACTTTGGGAGCCGAGCAAAAAAGCCACAGCTATCTGTAAAGGATATATTTTATGCCAAAACAAGAAATTTCACGCAGACAAAGTCGCGGGCACAAGCTAGTGTAGTTTATACTTTTTCGCAGTGTATCTCTCGATCCAAATTCCTTCATGATGCGTAGGTTTGAGGATAGGTGGTAGGTAGGTTAGGTATCTACCTAACAAATTCCGGAGAAGAGATTATCCCCTCCATACATTGGTGGTACATATTATCGGAATATCTGCGAGTTATTCAACTGCGAATTGAGATTACATTACACGCACATACAAACACAATACAACCATGTTTATAGGTGGATGAAGTGTATCACAATAGGATGCGAATTTCGGCATGCCGGGCATTGTTTGGGAATCTGGGATGCAGTCATAATAATAGGGATGCGGGGACCCCTGGATCGGAATGTGTGACATCACTGTTTGTTACCATAGACATCGTAGTTCGTACAATAAACATTATCTGAGGTAAGGTAACAGGCACTACCATCAAATTCATAGTCGAAAAAAGTATTTTTTATCGCCATCGTTTGAGGTTTGTAATAGGGGAGCCGATCAGCCGACCACTTTGTACCTGCCAACCGAAGCAACGGTAGCGACGATGCTTTGCCACGAAATCTCACAAAACTGGCAGAACAGGGGACAAAAACCTCTAAATATCTATAATTAAATTAGCGAAAATACTGACGCCTTTGACCACTAAAATGCAAATTCCACAACCAACCGGTTTGTAACGCAATGTTTTTATAAGAACCAATGTTTAGAACAGCCGTCGTCTAAATTCAGCCAGGTAATAGATCGGTATACGACCTACTTCGAGTTCTAGATACAGATTATACAATAGCAGCCAGTGATACGAGCGAGATATTTTTTTCCGCGAATGGCTGTATCTAAGCGTTCCTCAGCAAAGCATGGAAAGTACAGTTAAAATAACTAAAATACTCACGAGACTCCGGACAGCACACGACGAGATGCTTAGAAAGATTACGTTTTTTTTAACGTTTTACACTGTTTATGACACACAGATTGTTCAGTTCACTATTTCGGTGCACTAAATGTTTTTATTTGTATGTTTAACGTGTTATTTGTGTTTATTCACAGCTGAGTTCTATATGCGGTTCACTTTGGGTCGGCGGGGAGCGACGATCGGCCTCCGTGCGTGAATACGACGCGGCGCGGCGCGGCGAACTGACGGGGAGCGAAACGGAACGTCATCATTGCGCGCGATCTCCCACGACTCCCACTCTCCCGTGCGTTCGGAATTATGGTCAGATGGTTTGTATCATTTTCAAAATATTTTTGTTTCAAAGTGCGTGTTTATAAGAAAGAAAAGAATACTGTAACATTTACAACACTTTTGGTAAGAAACAGCAAAGCAGATGTATCAACTTTTGAACTCCTTTATTTATAAACGCTTAGCGACTGTTTAACCATACATTTTTGACGTTTGAACGTCACTTAAATCATGGTTTATAGATAAACCCCTTTTGTCTGTGGTGCTAAAAGTGTGACTGTATCATCTATGTGTGTATTTATTTATCTCAAAATAATTTTATAGGCACTGGATAATAAAATGCACAATCTTAAAATAGAGAAAGGTGTCCGAGGTAGGAGGGTGGTTGCAGGAATGTTGCTAACTATACAGGGTGTCCCTGGAAGTATGGATCAAACCGAATAGGGGCGTGGCCCGTGGGCAAGGTCATTTCCAAACTTTTTAACCCTGAGAATGTCAGTGAATTTTTTTACGGTTCAAAAGTTATGACCGATTTTAATTTTTTTTTCAATCACTTCTCATAGCGCTCAAAGAAAATAATCATAAAAAATACTATCAGGGCCATCTAAAAAAAAAAAAATTGATAGCCCTGATAGTTTTTTTTAAAACGATTCGATTTCTCTTCTCTTTTTTTTAGTTTTTTTTTTTTTTGCTAAAAAGTTTGGAAATGACCTTGCCCACGCCCCTATTCGATTTGACCCATACTTCCAGGGACACCCTGTATAATAATAATTAGTTCCACTCATTGCCGCGGGACTTCTTTCGTGGGACGGCATTTAGGGGTCTTGGTATGTAAAGGTAGTGACCTATCCCCAGACCAACCGCAGAGCTGTTATAACTTGGCCACAAATATTTTTGTATCGCATAGAGATATATGACATGCGCACGTGAAACAATCGCACTAAGACACCGAACAAGCAGCTATATCCAAATTTGTTTTTTGGTTTCGCCCGTAAATCTTTTCATCTTAAGAATAATAAAACCTTGGTTATGGATGCACCCAAAGACGTTTGGTTACCTACTCTTATTTTTTTGCAACAATAAATATTAGGTCCTTACATATGAAATTGGCGTTTTTCGTACTGGCCACTTTAATCACGAATTTCTCCTCTTTGGTAAGGAATTCCAAATTCAAATTTGTACAGCTATTTACTCATGTATTTGTGCTTCGATGACCGTCATTCATTTGTTTTTTTTCTTCTGTTTTTTCTGTTTGCGTCACTCATTTTACAAAATGGAAAATTTAAAATATCGCATTATTTACGAGTACGAGTTCCGCCGTGGCACTAGTGCTGCGGAAACGACTCGAAGGGTGAATGATGTGTATGGCGGTCATGTTGCAAAAGAAAACACAGTTCGTTTTTGGTTCCAACGTTTTCGTTCTGGAAATTTCGACCTGCAGAACAAGCCCCGTGGACGGCCTGAGACCCAAGTTGATAATGGAGAATTGAAGGCTATTGTGGAAGCGGACCCATCGCAAACCACGTCCGAGTTAGCTGCAGGCTGCGATGTTAGTGATAAAACTGTTTTAATTCACTTGAAGCAAATTGGGAAGATTAAAAAGCTTGAAAGGTGGGTACCTCACGAATTGACTGAAGCAAACCGGCAAACGCGCGTCGACTGCTGCGTTACATTACTTGAATTGGAATGTCTTAGACATCCTCCGTACTCCCCGGACCTTGCTCCAACAGATTACCATTTTTTTCGCAATTTGGATAACTTTTTGCAAGGGAAAAAATTCAACTCCGATGGGGCAGTCCAAATCGCCTTCAAAGATTTTATTGATTCCCGTCTGACTGGTTTTTTTAGTAAAGGGATCAATGAACTACCTATAAGATGGCAAAAGTGCATTGAAAACAATGGTTCATACTTTGATTAATTAAATATATTATATTAAAAAATATTCGACTTTTTGTTCCTTCCATACAAAACGCCAATTTCATATGTAAGGACCTAATATATGCAGAGTCTTGTATGAGTGTGAGAGAGAGAGTGATAAAGAGTAACGGTGGAGTTTCTTGCCCGTTCTTCTCCATACGAAAACTACCTTTTGGAATGGGCGACTAGAATCAATTCTATTTTACGATAATTTTTGACGTTCAAAAGTGCCTTTTATGTGCCTATTTGAAATAAATGCTTTGACTTTGAATTTGTATGGCAGTCCACTCTAACGACTTTTCAACTTCAGCTGAGTGAGACTAATGGAGAAACGTGTATTTTTTTCACTGCCATTGCGCGGACTCGTAGGTACTCGTAACTGCATTTCTTATATCCCCACCGCATCCAACCGCTTAATTAATTCTCGTAATTTTAAAAGAACGTTCACAGTTTGATCTGTCTCAATCTGTCAAAAATACCTCTTAATTTCCCTACATTTTTGACAAGTTTTTGACATTGATTGTCACTGAGATGAGATTGTGACTAGATTTTACGGGAATTGGCCTTCTGATTAATGCTCATTCTTGTCATTTATGAAATGAGACCCTACCTAAACCTAACATGACAACGTACAGACGCCAGCACATCAACCTACTACAATCTGTCAAATTTCTTTAATAGATTTTCCACTTTATCACTAAAGCATAAGGCTCAAAGTTGATTGGGAAAATCTGACAGTTTCGGGTAGGTTGATGTGATTCTGTACAAACGTATTTTAAATAAAAAGTATAAAAAAAAAATATTAAGGACCCTATAAATAATCCTGCCTGAGTGACCCTGAACAATCGTAAATAATATGTAAAGTTATTCTTTGACAGCATAATTTGGGCCGTATTTAATCAAAACTACCCACAAGTCTACCTTGCACCAGTTGCACTCAAGATCCTAGAGCGACTACTATGTTAATAATTTAGGGCTTGAAGTATTTGGAGGAATATGTTAAATTATTTTTAGTAAGTTAGTCGTTACACCACACAATGTTTATGTTTTTACTGACATGGGGCGTAGAATTTTATAATCAACTATGGTTCTAGTTATGGCGGTTGCCATTTTGCCTAATGTCAGCCAATAATTTCTTGAAAGCGCTTACTTTCCTTCAACTTCAAAGAGTGGTCAAAAGGTGGAATCATGCGGAACTTTCCCTATTTTATAAAAATTTAAAGCGTTTTATTTACACGCATTTTATTTTGTAGGTACTTTTCAGATTATCCGAAAAATAAAAGAAATGAAATGCAAACATTCAATTAATTCATTCGGATGGCCAATAATAATCTGTCCAAAAAATTTCCAAACACAAATTCTCAACAATCAGCGCCCCTAGCGGCAAACCCACAAACTAAACTCGCCACGCACTTTGCCTCCGAACAATCCGTTTTGCCTTACATCGGGACGAGATTTTGACGTAAAATAATACCGAGTATGTTAATACGTTGTTTACCTTGTCGAGGGAATGGAATAAAATGCCTACGCCTTTGTAATCAGTGGGTATATTCAGATATTCCGAACTGCATCGCATTGGCACAATAATTTTGTATTAGTTATGCAACTTGGCGCTTATATCAGTTATGTAACTAAAATGCTTGATTAGTTATGTAAGCGCTAACCCCTTTATTATTTAGGCGTAAGCGAAGGTTAGGTAGATAGTCTTAAAGGTCTACTGCTTTTGATTCAAAGGCATATAGCTATGCTTTTAAGCGTAATTACTGAATAAGTATTTGAACGGTTCGATGTTTGTTGTTTTCAGTGTCAATTATGGCAAAAAGATACCATCGCTGCCTGTATGACGTCAAAAGAAATTGAACGTCAAGGTCAAGGTAAGAAACAGTTAGAGCTCAGGTCCGTTCCTGTATGGAGTATTGCAGCCACTTGTGGGATGGCTCAGCAAAATACCAGCTTGCTGCACTTGACTCGGTGGAACGCAGAGCTAGAAAGCTTATAGGCGACGAGACGTTGGTAGCTACGCTTCCCAGCCTGGCTCATCGGCGTAATGTCGCTTGCCTGACGGTCTTCTATAGACTGTACTACGGAGAGTGTGCGCAGGAGCTCCACGACCTGATCCCACCATCGCCCTTTTACCACCGGACAACCAGACGTACTGCAGCGTACCATCCGCACTTGGTTGATATCCCGATGAGTCGTACTCGGCGCTTCTCCTTCACTTTTATTATGCGTACAGCCAAAGTGTGGAACTCTCTGCCGGCATCTGTGTTCCCTCCCACATTTAACCCGTCTGCCTTCAAATCAAGAGTGAACAGGCATCTTCTGGGCACGCTCGATCCATCATAGACCTCATCTATCGCTTTCCATCAGGCGTGATCGGGGTCAAGAGTGCGCCCATTTAGCAATAAAAAAAAAAAAAAAAAAAAAAAAAAAAAAGTATCCCCCCCCTCCCCCCACTAGATACTTTAGAATACAAAAGTTTTTCCGCCAAGTGTTGTGGTTATGGGCTATGGCATTTTGACTTGGCGACTGCGCAGGAGTAGAACATACATATCATCACTACTGTATACCAGTATACCCCAAAGGGTTAGGCAGACGTGTACCTACCGTACATCCACATTTTGCTAGGGGGCGAGCATGTTGCCTCGCAGGAGCAACTATAGCTATTGGTCGTTAAGAGACTTATCAAGAAATGTCATGGTGACGATTAGGTACCTAAGGTTCAATTTCGAGCGGCCATTATTGTTTTTGGCAAATTTAGAAACAGACTTTAGGCACTGAAAGCTCGTTCAAGAATTTGATAAATAAATGCTTAGCAAAACCAATAGCCAATCATAATTTGGAATGACATTTGAGTGAGTACCACGGATATCTATGGGGCGGACATATTCAATTCAAAAGGGTTTTGGCATAGTAAAATGGCAAATTTAGAAACGGACTTTTGGTACTGTAAACTCGTTCAAGAATTTGATCAATAAATACTTAGCAAAACCAATAGCCAATCATAATTTGGAATGACATATGAGTGAGTACCACGAATATCTATGGTGAGTACATATTCAATTCAAAAGAGTTTTGGTAACAGGGTGCAGGTAGCTATAAAATTGTGCTTGTGCAGGATAAACGTAGGTACGTGTATCAAGTCAAAGTTCAGAAATAGTAGACTTTTACACCCACGCCACGTCCCGATCACAAGGAAGCGTCGAATATAAACTCTATCGAATGTTTTACGAGCTAATATTAAAAATACATTAATATGATTTATGGTTCTGTTTACGCCGGTGCCCGCATACTATACTATTGTAACTAAAGATTATAACTTTGTGTTAGTAGAAAACTATAATTTATGCTATATTTTTTATATCTTTATACAAGGTGACATGCGCAAATTGTAACCATGAAATTAGCACATAATTCTAAACCCCCTAGAGCAGAAATTTATTCATCATCATAATCAGCCTATAATGTTCCCACTGTTGGGACACAGGCCTCCTCTCTGTGAGAGGAAGTGGGCCGTAAAACACCACGCGAGCCCAGTGCGGGTTGGTAGATGTCACATGTCTTCGAAGTTTTCGTTCTAAGACATGCCGGTTTCCTCACGATGTTTTCCTTCACCGTTTTGAGAGCAGCGGTGATGAAATAATTTACAGAAAGTAAAGCGCCTGTCTGGGTTCGAACCTACGACCTACAACTCGTAAGACGCGGCCAATACCACTGGGCCACCACTGCTCTCTAGAAATTTATTAGTCGGTTATAAAAAAAATCTGCTGTTTCCTAGTGTACGGTCTCATCAACCGTACATTTACTTTGCGAACACAGCATCCTACTTGGATGTCGTGCGTCACAAATACTATGCTATACTAGCTGTACCCGCGACTTCGTACGCGTGGATTTTGTTCGTGGGACTTTATTTATTTTTTCTAAAATTAAATTAAGTAGCCTTTAAGTTACTCGTTATTACATCAGCTATCTGCCAGTGAAAGTCCCGTCAAAATCGGTCCAGCCGTTTCAGACATTTTACTAGATTTAGTTTAGTGAAAATACATATCACTGATGATAAATTAGTATTTTGTCATATCACTAGCTAGATACTTTTAGTAAGAAGACGTAATAAACAAGAATATTCGACATGTACCGGGATTTCGTGATATCCCTAGGGATTTCGTGAAATCCCTGATATCCTCATTTCCCTGCGACATATACATCCATATGCATTTAGTAAAAAGCGGTTATTTTAAAATTACAAACAGACACTCCAATTTTATTTATTTGTATAGATAATTAGAACGTTTTAAGGTACGCACATCGAGTCAGACTACAACTGTGGAAATAACCATTTATCAGGAGAAAGAGTCGCTGCCCCTTTAATTTGTTAACCTTCTACATTTTAACATAACTTCAAACTCAACTTGTGGCTCTTTCTGTGTGCTCCATAACTAAATCAACATTAACAAAGTGATAGTGTACGGTGCCTATAACCATTGGCTCCTGCACATAGAAAAGTGCAATACCTACGCGGTTAATATGTACATGTTACAGCTCGTCTGTGAAGGTCCAGAACATAGAAATGTAAAAAAACTTCTTTCATATATCTATGGTCCAGAAAGATGTGTTGAATCCGTGGTAACAGGTTGCGTTTTGATCAAGAAGCTTATAGATAAAAGTGGAGGCAACACTCTGAATATCTAAGTGAAGACGACTGTAGTCGGACATCTCTTTCTAAATACAAACATAAGAACAAGACAGTGATATGTGTTTTCTTTGTCATATGTATGTATTTAGAAAGAGAGCGTCCGACACTCCGACCACAGTCGTTTTCACTTACGTATTTAGTGTTGTCTCCATTTTTACCTATAAGCTTCTAGGTTTTGATGTCCCTCCCATCTTGTATATTACCATCGGTCGTCAAGTCTCTAATGCAAGACCTCTAGAGCTCTGCCGTCTTCTTCTTCTTGTCTTTGTCCCATTTCTACTTGGGATCGGCGCAAAATATTTTCTTCTTCCGTTCTCCCCGGTTAGCTGTCACATTCTGCAGGTGTGCTGGAAAAGTTGACGAAAAAACTGTACCTTCCATCACCATTTTAATTTTTTAAAGTAACTTTGAAGTGTTTTATGTTATCAAAAACTGCACACAGAAAAGCGATGACCATGAACAAAACACGAAGCAAATTTTAGGAGGACCCTTACTAGATTATAGTCAGTCCTGACTCCCGACTCATAAAAGTGATGCTGGTGGATTTTTTAGGGATTTTCGTATTACAAATTGGTACGGCTTTGTTTGTTTCGGTGATGACATATGGCACTGAAACGTGGTCGCTCACAATGGGCCTTATTAGAAGGCTGAAAGTAACCCAAAGGGCAATGGAGAGGGCTATGCTTGGAGTTTCCCTGCGTGATCGTATCAGAAATGAAGAGATCCGCAGGAGAACCAAGGTAACCGATATCGGTTACCTTGGTTCTCCTGCGGATCTCTTCATTTCTGATAGCCAGTAGAATTGCGAAACTTAAGGGGCAGTGGGCAGGGCACATTGCTCGCAGAACAGATGGCCGATGGGACCGAAAGGTTCTGGAGTGGCGACCGCGTACCGGAAGCAGGAACTTGTTGGATGCGAGAAGCACAAAACGGGTCGAAGTGGAGGTGCTTGGGGGAGGCCTATGTCCAGCAGTGGACGTCTTTCGGGTGAAATGATGATGATGATGACGGCTTTGTAGGATTTTGTAGATAGGTAGATACTTAATTATTTTTCTGCCTTTGTATCCGAAACGTATTTAGTTTTATTTTTATCTAAATAACGGCTTAAAGTTTGTAATATAAAAAGTTTGGGACTATCTGCATCCGAACGGTGGTAAACCTGTATCTCGGATTACATTTTATCCCCATAAATAACTTGTGAACATTTAGTAGACATGTTTAAAGCTGTAAACATTATAAGATTGCCGTGTAATTAATATGTGTGGATAGTATGCATAATGCACAAATTAATGGGTTATTAATAAGTTGTCAGAATATTGTCTTTAACTCCACAAATTACAGATAAAAAAAGAAGACATCACAGCCGTCGGCTCTATCAAACATGCAAAATAAAACCACCTTCCTCCATAGACAAACAACTACCATTACTAACAACTACATAAACAGTTACCTTCAGGAGTAGCACAGTTACTACAGGACAAGTAAATAATCGCGGTAATCGAGTGGACACGCCATTTCCTTCATATTCGTTAGATACAGATTGCTCGGATTGGTTTGTAAGATGGCCGTGTTTTCCGCTCCGTACGACATCAATATTGGACTATAAAACACTGATAGGAAATGACAGCAGTGAACTTAGATAGCGGGACAGACTTCCGCTGATAATTGAGGTGACAGAGGGAAATATTGCAAGGGCTTTGATGATCAGTTTTGTTTTATCATCACCATCATTTCAGCCGTTAGACGTCCACTGCTGGGCATAGGCCTTCCCCAAGCACCGCCATTTTGACCAGCGGGGCAATTGCGTAACACATTATTAATCGGAATCGGTTTCATTTTGACAGTTCAACAACATTCATTGCGTTATTTACGTGTTGAGCAGACAAATTTTTCGAATTTATGAAGCAATGGATTAGCAATTTTCTTCAAAATGATTCAGATTTCGATTGATAGTGTGTTACGCAATTAGGGTGCAGTTTTGTACTTCTCGCATCCAGGGGATTCCTGCGGCCTTCACAAAGTCATCGGTCCACCTTGTGGGAGGCCTTCCAAAGTGGGGGCGCGTACAACCACGGTACAAACGGGGCAAAATTAGTATGTAAGAATTGTAGCAGGTGGTTTTCTGTAGTTTCGGCCTTTGAGAAAAGGCATGAGTTTATGTGTGTATGTATTTTACCTATAGAAATCATATTAATATGGATTAAGACTGTCCCTGTGCGCTTTTGACCTTATTCGCGGTTCCTTCGGTCATCTACTGGGCTCAAAAAATACCGGATAATATTTTTTACTGGTTCCAATTTCACTATGGGACCAAATCTAAAATCACAAAAAAAAAATCTGCTGTTTCATACATTTTGGTCAAGTAGGTAGGTACTTATTGAACTTTTGTATTAAACAGCTGATTTTTTTTTTCGTGATTTCAGAGTTGGTTCCATAGTGAAAGTTGTTAATACTAATAGGTAGAACATCCTGTAAAAATTTGGAACCGGTAAAAAAAAATCACCTGTATAAAAAACAACGAGGAAGAGTACCATCGACACTAGCATCGATTTCTGTGTGGCATTTCGGTCACTTTACAGTATTGAGTTGGTACTACAAGTACTAATACACCCCCATATCCATCATACCAAACCATGATGTTATCTCTGTTAATGACGATATAATTATAATAAATATCATCATTCACCCAACATCCGTTACCATTGGAAAACAACTTAAGAATTTTCGCGTCTACATCTGATCGGGCGGCGCCACCCAGAGAGTCGTAGGATCTATATTAATGGTCAGCACTAACATGGCTTCCGATACAGGATTAACGGGAAACTTATGATTGAGACTATGGAGTCACAATGTTGGATGTCTTAATATCTATGACTGTGGCTGCAGCTGTATGCTTAATGAAGGATCTGGGTGTAGGTTGGTTCTGTAGATTTTTCTTCCCGTTGTTGGCTATGGCACTCGATTTAATTTGGTGAGGGTGACTTCCTTCAGATATAAAAAAAAATAATAAGATATAATAAAATATTCAGTGCTCATAATCATTCGTATACTGGATTTGTTTGCAAATGACATGATACTTTTGATCAATAATTAATCCTTGCAACAAGTATCTTATAACGGTAATGAAGTTGTATTTTTAATATAATTTTCTGTTGGAATTTCTTTTGTTTTGTTACTGTTTTTGATATTTGGTCTTTCGGATTGAACATTACATCATAAAATCATGCCTGTAATTCCCAAAGGGTTAAGCAGAGGAGATTTATAGTACCTACACCTGTGGGTGTATTTTCAAGTGTTACGTTTCAAGGAGTCAAGCACCCTAATTTCATAATGCACTAAGAATAAAAATGTCTCTAATTTTAACATCACAACTAAATCCATTTCATAAAGAAATGGATTTAGTTGTGGAGTCAAAAACCTGTCTGCTCGACAGCAAAATATCGCAATGGATACTCAATACAATACTCAATATTTTTATTGCTTCATGTGAACTTAGGTGGTAGGTTTTACAGAAATGATCATTGCGGACCCCTTAGAAATGTAAAAGATATCTATGGTGGACCCTGTCGGGCACAGCAAATGTAGGAGAGAGGAAGAGGGCTTTTATTTGACTATTTTGATATTGCGTAAATGAAATTAAAGGGATTTTCATTCTGAGTGTGTTACGTAAAACATATGCTGGATTCTCCTAGTGGGATAATCCCATCACTCACAGAATACTAGCCATAACTTCTGCACCAAAGATCACATCACATATAAGTAAAGAGAAAAAGGGGGCTGGCCCAATACTCCCAAGGTCACACAGAAACACAACACAATGATCCCATAACTTTAATTAATGTAATAATTACTTAAGAATCCCAGATTGCGCGCATTTCTGACGAGTTACAAGATTCAAGTCCCATGTTCCCACGATGCAATCATGACACGGTCTTATTAAAAGATGGCTGTCAGAAGTATTTCGTAGATCTTGGAATTGATACGTGTTTAATAGTTCTGTTAATTAATAATTTTGTTGTCTTTGTTGGTGGTTAGAGACAGAACGGTATGGGACATGGTTGAAATAGTTTCGTGTGGTTTGTGACATTTTTGAGAGGACGGAAATATTATTACTTAAATTTTTCGGATGCTACGAATTACTATGATGATGATAAAATCAAACTCAAACTCAAAGCATTTATTTCAATTAAACCAATTACAGGCACTTTTGAATTGTCAAGGAGTCGGTCAGTCAGAAAGATGAAGCTAGTTGCCCATTCCAAAGCGTAGGTACCTATGGAGAAGAACGGGCAAGAAACTCCATGGACACTCTTAAATCAAAATAATATGGTTACAAAGTCTTGGTTACATCATTCATGTAAAAAATTATACATGTGAGATCGATGCAGAACGTTAAAAGCGTCCATAATGAAAAGACGAGAAAAAAAAGCAATTCAAATATTAAATTAAAATAAGCCGTGGCAGCAAAGAGATGACCAGTCCCTACTGACGGTGTCCGTTCAAGTCTGGACTCCACGTCGCGTTGCTTCGTCTTCTTATATCTATGGGATAAGCAATTTAGCACCAAATATTATCATATTATTTTCATTTTTAGAGTCACTGAGGTTGAAACTTGAACCTGGAAGACATCAAGGAATTTTCAAACATTTATCTGAGAAGCCCAAAACAACTTAACTGATTAACTTTCAAAAGACCGTGGACCTACCTATATACAAACAAGTTAAGCAAGTACGTGTATTTAACTTTACTTTAAAAGCATGCCAATCAGATGAACCATCGTTTTATTAACCACTAGTTTCGCCCCGCGGTTTCACCCAGTCTCGATCCCGTGAGAATATCGGGATAAAAAGTATCCTATGTCCTAATCCAGGTCATTGTCTACCGATGTGCTTTTTATCCAAATCCGTTCAGCCGTTTTAGCGTGAAAGCACGCTTTACAAACAAACACACAAAATCAAATATTTTCTCTTTATAATATTTAATTAGATTTGCAAAATTTATACAGCTTTTAATTTTAGCCGGAATTTTTATGATAGGTACTGTTTCTCTGATCCATACATAAATAACTAAGTATCGGAAGGCCGCTGCACAGTTGACAAATCAAAGCACCTGCATGTATGCGCACACGCACGACAAAAGTGAACGTGCGACAATGACCTTGACGTCACTACTGACGTGGGCGGTACGATCACTTTAACGCTCTACTTGTTGTGGGGTAGGTACAATGCTGTGGTATAAACCTGAATATATTACACGATCAATCAGTGAGCCTATTGTAAACGGATTAAATTATTTGCTATAAGGAAGGCTTTTAGGCGACCTTGCAGGATTTAACATTTCTGGTCTTAATTTTAATGCTTTCTGTTAGAAACTACGTTAATTTAATTTACTTAGCTTTGATTTTTGTGATACCTACTTGTTACCAACTTTAAACCTAAAAGTCAAATGTAATTACGCAAAAACATTTCTGCATCTAACACTGGATCTAGTTTTTGCCGAATTAAAACTACCTACCTAAAGTCTATTCAAACGTATGTTTCAAATTAATATTATTTCAAGTTATTACAAATATCAACATTATTTTAATGGTAATTAAGTTGATTTCAGAGTGACTAGCACTATTGAAAAAGTTATATTTTTTTTGAAGTTGTAACGTAAACTGAACTTTATTGTGTTGGGTTTAAAGTTATTTTTCCATAAACTCGTATAACATACATTTTACATTTCTACATTACTATTTAATAATTTAATTATTGTTTACATTTTTGGCAAATAAATAGCGAATGCAGATTACTTAAATATTTTTGCCAAACATTACTACTATTATTACTATTATTTTATTGTCGTGGATTTCCACTATAACTTACCATATTTATACTGTGACTTAACTTTAATCCTGCGGAGTAATCCCATAACACAGTAACAGTAGCAATGGCTTTAATTTTGACAGTTCAACAACATTCATTGCGTTATTTACGTTGTCGAGAAGACACTTTTTTTCGAACATAATATGCAGCAATGGATTACCAATAACTTTCAAAATGATTCAGATTCTGGTTGAAAGAGTGATTTGCAATTAGGGTGCTGTTCTAAAAAGTATTTCTGGCGGTCAGAAAACAAAGTGATTCCATGCTCAATTATGAACTGTTCAATTATCGACATCAAAGCTTCATTAATCCCGGTACTCCGGTAGCCTTGACACTGAGAATTGGAACTCACTCCAATTACAAAGACTATGATTACTTGCCATCTGACTTATCCCATTAGTTTCGCTTAATTTCAATCTGTATGGTCTGTTCTAAAAGTGTCAGATGAAATTGTAAACAAAAAAGGGAAGTAATAAAACGTTCACCTCAATTTAGAAGGTTTCAACTTTATATCTCACATTTTCTACAATTTTTGTTTGAATTATAGATGGGCAATCCACCCGATTTAAACCCAGCGCTTTTGATAAACACCCGTAAACATCCATAAACACCCAGAAAATTGGGTGCTTATCGGGTGTTTACCAAAAGCACCGGGTTTAGACCCGGTGGATTGCCCATCTATAGTTTGAATGCATAATCAGCCTATAATATCTCATCGCTGGGACACAGGGCTCTTCTCTTTCAGAGGGAGTGGGCCACAATCGTGTGTGTGGGTTTGTGGATGTCACGTCTTCGAATTTTTACTTGGTTATTCTGGTTTCCTGACGATGTTTTCTTTATGAGAGCAGTGGTGCTGGAATACATAACAGAAAGTTAAGCAGTTAAGCTGCTTGGGAACTTACGACCTACAATTCGTAAGCCGAGGCCAATATGCCACTGCTGTTCACAATAACATTATTAAATTGGAAGTGAAAAATAATCGACGAAAATTGAAATTAACAAAAATATGTTCGATTAAAGGTGACATAAAATTAGAATTTCAGGTAAATTCAAATCCAATTTGTAAAGGCACAAAAAATTAGCACACAAGTACGTTTACCTACTAATTCTTTTGTTTACATTTTCACTAGATACTTTTGAAACAGACTTTAGTAATTCCGCTCTTCAATTGCTTGACGATTGTTAATTGAATCGCTCTCATATTCAACTCCTTAATTGAACTAAATATGTAGTTTGATTAATATAAACCTCCAGGCTCCGTCCGAACTACCGATATTTGCCACGGGCGATGTAATTGCGAAATAGTTAAAGAAAGATTAGTATGTCAATCTTCTATATAGCTGTCGTTAGTATAATATTCGCATTGACATTCTAATTGTCTGACATTATCTTAGAATTAGTATAATCATGCCCATGTTGGTCCGACAAGTAGGAAACAAATTATGCGGTTGACTTGTATTGCAGTAGCTGTTGGGTAGTAAGTTATGTTAGTTGTTACTTAAAACTCAATTGAAGTGGCTTCAGGCGAAAGCGTCAAGTTAGTCCGCGAAATTCGAATTTTCTTACGTTTTCTGCAATTTGTAGATCAGTGTCAGGTTGTATGTTGATCTAAATATGATTCGCGGGTCCATTTCGAGTGGGTCCAGTTGACCAAAGACTCGCCGTAATAAATATTAATTTATTTTATTTTATTTTTTATTGCTTAATGGGCCCGCTTTTGACATCGATCACATCTGATAGAAAGCGGTGGATGAGGTCTATGATGGAACGAGCGTGCCCAGAAGATGCCTTAGGTACTGGAACTCCCACGCATCGACGAAACACAGCAGGCTGCTTGACGCCGGACTCCTTTTGGTCGCAAACCAGGCGGGCGTTAGCCATACCACCGCAAGGGAAGAATTGGCTGGTCAAATAAGATGTCGGGTGTGACTGTCAAGGATGCGCCGAGCGCGAGTGTTCAGTTGAGTAACTGGCGGAACAAACTACGCTACACGAGGACTGAGGAGGCTTCTTCATGCATCCCAAAAATATTATAGTGTTTATAGTATTCTTCTGTCCAAGACAGACAAAGGCACGGTCATCACGCTCTGACTCCTACGCTTAGATGGCTCCACTCTTGTTTGTTTAGATACCGTATTCTTAACACCTACAGGATTTCAAAGTTCGACAAAAAATCATTCCCTCATTATCATTATCCTCCTCCTACCCTTAAACTCAACTTCTGAATTGGCAATGTGTCGGTCAGTTAGTCAGAAAGTTGAAGCTAGTTGCCCATTCCAAAACGTAGATCTATTATACTTATGTATAAGAAGAACGGGCAAGAAACTACAAGGATATGCTTTGAAATCAAGATATTGCCAAATATTGGTGATATTATTCTTGATGCTTCTTTGTAAAAAAAAAAAATGAGGAAAGACAATTCAAAATATAAGATTAAAATTAGGACCAGTCTTAACCGAGGGCGCCCGTTCACGAATATGACGCGTGGATCAGCACCATCCAGCTCAACCATTTTGAAGGGAATGATCCAACACACGCGCCACCATCAGTAAGACATTTAAGTGAGCATGACATACTCTCAACCACCTTGCTCTTTCAAGTCATCATTCCAATATTATTTGGGGTCAGCGCAGTCTTCCTCTTCCATAAACTAGCCGTCACAACAGTGGTCACTTTCTATTAAAAAAAAAAATCATTCTTTGTATCTAAATATCCATTTATATCACCAATTGCGAACCGCCAACCCCATCTTACTTAATACCAGATTTGTTGATGACGAATCTTTGCCTTCAACAAAATGAAATGAATACATTAGAGACTCTTTAAGCCCCATTATTTTAATAAACGAAAAACCATAAAATCCCATCACATCTTCATCAATAATGAAATGTTGAATTAATTAACCGTTGTTTTTTATTAAGAAATCAATTAGTTTGGCCTTCAAAAGCCCGGTGGTATGATAATACGGGAGTGCGAGACGAATCAGCGATCATACGGTAGCCGACGCGTATTTGCATGTAAATTATTTTAACGAGAACTGCAAACAAAAAAGTAAAAGTCCTTTTTGAACGGTGAGTTAAGGTACGGATGGAGAGCGACGATATTAAAACGATATGAAAGGTTAAATGTTTCGTCTTGATTTAAATTCTTACAGAAAACCTACACCAGCACCACAACTAATTTAATTGCAGCATTAATGACATCATCCGTCGTGCTCTAGTCACCGCCGGGGTGCCAGCTGTTTTAGAACCCAACGGCCTGCCACGCGACGATGGAAAGAGACCAGATGGAATGACCATAATGCCCTGGAAGTTAGGCAGACCTTTGGTGTGGGATGCAACCCTTGCACCATCCCATCTTCCTAGCACGGTGGGCTGTGCTGGGGCGGCTGCTGCAGGTGCAGAAAACCTCAAACGGCGAAAATATTGCAACCTGATTGGGAGTTATACGAGTATGTTCGAGTATGTTCGAGCCGTATGGGGTTGAAACACTAGGGCCATGGGGTCCGAGTGGGCACTTGGTTTTTCGAGATATCGCCAAGCGGTTAGTCGACTCTTCACGTGACCAGAGGACTGGCCTATTACTTGGCCAAAGAATTAGCATTGCCATGCAACGTGGCAATGCTGCCAGCCTTTTGGGCACTGTTCCTGTTGACAGCGATGCGGATGAATTCTTTGATGCCCTATGATTATTTTGTTTATTTTTTCATATAACTGTACATGTTATTATAGTTTATATGTTAGCTTATATTGTGTAAATATCTATACAAATAAATAAAGATTATTTAATTGCGTAATCATGTATAAACTAAATCATTTTGGAGGATATTGATTATCCATTGCTTCAAGGAATATGTTCGAAAAATTGATCTGCTCAACAACGTAAATAACTAAAAAAAAACAGGTAAATAGTAATATCGCCTATTAGATAATCCAATTTCTCTCATAAGTAGACAAAGATCGGATTGTGTGTTGGAGGATTGAGACTGCCTGAAGTCGGAGCATCAAGATCTGCCAAACCTTTTCCCAACTATGTTGGCGTCGGCTTTTTAAATGCACTGCCTATCTGACCTTCACAACTCTGTTACTGGGTTACACGATACCCCTTGGTTAGACTGGTGGTCAGACTTTTGATTACCCGTAACGACTGTCAAATATCTACAAATGACAGCCGGTGCCAACGGCTCAACGTGCTTTCTGAGACACAGAGGCTACCCATCCATGAACCAACCTCGGTAAGCATAGCTTTACTTTCGATCGACCCGTGCAGCAATTGTTACTAGGCCATGAGTCATAGAGTTACAGATATTTTAGTATTTTTTAGTGAAAGAAGCATTATTTTAAATGTTAAAGTTTTGGTTACCAGGCCGACCATCCACGGAGGAGCAGATGAGTAGAGGCATATTCCTCATTCACACAGTTGGCATACTTCCCAGCCTGGCCTGCTACCTGTTTATTTACAAAACTACGAAATTCTGCCGTCAGCTCTTCGGAGCTGTGCTTGCATAAGAGCCATACCTCACGTCGCGTCACCATCAAAATGGCTGCGTGACCATGCGGACGCCAGGTGAGCTACCCACTATACTATAGCTGTATACATTTAGTTGGCAGTGCTACCTGGTGACGTCGCCATGGCCTTACCTAGTCTCCAAAAAAAAAAAAAACTTTTATCGATTCTCAAAATAACCACTTTATTAATTAAGCAGGTTTAGCCTGGGGCGGCGGTCCGTGATTTTTAACTTAATTCCCGTCCCTTGTGATGTGGCGCGATGCTACTATTTATAGGTCTACGTATATGCTGTCCGGTTAATCCATTTTAGTATCCCTTGGTTAAGATTTTGTATTTTTTGTGTTAAAGACCTCGGAGAGCTGAATTCCTTGATAAACATTCTAAAAGATGAAAAAAATTTCTTAGTAACAGTCCGGAGTTTGAAAATTTGCGGTTTAATACCCCCGTGCCTCGAAAAGCACGTAAAGCCGTTGTTCCTGCGATCTCTCCCCGGTCGTGTCGGATTGCCGTCCCATCGGACTATGAGAGTAAAGGAACAGAGAGTGCACCTGTGTTTACGCTCACACTTGTACACTATAATATCTGCGAACTTGTGGGGCAATTGCGTAACACATTATCAATCGGAATCGGTTTCATTTTGACAGTTCAACAACATTCATTGCGTTATTTACGTATTGATCAGACCAATTTTTCGAACTTATGAAGTAATGGATTAGCAATTTGCTTCAAAATGATTCAGATTCCGATTGATAGTGTGTTACGCAATTAGGGTGCTGCTTAATCTCCTTTGAGATTGGCCACCGCGACCGAAATTTGTCGGGAGGCTATTATTATTATATTATCATAAATAAGCTTAGATAATTATTTTTGTTTTTTCAGTGCAAACTGTAAACATTAATTTAACACACGATTCTAGACCCCCTAGCGTAGAAATTTTTCGTCGGTTCAAAAACAAAACATGTTTCATAGAAAGTGCGATACCTACGCGGTCAAAATTTATGGAACAGCAAAATTTCAACGCAGTGGCTTCAGAATAATGTACTGGGCCTCATCTCATACAGTGACGGCGCGGGCATTGATTACCAGTACCATGCTTGCTCACGGGTACCTAGATCTATTAATAATAAAGCTAAAGAGTTGTTGTTTTTTTGGGTTCCAAATTTCCAATCCATGGTAAGTTGGTAACTCGTTGCGCGTCGATGTTCTTGTCACTCTGTATCACGCTATGGCAGTAATCGAGATTTGCTGACTTCCGGCGAAGTGTGTGTGTTTGCGACCACCCTCTCACCGGAGTCCAGCGTCAAGCAGCCTGCTGTGTTTCGTCGACGCGTGGGAGTTCCAGTGCCTTAGCCATCTTCTGGGCACGCTCGTTCCATCATAGACCTCATCCATCGCTTTCCATCAGGCGTGATCGAGGTCAAGAGCCATTCAGCAATAAAAAAATAAATAAAAATAAGAAGTGTTCCATTCTTTAATTCCGAAGATAATCTATAGATATCAGATCCTAAACATTGTTTTTGAAAGTATAAAATATCAGTTATCAGTTATTTATTAAGAGCTAGACGCAATCTTTCTCTAGTGCAAAGATTAGAAGGTTGCGGAGAAGTACGTACCTATGTATGCACATACATAACACATGCACTTACATTTATAAGTAAGATCCCCAAGAACAAAGTAAGTGAGACTCCTAGTGGATGAGCAGGACACTGTGTCGTATTAACGTAGTTTTATATAGTATGCAACTGATTTAATAAATTTGTTTTTGTAAGGCGCAAGTTATAAGCGGGAGCGTTTTGCTGAGATAAAGGGTTAGGTATACAGGGTGAATTTTCCAAGTGGGCGTGGATGGCCAAATTCTAAACTATGAGGAACAGCGAAAAGTATTCAAAGGAGTCGCGGGCTCGATTTTGATGAAAACTAAAACTGCATCATTGGATTTTTTAAAAATCAATATTTCTAGCCAGGAATCGAACCCGTTGATTTTGAAAAGAAAAAACACACTGTATTATTACATCATTCGATAGTGTTCCTAATAAGGATTAAATTCTGGGAAGTAATGACATATGGCAAAGTAAAGGAAAGAGCTAATTTTTAACAAAAATACTTTTTTTATTTTTCTTATGTTACCTACTACCTCATCATCATCTGCCTAGCCTTTTCCCAACTATGTTGGGATCGGCTTCTAGTCTAACCGGATGCAACTGAATACCAGTATTTTACATGGAACGACTCCCTATCTGACCTCCACAACCCAGTTACTATCACTACTATAATTGTGTCGCTGATAAGGATCGAATTCTGGGATGTAATGACCAGTGATCGGAATAGGCTGAGTATATTTACCTAAAGTTTAAAGAACAGAGACGGAAATGGGAGACTTCCTTATGACAATTTGTTTAAATTTTTTTTTTATGTGGCTGAACATTTCAATATTAACATGAATATATTAATGACTCATTAATATATTCATGTTATATTGAAATGTTAAACCAACATAAAAAATAAAGTATTTTTAATAGTGGTTATTTTATTTATCAAAACATTGATTACGATTTATTAAAGCATTTATAATGTTAATGATAAAATAAGATATTGAAAGTTACATAAGTAAAGTGCCGGTAAAAAAAAATTTTGTCATAAGGAAGTCTCCGATTTCCGTCTCTGTTCTTTAAACTTTAGGTAATTATACTCAGCCTATTCCGATCACTGGTAATGACATACGGCAAACTTAAGGAAAATCAATACAAATGTCCCTAAATTATATCAATTCCTTGAAGCAAAAGCCCTAATAGCAGTCAATAAAACTTCGTTTACCGCATTCTCCTATAACCTGAACCACACAGGATATAATACAAGCCTGCACAGCTGTCACAGAGGATGTAGATACGTCAGGAATGTCCCGATAGATGCGCAGGAACAGGATCACAACTGATACCTGATAAGGACTGCCTTAAGTCTGTCTGAGACGGCGCTAGTATGATGCGCTAGATGGCGCTAGCGAGACTTTTGATTCGCAACAGGTTTTGCTGCAGGATGATTTTATTTTATAGATCGGTTTAATAAATCTTAAGCTCTCGTGTAAGAGATTAATGTTAAGTTTGGAGATGGTAATTTGATTTGGAAAGTAAGGAAATGTACTTAACGGGCTCTATCAGAATACTAGCACTGCGGTATTTATTTTAAAGTGAAACTTCTTTACGCACGCTTGACTTGGGGAGTAAGCTGGCGAACTCGTGACGCAAGCGTTACGAAAAGTGTGATCGGGCGAGGCGAACGGGAGTTGAGTGGGGGATATAAGCAAGAGAAAGCAGTGCGCGCGCACATTTTCTTTCTCTCTTCTTCTCATAGCCAGATACGTTTGAAGTTTCACTTCAGTCGTGTGGTCATAAGCACACTCGTTTTTTTTTAAATATCGCAGCATTCTGCTGATACAGGAGCCTTTTTGGCCTCACGCAGGCTTTTTTTTTGTTTGTTACTATTAAATACTCCTTTTTTACTATTTGTATTTCCTGCGTCCCAAATATTTTTTTTTCTTTCTTTAAGATAACAAAATGATATGGAGCTGAAAATATATCGTTGCATTTTTGACAGCGTTTTGAGTGATTGGGACGATTAAGGGGTTATAGTGAGTAAAAACATCACATTCCGCTAACCTGCAATAATTAGCATGTGGGGTATATTTTATACATTTTGAATTATTAATTGACTAGCTTCTGGCCGCGACTTCGTACACGTGAAATTTCTTGTAACCCCGTCGCATTGCCCGCCTGCGCTTTTACTGACGTTTTTGCTCGGCTTCTAAGGGTCCTATCGTGATGTCAAATAGTCTATAGCATAGGTCTATAGACTTCCTCAAGAATTGGGCTATCAAATGCAAAAGAATTTTTCAAATCCGACTGGTAGTTCCAGAGATTAGCGTGTTCAAACAAACAAACCCTTCAACTTTGTTAGTAGGTATAGATGTAGTTAGATTAGGTACAGACGTCAGCACATCAAATTTCTTTAGTAGATTTTCAACTTTATCGCTAAAGCGTAAGGTTCAAAGTTGATTGGGAAAATTTGACAGTTTCGGGTAGCTTTATGTGCTGGCGTCTGTACAACAGTCCATCCTTTTTCAAAGAATTTTTATAACAGTCTGTTGCCTCAGATCCTTTTCTTAATCTTTCGTCTGCCTCGAAAAAGATTCGTAACTAATAACATTACACGGACAAATGATCGTAACATACGAGAAAGCGAACAAACATACAAACAGGCGACAAGCTATCAACATTTCAGCACTGAATACATCTCTCTATTACTATGAGAGGCTGACGGCATACCAGCGCCATGTTCCAGACATGTTCGTTAATAACTTTCATTATGTAGCAGTTAACTACAATGTGTAGCTAATGGTGATTAGTACAAAATTAGAAATTGCACACGAGTTCAGTCGTTACGGGTCGTCAGAAGCCTGAAAGTCTGACAACCAGTCTTACTAAAGGGTATCGTATTACCCAGTAACTGGGTTGTGGAGGTCAGATAGGCAGTCGCTCCATTTAAAATACTGGTATTCAGCTGCATCCGGTTAGACTGGAAGCCGACCCCAAAATAGTTGGGAAAAGGCTAGACAGATGATGATGATACGAGTTCCTTAGTCCTGCGGGGTAATTGCGTAACACAGTATCAGTAGCAATGGCTTCCATTTTGACAGTTCAACAACATTCATTGCATTATTTACGTTGTTGAGCAGACAAGTTTTTCGAATATATGAAGCAATGCATTCGCAATATCCTTCAAAATTATTCAAATTGTGAGTTACGCAAGTAGGTTGCTGGTTGTAATAAAGCGCTTTGTGAAGTATTTAACTATAGACGGTCTAGCCTTTCATGATGTTACACATTACCTACTTCAACCAACTCAGCACAGTATTCAACTCAACAGACATCCAAAGGCAAATAATTTACATTGACAAATAATAATTGGCGCTAATCCAGTCCGTCAGATAAGATACAACAATGGTAAGGCGTGCCCTCCGCGTCGCTTGGGCAATGCGCACGCGCCCTTATTGTTGTAATAAGCTAGGGCTGCTAGGAGAAAGTACAAAACTTTGGAAAATCCAAAGTGCACGGCTTATAGTGCTCATTTGATCGTTTAAAAACCATAGATAATAGATATTATGTTAGTTAGTTTTTTTTTTATTAATTATAATTATTAATCTGTCAAGTTCCGCTAATGAGACACAATTGATTTTCTATTGTTTCGTCGCCAATAGGCGTCGCGCGCTGCTTGACGGGTTAAACTACTTTGAATAAAAGAGCCATTTTCAATAGATTTCCTCCTATGGGTGAAAATAATCTATTTAAAAAAAATGACTCAATCAATTGATTTTTACGCAAGCCACAATGTTTTCAGGTTTCACACTTGATTGACGGGAATTATTTAGAAATATTTTGATGTTTTTTTCGTTGTCAGTGTTTTAATCTCCATTAAATTATCTATACAATGGTATTTAAATTAAGTAGGTTCTGTGCAGTAGCAGGAGTATAACAATAGAAACAGTTGCAAAAAAGGAGGCAAAACAAAAAATTCAATCGTAAAGCACCATCTAATGAACTTCACATTATGAGTCGTGCGATAAGTTATTTAATTTAGTCATTTTTGGCCATACGTTTTTATTTCCAATTTTGTATATCTAGATCTTGTGGTGAGGCATAAAAGCGACGGTATCCTGCAAGAACGGAGGTCGCCACATAACACCCGCTGTGGAAGCTGTCAGGAAAATGATGGCAGCGAAGTTTGACATTTCGGTGTCAAAAAACGCTCTTGAGGAAAATACGCCAACTTACCTACTTTCAGAAATAACGTTTAATAACTCTTCAAACGCGACATCTTTCTATCATGATTGACATCATACATAATCAGCCTATAATGTTCCCACTGCTGGGACACAGGCCTCCTCTCTGTGGGAGGGAGTGGACCGTAATCCACCACGCGCGCCCAGTGCGGGTTGGTAGATGTCACATGTCTTCGAATGTTCGGTTCTAGGACATGCCGGTTTCCTCACGATGTTTTCCTTCACCGTTTTGAGAGCAGCCGTTTTGATTGACATCGCGTCGTAGATATCTTTGATCCTTCGTTACTTCGGTGGTCATGCCATTTTTGGCAAGATTTTTTGCTAAAGGTGACTCCGTGACTTCTCGTTTTTTCGATCCTGGTCATCCAGGGCTAATGTGGACCACTGGTCATTGATTTGTCCGGCTCGTTCTCAACTTCTACGGGGTCTGCCGAGATGCCTTAAATGATAGCGTGATTGATTTATTGATCCAGTGTTTTTTAAGTGAAAACTTCTTTTTAATAGAAAACAAACAGCTCATTTACGAGTATCAAATTAAATTTCAGTTGACCACATCCATCGGTTTCTTACTAAACTTCAACTATGTCCGACGGTCCTGCATACTTATCTCTTTTGTTGACTGTGCATTTTAACTAAGCGCCAACCCTGAAAATTACCTAAGGGGCATTGCTAACTATTCGCACAGCTGTCTAGAGCTAACCGTGAATGATTTACAGTGTGTACAGAGCCTTAGGCAGATATCTAGCCAGAGCTAGAATTAATGACTGCTAGCCGTTATCTAATGTTTTGAGCTAGTTTACTCACTAAATTATATCTATCTCTTCACATAGTGGTTGTATAGTCGACCACGAAATTACTTTACCACCCTAAGGTTCAATGTTACTTACTATTGCACGTCAATACGATAAGGCACAACGGTACAGATGCCAGCACATCAACCTACTACAATCTGTCAAATTGAGTCGTTCAGTAAGTCGTCCTACATGCCTACGGCCCATTTGGGACGACTTGACGAAAATCTAAATAAATTTTATTTTCGTTCTGCAAGTCGTCCCACGTTACTCTTAAAATGAGAAAATGTACAATCAGCAGCAAAAGTGTTAATGTAGAAATAATACAAAAAAAGAATTGGTTACAAAATATTTAATAATCACAACATTGTCACATATAAACAGAAAATATTAAATTATGACAAATTTACAAGAACAGTTCACAAGCACAGAATACAGTCAGAAGGCACAAATAGGAAAGAGTCACCAGCACTAGAACGATAGGCAAAGGTTTTAAACAGGAAGAATTAATTTATGCACAGCCAGAGTCACAGATTCATCGGAGTTCAAAATGAAACCAACAATAAACTTGTAAAAATTTGTTCCACATTCATTTAGTTTAGTTTTATTTGAAAAGTACTAGGGTAACAGAAGTTAGTAGGAGGTTGTATAATACGTAATGCGTACCCCATGCATAAGCCGTCTCAAATAATGTCTTTACCTTTTCTTTCGGAAAGTATAAACCATACTAACTCGTTTTAGCAACAATCAATTCTATGAAATACTAATCTTAACTACTTATCTCTAAGTAGTTTTATGGATTTATTGATACTGAAACAAAATATAAGTATTTTTGTATCTTCATTTTATTCATAGGTCTGTCCTGTCATCGTTTACTTCAAAAGTAACCACCGTAACCATTGTTTATTACCTGATAATAACCGAAAGTCATACATGTCTACTATTCTTATTAATTTCTGATAACACTTCGAACTTGTGCGTTTACTTGTAAAATGAAACAATAAACTGTTGTTCTCGAAAAATATTATTTAGTAGGTAGGTCTGTACTGACTTTTTTAATTTTAAATAATCTATGAACAAAACGAAAGTAAAAACTAAAAATACTTAAAAATATATTGTTATGACTTGTCTTGCTAACTGTACTAAACGTCGATAAAGTTTAAAGTTCCATACAAAAAAAATGTGGGACGACTTGCAGAACGAAAATAAAATGTATTTTGTTTTCATCAACTCGTCCCAAAATGGGCCGTAGGCATGTGGGACGAGTTGGGGAACGACTCGTCAAATTTCTTTAATAGATTTTCAACTTTATCACTAAAGCATAAGGTTCAAAGTTGATTGGGAAAATGTGACAGTTTGGGGTAGGTTGATGTGCTGGCGTCTGTACAAAAATATTTTGGCGCGTGGTCAATATCAGAACTAACGTCGCCATCTTCTATTTTTAACCGACTTCAAAAAGGAGGAGGTTCTCAATTCGACTGTATGTTTTTTTTTGTATATAATGTTACGCGATATATCTCCGGCAATAATTGTGGATCGATTTCAAAAATTTTTTTTTTAGTTATTAGGCATAAGCAGGAACAAAGGTCTAAAAAGTTAGTTAATAACATTTTCGAAAAATAATGTTACAGCCAAATTAGACCAATTTTAAATTTTCCATAGAAACAGAGATTTAAATATTGTAAGACAAACCTTTTTTAAATAAGACATTTCGAAAATGTTCTTTACTAACTTTTTAGACCTTTGTATCCTGCTAATGCGCATGGAGTTTAATTAAAATCGGTTCATTCATTTCGAAAAACAAGGGCTTGAAAGTTTGTATGAAATGCGAACGTTAACCTACTTGTAGCGGTATCTACATGCAAATCCTGCATCTCGCAAGCAGAGTTTACCGCGCAACTAGCATAGATACAACGGCCCGAGATGAATCATCGGGCAGTTGCCGGCCAGACACAACACCCGTCTGGTCGGAGGATCCTCCCTTTTCTATAGAGTATGAATGAACTTTACACCCTGCTTCTCATACGGTCATACCTCTATATACTCTTTGATACTTTTCTGTAGGCTACGATAGGTGATGTTACGAGTACTTAATAATTTAACACGCTAATTAATAATCTTAATTAACAAGTTTTCTGATATCTTAGTAATAACTCACAAAATTGGTATTTCGTGTTTAATTTTCTATGTTTTAACACGAGGAACACACGGCTTAATATAAACATGTTAATATTAAGTTTATTTGTTTTACAAGGTAAGTTAACCATTTGTTATCATTTATTACAAAATCTAGTCTAATACTATTGTATAGAATAGAACCAAGTCCTTCTTCAAAAATTCGAAGACATATGACATCTACCAACCTGCACTAGGCCCGCGTGGTAGATTACAGCCCACTCCCTCTCGAAGAGAGGAGGCCTGTGTCCCAGCAGTGGGAACATTATAGATTGTGGATAAATATGCAAGTTCTTCTAACTTAACAGACAGATGTGTTGCTGAGGAGTTTGTTGCGCCACTTCTGGCCTGCTAAAACACTACGAAGTGGTACAGGGCGGGCGTTTTGGGAGACTGTCTTATCTAATTTTGTCGTTTAACACTTTATAAGGCAGAGTCAAAATTTCAAGTTGAGTAGTCTACCTTTAAGGACGATTTTAAAATTAAAATCTGAATTTATTAATTAATTGCTATATTTCCAGTACTATCTGGCTCTTTCTGCTATGACATAGAGCTGGAAGGTAACGTGAGAATAGGAAACGACTATTTAAATGCATTAAGGCAACCCTCAGAATTAGTTAGTCTATTAGTAAAGTATTTAGCTTCACCCATCGAAGCCAAAGGCAAACTGCCTGCCTTAAAGCCCATCATGCCATTGGTAATGAGAGCAATCACTGAAACAAGTACGGAGAAGATTGAAAACAATAACGCGGATCCACTGAAACAGCTCATGACTCACCTCCAGACAAAAGGGAAAATTACCCTCAACAACATAGGCATGCAAATAATAACAGATCTGAAAATATCTAAGGATATTACTCCCATCCTTAACATTATTACCAATGATTATAAAGTTTTGATGGAAAATTACTACGATTTCGTCAAAAAAAGCCAAAATAAGATTGAAAGAGATTTACTATACCTAGATATGGCCGAAAGATCGTGTGAGTTGCTACTTAGTGAAGGAAGGAAACTATTAAACGACATTATTATGCATGAAAGCCAAGATACTCAAACTGCACTACAAGACGGCAGCTTTAAAAACATGACCGAAAAACTTTTAGAACTGATCGATAAAGACAAAAAGGAAGCATTTCAATATATTTGCGGTACATACGACATTTGTAGACAGTACCCTGCTTTTACTGATTATTGTGCGAAATTAATAAGCGAAGTATTAAGACTCGAAGACTATAAATTTCTCGCGGTTCTTAATACACTGACTAAAATATTAAAACAAAATGAAATAATGCTTGCAAAGATTTCGGAAAAAGAAGACAGGGAATTAATTATGACCAAGCTACGAGATTTTTCTAACGATTTGTTTGCCGCGAAACAATCATTAACTGCGGTGAGGTCAGTATTAACAGAAAGATTTAAAACTGTTTCAAGAGGTGGTGAAGAATTTAAAACGAGATCTAAAGCAACGAGGATTATTCTGGATATCTTAGATAAAGCATTACCAACGGAGGACGATACCTTTGCCATAGATTTCGATAATTCTATGCATGTTATTAGGCATTGGTCAATACTACAAAGGAGTGAAGTAGATAGAAACCTTGAAGATTTTGCGAACACTTTATTAAGAAAGTTACAACGAAATTTAACGAAAGATGCAAAAATTGAAATAAAAGTTTTAATTAAAACTTTAATGAGAGGAAACACGAAAGATGATGAGGTTTATCAGCATTTGTTTAAGTTTGGCTCGAAATATGTTAAAGGCGAAGATCTTTATTCAGGGTTAGAGATTATGAACGTTTGAGTTTAATGACAAACAATTTATTTTCTTAATAAAAACATTTTGAAAAAATACTTATTTCACTGTTGAGCTTTTATTTCTTTTTTCATCGTTTTATTTTCAGAATTTAATGAGGACATCTCTGCTAAATTTAATTTTAGTTTGAACTGTTTCGATACTCCTATTTATTATCTAAAATCATACAACATTACGTGTCGCCTTATTTTGAGACTGTGTTCCTTTCCTGTATATCCATAATCATATCAATAATCAAAACGTTACTTCCATTCATTGATATTGGCATGGTATAGTGTACTTTAATTTAATCAGCATTGCGTATTCCCCATATTGTTATGAATAAAACACTCGCCTATTCCGTGTTCCGTCGTGCGATCAAATATCCACAATCAAATATTCCACCTAGTATTTTAGTGCGGTGTGTTTAAAAGAACCGGAGTGACCGACATAGCTTGCAGAGTAAGAAAGCTGTAGTAGGGGTCAGCTGGACATATTTACACTTACAACTGTATTGAAAATTGAGTATATACCTGTACATTTGTAGTACTAAGTCTTTGGGTGTGTATTACCTACCTCTGAGTAGCGCTTCCAGAAGGTACCGCCACTTTGACGTCAATGTGGGATGTCTTGAAATACTTCCTTTACTTTTAGAGGTACCAATGTCTTGTTTAGGGTACAAATAGTACATATGTAGTACAAACATTTGAATGTGATACATTTTAAATTGGAGACTTGATCCCGTCAATTCGTCGGTCGATGGACCGATGGCCGGTGAAGCAGACGAAACCTGGAGTGGAGATTGTGTATCGGCAAGAGTAGTGGGGCACGCCCCCAGCTAGATGGACCGTCGACCTTTGAAATGTGGCTGGGGTACATTGGATATTGTGGCACAGCATGGGAGAGTCCTAAGCGATAGGCTAAGTGGATTGATTTTGATAGATGGTGAGCCACGGCACAATTTCTAATGTTGACTGAGAATTGAGGGACGAATCCCATTGAAAATTACATAGAATTGGTAATCTAGAATTGTAGAATGTACAATTCAAAGCAAAATAAAAATAATAACGTAAAAAGAGAAGCGTATTTACTAAACAGTCTATTGTCTCAGTTATTTTAGTATTTTCCCAAGCAGATCAGTTTCTCCAGAACGTACCTATTACATAAGAATTTCGCTTTTGCAACAATTAAGGTGATAGTGTGACGAGATTTTATCGTGAAGTTGCTGACAACAGTTGTTGATAATAGCTATGTATCTTTATATTTATTTAATTTCTTCAAGAATGATAGAATATGCGAAAGAAAATTTCGTGAGATTACTTTGTATTAAATGTGATTTTATAATATTATGTTGTATGTTATTTTCAACATTTATATTTTCGGATAAGTCGGTAAACATCAGATTTACCGAAGACTCTTCTGGTTTATTCTTCATAATTGTTAATTTGGCACCAATGTTCATTTGATTCTAACGAAAGGTAAAATCCCCTCATGAAGATCGGAGACTACACTCGAAATAGTAGACGATTATGTTTACCTAGGACAAACTGTCTAGTTAGGTAGGTCCAACTTCGAGAAAGAGGTCAATCGTCGAATCCAATTCGGCTGGGCAGCGTTCGGGAAGCTACGCAATATCTTGTCGTCCCACATACCGCCTTGTCTCAAGACAAAAGTCTTTGACCAGTGCGTGTTGCCAGTACCTATGGCTGAAAGTCACCCAAAGGGCAATGTAGAGGGCTGTGCTTGGAATTTCAAAATGAAAAGATCCGTAGGAGAACCAAGGTAACCGACATAGCCCGAAGAACTGCCAAACTTAAGTGGCAGTGGGCAGGGCTTATTTCTCGTAGAACAAATGGCCGACGGGGCCAAAAAATCTGGAGTGGCGACCGCGTACCAAAAGACGTAGCGTTGGAAGGCTTCCCACAAGGTGGGGTGAAGGCTGCAAGAATCCGCTGGATGCGAGAAGCACAGAACCGGTCGATGTGGCGGTGTTGGAGGAGGCCTATGTCCAGCAGTGACGTTTTTCGGCTCAAACGATGACGATGATATACTACATATACTTATTTTTTTTCTAATTTTACCCACCTTACGATTTGTAGTAATGATAGCATTGTAATAATTATTACTGAACTACCTGCAAAATGTCTCAAAATATTAGGTTCACTGACTGAGTATGTGATTGTCGGAGAACGAGGAGGACTGACCTACCGTGATACAGTTTTTACTAGTACGGAGGTCAGTGTGAATTACCCTCTAACAACCATATACGTTCGTCATTCGTCATGAGATCGTATGTTATTCTTTTTTATTTTTATTCTTTTATATATATATTATAGGTTCCTAAGGTTGTTGTTGTGCTGCTAGAAATAAATGTTTTTGTTTGTTTTTTTGTTTTGTTTGATGATGGTGAGGGTAAAGGCTACATGATTTATTTATTTCTTTACTTAGTTAGGTATTTATTTACAAAAAATCTTTTGGCGCCATTGCGAAGTTTCACTCTGACATCAGAATATGTTTGTGTGTTCCTAAATATCAAACATTGGTCATGACCTTGACACTAGGGCATGCAAACCGATAACCGATAATCGATAATTTATCGGTTATCGATCCATTCTGACAAAACGATAAATATCGAAAACAAAAACGATAAATACCGATAATCGATAATTTTATATAAAGAATTCTGACACATTTCTGAACGAACGTTGGATGCGTTCCGTTCCCTCGCCGCGCGCGTTTTCTTTCCCGTCACTGTCATTTGCTCATTGCGCAATATTTGTTTGTGAACGTGTCGATCGCTGTCGGTCTACCATGTGAGTGAGGAGTTGAGGACGCCCGGATTAACTGAATTGAGAGTTTTGCGTCAATAAGAATATTATTGGTAAGTCAGATTTATACTACTTAATAGCAAACATTTAGCGTTGTTATTCGAAATGTTTCCGTTCAAAATGCTACACCATTTAAACATATAAATATAGAAAGTAGGTACTTAAACAAGGCTTTTACCTTAAAAATGAAAAAATATTTATTTTGTAGTACGACATACACACAATCAATTTCTACCTATTAATTTCTTGTAAAGTGAACATAAAGCGTATTTTATTTGTTTTAGGTACCTACTTTTTCAGTTTAGAATCTTGTTTACCACTTAAATGGTTACTTGATGTGAATGTAAAATTCAATACAGAAGTTCTGTCTACAATTCTACATAACTAATCTACATCGTAATATTTTCATGTAGTTCAGTAAATTCAAAACTTCGTATGTTTTTGTTTTAGGTACTTTACGTACTGCACCTACTCATTCAGTAAAGTATATTAGTAAAGTATATACATATTTTCAGCAGCAAAAAAAAAACAAAAATCTCTTTAAAATGTGATTATTTCAAATGTGATCTCTTTTAATTATAATACAAAATTACTATTTTAAATGTGATTTCTTTTAATTATAATACGGAATTGTTATATGTTAATTTACCTATTGTCGTTAATTAATCGTTAAGAAATCTTGTTAGGATGTGTATTACACATCCTAACATTAACATCTGAGTCAACATACACATTGTGTATGTTGAATTGTTGACTCAGATGTCCATACTGTACTATGAAATTATTTAAAGTTAATTTAATTATACTAAACGTCCAAAAGTTGCAATATTTAACTCATAATTATTATTATAATTATTTTAAAGAGTAACTTTTTTTAAATTTAGCTAGAGGTTTCTAAGATTTTATTTAAAAGATCTCTTAAGAAAGAAGAGTTTAGTGAGACAATCCAAAATGTTATGTTATATAATTTAAATATTATAAAGAAATACAAACGTTGATTTAAAAAAAAACGCCTTGTTTTATTTATTTTTCAGTATATTATATTGTCCTTTATTTTAGGTAAGTAATTGCATCACTTTATCCTTTTATTTACAAGTAAAAAACGAGTTTAGGTATTTTTTTATAAAAAACGATAATTATCGGTAATTACCGGTTTTTATCGAAAAAAAAATCGATATCTTTCATTTTATCGATTATCGGAATATTTCGATAATTGCATGCCCTACTTGACACCCACGTTTCTACGATTGCATCACTTCGTTTTTTGTACTTCTACTTTTTTATACCATTCATTACCGTTTTGTTTGATTTTTTTTTGGATGAAGGCCAAAGGAACACGTCATTTTGTGAATAGTGCATCTAAATTTTAATGATGTTGAACAAGACTCGTTAGCTCAGTAGGTTAGAGCACCGATATATAAAATCACTTGACCATCGGAGGGCGGAGGTTCAAATCCTTCACGAGTCAGACTTTTTGGACACAATATTATTCTGAAAGTGTTTGAATTTTTGTTGAAGAGATTAACCTTTGTCGTCGTTTGGATGTTTTCTTCCATGTAAATTAAGTTTTCGTTTGGAAATTTGATGAAGGTTTCTGAATACATCAATTAAATAATCTGTGATAACGATTCACAATATGGCTGCAAAACAGTTACTTTGATTAAGGAGAGTTTTGAACTTTCAGATTGATTTTGAAATCGTTAAGATGAAGATATTTTGGTAGGTACACCTCTGTCCAACTCTTCGGGAAATCAAGGCATGATGTTATGTGTGAAAATATTTTGTTTGAAGATTTTGGTGACAAAAAGTATGATGAGTAGGTATAAAATGATTTCACGCGAAATACTTCATTGGAATTCATTGCAGTCGGTGGTTGAGTGTCCAGTCAGGAGACGATGTCTACAGGGCCGTACGGTGTGGAATGCGGCCGTTTTCCCTAAGGAGGAAACATACTTAAACACTAATATTAACAACATTAGGAAAAACGAATATTTTATCGACTTAGGATAATTTAGAAGCAGTACAAATATGTAGTATAAGCGAATAGAAATATGTGAGTACCTACATAATATGACGTGGATGTTGGGAAAAGGCCAAATGAATACGTCATTTGGTGGATAGTGCATCTAGATTTGAATAGTATTGAACAAGACTCGTTAGCTCAGTAGGTTAGAGCACCGATATATAAAATCACTTGACCATCGGAGGGCGGAGGTTCAAATCCTTCACGAGTCAGACTTTTTGGACACTTTTATAATCTGCAGCCTAATTGCGGAACGCCAAATCGTCAAATGATTCTGATCAGTTGGCTTCATTTCTATCACAATTGGCTTCATTTTACGATTTTCGAATTGCGAAACTCTAGTTTCTGCGCAGGGCCTTAACGTTCATAATTGGTTTCATAATAAACTAGAGTTTCGCAATTCGAAAATCGTAAAATGAAGCCAATTGTGATAGAAATGAAGCCAACTGATCAGAATCATTTGACGATTTGGCGTTCCGCAATTAGGCTGCTGATGAGGAGTTTATCGTAACCGTACCTAACGTTATTAAACCCTGTAGTTATTAGGTGGATGGATAATTGAGGATTTTGCTGAACTGTCAGTTATCCAGTTATGATTCCTGTTGACAACTGCAGACTCTGAAATTCTGTAGACGGAGAAAAATACTTAGGCACATAAAGATGATTTATAATTACACTTGAGCTTTACACTAATTCATGGCATGAAAAAATGTGATAATTATACAAATACTAGCTGCGCTCCGCGGTTTCACCCGCGTAACTTTCGATCCCGTGGGAATATCGGGATAAAAACTATTCTATGTCCTTTCCCGGGACTCAAACTATCTCTATACCAAATTTCATCGAAATCGGTTCAGTAGTTTAGGCGTGAAGAAAAGACAGACAGACAGACAGAGTTACTTTCGCATTTATAATATTAGTTTGGATGTAGTTTTGTGTATATCTACATAATATGACGTGAATGTTGGAAATAGGCCAAAGGAATACGTCACTTTGTGGATAGTGCATCTGGATTTGCTAACTATTGAACAAGACTCGTTAGCTCAGTAGGTTAGAGCACCGATATATAAAATCACTTGACCATCGGAGGGCGGAGGTTCAAATCCTTCACGAGTCAGACTTTTTGGACACATTTTTTATAAAAACATAGAATTTGTAAAAGATATTGACTAGTCCTGTAATGGTTGTCTATATAGATATTTTTTGGCTGTTTTATAAATTAAGTTTTTGTTTGTACATATTGTTCATTTTCTTCAGAAAATATCTATCAAATTAAACATTTCCGATAGTGGTTATAATTAGCGTTGAAAAAAGCAGGAAAAATTCCCGTTTCTTTCCAATTCCGTTGTTATTTTCAATGTTTCATTCGAAAGTTTCAAGAAAATTTGTCAGTATATATTTCATGTTTTTTTTCAATAAAACCGAAAAAACCGAAAAATATGAAAGAAACGGGAAACTTTCATGTTTTTTTTATTCAAATCCGTTCTTACTATATTTAACTTAATATATTCTATGCTTCATCTCTTTCCATAATATTACGTACCTACTAATAAAATGGAGGGTAGAATGAAAAAAAAAAAAAAACAATAAAACTTGTTTTTTTCAACTTTTCGAAACATCAAGCGAAACATTTGAAAGAATCCTGTTTCTTTCCAAAGGATACCTTCCGTTATTTTTTCTATGTAACATGCGAAAAAAACGGAAAAAAACAAAAATTTGTTTGTTTTCGTGAAAAAATCAGATTGTTATTTTCGGCATTTTCAACGCTAGTTATGATTCCCTATAAGGCTGCAGTTACTTTGATCTAAGCGAGTTTATCGTTTTAGTTTGATCGAGAAATCGGGTGATATATTATTGTAGGTTGGACCTATTAATCTAATTTCAAGCATTAATGAAATTATAGACGACGAATGACATAATACTTTCTTCTAAACAAGTTTTTTTTACGAAAACTTACGTCGTCATAAGTTGAAAAGAAGCCAAATGAATACGTCATTTGGTGGATAGTGCATCTAGATTTGCTAACTATTGAACAAGACTCGTTAGCTCAGTAGGTTAGAGCACCGATATATAAATTCACTTGACCATCGGAGGGCGGAGGTTCAAATCCTTCACGGGTCAGACTTTTTGGAAACTGTTTTTGTAAAAACATAGAATTTGTAGAAGATATTGACTAGTCCTGAAATGGTTGTCTATACAGGGTGTTACGGAAAGGGTATATCAATACAAACGGGTTGAAGAGTGTATCTGGTCTAGAATCTCTGTACAAAATTTCAGCTCAAAAGCATTAACTTTGAAAATGCTTAATATTATTTTATTTCGACATCACGGCGCTGCACTGGCACGCGGCGGCGTGATGTGCGTGTACTAGGCGCACAGGCACACTACAGATAATGGATAATGACCCTCATAGTGCGGTGACACGTTTTTTTATGATTTCAATTTAATAAGCTATCGAAATAAAAAATTATTAAGCATTTTCAAAGTTACTGCTTTTGAGCTGCAAGTTTGTACAGAGATTCTAGATCAGATACACTCTTCAACCCGTTCGTATTGATATACCCTTTCCGTAACACCCTGTATAAGTAGATATTTTTTGCCTCTTTTATACATTAAGTTTTTGTTTGTACAGAGTGTCCAATTTCATCAGAAAATATTTATCAAATTAAAAAGTTCCGATAGTGGTTGTAATTCCCTATAAGGCTGCAGTTACTTTGATCAAAGCGAGTTTATCGTTTTAGTTTGATCGAGAAATCGGGTGATATTTTATTGTACGTTGGACCTATTAATCTAATTTGAAGCATTATTGAAACTATAGACGATGAATGACATAATAATTTCTTCTAAAGAAGTTTTTACGAAAACTTACGTCGTCGCAAGTTGAAAAGAAGCCAAATGAATACGTCATTTGGTGGAAAGTGCATCTAGATTTGCTAACTATTGAACAAGACTCGTTAGCTCAGTAGGTTAGAGCACCGATATATAAAATCACTTGACCATCGGAGGGCGGAGGTTCAAATCCTTCACGAGTCAGACTTTTGGGGCCCGACTTTTTAATAATATTATTTTATAGATGTTCTACGAAATAATATTTTTGTTAGTAGCTACTCTTTATATTGCTTTTGAAGATAAGTCGTAGACAAATTAAAAATCTGTGATAGCGATTGTAATTGTTATTCCCTATAAGGCTGCAGTTACTTTGATCAAAGCGAGTTTACCTTTTTAGTGTGATCGAGAAATCTGATGATAATTCTTATTGTTGGTTGGACCTATTAATCTAATTTGAAGCTTTTATGGAATATGACATAATAATTTCAAGTTCTTATAAAAAGTGACGTGAAAGTTGAAAAGAAGCCAAATGAAAACGTCATTTGGTGGATAGTGCATCTAGATTTGAATATTATTGAACAAGACTCGTTAGCTCAGTAGGTTAGAGCACCGATATATAAATTCACTTGACCATCGGAGGGCGGAGGTTCAAATCCTTCACGAGTCAACCTTTTTGGACACTTTTATAATCTGACGCGGAGTTTCAGGAGAACATGGTAATCAACATTATTTGGTGGAGGCCGTCACTGTACACTGATGCTCACCATATTGCTGTTGCAAGAACATTAGCTTGATGTGTCGTAAGTGTAAAGCTATTAAACTCTATAGTTATTAGGTGAATGGTCAATTGAGGCTTTTGCTGAACTGTTAATTAAAAAAAAAAAATTGAATAACCTTTCTGATTCCAGAAAAAATACTTAGATACATAAATATGATTTATGTATCGAAGTATTTTAATAATCATAAATGGTAATCACAAGCTTTACACTACTTCATGGTAACAAAGAGAGTGATAATAGCACACATATGTAGTTTTGTGTATAATAATATGACGTGGATGTTGGGAAAAGGCCAAATGAATACGTCATTTGGTGGATAGTGCATCTAGATTTGAATAGTATTGAACAAGACTCGTTAGCTCAGTAGGTTAGAGCACCGATATATAAAATCACTTGACCATCGGAGGGCGGAGGTTCAAATCCTTCACGGGTCAGACTTTTTGGAAACTGTTTTTGTAAAAACATAGAATTTGTAGAAGATATTGACTAGTCCTGAAATGGTTGTCTATACAGGGTGTTACGGAAAGGGTATATCAATACAAACGCGTTGAAGAGTGTATCTGGTCTAGAATCTCTGTACAAAATTTCAGCTCAAAAGCATTAACTTTGAAAATGCTTAATATTATTTTATTTCGACATCACGGCGCTGCACTGGCACGCGGCGGCGTGATGTGCGTGTACTAGGCGCACAGACACACTACAGATAATGGATAATGACCCTCATAGTGCGGTGACACGTTTTTTTATGATTTCAATTTAATAAGCTATCGAAATAAAAAAATATTAAGCATTTTCAAAGTTACTGCTTTTGAGCTGCAAGTTTGTACAGAGATTCTAGATCAGATACACTCTTCAACCCGTTCGTATTGATATACCCTTTCCGTAACACCCTGTATAAGTAGATATTTTTTGCCTCTTTTATACATTAAGTTTTTGTTTGTACAGAGTGTCCAATTTCATCAGAAAATATTTATCAAATTAAAAAGTTCCGATAGTGGTTGTAATTCCCTATAAGGCTGCAGTTACTTTGATCAAAGCGAGTTTATCGTTTTAGTTTGATCGAGAAATCGGGTGATATTTTATTGTACGTTGGACCTATTAATCTAATTTGAAGCATTATTGAAACTATAGACGATGAATGACATAATAATTTCTTCTAAAGAAGTTTTTACGAAAACTTACGTCGTCGCAAGTTGAAAAGAAGCCAAATGAATACGTCATTTGGTGGAAAGTGCATCTAGATTTGCTAACTATTGAACAAGACTCGTTAGCTCAGTAGGTTAGAGCACCGATATATAAAATCACTTGACCATCGGAGGGCGGAGGTTCAAATCCTTCACGAGTCAGACTTTTGGGGCCCGACTTTTTAATAATATTATTTTATAGATGTTCTACGAAATAATATTTTTGTTAGTAGCTACTCTTTATATTGCTTTTGAAGATAAGTCGTAGACAAATTAAAAATCTGTGATAGCGATTGTAATTGTTATTCCCTATAAGGCTGCAGTTACTTTGATCAAAGCGAGTTTACCTTTTTAGTGTGATCGAGAAATCTGATGATAATTCTTATTGTTGGTTGGACCTATTAATCTAATTTGAAGCTTTTATGGAATATGACATAATAATTTCAAGTTCTTATAAAAAGTGACGTGAAAGTTGAAAAGAAGCCAAATGAAAACGTCATTTGGTGGATAGTGCATCTAGATTTGAATATTATTGAACAAGACTCGTTAGCTCAGTAGGTTAGAGCACCGATATATAAATTCACTTGACCATCGGAGGGCGGAGGTTCAAATCCTTCACGAGTCAACCTTTTTGGACACTTTTATAATCTGACGCGGAGTTTCAGGAGAACATGGTAATCAACATTATTTGGTGGAGGCCGTCACTGTACACTGATGCTCACCATATTGCTGTTGCAAGAACATTAGCTTGATGTGTCGTAAGTGTAAAGCTATTAAACTCTATAGTTATTAGGTGAATGGTCAATTGAGGCTTTTGCTGAACTGTTAATTAAAAAAAAATATTGAATAACCTTTCTGATTCCAGTTGACGTATGACGGCTGCAGACATAGCTATGGCTGCAGACTCTGAACTTGTGTAGACGGAAAAAATACTTAGATACATAAATATGATTTGTGTATCGAAGTATTTTAATAATCATAAATGGTAATCACAAGCTTTACACTACTTCATGGTAACAAAGAGAGTGATAATAGCACACATATGTAGTTTTGTGTATAATAATATGACGTGGATGTTGGGAAAAGGCCAAATGAATACGTCATTTGGTGGATAGTGCATCTAGATTTGAATAGTATTGAACAAGACTCGTTAGCTCAGTAGGTTAGAGCACCGATATATAAAATCACTTGACCATCGGAGGGCGGAGGTTCAAATCCTTCACGAGTCAGACTTTTTGGACGCTCTTTTAATCTGATGAGGAGTTTATCGTAACCGTAACGTTATTAAACCGTGTAGTTATTAGGTGAATGGATAATTGAGGATTTTGCTGAACTGTCAGTTATAAACAAGCTGAATTACAGTAATGATTCCTGTTGACAACTGCAGACTGAACTTCTGTAGATGGAGAAAAATACTTAGGCACATAAAGATGATTTATAATTAGACTTGAGCTTTACACTAATTCATGGCAACAAAGAAAGTGAAAATTATACAAATATATAGTTTTGTGTACACCTACATAATATGACGTGAATGTTGGAAATAGGCCAAAGGAATACGTCACTTTGTGGATAGTGCATCTGGATTTGCTAACTATTGTACAAGACTCGTTAGCTCAGTAGGTTAGAGCACCGATATATAAATTCACTTGACCATCGGAGGGCGGAGGTTCAAATCCTTCACGAGTCAGACTTTTTGTTAACAATCATACTGAAAGTATTTGAATTTTTATAGACGAAAAGGTTGTGGTTGACCTTTGTCCTCGTATGGATATTTCTTTCCTGTATATGAAGCTTCCTTTAGGACAATTTATAGAAGTTTCTTAATTCGTCAAATGAATAATCTGTGATGCGGTTACCAATGTAGTTGTACTTAGAACAGTAACTTACATTAAAGAGAGATCTGAACTTCTCAGATTGATCTTGAAATGGTTAAGATAACGAATTTTGTTTGAAGCTTTAGATAATAAAGAGTATGACGTGTAGATATAAAATAATTTCACATACTTTACGAGGCGATCTTGGAAATGCGCCAAAGGAATACGTAATTTGGTGGATAGTGCATCTAGATTTGAATAGTATTGAACAAGACTCGTTAGCTCAGTAGGTTAGAGCACCGATATATAAATTCACTTGACCATCGGAGGGCGGAGGTTCAAATCCTTCACGAGTCAGACTTTTTGGAGACGGTTTTTGCTATTTCTTAGAGGTGACCCTGGTTTTCAGCCAAGCCTAAAGCTTTTATTTCTTTATTTCTGTGTTTTTTAAGATAGAAATCTCATAGCTAAATAACTAACGTAAGTAAAACACTGAAATGGCTTCCTATGCCAATTAAAACATCCTTTATTGATTACGGTGTCGGCAGTATCTACAAAATTGTCAATAGACATTCTTAATGACGCACGTCCCGTTACTAAACCCAGCCTTTCTACCAATGTTCTCAAGGATGAGGTTTTTTCCTATATGACGAATAAGATGCGAACTCTGCGCGTTTCATACAATTTTGTATATAGATTTATGGGTCAACTTAGATAAAGTATGAAGACTATGCTTTTTTTATGGATGGGAAATCATCAAATGACCCCTCCCGCTCTGGGTGGAGCGGAAGGGAGTGTCAGACTCTTACTGACTAAAACACATCCGTGTTCCTTCCTTAGCCCTTTATGTTCCGGGGTAGCGGTAAATCTTTCGGACAATCCCACACCCCCGGCATGCTTCGGCCCTGGCAGGCCCCTTCCTTTTTGCTGAGATCTCTTTGAGGCGCGCGTGGAATACGTACGCGCCGTCCGGCACGGGCCTGGTCCTGATCGGACGGTGAGCTACTCATTACTCTCCATCCGCAGGCCTGCGCCTACGGTGGCCGAAAGTCGTCACGCGGCTCCCGACGCCCGGAGTGGTGAAGACTTGAGTGTTGGTGGCAAAATTAAGAGTACGATGTCTCTAATCTGAGATTTAATCTGTGATAAGTTTTACAGGAACCGAGCAGACATTTTGATGTCTAAATTAGTCAGGCGAAGATATTATAATGATTACCCATTTTTTGCAACACTGTTCAGGTGACAAATTGCCTCTATTATGCTACAATTTGTAACCCAACAATTGTCACATGAAATGATCGCAAACTTTTTGCTGCCCAAACAAGCACTCTCGTTACATTTTAATCTAGCCATAGTTCATAAGAACGCAAGGTCTACTTGTCTGTCTACTCGTAAGAGGGCTTACAAATTCGAGATCGACTTATCCGATTTACTTGCGTGGCTTCTCTTTTAATTTACAGAATATGTTCTTTTGCTAATCTTTAGTGGTCGAAGATAGTATTTATTAGCCTCCAAAAGTTAGTTGATATTTTTCCACTTTAGCTATGATACTACATTATGATTTTAAATAAAAAAATAATCAGGTACTCCTAAGGGATTCATCATAATCATCATTATAATCAGCCTATTATGTTCCCAATGCTGGGACACACGCCTCCTCTCGGTGAGAGGGAGTGGGCCGTAATCTACCACGCGGGCCCAGTGCGGTTTGGCAGATGTCACGTCTTAGAATTTTTGGTTCTAGGACATGCCGGTTTCCTCAAGATGTTTTCCTTCACCGTTTTGAGAGCAGTGGTGATGAAATAATTTACACAAAGTAAAGCGCCTGTCTGGGTTCGAACCTACGACCTACAACTCATAAGTCGCGGCCGTTACCACTTGGCCACCACTGCTCTCTGCTCATAAGGGATTACTTGATTATTTTTTATGATAAGTCAAAGGTAGTTGAATTTGTCAATAAAAATGTTACCTATAGCAGTTCAAACATTTGGATCACTAGAATTTAAAATCATAATGTGGAGTCACAACTGGAGGAGTGTGTGTGGAGTGGAAAATTGTCAACTAACTTTTGGAGGCCACTGTATACCTACATATCTACTTAAATAAGAATTAGATAAATAATGAGATGACAGCTGATAGAGATTTATTAAAGAAGATATATTACGTGCTGCTGGAGAGTTTGTTGCGCCACTTCTTCTTCCCAGCGAAAGCACTAGGAAGTGGTGAAGGGCGGACGTTTTGGGGGACTGTCTTATGTAATTTCGACGTACGAAAAGTGCTGATTCTCAGCCTAGTTTGAGTAAATGATCTTTAAGTTTGAGTTATGCTGCGCCGACTTTATTACCTCAGGTCCGTTTCTAAATTTGCCAAAGATGTAAACAACAATGGCCGCTCGAAATTGAATAAAATCGATATACAAGAACATTTATTTTAATTAATGTTTGTTTTCATCTAGTTAGCTCGGAGATTTAGACGCCGGACCTTATACAGAGTGTTACGGAAAGGGTATAATTAATACAAACGGGTTGAAGAGTGTATCTGGTCTAGAATCTCTGTACAAAATTTCAGCTCAAAAGCATTAACTTTGAAAATGCTTAATATTTTTTTATTTCGACATCACTGCGCTGCACTGGCGCGCGGCGGCGTGATGTGCGTGTACTAGGCGCACAGACACACTACAGATAATGGATAATGACCCTCGTAGTGCGGTGACACGTTTGTTATGATTTCAATTTAATAAACTATCGAAATAAAAAAATATTAAGCATTTTCAAAGTTACTGCTTTTGAGCTGAAATTTTGTACAGAGATTCTAGACCAGATACACTCTTCAACCTGTTTGTATTGATATACCCGTTCCTTAACACCCTGTATATATTGTTTTATTAGGATAAGGGCAGAAAGATCATGACTTATGTTTGTTGTTATCATCAGCGTCTTGCCATATTGTTTCATCGGCTCCATTTAGAAGTAGACAACGGTTAAGAAAGCCTTTAACGTTCATTCTAACATACGAGTAAAGCAAGCTAAGAGCGGAACTGTTGCCGACATTCTTACATTTCACAGTGATTAAAGGTCTGTTTCATCTCCGCAGTTGGATTCGTTTCCGTCTACGTCGCAATATGAATAATTTGCTGTGTATGGCTTCACCACTGTGTGAAATTTTCGTGATCAATATAATAGGTAGGTACCGTATTTAATTCTACTGATACCATTTTATCTGTCTCTATGTTAAGTAGGTATAATCCGTCTAGAATATTTGCTGTAAAATTGTATTCTCTCCGTTCTATAGAAGTTATAATAAGGGATGATTTTTTATTATTTTTTTTTAGCCTAGACTGTCCCTCTGCTGAGCAAAGGGCTTCCCCCAAATCCTTCCAGGCATCCTTTTTCAGAGCCACCTCGATCCAACTGTTGCGGTAAGCGTCAATGTCTGGGGTTGTCTCGCCACCTCTTGGCCCTCCCTCAATCCCTTTTTAGCTTGGCAGCCTTTTTGCCTACGTCTAGGATCCCCGTTTTGGAGATAAAAAAAGTATTGTCTTTTTCTGTTTTTTTTTTTCTTTTCGTTTCACTGGAGCCTCTCGTTTCTTTCGACACCTCTTCGAGTTGAGGTAGTGTGGATCAATCTTGTCTTAGTCGAACTCCACCTTCTACTTCTTCTAATGCAGGAAAAATAGGTAAGTAATTAACTATATACACTTGATACTAAAATAAAAGACTAACTAACCTACAATACAAATAAATAAAAATAAAAAAACAAAGGACATTTAGAGGTCGAAGTATTCGTCCGCATCGCTGTCATCCGGAAACGTGCCCAGAAGACTGGCAGCATTGCCCCGTTGAATGGCAATACTAATTCTTTGGCCAAAGAACGACCCAGCCCTCTGGTCACGTGAAGTATCGACCAGCCGCCGGCGAGAAATTTCCTTAAAAAGGAGACGCGACGAGACCAACAGTCATCAGCAGTTCATTTTCCGGCTGTTGCTGTCCGGCAAAATAACCTGATCAGTTCCATGGAAATGACACCTTATAAATACCCAAATGTTCACAATTATTGTGTTAAAAAAATTGTCATCAACTCAATTCTCAAACTTATAATTATATGATTATATTTATATTAAGAGCAGGTATCTCAAATGTCACTTGTTGAGACAAAATGTCATACAGCAAGTTATGTAAGTGACTCATACGAATACGAATATATTTTCAATACTTTTTGCATTCCAGCCTTGGTCGAGCGAATGCAAACGACTTTTTTGCAAAAGTAAATACAAAACGTCATTAGTTGGAAGGGAATTCGGAAATTTCCATTGATGTTGGTGAAGAAAGAAAAATATCTTGTGCATTTTCAAGCGGTAAGTGACCATAAGTGATTGCCCGGATAGATGGGCAAAGACCGTCACTCACTAAACGCTAGACGGAGTACATCGCCGTCGAGATAGACCGCGGCGAAGGTGGTGGGTCAATCTTATATTGGTTGCAGGGCCAAAATGGCCAGAGATCGGTCAAAACAGAGAGGTTTGGAAGGAAAAAGGGGAGGCTTTTGCCTAGCAGAGGAACAGATTAGGCTAAAAAAAAAGTGACCATATCTAAAGAGGGAGACGTCCGGTGAATTATTGAATTATTTTTTTTATTAATTAGAATATATAGTTTATTACTCGGTGGAGATAATTTATTGGGCAAAGAAATTTAAATAAATTTTCGACTTAGATCTCTTTGGTTTAAGTACGGTGTTTGCTATCGACCCCGCTAGAGAAAACGTGAGATTTACGTCAAGCGTGAGATTAGAACTTTTGGCCTGTTCGAATATTTCAAGACGAGCGGCAATTCTCGTAATTTTAAGAACGTTTACAATCGAGTCTGATCTCAGTCTCAATCTGTCAAAAATACCTCTAAATTTCTTACATTTTTGACAAGATTTTGACATTGATTGTCGCTGAGATGAGCTTGCGACTAGGTAAGTACGTTTTTAATTAATTACGAGAAATTATCGATCATTCTCATTAGATCCATTGGCCAGATCCATGATGGATCTAGTGAAAATTGTTTTCTCATTAGATCCTGATTTCAAGATGTGGATCTACTGAGATTTTTTTTCTCATTAGATCCATTGGCCAGATCCATGATGGATCTAGTGAAAATTGTTTTCTCATTAGATCCATGAGCCAGACTTATGATTGATCTTATTTAACCTACATGATGAGCCTTTTTTATATGAGAAAATATGAGTAATAAATTAATATACTAGCTTTTGCCCATGACTTCGCCCGCGTGGAGGTCGGAAATTATCCCACGGGAACGTACTATCGGGATAAAAGTATCCTATGTCCCATAACAATATGCAAAGTAATTTTAATGAAACTGGGATATCTTATGTTAAATCATTTTCATAAACACCACCTTGTAACCGTTTGCCAAGACAACTAACAACTTTTGAGATAGTGAAGGCAATTGACACTTGTCAACTGCGATCAACGTTAGAAAACACTCGACCGAGAAGCGAGACCTCCTGACCTCGTACCAAAAAAAAAACGATCGATCTAACAGAACAGAACATTATTTTACAACTTTTCCTACTACTTTTTTACCTACAGTTTGGTTTTAGGACAAAAGTATTACCAATCGGAAACCCCATTGCGACGCCTGTGTTCCTGATGTAGCTCATAATTTTATAGAAGGCACATTAAGTGATTACTGCGAAGAAGCAACATACGGCAAAGAACCTGCTCCTCGCATGTATAAGAAGGCATTTTCTCATATAGAAATCAAAGGATGGCATTTATCATCTAACAAACCAGTACCTACATTCGATGAAAAAAAATCTGGGATATATCGTCGAAGAAATAAGTTGGCTCAAGTTAAGAAAACTAGCACAAACAATCCAGAGGAGGTAGAAGTACCTAAACAGTATGAAGATTTTTTACTTGCGGACTACTCGCATAAAGGTATGCGAATTATTGTATTTTGTTCAAAAGACGCACAAATGCGTCTAAAACTACTTACTAATTATTTTATGGATGGGACATATCAAGCTTGTCCAACACCTTTTGGACAGATATATGTGATTCAAGTAGATATAGGCAGCGACTCTAATAGTACCAACATAGTGCCATTGGTTTTTGCCTTTATGACACACTAGCTTCTGCCCGCGACTTCGTCCGCGGAAAATTTCTTGTTTTAACATAAGATAACACTCGATTGATATTACTGTATTTAATTTTATTGGTAAAATATTGTCTGGAATCAGATCAGTAACTTCAAAGATTACCTAAGTTCTCTTTTCTGCTCAAGGTAACTTAACCCTTGGTCGCCTTTTACTTATTTTATTTATTTAAGTTAGGTATCTATTTAATTTAAAGCTTCTCTATATACAATGTTTGAGGTTGTTTTATTTTCCGGTAACAGAATAATCTGCTTTTCGGATGATCCCACTCTTGATAGACCAACATATAATTGCCCATGGGAAAAACATTCTTTTCGTAGCCAACCAAAGAGAATGTTTGTCCCTGGGACTTGTTAATAGTCAGGGCAAATGATGTTTTTATTGGAAACTCAGATAGACGCTGTGCACGTTCATCGCTGGATTCTCGAGCGCGGGCCTGCGATGTTATGGCATTTTGCCTAGCGAGCCGCTGCGAGCGCTCAGCGCTAGTCTCCCTATCCCTTGTTTCAGAGACATGCTGCCTTAAAACAGATAGACGCTGTGCACGTTCATCGCTGGATTCTCGAGCGCGGGCCTGCGATGTTATGGCATTTTGCCTAGCGAGCCGCTGCGAGCGCTCAGCGCTAGTCTCCCTATCCCTTGTTTCAGAGACATGCTGCCTTAACTCAGATAGACGCTGCGCACGTTCAGCGCTAGATTCTCGAGCACGGGCCCGCGACGTCCTCACATTTTGGCTAGCGAGGCCCTGTGAGCGCTCGGAGCTAGATTCTCTAGCGCGTGCTTGCGAAATATTTTCTCTATTTCTCGAGAGGCGCTGCTCATTTTCAGGGGCAGATTCTTCCGTACGGCGTACTCGAGCGGCTCTTGTCTGTGATGTCTGCCGGGACAGTTGAGATTTCCTTTTAGGCATGCTCTCGACAAACTACGCACAGACTTGGGAGAGCGACTCGAACACCGTCCGCCTTTACAAAACAATCGTAATATCGAATAACTCGTATCGATTATTACGATAGAACGAAGTACGAAACTACGAACATACAAAACAATGAAAACAATCGTACAACGAAATTACGATATTTTCGAATATGAGGTATTAGGGGTGAGGCATATTTATCGTAACAGATAGAAATAACAGATATTTAAAAATAACAAATAACAGTTGTTCCTACCAATATAACTTATCTGTTACTTAAAATAACAGACCCTCAAAGACTGTTACCACGGCTGTTACTGATAATTCAATAATATATCAGTCAGTCCCACACAGGCTCATGAACTGTTACCACGGCTGTTACTTTTATACATACATACAAGGTCTCTCTCTTCCTCATTAAAGAATGACGCTTGCTAAAAAGAGAAACACCTATTATTTATTCCGAAATATGTTTACTTCTCACTCTTACTAAAGCGGTTAAACTACGCTAAAAAGAGAAGCTCCTAGTATTTATTATCCGTAAAATACAGTTGGTGGTCTAACAAGAACCAACATTTTCGGAAAAGTGACTCCTAAATTAGGTCGTGTTACCTACCTGTTATCTGTTAGCCAATTACCATTATAAAGAAAACTTTTTTATTATATTTTTCTTTATGGCAATGTCCTTTGTGATGCAACCAAAATTTGTGATCCGTTTCATCGTTTCCGAATGCCTATTATTGCCTATAATAAGTTCGGCGGAATTCATCGCAAAATGTTCCAGGTATTTACGATTTTTTGATAAACCAATAAATGAATTTCATTGAGAGTAATTTGCATGGTTTGTTTGTTATTGTTGACATAAAAACAATTTTTTATGCAACCATAAAAACTACAGTGATCGTGTACGGACCCCTTTTATCTACATTGTCTTTGGCTTGACGGGATTGGTCGCAAAATGTTGTATACCGTACGACTTTACTGTTATAGTAATAAAGATGATATTCAATTGAAAGTAATTTGGCTGGTTTGTTTATTGACATTTTTGAAATTTTGAATTTTTAAATCCTTCTTTCTTTCTGAAAGGTGATTATACAGATTACTGGTGAATCGTAATTTTTTCGAAAACCTTTTTCAGATTATTTTCGCATTAGTGTTCAGTGTTCACATTCGATTTATGTATAAGTATAGTTTTTTAGTTTAGGTTATTTGTTTTATAGTTTAGGTTTAGGTGGTTTAGTGTTTTATATTTTAGTTTGTGAATAGTAAAACGTTTAGGTAAGAAAAACAATGGCTAGTGTAAATAGAAAAGTTAGTGTTGTGTGGGACCATTTTGTGGATATAGGTGGTCACTACGCGACCTGTAATATATGTAAAGCGAAATTGTCTTTTAAAGCCTCCGTGACTAATCTTAAGAAACATATCGATAGAAAGCATCCCACGGTTCGGGTGCTTGACAGAATCGGTAGTTCCAGTGCCAGCGGACAATTAGTACTGCCATCCCAGTCGCAAGCAGAACCATCAACCGAGCCATCTTCCCAGTCATCATCCGCTCCGCCAACCCAGTCATCTCAGGTATTCACACAGCCGCAGTTACAGCCGCCACCACCAAGGAGAACGTATGGCCATCAGCCTATTACAAATTTTGTACCGAGGCGAGGCAATATTGTCAAAGCGGAAATAGACAAAAAAATTATGAATCTTTTTATAAAAGATTTTCAGCCTTTTAGGATAGTTGAAGATCTTGGGTTTCGGGAGCTGATAGAGTACGCGTTTCCAAACTATACCATCCCTACAAGAAAATATTTTGCGAACACCTTGTTGCCGGCAGTGTATGAGAAGGTTAAGGCAGACTTGAAAGAAACCGTTTCCAGCCAAGTAAAATCGCTGTGCATTACGGTAGATATTTGGACGTCCAGCGCCAACGACTCGGTGCTAGCCGTGACTGGGCATTACATCGAGGAGGAAGAGTTTGCCCTCAAATCTTTCTTATTAGATTGTATTCCTCTCCTGCAAACCCATACGGCAAAAAATTTGGCTAACTCTGTCAAACTTATATGTCAGGAATGGAATGTGGCGGATAAAATACTTTTGGCCGTAACAGATAATGGCGCCAACATCAAAAGCGCTATTGAAAGGGAACTGGTATGGAAACATTTCCCATGTTACACCCACACCTTAAATTTGGCAGTTAATGACGTCTTGAAGAATCAAGAAATTGCTGAATTGCTGACCAAAATTAAGGGAATTGTCCGACACTTTAAGCAAAGTAATGTTGCATGGGAAAAGCTGAAACGGTACCAGGAACAAGCCGGCACCACGGCTAAACGGCCCTTACAAGAGGTTCAAACGAGGTGGAACTCCACTTATTATATGCTCCAAAGGTGTGTAGAACTCAAAGAACCCCTAAATAGTGCGATGGTAAACTTGGGGATGAGCCCCGTTTCCAGCTACGAGTGGCAAATCTGTCAAGAGTTATGTCAGATACTCCATCCTTGTGAAGAAGTCACACGCGAGTTAAGTGGGCAAAAGTACATAACCGGCAGCTTAGTGATTCCTATAACAGTAGGGCTTATAAAAGCATTGGAACAATTGGGGGATCACAATGTTTTCATGCCAGTCGTAGATGGGTTACGTCAGGACCTTATAGGCAATATAAAACGAAGGTTTTTAAATTTAAATAACAGCAAGACATTCGGGAATTGCATGTTTCTCGATCCTCGTTTTAAATTTTATTTCGACGATCAACATGTGGCAGAAGAAACAAAACGAAGAATGATTTCATTGGTTGCAGCTCAAAATTCGCGAGATACGGTGACTCAAAGTGACGTACATGTCCAAGCAGTTGATCCCACTACGTCTGCTTCTACCAACCAAACCAAATCAATTTGGCAAGATTTTGAGAGAAGAATGCAAGGCATTCAACCGGAGGGCACAGCTCAATCCCGTGCCATCGTAGAGGTGCAACGGTATCAGGATGACAAAATTATTTCTAGAACTGACTGCCCCTTGAAATGGTGGAGAGAGCACAAATCTGTATACCCCACTTTATATAAGATAGCAGCAACAAAGCTCAACGCAATGGCTTCGTCAGTTCCTTGCGAAAGGGTATTCTCTGCTGCAGGAAATATCCTTAATGAGAGGCGAACCCGGTTAGGAGTTAGGAAATTGCAGCAACTAATTTTTCTAAATCAAAATATGTAAATATAGAATAAGTAAATGTAGATATAGAATAGGTGATAATGTAAATAGTCATGTACATAAAATGAATTGAACACTTTTAAATGCGCCAGTTTGAGAAACGTCATCAATTTCTAATTACGTCGTAATATTCATTTTATAGTAAACTGACAGTCCTAAGCCTGTGATAAAGTATGAAGGAAAGTGTTCAGTTTGGAATTTACTAAACAAAATAATCAATCAATCTGCTTAGCCTTTTAAAACTACGTTGGGATCGACTTCCAGACTAACCGGATGTCTGAAAAAAGTTATGAATAAACGTAATTCTATTATTTCAAATTACCCCGTCATTCCTTCCTATTCAATACTTCGGAAACGATTTTCGACTTAAAACGAAAAGAAATAAAGAAGATACTCAATTGTTATTTTAATACGTATTTATCGTCGGTACAAAAATAACAGGCTGTTATTTAATAACAGATATTTGGATCTGTTATTTTTGTGTAACAGTAACAGTGATAACAGATATCGTGTTTAACCTGTTACAACCCATCTCTATGAGGTATCTAATAGATACCTCATAATCTCCGTGCTCATAATCGAATCGTCGTTCGTATGGAACTTCAATCCAACTAACGACAACGTGGGCATAAAAATTCGAGAGGGTCATCAATCCACGGAAAGTCTTAACACCGCGATTCAGAAAAATGACGTAATTGCAGAACGCCATCTATGGGCAAATAGGTAAAACGTCTGCACAATGAAAGTTATGCTAGGGGCATTTTGCGTTTTAGTAATTTTATATTATCTCCGAAACTGTATGACCAATTGATATACTGTAAATGGCAAATCTTATCTGTATGATGTTCTTGTGATACTGAAATAATTTATTGTCATAAGAATTAATATTTTGTTGCTCAAATAATCAACCAAACGTAAGTATACCGAAAAAAATTTTTTTTAATGCAATAAAAGAAGTATAAAAGATAAAATATAAAAGATAGAGATATGGTATCGCGGACTTTTTTGTAGAAATAATGAAGACGAACCAGGTAGCCATACATTGTTTTTAATTTTAAGCAACTGTTTAGGCAGCGCACGCAAATAATTCTGTTTTATGTGGTATTTTTTTCCGACTTGCTACACAAAAGTTGTGATAGCTCGGTTAATATACATGCTATAGAAACAATTTATAGCCTATAGCACTCAGGAATAATGTAGCTTTCTGCCAGTTAAAAAATTATTAGAATTGGATTATGAGTTCCAGAGATTACCCATTACATACAAACTTACAAACTTACAAATTTTACCTCTTTATAATATTAGTATAGATATAGATAGATAAAACAACAGAGGCGTATACGATCTTGTTTAATTTAATCAAAGCCCAGGTTCCAGACTGGCAGCCCAAGATAGTCACCATTGATTTTGAAAAGGCAGTTATGCTTGCATTGTCAAAAATGGATGTCGAAATTCATGGTTGCCACTACCATTTTTCAAATGCCCTGTTTCGTAAAGCGAAAGCTTTAGACATAAAGATAACTAAACAAAACAGGAGGATAATTACATTATGTTGTAAACTGGCTTTACTTCCGGAAAACCTTATAGAAGATGGCTGGAATTATATTAAAAGTGAGATTTCGCCAAACGAGAACGACCTAACTAAAGGAGAATGGCAGAAGTTCATAGAACGCTGGCATTAAACTTTTTTAGTTTCCACAGAAATAAAAGTGGCATGGTTTGATAGGGAATATTATGAGCTTTTGTTAAATAAATAAATAAAAAATAATAACAATGGGGTTAAAGAGAAATCTTAGTTTTTGTAAAAGTGAGGTTAAGTGCATTAATGTTTGTACTTTAATAGGTTATTTTACCTCTATTACTTTTTTAACGCGTAAATGTTTATTGTATGCATAACATATTGCTAATTATGCTTTGTAATGACTGCAAAAATAATAAATAACTACTTGTTGAAGTTTGTTTAGTTCAATGATTTACCCACTGATTATAGACCTAATGACAGTTTCAAGTGTAGGTACTCGGTCAGTTTTAATTAAACTCAGTAATCACAGAAAACTCAGGAGGCTCTAGAGACTCACTTATCGGAATCTAAGCATATAATATTGTTAAGGATAATTATCTAAGGATGACAGGATTATTGTAGGTACAATAAAAAACCAGTATTTAATCATAATATTTGACTCATGCTCATCATCATATATAAGTAAGCAATATAATTATTAGCCAAGAAAGGTGCAGAGGGAGACAGGCTATCTTGATGCCGTGCCCATGCCAAGTACCAGATGATTGAAATGATATGGGCACAGCATCCTACTGTTCTTCGTCCAACAATGCAATTGCAACAGTATTGTTTTATAGCTTCCCGGCCACTTAGAGAGCTGTCAATCAAAATATAAACAAAGTATATCTTTCATCCTACATCATCATTCATCATCATTTCAGCCGAAAGACGTCCACTGCTGGACATAGGCCTCCCCCAAGCACCTCCACTTCGACCGGTTTTGTGCTTCTCGCATCCAACGAGTTCCTGCGGCCTTCACAAGGTCGTCGGTCCACCTTGTGGGAGGCCTTCCAACGCTACGCCTTCCGGTACGCGGTCGCCACTCCAGAACCTTTCGGCCCCATCGGCCATTTGTTCTGCGAGCAATGTGCCCTGCCCACTGCCACTTAAGTTTGGCAATTCTTCGGGCTATGTCGGTTACCTTGGTTCTCCTGCGGATCTCTTCATTTCTGATTCGATCCCGCAGGGAAACTCCAAGCATAGCCCTCTCCATTGCCCTTTGGGTGACTTTCAGCCTTCTAATAAGGCCCATTGTGAGCGACCACGTTTCAGTGCCATATGTCATCACTGGCAACACGCACTGGTCAAAGACTTTCGTCTTGAGACACTGCGGTATGTGGGACGAGAAGATATTGCGTAGCTTCCCGAACGCTGCCCAGCCGAGTCGGATTCGACGATTGACCTCTTTCTCGAAGTTGGACCTACCTAACTGGACAGTTTGTCCTAGGTAAATATACTCGTCCACGACTTCGAGTGTAGCGTCTCCGATCTTCATGAGAGTGGGTGTTACATGGGCATTTGACATGACCTTCGTTTTGTCCATGTTCATTTTCAGACCCACTCTTTCAGAGGCTCTACTGAGGTCATCGAGCATTGTACTGAGGTCCTCCATAGTCTCAGCCATGACTACTATATCGTCGGCAAACCGAAGGTGAGTTATGTACTCGCCATTGATGTTAATGCCAGCTCCTTTCCAGTCCAGAACCTTAAAGACATCCTCCAGAGCAGCGGTGAACAGTTTCGGAGAGATAACGTCTCCCTGTCTCACACCTCGCTGCAGAAGGATAGGTTTCGAGGTCTGGTCCTGGAGTCGAACTGACATAGTGGCGTTTTCGTACAGACACTTCAGCACCTCGATGTACCGATAGTCGATCTGGCACCGTTGAAGAGACTGCAGTACAGCCCATGTCTCGATCGAATCAAAGGCTTTCTCGTAGTCCACAAACGCTAAGCAGAGAGGCAGGTTATACTCTTCGGTCTTCTGTATAACCTGTCGCAGCGTATGTATGTGGTCTACGGTGCTAAAGCCTTTACGGAATCCGGCTTGTTCGGGAGGCTGGAAGTCGTCAAACCTGCGCGCGAGACGGTTCGTGATGACTCTCGAAAACAGCTTGTAGACATGGCTCAGAAGTGAGATGGGCCTATAATTCTTAAGAAGGGCATTGTCACCCTTCTTAAAGAAAAGTATCACCACACCTCTGTTCCATGCCTGTGGTGTTTTACCCTCGAGTATGACGGAATCAAACAGCCTCTGAAGGGCCTTAAGAACGGGTTTTCCGCCGGCCTTCAGGAGCTCGGCCGTAATTCCGTCATCACCCGGTGCCTTGTTGTTTTTAAGCTGCTTCAGAGCCATCCTAATCTCGTACAGGCTGACGTCCGGGATGTCTTCGGTATAGTGTCGGGTCAATCTAGCTCTTGGGTCGTTTGCCAGATTCGTAACGGGGTTGCTTGTTGACGTGTATAACTGTCCATAGAACCTCTCGATCTCTCTCAACAGCTCAGGTTTGGCGGATACGATCCTGCCATCATCAGTCTTCAGTTTCATAAGCTGGCTCTGCCCAATAGACAGATCTCTAGCAAAAACCTTGGAGCCTCTATTTTGCTCTATCGCTTCCTCAATACGATCTGTATTGAAGCGGCGAAGGTCGCTTTTCAAGGACTTAGAGATCTGTCTGTTGAGCCGCCGGTACTTTAGAACATCATCTGAAGACTGCAGGATCATCTCGCGCCTCTCCTTCATGAGCCGCAAAGTAGGATCAGAGAGCTTCTTTTTCGTATTCGTACGACGGGTCTTGAAGATCTTAGACCCGACCGTATGGACAGCTTCCACGAACCCATCGTTATATTCGTCCACGGAGCTCCCCAGGCACTCGAAACGATTCTGAAGTTCGAGCTGAAAGCTCTCGGGGTTTTGAACTTGGATCGGCGCTGGGCGGAGCGTAGACCTCATTAGTCGAGACCTTTCCAGCTTTATATTTAAGTTCAATGTGCCTCTTACCATGCGGTGATCACTTCCGGTTTTCACCGCGTTGATCACAGAGACATCATTGAATATTTGCTTCTTCGTCGACATAATGAAGTCAATCTCATTTTTAGTTGCACCATCCGGGCTCTGCCAGGTCCACTTCCTGTGCTCACGTTTTCTGAAGAAGGAATTCATCATAAAGAGGCCTTCCTTCTCCATAAAACTAGCCAGTAGGTGGCCCCGGTGGTTCCGTCGTCCAACTCCAAATTGCCCCATTCGCAGCTCATCATCGCTTCGTTTACCCAGTTTCGCGTTAAAGTCCCCCATGACAACGGTGAAGTGAGTTTTAGAGCCATGCATGGCTCTGGAAATATCCTCATACATGGTCTCCACCTCATCGTCGGGGTGTGACGAGGTCGGGGCGTAAACCTGTACGACCTTCAGCGAATACCTTGCGGATATTCTGAGTATAAGGTACGCCACCCTGGTCGACACACTCTCGATCTTCACCACGTTGCTCACAAGGGACTTGTGGACGATAAACCCGACACCACCTTGGGACTGCTGGTCGCCCTCCCGGAAATAGAGCAAGTTGCCAGATTTAAGGATTATCGAGTCCTCCCCCTCTCTTCGGACTTCAGATAATCCCACTATGCCCCATCGCAACCTGCTCAATTCTTCCTCGAGTTCGGAGATCTTCTCGTCGGTCCTACATGTCTAGACTTAATTCTTGCAGAACGAAACGTCGAGGTCCAAGTCTAGCAACGGTCGTTCAGAAAGGTAGGAGTCTTCGAAATCCAAAAGCAAGCCAGGTCGTTGTAAAAATCCACGTAAAACTTTGGGCGCTCAAAACATTCACGCCAGCACAAAATACTCGTAGTAGCGTGCGAGCCACAGGGTACTTTTTGATAGACTGCGAATGTGACTTGTGAAGTTTTGTGTGTCATCTTCTAAATGTTTGTTTGTTTGCCATGACAACACTGTCATATAGTATAACAAATCCAAAAAGCCTTGCTTCCGGCTGCTCAACTTACTCATATTTAACGAGATTTAATCCCAATTCTCAATAATAACGTTAATCTGGCTATCAATACATAAAAATAAGCGCTTTTTTTTAAAATAGCTTTGTATTCTGTACCTTTCCAAAACTAGCAATGCCAAAAAATGCCATCTCCTTTGTAAATTACTTTCAAAAATACTGGATGAATGACAAATACTATACTATACATTCGAAGCGATCTTCAAGTGCGACTAGAGTGATCTGTAGTGCGATTGTGATTTATAATTAGTGTGTTTAAGTTGTAATTTGTGTTTTTAATTAAAGTGTCTATTTTTGGTTTTTAAATCGGCAGTTTTAATTGTCACGAACCCCAAGCTCGTAACATTCTCTATAAAATAAACCTATTTTGGCTTGTGATTAAATGTTTTCGATTTTTCCTTACTGCCCTTCATTCATTGCTTCATCTTCCCTTTTCTCAAAGAATCTTTTTCACCAGGACTGGTGTCAGGATACTAATTTGTTAATATTAGTGATATTCACTTCTTTTAGTGATATTTAATTGTTTTTGTAGCATTACTTTTTTTCACATCAAAAATTCTCATTAGATCCATTTTACTTATTTTTTTATATAAATAGATCTAATGAGAAAACAATTTTCACTAGATCCATCATGGATCTGGCCAATGGATCTAATGAGAATGAACGGAAATTATTGGTCGACATTTCTTCTTATTCATTTTTTTTTCTTTTAATTCTTTATGTCTGTATGAATCTGAAGATAGAAAGATAAATATTAAACATTTTCTACATTGAATTTTTTTAAAATTAACTTTTTCTAACGGATAAACGTTTTCTCCTCGAATGGTCTATAATTGAAGTTTCCATTCAAAAACTGGAGATTAATCATAATTTATCAGTGCATTTCATCTCTTAATAACTCTGAGACATAACCAAGCATATCTTCCATAAGATGATAAAACGCCCTAACAATAAAAATACCGATACCATGTAATGTGAATACCAGACGCCCACACTGGTCTGGAGTGACCTCACATGAATCATACGACCATCACACAACCATCTCTTGTTTTTAACGCGGAATCCATTAATATTGCTGTCTAAGTCATGCAATATAGTACCTACAAAACTTTTTACAAAAAAAGACAACTGACTTAAAAAAAAAAACACTGCAAAATGATAAATAACTTTAATTTCGGAAGTCGGTGTTGGTTCCGCATTTTCGTTTTTTGACACCGACTTCCAAAGTCAAAGTCTCAAAGTCAAAGTTTGTAGTGTTTTCTTTTTTGAAGTAAGTAAGTTGTTTTTTTTTGTAAAAAAAAAATATTTTTCACTTTTTAGTTGTACCTACCCCACACAAATTCAATTAACACTGAAGAATTGAAGACACCGACTAGAAGAATCATCAAAATTCGCATAGAAATGCCGGAGAGGCAGTACATTTATGCATATAACTTCATACATAAGAATAATTTACCTAATCCAAACTTCCAAACTATCCAAACTAATATTATAAATGCGAAAGTAACTCTGTCTGTCTGTCTGTCTTTTCTTCACGCCTAAACTACTGAACCGATTTCGATGAAATTTGGTATAGAGATAGTTTGAGTCCCGGGAAAGGACATAGGATAGTTTTTATCCCGATATTCCCACGGGATCGAAAGTTACGCGGGTGAAACCGCGGGGCGCAGCTAGTGTATTATATATTAAAACCTTCCTGAAAGTATGAAGATCACATTAATGAAAGAATTATCAAAATCGGTTCATTAGTTTTTGAGAAAATCGCGGACATGTACAAACATACATACATACATACATACGGGTCGAATACAGAACCTCCTTTTTTGAAGCCGGTTAAAAAACCGGTCGTGTGCCAAGCCATGGGCCAAGCCCAATGAAGGGTTCCGTAGTTCCATAGTTGCATGGTGCTGCTGCTGTAAGACCTTGATTTTATGATTCTAGGTCAGCGGGAAGTACCCTATAGGTTTTGATTTACTTGCGAGTATCAAAATATGTCGCATAAATGGACGTTTTTATTGCGTTGAGTTGTAGATCGTAGGCTTGAACCCAGACAGGCGCTTTACTTTGTGTAAATTATTTCATCGCAACTGCTCTCAAAACGGTGAAGGAATGTCCTGGCACCAATTCCAAAAAAATCTAATTGTGACATCTAATTCAATTGTGAATCTAATTGAGGCACTAGTTGTCTGGCATTTTGCTGAGCTATCCCTTTTTTAGCGCAGCCGTGAGGCACACTTTCCTGCTTATTTTTTTTTTTTACATCGGACTTTATACTTTTTTTATTTAATCTTTACTTTTTGTTTTTATTTGATATATGTACGAGTATCTGGTGTATTGTGTGTCTTTTAGTATGTGCTAAATAAATGTATTTTTTCTTCTTCTTCTTTATCTACCAACCCGCACTGGGCCCGCGTGGTGGATTACTGCCTACTCCCATCTCACCCAGAGAAGGCTGATTATGCCATAGCTGACTGAGAACAAGCTCCGGGAGATGACGTCTATAACTGATTGGCACGGGATATGGATGAAGGCAGTTGGTCTGTTCGGTTGGTAGAATGGCTAGAAACATGCAATGTCATGAACAAGGAACGCTTGCAAATGAGCGTATAATTAGTTCCTTGAAGCCAAGCGGATCTTTGCAAAGCACTTGGACTATGTAAGTTTGATTTATTTCATGATCAAGGTAACATCGCGGTATCGGTATCAGTGAAGGCAAAGTTAGTTCCTCGCTCCAAATCTCTTCACATTTATTTATTTATTCATCAGATATAAGCAGTTTACACCAAATCGCTTATATCTATGCTAATTCTACAAAATTATATTAAAAAATTTTAATTAAAACTTCTTAGACTAAAAAAAATAAAATAAATACAATAAAAAAACGGAGTAACATAAAATTTGTAAGCAAAAAACAACCTCATACATAAAATAAAATTAGAAACTAAACATTTCTTTCTTCATTTTTAAGTAAATATACACATGTTTAGCGATTGTCTATTGACAGTCAAAAAATAAATCTGCCTCAGGAATATATTTTAGAAAGTCATTAAATAACTTAATTGCTTACACACACCGATTATCCTTTACAAGGGACCATCATGCACTGTAAACGATTGACTTTTGGATCATTTCTTTTAGTGGGAGCGAATCAGCGAACCTGCCATGGAGCACAACAACCAGTGGAGAGCGCGTACAACGCTACCGCGGGCGCTAAAGATACGCTAAATCAAGCCTATGCCGCGCGATTTTGGTCAGTCGCAAGTACGAACGTCACGCGCTCCCGCTTCTAAAACAAGTAAAACTAAAAGTAATGCCTAGTTGTGCAATTAAATGGTGTGGAAAGTGTACTACTACTTCAAGTTACACAAAAGATGGGATAACATTTCACAGGTAAGTGGTTTTCTACTCCATTTATTCATTTTGATTAAAAATGAAAATTAAATTCAAATATTTTAATTTCTAGAATGTTCCCGCTGCTGTCTCTTTCTGGTGCACTCAATTTCATACTTGCAGTTGTCTCTTTTTTTCTCGATAGTGCTGTTCCCAGCATCGTGACGATTATATCGATATAATTTCAAATAATATATATATATTTTTGGAAAGAAGTTATTTTACGGAGCTCGCGGTGGGAGTAAAATGGAAGAAATGGTCATGTTCATGTGCTGAAGTCAATAATGAAGTCATAATGAGAAACCAAGATAGCGGCTGCAAAATTTTACAAATTTTTTGTCATTGTGTCGTTTTCATGGTTTTCGAGGGTGCTGAACTCAATCGTGAGGTGGTCAAAACGAAAATACAAAATGGCGGCTGCAATTTATTTTAAATGTTCGCCATGGGTTTCGTTTTCATAGTTTTCGAGAGTGCTGAAGTCAATAGTGAGGTCAAAATGAAAACCCGAAATGGCGGCTGCATTTTTTTTAAATTTTCGCCATTGATGTCGTTTTCGTAGTTTTTGATGGTGTGGATAATTATCATCTAAAATGTATTTTGTATACATTAAAATTCGCTGATTTCCCAACGATGACATCAAGAAGAAAGAAATTTGGATCAAAGCTACACATAGAGACAATTTTTTTCCAACAAAGTGTAGTGTTGTAGTGTTGAATCTACCAATCACTTAATTGACTTAGCTTCAGGTGTAGCTAAAAAATATATTGATACTAGACTGACATTTATTACGAAAAACAATACGAATCCAAAAGATTATATAAGAAAAACATATTCAAAACTAATCCACTTTAAAAACCAGTAATTTTTCTTTGAAATAAAGCAATTATATCTACATTTAATAAAAACTGGTTTTATTACAAAATCGAACCCGTAATCTCTGTATCGCAAACAAATCCATAAACTACCAATAAGTCAAATTATTATCGATATCGATATTTTTTTAATTACCTTTTTGGAATCCCTAAAAAATCAGTTGTCATTTGGTTGTCAATTCATCACCCAATCACAGCGGGCGAAGCTTACCTCTCCCCCCGCCGTTCTTTAGTGACTTTGATTTAGAAGAAAAACGTGCCCATGCTCTCTCCACTGGTTGTTGTGCTCCATGGAACCTGCACATACTGAAAGGGTTTTACGATTTTATCACTCTTTTTTTAGGGTTCCGTAGCCAACTATAAGAACTATACTGTTGAAACTTGGTAAGGAGATGTATTCTGTGAACCGCATTAAGATTTTCACACAAAAATAGAAAAAAAAAACAATAAATTTTGAGGGTTCCCCCATACTTAGAACTGAAATTCAAAAACTTTTTTTTCATCAAACCCATACGTGTGGGGTATCTATGGATAGGTCTTCAAAAATGATATTGAGATTTCTAATATAATTTTTTTCTAAACTGAATAGTTTGCGCGAGAGACACTTACAAAGAGGTAAAATGTCCCCCCGCCCTGTAACTTCTAAAATAAGAAAATGATAAAACTAAAAAAAAATATGATGTACATTACCATGTAAACTTCCACCGAAAATTAGTTTGAACGAGATCTAGTAAGTAGTTTTTTTTTTAATACGTCATAAATCGTAAACCGTACGGAACCCTTCGTGTGTGAGTCCGACCCGCACTTGGCCGGTTTTTTGTGAACCATCCCTGATCGTCACAGGGATATTTTTAGTATTAGCGTAAAGTGGACATGGACAGATCGACAAATAATGCGTTGAATTGCAAATGGTTTGTTGCAGTTCACAATTTTCGTTAGTATATGATCTCGCAAGAAAAAACTAAGTATGTTCATATTATACGGAGACATATAAGTAAATATACTATGGTGCACAAACTTGGTCTTTGACTAACATCCAGAAGTCCAAACTCAAGGTCTGCTAACCAGCAATGGAGCTCAATATACTAGGTGTGAAATTAACGGATCGTGTCCGAAACACAATACTGCGCTCCAAAGCAAAGATAGTTGACGTGGCTCAAAAGGCTGCTCGACTTAAATGGGACTGGGCAGGACATGTCTGCCGCATGCCGGACAAACTGTGGGCCCAAATAGCACAGAATTGGTGCCCTGAGACAGTGAGGCGAGGTCGCGGCAGACCAAGTAGGAGATGGCGGGACGAGCTGGATAGGTTCCGTCAAAACTGGAAGGAGGACGCGCGGGCTCGCGAAAGATGGAAGGAGTGGAGAGAGGCCTTTGCCCAGGAGTGAGACAGCACAGGCTAGAAAAAAAAAGACGGGTTGCACTCCGGGAGTGCCGGCAGAAGTGAAAACTTGAATATTAACGTTGTGCATTTTTGATATTTTTCATTAATAGATGCACTTTGTTCAATTTCCATATTTTAAACACTTTATATACACGAATTTTACGAATACACAGCAGTGTGGCCACTACACAGACGGTCGAGCCAACAGCTGTCACCATCCATGGATGCGCGTGGCACGCTGTAACATAAACACACACGAACATTCGCGCAAGCGCCCTGCGCCGCCTAAACGAAACAGCAGGTATACATTTTCGCCGCGCCGTAGAAAGAGAGGGGGATACTTCCTCTCCTACGCCGCGCCGGCTGTCTACTCTCCATCCGTCTTACGAATTTTCGATCAGGTCACGTGTCCTGAGTATCCTTATTTTTTTTTTTTTTTTTTTTTTTTTTTTTTTTTTTTCGCTGAGAAATGCGTTACGCATCCCCGCTCGTGGGGGACGAGACGGGGTATGTGGGACTCCTGTCGGAATTACACACCGACAGTATACCCACTAAAACTCAGCGGTGTCCCCACATCGCCGTGATGGGAGGGCCATGGGAAACCGGCTCAGCCTTTACTTCCACAACCCTCCCGGCGCATGCCCGCCTAGCTGGCGGGCCCCGCATGCCCCCCAGGCTGGGGGGCTACGGGAATAGCCGGGAGCACCTGGCCATTCCCGTCCAACACTGATGGGGGCCTGTGCAATACAGGCAAAGGTGCCCCCGCACCAGTTGCCTGCTGGCCTCCATCTGGGAGGAGTCGGAGATGACTGTCAAACTGACGTCTTCTTCGACCCCTCCTCCGCCTTCGGAGCAACGCCGCGTGAGGATCTTCCTCCCGCGCGCGCTCCGCCGCCTCCTTCTGGGACATGACGTGTTCGCAGAACGAGGCGACTGCCGCCCAGGACCTCTCATCCCTCAGCATGGCGTTAACCAAGCCGGGGAGTGATAGGTCCGGTCCGATCACCGCGATGAGACTGCGGCGCGGCTCGGACCACGACGGGCACACCTCGAGGGTGTGCTGCGCCGTGTCCCCCGCCGCGCCACAGTCGTGGCACGACGGCGTCTCCTCCCGTCCGATTCGGTGCAGGTACGATCCGAAACAACCGTGTCCGGACAGCACCTGCACCAGCCGGAAGGAGAGGAATCCATGCGACCGCTCGAGCCAGTCTCGCAGTACTGGCCCAATCGCGTCGAGGGTTCGGCGGCCGAAGGCTGCGGTGGCGAGGTCCCCCGTCCAATGGACGACGATAGCGTCCCTCGCCTCCCGCCGGACGGCCTCCCGCTCTTCCTGGGCTGGGCGTTCTCCTCTCGCCCTCCGCCCCGCCGTCCATTCATATACTCTGGCGAGCACCCACGCCTCGAGTTCCCAAGGAGGGGTGCCCGCCAGAGCACATGCTGCCGCGAAGCCCACCGTTCGGTAGGCCCGCGCCACCCGCTGGGCTATGGCCCTTTGGGGTGCCCGCAAGGCGGCAGCGTTCTCCCTCCTATGGAGGGAGTCCTCCCAGATAGGGGCTCCGTAGAGGGCCATACTCCTCAGGATGCCGGCGTAAAGTTGCCGGCATCGTGCGCTGGGCCCCCCCAAGTTGGGAAGCAGCCACGACAGCGCGCCCGCGGTCTTCAACAGGCGCATCGACAGCCCGCTAAAATGCGGACCGAAGCGCCACCTGCTGTCAATTACAAGACCCAGGTACTTCATCTGGGCCTTGACCTCAATTTTGACGCCGTCCACGAAGATATGGGCGTCAGGTGGGGGGGCGCGCTGCCGAGGTCCGTGGAAGAACACGGCCTCGGTTTTGTGCAACGCCACCGTTAAACCTAGGCGGCGGATCCTCCCTGCGACCAAGGATCCGCCCGCCGAGGCCAAGTTGGCCGCCTCCCTGAAACTCCCCCCCCGGGCGGTGAGGAGAGTGTCATCCGCGTAGCACACGACACTCGTGCCTCGGAGGAGAGTTCCCCGCAGGAGCCAATCATAGCCGACGTTCCAGAGGAGAGGTCCTATGACTGACCCCTGCGGAACGCCGGCTTCGACGGCGTACCGCCGGACTTGGCCAGTCCTATTTACCAGAAGGATCGCCCGATCCTCCAGGTAGCTGGCCAGCAGACCGCGCATGTATCGAGGCACTCCGTGAAATCGGAGCGCCTCTAGGATGGTGGAGTGGGGAACGGAGTTGAAGGCATTGGCTATGTCGAATGACACAGCCAACAATCCATCCCCCGCTTCCATCGCCTCCTTCACCTGACCCTTAAGGCAGGCCAGCGCGTCCACGGTGGAACGCTCAGCCCGAAAACCGAACTGAGCGTCCGACAAGTCCGGCCCGATATCCCGCAGATGGCCCTTTAGGCGAGCAGCGATTATCCCCTCGAACATTTTGCCGACCTCATCGAGCAGAACGATGGGCCGGTACGCCGAGGGGGAGTCTGCCGGGCGGCCCTCCTTGCGAAGAAGGCACAACTGCCCCTCCTTCCATGGTTTCGGGAACCTCCCTGACGCAAGGCATGCGCTGAAGAGGACGAGAGGACGAGAGGAGAGGTTTTTTTTTTCTATTTTTGTGTGAAAATCTTAATGCGGTTCACAGAATACATCTCCTTACCAAGTTTCAACAGTATAGTTCTTATAGTTGGCTACGGAACCCTAAAAAAAGAGTGATAAAATCGTAAAACCCTTTCAGTATGTGCAGGTTCCATGGAGCACAACAACCAGTGGAGAGAGCATGGGCACGTTTTTCTTCTAAATCAAAGTCACTAAAGAACGGCGGGGGGAGAGGTAAGCTTCGCCCGCTGTGATTGGGTGATGAATTGACAACCAAATGACAACTGATTTTTTAGGGATTCCAAAAAGGTAATTAAAAAAATATCGATATCGATAATAATTTGACTTATTGGTAGTTTATGGATTTGTTTGCGATACAGAGATTACGGGTTCGATTTTGTAATAAAACCAGTTTTTATTAAATGTAGATATAATTGCTTTATTTCAAAGAAAAATTACTGGTTTTTAAAGTGGATTAGTTTTGAATATGTTTTTCTTATATAATCTTTTGGATTCGTATTGTTTTTCGTAATAAATGTCAGTCTAGTATCAATATATTTTTTAGCTACACCTGAAGCTAAGTCAATTAAGTGATTGGTAGATTCAACACTACAACACTACACTTTGTTGGAAAAAAATTGTCTCTATGTGTAGCTTTGATCCAAATTTCTTTCTTCTTGATGTCATCGTTGGGAAATCTGCGAATTTTAATGTATACAAAATACATTTTAGATGATAATTATCCACACCATCAAAAACTACGAAAACGACATCAATGGCGAAAATTTAAAAAAAATGCAGCCGCCATTTCGGGTTTTCATTTTGACCTCACTATTGACTTCAGCACTCTCGAAAACTATGAAAACGAAACCCATGGCGAACATTTAAAATAAATTGCAGCCGCCATTTTGTATTTTCGTTTTGACCACCTCACGATTGAGTTCAGCACCCTCGAAAACCATGAAAACGACACAATGACAAAAAATTTGTAAAATTTTGCAGCCGCTATCTTGGTTTCTCATTATGACTTCATTATTGACTTCAGCACATGAACATGACCATTTCTTCCATTTTACTCCCACCGCGAGCTCCGTAAAATAACTTCTTTCCAAAAATATATATATATTATTTGAAATTATATCGATATAATCGTCACGATGCTGGGAACAGCACTATCGAGAAAAAAAGAGACAACTGCAAGTATGAAATTGAGTGCACCAGAAAGAGACAGCAGCGGGAACATTCTAGAAATTAAAATATTTGAATTTAATTTTCATTTTTAATCAAAATGAATAAATGGAGTAGAAAACCACTTACCTGTGAAATGTTATCCCACCTTTTGTGTAACTTGAAGTAGTAGTACACTTTCCACACCATTTAATTGCACAACTAGGCATTACTTTTAGTTTTACTTGTTTTAGAAGCGGGAGCGCGTGACGTTCGTACTTGCGACTGACCAAAATCGCGCGGCATAGGCTTGATTTAGCGTATCTTTAGCGCCCGCGGTAGCGTTGTACGCGCTCTCCACTGGTTGTTGTGCTCCATGGCAGGTTCGCTGATTCGCTCCCACTAAAAGAAATGATCCAAAAGTCAATCGTTTACAGTGCATGATGGTCCCTTGTAAAGGATAATCGGTGTGTGTAAGCAATTAAGTTATTTAATGACTTTCTAAAATATATTCCTGAGGCAGATTTATTTTTTGACTGTCAATAGACAATCGCTAAACATGTGTATATTTACTTAAAAATGAAGAAAGAAATGTTTAGTTTCTAATTTTATTTTATGTATGAGGTTGTTTTTTGCTTACAAATTTTATGTTACTCCGTTTTTTTATTGTATTTATTTTATTTTTTTTAGTCTAAGAAGTTTTAATTAAAATTTTTTAATATAATTTTGTAGAATTAGCATAGATATAAGCGATTTGGTGTAAACTGCTTATATCTGATGAATAAATAAATAAATGTGAAGAGATTTGGAGCGAGGAACTAACTTTGCCTTCACTGATACCGATACCGCGATGTTACCTTGATCATGAAATAAATCAAACTTACATAGTCCAAGTGCTTTGCAAAGATCCGCTTGGCTTCAAGGAACTAATTATACGCTCATTTGCAAGCGTTCCTTGTTCATGACATTGCATGTTTCTAGCCATTCTACCAACCGAACAGACCAACTGCCTTCATCCATATCCCGTGCCAATCAGTTATAGACGTCATCTCCCGGAGCTTGTTCTCAGTCAGCTATGGCATAATCAGCCTTCTCTGGGTGAGATGGGAGTAGGCAGTAATCCACCACGCGGGCCCAGTGCGGGTTGGTAGATAAAGAAGAAGAAGAAAAAATACATTTATTTAGCACATACTAAAAGACACACAATACACCAGATACTCGTACATATATCAAATAAAAACAAAAAGTAAAGATTAAATAAAAAAAGTATAAAGTCCGATGTAAAAAAAAAAAATAAGCAGGAAAGTGTGCCTCACGGCTGCGCTAAAAAAGGGATAGCTCAGCAAAATGCCAGACAACTAGTGCCTCAATTAGATTCACAATTGAATTAGATGTCACAATTAGATTTTTTTGGAATTGGTGCCAGGACATTCCTTCACCGTTTTGAGAGCAGTTGCGATGAAATAATTTACACAAAGTAAAGCGCCTGTCTGGGTTCAAGCCTACGATCTACAACTCAACGCAATAAAAACGTCCATTTATGCGACATATTTTGATACTCGCAAGTAAATCAAAACCTATAGGGTACTTCCCGCTGACCTAGAATCATAAAATCAAGGTCTTACAGCAGCAGCACCATGCAACTATGGAACTACGGAACCCTTCATTGGGCTTGGCCCATGGCTTGGCACACGACCGGTTTTTTAACCGGCTTCAAAAAAGGAGGTTCTGTATTCGACCCGTATGTATGTATGTATGTATGTTTGTACATGTCCGCGATTTTCTCAAAAACTAATGAACCGATTTTGATAATTCTTTCATTAATGTGATCTTCATACTTTCAGGAAGGTTTTAATATATAATACACTAGCTGCGCCCCGCGGTTTCACCCGCGTAACTTTCGATCCCGTGGGAATGGCAGCCGGGGCTCGAATTTTCGAGTTCTCGGGGGAACAGCGCGGCACAAATGCGGACCTCTTCGCAACAAAGTTGCAAGAGGTCATTGCGGATGCGGCAACGGTCGTCAGACCTGTTAAGACCGCAGCCTTGGAGGTGGCCGATCTGGATGACTCGGTCACCAAGGAGGATGTGGTGGCGGCAGTCGCAGCGGCTGGAGGCTGCGACGCTGGCGCGGTAAAAGGTGGAGCCATCAGGCTCGGCCGCCGTGGCATGGGCATCATCCGCGTCGAGTGCCCAGTCGCCGCGGCTGGGGCTGCCCTTGCTACGACCAAGGGACGGCTGCTTGTGGGACTTAGCTCGGCAGTGGTCCGGCCACTTGAAGACCAACCTATGCGCTGCTTCAAGTGCTTCGCGTTCGGCCACGCCCGAGCCACGTGTCCCTCCAAATTCGACTGGGGAGACACGTGCTACAAATGCGGGCAAGAGGGACACAAGAGTGCCACCTGCCGCGCCACCACGCCACACTGCACGGCGTGTGCCGCCAGTGGCCGCCCCGCGGCCCATAGGATGACGGGCAGGAGCTGTAAGCCCCCCGTGAGGAAGGGCATAGTGCCAGCGCAGGTTCGCCCTGTTGCAACCGCCGCCGTTGTAGCGGTAGCTGAGGAGGGGCAAGCGATGTCGGAATAATGGTTTCCGACTACCGCATCCTCCAGGCGAACATCAACCACTGCAGAGCGGCCCAGAACCTCTCCTCCATTTGAGTGGCAGCGATCGCCACCACTCTTGCGGGAACCCCGTCGGGGCCTGGAGCTGTCTTCTTGGCGCGGATATGGGAAATTGCCGCGCTAAGTTCCGACTCCGTGACAGGAGGGGCCTCCTCTTCTTCCTCGTCTAGCTGAGCAGCTATCCCCCGCGGTGGGTCCATCACTGGCGGGGTGAAGTTGTCCCTGCACGGGAACAGGGACTGAACCACCCCATCGAGAAATGAGGGCTCCAGGGTCTCGGCAACCGGGGGACCATAGGGGCGCAATTTGTTGCGCGCCACCTTATATGGTCTTCCGTAGGGGTCGTTGTCGAGACCCTCCAGCAGCTCGGCTCTCGCCGTGTCTCTGGCGGTGGCGATGGCCCGATCGAGGACCATTTTTGCCTCCATGTAAACCTCATAGAGGTGGTCCTCGTTGTCCAAGTCCCTTCGACGCCGCCGCCGGCTCCGCGTGTATTCCCTCCTTGCCTCCACACACGCTGCTCGAAGCCCCGCCAGCTCCCCCGACCACCAGTACACGGCGCGTTTGGGTAGCGGTCGGCGAGACCGAGGCATGCTAGAGTTGCATAACTCGGTCAGAGACTCCCTCAGTTGCTTCGCCATGGTGTCCACATCCAGGCCGGCGGCAGGCGGCGAAAGCCAGTCCTGGATGAACGCCGCCTCGCTCGCTGCCTCCCTGTCTAGGCGGGTAAGAGCCCACCTCGGGAACGGTGGTCGCCCGGAGGGGGGCCTCATCTCTCCGGGGCCACTGTTGGAGATGTCGAACCGCACGTAGCGGTGGTCCGACATAGTCTCCACCAGGTCCACCCGCCAGTTCAACACCCGCGCGGCTAACGCAGGGGTGGCGAAAGTGACGTCCACTATTGAGCCGCCCCGTCGCCGCACGCATGTCTGGACGCTTCCTCTGTTCAAGAGGGAGAGTCCAGAGGAGGCTGCCCACATCTCAACCGCCCGCCCGCGTGCGTCGGTGGCCGGGTTGCCCCAGGTCACCGACTTAGCATTCAAGTCTCCCAGTACGGAGACCTGACGCGGCGCCACCCTGCCGACCACGGCGGCCAGGACTCCGAGATAGTTCTCAAAGTCCTGAAGAGGGCGGTTTGGGGAGAAATATACGCCCACAAGGGCTAAGTCTCCCCACGCGGCGGCCACGTATCCACGTCCCCTCTCTAATAGCGAGAGGGGAGGGGAGTCTGCGGAAGACCGCGCCGCAAGTGCCACCAAGTCGTCCTCGTCGCCCAGCCAGCTGCCGGGGATCGAGTAGGGCTCGGCGACCACCGCTACGTTCACCAACCACTCGGCCATGACCTGCACTACCAGGTTCTGGGCCGCTCTGCAGTGGTTGATGTTCGCCTGGAGGATGCGGTAGTCGGAAACCATTATTCCGACATCGCTTGCCCCTCCTCAGCTACCGCTACAACGGCGGCGGTTGCAACAGGGCGAACCTGCGCTGGCACTATGCCCTTCCTCACGGGGGGCTTACAGCTCCTGCCCGTCATCCTATGGGCCGCGGGGCGGCCACTGGCGGCACACGCCGTGCAGTGTGGCGTGGTGGCGCGGCAGGTGGCACTCTTGTGTCCCTCTTGCCCGCATTTGTAGCACGTGTCTCCCCAGTCGAATTTGGAGGGACACGTGGCTCGGGCGTGGCCGAACGCGAAGCACTTGAAGCAGCGCATAGGTTGGTCTTCAAGTGGCCGGACCACTGCCGAGCTAAGTCCCACAAGCAGCCGTCCCTTGGTCGTAGCAAGGGCAGCCCCAGCCGCGGCGACTGGGCACTCGACGCGGATGATGCCCATGCCACGGCGGCCGAGCCTGATGGCTCCACCTTTTACCGCGCCAGCGTCGCAGCCTCCAGCCGCTGCGACTGCCGCCACCACATCCTCCTTGGTGACCGAGTCATCCAGATCGGCCACCTCCAAGGCTGCGGTCTTAACAGGTCTGACGACCGTTGCCGCATCCGCAATGACCTCTTGCAACTTTGTTGCGAAGAGGTCCGCATTTGTGCCGCGCTGTTCCCCCGAGAACTCGAAAATTCGAGCCCCGGTTACGGTTCGACGGCACGTGATATTGCCGATCCCCAGCTGGGAGGGATCAGCATTGGTACGAGCCCGTCGTAGGACGGACTCATACGTCTCGCCTCGCTCCACGGCCTCCGAGGTGATGGTCACCACGACAGCCGCGGTTTTGGGAGGAACTAGCTTCCTCCCGCCGGCTGGAGCTCTTTTGGCTGCAGGAGCAGTCGCAGCTGGCTTGGGGGCCGACTTATTCCCTCCCTTCCCTTTTCCTCTCTTGACCACTTCCGTCCACGACTGGTTGGACGGGGTGGTGGAGGGAAGAAGGGCGTCTTCCTCCTGCGAGTTCTGGGGAGCTGCTGGAGTGGCAGACGACCCAGACGTTCCCTCCGCACTTGTGGTGGCGGTTTGAGAAGCCACCTTGGTCCTCTTGCCCTTGCCCTTGCCCTTGCCTTTGGAGGGCTTCGGAGCCTGTGGCTGCGCGTCAGATGCCGGGCCTGCTAGAGGCGCAGGTTCCGGCTCCCTCGGGGGTGGCATCTTTTCCGCCGCTAGCGGCGGGCGGAGCCGCCTTTCCGGCAAGAGCCGGTCCTCGATGCCTGCAAAGCAGGCTCTGGTGAAGGCCCTCTCCTCCATGACAACCTTTCGGATTATATCTTCAAGGTTGGAAGGGGAGGAGGAGGAGCCTCCTACCACCGGACCCGGGGCAGGTTGGGCAGGCCGGGCCGTGGCCTCAGCCAGCTTCTGGTGTAGCTGGCTGACCTCCGCCTGCAGGCGATCCACCTTCATCTGCAGCTGCCGCGTCTCGTCCGTGGCCGTCCGACTCACCAGCTCCAACACAATGCCGTGCAGACTGGTGGCCCGGCATTTGAGGGCCTTCTGGAAGGTCCCCTTCAAGTTGGAGGACTTTGAGGCGACCTCCAAGACCTCCTCCTTGTCCTCCTGCGCCATGCGCTCCAGGTCCGCCAGGGAGTGGTCGGCGTATAGCACAATCGATGCACCATAGCCAGCCCTCGACCGGGCGATTTGCGCCTGGCGCTCCTTCGCAGCGACCCTCTCCTCCAGGTCTTGTTGGAGCTGCACCCTTTTCGCCAGGTTTAGCTGGCGCTCAGCGTCCACCAAGCCCACATCGTGGGTAGAAGTCGAAGCCTTTTTAGACTTCGACTTCTTCTTAGCCCTTCTTTCGGCCGACTCCGAGGAGCCCTCAGACCCGGGCCTCAGGTAGGCCCTCTTCCGTTTGAGGCGGTCGTTTTCGGCCGCCGACGTGTCCATGTTGGAGTTGTCGGAGTCCGACAACTCGTCTGGCCTACTAAACAGGCTGGCCGCAGACGGTGCGCGGTCAGCTTCCGACGCCAAAGCATCGCCGGCGTGGCCCTGAGAAGGGCCGTTGGATTGGCCCTGAGAAGGGCCGTTTGAATCGCCCTGGGAGGAGCGATTCGAAGTAAAACGCCCTGAGGCGTCACGCACGGTTTTTTGTTTCGTCATGTTCGCAGACGACCGCATCAATGTCTGCGAATCACAGCGCACTTTAGCCGCCGGTCTGCCACTCCGTTACGGTGGTCAGACACGGCGTTGCCCGGGGGAAACTACGAGGAAGTATGCGCTGTGGGGGTTCCCCCGTCCTGAGTATCCTGACGCGTGGTCCTGACGCGAGTTAAAATTTTTTAACCCATTACAAAAAAAGTGTACAACGCCGCTAAAGAAGTTTTCACTACAAAAATATAGAGATATACGTAGATACAGAAGATGCAACTTTTGCAGATACAGGGCAATGTTATCTTTTCTCGGAAAAGTGTAGAACAACCCGAACATCAGGTAATAGTAGACTAATGCCGCCATCACCAAACAAAAATAAATGATTATTTTTACTTTTTTCTTGTAGGTTCCTTACACCGCCACGCCGTACTAGCAGGGTCTAAGGGTGTTGAAGCTGGTATGAAAACTGAAGCCAGTAATAAACATGAGGACTGTTATTGAGTGGCACGTGCGAGTAACAATGGTGCTTTACGACCTACAATCTTTGCGTTTATACGTAAATAACTAAATGGGCAGTCGTCATAGTGCGTGGATGTCAGTAGGGCAAGTTAGGAAGAAAATGGGATACCTATTTGATTTTGGTATTGGTTGGGGTATAGGCTAGACTTTTGTAAAGGGAAGTTGGTTGGTTTCTACATGTAGGTACCGTATTAAAAACAGTCTGAACGTGGCTTTCATGATGACTATTGAAATTAATTAGGTACTCGGAATAGGTACGTAATCACTACCTACTTAAAAACTTAAAAAAAAATCTTGCTTTCAAAAATCTGTGTGTGCAATAAAACCTATTTGAACAGTCCCCTTTGAAAGTTTGTTTTAGTTGTGGCAGTTATGATAAGGCTAGACAATAGACATACAGACCTAATAATAAACCGGTAAGTAATTTGCAGTGCAATGCAATCTGCTCGCAAGTTTTAGAGCTATCTATGGCTTCAAATCTCAAATCGTTTATTGCAATCCATAATGTACAATTACAGGTGGTAAATAAAAATAATAGAAACAATTATGGACCCTGTCGGGCACAGCAATTTTTTAAATAAGTAAGAGAGAGGAAAAACGCTTTATTAATTTTCCTTATTATAAAGTTAGAAATATTTTCTATTCTATTAACTTTGTATTTATATTTCTATTAATTCACTTATTTCATTAATATTTTATATGCAGGTTTATCTATTTATTTATTATTTCTGGCTTCTTTGTATTGTTTTGTGATGGTCATCACAGAACAGTATAGAACACCCGACCATGAATGAACTATCTTTAACGGCCAAAGACTATTTTCAAAAACCTCGCAGACACGACACACTTACTCCACCTCCACTTGGCAATAAGTTTATTTCGAGGCAAAGCGCATGGAATGTAAGGATTTGATTGCAAGTCGGTTTACAGTCAATTGTTTGTTTTTCGACATCGATTCGGTCGGCCGAAGATTGTTGTTGTGTTTTTGCTCTTTATAAGGACTTATTTAGTAAAAGTATGTATTGTAGATCGTTATACAGGGCCATACTGAATAAGCTAGCGAAATCTTCAGACGTGATGGGTAGGTATCGATATTTGTTTTTTTTGAAGTGAAAACTTCTTTAGCGGCGTTGCACACTTTTTGTAATGGGTAAAAAATGTTAAACTCGCGTCAGGACACGTGACCGTCAGGAGAGATTGCCCCCCCCCCCCCCCGCCTCTCTTTCTACGGCGGCGCCAACCGAAGTGAACCAAGCGACACACGACAATGGATGGATGGATCGATGGATCGATGGATGGATCGATGGATGGATCGATGGATGGATCGATGGATGGATCGATGTATCGATGGATAGATCGATGGATGGATGGATCAATGGATGGTTGGATGGATCGATGGATGGATGGATGGATCGATGGATGGATGGATGGATCGATGGATGGATCGATGGATGGATCGATGGATGGATCGATGGATGGATGGATCGATGGATCGATGGATCGATGGATGGATCGATGGATCGATGGATGGACAGCTGATGGCTCGACCGTCTGTGTAGTAGCCACACTGCTGTGTTATTATTCGTAAAATTCGTGTATATAAAATGTTTAAAATATGAAAATTGAACAAAGTGCATCTATTAATGAAAAAAGTGACGCAGAAATAGTGAAAAAAAAATGAGTTATATTAATTCAATTAATAATTGATTTATTTCAACGTTAATATTCAAGTTTTCACTTCTGCCGGCACTCCCGGAGTGCAACCCGTCTTTTTAGGGTTCCGTAGCCAAATGGCAAAAACGGAACCCTTATGGATTCGTCATGTCTGTCTGTCTGTCTGTCTGTCTGTCTGTCTGTCTGTCTGTCCGTCCGTCCGTATGTCACAGCCACTTTTTTCCGAAACTATAAGAACTATACTGTTGAAACTTGGTAAGTAGATGTATTCTGTGAACCGCAGTAAGATTTTCACACAAAAATAGAAAAAAAACAATAAATTTTGGGGTTCCCCATACTTACAACTGAAACTCCAAAAATTTTTTTTCATCAAACCTGTACGTGTGGGGTATCTATGGATAGGTCTTCAAAAATGATATTGAGGTTTCTAATATCATTTTTTTCTGAACTGAATAGTTTGCGCGAGAGACACTTCCAAAGTGGTAAAATGTGTGTCCCCCCCCCTCTAACTTCTAAAATAATAGAATGATAAAATTAAAAAAATATATATAATGTACATTACCATGTAAACTACCAGCGAAAATTGGTTTGAACGAGATCTAGTAAGTAGTTTTTTTTTAATACGTCATAAATCGAAAACCGCAATTTACCTTTCACAAAGTTACAACGAACTACAAGAACTTTTATATTATGTTACTTGCTGCTACGGAACCCTTCATGGGCGAGTCCGACTCGCGCTTGGCCGGTTTTTTATTTTGGAATCTTCGACCGCATGAGCTTTTGTTTGTTGGTATCAATATCTAAACATGACAAAACAAAACATAACTGATTTTATAAATTCATAATTGTACCTGCGCTCATTGACTAAAAAAAAAGAAATCATCAATTCATATTTTCTTTCGCTTTCTTATGTGGGGCTGTTCATGTATTAACTAAGACAATTTAAACCATTTTCTGAACCCCCGCCCCTACGTAAGAAAAAACAGGACTAGGAAGAACTTCTCCGCCCCTTTCAATCTTACGTAAGATAATCTACCACAATTGCAAAAAAAGTAAAAAAATAAATAAAAAGTTATAAGTAATTTTTTGCTTACTTTTGTGATCTTACGTAGGGATAATCTAGACCCTTCCCAAACCCCCGTTAGAAAAGTAAGACAGGAGGCGGAGGACAGGGTGTTGTGGCGCATCCTAGGAGAGGTCTACGTCCAGCAGTGGACTGCGATAGGCTAAGTTGATTTTTGTTCCATGGGAATATTTTAATTCGTAGGCCCTTCAAGAGTAGCCAGTAGGCAATCTATCAATTTACCCAGTAGCCAATGGCTTGTTTTACACAGATTGCTACTAAGAATACAAGTTTTTCTAATAGAAAAAAATCCAATTACACCTTTGCACGACTTTTAAATCTAGATCAAAATCGATAGACTTAGGCCCTCTGTACACGACATGGTTTCTTTACGCTACGGCGTATCAACCGCGCCGTAGTAAAAACGTGTCTGTGAATAAGCTTCTATAGAGGTATGAGGAACAGGGTGTAAGGTTCACTCATCCTCCATAGAAAAGGGAGGATCCTCCGACCAGACGGGTGTTGTGTGTGGCGGGCAACTGCCCGATGATTCATGCCGGGCCGTTGTATCTATGCTAGTTGCGCGGTAAACTCTGCTTGCGAGATGCAGGATTGTGCGTGACGTCAGTATTCGCATGTGGCGTTGTAGATATCGCTAAAATTCCACGGTAATCCCTACAACACTGACGTCCGTGCCTACAAGCGGCGTATAAGCCACGTCGTAGAAAAAACGTGTCCGTGTGCAAGTTTCCGTTGTGTTCCATACAACACTGACGACCGTGCCTACACACGCCGAATAAACCGTAATGTTTCACGGCAAGAAAAACGTGTGTATACAAAGGGCCTTAGTTACATCAAGTAAAAATTACAAGGCAAGCTAACTGCGGAGTTAAATGCATACTATACGTTTTAATAATTATTCATTCAGATTTAAATTACGATACCATACATCTTAACGTTAGGCTCATAATAAATGCAAAAAACTACATCCCGTGTGAAGCGATGTCTGTCCAGAGAGAGCTAGGCTAATCCATGCTGCACGGGATGGCAGACATGAGACACATGGTGCCGATTCCCTTGTTCACAAATTAAACTAAATTTAAGCTCAGTGCATCTTTTTCTTTCTATTTCGTTAAGAAAAGGACAGAAGATAAATTTTAGTTTAGTCCTGTCAAATTAATCAGCGCCTGACGTAAATTGACGTAATTTTAGTAGGCAAGTTTTTTATCACGCCTAAACATGTATGGAGTTTTTTTTTTATGCTTCTATTTATAAACTTTCTAGTGCATTTTTTGCATACATTTTTGGCTCTGAACGCCGCCGTACAAAATATATTTCTTCCTTCAATCACCTTATTGTTATGTTGTAAAGTATGTTAAGCGCCTGTAGTTATTTTAACCATTCAATTCTCTTACCCGCGTTGATATGCCTTGCAGTAATGCCTTCAGAGATAACAGGCCAAACAACTCAGATATAAACTAACTAACGGTTCTATCAGTTCAGTAATAATCGGCCTTTGATAACTTGCAGTCTTCTCTAAAGCCTAAATTCATCATCAAAATTTTAGCCGAAAGACGAAAGTCAAGAAGGGAAAGACAAGGGAATTCCCTCGGTTGAAATGTTATGCGAAACCTCCCCGTCCTGCGCAGACCGCAGACCTACATATTATAAGTCAAAGTCATAAAAAACCCGACTACTGAAAAGAATGAAACAAGAAAGTACCTTCCCGTGGTCGCATGCGGCTGTACTAAATAAGCTATGGTGGCATGTGACCACGGGAAGGTACTTTCTTGTTTCATCCTTTTCAGTAGTCGGGTTTTAGTTTTTAAACTTTTTTTAATTTCATTATTTTGGGGCTTATTTCAGTAATACTTATATTTTTGAAATATAATTAAGCCCTTTCATTTGATACCCCACAAGCCACCATCCCAAAATATTTATTTTTAAATTCATTACTTTATGTCCTCTAGAGGGCGCCATATTAAATTTAGTGTGACGTCACATAGGCTATAACCAGCGAACGGTCAAGACGCTTCTAACGATACCTCATTTGTCTAATTATTACAAGTACTTTTTAAGTTATGAGGGAACAGATGAACATACATACATACCGGGCAAAATCATAACCCTCCTTTTTGCTTCGCCGTAGTCGGGTAATAATTTAGGTAAGGTAAGGATAAAATAGATGTATACTTAACTATTATTGATTAACTACTCAATGCCTGAATTAAAAAAAAATCAGCTTTAAGATAAATAATTAGATGATAAAAATACATAACCTGTTAGGGTTAATGGAGGAACACCAAAGGAAAGTCCGTTTTAAGGATTACAATAATATGTTTATTATCCTTTTATTTATATACCTATTGGAAGGTGTATTTACTAATACTCTATTAGCCTTGTGTGCATATAACATAGCTCGATACTATTCTATCAATAGCTTGTATTGGAACACCTGTATTATTCAGTCTAAGTATAACCAGTCATTTATCGATCTGGTTTAATTAAAATCTGCAGCAGATGGTGCAGTTCGGCCATTTATCACCTAGATAGGGACTGATTGACGTACTGTAGTGTTGCTATGTGTATTGTACGGATGTGTGAGAAATCTATGCATGGGGTAGTTCAATTTTTATTAAATTTTGTGGGATGAACGAAATACTCAATACTTTATAGCATTCCGTAATGTGTACAGACGCCAGCACATCAACCTACCCGAAACTGTCAGATTTTCCCAATCAACTTTGAACCTTATACTTTAGTGATAAAGTTGAAAATCTATTAAAGAAATTTGACAGATTGTAGTAGGTTGATGTGCTGGCGTCTGTACATATATAACAGTTGGTATGTTAAAACATAGAATCAATTATGGACCCTGTCGGGCACAGCAAAGTTAATTTTTAATAAATAATAGGAGAAAGGATGAAGGCGCTTTTTGTTAAAAAAAATAATTATTTAATTAAAATAGTATCATTTGCTTTTATATTATTTATATTTTATATAAGTATTTATATATTTGGTTTTAAATTATCACACTAATATTATAAAGGCGAAAGTTTGTGAGTGTATGTGTGTGTGTGTGTGTGTGTGTTTATATGTTTGTTACTTCTTCACGCTCAAACCGCTGAACCGATTTAGATGAAATTCGGTATAGAGATAGTTTGAGTCCCGGGAAAGGATATAGGATACTTTTTATTTCGATATTCCCACGGGATCGAGACTTATGCGGGTGAAACCGCGGGGCGCAGCTAGTATTATATATTGCATGGCTTAAATTAATAACACTATAAATTATAATAAACTGAATATTTACAACTTTATTTAGTCTTATAGAATATTATTATTATTAATTGTGCATTGTTTAGCATATTCATTTTTAAATTAACAGTATTTTAGTGGTTTATAATGAATTTATAATCAAAGTGAAATTTAAAATGAAATGTTAATTTTATTATGTAAAAAATAGTTTTTATTGTTGTTGAAATTTATCGCTAAAATATTCGTCAATAGTGTAGTTGCTTTTGATTATCAGATACTAAATAATAAATACCTACCTATGTCCTATTCTACATACAATACTCTTTCGTTTTATGATCTCTCTCATTTTATAGTGTAATTATGTTAGTCTCTCGTTCCTTAGTGATTATCAAGAACTGAAATTCATAGCTTAGCAGGATTCTCAAACTTATCACAGTTTTCGCTTATAGAAGGGTTTACAAGTAAAACTGTTTCCAGAATCCCTTTGAAAGAAGAAACACCAAACATAATATTCCCACACTTTAATATAAAATAGCTAGGAGATCTTTATTTATTGTACAGTATTTTCATCTCACGAAGCGACGCGCGCTTTACTTGTGGTAGCCAAGTCGACAAACTCGCTTTAAATATTATTATGTCAATCAAAATCAAGTCATTTATTTAAACTAGGCTGAGAATCAGCACTTTTCGAACGTCAAAATTACAAAAGACAGTCCCCCAAAACGCCCGCCCTTCACCACTTCCTAGTGCTTTCGCTGGGGAGAAGAAGTGGCGGAACAAACTCCCCAGCAGCACAGCTGTCTGTTCAGTTAGAAAATAATTGCAATTAAATAATTACAATACTAAGTAGACTAAAACTCCAATACAAAAATAATAATAATAATAAAAAAAACAATTATATGAGCTCATATAACATGTCAGTAAGCTAATTCTGAAGAAAGAACATAAAAATTGTCTTGAGTTAATCAGGGCGACCAACTATTCTTATCGTTTAAGTAGTCGTTGATGGAATAGTATGCTTTTGAACAAAGGTTGGATTTTACTTGAGCTTTTAACGTATTAAAAGGCAAATCTAGCAAGGAAGAAGGTAGCTTGTTATAAAAGGTTATACCAAGCCCAACAAATGAGTTATGAACCTTATGAAGCCGGTAAAAGGGAGCACGTAGTTTGTCGTGTTAACATTGTGAGTATTACTGTTTTTAGTGTAGGTACAAGTGTATATTTTGCCTAACATAGATATAAGATGTTGGCAAAGATGAACTGTGATGCAACTGTGAGAATACCAATTCGGCGCCGGACCGCACAGTGGCGCCCTCATCGATTTTTGGTTATTTCTTTTAGTTTAGAATGAATTATACGTTAATTAATATTATTACAAACGATAGTTTTACTTTTTTTTAGTTTAGTTTTATTATAATCACTAAAACGGGTACCTAATAGTGGCCACTTTTATCCGTTTTAGTGATGATAAAAAAACGGGACAATGTAAAACTACAGTTTGTAATAATATTAACTTATGATCTTGTGGAGCACAGCTTAACGTGCCTATTTTCTGCATTTTCATTCTAAAATAAAAGAAATAACCAAAAAAACGATGAGGGCGCCACTGTGCGGTCGGCGTATGGTCGGCGCCGTCTTAAAAAAATCTCTTAAAGAAAATATGTGAGTGAAGAAGAGTCATCATAATAACACACAAACACAAACTTCCCACTTCGCCATTGTCTCGGACATTGTACTGATAGCTTCTGCGCTCACACACAGATCCAGAGCGATTTTGTATATTTTTAGTTGCCACAAGTAAGTCCCGTCGCTTCGTGGAATAAAAATACTATACCTTTAAAGTGCCCAAATACAGCCAAGATGAGCCGTTATCCCATACATTATCCACGCAACTCCATATGCAAGATGCTCCCTACAAACATACCAATACATAGGTATACTTATATCTCCAGAATTAATATAAACAGTGTTTATTTCTGACCGACTACCATGCGGTCAGCATCCTAACCTTAGCGCATTGAACTTAACCGACTGCGTCAAATGGAATGATGTGTTTGTTTGGAGACGGCGCATTTAATTTATGGTTCTGTAAATACAAAGGTTTGGGGATGAGTAATTTGCGATTTAATGGTAGGTATTATCAGTTTGCCAGGTGTGTTGATTCAAGATGGAAAATATCTCTTTTTTGTGTGGCACGTAAACAAGTCGACAGCCCGTTCATGGGCAGTGGTTTCAGACGCCTTAGACACTTGCATCAGTAAAAAATTGGCATTATCGCTAAACTCAGACACCGGCGGGGTAATTGCTTTTAAACTGTAAAAATGAAAGCCATTACTACTCTAACAGTTACATTGGCTTTCATTTTGGCAGTTTAACAACATACATTGCGTTATTTACGTTGTTGAGCGGACAAATTTTTCGAACTTATGAAGCAATGGATTAGCAATTTGCTTCAAAGTGATTCAGATTCCGATTGATAGTGTGTTACGCAATTAGGGTGCTGGTTTCGATGTTTGTGTAACTTTGTATTTTCATATTTAACTACACTATATTACTTAGTAATATGTATATTCTCTGTCCATAATGAATAAATTAATAAATAATTATTATAATAAGTTCTATGACACTGTGGGCTTGGTCTAAATGTCATTACAGCTTACGGACAAGGCTAAACTGCATTTCTATTAGAATTCCACATTATACTATAAATCTGGGTCTAGATTCTAGACTCGTTTCAATTGTGACCCAACAACTAGTTCGCTAATGTCACTGTTTAATATGTAGGTACAGTCGTGAGCATAAACATATTGATTTAATTTTTTGGTGTTGGGTCAGAGTATCAGTCTATTAAATGCAGTTAGTACCTAACCTACCTGAGCAGTGGTGGCTCAGTGGTGTCGGCCACGACTTACTAATTGTATGTCCTAGGTTCGAACCCAGACAGGCGCTTTACCTGTGGCTTTACTTCACCACCACTGCTCTCAAAACGGTGAAGGAAAACATCGTGAGGAAACCGGCTTGTCCTAGAACCAAAAATCGAAGACATGTAAACATCTACCAACCCGCGCTGTGCCAGCGTGGTGGATTACGGCCCACTGCCTCTTTCATAGAGGCTGATTATGCTAACGTTCCTCAAGTTAGCACGGCCTTCTTTGGACCATCAGTCTGATTTGATAAATCGGTCATAATATTATTGTTATTCGGAAAATCAATTTTGAATAAACTTAAATTTATTAATCGTGACAGACGGACGTAAAGTAAGCTCAAGCATATGGCACAAAATGTGCTTTCTGTAATAATATTATTGTGTTATCGCCAAAAAAAATATGGTTGACTGAATAGCCAGTTTCATTTGGCAATACTTCTATCTTCAGTGGAACAATTATTTATTTATTGAACATTGTTTTTTTTGGATTACTGGCGCATACGTTTAATCTTTATATATGTAGGTAGGTAGGTACTATCGTTTTTTATAAAATTTTGTTAATTTTCGTTCTTTCCTTTTTTAAATTTCCTTAAATTAATGATTTTATTAGACTATGTGAAAGATGATATGGTTAGAAAGGGGGTGACTACCGCGATGACGGCTAATAGAGTAGTATATATAAATAAATACATAAAATTCAAAGTCCTGACTGACTGATATATTAACGCACAGCCTAAACCGCTGGTCCTAGAGACATGAAATTTGGAGGGTGTGTTCTTTGTGAAGAGTAGGTATCCACTAAGAACGGGTTTTACGAAATTCTACCCCTAAGTGGGTGAATGGGGCAGGGTGAAATTACACGCGGACGAAGTTGCGGGCAGAAGCTAGTAGAGAAGTATGGAAGAAAAAGATATCTATATGTTGCGACGACCCCAAATAAATCGAGATAAGGACAGGAGACTGCTAATGATGATGATGATTGTACTAAGTACGGAACGTATTGTTTCATGCTCAAGTAGTGCTTTTCCTTGTTAGACCACTAATTACTTAGGTATATACAGACTGTTCACTATCTCATGAGCTCCGCGACAACTTCTCAGATTTCCTTTTTTCTCCCTCTAATCCCATAAATTTACATCTGTACTAACCCACTCACAAATCACTTTTCCATTCACAATAATTTAATTTAGAGGTACAGAAAATTGTAAACAAAAGTGCGTATGACTCCGTTCATAACAGGAAGCAGACGGGGCGTGTCAGTTCACGACAGTCAAAAACATTGTATTGGGGGCGATTAAACAAGGTTTGTCTTTGTTGTTAGTGTGTTTTTCATCAGGATAGAGGTCAAGAGTTAACTTATTGAAAACCTGGCTTATTTCGTGTTTAACATTAAAATGAGTGGTGTTTTTGATGGAGCGACATAGTCAGTAATGTGACACAATACATACATAATCAGCCTATAATGCTCCCACTGCTGGGACAGAGTATTAGGAATTTCGGTTTCAATAATAAACAGAGTTACGCTTGCAGAAATGAATTTATATTATGGAAAATATGGAGACAGTCATTGTTGCTAGGTTTTCGTACAACGGTACAAGAGAGAGAGAGAGTTGCCACTTTTTAAAACTATACATCAAAATAATAATATAAGTGTTGCCATCCTTCATTCCTCAACACAGAGGCCTCCAGGGCGAGGGAGTGGGCCGTAATCCACCCTGCAGACCCAGTGCGTGTTGGTAAATGTCACATGTCTTCGAATTTTTGGTTCTAGGACATGCCGGTTTCCTTACGATGTTTCCCTTTACCGTTTTAAGAACAGTGGTGATGAAATTTGTATTGTGACAAAACACCATGGTAAAGAAAAAAAAAACATTGGCAACCTTTCTCAAAAGGTACAAATTTATTTAAAAAGAATTATAGTCTTTTTTAAAAATAGAATGATAGTTAGCAGGTAAAGCTAGAGATATTTATCGTGAAGCAAATGGACTACCAAATTAAACTGTCCGTATACTCAAATCAAAACTGTCATTCTTTGATGTATGAGATGGCACACGGCGTTGGGTATAATTTGCGTAACAAATAATTTCCGTGACTGTACCTAACGTCCGGCGCCAACATAAAATGTAAAAGTGTTGAAACAAAAAAGGAAACAAACAACAAATTTATTAGCTCATAAAATAGGAATGTCTAGAGGACATTCACGAGACAACCTAGTAGGCTAGTATGCAAATATATTATCACAAATAATTTGTATAAATTCTAATGTGCATTAAAAGATAAAATGGAAGCATTTACATTAACCGACGATCATCGCCATTTTGTATGTTATTGCTGTCGTTAAAACGTTTAATAGACATGTTGATATAAAATACTTTTGATTATCTGTGGTGTAGAATGTTAAAGAAAATTGTTGTTGGTGGAGCCATGTTGACTCGCACTAAGGTCGTGTGCTAATATAAGCGATTATCGCACGAACAAGCGATTTTTGCGATCATATGTGTCACTCATTTGTTCGGAAAAAAGGAAGGCGCCCTCTGTCGGCTCTACGACGCGTACGGGTATGCCGAAAAAAATGGTATTAAAATTACAATGCGTTCACAATTATTATTACTTATTTTACCTCAGACAGCAGCAACCTTATAGTAACGACAGTAAAGATGACAGTGATTTTGACGGGCCTGTCAGTGGCAGCAACCCAAAAGCAACCCTATTATAATGAGAATAAAGATCACTGTGACGTTGACAGTGATGCAAAATCAGAGGTAAAATAACTGTGAAAGTAAGTTAGTTGAGAATCAGCGATTTTTTAATGTAAAAATGACATAAGGCCTTGCCAACACTTGTATTATTTTGGTGGATCTGAAGGCCGATTCCTGTTATTAAAAACGTTCAAAATCTAGTCGCAATCTCATCTCAGCGACAATAAATGTCAAAGACTGTGAACGTTCTTGAAATTACGAGAATTGCCCCTCAGATCTCCGTCGCGTGGTACCGCCTTGTATCATTATCACTAGCTTAGATACAAATTGATAAGCGAACATGTCATACGCCGTTGTGGTACTGTATCTAATACATTGGACACTCCCGAAAACGCCTGACCCATCCCTTCCCTATGTTTTAGCTGGGAAGAAGTGGCGCAACAAATTCTCCAGCAAGAAAACACAAAAAAAACCTGACGATCGCTTATATTAGGACACGGGGTTAGTATTGTTCGTTTTGCACAAACAGTTTATGTAATGCGATTGGTATTTATTGGTTATTTTGTTCTTTTAATTTGTAATTTTTATTTTATTAATTTTGCATTTTAATCAATTGGAATCAAATTAGTACGTAAATATATTGCATGGAATGCCAGTATTGTTTTTATGCTTGGACATTTTCCTGTTAGATTTTACCTGTTTTTTTTTTTAACTAGCCTGCGCTGTCACTTAGTGTATTTCTACGGTAAACAAGAGGGGCTAGAAAAAGTGGCATTCTATCAGCGACAGGATGATGAAAAGTCAAATTGTATATTGTATTAAGAAGTAGTAATGCCATCATGATTCCTGTGCGAAAAAAGGATGGTGTTATCGGTCATGTATAGCTCCGTCTCTCTCTGTCGTCATAATACGGCACCAGGATTGACATATTTTCGGTAGCATAGAATGTTGAAAGTCGTTATTACTAGTAGTACGAAACGCTTTGATAGCGATTGCCACTTTTCTAGGGCCTAAACTTTTCGGAGTCAGTTCCATAAGGCCCTTTGTGGACGGCACGGTTTCGTTGCGGTACGGCGTACAAACCGCACCGTATAAAAAAACTTTTTAAGAAAAAAAAAACCGACTTCCAAAAAAACACTACAAAGTGAAAAATAACTTTAATTTCGGAAGTCGGTGTCTTTGGATCTGTATTTTAGTTTTTTGCCACCGACTTCCGAAATTAAAGTTATTTTTCACTTTGTAGTGTTTTTTTGGAAGTCGGTTTTTTTTTTCTTAAAAAGTTTTTATTTCACGCTTTTTAGTAGGTCTGCTTATAATTTATCTAAGTTACAATAGCCTAGTGATCATCGCCTTTTACAAACCAAATATTGCTTTTCCCGATGCAGTGAAGTTAATTGTTGAGGAGTTCTCCAGGTCCACCATCAGCTCCATATCACCATTCACATTGTGATGAGCATAAATTGCTTAGCAACCATATTAAAGTAATCGAATCGCAACCCGTGAAATACTTAGATATTATTGAGTGGTTCCGGTGGCCATCTGTGGTCTTCATCATCAGTTCAACTTCACCTAATAGTGCTTTCCGAGAGCAAATGTACGAGTTACTATAAAAAATATCCAAATCGCTATAGGTGTGCCTATAATATTTGAAGAGTTCCTTCGATTTCTCCAGGATCTCATCATCAAATCCTGACCTGATGTTTTTAGACGAGATGCTGATAATCCTGGCTGCAGCATCAGGTCAGACTTATGTCAACATTGCATTGAACTTAAAATTTAGTCCTGTTTAAAATGAGCCCAAACACAACTACGGTGCTGTAATGTCAAGGTTGGTACTTTTTCTGATGCTCCTGGCTTCAGCATCAGGTCTTTATGTATTTCGGTGTTCCTCATTAACAGTACGTTTATCCACACATCGAGCCCTTTTCAATGAGCCTAAACACGATATATCTGCTGTTAGTTGTCGAGGAGTTAGGTACTCTGCAGACTATCCTGACTGCAGCATCAGGTCATGACTTGATGATCATGAGACCAAATGTGGCAAATGCCCTATCAAACATCAAAACAATTTACTAAAACAGTCCTTGCCTGTTCGAGTAACTTCTTACTGTTCAGGAGTTGTACCTTCAAATACACAAGATACTTCATAAAATATGCGAAAAACAATAAGTGAGCCTATAAAATTTGAGGGTTGCCCTCGATTTCTCTAAGATCCCATCATTAGATATTGAAATGACCAGCTTTCAAATAAAAAAAGAATCATGAAAATCGGTTCACCCAGTCGCAAGTTATGAGGTAACAAACATAAAAAAAAAAAAAAAAAAAAAAAAACAGTCGAATTGAAAACCTCCTCCTTTTTTTGAAGTCGGTTAAAAAACGTATCCGTCAACAAGCTTCCACAGTGATCCATACACACTAACGACCGTGCCTACAGACAGCGAAAAAACCGTAGATTTTCACGGTAAGAAAAACGTGTGTGTGAGCCTAATTCTATAGGTACCTAAGTACAATATGTACCATAGATATATGAAATAAGATATGTACAGACGCCAGCACATCAAGCACCCGAAACTGTCAAATTTTCCCAATCAACTTTGAACCTTATGCTTTATGCGATAAAGTTGAAAACCTTTTAAAGAAATTTAACAGATTGTAGTAGCTTGATGTGCTGGCGTCTGTACGGATAAAAATCAATTAAATATAATAATAATAAAAATCCATTTTATTACCTGCATTTAAACCAAGAGCGTTGATCAATAAATAAATACTTTTCGACTGCAAATAACAAGTCAACACAAATAGTCCTTATCTATTCAATATCGCTACCTAAACGCCATGCTAATCGCACATCACACTCTATTAACCGATACTCACAGTATCAAATATCACCGTAACGGTGCGCTGGCGCAGCGCCGTCACTTCGGGGCACTTCGGGGCCGGTCGGGTCCGATCGGGTGACCTGTCCGATTAATTGTCACTGATCAGCTGATAAATAGTGCGACTCTAATTATGTGAACTTGAAATTAATGTAAGCCATAGAGTAAGGAAGTGGGGGATTTTTGAAGAGAGTTAGGAAGCGTTATTTACCTTCCTAAGCACGGCACTCTCTGAGTCTTATTGGCAAATAAAGATTTAAAAGGAACGGTCCTTTTACATCTTTATTTGCGTGGTTTTATATTAAACTAGCTGCGCCCCGCAGTTTCACCCGCGTAAATGTCGATCCCGTGGGAAAATCGGTATAAAAAGTAGCCTATATGTCAATCCAGGGTGTCAGCTACCTCCATACAAAATTTTATAAAAATTGGTCCAGCCGTTTGAGCGTGAAGAAGTAACAAACATATAAACACACACACACTCACAAACTTTCGCCTTTATAATATTAGTGTGATGTGATGGTTCATTTTGATCAAAGACGTAGAACTAATGCTGTTCAGGATAATGATGCCTAAAAAGTTAGGTAAATTATTACTAAGAGGATCAGTGATTTTGTCAGTTATCCTGTACTCATAAAAACATTTCGCATCTAGCTGCAAGCCTAAACAACCTAAAACGGGAGGTTATTCAGCTCCAAACCGGTTATTGGACCTATCCAAATGTGCAACAATTGACCAGCACCAAACGCGAGCTTTCACCATGGACCTACAGGGAACACGGCTGGTATTATGTCAGAGTACAATCAAAGTACACTAAATTTTTCGTCCAAGTAAATAGGTACATAAAACTCAATGCCCTGTAATAATCATTGTTTGTATTAGTCATTGTTTTAATCTTTATTATTTCACTATCATTGCTACGTAGAAAGTCGAGTCGGTTTACTCTCGACGACTATTCCATGGGTTCAATCAATTAAATCAACTCAAATCTATCGCAGTCCACTGCAGGACATAACCCTTCTCCCAGGCTGCGCAACAACACCCTGTCCTCCGCCTTCCGCATCCAGGCAGTCCCAGTCACCTTCTTAAGGTCGTCGGTCCGTGTAGCTGGGGGCGCCCCGCACTACAGTTGCCGGTACGCAAGTACACAAGTACGATACGTATGATACGTCTCCAATCCAGGACTTGTCTGCTCCACCGGCTGTCAGTCCTTCGACAAACATGGCCAGCTCACTGCCACTTCAGTTTGCTTACTCTGCAAGCTACGTCGGATGTATTAGATGAATGAAAAGAAAAATGATTTTATTTTGAAAGAAAACTGCTTGAAGTTTTGAGACTCCCCCTCCACCCTCCCCTCGTCCCCCACCCTCACCCTCACCCTCTTTGAGACTCCTGAACCCTTCATGAATGTTTTGGCATTTGGCCAAAATCGGAACTAACCGCCTACAAATTCACAAAACAGCTTCACAAATGTCAAATGGTGTCTTTGAAATCGTTAGAATAAGGTCACCGTTGGGTTGCAGCTCTCAGAGGTAAAATAACTATGAAATGGCTGTGGTTCTAGTCGGAATGCATTTCGGAGTTTGCATTTTGCAACATGAACTTAAAAGATTATTGTGACATTAAGCAACACAATTTCGTCAACGACACGACCGCGATCCGACCACGATCCAACCACGACAAATCGTCACCAATAAACAACACCCAAAACTAGTTTATACTCACTGGCCCGTTCGCCAAACAAGCTACGACTATTGACGTGCTTTAATAAAGTGAAATAAACCAGGATTAAGTACAGATAATGATGCTGTAAATACCTTAACGGTAAGCCATCTTGGTGGGTAGGCAGGCGTATTGAGGCGACCCGCGAAATGGGGGAATATCCAACAGATTATGTACTTAGTAACTGATATGGCGCTGTGATGTTTCAGCTTTCTAAGTCCTTGTCAGTTTAGCGTCGGTAGCGGCTTATTATGTCCATTTATGTGCGATTAGGTGGATTAGATTGGAGAAACAATATCTACTAGACTGGGTATCTAGAACATTATGATGATGATGATAATCATCAGGCGTGATCGAGGTCAAGAGCGGGCCAAATCTATACTAATCCATACTAATATTATAAATTCGAAAGTAACTCTGTCTGTCTGTCTGTCTGTATGTTACCTTTTCACGCCTAAACCACTGAACTGATTTAGATGAAATTTGGTATAGAGATAGTTTGAGTCCCGGGGAAGGACATAGGATAGTTGTTATCCCGATATTCCCACGGGATCGACACTTATGCGGGTGAAACCGCGGGGCGCAGCTAGTCAGCAATAAAAAATAACGCAATACAAATACAGCACCCTAATTACGTAACACACTATCAATCTCAATCTGAATAGTTTTGAAGGATATTGCTAATCCATTGCTTCATATGTTCGAAAAATGTGTCTGCTCAACAACGTAAATACTGCAATGAATGTTGTTGTGGCAGAGAGATCGACTCTAACTGTTACTAGTACTGTTATTTAGTAAGTACATGATTCTGAACCTGAAAAAAAGATGTTACATAAATTTTGACCGCGTTTGAAGGCTTGTGGCTAAGTAATAACAGCTGCATGGGTCGATCGGTCAGGTTAAGCTACGCTTGCCGCGGTTGGTCTGTGGATTGGACCTTATATAAAAACTCCTCCGTGCCTCGGAAAGCACGTTAACCAGTTGGACTCGGCTGACATTCTTGGATCTTTGGAAGTAGTTATGGAGGTCGTCAGAAACCCGAAAGTCTGACCACCAGTCTTATCAAGGGGTATCGTATTACCCAGTAACTGGGTTGTACAGGTCAGATAGGCAGTCACGTCATGTAAAATACTGGTATTCAGCTGAATTCGATTAAACTGGAAGCTAACCCCAACATAGTTGGGAAAAGGCTAGGCATATGATGAAATTTTGATCGCGTAGGTTTCCACTTTTCTACGAAACCGCAGATTTATTTTTTAATAACCGACGATGAGTTTCTTCGCTAGGAGGTCTAGAATCCCGTGCTGAATTTATGGTTTAAATTTCCGCGTTGATGTCCGGCTGCTACCCTGTATAGTTTTATCATCATTTTGATTCCTACTAAGTAGTCTAGAAGCATCCGTTGATCAGTGGCGAAACTACAGGGTGGTGGGCCCCCAGCCAGAGGGGAGGGGGCCCCCGGCCCCGGCCCGAGAGGGCCTTGAGCACAGGAGGATCCTAACATAAGTTTATAAATGCAAACTTTTTTTGAAAATGTGCAACAAAGGACATTAGTCAGGTTTCGAACTTTTTGTACCTACCCAAAATTAGAGTAGCCAAAAATTTAATTAAAGTAGCCTACGTTACGGTAACAGTGGCGCGAATGCAACGATTTTTTCCCATCTCAAAAAATGCCCGACGCGCCAAAAGGAGTTTTCACTTCAAAAACTATAACATTGGTTGACCTTATTTACATTGAGGGAGGGCCCCATCCCTTGAATTTGCCAAGGGGCCCAAACGGTATAGTTACGCCACTGCCGTTGATAAACATGCACCTTAACTTTTTGCTGCCCTTCGTTACTATGGAGATAAGTAAGGTCCATGTTTATGAGAAGTTTTATTTTGATAGTCTTTTTTAACTTATTAAAGACGAAAAAAGAAACTATGAAACCATACAAACTACACTTGTCAAATGATTGGTGGTCATGATCATTGAGCAGTGGTGGCTCAGTGGTAACGGCCCCGACTTACGAGTCTAAGGTTATGGGTTCGAACCCAGACAGGCGCTATACTTTGTGTAAATTATTTCATCACTGCTGCTATCAAAATGGTGACAGAAAACATCGTCAAAAATCGACATGTCCTAGAACCAAAAATTTGAAGACGTGTAATCTACCAACCCGCAATGGTCCCGCCGCCCGCGTGGTGGATTACGTCCCACTACCTCTCGAAGAGAGAAGACCAGCAGTCCCAGCAGTCATATAAGTGCCCATGTAGGTTTATGAGTCCTTGACTGACTTTGATATTCTATACAGGGTGTTACGGAAAGGGTATATCAATACAAACGGGTTGAATAGTGTATCTGGTCTAGAATCTCTGTACAAAATTTCAGCTCAAAAGCAGTAACTTTGAAAATGCTTAATATTTTTTTATTTCGATAGTTTATTAAATTGAAATCATAACAAACGTGTCACCGCACTACGAGGGTCATTATCCATTATCTGTAGTGTGTCTGTGCGCCTAGTACACGCACATCACGCCGCCGCGCGCCAGTGCAGCGCCGTGATGTCGAAATAAAAAATATTAGGCATTTTAAAAGTTAATGCTTTTGAGCTGAAATTTTGTACAGAGATTCTAGACCAGATACACTCTTCAACCCGTTTGTATTGATATACCCTTTCTGTAACACCCTGTATTTTCCTACCACGTCTCAATCAGCGTAGAAAGTGATATGAAACGAGTAAACAGTGTGGTGTCGTGATATAATTGACACACCGCCATGGCTCTGTCGCGTGATAACATCGCGACGTTAAGGACGTTTCATATAGGTAATATGTGACGTACGTTTACGCACGATTGATCGCGTAACTGACATGCTGTCTGACTTTGCAACATAATGAGTGACGATACAATATTATTTTAATTATTATAAGCATTTGTTACTCACTATACACATAATTCCGCATCCAGTCTACCACAGCCACCTTATTTAGGTCGTCCGTCCATCTAGATGGGGGGCATCCCACACTACGCTTGCCGGTACGCAGGCTTGGCGGAGGACAGGGAGGGTGCTGTGGCACAGTCTGGGAGAGGCCTGTGTCCAGTAGTGGACTGCGATAGGCTGAGTTGATTGGTTGATACACATAATTTCTTGTTATTATTAGATAAGTATGTTCAACATATTTTAAAGAATATTTTGTTTTGTAGTTTTAGTTTTTTCCATTGAGCTCAGTGTTCTATGACCACTCTTTCTCAACAGCCTAGCCTTCGATCGATTAGCTTTTATCATAATTTTCACTTTCCGTGTCCGAAAACGTGCATTCGAAGTGACCTACTGCGCTGTCTCGCCGTGGAAGTGGCGAAATTTTGTGCCAACAAGATCTGAAATACTGTCGAAGAAGAAGACCATAATGTTTCGTCTCTAAAATTAATCCTGTATATTGCATACTAGTTACTGCTAATTTATCATTTATCACAAATAACACACCCTACGAATTTCATGTCTCTAGGACCAGCGGTTTAGGCTGTGCGTTGATATATCAGTCATTCAGGACTTGAATTTTATATACAACGTGGAGATGACAATACAACAATAAATTAAACCTCGTATACCTAATGACGTTCCCAGTCTGCATACAAAATTTCAATCAAATATATCCAATAGTTTAGTCACCGGACATTATTTTTCATTTTTAACATTTTCTACATGATGTAGCTGTTAACAAGCCAGCACCGGTAGGTTAAAGACTTCTGCAGTTAAACACAGCATGTGGTCAGCTCGCTAGTTCAATAACCTTCGTCAAATTTGTTCTTAAATTTTATTTCCCGATGTGAACTAATGCATATTATACTTTGTGCTGGTGACATAAGAGTCATGCATGCGGAAGTTATTACTTACTACAAATGTTAATTTTTTTACAAAACTGCAAAAAAAGGGGTGCCCGGCACACTGACCTATACATTTTTTTCAGGTTTCGGCCATATGTTTGTTGGGTCAATAACATCGCGCTGTTGTCGCAATATTTAAAGTGTGTTCTTTTTTGTTTACACTTTTAGGCTATTTAATTTGTTAGAAAAAATCAATTTTTTAATTTCAAAGTTACGATTTATTTGATGGTTCCTAAATACTCCTATGCATTAGTATTGCTAGTGTTTTCATTTATTGTTGTATTGTCATCTCCACATTGTATAAGGTGTAAAAAAATTAACCTTAAAAACTTTAAGAGGTGCTTTAGACCATCGAACTGAACAACTTTCACTATGGGACCAACTCTGAAATCACGAAAAAAAAATGAGCTGTTTCATACATTTTGGCCGAGTAGGTATTGAACTTTTGTATGAAACAGCTGATCTTTTTTTCGTGATTTCGGAGTTGGTCCCATAGTGAAAGTTGTTCAGTTCGATGGTCTAAAGCACCTCTTAAAGTTTTTAAGGTTAATTTTTTTACACTTTGTATAATTTTATATGTATAGATTATTTAAAAATCTGTTTTAATTTTATTTCTGTTATGAAATCGTGTTTTCTTACAGCGTAAGATACTATTGCACTATTGAGAAAGTCAGGAATATAACTTCCTGACTGAATGCAAGCATCGTGATCATATCGTGATCGATGCTCCATTATTTTTTTTATTAGAAGATTCAATTAGTACCTAATCTCCTATCGAATTGTGCAGCTAGCTGACCTGCACCCTAATTGCGTAACACATTATTACTCTCAATTCTAATCCATTGCTCCATAATTGTTCGAAAAAAATGTGTCTGCTCAACAACGCAAATAACGCGATGAATATTGTTGAACTGTCAAAATTAAACCCATTGCTACTGATAGTGTGTTACACAATTACCCTGCAGGTAAAGCCATCGACACTGACACCGACCTTTTAGCGCTTTGAATAATAACAAAAAATTAAATGAAGTGAATCCGTATATTTCCAAGATATACATAGATTCAACTTAAAGTAAATATAATAACACAGAGATAGGTAACATGAAAAACCTTGCCTGAAAAACCTAGCCTTGCTTTGCTCTCATTAGCAATATTTCAAAAAACTTGGATGAATGTAAAGTGCCCCTAACATACAAGATAAAACAAAGGTAGCATATCTGTCCGTGTCACAAATATTTGCGCGCGCGCAGTATCGCAACACGAGGTTGATGTACTGTCACCTGTCTCAGTTCTAAGTAATGTGGAAAATGAGATATATTGTCATTTGCGCACGATTGTTCTTGATGATTGAGGAAATTTAGACAAATCATTGAACTTCTTTTGCTGAAGGTAACACGTTTGTGCAGAATCATATCAAAGATAAATATTTTATTGGAACAAAAACAGGTTCACAATAATTTTAGTGTTCGTTAACACCTGTATTAGTTAAGTACTGTGTTGCAGCCTATTAACTATTTGTAATTATTAGAACATCCATACTTATCACACTATCACACTTCACACTAATATTATAAAGGCGAAAGTTTGTGAGTGTGTGTGTGTTTATATGTTTGTTACTTCTTCACGCCTAAACCACTGAACCAATTTAGATGAAATTTGGTATAGAGATAGTTGGAGTCCCGGAAAAGGCCTATTTTTAGCCCAAAGAGTAAGCATTGCCATCCAACGTGGTAATGCTGCCAGCCTTTTGGGCACTTATCCCATTGACAGCGATGCGGACGAATTTTTTGATGCCCAATGAGCTCCTGTCTTTTTCCTTTTTTTTCCTTTCTTTTTATTATACTCTTGTATATAATATGTATTATTATTTTAAATGTTAGCTTATATTATGTATATATAAAATAAAATAAATTAGGTTACGATGTTTCCAATTGAAGGTTTTTAAAATTAAGTTTTGTAAAGATGCAAAAAAGAGGGGTTTTTACGTTATCAGGTATTCGCTGCTAGGCCTTTTTTCACAATCATTAAAATAAGATTAGATTTCGAGTATAAATCAGCAGCTAGATAAGTAAATCCATTACAGGCAGGAGTAATTATGTACAGACACCAGCACATCAAGCTGCTCAAAACTGTCAAATTTTCCCAATCAACTTTGAACCTTATACTTTAGAGATAAAGTTGGAATTATAGTAGCTTGATGTGCTAGCGTCTGTTCATGTAACATTAAAAAAAGGGGAAAGAATGTGTAAGTTGAATACTTTTGACTTTCGTGAAGTTTCAATTTAATGAGAATTGTTGTCAAAAGTGGTTAAGGAATTACGTGGTCGAATGTAGATACATAAAACTGTTGCTACTGATACCTATGGTAATATACTATTATAGCGTAAGACTGAAAACAAAGTTCTGTCATCTAGCACAAAAAAAAACTCTACCATCTGATTTAACAACTTTTCCATGTCATAGACCATACATATTTTGTATTACAGGTATAAAAGTAATGACGAAACCACATTAACGGAACAAATGGTTTAAGCTCAAAAGCCTGAAAAAATAAGATAATTTTCACATTCACGTGTTCCAGCTTTGTACAAAGATAAAATTATTTAGCATGTCAAATAAAGAAGAGATTTTTCAACTGCTTATGAAAACTTCACATACTTTGAATATGTACCTGACTTTTCTTGAGATAAGATAGTATATTCTTTAACATAATTTGTAGGTAAGTAAACTGAGTAAAAGTTGTGCTAAAGCTGTAGGAGGTAGAATAAGGCACAGCTGGCTACTTTCCTAAATAGCTGGCTACAATACGCAGTGCGCAGTCTATGACCATGGATTCAGTACATAATTCTGAATACCCCAGCGTCAAAAATTTTCGACCGTTATATAAAAAAAAACTATTTCATAAACGAAAATTTTCTAACCTAGGGGTATAAAATCGTGCTGAATCCATGGTTACAGTTTGCGCGTCAATGTCCCTACCACCCTGTATGTTCCTATTTGCCTACAATTGTATCAATACACAATAAAAAATAAATTGTCTCTTCCGACAGACAACAGTAGAGATTGTCGCTAAAAATAAAAACGTCGCATAATCTCCACAAACAGAAAAAACAATTGTCTTTTCCGCTAAGAATTTCAGCTTATGTAGCTCTTACAGTATGCTTCAAAACGTTCCCGCAAAAACACGCAAAGAAAAGAATCTTAATATTTAATTGCGCGTCGTAAAAATAGCTTCATAAATCATAATGTCAAGCACATCTCAGTGAGTCTGAGCTCTGAAACAATATGGGCGATAAGATAAGACACCCGTCGGTAGTCAGTCACGCTCGGGCTATGGACAACTTTGGGTACCGCGAGATGGGGTGGCCTTCTCCCCTTCAGACACCTTCCCCGACCACACCCTCGCCCATAAAAAACCGATACCGAGCAAGTAGCATCAGATCCAGAGCACCCAGAGAACCTGAAGAGTTTCCATTAAACTCAAACTACAGTAAAAATGTTCGGAACATCGATCTTTTGGAGTCAGCTCGGGAGCCTGGCAAAGCAAAAGAATACCTCTTTGTGGGTCCATCGCCACCTGCTGATGATGCTCCTAACATGTACCACAGTTTCGATGTCCTTGCTCCAGACCCTGAAGCCAGGATGACCGAAGAATCTGCCAGAAGAAGTCTGTGTGAAAAGGCGTTGTCGCTAGGAGCTGCAAGATTTTTCGATGATGTTGAATGTGGTTTAATAACTTCGGATAATATTGAAGAGCATATCGCGTCTGCACCTGAAGTGGTTGTGAATTTAACATTATTGTGGGCTGCGTTACTTGCAAGGGATGAGCTACTACCGGCTATATTAGAAGCAGGTGCCGATATTCACTATTCGGAACCAGCAGGACTAACAGCCTTGCATCTAGCCTCATTTAGTGGCGCAGGGAGAGCAGCTGTCTTCTTACTCTCTCGTGGTGCTGATGTTGATTTTGCTCCAAAATACTTCGCACCTCTCCATTGTGCTGCGTTCGGTAATTCTTTAGAAGTGGCTGAAATACTAATAGCTAACGGTGCTTCGTTACATGCTGTTGTACAAAGAGCTGGATGTGAAGATAACCTAGTGCATTGTTCAGTTAGAGCCGATGCTGTGGAGTGCATGGAACTCTTCATAGAAAGAGGTGTAGACCCTGCATATGTTACATCAGGAGGATTGAATGCCTTACATTTGGCTGCTGAACTTGGTGCTCAAAGATGTCTATCATTTCTACTGAAAGAGACAAAGATAAGTTGTAACGCTGTGACCAAACAAAGAGATAAGGAATGCACAGCGATACACTTGGCGGCGGCTAGAGGTTACTCTGAGTGTATAGAGCTTCTGTTATCAGAAGGTGCAAAAGCAAATACGAAAAATTACAGAGGTTTCACTGCATTACATCTTGCCGCTAGATGTTCAAGTATTGAATGTGTTGAAGTGCTTCTAAGAGATGGTAATGCTGACCCGAACGTTGAAGACTACGATAAAAGGACACCATTGCATGCGGCCATTGGTCGAGCGGAGCGTGCATGTGACATCATTGACATGCTTGTAAGTTGGGGAGCTCAAGTGAATAAGAAAGACGAATACGGATATTCACCGTTACATTTGGCTGCAATGGATAATTTGACGCAATGTGTGGAGACTCTTATTTTCCTTGGTGCTGATGTAACTTCGAAATCGAAGAAAGGGCATACAGCTTTAAGTGTTATTGCTAGGAAAACTCCAAAATCACTAGCAATTTTGAGACATAATCTAGATTGTGGCATTTCTCTGAATCAACCAAGTGAAGCTAATGAAGAAGTCCAAATTGAGTTTGATTTTGGCAGAATGCTGAAATTTTCTTATCCACGTGAGATCACATATTTAAACAGTTTGATAGATGAAGGCCAGAAAGACATATTACTACATCCGCTGTGCTCCGCGTTTTTGTTTATGAAATGGAGGAAGATAAGGAAATTTTATTTGGCAAGACTCATATTTTGTTTTCTCTTTGTGTCGTTTTTATCTATTTATGTGTTGACTGCTGTCGTTAAGACTTGCAAAGGCAAATACGCTGAGAAGTATGGTGTCCTAAATGAGCTTTGTCAGAAACAATCGTTATTAGGTGGCCTTCTCACCAACAATCCTATAGAATTCGAAAGATGGGTTCTGATGGCCATAACAGCATTTGAGATTCTTCGAAAATTGACTGGTATAACTGGATATTCTAGTTTCTATCAATACTTTACAACTTTTGAGAATTTGATGGAGTGGTTTGTCTTGCTATCTGTGTTTTCCCTTTACAAAATCGATAGTGATTACAGTTGGCAGAACCATGTTGGGGGTTACGCAGTCCTAGGTGCTTGGACCAATTTAATGTTAATGATGGGCCAACTTCCAATGTTTGGTGATTATGTGGCCATGTACCAAAAGGTGTTAACAGAATTCTTAAAATTATTGTTGGCGTACATGTGCCTTCTTCTCGGCTTCACAATCTGCTTCTGCGTGGTGTTCCCAAATGAAGAGATGTTTTCAAATCCTTTGATGGGATTCATAAGTACCTTGTCCATGATGGTCGGAGAGTTGAACCTAAATATTTTGATAAACGACCCAGCGCGAGACGACCCACCTTTAATATTCGAGTTGTCCTCTCAAATTATATTCATTCTATTTCTTATGTTTGTCACTATCATTTTGATGAATTTACTGGTCGGCATTGCTGTCCACGATATCCAAGGCTTGCGGAAAACTGCTGGTCTATCGAAATTAGTTAGACAGACGAAGTTAATTTTGTTCGTTGAAATGGGTATGTTCAGTGCTTGGCTTCCGAAATGTCTTCACAAATATGTCTATCGAACCGCATTGGTTTCCCCAGAAGCTGGAAAAGTAATTTTGAGTGTAAAACCTCTAAATCCACGGGAGAAAAGGTTGCCAACTGACATTATGATGGCAGCGTACGAACTAGCGCAGCTGAATAAGGTGAAATCTGGCCAGTCGATCAAAGAGATTCTTTATAAAAACAAATTCACATCAAAACTAAAGACTGAGGGTCAATTCGCGCAAGATCATAACTTCAGTTTAGAGATAAGAGGAATGCAGGAGAAGATAGATCAGGCAACATTCAATATGAAGAAGATTGATCAAGAAATAAGGCATTTAAATACCCTCTTAATGGATCAGCAGCAGCTTCTTCATAATTTCTTCAAGTATACTGATCTGATACCGTATAGAGCTCCTCACGTTTCAACGCAAGCGTATGCGCCAGAGTCTCCAATATTCTTCTCTAATACTAGTCAGAGTCAGTATTCTGAAAATTCTAACAAGTGACAAATCAAGACTTTGATAATTTGCTTGAGAAGTTTTTAAGCATTGATATAGGGTGTTTTGTGCCTGATGCTATGAAAGAAATTCTTCAGACACATAATTGTCAAATAGGACTGTATAACATTACAAGTTGATATAAAGTAAAAGCTTATTAGGCATGTTTAAACTTATTGGTCGAGGTATGAAGCAAGTTCAAAAGTGGATGATTTTCAGTGCATTTTTGCAAAAATGTAGATGATAAAGTCAGGGTATTATTGTGATAGAGTTAAGTTTGTCATTATTCTTTTGATATAAAATAATCTCAGTATTAATTAATGTTAATTTATTTTTATTTTTTTTTGCAAGCAAAAATTAATATTCTATTAGGCAGGTAGGTAGTTTTGGAAAACACAGTATTAAATGCTATACAGATAAAAAGGCGATCTCAAAAACAATCAGAAATATAAATATTGCAATCTTTGTTGATAAAAAAAAGAACGTATGCTATGGCGTTCAATTTTCTGCCTTATCTTATAACACAAACGGTAACTATTATCTTGCCAAGGCAAAAAATATTTTGTTAACACTATATAACATGCCTTAAAATGAAGTAATTTGTTTGATTAGTTATTTCATGTGATAAGGTAATGTCTTATAGTAAATAATGTCTAAAGTACAAGCATTGGTTGATGTGATAACGTTATGTTCTGTAATCACGTTGGTTATAAAATAAATCTTTTTTTTATAAATATGTCTCATTTGCCTGTAATTTTAATTTTACCAATACCCTAAAACTTCGAGAATTAGTACATTACTGCAGCGGCCAGCAAAAGATGTATTGATAGACGAACGTGTAAATGTGGGCCGAGGCAAGTGGGAGTCTATCAATACCTAGTTGTGGCCAAGGCTTGTATAGTACTTTTCTCAAATAATGCACGGAAATTAAAACTAAGTAGTACCTAGGCAGAACTTTTCAAAATAGAATAGAATAAAATACTCTTTATTATGCACACCATATAAATCAATGACAAACAACGAACAACAATAATTTTTCCCGCGTTAAATTTTACAAAAAATTTTACAGCACGCAATTTTATCTTCCTCCTGAAAAATTGCTTCTTTTACACTTCAGAGGTTTTCACTCTAAGGCGTCGATATGTAATTTATTTGGCTGCTAAACTACAACAGATTTGGATTTTCATACAACTTTTGCCGACCGCTGCTCGCATTACTTGCCCAGTACAGCAATTTCGATTTATCTCGAAGAAGGTTGTCAAAATAATGCTCTTTCCAAGCATGTTTGAGAAAATAATAATTATACCCTTGCTGTTCTGTGGATGTAATAGGTTCAGAACTGTAATTACTATGTTCTTAATAGTAAACAAAGCACAATATATTTTTATTGTTGAATGGCTCTGCTCTTGACCTCGATCATGCCTGATCGAAATCGATGGATGAAGTCTATGATGGAAAAGCGTGCCCAGAAGATGCCTGTTAACTATTGCAGTACTATTAGGTCCTTACATATGAAATTGGCGTTTTGTATGGAAGGAACAAAAAGTCGAATATTTTTTAATATAATATATTTAATTAATCAAAGTATGAACCATTGTTTTCAATGCACTTTTGCCATCTTATAGGTAGTTCATTGATCCCTTTACTAAAAAAACCAGTCGGACGGGAATCAATAAAATCTTTGAAGGCGATTTGGACTGCCCCATCGGAGTTGAATTTTTTCCCTTGCAAAAAGTTATCCAAATTGCGAAAAAAATGGTAATCTGTTGGAGCAAGGTCCGGGGAGTACGGAGGATGTCTAAGACATTCCAATTCAAGCTCTTCTAATTTGGTAGCCGTCTGTTGCGCAGTGTGTGGTCTGGCGTTGTCGTGAAGCAGCAGTGGCGTGGAGCGATTGACCAGCCTTGGTTGTTTAGCCGCTAGCTTTTCCATCATGGTTGCCTGCAGCTAACTCGGACGTGGTTTGCGATGGGTCCGCTTCCACAATAGCCTTCAATTCTCCATTATCAACTTGGGTCTCAGGCCGTCCACGGGGCTTGTTCTGCAGGTCGAAATTTCCAGAACGAAAACGTTGGAACCAAAAACGAACTGAGTTTTCTTTTGCAACATGACCGCCATACACATCATTCACCCTTCGAGTCGTTTCCGCAGCACTAGTGCCACGGCGGAACTCGTACTCGTAAATAATGCGATATTTTAAATTTTCCATTTTGTAAAATGAGTGACGCAAACAGAAAAAACAGAAGAAAAAAAACAAATGAATGACGGTCATCGAAGCACAAATACATGAGTAAATAGCTGTACAAATTTGAATTTGGAATTCCTTACCAAAGAGGAGAAATTCGTGATTAAAGTGGCCAGTACGAAAAACGCCAATTTCATATGTAAGGACCTAATATTAAGTATTCTGTGCTATTGCTTGGGAATGGGAACAAACACAACACTTTCATACCTTTACACACCACTCATACACACACATCACAAATACAAACACACATACGACATATACCATAAACATCATGCATTATTTAATATCTTTTGTACGCCTGAGTGCATTGTGACATTAATTGCAATTGATTTAAGTGAATAATTCATTCATTTAAAATTAATATCCTTTTAACTAACTTTCGAATATCCTTGCCTTTAAAATGTGTCGTATATATCTTAATGTATTGTTTTTTTCCGGGTACCATACCCCCGCTCCTCCATATTATTTCATACTAGCTTTCCGGGTTCCGTATTCCAACAGTTATTGCATACTAGCTTCTGCCAGCGGCTTCCCTCGCGTGTTTGTCAGAAATCATCCTACAGGAACATACTACAGGGATAAATATTATCCTATGTGTTAATCCAGATTATAAACGACCTGTGTGCCAAATTTTATCCAAATCCGTTCAACCGTTTTTGCGTGATTGCTGCATAAGTATCGAACCCGTGGGAATATCGGGATAAAAAAAATTCCACGTGTTAATCCTGGTTATAAACTATCTGTGTGCCAAATTTCATCCAAACCCGTTCAGCTGTTTGTGCCTGAAGAAGTAACAAACATACAAACACACTTATAAACTTTCGCCTTTATAATATTAGTATTATAAAGGCGAAAGTTTATAAGTGTGTTTGTATGTTTGTAATTTTTTTTTTTTTGTAATTTGTAAATTACAGGCAACGCCAATCAAGAGCTGAAGACCAAAGTCCAAAACTATACCTCTCGCTCGCATTCCTGACTTACACGCATATCTCATTTAGACAAGAGAAAAGCATTGCTTTATGAATGGGCTCACTAGTACAAGCCAATCCTGTTCCTATACATGCAGGTTTCCTATGTCGACCTACTTATGTGTCCTATAATCTTTTATCGGTTTTCAGTATATTTGACTACCACTACTATTTTAGTGACCAATGAATATAGCACTTACTACTGATCCTTAGACAGATCTCGCCAAGTGTAAATTGTTAAACCAGCATAAGCACAATCAGCCTATAATCTTCCCACTGTTGGGACCGAGGCCTCCTCTCGGTGAGAGACAGTGGGCCGTAATCCACAATGCAGCCCTTGAATTTTTGTTTCTAGTACATGCCACGGTTTCTTCACGATGTTTTCCTTCACCGTTTTAAGAACAGTGGTGCTGAAATAATTTACAAAAAGTAAAGCGCCTGTCAGGGTTCGAACCTACGACCTACAACTCGTAAGACGCGGCCGTTACCACTAGACCACCACTACTCTCTGGGCCATCACTGCTCGCCAGTTGTTAAAACACGCAGCTTTTATTTAGACATTAGCCTCCATAAGATTAAAGCGAAATCCTGCAAGAAAGTAAGAGATTTCCTTATGGATTAGATGCGACTCTTTACGATGCTTTCATATTAAAAGCTTAAAGGTTTTCCGTATAGACGTGATTTTATACTTAGTATCAAAGGAATCTCAGCAATATTGAGTACCTACTGCTCGCTAAGTAAACCGGGCCGTACTAAGGATCATGTCACATGTGAGACTTTTTGTACTGCGATTGGCGACTACTTGAAGCAAACAAATTAAAGTTATATTAGGTCCTTACATATGAAATTGGCGTTTTGTATGGAAGGAACAAAAAGTCAAATATTTTTTAATATAATATATTTAATTAATCAAAGTATGAACCATTGTTTTCAATGCACTTTTGCCATCTTATAGGTAGTTCATTGATCCCTTTACTAAAAAAACCAGTCGGACGGGAATCAATAAAATCTTTGAAGGCGATTTGGACTGCCCCATCGGAGTTGAATTTTTTCCCTTGCAAAAAGTTATCCAAATTGCGAAAAAAATGGTAATCTGTTGGAGCAAGGTCCGGGGAGTACGGAGGATGTCTAAGACATTCCAATTCAAGTAATGTAACGCAGCAGTCGACGCGCGTTTGCCGGTTTGCTTCAGTCAATTCGTGAGGTACCCACCTTTCAAGCTTTTTAATCTTCCCAATTTGCTTCAAGTGAATTAAAACAGTTTTATCACTAACATCGAAGCCTGCAGCTAACTCGGACGTGGTTTGCGATGGGTCCGCTTCCACAATAGCCTTCAATTCTCCATTATCAACTTGGGTCTCAGGCCGTCCACGGGGCTTGTTCTGCAGGTCGAAATTTCCAGAACGAAAACGTTGGAACCAAAAACGAACTGTGTTTTCTTTTGCAACATGACCGCCATACACATCATTCACCCTTCGAGTCGTTTCCGCAGCACTAGTGCCACGGCGGAACTCGTACTCGTAAATAATGCGATATTTTAAATTTTCCATTTTGTAAAATGAGTGACGCAAACAGAAAAAACAGAAGAAAAAAAACAAATGAATGACGGTCATCGAAGCACAAATACATGAGTAAATAGCTGTACAAATTTGAATTTGGAATTCCTTACCAAAGAGGAGAAATTCGTGATTAAAGTGGCCAGTACGAAAAACGCCAATTTCATATGTAAGGACCTAATATATGTCGGAGACATCATTAGTACGGGAGCTGACTTGACAGCGAGGCGGAATCGCTGTGACGACAACGCTTCGACGGAGTCATTCGTTTGACTATTCGGAACGCCAGCGCCATCTGGTGGCGCTTGACAGAGTCTAGCCTGAGTTCGTGGGGTGGTATAAGAGAGCGTGCAACGCGATGGAGCGGGCTCTCTTGGACATCGCACTTCAAACTAACAACATGCGCTTAGAAACTGTCCCGCGTTCCGTATCTGGTTGTATCGTGTACTTATATTGTGTGATTTGCTAGTGTAAATAAATTGTTCGTGAAATTATAATCTAATTTGAACTACAAACCGTTTTTCTATTGCACAATAACCAACACACACCCATAGTTCGCCCACAGTAGTTGAAATATGGCCAATAATAACGAGACAAACATGCCTTCTCCGTTATATATTTCGTGATTCGATCGTAGAAATGGCCGCCATTTCACGATTTGGCAGGTTATATCATGATGTTATAGAGGTATGAGGAACAGGGTGTAAAGTTCACTCAACCTCCATAGAAAAGGGAAGATCCTCCGACCAGACGGGTGTTGTGTCTGGCGGGCAACTGCCCGATGATTCATGACGGGCTGTTGTATCTATGCTAGTTGCGTGGTAAACTCTGCTTGCGAGATGCAGGATTTGCGTGACGTCAGTATGACGCGTTGTTCGCATGTGGCGTTGTAGATACCGCTACACCCCTAATCAATTTAAAAGTCGGGCGAATCGACGAAAGCTTGCTATTCCTAGCTCACCACTGGGTATGACGCAAAGTAGTTGCATTTCACGCCGCTAGTGGCACCCCGAGCAAATAGGTTAGGTTTGTGAAAAATCGCGTGCGAGCCGTACGAGCGAAGCGAGCGGTGGTGCGGCAGCGGCCATCGAGAGCGTATTTTTAGGACCCTGCAATAGGAATTATTCGACTAGGAATTGGTCGAATAGGAATTATTACTCGACTTTGCGGCAGCAGGGTTAGGTTTTTTACGCGTATCTGGGTCGATATGCCCAAGCATCGCTGCGCAAATTGCCGAACGCTGAGCGTTGAACGATATGGCGGCCGGATGGTAGAATGCGTAGTTCGTATATAGATCCACCCTCGTTTCATTGGAAATACCCCACAGTTGGAATTCCACTATTTATGAAGATCATTCTTTATTGACACAATAAAGATTTATCGAAAAAAATCGCCAGTCATGTAGGCTTAACGTCTCGTGTGCGCATGACTTTAGTCGATAACAATTAAAACGCAATGCAGTCGCCGCCACGCCGACCTTGCGCGTGCGCCGTACTGTTGTGCACACAAACGATAACTGAATGATTTTAGATATTTATTATTAAAATATTGATAATGGAAGAGATAGTAAGCAGACAATTCGATTTACGACGTTAAAATTATGACCTCTTTTACTACGTACGGACACATAATTATTGAAGTGAAAAATTCTTTAGGCGCTTTGGCATTTTTTGAAATGGGAAAAAACCTTCGATGCATTAGCTTTTAACCTTTCTCCGATGACAGAAGGACTTCAGTATTAATAATTTGCAATCGTAAATAAACTTAATTGTTAGCGTGTTAAGGTTTATAATAATCTAAAGTTGTTAATATTATTAAACCTTTTTCTATATAGTCCATCCAATAAATCACCCATAAGGGGTTGTAGAGTGCGTGAGCAAGGCCCTAAGCAATTACTTCAGAAAATTGTTCAGGGTGCTTAGAGAGTTAACATACTAAAAGTCCTGACATCTAGGGGGTGAGGCGGAGTGGGGGGAGGGGGTTAAAGTTCCCATTTTTCAGTTTTTCGCTAATATCTTTAAAACGGTATGTTTTAGAGAAAAGAAGTTTTCTGGGCAATGAAAGCTTATAAAATTTCCTACAACTGTAGTCTTATACACTCTTTCGGATTACTACCCATTTTTACATATACATTCTAAAATAGTGAAAATTTTCGAAAAAACTACTTTTATGAATCTCTACCTGTTGCCTGCTACTTTGTTTGCGTTATTTCGGGATAAAAGTAGCCTAAAAATCCAAATCTTTAATCATAACGAATTTCATCCAAATCGGTTCAGCAGTTGAGTAATCAAAACTTGTATCTTTGATACATATTATCTTTTATCTTTTAATTCGTTTAGGCTGTGAGGGTCCTGACAATGGTTCTTTTTCCAAGGCTCCCTCATCCTCAGTAGATGGTACTCGCTGAAGAGGCTCTACGTCGTCTTCATCATCGTCAACGTCAACAGACACGCCACTTCCAGCCATGAAGTAACCTATGCCGCCCAAAAAGGACATCAGCAAATGAAACCCTCCGAGGCGCACTACACAGTTCGATATCTTAGAGTCAAGAGGTGCAGCAGCGACTATTTCCCGCGCTTTCCAGTACAGTGGCTGGTCAAAGGTTATTGTTACTTTTAGGTGGTTGCTTTGGTCATCCTTGTCAGTTACTTGGGTCAACTCGCAGGCATAGTGTAAAGCCGTATAGATGGTGTCATAGTTCGAAGGTGGCGCATTGATGATTGGAAGGGTAATCACGCTAGTTTTTTCACTGTAATCCCCTGTTGTTATGGTCGTCATGTACCCTTTCCATTCTGGCAGGGACATATCCTGGTGTTTGGCAACGAACCAAAGGACAGGAAATATGGAATGAAAAGTGACGACCCGCTTCTGCTCCATTACCACTGGTAGAAAACGAGATCTCAAACTGTTACCGCCTTCACCGCTTGGAGGTACTCCCAGCTTATGTTATCAATAAAATACCTAATTTATATACTATTAGCTCATATTTAACATTCGGTAATGCTTGTCACATCACACTAAATGAACTCCATTTTCACTTTCTTCGGAGCACGATACTCGAACACTGGTGAAAATTTGGAAAAAGTGTATAAGACAAGTGTAGATAAAAGTTTTGATATCCCAACGGCTGTACAGATTTGGATAAAATTTAGTAAATTGATATAGTAGGAGTTGATTTAAGATATAAGATACTTTTTATCCCCAAATAACGTGAAGGAAGTAGTATCAAAAGGTAGTGTTCAATTTAAGTAGTTTTTTTTCAATTTTCACTTTTCCGGAATGTGTAGTTCGAAAATAGGTAGGAATGTGAAAAAGTGCATAAGATAAAAGTTGTACATAATTTTATAAGCTTTCATTGCGTAGAAGACTTCTTATCTCCATGACGCACCGTTTAAAAGATATTAGCGAAAAACTGAGAAATGGGAACTTTAACCCCCTCCCCCCACTCCGCCTCACCCCCTAGATGTCAGGACTTTTAGTATGTTAACTCTCTAAGCACCCTGAACAATTTTCTGAAGTAATTGCTTAGGGCCTTGCTCACGCACTCTACAATCTCTTTGTTGGATGGACTAATAGTCCGTAGTAAGAAATATAAATGTTTATGTGTGTGCAAACATGGCCACTTTAGTGACTTACTTTTGTTCCTATATCATTTAATTAGTGCTATTATAGATCGAAGGAAAAAACCATTTAATTTGCGCCACTGTTACCATAACGACACCGCTTCGGATGTGTTCGTCTGTCCTCGGGATGTACACGGTTTTAATGTATATCCGATATGACAGTGAGTGATGGCAAAGTATTCTGTTTGTGTTTTGTTTTCACTTCTGTCGGCACTCCCGGAGTGCCACTGTTTTTATTTTATCGGATCACTGTTACTGTTAGCCTGCATCATCCCACTGCTGGGCAAAGGCCTCTCCACATGACTTCCAGCTCTTTCGATCCAGGGCTAAAGTGGACCACTGGTCGTTTGTTTTGTCCAGCTCGTCCCGCCATGTTCTACGGGGTCTGCCGCGACGCCTTCTAGCTGTGTCAGGGCTCCATTTGGTGGTTATTTTGGCCCACAGCTCAATTATACCCGAATTGAACTTAAAACCACTGAGTTTCACAACACCTGAATAATATAGGATGATAGGTAATATAGGATGTTCATGATAGGTATAGGTTATAGATGACATATCAATAAATTTATTTATTTATTGATATGTCATCTATATTATTTTATGATAGGTCTATTATTCAGGTGTTGTGAAACTCAGTGGTTTTAAGTTCAATTCGGGTATAATAATAATTAGTTTACATACAATTTTCAATAGAACAAACAAATGCTTGCACTGTCTGAACTGGTCCATTCAAATCTGTTTGGTACTTTCCTCAAAAGACCATTTCAGACACCAATAATCTACATGGTCCTCTTATGATCTGACCAAGGTTATGTCTGGACTTTAAAAGAGACTGTGTCCTCTGAGTTTGTTTCGGCCTTTCTTCTCAGAGTAGTCAGATAGGAAACGTTGACCTCATCTAGCTTATTTATTTAAACTTTAATATTATAAATGCGAAAGTGTCTGTCTGTATGTTACCTCTTCAAGCTTAAACCGCTGAACCGATTTAGATGAAATTTGGTATAGAGATAGTTTCAATCCCGGGGAAGGACATAGGATAGTTTTTATCCCGATATTCACACGGGATCGACACTTATACGGGTGAAACCGCGGGGCGCAGCTAGTCACAAATACTTTAGGATTTTGTTTTCTATTTGCTAGCAAATCTGCTCCCGACAGTACCATTTACCATCGCCCCTACAAACACGGCCGGCTCCCATTCTAAATGTTTTTATTAGCCACATCAAAGACGCCGACGCATAACCTATGGCTACAGCCATACTATGCTATGCTACTTGGACTAAATAATAACTGTTTGAACTAAACTGCTGCTCTGTAATTAACGATCTAAGTGAACTGGTAACACTGTTAAGATGAGGTTTCAATTTTTTTCATACAATGTGATCTTTAACATAATAACTTGAATTTAGTCGTAGAGCTCCTTGAAAAAACATTTTGTATCCATTAATTAGGTACCTATATAATTTTATGTAAAAAAAAACATCTAGAATAAAATTACTATACTTACCACAATACTTAGATAAAAAGAAAGCAACGACGGTAACGGCAAAATAATTATGATAATATAGTGATCACATATTTACATAACTTGCAAAAGATGACTTACTTATAATTTTACAAGTAATAAAAGAGCTTGTACAGTAAAAATAATAAAGAGGACTTCCCCGACCAGGGTAATAAAACATTTTGTTTTCATTGGCCGGCCATTTTGGATTTTGGGCGATCACCTTTAAAATGTGTTTTTTGAGAACAACTTTGAAGCAACTTAGACAGACATCACACTAATATTATAAAGGCGAAAGTTTGTGAGTGTGTGTGTGTGTTTATATGTTTGTTACTTCTTCACGCTCAAACGGCTGGACCAATTTTGATGAAATTTGGTATAGAGATAGCTTTGGTATAGAGATAAATGGTGTCAAAAAAATAGTGAACAACTAAAAATGGATTTTTTAGCCGAGCAAAGAGCAGCGAACAACTTTAGTAAGTTCTGGAAAGCCACAGGTAAGCTGGATACCAAGCCTGGGCTGCCGGTGAGCGTCGGTGGAATGAATGATCCAAAGCAAATTGCAAACATGTTCATGGAACATTTTAAAATGCGATCACCCCTTGGCCCCTCAGGTACGATAGCCGGTGCTGAGTCCTTCCGTGAGGGGGTGGAACCGGTAATGTATTTCTCAACGAAACAGGTCAGGGCGGTAATTAAAAATATGAGTAGAGGTAAATCACCCGGGCACGATGGACTCAGCATCGAGCATTTTAAGTATGCTGGTATTCACCTACCGAGGGTCCTGTCTCTGTTTTATTATATGTGCATTAGTCACTCGTACCTACCGGCAGAGCTAATGAGAACGATTGTGGTACCGATTGTCAAAAACAGGACAGGGGATATCTCGAACGCGGGAAACTACCGGCCAATCTCTCTTGCAACTACCATTGCTAAAATATTGGACAGTATGCTTGATTCGTGCTTGGAAAAACATCTGGACCTGCACGACTCACAGTTTGGGTTTCAACCTGGGCTGTCCACTGAAAGTGCAATCCTAAGTCTCAAGAATACTGTCCAATATTATACAGATCGTAAAACGCCGGTGTATGCCTGTTTCCTGGATTTCTCCAGGGCGTTTGACCTTGTGTCATATGATGTGCTCTGGAGGAAGTTGGGGGACAGGAATGTACCGGCGGAAGTTCTTAAGGTTCTGCAATTTTGGTATGCTAACCAAACGAACCATGTAAAGTGGTCCAACATTCTCTCTGAGGCTTACGGGTTGGAGTGCGGGGTGAGGCAGGGAGGGTTGACCTCACCCAGGCTCTTCAACCAGTATGTAAATGACCTCATAGTCGAGCTCAGCAGTATGCGTGTTGGCTGTCGGGTTGGTGGTGTTAATATTAACAGCATCAGCTATGCAGACGACATGGTGCTGCTGGGCCCGACTGCAGGTTCTATTGGAGAGATGTTGAAAGTTTGCGAGGACTACGCGGCTAGGCATGGGCTCGTGTATAACGTGAAGAAGTGTGAGTACATGGTCTTTGGGGTCGCCGGTAAGTGTACAGATTATTCACCTAACTTTACCCTAAATGGCTTGAGCATAAGAAGAGTAAAACAATTCAAATATCTGGGACATATGCTTACCGACGACCTGAAAGACAATGTGGATATTGAGAGGGAGCGCAGGGCTTTGGCGGTCCGCGGTAATATGTTGGCTCGTAGATTCGCCCGCTGCACGGACCAGGTAAAAATAACGCTTTTCAAAGCGTATTGTCAGGGTCTGTACACGGGTGGTCTGTGGATCAGCTACACCAAAAGGTCGCTAGATGTCCTGCGCGTCCAGTACAACAATGTTTTTAGAATGCTTTTGAGACTGCCCCGGTTCTGTAGTGCGTCAGAGATGTTTACGCAGAGCCGTACTGATGGCTTCCACGCAGTTGTGCGGAAGAAAATAGCGTCTGTGGCAGCTAGAACCCGGGCCAGTGGCAACAGCATTCTAAAAACAGTGACTGAGAATGTGTTTTCCCCTTTTATGAGGCATTTTGTGGAGAAGATGACCGGTTGAGAAACTGGTTTCGTCTTCTTTACAAGGTGACTCATACCCTAATTGTTATTTATGTATATACTAACACTAGGTATAAGGTACTTTACTAACACTACGGATCTCTGTTATCTGATTTTTGAAATAAATAATAATAATAATAATAATAATAATAGCTTGAGTCCCGGAAAAGGACATAGGATAGTTTTTATCCCGATATTCCCACGGGATCGACATTTACGCGGGTGAAACCGCGGGGCGCAGCTAGTTTTTCATAAAAGCTTTCGATAATACAATGTTCGTAACACCATAAATGATGACGTACATAACTTTGGGAGAAAAACGCTTTCGGTAGGTATTTATTTTCCTAACTGCACTGTTTTTTGCATGTCTGTCGAAGGACTGATGGCCGGTGGAGCAGACGAGTCCTGGAGTGGAGACCGCGTACCGGCAAGCGACGACTGTGGGACGCCCCCCAGCTAGATGGACGGGCGACCTAAAGAAGGTGGCTGGGGTAGACTGGATGCGGAAGGCGGAGGACAGGGTGCTGTGGCGCAGTCTGGGAGAGGCCTATGTCCAGCAGTGGACTGCAATAGGCTGAGTTGATTGATTGATTGACTGTTTTGTGCGTTCAGTTTTGGAGGAAAGGTAGGTATAGGTGCTAGAGAAAGAGAGCAGCAGTGCCCCAGTGGCAACGGCAACGACATACGAGTTGTAAGTCGTGGGTTCGAACCCAGACTGGCGCTTTACTTTGTGTAAATAATGTCATCACCACTGCTTTCAAATCGGTGAACGAAAACATCGTGAGGAAACCGGCATGTTCTAGCGGTTTAGGACGTGCGTTGTCTGTAAGTGAAAGAACGAAATTTATTAAGTAGAAGACGGATTCAGAAAAGAGTGTCCCCTTAAATTATTACTAACGATAATCTCAGCTTACTTTGAACTGCTATGTGCTCCCGATATCAAGGGGGAATGAACCACTATTGCCATTTTAGTACGTTGTTAATTGATACTGGGGAATTAAGCTAGTTTTGGGATTAAAAACTCAGGTTACTCTGAATGAAAACATGGTAAGAAAATCTAACTCCTAGCATAGAAAGAAAGAAAAGGAAGAAAATACGTTTTTCTCAAACATGCTTGGAAATTTGAGCATTACTTTGACAACCTTCTTCGAGATAAATCGAAATTGCTGTACTGGCCAAATACATGCGAGCAGCGGCCGGCAAAAGTTGTATGAAAAGCCATATCTGTTGCGTTATTTAAAAATGGAACGATCTTTTACTCCGAAAAATGGCAACCAAGGAGGTAACTTATCAAAGGTTTTATTTAAATTTCGAACTGGCTTGCAAATAGAAAGCTGTTTATTGAAAAAAAAAACAAATGAACACTTTAAGGCTGGTCGTATACGTCCGGTTTCCTGATTCGGTTTCCGAATCAAGAATTCAGATTCGGAGACCTGAGGCACACATACATAAATACTTAGGTACGTATGTGTGCCTCGGCTTCGCCTCGGTCCACATTTACACGTTCGTCCATCAATGCCTCTTTTGCTCGCCACTGCAGTAATCCAAACTAATATTATAAATGCGAAAGTAACTCTGTCTGTCTGTCTTTTCTTCACGCCTAAACTTCTGAACCGATTTGTGTGAAATTTGGTACAGACATAGTTTGGAACTTGAGAAAGGACATAGGATAGTTTTTATCCCGATATTACCACGGGATCGAGACTTATGCGGGTGAAACCGCGGGGCGCAGCTAGTGCACTATATTTTCGGTAAACATGATGCAGACAAACGAACATAAACACAAAAAAAACAAGTTGGGGGAAAATATGCGTCACATCCACGTAAAACTGCCTTCTCTCAGCATAATGCTACGGACCCTAGGCGAGACAGAACTCCAGCGCAGGTTAGTACCTAACGAGAGGGAGTGGGAGGCGGTCACCTCCTTCTGCGAAGCAGTCATGCTAGCGAAGGAGGTGGCTGAACGGCTGAGGGAGAGAGCCTCACACCCCAGCCGCCGCGGGCGACGCTCCGGGCGTCGGGAGCCGCGTGACGACTCCCGGCCACCGTAGGCGCGGGCCTGCGGACGGAGAGTAATGGGTAGCTCACCGTCCGATCAGGACCAGGCCCGTGCCGGACGGCGCGTTGTGTTCCACGCGCGCCTCAAAGAGATGTCAGCAGAAAGGAAGGGGCCTGCCAGGGCCGAAGCCTGCCGGGGGTGCGGGATTGTCCGAAAGGGTTACCGCTACCCCGGAACATAAAGGGCTAAGGAAGGAACACGGATGGGTTTTAGTCAGTAAGAGTCTGACACTCCCTTCGCTCCACCCAGAGCGGGAGGGGTCATTTGATGATTTCCCATCCATAAAAAAAAAAAAAAAAAAAAAAAAAAAAAAAGGTTAGTACCTAAGCAATGAGCAAACTTGTTCTTTGTGTAAGAAAAGGCTTTGCATCGAGATATACCTGACAAGCCGATTTAATGGTTAGAGTTCGCATAAAATAAGTCTGAGCGCGGCCGAAATCAAAAATAGGCGTTTGCCGCCATCTGGACGTTTATTTCACGTGCCAAGAGATTGTGTTGTGTTCCGTGTTTTCAAAAGTAAATAATTGTCACTGAACAGGCTTGAGGGGTTTTCCCAGACCTTCCCGTTTCCTCCCTGTTTTAAATTTACCGCCACTGGCACTCGCCCATCGCTGTAAGTGCAACAAGGCCAACGCATCGCTCACGCCACAACACAATACAACTGCTAGTGATACAGTGTGGTGATCTCCTGGCTTGGGAGCAATTTCAATTCACAATCCTTTAGCCTGTTTCTGAGTAGGAAACATCAAAAGCGTCCTTGGCTATACGCGATACTTAATCAGTCACCATTGTGCCGAAAGTGATTAAAAGTACTAACAGGGATATAATCTTGAAGTCAAACGTCGCCCGCAGACTTATTTTACGCGCACTCTCCAAACGAATTGACGAACTTGAATTTCACCACAGTTTGATTAAAAAAATGATAAATCTTTCCGCTCTTATCTCAATTTATTTAGTGTCCATGCTGTAGTGTTTTCTTCCAATATGTCTATCATAAATCACTTCTTTTCTTACTTCCACATCTTTTACACAGTCTATCCAACGACAGACCAATCGTTAATTCATTAATCCAGCCGAAAGATGTTCACTGCTGGCAGTGGCGTGCACTGGTTTTCAGAATAGGTAGGCACTAGGCCGGGTCTAGTCTAGGCAAACGCGGTCACTAATCAGAAAAAAAAAACGTGTCGTCGGGGGACCCCCGGCAGGAACTAAATTCAAAATGAAAATAATTTAGTGAGTTTCTTAATTGTGGGGCACACACACTAAAATGTAATTGACATGCTTATGTTGATATATCGAGGGAGGCACTGCTTATATGCCTATAATTATGCAATGCACGCCACTGACTGCTGGACAAAGGCCTCCCCTGAGCACAGCCTAGCCACTTCGACTGGTTCCGTGCTTCCCGCATCCAGTGGATTTCTGCGGCCTTCAGAAGGACATCGGTCCACCTTGTGGGAGGCCGTCCAACGCTACGTCTTTCGGTACGGGATCGCCACTCCAGAAACTTTTGGCCCCATCGGCCATCTATTCTGCGACCAGTGCACCCTGCCCACTGCCACTTAAGTTTGGCAATTCTGCGTGCTATGTCGGTAATAGACTAATAGTCAATCCATATTCACTAGTAGACCTTCCTTAAATTCGTCGATCACTCAACCAGATAATTACGTAATTTATTTTTATAAAAGGGACGGTATGCCAACTTGTCAAGAGGTATCATCTTACCCAGTAACTGATGGGCTGTGGCAATTAGCTAGGCAGTCCTTGTAAAAGTGGTAGTCAGCTGTATCTGGTAAGACTGACAACTGACCCCAACATATTTGGGAAATGGCTAGGCAGATGATGATGAAGTCAAAATGAAGTATGTAAGAAAGAATAGGATGTATGATAGGATCGCAGCAGGTGGCGTTCTTTAGTTTTTTCCTGCTCTCATGAGAAAAAGCCTAAGTTAATGTAATTATGTATTACTAGCTGCGCCCTACGGTTTCACCCCCAGAAGTGTCGATCCCGTGGGAATATCGGGATAAAAACTAATATATGTCCTTCCCCAGGATGCAATCTATCTCTCTGCCAAATTTTATCGAAATCCGTTCATTGGTTTAGGCGTGAAAAGGTAACATATAGACAGACAGATAGACAGACAGACCGAGTTACTTTCGAATTTATAATATTAGTATGGATGATGAAAATGAACGGTATATGACCATCCCAAAATATAAAACTAATTAAACCGAAATAAACAAAGCAATAATCGAAAGTTCCCATACCGTTCCAGGTCAGGGTATAGTTTATGAAGTCGCCACAGTGATTAAATTGAGCATTCGTTTGATTAACTCGCATGCCGAAGTGCCCCGCAAATAGATTGGCGCCGACTTAAATACCGGAGATATGCCGGTTATAATAATAATATTATAATTATCATATTTTATCAAATGGATACTTTGGATGTTTAAGGATGGGTTTTTACTGCTTTGATCAATTTTGGATCTGTAATTGGGTGGACAGACAACCTGAAAAAGGTGGCAGGGACAGACTGAATGCGAAAGACGGAGGAAAGGCTGTTGGGGTGCAGCAAGGCAGTGGCCTATGTCCAGCAGTGGACTACGATAGGGCGAGCTGATTGAATTGGGTGCACACCCGGTGTATCGACCAAAGAAACGATGGATGGACTGTGTGAAAGATGATATGGCTAGAAAGGGGGTGACCCACCGAATAACCAAGATAGCGACTAATAGAGAAGTATGGAAGAAAAAGATATGTTGCGCCGAGTCACCGACCCCAAATAAATTGGATCAAGGCCAAGAATGATGATGATAAAATTGAGGGTATAGGTATGGCTGTTTGGTTTGTATTGAGTGTTTTGAATGCAGTTTCACCCGCATAAGTCTCGATTCCGTGGGAATATTGGGATAAAAAGTACCTATTCTATGTCCTTTCCCGGGACTCAAACTATCTCTATAACAAATTTCATCTAAATAGGTTCAGCGGTTTAGGCGTGAAAAGGTAACATACAGACAGACAGACAGAGTTACTTTCGAATTTATTATATTAGTAAGTAAGTAAGTATGGATGGATTTTGAAAAGACAGAAAAAATTAAAGGGAATCAATCGTCTTGGTATGAGATAACATCATTTTCACTGTGGCCGTTATATGGTGGACATCACTGTTTCAGTTATAGATTTGGTAACATCAGCTAACCTTCGAAAAGTTGGATGCTTTATGAATTTTTGTTCTCCTATACAGGGTTGTTAAGTGGCAGTGGGCAGGGCAAATTGCTCGCAGAACAGATGGCCGATGGGGCCGAAAGGTTCTGAAGTGGCGACCGCGTACCGGAAGACGTAGCGTTGGAAGGCCCCTCCACAAGGTGGACCGACAACCTTGTGAAGGCTGCAGGAACCCGTTGCATGCGAGAAGCACAGAACCGGTTGAAGTGGAGGTGCTTGGGGGAGGCCTATGTTCAGTAGTGGACGTCTTTCGGCTTAAATGATGATGATGATGATACAGGGTTGGCGATTTAGTCACCTGCATCCGTCAAGGGGGTCATCATCATAATCAACCTATAATGTTCCCACTGCTGGGACACAGGCCTCCTCTCGGTGAGAGGGAGTGGGCCGTAATCCACCACGCGGGCCCAATGCGGATTGGCAGATGTCACATGTCTTCGAATTTTTGGTTCTAGGACATGCCGGTTTTCTCACGATGTTTTCCTTCACCGTTTTGAGAGCAGTGGTGATGAAATAATTTACACAAAGTAAAGCGCCTGTCTGGGTTCGAACCTACGACCTACAACTCGTAACTAGTCGCGGCCGTTACCACTGGGCCACCACTGCTCAAGTCAAGGGGTTGATTTCGTTAAAAAAAAAAACGAATTCATATACACCAGTAGATAGACTATGCCGATGCATACTTAAATGAATGGCATGGTGTTTATTATGTTTATGCGTGAGTAAATCGCCACCCTGTATATCAGACCGGAAAAACATTCATTTTAGCTAGGGTCTGCCGAGATGTTTTTGGGGCTTTTTCGGCTAACTGACGAAAAAATTTTTCGCTAGAATCATGAGCTGGATTTATGGTAACAGGGGGCCTAAAAAGACCACTTTGGCAGAATCATAAAAGGATAACATTATGAATCATAATAATGGTCACAAACTGACACTCCGGGAGTGCCGACAGAAGTAAAAACATGAACAATTTACGCGTGTATTTTTTGAATTGTCAGGAAATATCTCGAAATATTTATTTGGTGTCGGCTACGGTAACGGTAACAGTGTCGCGAGTTCAATGGTTTTTTCCCATCTCAAAAAATGCCAGCATGCATGTGTATCTATGTACGTACATACACAATATATGTACATACTGATATACAGAGGTGTCGGTTACGGTAACAGTGTCGCGAGTTCAATGGTTTTTTACCCATCTCAAAAAATGCCAACATGCATGTGTATCTATGTACGTACATACACAATGTATGTACATACTTGTATACAGAGGTGTCGGTTACGGTAACAGTGTCGCGAGTTCAATGGTTTTTCCCATCTCAAAAAATGCCCAACGCACCACTTTCATCCACATTCCACCTCTCTTGAACTATGCCACACTGAAGATATCATCAAAAATACCACCAGCATATAACTAATTACTGCCATATTTCTGTCTGACCGTCAATAAGACATTCCGGCTGAGTCCCGACTATTTATGTACTAACTAATGGGACAGGTAACACATAGCTACTGCTAATCCACCATACATCACCACGGAATGTTTTTGAAGATTTTACTGTACATTCTTAACATTTTCGCCAGGTTATAAGGTCATCAAGGAAATATGTGTGTTGGAAATGGCAACACTCAGTTTAAATTTTTGAGTTGCAACACTGAGCTGTCAAATTGATTGTTGGTAGAACGTCATTTTGTTTCGAACTGCTGAGGAGGTCGGATCGATGCTCGATTTATTGATTGTGTAAAAATTAAGTCAGAGACAATAAAACATACATTTCTTCAGAAATTGCCGTTTAAAGATATAGTTTTCCCTACTTAGTTTACTAGCTTAACAACTAACAAAATCACTTTAAAGTGTGAAAACAAATAAGTGTGTAATAATCACAGGACTAATCTATATTCAGGTCAGTTAGTTAGTTATTTATTTAGTTAAACTTTTCGCACAAAAAGGTACAAAGGCGGACTTAATGCCTGAGGCATTCACTACCAGTCAGCCAAGGGTGGTGAAGAGATATGGCAGGTGCTTTGGCTGAGAGGAACAGTGATAAAAAAACTATTAAAACTAGGTACACAAATACATAAATAGTTAGTTCCGTCGCACATTGAACCAACAATACATTGTTGTCCTAACGAGCAAGACTACATCTAAATTAATGACAGTTAAGTAGTAATTTGTTGTGATCATAAATCGGCCGGTACATATGCGGTGCGTCTAATTATAAAGCGCGGTGTACACTGATTCAGTGTGCACAAATAGATGCGCGTACGCACCCGAGTCACGCGCCAATTTTAGTGTCCCTAACTCGTAACCGATTGACGATACGTTTATAAATTGAATGTACTTGGTTAAATATGGTGTGGAATGAAGAAAAACATTGAAACTGCGAAATTTTTTGTTGTTAGGTTTTTTTTAAGTTGTAGCAACTGATGGCCTAGAGGTTTCTGGACCAGCTTTTTGGTATCAAAACATGACGCCTGTACTCCACGAGGGGTTATCAGAGGTGTAGGTAACTATGTACCCACATTTCACAGTGTCATGTAACAGGGGTCGCCTGGCGAGCCTATTGCCATCCACCGGGCACACATTCAGACCCTCGGTTGCTACTGAGAAATTCCTGATGGAAAAACTTAATAACACTTTGCCATACCCGGGAATCGAACCCAGAAGCATGAGCTCCTGGGAGCAGTTTGTTACATGGATCAGCACCATCCATCCGGCTCAACTATTTTGTAGGGAACCGAATGATCCAAAACACGCGCCACCATCAGTAAGATATTTAAGTGACATATGAGCATGACATATAAACATGTTGTCTTGACACACATACATAATAATAACATGATCGGATCGTAAATAATCATTAATGAATTATGACGTACTTACTGATGATATTGTTATTATAGATAAACAATATTTGGGTTTTCCTCTTCTACGCAAAATATTTTGGCAGGCCTGAAGGGTTTGGTGAATTCCGTACATATTTTTTATATGCTATACAATCAGGCGGGTATCATATCTCTGCCGCGAAACCATAGCAGCAAAACCGCAGCATTTCCGTTCCGCCATGACTTGTCCGTTACCTTGCATTTTATTTTTCTTTCAATCAACTGATGAACTAAAGCATTTTCTTTTTAATCTTTCAAGCTCCGCTAATGAGACACATTTGATTTTCTATTGTTTCGTCGCCGATCGGTGAACCGCGCCGCTTGACCGGTTAAATATTACGATCTCTGATTTACAAATGCAGGTATCACACGGAGCAGCTATTAGCACGCCATCATTGCAGAGAAAGGCTAAGCAGGAAGTTTTTCAAGGGGTGTAAATAAAGAAGCTGGTCGGGCCTGATCCCCGGTACAGTTCGCTGCAAGTTGATCTCCGTAAAAAAAAACCGAGTGTGCTTATGACCACACGACTGAAGTGAAACTTCAAACGTATTTGGCTATGAGAGGAAGAGAGAAAGAAAATGTGCACGCGCACTGCTTTCTCTTGCTTATATCCCCCACTCGACTCTCGTTCGCCTCGCCCGATCACACTTTTCGTAACGCTTACGTCACGCGTTCGCCAGCTTACTCCCCAAGTCAAGCGTGCGTAAAGAAGTTTCACTTCAAAAAGCAGCTACTTGATTCAGCTATTTCTATTTGTACACATAAGTTAACACGGGACTCTATCACCAGCACCAGCCGGTACTGAATTGTCTTTACCGGGAATCCGCTTCTTTATGCAAGTACTGTGGCTGATTAGCAAGTTGTTAGGGCTTCACCAGCGCTGCTTTCACAACCTTTTACTGACTATCGTATGTATGGTGTTAAGGGTCTTTGGTCAACTGGACCCACTCGAACTAGAACTGCGGGTCCAGTCGACCAAGTCAAATTTTGTAAGTTATCCAATCAATTTAATTTTCTTACCTAATAAAAACTAAAACCCGACTACTGAAAAGGATGAATCAAGAAAGTACCTTCCCGTGGTCACATGCTAACATAGCTTATAATAATTATGTTAGTACAGAGGCATGCGACCACGGGAAGGTACTTTCTTATTTCATCCTTTTCAGTAGTCGGGTTTTAGTTTTTATTTCAACTTATTTTTTATTTAATTATTTTGGGGCTTATTTCAGTACTATTTATATTTTTGAAATGTGCTAATTAAGCTCTTTCAATTGATACCCCACACGGCATGATTAAAAAAAAAAGATTTTTTAGATCATGACTTTATGTCCGCTAGAGGGCGCCATATTTAATTTAATCTAACGTCACATAGCCTATAACCAGCGGACGATCAAGACGCTTCCAATGATACCTCATTTGTCTAATTATGGCAAATAGTTTAGAAGTTATGAGGGAACAGATGAACATACATACATACATACCGGTCAAAATTAAAACCCTCTTTTTATAGGTATTTGCAGCAAGGAGGTCACTTATTCTCCGGTACTCCGTGAGGTTACAATCTACACGATTAACAATGAACTCTGCACCAATCGCTAACTGTCCCTTCCTAGACCTCTTGTGGGTCTCTTTATTCGATCGAAGCATAGCCCTCTCATTGCCAATTGTCATTGCTTTCAGCCTTCTAACGAGGTCATAACTAGGTAAGTATATCAAAAGGCACAATTCTAATCAGACACTAAAACAAATCCTTATCGTTAATCCCACAGCTTCAAAGTGCGATAGTTACAGGCAGAATTGTTAATCTAAATCGTTTTTACAATGGATTTGTCCGGCTATATATAAAAATGTGTGAGGATTACGGACCTCGCAGTCGTTTTTAATACAAACATGGCGGTGCTTGTTCTCCTGACTATAGCCCTTCTTGCAGGTAATTATATGTATTTTTCCCTATTCAAATGTTTGGCTATACAGGGTGTCCCTGGAAGTATGGATCAAATCGAATAGGGGCGTGGGCAAGGTCATCTCCAAACTTTTTAACCCCGAGAATGTCAGTGAATTTTTTTACGGTTCAAAAGTTATGACCGATTTTTTTTTTCAATCACTTCGCATAGTGCTCAAAGAAAATAATCATAAAAAAATACTATCAGGGCTATCTAAAAAAAAAAAATTGATAGCCCTGATAGATTTTTATTAAAGATTTTCTTAAAACGATTCGATTTCTCTTCTCTTTTTTTTGTTTTTTTTTTTCTAAAATGTTTGGAAATTACCTTGCCCACGCCCCTATTCGATTGGATCCATACTTCCAGGGACACCCTGTATAATGATGGACGGAACAACGTCCAAGGTAAATACATATTCGAAGACCAGTCCAAGCCTGATCTATTAGATTTTTTCAACGTCTCATTCTCTCCTTATCTAATTTTATTTAAGACAACCGGTGGTGGTTGACGGCGATGCGGAACATCGCAAAGATTTGTGCGCGAAATATCCTCGTAAAAAAATAGGTCTTGCATTGGCTCAAACATAGACTTATATTTGTTTTAATTCTTTCTAGGCTCATCTGTGGCCTTGCCGAATAGGATCGTGGGAGGCAATGTGACCTCCATCGATAAGTACCCCTCCATTGTTGCGATGGAGTTCTACAGCATGTGGAGTGGAGCCTGGAGTCAGTCTTGTGCTGCCAATATTCTGACGAGTCGCCATGTCCTGTCTGCTGCTCATTGCTTAGATGGAAGGTGAGTATATTTCTTCATAATCATCATCATGTATGGAACCACCCACTGCGGGATATAAGCCTACCTTCCTTTCTACTATACTTCTCAGTTTCCTGCGCCCCTTACTATTATTTGGTGGGGAAAAAACTAAATAAAATGTAATTTTGACCTACTAATGAATAGTACTGAATGGTATAGAGTAATTTATATTTAAGTAGTCTAATGTTGTGATTTTAGACAAATTTTAGTTTTTTATTCTTTGGTCTACCGTTGAATCTGCGCTAAATTTATACATTTTAAATTAATTTACAGCTTGTTCAACATTGAATACCGCCGAATCAGAGCCGGTTCTTCCTACCGCAACCTTGGAGGCATTATTTGTAGAGCAGAAGCCAACTTCAACCATCCCACCTATGGCGCCAATGATTACGACGGCGACATCTCCGTGATCCGCCTCCGTGATCCGTTGGTGTTCAGTCCTGTGATTCAACAGGGCACCATCGTCGCCCAAAATGTCGCCATCCCTGATAACCTACCAGTTATTCACGCTGGATGGGGTACAACTTCGGTGAGCAAGAATTTTATAGATGAGAGCTTTCGAAAGACAGACAATAAAAGAAAATTTTATTTTTCTGTCAATCAACTGATGAACTAAAGCAGTTTTTTTTTAATTATTATATATATATATATAATTTATATAAATATCGCAGCTTCGGACGGATTAGCGTCCACGTGTTCGATGTTGGTGTCCGCCATGTCGTATTTTTATCAATCAGTGTACAGACGCCAGCACATCAACCTACACCAAACTGTCACATTTTCCCAATCAACTTTGAACCTTATTCTTTAGTGATAAAGTTGAAAATCTATTAAAGAAATTTGACAGATTGTAGTAGGTTGATGTGCTGGCGTCTGTACACAACCGGCACAGGCGCTGTCTCGCTCGAGAGCAACACAGTGCATATAAGAGAGCAAGAGAACTCGAGAATTAACTAACGCACTTCTAGCAAGTACTTTAAGTATTCTGTGCTTCTAGGTAATATAATAAGTCCATGCGCACTATTGCTAGATACACCGTTGACACTGACAGCCCGACACTGACAAGTCCGAAGTTTTGCCGCTTGAACAAATTAAATAACTACTAAAATAAGTGACGTAAATTCTTGTGCATCTTTACCTCTAACATATATATATATATATATTATGTACATATTACATATATTTATACATCCAGTATCACACCATCATTTCAAAGAGTGTCTAAGCAGAAAGTTTTCCTTAATCGTTGACTTATTTTATGCCAATGGGTGTGAATAAAGAAGCCGATTTTCGGGCCTGATCCCCGGTACAGTTTGCTGCAAGTTGATGTGCGGAAAGAAGCAGTTATTTGATTTATCTGTTTATATGTTTGAACTCATAAGTTAACACGGGGCAATATCACCAGCACCGATCGGTACCGACTTATCTGTACCGTAAACCCGCATCTTGTGCTGATTATCAAGTTGTTAAGGCTTCACCAGCGCTAATTTACACCCTTTTACTGATAATCGTATTTATGGTGTTAAATTATATAATTAGTTTTATTCTTACCTTAAAAAACAATTTTGTTTGCAGCAAGGAGGTCAGCTTTCTCCGGTACTCCGTGATGTTACAATCTACACGATTAACAACGAACTCTGCGCCGCTCGCTATCAGACCCTCCCTAGACCTGTTGTGGTTACTAAGAACATGATCTGTGCTGGTCTTCTTGACGTCGGTGGAAGGGATGCCTGCCAAGGAGACTCCGGTGGCCCTCTTTACTACGGCAACTTCCTCATAGGTGTTGTGTCCTGGGGTCATGGATGTGCCAATGCGACCTTCCCGGGCGTCAGCACCGCTGTCAGCCCCTACACTGAGTGGATCATCTCTCATGCGGTCTAAATTTGTAAATTTTGAACTATTTAATAAATCAAGTTTATAAAGTTATTTTATTTCTATTAAGTCTTTATTAAAACCTTAACGCTTAGCACTACACCCTATTTACAGCCTTACAATTGTATTCGTGGGGGAACTGACTCCTCCATGCAAATACAGACATCTGTTTTTTACTCAATAAAATAAGTATTGAAATGCTTATTTGTTTATTGCGTTAAGCAATAAAAATACAATTAGTTAAATATTAATTTGGCTCTCAATAATTTTCCAGATCCGAAATAATTATAACAGTCAACTTAATGTAGATTGTTTTCTAATACAGACATTATACAGAATATGGATCCTAAATGCTTTTAAAGGAACATGGTTTTCCACAAGGTTCAATACTAGGCCATTCTGATTTTAATGTTCGACTTTTTCCGATAGTGAATAATTCAATGAGGATCATTTATAATAGAGGTTGTGGGTTCAAATCCATGCAAGTATCAATGTGAAAAGAGTAAATAGGCTACTGGGCTTGCTCGTTCCATCATAGACCTCATCCATCGCTTTCCACCGGGCGAGTTCGAGGTCAAGAGCCCATTTTGCATTTTTTTTTTAAATAATTTTGCATTGCCCAGCGCAGCAGTTTGACTGTTTCTTTTGAACTCCTCGGTTCTTTTGGATTTATATTATGGCGTCGCCTCTCATGCACGGGGTTGTGGGTTCAAATCCGGGCAAAATGTGACTTTTTCAATCCATATGTAATTATGCATAAGTTTACTAGTGACCTGTCCCTGTTTCGCATGGTTTTTACGACTTGAAAAACACCAAACTGGGACCTGTAATTATTACGTTTATTCGCCGCTACTGTGTTTACATCATTGTAATCAGTTTTCCTAAACGAAAAAACTACTAGAAATAATTTGAAATCTCATTCTACATTCGCTTGAATATTCGAATGCACCCGAGTTACTCACCGAACAAAATGAACGCGTAGATCGCGTTTACGTTATCTTTATCACTACACACTAGTTTCAGGGGCTTATGCCTAAGCAATAACTGCCGCAAGATTAAGCTACGCTTGCCGCGGTTGGTCTGTGGATGGGTGACGATCTTAAGATACCAAGACCTCTCCGTGCCTCAAAAATTAGGTTAATCCTTTGGTTCCGGCTGTCATTCGTGGATATTTGATAGTCGTTACGGGTCGTCAGAAGCCCGAAAGTCTGAAAACCCCAGTCTCACCAAGGGGTATCGTGTTACCTAGTAACTGGGTTGTGGAGGTCAGATAGGCAGACGCGCCATGCAAAATACTGGTATTCAGCTGCATCCGGTTTGACTGGAAGCCGACCCAAACGTAGTTGGGAAAAGGCTAGGCAAATGATGACACACACTAGTTTCGGGTAATGAACCGTTAGAAGAACGCGCCATGGGGTTGGTTTTAAGATTTCTTTCGTCTTAAGGTGCTCATATTTTTTTTTTTTTAATGTAGGTAACCTCCTTGCTAGATGGACCGACGACCTAAAGAAGGTGGCTGGGGCAGACTGGATTCAGAAGGCGGAGGACAGGGTGTTGTGGCGCAGCCTGGGAGAGGCGTATGTCCAGCAGTGGACTGCGATAGGCTGAGTTGATTGTAACCTTCAGTTCATTTTCGCGGGAGCTGATATAATTTATAGTACAATAATGATTAGCGTCTAGGTACACATAGATATACACGTTTTATCTGTAGTTTTAAGTTCCAGTAACAAGGGCTTTATTGTTAATATCTTTATAATTTTACAATGTGTTTATCAGGTATTAAGACTGTGCGGTGACTGCTGATGCCACAGTTGAATTGAAAATGGCTACGCTGACCCTTCTTGCTCTGGCCCTGTTTGCAGGTATTTATAATTCTAAATATTAATAAAAAAATATATCCTCCCGAGCGGTTTCGGTCACGGTGGCAATCTCGACGGACATGAGCCCACGCAGCCCCGCGCAGGATATGTTATAGTGCACAAGTGTGTGCGCAAACACAGGTGCACTCTCTGTTCCTTTACAATGGGACGGCAATCCGACACGATCGTCGGGGAGAGATCAGGCGCAGGACCAACGGCTTTACGTGCTTACCGAAGCACGGGGGTATCAAATCGCAAACATACAAACTCCGGGCTGTTACTAAGAAATTCCTAATGGAAAACCCAGTAATAGTTTGCCCGACCGTGAAATCGAACCCAGGACCCCACGCTCAGCAGTTGCGGTTGCAACCACGAGACCAACGGTGGAGTCCGATCCTAAAAATATTAAACTTTAATATAATGATTTATTTATCTTTTTTAACCCCCCCCCCCCCCAGGTGATACATGGCGAGGCTTAAGAGACTACCCCCCCCCCCTCCCCCATATCACGTGTATTTTATAGTACCTACAAAGAATGTTATTTCTTTTCTTTTCGGTTGAGTATCGCGCGTTTGCCGAAAAAATAAATACACGTGATATAATATATATTACTATACCCCCCCCCTCTATTTCGTGATTTTTATGGACATTTCGAGCCTCACGTGATTAATGTACAGCCCCTTACATGTACCATTACAGGATATAACCCAATGCGTTAAATGCGCTTATCCTAAGTTAAATTATACTAAAATCTGACACAGAGTTGATGACATAGAATTTGCAAGAACGGAGGTCAACAGAGTTTGAAACAAAGATGATTGATATTTATTTATTTATTTAAACTTTTCACACAAAGGCGGACTTAATGCCTTAGGTAGTCTCTACCAGTCAACCAAGGGTGGTGAAGAGAAGAAGGGGGGGGGGGGTGGAGAAGGGGGGAGAAGGGTGGTGATAGGTGTAATAAAAAAGTTACTGTTAGCCAGCGTCACCCCGCTGCACTGCTGTTAAAAATTCTTGATCCTTCTGACTCTTACAAAATGCTCCCTACAAAATGGTTGAGCTGGATGGTGCTGATCCACGCGTCATATTCGTGAACGGGCGCCGTCGGTTGAGACTGGTCATCTCTTAACTGCCAAGGCTTATTTTTAATCTTATTATCTGTATTGTTTCTTCATTTGTGTGTTTTTTTTACATTGTTCTCACATATAGAAGCAACAAGAATAATGTACCCAGGATTTTGTAATATCTTGATTTAAACGTGTCCATGGAGTTTCTTGCCCGTTCTTCTCCATAGAGATCTACGCTTTGGAATGGACAAGTAGCTTCAACTTTCTGACTAACTGACCGACTACTTAATTTTGACAATTCAAAAGTGCCTGTAATGGTTTAATTGAAATAAATGCTTTGAGTTTGAGTTTGAGCTTATCTGACCAAGATTATGTCTGGACTTTAAAAGAGACTGTGACCTCTGAGTTTGTTTCGGCCTTTCTTCTCAGAGCAGTCAGATAGGAAACGCCGACCTCATCTAGCTTTAAAAAAATATGATTGTCGTGTAAAAGTGTTTGTAAAAACCTTCTTACAGAAAATAAATCATTTACCACTTACCCCATGAATTTTGGAACAAAGCTCTTGCAATCCAGGGCTAATGTGGACCATTGGTCATTGGATCTGTCCAGCTCCTCCCGTTATCTTTTACGGGGTCTGCCAGGACGCCTCCTGGCTGTGTCAGGGCTCCACATAGGGGTTATTTTGGCCCGTAGCTAACTGGACAATTCTGGTCACATACGGAAGACATGGACACCCGTCCCACTTCAAATTACTGAATTTTTTAAGCGATGTCAGTAAACTTATAAAAGGAATTTTCAGGTAGCCCGGGAAAGGGTTTCTGGAAGGTTTTGGGAGGTCCAGAAGTGGGAAAGTACTCATAGGCTACCAAAAAAAAGTGTAGTGAATAAGATAGATAACGCCAAACAAGTGGCCGAATTATGGGCCGAGTACATTTAGATTGCCATCGACACGCTAAGAAGAAGATAGATAATATACAGGAAGATTTTTTTATCACCATCCAAATTTTTACAGGGTGTTCTATCCATGAATATGAACAACTTTCACAATGGGACCAACTCTGAAATCACGAAAAAAAAATCAGCTGTTTCATACAAAAGTTCAATACCTACTTGACCAAAATGTATGAAAGCTAGGCGTGGTCTATGTAGTCATCATTGTGAATATATGTAGTTTTATTTTGAACAAGTAAGTAATCCAACTTTGTTCTTTTACATCTTTGAGTAAGAAGGTTACAAGGAATAACAGTGTAGGTACCTAATGTTATTCTTTTTTTGTTAATATCAGTTCTTCTATATTTTTCCAGGCCTTGCCTGTTCGACGCCGGTCTCCCGTATCGCGGGAGGTACCCCGACCACCACAACGCAGTATCCTTCCATCGTCCAGGTGGAGTCGGCGGGTGCGTCCTCCGGCATCTGGTCGCAAACCTGTGGAGGCCACATCCTGACTGCCAGATATGTGCTGTCAGCAGCACATTGCTTCCATGGAATGTGAGTAGTTTACTTAAAATGTCCATCGTCTTAAAAAAATATTTTTGGAACGAAGTTACATACAGGGTGTCCGGTAATTAATGGTTAACCTCTTCAGGGGTCATTGTACTTATCATTATGAACAACTATTATTATGGGATCAACCCTTGAATCGCGAAAAAAGAATCAGCAGTTTCCTAAATTTTGACGAGTAATGCGAACATACATCAACAGTAGAGAACAGCAGATTTTTTTTTTTTTGCGATTTCATGTTTGGTCCCGTAGTTAAAGTTATTCATGATAATAAGTACAATGACCCCTTAAGAGGTTATCCGTTAATTAACGGACACCGTGTATACGTGGTTATATACGAGGAATATATTTGTGGAAGTTATATATAACGAAGGTATATGTATAAAACGATTATTTTCTCTACACAAGTTATGAACCTAATGCTAGAGTTGACAGTAGTGCACGAACAAGGAGCTAACTTTGTGAGAGCCTGGAGCCTGAGATAGGTTTATATAAAAACCTGTATTACAGGTCACCAGGGCTCCCACGGCTAAATGCCTGTTATTTGGATACACGACATAAAACAACGCAGGATACTTAACGAACTATAAATTAATAAACACAATAATATAAAATTAATAACGAAGTTCTATGCCGCAGGAGTAGGTATATACTGATAGAAATCGTCACGTCGAAAAAAAAAAAAAAAAAGCGTGTTAAGAATCTGTATGGAAGGACTGATTGACTTCTGTATTTCCAGATTCTATAAACCCAAGAACCGTCGCATCAGGGCTGGTTCCTCCACCCGCAGCTACGGCGGCCAGCTCGCCTACGTGGATGTGGAGATCAACCATCCGACCTATGGTGCCAACGACATGGATGGCGACATATCCTTAGTGCGAATCTTGAATTCCCTGAACTATACGATCAGCGTCCAACCGGGTTCCATCATTGCGCATGGTTTCCAAATGCCTGCAGAAATACCTGTCGATATACTTGGTTGGGGCGCTACGGAGGTTTGTGAAATCACAGTAATCCTAATCACACTAATATTATAAAGGCGAAAGTTGGCGAAAGTTGTTGGTTGGTGAGTATGTGTGTGTGTTTATATGTTTGTTACTTCTTCACGCTCAAACGGCTGGACCAATTTTGATGAAATTTGGTATAGAGATAGCTTGAGTCCCGGAAAAGGACATAGGGTACTTTTTATCCCGATATTCCCACGGGATCGAGACTTATGCGGGTAAAACCGCGGGGCGCAGCTAGTTAACAACATTTCTCTCTTTACAATATCAACAAATAGATTTTCATATTATTATGTACTCTTGAACTGTATAGAAGATTTTACTTACAGTAAGCTAAGTCTGGGTGCCCTTGAAGAGGTTCTCTTAATGAATTTCGCTGTATAAGAAATCGACATACGCTGGCAGAAAGGCATTCACAAGTTGTTGCCCTTAAATTGGTTGTGTTTCATAGTTATCATTTTCATATTTCAGTTTAATCCTTGTAGTCTGGTTGATACCTACGATTCTTGTTTCATTTTTGCAAGAATTCGGGTTCCGTTTTTTATTTTACCTACAAGAGTAATTTACTCAAACTATCTAAATGTCCATCGTCTTCAAAATATTTTTTGAACGAAATTATATATATACGTGGAATATATATGCCCTTTGATTATTTTACCTCCCTATTTATATACTTGTACATATTATTATTTTAAGATTGTTAGCTTTTTAAATTATGTAAATATGTAAAGAAGACTGAATAAATATCTAAATACTAAACTAATCCTTAACTTTCATTAACAGATTGGAGGCTTACCTTCCAACGTACTTCGAGAAGCCATGGTCTACATCGTGGACAGGAGAATCTGTGCTGAACGTTACAGCGCTCTGTCCATTTCTCGCGCAGTCACCGAGAACATGATCTGTGCCAACCGCCAAGATGTCACAAAGGATGCCTGTCACGGCGACCTTGGAGGTCCCATGTACTACGGCCAAATCCTCGTCGGCATCCTATCCTGGGGCGAGGGTTGCGCTAACAAGGATTTACCCGGAGTCAGTACTGCTGTCTCCTCGTATACCAATTGGATTATTGATACTGCAGTTTAGGAGTCTTTTTAACCGAATTCTAAAAAGGAGGAGGTTCTCAATTCGGATGTTTGTATTTTTTTTATGTTTGTTCGCGCATAACTCCGTCGCTTGCCAACCGATTTGAAAAATTCTTTTTTTGTTGGGAAGGGTATACTTTCCAAATGGTACCATGAAAATTTTATCGAAATTGGACAAGCGGTTTTTACAAAACACAACAAAAATTTAAAAATGTATCTACATTGTCTACATTAACGATCTTTTCGTTTACTTTTTTGTAGGGTAGGTACAACTAATAAAAAGTGAAAAATAAAAACTTTTGTACAAGAAAAAAAACAACCGACTTCAAAAAAAAAACACTACAAAGTGATAAATAACTTTAATTTCGGAAGTCGGTGTCAAAAAACGAAAATGCGGAACCAACGACACCGACTTCCGAAATTAAAGTTATTTATCACTTTGTAGTGTTTTTTTTTTTAAGTCGGTTGTTTTTTTTTTTTTTTGTAAAAATGTTTTTATTTGTTTCCTGCCTCTCTGATTAATAAAGATTAGCAATCAGTTCAGCCTCCTTCGTATGCGATGCTGATTTTACATTGATCCAGTATTGTAATCCAGCTCAGCAATCCAGTGACGTTGGACTGGCTATTGGCTGCTTACCGGCTGCTCTTTTTAAATCAGTGCTGGATACTGGATGCTGGATTGTATTGAAAAGCGTCATTGGTCAAACAACAACGACCCACTGTCACTGGATTTCAACACTGGAATATGATACTGGGTCATTGTAAATTCCGGTTTCAACCTCAAATAATGTACAAACGCCAGCACATCAAGCTACTACAATTTGTCAAATTTCTGTAATAGATTTTCAACTTTATCGCTAAATTATAAGGTTCAAAGTTGATTGGGAAAATTTGACAGTTTCGGGTAGCTTGATGTGCTGGTGTCTGTAGTACAATATTTTTTTTTAAGTACATCTTCCATTCTTTCTTCACATCAATATATTAATTTGGTACCTATCCGAACAGCTTTAAGGCTCATAAATAAATTATTTATTTTCTGTAAGTAGGTCTGTACAAACACTTTTCACGTCAATCATATTTTTTTAAGCTAGATGAGGTCAGCGTTTCCTATCTGACTACTCTGAGAAGAAAGGCCGAAACAAACTCAGACGTCACAGTCTCTTTTAAAGTCCAGACATAATCTTGGTCAGATCATGTGAAGACATGTAGATTGGTATTTGAAATGATCTTTTGAAGAAAGAACCACACAGATTGAGCGGACCTGTCCAGTCAGTGCACGCATTTGTCAAAAATCGTGCAGCTCAACTCGGAACTTGAGGAGCTCTACGATTCGACAAACAATACCAAATACATTAATACATAAAAAATATTGTTGTTTTATTTAGTTGTGCCATGGTTATTGTTGTTTAATCTGTGATAAATAAGGTACTTGCAAGATCATCGGTAATTGACTTGATCATGATATGTGCGTGCATGATACGATCGATAATATAATAGTCGTACGCAAAATACACGCATTGACATGGAGTTGCGGACACCAGCCCGTATTACATAATTTAAGGGGCTTACACGAGCTAAACGCAAAAAAACGGTAGTTTTCGAAACAATAAAAGTATATGATCGCCTACAGTAAACAAAATCAGAAAAATATATGATATTCTTCAGGATATATGCTAGATAGATAGTGTTTTGAAAACACAATACAACTAATTTGGTACGATAGAAAAAAATCATGAACATACCTCTAAAAAACTTTCTTTTTACAATAAAAACCATACTAATATACATACAATCATTCTGATTTTTTGTCAGATTATTCTACAAGTAACATACTAAAATGATAGTGTTTTATTTTTTTATTTAAAACAATAGTTTTTTTGTAAATCGAATATTCATAGTTCCGAACATAAAAAGTGCGCATGTGTGCGTGAACGCCCGCGTAGCGACACTGCCGGCCGAGGCCTGATGCTATACGGACGTGTCGCTCTTTTCGCCGCACTATTTCCGTCAAGATTGTTATGTTTTTGTTAAGTTTTATTTGTAAATTCATTGTTTATTATTATTTGCATATCTTCTTTCCGTAAATATTTTTATTTCGTGTAAATATAAAATACTTTTAAGTTTGTTATGTATGGGTGCAAGGCGCGCGCCATCTATTGTACGGCGAGTCCCAACTCCCGGGCGTTTCACTTGTGTCTACCGGCAGTGGTCCGCGTAACCTAACAAAGTTAAAATAGGGTAATAATTTGTAAATAAATGGGAAATATAGTGAAACATTCCGTTAGGAGGACTACAAAACGTTCATATAAAGCAAAAGCCGAACATAATATGAACGAAAGTAAAAAGTATGAGCATTTTATTTTTAACTGAATATTTTTATTTTTGCAATAAAACTATAAATTTTGGAAACATCTAAGAAAGTGCAGTCGGTGTTTTCGACTTCACGTACAACTGTCACAGTGACGTATGTGGACGACGTGTAGATTTGTATTCGAGAGTCCCCGGGTTCGATTCCCAAGGTTACGAAATCGTACTTTCTTTTTAAATTTTATTTAAATGTATTTTGAATTTTTAGATAGATAGTGTTTTGAAAACATAATACAACTAATTTGGTACGATAGAAAAAAATCATGAAGATACCTCTAAAAACTCTTTTTACAATAGAAACCATACTAATATACATACAATCATTCTGATTTTTTGTCAGATCATTCTACAAGCAACATACTAAAATAATAGTGTTTTATTTTTTTAGTTCAAACAATAGTTTTATTGTAAATAGCATATTCATAGTTCCGAACATAATAAGTGCGCATGTGTACGTAAACGGTAAACCCCCGTGCGTGTAGCAATAATGCCGGCCGAGGCCTGATACTATACGGACGCGTCGCTCTTTTCGCCGCATTATTTATTTGTACCTACATACATTCATTGTTTATTATTACTATTTGCATATCTTCTTTCTGTAAATATTTTTATTTCATGTAAATATAAAATACTTTTAAGTTAAAATAGCGTAATAATTTGCTATCAATTATATCATTTGTAAATATGGGAAATAAAGTGAAACATTCCCTTAGGAGGACTACAAAACGTTCATATAAAACAAACGCCGAACATATGAACGAAATTAAAAAGTAAGAGCATTTTATTATTAGGTACTGAATATTTTTTTCGATATGAATTTTGGTAGTTTAAGAAAATGCACTTATTACGCATAAGCTCAGTTTTTTCGACGAGATACGCAATCGTTACATTGGCTTATGTAGACGACGCGCAGGTTCGTGTTCAAGGGTCCCCGGGTTCGATTCCCAGTGATACGAAATCGATTTAATTTTATTTAAATGTATTTTGAATTTTTAAATATATTTTTATAAATAACTAAAAAAACGTCTACAATGTAATTATCTTTCACAGGAGAAAGAAAGTCGAAAATATCAACACGGTAGTTACTTCTAATGCGTAAGTAGGTACCTACACGTTTTCTAAGCCATTGTAACAATAAAAAAAACCTAAATTTATTAACAGACCGCGACTTATTGATAATATGCATAAAGAAATCACAGATTCATCCGAAAATTGCGATGAAAATTATCACAAGCAAGAGTTTAATTTTTATTGATTGTGTTTATAATAAATAGAAATCATAATAATTATGTATGAATGTTAGGTACGAGTACCTAATCCTTGAGGCCGTTTACACATCATGCCGAAGCTGCAGCGGCATCGCCGCCGCCGCGGCGCCGCTGCATCAGTCACCCTTGGATTTGTATGAACACACGGCGCCGCACACTGGTTCACTTTGGCAAAACTATAGACTTAGGAATCGATGTGAGTCAGTGTGTATATTTTGAGTTGGTTTTTTTTTTACGTATTCCTCTTTTGATTACAAACAACTTTTTCTAGTCGCGTTTTTTTAAAAAAACGTACTATTTCCGAAAAAAAAAATATTTTGTGTTTTTTTTGTATGGGAGGGTATGTAATGCGTGCGTGGGTCAAAATCATACTCAGTAGGTATTCAAGAACACGTCATTCTCAAACAGAAATGACAAAGAAATGTTATTGTATCCCTCCCGCTTTTCGAGCTACGGGCGCTCAAAGATTAGAAAAAAATAAAATATTTTGTTTCCATTTTAAAAGGTGGTATGTTTAACATAAGTACGGAATCAACAGGATTCTACAACCGTGATTATGGTTGAGTTATAATTAGATACTGCTTCAATCTGAGCCTCAATCAGAGCCTGTTCTTCCACGATGTTCAACTTGTTTTCGTTTGAAAACTTAAAATAAATTGGTCAGCAGAACATTGTGGAAGATGGCTTTGGATTCTCCCATACCTTTTCTTCGCCACAAACTAAGCGCAGAGGCACAAAAGAACACATAAACATACTGGAATCGTCTTCGTCTGCCATAGTTTGCTTATACAAACTTTGCCCTGAAGCACCATCAAAGCCATACTTGCATATAATTGTTAACTCTTTGCCATCCAGCGAAGGTTCCACACGTAGGAATTTTCCAAGCTTTGCACAGTTTTATCCAAAATTTAGCTTTACTTTTACCTCTCCTTCCGTGATGTACAATGGTAACTTTTGGAGGGCAGCAGTCCTTCTTCGCCTCAAGGATGGCAGTATAAGAAGGACACAGTGGTACTCCTTCTTCTTTTGCACAAGATCTTAATGTTATATACTGCCACTTCGAAAGCTTCAATGAGGTCAAAATAAATAAAGCTTTATCAGCGGAATATATAGGCACAGTTTCCTTGGGCTTTAACAATTTATTTATCCTTGTAGCCTCTTTGCTCCGAGACTAGTTTAACGATATCTGCTATATTCTTGTCATGTGCTTTCAAACCGCAGCCTAATTGCGGAACGCCAAATCGTCAAATGATTCTGATCAGTTGGCTTCATTTCTATCACAATTGGCTTCATTTTACGATTTTCGAATTGCGAAACTCTAGTTTCTGCGCAGGGCCTTAACGATCATAATTGGTTTCATAATAAACTAGAGTTTCGCAATTCTAAAATCGTAAAATGAAGCCAATTGTGATAGAAATGAAGCCAACTGATCAGAATCATTTGACGATTTGGCGTTCCGCAATTAGGCTGCCGGTTGCATGAGCAAGGCTTTCAGTGCTATACGTTAGGAGGTCTTCCGCTCTCCTTCTCTTCTGTAGCGGGCTTAGCTCTTTAAATGGTTTTCTTGGCCTCACAACTGATGTTGATGTTCCAACACTGCACGTCTCCGGTGTGTAGGATGTTGATGCACCCTCATTTAAAACAAAGTCAGAACTGGAACGGGTTTGCTGCTCTACTGACACTAAATAAGGGGTCATCTTTCCTTTCATGATCTCAGGCCATTTTATGTTCTCTTGCAGCCATGTCTCATACTTTGTTATGTATGTACGTCTCGTGCGATTACACGAGATCCATTTGTTCCTCAACGAACAAACATAAGTCTGACAGAATTGTTTCAATACCCTCTTTTCATTTTCTGACAAATCAATAGTATTCTCAAAACCTTCAAATAAAACATTGGGCTGTGAAAAACAATTGTTGTTTGTCACAAACATGACAATGTCCAAATTGGTATCACAACCTTCCATCACAGCACAATAAAAAAAATAACGTAATAAGTTAGCGCGCACAAGTACTGAGAGCTACTGATAAAAGTAAGCTCAAACGTCCTGTTTTTATACAACTACCCTCATTATCGTTCGCTATTCTTTAATTAGGTTTTACAGACTTTAATATTACAGACAATAGAATTTTATTGTGACTAGGGCCCATTTGGCCCTGCTAGAGCTGGTTGATGCTCATGTCATTAGTATATAATTATAACTCAACCATAATCACGGTGATTAAATGAGTTAGTTCTTGGAATGAAATAAAAAAAAAACGTATATAATCAATATAATTTTTAATTGTTGTCATCACAAAGGTCATAAGCAGGCTAAAACTAACGATAGTATAAGTAAATCGATCGGCAAGTTAATTTAACCTCGTCAAAGATTTGAAAAATCACGTATCGAAAATTCAAAATTTCAAAAATTTGCTACGTGCAAAGCGGCGCCGAACGGTGCATGAATTGTATGTCATCTTGATGGCCGTGTATCGTACAATAGCTCGTGCGAGCTCCAACCTATCAGTTCCATTCAGTTTCAAAAAAATGTACATTAAGTGTTTTCTCCCATACAAAAAAAATAAAAAACTTTTTTTTCTCACGCGTGGAGCGACTGATACCATCCATACGTTAATATTACGTAAAGGGAGGTATACTAGACCCATTACAATTTTTGTTTTTTTATTTCCGAACTTTAAGTTTCTATGAGTATGGAGCTCGATTTTCAGACCACTGTGCGCCGCCCGCGGTGCCATACTATTATATTCTGTGGCGATGCCGCTGTATTGGTTTCTCTTGGATTTGTATGAGCCCTTGCGGCGCGCCGCCGCGGCGCCGTGTGTTCATACAAATCCAAGGGTGACTGATGCAGCGACGGCGGTGCCGCTACAGCTGCGGCATAATGTGTAAACGGCCTCAAAGATTAGGTACCTAACATTCATATATAACTATGATTCCTTTTTATTATAAACAAAATCAATTTTAAATCTAATTTCTTGCTTTTGATCATTTTCATCGCAATTTTCAGATGAATCTGTTACCTATTTCATTATGCCCATTATCAATAAGTCGCGGTCGGTTAATAAAAACATTAGGTCAGAATTTGTTTTATTTTTGTAATAGCTTAGATAACGTGTAGGTACTTGCGCATTAGAAATACCTAACTTCCGTGTTGATATTTTCGACTTTCTTTCTCCTGCAGACTTTTTTTAGTTATTTATAAAAATATTTAATAGATATATTTAAAAATTCAAAATGACATTTAAATAGAAAATTCGATTTCGTAACCTTGGGAATCGAACCCGGGGACTCTCGAATACAAATCAACACGTCGTCCACATACGTCACTGTGACAGTTGTACGTGAAGTCGAAAATACCGACTGCACTTTCTTAGATATTTCCAAAATTCATTGTTTTAGAAAAAAACACTGCAAAGTGATAATTTTTATTTCGGAAGTCGGTGTCGCTGGTTCCGCATTTTCGTTTTTTGACACCGACTTCCGAAATTATAGTTATTTATCACGCTGTAGTGCTTTTTTTGAAGTCGGTTGTTTTTTTTTTTCTTTCTAATTGTACCTACCCCACAAAAATTCAATTAACACTAGTGCATTGAAGAATCATCAAAATTCGCATAGAAATGCCGGAGATGCAGTACATTTATGCATATTAACTTCGGACATACTACATAAGAATAATTACCTAATGTATTATATACTAAAACCTTCCTGGAAGTATGTAGATCACATTAGTGAAAGAATGATCAAAATTGGTTCATCAGTTTTTTAGAAAATCTACAAATATATATACAAACATACACACATACATACATTACATACATACATACGGGTCGAATACACAACCTCCTTTTTTGAAGTCGGTTAAAAATGTTTTAAATTTCATTGAATCAGTTTTATTTCAAAATCACCCACATCCTTAAGTTTTTCAAGTCACACTCAAAACGAATAAAATTTATTATGTTGTCACACATAACTACATAATTTGTTTCTTATTTGCACATCGTTTCCGCGCCATCTATTAGAATACTAGGGCGTAATCTCACAAAACCGTTACTTCTAAATCTCATGTATGCTTTATGTCATAATTGTGATGGGCGTCGTCGTTAGATGGCGTTTGCGTCGATTCTGCATATGTGTGCATGCGTTTTTCAAGGACACTTAGGTCTAGTAAGCCTCTTAATATTTTATACCCACAGGTAGGTAAGTACAGACAGCCGCAAGACCATGGGTATATCTAATAATGATTGTAGTTAGGTTGCCGGTTGCCAACTTATTCCTGCTTGATGTAAATCCATTGTCGTGCAGTTGCTTATACATAGTATCTGAAAGATTAGAAAAAAGCCGCTGGGCGGCAGAAATAGGTAACTATGGTGGTAGGACTTTTACATAGAGTTTGTTGAAATCATAATAGGTAAGTTCAACTAATTTGATACGTTAAAAAAAATCATGAAGATACCTCTTAAAACTTTCTTTTTACAATAAAAACCATACATACTAATATTAATACAATCATTCTGATTTTTTACCCGACTGCGCCAGAAGGAGGGTTATGTTTTTCGAGAGTATGTATGTATGTTTGTACCTATGTAGGTGTGTATTTATAATTGTTTGGCACGCTCTGCGTCCTGAACGGCTCGATGGATTTTAGTTAGATTCGTATTTACTGTGAGAGTGACACTGGGTGTATCAAAATAAAAAAAACCAAAATGGCAGATTTTTGGCGCCTTCAAAAATTTTTTTTTTCTCGAAACCTATCGAGTGGGGTATCAAAATAAATGGTTTTAAAAGGTGATTACAAAAATATATACAATTTATATGGTTAAAAATAATTCAAAGTGACAAATCGTAAAAAACACGTACCAAGAACTAAATCGTCTGAGAAATCTTTCACATTTGTAAACTAAAAAGCTGGAAATAAAAAAAGTAATTAAAAAAATGAAAAAACCCGACTGCAACCTTATGCCAAAACTAACTGAAAAGCTAAAAACAAGCCCATTTTAAATAAAATAAATGTTGGAAGCTGGCGGGCCCATACCATTATTATAGTTTCAAACTCAAATGGGTCCCGCCTGCTTCCAACTTTTATTTTATTTGAAATGGGTCGGTTTTTTAATTGTCAGATTATTCTACAAGCAACATACTAGGTAAAGCACTAGTGTTTGAATTTTTAAGTCCAATAGATTTTTTGTAAATAGATAATTGCTTCATATTTTGCAATCAATTACCAGCGTTGTGTCATTGCGTTTCCCTTTCTTTTCTATGCAGTCCGACAGTGACCGCGCCTTATTTCATGTAGTCTAGTAGGGCACGGGGGCCCACGTCTGCTAATTAATTGTGCCAGAATCATCAATCAATCAATGAATCAGCCTATAGTGTTTCCACTACTGGGACACAGGCCTCCTCTCGGTGAGAGGGAGTGGGCCGTAATCCACCACGCGGGCCCAGTGCGTGTTCGTAGATGTCACAATCATGTCTTTGAATTTTTTGGTTCTAGGATATCCCGGTTTCCTCGTGGCAGTGGTGATGAAATAATTTGCATAAAGCAAAGCGCCTGTCTGGATTTGAACCTACGACCTATAACTCGTAAGTCACCAGAAAGTTCATTGACGCCGTAATAGTTATTATTTTTTTTTTTTATATTTATGGAAGTGACATCTAGCCTGTTACAAACGAACTTATATTACTAAGTGGCTCTCCTTGCACCGCACAGTTGCTTTTCAAAAAGTTCAAGCTAAAAGTTACAGATGGCGCTGAGTTAAAAAAAAATAATTTACAATAAATACCTTTCTTTCTTTTTCTTTCAGTCATAAAACATACAACTTTGATACTGTATTTTTATTTATAATGCGTGTTTTCGTTAAACAAGGCAGTCTTAAGTGCTCTAAAGCCTAAATTTCATTTCATTTTGACCACATTCCACCGGCCCCCTTCTACCTTCGGACATCCAGACAGACGCACTGCAAATTACCATCCCTGCCTAATTGCTATTCCACCAATTCGCACTAAGCGTTTTCAAATGTCTTTTACAATGCGCACGACAAAAGAGTGGAACTCTCTACCTGCGTCTGTGTTTCCGAGCGCATACAACCCGAATCTCTTCAAAGTGAGAGTGAACAGGCTTCTTCTGGGCAAGCTCACTCCATCGTCGACTTTGTCTCTGTCACCTCTGACCTAGATTAGACCTGACTAGACCTGGCTAGTACCTAACACCTGTGTCTGCTTTGTGTCAATAAAACTACACATGAATTAGAACCGGGTAGGTTCTTGTTGTTTAAATTTTTCAATTTACCGTACCGTGATCATATTATCACGGTAAGGTAAATTGATTTTTGTCACAATCCGTTATCAGTGCAAGCCCCCAGTGCATGATTATCATCTATCATAAAAGTGAGCAATTGTTAGGTATAGGGTGTTATCAAAGTTCAAATTATTTTAGAGATCCGTCATAATCTATAATATCTATACTAATATTATAAAGAGGTAAAGTTTGTGAAGTTGTAGGGAGTTATCTTCGGAACTACTGATCCGACTCCAAAAATTCCTTCACCAATGGGAAGCTACAGTATTGCCGAGTATCATAAGGTAAGTATACTTATTTTATAATAAAACAAGACATTTCACGCGAACGAAGTCGCGGGCTGAAGCTAGTTATGTTATAATGCCAATAAACTATAGGTGCATCTGCGGAATTTCACTCACCTAAAAGTTACCTAAAATAAACAAAGTCCTTTTTCGACGAAAAACTACATAGCGTCGCCGTGCAGTGAAAATATCGTAAAAAAAAAATGTTTTTTCTTTTTATCTAATTTTTGTGTAGACGGCGGTTTGTTTACTGCTCTCAAAACGGTGAAGGAAAACATCGTGAGGAAACCGGCATAGAACCAAAGATTCGAAGACATGTAACATCCACCGACCCGCACTGGGCCCGCATGGTGGATTACGGCCCACTCCCTCTCGAGAGGAGGCCTGTGACACAGCAGTAGGAAAATTATAGGCTGATTATGTTATGGTTTATGTTTATGTGTAACCTCGTAATGCATCATAATTATTTAGAACAAACGTACACAGCGCTATGATGCTTCTAATGCCTTCTAGGTATTCATGATATTGAAAACCTGGGAGAACGTCAAGGACGGTCATTTTTCAGACAGCATTTATCTTCCCTGTAAAATAAAGTTTCATGCAATCACGTGGTTGTCACTACACGGCAATGTTCGGTAGGTACAGCAGCTCATGTGCTTCTAAACTGCCCGGTGGTCGCCACGTACAGGGCAAAGTACTTCGGTAACCCAGGTACCCTCCGTGAGACGGTCAGTAACACCAAGGCGATGTTGGCCTTCCTTGAGGAGCTGGGGTGGATCGAATAATCAATTTTTGTGGAGTTGCGGACACCAGCCCTTATTGCCTATTAGGTAGGTACATCTATTAAAAGTTACAAATACTAGTTTACATTCTTACTATACAGAGTGTCCCTGGAAGTATGGATCAAATCGAATAGGGGCGTGGGCAAGGTCATTTCCAAACTTTTCAACCCTGAGAATGTCGGTGAATTTTTTTATGGTTCAAAAGTTATGACTCATTATTTTTTTTTTCAATAATTTCGCATAGTGCTCAAAGAAAAAAATCATTAAAAAAAAAAACTATCAACAGTGGGAACCATAGTTTGGTTCACCACATATTTAATGTTGAATTATCAGAAATTCTTCGGAGATTCATACCTAGTTACAGTGTCTTTGGAAGCCGTGCCCAGTTTCATCCTCAAAGCCCAACTCCGATTTCCTTAAAAAAATTGGATAAACGGGTCCCAATAAACCAAATATTGTTACATTATCAGATGCTTAAAAAAACTAATTCATCATTATAATAATATACAACCGAGATAAACTAATACTGCATGTAAACGATAAGTCGTTCATATAAAATGAATTAAACAAAGATTATGTTACATTCGTGGTCACAAACAATATGGCGCTACTGTGCTGGGCTGCTGTACTGCTTGCAGGTATATTATTTGACATTAATTCACTGCTTACTGCTTGCTTTATATCTATAATTATGTTTATTTTCGACGTATGCTATAACAGGTATAACTGCTCTGAGATTACTAATAAAATATGCTACTGTGTCCCAAGAACTGTTATTAGACGAGCGGTGCGCGCACGTCCTCTTTTTGCTGTGTCCCATTGCCGCACCAATGCTGGTCTGCGGGCGCCTCTACGTCGCTTGTGCAAAAACTATAATGATTTTTGTTCAGAAACTACAGAATTAGATTTATTCTCAGTGTCAGCAAATAGATTTCGTTCTGCTTTTTTAAAGAAACTTAAGGATTCCGATGTATAGTTGTTTGAACAGTCTTGTAGTCTTACTCGCATAGATAGTTCATTAGTAAAGTTACATGAATTGTATATGCTGTGGATAACGGTGTGAGTTTCACATTTGTATTATATCTTTGTTTCTTATATTATTTGCGCAGATATAATGTGTTACTGTTTGTTTGTCCCAAATAAATAAATAAACCACTGCTCATGGAGCAGTGGTGACCCAAAAATAATGGCCGCGACATACGAGTTGTAGGTCGTAGGTTTGTATCCAGACAAACGCTTTACTGAAGTGAAAACTTGTCAGTGAGTGATGGCAAAGTATTCTGTTTGTGTTTTGTTTTCACTTCTGTCGGCACTCCCGGAGTGCCACTAATAACTAACTAATAAGTAGTAATTAACTATTTTTTCACTTCTCATGCTCTAAAAGTTCGTCTTTATGTTGTGCTTAGGCGACATAAAATCGCTTTTTATGTTCTAGTGCATAAAGTAAATTTTTCTTCTGAGACTAAGGTAATCAGGCCCAACAGCCACACGCGCAATAAAACTTCGCAGATTAAAGTCGTGCTTTATTTCATTTTCTTTAATTTATACCACTTCCGTGTTTTCTATCGTTAATTTAATAAAATCAGCTAAAATAGTTGTCATTTATTCTTTAAAAACTCAAAGAAACGTTTTTATGACTTGGCAGTATGAAGTACATACCCAAGCCGAATGACAAATGTTGAAATTAAAAAAAAAAAACTTTTAAAAAGTTTCGTGGCGGTATTAGGTATCTGTGGTGGCGGGAATTAGCTATGCTTTGCAACATTTTTGATTAATTATGTCTCTGATTAGTTATGTCGTCTTTATGCCTGTTTCATTTTCTCGCAATCGAAGTGAAAAGCAGAGTGTATAACTCAGGCATAAACGAGCCATTTTACCCCTCGACTTAACTATCCACCCTCGCCTGCGGCTCGCGTGGATATAAACGTCTCGGGGTAAAATAGCTTATTTTATGCCTTAGATGTACAATCTACTATTAAACGTAGTTCTTAATATGTATACCAGCGCGTAAGGCGCTTGGTGTGGCCAGCAGTCGGTAACAATCTGTTTCCTTATAAAATTATGTTATTCCGTTTAAAAAAGCATTCCAAACATCACAGTTTTCAGCAACTACAAAAGCATTTTCTATCTATTTTATTTCTCACATTATTATTCCAGGTTTCGCCTGCTCATCTGCCGAGCTGGGCAGCCAAACTTCCATTGAGGAGTACGCCAGCATCGCGCAGGTGGAGGACCGCGCAGGAGTGCTGTGGCTGCAGCACTGCGCTGCTAGCGTCCTGACTTCCTACCACGTTTTGTCCACGGCACAATGCTTCTCTGGGGCGTAAGTATCCACTCACTATTTTAATCCATCCTTAGGCACACGTTAAGGGGGATAAAATTAAATTATAAATGATTTATTTCTGTAAGTAGGTTTGTACAAACACTTTTACACGTCAATCATAATTATTTTTAAATGATGACTAGCTTCTGCCCGCGCCGTCCGCGTAAAATTTCACCCTCCCCCCCTTCACCCTTTTAGAGGTAGAATTTCGATAAACCCTTTCTTAGTGGATACCTACTCTTCACAAAGAACACACTCTCCACATTTCATGTCTCTAGGACCAGCGGTTGAATCTGTGCGTTGATATATCAGTCAGTCAGTCCGGACTTTGAATTTTATATATTTAGATAAAGATAATATCGCGTTTTCTATCTGACTACTCTGAGAAGAAAGGCCAAAACAAACTCAAAGATTCAAAGTCCAGACATAATCTTGGTCAGATCATGTGGAGACCATGTAGATTGGTTTCTGAAATGGTCTTTTGAGAAAAGGACCACAGAGTTTCGTGACGTCGCATTTGTATAAATCTAAAATACTAAAACTCAGCTGAAGTAGAAAAATGGGGTCTCCCTTGTTTCATCGAAAAGATATTGACAAAGTAATTATCACTTCCAAATCAATTTTCCGCATAATTTCATTTGCCAAATCATTAATTAGCAAATAAACTCTTCACAAAAAATTGTAACGCAAACCTAATGTTTGGCAAGTGAACGTTTAAACAATAACTTGCTTACCAACTAGTACTTTTACCAATTTTAATGTAGTCAAATATTTCAGTTGACATAACATATTTTACGCAAAATAAAATAAGCCAAATATTTCATTTTTATGTGGCTCTTGCATCCAATGTCGACGGAGCCCCGCTTCGATTATTCCAAATATTGCATTGGTATAAAAGGGGTTGCTATTTGTTTGGATACTGTGACAAAATCTTTTAGGCAAAACGGCAGGATCCCGGAAAAATGACAACTCTTTCGTAGGGCACTTTAGAAGAAAATAGATTTTAGAAGAAAATTGATTTTGAATCTTGCGTATGGTACTGTAGAGGCTGACTGTGAATCCACACCTATTTGTGGGACAGGCTGGTTATATTTGAAGGCATGTTCCATTCGAACGTTCAAGCGTGTGTCAAATATTCTGTTAGTGTTTTTTCTTATATTAGAAGCAGTGTTAGTTTTATCGTTGTACAATAAGCGTCTCTTAAAATGCTGTTCAAAGCTTAACGCCTTATAATCATGTGGCGTAAGCACGTCCTATGCTACGACCCCCTCTACAATTGGCGACTTTTTGGAATTTGGGCGTGTGTGGAGCCAAATACTACACAAGTTTAATTACCTCAAAATTATTATCTTATAGGCTTTATTTCAGCAAATTAATAAGAAGCGATACCCAGTACATCCGCACGGGCATTTTTAAAGAAGCGAAAAAATTCACGTACCATACTGTGTGAAATCAACGCCGGAGTGGTGGTGGTGGTAATAGCAAGGATTGCACCATGTCAAACGCCGTACATTTTTCAGGCAGTGGTGCAAATTGCTTCGACGAATTTCTCGTCCAATTCAGGCTCGTTGCTGCCATTAATCAATGGCCCGAAAGCAATTTAGCGCTCATATTAGGCGCATATCTACAAGGTCCCGCGCTTGCATATTTTAAACTGATATTGGTACAAAGATTTTTTTTTATGTTAGTGGCATAACTTTTCCCGCAAACTTTTAAGCCAAAAAAAAAAACAGTTCTTGTATTTTTTTTTTCTTTAACCTTCTAAACAAATCCTCTTACATATCCATCTTTTTCATAAAACGTTAACGTTTTCTTCCATGTCTTTCCAGCACCTACTCCGACCGCACCAGGCGCATCAGAGCTGGTACCTCCTACCGCGGAACAGAAGGCATCGTCCGTGAAGTATACCGGGTCTACATTCACCCCACTTTCGGACAGCTGGAAAACGACGGAGACATCGCTGTGGTCCGGCTGCAGGATGCTCTAACCTTGGGAGATACTATCAAGCAGGCGCTGATTGTTGGCAATGGGATTTACTTGCCTACTGGTCTGCAGTTGACGCTTGTCAGTTGGGGAACCACAACTGTAAGTATAATGTTTTGGTTTGTGGCGCCATCTACATCGCCACAGGCGAATTACGCATCACACTGACGTCACGCTAAATCCTGCATCGCGCAACTAGCTTTTATACAGCGTCCTGACATCAATTGTCGAGCAGTAGCCCACCAGACACGACACCCGTCTGGTCGAAGGATCCTCCCTTTTCTATAGAAGATGAGTGAACTTTACACCCTGTTCCTCATACCTCTACAGCAGTGGCGTGCATTGCATGTTATAGGCATATAAGCAGTGCCTACCTCGATATATCAATATAAGCCTGTCAATTACATTTTAGTGAGTGCCCCACAATAATTAAGAAGCTCACTAAATTATCATACCTAACAAAAAACATAATCTTTAAAAAAAAACATACTCTGCTCTCCTACTATCGACGGAGCGGTCTTTACTCGTTCAAGTTAATACGACAAAATTAAAAATACGTACGTCTCACGCGTAATACCATGACGTTCGACCTTCGCAATTTATCACCCTTAAGTTTAAGCATGCCTAGTCAAATAACCACACTTTTGACCTCATTTTTTTTCTGATTAGTGATCGCGTTTGCCTAGACTAGACCTAGACTAGGCCTAGTGCCTACCTATTCTGAAAACCAATGCACGCCACTGCCTAGTGCCTACCTATTCTGAAAACAAATGCACGCCACTGCCAGTAGCCCACCAGACACGACACCCGTCTGGTCGGAGTATCCTCCCTTTTCTATAGAGGATGAGTGAACCATACACCCTGTTCCTCATACCTCTACAGGTACATCTTCATCATTGGCAGCCATGTTTCACTTGTATATCTCTTCTTCCAAATTGCCATATGCTTCTCTAGCTGGCGTGTTTTTGTTTTGTTAATTACCCAAAAGTAAAACTTAATTCCGGTATTTCTTATAACAATGCAGTTCGAATATCATTTGACAACCTGTCTGTCAAAAGCTCACGATACGACAATCAAAGAAGAAGCAGTGCTCCGAAATCTCTGCTAGATCAAATTAATTTGGATAGTGAAACTCCACAGACGCAATTATTAAACATGATAAAATAAAAAAAAAAAAAACAGTGGCACTCCGGGAGTGCCGACAGAAGTGAAAACTTGAACAATTACGTGTATTTTTTGAATCGTCACATAAACAAAACACAAACAGAATACTTTGCCATCACTCACTGACATATCGGAATTATCGGATATACATTAAAACCGAGTACATCCCGAGGAAAGCCGAACACATCCGAAGCGGTGTCGGTTACGGTAACAGTGGCGCGAATTGCCCAACGCGCCTAAAGAAGTTGCGTCAACGACTGTTGTTAGTTAGCCTAGCCTTTTCCCAAGGTTTTTTTTTTTAAGTTTCGTCAACGACCGCTGTTAGTGTAGTTACTTAAAGTAGGTATGATTTTAGAAAATCTGTATTTTTTTTTTGGTTTTATCGTGTTAAGATATATCGATACCGATCACTTCTGTAGAGTTTCGCTACCTTATTTGATTTGTACCCTCTATAGTTCCCTAACACCATTGGCAATAAAAAAGCTACTCGTAAATACACACGAGCGGCACGCGTCAACGGCAGAAGCAACTGCAGCCGTGTGTTCCGTTCTGGCCCGGCCACGATGCCAAACAAGGCCAGGGTTATGGCAGTAGAGTACTGTACGGCTATGTGACTTTTGGTACTAGAAAGAGAAATAATAGTACCACATTATTTCATGACCCACCACCACCACCATTTACCACCACCACCACCACCAGTGGCCACCAGTGGCCGGGCTACAACGTATCCGTCCTTGCACGGCCACGCTTAGATCGGCTGAAATCCACAACTCGTGTCTGAAATAATTGTACGTGTTATGTACTATAAAATAGACCTACTTATATTTAAAAGAAAACCTTTCAAATCTATTTAATAGTCATTTAAATTTTTCAGGGTAGAATATGCCTGACAATAATTCAATAGCAATAGTATAACTTGACAACTTACAATAACTATTCAAGTGTCGTAGGCGCTTAATACGCAATAGTCATGAAATTAATAATGTGGTACTATTATTTCTCTTTCTAGTACCAAAAGGTACATATCCGTACAGTCTACTGCCATAACCCTGGCCTTGTTTGGCATCGTGGCCGGGCCAGAACGGAATACACACTGCAGCCTCGTGTATATGAGCAATAGTAACCATAGTTTTTTTTACACAGGAGGGCGGCAGCACCAGCAACAACAACCTCTATGAGCTAAACGTATACACAGTCAACGGAGATGACTGCTTAGAGACCTACCTGGGTCTTGAGGACTTCCCCAACAACACCATTACAGAGAATATGTTCTGTGCTGGTCTCCGGGACACCCAGGGTCGGGACTTGGACTCTAGGGATGTAGGCGCTCCCCTGTTCTACTCTGGAGTCACTATGGGTTTCGTTTCCTTTGGCGTGTCTGATGGAGACGACAGCATTCCCGTTGTGAGCACCGCTATTACGTCTTACACTGACTGGATTGTGGAGACGGCGACTTATTGAGGAATTTGTTTGTGAAGAATTGGGACTGTATAGTTGACTTATCGAATTAGCCTACAGTTTATTTTAAGGTCTTATTAATAGTGACTTACATTATATGTTAAGACCGATATTGTACCAACACTTATCGCAAATAAATTGATTTGATTTGTACAAAACCAAAAGATTGTATTTTTATTTTACTTTCTCACAATTTTACATCTGCCTCTGAAACTTAAGGCTGGTTTTAGTCTTACGCCGACGGCACGCGCACCGTCAGCGCTGACGGCCGAGATATATGAACTTCTAGGAAGCGTTTTTGAATGACGCGTAGAGCTATCAGCGCGCACGGTGGTCAGCGCTGATAGCTACGCGGCCGTACGCGTCGCGCGTCGGCCGGCGCCCCGCGTAGCTGTCGGCGCTGACGATCGCACGAGCGCCTCTGCTTTTCAGACCTATATATAAAAGTACTCTGCGGCTTTCAGTGAGCGCACAGAGTACTTAAGGCCTCGGTCTCCTATTAAATGATATGTGCGGCGTCCGACTTCAGCGTAAACGTTCCGATCGACGTCTGAACGCCAGATACCGCGTCAGCGGTCAATACATCTCACGCGAAAGACGACGTCTCGTTCACAATAGTAGTCGACTATCAGTGCTCGCGTGTAGTCGTGTGGTATGAAATGGATATAAATTCGACACTATTGATGGGGCTTGTGTTACTTGACGAGGAGGCACAAGACGACCGCATACGCAGAAAAATCAGGGCAGCAAGGCACCGATTATTTATGAAGAGACAGAAAGAAGGATGTTTCCAGATTTTGGTAATGAAACACTTAAAAGATAACAATACTAAATTTATTGAATATTTTCGTGTCAATCAAGAACAATTCAAACATATTGTAGAACTTGTGCGGGGATATATAATAAAACTGCCATCAAAAAGGCATCCTAAGCCCATTTCACCTGAAGAAAAAGTTGCTGTCACACTGAGGTAAGATAATCACTTTATAGTAATATACTCGTAGTACCATTTAGTCAAATTAAAAATCAAATATTAAATCAAAATCAATAAAAAAATATTTTCTTGTCCGTCACAAATTATAATAATCACTATCCCAAGAATGTTCAGGCATAGGAGTTACTGCGGAAGACAGTTTTACCTCCGTGTCCGTTATTAACTGACAAACTTTTGCTCTGATTAAAGCTTGTCACGCGGTGGGAAATTTTCCACCACTTCGGCCATTGACTCAAAAAACTTTTTGATTGCCGACTGAGGTTGAACTTGCGATTATTTCTGTGTATTGTTTACTAGCGCCTCCAGTAAATTTAATCTTTGACTTTCCTGTTTATCTAGTGTTTCTTGTAATTTATTTGGCTTCCGTTTCTTAGATATTGACGGACCTAGAGGTGAAGCATCAGTGTCATCGATGTTCTCATGTGCAGTATGTCTGTTTTCGGCATTTACCTCGCATTCAAAATCCAAGCCAGTACTAAACTCTGTATTAGGCACAGTTGTCTGAGTATTATCGCATTCAGAATCAATGGTATTCATGTCTATATTAGTATTAGGGATCTTTGTCTGTGAATCATTTACAGTAATACCTGTAGCTGTACTACGCCGTCTCTCAGGAGCATCTGACAAAAACGACATTAGATTCATATATTCCCAAGTACTATTTAATCTCGCTGAACCTGTGCCGCTGCCTTCTTTCGTCTTTTTATTATACTGGTCCCGAAGACTTTTCCACCTCTTTTTACATTCTGAAACTAAGAGGAATACTCATTAAAATATATTTTAATTTATTTTTCAGATTCCTCGCCACTGGAGAGGCCATGCGATCACTAGCTTTCCAGTTCCGTATATCACATAATTATATGTCATTGATCATCAAAACAACTCTTAAAGCAATGTGCAAAAGCCTTGTTCCTATATATTTGCCAAGTATTACAACAAATATTTTAAAGCAATCAGCGGAAGGATTTCTTTCGAAATGGAATTTTCCATGCTGTGCTGCAATTGATGGTAAACATGTCCGAATTAGAAATATTCCTAACTCCGGATCTTTATACTACAACTACAAGAATTATTTCTCTATTGTTCTGCTGGCAGTTACAGACCCAGACTGCAAATTTTTATGCGTGGATATTGGTTCCTATGGAAAAGAAAGTGATAGCGGAATATTTGCCAAATCCACTATAGGCAAACAAATACTGAATGGAACTTTTCCATTTCCATCAGACATTAAATTACCTGGCACGGATATATTTTTACCCCAATTTATTGTTGGTGATGGTGGATTTAAGTTAACGCCACGTCTTATGAAACCCTATCCATTTGTTCAGAGCCAAGAAGATACTGAGAAAAGACAATTTAACTACAGACTGAGCAGAGCTCGACGTACTGTCGAAAGTGCATTTGGCATTTTGGCTAATGTTTTCAGAATTTTTCATTCACCAATACACATGGACCCTGGTACCATCGACTACTTAATATTGGCGGCATGTTGTTTACATAATATGTTAATAAATAATAAATGTGCATCTAGTAACAACTGTAGCGACAGCGATATACCAATACCATGTGAAAATTTTCGATCTCTCAGGCGAGCAGGGGGCACAGAAATTACGTCAGCAGTAAATATTCGCAATGAACTTAAGTCCTATATATGCTCACAACAAGGGCGGTTAACTTGGCAAGATAACTATTAATAAAAATTAATTAATAAAAACTTACCAGGCAATCCGACTATTTCGCTAATTTTTTCCCAACATTTGTGTTTATAAATATTATTTTTATGTTCTTTGTCACTTTTATTGTATATTGCATTATAACATTGGACTGATTCAATCAGTAATTCGTCTTTTTCTTTATTAAATTTCGCCATCTTGTACTGACGCCAAATACGACATTTACGCGGCAATGCTTCCAAATAACTAGTGACGCGGCGCAAAGCGGTTGGATGCCGCCTACGGCGTTCATACGGCAACGTCAGCGTGTGAAAGAGACCACAACAGTACATTTCTATAGTAAGCATCGTGACGCGGCGTACGGCGTGACGCTAAACGCGGCCGAGGGCGTTTATAGGAGACCATAGCCTTAGTGAGCGTTCTAGTGTCGAGCGGAGCAGACGTCGTCAGCGCGTACAGTCATGGACTCATGGCGAATCTATAGAATATAGGCACGATTCGTAAGCTGAAATGGACCAGTTTATCCTGTATTTTTGCCAGTAATTCGTCAAAAGTTCTAGTTGACATTCGAAAGTAATTAAAGAATTTACTTTCGTCAGCCCTCAAAGTGCCATATAACAAGACAAAGTCTCCTGCAACGGCTCTCTGCTCAATTAATGGATGAACATGGAGTCTTCGTCGTCGCTGGTTTTTATTTTTTTGGGATAGATAGTACAAAGCAGCAATAATTAATACATTCCGCATTTTGGTCGTCGTCTGTACAGTAAGGCGGTCAGTACGATACTAAAATGAGCCACGCTGAGCCTCAGCGCTGATAAACTACGCGCTGAGCTATGAGCGCTGACGGTGAGCGTGAGACTAAAATCAGCCTTAGTCTGGTTGACCGAACTACTGAAACTTTCAGTTGCGATAGTTCGACTGGGTTGTGGAAACGGCTAGGTATTCGAACTGAATACATCTAAGACCGCTAAAGGAGTTGCCTTTAGTTTAAATTTTAGTGAATCTTGATTATAAGATACTAGCTGCGCCCCACGGTTTCACCCGCATAAGTTTTGATCCCGTGGGAATATCGGGATAAAATGTATCCTGTGTGTTAATCCTGATTATAAACCATCTGTGTGTCAAATTTCATACAAATCCGTTCAGTCGTTTTTGCGTGAAAGAGTAACAAACATCCATGCATCCTCACAAACTTTCGCGTTTATAATATTACTAGCTGCGCCCCGCGGTTTCACCCACATAAGTGTCGATCCCGTCATCCCGTGGGAATATCGGGATAAAAACTATCTTATGTCCTACCTCTATACCAAATTTCATCTATACCGGTTCAGTGGTTTAGGCGTGAAAAAGTAACATACAGACAGACAGAGTTACTTTAGAATTTATAATATTAGTATGGATTAGTATGGATAGTTGTCCTACTAATATTATAAACGGAAAGAATTATTTTGATAATAATTGACGTCCCATTCTGGTACTTTAAAAACGACCAGAGCGCTTATAAGTAAAAGCAAGAATTAATAAATGACTAGCTGCGCCCCGCGATTTCACCCGCATAAGTGTCGATCCTGTGGGAATATCGGGATAAAAACTATCCTTTGTCCTTCCCCGGGACTCAAACTATCTCTATACCAAATTTCATCTAAATCGGTTCAGTGGTTTAGGCGTGAATAAGTAACAGGACAGACAGACAGACAGAGTTACTTTCGAATTTATAATATTAGTCTGGATAGTGTCAGTGGCGGACTAAGCCTTCTTTAATCATGAATACAGGAACAGGCAGATACTTTGTCAACAACAGAAAAGCTAGAGCATCAGACGAATAAACGATGGAAGCGAGCTCCAAAATCTTAGAACCCAGCCCCGGATATGCAAGGTTCACTTTTTATTTTTATTTTTTTTAATTTGAAATGGGCTTGCTCTTGACTATAGTCTAGGTCAAAGGTGACAGAGACAAAGTCGACGATGGAGAGAGCTTACCCAGGAGAAGCCTGTTCACTCTCACTTTGAAGAGATTCGGATATTCTTTTGACTATTCGTACATGGATAGGAGTTACTTTGTCGACTTACGAAAGTCTGAGAAAAAAGTTAATTTAAGTCTCCGCACAAGTCTTACAAACAGATGGTGATAGTTCCTCGACAGAAAACATAAAAAACCAGCCAAGTGCGAGTTAGACTCGCACACGAAGGGTTCCGTACCTACCACCGTATATCATTTAACACAACATATATAAAAAAAATCACGTTTGTTGTATGGGAGCCCCCCTTAAATATTTATTTTATTCTGTTTTTAGTATTTGTTGTTATAATAATAATAACATTTATTTCAGACAATGTCCATATTACACAACACACACATTTTAAAAAACACAAGTAGGTAATTCACATCAAAAATAAACAAAACAAAAACAAAGCACACAAAAAGAAAAGCAGTTAAAAACAGTTAAGGAAACATTACACATATTAGGACCGGGAGGAACTGTCCACTGCTCACAGTGCCGTATGCAAATGTATCCAGTGGCGCAGCAGTGGAGAGTCCCACCTGTCCGCGAACACACTTATTATACTGTTGCTACAGGACCTGACACGACTCAGCAGTGACGCACACTGCTTCCTTATGAGATCATGAAACCCATCAGTATGCGCTTCTGCGAACATAGTCGAAGCACTGCAGAATCGTGGCAGCCCCAGCAGCACCCTAAACTATATTGTTGAGACAAATGCCGTCTATGTAGCACCCGGCACTGGCACTGCTGAGTTCACCGACCAGTCGGTTAATGTACAGGTTGAAGAGCTTCGGTGAAGTCAGTCCACCCTGTCTCACCCCGCACTGCAACCTATACACATTCGAGAAAGAGCCTGCCCATCTGACACTATTTTTCTGGTTGCTGTACCAATACCTAAAAATAGATATAACTTCCGAACTGCAATCTGTCTCACCTTCGAGCTTGCGCCATAGTTTGTCATATGACACCAGGTCGAAGGCTTTTGAGAGATCGAGAAAGCATGCAAAAACGGGTGTTTTTCGATCACTATAATACTGAACAGTCTGCTTAAGACACATATATATAGCGGCAACAGAAATACATTATCTGTGTAAATTTCAACTGTCTAGCTATCACGGTTCATGAGATACAGCCTGGTGACAGACAGACGGACGGACAGACAGCGAAGTCTTAGTAATAGGATCCCGTTTTTACTCTTTGGGTACGGAACCTTAAAAAAACAACCAATTTATCATCTAAAGAAATAGACTCTGATTGGTTGGTAAAATCGCACCATACTCGTAAGCCCCGCCCTCCTAGTCTTTCGATGCTTGTCTTCAATGAATTCAATTTGTGATTGGTTCAAGATAACGTTTTAAGATCGATTGGGTAGCCTTCTCAATGAAATAATAATCGCTAAGTGGTTAGAAAGTAATACTTTGGGGAACATACTAGCTTCCGACCACGGCTTCGTTCGCGTGAAAGTTGGGAATTATGACATTGGAATCTCGTCAATCAATCAATCATCTCAGCCTATCGCAGTCCACTGCTGGACATAGGCCTCTCCCAGACTGCGCTACAGCACCCTGTCCTCCGCCTTCCGCATCCAGTCTACCCCAGCCACCTTCTTTAGGTCGTCGGTCCATCTAGCTGGGGGGCGTCCCACACTACGCTTGCCGGTACGCGGTCTCCACTCCAGGACTCGTCTGCTCCAGCGCCCATCGTTCCTTCGACAAACATGGCCAGCCCACTGCCACTTCAGCTGGAATCTCGTATCAGGATTAAAAAAAGAATTCTATGTCCTAACCCAGGCCATGGTTAATCCGTGTGTTTTTCATCCAAATTCGATCAACTATTGAAGCGAGAAGAGGTATAGTTAGTGCCGCGAAAGATGAGACTTGACACACCACGTGGTTTGACTTGCGCAGTACCTACACGAGTTTAGGTCTCTTTAGCGGTATTAGGGCTGAGCGCGGGACGGGGCCGGGTGTCATAGGGGTGGCGGAAGGAGCGCGGGAGGCACCACAAAGCGAGCCGTGTCCGAAGTATTTAAGGATATTATTGGCATTACATTACAAAAAAAAAGTAATACCCCTTAAAACTATAAAAAAACAGAAAACTATTATGCCAAAAGGGCCTCAGCTCAGCATAATGTCAGATGACAACACAAGGTGTATATACCACCTGATGCTGATTTTCCGCTGCAACCCAGCGTGCCATACGATAAAATAATAAATAGGTACAGATAGGAAAGTGTGTGTTTGTTCAGAATTTCTCTCAAGAAAATTAGTCACCTGACCTTCGTAAAGCAGATTTTCTTTTCTTAAGGGACCGTCTCCATGAGCGAGAGAATCGCGGCGATAGTCTCGCCGTGCCATCAAATTTTCGCCGCGATGATATCGCCGTGTGGAGACACGTTCTAAGAGAGTGTAAACTACGTGGCACGACGATAATATAGCCGCGATTCTCTCGCTCGCGGAGACGGTCCCTAAGGCTCTTGATTCACCCTTTGGCTACCTGCAGTATTGTTTCTCCTTTCTCTCTAAATCAATCCAAAGGTTGTCTTTAAAATGTCGCTTTTAGCCATAAGACCGCCCATTGTGTCACCTCTTGTAAAATACGAACACTCATATCTGTAATATTTATGGTGTACAATGTATGTACATAATAAAGAATATTCTATTCTATTTTTTATTTATTTTGTTGCTGAATGGGCAGGCCCATTCTCTTGACCTCGATCACGCCTGATGGAAAGCGATGGATGAGGTCTATGATGGAACCAGCGTGACCAGAAGATGCCTAAGGCACTGGTACTCCCACGCATCGACGAAACACAGCAGACTGCTTGACGCCGGACTCCGGTGGGAGGGTGGTTGCGAACCAGGCGGGCGTTAGCCCTACCACCGCAAGGGAAGAATTGGCCAGTCAAATAAGGTGTTGGGTGTGACTGTCCAGGATGCGCCGAGCGCGAGCGTTTAATTGGGTAACTGGCGGAACAAACTGCGCTACACGAGGAGGCTTCTTCATGCATTGGTGCTTTTGTTAGGTAGAAACATAGCTAGAAATATTGTCATATATCAAGACTGATGTCGCTGCAATTGCAATCATTTATTACTATATTTACCCCACCTAAAGATACTTTTAGAGCACATATAAAACAATCATAGATTATAAATAAAAAATACTGCATAATCTTTCGCAGTGACGTAAACTGATATAATCAAACTAGCAGCGCCCCGCGGTTTCACCAGCATAAGCGTCGATTCCGTGAGAATATTGGGATAAAAAGTATCTTATGTGTTATTCTGATGTATAAGCTATATTTCTGTAAAGTTTCATCAAAATCCATTCAGTAGTTTTTGCGTAAAAGAGTAACAAACATCCATCCATCCATCCTCATAAACTTTCGCGTTTATAATATTACTAGCTGCGCTGCGCCCCGAGGTTTCACCAGCATAATCGTCGATCTCGTGGGAATATCGGGATAAAAAGTATCCTATGTATTATTCTGATGTGTAAGCCATATTACTGTAAAGTTTCATCAAAATCCGTTCAGTAGTTTTTGCGTGAAAGGGTAACAAACATCCATCCTCACAAACTTTCGCGTTTAAAATATTATTAGGTAGTCTTGTACTCGTAGTAACAGGGTGTATAGTATACCTACGTACTATCTATGTATAATAAATTATCCATTTACTGCAGCTGCAGGCTAGGTCGTAAACAACACCTGTATCTATATCAATACATTTATTAGACCATTTCCTTTTCTAGATTCTTTAATTATAAAAATTGAGGTTACCTCATACCTGATAAAATATGGCACTATATTGGTTATCAACTGATAAAGAATTTATTGACTGCAATTCAGGTGGGCAGTTGCCGGGCACCCGGATGCCCACTTAGCAACTACGGGGATGACGATGAATATGGCCATGTGCTCGTATGTTAACGAGGGTTATAAGAGAAATGGTACAATGCAATTTACCCGATTTATTATGTCACATGGTGGGACTTCATTAAGTATCTACGTCATTCTAGAGGTACTTGCTGAAAATCAGCGCTGTTGACGATAGATTCGTCCGATGGCACAGCATTTTGCTGAGCAACATGCGACGCGCGGCTTAATAGTTCTTATTATTGTTGTTAGTTTGTTACAAAAGTATTTATTTTTCCACTCTGCAATTGGCATTTCGTTTTTGTTTTGATTCTTGTTGTTGTTTTGTTGTCATCTGCCAGTGTCGCGGGCGCATCACGGATTAATTTATATTGTCAATATCAATTTATGTGTTTTGTCTTTGGTCCCTTTTTTTTTATGGATGGGAAATCATCAAATGACCCCTCCCGCTCTGGGTGGAGCGAAGGGAGTGTCAGACTCTTACTGACTAAAACCCATCCGTGTTCCTTCCTTAGCCCTTTATGTTCCGGGGTAGCGGTAACCCTTTCGGACAATCCCGCACCTGTCTTTGGTCTCTGGCCCTGACATCAAGCAATGGACAAAATTGTCAACCTTTTATATGCTTGAGTGTGAGGCTTTTGACTACGCTGTACTTATGTGTAAAATATTTTATGTCTTTTTTTAATTGTAATATGCGTTTTGTTTGTGCAGAATAAACAATTTTTCTTTCCTTCTTTCAATGGAACAGAGGTATTGGCCTCGACTTGCGTTTCGTGGGTTTGAACCCAGACAGAGACGTTACTTTGTCTAATATACATCGACGCGAAAACTTTAACCAAGAATCCAGCAAATGATTCTAGACAGAATTCTAGCTCAGAAATTTTTCGTTTGTTATCAAAAAAAAATAAATAAAAAAATAGCTGTTTCATAGAAACGTGCAATCCCTACCCAGTCAAAATATATAAGTACTAGCAGCGCCCCGTGGGTTCACCCGCATAAGTGTCGACCCCGTGGGAATATCGGGATAAAAAGTATCCTATGTGTTAATCCAGGGTATCAGCTACCTCCATACTAAATTTTATCAAAATTTGTCCAGTCATTTGTGCGTGAAGAAGTAAGAAACATACAAACACAGCAAAAATTTTTTCCATGTCCCTTTCACCGTGTATGCAGAGGTTTCTTCCCCGGCCGAGCTCAAATTCAAGACAAGAATTTGTTAAAGAGATTAGCTCGAAGAAAAGGGCTTTGCACCGTAGTTGGTGAGCTATAAGCCAAAATAATTAGGAGTTAGTATATTAAGCAGTTTTTCTTTACTTCGCTGCTGTTATAACGGAAGCTATATCTTATGTTTATTGCAGATTACACGGCATATGAAGCGGTCTACTAAGGTTCCATTAGTCGGAACTAGTTTCTACCGCTTACCACTATCTTCTTTTTAGTTAAAAACTTGTGCAATGTTGTATGTACCACGTATTTTCATTTTGTGTATTTGATAAGGTCCTGTAGACCGATATAAACGTGTACAGTTCGACATAACTTAGATGTAGCATCGGCAAAATTCGTAAAACCGATCACATCCGAACTAAGTGCGCCTTCAAAATCACCAATCTTTATTACTACTTTAGGAAAAATTTATACATTTTTCCTAAAGTAGTAATAAAGATTTACGAATACGAATTACGAATTACGAACGTTTTACGAATTTTGCCGATGCTACATCTAAGTTGTGTCGGACTGTACCATTTACTAGGAAAAATTAGTATAGATACTGTAGAGATTTTTACCGGGATGACTTTTTCATCCAACCTCCACGGATGGTCGATAAGTTAATGGGTCAAACATCAACTCAGCCTATATCATTTGGGGTGCGGGATTGTCCGAAAGGGTTACCGCTACCCCGGAACATAAAGGGCTAAGGAAGGAACACGGGTGGGTTTTAGTCAGTAAGAGTCTGACGCTCCCTTCCGCTCCACCCAGAGCGGGAGGGGTCATTTGATGATTCCACATCCACAAAAAAAGAACCCTATTACTTCAATCTAGCTGGGGGGCTTCCTCACTACGCTTGCCGGTACGCGGTCTCCACTCCAGGACTCGTCTGCTCCACCGGCCATCGATCCTTCGACAAACATGGCCAGCCCACTGCCTCTTCAGCTTGCTTTACTCTGCAAGCTATAACGATAACTCCGGTTCCTTTCCGGATTATTTCATTCCTGATTTTATTCTTCAAAGAAACTCCGAGCATAGCCCGCTCCATACCGCGTTGAGCCACCTTAAATTTATGGAGCAGCGTAACTGTCAATAGGTTAAACGCTATTACAAAGAAAAGGGAAAGATTCGAGAGTCAGCTCGGCAAGCTGCTAGCGCCCGTTTTGATGTAAAATATATAGCTAATCATCATCTGCCTGCCTTTTCCCAACTAAATTGGGGTCGGCTTCCAGTCTAACTGGATGCAGCTGAGTACCAGTATTTTATATGGAGCGACTGCCTATCTGACCTCCACAACCCAGTTACTGGGAAGTACGAAACCCCTTGGTAGGCCCGCTTGTCACACTTTCGGGCTTCTGACGACCCGTAACGACTGTCGAAAGATCCACAAATGACAGCCGGGACCTTCCGAGGAACAGAAAGGTAAAAATGGTGTAAAGATGGTCAACCATCCACGGACCAACCACGGCAAGCGTAGCTTAACCTGATCGATCGACCCGTGCGGCTGTTATTACTTAGCCACAAGAAAGCATATCTCACAAAGTTAAGTAATATTGTTTGTTAAATGGTTAAACACATATGTAAGTACATGTGTAGGTATAACCTCAGCTGTAACGTACAGCCCGAAGCAATACCTTCACAAAATGAGGTCATAAATATAATGCCAACATAATAATATTTCCACCTGGTACCTATTACCTGAAAATAAACGAAAGGAAATGTAATAACATATTCATAAGTTAGACACCGCAGGTTCAGTTTGGTAGAAGGCGCGGTTAGATTAAATTACTAAGCAAATAAATCATTATTATTATATTATATTAAGTACGAGTATTAACGTTCAACTAGCGGCCGAAATGACATTCCGCCAATTCGTCTAAAATTTTCAAGGAGTCGGCCAGTCACAAAACAGAAGGTAGTTGCCCATTGCAAAGGGTAGTAGGCACATATGGAGAAGAAACTCCATGCATCTTCAACTTCAAATTAGTGTCCAAACACACTATGCCGAAGGAACGTGACTGAAATTCCGCGGCTGATTTTACGTTCCGACGTATTCGGCTGATATGACACACCATAAGTGCCGAACATACGCGACAGAAATTCAATTGCGTAACTTTGTGTGTACAACGGACATGCCTGCCTCCCGCTGCTCCCCGCCCCGGATCTTCTTTGGCAATCGAACCGAACTTCGGTCGCGTATAATGTGTGCTCTACAGAATAAGTTGCCGCTGAATTGCCGCTGAACTTACGTCCGACTGAATTTCGGCTGTACGCTATAACACAACGTAATTTCGGAATAATGTGTCGTCAGTAATTCAAATAGCATTGCAGGCGTAATCATGCCGAACTTCGGTCGCGTACCTTCGGCATAGTGTGTTTAGACACTTAGAAGTTTAATAAATTGAAATTCGATTAAAATATTTGAAATGCACAACACCTGCATCAATCTAGGTATAATCTATCCATAAGCCTTTCATATAAAAAAGACATAACGAATACCTACAGTATAGGTGACGATGTAAAAGATAATGATGATATCAAATGCAGCTGTTTTGGTATAAATATTCGCTCTGAAGATTCTTTGGCACAGTTCATTCGAGACGTCGACTTGAAAGTCAGAAACAGAAACCATGGTTTCCCTCGCTAGCTTCACTCTCCTGGTTGCAGGTAAAGTATACAAAGTACCTTTATTAATAACTAGCTTTTGCCTGCGACTTCCTTCGCGTGAAATTTCTTATTCCCTCGACCCATCTCGTCGTATTGCATCACTTGCCCGCGTCTCCTGCTCTATCACTTTGTTTCCCCATAGCGCTTTTGCTCGGCTCCTGAGGGTCATAGCGTGACGTTAAATAGCCTATAGCCTTCCTCAAGAATTGGACTATCAAATGCAAGAAGAATTTTTCAAATCCGACTGGTAGTTCCAGAGATTACCCCCTACATACAAACTTACAAACAAATTTTACCTCTTTTAATATTATAATAAACTAGCTTCAGCCCACGACTTCGTTCGCGTGAAACTTCTTGTTTCCCCCGAGCCACCCCGTCGTATCGCATCACCCGCCCGCGCTATCGCTTAACGTTCTTTTTGACTTTTTTTCGTTTTGCTCGGCTCCTAAGGGTCATAGCTTGATGTTACATAGGCCTATAGCCGTCCTCGAGAATTGGGCTATCAAATGCAAGAAGAATTTTTCAAATCCGACTGGTAGTTCCAGAGATTACCCCCTACATACAAACTTACAAATTTTACCTCTTTATAATATTAGTATAGATAATAATAGTATAGATAAAAAAAAAATAGATTCTCCCTAGGATTTTGTTTTATTTGACTAAGCTGACCATAATAACATACTAATCTAGTATCCACAAAGAATGGGGATCTTTTCTGCAGATTTAAAAATTTTGTGCCCTTTTTTTTCTACAGGAAATCAGCCCACTTTTCAAAACTTTGACCCCATAAAAAGTCCCGGTTTCTTATTGTTAAAAATCTTTAGTGTAATCAAGGAATAACCAGTAGATACATAATTATTTCAATTTTTTTTTTTTGTTTTCATGTCTACCCCCGGTTTTCAGCAAATGTAAGCTTTTGTTCCCAATTATGCCTTCTACCTTAATTTCTAGCCAATTCTTCTTCTTCAGTTTTATATTTGTTAGTTATTTATTTTATTCTGTCACATACCTATATTATTGTCCATATTTTTACTTCTCTTGACATTTCTCGGGACACTAGGGCCCCGGACCTTCGGAAGGCATATAAGGGGCCGAAGGAAACTCGCAGAGGCCTGTTAAAGTTTTTTAATAAAATAAATGGCGTGATCGGGGTCAAGAGCGCGCCCACTTAGCAATAAAAAAAAAATGAGTAAATAAAATGAGACACCAACCGACGTCTATCCCTGTACGCACTATGCAAGTGCACCCAAGAACAACCCCCGGTTGGTGTAGGACTATTGCAGGACATGGAAACAAAGATATTGGACTATAGGTTGTTAGTATTTTTCTTTATTTCACTATATACATATAAATTATATTTTTAAATATTAGAATATAAAAAAATATATAAAAACATTTAAAAATATAAAAAATAGTAGCCCACCGGTATCAGGAACAGGGTCCAAGCTACGGGTCAGGGCTCCAGAAAGAGGAACCTCCTAACAATGCGGGCCGTGTCCAGAAGTACAGCTTTCTGAATCAAGCCCTTGATCCAGCTGCCCAACGAGAGCCTCCTTAGGTGTTGGTCGAGGCTCTTGGCTATTAATCCATTTTAAGTATTTTTCTTATTATTATGATGAATTACCCTTTTCAATAGGTTTGGGGGCTTGCCACCACCTCTTAATGCAGTATTATTTTAATCTTACTTCAATGTGGGAAAGAGGTGGAGATGAACACCCTGAACTCCATCTCTTTCAAATATTTTTAACGCTTACCTATACAGGGTTATTGGAAAAACACCAACAACCTCTTAAGAGGTCTTTGTACTCATCATTATGAACAACTTTTACTATGGGACCAAAACTGAAATCGCGAAACTGTTCCTTACATTTATGTTCGTATAACTCGTCAATAACCCTGTATCCACTTGTTTATATTTTCTAGGCTGTGCCACCGTGTTCGCCGCTTACCCAGCGAAGATCGAGGACTTCCCCAGCATAGTCCAGGTGGAGACAGGTTTCGGCCCCGTGTGGCTACAAACCTGTGTCGGCACCATCGTGACCCCTCGTCATGTCGTGACCGCCGCTCACTGCCTTAGTGGAGCGTAAGTACCTACATATTACGATTTATTCCCGTCTGATCCCTGAATCTCCCTGCACCGGGGGGGGGGGGGGGGGGGGTTACGCGAAACTCCCTAGATGTCCTGCTAATGTATTGGCACTTGTCTCAGGTTCAGCTCACGGAAACTAAATTTCCAATACAGACTTGGTTATAAGTCGATTTTGCCAAATTGAGTCCTTTTCAAGTTATCGGATTTACCTGAATATCTTATCGTATTAATGTCTATTTTCAGAGTCCTTACTCCCCGTATCTGCCGAGTGAGGGCAGGCGCCTCACAGCGCGGTCGTGATGGTCAGATCGTGGCCGCACAGAACGCCATCAGGCATCCCTCCTACACCTTCAAGAGCTTCGATGGTAACGTGGGCATCATTCGCCTGTTGTCCCACCTGGCCTTCGGCTCCACAGTCCAGCAGAGTGTCATAGCGGCTGGAGGAGTCGTCTTCCCCGCTAACGTTCCTGTAACTATTGCTGGTTGGGGACGTACTGCTGTAAGTTGAATTTTATTGCTAATTTACTAGTTCCTGTCTGCGACTGCGTGAAAGTCGTAAGATACATAATATACTAAAATAACAGCTACATTTTTGTAAAATTCCCTCGCCCGTCCGCGCTATTCCTTCGTTTTTGTTTATCGTGATTTCTGTTTTTTTTTTTGAATTTGTTCGGCACCTAATGGTCCTAGCTTGATGTCTAGTAGCCTACAGCCTTCCTCATTAACCTTTTGAACGCCAGAGTATACGTATCGCCGTACCCGTGACGCCAGGCCACTTTAACAAAACAACACACACTTAAAACAACAAATTTCTCGATATTGGTGGTTTATTTATATTAGTTTCATGTAATACAATATAGACGGAAGCTTAAACTTTTAAATTATATAAATAAAAACACACGAAAGTAATAATTAAATTGTTTATTTCATAATATGGTGCGACCCGTGCGACGTGTATTTTGCCATATATTTGTGACGTTGGCGTTCAGGGTAAGATTTCGTTTGTCACATATGTATATGTGACAATGACGTTCAAAAGATTAAATAACCTCCCTCAAGAATTGGGCTATCAAATACATACATATTTTTTAATTCCGACTGGTAGTTCCAGAGATTATAACGTTCAGACAAACAAACTCTTCAGCTGGATTATAAGTATAGATGATAATATATAGTACTGATAGATAAACTAGGATGTTTTTCAAACGGATCATACACAAAAACTTAAAACATTCATGTTTAAATAAAACCATTTAGGTACATACACTTTTGAATTGTTAAAGAGTTATGCATTCAGAATGTTGAAGCGGGGTTCCAAAGCGACATTCTTTTAAATCTAGTTATAATAAAATTATGGCATATGGCATTGTTTCCACATTCTTCGCATTTCGCTTTCGAGATGAGCTAAGCTCTTTGATTCTTTATATTTTTTCGTTCACCAACTAAACTGTAATTCCATCATATTTTTATTTATTTATTTATAGCCTTTATCAGACATAAGTATACATATTTTTTTTTATATATAAGTTTGTTTTTATTCTGTGTGCTCTTTGGCAAAGGCCTCCTCCAACACTTTCCAATCTTCTCTCTCTCGCGCCAGTCTAGTCCAGGTTTTTCCAGCTGTTTTAACCACATCATCTTCCCATCTTCTGAATGCTTTTCCCTTTCTTCTTTTTCCTTCTCTTGGGTACCACAATTTTACTACTTTGTTCCATTTCTCTTCTCCTCTTTATGGCATGGTCAGCCCATTTCCACTTTAGCGTTCTTAATTTCAACACCACATCTTGGGTCTTTGTAGCTTTCCTAATTTTGCTGTGGTTGATTTTATCTATTTTCCTTTTCCCCATCATGCTTCGTTCAATGCTTTACTGGCAAGTTCGAAGTTTGGCTTGTTGAGATTTAGTGAGTGCCCAAGTCTGGCATCCATATATCATATTATGCGTCACTAATAGCCGTTCTGCTTTCAACAGCAAGAAGTGCTCTGGTCCGACCGCGACCTGTACAGCGCCCAGCTCCGCACAAGTGACCACAGCAACTGCGTCACGAAATATGATGAGCTGCTCATTTCCATCGAGGTCACCAGCAACATGATCTGTGCCACCATTCCCGGTACCGATGGGGCCAACTGGGGAATCAGGGATGGCGGTTCTCCGGTCATGTACGGCGATGTACTGGTCGGTTTCCTTGCTTTCGGTAGCCCCAGAGGTGCTAACGCTGGCTACCCTTTGCTCGCCACCGCCATCTCTCCTTACTCCGACTGGATCGTCGCAAATGCACACTAAGTTGAATATGGCAGCCTAATTTATTAATATATTTATTTCATTTTCATAAGTTTTTGTTTTTGTTTTTGCCTTTGAGTTTAATTAATTTTTACTAACAGTACATGTGTAAATGTATAGATCTGTTAAATACAACAGCACAAATGCCAAATGGGTGAACTACTGCAACTGATACGGTTTATGTATTGAATGCTACTTATTAACTTACAACTATTAGTCAACGTAACATTACTTACTAGTGTAAAACTGCTGTATGCATAGTAGCACCATGCATAGTACCAAGAAAAGATTTTCTCTGCGATCTCTTCTCATAGTTTTTTAGGGTTCCGTAGTCAACTAGGAACCCTTGTAGTTTCGCCATGTCTGTCTGTCCGTCCGTCCGTCCGTCCGTCTGTCCGTCCTCGCTTAATCTCTGTGACCGTTAGCACTAGAAAGCTGAAATTTGGTACCAATATGTATATCAATCACGCCGACAAAGTGGTAAAATAAAAATTGGAAAAAAATGTTTTATTAGGGTAGCCCCCCTATATGTAAAGTGGGAAGTGATTTTTTTTTTAATTTCAACCCTAACGTGTGATATATTGTTGGAAAGGTATTTAAAAATGAATATGGGTTTACTAAAATCATTTTTTGATAATGTCAATAATTTCGGAAATAATCGCTCCAAAAGTAAAAAACAATGTGTCCCCCCCCCCCCCCCCCTCTAACTTTTGAACCATAAGTTTAGAAAATATGAAAAAAATCTGAAAAGTAGAACTTTATAAGGACTTTCTAGGAAAATTATTTTGAACTTGATAGAAACAACAGTTTTTGTTCAAAAAAGACAAAAGTTGTACAAAATCATTTCTGGACTAAGTTTGTAGTATAATCGTATATGCAAGCATTTTTTTTTTAACTTCGTTTACATATTTTATTATCCTGAACGTATCTTTTTTCAAACAAAAAAAGAATGATTAAAATCGGTTCTCGCAATCCAAAATTACCACCGAAAACTTCTGGCACGTCTATGTACTAATTAGTAACCCAATTCCCCGAGAGATGGCGCTGTAGGTACTTAAAATCAAAATCAAAATCAAAAGTCATTTATTCAAACTAGGCTGAGAATCAGCACTTTTCGAACGTCAAAATTACAAAAGACAGTCCCCCAAAACGCCCGCCCTTCGCCACTTCCTAGTGCTTTCGCTGGGGAGAAGAAGTGGCGGAACAAACTCCCCAGCAGCACAGCTGTCTGTTCAGTTAGAAAAGAATTAATTTTATACAATACTATGTATGCAAAGTAATTAACATTACAGGACACAGAACCTTATATTAAATTATTTGCCATAGGTTAACTAGCCACGCCAATATACCAACAAATACAATAAACACTATACGTACTCAAGCAAAAAAAAATTAAAAATATAACCAAAAAAAAAAAACTTTCTGACCAAATAAAAGCCTCCAGGTATAAAGGGCGTGACAGCTTACATATATATGCAATGCTGGGTTCTGTTTACATAGCTGTCACTTGAAGTCACAAATGATAAACTAGGACCATCGAAGTAAAATAAAATAAATAAACAAGTTATTACTACTAATAACAACAATAAAACCATGGTCAGCAAGACGACCAGTCACCACAAGCAGCACCCGTTCACGAGCATAACGCAAAGATCAGCCATTACCCCCCTCGCCATATTTGAGGGAAGGAGGCAACCCGACCCCCGACGCTACCGCAAGCAATGACATCTAAGGGAGCATGACGAACTTGCTGCCGGTTGCTCAAGCAAGAATAATAATATGATCATTCGTTGAGGTCGCTAGCTAACCACATATTGCAATCAACTCATTAAAAGACATTGAAATGAGTAGATTATGTCAATAATAAATTACAATAAAATTAAACCTAATTGACTAAAACTCTCAACTAAAAAAAAAACAAAAAAAATAAAAATAAAATAAAAACAATTATATAAACTCATATAACCTGTCAGTAAGCTAATTCTGGAGAAAGAACATAATAATTGTCTTGAGTTAATCAGGGCGACCAACTATTCTTATCGTTTAAGTAGTCGTTGATGGAATAGTATGCTTTTGAACAAAGGTTGGATTTTACTTGAGCTTTAAATCTATTAAAAGGCAAATCTAGCAAGGAAGAAGGTAGCTTGTTATAAAAGGTTATACCAAGCCCAACAAATGAGTTATGAACCTTATGAAGCCGGTGAAAGGGAGCACGTAGTTTGTCCTTATTTCTAGTGTTAACATTGTGAGTATCACTGTTTTTAGTGTACAAGTGTATATTTTGCCTAACATATAAGATGTTGGCAAAGATGAACTGTGATGCAACCGTGAGAATACCAATATCTTTAAAAAAATCTCTTAGAGAAAATCTGGCGCCTAGCTGGTAAATCGCTCGAACAGCTCGTTTTTGCAGGACAAATATATTTTGTATATCAGCGGCTTTGCCCCACAGCAGAATACCGTAGGACATAACGCTGTGAAAATAACTAAAATAGACTAAACGAGCTGTATCAACGTCAGTGTATTGTCTTACTTTCCTGACGGCATAGGCAGCCGAACTGAGCCTTCCTGCTAGGCTTGATATATGTGGTCCCCACTGAAGTTTGGCATCTACTGTTATTCCCAGAAAAACTGCCGAGCCCACTGTTTCAAGCACCACTTTATCTAAGACGATGTTGGGTCCTAGATTTCTAACATTTGGTAAGGCAAACTTTACACATTTCGTTTTCTTGGCATTGAGAACTAGGTTATTTGACGTAAACCAATCCGTAACTATTGATAGTGCACTGTTTACGTCGTCAAAATCTTGTCTATTCCTGTCAACTTTAAAAATAAGAGATGTATCGTCTGCAAACAGTACAACGTCACAGATGCCCTTTAAATGGAATGGTAAATCATTGATATATACTAAGAACAAGAATGGACCCAGTATTGAGCCTTGTGGTACACCTAACTGAACTGGTAGCCCGGAAGATTTTACACCATTAACATCTACACATTGGAACCTATTATTTAAATAAGAATTTATTACGTTGAGAGCTTCGTTTTGGACACCGTAATGACGTAGTTTACGTAAAAGCGTGTCATGGTGCACGCAATCAAAGGCTTTGGAGAGATCACAGAAAACTCCGATAGCATTTTGAGATTTCTCCCATGCATGCATTTCTCTCCTTATTACATTGGGTCGGGTATTATCGAATTGTACGTGGGAACACTTATTGTGACGGACGGGAAACTACGGAACCCTACACTGAGCGTGGCCCGACACGCTCTTGGCCGGTTTTTTTTTTATTTTAATATTTGGTAATACCTACTACATACAATACAATTCCCTCGTTGGTATAGTGGTCGCTGGCGCTACTGCTAACGGTCCTGGGTTCGATTAATCCCATATCGAATCAAGTGTTATTGACACTTTGACAGGCGTGATGATAACATCACACCAATACCATTCCTCTCACAACTTTGCAGCAAGCCGTTGTTGGCTTACATTATTTTGTGTCTTTGAAAGGCGGCAGTAACAAGGTGACCCAAGGAATCAAACCCAGAAGACACTCGACAGTCGCGCTTGCGAGTCTTCCGACTAGACCATACCTCGTTACAACTCTAAACTGCGTTCGCAATTTAGATTCCAAATATGTAAATAAATATAAGTATTTTTGGAAAAACAACTTTAGTACCCACACTTAAAGTTGTTTGCGCTACAACTTTAAGTGATTTTTTTTCATCATGCTTTGTATTTTATTTGAAAATAGGCACATAAAAGATACTTTTGAACGTCAAAAATTACAATAATAAAAAATAGAATTGATTCTAGTCGCCCCTTCCAAAAGGTAGTTTTCGTATGGAGAAGAATGGGCAAGAAACTCTACCGTTACTCTTTTAAAATGTTTTTGACTACTACAAACGCGCACTGGGCCCGCGTGGTAGATTACAGCCCACTCCCTCTCGAAGAGAGGAGGCCTGTAGGTATCCCAGCAGTAGGACAATAAAGGATTATGCTGCTCCAGTGGCGTGCATTGCATATAGGCATATAAGCAGTGCCTACCTCGATATATTAACATAAACCTGTCAATTACATTTTAGTGTGTGTGCCCCACAATTAAGAAACTCACTATACCATATCACTATATCATACCTAATTGAATTGGCAAATAAATGATTTCTATTTCTAACAAAAAACAAAATCTTCATACAAACTCGCGCGGCAGTAGGCATCAGTCGCCGGGCGGCCTACTCGGCTCCCGTACTATTCGCACATTGTCATTGGTCTTTACTCGTTCAAGTTAATACGACAAAATAAAAATACGTACGTCTCCCGCGTAATACCATGACGTCCGACCTTCACAATTTATCACCCTTAAGTAGGCATGCCTACTCAAATAACCACACTTTTGACCTCACTTTTTTTTCTGATTAGTGACCGCGTTTGCCTAGACTAGACCTAGTGCCTACCTATTCTGAAAACCAATGCACGCCACTGTGCTATGCGTATGATAAAATATTGTATACATACATACATAATCAGCCTATAACGTTCCCACTGCTGGGACACAGGCCTCCTCTCTGTGAGAGGGAGTGGGCCGTAATCCACCACGCGGGCCCAGTGCGGGTTGGTGGATGTCACATGTCTTCGAATTTTTGGTTCTAGGACATGCCGGTTTCCTCACGATGTTTTCCTTCACCGTTTTGAGAGCAGTGGTGATGAAATAATTTACACAAAGTAAAGCGCCTGTCGGGGTTCGAACCTACGACCTACAACTTGTAAGTCGCGGCTGATACCACTGGGCCACCACTGCTCTCAAATATTGTATGTCATATTATAAGTTCGCACATCGCATCCACCGAAGTACGGTCTGGAGGACTTTTATTACATCCATTGATGGTAACCCATCCAGGAACCGACCGCGGCAAGCGTAGCCTAACCTTCGATCGACCCGTGCGGCTGTTATCATCTAGCCACGAGTGCCGTCACGTCACACGTGTACACGTGTGATTATATCTAGGTACTTGAATAGATAGATTAACGTTTTTAATCAAAAACGAAACCAGATATCAATACGATAATCCTATAGCAATTGTATTTTCCCTTTTGATACAAACAGCTGTATGTAATCGGCAATACAATTTATATTAGATCCGTTCACGTCAGGACTGGGGCGGAAAATACAGCCTCCCGGGATTTGGACGGCACTTTGTAACTATCTAGTTTCGGGAAAAACTGACTGCTTCTACAGAAAAACAAAATAATGTTTTCCGTTCTGGTAGGTTGAGCGTACTTAGAGGAGCTAAATAATTTATTAAATTGAAATCAATAACAAACGTGTCACCGCACTACGAGGGTCATTATCCATTATCTGTAGTGTGTCTGTGCGCCTAGTACACGCACATCACGCCGCTGCGCGTCAGTGCAGCGCCGTGAGGTCGAAATAAAAAAAATATTAAGCATTTTCAAAGTTAATGCTTTTGAGCTGAAATTTTGTACAGAGATTCTAGACCAGATACACTCTTCAACCCGTTTGTATTGATATACCCTTTCCGTAACACCCTGTATACGTACAAACATACAGATATACAACTTATATAATATTTAGCAAGTCTCGGAAAGATATCCAGTACGAGCCTGTGGGGGTCTCGTCGGTTACGAGGATATAAATCATCTGCATCACTAAATAATTCCTTATGCTTCCTCACAAACATACATCACACTAATATTATAAAGGCCAAAGTTTGTGAGTGTGTGTGTTTATGTTTGTTACTTCTTCACGTTCAAACGGCTGGACCAATTTTGATAAAATTTTGTATGGAGGTACTGACACCCTGGATTAACATATAGGCTACTTTTTATCCCGATATTCCCACGGGATCAACATTTACGCGGGTAAAACCGCAGTCCGCAACTAGTGTTTCATATATGTAAAGAGACGGTAGCGGTAATAAAGCCAAGCTTTTTAAATATTGGCCTACAGGATTTGTCAGGTCGAAGCGCGGAATAAATATAGGTGAACTTTGTATTTACTCCGTGGGTCGAAGCCCGTTTATTACTCTAATAACAGCCGCATGGGTCGATCGAAAGTTATGCTACGCTTGCCGCGATCAGTTCATGGATGGGTGACCATCCATTACTATATATCGAGACCTCTCCGTGCCTCGGAAAACACGGAAAGCCCGGCTGTCATTCGTAGATATTTGACAGTCGTTACGGGTAGACTGAAGCCCGAAAGTCTGTTGGTTTTAGGCGTAGCATACTCACATTAAAAACCTAGAATGAAAGACCTCTAGAGCTACCTTAACAGTAAGGGTTTGGATGTCGTTAGCTTTATCTAAAGCGAAGCGTTTGTGTCATCCGCAAAGTATGTCCCGTAAAAGTTTATGTAAGAAATTGATTAGGTCATTAGTGAATAATATATTTAGTAAAGGGCCTAAAACTGATCCTTGAGGCACACCGGCTGTATTGTTTAACATAGATGAACTATAGTTGGTTTTATAACCGTTTGGTTGTGTAGAATCAAGTTCGACAAACATTTTCCTATTTCATGATAAGAAGAGTTATAAGTTGTTGTTTACCTCTTACGCCATAGTGCTCCATTTTTGTGATGAGTAGTTTGTGGTCAATGGTTTCGAAGGCCGCGCTTAAATCTAAGTAAATACCAAATACCCTCTTTACAGGAACACAGTCTTTTTCCCACTTCGGTTGGGAAACGAAACTACAAGACGCCACGTGTACGATCCTTACATATTCCTTTTGCCTAACTGTTCCTCTTTTATCTAAGAAAAAACAAATAGATTATCTTTTCTAGTAATAAATTAATTAGCTTGAACTAGTAGTAAGCCACAAATCCAAGTTGTAAATTTTATTATTTTGATACAAAGATAAACTGAATAAATGGAAACACGTTTTTCAGAATACACTGACGAGGTTCCGTAGAATAATAAGTATCCATAATAATTGAGTTGGACATCGTAGTCACTCGTCATGGTCATGTAATAAAAAGACCTGAAATTGGAGCGGACAGAGATAGCTCTACGTTCTATATAGCTCCATCTCTTTTCCACACTGAAATAAGATTAAAATAATACTGCTATAAGAGGTGGTGGTAGGGTCACTGCGCAATTTAACACCGTCATCAACTACGGTTATTGCGAAACACACTAACAGTAGCATTGGCTTGAGTTCTACAACATTCACTACGTTTTAAGTTGTTGAGCAGAAAAAATCGAACATATAAAGCAATGGATTGGCAATATCCTTCAAAATGATGCAGATTGTATTACGCATTTAGGAGCTGGAGCGAGCCCAAACCTTTTACAGACTCGTTTGGCGAAACACAAGGAGAGCCGACCGCAAATGAAATACTTAAGACGAGGCAAAGGGAGGAAAAGGTGGAAATTATTCCCTTTTCGGCTATGTACAGAAACGAGCATATAAATAATTGGGCCATTTTAAAAAGACAACTATAGTCATCTAAAACTGGTCGCGCTACTTCAGTAACAGCCCGGAGTCTGGACTTGTGCCCAGATGATGGCAATAGGCTGGTCCCCTATGTAGTTCGCGTCAAACTTTATGGTGGCTCTGAAGTGCGCTTTTCGCTGCGCAGTTCCTCACCCCTCGCCCCCGCTGACCCGTGAATTTGTTACAGCGTGCAGTGCAGTGACTCGCCTTATGTTCCGAGCCGCCATAAAGTTTGAATCAGGCTGTACTTCCCATGAGTACTTAGGCATCGTTCACACCAAACGTATTGTCCGCCGCCGACTGTGAGTATAGTGTATTAACAACGCACTACGTAATAGCACAGAGTACTTAATAGTACTACGTACAGAAAGGACACTCCGCAGCCGTCGTCGTTCGGTTCCCCGACACAAATCGCTTTCCGCGCCATTTTTTACGCTACGCACGACAGCCAATCCTACTAGATTTCACGCACACATTTGCACGTATACAAACGTCATTTGGTTATGTAGTAGTAATAGGTAATTATTTTGCGAGCGTTGTATGGAGTGTCCAAGGTGTGGTAATAGCATATAGTCGGTTCGGTGTGAACGAGAAGTTAAATACACAACGTGTCCCAAAATTCAACGAAATGCGGGCACCAGAGGGTGGACCTGCTCATGACTACTCGAGAAAAAATAATAAAAAAAACTATTTTTTTTTTGAAATTACAAAAAAAATACATTAAAATCCTTCGAAAATGTACACCCCTTAAGATATTTTTAACTACCATGTGTGCATTTGCCTGCTTAAGTTTACAAAAAAAGTTTAGAAACCAAGTGTAGGTACAAACACGCGGTATGACGAGTATCGTCAGCACATAACACAGCCACGCACACACGCACACACACTTCCGACTTCGTCATTGTCAATTGTCTCGGACGGTGCCGGGAGCGTCCAACCGACGGTGCCATACACACACATTCACAGCATGTTCGTAGATTTGGTAACCACAAGTAAAGAGCGTGTCGCTTAGTGAGATAAAAATACTATTTAAAATGATTACAATGACATGACGAAATCAAAATGGTTTCATTTTTATCAACGGCGAACGGAGTGACGGAACCCTAAAATTAGTTTAAAGTGATATAAAAACTCATTCACGTAAATTATTACAATAAGTTTGTCAATAAAAAAATGGCGAAGCTGGCTTGTGTACTCCTGTTGGTAGCAGGTTAGTTATTTTTGTTTCTTTTTTTTTTGACTGCCCCCTCTTGGTCTCGTGGTCGCAAGCGTGACGGCTGAGCTAAGTCCAAGTTTCTTCACGATGTTTTACCTTGACGATGTCAATAATGTCCAAGATAAACTTAGAAAGTACATACATAATGATTTAAAAAAAAAAAGTATAAGTAGGTACAGACGCCAGCACATCCACCTACTACAATCTGTCAAATTTCTTTAATAGATTTTCAACTTTATTACTAAAGCATAAGGTTCAAAGTTGATTGGGAAAATTTTACAGTTTCGCGTAGGTTGGTGTGCTGGCGTCTGCACTTGCCCGGATTTTAACCAACATCCTCGTGCATAAGAGAACGGACTGGTGCTAAAAAGTAAAAAAGATCTAAGTGGTGAATAATCACTGTATATTAGAAAATAACATTTTATGAACTTTCATCAGTATTTATTCTCCATATTTATGATGATTTATACTAGAATAAAGATCCCATTACCATCATCGTAATCATCTGCCTAGCCTTTTCCCAACTATGTTGGGGTCACCTTCCAGTCTAACCGGATGCAGCTAAATACCAGTATATTACATGGAACTACTGCCTATCCGACCTCCACAACCCAGTTATTGGGTAATACGATACCCCTCGGTAAGACTGGTTGTCAGAATTCCGGGCTTCTGAAGTCGCGTAACGACTGTCAAAGATCCATGAATGACAGCCGGGACCAACTACTTAACGTGCTTTCCGAAGCACGGAGGGGTCATGATTAACTATCCACGGACCAACCGTGGCTAGGCGGCTGTTATTACTTAGCCACGAGCTCCTCGATCTCCCTTGCTAACCTTGCTAAATTCATTGTAACGACCATTTCAGCTGCAGCCTGCACCACCCACGCTAACCGCATCGTGGGTGGAAACCCCACCACCATCGAACGGTACCCTAGCATCGTCCAGGTTGAGTTCCGCTCTGGAATCCTGTGGGGACAATCATGCGCAGCTAATATCCTCACCACCAGACACGTCGTGTCTGCCGCACATTGCTTCGACGGACTGTGAGTACATTTTCATCATCATCTGCCCAGCCTTTTCCATAAAGCGGGGGTCGGCTTCCAGTCTAACCAGATGCAACTGAATACCAGCCGAGCGATTCCGTAAAAATCTTACCGAGAGAACTTCGGTGAAGTGAGCCATCAATAGTATCATCAGGTCGATTTATTCCGGTCAGTACTGCTATTCTGCAATTTATCTCACCGTGAAAACATAAGTGAAGTGAGCTTAGAGTGAGTTGTCAATCCCTAGCATGAGGTGGAATGATAGCTCACTGTAAGGTCACTTCACCTAAGTTATCACGGTGAGATTTTTACAGAATAGCACCGCTGATGCCTGAGCCCCCCCCCCCCCTCCTCGATCCCCTGCTAGTTTTTCTTCTGTCTTAATCTATGACTTATCCACTTTCATGTTAGGTTATGCACCTTACAAGCTCACTTCTTTACAGAATAGATTGTTTGTTGTTTAACCGGTCAAGCGGCGCGGATCGCCGATCGGCGACGAAACAATAGAAAATCAATTGTGCCTCATTAGCAGAGCTTGATAGATTAATGGAGCGACTGTCTATCTGACCTTCATAACCCAGTGGCAAAACGAAACCTCTTGGTAAAACTGCCTGGGTTTTATTTCCAATATGGTTTAAACTCACGAAAAAAACGTATTAATCTTATAACGGTTTGGATTTCTATCCACGTAAGCAATCTAATATTTTTATCGACAAAAAATTTTTTATCCGTTTATTTGATGCGCGAACGGCTTGTCTTAATCCCCTGTTAACATCGATAAACAATAGCATTAGATTAATAGCCTGCGCAGACGACGGAATTTAGTGCGCGGCGATAGAACGTATGGAAATCTATGCAATAACGCACACGAAGGACAAGTAGACTGCTGGGATTTCCATACATTCTATCTTTGCGGACAATTTCTCCGCAGACAAAAGTCCTTTGTCTGCGCAGGCCTTTAGGATCTGGAAAAAAAAACATCACTGAAGTGGCCGCGATTGCATGATTATGAACCTTAACTTTTAAATATAAAGTTTATTATCGTTTACTACTTTGATTGAAAAGTAAACGTATTTTTAAACTAACAACAAAATTATTCATGGAAATATAAAGCATAATTTCTAAGCAATAAGGTTGAAAAAACTATGTTGCAAACCAAGACAACAACATTATTTATCGTTTTATTTTTCCGGCCGTTCGTATGGTTGTCGTAATGACGAATCATTTAAAATAGCAGGCGTGCCCCCTGGTCCCAACACAGTGGCGTGCATTGCATATAGGCATATAAGCAGTGCCTACCTTGATATATCAACATAGGCCTGTCAATACATTTTAGTGTGTGCCCCACAATTAAGAAACTCACAAAATTATCATATCTAACAAAAAACAAAATCTCCATACAAACACGCGCGGCAGTAGGCAGTCGCCAGACGGCCTACTCGGCTCCCGTACTATTCGCACATTGTCATGGTCTTTACTCGTTCAAGTTAATACGACAAAATCAAAAATACGCACGTCTTACGCGTAATACCATGACGTTCGACCTTCGCAAATTATCACCCTTAAGTAGGCATACCTACTCAAATAACCACACTTTTGACCTCACTTTTTTTTCTGATTAGTGACCGCGTTTGCCTAGACTACACCCGGCCTAGTGCCTACCTATTCTGAAAACCAATACACGCCACTTTCCCTACATCATGTACCTACAGTTCTTCACAAAATCACTTCCATTTTCCAGACTTTTCAACCTTCGCAATCGTCGTATCCGCGCTGGTACCGATAGACGTGGTTCCGAAGGTGTCGTCATTACCCTCAGCCGAGTCGTCAACCACCCATCCTATGGCCGTCTCGGTATGGATGGAGACATTAGCGTGATCCAGCTGGACACAAATCTGGAGTACAGTTCAGCGATCAAGGCAGTTTCTATCCCTCCTCAAGGTTTCCAGTTGCCAAACAATCTACCTGTTACTCATGCTGGATGGGGCACGACTTCTGTAAGTAACCATTTAAAAAAACCCGGGATTTATCCACAGATACTAATATTATAATTTCGAAAGTAACTTTGTCTGTCTATAATATAGTATTACCTTTTCACGCCTGAACTACTGAACGGATTTCGACAAGGATACATGGTATCCTGGGAAAGGACATAGGCAGTGGCGGATTTACCAATAGGCTGAGTAGGCTGGAGCCTAGAGCGGCAGATTTAGGGGCGGCAAATTTAGGGCTAACATTATTTTTAAATGTCTTACTGAAATTAAAAAAGATTAATATTTATATACCTACCATGTTTTTATGGAAAGAATAAAAAAAGTGAATGCTCAAATTCAGGCTTCTACCGTAGATTTTATCACAGTTGCCTATCTTTACAAATCTCTTTGCAAGTTTTTCGTAGCTGATGAACGAGAACATTTTAAGTATTTTGAAGAAAACGCGAAGCAGTATACAAAAGACATGGGACATTATTGTAGAGGTCGGCAGGGGTGGCAAAATTTGAATAGCCTACTGGCGGCAAATGTGTAAATCCGCCACTGGACATAGGCTACTTTTTGTCTCAAAAATATTCCTGTAGGGGTGATATGGGAATGAAGTATGGAAAACGCAGAATTTTTTAAGTTAGGTTAGTTAATTACCGATATGCACGCGAGCGAACAGCTTCAATTATAACAATAGTATTTAATTAGGATCTATCAGTAAGTTCATAAGCTATCTCAATTAAATAGTTATTAAAGATGTTATTATAAATGAAGTATCATAGAATTTAAGTTCCAAGCTAGCAAGCATCATTAGTAATTATGTGTTAAGCTCAAAGATCGAAAACGCACATTGAGCGAAAAAACAGCTCACAACACTCACGGCTTTTCTTTATTGTGACAACGCGTTGTGGTCGTATGACATGATAGCCACGACACGAATTGGGCTATTGGTCTTTCTGCAATTGCCACAACGCGTCGTGAGCGTTTTTATAAGAGGCATAACACGAATGTTGTGATGTGGACGTTTTACAGTGACCATAACGCGTTGTTTTTCGCGCAGTTACGCTCAAAGACCGTAAACCATAGAGTATGTAATGTTCATTATAATATGTAAGAAGAGACGGGAGTCCCATAGAAAAAGATAAAACGTCGCTTGTATGAAACTTGTACTTTTACTAAATACCAATATAACAAAAATGACACAGACTATGCACAGACTGCACATGTTAAAGCGAGACAGCGATAACCGCCATTATGTTTAGTACACGTTTCATATTTTCTTCTTTTCTTAGATAGTTGCGTCAGACTGCCGAAAACGGACGTTTTCGGTCTTAGAGCGTAACATATGCTTCCCATTTAAATATTTATTTTTGCATGAGAAGTCTCACCACCATCCCTTTTCTACCACCAGGCAGGAGGCGCTGCTTCTGCTATCTTACGTGACGTGACGATCTTCACCATCGACCGGGACCTCTGCACCTCCCGCTACGCCAGCCTGTTCATCCCTCAAAGAGTTACAGAGAACATGATTTGCGCTGGTATCCTCGATGAGGGAGGCAAGGATGCCTGCCAGGGAGACTCTGGTGGTCCCCTGTACTACCAAGACATTCTTGTTGGGATAGTTTCCTGGGGCCGCGGCTGTGCTGACGCCTTTTATCCTGGAGTGAGCGCTGCCACCTCCTCCTACACTGACTGGATCGTGGCTACTGCCGTCTGAATATGATTGTGTTTTGTTGTTATTTATTTTAGAAATTGTAATTAGAAGTGTTACATTTTTTTTTGTGTTTTTGTTTATGAAAACCGCCGAGGTCGTCCCAGAAAGCGGTGGCAAGGTAACCTGGACGCGTACCGCGAGGACTGGTTTGAGGTGGCACGGGAAAAGACTTCCTAGAAGGACTTGAGAGAGGCCTTTGCCCAGCAGTGGGACAGTATAGGCCTAAAACTAAAACCATTCGTAATTTTTGCGGTTTGGTTTTCTACCTACCTTTTGTTTCTCACTAGAGTTGCCACTCATATGAAAGACCATCACAATATTATGTTTTAATGTGTAATCATCTTGAACTCTATGTTCAAGGCCTGGAAGTTCATATCAGCATGAAAAATTGACGACAACTGGGTCCTTTGGCGAGTACTGGTACAAATCGCCCCTTTTTCACATTTGCTTAAATAAGTATTTATTATCACTAAACATTACAAAAATTAACAACTTATTTAGAATAACGGATAACTTTTTTATGTCGTCATGCAAAAAAATTAATTCTAAAGGAAATACTTCTCACGCAGCAGTTCTTCAAAGTCAGTGAATATCAAAACCCGACGAGTATTGGTACGTTTACCTTAGTTTCCAAACCCATAGCCTTTACCTAACCTCAGACCTTCTGTCTGTAAGGAAACTTTACCTATTCCATGTTATCCTGAGGAAGCACGAATCCCTTCCGTATGATCCCACAAAGATGAGTATCAGTAGCAGGAAAAACTGCTTAGTCGCTCCAACTGTCCCAGTCAGATCTGTTTTTCTGAGAGGCAGTATGGAAGGCAATTTTCTCGCTTATACAACCTACTGAATAAAGAGTTACAGATCTATCCTTTGAAACTCCGTGACTAAAAATTCGTCCACATCGTTGTCAAACAAAAAAAGTGCCCAAAAGGCTGGCAGAATTGCCATGTAGTATGGGCTACAGCACAGCCCGCGCAAGGGTGTCGACACATGTTGTATCCCAACTTCACCTAACTGCATCATCACCTAATTTCCAAGGCATTATGGTCATTCCGCATCGTCTTTTAATACCGATATACATTGACCTCAAAAGATATAAACATATAAAATATTGATAAGTAATCAATGAACTGCCGCGTTGGTCTAGTGGTCGTAAGTGTCACTACTGAAGGTAGGGCATTAGGTTCGATGCTTGGGTAATTAAAGTATGGTGGCGGCATCTACATCGCCATATACGAACTACGGATCACACTGACGTCACGCAAAATTCTGCATATACAGGGTGAAATTGAATTCATGGGCATCCTTTTAAGGGGTCATTGTAATCATCATTGAGAACAACTTTTACTATGGGATCAAACCTGAAATCACGAAAAAAAATCAGCTCTTCCCTACATTTTGACGAGTTATGTGAAAACAAATGCAAGGAACAGCTGACCCCTGAAACCCGCCCTGATGACCCCTTAAAAGGATGCCCATGAATTTAATTTCAACCTGTAGAGTTTACCGCGCGACTAGCATACTTAATGCTTCATTGCATTCCATATGTATTACATAGATGGTATTAAAAAGTAAAAGGTCAATATGGATAAACTTATACATATAAAATATCCCGACATCAATCGTTGGGCTTTTGCCCACCAGACACGACACCCGTCTGGTTGAACGATCCTCCGTTTTCTATGGAGGATGAGTGAATTTGTTTCTCATCCCTCTTGCTTATGAATACTGAAAAGGTGAAAGTAATTCTCTATTTGTTACCTAATCACGCCTACGCCAGTGAATCGATATTTAGTAGCACAGTGCCTGGAAAAGGACATATCTAATTATGAGACTTTTCATCATGAAAAGTAGCAGCATTATGCTGAGCAATGGCCGTTTTGTGTGGATGTGACGCATGGTTTCTCCCAAATTGGTATTTTGTTTGTGTTTTTTTTTGATACGTCAAAATATTTATTTTGTTTTTTTGTTTGAGCCACTAAGTAGATATTGCTCAAAACAATTAAAAAAGTTAGTGGAAACTGATCGCTCATGGATTCTTTTTATTTCCTCCGTAGATTCAAAATAAAAAATTGCTTATTTTGTACAAACCTGCTCTCGCTAATAGTCAATTTACTTATCTAGAAAATATATTAAGAAGAGAAAAGATGTTTATCAGGCGAGGTGAAATGTGGTCGCTCTTAGAACTAGGACTATAGTTCGCGCGGTACTAGTTGGCCGCGCCTTAGGTATGTGAGCGGAGGGACGGAGGAACGGAGGCGATTGCTGTCATTACTCAGTACGTGTGTTGCGAACACTAGGCAACCCGCCGCCTCATACTCATCCCCACATTTTTTTTTGTACATGGGAATTCATCAAATGACCCCTGCCGCTCTGCGTGGAGCGGAAGGGAGTGTCAGACTCTTACTGACTAAAACCACCCGTCCCCACCTAAGGCGCGGGCAACTAGTTCCGCGCGAACTATAAACAATAACGCCTATCATTATAATAGTAGCAATGTGGGAACTTACAACATAACATAAATGTATTTCCAATTGCAACATTTTTTCAACTGCAACCGAGGCATTTTTATTCTGTTATCATCAGCCTACACCAGTCCACTGCTGGTCATAGGCCCCGTCATACGAGTTGTAGGTCGTGAGTTCGAAGCCAGGCGGACGCTTTACTTTTTGTAAATAATTTCATCTCACCACTGCCTCAAAACGGTGAAGGAAACATCGTGAGGAAACCGACATGTCATACGAGTAGAATCAAATATTCGAAGACATGTGTCAAAATCAAAGCATTTATTGGCCGATGGGGTCGAAAGGTTCTGGTTTGACGACCGCGTACCGGAAGACGTAGCGTTGGAAGGCCTCCCACAAGGTGAACCGACGACCTTGTGAAGGCCGCAGGAACTCGTTGGATGCGAGAAGCACAAAACCGGTCGAAGTGGAGGTGCTAGGGGGAGGCCTATGTCCAGCAGTGGACGTCTTTCGGCTGAAATGATGATGATGTGATGGGATTTCCAAGTGACATGTTACCTTTGAATATTCAAACTTTGTGTTATCACAACTTAAAATTGAACACAACAAATGCTTCAACAACAAATATTTACAGCTGTAGTAGCCACTCAACTTAAATAATATTAGGTATAATTAGGTATACAGGGTGTTACGGAAAGGGTATATCAATACAAACGGGTTGAAGAGTGTATCTGGTCTAGAATCTCTGTACAAAATTTCAGCTCAAAAGCAGTAACTTTGAAAATGCTTAATATTTTTTTATTTCGATAGTTTATTAAATTGAAATCATAACAAACGTGTCACTGCACTACGAGGGTCATTATCCATTATCTGTAGTGTGTCTGTGCGCCTAGTACACGCACATCACGCCGCCGCGCGTCAGTGCAGCGCCGTGATGTCGAAATAAAAAAATATTAAGCATTTTCAAAGTTACTGCTTTTGAGCTGACATTTTGTACAGAGATTCTAGACCTGATACACTCTTCAACTCGTTTGTATTGATATACCCTTTCCGTAACACCCTGTATATCAATCAATCTGAGTAGCCTTTTCCCAACTATGTTAGAGTCGGCTTCTAGTCTAACCGGATACCAGTATCTATTTTACATCGAGCGACCGCCTATCTAGGAAGAAAGAAAGAAACTATTTTCGTAGTTTAACTACGGTAACTTCTACTTCTTCTTCAATCGGTCCCTCATTACTGTGGATCGTGGTCACTGGACCCTTTCAAGCGGACAATCTGCCTCCATCTACTCCGGTCCAAAGTTGCCATCACCACCTGCTGAAAACTGCTTGAGGACGTAGACACAAACACAAAAAAGAACAGGTTGGGGGAAAATAAATGCGTCACATCCACGCAAAACAGCCATCGCTCAGCATAATGCTACGACCCTATGCGAGACAGAGCCACAGCGCAGGTTTTCAGTGACAGCCGGCGTTGACGTGATGACATGAACCGGTGCAGCATACGATCTGACTTCCACAACCCGGTCAGTGGGTCGTCTTAGGGGCCCAGTTACTAGGTAATACGATACCCTTTGGTAAGAGACTGGCTCGTTATCATCAGCCATATTTTGACTATGGGGGCGTACTATGCTGCCCCCGATAGGAAAAAAGACGCATCTAACATTTTTTTCAGATTTGAGTTACATACATTGCCGGAATCAGAAAAAAAGGCACATCTGTCTGTATTTTTAATAGTTTTCTAACTTCCTCCAGTGCGGTTTTAGCAAAACAAAATATTATTAATTTCCCGTTTCATTCATTAAAACATTTATATTCTTCGTTTTTACTTTTTGTTAGATACGTCTTTTTAACTATCGGGGGCAGTATGGATAGTGTTAGTTAAAAGTCAAAGTCAGTCATTTATTTCAAATAGGCACATAAAAAGCACTTTTGAACGTCAAAAATTACCTTAAAATAGAATTGATTCTAGTCGCCCCTTCCAAAAGGTAGTTTTCGTGTATGGAGAAGAACGGGCAAGAAACTCCACCGTTACTCTTTTAAAATGTTTTTCAAAAATAAATAGTTTTAAATAAATGTATTTTCTTTCTTTTCTTTCTTCTTTACAATATTTTGAATATGTGAGGACGATGCACCTAAAATAAAATTACTATACCACTATAGGTAAAAGAATTAAAAACGAAACCATGACATATAAATTAATTATAAATTATCTGATAGATACATGGTGCTCACATATTTACAAACATAGTAAAAGTAAACGATTTTAATCAGAAAAAAAAATAACAAGTAATAAGTAATGAATGTAAATCAATGTAAAAAAGAATAAAATATTACAATCAAATTAGCAACCGGTTTGATTTTGTCTAGACTCTAGATTGTCCTATGGAGCAGGACCAGCATGTTTCCAAGCGTTCTTATCTTGGATATAATCTTCTAATTTATAGTATGCTTGTTTACAAAGTGTACGTTTAATGTGAGTTTTAAAGTTTTTGTGAGTGTTATTGCGCAATAGAAAAACCGTTTGCAGTTCAAATCAGATTATAATTTTACGAACAAATTAATCTCACTAGCGAATCTCACACTGTAGGTACAAAACTCAACGATACGGAACGCGAAACAGTTTCTGAGTTCATGTTGTCCGCACGATGTCCAATGGTCACGAGAGCCGCTCCACCTTGCTACTCGCTCTCCTGGACTCTCACGAACTTGGGCTAGACTCTTTCGAACGCCACCAGATGGCGCTGGCGTTCCGATCAGTCAAACAAATGACTGCGACAAATAAATATTATTTCACAATTTTCGTTTTTGCACCTACCACTGTTTGTCTCTGCATCACCCAAAGGTTGACTGGTACAAAATCCCCATGGCATTAATTCAGCCTCTGCGTGTACATTGTACATTTTGTGTGCTTACTAGATTAACGCGTTCAAACAAACAAACTTTCCAGCTTTCCTATTAGTATGATAGTATATAAATATACCCCATATCCCATTAATATCTATTGAAAAAAATAATTGGATTGGCATAAGGTATGAACAGAGTAATAAATACATTGATTTGTTATTAGAAGACAGGAGTAGACTGCTGTAGTGACTATTCATTTAATTAATCTCTGCACCTTTAATTGCGTAACACATTTACAATCACAATCTAATTCATTTGAAGGATATTTCATTGCTAATCCATTGCTTCATATTTTAATAAAATTCTGCTCAAGAACGTAAATAACGCAATGAATGTTGTTGAACTGTCAAAATGAAAGCCATTTCTACTCTTAGTGTGTAGCGCAATTACCCGGCTGTTTGATAACTTCAATATTATTCTTATTATTCTTATATCAGCTCAAACTGTCCCACTGTTGGGCAAAGATTTCCCATACGGCTTTTCGTGGTTGTGGTCCAATGTTTGAATAAGCTCCTGTTCGTTCGCATGCAACCCGTCTAATTATAAAATTATGAAATCAATGAAATTCTCTCTGGACCAACCCCTTTTACAACAAAGTTATATAAAAAAAAATAGTATTCAAAAAAATAACTTGTAGGAAATATATTTTAAAACCGAATACTTACAGTACAATACCTTTCAATACAAATAATTTCAAACAAAGGATCTCGAATCTAGACTCAAATTCCAGGTAACTCTCCCAGGCACTCGATCAATAGTTCCCGCCTATCCCGACCCGGACTACGCATGCGCGGCCGCCATTTTAGCTCCCTTAAACAAGTCGGAAAATCGGGATAGATTGCAACAGTCAAAACAAAACACAGACTCAGTGCGTGCAAAATATCTTATAAAATGGGCAAAGGTAACTCAGACAGGGATCCTGAAGGTAAGGAATAAACCTTTTTATGTTTAAAACTGTATATTTATTTGTATTTGTGTGGAAATGAGGATTTTTGTGTGTTTTTGGGAGATTTTCGGACAAAAGAGTCATCTCTGTGTGGAAAGTAAGGTGTTTCTAATAAACTAGACCCTAATTTTAGTTAAATATTTGTTGTCCTTGTACTTATATTTGGAGATTTTTATTTAAAGGTTTATCAGTTTAACTTAGCGTTAAAATATCTTAATGTTGATTTTTTATGGGTTGTTAATGTTAACCTGTAGCTTGCGAATAGAAGACTAAGTGGTTGAAGATGCCATGGTCTAACGTGGGCCAATGTGTACATGACCCTTGAGTGAGTTAGCTTAGATTGTTCGTTCAATCAATCCTTTGTTTATGTATGTTCTTTGTTCTTCATACAGTTCCAATATTTTTAAATGACGAAAACAGGAGGGGGCAGTTTCATTGATCTTCGTTGATTGTTCTTTTTTTTTTTTGGCGAAAAATTAGTAACTTACTTTGATTTATAAGTAGAGATCGGATATTCGGATGCATATTTATCTTAAGTGAATTTTTAGCAATGAAAGTATGGGAGCGGCTTTTTAAAATTTTTTTTCTGAAAAATTCCCGGGATACCAGGAACACCGGGAATGCATAGCTAGTCGGGTGTATAGTATGGAAGGAAGGAACTACATATATAAAATTATTCTAAATATATGTAGTCCGATATCTTATCTTGACGTTGTTTGCTATTGCATTTTGGTATCTACCTAGCGACTTTGCAATAGGCATCCAATTTTAATTCACAAAAAAAAAATACAAAATTCCGGAATCGTGGGATTTGTACAATCGATACAAAAACTCATTCCATATTAGCCAACTTCTCAACTTTAGGTGAATATGCATCCGAATATCCGATCTCTATTTATGAGCTTAGTTTTTTGGTTTTATTTTTTTGTCGTTTTTATTTTTGCTTTCTTATCTAAGCTTAGTATGAATAAAATATGAACTGTTATGGCTAAGTTTAATAGTTCAACTGTCTAACCCTCTGCGTGTATCAAAATCTCCCAGCACATGAAAAATACGTCTATATTTTGCCCAACTATCTCCTTACGTAGGTAGTTAGATAAGTACTTCCAGTGGTATCGGACCCAACTTACCAGTAAATAGGTCGTGGGTCTAGCCCAGGCAAGCACTTTATTTTGTGTACCTACTTAAATAATTTCATCACCACTGCTCTCAAAACGGTAAAGGAAATCATCGTGAGGAAACCGGCATGTCCTGGAACCAAAAATTCTAAAACATGTGACATGTGACATCTTTCTGCCCACACTGGGCCCGCGTGGAACATTACAGCCCGCTCCCTCACGAAGAGAGGAGGCCTGTGTCCCAACAGTGGGAACAATATAGGCTGATTATGGTTATAAGTACCTATTATTAAGTTTTCCAACAAAATATGTAGTTTCGATATATACAGGGTGTTATTGAATTAACGCAAAACCTCTTAAGGGGTCATTGAACTCATCATTATGAACAACTTTTACTATGGGAACAAACCTAAAATCGCGAAAAAAGAAATCAGCTGTACCCTACATTTATGTTCGCAGAACTCGTCAAAATGTAGGGAACAGCTGATTTTTTTTGCGATTTCAGGTTTGTTCCCATATTAAAAGTTGTTCATAATGATGAGTGCAATGACCCCTTGAGAGGTTTTTGCGTTTATTCAATAACAGGGTGTATACAGCTTCATACTTCATACTCTAACCATTTTGGTTTGAGAATTAGTCAATCTTGTCTTCAATAAATCAGAAAGTTCAAGACAAAGTTAGTTCTTATTGGTTTAGCTCGACCAGTTAGTCTGGCAAAATTTTAGACTTTGATTAATTAAACAGGCCGTGCTCTATCGTGGCTTAGTGTTAGTCTTTGTGTATCAACTGAATAGGAATGAAATATTAAAACTAACTATAAGTACCTACATAACTTTCGAAATGTTCTGATTTACACAGGCTTTAGAATTTAGAATAGAATAGAATACTCTTTATTATGTACAACATAAATTACAGAGATAAATAAAGAAACTTTACAATGGGTGACACAATGGGCGGTCTTATCGCCAATGGTTGGTTGGAATTTTGTGGTTATGTTGTCTAATATTATAAATTCGAAAGTAACTCTGTCTGTCTGTCTGTATGTTACCTTTTTACGCCTAAACCGCTGAACCGATTTAGATGAAATTTGGTATAGAGATAGTTTGAGTCCCGGGAAAGGACATGGGACAGTTTTTATCCCGATATTCCCACGGGATCGAAACTTATGCCGGTGAAACAGCGGGGCGCACCTAGTATTTTAATATGATTAGAAGGAGACGAGCAGTGGCCCAGTGGTAACGGGTCCGAACCTATGACCTACAACTTGTATGTAGGTCGTACTTTATCTCCACTGCTCTCAAAACGGTGAAGGAAAACATCGTGAGGAAACCGGCATGTTCTAGAAACAAAAATTCGAAGACATGTGACATCTACCAACCCGCACTGGGCACGCGTGGTGGATGACGGCCCCTCCCTCTCACCGAGAGGAGGCCTGTGTCCCAGCAGTGGGAACATCAATATCAGTGCTCTTTATTGTCATTAATATAAGGTTGCTGTTTGAGGTAAAATAGCTGTAAAAGGACAATACTGCCTTTGCTCCTGCCAACCCTATCTCCGTACCCATAGACTTTAAAAAAATGGTGATTTGTAAAAAAGCGATGTTAAAATACTAATTTAACAGTTTCAGAAGACATGGTGGAATCGATAGACGAGCTTAAAGAAAGGCTGTCAGTCATGAAGAAAATGATGGAGGAGCGGAAGGCTCAAGGCTCTAACCCCAAAGAGCTGTTCCAAGGCCAGGCTTCCAGTCTCCAGGGTACCACTATGATTGATGGAAACTTCCTCAGTTTCGTTTTCGGAGGATCACTATTCGTGATCATCAGTGTATCAGTATACGCCTTTTACAACCTTTACCATGCAGTCCTCAAGAAATTCCCCTCGACCCACACGGAGTTGTAAATTGAACTCTATTGAAACACTACAAGGTTTATTTGTGATTGGTATTAATGTGTGAAAACGGACAATATTGTTTTCTTAGTTCGGAATGATTAATGTATGATGTAAATTTTTGGATTGTGTTTTATTATTCCACACCCCAATCGCGTTATACACTATCAATTTCAATCAGGATCATTTTGAAGGATATTGCTAATCCATTGCTTCATATGTTCGAAAAATGTGTCTGCTCAACAGCGTAAATAACGCAATGAATGTTGTTGAACTGTCAAAATGAAACCCTTTGCTAATGATAGTGCGTTATACTATTACCCTACTTGTCATACACGCACTGTTCGGATTATACGCACCTGACTTTTCTGATAAACACAAAGCAAACATATTGGTGCTGGTGGTACAGACGCCACCGAAACTGTCAAATGTACCCAATCAACTTTGAACCTTATACTTTAGCGATAAAGGTGAAAATCTATTAAAGTAATTTAACAGATTGTAGTAACTTGATAATAAAAGATTGAAGGGCGCTAACTGACATCACGATAAACAGATAAGCCATATTCATCGTTCTCGTGTCGAGCCGAGTGAAGAGTAAGTAAGTATCTTCTATGTATAAAATTCTTGTTCCTTCACCGACAGTGAAAGTGCCTCGGAAAGCACGTAAAGCTGTTGGTCCCGGCTGTCATTCGTGGATCATTGACAGTCGTTGCGGGTCGTCAGAAGCCGGGAAGTCTGACAACCAGTCTTACCAAGGGGTATCGTATTACCCAGTAACTGGATTGTGGAGGTTAGATAGGCAGTCGCTCCATGTAAAATACTGGTATTCAGCTGAATCCGGTTAGAATGGAAGCCGACCCCAAGATAGTGGGGAAATGGCTAGGCAGATGATGATGATTCTTACACTGACAGACAACGCACAGCTTAAACCGTTGGGTCTATAAACATGAAATTTTGCTCAAGACCTCCTTGTATAACGAAAGTCAGCACTCATCATCATCTGCCTAGCCTTTTCCCAACCATACAGGGTCGGCTTCCAGCCTAACCGGACGCAGCAACAAGGAGCCTAATTCGCCATAACGTTAAGCCTGATCGTTCCATTACTATTGAATGACACAACATTAAAACCCAGTGACTTAATTGCTTACCATAAGCCCATAGGAGTGTCTGTGCGACGGCCGCGAAACGGACAAGCCGTACATTTTGACCAAGATGTAAGGTTTGTAGAGGTAAGGATCTTGGCACTACATTAGATCTGACGGGCAATTCCCGTAATTTTAAGAACGTTCACAGTCTGATCTCAGTCTCAATCTGTCAAAAATACCTATGATTTCCAAACATTTTTGACAAGTTTCTTCTTCTCTTGTCGAAGTCTTTAATGTTGTCAGACTTGACAGCTAAGATGAGATTGCGACAAGATTTTGAACGCAATTAATTCGAGCTATAGGGTGCCACACGGGCGGTGCGGCACCGCAGTAGAACGCTGTTTACCGTGGTGCGCGCCGCAGCGCATCACCCCTCCCCGCCTCGTCTCGCAGGTCACAAGCGCGGCGCGCCTACGGTGCGACGCCGCACGGCGGCCCAACGCATCGTGTGACATGGCATTGTATGTAGGATGACGTTGCGGCACCGCTTCAGCGCCGCACCATCGTGTGGCCTCACTCAATCGGTCTTTAGATAACTTTTTAACGTTGAAGGTTATTAAGAGTTTGGCAACCTACTTTACATAAAATGCCTTTGGTGGAATGCTAATTTCACGTCAGGTCCTTTGCCTTAATTTATTTTTGTTACTTATCTGTACATCTGTAGATACAAATAAATAAAATTGGAGTGTCTGTTTGTAATATTAAAATAACCGCTTTTTACTAAATGCATATGGATGTATATATACACGGTACATATACTAAAATAACATTTTTTACAATTTTTGTCTGTCTGTCTGTTTGTTCCGGCTAATCTCTGAAACGGCTGGATCGATTTTGACGGGACTTTTACTGGCAGATAGCTGATGTAATAAAGAGTAACTTAGGCTCCTTTTCTTTTAGAAAAAAAAAGGATTTCACGCGGACAAAGTCGCGGGCAGCAGCTTAGTCATAAATAAATCACCACAGCCATTTTTGAACACGCTCCAATTACTACGAACATGGGTTAGAGGCATACTAAGAATAAACTTAGTTTCTATGTTCATTTGTAAACGAGTTTGTAATAACAGAACGGCGAATAAAACCCCATTCAGATTCTGATGTAAAACACGCTTCCAACCCTTTAAAACATACTAAACCCCCGTCACAATTCAAAGTAAAATTAACTCTAGATGTTAGTGACAAGGTTGAGAATTGCATAGTAAAATTTGCAGTGGGGGCGAAATAGGGTGGTCAAATAAATGCATTATGCATTTTGCAAATTCGTCTAATTTTCAGAGTGATGTAAATGCCGCTGGTGTTTTGTTTCATTTTGAATTCGCTTTTCATTTTAGTAGTTGCGGGTGAAACTGTTAAAAGCTTCAGTTGAAAGGGTTTAATTTTTGATTTAAGTAGTTTTGGTAATCAATGAAGGTTCACAGCAGTTTTAATTTTAATATGTAGAGGGAATAGAAAGTAATTGGTCTCTTAAGACTGAATTGTGTAATTCGATACCTACCTATATCACATAGATAGTAACAAATCACACTAATATTATAAAGGCGAAAGTGTGTGCGTGTGTGTGTTTATATGTTTGTTACTTCTTCACGCTCAAAAGGCTGGATAAATTTTGATAAAATTTAGTATGGAAGTAGCTGACACCCTGGATTAACATATAGGCTACTTTTTATCCCGATATTCCCACGGAATCGAAACTTATGCGGGTGAAACCAGACAGACTGGGTAGGTTATTAGATTACGAAGTTTCAAGTTACTGTCGTATTGTCGTCGCCACCTTGTATATCTACTAGCTTCTGCACACGACTTCGTCTGCGTGAAATTTCTTGTTCCTCCGACCACCCCATCTCCCATCTGGGCTATTACATCGTTTTCACTTAGCATTCATTCTGACTTTTTTCATTTTGCTCGGCTCCTAGGGGCCGCAGCGTGATGATAAATAGCCTCCCTCAAGAATTGTGCCATCAAATACAAAAAATATTTTTTCCGATCCGACTTGTAACTGTTTCCATAGATTAACGCGTTCAAATAAACATTTCAGGTTTATTATTAGTAGGTATAGATAGATCTACGAGATCGATATTAAGCCTTGTTGGCTTTAGATTTGTAGACCTTTTTCTATTGTGTCGGGTACCTCTACTTGTTCACAGACCTACCTATAGTATTCTCTCATACATAATTTAACACTGTGATTTGAAAACATTGGAAAATCCAATTATTTTTTAAAGAGTTCCTAACCGTGGGGTTTCTGGCCGGCTCTTCTCCATAGGACGACTAATTTATTGGAACCGTGCACCTAGCTTTTGACGTATTCATAAGTGCCTATGTAGGTTTATGTGAAATAAAATATTTTGATATTGATATAAATGATCATCATACAGCCGAAAGACGTCCACTGCTGGACATAGGACTCCCCCAAGCACCTCCACTTCGACCGGGTTTGTGCTTTTCGCAAAAAAAAAAACATACATTTTATAAATTGAAGTCGCTTTTTATGTCTGTTATGTTGGTCTTCTAAACCATGCAACGGATTTTTATGCGGTTTCAGTCATTTTTAGAGAATGTATTCTAGTGCGGAAGCCGAGAGAATGCGTTATTGACACCTGTCAGTTTCTTACAAACGAATACGTCTTTTGCGAATTTGATCTATCTGGGGTCTGCTAAGAATAAACCGAATTTTAAACAAAAAAGAAAACACAAAACACAATAATACACACACAGCCTGGCGGCAAGGTCGTTAAAAGATGCCCATCCATAGATATAATTATCCGTCTCTCCACTAGTCCAATGCTTACTCTAGGATGCATATATCCGGTAGGCTCTTAAATCCTTACCTATCCTTCGGGCATGTCTTCCCTACCATTACCGCGCCCCCCGGTCTATTCCTTGATGGGCAATGGTCGCTGTAGCAACATGAAAATGAGGCTACAGGAGCTAGTGCGAATCTCGGGAGTTATTCAATTAATCGAGTCTGGTTTAACCACGCTGGGATCGGTGCAATTCTTTCATTCATTCATATTAGCTACTAGAATTGTCGCAATGAGGTGTCAGGAACGATGGGAACGAATGGGAGGTGAAATTTATAAACTGTGCGAAGCAGACGGGGCTCGCAACTCCTTTATAATTACATCACATTACCTGAGTTAAGATTGTTTTAAACAGTTCAGATACCTTACAAGTTACTTTTAGTACGTTGCAAAGTTTCAAAGTTAGTCGCGCTCGTGGGCTTTCTAAGATATAATTGAACCCGCTTCATGTTAACTTAATAAGTTATGCCAAGGCTTGATCCCTTACTAGTTAATTGGAAGTGCTCGAAAGATTAGGACTTATGAAACTTTAAGCTAAGTACCTTTACCTTTGTCTACTTTTACAATTAGGATAAAAAACACTTCCTCTCTCCTTTAAAAATCATCATTATACCTATTTTCTTTGCTCCTGTTTCATGATTGATGATATTAATATAACGGAGAAGGCATGTGTGTCTCGTTATTATCAGCCATATTTTAACTACTGTGGGCGAATACTGTGGGTATAGTGATGGTTATTGCGCAATAGAAAAACGGTTTGCAGTTCAAATCAGATTATAATTTCACGAACAAATTAATCACACTAGCAAATCACACACTATAGGTACTCGTACCTACACGATACAACCAGATACGGAACGCGGGACAGTTTCTGAGCACATGTTGTTCGTATGATGTCCGATGTCCAAGAGAGCTCCACATCGTTCTCTCGCGTTGTCGTCGACCCCCCACGAACTCAGGCTGGACTCGGTCAAGCGCCGCTAGATGGCACTGGCGTTCCGAATATGATTTATTTATGTGTTTATTGTATTATGTAAATGTTACACCACAGACTACAGTATTGTCTCTTTTCCTTTTTAGGGTTCCGTAGTATACTAGGAACCCTTATAGTTTCGCCATGTCTGTCTGTCCGTCCGTCCGTCCGTCTGTCCGTCCTCGCTTAATCTCTGTGACCCTTAGTACTAGAAAGCTGAAATTTGGTACCAATATGTATATCAATTACGCCGACAAAGTGGTAAAATAAAAATTGGAAAAAAATGTTTTATTAGGGTAGCCCCCCTATATGTAAAGTGGGAAGTGATTTTTTTTTAATTTCAACCCTAACGTGTGATATATTGTTGGAAAGGTATTTAAAAATGAATAGGGGTTTGCTAAAATCATTTTTTGATAATGTCAATAATTTCGGAAATAATCGCTCCAAAAGTAAAAAACAATGTGTCCCCCCCCCACTCTAACTTTTGAACCATAAGTTTAGAAAATATGAAAAAAATCTGAAAAGTAGAACTTTATAAGGACTTTCTAGGAAAATTATTTTGAACTTGATAGAAACAACAGTTTTTGTACAAAAAAGACAAAAAGTTGTACAAAATCATTTCTGGACTAAGTTCGTAGTATAATCGTATATGCAAGCATTTTTTTTTAACTTCATTTACATATTTTATTATCATGAACGTATCTTTTTTCAAACAAAAAAAGAATTATTAAAATCGGTTCTCGCAATCCAAGATTACCACCGAAAACTTCTGGCACGTCTATGTATTAATTAGTAACCCAATACCCCGAGAGATGGCGCTGTAGGTACTTATTACATTGGGTCGGGTATTATCGAATTGTACGTGGGAACACTTATTGTGACGGACGGGAAACTACGGAACCCTACACTGAGCGTGGCCCGACACGCTCTTGGCCGGTTTTTAAATCCATCCAAAGGTTGTCATTAAAAGATCGCTCTTAGCGATAAGACTGCCCCTTGTAAAATTTGTACATTTTGTACCTATAGTCTGTTTCATAGAAATCTAATGGAAATGTAAACAAATAGATCAGAAAACGTCCTGTAGATCTTCATGCTTCATGAGAATCTGCATGCTTTAACTCCTGGAAACAACATTTTTTCAAATTGTCTCTGGATAAAGGCATTTGGTACAAAAGTGTTCAAGGTCAGCCATCTCGAGTTCCCTGGTTCGAGGATACTAAATTAGGTAGAAATTATGTAAAATTGATATTAAGACTCCGTTCTGGGCACTACCCATCGGCAAAGTTTGCATTTCTTATGAAGAAGGCTGATTCTCCTAATTGCACAGTTTGCAATCAAATCGAGAACGTGCAACATTTGCTGATGGAGTGTGCTCGGAACGTAGTAGAACGCGAGTTGTTCGTGAAGGATTTTAAAATAAATAAATTTGATAAAGGCATAATCCAATCCATCTTATCTGTACCATCTTCGGACATTATTAAAAAGTTGTGCCATTTAATTATGGTCCTCCACGAATAACTTTTAACTATTAAGGATATTATAAATTGATACTGTTTAAGTAAGATAATTAATGTAAAAGGGTACGATGGGGCTGACATATCTGTGATAAAAGCCCCTAAACAAAACTAGAATTAAAAAAAAAAAAAAAAAAGTTAGAGGACAATATCCAAGATAAGAACGCTTGGAAACGTGCTGGTCCTGCTCCGTAGGACAATCTAAAAGTCTATGTGTCGGACTTAAGGTATTTCGAACTAATGTATTGTCGAAATGAAGACGTGTCGGAGTTCCATAGTGTCGAAATAAAATCTTGTCGTATTACAGTTTGTCGAAATTCAGTTAGTAAGGCACTTACTTGTTATTTGTTTAATGAAAATCGTCTGCTTTTACAATGTTTGTAAATATGTGAGCAACATGTACTCGTATCTATCACATAATTAATTTAACTGTCATGTCTTTACGGCAACAGGTTTTGTTTACGTTTAAATAGGATACTTTTGAAACAGACAGTACTTGGATCAGCTTTTTGTTTTTGGTATAATTTTTGGATAGGTTGGTGCAGCAAAATGGATTACGATACAGGAAGAAAAATGCCTATAATGTTCCCACTGCTGTGACACACTCTTCGAGGACCTCTCTTCGAGACTGGGCTATAATTTACCACGCGGGCCCAGAGCGGGTTGGTAGATGTCACATGTCTTCGAATTTTTGGCTTTAGGACATGCCGGTTTCCTCACGATGTTTTCCTTCACTGTTCTGAGTGCAATAAATAATTCAAAAATACATTGTTTTAACATTAAAACGCTGAATTTTGAAAAATGAAATCACTTTAGTCTACAATATTTATATTGATGCAATTTAATAAAAATTCATGGCAGAGCCAGCAAACTGCTTAAATAACTTTAAGGTTAAAGTTCCTCTGATATGAAAATCATATAACTAACTAAGTTAGAAGCAATTGAACTAATCTAACAGTTCTAAAATTACGAAAACATGAGCACTTCGAGCACTTCAGTAAATTTCTATTGTAGTTACCAACTTGTAGATAGAACTAAAAGTTTTAGTGTTAGGAGTGTGTCTAGAAAGTTTTCAACTTGGATCGTAGTGCTACTTAATTGTACCTATGTTGGGTGTATCCTTTTTTTTTGTGGATGGGAAATCATCAAATGACCCCTCCCGCTCTGGGTGGAGCGGAAGGGAGTGTCAGACTCTTACTGACTAAAACCCACCCTGGTTCCTTCCTTAGCCCTTTGGGTTTCGGGGTAGCGGTAACTCTTTCGGACAATCCCGCAACCCCGGCAGGCTTGGGCCCTAACAGCCCTTCCTTTATGCTGACATCTCTTGGAGGCGTGCGTGGAACACATACGCGCCGTCCGGCACGGGCCTGGTGAGCTTTGGGTGTACCCTGGGCATTCAACCCGGAACTCCGATTGCGTAACACAATTTCGATCACAATCCGAAGGATTTTGAAGGAAATTGCTAATACATTGTTCATATGTTTGAAAAATACGTCTGCTCAACAACGTAAATAATGCGATCTATAATCAGCCTAGTCCCATTGCTGGGACACAGGCCTCCTCTCTTTGAGAGGGAGTGGGAGTGGGTACGTGGTACGTACGTGCGCATGCGAACCTAGGGGGGCCGGGCCTGGGATGTTGCTCTGTGGACAGACAATTTTGAATTTAGCCAAGTTCATAAAAGGGGGCTCGTGGCTAAAAATAACAGCCACTCGGGTCGATCTTCAAGGTTAAGCAACGCAAGCCGAGGTCGGTGCTTGGATGAGTGACACTCCATTACATATCGAAACACTTCCCCGCGTCTCTGGAAGCATTAGTCCCGACTGTCATTCGTAGATCTTTGACAGTCGGTCAAAAAAGTTGTATCGTAGGTACCCAATAACTGGGTTGTGGAGGTCAGACAGGCAGTCGCTCCATGTAAAATACTGGTATTCTGCTGCATCCTGTTAAGACTAGAAGTCGGCCCCAATATAGTTGAGAAAAGGCTAGGCAACAGGCATGAGGAACAGGAAGTAGATCTCACTAATCCTCTATAGAAAAGGGAGGATCCTCCGACCAGACGGGTGTTCTGTCAGTAGGTAATAATGCGTTGAATGTTGTTGCATTAAAAAACAATAAAAGGCATTGCTAGTATGTGTTATATATATCGTCTATAATACTGACCCGGGATTCGAATCCAGAACCTCATGCTCAGCTGTAGTGCGACCACTCGACCCACGAGGCAATCATTAATGATTAATTGTATATATGGACAATTTAATTTGATTTAGGTAACAATTAATTTCCCAGACTTTACAAGCAGATAAATAAACTAAAGATAACTGAAGGATTTTGGTAGGTTTGCCTTTAGAACATCTGTGTCCAACTTAAAGTTCCCAGGTTTAACTCGAAACCTTAAACTCAATGCTTAATTAGAACACCTTGTTCAAACAGAAAATGTTCAGAGTCTACACGAGCGGAACCAGCTAGAACCATTCAGTGCTGTGCTCATTTTAGTAGGTTTACAAAGTTTGTTTGGTGATCTCAGGAAACAAAAGAAAACCGCCTCTCGTGGGTGTGAAACTAATTAAGAGAGGAAATACAGCATTTTATGTTTCTGTTCCTTACAAAGTTTATAAACAGCACATGTGTGTATTATTGTCACAGAAACGTGCATATAGGAAAAAAACCGGCCAAGTGCGAGTCGGACTCAGTGCACCGAGGGTTCCGTACAAAGTAGGTATGTAAATAGGTTATCACGGGATTTTTTATTACGGTAACTACTTACAAATTTACGGTTTTCGGATTTTTTACTTTTACTTGTACTACGTGACCTTGCTTCTTGCCAAATTTCATGATTCTAGGTCAACGGGAAGTACACTATAAATGATTCCCTTGAGAGTGTCGAAATATACGTTTTTTGCGGCAGACACGGCCCTTTTACAAGGTTTTATTTAACATGCAATGTATACAAATATGATCGTTCGGGTGGACTCTTGCAACTCAATTTTGAAGCAGGTTTTTCAACCGATTGAGCTGAAGTTTTTTATACACGTTAGTTTGGATGACAATGCATGGTTAGCTGTGTGACGTCATTCTATATCCAACATGGCGGAACACCCAAGATGGCGGACTAGTTATTTTTAATGCACTCCTACAATATGGGTATCAAATGCAAGGCTTGCTGAGAATAATAAACTAAATAAACTTGAAATTACCTAAAAAAAATTAACTGTTTTATTCATTTAATGATATCGTTCAAATTACATTAATGGTGGTTTTCCTTTTTTTTTTGTTTTTTTCAGTAAATAGTATCGTAGTAATATAGGTCAATCATTAAAAGTTACTGTTTTGTCTTTTACTGTTTTACAAACATTTCTTCTTACTGTATAAAGTCAGTAAGTCTTAATGAAATCGCTTTAATATGCTGTACTTAGTTAAAAAAAGATTTTTTTCAGTGCATGTGAGAACAATGTAGATTAGTGCCTTAAATGGTCTTTTGAGGAAAGAACCACACAGATTTGAGTGCATTCGAAGTTGTTCTTTTTGTGAAGAACCACATGGCAAATTGCTTTGCAAGTTTCAAACATGTCCACAAGATAGATTGATCTTGGAAAGAAAGAATAAGGAAAATATTTCAGTGCGTAGGTATTCCATTAAAATATTGAACTGTTTGTACAACAATGCAGCACTTTTCCTAGAAATTTTAGAACTAACAGCCTTTTTGTTTTTCTAAGAATACGTGGGAAGTTGCGGAGGCGAACGTGGGAGGAAATCTGAATGAAATTCATAAACTTTCAGCGGTTAGTTTTTGCGGTTAGTTTGTTACTTGCAAGTTATTTTAATGTAGCATTCATTTTTATGCTCTGTTTCCTTTTTCCTTAACACTTTGTGGGACACTGAACGCCCCTCGACTTCATCATCATCATCTGCCTAGCCTTTTCCCAAATATGTTGGGGTCGGCTTCCAGTCGAACCATACATAATCAGCCTATAATGTACCCACTGCTGGGACGCAGGCCTCCTTTCGGTAAGAGGGAATGCCACGCGGGCCCAGTGCGGATTGGTAGATGTCACATGTCTTCGAATTTTTGGTTCTAGGACATGCCGGTTTCCTCACGATGTTTTCCTTCACCGTTTTGAGAGCAGTGGTGATGAAATAATTTACAAAAAGTAAAGCGCCTGTCTGGGTTCGAACCTACGACCTACAACTCGTAAGTCGCAGTCGTTATCACTGGGCCACCACTGCTCTCCAACTCAGTCTAACCGGATGAAGCTAAATAACAGTATTTCACATGAAGTGACTGCCTATCTGACCTCCACAACCCAGTTACTGGGTAATACTATACGTAATAATAACGATTTATTACCGTTGGATCCCGTTTTTGAATCCCATTTTAATATTTTTGGCGTTGGATCCCGCAAAACATTATTATGTATTTCCGTTGGATCCCGAATTTAATAAATGCAAGATAATTACGTTTTATTGTCGTTGAATCCCGAAAAGTATTTCCGTTGGATCCCGAATGCTTAAAAAAATATGAATGCGGGTACTTTCAACAACAAAATTGTTTATAATAAAATGAGGGGTTCACTAATGTTTCACCAAAACTCCATTGACAAATTTTTAGTTTACAACCAACGTTTCGTATACTTACTATTTATTTCACAAACAACTCATTTTCTATATAATCTAGTCGTTTCTGGCACTCGCCGGCCGCTGCCGCGGCACCGCTCGCTTCGCTCGCTCGGCTCGTGCGTAGGGGTCACAGTTTTAACCTAACCTAACCTAACATTGTATTTTTTTAATAATTAACCTAATCTAACTAGTTCGGTTCCGGGTAACCCACTAAAAATAATCTCTTTTTAGTGTTTGAAAGAAGGTAAATCACTTTTCTTCTGAAATGTACACATGTTGTTATAATATGGGATTCAACGGAAATAGCAAACGGGATCCATCGGTAATACCTAAAAAACGGGATCAAAAAACGGGATCCAACGGTAATAAACGAATAATAACGACCCCTCGGCGTAATAACAATAAAACTTCAATTGTGTCTCGTTCAGTATCGTTCAATTGGTTAAGACTTTTGCGATTCAGCCTGGTAACAACGTTCAACACTTCTAAGTAAATTATGTTACAAACATCTTTTTTCATTTCTCGCCGGCTGGTCGAAACTTCACGTGACCAGAGGGCTGGGTCGTTCTTTGGCCAAAGAATTAACATTGCCATTCAACGTGGCAATGCTGCCAGTCTTCTGGGCACGTTTCCGGATGACAGCGATGCGGACGAGTACTTCGATGCTTAAGTGTCATTTGTTTTTGTATTTATTTGTATAGTAAGTTAGTTTGTCATTTATTTTTTAGTATCTAGTGTAAATAGGTAGTTACATTTAAAAAAAAAACACATTTTTTTTTTATTTAATCAAAATTCTTAAATTCATTCATTCATTCACTGACAAAAAACGCACAGCCTAAATCTTGTGCAAAATTGCATGCATTGCATCGCTGAGTTTAGAAGCATGCAAGTTTGCACAAGAGTTCCATATAGTTATTATCGAAAATGAGCAATAGGGAAGGATTTTTGGCACGTTTTTCGTGCCGTGAAAATCTGTTTATTCGCCGTGTGTAGGCACGGTCGTCAGTGTTGTATGGATCACTATGGAAGCTTGTACGCGGACACGTTTTTTCTACGACGCGGTTTATACGCCGTACCGTAAAGAAACCGTGCCATGTATAAGGGCCTTAAGAGGTTAAATGGGGATGAAACTTGTTAAATGATAAATGATTTATTTCTGTAAGTAGGTTTGTACAAATACCTTTACACGTCAATCATATTTTTTAAAGCTAGATGAGGTCGGCGTTTCCTATCTGACTACTCTGAGAAGAAATGCCGAAACAAACTCAGAGGTCATAGTCTCTTTTAAAGTCCAGACAAAATCTTGGTCAGATCATGTGAAGACCATGTAGATTGGAGTCTGAAATGTTATGGAAGTTCGTCATTTTTGCAGATGGGAAATCCCACGGGGCTCACGAGTTGTAAGCTACACAATAAAAATACAAGCACAGTATTATTATTCTATAGAAATCGAAAATATCGACATAACGATATAACATAAGCCTGAATCTTTTCATAGTCATAAAACCCTGATTTTCAGAACAATTTTTCCATAGCCTAATAAACTACTCCACCAATTTTCCAGTCAGTTTCATAAAAAAAAAATCCCCCGCAATAAAACACAGTGGTCTCACTCACAGTTTCTCAGAAAAAAAAAAACAAAATTAAATTACCGGAAAAATTTACCTTATCATTTTTCGTACAATTGTACCAATTAGCAGAACAGTAAAAAATTACATTCATACACGCTTCGTATAATAAAACCTTAGTCACGATCAAACGTTGGTGTTGTTTCCGCAACTGAAGGTGTTATACTTGTTTAATTAGCTAATCTGATGTTCATAAAGAGGAAACTGTTATGCCCGCCCTGCCCAATCGACATATGTCGGAGTATGGCTAGGGCTGGAAGTTTCAGAAAAAACAATGTGCCTTTTTAACCGACTTCAAAAAAGGAGGTTCTGTATTCGACCCGTATGTATGTATGTTTGTATGTCTGCCATTTTCTCAAAAACTAAAATTCTTTCCCTAAAGTGATCGACATACTTTCAGCAAGGTTTTAGTATATAATACATTAGGTAATTATTCTTATGTACGAAGTTATATGCATAAATGTACTGCATCTCCGGCATTTCTATGCGAATTTTGATGATTCTTCTAGTCGGTGTCTTCAATTCTTCAGTGCACTAGTGTTAATTTAATTTGTGTGGGGTAGGTACAACTAAAGAGTGAAAAATAAAAACTTTTTTCCAAAAAAAAAAAAAACGACAGACTTCAAAAAAAACACTACAGTGATAAATAACTTTAATTTCGGAAGTCGGTGTCGAAAAACAAAAATGCGGAACCAACGACACCGACTTCTGAAATTAAAGTTATTTATCGCATTGTAGTGTTTTTTTTTTTAAATTCGGTTGTTTTTTTTACATTTGTTTATGAAAAAAAAATGTGAACACAAAAAAAAGAGTTATACTTTCATCAATATCTGTTACAATATTTTTAACTCACGAGGCGACGCGTGGTTTACTTGTGGTAACTAAGTGTAGAAACACGCTGTGAATGAGTGCGTGAAGTCGAGTAGCGTCAGCACATACCACACACGCACGCACATATCCGAGTCTTCCGACTAAGACATTGTTTCGGACGGTACCGAGAGCCGCGCTTACACACACATTCCCAGCGTGTTTGTGAACGTGTTAAACATAAGTAAAGCGCTTTGTCACTTCGTGAAATAAAAATACTATCACTACAATTAAAATGCACGATTTTTTCAGTCCTTTTACTACTTAAGATGCGAACGTTTTAAATATTATGACATTATTTTGTTCTAAGAATATAACACGCACAACAATAATGACAAATATCCATAAATTCTCACAAACATCACTGTACATACACTTTTAATATTAAATATCACAATAATTCAATAACAACTTCGACATCGTGTTTGCAAAGTTAACGGAATAGCGTGGGCAGGTAAACTCGAAAACCTAAACTTCCTAGAAATAAACAAATCCCACAGGAAAATAAGTAATTTAAAGCATAATATCAAAACTTTAATATAATTTGGAAATCAGACCAGACGCGGCGACGGAAAAACCGCCGCGTACCAGCCCTAACAAGACCTGACTCACGCTCCCGGCTGTTAACGACAACATTAATGAACTATACCCATCTCTTTCCCTCCCATTAAAGCTTCACTCTGCGGTACCGCGCGAGAGAAGGATAGCAATAGGTTAAATTATGTTATAGGGTGGAAAAGTGTGACGTGAACGGAATAAAAATTTATGGCCAGGGCAGCATACCGCGTACAATGATGGAATCGAGGAATTAATGAAAACGTTACGTTGTTGCGCGAGTATTTCGGAACTGTTATTTTATCACGGGTCTTTTGTTAATAAAAGTCTAATTCAAACGAAATGAAATATTATTTATCCCAAAAACGTGAAAATTATAACACGTTTGCGATGCTTTCGTGTTACTTTGTTTTGCCTTCAAAAATAAATAAAAACGGTTATTTATTATTTCTTTTTTTGAACCGTTGTAATTAAATGCTATACGTGTAGTTAGGTAATTAAGATACTACCTGGTACCATCAAAAACATATTTAATACTATTTACACCATTATATTATGCAGGTTGAGCTACGCCAAATTAAATGCATAGTAACACTGCGCTCTACATCTACAATTTTCATAATAAATCAACTGCACATCCAATTATCAAACAAACTCAAAGCAACCAATAAAACCAACTGCAGGCACTTTTACATTATCAAGAACTAGGTCAGTCAGAAAGATGAAGCCAGTTGCCCATTCAAAAGCGTAGTAAGTTCCTATGGAAAAGAATGGGCGACAAACTCCGTGGACAAATCAAAAGTTATTTATTCAAATTAGGCTGAAAATCAGCACTTTTCGAACGTCAACATTACATAATTCAGTCCCTCAGAACGCCCGCCCTTCACCACTTCCTGGACACGTCCTTCGACACTCTTTTAAATTAAAATAGTATTACAAAGTATCGGTTTCTTCATTTTTCAGCTCCGAGTATAAATAACAGCTACGTTACGTGAAAGTTCCCAACCCTAGGCCGCCCCTAGCATGTAACAGGTAAAGGTACTAGCAACTGTAGTCAGTCAGTCTTTGCAGTTACGCTCCGACAGCCCACAGGCACGGTCGCGCTTTCGGGAGAAAAATATTACAAAAATATTTTTTGGCTCTGCATGTTTTAAAAAAACATTGTGTACGATAGCGGTCCGTGCGAGTTTTGGTGCCTGAATTTTTGAGGTAAGTCTTAGAATGTAAATACTAATATATATTTTTCAATTATACGTGGAGAAGAGGCGCCAATTTTATTATTTTGGAAATTATGCATTATTTTTCTATGAACACAGATGTATTTTGTAAAAAAAAAACTATATCAGGGGCGTGCTTATTCACAGCATTTTTTACAATTTATTCCCACTTTTCCCAAAACGTTCTTCTTTGACGTTATATTCAAGGATAAACAATAGAAAATCCTAAACAATACACTTGAACAATTCACACAAATAAACCACAGGAAAATTGCAGCAAGAAAAAGACGTTTTTCCGTCGACTGATAACAAAGGAACCTAATAAAACTGTTGCGCGATAATCAACAAGTAGGGAAAACTTCGGGATTTCGTCCATAAAACACGTATTTTGTTACACTGTGCAGAAGAAAAGACTCTTTATCTTAACTTCTGATTGTTCTTTATGTTGTTTGAAGCTGAAACAAAAGGTATTTGAAGGTTTTCAAGAAGAATGGATCGTGACGGCGTTGCCGCCCTGCGCGGGTTGGCGAAACATTATCTTACACCGTTCAAGGCGGAATGGAAGCATTGGTTTAGGTATATTTTCGTTTATTGTCAACTTTAATGAGTTCTTAAACTCTATAATGAATGTATCTATAGAGTTTAAAGGTGAGAAATCACAGGCTTCAATTTTATTGAAGCTAATTTCGTTATTCTTTTCACAGATGCTTTAAACCACTTAGGGTTGATTTTACTGAAGTCAGATATCTTTTATCCGTGGAATAAAATTGACATCTGAGGTTTTTGTGTGGAAAAACTGTCAAAAATTCAAAATTCATTCACAGGTTAAGAGGTGAAAAGGTATAAAAGTTTGGTGGAATTCGCCCTTATATAGGTAAATAATTTATTTCTATTTCTATGATAGAGGGTTTGGTTTCCGCACTTAATCCTTCAGGCGGACCATTGTGCGTGGGTCATGGCGGCCGTCGGTGGTTATTTCAACCAGCCCACCACCCTCCAGAACTTGAATACGGCTAAAAATAAATTTAGGGCACACCAAATGATTAGCACAACCCATAAGAGCACAATTAAATGATACTAAGTAGGGAAATTAATTTGATAAAAAGAAAATACAAGGCACAAATATATAAAAAAAAAAACATAAAAAAAAGAAACTGACACTGACTAAGTATGGCAGATTTAAATTCAAATAAAGAGCGTCGCGGTTCGCCGATCGGCGACGAAACCATAGAAAATCAATTGTGTCTCATTAGCGGCGCTTGACAGATTAAATACCTTCAGCTCAAACATACTTCATTCCAAAGGTATCCAGTTAATCTCGCCGATTTATCTTCAGAGGTAATAAAACCACCGCGGAAGCAAAATAAGATAATAAAAATAAAATATTTTTTTCCTTGTTTTATGGTACTCAGCCACCCAAATCACTTTATCACTTGCTGGAGCTGCCAGAAGGTGCGATTAAGGAAATTTATTAAGAAGATGGGCTCGAGTACCCACTTCTTTATCACGCTTTCTTTTTTACGAAGAAATTTACAAGTAGTGATGCCACATTTACTTTGATTCATGGGCTCTTGACCAGCTTCCTTGGAAGAAGCCTGCCTCTATTGGAAATTAAACCAATAAAGCGTGTTTTACATAGTCTTTCTAAAAAGTTAACGATTGAAGGAGTTTACCGCCCTTTGGGGTATCTGCGTAACACACTAGGAGTAGGAATGGCTTTCATTTTGACAGTTCACCAACATTCATTGCGTTATTTACGTTGTTGAGCAGACAAAATTTTCGAACATATTATGAAGCAATGGATTAGCAATATCCTTCAAATTGATGTGATTGATAATGCGTTACGCAGTTAGGGTGCAAGTAATATTTAGATTTTTGACAAACAAAAAACAGTTTTGAATCAATCAATCTATATATAAATAAAAAGTATATGCTTTTCGTTGGTAACTTGGTAAGCGCGTCACTGAAGAACAGCTGGACCGATTGGGGTTTTTTTTTTTTGTAAATGTTTGTGTTAGCCCGAATAAGTTTTGTAGAAAAATTTACTCTGAAAATTGGAAATTTCGAGTAGAACCGACGGCGCTTTCCTCAGTAGGATTTGGACAGGACAACGTCTGTCGGGTAGTTCAGAATAATTGAAAAGAAAACGGACCCTGCTGAAATGGCAGATTCACAAATGTACAAATGTTTTTTCGGTCATTCACAACTGTACTCATTTTTTTTGTTGTTTTTTTTTTTCGAATCAGTTCGTAGACTGCATAATCGATTCTACGGACTAAGGTTACTAGGCTATTCTTAGAACTACCTAGATAATTTCGTAGGCACTAGGGCGATAGATCGGATGCAGTGCGCGAAGTACTCGTGTCGTGGCTCAACTTCGGAGATGCCTTTGTCCAGCAGTGCTTTTATAAATGCCGATTTGAAATAAATATTTAAAATATTTCATTTCACAAAAACCTATGTACATGGAATATACGACACGTCAGAAGCTAGGAGCATGGCTCCGTTGGTCGTTTCTTATGGAGAGGAGCCGGCAAGAAACTCCGCGGTTACTTTTTTTTTATTTAATAATTGGCTTATGCAATAATTTTCAAATTACAATGTTAAGGGAGGATAGTGTAGGGCTGTCAACGAGTACCAGGTACTTATTTTACCGGTCAAGCCCCGCGCGTTACCGATCGGTGACGAAACAATAGAAAATCAATTGTGTCTCATTAGCGGAGCTTGACAGATTAACAAAATAGAGAATGGCCAACATTTTAATTGAAACATGTAACTGAAAGCACCTACTTTCAGGCGATATTACGCAGGCATTTGACTTATTTGGTTGATTTGGTATTTGTGTAATAACAGCAATATTTCTTTACGTGAAAAATTCCATGTTGTTGTGGCTATATTTCACGGTTGTCAGTATAAAATATTTAGCGTCGTAATATAAATTGTATGGCGAGCCGCTATGGCCTGACCCGACACGCTAGGCTTGAATAATTATAAAATTCATGGGAAGGTATTATGAAGGCTGTATTTAGTGATGGGGAAGGCAGAACTTTTGCCTAGTTTTGTTAATGTGAGTTGAAACAGCAGTTTGTTGAAGTTATTTGATGAGTGCGTATGGCTTGCAGTTTTAATTAGGTTTGTTAATTATATCCCTATGGTGTAACATCACGCCTATTTTTCGTGAAGGGTAAGGCAGATATGTACCTACCTATATTACATACACATTTCGCCAGTAATGTAAGTCCCACGCAATAGGGGGAAGAAAGGGAGAAACTATTATAATTAGGGGATTATATCGCCCTGTAAAATCGCATGGGGATTGCATACGAACGTTGTAGAAGTTAAATATAGCACTCCTGTGTCATTCCTTTAGTAATTTCCCTAGCATTTATTGTCATTAGAAAAATAAAATATAGAAATAGAAATTAAGTAATTATTGTTTTTTTTTGTTTGCTTTGTCGATATGCTGAAAGTAGTATTAGAATTTGAGGTAAAATTCTGTCTTTAGAGCGTTTTTCAACGGTTTAACTGTTTTATTTTTCTTCTTTACATTTACCTACCGATATTCCTAGGCATGACACATAAGTACGTATTTTATGAACACATCCCCGTAATCAATACATAAGTTATATTCTATTCGCGTGTCACAAGCTAAAATAAATCGTCGACTTATGAGAGCTTGATTTGTCTTTATTTCATTGGGGACAAAAGGAAAGGGATGAACAAAAGAAATATGGGGACAAAACATGTAACTACCTACCAATATTCTTTTTGTGATAACTCATTAAGATCCGCTAATAAGACACAATTGATTTTCTATTGTTTCGTGACCTAATAGATCACGCGCGGAGCTTGACCGTATTATTTATAAAGACCGAGCTTATTATAAAGCGGTAGTGAGTTTGTATGTAGGAGGTAATCTTCTGAACTATTGATCCGATTCCGAAAATTCTTTCACTAATGGGAAGCTACAGTTTCGCCGAGTGTCATAGGATATACTTTATGTCCAAACAAGAGATTTCATGCGGACGAAGTTTTAGGCAGAAGCTAGTAAATGATAAAAAGGAGTAGTTTTTTTTGCTCTAATTAATGAAGAACCCTTTAGATTACTATGGAATAATTATTAGCTAGTTAGTTGGCCTAGACAAATGGTAATCGCTTTCAAAGCTTTCCGTATTTCTAAAACGTCTGTCAACAGGATTGACAAAAGCTTTTCGGTGGTTATTAATGTCAATCCAATACATTTTTAACCGACTTTAAAAAAGGAGGTTCTGTATTCGACCCGTATGTATGTATGTATGTTTGTATGTCCGCGATTATCTCAAAAACTACTGAACCGATTTTGATAATTCTTTCATTAGTGTGATCTACATACTTTCAGGAAGGTTTTAATATATGTCGGATCAGGAGTAGGTTACAGGCGTCTAGTTATTATCAGGCATATTTGATTAATTACTGTGGGCATACTGTGGGTAGTGTTGGTTATTGCGCAATAGAAAAACCGTTTGCAGTTCAAATTAGATTATAATATCACGAACAAATTAATCACACTAGCAAATCACACACTGTAGGTACACGACACAACTAGATACACAGTAAAATAATTATCTACAGTAACAAAATAATTGCGAACAAATTGTAGGAACGATTACTGTTCGTATAGTGACAGAGCCACCCAAGTAAACCGACAGGTTTGTCGGGAGCTAGTGCTCTGTCAGGAATCAAGTCCGAACACCGACTGACTCTCACTGACTGTCACTGACTGTGACCGACTGTCACTGACTGTTACGTCTGACTGTTATAGACTGTCTAGCACAAACGAGTGCGCTCAGTTATAAAGGTTTGTCCCCACCACGCACTCGCCCCACAACAACTCTGTCCAAATGGCGTACGGAAATACGTCATCGTGTTTACTTGATACAAAATATTAAAATGTGCTAAATCAAATAGATTCACATTATAACTCTCATTATAAATCGAATAATACAACAAGAATAATTGTCTTAAATAAACAATAGTGTTTTCACAAAGTAAATCGTTTTAAAATCAAAGTAACATGTCATCAATTGGTTTGAACAAAACCATCGGTTACAATTATCAAAATAAGTTGCTAAAATCAATTAGCGCGTACACTGAGTACTCAATAAATTATGTTCCAATTTATTACACTATAATGGATAGTAAAATCTCTTAAATTAATAAAAGAAAACAAATCATAACAAATTCTGTTGACTAATATATAATTACCTAATGTCGACTACATTTGTGGGTACAAATGTAGTCGACATTAGGTAATTATTCTTATGTACGAAGTTATATGCATAAATGTACTGCATCTCCGGCATTTCTATGCGAATTTTGATGATTCTTCGAGTTGTGTCTTCAATGCACTAGTGTTAATTGAATTTATGTGGGGTAATTAAAGTTATTTTTCACTTTGTAGTGTTTTTTTTTTGAAGTCGGTTGTATTTTTTTTGTAAAAAAGTTTTTTTCTTTTCCATCATCGTTATTGGTGATATACCTAATGTCACTTTGTCAAGCCTGGGCCTTCAGATTATATTAGTAATGCTACGTTAACAATCAAATTCTTAAATGATAATAATAATAATAGTCCTCCAGACCGAATTTCGGCCATGGTGGCAGTGACTTTGGCGCGGGAGGTATTATAGTGCATGCGTGTGTGCGGAGGCACAGGTGCACTCTTTCTTCCCTCACTCACATAGTCCAACAGGACGGCAATCCGACACGACCGGAGAAAAAGAAGTAATACCTAGAGCAGGGGCGTAACTATACCGTTTGAGGCCCGCGGCATATTCAAGGGATGGGGGCCTCAACCAACGTAATAGTACTTCTCCCGCGACTTCTCCCGCGTAGATTTCATATTCTCCCCTACAAAATTTAACACCTGACTGCTTCGTTAGTCAGTGGTCTAGTGGTCGCAAGCGCTACTGCTGAGCATGAGGTCCTGCCCAAAAAATGATCGAAACCTGAATGATATCCTTTGTTGCACATTTTCAAAAAAGTTTGCTTTTATAAGCATAATTATGTTAGGGTCCTCCTGTGCTCATGGCCCTCTCAGCCCGGGGGCCCCTTCTGGCTGGGGGCCCGTGGCATTTCGCCCCAATGTCACCCTATAGTTACGCCACTGACCTAGAGTATGTATGTAATTTCAGTGGAATGAATTGTTTATCAAATTGGCTACCAACATCAATTTTCCATTATATTCAAATCACAACACTGTCATTCTTTGACCGTAATACGAAATACCTATAACACGGTAAATTGCCGTAGTGTGGTAATATAATCACACCTATAGTTATTAGTACGTACCTAGGTAGATAGAAGGATGTCATTGTGAAATGATTGATTAGTTCGCTTGAGGTTCCAATGGGATTAAATTATCTTTGTGTTAAGTTATGTATACTCTAATCTTGTGATTAGTTTATGAATGTATACGTATATGTATCGCTTTAATTATGTAAATATGCGAGGTTGGATCACGGAGTTGTGGTTGGGTTGTGGAGGTCAGATAGGCAGTCGCTCTTTGTAAAATACTGGGATTCAGCAGGATCATGTTAGACTGGAAGCTGACCCCAACATGGGAAAAACTAGGCAGATCTTGAAGATACGAAACTTCTTGAAGTAAATAATAATTTAATTATTTATTTAAGTCAGACACAGTGATCCATATTCAAGTAGGTATGTTAGTATACTTAAAAATTATGTTAGCAACCGAAGAATAAAATACTTACATGCCACAATAATATTATTAAGTATAACTTATTATATAAATTAATGACTTATTTACTTACTAGCTGCGGCTCGCGGTTTCACCGGCGTAAGTTTCGAGATTCTAATATAATTCAATCATGATTCGAAAGATACGTGGCGCCATCTATTATCATAATAACGTTATTGTTGTTTTTCTCGGGAACAGCACTTTTTTTCAGGATTAAAGGTACCCTATGTCCGTTTCTGTACACCTGACAACGTATATGCAAAATTTCAGGTTGATCGGTTTAGTGGTTTAGGCTTGAAAAGGTAACAAACAAACTTACTTTCGTATTTATAATATTAGTTAGGATTTACTGCTTATAGCAAAAATTCTCAAAGTTCATGAAAATTTGATTATTAAGAAATTGGAAATTGGATTGGATTGGAATTGGATTTAGACTCAATTATCAAATAACTACTTCATGCTACCTTCGTGAATTACTAAAAGCTGTAGATAATCACATTTAAAAGTTTCCAAAGCCTGAATAAATCACCTTTTAAACATTTTCTCCTAGCCTCAATCTAGGTCGAAACTTTGAATATAAGCCTAGATTTTGCTAGCCGTAGCGGTCTAGACTTACAGAATAGAAATACCTAGTCTATTGATCGTTCTAAATACGGTATGCCTTGAATAGTGAGGAGTTGTTTTGGTCAGGTGTAAACGGTAACTTGGGTTTGTTAAAACCGGAATTTTAGATTCTGATCCCAGCCTAACCCCCCGGCCTTTTATTTATTTATTAAATCTTTATGCACAAGTAAAAAAATAGTGTACAAAGGCAGACTTAATGCCTGAGTCGTTATCTACTAGTCAAACTTAGGGTGGTGCATAGACAAAACATGGCATGTGCAAAATACAGGATAAATAGCTCGGAAATGACTATAAAAAACAAGAATAAATAATAATAAACAAAATGGACTATCAGGAGAAATAACAATCGGTAGAGGAGAAATACTTATATAAAATATAAATAACATAAAAGCAAATGATACAATTTAACTAAATAATTCTTTTCTCTCCTATTAAAAATTAACTTTGCTGTTCCCGACAGGCATAATTGATTCGATGTTTTAACATACCAACTGTTATATAATGTACACATTATGGAATGCAATAAAGTATTGAGTACTGAGTATGGAGAAAACGAATCCAGTAAATCAGTGCTGGGATGTTAAGGCCAACTTCTGACGGATATGTTCACGTGCCTTCACTTTGACCCTTCGTATGCTCAAACGTGAATCTACGCGAGACATAATGGCTTTTAATTACAGCATTCAACCTGTTAAAATATAACTTTTTCCCAACACCGCACACGCAGCGTTTTCAGTTATCTATTTTATTTGGACCCTAACAGAGAAAAAGCACTTCATTTAGGAGATAATATCTTTTATTTCTTTCCTTTTATAACACAACCCTCAAACGCAAACCACACACTTTAGATAAAAAAATATTAAAAGAAACGTCTACTTTGTCGCCTCTGTGGTGTAATGAAAATATAATTCGGGCAGAGGGACCCAATTCGAGCGGCCGGTGGGGCCCGGGGGCCCGGCCCGGTCAGCGGGCCATAAATACAAAAATAACACGAAGAAATTGAAAGAGGCGACCCTTTTCGGTTAGCAGTTTAGATATTTTATGAAAAAACTGTTTTTTTTTTTTGTGATAAAATTGTTGTTGTTCAAGCATATTGTTGGCATTCTGTAGACGGCATTTGGCAAAGTATTGTTGGATTTGGGTAAGCTTTAAGGCTAAATATAGCTTACACTGAAAATAAATTTTTGGCAGAACAATTTTCAGCTTGAAGGAACAAGTTTCAAAGACAATTTATTATGTCTATCAAAATTGTATTTTTGGGTTTCGCTTAAAACAACTCTCTCGTATGAAAAACAAGGCAAGGCAGATTGTCAACTTTCTTTTTCAGTCGAATTCTTTTGCCTGAATAACTGGAACTAAAATATCTAAATGGGTGGTAGTAAGTTGGAGGTTCTTTCCTATATAAAAATGTATGGGATTTGGTTTTTGCGACTTTTGACTTTTCTTTTTTCTTTGCGTCATGTCTTACCGTATATAAATAAAAACGAGTGTGCTTATGACCACACGACTGAAGTGAAACTTCTTTCGCTCCATCTGTATTGAACGGGTCCATATTGGCTCAACTAAAGTTCTTTACCCGAAATTGTTCTTCCTAACGATTTGTAATCCGAATGATCACTCTTCCTAAAATTTTTCATCCTAAAGTTTTCATTCATACTATTTGTAGTGCTACCGGCGATTAATAATATCATTTTTGTAAATATTTTAAACTCCTACTGTTTTTTATCATAACGCTTTTATCCCTAAACATAACTACCATAATATTTTCATGGCCTGGGAGTTTATACGGGTAAGTAATATATGATATAATTACAAAACCTCTAATATTTACAAAATATAACAACTGAACCTATAATTTTATTTGATATAATGATCAGTTAATACAATAAACGATTGATATAATTTTAATGTTACTAATTTCTATAAGAATAACAGACAATTAATATAAAATCGTTTGATATACCACTCAATAGACATAAAACCTATTTAGTCTAATATGATAAACACTTTTTTTTTCATCCTATGTCATCCTATGTCGACGGAGCCCCGCTTCGCGGGGCCCCTATTTCTGTGTAAAGGGTTTAAAGTAACCTAACCAAACCGAACCTCGGGGTGCCCTTCGCTCGCCCTTGCATCCTATGTCGACGGAGCCCCGCTTCGCGGGGCCCCTATTTCTGTGTAAAGGGTTTAAAGTAACCTAACCAAACCGAACCTCGGGGTGCTCTTCGCTCGCTTTTGCATCCTATGTTGACGATCTAAACAAAAAAGATATGACTTTGAATAATAGTGTAAAAGATGGTTATGTTGAGAAAATATAGGAAAACAAATAAAAGTATAATAGATGTTTATTGCTACTGACATAATGAAGTTGAATGATTCGGAATTATGAACATTAGGGACAGAGTAGTTAGGAATTGTGATTGTTAGGATGAAAAATGTTAGGGAGAACATTTTCGGATTTCCAACTATCGGAGTTGAAAATTTAGGTGAACTTTGGCGCACCCGTATTGAACGTATTTGGCTATGAGAGGAAGAGCGAAAGAAAATGTGCGCACGCACTGCTTTCTCTTGCTTATATCCCCCACTCAACTCCCGTTCGCCTCGCCCGATCACATTTTTCGTAACGCTTACGTCACGCGTTCGCCAGCTCACTCCCCAAGTCAAGCGTGCGTAAAGAAGTTTCACTTCAAAAAAACCGCAAATATATTTTCTTTTCTTTGTCTTTTTTACATCTACCTACCGGTATTCCAACACCTGACACTCACCTACATATTTTATGAACATAGCCCCGTATTGAATACACAATTTATAGGTAATAAGTTGTGTCTATTCATGTGATACAAGCCGAAATAGATTGTTGACTCATGGAAATTGATCTTACTAAGTAGGAAAGAAAGAAAATAAGTAGGTACGTTTATTTGCGGTGAACATGACGCAAAAAAGAACAAAAACACAAAAACAAAAAAAAAAAAGAAGGTAAGGGAAACATGCGTCACATCCACACAAAACGGCTACCGCTCAGCATAATGCTGCGACCCTATGCAAGACAGAGCCCCAGTGCTGGACAAAAGACATGATGATGAAAGACATGATTATTTAGAGAGGGATGTAATTATATTAAAATAGGGACAAAACATGTATTGTTGTTGTGGTTGTGACTGATTCGATGTAACTTAATGGCGGGATGAGCTGGACTCCTTTAATAAAGATAAATAGACTTGGTAGCTCTGGACAGAGAGAGGTGGAAAGAGAGTAGGGAGGCGTTTGCCCAGCAGTGGGAAATTACAGGCTAATAACAAAATAAAAATAAATGTAATGTATCACAATCCTACTTCCTACTATCCTATATCCAATCCTACTATCTTACTAATCCTACTAACATCCTACTTCCTACTATCCTATCTTATCCTACTATCCTATATCCAATCCTACTAATCCTACTTCCTACTATCCTATCCTATCCTACTTCCTACTATCCTATATCCAATCCTACTATCCTACTAATCCTACTAATATCCTGCTTCCTACTATCCTATCCTATCCTACTATCCTATATCCAATCCTACTATCCTACTATCCTATCCTATCCTATCCTACTTCCTACTATCCTATATCCAATCCTACTAATATCCTACTTCCTACTATCCTATCCTACTTCCTACTAATATTATAAATGTGAAAGCTTGTGAGGATGTTTGTTACTCTTTCACGCAAAAACTACTGGACGGATTTTGATTAAACTTTACAGTAATATAGCTTATAAATCAGAATAAAATATAGGATACTTTTTATCCCGATATTCCCACGGGATCGAGACTTATGCGGGTGAAACCGCGGGGCGCTGCTAGTCCCTAATAAATGCATTATAATCCCTAGTAGCATTTTATGTTGGCATCCGTGGGCCAGCAGTGGGGAATCCGTTAGGATATAGTAATGGCCCTTTGTTGAAAATGAAAGCCACTTTTCTACTTGCTATGATTCTAACCCGAAAAATGGGTACTAAAAACCTCCAGGCTACAACATAAACCAAAACAAAATGATTGCCCAGATCAGCCATGTTTACACCGACAAATAAAAGCAGCCATTTCGTTCCATATTCAAAATCAACACTTCGTATTCATAACTAGAGCTCCCGGCAAAGGCAAACACTAAAATATTCAGCCTAGGGGCTCTTGAACCGGCCACTCTAGGTCTTACAAACACTTTGTAAAAAGAATATCTACTTTAAAAAAAGAACACTTTAAAAAAAAATCTTTTGTTTAAAGCACTTACTGTCAAGAACCTTCTTTCTGACGTCACTGAGGTTATTTGCGGTCAACTGTTATATAGAAAAACGGCTTCAGGAAAAACTTGCTTGAAACTAGTTACTAGTTACAAGTTACAGCGAGTAAGTAATTATTATGCACGAATGTCTTGAAAGTATGCACGGCAACTTATTTAATTATTAATTTTATAATAGGAATTCCGACATGCATAGTTCACTGGTCGGAAAATTCCTCTTTTTATAAAGATAACGGAAAATAATGCTTAGTTAGCATTGATTTTTTATTTGCTAGACTATCAGCAGCTGCGATCGAGCTGTCATTTTGGTCTAGCAAATTAAAAATCAGAGAATACATGGTTTACGTAACCGTTAGTTAGTTAATAGTAAGTAGGTACTCAGAACGAACTCAAAAGTCCTATCCTACGTTCTACTAATAATATTACAATCCTACCAATATTATAAACGCGAAAGTTTGTGAGGATGGATGGATGTATGTTTGTTACTCTTTCAAGCAAAAACTCTTGAACGGATTTGGATGAAATTTGGCACACAGATAGTTTATAAATAGGATTAACACATAGAATACTTTTTACCCCGATATTCTTACGGGATCGAAACTTATGCGGGTGAAAACGCGGGGCGCTGCTCGTATATTATACAAATGAATAAAATCACATCCCTATTTCAAAATAACAGAAAAAAAAATTATTTAAAGGATCGTTAACATTATTAAGAACAATTCTAGGGCTGCAACTATTATAATATAAAACCATAAGCAAAGGGTAATATTATAGAAATCCATACTAATAATATTATAACTTCGAAAGTATCTCTGTCTGTCTGTCTGTTTGTCTGTCTGTCTGTATGTTACCTTTTCACGCCTAAACCGCTGAACTGATTTAAATGAAATTTGGTATAGAGATAGTTTGAGTCCCAGGAAAGGACATAGGATACATTTTAAGCCGATATTCCCACGGGATCGAGACTTACGCGGGTGAAACCGCGGGGCGCAGCTAGTAATCTTATAAATAGATTAAAATTATGCCATAGAAAAATCAGCAACACTACGATAGATAATTAATTGGTAAAAAAAAAAGATCAATATAGTAACTTCACTGAACCATAGACACACCGTTCCCTCGCATAAAACTCAGCCCTCGAATCCTCTATCGATTGTTAATTTTGACAATGGCCCACAATACCCGCCCTTGGCCCACTGCCCGACTGCCACAGTATTGAAAAGTTTGCATTAAATTAATGAGATGTAGACAGAGTACCTGCAACGCCATTACTTACCTTGATAGGTTTATTTTGTCCGACTGCATTGTTAGGGTTGAGTTTAAAATAGGGTTGGAGGGTCGATTGTAAAATGGGGTTGGTAGGGTCAAGTGTAAAATAGGGTTATTAAAGTTTAAAACTGTGTTAAAATAGAGGTTTTAAACGTGAGGGTTATGGGTCAATTATGATGCAATTTTCTTTATGAGTGCAGCGGTATTATAAAATTAAGTTGTGCAATTTGCTGTTTTATTTTTTTTTATTTTACGCAGTTGAGGAGCAATCATTCAATTAGTGTTTTGTCCATAAATTAACGAAATACAACTGAGTATGGAGAAATCATAATTACACTGTAATTATGATTTCTCCATACTCAGTTGTATTTTGTTGTATTTTGTTTTTCAGTTGTGTTTTGTGTTTAGTATGGAGAAATCATAATTACACTGTAATTATGATTTCTCCATACTCAGTTGTATTTTGTTAATTTATGGACAAAACACTAATTGAATGATTGCTCCTCAGTTATGTTTTGATTATGATGACGTTTTGAAATTTGGTTACAAACAGCTAAGAAGTGGAACTCTGCCGGGATCCATAACTACCAGAGATATTTGGAATCTCAAGTGAATTATTTATTTCTAGACTCAAATTCAAATTATTTTGAGTCACATAAACCTACATGAGGACTTATAAAACGTCAGAAGCAAGGTGCACGGTTCCTACCTATGAAGTCGGAAATTGGTCGTTTTCTATGGAAAGGAGCCGGCAAGAAACTCCCAGGTTACTCTTTTAAAAGTAAATCGCTTTTGCAATGTTTTCAAATTACACGGCTAATAAGTATGGGAAAGAGGTCAATGTGGGCTTGTCAACAAGTACTAGGTACAGGGTACTACATACGAACAGAGATAATGATCAAACGAGAGATATCCAATGTATATTATGTAAAAAGCGGCCAAGTTTGAGTCGGACTTGCACACGAAGGGTTCCGTACCACCGTACAATATTATTTTAACACTACATATTTCTTTACCACATTTCTTGTATGCCCCCCCCCCCCCACCTTTAATTTTTAATAATATTTTATTTGTTGTTGTTGATAAAGCGGCCATATAATACAGCACACTCTATAAAAATTTCAAGTCTCTACCTATTACCACACCCCGGACACTCCATACAACGCTCGCAAAATAATTACCTACTACTACTACATTAAAAAATTACGTTTGTATACGTATGAATGTGTGCGTGAGGTACTTGTGTTTGCGAGCGCTCTTGTTAAAGAACTGCGTCGGTAACCTCGAAGTGCGGGGTGAGGTGCGGTAACTGATGTTAGTGCGGGGAAGGGAGTGTCCTTTTTATACGTAGTACTTTAAGTATTCTGTGCTATTACGGTAACTGAGACAGACGGACGGACGGACAGCGGAGCTTTAGTCACAGGCCCATTGGCACCCTACCCTCCCCTTAAAACTGGCCTAAGCTGTTATCCAACTACACATTGCCAGTCATTAATATACTGTTTCCTTTGCGACGGAATAGGACCAAGTTCGGCTTTGCGCGAGCGCATACACAATCATATTAAGGTGAATGGGTAGTTGTAGCCCGCGAAATTCAATTTTTCTTACGTTTTTTGCATATTTCAGGTCAGTGTCAGGTTGTATCTTGATCAAAATATGATTCGCGACTATAACCGGTACGTATTTACAGAATTATAATAATTAGAATCATTAATACATCTTTTTAAGTTAGATTTCTACCGTTAAGAACAAATCTCGTATGGAAAAGTGTTTATGGTAGAAATCTAACTTAAAGAGATATATTAATGATTCTAATGACTATGATTCTGTAAATACATGTCTATTATAGTCGCGAATCATATTTGAATCAAGATACAACCTGACACTGATCTGCAAATTGCAAAAAACTTAAGAAAATTTAAATTTCGCGGTGGTAGACCGCGAAATTTAAATTTTCTTAAGTTTTTTGCAAGTTTTTATTTTGTCACATTCACCTTAAGAGCCCATACTACCTCAGCTAAAATTCACTCTGTATCCCGCTCATACGATACTGCTCGCGGACTGAGTGAGAGCGAGACAGAGTGTGGTGCTGGGCGGCAGGCAGCGCCAATAGTTTAGGTATTTGCTTTTTACATTGAAAATAACGGTAATTATAAAAAAATAAATAATATAAGACCTGCTTTAAAGTACATAATTTCAGTTAGTATGCAAAGTCTCATGATCTAATTTGAGCATTTTTTGAATACCAGCGGTTTATTGTTCAGGTTAGAGGTAACTTTGGATTTTTTTTCTATCGAGAATTTTTATAATATCGTGTTTTCGTCTAACATAGGACTTAGCATTAATCCTCAACTTTATCATATATTTATTCCAAAATTAATGGTGCAGTATTTTCGACATAACGGAGGATCACGCTAAGCCATTTGAGGTAGTATAGGCTCTTAACACATGAATGGACTGCCGTCCTAACTTCATCGTGTGTAGAATGTCAAAGTTAGTTCTGAGATGTCTGAGATTATCTCTCGGTTGCCTCTTGAGGATCGCACTAGGCATGCATTTTTCATCCTATGTCATTCTTTCCTGTGAATTTAATACACACTTTGGCTACTCGCAGTTTTTGTAGTTGTCCTAAGGTTTTTCAAAGATCTTGATAAGATAGTGTTGTCGTAGAAAAATCACTGTTTTATTACGGCGTGTGCACGATTTATTTCCGTTGGATCCCGCTTTTGAATCCCAGTTTAATATTTTTGGCGTTGGATCCCGCAAAACATTATTATGTATTTCCGTTGGATCCCGAATTTAAAAAATGCAAGATAATTACGTTTTATTGTCGTTGAATCCCGAAAAGTATTTCCGTTGGATCCCGAATGCTTAAAAAAATCTTAGTGCGGGTACTTTCAACAACAAAATTGTTTATAATAAAATGAGGGGTTCACTAATGTTTCACCAAAACTCCATTGACAAATTTTTAGTTTACAACCAACGTTTCGTATACTATTTATTTCACAAACAACTCATTTTCTATATAATCTATTCGTTTCTGGCACTCGCCGGCCGCTGCCGCGGCACCGCTCGCTTCGCTCGCTCGGCTCGTGCGTAGGGGTCACGGTTTTAACCTAACCTAACAATTTTTTTTTAAATAATTAACCTGATCTAGTGTTTGATAAAGGTAAATCACTTTTCTTCTGAAATGTACACATGTTGTTATAACATGGGATTCAACGGAAATAGCAAACGGGATCCATCGTTAATACCTAAAAAATGGGATTCAAAAGTGGGATCCAACGAAAATAAACGGTGTGCACTATCATTGTTTCTATATTCTGAAAGTCTGGCTTAGGACAGTTTTATCTAGGTCTGCACGCAGCCTAAATATCTGACGCTTAGTGCGGATCTCACACTACAACGTGTCTCGCGATGGGGCGCGAGAGAACACAGATGTTTATATACCTATGCATAAGGAACTTCATTAGAGAGTAACTTGCAGATTACATTTTTTTTATACGATGAGCGTCCGCCATAGTTACATGCCATAGCACAGAAAAAAGGTCATAGACACTTAACTTGACTTGTTCATAGTGTTGCCAGAATATTTTATTGATACATTCACAATTTTTACATGCATTCGCGTACGCATACGTTACTGCGCGGCATTTGGCTCCGTTTCCCGCGCCTCGTCGCGTGGCGCGATGTATTGTGTAAGCCGCCTAAGCAACAATACCAAGAAGTTTTTATATTCATAACTTTAGGTGTTATAAACTTATACAATAAAGCAAAATGATAAAAGTTAAATCGTAAAAGACTGGTATTTTGTACGAAACTCGTTTCATAACACTATGTAAGGTACGGATGCCTACGCTAACATCAGATTATAGAGACGTTACTATCTAAAAGTAATATTATAAAGAGAAAAGTTTTGATCTTTTGCATCTTCATTTGTTACGCTTTCACTCTAAAACGGCTGAAAGGATTTGGATGAAATTTGGCTCATGGGTAGGCCGTGACCTGGATTAGGACACATTATACTTTTTATTCCGATACTCCCACGGGATCTAGACTTATGTGGGTGAAACCGCGGGGCGTAGCTAGTGAACAATAAAGCGGATGATACTGCTCAGTGCGTTTAACATATTAAATAATGTAAATGAGTTTCAAATACTAGGTACTAGAAGGAAATAGGCCCAGGGTTGACTGCAGGTAGGTACCTGCAGTCAACCCTGGGCCTAAACCATACAGCCTTTTCACGCCTAAACCACTGAACCGATTTAGATGAAATTCGGTATAGAGATAGTTTGAGTCCTGGGAAAATAAATATGTGTTCAAATACTAAGAGCAGTTCATACTGAGTTTCGATTTGTCGTCTGAACAGTTTATTTAAAAGCATTTAATTGATTGTACAAAACAAAAATCGTGAAAAATTAATTAATTTATAGCTTAAATAAAAGTAAAGTTCTCAAATATACAAATAAAATTTCGTATGAAATTCTATTCTTAAAAATTCAATATTTTTTTGGTAGCGCAGGATTGTTATTCAGAAGTTCATTACAAAATTTCGAAAAATTGCAATAATATGTGAGTAGGAAGAAAAAAAAATTAACAAAAACAGTTAACCCGTCTAGCTCCGCTAATGAGACACGATTGATTTTCTATTGTATCGTGCAACATAGGGTACGCGCGGAACTGACCGGAGTAGAGTATATGTAAAAAAATCTTAGCTTATCTTTAGCGAGACAAGCCTACAAGCTTTTCATGGCATTCTGCAAGATTGAAGACCATTAATAGGGTGTTCCCACATTTATCGACGCGGAATTGGCTTAAGCCGAGTGCGTATCACCAAACTACTCGACTTATCGCCGAGCTAATAGGCAAACGGCTCGTTTCGCCGTCGATCAGCGTCGCGCCGCGTCGTCCGAGTCGAGCCGATGCGAATGGTATTAGTAACACCCTTATTACGTAGACATAAAGGCTTTTTTGACCGGTGTCAGCCGATTCCGCGTCGGTAAATGTGGGGAGACCCTTACAGAAATAAAACTGACTGCTAAAGTACTTACGTCAGGATACTCGCTAGGGCTGGCACATTCATCTTGCTCGAACAAAATGATTCAATTTATATTCTGATTCGATTGAACCGTCTTTAAGGCGTAGTGTTTCCAGATACCTATATTTTTCTGAGCAGGTGTTTCCTTTGAATGCGAGGAAGCAATTCTACTGCGCAAATAGAGGTTTCGATGGGAATTCGGCGGAAATACGGCACTATTTGGCAACGAAACGAACGTAGCGACTTTCAAAGATATATGCGAACACATAAATTAAGCTACGTAAGATAAATACTAGCTTAAAAGACTTTGACACTGACGCATTTGCGAAAACATCGTCAGGAAACCGGCATGTCCTAGAACCAAAAATTCGAAGACATGTGACGTCTACCAACCCGCACTGGGCCCGCGTGGTAGATCGCGGTCCACTCTCTCTCACAGAGAGGAGGCCTGTGTCCCAGCAGTGGGAACATTATAGGCTGATTATGCTTCTTATGCTTTACGTTTTCCAACCTTGACTCTATTGTTCGTTGGCAAAGCCTCGGGAATTCCCTTGTGTTGCCGATGACCATAGTCGTCTTTGGCCAATTTTCATCTGTTGGACCGTCAGACTGCTTAGCCAACCTATCATATAAAAATCATCTGCCTAGCCTTTTCCGAACTATGTTGGGGTCAGCTTCCAGTCTAACCGGATGCAGCTGAATACCAGTATTTCACATGGAGCAACTGCCTATCTGACCTCCACAACCCAGTTACTGGGTAATACGATACCCCTATTGATAAGACTGGTTGTCAGAATTTCGGGCTTCTGACTACCTGTAACGATTGTCAAAGATCCGCGAATGACAGCCGGGACCAACGGCTTAACGTGCTTTCCAAGGCACGTAGGGGTCTTGGTATGTAAAGATGGTCACCCATCCACAGACCAACCGCGGCAAGCGTAGCTTAACCCGATCGATCGACCTGTACGGCTGTTATTATTTAGCCACGGGCCCCTCATATAAAAATGTCGGGTATCAAATGTGTCGTTTAGATACCACTCCTCCAATGAAAACAAAGAATATTTATTTGCGCTAAACCCTAATTATTTTCCTTTTTGAAATAAAAATAGTCTATGACATCTGCCAGTTAAAGTCCTGTCAAAATCGGTCCAGCCGATTCGGAGATTAACCGGAACAAACAGACAGACAGACAAAATGGGGACAACGGGAAGGATATTTTATGACTTCCCGTTGTTCCCATAACGTGAAAGCATCAATGGGGACAGCGGGAAGTAAATTTTCTGACTTCCCGTTGTCCCCATAATGGGGACAGCGTCAATGGGGACAACGGGAACAGACCAACAAAACATATTGATTTTTGTTTATAAGTAAGTACCGCATATATGCGTTTAGTAAACGTTACAGACAGACACTTCTATTCCTACAGCTGTATGTACCAATGCCTAAATCAATACCGCGATAATTAGTTCTAAAAGTCAAGGTTCAGTCCACTCTATACTTTTAAATTGATTTATAGCTAGCTCTTAGGGGCCGTCCGTCTCCACGAGCGAGAGAATCGCGGCGATAGTCTCGCCGTGCCATCAAATTTTCGCCGCGATGATATCGCCGTGTGGAGACACGTTCTAAGAGAATGTATAGAAATACGTGGCACGACGATAATATCGCCGCGATTCTCTCGCTCGTGGAGACGGCGCCTTAGTCTAGTTGGTACTAAACAATAGTCCGATTAGAAATATTTACGGTCTCAGGGCAGTTTGTACAGCCAAGTATTGTGTTATCTCGGCTCGTTGCCAAATTGTAGGTGCTTTGGCAGGGTTTTAGACATCCTGTTATTAACTAGCTTTTAAGTTATACCTAGGTATTTGATAGTGACTTTAAGGAAATGCGGTATCTATTACTTCTATAGTCCGGCGTTTCTAAATTTGCCAAAAAATTAAACAACAATGGCCGCTGGAAATTGAATAAAATCGATAGATACATTTATTTTAAGTAATGTTTGTTTTTGTCGAAACCTCCGAGCTAACTGGACGAAAACAAATATTACTTAAACTAAATGTTCTTGTATATATCGATTTTATTCAATTTCGAGCGGCCATTGTTGTTTAAATCTTTGGCAAATTTAGAAACGCCGGACCTTACTTCGAGCAGTGGTGGCCCAGTGGTAACAGCCGCGCCTTACGAGTTGTAGGTCGTAGGTTCGAAGCCAGTCAGGCCCTTTACTTTGTGTAAATTATTTAAGCACCATTGCTTTTAAAACGGTGAAGCAAAACATGTTGAGGAAAACGGTATATCTTAGAAACAAAAATTTGAAGACATTGGACATCTACCAACCCGTACTGGGCCCCCGTGGTGGATTACGGCCCACTCCCTCTCAGTGTGAAACTGCCTGTGTCTCAGCAGTAGGAAAATTATAGGCTGATTACTATTTTACATAGATGAACTATCCGTAACCACGTTAATTAAAACCCTGTGGTTGACGATACCTATTTGTTCTAGCAAAAAATCAAAGTTCCCACAGTTGCTATATTTCATTATTAACCCTGCAATACTTCAGACTTTCCCCAACGCCACAAGTTCCACCCTCTAAGGAGGAAGGCCTAATGTATCTCTATGAACCATTTGTTTCCCTCTCCACAATCCCAGGAGACCCCGCCATGTATTTATTTAGTCGTATTTTCATCTTCATTTTGTAGAGCATCTAAGGGGTCTGGGTACAAACATTTTTTTTAGTGTTCCGTAACTCAAAAGGAAAAATGGAACCCTTATAAGATCACTTTGTTGTCCGTCTGCATGTCCGTCAGTCAAGCTCCTTTTTCTCAGGAACGCGTGGAGTTTTCAAGTTGAAATTAATATCAAATGCTTAGGGCTGCAATCCCTTGAAGAAATTAAAAAATCAAACTTCTAAGTCAACGCAATCGCAAGATACGGGTGTATATGTTCCGAAATCCTATAGAAGGCACTTCCCGTTGACCTAAAGTTATAGTCATGTAGCACAAGTAAAGGAAAAAATCCGAAAACCGTAATTTTGTAGTTAAGTACATTACAAAAAAATATTTTCAAAACTATTTACATACCTACAAAATTGTACGAAGCCTTCGATGTGCGAGTCCGACTCACACTTGACCGATTTTTGTGTGTATTTATGTAAGGTAAACGCGGGTGAAGTCGACAGTGACCCAGAAGTCGTCAAATTGTCTAAAAACATCAATATCTTTTTGTACTAAACATTTAACTGGCCCATTTTTATGGCAACATATTTTTGTTAACATATTGCAAAATTAAAATAAAACACTGAGTTTTAACTGTAATGGTGGCTGAGATATCTGACTTAAAAAGTGTGTCCCACAATTTTTTCATTTTTTTGCAAGTTTAGCTGCTAAATGTCAAACTCGGCACGTAGTTTTGTGTTTTGATTTACGAACCTTCTGTTGGGTATGTGGTAAGTCTGATTGTTTGATGAATTAGTTAAGTTAATTTACTAATGATATAACTTGAAGTTTAGAACACTTTTATAATAAAAGTATATTTTTTTTAACGTGACATCTATTGGTACCTAAATATTCCTACTTGACCCAAATCTCGTCATTTTAAGTACTTTTTTGACGATTACTGGGACACGCTTAATACTTGCCTCTAAACTCGTCATATTGTAAATATTTTCAACTTTATTGCTAAAGCATAAGGTTCAAAGTTGATTGGGAAAATTTGACAGTTTCGGGTAGCTTGATGTGCTGACGTCTGTACAAACATATAATAAGGTTTGGGCTACATTTGATGATAAAACTGGGTTTCTCTTAAGCTGTTTTCGCTTCGCTTACTCATTGCTTGAGTAAGCGTGCTCTGCTTAGTTGTCGCGTCATTGGGCTCGCTTTGCTAGCTCGACACGAAACTGTGCTCGCGCGTCACTCGTGATAGAGCTCGCTTCGCTCGCTCTTGTCATGTGTAAGTGCGTTCGGCTCACTAGATGAGCTCGCTTCGCTTGCTGGTTTAAGAAGCTGTTAAGACTAGCAAGAGAAGTAAGTCCATCTTCTGATTAAGCGAGCTTATCGTGTAATTAAGCGTGTTTTGCTTATTTGTATCTAGGAAGGGCTCGCTTCGCACGCTGTATCGTAAGCACGCTCCACTCGTTCGGCCCGTAAAAAATATTTTCAGTTCTAACCTAAATTGCCTTACTGGGAAAGGTATAATAATGAACTGTTAGAAGCCCTGGATAATTGATGGTAGTTTTTCTACAGAACCTCACTCAGATCGAGTGTGGATGTTACAGTTCCAATCAAATCCTCACGTATACAGGAATATTTTTTAACACCATCCACATTTTTACATGGTGTTCTACCCATGAATATGAACAACTTTCACTATGGGACCAACTCTGAAATCACGAAAAAAAAAATCTGCTGTTTAATATATTTTGGTCAAGTAGGTGTTAAACTTTTGTATGAAACAGCTGATATTTTTTTCGTGATTTCAGAGTTGGTCCCGTAGTGAAAGCTGTTCATATTCATGGGTAGAACACCGTGTAACAATTTGGATGGTGATAAAAAAAACTTCCTGTATAGAGGTGTGTTCTTACTAAGTCTTCTGCCGTTGAATCTTCCTAATATTCTCGTAATCTTCACACATACTTGCACGATGACAGGCCGGGGCGCCGTCCATTAATAACATGGCGATTAGCGATGATTTTAGGTACTACCCTAGCTTTTGAATTCGCTCATAAGTATATTTTGTAGGCTTATTGTGTTTCTTATGATTTAAAACTTTCTTTAGTTGGCTTTTGGCTGGGCTGATACTAGTCGGAGGTGCGGCGAATGTACAAGTATCTCCCGGGCCCCGGACTCATGGTACTAGAAGGAACAGTGGGGTTTTAGTCGGTAGGAGTCCGACATAACCCTCAGTTCTTCCCAGACGGAGGGTATCCATGAGGATTTCCCCACGAAAAAAAAGGCTCATTGCATTTAATATACCTTTCACCGTATGTGATATTTTTCAGTTCTAAGCAGATTTGCGGTCGATATGAGACGACATCTTTAACTTTTATGCTACTTGCTGCAGATTTTCTTACGTTTTCTGATACTGCCGTAGCTATTGTATTTGCTTGGTACTAGGCTTTTTTGAGGCTCATTGAATTCCTTATGATGCAAGCTTACGTTTATTGCGATATTTTTCATTTTTGGCCAGACTAACGGCCGATATGAGATGACATATTCTGAAATTATTTTGCTATTGTCAACTTCAAATGCATTTTTAACTCGGCCAATATTTCTGTTGATTCTCTTTAGGCCCTAGTAGTACTGTGTCAATTGTTGACAATGGCACCTAGTAGCTAAAAATTTGTTTGCGAATTAATATTTCGACGCATAGTAAAAAGGAGGGTCGGGCCCACTGCACTTGCGATGTGACGTCAAACACAAATTAAATCCTGCTTCAAAATTGGTACAATTATTACCCATATATTGTATGCTCAATCATTACCCAAGCATCCTGGTAGTTATAAGCGGCTGAAATATTACATGTCAGTCAGACATATTGAATTTACCACAGAGTGCAGCGACGATTTCACGTCAACAGGCCCAAAACACAAAGTGACAGCGAAATAAAAATTTATTATTATTTAGAACTTCTACGACCATTTCTTCAGCTGTTTTTTAAAGTTACCGATACCGACTACCGATTGGCGAAAATAAAAGAAAGGTGACCTTAAACAAGTATTACCTACAATGACAAAAAACCTCTGCGAGTGTTACTATAACTATTTTTTGCCTATATAGTTCTAAAATCAGGTTTTTTTTAATGTATACAACTTTATTTTTCAACTTAAAAAAAAGCTGAAGGAATGGTCATAGATAATCGGCGCAATAGTAAAAAATGATAAGGAGGTCTTCCCCGATCAGGGTAATACATTTTTTTCGTTGGCCGGCCATTTTGGATTTTGGGCCTAAAATGGCTGATTTATTTATTTATATACTTTATTGTACACCACAAAAATACAAAACATAAAAAAAACATTAAACACTTAATATACAATGGGCTCCTTTATTCTGATAAAAAACTGATTCTGTGATTCGGACATCTTAATTTTTTAAGCTAAAATATATGTATTAGAATTTACCTACTTAGTCTGATTTCTTGCGATTTGGTTTTCTACCTACCTTTTATTTCTTAGACTTGCCAAGTTGCCACTCATATGAAAGACAATCACAATTATGTTATAATGTGTAATCATCTTGAACTCTATGTTCAAGGCCTGAAAGTTCAAGTTAGCTTCAAAAATTGACGACTACTGGGTCCTTTTGATGAGTAATAGTACAAATCTGGCGAGTACTGGTACAAATCACCCTTTTTTCACATTTGCTTAAATAAGTATTTATTATCACTAAAAATTACAAAAATTAACAACTTATTTAGAATAACGGATAATTTTTCTATTTCATCATGCAAAAAGTTTCATTTTAAATGAAATACTTCTCACGCAGCAGTTCTTTAAAGTCAGTGAATATCAAAACCCGACGACTATTGGTACATTTACCTTACTCCTACTTTTGTATTTCCCAGTAAACGTGGGTCATTAATGTGTTGGTTTTTAATTCACAAATTATATATTGCTGTGATTGTTTGAATAACCCCTTTTATAGTGGGAGTGGTTTTAGTAACGTTAGTAATAATAACATAACTTCACGCCAGTAATCCCGAAAGGTTAGGCAGATGTGTACCTTAAGGACCCCCACATGCCTACATTACGCCAGGTAAGTTAGGTCCCATGTAATAAGGGGCGAGCTTTGCCATCAAGCGGGCCCAAATCAACGAGGTAAATGCCTAACAGTAGCAAAAGCTTTCATTTTGACAGTTCAACAACATTCATTGCGTTATTTACGTTGTTGAGCAGACAAATTTTTCGAACATATGAAGCAATGGATTAGCAATATCCTTTAAGACCTTCAAAATGATTCAGGTTGTGATTGACTGTTTTACGCAATTAGAGTGCTAGACCTCGAGCTGCTAACGGAGTAATAATAAGTAAGAAAGAAAGAAAAAAGTTTATCTGGACGCAGTTCGTGAAACACAAAATACAAAATTATTAAAATAAAAAATAATGTTTCAGACAACAATAGAGTGTCCCTCATGACTGCTCCAAAAAGGTTCATTTCAGCATTAATGCCAGACAGATGCTGTCTGACGCCGGTTTTCTAATGAACCTTTAGGGAAATGTGACAGGAAGTACACACAGTTTCAACATACCTAATACATACTTATAAATAAACTAGTAGTCACGTATCTACATATCATTACAAATAAAAGTTGCGCGCGCGCTGTATTTATTACAAGGCTATTGCAAAGAAGTCCCATTTTATTTTCAATCGCAAAAACAACTTTAAATTAGCTTTAAATAGAATTCCAATCTGCAAAGCTGCCTTTACCTAATCAGACTTACAGAGGCTAAAATAAAATGAATGATAAAACTCTCCCTTCAATTGAATTAACTCCAGGTGAGCTGATCAGTATTCATTAGTTACGTGACAGGCATTCTTATTGGCTCCTTCATTTGTAGTTGGAGAAAGAAGAATTAGAGGATTTATTTGATGTAATTACTTTTGTTTATTTGGGCTCTTTTTTTATTGCTGAATTGGGCACGCTCTTGACCTCGATCACGCCTGATGGAAAGCGATGGATGAGGTCTGTGATGGAACGAGCGTGCCCAGAAGATGCCTAAGGGTCTCCCCACATTTATCGACACGGAATCGGCTAACACCGGTCAAAAAAGTCTTTATGTCTACGTAATAAGGGTGTCACTAATACCATTCGCATCGGCTCGGCTCGGACGACGCGTCGCGACGCCGGCCGATGGCGAAACGAGCCCTTTGTCGATTAGCTCGGCGATAAGTCGAGTAGTGTGGTGATACGCACTCGGCTTAAGCCGATTCCGCGTCGATAAATGTGGGGAGACCCTAAGGCACTGGAACTTCCACGCATTGACGAAACACAGCAGGCTGCTTGGAGGGATTATAGTTACTTAACTGTTTCAAGTTACATTTAAATTACTTATTAGCTAAAAAATAGGCTAGATTGTAATGTGAATAAAGTACCACCGACTGCGACTGTGATACTTTATAATTAAAAAAACAAAAAAAAATTGTGCTTGAAGTATTACATTCGCACGGGTCGATCGATCTGGTTAAGCTACGCTTGCCGAAGTCGGTCCGTGGATGGGTGACTATTTTGTACATACGTTCTGGCCGCTATTCGTGGATCCTGGACAGTCGCTACTGGTTACAAAAGTACGAATGTCTGACAACCAGGCTTACCAAGAGGCATCGTGTTCCCCAGTAACTGGGTTATGGCGGTCAGATAGGCATACTCTCCATGTTAAATGCCAGTATTGCCTAGGGTGCACTTCTTCTGACTAATATTACAAACATGAGTCGTTCTGTTTACAAGCTATGCTTTCATGGCTAAACTGATAAGGGAGATAAGATTCTGATGCTTATCTTTAAGACCAGAATTAATTTTAATTTTAGATTTCAGAATTAATTTTAGTCTTTATTAGTTTTTACAATTTAGGTATACGATTTAGTAAACATGTAATCGTAACATTTTGTTGACACGGCAAATCTTACTGTATGACAAAGTAAACGCGACCTTATTAAAAATGTAACATTGCAAGAATCATAACAGAATATGGTTGCAAAATGTCTTACGATGATGCAAAAAGTAGCATTTTATTTTCTATTTTTTGCTCAATTTGAACATAATCATAATAATTAAAGTAGATAAATTATTTACTATTTTTAGGATTTTCAGATACTTAATATTTATGTATAAGCACTTGAGTGAGATACCTGAGATACAGGTTTATTCCTAGTTCAGGTAGAATCCAATCATTTCTTACCTACCTCTAGTTTAAGGCCCTATTTTGTAAATATTTATGTAAATCAATTATTTGAATAAACAATTTCAATTTCAGCATAAAGACACTACCTCACACAAAACAATACTTACTATGTACAGACGCCAGCACATCAACCTACTACAATCTGTCAAATTTCTTTAATAGATTTTCAACTTTATCACTAAATCATAAGGTTCAAAGTTGATTGGGAAAATCTGACAGTTTCGGGTAGGTTTATGTGCTGGCGTCTGTACCTACACGGGCACAACCGCACACACGACCGTTCTTCCCTCTCTTAAAACCACTTTCCTGTAAACAATATCTCAAGCATTTTTCATCAAGAAATCCCCCGTCGTCAGCACGTTATCCTTGCGTACCCCCCTATCCCTATATCACAATTGTGTCACAAAATATCCCATATATCTACAGTCAATTTAATGTAAGCAAACCCTTTTTATGGGACTTGCAAGTCCCCTGGCAGGGATTTCGCATTGTTTCCTGTAGATTTCTCCAAAAGATTGCTATTTTTTGTTTGTCTTGTAAATGTATTTGTGTTTGTTTAAAGAGGGTATGAAGGAAAATGTTTATCAGTACGAGTAAATTGCGTGTATGTGGTTTGAAAGGGTCCTAATGTTTGTTTATGGTTCATTACCTGCTGGTGTCTTCTGTAAAAACATCACCGTGAAAACATAGGTGAACTGAGCTGCCATTACACCTCTGCTGATGCTAAGAATTTACATTATTGACTGCTCAATGAATCAACTCAGGCTATCGCAGTCCACTGCTGGACATAGGCCGCTCCCAGACTGCGCCACAGCACCCTGTCCTTCGCCTTCCGCATCCAGTTTACCCCGGCGAACTTCTTCAGGTCGTCCGTCCATCTAGCTTGGGGACGTCCCACACTACGCTTGCCGGTACGCGGTCTTCACTCCAGGACTCGTCTGCTCCACCGGCCATCGGTCCTTCGACAGACATGGCCAGCCCACTGCCACTTCAGTTTGCTTACTCTACAAGCTATGTCGGTAACTCCGGTTCTTTTCCGGATAATTTCATTCCTGATTTTGTCCTTCAAAGAGACTCCGAGCATAGCCGGCTCCATAGCGCCTGCCTGCATTGACTGCTCATTTCGTACAAATTTTTGCGGTGACTTTATTTACAGAATATATTGGCTGATGAGGAACTAGGCGCTGTCATATTTTGGCATATTTTGGATCTTGCGTTGCATGGCAACATACCTTTGTTCAAAAATACACAAAAAAATAGAGGAAATCTTCAGGAAAAAATCGAGGCGACCGACAGATTGAATACACTGATTTGGTAGCTTGTTGCATACTGCAAATGAGGCATCTTTTTAACCGACTTCTAAAAAAGGAGGAGGTTCTCAATTCAAATGTTTGTATGTTTTTTTTTTTTTTTTTGTGTTTGTTCGCGCATAACTCCGTCGCTTGGCAACCGATTTGAAAAATTCTTGTTAAAAGTCTTGTCTTTTTGTTGGAAAGGGTATAGTTCCCAAATGGTCCCATGAAAATTTTATCGAAATCGGACAAGCGGTTTTTGAAAAATCAACAAAAATCTAAAAATTTATCTGCATTGTCCACATTAACGATTTTTTTGTTTACTTTTTTGTGGGGTAGGTACAACTAAAAAGTGAAAAATAAAAACTTTTTTACAAAAAAAAAAACAACCGACTTCAAAAAAAACACTACAAAGTGATAAATAACTTTAATTTCGGAAGTCGGTGTCAAAAAACGAAAATGCGAAACCAACGACACCTCCATAAAATCCTTTTATGGGGACGTAAGACTCGAATAAGGAATTTCACCATTGTGTTCACGAAACGAGTGTTAAACGAATAATGTCTAAATCTTTTGTTTGCCACGAGGAAATGAGAGAAGTGTTTGAAACGGTGAAAGATCACTTTGAAATGCATATTCCATGAGGTTCATTGTTTTAAAAAGACTTTTACGAGTATATTTTTACCCTGCAATAATGTGAAGAGTCTGACGAAAATTTTGACCCAGTTTTCGGCTCAAACACCCATTGTTTTAAGTAATATTTCTCCGAAAACTGCTCGTGTATTATGCTAGGATAAATACAACATTACTTGTAAGTTATTGTGCCTGATTATTATACTTATAAATGAAAGCAGATTAGCGCAACTTTCACCACAAGAAACAAACCACGTCCAAAGTAAAACGATTATTATCCAGGTAATACAGTAATCAGGGACTTAGGCTCTAGACAGACGGACCGCATTTCAACTGCAATCCAACCGCAAATTGCAGTTCGGATGCAGTTTGAATGCAGTTGACACGACTGCAATAGAACTGCAAACCAAATGTGCACTCCGATTGCAGTTCAATTGCAGTCGGCGTGCAATGGAACTGCAAACCAAATGTGCAGTTCTATTGCAGTCGTGTCAACTGCATTCAAACTGCATCCGAACTGCAATTTGCGGTTGGATTGCAGTTGAAATGCGGTCCGTCTGTCTAGAGCCTTAGATAAAACACAGAATAAGACAACATTACGACGCCTTAGAGTGAAAACCTCTTAAGTGTAAAAGGAGTAATTTTTCAGGAGGAAGATACAACTGCGTGCTGTACAATTTTTGTACGGCGTCTTTTATGTTTTTTTTTTGTTAATTTATAGGTTTTAACCCGCTTTCATATCCAGAACAGACATATCGAAGATTGACCGAAATGCATTAAATGCTACTTCCAAGGTTTTCATACAAAAAACTATGCAAATGCATTCCCGAGGTTTTCACTCTAAGGCGACAATTAGTAGCTTTAATTATTACCTACGGCTAGACTACAAAGTAAGTACTACTTGCCAGCGAGTCATAAACCAATCTATCACATACTTTTCTATGTTATTGACCAGCTAAATGATAAATGATTTTATTTCTGTAAGTAGGTTTGTACAAACACTTTTACACGTCAATCATATTTTTTTTAAACTAGGTGAGGTCGGCGTTTCCTATCTGACTACTCTGAGAAGAAAGGTCGAAACAAACTCAGAGGTCACAGTCTCTTTTAAAGTCCAGACATAATCTTGGTCAGATCATGTGAAGACCCTGTAGATTGGTGTCTGAAATGGTATTTTGAGGAAAAACCACACAGATTGAGTGGACCTGTCCAGTCAGTGCACGCATTTGTTATTTACCGTGAAGCTCACAAGAATAATACCAAAGAAAGGACAAAAGAAGCTACCTCTCATCATAATAATTCAATTTAGTAGGTAAAAGTACCAGACAAACAGAGCATATAATATTAGTGTCGTCTAAACGCAGAACGCATTTAAACTAACGCGTGTTAAACCGCTTTAGAGCCGGTTTTCTATGAATATTTTACCGACTTGGCTTGACTCAAAAGGTACACATGATTACACTGGAGGTCGGCGAAGTAACATGGGTAGGTAGGTATTTGTGCAGCGGGCAGAAAAAACTGTTTGGCGAAGCGGTCGATCTTTTAAATAAAATTTATAGGGATGAAAACAGGTCGTCCGTGAATATAGGTACTTACGGTGGACCATGGGATGTAATGCGAGTCCGTGGCTTAGTGCGAGTCCACACGGCGCGTTGCGTCAGCGTTGCGTCGACGCAGCGCTGCCATTGCGTTGTTTTACATACAAATAACCAAGGTGTTCACACGGCGCGCTGCGTCGTCGCAACGCACACATGACGGACAGCAGCCCCCGAGACGAAGCGGGAGGGGGTGTACTCATTGCGGCGACGGAGAGGCAGCGCTCAGTTGCTTGTGCGTCTTTTCCGATCCATGCTTTCCTATAGACTGACTGCGATGTTTTTACAAAAATGCTTGCCGCAACTGTGCGTCACCGCTGCGTCGACCGAACGTTAAGACTGCGTCGTAGTAACGCTGCGACGACGCAGCGCCTGTGTGGCCGGCTATGCGTCAAAATATTTGCGTTGCGACGACGCAACGCGCCGTGTGGACTGGCTCTTAGGCCCCCAGTGCTCGAGGCACCTGTGGCCGACGCCCCCGATTCGATTAATTTAATTCAAAGCAATTTTTGATCAAATGTACTGTCAGGCACAAACATTTTTTCAACGAGTCTATTTTTAACTACATTGTAATTATTTCGCACTAGCCTCGTCATTGTGAGCAGATACACTGAACTTTCTTATCTGTTGCATATTGCAATATTCAATAACTTGACTCTGGTATGAAAGAGATAGACATTTTTGGTGACAAAAAGACGGACTTTTTATTGTTACCATTAAATGGTTTGGCTCAGTTAGTTGACGAGTTGGTTAAAGTTGAAAGATAAAATTTCCATATGGTAATTTATTATAAATGTATATTAACAACATTTTATAGAAGTATTTCTTTTTATGTTTGTACATAATAAATATGCTTTTAATGGGAAAAAGGTGTGTAAGGATAAGGTTAAGTGGCGATCTATTCTCTCTGCTATTTGATAGATAACTTTCGTTTAGCAAGGAAAAAATCTTTATTATTATGGTGAAACGCTTTTCTCATTTACTGTACTAAATGAAAAAGCACAAAAAAAGAAGATATTAAATTAATCGAATCGGGGGCGTCGTCGGCCACAGGTGCCTCGACCATTGGGGGCCTAAGCCACGGACCCTATAATGCTTACGTACCTGCAGTACATTCGAAGATATGTGACATCCACCAACCCGCACTGAGCCCACGTGGTAGATTATGGCCCACTCCCTGCCAAAGAAAGAGGACACCTGTATAAGCAGCCTTTAATGTCCCAGCAGGACAATAAAGAGTGATTTTGAAATACAGTCCTTTTACAGATATTTTGTACCACTATCAACATTTGCAATAGGTAAGGTTGCTGTTAGGTTGCTGCCACTGACAGGTCTGTCAACATCATTGTGATCTTTATTCTCCTCAAAATATGGTTGATGTTAGGTTGCTGCTGTCATAGGTTAAATAACTGTGAACGTACTGCACCACATATAAGTCTGTGTACTGCACAGTGTAGGCAGGCTATTAAGAGCCTATACTACCTCAGCTAAAATTCGCTCTTTATCTCGCTCATACGATACTGCTCGCGGACTGAGTGAGAGCGAGACAGAGTGCGGTGCTGGGCGGCAGGCAGCGCTAATAGTTTAGGTATTTGCTTTTTACAGTGAAAATAATGGTGATTATAAAAAAGTAAATAACATAAGACCTGCTTTAAAGTAAGTTTAGTTAGTATGCAAAGTTTCATGATCCAATTTGAAGTATTTTTTGAATGCCAGCGGTTTATTGTTCGGGTTAGAGGTAACTTTGGATTTTTTTTCTATCGAGAAAATTTTATGGAATCGTGTTTTCGTCTAACATAAGACTTTGCATTAATCCTCAACTTTACCATATATTTATTTCAAAATTAATGGTGCAGGATTTTCGACATAACGGAGGATCACGCTAAGCCATTTGAGGTAGTATAGGCTCTTAATATAACAAAATCTTTAGAAAAAGTACGGCTTTGTAGAGCACTGTCTCTTTCCCATGCCTGTGGACACCCTCTTTTTAAAGTTCGATGAGTGATATTTATAATTACGTTCATAATTTAAACGTCGTCGTCAGGAATATAGCTAGACACAGGTAGAAGGCGTCGCGGCAGACCCCGTAGATGGCGGGACGAGCTGGAAAAAACAAACGACCAGTGGTCCACTTTAGCCCTGGATCGAAAGAGCTGGAAGTCATGGGGAGAAGCCTTTGCCCAGCAGTAGGATGATGCAGGCTAACAGTAATTTAAACGAACGAACGAATGAGGGGCCCGTGGCTAAATGATAACTGCCGCGCGGGTCAATTGAAGGTTTGTGGATTTACATATCTGTGGCTCGGAAAACACGTTAAGCCGTTGGTCCCGGCTGTCATTTATCACAGTCGTTATCTACGGGTAGTCAGAAGGCAGAAGATCTGACAACCAGTCTTACCAAGGGGTATCGTTTTACCCAGAAACTGAGTTGTGGAGGAAGCAGTCGCTCCATGTAAAATACTGGTATTCACTATTCAGTTGCATCCAGTTAGACTGGAAGCCGACCCCAACATAGTTGGGAAAAGGCTAGGTAGATTGAATTCACACAAATAGGCAAAGTTTATTTACTTCCAGGTGTAGACCCTAAACCAACATTTTATGTTTTTTGTTGTCTTTTTAAGCCAACCTTACAAGAATCGTCTCTGATCAGTATTCCAAGGAAATCCACTTAGAATTGAGGTCTGAAATAGGTTTCGACGCGAACGGTAACATACTCGTATGTATGCAGATTTCTTTGGCTACACCTGCTAGTCCCCTTTTTTTTATAGATTTTGTTTAAACGTACAGAATATAAATTCATCCTTTTTCTAGTTTATGTTCCCTGAATATATATTCGGTGGTAGAAAACTTGTTAATGTGATCACCGAACGTGGATTGTACTCCATAATTATTGTAACACAATCTTAAATGGACGTCCGGTGCCCACTGGATAGACAGTCCGATTAAGCAGAATCACCATCTATATTCTACATACTAAGACCAACCCCTCCGTGACTCGAAAAGCACGTAAAGCCGTTGGTCTCGGTTGTCATTCGTGCATATTTGACAGTCGTTACGGGTCGTCAGAAGCCCGAAAGTCTGACAACCAGTCTTACCAAGGGGTATCGTATTACCCAGTTACTGGGTTGTGGAGCTCAGATAGGCAGTCGCTCCATGTAAAATACTGGTATTTAGCTACATCTGTTTAGACTGGAAGCCGACCCCAACATAGTTGGGAAAAGGCTAGGCAGATGATGACCAACTAAGCAGAATAAATTGTCGTAGAAAACGGGTCTAAAAACCTTGATGAAATTTTCTTTCATAAAGATTGAAGATTTTTCCAATCCACGACCTTATAAAACATTTCAGCAGACATTTCAGCGCTGTGCAATATTCTCTGAGCGCTTCACAGAGTCCGCTTCCGATTGGTTCGTTACGCCATGTCCGGTTCAATCGGCTTTGATCGGTGACCGGAAACCGTCGTACCACGACAATAATAGCCTAATCAGCTTCGGAAGGTTGGAGCCAGCTTTTGTGTTGGTAATACATATTGTAGTGAGTTTTAAGAGAAGGGCTTGAATGTCACTCTTTGGCTTGAAGGACGCTGGACGCGACACCATCGTAAGGAAACCGACACGTTCAAATACAAAGACATTCAATTATTTATTTACAATGAATCTCTTTGTTCAAATTCGAAGTTATGCGACATTTACCTACCTGCACTGAGACAGTGCCACTGTCCCAGCTCTAGGAACATTATAGGCTGATATAACTAGTACATTTAGAAAAGTAATGTAAAGGAGGAAAATAATCAGAAGGAGTAAAAATTATAAAGAATAAAAATAAAAACTTTTTTACAAAAAAAAACAACCGACTTAAAAAAAAAAATACAAAGTGATAAATAACTTTAATTTCGGAAGTCGGTATCGTTGATTCTGCATTTTCGTTTTTTGACACCGACTTCCGAAATTAAAGTTATTTATCACTTTGTAGTGTTTTTTTTTTTAAGTCGGTTGTTTTTTTTTTGTAAAAAAGTTTTTATTTTTCACTTTTTAGTTGTACTTACCCCACAAAAAAGTAAACAAAAAGATCGTTAATGTAGACAATGTAGATAAATTTTTAGATTTTTGTTGATTTTTCAAAAACCGCTTGTCCGATTTCGATTAAATTTTCATGGAACCATTTGGGAAGTATACCCTTTACAACAAAAGAAAATTTTCCAAATCGGTCCAGGCGTCTTCAAGAAATCGGGGAACATACATAAAAAAGAAAAGATTCCGACGAATTGAGAACCTCCTCCTTTTTTTGAAGTCGGTTAAAAATTCCAGAAACTTAAATAATATTTTACATGTCAAACTTTTGACAAAACAGAAAGAAGCTCCACAGCAACCGACAGATTAGAATATGAATGGTATGTATTGGTAATGGGTATGTACCCTACACCACCCCCCTCCAGGGACCGTCAAGGGCGATAAAAATCAGGAAACCTGACATAACGATTAAAGCGAGTCGTGTACTCCTTGCTGCTGTTAGGCGGAGTGACTTCTTCAGGGTCAGCATCTGTGGTTGCAAAATATTCAGCAAAATAGACCTAGTGAAAGCTTATAATCGGGTGCGCCAAAGTTCACCTAAATTTTCAACTTCGATAATTGGAAATCCGAAAATGTTCTTCCTAACATTTTTCATCCTTACAATCACAATTCCTAACTACTCTGTCTCTAATGTTCATAATTTCGAATCATTCAACTTTTTAATGTCAGTAGCAATAAACATCTATTATACTTTTATTTGTTTTCCTATATTTTCTCAACATAACCATCTTTTACACTATTATTCAAAGTCATATCTTTTTTGTTTAGATCGTCGACATAGAATGCAAAAACGAGCGAAGGGCACCCCGAGGTTCGGTTTGGTTAGGTTACTTTAAACCCTTTACACAGAAATAGGGGCCCCGCGAAGCGGGGCTCCGTCGACATAGGATCACATAGGATGAAACAAAAAGTGTTTATCATATTAGACTAAATAGGTTTTATGTCTATTGAGTGGTATTATTATTATTATAAGCCTGTATTGTCCCACTGCAGGGCAAAGGCCTCCCTTCCCTCTTTCCACGTTTCCCGGTCTACCGCGATTGTGGGCCAATCCTTTAAGAAGGAGTCTAGCTCATCCCGCCATTGAGTGGTATATCAAACGATTTTATATTGTCTGTTATTCTTATAGAAATTATTTACATTAAAATTATATCAATCGTTTATTATATTAACTGATCATTATATCAAATAAAATTATAGGTTCAGTTGTTATATCTTGTAAATATTAGAGGTTTTGTAATTATATCATATATTACTTACCCGTATAAACTCCCAGGCCATGAAAATATTATGGTAGTTATTTTTAGGGATAAAAGCGTTATGATAAAAAACAGTAGGAGTTTAAAATATTTACCTTAATGATATTATTAATTACAATTTTCGGAAACATGAGTGTTATGAACATCGCCGGTAGCACTACAAATAGTATGAATGAAAACTTTAGGATGAAAAATTTTAGGAAGAGTGATCATTCGGATTACAAATCGTTAGGAAGAACAATTTCGGGTAAAGAACTTTAGTTGAGCCAATATGGACCCCTTATAATCAGATACCTGTCAGTCCAGATGACATTCCGAACTTCCGAAGACGGCGATAACCACACCATTTGGCCTGACACATTGAAAAGGGTTATGCTGATGTATAAAGTTATGGTAAAGTCGGGGAAACTATTGTTAAGCAAATTGACTAATAACTGTCATTCTTTGACAGTTGTATGAAGTGACTATACCACTGCAAATTGACGTAGGGTGTCAATTTGCATAACAATTATTTTTTCTGTCAGCACAAGACAAGGTTTTTCACAATGAATTACTACTGTGCACCAACTTGATAAAAGATTTTATGTCTGAAGTAGGTTTGTACAAACACTTTTACACGTCAATATTATTTTAAAAACAACTGACATAAAAAAAAGACAATACAAAGTGATAAACAACTTTAATTTCGGAAGTCGGTGTCGTTGGTTCTGCATTTTCGTTCTTCGATACCGACTTCCGAAATTAAAGTTATTTATCACTTTGTAGTGTATTTTTTGAAGTCGGTTGTTTTTTTTTGTAAAAAAGTTTTTATTTTTCACTTTTAAGTTGTACCTACCCCGCACAAATTCAATTAACACTAGTGCACTGAAGAATTGAAGACACCGACTAGAAGTACGAGTATCATCAAAATTCGCATAGAAATGCCGGAGAGGCAGTACTTTTATGCATATAACTTCGTACATAAGAATAATTACCTAATGTATTATATTCATAAACTTTTCTGAAAGTATGTAGATCATTTTAGTGAAAGAATTATCAAAATCGGTTCATTAGTTTTTGAGAAAATTGCGGACATACATACATACATACGGATCGAATACAGAACCTCCTTTTTTGAAGTCTATTCAAAACTGTCAAGCATCGCTAAGTTTGCCCAACCACTGTAAGAAATGATAACAACCAACAAGAATACCAAGTTTTCTTTACAAAAGATAAACTTCTTGTAACTAGCGCGAAGTTGCCAGCACTTCTTATCATGAACTTTGACATAACAGCCAGTGTTGCCATAACTCGTGTTTTACATACAACTCGGAAAGTTGTGCTTTTCTTGAGATTTGACAGGGCAACTTTGAAAAAGTCTTTTGATGAAACTTGAAGGATATTATCATTTGTTTGAATTTTAATTGCCTACTTTACTTTTTTTTTCGAGTGATTTTTTTAGAAACGTTACGTGCACTAAAGCCAGTATGAGAGTTGTTGATACTGTATATGATATGTTGTTGTTGTTGCACTTTTGTGTGTTGTACTGTCTTTTGTGTGCGCCAAATAAATAGTTTATCTATCTATGTACAAGGTGGCAGATATTGACGCGCACAGTGAATACTAGAACCAAAAATTTGAAGACATGTAACATCTATCAACCCGCACTGGGCCCGCGTGGTGGATTACGGCCCATTCCCTCTCACTTACGCCTCCTCCCTAGAATGCCTGTGTCCCAACAGTGAGGGTCATGCTTATAATAATATAATATTCCACAACTATCACACAACGCCATCTAGTCCCAAGCTAAGCAGAGCTTGTGTTATGGGTACTAGACAACTGATAAACATACTTATATATTTCTAAATACATACATATTATAGATAAATTACACCCAGACACAGAACAAATGATCGTGCTCATCACACAAACATTTGTCCTGGGTGGGAATCGAACCCACGACGTCCGGCATAGCAGTCAGGGTCACTAACCACTAGACCATCAGGCCTGTCAAATATGCTAAATACTTATGTAAAACTAGCTGCGGCCCGCGATTTCACCCGCGTAAATGTCGATCCCATGCGAATATCGGGATAAAAACTATCGTATGTCCTTTTCGGGGACTCAAACTATATTCATACCAAATTTCATCTAAATCGGTTCAGCGGTTTAAGCGTGAAGAGGTAACAAACATATAAACACACACACTCACAAACTTTCGCCTTTATAATTTTAGTGTGATTACCTGAAACAAATCTCAAAAGGTGCATCTACTTACTTAATACGCATAAGTGATGAATGACGACAGAAATAAGTGACTACGGAACGCTAACCAGCCTTCTACAGATCCGTAGAGCGTAACATTTGATAAATTAGGGTCCAAAATGACGTAATCCATTCCCTTTTCGGACCAATTTAGTTGTACATGAGGAATAATGTTAGTTATGAAGATTTATTCATGTTTTAGTAAAGGTTTGTAGCTTTCCTTCCTACCTAATATTATCTATACAGGGTGTTACAGAAAGGGTATATCAATACAAACGGGTTGAAGAGTGTATCTGGTCTAGAATCTCTGTACAAAATTTCAGCTCAAAAGCATTAACCTTGAAAATGCTTAATATTTTTTTATTTCGACATCACGGCGCTGCACTGGCGCGCGGCGGCGTGATGTGTCTGTACTAGGCGCACAGACACTACACACACACTACAGATAATGGATGATGACCCTCGTAGTGCGGTGACACGTTTGTTTTGATTTCAAATTAATAAACTATCGAAATAAAAAAATATTAAGCAATTTCAAAGTTACTGCTTTTTAGCTGAAATTTTGTACAGAGATTCTAGACCAGACACACTCTTCAACCCGTTTGTATTGATATACCCTTTCCGTAACACCCTGTATATGTATATAAAATTCAAAGTCCTGACTGACTGATATATCAACGCACAGCCTAAACCGCTGGTCCTAAAAACACGGAATTTGGAGGGTGTGTTCTTTGTGAAGAGTAGGTATCCATTAAGATAGGGTTTTTCGGAATTCCACCCCTAAGAGGGTGAATGGGGGGAGGGTGAAATTTCACGCGGACGAAGTTGCGGGCAGAAGCTAGTACTAACATAATATCATAGAATAAGAAAAGCGCTTTTGCCAAAAAGTAAAATTTTTGCTTTTTTATTTTCCTGAAACACTTTTTTACCAATCGCATAGTCAGCCTTTAATGTTCCTAATGCTGGGACACAGGCTTCCTCTCGGTGAGAGGGAGTGGACCGTAATCCACCACGCGGGCCCAGTGCGGGTTGGTAGATGTCGATGTCTCCGAATTTTGGTTCTAGGACAGTTTCCTTACGATGTTTTCCTTCACAGTTTTTGATAGCAGTGGTGATGAAGCTCACTTTTTACTAATATTAAAAAAAAATTGTACCCCAGACTGAATTTCGGCTATGACAGCCAAACTCAACCGAGACTAAGCTACGGCGCGGGACATATTATAGTGCACAAATGTGTGGGCGCAGACACAAATGCACTCTCTCTTCCCTCGCTCTCATAGTCCGATGGGACGGCAATCTGACACGACCGGAAAGAGTTTGTTGCAGTTTGTTCTCATAACCTGCCAGTTACTCATCTGAACCGAGCGCTCGGCGCATTCTGGACAGTCACACCCAACACCTTATTTGACTGGCCAATTCTTCCCTTGCAGTGATAGGGCTAACGCCTGCCCGGTTTGCGACCACCCTCCCACCGGAGTCCGGCGTCAAGCAGCCTGCTGTGTTTCGTCGATGCGTGGGAGTTCCAGTGCCTTAGGCATCTTCTGGGCACGCTCGTTTCATCATAGACCTCATCCATCGCTTTCCATCAGGCATGATCGAAGTCAAGAGCGGGCCTATTTATCAATGAAAAATAAGAGAATAGGCGCAGGACAAACGACATACCGTACTTGGCGAGGCACCGGAGTATTTACACCACAAACCTCCAAACTCCTGGCTGAAAATTCCTAATGGAAAATCTAACAACACTTCGCCCGACTCTACACCATAAATATACAACTAAGTAATTGTTTTCACAACATTATTTGACAATTCATTACTTTAATACAATAAACACATAAATATTTACTGAACAAATGAGAACGTATTTGCTGATTACCGAGTGCGTGCAATCAGTAAAATTGTGCCTTTGTTTATTATTCAAATTCTGTTTTGTGTTGTGTGGTTACATTCGTTTGTTTGTACATATTATATATTTATGTGTGTAGTACACATTTAGCTAGGTATATATATCGCAGCCAACCGGTTTAATTAGCCGTTTAGTTAACCGCCTAGCCTTTGAACTAAACGGCGGCCGTTCAACTAACGGCCTGAATGATATTCAATTATAGTTCAGGTTGGAACTGTAACCAATCACGCGCAAGCCGAACTGCAGCCTAATTGCGGAACGCCAAATCGTCAAATGATTCTGATCAGTTGGCTTCATTTCTATCACAATTGGCTTCATTTTACGATTTTCGAATTGCGAAACTCTAGTTTCTGCGCAGGGCCTTAACGTTCATAATTGGTTTCATAATAAACTAGAGTTTCGCAATTCGAAAATCGTAAAATGAAGCCAATTGTGATAGAAATGAAGCCAACTGATCAGAATCATTTGACGATTTGGCGTTCCGCAATTAGGTAGCTGGTCGCAATAACTAAGTTAGGGCACCCCGACCAAATTGGTTAGGTTAGGTTAGAACTGTGATCCCCCCCGGTGGGTTCCCGCATTGTCGAGGCGGGGGGGCTCAGTAGCCGTGGCTTGGACACCCACGGTGAAGCGAAGTGGAACCCGAGGAGGGGCCGCTCGTCAGGGCTTTTGCCGGTAAGCCGACGACGTAGCGGCCAACAAGTAGGTTGCGGTGCCGCTTGAGCGACATCGCAGCTGAGGCGGGCCGCGATGTCGTATCGGAGGCATCGCGGCTGAGGGTTGGAGGCCGCGGTGGGAGAGGAGTGCCGGTATTGCGGTGCGCCGCTCTCCCTACCTTCCGCGGCCTTGACGGGGTCGCCACCGTCCGATGGCGGACGCGGTGGGGCCGCAGAGGAAGAGGAGTGTTGGTATGACGTTGGCCGCTCTCCCTATCCTCTGCGGCCGAAAATTGGCAGGCGGCGGGGCCAATGACCTGACCCGTCGCAGGGGGACCAAGGGTGCCCAGACACGGGGTCGTCTGGCGCCCATATGCTGGTTTGGTCCCTGGGGTGGTCACGGCGTGCTATGTGTTCTGGTGCGCTTGTGATGGGGAATACTCCCCAGAGGAGGGTCCGGTGACGGACAGCCGCGGCGGGTTCACGGATGAGTGCTAACGCGTGCCCGTGTTCCCGCCGTAAGCGGCAGAGGAGGACACCGTGGAGTTTTAGTGGGTTGGAGTCCCACATAACTGCACTATCTCCCCGTGGTAGTGCAGAATGCATGAGCATTTTTCCACGTTAAAAAAAAAAAAAAAAAAGGTTAGAACTGTGATCAACCGCATGCGAGCCGAGAGAGCGAAGCGAGGCGAGCACTACTTCCAAAGGCCAGGCGGTTAATTAAACGGCTAATTTAACCAGTTGGCTGCAACATATACATAATTATAATAGCTTGGAAAGTGCAACGCCATTCGTGCATCATACATGAAGAAAAAATATACAAAACCTATTAGTCTATCAACATTAAACATTGGTCCTTGGCAACTCTGGACAGAGAGAGGTGGAAAGATAGTAAGGAGGCCTTTGCCCAGCAGTGGGACATTGCTGGCTAATAATAAATGATATGGACCACTGTAAATGTTCCACCCTCTATAAATAAGCTCAGTAACTTCGATATTCGTTCAAAAGCATACTTACATTACTTCAGCAAATAAATTCAAATACAGACACAATATTATTATAAGCTACGATCATGTTATTTCAAGTCAGAAACATCGCTATATCTACAATATATTCACTGATATGAATGTCAAACAGTTCCTTGAGAAATGTTTATCTTCATATACTTATAGCAAAGAAAGAAATAAAGAAAATACATTTATTTGGCAGAGACTAAAAGACAGACAATACACCAGATACATCAGATAAAAAAAACCAAAACAAAGATCAAATAAAAAGCGTAAAGTCCGATGTAAGTAATTAGCAGGAAAGTGTGCCTCACGGCTGAGCCAAAAAGGCCCAGTTCAGCAAAAATGCCAGACAACTAGTGCCTGACGCTGGTTTACAACTGGACCTGGTGTGTGAGGTGACGAATGTAAATCAGTTTTACAATGCAACGTGATGTGTGTATGCATACTTAAATAAAATAAATGTAAGACAAAAAAAATAGTAACGAATAAGGAGATACCTACATAAATAGTGTGAGTTGAATAACATTCCAAAAATAAGCAAATGAGACGACACAATATGATATGATAATTATGATCGTGCAAATGTAGTTTTAGTTGGTAAAGTCACGAGCATATAAAATATGTTACACTTGATTACCACCCAAGAGCGATTTACTCCCAAAGTATCTGATGACGGCGAAGTTTGTGTAATTTATATGTAATGTATGTTTTAGTATTGTTCTCAAGTGAGTGACAATTGTCTTTTTCACACTAATATTACAAACACAAAACCGGTCGAAGTGGAGGTGCTTGGGGGAGGCCTATGTCCAGCAGTGGACGTCTTTCGGCTGAAATGATGATGATGATGATGATTACAAACGCTAAAGTTTATGTGTGTGTTTATATGTTTGTGACTTCCTTACGCTCAAACGACTGGACCAATTTTGATAAAATTTTGTATGGCGATAGCTGACACCCTGGATTAATATGTAGGCTACTTTTAATCTCGATATTCCTATGTCGACCTCATAGGAATATCGAGATTAAAAGTAGCCTTGTTAATCCAGAGTGTCAGCTACCTCCATACATTTGATCAAAATTGGTCCAGCCGTTTGAGCGTGAAGAAATAACAAACATATAAACGCACACACACACTCACACACATACCCTCACAAAATGTGAGACCGTTGTAGGCCTTGTAGATAGCCTGTTTTCTATTTTGTTATGTATTTGTTGCATAGCACCGCAAACCTGTTCGGTTTACATCCCACACACAAGGATAGCTGTGTCGGTATGAATAGGTAGGTACAAACGGTAAATAAAACGAGCGAGCTCTGTTTTTTATTAGTGTGCGTATTTCGCACTAATAGGCAATAAATATAATACCAATATAATATGTATAATAATCATTAATTTATGTTATTGAATAAGCTGTGCTGGGGCGGCTGTTGCAGGTGCGGAAAACCTCAAACGGCGCAAATACTCCAATCTCTTTGGAACTTATATATTTGAGCCGTTTGGGGTTGAAACGCTAGGGCCATGGGGCCCGAGTGCCCACTAAGTATTTCGAGACATTGCCAAACGGTTGGTCGACTCTTCACGTGACCAGAGGGCTGGCCTATTTTTTGGCCAAAGAATCAGCATTGCCATACAACGTGGCAATGCTGCCAGCCTTTTGGGCACGTTTCCTGTTGACAGTGATGCGGAAGACTTTTTTGATGCCCGTTGATTATTTTCCCTCCCTTTTTATATAATTGAATGAGTAATAATATTTCGCACTTGTTCATTGTAACAGGTTGGGCGCAATGGTTTCAAAAGTTTCTGGTTAGTGAACAAAAAGCCTTAAGCTCTCGGGTGCAAAACATTATTTTCGTTTTGTAATCATAACTTTCCTAAAACATTAATTACCTAGTTGAATTCGAACGTAGATCCACGCGAGACATAATGGCTTTTTAATTGTTCCTGTAATTACGGCATTCAGCCAGTTAAGTACCACATAAACTTAAATAAGAACACGGAAACAATAAAAAAAGCAATATTACAACCTGAATAAGGTGGACGACACGAAATAAATTAGATTATGAACCACTCAAACTAATAGCGAGAACATTTTTCATTAAACGGAGTGTTTCATCGAGTTAGGGGTAGGTCCCACTGCGCGCTGAGCGATCGGAGATAAGGCGTCGCGACTCGTAACTGAGCCTTTTTCGCTAATTTATTGGCCTGCTTTTTTGACATGTGGGTTTGGCTATGAAAGGTTATGTTACCTATTCATCTATTCTAATATAATAAAGCTGCAAAATTTATTGGTTTGTTTTTTGAAGTGAAACTTCTTTACGCACGCTTGACTTGGGGAGTAAGCTGGCGAACGCGTTACGAAAAGTGTCATCGGGCGAGGCGAACGGGAGTTGAGTGGGGGATATAAGCAAGAGAAAGCAGTGCGCGTGCTGCACATTTTCTTTCTCTCTTCCTCTTATAGCTAAATACGTTTGAAGTTTCACTTCAGTCGTGTGGTCATAAGCACACTCGGTTTTTAACCGACTTCAAAAAAAGGAGGAGGTTATCAATTCGACTGTATTTTTTTTTAAATTTTTTTTTTATGTTTGTTACCTCATAACTTGCGACTGGGTGAACCGATTTTCATGATTCTTTTTTTATTTGAAAGCTGGTGCTTCCCGTGTGGTCCCATTGTCACCATTTCAATATCTGATGATGGGATCTTAGAGAAATCGAGGGCAACCCTCAAATTTTATAGGCTCACTTATTATTTTTCGCATGTTTTATGAAGTATCTTGTGTATTTGCGTATGGTTGTCACTATCTCAGGTAGCTGGGCTGATGATGGAAGGTACAACTCCTTAACAGTAAGAAGTTACTCGAACAGGAAAGGACTGTTTTAGTAAATTGTTTTGATGTTTGATAGGGCATTTGCCACATTTGGTCTCATGATCATCAAGTCATGATCTGATGCTGCAGTCAGGATAGTCTGCAGAGTACCTAACTCCTCGACAACTAACAGCAGATATATCGTGTTTAGGCTCATTGAAAAGGGCTCGATGTGTGGATAAACGTACTGTTAATGAGGAACACCGAAGTACATAAAGACCTGATGCTGAAGCCAGGAACATCAGAAAAAGTACCAACCTTGAAATTACAGCACCGTAGTCGTGTTTGGGCTCATTTTAAACAGGACTAAATTTTAAGTTCAATGTAATGTTGACATAAGTCTGGCCTGATGCTGCAGCCAGGATTATCAGCATCTAGTCTAAAAGCATCAGGTCAAGATTTGATGATGGGATCCTGGAGAAATCGAAGGAACTCTTCAAATATTATAGGCACACCTATAGCGATTTGGGTATTTTTTATAGTAACTCGTGCATTTGCTCTCGGAAAGCACTATTTGGTGAAGTGGAACTGATGATGAAGACCACAGATGGCCATCGGAAGTACTCAATAATATCTAAGTATTTCACGGGTTGCGATTCGATTACTTTAATATGGTTGCTAAGCAATTTATGCTCGTCACAATGTGAATGGTGATATGGAGCTGATGGTGGACCTGGAGAACTCCTCAACAATTAACTTCCCTGCATCGGGAAAAGCAATATTTTGTTTGTAAAAGGCGATAATCACTAGGCTATTGTAACTGAGATAAATTATAAGCAGACCCACTAAAAAGCGTGAAATTAAAACTTTTTAAGAAAAAAAAAACCGACTTCCAAAAAAACACTACAAAGTGAAAAATAACTTTATTTCGGAAGTCGGTGGCAAAAAACTAAAATACAGATCCAAAGACACCGACTTCCGAAATAAAGTTATTTTTCACTTTGTAGTGTTTTTTTGGAAGTCGGTTTTTTTTTTCTTAAAAGGTTTTAATTTTTTTGTTTGAACGCTGAACAATTGCCAGTCGGATTTGAAAAAATTGTTTTTGCATTTGATAGCGCAATTTTTGAAGACGGCTATAGGCTATTTAAGACCAAACTACGGGTCACGCTAAGCGAAAACGAAATAAAAGCGCGGGCGTGCGATGCGATCTGACGTGATGGGCCGCGAGCCGAGGGAGTTTTATAAAAATGTGGTTGATATTCCAGTATATTTATTTATTTAATACTTCAAGCACATAAAATATGTACAGAGGCGGACTTAATGCCATAGGCATTTTCTACCAGTCAACCTTTGGGTGATGCAGAGACAAACAGTGGTAGGTGCAATCATGAAAATTGAGAAATAAATATTTTAAATGTAAAGATACTATACACCGTGAACTTTTAATCACCGTTTTACTCTTAAGGGGTCATTATACTCATCATTATGAACAATTTTTACTATGGGACCAAACATGAAATCGCGAAAAAAAAAATCAGCTGTTCCCTACATTTTGACGAGTTATGCGAACATAAATGTAAGGAACAGCAGATTTTTTTTCACGATTTCAGGTTTGGTCCCATACTAAAAGTTGTTCATAATGATGAGTACAATGACCCCTTAAGAGGAAAACGGTGATTAAAATTTCACGGTGTATATACTGATACTATAGATACTGTATATTGTGTTTCTTACGACTTTCACGCGAACGAAGTCGCAGGCAGTAGCTATGCTATGATAATTTTGCGATGAAAGACTTAACTCAGTCACGTTTCGTTCACTGTTCTTCGTTGAGACTTTTCCCTTCAGTAATTGATTACAAAAAATGTGTTTTACAACTACTTACGTACCCTAATCAATATGAGTTTTTCATCTGCTTATCTTTAAAAATGACAACTGGTATCTCATAGGCAATTAGCGTGGCGATTCGTGGCGATGAAAGAAAGAAAGAAAATACGTTTTGCGGTAAACATGACGCAAAAAAGATCATAGACACAAAAAAATAAGAAAAGGTAGGGGGAAACATGCGTCACATCCACGCAAAATGGCTATCGCTCAACATTATGCTGCGACCCAATGCAAGACAGAGGCCCAGCGCTGGTTTTCAGCGACAGCGGGCGCTGACGTAATGACGTCGTCCGATGCAGCAAACAATTATTAGGACGCTGTACCGGACTTTACTTTGTCATGTTTCTTTCAATATTCTCCGTAACAAGCATTTTCTTTTCTGTAATAGATTCCAAGAAATGTATTTTACAATTACATAACCTAATCAATGTGTCTTTTCACCTGAACTTTACAAATTACAACTGGAATATGTCATAGGCAATTAGCGTGGGGCAGCCACGCCTACTACTTTACTAGATCCTGCAAATAGAAAAAGTAGTATACAGGTTGTACTATTTTATTTTCATTTTTTTTTTTTAATTTGAGTAATCTAATTTGTGGGTTGACGTTGTATGTATTTATATTGTATTTATTCCTTTGCATTTATTGATATGTGTTTTTGTATTAATATTGAATATTTAAATTGAATCGATTTAAAAAAAATGTTTTCTGATATGGGTTTTGTGGTACAGTCAGCAGCAAAAGTCGATTAACACTTCAGTTTTTTTTATCTTAGTTATTGAGCAAAATATTTGTTCAAAATTGCAGCAGAAGTACAATTTTTAGAATACTTATAAAATTTTTGCTATTATGTGAAAAGCTAAAAAGCAGTTAATTGAAAAAAAATTGTTGTCAATTTAGCTAAATGTAAAAATTACAGCGTTAATCGACTTTTGTTGCTGACCGTACCTGAAATAAATGAATTTATTTATTTATATGAAGACACATCACATAGCCGTCAACTACGCCTCTGAACATCAAGTTAAGTAACGTTGTATAAAAATAATTGCTGGTAAACGAATTTTATTTTCGGTATGAAATCAAAATCAAAAGTCATTTATTCAAATTAGGCTGAGAATCAACACTTTTCGAACGTCAAAATTACAAAAGACAGTCCCCCAAAACGCCCGCCCTTCGCCACTTCCTAGTGCTTTCGCTGGAGAGAAGAAGTGACGCAACAAACTCCCCAGCAGCACAGCTGTCTGTTCAGTTGGAAAAATTGTGCTTATAGGGTGCATGCAACGGTACAGGGATCGTGAAAGTTGTGTTATAACATTACAAACTTGCTTTCGTAAAAAAAGTCAGTAAAATTTGGAATTTTGACCTTCAATATCTCCGTAACCAGAAGGTTCCCAGGTATGGTCCAGTACAAAAAAAAAATGATTACAACGATAGGGAGTACAAGCGACCCTCGGCTTCGTTAAGTATATTTTTAGACCTGTTATACTCAATAAGAAGATGAAGAACGACGTACACTACAACAGAAGGCCAATTCTCGTAATTTAAAACGGTCTCATCTTGGCGACAAACAAATGTCAAAAACTTGTCAAAATGTAGGGAAATTAGAGGTATTTTTGACAGATTGAGACTGAGATCAGACTGTGAACGTTCTTAAATAACAGCCGAAATCAAATTGAGATGTAGAGTGCGATCCAGTGTCTAAGAAATGGATCGTCTAAGACAAAATTGAATCAGGGAAAATGACTGCTTAGCAACAAATCTCAATTACTGTCACACGTTTTTCTTGACGTGAAAAACTACGGTTTATTCGCCGTGTGTAGGCACGGTCGTCAGTGGTGTATGGATCACTATGGAAGCTTGTTGACGGACACGTTTTTTTATACGGCGCGGTTTATACGCCGTACCGTAAAAAAACTGCGCCGTGTACAGTCAGCTTCAGAGAAAAGGAACCCCCTTTGGTAATGACATCAAGAAGTCTTGGGGTGGTTCCTTTTCTCCGACGCTGTCTGTACAAAAAGCCTAACATGCCATTACGGAGTTTGACAATCTGCTAATCAAACATTTCCTCGAATGTACATGACAACCAAATTGTTACTCAAGCGTTACAAATTGGACACAGAAATGCTGTTTGGAGTTCAGCTAATAAGCAAAACGTTCAATAACAAGGCATGCGCAAAATATAGTTACAACAACAAAAGTGAAGCTCAAAAACTCGTCACAAACGACATACACCCACGCAAAAAATATTTTTTTTACAGTTTTCCAATTATTTCCGCCAATTAGGTCAGAATCCCCGTTGACATTTTGACCGTGAATGTTGCCATTTTTTAACATTTTTTTCCTTCAATTTTCGTTGCAAACTGCTTGTTGGTTGTCATCGCCTGCCGAAAACTTTTACAATTTTATTTGTCGGTAGGTAATAGGTAATGTCGGGAAATTGGCGTGTTTCGTCTAAATGAAGGTAGTACAACAGTTTTTCTCTAGGGATTTTCTACTTGTTGTTTGTAAGTGGAAACGAAAACATTTTTGTGTTTGTTATTACTTTTGGTGTGTAAGGTTTTTACGATTGTAATACATACAGTATTGTCATTTTTATTAATTAATTAGGTGTACGTTGTTATTTATGAACAGTCAACAAATGAGATAACTAGGATCGTCGGATATAGTTGAAGTTTAGTAAGAAACTGATGGATGTTGTCGACTAAAATTTAATTTGATAAATGAGCTGCTTGTTTTCTATTAATAAAATTAAATTTTATTCGAGAACATCCATCGGTTTCTTACTAAACTTCAACTAAGTATGTATATCCGACGATCCTGCATACTTATCTCTTTTGTTGACTGTACATTTATCATTTTAATTCTGAATACTTCATAGCTTTAATCTATTTATTTAAATATTCCTAACTTTATAAGGATAAAGTTTAGGGTTTTCTTTGAGTGTACAACTTAGGTATATGTCTTAATTAATAAATGACAATATAGCTTTTAATGAGATTCAGTAGCTCGGCCGGTAATCAGCACCTGACATAAATTGACGTAATTTTAGTAGGCAAGTTTTTAATCACGTCTTAACTTGTATGGAGTAGTTTCATGCGCTGATTAATTTGACAGGACTAAACCACATGATTAGACAAACGGAACAGATACAAAGCTTCAAACGACCGCGCGAATCGGTTGCACTACTACAGGCACGCACTACGGCATGTGTGCGTGACCACTGGCCGCTTGTCACATACGCGGCGAGACTGGATAAAACCGGTTTACGCTGGCACAGCTAGTTGACAATCTCAGGGTCAGCGCGACGCACGTTGTTTGTTTTGTTAGTTCCAAGTTTGAATATTTTAATGTAAAAACGTGGTATGTTATTGTTAATAATGGTGGTTTATTGTACTGTGTGTATGAATAATACTAGAAAAAATAAAGATATATCATACTGCAACTATCCCAAGAAGTACAATAGGTAAGTAAATATTTCATTACTTCTTTTTCAAGTAAGTACCTTTTTGATAAGAAGACGGTTGTACACGGTTTTTACCTTTTTATTATTATTACAAGTTTTTACTATATATTTGTAGTACGTGGATGGGTTGGTATGTAGTAGGTACAGTTGCCGGCACGTAAGTTGGCAAGATATTTCGTAGTGGGGGAAGTTCGCGCATGTAAAAATGTATGAAATTGTGCATGCGCGAACTTCCCCCACTACAAAATATCTTGCCAACTTACGTGCCGGGTAGTGTATGTGTGTTAAGTTTAAATATTGCAAGTAAGGTTTGAACCACTTCCCGATGTCTGATTGAGCTGAAATTTTGTATACCTGCGTAACTTCGGTGATAATGCAATAATAAGATATAACCTGACACTGCACCCAGGATTATCTCCTCACTAGGGAACTCTTCAACGGTTAGTAGCACGATCACGAAATTTTCATGATAGATGAATTTTGATAATTCGACACGATATTTATCATGAACTGCTGCTGCAGCCAGCATTGTCTCCTTACGAGGGAACTCTTTAACGGTTAGTAGCATGGACTTGAAAGTGAAACGTTTTATTTAAATTCAATTTTGCTTGCTAAACATGATCTTCACCATAGACTGCTGCTGCAGACAGGTCTTCTCACGAGGGAACTCCTCAATGGCCGTAATAGCATGATCATGAAAGTTTGAATACGAGTTTAAAAAGCATTTTTAATCGAAACTTATTATTAATACCTACATCGAACTTATTTCTCGCTACTAGTAGGTCTTGAAATTTAATAAATATTTAAAAAATAGGTATAAATAATATAATCTTTAAAATATAGGTCTACCTATGTCTTTTGTATAATAGTGTTCGGTTCGCATTTCCATTTTATTTTTGTTTCAGCTCAAAGCATTTACCACACCATTAAAAGAAACAATAAATGATTAAAAAACAAAAATTATAAAAAGAAAATTATTAGAGTAAGTAATTTGTAAATCATACTGAATAATAAAACTATTTAACAAATGTTTTGTTTAATTTATCTTAACCTATTGTGACAACCCTACCAAAATAGGTAATAATTTTGCACGTTCTTAAGAAGCTTTGCCTCTGTTCCGTTTGTCTACTCATGTGACTAAACTAAAATTTATCTCCTGTCCTTTTCTCAATGAAATAGAAAGAAAAAGATGCACTGAACTTACATTTAGTTTACTTTGGGAACAAGGGCATCGGCAACAATACATGGGATTTTAACTGGCGAAATGTAGGAAGTACAGTCAGCATCAAAAGTCGATTAACACTATCATTTTTACATGTTATTAAATTGACAACAACTTTTTTCAATAAACTGTATTTTAGCTTTTCACATAATAGACAAGAGTATTATTCTAAAAAAAAATCTTCTGCTGCAATTTTGAACAAATGTTTTGCTCAATAACTAAGATTAAAAAAACTGAAGTGTTAATCAACTTTTGATGCTGACCGTACTATAGATGCACCTCAGTCTAACACTTCGAGGTAACAAGACGTGGTGTCATGTCATGTTGATAACACTTCGAACGGTGGTTTACCTCTAAAAGCAAATTCTTCTATACAAACAATCTTCGGATAAAGAAAATTATAAAGAGCAGTACGATTTTCTTACTAAAGTTCGCCGTCGAAATTCCCTTGGCTACAGTATTACAATAAATTACAGGGCAGGTATCATGAAATATATAATTCCTAGACCTATTTATTATTTAACGATACCTAGAACGAACATGTATCATGACTAGACAAACCTTGAACTTAACGATCGTACGTCAAATTAATTATATCTATATACAGGGTGACATTAAATTCATGGGCATCCTTTTAAGGGGTCATTGTACTCATCGTTATGAACAATTCAAATCAACAATTTCAGTCTTGGTCCCATAGTAAAAGTTGTTCATAATGATGATTACAATGACCCCTTAAAAGGATGCCCATGAATTCAATTTCACCCTGTATAAGTACCTAAATTGTAAAGGGCAGAGCTATTAAGTGTTATTGGTCCGATATACATGTTTAACTATGTCATATTTGTAACAATAGTGACTATAGAATAGAATAGAATACTCTTTATTATGTACACCATATAAATTACAGACATAAATATAGAAAACTTTACAATGGGTGACACAATGGGCGGTCTTATCGCTAAGAGCGATCTTTTAAAGACAACCTTTGGATGGATTAAAAACGGGAAGGACAGACAAATACTGTAGGTAGTCTGTGGTGTACCATTTGAAACTGATAAGTAGGTACCTGTTTAATGTTTTTATTATTTTAATAGCAGCGCCCCGCAGTTTCACCCGCATCCCGCATTTTCAGTGTCGATCCCGTGGGAATATCGGGATTAAAAGTATTCTATATGACATTATTCTGACGTATAAGCTATATTACTGCAAAGTTCCATCAAAATACGTTCAGTAGTTTTGCGTGAAAGAGTAACAAACATCCTCAAGACTTTCACATTTATAATATTAGTAGGATAGTAGGAAATAGGATAGTAGGAAGTAGGATTTTACTTTACATAATATTATGAGAAACAGGGTGTAAATTCCACTCATCCTCCATAGAAAAGGGAGGATCCTACGACCAGACGGGTGTTGTGTCTGGTAAGCAACTGTCCAACGATTGATGTCGCGACGTTGTAATGCTAGTTACGCGGTAAACTCTGCTTGCGTGATTTAGGATTTTGAGTGACGTCAGTGTGCTACGTAGTTCCCGTGTGGTGATGTAGATGCCGCCACAATCTCGATTTCATTAACAGCACGTAGTACTTAGCTGTATATACATTTATTATGGTCCAATGTTGTCCTGTTTGCAAACCTATATCAAATGAAAAACCGGTCAAGTGCGAGTCGAGCTCACGCACCGAGGGTTCCGCACAAATTTGTGCGCATTAAACTACAAAACGGTTTTCAGATTATTTCCTTTATCTGTGCTATAAGACGTTGCTTCGTACCAAATTTCAAGATTCTGAGTTTACGGGAAGTACCCTGTATGTTTTGATTCCCTTGCGAGTGTCGAAAATTTGCGGAAATTCGCGGCATAAACGGCTGTATCTTTTGATTGCGTTGGTTTAGAAGTTTGATTTTTTCACAGCACCAAGGGACAGTAGAGTTGAGTCATCATCATCATCATCAGCCTATAATGTTCCCACTGCTGGGACACAGGCCTCCTCCTCTCTGTGAGAGGGAGTGGGCCGTAGAGTTGAGTATTTGATATAAATTCCATCTTGATACCTCCACGCGTTCTTGAGAAAAACGGTCTTGACAGACAGACAGACGGACGGACAACAAAGTGATCCTATAAGGGTTCCGTTTTTCCTTTCGAGGTACGGAACCCTAATAAAAAATAATAATTTATACATATATTCGTACATAAACCAAAAAAAAATATATGAACATAAAAGCGATTTGAATTTCAAATACAAACGGTCTGTGAATATTCCGAGTTAATTGCTTGGTGACAATTTTACGATCTCCATCGGATCAGTGTTTGTTTTAAACGTTAACAATGGAAGCCTTATTGTTCTATTGCTCAAAACATTGATACGGGATTTAGTTATTTGGTTGTTTTGTTCACGGTTTTTATGAAATGTTCGATATTGGTGTGCACAAATTGGAATTCAGATGTTAGGTAAAAACAAAATACCTATTTTAGAAAAGTCGGTAATACAATCTCCGTTAATAAGAATTTAAAGCTGTGAATCTGAGGAACAATAGCCGTATTTCTAAGAACTTTTACATTCTAAGTAATCTTAATCTCAATCTGTCAAAAATCTCTCTAAGGCCCTTTGTAGAGACGCCGGGCACATCAAGCTACAAAAATCTGTCAAATTTCTTTAATAGATTTTCAACTTTATGTCTAAAGCATTAGGTTCAAAATTGATTGGAAAAATTTGACAGTTTCGGGTAGCTTTATGTGCTGCCGCCTGTACACGGCACGGTTTCTACACCGGTATAAACCACTAACATTGTTTTGACATTGATTGCCGCTGAGATGAGAGCTATATTTTGGACTTTATTAATTCATCATCTGCCTAGCCTTTTCCCAACTATGTTGGAGTCGGCTTCCAGTCTAACCGGATGCAGCTAAATACCAGTATTTTACATGGCTGCCTATCTGACCTCCACAACTCAGTTGCTGGGTAATACCCGTAACAGTTACTTGGTAATACCCATAACAGTTACTGGTAATACTCGTAACAGTTACTGGGTAATACCCGTAACAGTTACTGGGTAATACCCGTAACAGTTACTGGGTAATACCCGTAACGACTGACAAAGATCCACGAATGACAGCCAGGACCAACGGCGTAACGTGCTTTCCGAGGCACGGCGGGGTCTTGGTATGTAAAGATGGTCACCCATCCACAGACCAACCGCGGCATGCGTAGCTTAACCTGATCGATCGACCTGTGCGGCTTTTATTATTTAGCCTCGACGCCTCACTTAAATATAAATATATACTATTATTACTCAGAAGTAATGATAAATACTCTAGAATACAAAAGATAATTGTCCCTAGTAATTCCTTGCCGTGTAATTTTACAGAATACTTAAACGTGGCTATTGTTCTAGCTCGAAGAAAAAGGTCACGTCGAAACAAAGGACACAAATGAGACATTTGAATATAAAAGTTAGACATTCGCTTAGAAAATTATGTACCTACTACCTATAGAGTAGGTATATCCCAATCCTCCCATTATCAATTCTCTTTTCTTTGAAATTGTAGGCTTTCAAAAGTGTAATGAATAAGTATAAGTTATGATTTATTTTGAACTAGCAGCGCTCCGCGGTTTCACCCGCATAAGTTTCGATTCCGTTGAAATATCGGGATAAAAAGTATTCTATGTGTTAATCCTGGTTATAAACTGTGTGCCAAATTTCATTCAAATCCGTTCAGTAGTTTTTGCGTGAAAGGGTTACAAACATCCATCCATCCTCACAATCATAACTAATTACTAGATCAAAAACTTAAAATTACTAACTAGTTTATTCTTAACTTAATCACTAACTTAAAGTTACTAGCTGATCCGGCGAACTTCATACCGCCTAAGAATTAAATAATGTGACAAAGTTCAATAGACACGTGGCGCCATCTATTATCATAATAACGTCATTGTTGTTTTCCTCGGGAACAGCACTTTTTTTCGGGATGAAAGGTACCCTATGTCCGTTTCTGCACACCTGACAACGTAAATGCATTTCAGGATGATCAGTTCAGTGGTTTAGGCGTGAAAAGGTAGCAAACAAACTTACTTTCGCATTTATAAATAATAATAGTTAGGACATTATGATAGAGTTACATACATTAAGAATATTTTTAAGGTATTCGGATACCTTAAAAAACTGACAACGCAATTAAATTTGCTACGAATAACAACTGTGGTGCTATGAAGTGGCCTACGCGCTACTCTCGTAGACCTCTACGAGCGTAGCTGCTACGACCTCGTAGCAACTCAAGCCGAAAACATCAGGAATAAAATAAAAAAATGTGTCCAAATGGACACGTGCCGGGCGCAATTCGCGACACGTGTAAGCCTCTTTTTACACATTCCGAATAGTGGTGGCGATGGAAATCCCGTAGTGAAGTGGGTAAGTATGAAAGCTTTTACATGTAACGACACAATTCACTCAGCTTAATTATACATTCGTCAACGTGTCTACGAGGTGCCAAAATAACGTGCGAAACGGTGTTAAGCGCATACCTAGATAAATCGCGGAAAATGTATCAACTGTCTCATAGAAAGCTTCAATGCCTACTCGACCTAAACAACTTAAAATGAAGCTTTTTTCAGAAATGATGGAAAACTGATTACTCGTTTCCTGTTAACGATTGTAAAAAGTGAACACTGTTTTAAAATTAGTGATAAAATTAAGGGGTTTCTTTAATTATGAGTAATTTCAGAGATTGCAGGTTATCAAGTTATTTCATTTTACATATGAAGAATGAGTTATCTCGAATTTGTCTTTTTTTGAGTTGATACAGTCTTGTGTTAGCAGTGCGATATGTAAACACTGTCTCATTCACTCAAGCGGGGTAGCTGCTGTCACTTATGTCATCTGTCAGTTACGAGGAATGGCGGGAAACAGACAAAGTGAAGCGGGCTATATACGATGGCGCTTGGTGTGGTAGTGAGCCAGTGAAGTGATATGTTCAACATAAATACGGAATCAACAGGATTCTACAACGGCTGAAATTTTATTCGCGAATAGCTGCGCCCCGCGGTTTCACCCGCATAAGTTTCGATCCCGTGGGAATATCGGGATAAAAACTATCCTATGTCCTTTCCCGGGACTCAAACTATCTTTATATCAAATTTCATCCAAATCGGTTCAGTTATTAGGCGTGAAAAGGTAACAGACAGGCAGAGTTACTTTCGAATTTATAATATTAGTATGGATTACGATGTTGACATTATGGAGAAAGTTCAAAAAAAATGCATTAGAGCAATGTTTAAACTTAAACCCACTGACAGTTGTGCACCGTACATTAGAAATGACAAAATATTAACATTACCTTGTTTGTACATATTGGAAGTAGCTGTGTTTGTAAAGACAAATCCGAGTCGATTTAGACGACTATCAGATGTAGTACCGCGCAATAGACGTGATAATAGTGTGCTATGTCTGGAGCCAGCCAAGACAGCACTTATGCGCAAAAGTGTCTACTGCATGGCGCCAGTCATTTATAACAAATTGCCGAAGACATGGAAAGAGCTTCCGCAATCATTATTTAAAAAGAGACTCCGAAGCTTTTTAGTGGCGAAAGCATATTATACTATTAAGGAGTTCCTAACTGAGAAAGAGTTCTTAAGCTAGTGCATAATGTATAATTAATTAATATTTTAAAATTGTATTTTGTGTGTAATACTTTAAAATTTTATTTATCTAGTTATAACTCGATGTTAAATCTTTTGCATGCCTACGTGGTAAAATATGGCTGTACTATTATATGTTTTTTTTGTCATCGTTATATCTTACCCATATTTGCAAAATAAAATTATCTTTATCTTATCTTTAAAGTTGTTCAGTTTGATGGTCTGTACCACAACCTTAAAAGCTGGTCTTTGAAGACTTACCCTATAAAGAAGAACGGGTTAGAAACCCTCTACATACACCCCTACAACTTTATAGATGAAACACATCACGGGATTCACAATTAACCCAGCAAGCATCATCAACCAATCGATAATTATTATTACATCCATATTAATGAGCCCATGTGTTATTGTTCAGCCCGCGAGGGAAGCACGCTCCACTTTGATGAATTTTTAATTAAAACCGATAATTACTATATTTTGTACCGTAGATGAACACTTGGTATTAATCCTTGTGGTGGTTTCAGTCATCATTAATTACTGTGAATATTCTTTTTCGTTCCTTTCAGTTCAGGTATAAAGGCGAAAGTTTGTTAGTGTGTTTGTATGTTTGTTACTTCTTGACACACAAACGGCTTAACGTATTTAGATGAAATTTGGCACACAGATAGTTTATAACCAGGATTAACACATAGGATACCTTTATCTAGATATTACCACGGGATCGACACTTATGCGGGTGAAACCGTGGGGCGCAGCTAGTGGAGAATAAAACATAGGTTTGTACGTCATACTAAAGCATAACATAACGCCGTGTATCCCCAAAGGGTTAAGCAAGGCTGTCCCTATAGTACACCTACATCTCACCCGCCATAAACAGCAGCTATAAACTCATGCCTACTTCCCACAGGGGCTGGCAGAAAACACAAAGCGCCATGGGCTACAATAGAATAGAATAGAAAAAAAGGAGCAAAGAAAATGTAATGATGATGTTTAAGGAGAGAGGAAGTACTTTTCACACTAATATTATAAAGGCGAAAGTTTGTGTGTGTATGTTTATGTGTTTCAAACTCAAAGCATTTATTTCAATTAAACCATTACAGGTACTTTTGAATTGTCAATATTAAGTAGTCGGTCAGTTAGTCAGAAAGTTGAAGCTAGTCGCCCATTCCAAAGCGTAGATCTCTATGGAGAAGAACGGGCAAGAAACTCCATGGACACTCTTTTAAATCAAGATATTACAAAATCCTGAGTACATTATTCTTGTTGCTTCTATATGTGAGAACAATGTAAAAAAAAAAACACAAATGAAGAAACAATACAAGAAATAAGATTAAAAATAAGCCTTGGCAGTTAAGAGATGACCAGTCTCAACCGACGGCGTCCGTTCACGAACATGACGCATGGATCAGCACCATCCAGCTCAACCATTTTGTAGGGAACCGAATGATCCAACACACGCGCCACCATCAGCGAGACATTTAAGTGAGCATGACACATTCTCAACTGCCATGCTCTTTCAAGTCAACATCAAAAAATCATAATAAACGGATCCATGGTTCTTACATTTACAAAATTGAAAAAATGCTTCTAAATGATACAAAACTATAGATTGCAATTTATTTAAGAGATGAATAAAAATTTTAATACCAAACAGGAAAAGGTGTTTAGTATTGCAGCATTAAACAATTAAAAAATGATTGAATAAAATAAAAATAAATATTAAGATCGTAATGTCAGAAACACTAAAAAAGAAAAAGGGAAGCACCTCCTCCAAATATTGAAATTTTAACTAGTGAGCTCAAGGGCCTGTGGAGCAGGACCAGCATTTAGCCAAGCATTTTTATCTGCGATATAATCATCCAACTTATAATATGCTTGTCTACATAGTGTGCGTTTAATGCATGTTTTAAATTTCTTCTCATTTAGTTGAAGAATATCGAATGGTATTTTATTATAACATTTTACACAGTAACCCATAAAAGAAGTTTTTACTTTAGACAATCTGAAACGCGGTTGATCTAATTTGTTCCTATTTCTTGTGTTAAAATTATGCCTGTCACTTATCTTACTAAAAAGATGTAGATTTTTTCGAACGTACATAATGTTTTCATATATATATTGACAAGGAACCGTCATGATGTTAATTTTTTTAAACAGTTCCCTTAGAGAATCGCGTCTGCTGAGCTTGTATATGGCTCTGACAGCCCTCTTTTGCAGGATGAAGATAGAATCAATATCTGCAGCCCGTCCCCACAACAAAATACCGTAAGACATGATGCTATGAAAGTAACTAAAATAGACCAGTCTCGCGGTATCCACGTCTGTTAATTGGCGGATTTTCCAAACAGCGTAAGCGGCTGAACTTAGCCGCCCTGCAAGAGATGTTAAGTGCGGACCCCACTGCAGCTTTGAGTCAAGCGTAATCCCCAGGAAAACCGTATTTTCGACGAATTCTAGTATTTCCTTATTCAATACAACGTGACATTCACTACTTCTAACATTTGGTAAAACGAATCTAATGCATTTTGTTTTTTTTTTTCATTTAATACCTAATTATTTACAGTAAACCAATTATGGACCAAAAGCATAGCGTTATTTACGTCGTCAAGCTCCTGTGCACGTCTGCTTACTTTAAAAATCAGAGATGTGTCATCAGCAAACAACACCATTTGTGATCGGTTTATCAGTAAATGAGGTAAATCATTTATGTAAACTAAAAATAGGAATGGCCCCAATATTGAGCCCTGCGGCACACCCATTTTGACTTTCAAGCCCGATGAATTCACACCGTTAATTTGAACTTGCTGAAATCTGTCATTTAAATTTTTGTTATTATATATTTAAATGTTTGTTACTTCTTCACGCCCAAACGGCTGGACCAATTTTGATAAAATTTTGTATGGAGGTAGCTGACACCCTATAACTTACTTTTTATCCCGATATTCCCACGGGATCGACATTAACGCGGGTGAAACCGCGAGGCGCAGCTATTTTATCATAATTTTAAAAGTGGACAAAGATTGAGCACGCCTTACCGACACGGGCAAGGCATTCCATCCCGACGAGTCGTACTCAGCGCTTCTCCTCCACTTTTATTATGCGCACAGCCAAAGTGTGGAACTCTGCCGACATCTGTGTTCCCTCCCACATTTAATCCGTCTGCCTTCAAATCAAGAGTGAACAGTAGGCATCTCCTGGGCACGCTCGTTTCATCATAGACCTCGTCTATCGCTTTCCGTCATGCGAGACCGGGCTCAAGAGCAGGCCCATTTAGCAATAAGAAAAAAAACCGTACTGCTTGAACAGTGAAAGATTTGTCATAGAAAATGGTGGAATGCACCGGCCATCTCTAGTCTAAGTTTGCCGATGACCACTGATATCTAATCCTACAATTCCGATATACTCCTTTGGCTTCATTCTTACGAGTACATTCCAAGTCAGGAAGTATTTTAATCTTATTTGATTTCGTTACAAGCGGAAATTAATCATATTAATGTGTATCCAAGCATCGGTTTAAGTAAATATGTATAGGTATATAATAAATGTACTCAGTGACTTACAAAGGTCATAGAAATGAACAAGTAAAACAATGTTTCATAACAAATCAAAACTTTTGATTAGGCACAAGAAACAATAATGAACATACTCAAATTCTTTGAAAACTTGTTTTTGTAACATCAGAAACAGATGAAAGCCAACGTTGTTATTCCCCATATTCAAAATTATATTTTATCTTTGTTTTTTTTTTTGTTGGAAACTAAACAGAATCAATCAAAAACTAGTAGCGCAATATGTTTTATAGGTTCAGACGCCAGCACATCAAGCTACCCAAAACTGTCAAATTTTCCCAATCAACTTTGAACCTTGTGCTATAGCGGTAGAGTTGAAAATCTATTAAAGAAATTTGACAGATTGTAGTAGCTTGATGAGCTGGCGTCTGTACATGACTGAGGGTTGATTTTTCAATCGACAGATAATTTTAATTCGCGGAATAAAATTTACATCTGACAGATTTTTTATGGAAGAACTGTCAAAAAATTCAAAATTATTCCTCGGATAAACTAATCTGGCGTTGGAAAAATCAGCCCAACTAGTAATAAATTCAAACTAAGACCAAATTGAGGTCAAACGTCAAACGTCAAAATCGGAGAACTTTTGTCGGATTTGACATTAGGTTGACATTTGAATTATAATATCCTAAGTTCTGAAAAAAAGTTTTAATGTTAAAATATTATTTCAGGAATTTATTTAGACGCTGAAATTTTTATGTTCTTAAGTCCTGACTTGTTTGTGTAACTGTCAGTTGATTTAACTGACAGCTAAATGGCTTTTTTCTTTAAAGTTTGTTTTACTGTAACTGATAAGGGCAGCGTGAATATTATTAAGATTCATTTTTTAATGAAAAGTAGTGATAGATTTTATACATAAACCACGTGAAATAGATCCTAGATACCAGTAAAGACGGAGTACAATATAATCAGTGGTGGAATTTTGTGGAAGATTCAAAGCATTCGAGTCGGACTCGCGCACCGAGGGTTCTGTACAAAGTTGGTATGTAACTACTTTACGGTTTTCGGTTTTTTTCCTTTACTTGTGCTACATGGAATTGCTTCTTGCCAAATTTCATGAATCTAGGTCAACGGAAAGTACCCTATTTTGATTCCCTTCCGAGTGTCGAAATATACGTTTTTTTTATCTGTGTCTTACGTTAACTTAAAAGTTTGATTTTATCTCAACATCAAGGAATTATAGACCTGAGTATATGGTTTTAATTTCAACTCGATCAATTTCGCGTTCCCGAGATAAAGGTCTTGACAGACAGACCGACAACAAAGTGATCCTATAAGGGTACCGTTTTTTCCTTTTGAGATACGGAACATTAAAGTATCTAACGAAGTTACATTAAAAACTACCAAAAAAAAAGACCTGTGCGAGGTCAAAGAGACTCCTATCCAGTGGCGTGCCTAGGGGTCAAACTTAGGGCAAGCCAATACACTTAAAAAAAAAACCTACCATATCGCTTGTCAACGTTGTGACTCTGACCGAGTCGTTTTAGTTCTTACTAATATTCGTATTTCATAATTGTAGGTTTTTGCTAATAGCTATTAAAATGAATGTTTTTTAATAGCACCATTTGTTTCTTATATAATATAAATTAAATACTAAGAGTAAGTATTGGTAATCCTTTACAAAATCGTAACTTTTTTATTTTCGAAGTATCAGTTTCGCGTAAAATATGATAAGACGTATAAGAGTCATCTATTATTGTAGGTACATTATTGGCACAACAGAGCTCTTTGAGTTAGTTCATATTTCACTCTCCCGCAACAGTCGCTTTGCAAAATATTACAATCTGGCCGAGTGGACACTAGATGGCGCACAAATAATTGATTGATTTCTAACTACACATTATTGTTTACGATGTTGATTGTTGATAATATTTATAATTTGATTTACTCACAATGTGAACAGCCATAACTCTTCATTCTTCGCTTCTTTACCACAGACAGATGACGAACATCAAAGCACACGGAAGACATGAAGCAAAGATACAAGCGCTGAGCAGTTGCCTCTATTTAATGAGGTTTTAGACTCGTCGTGAACTCGGAAAGGAAGTTCTTGTTGTGCTAAATGACACACAACATCAACTAACCTTTAAAATCCGCCCCTAAGACCCTCTGGCCGAAAAACAGCGCGATTGTGATCGACACGCGTATTGTATTTAGAAATGTCGTCAAGCACATAATTGACGAGATAAAGAAGTTTCGATTCGTTTTTTACAAAAAGTACAGAATGAAACAACAGCATTCATGTGCTTTTGAGAATTCTGATGTCTTTTACTGGCACCAAACCAACGAAGTTATTTAAATCATCGTAACCTGATACTTATTCCAAGCGGTATTTTCTTTTGAGAAAAATATGCAACACTAACAGAATAATTTGTTGATATGAGAGCAGCCTAATGAGTATTGTATGCTGATCGACTAAAATGCCTATTACGTGATTTAGATTTCTGAGAAATACTCAAATCAATTTGTCTGTAAAACTCAAAATATTTACCTTTCCGAGTAACGGTTGCACACGTTTTAATCCATCACAAGGAACAATTCACAATGATTGATGAATTCATTTTAATGACAAGAAACTTTTTAATCACTTTAAAACAAAGGTAATTACCGCAAAAACTAAACACAACACTTAACTTCACAGAAAATGAAAAAAAAAAACAAAACAAAAGAATGCACCAGTAACCGATCAAAACTTTGAACTAATAGACTCGCGCAATGTCTCGCGATCTTACTATTTACACACACACGCGCGTCGTTATACGTTTCATTCATAAAAAATCAAAAGCCAGGCTTAAAAATCAGTACAATTTGGGGAATAAGTACATACTAATGTTATCAACAACGTGAACAATTTCTATACAAATAGTCAGAGGTCTAGAAGCCAGATTTGAAGCCAACTCGTGCGAGCGAGACGGGTCGATTTTTGTCGTTGCGCTTTCGCTAAGCGGCATTGGAGATGTTTGGCAACGATGCGCGTGATGAAAAGTGCGCGGAATTTGAAATTATTCATTGAGTATGTTCATTGAGTATGTAAACCTGGCAACCTTGCATCGTACTTACTATCGCGGGCGGCCCGGCCGGGACGCGCGGAGTTTATTTTTTTATTATTCTTATCAATTCTTGCGACATAATTTTATAAGTTTACTTGTGTATTTTTTTTTATTATTAGGCTCGCGTTTGATTGAAAGCCAGGCTTTTCGGCTTTAGTAAAAGGCACGCCCCTGCCAGTGGCGTGCCTAGGGGTCAAACTTAGGGCAAGCCAATACACTTAAAAAAAAAACCTACCATATCGCTTGTCAACGTTGTGACTCTGACCGAGTCGTTTTAGTTCTTACTAATATTCGTATTTCATAATTGTAGGTTTTTGCTAATAGCTATTAAAATGAATGTTTTTTAATAGCACCATTTGTTTCTTATATAATATAAATTAAATACTAAGAGTAAGTATTGGTAATCCTTTACAAAATCGTAACTTTTTTATTTTCGAAGTATCAGTTTCGCGTAAAATATGATAAGACGTATAAGAGTCATCTATTATTGTAGGTACATTATTGGCACAACAGAGCTCTTTGAGTTAGTTCATATTTCACTCTCCCGCAACAGTCGCTTTGCAAAATATTACAATCTGGCCGAGTGGACACTAGATGGCGCACAAATAATTGATTGATTTCTAACTACACATTATTGTTTACGATGTTGATTGTTGATAATATTTATAATTTGATTTACTCACAATGTGAACAGCCATAACTCTTCATTCTTCGCTTCTTTACCACAGACAGATGACGAACATCAAAGCACACGGAAGACATGAAGCAAAGATACAAGCGCTGAGCAGTTGCCTCTATTTAATGAGGTTTTAGACTCGTCGTGAACTCGGAAAGGAAGTTCTTGTTGTGCTAAATGACACACAACATCAACTAACCTTTAAAATCCGCCCCTAAGACCCTCTGGCCGAAAAACAGCGCGATTGTGATCGACACGCGTATTGTATTTAGAAATGTCGTCAAGCACATAATTGACGAGATAAAGAAGTTTCGATTCGTTTTTTACAAAAAGTACAGAATGAAACAACAGCATTCATGTGCTTTTGAGAATTCTGATGTCTTTTACTGGCACCAAACCAACGAAGTTATTTAAATCATCGTAACCTGATACTTATTCCAAGCGGTATTTTCTTTTGAGAAAAATATGCAACACTAACAGAATAATTTGTTGATATGAGAGCAGCCTAATGAGTATTGTATGCTGATCGACTAAAATGCCTATTACGTGATTTAGATTTCTGAGAAATACTCAAATCAATTTGTCTGTAAAACTCAAAATATTTACCTTTCCGAGTAACGGTTGCACACGTTTTAATCCATCACAAGGAACAATTCACAATGATTGATGAATTCATTTTAATGACAAGAAACTTTTTAATCACTTTAAAACAAAGGTAATTACCGCAAAAACTAAACACAACACTTAACTTCACAGAAAATGAAAAAAAAAAACAAAACAAAAGAATGCACCAGTAACCGATCAAAACTTTGAACTAATAGACTCGCGCAATGTCTCGCGATCTTACTATTTACACACACACGCGCGTCGTTATACGTTTCATTCATAAAAAATCAAAAGCCAGGCTTAAAAATCAGTACAATTTGGGGAATAAGTACATACTAATGTTATCAACAACGTGAACAATTTCTATACAAATAGTCAGAGGTCTAGAAGCCAGATTTGAAGCCAACTCGTGCGAGCGAGACGGGTCGATTTTTGTCGTTGCGCTTTCGCTAAGCGGCATTGGAGATGTTTGGCAACGATGCGCGTGATGAAAAGTGCGCGGAATTTGAAATTATTCATTGAGTATGTTCATTGAGTATGTAAACCTGGCAACCTTGCATCGTACTTACTATCGCGGGCGGCCCGGCCGGGACGCGCGGAGTTTATTTTTTTATTATTCTTATCAATTCTTGCGACATAATTTTATAAGTTTACTTGTGTATTTTTTTTTATTATTAGGCTCGCGTTTGATTGAAAGCCAGGCTTTTCGGCTTTAGTAAAAGGCACGCCCCTGCTCCTATCTCAGCATTTTTGCGATTTAATCACTGAAATAATCGTAATTTCAGTAACTCTTTGTCAGATTTCCCTCAACAATAACACAGTAAATAAACCCCAGGTCTAAACCCAATACCACAACATAGTCTTAAACAATAAACGTTAAAATTAAGCTCTAAACCGCTGTAAACCGAGTGTAAAACTTTAGTATAGCCAGCGATAAAGTTTATAGCAACCATTACAAATTGTTAGCACTTGTAGACCAGGCTTTATTGGGTATTACGTAACAAGGATCTACAGGGTTATTGGTAAAACACTAACAACCTTGCAGGACTGGATTACTAACATCATAAACAACAACTTTTTTTCTATGACTTTTTACAAAACATAAATTTACATTTAACAAAAACAAACCTTTAAGATTTCGCTGTCTATATTCTTACCCCCGCTCCCCTCCGCTGCATTTTGTACTAGACACGAAAGCTTGTTTACCTAAGGGATGATTTATATTAGACCGGGCCGTGCCGTGTACGTGGCATGATAGTGCATGATCCGTATCCCGCGGCCCGGATGGGACACGGATCATGCACTGTGTAATATAATCTGCTTCATACAAAATATATGTATCGTTTCAAATCCGTGCCCCGTCCGGGCCACGTAGATGGCACGCCCTGGGCACGGCCAGATCTAATATAAATCATCCCTTACTAGCGCTTTCTTTGCTTCGCGTAGAGTTCGTAACAGAAAATCAAATTCAATTTTCAATTCGTTGAATTGAAATTATATATTTTTATTTTTGTATGCAAGTCTAATTTTTTTTTTTTTTTTTTTTTTCTCAGCCTATATTGTGTCCCACTGCTGGGCAAAGGCCTCCCCTTTTTTCTTCCAAACCTCCCTGTCTTGTGCGATCTCTGGCCATGTTGGCCCTGCGAATGATATTAGATTAGGCAGGACATCGCCGTCGAGGTAGACCAAGAAGAAGGTGGCGTGATGATCTAATATCATTCGATCTAATTTATTTATTTTCATTAAAAAAAAACAAGTAACAAAGGACTCAAAAATGTTAGTAAGTAACAATATTTCTTAACAACTACGTTAGTTTTAACCTACACACTGAAATATGGATTCATGCAAATCCCTGCTACAAGCTCAACACCGATGTGGAAAGCTTCCAGCAGCGATTCACATATAAGCAGTCCAGTCTGCTCGCAATACACCGCAACCGTTGGGGCTTGCCCGCACCCGGCGCACCAGGGAGGCGCATCTTTTTCGCATCGTATTGTAGAAGCAATCGACACGAGTCTCAGCAAACATCCCTGAAGCGCTACAGAAGCAGAACAGCCCTATCAACACCCGGAACGCATTATTATATTGAATGCGAAGGGCGCTGTGCGATTTTTGAGTGTAATCTACCCATAGGCTGCACGTGTAAAACGATGAACAATATGCACGAAATCAACTCAGCCCATCGCAGTCCACTGCTGGACATAGGCCTCTCCCAGACTGCGCCACAGCACCCTGTCCTCCGCCTTCCGCATCCAGTCGACCCCAGCCACCTTCTTTAGGTCGTCCGTCCATCTAGCGGGGGGGCATGCACGAAATAGGGTTTTTTAACTATTCTAGAACAATGTGCAAACCTGCGGGCGATCATATTAACTCTCACCGACAAAAAAAAACATAATAAAATTCATAGAACAAAAGTTGTTGTTTATGATGCAAATAATTTCACCTTTATCGGGTGTAGTCAATTATGACGAAAGGTCAGTAACCTATTCATAGCCCGGGACAATGAGGAAATATTGCCCATAAAACCCATCAACATCAATTACTTACACGGTGTTTACACCGTAGCAAGGAGCAAAAAACCAATAAAAAAAAACAAGTCTTTAGCCCTTGTACATCCTTTTTGTCGCTAGAAATAAAATATCATAGCAAAACATAATTTTATGTATATCATACATTTTTACGTTCCTCAAAAAGGTTCACACGTATGTAATTTCACGACAAACGTGTTAATATTAGGATTTTTTGTCGTTTTTAGGGTTCTGTACCTCAAAAGGAAAACGGAAACCCTTGTAAGATCACTTTGTTGTCAAGACCCTTTTTCTCAAGAACGCGTAGAGTTATCAATTTAAAATTAATATTACATACTCAGGGCTGCAATCCCTTAAAGCAGTGAAAAAATCAAACTTCTAAGTCAACGCAATAAAAAGATTTGGGCGTTTATGTTCCGTTTTTGCCGCATATTTTGACACTCGCTAGGGAATCAAAACCTCTAGGGTACTTCCCGTTGCCCTAGAATCATGAAAGGCAAGAATCAATTTCATGTAGCATAAGTAAAGGTAAAATCCGAAAACCGTAAATTAGTAGTTACGAATTCGTACGGAACCGGTTTTTTACAATTTAATAGCTGAAAGGGTGTAAACTTTTATGATGTTGAAGAATTAACGGTTTTGTGTAGGTACTTAAGTTTTATAAAGACCTGTCCGGTTGGTCTCGTGGTCGTAAGCGCGACTGTTGAGCGTGGGGTTCTGAGTTCGATTACCAGATCAGGCAAATTGTTATTTGGTTTTTCCATAGGGAATTTCTTACGAACAGCCAGGAATTTGGAAGATGGCGGTCTGATACCGCCCGTGCCTTGAAAACATTAGTAAGTAATAATTTCTTAGTATACAAAACAATTTACACAATAACACTTAGCTTACACGTTAAATACCTTTATACGTTTATACAGTGAATTTTTTTTTAAGTGAAAACTTCTTTAGCGGCGTTGTACACTTTTTTTTTAATGGGTAAAAAATGTTAAACTCGCCTCGGGACATCGCGTCAGGACACGTGACCTGATCGAAAATTCGTTAGACGGATGGAGAGTAGACAGCCAGCGCGGCGTAGGAGAGGAAGTATCCCCCTCTCTTTCTACGGCGTGGCGAAAATGTATGCCTACTGTTTCGTTTAGGCGGCGCAGGGCGCTTGCGCGAATGTTCGTGTGTGTTTATGTTACAGCGTGTCACGCGCATCCATGGATGGTGACAGCTGATTGCTCGACCGTCTGTGTAGTGGCCACATTGCTGTGTATTCGTAAAATTCGTGTATATAAAGTGTTTAAAATATGGAAATTGAACAAAGTGCATATATTAATGAAACATATCAAAAATGCACAACGTTAATATTCAAGTTTTTACTTCTGCCGTCACTCCCGGAGTGCAACCCGTCTTTTTTTTTTAAATTAAAAGCATGATAACTACTAAAACATCCTACAAACACCGCACAAAAAAAAAACTTAAAACCGTCCTTATAAAAAAAATACGTTAGTGTGAATTTTCCGTTAAAACCTTTTTTGCTGAAAAAAGGTTTCTTTAAACATTCAAGATCAAGGCTCCTCGATTACGGTCCGTCGATACAACATAAGTACCCTCTTAGGAGTTCAAAAGAAATAAGATGATGGCCAATTTAAATATTCAATTTGTTTTTTTTTTATCTGACAACAGCTAACAGACCGTACTATAATATATAATTTCGCTAAGGACGATTTCTCTAAGCTGCTCTTTTGGGCCTACCTTCGTTTAATTTGAGTACCTTTTAAGTCAAAGTAAGTACTTTTTGGGGTTCCGTACGGGAATAAGTTACTAAGACTCCGCTGTCCGTCCGTCCGCCTGTCTGTCAGCGGGCTGTATCTCATGAACCGTCATAGGTAGACATTTGAAATTTTCACAGAGTATTTCTATTGCTGCTATAACAACAAATAATAAAAATAAAATATTTTTTTTAAGAAGGTCTCATGCAAGAAACGTTTTTTTTTTCGGTGTTTTTTGCCTTGTGATACGGAACCCTTCGTGTGCGAGCCCGACTCGCACTTGACCGTTTTTTATTATCCTCGTCTTCTTCGTACCTGTCTACGTAACAGAGTAAAAGTTAACATTTGCTAGAAAATAAACATTAAAAGAGAAAAGTAACAAACTAGGTGAAACTATGATAAAATAAGCAACACAAAGTAGCTACATGTATACTCTGTTGTCTATTGGGCAGCTATATACAGGGTGTAACGTAAATAGTGGTATACCAGATAATTTACTAGAACATAATATTACAGTTACAATACAATTATAATTAATTACAATTCCTGGCCCTATCAGAATACCAGCGCTACGACATTTATTTTTTAAATGTCGCAGCATCATGCTGAGATAGGAGCCTTTTGGCCTCGTATAGGAGTTGCTGTCTCATTTTTCTTTGTTACTTTTGTTTTTTTTTTTTTTATATACATTGGTTTTAATTTTTTACTGTTTTTAGTTTAGTTTGTGATCTTCCTGTACGAGTTGCAATAAATACTTATTCTTTCTTTCTTTCTTTCAATTACATATTACACAACAGGTTTTAATGCGGTCTTCACAACAAAGAAATCTAGATGCTTTGTTTATTCGTAAAAATCATGATTTAAGGGTGGGTCGCTATATCTTTATACTCGTTTTATATAATTCTTCTGTACATTATATGTCACTGAACTAAACGGCTGGACCGATTTTGATGAAAGTGTTTGTGTGTGTTTAAGTGGGTTCCTGTTTTAGATTTACAATTAGACCCGGAAGGTGGCACTGCGATCGAGTTCTAGGAAACAAGACAACGTCTGTCCCGTCAGCTAGTTTAAAATAAAACGTGGAAAATACCAACCACAAAATTGACTGGGCGAGCCAAAAGAATTCGCACCACTTCGCACCTCCCTAGTTGTATGGAAGTGTATTGACCATAACGGTCGAATGGCCCGTGCTAACAAGGCGGCACTAGTGATGCGATATCGAATCAAATGTATCGATGCCCTGTTCGTCAATTAGTGCTTAGGACGAGATTAATATACGTTATGTAGCACGTACTTTAGCACGCATGGCTTAGATATGTTCCCGTCTGTATCTTTGACAGCTGTTGTGTGACAGTGACAGGAATATTTCTAACTTCGGCCTTAATCACACTAATATTATAAAGGCGAAAGTTTGTGAGTGTGTGTGTGAGTGTTTATATGTTTGTTACTTCTTCAAGCTCAAACGGCTGGACCAATTTTGATAAAATTTTGTATGGAGGTAGCTGACACCCTGGATTAACATATAGGCTACTTTTTATACCGATATTCCCACGGGATCGACATTTACGCGGGTGAAACCACAGGCGCAGCTAGTATTGTAATGAAAGTACCGATTTAATTTCCCGGTCATAGCACCGGAAAAATATCCTTGATGTCAAGTAACTCATCTTCATCTGCCAAGCCTTTTCCCAACATTGTTATCTGGCCTCCAAAACGCTGGGACACGGGCCTCCTCCCTGTGAGAGGATGTCGGCCATAATCCACCACGAGGGCCCAGTGTGGGTTGGTGGATGTCACATGTCTTTGAATTTTTGGTTCCAGGACATGCCGGTTTCCTCACGATGTTTTCCTTCACCGTTCTGAGAGCAGTAGTAATGAAATTAAATACAAAAAATAAAGAGCCTGCCCGGGTTCGTACACTAGACCTTCGACTCGTAAGTTGAGGCCAATACCACTGGGCCAAGTCAAAATGTTACACTTTTTTGGTATATTTATCACTAGCTGTGCCCCGCAGTTTCACCTGCGATAAAAGTATTATAGTCCTTTTTTATAGATTTCCTTAACAAATCTCTACCCCCCTTTTTAGACCCATAAGGAATAATTTCGGAGATAAAACCTATTTTATATCCTTCCCCACAACTCAAACTATCTTCATACCAAATTTCATCTAAATCGGTTCAGCGGTTATTGATTCCCCATACAAACTTCCACACCCCTTTTCACCCTCTTAAAGGATGATTTCCGAGATAGAAACTATCCTATGTAAGGACATAAAATATATAATAATAATAAGTAATATCCTATGTAAGGAAATTTGGCAGAAAGATAGATTGCATCCCGGGGAAGGCCCCGGGATGCAATCTATCTTTCTGCCAAATTTCATCTAAATCCGTTCAGTGGTTAAGGCGTGAAAAGGTAACATACAGACAGAGTTACTTTCGAATATATAACACTAGCTGCGCCCCGCGGTTTCACCCGCATAAGTCTCGACCCCGTGGGAATATCGGGATAAAAAGTACCCTATGTCCTTTCCCGGGACTCAAGCTATCTCTATACCAAATTTCATCAAAATTGGTTCAGCCGTTTGAGCGTGAAGAAGTAACAAAGATATAAACACACACACACTCACAAACTTTCGCCTTTATAATATTAGCGTGAAGTGTGATAGTGTGATTAGTATGGGTTCGCCAAGTCATTGTGAAAAGTATAAAATGCGACAAGGGACTTCGTTCCAAAAAGTATATCAAACGTAAAAAAAATACAAACATCGATACTTTTTTTCGGCACCCTACTCAAAGGTAATTAAACTAGCGGGCCACAGAGTGAGCTAGCCACGTGTATTGATTTTAGTTAACTGTGGACTGACGTCGTTCGGCCCCTCGGCTTTGTTTAGCTACATCGGATGGGCGCAGAATAATTAATTAGTACGTAGTGATTAGTTGAATGATTTATTAGGAGTTTTTGTTTGTGTTGCGTGATGAGTAATTGGACAGAGGAATGGGGATGAATAGAAATGGTTTTATTCGAAGTGGATGGGAAATATTATACAGGGTGAATTTTCCAAGTGGGCGGGGATGGCCAAATTCTAAACTATGAGAAATAGCGAAAATTACTCAAAGAAGTCGTGGGCTCGATTTTGATGAAAACTAAAACTGCATCATTGGATTTTTTAAAAATTAATATTTCTAGCCAGGAATTGAACCTGTTGATTTTGAAAAAAAAAACACACACACACTGTATTATTACACCATTCAATAGTGTCCCTAATAAGGATCAAATTCTGGGACGTAATGACATACGGCAAACTTAGGGAAAATGTTGAATTTTAATAAAAATATTGGTTTTTCAAAAATCCTTGATGCAGTTTTAGTTTTCATCAAAATCGAGCCCGCGACTCCTTTGAGTACTTTTCGCTATTCCTCATAGTTTAGAATTTGGCCATTCACGCCCACTTGAAAAATTCACCCTGTATACTATCACACTAATATTATAAAGGCAAAAGTTTGTGTGTGTGTTTATATGTTTGTTAATTCTTCACGCTCAAACCGCTGGACCAATTTTAATAAAATTTTCTATGGAGGTAGCTGACACCCTGGATTAACATATAGGCTACTTTTTATCCCTATATTCCCAAGAGATTGACATTTACGCGGGTGAAACCGCGGGATGCGGTCAGTGGGTCGTCTTAGGGGGCAGCTAGTAATTTAAATAAATGCCTAAATAGCAATGATTTCATATAAATATTGTAGTACAACACTTGAATACCCATTGACAGTTTGCCGCGTATCTATTTATATTTAATAAAATTCAAAGTACTGACTGACTGACTGATATATCAACGCACAGCTTAAACCGCTGGTCCTAGAGACATGAAATTTAGAGGGTGTGTTCTTTGTGAAGAGTAGGTATCCACTAAGAAAGGGTTTTTCGAAATTCCACCCCTAAGAGGGTGAATGGAGGAAGGGTGAAATTTCACGCGGACTATATACCGAGACCCCTCCATGCCTCGGAAAGCACGTTAAGCTGTTGGCTGCCATTGGTGGATCTTCGACAGTCGTTCGGATCTTCGCAGACGGGTCGTCAAAAGCCCGAAAGTCTGACAACCAGTCTTACCATGGGGTAAAGTATTACCCGGTAATTGGGTTGTGGTAAAAAAATACTGGTATTAAGCTATATCCGCTTAGAATAGAATAGCATAGTTCTTTATTTGCACAGAAAGTATGTACAAGTTACAGATGTTAAGTTCAAAATGATCCAATTAGCTAGACTGGAGGATGTCCACAAAAATAGTTTGGAAAAGGCGCCCGGCGGCTGCGTTTCCCTTGAACATCCAATAAAAAGTCCTCCAGACCTAATTTCGGCTATGGCGACAAATCTCAGCGGAGACCAACCTTCGGCGCGAGAGATATTATAATGCACAAGTGTGTGCGCATATACAGGTGCACCTCTCTCTTCCCTCACTCTCATAGTCCGATGGGACGGCAATCCGCTACGACCGGAGAGAGATCAGGCGCAGGACCAACGGCTTAACGTGCTTTCTGAGGCACGGGGATATCACACCGCCAACTTCCAAACTCCGGGCTGTTACAATGCTGTTACAAACCCAATAACACTTAGTCCGACCCGGGAATCGAACCCAGGACCCCACTGTCAGCAGTCGCGCTAACGACCACACGACCAAAATTCAATATAAAGTCTTGAAAGTACTTACTTTTAAATTTCCTCTCCACAACGTTAGTTTAAAACTACTCAACAACTTATCCTTTTCAAACTTCTCCCTAACTTTGATCTCAGTGTAAAAGTAACGAGATAAGATGGAATAAGTTTGTAACCTGGGGCGGCCATTTTGACTAACCATTAGACTAAAGATGACCCGATTAGGTAATTATGTTAATGCTTTTAGTCTGAAAATGCAGAAAAGTGGATTTTAAAAAGATACCATTGTTCATGAGTTTTTAGGGTTCCGTACCTCGAAAGGAAAAAACGGAACCCTTATGGGATCACTTTGTTGTCCGTCCGTCTGTCTGCCTGTCTGTCAAGAGCCTTTTTCTCAGGAACGCGTGGAGGTATCAAGCTGGAATTTATATCAAATACTCAGGTCTACTGCCCCTTAGAGCTGTGAAAAGATCAATCTTCTAAGCCAACGCAATCAAAAGATACAGCCGTTTATGCCACAAATTTCCGCAAATTTTCGACACAGGCAAGGGAATCAAAACCTACAGGGTACTTCCCGTGAACTCAGAATCTTGAAATTTGGTACGAAGCAACGTGTTATAGCACAGATAAAGGAAAAATTGCGAAAACCGTAAATTTTTAGTTACATCATATAATAAAAATATATTAAACATGTTTGTACGGAACCCTCAGTGCGCGAGTCCAACTCGCGCTTGGCCGGTTTTTTTAATAGCAGTTGATTTTGATCTCATTCTCTGCAAAAACGCCCAAACCTGTAACCACTATTTATAGACAAATATCATAGTTCGCGCCCCTCAGGGGACCCTTTACGATATGGAAATCAGTCCCCTATTATGTCAACGGTGCATTAATTGCTCATAGTGCATTCATTCATTCATCCTGAAATGACATGTTGTGTTGATTGAGTGATTGTTCTCTGATTCCGATAAACTTTGAATCATCGAGTTGTCACATTGTTCATTACACGAATAAGGTATTATACGAATGAGTCTTTTGCAGAATGAGGTATTATGAGAACGAGTCCTTTGAAGAATAAGCCATTGCAAGAACAGGTAATTTTTTTCGCCGTAAGCCATTTTACGAATAGGTCTTATATCTACTAAACCGTTTTAAGTAGGTACAGTCATATCGACATTTTGATTGTACCTACCAATAACAGTGAGAAAAGTCTGTATATACTTAACCCTTCGTATGCTTAAACGTGGATCCACGCGAGACACAATGGCTTTTTAATTGTGTCTGAAATTACGGTATTCAACAAGTTAAAGGAGTAATTAGGAGAATCAACTCAGTCTATCGCAGTCCACTGCTGAACATAGTCCTCTCCCAGGCTGCGCCAAAACTCTGTCCTCCGCTTTCCGCATCCAGTCTGTCCCAGCGACCTTTTTAAAGTCGTCGGTCCATCCAGTTGGGGGACATCACTACGCTTGCCGATACCCAGTCTCCACTCCAGGACTCGTCTGCTCCACCGGCCATCGGTCGTTCGACAAACATGGCCAGCTCACTGCCACTTTAGCGTGCTTACTCAGCAAGCTATGTCGGTTACTCTGGTTCTTTTCCGGATAATTTAATGGCTGATTTTATTTTTTTCATGATTACAAGAATATGAGCTTTATTTTCATTATAGGCTACTCTTAGAATAAAGACTGAAACAAACCTGACCAAACAAACCAAACAATCCTGGTAAAGCCATTCAGATTCGCTCGTTCCACTAAAATCCCCTAGACCAGTCCCCTAGGGGACTACACAGCACTCAACGTTCCACTACGATCCCCTATGCTGGGGATTCTCTAAGTACTAATAAGTATTATTCCTTTATAGTCCCTTCTAAATAAAAAAGCCACTTACAAAATAACAATATAGTGTCTGAGATGGTCTTTTGTGGGAAAAACCACACAGATCTGAGTGGACTTGTCCAGTCATTGCAAGCATTTGTCAGTTATTGTGTAGCTTAACGAACTCAACGATTCGACAAACAATACCAGAAAAAGGACAAGCCTAAGTACTCAAACTGCCAGATAATCGTGAAAAATTTTAATGAAAAAAAAAATTACCTAAATGGGTAATTTTTTTTTTTTTAAAAATTACCCATTTAACACCAACGGGTTCGCTGAAAGGCATAGTAAGACTGTCGCCTTTGCCTGTAATGTCACATGTTTTATACACACTTTAAATAGACAACCGACGCTTTACATCATAAGCTACAACATAAAAAGACTTCCATACAGGACAATTCAAGACATGTCTCACATAAACGACTTCCATTCATAATTAAAGCCATACATTTAATATCTTTCAAACCATACAAAAGACGATGTATGATTGATATCTTGGTGTAATCCTAAACCTATTGTCGTTGGTCTATTGTGTTACGTAAATAGGTTATAACATTGTTACGTTGGTTATAACGTTGTAATGGCAAGGGCGAGGGTAAAGGGATCGGTTAGACATACATTTATCTTTTGTGGTGTGAATTTGCAAGGGGTTATTTGCATGTTTTTGATCGATATTGTGAGTTTATCTTGTATATTACTGACATTTGCATAAACATCCAACGAAGACATGTGACGTCTACCAACCCGCACTGGGCCCGCATGGTGGATTGGGTTAAGGTTCAACTCGTCCACTTCGAAACTAGGACCAGGGACCAATTGCACCTTTCTAATTTAATTAGGGGGCAACTCGTCCCACTTCGAAACTGGGACCAGGAGTCTAAGGGGGCAACTCGTCCCACTCCCTCTCACAGAGAGGAGGCCTGTGTCTCAGCAGTGGGAACATTATAGGCTGATTGTGTATGTACGAGTATGTGTGGCTCGACTCGGGGTTTATCAATGTTCAGGTATAGTAGGTAACTTTGTATTAGCAACTATCAATAATCCAATAATCTAGTTCCATGTCCTCGTACCGGTTCAAGTCGACGTTCATGACCACATCGTACACTAAGCACTTGTCGATGGCGCCCTTTTCACGGATCGGTTGTGTTGTGTTCTTGTGTCTAGCGGGTGACTTAAAAAATGGAACGGAATTTGTACAAAATTCTGCTTCATATGTGCGTATTTTAAGATGGTGAAGCGGACCACTTAGTGTGAAGTTTTACATATCTTCGGATTATTGCAAGAAGTCATTATGTGACATATTCATTATTCTGAGATAAACGGTATTTTAGTTCGATTTAGTTAGTGGTTATGTTGATTTGCCCATATTATCCTAGACTAGACAGTAGAGTCGGACTTAAGGTATTTCGAACTAAAGTACTGTCGAAATGAAGACGTGTCGGAGTTCTGTAGTGTCGAATTAAAATCTGGTCATATTAAAGTTTGTCGAAGTTCAGTTGATAAGTCAGAAATTAGTGAGTTTTTGCCTTTTATAGAATGTGTCAAAAGAAGTCCACTATAGATAAAAACGTATTTATTGATTTTTGCAGTTAATGAGTTCTTTCAATAAGCCGACGATATGTTCGATGTTTGGTTTAGGAAAAAAATGATTGGATTTTTAATACTGAAAGTGCTTCAAGGATTTTTGTGCCATTTTTCGACGGAAATACCGAACCGATTTTATGCAGAAAAGTAAATAAAACACGCCACTTTTCATTTTCATTTCTGAAAATTGAAAAATTTATACGAGAGCGACGTGTGAGTCGTAGCGAAGTGGGTCGTAGTGAAATATGGCGGATGTAAAATCGGTTTGCAAAAATATTTTCGGTGAAAACTATTAAGCTGGAACCAAAAATATAGGTACAACTGTAAAGTACTATACTCTACCGTTTTGTTAATACACTACATTACCTACTAAGTACAGACGCCAGCACATCAAGCTACTATAATCTGTCAAATTTCTTAAATAGATTTTCTACTTTGTCGCTAAAGCATAAGGTTCAATGTTGATTGGGAAAATTTGACAGTTTCGAGTAGCTTAATGTTCTGGCGTCTGTACTTAATACATTATTACATGTGAAAGTTGCTCCGTCTATATGTTACCTTTTCACGCCTGAACAGCTGAACAGATTTCTATGAAATTTCGCACAGCTAGATCTGACATTTTAAGTAATTTATGCGGCCTACCCAAATGTCCTTTCTTTGGTATTGTTCATCGAATCGTTGAGTTGCGCTGCACGATTACTGACAAATGCGCCAATCTGTGTGGTTCTTTCCTCAAAATACCATTTCAGACACCAATCTATATGGTCTTCACATGATCTGACCAAGATTATGCCTGGGCTTTAAAAGAAACTGTGACCTCTGAGTTTGCTTTAGCCTTTCTTCTCAGAATAGTCAGAGAGGAAACGCCGACCTCATCTAGTTTTTAAAATATGATTGACGTAGTAAAAGTGTTTGTGCAAATCTGCTTACAGGAATATTAATCATTTATTTACCTGGGTTAGGACATGGGATACTTTTTAATCCGGAAGTACGTTCCCATGGTATAATCTCTGTCCTCCAAGCGGGCGAAGCCACGGACAAAAGCTAGTTCTCAATAATTGGCACATTTCTTTCTAGCTATTTTCCAGAAACTTTAACAATAATAAGCTGGACTTCTCTTGTATTACGGAAAACACATTAAAAGCCACTTAGAATTCCGCTCGCGTCGCAAGAAAACGAAAATCTAAAACACAAACAGTTTAAGAAACTCTTCAAGAAATTGGCAAAATAAAAGTAGGACAATCTTCTTATACTGAAGTTATATAACTCTATAGAGGTATGAGAAACAGGGGGTTTTAACAAAGATCTACAGCACATTTCACAATACATTAGAAACATTAAAAATGCTTCAAGCCAATCTATGTTTCTACAGGAACAGTAATTGAAACCAAGAACTCAATGATGCTAGTTGACAATGAGAGCCTTCGCGGTTCGCGCATAGCTTACAATCCCCAGCATGGCGAGCTAACTTCACTGGAGAATACGTCGTATTATCTAAGATCGTTAATTTATTATTGAATATAATACCTACACGTGGTAGGCTACAAGCATAGATACTTATAGAAAGAAAGAAAGAAAGAAAAATGTTTATTTGGACACAGTTCGTGAAGCACAAAATACAAAAATAATAAAAAAAAAAATGTTTCAGACAACAATTATTAGTGTGTGCCTCACGGCTGCGCCTAAAAGGTTCATTTCAGCATTAATGCCAGACAGATGCTGTCTGACGCTGGTTTTCTAAGGAACCATTAAGGAAAATATAGTATTATAGTATAGAGGTATGAGGAACTGGGTGTAAAGTTCACTGATACTCTATAGAAAAGGGTCTCGTTCTTCAACCAGACGGGTGTTGTGTCTGGCGGGCAACTGCCCTTTGTATACATGCTAGTTGCGCGGTAAACTCTGCTTGCGCGATGCTTGGTGTTCCTTCCTTAGCCCTTTATGTCCCGGGGTAGCGGTAACCCTTTCGGACAATCCCGCACCCCCGGCAGGCCTCGGCCCTAACAGGCCCCTTCCTTTATGCTGACATCTCTTTGAGGCTTGCCTCCCACTCCCTGTCGCTCCGGACCATGGTTTGAAGCAGGGCCGGACGCGAGAGGTCGCCGCCGCTGCCGATCGCCTCTACGAGGACACGGCGGTGCTCCGCCCAAGCGGGGCAGACCTCCACCGTGTCCTCTGGGCGATCCTCGCAATGGTGACACCCGGGACGATTTTCACCCTGCGCCAAAAATAGTACGGCTATACTCACCTGTGTAAAGCCCACATTTATATTGAAGACCAACTTGCCAGGAAAAAGCAAAACCGAGACAGAAATAAGAAAGCCGTAGTGAAACTTTTGGTTGTACTTATCTACTTTAATTTGCTGCGTGTAGGCTAAAAAAACATTCAGGGGCAAAATGTCCAATTCCCAAAATGTCCAACGGTGTCAAAATGTCCAAATACCCAAAATGTCCAATTCTCAAAATGTCAAACTAAAAGGCTAAACAAATACGTCTACGTTCTAATATAACATTTTCCAAATAAATAAATACCTACTGAACAAAATCATGACCATTTACCAACTTTATAAAACTTAGCGTTCGTCTGACATTCGCACGTAGCCCCAACTGTTAAGTTCTAACTTGCAAACTTTTGTTATAACTTTATTCTTTCGTTGTATCTGCAATGCGGCTATACCAGTTCAGAAAGTCTTAGGCACTAATATAATAGTAAATGTAGAGTTTATAACACAACTAGCTGCGCCCCGCGGTTTCACCCGCATATGTGTCGATCCCGTGGGAATATCGGGATAAAAACTATTCTATGTCCTTCCCCGGGACTCAAACTATCTCTATACCAAATTTCATCTAAATCGGTTCAGTAGTTTAGGCGTGAAGAAAAGACAGACAGACAGACAGAGTTACTTTCGCATTTATAATATTAGTTTGGATAAGGCTTTGCGCAAACCTGGTTTCAGGCAGGCTATCTCTATATGAATACAATGATAGCGCGCACATTCACCATAAAACATTCGAATTTTGTCAAAATATCTTCTTTTTTTTTGTATGTATGCATGTATAAAGAGGTAACATTTTTGAGTTTGCATGTAGGGGATAAACTTTGAAACTGCTGATCGGAATCCAAAATTCTATCACTAGTGAGAACCTACAGTATTGCCAAGTGTCAAAGAATATATTTTTTGTTACAAGACATTTTCGCGGACATAATATTACGGATGGTTATGTACGAAACGAGTACTGCTAATTAAAATTTCGTTTATAATTAAAAGCGTTCGTGCTACGCACTGACTTAAAGTTAAAAGGTCTAAATAACTGACGCAATATTACGCCATTGTCTTAAATATTTACTTTAATTAAGTGTACCTACAAACATTTTGACGCCGATACAATAAATTAACAAAGTATTTATTATGCAAAACACAAAGGGAATAATTTAATCCCTTTTGACCGCAGAAATATAGAATTTCCCAGAAATTATAATTACCTTTTCTACCGGAAACTTTTGGTCCCTTTTTATAAAAATTCAGACCTGTAAAAAAACATTAATTTATTTTTTTGGAAGTTTATATCTTTTATCGTTTACAGTTCCAACAGAATTTGAATAATATATTCCAAATATATACTCTTAGATACTCCTTATTCCAACCTACACGGTTCGAGTGACAGCTTATAAGAAAAAGGCATGGTGTGCTGTCAATGAGCGCTGGGTCTGCTTGCTGTTTGGCTTCGGATGCAACGGGCGTATTCTAGGACGTTATAGTGTTGATTGGGGTCGTGTTATATAATTCTCATGCGCTTGTTCTTTACCTATGTGCTTGTTGCTACTTAAAAATGATTTGTAAGAAATATAACTTTGTAGGTTACTTAGTAATTTGTTTTTCAATATATTCCGCTTCTGGTTTCTAAGATCAGAAGTGGGATCGCCACGCGTTCTAGGCCGTTTGCTATCTATTCAAATACTCAGTAATGGTGTTAAAGTAAAAGTGTTGGGATTATTGTGTGCAAACTTTTCAACCGTAAGTATCGAAGTTGTGTTTCTTACAAAATGTCAGGGCGTTCGTCGTGGTCTCTAAAAGACGTAGATTAGACACTCTTGTGAGCAAAAATCTAGTAGCGGTTCTCGCAAAAATTGTCGCGATAATACGGATGATCGTGATACGCCGCCGATTGTCGCACATCACCGTCGAAACAGTCCAATAGACCGTAGAAATAGGTCACCTAGACATCGCGTCGTAGTGTCTTGCATAACCCGCGTAGTCGCTCTTATTGTCGCAGATATCGCGAAGACTCGTGCGACCGCCGCGACAATTCGCGCGATGTAGCCCTTGATCGATTTCTTACGAGGTAAGAAGTAATTGGGCGTAGATTGCCAACAGCATCTAGCAGTGATACTCCGTTGCATCCAACTAGCGAAAGCCGGTTATTGTCCTCCCTTCCGATCGTCTATCAGAGGATTATATTTGAAACATGAAAACCTTTCATTGACACTGCTAGGGTTCTAACCTATATCGATGACGTAATGATCATGTTCAACTCGGTAGATGAAGGTCCTAAAACGTTAAGAGAAGTTTTACAGATACTTAAAGCTGCGGGATTTTCCATAAACTTAAAAAGTGTACTGTTCTAGACGTAGAGATTCAGTACCTAGGTCGACTGATTAGACATGGTCAGGTACGGCCGAGTCTAGGTAAAGTAGATGCACTTGTACGTTCTTTAAATCTACAAATGTGGAAGAGGTTCGCCAGTCTTGAACCATTTTTGTGGGGCTCTGAGCAGGACGCTGCTCGCGACTACATTACTACATAAATTGCTTAACTAATGAACCGGTCTTAGCTATATTTGACCCCTAGTTGCTGACGGAGCTTCACACAGACGCTAGTGCTATTGGATTTCGTGCTATTTTACTCCAAGAGCATAGCGGTGGGAGAAAAAGAGGTTTGTTGGGTAATTTAGCAAGTCCACTAAGGGCGCGGAATCCCGGTAACACATTTACGAATTGGAAATATTGGCTGTTGTACGTACGCTCCAGCATTTTTGCCACTATCTAATTGGTATTCACTTTAAGATAGTGACGGATTGCAATTCTTTAAATTTAACGGAGTGAAAGGAAAACTTGCTGCCCGGGTCGCGCGCTGGTGGGTTTATTTGCAGGATTTCACGTTCACTCTTGAATATAGGAAGGGTTCATTAATGCAACACGTGGATTTTTTAAGCCGTAATAATGTCTCTCATATCCGAAATCCGAACAACTGGGCAAAGATTGCTCAAACCGCTGACGCAGAGACTCAGGAGTTGATCTAAATTGAGGGAAGAGCAATTAGATCCAACGAGGTATACAATTAAAAACGATTTATTGTTTTACAAATTTACACCTAGTGGGGAAGAACAGCGACTTTTGTGCTTCATCCCGAAGGATCATAGGTTCAGTCTGTTAAGGGTTTTCCATGATGACCATGATCATATTGGTACTGACAGAACTACAGATCTGATTTTACGACATTTTTGTTTTACGACATTTTTGGTTTCAGAGCTTACTGCAATTCGTGAGGAAGTATATACGTCATTGCCTTATATTAGGTCCTTACATATGAAATTGGCGTTTTGTATGGAAGGAACAAAAAGTCGAATATTTTTTAATATAATATATTTAATTAATCAAAGTATGAACCATTGTTTTCAATGCACTTTTGCCATCTTATAGGTAGTTCATTGATCCCTTTACTAAAAAAACCAGTCGGACGGGAATCAATAAAATCTTTGAAGGCGATTTGGACTGCCCCATCGGAGTTGAATTTTTTCCCTTGCAAAAAGTTATCCAAATTGCGAAAAAAATGGTAATCTGTTGGAGCAAGGTCCGGGGAGTACGGAGGATGTCTAAGACATTCCAATTCAAGCTCTTCTAATTTGGTAGCCGTCTGTTGCGCAGTGTGTGGTCTGGCGTTGTCGTGAAGCAGCAGTGGCGTGGAGCGATTGACCAGCCTTGGTTGTTTAGCCGCTAGCTTTTCCATCATGGTTTGTAATTGCTGACAATAGACATCAGCTGTAATAGTCTGGCCAGATTTGAGAAAACTGTAATGAACAATACCGGCACTAGTCCACCAAACGCTTACAAGTAACTTTTTTGGGGTTAATTTTCGCTTGGGGCAGGATTTGGCTGGCTGGCCAGGATCCAACCATTGCGCTGAGCGCTTCCGATTATCGTAAAGAATCCATTTTTCATCACAGGTAATGATTCGGTTTAAAATACCTTCATTGTTGTGCCGGTTCAGTAATGTAACGCAGCAGTCGACGCGCGTTTGCCGGTTTGCTTCAGTCAATTCGTGAGGTACCCACCTTTCAAGCTTTTTAATCTTCCCAATTTGCTTCAAGTGAATTAAAACAGTTTTATCACTAACATCGAAGCCTGCAGCTAACTCGGACGTGGTTTGCGATGGGTCCGCTTCCACAATAGCCTTCAATTCTCCATTATCAACTTGGGTCTCAGGCCGTCCACGGGGCTTGTTCTGCAGGTCGAAATTTCCAGAACGAAAACGTTGGAACCAAAAACGAACTGTGTTTTCTTTTGCAACATGACCGCCATACACATCATTCACCCTTCGAGTCGTTTCCGCAGCACTAGTGCCACGGCGGAACTCGTACTCGTAAATAATGCGATATTTTAAATTTTCCATTTTGTAAAATGAGTGACGCAAACAGAAAAAACAGAAGAAAAAAAACAAATGAATGACGGTCATCGAAGCACAAATACATGAGTAAATAGCTGTACAAATTTGAATTTGGAATTCCTTACCAAAGAGGAGAAATTCGTGATTAAAGTGGCCAGTACGAAAAACGCCAATTTCATATGTAAGGACCTAATATGTCAGGAACATAAAATGAATCCTAGGACTCCCTCTCAGCCAATCCAGTCCTGGTCTAAGCCAGAAATCCCTTTTTCTGTTGTACACACTGATGTTCTTGGACCACTTCCAGAATCAAATGGTTTTAAATACGTTTTAATTGTAATTGATGCCTTTTCCAAGTATTGTTTACTTTACTTTTTATATAGCCGAGATGCTGATGAGTTAAAGCATGTATTCTCTAACGCAGTATCGCTATTTGGTACCCCATCTATGATAATGTGTGACCGTGGTTGGATGTACGACAGTAGTGCATTTCAAAATTGGGTCACTGAATTGGGATCTTTGATACACTTTATTACGCCGGGCATGCATCGCGAGAACGGTCAAGTGGAAAGATATTACCGAACCGTTCTTAACATGCTGCGGATCGAGGTCGGTAACAAAGGCTCGCAATGGTCAGATGTGCTCTGGAAGGTTCAGCTCACCCTCAACATCTGCAGACAAGCCACTACCCAGACTTCACCACTACAACTGCTGGTGAGCATAGACGCGGCTACTGCCGTCATTAGATCCTTGGTGCGAGATGTTGCATTCGAAAACTCGCATCCCAATAGAGAAGCCGTGTTAACTAAGAAGACAACGAGCTTCTGAGCTTTTCACAACCAATCAGCATTATCAGGATGCTTATCATCGGAAATTTAGAGGTCCGTTTATGGTAGTTGATGTTTTGGATGGTGATACCCATAGGTACGTTAAAAGCTTTAAAATTCTAACCGTACTCTAAATACGCTCACGATAAGTTATAAATGATGCCAGTAAGTCATGTAGTACCAGTCGGAATAGATAGTAATCACAGTGGTGATGAGCAAGCTTACATTATGAGAAGCACGCGAGTGGGGGATCTCTATCAGCCGTAGTAAAAAGTGTGTAGTCACAGGGTGATGCACATGGATCCATGCGCTGGATGTGTGAAAGCAATGCGATTGCTGGTCGGCTGGAGAGCCATGGCGTGAGAGTGGTTTACTCGTGTGTGATTTTCTCGGTGTCTAAGGCTCTCAGTGAAATAGATAGTTGTTGATGTGGATAACGATGGTACATGGCTCTGGTAGATGATTTTTGCTATGATTAGATAATCAAAGTTTGTTTACATGGCTCTGGTTGATGATTTTCGCTTTGATTAGATAATCAAAGTTTGTTTAGTTAATTTAGAGGTATTGTTTTGTAAAAAAACAATACGAAGAGGATTAAAGCTTTCTGATTTCAGAAGTTAGAAGCCGTAAATGGTCAGAATTGGTCGAGTGGACGGCGGGTACGTGCTCAGTGCCTTCTTCGAGAGTGGCGAGTGGATGCCGGATACGTGCTCAGTGCCTTCTTTGAGAGTGGCGAGTGGACGCCGGATACGTGCTCAGTGCCTTCTCCGAGAGCAGCGAGTGGACGCCGGATATGTGCTCAGTGCCTTCTTCGAGAGTGGCGAGTGGACGCCGGATACGTGCTCAGTGCCTTCTTTGAGAGTGGCGAGTTATTTGTTATGAGCATGCTAACGTTTGGGCCTCTGCTCTGTTCCGCGGTCATAGTGGAGACATGCAGAACTTTTGGGCCTCTGTCTTAATGACGCGATGTGTTACTAATTGTTCCGCGGTCATCGAGGAGACATGCAGAACTTTTGGGCCTCTGTCTTAATGACGCGATGTGTTACTAATTGTTCCGCGGTCATCGAGGAGACATGCAAAACTTTTGGGCCTCTGTCTTAATGACGCGATGTGTTACTAATTGTTCCGCGGTCATCGAGGAGACATGCAGAACTTTTGGGCCTCTGTCTTAATGACGCGATGTGTTACTAATTGTTCCGCGGTCATCGAGGAGACATGCAGAACTTTTGGGCCTCTGTCTTAATGACGCGATGTGTTACTAGTTGTTGCGCGGTCATCGAGGAGACATGCAGAACTTTTGGGCCTCTGTCTCAATGACGCGATGTGTTACTAGTTGTTCCGCGGTCATCGAGGAGACATGCAGAACTTTTGGGCCTCTGTCTCAATGACGCGATGTGTTACTAGTTGTTGCGCGGTCATTGAGGAGACATGCAGAACTTTTGGGCCTCTGTCTCAATGACGCGATGTGTTACTAGTTGTTGCGCGGTCATTGAGGAGACATGCAGAACTTTTGGGCCTCTGTTTCAATGACGCGATGTGTCACAAATTCATAGTAAGCATAACCTTTGGGCCTCTACTATGTATTCGTGAAAATTACAAGCGAATGTTTGGGCCTCTGTCGATAACAATGTATGGCGAGTGATGGAAATCCGGATTCTATCATTAGCGATGCATTGAATATCTTGGGTTTGAAGATGTTTCAAACTTTAAAAGTCACTATTGGTGATCTTTGTTGCTGGCGCTTGAGTGCACGCTTGCGCCTGAAACACTGGTCAAATTCGTGAAATCTAACTTTTGAAACACTTCAGGTTGAATAAGCTTCAAACCATAGTGGTTTTGTTATTTAATTACTCATGTACTCTTATGTATTTAACAGATAATGATGATGATCAACATAATAATGATGGCCAGGTCGTGAGAGATGGATCTGATGGGAATGGTGTTGCGGTCGAGGACGTCACGCTATCAGGAACGGCCGTCTTAGATACTCCTTATTCCAACCTACACGGTTCGAGTGACAGCTTATAAGAAAAAGGCATGGTGTGCTGTCAATGGGCGCTGGGTCTGCTTGCTGTTTGGCTTCGGATGCAACGGGCGTATTCTAGGACGTTATAGTGTTGATTGGGGTCGTGTTATATAATTCTTATGCGCTTGTTCTTTACCTATGTGCTTGTTGCTACTTAAAAATGATTTTTAAGAAATATAACTTTGTAGGTTACTTAGTAATTTGTTTTTCAATATATTCCGCTTCTGGTTTCTAAGAATACTTTAATTAAAATACTCTTTTGTGTTTTTCCGTTGCTATCGCTTTATTTCCTTCATGCGTTATCCATTCCTATCATAAATATTCGTCATTATCATCATGATTTCAGCCGAAAAAGTCCACTGCTGGACTCCCCCAAGCACCGCAACATCGATCCGTTCTGTGCTTCTCGTTCTCGCATCCAGCGGATTCCTGCGGCCATCGGTGCGCCTTGTGGTAGACCTTCCAAGGCTACGTCTCCCGGTACGCGGTCGCCACTCCAGAACCTTTCGGCCCCATCGGTCATCTGTTCTGCGAGCAACGCGTCCTGCCCACACTTACGTTGGTTCTCCTACGGATCTCTTCATTTCTGATTCGATAGGGAAACGCCAAGCATAGCCCTCTATTGCCCTTTGGATGACTTCTTCATAAGTATTAGGGATTACAGTCATAGCACCTTGTGAAAGAGATGGAAGTTCCATTGTCACCAAGTAATACAGCTACATACCTACTTACACCATTTTCTGCTTTGAAAACCTTTGCTATGTGCAGCTTTCTGGGTGCCTGTGAAATTGGAACCACAGAGTGACTCTTCAACTTTTTCTGTACTGATTGATATAACAGAAATAGTCTTTGAATAGGGTCATATGAACTTAGAGGGCTGTATTGGTGAATTTAATTATTATAATTCTGTAAATACGTACTTGTTATGGTTGCGAATCATATTTTGTTTTATACGACGTTGGTAGCTACGCTTCACAGCCTGGTTCATCGGCATAATGTTGGTTGCCTGACCGTCTTCTACAGACTGTACTTCGGAGAGTGTGCGCAGGAGCTCCACGACCTGATCCCACCATCGCCCTTTTACCACCGGACAACCAGACGTACTGCAGCATACCATACGCACTTGGTTGATATCCTGACGAGACGTACTCAGCGCTTCTCCTCCACTTTTATTATGCGCACAGCCAAAGTGTGGAACTCTCTGCCGACATCTGTGTTCCCTCCCACATTTAATTCGTCTGTCTTCAAATCAAGAGTGAACAGGCATCTTCTGGGCTTGCTCGTTCCATCATAGACCTCATCTATCTTTCCACCAGGCGTGATCGGGGTCAAGAGCGCGCCCATTTAGCAAAAAAAAAAAACCTGACACTGGGCTGCAAATTGCAAAAAACGTAAGAAATTTTTAATTTTACGGACTACTTCGTTGTTTTCCCCTGAAATGGCAACCAATTTGCAAACGCGATTTGGTTAGATGCAAGATTTCAAAGGAAATCCCGCTATCTATTATAGTCTTGTCCATATTACTTTTCTTGGTGTAAGCCGTCATCTTTCATCATCAACTACCTACTAATATAGCAACACCACGATAAAGTTAACATCAAAATCACATTACATGACACTAATATTATAAAGGCGAAAGTTTGTGAGTGTGTGTGTTTATATGTTTGTTACTTCTTCACGCTCAAACGGTTGGACCAATTTTGATAAAATTATGTATGGAGGTAGCTGACAACCTGGATTAACATGTAGGCTACTTTTTATCCCGATATTCTCACGGAATCGACACTTATGCAGGTGAAACCGCGGGGCGCAGCTAGTATTTCATAAAACACGACACACATCACTACGTACCTACCCTAAGATATACAGCTTACGCAAGGAAAACCTTGAAACTAATCACAAGAAATCCTCATGTCCAATCCGACGAGAGACTAAGGCCTCGAACATTGCTATTCGGGCGGTAGCGGGCGCGGTGGCGGGCGCGATTTGGTGACTACAGTACACCACGTGTTGGTGTAGAGGGTAAAAGTATTTACATAGGGTAAAACAATAGACGGTTGCTCGATATCAATTGTCTGTTCCAAAAGTATCTCAAGAAAATGTAAATAAATAGATCAGAAAACGTTCCAGTCGGATGCCAATTTGTAGCAGCCTATAATGTTCCCACTGCTGGGACGCAGGCGTTCTCTCTTCTAGAGGAGGTAGTCTGTAGTGCCACTTACAAATGAAGCGCTTTGATTTGATTATTTGAATATTGAATCCCGAAATTTTTATTTGTAATCACCTTAAAGATGTTTTTCATTTGACAATTGTGGTTAATTTTATAACCTCAACATTTGTCGATGATTTTTCAATTGAATTATGTTATTCAAACGACAATTTTTGGAAAAAGTGTTACTAATTCTCTTAAGTGAGGGATCGCATGAGAATTTATCTTTATCAGGGTTTGTTTACATTTCCTTCAGATACTTTTAGAACAGATTATAGTTTGCTCAATGCCGCCCTGCCACAGTCACTTCAGTATAAGCGCAAACGGCGGTTTTCTTACAAATCTTTGACACATCGCGCCTGCGCCAGTTCCTCAGTCTGGTCGAACCCTAATACAGCATCGCTAATTCCCGCTAGCATATTAATGAGGCTAGCGAATTTCAAAGCGATCGCTTTAGCTGATAATCTATTTTAATACAAGGGAATTCTGTGAGACTGAATCATTTATAAGAATGTGTGTGATTAGGTATCTATCTATTGCAAAGTTAAATAAAGCAGGTTTTTAGAAGTGTGACCATTAAAGCGCGAAGGCGAGCGAGCGAAGCGAGCGTGCCGCGGCAGCGGCCGCCGAGCGCCAGATCCCCTCTATTGTTGGTAAATCATTTAGGTTAGGTTAGGTTAGAACTGTGACTATTAAAGCGCGAAGGCGAGCGAACGAAGCGAGCGTGCCGCGGTAGCGGCCGCCGAGCGCTAGATCCCCTCTATTGTTGGTGAATAAGTAAGTGTCGGTTAATAAGTAAGGTTGGAACTGTGACCAGCGAAAGAAAATATTTTTATTCGAAAGTAAACAATCATAGTTTTACAAGGCGTTTTTATTTCGGAATTCTAATTAATCGGTATTTTAATAATCGGAATTCGTATTTTTGATGTTTCGAATTATCATTAATTCGGACTTTTTGTTCTTCGATCTATTGAAACTCGGTATTTTGAGAATAGTAATTATAAACGTTAGGAATATTGAAATTTCGGAATTATTAAAATAGGATTGATGATAAATCGGAGTTGTTATATTAGGAATTTTGAAAATCGGTATTTTGAAATTCGTATTTGTGACTTACGGAATAAACTTTTTCGTATTAATGTAGTGTACCCTTTCTGAGCACATGTTGTTCGTCCGCTGTCCGATGTCCAAGGGCCGCTCCACCTCGCTGCACGCTCTCTTGTACTCCCCACGAACTCAGACTAGACTCTGTCGAGCGCCACCAGATGGCGCTGGCGTTCCGAATAGTCAAACCAATGACCGGATGCGACATATATATGTAGCAGATTTTCAACTACTCCGTATTGGAAAATTTTAAGAATGTAAATAACTGTTCGTTCAAAAGGTGCATTGCGACAAAGGAATGATTCTGAAAATTGCTCTGCGTATGTAATCAATGTTCATTCATATGTCCGTTTCCCTCAATCGTTGTTAGTGAAAATTAAATAAATACCCTGAGTTTTAAAGGAGAATGGGCGTTATTATATGAGTTGCGTCCCAACCCTTGTAACAAGTTGCGACTAGTATAAACATGTTCATTTAGGCTTTTTTATGAATAATAATCCAAGTTGTTATTACACTTGCGTGCAGGTCAAAAGTAATTGGGCTTCAAGTGAAAAAAGGTTTTTGTATTAAATTATGCTTTAGATAATAGGTAATACAGACTGGTGTCCGCAACTCCACGTCAATGCGCGTATTTTGCGTACTAAATAATGCTTTAATCATAATATCAATCAATACTTTTTAACATTTTATGTTACATATCCACCTAATTATTACATCTATAATAATTGTACATAATCACAGGCAGTAACAGTTACTTTTAGTCAGTTATAAACGCACATTTGAAAATACGTAAACAAAAAAAATTATACAATTATCACTGAATAATTCCCTTATGTAGGAGTATGCCTCAAACAAATGCACATTATACACATATTGGTACTTGTGATATAATAATAGATTAATTAAGTAGTCTCTATATTCTATCGAAAATAAAAAAAATAAAACCTAACTTACCTAAAACTATACACAAACTAAAATATAGCGACGAAAAATTCATCCGCATCGCTGACCCGGAACAACTACCTGTAGGCAATACAAATATTTGTTCCGTGCAGGAATCGAACCCGCGACACGCAGCGCAGTAGTCGATCGCTCAGCCACTGCGCCTACCGTGACGTCATTTATAATATAAGTATGGAAGTATAATGTCTCCCCAGTTACCTCTAAGAAACCGATTGATTCAATGTATCGTTGCGACACGGCGACGTGAAAAACGCACAAACATAGTTCAGATGCCAACAAGCACATAACAAACCTGTTCTATTCTCATATGCTCTGAAATATATTCAGCAAAACGCGGTCTTGCTTCTAATATAGTTCTTGAAACTAAATGTCGCACTCGCTGTCGAGTCAAAGACCGGGCACAGGTGACACACAAATGTTCCATAGTTCGTAATCGTAACAAACCAATCAAAAAACAATATCAAGTCCACAAGCAAGTGTTCCATAGTTCGTAATCGTAACAAACCAATCAAAACAATATCAAGTCCACAAAGTAAGCCGAAGTCGATAGTTGCAAACGTAGAAACACCAGAGGTCCTTTAGGAATGCGTAAGTCGTCAGTAACTAAACAGAGGAGCAACAATTTAAAATGCGGTAGTACAGCACAGCTATATAAAACTGAAAGCATAAGTGCATATATACCACTAGATAAATAATGGCATCTAGAAGCACCATAGATCAATGAAATTACGAATCGCTGACACAACTGACTTTTATTTTGACATGTAAAAAAGAGTAAAAAACTATAAATATAAAAAAGATAAATACCTTAATAAAATAAAACTTAATAAAACTCATAAATATATACAGGGTGTCCCTGGCAGTATGGATCAAAGCGAATAGGGGCGTGGGCAAGGTCATTTCAAAACTTTTTAACCCTGAGAATGTCAGTGAATTTTTTTACGATTCAAAAGTTATGACTGATTTTAATTTTTTTTTTCAATCACTTCGCTTAGTTCTTAAAGAAAATAATCATAAAAAAAATACTATTAGGGCTATCTAAAAAAAATAAATTGATAGTCCTGATAGTTTTCACGAATTCGATCTTTCTTCTCTTTTTTTTTAGTATTTTTTTGTATTTTTTTTTTTGCTAAAATGTTTGGAAATAACCTTGCCCACGTCCCTATTCGATTTGATCTATACTTCCAAGGACACCCTGTATACTTATTACAAAAAGTTGCAACAACCATGCAACAACCGACAACCATCTCTTTCCAACATATAGCCTGTCTCTTAAAATATTTTTCGCTGCTCCTGCGCTTACAATAAAAAAAACAATATCAGTGCGCGGCGCAGGGTAGTAGAGGGGGTGCTGGGGGGTGTTGGGTCAGAGTAGGAGTAGGTAGTTATAAATAGCTTTAGGCTTTTTGTCATTAAAAGGCTAATTAATTAAGTTGTATTTAATATTTTATTAAATAAATGAAACTACTATAACACTTTCCCTGCACGAGATACAGAGTTATGCCCATACAAAAAAAAATAACACTCACTGAGATCTTCCATATGATATAGGTAGAAACATGTTACAACACTTGGGACGAAACCGCCCATTCTTCTTTTAAAATATTTCACATAAACCTACATGGGCACTTATGAAACGTCAGAAGCTAGGTGCACGGTTCCAATTGATCGTTTCCTGTGGAGAAGAGCCGGCAAGAAACTCCACGGTTACCTACTCTTTTAGAAATAGTTGACTTTTACAATATTTGCAAATTACAGTGTTAATAGGTATGGGAGGTCAGTGTAGGCTTGTCAACAAGTACAAGGTAGGTACTTAACAAAATAGAAAATGGCCAACAATACGAACCGTCTACAAGGCCTACAACGTACTCATCAAACAAAATAGAAGAAGGGATCGAAGATTTTTATATGGAGTCATTTTGATATTTATTCAAAATGGCGGCAACGCATGAAATCTGTATAACAACGTAACATAACGTTCAAAGTTGATCACATGACATCTTGTTGCTTAGATGTTTGAAATAAAATAATCACTCTAAAAGTTAAAAGTAATCAAACATCTATGCAACCAGATGTAAGCAAGTTCAAAAATATGGATGTCACGTAATCAACTTTGACCGTTGATAACTCGAAAATGTGACAATTTACGGGGTTTGGTTTTAGTATGTTTTCTGTTTGCATTGATGTTGTGTGATTTATATAGGATGAAAACTAACGTGACCGCCATTTTGAAAAAAAAATGGGATACAGATAGGTATGCGACGGACCTTCAAAGCCCAAATGTTATCTATGGTAACGTATTTCCAAAGAAACTCACTAGAAACCCATTAAACTTTGACCTTCCACCTAAATTGGCGCTTGTATCGAGTTCCATATGACGTAAGCTTATCCTTTGACCTAGAACCTCAAACAGACACGTGTGGAAAGTTTAAAGTTCATTTTGTGAAGTTATAACTCTCACTGTGTGCAACCAATTTGCCGTGGTTTTTAACTTGTATTGTATAGTTCGATATTGAGATAGACTCATGATAGCATAAGTTCAAACCTTAGTGGTTTTTGGTTGCAATTTATTATGAATAATCCTGTATTCTTTTGTATAAAAGATAAATAAAAAAAAATAAAAAAAACTTATGACGTAAGGGTCAGCAGTACCTAACTTATAATAGCATTGCCATGCTAGTTTTGCTGCGGATTGAGCAATATTTCCATACATATATTAACTTATATTATGTATATTTTATATTGGGTATATTACTTATTTTTTATGTACAAAACAATATAAATACACACATTTACAGAACGGTAGTCTAAGTCATAGCTATGACTTACTAGCAGCGCCCCGCGGTTTCATGCGCATAAGTATCGACTCCGTGAGAATAGCGGGATAAAAACTATCCTATGTCCTTTCCCGGGACTCAAACTATCTCTATATCAAAATTCATCTAAATAAGTTCAGTGGTTTAAGCATGAAGAGGACAGACAGACACACTTTCGCATTTATAATATTAGTATAGATAATGTTTTCAAAATATAGAACATGAGCAAAACATATATATGTAACAAAATCAAGGAGCATTTCTTCTTTACAAAACGGCTATTTTGTATGATTTGGTTAAAAATTTACATAATCCTAAGCCGACAGTAGGTAAATAAAATCGTGTTTTTAGTCGGTTACTAAGCCTCCGCTGTTCGTCCGTCTGTCTGTCAGCGAGCTGTATCTCATGAACCGAAATAGGTAGACAGTTGAAATTTCCAAATTAAAAAAAAAACACAGAGTGTGTATTTTTATTGCCGCTACAACAACGAATATAAAGAAAAATAAAATAAAGTTAAGAATGAAAGGGGTCTCCATCTTGAAACGTGTTTTTTTCGGCGTTTTTGCCTTGTCGTACTACTTCGTATTCGAGTCCGAATGTCTTTCTCTGTCTTTTTTTTTTACCTGACTGCGCGACGCAAGGGAGCAATGTATGTTTGTATGTTCCTTTGAAGCACTATACAGACCAAACGCCTGGGCCGATTTTTATGATTCACACGTCAATCGATTCCTCTTAGTCCGGCGAGTGTCACTAAAGACATGGCGTTAGTAAAAATTCAATATGGCGACTACTGGACGCCATATTGTGAAAATGAAAAAAATGAACGTCAACAAACTATGTCAAGTGGAGTATCCTTGTTGAATAGGTATTTTTTTTCAGTCTTTTTGTGCCCCTGCAGAACAAAGTACTCACGATCCCTTTTTAGGGTTCCGCACCCAAAGGGTAAAAACGGGACCCTATTACTAAGACTTCGGTGTCTGTCCGTCCGTCTGTCTGTCACCAGGCTGTATCTCAAGAACCGCGTTAGCTAGACAGTTGAAATTTTCACAAATTATGTATTTCTGTTGCCGCTATAACAACAAATACTAAAAACAAAATAAAATAAATATTTAAGGGGGGCTCCGATGCAACAGACGTGATTTTTTTTGCCGTTTTTTTTCCTTGTGGTACGGAACCCTTCGTTTCCGAGTCCGACTCGCACTTGGCCGGTTTTTTACTACTCAGGTAATATTACTACAGCATACGGTAATTAAAATACCCGCAGCCTTCACTAATGAGCTCCAACACACATAATCTAAGAAGTCCTCAAGTCATAACTCACGTTAAGCCCTTCAAGCTTTTAATCCTAATTAGAGAACGTTCGCACACACGAGAACACTTCGCAACTACTTTGTAAAGCACTGTTTGTAATTAGCGCCACTATACAGTACACTCGTTAATACAGGGTGAAATTGAATTCATGGGCATCCTTTTAGGGAGTCATTGTAATCATCATTATGAACAACTTTTACTATGGGACTAAACCTAAAATCACGAAAAATAAAAACTTTTTAACAAAAATACAACCGACTTCCAAAAGAAACACTACAAAGTGAAAAATAACTTTAATTTCGAAAGTCGGTGTCTTTGGTTTTGTATTTACGTTTTTTGCCACCGACTTCCGAAATTAAAGTTATTTTTCACTTTGTAGTGTTTCTTTTGGAAGTCGGTTGTATTTTTGTTAAAAAGTTTTTATTTCACGATTTTTAGTGGGTCTGCTTATAATTTATCTAAGTTACAATAGCCAGTGTCAACATGCTCATCGCCTTTTACAAAATATTGCTTTTCCCGATGCAGGGAAGTTAATTGTTGAGGAGTTCTCCTGGTCCACCATCAGCTCCATATTACCATTCACATCGTGGCGAGCATAAATTGCTTAGCAATCATATTAAAGTAATCGAATCGCAACCCGTGAAATACTTAGATATTATTGAGTAGTTCCGGTGTCCATCTGTGGTCTTCATCATCAGTTCCACTTCACCAAATGGTGCTTTCCGAGAGCAAATGCACGAGTTACTATAAAAAATACCCAAATCCCTATAGGTGTGCCTATAATATTTGAAGAGTTCCTTCGATTTCTCCAGGATCCAATCATCAGATCCTGATTTGGTGACTATGGGACCTCTTCAGAAGTATCTGCTTTCGAACAAAAAAATAATTTTGAAAATCGGTCCACAATTGACGGAGTAATCGCGTAACAAACATACAAAAAAAAAAAAACATACCGTCGAATTGAGAACCTCCTCCTTTTTTGAAGTCGGTTAAAAAATCTGCTGTTCCTTGCATTTATGTTAGGTTAAAACTGCGACCCCTACGCACGAGCCGAGCGAGCGAAGCGAGCGGTGCCGCGGCAGCGGCCGGCGAGTGCCAGAAAATACTAGATTATATAGAAAACAATTAGTTTTACACAAAATATGGGTGCCAGAAACGACTTGCGCTAATAGAAGAAAAAAAGAGATTATTCTTAGTAGGCTACCCGGAACTGGGTTCTAGTTAGTCTAGTGAAACATTAGTTTAAATAAAATTAGCGCATTTGAAAATTCGGTCAAATGACATTGTTTCAAAGAAATAAATATGCTAAATAAAAATTTACCAATAAATTATTCGGTCAAATGAATAATTCTTCGAAATGACTTTATTGCAACTAAAATTCGATTTAGTAATATTATATCAAACGTTGTTCTATCAAGCAAGGGTGAACCGTCTGTCTGTTACCTTTTCACGCCTAAACCGCTGAACCGATTTAGATGAAATTTGGTATAGAGATAGTTTGAGTCCCGGGAAAGGACATAGGATACTTTTTATCCCAATATTCCCACGGGATCGAGACTTATGCGGGTGAAAGGCCGCGGAGCGCAGCTAGTTATTGTTTTTTTCTATTAAACAGCAGATTTTTTTTTTAATAACTGACGAATATATTTTCTATGGAGTCTAGAATCAAGCGCTAAATTCATGGTAACATTTTGCTTGTCGATGTTTGGGATGCCACGCTGTAGATTGACCGGACGCGATAGTATTACAATCAAATTAATAATTGAAAAATAGACTATTTGCATTATCGTTTTTGGGTGCAGAAGGAAGGATGGGATAACTTAGACATTCATCTTAACAATAAAGGAGGATAATAACATACCTTAAAGGTCACTGGGATGGTCCTTACCCCACACAAGTTAAACTCCTTGACTAACTTGAACTTAGTTATGTATGCATGAGAGCATTAATTGCTTACCGCAAGATAATTATTATAGTACATGCCTGAGTGAGTACCTAATTTGCAGACTAGGCTTTGAGCAATTACTCTCCTTAATTACCGTGCTGACGAGGTCATCTCAACACTAAAGCATGAGTGATGAAGAAGCAGGCATAAAGCGAAATTGTCAATCGTAGATTTTCATGAAATTGACAAGACTTTACATAAATTATAATCCTGTTTTCTTTTACACCATTTGCTTATTGTTGAAACGTCCCGATTTAGTATAATATGGTTTTGTATGTAACAAAGAATCACTGACTCCTAAGAAACAGGCACCTACACCAGACCTAGTTTAGGAGTGAGAGTATTAAAATTATTGTGACCTAGTTATAAGCCTTATATGCTCTTAGTCTATGGATATTGTAATGTGATGGCTTTCGGTGAAATAAATAATTTATTTATTTAAATTTTATTTTACAAGTCGGTCAGTGCAAAGGTGAGAAATTCTTCTGTATTAAAAATACAATTCTTTTTTTTTTATCTAGCCTGCGCTGTCCGACTCCTGGGCAAAGGACTCCCTCCACTCCTTCCATCCCTCGCGAGCCCGCGCGTCTTCCAACCAGTATTGACGGAACCTATCCAGTTCGCCCCGCCATCTCCTACGTGGTCTGCCGCGACCCCGCCTCACTGTCTCAGGGCACCAATTCTGCGCTATTTGGGCCCACAGTTTGTCCGGCATGCGGCAGACATGTCCTGCCCAGTCCCATTTAAGTTGAGCAGCCTTTTGAGCCAAACATACAGTAGGATAAAAATATAAAACAAAACCCAAGCTAACCCAAATATTCAAATGAAAACTCCTTTTCTCAAATAAACCCACAATCATTTTCCGCTGTAATAGTTTTATTGTCTTACAGAAAGTTCGCAGAACGTTCCCCGGGAAACTACGTGCTCGTAACCCCCGGGGTTATGTGAAAGCATTTTCCCCGGGAATTATAATCCACTTACAAAACTTTGACTGCTGAAATAAGCTTTTGTAATGTGTTCAGAATAAGTATTATGTATTTTAAAAGAGATTTTCCAAATAAATTAGGCTTAAAAACTTTATTCTCTAAACTTAATTCTTCTGTTATTATACATTCAAGAACAAAGAATCGTTTCATTAAACCTACATCTTTCAAATTATTATTTGAAGCAAGAATGACAATATAATTTCCTTTCAAAGAAAATATTTTCAGTCTCATTTCTTTGGTTCTGAATAAGATATATTTGTACAACGATTTTCTTGGATCTTAAGAATAATTTTCTATTTAATATCTAGCGTATTTAATATCATACTTTGGAAGTTATTTATCTTTCATTTTAGAGATCGTTTTCAATGAATATTAATTAAGACGCAAATTAAATTCGATTTAATTAGATTTTCCTACACCTACCAACATTTTAGTAAAAATATACATATCATAATATAACATATTTTATTACTTCGAGTAAACTCAACATATTCTAGAGAAAATTAATTCTCGTAGCCTCGTAGTAGCTCGTAGCAGCGTAGCACTCGTAGCGACTCTTTGCGTTTCTCTCGTAGCAAAGTGCTACGAGATACATAGCGTTGTTTATTATTTTTATGTAGTGCTCTAGAATGGATGGCGTATCAGATTATAGATGTTTTACGGTTATAGCGGTAAAATACGGTTCTTAATCGAAAAGTTATGTTTTGTTTAGTTGGATTGTATTTTATGCTGGTTTAATACCCGGAGTGAAGCAAAAATATTTTTAGAGTATTTTCTTTGTTGCGTAGCTAGATCAGGCAATTTGATTGGTTAGATTGAATTTTATTGTCAATGTCATTTATTGTGTGCTGTCTTTGGTCCCTGGCCCGAGCCTGGCCCTGACATCAAGCAATGGACAAAATTGACAACTTTTTGTATGCTTGAGTACAAGGCTTTTGAGTACTTTGTATGTCTATATATTATGTCTTTTTTTTTGTAAATCGCGTTTTGTTTGTGCAGATTAATTTTATTTTTTTTTCTTTTCTTTTTCTTTCTAGATATTTTGATGCCAGTACCACACACCACAAACATTACCTACATATCAATATCATATAGTTTAACACACTGGCTAACAGCTCCTTAAAAGAACATATCATATATTATTATTAACATCAGTTTTTCAAATACAACAACCCAACATTCATTTCTAATCAAATCAATTATTTAACTAAATAATTCCAGCACTCAATATTCAATTAGTCAGCCTTTCAAAACGCTGAAACGTGCACCACGGTTTCAATTAATTGAAAACAAACGGGATATTTACTCAATAAATCAGAACACAGGAATATCAGTCACTTGTTTGAAAAACAATTTGTATGCAAATGAAATCGTGGGTGTCATACCAGCTGGATTAATTGAGAGCTCTAGCGTGTGTACTGTGTTGTGTACAGTCACGTCTAAAAGTATGTATACACTTGACAATTTTTAATTGCGATTTTTCCGTGAAATAACGAATGCAACGTTGAAATACGACACTTAACATAAACCTATGGGTTCGAAAATACTATTTTCATAATAACATAAAATTTCATTCAAAAATAAAGGAGAAAATCGCCTTTGAATAAAGCCAAGTGTATACATACTTTTAGACTTGACTGTACTCTGTGTATTATTATTATGTTTTGTGTATAATGGCCTTAGCGCTAGTTTTTTAATTGTTCGATCGCGTTAACGTCAATTTGTATGGTATAAAATCATCGTGTTTCCCACGGGGTCGGTCCCGTGCTTCACCTAGTTTCTCCACCTGGGGGCCTACGGTCCCGTGATCGGGTCCCGTGCTCCAACTGATGATCAGTACAGTCAAGTAATTAAGAAAAATACATAATTTAATAATACACCACTCTGTCAAAAAAGTACAGGGAAAAGATCAATAATATTAGTTATTCATTTATTAACTTGTGCTAGCGACCGTTTTCGGGGGCCCATTAATGAGTGTGCAAGTCACCCCCTGCCATTTTATCCGTGTATATTATACAGGGTGTTACGGAAAGGGTATATCAATACAAACGGGTTGAAGAGTGTATCTGGTCTATAATCTCTGTACAAAATTTCAGCTCAAAAGCATTAACTTTGAAAATGCTTAATATTTTTTTATTTCGCACATCACGGCGCTGCACTGGCGCGCGGCGGCGTGATGTGCGTGTACTAGGCGCACAGACACTACAGATAATGGATAATGATCCTCGTAGTGCGGTGACACGTTTATTATGACTTCAATTTAATAAAATATCTAAATAAAAACATATTAAGCATTTTCAAAGTTACTGCTTTTGACCTGAAATTTTGTGCAGAGATTCTAGACCAGATACACTCTTCAACCCGTTTGTATTGATATACCCTTTCCGTAACACCCTGTATGTTTAGGCAGGTCATATTGGTCAAGGTAACATTGGTCAGGCAGGGGACGTAGTTCTTCCATAGTTCAAGTTAACCAATCCATTATAATCACCCAATCCCATACCCCAATATGTTTGGTTTCCGTGATCTGCTGCTGGGGTATTTGTTACGCCACTTCGCTTCTCAGCTAAAGCACTAGAAGGTGGTAAAGGGCGGACGTTTTGGTGGACTGTCTTATATCATACTAGCTTCTGCCCGCGACTTCGTCCGCGTGAAATTTCACCCTCCCCCCATTACCCTCTTACGGGTGGAATTTCGAAAAACCCTTTCTTATTGGATACCTACTCTTTTTTTTATTGCAAAATGGGCGCGCTCTTGACCCCGATACTCTTCACAAAGAACACACATTCCAAATTTCATGTCTCTAGGACCAGCGGTTTCGGCTGTGCGTTGATATATCAATCAGTCAAGACTTTGAATTTTATACAGGGTGTTACGGAAAGGGTATATCAATACAAACGGGTTGAAGAGTGTATCTGGTCTAGAATCTCTGTACAAAATTTCAGCTCAAAAGCATTAACTTTGAAAATGCTTAATATTTTTTTATTTCGACATCACGGCGCTGCACTTGCGCGCGGCGGCGTGATGTGCGTGTACTAGGCGCACAGACACACTACAGATAATGGATAATGACCCTCGTAGTGCGGTGACACGTTTGTTATGATTTCAATTCAATAAAGTATCGAAATAAAAAAATATTAAGCATTTTCAAAGTTACTGCTTTTGAGCTGAAATTTTGTACAGAGATTCTAGACCAGATACACTCTTCAACCCGTTTGTATTGATATACCCTTTCCGTAACACCCTGTATAAGCTGACTGCTGATTGTAAGAAAAACCTATATAATGCGAGATCAGATAAAACTGGAAATCAAATCTGGGTGTCTAGCCTTGTGTACTATTGCAAACTTAAACCCATATTATGTTGAAAGATAAACAATAAGACAGAATCCCTACCAAACAATAACAGTAAGTACCACTTCAATATCCACAACAATACCAACAAAAAAACCTAATAAAACATAGCGTTACGAGTGGAACCATCTTGCCAATTACTGAAGTAGAACAAACAGAAGAATAACAAGTTGTTCTAACAAACAATAACATTGTTCAAGTAGGCGTGCGATACAAAGGAATCGGTACACAGACGACCGACCAGATTTCCGACAATTGGGTACCAATTACACTGGTCAACAAAAAAAAAAAAAAATTATATGTTTCCTGTGATTTTTTTTTTTTGGTTTCTATCTCAAATTGACGCGTATATTTTTAAATATGGCAACAATTTTTCCCTAACAGCTTTTGTTTTTGAGTTACAGCTAACTAACCTCATTTACTATTTTTACTTAGATTTGCGTTTTATATTGGACTGAAATATATTTTGTTGTTGTTTTCGAACCTCAAAACCATCATGACGATTGCTACTTCTGCGTTGTGAAAATAAACGGAATTAACCCTGGAAATCGAAATAAGGTCATATCCTAACTTATCTTCTGCTCAACGACCTCAATTAAAATTTTGTTAACATAATGTATTAATTTTCTGTATTTTTTTGTCAATATAATAAAACTGTATAATTCAAAAAGTAAAGCTGATAGCCATCTCCCACTATTTTTTTCATAGTCAGGGCCATAGAAATATCCAATAACAGAAAAAAAAATAAAGGAAATAAGACTTGTGTTGACCAGTGTTATCGATGAAAACAGCCCGTCTATTCATTAAAAAAAAAAAACTTAGGTGAAGTGAGTTTGAAGTTTGAACCAGCGCTGGGGCTCTGTCTTGCATAGGGTCGCAGCATAATGCTGAGCGATAGCCATTTTGCGTGGATGTGACGCATGTTTCCCTTACCTTCTTTTTTTGTGTTTATGTTCTTTTTGTGTCATGTTCACCGCAAATAAACGTATTTTCTTTCTTTCTTTCTAGGTGTGCTGTAATTTCATTTGATGCTAGGAGTTGACACTTGACGGCTCACTTCACCTAAGTTTTTACGGAATAGATAGGTAGGATGTTTAACTTGTAACGACGTCTCTATTGGCTCAATAGCTTCTACAAAATCGATGTTCATGGTTGAGTATTTTGTGTGTTATTAATGCAAAACTCTTTATTAGATCAATTATAACTTAACGTGCTTTCCGAGGCACGGAGGGGTCTCGGCATGTAAAGATGGTCACCCGTCCACAGACCAACCGCGCAAACCTAACTTAACCTGATCGATCGACCTGTGCGGCTGTTATTATTTAGCCACGGGCCCCTCTCCTAAGAAACTATCAATATCGGACAGAAATCGGTGACCGATAAAATCAGCAGTCTGTGCAAAGCCTAAACCAATAACTACGCACATTCTAACTCCCTTTTAAATGATTTGTTTCCTTGTATCCAGTAAAAATGTGTATGTAGTTTCCAGTTACATAGGTTTGTACTTAATGACGACATTACGTCGCAATCGGGTTCGTTATGACGTTATCACTGTCCCCGGAGGAATGATTTTGTACAATTTCTATTGTAATTGGACAGTAATTTGAGTTTTGTTTGTAAGTTCAATATTGGACGTATGTTTGGCTGTTTTGTTGTGTTATTTATCGGATGTGATTATATTGCAATAAAAGCAAGAATGAAGATTTATTAATAACTAGCAGCGCCCCGCAGTTTCATCCACATATTATGTTTCGATTCCGTGGGAATCTCGGGATAAAAACTGCCCTATGTCATTTCCCGGGACTCAAACTATCTCTATACCAAATTTCATCTTAATCGACTCAGCGGTTTAAGCGTGAAGAGGTAACAAACAGACACACTTTCGCATTTATTATATTGGTATGGATTGCAGGAAAGCTTAAGCTAACGACTCCTAGACTTTACTCTAGTAAACAAACGTCTTTTGTACTAATTAGCCCGCTAATTGACACGTGCTTGTCAAACTTTTTTAATTGAAGAAGAGTTTTTTTGCCTGTGTAGGTACTGCAGAAAGTAAAGTCCGGTATCATACAACACTAAAAACAGCATATTTTTTAGGCTTTAATTTTTTACTTTATTTTTGTACCCCGACGGAAACAAATGGGTGTTATAAGGTCAACGTGTATCTATGTATCTGTATATCTGTGTGTCTATTTGTACCATCGTAGCATCCAAACGGCTGAACTGATATTGATTTTTTGGTTGTATTTTTAAGAGTCCGCATATCACTGGTCAGTTTCCCTCAGTCGTCAGTTTATTTAATTCGCCGGTTTCGTTGATTAGTCAGTTAAACTGATTCGTCAGTTTTACCGGTTAGACAGTTGCGTTAACTCGACAGTTTCCAGTGTTCTCTTTTCATCATCTGCCTTACCTTTTCCCAACTATGCTGAGATCGGCTTCCAGTCTAACAGGATGCAGCTGAGTACCAGTATTTTACATGGAGCGACTGCCTATCTGACCTCTGCAACCTAGTTACAGGGTATTACGGTACCCCTTGGTAAGACTGGTTGTCAAACTTTCGGGCTTCTGACAACCCGTAACGACTGTCAAAGATCTATGAATGACAGCCGAGACCAACGGCTTAACGTGCTTTTCGAGGCACGGAGGGGTCTCGGTATGTAAAGATGGTCACCCATCGACAGATCAACCGCTGCAAGCGTAGATTAACCTGATCGGTCAACCCGTGTGGCTGTTAATACTTAGCCACAAAAAGGGGTTTGTAGCTAAGTATCAACAGCCACAGCCAGGGGGCTTACCTTATATTATACCTGCAATACAAAAAAATATGTTGCGCAAAGTCACGGGCAAAACCAAGCGCTCTGTTTATATAGAACACAAAATATGAAGGCTGGTCATTCGTCGTTACACTAATGAGTTTAGCGTAACACCCACGGGTATGAAGGGTGCTTTAATAAGTTACCTACGATAATTAAGGTAATGTGCTTCTATTTCGTTATATGTATTGCCATTTATTATCAAAGACATTTGGTTTGTTTCTCTTAATGAGAGGTGTTCTAAAAACTTTAGATGTTAATGAAAATTACCCTTTCAAAAGTAGTGGTGGTTAACGAAAATTACCCTTGATTATATTGTTAGAGGTTTATTTATTATTATTTGAGATTAGATATTTATTATAGATTATTTATTCGTGACTTTTTTTTATTGTGTTGATATATTTTTAAGATGCGTAGTTGTGACAGTTAGGTATTTAAACGTACCAAAAGTTTTATATAAGAATTTTAATCAGAGTCAAAATATTATCTCCCGCAAGTTATTTTATTTGTTTATCTTAAGTGTTGTAATCAAAATTAATTACCAAACTTTGTATAAATTTCACGTAAATACTTATTTCGTCTGAGATAAACATGAATATTATTTTTATAGCATACCATAATCAGCCTAAAATGTTCCCACTGCACTGCTGGGACACAGGCCTCCTGTCTTCGAGAGGGAGTGGGCTGTAATCGACCACGCGGGCACAGTCCGGGTTGGTAGATAGCACATGTCTTCGAATATTTGGTTCTAGGACATGCCGATGTTTTCCTTCACCGTTTTGATAGCAGTGGTGATGAAATTATATACAAAATAAAGCGCCTGGCTGGGTTCGAACCCACGACTTAATATTCGTTAGTCGGAGCCGCGCCGTTGCCACTGGGCCAACACTGCTCCTTCACATATAAAAACTGTAGTAAAAATCATCTAAAAAAAAATTATGTCTTAAAAAAACATGTTCACTAGTCCGAGGGGCCCGCGGCTATATAATAACAGCCGCACAGGTCGATCGATCAGGTTAAGCTACACTTGCCGCGGTTGGTCTGTGGATGGGCGACCATCTTTACATACCGAGACCCCTCCGTGCCTCGGAAAGCACGTTAAGCCGTTGGTCCCGGCAGTCATTCGTGGATCTTTGACAGTCGTCACGGGTAGTCAAAAGCCCGATAGTCTGACAACCAGTCTTACCAAGTGGTATCGTATTACCCAGTAACTGGGTTGTGGAGGTCGCTCCATGTAACATACTGGTATTCAGCTGCATCCGGTTAGACTAGAAGCCGACCCCAACATAGTTGAGAAAAGGCTAGGCAGATGATGATGATGTTGACTAGTCCGTACAGAACAAGACTATATACATATAGGTATATACGCAATATAAATATTAAATATTTTTTATGCGTGTTTTTTGCACCGTTCGCAATTGAGCGAAAAATAAATTCCAAAACGGTATTTTCACAGTTAGCTTGCAGTTTTTTCACCGTAGTTCGAACCCCTTTTTAGAGCGCAGAGTAAATGTGCATAAAAGCTTTGTAATAGGTATTCCCAAAGCTCTACGGGAGGTCTTTACTTCAGGGAAGGGCGAAGTGTTGCTAAAAGTTTTCCTACAAAACTCCTTTATGCTAAACTAGCTGCGCCCTGCGGTTTTATCCGCGTAAATGTCGATCCCATGGGAATATCGGGAAAAAAAAGTAGCCTATATGTTAATACAGGGTGTCAGCTACCTCCATGCAAAATTTTATCAAAATTGGTCCAGCCGTTTGAGCGTGAAGAAGTAACAAACGTAAAAACAAACACACACACTCACAAACTTTCGCCTTATATAGTGTGATGGTAATTTTCATCAGGATATACTTTGGCTATAAATCTATACATATAAGCATCTTCCTAACTTTTCTTCCTTCCATAAATTTTAATTCCAAAAGTTTCTACAGCAATTTCTTGTTTTCCATTCGCAGTTCTAGAAACGTCACCCCTTAAGAGTGTCACGTACAAATAGCGGTAGATTTAACTTCATATAATTCTAGTCACGTCCCAGACCGCCGTGTATCAGCGTCAAATACTCGTATATAGAATTCGCACGACGGAGGTGACGACTTTCGTGCCACAGAAGTGACGACTCGCGTGGAGTGACGAATACTTTATGACTTATGATATACTAGCTGCGCCCCGCGGTTTCAACCGCGTAAATGTCGATCCTGTACGAATATCGGGATAAAAAGTAGGCTATATGTTAATCCAGGGTGTCAGCTACGTCCATACAAAATTTTATTAAAATTGGTCTAGTCGTTTGAGCGTGAAACGACGAGAAACAGCGTGGTAAGTTCCTTATCTCTGCACCTATACAAATAAATAAATTGATAAATAAAATTGTCTGTTTTTAATTTCAAAATAACAGATTTTTACTATAGCATATAATTATTTTATTTTATTTTATTAAATAGGAACAACAAACAGCTACATTATGCAATATTACAAAAAGAAAAACAACACACAAATACACACATAACACACACAACACACACACACACAACAACACAACACAACATAACAACACACAACACACACACACATAATTATGGTGCCTATAACAGTTTTTTTTAATATGCTATTGTTTGTTCGGGCTAATCTCCGAAACGGCTAAACCGATTTTGACGAAATTTGGTGCGGGGTTACTTACAGGTGGTGGTGGTAATTTGAGACCATTACCTAAATAAAATTGTCCTTGCAATGTTGCCCTCCACCTAGAAAATTAAGGTCATTTAGAAATTGTAGCTCAAAACATTTACTCGATCGCTAACACATAGTTTCGAAGGTAGATAAGTGTCTACAGGTCAAATTAACTTAGCTAACTAGACTTTGGAGACGTGATGAGTATCGGTACCTCATCATCATCATCATTTCAGCCGAAAGACGTCCACTGCTGGACATAGGCCTCCCCCAAGCACCTCCACTTCGACCGGTTTTGTGCTTCTCGCATCCAACGAGTTCCTGCGGCCTTCACAAGGTCGTCGGTCCACCTTGTGGGAGGCCTTCCAACGCTACGCCTTCCGGTACGCGGTCGCCACTCCAGAACCTTTCGGCCCCATCGGCCATCTGTTCTGCGAGCAATGTGCCCTGCCCACTGCCACTTAAGTTTGGCAATTCTTCGGGCTATGTCGGTTACCTTGGTTCTCCTGCGGATCTCTTCATTTCTGATTCGATCCCGCAGGGAAACTCCAAGCATAGCCCTCTCCATTGCCCTTTGGGTGACTTTCAGCCTTCTAATAAGGCCCATTGTGAGCGACCGGTACCTAAACACAATAAAATAAAACATAAGTACGATTTTTTGGGGTCAACGACCGCTAGTAGTGTTACTTAAAGTATGAGCTGAAAAAAATCTATTTTCTTTTTTGCTGCCAGCTTTTTGGGCACGTTTCCTGTTGCGGACGAATTTTTTGATGCCCTTTGATTATTTTCCCTCCCTTTTTATATACTTGTACCTACATATTATTATTTTAAGATTGTCAGCTTTTTAAATTATGTAAAGAAGACTGAATAAAACTTTCCACTAGGTGTAAAAAAAAAAAAGAAAAAACTTCTTTTTAATCGTTAGGATATTGATACCCATCACGTATGTGAAGTTTTACCAAACAAAAAACTAACTGCGGTTGATGACCCGGTTGATGAATTTACCCTGTATTTTCACCAAACTTTTCACTTTTTCAGTGCTCGGCATCATCTGTTTTCTAAGTTTTTATAGCTCCTTTGATAGAGCTATTTGTTTAGATGGATGTAATCATCGTTTATTTTTATTATCGATTCCGTCGGGTTGTGTTTTCAGTCTCAGGTGGAAAAATCTAGCACGTACTCTGACATATTACTATAGCAACCATTAGAATATATAGGACTCGTAATACAAATAGATAATCGAAAAGGATTGCGGCAAGTACCGACCTTGATTAAATTATACAGTTTTAAAGATAACGTTTAGTAGAATAGAATATCTACTCTTTATTACGTACACCATATAAATTACAGACATAAATATAGAAATTTTACAATGGGTGACACAATGGGCGGTCTTATCGCTAAGAGCAATCTTTTAAAGACAACCTTTGGATGGAATAAAAAGGGGAAGGACAGACAAATACTGTAGGTAGTCTGTGGTGTTTAATGCAAAAATACGTGTTTCATTTGGAAATGCAATTATAAAAACATTAAATGCGTTTCTACTATCTATTGTATCCCTTCATTATCTATTGTATGTATGTATATGTGTATTGTTAATATCGAGCTTATTTATTTAACACCAAAATAACCGCGCAACTAAGTAAAACATCTAGCAACACTAAAACTATACAAAATCCACGTCTTTCCCATTTTCCTTCAAACACTAATTCTCACGAACCGCAGCGCTTTACTGCGCTTTAGAAACTCCTTAATGAAGCGCTCGCTAAACGCGTTCAAAGTTGCGATGCAAATTGAAAATAGTATAAAGTGACGGGAACACGCTTTAATTTAGATTAATTTCAGTACAGAAGCTGGTGATTAGGTTTTCATTTATATTTTAGTTTTAGTTGAAACGTGGCTGCGGTTGGTGAATAGAATTTAGCTTTTGATGTGACAGCGGGGCTTTTAACATATCGCACTGCTAACACAAGACTGTATCAACTCAAAAAAAGACAAATTCGAGATAACTCATCTTCATTAATAACTTGATAACCTGCAATCTCTGAAATTACTCATAATTAAAGAAACCCCTTAATTTTATTGTAGCGGTATCTACAACGCCACATGGGAACAACGCGTCATATTGACGTCACGCAAATCCTGCATCGCGCAAGCAGAGTTTACCGCGCAACTAGCATACCTATATACAACAGCCCGACATGAATCATTGGGCAGTTGCCCGCCAGACACAACACCCGTCTGGTCGGAGGATCCTCCCTTTTCTATGGAGGTTGAGTGAACTTTACACCCTGTTCCTCATACCTCTATATTATCACTAATTTTAAATCAGTGTTCACTTTTTACAATCGTTGAACCGAGTAATCAGTTTTCCATCATTTCTGAAAAAAGCTTCATTTTGAGTAGATACAGTCTTGTGTTAGTACTGCGATATGGTGTTACTGTCCTAATTAAAATAGAATACAATTTATTTTTAGTATTACCTATAGTTTCTATCGTCGTCCTAATCAGCTTTTTTATCCATTTTAGCAGACGTTTCAAATTATTTTTTTAATTTAAATATAATCTCTACAAATTGAAAACATGCGACAAATCGAAATGGGAGATTGTACTCATCATTATGAACAACTTTTACTATGGGACCAAACCTGAAATCGCGAAAAAACAATCAGCTGTTCCCTACATTTTGACGAGTTATGCGAACATAAATTTAGGGAACAGCTGATTTATTTTGCGATTTCAGGTTCGGTCCAATAGTAAAAGTTGTTTATAATGATGAGTAAAATCTCCCATTTCGATTTGTCGCATGTTTTCAATTTCGCCCTCTATACGTGAATACTATAAAAGGAAGCTCGCTTTCGTGTGAATCTGTATGTATGCTTAGCCCACCGACCGAATGAGAGTCTTAGTGTGCATGTATTCTTAGTTCTTCTAAACAACATAACGGATTATGATGCAGTTTTCACCATCATTTAGAGAATTTATTCGGAAAGATTTAAGCGCATAGCTTATTTATTTATTAAAAACTTTATACACAAGTAAAAAAATAGGTACTGTACAAAGGCGGACTTAATGCCTGAGGCATTTTCTACCAGTCAATCTTAGGGTGATGCAGAGACAAAACATGGCAGGTGCAACATACAGGATAACTAGCTAGGAAATGACTATAAAATACAAGAATATAAACATAGATACATACATATAAACCAAATGAACTCTCAGGGGAAAAATGATCGGTAGAGGAGAAAACGAATCCAGCAAATCAGCGCTGGGATGTTACTGCCAACTTCTGCCGAATACATGTTCACGTGCCTTCACTTTAAAAGATACTTAATATTTAACTTATTTAAAGCACAGAAATATCGATGTTTTAATACATAAGTAGTTCTCACCCTCGCGACGCAGTTTGGAAACATAATTATTATTGTACATCCAACTAAAACGACGAAAAATAACATTAATACCTACTAAAAATGCCTTCCCAACCCAAGCATCAATAAGCCATCTAGGTATTAGGTACTATAGCAATCCAATTAGTGACTTTGCCAATGGAACACAAATGGACTCACGAAATCCAATCAGAACTCATTACAAGCATTCTTATACCAAATGAGGATCACGTAATACAAACTCGAACACTTCATTACGACTTATGTAGACATTATGAGTAGGGATGCAAAAAATACTGTCGATATTTATATTAAGTTCAATATTACAAAATGGTTGAGCTGGATGGTGCTGATCCACGCGTCATGTTCGTGAACGGGCGCCGTCGGTTGAGACTGGTCATCTCTTAACTGCCAAGGCTTATTTTTAATCTTATTTTTTTAATTGTTTCTTCATTTGTGTGTGTTTTTTTTTTACATTGTTCTCACATATAGAAGCAACAAGAATAATGTACCCAGGATTTTGTAATATCTTGATTTAAAAGAGTGTCCATGGAGTTTCTTGCCCGTTCTTCTCCATTGAGATCTACGTTTTGGAATGGACTAGCTTCAACTTTCTGACTGACTGACCGACTATTTAATTTTGACAATTCAAAAGTGCCTGTAATGGTTTAATTGAAATAAATGCTTTGAATTTGAATTTTGAATATTTTGTACCTAGCATAGTCAGCCTATAATGTTCCCACTGCTGGGACACATACCTCTCTGTGAGAGGGAGTGGGCTGTAATCCACCACGCGGACCCAGTGCGGATTGGTAGTTGGTTTTGTACCTACTCGGTAGCTTAATATACTCTCGGTGGTGGTAGGTTTTATATCTATTTCAAAATAGATTGATTGTTTTTTGTTTAAGTTTTTAGTAAACTAGAGCATTTTTAATTTTGTTTTATTGTATCAATTTAAACTTAATACCTCGCATCATAGGTACTCAAAAGGACATAAAAAGCCCATAAAAACATTTTCATTCGCTGTATCTATCAAATCAATCAAGCGAACCTGTAATTCAAACTATCCTAAAATAGTTATAGGTACTTACACACCGTATAAATTGGACGAAAAGGCTTTTAATTTTTATTATCCATAATTAAAATGAAAAAAAAAGACAATGAAAAATGTTTATTTGTCCCAAAACAGTTACATGGATTATAAATGAGACATCCTGTCAGAATCATCCTACCAAAATGCTCATAATAGATTAGTAAATACCTACTCGATACCTAAGTATCGATACTATTAATTCTACACCATACCCCTACTCTAAGGAAAACAAAAAGAAAACGACAAAGATATCGATAAGTACTATCCCCGCCTCGTGTCTCTAATTAGATCGTTTAAATGCATCAAACGAAGATCGGAAAGGTTTTAAGCTGTGTCTTGAATTGACTTTGAGTGAGTGTAAGTTGATGATAAGATAGATAAAGGGCATTATCTTTAATCTTACACCATTCTTATAAGTACTTTCGCATTTTCACTTAAGCAAATATGAACTTTTTCTTGGTGTAAATTAAGTTGATTTTAAAATGACTAGTAGATACTATTGAAAAAGTCTTTAAATTATGAAGTTGTAACGCAAACTGATCTTTATGGGATTTAAAGTAATTTACATAAGCTCACGCCTTCTTTCCATGGCGGTAGGCAGAAAGTACAGAACGCCAACTGCTACGATTATTATATACAGGGTGAAATTGAAAAAATGCGAAAAATAGAAATGGGAGATTGTACTCATCATTATGAACAACATAACTCGCCAAAATGCTGGGAACAGCTGACTTTTTTTTCTGCGAATTCAGGCTTGGTCCCATAGTAAAAGTTGTTCATAATGATGAGTACAATCTCCCATTTCGATTTGTCGCATGTTTTCAATTTCAACCTGTATACTTTTTCATAATAATTTATCAAAAGACAATATTTGTTTACATGTTTGGAAATCAAATATGGAAAATAGTAAATTTTCTAACAAAACTCTGCAGACGTATCATGTCTAGATATTATTATCGATACCCATCACATCCGCGAAGTTTCGTTAGCCAATTAATTTGATTATTATTAATACATGGAACGATTAACATTATCGAGTTTGGTTTTTGCGCTCCGTATTGCGGACTCGAAATTACACATAAAAAAATAAATTATGCTGCCTGCCGGACTGACACGTAGTTGTTTCGGACATTACCCACAAAATTCTTGTTTAACGCAAAATGACAGCTGTCAAAACTTCACAACCAACAATGTGTTATAATAAGTTTATGATTTTGCTCATGTATTTATTTAGCTGGATTATGTTAAAAGGTTAACAAAACCGCACACAGTGTAAACATGAAGTGTGTCATGATCATGCATGAAAGATACAATATCAACATTTTTGTTTAGACTTCTTACGAGTTGTAGGTCGTAGGTTCGAACCCAGACAGACGCTTTACTTTGTGTAAATTATTTCATCACCACTGCTCTCAAAACGATGAAGGAAAACATCGTGTGGAAACCGGTATGTCCTAGAACTAAATATTCGAAGTCATATGACATCTACCAACCCGCAATGGGCCAACGTGGTGGATTATGGCCCACTCCCTCTCACAGAGAGGAGGCCTGTGTCCCAGCAGTGGGAACATTATAGGCTGATTATGACATGCTATAAAAATAATATCCATGTTTATCTCTGACGAAATAAGTATTTACGTGAAATTGATACAAAGTTTGGTCATTAATTTTGATCACAACACTTAAGTTAAACTAATAAAATGAACTTAAAATTGCAGGAGATAATATGTTGACTCTGATTAAAATTATTATCTAAATTTTTTGGTAAGTAAGTACTTAAGTTATAATGCCTATTATTATTTAGTTTATTGCAAACATCTCGCGCAGAATGATTATTATCGATATAATTTTAATGTATATTTTGTGTTAATAACTAAGTCACAATTTTAAAACTAGCAAACTTTTGATAAATAAACTGATTAATGCTTAAATTCTAATCTAACTTACTTTGCTACTAACTGTATTAATCTAACTTTCCCCAAACCAAAAATACACCCGAAAACAAACTTTTTAAAACTAATCGCTGTAATAATGAAACTCTACGAACAAAATTAATTTTAAAACCCAAAATTAGCTTCCTTTCATCATCACTGCGTCAAACGTTACAATTTTCTTAACTACGTAAACTTTGCAGCGACGAAACTAGAACTGCGACTAGAGCACGTCAAGGCGGGTAAACTAATTTGGTGGCGGTACGAGTCACGGAGGAAATAATAACTGGAGAACTACTGGCCATTAGCCATCTCACACTGTTCAGTATTAATTATTTATAAGATTTAGTTTAGTTTTAAAACTGCGTACACTAGTTATGCACTCTCGCATGTTAGTTTTAAGAATTGGCTATTTGACAGTTGTAACGATAAAATATATAATATGTTAGATATAGTAGCATATAGGTTCACAATAATCATACAATAGGTTTTATGCATTAAAATAAATTGTAAATATTTTATTTTTGAAAAATAAATTAGAGATTTTTTATCTGTGGATTACAAAAACTGAAACGCGAACGGCCATGATCGAGCATCGTATGACGTCACATCACAATAAATAAAACGTTGTGTGTTACTGTGTTTTATCATCGTTGGCAGTTTGCTGATTGTGAGAGGTTTCACCACAGCAGAGTACAATACTATTTAAAGGTTTCACGAAATGGAGCCAGGCTATACAAAAGCTGACAGTGCAAATCTGCCAAAAGTCGATGCATTTATGGTAGCAAATTTCTTTGCGTATAATCCTGACTTTTGCTCAGCCGAGTTTCGGAATGTAAAAGCTTCCGTGTAAGTACCGAAATGAACAAAGTAATTATATATAATTTAAAAGTCGATGTGTATAATTCTCAGGTCAAATAGTAAAAATTTTTTAAATTACTTAAAGGTTATGTTTATAATTTCAGATCTTCGCGACAGTCGTATGGTGATGACGCTATAGGGTATGTCCAGCTGAAGAGGGAGGCATTTTTGTGTGTTGTAAAATGCAAAATTTGTCCTGAACATAAGGTTCGTCAACAGCCATACTCGGTGTCCATGGTCATCGACGAAAAGGAAGGATTAGTACAAAGTGTCAAGTGTGCTGACTGCCCTGCCTCCAAAGGATGCTGCAAACATGCAGTGGCTTTCTTAATGTGGACTCACAGAAGAAGTGAGGAGCCATCATGCACTGCCACCGAATGTTACTGGAAGAAATCTAAACTGTCTAAAGTGGGCAGCACTCTGAAGTACATGAAAATCAAAGAAATGGGTAACAATAAAGGTTCCATATGTACCCAACAAGATGATAGTGTTTTGTGCGACTTTTTAAAAGAGAGTAAAAAAAGGAAATTGCAGAATTGTCAAATTTTGAAACATCAACTTGATTATGAAGATAATGTGGTTCAGTTGCTCTCATTACATTATTTGAGTTACAGATTTAATTCTACAAATGATTGTGATCAATTTATAAACAAAATTCGTCCAGTGTTTACAGAAAAGAATGTCAGTGATATAGAAAAATTAACATGTGAACAGCATAAAAGTCCAGCATGGTACGAGCTTCGATATGCAAGAATAACAGCATCTAAAGCTTTTGATGTGACTCGCTGTAAAACAACAGATGGCTCATTAATCGCAACATTGATGGGTGGAAAAGTGCCTGACACAGTTGCTATTAAAAGGGGCCGACAATTAGAAGACATGGTAAAAAAAGAATTAAAAAAACAACTTGGTGAAATTTCTCAGTGTGGCCTGTTCATGTGTCAAGAGTATCCTATGTTAGCAGCATCACCTGATGGGATTTCAAATGGTGATACTGTTATTGAAATAAAATGCCCAATTAATGAAAAAACATCAAAAAAATATGTTTCGGACAACAAAGTGACTAATAAGTACTTCACCCAAGTGCAACTGCAGATGCACTTAACTAAATTAAAAAAGTGTTTATTCTGTGTGGCATCATGGGACTTTGAAAAAACTAAGAAAGTAAATATTGTGCCTGTGGAATATGATTCTGAATATGTAAAAAATTTACTGTGTGAGTTAGAATTTTTTTGGAAGGAAAATGTTTATCTATTACTTTATAATAGTACCAAATAAAAGAATTTAAGATTAGCGAATCATGTATTTTTAATTATAACATCCTGTAGGTTAATCAGTGCACATGCAATAATAACACATTCGTCCAAATATTTTAACAGTTTCTTATTCACTACAGAATGAGGTTTTAACATAGAGAATTCTCGCACACGTCTTATAACTCTCTCAATATGTATCCTTAAACTTGCTATTTGTTTTGTTTTGATTACATCCTGTTTTGACAATTTAGAGTTAGATGCAACACTTGGGGGTCTTACTAAATTAATTCCTTTATGCAGTAGGAGTTCTTCTATATGTTTAAACCCTCTATCTGCAAGTATAGACACACCTGGTTCTAAATAATCTAAAAAGCTGGAGTTCTCTACTAACAAGACATCAGTGGTTCTGCCACTGTATCCAGGTGAAATATAATTGATAATACCATCAGGGGTGCTACTGATTAAGTACTTGGCAGTGTTTGCTTTTTTATATTCTGACCATGTTAAAGCCTGCTCTACAGAATTTGATGGTTTTTGTATTTCTATTTCGAGGCAATCAATGATACAATAGATATTATTGTACTTATGTCTAAATGCCATAGGTAAGTTTCGTTTTACTGATCTTTTATTTGATTTAATAATAAATGAATGCAATACACTTGCAATTTGAGCTACAGATTTCATAAAAATTTTACTAGCATAAGACAGTGACATGCCAAATTGATCTCCAAGCTCAGAAAATGGTGTATTCAATCTTATTTTCTTCAAACATAATAATATGTGTTCTTCGGAAAGCTTTGTATGTTTTTTTAAAATGTCAATTAAAAAATAACAATCCTTCGAAAGACCTATATAATATCTTGGACTATTCTTAATTAATTGTACAGTATTTTCAATTGACATTTTACATAGATATTCTGCTTCAATTTTCCTTTTTATTTCAGATAATTCAGATTGATCACTGCTAGTTGATGTCATTGTAACTAAGGACTGAACAGATGGTGAAGTGTCAATAATTAACTGGGAATGTTTTGATGGTGATGAACTGTTCAAAGATGATGCTTCTAGATTTTCACTGAACAGTAATTTTTTTCTGATTCTTGTATTCCCTGCTAACTCAACTCCAGACTTTATTTTAACAGGTGATGTTGCAGTAGTCGTAATATAAGTCTTTAAAGGTGAAGTATTTTTATCCTTAGCTTGACTGGAAGTTTGTACATATTTGCTTCTAATCATCGCAGACAAACATACTTGAATTAATTTATTAGTCATTTCAGGGCATACTTGTGTCGCCTGATCTTGAAAATTAGAGCAGTCATTCTTCTCAGTAGTGGACAGAAAATCTGAAAAAGTCAAAACATTATTTGTAACATACCAACGTAAAGGTATGGCAAAGGTACTCTACTACCCAAGAACTATAATACTGCAGATGAAACTTTGAAAACCAACCTATTTCTAAACCGTTGAACTAATAACTCTTTTACTCACCACTATTGCTTGTCATGCCTGATATTGCTGGCATTTGATTTTCCTTAGCAAGTATTTCTTGTATTACATCCATACATCGTCTTTTGCTTATGGCTGAACGAGGCTGTGTCGGCGCGGTACGTTTTATTCTGTCTGGTTGACATTGAAATTTCGATGGTAAACAGTCTGGCTTCATTCTTATTTTGCCTACAGAACCCATCACACTGTATTGGATGTAATTTTCCATATCATTAGGCAGCTGTAAAGTGACACAATATATTATATTTATTTATTTTATTTTTATGACATGTTTTATGTGTACATACAAAATGTAAAGTTGGATAGTTTTAATTTATATTTGGTAGATCAGAGGTTAAGTTGATTACTTTGAAATACTTACATCAAAGTGGTCTTCACAAAAAAATATCGTAGATTTATCAGATGTAAAATCGAGGTCTCGGCGTGCTAATTGTAACCACTGCTTTCGACGTTTGGGACATTTAGGAACATGTATAAACAATTTGTCAGGATATTTAATTGTTGTACTTTTACACATAGGCACGGCACACGTTTTGTAACTTGTCATTGTCATAAAATATATTTATATTGTAAATATATTAGAAGCCTATAGAAACTTTTTATGCAAACTTTCCACACAAAATATGTTTAAGAGTTGAAGCGTCGTAGTTAGCTTTACTTAGTTTATTGAAATGTGACGTCACAGCCATAAATGTCACGTGATCGGCTGTTTCCGCGCGAATTTCAAAATACGGAATGAAAAAAAACATTTTTTTTCGAATAAACAACGCTTTTTTAAGAAAAAAATAATTGTAAGAGGTATAAAATAAACCTACGTATATTTAAAAATATCTTTTCGAAAACTGTCAAATAGCCAATTTATTTTTAGTTGTATCAACATTGTCATTTTTAACACATTGAATGCTGAAGTTAACCTTTTAAGCGCTTGGCTAAATATCAATTGCCGTGCCCCTAGCGCGCGACTACAAATCGATAAAATGAAGATAACATAATACCGACAATAAATGAGGAGGAGAAATCGTTGTATCGATTAAAAAAGTAGTCAAAATGTTTTAATGTCTATTTAATAATGGTTTTAGTTGTACCACGCAACTAATAGGATGAAAATAGATCGAAAAAATCATGCATATTCTCTGTCGCAGAAATACGACACGAGCGGTAGGGGCACGGAAATATGTGTCGCATAAATGCGACACAAGCGGTTAAAAGGTTTACTTATGTGGAGATATTATCATGCAAATTAAAAACAATAGTGTCATAGTATTAACCTATCGCCTTTATGGTAATTTTATTGTAAAATTGGAAATAAAGTTATTATTTATTTATTAGGTGGAATGACATCTCACTTCGAGCTCATTTCATTGTGAGTTTTTTACAGAATAGACCGCCTGTAGTCGAGTACTCCATTTTTCTCATACTCCATGGTTGTCAAGAGTCTCTCGTTAACTAAGCAGTCTTGTGCTTGCCGTGTTGATTAATTAATGTTATTCTACTGTGAGAGTGTAAAGCGACAGGAAATTACATCTTCAAGCAGCTTGCGTTTTAGGGTGAATAGGATTCCGTGTTGTGAAAGATTACATTCTAGATTTGCGCACTTATTTTTTACATGCTTTGCCAATAAGGGTGAATTTCACTAGTGAAACTGAACACGATCAGCACATCACATCTAATCCGCATTCAAGAGCTGCCAGTATCATTATTGATGTGGAATATTGACACTGAGAACTCTGTAAATCATTTTAATCACAAGCAGGCAATATATTTATTTTATTTTCCCATTTATGTACACACAAACTAAAATATATATACTACGAGTATATACCTCAAATGTACCTATAGTAAAAATAAAAAAGACACAGGAGCTCATTGGGCATCAAAATATTCGTCCGCATCGCTGTCAATGGGATAAGTGTCCAAAAGGCTGGCAGCATTACCACGTTGGATGGCAATGCTTATTCTCTTGAATGCGGTTTAGATATGCGATTGCGTTTTAGTTTCATTGGTGAAACTCACCCTAAGTGTGTTAAGCAATTTATATCATAAAATAAAATAGACCGCTCACCTCTGAATAAAAGCTACCTATATTGAACTTTTTATAGTACCTAAATATTTACTTATTTTTCCTTTTTATTACTAGCTGCGCCCCGCGGTTTCACCCGCGTAAATGTCGATTCCGTGGGAATATCGGGATAAGAAGTAGCCTATATTATTATGGTAATCCAGGGTGTCAGCTACCTCCATACAAAATTTTATCAAAATTGGTCCAGCCGTTAGAGCGTGAAGAAGTAACAAACATATAAACACACACACAAACTTTCGCCTTTATAATATTAGTGTGATAGGGCTGATTTTTCTAACACCAGATAATTTTATATAGGAGGAATAATTTTGAATTTTTGACAGTATTGTTCCATACAAAAACTGTCAGACGTCATTTTCTTCCACGAATAAAAATTATCTGTTGTTTGAAAAATCAGCCCTAAATTGAATATAACAGAGTCGGTTATCATCAAAGTAAATACTTAGGTAATCCAATTATCTCGCCACTATATTTTACTAAGTACCTACTTGAAGCTTATTAATTGAATAGCGATCCGCCTCTGCTTCGCACGGTTTTTATTTACGACTCAACAAAACAAAGAGATTTCTTTAACACCTATTTCTGTGAATTTTATATTAAATTATTATTCATATAAACCTTCCGGAACAAATTCTCTAAATGATGGTGAAAACTGTTTTTATTTTATTTTTTGTGTTTATGTTCTTTTTGCGTCATTTTCAACGCAAATAAACGTATTTTCTTTCTTTCTTTCTTTCTATCAAAATCAATTGCGTAGAGTTGCGTTTAGAAGAACAATGTGGTCACACAGACAGAAACGAAAAGCGACTCTAATTTATAATATGTATGGATATAGATGTACGAATAGCTTAAATTACAAATATAAAAGAGACACGTGTCGTATAAATACAGCATCGTAAAATGGCCGCCGCGCAATTTCATTCCCTTCATCAAAGGATATCTTTTTGAATAAATAATAAGTGTAAATTATTAGTCCTTTGTGAAACAATGCTATCAATTTCACAATTTTTATCGTTCATCGTTAAATAAAATGAAACGAATATATTTCTTTCTGACTTATTTTATGATAGCTATTCTGTACAAGTTACATGTTTTGTGAGTAATTTAATCAAGTTAATTTATCCACAATATTAAGTTAATTAAAATGCCGAACACTAATGGGTTCTAATTAAATTATGATCCTGTGTCATATAAGTAATGTATTAAAGTGAATTTTCTAATTTATTTAATGGGCTGGACTTTTAAAATGATGACTGGAAATAATTGGGACTTTGTTCACTTTATATTCGGAGTTTTGGGTCGAAAATAAGTACATACTTGATCAAAAGTGCTGGAATTTATGGAGAGAGGCCTTTACCCAACAGTGGGATCATAAAGGCTAACAGTTACAGTAACAGTAATAGGCACATAAGTCTTACTTCGTCACTTTCGTAATACATGCGTCATGTTCGTGAACGGGCGCCGTCAGTAGGGACTGGTCATCTCTTTGCTGCCATGGCTTATTTTATTTTATTTTAATATTTGAATTGTTGTTTTTTCTCATATTTTCATTATGGACGCTTTTAACGTTCTGCATCGTTCTCACATGTATAATTTTTAACATGAATGATGTAACCAAGACTTTGTAACCATATTATTTTGATTTAAAAGAGTGTTCATGGAGTTTCTTGCCCGTTCTTCTCCATAGGTACCTACGCTTTGGAATGGGCAACTAGCTTCATCTTTCTGACTGACCGACCCCTTGACAATTCAAAAGTGCCTGTAATTGGTTAAATTAAAATAAATGCTTTGAGTTTGAGTTTGGATTGCTTTAAGATGGTAGACCTTTTTTTTTTTTTTTTTGTTGTCGGGGGGAAACCTTCAAAAGGCACCTGACCTCCGGGGAGGGAGGTCGGGGAGTGTGGGATTTTTACCTCACTAAAACCACCCCGGTGATCACCATCAGCACATAGGGGCGGTCCCGGTTCCTCTTAAAAGACCAATTCCGGAACCCCCCCGTGCATCGCCTGTAAGGCACATCCCTGGGGAGACTGTAAGGGGGCCTCCCCTGAGCCTCGATATGCACGGCAGCACGTGACCACTGTGCCACCGTCTTCCCTGGGGTCACTTTGTGGGCGGGCAGAGTCCCCACTCGGTTCGCCCGCGACCCCAAAGGTCCACCTACCTTATTTGGTAAGCGGGTTTCGGCGTATTAGGCGCCAAGGCGGTTGCCACCCCGACGCCTCCTTCTCCGAGCAGGATCAGCCCTCTCCCGATCCCGCTCGGCGGCCTCCTTCTTGACCATCACGGTCTCACAGAAGGAGGCTACTTCCGTCCAATTTTCTGTCTCTGCCAGCATAGCCCTCACTACTGCTGGCAGAGACAGGTCTCGCCCGATCCTGGCAACTAGGACCCGCCGCTCGGAGGCCCACGCAGGGCACTCCTCGAGCGTGTGTTGTGCGGAATCCAGGCTGCCTCCGCAGTGGTGGCAATTTGCCGTGGCCTCTCGCCCAATTCTGTTCAGGTACTCACCGAAGCAACCGTGTCCGGTGAGCACCTGAGTGAGCCTGAAGATGGTAGACCTAGGATAGAGACAGGAGACACAAGCCCGACTAGGCTAACTTACTAATCTGATTGTTTGCCAGACATGTAGATTACAGTAGATTGTAATAATAACGTCATAATCCTTACTTAGGGCTGATTCTACCAAAGTCAGGCAACTTTTATCCGTAGAATAAAATTTGGTTCCCTATCCATTTGCATAAAATTTTAAGACCTAAAATAACTTGGCATACTTTTGTTTCTTCTAATTATATTTTCGCATAACATTATTTACGCATAATTTTTTTAAGCATAATTTCTCTAATCATAATAATGATTAAGCATAACATTCTCAAGCATAAAAGCATGCTCGTTTTATTTCTAACAACGCCAGGTCGACGGAGCCAAAGTTTGTATATATAGATGTTGATGGTGGATGTCCCCGTGGGGTAATTTCCGACCTCCACGCTGGCGAAGCCCAACGCAAAAGGTAGTATGCTACAACGTAAATACATAGTATATTCATACCAAAATATAACTAGTCCATGGAGCCCAAAAAATGGACACACATTCTATTTTTGGGTGACATTTCCCCAACAAAGAAAAAGTTGATTCTATTTTTCTTTTTGCATCCTCACACAATTTGACGGACGGACAAAGGACATATTTTTATCGTCAAAGAAACCGACACGATATTTTTTGTTCACGAAATGGTATAATCAACGCCTAAGGTTGAAGTATTGCGAGAATATCCCGGCGGCAAAGTGTTTCAGTCATGTTCATTTTTTTTGTTTTTTGTTGCTGAAGGGGCCGCTTTTGACCTCGATCACGCCTGATGGAAAGCGATGGATGAGGTCTATGATGGAACGAGCGTGCCCAGAAGATGCCTAAGGCACTGGAACTCCCACGCGTCGATGACACAGCAGGCTGCTTGACGCCGGACTCCGACGGGAGGGTGGTCGCAAACTAGGCGGGCGTTAGCCCTACCACCACAAGGGAAGAATTGGCCAGTCAAATAAGGTGTTGGGTGTGACTGTCCAGGATACGCCGAGCGCTCGGTTCAGTTGCATAGCAGAACAAACTGCGCTACACGAGGAGGCTTCTTCATGCATCCCATGTCATGTTACATGAATTCAATATTACGGTTTTAGCCCAAAGATTTAGGTCGTTAGATTCGTCCGACCTCGTCTAAAGATGGTCGCGTTTTTTTCGTTTTGACACTTCTGACACACACATTTTCGCAAGCCTTGGAAACGCCTTATACGAGGTGTGTTAACTCGCTTTTTTCAGTATTTACACTACTCACACGACATAAGGGGCAAAACATTTATAAGAAAATCTTTTTGACCTCAAATGCTTAATTTTCATAATAAAAGCCAGAAAGATTAAAAGCTTTCGGTTGTGGCTTCAAAGTTATTTAGTCCGAGGTCCCGATAAATAACGTCAGTGCCTCGGGACCGAAATATCTTATGCTTGGAGTTTCTGTTTGCAGGATCGTGACGTCTGTTAGTTTGGAAATAGAGGAAGCTTAGGAACGGAATATATCGAGTTTCGTGATCTGTTCCTACTCCATTCGGTGTTCGGTGGAACTGCACTAAAATAGCCTTCACAAATACCTATAGTTAATATAGCCAGTGTGATCCCTAACATTTTGCTGAGTGAATTAACCACGACCATTACCATTGACCATTGTTTTAACCAAGGCATTAGTTTCGGCATTGGTATTTCCTCACTTCATGCTGCACCAGTTGACGTCATCTACCAACGCCGGCTGTCGCTGAAAATATACTGCTGTGTGTCTGTATGTGCAGTGCTGTGGCTCTGTCTCGCACAGAGTAGATTAGTTACTCCAACATAGGTAGATAAAACAATATACAAAAAGAAAAAATTTAAGACAAACATAGCAACGGTCGATTTTTCAATCGCCAGATAACTTTTAACTTAAGAATAAAAATGGCGGTTTGAAATATAATATTTCTATACAAAAGCTGCCAAGCCATATTTATTCTTAAGATAACAGTTATCTGACGATTGAAAAATCTAAAATGATACTATGACATACTTACTTTAAATTAATCATCGAACAAAGTGCGGTGTACGTCTCAAGGTTGCACCAAATGGGAGACCAGCTCAGCACGTGTCAGGCAAATATACCTGACGCTGATATTCTGCTGGATCGCTGCAAACATACTTCGAAAATCAAAAAAAAAAAATCAAATACTTGCTGTTAGACTTGTTTGTTTTTTTGTGTCTTTACTTTACATCATGTTTTACCGTAACCGTATTATCTTTCTTTACCGAGAATAAAAGAAGAACGTAACCTAGTGCTTGAACCCAAACAATAATTAGCAACCAAATTTTCTGAAATTCGTCCATAAACCGCCAGCCATGTAGGTATTGAGACATACAATTGAAGTAAATTCTCTCCTATTGTCATCAATTTTGGATATTTTATTTCAAGCATAACCTTTAAATATCTTTTGCAGGTATCCAACTATAATGGAAACTCGAGAATTTCGTCTTTATTTCTTGGTTTTGTATTTTAACATTATTTTTGATAGGGGTGTATAAGAAATATACTATTTCTAAAAGCATTTTAGTAGACTAAGTCCTAAATTAACACAATGCCACTTGTAACCCTACCTAGGCAACAGAAATAATACCCTCTGGCCGTTAGTCCATAAGAATATTTTCTAAGTTTTAATTAACACAGCCAGGGCGTCTTTTTAACGTACTTTTGAAACGAACACGTATCCGCCCACACTGAGCCACGCAATTTATTTGCCCCACGTACACACTCGCGTTCATCCCACGCGATCCTGCGGTCTACACGCCGCCTTTTGTCTTGTTGGGATTACTGTAAGCCAGGCGAAGACAATGTATATGTATATTTGCGGTTTGAATGGGATTGCGATATAAATATTAATGCTTTTGCTATGCAACTCTAATCTACCTATCTATACTTATAATAAATCTGTAGAAGTGAAAATTCTGTACATTGAAAATATCAAAAAAATAAATAGCAGGGGGTGTTACTAGACCGACACCGAACCCAAAAATGTGATTAAAAAAATTTTTGTCTGTCTGTCTGTCTGTTTGTTCAGGCATCACGCAAAAACTACCGGTTCGATTAAGATGAAACTTGGTATAATTATTCTTTAATAACCTGGGCACCACACTGGGCACTTTTTATCCCGGAAAAGTATATACAATAAAAAACAAACTTAATTTTGCGGTTCGATCCCTAGACCCGATTACTGTACCAACCGCAAATAATAAGTTTGTCGTAGGTTACGTGGAGGGTGTGTTCTTTGTGAAGAGTAGGTATCCACTAAGAAAGTGTTTTTCGAAATTCCAACCCTAAGAGGGTGAATGGAGGGAGGGTGAAATTTCACGCGGACGAAGTCGCGGGCAGAAGCTAGTACCCAATAAATGTTGCTTCGACAATATTTGAACAAGTAGGAATGTCTTCAAGGATAAAGCCGGATTTTCATTGTAAAACTAGTTACGCAAACTTAGTTATTCATTGATAGTTTCACGTGTAAGTAAATAATTATATAACTATGTAAGCGCGGTGAAACTATCAATGAATAACTAAGTTGCTCAACTATGTACAGACGCCAGCACATCACGCTACCCGAAACTGTCAAATTTTCCCAATCAACTTCGAACCTTATGCTTTAGAGATAAAGTTGAAAATCTATTAAAGAAATTTGACAGATTGTAGTAGCTTGATGTGCTGGCGTCTGTACATAGTTTCGTAATGTTAATCCAGTTTAATACACGACAAACAGTACACACAACAGTAACGCTTTACTTTGTGTAAATAATTTCATCACCACTGCTCTCAAAAACGGTGAAGGAAAAGATCTTGAAGACACCGGCATTTCCAAGAACCAAAAATTCGAAGACATGTGACATCTACCTTCATAACAAAAGTTTTCTACAGAATGTAATGTAATACGAAAAAAATATTTAGGTACTTTCAATTTGTAAAAAGCCGGGCAGCTGTTATGACAGATTATAATTTAATTAAAATCGTGGCCAAAGCACGTCGCAGTATACGTAAAACCGATCTATATTAATCCTGTGGAAATTGTAGTTAATCTTTTTGACCTTTCAAAATAATACGGATTCATCCATATCATAGTCTGTATTTAGAAGGTTTCAACCTTAAATCCCACCAACAATTATTGTTTGAATAAGTTTATTCAATTGTAATTGAAAATCATTGATGAAAATTGAGATTATAAAAAATAACCTCCATCAGTTCCGCCGTCTTATGGTGAAAAGCCGTAACTAACTATCAAAATATAGTTACCTATGTTGTAGGTTCGGACTTGCCAAAACAATGTCTACCTTTACATGTTCGTGATAATGCTGTAATTCGTTAGTAGTCAAAGTTACAAATAGTAAAAAAGGCATGATGATGATGATCACGTTGTTAAAAGGCATAACTTAGCCCCGAAAACAATGCTCTCTAAAATTAAAAGAAATAATTTCCACGTTAAGAGCCAGTTTACATACTTGAAAAGCCCTAACTTTACTTTTAGGCCTTTTCATATTTTCACAATTATCGATCGGGATTCTGATATCCTACAATCAAAAAACTTTATTATGCTTTATTTATTTAACGTCCTAAAAAATATCTCCAAATATATTATTTGTATCACTGTCTTATGAAAATACTTTCCTATCGTCTAAAGGCGTAGTGTTTCAATTAATGCCTTAACATCTAAAATAAATAAATAATAGTTACATAAAAGCTTCTATTCTAGCTTGAGAAGGCGTTATTTATTTTAGCCTTTTTTATTAGAAGAAAAGTGACTGCAGATAAGCCATTCTGTATTACGCCTAAACGTCGCGTCGATAGCAGTTTTGTTAAACGTAGTGCAATGACAATCCAGCTGAACGTTGTGCAGTTGTTTTACATAATGGAGCTGTTTTGTAAAACAGCGGATTCTACAATCTATTTGCGATATTACATGCCAATCGCACGATAAAAACTTTGCTTGCGCGATCCAGGATTTTTGCGTGACGTCAGTGTAATTCGTAGTTCACATGTGCCGCAACATAACACGATACTAGAACCAACGTCGAGTGCTTCGTTGGGACAGTGAAAATGGTTGATTTTGTAAAAGGGAACGGAGCAACGTGTTACGTGACAAAACGTCAACTTCAGTTGCACACGATACAAGCTGCTACCGACTGGCCTTTGAAAAGCCGTTGTCGGTGGACTCGGTTATACAGGTTGAAATTGAAAACATGCGACAAATCGAAATGGGAGATTATATTCATCATTATGAACAACTTTTACTATGGGACCAAACCTGAAATCTCGAAAAAAAATCAGCTGTTCCCTACATTTTGACGAGTTATGCGAACATAAATGTAGGGAACAGCTGATATTTTTTTTCGCGATTTCAGGTTTGGTCCCATAGTAAAAGTTGTTCATAATGATGAGTACAATCTTCCATTTCGATTTGTCGCATGTTTTCAATTTCACCCTGTATAAAACCAAATGTGAACATGCTTTTTTTCATACCCTTCCACTTGATACATAATCCTGTAAATGATAAATCATTTATTTTCTGTAAGTAGGTTTGTACAAACACTTTTACACGTCAATCATATTTTTTTAAGCTAGATGATCAGATTTCCTATCTGACTGCTCTGAGAAGAAAGGCCGAAACAAACTCAGAGGTCACAGTACCTTTTAAAGTCCAGACAAAATCTTGGTCAGATCATGTGAAGACCATGTAGATTGGTGTCTGAAATGGTCTTTTGAGGAAAGAACCACATCGACTCAGCGGACCTGTCCAGTCAGTGCACGCATTTGTCAAAAATGGTGCAGCTCAACTCAAAACATGTAATGACGAATCATACAATCTGCCGACGACATTATTTCGTGTCTCTCGGTGTGACCGCTTTGTTCTTCTAACTACATAATATTTCGATGCAGTTTTCAACATCACTAAGGCGTATCACATACTACAACGCGCCACGCAACGAGGCACAGAAAACGCGCTCCTGCGCGTGATTTTTATCGTCTTAGAGAATTTATTCCGGCCGTTATAACTTAGAAATCTCGATGTTTTGTTAAAGTCGTAAAAAACGTGCAAAGTAGCAGCGAGCGCTAGTAATTAAAATAAGGCTAACAACAATAACATTTATTTTCAGGGTTTGTTCAAGCAAGAGTGGGTATAGATAGGTGAAATTTCCTTTCATAACCCATAGTATATCCGTTTCTTTTGCAAGATAAACCTTTTTTTTTTCAAAATAGAGGTTTTAACTCAAATGGACTGTTTTTTAAATATTACACTTTGTAATACATAGCATAATCGGCCTATAATGTTCCCAAAGCTGGGACACAGACCTGCTCTCTGAGAGAGGGAGTGCCATAATCCACCACGCGGGCCCAGTGCGGGTTGTGCGACACATGTCTTCGAATTTTTGGTTCTAGGACATGCCGGTTTCCTCACGATGTTTTCCTTCACTGTTTTGAGAGCAATGGTGAGCTGGCCATTACCACTGCTTCTTTTATATTTATTTTACCTCTCAAATAGCAATATTCCAGCTTCAATCTCAACATTTAAAAATAGTATTTTTCAAGCAAAAACAATGTTATTTTAACACTATCCAAGTTACCGAGCAAAACATATGACATTCCAACTACTTATAACTCAACGCTTTTTCTGGGTAAAATGAACTCAAGAACCCACTATCTGACAGCTCATTATTTGTGTGTGGAAAAACAATGACAACAGCGGCCAAGTGCGAGCCGGAATCGCACACTAAGGGTTCCGTGCCACCGTACCTACCTACAATATTTTACACTACGTACATTTTTTTTTATTTAATTTTATTTTGATTATATCGCTCATTTAGAGAAACATCGACGTAAATGATTTTTTTTTTTCCAAAAATGTGTTAAATATGACAAAGCATTTAGAAAGAGTATTTAATACTTTTAAAAAATGTAGCAGTTACTCGTATGTCGATGTTTCTCCAAATGAGCGATATGCTGTTATAGCGGTAATAGTAAGTAAAAAAATTGAAAATTTTATGTAGGTAGACACTTGAAATTTTCACATGTTTTTGCGGTTCAAAAGATACAGCCCAGCGCGCAGCGGGGCAATTGTGTAACACATTAACAATCGGAATCGGTTTCATTTTAACAGTTCAACAACATTCATTGCGTTATTACGTGTTGAGCAGAATTTTTTTTCGAACTTATGAAGCAATGGATTGGCAATTTGCTTCAAAATTATTCAGATTCCGATTGATAGTGTGTTACGCAATTAGGGCGTCGGTGTAAGTATGTAAGCATCATAGCAGGTGGCATTCTGTAGTTTCTGCCTAAACGCATGGGAAAAGAGAGTTATATGTAATTTACAGCCCTGTGACAGACAGACAGACAGACGGACGGACGGCTATCGGAGCATTAGTAATAAGGTCCCTTTAGCACACTTTGGGTACGGAACCCTAAAAACAAAACACAACACACACTGTATGTTACCGCAACAGCGTTATATTTTCCCGAGAAATATGGTCTTGTTATTGCAGTATATTATTACGAGGTAGAAAATATAGAGAGTACAAAATTATTATAAACCGTTATTAACTGAATATTCTTTGGCGCTTTTGTGAAGGGTGGATTCCAAATACTCTTTGTATTCGGAATCCACCCTTACTTGGAAATATTTCTGTATGTATATATCGCGAAGAAAAACAGCTGTTCCCTACATTTATGTTCGCGTAACTCGTCAAAATGTGGGAAACTGCTGATTCTTTTCTCGCGATCTCAGGTTTGGTCCCATAGTAATAGTTGTTCATAATGATAAGTACAATAACCCTTGAAGAGGTTATCCATTAATTACCGGACACCCTGTATACAGAGTGACATAAAAAAAAACTGGTCCATACATTTTGACCTCGTAGTTATTTCACTTTTCTATGAAGCCCTCATCCATCGCTTTCCATCAGGCGTGATCGAGGTCAAGAGCGTGCCTATTCAGCAATAAAAAAAATAAAAAACAGCAGTTTTTTTTTTCTTGAAAACCGACTAAAAAAATCTACGGAAGTCTTGAATCATGTGCTCAATATATGGTTACAATTTGTCAGTCGATGTCCCTACCATCCTGTTCAAACAAGTAACCAACTTCCTCTAATATAATGTTAAGAGGTCTACAAAATAGAAATCAGTATTTTTTTTTTGTAATGACCAAACAGACCGTAAACAAACCAAACAGTAACCAAATTGTCTAATCTGCATTCGCGATTTAATTGCCAAAAATGTAAACAAATATGAAGTTATGGAAAAATAACAATAAAGTTTAATTTACGCTACGACTTCAAACATTTTTTGTTTCAATAGTGGTAGTCACTCTGAAATCAACTTAATTACCATTAAAGTAAAGTTGATATTTGTTTAACTTGAAATAATATTAATTTGAAACATAAGTTTGAAGAGACTTTAAGCATTTTCGTGTTTAAAATTCACAAAATTTTCAGAAATATCGAAGTCTATAAAAAGTACTTTACTCAAAACTACAGACGTCACTGAACTATGAAAGAATTTACTTCTACTCCAAGACCATAAATAAATCTCTTTGTCGTCACACACAAGACTTAATGGCATCCTGGGACAAACTTGTCACATAAGTACATGTTACAGGAATCAAACTAAGTCTCGAGCCAGACCCCAGGGCCTCTGGGCTCCTGGGCCCTTAGGGCCTAAGTTCGAGGGTGACAGGCGCACTCAAATAAATTACATGCCAGACGGAAAATTGTAAAAAATGTGTTACTCGAGACTGCCACCTAAACCACTTAATAATTCAAATGAATGAGCCTTTTCTGTTTTATCAAGTTAAGCAAAAATGTGTAAAAGGTAGAATATGTAGCATCTGGCACCATTTGTTAAAAGGGCTTGTCGGTTACACGGATGCGAATTTACAATTTTTTGGTCGACAAAAATGGTTGTTGGTTGGTCCCTGAATCCATACTAATATTATAAATGCGAATGTGTGTCTGTCTGTTACCTCTTCACGTTTAAGCCGCTGAACCGATTTAGATGAAAATTGGTATAGAGATAGCTTGATTGGAAAGGACATAGGATAGTTTTTATCCCAGAAATCATCTATAATACTAGCTGAGCCCCGCGGTTTCCCCCACATAAGTGTCGATCCCGTGGGAATATCGAGATATAAAGTATCATATGTGTTAATCCTGGTTATAAACTATCTGTATGCCATATTTCATCCAAATCCTTTCAGCCGTTTCTGCGTGAAGAATTACCAAACATACAAACACAGTCACAAGCTTTCGCCTTTATAATATTAGTATGATATATGCATGATACTGATAATTTTAGATTTTTTACGACTCGCTCATAGCCTACCCATACAAAAAAAATTGAATGAAAACAAAGTGGTGAAGAACAGTGGTGGCTTAGAGGTATAAACGGCCCCGACATAAGAGAGGTAGGTCGTGGGTTCGAACCCGAACAGGCGCTTTACTTTGTGTAGACAAAGTTGGTTCTAGGACATGCCGGTTTCCTCACGATGTTTTCCTTCACCGTTTTTGAGAGCAGTGGTGATGAAATAATTTACACAAAGTAAAGCGCTTGTCTGGGTTCAAAGTCAAAGTCAAAGCATTTATTTCAAACAGGCACATAAAAGGCACTTTTGAACGTCAAAAATTACCTTAAAATAGAATTGTTTCTAGTCGCCCATTCCAAAAGGTAGTTTTCGGGGTTCGAACCTACAACCTACACCTCGTAAGTCGCGGCCGTTAAATTACCACTTGGCCGCCACTGCTCTCTTACGAGATGTTATAATACGATGCAATCAGAATTTTTTGATTATCCTGCCAAAAACACATGTTGAACACATTTTCCTTTTCGGTAACATTTTCTGATTACTTCCTTTGAAGTATTTATTACGTACTAAATAATCTACTCGCAAATGTCCCTTGCCCACGCGAGAAACAATAGCTTTTTAATGGTTTTTCTAATTACACCATACAACCGGTTAAAGGTTTCATTTTAACTTAAAAAAAAAGCTAATCCTTCTAGCAAAATATTCACCGAATGCATAACCTAATCCTTTTTTAAAGTCGGTTAAAAAGAATTAAAATATATAATAAATTACCAGAAAAAATTAAAGAAGAACAAAAATTTTATACATTCATAAATAAATTTAAATAATTTCTATTATATAAATGCTATTATAATATCAATGAATAATAAAACGACAAAGGACATTGCCCATTTTGTTAGGAGTTTTGGGCCCCTAAAAAACTTCGCATGTCACGGTGATTTTAACTTGGTTTTGTAGACCTGGAATTACCTTTTCATATCCTGAAATCGATTTTCAATTATTCACCCTAGTTTAAGAGAAATCTTATTTTTTCGGGTGATGAAATTGAGGTTATAAAACAAGTTTGTTTTTTGTTTTAAACATAAGTATTTGAAATTAAAATAATAATGTTTATGTATTAATATTGATTCCAGAATTTAGAAAACACTACACAACTTCTTCTCTTGCTAGATATTATGTAGGTTAAGAACTTGCGATTACAATATCCCTTGCCGTGCCGGCAGTCAGCGTTAAGTAGGCTGTGCCCTCACCACTAGTAGGTAGTGTTGTTAAAAATAAATACTTTACGACTAAAGCCTTAGGTTAGAGGAGCTCATGGCTAAGTTACAACAACCGCACGGATCCATCTCAAGTTAAGCTAAGCTGCTCTAAGGTTACTTACTTTAAAAAAAAACAATAAATAGTAGGTAAAACATTTATTCATCGACGAATATATAGTCCAGAAATTGCGCTGGGGCGCTTACATCATTAAAACGACCCCAGCTCAAATACCACAAAACGGTCATAGTATGAGCGCAGCACCCTACTGTACGATTTCCCACTAAGCAACTACAGTAATAAGCAATGATACTCTCTAAAGAATCTGCCCTATGTTGCTCTCTACTTATCAATAAATATGTGTAATAAATCCTGCTACTTACATGTCTCGATTTAATTCTGGCCCTAACTAGATAGTTGTTTTGACCTAATATTAAGGGCAAATCTTCTTCTATCAATTCATTGCTTATTTCTACACTGTAGGTACCATTCGCCCGCACATGCTCCCCATAATAGGATCTTGCCTGTTTCAATTGGTAAGATCCTAAAGCAAATCTTCTTAATTCAATTAATGACAGTCTTGGAAAGTTATTTAGATGGGGAGCACTGCTGTTTATGCTTTGGAAAATCGTACGTCTTCTATTTATATGTTCCCTTTGAATAAATTCCGATAAATAATTTACTGTATTTAATCTCGACAGAGCAATAGTTAGGTACTCCACAGCATCGGGTCTATCATCAATTGTAGGATGGAACTTATTCAAAAGGGAACAAGCTATTTTGAAATCAGTCATAAGGTGACTTGACGCTCTATTAAAATATTCCTGGCGAAATAGTTTAAAATCTCTTTTGATTCTCCCATTTACAACCTCTACCACCCACCGGCACATTGTTACACATATAGATTTATTAGCCTGGTGGGTGGTTAATTGATGTTCGTTTTCCGATAATGACTCGGGCATGTGAGTTTTATAATTATAGCGTTGTAACTCAGGAATCACATCTCTAAATCCTCTGTCCAAAATGAATACATCACCGGGTCTAAAAAATGAGCGCATGGGACCATTTTCAGTAGTAAACAAGTCACTCATAATTGATGAGTCATTTTTTGTGGCTTCATATGGCCCCACGCTCTCTAAAATATATCCATCGCAGCAAACAAATAAAAATGGTTTGACGAGATTGGCATATTTATGCAGACTATACGTTCGTTTTTGATACAAATAATTGCTGCTGCTTTGAACATAAACATATGTGCCATCACATATTACAATAGCAGGTTTAACATTTGAAGCCATGTTGGCATCCCCAAAAAAACCCTCCGGTATGATTCTATTCCGTGATGCAACATTTTGGATAGATATGTGATTTAATCCTAAATGTCGAGAAACAAACTGTTCATTTTAACAATTTCTCACAATATTCATTTTTCTTTCCAAAGTGGATCTTGGCATTTTAAAAAAAGTTGACAGTCTTTGATTACTGTCACCTGTTCTGAGTTTTACCAAGAATATGCTGAGAGCAACAGAAGGATTTGGAAAGTGATCATATAATATAGGGTTAAAATTCAGAAGCTCAGTAAAAATATTTTATTTTTTATGATAGTTACAATATTTATTATAACTACAAAGTAGTCAAATAAAAGCCCTCTTCCTCTCTCCTACGTTTGCTGTGCCCGACAGGGTCCACAATGATGATTTCTGTAAAACCTACCACCTAAGTTCACATGTGAAAGCAATAAATATATTGAGTATTGAGAACCAAGCAGTCTTTAAAACTAATCTATACAGTAAGCTTAACTACCCCTCTTTGCAAGTAAGCTAGAGTAACAAATCTTCACAAATACGTAGCTTGGGGAGCTCCTAAATCCGGCAGACCGCCGATCGATTCAAGTGCGCCGCAGCAGTGCATTAGTTTACGACTGCTGGAAATTGGATTTGAGGAACTGACTGTGAATTTCTGGGATCTTTGCAAGATTGGCTCTTCGTGACTGAGCTGTTCGTAGGTTAATCTATAGTCAAAGTGGATTTTGAATGTAAGTATTTGTGTGCCGCGATTTACCTTGTAGATAGAGTTCTTGGTTTCAACTTCTGAAAATTATTTCATCAAAATTGTTGTTAAATGATGAAGACATTTTCATAAGAAGTGAGTCAGTGTTTTTGTTAATGACTTGTAGTGCGCCAGCAGGGCGGAGAAGTTTCTAGGTTTAAGACGCGTTGGAATAAAAAAAAAACGACGGTCTCGTTTTCACGGTTTTTTTAATGAGTGAACTAATTTTCAATGTAAAGTTAACATAGATAATGAATGCACGCGTCAGAGCGTCAGTGTTACAGTGTTATAAGTCCTTAATAACAACGATACACCATTACCGTCTTACACATTTCACACAAATCATTTATTCAAATTAGGCTACAAATCAGCATTTTTGAACGTCGTTTTTTACGTTCAAAAACACACTAGGCACCTACATAAAACAGTCCTCCAAAACGATTTCGTTTTCAAAAGGGCGATAACAAAGGTAAACTCTGATAGTTTATACAATCCATCCATCCATAGCATACTAAAAACTTAGGTAGGTAAGTACTGCAAAGGTACATTCTGCTTATGCACTAACACTACGTTTAGCCATCATCATAAAAAAACTCAGTAACAAAGCCCTTAAGCGTAATACCACAGAATACTTAAAGTACTACGTACAGAAAGGCCACTCCCTTCCCCGCACTAACATCAGTTACCGCACCTCACCCCGCACTTCGGCGTATTCGTCGCAGTTCTTTAACAAGAACCCTTATGGATTCGTCATGTCTGTCTGTCTGTCTGTCTGTCTGTCCGTCCGTCCGTATGTCACAGCCACTTTTTTCCGAAACTATAAGAACTATACTGTTGAAACTTGGTAAGTAGATGTATTCTGTGAACCGCAGTAAGATTTTCACACAAAAATAGAAAAAAAACAATAAATTTTGGGGTTCCCCATACTTACAACTGAAACTCCAAAAATTTTTTTTCATCAAACCTGTACGTGTGGGGTATCTATGGATAGGTGTTCAAAAATGATATTGAGGTTTCTAATATCATTTTTTTCTGAACTGAATAGTTTGCGCGAGAGACACTTCCTTTCTTCTGTACATTACCATGTAAACTTCCACCGAAAATTGGTTTGAACGAGATCTAGTAAGTAGTTTTTTTTTAATACGTCAAAAATCGAAAACCGCAATTTACCTTTCACAAAGTTACAACGAACTACAAGAACTTTTATATTATGTTACTTGCTGCTACGGAACCCTTCATGGGCGAGTCCGACTCGCACTTGGCCGGTTTTTTAATGTAGTAGTAGTAGGTAATTATTTTGCGAGCGTTGTATGGAGTGTCCGGGGTGTGGTAATACTTCAAACAATATCTCTGAACTTTAAACATAAACATCACTGGAGCAACTCCTACAAGTAGGTACGGGGCCTCCTCATCTCTCAAGAGATGTCCTCGCAGCATCGCGATGTTAGTGCAACAACTTATAATTACTTTGTGAAGCTACTCTTATTAATGAGAGCTGCTGGAGATTTATATTACAGCGTCTTTTGTTTTTGTTTGTGTTTTACGAGTAAGAGATAAAATGGAGGTGGTGTTGTTTTTTTTTTTTTTTGTTGGGTGTTTTCTCATTTTTATTTTAGTATTTGGAGGTTTTGAGAGAAAAACAAAGTTTTTAGTAGGTCGGGTAAAATGCTTGGAATAAAAATTGAATAACGCATTTTAAGTCATGTCCTTGACAGTGTGTTAAAATCAAAATCCATACTATCCATACTAATATTATAAATTCGAAAGTAACTCTGTCTGTCTGTCTGTTTGTTGCCTTTTCACGCCTAAACCACTGAACCGATTTAGATGAAATTTGGTATAGAGACAGTTTGAGTCTTGGGAAAGGATATAGGATAGTTTTTATCCCGATATTCCCACGGGATCGAAACTTATGCAGATGACACCGCGGGGCGCAGCTAGTTTTACATAAACCTACATGGGCACTTATGAAAAGTTATAAGCTAGGGGCCGGTTCCAATTGTTCTTTTCCTATGGAGAAGAGCCGGCAAGAAACAAAAAGAACACATACCTACTAACGTCCCATCACTACAAACTGAAGTCCTGTGCGGGGACTGAAAATATTATTAATAAACTGTTCCATCGAACCGCACGTTTCAAAATTTTGTTTCAGTGGGGTTAGTGGAAGTGCTCAAGTGCAGTTTGGTCAAGTGCTGTTGAAATCGGTGCTCTGAGTGGAATATCGCCTGAATACCAGACGACTTTCACTCAAAAATCTTGTATTATGTAATCTTTTTATACCATACATTCTTAAGATTCATGTTAAACATTGTATTTTATTACCTCGACTAAGGTACCTTAAACATTTCTCCAAGTACAAGTACCTACTTAAATGTACACGAAATAATAAAAAAACGCTTCTATCACGGACAAATAGGTTTACGTAATCCCTAATTAGACTTCTTTGAATAAGCTCGCTACTGAATCGCGGATTAGGTTAAGCAGACAGCGAGCTAATGAGATGCAAATGTTGAGAAGGAATCTGAAATTACATGAATACTAGATTGTATATTTTAAAAGATAAATATTTTTCTTGAGAAACTGCGTAATTAGGAAGCTAGGAATATCTTTCATTGACAACCTTATTCATTACCTTAGAATATCAAAAATGTAATGTCATGAAACATGTTAACGTAGAAAGAAAAATAAATACCATATTCATTACACAATAATAGTCCTCCAGAGCGTAATTTGGCTGTGAGCAACGGAGACTAGCCTTCTGCGCGGGAGATATTATAATGCACAAGTGTGTGCGCAGACATAGGTGCACTCCCTCTTCCCTCACTCTCATAGTCCGATGGGACGGCAATCCGACACGACCGGAGAGAGATCAGGCGCAAGACCAACGGCGTCACACGCATACTTAGGGGCCGTCTCCACGAGCCAGAGAATCGCGGCGATAGTCTCGCCGTGCCATCTTTCGCCGCGATGATATGAGAGAGTGCATAGAAATACGTGGCACGACGATAATATCGCCGCGATTCTCTCGCTCGTGGAGACGGCCCCTTAGCTGTGTCTGTCAGTCAGAAAATGCAGACGCTAGTAAAATAGAAAGAGGCCTCGATAAAACTTATTAATGATTCTTATATCCACATTGATCAGTAAAAAAAAGAAATGCCCAAAGAAAAGAAGCTTTAATTAAGACAGAGCTAAAAGCATAATGAATCTATATATATAAAAATGAAACCCGTTTTCCGTTGTCACGACATAACATGAAAACGGCTGGACCGATTTCGATGAAATTTGGTATAGAGATAGTTTGAGTCCCGGGAAAGGACATAGGATAGTTTTTATCCCGATATTCCCACGGGATCGACATTTACGCGGGTGAAACCGCGGGGCGCAGCTAGTACTTAATAAAAACCTTTCATTAAACCTTAATCTAAAACATGAACCTTTTTTCTTACAGAATCTTTCGTGAAACTAAACTGAAAAAAATACCTCCGCCATTTTGTTTTGACTACTAGCTGTGCTTATGGTTTTACCCACCGTCTAATTTTTCTTTCCGATTTTGACTCTTTTTGCTCGGCTCCTAAAGCCACGGACACGAAGTCAGCGGACGCGGCGCGGCGGCGGCGCGGCGGCGGCGCGGGCCACGGCGCGTTTCAATGCATAGATTTATATGGAACAGGCCTCGAAGGCAGCGCGGCGCGGCGCGGCGAGCGGCATGCGAGCGGTGCGCACCAGTCTAGCGGTGCCCGCGCATCTGTATTGACGTAAAGTTGTTCTCTCGCTTTCTCTTTCTCATAACACAACACTACGCCGCTGCCACGACCTGCCCGCTGGCTTCGAGACCGGGTCTGCGTTGCCGCGCCGCCGCCGCTGGCTTCGTGTCCGTGGCCTAAGGCTCGTATAGCCTATAACCTTCCTCAAGAATTGGGCTATCAAATTCAAGAAGAATTTTTCAAATCCGACTGGTATTTCTAGGGATTAACGTGAAATAACAGCCACATTTCCCGCCCGCGTTATTTCATCGTTTTAGTTTAGCGTTCTTTCTGACCCTTTTCCGTTTTGCTCGACTCCTTAGGGTCATAGCGTGATGTAAAACTTACAACCTTCCTTAAGAATTGCAATAAGAATTTTTATATTCTTTCAAATACAACAAGAATTGTTCAAATCCGACATGGATAGTTTCAAAGATTAGCGCGTTCAAACAAACTCTTTAGATTTTATTATATTAATATAATAATATTATGTATAATAAAAATAGATAGTGAATTATGATCCGACCATTATCCGAACATCAACCCAGCATGTTATCAATTAATGAACTATTCCAAATCGTCAGAACTTTAAGTTTCTTGGGCCAAGTATCGTTCGCTTTCAGTCAAGTTTTGAGGCGAAAGACCTCGGTTTGATAATTAAAATAAATGGTTTACTTTCCTTGTTACATAGTTCCCTTGGTGAAGCTAAAATTGATGTTTTGTTCGATGGTTAATGATGAAACCAGAGACAACGGGAGGCTTGGAATTCGTATGTGTTTTGAACAGAATTGAACATGCATGGAATATGTAACGCAACATACATTTCCTTTACAAGTCAATGTATTTTTGGTTAAGGGGTAAATGCATATAATATACATGTATGCACTACGTCTAAATCTCCGAGTTAACTAAACGAAAACAAACATTACTTCAACAAAATTTTTTTGATATCAATTTTATTCAATTTCGAGCGGCCATTGTTGTTTACATCTTTGGCAAATTTAGAAACTATACTGAGTAATGCGCCCCCGCCCCTCCGTCTCACCGCTCACATACCCAAGGCGCGGCAAACTAGTTCCGCAAGGACTATAGTGATGGGCCGACTATGGGTTTTGCAAATCTTTGACTTGCTATTGTGACTAAACTATCGCATATATTTGATTAAATTTTCGTATGCAGATTGGGAAGGGCATTAGATATATGCAGATTAATCTGTCAAGCGCTGCTAATGAGACACAATTGATTTTTTATTGTTTCGTCGCCGATCGGCGAACCGCGACGTTTGACCGGTTAATTTATTGTCGTATTGTAATCTCCACCTTGTATACTGAACTATAGTTATAATGATTTTGACCGGTATGTATCTATGTATGTTCATCTGTACCCTCATAACTTCTAAACTCCTTATCGTAATTTGACAAATGAGGTACCGTTGGAAGTACCTTGATCGTCCGCTGGTTATAGGCTATGTGACGTCACATTAAATTGAATATGGCGCCATCTTGACAGAAAAAAAAAAAATCATGCCATGTTGGGTATCAAATGAAAGGGCTTAATTAGCACATTTCAAAAATATAAATATTACTGAAATAAGCCCCAAAACAATTAAATAAAAAATAAGTTTAAAAACTAAAATCCGACTACTGAAAAGGATGAAACAAGAAAGATGAAACCTTCCTGTGGTCGCATGCTACCATAGCTTATATGTAGATATGTTAGTACAGCCGGCAACCCTCCTTTTTCCTTCGCAGTAGTCGGGTAAAAACTACACATTCACTGAATTATTTATTGGATCAGCCAAACACACGTCAGATGATACAATCAAACGTAGCCTTCTACGAAATCGTAGCTTACCACGCCATCGTAGCGCTACGCCGTAGCAACAAATCGCATTGTTGCAGGTTGGTAGGCCATGATTTTGTTTGATTATTGATTTGGTACCGACTGCAATACAGTTTTTTTTTTTTAATAACTAGCTGTGCCCCGTGGTTTCACCCACATAAGTTTCGACCCAGTGGGAATATCGGGATAAAAAGTAGCCTATATGTTAATCCAGGGTGACAGCTACCTCCATACAAAATTTTATCAAAATTGGTCCAGCTGTTTGAGCGTGAAGAAGTAACAAACATATAAACACACACACACACTCTCAAACTTTCGTCTTTATAATATTATAGTGTGATGCTGTTTTTTTTATTTTTGTATTCACTTCTTATCTGCCGCATGTCAGACGATCAATGGACCAAACTTACTACTCAAAGGGTCCCGCATAGTGGCAAATGACATCGGGGCAGGCCCAGACGGAGATGGTGGGATGAGCTAGACCCCTTTAACCTTTTAACCGCTTACGTCGGATTAATCCGACAAATATTTTCGTGTCCATTCCGCCAGAGTCGTATATATACGACCAAATAACACAGCTCGTTTAATCTGTATTATTATTACATCATCACAGCTCGTTTCATCGGTATTTATTTTTCGTTTTTTTTTTTTTTTTTTTTCGGGCGCTGGGGGCACGACAACTGATGTAAAGTCGGGCAGTTAAAAGGTTAATAAAGATAGGTCCTTGGCAGCTCTGGACGGAGAGATGTGGAAGGACAGTTGGGAGGCCTTTGCCCAACAGGGCGACATCAAGGGCTAGTAAAAAAGAAAAAAACAAAATAGCTTCCTAACTAAATTCTCCAGAACAAGCTCGCAACAAGAGAGTATAACAAAGCTGCCAATAGCTCTCTCATTTTTTTAATTATGACTCTTATGACTGACGTACAAACGCCAGCATCTCAAGCTACCCCAATCTGTCGAATTTCTTTGATAGATTTTCAACTTTACTACAAAGGAATAAGGTTCTTATTCAATTGGGAAAATTTGACAGATTGCCTCTCAGATTGATTTTGAGATTTGATTGATTGATTGTTGTTTGATTTTGTTTTGCCTCTGTACATTTAAGCGGGCACACCGCGACGCAATGATCAAACCATTGCTTACTACGGGCGGGCCGCACCGCGCTTTTTTTTTATATTGAAATGCGATGCGCTGCGGCCCGACGTGTGACCCGAATCGACGAAAACTGGCAAACTCAACTGTCTAATCGGTAAAACTGACGAATCAGTAAAACTGAATAATCAACGAAACTGGCGAATTAAAGAAACTGACGACTGAGGGAAAGCGACCAGTGATACGCGGACTCTAATGATACCTATCTCACTCGGTACATCTCCATTGTTACAGCGATGTCGTCGTGCCGTGTCGCGGCATGCGTGGCTGCGCTTGCGGCGGTGAGCTGCGCGCTGCCGCACACTGTCCTCGCGCTGGACCTCAACAGGCTCTATGGACACCATACTAAGCGCTCCGGTGAGTACCACTAGTCCACTACCAACTTCAACATTTAGATGAAGGATATACAGCTAACAATCACCGTATTGCGTAATAAACTTTCAGTCACAATCTGAATCATTTTGAAGGATATTACTAATCCATTGCTTCATATGTTCGTAAAAATTGTCTGCTCAGCAAAGTAAATAACGCAATGGATGTTGTCGAACTGTCAAAATGAAAAGCATTGCTACTGTAAGGTGTGACGCAATCGTCCCGCGTATTCCTCCCCAAGCATCGCCCTAAAGACCGACTCTGTGCCTTTTGCATCCAACGATCATTTGATGCTAATGCAAGGTCAGACTGCAAGGTCATATGCAGTAATGGTAACGCAATAGTATAAAGTAATACAATAGGCTCCTATCACGAACGCGCGGAGTAAACGTTACGTGAACTATTTTAATATAAATAAAAATACTCGTTTCGTGCATAATATTTTTACATAATTCGTATTCATATCTATGGGATTTAATCTGTTTGTACTCTTTGTAAACACAACTAAAGTGCGCGTCGGTTCGTGAGATAATAAAAAACAATACCACAATAAACCTATTTCTGTAGACAAGTGTTTCTGCTGTGTTTCCATTTGATTGGATTGGTTTCTAATGTAGGTATTTACAGGCTCATTACACGTTTAATCTTTGTCTCCCGAATGACAACGCATCTAATCTGCGTTCTCGATTTATTTGCCAAAATGTAAACAATGAGTTTATGAAAAAAAAACTGTGGCGAACCAAACTAATTGTTTATGGTTCCCACTATCACATTATAAAGACAACACTACGCGGATCTGCGGATCTAGAGTAGATGTCTATGGCACAAAAAGTATCTAGTTGGTCTGAATTTGAAAACCACTATTACTCCTCTCCACAGGACTTATTACGATGTTATTACCTAGCATTTAAGTAAACGTGTACCTATTCCTTCGCTGCCCCTTGGATACTATACCGTGTGCTGTGACATAAATACACATCTACAAGAACTGGATCTAGTTTCATTTATATAAACAAGGGCGCCATAACGCGCCTAAAAAACTTTAATTCCTACACAATAAAGTTCAGTTTACGCTGCAACTTCAAACATTTTTATAACTTTTTCAATTGTGCTAGTCACTCTGAAATCAACTTAATTGTTATTAAAATAAAGTTTATATACATATTTGTTTAACTTGAAATAGGGTGGGGGTGTGCAGCACTGCGCAGTTTACATAGCTTCTGGCATTGCAGATGTCCAAATAGGTAACGATGACCATTTACAGTGGCGTGCATTGCATATAGGCATATAAGCAGTGCCTACCTCGATATATCAACATAAGCCTGTCAATTACATTTTAGTGTGTGTGCCCCATTAAGAAACTCACTAAATTATCATACCTAACAAAAAACTAAATCTTCATACAAACACGCGCGGCAGTAGGCAGTCGTCGGACGGCCTACTCGGCTCCCGTATGTACTATTCGCACATTGTCATTGGTCTTACTCGTTCAAGTTAATGCGACAAAATTAAAAATACGTACGTCACACGCTGTGACGTTGCAAAACTAATACTAGCGACACCTGTCGTGGAATAGCGATTGACATGGTGGTTTACGTTACGCAAAGACGGTTTTTTGTGTTTAATAAATTAATTACAGTTTAACAGTTAATTAAAACAAATAAACAAACATACATAATTCACCATATTTTTAATTAAAAAACAATGTCGAATGTATTAAAGATAAAAATCGATAATAATCTTATATAGTCTGTGGAAGATTATTCGAGAAACTGTCAGATTGGTTTGGAAAAAACGGTGTTCCGTGTCCGGTCTTTTACGACCAAGAACACGAGCCTGGGGGCTGTTTGAGAGGGACTTTATATCCTGAGAGGAACGGGATGTGCCCAAATAACCCAATGGGGTTTTAATATAAATCCAGAAAGAGCAGAATCCTGTGAGTATTCAACCATTTGCTTTATTCTTGCTGGTTAGCCTATAGCCCAGGTCTCTTGCATGTGTGTTCTGACACGGGGACGTTGTTGCAGGTCTGGCTTGTTATGCTAGCCTTCTTTTGATTGGTGCTATGCGCAGCTAAATTGATGCCTGGATGTTGCGCCGTTGTGTGATGATTTGGAATTCATCAGAGCGCAGGCGGCTTTAAGGTTATCCCTTGCGGTGTGGTCATCCGACGTTCAGGAAGGCCTTACTTAGCCGGTTCCCGGTTATGAGGGAAGTACGCCACTCCAGGTAACGAAAGCGTCACCATCTCGTCCGTAGGCCGCGTTCGCGTGTGCTCACAGGAACCTCCTGTGAGCGAAGCCAAGGACCGACGATCCGTCAACTGACTGAGGTCAGAACTAACTGATTGGTATTAACTGAGTTCAAAACTGAGAGGTTATTGTGTAAGAGTATAATTTAACCTATGAGAGAGTTAGGCCTTTTGTAAAAAGGCTAGGTGTTAAGACCAGTTGTTCGTAAAGATATTGTGTCTCGGGTTTGCTTCCCCATATGAGCACAGTCCAAATAGGTCGACACATGTACGTGAGCTAGTAAGGTTATTGATCTATTCCCTCGCGGACTCGCATAGCGACTCTGAGAAACTGCTATTTGTCTCATGCAGGTTTTCACCCATACCACTAGGTACGGAGACTAGTTGTGTGGGTGAATGCCATTGTAGCAGGGAAAGAGGCATTATTTTAGTGGCTCGCCACTTTGTTTGTATGTGTGCCTTAATTATGTATTAATTCCAATAAACTTGTATTGTGTAAGAAGGTACTTGTTTAATTGAATCTTTCCCTAGCAGAATATACCCTATAAATTTACTTTAGCACGGTGGTGAGTAGTATAGTTCAAATAGAAACCATCATCAGCTTGTTTCCAATTAATTTCTGTAAACTACGCACGGGCCAGTGTTACAACGCGTATTAGCATGATGGTCGACCTTCGCAATTTATCACCCTTAAGTAGGCATGCCTATTGCCTACTCAAATAACCACACTTTTGACCTCAATTTTTTTCTGATTAGTGACCGCGTTTGTCTAGACTAGACCCGGCCTAGTGCCTACCTATTCTGAAAACCAATGCACGCCACTGACCATTTACCACTAGGAAGCCAGCCAGCCTGATTGCCAATAACTTAAGATAAATAGCACTTTCGGTACGTTAACTACGGTCTACGGTAATGGCGGACTTACGAGTCGTGGGTTCGAACCCAGACAGGCGCTTTACTTTGTGTAATTTCATCACCACTGCTCTCAAAACGGTGAAGAAAAACATCGCGAGGAAACCGGCATTTCCAAGAAATAAAAATTCGAAGACATGTTGTGACATCTACCAACCCGCACTGGGCCTACGTGGTAGATTATTAGCCCACTCCCTCTCGAAGAGAGGAGGCCTGTGTCCCAGCAGTGGGAACATTACCTGTAGGCTGATTCTCTGTACATCATTTGTTACTTCTTCACGCTCAAACGGCTGGACCAATTTTGATAAAATTTTGTGTGGAGGTAGCTGACACCCTGGATTAATATATAGGCTACTTTTTATCCCGATATTCCTACGGGATCGACTTTTACGCGGGTGAAACAACGGGGCGCAGCTAGTTAAAAATAAAAACACACACAGACTTTACGGATACCGGCAACCGATTAATTTGTCGAAACATAAAACTGAATTTGTCTTTGTCACCTTCCTGAAAGCTTTCAAAATACCACGTACCCAATTAAAATATAATTGAAAACCCGGGACATTGGAAAAGTCCGTTTTATTTCGAATAATGTCAAAGAAGACAGGGACCGAACGGATTCCAATTGTTAGTCTCTTGTTAGCCTTCCCAATTGTTCTCTTGTTTCATTCGCTAATTGAACTCTTGAAGGGTGGTGATAATTTCGGTTGTTGGTTTTGTATTCATTGAAACATTTAACCCTTCGTATACGCTCTGGAACGTGGATCCACGCCAGACACAATAGCTTTTTAATTGTTTCTGCAATTAGGGCAATCAGTTTTGTCCTCTTGGTTCCGATTGACAAAATATTAAACTATAACGGTTTTGGAAAATAGGTACCTATTCTCACTTTACGATTAATTTTCATGATAGATATAATAAATTCGACCTTATAAATACTGACTTGTAAATACTCCTTATAAATGCAAACTAGATATCAGGATACTACCGTTTAAAAAATCCTACTCAATTTTGATCTAGTATTAATCAAATATCGAGCAAAAACATTGGACACAATCCGTCATCAAATATTCGTTAAAAATTTACACAATTCAAAACAAACATCGTCACAATGAAAAAGTATCAAATGAATAACAAAAAATATGCCTAAAAAACAATAGCATTTTTACCAAAAAACGACAACGTTCCACGAAGATAAATCCTAAACATTTTTGTTATTTTATCACTCTGTTCCACCAGTCCATTTATTTTCAAAGCGTTCCAATTTCAAAAAAAAAGTAGCCATGTTGTTTTACCCGATTGCCGCGAAGTGCACTCGTTCATGTTTCAACAGGCGTGATTGGTAATCAAAGCTATCGATCGCTAAAAGCTCATATTGTGCGGGAATCAGTTTACCAATCACTTTGCTACCAATCAAATGGGAAAATGTACGTAAAACTACACCCTTCAAAACAAGCTTGTTAAACATCGTATCAAAGAGTCGAGTCTATGATTACAACAATAGGTTTTAGAAATACTCTTTGATTTTATCAATAGCTTCTTCTTATTGTCGGATTTTCTTATCTACGCGACTCAAATACACTTGGGAGCAAATAAATCGAGCCACTTCCTTTTTTCACGTATAATGGTTATTATTTTTGGTATTATGGAACGTATCAAATCGAAACATATATCGCCTAAGAGCTTATTTAATAATCTTTACAATGAGGGTAAATTATTGAATGATAACCTTATTTAATGATAAATTATTGGCTCTGAAAGAAAAACGGTAATTTTGATAGAAAATTGTCAGTCCAGAAAAAAACAATTAAAAACAAAATTATGGTATAAACTTATTCTTAATATCTTGTATTACCCCCCCTTGCCCTGATTTCGATAGATTTTCTGGACTGTTTTAACCCTACAATTTTCTATCAAAATTACCGTTTTTCTTTCAGAGCCAATAATTTATCACTAAATAAGGTTATCATTCAAAAATTTACCCTCATTGTAAAGATTATTAAATAAGCCCTTTGGCGATATATGTTTCGATTTGATACGTTCCATAATACCAAAAATAATAACCATTATACGTGCAAAAAAAAGCAAGTGGCTCGATTTATTTGCTCCCAAGTGTATGAAGAAACAAAACCACGTTGTAAAATACAAATGAAAATGTTGCTTAAATATTTAGAACTTGGTAAAACACAAAGGAAATACGCAGCCATTTCATCTGAGCTTTCAACACACTCCGAAACACGGTGTTAATTTGTGAATCATTTCAAGTCAGACCGAGATAACATAATATATTCAGAATACTGATTAGACTACGAACTCATTTCGACGTTTGAGAGACTGAACAGATCTACAGGGTGTTACGGAAAGGGTATATCAATACAAACGGGTTGAAGAGTGTATCTGGTCTAGAATCTCTGTACAAAATTTCAGCTCAAAAGCATTAACTTTGAAAATGCTTAATATTTTTTTATCTCGACATCACGGCGCTGCACTGGCGCGCGGCGGCGTGATGTGCGTGTACTAGGCGCACAGACACACTACAGATAATGGATAATGACCCTCGTAGTGCGGTGACACGTTTGTTATGATTTCAATTAAATAAACTATCGAAATAAAAAAATATAGAAGTGTAACGAGATTTGCACACCGCAACGACGCCCTTCGAGTAAGCATGAAAAGAATTGTGTACCGCGGGGAGGTCAGCGGTGCCGTGTTGTAAAGTTTGTCGAAGTTCAGTTGGTAAGTCAAGCCTATGTCCAGCAGTGGACTGCGATAGGATGAGTGATTGAGATAACTAATAATATGGTTGTATCACAAGTGTTGTCATCTTCACAGAAAGGCTTCTCCTTTGCACACCATTCAACTCGATTTTCGGCAACCCTCATTTTGCTGCCACCAGTCATTATGGCGAAGATCGTCGCTCCACCTAGCCTGAGGGCATCCTACTTTACGTTTGCCGATTCGCTGTCTCCACTCAAGAATACGTCTACCCCGACTGTTATCGGTTCATATTCATATTCATATTCATTTATTCACATTTAAATAGAGTAAATACAATTGGTGGTGCTCCATGTTACATTATTTGGTCTTATAGTCTATTTAGCCTTATTATGGCATGTGAATCTACATAATGCAAGATATTAAATTAATCTAATACATAAAAAAGATAAAAAGTACGGGTATTTAGCCAAAAATCAAACATGTCCTCGAGATTCATAGAGCCTAATGTCAAATATATCGTATAGTAGTAATCATAACAATGTCAAATAATAATAATGTCAAATAATAATAATAATGTCAAATACATGTCAGCTTACAATGTCAACATTATTCCTGTAACCACTCATTTATTGAGTAAATCATTTTATTAAGAAGTAGCTCTTTAAGCTTTTTCTTAAATTTTGGAAGTGGGAGATCTTTAATGTCTGATTGCAATCTATTATAAATTTTAATACACATCGCTGAACAGTTTTTTTTAAACACCGCAGTCTGTGGTGCAAATTCTAGCACTAGTCGCTGACCATGCCTTGATTTACGAGGATGGGTATTATCACGTGTATAAATATCATTAGCTTTCACAAATAGGCTAGAGTTGGATTTTACGAAGACACATATTTCAAAAATGTACATACTCGGTAGAGGTAATATTTTGAGCCTCTTAAAGTGAGGCTTACAAGACTCATAAGAGGGAATGCCAACAATTGCTCTTATACATCGTTTCTGGGATAGAAACGCCCGCTGGTAGTCTGTTGAGTTTCCCCACAGTATTAATCCGTACCGTAACACCGAAGCTACATAACCATGATATGCCAATAATACCGTACGTTGTGTTGATGTATTTCTTAGTCTGTTTAACACATAAACAAAACTACCTATTTACTTTTTTGCAGACTCCATCAATATGTGCTTTCCAATCTAGATACTTGTCCATGGTGAATCCTAGAAATCGCACATTGGTAGATTCACTAATTTGTGTACCGTCATAGGAAATATGCCTTGGAACGATCTTTGATCCACGGGTTTGAAATTGCATAAAAGTCGTCTTACTGATATTTACCTTCAAATTGTTTCTTACTAGCCATCCTATGACTAAATCAATAGTATTATTTATATCAATGTCAAGGTTATTATTAATTATATTTTCGTATGTTAATATTATAGAGATGTCATCCGCGAATAGTATACATCTATTAGTAGTAATGTCAGGTAAATCATTAATATATATAATAAAAAGAAGGGATCCGAGTATACTTCCTTGCGGGACGCCGTAACTGTTGACAAGATACTCAGACCTCTCTTGTTTTACTACGGCGTTTTGCTCCCAAGCTATTTCGACGCATTGTTCACGGTTATCTAAGTATTTTTCTAACCATTGTCGAGCTGGGCCTCTGATACCATAGTTATCCAACTTTTCTATAAGCAGTTCATGAGAAACAAAGTCAAATGCTTTTGACATGTCAAAAAATATCACCATTGTCTGCTTTTTCTTATCAACATTAACTAGGATATTGTGCACTAAATCAAATGCGGCAAGTGTCGTTGATTTTCCCTTTTGAAATCCATACTGTTCCTTTTTAATTAGTTTATACTTATCCAAATACGCAGATAATCTTTTATGCATAGCCTTTTCAAATATTTTGGAGATAATAGGGATTAAGGCTATGGGTCTATAGTTACTCATTTCTGTTTTATCTCCTTTTTTATGCAATGGCTTGACTACTGACTTCTTTAACCGGCTGGGAAAATTTCCTTGTTCGAAGGATAAATTTATTAAGTAACTTAACACCGGGACAATACTGACGACGCATTTTTTTAAAATGTCAGTTGTGATACCATCATAACCAACAGAATTAGTATTATTTAAGGACATAATAATATTTGCCGTTTCAACGTCCTCTATCGGTGTAAGAAATATGCTATTACTTGCACGGTTTTTATTTGTGTTTTGTATGTTCCCATTATCGCTGTTTGCTAGTTGTATTAGGTAGTTATTGAATTTGTTTGCTATTTCGTAAGGGTCAGTTGCCATACCACTCTCAGTTTGTATTTCATTTATGAATTCCTGACGGGCATTACTTTCCATATCCTCGTTAATGACCTTCCACGCTGCGTTACAAATATTCTTAGATTTATTTATAAAATTTTCATTACAAATTCTTTGTGACTTTGAAATACAGCGCCGTAATAAATTTGAATACCCTTGATACTTAGCTTTATTCTCTTTTGTTCGTTTTTTATAAAAATTAAATCTTAGGTGTCGTTTGGTTTTACAGCTAAGACGTAATCCCTTAGTAATCCACTTTATATCCCGGTATTTTGTAATAATCATTTTTCTAACCCTTGGGAAACATAATTCAAAAAAAAAACCTAGATCATCATAAAAATTATTAAAAGCTAAATTCATGTCAGATTGTTTGTAAACACTATCAAATGTTAAACTTTCTAGGCTCTCCCGAAATTTCCGAATATTTTCCTGACAGAAATCTCTCTTTGTTATATAATATTTTGACGACTGAAAGATCTTGGTTTTTATTGTCAGTTCTACCATCTGGGCTGTGTCATGATCGGAAAGTCCCAGCTTCAATATTTTACCAGATGCTTTTTTTACATTACTAATTATATGGTCTATGCAGGTATTTAGTCTTGTTGGCTCGTTAATATGTAATGACAGATTATAATTATGTAGTATGTCAAGTAAATTTTTTACCGCTTTACATTCCCTGAGCGTGTTAACATTAATATCACCAGCGAGTACAATTTTGTGTCGGCAGTATTTACTGTTAAATAATAGTTTATATATAGGTTCTATGGCAAGCACAAGTTTTGTGCGTTATAAAACAGACGATGTTTGATTAATTTGCAACGTTTTTCTTAGTGACAGAAGGTCACTAAGGTCTTCTTAGCGTGTCGATAGCAATCTAAATGGACTCGGCCCAGAATCCGGCTACTTATTTGGCGCCATCACTAGCGTCCATCAGTTCTGTAACGTTCAGCTGACAGGACACGCAGGGCACGATATTAAGTGTCCCATCGTTTGTGGAACAGCACCACATTTACACTCCAAGGCGGAGTCGTCTATAATCTTAGTGACCTATAAGTTTCATAAAGCTAGTAGGAATGAGCCTACCCATTTTTTTGTGTTTGAAAGTTAATTTCGCTGAATATGTTATGAGACTAGGGTTGTCTGGTTCCACGGTGCTTCATTCCTTGCATGTTATCGACGGCTGCGGTTGCCTGTCCCGTTGACGTGTATCGCTTGTTTGTTTACCCATCAGCAAGTTAGATAACAGGACACTTCCCCAAGGTTTGCTGAACGTAGTTAAGCAACGTCAATCTGATAATTCACTTTTGTACATTAAAAGTTAGTATCATTCGACAAAAAAAACCTAGGAATCCCTTTTCCAGAATGTCGAAGAAACAATAATAGGTGATTAAGGATTTAGACAGTCGAGACTCATCCATACTATCCATACTAATACTATAATATTATTAATTCGAAAGTAACTCTGTCTGTCTGTCTCTCTGTTACCTCATTACGCTTAAACCGCTCAACCAATTTAGACGAAATTTGGTATAGAGATAGGTTTTAGAGAGATAAAAAGTATCCAATGTCCTGTCCTGGAACTCATTCCAGGACAGGACATTGGATACTTTTTATCCCGATATTCCCCCGGGATCGTGACTAATGCGGGTGAAACTGCGGGGCGCTGCTAGTTTCTCATAATTTAATCTTACAATCAGCGTGAGAAATGAAACAGCTGGGAATCTATATAGGATTGAAAGAGAAATGATAACAAAAAGTTCTATTGTTTTATTTAATAGAGCGGAACGATTCTTTAATATTTCTTTGGAAACAGGAAAGATCATTAATTACCGCCATCTCTTAAATAAAAGATTAATTTGTTAAGTACTTGTTTACCTGAAAAATTTGCGGAAATTACTTTTCTTTCAAGACTAAGATGAATGAGACTTGTTTCAAAGAAAAGATAAAGGGTAAATATGGCGGATGAAGGGTTAGAAAGAAAATTATTAATGGCAGGTAAAGAGTTCAAAAGATATTTAGAAAAATATATACACAACCTTTATTTCGCTTCAATAAATTCAAGCCTTTCTCTTACAATATTTTCGAAACGCCAGTTACATTCTTGTATCATATTTCTTATAGTATTTTCCTTGGAACATTAATACAGAAAGACAGTTGTATACTTTACCATCAAAGGTAGAATCGACAAAATGTTGCTTGTCTATTCTTCTTCGCTCGTATTGGAGCCTTAAAATCAATACTCACTAAACAATTTTAAAATCATTGCAATAATTCTTCTTCAATTCAATTCAATTCATTTATTGGTGTGATTTTTGGTACATTTTACATGAGATCTTAATAATAAATAATTAGTGCCTCAAAAATCTGTACACTCTTTCACATAGTCAGTCATTATTATAAAAAAGAATAGTGAACATATTAGAATAAAATAATAATTACAATAAAACCCAAAATAACTGAAGACAGATAAAACAAGCAAAAACATTAAACAATTAACAAATAATGAATGGAATTAAAGATAATACAATGTCAATAATAGAATATAAAAAGAATAAAATTTACAATGTCAATTAATAAATATTAATGTCAAATAATTTACAATTTCTCATTAAGGAATTCGTCAATAGTATAATAACATTTTTCCAATAGTAGATCCCTTAATTTGTTTTTAAAATGAATAATGTTTAAGTCCTTAATTCCATTTGGTATCTTATTAAATATTTTTGGGGCCATGCAGAGTATGCTCTTGTGCATCAAGGCGGTCTTTGATGGCCGAACGCATAATTCATGTCTATATTCTGGTCTAATAATTTTATAGCGATTTTCAGATGCTTTTCTGAATAGATGCATGTTCTTTTTAACAAATAAAGCAGTCTCAAATATGTACAAGGAAGGTAAAGTCATTATTTTTAACAATACAAAATAAGGTTTGCAGCTATCAGTTACTTTTATACCGGTAATAGCTCTGATGCATCTTTTTTGCGATTTGAACACCATGTCCTTATTGCAGGAGTTACTACTTCATCACCTTCATTAAATTTTCCTTAAACCAACGTACACTACAGGCGGGCTGGACCGCACAGTTTGTATGAAAATGTGTTGCGCTGCTGCCCGTTGCGGCTGTAATGAGTGTCGTTTTGTAAGTAAATGTATAGTTCCTAACCATAAGGATCATCATGTTGCCCCTACAAACGAGACTTGAATACCATCATACCGATTAGAACGAGGTCCTCTGAACTTTAAGATGGACCCCCATGGGATTAGTACCTAATATGATACATCGTTATGGCACCTTAAAATATAACCTGTTTTACACAACAAGCATTTTAATCGGCCCGACAAAATGGGGCAAATAGAACATGATATGGAATTTCAAACTTTAAATTAAGTTACATCAAGTCTCACTTGTTCGCCACAAAACCTACTTCATATGTACATATATTCATTTATTGTTTTCCATAATGTATAAACGATGGATATGTATTACAAAAAGGCTTATAGCCAGGTACAAATTATGAACCTTGCATGATATATGATACGGTTCACTAATGTTTCACCAAAACTCCATTGCCAAATTTTTTGTTAACAACCAACGTTTCGTATACCTACTATTTCTTTCACAAACAACTCATTCCGCAAATGTTTTATTTTATAAACACTCGCTTTACAAACATTTATTTGGCAAATGCTTCTCTTTACAAATGTTACGGATGATATTTAATCATTTATACATTTTTCATTTAATATTTAGATTCTTTTGGAAAAATAACGTTTATACAAAATATCATTTTATAATACACTAGCGACTGCATTAAAATCCGTTGCGTAGTTTAAAAGATCTAAACTTACAGACAGCGGGAGTGACTTTGTTTTACACTATGTAAAGATTTTCTAAACCAGTCACAAAGTGATCATGACGGTATTCTCCATTTGGGTCAAATAATTTTCAGGCAAGTATTTTTTTCTATATAATCTAGTCGTTTCTGGCACTCGCCGGCCGCTGCCGCGGCCGGCGAGTGCTTCGCTCGCTTCGCTCTGTCGGCTCGTGCGTAGGGGGTCACAGTTTTAACCTAACCTAACCTAACTTTTTTTTTTATAAATAACCTAATCTAACTAGTTCGGTTCCGGGTAGCTCACTAAAAATAATCTCTTTTTTTCTATTAGCGCAAGTCGATGAAAGAATGAGTTTCATTTTTAGGAAATTGCGTAATGATAAGTCAATATGTAAAACGTTTTTATTCCAAACGTTGTTTTATGAGATAAAATGATTAAAAAATGAATTGTTTGTCAAATAACACGTTATTAAACAAAAGTTTACTGGGTGATTATTTTGTAAAGTGAATTTTTTGGCAAGCTTGTTGTTGTATAATGGTGAAATGACAAATCATGTTTTTGCCAGTCGTTGTTTGTCAAGTAAAAATTTGTAAATTAATTTTTGGTGAACCGACAGGGCACCATATGATACAGCAACAGGACATTCTTTTTTTAATACTAAGAATGTAAGAATAACGATTATTTGGACATAGTTCATTAAACATAAAATACAAATAACAAAAAAAAATAACATACAGTCGAATTGAAAACCTCCTCTTTTTGAAGTTGGTTAAAAAAGCGAAAAAGAAACAAAAGTGTGTGCCTCACGGCTGCGCCAATAGGGCTTTTATTTCCACCCACTACTACTAAAAAACCCTAGAAAACTCTAGTGGACAAAACGTTACCTCTATTTCAATAAATAAAGGAGACACAGAAAAGAAGACACACAGAAAACAGAAGAGACCTTTTTCTCTCTAAAATCCGAGACAAAAGGTCTTAAATTAAAAAAAAACCTGAGTGTGCTTATGACCACACGACTGAAGTGATACTTCTAACGTATTTGGCTATGAGAGGAAGAGAGAAAGAAAATTTGCGCGCGCACTGCTTTCTCTTGCTTATATCCCCCACTCAACTCCCGTTCGCCTCGCCCGATCACACTTTTCGTAACGCTTACGTCACGCGTTTGCCAGCTTACTCCCCAAGTCAAGCGTGCGTAAAGAATTTTCACTTCAAAAAAAGTATATTATGTTATAACGACACACAAAATGTCAAACCTAAATACCATAGCCGACACAGACCGACTACCAATTACACAGCTCTCTCAAAAATCAAGAACAAATTCATTTCTCTACGGGATACTTTACTAACTCCGCTATCGTCCTTAACTCAAGGGAATAGAGTCTAAAATCGTTATAAAAGTTAAAGAAACTCTGTGTCTCATTACTGACATCTCAAGGGGCTGTCCCCATTATCTTGCTAACTGTATCTGGAGTAATCTGTGTCCGTGGGTCAAGTTAGAGGCGGTAGCGGTAATATGTAGGTTTTATAATATTACTAGCTGTTGCCTGCGACTTCGTTTACAATCGAGGATGGAAAATAGCCTATTTCCTCACCTAGATCTTGGTCTATCTTTTTGCCAAATTTCATCCAAATCCATCCAGCCGTTTTCGCGTGATTGTAACAAACAAACAAACTCAGTTTCGCATTTATAATATTAATTAAGATAAGGATTGGTTTAAGTATAATTAATGGCGGTGGTGTTTTAATGGTTTGGTTTGTTTGGGTTAAAATCCGGGCCACACAACAATTTGACTTTTTCAATTCATATTAATTCAATTTCTTATTTTACCTTGGACATCATTGACATCGGTAAAGAAAAATATTGTGAAGAAACCTGTAATTATTAATATATGTATGTATGAAATGCTCATGCCTTTTATCTATGAGAAAAAATTATTACCCTACTGCAGGGCAAAGGGCCTTTGCCGTGCAGTAGGAAAATAACAGGCTGGTACTTATTATTTTTGTTTGTAAAATGTATTTTCTCAGGTTCCAAGAACCTGGTATTTATTAAAATCTCACAATTATAAACCAAGGTGAGGTTTTAAGTCTGAGTAGACTAGGTGTTTTGTACTGCATTGAAATTTTTGTCTAAATCTAATTGTAAGAATTTTCGAACTATGCGACATGTATTCACTTCTTTTTGTCCTTACTACCTGTCCCAAAACAGAAAAAGTCCCGAGTATTAATTGTTTATTTTTAACTGAAGACTATCTTTAATTTATCAATTTTGTTTTTTATCCTAGGTCATGCGCTCAGTGGTAAGTACTCAACTTATTTCTAAGCATTTAAAGCACAAGTCTGGTTTCATGCAAAACAGCCCCATTTCACAATGAAGCCCTTCTAGTCTACACTATATCTACAATTATTTCATCACCAATAGTCTCCATATGGTGAGGGAAAACATCGTAAGGAAACCGCCATGTAACAAAAATTCGAAGACATGTGACATCTACCAACCGGGCCCGCGTGGTGGATTATGAACCACTCCCTCTCACAGAAAGGAAGCCTGTGTCCCAGCAGTGGGAATATTAAAGGCTGATTATGCCTAGTCTAGACTTATCGAATCCAAATCGTTCAACTGTAAAGTTGGAAACTAAACTCATTAACATCAAAGACTTTCCAAATAAATCCTATGAACAAAGTCTTTTGTAAGTCGAACTTTCCAGAACAATGAAAAGTGTTACGGGTTACCTTTACCAATTTAATATTCCTCTCACAGTCAACGCTTATCATTTTGAAGAGCCTTCGCAAAGTTCAGCCGAAAAAAAAACACCCGAAAAAATTGCCGTAATTAACAATAAGTAAAATAAGGTTATTTTATAATTTACCTGAAGCCATCAAATGAAAGTACTGTCCTCTTCTTAATTAAATTAAGGTGACTAGATTAAATTATGTTTGCAGTAAAAATAAACGCTTGGATACTGTTGAGAGGTCGCCATTTTGTTTTGACATTTAAACGTTCGGCGCAGAACCCAAATAAAAGAGGACCCTTGTCCAATGAAACGTGAAGTTTATTTTTGCTTTAACTTTACAAGGTAATTTTATGTTAATTTAATCAAATGAAAATAAATAAAAATGTTTTAATTATTCTGTTGCTAATTAGTTTGTATAAATCTGCATTTTTATCATTTAATGAAAACGTGAATTCAGGTAACCCTCTGAGCGGTTTCTTTTATCAAAAACACAATGATTACCTACCACAATCCACCGTTGTTTTTTTTTTTTTTTTTGTCAACACAACCTTTGGGCTTGAGATTTAAATGCACCTAAGACTTTTTGCGCATGAGCGTAATCGGAACTAACGCCATCTTTTTTTTTTTCAATACATTCACAAAACAATTTCACAAATGATTTTCATCGTCGTCGTTGTTTTTGTCAAAGTCAGTGGCAAAATATCCTTGTAGCACTTTACGCCTAAACGTTCAAGATATATATACAATATTAATTAGTCTGACGCGATAACTAGAGAATATACAAGGTGGCAGGGACATCGACGCAGAAAGAAAGAGAGAAAAGAGTTTATTTGGAAGTATAGTTCGTGAAACACAAAATTCAAAATTAACAAAAAATAATGCAGAACCCGTCACCACTCAGTATTTATGATTCTGGACCTCGCCGCGTTTAAATTTTTCGTCGGTTATTTTTAAAAAATTGCTGTTTCCTACAAAAGTGCAATTTTACCTTCGCGGTCAAAATGTATGGAACAGCAAATTTTTTTTATAATACCTGACGAAAAACAACGCAGTAGTCCAGAATCATGTACAGTCAGCTTCAGAGAAAAGGAACGCCCTTTGGTAATGACATCAAGAAGTCTTGGGGTGGTTCCTTTTCTCTGACGCTGTCTGTACTAAATTCACGGTAACGGGTTGTACGTCAATGTCCCTGCCAGTCTAAATAATTGCCATACCATTCATCGCTAACCTCTTCCACTTGCTCCAGACACTCTGTCTTCCAAAGCAATTGGTAGCTCCAACGTTTGCTAACTGGAATTACTAAATCAGTTGAACACAGACATTGAACTATACAGGATGTTCCTGGAAGTATGGATCAAATCGAATAGGGGCGTGGGCAAACGTTTTAACAAAAAAAAAAAGAGAAGAGAAATCGAATCGTTTTAAAAAATCTCAAAAAAAACTATCAGGGCTATCGATTTTTTTTTTTTTTAGTTAGCCCTGATAGCATTTTTTTATGATTATTTTCTTTGAGCACTATGCGAAGCGATTGAAAAAAAAAATTGGTCATAACTTTTGAACTGTAAAAAAATTCACCGACATTCTCAGGATTAAAAAGTTTGGAAATGACCTTGCCCACGCCCCTATTCGATTTGATCCATACTTCCAGGGACACCCTGTATATTATTACTCGTAGTAGTAGTACCTCAGTGAACACAGATAATAATTTCCCCAGTTTCCTGAAATGTTGAAACCCCACCTGCACTTAGCGAATCCTGCCTAACGATAAGAATCTAAGAGGTAACTCTCGTAATTTTAAGAACGTTCACAGTCTGAACACCGTCACAGTTTTTATTTACGGGAATTGGTCGTCTGGTGCCGTAATATGACGGTTTAATTAAATTAAGCATCAAGTGTAAGAGAGAGACCGATACATGACCGATAGCACCATCCCTTTTTCGCACTAGAATCATGAAGGCCAATAAACTCAAACTCAAAGCATTTGTTTCAATTAAACCATGTACAGGCACTTTTGAATTGTCAAAATTTTAAAATAGTCGGTCAGTTAGTCAGAAAGTTGAAGCTAGATGCCCATTTCAAAACGTAGACCTCTATGGAGAAGAACGGGCAAGAAACTCCATGGACACTCTTTAAAAACAAGATATTACAAAATCCTGGGTATGGTCCCACTGCTGGGATTATGTCGCCCTGCAAAGTAAATGTGGTGCTGTTCCAGAAACAAGAGTAGACCAGTGGTGGTGGTTGCCCAGTGGTAACGGCTGCGACTTACGAGTTGTAGATCGTAGGTTCGAACCCAGAGAGGCGCTTTACTTTGTGTAATCATCACCACTGCTCTCAAAAACAGTGGAAGAAAATATCGTGAGGAAACCGGCATGTCCTAGAACCAAAAATTTGAAGACATGTGACATCTACCAACCCGCACGGGCCCGCGTGGTGGATTACGGCCCACTCCCTCTCACAGAGTGGAGGCCTGTGTCCTAGCAGTGGGAACATTATAGGCTGATTACGATTTATTACTATAAGGCGCGTCGCCCACACGAGCTAGAGTCGAGGCGGCGACGAGGCGCGTGCGCACGTTTTCTATAGGAATAAATATAGGTATGTATGTATAGGCGACATACCTATACTTATTCCTACACAAAACGTGCGCCCGCGCCTCGTCGCCGCCTCGACTCTAGCTCGTGTGGGCGACGCGCCTAACAACTAGACAGATAAGAGATACTTGATATTCACCAAACTCTTTTGTTGCTTGACTCGTGTACCATACCCTCGCTCTCGCAACAATAATTTTGGTAATTGGCAAATTCACAATAACTGTAACTAAGGAAAACGGAACAAAAGGGTACCAGAGTTCCTGAAACTACGTAGTTATTTGAAAACGTTGTCGAAAGGTTTCAGTTATAGGAAGTATTGTTTTCATTTCATTTCCCGAACAGTGGGAGAGGAACAAATCGATGGTTTGTTTTGTTAGCTCTGTTACTTGTTAGCTTTTCATAGTTTAGTTTTCATTTTCGATTAATATTTGCATTTCCATACTTACTTTATATACGTACTTTTTGAATTTTCCTTTACGGGCTGTGATTTGGTGAAATAGTGGTTGTTATGGAGTCCAAACTCAAACTCAAAGCATTTATTTCAATTAAACCAATTACAGGCACTTTTGAATTGTCAAGGGGTCGGTCAGTCAAAAAGATGAAGCTAGTTGCCCATTCCAAAGCGTTATAGGTACCTATGGAGAAGAACGGGCAAGAAACTCCATGGACACTCTTTTAAACCAAAATAATATGGTTACAAAGTCTTGGTTACATCATTCATGTTAAAAATTATACATGTGAGAACGATGCTGAACGTTAAAAGCGTCCATAATGAAAAGATGAGAAAAAACAACAATTCAAATATTAAATTAAAATAAAATAACCCATGGCAGCTGCAAAGAGATGACATGATGAGAGTATTTCACAATAGCTATACAGTTTAATAATATCACAGATCCTCGCGCTTGAAAAACTTTTCTATAACACTGAATACAAAGAAATATGTAAATCGAAAAAGTGGTTTTCGAGTGCTTCCAATTGAAAAAAGACAGCGTTTACCATGAGTATGTAAGGATGAATAAGTATCCGATTTCCTCTAATATCTAATTGGCAATACGAGGGGCCCGTGGCTAAATAATGAACAGCCGCACAGGTCGATCGATCAGGTTAAGCTACGCTTGCAGCGGTTAGTCTGTGAATGGGTGACCATCTTTACGTACCGAGACCTCCCCGTACCTCGGAAAGCACGTTAAACCGTCGGTCCCGGCTGCCATTCGTGGATCTTTGACAGTCGTTACGGATCGTCAGAAGCCCCAAAGTCTGACAACCAGTCTTACCAAGGGGTGACAACCAGTCTTACCCAGTAACTGGGTTATGGAGGTCAGATAGGCAGTCGCTCCATGTAAAATACTGGTATTCAGCTGCATCCGGTTAAACTGGAAGCTGACCCCAACATAGTTGGGAAAAGACTAGACAGTTGATGATGATGATCTAATTGGCAATACATAATAATAATTATGTTACACCAAACTCAAAACTCAAACTTAAAGCATTTATTTCAATTATACCATTTACAGGCACTTTTTAACTGTGGAAAGAGTCTGTCATTCAAAAAGATGAAGCTAGTTGCCCATTTCAAAGCGTAGTAGATTCCTATGGCGAAGAACGGGGAATCATCACATCATTCTATTGTTATATAAATAGCCCCAATTTACCAGGAACTGCAACACTGATCTCAGTCTCAATCTGTCAAAAATACCTCTAATTTCCCTAAATTTTGACAAGTTTATGACATTTGTTTGTGTCGCTGAGATGAGACTGCGACTAGATTTTGAAAATTTTTAATTACGAGAATTGGCCTTCAGGAGTCTCCCATAATTTGTACCAATGGGTCAGCCATAATTACACGTCATCACCATGGAGTGTTTAGTCTTAAACATCACAGCCGTTTGAGATACGACATCCCTATAATAGGAACACATAATATGGAGTCCTTAATAGTACCTGTGGGTACCTAACCAGGACCTTAATAAAAGGGAAAATACGCATGGGTGAACATTATGACAGCAATTACTTATTTGTGGCAGTTAATACGTTTATTATTCAGCAGTGGGTTTTTATGAGCGTATATGTTTGAATGTTGTAAAAAGTGCGTGACCTTGGACATCTCTGTGGGATATTTAGTTCAAGTTGATGTCTTCAACGATATCTAACATTGAAAACAAATTTATAGGTATTCACATGATTCATTGGTAGGCTCACAAACAGAACTTATCAAAATGTTCTTTATGCATAATCGTAGCACAAAGTTAGCTACGCCGTAGCTCAGAAGTAGCTACGCCGTAGTACATGATGAACTACGCCGTAGCACGTCGAACTACACGAATTTAGAACACTAGGTACATTTTTATCACATTTTCCTTGATTTCAGTTGCGAATAACCTGCTATCCATGTAACTCTTACCTTATAGAAATATAGGTAATATCTAAGATCTTTCGAAAGAATTCCCAGTCAGTAATGTTCATAGAAATAGAGACACATTTAATTTTATTGTTACGATAAAAATGTATAACACATTGGTTTAACTTCTTTTATTAAATTAACAGTTGCTCTTAAATGGGCTAGTTTTCTGACAAATTCTTGCTGCAATTATATAGTCGCCAAGTTGCCGATTATGTCGCTCAACATAGTGCAACAATTGCTGCAATCTTGCAGTGTAACCTGGCGATATTGCCAAGATATTTCAAAGTAGTCGCAATGTTATTGCACAATGAAATTGCAGCAAGGGTATAAGTTGGTCATAATCCACCACGCGGGCCCAGTGCGGGTTGGTAGATGACACGTCTTCGATTTTCTGGTTCTAGGACATACCGGTTTCCTCAAGACGTTTTCCTTCATCGTTCTAAGAGCAGTGGTAATGAGACTAAATACACAAGTAAATGCCTGCCTGGGTTCGAACTTACGACTTAACGACTTGTAAGTCGGGCGTCTGCACGCTACTAAAACTATTAACAAACTATAATAACATGATAGTACACAATATGAAACATAACTAATATCCTTGAACTAATACCGTCAGGTAAGGTACATATATATTAAATAATAACATTCTAAGCACGTGCCTCACCGCGGAAACACGAAACTCAAAATGAGGAAGCGTTGAGAACTTGAGAGATAGTTGGAGTGTAAAATTCAACACGATATGTAAATATTCTACGGATACGAAACGTTTCCTCGCTGGAATATATTTATATAGGTGCACGTAGATAACAGCATGTAATATATCTAGCGTTGAAAGATTTGCGCAGAGAATATGGCGTGCGGTCTTGTGTTACGAGGTAAGAATAAAAGGAATTGAAATTGGAGTTTGCTTCAGCTTTCATTAATATTTCAGGCATTAAGGTTATAATAAAACTGAACTACGCGTTAAGGAAAGTTAGGCTCATTTTTACCCTTCTTCATTTTTATTTTTTCTTAGTAGTACAGCTGTTTGTGAAGGAGAGCATGTTAAGCCGTTGGTCCTGGCTGTCATTCGTGGATCTTTGACAGTCGTTACGGGTAATCAGAAGTCTGAAAGTCTGACAACCAGTCTTAAATGTGTGCGGAGTGTAGCGTTCAGCCGCTGTGTCGAGTTTCCGAAAAGCGACTGAATCGCCGCGTTTGGCGTTTCAAGTGTGCGGTGTGGAATGCTTGGTCGCTGAATTTAGCTTCTAAAAAGCACCTAAATCGACGATCGCCGATGCTAAAAGTAGCGTGTGTGCTTAACGTGATTGGGCCTAATTTCTGCCAAAAGCCATTAATGTTAAATTACACTCCAATTACCATAATGGTACAGTATCGTGTTAGATACCGTGTTCAATTTGTCACGGTGTCCTATTCCTCATGGTGTATATGTCAACGCTAATCAATTGCAATGACAAGACACTTTGTTCATCCCACGCATTGTGTTCAATGATACGACTTGATCCAGTTTATTACGGAGGTCGAAGCTATCGGTGTACCTGAGTTGAAATAGCTACTTTATAGCACTCATAGGTAACTAATATAAAAGCAATTTGGTAACGTTCAGTGGTTATAAAATATTTGGTGAAAGATAGAAATGGATATAAATTGAAAGTGTGAAAAAAATCGATACAGTTGGCATAAGGCTAAGTAACAACAGCCGCATGGTTCAATCGATCAGGTTAAGCTACGCTTGCCGAGGTTGGTCCGTGGATGGGTGACCATCTTTACACACCAAGACCCCTTCGTGCCTTGGAAGGCACGTTAATCCGTTGGTCCCGGCTGTCATATGTGGATCTTTGATAGTCGTTACAGGTCGTCAGAAGCGCGAAAGTTGGACAACCAGTCTTACCAAGGGGTATCGTTTTAGAAAGAAGAAAGAAGATACATTTATTTAGCACAGACTCAAAGACACACAATACACCAGAAACATACATCAAATAAAAACAAAAAGTAAACTTTAAAAAAAAATAAGTATAAAGTCCGATGTAAAAAAAAAATAAGCAGGAAAGTGTGCCTCACGGCTGCGCTACCCAGTAACTGGATTGTAGAGGTCAGATAGGAAGTCGCTCCCTGTAAAATACTGGTATTCAGCGTCATCTGGTTAGACTGGAAGTCGACCCCAACATAGTTGGCGAAAGGCTAGGCAGATGATGAATCATTTCAGTTGCCATAGATGCACATAATTGGTTGTACCTATTTTGTTCTGATTAACAGCCAAACGCAAAATCGTAATCTCTTTATTACCTTTTGGTAAGTACACCCAGGTGGCACATTATTCCGCAGGAACCAACCAAAACTCCATTTAATTTTTGCAACTTTCACCGATAACAATCTTGGGAAATAAACTTCACACACACTTGGAACTTTATGATCATGAAGCTATGGCAGGTAAATTATGTACGAAATGTACCTGCCACAGCGCAGTAATATTATAAGTGTATGTAACTCGTAAATCTTTAAGCAACACGTACATTCATGCATATTTATCAAGAACAACATGAATTTCGCATGCTATATGCCATGGAATGTCTATAATAAAGCTGCGTACTTAGAAACAAGTTACGGCACTTGTATGTAAAGGATCACGTTATGAACGGTACAAGATATATTGTGTCCATGGGGTAGGAATTGAGGACCTTGCAGCAAAAAGGAGGCAAGTCCAAGTTTAAGAAATGTGCCTCGTACATGCATCAAACGATAGTCCTAATTTTTGTTGAAATTGTAGGTGAAAAAAACAGTAACGACAAAAATTTGGATCTGCCTCCCTTTTGCTGCAAGGTCTTCAATTTCTCAGTCAACAGCCCGAAGTTTGGAAGATGATGGTGTAGACCCCCGTACCTCGAAAAGCATGTTAAGCCGTTGGTCCTGCGCCTGATCTCTCTCCGGTCGTGTTGGATTGCTGTCCCATCGGACTATAAAACAGAGGGAAGAGAGAGTGCACCTGTGTCCGCACACACGTGTGCACTATAATATCTCCCGCGCCGAAGGCTAGTCTTCGTTGAGATTGGCCGCCGTGACCGAAATATCGGTCTGGAAGACTACTATTATTATTATTATAAGTCACGGGAGAGCAAGAGGTACTTATTTTTGTAATACGTCACGGCTATACAAGCATGGCATATCGACGGCGAAATGCCAATACCTCCTAACTGACATTTTTCGAGAAATTCACTTTTTTATCGCTTTGAATTTAAAGGCGTTATTCGCATGTTTTAGTGAAATCTCCATAGATATCTGTGGAAATCTCCTAAGTGTATTTTTAGTCAACACCAACAGCATTAAATTAACATTTGTGGAAATACCTCCCAACTAAACCAACGTGTCTATTATTAAATGTTTTTTTTTTTCATTTTCTGTAAATTTTTGACTTTGTCAGTTCGGTGTTATTGGTACTTCGCCGCCGATAGTGTTCGTTCAGTTTCATTTGGAGAAAGAACTGGCATTGATTAGTAAGCCTAGCTGATCATTATACCTTGGTTTTTTTTTTAATTATTGGTTTCTGGACTTCACGACTTGATACGACATTAGAGCAGTGGTGGCCCAGTGGCCCCGACTTTACGAGTTTATAGGTCGTGGATTCAAACCCAGACAGACGCTTTACTTTGTGTAAATAATTTCATCACCACTGCTCTTAAAACGATGAAGGAAAGCATTTTGAGGAAACCGGCATGTCCAAGAACCAAAAATTTGAAGACATATGACATCTACCAAACCGCATTGGCCGCGTGGTGTGTTATAAGCCCACACCCTTTCGAAAAGGGGAGGCCTGTCCCAGCAGTGGGAACATTATAGGCTGATTATGTAATCACGACTTTTGCTCTCCACAACAGGTTTCAAATGCCATTGTATTTGACAAGTTTTACTTGAAAATTTCTGCTCCAAAACTGGTTCCGAGAAATTCCAAATATTCACGCCACCTCGTTATCATGTCAATTAAATTGACAAAGGATATTAATTACAAGCTTATTGTATTACTTTAGACACCTAACACGTTTAAACCGTGACGTAAGGGTACGACATTCCTCACATCTGACCTTTCAACCATCACTGGGGTTAACGTGGTGTAAGGGGTGCTACACACACGTCCCGGTCGCCACATTCGATTCGGCTGTATTTGATGAACAACAACGCAGACCCGAAGCAATTCAGGTAAATGAACATACTCGGCTCTTGACAATCGGCAAAAAGAAGTTTCTGATCCTATCTATGTCTCAGTGACGCCATCTAGCTATATAGAAAAACTAACTACGCCCCGCGGTTTCACCCGCATAAGTTTTGATCCCGTAGGAATATCGGGATAAAAACTAACCTATGTCCTTTCCCGGGACTCAACATCTGAATAGGTTAAGCGGTTTAGGCGTGAAAAGGTAATATACAGACAGATAGACAGACAGACAAACAGACAGAGTTACTTTCGACTTTATAATATTAGTATGGATGGATTACATACCCAAGTTCGACATGTTACAGTTTTACCTACACCGACCTTTGATTACCGACAGTTACTAGTTTTATACATCCAAGAAAATTGTTTTATCTAAATACTCAAAATATTAACAAAATAAACCGTAGTTAAGACCAGTCGTTTTATCAATACGAGACCTGCAATGCCATAAGGCACAATTTGGCATATTTTCTTCGAAAATAATTTTCTATTAACACTCAATGCGATGTGGAGCGTGCGTACGACATGAGACATACCATAGGTACTGTACTGCTCCAGATGGGAGCCTTTTTATTCAATCAAACTCCTATAAGATTGCATCAGATATATTCGGAGACTTTTCCCTCGACAGTACCTAAATGATGACAGAACTAAACTGAGCGAGGTGCGACCTTTAGGTAATCGCAAATAGATTTTGATTTGATTGTTGTTCGCTTTATCCCGTCTAACGTAAATATATTTAACCTTTTAAGCGCTTGGCTAAATATCAATTGCCGTGCCCCTAGCGCGCGACTACAAATCGATAAAATCAAGATAAAATAATACCTACAATAAATAAGGAGGAAGAATCGTCGTATTGATTAAAAAATAGTCAAAAAGTTTTTATCTCTATTTAATAATGGTTTTAGTTGTACCACGCAGTTAATAAGACAAAAATAGAACGAAAAAATATCACGCATATTCTCTGTCGCAGAAATACGACATGAGCGGTAGAGGCACGGAAATATGTGTCGCATAAATGCGACGCAAGCGGTTAAAAGGGTCTTTGATTCGGCATCAACCCTCACTTGATCATGTTCGGCAGTTCAGGTCAGCTTGGCAGAATTCGGGCTTCTCCCGAACTGCAGACTTAAATTATCGAAATATTAGATTTTGCTGCCCGGCTGTGCCAAATCATGCCGCTGACCCGAACATCTGTGTAGCACCCCTTACGTTACATACCGACGTGATTTGTCTATGAGTAAGTAAGGGCTTTCATCTAAATCATATCCTAATTTAATCAAGTTCGTACATTAACGTCGAGTTTGGCACTAAAGTTATAAGTACGTACTTAATGCTACAATTAGGCTTCGTCGACATTAGACTACAGACGTAATTAAGTTTTATGTACCAAGGACGTAGAAGGTATTAAAATCACCGAAATTTCATGATTTTACTAGGCATGGCTAAATGACTGCAATAACGAATGATTAATACATCTTACCAGCCTTTTGTTGGCCCACTGCAGGGCAAAACCCTCTTCTCATATACAGGGTGAAATACATATAATTCATGGGCATCCTTTTAAGGGGTCATTGTACTCATCATTATGAACAACTTTTACTATAGGACTAAACCTAACATCTTAAAAAAAATCAGCTGTTCCTTGCATTTGTGTCCACATAACTCGTCAAAATGTAGGGAAGAGAAGATTTTTTTTCGCGATTTCAGGTTTGGTCCTATAGTAAAAGTTGTTTATAATGATGATTACAATGACCCCTTAAAAGGATGCCCATGAATTCAATTTCACCCTGTAGAGAAGGCACAAGCATTGAGCACCACGCTTGCTTAAGTTCCTTTTGGGTCGGCGATTTCAAACTTACACATCCATACTTGATATTATAAATGCGAAATTGCGTTTGTCTGTAACCTCTTCACGCTTAAACCGCTGAACCGATTTAGATGAAATTTAGTATAGAGATAGTTTGAGTCTCGGGAAAGGACATAAATTAGTTTTTATCCCGATATTCCCACGGGATCGAAACTTATGCGGGTGAAACCGCGGGGCGCTACTAGTTAACTATAAGTCCAAAACTCACGATTTTTTTTAACTCAGCAAATACATAGGTACGAATTGAAAACGTCACATTGTTACTTGCCCGGAACCCAAAACCCTGCCCAACTTAAATTGCAGATTTTACTTATCCTATACTGTCCCACGGCTGGGCAAAAGTCTCCCCCACATTTTCCCACTTTTCTTTCTGCTGTGCCTTCTCCGTCCAATCGGTTAGGAACGAGTTCAAATCGTCACGCCAGCGTTTCTAAGGCCTGGCTCTGTGACGACACTCGTCGCCGATATCAATGAATACAAACAACTAGACCAAATAAAAAACCAAGACAGAGGGCTGTCAACAGCAAAGTGAAGCTGGTTTCGTAAACGTGTGTGCACTTAGTGAGGTGTAGTTTGATTGTAAATGTGTGCGTGGGAGCGTGTATGCACAGAGCGGAGGTGTAGTTTTGGCATGCTTCACTGTATTGTTCGCAGCGCTATGTCTTGTCTTTTTTATTTGGTCTGAGACAAACAATAAATCACAAATTATTAGTTGAATTAGGTTGTATTGTACAAAACTGATAAGTATCCCTAACAAACATATTAAATACAACCCATTGACATAAAATATTGGATATGATGACCATTCGTCACATTGGCCATTTCGTCGCTATCCCTAATAGGTCACATTCACTAATACGTCACCTTGTGCATCTGGTCAGTTTCATAACTCGTTTCATGCTGTATTTCGACTAATTCCCAACTCAGCAGTTGAGTTTTTTTTTTTCTTTATTGTCCTTCTAGTAAAAATTCAAACAAGATTGTGCGAGTACTACCTAATTTATAATAAAATTTTGTTGTACTTACTGAAAATGCTTGTTTTTGTGCTTAATTGTACATATCCATCGGACGAGTTGGGAATGAGTCGAAATACAGCATGAAACGAGTTAAGAAACTGACCAGATGCACAAGGTGACGTATTAGTGAATGTAACCTATTAAGGATAGCGGCGAAATGGCCAATGTGACGAATGGTCATCATATCTAAAATATTTTAACACCGACGCCCTTCAAACTTCATAAAACGAAAATTTTAAAATATTCCCTGTAAAATGTCATCGTATTTTAAGATGGCATTTACAAAATTTTTCGCTCGCTTTACCCGGTCGTTTCGCAAAGTGTTCGTTGAATAGTCGAGTGCGTAATCGTGTTAAGTAGAGCAACCTTTTAAAGTAGCGTTTTAATAAAGTGTAGTGTTTCGGAACATTTCTGAAGGGAAGCTTAATCAAGACTCTTTATTATGCTAAGCTTTTTCTTGAATTTACCTTTTTATTCTGTTTTTTTTTTTACTTCTTGATTTTAATTTATGTCGACTGAGGGGGTTTTGAGGGCTACCGCTGCCCCGGAACACAAAGGGCTAAGGAAGGAACACGGGTGGGTTTTAGTCAGTAAGAGTCTGACACTCCCTTCCGCTCCACCCAGAGCGGGAGGAGTCATTTGATGATTTCAGACCCTCTACAAAAAAAGAGGGTTTTAAACGGACTCATTTTCAGTAGGCATTTTTAAACGACTGGCAGATGTCTAATTTTATTGATGAAGTAGAAGGTAGGTAAGTATGGTATTAATACGAGTAGTAAGGCTGCAGACACATAGACATCGTTAAATTTTCTTTATCTTTTACTAGTGTGGTCGTAAGCCAAATAAATCTCACGAAATAAACACACAAAAAAATATGATTAACTTTTATTGACGACTAGCTGCGCCCCGCGGTTTCACCCACATAAGTCTCGATCCCGTGGGAATATCGGGATAAAAAATATCCTATGTCCTTTCCCGGGACTCAAACTATCTCTATACCAAATTTCATCTAAATCGGTTCTGCGGTTTAAGCGTGAAGAAAAGACAGACAGACAGACAGAGTTACTTTCGCATTTATAATATTAAGTTTGGATAAGTATGGATTGTTTGAGAACGCAGAGTAAGAGCTCTTACACACGAGCGGCATGTTCCCAACGGCAGAGGTAACTGCAGCCGTCGACGCGCGCCGGCGGCAACCGTGGACGCGTCGACGGCAACCGTTGACGCGTCGACGGCAGCCGTCGACCTATATCTTCGAAGTCGAAATGTCGACGGCTGCCGTTGACACGTCGACGGTTGCCGTCGACGCGTCCACGGTTGGAACATGCCGCTCGTGTGTAAGAGCTCTAAGACAAGACAACAGTCTCGTTCAGCAGTTCAAAACATTAATAAAAACACTTGACTCTTCAACTTTCAAAACAACACAACAACAAATTCAATTTAAAACTCCATCAATGACTAAAAACTTCTGCACAAAATCTTTCGCTATTGAACGACTTTCCACTTGACCCAACAAGCGGGCACTTCACGTAATTACCAAGACGGGTAAACTCCAAATTATGTTTTAGCACACCCCGTACGTATAACTTAACGAGCGTGATGCGACGAATTTTATGGCCGTGTCAGTAAATTGTATCGTAATAAACGGAATACGGGCTCTTTTGTTCTGAGGGCTCGGATAATAACTGAGAAAGTTATATCCTAGGCACAGATATAGATACACCTAGATAACGCAAGAGCACCTACTTCGCGTCCCAAAAATCGCACCAGTTTACGATCGAAAATCATAAGCCGCCACTTTCGCGCTCAGTCCTGCGTACTGCTGGCTGGGTGAGCGTGAGCGAGAGAGCGCGAGCTTGTGACGTCATAGTAGGTAGTCAAAAAGTGGCACGCTTAGTTTTCATACAGTTCGTGATACTTGCGTTATCTAGGTATATCTATATCTGTGATCCTAGGTTATTTGTCTAGTGGGATTACAGTTAAATATTGATGAGAGATTTTAGGGTCTAATTAATTAGTTGTTGATAGAGTTCACAGCCATTATTATCAGTGATTTATATTAATGTATTCCATTAGAAAGATAGCATGAAAATGAGCTGCGGAGTTCGTCTCGATCTAGTTAGTAATTTAATGAGTTCGATCGATGTAGAGGTATTATGCTAGCTAACTAGGTTTTGTTTCAAAATCTGTGTATAGATGTGAGATTTAGAAAAAGCTAGCGCTTCCATAGTGGCTAATGTCGCTGCGCAAGTACCGATTCGGTTCCGAATACTATTTACATACTTAGATGGGCCCGTTTCCAATGGACACTTGAACACTCTAGAAATGTCCAAGCCGAAGCACAGTTATGTATAATGCAGTGCTTGATATCCCTACAGAATCAAATAGGTATACCCTGACCTATTAAAACTTATATTTCAAATTAATATTATTTCAAGTTAAACAAATATCAACTTTAATTTAATTGTGATTAAGTTGATTTCAGAGTGACAAAGTGATTGAAAAAGTTATAAAAAATGTTTGAAGTTGTAGTTTAAACTGAACTTTATTGTGAAGGATTTAAAGTTATTTTTCCATAAACTCATATTTGTTTACATTTTTAGTAAATAAATGGCGAATGCACATTACTTAGGTAGCGATGAGGGTACCTATATAAATCCTTCTTTCGACGTGCTCTTTAACATGAAGCTCCATCACTGCTAAACCTGTTACATAACATAACTTCACGTCCGTAATCCCTTAGGGTCAGGGGGTCATGCAGAGGTGTACCTACAGTGAGACCACAGTTGGCCAGTTATGCTTAAGTCCCATGTTGCAGGCCGCAAGCCTATTGCCATCAACCGGATCTGACTCCGGCTGCTACTGAGAATTTTTCTGATGAAAAACCCAACAACACTTAGCCCGAACTAGGAATCGAACCCGGCACCCTAATTGCGTAACACCCTATCAATCAGATTCTGAATCATTTTGAAGCAAATTGCTAATCCATCACACTATAATATTATAAAGGCGAAAGTTTGTAAGTGTGTGTGTGTGTGTGTGTGTTTATATGTTTGTTACTTCTTCACGCTCAAACCGCTGAACCGATTTAGATGAAATTTGGTATAGAGATAGTTTGAGTCCCGGGAAATGACATAGGCTACTTTTTATCCCGATATTCCCACGGGATCGAAACTTATGCGGGTGAAACCGCGGGGCGCAGCTAGTTGATTCATAAGTTCGAAAAATTTGTCTGCTCAACATGTAAATAACGCAATGAATGTTGATGAACTGTCAAAATGAAACCGATTCCGATTGATAATGTGTTACGCAATTTCCCCGCAGGACGTCGTGCACAGTAGTAGCGCTAAACTTTCTAGGTAATGTAGGTATTACACACATAAAACTTCCCGAATAAAGCTATCTAAGTATATGATGGAGTATTCTCCATCAAACAACGTCGTTTTTCGGGTTTTCACTTTATTAAGTGAACACCCGAAAAACGACGTTGTTTTATACCTACCCTCTTACTAATAAACGTTGTATAGCGTCTGTATAGTTACACAACGCTTTATCTTCTTCTTTCGAAAGTCAAATTACTGACGACTGAAAGAGAAATCGGTGTGTAACTATCCATCTGATATAATACGTTTATTAGTAAGGGGGTAAGTATATACCTAGAGATACCTACGAGAATAACTTGTCTGGTATATGTGTATACTAATCACACAATCACACTCATATTATAAAGGCCAAAGTTTGTGAGTGCGTGATGTGTGTGTGGGGGGGGTGTGTGTGTGTGTGTGTGTTTATATGTTTGTTGCTTCTTCACGCTCAAACGGCTGGATCAATTTTGATAAAATTTTGTATGGAGGTAGCTGAGACCCTGGATTAACATATAGGCTACTTTTTATCCCGATATTCCTATGGGATCGACATTTACGCGGGTAAAACCGCGGGGCGCAGCTGGTATCTAACAAACCTGTATTTATTTCTTTCTTTTTGCTATAAAAATAGGCCTATTTAGACATATTACCTAAACAAATAACCACGCACAAAAATAAGACAGACATCATAAAAATAATTTACGATTAATGTTCCCTATAACTCATACCGCCGTCGTCTGGTAAACGTAACACCTGTTCCTCTGTTGGGACACTAAATGAATTAGTTACATTAATATCGTTCCTGGTAGACAACTTACCAAGTATTGTTATTTCTTTATTTAGCTTTTTTTCTTCCTTTGCAACTTTCGTCAGACTGTGACTGGGTAAAATTGTCCAGATAAGTTAATAGGTAGGTAATTTTGATGTTAGTTGAGGTATAACACTCATGGTTTATCTTTTTAACACCTACATACTTACTGGAATGATGGATAAAGCAAGATATAAGTATCGCCCAGAGGACACGGCGGAGTATACGGTGGAGGTCTGCCCCACTTGGGCGGAGCACCGCCGTGTCCTCGTAGAGGCTATCGGCAGCAGCGGCGACCTCTCGCGTCCGGCCCTGGTTCAAGCCATGGTCTGGAGCGAGAGAGAGTGGGAGGCAGTCACCTCCTTCTGCGAAGCAGTCATGCTAGCGAAGGAGGAGGCGGGATGGTTGAGGGAGAGAGCCTCACGTCCCAGTCGCCGCGGAGACGCTCCGGGCGTCGGGAGCCGCGTAACGATTCCCGGCGCCGTAGACGCGGGCCTGCGGACGTAGAGTAATGGGTAGCTCACCGTCCGATCAGGACCACGTACGTATTCCACGCGCGCCTCAAAGAGGTGTCAGCATAAGGGAAAGGGCCCGTTAGGGCCGAAGCCTGCCGGGGTAGCGGGATTGTCCGAAAAGGTTACCGCTACCCCGGAACACAAAGGGTTAAGGAAGAAACACGGGTGGGTTTTAGTCAGTAAGAGTCTGACACTCCATTCCGCTCCATCCAGAGCGGGAGGAGTCATTTGATGATTTCCCATCCACAAAAAAAAAGAATATAGAAAAGATGAAAGGAAATCGGTTGTTCCATGGATAGGTGACTATCTTTACATACCAAGACCTCCCAGTGCCTCGGACAGCACGTTAAGCCGTTGGTCCCGGCTCTCATTCATGGATCTTTGACAGTCGTTACGGGTCGTCAGAAGCCCGAAATTCTGACAACCAGTCTTACCAAGGGGTTTCGTATTACCCAGTAACTGGGTTGTGGTTGTCAGATAGGCAGTCGCTCCATGTAAAATACTGGTATTCAGCTTCATCCGGTTAGACTGGAAGGCCGACCCAACATTGTTGGGAAAAGGCTAGGCTTCTCTACTACACGTCACCTCGGTAGTTACCCCCTTTCTAGACATATCACCTTCTAGTAGAGAAGATACGAGTATATACTCGTATCTACTACATGTAAACAAATGAGCAACAATTTGCATAAAGATTTTTATAAAGAAAATAAAATTACATTGTAACATCCTTCCTAAAAATATAACATTCATACGAACTCCGCATCCGTAGGACCATAAAAGAAAGGGCTTATAAACGTGCATTTTAATGCGGCACCCACTCTTTAATCCACAGACATTGTAATTTATGTAAGTACTTACGATAATATTCGTACTTACATGGTAAAACATATTTTAGTCAGATTAAAGCCGAAGGCGAAGCCGAGGTTTGCACGAAAGAAGATTACAAATTAATGGGTGGTGCGCTTATCCTGAAAAATCAGGTTAGGTACTTAATCTTTTTAATATCTATTTTTGACAGTCGTTACGAGTAGTCAGAAGCCCAAATCCGTGCCCAAGGCCGTTATCGACCGTTATAAATGTCATAAGAGGTGTCTATGGGTCAATTTATCTTTTTAATCTTTGTTTTTTTTTCACCTTTTTTATGTTTTTTTAATGCCTGTATTGTGTCATTTGTTGCACTAAATAAACTTTTATCTATCTATCTATCTATCAAAAGTCTGACAATTAGTCTTACCAAGGGGTATTGTGTTACCCTGTAACTGGATTGTGGAGGTCAGATAGGCAATCGCTTCATGTAAAATACAGGTATTCAGCTGCGTCGGGTTAAACTGGACGCCGGCCCCAATATAGTTACGTAGATTTGAAAGATGGACCCATTCCTAAATTTTCTTGCAGTGTGAAATTGCTCAGATTACGCTAAAACGGGCCTAATAACATTAACGGATCTAATCGGCAGTGTTGCCATTAGAATTAATACTCCCCCGAATGGAGGGATACCTTTATCTCGTAAATGAGAAAATGCGACCATTACGGAGTTGGACATGCTTAATTGCTGTTCTAGCTATATAGAATTTGCTTTTTAATGAAATCTGTGGGCCATTAGGATTCTGGGAGGCAATTCAGAAGTTTGTTTAGGGACCGTCAATAAAGATTAGCCTCTGAAAGGTTGAAATTAGTACTACTTAATTGTTTTTAAGACTTAGAAAATGCGATACTTCTTATTCAAGAGCTTTCTTTTGTATCATCCGTACTTACTTACCTTCCTTCCGTCCTTATTGAGGTTTATTTTTAGACGATGTTTAAACATCAAAAATGTCATGTGTGTGTTAAACAGTCGCTAATCACTACTTAACTTTATCTAAGCAACGTTTATGAATAAAGGGGTTTATGTCTACGTATGAATTATTTTTTGTTCCACTTTTTCAGTATTTAAAAATTGGATCTAAACACGATTCAATAAATGATTTTTGTTTAATTTACTATTCAAAGTTGGAATAAATGACTTTGCCCTCATGCAAGCCTTTAGCCCGGGGAACTCAGAGTCTTTACCATGTAAATCCATACGGTGTCTTATCAATGACTCCTCCACCTAATGGTGAATATAATATTATAAAGAGGCAAAATTTGTTTGTAAGTTTGTATGTAGGGGGTAATCTCTGGATCTAGGTACCAGTCGGATTTGAAAAATTCTTCTTGCATTTGATAGCCCAATTCTTGAGGAAGGCTATAGGCTATTTCACATCACGCTATGACCCTTAGGAGCCGAGCAAAAAAAAAAAAAGTCAAAAAACACGTTAACTGATAGCGCGGGCGGGTGATGCGATACGACGGGGTGGCTCGAGGGAAACAAGAAGTTTCACGCGAACGAAGTCGCGGGCTGAAGCTAGTGGTGAATATAGGTAATCCTATGAGGGGTAGTAAATTACGACATACGTTAAGTAGAGCCTTATGGCTAACGATACGATCGTGCAGCCTGAAAATAACTATAATTAATCACATTCATCATCATCGGTAGCCTTGTTCCACCTTTTGTCCATACTTCCCTGGTCTGTGTCACATTATTCACATCATTAATCACATTATTTTCCACCATTTTCCAGAATACTGCCATCCATACGAGCCGTTCAAGTGTCCAGTGGATGGCAACTGCATCTCCATCCAGTACCTGTGCGATGGAGCCCCGGACTGCATCGACGGCTACGACGAGGACTCCAAGCTCTGCACTGCTGGTAAGACAACTTTCTTCTCTTTAAGACTATTCCTCAATGCAGAAGGTCGTGAAGGGATCATTTTCTTGCCAATGGTTTTCTGACATCTTAAAACAGTAATCGTAGAAAAGTGGGATGCGGTATTAAATAACACATCGTTTTTAGGGTTACAAACTCAAACCATTTATTTCAATTAAACCATTACAGGCACTTTTGAATTGTCAAAATTAAGTAGTCGGTCAGTTAGTCAGAAAGTTGAAGCTAGTTGCCCCGTTCCTCAAAAGGAAAAAACGGAACCCTTAAGTACCTATAGGATCAATTTGTTGTCTGTCTGTCTGTCTGCCAAGGCCCTTTATCACGGGAACGCGTGAAGGTATCGAGTGGAAATTAAGAGCCTATACTACCTCAAATGGCTTAGCGTGATCCTCCGTTATGTCGAAAATACTGCACCATTAATTTTGAAATAAATATATGGTAAAGTTGAGGATTAATGCTAAGTCTTATGTTAGACGAAAACACGATTCCATAAAATTTTCTCGATAGAAAATAAATCCAAAGTTACCTCTAACCCGAACAATAAACCGCTGATATTAAAAAAATACTTCAAATTAGATCATGAAACTTTGCATACTAACTGAACTTACTTTAAAGCAGGTCTTATGTTATTTACTTTTTTATAATTACCATTATTTTCACTGTAAAAAGCAAATACCTAAACTATTGGCGCTGCCTGCCGCCCAGCACCGCACTCTGTCTCGCTCTCACTCAGTCAGCGAGCAGTATCGTATGAGCGAGATAAAGAGTGAATTTTAGCTGAGGTAGTATAGGCTCTTAAAACCATATACTAAGGTCTACAGTCCCTTAAAGTTGTGAAAATTTAACTTCTAAGTTAACGTAAAAAAAAGATACGGTCGTTTATGCATGTACCTACGTTTGCCCAGCTAGGCCCCCCAGAATTTGCGATTTAGGTATACACCAATGCAATGTACTCGCCTCTAGGAGTATATGTACCGCTTTCTTTTTCAATGTACCTCTGTACTTTTGAAGAAATATGCAAAAAAAGGGGGCCGTGCCAGCCAAACGTTTTCAGCACGGCCCTCGTGTAACTTGAAAAATATATAGCGTATTAAAAAGTTTCATAAACTCAAGGAATGTACTTTATTAACACGTTCTATGTAGGTACCGTAACAGATATTGTGAATTCGTGATAACAAATAATATATAGACGTGGATAGGGGGCCGTGCTGAAAAAAAAAGAAATGAGAAAATATCTAAAAAAGACAAAACAACCTTAGCCAAAAACTATATAAAAGTAATTCATGTTTGGCAAGTAACATATGTACCGCATTGGTTTCTCATACAACTTGCTAAATTCAAAAAATAAACCAATTTTAGTTTATTCAGCACGGCCCTCTATAGTTGGCTATATCTTTTTAAATATGACATGTTTGTTTACAAAATTCGACTTCCTGAATTACGTATAGGAGTACATTCGTTCCAAATAAATTGCGATTATGGTGTATTAGTATTTTAAAAGATAAATTGGATTAACATGCAACTGATGGGGTGACCATGGTTCCATAAATTAGGTACATATATTCTATACCTATATTAATGAAATTATGTGACTACATTGAAATAAACATTCTTTTTATACAATTTGTTTTTTTTTTTTCTTCAAAACTAATATTAGCGATGACATCTTTTAAGGGAATTAAATCAGTTAAAACTTGTTGTGTGCGGTCGCTATTAATTCACTAGGTAAGGTTCAATCAATGTGATTTGTTGGAAACGTATCTATAATTTTTTAAGCCTTTTAAGTTCTGTAGTCAAAGTGAAAGCATTTATTTCAAATAGGCACATAAAAGGCACTTTTGAACGTCAAAAATTACCTTAAAATAGAATTGATTCTAGTCGCCCCTTCCAAAAGGTAGTTTTCGTGTGGAGAAGAATGGGCAAGAAACTCCACCGTTACTCTTTTAAAATGTTTTAGGTACAATATTTTGCATGGGTACATTAATTCAAAAATAATATATGAGGACGATGCACCTAAAATAAAATTACTATACCACAATAGGTAAAAGAATTGTAGTGTTTGTGACACATAGTTTTTCTGCGATTATTCCATAGGTAAACGTAACTAATCTGTGAAGTGTACCGAAACTGTAATTTTATTGTAATGTACCGTACATCAATCCGTGTGATTTAATGGAAATATATATGTGATTTTTTTAAGCCTTTTGAGCTATTTAGTCTTAGCGACACTTGTTGTTTTGTTCGATTTGCGACCTACTACTTACTACTATTATAGTTATCGTTAATAGTTAATACAGATTACGATATTTTTGATTTGTTTATTTTATTAAAGATTTACTCAATTTATGCAGAAGTTTTTTTATCCATTCTCACGTGGAATCATGGTCACCCCATCAGTTGTATGTTAGGATATTTTTGATCCAATTTAACTTTTAAAATACTAATACACCATAATCGCAATTTATTTGGAACGAATGTACTCCTATACGTAATTCAGGAAGTCGAATTTTGTAAACAAACATGTCATATTTAAAAAGATATAGGCAACTATAGAGGGCCGTGCTGAATAAACTAAAATTGGTTTATTTTTTGAATTTAGCAAGTTGTATGAGAAACCAATGCGGTACATATGTCACTTGCCAAACATGAATTACTTTTATATAGTTTTTGGCTAAGGTTGTTTTGTCTTTTTTAGATATTTTCTCATTTCTTTTTTTTTCAGCACGGCCCCCTATCCACGTCTATATATTACTTGTTATTACGAATTCACAATATCTGTTACGGTACATAGAACGTGTTAATAAAGTACATTCCTTGAGTTTATGAAACTTTTTAATACGCTATATATTTTTCAAGTTACACGAGGGCCGTGCTGAAAACGTTTGGCTGGCACGGCCCCCTTTTTTTGCATATTTCTTCAAAAGTACAGAGGTACATTGAAAAAGAAAGCGGTACATATACTCCTAGAGGCGAGTACATTGCATTGGTGTATACCTAAATCGCAAATTCTGGGGGGCCTAGCTGGGCAAACGTACATGTTTATGCTACAAAAAATGTATATTTCGACACTCAAAGGAATCAAAATTTATAGGGTACTTCCCGTTGACCCAGAATCATGAAATTTGACAAGAAGGAATGTCATGTAGCACAAGTAAAGGAAAAAATCTGAAAACCTTAAAGTAGTTACATACCTACAAATTTGTACGGAACCCTCGGCGCGCGAGTCCGACCCGCACTTGGCCGGTTTTTTAAATGAAATCAAAATCAAAAGTCTGATATTCAAACAAGGCTGAGAATCACTTTTCGAACGTCAAAATTACATAAGACAGTCTTCCGAAACGCCTGGCCTTCACCACTTCTTAGTGCTTTCGCTAATATTGGAACTTCCAGGGTTTATAAAAAATGTAAATACATAGATCCCTAAAGCCCGGTTTCCACCGCGAAAGAGTAATGAGCCGGAAATGGCTAAGCGGAGCGGACTTCGTTTTTATGAAATAGGTTTGCGTTTCCACCAAGAAAGAGTTTAGTCGTCTGATTCTCTCTAGAAATGAGCGAGCTCATTTTTACTCTTTTTGCCCGCTGGGTCATTTCCGCTAGACTCTTTTTTGGTGGAAACACATGTAAGCAGTTTTCTCTTGAGAGGTAAAAGAAGTCATTCAAAGTCAAAGCATTTATTTCAAATAGGCACATAAAAGGCACTTTTGAACGTCAAAAATTATCTTAAAATAGAATTGATTCTAGTCGCCCATTCCAAAAGGTAGTTTTCGTATGGAGAAGAACGGGCAAGAAACTCCACCGTTACTCTTTTAAAATGTTTTAGGTACAATATTTTGCATGGGTACATTAATTATATAATAACATGTGAGGACGATGCACCTAAAATAAAATTACTATACCGCAATAGGTAAAAGAATTAAAAACGAAACCATGACATATAAATTAATTATCTGATAGATACATGGTGCTCACATATTTACAAACATAGTACAAGCAAAACAATTTTAATAAAAAATAAAAAAAATACAAGTAATAAGTCTGGGTGTGAGTAATGAATGTAAAAAAGAATAAGAAAAAATTACAATTAAATTAGCAACCAGTTTGATTTTGTCTAGACTCTAGATTGTCCTATGGAGCAGGACCAGCATGTTTCCAAGCGTTCTTATCTTGGATATAATCTTCTAATTTATAGTATGCTTGTTTACAAAGTGTACGTTTAATGTGAGTTTTAAATTTTCTTTCATTTAATTGCAATATATCACAAGGTATTTTATTGTAACATTTAACACAGTACCCCATAAAAGATGTATGTACTTTGGCTAATCTGAAAAATGGTTGATGTATTTTATCTTTATTTCTTGTATTAAAGTTATGTCTATCGCTTATTTTATTAAAAAGATGTAGATTTTTTCTTACATACATAATGTTTTCATAAATGAATTGGCAAGGTACCGTCATAATATTAATCTTTTTAAATAGTTCCCTGAGAGATTCGCGGCGACGTAGATTATAAATGGGTCCTCTCCGCTCGCGGTGGAAACCGGGCTTAAACGTTAATAACAGGTAGGTTACCTATTACCAGTGGCGGATTTACCAATAGGCTGAGTAGGCTGGAGGCTAGGGCTACAGATTTTAGGGGCGGCTGGGACTAACATTTTTTTAAATGTCTTACTGAAATTAAAAAGATTAATATTTACATAACTACCATGTTTTTTTGGAAAGAATAAACAAAGTGAATGCTCAAATTCAGACTTCTACCGTAGATTTTATCACAGTTGCCGAACTTTACAAATCTCTTTGCAAGTTTTTCGTAGCTGATGAACGAGAACATTTTAAGTATTTTGAAGAAAAGGCGAAGCCATAGTATAAAGAGACTTTATACTATGGCGAAGCTGTATACAAAAGACATGGGACATTATTGTAAGGTCGGTAGGGGCGGCAAAATTTGAATAGCCTACTGGCGGCAAATGTGTAAATCAGCCACTGCCTATTACTTTTTAGGTGGGCGTTTTCCATTAAAAGCATTCATTAGGAAGCCTTCATTTATCATTTATTATACTGAGTGGAAAGAAAATCCTCATGTCAGTGATTCTCTACTCTGCCCTGCCTACAGCTTACAATGTGTGTGTGTTTTATATTACTAAAAGATGAGATGAGAGAGAAACAAGACATCGACTTGATTAATCTTCAAGTACCCTCTTGATGTAATAAGTTTCCTTATACGTGTCTGTCTTTTGCCATTTCTAGAGAAGATAATTGTATTTCTAGGACAATAATATGTCAAAATAAACGAAAAGAAAAGCCTCAAGTGTTTGGTGGGGTAAAGTGTTTGGTAGGTAACTTTTATGGAATCATAATCAATTATTTTGAATTAAGTACATCGCTAAGCGGTTAGTCGACTCTTCACGTGACCACCAGAGGGCTGGCCTATTTCTTGGCCAAAGAATCAGCATTGCCATACAACGTGACAATGCTGATTCATGTTGTGGTTCAAATGGTTCAAAAAACGAAAATGCGAACCCAACGACACCGACTTCCGAAATTAAAGTTATTTATCACTTTGTAGTTTTTCTTTTGTTTTGAAGTCGGTTGTTTTTTTATGTAAAAAAAGTTTTTTAGATACTTAATCATTAATTTCAGTCATTACGACTTGATGTAAATATGAAGGCTGTTTTCCTTGTTTAAAATTCAAGGAACTTGATGCATTATAAATAATTTAAATGTGGTATTTTCCTCATTTACTTAATGTGAAATGAATTCTTTATGTACTGAATGATTCATGAACATTTTTTATGCGAACGTGAAAAAGATAATTTCTTTTGCGCCACAAGGTTTTCTGAAACGAGTTTTTGATGCGACTTTTACTTTATGGTTAGGTACCTACTACCTACCTATATTTCTAACTTATTTCATTAAACTTAGTCTGACGATTCCTTTGTTCAGTTTGATTTGAAGTTTTCATGTAGCTTTGTAGATACAGTATTTTTATCTCGCGAAGTGGCGAGCGCTTTGCTTGTAGCACACCCCGGACACTCCATACAACGCTCGCAAAATAATTACCTACTACTACTACATTAAAAAATGACGTTTGTTGTATACGTACGAATGTGTGCGTGAGGTACTTGTGTTTGCGAGCGCTCTTGTTAAAGAACTGCGACGAATACGGCGAAGTGCGGGGTGAGGTGCGGTAACTGATGTTAGTGCGGGGAAGGGAGTGTCCTTTCTGTACGTAGTACTTTAAGTATTCTGTGGTTGTAGTAACCAAGTGTACAAACAAGCTGTGAATGAGAGATAAAAATACTATACCTACTTTACCTAAGTTTCTCAAAGAGATTCACAGATCCTTCGAGATATATCAGTTAAGTAGATAACGAAACTATTTCAATTCCCTCTTTTTATAAATATCCACCCAAATAAAAAGAAAGAAAGGCACAAAATTGCAATATGCGAACCTCCTTTTTTGAAGTCGGTTAAAAATAAGTGGTCATTTATATCTCTGAATTATTTCATATCGTTTTTTTACTTCATTAATTTAGTTATTACACACAAGCACTTAGGTACCCAAAGGTAGGTAAAATGCTCAAATAAACCCAACATTTTATTAGGTAACCCTTGAAATACCTTTTTAGGTTGATCTGGTCTCGTAAAGAAAAATATTCACATCATTCTGAAAACGTTCACCTTTGCTTTTGTACAAAGCTAAAAATAGGTTAAAAAGAATCGCGACCCTAGGCTACAATGGAAATGCTATTTTAATTTCTACAGTTTTCGTTCATGAATGGGACCACATTTTGAATGGGTAGTATAATAAACAGTGGCCAGCTACCTTAGTCTAAAACGAGCTTTTACTTAAAACCTTTTTAATAAATAGAAGTGGTGCCTGTGCATATTAAGTACTCCTAGATGGTTATTATAAGGTTACCTTGTCCTAAAATAACACTAGAGCACTAATTACAACCGACTCCAACAAGACCAACCAACCAACAAGTACACTGTGGGGTAATTGCGTAACACGCTATTAGTAGCAATGGATTTCATTTTGACAGTTCAACAACATTCACTGCGTTATTTACGTTGTTGAGCAGACACATTTTTCGAACATATGAAGCAATGGATTAGGAATATCCTTCAAAATTATTCAAATTCCATTGATATTTTTTACGCAATTACGGTGCTTGTCATGACAATTATAAAATATATAATAAATTACCAGAGTTATTTAAAGAAGAACAAAAATTTTATACATTCATAAATAAATTAAAACAATTTCTATTATATAAATGCTACTATAATATCAATGAACATTTAATTTAAAATTTAAAATTTAAATATTAAAAACGATTTTCACTGAAAACCGTCTTTGTTGGTGTTCGATTTTAACCCTTCATAGATGGACGCTTCTAATAGAAACACGAGAAAAATACTTAGGTACCGACCTCCTTCATTCAGTCTTTAATGTCTAAGTACTATTAGTTATTCTGTGCTCATGTATAATATACAGGGTTATTTGAAAAACACCAACAACCTCTTAAGAGGTCATTGTACTCTTCATTATGAACAACTTTTACTATGGGACCAAACCTGAAATCGCGAAAAAAAAATCAGCTGTTCCATACATTTTGACGAGTTCTACGAACGTAAATGTAGGGAACAGCTGATTTTTTTTTTTCGCGATTTCAGGTTTGGTCCCATAGTAAAAGTTGTTTATAATGATGAGTACAATGACCTCTTAAGAGGTTGTTGGTGTTTTTCAAATAACCCTGTATATTACTTATTCTACTCTGTGTCTAATATTGACTTGTCATAACTTTTACAAAGCATTTCTTTTACTACAAATTTTATTTTATTCTGTCTGAGCCATGGACTTATTATATTACGGTAATATAATAAGTCCATGGTCTGAGCAAGCTCATTGCGAAGGTTTTCCAAACAATGCCTTGTTTTGAAATATTGAATTTCGTTCTGACGCTTCCAATTTTCCATTAGTAAGTACCTATTTCACCCCGGCCATGTTTACTTCGTTATCTATGTAAGTATGTTATTTAAAAAGGAAACTCAGGATATGGGTAAGACGGATTCTGGTAAGGTTTCTGAATTGAGAATTTGTCAAATCCTACTTTAGCTTTTGGACTTATACAGGGTGTTTAGAAGCTGAGTGCAAAGTTTTAAGGGAGCGATAGTTGACACCATTTACAGCATTTTGAACCATACATGTCTTAGACGAAGTATGTTTTTTTTATTTTTTTCCAAAGTTGGTATTGGTTGACTATAGGTAAGTTAGCAGTAAAAAAAAACATACTTCGTCTAAGACATGTTACATGGCTCAAAATGCTCTAAATGGTGTCAACTATCACCCCTTAAGGCTTTGCATCCAGCTTCCAAACACCAGTACTTATATCCTTCATTGTACCCCGCAAAATTATCTTTTTTAAGTACAAGTTTTGGAAAGTGAATTTAGTGGGTTTTTACCTTACGTAGGTAATGCTAAAGTAGAAACCTACTTACCTACAGTTGGCCAAGTTTTCAACTTCAAATTCAGAAACAGTGCAGAAACTGGATGTGATCTGAATCAGTACCTATTCTTTTATTTACATATTATTATATAATTAATGCACCTATGCAAAATATTGTAAAACATTTTAAAAGAGTAACGGTGGAGTGTCTTGCCCATTCTTCTCCATACGAAAACTCTTTTGGAAGGGGTGACTAGAATCAATTCTATTTTAATGTAATTTTTGACGTTCAAAGGTGCCTTTTATGTGCCTATTTGAAATAAATGCTTTGACTTTGACTTTTAAAATTAACCGCGAAATATTTACATTCCGATGCTTTTCATTTTGATGTCATATTAGAAACATTAAAATTTAATGACTTTCGTGGAACATAACTTTGCGACGCACATTTGTGGCCTACATTTTCTCTTTGAGACTCGCTTCAAACTTCAAATCAACGCGACGCGAGCTGGTTTCAAAAGGCTTCATTTGAAAACCTCTGGAAACTTCCTGCCGTTATAGAAGAGAGCATAAACAGTTATTTTTGTGATTTTAATGAACCTGCGACCTTGTAGAATGCATAATGTTAGTCTGCCAGTGTAGATTTGTACATAGGTACCTAGATGGCTTGGCGGATTAACCTTCATAGGCAGGTACTTAATAGTTGAAGCGTATAGCAATCCTTAATAGAAAAAAAAAACATTATTGTAAAAGAAATTCAGAAGTTCTGATTTTTTTTCTGAATCAGAACAGCACCCTAATTGCGTAAAAGATAAATTATTTATTTTCTGTAAGTAGGTTTGTATAAACACGCTCACTCATATTTTTTTAAGCTAGATGAGGTCGGCGTTTCCTATCTGACTACTCTGAGAACAAAGGCCGAAACAAACTCAGAGGTCACAGTCTCTTTAAAGTCCAGAAAAAATCTTGGTCAGATCATGTGAAGACCATGTAGATTGGTGTATGAAATGGTCTTTTAAGGAAAGAACCACACAGATTGAGCGGACCTGTCCAGTCAATGCACGCATTTGTAAAAAATTGTGCAGCTCAACTCAGAACTTGAGGAGCACAACGATTCGACGAACAATACCAAAGAGGAAATTACTCAAACTGCCAGATCATGATTAAAACCAACTAAGAAGGAAAACAGATAAAAGAAATGACCCACGTAGTCCTCACGTGTAACACACGATCAATCACAATCTGAATGATTTTGAAGGATATTGTTATTACATGTCTTATGAAGCCATGTAATAATTATCAACAAATTTGTCTATCCAGCAACGTAAATAACGCAATGAAAGTTGTTGAACTGTCAAAATGAAAGCCATAGCTACTGTGACCTCGATTACCCCGCTAGACGATCTTTAAATAAATGTGAAAAACATAACAGCGCCTTTCCTGTCGCGATAACTCGTACGTATCTACCTAATGGTTAACAATGAATTTAAAAAAAAAACGAAAAGAACCCTTTTTTCGCGATTCCAGGTTTGATCCCATAGTAACAGTAATTGTTCATAATGATAAGTACAATGACCCCTGAAGAAGTTATTAATTAATTACCAAACACCCTGTATAACAACAACAAAGGATTTTAAAACGTAGGTAAACTAGAAAAAAGCAGCAACATAACATGACAGACATCGTCATTCGAAACATGTTTTTACTGGCGGAACTGACAATGCTTTTGCGCAAACAACGCAAAAAATTATAACAAAGTTATGCCAATTTGTAACAATTTATAAAACAAAAGAATAGGAACATTTAAAAGGATTATTTTCACTTCCCTAACGTTGAAAACTCGAAGCTCTTGAAGCTACGTTTCTTATCAAACACCGTTTCTTTGTCAGAAGGTAAACGGATAGGTAGACATTTGAGAATGTACTGATCCGATTTAGCTTTTCTTATTTAAGTACTAGGTTTCATTATAAAAATAGCAATCGACAAAACTGAATCGTTATCCATCTGTAGTTGTAGGTATAGATAATAGAAAACGACAACTTGTTCGCACAATACTGTAAAAACCGGCCAAGTGCGAGTCGGACTCGCCCATGAAGGGTTCCGTAGCAGCAAGTAACATAATATAAAAGTTCTTGTAGTTCGTTGTAACTTTGTGAAAGGTAAATTGCGGTTTTCGATTTATGACGTATTAAAAAAAAACTACTTACTAGATCTCGTTCAAACCAATTTTCGGTAGAAGTTTACATGGTAATGTACATTATATATATTTTTTTAATTTTATCATTCTCTTATTTTAGAAGTTAGAGGGGGGGACACACATTTTACCACTTTGGAAGTGTCTCTCGCGCAAACTATTCAGTTCAGAAAAAAATGATATTAAAAACCTCAATATCATTTTTGAAGACCTATCCATAGATACCCCACACGTACAGGTTTGATGAAAAAACATTTTTGGAGTTTCAGTTGTAAGAATGGGGAACCCCAAAATTTATTGTTTTTTTTCTATTTTTGTGTGAAAATCTTACTGCGGTTCACAGAATACATCTACTTACCAAGTTTCAACAGTATAGTTCTTATAGTTTCGGAAAAAAGTGGCTGTGACATACGGACGGACGGACAGGCAGACATGACGAATCCATAAGGGTTCCGTTTTTTGCCATTTGGCTACGGAACCCTAAAAAGGAGGATACTTACTTAGTTTTACGAGGGTTGAACTTTCTATAAATAACCATTTGGTCAGACTGAGCTAAAGTAATGAAACATTATCGATTGCTACACTGTAGGTACCTACTATGTTTCAATGACGTCATTTAGTCGCTTCGCAGTGCTAATGTCCATAAAGCATGACATTGAACATGCACAGGCGAAAACACAAAGAAAACTACTTTAAGCAGCTAAAGCTAGTTTCAATTGACAACAGCGCAAGAAAATATCTAAATTAATAACAAATAAAATGTCCTCCCGATTACGAATCTACATCACATTACGCGATAATAAATGTATCAATAAAATACCTACTTTCAATTCCACAGCTAAAAGGCCACCTGTTGAAGAGACGGCATCCTTTCTCCAATCGCTACTGGCATCCCACGGGCCCAACTATCTGGAGAAATTGTTCGGAAGTAAGGCGCGGGACGCTCTAGAACCACTGGGCGGTGTCGAAAAGGTTGCCATTGCTCTCTCAGGTAATATATCTTCGTTTTACGACCACAAAGGACTCTTCAAAATATCTTTATACTCTAGAGAAATATTTTTTCCGCTTCTTATCCTAAAAGGATGAAATTTTTGGGACAATTTCATTTTACTTGAAATATTGATCGTAATTTATAAATGGCACCCAAACTGGGACTCCGTAACCCAAGGTGGGCGCCAATACAGTGATATTAAATTAAATTCGTTTACTTACCCCCTTACTATAGTTACACAACGCTTTGTCTTCTTCTTTCGAAAGTCAAATTACTGACGACTGAAAGAGAGAAATCCTGATATAATACCTACATTTATTAGTTAGGCGGCTACTGTAAAACAACAAATATTTTTCCAGCACAATGAAATATCTAATGCTATTCAACATCTCATTTCCAGAATCCCAAACGATTGAAGACTTCGGTGCCGCATTACATCTGATGAGGTCAGACCTCGAACACCTTCGCTCGGTATTCATGGCGGTGGAGAACGGTGACCTCGGCATGCTCAAATCTCTCGGCATCAAGGACTCGGAACTCGGCGATGTCAAGTTCTTCCTGGAGAAGCTGGTTAACACAGGATTCCTGGATTGAATAGGACCGGAGTCTGCCTCTGATTACTATCACGTCGTCCAATTTGCCCCGATAAGCTCATCCTTCTACAGCTACCTTCCTTACGACTCCATTAAATATAGGAGAAAGTAAACCTTTATCTTCTACCCTGTGAGATTGTTGAATGTTTGAAAATTATAGAATCAAAAAAAAACCTCTCGAGAAATGATTTTGGAATTCAGAATTGACTTCTACAACCGGCCACGTAGACTTTTCTGACTCCATAAATCATTTCTTTTTCGGCTAACACTAGCTTACAGTGGAACTTTAGGTAGAGAAAGAGGGTATTAATTTTCGAATAGGATAGGTATATTTTTATAAACATAATATGCTTCTCTAGGTTATAAACCAAAAACCCTTTTTAGGTTAATATTCAAAGAGATTATCAGGGCCCAACACTCGCGTCTATCATTAAGTGTGAAATGAAATGAAAAGAGGCTAAGACTGTGACTTTTGTGTAAAACTAGTCAAAGTTAAGCTAATTATCGCATTCCACTTCATGATGACCCTGATAACGATTACAGAATGTTTGTGGTTATTGAATGTCGCCCCCCCCCCCTTCCCCAAATTTATCCTCCCTAACTTGGACTTATATCAGAGGCGACTCCATTGAAACGTCAAGCGTCCATTCTAAGCGAGATATAAAGCTAAAAGTTGGTTGATATGAAAATGTGTGTCCTTAGATTAATAAAAAAATATAAGAATCGTTGAAAGAATGCATACGCTTTATATCTGGCTTTTGGAAAAATCCAGAATAGGACCATGGAAACATATCATTGTAAACTTAGTTGTAGGTAAAAAATACATATCATAGATTATAATCTGTAGCGAATAAAGTACAATTATTTTAATATGATCGGTATTGTAGTGTACGACATTTTATAGACCCTTTTAGTATGTACTTTTTCGTCATTGAAAAGAAAACTATATAACAATATAAAACGCATATCTAGATATAACGGTGCTGCACTTGAATCCAGATACATATCAAAATTAATGTGATTATTAAATAAATGTTAGATTTATTGTATGTTACTTATTCTAGAATAAGACGTAGAAATGAATTATTAACATCGTAGATATTAAAATTGAACCCATTAGAGTCCAAATTCTATTGTCACTCATTTTTAACATCTTAAATCTACATATTGGTGTTGTAATGATAGAACTTTTGTCAAATGCGGGCTAATAAGACAACGAATTATTGATAATGTCTCATTTCTAATGAGAAGAGTAAGGTACACGATGTAATATTGGGAGTTTATTGACATAGAAAACAGTCAAATGCATTTTGTTTAAAAAACAACGCTTGCTGATACTGATAAAAATAATAACGCACTTCAAAGATCAGTGCAACCACAGTATTGCTTTCAAGTTTAAACTTAAGCTCTAAACTCACAATGTAAAGTCAAAAATATGGCGGGAATGAAAAGAAAGATGGCCGTTATAAATACGCAATGTTGCCAAGTCGAATATTTAATATGCAGCCTGTATTTGCCAGAAGTTTATTTATACCAAAATTAAATAGATCTTCTAGTATTTCAATCGCCAAATCTTAGTCTCAATCACAATGTTTCAGTGTGTACCTATCAGTAGGAAATATATTCTCTCTCCGTTAGATCTAAAATTCATATTACTATTTTAACTACATGTAGTTAGCGTAAGTGAATTTTTATGAATATCAATGGTTTTAGAAATATAGGTGATTAATTTTAACTTGCGTCGGATTCTCTTAAATATTCAACAAAATTGGCGATCTTTGAACTCTGTTAGATGATATTATGTGTTTTGAAGTAAGTATAAATGGCTTATTGTTCTTATATATAACAAACCAATAAATGAATCATCTTGAATTTGGGTTTCATTTCAAATAATTATTATTTTTTTTTAACCTTTGAACATCCAAAATCTTGGAGATTCTAGTTTGCAAAAGTGCTAGAGGTTCAACCTAGTCTTTAATACTGACATAACATCACGCCTGTAATCCCCAAAGGGTTAGGCAGATGTGTACCTAAAGTACACCTATATTTCGCCAATTATGTAAGTCTCATGTAACAGCGGGCGAGCCCATTGCCATCAACCACTAATCCACATTCCGGGCTGCTACTGAGAAGTCCTTGACGGAAAAACCCAGGAACTCATGCTCCGCAGTAGCGCTTGCGCCCACTAGACCAACGAGGCAGTTTTGAATCCTTTATTCCCAGTAGTTCCATGTAGCTGGTTCCATATGGAACACCTGCATAGTCTGTATATTATAATGAAATTATGTGGTGTAGCGAAGTAAGCTGTGCATGGACGTGTACAGTAATCCAGAAGATTTGCTTGGCAAACGGTAATAAAGAACGACAAGGGTATTTTGAAACGTGGCCAAAATCGGAACTAAAACTGTCGTTTTGTTTTTTCAATACCTTTTCAAAACAACGTCCCCCTGTCAAAGGCAAAAAGATCGATGAAGCATTCTGTACACACGGCAACACATCAAGCTATACATAACCAGTAAAAGCTAACTTCTGATTGTACGAAGAACCTTACAATGCGAGTTCTGTATGTATAGCTCGATGTTTCGCCGTGTGTACAACATCTAGAGTTATATTTTCATATTTTGATCGGTCGTTCTTAAAATTTGAAATTTTTTTCAAGTAGGTACGAAATGTAACGTAAAAGTAACATCTTGTGTCGTGTTACATGGAAGTAACATAACAGGGCCAAAAGTAACGTAAAATGTTACAAAAGTTTTTCAACATTCTGGCAACGCTGAGCTTGATGTGTAGGTGTGCGTACATCCACTACTGCGTCGGTGACTTATATGCAACTTAGCTCTGCTTCGCTTCCGCTTGGACCCGTCGCTTTAGCGTGAAAAATAAAATTTAAAAAGAAAGACTTCAATCAATCAATATTTTTCCAACGAGGCTACATTGTGTGTTATACGCAAAATGAAGCAATCTCACAAATATTTTTTGTAGCTCTTCCGCACAACCATGGTGGCGTCACTTGAAAACAGACAAGCTAATTAAGCAGCTACACTGCTACAAGACAAGGATCGTTATTTGGCGTTGGATAACAACGTCCCTGCGCCCCTGTCAATGTCATTCAAACCATCGGTTATCCATAATAATATCTGCAATTGTTTCGTAAAACGATGAAACCAGATGGCGGCGACGGCGTGAGTTTCGATTTTCAAGCGCAAAAATATAACCTTGAAGCGTTTTTCGCATGTCCGACTCTTACCATTTAAAACCCTACTAGCTGCGCCCCGCGGTTTCACCCGCATATGTGTCGATCCCGTGGGAATATCGGGATAAAAACTATCCTATGTTCTTTCCCTGGGATTTAAACTATCTCTATACCAAATTTCATCTAAATCGGTTCAGTAGTTTAGGCGTGAAGAAAAGACAGACAGACAGAGTTACTTTCGCATTTATAATATTAGTTTGGATGGTTACTTACGTTACCAAGAGTTGGAGGCCCGGGTTAGTGTCACATGTTGACGACTGACCAAATATACCGGGCACACTGTACGCAAGTTTTTGTCTATGATAGCACATAGAATATCTTCCAACTATCTATTTATTTACCTATCAGAAAGAGTATGATGTGTCTCGTTATTATCAGGATATTTTAATTACAGTGGGCATTCAGTGGGTAGTGTTGGTTATTGCGCAATAGAAAAACGGTTTGTAGTTCAAATCAGCGGGGCAATTGCGTAACACATTTTTTTATTTCTAAATTTCTGAGAAAAAAAATTAAAATCAAAAAACGTGTGATGACGTCACATAAATGGCAGAATGAGGTAGTTACCTTTGCGCATTCCAATGTCTTTAATGAAAAGATTACATCAAACAAGACATGTCAATGTCACCTAAGAAGTGTAACTAGACAACAACTAAAAAACTGAATTGAATTCAACAATATTTTTTCCTATCAACTCGACACGCTGCTTACTGTTAAATATTATCAATTTTTGATTGACATTTCGCCAATAAAATGGATTCTAATGAAAAATATAAGCCAATGAAGGTACCAAAACACGATTGAGACAAGTGACATCTAACAGTTTTTTTGACGGGTCACAGTAAAGCAAAGGTTATATCGCCATTTTACCGTAAGCATGACGTCATCGGCGCTTACGTCTTTTTAGAATATACCGAATTTCAAAGTTGAAATTATGAATGAAAAGTACATAATTTCGAAAAACGAAAAAATATGAGTGCCCTAGATTTGAATTTACTTTTATATAACGTAATAATACATGCAGGTTAAAAATATGAAATGTTGTCAATTGGAATCGGTAGTTTAACAACATTCATTGCGTTATTTACGTGTTGAGCAGACAAATTTTTCGAACTTATGAAGCAATGGATTAGCAATTTGCTTCAAAACGATTCAGATTCCGATTGATAGTGGTTACGCAATTAGGGTGCTGATTATAATTTCACGAACAATATAATCACACTATAGGTACCTACACGAGATACGGAACGCGAGACAGTTTCTGAGCACATGTTGTCCATACGATGTCCAACCAATGGTCAAGTCAGCTCGCCGTTTTTTAACCATCTTAGTAGGTCGACAAAGTTACTCCTATTACTGTATGAATAGTCAGAAAAACCCTAACCTATCCAATGTGCTTGTATTTATCGAGCTCGTTTCGTGTAATGTCAAGTGATTAGGGGTCCTGGGTCACTAAGTCCGGGCCTAAGAATAATAGTGCTACCAAAAAAATGGTGGTGTTGGTGTGGTGGTGGATGAAATAATAATCAAATGATGTAATTATAATTATGTATTTGAAAGTAGACTACTAACTAACTAGACTTACATAATATTTACAAAGGTTTAACTATCACTATAAAAGTTACAACATTGTATAATTTCAATATGGAATTATTATTATTTCGGCAGCACACGTTTACTAATATTATGAAAGTAAAAACGTCTAATGGGCCTCTGCGAGTTGGCTTCGGTCCCTCGTACGCCTTCCAAAGGTCCGAGACCCCCGGGTCCCGAGAAATATCAAACATCACAAGAAACTAAAAATAATTTTGATTTCTTCGGGGTATAATGTCTATCGTATCTTTACAGCCACACAAATTAAACTTTATTTATGATCTTATTTCTATTTCGAAACTTAACTGAATGGGCTCTCAATAAGGTAAAGGTTTACTCCTCCTTAGCACAGTAGCTGTCCAACGTCAACAGTTTGCAAAAGAGGATAAGACTGCCACGACGTCACACGACCATGTTTCCATTCCTTATTATTAATATGTTGAAGATTGCGGACAGGATTTATTATCTACATAACGCTCATTTGGAGAAACATCGACGTAACTGCTACTTAACTTTTTTTACGTCTTTATTTCTCTTAAAGTAAATTAATTATTAATTTTGTATATGATTTCTAAGTGCTTTGTCATATAGGTACTCATTTTTGGGGAAAAAAAATACATTTACGTCGATATTTCTCCAAATGAGCGATATATCTATTAAAAATTAGTCTCTTTTGGAATCTGTCCGTGTGATCGCCTTGTTCTTATAAACTTCGCAACGGACTTTCATGCGGTTTTTACCATTATTTAGAGGATTTATTCCGGAAGGTTTACGTGTATACCTACTAGATATACATTAAACATACACATAATAAAGAAATCTCGATGGTTTGTCAAGTCGTAGACTCTGTGCGAAGCATGGGCGGGTCGCTAGTAATAAATAATATAATAATATTAGCACCAAATATTACCAACATTCATACCTACCGTGAAGACGTTATGAGATGTTGACAGGGAAAAACCCAGATTGCTTGACTCCGCGGCACATTATCTCAGGTTTCTTTTGCTTCTAATCGGACTGTTCATAAGACAATAAGAAAGACTACTAATGTAATGTCACCATATTCTATAAAACTTGGAGAAAACCAAAACCATTTTAGGAAACCAAATACCTACTCCCAAGTTAAAATTTCCTTTTCCAACTATGTTGAGATCGAACAGCCGCTGCAAAATTTGACGTGTTCTTAGGGTTTCATATGATGTACCTACTACACGCGAGGGAATTCGTTGAAACGGTCGCTATCATTAGATTGCCCAAGTCAAGTCTGCACTTGCCCAAACATAGGAACTCGGTAGCAATGCCCAATGTTTACATAACCAATAACTACAAACTTTGCATTTTACTATGCCAAAACAATTTCAGTTTATTTTTATATACCAGTTAGTGGTTAAACATATAGACCTATTCTTATATGTAAGTATGAACATCATTATGTATTGTGTTTCTAGCAAATATATTACTTAATACTTTTATATATATGGTTTATTTTTAAATAGCAATAGAAGCAGTGACCAGTGTTGAAATAGAACCTAAAAATAAAACAAAATGTAATACTTCGTAATAAGTAAGGCTTGTGTTAGGTAACACAAGTTTTCATTTATATTTCACTTGCTCATAACAATTATACAAGAAAAAATAAAGCTTATAAAGAAAATCAAAAAAAAATTGTTATATTTTTGAAATAACGAAATTTTCAAAGCGTGGAATTCACTCATGGTCTTGCCCACTGTAGCTGCCCGGTAGGTGCACACGACGGGTACATCCGACAGTGCGCGCAGTGGGCAGGATCTGTCGATTGTCGATCCGTTACCTAAACCATATAGCCAAATTGTTTTGGTCCGGGCTCTGGTAGATTCGTAAGTGAAAGCGCAGGCATGTGCCGCTGGCCATGCCATTATATCTAACGGGATGACGTTGAGTACAGTAACTTTTTTGTATGGGGGTTTGTAGTACATTTTAACAGAATGACGACTTTTAATGATAATTAAACTATTTTGGGAAAGTTTCATCTCGTTATATCAGTCACCAGGACACAACCACAAATGATCCTTCAAGAAAGCCCACTACATTCAAATTATATTGATGATTTTAATTGTCATTTAGTAAATTAAATATTATCATTATTTAGTTCTTGGTACGTGTTTTTTACGATTTGTCATTTCGAATTACTTTTAACCATATAAGTTGTATATATTTTTGTAATCACCTTTTAAAACCCTTTATTTTGATACCCCTTCGATAGGTTTCCAGAAAAAAAATTTTTGAAGACATAATATATGGCGCCAAAAATCGTACATAAGTATTAATTTTTTTTTTTTCAATTTTGATATACCCAGTGTCACTCATAATTAAGACGAATCTAACGGCTGAAATCGATAAAGCCGTTTAGGCTACAGACCGTGCCAAAGAAATAGGTATACATACATACATACACTCGGAAAATATAACCCTCCTGGCGCATTCAGGGTAAAAAATACGCAACAATATTGAGTGACAACATTAATAAAACAGTGGTCTTAAAAGGTCCTTGGGATAGATGTTTGGAATAATCACTCTGCAAGAAGGTGTAGGTAGCAAGTTCAAAAAAATATGGATGTCACGTGATCAACTTTGAACGTTAATATCTCAAAAACGTGACGCATTACGGGGTTTGGTCCTTATTATGTTTTCACTTTGCACTGATGTCAGCTATCGATTTATATGTTCCAAGAGCAACCGCCATTTTGACAAAAAATCAAAATGGCGGACATATAAGTATGCCAGGCTCTATATAAAAACCTTCAATCCCCTTTGTGAGAAATAAAAAATCTTTTAATTTCGCGGTGAAAATTGCAGGAAATGGTCAACAAGCGACTGATATGCCCGCGTGTGTGTGGCTGAGGCTGGACACACTCGCCAGGTGTATCCGCCGGGTAAAACCACGAATTCCACGCTTTAGTTGCAAAAAAAATCAAACAATCAATTAACATTACTTTTGACAGACATGGAAAAATATGTATCATTCTATGGATAAAAAAATGTACAGTATGGAATGATACATCAGTATCTCAATAGGTACCTACAGCATTTACAAATTAACCATGTTTTAGCTTCCAAACTAGCTTAATCTTAGAACAACAAGTATAATAAGGATATCCTACCATTTAAAGAATTTATATGTTTAAGTAAATGCTTACCTAAAACGTTAATTAAAAAAAAATATTTAAAACACGTAAGACCTCTCTAGAACATACTCTAGGCGGTTGTAACTAATGTTGCAATTTCAGTTTTTTTTTTATTTAACCGTTTTTTTTAAATTGACAACACTACATATAAACCTCTGATAAACCTAAACGAACTTACTCGTATCCAAAGAATAAAATAATTAATAACGCGACCAATTGCGCAGTTATTTTCTGTCCACTAGATTAACCGCTTTTTGACAGCTGCGTTAGTACGTAACTATTCCAGGATACGTAAATGTCAAATTCAAAATTATATTAAATTATTTGCCAGGATACGGATTTGCCACCATAAACAAGATGGTAATGTTTTATTTCGATTTTAAAACTTTCAATATAATGTTACGAATAAAAAAAGTTGTTTTAATATGTAGTAAACCCCATATTTATGTGTATACACTACAACACATTGATACCTACGGCAAACCAGTGTGTACTTTATTTTTACGCTAAAACCTGCAAAATTTAAATTAAAGAAATTTATATTGCAGCACAAAACAGCTAATTTATATTGTTTTGTATTTAATAATAATAAACACAGGCATTGAAACCGCACCATTTTTTATTCGACAGCAAAAAATCGATAATTGACACTACATACAAATTAAAGTGAAATTACCGAAATCTGTGTTATGTATAACGCGTTGCTGCAATCACTAGTTCCATCTGTCAAAAAACGGTTAACCTACAAGACAGTGTTTGTAAAAAAAAAACAATATTTCCTAACAACCTTTCAGATACTATTTACACACTCTCTTAGCAACGTTTTTTAAAGTTTTAACCAAAATTTTGGTTATATTATTTTTTCATTTAGGGGCTGTCTCCACGGGCGAGAGAATCGCGGCGATAATATCGTCGTGCCACGTATTTCTATACATTCTCTATGAACGCGTCTCCACACGGCGATGTTATCGCGGCGATGCGACGAGTGGCAATGTGCGCGCGTAACGTCGTCGTATCGCCGCGCGCTCGCCGCAGAACGTGGCGCTCTCGCAGCGAGCGCGCGGCGGGCGCGCTGTCAAACGCAGCGTTGCCTCTCCCCAAGCAAGGTTAATTGAAAAGTTTATTCGGCGATTCCGTTACGAGTCGTCGCGGGCACGCGGCGATTCCGTTACCAGTCGCGACGATACGCTGGCGGAATAATCGCTCGTTCGTGGAGACGACCCGACGATAGAAGCGCGGATCCGTTGCGATTCTCTCGCTCGTGGAGATGGCCCCTTAGTATTTCGTTAAATATGTGATGTTGATGGAGTTTCACTAAAAACCTTTGAACAAATGACCACTGAGTTCGTTCCACTTTATTCTGATCAATCTCCCTGAGCACAAAACCATAAATATCATCTCAACTCAATGCCCCACGTTATTTTGCTACCTGACTGCAAAGAAACCCTTCTGTGTATGTTTTTGCGAAGTCCAATTTCTAGGCCAAATAAATTGAACTGCGGGAGACGATTCTCTGGCAAAAGCTTAAGACATATCCTCATTGCCTTAAATCAACCACTTCAGTTCTTAAGATCTTCTCTTGATACATGAAGAACGCCAATATTATTTTCTCCCTTTTTTCTTTGAAATCTTTTCAGCCCTCATCTGATCTTCTTCGTCCATCTTGGTATAATGTGACTGTATATGAGACAACAGTTTTTTCTCCCTTGAGAAAGATTCTCCACACATGTTACACGAGTACTTCTCTTTCTCTTTACTTTCTTTACTGCTTTCTGGGGCATTATGAATAGCTGCCGTAGACGTCGAAATTTGCGATTCTTGGATGATATTATCTGTAGGCAAAACATACGACGGTTGCAACAGAGGGTCTACATTGATGAATGTAAAGAAACCCGAGTCCTTCGGATGGGCAACGTCCTCTAACGTGACTCTGAACGGCTCTTTAGCATCCAAATCCTCTCTCAGTTCAGGTTTAGACTTTCTTTGGCGTTTTTTAGGCACTTCGGCAGGAGGAGCTATCGCCTTCGTTGATATTAGTAATTTGCTGGGATTTCCAGTTTGAACTATAGTGTAAGATTGCTTTTTCATGGCGGGCGTAGTGAATGGGGCTGGCGATGCTGCAACTGGCGGTTCGTAAAGATGTCCGGAATGGGCAACAGTTTGAAATAATCCAACCGGGTATGGCTTTGATTGATTCTCAATGTCTTTTACTTCAGACTCTTTTCCGAAAGATTTTTCATGAGAATCTTTCTTTCGTTCTTTTGACTTTTCATGTTCTGGTTCAGATTTGCGCTTTTTAGCTGTTTTTTGGTTTTCTGTAACTGGAACTGGTGTTGTATCTTCAACCAAAGTGAATATGTTATTTGGGCCTGGAACTAATTTGAATCGACCATTCAAATTAGGGGCGGAAGGAATATGCACAGATGGTGATTGAGAATTTGATGACTCTGATTGTTGAGAATCCGAAGAATTCTGAGATGTTCCTGGATCCGGATTATTTTCCGTGCGTCTTGTTTTGCTAGCTGGTCCAGCTTTTGGCTTTGGTTTTAATGGTGGAGCAGATTGAATGCTGTGTTCTTGCTTTTGATTGATATCCGTGATAGGACTGTCAACTTTATATGTATTATTATCTGTACTTGGTTTATCGTTTTTACTATCAGTATTTGGACTGTTGTCATTATCAAACTTATAAGACTTCCATGAGTGCGGTTTTTTCATATTACCTTCAATTGTAATATATTTGACCGTAGAAACTTTAGGGGGTTCTGGCGTCGGTACTGCCTTAGGAATAGCTACTTTAGGTATTCCATTTTTAGCACAATTGTGAGATTCAACTACTTCTTTTTTTAGGAAGTTTCTATTGCACAGTTTACACTGAAATAGCACACCCACTCCATTTACTTTTATCATGCTGATATAATCCATGATGTTAAATGGTTTTTCATCAACCGGCTCTTTAATTTCTACATCGTTATCACTAGATGATTTTTCTTCAACATAATCAAAGCTTAAATTATTTATCTGCATATTGTTCTTCACTTTGTTTTCACTTTTTTGTTTCTCATTCTGTGAATTTTTATTAATACTAGGCTGTGGTGGTTCAATATTGTTAGAACTGTTACTACTATTAGAAGGGGTACTATTACTAGACTTAGCTGGTTTCGTTGAGGGTACTTTTCCGTTATTCTTTTCTTGAGTCAATTTTATTTCTTTAAGGTTAAGTTCTTCATTATCAGTGTCAGTTATTTCTTTTTTAATTGGTTTTGAATCAGTTCTTCTAGTAACTCGTTTATTTGGTGGGGTTGATTCTTCTTTTATAGCTAATGGTTTAAGAGGGATATCTTTAATACCCGCCATTGCTTTTTTTATCAAAGCATCACAGATATCATCATTGCTCATATTCGTTTTATTTAATTTATCTTCCCAAGCTTTTCTAGTTTTAGTTTTAGTGATAAATGGACCAGTCTTACCTACCGCCGTCCGTAAACTTTCTTGTGTTTTGATACATTTGTGTATAAATTCGTAAAGTTCTTCCAATTTTGCTGAACATCGGAAGCATATTTTGTGTGGAAGGTCATCATTTTCCGCGATCTGTAAAGAAATAAGACTCTTAAACCACTATATATGCAGTACTTTAAATAAGGAGATGGTACAGTCAGCATCAAAAGTCTAATTTTTACATGTTATTAAATTGACAACAACTTTTTTCAATAAACTGATTTTTAGCTTTTCACATAATAGACAAGAGTATATATTTTGAAAAAAATTCTTCTGCTGCAATTTTGAACAAATATTTTGCTCAATAACTAAGATTAAAAAAACTTAAGTTTTAATCAACTATTGATGCTGACCGTACTAGTTGTACAATTTTTCAATCCAAGAGCGATGACAAAAATTCTAAAGAAGAACCACCTTCCACATGGGAGAGGCCTGGCACTGGCTATTTCACCATAAAGCCTTTCATGAAACAAATCCCCTATAATTTGACAACTGATCACAAAGTGAAGTCTGCAGAAAAAACAACAGATTTAAGGATTGGTTTCCAAATAGGCGGTGAAGATAGATATATATCTTTCTTCGACAACTCGACCCCAACATCTCGACCCCGACCATTTGACTCCTGACATAGTAATTGAAATAATAGTTATTTAAACTCCTACCAACATTAATATACCGCTACCTATCAATTCTCATAGAGGATAAAATGGAGGAAAAAATGGAGAGTGAACTGTTCATACTTGTGGTGTCACTGGCAGTCCTGAATGTAAACTGATGGCGGTAAGACATTGTTAGTACCTACTTACTATTTTTCCCATCCCGATGTAGAAGTCGATTGTCAGGGTCTAGTTGACTCGGCGTCGAGTTGTCGGGGTCAAGTAGTCGAATTCATGTTGTCTCGGGGTCGAGTTGTCATGATACCGTTTAAGTAGTTAACCACCAAAAACACCACAAACCACTAAACAATTAGCGATCAACTGATCTTTTATTTTTGTTAATCATTTAAATTTTAAGGTTGAGATTGTTGTTTGGAATTCACACTTCCTAAATAATTACTGATTCAGTAATCAGTAGACTTTAGTCATTATGCTTGTAAATCATTGAAAATATTGTTAGTAAAATCAAAAAACAAAACCAAATATTTTATTCCACATAAACCTACATGGTCACTTATGAAGCATCAGATAGCTAGGTGCACGATTCCAATTGGTTGTTTCCTATGGAAAGGAGCTGGCAAGAAACTCCATGGTTACTCTTTTAAAAATAATTGGCTTTGCAATGTTTTCAAATTACAGAGTTAATAGGTATGGGAGGACAGTGTAGAGCTGTCAACAAGTACCAAGTACTTAAATAGAAAATGGTCTAACTACAAAGTAAGGAAATGGTCTAAGTAGGTAAGAAGAGTCAATATTGATACACATATACATATACACAGATAGTTATTTCAAAGATTAAACTATGAAGTTGGTGGTAAGTAAAGAATTAAAAAACATCAGAAAAGAACATTTTTTTCTTAAATTTAATGTAAGAACAACAATATTGTGCGTAACAATGTTGTTGGTGTTCATTCCATACAAATGCATTCCTCTGTTTTGTCCCTAGTTAATGATACTTGAACAAATACATTGATATAATAATAATGTATATAATTATCTACCACTGCTATATCCCTATGATTTGTTTTATGGCATACTTAAATGAATTTTAGAAAAAATAAATATGGAAAAGGAAACCAAGGATGCGAACATCAGAACATGGCCATGGTACACTTAGATGCAGACTTGTTTTGTAAACAAATATTTGCCCTCAACTCAGCCTATTGCAGTTCACTGCTGGACTTAGGCCTCTCCCAGGCTGTGCCACAGCACCCTGTCCTCCGCCTTCCGCATTCAGTCTCCCCCAGCCACCTTCTTTAGGTTGTCGGTCCATCTAGCCTGGGAGCGTCCCACATTATGCTTGTCGATATGCGGTCTCCACTCCAGGACTCGTCTGCACCACTGGCCATCGGACCTTTGACAAATATGGTCACTACTGCCACTTCAGCTTGCTTACTCTGCAAGCTATCTTGGTAACCCTGGTTCTTTTCCGGTTATTAGCCCTAGTGTTATTCATTACCCAAGTAGAAAACAGAGGAAAAGTGTGTATGGTCCGAAGTCCAATGACCATGTGACCATGTTTAAACATGTTTACAGATTAAAAACTTAATCAAATGTTATTTGTAACGGCCAGACATAATGATAATACATGACTTCTCATGTGCCTGTGGCCTATTAATGAAATTGTTTATTCTGTAAATAGGATTTTAGCATTACTTTTACACGTCATATCACAAAAAAAAAAACTAGATGGATTGACATTTCCTATCTGACTATCCCTGAGAAGAAATGGAGAAACAAACTCAAAGGCAGTGCATTGACAAAGTATGATAACACTGTTCTCTTGTACAGTGTAAGCAACGAGTTATGAGCGCTGACTTTGAAGAAAACAGACGCCACAAACCCTTATGCCTTAGTAATAAGGGTTCGTTTCGCTTGTTTTTTTTCAAGGTCAACGCTCATAACTCATTGCGTGACTTGTAACAACCAATTGGCTCGTAGCTTTTGACATTCCTTAATACCTATGGAATGCAATGTGCCTAAAATCATAATGAGTATTCAATATTACAATGATGCTTCAGCTACAGTAGCCTGTAAGTCAAATCAAATCATCATTTATTTCAAATAGGCACAAAAAAGCACTTTTGAATGTCAAAATTTAAAAGAAAATAGGATTGATTCTAGATATTAAATAACATAATCAGCCTAAGTTCCCACTGCTGGGACACAGGCCTCCTCTCTGTGAGAGGGAGTGGGCCATAATCCACCAAGCGGGCCCAGTGCGGGTTGGTAGATATCACATGTCTTCGAATGTTTGGTTCTAGGACATGCCGGTTTCCTCACAATATTTTCTGAGAGCAGTGGTGATTAAATAATTTACACAAAGTAATGCGCCTGTCTGGGTTCGAACCTACGACCTACAACTCGTAAGCCGCGGTCTTTACCACTGGGCCACCGCTGCTCCTATTATTAATTCCAAAATGTAGTAAATTAAGTTTATTTGAGGACACTGTATAATATTTACACAAGTATTAGGTAGTGTAAACACCTAAGAAACAATTCAAAGAACTCAGTGTTGACAGCAGGCTGGTCAACAATAAAAGGGTTTCCAAAATACTTAAAAAAATGACAACAGCACAGATTGAAAACAATTGATACAATCTAAACAGCCTTGAAGTAAGAAATGTGTATATTATTATTATTATTACAGGTATAGAGATTGAACAACAGGATTATAAAGTTAAGATCGTCTAGTTGGGAAAAATAACATACATTACAAATTTATCTTACCCCAAAAGGCATCAATTCGTCGATCTTTTTCGCAGTCACTTTATCAGCATCGAAAATGTTGAGAAACGGTCCATCTTTACCTTCGCACAATCGACAAACTTTCATGAAAACTGGTGGAGTCACAGCACTGTACGCCTCGGCTATTACTTCTGAACTTATAGACTCGGGTATAGAAGATTTAGGAGGTTGTTTCGCCTTAGATTTCACTTTTTTCTTGGCCATTTTGATACCAAGTTTTTCTCTTTACGGACTCTTACGTTGTGACGTTCTAAGGAAACAAACCCTCAATTGCACTTTTAAGATTTCCTTTCAGCACAGTAAATGAATTTCATTCATTATTTTAATCATTTGAAGCATAAACTGCACCGTACTAACAAATTGTAACAAGAATTAGAACAACATGGCTGGCTGGAAGAAATGTCAAAATGTCATTCAATATAGACATGTGTAAGTAATGCGAGTGATGCATCGCGCGTAATATCACCCGAGCGCGTACTGTAACATGACATATTACTCGACTAAAATAAGCATCACACCATTACACTAAACATTACGCGAGCGAGCGGTAACAGCGCGCTACTCCGCGCTAGCACGAACCGAGCCCTGCCGATTACTCCCGAACGCATCGCATCGGCAATGTTCGGTTTATATCGGAAGTCCGGAACTAGACGAGTGCGATTTCGTATTTCGTCCGGTCAGATGACTTAGTTGGTTACTTGGTTTTTTAAAACTCTATTTTTATAACGAAAGGGTTTACATTTCCTTGACACCACCACAGGTCGTAGGTAAATACTTTTCTTAGAATTCGAAATGCAATGCGAAATGCAAATATTGGGATGTTTTTTTACTATCGCGGTCAAGGACGCGTCTTTATTGAAATATTAAATTTATAAATTAAATAAGTATCTCAAATGTGTGATAGTGAGTGAGTAATGTGTGATAGTGTGATAGTGATATGTATTCATAGTGAGTAAATCACACTGTTACAATGCTCTGTTACTATACTATTTCAATAACATGTCCTATTACACTAGAATATTGCATTACATTAGGTATAACACGCGATGGTGTGCTATCACATGGCGCTACATCATAACATCACGCGTGATGTTTGAAGTGATGGTGAAATGTAATATTACTCGGCACGAAATGTAATGACATATAACATTACTTCGTGATGCACTGTTTTGCGCATGTCTAATTCAATAACCCTGAGCAATAACCACTAACCAGTCAAAATAGCACCATAGACAAATAAACAATAGTATTTTTGATGACATTTTGACAAGCTATGGCCATGAACGTTTTTGAGGTCATTATTTTTAACGACCTTTGACATGCCTTCGAATATACTGCAAAAAAATCATTTGATGATTATATTTTCGGTTATTTTTTAATGACTTGTAAATGAGGGGTACCTATTTGTATTTACAAGAGTCATTATACTAAATTATATTTATTATATATTATATTTTGAAATGTTTTTGTTATCCATACTAACTAATTTATGTACTAACTAATATAATAAATGTGAAAGTGTGTCTGTCTGTCTGTTACCTCTTCACGCTTAAACCGCTGAACCGACTTAGATGTTTGTTATAGACATACTTTGAGTCCATGGAAAGGACATAGGATAGTTTTTATCCCGATATTCCCTCGGGATCGATACTTATGCGGATGAAACCGCGAAGCGCAGCTAGTGTTTTTTTTTATAAAAATATTTAAAAATGTATTTAATAAGTAAGAAGTAAATCAATAAACAAAATATACTAAACTAAATGGCCGAGTGATAAAGGCGTCACCGCTCGGCCAGTGGAGATATATCAGTGGGGATATATGGATACAGGGGTCATAAACGAGGTTGTGTGGGCTCAAATCCGAGCTTAGAGCATTAATGCTCTAAGAATCCGGGCAAGTACCTACCAATGTGACTTTTTTAATACATAATATCATGCACTTTCCGAGTTCATCTTGGATATTACCAAAGACATTAAAATTATATGTGATATTACTGACATTGGTGAAGGAAAACATCTTAGGGAAACCTGGACTTATACACAAATAAATATATAATTATAATTCTTCTGTATGTGTATAGTTCACAGAACTCCACCTAAGCGGCTGGACTGATGTTGATGATTATTTTTTGTGTTTAGTGAGTCCCTGGATGTTTTAAATAGATTCATAATAATTGGACCTCATAGGTGGCATGGGCGCGAGCAGAAGCTAGTAGTAAGTATAAGACTGAAATCGCCAACCCGTATTGAGCAAGCGTGGTGATCAATGTTCGCGCCTCCTCTTTATGAGAAGAGGCCTTTGCCCTGCAGTGGGGGCAATAATAGGCTGGTATTATTATTATATAACCTAAACTGAATATCGAATCAGAGCGAGTAGGTAAGGAGCCGTCTCCACGAACGAGAGAATCGCGGTGATAGTCTCGCCGTGCCATCAAATTTTCGCCGCGATGATATCGCCGTGTGGAGACACGTTCTAAGAGAGTGTATAGAAATACGTGGCACGACGGTAATATCGCCGCGATTCTCTCGCTAGTGGAGACGGCCCCTAACTGTGGATACCAGTGTCGGCGGCGCCAACCGCACAGTGGCGCCCTAATCGTTTTTTTTTGTTATTTATTTTATTCTTGAATGAAAATGCAGAAAATAAGCACGTTAAGATGCGCCCCACAAGATTCTACCTTAATATTACAAATGGTAGTTTTACATTTTTTACTTTTATTATAATCAATAAAACGGGTAATAGCGGTAGTGGGTGGTAGTGGTTTTTTTTTTCAAGAAAAAAAAAGAATATAACAAATAATAAGAATTAAAGAAATAACCATATATATATAATAGTAAACATAAAACGGGAGCAAAGAAAATGTAATGATGGGGAACACCCAAATACTCCGAAATATTTTATTCCGAATTTCGATGTTCCGATTTTCAAAAGTCCGAATTTCATAATACCTAAGAATCATAATGTCTATTATTAAAAATCACGAAATTTATTTTACCGAAAGTCATAAATGCGACTTGTTTGTTTTCCGATTTTCATATATTCGAAGAATCAAATGCTCGATGGGTTCTCGGTCCGAAAAACGACGTTCCGATTTTCAATACTCCGAATTATTTCCGTTACCGTTACCGCACCCGAATTCAACGAACGCAATAGACGACGTAGGATGCAAGAGCGAGCTAAGGGCACCCCGAGGTTCGGTTTGGTTAGGTTTAGTGATGGGCGACTCGGAAAGTTTCCATCATTCCACCCGGAATATTCCTGGGAATATTCCCAAAACGGGTATTTACCCGGGAAAGTTCCCAAATCGTGGGTAAATTCATTTCTATGACGATTAAATTAGTAAGTACTGAATAAAAACAAAAACATCAACTCCAAAATCATTTAATCAACAACAGGATGGTTCAAATATGAAAATTATTGTTTAAATATCAGGTTATGCGTGGCAAAAATCACTTCAAGTTTTACAGCTCTTATAATAGTAAGTACCTAAGTAGGTAAAATGTTATTGAGATTCATTTAATCACTGTCATCGGAGAATGTTTTTGTTATATCGCAAAACTCTATTTCTCTTGTATTTCTTCCAGAAGTTGATGGTTGAGGTTCAATATTGTTTATGGTCAATGGGCTAAAAGGACTTGAAGTGGGTTCCTCATCTTCTTCATCTACTTCTTCGTCTTTTTGATTTTGTAACAAATTCCAGTTATATGATATGTAGGCTAGCTTTGCAGCTCTTTCTCTTGTTAACCTATTCCGTTTATGGCTGTGGATATTTCCATGAACGCTGAAGGTACGCTCTGTTGCAGCCGAGGTGCAGGGAGCAGTTAAAAGACAAGCTGCAACTTTGCTCAGAGGTTTGTTTTTGCAAATTCCTTTCCACCAAGTTAAGGGATTCATTTTCTGGAGGCTGGTCCAAACAAAAGATTTTCCCCACAAACCTCTTGTTCTATAATTAGCTAAATCTGCCATTACTTCCAAGTGTAACTGCCTTCCTTTCTCATGAATGAAATCCATGGCAATGATTTCTTCATCTTCGTTGAGTTCGATGCCTTAAGATTTTGGATCTAGCATATAGGCTGCTAGATGAATAGGCTTTATGCAGTTCCCTCTGCGTTTATCAACTGCATTTAAAATCCTCTCTCTGACATTATTGTCAACCAAAGAAGAAAAAACCAGGAAGCAGAAAGACCAGACGTGATTTTATATCTTTGAATGACATGTACACGTCATTTATGTACGCTTCGTTTCCTTCTACTCGTAGTTTAAATATGTAATCATTTAAATATGTAATCAATTCAAATATGTAATAATTGGCTCTAAAATTGCAGTAGATTCATCGATCATTTTCCAAAATTCTTCGTGTAGTAAATTTGCTTTAATATCAACTGGGATCATTATTGCATCTTCATGTACTGCCAAACATTGCAGAGCCGCCTTGCTATTTTGCAAACTACGCACAGCATGAAGGTAACTGCCCCAACGCGTCTTGCTGGGCAATTTTAGTTGCTCGCCAGAACCTTTTTCTACAGTTATCTGCTTGAATAACGCGCTCAGAATTTGACTTTTTCTAATAGATTTGATTACGTCGACGGCAACTGAAATGATGGAGGCTTGTCTTGTATAGTATCTTCTTTCATTATGTCATGACACAGTAAAATATGTGCGCCACGCAATTAAGTGTGATTACGTTCGGATGTTGCAGTTTTACTAAATCAAAAGCTTTTTGTAGGTTTTTTGCGTTATCTCCTATTAAAGTCACTTTATACGCTCCGTAGGTTCTCATTACTATTTGAATTTCTTCACTTAGGTATTCGGCAATGTGACGATTGCTAGTTGTAGCTAAACTTTTCACAAAAACGGGTTCAGGTTTTGCAATAACAAAATTAATTCTACCCTCGTTCCGTCGGTTACTCCATCCATCGCACTGAAGATGTAAATTGTCAGTCGACTTCAATTCTTCAGTTATTTCTCGTTCCATTTGATTATAAATTGTTTCTAATGTGTTGTGGAAACAGCTTTTCGTGTTGGTAGTTCGTTAGTGTACCTACTTGGTCATTCAAACAAAGCTAACCGTTAAGCGCATCAGTTATTTTTTTTACATATTTATATTTTTATTATTGTAGTATGGTTATATTATATAACCACGTTTCTTGAATAAAACAGTGTAACACATTTATATTTGTTATTTTTGTACAAGGAAATCGAAAACCTTAAGTTTCATAAATCGATTTATGCGAAATATGTATAAATTGATCATAAAAATATAAATACCCGTATAAATACCCATTGGATGGATTCATTGGGAATATTCCCGGGAATATTCCCATTTTAGGTATTTACCCGGGTAGAATCCCATCACTAGTTAGGTTACTTTAAACCCTTTACACAGAAATAGGGGCCCCGCGAAGCGGGGCTCCGTCGACATAGGATGCAAGAACGAGCGAAGGGCACCCCGAGGTTCGGTTTGGTTAGGTTACTTTAAACCCTTTACTCAGAAATAGGGGCTCTATTGTTGGTTTTGTGCCATCTATATTCTTACAATTGGAAATGTGTGTTTGTCTTGCTATTCAGTTTTACAAAGTCTTATTATTTCGGAATTCTAATTGATCGGTATTTTAATAATCGGAATTCGTATTTTTGATGTTTCGAATTATCATTAAGTCGGACTTTTTGTTATTCGATCTATTGAAACTCGATATTTTGAGAATAGTAATTATAAACGTTAGGGATATTGAAATTTCGGAATTATTAAAATAGGATGAATGATACATCGGAGTTGTTATAAAAGGAATTTTGAACCATTCGGAATTATGAAAATCGGTATTTTGAAATTCGGATTTGTGACTTTCGGGATAAAGTTTTTCGTATTAATGTAGAGTACCCGTAATGATGGTGTTTAAGGAGAGAGGAAGTGCTTTTTTATCATAATTTTAAAAGTGGACAAACATTGAGCACCCCTTACCGACACGGGCAAGTCATTCCATACCCGTACTGCTTGAACGGTAAAAGATTTGTCATAGAAACTGGTGGTATGCATCTATTACATTAATCTTTAGTCTCAGGTTTTCCGATGACCTCAAATATCTATTATGTGTGTCATGAAGGAACTTGAAACGTTCTTTAGATAAGTGGGGGTTTTAGGATTAAACAAAATACTGTAGAGCTGAAACATGATATATATGAGAATTTCGGCGAAGACGTATGTGAAGAAGACGTATGCGTATATTATTTAAATATTTTAATGCGTAAGTAATACAATAAATTCTACATTTAAAATACTTCTCTACAACTTAGAAGCTTCTTTTAAGTAGGCAACGAGGTCTGCGCGCTCTGATGCTTTTTTCACACCAGCGAACACCATCTTCGTGCCGGGAATGTACTTCTTCGGATGCTCCAGATATTCGAAAAGCGTTTCCTCATTCCACACAACACCTTTGTTTTTATTGGCATCTGAATATGTATAGCCGACCGCCAGGCCAGCCTTCCGGCCGAATATACCAGATAGGTTGGGACCAACTTTGTTTCTGCCTCCAGATTCAATAGTGTGGCATTGGGCACATCGCTGCTTAAAGATTTTCTTTCCTTGTTCAGCATTGCCAGGTGGTGGCCCCATTTTCCATATTTTTTATTTTCAGGAAATCAGAAATCAACGTGATGTTTGCTCGCTACACAGACGTCACCAGCGTATTAGTTTAGTTTTTTTAATGACGTGACTTTATGAAGGTCCAGAAGTGCAAAGAGTTTTTACTTAGGTACTACTATAATAGGCTTTTTGTAGCAGGATATGAAATAACCATATTTACCACTAAATAAAACTAAAATAGATAAATTCACGCCTTCTTCCCATGGGAGTAGGCGAAAACCATAGAATGCCATCTGTTACGAATATACTAAACATACAACTGACTAAAAGAACCACCGTCGCGTCGTATTACAAGTAATGTTTTTCTTAGCGAGACATCTTTTTCCCAGCTATATTGGGGTGGGCTTCCAGTTTCAGTCTAACCGGATGCAGCTAGTGTTTTACGTGCAAAGACTGCCTATCCGTCTTCCACAACTCAGTTACTTGGAAACACGATATCCTATAAGCTTTTGAACATCAATTATTTAACTCTTAGTTGTGAAGATACTTGATGTGTATGTACAGACGCCAGCACATCAACCTACTACAATCTGTCAAATTTCTTTAATACATTTTCAACTTTATCACCAAACTATAAGGTTCAAAGTTGATTGGGAAAATCTGACAGTTTCGGGTAGGTTGATGTGCTGGCGTCTGTACATAATAGCCTCCCTAGGATGTTTTTTTTGCGTATAGCAACATTCCGTAGTAAAGGTAAAGGTTACTTACTCTGTGGCAACTCCCGTCCGCCATCTTGAATTTAGTATTGTGCCAGTCGGGGGGGCGGTGACATATTTTTACCCGTCATCGTCGTAATTTTGTGAATTTGTTGGAAAAACGCGAAAATAAGTGTCGTTACATCGTGTAAATAGTTTATGTCAGGACTGAACGTGAGGATGGCGGGTCAAACTATAAACGATAGGCTTTTGGCCGCCCGCCACAGCATCGCCGGGCAGGGTTTAGCTAAATCCGTTTGCAAAGCCACCACAGAAGAAATGATAGCACCCAAAAAGAAACATTTAGATTGTAAGTACGGTTACCGTAAAATTTATCCACTGGAGCGTCATTCTCAATGCTCGCAACTATTTTTTCGGTCAATAATCAGACGACGTCGTCGCCACAGCGACTCTGCCAATGGTCGATAACATTTCTATGATAATGAATGTGATCCGTGACGACCGCATTCAAGTTCATAGAACGCTTATTTTCTTTCATTAAAACAATAATAAGATAATAGGAATTGAATTCGTATTTAAAATGTCGAAATATTTTTACATAATGTTGTTTCTCACGATTGTGTTGCTTGACTTGCTTGACACACATTACTTATGTTATGTCATGTTACATTGGATATAACGTGTTCGTTAACGAATAAAAAAAAAACTGTCTACCTACTTATTGATTTTATGTAAGAACCTATCTAACTAGTGAGGATCTGTTACTTTAGAGTAGTTACAACTGTTTAATGTTACCTCCTGGCGTAGTTTTACAAGTTTATTTTCCACGGCAGTTAAACCCAAAAACGAGTTCGAGGGTCGTCTGACGCCTATCGTAGTATTAGCACCATCCGAAAACTCAAAACCATTCTGATTTCTTAGTCTAAGAACAAAAGGAAAGATGTTTATATTTTAGCTACACCAAAGGTTTTCTCTAATTGCCACATCACAGCTAAGATAACCAAAACCTTCATAAAAAAATTAAGGTACCCCCTATACCTTTATAATTTTTTTTTCTGACTTGTAACTGCTAGGCAAAGGCCTACCCCATATTATGTTCCCACATGTTGCTACCTATTATCAATTCCTTCAAAAACGATTTGGAAAATGTTGTTAGAGTCAGTCTGATTGCTGAAATTATCTTACAAGTAAAAATAAACAGTATGACGGATTATTTTATCAGTAATAAAAAACTTTGTTATTATCAGCTGTATGTACAAGTATATTTAAGTATTTTTCTTTCTTTTAAAAATACCCAATCTTTTATGGAAAATAATTTTCTTTTTCATGCCAGTCAGCAGAAACTGCTCTATTATTTTTGTTTTGGGAATAGTGGCATAATTTATTAGAAAACTTCATTCAAAGTTAAATATGGCAAGCTTACAAGCTTAGTACTACTTAAACTCATTGTGCTGAAGATCAGAGGGGCAATTTTCGTAATTTTAAAAACATTCACAGTCTGAATCTGTCAAAAAATACTTCTAATTTCCCTACCCCCTAAGACGACCCACTGACCCTTCATTTTGACAAGTTTTTGACATTTGTTTGTCGCCGAGATGAGACTGCGACTAGATTTTGAATGTTTTAAATTACAAGAATTGGCCTTCTGTTCTTGAGATTTCCCAAGACCCACACTACCTACAATTTGAAAGCATGAATAATCCCAGTACATTCATATAATTATGTCTTTGAAGAAACTCTATACAATTCCTATACCTAACCCAATATCCTCTCTAAGTTAAAAAGAATATCAGAAATAATCATCATCTTCCTGTCAAACCAAACAATTCGAAAACAAGTGACATCTACTAACCTGCACTGGGCCGGCTTGGTAGATTACCCACTCCCTCTCGAAGAAAGGAGGCGTGTGTCCCAGCAGTGGGAACATTATAGGCTGATTGTGCTTATGCTATCTTCCTGCCCTTGTCCCATGTTACTTGGGGTTGGTGCAACACATTTTCTTCTTCCATTCTCCCCGGACAACCATCAGACTATCATTCACTCCCTTCTCATTCAAATCATTTCTCACACAATCAACTTAGCCTATCGCAGTCCACTGCTGGACATAGGCATCTCGCAGACTGCACCACAGCACCCTGTCCTCCGCCTTCCGCATCCAATCTACCCCAGCCACCTTCTTTAGGTCGTCCGTCCATCTAGCTGGGGGGCTTCCGCACTACGCTTGCCGGTACGCGGCGAAGCGGCGGCGGTTCGGGTATTCCTCACACAATACATCCAAATAATGTCGTGTATGATTTCATTTCAACAACCAACCATCTATTGTCCAACTATTTGGTGACATAACAGGCAAAATTATTCTCCACATGGCACATACTACTCATAAAACATGTTCTATTAAAATATTCTTGGATTTGCATTTTATTGTCAGTGATGCATGACTCATCTCTGAACATTTTTCTGACTAAATGTCCAACAACATTTATACAGGGTGTCCCTGGAAGTATGGATCAAATCGAATAGGGACGTGGGCAAGGTCATTTCCAAACGTTTTAGCAAAAAAAAAAATAGGTACTAAAAAAATACTATAAAAAAGAGAAGAAAGATCGAATTCGTGAAAACTATCAGGGCTATCAATTTTTTTTTTAGATAGCCCTGATAGTATTTTTTATGATTAATTTCTTTGAACACTAAGCGAAGTGATTGAAAAAAAAATTAAAATCAGTCATAACTTTTGAACCCTAAAAAAATTCACTGACATTCTCAGGGTTAAAAAGTTTGGAAATGACCTTGCCCACGCCCCTATTCGATTTGATCCATACTTCCAGGGACACCCTGTATATGCTTTAGCTCACACACTGATTAATGGGACAAATGAGTGCAGCAGATTAATTAATGCCTTGTTGTATGCACTGTTAGCATGTCAACAACTTCAATAAAAATAAAATGTGTTGTTGAACTTTTAATTTATCAATGACTGAAGTTGTAATCATCTTTTTATTAGCTGTCACTATATCATTGTTCCTACAGTTTGCAAATATTTTGTAAAGATAATAAAATAAGGTATCTTTTTGTGATATTATCTAAAAACGTATTTGGTCTTTCTCGCTCCCGAATTTTTTGGAACAAGTAACTGTTATAAAAAAGCCTATGGTAATAAACTTAAAATAATAAATCTTAGGTACATAAAATTATGTTAATCTATATCTAAACAAATAAATAAAACTGAAGTGTCTCTGTTTGTAATGTCAAAACAACAGCTTTTTACAAAAAAAAACCAATTTAATTTTTTTCTGTCTGTTCCTTTTAATCTTCGAAACGGCTGGGCCGATTTTCATGAAATTTGGTATGGGGATATTTTGAAACCTGGGGAAGGTACTTTTTATCGACATACCATATGCGCCAAGCCGCGGGCGGAAGCTAGTTATAAAATAATTTAAAAGTATGTATTTCTCTCATGGCAATGTTTGAGTCAAGAAATTCCCTCATACACAATACATTTTGTGTAAGAATGAAATTTTCCTTGTAATGTTGCCTACATTATTATCTTATCAGAACTTCAAAAAGTGCTTCAAGAAATTAAGTGCTAAGTACTATTCGTTATTCTGTGCTCATAGCGAAATATGTTTATGAAAAAGTAATAGTGTCTCATTAGTGAGTTGAGCTCTTAGGTAGCTCACACATAACACTTGAAATTTATATAAAAACAAAATAAACTACTATCCCAAATAGTCAACAATTCACAATAAGTTTATAGGTAATGCACACACATGATTTCCCGAACGTATAATACCTGCAAATCGCCGTATTTAGTCAGAGAAAAATGTGGAAACTCCCTTTGATCCATTTAATTAACAGGATATCAACAAAACATTCCGAAATATTACCTGTTATGTATGACTAATAACAATAAGCGGGTCAGTGAAAGGATTACTAAATGTTACATTTACGGTAGCTATAGTTATAGTGGATCACTGCATTAAATGTTTGTGTTAATATGTGTAGCGTTCAAAACGGTGAAAGAAAACATTGTGAGGAAACCGGCATGTTCTAGAACTAAAAATTCGACGAACCTGACATCTACCAACCCTCACTGGGACTGCATGGTAGGTTATAGCCCACTCCCTCTCGAAGAGACGGGGCCTGTGTCTCAGCAGTGGGAACATTATAGGCTGATTATGTATGTGTAGGTTGCCATTTCGAAATTTGAAATATCATGTGACAAAGCCAGACATTAAAAACAGTCTGGAACAGTCTGGATAATCTATAATATAAAAATGAATCACTGAATGTGTTGCTAAGCTCAAATCTCGAGAGCAGCTGAACCGATTTCGCTAATTCTTTTTTTATAATATTCCGAGGATGGTTCTTACGGAGAGAATAAAAAAAATTTAAAGAATCTACTGTTAGGCGGTACGAAGTTCGCCGGGTCAGCTAGTTTACTTATAAATCTTTCTTTTTTTGGTATTAATTTAAGAAAAGTAAGTCGAAAAGTTCGGACTAATGAAAAGTCTGATTGCTAGGCCAAAAAGCCGGACAAATCCGAATGGATGGTAACCCTAGTTATGAGTATGACTGTATGAGAGTTGTGTAGCCTCTGCTTTTGTTACGTCGTGTGCACCAGATGAGAATAGACAATGTTTTATGTGAGAATTATTAATTGTCTGGTGAAGTATGACAAGTCAGCCGTCAACCATTCTGTTGATTTTCCGATTACTTACTTTCGGTTAGGATGCGTTTCCACTGAGCGACCCACGTGCGGAGCAGACAGGAGGCGTGCAATAATCGACCAATCACAGACACGAAAGTGGCGATGTGAATTTCAGCCCATGATATAAGACGATTCCTAAATATTTCCTCCGCTCCGCTCGTCTCCGCCTCAATGAAAACGCATCCATACCGAACGTAAGTAAACGGAATGTCGACAGTACTATTAGTTATTATGTGACAGAATTGGAGTAGTGGATGGCCAATGACTCAGACAACAGTCTCTTGCTAACGTCGTGCTTTTAACTATGATATCGAAAGGGGCCCGTGGCTAAATAATATCAACCGCACAGGTCGGTCGATCAGGTTATATTATGCTTGCCGCGGTTGGTCTGTGGATGAGTGACCATCTTTCTTTCTTTCCCGTGTCTCGGAAAGCACGTTAGGCCGTTGGTCCCGGCTGTCATTCGTGGATCTTTGACAGTCGTTACGGGTACTCAGAAGGCCGAAAGTCTGATAACCAGTCTTACCAAGGGGTATCGTATTACCCAGTAACTGGGTCGTGGAGGACAGATAGGCAGTCGCTCCATGTAAAAATACTGATATTAAGCTGCATCCGGTTAGACTGGAAGCCGACCCCAACATTGTTGGGAAAAGGCTAGGCAGATGATCGAAACTAATAAGACACACCGTTTCGACTTTCACACTTTAGGATTTGTCCATGGGAATTGGAAGTATTAAGTACTTAAATCATTCGACAGGCGCTTCTCTTTGTGTAAATAATTTCATCACCACTGCTCTCAAAACGGTAAAGGAAAACATCGTGAGGAAACGGGCATGTACGAGAACAATCAAATCGAAGACATGTGACAACTACCAACCCGCACTGGGCCCGCGTGGTAGATTGCAGCCCACTCCCTCTCACAGAGAGCACAGAGAGAAAGCCTGTGTCCCTGCAGTGGGAACATTATAGGCTGATTATGCTATGCATTATGCTACCAGTCAATTACCTACCTGCCCATATATTTAACTCATGTTTACCTACTGGGATTAGGTACGCACATTTCCTTTTAGGGAAAAATATTCAGTCATTTTCAATCCCATGACGCATCAGGGATTTGTAACAAACGAAATTCTTATTTGCATAACCCAACATCCCTAATCCAGGCTATCAAAAGATCAACGAGCAAATTTTATTATGTAGTAGGTTTGCTAAGTGAAAGCTATACTATTTTATAGAGTGTGCGTATAGTCATAATCGTTTTATTTGCCAAGAAAGTGGGTAGGTACATAAAACAAAAGTTGTGTAATATGTGTTTTTTTTTTATTAAAATTTTCTTTTCAATGTTTGCTTAGCTAATGGAAGGTAACATTAGTAAATGCAAACATTACATACGTACTATATTCGTAGTATTTGTTTACCATATAAAACATGTAAGAAGCGAAAACTACACTTTAATATTTGTATTAGTAATACTCTTTCTATCACAATTGGATGCAGCAATACTGTGTTCTATCTGTTCGGGACGATAATTGGTGTGATTGGAGTGAAATATGATAAACAGGACAGGCCCGTTTCCTGTCCAGCTATCATATCAAATTGTCGTCGTATTGTAGGTACTCTGGAAGCTTCGGAATTGGACAGTATTTGTTGATATTGTTGTTTATAATATGCAGTGACATTAATCTGCCTTCCGAAGTTTTAATCACGATAGACGCAACCGCAAAATTGTAATATCCAAACCGCAATAAAGATAAAGACTACTGAACTAAAAAAAACTGTTGTGTGTTTTCATAGCATACAAGCAGATGGATGAAAAGCTTCCTTTGCATGGAGTTCTAAGAAAAAAGCTAAAGTAAAACTCCATTTCGACTCCAATGTTTTCCTAATGGATTTCTTTCTCTAGGGATTAAGCGCCATGTCCATTGTTTTAGGCTTTTAAAAGCGATACTTAGGTGTGGTTCATTTAAACGCGCATGTATGATGTTTTTGACTAAGTTAATGCTTGAGCCGTTTTTACGTTATCGACCGAAACCTGATACTGTAAAAATCTATGACGCCGGGATGTCTGTAATAAAAAATAAATAGTTCTTTTCGTAAACCAGCACACCCCAAAATGATGCTTATCGATGCCGAAATACAACCACGGCACTGCTGAACATATGCCTTTCCCAAAGATTATCACAATGAACAATAATAGACTAAAGACTGATCAGATTGCAACTAGAGACTACAGTTCTAGATTCCATAAACAACTGTGAATTATCTCGTAATAACCAAAGCCGGGATTGTCATACTACTCTGAATACCTACACAATTATGCAACTCGGTCGATGATATTAGAATATAAATCGTGAGAACTTCTGCTTCAGAATATCAGATGTGCTTATAGTAATTTAAATCTCCATATTAACTTTGTAATGTATGTTTTTTATTACATTCGCTGTTAGAGGTCGCAGTCTCGCAGCTAGCGTTGAGGTCAAATGAGATGATGGGAAAACAGATTACAGTACAGTCCGGGTTTTTATATCACCAGCCTATTCTAAGCATATCCATTTCCTCTGACGAATGAGTTCGGGAAACCATTTTAAATGGTACAGCGAAATCTTAGTCACTGTTTCACAAATTAAGAGTGACCCATGCTGCACAATTCTCTGAAATACTAACACGTTAGGCCAATTAGGCGGAGTAATTAAAGCATTTATAGATATGATCCAATTCTATAAAGCCACTAAACTAAAATCAAAGATTAACTTTACTGATATAGGGTAAGGAGATAAACAGTATCATATTTCTTGTGTGGTGACAGAATCAATTGAGAACTCGTTAAGTACTCGGTACTATCTCGGCTTCGTGCTATTTTTATTACAATAAAGGTCAATTAGTTTGTTGTCCTAGAATAGTCATTTTCACTCTGCACCCGTGGCAGTTACTGGGTCAACTGATCGAATCGTTGTTATAGGCCATATTGTTTTGATTTGTAGAAAATTCCTTTGTAAACTTGTAACCTCCACCAATTCCGGAATCTTGTACCTACTAGCTGAAGGTCACACGCAGAGGTGAAGCGTTATTATTGTCGAAAGGGCCAGAGAGTTATTGATTTTCTTAGCGGTAAATAAACCCGTAATCATCTACCCAGAAAGGTCATTAAGCGGTCCATAATGGTTTGTATATCTTTAAGATTAGCTCTCCGCCTGTACTGTTGTAACGTTTTGACAAATGAGGTGTCTCGATCGATCCGTCCGGACTAGGTCGTCGGAGCGCCAGACTGAATAGCTAACAGCTTAGCCAATTCGGGAGCTAAATTCAGGATAGTCAATATAATAAAAGAAATTTTCCGCCGCGATCACGTTCCAGCTTTTGGAATGGACCCATCTAAAAGGGTTCCCTTAGCCAGCTTCCTTTTGTTGGCTGTGCGCTTAGGGTGCGTTTGTCCAAGCTGTGACAACATCCCTACTTCTTGGTACACATGATTACCATAAAAAAAGCGTTTGTGTTCTTGATAAAAATTGTTGTAGTCGGTCGTGTGTCATTTTTATGGGAGCGTCTTCCGTTTCATTTTAATTATTTATTCTTTCCCAGACAGAGGCACTCTTTCGGGCCTAAGAAAGCTATTGTTTGTTACGTATTGCTTCGTAATACAGCTCTCATTAAATTACGTGTTGGGTTATCTGAATGGGCTTGAAGAGTGAACCGTTATCGTATTCATATTATATTTAATTGAGGAAAATAAATGTTATGAAACTAAACACACCTACATAATTAATATAAGTAATTAGAGTCGTTCTTATCTTTATCAAACATTTATTGTGCACACGTATGGTCAGGTGTCGGCGCACTTGACGACGAGCGTGTATGAAGTGAATCACTAATCGATCGTAAACAAAAACAAGGATAAGATGTTCTGCGCGTCATCTGACGCTCCAACCAACCTGACCTGAATTTTATGACGTCACAAGTCACGTAATTTTTCATTACAAAGTATCGTAAATTCACGACACTTGACATATTCGATTACGGTTTTCGCCGCGGGTTTCGTAACAAAATAATGGTTTATTATCAGGTCAAGTGCGGTAAATAATAATTTTGTTACGCTGTCCGACCCGGCCTTCGTTGCGAGTCGTGTAATTGTCTTTTTTCTATGCCTGTTGTCTGTTGCTGAAATGCGAAAGTGTTTTCATTGTGTGTCATCACGCACGAGGTGACTAGATGGGATAACAATGACAGGGCCATTTCATGACCTTTCGATGGTGGGAACAACGCTTCTTCCTTATTATAAAATATCACTGAAACCTTCAGGTATACCGCTTTGCTAAGGACCACGAAGGGAAACGGAAACCGATTTGTTTCCCACCCCTCCTGTTTTCGCTTCCGATTAATTTCGTTGCGAACTCCGAGACAGTCTAATGAGTTCCTTGGCAGACGCCAAACGTTTTATTCTATTGATTTTACCTTTTAGAGTGCCTTTTTGGTTGTGACTTGCGTCTGTCTGAACAGGACTTATTGAAATCGAATTGGTGCTACTACTGAAGTGCTAATACCTCACTAGAGGCCCGAATCTTTCTGACATTTAAGCTTTCAGCTCCCGTTTAAATTTTTCATTTTATTCATTCCTTTCAGCAGTATTACGTCCACTGCTGGACGTAGGCGGGAGGCCTATGTCCAGCAGTGGACCACGCATCGCCACTTCGACCGGTTCTGTGCTTCCCGCATTCAGCGGATTCCTATGACCTTCACGAGGTCATCGGAACACCTTGGGGGAGGCCTTCAAACGCTTCGGCGTCTTCCGTTACGCGGTCGCCACTCCAGAACCTTTGGGTCCCATCGGCCATCTGTTCTTCGAACAATGTGCCCTGTCCACTGATTTCCTTACATATTATGTACGTTTGTTGATGTCATTAGAATGTTTCGTGATTAAACGATATCTCATCAAATTCTCGAGTCGTTTACGCCCCCGGGAAATTGTAGCCTAATGAATTGTAGATTTCCAATATCAGGATTGATCATTACGAGCAGAATTGAACACGCTTTTGCGATGCGTCCATATCGCTTGATGGTCTGATTTCACATTTTCAATGAAAGCGCGAGTTGTAGCACCATTAGCTGAATGAAAACACCGCTGATGGCATTCTTCCTTGGTATTGCTACACGGAATAATGTTTGTACATAAACAATTTTATCATCGTGACAGTTTTCGCAGAGAACGAGATAAATAGAGGCGAAACTCGAAACTGGTTTGCGTACATAATAAACTTTTGTGTTGCTAATAGCAGATGTAGGTGGAGACAGACGTATTCGCGTGAAAGTTAATCATTTAAATGGTCCCGGCCTCCCGGGAAATGTACTGGTCCCTATTTTCGGCACGAAATTTACTTACTAAATTTTCATTGAAAATGTTTGCTTTTATCTCTAAACCACGATCGAATTAGAATCGTTAATGAAGTCTTCACGGCCAGCTGTCCTTGAACTCTCTAAAACTGCTCAAACGTCTTCAATACTCTTAAACAAATTCTAAGATTCTCGTAACTTACGTTGCCAAGTACTTAAGGACCTCATCCGGGGACCCAGGGCGACGGCCTCAAACCGTGGATCAAATTATATTAGTCAAGAACCCTCTCTTAGATCGGATAACTTAGATAATTTGTAAACTTCATAAAAGGATGGACTAGGCCATGTCAAAAGGTCGCGTCAGATGCGAGATCTTGCTAATTGTTAGAAAACCACTTTTTGCGCTAAAACTGGTTCCTTATACCTACTATTGATTTTGTCTCTATAAAGGTGATGCAATGGGGTTTTTGAATGTTTATAATAACTTGATATGTTACTTTTAAAGTTGTGTTGGTTTTTGTCTGGGAGTTGTGGCAGTAAACAGTGATCTGCACCATAATAATAATATTATAGGTATTGCAAATTTCCGGCTGGTAACCATTTTATATTAGATTTCGCCAGTCTTGAATATACAGTGAGGGTTTACCCTTTCTTGATAATTATGTCAACTGAATGGGAAAGAGCCTCTACCTCGAAAATTGAATTAAGTGATCATCTCGATTTACAGGAGCTTTATAATGAAAATATTAACCAAGGATTTTTCGAATATCTCGCCCCCTAGATCACGTTTCTTTTATTTAGCTTTGTTCCTTTGCTTAATACTTGATTGCGAGTAATTAATTAGAAAGAACATCCAATTACTGTGGAATATAATGTTCAGCTTTGTCATCATTTTCGAATGTTACCAAAGTTACAAGAGACAACAAATCGACTAAATGTTCACTGTTGCTTTGGAGTTATTACCGCACAACGGCGCAATGGCGGCGCTAATGGATATCAATTACGGCTTTTACTACGTGTAGAACTTTGGTTTTCACTCAACTATAAAGTATAAAGTGGTGTAGTAACTATAAAGTGACAATTAATTTATCCAACTCCGTGGATGTTTACTTGTAAACACGAGCTTTAGATGACCCGTAACATTTTCGGCGTATTTTGAGGGCATTTAGGCGAAATTATGATTTTATTCCATGTGGGCTAAATTACTACGCCCGCGGTGGAGTATCGAAGTATTAGAGGACCCAGGTGTTTGTTGGTCTATTCTATGTACTCCAAATATCTCTGGTGTCTAACGATATTGTGCGAAGTTAGGGCTTGGAGTGGTGTTTGAGCATAGTTGAACAAATTAATTTTTGAAGCAGTTTCCAAGTAGAATAGTCGATTAATTATCTCAATGGTCAACCGATGTTCGTTCTTCTCTGGCACTACTTATTAATTAATTATAAAAGTAGGTTAAATATTTAATGATACGAGGTGGATATGTGGAAAATTATCCGCTGTTAATAAAATAATCATGTGACATGTCCAAATTGTGTCTGGAATTGCTATTGGACTCGTATTACATTAATTACATCTGTTTTATTTATCACTGACGGATAGTTTACTATTAAATTATGATTAGCGACCTTGTATTGGCGACAAAAGATGACATCACCTTCACTATCACTTTTCCGGCCATCTTTGCCCGCTTTACCACAAATCACGGTTCCTCGCGGTTAACGTCTCGTGCTTTGTCCCAGGCACATGTACAGTCGTCAGCACATCAAGCTACTACAATCTGTCAAATTTCTTTAATAGATTTTCAACTTTATCGCTAAATTATAAGTTTCAAAGTTGATTGGGAAAATTTGACAGTTTCTGGTAGCTTGATGTACTGGCGTCTGTACATATACTTGAGAGCAGTGGTGGCCCAATAGTATCAGCCCTGACTTACGAGTTAGGTATAGGTCGTGAGTTCGACTTCGGACCCAGGCAGGCGTATTTTGTGTAATTTATTTTCACCACCACTGCTCTCAAAACGGTGAAGGATAACGTGAGGAAACCGGCAGGTCCTACAACGGAAAATTTGAATACATTTTACACGCGTTGGATGAGGGCTCACTCCCTCTCACATAGAGGCCTGTGTCCCAGCAGTGGCAACATAATAAGCTGATTATGCTAATGCTTGATATTTTTCCATCCAAAGGTTGTATTTAAAAGATCGCTCTTAGCGATAAGACATGGTCTCACCCTTTGGAAAATTTCTATATAATTATGTCTGTAATTTATATGGTGTACATCATAAAAAGAGTATTCTATTCGTGTCGGCTCATTGAATTTAGTACTGAGACTTTTTGTCGATACAAATGCGCAATACGGGAGAACTTTAATGATATAACCTATTTCTGGCAAACAATTCTCTAAAAATATCACTGCTAGAATTCCACCTGATGCTGACTTCAAACTCGCTTCTCCTAAGTTTTCACGGTGATATTTTTACAAAATAGCTGGTCTTTTACACCAATCCAGAATGTTAAGCCTCTTTTCTTTTTTTTTTTCCAGATCTAGTCCACTGCACAAACGAGCCCAACGTGTCGATACCACAGCTCGCCAACTTGCTGGTCGAGCGCACACAGAACACCAATTGGGTGGTGGTGTATAAAGCTCTAATAACTGTTCATCATCTACTAGCATATGGGAATGAGGTAAGCATCTCTTGGCCTAGTACACTTCTGCATGGTATTACTTTGGGATATGTCAGGAAAGTACTTCCACTGAATTTATCTCTGCCATAAAGCAGCACTGCTTTGTTGCACATGTGAGGTTTAAACCTAATATCTAAAGTTGGTAACGCATCAGCAAACTCCTTAGTGTTGCTGCCAACTAATCCAACCAGCTGGACTGTAGTCCTTTTCATCATTCTCTTGTCTTTTTCAATACTTCTCTATTAGTAGTCACCCCCTTTCTAGCCATATCATTCTTCACACAGTCCCTCCATCGTTGCTTCGGTCTTCCCCTATTCTTGTAGCCATCCACATTCATACCCAAAATTTTATTTACGATTTTTGTTTTGACTGTGATCCTGTTGCCATGAATATATTCAAATATTCCCAGACGCCCCCACATGGATTGCCACTTCCCAGTTGCCATCGGGTGGCGACTGGGAAGTTATTGCCCCCACTTCAATCGCTGTACACTGCGCGAGGATCGCCAACCCCCCTCATCGTTCTCTGTCTTGCTACCTGGTGGCAATCCATGTGGACTGGGAATATTCGAATTTAAATAGCTATTTCGTCACTAGTCCTGTAACTGCCTGTCACGCCATTACTCGTCAGCTAAAACGTGTGCACTGTCTCAAACGAAATCGTAACTCCAATGATGTTGTTCACTGGAGTTACGCCGAATTTCCGCCAGAGTGCACATCAAACGGGTAGTTGTGTACAAAGCTTTAGCCACTGACGCCACTGTGCAGTGTGCACCGTCTATTAGCATTATGGAAATTAGATTGAAGTATCTTTGGTTTTTGTGGTAACAAGTTCGGTAAATGTCTTTTGGACTTGATTTTTCAAACAAAATAACAGGTTCTCTTAATTTAGAGGTCAATAAACAGTAATTTTTTTCCAGTTAAAAGTTTTAGCATAATAATTATGTCATATTGTGGGGAAGGTACAGACTACCTACAATCATACCCCATAATTTCCGATGGCTGTAATCAGATAGGGACGTTTCACCCTTTGTGAGTCACAGTCCTAGTAGGTACCCGATGCATTACGGGGAAATTTAGTAATGGAAAAAACCCAAATGCAATTTTGCCAAAATTGGTCTTTAAATTCAAGCGCATAAGAAATTCCTTTTGAGTATTGACTCAATAATAGGAAGGAGATATTCGGAAGATGAATATCTTTTACATGACCGGTAACTCGATGCAGTTCATAAACAGTTTACGTGTTCTTTTTAGCATCAACACGCGTTTTCTCCAAAGAATTTCAAAGGCCTTTCGCTTATGGGGCCATCTGTTGATATGATGGATCCAAAGTTTCAAACTGTACATTTTTATGGCTACGTAATTATTGGGCTTGGGATGTGCACTGTTAAACATGTAAAACTAAGTGATTTATACATTGTAGCAGGGACATCGATGCGCAACCTGTTAACTTGGATTCAGTATAATGATTCTGATCGTAGCGTTGAAATATTTCGTCGGTTATTAAAAAAAAATTGTTGGTCTATACATTTTGAACTTGTAGGTATTGCACTTTTCTATCAAACAGCAGATTTTTTTTTACCGGCAAAATATTTCTACTCTAAGGGGTCTAGAATCATGTGCTAAATGAAGGTTAGGGAACGTTTGCGCCTCGATGTCCTTGCCAGGGCTGTATAATCTGATAAACCTATGTTTGACAGGCAAATAGATGATGAGAAAATGGGAGTACTTAATATATTGGTGGATGATACTCATCCGTCAGATATATTTATTATCCCAAGTTAGTTTCCATCGATGATGTGCGCTCGAATACAAGAGAGATTTTGATTTGAATATCTCGATGTGTATTTTTTTGCGTTTGTATTACGGAACTATGTAAACTTCCCAACAATTCTATAGGCTATAATTTTCACAAAACGTGGATATTATTCTCTTAGACGTAAACGCAATTGTTTGATTGTTTGTCACTTAATTTATGTAAGTATGTATGCGTGTTTGTTCCCACGTAGAACAGCTGTATATATATTTTATGAATAAAACCAGGTATCTATCAATGAGTCACGTTTTTACCATAGCGGACTGTTTTAGACTTATGGAGTGAGCACTTCTAAAGAAGACAAAAAAATATGCTTTGAAGAAGAGAAACACAACTAGACAGCTATTTCCGGCCTCTCATCAAGCTGCATCCTAATTGTGTAACACAATATCAATCAAAATCTGAATAATTTTGAAAGATATTGCTAATCCATTGCTTCATATCATCATTTATGTTCGAAAAATTTGTCTGCTTAACAACGTAACTAACGCAATGAATGTTGTTGAACTGTCAATTAAAGCCTTTCATTTTAGTGTGTTACGCAATTAAGTACCTACCCCGCTGATATTTAATTTTGAACTTATACCAGAAAGTTACAAAAAAGCAAACATTTTTGATCTACACTCTTGGTTTTGCATCTTTATAGAATCCCGAGTGTCTTGATTCAAAATTGGTCTCGTTTCTGATTCGATTCTTGATTTCATAACCGTAATTACCTAACTTTGATGTAACATATTAAGTACCTACATTATATTCGTACGCAAAGAGATATACCCCCGTCTGCCTATATGAAAGAAGAAAGAAAGAAAATACGTTTATTTGCGGCAAACATGACGCATAAAAAAAACACAAAATAATAATATATAATTCTAATGTAATTCCATTTCATCCTCCCTCTACGGCACTCGAGGGACGCTCTCCTCACATTAGCGAGAAATATCTACGTTAAAAGGAACTGAAGTATTATCAATCAGTCCATGCACTTGACCTCAATACCTTAATGAAGATAATCAATACCTCGTCTAGAGGAGTAGATCACTGCATAGGCCGTGAACCCGATACTAATTAATGTGAATCACTCAATTTCTCGCCTATCAAATCACGGATGGAGGTCAAGACGTTTATCAGCACTTCGGGAATCATCGTTTTGTTTATAAGTCAATAGAAACGGGGAATTTTTAACGTCATTTCGTAGAATTATTTGTTTTGCCTCCTTATCTTAATGTCACAAACCAGCTGACAACCACAGCTAAAAACTTTAATGAAATCGCCGTCTGCGCATTCCATGAATCAAAACTGCTTATCTAACCCCGGATATCGTAAAATTTTAATCGTTATTTTATGGAATGACGGTTTTCATTCATCAATTTTGTTACTAAGGGAAATAAATTCTATTGATGAAGCCAGTGCAGTGGACCGAGAAAGGTCGTTATTAGTTCTTTCATTAAAAAGTAAACCGGCTGGAATCGATTCAGCTTACACTCATGATGCCCTATTTTTATGTGGGGAACGGGGAGGCGGTATTGCCTGCTAGGAGTCGTACATTTTTAACGAGCATACTTTCTTTGCCGTCTGAATTTTTTCATCCAAGCCAGACTTCAATACTTTGAGATACAAATATAAATTCCAATACCACATTATGTCCTTGAGAAAAAGTTGACACACTTGTAAAAGAGAACGTCTTTAATGATGCAGTATGTTCTCTATATCAATCAGATGCTTCTCATGACCCCTGCCATACAAGGTAGTTAATCAGCCGACCGCAGACGTGTATTTCGTAATACAATGACAAGCGAGAGGTGGGGCTCTACGTAATAGGCACCTCGACATCTTTTCACAAAAAAAAATACGCGGACGTCAGAAGCACTGACAGTTAGTTGTAGTGTTGCCAAGTGCGAAAAAAAGTTAACGTGTTTCTGAAAGGATGGACACGTCACGCGCGGTTGTTTCTTTTTTTGAATTGTCAGAGATATGAAAAGCGGTGTTCTATTTTAACTCCTTTTTTTATTCGCGACTAGATAAAGGAACTACCCACACAGAGCTTGTTTACGTGATAAAATATACGTAACTTGTTTATTGGCAGCATCTGTACTTTGTACCAGTTGAAGCTCTGTTTACTACACCGTATTGTGTATTGATCACATTCGCAATTGCATATATTGGGAATAACATAATTTTAAATGTCATTTTATTCAACAACCGGTATTTCGTCTCATACTTTTTAAGATAAATTATGTCAACGGTATGAAAATGTATTTTCATAGTTACACGAGCCAAACCGAAACATGTTGATGAAATTATTTTCGCTGTAGTTATACAATTTTTTTTTTATCCTAACTCGTGCCTTATCAAATATTAATTTACCGCGTCACGCTACGGCTATTAATTTTCCGTACAAATAGCGGCGCAAGCGCAACGAAATACATAATACCATTATGTAATTTATTGCGGGTGATATTTTGGCAAGTATGTCAGCATTCCTTTATCTCCCGACCTGTATCGTAATTTCTTATTTATATGAAGAAATATGAAAGTATCCTAGAAACGGTTCTCCTAGTTACCTGTTGCTAAATCTTACGATGCCTTTGTTAAAAAAAAATGCCGAGATTATTATCAGGTCTCAATAACAACCCGTTTTAGATGTTCTAATTAAACGGTTTTCAAACGATAATGCTCGAAATCCCGAATCATTCGGTTGACAGGCGGATAATCGATCGCAGATTACAAAAGTCAACAAGATGATGCTGTTTGATTATTTCTCCTTATGCAAGGAGTTAAGGACCAGAAATAAAATGAGGAATATCCATGGTTTAAAGGAATTACTAAAGGATCTACCTTGAAATCATCACATCTACTCTACCTCTATGTTCGTACACATTTTTTTTTGTGGCCGGCTGTCTCCTTTTTAGGGTTCCGTACCCAAAGGATAAAAACGGGACCCTATTACTAAGACTCCACTGTCCGTCTGTCTGTCTGCCTGTCACCAGGCTGTATCTCATGAACCGCGATAGCTAGACAGTTGAAATTTTTACAGATGGTGTATTTCTGTTGCCGCTATAACAACAAATAATAAAAACAGAATAAAATAAATATTTAAGGGGGGCTCCCATACAACAGATGTGATTTTTTTGCCGTTTTTTTTCCTTGTGGTACGGAACCCTTCGTTTGCGAGCCCGACTCGCACTTGGCCGATTTTTTCCGTACACTTCTATCAGCCGTCATCTGATTGTTCACTTCCTTCCTATCCATATCATCTGTAATACAATCCATCCATCTTTTCTTGGGTCTGATCTTCCTTAAATTATCAGTCTTGATTCCCACGGTGCATTGACTGGCACTCACTTGTTGCATTGTGACAGTGACTCTAATTAAAGAGGTTATCAACCAGCCTCATCTGGAACTCCCACCTTCGTTCCCTGTCATTAAAACTTGCACTTTTAACGAGCAGGGAGCAGTGGTGGCCCTAACTTACGAGTTGTAGGTCGTGGTCTAAAATGATTGAAAATTAATCATCTAACTGAAATCGCGGGTCCTTTTCTCTAGATTTTTCATCACCACTGCTCTCAAAACGGTAAAGGAAAACATCGTCAGGAAACCGGCATGTCCTAGAACCAAAAATACGAAGGCGTGTCATTCACCAACCCGCACTGGAACCGCGTGGTAGATTTAAAAGGAGACCTGTGTCCCAGCAGTGGGATCGTCATAGGCTACTTATGCTGTTATATTTTATAACCAACTAGGTACGTCATAAAGCGGAGAACTGATGAAGAATTTACAAACTGAATTTCATTAAAAGGTTTCTACATAGTAACTGGTAATGTTTCGATGACAAAGAAAATTAATTTGCTCGAAATTATGGGTATGAATAGTTGGCACCGAGGGAATTGTAGGGTTAGTCAATCGTCATATTCCTAATATTGTTGTTGTGTATTGTGGGATTTTGGGCTAAAAATAGCTATGATAAAAGCGGTTTCGAATGTCCAACTGTGGACTGCACTAGGCCGAGTTAATTGAATAATTGATTATGGTTTCAATTGCAGCTTTCGCACAACTTGTTACTCTATTAATAATCATGCTAGGGATCTAAAGTACTATGTTATTTATACTTATGCATCATCAGCCTATAACGGGTCAACTACAGGGATACAGGCATCCTCTCTGTGAGAGGGTGTGGGCCGTTATCCACCACGCGGGCCCAGTGCGGTTAGGTGTATCTCACATGTCTTTGAATTTTTGGTTACCTCACGATGTTTTCCTTCACCGTTTTTGAGAGCAGTGGTGACGAAATTATTTACACAAAGTAAAGCGAACCTGTGACCTACAACTCGGTAAGTCGCGGCAGTTACCACTGGTCCACAACTGCTCTCTTATTATTTATATTTATGGATTGTGCGTTATTTTGCTCTTCAATACCTTAAAAAAAAACTTCACAAGCAATAGGAAATTGTTACTGAAGGTTACGGGTGTCAGCCTCAGGACGAGCTGCTCCTCACAAGGACAACTGTTCGTCGCTTGCTCCCGTGTCACCAGTCTTGACTCTCTGTATATTTTGGCTGCTGAGTCCAAAACTACAAACGTAATATACAGGAAAGTTTATAAAAATTTGGCTGTTGTTTTAGTATATTGTGATTTCTTGCGACATCCACGCGAACGAAGTCGCGGGCAGAAGCTAGTACCTGAATAAACTTGAAGACGATATCATGCTGACTGCATTCTGCTTCAGTAGTTCAGACAGAGAAGAGATGCAGTCTGTAGAGACATACAGGCAGATTTTTTATCACCATCCAAATTTTGATGATGATAAAAAATATCCCTGTATTATTGCTGTGTCCACCACGTCATCAGTCTCCTGCCCATATCACAATTTATTTGGGGTCGGCCCAACATGTCTTTTTCTTCCATACTTCTCTATTAGTCAAAGTTTTGCTAGTAATCTTATCATGTGGTGTTGCTATGGCACTTGTGGGCGTATAGTGTAGGTATTAGCTTCCTAATTGAATAATAACAATTCGAAGGGAAATTCTGCTGCACGTGTGTTCAAAACAAAAGTTAACTCATCATAGTTAGGAAAACGCTAGGCAGGTGGCCTAGCCTTACCCAAAATATCTTGGGGTCGGCTTCCAGTCTAACCGGATGCAATCGGTATTTTACATGGAGTGACTCCCTATCTGACCTCCACAACCCAGTTACTGTGTAATACGATACCCCTTGGTAAGACTGGTTGTCAGACTTTCGGGCTTCTGACGACCCGTAACGACTGTCAAGACTCCAAGAATGACAGCCGGGTCCGCCGGGTCCAATGGCTTAACGTGCTTTATGGCGCACCGGGGGTTTCGGTATATAAGGACGGTCACCGATCCACGGAGCAATCGCGGCAAGCGTAGCTTAACCTGATCGATCAACCCGTGCGGCTGTTATTACTTAGCCGCAAGCCCCTCCTAACAAAAGTTAAATTTAATCATCTTATCAGAAGGAAAAGACCGATACAACACATTTGTCGTACTAAACGTTTTAAACGTGTCAAATGTTACAAATATGATACAAAATATTTTAGTTAGCGACTTGTTGCTAGAAGGATTTACTGTAACGACTACTGCAAATAAAATGTCTACAATGTGGCCTCTTGTTTTGTGTCAATAAACGGAGACTATTTATTTCAATGTGAAGTATACATAACATATCTACATGCATTGTACAGTGTATCTAAGATTCATCGAACACAAGTACCTACAGTCCCGCTGGTCTAATCTGCACCGTACGTAACACTATCAATTACAATCTGAATCATTTTGAAGGATAATGCAAATCCATTGCTTTATTATGTTCGAAAAATTTGTCTGCTCAACAACGTTAATAACGTAATGAATGTTGTTGAACTGTCAAAATGAAAGTCGGGAGTAATCTCTGGAACTACCATTCGGATTTGAAAACATATTTTTGCATATGATATCTTCTTTCTTGAGTAACCATATAGGCTCTTTATCATCAGGAGTCAGTGGGTCGTCTTAGGGGCGGAGTGTAGGAGTTGTAGTATACGCTTAGGGGCACTATGAGCAGCAAAGAAAAAAAATTGTGTTAAAAAAAAATTTTTGGGACGTCAAATTATTCAAAGATTTTTTTTTTTTATAGAATTCGACCATTTTTATTGCAGCATCTGATTAAGCTTGTCCATAGAAACCATTTAGGGTCTGAGAAGTATGGCCCTACGACGCACCGTTTTATGGGCCGTTTTATATAAAATAAAAAAAGTTAAAAGGCTATGATCCTTAGGAGCAAGAATTTCACGCGGACGAAGTCCCCCGACTTCGTCCGCGTGATATTCTTGTAACAGAAGCTAGTTTCTAGATAAAAAAGGTACACTGCAAACCAATAACAATGTTTTATAAGATGTCATTCTTCATTTGAAAAATATAGTGGAAGTAACTACGCCAATTATTATGTCCCTGTAACTTTTGTCGATGATGAATCAGTAATTGATCTATATTATTGAAGGAGATTGGAAAATTGCTGAGGCCCTTTCAAGGGACAGGGGTTTGACGGAGGCTAATCATATTATTTTGGTACCTACGAAAATATATTCGTTTCAACCCGAGCTCGGAATAGGCGACCCAATCTCTTTCGTGTCGTGGAAGGGATGATTATTTAGGGGATAGATTTTCCGCCTACATGAAATACATTACCATTACAATACAAACATGTTTGAGTAAGTTTCTGAGTATACATATATTTGTATATATTTAATGCGGAAAACCTCGAACGACGCAAATACTCCAATATATTTTTGGGACTTACCTATATGCGTGAGCCGTTTGGGGTTGAAAGAGTTGAAACACTAGGGCCATGGGGTCCCATTGCCCATTTAGGTCTTCGAGACATCGCCAAGCGGTCTATTTTTTGGCCAAAGAATCAGCATTGCCATACAACTTGGCAATGCTGCCAGCCTTTTGGGCACTTGTCCTGTTGATGCCCTTTGATTATTTCCATTTCTTTTTATATATTTGTGCATATATCAACTTTTTTAATATGTAAATAACATTTCTAATTAAAAAAAAAATACATGGAATATATCATTTTCGTTATCATAGTATTTTGTTGTTATAAGAATTCAAGACACTGTAGACACCAAGGACCCACACTGGCATCGTGTTGAGGCTGAAATTACTTAACAGTTCAGTTGAGTAGCAAACTATATTGACAATGTAATGATCCTGCTGTAGTAATATGCCATCAAAGCTGGTGAGAATTTGTCTGTGTTTGGAATACCAGTTCACACTGAGTTTGGGTTGCAATGCTAATCCGAAATTTAGGAAAATTGGATTTGCTCTGACCTCCTCGGTGACGCGGGGTGTATTCAATTAAGAGGCCGCGCTTTCGAGTAAGATATTCTGGTTGAAATAGAATACACAGTCATATCCTAAAAACTTCACTTATTAATTTTTAGTACCGAAATTATAGGAAAGGAATTTCCCTAGACACAAAGCTGACAAAGGAATGAAGGATAAATCAAATATGCACATTTCCATTAGCATTAGGATTCCATGTGTATACAAAAAAAGGGCTTTAAATATTTTCATGATATCTCCATTTCTCTTAGAGCGTTTTAAAGACATGAACATGCATTTGACCTAAAAATGTTTCCGGAAAATAGGGCTGTTGGTAAGCTCGTCTAAAAATATCATCGTTACATACGTTCTGTGAACGTGCCATGTTTTTGTTTATGATACTGGACTGTTTATGGGAAACCTTTGTAGTCATATCTGGTATAATTTTTAATGGGGCTTTCTGGAAGCCGTAGGTTTAACACGTTAATGGGGAATGTGTAAAAAGTCTGTATGATATATTGGTCTGTAGCCTTTTTAATGGGTACGCCCGTTTGCATATGCATATATGTATATACCAATAATTATGAGTCAACACTGGCTGAAGATTAATTTTGCCCTGTTTTGTACGATTGAATCCCCCTTTATTCATAAATGTTTCTTAAAGTTAAAAGACGTGTAAACATCAAAAATGTATGGTTAAACAATAAACAGTCGCCTATCATTACTAGTTAGCTTCAAGCAACGTTTATAAATAAACCCCAGCACGTTTTAGAATGTTAATAAACTTGTACTAATACGTATTTTTCTCCATTTTCCAGAGGTTCACACAATATCTAGCATCGAGTAATTCAACATTTCAACTTAGCAATTTTCTAGACAAAAGCGGAGTACAAGGTATGTGTTGTAGTTATTTTATAATTATTCCTTGTTAAAAACGTTATATTTCAAATACTGCAAATGAAATGTTATCATTGTTAAGTTATAGGACTACAATAATAACACAATTGTTCGCTAATTAATTACCTATACGATTACCAGTCATTTAATTATTAATTTTCCTACTTCTAATTGATCAAAACAATGCGGACTATATTTCCTGTTGCCTCTTTGGTGTAGTGGTCACAAGAGCTACTGCTGAGCTGGAGGTCCTGGTTACAATTCCCAGGTCGGGCAAAATGTTATAGCGGCTTTCCATCAGGAGTTTCTCAGTAGCAGCCCGGAGCCTGGATTTGTGCCTGGTTGATATGGCCTAAGGCTCGCCCCCTAAAACATGGGACTTTAACATAACTGGCAAAATGTGGGTGTAGGTACCCCACTGCCTAATTTTTTAGGCATCACAGGCTTGATGTTATGTAATGCTCTATATTTCCAATTATACTTAAGCCTCGTCCTCGAGATTAGCATTGTACACTTGTAGTACCACATATAATGTCGCCTCTTTATGCACAGGCTTGATGTTATGTAATGCCGTATATTTCCAATAATCCCTATATTTGTATTCAACAGGCCATTTCTTATTAACCCGACAGCTGTGGTTACGAAGGTCAAGTTTAGATATACAGTCGGTATTATATACCGAGTGTTCGGCGCTGATAGCCTTCTACGATTTGTCGGGCGTCGAAAAAAATTTAATGAGAAAATTACAAACACGTTTTGGCAAATCCTTCGTATTATATTAGCGTTGTCTTTTCTATACCGTCCCACTGATGGGCTTAGATCTCCGCCATACTTTTCCATTCATCTTTGACTGCCTTTTCCGGTCAAGAACGAGGCTAGTTCGTCGCGCCAGCGTTTCTTAGACCTTCCTCGGTGACGACTCCCGTCTTCAGGCACCCACTGTGTGACAACCGCGCCCCATCAGACCGATGCCTCCTGTAGGTGTGGGTTGCCCCTTGTGGCAACCTTATGTCTATATTGCTAAAACCCATATGCTGAAATCAATAACCTTTTCCGTAGAAGCTCTCCAAGATGAAATATCCAAAGTAAACTTCATTCGATATGTATGAAAATGTTAGCTTAGGACATGTCGTAGATATTGGCTACAGATATGGGACTCAGTAGCCCCTATCATTTGACAAGTACTAGTAAATATCACACCTCATATTTTAATGGGTCTAAACACGCAAAGTTTTCATGCGTCGGATGGTTGCGTGATGATAAAACAACAATGGTAGCGTGTTTTAGAATAATAAATGTATTACATAGTCGACTGTTTTGCCTATAGTGTCATTCATTTTGAAGTTTTGAATGAAATTGTTGAAAGGAATGATGTAGTTTCATGTACGTACAAGCTTTACGAAGATGCTATATGCGGTCAAAAGATAAGCCGGTTAGCAAGATTTGTATCCTCGTTTGCGGAGGATCTTATAATGCAGAATGTCCCTTACAATCAGTGGCATGCATTACATATAGACATAAGCAGTGCCTACCTCGATATATCAACATAAGCCTGTCAATTACATTTTAGTGGGTGTGCTCCACAATTAAGAAACTCACTAAATTATTATACCTAACAAAAACAAAATCTTCATACAAACAAGCGCGGCAGTAGGCAGTCGCCGGACGGCCTACTCGGCTCCCGTACTATTCGCACATTGTCATTGGTCTTTACTCGTTCAAGTTAATACGACAAAATTAAAAATACGTACGTCTCACACCCAATACCATGACGTTCGTCCTTCACAATTTATCACCCTTAAGTAGGTATGCCTACTCAAATAACCACGCTTTTGACCTCACTTTTTTTCTGATTAGTGACCGCGTTTGCCTAGACTAGACCCGGCCTAGTGCCTACCTATTCTGAAAACCAAAGCACGCCACTGCTTACAATAGTTAATTTTATCGAACCTTCTAAGAGCCTTCCACCTGAGCACGCGTCACCATGGCTGACTTAGAAATTTCTAAAGACTTCGACCCCAAGTCAGCCGGAGCAAAGAAAATCTCCACAGGTTCATGAACGGCTCAGATCTCAAGCGCGAATGCGGCGTCTTCCCGCAGACAATGGCTCACCTGTCATCTTGCGCCGCATGCCCGCCCTGTTACCTGTGCACTTGATGTCTTTATGAAGACCCAGTCATAAGAATGCAGTTCGCGTAGCAGAATTTCCGGCCAAACATATTACATGAACTTTTTTCCACCGATACGCTAAGATTTTAAAAAGTTATCATTTCTTTGGTGGTTAATACAAGTAATAGAATAGGAGTTTTCTCCGCTTTAGTAGCAGCTTAGTGCAATTACGAATCCATTTTGACAAACAATATATTATTCAAAGCAAATTAGATCAGATCACCTGTGGGGTGCTGTTCCACAAAGAACGGGACACTTAATATCGTGTCCAATGTGTCCCGTTGCTTGCAAAATACAGGAACTGATGGACTCTACTGAAGGTGCCAGAGTCGTAGCCAAATTCTGGACTGACTATTTAAATTGACCGCTGTGAAGAACTCGCTAATCTCTGGAACTACCAGTTGGATTTGAAAAATTCTCTTCGCATTTGATTGTATAATTCTTGCGGAAGGTACAGCCTACTTAACAGTAGGCACCCATAGGAGCTAAGTAAAAACAAAAAAGTCTGAAAGAACGCTAAGCGAAAACGAAGCAATAGCACGGCGATGCGATGAAACGGGATGGGTCGGGGGAACAAAAATTTCACGCAGTCGAAGTCGCGGGCGGGAGCTAGTGGCTAATAAAATTCCCAACACCACATTTCCGCTCTAAACACAACAGTCACTTCTCTTATGGGGCTTACAGGACCTAAACGCAAAAAACGCAAGGTTTAGAAACAATGATCGACTACAGTAAACAAAATCAAAAAAATATATGATATTCTTCAGGATATATGCTAGGTAGATAGTGTGTTGAGAACATATACAACATTTTTCGTGCGATAGAAAAAAATCATGAATATACCTCTAAAAACTTTCTTTTTACAATAAAAACCATACTAATATACATACAATCATTATGATTTTTTGTCAGATTATTCTACAAGCAACATACTAAAGCTCTAGTGTTTTAATTTTTTAGTCCAAACAATAGATTTTTCGTAAATAGATAATTGCTTCATATTTTGCAATAAATTACCAGGGTTGTTTCATCGCGCTTCTCTTTCTTTTCTATGCAGTCCGACAGTGACCGCGTATGGTCATGTAGTCCTCTTAATTTGCAAACGCAGATTCACACTCGAGAATCCATAGTAGTAATGTCGTCGTGGATGGTATTATACAACGGATCCACAAACTGCCGAGTGGAGCGTAGTATTTCCACGTCATTATGTACGTTTGCCAGTGCCAAGTAATCTTGGCGCCCTACTGGCTTATATGGCGCAAAACTAGAATTAAACGTTCGTTGCTCTATATTAGGAAGTTTTGTGTCTGTCGTATGACTGGCGGATTTTTTTTTGTCTGCGGTGTTAATGGTTTTAATTTTATTGTGTTACTGCTTTATAGAGTTTTGGCTATTCTTGGAGTTTTTCTCTTACATCTTTTATTTGTATTTGGAAGAAAACGTCGCCAGATTCTGACGCTGGCTGCTAGGTTAAGTCTGACGGGTTAGTTGCCTACGTACAAAATAAGGCAAGCAAGATAAAATGTACTTCGTCGTATACTGCACCGGTTGATGTCTTCACTTCAACGTCGGCCGTCGCTGAAAACCAGCACTGGGGCTCCGTCTCGCATAGGGTCGCGTTATGCTGAGCGATGGCCGTTTTGCGTAGATGTAATGTGACGCATATTTTCTCCCAACTTGTTCTTTTTCGTGTTTTGAGTTCTTTCTCTCCGTCTAATATTTTGCTGCAAATAAACGTATTTTCTTTCTTTCCTTCTTTCTTTACTTCATAGGCTTATTCTCTAGTATATATTGGAGTAATACTATCCCGTTCTACCGGGAAATGTTCTAAGAATCCTTTGGGAGTGATAAAGGAAGACAGATCACGCGATCGACGGTAAAAACGAGTGTAATCATATCGTTTACACTGGATAATAATCCATTTGATACATCATATTCAGTGTCTGTTAGAATTAAGGATATTCCATTTTTTTTGTTACTGCCTCCTAAATTATGTCGTTGTAAGTGTTGTTATAGTCTTCCGTTAAGAAAATCTAAGTAGCAGCCCGGAGCCTACAATTGTGCTCAGTTTGATGCAATACGCTCGTCCGTTGTTATATAGTTTTTGAAATAATGCTAGCAAACTGTGAGTGAGAATAGAATATAATACTCTTTATTATGTACACCATATAAATTACAGACATAAATATAGAAACTTTACAATGGGTGACACAATGGGCGGTCTTATCGCAAAGAGCGATCTTTTAAAGACAACCTGAGTCTCCTTGGACACCTCTGACTTCCCCTTCGATGAATACAGCACCCTAATTGCGTAATACACTATCAATCTCAATGTGAATAATTTCAAAGGCTATTTATTGCTAATCCATTACTTCTTAAGTTCGAAACATTTGACTGCTCAACAACGTAGATAACGCAATGAATGTTGTTAAACTGTCAAAATGACAGTTATTGCTACTGATAGTGTGTCTTGCCATTATCCCAATTTATTGGAGGTTGGCGCAACATGTCTTCTTCTTCCATATTTCTCTATTAGTTGTCATCTTGATAGTCACCTCCTTTCTAGCCATATCATCTTTCACAAAGTCCATGTATAATTTCTATGGTCTTCCTGTTGTCCGAATATTCCACAATCCCTTTTGATGCATATCTAGCCGTAACACCGGAATGCTATTATAACCTTCTACATACACACATAGTTCGTGGGCATATCGGTTTCGTTCCGCCTAACGTATGAGCACTATACGTTGACCGGTGACCTTATAGGTCAATGACATTACAACCTCGGTCAGCTGCGTAACTCCGATTTTTCCCTCGCAAATATTTTTTGAAATACGAACGTGTAGCCATTTTGATGTTTTCTTTTGTTTTCTTGTATTGCAGAAATAAAGAATTGCTTTGGGATAGTAGAAGTGCATTAGTCTGTTTATGAAAAGAGTAATTGTTGTGATAAAAAATATTTGCTCAGTTTGATAGCTTTTATTATTGCGTGGAGTTGAAAACAAATCTATTTATTTTTATTGAGGTCTGTTATCAATATCATTTACATGCTTAGTTTGAAATTATTTAAATTAAAATCTCGGGATTTATAATTATAATGGATTAGTTGTTACCCGCTACCTCGTGTGCGATCCAAAATAAAAAGGAGCCTAAGTCCATATTCAGGTCTCGGACTACCTACCTATATCATAACGTTCGGTTCAATGGTTTATCCGTGAAAACCTAAGACACAGATGGACAGAGTTACTTTAGCATTTATAATACTATATTAGAATAGATAGTGTTAAAATTAATAAACTCGAACACTTGTACACATCACTTTATTGGTACTCAAGACTCAACACAGTAAAATAGTAATTATAACTCAAGCGAGACCACTTTCATCATCGTTTTTGCTGGGAGAGGAAAAATGCAATTTTTCACTTTTCCCACCGTTTTTCATCATCGACTTATTTATGGGTTGCCACAAACCAAAAAGCATAAAATGATAAAAAATGATAATGTTGCAACCCACAAATAATATTAGTTAAATAGTCGATTATTGTGTATGCTAACAATAGTATGGATAAATGTTTTGAATAAAATTCCTCCGTTTAGTTTCCGAACATTCATTTTGTTAAAAGTACCTGGTAATAATCATGTAAGCTACTAGCTAGATACTTTGCATATCCTTATTTTACTACATCCTCTCATGTCTGCGACTATAATAGTCATAAATCGAACTTTAGTCTTCATCAAAAATTATGCGACGGTTAAATTATTCAGTCAATATTAATTTTATTTTTGCTAATGCATTTTTTGCTTCCAATACTTATGGTTCAACAATCGAACTCTGAGTCATCAAGAGGCATGGCTGTTAGCAACACAATTCTCAGTTTGAAACTATAACTTTAGAACTAAAGTCGTAAGGAACATAAATCAGATTCGAAGTAGAATGCTTGCAGTAAAGGACAAAGCAATAAAGGTGCTTATGCCCTTTTTAAATTAAAAGTTCCGAATTCCTAACTTTAATACATTTATTAAGCTTTGTGCCTCACTGTATTGTTATGATCTTAATACGGTCAGTTAAGTACTCAAATTTTACGGATGTTGTTCAGACTTTTAGTAGGTAACCTATAAAGGCAGATACGTTTAAGATAACCCAGAATGAGGTTAAGAGACGATTTAATTTTGGATAAGTGTTGCATTTTATGAGGACGCGCTAAAAAAAATGGCAAAGGTCGAAGCGCAAAAGTTAACTTGCTATACTGTACAGATTTTGCTCCTCTCGAGAAAGAGAAATAAATGTATCGATTTTTTAGCAATAAATTATATGTAAAAGGTTGTATTTATCGTCCTATTGTTACCCTGGCTGTTTAACTCGGTCTTAAAGGTACAGCTACTTGCTTAGAAGCAAAGGCACGATCTTCTCAAATTACTGATTACACACAGATGTATGTGACCTCCGCGACCCTTTGGTGAGGCTGTAGATGTTCACACTATGATAATGGTTTACAGGTGGATTCTATTACCATTAACCTTACTTAGTCACCTTATGGGTAATGGACAGAAGCAACATTGTTGCATAAATAGTTAGCGAATACGTCCTACGGGTTCATCAAAGACTGCAATCCGTGAAAATTCTACAACAGAGTCCAATTAGCGAGCGATAGCCGTTTTGCGTGGATGTGACGCATGTTTCCCCCTACTTTTTTATTTTATTTTTTTGTGTTTATGTTTTTTTTTTTTTTGTATAATTTTCACCGCAAATAAACGTATTTTCTTTCTTTCTTTCTTCAATAAGGATTCTGTTGTAGAATTTTCACGGATGGTAAGATGCATGACAGCATGAATGAAGAATTTGCAAAAGATTTTCTCTTGAAGGGAATCGAGTTCCGGTATCGTATAGAGCCTCGTTTATACAGCTAGAGCACGTGGAGTGAGACTATACACTAATAAACTAGACTAGCAAAGTGATGCCCCAGCTAGAGTAATCTTGTTACTGTGTATAGAGACCAGCAAGTCAAGCTATACCCCAATCTGTCAATTTTTCCCAATTGAATATGAACCTTATAACTTTGTAGTAAAGTTGAAAATCTATCAAAGAAATTTGACAGATTGGGGTAGCATGTTGTGCTGGCGTCTGTACATTAGAAAACTTCTCGCGATATTATTATCCTTTCATGGACGAGGCGCAGGCACGTAACTGCTACAGTTTCTGCATACTTATATCTTAACCTTTTGAACGTCAGAGTATAAACGTATCGCCGTACCCCTGACGCCAGGCCACTTTTACAACACACACACACACACACACTTTAAACAACAAATTTCCCGATATTGGTGGTTTATTTATATTAGTTTCATGCAATACAATATAGACGGAAGCTTAAACTTTTGAATTATATAAATAAAAACACACAAAAGTTATGATTAAATTGTTTATTTCATAATATCCGACGACGACGACCGACGTGTATATATATTTGTGACGTTGGCGTTCAGGGTAAGATTTCGTTTGTCACATATATGTGACAATGGCGTTCAAAAGGTTAATAACGTTACTACAGTTTCTGCATATCCTAAACTAATATACAAATACGGGGTGCGCCAGGGTCAGCGACGCGCCATCTGATAGATTTAGTACATATTTCTGAACGCCCCCGTTCAAAATTACTCGCCGGATATTAAAAAAGAAATTGCTGTTCCATAAATTTTGGCATCGTAGGAATTGCACCGCTATTAACCACTTTTATTTTTTATAACCGTCGAACAATTTCTACTCCGAGGGTCTTGAAGCTTGTGCCGAATTATGAGGTTACAGTTTGCGGGTCGGTATGTGGTACTAGCTGTGGCCCACGGCTTCACCCGCATAAGTTTCGATCCCGTGGAAATATCGGGATAAAAATTATCCTATGTGTTAAACCTGGTTATAAACTGTTTGCCAAATCATCCAAATCCGTTCAGTAGTTTTTGGGTGAAAGAGTAACAAACATCCATCCATCCATCCTTCCTCTAAACTTTCGCGTTTATAATATTAGTAGTATAAACTGCAGATTTACTTACGTAGTAACTATTATCTAATCTGTGGCTTTGCAACTAATGTACACATAAACAGTTAACACGTCGGTTACCATAGACTTCGGACGAGTATGACTAACAAAATACAATCTTCTATGACGCATAAGGAAGTCAGTGCCCTTCAAATCGTCTGCCTCTCAAACGTCCTTCATGGCGACGAAATGTCCCGGCACTACTTTATGTAAGTTTTATTAGAATGGTGTCTGCTCTCCATGCCTTGTGTTTGTTCGGTCGTACAGTGACGAGCACAAATTGTATGCACTCAGCAAAATTCAAAAGCGATTTTCTCGTGTTATAACGATTTCAACTTAGAAATAAATTTTCAAAATACCATGTTCGTAACAATATAAAATTACAATCAATGACAGTAGGAGAAAACCAACACCTTAATTGCGCAACACATTACCAATCGCAATCAGAATGATTTTGAAGGACATTGCTAATCCATTGCCTCATACGTTCGAAAAATGTGTCTGCTTAACAACGTAAATAACGCAATGAATGTTGTTGAACTGTCAAAATGAAAGCCATTCCTACTGTTAGTGTGTTACGCAGTTACCCCGCAGTTTTAAACGGTGATAAGTATATACATATTAGTGCTCGTGACGTGTTCACAATTTGATTTTGAAAGCGCTTTTATTCATAGCAGTGAAGGCGGTTTTCGTAGTTCAAATGTTACTATGACGTGCAGTTGACCGTACCATCATATTAGAAGGAATATCTAGGTTTAGGAGCTAGGTTCCATTTGTTTCTGGGTTAATAACAGTCTACAATATTGTGTGCTTAGATAGTATATATAGACACGTGTATGTAATTTGAGAATTTGGTGATTTGTCAGCGTTAGTAGGGTGTTTTGAATTAATTAATTGTGACAGGATTCTTGATAACACACAACCAATCACAATCTGAATGATTTTGAAGGACATTGCTAATCCATTGCTTCATATGTTCGAAAAATTTGTCTGCTCAACAACTTAAATAGCGCAATGAATGTTATTGAACTGTCAAAATGAAAGCAATTCCTCTTGTTAGTGTGTTACGCAGTTACCCCGCTGACCAAACCACATTACGAACGTAAACAAAGGAAATGGAGAATGTAAGGATTGACTGACTCAAACTACAAATACCAAAGTTAGGGATAAACATTTCATTTGCAGTATTTAAATATCTAGTTAAAAATCTCCAATGCATGTAATATTATAAAACCAGCATATAAATTCTGGTATATGACACACACGACTAAAACTATGTAGGTCTGGGTAAACCATAATTATCCTTATCTGAATAATTATTGTAATTGCTGCGAATTATTGATTATAAGCTTCCATTGATAAAAACCTGCTGATGACCGTGTATGGTAATAATTACGAATGTGTTAGGAAACCAGTCAGTAATTTTGTTGATTATATTTTTACTCTGTATTTGACTAAGAAAACTCCCGCCGTCTCATTACAAAACAAAATTTAACTTTAATTCTAGTCTAACAATAAGGTTTCGCGGTTTATTCGAAAGAGATACCGTGGCCCCTGACTCAGGCAACTGAAGGAACAAGGTTGGGCTTTAGTCAGTAAAAGTCTGACACGCCCTCCCGCTCCGCCCAGAGCGGTAGAAGTTATTTCATAATTTCCTACCCAAAAAAAAAGGCTGCGTTTCGACCAGAGATGAGCGAGGATGCGTAGCAAGGGATGTGTATGAAACAAACCAACTTTCATAGATTGAACTAAGCGTTGTTATTGGTTACTTTTACACATATTCCTCGCTACGCATCTTCGCTAACCTCTGGTGGAAACGCAGCCTTAACTTTTGAGCCAGTATTTGTATTTCGAACTTTGTTTCGATTTAGGCAAAGTTCATAATGCTAAAATGACAACTTCCCACCAAACTGAGCTGTCATTTATGTATAAAGAACCTTAGGTTCTTAATTCATTAACTGGCTCAGTGGTTTAAACCTAATCTAAAGAAAAACCTTGTTTTGTTTTAAGGGGGCGTGAGTTTATTAGTTACCACTCCGTGCCTCGGAAAGCACGTCTAGCCGTTGGTCCTACGCCTGGAGGCCAATTCCCGTAGTTAAAAACGTTCAAAATCTAGTCGCAATCTATCTCAGCGACAACCAATGCCAAAAACTGGTCAAAAATGTAGGAAAATTAGAGGTATATTTGGCAGATTGAGACAGATCAGACTGTGAACGTTCTTAAAATTACGAGAATTGCCCCTCTGATCTCTCTCCGGTCGTGTCGGATTACGTGCCGTTACATTGGACTATGAGAGTGAGGAAAGAGTGAGTGCACCTGCGCCTGCGCACACTCTTGTGCCACGTAGTACTATTAAGGTATTCTGTACTTGTGCACTATAATATCTCCCGAACAGAAGGGTAGTCTCCGTTAAGATTGGCAGCTATGGCAGAAATACGGACTATTTCTTTATGGATTTTTTTGTAAAGGCAATACTGCATGCTTTGCAAATTGATGGGTGCGAATGTCTATCTACTTATTAGACAGAAGATATTGTTGGTGCTCAAAATAAAAGTGTTGCTATCTTTTACTTGCAGATAATACAAGAAAGAGATGCAATATAATTAGAGCTACTAAATTAGGCGCAACTTTAAATTCAAATTTTCTTAAATTTTATTAATTTTCACACAAACCTTCTGAGTTATATGACCTTAAGAGACGTTATGTGACCTTATGACCTTTGTTATTATAATTCTGTAAATATATACTTTTTACGGTCGCAAATGTGTCATATTTTATTCAACATACAACCTGATCCTGGCCTGCAAATTGCCTTAAATTTTAGAAAAGGTGTACCCGTTAGTTAAGTCATTTAAAACACTCCCCCTCATTAGGCAGCTAGAATGAACTTCTCTTTCCGGTTTTGTCTGTGATTAGTAGATCAGTTAGAAGATGGCATTTATTTGTTTAGTCAGTAGTGCAATAAAGTCTGGCAGAACCGCAGAACTATTTGCTGATAGCCCAAGGATATGGCTAGTGCCTTATGTCTAAGATGCTTCGGAAATTTTTGGATTAGGTGCACAGGTCTTGCAGTATGATGGACTTTCAGATCAGATGGATGAATCTGATCATAAACTGCATCTTACATCACATAAATGTTGTATGTTTCGAGCACATTGTCTATCGCATTTTGCATAGCACCTTTTTCGCAGTTTGCACTTGCTGAATGACACAACAGCATTTCTTAATAATTGTTTTTTTAATGCGGGTAGTTATAAAAAAAAACAATTTTCGGGACTTTCGATTTACTCTTGTTATCTGGTTTCCATACACGAGAATATTTAATAGTTCTAAATATTATGTAATTTATTTCGTAAAATTCTACTGTCTAACTGAATTTAATTTTCCCTAATGCTTGCAAAGGCGCGGCCGGTGCCCGGATTGGTGAGTTTAAAAACAAAATGGCGGCTTTTTGTAAATGTCTGTCCGTCTGTTCACGTGTAGCTGGTACACGCTTGGATGGGGTGCAATTTTTCGTTTTTTTTTTGTTCATTTTGCACTGTACCGCTGCTTGAGTTGAGAGTTGAAAAAGCTTAATTTGCAGCACCATTCTATAACCTTAGTTTTGTTATTGTTAAACAAAAATACAGGTTCAGGGAATTTTAGGTACCATTAAAATTACATTTTTTTTGTTTATAGGCATGTATGTACTTGCTATTTCATTCCTCGGATACAGTATAACAAGAAAACACGATACCGACCAATTGGGTTAGACCAACTCATGAGTTTTATTTTTTTCGTTCGTTTTATTTTAGAATTATTTTTGAACTAGAGATTAGCGTACTTGTAACAATTAGGTACAATTCACGCTTTTGTAAATGTTAATGCACTGTGTATTGTCGTCACGAAAATCATTTATCTGGATTTATTCCATTTTGTCCATAAACTCTGTTTTATTACCCAATATTTTCTCAAATTAATAAATATTAGGCAATAAAAAAGGGCAATTAATACCACAAATCACCGTAATAATAATTAATTCTCACCCGATAGCCATATAATAGACTCAATTAATAGTTGAATCAACTCATTCAAGTATAGGTCACAGGACACAGATAATATTGTAATGATTGCACCTAAGTACATTCAATACACGTTGGGGTGACATTCTTGGTATCTATTTGATTGGGCCATTACTTGAATGGCTATTGAGAATTAAGATAATCGTATTACTATGTGTTATTGCAACTCCTTGGCCTTTACACAATGGGTCAATGACCCGTAATCATCCATCGCATGTATGTCTAAAGCTAAACGGCCATCGTACATTAGAAGACGTATTTGAGGCATATACAGGGTGAAACTAAATTCATGGGCATCTTTTTAAGGGGTGAATTGTACTCATCATTATGAACAACTTTTACTATGGGACTAAACATAAAATCGCGAAAAAAAATCAGCTGTTCCTTGCATTTATGTTCACATAACTCGTCAAAATGTAGGGAAGAGCTGATTTTTTTTCGCGATTTCAGGTTTGGTCCCATAGTAAAAGTTGTTCATTATGATGATTACAATGACCCCTTAAAAGGATGCCTATGAATTCAATTTCACCCTGTAGAATCAAAGGCAGCTAAGCGCCACACTTTCAAAAAATTAACTAAGTATGGAGAATAAACTCAGAGAGTATGAAAACCCCTGTCTCTTAAATTAGAAAAACATTTTTTTCGGTTCCTGAAAATGTTACATGGAAGCACTTAGCTACCTTTGATTCTATATGCCTCATTTATGTCCTATATTTCATCCACTTTTCCATAAAATTCCGTGACTCATGTCACTGTAGTAGTAACTAAGAGTGTTGCCCTAAATTGCACATGCACTGTAAATCGTTGCATGGTTTTGTTTGACTTTTGAAACGCTTAGAGTTGCATTTGCAGCACGTTTGATGTTAAGGCCCAAAAAGCCTTATTGCCATGTTAGCTTTGTTTATTTGTTGAACCTCACAAAAATAAGAAAAAGCATATGCTTTGATTATTTCCATGATGCGTTAAATGCTCGATGGATTAAAATAACACTGGCCCTCAGTTTTTGGAAGCATGATCAGTAAGTCTGTTATTAAATCGTAATGTGTCTAAGTAACAAAACCAACCAACATTGACATGGGATTTTAGAACAGAGCCCTGATTCACAACCATACGACAGGCTATCGTATCGAAAACCTGACATTTCGATAACCTGATTTGACTTCCCCTCAACAGCAAATAGCTGTTGGAAGAATAGCGGGCGTCAATTTGATTTAAACTGACAAAATTTTCGGGTTTTGGACTTGTGAACAGCGTTGAGAAGACTCCTACGATAACAATGATTAATGTTCGATACGATACGGAAGCATATCGAGTGTTTGTGAATAAGGGAGCAGATCATATTAAAAGGCTTTTAGAAACTGAGAGCAAGCACCCAGGCATGGATACTAAATCCGATTTTGGCTTGTCTAACGAGCCTGTTAAATTACCTGCCATACTGAATCATGTCACTAAACATCACAATTCATGATCAACAAAAGCCACACATACAGAAAAGCACGCGTAAGTAGTTACAATGAGTCAAATTATCAATCCACATACGAATTTGTGATGTTTACCAATCTGTCATAGTGCAGTTTGGTGAACACATTTAACCGGTCCAGCCCCGCTCGTACCTATCCTATGTAGTACGATGCAATATAAATCAATAGTGTCTCAAGCGATTAAATTGATTTAAGTAAGGAAACGATTGTATTGGCATAAGTACTTACTTGAATAAAAAAGTAATACTTAAAGTTCACTTCAGCTCACGCCAAGCTACCTGAACGATTGGTAACTAAACCAATCACAAAATATTGACTCACTGTAACTCCCTACACATGTGCCAACACCATGCATGACCGCTACATCACACTCACCACTGTCCACCTAGAACACGTTTCATTTTACCTCTATATGTCCAGGATATGACATGTCTCCGTTCATCCGGCGTTATGCCAAGTACCTCAATGAGAAGGCGCTGTCTTACAGGACTGTGGCCTTTGACTTCTGCAAGGTTAAGAGGGGGTGAGTAAAAATATGTTTTTATTTTTTTGCAGGGTAGTTGTTATAACAAGGCTCCATCCCAAAATATTTATTTTTAAATTCATTACTTTAAGTCCTGTAGAGGGCGCCATGTTGAATTTAGTGTGACGTCACATAGCCTATAACCAGCGGACGGTCAAGAGGCTTCTAACGATACCTCATTTCTCAAATTATTATAAGTACTTTTTACAGGGAACAGATGACCATACATTACATACCGGTCAAAATCATAACCCTCTTTTTTGCTTCGCCGTAGTCGGGTAAAAAGAACTACATATTATAGCCTTTTGTGAAATGGATATTACATGGTCTTAAAGTACTAACACTCAATAAGTCACCACTGCTCTTAAAACGGTGAAGGAAAACATCGTGAGGAAATCGGCATGTCTTAGAATCAAAAATTGGAAGACATGTTACATCTACCAACCTCCATTGGACCCTCTTGGCAGATTACGGCTTACGGCCCACTCCCTCTCGAATAGAGGCCTTTGTCCTAGCAGTGGGAACATTATAGGCTGATATAGACTCATTATGTAAGCATGGTGATCATGTTCGTGCTTTCTTTTTAAGAGGTAAGGCCTCTGCTCATTCATTGGGTTTGTTATAGGCTGATTTTGTACAAAATTTTATGATCATTATAACCATACTGATGGATCTCCATTAGGCCTGATAGTCCTGAAGTTACCTGAAGTCCCCGACATGATATAATCATCATCATCATCATTTCAGCCGAAAGACGTCCACTGCTGGACATAGGCGTCCCCCAAGCACCTCCACTTCAACCGGTTCTGTGCTTTCCGCAGGCAGCGGATACATGAGATAATAATAGAATTAAACACGTAACGACAAACGCGAGTTCGATGCTCATAATTTCTCCATCTCTGTTCCTCACCCCAGAATAGACTGCTTACCAGTGGCGAAGGTACAATACAACTCGATTCCCACCGGCTTCCCTTCGAAAATTTAGAACATAACCACACTATAGTCAATTCATAATTGAATTTTTTTTGGCATTGTTTTTTTAGCTCCGGCTGTCCTATGTCATAAATTCACCCTTCGCCACTACTGCTTACCATTACAAAGATGTAGCATTAATTAATCATCTCCATTCTTTAACTCCACAGTAAGGAAGAAGGCTCCCTCCGGATGATGAACGCGGAGAAGCTCCTCAAGACGCTACCAGTCTTGCAGGCGCAGTTGGACGGACTGCTCGAGTTCGACTGTACAGCGAACGATCTCACCAACGGCGTCATCAACATGTGCTTCATGTTGCTGTTCAGAGATCTCATCAGGTAATCATCGGCCTTTTAACGTCTAAAATACAGGGTGGCAAGGCTCGGGCCTGCGGACGGAGAGTAATGGGTAGCTCACCGTCCGATCAGAACCAGACCCGTGCCGGACGGCGCGTACATGTTCCACGCGCGCCTCAAAGAGATGTCAGCAAAAAGGAAGGGGCCTGCCAGGGCCGAAGCCTGCCGGGGGTGCGGGATTGTCCGAAACGGTTACCGCTACCCCGGAACATAAAGGGCTAAGGAAGGAACACGGATGGGTTTTAGTCAGTAAGAGTCTGACACTCCCTTCCGCTCCACCCAGAGCGGGAGGGAGGTCATTTGATGATTTCCCAACCTAAAAAAAAAGGGTGGCAAGGCTATCGACGCGCAAACTGTAACCATAAATTCAATTAATTCTTTGTCTAACCGATAATAATTCCGAGACAGTCTATAACATATTATTATTGTGAACTAGCAGCGCCCCGCGGTTTCACCCGCATAAGTGTCGATCCCGTGGGTATATTGGGATAAAAACTATCCTATGTTCTTTCCCCGGCTCAAACTACCTCTATACCAAATTTCATCTAAATCGGTTCAGCGGTTTAAGCGTGAAGAGGTGAGGTAACAGACAGACAAACGCACTTTTGCTTTTATAATATTAGTATGGATTGAAAAATTGTCTAGATGCTGAGACGACCCAACCCGTTACCAGAATAGGTTATGCCGTGGGCCCATGTTAAAAAGTTATCCAGTCCACTAGGTTTGGAAGCGGAGAAGACTACCCTACCTAAGATGTGATAGACATACTAACTTTTCGTAATTGCATTTCCCACTGTTTGTCTCTCTATCACCCAAAGGTTGACTGGTACAAAATCCCTATGACATTAAAAGTCTGCCTCTGTACATTTTTATGCTTGAAGTATTAAATCTATACAAAGTGTTAAAAAATTAACCTTAAAAACTTTAAGAGGTGCTTTAGACCATCAAACTGAACAACTTTCACTATGGTACCAACTCACGAAAAAAAAAAAGAGCTGTTTCATACATTTTGGTCGAGTATGTATTGAACTTTTGTATTAAACAGCTGACTTTTTTTCATGATTTCGGAGTTGGTCCCATAGTGAAAGTTGTTCAGTTCGATGGTCTAAAGCACCTCTTAAAGTTTTTAGGGTTAATTTTTAACACCTTATATAAATAAAACAAAGTCACAGCTACACCATTATAACTCAAGAACGGCTGGACCGATTTTTTAGATCTTTGATTTGTTGGATTTGTCTCCGCCTCGAATAGCAGAATAACTATTAAAACATGAGAAAAATTCATGAATATTTTTTTTTTTTTTGGTAATTCTTTTTCTCATACATTCGTTCTTATTGATTCTGAGGCGGTACGAAGTTCGCCGGGACATCTAGTAAATAAATAGTTGCGCATAAAAAAATGTTGTCTTATCAATTGAAACAAAATATTTAACAGAAACCCTTCACATTCCAGATTATTCGCGTGCTACAACGACGGAATAATTAACCTGCTGGAGAAGTACTTCGACATGAACAAGAAGAACTGCCGCGAGGCTCTCGATCTCTATAAAAAATTCCTCATCAGGATGGATAGGGTCGGAGAGTTTCTGAAGGTAAACCATTGTTTTACAAATTAATAATTTACACCCGGTTTCTCACAAGTCAATTAAGTTTCCTATCTTTAATGTCAACTCTTACGTCAGTTGATGTGATTGAAAGAAAAAAGAAAATGTATTTGACCCAGGCTAAGGCTCTCAAAACGGTGAAGGGAAACATCATGAGGAAACCGGGATGTCCTAGAACTAAACATTCGAAGACTTGTGACATCCACCAATCCGTACTGGGCCCGCGTGGAGGAATATGGCCCACTCCCTCTTACAAAGAGCAGGCCTGTGTCCCAGCAGTGGGAACATTATAGGCTGATTATACAAGTCATACTTTTACACAAAAAAAACCAGAATAAACTTAGTTATGACAGTATTGTGCGCTAGATTGGTTGTCAAAAATAGCAATGGGCAATCAAATTACACGACATGACATTTCAAAACAAATCTATAAATCTCATGGTCATGCTTTCAGAAAAGTAGGGGCGACTAGTCAATTCTATTTTCTTGTAAATTATTACGTTCAAAAGTGCCTTTTATGTGCCTATTTGAAATAAATGATTTGACTTTGACTAATTTTTGTAGGGAGTAGTAACATAGCGGTGAATGCTTATGCGAATCCCGCACCCCCGGCCATAGGTAGAGGTGGAACACCGCGGTGGTTTTAGCCGGTAATAGTCATGCCCCTCTGTCACCCCCACGATAGAGGAAGTCGATGAGGATTTCAACCGCGAGAAAAAAAAGGAGTAGTAACATACAATTCGAGAAAAAAAAATACTTCAGGCGTTACTAAACATAACGTAATCAAAACAGCGAAATATTTGACAGCTATTTCCGCCGTCTTAAAGGCTGATTGGATTTGAATGTTTGGCACACGGGTAGACGATAAGCTGTGTTAGATCATAGAATGATCGCGTATTTTCGGCATCCACACGGGCGACGCCGCGGCCAGTAGCTAGTAGACACATTTTTTTGTTTTTACTGGTGGGAAATCATCAAATGACCCCTCCCGCTCTGGGTGGAGCGGAAGGAAGTGTCAGACTCTTACTGACTAAAACCCACCCGTGTTCCTTCCTTAGCCCTTTATGTCCCGGGGTAGCGGTAACCCTTTCGGATAATCCCGCTACCTCGGCAGAAGCTATTAGACACATCATTTTATTAACTCGTCTATCATTCTTAAGCATAGTTTCTACCGTGACCTTTAATTTTTTTGGCAACTAGCTGCGCCCCGCGGTTTCACCCGCGTAAATGTCGATGCCGTGGGAATATCGGGATAAAAACTATCCTATGTCCTTTCCCGGGACTCAAACTATCTCTATACCAAATTTCATCGAAATCGGTCCAGCCGTTTTCATGTTATGTCGTGACAACGGAAAACGGGTTTCATTTTTATATATATAGATTACTCCCGAAACATACGGCACACAAAAACTTGGACAAAAATACAAATTCGTAAGCTAAAGAGGTGGGGCGCCACGTCACTCTTATCCGACCTTTTTAATACGGTATAAATAGCTGTAATGACGTCAGAGTGCTAAAATGTTGGCAACTTTTGTTTTTGTAAAAATTTGTTTACACACATCGTATAAAAAATCAAGCCAAGGTTACGGAAACGGTATTAAATTTTTGGATGTAGCTGCAATACGTATTTAAGGGAAAAATTGTTTTATGTATTTGTTTTTACGTTTTACAGTATAAAATCTGTAAAAATTAGTACAAACTAGTAAACATATGAATCTACCATGAGCGTTGAAGATTCTGTTTAGTAGTATCATGTGAAAGTAGTATCACTATTGAAAAAGTTATAAAAATGTTTGAAGTTGTAGCGTAAACTGAACTTTATTGTGTAGTAATTAAAGTTATATTTCTATTAATTCAATATTTGTTTACATTTTTGGCAAATAAATCGCGTACGCAGATTACATACTCAGGTACTCAGTATTTAGGTTTGGTTTTCCCCCTAAGGGGGAAGAGCCGCACTCCACCCCGTACGGCTTTGTCGAGCTAGTCTCCAGACTGGACACTCTCGTAGGGAGAGTGTGGTTCTGAAATAATTAAAGTCAGCACTTATTCATAAATTAAATTACTAAAATGGTGTTCTGCCGGGGCCACTCCAACGGGAAACGCCGTTGATTATCACGATAAGTTGTGGCTGCACCTGCGATGATGGGCGTTACATCATCGCGATAATCAACGACGTTTCCCGTTGGTATGGCCCAGGCATCACAGTCTATTTCCTCTATCACTTCATCATTTCCAGTGTACAACATAAAAAGTATGGAAGAAAAAGACTTTACCGAGCCAACCCTAAGTAAATTGAGACAATCCTCCTGATGTGTTGATAAATTCCATCCTCGACCACTCTCATCTTTATCGTCATTAAAATGTGCAAAGGAAAATAGTCATTATAACCACCATCACTTGGTCCCCAGGTGGCAGAGAACGTGGGTATCGACAAGGGCGACATCCCCGACTTAACTAAAGCCCCCAGCAGTCTGCTAGATGCTTTGGAAGGACATCTGGCCACCCTTGAAGGCAAGAAGGGATCTGCGGCCAATACTCCTACACAGACGGCTAGGTAAGCATGGGTCTGATCACTATTGAAATGTGAATTGATCACGCACTTTACTAACCAAACTAGAAAAAAAGAATAAAGTAAAATAGGTTTATTTGTCACAAAAACACGTGCACATATAAAGATAAGACAATTATTGGAATAAAAAAAAACAAAATAGAGGGGCAATTCTCGTAATTTTAAGAGGAAATACGGTCGGAGAGACTTGTGGAAAAACCTAAGTTAAAACTCGTAATTCGAGGTTTGGCTCTTGTCTATTTCCTCTTCCAATATAGGACCAATTTATAAGATATTTCATAAACTGAATAAGAAGGATATATACTGTGTCCCTATGTTTTTCTTTTTTCATTAATAGTTGTCTAATTTGTACACTAGGCTTATGTTGACAGCGGTTTAAGTCGGCACTTTTTGAGGGTTCTAGTGCTTATAAAAATTAATATTTATTATTCTGTAAAAAATCATTGCTTTATGGTCATTAACCAGAAAGAAAATAGGCGAGAGCGTTTCTTTGGAGAAAAGACCACCCGCATTTCCTCTTAAGAATGTTCACAGTCTGATCTCGGTCTCAATCTGCCAAAAATACCTCGTTTCCCTAAATGTTTGACAAGTTTTTGACATCGATTGTCGCTGAGATGGGATTGCGACTAGATTTAGAAAGTGTTTAATTACGGGAATTGGCCTCAAGATAATTGGAATTAAAAAACAAAACAGAGGGGCAATTCTCGTAATTTGAAATGTTCAAAAACTTGTCAAAATGTAGGGGAAATTAGAGGTACTTTTGACAGATTGAGACTGAGATCAGACTGTGAACGTTCTTAAAATTACGGGAACTGCCCCTCGGGTCTATACCACATAACAGAAATTGAAATGTATATTTCTTTACAAGTCTTATTTTTTAACCGACGAAAAAACGGAGGAGGTTATCAATTCGACGCGTATATTTTTTTTTTTTTTTTTTTTTTTTTTTTTTTTATGTATGATCACGCATAACTTTTTAAAGAGCAGTCCGATTTTGATAATTCTTTTTTGATTAGAAAGGATATACCCCGAAGGTGGTCCCATATAAATTTGGAAAAAAAAATCCAACCCTAAGGGTGGGAAAACAGGAGATGATTGATAGTTCACTCACTGATTGTAATGTATGACCACGCATAACTTTTTACAGATTAGTCCGATTTTGATAATTCTTTTTTTAATGGATAGAACATACCTCGAAGTTGGTCCCATGTAAATTTGGAAAAAAAAAATCCTACCCTAAGGGTGGGAAAATAGGGGTGATTTGTTGTTCATTCACAGATTTTAATGCTGAGCTGTGTATTACAATTAAAATTAAACGCCTATCTATGTTGGTATATAAAGCCTGTTTTTTTAAGTATTTTACTATACAAAAAATAATAGTTAAAGTAGGATTATACAACAGTTAATATCTAAAGTAAGGTAGGTAGCCATTTTAAAAGTAATCAAAAATTAAGCATGCATAAGTAAATTATAGCCTCAAAAAATTATAAAATAAAAACTTTTTAACAAAAAAATTAAACCTCCGAAAAAACTGAAAAGCAAAAAATAAAAACCTTTTTTATTTTACCTTAATAAATAAGTTCTTAAACTAACGCAAGTATACCTAAAAAATTTTGAGTCGGCGCCAAACAATCAATGAACAAAGGTCACTAAATTACCTTAAATTTATAGAAATAGCCAAATCAAATTAATAATGCAGCGTGAAATCTCCAGCGCTAAATATTAACATTCCAAACAAAAAAATGCGCTTTCCGCACGACCACTCGCAACGATATTAAGTTGCTTGTTTGGCGCCGACTCAAAATTTTTTAGGTATACTTGCGTTAGTTTAAGAACTTATTTATTAAGGTAAAATAAAAAAGGTTTTTATTTTTTGCTTTTCAGTTTTTTCGGAGGTTTAATTTTTTTGTTAAAAAGTTTTTTTGAAGAAGTATGTACGTACGATGATATTAATTTTTAGATTGACAATTTGCGTAAATTGTTCATCATTCGAAGCAGTTTTTAATGTGCATACCATAATAATTGATCATGTGGTTCTTACAAACCCCACAGATTCAAACTTAATGATTGTTCCTAATCTCGATTCCTCTAATTGAAAGACCGTTATTGATTAAAATTAAGACTTGGTAACTTTACCAATAACTAGCTGTGCCCGCGACTTCATTCGCGTGCATGACGGAAAAAAGGACTAATTATTTTTCTAAAATAAAAGTAGCCTAAGTTACTCCTTATTTATTACATCAGCTATCTGTCAGTGAAAGTCCCGTCAAAATCGGTCCAGCCGTTTCAGAGATTAGCCGGAATAAACAGACAGACAAAAATTGTAAAAAATGTTATTTTGTGTGTTATGTACCGTGTATACATCCATATGCATTTAGTAAAAAGCGGTTATTTTAATATTACAAATAGACACTCCAATTTTATTTATTTGTATAGATGAAGCAAAGACCTCATAGCTTTGCATACTAGACCCTCTCATATGGAATTAGCTACCTTATGAATGCCCAGTTTGTCAATTAAAAATGCTACCATTAAGTAAGCAAACCGTTTTTCGTCCTGTGTTGGTTACCAAACAAGACATGTAAGGAAATATACGCTACAAAATGTCCAACATTGTGCATCACACAAAACACCTTTATTTAAATACCAGTACGCTAAAATACCGACACACTCCTTTCCTGTAATTTATAACAAGTGTGTGATGCAACTGAAATGTCTTGCAGCACACGTACATATGTGTCTGTGATGCGCCTTAACCAACTTGCAGGGTGTCATGCACACAGCAAAAGAGTGAAATATGCAGGCAAACGGCAACTTGCAGGCATGTTTTATTACTTTACTCTATTTCGTGTTCAAACTAAAGCACTCCTTGGTCCTCAACCAGCTCTGGCATGGCCGTCACTTAGAGAAAAAGCTGATTTTTTTTTTTGTTTTTTTATTATTGTTGAATGGGCCCGCTCTTGACCTCGATCACGCCTCATGGAAAGCGATGGATGAGGTCTATGATGGAACGAACGTGCCCAGAAGATGCCTAAGGCACTGGAACTCCCACGCATCGACGAAACACAGCAGGCAGTTTCACCTGCCTACAAGGTTTAGCTCACAAAAGGCTCTGACAAATGGATGTTTTTTTTTGCACTAGTCAAACAGGCACTACTGGCTTTGCTAAGGACGCCACTAGACACACGAACAAAGTTTTATTGAACACTTGATACATACATAGACTCGCCCATTTCCCTTGCGAGTGGCAGACGCTACAGAAATCCATCTGCTACGACACTTATGTACAAACGCCAGCACATCAAGCTAATACAATCTGTAAAATTTATTTTAATAGATTTTCAACTTTATCGCTAAAGAATAAGGTTCAAAGTTGATTGGGAAAATTTGACAGTTTCGGGTAGCTTGATGTGCTGGCGTCTGTACTTCTTTTGCTTCGACCGCCTTGGCAAAAAAAAAAGGGGCAATTCTTGTATTTTTAAGAACGTACGCAATCTAAATTAAACAGCGTCACTTTATCGAAAATTGTTTTGCATCTACCCACATTTTCGACTTTGATTGTTGCTGAAATAATTGTGACTAGATTTTGAATGTTTTTTTTTATTTAGGGCCAAAGCACACACGCCGCTTTTATCGGCGATCTGCGATTTAGCTGCTTTTTAGAAGATAAATGCATCGATACAGTTGCAAAATCGCAGATCGCTGATGCTAAAAGTAGCGTGTGTGCTTTGGCTTAGAGGAATTGTCCTTCTCGTTACACGCCCGTGCAGCACCATTATTGCGTAGCACATTCAGACTGACAGCTGTCATTTTGAAAGTTCAAAAATTTACATATGGTCGTTAATCTACGTTCCAGTGCCCAAAAGAACGTGGCGAGCGTGATGGGCGCCTTGTCCTCAACATCGTCATCATTCGGCAACGCGGCCGCTTCCACTCGGCTCGACAACCAGCCTAATGGAGCTTCTCCGCTGTTTATTGATGACACACTCAGACAACAGGCGTTGGCTGAAGAGGAGGCTGCTATGAATCAGTATAAGGTAAGGAGTTTAAGAATCTATAGAAAAATAGGAAAGTTTGGAAGAACAATGGAGAAAATTAAGCCTTCGTTTTCGAAAGATCAAGAGTTTTGATAAGTAAATTGCTGACAATATCACTTGCTTGTACCTGTTATGTGATGCGATAGTAGCAACTTATATATGATTCTTCGGGCTGATTTTTCAATCAACTGATAACTTTATTCGAGGAATAATTTTGAAATTTTGACAGGTATTTTATACAAAAAACCGAGTGTGCTTTTATGACCACACGACTGAAGTGAAACTTCAAACGTATTTGGCTGTGAGAGGAAGAGAGAAAGAAAATGTGCGCGCGCACTGCTTTCTCTTGCTTATATCCCCCACTCAACTCCCGTTCGCCTCGCCCGGTCACACTTTTCGTAACGCGTTCGCCAGCTTACTCCCCAATTCAAGCGTGCGTAAAGAAGTTTCACATCAAAACTGTCAAACGCCATTTTTATTCCTCGAATAAAAGTTATCTGGCGTTGGAAAAATCAACCCTTGTCGTCATTTTATTCACTCAGACAAGTCTGCAACCATGTGATATGACAGCAATTGAATGTGGTTTCAAAACCTGCTAAAATAATTGACAGAAGTATGTTTCAATTGATCTAGACTTCCCAGATCGACTAGTATGTTCAGTTATTTGATCAGCTGCCGTATTATGACGGTTTAATTCGATCATGATTCCAGTGTAAGATAGACGCACTGTGTTCCCAAATATCCTTGGACCTGACATTTTGAGTTAAGTTCAGTAAGAGACGCATTTCAATACGACAAACTTCGGACAAGAACTCCCATGTGCTAAATCTTTATAGTTTTTGAAAAAAATACGTCTAAAATTTATTATTTTTTTTATTTAGAAAATTTAAAAAAATATATTACTTGGATATAAATAAAGCTGATATGTTTCTGGTATTTTCAATTTGTTAAGAATATAGTGAAGGATTTAATACACTTTACTACGGTCCGAAAATGTTAGCTTTTAATGAGAAAAAAAAAGATTTCAGTTTTTCAGATTTTATTTTTTTTCATTTTAATTATGCGTTAGTAGCATCCGCAAATAAAGCTAAATGGTAGTTAAATACGTCACTTATCACCATAAAAAAAATCAACTGCTAATGCCATGGAAAATGGGAAATAATAGCTTCTAAATATTTTTCATTACAAAACGCCTGTTATTTAGATATGAGCAACGTGTTCAGACGTCGTTGCTATGAATGAGTGATCAGGCACTGTAAGAGTATTTTGCTTTTCACTTTCTAGTAGGAATTTTTGGTGTGATTATGTATTGTATGTAAATGTAACCAGTTCAGTGTCAGGAAAAGTTAGTTACCTAAGTAGGTATAGATACGGTGACTAAGTACGGTGTAGATAATTAAGTAGTTATCTACATAAAATAAAAAATCGCGGCCAAATCGCGTGACTTCTAGATACTACATCCTGTTTTATCAATATCCGACTAAGTCGGATATTGATAAATTCCTACTAGAAAGTGAGAAGCAAAATACTCTTACAGTGCCTGATCACTCATTCATAGCAACGACGTCTGAACACGTTGCTCATATCTAAATAACAGGCGTTTTGTAATGAAAAATATTTAGAAGCTATTATTTCCCATTTTCCATGGCATTAGCAGTTGATTTTTTTTATGGTGATAAGTGACGTATTTAACTACCATTTAGCTTTATTTGCGGATGCTACTAACGCATAATTAAAATGAAAAAAAATAAAATCTGAAAAACTGAAATCTTTTTTTTTCTCATTAAAAGCTAACATTTTCGGACCGTAGTAAAGTGTATTAAATCCTTCACTATATTCTTAACAAATTGAAAATACCAGAAACATATCAGCTTTATTTATATCCAAGTAATATATTTTTTAAATTTTCTAAATAAAAAAAATAATAAACTTTAGACGTATTTTTTTCAAAAACTATAAAGATTTAGCACATGGGAGTTCTTGTCCGAAGTTTGTCGTATTGAAATGCGTCTCTTACTGAACTTAACTCAAAATGTCAGGTCCAAGGATATTTGGGAACACAGTGAGACGGAGCTATACATGACCTATAGCACCATCCCTTTTTCGTACTGGAATCATGTTCGCATTAATACTTCGTAATACGGCCCCTGGTAGATTAGCTAAATCTGGTTAAACTGTTGACTAATGCCAACTTATAGCTAGAATTCTTTTAACCCATTCCCTGCGGCGTTAAAAATTACGCTTATTAGCTAAGTGCGAGACGGTTTTCGTCGCGAACGCCGATGGGCGTATATTGCAAGAATAATTTTTTGAGAGTTGTTTTTAAATGCAATTAAAAAAAGCGTATTTCGCACCTAAATATTAAATCAAAAATCGCCAAAAGGCGTCCGCCGCAGCGAATGGGCAATGAATATCGATAATGAATGGAAGTCGCAATGAATAACAGATTCGTCGTTTGCAAACTCCTTCCTAAAATCTTTAACTAACACAGCTATGAGATAATAAATCTAATTGCATGCTTATGAATACAGAGCCTTTACAATAAAACAAAAGAACATAAACAAACTACACTTCTACTTAATTCTAATTGTGCTTACCTAGCGGTAATTTATAGGGCATTCGAGCTTGGACAACTAAAGGAATATTATCTAGATGTAACATCCAATCGTCTAAAGTGAGTCTTTTCTGCCCTCTGTGATTAACTCTAGGGTTGGTAACGATCACATTTCTACATTATTAACAAGAATAGTCAACATCTTAGCATGTGTTTTCGAATTCATACCAACCCTCAAATAGCTAACGTCAAACGGGGCGAATAGGGATGCAGGGGTGAATCGGGACGAAACTTTAAAAGGGATTTTAACACTGAAATAATATAGTTTGTTGCCAAAAAGGACTCGTAATGCGTTTACTGTATTATAATTAACGATTAAGTGCCCTTGTCGGCAACAAATTATTTTAATTTCAATGCTAAAATCCATTTTAAAGTTTCGTCCCCATTCACCCCTGCCACCCTATTCACTCCGTTTGTAGGTACTGTAACCGGTAAGGAAATATTCTTTAAACGTCACGTTTACTCGATTCTAACCAATTATTGATTGTAACTTTTCACCAACCTTTCGAGTTACAAGTACAGGTCGCGCAATGGTTCTAGATCGCTCGAAGAAAGTAGAGGGGGCAATCGGCGCATGTGTACAATCGCGCACTGAAATTCTTAGCGTGTTATTAAGGGATTTTTTGCGATCGTACACATGCGCCGATTGCCCCCTCTACTTTCTTCGAGCGATCGAGAACCATTGCGCGACCTGTAGTATTTTATCCAGGGTAGTACGACCACTATACACGGCCGTAGCTAGGGGGGGGCATTGTGGGGCAATGCCCTACCTTGAAATCACAATGCCCTACCTTAAAAATACCAAAAACTAAGATAAATTATTATAAGGTCAGTCGGGGCAAGCGCGTCATACTTTTCATGAAGTTGAGTTGTGTAGTAAATATTTCTATTTTTATTAACTTTCGGCAATCAAATTATGTGGTTTATGGTGGTAAATTTCACTGACAACATATATAGCTGTACATTTTCAAAATTGGATAGCTTTTGTTGAATAAATTCTTTCTTTAAGTAAACTATAACCTGTAGACGCACTTCCCCGCGAAATGGGGCAAGCGCGGCATACGTTCTTAAACCGTTGTTATTATGATAGTTTTCAAGTTTGATACAATTTTGACAATAGCCGTATGTGAGCTAAACAAGACAATACATTCAAAACTATACTGCCATCAATATTAAGTCTAATATCAAGTGGCAAAAATAAATGGGGAAAGTGCGCCATACTTTTACTGGTCAGTGGCAGTCAACCTTTTAAGACTGACCTCCATCAAGCTTCAATACGTTGACAATAGATGACAGTGCACTAAAGTCAAGTGTCAATTATTTTACCTTAAATTTTGTTTGTTTTGTATTTTACCTTATTTTACCAGCAATGAAAAACTTATATTTTATGTAGTAATTGAGGATTTTATTTGTTTTTAACCTTTTTTTTGTCTTATAACTCACTTAAATACAATCAGTCTGGTTGCAAGCATGTAGTTTTGGTACTTAATTGAAATCACTTATAGCACTTATAGTAGCTAATGCCCACACAATATTTAAAATTTTTGCTTAATCTATGAGAATATGCTTAGTTTAAAGAATAAAAATAAAAAAAAATCTTTTCGTAAACAAAACAAACTTATCAAATAATATTTATCAACATAGTATTACCTGCATAAAATCAGACTACTTACAGCCATAAAGTTTTTGGTGAATGCTTAATATAATATGACTAAGGGTCGGTAAGTACATATCTGACGGAAAATGCGTCGGGCGTAACATCGATAGCGTCTATTTATTCGCTCAACGCACTAACGCATCATCAGTTGAGTGTGAAAGGTTGAATGTTTTATCATATTACTTATAATTTTCTGTTCTGGCGTTACGCGACGCATTTTCCGTCAGATATGTACCGACCCTTTTAGTTAAAATGGCACTTGAAAATTATAAATGTTTACAACATTTGCATAGTTTTAACTTTTAAATTTTAAAAATCTTCTGCGATTTGTTTTTCAGTTTCTTCTGACAGGACTGTTGGTTTTCCAAGTGTTAATGATTTCTGCCCTCTGCGGCCAGTTACATGGTCCATGATAGTTGTCCGGGGGATGTTGTATGTTTTAGCGGCTTCATAGCCCGATATTTTATTATTTTTGACAGCTTCAACTGCTCTAAATAAGATTTCGTGCGTCCAAGATGGGCCTTCTTTTTTCCTTTTATAGTTACGGACCATATTAAAAAGCGTATCTGAAATGAAGATACAACTATTTTATTACATAATCTCATACCTATACACCCATAATGAATATAGTATTATTATTAGGGGTGACCTTTAATTTAAATTACAACTGAACAAAAAAGGTTGACAATCTGTGAGTTGGGGTAAGCGCGTCATAGTAGCGCACTTGCCCCATCAACAACAGACGCACTTCACCCTTTATGAAATCTCTAAGCAGAAAATTTGTATTCACTGAATCACACAGTATTTCGCTAAATAACAGCAAAAAAAGTATTGATATTCAGAACATAACATTCGTAGAGTAATCTTACCTTTTTTTACCACGTAACACAACAAATAATCAATATTTAGAGCTAATTTACTTGACAGCGGTCAACTCGATAATCAAGTACAAATGACACTAATATTAAAATGGCGTCTTAAGCCACGCCCCGATTAGTATTGCCATAAGAAAAATGTTTTTTTATACTGAGATTAGTTCCGTCTTTAACGTTAGATGACTCTGTCTAAATATTTATATAGTTTGCGAAATTTTGATGATAGAGGCACTTGCCCCGTAGAGGCACTTGCCCCGACTGACCTTAATTAAATTGTCTGTTCATAGTTTGAGATAAAAAAATTGTAGCGATAGGCATAGGATAGGATAGCACTGCAGTTTGCGAATCTACGTCTTCAACTTTAACTGCAATCAATAGCCCTCAAAGGCTGTCAATGGGTCACGAGAGAATGGCTGGTATGGTATTTCTGGCCTTTGAAAAAAAAAAGAACAAAATCATTTGATTTGAACGAAATTCTTCGCCTTTTTAATAACATGGCGAATCGTAGAATTCAGCTGTTTTAAATATTTTTTATTATTATGTATAATTATTATAATAAGTTCCCGATACCGGTGGGCTACTATTTTCAAATGTTTTTATATATTTTTCTATATCCTAATATTTAAAAATATAATTTATATGTAAATAATGAAATAAAGGAAATAAGAAGTTTGCAGAAACAATAGGATCTAAATGGTATTTTTGGTCGTATCTATTTACTCGTATCACCCCACCCAACAATTAATTATTACCTCACTCTCAGACGTGGACCTCTACATCCAAATCTGAAAGTTCAACCATCTTGTTCGCTTGTTCTTCATCATTGAGGATTTAATAGTTATTAGATCCATGCTCAGGTTCTGCCACAGAAATTATTTGTCTACGAATAGCTATTGAATGACTGACCTAGAGGTCAATGATAAACATTTTTTTTTTTTAGTTTATAGTTAATACCAACAATGTATGGAAGAGCGGAGTCTCCTAATACAGGCTTTATTAGCTTAAAAGGAGGCTCCAATCACTACCTAATTATGTAAGGAAACTTGTTAAAACTAATAAACATTTTTTCATTTTTCATTTCATTTTCAAACATGGCGATTGATTTAGGAGCCCGTGCTTCGAGGGCAGATGGTAGTTTTTTTACTTTCGCCCTACCTATAACCAATGCTGCCCTACCTCAAATTCGACTCTAGCTACAGCCCTGCCACTATACCTATATTTATCTGCCACGAAGCAGTGCTGCTGTGTTCCAATGGTAAAGGTAGTAACGGCCTCGACTTACGAGTTGTATGTCGTGGGTTCAAACACAGCCAAGAGTGTTATTTTATATAATTTATTTCATCACTACTGCCCTCAAAAACGGTGAAGGAACACATCGTTAGGAAATCAAAAATTCGAAGACTGAAGACTGGGTCCGCGTGGTAGATTCTAGCCCACTCCCTCTCACAGAGAGGAGCCTGTGTCCTAGCAGTGGGAACGTCAAGGCTGATTATTTTATGTTAAGGGTGTTACAAGACATGAGACATTTCAGTTTTTACTGGAATGGCAACAAACCTGCGCTGTCTCTGCCGCGGTGACCACTGACCGCTTACAAGCAGGTGGTCTGCCTGCATAATTACCACCTAATAACACACAAAAAAAAAACATAACCTACAAAACATTTCAGGTTCGCTTATACCAAGGTGAAGAATGGACGGGCGAGGAAGATATTAGTGAGATTACTGAGATAGTAGTAAGATATAAACCCAGGGTTATATGTGTTGCTTAGAGTACAGCTTTGGGAGCAAGGAATATCTGTGTGTCGTACTTTCAGCAAAAATCATAGTGTTTATGAATATTTTGCTGTGTATAAGCAATTTTCGGAAAACTTATTTATGTCTTACTAGCTGCTGCCCGCACTTCGTCCGCGTGAAATCCTGTCCTAACTTAATATTACAAGTTTGTTTGTTACCTTTTCACGCCTAAACCACTGAACCGGTCGTCTTGAAATATTGCATATACGTTGTCAGATGTACAGACACGGACATAGGGTACCTTTCATCCCGAAAATAAGTGCTGTTCCCGGGCAATACACGTGGCGCCATCTATTATCATAATAACGTTGTTGTTGTTTTCCTCGGGAACAGCACTTTTTTTCGAGATGAAAGGTACCCTATATCCGTTTCTGTACTCCTGACAATGTATAAGCAAAGGAGAATGGCGACTTTCCATTCATGCTTGGCACCAATATTTTTTTTAACGTATACTGCTACTACTATCGAATTCTTCTAGAATATTATGTTGTAATGCTATTTTAAAAACAAATGTTCACTAAAAACTTACTGTTTTTTTTTTATTTAAGTTGTTTTAAATTATAGGTTATATCGATTTTGACATATGAAAAAGGAACAAATAACATACATATTACACGTTGATGAAATGTATTATGCTAAATATCTGATTTTAGATCATTTTTGTAGACATAATAGAGAATGTTCGTGCATTATCATAATCTAAATGCAGAGAGCATTTAGATTATGATAATGCTAATGATATAAATTAAATAAATGTAGTAAAATACGTTATTAAGGATTACATGCACAGGGGTTAAATAAAACACACATTTTTAAAGTACCTAGGTTTTTATTATTCTTCAATACCATATCGAATGACAATTTCATCCAAAAATTCTGCTGGTGGATTTATGTTTTGTTCGTACCTAGCCCAACCGAGATACCACACCAGTGTCATGACATGCGCACAGCATCCGACTGTGCGACGGCCGACTAGGCAATTACAATAGTATCCTAGTATACCTTGTCTTCCAGACATATTGCAGTCGATTAAAATATATACAAAATATATCCGTCTGCTAACATGTCTTGACTTTATTTTTCCTCTAATTAAACACACTTCACGACTTCCTAAATTCAATTCAGCAGTACCAACATCCAGCTCTCGAGATACCTCTATTCTATATTCGCCATGAAAACGTATATGCTCTCCAAAATATGAACGTGCTTGTTTAATTTGATACGTTCCCAAGGCGAATAAAATCAATTGAGTTATATCCATTCGTGGAAAATACAATGAATTGTCTGTATCTGCTGTGATGCTGACGAAATTAGAAGAGCGTCGATTAATTTGATTCATTGCAACAAAGTCAGCTAAGTTATTTTGTACGTTAATTCTTTCTCTTATAATCTGAACAATTTCAGATGCTTCTGGGCGATTTTGTAGTTTTAATGCAAACTTATTAAGTATGCTAGCCGCTATTTGGAAGTTTTCCATCATATGAGGTAGTGACCGATTAAAATATTCTTGCCGGAATAGTTTGAAATCTCTTTTAAAGTATCCATTTACCACTTCAACTACCCAACGGCAAATCGTAATGCATCTATTTTTGTTTGCCTGTTGGGTAGTTAATTGATGTTCTCCTTCCAAAAGCGACTCCGGCATATGCACATCATATCCACACTCTTCTAACAACGAAATACTGTCTCTGAATCCTCTGTCTAAAATAAAAATATCATTTTCTTGAAAATATTGACGAAGTGGAGATGAAGTGTCTCTAAAAAGTGAAATCATTATGTCAGCATCTGATGTGGTAGCTTTATACGGGCCAAAACAATCAACAATATATCCATCGCAAGATACTATTAAAAATGGTTTTAACAGATTTCTATATTTATGTAGTGAGTACGTGTCTTTTTGGAACATATAGTTAGAACTTTTATTTATATAAATGTAAGTACCGTCGCAAATAACAATTGCCTTAGAATTATTTGTATTATTAAATACACCATTTGGTATTATTCTGTTTCTTGATAACAATTGTTCTCTACTTATTTGATTTATTCCCAAATTAAGGGGAACAAAATCCAAAATTAATATTTCTCTTACTTTATTAATTAATCCTTCTAATGTGCGACGTGGTATTTTCATAAGACTTGCAATTCTCTCGTCTGAATCACCTGTCCTCAATTTAATTAATAACCCAGAGAGCCCAATTGTACCATGCACAGTGGTTGTAATGCGGGGAACTTCATTTAATATAGTTTGGAAGTTCTGTTTTGATAATCCTAACCAGTAATGAAATAAATTATCTTCCATTGCTAGGACATCATTAAAATCAGGAGTTGTATCATTTCTGTTTACAAAAGAGAACACATGTTCTACATGTTCAGGATCAAAACTTGAACAACTATTTTCTGAATCATATAGAGTTCCCCAGAGATTGGATCTTAGGTGATTATCACATACACGAGCATGGCACGGAAGGTAAAACTTATGATCACATAGTATTTGAGAGCGCAAAGAATCAGAAATCCTGTGTAGGGTACCACTCGTACATCCATGGAAGACACAGTGCCGAGATGTATTTGCTGCACGCTTATAATTATTTAAGAATATACTATTATTACGTCTTTCATCTGGCACAGTTGGAGAATGTTCCACATTGACAACATCAGCAGACTGTTCTGCATCCACAATTGGAGCAGATTGCTCTACCGACTCATTTTGAGAGGATTGGGCATCACTTACAACACCCACGGAGTTGTCTTCTACCATGTGAGAAATTGTTTCAGTAGATTCAATTTCTTCATTAGTTTCTCCCACAATATGTTGTAGCTGTTGTTGCCGAGATGCTGATCGGTTCATTCTCAACCAACAAGGCTGGCATAGCCGACAGCTCGGAGTCAACTGAAATTAAATAATTTTGTTATTTTTACAAAACTTACAGCAACTAGCTAGCTTGAGTAGCTCTCAAAGCTTATGCATTTCTAGCAAAAATGTATTAGTGGTCCATAAATCCATACTAGGTTTATTAGTATAAATTGAGATTAACTTTCTCATTATAAGAATTGTACTTATGTGAATCAGTAGTTGGGATATGATACAGTTTGTACAAAGCCATTTTACAACTTAGAATGAGTAATTAAAACGATGAATATATTAGTAATTAATTACCTCACGTGGCTGTATCTGACAAGATACAATTCTTGCAATTGCTTGTTGAGTAGCCGTTGGATGAGCTCTTATTATTGCATTACTCTGTCGATGCAATATAGATCTCCCACACAAAATGCATACTCTTGTATGACCAACAGTTTGCAGAGATGAGGATGCATCTGTATCTTCAGACAAATTCACATTAACTCTTCTTAGGGCAAGATTGCGACACGCTTCACAAACATAATCAGTTTCCAAAATCTAAAACAAAAAGATGGTGGTAAATAAACACGTAGTATAAAGAAGTGAATACAGAAAGAGCTGAAAAACAAATAAAAGACGTTATTTTACTTACGATTCTTGGAGATATCCACTCGGAAAGGAGAGATATGACTCTCGTATCAAGTTGTAAAGCCTGATGACGTTTCAAGCGATTTAAACTTATACCACAGTTAATGCACAATGATTCCATTGTAAACAAAACAAATCCCACAGCCACAGGTGAATGTCTCAAGTCCAAATAACACAGCCAATTGTCGATTATCAAAGGTCCAGGTTCAAATGCCGTGGTCACGTGTAGAAAAGAAATCGGTATCCGTAGGAAAGCAGAGGGTCAAGTAATCACTAATCAGGAGGAGCCAAAACCGAGTAAAAGCGCGTAATACTTATCACAACGAAACGAGGGAAAGTATTGAGTTGACTTTTGAGTCTTTTGACAGTTGATCATTCGCAATGTCAAGCGTTTCATTAGACGTGAAAAAAATGTCATCGCATTTTTAATATTTTTTCTGTCTGTTACACAGTCCCTATATTTAACACTAAATGCAATGTTATAAAATATAAACTCTGATTTAAACAAAACATTATTATGGCTAGATATACTATTAAAAATCTTTTAAACGCCTAATGGAGGGATAAATAACGTACAACGGAACGTATGGAGTGAGATTGTGAGCGCGTTCCGAATCAATATCAGCTTAGTTAAGCTTAAAAAATATAAATGTTTATTTTTATTTTACAGACATACTGCTAGTTCTAAAAAATATTGAATTAGGTTTTTTAATATAACTTTAATAAAGCATTTTTTTTTAATATATTATGTCGCTATACGCAACTGGTGCCAAGGTCGCCATCATCCTTTTCAGGATGACCGGTTCAGTGGTTTAGGTGTGATAAGGTAACAAACTTACTTTCGCATTTATAATATTAGTTAGGATTAGGATATTCGTGCTATAAAGGGAATATTATATGCTGTATCTTATATGTATTTGTAAATGTCCAACCATCATTATGAATCACCATTTCTTGCTACGCGTCAGCAAAGAGTTATAATATTTTTGCTACAGTTTTTATAAGGGGCGATTTTCATCATGTTTGTGTTTGGGAGAAGTCACACACACATTCATACATTGCACTGTTTCCTTTGTCACACATTTGGTTGTATGATGTATTGATATATGTATGTATGATAGTGAACTTATTTGTCAACAACTTTCAACACAATACTTTATTTTCATCTACATCATCATTCTACATTGACTGAAAAATTTCTAGAAGTGTCGCAACTAAAACAAATCTTTTGGTTTGTAAAAAATCTCTGTACCATCAAACGGGGTGAATAGGGATGTAGGGGTGAATCGGGACGAAACTTTAAAAGCGATTTTAACATTGAAATAATATAGTTTGTTGCCAAAAAGGACTTTGATGTGTTTACTGCATTATAATTAATGATTAAGTGCCCCTGTCGGCAAAAAACTATATTATTTCAACGCTACAATCCATTTTAAAGTTTTGTCCCGATTCACCCCTGCATCCCTATTCACCCCGTTTGACGGTAACATTATTTTGTATACTATGAGATCAAAGAAAAGAAGTACTATTGACTACAATCGTAACAATTCCAAATTACATGAGTCCATTCGGGCCAATTAATTGTTTATCAAACTAACACACTCCGTCAATTTATCGTATTATAACCATTTCATACAACTGTGCCAAAGAATGACAGTTGTGATTTGATTTGACAATTTAAATTGGTAGTCAATTTTATAAACAACTAGAAGCGCCCCGCAGTTTCATCCGCATAAGTTTCCCGTGGGAATACCGGGACTATCTCTATACTAAATTTCATCTAAATCGGTACAGCGGTTTAAGCGGGAAGAGGTAACAGACAGACAGACACACTTTCGCCTTTATAATATTAGTATGGATTAAATTCTTTGACTTTATTCATTTTTGCTGCTAAACGTCGCAATAGCCAAAACCTTTTTCTAATTTTGATCACATAGTACTGTCCAGTGTCCTCATTTCGTACCACACGCTTTGGTGATGGCGGCCCAAACAATCCCCCAACCACCCATTCAAAAGCAACCCTTCTCACCCACAGAACAAAGTCCAATCTCCGACGAACGCGGCCAACAATCCGTTCCTCTCTTCGGCTCCCAGCAACCAGAACCAGTCTATAGTGGACTTGTTTGGACCTTCGCCTGCAGACACTTCTAGTGCCACCAGCAAGGCGTCAGATGATCTGTTGTCGCTTGGCAACCCGTTCGCTGATAATATGTTTGGAGGTAAGTGGGGAGGGGGTTAAAAGAAAAAGTTCGGTACAGATTGGGCCAATGTAAGAAATAGAGTGGTCTGGTGGTAATTGCTATGTCGAATATACCTAGATAACTATCCAGAAAAAAATAACTAGTGCGCAAACTGTAGCCATGAAATAAGCATATGATTCTAGACTATTCTAGTGTAAAATTTTTCAAGGAAAAAAAAAAAAAATTCTATGTAACAACAGTTTTTCTTTTTGATAGCCGATCAGTGGCGTGCATTGGTTTTCAGAATAGGTAGGCACTAGGCCTGGTCTAGTCTAGACAAACGCGGTCACAAATCAGAAAAAAAGTGAGGTCAACAAGTGTGGCTTGAGTAGGCAATAGGCATGCCTACTTAAGGGTGATAAATTGCGAAGGTCGAACTCATGGTATTACGTGTGAGACGTACGTATTTTTAATTTTGTCGTATTAACTTGAACGAGTAAAGACCAATGACAATGTGGGAATAGTACGGGAGCCGAGTAGGCCGTCCGGCGACTGCTTACTGCTGCGCGTGTTTGTATGAAGATTTTGTTTTTTTGTTAGGTATCATAATTTTGTGTTTCTTAATTGTGGGGCACACACACTAAAATGTAATTGACAGGCTTATGTTGATATATCGAGATAGGCACTGCTTATATGCCTATATGCAATGCACGCCACTGTAGCCGATAAAAAATTTCTACGCCAGAGGGTCTAGGATCATATGCCAAATTCATGGTTACAGTACAGCGCATTAGTTAAAAAATTTTCTTATATAATCATACCAGTATAGTGCCTATAAGGGTAAGCGTGCACTGCGATGCGATTATTTTAATCGCATGTTCATGTGTAATAAAATCTCAAACACAAATAATTTTTCAAGCGAATTCTGAAGCGATTTTTTACCGCAGTGCGCGGTCGCTAGAATATTGGTATTGTTCACAGATTGGCGATTATTATTCGCAAAGATTAAAGTTCGTAGTGCGCGCTTAGACTTAGAAATATGCGCGCCCATAAATTTTGGCAGACGGTGTCTCTTTTCTTGTTTGGTAAAAATGAACACTCCGTTGTTTATTATTCTGTTGGACATTTGGTCTTTCCAGCCTAGAGTAACATATACCATAACCTTAATCTTGGTAAGACGGTCAGTAACATCAAGGCATTGCTGGCCTTCTTTGAAGGGCTGGGGTGGATCGAATAATCGATTTTCCCACCCGTACGCAAAATACGCGCGTTGACGTGGAGTAGCGAACACCAGCCCGTATTACCTATCTAATCTAACTAGCCTGTATTGTCCCACTGCAGGGCAAAGGCCTTCCTCTCCCTTTTCCACACAATTCTGTCTTGCGAGTGCCGGCCAGTCCCTACGGTAGGAGTCAAGCTCGCCCCGCTATCTTCGTCTTGACCTGCCGCGATGGCGTCGTGCGTTTAATGAGACCCAATCGATGGTTCTCTTAAGCCCAATTTTCATCTGACTTGTGGCAGACATGTCCGGCCCAGTCCCACTTAAGTTTAGCGGCTTTCTGGGTAACGTCTGTTATCATGGTTTTGGCGCGCAGTATTGTGTTCCTTATACGGTCAGAAATCGAGCCCCCAGGATACTGCTTCATGGCTCGCTGGCAACCCGGGTCGACGGCGCGTTGTGTTCCACGCGCGCCTCAAAGAGATGTCAGCACTAACTGACGGGGTCCGCTAGGGCCGATGCCTGCCGGGGTCGCGGGTTGTTCGAAAGAGATACCGTGGCCCCTGGCACAGGCAACTGAAGGAACACGGGTGGGTTTTAGTCAGTAAAAGTCTGACACGCCCTCTCGCTCCGCGCAGAGCGGGAGAAGTTAATTGATAATTTCTCACCCAGAAAAAAAAATTGGCTCGCTATCAAACCTCGAGCTTATTACCTACCAAAATCTTACAAGTTGGATATTTTATACAGCGCTTAGTAGATTGTTCGTTAGCCCAGTCTGTACCCAAAATCTGACACATGAACCTTGTTCTATATCAAGTTTTTAGGTTTTGAAGGTTTACCATTCCTGTAATATTAAAAGCCAGACAAGAAAGTCACTATATTCAGGATGAATTCGGCTATGAAGATTATGTATTATTTTTTAAACTAATAACGAAGTAACAAAATAAAATCTATGGAAACCTAACTGACTAAAATTATGGCTTACACTACTAAAATAATTGTAATTGTTAATATTGTCAATTAATAATTAATTTACTACTTACATAATAATTTTAGTCGGACACATGATAATATTTACGAAGTATTATATACATTTTTGATGTCACACAATCATCATTAGATCATTACACAAAATTGTTTTAAAATGTCTATAAACAGGACTTGAACACGTATAAAACATTAGGAAATGATAATTATCAGACATTTGTTAGGTCTCAATCTACGCTATAGTCCATATCCATATCCCCGTATGGACATAGACTATAGCGTAGATATTTCTAGTCGCTTATCAAAAAAAAAATCTGCTGTTTCATGGGAAAGTACCTACGCGGTCAAAATGTATGGAACAGCAATTTTTTTTTTAATAACCTACTTAAAATTTCGAAGCAGGGGTGCTCAGATTCATGTACCGGAGCAAAAAATGTTCAGATTCATGTACCCTATACCTGTCAAGAGACCTGAAAGTTATCTTCAAAGAAAAGCATTTAAGTTGTTGGCAGTATTAAAAATATGTATAAAATGGAAACACTGTTGTAAATAATCTGGTGCTAGTAGAAATCTAGGAGAATTGGGAAAGCACTACACAAAAACCCTTCACACTGTATTATAAAAAGCACATCCCTTAGCTTAATGGGGATGGTTGAAGCACTGTACACTCTATTCACACATACATAAGGTTCAAAGTGGTAAGTCGCCACAACAAACTGAATACCGATGCAGTACACAATACAATGAAATAATACTCGAAACAAATTAGTTGAGTTATTAGTAACTGGTAAAGACTGAACGAATAATGTAATTATTATAATGTATAACACCTCTGCTTATCCGTTTGGGGTATACAGGCGTGATGTTATGTTTTCTTTTTGTTATTCATAGTCCAAGAATATACAATAAAATAATATTACCAGTTGCACATACCTACAAAACACATCCATAAATTAAACTACCGTTTTAGTAGTACTGCATTGTTATTAAGTGCGGCAACACTTTTAGCGGCGCCTGCGACGGGCGCGCCGATGTGGCCACAACAACAACAACAACAACAGCCGAGCAACGGCTTCGCGGCCTTCCCGCCTCAGCAACAGAACAACTCCTTTGTGTCCGAGGCTAACTTCTCTAATGTTTTCGATAACACTGATTCGGCAGGTGAGCTTTCACTAGTAGTCATTGTGCTGGGGTTGCCGTGTTCTTTTGTGATTTCTACTATTTTGGTAGAAACACGTTGAGAATTCTAATTCGCGGAATTGGATGCGAATTCACTAGTAAAATATTTCATGCGCGATTAAATTCAAACTGAAGGTCAGTCTAATTAAAAATCATAAAATCAATCATTAATTTCAGATACGATAAAAAAATTACAGTGTACGAAGATGATTGAAAGTGAATATCAAACAACACGGCAGCCCAAACTTTGCTTTAATTAAAAATCTATTTCTGGTGATGGGAATACTATGTAAATTCTATACTATGTATATTCTTTGTAAAATTAAATGTCAAAAATTTCTTGTGCAAGCTGCCGCGGCTAATCCGTTCATGGGTATGGGAGACCTCGCTCAGCCAATCTCCGCGTCACCGGCCCGCCCCCCTCCCCCCTCCATCCCCCCACAGCCTAAGTCCGCGTTCGACGACCTCGAAGATGTCATGCGCATGTCTCTGGGAGGCTCCCCGGCCAAATCCCAGCAGCCAATCACACAACAGCCTCAACCAATGGCAGCGCAGCCTTTCAGTGACGTCATGTCCATGCCGATGTCGCAGCCGATGATGTTCGGATCGCCCGCACGACAACCTATGATGCCGATGGGAGCGACCGGTTCGATATTCAAACATTTAAATGGACCGTTTTCATTGTTGTTTTTTTTTAATAGCTTGCAGAGTTGCCAGTAATCAACGTCGTGTGTGCTTTTAATTTATAATTCACAGGACTTTTAGTTTTTAGTTGTTACCCTTTGCACAGGTTTTGTGTCGCATTAATTTGTAAATAAGCCAGTGTTTCTGTTTATTTCATTTATTTTGTTTAATTGTTTATAATTTTTTGTCTTATGTATTTGCTGTAACACGTCCACTGTCGTAATCCTTAATTGAATCTTGATGATAGCATGAAATCTCACGTCATCTTTGTTAAAAATCAAAACCACAGCATCTATGTTCACTGCATATAATGCTATTTTAAATTTAAATCCAAAGCATTCATTTATAACGTATACATACATTTCGCTTTCTGTTTTGTTATTATTCATCATAAATACCGAACACGGCTGAAAATCGTCATTTATTTCTCATAAGACATAAGTTTTGCTAGTAATCACTACTGCGAACAAATATGAGCCTTACCACGACTGATTAAGGTGCATTACAGGTCAGCAACCGCAGCAGCAGCAAGGCAAGGTGTTGACAGGTGACCTGGACTCTTCGCTTGCCCAACTGGCCAACAATCTTACTATCAACAAGACAGCTACGGCGCAAAAGTAAGTGGAATACCCTTATTGTTGAAAAAACATTTTTTTTTTATTCCTACACTCATTGTCATGTGCTAAAAGTAGTTTGGTCAAGTTTCAGTCAAAAGTTCTACATTTAAAACAGTTCCAAATTTGATATTGCTCGATCAATGCGCAAGCGACTTTATTTTTTAATGCTTGTCACCTACATAGTGCTGTATCAAGCAAATCACTGCGCCTATGCCAAAACACTCACATTTAATTTACTTTTCCTTCATTGGATATGAAAAACACAAGACCCATATTTATCACTAGAAATCTACTTCTACATTATACAAAAACTTTTTGACTGAAACTTAACGTGTTCAATCCGAGTGCCGTCGAGTGATTATAGCTAGTTCAATGTCATGATATCTCCATGGAAATATAATGACAGCAGCACCTGTTTATTTTCTTTTAAATTATAATAATAAAAAAAAAACTATCATGAGACAAGCTGCCTTTTCATATTCAATCAAACTATCTGAGTAAAGAATTTATCTTAGGTAATTAATTATAGAAAGGCAACTTGAAGTGAAAGCATTACTGTCGTATTTACCGCCAAAATTCGCAAAACTGACATATAGACAAAAGTTGCCATACCAAAAAAAATGTTTTAACCAAAAAGATACGTTCACAATTTTCTTTTTCCGAATTCGTGACGTAATGCTTTCACACCTACCATGGTACGCATGTCCGTACTCACACCATTGTGGTGTCGACTAGACCGATGCAGTGGAATTCGCCGAAGAACGCGTCGAAACCTGGCCAGACGTGGACGCCGCAGCCCATGCAAGCGACTACGGGAGCCGGATACAGACCTATGGTAAGGAACAACGCTTAAAACAAGTAGTTTAGTTGGCAGAATTGTACACGCCATATTTTCGCTTTTATAGAGTAAAATTTTAGAGAATTTCCTAAATTATGTTTAAGTTAGTCCAAAATTATTATTTTTGGGGCCAAAATCAAGAAGGATAGTGTGGAGTTTTTTTTTTTACGGGCAAATACAACTGAAATTATAAGGGAGAACATCGGAATTGCCTTTATAGTATTTATTATTCGGTTACTTTTGCTTTAATAGTTATTTTGGCATCGCAAGCTCTATTAGATACACTCCCACATTTAGAAATCGCGATGGAGTGCACGATTCTGACAATACTACATGGAACGTTCGTGGTATCTCAATATTCAAAATTAAAAAAGAAAGAATTAAGAATTGATTTGAGAATTAGATATAAGAATTCTTATATCAAATTTTTATTCTGGCAACATTAAGCTGCTGTGTCTAAAGAAAAGTAAAGCGGACTATTAAATCCTTTGAGAACCATAGGACCATGACAGGCACAAACAACAGGCAGCATTACAGCAACCGCTGCGCGATTCTGTTGCTTTAAATGTCGCATCATTTTATGCTAAAACCTTGTTTGCTTTTAAAGCTCGCTCTTTTATGTTCTTTCTTCCCGTAGCATGCCTTCCTTTTTGCGTTGCAGGGCCCAGGCATGACACTCCCAACAATGCCCCATACTATGCCCCATGCATATCACCCCCCGCATTATATTATGGTAAGTTTGCTACTTTTTTTTTTGTTTCGTTTTTTTTTTCTTTTTCGCTTAGCGTAGTTTTCACGCGTAGTTTAGAATTTTTCCCTTTTTTCGGCCAAGAGTTTTAAATTTATTTTGACAACGCAATCTGCTTATCCTGTTAGTGAATATGTAAGGTGTATAATCTACAAATAAACTATTCTTAAGTAGGACAATCTCTTTCTGTATTCCAATTTTTGTTTTCAAAATTAAGGTCTTGGCTCACTGCTTTGTATTTTAATATCGTCGTTGTCAAACCCAAATCTGCTATGTGCCGTTTTTTGAGATCTACAATAAATCTTAAAATCTTGAAACGACGATATGTTACATTTTTTTGTTCCGTGAATATTACACAGTGACATTTTAAAATTAACGAAAAGGCTTCCTCCAACTTAGTGAGCCAAAATCATAAAACAAATTGATCTAAAATTTCTACAATAGGTAAATAGCTTTTTCAGACTGAAAGATTTCCTGCATGTATGGATGAACTTTTGTATGATTGTATGAAACGTTTGCATGAATAGTGTTCTCATGTCACCTCATACTTTTTCTGAGAATGTTAAGTGTTGTCATTCAGTGTGATTAATTTTGTATGAGCGCATTTTCTTGCTGTTTTTTTCTGATTTTGAGAAAATTGCAATATCTTCTGGTCTACAATTTTAAGATTTGTAAGGTAAATTCTTCTAGAAAACTTCTTGTATTCTATACACTAGTTCAGCATATATACGGCAGCATTGCTGACATGTCAGCACCGACATAAATCTATAGTGTGTAAGAAATGTCATGTTGTAGTTATAGTTATCATAACAAAAAGTTGAATTCCTACCCACAGCAACAGCCAGGCATGGTAATGGGGATGCAAGGCACGCCAATGATGCCAATGGGCATGGCCCAGCCCATGCGGCCCGCCGTTCCTCCGCAGCCTGCCACCAACCAATTCAGTTAAGCACCACCTTTATAATTTGAGGTTTACGTTTATAAGGCGACCCGACTGCTTAGAGTATTGAACGCCGTATATGAAGCTCATTCAACGGCGATCCTACGTAATGTATTAAGAAGAAACTTAGGACAAGAAAGACCCTCAAGTCTAAATGATAAGATTATTTTGATGTAATAGCGAAAAGTATTCTATTTAGTAAAATTTTTGAAAGTATAGGATTTTTACCTAATAGGTTTTGTTGGAATTGAAATTATGATAGTTTTGTTTGCGAGCTCATTTTTTTTTTTTAAATTTATTTAACGGAGGAAATTTGTAAAACGTTAGTTTTAAGACTTTTGTCACTACTCATGCTAATATTATATTAATTATTTATGTAAATCAAATCTTTCGATGTATTTCTGTCTTGAAATAAACTTCTTTATACATCTTCTTGTACAAAATACTTGATAATTTCAAGTATGTTTGTAACACGATAAACAAGCAGTCGGGTCATAAATGTCATCATTCGTTGACGTGTAATTGGTAGGTCACTTACCTTTTAAGTGCACCGTTTTGTTGCGATTTTAAACGGAACATAATAATTTCATTAAGGATGCGTTCATTATGAAGTTAGGATTGCAAGTCGAAAAAATACTAGTTATTTTTTAAAGTTACCTGTATTTAATAGTTTGATGGGGAAACGATTTAATGGATTTTTTAGCTTCAGATTTTTATGATTTGTTTTCCATCCTGTTAAAGTAACGACTGGTAGAAATACAGTAATGTTTTTTTTTTTTGTTTTCTTGAATCACATTAAATTAATTAGCAGGCAACATTTTTGCAATTTTTTATACGAATATATTTGCCAATCCCTATTATTATGATTATAACATTATGAATACTTAGTTTTGATTGAAAATTATGATATGTATTCTAATTAAATAATTTGAAATTAATATTATTTCGATGATTTCTTTTTTCAATTAACTTTTCGTTATTTGACTTTTTGAGGTTTTATTTTATTTTTCAAAATTATACACATCACATTCCATACTTGTACAAAGAGAAAAATAGTAATTTATTATAAAGTGCTTGTTAACTTAGATTATTTCCTACCTTTGGCATAGTCAGTATTTATGAATTGGAATTGAAGTGAGTTCTAGTTTTTTTTTTATAATTTTTTATTCACTTTCGTGTAACCATTGAGCTGAAAACGTAAGATTTATTTTCAGCATCAGATGCATAAATAAAGTTAAAAATCATATAGTTATATCGGGTAGATGTCACATAGGTACCCTTAATAATACTATTCTATAACTTGAACTATATACTAATTATATTATGTGTATAAAAATGAATACTTACATATTTAGTCATATACTAAGCCTACGTGTTTTGTCAACGAATGTAATTTTTGCGCTAAAAGTATATCTGCTTTTGGGTAATAAATACAATCGATTAAAAATACTTATTTCCATATCCTCCAGTTATCTTATGTAAAAACTGTATTTGTCATATAGAATATTATGTATAGAGGGTTATGCATTAGATTGTTATAAAATTAGATGTTACGGGTGTATATTATAAATGTATGGCTGTTGTGAATATATGAACTAGGTGCTTGCTCTATTAAAGGCCCCATTTCACGATGCAAATTAAGAATACAAAATTTTCCGCAATATGAAAGATTTTATCCAAAGATCTTGTGTGGATGGGACCCAAAAACTGCTATGAATATTCGTTTAACGCTCTAAAATGATGCTCGTTTTAGGTGTTATAAAATGAAGTTTCACGGCAATGCAAAAGTATGGACTTAAAAATACAGTTGGATATTGCCAAATATATTGGAACATAAGGCTGCGTTTCGATGCGTAGCGAGGAATGGTGTAAAACTAACCAATAACATGTCTACCTTAGTTCAAGCTACGAAAATGAAGCGTTGTAATTGGTTTGTTTCACACACATCCAGCGAGGGATGTGTGTGAAACAAACCAATCCCTCGCTACGCATCCTCGCTTATTTCTAGTGGAAACGCAGCCTAAAGCTGAAAACAAATTATCGGACGCGGCTGACGGATGCGGCTGACAGCCGCGACAGATACGTGTGCACAGTCTTTTGAGACGTGTTCGGCTGACAAAAACATCCAGCGCGCCAGATTTCTGTCGGACGTCCGAACGCTCAAGGTCAGCCCAAGGTTACGTCCACGACTTACATCCGATAGTTTGCACAGCTCATTGTACATTCATTGTCTAGATACCTATAAGTCGCGGCTGTCAGCCGCGTCCGTCAGCCGCGTCCGATAATTTGTTTTCAGCTTAAGTCTACGCCCTTACTTTATATAGTCTTAACAGTTAGTAACAATACTTTGTACAAATGTAATAGTTGAAGAAAATAGTACCGTTCGCTTCTTGTGATATTTCATTTCTAAAGACTGCAATCAATATTTTGAAGTATTAAAATATGATTTATTTTTATGAGAGTTTCTTAAGTCTATTGTTTGGACAAAGTATTGTGTAATTGTTGCCATCGTTAACGCGTTCATAATAAAATTACGATATAATTAAATCACCCGTGATTTTCGTATGGCAACACTGTCAATGTTGCTGCACTATAATCAGTGTTACTTATAAAAATATATATTCACAGGTACATGTAGCTGTATAAACATGATTATTATTGTAGAATAGATGCAAGAGATAATGTTTGAACAGCAGTCGTGTGGTTCAATGATGTATGTAAATATAGGTGTTGCATAGTACACAGTGCTACTTTATCCTAATGGTTTCTCCAGCTTATTCCACATTATAAAGGCCAGTGACTGTCTTTATTTCGTTATTATATCAACTTTTTTGCTGTTCGTTCGTCGTATTGCTAAAGTCAGGTAACACCACACGGACTGTTAGCATGTCTTAAAACGTTTTATATGTCCCCTATGCAGCTGATTTTAGCAGTATTACACGGTTCTATCGCTGGCTTTGTAGGCGTGTTTTAGTGAGCAATGATAGTGCTAAATGTTAGGGTAATTTGATAATCCAAATTAATGATATATGATATCATTTGCAATATGTTTGAGATCTGTTGGTTATTTCATCAGTTGAAATGATTGCTAGTATTTTTGTGCAATATTTTTTTTGTAAATTTTATTCTTGGCAACACTCATGTTAGTATAATCTGTTGTCGTCAATAATGTGTGCTTGAATGGAAATAATCTGCAGATTACCTGCTTTTAGCACATTATCGACAGCGTATCCATATAGCTTTTGAAGTATTATAATTTGAATATATTTGGCAGGCAAAGACCAGTGATTTGGTAGATGTTTTCAGTTGGCCATACTGTACTTCTTAGAGGGATGCTGTGATGTCAGGTGAATTCGACTGACTTATTTGAGATAGGTGGGAATCGCTCTTAGTTAACGCTATACATTTCTTTTTATAAGAGAATACTAGTTAAACCACAATTTTTTGAATTAGTATTTAGTACTCATAGCGGCCTTTAAAAATTTTAAGTTGTAAATTTTATTCATTTATTTTTATTAATGTACCTACTGAGTTACGTTTTATGTAAATATCCCTTCTATGTTATTTACTAGCTCTGTCTTTAGATATTCAATTTAGTTTATTTATGAAAATTAATAAATAAATCAATTAATATTATTTTTTCGTTTTTTATTTTGTTTACCCTTATGTTGCTTTAACCCATGGGTCCAGATCGAGCCTATCCAAAAATGGAGATATATGTTCAAAAAGCCCTAGAATTTCATTTAAAATAGAATAGTTGATCGGCTACCATAGATCAAAGAATATATTTGTCTATATACTAGAATATTGCGTGTCTGTTTACCTCTTACTCCTATGACAATACAATAAAATTATGTAACGGCCTGTGTGTGTCTAAGAAAATTGTTGGTCTGTCCTAGAGAACTATGCTTGAAGCTTTGTCACAGTTCGCGGTTGTTCACGTGTCCTAGGACAGTCCATAACGTTGGTGAACCTAGTCGTATATTCAAGATCACAGTATTAAAGTAGCACTTCATAGGTGTCTATAAGAACTTATTGTATAGTTGTTAAAAGCAATTAGCTCGATAAATACTTTCAGGTGACTGTTTAATTACTAGATACATATTTTTGTGTAACATTCGCTTGTATATCTTCTACACATGAACATTGATTGGGTAGCTAATACTATTGCATGCATTGTGCGAAAAATTATTGTTATGCTGTCACTTGGCGTATTTCTCCAAATATTCGCGTTACTTGGACAATATAAAATATATCCTAGCTTAAATGGAATAAAGATCATTTTGTATTGATGTAATAATGCCAATATTTGCACAAATACGCCAAGTGTAGTGGACTGTATTACGTCATATATGTTATAAATAAGTTGTCTGGACATCACCAAGGGCTGATTTCACCAAAGTCAGATATTTTTTATCCGTGTAATAAAATTTACATCTGACAGTTCTAGTATGGAAGAAGTGTCAAAAATTCAAAATTTATTCTCAGGATAAGACTTATCCTAGGTATAAAAGCTTGGTTAAATTCGCCCTGAGGCAATTATCGCACTGCACCGCGCTCCATTGCGTAGCGCAGGGCGGCAGATCACTTTGTATGGAAAACAATCTGCTTGTTGGATACGCTCCCGCGCGCAGATTGAGAATCGCTTAAGGCGTCATTTCCAGGAGTAAGAGTATTGCACCGATAATCTCGCCGTGCCATCAAATTCAATAGAAACTATGAATCCACACGGCGATTTTATCATCGCGACGATTATTTGATTCAATTACACCGCATGACTATCGCGGCGATTTTCTCGTGGAAACGGCGCCTAATAGTTGGGTGACAGGGAGGAATCACTACTCCCTGTGACACGTGGAATAAACTTCCATTTATTCCATGTGACACCACCGGTGGTGTCCATTTGGTATTGTGACGGGGAATGCGAAAAATTGCGACTATAACCAGCGAAAATATAAGAGGCGGGTAGGTGTTAAAAAAGTATAGACGTTTCTCTAAAATCGGAATTTTATTTAAAATATAATTAATTTATAATACTGATTAAGTTTACATCCGTACTTAGTCTGCAACAGTAAACAACAAGTACTCACGTTTGTGGCACATATATGTGACATATACACTTTATAAACACCGCCTGCCAGCTGATCATCTGCACTATTATCTAATATTTGTCTGCACTACACAAATCACAGGATGTCTCAATTTGCCGAAGTCCTTGCTGCCCAGAAAGCACTTGAGGATAACTTTTTGAGGAAGATGGGGGAGCTCGAAGCGCAAATCCAGTGTGCCGGTCCTGCAAAGGACACAGTGGCGAAGATAGCTGAAGAGTTTCGCAGTTTCCGGGAGCTCATTTTCTCCATGCTTGGTCTGCTTCGAGGCCAAATCAGTGAGTGTGCCAAACAAATTGATGGCTTAGAGACCAGGCACCGGCAGAAAGCTTTGGTTTTTCAAGGTCTTGCTGAAGTGGAGAACGAAGACAGCACGGCGGTAATTATGGAGGTTCTCAATAACAAGCTTGCCCTCAAAAATCTATCAGCATCCTCAATTAAAGCCTGTCACAGGCTTGGAACTCAAGGTAAGGAGCGTCACAGGCCTATCCTTGTTAAGTTTGCCAGTGTGGACATCAAGGCCTCAGTTTGGAAGGCAAAAACAAGCTTGAAAGGCTCCAAAATATCTGTGAAGGAGTTCTTAACCAGGGCCAGGCAATCCGTCTTCGGAAAGGCGCGCGAGCACTTTAGCATGCGGTCGTGCTGGACTCAAGACGGTACCATCTGCATTAAGGCCTCTGATGGAAGTCGGCATAAGGTTACTTCCCTCGACGAGCTGAAGCCCTTGATGTCCAAGTACCCTAAGGCGCCAGTCGAGACTCCATCAACGAAATAAGGAAGTGTCCATAACGCCGGGAGCCTGAAAAACACATAACGTAATATTATATGGTAAATGTTTACATTGATGTTTGTTGTTGGTTCTATTTTCTTGTTTCTTATATTCATAATCTTTACTTACCGTTATGTAGTTGTCCTGTCTCATAGTTATCTTTCTTTTGCTTTGTGCCCCGACTGTTTACTTATTTTCTGTTTTTCAATATTGAGGTGCATTGGTTTTTCAATACCCTCAACACTATTTACTTTTCAATCTAACTCACGTTTTTTTTGTTGTCTTGTGATGTGTAAATGTCAGCGTGTCAAATTGACGTTGACGTATCAAGTAAACGTTCGGAAATTGCTCATTACATAGTATTACTAACGGGCAGTTGGGTGTGCCGAGTATATTAAATATTTTTTTTCCTTGTTTCGTAACTTTTTTATTATATTTTTTTTTTTTTGGGAACTACTCTTTTCGCTTTGTTGAATAATCATAATTCTGATCAATGCTTTTTTTTCCTTTGTGTAATTTGTGCTGTATACTGTTAATTTTATTGCTTTTAGTGTTGGTGTTAAGCTGGCGGGTGGTGCAGTTGCACCTGTTAGTTACTCTGATTTTAGTAATAGCATATTTTTTTTAATATATATTATATTTATTTATTTTAAGTTAATAGCTACCTACTTATATTTATGTCAGACAATGAGTCTTATTTTTCTGCCAACCAATCTACTGCGTCTTCTTGCGATGAAAGTTTTTGTTCATTCAGCTACACTCTTGGGGACTTTCTACAACAGACTTTCAATGATCAGTCTAATCGGCTGGTGAATGTGTGTCACATTAACGCTCAAAGTGTTCCAAGCCACTACAGCGAGCTGTACGACGCGTTTAATAACAGCAATGTTCACGCCATCCTGATCTCTGAAACTTGGCTCAAACCACATCTCCTGTCCACCACTTACCCTCTTACTGATTTCGTTCTTATACGGAATGATCGGATTGGTAAAGGAGGGGGTGGTGTCGCCATATACCTTCGCTCTGATTTTCCTTACAAAATACTTGCTACATCCTCTTCAAATTATTCTGCTTCTGCGGAGTTTATTTTTCTTGAAGTCTGTATCAAAGGAGCCAAAACCATTATTGGTGTTGTCTACTGTCCCCCCACAGTTGATTATTTCACTGAATTCGAATCAGTACTTGAATCTTTGGGTTCGGAGTATGCACATCACATCATCATGGGTGATTTCAACACAAACCTCCTTGCCCTCAACTCCCCCCGGTCCCGTAAGCTCCTCCATCTTATCGAGTCAGCTAGTCTGCACGTATTGCCGCTCAAACCTACTCACCACAACACTGTTGGCGAAGACACCTGGCTCGACCTGATCCTCACCTCGAATCCTTCCCTCGTATCTTCCCACGGTCAACATGACGCTCCTGGCTTTTCTCATCACGACATGATTTTCCTTTCCTATATCCTGAAACCTCCCAAACCTAAGCCCAAAGTCCTGTACAGGCGTTGTTTTGCGCGCATGAACGTCGAAAAGCTCAAAGAAGACGCATCTGTGGTCAATTGGGAACCTATGACGGAAGCTACCTCAGTTGACGACAAGGTTGCCATATTCAATGATGTTGTAGTCAACCTTTATAACATCCATGCCCCCGTCAAAAAGGTTAAATTAAAACGGCCACCTGCACCATGGATGACTAGAGGTATACAGATGGCAATGCGACGTAGGAACCGCGCGTTCCGTAAATTTAAAAAGGATCGTACTGATGAGAACTGGACATCATTTAAGGCTGCAAGAAATAGATGTAATCAGATGATACGCAATGCTAAACGCCGCCATATTCTTGATACTATCAATTCTTCCTCTTCTGCCGATATTTGGAAATTTCTTGGAACTCTTGGTATCGGCAAATCGCGACATTTAGATCTTCCTAGTTCAATTGACTTAGACGTTCTCAACCGGCATTTCTCCACTGTTTCTACCATGGATCGTCTAACCAAGCAACAAACTCTGTCTCTAATTTCTGGTCTATCGCGTTCTCATACTAATTCTTTCAGTTTTATTCCAGTTGAACCGGGAGAGATCAGAAAGATCATTCTCTCCATCAAATCGAAAGCGGTGGGATGTGACAATATCACCCGTGGTATGATCGTTACCATTCTGGACCATCTCCTACCCGCGATTTCCCACATTATAAATTTTTCTTTGTACTCTGGAGTATTCCCTTCCCTGTGGCGCAAAGCCTATGTTCGTCCACTACCTAAGGTTTCCAATCCCTCTCTTCCTACCGACTTCCGTCCAATTTCTATCCTTCCCTTCCTATCCAAAGTGCTCGAGGCCTGTGTCCACAAACAATTCTCCGACTTTGTTCATTATAATTCAATTATTAGTCCTCTCCAATCTGGGTTTAGGCCTGGGCACAGCACTGTTTCCGCACTCCTTAAAGTGACTGGCGATATAAGGGCAGGACTGGAAGACACCAAAGTTACTGTTCTAGTGTTGGTTGATTTCTCGAATGCCTTCAATACCGTCAGTCACGACATCCTGTTAGCCATTCTGTCCTATATAATGGTCTCTCCCGAAGCACTGGAATGGTTCTCCTCTTATCTTCAGGAACGTCAGCAGTCCGTTCATGTTGGGGATTCTTCTTCTAGCTGGTGTGATTTGGAAACTGGCGTTCCTCAAGGCGGTATACTTTCTCCTCTTCTGTTTTCTATTTTTATTAATCTTATAACTTCCGAACTTCAGTGTGCGTATCATCTGTATGCAGATGACTTGCAGTTGTACTGTCAAGCGAAGGTTGATGAATTACCTGACGCTATCGATAAACTAAATAAGGACTTGATAGACATAAAATCCTGGTCTGATAGATATGGCTTAGCTGTAAACCCTACGAAGTGTCAGGCGATCATCATTGGCAGTTCTCGTAGTATTAGCAAAGTAGATGGTAGAACCTTGCCACCAGTTCTCTTCAATGGTACGATCGTTCCTTTTGGTACTGACGTGAAGGACCTAGGCTTGCACATTGATTGTACCCTGAACTGGCGGACTCAAGTTGCTAGGGTGAGCCAGAAGGTTACTGGAACGCTGCGGGCTCTGTACCGTTTGAAAAATTTATTACCATCAAGTACGAAGACAATGCTTGTGCAGTCCCTTATTTTCCCTATCATCGATTATGGTGATGTGTGCTACTATGACCTGAATGCAGATCTCCTCAACAAACTTGACCGTCTTCTCAATAACTGCATTCGATTCGTTTTCAATCTGCGTAAATATGATCATGTTTCTGCGCATCGGTCGCTTCTAAAGTGGTTGCCCATACGCCAACGTAGAGAACTAAGGGCGCTGACCACCTTGTTCTCATTTCTTGATTCTCCGTCTTCCCCTGGTTATCTAGCCCCCCATTTTCAGTACATTTGCGCCAACCACAATAGAAATCTTCGTTCATCACACAATCGTCTTCTTCAATGTCCCACTCACCGCACAGACTTCATTCACTCTTCCTTCTTCGTTCAGTCTATCTCTCTGTGGAATGCGCTCCCCCAGGAGATCAGGATGGCAACCAACCGATTATCCTTCAAAGTTAAGGTTCGCGAGCACATTCGCAAGAAGCTGGCAGTATCGTCACAACGGTAATATTTTCTCATTGCTTGTCTTATTTTTTTTTTTTTTTAGTTAGTAAGTATATTCATGTATTTATGTATATTTATTTGTGCTTATATTTATATATAATTAGTTATATATTATATTCATAGTTTTAATAGGTTTATGCGTATCTTTATATTTAAAATATTTATTCCTTCATTTTCATGATTGCACCTACCGCTGTTTGTCTCTGCATCACCCAAAGGTTGACTGGTAGAAAATGCCTATGGCATTAAGTCCGCCTCTGTACATTTATGTGCTTGAAGTATTAAATAAATAAATAAATAAATAAATAAATAAAATACATGTAAACCTATTACAGTAAGTTGGTCAATCAAGAACAGTTGTAATAATAATATCAGAATGTATTTAGTAATTAAAACGTTACCTATCGGAAAATATATTTTTGTTAGAAGCCAAGTGTTCTCTCTACTCGTACGAACAATAATTTATTGTAACAATGTTTCTTCATTGTGACTACTTATAGCTTTTGAAAGTTGTGTACTTATCTTGTTGATTCTCAAATAGTGGGGCGATTGATCTATCTATAAACACAATAAATTAATAAAAGTTATCCACTGGTGTTTTATTTCACGAAAAGCTTTTCCTCATGAAATATATTATAGTTACTGACTGCCACGTGGGTCTAGTGGTCACTAGTAAGTACCTACCCATAAATTTTATTTTAATTATGTTTAGCTAAGCGAAGTTTCTTTAGCTAATTAAATCCGACCCTGTATTAAATATTAGATACCTTTAAGGATTCTCATGGAAACCCTCTTACCGTTTTTACGTCTCATACCGACGATAGCATCATACAGAATTGAAAAAATTCTGCACTAAAGTTAAAACAAATTATCTGATTCGTTCAGGTTTTAAAACTTACTAAAATTAAAAATTAACACAAGTTCACAGTCTAACTCTAACCTCACTCACTTCTGGACAGCATAGAACTGACTTTATTATGACTGTCTCCCTCCGAACACCTGTACGTATATCATACAGAATCAACCAGCAATGCTTACGAACCCAAATACCGAAGTTAAACTTTACCTAGCAATAATTTGGAGGCATAATTATTTAGGGGGGCCCTTTTACCTTACAGCGGCGTAGCTCAAAAGGAGGGTATTGATAATGTACAAAATGAATTAAATAGCAGACTGATTCGGGAGGTTTCATGAGCTGTCTTTGTGGCCCTACTAAGAGAATGCAAGAACGAGCGAAGCGAGCTAGAAAATTAAAGCATCCTGCGTCGGATATATTAAGTTGGAGCATTCTAAATCCGAGGGTAGGTTAAGTTTTCTTTGTGATTGTAATAAGAGAATGAGATTGCAAGAGCGAGCGAGAGACTTGGAGCAGCTGTCTCGGAAAAACGAGCGAAGCGAGCTCGTAATTAGGAGCCTTCTTACTCTGATAAGTAAGATGCTATGTGTGATAATACTCTTACTTAACTAAATGAATGCAAGAGCTTGAGAATTGGACCGCGTCTGTAGCTTGAAGCCTTTGTAAGGCATAACAAATTACGTCAATTATATATGGTGCCGATGACCTCACATGACAAGGTGGCTGGGACAGACTGGATGCGGAAGGCGCAGGACAGGTTGTGGCGCAGCATGTAGAGGCCTATGTCCAGCAGTGGACTGCAATAGGCCGAGTTGGAAATTGAAAATATATGGTACCTACCTACCTTTTTTATAGGGTATTCATTCATTACGGGCCTCTTATCAATAAGATTTTGAGGTTTTGGCCGCCCGCCCCATCTAAGACGACCCACTGACCGATATTTTACAAAATATGGGGCCCATGCAACTGATGTGGGATTGACTGTAGTCTATTGCTGTTATGGGTCCTTCCTTCGTAGGTACTTAATGTATTTCTAAAATTCATACTTTAATTTCCGAAGAGATAGGATACTCTGTAGCCTCTTATCCCTTTGAAAAAAAAGTCAACTAACGAAATAAAACAGCTCCAACCTTGTGGTCAAGAAAACTACTGTAGGTACCAGAGGTACCTGCTTCTGAACCTGATACACAGAACACTATTACCACAGATTACTCCGACTCCAACCTGATAAGTTGTAAAAGTGTAATGGGACTCGGGGTGACAAATTAAATTCATACTGTGAACCGAAACTGGGAAAGGAGTATGGCTACTGAAACCTACTGGGGTTATTTTATACAAAGAATAGGGTTCTTTGTCTGTGAGACTAAATATAAGCTGAGTCTAAACATCACACGTAAAGATAGTGTGAAAAATGTATGGAAGAAGATAAAAAAATAGTACATAACAATTCCATGGGCAAAATGTTCTCAGTTTGTTTCGTGAAACAGAGAAAATTACTATGAACGCAGCGTAATTATGACATTTTTAGAGCTGGCAACACAAAATCAATCGATGACAGCGACGGATTTTCCCCTATCGTCGCTGACGACATTTTGTCAATAAATTGTAAAATTTAATAGAATTTCGTAAACGTTTCGTAGTGTATAGTGTTAAATAAGCCACGAAGATGGCAGACAATGAACAGAAAGCTATGCAGTTAATGGCCGAGGCGGAGAAGAAACTGAGTTCTTCGAAAACTTTCTTTGGATCACTTTTCGGGTGAGGACAATGAGTTAATCATTATTTTGTTGATATTGCCCTAATTACGGGTTAATTGATTTAATTACAAGCTTCTTTAAAACTTAGGAAGCAGTGGATGCATAATTCATGCATGCATTAAACTTAATTGCCTAAAACGTTTTGCAAATTGAAAATTTCATTGTGTACCACATTGGCTGTCTGAATATTCTAATTGAAAGTACCGTGGTGCCGTGAATTATGTTCGCAATTCAGCACGGTGATATTATAACAATTTCGCGTTTGTATGTAGAGTTCTAACCATGAGTAATAGTGTTAACTAGTCTAGATTCCATTGAGAATGATTCATTTACAAGGCATTAGGTGGTATCAGGAAAAAACACTAATTTTATGTAATTTTAAAATTATGCAAACAGGTTTTGACTTGCTGTATTTGTTATTTGTTCTGTGTCACATGTTGAGATATGGAACATAATTATTACCTCTTCAATAAAATCTTAAAGAAACCCCACAGGATCAGCTGACATGTGGATTAACTGTATCACTTTCATATTCATATTAATATCTTTATTTGCATTCCATAACATTAACTAAATGATTTTAAATCCAGCAAGCTTGGAGATTTTGTCAACATAATTATGGATATAAAATATAATTATGATCCTTTAACTTTAAATGAGACCATGACCTCTGAATTTATTTCAGCATTTCTTCTTAGGAATCAGCCAGCTAGGAAATGCCGGCTTCATCTAGTTTTCCAAATATTGGCCAACAAATTGATTTGGTAAAAGTGTCTTAAAAGATTTACTTACAGCAATGATTTAATTTCATTTATAAAATAGTTTTACAATACATGTTCAAGATAATAGTCGGAAAATTTCCTGACCAACCACATTAGTAGGAAAAACCTAAATCTGGATTATTAAGGTGCCATAATCTTCAATATTAAGGACACAATGCAACAAGAATAACATACTATCCACAATGACAAGTCCAGAAAGGATAGGACATGATGTATTAATGACTAGCTGCATCCAATGGTTTCACCTGCATAAGTCTTGATCCCGAGGGAATATCAGGATAAAAAGTTACCTATGTCCTAATCCTGGTCATGGTCTACCCATGCCCCAATTTTCATCCAAATCTGTTCAGTGTAACAAACAAAAATACAAAAACTCAAATCTTTGCTCTTTATAATATTAAATCTTTTATATAAAATTAGTTAAACAATGGCTGATCGCTTCATCACTGTCTTCCTATTATTTTTTTGGTTAGCTGATACTACCCCGCTGTTGGGCAAAATCATCAGCCTAGCCTTTTCCCAACTATTTTGGGGTTGGCTTCTAGACTAACCGGATGCAGCTGAATACCAGTATTTTACATGGAGTGACTGCCTATCTGACCTCCACAACCCAGTTACTGGGTAATACTATACCCCTAGGTAAGACTTGTTGCCAGACTTTTGAGCTTCACCACCGGTAACAACTGTCAAAGATCCACAAATGACAGCCGGGACCGACGGCTTAACGTGCCAAATGTCTGTTAAATATATAATTTTATACAATTTCATTGAACATGTACTGAAGGTCTTTGCATAATAATTTATACACATGAAACCTTTTTTTATATATCAACATAATAATGTTACATATTAGTATTCAGTACTTTGTAAGCAAACAAACCTTGAGACTAAGTTCAGTATGTAAATGCTTTCTTTGTTTGTACCTTATGGAGTTAGTATAATACCTCTTGAGAATTTCACATAGAGATTGTAACTTCTAAAGTAAGGCATCTCTATACAATTTTATTTCTTTTCAAATCAATCTAACTGCCCAGCCTTTTCCTAACTAAAATGGGCTCTACTTCCAGTCTTTTACATGGATGCCTATCTGACTTCCACAACACAGTTACTGGGTATATTTTTTTGTAAGACTGGTAGTCACACTTTCGGGCTTCTGACTATCTGTTACGACTGTCAAAGATCTACGAATGACAGCCGGGCGGGGCCAAAGGCTTAACGTGTTTACGAAGCACAGAACCCTCCGTGCCTCTGGGTCTCGATTTAAATTGGATAGTCATCTATCCAATAACCGCCCGCGGCAAGTGTAGCTTAAACTTCGATCCACACGTGTGGTTGTTATTATTCAGCCACGAGCCCCCTATTTTCTTATCCCTTCTTGTTTTTAAATATCAGTCTGTTATTATCCCACTGTTGGGCAAAGAAATTCGGCAGCAATGTGACGCAGCAATGTCGCGCAGCATTGCTGCCGTGCTCGGAATGTAATCACGTATAAACCCGTAGAAAATGTATGAGGACCAGTACTGACCAGTAGTGCTGCGACCGCACTGCCGCGGCAGCACTGCTGCGTGCTGCCGAGATCGGAATCATACCTTTAGAAAAACTTCCACCACAGAGCACGTAACCTTTTTGCTTCCACAAGTGGCCGTAGTACATACTACCGCCACTTGTGGAAGCGAATTACTGACCAAGGTGCATACCTTGGACAATAATTAGCGCAAACACCTTTAGGGTGCGTTTCCACTGAAGCGGAGCTGGGCGGGCGGAGCGGAGATGTGCAGGAATCGACCAATCACAATGGTTGAAATCCTCATCGCGACACTCGTCTCGTTTGTGATTAGAAGATTCCTGCACGTCTCCGCTCCGCTTCGGTGGGAATGCACCCTTTGGCCCTTTGGACACACGCGTTTTACCTGCTGTGAAAAACTTCGGTTTCGCCGTTTGTAGGCACGGTCGTCAGTGTTGTATGGATCACTATGGAAGCTTGTTGACAGAAACATATTTTCTAAGTCGCGGTTTATATGAAGTACCGTATTGAAACCTTGCCGTGCACAAAGGGCCTTACGTCTCTCGTCAATATTTGTACCTAGGCATGACCTATTCTTAGACAGTTCGTACTGATACTAGAGAAGAACAATCTTACGCAAATTCGCAGTAATTGCATATTGGGCAATTGGGCATATAACAAAATTCTCAAGAATCTGTTTCGACTTTTGGGCAACGCCATCGTTGGCACTTGGCAGTAAACGTTTACGAAAAACTGTCCGTTAGTGTAGTGTTCGCAAGCGCTACTACCGAGCGTGAGGTCCTGGTTTCGATTTCCAGTTCGGGCAAAGTGTTATTGGGTTTTTTCCATTAGGAATTTCTCAGTAGCATCCCTGAGCCTAGATCTGAACCCGGTTGATGGCAATAGGCTCTCGCCCTATTAAATGGGCCTTAGACATAACTGCTGAAATGCAGGTGTACTATAAGAAAACCTCTGGCTAATCCTTTGACACACAGACTATATTATATTATGTTTACTAAAAATGTTGCTTCCTTGCAGTGGTTCATCGAAAGTTGAAGAAGCAGTAGACTGCTACCTTCGGGCGGCAAACCTATTCAAAATGGCGAAGAAATGGGCGCAAGCTGGTGCTGCGTTCTGCGCCGCTGCGAACCTGCATTTGAAGGCTGGTGTCCGTCATGACGCTGCTACCAACTTCGTTGATGCTTCCAATTGTTACAAGAAGTGCGATCCTAATGGTAAGTTGATATTTTTTCTTAAGGCTTAGCGTGTAAATGCAGGGAAGGAAGGACGACGTCAGGATAGGTCATGATCTTCGCAACATGGCTAATAGCAGCTGTATGAGAGTGGTCGAGGATTAAGTTAAATGGCGGCCGATTGGAGAAGCCTGCCAATAACAGTCCACTGCTAGACCCACTCTACCTACAGTATTTGTCTGTCTTTCCCCTTTTTAATCCATCCAAAGGTTGTCTTTAAAAGATCGCTCTTAGCGATAAGACAACTACTGCGGCGAACTGTATAATGTCTGTAGCAACTGTTGGTGAACCTTAAATAAATAAGACCGCCCAGTGTCACCCATTGTAAAGTTTCTATATTTATGTCTGTAATTTATATGGTGTACATGATAAAGAGTATTGTATTCTAGACATAAGCCTTTCTATTATCTGGCAAAGGTATGCCACAGAGTAATCCGACAGCAGTAAATTGCTGGGGAGCTTGGGAGTGTTGCTGGGCTAAAGCACTAGGAAGTGGGTGAAGGGCGGGCGATTTGAGGGACTGTCTTATGTAATTTTGCTGATTAAACCCGCCTAGATTAACTAAGCGATTTTTATTCATGAAGAGAAACCAGGGTTATTAGTGCGCTCATCCTATCTAATTTATTGTGGCTGAATATCAGTGTCTTACACAGCACAGTGGTCATTTGACCTCAATAACCTAATCATGAGCGATTCAGGTGTTCCCAAGGTTAGACAATTTGACAGACCTTTTTCAGGTGACGAATCATACGTCGACCGTTAAAGGTGTTGATGTCATTCAAAATTAGGGTTGCCAACTCTAAAACGATTTCTCGCAGTAAAGTACCAAGTTTTTCGTGGACGTAGCGAAATATAAACTCCTTTTTAAAAGGATTGTACAGTCCGGCTTTGTTCCGCATCATTTATTATATCCCGAGCCGACCAACAGGATCCAGGGAATACCGGCTAGATGACAGCTTTATTAAGACCTTTAACTGTTCAAGAGTTATGGCGCGTGGCCAAAATCAGAACAAAGACGCCATCTTTTTTTTTTCAAATATCAACCAACAACGTTACGCCCCTCTGTCAATTTTATTCAAGCGCCTAGGAGTTCTTGTAGTACTATACCTAGTGTTTTGTATGCAAACAAATACCGTCTTATAATTATATGCTGTCAAAGTCAAACAGCAAATGACCCACAGAGCCCTAACTAATACATGCCAGCGATAACATTAACTTTCACGTTAAACCTTTGTTAAAGTAATCTGTTTATTTACGTATACGCTCCGAACTGAGTTAAATACGAAATTATGCTGATCTTATCAGGTTGTTATCATTGCGCGGTAACAGTAACGCTGACGGGAAAATATATGCATAAGCTTGTGTTGAAATCCGATGAATCACCGGTTACCTTGTTAATGCAGTTACTCGTAAAAAACAAACATGACGAATCGCAAACTTCCTTTTTAGAAGTCGGTTAGTTAAATATAGCTTTGTTTCCATAATAATGATTTTTGAACGACTTCCGCGGCCACAGGTATTTTTTTTTTTTTTAATTTTATGCACGAGAAAAAATACTGTAGGTACAAAGGCGGACCTCATACCTGAGGCATTTTCTACTAGTCAACCTTGGGTGATGCAGAGACAAAACACGACAGGTGCAACATGAGGGAACGATAGCGTGATGCTAACAAAAAAAATTACGAGAATACTTACACATAGATATACTTATAAACAACTAGTAGCGCCCCGCGGTTTCACCCACATAAGTTTCGATCCCGTGGGAATATCGGGATAAAACTATCGTATGTCCTTTCCCGGGACTCAAACTATCTCTATACCAAATTTCATCTAAATCGATTCAACGATTTAAGCGTGAAGAGGTAACAGACAGACAGACACACTTTCCATAGAAAAGTGCAATTCTTACTCGGCCAAAATGTAGGTACGATTCAGAATCATGTACTGAGTCCATGTTAACAGGGTGCGCGTCAGTGTTCCTGTCACCCTGTATAAACTTTGTTAGGAGAAATAAATATTTTGGTATTGCTAGTACCGAAACTAGACCGAGTTCGGTGTACAATAAAGCATTCAATTCTATCTATCTCGCACCAAAAGTGACCTGACACTATTGGCCGAATTTTTGCTCCGTTCGAAATTTTTGACGCATATTTTCATTCTTTGTTTTACGCAAATTAACGTAAGTAGTTTCTTTCCTTCTTTTATTTAATAAATATCTTAAAGGGTTTAGCCGTCCTTCCATAAGCAAACTGCCCCCGATAGGAACCTATATCGTAACCTATGTTATATTGTAGAGGGTACTAATAGTAGTTCATCGCGTAGATATTAGCTCTATATCTTAGGTAATTGAGGAGCTATTTGAAAAAAAGTGTCCGGAGACGACTTTTTTTCAAAGTGATATATCTCTGTTGATTTCAAAGCTAGAAAAATAAAACCAATTCCAGTGTTTATGGTACACTTTACAGTTTATTTTATATAAATTTTCATGAGCCAAGCTTAAATAAAAATATTAAAAAAATGCAAATAAATATTTTTTTTATTGATTTCTATCAGATCGAATTGAATTACCACTTTGAAAAAAATATATTAATATAATAATTGTCTATACGTTGCCTAACAGCATGCCAAGTTTCATTAAAATCCATAAGGTGCAACATGATGAAAAAAAATAATAAAAGTAAGTGGACCACCTTATGACCACTTTGTTGACGCTTTTAACTTTTAATTTTTCAATAATCGAGTATTTAATTAAATCGTATTGCATATTTGATTTTTCAATATTGGGCATGAAAGGTTTAAAAGAAAATGGAAGGATTTTTTCTCAGTAATAGTTAAATCCATATTAATAAAAAATAGCTTTTATTAGTCATCGTCACTATTTTCATTAATTACAATGTGATCTTTATTTATAGAAAAAAACACTGGATAATATTTCTGCTGGGCAAACTACAGCGATTTATATCTTGCATTTGATAAATAATATATAATTGCTGCCACGTGAGAGCAACACCCAACTGTTAGATTTCCATTTGCACAGTTACAGCAATAACGCCGAATATCTTCGTGGCTTTTTCCATTGGGGTTGTAGTCAATGTAACATCTGTAGGTTTTGCTATTAATGTGTCGCGATTGTACTTGCACTTTTAAAATTTTAGGTTTATTGTTAGGCGTTATTGCTGTTAGTCAGAAAGTCACCGGAACGTTGCGGTCGCTCTATCGATTGAAAAACCTTCTCCCTTCACACATAAAGGCAATGCTTGTACAGTCCCTAATATTTCTCATAATTGACTATGGTGATGTGTGTTACTATGACCTGAATGCAGATCTCCTCAATAAACTTGACCGTCTTCTCAATAACTGCATTCGATTCGTTTTCAATCTTCGTAAGTATGACCATGTTTCCGAGCACCGGCGGCTTTTAAAATGGTTACCCATTCGCCAGCGCAGAGAGTTGAGGGCGCTGACTACGCTGTTCTCTATTCTTGACAATCCCACTGCCCCTTCTTACATGACTTCTCAAATTCAATATTTATGCTCTGCCCATACTAAAAATCTTCGTTCTACCAACAATCGCTTTCTACGATGTCCTTCTCACCGTTCTGGTTTCATTCATTCTTCTTTCTTTGTCCAGGCGGTCTTTCTATGGAATGCGCTCCCTCTGAACATCAGGACGGCAACCAGTCGGTTATCTTTTAAAGTGAAGGCACGTGAACATATTCGGCAGAAGTTGGCCGTAACATCCCAGCGCTGATTTGCTGGATTCGTTTTCTCCTCTACCGATCATTTTTCCCCTGAGAGTTCATTTGGTTTATATGTATGTATGTATGTATCTGTGTATATATTGTATTTTATATTCATTTCCTAGCTAGTTCTCCTGTATGTTGCACCTGCCATGTTTTGTCTCTGCATCACCCTAAGGTTGACTGGTAGAAAATGCCTCAGGCATTAAGTCCGCCTTTGTACAGTATTATTTTTTTTTACTTGTGCATAACATAATAAAGTTTTAATAAATAATAAATAAATCGAACAGTTGGGTGTTGCTCTCACGTGGCAGCAATTATATATTATTTATCAAATGCAAGATATAAATCGCATATAGTTCGCCCAGCAGAAATATTATCCAGTGTTTTTTCTATAAATAAAGATCACGTTGTAATTAATGAAAATAGTGACGATGACTAATAAAAGCTATTTTTTATTCATATGGATTTAACTATTACTGAGAAAAAATCCTTCCATTTTCTTTTAAACCTTTCATGCCCAATATTGAAAAATCAAATATGCAATACGATTTAATTAAATACTAGATTATTGAAAAATTAAAAGTTAAAAGCGTCAACAAAGTGGTCATAAGGTGGTCCACTTACTTTTATTATTTTTTTTCATCATGTTGCACCTTATGGATTTTAATGAAACTTGGCATGCTGTTAGGCAAGGTATAGACAATTATTATATATTTTTTTCAAAGTGGTAATTCAATTCGATCTGATAGAAATCAATAAAAAAAATATTTATTTGCATTTTTTTAATATTTTTATTTAAGCTTGGCTCATGAAAATTTATATAAAATAAACTGTAAAGTGTACCATAAACACTGGAATTGGTTTTATTTTTCTAGCTTTGAAATCAACAGAGATATATCACTTTGAAAAAAAGTTGTCTCCGGACACTTTTTTTCAAATAGCTCCTCAATTACCTAAGATATAGAGCTAATATCTACGCGATGAACTACTATTAGTACCCTCTACAATATAACATAGGTTACGATATAGGTTCCTATCGGGGGCAGTTTGCTTATGGAAGGACGGCTAAACCCTTTACGCATAATTTAAGAGCGGCAGGATTTTCTCGTGAAATAACGGTTGCAAATTTGAGAAATTACTTCAAGATAGTATGGTTTCGAAAATCTTGCTCGTAACACCATGATCAATGTTTTAGGGGAAAATCTCTTTTGAATCTTGCGTAAGTGTATTTATGCTCGTGACTGTACAGTCAACAGCAAAAGTAGATGATGATTGAGTTTATAACTTATGGAGTCAAAACTGATCACGAATATATGGCAGCTGTACTGTAGTTTGGTATAATTTACAATCACATACTTTTGAATCACTTCGACGCCACACAGTTCTGACAGGAACTCCGTTCATTAGTATTGAATTTTTGATTGTCATCATCTAGTTTTGCTGTTGACTGTATGCATGATGCTGTGTGCATGTAATTTCTTGTATGTATCACACATGTTTAAGCAAATAAATATTATCTTATCTTATCTTATGCAGCACAAATGAATGGCTCTTTGGACCGAAACCCAACGAACGCTAATAAATTGAGATTGAACGGAAAAGTTCGAACGGTTTGCGGTCGTGATTGATTGAGTGAGCGAGTGCATTGGTCTAATTGGCAACGTTGTGGGTTGGTTGGAAGCAGGGGACTGTTTGGCCTGCATGTCGATTCTGTAAAAATCTCACCGTGAAAACTTGCGTGGAGTGAGTTGTCAGTGTCATCCCACTGATGCTCAGGATTGACCAAGCAAACATTTACAATCATATTCGAGATTTTAATAATATTTTTTAAGCTAATCCCCACAAAATATGAATGTTTTGACCACTAAAATAATAGCTTTGAAATTATATAAAATTATCAATAGACTTAGCATAAAAATTATTATTAAAATCTCGATTATGATTGTAAATGTATGCTTGGTCAAGCCCTAGTATCAGGTGGGATGACACTGACAGCTCACTCCACGCTCACTTCGCCTAAGTTTTCACGGTGAGACGGTCACAGAATCGCACTGCTGTTAATGTATACTTCGCTGATCAATGCCAAACTGTATGCCTATGCGCTATTGAATACTGTAAATGAGGTCTGGTACGGAGGGAGCGTGAATGTGAACCAGATAGATGCTGAGATTTAGGGGGTGCGAGTGTGGTTTTTTTTGTTTAGTGTATTAGGATTGGATAGGATATTTTGTGTGGAATATTCACAGGATATTTACTGTGGAATTTTAATTGCAGCTTTACCTACATACTCTTACATTTTCTGTAAATTAGTAAGAAATTTCATGTTCCCGCGACCCACCCCGTCGCAAATTCAAGGTCGCTTAGCGCGCTACGGAGCGAGCTATGCTCGAAGTCTCTTTGAAGGATAAAATCAGGAATGAAATTATCCGGAAAAGAACCGGAGTTACCGACATAGCTTGCAGAGTAAGCAAACTGAAGTGGCAGTGGGCTGGCCATGTCTGTCGAAGGACCGATGGCCGGTGGAGCAGACGAGTCCTGGAGTGTAGACCGCGTACCGGCAAGCTTAGTGTGGGACGTCCCCCAGCTAGATGGACGGGCGACCTAAAGAAGGCGGCTGGGGTAGACTGGATGCGGAAGGCGGGGGACAGGGTGCTGTGGCGCAGTCTGGGAGAGGCCTATGTCCAGCAGTGGACTGCGATAGGCTGAGTTGATTGATTGACCCCGTCGCATCGCGTCGCCTGTCTGCGCTATTACTTCGTTTTCGCTTAGCGTTCTTTCAATTTTTTTCCCTTTTTGCTAGGCTGCTAAGGATCTTAGCGGGATGATAAATAGCCTTCCTCAAGAACTGGGCTGTCAAATCCGACTAGTACTTTCAGAGATTAGCACGTTCAATGAAACAAAACTCTTCAGGTTTATTATCAGTATAGATTATTTGTATTCCACAGACAAGACGTAAATAATGTACAGGGTGGCCCATAAGTCCTTTAAAATGTAAATTGAGAGATCGAATGAACCAATGATCGAGGAGTTTTTTACACCAGCGTTGCAGAATTTTCCAGGCTACAATACGCGGACCTGGTTTCAACAGGATGGCGCGACGGCCCATACCTCTAACACCGCTATGCCCGTCATTCGTGAACTTTTCCCCAACAAAGTGATCTCTCGAAGAGGAGACATTTCCTGGCCACCACGTAGTCCGGATCTAACCCCGATGGACTTTTTCTTATGGGGTTATCTGAAATCTAAAGTGTATGACACAAACCCGCGGTCAATTGAAGCCCTAAAAGAAAATATTCAAAGAGAAATGGCTAACATCACAGAACTGACTTGCCGCGCAGTCGTCGATAGTTTTAGACGTCGCTTACAGGAGTGCCGTGATCGTAACGGGTTACATTTGGATGATGTTATTTTCAAAAAAACCGGCCAAGTGCGAGTCGGACTCGCCCATGAAGGGTTCCGTAGCAGCAAGTAACATAATATAAAAGTTCTTGTAATTCGTTGTAACTTTGTGAAAGGTAAATTGCGGTTTTCGATTTATGACGTATTAAAAAAAAACTACTTACTAGATCTCGTTCAAACCAATTTTCGGTGGAAGTTTACATGGTAATGTACATTATATATATTTTTTTAATTTTATCATTCTCTTATTTTAGAAGTTTAGAGGGGGGGGGACACACATTTTACCACTTTGGAAGTGTCTCTCGCGCAAACTATTCAGTTCAGAAAAAAATGATATTAGAAACCTCAATATCATTTTTGAAGACCTATCCATAGATACCCCACACGTACAGGTTTGATGAAAAAAAATTTTTGGAGTTTCAGTTGTAAGTATGGGGAACCCCAAAATTTATTGTTTTTTTTCTATTTTTGTGTGAAAATCTTACTGCGGTTCACAGAATACATCTACTTACCAAATTTCAACAGTATAGTTCTTATAGTTTCGGAAAAAAGTAGCTGTGACATACGGACGGACGGACAGACAGACAGACAGACAGACAGACATGACGAATCCATAAGGGTTCCGTTTTTTGCCATTTGGCTACGGAACCCTAAAAATAATTCCCATTTTATAAAGGTTAATACGAAATAAAAAGGTATTTCTTATTGTAATTAGTTTTTTATTTATTAATTATTTACATGTGTAAGGACTTATGGGCCACCCTGTATTTTATGGGACTAAGAATCAGCACATTTCGGAAGTTACAAAGGACGACAAAAGGTCTTCCTCAAAATCCACCCTTCTATTTCAATAACATTACAAACCCTAAGCGCAGCGAAATGTAGGAGAGAAACCATCGTCTAGTTTAATATTTTATTCTGCTTAAAATCAGTAATAGATGATACGTTATTTCTAAAGTTTCCATTATTAATTGACTGCCTAATTCTATATCTATACATCTCGATATAAATCAATAAAATTGATGTGTCTGTTTGTAATGTCAAAATAACAGCTTTTTACTATACATATAAAATAGTAATATAATATAAATACAGTAATTATCATAAAAAAAAACAGTTTATGCATTTTTGTCTGTCCGTATGTCCGTTTGTTCCGTCTAATTTCGTGGGGCCGATTTTGACGGGACTTTCACTGGCAGATAGCTGATGTTATAAGGAGTACTAACTTACTACTTACTTTCATTTTAGAAAAAGTTTTAGGGTTCCGCGTAAAAAAAATAAAACCCATGAAATCCAATTTGTTTTCCGACATGAGCGCGAACCAAGTCGCGGGCACAGCTAGTCTAATAGTAACAATAACATTCCACCAGACAGACCTTGGCTATTATCGTACAAAATTATCACACTCCTGTGTATTGGGCCAAACAGAATGTTGATTCAGACGAATTCGCGTAATGGAAAATCGATACACAAATTATCTGTTACATTGTTCGGATGTCACCTGACAGAATTCAGTATTCTTTTATTCGATTTTAAAAAAAAAGTGTGTTAATTTTTTCGCTTATAGGGTTCCGTACCCAAAGGGACCTCGCTGTCTGTCCGTCTGTCTGTCTGTCACCAGGCTGTATCTCAAGAACCGCGATAGCTAGACAGTTGAAAATTTCACAAATTATGTATTTCTGTTGCTGCTATAACAACAAATACTAAAACCAAATTAAAATGAATATTTAAGGGGGGCTCCCATACAACAAACGCGATTTTTTTGCCCTATTTTGCTCGATATCAATAATGGCAACAGGTAGGCACTTGAAATATTCACAAAATACTCAGTTGTATTTTTACTTTAATAATAAATAATAAAAATTAAAATAAAATAAATATTTAAGGGGGCTCCCATACAAAAAACGTGATTTTTTTAATATATGTAGTGTTAAATACTGTACGGTGGTACGGAACCCTTCGTGTGCGACTCGCACTTGGCCGGTTTTTTCATACATCGTATCGTTCAAGTGTCTATAGAAGCTTTCGGATGATTGAGCATACAGAGCCCGGAGCCGCCTCGGCGGCCGCTGCTAGAGGCAGCATTATCAACACATTCCATACAAACCAAGCGTGTCACCGTTTACTCGCTCTACGACGCTAATGACGTGTTGAAACTGACGGCTTTGATGGCGGCACATGACAGAAGTTGTGCGCATAAGGGCTGATTTTACCAAAGTCGAATAACTTTTAGTATAAGTTTTTAGAAACAAAATATTGGGAAAACCCAAAGGAACAGCCGAAAAATCGAAAAAATACTATATTTTATATCGATTTCTCGTGGTTTGAAGTTCATCGGGTCATCTAGTCTAAAATAGAATACCACATATATAGATACACCTAGATAACGCAAGAGCACCTACTTCGCGTGCCAAAAATCGCACCAGTTTACGATCGAAAATCGTAAGCCGCCACTTTCGCGCTCAGTCCTGCGTACTGCTGGCTGGGTGAGCGTGAGCGAGAGAGCGCGAGCTTGTGACGTCATAGTAGGTAGTCAAAAAGTGGCACGCTTAGTTTTCATACAGTTCGTGATACTTGCGTTATCTAGGTCTATCTATATCTGTGTAGAATACACTCTTTTAAATCGCAACTAATGTTGTTAATGAGAAAGTTTTAAAAACGAATCCCGAATCAAGCTTCGAATATTCAAGAAAAAAAATTAACCAAAGTCACAAACAAAGAAAACATTCTTCTATCTTCGATAAATCAAATAGTTCCCCAAGGATATACAAACAATATCTTATTAAAAAAAGACGAGAAAAAGCCATTACGTAATATTTCAGCGAGAATGTTCAAGTGGACGATAATAAGATAACAGTACCTATTATAATATTACAAAATCAATAGCAACTGGGCGTTTTAGTCTAGACTGAAATTATAGACATTACCAATGCGCTAGGGATAAAATATTCAAGCTTAGGTTGGAAACAGTTGCTTACTTTATTTAGTGAACAGATTATAATTAATGTCGGCATTATAGTCACAAATACGGGAGAAAGTGGACGATTTAGACCATTGTCGTCTTGGGCAATAAATCAATCAAAAGTTAAAGACTAATTAGGAGTTGCGCAACGGTCTAAGTATTCGTAAACGCTCATATTTGTCGGGGTACTTAGCAAGGTGTCGGTATTTTTGAGGTGAAACAAAATATTTACGTTGCCGCGTTGAACGCTTTTTATTAACTCACTCTCAAACTGTTCTCAATGCTACTAAAATCGAATCCCACTTCTGATATTAACTTAAGGCGCAGATATACGACTTCTAATGATTTTAAATTCAACATCACGTCTAATCGACCGGACTGATTTCTTTGAAAAAAATAAATGTTATACTAGACCATTTGCTTCGTAATTTGATATGTGAATATTTGCAATTATATTTTTTTAACATAGTGTAATTAATTTGTAAAGTAATGTCTACCGCGGACATAAAAACGATAATCACGCAAACACTATCGGGTGTATTTTCATAAAACTTTCACCATCTAAAAGACAATTTAATTCCCCGAATTTTAGTATACGGTTTTTATTTGTTTGGTGTTTGAGAGTTTTTGTAAATAGATAATTGCTTCATATTTGCAATAAATTACCACGGTTGTGTCATCGCGCTTCTCTTTCTTTTCTATGCAGTCCGACAGTGACCGCGCTTTAGGTCGTGTAGTCGCCTTAATGTGTGCTTATATCACTAACTATTAATTAAAACCACTTTATAGTTTAACTATCTATACTTCTATATCTATACTAATATTATAAAGAGGTAAAATTTGTTTGTAAGTTTGTATGTAGGGAGTAATCTCCGGAACTACCAGTCGGATTTGAAAAATTCTTCTTGCATTTGATAGCCCAATTCTTGAGGAAGGCTATAGGCTATTTAACATCACGCTATGACCCTTAGGAGCCGAGCAAAAAGAAAAAATGTCAAAAAGAACGTTAAGTGATAGCGCGGGCGGGTGATGCGATTCGACCGACGGGGTGGCTCGGGGGAAACAAGAAGTTTCACGCGAACGAAGTCGCGGGCTGAAGCTAGTATATAATACTTTCACTCAATATAATAAAGACATAGGTTAAAAACATGGATCGACTGCCTCTTACAAAGGTCTTCGGAAAAGTGAGTGATATAAGCACACATTCTAACGAGACAAAAGTGCACTACATGTCATATTTAAAATATATTCTATTACTTAAGTACTTAATAAAATTAGGTCAGCGCGTCACGCCGATACTGCAAACTAAGGTGTTCGATGAAAACACCGAACACACACAACAAGATACTATGTGTCTACATACAGAGTGTTACAGAAAGGGTATATGAATACAAACGGGTTGAAGAGTGTATCTGGTCTAGAATCTCTGTACAAAATTTCAGCTCAAAAGCAGTAACTTTGAAAATGCTTAATATTTTTTTATTTCGATAGTTTATTAAATTGAAATCATAACAAGCGTGTCACCGCACTACGAGGGTCATTATCGATTATCTGTAGTGTGTCTGTGCGCCTAGTATACGCACATCACGCTGCCACGCGCCAGTGCGGCGCCGTGATGTCGAAATAAAAAAATATTAAGCATTTTCAAAGTTAATGCTTTTGAGCTAAAATTTTGTACAGAGATTCTAGACCAGATATACTCTTCAACCCGTTTGTATTGATATACCCTTTCTGTAACACCCTGTATATGCATAGTATAGTCATCCTAGCGTTTACGACTACTTAGACCTCTGCGCAACTCCCAATTAGGCTTTAACTTTTGATTAGACGAAGACAAGATACGAAGAAGTTTATTTTTTTATTGCTAAATGGGCCTGTTCTTGACCTCGATCACGCCTGACGGAAAGCGATGGATGAGGTCTATGATGGAACGAACGTGCCCAGAAGATGTCTGTTACGTTAGTTTACGCGGTCCTCTTCTATTCTTAAACATACATCAATCTATCAACTAATGTACGGCCTTTGTTTGACATCTGAGGAGGCCATTCACACCAGAAAGTGTTTATACATACTATCCATACTAATATTATAAATGCGAAAGTGTGTCTATCTGTCGAGACTTATGCGGGTGAAACCGCGGGGCGCTGCTAGTGAGAAATATATCCGATATCGCTGCTCGTGTGGTTATTGTTACACAAGTTTAGTTTCCAGTGTAACAATATCAATTTAATAACAAGGAAGGTTGCAAGAAACGGATGCAAAGTTTGATGAGCGATAACATGAAAGCGACATCTATAGTTAGGAACATAATTATTTTGTAACTTTACAGGATCAAGTTAAATTAGCTAGCGAAACTCCACAGACGAGATGGATATCAAAAAAAAAAAAAAAAAAAACGAAAAATAAATTAATTTGATGGCTTTTTTGTGGGGTTATCGACCGCAGTTAGTGAAACATCAGTTAAAAAATCGTTTTCTTGTGTGTATACTTCGCAGAACAGAAGTATCGATGTCTCTAAACTTGATAAAACAAAAGAAAAAAGATTTTTCCTACTCATACTTTAAGTAACAACACTCCCAGCGCCGTTGACCCAAAAAAAAAAACATATTTTATATTTTAAAATAATAATATGTACAAGTATATAAAAAGGGAGGGAAAATAATCAAAGGGCATATTGTTAGCATAATATTAACTGAATATTTTAATAAAAAAAAAAAAAAAATTATATTTTTATTTTATCGTGTTTAAGTATATGTAGATAGCCATCACGTCGGCAGAGTTTCGCTTAATTTAATTTGACCCTATGGAGTTTTCACGAATTTTCACCGAGTTACGTCTTTCGTAATACACCCATTACTACATATATGAGACATCTCATTCTAGGCGAGGCCTACATTTCGTCCAACATACGGACTTCCGTTGAACGGGCCAAGTAAAGCCTAGACTATCGTGTATAGAGCTACAGTCGATGTCGTGTTGGACGATCGCCAAACTGTCCTTTAGTTGTAGATTTACCTCTTTTTTACAAGCCTAGTATATATTGGTAGTTTTTCATGTATTTCTTGTTGCTCTGCACCTCTTTGGAAATAGGTATATCTGCTGGGCATTTCGGCTGAGAATTCAAAACCTAGCAACTGACATTTCTCAAAAAATCGGTGTATTTGCACATTTCACTTGTAGGTTATTTATAAAGTCAAATATGCAAAAACACCGATTTAAAAAAAATCAATTGCTAGGTTTTGAAATTGCACAGCCGATTTGTCGGTCTAGCAATATCCACACTACATTATTGTTTTAGATGCGTATTTAGTATTCATTGTATCGCATCGCATCTTGTCAATGTTAAAATTTGGCTAGCTTGAGTTCTAGTAATGATATCTACACGTGGAAGGCTGGCGACTATCGCGCAAATAAAACTGATAAAGTTAGACGAATTATTTACTTTAAGAAAAGCTTTTACAGATGAGTGTCAGATAAAGGCAAAATTAGAGAGTACTTACGAATTAGAAGATTCTTTCGATGTGGACAATCTTCAGGAGTAATAGTCCGTTTACAAAGGAATATAAAAAGTCATAGACGATTCATATTTCGTTTAAAGCAAGTTAAGGATTCAGTAGCCAGATTTGCAGTGCCAATTGTGTAATAAAATTAGGCCTAACACGTATCCGTGCCAGTTGGCGGCCTACATTATTGTACTGGGTACTGGCACTAACACAAACCATTTAGAAAGGATTTAATTCATCCAATTTCTACCGTCATATAAGGCTTTAACCTTTTAAACGCCAGAGTATAAACGTATCGCCGTACCCCTGACGCCACGCGCCATGCCACTTTAACAAAACAACACACACACTTAAAACAACAAATTTCTCGATATTGGTGGTTTATTTATATTAGTTTCATGCAATACAATATAGACGGAAGCTAAACTTTTAAATTATATAAATATAAACACACAAAAGTAATGATTAAATTGTTTATTTCATAATATGGTGCGACCCGTGTGACGTGTATTTTGTCATATATTTGTGACGTTGGCGTTCAGGGTAAGATTTCGTTTGTCACATATATGTGACAATGGCGTTCAAAAGGTTAAATCCAAGGATAACCTACCTTTTAATAACTCCAGCATTTAAACATAACCGGGGCAACATAAAGATTTGCTGCACACATTAAATTTTGAAGTGATTACTCCTGAAATATTCTTCCGATGTTTCTCACAGTGGGGTGCCTGCCCCCTGGGTGGTTCCAATTATTTTTCTCCATCCAGCTGTTATACAATTTTCTGTTTTCCATTCCCATTATTTATTAATAAGTAGTGTTCGTTCCGCATCGTTGGAATCAAGAATTTACATTTTGAATTTTTCATTTCTCTGTTAACGATCTTAGTTCTCTTTCTCGACAGTTATCTTACTTTTAAGTTAATATTAAATTATTCACTCGTGTATACAACGTCTAACATTATTAGTGTGTAGCTGTTATTATAAGGAAGTCTGCTATTGAGATGATAGTATTCTTTTGAATACTTAGCAAGAGTTCTACATGACAGTGGTTTAGAATCAAAGCATTTATTACATTGCTGAGATTAGAACTATGCGATGTAAAATTGTCGTCTTCGATTTATTAACTTGGGATACCTATTTAGTTAGTAATCTGCGAAGTTGGATGGACCATCATCCGTACTAATATTATAAATTCGAAAGTAACTCTGTCTGTCTCTATGTTATCTTTTCACGCCTAAACCACTGAACCGATTTAGATGAAATTTGGTATAGAGATAGTTTGAGTCCCGGGGAAAGACATAGGATAGTTTTTATCCCGATATTCCCACGGGATTGACGCTTATGCGGGTGAAACCGCGGGGCGCAGCTAGTCAATGATAATTGATGATGGTCCAATAGTGTAATAAAAATCTAATACGACATTCTCATTTACAACACTATCCGACCCATTACACCATTCATTGTACTCTTATCAGGGCGAATGTCACTGATAACGGATGATCGTATACCAAGGTCGGGGATATCGAGTGGTAGCTTATCCGTAATCTGAGTTTACTTGTACAACATAACACAGAACGAGTCTCATTAGATATTTCGGGGCTAATAACTTGCAAAAACTTAATGTATATTGATTTTGTTTTTGTTTTAAAACCGCGGCCACATACAACGCGCCTCCTAGTTATGCGGTCTTCTGCAATGTGGACCGCTCGGTACATTCGGCCTCAACGGCTTTCTTGATCGGGTCTGACCATCTTGCCGGTGCTCTGCCTTAGTGCATTTTTCCTTCCTCCCAGCCCAGTATCATAAGCCTTTCCAGACCATGCTTAGGTGAACGCATAATACGTCCGAAAAAGCTGAGGTTTCTTACTGTATCTAATAAAGGCGAAAGTTTGTGAGTGTGTGTGTTTATATGTTTGTTATTTTTTCACGCTCAAACGGCTGGACCAATTTTGATAAAATTCTGGATTAACATATAGGCTCCTTATTATGCCGATATTTCCACGGGATCGACATTTACGCGGGTGAAACCGCAGGGCAGGCTAGTAATAAATAATTTACACTACGAGTAAATAAGACTCATTGTTTTTTATTTCTTTGTTGGAAATATTCAACGACATTTTATAAAGGAAGGAAAGTCAGCTGGCAAGTCAGTATGAATAAGCTTGTTAATGATAGTTCACAGGATTTCCCAATATAATATCATAAAAAGATCATTATGCGGAAATAATAAAATTTGATAATATATTATCTACATCATAATATTTGCATATTCAGTGTTCCATTAAGTATGACATTATGGATATAGGGTGTCTGCTCCGAAATGGAGTATGCCAAACAATGGTGTTAATCGATTTCCCTAAAGCATTCAACACGGTCAACATGACGCCATCGTTTGCTAACACTCACATGTAAACGTTTTAATTGCAATTTCCTAATTTAGTATGTATTAATAAACTGTTAAGCATTCACTTTGATGTGATCGATATTCTACTTTATCACTACTCCCAAAACAATGCGATGGTACCACAAGGAGTTATCTTGGGCCTTCGGTTGTTTTTATTTCAATAGTATAGATACACAAAGTTCTTTGGCTAAAACTTATAGATTATAATCTACTAGTAGTTTTAACTCCCTGACTGAATTTCACTAAACTGGACGTCACGCACGTGATGTCACTGTGAACTATGTTTAATTAAATATTGTTTTGTTGCAGAGGCTGTCTCGTGTCTGCTGAAAGCGATTGAGATTTACACCGATATGGGACGATTCACGGTAGCTGCTAAACAGCATCAGGTAAATATGTTTTAATTAAATAGGACGTAACTTGAAATTCAAATTAGTCTGTCATGAAAAGTGACCTAACGTGACATGGATTTTATTACATACTAGCTGCGCCCCGCAGTTTCACCCGCATAAGTCTCGATCCCGTGGGAATATCGGGATAAAAAGTATCCTTTGTCCTTTCCCGGGACTCAAACTATCTCTATACCAAATTTCATCTAAAACGGTTCAGCGGTTTAGGCGTAAAAAGGTAACATACAGACAATCAGAGTTACTTTCGAATTTATAATATTAGTATGGATTGTCAAAATGACTCGATACAACATTATGTTTCATTGAACTAATGTCCTAGTTACGATAACATTGCATTGTAGACAAGTCAATCGTGCATATAAAATATGTAGCAAAAAGAGCCAACGAACCCTGAGTTTTTTTTTTTTACATTCTTTTCAGAGGTGGTCGGATAGGGCCAAAGGCCAAAGTGATATGTTTATCCAAGTTGTACAATAAGCAATTTCATTCCATGCCCTGTTTTCTCTAAACGGCTTTAACGATGTGGACGTAGCGCGTTGCCATAGAACCTAATGGTTTAGGGAAGATTATTTATTTTTAGCCTATGCTGTCCCGATGTAGGGCAAAGGCCTCCCTTTCTCTTTTCCACTCCTCTCTGTCTTGAGCTAGTGTGGACCAATCCTGTCGGTAGGCGTCTAGCTCGTCTCGCCATCTTCTCTCAGGTCTGCCTCGATGTCACCGGAAGTTTTCTGGGAAGATACTCGAAAAAATATCAATTGCAAGCCATTCGCCGAGTCAGCTGAGTCGCATTCTAGATATCGGAGGCTTAAATCTTAAGAAAATTTTCGTCATTACAGAACATAGCAGAACTGTACGAGACAGAATGTGTGGACCTTTCCCGCGCGATGCAGCACTACGAGCAGGCGGCCGATTACTTCCGCGGCGAAGAGTCCACTTCCTCGGCCAACAAGTGCATGCTGAAGCTGGCGCAGTATGCCGCCCAGCTCGAACACTACGACAAGGCTATACAGATCTATGAGCAGGTACGTGAAATATTATAATTGTAACTGCGTTGGTGCTGGAATTTCATCTTTGATAATGATCAAGTCTACCTTAATCTGAGTCTCCTTGGTGACCCTGATTTCGTCTTTCTCCTAAAGAAGCAAAGTTTTCTTTTGGCACTTCCCTTTTAGAACCTAATGCGATACAAGACCTTATAATTTCGCGAGTGAGCCCATTATCATCTGCCCTCCTTCCATGTTATTTGGGGTCGGCACATCACACATGTTTGATAGCCAGTTCCTACAAGGTTTAGTGTGTTCTTATAACTAATCAAACTGAGATGTGTGGCTGGAGTTTGTTGCGCCACTTCTTCTTTCCAGCCAAAACTGTCTTTGTAACCTTTGGCCTTGAACAAGTGTCGATCTCAGTCTGATTTGAATTGTGTAACATTTATTCGGATAGTTTCTGTCGCCTAAAGATTTCGTAGGTTCAAAGATCGCAATAATTCATGGTTTTTTGAAGTGAAAACATCGTTAGCGGCGTTGCACACTTTTTGTAATGGGTAAAAAATGTTAAACTCGCGTTAGGACATCGCGTCAGGACACGTGACCGTCAGGAGAGATTTCCCCCCCTTCTCTTTCTACGGCAGCGCCAACCGAAGTGAACCAAGTGACACACGACAATGGATGGATGGATGGATGGACGTGGACGTGGACGTGGATGGATGGATGGATGGACAGCTGATGGCTCGACCGTCTGTGTAGTAGCCACACTGCTGTGTATTCGTAAAATTCGTGTATATAAAGTGTTTAAAATATGGAAATTGAACAAAGTGCATCTATTAATGAAAAAAGTGACGCAGAAATAGTGAAAAAAAAAATGAATTATATTAATTAAATTAATAATTGATTTATTTCAACGTTAATATTCAAGTTTTCACTTCTGCCGGCACTCCCGGAGTGCAACCCGTCTTTTTTTTTTTGTTAGCCTATTTTTGTGTCTCACTGCTGGGCAAAGACCTTCCCTTTTTTCTTACAAACCTCCCTGTCTTGTGCGATCACTGGCCATGTTGGCCCTGCGAATGATATTAGATCGTCACGTCACCTTCGTCTTGGTCTACCTCGACGGCAATGTCCTCAGGCGTCCAGTGAGTGACGATCTTTGCCCATATGCCATGGTTATGGAATTTACATCAAACGTTTGCCCTTTTTCCAGATTGCCAAATCGTCCCTAGACAACAGCCTTCTGAAATACAGCGCCAAGGAGTACATGTTCCGCGCCGCCCTGTGCCACCTCTGTGTGGACATACTGAACGCTCAGCACGCCCTGGAGAAGTACTGCGGACTGTACCCCGCCTTCGCCGACACTCGGGAGTGTAAGCTGATTAAAGTGAGTCAAATATCTTTTCTTTGTACAGACGCCAGCACATCAAGCTACTACAATCTGTCAAATTTCTTTAATAGATTTTCAACTTTATCGCTAAAACATAAGGCTCAAAGTTGATTGGGAAAATTTGACAGTTTCGGGTAGCTTGATGTGCTGGCGTCTGTACTCGAATCTGGATCTATTCTTCAATCTTCGAGTCGATAATTCCATGAATTATTTATTTATAGTCAAGGAATAAATATGTTAAGTACCTTAAGATTATTTTTACTTGCGCCTTATTATTTGTCCACATTTTATGTGAAAATGACAGTTCGAAAATGCGTCCGCTATGTGGGAAAGGTATTTGTTTGCCATAAAATTGCTTAGCATTATCGCTTCTTGACCTGGCTAAAAGTATGAAATGTCAATGGGTGTATATTACCTCTGTGCTGAAGTTCGTTCAGATTTATCCAGTAGTTTTGGCCTGAAGTTCATATAGGTATGGGTATAAGGAACAGGATGTAAAGTGTTCACTCATCCTATGTTGTGTCTGTTGGGCTACTGCCCTACGATTGATGACGGGACGTTGTATATATGCAAGTCGCGTGGTAAACTCTGCTTGCGCGATGCAGGATGTTGCGTGACGTCAGTGTGCGTGGTTTGCATGTGGGGGCATATAGAAAGAGATCTTGAGATTTTATTTTGACAATAATTCAAATCAAATTCCATTTAATTTAAGACCCCAGTAATAGGGCTTGTACACAAAACTCCGAATCGGCACGATATGAACTCGCAACGCAGAAAGGTTATATAGTAACCTATATAGTTATCTAGGTATATCTATATCTGTGGTTAGAACTATAAAGAGCTCGCAGATTTTTACGATGCGACGTCGCATCGCAGTTTTGTGTACAAGCCCATATTATGTCGAATGTGACCGTAACGATTAACGAGTCGTAAAGCTTATTTTCAATCCTTCGTATCCAAACTTTCCAGGAACTGATTGAACACTTGGAAGATCAGAACATTGACGCTTTTACCGAAACTGTCAAAAACTACGACAGCATATCTCGACTGGATCAGTGGTATACAACGATGCTGGTGCGCATCAAGAAACAGATCAACGACAACCCCGACCTGCGTTGAGTGAGTCGCGCGTGCGTGCCCGCCGCAACCGTGTGCGTAGCGTGAGTGGCAACCCTTATTTTCCTTTATCCTTATCATATTCAAAAATCTAAATAATATCTTTTTCCATTGGCAATTTTATTTGAGATTTCTTCTTTGTTTTGTTTTTAAATCAGAATCTTCCAGTTTTAGACTGTTATGCTGAGCATGCAATGCGGTTTTACTCGCTCGGTAGTTTTCGCAATAATAATAAATTAATAGACAAGGAATCGAATTCGTTTTTATGAGAATCGTAATGCATGCTCAGCTGGTAATTTAGCTAACCTATCAATATTACTCGTTGGTTTTGATGCAAGTTTCTGTTAACAGTTTTCAAAAAAAAACAAAAATATTAAAAAAAATCTTATTAAAAAATGGGCATGTCAAAATCAAAATACGACTTAACATTAATCAAGAAATGACATTCGTAACGTTCCAGTCATGACATTTACTGTCACTTTGACGTTGTCATGACCAAATTGTCTATAGACTACTATAGAGTATAAATGGATGATCGAAGCAATTGATGCTCAATGGATGCTTGCATAACGGTGAGCGGCGACGGGCGATATAATGTTTCCTTTTTTATCATAAACTCTGTAGAATACTTCATTATGCCTATTTCATTGTAACAAGTTAGGCGAATCAGTGTCTGTGTGACATTATTTGATGATTCTAAAGTTATTTTTCCTTTGGTAGTGTAAATTGATGTAAAGGTTGACTGATAGCGATTAAAGGAGGGTTTAGTAAGCTCCCGTGGTGGATAAGGGCGTAAGCAGTAATCCTACTGCAAGCAACGGCAATTAGTAATTCGTCTAAATCACTGATTACTAAAAGCTATTAAAATAAATATACAATTTATACTCAGATGCTCGGTACAGCGACTGAACGCTATACTCCGGACAAATTCAAATGCCTGTCTCAGCGGTTTAGTGAGAATATGTTATCTGCGGAACATATAGAAAACGCCGCAATTTTGATACCGCGTTCAATCGCATTGAGCATCGAAAGAATCGCTATAATGCGTGATTTTAATTTCACGACCGAATGCAGAGTCCCCAAAACGCGAAGCAGCATTATAAAGTAGCAAAAACGCCGATGGTAAAGGTAGGATGTCTGCTAAGGCCCTAATTGGTAGTTGTAGTTACCAGAAACTTGAATGATGAGTGTTGATTTTTGAACGAAATATATAGGTAAGCAAAACTTGCAAAACCCTTCCCCTTTATTGATTTAAATGTACTCTATCAGTATGTCTTTAAAATTTAAACGCTTTCTTGTCTCTTGACGTACTTTGTAAAGAGGTCCGGTCGAGTTCGAAACTATTCGGATGAACCTGAAATAAACACGAGAGTAAGAATCATAAAACTTAAGTTTAAACTAAGTTGCATTTAGAATCCAAACTACTTAATTTAATTATTTTCTTTATTTCTTGCCTTAATAGTTCTGACGTTTCGAACTGTCAAATAATGTCTCACAGACGCAGTATTTAGTATTCAAGATTTAGTCGGTATAACTAGAATATAAGTCGGGAGTAAAACCATTATCGAAAAATGTTTTTTATCTGTATGTTAAAACTGAAACGTTCCAAGTTACGCAGTACACTAATTTGAGTATATACTCTTTATTTGTATTTATTTTTTTCCTATTGTGAAGCCGACGTGGCGTTTATTGTATATATTATTGTTTTTAAATAGCGTTAGAAGGAAGTCCCTGTACAATTTTGTTTGATTGAGTGGTATTGCCAGTTTCAAATATTCTGCTGACGTATTTTTGTTACTTGCAATCTAGAAATGAGTGATTCAGTTGATCATAATTTGTGAATTATGAATATTATCCAATATTTTTTTACATAATGTTGGATAGATACATTAGGCAGTATGCCGAGCAATTCGTTTGCGCAAATTCTTGTTGCTTTGCATTGTCTGTAACTGCCCTAAGATTTCTCATTTGATTTTCTTTATGATTCGACTTGATTACATCATATTTCCTCAGATTTGCCACGAATGATTATATTTCTTTTTACTATTAAAATATATACAGATTTATGGCATTACCACTTGTCAATTTTGTTTCCCATGAACGTTATATGTAATGGGGCCTATTCTCATTTAGATTTAATAATAATATTTATAACATTTATTTTGTTGTTGTAAATAATGTCTTGTTTCGTTAATAAATTTTATATTTTTAATTTCGATTTTATTTTTTTTACCCTTTTTTTTTCTTTTAGGCTTAGACATAGTTATGTTTGGAGATGATATTAAGGCCCATGACAGACGATAGACATTTTGTGCATTTTAGTCTATGGTAGGTACACTAGAAGATTTATTTATGTCGTGTGTGTTTAATTTTTTACATATACTTCATTATGACGGCTCAAAAACTGTGCTCTATTGTCTGTCGTCCATTTTGGGCCTATGTTAACGCATTTATGGACACTAAACGCCCCCAGCTCGCGTAGCATGACCAATTCTATATCTATTCTACCAAGAATAGACAAAGTCCTATCTATCGAAGTCGACATCTCTTTTCCCCGAGCACGGAGCGACCCTTAGACTCGCGTTTCTATGAAAACAAAGACATGTATTCTTTCCATATTAACGGGGAGCAAATTTTAAAATCAATATTGACTTGTCTAAGTCCAATGTGATGTAGACAGATATAGATATACCTAGATAACGCAAGTATCACGAACTGTATGAAAACAAAGCGTGACACTTTTTGACTACCTACTATGACGTCACAAGCTCGTGCTCTCTCGCTCACGCTCACCCAGCCAGCAGTACGCAGGACTGAGCACGAAAGTGGCGGCTTTTGATTTTCGATCGTAAACTGGTGCGATTTTTGGCACGCGAAGCAGGTGCTCTTGCGTTATCTAGGTATATCTATTTCTGTGGATGTAGACTATTTGACGCTTGTTCAGAAGAAATGTTTTTACCCCCAAGTGTCAAAAGTAGAGAACAATTGATTGTCATGCGTGACATTGTAGACTTTTGTCGACTGAAGAATAGCTACATTTCTTCTGTTCATCGCCATGCTTAAGACGGTAGAAATCTTTCTACAATCCTGTCATTTTGTTTGTTCTTCCACCGACAAAACCCGTTTCTATGGTGGCCGTGCTAAGCGTGCTGGTGTAATAACAATAAATCTTCTAATGTGTCTCGTTCAGTGTCCTTTACCGTTTAAATTATCTTCATGTGATTGAGGTTCTGGTTGTGACTTTTCAAAGCATCGAAGAGATCGCAAGAGTCTTACAAAACTAAGTATGTCTTTGCCGATGGCTGTGTTCACACTACGATTAGAATAAGCGATTCATGGAGAAAATTTTATTAACGTTACTACTTATAAGTATGTCGATTTATGAGTACGTTAGCGATTTTATGGTCAGTTGAGAAACAACTAAAGAATTTGTATAGCTGGCAGTGGCGAAGGGTGAATTTATGACAGAGGTTAGCCGGAGCAAAAAAAAAAAATCGAAAAAAAATTTCAATTATGAATTGACTATAGTGTGGTTATGTTCTGAATTTTCGAAGGGAAGGCGGTGGGAATCGAGTTGTATAGTACCTTCGCCACTGATAGCTGGTCCATTTCATGAGCGCAGTCAATGATTGCAATAATATTAGAAGCTTATGAACCTTATTTACCTACACATATGTTCGGGTCGGCATGATTCGGCACAGTCGGGCGACAAAATCGTATATCTGCTCAATCGCTGTCTCACTGCTGAGGATCGTGACTCCGTTTGAGTCTGTCAACGGTCTTTCTCCATCTGTTATGATCATTAGTCGAGTGGAGTGTGGCGCTGATGGGTGTCTTCATATTTGATCCGATCACTTTTGTGGACTTCGGCTTCTAAGTCTTTTGCCCTCTATTTTTCCAGTCAACATTAGATTTGGTACCGCTGCGGGCAATGTCGCCAAAGTATCTCCCGACTAACGAAACGAAACGAAAATTGAATCCTAGACAGGGTTATTTTTTTATCACCATCCAGATTTTTACAGGGTGTCTACCCATGAATATGAACAACTTTCACTATGGGACCAACTCTGAAATTACGAAAAAAAATCAGCTGTTTCATACAAAAGTTCAATACCTACTTGACCAAAATGTATGAAACAGCTGTTTTTTTTTCGTGATTTTAGAGTTGGTCCCATAGTGAAAGTTGTTCATATGCATGGGTAGAACGCCCTGTAAAAATTTGGATGGTGATAAAAAAATAAGCCTGTTTGTTCGGGGAAAAGCCGCTCGGCTCGAATTGTGCCGAGCCCACCCGAAAATGATAGACTGAACACGATAATAACACTTACAAGCGCACACGCTAGCAAGCGAGGGCAGATGCCGAATGAAGATTACCGATTGGCACGAGCCTAATGAAAGCCGAATAATTATGTGTAGTAATTACTACTTGTGGGCTTTTTTGGTCAACAAATACAGCTTACCCGAACATGTGCTGACCCCAAACCCTTATGTCAATGACAGAAAAGTCATGACAGGGCCTCATGATTTGAAACGACAATTTTTTTTAGTGATGTGTCGCCAAAGTTATCGCAAAACTAATCGTAGTATGTATCCAGTTCCTTATTTCGCGGCTTCCCAATTTATTAGTTAAGGTAACTTACGCACTTGCGATTTGTCGCGAGAGCATAATTTTTAGATAAAATCGTACGGTATTAAACAGTCGGGTTTTTAATTACATATTGTAAGGGGTTCACTGAATATGTCTAAAATTCGCCTTCATGTTAGGCTTACAGTTTTGGTAAATACATAGTATAGTGTGCCACATCTATTAATAAAATGTTTATATTAGGTCCTTACATATGAAATTGGCGTTTTTCGTACTGGCCACTTTAATCACGAATTTCTCCTCTTTGGTAAGGAATTCCAAATTCAAATTTGTACAGCTATTTACTCATGTATTTGTGCTTCGATGACCGTCATTCATTTGTTTTTTTTCTTCTGTTTTTTCTGTTTGCGTCACTCATTTTACAAAATGGAAAATTTAAAATATCGCATTATTTACGAGTACGAGTTCCGCCGTGGCACTAGTGCTGCGGAAACGACTCGAAGGGTGAATGATGTGTATGGCGGTCATGTTGCAAAAGAAAACACAGTTCGTTTTTGGTTCCAACGTTTTCGTTCTGGAAATTTCGACCTGCAGAACAAGCCCCGTGGACGGCCTGAGACCCAAGTTGATAATGGTGAATTGAAGGCTATTGTGGAAGCGGACCCATCGCAAACCACGTCCGAGTTAGCTGCAGGCTTCGATGTTAGTGATAAAACTGTTTTAATTCACTTGAAGCAAATTGGGAAGATTAAAAAGCTCCACGCCACTGCTGCTTCACGACAACGCCAGACCACACACTGCGCAACAGACGGCTACCAAATTAGAAGAGCTTGAATTGGAATGTCTTAGACATCCTCCGTACTCCCCGGACCTTGCTCCAACAGATTACCATTTTTTTCGCAATTTGGATAACTTTTTGCAAGGGAAAAAATTCAACTCCGATGGGGCAGTCCAAATCGCCTTCAAAGATTTTATTGATTCCCGTCCGACTGGTTTTTTTAGTAAAGGGATCAATGAACTACCTATAAGATGGCAAAAGTGCATTGAAAACAATGGTTCATACTTTGATTAATTAAATATATTATATTAAAAAATATTCGACTTTTTGTTCCTTCCATACAAAACGCCAATTTCATATGTAAGGACCTAATATATGTAGGAAACAAAATCATTAAAATTATGATTATAAACTATTATATGATATGATTAGAACTATTACTAGCCTCTTCCAAGCAATAGATAATATAGACTTCTAGGCAAGCCTGTAATGTCATCTATCGTAGTCAAAATACAGGCATGTCTAAAAAAAGGTTTTTCTTTCACAAAATAAGTTTATTTTAACTAAATACTCTTAGGTGTGGCATACTAAAATACAGTCTAGAGTTAAAGTTTCGCATTTATCCGTAACCATAGCAACGCCAGTTATGTATCGCATTGTATGGCACACTGATATTCGTTTAATGTAAAAATAAAGTGTTAATACAAGAATGGTTTTTGTTGTCCTCTCCCTAGAGTTAATAAAATTGCACACAGTTTAGTTGGTACATTTCACGAACGCGCGTCATTCATAGCAAAATATGAGTATACCGTAGTCCGTATCACAATGACATAAGTGCCACATGACGCGCGGTTGTGAATTGCAAGGCCTATATCCGGGAATTCATACAAACTATTGAACTTTAGGTGTCTCAAAAAGCAATGAGAGTCAGTGACGACACACGTGCTTTACATTTTTTTAGCCTAGATCTACTGCCCTACTGCTGGGTAAAGGCCTCTCCGAAATCCTTCCAGGAACTCCTTTTCCCGCGCCACATCGAACCAGCCCTCGCGGTACTTATCTAGATCATCTCGTCATCTCTTTCTGGGCCGGCCTCGACGGTGCCGTCTATCTTCAGGTACACATTGTGAGTAGACTTGCCTAGCGGTCATCGGGCATGCGGCTGATATGACCCGCGAATCCAATCAAACTTTTTATCATCTACTAGCTGCGCCCCGCGGTTTCACGCGCATAAGTTAAGATCCCGTGGGAATATCGGGATAAAAAGTAGCCTATATTATGTTAATCCAGGGTGTCAGCTACCTCCATACAAAATTTTATCAAAATTGGTCCAGTTGTTTGAGCGTGAAGAAGTAACAAACATATAAACACACATACACACACACTCACAAACTTTCGCCTTTATAATATTAGTGTTATTTTGTTTTGACCGCTAGGTTTTATATCAATTGCCGTGCGCCCAGCTCATAAATCGATAAATAAATGCCTACGATGAATAGTCTTGCAATGAAATATATCGAAAAAATGTACATCAGTTCCCAACCAGGCGTGAAAGCATTTGTCGTAGGTATAAATTCAACCGAGGCGGTTTTTCGATTTGACGGGGTACCACTGCTGCAATGGAAGAATTGATCCGGAAAAGAACTGGAGTTACCGACATAGCTTGCAGAGCTTGCAAGCTGAAGTGGCAGTGCGCTGGCCATGGTTCTCGAAGGACCGATGGCCGGTAGAGCAGACGAGGACCAATGGCTAGTGGAGCAAACGAGGGAGGTTTACTCTCTATGTCCGTCAGCGAAGATACGAGTCCGTCCTAAATTAGATGGTCCGTCAAAACAAGTGACTGCTCTAACTTGCACAAAGTATATGGGAAAGAACAAGGATGGCATACCATCACTTGTCATGCCTCTCAAACGACCGAACAACGGTTACTAGACGTTTCTAAACTCGCCTGCGCCGATATCGCGCCCGACCACCCTGAAGTTTGTCACACACGGGGCGATTCGCGCAATATGGCCGCCACGGATGTGGCGATTCGCGGAAAATGGACGCCACAGATGAGAGGATGTTGAATTCTGGTATTCAGCTGCATCCGGTTAGACTGGAAGCCGACCCCAGGGTAGGCAGATGATGATGTACGGGCGAAGAGGGCGAACCTACCGCCATTGCATATTATATAAGTGTCAGTAGGTAACGCTAACAATACCTGGAAACGAGCTATACGATAATATTTATGAAAATGTTTACTGCCTACTTTATGTTTTCCATTATTCTGCAGAATAAATCTGAGATAACGATCAGCCTGCGAGAAAAACATCTACAGTTCATTAACATAACAATTAAGGTTATCAATGGATATCGCAAAGTAATATGTGATTTTTTAGAGTTCCGTACCTCAAATTCTAAAAATGGAAACTTTATAGGATCGCTTTGTTGTCCGTCCGTCTGTCTGTCTGTAAAGACCCTTGTTCTCAGGAACGTGTGGAGTTATCAAAACATTTGTCGTATAAATCCGACTGGGTTGATAGGTTAAAGTCGATGCCTATAGTAAGTATTAGTTGCTTTTACAGTAACGAAACAGTATAACAGAAATGTCTTTATTTCTCTGTTCTTAAATGAATATTATTTAAAGGTCCACCATCATTGGCCCCTTTTAATTTATGATCCCCATACAGGTGAACGTTCTCCTGCTCAATTTGTACCATTTTATCCAACACTGTCAAATCTTTCACGGTCTCGACTTCCTTATTATTCAGTTTATTACTGTTATATTCCGTTGGTACTTTATTGGTGGCAGCATCCTCTGCACTTCCTGTCGATTCGGTGTTGCCAGCACACGGTGTATCGGGGAGAAGCTCTCGAAAAATCTGCGACAGTTCTTTCCCCAACTCTATTTTACCTGTGATTTGGATGTTGTACGCTTCGGTTAGTGATAGACCTGGAAGTAACAATAAAGGTGATTATTTTTATTACTAACTAGCTTCTGCCCGCGACTCGACCCATCTCGTCGTATTGCATCACTTGCCCGCGTCTCCTGCTCTATCACTTTCTTTCCCCATAGCGCTTTATAGCGCGTCATAGCGTGACGTTAAATAGCCTATAGCCTTCCTCAAGAATTGGGCTATCAAATGCAAGAAGAATTTTTCAAATCCGACTGGTAGTTCCAGAGATTACCCCATACATACAAACTTACAAACAAATTTTACCTCTTTATAATATTAAGTATAGACTAGCTTTTGTCCACGGCTCACAGTGGAACGAATGTATGGGAGCGGTTGGACGTAGACATGTCCGAAAAAAAAGAGTAAAATTATGCCAAACTAATGATGCCATCTTATTCGATTACTTAATGCCTTCATAACTTGTGGTGATGAATTTCTTCATAACTCCCATATTTCGGGAGTAATTTGAGAAAATGTGAAATTTTACTATGAAAATGAGTGTATCGAGCTCTCTCCCTCCTGATTCCGGGCTTGTTTCAAGTAGCGGTCTCTAATATCGTAATGCTATTACTAAGAGCTATATTTAATACTAAGACACATAGTGCGCCAAATGTGCACTTTCTGGGATAAAAGGAAATGAAAATTTAAAAAAAAAAAACGTTTTTTCCCCATTTGTATTTACTTTAAACCGCAGACAGACTTATTAAGAGGTCTATAAATATATTATATATATACAGAAATATATATTAACAAAAATATTCACAAGAACTGATGAGAGTATGACTTTTAAGTAAGTTGATAATAAATTACCTAGTTTCATTAAAAGTACAATAAATAATTAAGATGTAAGCTCTAATTTACTAAGTTACACATTTTAAAACAATAACATCATTTAATTATCTTCGTCATCATCATCATCATCAATTAATTCAAATTCAGAATCGATGTCCGCTAAATCATTTATGTTAACAAATTCGATATCACTTTTCTCAGAATCCGTAAGCTCATAAAATTCCTTAAAAGAAGATTTTTTTACAAACTTATTTCCTTTTGGACGGATACTTGTAACAAGTGGATCAGAAGACAGTAAAAGATTGTGCATAATATCTTCATTGCATGAGATACTGCTATGCTTTCGAGAATGCCCCTCTCTATATTTTCTAAAATCTTTATTTCTAGCCTCAGATGCCTCTTCGGATAGAAAACCAATGGGCACAATTGACATGTTCTGAACTATGTCTGGCCCATGCATTAAAATTTTATGAAGTGAAGAAGGCATATAATACCATGGGTATAACTCCACGTAAAGCTTAGCAGTATCAAAGCAGAACTCTCGGAATTTAGTTACGTTGATCTTCTCTCCTGATGAAATACACTGCAAGATCACACAGATTTTTCTTAAAAGCATAGCATCTATTCCGGTCAGTTCAGCAGATTTAGTGTAGTTTTCAAAAAATCTCCTTGCCGAGTTGCCATTGTTGGTGGATCCACTGCCTTGTTTCACAACATCGAGAAGTAAGCCCGTTTCTCTTCTTACAGCCTCTTGAACTCTTTTCTTCCTGTCATCAACTTGCCTTTTTGCTATATCACCCCTTACTTGCCATGATTTTATGTCTAATTTGTAGGAAATGTGTAATAAGCATTCCATTGAGCGAATCCAAGCGTGAAGGGTGCTTAAGCCATATTTATACATGTCCTCGTTTGCGTGTTTATCTTTGATTAACTCTAAATTATTCATTTCTTTAGGACAAGCCTTGCATATGTCACACACTGAAGCTGCTGTATTGGATATAATGGAATGAATTTTACCATCAATCATTGTCAACAGCAGTTGGTGTTTGACACTAATTCCATCAGTGATGGTGGATGGAGTTAAGGCTTCAATCTCTGCTTCGATTTCAGCCATCTCTCTCTGCACATTTTCTTTGGTTTCCTTTATAAACTTAAACAATATTGGCCGGCAAAATGAAGTGGAAGATGGTCGCTCGTTTTCCCAAATTGTTACACCTTTTGAGACGAGCCGCAGTGGTACAAGACTAATCATAAAATTACTAGCAAGATCGATTTGCTCATCTTCACTCGTCCTTTGATGATAAATGCTTTGGCTAGATGATCCGTCAAAACCCCATTTGCTGGTCAATACGAGCTGTTGATTGGGATCAACAGGGGTTTCTAACGACCTAATAAGTCTTCTTGAGGTTAAATCCATCAAGGCTTGTAATTTGATTTTTGCAGAGCTCTCTGTAACTGTGAGATCTTCTTTGGCCGGATAGCACTTAATTTTTTCTTTAACCAACATGTAGTAACTCGGGTATTGAAGAGCTCCTTCTTGAGTGTTGAAATCCCGAAGAGTGTTATAGCGCCATTTCGATAAGTTCATCGATACATAAAGAGCCAATGCCTTCAAAGGGGATATTTCCCGTACCTGAATTGATTTACCTTCAATGAAGGCTTTGATTTTTGAGGCCTCTTCTGGATTCTCCGTCAAGTATTTCATAACATAAGCTGTATCGCTTTGTCCTGCCTTTTGAAGCGCCCTTTCGGCCGAAAACATAATTTCAGCGCTGCTACTGCTGCATGAAAGACTATCTTCAGTGCGTCTTCTTTTTTGCCGGTTACTAAGGTCCTCAAAAGATTTACGAGGACTAGGATGTGTACAAGTTGAAGCATCAGATTTAGCAGGAGAAATTATGGGCTCGATGACGTCACTTATATTTTCTGTAGAAGGTTCCATATTTTCATTCTGTAATTCCGGCCATTGAATTGCAGCCTGTAGCCAAATCTCATGTTTCTTCCGAAACTTATCTGTGCTTCTTCCAGACTGTGTCCATTTTGCATAAATGCGGTAGCAAAATCGACGACACCAGTCTTTTAAACTTGTTTCAGCACTTTCACATAACTGAACACAACTGTTATCTTTTAAAACACTGAACAAATAGTTAAAGTCGCGTAAATCTTTATGTGCGCGTGCGCATAAAGCAACGTGAATATCAAGATTTGTATTAAAATTTGGAAAATACATTGCGAGATTAGCTTGGATACAACGAGGTGTAAATCAACACTGATTTTAAAGTTACTAATAGTGACCTATTTATATAAAATCCAGGTATCCCAGGTATCCTTTGTTAAATATTGCAAGGTAATTAAATTAGTTATTGTGATAATTAGTAAATGATGCATGCTAAATTAGTGTATTAAGAGCCATTTAGTAATTAAATAATAGCAATGTTCTTATCAGTAATCATTAGTGCATCAGTTTTATATGTAAACCTTAAGTCCCTAATTATATATCCTAATTAGCTTATATCTTCTCTAATTGGCTGCTCAGAAATGTTATTGTAATAAGGTAAACCTTTAGAAAAACGGTTTTAATCAACAAAATAAACAAAAAATAAAAAAATTGTGTTATAAAATAAACATCACTCTTTATCCCAGAAAGTGCACATTTGGCGCACTATGTGTCTTAGTATTAAATATAGCTCTTAGTATAAGCATTATGATATTAGAGACCGCTACTTGAAACAAGCCCGGAATCAGGAGGGAGAGAGCTCGATACACTCATTTTCATAGTAAAATTTCACATTTTCTCAAATTACTCCCGAAATATGGGAGTTATGAAGAAATTCATCACCACAAGTTATGAAGGCATTAAGTAATCGAATAAGATGGCATCATTAGTTTGGCATAATTTTACTCTTTTTTTTCGGACATGTCTACGTCCAACCGCTCCCATACATTCGTTCCACTGTGCGGCTTTGCCCGCATGGAGGTCGGAAATTATCTCACGGGAAATTAACCCCGAGACGTTTATATCCACCCGAGCCGCAAGTATATTTATTTATATACAGGGTGTCCCGTAAGTCGACGTCAAGCCGGAATCGGGTAATAGGTCAAGCCATACAGAAAAATAAAAAATCCATAGGTACTGACATTATAATTTAATATCAGTATGGATTTTTTCAGACGTAGCGTTGGAATGCCTCCCACAAGGTAGACCGACGACCTTCTGAAGGCCGGAGGAACCCGTTAGATGCGAGAAGCACAGAACTGGTCGAAATGGAGGTGCTTGGGGGAGGCCTATGTCCAGCAGTGGACGTCTTTAGGCTGAAATGATGATGATGGATTTTCTTACCAAACAGACAATGCGTTGCTGCAGTTTGTTGCCCTACCACAGAATACTTAAAGTACTACGTACAGAAAGGACACTCCTCCGGACAGGACACTACCACGCACTAACATCAGTTACCGCACCTCACCGTGTTGTGATTCCTGACCCGACCACGACATGGAACGGAGATTTTACTATGGCACAAATTGGTTATTTTAATTGTGTTTTATTGTGCCACTTATCCCAGGAATTTGTGCCTTGTACTTTTTGAGTAATAAGAGTATGATTGTGGTCGGGCTGGGGATCACGGTTCCTGACCCGACCACAACCAGATCTAATAAAATATCAATAGTGGGAAGTTACTGATTATGCCAAAAATATGTGTCAAATTGTGCCTATGGCACATACAACGCGTTAAGTCAAGTAGTCACACTCTATGTATAATTTAGATTCTACCTATTTTGAACTAGCTTCAACTTTCTGACTAACTGACAGACTATTTAATTTTAACAATTCACAAGTGCCTGTACATGGTTTAATTGAAATTATTCTTACAAATTAAACAAAAAAAAAAAAAAATTATTCTTACTGGTAGTAAGTTCTTTGTGTCTTAAAAATTAAATTTTTTGTTCTTTTAACGACACTGACAACCTTTTTCCGCGCTTCATTTTTACTTAATAACTGATATAAGTACTCAAAATATTATAATCGACAATAACGCGTCGACATATCTCGACGCGTTATTGTCGATTATAATATTTTCTAGATCTAAGATTCACTATTTAACGGAAATGCACTTATCATAATGTTCAACTATTACGATGTTTATTAGGCTTGTTCCCACGAACTCCAAATCTATTGTTCTCCAAAATTTTTTTTCCATACATTGATTCCCAAGGGCTCCATAATTTTATTAGTTAAAATAATAAAATATTAAAACTGTTCCCAGCGGCTCCAAAACAAATCCCGTAAGGTCAACAAAACACAAATTGCTAAAATTAATGTTATAATTTCGTGGTAAATAGTTTCAGTACAAAGGTAGTCACAAATCAATATATTATGCTAAGGAATTTTTCCCTGAACGTCGCTTCTCATAATGTCGCTCCTCAACAGACGTCTTGCTTGCATTCCCATTACATCGCTCTTCACCTTACTGTAAGTCCCACAACGTCGCGCCTACTTATGGTACAGTCATGGGTAGTCTCTTTTCAAACTTTATTTTAAGATTGCATAAAATTGTTGAATTTATTTTTTTTTTATTCTAAAAAGAAAAATAAAAAGGTTGGAACGGAAATAGGTATTACTTTGAATTTCTCTCGGATGTGGACCGAAGATGACCACTTAATTTTACTTTTTATTATCTGTAATTTTATTTTAAAAGCACTAGGGTAGCAGAAGTATGCAAGAGATTGCTGCTAAAATAAAACTCATGAAGAACATGCGGCTTATGCATGGGGTACGCATTACGTATTATACAACCTCCTACTAACTTCTGTTACCCTAGTACTTTTCAAATAAAACTAAACTAAATAAGGCTATTTTGATTATACAAAAATATGAAGTATGAAATAAATTGCATTATTTATTTGTGAATGATTTAAATGTGTCTATATAATTTATTGCAGTTTTTTTTTCTCTAAGACCAGAAAATAAACTGTCGAAATAAAAAAATATTAAGCATTTTCAAAGTTAATGCTTTTAAGCTGAAATTTTGTACAGAGATTCTAGACCAGATACACTCTTCAACCCGTTTGTATTGATATACCCTTTCCGTAACATCCTGTATATAGTGATAACTATACAGTAGGCCTAGCCAAGTTACAAACGTTTCATATCGAATCTCTTTCTACAATCGTTAACGCTTCGGCGTAAGCGATTATAGAAAACGATAAGTTGGTAGCCAAGTTGACACGACCGAGTCGAACGCTCATTCTACAACGTATTTAGAAAAAACCTATACTTTAGTCTATGGTGAGCGTTCCTACAGACGTCAAACTAACGTCAAAGTCACAGTTGTGTACTTAGTGCGCGGGCAAATAATTGTTTTTAAAGTGTTTTGAAATTTGAAAGTAAGCGGAATAAGGTAAAGCTCTTCTTATATTTGGTTTATTATTATATCACAGTGTGGAATGTAATTTTAAATATTACCGTGTGTCGAAATGTTATGATATGATTCTGCATAATATAATATTATGAATGAAAGATACCTTAAAATAATGAAGTGATAACTTTTATAGGATGGAATCTAGATCTCGAGCAAGCCCAGAACAGTTCGCAGCTTTATTGGAATTCATGGAAAGGTACGTAAATTATTAGTTGTTTCGTAAATATCTTCCTTTGTTATTTAAAAATCTATCATACTTGGGCCACCTCGGGCACTTGAAAGTTTGAAACATAAACAATGACGTGATCCGCGACATGAAGTGGACCCATGTCTACGGTCAACAAACAAAACAATTGTGTTTGACTCTTTACTTAATCAATAGACCCTTTGTTTCTCTTAAATAGTTTTAACTTATGTTTTAGCCATGGCGATTTAACGAGGCCCCAGCAAGGCCCCCAAGGCCGAATAAGAGCTGACCGACTGTGGCAGGAACTGGGAGAATTACTTAACTCACTTGGTGGAGGAGTAATAAAGCCATTGGACAGATGGAAAAAAGTAAGGTTCTCAAACAAACCACTGTAAAATATTATTTGGTTTCCTATTATTAATATTTAGTATTCTACAAGATGAAGTACATACAATAATTAGCTTACTTTATAGACTAGATAATGATTGATGAAAACATGCATGACAAAAATTAACAGACAAATATGTTCAGGTGTGGGCAGATTGGAAAACCAAAACAAAGAAAAAAGCCTTGGCAATACGTTGTGAGGCTTCTGGTACTGGTGGTGGTCCAAGCAGCAGACAAACTCTCACTGCTTCAGAAGAGAGAGTGTTGGGCATAATGGGTTTGACTGCTGTCATTGGTCAAGCTGGAATTGAGGAGAGAGGCTTTGATGTTAGTTTTTTTCTTTGCTTATTACTATATTTGTTTTATAAAAGTGTAATTTTTCTAATAAAAATTCTTCATATTTTTCAGGACTCACCAGCAGAGAGAAACTCTCTACCACCACCAACCAGAGATTCTGTGCCTACTGTCTGTCCGTCCCAAATTTCTGCCACAGAGGAAATTATGTTGGATTTTATTCCTTCTGATTATATTCAAGGTACCTTTTAACTTTTTTTTTAAAGATACAATGTTTTGGCTAAATAATTCATTTGGGCACATTTTAATATATGACTGTAATTATTTATTCTCAGCAACACCAGCATCTACCGCCCGTCCTTCACTGCCACCTACTCCCTCTGAAGAACTACCACGCCATCCTCCACCACCAGTGCTAACGCCGCCGCCCGGCACTGCGTCCGCGCAGATGCCGTCAGCGACGTCGCCTACCACGTCCACGTCACGGAGGGCTCCGCAGCGGCGGCGGCATCGGGCAAGCCCGTCGCCCGCGGCGTCGCCCACTACATCCACACCGCGGCGCCGCGGGCTGTTTCAAGCACGCACACGGCGAATACAAACGCCCTTCGAACGAGCCACGAGCGAGTTCGTGGCTGTCGAGCATCGCCGTCTACAACTAGAGGCAGACCGGGAAAAAAAATATCACGAGAGGGAGATGGAAAGGCTGCGATTGGAATCGAGAAGAATTGAAATGGAAGAAAACCAAAATTTAATTTTAAGTCGGTTAGCTGGTACTGTAGACAATTTGATAGAAATTTTACCACAGTTGAGACCATCGTCACTACCTTCGACAGATATTATCCCTTAAAATGTCTAATGTAGTGATAGCGGTCTCAGCTGGGGGCTATGAACAATTTCAAATTGTCTGCAATATCAGAGTAACAATTAATTTTTTATTTCAATTGTTTGCGATTCTAATCCAGTTTACTTTCCCTTCTTTAAATGTTATATGTACAAATTGTATATCATTTTTATTTCATTTAAGCGAAAGTGCCAGGCTAGCCCACGAAATTCAAATTTTCTTACGTTTTTTGCAATTTGCTGGTCAGTATTAAGTTGTATGTTGATTAAAATATGATTCGCGGCCGTAACAAATATGTATTTACAGAACCTTTTAGTGACCCTCTATGATCGTAACTTGATTTCTTAGATTTTTGAGTTAGTCACTACTATTCTGAAGGTGCGACATATTTGTTATAGTTGCGAATCATATTTTAATCAACGTACACCCAGACACTGAGCTGCAAATTGCAAAAATCGTAAGAAAATTTGAATTTCGCGGGCTACCTTAGCGCAAAAAGACAAACAACAAAAAGATCAATTATTATATTATAGGGGGAACCCTATAATATAATAATTGATCTTTTTGTAGTATTTAAACAAAACCTATTTTAATTTATATTTGAAATGTAAGAATGAAACCAGTATTTATGTACAGTAACGTAGGTAATAAATTTTTATGTAAAGTAACAAATAATACTTTAAATGTAGGTATTGAGTGAATTGTAAATACAAAGTACCTATTAAATAAATAACTGAAAAATCCTTCCTTCTTACCTACCGTGCACGCCACTACCAATTCATTATGAATGTCAGTGTTTTAATAAAAACAATAATATACTTATTAAATCAAAATCAAGTCATTTATTCAAACTAGGCTGAGAATCAGCACTTTTCGAACGTCAAAATTACAATAGACAGTCCCCCAAAACGCCCGCCCTTCACCACTTCCTAGTGCTTTCGCTGGGGAGAAGAAGTGGCGCAACAAACTCCCCAGCAGCACAGCTGTCTGTTCAGTTAGAAAATACTTGATTGTATTACAATACTAGGTATGCAAAGTAATATACATGACAAGGCACACAACATTAAATTAAAATTATTTACCATTTATGTCAGCAAGCCACACCATTATACCAACAAATACAGTAAAAACTATACATACTCAAGCAAAAAAATAATAAATCAAAATTAAAATGTAAACAAAAACTTACAATAAAACCATGGTCAGCAAGACAACCAGTCACCACAATTATTCATATATAAATAATAAATTAAGTAAATATAGAGTACATAAAAGTGTCATTCATAATTAGGCAATGTAAATAAAATCTCATCAAAACTTAAAATAATCTTACTATAACCTATTTAATAAACATCTCAGCATGGCTCTTCCTTGGATTAACTCACTTTGGCTACCTATAGTCGCAGTGGGTGTGGGATCGTGCATGGTTATATCATCCCCATCGTCATGTGCAGCAGAAAGTGGTTGTAGTGGTGGTAAGCCAGCTTTCAAAGCTATGTTGTGTAACACACAACATGCCATTGTAATATTGCTAGCTACATGAGGATGATAGTGAAGAACCCTGTCTCTAAGCAAACATCTCCACCGTGCTTTGAGTAATCCAAAACAGCGCTCAATGCAGTTACGGGCTTGCACATGCTTTTCTGTGTATCGTTCTTCAACAGAACCTTGAACTGCATTGAGGATAGGTATCATAAGCCAAGGGCGTTGTGGATATCCAGAGTCACCTGAAAAATTAGTTTCTGTAGACAAAACACAAGAAAACTCCTATATATTTGATCTTGTTACTATTATAAATACCTACCTAATAGCCATACTTGTTCATTGTTTTGATGAAGTTCACGCATATATGATTCAACTCTACTAGAAGACCATATATGTGAATCATGTGTAGCTCCACCAAACTTTGCATTCACATTTAAAATTAGAAGATTGCTGTCACATATCTGAAAATAAAACTATTATTAAGAAGTGATTTATCTAGCTTTAACATGCCATATAGTAATATATAAATATAATATCTACCATTTGAACATTTAATGAATGATACCCTTTTCTATTATAAAAAAGATGCTCTTCATCATTGGGCTTTACCAAAGCTACATGGGTACAATCTATGCACCCAATTACACCAGGCAGGCCAAATCTTCTTTGGAACCTGAAACAATAATTGTTAATTTAAATTACATTCATTTAAATATTGTTAAATCGTTTGTTACATACTCACTCTTGTTTTATAGATGCTCTGTCTTGTCGTGTTTTCGGAAACACAATCCATTTTGCCATGACAGCAGGGTGGTTCAAAGCATCAACAACTTGTCTGATGCACCGACTAGCTGTGCGTTGGGCAAGATGCTGAGTGATGCCAACAATTCGCTGATAGGATCCTGTGGCTAGGAAACTAAGAGCGCACAACACCTACAAAAACACAAATATTGAGGAAATTAAATGATAGATAAGTAATAAATAAATTGCTAATACTCGACAGTCAGCTTAATATGCACTAACCTTAACTTTTAGGGGAATCTCGTTGGTTCCTCTTAGTGAAGTTTTTTGTCGGAGTTCTTGACAAAGGGCTCGGAAAGTCGTTTTGTCTAGCCGAAATTGCTGCACAAATAACGTTTCCGGCATTTCGCGTATTGTCTCCATGCACTGACGATTTATGTTTCTTTTTTGGCGCCTAAGCCACACTTCTTCATTATTAGCGGACCACAACATATTTAAGGTATGCATTTTAAATGATAAATGGTAAATATAGTCCAAAATGATGTAAAACAAACAAAACACTTCTCAGTCTTAACACAGCTGTATCATAATAGACGCCATTTTTTTATCGTTTTCTCTAGGGTCTCGGCGATCGCTTAGCTATCGTTCAAAAACTTCGACAGCGTTTCGTTAGCGCTTGTCAAAAGTGTAACTTGGCTACCATTTGTATGGGATGTAGCGATCTACGTTGTAGAAACGATTACATTCTATTCTAACATTTTGAACGAGTAAACTTGGCTACGACTTTTCTATTCGTTTGTACTGACCACGTGACTTATCGTTGAGATGATGTCATTCCTATACATTTGATTAGTTTTCTACTAGCGTTAACGATTGTAGATTGTCAACTTGGCTAAGCCTACAGTATTATTTTTGATGCGAAAATGTTCCTTGCTTGTCTCACTTTTTCAAAATCTGTCAAATGCAGAATCTATTAAATATATCATCTGTCAGTAGTAGATTATGATGTCAAACGTAGAATCTTTCAAATGTTGACTTAACGGATAATTTGTTTGTTGAATCATAAATTAATTTTATTGTAAATATACAATTTTTTTTTGCAGTTTGTACTTTAAAATTTTTGGAGCCAATGGGAATGATTTTATTTAATAATAATAAATTTGGGTTTATTTTTGGAGCCGTTGCGAATAAAATTTTGGAGCCGTTGGGAATAAGCCGTTTATTATAATGTTATTTACGTAACGAGGTACGACTCTTTTTGCTTTTAGTTCTAAAGCTGAAATGTGGGTAGTTGGTATAAATTTTTCGTAAGTGCCTTATTTGAGTACTTATATCAGTTATTAAGTAAAAATGAAGCGCGGAAAAAGGTTGTCAGTGTCGTTAAAAGAACAAAAAAATTGATTTTTAAGACACAAAGAACTTTTTACCAGTAAGAATAATTTGTTTTTTTTTTTTTTTTTTTTTGTTTAATTTGTAAGAATAGTTTCAATTAAACCATGTACAGGCACTTGTGAATTGTTAAAATTAAATAGTCAGTCAGTTAGCCAGAAAGTTGAAGCTAGTTCAAAATAGGTAGAATCTAAATTATACATAGAGTGTGACTACTTGACTTAATGCGTTGTATGTGCCATAGGCACAATTTGACACATCGATGGTCATACGTTGACAACTCGTAACCCAAATTTTTTCGCAAAATGAGTTACGTATTTCAAATTATTTTATATAAAGCGCCAAATCTTCCCATTGATAACTCGTAATGCACAAAAAATGTCACTCGAACAATTTATGCCACTGACCTTTTCATTTTATTTTTTTTTTTAATTTATTTTCGTAATTATACAGTTTTTCCACTCTCCTGTAAATTTTGATACATTGCAGTTACGTGGTGTCAACCTTTGACCATCGACATATTTTTGGCATAATCAGTAACTTCCCACTATTGATATTTTATTAGATCTGGTTGTGGTCGGGTCAGGAACCGTGATCCCCAGCCCGACCACAATCATACTCTTATTACTCAAAAAGTACAAGGCACAAATTCCTGGGATAAGTGGCACAATATAACACAATTAAAATAACCAATTTGTGCCATAGTAAAATCTCCGTTCCATGTCGTGGTCGGGTCAGGAATCACAACACCACCTCACCCCGCACTTCGGCGTATTCGTCGCCGGCTCTTTAACAAGAGCGCTCGCAAACACAAGTACCTCACGCACACATTCATACGTATACAAACGTCATTTTTTAATGTAGTAGTAGTAGGTAATTATTTTGCGAGCGTTGTATGGAGTGTCCGGGGTGTGGCCCTACCTTCCCAACTCAAACACTGCAACGTGGTGAACTGTGGGTCTTTTGAGGACGGTCCTATGTGCTGCTTTTCAAAGTTGCGATACCATTAGCAACCGTTTACAAAAACATACGAAAACGTTAGATCGAAAAAACATTTGTGCGAGTATCAGATTTAACTTCTGCCAAGTTACCAAAAGATTTGTTTCTTACGATAACTACTTATTGTTTAAAAATTGTTGATTTATAAAAATCTATGGCAGGATCTCTTAGCTAGATTGAGTTTGTTTTTGCATTTTATTTAAATTAAAAATCATCATCATCATCTGCCCAGCCGCCTTTTCCCATCTACGTTGGGTTCGGCTTCTAGTCTAACCGGATGCTGCTGAATACCTGTACCTACCATCGAGCGAAAACAACCCACAATTAAATCCACGAAGGAAAAATAATAAAAGTTAGGAATCTTACCATAAAGTACGATTAAAAAATGAAACATTTTTCCTTCTCAAACTTACATAATGAATAAGAACTCGCGGAAACCTATTTGTTTTTTTAATCGCTTCCTTCAAATTAACGAAAAAGTAATTAAAAGATTTAGCAGTAAATGCACATAATTTTTTGGTGATAAAAATGCAATAATTAGGTATGATTTGATGTTGAGCGATGGCCATTTTGCGTTGATGTGATGCATATTTTCCCCCAACTTGTTATTGTTTTGTGTTTTTTCTCTGCGTCATGTTTAGGTACCGAAATGAATGTATTTTCGTTATATTTAAAGCTCATAAAATTAAAATTCTTATGTTATTTTACGGTATTGGTATAATAAACAGCATTGTTAGGAAAATTACACAATACAATTTTTCTTTTTTTCTACATGAAAAAAACGGTAGATTGTAGCTGTAGGTAAGTGGGTAACTCAACTCACTTGCAATATTAATTTTATCAATCAAACAAGATCTTGCGCTTTTATAAATTCTAACGTGACAATATTATGGTGGATGTCCACGTCCACGTCACGGCATCACGATAGTACAGGGAAGAAAAATGTATGAAAATACAGGCTTATTTTTTTATTACCATCCAAATTTTTACAGGGTGTTCTACTCATGAATATGAACAACATTCACTATGGGACCAACTCTGAAATCACGAAAAAAAAATCAGCTGTTTCATACAAAAGTTACCTACTTGACCAAAATGTATAAAACAGGTGACTTTTTTTTCGTGATTTCAGAGTTGGTCCCACAGTGAAAGTTGTTCATATTCATGGGTTGAACACCCTGTAAAAATTTGGATGGTGATAAAAAAATCTTCCTATATAAAGGCGGTCTTTTTCGTCCACGATAACGTTATAACTGGCATTTGGACGTGGACGGGCACGATAATATTGTCACGTTAAAAATTATAAAAGGGTACAAAAGGCGTTTACAATATTTCTATATTTACTTAAAAACAACCGACTTCAGAAAAAAACACTACAAAATCAAAAATAACTTTAATTTCGGAAGTCGGTGTTGTTGGTTCCGCATTTTCGTTTATGACACCGACTTCCGAAATCAAAGTTATTTTTCACTTTGTAGTGTTTTATTTTGAAGTCGGTTATTTTTTTTTGTAAAAAAGTTTTTATTTTTTCACTTTTTATTTGTACCTACCCCACACAAATTCAATTAACACTAGTGCATTGAAGAATTGAAGACACCAACTAAAAGAATCATCAAAATTCGCATGGAAATGCTGGAGATGCAGTACATTTATGTATATAACTTCGTACATAAGAATAATTACCTAATGTATTATACACTTAAACCTTCCTGAAAGTATGTAGATCACATTTATGAAAGAATTATCAAAATCGGTTCATTAGTTTTTGAGAAAATCGCGGACATACAAACATACATACATACGGGTCGAATACAGAACCTCCTTTTTTAAAGTCTGCTAAAAACATTTCTCCTAGGTTCTGGAACTTCTGGATTATCTATACTGTCACGTCACGTGATTCACGGTAACATAAAATTTGTGTACGATTTGGTATTAAATTCGATTTAATAGTTTTAATTGCAGTCCAGTGTGACTAGTCACGTCACGTGCAAACCGAGCGTTCGAGTTCAAGAGTCAATAGTGTTTGCATATGCAGTTACTAGTTACGTGTCGCCCCCACAGATATAGAATATAGATACACCTAGAGCAAGAGCACCTACTTCGCGTGCCAAAAATCGCACCAGTTTACGATCGAAAATCATAAGCCGCCACTTTCGCGCTCAGTCCTGCGTACTGCTGGCTGGGTGAGCGTGAGCGAGAGAGCGCGAGCTTGTGACGTCATAGTAGGTAGTCAAAAAGTGGCACGCTTAGTTTTCATACAGTTCGTGATACTTGCGTTATCTAGATATATCTATATCTGTGGTCGCCCCCTTGTTTAGTTATAACTAGGCTTATGAGTGACTTGTACCGAAAGGCGCCCTTTCGGTCCCCACAAGGTGGACCAACGTATTTATTTATTTAATTTAACATGCAGAACGTTACATAAAAGAATCCCAAGGCATTGTACAGAGCAATTTACAAACTAAATAGCGCACATACATTAGGATGGTCCTCATTCCTAAGAAAAACATTTTTTTTTTCTTTAATTTCACGGGGACCACATAATTTGATTATACAGGGTTATTGGAAAAACACCAACAGCCTCTTAAGAGGTCATTGTACTCATCATTGTGAACAACTTTTACTATGGGACCAAACCTGAAATCGCGAAAAAAAAACCAGCTGTTCCCTACATTTATATTCGTATAACTCGTCGTATTGCTAATCCATTGCTTCATATGTCCGAAAAATTTGTCTGCTCTGCAACGTAAATAACGCACAACAATGAATGTCGTTGAACTGTCAAAATTAAAGCCATTGCTAACTACTGTTAGTGTTTTACGCAATGACCCCGCAGATCTATGTAGTGCCTTCGTAATCTGTGGCCTCGACAACATGTCACGGAATTAACACACCCAATACCAAACGGAAACACCCCAATAGAATACTATCTTATAATCTTATTACATACATTCAGTGCCGCATTAAGACTACTTGATGCCCTAAGCAATCCACGCCTGTGAAGACAAGTAAGAAAATCATTCAGGCTCTCGACAGCTTGAATGATTTTGGGGGTCATGATCCCCATGACCCTCCCTGGTACCGCGCCTAGTTTATGGTGCCCCCCGAAACGTGATGCCCTAAGCAATTGCTTAATTTGCTTAGGTGTTAATCCGGCACTGCATACACTGAATTTTTACTATCCTACTGTGATATTATAAGCGCGAAAGTTTTTGAGGATGGATGGATGGATGTTTGTGTGTTTCACGCAAAAACTACTGAACGGATGTAAATGAAATTTGGCACACAGGTTATAACTAGGATTAACACATAGGATACTTTTTATCCCGATACTCCCACGGGATCGAGATTTATGCAGGTGATACCGCAGGGCGCAGCTTGTTATGTATAATAGTAAAAATTCAGTGCATTGTTTATTTATAATATTAGCTGATTATGGGAGAAGATTGTGGTCCCATTACGCTGTGGCAAGGCTCCTACGGAGCCCAACGAAAAACTGCGTGCTGCGAAGCCGAATACTCCGGTGTATATTTCGCGCCTCCACTACACCACTGACGCGGAAGACATCGTGACGCACGAGTACGTGCGCCAAAGGTTGAAGTACGCGCCGAGAGTGCAGCTGCTAAAGTCGCGTCGCAACGTCAACTTTAGGGCGTTTGTGGTGCGCATACCAACATACTACTTGCACCTGGTGATGGAAGAAAGCTTTTGGCCGCAGGATGTGGTATTCCGCCGCTTTCACGGACAAGTGCCACTGGAACGCACAAAGACTTAGTGCAACTAAGTGATACTAACATAGTTTTTAAGTTTTATTTACTAACAAAATTGTTACTATATTATTATGTATACTTAGGTTAAGGTATGTATCTATGGGTCTTCGTTACCTGAAATTATTATTACAAATCTACGCACGCACACAGTCGCACACGTATAATATTAATAAGGGTCTAGTTTAGTATGTACCTACTTCGCTTCGTCCATTTTGGTTGGTTTTGACTGTACAGGGAAGTGTCACTGTAATTTACGTAGTTAGTTAATTATTTTTGCGATTAAAAATTACCTATGTATACAGGGTGAAATTTTAATCACCGTTTTCCTCTTAAGGGGTCATTGTACTCATCATTATGAACAACTTTTACTATGGGACCAAACTTGAAATCGCGAAAAAAAATCAGCTGTTCCCTACATTTTGACGAGTTAGGCGAACATAAATGACCCCTTAAGAGCTCTTACACACGAGCGGCATGTTCCCAACGGCAGAGGTAACTGCAGCCGTCGACGCGCGCCGGCGGCAACCGTGGACGCGTCGACGGCAACCGTCGACGTGTCAACGGCAGCCGTCGACATTTCGACTTCGAAGATATAGGTCGACGGCTGCCGTCGACGCGTCGACGGCTGCAGTTACCTCTGCCGTTGGGAACATGCCGCTCGTGTGTAAGAGCTCTAAGAGGAAAACGGTGATTAAAAATTCATCCTGTATTAAAAATGCCAGAAATCGATTCAAGATTTTTAATAAACTACTTTCATAGGTAATGTGCATTAATTTAGTTACACATTAGCCTTCTCCAACTATACTAATATTATAAAATAAATAAATTAAGTAGGTAGCTTGATGTGCTGGCGTCTGTACAGTCACGTCTAAAAGTATGTATACACTTGGCAATTTTAAATTGCGATTTTTTCGTGAAATAACGAATGCAACGTTAAAATACGACACTTAACATAAACCTATGGGTTCGAAAATACTATTTTCGTAATAACAACATTTCATTCAAAAATAAAACAGAAAATCGCCTTTGAATAAAGCCAAGTGTATACATACTTTTAGACGTGACTGTACTTACCTCCTCTAGGTAATTTCTAAAAATATATCTACAGTGGCCTTCAAAAGTTAATTGACATTTTTCCACTTCAGCTGTGGCCTGTGACAGACCACATCATGATTTAAAATTCTAGTGATCCAAATGTTTGAACATAACGTTGTTGACGGACTCACCTTTGACTTATCATTTTATAAAATAACTAGCTGCGCCCCGCGGTTTCTCCGGCATAAGTGGCGATCCTGTGTGAATATCGGGATAAAAACTATCCTATGTCCTTCCCCGGGACTCAAACTATCTCTATACCAAATTTCATCTAAATCGGTTCAGTGGTTTAGGCGTGAAACGGTAACATACAGACAGACAGACAGAGTTACTTTCGAATTTATATTAGTACTAGCTGCGCCCCGCGGTTTCACCCGCATAAGTGTCGATCCCGTGGGAATATTGGAATAAAAAGTATCCTATGTCCTTCCCCGGGACTCAAACTATCTCTATACCAAATTTCATCTAAATCGGTTCAGTGGTTTAGGCGTGAAAAGGTAACATACAGACAGACAGAGTTACTTTCGAATTTATAATATTAATATGGATCTATATATCCCTTAGGAGTACTTACTCGATTATTTTAAATCATAATGTGACATGGCGTCACAGCAAAAGTGGAAAAATATCAACTATTTTTTGGAGGCCACTACATTCGTCATGCAATCCGCAGCAAAAAATACAAAAATGTAGAAAAATATGCATCAAATAAAAATATTGTTTTGCTATAAATAATTTTGGTTTTTGTTTTGCTTGTGAATTTATTTTACAATTTGTTTTTATATAGGTACTTAAATTTTTCAATTTGGTTATAATAATATTATTGTGGCATGTATTTTATTCTTTATTTACTAACATAATTTTTAAGTATACCTATTTACTAACATAAATATGGATCACTGTGTCTGACTTAAATAAATTATTATTATTTTTATGAATTTATATATCTCGGGTCCCGGTCCTTTGGCAGGGGTACGAGGGGCCGAAATCAACTCGCAGAGGCCCCTTAGGAAATTTAATGAAATGCGGCACCAACCGACGATTATCCCTGTATGCACTATGCAAGTGCATCCAAGGATAACCCCAGATTCGTGTAGGACTATTGCAGGATATGGAAAAATAAAAAGTTGGACTATGGGTTTGGGTGGCTAAAGTGGACTGGTTACCAAGAACTATGGAAGAACTATGACCCCTGCCTGATCAATGTTTTATATATCCACGGATAAAATGGCAGGGGGTGACTTGCACACTCAATAATGGGCCCCCGGAAACGGTCGCTAGCACATGGTGACGTAGCGACAAGGGGGCAACATGTCCTGAGGTGCTTATGAGGAGTGGAGAGGTATTTCACGGCTATCAGGACAATCCCGGCAGTACAGTCAAGATCCCTACCAGCATCTTACTGGAATACTTCCTTCCTATGAGCACGTTTGCTCTTGCGAATCTCTACTCAAGCCGCCCAATACAGGCAAGAATGAGGTGCGAGTTCTGTTCCTCGTCATTGTTCACTCCAGCCGGCCAATAAACGCAAGCCAGAGGTGAGGAACAAGACTTCTCCCGGGAGATAGGGTCCGTGGGGTCGCTACTGCCCAAAAGGACGCCACATGCTGCACTGCGGGTTTCTGTATCTCTCTTGGTCTGGCTCCCACACCTTAGACCTGTTCCGGCAAAGTAAACTCTTCCGGCATAGGCCTAGAGTTCGGAACCCCACCACGACGTCAACGTGGAGATACGGCGATGGGGTTATTATTATTATTAAAAATAGCACTCCGTGTGCAGTTGGTACTCCATTATTATAATATGAAGGTACCTACTTCAATAATCTATGTATATAAAAATGAATCGCCGAAATGTATTCTACGCGCATAACATCCGAACGACTGCACTAAATTGGATAATTATTTTTTGTTGTGTTCGGTATTGCCAGGACAAGGTTTGTATGAAAGAAAATTTCGGAAATTCAAAAAGGAAAATTGAGCCCGAGCGAAGCTGGGGCGGGCCGCTAGTTTTATTTTACATAAATAATTGTTGTTATAATAAAAAGTCTTTAGAGCGTAATACGCAAAAGTCAAGTGCTTAGTTTCCTACGTTAGTATGTAATTGTGTACCTATAACGAATTTAACTTATGCCATTATGTGAAAAAAATCGAAACAGAAGCTCATCAGCTGCCTAGCCATTTCCAACTGTTGGGGTCGGCTTGCAGTCTCATGCAGCTGAATACCAGTATTTTACATGGAGCGACTGCCTATCTGACCTCCACAACCCAGTTACTGGGTAATACTATACCCCTTGGTAAGACTGGTTGTCAGACTTTTGGGCTTCTGACGACCTGTAACGACTGTTAAAGATCCACCAATGACAGCCGGGACCAACGGCTTAACGTGCTTTTCGAAGCACGGAGGGGTGTGTCTTGGTATGTAAAGATGGTAAGCCATCCACGGACCAACCGCGGGAAGCCTGATCGTTCGACCCGTGCGGCTGTCATTGCTCAGCCACAAGCCTCTTATCCACTCTCTCTCTGTAGTCGGTCCCTCATGTCTGAGGATCGTGGTCAGCTTCGGAGTTGCATCTGGAGCGGATGATCCGCCTCCACCGGTTTCTGTCCAGCGCATCTCTTACCACCGTGTAGAATTTAGAGGACGATGATTCCTTCACCTGATCGGTCCATCGTGTTGGTGAACGACCGCGCGATCGTTTACCTTCGGTGTTCCCAACCACAATCTGTTTTTCCAAACTTTAACTTTACTTTAAACTCTTATCCACATTCTTACTCAAAAGTTTCCTCACGACATTTTCGTCATTCCTCCGCATCAACCATACCATGACAGCTGATGTCTATGGAACTGTTCATTCTCCTGTGCAACTTTCTGACTTCCACTTAACCGGCCCATGTCAAAAAAATGCTAAATGTGGCTATTATTATTGGCTATTATAGGCTTTGACTACGAAACGCTGAGTCAATATCCCAAATTTCAACAAGTCAAGTGCCACGTCTTTTTTTTTCCTGAAAAAGAAGATCTTGCTTAACGGTTCTTTATCTACCGTTTTCCCACCATTCATCCGGAACCCTAACCACTCCCTAAGTCCCTATTCAAGTGCTCTCAATGCGATTTATTTTTAATTTCGTGTTTGGAACGGGACTACTGCGTCACGGTCTTATCAGCCCATCTTTATTTAACAATTCAACAAGTTCAGAGGTCTTACATTGAAATGCAAAGACATACGAACCACTTGGTGTTCGAACCACGACAGTCGTTACCACTCGCCAGTATCTTCCCGGTACTTTCAAGGGAAAGACGAAAAGCAAACCGGGAATATAGCTTTTTTTTTAATTCTCCAAAAATGTACCAAGACAATGAAGTTGGGGCCAAGTTGGAGAAGAATAAGTTCGAGTCGTCTATTAGTGAATTGAAGAAGAAGACGTTTGTTTCTGTTGCTGATATTGAAAGTTATGGTGAGTTTGACTTTTTGTTTCTTCAAAAGGACTTTTCGCGTCATCTTCTAGCTGATCTAGCAGTAGGTCCAGACGCCAGCACATCAAGCTACCCGAAACTGTCAAATTTTCCTAATCAACTTTGAACCTTATGCTTTAGTGATTAAGTTGAAAATCTATTAAAGAAATTTGACAGATTTTAGTTGCTTGATGTGCTGGCGTCTGTACTTAGACACTAGTTATAAGATATGATGGACTAACTGCAGTGAAGGAAGAATTGATTGTGTTTTTCGATAGAATTTTCCAATATTGTGTATCGAAACTTTTCTGAAGACTCATTATGAATCAGTATGAATTGGTTCAGCTTAGGCCATAGTCCGATTAGTTTGGTTTTTATTTGCATATTGTTGATCGTAGATTCAATCGATGTATTCACAGTTCAATTGTTTTATGCGTATGAATAGGCAAGGCATAGAAAATAATGAGAAAGAAAGGCGAATTTGAAAGTGACGCCGATAACCGAGAAGTTTTGCGAAAATTGACTGTTGTCGTGAGCAAGTGCTGCGGAGGAATGAAGAACATGTTGTAAGGATAGTTTTGAGACGGAAATACGGAATGTAGAAGACCATAGGAACGATGGCCAGCGGGGTAATTGTGTAACACAAACAAAATAACAATTGATTTCATTTTGGCAGTTCACCCACGTTCAGTGTGTTATTTACGTTGTTAAGCAGACGAGTTTTACAAACCTTATGAAGCAATGGTAGCAATATATTCTTCAAAACTCTCAAATTGTTTGAAAGTGTGATACGGAATTAGGGTGCTGATTTGATTGTGTGTAAAGCAGGGTAGGTATAAATTGGTGAAACGCAACATGATAATTATGTAACACACATTGAAACAAATGCGCCTATTTCTTGGATTACATTCACGTTGCATTGTACAAATTAGGATGACTAATTTGTATTATATTCCACCAATCTGTACTCTGCATAAGATGATCTTGCTAATGAGGTGATAAGATACGATAAGATTTTTATTTGCTTTTAAACATGTGTGTACATACATAGAAAGTGCATGCAAGAGGATAAAGCAAGCTGAGTGCAAACATGTTTGTCATTACGTGACGTGCAAAATAATATATTTATACAAATTAAGAAAAAAAAATTACAAAATATTAAAAGTTGTTATACTTACTTAATTATTAATCAGTTATTAAAATTATTGAATAAATCAACATTATTATACAAGTCGCTCCAAATAAATCTAATTACTAAATAATATTACTATAAGTTATGTCAAGAAAAATTCCTTTTGATTAAGGAACTCTGTAACGCTATTATGCTCTGGCGGTCAAAAAAGTACGAAGTTTATTTTTAAACATGTGTATTTTTTCATATAATTGTACATATTATTATAGTTTATATTTTAGCTTATATTATGTAAATATTTAAATAAAGAGTATTCTTTTTTAAACATAGATTGAGGTAGTTCTCTCCAACTTTTTGGTACTTTGTTATAAATGACTGGAGCCATACTTTTGCGCATTAGGGTCGTCTTAGCGGATTGGAGACAAAGTTGACCATTGTCACGTCTATTGCGTGGAAATATGTCGTCTAGACGCTTATAGCATGTATGATATATACTGAGATCACGGCTGATAAAGATTTGTGAAGAAGACATGATGCGTCAACCCCTAACAAATTGGGATAAGAGCTTGAAGTTTGACAATGATGATCTTAGGAATACCTGCTTACAGGCGAGAAGGCTAAGGGTGGTTTCGCACTACGTCCGCTCGGAATCCGAGAAATAGTCCATAGTCCTATTTGTTCGGATCTAGTGCGCAACCCGTCATACAAATAGGACAATGGTCACTTCCATAGAAATGTAAAATATCTATGGTCACTTCGGACCCGGCATTTCTCGGATTCGGATCGATGTCGTGCAAAACCACTCTTAAGGGTGATCCTAAACATGGCGAACCTCTGCTTACTTACTTCTGAGCCCTGATTCACAACCATACGGCAGGCTATCGTATCGAAAACCTGACATTTCGATAACCTGATTTGACTTGCCCTCAACAGCAAACAGCTGTTGGAAGAATAGCGGGCGTTCTATTTGATTTAAATTGACAAAATTTTCGGGTTTTGGACTTGTGAACAGCGTTTAGAAGACTCCTACGATAACAATGATTAATGTTCGATACGATACGGAAGCGTATCGAGTGTTTATGAATAGCTATGCTGTTATCATTAAACAATCCCTAATCATCATCTGCCTAACTTTATCCCAACTATGTTGGGGTCAGCTTCCAATCTAACCGGATGCTGCTGAATACCAGTATTTTACATGGAGCGACTGCCTATCTGACCTTCACAACCCAGTAACTGGGTAATACGATACCCCTGGATAAGACTGGTTGTCAGACTTTCGGGCTTCTGCCGATCCGTAACGACTGTTTACATATTAAACAATGAAAATGTTTTGTAAACGCTTAACAATAAGCAAGGGCAAAGGTCTAAAACAAATTGTATTGTTAATAAAAAGGAGTACATTTTCCTGTACAAGTAAGTAGATAATTATTTAAAGTTACAGCTATTTTGCACGTGAATGAGTTAATGTAAGTCTTGACGTAATACGGTAGGCACAATATAATCGACTTCTTTTCGCGTATGTTCAACGACAAAGTTTATTTCCCGTTTTTAAAGAAACTGGAAAATGACAGGGTTTTGAGGATGCAATGTTGCATGCTCCGGAAGCCTTACCTATTAGTACATTTACAGTGGCAGATGCACGAAGCACAGTTGTTAAACATACATGGGTTGTAGAATGACATGCATAAGAAGTAGTAGCAGTTGAAAATTTGCAGGTTATTATTTGGTCTTTATGTATGTGCGTGTAGTGCTTAACTGCTTACCTAACCCATCTGAATGCCGAGTGCTTTGAAATCCACGTAGATAAATGATTTTATATCAGTTTGCGTAAACACTTTTACACGTCAACCATGTTATAAAAATCAGTGTTTATCAAACGCCTACCTATTTTAGACCATTGACACAAACGTTCATATTTCGATAAATCAATTTTTAAGAAGGCTATATTATAATGGATATTTAATTTTGTCTCATTTCTCAATATCCGTAGGTACATTGTGTTGTTCAGGTGGCCTCAAGGTCTATATCCGAAACTGAATGTCCATCTCTTCTTCAGCTTACCGTGGTCCCATGTTAGGTACGCAAGTAGTGTTCAGCGCAAAATGTTTACACATCCTCTTCTCCAATTCTATGGAGAATCTTCTAACATTTGATTGAGGAGAATTCTTCTCGTCTGTCAGCTGTTACGCTATATTTCACTCTCTTTTCATTTATATTATCCTTCATTCATCGTTTGTTGGTTCTCCCTCTCCATCCATCAGCATTTACATTCGTTACTCTTTTAGTCACATTCCTTTTCATAGCATCTCCATGTATGTTATGTTCAATTTGATATTTTTTGCCACTAAACAATGTTTACACACCTATACAATGTTTACAGGCCTGATGGTCTAGTGGTTAGTGACCCTGACTGCTATGCCGGCGGTCGTGGGTTCGATTCCCACCCAGGACAAATGTTTGTGTGATGAGCACGATCATTTGTTCTGTGTCTGGGTGTAATTTATCTATAATATGTATGTATTTAGAAATATATAAGTATGTTTATCAGTTGTCTAGTACCCATAACACAAGCTCTGCTTAGCTTGGGACTAGATGGCGTTGTGTGATAGTTGTGGAATATTATATTATATTATTATTATTATATTATTTTTCCGTCAAGGTGAGAGCAGCGTCACACCAGAATACCAGGAGGCTTACCGCCGGTCTATCAATGACCCTGAAGGCTTCTGGGGCGAGGTTGCCCAAGAGTTGGAGTGGACCAAACCTTGGGAAAAAGTGCTGGACAACAGTAACCCGCCGTTCACGAAATGGTTAGTAGCAACGCCCACATAAGCATTTCGTCGAAAGGAGATGGGTCCATCCCATTTTGACGAAATGCTTATCCACCTTCCATCCCGGATGTAAGGACCAAAGATGCATGTTGTGTCTTCAAGAACAGTTAAGAGCCTTTGTGGCAATAGACTTAGTTCTTATTCATCATCATCTGTCTAGCCTTTTACCAACTATGTTGGGGTCGGCTTCCAGAACCGGATGCAGTTGTAATATACAAACGAACGACTGCCAATCTGATCTCCACACACCCAGTTAGAACGGCATGTCCTAGAACTGAAAATAAGGCGACATGTGGCATATACCAACCCGCACTGGGCCCGCGTGGTAGATAGCCCACTCCCTCTCGAAGAGAGGAGGCTTTTGTACCAGCAGTGGGAACACTGGGCAGTGGGACTGATTATGCTATTCATGATGCATAAAGAAGGTATACCTACTGTATTTCGAAAGTACGCACTACGAGACATGTCAATAGGTTTTTCTTTCTAGAACATCGTATTATGCATAGATCTAGTTTTGATCGGTTGACAGTTTCATGGAATTAACATACGTAAGTTATGTAAAGTCGCATTGTGTACCTATAATAATTATGAAAATCATTTGTTGTTAAAGGCTTGACATGACTAACATTTAATTAAAAGAACATTACTCACGTTAAATGACGACGCTGAAATCAGCGGATTTTTTGTATTATATTACTTTCGGTAGGCATCTATTCGAAATGGCTTTCTTCGCCCAAATCATAGCCACGTAAACATTTGTCTTAGGGTCAATTCACACCGCGACGCGACGCGGCGCGCAATTTTCAAGATAGCAATACAATTATAGACCTTACCTTCTACACAAAAAGGTACATAATTCTTTGTGCCTACTACGTCGAGCTACGTCTCGCGGCGCAGCGCGGCGCTGCGCGGCGTCCTCACTGATGTGTACCTTTTTGTGTAGTAGATAAGGTCTATAATTGTATTGTTATCTTGAAAACTGCGCGCCGCCTCGCGTCGCGGTGTGAACTGACCCTTATCTATGCTAGTATTCCCCTAGGCCTTAAAAAGGACTAGCGGGGTAGTTGTGTACCACTTATAAAATGCGTTATTTAAGTTGTTGAACAGACGAATTTTTCTAACATATGAAGCAATGGATTAAAAATGTTCTTCAATACTCTCGGATTGTGATTGAAAGTGTATTACGCAATTATGGTGCAGCTCTTCTATTCGAAGGGACATTAGGCATGGACAGCTTGAAGCAGTCAGTATCTACTGCTTCAAGCTGCGACTGCATAGCAAACTACAGTCTTCTACGTACACACATACACGGAACCGCTCGAGCAGTCGCGACTGCTTCGTGCGGTCAAGCAGTCGCCAAGCATACACTGACTGCGCAAGCTGTCGACTGCTCTCGCGCAGTTACCTCCGCCCGCGCTCTTCATTCCATGACGCGTATGTTAAGGCCGGCAATAAAAACAGCAGAGCAGTTGATACCGACTGCTGCAACAGCAAGTAGGCAGATATCAATGGCAGCTTCAAGCAGTCCGTGTATGTTGATCACTGGCGTACTGCTGGAGCAGTCCGTGTATGGCCAGCCTTAGCATCAAAATTGATTTGATTTTGCTAGCAAGTGTGTGACAGTGATCATAACGATTAAAATTAATCATCATTCTTCTAATAAAATGAGAATACCACGGAGACCATTCTAAATCATTGTCTATTCCTCAGGTGGGTAGGTGGGGAGATGTCAGTATGTCACAACGCAGTGGACCGTCATGTTGCCAGTGGCAAGGGTGATCAGGTAGCGCTCGTGCACGACTCCCCCTTGACCGACACCGTCCGGAAGATCACATACTCCGAGATTAAAGAACAGGTCAGTCCCTATTTCTTTGCTTATGGCTGTTTTTCCCATTGCCATGGCATCTATATTACTTATCTGTATTGCGCCTTTGGTCTCGCGGTCGTAAGCAAGACTGCTAAGCGTGGGGTCCTGGGTTCGATTTCCTAGTCGGGAAAAAGTGTAAAAAAAAAGGGAAAGCAAACATATTAGTATTCATCATTCACAAAATCCATCCATCTTCTCTGTAATCTGCCTCTTGTCTTACAGCCATCATTCATAAGATTACCACTTTCCTCGTCAGGAACAATTTTGCAAAAAAATATATTTCTTTCAACCCGTAACTTTGTTGTCTACAATCAGGTGTCCCGACTGGCCGGTAAACTGGCCTCCCTGGGCGTGACCCGAGGTTCTAGAGTGCTGATCTACATGCCTCTCATTCCTGAAGCCATTATCTCCATGCTGGCTACGAACAGGATAGGAGCCATCCACTCTGTTGTTTTTGGAGGTAAGATTTGATCCCCAGTCTTCTAGCTTTTGGCCGTGGCAGAGTGATTATTATCTATAAGTGTATTTATTTATTATATTCAAAACATTTTTTGCATAGAGCAACAAGATGTACGCAAGTCGTCTTAGTAGCAAAGGTTCTACTTGAAAAACTCTTTCCATTGGTATATAATTATCTTATGGCTATTGGGGTTCAGGGCAGAAATCCATATTTCGGGGTCCATTCTCCTTTATTAAATACTAGCTTCTGCCCGCGACTTCGACCGCGTGAAATTCATACTTTCCTCTAAAAATTTCGGAAATGTATGTAGGTATAATCTTTATCATTTATTTAGATAAATAAGTATTCAGGCCAATTTTTTAGTTTATAGATCAAAGGAATCAGATTTTTCAAATAAACTGTATCCCCGCTTTTCACCCCCACAGGGGTGGAATTTTGAAAAATGTTCGTGATGTGTTCATAACTTGACTCAAAGACCTATACCCATTTTCGAGTTAATGGATGGAAGCAGTAATATCCACCCCTTAAACTTTATTACTTACCATTTCCCACCTTGGTAGGAGTCGATTTTTGAAAAACCCTGAAACACATACTTGTTTTACTTTTTGTTTTAGTAGTACCGAGTTTCGAGTTATTCCGACAAAGGGTTACATATTTTTCAAACCTATCAACTTTGTCACCCCCTAAATCCTCTGTAAGGGGTTTTTTTCAAACTAAAAGTGACAATCTTTATTATTTACTGACCCAAATATTGCCAAGTTTCATGTTTATCAAATAAATAAATAGGTTTTTTCATATAAACTGTATCACCGCTTTTCACCCCGATAGGGGTGGAATTTCGTAAAATCGTTTGGGATGTGTTCATTACTTGACTCAAAGATTATTTGTACCAATTTTCGAGTTAATCAAACCACGCAGTAAAATCCTCCCATGTAAAATTAACTATCCCTTTTCACCCCGTTAGGGGTATATTTTTGGGAAACCCTGATACCTACACGTTATTCTTTGTTTTTGGTCTATAAATATTGAGTTTCGAGGTAATCGGACCACGCGTTACAATTCTTCCATTTAAATCTTGACGCCCCCAATCCCCCTGTAAGGGGTAGTTTATAAAAACAAAAAATGCCAAACTTTATAATTTACTTTTATGAGTTTTTTTTTTTAAACTCATAAAAGTAAATTATAAAGTTTGGCATTTTTTGTTTTTATAAACTACCCCTTACAGGGGGATTGGGGGCGTCAAGATTTAAATGGAAGAATTGTAACGCGTGGTCCGATTACCTCGAAACTCAGTATTTATAGACCAAAAACAAAGAATAACGTGTAGGTATCAGGGTTTCCCAAAAATATACCCCTAACGGGGTGAAAAGGGGTAGTTAATTTTACATGGGAGGATTTTACTGCGTGGTTTGATTAACTCGAAAATTGGTACAAATAATCTTTGAGTCAAGTAATGAACACATCCCAAACGATTTTACGAAATTCCACCCCTATCGGGGTGAAAAGCGGTGATTCAATTTATATGAAAAAACCTATTTATTTATTTGATACATGAAACTTGGCAATATTTGGGTCAGTAAATAATAAAGATTGTCACTTTTAGTTTGAAAAAAACCCCTTACAGAGGATTTAGGGGGTGACAAAGTTGATAGGTTAGAAAAATATGTAACCCGCTGTCGGATTAACTATTGTCTACATTATAAAGGAAACCACCGTGTAAAATTTCAGCTTTCTAAGTCTAAGGGTTTGGGCTGGGCGTTGATGAGTCAGTCAGTCAGTCAGGCCTTTTGTTTTTATTTATATATATATATATATATATATAGATAGATAATAAGATTGTTTATACGTTTAATCTAAATAACTTATTTCGAGATTCATCATACATTGTGTTGTCTTCTGCGAGAAAAAGATTTCTCAAAATCAATTTAAGTCAATTTCTCTCTCCAAAATTTAGAATTAAAGGACCAATTTATTTTCGACTCAGGTTTCGCCGCCAGGGAGTTGAGGACAAGGATCGAGCATGCTGAACCTACTGTCATCATAGCTGCCAGTTGCGGGGTGGAGCCTAACAAAATTGTCAGGTAATAGAATACTCCATCTGCTGCTCCATCAGGAATTTCTCAGTAGCCTCCTTTTACAAGAGACTCAAGCAAAACTGGTGAAATGTAAGTGTGCTACGAGTATATAGGTGCAGTCGTTATGTTATTGTATGTTAGAATATTACCGGACGATGATCGTCCTCTAAGTTTTTCTAAGGTTAAACTACGGGTAATCGCGTAACACACTATCAGTAGCAATGGGTTTCAATTTTGACAGTTCAACGAGATTCTTTGCGTTATTTACGTTTTTGAGCAGACACATTTTCCGAACATTTTATTTTTTTATTGTTTATTAATCAAAACAAGAAGAGTTTACAAGAGTTTGTTAAACATACCACACAAACCATCGCGGGTTTAACAGCAGTATGGCAGACACGGCAACTCGGTGCCACTACATATTAATTATTAATTAATGAGCAATTAGGTATAAGTAGGAACAGATTTTTTTTCTAGATCGCACTGCAATCTAGAAAATATTTTTTTAATACCTTTGAACAGTTATTCGCTTTTAACACATTGCAGATTTCCATAGGTAAATCATTTATATGATGGTAACATGCATTCCCCCGTCCGTGCTCCGTAAACATCATTAGATTTAGGTTCGATAAATATGGCTAAGTATGTCAAACAACGCAGCGACAATATGAAGCAATGGATTAGCAATATTCTTCAAAATGATACAGATTGAGATAGATAGTTTGTTACGCAATTAGGGTGCTGGGTAGGTACTTAATAATAGGTACCTACCAGGCTACGGGATAAAACGTATCCTATGTCCTAATCCAGGTCATGGTCTACCCATGTGCCAAATTTCATCGAAATCCGTTCAGTCTTTTTAGCGTTAAAACGAAACACACAAACAAAAAAACTAAACTTTTCTCGTTAAAATATTAGTGTGACTTTTAAATTCAATATTTTGAATAGTAGGTAAATAAATTATCCTTTATTTTTATATCCCTAGGTACAAGGACATCCTAGACGAAGCGCTATGCCAATCAGACTTCCAGCCAAACAGTTGCATCATCTTCCAGCGTCGAAGAGTGCTGGAGTGTACCCTAGAACCCGGCAGGGATATCAACTGGGAGGAGGCTCTGGAAGCAGACCCTGTACCCTGTGTCCCTGTGGAGGCTAACGAACCCCTGTACATTTTGTATACATCAGGTAAGACACATAAATACAATAAAAAAGTCCCAGTTACCGCATTATTTATGGAAATGACGAAGGCGTTCGATTTTGTACATCATAGAACACTTGTCATAAAATTAAGTAAAATTGAAATTAGGGGCAATGTCCTGGAGTTCATTAAGTCGTACCCAGTTAGTAGAAAACATAGCAAAATTATATGTCATAGAATCAAAACAGAACAAACCTAGCTATCGAAACAAGAATGTATAAATTACGGCGTACCGCAGGGGAGTATACTTGGTCCGTGTTTATTCTTATGTTATATAAAGGATATTCCCAGAACCATATAACACCCTTCGACCCTATTTGCCGATGATTGTACTACAATATTTTTAGGAAAAAACTTAGACAGATATGAAAATGGGATAAATAATAGTTCAGGCTTAATTATTCAATGGGCCAACTGATAACAACGAAATGTATCGGTTAAAAAGATGTATAATCAGGTATGTAAATTCTTTCCACTCAATGCTCAAGCATTACTTAAAACTAGTTTCAACCAATCAAATGGCTTGAATCTAGTGTTAAGTAATGCTTGAATATTGAGTGACGTTCTGTAATTCGGGACTAAGTGTTTCAATTAATACTGAAATTATAATTCTAGCTAATGATTGAATAGGAATGAGGTAATTTCAGGTTCAATGTCAGTAAACATCAGTCTAGACTTACAAAACTAGGACTTAACCATTAGATTACAGTACTTAACATTTTGTTTTAGCGTGTTATCGAGTGATTCCGGTTAGATTTATTTCGGTCTAAAATTATTCGGGATACGTAGTATTGAAAAAGTGCTTTTGATATAAAAAATTGGTCCTTATGTCCGTCTTTCTAAGTTAATCTAGGACATCACTGTCATCAGTGAAGGAAAACATGGTGAGGGAACCTGGACTCTCTGAAATCGCCAATCAATGCTCGTGCCTTCTCTGTATGAGGCCTTTGCCCAGCAGTGCAACGATAATAGGCTGGTATTAGGTATTAATCCAGGGGTTTGTGGCTAAGTAGTAACAGCTACACGTGTCGACTGATCAGGTTAAGCTACGCTTGCCGTGGTTGTTCCGTCGATGGGTGACCATCTTTTCTTACCAAGACTCCTCCGTGCCTCGGAAAGCACGTTAAGCCGTTGGTGCCGGCTGTCATTCGTGAATCTTTGACAGTCGTTACCTACGGGTCGTCATCTTTGACAGTCGTTACCTAAACCTGAAAGTCTGCGAACCAGTCTTACTAAGGGATATCATACTACCCAGTAATTTTGTTGTGGAAATCAGATAGTCGCTTCATGTAAAATACTGGTATTCAGCTGCATCCGGTTAGACTAAAAGCCGACCCCAGCATAGCTGGGAAAAGGCTAGACAGGTGATGGTATTAGGTGTTACATCCGTACACCGTCCTGTACCGTATCGCCCGTTACTTTCAGTTCAGGGTACCTAATTACGTAGAAATGGCTCTCATTTTGACAGTTCAACAACATTCATTCGTTCATTTTTCTATTCTATTCTTCTATTCATTGCGTTATTAACGTTGTTGAGCAAACAAATTGTTCGAACATATGAAGCAATGGATTAGCAATATCCTTCGAAATAATTTATGTTGAGATTGATAGTGTGTTCCGCAGTTAGGGTAATAGCTTTAACCTATCGTCTTATTTTATACCACAAGAGACCAACCACCACGAAACCTAGGTCTGAAATCGTCACCGCGCAGTCGGCGCAGTGAGCAAACGTCATCAAAGCTCGTTCATTCTTAATCTGAGAAGAAGCCTTTGCCTTTTGTCCTGCAGTATTTATTGTCCTGCAGGGCAAAAGATCTTATCATATACCTACATATTATAAAGTCGCTTTTCGTGTCTATCTGTCTGTTTGGCTGCGTTGTACTTCTAAACTACGCAACGGATTTTGATGCGGTTTTCATCATCATTTATAGAATGTATTCCGTTAGGTTTGTGTGTATACTATTACAATAATATCCTGGGGCACTATTAACAGTGAAAGCGTTAAGTAAGTCTTGGCAACCGTCATCATCATCTGCCTAGACTTTTCCCAACTACCTATGTTGGGGTCGGCTCCCAGTCTAACCGGATGCGGATGACTTGCAGTCTTGGCAACCAATTAACATGAAATGTTTTTCGTGGGATTACACTTAAAGTCTTACATACAGGATGAAATTGAATAGGTGCGCCAAATTAAAATATCTGATTCAACGTGTTATAAAGACAATTTAAAGCATGTCATTAAAGAAAGGAATGCACATATATAATTTACGTACGCGTAGGCAAGCGATTTGGCAGTGTCGCCGCGCGACCTTTTTTCGTAGGAACGGTCATAATTAGGTAAATGACCGCTAGTTCACCTCGTTGCCAACTTGCTTCAGGTAGTGTGAAGTCTGCGGTAAATGGATTGCTTATCGGGCGTGCGCTAAAATTGATACTTTAATTTTCTTCTTTGATTGTATAGATTTATGATATTATTAACCGACTTCAAAAAAAAGGAGGTTCTGTATTCGACCCGTATGTATGTTTGTATGTCCGCGATTTTCTCAAAAACTAATGAACCAATTTTGATAATTCTTTCACTAATGTGATCTACATACTTTCAGGAAGGTTTTAGTACTATATATGTAATTAACTTTAATTTCGGAAGTCGGTGTCTAAGAACGAAAATGCGGAACCGACGACACCGACTTCTGAAATTAAAGTTATTTATCAATTTGTAGTGCTTTTTTTTTTTGAAGTCGGTTGTTTTTTTTTTGTAAAAAAGTTTTTTGGTTTTACTGGAACACCGGTAATTCTTGTTTACTTAAAGGCAATGACTTAGTTTGCACTATCTAAGACGATAATTACAAATTGTTTCAAGAATTTAGGTTTGCAAATAAAAATAAAAATCTTTTATTTACAAACTACATAGTCCCACATTGTGATAGTGTCTACAATTATCTTATAAACTATGTAAGTATATATGTACTTAGGAAACAAAAAAAAGGTGATAGTTTCATTGAGCCCCATGTAATACATGAAGCTCGATAAACCTACCCATGGTAGGTCCATCCAGTCTTTCAGCAAACACCCTCAAGATACTGTTGGTGCTTCCTCCCACTCTGCGTGTTATCGACACCACCTTCTTACGCCTTATTGCATAAAAACTTTTTAACAAAAATACAACCGACTTCCAAAAGAAATACTACAAAGTAAAAAATAACTTTAATTTCGGAAGTCGGTGTCTTTGGTTTTGTATTTACGTTTTTTGCCACCGACTTCCGAAATTAAAGTAATTTTTTACTTTGTAGTGTTTCTTTTGGAAGTCGGTTGTATTTTTGTTAAAAAGTTTTTATTTCACGCTTTTTAGTAGGTCTGCTTATAATTTATCTAAGTTACAATAGCCTAGTGTCAACTTGCTCATCGCCCTTTACAAAATATTGCTTTTCGCGATGCAGGGAAGTTAATTGTTGAGGAGTTCTCCTGGTCCACCATCAGCTTCATATTACCTACCATTCACATCGTGGCGAGCATAAATTGCTTAGCAACCAGTAATCGAATCGCAACCCGTGAAATACTTAGATATTACTGAGTAGTTCCGGTGGCCATCTGTGGTCTTCATCATCAGTTCCATTTCACCAAATGGTGCTTTCCAAGAGCAAATGCACGAGTTACTACAAAAAATACCCAAATCGCTATAGGTGTGCCTATAATATTTGAAGATTTCCTTCGATTTCTCCAGGATCCAATCATCAGATCCTGACTTGGTGACTATGGGACCACTTCAGAAGTATCTCCTTTCGAACAAAAAAATAATTTTGAAAATCGGTCCACAATTGGCGGAGTAACCGCGTAACAAACATAAAAAAAAAACATACCGTCGAATTGAGAACCTCCTCCTTTTTTTGAAGTCGGTTAAAAATAGTCGTCAGTGTGCGCATCGGCGAACATACCTGACGCACTACAATAGGGTGGAAGCCTTAACAGCACCCTAAAGGTATTATTAGATTGTAAATGACAATTTATAATTATTATGTAACCGTTACTGCACCTCCTACTTATTTGGAGTGGGCGCAAGTTTTAAATTTCATCCTGTATAATTAAGAAAACTAGGTTTTGTCGTAAAAAACGTGCGAAGCAGGGGCGGGTCTCTAATGCTGATATAATAATATAAATAAACCTATTATATGAACGACCTCTGGCCCTAGCAGTAAACGACGCGCGACGTTCGAACGTCATTCATTGCGTTCAGTTGAGTAGGTATGACTTAATTGGGCTTTAGACCTTTGTTCTAGTCATTTATCATTATAATTGATAATCACTTTAACCGAGTATCCCTTTGTTACTGAAGTGGGTCTTTTTATCATATTATGTGAGACACGTGAGGGAAACATGGTTATTTTGTAGTTAAAGTAGGTATCTATTGTTTTTTGTCTGTAGAAAGTTTATTTTTAGCTGTCGCAAGTTAGAATAATTAAGTACCTAGGTTTATGCGTCTGTGACGCTTCGAACACAGGGCGATGCGCCTCAAGTGGAAATGGGCAGGACGTTTAGTTAGGTATGCCCGGGCCACACCAACGGGTAACGCCGATAATTATCGCGATGACGGACGTTAATTGCAGCCACAACTTATCGGCATTTCCCGTTGGTGTGGCCCGGGCATAACTAGACGTCTTGCCCATTTCCACTTGAGGCGCATCGCCTCATCTGGTGGCCAAGTGGTAACGGCCGCGACTTACGAGGTGTAGGTCGTAGGTTCGAACCCTGACAGGCGCTTTACTTTGTGTAAATTATTCCATCACCACTGCTCTCAAAACGGTGAAAGAAAACATCGTGAGGAAACCGGCATATCCTAGAACCAAAAATTCGAAGACATGTGACATCTGCCAACCCGCAGTGGGCCCGCGTGGTGGATTACGGCCCATTCCCTCTCACCGAGAGGAGGCCTGTGTCCCAGCAGTGGGAACATTATAGGCTGATTATGTGTGGCCTTGTGGAGTATAGTTCTTGTCAAAATGGCGACATGTTAAAACATCCAGATTTCTATACCAAATCTTAGTAAAATTTTAATGTAGATATAGATTACACTTAAATCCGGTACTTATAAATTCTCTAAATGATGGTGAAAAATCCATTGTGTAATTTATAAGATCTAAGCGGACAGACACGAAAAGCGACTATGTTTTATAATATGTGTAGATTTAATACTTACTGCATTCGCAATTTATTTGCCAAAAATGTAAATAAATAATGAGTTTATGGAAAAATAACTTTAAATCCAACAAAATAAAGTTCAGTTTACGCTACAACTTCAAACATTTTTATAACTTTATCAATAGTGCTAGTCACTCTGAAGTCAACTTAATTAGGTACGTACCATTAAAGTTGATATTATTTTTGTTTAACTTGAAATAATATTAATTTGAATCATAACTTTTATTTCATTTTCATTTCATTTCATAAATAAATGAAATGAAATAAGTATCATAATGTCTATTCAAAGTTATGATTCAAATTAATATTATTTCAAGTTTAAACAAATTAATACCAACTTTAATGGTAAGTAATTAAGTTGACTTCAGAGTGACTTACTTACAATTATTACTTACTTACAAATTTTTTTTTTTTTTTCTAAAACCAGGAACAACAAGCGCGCCCAAAGGCGTCCAGCGCCCATGCGGCCACGCAGCAACACTCTGTTGGACCCTGCGCACAGTGTACGGGCTCAAGAAGGGCGTCTGGTGGGCAGCGTCGGACTTGGGATGGGTGGTCGGCCACTCCTACATCTGCTACGGACCTCTGCTCGCCGGCGTCACATCTGTGCTGTATGAGGGCAAGCCGGATAGGACTCCAGATCCTGGACAGTATTTTAGGTAATATAATGGTGGCGGTTGAATGAAACCAACGATGACAGTTAGGAATTTATTCACTATAGACAATACTTAAGTTCTAGTGTACAAAAGTTGCCTAGACAAAACCTATGGGTGGTTCCAGGGATGGACTGCGGGGCTATCCTATCCCTTAACCTCCTAGCTCTGCTATTCCTGAGGCAGTGGCGTGCATTGGTTTTCAGAATAGGTAGGCACTAGGCCGGGTCTAGTCTAGACAAACACGGTCACTAATCAGAAAAAAGAAGTGAGGTCAAAAGTGTGCTTATTTGAGTAGGCATGCCTACTTAAGGGTGATAAATTGCGAAGGTCGAACGTCATGGTATTACGCGGGAGACGTACGTATTTTTAATTTTGTCGTAGTAAAGACCGATGACAATGTGCGAATAGTACGGGAGCCGAGTAGGCCGTCCGGCGACTGCCTACTGCCGCGCGTGTTTTTATGAACATTTTGTTTTTTGTTAGGTATGATAATTTACTGAGTTTCTTAATTGTGGGGCACACACTAAAATATAAATGACAGGCTTATGTTGATATATCGAGGTAGGCACTGCTTATATGCCTATATGCAATGCACGCCACTGTCCTGAGGGCGACGGGGCCTCCGCTCAAGTCAAGCTTATGGCAACAGTGGTGACTGCGGGGCTATCGACCACTGTGCCTTCTAAGCTGCGAGTATTTTACTACCTCCTTGATTCATTTTTAGGGTTTCTTACCTAAAGGGTGCCAACGGGACCCTATTACTAAGCGTCCGCTTTCCGTCCGTCTGTCTGTCAGCGGGCTCTATTTCATAACAGGGAGACAGTTGAAATTTTCACAGTGTGTATTTCTAAATAAAATAAAGTTAAAAATAAATAAAATAAAGTTAAAAATAAAAGGGGTCCCGATGCACGTGTTTTTTTTTTAATATGTAGTGTCAAATGTTTTACGGTGGTACAGAATCCTTCGTGTACTAATCTGACTCGCTATATTTTTAATTGTTTAATTTTTACTGCCTTTTAAAATAAAAGGACACAATAAGTTAGGGCCTTACGGATTGCGAGCGTCCTCAAAGCGGAGAGGGCGCGCAATGAACACGCGTCGCATTTGCAGCGAATTCGTTGCGGACGCGCAGCGAATTTGTTGCGGACGCGCAACGAGATCGACGCGAATGTTATTGTCAGTCTCGCGCTCGAGGTCGTTGCGCCCGGATGTGTCACCCAGTGCGCTCGCGCTTGCTAATTACCGACGGTTAGATAGATAGATATAACCTATAAATATGACTAATCAGAGCGACCGCCTGATTATTAACGAACTATTGTGCTTCTTACAATGTAAAGTGAACGTACTGGACGAAGAGGCACTAGTACATATCTGCGAATCGTACTATTCTACCAGGGACATCGATGCAGCCAAGGACATCATCCTGGAAGTGACGAACCAAAGGTCTGCTAGAAGAGGAGACGGGAAAGAGAAACGCGTGCTGAAGGACATAATCAAAACGTTGAAAGAAACGGAGCCTAACATTCTTCCAACTTTTGTGGCAAAGAAACTTAATCACCTCCCTCCAGTAACCTATGACTACGTGGATGTGAGCAGCCTGCTACAAAACATCCTAATTTTGAAGGAAGACGTTCACCGCATACAATTTGACTACGTAAAAACAGCAGCGATTACTGAAATAAACGAAAAATTTGAAAACCTTAAAGTGACTTCGAATGAACCCAATCGCGGTCGTGAAGAACATTCTAGTGACATTGTAAACAAAGAAAATATAACCGAAAAGCAACAACCTAAATCAGGGGGTAAGCGCAAAACCAAGAATAAAAATCGGGCAGTGCAGGTAGGCAACGAAAAGAAGTTCCAACGACAACAACCGCTTACGCCTGCTCACTCGATACCGTCTGACGTAATCTCAACTGATAAGAGGTCCTCGGCGCTGCATAAAATAACAGCTGATTTGAATGAACATAAGTCGTCAACGCACATGACAACGACTACACACGAGACTAATTACTGTGTGACCAGCAGTCCCATCCGTAGCACTGAGACAAATATTAATAACTTTCTGGAGACTATTATTGACGACAACTTTACAACTGTAATTGGCCGAAAAAAGAAACTTAGAGAAATAAGACAGAAGAATAACCTGGGAAAGGCAATATTGACATCTGACAAAATAAAGATAGCTCCAAAACTTTCATACATCTATGCATCTCGTTTTGAAACCGAGACTACGGAAGAAAATATCAGAGACTTTATAGAAGAAAGCGGACACACAGTCGTAAAAGTTGAAAAACTTAAATCGTACAAGGAAACTTCCTTTTCGTCATTTAAGATTACAATACAGCAAATCTTTGAAAACCACTTCTTGAGTGAGGATTTCTGGCCGTGCGGTGTGGAGTACAGGCGTTTCGGACTTAGGCGAAGGTATTCGGAATATCGCAACACCCCTGCTGAGGCCTAAAATGAAGGTTAGCATTGCCTCATTCAATTGTAGATCGGTTAAGCGCTCGTGTGACCATATCAGAGATCTTTGTAAAGACAACGAAGTGATTGCCTTGCAAGAACACTGGCTAATACCGGACGATCTGGATTACCTTAATAGCATCCATCCGGAGTTTGCGTACCATGGTTTGTCAGCGGTGGACATGTCTGCCGGCACCCTTAAAGGTCGTCCGTATGGTGGAGTGGCTATTTTGTGGAGGAAAACAACCTTTGCTAATGTGATACCGATCTACACGGGTTCGACGCGCGTAGCGGCCGTATGTATCCAACTTGAGGGTGATCGCAGTTTTATTGTGATGTCGGTGTACATGCCCACGGAAGATCCGGATAACCTGGCGCTCTTTACGGAATGTTTGGGTGTTGTTAGTGCTGTGATTGAGAATAGTGATGTGGAAAGTGTCTTGATAGTTGGTGATTTTAACGCAAATAGTTCTCGGTCTAATAGCTTATTTGGTAATGAGTTATTTGCTTATTGCCGCGATCAAAATTGGATATGTGCGGATGTTGAAGCGCTCGGTATGTACTCAAATACATATACTTATATGAGTGATGCGCATGGAACGTGCGGCTGGTTGGATCACTGTCTTGTCACACATTCTGCTTTTAATATCTTAAAGGATATTAAAATATTAAACGATGTTTCTTGGTCAGATCACTTTCCTATGATAATAAATTGCGATATTGATGGTATAGTACCGAAGTCTGTGCAAGAAAGTTGCAGTAAAATAAATAAGGTTATATGGGGTAATCGCAGTTATGAACAAAAATGTAAATATGCAGAACTGTGTGATAAGTATATTGATAGATATGACTGGCTGCACTTTCCATGCAATGGCCATGCATGTGATGGTTCAAGTCACCTGCCACACATAGATATTTACTATGAGCAAATTATTGACTGTATCTCACAAGCTGCTCTGACAACATACGTGGGTAAAATCTGTCATAAAAAGAAAAAGGTGATTGGCTGGAACTATCATGTGAGGGGCTTTCATGATATAGCTAGGGCATGTTTTCAGACATGGAACATGTATGGGTGCCCTAGGCAGGGTAAATTGTATGACGACATGCTATTGACCCGTAAAGAATTTAAAAATAAGTTGAAATGGTGCCAAATGAATGAAAACAAAATAAAGATGGACATCTTAGCCACACACCGGCATAACAAGGACTTTGTTAAATTTTGGAAAGAAACTAATAAATTGAAACTTAAACCTAGTATGCCGGTGTCGGTAGAAGGTAGTCAGGATCATAATGAAATTGCTGACTTGTTTATGAATAAGTTTAATCCGCCCACACCATGTACTGGGCTGGGTGGGGCCCGTGGTGGCTCGAGTGTAGGGTCACGCTCGAAATGTCAGCCGCGCGACACCAGTCGACTGCATGTCTCAGCAGACGATGTTTTCACCTGTGTTAAAGGCATGAAGCATGGCAAGTCTCCGGGCCACGACGGGCTCAGCGTTGAGCACATTTTGTTTGCTGGACCATTATTATTTGATAAGGTTGCAACATTTTTTAACTCTTGTATTGATCACAATTATTTACCGCAAAATTTTATGAAGACCACAGTGATACCTATTATAAAGAATAGAACTGGAGACTCATCTAGTCTGTCTAATTATCGGCCAATCTCATTAGCAACAGTGCTTTCTAAAATATTTGAACGCCTCATTTCTCATCATTTGAACGAAAATAACATTCCGTTAAGTGATGCGCAGTTCGGTTTTCGACAACGTATGTCAACCGACTTCGCTATATTTGCTCTTAAAAATACTGTTCATAAATATATAGCACGAAAAACCTCAGTGTTTGCGTGTTTTTTGGATTTAAGTCGAGCGTTCGATTCTATTAATTATGATATATTATGGGACAAAATGCGCGATACTAAAGTCCCCCGAGATATTGTAAATGTACTGGAATATTGGTACGACAATCAAGTTAACCAAGTTAGGTGGGGCAATGCTTATTCTAGACCCTACAGACTTACTTGTGGTGTAAGACAAGGGGGAGTAACCTCTCCCGTTTTGTTTAATTTATATGTCAATGAGTTGATCGAGGAGCTGAGCAGCTCCAGAGTCGGATGCAATGTTGGCGGCATAAGCGTAAATAACCTAAGCTATGCAGATGATATGGTGCTGCTCAGCCCCTCGGCCAATGGTCTTAGATTACTCGTGGGGATTTGTGAGAGATATGCGGCTGCTCATCAGCTGATGTACAATGTTCAGAAAACTGAAGTTATGATTTTTAAATATGGAAAGGGTCCTGAGACTGTATTACCCATCACTTTAAATAACTCTAAATTAAAAATTGTTAGCACCTTTAAGTATCTTGGACATATATTGAATGAAAATTTAACCGATGACAATGATTTGGAGCGGCAAAGAAGGGGCATTGCTTGTAGAAGCAACATGCTTGCCAGACGGTTTGCACATTGTTCCAAGCAAGTGAAAGCAACACTTTTCGAGGCCTACTGCCAGGCGTTCTACACCGGCCAACTTTGGTACCAGTACACGAGGAGAGCTTACAACTCACTTCGTGTGCAGTACAACAACGCGTTCCGGGCCTTGTTTAACCTACGTTGGCGGTGTAGCGCGTCTGGTATGTTCTTTGAAAACCGAGTGGGCGACTTCTTTTCCGTTCTGAGAAGGACGAGAGCTTCATTTCGAACACGATTGTTGAACTGTAAAAATAATAATATTGTAACCACTGTATTTCGCACAATTTTCGTGTCTAGAACAGAATTGTTCAATCTCAGTATTGACTACGATGTAATCAAGTGATGATGGTAATAATGACGAATTGATAATAATGACGAACTAATAATTTTAATTTTTGATTAATTAATGAATGATTTGTAATTTGTAATCTGTAATTTGTAATCTGGTTGAATTCTATATGGGTGTATAATACCTGAAATAAAATTATTTATTATTATTATTATTATTATTATTGTGCGTGTGTGTGGACGCCATTGTTAATATAATTGCGTCCACGCTGCTATTCGCAACGAATTTGCTGCGCATGCGCCGCGTGTTCGTTGCGCGCCCGCTCCGCTTTGAGGACGCTCGCAATCCGCTAGTATGATAAGGTCCTAAGGCGTGTACATAGATAGAACCAGTTGGTTTATATTATTTGCGGGGATCAAAGGACCACAAAACATATCCTTTTATTGTCAATACTTACGTCTTTTTTTTAGCTCGAATCTTCTTAACGTTTAACTGAATCGTACCATCAGGCCTTGTTTCCCTGAAAGGTTGGACAGAGGTAATGTTCCCACTGCCGGGACACAGATCATCCACCACGCGGGCCCAATGCGGGGTGGTAGGTGTCACATGTCTTCGAATTTTTGGTTCTAGGACATGCCGGTTTCCTCACGATGTTTATCTTCCCCGTATTGAGAGCAGTGGTCATGAATTTATTTAAGTATATAAAGTAAAGCGCCTGACTGGGTTCAAACCTACGACCTACAACTCGTAATTCGTGTCCGTTGCCACTGGGCCACCACTGTTCTCCGGGACATCGGGATTATCTTTGATTAATTATTTGCTAAGGTTCCTCTTCGTTGTTTTTTGCAGAATCATAGAGCAGCACCGTGTGAACGCCCTCTTCACGATCCCCACAGCATTCCGCGTCCTGAAGCGAGCTGACCCTAACGCCAAGTATGCCAGGAGGTACTGCAGCAAATCGCTGAAGACTGTGTTTATCGCTGGTGAGCACTGTGATCAGGATACTAGGGTGAGTTACTTACCTACCTACATATCTCGCGAAAGGACACGAGATAATTATGTAGGTAACATATCTCGTGTCCTTTCGCGCCGAGCATATGTACTGGGTTGTAAACCATTTTCATAATGTGCATTAATTCAGTTACACATATAAGGTAAGAAAATCGTGAAAAAAATATCAGCTGTTCCCTTCATTTATGTTCGCATAACTCGTCAAAATGTAGGGAACAGCTGATGTTTTTTTCGCGATTTCATGTTTGGTCCCATAGTAAAAGTTGTTCATAATGTTGAGTACAATGGAGAGAAAAACGGTGGAGATACAATGGAGAGAAAAATGGTAAGAGGAAAACGGTGATTAAAATTTCACCCTCTATAAGGTGCTATAAAAATATCTGCCACGGCTGCAATGGGAGACAGTATTCTGTATATAGATTACAGTAGTAAAGATATATTATTGATCTTATGTCATTTTTTTTTTCATACAAAAAAATGTGCGTATAAATTTAAAACACCGTCGTCGTCGTTTAAGAAACCGTCCGGCGTCCCACAGCACAGTAATTAGCTGTTGCCGCACCGTCGCGTCATTTCATTTCGCAAAATGTGACGAAGCGACACATCGCGCGTAGTTTGTGAACAACGTTATACAGAATAGAGTACTTAAATGTTTATTTAATTACTTTATTTTCTCAAATTGATTTTTAAACTATTCCGGGGTACATAATTTCTTCGCTACTGTAATCTACTCGTATATAAAAAATACTGTCTCCAATTGAAGCCGTGGCAGATATTTTTATAGCACCTTATCTATATTGTAACGGAAAAGTAAATTAAGTAAATTAATGCATTCATTGTCATGTAAGAATGATATTGACCTACGACTTAGCCCGACATTTAACTACGTGCGTTGTCCCTGCAACGAAATGGGGAAAAACTCAACTAGGTATAACGTCCAATTACAGTCCGGCTAGACATACGCGCCAGCACATCAAGCTACTCGAAACTGTAAAATTTTTTCAATCAACTTTGAATCTTATACCTTAATAATAAAGTTGTAAATCTATTAAATCAATTTGTCAGATTGTAGTAGGTAGCTTGTTGTGCTGGCGTCTGTAGATTATAATATAAGTGGATTCTCTGTGAGTCCGGCCATCGAGAGAATGCGTTCCCTGACACCTGTCAATGCGTCAGTTCTAGTGCTAATAATAAAGATCAAATTCGCAAAACACGTATTCGTTTGTATGAAACTGACAGGTATCAAGAACGCCTTCTCTCGTCGTCGGCCACTTCTATGTCACGTTGCCACGTCAAGTCTATCTATTTCTTAACAGAAGATCGGAGAGTAGGATTGTCATGAGATAAGTAGGTACAGTCAACAGCAAAAGTAGATGATGAAAATCAGAAATTCTAATGAACGGAGTTCGTGTCAGAATTGTGTGGCGTCGAAGTGATTCAAAAGTACCTATGTGATTGTAAATTATACCAAACATTTACTACTAGTAAGTACAGTATACTCCAAAAGTTATAAACTCAATCATCATCTACTTTTGCTGTTGACTGTACATAGTCAAAAAAGTTTAGAGACCTGTGGAGTTAGAGATAAGATGGAAAAAATTGCAAAATCCACCTTTTCCACCATCAGCGTCACCCATGGTGGCAGGTAACAGGCATGGTGACATGGTGGCAGGTAACAGGCATGGTGACAGGGTGGCAGGTAACAGGCATGGTGACATGGTGGCAGGTAACAGGCATGGTGACATGGTGGCAGGTAACAGGCATGGTGACAGGGTGGCAGGTAACAGGCATGGTGACATGGTGGCAGGTAACAGGCATGGTGACAGGGTGGCAGGTAACAGGCATGGTGACATGGTGGCAGGTAACAGGCATGGTGACATGGTGGCAGGTAACAGGCATGGTGACAGGGTGGCAGGTAACAGGCATGGTGACATGGTGGCAGGTAACAGGCATGGTGACATGGTGGCAGGTAACAGGCATGGTGACATGGTGGCAGGTAACAGGCATGGTGACATGGTGGCAGGTAACAGGCATGGTGACAGGGTGGCAGGTAACAGGCATGGTGACATGGTGGCAGGTAACAGGCATGGTGACATGGTGGCAGGTAACAGGCATGGTGACATGGTGGCAGGTAACAGGCATGGTGACAGGGTGGCAGGTAACAGGCATGGTGACATGGTGGCAGGTAACAGGCATGGTGACATGGTGGCAGGTAACAGGCATGGTGACAGGGTGGCAGGTAACAGGCATGGTGACATGGTGGCAGGTAACAGGCATGGTGACAGGGTGGCAGGAACATCGACGCGTAAACTGTAATATTAAAGCCTCGTATCCACTAGGCAACAATTGGCGCGCAACACGTGACGCTCAACATGTTCGGCAGCGTTGCACAACAGCGCACGACGTTGCCAGCTGGCGCGCAATATGACGCGCGGCTTGGACAACTGAGGGGCAATTCTCGTAATTTTAAGAACGTTCACAGTCTGATATCAGTCTCGATCTGTCAAAAATGCCTCTAATTTCTGTACATTTTGACAAGTTTTTGACATTTGTTTGTCGCCGAGATGAGACTGCGACTAGATTTTGAACATTTTAAATTACGAGAATTGGCCTTCTGATCATGCGTAGACAGACAACGTTGCTAAACAAAAGTTCCGCGCTAACTTTCAACATGTTGTGCAATATGTCGCGAGCCAAATGTTGCCTAGTGGATACGAGGCTTAACTACTACTTACTTGTTGTTGTACTGTATTATTTTGTGTGTAATATTTATTCCTTAATTTTTCACGATTGCACCTACCACTGTTTGTCTCTGCATCACCCAAAGGTTGACTGGTAGAAAATGCCTATGGCATTAAGTCCGCCTCTGTACATTTATGTGCTTGAAGTATTAAATAAATAAATATCTAATAAATAAACTGTAACCATGAATCCAGCAGATGATTCTAGACCCTCCTAGCGTACAAAATTTTCGTTTATGAAGTCTATAACGTAAACGAGGCGAAAGGAGCATTTAAGGATCATAACAGGTGGCGTTCTGTAGTTTCTGCCTACCCCTGTGAGTTTATGTACAGACGCCAGCACATCAACCTACCCGAATCTGTCAAATTTTCCCAATCAACTTTGAACCTTATGTTTTAGTGATAAAGTTGAAAATCTATTAAAGAAATTTGACAGATTGTAGTAGGTTGGTGTGCTGGCGTCTGTATGTGTGTATGTTAGGGCTCGTACACATATAGGTCCGTTTTTACTAGATCCGTTTTAACGGATCAGAATTGGCCGGAGTGACATGATTATTGAATCCGGAATACTGTTTTGTGTGTGAACTCGCTCATACAACTAGATACGCCATTAAATAACGGACCTGTAGAACGGATCGCTATGTGTACGAGCCCTTAGGGGGCGTCCATTAATTACGTTTGGTGATTTTTGGACACCCCCTCATCCTTTAGTGAGATATAAGAGATTTGGCTCGACCAATATCACGTGAGATTGTTCAAAATGCGTATTTTCAGTGTAAATACGTTAATCTATGCTTCATTGCGTTGGATTTATTAAAAAAAAATTGTTTCATTATTATTTAAGACCAGTTAAGACTCAATTCAACCCAGTTTTCTCGCAATTTTACACTGTTTCTTACGGAAAAAAAAATTACGTGATACTTGCCAGGATCCCCCCTCTCCCCCACGTGAGATTGGGTGAGAATCGGGTTGACTCCCTGTCCCCCCGCCCCCTCCCCCCCCCAAACCTTACATAGACCAGTCGCCATAATTCCTTTATGCTTTTTATACAGCAATGGGCAGAGCGTATATTCGGCGTGCCAGTCCTGAACCACTGGTGGCAGACGGAATCAGGGTCACCCATCACGGCACCATGCATGGGGTACGGTGTCAAGGCCATACCACCACATTCAGCTGGATATCCGGTTCCAGGATATGATAGTGAGTACCTGAATTATATCTTTGAAGTTTTAAAAATCAATTTTTCTACCTAGCGTTTTATCAACTATGTCGGCTTCCAGTCTAAGAAGATGCAGCTGAATGTCAGTATTTTACATAATATGGAGCGACTGCATATCTTCTAACGCCCTCAACCCAGTTACTGGGTAACACTGGGTAAGTTTTTCAAAAGAAACATACGTAAACCTTCTTTTCACGCGGTATCAACTTATAGGTAACAAACGACAACAGCGTAGCATTATTTTAATTAAAACTATATGGAAGAACTCGTGGCCTAATAGCTAATAGTTAGGCTTTAGAAAGAAATTAATCACACTAATATTATAAAGGCGAAAGTTTGTGAGTGTGTGTGTTTATATGTTTGTTACTTCTTCACGCTCAAACGGCTGGACCAATTTTGATACAATTTTGTATGGAGGTAGCTGCCACCCTGGATTAACATATAGGCTACTTTTCATCCCGATATTGCCAGGGGGTCCAAGCTTATGCGGGTGAAACTGTGGGGCGCAGCTAGTTTGATATAAAAGTGAGCATCTGATTTATCTCTGAAGTTTACATGTGGCAAGGCCCCCAATGACTTGTCAAAAATGGTCAGGAACGGGTGACTGACCGTTTTTAGGTCATGACGTAGCTCCCTGGATTGAATGGATTAGAAAGAAAAAGAAAAGAACGCTAAATAATACAATCCTCGGCTACTCTCATCCAGATACTGCCAACCACCATATGGAGATTGTAGCTTCACCTACCCTGAGGGCATCACACTTTACATTTGTTGATTCGTTATCTAGAGCCGCTTGCCTATAAAATTTTAGTAAACGATTACGACCCACATGCGTGGAAATTGTGGAAACTTTACCGTGTAGGAATGCTTTTGTAAGAAAGAGAAGATTTTTTTTTAATAACCGACGAAGTGAAGTGGGAGTGGACCGGACACGTCTCACAAATGCAAAGATCGTCACTCACTGGACGCCTGAGGCAGGACATCGCCGTCGAGGTAGACCAAGGCGAAGGTGGTGTGACGATCTAATATCATTTGCAGGGCCAGCATGGCCAGAGATCGCACAAGCGAAGTTTTGGAAGAAAAAAGGGTAGACCTTTGCAATGGGACACGAAATAGGCTAACAAAAAAAAAAATATCCGACAAAAAATTTAGAATAATTTGCTGAATATTATGGTAACAGTTCGCGCGTCGATGTTACACGGGGTATATATATCTTAATTTTTTTCGAGTTTCTGAATCTTAAACGTTACAATGCTTTCCAGTTCGTGCCCTCAAAGAAGACGGCTCAGAATGTCAACCAGGTGAGGTTGGCAGGCTGGTAGCCAAGCTACCTCTGCCTCCAGGTTTTGCCTCTACTCTGTGGCAAGCGGATAAAAGATTCAAGGAGACCTACTTCGAGACATATCCGGTAAGTTTTTTTACAATCCACATTTAGTATCTAGTAAAAAAATTACTTTCAGTTTTGTAAGCCAGATAGTATTTATCAAATTTTAAGCGGTGGCAGGAGTGCCAGGCGATTTTATAACATGTGCGGTGCATAAAATTAACTGTAACCTTATCCTGCCCTGCACTTTAACTGGCATTGATATCGTCGAAGAAACGAAACGAAACGGTCCTTTTCGTTCTCCTTAATTCAAAATTCGGCCTATTCGTTTTTTTTAGAAACTTAGTTTTTTGACCCTCATGTGAAACTAGCGGAAGCGTACGTACGCGGTATTTAACAACATTACTTACGCGGAATTGGACTATCAACGACGATATGTAAATCAAAGACCAATGCCCCTGATTTGTTAATTTTGTAACATAATTCGGTGACAAATTATGCAAGGTCAGAGAACAATTTGCTATTATAATTCCATTAAACAATACTTACTTGAAGGTGTAAGTACTTATTATGTCCAAAAGGTTGATTGACCGGAAATTAATTCGCGTTCGCGAACTTTGGGAACATTAGGTATCAATACATTACGATACAACTAACGGTAGGTAGCTTGAACAAAGAAAATCAGTGAAGACATAGTTCTTTTACTTTTTCAGGGTTACTACGATACTCAAGATGCTGGCTGGATAAGCTCCGAAGGCGCAGTTTGGGTGGTTGCCCGAGCTGATGATGTCATCAACGTAGCAGGCCATCGTCTTTCCACTGCAGCTCTCGAAGATGTGGTCCTGCGACATGCCAGGGTCGCTGATGCTGTAGTTGTTGGAGCCCCAGACCCTACCAAGGGTGATGTTCCACTCTGCCTATATGTTATGAGGCCTCCCCAAGATGGTATGTGATTTATTAACGATCTGATGAAAACCTAGATTAAAGCTTACGAGTTATTTTCAGAACAGATGGCCGATGGGGCCGAAAGGTTCTGGAGTGGCGACCGCGTACCGGAAGGCGTAGCGTTGAAAGGCCTCCCACAAGGTGGACCGACGACCTTGTGAAGGCCGCAGGAACTCGTTGGATGCGAGAAGCACAAAACCGGTCGAAGTGGAGGTGCTTGGGGGAGGCCTATGTCCAGCAGTGGACGTCTTTCGGCTGAAATGATGATGATGATGATGAGTTATTTTCCCTCTCTTTCATCGTTATTTTGGTTTATTGTTGGAATTCCATTGGTTCAAAGACTTTAGAATCTCAAGTAATAGGTAATTAAAAAATTTGTTAAATTAAGACCCCATTATATTGTATTCGTGTCGAATCTACCGATTTTGTTCACAGATGAAGAAATCGTAGCCGAGAGCACAGTAACTCAAGAGTTGATCGCGTTAGTTCGACACTTGATCGGTCCGATCGCAGCATTCAGGAAGGCAGTAGCTGTTCCTGCATTGCCCAGGACTAGGTCAGGAAAAGCGCTCCGAGGAGCCATCGCCAAGCTGGCTAGGTCTCAACTAGTGAAATTACCATCTACGATAGAGGACCCCACCGTATTTGGCGAAATCAAGATCGCTTTGCAAAAATTCGGTTACGCGATTGATGCTCCTGATCCCGAATTGTAATTTGTCTAGAGAAATGTTATATTAGTTCATACATTCATACGGCATGGCGAAAAGTTTCAATAAATACAGTTTTTTCTTTCTGGCAACATTTAACTTCCTGTCAGACTTTTGGTTCTGTGTGCTTCGATCATTATTGAGCTTCGATCATTATTGATCGAAGTCTGTGTGCTGTGTTTTGGAGGAATAATAATTGAGAGTTCCTTTTATACGCTTTTAGCGAAACTGTAATTTTTACTTACTTACTATTTATTTTTATTCCACTGTGATAGAAAGCTAAAGTTATATAGCTTTTTATTTTTTAAATGTAGTTATTGTAGTAATACGACCTACGTACCAAAAATCAGTGTTATTGTTACGAATAGATAATGTTTATGAATAGTTCATGTGTAATTTTTTTGGCATAACATTATTTTGAATTTTGTTATGGATGGCTTTTAGGGGCTATTTTTGTACTAATTTGATTCATTTCACTGTAAAACATTTTCATTTAATTAAATTAGTTAACTATTAAAAATATAAGATTATCATCTAGTCTAGGTGTTCTTTATATTATTAACCTTATTTTATTTTTAATGTTCGAGACACATTCAAATAACTTGATTGATCGTTCGCTAAGTAAGCGTAAGTACTCTTGCTAAAATATTAATACCAGCTATAATTCATGTAATTTAGATGTGTCAACGTTACTATTTTATTTTAATAAATTATTTTAGATACCTACATTTAATTGTAAGATGAATAATGATTTTGAAGAACGATAAATGGATAGGGTACTTGTATTAGTATTCTTTGGTTTTTTGTTTTATTACCTAAACTTATCCTCCTGACTATGATTTGCTACATTGGTTCTATCGCGGGCAAAACCTGGATGAGGCTGGCACAGGGCGTGGGGGTTGGCACAAGAAAAAGAGATCTATGCCAAGCAGTGAGTGTAGTCAGGATGGGGATGACGATGATGATGTTGTGCTTGCTCTAGACATAACTTGGATAGCTGTTTAATAGACATCCAAACTGAAATTCTGCATGTTTCAGCTGCCATACAAAACAATCCTTCCAGTTTAGTTCCAGTTCTTGCCGATCTCTGCATTATTCTATTGTAGTCGCATCTGGTTATAGCTGACACCAACAGAGTTGCGACTAGAGAGTGATGATATCTTACCTTATTTTGTATTCAGGTCATTTTGTACATACTTCGTTCGGATATCGCCTTCTTCCTATGAAGGTAGGCAGAAAGTCAGAAACTACAGAACGCCTCCTGCAGCCAGTACATAAGATACAAATAAATGTGTACAAATTACCACCTAAAGTCCGATAGTAATAAAACCGTTTGCAATGCTGAAAAACATAATTATTTATTCTGAATTAGTAACAAAAGCGCATCATGTTTTTCTGTTTTTCAAAGCATTATTAAATTCAAGCACTGAGTGAAAAGAAAAAAAAGCCAAAAGTAAAGAAAACTGTTTTGTTTTACCTTTCTTTTCTCAATTTTCATGGTTTTCTTTTTTGTTTGTTTTTATTAGCTGTAAGTCCTCCATGTACTAAAATAAATAAATAAATAAATTTCTGAACTCGGCAACATTCTACATTTTGTCAACGTCAAAAGTTGCTGATCTGATGACAGTTGGAGTTGCTGTCAACGTCAAATACGATTTACGAGTGACGCATCGCGGGGTATCGCCCTAGTTCCTAGTTGTTTCGCAAAATAAATTGAAATAATACCATCTGTCGGGTTTTATTTAATGCCAAAATTATAATTAAGCTAACCCTAACGTACATCAGGTATTATCCTTGTATTTGGAATGTCCGTATCGTGTCAGTAAAGGGTGAAACGGTGTGTTTATGTGTAATTGAAAAACCGGCTTAAAAAGGTAAGAAAGCGCTTTCTATTTCATACCATTTTCTCTTATTAATAGCTAAACTAGACAGCGTTCAACTTACTTTGAGTCTATTGTAAAAGTAATATTAATTAATGAGCTCTAAAAAGTATTTAGAGTAAGTGAAATATTGTACACAACATTGATTGGCATTATTATTTAAACGTAGTGGAACACCTTTTTGTTACGTCAAGATAATTATAGATAATGCGATAACTTCAGTTCTTAAAACATAGATATCTAGTATTTGTGATATAATCGTGATACTCAATATTTTCAACATGGTGAGTCATTTGAAGTTAAATATTTTAATTTCCTCATTATAGGTGAATTAAATATAAGCAATTGAATGTGCATTAGCTATATCCAAACAAGCCCTTTAATGATTGATTTCCATGTATTGTTAGTCTTAAAATAACATAAATAAGGCACTAAGACAGATTATTGTTTAATATCAGATTATAAACTATCTATTGAATCTTTTTTCTCTTGTTTATGCTCCTGAAGTTAATGAATGACTGTGTTTATTACAGGAATAATGAATAATGGTCAGAGACACCTTAGGCCCATTTATCAAAATAAAGCAGTTATTTTTTTATAGTGTTTTGCTGGCAATGGTCCTGCATCTGATCAAATTATATTGACAAGGCATGGGAAATGTGTGTAGGCAGGTTGTACATTGTTTTATAGACAACAGTTTCATAGAATTTCGTTTCACATAAATAATCAATCTATGTACAGAATACTTAGTTCGAAAAAAATTAAATCATAGATTTTTGTTACAAATAAAATTTAATGTTTCGATATTCATATCGTAGAATAACAAATCGAATATTCTTTATCCTCATTTTGTTTAGTTAATATAAAACTTATTACCAAAAAAATATTTTATCGAGTGACAGTTTCTAAACGTTTCAATTCATACCTTTGACAAAATGAATACCCTCTTATAAAATTACAACACCGTGTTCACAAAAACAATGTAAGTAAATTCTAGTGAAGCAGCGAAAAAGTTGGATGTATTTAATAGCACTTTAAATTTGAATGAAAACAGCTATAAAATTGTATATTAGCACTTTAAATAAAATAATAATACATCTATAATTTAATATTATCACTTTAAAAATAACAGTTTGCACTATAAGTGTCAAAAACCAACTCCGAAACCAGGAACGCACATTAAAATATCCACAAAGGGGATGGCGGGGTCTGAGTTTGCTCGCTAGGCTTGCTCACTAGGCCAAATATAATATGAAACATTTTCTGCTAAACGAAATTCTATGAAAATTCTGTCTGAAAAACAAGGTTACACCGTGTAGGCAGTGTTTACCCTATGTTGCAGTGATCACGGCAATCAAATGCACAACGTTTCCTCACAAAACACTTTAATATTATTTTCCTTTGCTAGGCTATTTCTTCTCATATTTAATAGGGTAGGGGTGACTAACAACTTTTTAACAAATGTAAAGTTAACGGTAACAATTTGGTAGTGAAAGAGCTCTTATCACGGACCAATAAGAGTGGTTTTCCTGTTCAAGTGTTACCCAGACATGCAGTTGAACGTATCTTATTATACAAAAAGGTATTAATAATTTATTTTGCAGATGTGGAAAGCATCTACAAATGTGGCTCCGCCAGAGCTGGCTGAGGCTGATGACTGGGAGACAGACCCTGACTTTGTGAATGATGTCACAGAGCATGAACAGAGATGGGGACCGGGAGGAAGGAATGTGGAGGCTATTGAGTGAGTACATAAGTTTGTTCATTTATTTATGACTAACTTCTTTATTCGCGTGGATGTCACACATATACATAATATACCACGTCGCATCGCATCCCGCGCTCCCACCACGAAAGTCGGGTTAGTTACACCATATATAACTCAAAAACCATGGGACCGTTTTATATGATCTTTGGTTTGTTGGATTTGTGTCCGCCCCGAATAGCAAAATAACTATTAAGAGGCCAGCGAAGCATACGTAGTTCATACAAACGTAATACCAAAATAATTTGTAAATCAAACATAATCTTAATGTAGTGTGTATTTATTCCGATTGGATTACAGAATATCTAGGTTCCCAAATAAATATTTTGAATGGACACTGAATTAAAAACGAGTTAAGAGAAAAATAAGTTTTCTATAGAAATTCGAAATTCCTCATATGAATATCTTGTATTTATATCACAGTCCTTTCAAAATATATATTTGGGAACCAAGATAATCTGTAATCTAATCGGAATAAATACACACTACCTTAAGAATATGTTTGATTTACAAATTATTTTGGTATTGTGTTTGTATGAACAACGCATTAGCATGCGTAGTTCGCCCGGCTCCATAAAACATGGGGAAAATTCACAAAGGAAAAATAAAAAGATTTTCTCATACATTTTGTATGGATCTGTTTTTTTTATTCTGAGGCTGTACGAAGTTCGCCGGGTCAGCTAGTATTTCATAAAATGTATGTTACAAAATACTGTTGGCTTGCAGGAAACCAAACGAGTTCTAGTATTACCCAAGAATGTTTTCCTTAATTTATACAACAGGTATTGATTTTACACGGAAAACTATACAGACTATACTGCGTAATGTTAAAAATAGTTTATACTAATATATACTAATATTATAAAATATACTTACTTACTTATACTTATTTACTTACTAATCCAAACTTCCAAACTAATATTATAAATGCGAAAGTAACTCTGTCTGTCTGTCTGTCTTTTCTTCACGCCTAAACCACTGAACCGATTTGTGTGAAATTTGGTACAGAGATAGCTTGAGTCCCGGGAAAGGACATAGGATAGTTTTTATACCGATATTCCCACGGGATCGAAACTTACGCGGGTGAAACCGCGGGGCTCAGCTAGTAGTTTATATTTTTAGAATTTTTGTTATTGGGTAAAAACATTTGAAGGGATCAGAGCCCTGATTCACAACCATACGACAGGCTATCGTATCGAAAACCTGACATTTCGATAATCTGATTTGACTTCCCCTCAACAGCAAATAGCTGTTGGAAGAATAGCGGGCGTCTATTTGATTTAAACTGACAAAATTTTCGGATTTTGGACTTGTGAACAGCGTTGAGAAGACTCATACGATAACAATGATTAACCTTTTGAACGCCAATCACTTGTATACAAGTTCGAGATTTTCGTGCCCTCAGCGCCACTACTTGATTAGAAGTAATAATAGTATAAAATAAATTTACGACTTTTACAAGACCTTTTATTTTGTTTTTATGGAAAATTGCCCTGTTATAAGCCATATTTTTAACTTTTTCACACATAATAAGTTCTTGTTTGTTTTATATTCAATAGAAACAAAAACGCCGCAAAATATTTTAGTGCCCCCAACGCCAAGTACTTGATATAAAGTAAGCCAGTGATGGGACACGATGAAGACCTCGCTATATTTCATCTCGTCAAAACGATCATAAATATCATTATTGCAAGAAAATGACGTGAATAAATAATATTTTATAAATATTGTAAACTATAAACTACGTTTTATTCGCCTTAATCAAGAATGAATAGGTTTTCTAATCATTGTCGATATTGAAACACCGTGTGAAAAACCCATCCCTACAAAGTAGCTAGTTGTCAGTGCGCACAACGCCACGAACTAGTATTGAAGTAAATCTGTGACGTTACAAGCGGACGGCTTTCAAGGTCATAGTGACTTTGTGCATTTTAGTGTAGTGCAATGTTTACATCTTGTTTCTTTTTGAGTAGATTCATCATAAGAAAAAGTTTGTGAATAATCAGAATTTTGAAATAGTTCGTCGTCCTGACTACTCCTGGCATTACGTTAAGTCGTCAACTTCCGTTTCAGGAATGTACTTCCGTTTTCTATTAGTTTCTAAAAACAAGAAAAATCATTGCTAGTATTTTGCGACACCTATACCTACCATTAAAAAAAAGATCTGTAACATCTGCGTAAAACAGTCACTTACACTCCATTTTAATTTTTTTTTTAAACACGTAGATAGAAAACCACGTATCTAGCTTCTATTGATTGTATTTGGTTCTATTTTTTGTAAGTAAACGAAATAAATTATGCATGAATCGGTTGAGGTTATGCACGTGTAACTCGACCACAGTGAATAGAAAAAAGAAAAATACCATAGACATCGACATCTAGACATCCTTATATCAGAAAGGATTTTGACGTGCCTCGAGCGCCAACGACTTGATATGAAGTAGAAGGATTACATTTGGAGACAAATAGGGATGTGCCTTCTAGAACACACGTCTAATAAATTTACAATTCTTTTCTTTTATTATGGGAAATATATCCAGGTTTTCATATTGATTTTTTTATGAAATAAAACAAAATATGAAAATACGGTATCAGTTTTTATTTAGCTTCGTAAATTGGTGAATAAACGTTAATTTCAACTTATAATATTATTTATCGATAGGACATTAAACCCATCCCTACGTTTTACTATAGATACGTTATACATTTGTAGCGTGGCGCTGGAGGACACATCGCGTATTATGTAGATGGGCGTCGAAAAGGTTAATGTTCGATACGATACGGAAGCATATCGAGTGTTTGTGAATAAGGAGGCAGGGGAAGAACACCTTTTGTCACATTTTTAATTTTTTTTTTCACCTGGCAATGCAGTCTGTATGGTTATACCTGTCGCTATGTTCTGTCAAAAACAACAGGGCAATAACATCCATAGTCTCCGAGCTTTCATGCTTTTAAAATATCGATACAGGGTAAAAGCATACAATGTCCGGACCCCCACCCCCTATACCATTATACCTATTACAGTTAAAGTGCCTTGAGTATAAATGACACTATTTTATTAAGATCTTATCTTTTAATTAGTAATATCTCAGTTTGTTCATTAGGTGACAAAAGTGGTTCTTCCCCTGATCCCTTCATATGCTTTGTTCTCGACGTGTGAAAGGGGACTTAGCATAGGATGCGCTCGCGCCGCCAGTGTGGTGCCAATGCCCTGCAGTATCGCCCAGACAATGCTAATTATAATAAATTGATATTAAACCAGTGAAAGGGAAGCGTGTGGGCGTTATTTTCTTTTGTACAGTGAATAACGTTGCAGAATAAAATGTTTTTTTATGAAATAGACGTGTCTTTTGATATACTCGTAGCGTGACGTCATGCATATATTTTCCGAAGGGTAGGCGGTATGTCAAAAGTCCTATGTAAATGTGGGCAAAGTCCTATGTGGGCAAGCCCACACCACCACCGCCTACCGTTCCTAAACAGCCATAAATCCTGATTCCAGTCCGATCCCTGAACTCCACATTTGGCACTCGTGCTTACAACCATTCTAAATTCGACCAATGAGACAGTCATGTATTTTACACATTCAGAGTTTGTCATTTATTAATTAGTAGCTACGCCCCGCGGTTTCACCCGCATAAGTGTCGATCCCGTGGGAATATCGGGATAAAAAGTATCCTATGTCCTTCCCCGGGATGCAATCTATCTCTCTGCCAAATTTTATCGCAATCCGTTCAGTGGTTTAGGCGTGAAAAGGTAACATACAGACAGACAGACAGAGTTACTTTCGAATTTATAATATTACATTCTAAAGTCGACCAATGAGACAGTCATGTACTTTACACATTCAGAGTTAGTCACTAGCTGCGCCTCGCGGTTTCACCCGCATAAGTGTCGATCCCGTGGGAATATCGGGATAAAACTATCCTATGTCCTTCCCCGGGATGCAATCTATCTCTCTGCCAAATTTTATCGCAATCCGTTCAGTGGTTTAGGCGTGAAAAGGTAACATACAGACAGACAGACAGAGTTACTTTCGAATTTATAATATTACTAGCTGCGCCCCGCGGTTTCACCCGCATAAGTGTCGATCCCGTGGGAATATCGGGATAAAAAGTAGCCTATATGTTAATCCAGGGTGTTAGCTACATCCATACAAAATTTTATCAAAATTGGTTCAGCCGTTTGAGCGTGAAGAAGTAACAAACATATAAACACACACACACACACAAACTTTCGCCTTTATAATATTAGTGTGATTAGTATGGATGATAAATACTTAACTTTATATTTTAATGTCTGTTCATTTTCAGTATGGCGAAGCTGAGAGAGGAAGTATTTGAGGCAGATTCACAGTTGAAGAAGAAGCAGTATGAGGCTGGACCTAAAGGTTCTTTTGGGTTCGTAATGTTTCAGTTTCAATGATTGAATGCACTTTCATACAGTTAAAAGTACGATAGATCTTCAAATTAACTTTTCATCGCTTTCTGAATTCCTTATATTTGTACTTACCAACAACTTACATTAAAACCTCCTTACTAATAAACGTATAGCGTTACACAACACTTTGTCTTCTTTTTTCGAAAGTCAAATTACTGACGACTGAAAGAGAGAAATTGGTGTGTAACTATTTATCTGATATAATACGTTTATTAGTAAGGGGGTAAGACTTTCACTTCTTTAAAGTTTTATCATTTGAACGAAAATTACAAAAAAAGATATGTAAAATTAGACTTATTGTGGTTTAATCCACATTAGACATTTAATGGGAATATTTATTTTGTGACATCTACCAACCCGCACTGGGCCCGCGTCGTGGATTGCGGCCCACTCCCTCTCACCGAGAGGAGGTCTGTGTCCCGCCTATAGACCGCCTATAGGCTGATTATGATTTATTTAAATATTTATACAGCTATGGAGGCAAGTTCGGTGTGCAACAGGACCGTATGGACAAGTCTGCGGTCGGACACGACTACGTCGGCAAGACTGAGAAACATGTGTCGCAGAAAGATTATGCACAAGGTAATATTATAATATTTAAAGGAAATTCTGATAAATTATCTTAAAAAATTGCGCGGATACAAAAATTCTCATATTACTTATCAAGTTTACTACGGTTAACTGCAGTAATAAAATTAATATTACTGAAGTATAAATAAACTAAGGAAGATAACACGGACCTCGACTTAGACGTTGCTGGGGGAGGACCCCTGAACAGGCTGGATCGGATCGTGATTATTACCCGATTGAGCCAGAAGGAGGGTTATGTTTTTTAGGGATGAATTTTAGGGCTTCGGTCTCCAAGTCAGCGATTGCGGGGCAGCGGCGGCGCGGGGAGCGGCGTGGCGACGCAAACCTGATCTCGAAGCCAGCGGGCAGGTCGCGCGGCGCTAGAGCGGCGTAGTGTTGTGTTATAAGAAATTAGTGTCTTTGTTCTTGAACGAAATGTCTCAACAGCGACGATATCTTTTTGATACAACATTTTGAAACGTCGCCGCGTAGGTCGTTAAAAAGCAAAAAATAAAATACACAGTAGTGTTGTGTATTTTATTTTTTGCTTTTTGATGTAGGTCGATGCAGACGCGCGGGCACCGCTACACTGGTGCCTACCGATCTAGCGCCGCTCCCCGCGCCGCGCCGCGTCCGCTGACTTCGTGTTCGTAGCCCGCAGCTACCGGCTCACCGGCGCGGGCTGGCTTGAGCAAGGGCGACCCTTGCTCGAGCCAGCCCGTGCCGCTGATCCGGTAACTTTAAATTAATGCCAACTTAACCGATCATTATTTTATTTGAGCCAGGTTTCGGCGGCAAGTACGGCGTGCAAGCGGACCGCATGGACGCGTCGGCCGTGGGACACGACTACGTGGCCGAGGTGCACAAGCACGTGTCGCAGACCGACTACGCGCAGGGCTTCGGCGGCAAGTACGGCGTGCAGACTGACAGGGTGGATAAGGTGAGGGGAGAATGCATTCTAAATGATGTAGTACATTACTGCAGCGGCCAGCAAAAGAGGCATTGATGGACGAACGTGTAAATGTGGGCCAAGGCGAAACCGAGGCACACATACGTAAGTTTATCAATGCCTAGTTGTGGCCAAGGCTTGTATAGTACTTTTCTCAAATAATGCGCGGAAATTAAAACTAAGTAGTACCTAGGCAGAACAGCTTTCTATTTGCAAGCCAGTTCGAAATTTAAATAAAACCTTTGATAAGTTACCTCCTTGGTTGCCATGTCTCGGAGTAAAAGGTCGTTCCATTTTTAAATTACACGACAGATATGAGTTTACTATGTAATTTATTTGGCCGCAAAACACGACGGATATGGATTTTCATATAAAATTTGCCGGCCGCTGCTCGCATGTATTTGGCCAGTACAGCTATTTCGATTTATCTCGAAGAACGTTGTCAAAATAATGCTCAAATTTCGAAGCATGTTTGAGAAAAATACATGTAAGGGCCTTGCAGGGAATGTTAAGGATGATATTAGTTCTTAGAAGTCTGTAAACGATCTTTTAGTTATACGATAAAAAATCATGCCATGGTGAAAAGATTAACTAAACTCTGATCTTTAATTTGCTAGGCCAAAATGACAGTTAATATACACCGTGATCCGGACGATTCTTTGTAATGAAGCCTTTTTAAGTACTACTTCCTTTGTTTGATTTAATTTGCTAGGCCAAAATGACAGTTAATATACACCGTGATCCGGACGATTCTTTGTAATGAAGCCTTTTTAAGTACTACTTCCTTTGTTTGATTTAATTTGCTAGGCCAAAATGACAGTTAATATACACCGTGATCCGGACGATTCTTTGTAATGAAGCCTTTTTAAGTACTACTTCCTTTGTTTGATTTAATTTGCTAGGCCAAAATGACAGTTAATATACACCGTGATCCGGACGATTCTTTGTAATGAAGCCTTTTTAAGTACTACTTCCTTTGTTTGATTTAATTTGCTAGGCCAAAATGACAGTTAATATACACCGTGATCCGGACGATTCTTTGTAATGAAGCCTTTTTAAGTACTACTTCCTGTGTTTGATTTGATTTGTAAAAGCTATAGAAGCGTTTGCCAAAGTTTATGGATAACGTGAAGAACACGGTGTATACAAAATAATGTCATGTTGAGAAAAAACGGTCGATCGCAACTGTCATTCTAGTCGATAAAATTAAAAATCAGAGCATTCTACCCGTCATCATTATCGTCAATCGATGCACTTTCAGTTTGTTAAAGTTTATGACCAATCAAGACAACGATCAAAACACATTGTTGTCCCCCTGATGGAAAAGCCTTAGTCATGTGCAAGAAGTGTTATAAAAAGTGATTAAATCATAAGCTTATTTTTTAGATCATCGCGTATTGCTTTGGGTTCTAGGTAGTAAAAAAAAATATTTAAAGTCTTCATTTAAATACATATACGGTTGCTTGCCTGTCGGTCTTCTACAGACTGTACTTCGGAGAGTGTGCGCAGGAGCTCCACGACCTGCGGGGCAATTGCGTAACACTTTATCAATCGGAATCGGTTTCATTTTGACAGTTCAACAACATTCATTGAACTTATGAAGCAATGGATTAGCAATTGGCTTCAAAATGATTCAGATTCCGATTGGTAGTGTGTTATGCAATTAGGGTGCTGATCCCACCATCGCCCTTTCACTACCGGACTACCAGACGTACGACAGGGTACTGTAGGGATTTGAACTCCTTGCGAGACAGGCCGCTAATATTTGAAGGCATATTCCATTCGAACGTTCAAGCGTGTGTCATTGAGAGTCGTAGGTTTGACGTATTAGAAAGAGGTCGAGATAATTATATAAATTAATATGATAAAAGACTCCTGAAATATATCATATTAAACTCTAAAGGGAGTTTAATTTGGTAGAATAGCTCACCACTGTAGTTCCCCCGTGGCGCAAGCGTCACAGTACCATCCGCACTTGATTGACACTCGGATCAGTCGTACTGAGCGCTTCTCCTCCACATTTATTATGCGCACAGTCAAAGTGTGAAACTCTCTGTCAGCCTCTGTGTTCCCTTCCACATTCAACCCGTCTGCCTTCAAAGCAAGAGTGAACAGGCTTCTTCTGGGCACGCTCGTTCTATCATAGACCTTGTCCAGCGCTTTCCATCAGGGTTGATCGAGGCAAGAGCAAGCCCATTCATCATCATCATCATTTCAGCCGAAAGACGTCCACTGCTGGAGATAGGCCTCCCCCAAGCACTCCCACTTCGACCGGCTCTGTGCTTCTCGCATCCAACGGGATCCGGCGGCCTTCACAAGGTCGTCGGTCCACCTTGTGGCGGCCTTCCAACGCTACGTCTTCCGGTACACGGTCGCCACTCCAGAACATTTTCGCCCATTCAGCAATAAGACAAAAATTAAAGGAAACTGTATTTTGCAGAGTGCAGCCGGTTGGGAGCACAAGGAACAAGTGGAGAAGCATTCCTCACAGAAAGACTACTCGCACGGCTTCGGTGGCAAGTTCGGCGTGCAAGCCGACAGTCAAGACGCCTCCGCTGTGGGCTGGGACCACAGGGAAGACGCGCAGCATCATCAGTCGCAGAAAGGTATGTAATGTAAACAAATATGGATAAATGGAAAAACAACTTTAATTCCAACACAATAAAGTTCAGTTTACGCTACAAGTTCAAACATTTTTATAACTTTTTCAATAGTGCTAGTCACTCTGAAATCAACTTAATTGTCATTGAAATAAAGTTGATATTTGTTTAACTGGAAATAGGTTACGGGTGTGCAACACTGCGCACAAACTATACTAGACAATAGAGGTGTAGCTTACGAGATCATATAATATAGGGTGACAGGGCGATGGAAAACTCTGCCAATGATCGTTTACAGACAAAATCGCTAGATCTCAAGATTGGGGATAAAAAATATGATAAATTTCGTGATTTCGGAATGGAAATTGAGCCTTATTTATAACATTATTGAATTGTATTACAGACTACGCCATCGGTTTCGGCGGCAAGTTCGGCGTGCAGACGGACAGACAGGATGCGTCTGCGCTGGGTTGGGACCATCAAGAGAAGACACAGGCTCATGCTAGTCAAGTGGACCATAAGAAGGTATGATTATTGACTGGTTTGATTTGGGTAGACGAATTAATAATAATAATCATTTTATTATCAGGCAACTGAGGCCCATAGATAAAATACACAAAATAATCTTATGCTATAATAAACTAATACATATTAAAAACCTTAAACCTATGGCTATACACGTAACGTTGTCGGCGTCGTGTTTCGCTGCGTGGTGTCGCGTAACCGTCCTCGGAAACGCCGATATACGACACCTTTCGGCCAAAAGACCTCTTTCAGGCAGGTCTGTAGATGTTGGGTTGGAATTCGTACCACGAATGACTTAAAGTTGATGTTGTGGCGCGATTCCAACCTTTCGACCCTCAGAGTCCAGTTGGTCTTCACCTTCAAATACTGCACTACGTCCTCAGTTGTCGTGGAGTGATGCAGACGCGAGATGGTGAATTAAGTCATCATCATCTGCCTAGCCTTTTCCCAACTATGTTGGGGTCGGCTTCCAGTTTAATCGGATGCAGCTGAATACCAGTATGGTAGACGAATTAAATATGTCTCTTATATGTTTCTCTGTAAATTTTGGATTGACGTGACGATTGTTTATTACGAGATCAAGTATGCAGCACAAAAAATGTTAACAAGATGTACCAGATACTTTTGCAGACAAAAAAGTAAGCCCCAGGTTATAATGGCGGATCTATATACTTTCTAATAATATTACTCAAAATGTAGATTACAATATGGTATGTCATGGAAGTCTACCTTTTGAATTTGATATTTTTTTCATGAATTCGGATCGCTTGATAAATAGATTTCTCAGGTTCATAATAAAATAGTTACAAATCCCATTTGTTCACAGAAACTGATTGAAATAATGCATATGTCGCAGCCTACTGGTTTAATTAGCCGTTTAGTTAACCGCCTAGCCTTTTAACTAAACGACGGCCGTTCAACTAACGGCCTGAATGATATTCAATTATAGTTTAGGTTGGAAGTCTGTAAGCAATCACGCGCGATCCGAATTGGTCGCAGTAACTAAGTCAGGGCACCCCGACCAAATGGGTTAGGTTAGAACTGTGATCAACCGCGTACGAGCCGAGAGAGCGAAGCGAGACGAGCACTACTTCCAAAGGCCAGGCGGTTAACTAAACGGCTAATTTAACCAGTTGGATGCAAAACATATACCATTTCCTTTTCCCAGGGTTTCGGCGGCAAGTTCGGCGTGGAAACAGACAGGGTAGACAAATCAGCTCATCGGTTCGACGAGGTGGAGAAGGTTGGCACCAACTACACCAAGCAGAAGCCGGACATAGGCGCCGCCAAGCCTTCCTCCATACGGGCCAAGTTCGAGAACATGGCTAAGGAAAAAGAACAGGTGGGTACCTCTTGCCCAAGGGCCGTATTACGAAGTTTTAATGCCATCATGATTCCAGAAAAAGGGATGGTGCTATCGGTCATGTATAGCTTCGTCCCTCTCTTACACTAGAATCATGATGGCACTAAACGGTCATAATACGGCACCAGCATAGCTATTCACAAGCACTCGATACGCTTCCATATAGTATCGAACATTAATCATTGTTATCGTAGGAGTCTTCTAAACGCTGTTCACAAGTCCAAAACCCAAAAATTTTGTCAGTTTAAATTAAATAGACGCCCGCTATTCTTCCAACTTCTATTTGCTGTTGAGGACAAGTCAAATCAGGTTATCGAAATGTCAGGTTTTCGATACGATAGCCTGTCGTATGGCTGTGAATCAGGGCTCTGATCCCAATTTATTTGGGGTCGGCGAAGCATATCTTCTTCTATAGTAAACGTGCGTAGTGTTGCAAACCCCCACCCTATTTCAACTTAAACAAATATCAACTTTATTTCAATGATAATTAAGTTGATTTCAGAGTGATTAGCACTATTGAAAAAGTTATAAAAATGTTTGAAGTTGTAGAGTAAACTGTACTTTATTGTGTAGGAATTAATAGTAAATTGTACAACTAATGCATAAAATGGCTCATTTATGCCTGAGTTATACACTCTGCTTTTCACTTCGATTGCGAGAAATTAAAACAGGCATAAAGTATATAATTAATCAAAAATGTTGCAAAGCATAGCTAATTCCCGCCACGAAACTTCTTAAAAGTTTTTTTTTTAATTTTCATCATATGTGGCATTCGACTTGGGTACTTCATACGGCCAAGTCATAAAAACGTTTCTTTGCGTTTTTAAATAATAAATGACAACTATTGTATCTGATTTTATTAAATTAATGATAGAAAACACGGAAGTGGTACTTATAAATTAAAGAAAATGAAATAAATCACGACTTTAATCCGCGAAGTTTTATTGTGCGTGTGGCTGTTGGGCCTGATTACCTTAGTCTTAGAAAAAAAAATTACTTTATGCATTAGAATATAAAAAGCGCCTAAGCACAACATAAAGACGAACTTTTAGAGCAAGAGAAGTGAAAGTTAATTTCCATAAACTCGTATTTTTTTACATTTTTGGCAAATAAATCGGGAACGCAGATTATAGTTCTTGCGGAGGTAGGTCACCCTCCCACCGCAGCCCGGCGTCAAGCAGCCTGCTGTGTTCCGTCGACGCGTGGGAGTTCCAGTGCCTTAGGCATCTTCTGGGCACGTTCGTTCCATCATAGACCTCATCAGGCATGATCGAGGTTAAGAGCGGGCCCATTCAGCAATAAAAAAAAAATTACTTCCTCCCACGATATAGGGAATCCTAGGGTGGAAAGATAACTGACAGACAGAGCTACTTTCGTATTTATAATATTAGAATAGATGCAACAAGTAAATCAAAATCCAGCTTATTTTCTTTCAATGTAACATAATGTATTTCGTTTTACAGGAAGCGTTGCAGTCGGTGCAAAAGATAAGACAACAGAGAGAGGCTATAGACAAAGACTTATCGCAAAAGGTAATATACACTACAACCACCATAACTTAAGTGACAGTAAACTTCATAACAAAAACGTTCGCGTCGAATATACAGTGTGAAATTGTAATCACCGTTTTCCTCTTAAGGGGTCATTGTACTCACCGTTATGAACAACTTTCACTATGGGACCAAACCTGAAATCGTGAAAAAAAATCAGCTGTTCCCTACATTTATGTTCGCGTAACTCGTCAAAAAGTTGTTCATAATTATGAGTACAATGACCCCTTAAGAGGAAAATGGTGACTAAAATTTCACCCTGTATAACATTGTAGCGGCATTTACATCGCCACATGTGAACCACGCCTCACACTGACGTCACGCAAAATCCTCCATCGCGCAAGCAGAGTTTACCGCGCAACTAGCATATATACAACTTCCCGACATCAATCGTCGGGCAGTCGTTTACCAGACACGACACCTGTGTGGTCGCAGGATCTGCTTTTTCTCATGCCTCTATAACCTCCAATTTTTTTGTACTTAGTAGTAAACAATCTGATAGCCGGCTCAAAATTCTCAAAACCAGTCAGTCTGTTCCAAAACTCATATTATTAGTTTTTGTGAATAACAGAAATACAGAATCCAAACAATTGACATGCCTTTTCCGAAATCATTCAAAACAACTTACAGAAATTCACAACCGCGCGACATATGAATCTTATGTCATTGTAATAAGGTATACATTGGAATGATTGACGCGCGTTCCTGAAATGCAACGTCTGTAACATTACCGTCCCTAAATCTACAGGAGAAAGTCCGCTTAGACAAAGAGAAAGCGGAACAGCCTGAACCGGACGTCGAACCCGAAGCGCCCGCCAAGCTTCCGCCCGGCCGACTCGCCGACAGGCAGCCGCCCGGCGCGACATCCGGTGCGACACCCGGTGCAACATCCGGCGCGACATCCGGCGCGACACACGGCACGACACCCGGCGCCTCGCCACTCACATCGCCCGTGATGCACAAGGTTTGTCAAAATAACACTCTTCTTTAAAGTATGAACAGCCGGTCTATTCTGTAAAAAGTTCATATTGAACATTGTGTGAAGTGAACTGACACACCGGATGCTAGGGATTGGCACTATTGACAGTTTGCTCAAGCATACTTCACCAACGTTTTCACTCTTGGTATGTGTATTATGCTAGTAAAAACCCCAACTTGAAATAGGATCAGATTCAGGAAGCAGAGAAGAGAGTAAAAAAATACATCACCCTATATGTCAGAAGGTGCACGTTTTGGCGCACCATGTGTCTTAGCAGTAAATGTACCTTTTGCTATGCGTAATACAGTAGTAAAGCCCACAACTTGAAACGAAGCCGGAATCGGGCGGCAGAGAGCTCGATACAGTCATTGTCATAGTAAAATTTCACATTTTCTCAATTAAATACTGAAATACGAGAGATAGAAAGAAATTCGTCTGCACAAGTTTTGAAGGCATTTGATAGCTAAATACGATGGCATTATTCGTATTTTCGTTTTTTTGGCAGTTTTAGTAGTTTATGCGGCCTACCCAAATGTCCTGTCTTGTCTTTGGTATTGTTCGTTAAATCGTTGAGCTCCTTAAGTTCTGAGTTGAGCTGCAGGTTACTGACAAATGCGTGCATTGACTGGACAGGTACACTCAAACTGTGTGGTTGTTTCCTCAAAAGACCATTTCTGACACCAATCTACATGGTCTTCACATGATCTGACCAAGATTTTGTCTGGACTTTGAAAGAGACTGTGACCTCTGAGTTTGTTTCGGCCTTTCTTCTCAGAGTAGTTAGATAGGAAACGCCGACCTCATCTAGCTTAAAAAAAAATATGATTGACGTGTAAAAGTGTTTGTACAAACCTACTTACAGAAAATAAATCATTAATCATTTATTTATCATTTCAAAATTAGACTTTTTTTCTCAGAAATGCCTAAGTCCAACCTCTTCGATACACTCGTTCCACTGTGCGGCGTGATATTCGCGACATCAATATTTTATTTTACTCAATTAAACTGACAGTGCGCATCTGTAGCATATCACAATACATGCTTCAAAGTACTTACACGAGAATCGAAACATTACATTTTTTCTAGGTAATGCCTGATGTACCGCCGCCGGCCGAAGTAGTAAAATCTGCGCCTGCGCCGGCTGAAGTAGCGGAAGTGACGTCATCGGCAGACAAATTGCCCAACTTGCCCGATGTCACGCTAGTCGGAGAGCCCAAGGAGGATAAGGAAGAGGTTCGTATTTACCTAGGTTTTGAGACTCGCTTTCGGTTTTAAAACCTGGAAAGTATCAATGAAAAAAATACATGATTTCAAAGTCAAAGTCTTTATTTGTACGAGTACACTGGTGAGCAAATGTTAAGTATTACAAATTAAATTTAATCAATTAACTTTTGGGTTCAAAACCTGGCATTTCGTAATTTTTGCTGATGGAAAAACCTATCGGCCATACGGCTTGTGTTTGACTAAATTCTTAACAAAAAAAAAATCTGTTCCCAGTTAACTCGCCAGCCCACAATAGTGGTATCTCCCGTGGGGTGGGAGAGTGAAATGGCAGGGGAAGGTGAAATAGAGGGAGATGACGAAGATGGGTACAACGCCCGGGCACTCTACGATTACCAAGCGGCCGCCCCGGATGAGATCTCCTTCGACCCTGATGATATCATCACCAATATCGTGATGGTAAGTACTGTGATATTATCATGCTTATGATGAGGACGTTTTTTTTTTACATTTTCGGTTAAGCTAGGGTTTCCCAGAAGAGAGGTGGCCGCACTTGACGGCTGTAGTGACAGCTGTCATAAAAATTACACAGCGACAAAGATTTAAATTATTAGATTCGCCCTACCGCGTTAAAAGAAAGTCACATTTCTGTTACGTTTTGACACCTCTGGCACACAATGACGCAGTGACTTGATTGTCACGGAAACGCTAGATAATAATGTGTCAGCTCACCTTTCTCAGTATGGACACTTTTTCGCGTGGTGAGCAAATCTCGCGATTTAAATCTTTGGGTAGCGGGGTTTGACTTAATACCAAAGCCCCTTCGACGTACAAACCTTACGTTGGCGAAAATGCTTTTTTGTAAAATGTAAGTTTTTGGATCTCAACTGTAGGTATATTATTTTATAGTTTACTTAGCATAATGAAGTTTTAGAGCAATCATTTTTTTTTATTTCAAAATTTGTCATCCATTGTTAGGCGACAACAACTGCCGACAAACTGCATAACAGTTTGGCAGACTTTATATGTTATTGTTAATACAGATTTTGAATAAATAAATACCAAAACCCCTCCGTGTTTCGGAAAGCACGTTAAACCGTTGGTCTCGGCTGTCATTCGTGAATATTTGATAGTCGTTACGGTTCGTCAGAAGCCCGAAAGTCTGACAACCAGTCTTAACAAGGGATTTCGTATTACCCAGTAACTGGGTTGTGGAGATCAGACAGACAATTTTTTGACAATTCAAAAGTGCCTGTACATGTTTTAATTGAAATAAATGCTTTGAGTTTGAGTTTGCCGTCGCTCCATGCAAAATACTGGTACTCAGCTGCATCTGGTTAGACTAGAAGCCGACCCCAACATAGTTGGGAAAAGGCTGGGAAGATGATGATATATACATAAGGAATAGTACTATTTATTATTGCGCTCGGCCGAGAAAGTGCTACTATCATACCTTTTTCTGTCGCTGAACAGCGTTGCCGTGTTCCGGTTTTGAAAGTATGGCATAAACATAACCAGTCTATAATGTTCCCATTACTGCGACACAAGCGTCCTCCCTTTGAGAGGGAGTGACAATAAAGAAAATATGTAGCACAGACAGTATTACAGTACAACTAACATATTATAAGACAATTAATTTTACTCATTACCATGTTTTGGTTTTATAGAGGTATGAGCAACAGGGTGTAAAATTCACTCATCCTCCATAGAAAAGTCCGACCAGACGGGTGTTGTGTCTGGCGGACAACTGCCCGATGATTAATGTCGGGCTGTTGTATCTATGCTAGTTGCGCGGTAAACTCTGCTTGCGAGATGCAGGATTTGCGTGACGTCAGCATGACGCGTTGTTCGCATGTGGCGTTGTAGATATCGCTACAGTTTGAAGAAAAACCATAATTAAAATATATGTGTTTCTCATCCCCAGATCGATGAAGGCTGGTGGCAAGGTCTCTGCAAGGGTGCCTACGGCCTCTTCCCTGCCAACTACGTTCAGCTGCAAGATAAGTGAAACATTCCCTGCGTAGACCGCTAGATATAACACTAATATTAGAGAGTATAACTTGCAGTGGCGTAACTATACCTTTTGGGGCCCGTGGCAAATTCAAGGGATGGGGCCCTCTCTCAATGTAAGGAAGCTCAACCAACGTTAGTTTATTTTTTTATTAGCACTTCTCCCGCGACTTCTTCCGCGTACATTTCATGTTTTTCCCTACAAAAACATTAACACCTGACTGCTTCTGTCCTTATGTTAGGATTCTCCTGTGCTCATGGCCCTCTCGGTCCGAGGGCCCCCTCTAGCTGGGGGCCCGTGGCATTTTGCCCCAATGCCACCCTATAGTTACGCCACTGATAACTTGTCTGTACATTGGATGTGGTTAAAATATGCGAACGAGAATATGGCACACTTCTATACTTGAATACTTAATCTTAGATAATTTACATGTATTGCCAGTTAATCAACTATCTACTTTAGTGTTATGCAGTCTAAGTTGATTTTTAAATGAGGATTTGATTAAGGATATTTTTATTCAAAAAGGTCCTTAATAAATTTCGGTTGTAATGGAATTTAAACCCTGTCATGTATGATATTGAGTTTATGTTCCCAAAACTTGATAATTGTCTGAGATTCTGAATTCAAATATAGATGTTAAATTATCTGTAGCTCATGTCTTGTTACTGCTTTACTTTTGTAACTTGATTATTATGATTTAACTAGCTGCGCCCCGCGGTTTCACCCGCATAAGTGTCGATCCCGTGGGAATTTCTGGATAAAAACTAGCCTATATGTTAATCCAGGGTCTCAACTACCTCCATACAAAATTTTATCAAAATTGACCCAGCCGTTTGAGCGTGAAGAATTAACAAACATATAAACACACACACTCACAAATTTTCGCCTTTTAATATTAGTGTGATGATGTGTGAGTATATTGAAGCATACCTACATAAAATATATTATTATGCTCAGCTCAGATATATTTAGGCTATCCTAAAAATATTTCTCTTTAAGCGGGAATGTAACTTGCGACACGAAAGGCGTATGTTACGCCACAACATTTTTCGGGACAACGCTATTGTATTTAAAAGCACGATTCTTTAGGCATTATATTGTTCATAAGAAGTCTTTTCGGTACCCTTAACCGGTTGAATGCCGTAATTACAGACACAATTAAAAAGCCATTGTGTCTCGTGTAGATCTACGTTCCGGATACGGAATACGGCATACGGATACGGCATACGAAAGGTTAAGCAAATGCTAGTTGAAAAAAAATATAGATGTATAAAATTAATAAAAACAGTAAACTAGTTATTATTTTAATGAAAAACTTTAATTTTGATAAATGAGTAATTTTGATGATATAATTATTCTAATGTTGAAATGATAATATTGACAGTTTTTAATAATTCGAGATACTAAAATAACTTGTAATAGAAAATAACTTGTAATAGATCACGATGTACTTAAGAGTCAGTTCACACCGCGACGCGACGCGCAGTTTTCAAGATAGCAATACAATTATAGACCTTATCTACTACACAAAAAGGTACACATCAGTGAGGAGGGCCGCGCGGCGTAGCTCGACGTAGTACACACACAGAATTATGTACTTTTTTGTGTAGCAGGTAAGGTCTATAATTGTATTGCTATCTTGAAAACTGCGAGTCGCGTCGCGGTGTGAGCTGACCCTAAAAGAGATGTACTTTATGTAATGAAAGGATAAGCGCACACCACGAAAAAAAAAAATTTTGCAGAAGATAATCGCCAATTTGTGAACAATACCAATATATGCGAATGTTTGCGATTTTATTTCACATGGACATGCGTTTTTATTTTGCATGAACATGCGATTAAATAAATTGCATCGCTGTGCGCGCTTAGCCTAAGCTAATATCGTCGACCGTAGGTTCAATTAAAGTAAGGGACAAAATACCCAAAATGAGTTGAGTATACAGTTTTGTTCAGAATTTTTTGCTCTATCGAATGGTGAATATGAAAAAATTCTAGCTTAAAAAAATGTCCCTTACCCTAATGATTTTTGGATCCAAATTTCGAATCAGCCCCATAATAACGTCCGAAAAAAAACTTTGTCGGCCTCTCCTGAAAAATCGTATTTTGTCCCTTACCTCAATTGAACCTACGGTCGACGATATGACATTTGAAAACAGAATTATTCTATGTTGACTTTGGAACACAGTTGATTGGCTAAAGTGAAGTAATAGATAAAGGACTTGTTTTAAAATTGTCAATATTATTAAAATCTGCGCAAAAGATCTTTGCAGCTTTGCGCAATGCCAGAGCTTGCGCATGATTGAACAGCAATGTGCTACGATGCAATAATGCAATTATGGTAGGGACACCGTCGCGCAAACTAACCATTACTTCAGAGGGGCAATTCTCGTAATTTTAAAAGAACGTTCACACCTTCAGTCTGGTCTCAGTCTCATCATCATCATTTCAGCCGAAAGACGTCCACTGCTGGACATAGGCCTCCCCAAAGCACCTCCAATTCTACCGGTTTTGTGCTTCTTGTATCCATCGGGTCCTGCGGTCTTAACAAGTTCGTCGGTCCACCTTGTGGGAGGCCTTCCAACGCTACGCCTTCCGGTACGCGGTCGCCACTCCAGAACCTTTCGGCCCCATCGGCCATCTGTTCTGTGAGCAATGTGCCCTGCCCACTGCCACTTAAGTTTGGCAATTCTTCGGGCTATGTCGGTTACCTTGGTTCTCCTGCCTTGGATCTCGGTCTAAATCTGTCAAAAATACCTCTAATTTCCTTATATTTTTGACAAGTTTTTGACATTGATTGTCGCTGAGATGAGATTTCGACTAGATTTTGAACGTTTTTAATCACGGGAATTAGCCTTCTGGAATTGATTCAGAATCCCATAAGGTAGAAATTTTTTGTCGGTTATCAATAATGATACAGCTGTTTCATAGAAAAATGGTCACCTACCAGGTCAAAATGCTAAGCTATTTTTTTTTCTAATAACCGACGAAAAATGGGTTTAGAATCTTGTACTGAATCCATGGTTACAGTTTGCACGGCAATGTCCCTGCTACCTAGTTTACTGTGTTCAAAGCAGACAAGATTTTTTGCGCACAACGCAAACAGAAAAGAGTGTGTACTGTTGTAAAGTTATTTGTGTCATTTTCTGGCTGATTTCAAATACTTGTTAACACTTTCACAATACACAGTCAAAGTGGATTCTTTGCAGTGGCGTGCATTGGTTTTCAGAATAGGTAGGCACTAGACCGGGTCTAGTCTAGGCAAACGCGGTCACTAATCAGAAAAAAAAGTGAGGTCAAAAGTGTGGTTATTTGAGTAGGCATGCCTACTTAAGGGTGATAAATTGCGAAGGTCGAACGTAATGGTATTACGCGGGAGACGTACGTATTTTTAATTGTGTCGTAGTAACTTGAACGAGTAAAGACCAATGACAATGTGCGAATAGTACGGGAGCCGAGTAGGCCGTCCGGCGACTGCCTACTGCCGCGCGTGTTTTATGAAGATTTTGTTTTTTGTTAGGTACGATAATTTAGTGAGTTTCTTAATTGTGGGGCACACACTAAAATGTAATTGACAGGCTTATGTTGATATATCGAGGTAGGCACTGCTTATATGCCTATATGCAATGCACGCCACTGATTCTTTGTCAATAATTCCTACAAATTTCTTGCTAACCCAATATTAAAATTACTTTAGAAACTAAGTAACATAACTTTGATAACGTACTTATGACTTGAGATAACGCGAGAAACCTCACTACATTGACATAAGGTGGATTTTAATTATTTTGTAGCGATCGCCTAAAGCGTAGGTTTTCATTGGAGGTAGGACTAATAATGTAATAACGCACTGCGATGCATTTTGTGACTTATAACGTTGACATAAGGTCAAAATTTAATGTTAAAGGTGTCATCGTAGAATTTCACTAGGAAAACTATTCACAATGATGCATTGTGTGACTTATGACGTAGACATTAGGTCTGAATTAGGGTGTTATCATGGAAGGTAATAATGGAGCATTATTTACGAAGTGTATACTCGGTGAACGGTTAATTTGGACGTGAAAAAGCTCAATCTAAACTTTGATATAGAACCTTATAGGCTATACTGTCTGGAAAGGCATTAACTAAAGTCTATTCAAACTTATATTTCAAATTAATATTATTTCAAGTTAAACAAATATCAACTTTATTTTGTTGATTTCAGAGTGACTAACACTATTCAAAAAGTTATAAAAACGTTTGAAGTTGTAGCGTAAACTGAACTTTATGGTGTAGGATTTAAAGTCATTTTTGTATAAACCCGTGTTTGTTTACATTTTAGGCAATTAAATCGCGAATGCAGATTACCAAGTGTATCCAAATGGTACAGAATTTGCCTTTTTTATTTTTTATTTGCCTCTGCCTAAGCCTTCGGTTTCACCCGCATAAGTGTCGATGCCGTTGGAATATCGGGATAAAAACTATCCCATGTCCTTTCCCGGGACTCAAACTATCTCTATACCAAATTTCATCTAAATCGGTTCAGCGGTTTAGGCGTGAAGAGGTAACAGACAGACTGATAGATACACTTTCGCATTTATAATATTAGTATGGATGTGATATAGAATTTGTAGTAACTTTTCTGCTTTACAAGTTAACCGTTAATGAGTTTACGCACTTCGTAATTTAAGCTAATTTTACTCTTAAAGATTTATCAATAAATGATTAAGAAAGTAGATCGCACATTCGTTATTCAATAGAATAAGATATATATTGTCTTCCAAAACCTACCTCTACACGCAATCGCATTTTATTTTAAAATGCACTTCTGCACGTTTTTCATACAATAAGAAATAAAACTTCGTTAAGAGGCAAAACTCTTCAACATCTGCCTAGCCTTTCAGTATGTTGAGGTCGGCTTCCAGTCCAACCTGATGCAGCTGAATACCAGTATTTTGCATGGAGCGACCCACATATACAGGGTGTTACGGAAAGGGTATATCAATACAAACGGGTTGAAGAGTATATCGGGTCTAGAATCTCTGTACAAAATTTCAGCTCAAAAGCAGTAACTTTGAAAATGCTTAATATTTTTTTATTTCGATAGTTTATTAAATTGAAATCATAACAAACGTGTCACCGCACTACGAGGGTCATTATCCATTATTTGTAGTGTGTCTGTGCGCCTAGTACACGCACATCACGCCGCCGCGCGCCAGTGCAGCGCCGTGATGTCGAAATAAAAAAATATTAAGCATTTTCAAAGTTAATGCTTTTGAGCTGAAATTTTGTACAGAGATTCTAGACCAGATACACTCTTCAACCCCGTTTGTATTGATATACCCTTTCCGTAACACCCTGTATAGATAGACCTAGATAACGCAAGCATCACGAAGTGTATGAAAACTAAGCGTGCCACTTTTTGACTACCCACTATGACGTCACAAGCTCGCGCTCTCTCGCTCACGCTCACCCAGCCAGTAGTACGCAGGACTAAGCGCGAGAGTGGCGGCTTATGATTTTCGATCGTAAACTGGTGCGATTTTTGGCACGCGAATTAGGTGCTCTGGCGTTATCTAGGTGTATCTATATCTGTGGTATGACCTCTCAAGCTCCGCTAATGAGACACAAATGATTTTCTATTCTATCGTACTACATAGGGTACGCGCGGAGCTTGACCGGTTAAAGATTTGCGCCACAGTTTCTCCTCCAAACGAAGTTTTTTTTCTCCATTTCTTTTCGTATGTACCTATTCAAATAAATATTGCATTTAATTTAATAAAAATAAATTATTTGTAAGTTGACTTATACTTCGGGTAGAACAACGAGTCGACTAATATTTTTAAGAGAAAAAATGTATTAAAATCATTAATTAAAAATTAATTTGTCACTGTGCATCCTTAGAATTTATTTTCATTGTAATATTTGCCATTATGTTTAATTGATGACAAAAAAACTTATATCCCTTTTAATGTATCCAGTGTTTAATTTGTCATATATTCCATAATTATCCTATTGTAGAAACTAACAGGCTTTAGATAATAGATTAGATAGTAATATTAAGTAGTCTCAAAATTATGAATGATTAAATTATATTTTTTCTTTTATGTATGAATTTGTATGAGTTTAACATCAGTTTCTGAAAGGCTAAAAAACAACACTAAAAATGCTACCGTTAAATTCAAGTCGAGCAATTTGTAAGCTGTCTTATTATTTTAGTCAGCCAATCACAGTAAAGATGATATATAATGTTTTATTGCTGAATGGACCCCTCTTGACCTCGATCACGGCTGATGGAAAGCGATGGATGAGGTCTATGATGGAACGAACGTGCCCAGAAGACGCCTAAGAGACTGCAACTCCCACGCATCGACGAAACACAGCAGGCTGCTTGACGCCGGACTCCGGTGAGAGGGTGGTCGCAAACCAGGCGGGCGTTAGCCCTACCACCGCAAGGGAAGAATTGGCCAGTCAAATAAAGTGTTGGGTGTGACTGTCCAGGATGCGCCGAGCGCGAGCGTTCAGTTGAGTAACTGCGCTACACGAGGAGGCTTCTTCATGCATCCCAGAATGATATGGCTAGAACGGCGGTGACTACCGAGATTACGACATAGGGGCCGTCTCCAGGAGCGAGAGAATCGCGGCGATAGTCTCGCCATGCCTTCAAATGTTCGCCGTGTGGAGACACGTTCTAAGAGAGTGTATAGAAAAACGTGGCAAGACGATAATATCGCCGCGATTCTCTCGCTCGTGGAGACGGCCCCTAATAGAGCAGTATGGAAGAGAAAGAACATGTTGCGCCGACCACAAATAAATTGAAATAAGGACACGAGAATGATCAGCCTATGCGCCATTTGTTTTGCCTTTCTGAAACTGGGTGTTAGTAGCATGAATAAAGACAGTCATTACGAATTGAGAATTAAATTATAAGTTTTATTAACGAGTATTTTAAGAAATGTTTATTATACGTCATTGACCTGATCTTAATTTAAGTAACTTTTGTGAGTTTTTCTTTTTTATTCCAAAAAGTATTTTAGCAAACAATTTGCGTTTATAGAAATCGTACACCAACTAAAATAATGGACTTTGCGAATGATTTTAACATAATGTTGACAGTATCGTAATTTGAAACTGCACCACATGTTCACAAATATTGGAAAGGCATTATAGTAAAAACATGGCGGTCAAAGACAGAATATTTAATGTAGAATATGAAGTTTTTTTTTTACAGATTCGCCTTGATTTTTATCCCCAAGCCTGCGTGCTAATCAAAATTGCGCGAACACTCGACCCTCGCATTCATTTTGTTCGGCGAACCAGAATGCGTGGTCGCGCCGAAAAGTGACATGAACGCGACGATCGTGTATTGTTGCGATCGATCACTTTGATTAGGACGCAAGGTATGAGTTAGGCAAATCATCATAACTAATCGTTCTAGAATAAATTCTCATAATCGAATATCATATCGATTGCCAAATCTTATAGTAATCCGACTATTAAAAAACCAGCCCCTAATCATATTATGGTGACATGTGGAGTGGAATCAAGATAGCATTAAGTAGTTTGTATAGGTATCTAATGCCGAACTATGTTTTATATAAAACAATTTATTGTTTAAAGATGAATAAATAAATATTTTATAGCTATTTCTGCGTTTTATTTTTTGCTCATTTAATATTTAACTAGCGGCCCGCGCCCCAGCTTCGTACGGGCAATTTTTTTTTTTCGAATTTTTCTTTCATACAAACCTTGTCCTGGCAATACCGAACACAACAAAAAAATAACTATCCAATTTGGTGCAGTCGTTTGGAAGTTATGCGCGTACATACATTTCGGCGAATCATTTTTATTTATATAGAAGAGAAGAAGATATCTAGACACAGTGGTATAGTTAGCGCCACGAAATATGAGACTTGACCCCGCCTCCCGCGCTCTTTCCGCCGCCCCTATGACGTCCGGTTCCGCCCCGCGCTCAGACCTCATACCGCTAGATACCCAAAATCGTGTACTGCGTAAGTCAAACCACGTGGTGTATCAAGTCTCATCTTTCGTGGCGCTAACAGCTGTAAGCACAATGGTTACCGCATTTAAAGCAAATAAATGACTTTGACTTTAAGAAAATAACAGCCACGTACACTTACAAGACAACCTATTTTGGCACAAGTTGGTTGCGGGAATTAAGCTAGGGCACCCTGACCAAATGGGTTAGGTTAGTTTAGAACTTAGACCAGCCACGCACGACCCGAGTGGATCGCAATTACTGAGCTAGGGCACCCCAACTAAATGAGTAAGGTTAGTTAAGAGCTGTGAATAACCACGCGCGAGCCGAGTTGGTCGCAGTTACTGAGCTAGGTAGGGCACCCCGACTAAATTGGTGACACTAAAATGGGAATAATTTGAGGCTAACAAAAAGAGGCACATTTATTATTAGTGTACCTACATTAATATTGTTAGGAAATCTAAATGGAAAATTATTTGGGGTTCTATTAAATATAAGCCTTAAACAATGTGCAAAAGTGTCCTACTCATTACGTAGTCGCTTCGTATACATTACGTAGACGCTTCGTGTACATTACGTAGACGTCGATACAATCATTTCGCAAGTGCATAGTTACGAAAATGAAGGAAGGTGAGTCGATCCATCTGGCGTTTGTTAATTTTCAATCCAATTCAACATTGCGATTTTGTCTTACTGACTTTATCCACAGTTGCCTTCCTAGTCAATATAAATAAAATTATTGTCAGGCATCAAGGCCCAAAGGGTGTTGGTATTACATATTATTTAAAAATTATATTAGTAACATGAACACTAAAAAGAAAAAGACAATCACAGGAAGATTTAACAAGCTTTGTTGCCAACATATAGCTTGGTAAACCTCCCATTGTCGGCCCATCCAGCCTCTCTGCACACACCTTCAGAATGCTGTTGCTGGTTCCCCTCACTCCGGATTTGGGATATTACTGAGGCAACCATGGTAATATAATAAATTAATAACAATAAGTCCATGGAGGCAACTTTCTTCCGCAAAGTAATCGTCAGTGTGCGCAGCATATAGATGGCGTCACCAGTCGTCCTAGTTACATACAACAGCATAGATGTCGGTACTAGTTACATCTTTAGCATGAACTGCCGCATTCAGAGATGTCATATAAAATAATAATTCAATCATTTAACTTTAAGACTTACTTTAGAGACTGTGACCTCTGAGTTTGTTTCGGCCTTTCTTCTCAGAGTAGTCAGATAGGAAACGCCGACCTCGTCTAGCTTAAAAAAAATATGATTGACGTGTAAAAGTGTTTGTACAAACCTACTTACAGAAAATAAATCATTTATCATTTAAATTGCTAATTACAGTCCTTTCAAATTTATACTATAACAGCTACCCAAGCAGCAACCCACCGGCAACCTTAATGCACCGAAATTAGAGATCACTCTGATTATAATAATGATGCAAAATCGGAGGTAACATGAGGGAGGCCTGTACGTACGCTATTCTGCTTCTGAACACATAAAACCTGAGGGGCAATTCTCGTAATTTTAAGAACGTTCACAGTCTGATCTCAGTCTTAACCTTTTAACCGCCTACGTCAGATAAATCCGACAAATATTTTCGTGTCCGTTCCGCCAGAGTCGTATATATACGACCAAATAACACAGCTCGTTTAATCTGTATTATTATTACATCATCACAGCTCGTTTCATCGGTATTTATTTTTCGTTTTTTTTTTTTTTTGTCGGGCGCTGGGGTCACGACAACTGATATAAAGTCCGGTTAAAAGGTTAATCTGTCAAAAATACCTCTGATTTCCCTGCATTTTGACCAGTCAAAAATTTGTTTGTCGCTGAGATGAGACTGTGACTAGATTTTGAACGTTTTAAATTACGAGTATTGCCCCTCTGATGTTGGAGATAGGTCGATCCGTGAAGTGGATATATTACTTACAAGACAAAGTCATTGAACAAGTAACACGTACAGACGCCAGCACATCAACCTACTACAATCTGTCAAATTTCTTTAATAGATTTTCAACTTTATCACTTAATCATAAGGTTCAAAGTTGATTGGGAAAATCTGACAGTTTCGGGTAGGTTGATGTGCTGGCGTCTTTACATGTTCCTTCTGTAAAAGATGATTTCAATTCAATAGAAATATCCTTTATTGGGCTCAATTTACATTGCGGAGGAAAGGAATGGAAGAGATTTTTTTTTCCGAAATAGTACATTGCATAATGGACTTTATTTCAATCGTGTAACGTGCAATTTAGATACGCCTCAAAAAACAGGTCACGCTAAGCTGCATCCGGAGAATTCTCGCGCTTTTTTGGGAATCCCCGCAGCTGTCGGCGGCGTCTGGCGAACACGCTGGAAGTGGTGCGAAGGAAGGCGCAGTCAGGCGTCTAGTCTAGCGCGAACACCTACTAGAGCCTCATGGCGCATTCGCGAGAATTCTCGAGCATCTTCGCAAATTAGCGCACGTTGAACGAAGTCGACGCTGCCAATTCGTTCCGCCGCAATGTAATGAAATGTAATTCATCCTTAGTAAACAATCTTCCATAATTAGTAATTACAGTATCCTTCTGATTTAAAATAGTCTCAATACGTCACAAGAAAATAAGCCTGCAATAACGAAAACAAAATCCTGACTATAAATTAAGCATTAATTGAGTCTCTCTTGATAATAATGGGGTGTCAAGAGCTGGTCTTTCATTAAGACGATCTTTATCAATCATTTGTCTGCATTAGGGAGTCGAAATGTTTGCACTGGCGGCAAATATGGCCGGCTGCGGGTTAGTTTGTCCTGCCCTGTAATTATTGGGCCCAATTGATTGTAAAATTTTAAGACTGATATTAAGATGGATTTGAAAAGAGTAAGATGTATACTGAAAGATGTTTTGTGTGGGAAGCAGTGGCGTGCATTGGTTTTCAGAATAGGTTAGGCACTAGGCCGGGTCTAGTCTAGGCAAACGCAATCACTAATCAGAAAACAAGGGAGGTCAAAAGTGTCGTTATTTGAGTAGGCATGCCTACTTAAGGGTGATAAATTGCGAAGGTCGAACGTCATGGTATTACGCGTGAAACGTACGTATTTTTAATTTTGTCGTATTAACTTGAATGAGTAAAGACCAATGACAATGTGCGAATAGTACGGGAGCCAAGTAGGCCGTCCGGCGACTGCCTACTGCCGCGCGTGTTTGTATGATTTTGTTTTTTGTTAGGTATGATAATTTTGTGAGTTTCTCAATTGTGGGGCACACACTAAAATGTAATTGACAGGCTTATGTTGATGTATCGAGGTAGGCACTGCTTATATGCCTATATGCAATGCACGCCACTGGTGGGAAGGTACTGTTCTAAGCAGTGGCGGATTTACCAATAGGCTGAGGCTGGAGCCTAGGGCGGCAGATTTTAGGGGCGGTAAATTTGGGGCTAACATTTTTTTTAAATGTCTTACTGAAATTAAGAAGATTAATATTTATATACCTACCATGTTTTTTTGGAATGAATAAACAAAGTGAATGCTCGAATTCAGGCTTCTACCTTAGATTTTATCACAGTTGCCGATCTTTACAAATCTCTTTGCAAGTTTTTCGTAGCTGATGAACGAGAACATTTTAAGTATTTTGAAGAAAAGGCGAAGCAGTATACAAAACACATGGGACATTATTGTAGAGGTCGGTAGGGGTGGCAAAATTTGAATAGCCTACTGGCGGCAAATGTGTAAATCCGCCACTGGTTGTAAGTTGTTTGTACAAAAACTTGCTATTTTTGGAATAACCATTTTCTTATGTAGGTTTCTATAAGTAGATAACAGGACCTAAGTAGTCATGGCCACGAATTTATATGCACAAATCACTTGCTCCAAGCACTTTATCCAAGAACTTCAATGTACCTACATATTTCGGCATTGAGTCCTTGAGAAAAAAAAAGGACTCAATGCCATGGAGGTTGAACTTCTTGGATAAAAGCAAGCATGATCACTGACCTTGAGCATGATTGACAAAAAGACGTAAGTATTATTTATGCTCCTAGAATAATTAAAATTAGGTATACACCTAGCAGCGGTAGCCAAGTGGTAACGGCCGCGACATACGAGTTGTAGGTCGTCGGTTCGAATCCAGTCAGGCGCTTTAATAATAATAAACCATTTATTTTCAGGTTACAAAGACCCATAGATACATACCTTAACCTAAGCATACATAATAATATAGTAACAATTTTGTTAGTAAAAAAACTTAAAAACTATGTTAGTATCACTATGTTAGTTACTACGTTACGTTGTTACTATGTTAGTTTACTTTGTGTAAATTATTTCATCATCACTACTCTCAAAACGGTGAAGGGAAACATCATGAGAAAACCGGCATATCCTAGAACCAAAAATTCGAAGGCATGTGACATCTGCCAACCCGCACTGGGCCCGCGTGGTAGATTACGGCCCGCTCCCTCTCACTGAGAGGAGGCCTGTGTCCCAGCAGTGGGAACATTATAGGCTGATTATGAGGTATACACCTGTAATGATAGTGGTAATATAAGGGCACTGACCTCTATTAAACAAGCACGCTGGACTTTATACTATCGATGACAAAATGAAGACATTTGATTTTCGCCATTTTGGCGCTGACAACAACGTGAGGTTCCGTGGAACTAATATTAGAGATGGGACATATCCTTCGATAAAAAAATACTTTTATGAACTTTATCGATCGTTATAACCACTGAGAGTAATTTATTACTTCGAATCACTCCCAGTTATTTTTACGCTTCATTTTTAAGTAATAGAATAATTGCTCTGCAAAGGTTAACTGAAAATTCTTTAGGCAAGCTATAAACTAGTATATAGTGTCCTAGTAAAGTTATAGCGCATGACGGCCAGACCACCAGTTAACGGCCAGACCAGTTTTAAATATGAGGATAGGCATAAAACTTAGCCTAAAACTACTATGGCTGAGCGGAGTCTCCTGGCTCCTACTACACTAGTTCGCAATGTGTACTAAAAACTATTGGGCTATTATGTTACCATTTCGCTGTAACCTAGTAAATCAAATGGCAGTTGTATTCTTCGTGAGCTATATTGCACTACATCTACGTAATAGCCATTACTTAAATAATACCTATTCACTTTTGGTGCTCAATTTGGAAGAATTGGATCATACATAAACAAAAAAGTTAACCATTCAACAAACAGCGTCCATACAAATTCAATCGAATTCACTCAAATTGAATGCCAAAAGTGAACCGTGTATCATTACCTTACCATGTAGTAATTACTAGCGGAAAGAAGAGGGATAGCGGAGGGAGAGGGAGGGGGTATTTGGATAGCGTACATAATAATGGAAAAAAAAAAAACACATAAAATAACAAAGTCAAAGTCAAATCATTTATTTCAAATAGGCACATTAAACTTTCTACAGAGAACCCGGGATTTGCATCGACTGAATTGTACCAAGACCGTAATACTCCAGAGTCGTAAAGCTGGATCAAATTTTCCATTTTCATGTTTTTCAGCCATATCTGCTTAGTTGAGTTGGTGGGAAATCTGAAATTAAGTAATTTTTTTTTATAGCCTTTATCAGACATAAGTATACCATATTTTTTTTTTTTGTTTTTATATATAAGTTTTACGACGTACGATAAGGAGACCCACTTTCACTTTTGCACTGGAGGAAGTCTTCAGACAATTCAATTGGGAGCTAGGGTTGTGTTTGTGGCCTAAGAATCAATGGCGAGTACCTAACAAACTTAAGATTTGCGGATGACATTATTCTGTTCGCAAAGTCCTCTAAAGAGCTTCAAAATATGCTGACAGAGTTAGACGCGCATAGCAAAGCAGTGGGCTTAAACATGAACACGTTAGTTTAACGATGGCTGAGTCTTGTTTCTTCGGCAACACGGTGATTCGCAGCGTTTCGCCTTGTCACCGAAACGAAAGTGATACCTGCATTCCCATGTCGGATTACCGGGTTTCACTGAAGTCTTGTTATTCTGTCGTCGCCGCGATTGTGACCGCGAATGTGACCGGAACGGGGGTCTACGGCGTTGCGATGAACGTCCGCGTAGCTCAGCCACTTCTAGGCGTAATTTCTCCAATTGTTTTGATAGCACTTCTAAATTTGCGGACATCACCGGGTCTTGCGTGGTTGTGGACACTGTAGCTACTGTTGCCGGTTCTGTATACTCCACCATTTTGTCGGCCATCGCGGCGAGGGTATCTAGCGATGACTCCGTGTTTACCGAAAGCACGACGCGTACTTGTGTGGGTAGGTGATTGAGCCATTCTATCTTCAATCCTTCGTCTGTTATCATGCCGCTTCCCAGTTCTCGCATTTTTCGCAGTAGCTGTGTGGGTTTTTGGTCACCTAACTCCAGACCGCTGATTAGCTTCTGGAAGTTTTTCACGTCAGACTTGTCATACGCGGTGAGTAGGCGGTTCTTCACAGCACCGTACTTGTCCGTTGACGGCGGGTTATACAAAATATCCGTGATGTGCTGCAGATCGGCGGCTTGAAGCTGTTGCAAGACGTACCGAAATTTCTGGTCATCAGAAGTCTTCAGAGGATCCACGACGGCTTCGAACTGAATGAACCAGGCTCGTGGAATCTCTCTCCAGAATGGTAATAATCTTGATTGAATTGAAATTGCAGATAGTTCGGATTCCGACTTCATTGTTTTACTGTCTTCGTTTGTGTTCTCTAGGGACATCACGTCGGGGTCACCAGTATAGAGGTATGAGGAACAGGGTGTAAAGTTCACTCATACTCTATAGAAAAGGGAGGATCCTCCGACCAGACGGGTGTCGTGTCTGGCGGGCAACTGCCCAATGAGTCATGTCGGGCTGTTGTATATATGCTAGTTGCGTGGTAAACTCTGCTTGCGCGATTCAGGATTTGCGTGACGTCAGTGTGACGCGTTGTTCGCATGTGGCGTTGTAGATACCGCTACATCACTCCCCCCCGGAGACCGGAGGTCGATAGTGGGCTGAGTCTTGTATCTTGCGATGCTTGCCAGGCCAGCTGAGGTTCCAGTGAGTCGGAACCGGTTGCCGCATAGTTCACGGTGAGTCGGAACTGTCTGCGAAGATGTCCCCAGTGAGTCGGGGTGGCGCTGCGTTATGCTCCAGTGCGTCGGATGTAGTACAGCGCCGGGTTGAGGCTGACTGCTGGCGTCGACCAGGAGAGAAGGGCTCTGCTTGTAGACCGGCCGAAAGTGCAGTGTGCTGTGCCGAGGTTGCTGATGAGGCTGAGGGTGATGACCAGGTATGCACGGTCGCTGCATGCTGGTGGTCAGGATACCCGTTGAAGCCGTGGGTGCTGGCTGGCTGGGTGACTCGCCGCTCTAAAGCTTGCGGGAGTGATGATGACGTGAACGTCAGCGCAGCCTTCGTGCAAATACTTCAGCGTGACGTCATCATCATCACTCCCGCAAGCTTTAGAGCGGCGAGTCACCCAGCCAGCCAGCACCCACGGCTTCAACGGGTATCCTGACCACCAGCATACAGCGACCGTGCATACCTGGTCATCACCCTCAGCCTCATCAGCAACCTCGGCACAGCACACTGCACTTTCGGCCGGTCTACAAGCAGAGCCCTTCTCTCCTGGTCGACGCCAGCAGTCAGCCTCAACCCGGCGCTGTACTACATCCGACGCACTGGAGCATAACGCAGCGCCACCCCGACTCACTGGGGACATCTTCGCAGACAGTTCCGACTCACCGTGAACTATGCGGCAACCGGTTCCGACTCACTGGAACCTCAGCTGGCCTGGCAAGCATCGCAAGATACAAGACTCAGCCCACTATCGACCTCCGGTCTCCGGGGGGGAGTGATGTAGCGGTATCTACAACGCCACATGCGAACAACGCGTCACACTGACGTCACGCAAATCCTGAATCGCGCAAGCAGAATTTACCACGCAACTAGCATATATACAACAGCCCGACATGACTCATTGGGCAGTTGCCCGCCAGACACGACACCCGTCTGGTCGGAGGATCCTCCCTTTTCTATAGAGTATGAGTGAACTTTACACCCTGTTCCTCATACCTCTATACATCCAAAACTAAGGCAATGACTAACAGAGAGAAAGACACTTTCATAGTAAACAATATTTCTATTGATTATGTGGATGAGTATACATATCTGGGGCAAATAATCAAGATAAACAATATGTCAAGCAAAGAGATTGAGACACGCATAGGACATGCATGGAAGAAATACTGGGCACACAGAGAAATAATGAAAGACAAAACAATACACATCACGGTCAAAGGAATGCTATTTAACACTTGCATACTCCCTATCCTAATATATGGATGCCAGACTTAGGCACTCACTAAATCTCAACAAACCAAACTTCGAACTTGCCAGCGAAGCATGAAACGAAGCATGATGGGGAAAAGGAAAATAGATAAAATCAACCACAGCAAAATTAGGAAAGCTACAAAGACCCAAGATGTGGTGTTGAAATTAAGAACGCTAAAGTGGAAATGGGCTGGCCATGTAATGAGAGGAGAAGAGAAATGGAACAAAGGAGTAACATTGTGGTACCCAAGAGAGGGAAAGAGAAAAAAGGGAAACCATTCAGAAGATGGGAAGATGATGTGGTTAAAACAGCTGGAAAAACCTGGACTAGACTGGCGCGAGAGAGAGAATATTGGAAAGTGTTGAAGGAGGTCTTTGCCAAAGGGCACACAGAAATGAAGTATTAAATTAAAGTAAAAATGACTAAAGTATACAGTACATTGTAGATAGCAAGTTTTATTTCGATGTTAGGTCTCTATTTCGGAAAAAAGTACACATTACATATAATATTTATGTTTTGAAATTAGAAACTAGTATTTGCTAATTTGTTTTAGCTAATCAAATTGCAGAAAATTCTGGCGACAGTAAATTTCTATTTGAAAGACTTAAATTTAAAATTATTCACTGTCTGAAGAAAATTATCGACACTTTATCGGCATGGAATATTTACAACCCTATGCAAATTATTGTACCTATTCAATACATGTGAAAACTGAGCCCTAATTACACTCAAATATGATGAGCAATTAATAAAAACATTTATTCTAAATATTAAATAGTATTAAAAATGCTCACACAAGCAATCGAAACATTTATACCTAGTCATGAAATTCACTAGTGCAAGGTTATTCCGCTGCCTTTTTGATAGCGAGTTTTACAAAATGCGCATGCTTTCATATTAAAAATGTTCTAAATATCACGTAGTAAACACAAAATACACAAAAAATGTCGTATTCCACGATTTAGACCTAAATCATCAGAGGTGGACAATGATATTTTATTATACCATGAGACGGACCAAACAACTCAAGCTCAACGTCCATTTGAAAGAACGTGCCAATTTTAGTTCCTGAGAACCTCGAGCGGGGGGCGCTTTGAATCGGCACAAAAACAACTGTCATTTCATATAGTAGGTATACAGGCAGTGGTATATTAATTATAATAGTCCAGCGTCAGTCTATCAAAAAGTACTCTGTGGTCCAGCGTAGAGATCAGTGGGCAAGGGAGATTTTGATAAATAAAATTAAAATAAAATTAAATTAAAAATTAAAATGTCAAAACTAATAGTAGTCTATGGTCAGAACCACAGACTACAATATAATGTCAGAAGTTCAGAACTGACCACCAGTCAAATCAAAGATAAACAGGTCAACAAAACAAAATTTCCAGTTTCATCCCAAACCCAATTTCGGAAATGAACAAAATTACTAATGAACTTCCTCACAATTTTTACGTTTTTAATTCAAACGGTTGTATGTTATATATATGACAGGCGTGTTATAACTACTCTTAAGTACTCCAAATACACCATAACACCCTCCGTTGTTAACGGGATACCTGTAGGACAAGGGAAGTTCCCATTCCTAGTGTCCCTCAAGGAACCCGGGCATAAATTAGAGCCAGGAAAAAGAGTATGGACGAATCTTTGCGGTGGCAGCATCATTGCTAAGGAAAAGGTGCTGACGGCAGCACACTGCTTCGAAACTGACCAATTCTACTACGCGAAGCACCCAGAAGTGCTGCGCGTCGTGGCAGGCAACATGAAGACGAATCTTATACACACAGGGGACACAGAAACTACAGCAGATGCCCAGTGGAGACAGATAAAGCAAGCGTTTTTGCACAAGGACTTCAATTTCCCTTCACACGATATTGCTTTGGCAATTGTGGACCGGCCGTGGGTCTATAACAAGAATGTAAATTATGTGAGACTTGCGACAAGGTTGTCCGACTATCAGGGTTATTGTATGTCCGCTGGATACGGAGCCACCGGCCATGAATCCAATGCCAAAATCTCCCCAGTCTTGCTTATGGCTATTATTCAAGTCATGCCCAGGTGGGAGTGCACCTTGTCCTGGCAAATGGACATGAATCGGTATATTTGCACGCCGTCTGCGGTCTCAGATGTTACCAGGGGAGATTCTGGTGGGCCGCTGGTGTGCTTGGGTACCGGGGACCCCGAAGAGAAACAAGACGGCGGGCTCTTGGTCGGTGTTGTGAGCGGGAAGAATGTTGATATGACTACTTTGTATACTCGTGTGTCTGAGTACAGTGGGTGGATTTGGGGGGATCACAGTGACAGATCTCAAGGCAGTGCTTATAAATTACGCGTAACTGTGAATGTTTTTTTGTCCATTATACTGGTCGTTTTAATATATCTTTTTTTTTACTATTTAGCTTCCTCGAGATCTCAGCAAGATACTTTTGTGAGTGTAGAATTCTTTGTGGATCTAATATTTTATCTATAGTTACAGTAGGCTGCACGTCAGAGGCAACAAAACCAATATGAATAGGCCTCTTATTCTATAGAAACATCGTACTACACAAGGCCAGCTCAAGCATTGAAAGCGTTACCAAGGACGCGGTCTACTGTACCCACTCAACGTCAATTTAAAGTAGGGTAGAGCCACAGAATACTTAAATAGTACTACGTACAGAAGGGACACTCCCTTCCCCGCACTCATATTAGATACCGCACCTCACCCCGCACTTCGAGGTATTCGTCGCCGACTCTTTAGCAAGGGCGCTCGCGTAATCGTATGAACCGCAGCACTGTACTGCTGACACGAACACACAATTTTGCGATTTAAAAGTTTTAATTTGAGTTTAAATCTCGATGGTTGGATATTGTGATGCTTTTCCGAATTTGTACGAGTATTTACATAAACTGTTTCTAAGATTTCGCATTTTTAATACCATGCGATTTAATAACCGATTATTTAGAGATAAGTCACGAAAATATTTTAGTGTTTTCATTTCATTACGAACCCGATTATATAAATAAACAATAATTTAACTACAAGGTCACTTCATAATAATGCACACGTTCGGGCAGCGCCGGTTATCGTTCGGTTCGCCGACGCAATTTGCTTTCCACGCCATTTTTTACTCTATGCACGACTGCCAACCCTACTAGAGTTTACGCACACATTTGCACGTATACAAACGTCATTTGGTTATGTAGTAGTAATAGGTAATTATTTTGCGAGCGTTGTATGGAGTGTCCGAGGTGTGGTAGAGGACCAAGATCCTAGGACTCCCAGATGTTTCTTATTTTCTAAGTAACGAAATGTGTGGGATAGAGTAGTGTTAGTATGTACATACGCCAGCACATCAAGCTACCTGAAACTGTCAAATTTTCCCAATCAACGTTGAACTTTATACTTTAGCAATAAAGTTGAAAATCTATTGAAGAAATTTGACAGATTGTAGTAGCTTGATGTGCTAGCCTCTGTACATACTTTCTGATCTCAATACTCAATTCTTTATTGCATTCCATATGTACCTATTATATAGATGTGCGTATGCGGCACCTCCCCACAGACAATGGCCCACCTTCCATCCTGCGCCGCATGCCATGTCACCTGTGCACTTGATGATCTTATGACTTATCGCTCGCCATACAATTCAATGGAATATGAAATAAATATTATCTTCGTCGTGTGTAATGGTCCGTTGAATTGTATGGCGAGCGATATTGTATCTTAAGAATATTATAGTACCTTAGCCGTGTGTAGCGCCCTTAATAGTGTGCGCCTGTGTGCGTGCGTAGATTTGTACCTAATAACATTTTAATTGGGGCGTTTGATGTTGTGTGTTATTTCCGGGACAAGTTAGACATACAATAAAAAACTTTCGTTGTCAACAACAGTATGTTGAAAATTTTCATGAAAGTTTTTTCGTATCCATATTTTTCGTTTAGGTTATACCTACTGTGGCGGCATCTACATCACCGCATGCGAACTACGATGACATCACCTAAAATCCTACATCGCGCAAGCAGAGTTTACCGCGCTAGTTTTTTTTATTCAATTCTGTTTTATGGATCAGGATAATAGGAAGAAAGAGAGACTAAACCATTTCTTCCATTATCAAAACGATAGATTACTAACTAGCTCCTTTGATAAACTATAATTTAAAAATGAATAGCTAAGTTTTGCATAATAATAAGGCCCGGCTATTATTTTATGTAAAACAGCAGGTTCTGCATTGGACTTGATCAAGTAATTTTTCATTGTGAAGCGTCGTCAGCTTGAAAAAATATTGTAAAATGGCATTTTTAATTAATGCACGGTTTTGAAATTAAGGGGAGATAGGGTGAGAGGGTTTTCTAACCCGCAAAGTTGAGAAGGATGAGAGTTTTTTTTTAGTTATTGTTGTGATGTTTTTGGGAGATTATGGCGGAAACTGGATAAGGAAAATACTTGCAACTTATACAAAGTGTAAAAAAATTAACCCGAAAAACTTTAAGAGGTGCTTTAGACCATCGAACTGAACAACTTTCACTATGGGACCAACTCTGAAATCACGAAAAAGAATCTGCTGTTTCATACATTTTGGTCAAGTAGGTATTGAACTTTTGTATTAAACAGCAGATTTTTTTTGGTATACAGGCAGCTGACTTACAACTACTTTTAAACAATGGTGTGCTGAGTTAGTCAATTCTTTTATACCACTCTATTTAATTAAGGATGCCATAAGCTGAAAAAGTTATAACGCACAAAATGAAACTAAATATTGGCTGTGTAGTGGAAAGATGAATATTTTTGCCTGTATACCAAACAGCTTGTTTGACCGTACACCCCTTTTAAACATGTGACTTAAACACAGCTCTATACAAAACGTAGGTGTAACAACTTATTTGCTTAAACCTGAAATGTCCATCCATGGATGCTGGAACTGTACCAACATAGATTTTTTTATCACCATCCAAATTTTTACAGGATGTTCTACCCATGAATATGAACAACTTTCAGTATGGGACCACCTCTGAAATCACGAAAAAAAAAACAGCTGTTTAATACAAAAGTTCAATACCTACTTGACCAAAATGTATGAAACAGCACATTTTTTTTTTCGTGATTTCAGAGTTGGTCCCATAGTGAAAGTTGTTCATATTCATGGGTAGAACACCATGCCAAAATGTTGATGGTGATAAAAAAAATCTTCTGTACATACCTTCCAACATCTTACAGGAAGTGGGTAGGTTTATTCACAACATTTAGCAAATGAATTGGTGATTGCTGTTTGTCGATATAAAGACAGGAGGACGCAGCTGCATTCTGTTGAAGTAATTCCTTAAAAAGTCTTTCATTTGACAAAAGGGTAAGATGTACCCTGTTCTACATTGGGACACATCCAGAAACATACACAACAACTTAAATTCATTATACAACTCCTGTACCATTGTATGCACCCAAAGGCACGATGTTTTGCGTGCACTCTGCCGTATGTTACAGTGATTTTCACACTAAAAATAAAAGTAGTTTTCCAGCATTAATTTTTGCTCCACGTTATTAAACTTGCCATACCGTAGAATGTGTGATAACAGCTGCTATGTGATGGGTTTTTACATCCTATATGTCTACCTAGTACCTATTCTGATACTGAAAATAGCTCCTAATTACACAAGTACCAAAGCTGTCGAGAGGTCCTCATTGTTAAATGTTAATCTCCGATCTGTGTGAATCGTACAGTCACGAGCACCAATATGTCAACACTTGGCAATTTTCAATTGCGAATTTTTTTCATGAAATAACGAATGCAACGTTAAAATCAGACACTTAACATAAACCTATGGGTTCGAAAATACTATGTTCGAAATAACATAAAATTTCATTCAAAAATAAAGGAGAAAATCGCCTTTGAATAAAGCCAAGTGTATACGTACTTATAGACGTGACTGTACGCAAGTGTGAAAGCACAATACAGGGTGATGTGCCAATTGTAATAAATCAAGTCATACACTTATTACTTAATAAGGAGCAGCGTTTCTCAAACTTGGCATCGAGAGACGCCGACTAGACGGATTAAGTTGCGATTAAGTAATATTTTTCCTATAGTCTTATTTCATTAATGGAAATCATTTTATTTAACGGAATACAAAATGGTTTTCTTTATAACCTAAATAGGTACTTGATATGTGAAATCCAAATTTTCTTACGTGTTTTGTAATTTGCAGCACCCTAATTGCGTAACACACTATCAATCGGAATCTGAATCAATTTGAAGCAAATTGCTGATCCATTGCTTCATAAGTTCGAAAAATGTGTGTGCACAACACGTGAATAACGCAATGAATGTTGTTGAACTGTCAAAATGAAACCGATTCCGATTGATAATGTGTTACGTAATTGCCCCGCAGGTTGTTTATTGAACAAAATATGATACGCGACCGTAACAAATATGTATTTGCAGAATTATAATCATTAAAATCATCAATACAACTCGTCTAAGTTCATACAATCCTATTGAATGACTATCTCATGAAATATCAATTTGTATTTTTGCAAAGAAAGAAGAAACAAAGAAAATACGTTTATTTGCGGCAAACATGACTCATAAAAAGGGTCTTGACGCAGAACGTCACTTTCGCAAAATGTCATTTTCGCACAACGCCATTTTCTCATGGCGTTGTGTGAAAATGACGTTTTGCGAAAGTAACATTGTGTGAAAATGACGTTTTGAGAAAATGACGTTTTGCGAAAATGACATTATGCGAAAGTGACCAAATTTTTCAGGATAACATTTTGCGAAAGTGACGTTCTGCGTCAAGACCATAAAAAAGAACACAAACACAAAAAATTACAAGTTGGGCGAAAACTTGCGTCACATACACGCAAAACGGCGATCGCTCAGCATAATGCTAAGGCCCTATACGAGACAGAGCCCCAGCGCTGGTTTGCAAATTACAAAAACGTAAGAAAAATTGAATTTTGCGGGTTACCCTAGCGCTTCGCCCTGAAACAACTTGCACGATAAACAGGATAAGGACTTATCAGCAATGATGTAAAATATTTATTTTGATATCGTTTTTTTGTATGATCTTGGGCGTAATTGCCTTAATTTTAAAGATAAAGGTCACACCCAAGTTACAGTAAAACCGTGTTTAAAAAACCCCTTGCACGGAAGTTGCACAAAAGCTATAGGTAGGTACTGTACGGTCACCGAAGAAGATAAATAATCAGGGTCGTCGGATATAGTTAAAGTTTAGTAAGAAACCGATCGATGTTTTTGAATAAAATTTAATTTAGTTAACAGGAAACAAACAGTTAATTTATCAAGTTAAATTTCATTCAAAAACATCCATCGGTTTCTTCTTCAACTATATCCGTCGACCCTAGTTACTTATCTCTTTTTAGCGACTGTACCTACCATAGAAATATAATACTTATATCTATGGTACCTACACATTATTTTCCCGAAAAAGCTCTTTCACAAGGAGTTATATTTCGACTGAAGTTTGACAACCCCTCATCGCGAGTTATAGGCGGTTTTAATGAAACCTTGTGAGAGGATATTTTTCCTTCAGCGCCCCATACATCGTTTGCATGGAATAATTGTATGGGTATGTATGAAGTCGCGTTTACATTTATATTGAACCATGAATACTTTGGTAGACTACTCACCCGAGATAATCGAAGTGTGGGAGATGTCTTAAGAAATGTGACATCTTACATATCCATGGGAATACATTATGGAGTTTTTGAGTGGTGTTTAAGATTGTATAATTTGAAGGGTCGATTTTTCAATAGTCAAGAAACTTATATCTGAAGAATAAATAATGACAGTTTACATATTTTCTATACATACATACATAATCAGCCTATAATGTTCCCACTGCTGGGACACGGGCCTCCTCTCGGTGAGAGGGAGTGGGCCGTAATCCACCACGCAAGCCCAGTGCGGGTTGGCAGATTTAAAATGTCTTTGAATTTTTTGTTCTAGGGCATGCCGGTTTCCTCACGATGTTTTCCTTCACCGTTTTGAGAGCAGTGGTGATGAAATAATTTACACAAAGTAAAGCGCCTGTCTGGATTCGAATCGAACCTACGACCGTAAGTCGCGGCCGTTACCACTTGGCCACCACTGCTCTTATTTTCTATACAAAAGCTGTCAAATCGCAATATTTATTATTCAGATAAAAATTATCTGACTATTGAAAAATCAGGCCTAAATCGTATTGATGCATTTATTCTCAAGAATAAACCAGTTAAATGAAAAAAAGTGAAGGTCTATCTTAGACAGTAATAATAATAATTATTATTATTAGCCTGTGACGTCCCACTGCAGGGCAAAGGCCTAATATACCAACATGATAATAATGAGAATTCTTTGCTACAAACTCGAAGGATGGTTTTTAATAGTAGGTAATTGAATGAGAACAAATATTTGATAACTGAAAGGTTTATACCTACGTACGGCTTTTTTGAGTATAAAACAAAAAAGAAACAAAATTATTCAAGTATAAATTATGATTTACATTAATTACAATCGAGGAAAGTTAAATTCTAACTATAATGTAGAAAAACTCAAACTCAAAGCATTTATTTCAATTAAACCCAGGCACTTTGAACTGTCAAGGGGTCGGTCAGTCAAAAAGATGAAGCTAGTTGCCCATTCCAAAGCGTAGGTACCTATCTATGAAGAAGAACGGGCAGGAAACTCCATGGACACTCTTTAAATCAAAATAATATGGTTACAAAGTCTTGGTTACATCATTCATGTTAAAAATTAATACGTGAGAACGATGCACAACGTTAAAAGCGTCCACAATGAAAAGACAAGAAAAAAAAAGAAATTAAATATTAAATTAAATATAAGCCATGGCAACAAAGAGATGACCAGTCCCTACTGACGGCGCCCGTTCACGAACATGACCTGCCGAATCTACGAGTAGGTTAACTACTGGAACACAGGTCGCCTCACCTAATATATTCTTAAAATTATTTTCTTTTACATGTTTTACAAAAATCGCTGTGATAAATATACGGCCGTACGTGCCTGATTGGTTAACACCAAACCGAGTTATTTATTTAAAGAAAAGTTTTGCCCTGATCAATATTATCACATCTTTTAAAATGCTATATTTAAAGCTATATTTTCGACAAGTATTCCTACTTTACAACGTATCAAATATTAAATTTTTCAGTTACAAATAGATCCGCCTACGTATCTCATAGGCGTCTTTACTAAATGTACCTTGTGGAAACTCCCCATGGGGTTTTGGTCGGGTATAGTTAGCATGAGGCTTTCGAAATTTCTAACTACTAAATATACCCGAGTTGGAGTATCTTAATCGGGTATAATTAGGACCTAGCGTTGCATGATTACGTACTACTAATATACCCGGCCGTGTAATGCCAGACTGTATATGACTACAGACATCCATAGTCTGTGCTGAACCGCTTTGTGCTCGTTACACTAAAGAGCAAAATGTATATCAATACAGGCATTCTCTGTATTAGTATACATTATGCTCGCCATTTGCAAAGCAAACTACGTAGGTACGAGTGCAGAGTAAAGGATTCGGCAGGGTTGTGAAACGTCGGGCATTACGCGTTCCGGTGCTGTACTTAAAGTTACCATACTAAATATATTTTTAATATTCTGTAGATTCATCTATCTCGACATAGTAAAACGCAATGAGAACTTAGGATGCAAGAGCGAGCGAAGCGAGCCCAGGACTTAGGGCACACCGACTCGGACAGGTTAGGTTCGAAGGGGATGCCTCCGTCGTTTCCTTCGTGTTAGGTTCCTTTAAACCCTATAGACGGAAATAGCCCCGCGAGGCGAGGCTCCGTCGATTACATCTTATTATTATTGCTTGTAAACCAACTTAGACCCTAAATACTTGCACTATGCATCAATTTCGCCATTATTGAAATTGGGTATATTTAGTAATGATTAATTTTAAACAGGTGCTACTAAATATACCCAAGTAGCGGTGTCTTGGTAAGGTACATTTAGCGGTAGTCACTCGAAAATGTGATCTCCTAATTATACCTGACGTCAGCGAGGTCCGTGACGTCACTGGCGTCCCCACAAAGTACATTTAGTAAAGATGCATCTCATAGATCATACTAATATAAATGCGAATGTGTGTCTGGCTGTCCGTTACCTCTTCACGATTTTTTTTTTGTGGATGGGAATTCATCAAATGACCCCTCCCGCTCTGGGTGGAGCGGAAGGGAGTGTCAGACTCTTACTGACTAAAATCCACCCGTGTTCCTGCCTTAGCCCTTTATGTTCCGGGGTAGCAGTAACCCTTTCGGGTAATCCCGCACCCCCGGCAGGCTTCGGCCCTGACTGGCCCCTTCCTTTAGGTATGCTGACATCTCTTTGAGGCGCGCGTGGAACACATACGCGCCGTCCGGCACGGGCCTGGTCCTGATCGGACGGTGAGCTACCCATTACTCTCCGTCCGCAGGCCCGCGCCTACGGTGGCCGGGAGTCGTCACGCGGCTCCCGACGCCCGGAGCGTCTCCCGCGGCGGCTGGGACGTGAGGCTCTCTCCCTCAGCCATCCCGCCACCTAGCCTTCGCTAGCATGACTGCTTCGCAGAAGGAGGTGACTGCCTTCCATTCCCTGTCGCTCCGGCCATGGCTTGAGCCAGGGCCGGACGCGAGAGGTCGGCGCTGCTGCCGATCGCTTCTACGAAGACACGGCGGTGCTCCGCTCAAGCGGGGCAGACCTCCACCGTATGCTCACCTCTTCACGCTTAAACCGCGACCCGATTTAGATGAAATTTGTTAGAGATAGTTTGAGTCCCGGGAAAGGACATAGGATAGTTTTTATCCCGATATTCCCACGGGAAACTTATGCAGGTGAAACCGCGGGGCGCTGCTAGTTCTTAATAAAGTTACAAATCGAGATATTGACACGATATTAGAAACGTACGGAAATGATATTAAATCTGAACCGTCCTCGAGTATGGAAAAATGTATTTCCTAATAAACGAAATAACTTTGAAGAAGTGTGAGGTATTTTATAATTTACTTGGTTATTGCCATATATTTGATCGGAACGGTATTCCATCTTGGATTTGAGAATTCGATTACAGAAAAATACGTGTTGGGTACATTTTTCATTCGTGATTGGTACTAAGAACCTTGAATAACATAAATAGATACCTATAACTTAGCTGGCGACCGGGTAATTTAGTCTCCTTATAAACACCGCAGAACGCTCTTTCTGCCCCTAGATAGATTTTCAGAGAAGTTCCAATTTAATTGGTAGCAGGTGAGCAGTGGTGGCCCAGTGGTAACATACGTGACTTACGAGTTGTTTGGTCGTAGGTTCGAACATCATAATATTTTTACTTAATTCATTGTTTATTGATAACATTTTAAGGTCGGGGTAAAATCAGTTGTCCTATTAGGTCCAGGGGTAACAATATTGAAAAGGTTGGGAACTACTGGTCTAAGACATAAAAGATCTAACATCTTTTGGGCACTGTTCCTGTTGACAGCGATGCGGACGAATTCTTTGAAGCCCTAGGATTATTTTACTTATTTTTTCATATGAATATACATATTATTATAGATTTTATGTTAGCTTATATTATTTAAATATTTCCTGAAATAAATAAACATAAAAGATGTTCAACTTTTGGTTACAAATGAATTGAAATGACCAAAGAACAATGTTTCTTTTGTAATGTGATAATAAGATGAAGGCAAACAGGCTGGAAAGAGGTTTCATGTAACAATAAGGGGCACCCAAACTCAAAGGTTATATATTCACGGGTGCTTTTTCTATTTTTTGCTACTTATAATAATGACGTAATATCGCGACTGTGTTACCGAAGAGGACCGATACACCTACGTATTGATCGATTATTGATTGACTAGCTGCGCCCCGCGGTTTCACCCGCGTAAATGTCGATCTCGTGGGAATATCAGGATAAAAAGTAGCCTATATGTTAATCCAGGGTGTCAGCTACCTCCATACAAAATTTTATCAAAATTGGTCCAGCCGTTTGAACGTGAAGAAGTAACAAACATATAAACACACACACACACACACACTCACAAACTTTCGCCTTTATAATATTAGTGGGATTTGTTTTAGTTTGTGATATTCCTTTACGAGTTGCAATAAATACTTTTTCTTTCTTTCTTTATTTATTGCAAGCTATGATATAATTCCTGATTTGGTCATAAGGTACGACCCTATTGCCGTTTTTGACGTTCGACAAGTGTTTTCTTTGGTAAGTTATGGGGAAGAAGTACTAACGAAAACACGCGTAGATCGTCATAAACCGAGTAAATCTGTAGGCATCTTAGGCAGGCAATTATCAAGACCCAGGCTGCTAATGGTTGCTATTAAAGGAGAACAGACTAACACGTCGACCGGCCAGGAATACAGCGTGAAATTGAATTCATAGGCATCCTTTTAAAGGGTCATTGTACTCATCATTATGAACAACTTTTACTATGGGACCAAACCTGAAATCGCGAAAAAAAATTAGCTCTTCCCTACATTTTGACGAGTTACCTATGTGAACATAAATGCAAGGAACAGCTGTTTTTTTTTTCGCGATTTTAGGTTTAGTCCCATCAGGCGCGGTCGCAGCCCAAGATTTTGGGGGGGGTCATCATGGGTGCCGAGGAATATTTTAAGGGAGGTACATCTTCTTGTTGGTCTAGTAGGTAGTCGCAAGCGTTACTGCTGAGAATGAGGGCCTAGCTGGGTTCGATTCCTAGGTCGGGTACAGAGTTATGTGGGTGTAAGTACTATATGAAGGTACACCCCTGCCCAACCCTTTGGAGATTAAAGGCGTGATGATATGTTAAGGTTCATGTACATCTCCAGCTCCACATTACTTATGCTATTCAGGGACGCAGCTATTACATAGGGGGGTGTTACTTAAATGCTGCCAAAGTGGTCGTATTTATTAGAACGGTAGATTGCGTAGGGTGGGGAGAGCGAGCGAAGCGAGCTCGAAAATTTTAACAATCCATCTCTGTTGATTAGGTGTTTTGTTTTATATTTTCAAGTAGAAATAGGAGTTACATTCGACTTATGCAGGCAAGCTCAAGCAGCTATCAGTATCTAAATTGCAAGAGCGAGCGAAGCGAGCTCGAAAATTTTGCACACTCTCGGATAGGTTCGATTTTCTTTCGATCATTCCAAAAGGACTAGGCATTACTTGCTTTGTCGACTTTTGAAGAAAAGCTCATGAACCAACGTAAATTGCAAGAACGAGCGTATAGCGAGCCTGAAAATTTTAGCAGCCCACCTTGAATAGTCTCTGTTTTCTTTTACCCATCATACAAAAAGAGAACTTATTTTGTCGAATTATGACGAAAAGCTTACACTCGTTTTACAGCACTTTAGGTTTTCGAATCTAGCCTTACCTAAGCCTTTCAACCTTACGTACGAGGGGGGGTGCTCAATATCCCGAGTTTGCTTCGCTCGCTCTTGAATCCTGGAGTTTTATATTTTTATAACAGGCTTTTTAAAGGAAAATATTTATTAGGCGCGTTAAAAAACCCACTGTCATTTTACGGCTTTAAGTTACTTCAGTCGGCAGTCCCCATGTCTGCCGATGTTCTTAATGTTTTTGAATATGCCAATCGGGGTTTTCGTGGCTCAAGTACAGTTTTAAGTTAGTAAGGCAAGAAAATCATTCAGACTCTCGACAGCTTGAATGATTTTGGGGGGGGTCATGACCCCCACGACCCCCCCCCTCGGACCGCGCATGAGTCCCATAGTAAAAGTTGTTCATAATGATGACTACAATGACCTTATAAAAGGATGCCCATGAATTTAATTTCACTCTGTATAACCCTTGACTCCGCGATTAGCAATCATGTTTGCAACTAACGAAGCCAGTTAACCGACTAAACGAACGAAGCAAAATATAAACATACCTACATTATTATAATTGCGAAAGTGTGTCTGTCTGTCTGTCACTTCTTCACGCTTAAACCGCTGAACCGATTTAGATAGATATAGTTTCGAGTCCCGGGAAAGGACATAGGATAGTTTTTATCTCGATATTCCCACGGGAAACTTATGTGGGTGAAACCGCGTGGTGCTGCTAGTCAAACATAATACAACGCCCGGGTTAGGCAGAGGTGTACCTGCTTAAGGGGACTACATGACCTAAAGCGCGGTCACTGTCGTACTGCATAGAAAAGAAAGAGAAGCACGATGACACAACGCTGGTAATTTATTGCAAAACTAGCTGCGCCCCGCGGTTTCACCCGCGTAAATGTCGATCCCGTGGGGATATCGGGATAAAAACTATCCTATGTCCTTTCCCGGGACTCAAACTATCTCTATACCAAATTTCATCGAAATCGGTCCAGCCGTTTTCATGTTATGTCGTGACAACGGAAAACGGGTTTCATTTTTATATATATATAGATATGAAGCAATTATCTATTTACAAAAAATCTATTGTTTGGACTAAAAAATTAAAACACTAGTGCTTTTGTATGTTGGTTGTAGAATAATATGACAAAAATCAGAATGATTGTATGTATATTAGTATGGTTTAATATTGTAAAAACAAAGTTTTTAAAATCTTCATGAATTTTTTCTATCGAAAATATATTATTTATGAAATTAGTTGTATTATGTTTTCAAAACACTATCTACCTAGCATATATCCTGAAGAATATCATATATTTTTCTGAATTTGTTTACTGTAGTCGATCATATACTTTTATTGTTTCTAAAACTTGCGTTTTTTTGCGTTTAGGAATCCTCTTAATACATGCACAATTCACCATGTAGGTTATAAAAGGCGAGCCTGTTGCCATTAACCAGGCGTTAATAGGTACAGTCAGAGCCAACGAAGCAGTAGTTTATAATCTATGCTTCTATCTATGTTTTAACACGCATTACACCGTGTAAACACTCCGTAATCATGTTCCTCTTATCAAAACACTATCGAAACACTCCACTGGAGGGCAGTGAATTAAAAACACAGATAATATAATTAGCTCTAATGGAAAACTGACGTTTTAGATAAATCAAATCATATATATCTGATTATTGTGAAGCCGCGTTTCCGTTAGTTAGAGCTATTTTTAGAATCAAGAACTAGCCTTTTTCCCAACTATGATGGGTTTGACTTCCAGTCTCACTGGATACAGCTTAATACCTGTATTTTACATGAAGCGACTGCCTATCTGACCTCCACAGCCCAGTTACTGGGTAATATGATACCCCTTGGTAAGACTGGTTTTCAGACTTTCGGGCTACTGACGACCCGTAACGACTGTTAAAGATCTACGAAGAACGACGTAATGAAGTTCAGCCACATATTATTGGATGGCAGGCGGCAGTAGGGTATTCAAATTTTGCCGCCCCTACCGACCTCTACAATAATGTCCCATGTCTTTTGTATACTGCTTCGCCTTTTCTTCAAAATACTTAAAATGTTCTCGTTCATCAGCTACGAAAAACTTGCAAAGAGATTTGTAAAGATCGGCAACTGTGATAAAATCTACGGTAGAAGCCTGAATTTGAGCACTCACTTTGTTTATTCTTTCAAAAAAAACATGGTATGTATACAGGGTGTTACAGAAAGGGTATATCAATACAAACGGGTTGAAGAGTGTATCTGGTCTAGAATCTCTGTACAAAATTTCAGCTCAAAAGCATTAACTTTGAAAATGCTTAATATTTTTTTATTTTGACATCACGCCGCTGCACTGGCGCGCGGCGGCGTGATGTGCGTGTACTAGGCGCACAGTCACACTACAGATAATGGATAATGACCCTCGTAGTGCGATGACACGTTTGTTATGATTTCAATTTAATAAACTATCGAAATAAGAAAATATTAAGCATTTTAAAAGTTACTGCTTTTGAGCTGAAATTTTGTACAGAGATTCTAGACCAGATACACTCTTCAACCCGTTTGTATTGATATACCCTTTCTGTAACACCCTGTATAAATATTAATATTTTTAATTTCAGTACCTAAGACATTTAAAAAAATGTTAGCCCCAAAGCCGCCCCTATAATCTGCCGCCCTAGGCTTCAGCCTACTCATCCTATTGGTAAGTCCGCAACTGGCAGGCGGTCCATCTAATTGTTAGCAGTCACTGTCGCCCTTGGGGCTTCTGACTACATTTAAAGACTGGATCAACGAATGACAGCCGGGATTGACGGCTTAGACGTGCTTTCCGAGCCACGGAGCGGTCTTGAATAGTCTTGATATGTAAAGATAGCCACCCATCCATGGACCCACCGCGGCAAGCGTAGCCTGAACCTGATCGATCGACCCGTGTGGCTGTTAGAACTTAGCTACAAGATATTTTTCGAAATGTAATTATAATAGGTAGGTACTTAGGTAAAACAGGCACGTTTTTGAAATAATGTTACATATGAAAATGTTGGAAAACCGTATGTTTTCCCATAATTCGGCTTTATGACAGATGGGATGGATAGGTTGGTTTATTTGCTAAAAAGCACTCATAAATTTTGGTAAGTACCTAAACTTTGAAAAAAACTGAATTTGCAAACCACAATAAGAATGAAAGAAATCAACTATGGACGACGGAAGACTACATCAACTAATACAATGTGGCGACGACAATACAACAGTAAGGTAAACGCGGGTGAAGTCGACAGTGACCCAGAAGTCGTCAAATTGTATAAAAACATCAATATCTTTTTCTACTAAACATTTAACTGGCCCATTTTTATGGCAACATATTTTTGGTAACATATTGCATAATTAAAATAAAACACTGAGTTTTAACTGTAATGGTGGCTGAGATATCTCACTTAAAAAGTGCGTCCTACAATTTTTTAATTTTTTTGCAAGTTTAGCTCCTAAATGTCAAACTCAGCACGTAGTTTTGTGTTTTGATTTACGAACCTTCAGTGGGGTATGTGTTAAGTCTGATTGTTTGATGAATTAGTTAAGTTAATTTACTAATGAAATAACTTGAAGTTTAGAACACTTTTATCATAAAAGTATTTTTTTTTAACGTGACATCTAATGGTACCAAAAAATTCCTAATTGACCTAAATCTCGTCATTAAAAGTACTTTTTTGACGATTACTGGGACACGCTTAATACTTGCCTCTAAACTCGTCATTTGTAAATATTTTCAACTTTATCGCTAAAGCATAAGGTTCAAAGTTGATTGGGAAAATATGACAGTTTCGGGTAGCTTGATGTGCTGGCGTATTTACACACATGTAATAAGGTTTGGGCTACATTTGACGATAAAACTGGGTTTCTCTTTAACTGTTTTCGCTTCGCTCACTCATTTCTTGAGTACTTAAGCGTGCTCTGCTTAGTCGTCGCGTCATTGGGTTCGCTTCGCTAGCTCGGCACAAAACTGTGCTCGCGCTTCACTCGTGATAGAGTTCGCTTCGCTCGCTCTTGTCATGTGTAAGCGCGTTCAGCTCACTCGTGTTGAAGATGGGCTCGCTTCGCTTGCTGGTTTAAGAAGCTGTTAAGACCTGCAAGAGAAGTAAGCCCATCTTTTGATTAAGCGCACTTATCGTGCGATTAAGCGTGCTTTGCTTATTTGTACGAGTACTAGGAAGGGCTCGCTTCGTACGCTGTATCGCAAACGCGCTCCACTCGCTCGGCCCGTTAAAAGTATTCTCAGTTCTAACCTAAGCTGCTTTGCTGGGAAAGGTATAATAATGAGCTGTAATAAGCCCTGGCTAATTGATGCTAGTTTTTTCAACAGTACCTTACTCAGATCAAGCGTGGATATTACAGTTCCAATCAAATCCTCACATATACAGAGGTGTCTTCTTACTAAGTCTTCTGCCGTTGAATCTTCCTAATTTTCTCGTAATCTTCACACATACTTTCACGATGACAGGCCGGGGCGCCGTCCATTAATAACATGGCGATTGGCGATGATTTTAGGTATTACCATATATAATTCGCTTATAAGTAGATTTTGTAGGCTTATTGTGTTCAATGTGATTTAAAACTTTCTTTGGTTGGCTTTTGATTGGGTTAATACTAGTCGGAGGCGCGACGAATGTATCCCCCGGGCCCCGGACTCATGGTACTAGAAGGAACAGTGGGGTTTTAGTCGGTAGGAGTCCGACATAACCCTCAGTTCTTCCCACACGGAGGGTATCCATGAAGATTCCCCCACAAAAAAAGAAGGCTCATTGCATTTCATATAAAGCAACCTTTGAATGGTAAAGCAATAGGTCCAGATGGAATACCAGTTGAAGTATGGAAGTTATTACGGGTAGATGGATGGATGTGGTTAGCTTTATTCTTCAATAAGTTGTTGCTGGAAGAAGCCATACCTGACGAATGGTGTAACAGTTCGCTGGTGCCCATCTTTAAAAACAAAGGTGATGTGCTGGAGTGCAACAACTATAGAGGAATAAAGCTAATGTCACATAGTATGAAGGCTTGGGAGAAAGTTATTGAAAGGCGACTGAGAGAAGAGAGTGAAATTTCGCGAAACCAATTCGGTTTTATGCCTGGTCGAGGAACAACAGATGCCATCTTTGCCATCCGCCAGCTGTGCGAGAAATACAGAGGTGCGCATAAAAACTTGCACATGGTATTTGTTGACCTCGAAAAGGCATACGACAGAGTGCCTCGTGAAGTTTTGTGGTGGGCGCTGAAAGAGAAAGGTGTGCCAGGGAAGTATGTGCAGTTGATTAGAGCGATGTACAGTCGATGCAGTACCCAAGTCCGGTCTACAGTGGGCACTACTGGCAGCTTTGATGTGGCTGTCGGCTTGCACCAGGGTTCAGCACTCAGCCCGCACCTCTTCGTGCTAATAATGGATGCCCTTACATCAGATATCCAAGAAGAGGCTCCCTGGTGTATGCTGTTCGCAGATGACATTGTGCTGGTTGCCGACAACGGCTTAGAGGTCCAGAGCAGATTAGAGGTGTGGTGGGAAAGACTCGAGACCGTTGGCCTGAGAGTAAGTCGGACCAAAACAGAATATCTGTTTTGCGATTTTGGCGGTCTCTCCAGTCCTGTGCCCATATCTCTCGCCGGAACGCCCATATCGATCTGCTCCGACTTTCGGTACCTCGGGTCGCTTGTCCAAGGAGATGGCGAAGTAGACCGAGACGTAACGCATCGGATCAACTCAGGATGGATGAAATGGCGACAGGTCACAGGAACAACTTGCGACCCACGGATGCCCCTTAAGTTAAAGGGGAAAATTTATAAGTCTGTGATACGGCCTGTCGTACTGTATGGGTCTGAATGCTGGGCTGTGAAGAAGACGGATGAAAAAAGATTGCATGCAGCGGAGATGAGAATGTTGAGATGGATGTGTGGAGTGACGAGAATGGATAAAGTAAGAAATGAGTATATAAGAGGAAGTTTGAAAGTGGCGCCAGTGACAGAAAAGTTGAAAGGAAATCGTTTGGCTTGGTATGGGCATGTGATGAGAAGGGACGAAACGCATGTGACTAAAAGAGTGATGAATATACATGTTGATGGATGGAGAGGGAGAGGAAGGCCGAAGAAAAGGTGGATGGATTGTGTGAGGAATGATATGAAAGAGAAGGGAGTAAATGATAGCATGACGGTTGACAGGGGAGAATGGAAGAAGAAAACGTGTTGCGCCGACCCCAAGTAACATGGGATAAGGGCAGGAAGAAGATAAAGCAACCTTTCACCATATGTGATATTTTTCAGTTCTAAGCAGATTTACGGTCGATATGAGACGATATCTTTAATTTGCTCGGTACTAGGCTTTTGAGGCTCATAGAATTCCTTATGATGCAAGCTTACTTTTATTGAGATTTTTCATTTTTGGCCAGACTTACGGCCGATATGAGACGACATTTGAAATTATTTTGCTATTGTCAACTTCAAATGCATTTTTAACTCGGCCAATATTTCTGTTGATTCTCTTTAGGCCCTTGTAGTGCTGTGTCAATTCTTGACAATGGCACCTAGTAGCTAAAAATTTTTTTTGCAAATTGTAATTTCGACGCATAGTAAAAAGGAGGGTCGGGCGCACTGCACTTGCGATGTAACGTCAAACACAAATTAGATCCTGTTTCTAATTTGGTACAATCATTACCTATATATTTTATGCTCAATCATTACCAAAGCATTCTCGTAATTATAAGCGGCTGAAAAATTTACTTGTCGTTGCACAGAGTGCAACGACGTTTTCACGTCAACAGGAGACCAGTCACGTTTCATACAGAGTTGGGCCCAAAACACAGTGACAGCGAAATAAAATTTATTATTGTTTAAATTGTTTAAAATTTCTACGAAAAAAATCTAGTTTTATAAATTTAAATAAAATATATTAACTACCGATTGGCAAAAATAAAAGAAAGGTGACCGCCGGTTGTCACCGATCGGTGAATCGGTAAATCTAACGGTTAAACAAGTATTACCTACTATGACAACAAACCTCTGCGAGGGTTACTATAACTATTTTTTGCATACATAGTTCTAAAATCAGGTTTTTTTTTAATCTGTCGAGCTCCGCTAATGAGACACAATTGATTTTCAATTGTTTCGTCGCCCATAGGCGACGCGCGTTGTTTGACCGGTTAATATATAAAACTTTATTTTTCAATTTAAAAAAACAGCTGAAGAACGGTTGTAGAGATTCGGCGCAATAGTAAAAAATGATAAAGAGGTCTTCCCCAACCAGGGTAATAAATTTTTTTCGTTGGCCGGCCATTTTGGGTTTTGGGCCTAATATGGCTGATTTATTTATTTATTTATATACTTTATTGCACACCAATAAAAATACTCAACATAAAAAAAAAAAACATTAGACAATATACAATGGGCTGATCTCCTTTATTCTGATAAAAACAGATTCTGTGATTCGGATATCTTAATTTTTTAAGCTAAAATATATTAGAATTGACCTACCTAGTCTGCTAACAGCTCACAACCTTTAGTTTCTTGCGATTTTGTTTTCTACCTACCTTTTGTTTCTTAGACTTGCCACTCATATGAAAGACAATCACAATATTATGTTCTAATGTGTAATCATCTTGAACTCTATGTTCAAGGCCTTAAAGTTCATATTAGCACCAAAAATTGACGAATACTGGGTCCTTTTGATGAGTAATAGTACAAATTTGGCGAGTACTGGTACAAATCGCCCTTTTTTCACATTTGCTTAAATAAGTATTTATTATCACTAAAAATTACAAAAATTAACAACTTATTTAGAATAACGGATAATTTTTCTATTTCGTCATGCAAAAAGTTTCATTATAAATGAAATACTTCTCACGCAGCAATTCTTCAAAGTCAGTGAATATCAAAACCCGACGACTATTGGTACATTTACCTTAAATGAAAACAGTAGCAATATTACCTAATGCATAGGATAATATTTAGGAGCTATCAAATCTTAACATCGAATTATTAATTACTAACTGCGCCCCGCAGTTTCACCCGCAGAAGTGTCGATCCCGTGGGAATATCGGGATAAAAACTATCCTATTTCCTTCCCCGGGATGCAATCTATCTCTCTGCCAAAATTTATCGAAATCCGTTCAGAGGTATTTTTTTGGTTCTAGGAAAAAAAAAACTCCCTCTCACAGAGAGGAGGCCTGTGTCCCAGCAGTGGGAACATTATAGGCTGATTACGTTATGTTCAGTGGTTTAGGCGTGAAAAGGTAACATACAGACCAGTCAGACAGAGTTACTTCCGAATTTATAATATTAAATAAGTATAGATAGCAGTGGTGAGCCGGCTATGGGTTTTGTCAGACTTTCACTAGCTATGTATAGTGACTCAACTAAGTATTAGATATAAGTATTTGGTTGAATTTTTGGATGCAGATTGGTAACATCATTTTAGATTATACACAGTTTAATTTATTGTTGTATTGTCGTTCCAACTTATATTTTATAGGTAATAGTAGTTACCTTGGAGGAGGCTTTCACCACAAAAGGCGGCCCCTACACCTAACAAGACTAATAAGTACAAAACTAACATTACCTACTGACAAATAAATAAATAAGTACACATCACAAAAACTAAATGTACGGGGTAAAATAAAGTTAATAAATAAATAAATACCTAGTATCTACCTAATATAATATTTTATTTAATATTTATTTATTTACATATACTTTATTGTACCTACACCACAAAAATACATAACATGAAAAAAATACATCAAACACTACAAAATATACAATGGGTGGCCTTATCGCTTTCTTTTTTTTTTCACTTATAAAGAGGTAAAATAGGGTTTGTTTGTTTGTTTGTGAGACGTAATCTCTAGAAATACTGATACGATCTTTAACTAATAGAAAGCTATGTTATTGCTGCGTGCCATAGAATGTTTCATGGTATATCGACTTACTCATTTCTTATTCTGATCGTGCCGCCATGCTCGTGCCTATGCGTGCTTTCTTATTCTTAGTAACAGCCTGGAGTTTGGAAGTAGGCGGTGTGATAGCCCCGCGCCTCTGACAGCACGTTAATCCGTTTGTCTTGCGCCTAATCTCTCTCCGGTGGTGTCGGATTACGTGCCGTTCCATCGGACTACGAGACTGAGGGAAGAGAGGGTGCACCTGTATCTGAGTACATACTTGTGTACTATAACATCTCGATTGAAAGCTGGCACCCGTTGAGATTGGCCGCCATGACAGCAATACTGCCTGGAGGGGACTATAAGGTACCAAAACAGCAATGGTAATACGTAGATTAGCACGCCTTTTTTTTATGGATGGGAAATCATCAAATGACCCCTCCCGCTCTGGGTGGAGCGGATCTTACTGACTAAAACCCATCCGTGTTCCTTCCTTAGCCCTTTATGTTCCGGGGTAGCGGTAACCCTTTCGGACAATCCCGCACCCCCGGCAGGCTTCGGCCCTGGCAGGCCCCTACCTTTTTGCTGACATCTCTTTGAGGCGCGCGTGGAACACGTACGCGCCGTCCGACACGGGCCTGGTCCTGATCGGACGGTGAGCTATCTATTACTCTCCGTCCGCAGGTCCGCGCCTACGGTGGCCGGGAGTCGTCACGCGGCTCCCGACGCCCGGAGCGTCTCCCGCGGTAGATTACCACGCCTGGAACATGGTTTGTGAATAAGGGCCGTACGCAAAATACGCGCATTGACGTGGAGTTGCGGACACCAGCCCGTATTACCTAAGGGTCAATCCCCACTGAAAGAGCATCGACCGACAGCGGCCATTATCCATAGTCATTTGAAGGCAAAGGAGAGGCAGCGCGGCGCCGCGAGGCTGCACGAGCCTTCTAAGTAGTGACTAATCAAAAGAGGAAAGTCACTTGCTCTTACGGCCGCTGCGCGCCGCCGCTCTTTCAGTGGGGGTTAACCCTTCAACGAAGGTACAGTTCGGTTATTAGCTTACATTAGGACTCGTCTCTCTTCCTTTTTAAGGCGCTGTTCAAATGTAGGACATCGTCAAACGCTCAGTTTTTGTCGCACAGTTAGCTATACCTATTGGTACATATTACGACCCAGAAAAAAATATAAATTATAAGTAAAATTACTAATTAATTGAGTGTATTGTCAAGTGTTCAAAGAAAAGACTTACTTATTCAAAAATATTTCATAATAAATAAAATAGTATCAATCGTAAAACAGAGCTCAAAAAGTTTTTTTCGTCGCCTAATTCTCAGAATTCTGAGCGTAAACTATCATATTTTATATAATGACTAACTTCTGCCCGCGACTTCGTCCGCATGAAATTTCACCCTCCCCCCATTCACCCTCTTAGGGGTGGAATTTCGAAAAACCCTTTCTTAGTGGATACCTACTCTTCACTAAGAACACACCCTCCAAATTTCATGTCTTTAGGACCAGCGGTTTAGGCTGTGCGTTGATATATCAGTCAGTCAGTCAAGACTTTGAATTTTATATATTTAGATAAAAAAGGGAATTCAATCAACTAAAGAAATACCTAAATATTATTATTTAGGTACTATTTATTCTTAAGTTTAATTAAAACTGCAAAATTTCTTTTATTTTAATGGTCATTCCATTCAACTCTAACATCAAAAGCATCTCTGTTTTGAACCCTATTTGTTGCCGCGATGCGCTATTGTCGGATACCAAAAAATAATATTCTTACTGCGCCATAATGCGCATATGACAAAACACGAATACATAAAATTTGCTACCTTTGGACCAGGGTAGGTATTATCACCAACCAGCAGCTATTCACAGTCGCTAGTTGTTGCATTTATATGCACAAGAACCCTTTCATTAAACTTATTTCATTGAATATTCATACCACTAGATATTCACTAGCGGCTAGGGGTGGTTTCATCTAAATTTAAGTCTAATTTGGACTAAACTCAACAAAATTCGAACTGAATTTCATTAACCTACCTTCATTTAGGACGCAGGTCGTCCTAATTTAAGGAAGGTCTGACGTCTGGCGTAAAAATACCCTGTATACGTGACGAGGAACAAAATGTCGGTGCTTTCGATGCACCCTGGACACAGTCTCCCTACCATAGATATAGATACACCTAGATAACGCAAGAGCACCACTTCGCGTGCCAAAAAATCGCACCAGTTTACGATCGAAAATCATAAGCCGCCATTTTCGCGCTCAGTCCTGCGTACTGCTGGCTGGGTGAGCGTGAGCGAGAGAGCGCGAGCTTGTGACGTCATAGTAGGTTGTCAAAAAGTGGCACGCTTAGTTTTCATACAGTTCGTGATACTTGCGTTATCTAGGTACATGTGCTCGCTACCATCTCGCTGACTGACTTATACTTAAGAGTATAAGTCAGTCAGCGAGATGGTAGCGAGCCTTCTGGAACTGTCGAGATAAGGATAAGTCCTTATCTCGACAGTTCCAGAAGGGACATCGACGCATAACCTGTTACCAAGGATTCAGTATTTCTAGAACCTCCTTGCGTAGAAATTTGGAATAAAAATCTGCTGTTTCATAGAAAATTTCAACACCTATGCGGTCAAAATGTATGGAACAACAAATTCTGCCTAGCCTTGTCCCAACTATGTTGGGGTCGGCTTCCAGTCTAACAGTGTACAGCTGAGTACATGGAGCGACTGCCTATCTGACCTCCACAACCCAGTTACTGAGTAATACGAAACCCCTTGGTAAGACTAACCAAACTTTCGGGCTTCTGACGACCCGTAACGTCTGTCAAAGATCCACGAATGACAGCCGGGACCAACGGGTTAACGTGCTTTCCGAGGCACGGCGGGGTCTTGGTATGTAAAGATGATCGCCTATCCACGGACCAACCGCGTGGCAAGCGTAGCTTAACTTTTGACCCGTGCGGCTGTTATTACTTAGCCACAAGACCCATGGAACAGCAAATTATTTTTAATAACCGACGAAAAATTTTAACGCAGGGGGTTTAGAATCACGATTTGAATCCATGGTAAAAGGCTGTTCATTTATTACGTAAGACGATTTTGACCACTTTACCACCCCCCCCCCCCCTCCTCCTCTACGTAAGAAAAAATAAGATTTAGGTGAACCCCCTCCCCCATTTTAATCTTACGTAAGATCAGGATCTACCAAAATTGCTAAGAAAAAGTAAAAGCAAAAAATTATAAAGTTATAATATTTGCTTACTTTTGTGATCTTGCGTAAGAACAGTCTAGACCCCTCCCACCCCCACGAAAGAAAAAATAAGACTTGATTGGACCACCTCCCCCCTCAAATCGTCTTACGTAATAAATGAACAGCCCCTAACCGGCTGCGCGTCGATGTCCTGGCCACTGTATATTATATCTGGGATCCCTTTTCGCATAATGTTCTTTGTCCTAATATATTTCGGCATAACGATTTTGGCACAATTTGTTTTGGCATAATAATACTTCGGCATAATTTTTTTAGGCATACATTTTATGTTGGCATACTTAATCATCTTAAAGACTAATTTTTTTAGGCATAAATTTAATTCGCATAATACTAAACGACGTTAGGGGCACCCCGAGGTTCGGTTTGGTTAGGTTCCTTCTAACCCTGCAGACAGAAATAGGAGCCCCGCGCAGCGGGGCTCCGTCGACTTGACGTCGTTAGAAATAAAACGAGCATGCTAAATTTATGCTTTAGAATGTTATGCTTAATCATTATTATGATTAGAAAAATTATGCTTAAAAAAATATGCGTAAGCTGTTATGCGTAATTATATTATGCGAAAATATAATTATGCGAAACAAAATTATGCTAAGTTATATTAGGTCTTAAAATTTTATGCAAATGGATAGCGAACCATTATATCTGTACCAAAACCATAAACATCAATCTAACACACAACCCTGCAACAGACGGACATGCTCATAAAATCAAACAAAAGTTTCAAGTCTGTGAATTAGTTGAAAACTTTAATTATTATGAACTGCTTAAATATGTATTAAAGTCACCACTGCTTGTGCACGTAAATGATAGCTGTTGCCACGTGATGCTGCTAAGAAAACAAAACAACACTTTGTATGACTCTGCGAACTTAAGAGGAAATGCGGATGGTCGTTTCTCCATAGAAACGCTCTCGCCTGTTTTCTTTCTGGTTAATGGCCATAAAGCAATGATTATTACAGAATAATAAATATTAGGTACCCTTCTTCTTCTTAGCGTGTCGATAGCAAAATCTAAATGTACTCGACCCAGAATTCGGCTACTTGTTTGGCGCCATCACTAGCGTCCATCAGTTCCTGTAACGTGCAGCTGACAGGACACGCAGGGCACGATATTAAGTGTCCCATCGTTTGTGGAACAGCACCACATTTACACTCCAAGGCGGAGTCGTCTATAAATCTCCACCTGAACAGGATTTACTTGCTTCGGCCAACCTGGGTCCGGAGTCTGTTTAAAGATTTCATTAGGTACCCTGTATGTCCTTATCGTTTTTGATGATACATTATTTCTATGCACTAGAACCCTCAAAAAACGCCGATTTAAGCCGCTGTCAACAGAAGCCTACTGTACAAATGTGACAACTAATAATGAAAAAAAAAACATAGGGACACAGTTTATATCCTTTTTATTCAGTTTATGATATATCTTTTAAATAGTTCCAATATTGGAGGAGGAAATAGGCGGGAGCCAAACCTCGAATTACGACTATTTACTTAGGATTTTTCACCGACCGCATTTCCACTTAACAATAAAAATAAAAGTATAAAAATTGCGGCATAAAGCTTGGGTTTTCTAGGAAAGCGGCTTCGTCATTTTATAACGAATGTCATAAAAATCTGTAATTTTCATCAGTACATTTACCCACTTACTAATAAACGTTGTATAGCGTCTGTATAGTTACACAACGCTTTGTCTTCTTCTTTCGAAAGTCAAATTATTGACGACTGAAAGAGAGAAATCGGTGTGTAACTATTCATCACACTAATATTATAAAAGCGAAAGTTTGTGTGTGTGTGTTTATATGTTTGTTACTTCTTCACGCTCAAACGGCTGGACCAATTTTGATAAAATTTTGTATGGGCGTAGCTGAAACCCTGGATTAACATATAGGCTACTTTTTATACCGATATTTCTACGGGATCGACATTTACACGGGTGAAACCGCGGGGCGCAGCTAGTCTGATATAATACGCTTATTAGTAAGGGGGTAGGTGTAGGAGTCGTGGCTAAGCGGGACTCTTGTCTAAATTATAACAGCCACCCGGCTCGATCGAAGGTTGCTTGTCGCGGTCGGTTCGTGGATGGGTGACCATCCATTACATATCGAGAAGCCTCCGTACCTCGGAATGCACGTTAAGGGCCGGTTGTTTCAAACTGTTGGTTAATTACATACTCGTTATTATTTGACGTACGGCAAGGCCATAATTTTGTAATTGTAATTTGAAACAACGCTTTTTTTGGTTTGACGATAGCTACCGCCATTTTTAACGTTTGTGCGTGGGTCAATGGGATGTGAATCAACCCGCCCTTAGTCGTTGGTCCCGGCTGTCATTCGTCGATCTTTGACAGTCGTTAAATTATGTTAAGTCAGAAGCCTAATAGTCTGACAACCAGTCTTACCAAGAGGTATCGAGTTCCCCAGTATCTGGGTTGTTAGGCAGTCGCTCCATATAAAATGCTGGTATTCACGCACGGTGGTGGTCTGCACGTTGGGTACATTTACGTCAAATTCATAAGGACGCTTCGAAATGTTGCCGCTACATAAAGTGTAAAACGTTTATTGAGGATGATATTCTCATAGCAAACACCTCCTGCATTCCACCCTCCCCTATTTCCTGTTTAGTATAATATTCTATCACTTTTAAATTCAATTATTTTTTTTTAAGTACACTGTATTTTAATAATTGTTTGCTGCACCGGACGACGTCATTATGTCAGCGCCGGCTGTCGCTGAAAACCAGCGCTGGGGCTCTGTCCTGCATAGGGTCGCAGCATAATGCTGAGCGATAGCCGTTTTGCGTGGATGTGACGCATGTTTCCCCCTACCTTTTTATTTTTTGTGTTTATGTTCTTTTTTGCGTCATTTTCACCGCAAATAAACGTATTTTCTTTCTTTCTTTCTTCTGTATTCAGCTCCATCCGGTTAGACTGGAAGCCGACCTTGTTGTCGGCTTATTTTGATTAATGACGAATAATTTCTGCGCTATAATCATGTGCCGACTTCATGGTTCAGTTTGCGAGTTGATGACCCTGACACCCTGTATATCAAGCAATTAAAACTGAAATACAAAATAACATAGAACACACCATCACAATACCCATTAATTTGTAACAACGATACATTACATACAGTATCGGTCGAAACTAATAAGTTAATAGTAATAAACCTAGTTGAATGGCACCTCTAGATAGCACCCTGCGGCGTCGAGAGTGCTTCATAAATGTTTTGGTGCTATTACATCAATCTGCTAATCTGTTGATCACTGGCTTAACAATGTTTCTATGGAATAACTAGCTTCTGCCCGCGACTTCGTCCGCGTAAAATTTTAACCTCCCCCCATTCACCCTCTTAGGGGTGGAATTTCGAAAAACACTTTCTTAGTGGATACCTACTCTTCACAAATAACACACCCTCCAAATTTCATGTCTCTAGGACCAGCGGTTGAAGCTGTGCGTTGATATATCAGTCAGTCAGGACTTTCAATTTTATATATTTAGATAGGTTGTTATTTTTGCTTTCACGTCATCAAATACCTTAAGAACCAGCCCTGCTGCAATACTCCAACAGCTTTGTACAGTCAGAGACATTAATTTGTAAGCAAATTGACACCCTATGTCAATTTGCCGTGCCAATTCATACAACTACCAAAGAATGGCAGTTACGATTTGAATTTACGGACAATTTAAGTGGGTAGTAAATGTGTATTACTGTGTATAGGTACGTCTTGAACATTTATAAATAACTAGCTTCAGCCCGCGGCTTCGCCCGCGTAAATGATAGGAATGATCCCACAGGAACGTGCAACCGAGACAAAAAGTAGCCTATGTCCTTCCCCGGGATTCCATCTATCTCCTTGTCAAATTTTATCGAAATTCGTTCAGTGTTTTAGGCGTGAAAAGGTAACATGCAGACAGAGATACTTACTTTCGAATTTATGTCTTAAACAAGTCAAAGGAAGAAACTAATCTTCGTCTTTTTTAAAGAAGAGATGATAGGGCATCACTCATTATGTTAAATTAATTAATTGACTCTCGGGCCGGTGGGAATATCGAAATAAAAGTATCATATCGTTCATTTGGATGAACAGGGTATTAACTCAAAATTTACGAGTTTTGACTTAAAAATACAATTCTACTAAAAACATGTTATCTTTCTAATGAACGTGATTGCATGGCATGACAACAAAAACGTTGAAGTTTATAAAATATAATTATTGTTGAATTGAAATATATTGATTTGAAGACTTCAAATCGCTTTTTTGAGTTAATACCCTGTTCATCTAGACCAACGATATGTCCTAATCCAGGTTATGGTCTACCCATGTGCAAACATCCAAATCCGTTCAGCCGTTTTACCGTAACAAACAAACATCCCAAAAATCAAATCTTTTCTCTGTATAATATTAATTTAGATTAGCGAAAGCAGGCAGTGGTGGCCCAATGGTAATGGCCGCGACTTACGAGTTGTGGGTCGTAGGTTCGAACCCAGACAAGCGCTTCACTTTGTGTAAATTATTTTCATCACCACTGCTCTCTAAACGGTGAAGGCAAACATCGTGAGGAAACCGGCATGTCCTAGAACCAAAAATTCGAAGACTATGTTGGGGTCGGATTTCAGTCTAACCGGATGCAGCTGAATACCGGTATTTTACATGGAGCGACTGCCTATATGACCTCCACAATCCAGTTACTGGGTAATACGATACCCCTTGGTAAGCAATGACTGTCAAAGATTCATGAAAGACCGTCGGGACCGCTTAACGTGCTTTCCGAGGCACGGAGGGGTTTTGGGTATGTAAAGATGGTCACCCATCCACGGACCAGCCGCGGCAAGACTTAAACATGTAAGAGTCTTAATTTTAACCAATAAAAACCTGGGTATAAGAGACCAAATTATAACATTTGTCTTCTTTTACTCCTCCCACGGCTCTACAAGAAGTGACCTTTGAACCGAAACCAGACAACTGTATCAACATTAATTACCCTTACTTCTCTTTAAGCACAACATTAAACATTATCAGTAGTTTCTTCCCTTAAAAGTACAAATTAAATAAGACATACCACAATATACTCGTATTTATTGTTAGAAAAGCTTTTCCGTCTCCCGATATCAGTGTTGGATTTAAAAACGGTAAGCCCACCGAAAAAGTTCTTTGCATACATTAAATATTATGAGCGAGTCTTGACTGAGTTGTATTTTAATACTAGCTGCGCCCCGCGGTTTCACCCGCGTAAATGTCGATCCCGTGGGAATATCGGGATAAAAACTATCCTATGTCCTTTCCCGGGACTCAAACTATCTCTATACCAAGTTTCATCGAAATCGGTCCAGCCGTTTGAGCGTGAAGAAGTAACAAACATATAAACACACACACACACTCACAAACTTTCGCCTTTATAATATTAGTGTGATTAAACCCCACATAAAGATTTGAGCCCGACAATATGGTACCAAAAACATCACTAAGAATTCCCCCTAAATTAGAACACAAACAATATAAATTTTTTTCGTAGTTTACTCAAAAATAACCATTAAATAACTAATAAGGAATAATGTGGAATCTTGCACCAAGATCCCCCACACCCCACATACAAAATTACGTTGGAAAAATCTTGTAAAAATATCTTCGACGTCATAAATAAGTCCTCCATCTAACTCGACAAAACTCACGTAAATTCCCTTAAATATTCACATACCTACCTGTGTTTCCTAAAAATAGAATACAAACAATAACAATTCTTTCCGTAGTTTACACAAAAAATAACAATTAATTTCAATAAGAACCAATATGTGTGCAAATGCAGTGGGCGGGGCGCGGGGAGGTGCTACGAGTCTACGAGGGATATAAAGCCCGGACGCTGTGCTACGAACATCAGAAGCGTAGCAGCGTAGTCCCGTAGACTCGTAGAGCCGTCGTAGCAAATACACAAGCAACAATGGCTTTGGGGTAAGTGACGCTGAAATTATTTTCTTTTTCGGATTTTATTGTATTCTTCCAATGACTTTTTGGGAGTTCGTTGGAATTAAAAAACTGTTTTTATTCGGAGGGAGTAATTTTTTTTTCGAATTTATAGGGTCGGTTTTCTTTTTGGTTTATTAAAGTGATTTCTTATTATAGCTTTAAATATGATATATTAAAAAATATATCGTAAAATATTCAAATTTCACGATTCAAGTAAATTTATTAGTTGTTGGCAAAAAATATTATGAAACTTAATATTATTTTTGTCGTTTTGTTCGTTACTTAAAAGCCGAATTTAAATCTATGAAAATCTTTCAAAAGTTTATTTTCCATAACATTACTTTCCAAAAATAATAGTGACCAAAAATTATTCAACAGTTTTATTTAAACCAAGCTATTTATTACTTAATTATTTTTACTTAAAACCGCTACAATTCATTTCTGTTATTAACAAATTATTTAACGACTTGACATCAGAAACAGAACAAAACTAAGATTTTATAAGTATATTTGGAACTCACTCAAATTACCCTCGTAAAGGTAGAATCAAATTTAACGAAATTATTATAATATTGTGTGGGCAAACATCGTTACCATGCGATCTCGAATAACCGAATCTCTAATTCACCAACGAATGCACGCTACCATAAAAAACTCAACGCCGTAGCCATGGGATCTCGAATAACCAAACCTCCAACGAAAAGGAAACTAAAACTAAAAAAGTTATAGTTTAAAATAGCACAAGTATGCAAGACCATCTAAAAATATGGTTAAGTCCATGGTTTCCTTTTTTTCTAAATGTTTTTTTAATAATCGTTCATACCTATTTACATTTTCGATACACAAAAATAACACGTTTTTTGCATCCAAAATTATGTCAAATGAAAAATCCAAAGAAAAACTAAATTATCTAGCACATATTATTTAGATTATTTAAAAAAAGTGATTTATATCCCTACTTTCATACATTTAAACGTCTATTTAAGCCAAAATAAAACTACTAAATCCAATCAATACTCGAGGTCCAACCATTTTTACATAATCCGGTCCGCAATAAAAACTTTAAAATAACAAAATCTTGTTCTACTCCCACAAACTTAGCGAAAACTCTTCAACAAGGGTAATCTTCCATAAATATGATTTGACTTAACTATAAGTTATCTTTTTATTTTTTACAAGATAAACGCTATAAAAGGGGCTGAGTTAATCCAATGGAATTTGAAGCAAAAATATATAGTTTCTTTTTATATGTAGTTTAAAAGGAATCACAATGATTCTGAATTCATTTTGGCTTCTTTGGGTACAATATTATTATTAAAACTCCTTGTAAAAGCCGAAAAGCTCTTCAGAGGAAGTATTAGAAGTAGAAGTTCGGTTGCTGGGGGTAACTAACTTGCTTCGTGAGGCGCCGCTGACGAGCGCGCTCCGCACCCTCAACCTCATTGCTGATGACGTAGACATATTCTGTTGCGCTTTGGGTGAATTTGAAAGAATAGCTACCTTTAGAATTTGTTATGGTACAAGCATTGGAACTATTTAATTTTTAAGTGTACTACAATATCGCATTGGGTCTAGCCTGTAAAGATATTTGTATGTTTGGAGTGAATAAATAAATAAATAAAATTATCAGCATTTTTGACACTAAGTACTAAGTAGCATTGTCGGATTTATGGCGAATTTTTCAATAATCAGATACTGTGTATCTGAAGAATTAAATATGACAGTTTGACATATGTTTTATACAAAAGCTGTCAACTCCTGATATTTATTCCTCACATAAATATAATCTGACTATTGCGCATTGGTGACTCAGTGGTTTTGGCTCTTACTAACAAGTTGTAGGTCGTAAATTCGAACCCAGACAGGCACTTTACTTTGTGTATTTAATTTCATCACCACTGCTTTCAAAACGGTGAAGGAAAACATTGTGAGGAAACCGGCATGTCCTAGAAACAAAAATTCTAAGGCATGTGACATTTATCAACCCGCACTGGGCCCGCGTGGTGGATTATGGCCCACTCCCTCTCACAGAGAGAGGGCCTGAATCACAGCAGTGGGACCATTATAGGTTGATTCCCGTATTGAAAAATCATCCCTTGAAGTAAAAATTAGAGACAGGTTAAGTTTTTATGACTTTATCTCTATGATTGTTGATTCGACAGAGATGACTTTAGGAAAAATAGCAACTACTTTTTACTACGCAGTCTTGTTATCCAAGATTAAAAAAAAAAAAAAAAAACTACTTACAAATTTTTCCATCCCATAAGAATTTACTTAGAAAAGAATGTGACAATCTCCCCTCATAAAATTACTTAAGAGCTAGTAATTTCTATGTAAATCTAGTCGGGGGAAGTAAAAAGGTTAATTGGTATAGTTTGCTGTCGACGCGCGTAAAATGAGCTAACTATAATAGTAAGTAAGTAAGGGTCGCATTGCTTTTTAATTTAGCATCTTTTGTAAGAAAACTTGTTAGTTAGCGTGCTGTGGCTCGCGCGATTTTCGTTTTAATAGTTCCCGCTACCCTGGAATACAAAGGGCTAAGGAAGTAACACGGATGGGTTTTATTCAGTAAGAGTCTTACACTCCCTTCCGCTGCACCCAGAGCGGGAGGGGTCATTTGACGATTTACCATCAAAAAGAAAGGCTGCAAAATACGTTACCAGTCCGAAATAAAATGGGTTTATACTGTCTTATATTTTACACAAGTTATTTATCTTAAACTTATATCTCACTGGGGCACTATGGTGGCGCAACCATGGTTGCCCTGCCAGCAAAATATATACAGCTTTATGGTGGGTATCTCATCCAATCGGATGCGCAACCAACCATACATTTTTTGGCAGTGCGACCATGGTTGCGCCACCATTGGTGTCCTAGTGAGATAGGCCCTTAATCTGAAATTATTTCGAAAATACTGAATAGTTGTCCTATTGTTACTTCACTGATCTTTGTCTCAGTCGTTATCTCAAAAGAGAACAATTATTCGAATTAAACTTAAAACTAATTTCCGAACAAACGAGCCCTATTTTACTAATTCATCAGGACACCGAATCGGACCGGGAATCGTATTTAGATACTCACGATCTGCCAGAATACTGACTCGGTTGATTAAAAAATTACATTTAATTTTTGCACTTCAAGTAATCTATAAGAACCCGTAATATGTGGACAAGCTCTTACCCATTTCAAACTCAAACTAAAAGCATTTATTTCAATTAATCCATGTTCAGGCACTTTTGAATTGTCAAAATTAAATAGTCGGTCAGTTAGTCAAAAAGTTAAAGCTAGTTGCCCATTCCAAAGAATAGATCTCTATGGAGAAGAACGGGCAAGAAACTCCATGGACACTCTTTTAAATCAAGAATATTACAAAATCCTGGGTACATTATTCTTGTTGCTTCAAAAGTTTCAAAGCAGCGCCATGTAACGTACCTAGAACAAACACTTGGTAACAATAACAAATATAAATTATTGAATCAACAACCGAAGCGTACACACGTCCACGCAAGTTCGCAATTTTTCTCTTCGCCCGCGGTACAAACACCTGTTGCCTTGTTGCCCGCCGTACGCCCAAGCAACTATTAGTTATTATTTCTTACTCCCAAGCGACGTGTGACGTCGGGAAGTCGAGGAAATGTGCGGAAAAACGTTTCGATTAAAATGTTATTGTAAAGTAAGCTATGGCTTGTATTGTTTCAATTTTGAGTAAATTAAATGAAAACGTGTTTGGTGTAGATTGAATTTTTGGGTACAGGGTGAAAAAAATATTAATCTGTAATTTCTTGGCACTGATTACCTAATAAGTAAAATTGAGAAATTATAGTAAAAGATTTGGCCTTTGCAGGAAACTTCAAAGAATATAAGTTCTATAAAGGAATAATTTTATAAACAAAGTAAATCTAAAATCTTAACTACAATTATATCAAAAGCTATTACAATTTGTAAGTCTGCCAGGAACAATGACAAAATTGAAAAGGAAACTATGAAACTTTATAAAAAAAGCCCAAAAAGAAAAAGTTACTCAAAAAAGATATTACTTTTTAAGATTAGAACTTTTGAAACCGCTTTTCGGCTCAAACAAGGTGGAAATTGCGATTAGCGCCCGAAACTTTACCGTTCTTTATACAGGATGTAGAAATTTAAGCTGCTCTTCTTTGTGGGTAAAGTGGTCGTTACCGGTTACTTCAGGACACGCTGTATTATATTTTAAAATGTATTTTGACATGATGTCGGTTTTCGTTGTCAAAATGAAATTTTGTGAAGAGATGATCTAAAAAAAGAATGGTTTCTCAATTTCTTGCAAGTCGCCCATAAGACGGATGTTCTTGTCATCCAGTTCCTTCGATTCGTCGGTGTATAGTGTTTTTCTTCTAAATACCTATGTACTTACAGACAGGTACAAGAAAAGGTGACATTTATTAAAATAACTAGGTACTCATTAGCATAATGAGAGCGAGCTCCCTTGACAACTGGATTTAAAAAATGCCAGAAGTAAATTTGACGGTTTTAAAATCATGCCTTCTTGCTTGTGACTAAGTAATAACAGCCGCACGGGTTGATCCATCAGGTTAAGCTACGCTTGCCGCGGTCGGTCCTTGGATGGGTTACCATCCCTACATACCAAGACCCATCCGTGCCTCGGAAAGCACGTTAATCCGTTGGTCCCGGCTGTCATTCGTTACGGGACGTCAGAAGCCCGAAAGTCTGACAACCAGTCTTACCAAGGGGTTTCGTATTACCCAGTAAGTGGGTTGTGGAGGTCAGATAGGCAGTCTCTCCATGTAAAATACTGGTACTCAGCTGTATCAGCCGACCCCAACATGGTTGGGAAAAGGGTAGGAAGATGATGACCTTCTTTTAAAAACTACGAAAAGTACTGACGTAGACAAGCGAAAATGTCTGTCCAAATGCTGACGTAGACATGTCCCTTATGAAAAAGGAGAACGTATTATTCTTTGCAAACTCTACAGCAAAGGTTAACCCTAAGAAATACAGGATAATAGTACAGGGACATTGCAACCTGTTATTATGGATTCAGTAAGTACAGACGGCAGGACATCAAGCTAGTACAATCTGTCAAATTTCTTTAAAAGATTTTCAACTTTATCGCTAAAGCATAAGGTTCAGAGTTGATTGAGAAAATTTGACAGTTTCGGGTAGCTTGATATGCTGGCGTCTGTACATGATTCTGAACTCCCTTGTGTTAAAAATTTTCGCGTTGAAAGTTATTAAAAAAAATTGCAATAAACAGTAGTTTTTTTTTTCTTTATAAACGGCGAGAAAATTCATCGCAAGGAGGTCTAGAACCGTTTGCTGGATTAATGGTTACCCTGCCATCCTGTATAGTGTCTATTTAAAGTTAATCTTCTAGAACCCAGTTACTACTTCTACTAATGCTATCACACCCCACTGCAATAAATGCAGGGAATATTGCCTATTTAACTATCGACTTGTGCAAACCAGCTATATGTGGAAAACACTTCCTTTGATAGATTAGTAAATTATTGTTACGAGGGAGTGTTAACTACTCCGATTTCTAGAACGAATAAACTCAAACTCAAAGCATTTATTACAGGAACTTTTGAATTGTCAAAATTAAATTATCAGTCAGTTAGTTAGAAAGTTGAAGCTTGTTGCCCATTCCAAAGCGTAGATCTCTATAGAGAGGAACGGGTAAGAAACTCCATGGACACTCTTTTAAATCAAGATATTACAAAATCCTGGGTACATTATTCAAGTTGCTTCTACATGTGAAAACAATGTAAAAAAAAAACATATATGAAGAAACAATTCAAAATATAAGATTAAAAATAAGCCTTGGGAGTTAAGAGATGAATAGTCTAGAATTGATTTAATTCACAATGCAACCTGATTGGGAGTTTGGGGTTGAAACACTAGGGCCATGGGGTCCGAGTGCCCACTTGGTTTTTTCGAGATATCGCCAAGTGGTTAGTCGACTCTTCATGTGACCAGAGGGCTGGCCTATTTCTTGGCCAAAGAATTAGCATTGCCATACAACGTGGCAATGCTGCCAGCCTTTTGGGCACTGTTCCTGTTGACAGCGATGCGGACGAATTCTTTGATGCCCTATGATTATTTTGTTTATTTTTTCATATAATTGTACATATTATTATAGTTTATTGTGTTACCTTATTATGTAAATATCTATACAAATAATTCACAGTTGATGTTTTATGTTTTACTGAAATAATGGTGTGGTACCTGACCAGACGTACTCAGCGCTTCTCCTCCACATTTATTATGCGCACAGTCAAAGTGTGGAACTCTCTGCTGACATCTGTGTTCCCTCCCACATTTAACCCGTCTGCCTTCAAATCAAGAGTGAACAGGCATCTTCTGGGTACGCTCGTTCAAACATAGACCTCATCTATCGCTTGCCATCAGGCGTGATCGACGTCAAGAAGAGTCCCATTCTACAAAAAAAAAAATCGTGATGAACTAAATAATGTCGCAAAAACTATCATCCACGTCAAAAAACGGTAAAACATAGTCCATAATTCCGTGAACGTCTACTAGGTACTGGGTGTATTTAAAATTCTATACTTTTTCATAAGTCTATACTAAACCCAACACTAGAACCAAACCCCGTCACTACTTTACATCTTTCTTCGAAACATCAAGCATGATAAAAGCCCTTCTATTATTTTGAACCCCAAACTACATAGCCAAACGCATCACAAAATCGTCAACACCGCCAATTCTTTCAGTAGTCATAACAATTTTAATGGATATCAAACCGCCCTTGTACCTGCGTTGACACCGCATGTCATTTGCAAAAAACATGAAGCTAATGAGACAGTTACATCATATACAAACACACATACTACCTATACAGTCACGATATCGGTAAATTGTATGTTTTTAAATGATTGGGGACGGATTTATTGGTATAAATGTTTCAGTTAGTTCATTTTAACATACATTATATAACGCAACATCACGCCAGTAATCCCCAGGTCAGGCAGCGGTGTAACTACAGTACACCCAAATTTCGCCAATTATGTATAAGTCCCATGTCAAAGGGGCGAGCCAATTGCCATCAAATGGGCATAAAAAACTCCGGGCTAGTACATACATTACACCATCCTTGCATACACTGGTTTTACTAAAATGCTCCATTTAAAAACTATGTAATAAAACCCAATAAATAACTAATTAAATACAAAATATGAACCCCACATACGATTTCGATCAAGTGAAATCAGAAAAGTTAAAAAAAAAATATTTCATAATTTATGAGTATACAGGGTGAAATTGAACACATGCGACAAATCGAAATGGGAGATTGTACTCATTATTATGAACAACTTTTACTATGGGACCAAACCTGAAATCGCGAAAAAAAAATCTGTTGTTCCCTACATTTTGATAAGCTATGCGAACATAAATGTAGGGAACAGCTGATTTTTTTTTCGAGATTTCAGGTTCGGTCCCATAGTAAAAGTTGTTCATAATAATGAGTAGGTACAATCTCCCATTTCGATTTGTCGCATGTGTTAAATTTCATTCTGTATTTTTATGGCCATACTCTATTGCTTTATAGCGGTTTTGATTTTGGGCAATGTCCTTTAGTCTGTGGTGTACCTATAGCTGACCTACATAGGCCACATGTCACCAGTTGCAAGACCAATGGAATAGTTACAGCTTATTGCCACTAACCAGAAAAAAATGGGTACAAATCCAGACAACGCGCCGCTACACAACATTTCCAAATAAAAAAAAACACTTTACACTATCTTGGTATCGAATCTAAGATCCCAGATCCATCAAGGCAATCACTAGATCAACTACACATTATTAGGATACTAATAATTGACAGACAGACAAACCACTGATGTCGGTTTATCTACATACCTGTCAATTAATCCGTTACTGAATTCTTAATAAGCAAGTCAATCTGCCTAACCTTTTCCCAACTATGTTGCGGTCGGCTTTCAGTCTAACCAGCAACTGAATATTAGTATTTTACATGGATTGACTGCCTACCTGAATTCTTAATAAGTAAGAAAAGATAAAAGAAGATTGAGAACATAATACAATACCTCATCCGAGTATAGATAATCTTGGGATCTTGTCCGCCAGAAATAGCGTAAAGCCAACAGAGATAAAGAAAGACATTTAGATATAATCTGACGGCTCTTTGTTGAGAGGCTTTGTTGACGGAGAGCTCCGGTACCGACCATGCAATAATAGACGACACGAAGATTACACAAAGGTAGTACGATCTGAATCTATGAAGGTACGATCTGAATACACTGCTAAAAGTATTTTTTGGCGCTCGAGTAACGCTGACAGGGGGGGCGCTATTGGAATACATTTGTTTGTAAAATGAAAAAAAAAACATGGCGATGTTAGTTCCGATTTTGGCCACACGCTAAAATCTTGTAACGCTAGGTATATAAGTTAAGCATAGATATATGCTGTACAGAAAACTTCTCTGGTTAAAAGATAAATTAAGTAAATACTTTTAGTTCCTAATAATCTTTCCTCAAAGTTTACCTCACAGGATACTTAAAGTACTACGTACAGAAAGGACACTCCCTTCCCCGCACTAACATCAGTTACCGCACCTCACCGCGCACTTCGGCGTATTCGTCGCAGTTCTTTAACAAGAGCGCTCGCAAACACAAGTACCTCACGCACACATTCATACGTATACAAACGTCATTTTTTAATGTAGTAGTAGGTAATTATTTTGCAAGCGTTGTATGGAGTGTCCGGGGTGTGGTTTACCTTCCACTGAAAAATCACGGAGTAACGAATAAAGTGGGTGCATCACCGAAGTTTTTATGTAGGAAAAAAAAAAACAAAAAAGCAATTAAGAGGAAATGCAGTCGGAGTGACTTTAAAAAAATCCTAAGTAAAAAGTCTTATAATTCGAGGTTTGGCTCTCGCCTGTTTCCTCCTCCAATATTGGACCAATTTAAAACATATTTCATAAACTGAATAAGAAGGATATATTATACTGTGTCCCTATGTTTTAATTTTTTCATTAATAGTTGTTAAATTTGTACACTAGGCCTCTGTTGACAGCGGTTTAAATCGGCATTTTTTATGGTTCTAGTGCTTATAAAAATAATGTATCATCAAAAAGGAAAACAGGGAAATACAAGTAGTTAACATTTATTGTTTTGTAAAAAATCATTGCTTTATGGTCATTAACCAGAAAGAAAACAGGCGACCTTTAAAATCGGTCAGTAAGTAGGCAAACAAAAGACAAAAATATTATTTCAATTCTCAACCTACTGAAGTGAAAACGTCACACTCTCTTGGGAACGTACCGCCATTACGCTGACTGAAATAACTTAAAAACGTAATGTAAAATAATACTACCTACAAGTAAAAGTAATTTGAACGTGTTTGGATTGTGACCACAATCAAGCCCGATGTCCCAAAGGAAATACTGCTGTATTGAATCCAATATTGTTTCTTGAAAAAAAAACATATTTTTGTGTAAGGCAAAAATTAACGAGCTTTTCTTATAATACGGATGTTTTATTAAAAGTTTTCTATTCGTTGTAGTGTAGTTTATAAAGGAGGTAAAATATAATTAGGGAAGCCTTTGTTCCTTGTTCTCTGGGAAAATATACGGTTTTTAAAAATAAGAACAAAAAAACAACTTTATTTGCTGGCAACTAATAACAATTTTATTTCAAGATATCAAAGAGTTTGCTATCCAATATCCACGCTACTCTCTTAGAACACAATGTGGAAGATGCAATTTTGAAAAAGCAAGATTAATGAACCAGAAACTCCATGGATTTTTTTTTAACATTCACGTCCCGATTCCATCGTCCACCCACTTGTAACTACAAACCGGTTTGCGACCATCATTTATATTGTAAAAGTAATTAGCGGAGATGTAATTAACAAGGCTGAACGCGCTCGTGCCGTTGCATAATGCCGGCCAACATGGCCGTTCGTCAACTGTCACTTTTTGGAATGCGCGCGTTGACTCCTAATCAGATTTCCGAACGCAGTACGGTAGGTAATTAACCCAGTGAATTCTAGTTTCGGGTTGAATCGGGCAATCAAGTGGGTTAGTAGTGGACATTCTATCTACGCTGCGATTAAACTTTCCCGGTTATGTCATGTGTCGATCGATGACGTTTGACATTACGGGATTACAATCGTAACGTTGTTTTCAATCTACATTTTTGTTTTTCTTTATGATCTGGTGATATTAATACCTACTATTTTTAGAATCGAAAATGGTGTGTAACGCTTCAAGGGAAACCCACATACATGGTCCTTTACATTTTTCTTTTTCATAGCTTGTTGGTACCTACCCCTTTTTCGTCTTTCTCAAAAATTTGTTTTGCAAATAGGTACTTATATATTTTCCTATTAAATCTAGAAAGAAGAGTTACTATATTTTAAATTCAAATTAAAAATCTAATTACGGGTTCCCGGCATTTCGTAACACCCGAAATTAAAAATTATAATTTAACACGTTAAGTGCGATACGAGGCCTAAATCACCCCGCATGCAACTTCCTTGTGGTGCGGCAAGGAAAAACGTGAACATCTCTGTCGTGCGAAGGGCATAGCTTTGGTTTGGTGCAGTATAGAAAAGAGATAAATGTATATTTGAGATGCGCTAATGGTCCCGGACTCGATGGTATACCTACCTTGGTACCGGATGTTTTAGGCCTCGTACCGCACTGAATTAATATAATTTTAATGCAGTGCGGAACGAGGCTAAAACGTCCCATATCCCCCCGGACCTCGTACCGCACCCAACGCGAGCTTCCCGCGATTAGTGTTGTGCATCACGTCGATTGGAGAGCACGTCCTTTTACATCGCCGAACATGTCTAAACGATGTCGGAAGAAGTTAATTTTAAAAAACCCAGAAACAGAACCAAAACAGGTAAGTTTTTAATTGATATTTTTGTATGTAGTGAAAAACTCCACAAAAAACGCAAAGCAGCCGTTGACAAAACAGGTAAGTAATTAATTAATAATTCAGTAGTTCTTTGTCTAGGTTCAGGTCAGCACCTGAAAGCAGCGCACCTCATTGCCTCGAAAAGGGTGAAAAAAGAAAAAGATGTGTTGGTTGTTACCAGAAACTACGCACAATTTTACCATCTCGTGAAGCTGACAAAAAATCCAAAAAGATTTTGACTCAGTGCTCTCAGTGCAAAAAATCTTATTGTCTACCCTGTTATAATGAAAAACACTCATAAATATGTACAAGATATAAATTGAGATTTTTATAAAAAAGTATATTGTTACTGATTTTTTAAATGTTAATTCAAGTTTTAATAAGTGTATTTTGAAAGCCCGAAGCAGAATAAATAGTTTCTTTTCTACTTCTGGTTTTCTTTTTTTTCTATTCTATGAACCGCATTAAGATTTTCACACAAAAATAGATCATAAACGTCGTTGCGTCGATATTATTTTTCCCATCACTAATCTTAGCGAAAATTTACCCTATTTCAGTGCGTTACGAGGTGTATAAGATCCCATATTTTGTTTTGCCAATAAATTCCAAACTAGCTATCAGATCCAGGGGCGACGGTAGATTAGGGTTCATCAATTCACTGTCTATATCGATAAGGATCAAAATTTTCATTTATCTTTGATTTCGCGCCAGAAAATGGATTTTAGTCTGTTAAAGCAGGTGGGGTCTAATAGACCTCGTGTCGCCCTAACGTCTGGTCACGGTGCGGGCCGATAAGACCTCGTGCCGCAGGAACGGAAAGTTTGCAAAAATTGGTGCCGCAGCTAACGTGTTAATTCCATAGAGGTTATCTAAAAAAGTTATATGAATGTAAATGACCATGTGTCTATTTGGTACTTGTCACTAATTGCGTGTGCCCAACTTATGGCACCATTTACATTTCAAAGGGCACACGTGTAATAAGCGCGTGTTTCGTTTGTATATTACCATGATTTGAGATTCATGACACCTGCCTTAATGTTTTTTTTATCGCTGAAAACATTTTGTGTGATTTTTTTATACCTTTTTTTTAAAAACAAACAATCTGAAATAAGAGCCTACAAAGTGGCTTTGCACCTAGTATTGAATTTTGAGAGCTTCTTCCATAGTAAAGTGTACTCTGCAATGCAGTAAGTTTTCAGGTTGCAAAATTAATTTCTAAAAAAATTTCCACCAATGAACCTAAAGAATCATTGTTATTCATTTACTAGCGACCCGTCCCTGCACACACAATGTTTATGGAGATTTCTTTAATAAATCTAAGTTAAATATAAATGTAAGTATTAGTTACGTTTATTGAGGATGATATTCTCATAGCATGTACTGTACCTATGTCTATTTCCTGTTTAGTATAATTATTCTATCACTTTTAAATTCAATTGCTTTTCTTTAAGTACACTGTACCAGTACAGTGTTTTAAAAATTGTTTGCTGCACCGGACGACGTCATTACGTCAGCGCCGGCTGTCGCTGAAAACCAGCGCTGGGGCTCTGTCTTGCATAGGGTCGCAGCATAATGCTGAGCGATAGCCGTTTTGCGTGGATGTGACGCATGTTTCCCCCTACCTTTTTATTTTTTGTGTGTTATGTTCTTTTTTGCGTCATTTTCACCGCAAATAAACAAATTTTCTTTCTTCTTTCAGTTATACTTGCACATAAACATTCCGGAATAAATTAAATTAAGAGTCACAACCGCTAACTCCAGTTAAACGACAAAGCTGCTATTCAACTTGTCTTTCCTTTGACAAATTACTTACTACTTACTTAAACTGACCGCCCAACTCTCTTGACATACCTACTCTCCATTAGATTCAGAATGTTCTACAATATGTCCTTGTGTGGGTACAGTTCGCAAAGAAGGTCGGTAACAGTACTTATATGCACCTCTGGAAACGTAATAACGGTGGAGTTTCTTGCCCATTCTTCTCCATACGAAAACTACCTTTTGGAAGGGGCGGCTAGAATCAATTCTATTTTAAGGTAATTTTTGACGTTCAAAGGTGCCTTTTATGTGCCTATTTGAAATAATAATAATAAGTTTATTAACACAAAAACCTTAATATACAAAGCTCACACAATACAGATAGGAACATTAAACTTTGGGAAACAAAGGTTGCTTAAATAGTGAGAACCCTGCCTCCTAAACTAGGGGGGACCCTGTGTCTTAGGAGTCAGAATAAATGCTTTGACTTTGACTTTGGAAAGTCAATTACATCTGCAGGATCATTGCGTAACACACTATCAGTAGCAATGGCTTCATTCAGGTCATTTTGACAGTTCAACAATATTCATTGCGTTATTTACGTTGTTGAGCAGAAAAAATTCTCGAACATAAGAAGCAATGGATTAGCAATATCCTTCAAAATTATTCATATTGTAATTGAAAGTATGTTACGCGATTACGGTGCTGCTTTGAAAAATAAACGTGATGAGGTGGTGGTTTCGTCTTTTTCATAGACCGAGCAGTTTTAAAAAGTACAGTTAATAAAAGAAATCAGTGTTTAAAGGCACCTATGCTGATCACTCGCCAAGTCTTTGATATATCCTTTGCTGAGTGTGTTTTTTCATCATCACTGCTCTCTAAACGGTGAAGGAAAATATCGTGAGGAAACCGGCATGGCCTAGAAACAAAAATTCGAAGACATGTGACATCTACCAACCCGCACTGGGCCCGCGTGGTAGATTACGGCCCACTCCCTCTCACAGAAAGGAGGCCTGTGTCCCAGCAGTGGGAACATTATAGGCTGATTATGAGTGTGTTTTTTGCTCAAAGAGACAATTCCAATGATTTTTGTCTGTGCAAGGTCATTTCTTGCCCCCATTTAAATCAACTCTTAACTGTTCATGGAAAAGTATTTGACACGTTATAACCACGGCAGAGAGGTACAATGCACATATTCAATGCACAGCTTACCAGCATACCGAGCCCTATAGTCGTGTGTACAGTCAACAAAAGAGATGTATGCAGGACCGTCGGATATAGTTGAAGTTTAGTAAGAAACCGTTGGATGTTGTCGACTGAAATTTAATTTGATCAATGAGCTGTTTGTTTTCTATTAATAAAATTAAACTTTATTCGAGAACATCCATCGGTTTGTTACTAAACTTCAACTATATTCGACGATCTTGAATACTTAGGTATCTCTTTTTTTGACTGTACTTCGGTGTTAAATCGAGTGAATATCACCTCAATGCCTACATGCAAGCCGACGTTACGCCATGTTCACGTCAAAGTGACAGCTGTGCTCAAACGGGGACGAGCCAGCTGAATAGCGTGGGTTTATTCCTATTTAAAGAATGGGATAGGTACTTCGTTGGGGATGTGTAACAGTTTCGATTAGATGTGGATCAAAGAATTGGGAATGAAAGAGATGAATAATATGGCTGGGTTAGAGTGTAATACAGTATCATTAATTTGTTATTTTATTTGTGGGAATGTTGAATATAGGTACAACACTATTTTATTGCTTATCACTCTGCAAATATGTACCCCCCTTACTAATAAACTTGATATATCTGAGGGCAATTCTCGTAATTCTAAGAACGTTCACAGTCTGATCTCAGTCTCAATCTGTCAAAAAATACCTCTAATTACCCTGCATTTTGACAAGTTTTTGACATTTGTTTGTCGCTGAGATGAGACCGCGACTAGATTTTGAACGTTTTAAATTACGAGAATTATTATTGGCCTTCAGATGAATAGTTACACACCGATTTCTCTCTTTCAGTCGTCAGTAATTTGACTTTCGAAAGAAGAAGACAAAGGCGTTGTGTAACTATACAGACGATATACAACGTTTATTAGTAAGGGAGGTACTGTTCTTTCTTAATTCATAAAACAAAAGAATATATTATTAAGAGTGATTCCTTTATCATTTTTACTCTGTACCTTACTGGGTTTTGGGGGTCAAATAGGCAGTCGCTTCATGTAAAATATTGGAATTCAGCTGCATCCATTTAGACTGGAAGCCGACCCCAACATAGTTGGGAAAAGGCTAGGCAGATGACGAAGTGTACTAGGTAAATTTAACTCGAATGTATGTATGTGGCCAAGTGGTAACGGACGCGACTTGCGAGTTGTAGGTCGTAGGTTCGAACCCAGACAGGCGCTTTACTTTGTGTAAATTATTTCATCACCACTGCTCTCAAAACGGTGAAGGAAAACATCGTGAGGAAACCGGCATGTCCTAGAACCAAAAATTCAAAGACATGTGACATCTGCCAACCCGCACTGGGCACGTGGTTGATTACGGCCCACTCCCTCTCACCGAGAGGAGGCCTGTGTCCTAGCAGTGGGAACATTATAGGCTGATTATGATGATTATGTATGTATACTAACGTATATCGTTTTTTCTTTTTTACGTTCTGGTTTGTAAAGTAGTCCTCAAATAGTTACGCTTCATTAAATAAATGTTATTGGTCTTCTATACCCATTTTATCGTACTGAGCCTATTTTATCGGACATAATGCTTGTACGGCAAATGTCACACATCAATCACATGGCAAACGCTTTACCAAAACCCACACGAAGAGATAGTGTTGTCTGTCCGTATTCAGATCTTGAAGAATGTATGTTTCTATGGCAGGTACGCGGTAGATACTTATAGCACCTATCATTACACATTAGGGTGCTAGGGAGTGTCGATTTATTTATAGTTGGAATAGATGTAATTGTACTTCGAATCAGTATAAAAAGATTACCGTGTCTGGCAATTGAAAAAGGTTCAGTTTGAGATTCTTCTTCGTCGCGACGATGACACGACAGTGAATTAGATTTTCTTGTCCCAAAATTTCGCAACTCCCACGGCATTGGCTGTGGTCAAAGATCACTATGGCTGCATTTTTTGGGGAACATACTATAGGGCAGGATAAGAGGTGAGTCATACATTTCGCCAAAGCTCCACACACCGACACCCTGCCGCCGTACCATCAAGGTAGCCTCACTTTAGTAGTTTTATATAGAAAGGTTATAAAATGATAAAGTCTCCAGCTCTAGGTACTATCACATTTACTGTCTACAGTCCGGCCGTCGAGACAATGCGTTTCTGGCACCTGTCAGTGCAACAATTTCAGATCAAATACGCAAAACACTTACTCCCTTACTAATAAACGTTATATAGCGTCTGTATAGTTACACAACGCTTTTTCTTCTTTTGAAAATCAAATTACTGACGACTGAAAGAGAGAAATCGGTGTGTAACTATTCATCTGATATAATACGTTTATTAGTAAGGGGGTTATTCGTTTGTATGAAACTGACGTGTGACAAAAACGCATTCTTTCGACGGCTGGACTGTACTTCATCTTTATATCACGGTATGAAGATGGAATGTAAATAAATGTACAGACGGCACACCAAGCTACTACAATCTGTCAAATTTCTTTAATAGGTTTTCAACCTTATCGCTAAAGTGTAAGGTTCAAAGTTGATTGGGAAAATTTGACAGTTTCGGGTAGCTTGATGTGCTGGCGTCTGTACTAGAGCAAAATATCGTGCTGATAGAAGAGGCAAAGAAAGGCCAAAAGTCAAAGCCAACACCAAAAACCACGTACGCAATAACGTCAAAACGTACATCCTACGTCACGCGTCCCATCGGAAATTACGTCGGTCCAGACAAATGGCCACCTGTCTCACTTTATTTAGTTTATTTAGTTGAACTAATCTGTTGGACGACAATGGTCGATTTGTTACAATTATGCTGACGGGTGACTATTTAGTTTTCAATTTGTTGTGTGCCCAGATTATTGGGTTTTCCTGTGGATAGGGAGCGATTAGTATTGCTTTGTGGACGTGTGGGGTATTAAAGGGCTTTGCTTTGTGCTTTAGTGTCGTTTATCTCACTCTTACTTTTAATATAATTTTGAATTTTTTTTGGTCACTTGGTTTTCCGAGATATCGCCAAGCGGTTAGTCGACTCTTCACGTGACCAGAGGGCTGGCCTATTTCTTGGCCAAAGAATTAGCATTGCCATACAACGTGGTAATGCTGCCGGCCTTTTGGGCACTGTTTCTGTTGACAGCGATGCGGTCGAATTCTTTGATGCTCTATAAGTAACTATTTGGTTTATTTTTTCATATAATTGTACATAATATTATTATAGTTGTGTAAAGGAATAAAAATTTTGAATTAGAAGTTCCTAACCTCTCACACATTTGCCCGCCTACCTGTCGAAATACCCCACGCGTCGGAGTAGTTGAATGGACGCAGTAAAAGTCCTTGTTTTCACAATGACGATGACAATAGTTGTGTACACTTGGTGTACCGTTGACGTTTCGAGCACTTTCTCTTATGGACACTTGAGGCTTTAGGGGTTAAAGCGTTGTGTGCATCAATCAATCTTTACGTATCAGTTCTAAATTACTGATGACATTTGAAGAGAAAACTGACTGTGAATGTGAGTATCGTGAAGATTGAATACATGATACATACAAACGGGGTGAATCGGGACGAAACTTTAAAATGGATTTTAACGTTGAAATAATACCTATAGTTTATTGTCAATAAGGGCACGTAATCGTTAATTAAATTACAGTAAACACATTAGGGTCCTTTTTGGCCACAAACTATATTATTTCAATGTTAAAATCCCTTTTAAAGTTTCGTCCCTATTCACCCCGTTTGACGGTACTTGATAATTTGTAACTGTCTGACGGTTTTGAGTATTTGGTCTGGCCTAAAAAAATGTCCTGCAGATCAAATCTAGTCGCAATCTCATCTCAGCGACAATAAATGTCAAAAATTATATAGGGAAATCAGAAGTATTTTTGACAGGTTGGGACTGAGATCAGACTTTGAACGTTCTTAAAATTACGGGAATTGACTCCTCTGGTAGCGTCGTGTGACGTTTCTTATCAGAGATCAGACAGCTAGGAAAGGCCGGTGCCATCTATGTAGTTTTAAAATATTGACCAACAAACAGTGGTATAACTAAGTATACCGTTTGGGGCCCGTGGCAAATTCAAGGGATGGGGCCCTCCCTCAATGTAAAGAAGCTCAACCAACGTTATAGGTAGTTTTTTTTTATTAGCACTTCTCCCGCGACTTCTTCCGCGTACATTTCATAAAGTCAAAGCAATTATTTCTTCAATTAGGCACACAAAAGGCACTTTTGAACGTCGAAAATTACAATAAATAAAATAGAATTGAATCTAGTCGCCCATATTTTCTTCTACAAAAACTTTAACATCTGACTGCTTCTGTCCTTATATTAAGATCCTCCTGTGATCATGGCCCTCTTGAGCCGGGGGCCCCCTCTGGCTGGGGGCCCGTGGCATTTTGCCCCAATGCCACCATATAGTTACGCCACTGCCAATAAAATATTGACGTGTAATAGTGTCTTAAAAGATCTACTTACAGAAATAAACATTTCATTTAATTACTTTTTGGTAATGGACCATGGGGGCTCTAACTGGTGCAGGCAATTCAATATTCCCTTCCGACGACCACAGAACGGTTGTGGTTACAATTTACCATAATATCCAAAAAAGGGTCTAATGACGCATTCGGATAATTCAGAAAACATGAGTTTAAATTGAATTTAATTGTTGGGATCTGAAATGATTGACAGCCGAAAAACTTTTTGATGATAAATATAAATAATAATTATCACAATCGATTGAGACAAACCATTTTCTTTTTCTATAATCACATTATTTCCCACACATTATCTTAGTTCACCAGCAATTTATGCCTATTGAGAATTTTATAAGGCAGGTGCAGCCAACGAGAAATAATAATTTTAGTTTTTTAATTTGTTTTTTTTTCTGATACTTAAGTGGAACATGCTTTGCAAAGTCGGATTTATTTTTCTGCTCAGTTGACAAGCGGCTTATAAAGTACAATTTCATTTCTTTTAAAATGTTTACTTACAAAAAAAATAATGACGAGACACATTTTAATTTTAAAAGTGAAGACTTACCCTACCTACACTTACCCTCTTACAAACATATTTGATGTCTCCAAGCTTAATTTTGACTACTTAATTTAGTTTTATTCTTAGGACACTTTTACCTTATGCAAAGTGTAACATTTACGCGGGTGAAACCGCGGGGTGTAGCTAGTACTTGATTTACTTAAAAGAGGCACAGCCTAAATAAACCTCTGGATAAACCTCCAGAATAAACCTCTAGAAGCATGAAATTCTGCACATAAGTTCATTATACAGGTTTGGCAGGGACATCGATGCGAAACCTCATCTTCATCTGCCTAGCCTTTTCCCAATTATGTTGGGGGTGGCTTCCAGTCTGACCTCCACAACCCAGTTACTGAGTAATACGATACCCCTTGGTAACACTGGTTGTCAGATTTTCGGGCTTCTGACGATCCGTAACGACTGTCAAATATCCGCGAATAACAGCCGGAACCAACGGCTTAACGCGCTTTCCGAGGCACATGGGGGTCTTGGTATGTAAAGATGGTCACCCATCCACGGACTAACTGCGGCAAGCGTAGCTTAACCTGATCGATCGACCCGTGCGGCTGTTATTACTTAGCCACAAGCCCCTCGATCGATGCGCACCCTGTTACCATGATTCTGGATCCTACTGCGTTGAAATTATTCGTCGCTTATCAAAATACAATCTGCTGTTTCATACAAAAGTGCAACACCTACGCGGTCAAGGTGTATGGCGATTTGTATGGTAGTTCGTCATTTCTTTCCATGGGAAATTCCTTTAGGCAAGTTAGAAATCACTCCTTTCTTTAACAAAAGCAGGCTTCCAACGACCTTCAAACTCAAACAAACTACATAGTTGACTCGCATGCCTCAAACTTTGCCCCAGCTTCATAATCTCGTCAAACATTTGCTTTGAGGGCTAAGTTATGTAATCATACGGAAACTTTACGTACCAACTTAGTTTCAATTAAAACATCTCCCTAATATAAAGATATTGTCTAAAGAGACAATTGCTTGGGAATGGAAAGAAAATAAGTAATATAATAGAGAGTGTAATTTTCTTTATTAATTAAGACAATTATACGGACGTGTTTGAAAAATAAGGTTATAAAATATCGCTCACCTAGCAGTATAATGGCACATTTACAAAAAAGCGAACTTTAGTTTTTACAGCCTAACCCCCTTATTCATAAAACTTATCAAACCTATTTTAGTTAAAATGGGGTTTGTCTCTTTCTTACACACAGAAATGATAACGTGACAGATAAAGACAAACGTTCTATAAACCTATTTTAGCTAAAATAGAGATAAAATAGGATTATGAATAAGCGGGTAAGTGTTTAAAAGTGTATAGGTAATTTATAAAGCGGTAAAACGGCGCGGTGTTAGTTTCCTATTTGTTGAGAGAGGGCGTAAAATGTAAAATGAAGTCATAACTTCGTTTCAAACATTTGTAAAATCTTTGACCCTCATTTCTGTAAAATAAGAAAAACGTAGATGTGTCATTATACTGCTAGGTGAGCGATATAGTTACCTATTTATATTTCATAATTAATCAAATATTTTACATACTTTGCGATAATCAAATGGCTTGGACCTGTCAAGGTAGGTGTCTAAAATGTTATGAGTTCGATTAGCATAATTATAGAGCCAGTCAAAATTTTAATGTAAGTCATCTGACACCCATTTAAAAACCACATCCGATCTCTAGTTTTGACAAGACCATAATTGATCACCCTAAAATTCTTGAGCTCTGACTTACTCTGACGTATGGGATCATTTGAACCGGAATCTGACGTCACAACAGAAAAGTACACGAGCTTAATCAACCGTGACTCAAACACCTAAGCATGGTCTAAGAAAGTTCGTCTTCTCGAATAAAAATGGCGACTAAAATAACGTCTTTGCTAAACAAATGCATAATTTATGAACATGTTTTAAGACGGATAAAATGACGAATTTGGATTTCATACATTTAGAAATTGAAAGTAAATAAATAAAAAGTAATTTTGATTCCATATATTTTGATATTGAAAGAGAATGCTTACGTGTGCGTATGATTTTATGTGGCAAAATTAGATTTTTTTTAAAGTCCCTCTTTCTAATAAACGTTGTACAGCGTCTGTATAGTTACACAACACTTTGTCTTCTTTTTACCCGACTGCGCCAGAAGGAGGGTTATGTTTTTCGAGAGTATACATAATCAGCCGATAATGTTCCCACTGCTGGGACACAGGCCTCCTCTCTGTGAGAGGGAGTGGGCCGTAATCCACCACGCGGGCCCAGTGCGGGTTGGTAGATGTCACATGTCTTCGAATTTTTGGTTCTAGGACATGCCGGTTTCCTCACGATGTTTCCCTTCACCGTTTTGAGAGCAGTGGTGATGAAATAATTTACACAAAGTAAAGCGCCTGTCTGGGTTCGAACCTACGACCTATATCTCGTAAGTCGCGGTCGTTACCACTGGGCCACCACTGCTGTCATACCACCACTGCTGTTTCGAGAGTATGTATGTATGTATACCTAATTGTTTGGCACGCTCTGCGGCCTGAACGGCTCGGCGGATTTTAGCTTGAGAGGTGTCGTTAGCTCGTTCCATCATAGACCTCATCCATCGCTTTCCATCAGGCGTGATCGAGGTCAAGAGCGGGCCCATTCAGCAATAAAAAAAAAGTGGGAACGTTATAAGTTGATTATGATATGCTATCTACCTTATTATTTATTAATGAACTTGTTTACTACCGATACCTAAAGGAAGGTCGGAAGACATCCAGAAACGAGTCATCATAATAATAAATCTTGATATAATTATATATAATTAAGCATCTTGACTTGGTTCGCGAGGTTGTCGACATGTGGGATGTGGACTCAGCGATCATTGTGCCGATAGTCGTTACAGCCAATGGATTGATAGCCAAGAGCCTCGACCAACACCTAAGGAGGCTCTCGTTGGGCAGCTGGATCAAAGGCTTGATTCAGAAAGCTGTACTTCTGGACACGGCCCGCATTGTTAGGAGGTTTCTCTCACTGGAGCCCTGACCGCCGGTAGCTTAGACCCTGTTCCCGATACAGGTAGGCTACTATTTTTTATATTTCTAAATGTTTTTATATATTTTTATATCCTAATATTTAAAAATATAATTTATATGTAGGTATACAGGGTGTTACAGAAAGGGTATATCATTACAAACGGGTTGAAGAGTGTATCTGGTCTAGAATCTCTGTACAAAATTTCAGCTCAAAAGCAGTAACTTAGAAAATGCTTAATATTTTTTTTATTTCGATAGTTTATTAAATTGAAATCATAACAAACGTGTCACCGCACTACGAGTGTCATTATCCATTATCTGTAGTGTGTCTGTGCGCCTAGTACACGCATATCACGACGCCGCGCGCCAGTGCAGCGCCGTGATGTCGAAATAAAAAAATATTAAGCATTTTCAAAGTTAATACTTTTGAGCTGAAATTTTGTACAGAGATTCTAGACCAGATACACTCTTCAACCCGTTTGTATTGATATACCCTTTCTGTAACACCCTGTATAATGAAATAAAAGAAATAATAATCTTGATATAACCCTCAAGATAATTATGTCCCTACCGATATCACAAAATAGCTGTTTATTGTTATTGCACACGTCAATAATATCAATATTTACTTTAAAGGCCGGATATGTATTTATTTGTATTTCAAACAGACTAATTATTGGAAATCAGATGAGCCATTTATGATGATAATCTGTTTTTAAAGCAAACACTTCTGAAGATGGGACTTCATTTAGTCTAAAGTCAATATTTCTTCTTTAGTTCTGCAAAAAGACTAATGTTCAGCAGAGCAGTTCAAAGTTTGTTTTGGCGATTAAAAAAAATATAAGACTGGATGTTCCAATTTGCACTGATTGTTTCATCTATTGTTTACTATGTACTGACATAGACAAAATATACAATCGCCAAAACAAACTTTGAACTGCTCTACTGAACTATCTTTTTGTAGAACCGACATTGTTAATAGGGACCATCGAATTATTTCCCGTGATTCTTAGACAGCATGTCTATTTGCAGAACATGGGTGATTAGTATTTCCTAATAACTTTTTTTTTAAATGAAAAACACCGTTATGTTCTAGTTAGCATTAGAAAACCTGTGAGAAAACCCAATAAATTTCTGTCTTTATCTGAAATGAAATTGTTTATTCTGTATTGAATATCGCAATCGCTTTTACACGTCATATTATAAAAAAAATAAGCTAGATGAGGTCGGCGTTTCCTATCTGACTATTCTGAAAAAAAAGACCGAAAAAAACTCAAGGGTCACAGTCTCTTTTAAAGTCCAGACATAATTTTGGTCAGATAAAGGTAGGGTTATAGATAGCCCCATATCGACCTCAGTGTAGTCTCAAGCCACCAACCCATTTCCTCCTAAGTTGACGGTGCCAGACAGTTTACAAAACTTACTCATAATACCAGTATTGAAGCGGAGTAAAGGAGCGGCTGCCTATCAGACCTGCACAATCCAGTTACTGGGTAATATGAAACAAAAAACAATTCATAACACAGATCCATACTAATATTATAAATGCGAAAGTGTGTCTGTCTGTCTGTTACCTCTTCACGCTTCAAACTCAAACTAAAAGCATTTATTTCAATTAAACCAATTACAGGCACTTTTGAATTGTCAAGGGGTCGGTCAGTCAGATAGATGAAGCTAGTTGCCCATTCCAAAGAGTAGGTACCTATGGAGAAGAACGGGCAAGAAACTCCATGGACACTCTTTTAAATCAAAATAATATGGTTACAAAGTCTTGGTTACATCATTCATGTTAAAAATTATACATGTGAGAACGATGCAGAACGTTAAAAACGTCCATAATGAAAAGATGAGAAAAACAACAATTCAAATATTAAATTAAAATAAAATAAGCCATGACAGCAAAGAGATGACCAGTCCCTACTGACGGCGCACGTTCACGAACATGACGCTTAAACCGCTGAACCGATTTAGATGAAATTTGGACCTCCTTTATCTCCTTATTTCCATTATTCCTTATTTTTGACCACTCTGTGTATGCGGTGTACTATTAGCTACACCCACCCAAACATATAAAAGCATTTCTATGGGTACACCTCTGTCCAAACCCTTCGTGGAAACACAGCGTGGTGATATGTGAACAAATACTTTTCTACACATAATCCAGCTTCATAAAACACTCGTAGGTACGAGTAATAGTAGTTCTTCGGTCTCAAAGTAATTCCGACGTCATTTATCAATTAGCACCCGTTAAAAGCCACAGCATTAAAGGGTTACTTTGCACTGGAGTTAACGAACTCATAGTTTTTTTACAACGTTGTACAGTTTGTTTTTAGTCTGTAATTTGCAGTTTTCTAGTTTTATTGTTGCGTTCACCTGAAACCGTTGTGTGTGGTCGGTTTATTTTGTAGTTGGATTTTTTTTTTGGTGTTTGTGTGTGACAGTAATGTGGGTTTTTTAATGAACCTTTTTGATATTGTGTTTTGTTCTCATTCTGTTTAGATCTGTCTTGCATTTATTATCAACGTTTTTACAGAAAAAAGAAGTTTTCTTGGCTGTTTTTGCTTTTTACAAAAGCACTGGTTCTTTCTTTACGTACATTAGTTAGCTCTTCTAGTTCTGAAACTTTTTTTACTCATTGAAGATTATGGGTTAACCCATGGCGTAGTTTCCTCATGCAGTATACGATTCAGAGATGGGATATTCCAGAAACAGTTAACAGTAAATGCTTAAACAACGTGTACATATACTGCTATGGAGCTTAGTCAAAGCTTTGGGCAAATATTTCAGGGCTCGTACACATATAGGTCCGTTTTTACTAGATCCGTTTTAACGGATCAGAATTGGCCGGAGTGACATGATTAATGAATCCGGAATACTGTTTTGTGTGTGAACTCGCTCATACAACTACATACGCCATCAAATAACGGACCTGTAAAACGGATCGCTGTGTACAGTCACGTCTAAAAGTATGTATACACTTGGCAATTTTCAATTGCAATTTTTTCGTGAAATAACGAATGCAACGTTGAAATACGATACTTAACATAAACCTATGGGTTCGAAAATACTATTTTTGTAATAACATAAAATTTCATTCAAAAATAAAAGAGAAAATCGCCTTTGAATAAAGCCAAATGTATACATACTTTTAGACGTGACTGTACGAGCCCTTAGCTTTTAAGAACCTATAAACATTTTAAGAAGTTTTTTTTTAAAGTGGCTTGAAGTTACCTACACTTCTTATACCAATTAGAAAAGCTTATAATGCTGGTAATAGAATTGGGTTCACGTCAATCCATACTATAATATTATAAATGCGAAACTGTGTCTGTCTGTCTGTCTGTCTGTTACCTCTTCACGCTTGAACCGCTGAACCCGATTTAGATGAAATTTGGTATAGAGGTAGTTTGAGTCCCGGGAAAGGTCATAGGATAGTTTTTATCCCGATATTTCCACGGGAAACTTATGCGGGTGAAACCGCGAGGCGCTGCTAGTAGCTTATTTATTTATACTACTAATAAAGCTGGAGAGTGTTTGTTTGAACCATAGATATATGAAAGAAGATTTCTATGGTTTGAACGCGCTAATCTCTGGACCACGCGCGGGGCAATTGCGATCGTAATCGGTTTCATTTTGACAGTTCAACAACATTCGTTGCGTTATTTACGTGTTGAGCAGACACATTTTTCGAACTTATGAAGCAATGGATTAGCAATTTGCTTCAAATTGATTCAGATTCCGATTGATAGTGTGTTACGCAATTAGGGTGCTGTCGGATTTGAAAAATAATTTTTGCATTTGATAGCTCAATTCTTGAGGAAGGCTATAGGCAGTAACATCACGCTGGGACCCTTAGGTACCGAGCAAAAAGAAACTAAGTCAGAAAAAACTCTAAGTGAAAACGAAGGAACAGCGCGGATAGGCGATGCGATGCGACGGGGGAGTCGGGGAGCAAAAAATTCTCGTTTACCAGTTTGACGTCTTCAGCCGATGGGCTTATTATTGTCAATCATATCATAATTGTTTACATGAAATTCAAAATAGCCACACGTTCCTCCGACCGTCCGTCCCTGGGAATAATTAGATGAGAATGTTTTCTGAGAAATTGTCACACAGACGGACGCATTTCAAAATATTATCGTTTTGAAGCTGACACGTGCTGCAGTAATCAAATAATTTACTACAACATCGCTTAATGATTCACAGAAAATCACATTTCATATGAAATTTCGCCATGCCATACCGATCCAAAATGAACCTTAAGTATTTCCTCATAAACATTGAGTTCAAATGGCAGAAAATCTTCCTTTTCTTTTTCACTGAATCAAAGTGACACGACCTCTAATTAAAATTAAATTTTACTTCCCACAAAATATAGTCGAAATTCAAACGAGGTACTAAAATAGAATCGTTTAACACCGAATGCGTTGCCAAGATAAACACTGCACAAATTGCATTCCACAATAACCGTATAACAAAGGAATAGAGTCTACATTTGCATGACGTTATCCTGTCAACATTTCGAGTGCATAATAGATAGCACGCGAATAGTGTTGTGCGTTAATATAACAATTTGCGTGCAAATTTGCACGTAAGCAAGCAACAGTGATGCGCATATTTCCCAAATTGCGTGTGGATATCGATAAAAAAAAAAACTGGTAGGTACCTGCTAGTGTTGGAACCCCGTGTGCAAATTGTACCTCAAGTCTGGTTTTTCCAAACGGGATGAGTAACCATGAAATCATACAATCCCTAATCATTTTTATGATAGCCTTTTGGTTTCCTTTTCAAACTTCAAAATTGCTTTAATTTTTTACAAACTTTAAACATTTAATAAAGTTGTTTCACAAGCGTTTGTTCGATATATTCCGGGTTCCAGTATCGAACTGTAGTTTCGGCGGACAAATCCAATAGTGCAGTTGCTTTGACCCGGGAATCAAATTTAAAAGGCTTTGAAACTTGACCTCAGACTTTCAGCCAGTGCACAATTTACCAATAACGCTGTGGAGTATTTACAAGAAGTATTTCTTCTAAATATACTTTCACAGAAAAATAAAAAATAAATATTCAAATAAAATCAAAACTGGCACAGGAAATACACCCTTATTATCACAAAATAACTTATTATAAGTACCCAATTACGGACTCCCCATTATACATTATAATAACAAGAAAATTATCTCCGTCAATTATGACATATTGAAACGAGATGCTCCTTACAAAGTCCTTCCCTCTTTATTGTATGATAACATGTAATAAAATTACGCCATTACTCACGATAATAATTATACCGTTTTTGAAGACAATAATACTCCTTACAAGTCTTTATCATATAATGTATATGATAATTAAGTAATAAATACAAAACGCTTTTATTTGTAGTGAGAAATAAATTTTATGCGGGTTAATTATTGCACGGAAAACACTGAGGTGTATTAAGTTGAATTATCAGTTGTAAGGTTAACTATGCAGGTTAAATATGACAAAATGGCTACAAGTTATTTAAAGCTTTCTCTACACTATTATTATTTATTATAAAGGGTCTTGAGTTCTTGACGCAGAACGTCACTTTTTCAAAATGGAGGTATTTGTTTGTTTGTTTGTATGTAGGGGGTAATCTCCAAAACTACCAGTCGAATTTGAAAAAATCTTTTTGCACTTGATAGCCCAATTCTTGAGGAAGGCTATAGGCTATATAACATCACGCTAGGAACCTTAAAAGCCGAGCAAAAAGAAAAAAAAGAAAGAACGCTAAGCGAAAACGAAGTTCTAGCGCAGGCAGGCGATGCGATGCGACGGGGTGAGACGAAGTTGCGGGCAGAAGCTAGTCTACACTAATATTATAAAGTGGTAAAGTTTGTAAGTTTGGATGAGGTAATCTTTGGAAATACTGATTCAATTTAGAAAATTCTTTCACTGGCAGAAAGCTGAACTATTGCCGAGTGCCTTAGGGTATGTATTATAGTATAGTTTACGACCACGCGGGCGAAGTCGCGGGCAGCAGCTAGTATAATATAGTGCTTTAAATATTGTGGGTTTATTTGTTTTTAAATTTCATTTTTTTGTAGTGATGTATATGATTAATCGATAGATTGTAGGCAACCTGCTAGGAAACTTCCAACGTATTATAAATCATGCCACTGATGACCAATCAAACTTTAATGATGAACGTAACAAAAATCTCCCTGCATAGTAAAATCCGCTACATTTTTTAATACCGATGCATCTTTACATCAGAATGAAAAAAAAAACTCTTACATTCACGACATGTTACTAATCTGAATCTCGCCAAAAACCCACATTTCGCAACAGTTATGAGAATGACGTCGGGCTCAAAAGTCATTGATCGTAAAGTCAACCTGAGTCAGGACCTAGTCAGGTCAAGGTTTTCGAGTCATTACCGTATCTTACGCAACAGAAACAGTTATTTGAACTTGATTAATTTATTAATAAATATTGTTATTTGATAAAGTTTGTAATTAAATGTGAGAGAGACACGTCTTGGTCCCTCTCTCTCTCTCTCTCTCTCGCTACTCTACTAATTTGGTTATGGTTGTATGTGGACCACATGAATTCACATGACAGGGATGATTACAATTTACAATGCCTTTGTCTAATTATTCGTCGACTACCACAATGCTTTCCTAGGCCTTACTAATTCTGTAGGTGTAAGAATTTAAAAAAATCCTATTCGTCATGTCAACCCCATAAGTCTATGACGATTGGCGTCATCACATACCTACTTGAAGATGAATTTAAAAGCGGATGTAAAAAAAAAACAAACGGTATAAATCCTACATCTCTTTCCTTCATCAACATCCGAAAACAAATAAAAAGAAAAAAAAAAACTTTCAATTCATCATTTCGCATCAGATCCACCAACAAATCTTTTGGAATTTCTATCGACCGCCAAGTGAATCCCTAAACGGTGCGTCAGATGCTCCGAGATAAAATAATGCGTACTCCCGCGCAGCCTCCAGTGACCAACGGTCAGGCGCGCACGCAACATTAATGGCATGTCGTTCAACCGTCGATAAGTTTAAATATAGTACGCAGTTACGCACATCACTATTTTTATTTTAATACTATTATTGGTACAGTCGAGTGCGTAAAGTTTTGTGTAAAAAAATATACCCAAGTATTCGTGTGGAGTTTGGTGAAAAATGTGAAAGTTTGTTTCGTTTTTTGTGAATGACTGTATTTTTATTTAAAGGATTATTAATGAAGAATTGTTTGTGAGTATTCTTAATTTTTCTTTCTTTTTAATAACTTTCTCTCATATTGTCATAAATCTCTTTTAACCTTTCGTGTATCTTAACTTCTAGACGAGGAGTTTAGTCCTTAGACGGGACTAAACCTTAAAGATATCTTTACTATTGATTAATTTTTAAACCATTTGTACACACATATATAAATGTACCACCTTTGTACGTATTCTTCCAATTTTCTTCTTGTCTAAATAAGAAAATATCAGAAAAATACGTACAAAGGTGATACTTATTTCTATTGTAAATAGTCAGTCGTTAAGATTAACTTATAGTGAAATTTTTTACCTATTTTGCGCGCTTCCATGACATTTCATTTGTTTCATAAAAAAAGACACAAAAATGCAATAGACGGTGACCCCCAAACTCGGTATTTGCATGTATCTTGAGAGTCAGAGTTACGACAAATTTTCAAAGTGAGGTACATATTGATTATTGCAAGACAGAAAAACAAAACCTAAAATTTAACTAAACTAAAATCAATTGAAATAAAATAAAATAAACTTAGAATATACATACATACATTGCCATCAGCGTGAGATGAAACTAAGCTAAAATAAAAACAACAGTGTGAGATCAATTAACAAACAAAATATAAATCAACAAAAATCTGATCTGTCTATAAATCAATTTTACAAAACAAAGTGTAAAGTATAAGCTTGCGTATGTGTTAGAGAATGTGAGTGTGTTGGGGTGTGGGGGTGTGTTGGGGTGTGTGTGTGTGTGTGTGTGTGTGTTGTGAACGTGAGCGAGAACGTAGGAGTACCTACATTTAGTCTGTATAATGTTGCTTATCTAAGGGCTGATTTTTCCAACGCCAGATAACTATATCCGAAGAATAATTTTGAATTTTTGACAGTTCTTCCATACAAAAACTGTCAGACGTCAATTTTACTCCACGAATAAAAAATATCTTTCGATTGAAAAATCAGCCCTTAGTATAAATAATATTATCTAATAAGTATAAATAATATTATGTAATAAATATAAATAATAATATCGCATAGCAACACAACCAAGAAATCGACGCAGTTCGGTTCTTTTTTCGCATTTCCCTGCTTTTACCAACATTTTATTGTTTTCGGGGAGTCTTGGGTAATTTGAATAATTCTCAATGCCTCGATAGATATTTGGCTGTTCGAAGCTTCCGAATTCTTGTGGCGACTGATTTAATGGAGCCTGTACCTACGTTAATGACGTACGAGCCAAATTACATTTGAAAATTGTGTGAAATTGTTAGTATAAATTTAATAATACATAATAATAATTCTTTATTTGCCAAAATGTAGGTGTACAAAGTAGTATGATCTTATTATAAATGTGGCCCATTTACATTCTACCATTACATGTGGTGTGCAAATATTTAATTACCGAATACATTAAATTATTAAAATGTCATACTATTCCTTCAATTATCACTATAAACGTTACAAAATGTCTGATTAAATAAAATTAATTGCAAATATTTAATTTCACAATACATTACATAATTGAAAAATGTCATAACATTACATCAGCTACCAATAGATATAATTGTTATAAAATGACAGATTTTATATAAAAAATACGCCGTAAATACTAAGACAATCTATATCATCACAACTGCTCTCGAAATGATGATAGAAAACATCGTGAGGATATTACCATGTCCTAGAACCAAAAATTCGAAGACATACGACATCCGCCAACCCGCACTGCGCCAGCGTGGTAGATTATGGCCAAGTTCCTCACACAGAGGAGGAGGCCTCTGTCGCAGCAGAGGGAACATTATATAGGCTGATTTTAATGATTATGACTAAGACAGTGACTGTGTACCCTAACATAATATATCGCCTCTTTGCTTCAATAATGTGTTATCTTTAATATTTACATTTTAAAGGAGAGTGTTTTTCAACTTTCAAAAAATAATTAAGTATGTTGAAACGAATAATTTTTTTTTACTGTAAATCTACGATTGTAAATAACCACGTTTATCGGAAAAATAAAATCGGAAACGGCGGATTCGAATTATCAAAAAAAATAATTGTCGGACTTATCACATTAAGTATTATTGAAGCAAAGAGGCGATATGCCAGCGCTGCGATACTTTTTTTTAAAAGTCGCAGCATCACGCTGAGATAGGAGCCTTTTGGCCTCGTACAGCACTTTCTGTTTTTTTTTTTACTTTATTTTTATATAATTTTGTATTTTACTTACGACTAGCAGCGCCCCGCGGTTTCACCCGCATAGGTGTCGATCCCGTAAGAATATCGGGATAAAAAGTAACCAATGTGTTAATTTAGGGTGTCAGATACCTCAATACCAAATTTTATCAAAATTGGTCCAGCCGTTTGTGCGTGAAGAAGTACCAAACATACAAACACACTTACAAACCTTCGCCTTTATAATATCAGGTTTAGTTTGTGATCTTCCTGTACGAGGCACAATAAATTCCTTTTCTTTCTTTACATATAATGTCTAAATCGCGTATTCTGAACCTTATATTATATTACTTACTGAATGTTTAACAAACCTATTTTCAATTTGAGCTAAATCTGTGTAATTGATTCTGCAAGCGGTACGTGACGTCACGGACATTATTTACCACGTTAATAATTAATTGGTACACTTCATTAATTAGTGAATATTATGCATGGAGACAGGCCGATAGCATGTTGTTAATATTAAACTAATTGACTGCATCGTTTTTCTTCATAATCAGCCTATAATGTTCCCACTGCTGGGACGCAGGCCTCCTTTCGGTGAGGGAGTGGGCCGTAATCCACCACGCGGGCCCAGTGCGGGTTGGTAGATGTCACAAGTCTTCGAATTTTTTGGTTCTAGGACATGCCGGTTTCCATCGATTCTCTAGCAAGATAGAATTGCAAACGTGATATTTCTGAACGTGAGGTCCTAGATTCGATCCCCAGGCCGTTCTTGGGTTTTTTCCATTAGACCACTAGACTATTGTGACTCAGTGTACAGCGCGATGATGGACAATGGTCGCGGGTTCGAGTTCTGCTCATGTCAATTCTTTTATAGGGTTCCGTATCCAAAAGGTGCCAACGGAACCTTATTACGCCTCCGCTGTCCGTCCGTCTGTCTGTCAGCTGTATGTCGTGCACCGTAATAGGTAGACAGTTGAAATTTTCACAGAGTGTATATTTCTTTTTCCGCTATAACAAAAAATACGTGAAAAAAAGAAAAACAACTAATTTTTCATATATGAAACGTGTTTATAAAATATATATTTTATAAACACGTTTCATATATGAAAAATTAGTTGATATATAGTTTTTGATATTGTACGGTGGTACAGAACCCTTTGTGTTCGAGTCCGACTCCCACTTAGCCGGTTTTATTTAAATCTAATCCATATTATAATGTTATAAATGCGAAAGTGTGTCTGTCTGTTACCTCTTCACGCCTAAACCGCTGAACCGGTTTAGATGAAATTTGGTAAAGAGATAGTTTGAGTCCCGGGAAAGGACATAGGACAGTTTTTATCCCGATATTCCCACGGAAAACTTATGCGGGTGAAACCGCGGGGCGCTGCTAGTACAAAAATATATTAAGAAATAGTTAAATGTGGCTGTTACATGTTGTATCAAACACCCACACTTTGAGAACGACTGATCAATTGGACCTACTTATGCAAGACGGAACCAATCCACACACATGCCAAAATCGAGATAAGTATACAGAAAGCTTTCAAAATGCACCTTCTATCAACCCTGTAGAGATCAAAATGATCTGACTGATTTGATTTGATTGTTTTGTCTGAATTGTCAGATCATGTTGATCTTTACAGGGTCGATAAAAGTTGTATTTTGAAAGCTTTCTCTATACTTATCTCGATTTTGGCATGTGTGTGGATTGGTTCCGTCTTACATAAGTAGAGCCAATTATTTTACGAGGATCAGGCAGTGATCTAAGCTTTACTAGATGCTATAAACATTACCATACTGTTAATTAATTGGAATGCATCGTCAATTAGTGCAGAGATATGCGCTCGGATAGAACCGCAGTACATTTATATTAGAGACAACATAATTGGCCTACGGAGGACTTAGTTGAGTAGATAGTTAAATGGTACTTAATAGAGATATTGATATATGGTATTTGATACTTGGGGCGAGTTTTAGACCACCCTACTTCCCACTATCAGAATATATCCTAATTAAGGTATTAGTAGTAGGATTAGTACGGACTAATCCTACTTCCTACTAATATTATAAACGCGAAAGTTTGTGAGGATGTTGTTACTCTTTCACGCAAAAACTACTGAACGTATTTTGATGAAACTTTGCAGTAATATGCCTTATACATCAGAATAATATATAGGATACTTTTTACCCCGGTATTCCCACGAGATCAACACTTATGCGGGTGAAATCGCGGGGCGCAGCTAGTATTATAAATGCGAGTGTGTGTCTGTCTGTCTGTTACCTCTTCACGCTTAAACCGCTGAACCGATTTAGATGAAAGTATAGAGATAGTTTGAGTCCCAGGAAAGGACATAGGATAGTTTTTATCCTGATATTCCCACAGGATCGAAACTTATGCGGGTGAAAGCGCGGGGCGCTGCTAGTTATTATTATAGGTAAATGCGAAAGTAAGTCTGTTTGTTACGCTTTCACGTTAAAACGGCTGAACGGATTTGGATGAAATTAGGCACATGGATAGACCAGGATCTGGGGAAGGACATAGGCTACTTTTCATCCTAGATCGCAGACAAAGTCACGATAAATGTGAAAGTGTGTTTGTTTGTTCTACTTTCAAGCAATACAAAGCAACGGATATATTGTATTTATGAAAGAGGATCAAAATATGAGTATGCATATCTTATAGGTATTATGCCCTAAGTTGCGAGTTCAATCCCAGTAAGTACCAATGTGACTTTTCAAAGTTATACGTACTTTCTAAGCTGGTTAATTATTCTTAGACATCACTAGCTGCGCCCCGCGGTTTTACCCGCGTAAATGTAGATCCCGTGGGAATATCGGGATAAAAAGTAGCCTATGTCCTTTCCCGGGACTCAAACTATCTCTATACCAAATTTCATCTAAATCGGTTCAGCGGTTTGAGCGTGAAGAAGTAACAAACATATAAACACACACACAAACTCACAAACTTTCGCCTTTATAATATTAGTGTGAAGTGTGATTGACTGACGGTGAAGGGAAACATCGTGAGGAAACTCTGGACTTCGGTCTGAAATCACCTACCCGCACTGAGCCAGCGTGGTGATCAAGCTCAATTCTTCTCAATGAGAAGTGGCCTTAGCCCGAAACCCGGGACATTACAGGCAAACAAAATACAAACTATTATGGTATCCTAAACATAACTAAAACTATTGACAAACTGCTAAGCAACGAATAGGTTTGATGTGTTGTGTGTTTTTTGATTTTTTGCATAGTATGGGTCGGAAAGTGATATAGGCTACTTTATACTTCGAAAAAATACACGGTTTCTGTGAAATAGACCATGAGAGGGAAGCCGCAGGTATAAGCTAGTCTATATCAAGTATAAGACTGCTGTAAACTTTTGATACTGTAGCGGTATCTACAACGCCACATGCGAACAACATGACATACTGACGTCACGCAAATCCTGCATCTCGCAAGCAGAGTTTACCGCGCAACTAGCCCCCAACAGCCCGACATGAATCATCGGGCAGTTGCCCGCCAGACACAACACCCGTCTGGTCGGAGGATCCTCCCTTTTCTATAGAGTATGAGTGAACCTTACACCCTGTTCCTCATACCTCTATAATACATAAAGAAACATAACAACAGAACATGTGCAGGTCATTTAAATGAACCTTTTTACTTTCAAATCGATAAGAACGCTAATAATACTAATAAGGAAAAATATATTTATAAACTTACAATGGTGGATACTGTAGTTTCGTGCATGTTTACTTGATAACACATCTAGACAATTCAAGAGAAGTAACAAGACATCATTTGTGGGAGCCGTTTGATGTCTACTTCTTATCACTCGATTTGGTACTACATGGCCTGTTTATGTAATGTTCAAACAGTCTAACAGTACATTTAAGTTAAATTATAATTATCAGCATATCGTTTTTGAGATATTTTAACTTTGTTTCTGGGATAACAAGAGAGGTACAGTCAACAAAAGAGATAAGTATGCAGGATCGTCGGATATAGTTGAAGTTTAGTAAGGAACCGATGGATGTTCTGGAATAAAATTTTATGTTATTAAGAGGACTACATGACCTAAAGCGCGGTCACTGTCTGACTGCATAGAAAAGAAAGAGAAGAGCGATGACACAACGCTGGTAATTTATTGCAAAATATGAAGCACATATCTATTTACGAAAAATCTATAGTTTGGACTAAAAAGTTAAAACACTAGAGTTTTAGGATGTTGCTTGTAGAATAAACTGACAAAAAGTCATAATGATTGTATGTGTATTAGTATGGTTTTTATTGTAAAAAGAAAGTTTTTAGAGGTATATTCATGATTTTCATGGTTTTCAATACACTATCTACCTAGAATATATCCTGAAGAATATAATATATTTATTTTATTTTGTTTACTGTAGTCGATCATATACTTTTTATTGTTTCTAAAACTTGCGTTTTTTACGTTTAGGTCCTGTAAGCCCCTTAATAGAAAACAAACAGCTCATTTATCAAATTAAATTTCAGTCGACACTATCCATCGGTTCCTTACTAAACTTCAACTACATATATCCGATGATCCTGCATACTTATCATTATTGTTATCTGTACATGCCGACTTATTTTTCAAATTCTCACCGAGATTATTTAGGTGTAGTGATCTGTCAGTAGTGTCAATCGCTAGCATCAGGTGAAATGACAACTCACTTCACCTAATTTTTCACTGTAAGATTCTTAAAGAATTGACCGGCAGGATGTCCAAAGGCGACAGTGACTTTTAACCATTAGATGGGCCGGTTTGCTTATTTGCCATCCATTAATATCTTTGACAGTCGTATGTGTCGTCTGACCACCAGTCTTACCAAGGGGTATCGTGTGGGCAGTAAGTAATTGTTTTGTAGAGGTCAGATATAATATAAATAAAGTAGTAAATATAAATATTACTGTTGTGCTTTCCATATTTATGGGGGGTTTGGACCATAACCCGCCGCGCTGGTCCAGTGCGGGTTGGCGGGTCGCCAGAGCCTCGTTGGTCGAAAGCAGGGTGTACTACGAGCAGGTGAGGTTGGCTTGAGTTCCTAGGCTGTTATCGGGAACCCCTTACACCCAATGGGGGAGGCCTTTGCCCAGCAGTGGGACAGTACAGGCTAAAGAAAAAAAAAAAATCATCTCACAAATCACCTTCAAACACGAAACTCACCACTGCTACACCAGGAATACGGATACAGTTAGGACTTTGTACGGAAGAAGAACTATTCAGTTTGAGGGAGCGCAGCTTTATAATAATTTACCGAAAGAAATAAGAGATTGTTCATCAGTGAACATTTTTAAGAATAGGTTAAAGTTGTATTTGGCTAACCAACAATAATAAATCATTACAATATGTACTCGATAGATTGAACGACAATTATGTTTATTACTTAAGATATTTTGTTTAGTTTCTCATATTTATGTGAACTACCTATGTATGTTCTTTTTGAGAAATAAATTTCTTTAAACCGAGATAGGCAGTCGCTCCATGTAAAATACTGATATTCAGCTGCATCCAGTTAGACTGGAAGACGACCCCAACATAGTTGGGAAAAGGCTAGGCAGATTGTTTGAATATCAAAAAGGCAAAGCCCTTTTTCACACAGAGAAAGAAAGATTAGATTACCAGGCTAGCTCATAATTATTGTTGTTGCAGGGGTTTCTCACGATAATTCTGAACAAAATGATGACATCATTAAGACTATAGATACCTGCACCATTTCTCAAACACAGTACCTATCAGATAAAAAGTTATGACTAACCATGTACATATGTTTGATCAAGTGTTCATACTTACACACAGATCGTCAGTCATGGGAATACCCAATACCCCTTTGTAAGACCTAAGGGGACATATATTTACAGAAATGATTACACATATTCGGCATTCTTTTGATTCCACAAACTCCGTTCGGCATCTTTTCTTGCTGAAACATGTTCGGGTAGGCTCGGCACTATTCGAGCTAAGGCTTTTCTCGAACATTCATACTAATATTATAAATTCGAAAGTAACTCTGTCTGTCTGTCTGTATGTTACCTTTTCACGCCTAAACCACTGAACGGATTGCGATAAAATTTGGCAGAGAGATAGATTACATCCCGGAGAAGGTCATAGGATAGTTTTTATCCCGACATTCCCACGGGATCTAAACTTATGAGGTGAAACCGCGGGGCGCAGCTAGTACTCTATATCTTCGATTATTCCGCCTGATTGTGCCGAATCACCCGATCATTTTGTGTACCTAACACCCCTACAATAGGATTTAAACCTTGCCTTAATTAATGATGTACGTTTGCCCAGCTAGGCCCCCCAGAATTTGCGATTTAGGTATACACCAATGCAATGTACTCGCCTCTAGGAGTATATGTACCGCTTTCTTTTTCAATGTACCTCTGTACTTTTGAAGAAATATGCAAAAAAAGGGGGCCGTGCCAGCCAAACGTTTTCAGCACGGCCCTCGTACTAACTTGAAAAATATATAGCATATTAAAAAGTTTCATAAACTCAAGGAATGTACTTTATTAACACGTTCTATGTACCGTAACAGATATTGTGAATTCGTAATAACAAATAATATATAGACGTGGATAGGGGGCCGTGCTGAAAAAAAAAGAAATGAGAAAATATCTAAAAAAGACAAAACAACCTTAGCCAAAAACTATATAAAAGTAATTCATGTTTGGCAAGTAACATATGTACCGCATTGGTTTCTCATACAACTTGCTAAATTAAAAAAATAAACCAATTTTAGTTTATTCAGCACGGCCCTCTATAGTTGCCTATATCTTTTTAAATATGACATGTTTGTTTACAAAATTCGACTTCCTGAATTATGTATAGGAGTACATTCGTTCCAAATAAATTGCGATTATGGTGTATTAGTATTTTAAAAGATAAATTGGATCAAAAATATCCTAACATGCAACTGATGCATCTGTCATCTGTGGAATTTAAAATGGAAGTAAGAAACTTCGAGATTTAAAAACGCTTGTGGTGAAAGGGACTTTACTTTTTTATGGGGTTTTCCTTGTGATTCTTCAACAGTTGTGAAGACTTTCTAGCTCTTTTGCGTGTTACTGATGTCACTTACTGTTAGTCAACAGTAATTTTTCGTCTCTCTTGTCTGCATAAAATGTTTAGCTGCGTGCCGTGGTAAAATATTTGCCAGACAGCATTTTTAAACTCACCATCATCATCTAAGTACCTAGCCTTTTCCCCAATTATTAAAAAAAAAGTTTCTTTATTAACTTCAGTTGTACAAAAACACTTATCTAAACACTATGCAGCGTTACAACAAAGGTAAAGAGTGATTTCGATGAACTCTGGCACCCAATGTAAGTTTTAACTTGTGTTTAGGGTGTTTGTGCTGTGGCGCGCGCGTCACGCGGACTCACGCGAAGTTAGTTCGTTCTCAGACCCCGTATGGCGCGCACGGCTGCGCTCGACGCGATCTCGCCGTAGCAAGGCCTCACGAATACACGCGATTTTCAACATTTAAACTGTTTTCTTATTTTTACTCCCGACTAATCGCGTACCTGCGTGCTGTACGCAACATTAAGTGGTCCTTCTTGCCGGATCTCGGATCTCGGCCACGTGTTTAGTCGGACTAAAAACCTGTCTGCAGGGATGTCGCTGCTTCACACACCCCCGAAGGGTGTTAAAACACGTAGTAAACGTGCAACGGAGCAGCTGACTACTAAAAGTGAACAGTTACCAGTAAAATCAGTGAAAAGTGATAAAACCACGTGTTCGTCGGCGGCGGCCCGTAAAAGGCTAGAGTATGAAACGGCTCAACTTCAAGCACAAATCGACCTCGATTTAGCACAAAAACGCGCTCAAATCCAGAAAGGCTTGCTTTCGAAAAAACTGGAAGTCGATATAGCAGACTTAGAAGAAGAGGATCACGGCTCGGTCTCGAAAAGTTCGAGAATAGTCGAATCATGGTTCGACAAGCAAGATAGCGTCGCCTCCATCGCTAAAGAGCAGCAACAGGACTTCGTCAGCGAGCGCCCGCCACGTGGCGACAGCATCAACCAGTTGACAGAGGCGTTGCACCAAGTACTTACCAAAAATAACGCCTGCGATAGCAACAAAGAACTCCTTGCGCGCCTAGCAACATCAAGGGATTTACCGGTGTTCGACGGTGACCCTATGCAGTGGCTGCAGTTCAAGGAGTCGTATAAAGAGTCATCACACTTATGCAGTTATAGCGAGGCAGAAAATATTTGGCGGTTACGAAAGTGCCTACGTGGTGACGCAAAAGAAGCCGTGTCATCGCTCCTCATCGGCAACACAACACCGCAAGCTATAATTGACACATTAGAATTGCAATTCGGCAGACCCGAGTGTATAATTAATAAAATATTCACTCAACTCAAGAAAATTCACCCACTCCCGACTGCATACCACACGGAGATCGTGAATTTCTCGATAAAAGTTAAAAACTACGTCACAGCTGTTAAAGCTATTAAGCTGCAGGAATACCTACAAAGTCCGGAAACGACGTCTATGATACTTTCAAAGTTACCGCCCGCCCTTATCAATAAATGGGCCGAGTATTTGTACGAGAGAAAAGACAACTCTACACCCAAACTAGAAATACTATCGGAGTTTCTATACAGAGAAGCTACTATCGTCGCAACCTCGGGTGTGAGCTACGTATCCAGCAGTCAGAACGACGTAAGAAAGAAACACGAAAGAACTCATTCAGTACTAGCGTGCACTACTACTTACGACAGTAAATGCATTTTTTGTCGTACCTCTCCGGCGCACGCGTTAGACAAGTGCGGCAAATTCAAACGCGCCATGAGACGCGATCGATGGCAATTCGTACGGGCTAAACATCTTTGCTACAAATGCTTGAGCGCACGGCATAATGAACCTGCCACGTGCAGCGCTCCTAACTGCAGTGAATGTGGACATCCGCATCATCATCTCCTTCACTGGACGAAGACTACAGCGGCGCCTGCGGTACCCGCAACGGCGCGCCCGGCAGCGTCCGCGCAGCCAGAGACAGCGCGCCCCGAGGTGGACGCAGCCCGCGTGCACCCATCGACGCCCGACGAGTCGCGGCGTGAGGATACCGTTGCCCACGCCCACACCAGTGCGTCCACTAGTGTTAGTGTATCGTCAGTGCCTAAAGTGTTGTTAAAAATAGTGCCGGTTACCGTTCATGGACCCAAAGACAATATCCACACACACGCGTTGCTTGACGACGGTGCCACCGTGACGCTGATATCTGCTGATCTTGCTGATCAGGTGGGACTCCACGGTAAGGCAGTCACCATGCGCGCCAGCAGTGCATGGGACTCCGGTGAGCTCGTGTGCCAAGCGGAAAACGTAAGTTTTGACATTTCTAGTAACACCGGTGATCGTTTTAATTTGTGTGCTCGAAAAATGAAAGAACTTAATTTACCTATTCAACGATTATCGTGTATGGACTTTAGTAATTATTCAGACTATATTGACTACGACTTGTGTAAATGTGACGCACAGCCTAAATTATTAATCGGACAGGATAATTATGATCTTATTGCTCCTATCTTGTGTTTAAAGGGTAATAGAAAAAATGAACCTTATGTTACAAAGACACCGCTAGGGTGGTGTGTACACGGTGTTGTAAACAATATAAATATGCTGAATATGTCAGCTGATCGTATCACTAGTGATGACAGTCCGCAACATTGTTGTGATTCGGAGTTGAACGAGTTTGTAAAAAAAACATTTGCTTTAGAGTCAATAGGTATATCAAAACAACCGCGAGAGAATGCGGACGAGTTGCGCGCTGTCACCATACTAAATAACACATGTGAATTAGTTGATAACCAATGGTTTGTAGGATTGCCTTGGAAACATGATAACTTTGTCATGCCTGATTCTTATCAAAACGCCTGTAATCGTTTAAAATCAGTCGAGAGAAAAATGTCAGCCGACAACACTTACGCGTCGCGTTACCGGGAACGTATCCAGCATTTATTTTCCAATAATTATGCTAGGAAGCTAAACGAGGGGGAGTCCAGCGACCACGTTTGGTACCTACCGCATTTCGGGGTCGATAACCCCAATAAGAAGAAGTTACGTTTAGTTTTCGACGCGGCTGCGAAAACACAGGGATGTTCTCTGAACGATTTTTTATTGACAGGTCCGGACTTGTTGCAATCTTTATTTGGAATCATGTTTAGGTTTAGAGAAAATCGAATTGGAATTATTGCAGATATTAAAGATATGTTTCTTCGAATTAAAGTTAAAGAAAAGGATCAACATACACTTAGGTTTTTATTTACGGATGAAGCCACTAAGACCGTTAATAAATATGCTATGACGTCATTAATATTTGGCGCGAACTGCTCGCCTTTCATCGCGCAACATATCAAAAATAAAAATGCATCACGTTTTGAGGATACTTATCCGACTGCTGTCGACGCTATATGCAAGCAACATTATATGGACGACTATATAGATAGTTTACCCGAAGTTGACCTTACAAAGGAAATGATTAAGGAAGTATCTTTTATTCACCAGAGGGGTGGATTCGAAATACGAAACTGGGCTAGCAACGTACCAGATGTTCTGGAAAACGTACCGAAGGAAGCCTTAAGTGACAGTGTCTGTTGCACCTTCGATAAAGATCAATCGGAAAGGACACTCGGTTTATTATGGTACCCTGCTAGCGACGAGTTAGGATTCGATTTGACACTGAAGCGTATACCACCTGATGTTGTAAACTTAAAAAGAAGACCAACGAAACGCGAACTGTTATGTATTGTTATGTCTATTTTTGATATTCATGGTTATCTGATACCATTTACGATTAAAGGAAAAATAATAATGCGCGAAACTTGGAAAACGAATATAAAATGGGATGAGGAATTGAATGACGAGTTAAATAATTTATTTCAGTGTTGGATAATTCAAGCAAAAGAGATAAATAATATTAGGATCCCGCGTTGGTACTTTTGTGATAGTGATAAGAGCGCAGGTAACGAAAACCTAGAACTACACGTATTTTGCGACGCGTCGCCGAGCGCCTACGCGACTGTTGCTTACTGGCGTAAGGAGATGAGCAGTGGGCATATTATTGTGTCATTTATCGCTAGTAAATCTAAAGTTACACCTACGAAATCGGTCTCTGTGCCTCGACTGGAGCTACAGGCTGCTCTATTAGGATGCAAATTAGCAAATCATATTAAAATGGAGCATCGGTTAAAACCAAATTCAGTTTATTACTGGACGGATTCAACTACTGTTTTACACTGGATCAGAAATAATTGTAGAACATATAAAGTTTTTATAGCAAATCGTCTAGGAGAAATTGACGAACTAAGTAAGGCGGACGAGTGGCACTACGTGCCGACTGACGTCAACGTGGCAGATTTAGGAACTAAAAGTACTGACTACGTACTTAGCAGCGAATCATCGTGGTTTACCGGTCCATCATTTTTACGTCAATTACGCTCTTGCTGGCCTCAGGAACCTGCCAATAAAATTAAAATTAATGAAGAAATATTAGAAAGGATTAATATAGTAAATGAAAATAATAGTGTAAACGACTTACCTGTACCGGAGCCAACACGCTTCTCCAGTTGGTTGCGATTGCTTCGAACTGCTGGAACTGTTTTGTTGTTCATAGATAAATGCAAGAAAATAAATTCAAATGGACTCACCGACGAGTTGATGAAACGAGCTGAAACGTTATTGCTTCAGCACTCGCAAGCCTCAGCTTTCTCCAGTGACATCTTGCTGTTGAAACAAAATAAAGAAATAAAACGCGATAGTAGACTACGCGCTTTGACACCCGTTTTGGATAATTCTGGACTACTACGTGTCGGTGGAAGAATTGGAGCTGCAAAGGATGTAGCGATGGATACAAAATCACCTGTGATCCTGGATGGACATGACCACGTGGCTCGACTCATTGTCAAGTATTATCACATCCGCGCAGGCCACGGATGTAACGAGCTGGTAGTTAATGAGCTGCGTCAAAAATACTGGATGTTACGTCTACGTCCTACTGTGCGTACAGTTGCGACGCAGTGCTTGACCTGTCGCATCAGAAAAGCTAATCCGAAGCCGCCACGACTGGGTGACTTGCCTGAAGGTAGACTCACACATCACCAAAGACCGTTTACCGTTACCGGAGTCGACTTATTTGGACCAATAGAGGTCACAGTTGGAAGATCAAGACCAAAACGCTATGGTGTCCTATTCACGTGCCTGACAGTACGCGCTGTACATATTGAGGTCGTGCCATCCCTCACTGCAGATTCCTTAATTATGGCTCTACGCAGAATGGCTGCTCGTAGAGGGTGGCCAAAGAAGATTTATTCTGACAACGGAACCAATATGCGCGGCGCAGAAATCGAACTAAAGAAAGCTTACGACGCTGTAGACAAAAGTGCTGTCATGAACGAGGCCCTGAACAATGGAGTTTCTTGGAGGTTCATTCCGCCAGCTAGCCCTCACATGGGAGGATCTTGGGAGCGGCTCGTGCGCAGTGTCAAGACCAGCCTTAGGGTGGTACTGAAAGAGAGAGCTCCCTACGAAGAGACTCTGATTACTCTTCTAGCTGAAGTGGAGAATATGATTAACAGCCGGCCCCTCGGTCATGTTTCCGTGGACCCTCGGGACGACGAAACTTTAACGCCGAATCACTTTCTCATTGGTTCTTCGTCTAATTTACCTAACGCAGGGGTGTTTACGGAAAAAGACCTATGTTTGCGAAAGCAATGGCGTATTTCCCAACGCCTAGCTGACCATTTTTGGACTAGATGGGTGAAGGAGGTGCTCCCCGATCTAGTGCCGCGCCGAAAATGGAGAGACGAAGGTGCGCAATTAAAGATCGGTGATATGGTAGTAATAGTTGACCCTAACTCCCCCCGTAACTGCTGGCCTAAAGGTATCGTACAATCCGTGTACCCCGGCGCTGACGGACGTGTAAGGGTTGTCGACGTTAGGACTAAAAATGGCATACTTAAACGTCCAGCGGCTAGGTTAGCAATATTCTAGATTTTATTTTACTGTATTGTGTTGTGTTTTGTTGTTTGTTATTTTTAATTTAGGTTATCGTTTTGAGTGTCGTGTCGACACTGAGGGGGAGAATGTTACGCACGGAAAACATTTAAAAAAGTCGGGCGCAGCGCGCGCGCTGTGGCGCGCGCGTCACGCGGACTCACGCGAAGTTAGTTCGTTCTCAGACCCCGTATGGCGCGCACGGCTGCGCTCGACGCGATCTCGCCGTAGCAAGGCCTCACGAATACACGCGATTTTCAACATTTAAACTGTTTTCTTATTTTTACTCCCGACTAATCGCGTACCTGCGTGCTGTACGCAACAGTAAGTATAAAAGTAGTTGTAGGACGAGCACAGTATATTATTATGATAACTACTTACTAGTAAATGCATAGACGTGGCCTATTAAAGTACCTATGTATATGTATTGAGAAAGAGATAAATATGGTGAAAACTTGAGTTAATGTTATCCTGTATAAATATACAACATACATAGGACCTACGTTAGGTGAATTTTGATAGTTTTACTCTTCTTCTTAGCGTGTCGATGGCAATCTAAATGTACTCGGCCCAGAATTCGGCCACTTGTTTGGCGCCATCACTAGCGTCCATCAGTTCCTGTAACGTGCAGCTGACAGGACACGCAGGGCACGATATTAAGTGTCCCATCGTTTGTGGAACAGCACCACATTTACACTCCAAGGCGGAGTCGTCTATAAATTTCCACCTGAATAGGTTTTCCTTGCTTCGGCCAACCTGGGTCCGGAGTCTGTTTAAAGACTTCCAGTTTACCCAAGGTAACTCATGTCCAGGTGGGAGGTCCTCAGCGGGTGGAACGAACGGTTTGGGTAAGGAAGCACTGTCTCGCCACAGCCTCAGTCTTTCTTGTGGTAGTTCGCCAGTGAGTGGGACGACACACTTTAAGAAGCTATTTCGGCTTTTCAGCCTTTGTGGCACAAGGGTGTTGTCGTGCAAAGGGTGTCGTGTGTCGGAGACCATTTTGGCCCTTTCGCTGGAGCTTGCCACCGCTCTGCGAACCACTGGTGGCGTTATTCCTGCTAGCGGATACAGCATTTGATACGGGGGTCGGTTTTAGGCAACCAGTGACCAGTTTACTTATAGGACACAAATAAAACTATCAAAATTCACCTGAACGTAACGTATTCACTTGAATTATTTTGGAGTCTGCTTGCTGTCTAACCGGATGCAGCTGAATACCATTATTTTACATGAAACAACTAGGCAGTCGCTTCGCGTAAAATACTGCAGCACTGCCCTTGAAGTTGTGGAGGTCAGGTAGGCTGGCCTTCACAAGCCAGTTACTGCCATGTATTTTACGCTGTATAAAATTATTTGCATAATCTTTAGCTAGTTAATAAAATATTCTAAGAATGAGCTTACATTGTAAAGTCACGAAGTACTTGGTTTTGGTAGTCGCAGATCGCATCAAAGACATTTTGGAACCTAGGAGGCTAGGACTTTGGAACTTTGACAAAGCTAAAACTTTAGTTTAGTATTCCTTAGGTAAATGTTATGTGAAGTGAGACCACTTTTTGTTCAGTACTTGAATTAGTATCTACTGTAATTAGAAAATTATCCTTGGGGAAATCATCTGTAAATTCAAGAGCTGTATAGCTAATTGAATCAGCTTAAAATGTCTGTTTATTCATATCACAACTGCCATTCTTTAACACTTTTGTGTAACGGCTATTCATAAATAACGTTTAGATATTTCGCCCAACAAGGGATTATAGTAAGAACAAAAATTAAAACATACAATTAAATATACACATACATAGTACAAAATGCACGTTGCATTGACATGGTATTGACTGCCACCGCGGTCAATGGTGACCGCGAACAATAGATTTTCTATTGTGTCTGTTGTCTGGCAGTCAACGTGTTAAGAGCAGACTACGTATATTTTTAATAGATAAAACGTAAGTACTACAGTGTGACTGAGTTTTTATAAGTATAAGAGAAAAGAATTGCCTGAATTACTCTAGATTGATGCATCTAGCCTACTAGCTTTTCGTTAAACTTAAGTCATCATCATCTGCCTAGCCTTTTTCCAACTATAATATGTTGGGGTCGGCTTCCAGTCTAACCGGATGCAGCTGTGTACCAGTATTTTACATGAAACGACTGCCTAACTGACCTCCACAACCCAGTTATGGGTAATACGAAACTGCTTGGTAAGACTGGTTGTCAGACTTTCGGGCTTCTGACGACCCGTAACGACTGTCAAAGATCCACGAATGATAGCCGGGACCAACGGGTTAACGTGCTTTCCGAGGCACGGAGGAGTCTTGGTATGTAAAGATGGTCACCCATCCATGGACCAACCGCGGCAAGCATAGCTTAACCTGATCGATCGACCCGTGCGGCTGTTATTACTTAGCCACAAGCACGTTTTGGTGAATGTTAATAATATAAATGTTGCATGCCGAATGGTGAAATATGGCTAAGCTTGAATCTATTTTTAACACCTATAAATATACCCATATTTGCAAAATAAATGTCTATTCTATTCTAAGACTGTGATTGCTCAAACGGGAAGCATACTGGAAGGTTATGATAATCGACCCTTTGCGCGAATGCCCTCAGGATACCGCTAAAGCTAGCCTGAACTCAACACGCTACGGCTGAACGTCACGCGTCATGTTCGTGAACGGGCGCCGTCCGTTGAGAACTTGAGACTGGTCATCTCTTAATTGCCAAGGCTTATTTTTAATCTTATTTTTTTAATTGTTTCGTCATTTGTGTGTTTTTTTACATTGTTCTCACATATACATAGAAGCAACAAGAATAATGTACCCAGGATTTTGTAATATCTTGATTTAAAAGAGTGTCCATGGAGATTCTGGCCCGTTCTTCTCGATAGAGATCTACGTTTTGGAATGGGGAACTAGCTTCAACTTTCTGACTAACTGACCGACTATTTAATTTTGACAATTCAAAAATGTCTGTAATGGTTTAATTGAAATAAATGCTTTGAGTTTGCTACCACGAAATTCCTGGCTATAACACGACAAAGTGACGTAGGTTGTCAATGTCTATAACAATTTTCCCTGACTGTTTGGCAGGTTTAATGATTTTCCCCAGAATTTGTGAAATAGCGCGTTTGTAGCAAGTTTCATGTTCAAATGTGCTATATGAGCTAACAAGATATCAAGAAGTCATTATACTCCCTAAACTGACACTAACTCCAATCATTTAGGAACCCTCCCACATCTCGCCAAAGCCAACGCTTCTAAAGTTACACAAGAAGGATCAAATGAAAATGCTCGCCTATCTCTGGTTCAAAAGGAAAAATAGCTACATTATATACGTTTGTCGTAGCTGTGATGAAAGGGAACATGTCAGATCAGGAGCATTATCCTTAGCAGAATCTTTCACTTTGTTTTCCAAAGGTAATTGCGAAATACTTACAATGGCAATGTAATTTGACAGTTCAACAACATTCATTGCGTTATTTACGTTGTTGAGAAGACAAATGTTGCAAACTTTGAAGCAATGTACCTATTAGGAATTGATAGTATACTGAGGTGAAGATCGATCACACGACTATTGCTCGGAATTCAATCACCCAAGCTTTTGCAGCTTAACTCCTCAATTATCGTTTATTATACTCAACTGGGCCTTTATTTAAACCCTGGTTGGACAATGTCTATTAATAATATAGACACAGATCTATTTCTAAACAAAGATATTTATTCAAAAGCAATCAGACACTTTGATCATTGGATTGCTTAGACTGAACATGTCTCCGGAAAGTTGGCACCTCTCCAGCAATCGCGGGGTTCTCCAGGAATTCGCCCTGAAGCTTTCAAACGTGTAGGGACTAAGCAGAGGTATATACAGAGTCCCATTAAAATAGATGGATTAATTTTAACACAGTGCTCAGTACGTCTAACCAAAGATATCTAAGCAAAAAAAAAAAACACTTAGTAAAGTGATTTTATTTTGACTTAAAATAATAAATTGCCGGCACATTAGTGTATTTTCGTTAGCTGATTATTTTTCTTGTAAGTATCTAATGCGTTTTTCTCATATATTTTTTTACCATCGTCCTTATTTTGGTCTGAATGATATCTAAAAGTTTGTCCATCTAGTTTAATGAGACCTTATATAATGAGTGCTTTAAACACGGTTTAAAACCGTTGAGGCTTCGTGGTTTAAATCCAAAAAAGACCAAAATACATCTTCTCGGATGTGGCAACCGTTAGTTACAAAATAAAAAATATAAGTAGATATACATTTTTGTATATACGCGTCGAATTGATAACCTCCTCCGTTTTTTCGTCGGTTAAAAAGAAAAAGTAAAAAAAAAGTTAGGAGGTAGAAAAAAAGATGTGATTTTCATGTCCTTTTTTCGTAAACTTGATACATAATTATTTAGGTATGAAAACAAATAGGTATTTGGTGTTTACTGAACTTAAAAAATACTTAGGTAGGTACCTACACGTCTCCTCCACGCCAAAATGCCAATTCCTAAGTCCATTGAATGAAAAGCTGTTCATTCATATCACAAGCGACATAAAACTATACCAAAATAATAATTTATGAAAACCCCAAAATCGAAAACAATTTATCCATAAAAAATGGATCCCTAAAAACCAACTTCACAAGAAACAGAAAACTTGTAGTAAATTGAAACACTAATTTGAAGTGAAATGCTTCAAATTAAAGACTTCGCATCAGGTTGATCGGTATGTTTAAAAGAACTCGTTTGAGCCCGTCTCTGTCTGCGGTACTTTCTTATGACATGTTTCATTTAAAATACTGACGTGATTTGGGTTTAACCATGTGTGTGGCTCTTTTGATGTGCAGTTATTCAAATTGGTTTTTGCAACTTCGAAAAAAAAATTAAATATAAAGATTTAAAATTGTAGCAGCCCGGAGTCTGGATTTATACCCGCGGGGCAATTATTGTGTAACACCTTATCAATCGGAATCGGTTTCATTTTGACAGTTAAACAACATTCATATTGCGTTATTTACGTGTTGAGCAGACAAATTTTTCGAACTTATGAAGCAATGGATTAAAGCAATTTGCTTCAAAATGATTCTGATTTCCGACTGATAGTGTGTTACGCAATTAGGGTGCCGGTCGATGGCAATGGTTCGCCCCCTATTAGATAAGTACATGGGGCTTAAACATAACTGTCGGAATTTGGGTGTAGGTACTATAATAGTATATAGTATATAATAATATAATATTTATAATATAATACCTCTGCCTAACCTTTCTGGCAAAATAGGCATGATGTTATGTTTCATGTTATACAAATATTTAAAGTGAAATATTTAAAAGACAGGCTTTAAAACTAATGAAAGTAGGTACCTGGAGGCTAATTCCCGTAATTAAAAACTTTCAAAATCTAGTTGCAATCTCATCTCAGCGACAATCAATGTCAAAAACTTGTCAAAAATGTAGGGAAATTGGAGGTATTTATTGACACGTTGAGGTTATTAACATTACGAGAATTGCCTCTCTCTAGCTCTTAGATCGTACCACGATAGTTTTCGTACTATGCAATAAAAGTACGATCAAGAATACACTGATCGAAATATTCAATACTTCATCTCCCAAAGACTTTTTGCCGTCAACTTATCTGCCAATCACAAGGTCCCATCACCTATTTATTTATTTATTATTTATTAAAACTTTATGCACAAGTAAAAATAATACTGTACAAAGGCGGACTTAATGCCTGAGGCATTTTCTACCAGTCAACCTTAGGGCGATGCAGAGACAAAACATGGCAGGTGCTACATACAGGATAACTAGCTAGGAAGTGACTATAAAATTTAAGAATATATACATAGATAAATACATACATACATATACGCCAAATGAACTCTCAGGGGAAAAATGATCGGTAGAGGAGAAAACGAATCCAGCAAATCAGCGCTAGGATGTTACAGCCAACTTCTGCCGAATATGTTCACGTGCCTTTTGTTTCATGATCTACAAAAAAAAACATAGTCTAATAACCGAAAATCATCATGTCCCACTTCCCACATAATAAATTAATTAACCAACAAACCAACGCTTCATAAAGTTCCGTACAAAAGCTTTAAATCATATAAATCTCTTTTTTATTGGATAACAGCCTTCCCAGCCATAAGCTGTCAACAAACAGGACTATATCCCTGTAATCTCTGCCGACAAAGTACCAGCTCAAACTTTGTCACTATAAACAAGACAAGCTATTTTTGTCTTAGGTATTATGGCTTTGGCGTGCTAACTTGAATCGCTTGAAGTATTGGCGTAATCTGAAATGTTGTACAAGTTGTTTATTCGGTAAATCTGCTTATGTAAGTAGTGTCTTTTTAAACTTAAAAGTTTGTCTTTCTTGTCAGATTTAGCTGCATCAAAAGTGCATGTTGTGCAGTAAGTTTAGTCAGTCAGTAATCAGTCAGCAGTAATCAATCAGTCAGCGGTTGGATCAAGGGTATGATTCAGAAGGCAGTACTCCTCGATACGGCTCGCATTGTGAGGAGGTTCCTGTCTCTGGAGCCCTAACCACCGGTAGCTTGGACCCTGCTCCCGACTCCGGCGGACTACTATTTTTTATATTTTTAAATGTTTTTATATTTTTTACATCCTAATATTTAAAAATATAAATGTATATGTATTTAGTTGAACAAAGAAAATAATAATAATACATTTTTATTTCAGAAAAAACACTTATTAGATTTTTTTTAGAGGTATGAGGAACAGGGTGTAAAGTTCACTCAACCTCCATAGAAAAGGGAGGATCCTCCGACCAGACGGGTGTTGTGTCTGGCGGGCAACTGCCCAATGATTCATGTTAGGTATATATGCTAGTTGCGTAGTAAACTCTGCTTGCGCGATGCAGGATTTGCGTGACGTCAGTATGACGCGTTGTTCGCATGTGGCGTTGTAGATACCGCTACAAATTAAAAGATTTATTTTAATCGGCGACGAAACAATAGAAAATCAATTGTGTCTCATTAGCGGCGCTTGACAGATTAATAAAGCTTTAAAATAATTATGACATAAAAACTTGTCGCAAGATTTACCTGTGTAGATAGCTTGATCTGAATTTTCAAACTAAAGGAACTCGTATTTACACGAGTACTTACTTAAATCTCGCGACAAGCACATAGTCGGGAAAAGGCTAGGCAGATGATGATGGCATTAACATCTTACATTCTCATACTCACCATAACAAGCGAGTACGCTACTCACATCAAATATCAAAGGAAAACCATACGCCCAATACAATGAAACGTGAAAAAACCCTTGTGGATGAAATAAAACCAATAAATGTTTTATTATGTGATACGAGAGGCAAAAATTCCAATGCGGAGGTCGTGGGGTGTGACCCGTTACAAATTCCAACAATTTTTGCTCAAATGCCAAAATATATTACAATTCTTTAAGTATCGGTTTTTTGTTGAATTTGCTTCGTTTTCTCGTGTTTCATTTGAGGATTGTCCGGACATTGTTCGCTGGTTGACCAAAATTAATTGGGATTTTTAACGAATTTAATTGGAATCTTTCTATTCGGAATGAGCCTTGATGACTGAGCTCGAATTTTAAACATAGCTTTCATATTTAAATAATTAGGTACCACGCTTGACAAACGAATTAATAAAATAAAATATGAAGCGATTTTGCTTCGCTCATCAAAATCAGAGTGCTCTTTATTTTCGCTACAATAAGGTTGGTTTTGGAATGCTGCTACACTGAAAAAAAAATGCACTCCAATCAAGTGACTTTTTAGCTTGATTGACGATATCTTATTTAGATTAATCAAAATCTTAGTTAAGTTGATCATCACGACATGATTGCAGCAAAACTAGTTCAAATGATTGAACGCTCAAACAAGTTTCTTGATTACCCTTAACATGACATCATTGTAGAAGAGTTAAAACAACAAAGTAAGTTAGTTGTGTCAATCAAGCAACTTGATCAACTTGATTGCTGCAAATAGGTTCTGTGTTAACTCCAATCAAGATCCCGTTTCAAATCTCAATCAAATAAAAGTAGTAGCTGTCATCATTGTGCTTGATAGGCTCAGATGCAAACAAGTTACTTAGTCAATCTAAACAAAATCTTGATTGTGGCAAAATTTTTTTTTTTTCAGTGTACTGACAAGTCTGTAAAAATCACATTAATCTTTATTCTCGTTAGAATAGGGTTGCTCCGGTCAGAGATAAAATAGCTATAGATTGATACTTACCTATGCATGCACATAGGTAGGTGCCATCGGATTCACGAATGTATCCTAATATTAGTATCTAGAAACGTCTTCCCCAGATTCCCTTGGCTCATAAAATCACAAATGAGTATCATGCGTCGTACACCGTGTGAGCAATAAACTGCATACGAAATGAACGCGTTTATTAAGAGATCATGCAGTGTCCAAGTGGTCATAATAACGTTGTAAATAGGAATGTTTATTTGTTTGTCGCTTAAATAATGCAATAAAAAAGCATTGTAACGAGGTCTGGTGCTTACGGTTCAAAAGATGTCGCTTTTTTTTAAATTTATTTATTTAAACTTTTGGCACAAAAAGGTACAAAGGCGGACTTAGTGCCTTAGGCATTCTCTACCAGTCAACCAAGGGTGGTGAAGAGATTAGATGGAAGGTGCTTTGGTTGAGAGGAACAATGATAAAAAAAAAAACTTAAAATTAGGTACACAAATACATAAATAAGTTATATACACAGACATACTATTTATTATAATAAATACTCGCACACATAATATATGACAGACTGATAATAAAGTTCTTACAGCAATTTTAATAGTCTTTTTAGAAAGAAATAGGTTTATTTGCTATAAACATGACGCAAAGAAAGAACACAAACACAAAAAAGAACAAATTTGGGGGAAAATATGCATCACATCCACGCAAAACGGTCATCGCTCAGCATAATGCTACGATCCTATGCGAGACAGAGCGCCAGCGCTGGTTTTCAGCGACCGAGAGCGGACCGAGCCGGTGGTTATATTACTCGTAAGTCATCGGCTTCATCGGCGTCCATCCCATTAAGGCTCTGTGCTGGCTAGTACAGACGCCAGCACATCAAACTGCCCAAAACTGTCAAATTTTCCCGATCAACCTTGAACCTTATACTGAAGCAATAAAGTTGAAAATCTATTAAATAAATTTGACAGATTCTAGTAGCTTGTGTGTCTGTACAAAGCTCTAATAACAACATATAGCAACTGTATTCCAATTTACCAATACAGGGCGATGTATAAAGCATTGTAAAACCATAAAACCAGAATTAATAAAACACGAGCGGCGCCGCAGGCTTAGCGAGTTTAGCTTGGCATCACACCAAACTGTTTTGGTAATGAGGTGAACATCACATTCACTACTATGTAGATTTTAGTGCAAGCTTTCATTTTAGTGGCAATGTGCTCTATTTATATATGATTTAGACTTACTCCATATTTCTTACGTTGTAGTTAGGTAAAACGGGAATAGTCTTCGAGCTACTGCACTGCAATTTCTTTTTTTTTTATTCTATGAAACATTTCCCTACATTAGGAATTTCTCTTAGGTATATATAATATTATGGTTGGGTTTACAAATATACCGTGCGGGAATCCGGGAATCGAACCCACTATCCGTAGGTATGAGAACAAAAAGCAAAGCAGTAACCGTGTCGACATTTTTATTTTCGATTTTAAAATAAACTGTCTTTTTATTGTCTGTCGTAACTACTTAAAGTACCTCTTTCACCAGTTTGTAAGGTCTCTATTTACCTACTTATGATTTAATAATAACCTCCTTTTTTTGAAGTCGGTAAAAATGATCTTATCCAGAAAATTCATAAAACTAACAGATTACCCTTTTATAGTTACTAATACTTTTTTTACGAACTCGCATCAAATAACTACCTCCCTCATTCGAACTACCCACAAAAACGTCCAAAAAGCCTCCTAATCAAATTCCCTACTCTTCATCCCCATTACGTACTTCGCAGCTCCGGTCAACTAACACCATGCCTTTGAACGGACAAAAAGACGCTAGTCTTCGTTAGCATAAAAACCAAAAGGACACGACGCCATCTTGACCTCTGCCGCGAACATTTTTTGAAATTCGATCTCCTTATAGATGGAACGTAATGTCAGTTGTGTTTCCAAAGAGGTTTGAATTTCCTTTCGCGGAGATATTTTTATTTGAATGTTTTTGTAGTTCCTGTTACCTTTATTTATTTATTTATTACTTCAAGCACATAAATGTACGGAGGCGGACTTAATGCCATAGGAATTTTCTACCAGTCAACCTTTGGGTGATGCAGAGACAAACAGTGGTACCTAGGTGCAATCATGTAAATTGAGGAATAAATATTTTAAATACTGATATAATATAAGATTACCTTTGTGGGATAAGTTTATTCAGTCAAGTAAATAGTTCATTGTGCAGTGGTCGTTTTTAAAAGATTTTTACTATCTACAATCCATCTCAATCATCAATCCAATAAATGTATTTCTGTCTGTATGTTACCTTTTCACGCCTAAACTACTGAACGGATTTCGATAAATTTTGACAAGGAGATAGATGGCATCCTGGGAAAGGACATGGACTACTTTTTGGTATCTACACCTCTGCTAGCACCCTCCACCTTTAAGGAAAATATGCGGGATGTTATGTTATGTTATCTACAATGACTCCAACGCTTTCAAAACCTACATGTTACATAACATGACGCCTATAAACCCCGAAGGTTTGGCAGAGGTGAATTTAATAGTACACCTACATTAACACAAAACTTAATATTTGTATGTATGAATGCACTTAACAATTATTTAAAAGAAATCACTGTGTATTTATTCTCACACCAACCTACGAGATTCAAACCCGCGACTTGTCAGAGTGGGCTGTCCGCTTTACCACTGAGCTATAGGTAAGCCGTCAAAAACGTTCGAAATGAAAAAAAAATACTCATTGGCCTAAAAAAGAGTTACCTATAAAAAATCATGATGACTCAAGAGCCAAGACGCGATTATTATTGTACCTAATGACGTTTTTGAAGTATGGTAAAGTCGCTCTTTCCTTTAACTGTAAATATTTGTCATCTACATAAGCTTGTATGTGGATACTCTGTCATAAATCAAAAATTAATTTAATACGGACAGCTGAATGTTAAAAAAATACTAGCGAAATAAAACCAATCAATCTGGTGAACAGTTACAACACCTATTGGGTATTTGCTTATTTAAACTAAGCGGTAATACCCTAACGGTTGAGTTTTCGGACTGGAGAACCAAAAGTCGACAATACGAAATTACGAATCCACGGCCTTAGTTGGAGACATCAATGTGAAGCGTATAATAATTCTCAACAAAAAGTCACCCACCACTAAAGATCATTTTCAGAGCTTCTCATAAAAAAGACTGGTTGTCAGATTTTCGGGCTTCTGACGACCCGTAACGACTGTCAAAGATCCACGAATGACAGCCGGGACCAACGGCTTAAAGTGCTTTCCGAGGCAGAGGGGTCTTGGTATGTAAAGATGGTCACCCATCCACGGACCAACCGCGGCAAGCGTAGCTTAACCTGATCGATCGACCCGTGCGGCTGATATTACTTAGCCACAAACCCCTCAATTCAAACATAGTACAACTAATGAATAAAAAATAAAAAAATGGGCTCAAACCCAGACAGGCGCTTTACTTTGTGTAAATAATTTCATCAAAACTGCTCTCAAAACGGTGAAACAAAACATGGTGCGGAAACCGGTATGTCCTAGAACCAAAAATTCGAAGACGTGATGATGTGACATGTACCAATCCGCACAGGACTTACGTGGGTGATTATAGATTTATAGCTCACTCCCGCTCGAAGAGAGCAGGCCTGTGTCCCAGCAGTGGGAACATTATAGGCCGATTATGAGATACTAAGTTCTAACGCAACTCTAGCTAACTTAAATCAACATTGTTTCCCACCCCTATACCAATATATCACCTCTATAACACTTTTAAATGGACTTCGCACCTCGAATACTCGATCCCTGCTTATCGATGTAAACGATTTAACTCGATTCTCGAACTAAAGGTGCCTCAGTCGAAACACGTTTGCAACTAGTTACCGAACTAAGTTGCGACACTACAGATACTCACGAGTTTAGATACCTCTTTTTACGATATTGAATTTTGATAATGCAGTTTTTAACTCAGTATATGAAATAGTATAAAACTAACAAGGGGAGTGTCAAACTTGGGAATCACATATTCCCATCACTTTTATATATATTGTAGGGCAGGGTCCCCACAATAAATATATAAAGCGGCAAGATGCCATTCGTTTTTATTATTGAGAAATTTCAACTCAAAGTTCTATATGTAAGTTAAGTAGAAGGAACTATAAATATTAAAAAAAAAAAAGTAACTCAACCGGGACTTGAACAACCATCCGGTCGCTCAGTAAGCAACAGCGTTACCACTACGCCACGGAACCATTGCTGCAACCGGTAAAAAGGTTCCTTCTACTTAAGTTACATATAGAACTTTGAGTTGAAATTTCTCAATAATAAAAACGAATGGCATCTTGCAAACTCAAACTCAAACTCAAAGCATTTATTTCAATTAAACCATTACAGGCACTTTTGAATTGTCAAAATTAAGTAGTCGGTCAGTTAGTCAGAAAGTTGAAGCTAGTTGCCCATTCCAAAGCGTAGATCTCTATGGAGAAGAACGGGCAAGAAACTCCATGGACACTCTTTTTAAATCAAGATATTACAAAATCCTTGGTACATTATTCTTGTTGCTTCTATACTTATGTGAGAACAATGTAAAAAAAAAAAACACATAAATGAAGAAACAATACAAGAAATAAGATTAAAAATAAGCTTTGGCAGTTAAGAGATGACCAGTCTCAACCGACGGCGCCCGTTCACGAACATGACGCATGGATCAGCACCATCCAGCTCAACCATTTTGTAGGGAACCGATTGCCGCTTTATATATTTATTGAGGGGACCCTGCCCTACAATATATATAAAAGTGATGGGAATCTGTGATTCCCAAGTCTGACACTCCCCTTGTAAGCCACTTTTCGTTTCTGTCTGTGTGACCATTTAGGTCTTATAAATCTCATATTTACGCGAAGATGGACAGCATAATTGGCCTATAATGTTCCCACTGCTGGGACACATGCCGTAATCCACCACGTAGGCAGGTTGTTCTTCTTGGGAGCGGTGAATGCTTATAAATGCGAATCCCGCACCCACGGCCATAGGTAGAGGTGGAACACCGCGGTGGTTTTAGCCGGTAAGAGTCCGGCATGCCCCTCTGTCACCCCCACGATAGAGGAAGTCCATGAGAATTTCCACCGCGAGAAAAAAAAATACAAACAAAAAGGCAGGTTGTTCTGGGAGATGGGCAATTCTCATCCTGAAATAGATCTCAGTAATTTCATGGCGAGTTTCTATGTAGATAGGTATACTGTCCTTCGTTGATTATCACTGTTTTACGGTAGAATAGTTCTCCTCCTTCTTGATAACAAAGATATTAATTATCACGTAAATAAGTAATCACTCACACTTAACACGTCTACATACCTAATTCTATATAATTTATTTCTAAGCACTAGTAAGACTCATATTATTATGCATAAATATTTATAAAAAAAAATTATAATTATGATAAATAATAATTCACGGTTTAATGTTTAACAAACATTAACAAAATTCTCACATGTATAGCTCTAAATTATTGTATAATGTAATGCTTGGTTCTCGAAATATAGAACGCTGGATATTTTTAGCCTGTTGTTGTAGGTGTTACATGGTTTGTAACTTATCCGCAAATGCAGCTATGTTTTGGCTTTTATCTTTGCACTCGAGAATAACATTGGTCAAGCTTCGAGCTTTCTAAAACGAAAACACACTTGGAGCAGTGTTGTAACGTAGTTATATGATACCTACCGACATAATACAGGATCATATTCAGGTCGAAGGTAAAATAGAGAAGCGAAATGACACGTTCACAAAAAACTTTTTTTTTTAATCTTCATTTCAGCCGTAAGACGTCCACTGCTGGACATAGGCTTCCCCCAAGCACCGCCACTTCGACTGGTTCTGTGCTTCTCGTATCCTCGTGTGATTCCTGTGGCCTTCACAAGGTCATCGGTCCATCTTGTTCCGAGGCTTTCCAGAGCTACGTCTTTCTTTTGAATACGTTGTCCTATTCAAGTAGACATGTCTTCCTTATCATGCAAGCGTTTGCCGGCTCAAAAGCTCACGTATGCAATATCCAGACGCGAATCAAATATCTGCAGGCTATACAAATATTAGTTTCGTGCGAAAATCTAACCCGTAACTTCAATATATACGATCCTAAAGCCAGTATTAATAAAGCTTAGTAATAAGTTTCTAGGTACTATTTATTTGCAATACCTATCTACAAGTTAACTATTCTTATTAACCCTATGTCATGTGCAGCTCGCATGCTTCAGTAGCCAGCGTTTCAATAAGCCTGTGGCGTTTACGTTTGTAATGGAAAAGATGCACGATTCATAATCTGCGATGAACGTTTAAAATCGTCTGTCGGGACGGGAGTCTTTTATACTATGCCGCCTGCTGTAATATTGCTGCAGACACGTTCGAGACTTGGATTCTAATGTCCGATTTATAGATGATGAAAGTTCTTCTTTTGATGGCAAAAGAATCATACGGGACACTACACACTTCCTACCTAGGTATTTGTAATAAGCAGGTAAATAGGTACCTACCCAGTGGCGTAACTATAGGGTGGCATTAGGGCAAAATGCCATGAGCCCCCAGCCAGAGGGGGCCCCCGGCCCGAGAGGGCTATGAGCATAGGAGGATCCTAACACAAGTTTATAAAACCAACTTTTTTTGAAAATGTGCTAGCGCAACAAAGGACATCATTTAGGGTTCGAACATTTTGTACCTTTTTCCCATTGTTTGCATATGTTTTTGGACAGGACCTCATGCTCAGCAGTAGCACTTGTGACCACTAGACCAACGGAGCAGTCAGGTGTTAAATTTGGTAGGGGAAAATATGAAATTTACGCCGAAGAAGTCGCGGAAGAATTGCTAGTAAAAAAAAACAAAACTATTAACGTTGGTTGAGCTTCTTTACATTGGGGGAGGACCCCATCCCTTGAATTTGCCAGGGGCCCCAAACGGTATAGTTACGCCACTGTACCTACCGCTAGCTATATCGGCCATGAATCAAGCTGTAAACAATTTGGAATACAATTTATTAACAATTTAATTTTAGGTTTCTACTCTGAATGCGGTTGATTTGGACCTGAATAACGATGGTCATGACGTATTTTTGGCAGCCTTGCTTTAGGATAGTTCATTGAGTGATGGTCTACTTGCGAGAAGGAAAGGTCGCTATCCAACACGCGAGCCCAGTGTGGGATCAAGTATATGTTCTTCGATTGTTCCTTCTTTGACATGCCCGTTTTCTGACGATGTATCTTATCCTTTAACTTTTTAGTTATAACAATAAGCGCTTCAACCTTTAATTAATAGAACTTTTTCTTTGTCTTCAGCGGTAATGGTTATCACGTGGCGGTAGTGTGTTTGGTGCTGGCGTGCGCGGGCGCGGCGCTGTGTGCGCCCGCGCAGCTGTGCGCTGGCGCCGCCGACGACGACCCCAGGGCCGCGCGCTTCTGCCAGGCGCTCAACACCTTCCTCGAACTGTACGCTGAAGCCGCTGGGGAGCAGGTCCCTGAATATCAAGGTATGAGGGATTCTGGACGATAAACATGATTGGCTAGGCGGAGTATGATCTTCTCAGATAGCAGCTGGATGACAGTTGGCTGAGGATCGACATTTGGAGCTCTTTTATCGGGGGAAAAAAAACTAAGATAGCATAGTAAACCATTCGGTCTAGAAGACTTTTATATATTTTTAAACTGACTGATGTTGTTAGGTCACTTAAGTAGATTGGTTTTTCTGTGACAAGTTGACAACTGCTACCGACGGTGACTTGCTCAGACCACAGTCTACCTATCGTCAGACGTGGCTTCATTCCCTTTCAATTACGCCATTCACGTTAAAACAAAAAGGATGTCATGTGCCACTTGAAACCAAAACATTACTTAAAGTTTCCTTTTGAGATTTTATGAAACTTCGCTAATATGTTTCTTTTCTTCCCCAGCCCTGGTACGCGACTACCCGCAACTCCTGGACACCGGCATGAAAAGGCAAGATGTCGTGCACTCGTTCCTGCGCTTCGGTCGCAGGCGCTGACGCGTCGCGCATCCGCAGCGGCCACGCCGCGTCCACGCCCAACCACCGCAACCCACACGCAGCGACCAGGCTTAGATTGTTTGCTAATATAACATACATTTAGTTCTTTACGTTATTTCGTCCAAAATATTTAAAAGTTCCTTTATAATGTAAGGCCGTATCCAAATGCTAGGTATCCGAACTGCGAAATTAAAAAAAATAACTCATTCAACGTCGAGATGTCAACAACACCGGACGTCTAAACCTCTCTCTCCAAATTTAATAGACTAGAATTAGAACTTATTATAATGAAATGTACTTATTGCTAAAAGTATTAATAGTATTTAAGATGTAATTAAACGATCTTGTTGTCAACATTTTTGTGGCATTTCATTTGATAAGTGTAAGAATATTTAAATAATTATTATGATGTTTTAAATAAATAAAGTACGTATTTATGACAAGCTTTTTGATATTTTTCTATAATTCTTTTATGAAAAACACAACACCTGTACTTATCAAATTCTTAAATTGACAAAGGGACAAACTTTCATCTGTGAACATGCAAATTACACCAATTCCAACCTTGCATGTTGGCCATTAAATCCATCTTTACATTGTAATTAATTTGAATACTTTCACAGAGTTAATCTTGTTACCAATTAATGGACGCATAAAATAAGTTTAGATTACTTCAGAAACTGAAATCATAAAACTTATGAGCCTTTCATTGTAACTTTACACATGTGAAATATTGCTAATGCTGCTGGACATAGGCCTCTCCCAGACTGCGCCACAGCACCCTGTCCTCCGCCTTCCGCATCCAGTCTACCCCAGCCACCTTCTTTAGGTCGTCCGTCCATCTAGCTGGGGGGGCGTCCCACACTACGCTTGCCGGTACGCGGTCTCCACTCCAGGACTCGACTGCTCCACCGGCCATCGGTCCTTCGACAGACATGGCCAGCCCACTGCTACTTCAGTTTGCTTACTCTGCAAGCTATGTCGATAACTCCGGTTCTTTTCCGGATAATTTCATTCCTGATTTTATCCTTCAAAGAGACTCCGAGCATAGCTCGCTCCATAGCGCGCTAAGCAACCTTTAACCGACTTCAAAAAAGGAGGTTCTGTAGATATATAAATGAATTGCATGTTTCAGCAAAAGAAAATTGTCTTTCTAAAGAAACTTGAACACTAGCCTGTTAAAGAATTAAAATAAGGAGCAGCTTCAGTAAAAAAAAATAACCGAAACACTTTAGTTTAGTTAACAAACTAACAAAATAACTTTAGTTTTGGAATTAGGCTTTGGTTGGTTTTTAATTTTTTTTTAATTACAGACTTCCAAAAGTAGGAAGTCGGTTATAATAGAAGAGGTCATCACCTGCCTAGCCTTTTCTTAACTATGTTGGGATCGGCTTCCAGTCTACCCGGATGCAGCTGAATACCAGTATTTTACGTGGAGCGACTGCTTTTCTAACCTCCACAACCTAGTTGTCGGGTAACATGATACCCCTTGGTTGGACTGGTTGTCCAGAGTTCTGGGTTTCTAACTTCTTGTAACGACTGCCAGGTCTACGAATTACAGCCGAGACCAACGGCTTAACATGCTTTCTGGGACACGGAGGGATCTCGAACTCTCGATAGGTATGATATGAACGGTCACCCATCCTCGAACCGACCGCGGCAAGCGCAGTTTAACTTATCAATTAGCTTAGCTACACTTATCGACCGTGCGTGCGACTTGTTATCATTTAGCCACGAGCCACTCAGAAATGACAGATCGGATAAAAAATGATAGACAGTAAGTAAATATTCGTCATATATTTCGCTTTACAACACATATTGTAAACATACATAGACAAAATACATAAAGACTTCCAAATAACGGCTAGATACTGTTTCTTACAATCATAATGACTTACGAAACATAATTATGTTTATTGTGAAAATTAAGTACACGTAGAACCAAACAAAGTTTTCAAGAAAGGACAGTCAGGTTTCGAACATTTTGTACCCTATGGTACGATTCAGACCAACCGGCTCGCATCGCGCAGGGTCGGGCGGCATTTTACAATGCGGTAAAGAACATTGAAATGTATCAACAGTAATTACAGTTCATATTTGCATGCAACTTACGCATATTTACCTCCGTCGGCATTCCGCGACGCGTCGCGACGTGTCGCAGAATGCATTCGGCTGTCGCGACGGCCGACCGGCCCCGACCAACTCCGAACGGCGCCGAACTGCGCCGTCGGCATCCAATCGGCTGCCGTCGGGTCCGTTCGGAGCCTGTCGGCCGTGCGTCATGGAAAATTTCTTCTTCCTCTAATGCAAGGGCTAGCAAAACGACGTCCTACGCCACCATATTTTAAATAAAATTTCACTTTACGTCTACGCGGCGCAATGTGAGCAGCACTTCTGGGCGCTTGGAGTGCGTACGGATTTCAGCGGACGCTGTCGGCTGCCGCGGCACGCGTTCGGCTGCCGCGGCATGCGTACGGCTCCGTTCCGATGCGGCACGACGCGAGCCGGTTGGTCTGAATCGTACCTATAAAGTCAGCCTAGAAGAAAAAAACAGTAGTCTTCCGGCAATAACACCCTCAACATTTTTTTATTAATAATACAACATTGGTGCAATTAACCTCCTGGTTGGTCTACAATTAACCTCCTGGCTGGTTTACAATTATTCTTGCTATATGAGTTTAATTTTTGGGTACAAAATGAATGATGTCCTTTGACTTTAGAAAATTTTATTTTACAATGCTGAAAAACGTAATAAAATTCTTGAGGAGGAAAATACTAAAAAGTTTGAGATATACATAATCAGCCTATATAAAGTTCCCACTGCTGGGACACAGGCCTCCTCTCGGTGAGAGGGAGTATGCCGTAATCCACCACGCGGGCCTCGTGCGGGTTGGTAGATGTCACGTCTTCGAATTTTTGGTTCTAGGACATGTCGGTTATTCACAATGTTTTCCTTCACCGTTTTGAGAGCAATGGAAATGAAATAATTACTGCGCTGCTCTTAAGAGTATTTTAAAGTAAATCCTAAAAGCATTAGGCCATTTAGGAAACCAATAATAACTACTTAAAAAATATCATTGTAACTCCTCGCAAGTTTTAAGAGAGTAATTTAAAAGGTTCCACAAGTACTTTTTACACACATGATTAATGATTATTAATTTATATGAGAGCATACGACATGAATAGGAAAAATCGAGTAAAAATTAAGAAAGGAGAAAAAAATTGTATCGGTGACAAAATACACCACAAACCTACTTTAATTGTTACTAATGGCAACACTACTGACTAGATGACATGAAATGTTGCCAGTTATTTATAATATCAGAGCCCTGATTCACAACCATACGCCAAGCTATCGTATCGAAAACCTGACAATTCGATAACCTGATTTGACTTCCCCTCAACAGCAAGTAGCTGTTGGAAGAATAGCGGGCGTCTATTTGATTTAAACTGACAACATTTTCGGGTTTTGGACTTGTGAACAGCGTTGAGAAGACTCCTACGATAACAATGATTAATATTCGATACGATACGGAAGCATATCGAGTGTTTGTGAATAAGGGGGAAGATCAGATGTAGTAATGGAATATATTAGTTCCGACATTTTGCAAGGTTATACTAAAAAGCGACCCATTATTTATAGCAATTTTTGAGTATATTTTGTCATCAATACTTGTACAATTAAAAATGACAAGAAAGTTTTACGTAGCACCATTCATTTCCACTAACCGTAGTGATATTTTTACAATAAACAAACAAAAACAAGTTACAATATTTTGTATACCGCTTCACTTTGGTTTCTTAAAGGTAAACTGCGCATTGCGGTATATAAATACTTTTCCAAATACTGTTTAAAAATTATTTAAATACCGCATTTTTGTTTAATACCGAGTTGCTTCAGAATACCACCAGCGCTGCGACATTTATTTTTTAAATGTCGCAGCATCATCCTGAGATATGAGCCTTTTGGCCTCGCATAGGAGTTTCCGTTTAATTTTTCTTTTTGTTACTTTTTTATATAACTTGGTTTTTTATTGTTTAGTTTAATTTGTGATCTTCATGTACGAGCCGCTATAAATACTTTTTCTTTCTTTAAATACTGTATTTAAAAGAAATAGTCTGTATATTTTAATGAGTAAAACTTACTTTATTTAAAGAGTTTGTGAAGGCAGTAAGTTAATCAATGAATACCTGTTGTTAACATTAATACCGCAACGCGCAAACACCTCTACAGAATAGTTAAAGCAGTATTTATCAATAGAGAGTACGTTTGTGGCAAGTTTTTGGTTAAAAATAATTATCATTTTGTTGACTTTAAATATAAAAATTACGAAATGTCTATGGCAAGATATATGGATGGTTAATACAATTGGTTAAGTACGTTTTATGAGGCTTTAATATTAGATTTTTCCGGTATATTATAATAATAATAAAAAATAAACTAATTTTTGACTTTTATGGCCTATACGTGCTACTTTAAAATAGGAATTTAGTAAATATATTAAAATTAAGGAAAACATCAAAAATAAACATAGTTAAAAACATTTCACTCAAGTCTCATTTGAATATAAACAATTCGACAAAAAAGTCGAGTTCTTAGATAGTTTACAATGAATAAAATATTTAAAAATAATTTTGTACGATATACATAAAGGATCTTGATATATACATTTCTCATCTTTTTTTCAATCCACAATTTAATCATTTACAAATAGGTATGTACTTACTATAATATTTTTATTATTCTAAAGATTAAGAAAAAAAAACAGAAAATATCTTGCAAAGTAGATTAAAATTGACGAAGGAACCATTATAACATTTTGTGACATAAATGTCTTCGAGCCCTCAAAGTTATACAGATCCAATGCTACAAGGCGCTTTTGGCGCGTGGCTAAAATCAGAACTAACGCCGCCATCTTGTTTTGTCCATACTTGTCGTTGTTGTGAAATTCTGTGACAATTTAACAACAACGACCTAGTACAGCAAGAAGCTTATAGATAAAAGTGGGGGCAATACTCTAAACACCAAAGTGAAGACGAATGTGGTCGGACACTCTCTTTCTAAATGCACACATAAGAACGAGACAGTGATATGTGTTTTCTTTGTCATATGTATGTATTTAGAAAGAGAGTGTCCGACCACAGTAGTCTGTCTTCTCTTAGGTATTTTGAGTTTTGCCTCCACTTTAATTATCTATAAGCTTCTTGTTGTACAGTCCGTTCGCAGTTATTTTACCTCTGAGTTTGCATCACTGTCAAAATCACAGATCATTGCTGTTGCAATAAGGTTGCTGTTCGGTTGCAGCCATAGACAAGTCTGTCAAAATAAAAGTGAACATTATTCTCGTTACTATAAGGCTGCCATTGGGTTGCTGCTGTCAGAGTTAAAATAACTGTGAAAAGACTGTAGAACTCTAGTACTTATCTGACATTTCTACATGCGCAACAATAATGTAGGACCCTAAAAGTTTTTAGCTGCCAAAATGAAATTTATACCTGTCAAACTGACAGCTAGAGCAGCACAAGGTTTTTTTTTCTTCTTTGGCAACTGAGCCTATGACGACTCAGCACAAGGTTATTACATTCCTAATTGAATTATATTATTTCAATGAAGCATCGCTTAGGGTCCGTCTCCACGAGCGAGAGAATCGCGGCGATAATCTCGCCGTGCCATCAAATTTTCGCCGCGATGACATCGCCGTGTGGAGACACGTTCTAATAGAGTGTATAGAGATACGTGGCACGACGATAATATCGCCGCAATTCTCTCTTTTGTGGAGACGGCCCCGAGTTGTCAATTTATCTCCGCCATACTCGATATTCATCAAATAGTAATATTAATAACTTTGTTAGACAGTCTGACTTAATACTAACATGAAATTTACACGTTTAGAAAGTACAACCAGCAAAATAATAGCGCAATGACACTTGGTCGTTCTCCCGCATTCGGGCAAACGACCAAGTGTAAAGGAACTTGGTTGAGTACGCCCGTCTTGGGACAATCTAGTCCAGCTTCATAGTTTCTGTTACCCGACGCCAGTTTGCCTTTCACTTCGATCAATGCTGCCAGTCGTCGCGATGAGTAGTCTCGACTTCATTCAAAATTACAAACTACTCGTAGTCCGTTAGCCCGTGTTCCAGTGCGATGATCAGTGTAATTAATGCATCGGGTGCCCGAATGTGAATAAAGTCTCCCGAGCACTCGAATACGGGCTAACGACCAAGTGGACCTACTTATGCAAGACGGAACCAATCCACACACATGCCTAAATCGAGATAAGTATACAGAAAAATGAACCTTCTATCGACCCTGTAAAGATCAAAATGATCTGACAATTCAGACAAAACAATCAATTCAGTCAGATCATATTGATCTTTACAGGGTCGATAGAAGGTTCATTTTTCTGTATACTTATCTCGATTTTGGCAAGTGTGTGGATTGGCTACGTCTTGCATAAGTAGGTCCAAATGTAATTGCGCCTTTAACATCCGGGTATACGAAATTGTTCAGCAGTTTTCAAATACATTCCACATGTCACCTTTTCGAATTGTCATTTGCATTTATAATGTTGGCACAAAGTAATATTGACCTAAAGGTGCTACTTCTTATTCCTGACTGACTGTGACTGAACAGACGCTAGCACATCAAGCTACCCGAAACCGTAAAATTTTCCCAAACAAATTTGAACCTTATACTTTAGCGATAAAGTTGAAAATCTATTAAAGAAATTTGACAGATTGTAGTAGCTTGATGTGCTGCGTCTGTACATAGTTAACATAAAAAGTTTTAATATTTAGATTAGTTACACCAAAAAAAACTTATATTCAAAATCACATTTATGGAACACAAATTAGGTTTAAATTCGCAAAATAACTACCTAGATATAGTCCTACTAATACAAAGATATATCATAATAGGTCCTAAACGTTTTTGTCATAGATATGTCATGTTCGGTTGAATTAAATTCAGTATGTTATGTGAACTATGTCGCCTCCCACCGATAGGAGACACTGACCCTGCAAGGAAAAATAGTACTTAATAATTTTATGATAATGCACTGACGCCAGCACATCAAACTACCCGAAACTGTCAAAATTCTCCCAATCAACCTTGAACCTAATGCTTTAGCGATAAAGTTGAAAATTTATTAAAGATATTTGACAGATTGTAGTAGCTTCATGTGCTGGCGTCTGTAGATACATAGTCTTAGGAAATAAAATCTAAGGGACCTTAATAATTATTGTAATAATTTAAAGTCAGGTTTTCGGGTTCAGGAAAATAGATATCACTTTTTGCTATAAAGGGATAAAGACTGACCCAGAAAAAGCTATTTGACGTCGTCACGAGAACTAGTTTAGAACAGGCTCTATTAGCTTTATTCTGTAACTAATGTTAAAACGAGTCTCTGCGCTTAATTATCAATTTTATTTAATTATTTATTACAACTTTATGCACAAGGTAAAACAATATTATACAAAGGCGGACTTAATGCCTGAGGCATTTTCTACCAGTCAACCTTAGGGTGATGCAGAGACAAAACATGGCAGGTGCAACATACAGGATAACTAGCTAGGAAATGACTATAAAATACAAGAATATATACATAGATACATACATACATACAAACCAAATGAACTCTCATTTTGTTTAATATTTACATTCATCAATACGACACTTGCATTCGAATTTAGCCGGGCTACCTTAGCGTATCCAACTTAAAGTAAAATAAATAAATTACAGAAGTACATACCTGATTCTTGTGCGCGTTATCCTGCAGCATGAGTTGTGTGATGTAGAAGGATGTGAGCGCGTTACCGCCCAGCGCAGCCGTGTACGCACGCACTATCGCCATTACCTGATGACAACGACATTATTTAAATTACTATCTGCGCCCCGCGGTTTCACCTGCATACATTGCATTGAGTAATTTACGCGGCCCACCCTAATGTCCTTCCTTTGGTATTGTTCGTCGAATCGTTGAGCTCCTCAAGTTCTGAGTTGAGCTGCACGATTTTTGACAAATGCGTGCACTGACTGGACAGGTCCGCTCAATCTGTGTGGTTTTTTCATCAAAATACCATTTCAGACACCAATCTACATGGTCTTCACATGATCTGACCAAGATTTTGTCTGGACTTTAAAAGAGACTGTGACCTCTGAGTTTGTTTCGGCCTTTCTTCTCAGACTAGTCAGATAGGAAACGCTGACCTCAACTAGATTAAAAAAAAAATAAGATTGACGTGTAAAAGTGTTTGTACAAACCTACTTACAGAAAATAAACCATTTATCATTTATACGTTTCGATCCTATGGGAATACCGGGATAAAAAGTATCCTATGTGTTAATCCTAGTTATAAATTTATTTGTGTGCAAAATTTCATCCAAATCCGTTAACGATTTTTTGCGTGAAAGAGTAACAAACATCCATCCATCCATCCTCACAAAACTTCCGCGTTTATTATATTAGTAGGATAATCTTGTATAGCATCCTAATGGAGGTGCTTGGGGGAGGCCTGTGTCCAGCGGTGGACGACTTTCGGCTGAAATGATGATGATGATGATAGCATCCTAATTATTCCTAAGACTCAAAATCTACCTGCCTAGCCTTTTCCAACTACGTTAGCTTGCTCAGTCTAACCGGATGCAGCTGAATACCAGTATTTTACATGGAGCGACTGCTTACCTAATCTCCACGACCCAGTTATTGGGTGACTCGATACCCCTTAGTAAGACTGGTTGTCAGACTTACTAGGGGCCTATAGAAAAGGGAGGATCCTTCGACCAGACGGGTGTTGTGTCTGGCGGGCAACTGCCCGATGATTCATGTCGGGCTGTTGTATCTATGCTAGTTGCGCGGTAAACTCTGCTTGCGAGATGCAGGATTTTCGTGACGTCAGTATGACGCGTTGTTCGCATGTGGCGTTGTAGATACTGCTACAGTAGCAAAAACTATGGTAAATATAATATTACTCACCTCGCAAGTAAACGTGTGTAGGAACCCGCTAAGTCCTCCCAACTCTCTGACTGCTGTAGTTTCTCTCACGAATAGTAACCGGAGTGCACACAGGCGACGCGACACTCGCCCGCCACTGATGTGGCTTAGAGTTGTCAGTGATACCGTAGTTGGGACCTGTGGAGACATTGTGTTTATGATAATTTAAGAACCATTTATATATATTTATTAGAGAGCAGTGGTGGCCCAGTGGTAACGACCGCGACTTACGAGGCGTCGACGGTCGTAGGTTCAAAACCTGACAGGCGCTTTACTTTGTGTAAATTATTTCATCACCACTGCTCTCAAAACGGTGAAGGAAAACATCGTGAGGAAACCGGCATGTCCTAGAACCAAAAATTCGAAGACATGTGACATCTACCAACCCGCACTGGGCCCGCGTGGTGGATTACGGCCCACTCCCTCTTACAGAGAGGAGGCCTATGTCCCAGAAGTGGGAACATTATAGGCTGATTATGTAAGAACTATTTAATGTTATGGATATACTGAACGTGGTACGGTCGAACAAGCTATTTGGTATACAGGCAATAATATTCATCTTTCCACTACACAGCCAGTATTCAGTTTTATTTTGTGCGTTATAAGTTTTTCAGCTATGGCATCCTTAATTAAATAGAGTGGTATAAAAGAATTGACTAACTCAGCACACCATTGTTTAAAAGCAGTTGCAAATTAGCTGCCTGTATACCAAATAGCTTGTCCGACCGTACGAATGTAGTGTTTGTGGCAATATTTGGGTGCACCTCTGCCTAATTCTTCGGGGATTTAGGCGTGATCTTTTGTTTATGTTATGATTATGGTACTGCAAATTAGAAATAAGATAACTACTCCCTAAATGTGCAGTACCCGTAAGAACAGGGATTTTTTATTAAAAAAAAAAAAAAAAAACATTTCAGACAAAAAAGTCCATAGGCAAGGTTCTTAGTTACAAGATTTTAGCGTATAACTAATGTGATGTGATGTGTGTGCTTATGTAATGTGTTTATGTTGAGTTGATTTGTTCGGGTCAATCACCGAACAATAATAAACATGTCAGCGTAATTGCGACACCGCGCTTTACGCCTTGAATATTTTATGTATTATCTAAGTAAAACAGTCAGTACGTTTTCGGATAGCATATCGGGCGCGACTCAATCTCATCTGATTTTTCTCAGTTTTAATCTTTATCCCATTTGTATTACTGAAATATACCTATCTTTATAATCTTTAATCTTAGTTTATCTTGATCTCAACCCAACCCCGAACAAGATTGAAAAACAACGAAATGTATAGTAATAAAGCCATTTCATACCGCTGATAAAGAAAGACAGTTGTGATTTGAATATACGGATAGTTGAAGTTGATAGTCAATTTGTTTATCAATCAAGTTCCCTAATCACAACACTTGCATAAAGCTTGATGCTAATCATTAAATGTAAGGGCCTGTGCACACCACGTTTTTTAAACGCGCCGTTGACGCGCGTTTTGAAGACGTGCGTTAATGGCGCGCTTTTATCCTACAGAGAGTCTACAGGCTGCGTCTGACTCGCGTGCGTATCGCGTCTGTATCGCTACAAACGCGCGTCAACGGCGCGTTTAAAAAACGTGGTCTGCACAGGCCCTAAGGACGTTCACGACTTAATATTTAAAGAAAAAATATTGAAGTGCTATGTTTAAGTTTTATTTAGTAACTAGCTGTTACCCGCGACTTCGTCCGCATGGATATTTTTTTCGTGGGACCCTATTTTTTTTTCTGAAATAAAAGTAGCCTAAGTTACTCCTTATTACATCAGCTATCTGCCAGTGAAAGTTCCGTTAAAATCGGTCCAGCCGTTTCAGAGATTGGCCGGAACAAAGAGACAGACAGACAGATATGTACCGTGTACACATCCATATGCATTTAGTAAAAAGCGGTTATTGTAATATTACAAACAGACACTCAAATTTTATTTCAGACAAACAAAAATTGTAAATAAAAATGTTATTTTGGTATATGTACCGTGTGTACATCCATATGCATTTAGTAAAAAGTGGTTATTTTAATATTACAAACAGACACTCCAATTTTTTTGTATATGTATGGAAGATGTATAGATTTTTAGTTCATTCAAAGCTTGTATTAAAAATATTTTTATGAATATTTTATTTGTAATGCTTCAAGATAGACCCACCTGCCCATTAACAAAACTCTTTTCCTCCACAACTACTTCCGGCGGACTTTTAATCAGCTGCTCCTCATCCAACGTGAAGATATCATCGTCAGCATCCCCGGCGCTGCGGCCCTGGCTGCTCCGGCTGCTGGCGGCGCTGCTGTGGCTGCTGTGCTGGCTGCTGAGTTGGCTGCTGGAGTGGGTGCTGTGCTCGACGCCGTTCGTTTCGGGGCTGTTCGGGTCTTGGAGGGGGATGGCGGATCCCGAGACTATGAGTTGGATTTCGTCCTGAAAAAAATGTATGGTGTTATTATTAACTATCTGCGCCCCGCGGTTTTACCTGCGTAAATGTCGATCCCGTGGGAATATTGGGATAAAAAGTAGCCTATATGTTAATCCAGGGTGTCAGCTACCTCTATACAAAATTAGTTCAGCCGTTTGAGCGTGAAGTAACAAACATATAAACACACACACCCCCATACACTCACAAACTTTATAATATTAGTGTGAAGTGTGATAGTGTGATTGGCTAAGTATACTTTTATTAAGTTTTTTCTTAAAAATTACTTGTTCTAAGCTTCGTGAAGCTTTTGGTCATCTGTCTTCAAAACTTTACTTGATTGTAAACCTGCTCTTATTTATTTTGCAGTTACTTTTAAGATTCTGAATAGTTTCGCGTCAAAGATACAAGGTTGTGTTACGGGTTGATGGTATCGTGTTGGGACACTTTCATAAAAAGTGACGTGGAGCTGACCTCAGGCAGTTCCAGCTGGAACCTGGGCGCGACGAGTGCGCAGGGCTGCAGACGCCGCAGCTTGTAGGCGACGCCGGCCAGCGCGCGCCGCACGTGGCGCTCCACGGCCGCGCTGCCCGCGCCGCCCGCGCCGCCCGACAGCTGCAGGCGCCCGCGCCACACCTGCGCAAAGGGAAAGATCCAAAATAACGCGAACGAAGTAGCAGGCAACAGTTAGTGTTTAATAAAAGTAATTTATTCGAAAATTTACACTTTTCCGGAACGTGTAGTTTGAAAATGGGTAATAATTCGAAAAAAGTGTATAAGATAAAAATTTTAGAAAATTTTATTAGCTTTCATTACGTAGAACAGAAGATATTTTTTATTTGAAGTGTTTTTCTTGAAGTCAGTAGTTTTTTTTTTGTAAAAAAAAAATATTTTTCACTTTTTAGTTGTACCTACCCCACACAAATTCAATGAACACTAGTGCATTGAAGAATTGAAGACACCGACTGGAAGAATCATCAAAATTCGCATAGAAGAGAGTTGCAGTACATTTATGCATATTACTTCTTACATAAGAATAATTACCTAATGTATTATATATTAAAGCCTTCCTGAAAGTATGTAGATCACATTAATGAAAGAATTATCCAAATTTGTTCATCAGTTTTTGAGAAAATCGCGGACATACAAACATACATACATACGGATCGAATACAGAACCTCCGTTTTTGAAGTCGGTTAACCCTATACTTGGCAAGATTCTTTTGGAATTTCGAAAAATTTTACATAAAATTTATTCTTAGGTATTCATTGAGGTTAGGAAAAATAAAAGTTAAATTATTATTTTATGATTTATTGAATGTATCACATAAGGCACATTGCCAGACTCTTAACAATCAACCTTATACAATCTATGTATCATATTTGCCGCACTGCCAGGCTTTCAACGAGGTATAAGCATTATTTAAAAAAAAAAAAAAAATATTGCCTTTAACATAAAAAACCATGAAATTTAAGACATCATTATTTTGTACTTCCATACAAACATTTAAAAAACAGAACCTCTTTTAGTATTAGTCGGTTAAAAATCAAAAATATAGTTATAATAGGCCTTTGATCGTTATAAAAATCTACATTATAGGTAGAATGAGATCAATCAGGAATATCTACTTATATATTATCAGCAGTGATCGGAATAGGCTGAGTATATTTACCTAAACTTCGGAGAACAGAAAGAGAAAGTGGAGACTTCCTTACGACGACATTTTTTTTCCTGGAACTCGGGAAAAATCTTAAATAAATTGAAAATAAGTTGGAACTACCAAATTTTCGGGATTTTCACGTAAAATCCCGAAATAAATAGTCTAGCTTTAATTCATATTTTCGAATTATATTTACGATCCTTAAACTATCCGTTGTATCATATATTACATATAATGGGAATACATGAATTAAAGTTAGACTATTTATTTCGGGATTTTACGTGAAAATCCCGAAAATTTGGTAATTGCAAGTTTAGTAGTTTAGGGAAAAAATGTCGTCGTAAGGAAGTCTCCACTTTCTGTCTCTGTTCTCCGAAGTTTAGGTAAATATACTCAGCCTATTCCGATCACTGATTATCAGTCTTACAATTACTAATTATTATTTCTTATTATGATATTCTAGGAAACAATTAAGTCGCGGCAATAAGCACAGCCTCCTTTTGCATTTTTGGCAAAACAATTTGGTCTGCCCATTTGTGCAATACATGCACCGCCCTCCGATGGATGCTAATAGTTGGATAATGAGCAACTTGATTATATCCAACAGCATCTGGGGGTCTTTCAGCTACTGGTTGCTGTATTAGTCCGTTAGCTTCAAAAATAGGGGTAAGGTTACATTAATTCGCATAAAGCTGAAAATTGGTACATGTGTTAGGAACACCATTACAAATAAGTTGTCAAAAGACGTGTGCAAGTAAGAAGAACACAACTTTTTCAACTTTTTGCATCGCTAGGTATATCTCCGAAATGGTGATTCTTAGGAAAAAAGTGTAAAAACAATTTTTCTAGATAATTGCATAATGAACAATTTTGTCTTACTTACTTTTATGATAAAACTTACCGTTTAGCTGAAAAATGCAAAAAACCGATTTTTGCAACATTTGACTTTGAATATTTTTTTTGCAAACGTCTCGGATCGATGGGGACTTTTGACAATTTAGTTGTAAATATTTTCCCAACATTCATACCAATTTTCTGCTTTGTGCGAATTAATGTAACCTTGAATGTCTATTTTGACTGGGCTATATGGTCTTGGTTGAGCTACACTAGTCCTGCTGATATTGCTTGCATTCGTTCTCTCAAATCTGAGTAGGTTTCAATTTCAATTCGAAATGTTTTCAGCGACTTGCATTTTTTGGCTTCACGCCTGGCTTCTCTTCTTCTCACTCGATAGAGAAGAAGCCACTATTACAATGCCACTCTTCTCTTCACTTGGCTCAAACGATTTATCTTCTACTTCTGCAGAACCGGTAAACTTACAGCAACGCCAATTAGGTTGTAATCTTTTAGCAGGTATTACTTTTCGCTTTATCGCGACAATTCTAGCCTTTTTGAACGAGTAGCCGCTAAGGCAGAAGGTGCAAACAATGGAGACGGCCCTGATTATGACGTGTCAAGTTGCTGGCTCGTGGTGGTAGTTGCGAGGAGGTTGCCAGTGGTGAAGGTACTTGCGAGGAAGTTGCCAGTGGAGATGGTAAACTTACTTGATGTAATAAAGGTAGTCCGGAGACAATGGAATGTCCGGAGACATTTATGTGCTTGAAGTATTAAATAAACAAATAAATGGACTGGCCTCAGCACAATGAAGCTGCCTTATTACATATGTTAATAAATATGCATTTTGCCATTTTTAATTTACCAAAACTACTGTAAACTGCCGTTTTCAATCAGTGCCTTTTAAAATATTGCCAACCATATCTTCAATATTATACAAACTCGTAACAAACCTGCGCAAACGCCTGTGGGTGTGCTCCCATGACAGGATTGAGTCCGTGCGTGTACACTTGCATGTTCACGTGACGTTGTGCGAGTGCCCGAGCAGTCTCCACCTAGGAAATATGAAAGAAAAGTGTTCTTCAAAAACCGTAGTTATTATTCATGCATCAACCACGAACTGGATCTCTATAATTTTCACGGTGTTTGAACGATAGAAAAGCTTCGCTAGGAGTGCTAATTTAACCAATGTTTTAATGGCACTAAGAACATTTTAAAAGATGTTATGAAAAAGTTTTCTAAAAGCCTTATCTTATCTGCAAATATGATGTCAAACAAAATAATACCAACGAATTTTTACAATATTTTAGTTGTTGCATAAAGCATAATCAGCCTATAATGTTCCCACTACTGGGACACAAGCCTCCTCTCTTCGAGAAGTAGTGGGCTGTAATCTACCACGCGGGCTCATAGCGGGTTGGTAGATGTTGGTTCAAGGACATGTCGGTTTCCTTCACTGTTTTGAGAGTAATGGTGATGAAGTTATTTAAATAAAGTAAAAATCCTTCCTGGGTTCAAACTCACGATCTACAACTCGTAAGTCGGGGTCTTTACCACTGGGCCACAACGGCTCCCGCAGCGATATTAAATACTAGCAGCGCCCCGTGGTTTCAGCCGCACACGTCTCGATACCGTGAGAATATCGGGATAAAAACTATCCTATGTCCTTTCCCGGGACTCAAATTATCTCTATACCAAGTTTCATCTAAATCAGTTCAGCGGTTTAAGCGTGAAGAGGTAACAGACAGACACACTTTCGCATTTATAATATTAGGGTCATTTTTCTAAACTTGAAAATCATTTTTCTCACTAAATCATTATCCTCAACAATAGTAAAACAAAAAAAAAAAAAAATATTTCTTTAAATTCTTGTTTATCTGCAGTAAGTCTAATAAAAAACTTGTAAACTGAACATGCCTATCAATACTGTTAAAAAATATGAGCGATACACGCAGGTTTTCAAGAATCCACAAAATTTACTCAAAAATAATATTTTCTGGAGATTCACCCATTAGTATGGATGTAAGGTAAGTATTTCTTTAAATACAGTGGCGAAAAGAAAAAGTAAGGGTGAAAAGTTCTTCATCTATTTAGATAAAATTTAACAGGCTTTTAAAAACCATAGACAAGTAACTTACATCCTCAGCCTCGTCCAGCTCGAGCACGCACGCATCTTTATCAGCGCACAAGTCTAACGCGGGCGCCTCTTCTCCTTCCACCTCGGGCAGCACACCGTTGGTGGCGTGCTCTATGCCGCCTGGTGACATAAGGAAAAGGATTGCATGAGCTATTGGCTGCAAATTTACATAAACTATCACATGTCCAGCTTTTTCCCACCTATGTTGTGTCCGGCTTCCAGTGTAATGGTGGAGTTTCTTGCCTATTCTTCTCCATACGAAAACTACCTTTTGGAAGGGGCGACTAGAATCAATTCTATTTTAAGGTAAGTTTTGACGTTCAAAAGTGCCTTTTATGTGCCTATTTGAAATAAATGCTTTGACTTTGAGTTTTGTAACCGGAGCTGAATACTAGTATTTTACTTTAGAGTAACTGCCTATCTGACCTACACAACCCAGTTACTGGGTAAAACGATACCCCTTAGTAAGACTGGTTGGACTGGTGGACTGTAAAGGAATCATGAATGACAGCCGGGACCAACGGCTTAACGTGCTTTCCGAGGCACGGAGGAGTCTCGGTATGTAAAGATAGCCACCCATCCACGGACCAATAGCGGCAAGCGTAGCTTAACCTGATGTATCGACCCATGCGGCTGTTATTACTTAGCCACGAAATAAATATGACAGTTTATTTACCTATATCGAATCCGTTGGCCGCTCTGTTCGCTGAAAACGAGTCCCATAGCGCTTTTTGTATTTCCAATGCATCTTTGTCGTTTTCTGATGCCTGAAATTATTATTTTAGAATTAAACATACAAATGAAAGGCTTATTCCAGAAATCCCCACCAGGAGGGATTGTTATTTTGTTTTCCAGAAATCCCCACTAGTTAAATAAACTCATTTTTGGGATGCATGAAGAAGCCTCCTCGTGTAGCGCAGTTTGTTCCGCCAGTTATTCAACAGAACCGAGCGCTCGGCGCATCCTGCAGCCTAATTGCGGAACGCCAAATCGTCAAATGATTCTGATCAGTTGGCTTCATTTCTATCACAATTGGCTTTATTTTACGATTTTCGAATTGCGAAACTCTAGTTTCTGCGCAGGGCCTTTACGTTCATAATTGGTTTCATAATAAACTAGAGTTTCGCAATTCGAAAATCGTAAAATGAAGCCAATTGTGATAGAAATGAAGCCAACTGATCAGAATCATTTGACGATTTGGCGTTCCGCAATTAGGCTGCTGGACAGTCACACCCAACACCTTATTTGACTGGCCAATTCTTCCCTTGCGGTGGTAGGGCTAACGCCCGCCTGGTTTGCGACCACCCTCCCACCGCAGTCCGGCGTCAAGCAGCCTGCTTTGTTTCGTCGATGCGTGGGAGCTCCAGTGCCTTAGGCATTTTTTGGGCACGCTCGTTCCATCATAGACCTCATCCATCGCTTTCCATCAGACGTGATCGAGGTCAAGAGCGGGCCCATTCAGCAATAAAAAGAAAAAAAAACAGCCTAGTGGGGATTGTTTATGATAAAAATGGCATAATCAAAAACACATTCACACTAACAATTAAGTCATGTGGCCAACCCGCAGTGGGCCTGCGTGATAGATTATAGCCCACTCTCTTTCGAATAGAGACCTGTGTCCCAGCAGTGAGAAAATTATAGGAGTGGGCTATAATCCATCACCCGACCTAGTGCGGGTTGGCAGATGACACATGTCTTCGAATTTTTGGTTTTAGGACATGCCGGTTTCCTCACGATGTTTTCATTCGCCGTTTTGAGAGCAGTGGTGATGAAATTAAATACACGAAGTAAACTGCTTGGCTGGGGTCGAACTCACGACCAACAACTTGTGAGTCGGGGTCGAAACCACTGAGCGACCACTGCTCTCTCTTCTGTATAGTTATTTACGACCATTCGACAAGCTATCATGCCTGACACATTTCGATTACCTAATTTTCCTTGCCTCCGACAGCAAACAGCCGTCGGAAGAATAGAAGTCGTCTATTTGATTTAAACTGACAATATTTTAGGGCTTGAATTTGTGAACAGCGTTTTTGTTTTGGTTTCTCCTTCGATAACGTCGATTGATGTACAGACGCCAGCACATCTAGCTACCCGAAACTGTCAAATTTTCCCAATCAACTTTGAACCTTATGCTTTAGCGATAAAGTTGAAAATCTATTAAAGAAATTTGACAGATTGTAGTAGCTTGATGTGCTGGCGTCTGTACGATTCGGTACAAAAGCGTATCAAATGGTTGTGAACAGCTTTAATAAACAGTTTTCTATCAACTTCAAACACACATCATCATCATAATTTAGTCGAAAGACGTCCACTGCTGGACGTAGTAGGCGTCCCCCAAGCACCGCCACTTCGACCAGTTCTGTGCTTCCCGCATCCAGCGGATTCCTGTGGCCTTCACAAGTCCATCTTGTGGTAGGTAGGCCTTCACAGCACACATAAGTGTTCACAACGACATACCTTGATCCTAGGCGGTGCAGGCGGCGGCAGGGCGGCGAGCCTGCAGGCGGTGCCGCTGGCGAGAGCCATCACACAACGTTCGCCGATCGATATCTGTGTCTGTAGAGAGAATAACGCGTTCGCGCCCTGTGGAAAGAAGAGTTTGTTTTATAAGACGCGTTTCAATTTACGGTCAATTTAAGTTGCTAACTAAGCCCATGATAAAGCTGCCCAGGTGACACAAAATTTGAGTCAAATCGACACGTAAAGAAGAAGTTGATAATCAATTTTTTTATTGCTGAATGGGCCCGCTCTTGACCTCGATCACGCCTGATGGAAAGCGATGGATGAGGTCTATGTTGGAACGAGCGTGCCCAGAAGATGCCCAAGACACTAGAACTCCCACGCATCGACGAAACACAGCAGGCTGCTTGACGCCGGACTCCGGTGGGAGGGTGGTCGCAAACCAGGCGGGCGTTAGCACTATCACCGCAAGGGCGGAATTGGCGTTCAGGTAAGGTGGTTTGCAAGCGTTCAGTTGAGTAATTGGCGGAACTAACTGCGCTACACGAGGAGGCTTCTTCATGCATCCCAAAAATTGCTTATCAATCAAATTCTCTGATTTAACATAAGTAATTAAAATATAGGTCATCATCATCATCCACAGCTCGACTTCATCCAATACTGGGCATAGGCGTCTCTTTTCATGTACCAATCCTCACGTTCCTGTGCCAGGTTCTAAAATATAGGTACTAGTTTTAACTAAAGCTGTAAAGACTCAAGCCATCTTTAATTAAAATATATGTACTTGACTTACTTGCATCCTAAGCTTAGCCAGTAACAGCTTGTGCAGTTCGTACTCTAAGAACGGCAGCTGGTCAGATATGTCCCGAGCGCCCGGCTCTGAGGTAGGCGGGGCTCTTCTTACACGTGCCGCTGTCACAGAAATTAAAACAATGTTAGAAGATTTGTCAACGATGTCACGTGTCCATGGCGAGGTCAAGTGAGACGGCAGCAATGTCACGTAGCCATGGCGAGGTAGTCAGTGGAAGGGGCGACACAGCGTTAGAGGGGCGCTTACGCTCCTCGGTCACTTGCCCGGGAGCTCGGAAGCGACAGTCGAGTATTAAGAACTGTAGACTTTAACAATTTCGGTTTCTAACGCTTTCATGTTGTAGTGATTTTAAAATCAAAAGTAATTTATTCAAACTAAGCTGAGAATCAGCAGTTTTCGAACGTCAACAAAAGACAGTCCCCCAAAACGCCCGCCCTTCACCACTTCCTAGTGCTTTCGCTGGGGAGAAGTGGCGGAACAAACTCCCCATTTATTTTCTATTCCGTTAAAGTTCTAGGTAGTTTTGACACTCACAGCGTGAGTACACTTGGTTACCTCAAGTAAAACCCGCGCCGCTTCGTGAGATAAAAATACTGTATGTAAGAACGTACTCACCAACGGCAGTAAGCGTGACCGCTTTAGCATGTGACGTCAACTTGCTTGGCTTGGCACACGTCGCTAATAATACTGTGGGTACTCGAGCTCTCCTGTGAAATAGAGATTATGAATGTAATATATCACACTAGCTTCAGCCCGCGACTTCGTTCGCGTGAAACTTCTTGTTTCCCGCGAGCTACCCCGTCGTATCGCATCAACCGCTCGCGCTATCACTTAACGTTCTTTTTGACTTTTTTTCTTTTTGCTCGGCTCCTAAGGGTCATAGCGTGATGTTAAATAGCCTATAGTCTTCCTCAAGAATTGGACTATCAAATGCAAGAAGAATTTTTCAAATCCGACTGGTAGTTCCAGAAATTACCCCCTACATACAAACAAATTTTACCTCTATAATATTAGTATAGAAGTATAGATATATACATTGGACATATTTTCTTGCTCTTTGGCGGAATTCCAGAGGGTGACACTTGGTATGTTGTCCACTGTGTAACCTGTGCTTTTACCCAGACCCGTTATTTGGGGCTGGACAATTAGCTATCCATGACTACTTTTGTTAGCTTGGGTCTTACCTGTAAAAACAATTGTATGTGTGCTAATTAATAAATAAATAAATATCAGCCTTCCTAGAAGTAAGGACTTGATTAACTACACAAGTTTGAATGATAGAAGACTTGGCAAATGTAGCACAAGATTCTTAAACGATCACTAAAGAGAAGTACAGTTATCGTAGTCTATAAACGGTTCAGTGGATTGAATCCGCTGAAAAATCTCATGTTATTTGTTAATTGATTGTCCGAAATAACGACTCCCAACCAAATACTTTGATAATTGTTCTGGGTACATATCTCATTATAGTTCTAATTTTTATTAAAAAAATTGTAAACTCTGGAATTACCAGTCGGATTTGAAAAAATATTTTTGCATATGATAACCCAATTCGTGAGGAAGGCTATAGGCTATTTAACATCACACCATGACCCTTAGGAGCCGAGCAGAAAGAAAAAAAAAGTCGGAAAGACCGGTAAGCAAAAACGAAGTGATAGCGCAGTCAGATGATGCGATGCGACGGGGTAGGTCGGGGGTTCAAGAAACTTCACGCGGACGAACTCGCGGGCAAATGCTAGTATGTAACAAAAAGGTGTATATAACTCATGCACGTGACAGTAAGTTTATGAAGAAAAATATTAATTGACACATTTATCAGCCGATTACATCGAATAAGCTTTCAGGAGTGGGGGGCAAGTAAGCTAAAATCACTCTTATTTCAACATCATAAAGGTCAAACTTGCCAAAAAGGCTAAACAAATCGTACTGTATCTACTGTGCATTCACGATTAATTTGCCAAAAATGTAAACAAATATGAATGAATGGAAAAATAACTTTAATTCCTACACAATAAAGTTCAGTTTACGCTACAACTTCAAAAATTTTTATAACTTTGTCAATAGTGCTAGTCACTCTGAAATCAACTTAACTGACATTGAAATAAAATTGATATTTGTTTAACTTGAAATAGGGTAGGGCCGGGTGTGCACCATTGCGCACTTTTACTTTAGTTTATCACTTACCTACATCCACCACAAGTCGACAGTTCAGCTCTGTAGGGCCCTGCTCCAGGCGAGTAGGGTACGTGCGCCATACTACACAACTCGCTTTCCAGATCGTCTATTGCGTTCTTTGATCCCGTGATTGCTGTAACAAGTTCAATAAAACGTGTAATTTGAATAACCTTAAACTACGGTTGAAGAAATGCTTATTACAAAGTTTTCATAAGGCGCTTTGCAGATGGAGCAACTTTAGTTGAGGCAACTATCAACTTTTTGAAATTTTCCTTTAAAATTTGCCAGTTTCTACAACCAAATAACCCGAGATGTATGTATGTAGGTGCAGTCCGCAAAGCCTAAGCTGAGCTTTGCATTTGCGTGAGTGCACATAGATAGTGTAGGTGTAAAATCGGCCTAGAGCGCGACGCGTCCTTTGTTTGGTTTAGAATAGAATACTCTTTATTATGTACACCATATAAATTACAGACATAAATAAACTTCACAATAGGTGACACAATGGGCGGTCTTATCGCTAAGAGCGATCTTTTAAAGACACCCTTTGGATGTATTAAAAAGGGGAAGGGGGGGGGGGGTAAACCGGTTTATACTGCTTTTTGGCAATCGGCCTGAGGCCAGTGGCGTGCATTAAGAAACTGCATTGCATTAAGAAACTTACTAAATTATCATACCTAACAAAAAACAAAATCTTCATACAAACACGCGCGGCAGTAGGCAGTCGCCGGACGGCCTACTCGGCTCCCGTACTATTCGCACATTGTCATTGGTCTTCACTCGTTCAAGTTAATACGACAAAATTAAAAATACGTACGTCTCACGCGTAATACCATGACGTTCGACCTTCGCAATTTATCACCCTTAAGTAGACATGCGGGAAAGGAGTTCCTGGAAGGATTTGGGGGAGGCCTTTGCCCAGCAGTGGGACAGTATAGGCTAAACAAAAAATAAAAAAGTAGGCATGCCTACTCAAATAACCACACGTTTGACTTCACTTTTTTTTTCTGATTAGTGACCGCGTTCGCCTAGAGTACACCCGGCCTAGTGCCTACCTATTCTGAAAACCAATGCACGCCACTGCCTGAGGCGCACCCACACGAATACAAAGCTCAGCTTTTAGACCTCGCGGACTGTAGCAAGTCTGTGCCGCCACCGATAACGCAGTGGACGTCGGGAAGTATTGGGACAACAAAATTTAATTAACTGTTGTGCCATAACACGAAGAAGAATAAGAAGTATGATGTTTACCTGTGCTAGGCTCCAGTTCGGCATTGAAATCGCAATCTAAGTTGATGACGGCTGCAGTGCCCGAAGCAGATAAAACACATACGTCTTCGCTGAAACAAGAATTAATTTATATCATAAGAAGATAAAACTTACGTAATATGTACCTCGTGAGGAAATCATTGGTCAGATTGACAAAGAATAATAAGTCGTTTGTTTGATAGACATTTTAAGCTCATTGTCAATTTGACGTTAGGCAAAACGAAGGTAAACATAAAATAAATCTTCAATATAGCAATCATTATGAAGATTATTGTCTATTGTTGTTTTGAAAAATTGGGGCCGATAATTGACATTTAAATGTTGTTCCAAAATGTATGATTGAAGAGTGTTACAAGGATCAGGTGTCGTATTATAAAGTATTAATGCCATCATTATTCCATTGTAGAAAAGAGATGGTGCTATCGGCCTTCTATAGCTCCATCTCTCTCTCACACTGGAAAAATGGTGGCATTAATACGTCATAATACGGCTCCTGTTGGCGTTTGAATGACATAGATAAAAGGATGTTGATGAAATTGTATTGAAAAAACAAGATGGCGATGATTTTGCCTCGTGCTAGAAGATTTTTGTAAAGTTGTAGATTACTTACCAAATAGCCGTGTTCTCCGTGTAGGCGAGCACCGCGTTGCAGCGCAGCGCCCGTGCGTGCGCGCGCAGCTCGGTGCGCAGCTCGGCCCAGCACGCGGCGCGCGCGCCCCCCTCGCCGCCGTCCGCCAGCTTCACGGAGCGCGCGCACACCGTGCCGCCTGCAGATGTTTATTTATGTAAGTAGATCTTCTAAGACACTTTTAAAAGTAAATTTTTGGTCAGTATCCGGTTTTAAAAACTGGAGGGCGCCGGCATTTCTTAGCGGACTGATCCCTGTGAATAAATGTCGAAACAAACTCAAGAGGTCTTTTAAATTCCAAACATTATATTACAATATACAGATTCTATATATTTATTAACCAAGGCAATCGGACAACTAAGTGCAATGCTCGTAAAAGGAAACTGAAGTTCCCGCTAGTCTTTGGTCCCGCGTCCTTCTCAGTTCCATTACCAAATCAATACCCAAAATACTTGCGGACAACATCACGACTACCAGTTTTTGTCAGCAGGGTAATATTGTATTTTTTCTTGTGGACCGAATCATAGTCGACGTTTGAGGAAGTCATAGATTTTTGACATTGACACAGAGTAAAGATAAAAGATTTACACATTTTTAAAATATTTTAAAAGTGTCATTGATAAAAAACACAATAGTGATTCACACATATCATTATTTCAATTTTAAGAGTTCTGTTGTACAGTCAACATCAAAACTCGATTAACACTATAATTTTTACGTGTTATTAAATTGACAACAACTTTTTTCAATAAACTGATTTTTAGCTTTTCACATAATAGACAAGAGTATATATTCTAAAAAATTTCTTCTGCTGCAATTTTGAACAAATATTTTGCTCAATAACTAAGATTAAAAAAACTGAAGTGTTAATCAACTTTTGATGCTGACCGTACTAATATACAGATAATATAATATAATCTGCGTTTGCGATTTATTTGCCAAAAATGTAAACAAATATGAGGTTAATAAAAAATAACTTTAATACCAACACAATAAAGTTCAGTTTACGCTTCAAACATTTTTGTAACTTTTCAATAGTGCTAGTCACTCTGAAATCAACTTAATTTTCATTGAAACAAAATTGATATTTGTTTAACTTGAAATAGGGTGGAGGTGTGCAGCCCTGCGCACTTTTACTATACATACCAATATGAACAATAAATCCTGGCGCGTATTCCGTCATGGTGAGGAAGGGATACTCCAGCATGTCAAGGTTGTTGCTGTTCATTGAAGGCCGCAAGATGGCGCCACCGCCGCTACCAACATTACCAGCTGACGTGTTCAGTGATCCACCTAGAAATTATTTTGGTTTTATATTGTGGTTTCCTTAGTTAGAAAAGCAATGGTTTATGAAAAAAGCAAAAATATAATTACTATAAAAATAGCACTAGTGGATATATAGATGGTGCCATCCACGAAGACGCGCCCCACTCTTCTTGCAAATCGCTAGTTAATTCCGCTAGTGTTTTAGTTTTTTGATACACACTAATTATCCAATAATAAGTAATTACTGTATATCGACAAAACTAAAACACTAGCGGAATGTTGCACACTTGTACTGTAAGCGATTAGGAAGAAGAGTGGGGCGCGTCTTCGTGGATGGCGCTATCTGTACGCATGCATCATTTTGTATGGGACAGTTGATAATTTTTTTGCCGGGGAGCTTGCTGGGGAGTTTGTTCCACCACTTCTTCTCCCCAGCGAAAGCACTAGGAAGTGGTGAAAGGCGGGCGTTTTGGGGGACTGTCTTTTGTAATTTTGACGTTCGAAAAGTGCTGATTCTCAGCCTAGTTTGAATAAATGACTTTTGATTTTGATTTTGCGATTAAGATGTTGGTCCCATGAAGTTTGTTCAGTTTGATTGTCTTTCGAGATTACCTCACCTTTTTGATACATGTTGTGAAACTGACCAAATAAATGAGACATCAAAACATTTACTTTATTAACTACTTGAAAGAATAAAGGACATCATTCAAGCGTCGAACATTTTAATACTCAAAAATTAATGTGCCGGCCAGAATAAAAAACTACTATTTTCTTATGGGAAATGGCCTCTTGAGCATTTTTTTACTATTACAGCGAAAGTCTAAAATTAACCCCGGCTGCTATAAATGCCAAAAATCATATTTTTATAACAAGTATTTTAATTATATTTAATTGAATTTAACATCCTGAACATGTTTTAACTATAAAATTGTTATAAAAAAAAATGATTTTTGGTATTTTAAAACTCAAATAGCAGTCAGGGAGTTAATAGTAGACTGTTGTTGTGATAGTAAAAAATGCTCAAGAGGTCATTTCCCATAAGAAAACAGTACTTTTTTTTTGGGTACGAAATGAATGATGTCCTTTAAATCTTAGATAAGCACACAATAAATAAGGAGCTACTTTAGCCTAGCTATAGGTCCTCAGAAACATGTCAGAAAGTAAAGTCGTCAAGAAAAAGCGCACCAATTGAAGTCCTTAGAACATGTTAAGGTGAATGGGTAGTTGTAGCCCGCGAAATTCAATTTTTCTTACGTTTTTTGCAATTTTCAGGTCAGTGTCAGGTTGTATCTTGATCAAAATATGATTTGCGACTATAACCGGTACGTATTTACAGAATTATAGTCATTAGAATAATTAATACATCTTTCTAAGTTAGATTTCTACCGTTAAGAACAAATCTCGTATGGAAAAGTGTTTATGGTAGAAATCTAACTTAAATCTAATCTAAATTAATGATTCTAATGACTATGATTCTGTAAATACATGTCTATTATAGTCGCGAATCATATTTGGATCAAGATACAACCTGACACTGATCTGCAAATTGCAAAAAACTTAAGAAAATTTAAATTTCGCGGTCTACCATGTCACATTCACCTTAAAAGAAGCACTAAGCAGTAGTTGTTGGTCTAGTGGTCGCAAGCGCTACTGCTGCGCATGAGGTTCTGGGTTCGACTCTCAGGTCGGACAAAGTGTTATTGGGTTTTTAATTAGGGAATTCTCAGCCCGGAGTCTAGATTTGTGTCCGGTTGATGACAAAGGGTTCGCCCTCTGTTATACAGAATGATTTTTCCAAATTTTTACAGGATGTTCTACCCATGAATATCAACATTTTTCACTATGGGACCCACTCTGAAATCACGAAAAAAAATCAGCTGTTTCATACATTTTGGTCAAGTAGGTATTGAACTTTTGTATTAAACAGCAGATTTTATTTTTTTAGTGGTCGGCCCCGTGGTGAAAGTTGTTCTTATTCATGGGTAGAACAGCTTGTAAAAATTTGGAACCGGTAAAAAAAAAACCATCCAGTATGGGAATTCGATATAATTGGCGAAATGGGGGTATACTATAAGTATACCTTTGCCTAACCCTTTGCGGAATTTAGGCGTGATGATATTTATGTTAAGCATTAAGTAGTAGACAGGTTAGCTTTCAGATTTTCAGTAGAATGAGATAGCACTTAGATGATAAAAGCATGGACAAAAAACGCCTAAAGACAGTGACTTTTGAAAATTCTTCAAAAACACCATACCCATCACTGGGCGGACAAGAGTAGCAGAAAAAGAAAATAAAGAAGCAATATAATTAAAACAACAGAATATAATTAAAACAACAGTTCCATCTATACATTATATAAAACTAACTGCGCCCCGCGGTTTCACCCGCATAAGTTTCGATCACGTGGGAATATCGGGGTAAAAACTATCCTATGTCCTTTCCCGGGACTCAAACTATCTCTGTACCAAATTTCATCTGAATCGGTTCAGTGGTTTAGGCGTGAAAAGGTAACACAGACAGACAGAGTTACTTTCGAATTTATAATATTAGTATAGTATGGATTCAAAGTCCTGACTGACTGATATATCAACGCACAGCCCAAACCGCTGGGCCTAGAGACACGAAATTTGGAGGGTGTGATCTTTGTGAAGAGTAGGTATCCTCTAAGAAAGGGTTTTTCGAAATTCCACTCTTAAGAAGGTGAACGGGGGGAGGGTGAAATTTCACGCGGAAGAAGTCGCGGGCAGAAGCTAGTATTCAATAAGCCACGTATTCATTGGGTAACAAAGTTGCTAACAGCCCGATTCAAACTTTATGGCGGTTCGGAACATGAAGCGAGTCGCTGCGCAGTAACACATTCACGTGTCAGCGGGGGTGAGGGGTGAGGTACAGCGCAGCGAGTAACGCACTTAAGAACCACCATAAAGTTTGAATCAGGCTGTAAATAACATAGTAACAGCAAAATGTATAAATGTTGCGGGAACCATGCTAAGTTTCCGTTCTCGTGCGACAGTCACGCGCATAAGTATGTATACACTTGGCTTTATTCAAAGGCGATTTTCTCCTTTATTTTATAATGAAATTTTATGTTATTACGAACATAGTATTTTCGAACTCATAGGTTTATGTTAAGTGTCGTATTTCAACGTTGCATTCGTTATGTCACGAAACAATCGCAATTGAAAGTTGCCAAGTGTTGACATATTAGTGCTCGTGACTCGTGAGTCAGGGAAATTAATTGTTAATCAACTGTCAAATGCCAATTTCATACAACTGTCAACTATCTGTCCTGTTCTAACACATTTTTTTTCCTTCACAAATGTCATTCCACTAGTGAACAATTAATTTATCTGAGTTTACACAAAATAAATTCCCTTAACATAGAAAGTTGCTTTCAGCAATGCTAGGCGATTTTTGATTCCAATGTATACGGGGCATAAACGTCAAACAGAACTGCACTGACCTTTAGGCGTCACACTAAGATCAGAATCCGAAGACCTCCGATGTATCCCGAGCGGCGCCGACGTCGCATTCAACGACGAGTTTTGCGCATGTGCTGTCTGTGCCGGCTCCCTTCCTCCATACGATTCATGGCGCGCGTGTCTCGGCGATCCCCTGTCCTTGTCGCACTTATCTTCCCGCCTATCTCTCTCTCGCTCGTTCCTGTTAACACCGCACACGGCATGCGAGTTATCACACACACTATTGTTAGTTTCGTCTACATCGTCTTGAGTCTCGGGCAGCGAAGGTATGGTCTCTAGTGCACCGTGTAGAAGTAATACAGGTTTAGTGACGTCACTAGATGATTTGTTAGATTTTTTGGACATTTTAGGCGTTTCGTTCTCTGTTATTGAGTGGACGCTATCTTGGCGAGTTAGCTTTTTGTTTTTATGCCTTGCTTCGGGTTTTTCGATCGTTTTTGTTTCTTCCGTCGCTCCTACTTCTATTGTAGGTAGTAGAGATTGAATTTTATCAATCACAGTACTGATTATTCCTGCTGGCTCATCTTCTTTTGCTTTCTCTTCGACCGTTTCAGCTTCCGTAGGTATCAAAGTTTGTACTTTATCTAAAAGTACAGTTTCAAACGCTGTATGAACTAAACCAGAAGACTTCAGATTTTCAGTAGAATGAGAGTTATCAAAGATTTCCTTTAGTTTTTCAACAGCCATTTCCTTTTCGTCTGCCAAATTATGGACTTTGTCTAATAAGATGTTCTTAACTACATTTTTAACTAATCCAGGCGATTTCAAGTCATCGTTCAGATGCTCAGCTTCCTCTAATTCATCTTTAGAAAAGGATTTTGGTTCAACAAAGGTGATTCCCTGTTGGCCAACTAAAGATTGGACTTTGTCGATCAATATTGTTTCCATGGCTGTATGTGTAAGACCACCAATTTCTTCTTTTTCATGACACTTAAGATTGTGATCATCTTCAGTTTGAACTACGGGATCAGGAACTGGTGTTCCTAGTGCAGAAGCTTGAACTTTATCCAGTAGAATAGTTTCAACCGCAGTATGTATTAAACCAGTAGGTTTTAAATCATCTTTCTCATGGGACTGTAGATGGTGGTCATCTTCAGGCCCAACAACAGGAACTGATGTTCCTAGTGAAGAAGCTTGGACTTTATCCAGTAGTATAGTTTCAACCGCCGTATGTATTAGACCAGTTGGTTTAAGGTCGTCTTTAATAGATTTCTTATCATGTTTTTCTGATTCCTTTTCAGTAAAATGATGTGGTTCCACATGAGGCACTTCAGGTTGTCCAACTAAAGAAGTGATTTTATCCATAAGCATAGTTTCCACGGCTGAATGGGTCATGCCTGTTGAGCTGTCAGTTTTATGCAACTCATGATTTTTCTCTTCATCAGTAGAAATTACTGGATCAGGTACAGAGCCACCAAGAGCAGAAGCTTGGACTTTTTCCAAAAGCATAGTTTCAAAAGCTGTATGTATTAGCCCGGTAGGTTTAAGATCATCTTTAATAGATTTCTTATCATGCTTCTCCGATTCATCTTCATCAGAATGATGTGGGTTCACATGAGGTACATCAGATTGTCCAACTAGAGAAGTGAACCTATCCATTAGCATAGTTTCCATAGCCGAATGGGTCATACCTGTTGAGCTGTCAGTTTTATGCAACTCATGATTTCTCTCTTCATCAGTAAAAATTACTGGATCAGGTACGGAGCCGCCAAGCGCAGATGCTTGAACCTTTTCCAAAAGCATAGTTTCTACTGCAGTTTGGAATAAACTATGAGGTTTATCATCTTTCTTATGATGATGATCATATTCTTCTGGTCTATCATAATAGTCAAAAACTGAAGAAACGGGTTCTGGTGTTTCGGGTCCAAGAACTGATTGAACCTTTTCCATTAGCATAGTTTCCATAGCTGTATGAACAAGACCAGTTGACATTGGTTCTTTCTTCTTTTTGCTATCAAAGAATCTTTCGGTTGGCGAAGTATGGTCTGGAGACTTCGGACCAAGAAGAGACTGAATATAGGAAATAGACTTCCTAGCCATATTTTTTTGTGGTTCATGAGATTCGGGTAGCTCATTGCCTTCAAGTCTAAATTCAGCACGAGACGGTTCGGGAGTTGTAGACATAAGCACAGATTGAACTTGGTCCATAAGCATGGTTTCCATTGCAGTCTGCATTAGACTTGGAGGTTTACTTTTATGTTCGTGAATTTTCTCCTTTCTAATACCACTGACAATTACTGGTTTATTACTCACAGGTGGAGATTGACTCTTCGGTCTGTACGAAGGCATCAGATTGATACTGCTTCCCACTGAGGCATTATTGTTGTTGTTTCTATATTCCTTGACTAAACCCAATTTCTCGTTAACATCATCGAAAAACTGTTTGTTTTTAACAGAATTGGGATCAGGAGAAGCAGGCACGAGTAAAGATTGTACTTTATCTAGCAGAATAGTTTCCATAGCCGTATGGACCAATCCGGTAGGCTTGATCGAAGGTTTCTTCTCATGATGATGATGATGGTGAGGTTCTTCTCTGTGATACGGAGATGAAATACCACTGAGAGAAGACCTAGAAACAGGCTCCGATCCGATATACATGGCGACTTTCATTTGGTCAAAATCATCGCTCTTATGGAAGAATTTATTGGTATCAATACTTTCCTTATCCAAACTCATCAGATCATTATAGGACATGAATGGAGAACCCAGCACAGTTTCACTAGGAGCTTTCGAACGAACATCGGAAGACGACCCAGGTTGACTCAAAGGAGTCTTAGTTTCCTTTTTCTTCGGATGCAAAGAGTAATTAGAGATACTTTTGATCATATTACTTTTAGATAACTTTGCCAGTTGACGTCTAATACGTCTAGACGAGCGATTGACAAAACTACCTTTATCTACGGGTGACGAAGGCTCACTAATGCTTTTAGCAGGTTTGTTATGGGAAAACGGATTGTGGAATTTAAAATGGTGGTTACTAGGTTTAGTTACACACGTGTCTTCTTTGACAGATGACGTCGATGCTTCGTTTGATCGCACTGGCTTCTCTACTACTATCTTACTCTCCATTTCTCGCGGCACGCTTTCTAGTGATTTACATTTGTCTATAAGTACTTGAGTATCGAAAACTTCTTGTTCTACTACTGCTTTCTTATCAACCTCTTTTTTAATATCCATTGGCTTGTCTTCTTTTAGATCTGGACTCCCGCTTTCAAGAACGTTTAACTTCTTATCCATACTAGCTATGAATTGTGGATTAAGGTCATGGCTTAGTACTGATTGTACAACAGAGCTCGTAGTTTCAATAGACCTTTCATTGTCTGTTTTTAGATCAGAACTTTCATCATCATCTTCTTCTTCGCTACTGGTTTCTAACTCAGAACTGTCAGCAGAAAGTGCAGACGAAATTGACCCAAAATAACCATCCTCCCCAGGCAATGTGAGAAGATTTTCGCTTCTATCTGGCATTGGGGTTGCGGGACAAGACTCGGATATCTTCCTTTCTCTTGGTGGCACATGTATTTCTTCGGTACTTATGTTGTTTAAAGATGTGAAACGAATTTCTGGACTCGTTTTAGCTTCTTCGCTATCAATTTTATTAGCTTTGTCGTCATCAGACATATTACTATTGATATTAGGTTCGGATTCGCTCGTTCGTCTCATAGTTGAGCCAGGAGAGGCTTCAGAATCTTGAGTCTCAGCGATGCAAGCTAAGCTTGTTTGGACATGTATTATAGACCTGGCAAGGATCGAAGCCATTCCTTCGCCTTCATCTTCTTTATTCACGAAAGGCTTACGGAATTTCGGTTTCCTCAACCCTTTGAATTTCTTTAACTCGTTTTTGATATCGACCAGAGAGATTCGCGAGCTATCGGAAGCGGTAGACCTTAAAGATATAGAATCGTCTTGCTTATCAACCGAAGATCTTTTACTACTAGAGCGCCTATTGAATCTTTTAGTAAAAAAGTTCGTTTTAATCTTTTTGAGTTTCTCTATAGGCCCTGAAGAGTCGGAATCGTCGTTTTCTTTGTTAAGCAGTCTATTTAGATCTGTCTGGTCTTCAGATAGATGTCTTAGACTTTGTCTGTGTGGTAAGTCATCTTGGTATATGGAGACACTTCCAGCATAGCTTGATATACTGGATTGTCTCCCTATGTCCATGATACTTTTTTCATCGTCCTCAAGCGCGTCTGTCTCATCCAGTAAAGATGACGCATTAGGGTTTAATATTAGAAGCAACTTTTGTAACTCGTCCTGGTGACTTTGGTAGTACGTAGACATTTCCGATATACTTTCGTTATCTGTCGCCAAAATGTCCAAATATTTTTTTAATTGTCTGTTTTAGGTTAGCGGACACGACAAACCATGCAAAAATATAACTATAAGTAATTTGTTTATATAAACTCGGTTTTTAAACTAAGTTACGGTTTTGTCAACATCTATTACGAACATTTAAAGCAATTAAAAAATATTTACTGTTGCTTGATTTTGTTTTGGCTTTGTTAAACTATACAGACTTGGAATCATAAAAAAAAATTAATCAATGTTTTAGAACCAATCGAGGCCAAAATATCTAGACTTTGAGTATACAGGGTGGTAAGGACATCGACACGCAAACTGCAATCGGGAATACAGCACAGGATTCTATCAGTGGCGTGCATTGCATATAGGCATATAAGCAGTGCCTACCTCGATATACCAACATAAGCCTGTCAATTACATTTTCGTGTGTGTGCCCCACAATTAAGAAACTCACTAAATTATCATACCTAACAAAAAACAAAATCTTCATACAAACACGCGCGGCAGTGGGCAGTCGCCGGATGGCCTACTCGGCTCCCGTACTATTCGCACATTGTCATTTTGGCCTTTACTCGTTCAAGTTAATACGACAAAAATAAAAATACGTACGTCTCACGCGTAATACCATGACGTTCGACCTTCGCAATTTATCACCCTTAAGTAGGCATGCCTCCTCAAATAACCACACTTTTGACCTCACTTTTTTTCTGATCAGATTAGTGACCCGGCCTAGGGCCTACCTATACTGAAAACCAATGCACACCACTGGATTCTATACACCCTAGCGTAGAAACTTTTAATCGGTTATTTAAAAAAAAAAAAACAGCTGCTTCATAGCAAAGTGTAATTCCTACGCTGCCAAAATGCAAAAAAAAAAAATGAAAAATGTAAAGCAATTTTTTTTTAATAACCGTCCAAAATAAATAACGCCGGGGGAGCGTCTAGACTAATGTACCGAATCTATGGTAACAGGTTGCGTGTTGATGTCCCTGCCATCCTGTATGTAACCTTGTTACAAATGGAAAATTATGACACCCTGTATATTGACCTTGTCACAAAAAAAAAACTTTGCCCTTTAATTTTGCAGAGAAGGGGGTAATCTTAACTTTAGATTCTGGACTTTATAGCGAAAAAAATAAAGTTGAATTTCATTTGTACTCACTGTTGCGTGCAAGGCGGCATGTTTAAAGGTTGGCTCGGGAGCGGTAAAGGAGTTATGCTCACGGCAGTGCCTGAAATCGATACAAGAACACAAGTAAGTCATGCGAATTTGGTTTCGTAGGTAAAGCGAATACTTAATATTATCCAGTAAACCAAATGGTCAGAATGTTATTAGGATGAATATATCATCAAAATAACACGCATTTATATTTGCACTAGCATCTGCCTGCGACTTTGTTCGCGTGGAAGTCATAAGGTACACGCCTATACTGAAATAACAACCACATTTTCCCTGTTTTTCGTCAGTATTCCGCTTTGTTAACTTTTTTTTGTTAGCTTATGCTGTCCCACTGCTGGGCAAAGGCCTCCCCTAAAACCTTCCAGGAACTCTTTTCCCGCGCCACCTCGAACCAGCCGTCGCAGTACGCGTACAACGGGGCAATTGCGTAACATAATATCAATCGGAATCGGTTTCATTTTGACAGTTCAACTACATTCATTGCGCTATTTATGTGTTGAGCAGACCAATTTTTCCTACTTATCAAGCAATGGATTAGCAATTTGCTTCAAAATGATTCAGATTCCTATTAATAGTGTGTTCCGCAATCTGGGTGCTGGTCATCTTTTTAACCCCCGCCGACGCAAAAACGACGGGGTGTTATAAGTTTGACGTGTCTGTGTGTGTGTGTGTGTGTCTGTCTGTTACATCGTAGCTCCCGAACGGATGAACCGATTTTGATTTTGTTTTTTTTGTTTGAAAGGTGAATTAGTCGCGAGTGTTCTTAGCTATGTTTGAAGAAAATCGGTCCAAGATGGCCGCCGCCACAAAATGGCGGATTACATATTTTTTCACAACTCCCTCTATATGGGTATCAAATGAAAGGGCTTGACAAGTAGAATACCAAACACTATCATAAATTTCAAAACCAAGATGGTCGCCACCACAAAATGGCGAATTATATTTTTTTTTCACATTTCCCTCAATATGGATATCAAATGAAAGGGCTTGACTAGTAGAATACTATACACTATTACAAATTTCAAATCCAAGATGGCCGCCACCAGAAATGGCAAATTCACAGAGGAATACGTTAGTATGGAATGAACGCCAACGACCACGAGTACCTAACTAGCTTCGCTTCACTGTGGTAAAAAAATACGTACAGCTGCGCAGATTTTGGCGAGTCACGTGTCGATCTTATAGCATGTTTACTAGTAATATATTATTATAAAGTTTAAAAAGCAAGAAATAAAAGTTAAATTAAAAATTTAAAAAACCCCGACTCAAACAAAAACCTCTAAAAACTAAAATAATAATATATATTAGCCCTTTAAGTTTAATATAAGTTGCAGGAAATATTTTGATCCAAGCGTCCTCATGTCGGGGGACGGCTAATGAGAACGCCAAACAGATGAGGCTTAAACCTAGCAATAATTAATGTAGCTATTGTAGAAAACATAACTGCTGTTAACTTCCAATTTTCATTAGCCGTCCCCCGGCGTGAGGACGCTTGGATCAAAATATTTCTTGCAACTTATATTAAACTTAAAGGGCTAATATATATTATTATTTTAGTTTTTAGAGGTTTTTGTTTGAGTCGGGGGTTTTTTAAATTTTTAATTTATTCAGCTTAAAGCTATTATTTTTGGCCAAACATACCTATAGCCCTAGCCACGACTCCCGCCTCCCCTTCCAAGTCGAAGTCTTGCTGGTACCCAACCACTGCGTTGGCTCCCAGTTCAGCTGCCTTCAGTCCTACTAGACGTTGGACCTGTGATCAGAAGTCATAATCATTATCATCTGCCCAGCCTTTTCCGAACTATGTTGGGGTCGGCTTCCAGTCTAACCAGATTCAGCTGAATACCAGTATACTACATGGAGCGACTACCGATCTGACGTGAACCCAGTTAAGTACTAGCACACCCCGGACACTCCATACAACGCTCGCAAAATAATTACCTATTACTACTACATAAACAAATGACGTTTGTACACGTGCAAATGTTTGCGTGAACTCTAGTAGGGTTGGCTGTCGTGCGTAGCGTAAAAAATGGCGCGGAAAGCGAATGTCGACGGGCGGCGCTGCCCGAACGTGTGCATTATTATAAAGTGACCTTGTAGTTAAATTTTTTATAAGTAGTTGGGTTCGTAATGAAATAAAAACACTAAAATATTTTCGATTTAATGACTTATCTCTAAATAATCGGTTATTAAATCGCATGGTATTAAAATGCGAAATCTTACAAACAGTTTATGTAAATACAAATTCGGAAAAGCATCACAATATCATACCATCGTGATCAAAACTCAAATAAAACTTTTAAATCGCAAAATTGTGAGTTTATGTCAGTACTGTAGTACAGCACTGCGGTCCGCGAGCGCCCTTGTTAAAGTGGGTGATCGACGGGCGAGCCGTATACCGCGGTTTTGGAGACGACGGTTTTTACTCGCGGAGTCGTGGCTCGTAGGTGCTGATCGACTAGCGAGCAAAACAGTCGAGTGTGAACCGCAAATGAGGCAATATGTCTTGTTCGAAGATTGAAGTTTTGTGTTACCTAGGTATAGCATACCACGAAATGAATAAAAAACAGCGAAGACGCCCTAAAGTTTGGGTTAAAAGTTGGATTCAAAGAAGACAACAGTTGTCGTATACCCATTTGTCGCGGAAAACTGTCGGCTCGGCTCGTCAGTGGTGATCGACACGCGGTCTTGCGCAGCGTGCCGAGCAAAAAATTAAACATAACTTACGAGCCACGAGCCGGGCTCGTTGGTTTTTAATTTGCGGTATTGCAATGATCCACGGGCGAGCTTTACCGACGAGCCATAAAACGGTGGTTTTACTCGCCCGTCGATCATGGCCTTAAAAGAGTCGGCGACGAATACCTCGAAGTGCGGGGTGAGGTGCGGTATCTGATATGAGTGCGGGGAAGGGAGTGTCCTTTCTGTACGTAGTACTATTAAGTATTCTGTGGTACTAGGTAACACAATACTCCTTGGTAAGCCTGGTTGTCAGACTTTCGGGCCTCTGACTACCCGTAACGATCAGAAATAAAAGCATTATTAATTAAGACTTAAAGACTTCGAAATTAGAGCATGTTAACGAGAAACACCTCGCGATGACATACTAATGGGTTTGGCACTCCTATTGTGAAGAAAGTTTTGGCAGAGAAACATTATAATTATTATTATTAAGTGTGAAAGAAAAATGAGATCGTTTAAAATTTTACGCTAGTGTCATGTGCTCAAACTATGGTTTCAGGTTAAGCTACGCTTGCCGAGGTTGGTCTGTGGATGGGTGACCATCTTTACATACCGAGACCCCTCCGTGCCTCGGAAAGCACGTTGAGCCGTTGGTCCCGGCTGTCATTCGTGGATCTTTGACAGTCTTTGCGGGTAGTCAGAAGCCCGAAAGTCTGACAACCAGTCTTACCAAGGGGTATCGTACTTATTACCCAGTAACTGGGTTGTGGAGGTCAGATAGGCAGTCGCTCCATGTAAAATACTGGCATTCAGCTGCATCCGGTTAGACTGGAAGATGACTCCAACAAATTTGGGAAATAGCTAGGCAGATGATAATGATGATCTACCAAATAAATATTTATGTAAGTAGGTTAATTGAAATTTATCCAGGGGTGGTAAAATTTGTTTAATCATGTAGAAGCACAGATATAGACAGACCTAGATAACGCAAGTATTACGATCTGTATGAGAATCAAGCGTGCCATTTTTTGACTACCTATTATGACCGTATGACGTCACAAGGACTATTTAGTGATGGGAAAATCAAATCGATTCAAAGACGCCGCCGCGTGGCCGACCCTAGGCTAATGAGATGATGACCTTGTACAAAAATGTACGCATTGATATATTTAAGTCCATGGTGGAACCATAGACTTGGACATGGACTGACACAACTGGAATGTAAGCGCTTAGTTAGACCTTTACTTTGATTTAGTTGTATAGCTCCAGGGTAAAAGGCTCGTCCAAATAATTACCAACGCTCTTGTACGGTCGAACAAGCTATTTGGTATACAGGCAAAAATATTCATCTTTCCACTACACAACCAATATTTAGTTTTATTTTGTGCGTTATAACGTTTTCAGCTTATGGCATCCTTAATTAAATAGAGTGGTATAAAAGAATTGACTAACTCAGCACACCATTGTTTAAAACGTAGTTGCAAGTTAGCTGCCTGTATACCAAATAGCTTGTTCGACCGTACCTATTGCTGTATTTTGTTTCGAGTAGGAGTGGCGATGGACACGTGAGACATTTCAACTTTATCTTAGTTGGCAACGCATCAGATAATGTATATATCGATAAGCTACGGTAACAACTTTCTATAGCTGTTTGCTAAAGATAAAGAGAAATTGACACGGTACACGGTGGGCTGAAAATCGGCTTTCATAGACTTAGGCATTTTATTTTGCAAGTGCCAGTTTTTATGCCGGATATCACTTCTATTAGTTATAACAATATACAAAAATGACACCAGAATTGATTCTGCACAAAAACGAAGGAATTATAATTTTTTTACGAAAATTTTGTATGGAGCTAGTATGAAAAATCGAAATATCTCTAAAACGGCAGGGATAACCGTAATATCCTTATAGGAGGTTATAGTACTAATTATTTATGATTTTTTGACATACGTTACATAATGGTTGTAGATTCCGTTTTTTTTTTAAAAATCGTCAAAATATTTTTATTTATTTTTACATATGAAACTGTTCAAAACGATCCGTGAACTGTGTCAAAGTTAAGAACATCGTTAGGAAGCATGCTTTTTCCCCAAATATTAAGAATATGTGATAAAAAATAGACTGTAAATATATACTTTTATTGATAGGTAATTTAAATAAAACAAAAGTAACAAAAATAATATCTAAGTGCTATAAATTCAATTATACAAAATATTTGAAACAATAATCTATGAAATTATTAACTAAACATATTAGTACAATAAACTAACATAACAAATAATTAAATTTTACAAATTTTCTTTACAACTTTCGTTGTCGGACTCCAATTCCGAGTCACAATCCAGATTGGATATACCTACAAACTCGAACTCAGTTTCCGGAAACTGTATTAGGTCGAGAGTTTCAGCAAAAAAGGTTGTCTTCCTTTTTAACCGACTTCAAAAAAAGGAGGAGGTTCTCAATTCGACGGTATGTTTATTATTTTTTTTTGTATGTTTGTTACGCGATTACTCCGTCAATTGTGGACCGATTTTCAAAATTATTTTTTTGTTCGAAAGGAGATACTTCTGAAGTGGTCCCATAGTCACCAAGCCAGGATCTGATGATTGGATCCTGGAGAAATCGAAGGAACTCTTCAAATATTATAGGCACACCTATAGCGATTTGGGTATTTTTTATAGTAATTCGTGCATTTGCTCTCGTAAAGTACCATTTGGTGAAGTGGAACTGATGATGAAGACCACAGATGGACACCGGAACTACTCAATAATATTTATGTATTTCACGGGTTGCGATTCGATTACTTTAATATGATTGCTAAGCAATTTATGCTCGCCACGATGTGAATGGTAATATGGAGCTGATGGTGGACCAGGAGAACTCCACCACCACCAGCACCATCAAATCCCCACTTCGATATCAGCTTTAACTGCTTATTTTCCACATTATCAGAAAGACTTTGAAGAATCCGCTTCACCGTGATGTCAAGTAAAGCTTGAAGTGTAATTCTAGCTGATGAATCCGTAACTGACACTGATTGATTAGGAGGGTAGCATGCAAGCTTAGTTTGTTGCAGTTGATAGTAGGATGGGTAAATATCCTTAGCACCTTCCCGAATGGCAGTCTCTCGCAACGTAATATTTTGCCACTTTGAGAGCTTAAGTGATAGAAGCAATCCAAGTGCTTTCTCTGGTGTAAATTATACTGTTTTCACTGGTTTCTTAATGCTTTCATAGATTTTAACGGCAGCTTCTGAATTTTTGATCATATATTCGATTACAGATGCGATATCTTCATACCCTTCATCTTTTAAACGTGCCGCAGCTGCATATGCCAATTCAAAGGAATTCTCGCCTATGTGCTCACTAGATCTTCTCTTTTTCAGTTTGCTTCCTCTGGGAAGCAAAAAGGTCCCGAAAACCATTCAAAGATCTGTCTTTGAATGGTTTTCGGGACCTTTTTGTCATTGTTCCAACGGTCGATGATGTCGAAGGTTCTGGAGAGACTGAGCGTGCTCTTGGTATCTCATCAATAGTTGGTTCTTGATTTATTAAAGTTTGCACGCAACTTGGCCAATCAATATTTGCTTGCAGCCACTCTCCGTACGCATTTCACATTCAACAACAAACAATTTTATTCCCCTATCTTTCAAAAAGAAGCGTCAGCATGGGCACTTTGACACTGATATTCAACTATTTGGTATTGTTGGAAATCTTACAAGATCAACAAGATACTACACACCTCTGTCTAGTTCTTCAGGTCTATAGGGGTGATGCTATTTTATGTTAAGAGTTGTTAAAGCTCTGAATTCTTCAACTTAAACACTAAAAAGAACGTTTCATATGTAAAAATAAATAAAAATATTTTGTCGATTTTTAAAAAAAAAACGGCATCTACAACCATTATGTAACGTATGTCAAAAAATCATAAATAATTAGTACTATAACCTCCTATAAGGATATTACGGTTATCCCTGGCGTTTTAGAGATATTTCGATTTTTCATACTAGCACCATACAAAATTTTCGTAAAAAAATTATAATTCCTTCGTTTTTGTGCAGAATCCATTCTGGTGTCATTTTTGTATATTGTTATAACTAATAGAAGTGATATCCGGCATAAAAACTGGCACTTGCAAAATAAAATGCCTAAGTCTATGAAAGCCGATTTTCAGCCCACCGTGCGGTAGGAGAAAAGGTGGCCTAAAACACTTCTACATGATTAAACATATTTTAGCGCCCTCATAAATATTTATTTGGTAGATCATCATTTGCTTAACCTTTTACCAAATATATCGGGGCCAGCTTCCAGTCTAAACAGGTGCAGCTGAATACCAGTATTTTACATGAAGCGACTGCCTATCTGACTACCGCAACCCAGTTCGTATTATACGATACTTACCATTGGTAAGACTGATTGTCAGACTTTCGGGCTTCTGACGACGATTTGGTAAATAGTTTATACAAATCGGATGTGCAATTTCAAAACCTAGCAACTGACATCTAAAAAAGAATCAACAACAACGATTTTTTTGAGAAATGTCAGTTACTAGGTTTTGAAATTGCACAGCCGAAATGCTGTGATCGAAAATGGCATAAAATTACAACGATAGTAGCTAGCCGGACATGTTGTAACGAGCGTTCTGTAGCTTAACTGTATAGAAAAAAGTTGGGCCACTTAGAACACATAATCTTGCAAACACATACCTTTTTTTATGGATGGGAAATCATCAGTGTCAGACTCTTACTAACTAAAACCCATCCGTGTTCCTTTTTTAGCCCTTTATGTTCCGGGGAAGCGGTAACCCTTTCGGACAATCCCGCACTCCCGGCAGGCTTCGGCCCTGGCAGGCCCCTTCCTTTTTGCTGACATCTCTTTGAGGCGCGCGTGAAACACGCACATGCCGTCCGGCACGGGTCTGGTCCTGATCGGACGGTGAGCTACCCGCAAACACATACCTGATTGCTAAGCTTGATAAACGCCACTTGTCTCGCCTCGTTGGATGCCCTCGGTGTTCTGATCTTATCAATCCACTGGTATTCAGGATCATCATTGACCACCAGCTCTTCAACAAACCCGTGGATGGAAGTGGCTCTGTACCCAGGAGGTATCGTCGGACCTGAGGGTGGAGGAACAATTTGAGTTGTTCTAAAATCAACATCAGTTGGAAAAAAAAATCGATGACATGTGTGTGACATCTACCAACCCGGCCGGGGCCCGCGTGGTAGTTTACAGCCCACTCCCTCTCGAAGAGAGGAGGCTTGTGTCCCACCAGTGGGAACATTATAATGTTCCCACTGCTGGGAACCTATAGACTGACTAGCTGCGCCCCACGGTTTCACCCGCATAAGTGTCGATCCCGTGGGAATATCAGGATACAAACTTTCCTATGTCCTTCCCCGGGACTCAAGCTATCTCTATACCAAATTTCATCTAAATCGGTTCAGTGGTTTAGGCGTGAAAAGGTAACATACAGACAGACAGAGTTACTTTCGAATTTATAATATCAGTATGGATAGTATGGATTAGTATGGATATCTACCAACCCGCCCTGGGCCCGCGTTGTAGTTTACAGCCCACTCCCTCTCGAAGAGAGGAGGCTTGTGTCCCAGCAGTGGGAACATTATAGGCTGATTATGATGAACATAGTAGGTATTTGACATGTGAGGTTTACTTCTACAACAGTGCCATTTAATACTGCTATTAGAAAGACTATAAATTGTATTATGACTTAACGAAGTACAGTCAGCATCAAAATTCGATTAACACATCATTTTTACATGTTATTAAATTGACAACAACTTTTTTCAATAAACTGATTTTTAGCTTGTCACATAATAGACAAGAGTACCTATATATTCTAAAAACATTTCTTCTGCTGCAATTTTGAACAAATATTTTGCTCAATAACTAAGATTAAAAAAACTGAACTGTTAATCAACTTTTGATGCTGACTGTACCTATAACGCAGCTGTGAGATATTCTTATCAATATTGAATTGGAATAGTGCCAGGAACCTGATTTCGGAGAAATATCATAAAACCTTAATTATTATTAATGGCCGTGACGGAGGTAAACAGTGAGATGATGACTTTAAAGTTTATTGAAATCAAAATACAGACAGTCCTACTAATATCTATATCCATACTTAGTATTATAAATTCGAAAGTAACTCTGTCTGTCTGTATGTTACCTTTTCACGCCTAAACCGCTGAACCGATTTAGATGAAATTTGGTATAGAGATAGTTTAAGTCCCGGGAAAGGACATAGGATACTTTTTATAGATAGATAAAACGTTTGTTTATCCCGATATTCCCACGGGATCGAGACTTATGTGGGTGAAACCGCGGGGTGCAGTTTAATATTATAAATGCGAAAGTGTGTCTGTCACCTCAGTGTGTGTTTGTTACCTCTTCACGCTTAAACCGCTGGACCGATTTAGATGAAATTTGGTATAGAGATAGTTTGAGTCCCGGGAAAGGACATAGGGTAGTTTTTATCCCGATATTCGCACGGGAAAATTATGCGGGTGAAACCGCGGGGCGCAGCTAGTATTATAAATGCGAAAGTGTGTCTGTCACCTCAGTGTGTGTTTGTTACCTCTTCACGCTTAAACCGCTGGACCGATTTAGATGAAATTTAGTATAGAGATAGTTTGAGACCCGGGAAAGGACATAGGATAGTTTTTATCCCGATATTCCCTTGGGAAAATTATGCGGGTGAAACCGCGGGGCGCTGCTATTGTCATATATATAAATAAATGTGAAAGTGTATATGTTTGTTTTACTCAATCACGCAAAAACAGCTAAACGGATTTGGATGAAATTTGGCACACAGGTAATTTATAACCTTGATTAACACATAGAATACTTTTTATCAAGGTAAACGCAGGCAGAAGAACACTGCAGAACGCGGTCAGAAGGTAGTACTAAATAAATTGGTTTCAGAATAACTATTGTTCTACTCTTGGGTAAACTAATTTGTAAACATCTGCATTTTCTAATTCGGATGTTAAAGTGTGTGACTTTTAATGGTATTCACGCGACGCAAAACTAGTCAGTATATTTAGCAACACAAAAGAACGTTCTACAAATAAGATTTTGAATATGCTACTCCAAATCAAACAAAGGCGAACCGAGCATCGTTAGTGTACCTACTTTATCTGTTAAACATGACAAATATAAAACCCAGCCAGTCGCAAACCACAGCTGGACTGGCTGGCTTCAATTCAATTTATTTAATTAGTAGCAATTCACATTTCGTATAAGCCAGCATGAAACATAAGTATTAGAAGTAAGTCCCAAGTTACGCCACAATCCAGTCTTCCAAATCGTCGTCCGTCGAGGACTTCCCATGCTATATGCTTACCGACTGGCGGTCCCCACTTCATAACTCGACATACTTTTTTTTTTTGTGGATGAGAAATTATCAAATGACCCCTCCCGCTCTGGGTGGAGCGGAAGGGAGTGTCAGACTCTTACTGACTAAAACCCATCCGTGTTCCTTCCTTAGCCCTTTATGTTCCAGGGTAGCGATAACCCTTTCGGACAATCCCGCAACCCCGGCAAGCTTCGACCCTAACAGGCCCCGTCCTTTATGCTGACATCTCTTTGAGGCACGCGTGGAACACATTCGCGCCGTCCGGCACGGGGCTGGTCCTGATTGGACGGTTCGACAGACGTACTTACAGTGAAAGAACTGCACACCACAGCTGGAAGTCTTGTACTTGTTGAAGTCTGAGAACAGCTCCACCTTGACAATGACGTTAAGCTCGCCTCGGATGCCGTGCATCGTATCGAACACAGGGATCCAGCCCGACATTACCGCACCTGGGAATACCATTGAGAAGATTACGTAAGAATAACCAGAGTTGCATTAAGACAGAAGAAGACATCAGAAGACCCCACTGACCGCTGGCCTTACAATTTTCTTTTTTGTTTCTGTGTTTGTTTACTAACAATAGTTTTTAATTGGACCTAGTTGGCATTAAAAAACAAAAATTTAATTTAATTTAATTAAAAGAGCTTCTACAAATGATGTTACTTATAGGTCGCCCGATCCAACCTAGAAAATGTGCAAAAAATCCAAGTAATTTTTTCAGCTTGCATTGAGTCTTTGAAATTATAGAAGGCGCATTAGAGCCAATGGAACACCTGTGGATAGATCGCTAGTTGTTAGAGAAAATACTGGTCTTTAAAATACAATAGTGAACAATCTTACATAGTAGTGAAGTTTACTGGCTGCTAAAAACGATGCAAATAAGAATGTTTTTTTTTTTATTATGTAATGGGCCCGCTTTTGACCTCGATCACGCCTGATGGAACGAGCGTGCCCAGAAGATGCTTAAGACACTGGAACTCCCACGCATCGACGAAACACAGCAGGCTGCTTGACTGCGGTGGAAGTATAGTCGCAAACCAGGCGAGCATTAGCCCTGCCAGCGCAAGGGAAGAATTGGCCAGTTAAATAAGGTGTTGGGTGTGACTGTCCAGGATGCGCCGGGCGCTCGGTTCAGTTGAGTAACTGGCGGAACAAACTGCGCTACACGAGGAGGCTTCTTCATGCAACCCAAAAAATGAAAAAAAAAAAAAAAATCGCTTTTCTACTAATCGCTTAAACATGGATTTTTAATTGTAATACATAATCTATACCGACGCAGGTTCGTTAGTTCAGGCTTTGGAATTATTATAATTCAAAGATCTCATTCGAGTTTTTTTCTGGCCGCTAAGATAAATTAGAAGAATGACGAAAGATAGAAATGGTTTTACGTACCTCCATGCGGCGCAGCAGTACTCTTGGCATTATTAGCCTCCCTTGCCAACAGCGGTGCGAGGCTGATGACCACCTTGCCGATGGCATCATTAGCGGAGTACGTGTCATGGTCCATGAGTCGCAGCTGGAGAGGCTCATCTTGAAGCTCTGATTCGTCCACCTAGAAAAAAAGTTGTAGCGTAAACTCAAATTTATTGTGTAGGAATTAAAGTTATTTTTCCATTAATTCATATTTGTTTACATTTTTGGCAATTAAATCGCAAACGCAGTATGTATGCGAACGCGAACGAACGCGACCGAACGCAAAATGATGATATAGGATTAGTCTATAGACTGAAATATGGAAAATGAAGGGTTTCCTAGTCTGAATATGTATATTCAGACTAGGAAACCCTTCATTTTCCATATTTCAGCCATCTTGCTGCATTAGAAGAGCCTACACGAATGAATCCCGCTTAAGGGTCTCCCCACATTTATCGACGCGGAATTGGCTTAAGCCGAGTGCGTATCACCAAACTACTCGACTTATCGCCGAGCTAATAGGCAAACGGCTCGTTTCGCCGTCGGTCGGCGTCGCGACGCGTCGTCCGAGCCGAGCCGATGCGAATGGTATTAGTAACACCCTTATTACGTAGACATAAAGGCTTTTTTGACCGGTGTCAGCCGATTCCGCGTCGATAAATGTGGGGAGACCCTTAGAAGCATTTATGAGTGACGATAGAAAGATGTCGGGCTAGTGTACCCAGGACTTCGCTACTAACTTCGCTGAATAAATAAGCTTTCTTTCAAGCACAGTAGGAGCTGTTTATAGAGTAAAGTAATATTCGAGCTGACATGAGAGTATGCCTATAGAGCACTAGACTCGACATTGTCTAGGCCAGGCTTTAGGCGTCACGCTGTTTCACAGTCTAGTTAAATAGTTTCACTCGTAACGTACTTTTTGCCAAACCTGGCGAAGGTAAAACGTATCCCAAATCAAATCCTCGGAACAGTGAGGTCGCTCAGTGAAGCCTGCGAAGCTCCCAGGAAGCTTCTGTGTTTTTGGATGAGTCTGTTAGCCAGAATCTCCACGCACAAAGGACCAAATGGGAGTCCGGAGCCCCATCATCATCATCATCAACGTATCCCAAAGAGCAGCAGATCGAGGTTTAAGTAGATTTTGACTAAATCATCCACTAATGGTCAACGTGTACCTTCTAGCCGTGTTTAACATAAAATCGATGTTTGTTTAAAGGGAGCCACAATAACAGTTCTTATTGGCAAACTGACCATCATTCCTGTTTAGATGGACATTACATTAACAGATAAATATTGTTTATTAGTGCAAGTGTGCCGAACAAAGCGGAACGTGCGAGATTATTTTGGATTTATAGTTTTAAACGCATCTCCAAGGTCTGTTGGAAGTTAATGAGCTTTCTATATTTAATTATAATAGGTTTTGTTTGGATTCTGCGCGGAATGTTGTATTGATAACAAAGCGTGCCGTCAGTGTGCGAGTAAGAAAACTCGAATTTCATGTATCAAACTTAGGTAACATATAGGGAACCCTTTTGGAAAGCGATGTATGAGCCGGTCTATCCTGTAAAAATTTCCCCGTGAAAACTTAGGTGAAGTGAGCTGGCAATAGTAACAATCCCTAGCACTATCAAAAAAAAAAAAACAAGTCATGTTCTATGATATGGGTTTGGTTTCCGCACTTAGTCCTTCAAATGGACCATTGTGCGTGAGCCATGGCGGCCGTCGGTGGTTATTCCAACCAACCCACCTCCCTCCAGAAGCTGACTAGGTCTCCTGGTTTGTTGAAAATATCTGTGTATGATTTGGGTGTCCCGAGGGTTCCTGCCCCCTTATTCACAAACACTCGATATGCTTCCGTATCGTATCGAACATTAATCTTTGTTATCGTAGGAGTCTTCTCAATGCTGTTCACAAGTCCAAAACCCGAAAATTTTGTCAGTTTAAATCAAATAGACGCCCGCTATTCTACCAACAGCTATTTGCTGTTGAGGGGAAGTCAATTCAGGTTATCGAAATGTCAGGTTTTCGATACGATAGCCTGTCGTATGTTTGTGAATCAGGGCTCTGATCTGATCTGGGTGACGCCTGTGCACTCAAAGAGCACATACGCAACGGTTTCATCAGCCTCCATGCAAGCCCTGCACAGGGGACTGTCCGTTATGCCTATAGTGAATCAAAAATCATTTATTCAAACTAGGCTGAGAATCAGCATTTTCGAACGTCAAAATTACAAAAGACGGTCCCCCAAAACGCCCGCCCTTCACCACTTCCTAGTGCTTTCGCTGGGGAGAAGAAGTGGCGGAACAAACTCCCCAGCAGCACAGCTGTCTGTTCAGTTAGAAAATGATATGATGAGAGCTCACTTCAACAGACAGAATCGAACGGCTGGTCTACGATGGAACAAGCGAACCCAGAAAAAAGAAAATATGTTTATTTGCGGTGATAATGACGCAAAAAAACATAATAAAAAAAAATAAAATAAAAAGGTAGGGGGAAACACGCGAAGACCTAAGGTAGCCGGTGAAATTGTAATTTTCTTACATTTTTTGCAACTTGCACCAGTGTCAGGTTGTATGTTGATTAAAATATGATTCACGACCGTAACAAGTATGTATTAACACAATTATAATCATTAAAATCAACAATACAACCCTCTAAGTTCATTTAATCCTATTGAATGACTATTTCATGAAATATCATCAAATGTCATGTTTTCGTGGAGTTATCACAATCGCTCAGAATGTCTGTTTTGTACCCTTTCATTTCTTACATAATATTTTCGTTTTCACTACCAAATGACGTGAACAAAAGCATTTTACGATCGCGGCTTCCGGAAAATATACGCGCATCAGACAGCCACGTGTAGAAAACAACTCGCGAATTATAGTACTGCTGTGTTGAAAAACAAACGATGTTTAGTGAGGAAAGAGGACATGGTCTATAAATACAAGGCGTTAAAGCGGTATCTACAACGCCACATGCGAACAACGCGTCATACTGACGTCACGCAAATCCTGCATCTCGCAAGCAGAGTTTACCGCGCAACTAGCATAGATACAACGGCCCGACATGAATCATCGGGCAGTTGCCCGCCAGAGACAACACCCGTCTGGTCGGAGGATCCTCCCTTTTCTATAGAGTATGAGTGAACTTTACACTCTGTTCCTATAGATGGGCAATCCACAGGATTTAAACCCGGTGCTTTTAGTAAACACCCCGAAAATTGGGTGTTAATCGGGTGTTTACCAAAAGCACCGGGTTTGAACCGGGTGGATTGCCCATCTATATCTGTTCCTCATACCTCTATAGTGTTTTTGCGTAAATGTCGTAGAAGGAGTCAAGATATTAGACCAGCTGAGCAGAGTATGACATCGGCTTGTGTATGCCTGTACCTACTCCTCGATGGATTAGCTACAGGGGTACCCCTGTAGCTAATATAAAATATAAAATATAGCACACCCACATTTCGCCAGTCATAAGAAAATTCCAGTACCACTGTACCCGAAATAGGAATTAAATCCAGAACCTCAAGCTCAGCAGTAGTGCTTGCGACCACCAGACCAACGAAGAGCAGTAAAAACAAGATAATCAGATTTGGCAAGAGGAGTTCCAATAAATTATATGTCCTGTCTGTACAACGGTTAAGCTGGCCAAATCGCGTTAAGGGTGTCGAATTGGTTTAGATTTCATTTTACAGAGGACAGGGATGGATGGCGGTCGCTTTCGTTACGGTCCTAGATGACTTTCTATTAAATTAATCGGCGTTAATTTTTTCCTCAACTGCGCCGAATCTTCCGCGATAAAACGAGATTAAACCATCAAGATTAATCATACATGAAAGCATAAAACTGCGCAAAAAACCGGGCATCTAATAAAACACCATTTGGCTTCCATCCAAATCAATATTGAATCATTGGATACACACATTGTGGAAATGCACAAACAAATAGTTCGTAGACGAGCGCCAGACGTGGACGCGAAATACTGGCAACCAATTGCACATAGCAAACGACTCTGTGACGTCATTGTCAACGACGCCAAATATTCTGGCACGTTGCGACGATTATCAAAATTGTGAGGCGAGTATTCGGAGTATGTTGGGTCTTCTATATCTATAGATTTTGGGCGCAAGGTCTGCTATTTCGATGATTTGTAATGTCTTCATCCTCTGTTGTGTCGATATGAGGTCGAGATTACCTTTCACAATTATTTTACTTCTGACAGCATCCTTATCAACAAGAAAAGATCACTCATGCAAAGACTGAAGGAAGATAAGCCAATCAGCCAAGTTGGCAGTGGACTGTCTGTCAAACGCTGGACGTCGGAAAAATAAAACCATTAGTGAAGGGATTCTTCAGTAGACTGTATAAACAAGCAAGCTCGACTGTGAAGCAATAATTGCTGCTTATCTGCAGCATGCGACGCCAAATTCTGTTCTTCCGCTGTTTTGGAGTTGGACTGTCCGAAATCATTTAGGGACCTAGTTATTGTGCCAATTCCTGTGCATTTTTCGCAGCCATGATTTTGGTGAGACTAAATATAATAACTGGGAACAGGAGCATAGTTTTGCACTTAGACCATACAGATTTTCATGATTTCATGTTATCATTATTGCGCAAATGCCTACGCAACAAAGTGATAAAATCTGCCGAATCTCACAAGTAACAACGCCCACAGAAAGAGAATTAGCTCTTTAATTAATTTTGGCTTATTTTATTTTTATTTAATATTTGAATTGTTGTTTTTTCTCATCTTTTCGTTATGGACGCTTTTAACGTTCTGCATCGTTCTCACATGTATAATTTTTAACGTGAATGATGTAACCAAGACTTTGTAACCATATTATTTTGATTTAAAAGAGTGTCCATGGAGTTTCTTGCCCGTTCTTCTCCATAGGTACCTACGCTTTGGAATGGGCAACTAGCTTCATCTTTCTGACTGACCGACCCCTTGACAATTCAAAAGTGCCTGTAATTGGTTTAATTGAAATAAATGCTTTGAGTTTGAGTTTGAGTTTGAATTAATTTTGGTTTCATTTTCGTTGGATCCCACTTTTGAATCCCGGTTCAATATTTTTGACGTTGGATCCCACAAAACATGATTCTAGAAACCGTCACATGGGATTATTATATCAGCTGTTTTTAGTAGGTATGTTTTACATTGTTAGAGACGGGATTTAGACGTGTGTAAAGTGTAATAATAATTATTATTTATTTAATTCAGACACAGTGATCCATATACTTAATTATGTTTATTTTATTTATTTGGTCTACCAACAATTCGATGGCAGCAAAGTAGAAACGGACATGTACAAAATCACAATTTTACAGGATAGCTGATTTAGTAAAAATTAATTAAAAATTGTCCTTATTTACGTGGCAGATTTTCTTAATTATTATGAAATTTTAAATAATTTTAATACAGACTTGTAGATAGGGTTGAAATAAGCTCATTTTTGTAAAAAAAAACATTTTCGCAAAAATGTAGATGTCCGTTTCTACTTTGCTGCCATCGAATTGTTTACACTAATTAAGTTAGTTATACTTAAAAATTATGTTAGTAACCAAAGATTAAAATACATGCCACAATTATTATTATTTTTGTAAAAATGGATGTTGATTGTGTAAGTATTAACTTAGTCGAAAGCAATGACAATTTGCTCCGATTGTTACAATTCAAGTGAACCTTACGATGTTCCGCTACTCGAATCGCGCCATAATATAGCTTCTTAGCGGAATTCGTTAAGTTGGTTTCCCATCATTATTTTCGCGGCGGAGGTGTGATAATACCCTGATTACACCTACCGAGTAGAGCTGCGAGAGAGTAAAATGTTCGAAGTAAAATGTATGAACGCTCGGTCGAGGGCACTCTCGCGCCACTGTACTCGGCAACGTTACATGTAAAGGCCTATTCAAAGCTAAGCGGTATTCGCTGCCGCTGTGGGTAGAGGTACATACCGCGTGCATTTCGCTCAGGTATTTAGTATCAAGTTCAGCGGCTACAGCGACCTGAGCGGTATTCACTGCCGCTGTGGGTAGAAGTGCATACCGCGCGGGTTTCGCTCAGGTATTTAGTATCAAGTTCCGCGGCTAGAGCGACCTGAGCGGTATTCGCTGCCGCTGTGGGTGGGTAGAAGCCGTGCGGATTTTGCTCAGGTATTTAGTATCAAATTCCGCGGCTAGAGCGACCTGAGCGGTATTCGCTACCGCTGTGGGTAGAAGTGTATATCGCGCGGGTTTCGCTCAGACATTTAGTATCAAGTTCCGCGGCTAGAGCAACCTGAGCGGTATTCGCTGCCGCTGTGGGTAGAAGCCGCGCGGGTTTCGCTCAGGTATTAAGTACCTATCAAGTTCCGCGGCTAGAGCGTGAAATCCGTTTTGGTGTGAACAGTAATATTACCGCATACCCACTCGGTTTTCTCTACCGCAGACGGTAGCGAATACCGCTTAGGTTTGAAGAGGCCGGTCCACATGCAGAATTCGCGTTACACTTACATTATACGATAAATTCCGGATTTAACACGTCTGGACTCAACTTTACTGGTCATAAAACATGTTCGAAGGTCGCCTTTGACACCTCTTTGGTCAATTAATTTGAATGTGTCTTTGTTTGCCAGCTCGTTAGCTTTATTGTCGCTTTTCTTTTGTTATTGTTTACAGTTCAGCTGGCGTTCTATTGGCGTGTTCGAGTTCTGTAGCGAATTGCTGCGAGTAAATATGTAAGGCTGCCATCAGACGGACTGCATCGCAGCAAGCGCGCGCAGTCGATATATTCAACTGCATGCAGTTGTACGTTCGACTTCGTTCAGTCATGATATTCACCACACATCCCACCTTTTTTTACCGAAGAGTATGGCAGAGGTACACATACACCTCGTTGGATGAGAGAAGCACAAAACCGGTCGAAGTGGTGCTTGGGGGAGGCCTATGTCCAGCAGTGGACGTCTTTCGGTTGAAATGATGATACCTATAGTATACCTACATTTCGCCAGTCATGTTTAAGTCCCATTTAATATCACACTAATATTATAAAGGCGAAAGTTTGTGAGTGTGTGTGTGTGTTTATATGTTTGTTACTTCTTCACGCTCAAACGGCTGGACCAATTTTGATGAAATTTGGTATAGAGATAGCTTGAGTCCCGGGAAAGGACATAGGGTACTTTTTATCCCGATATTCCCACGGGATCGAGACTTATGCGGGTAAAACCGCGGGGCGCAGCTAGTAAAAAATAAATGTAGAGAAGTATGAAAGAAAAAGACGCGTTGCGCCGACCCCAAATAAATTGGTATAAGGGCAGGAATATGATGGTGATGACTCTGAACAGAATAATTTTTTTTTCCGTTAGCCTGTGCTGTCCCCACTGCTGGGCAAAGACCTCCCCCATTTTCTTCCATATTTCCTTGTGTTTCAAGCATGCTGATTTTTTGCTGTGTTTGATGAAGATCAAACACAGCAAAAAATCAACATGCTTTAGAATCAGGCCTCTGGTGTGAAGACACCAGAGGCCTGATTCTCTTTGTCACAATGAACGAAACCGCGCGAAACGAATGCGAGATTGGCGTGATTTGCTAAGGAATTGACATGGTTTCGAAGTAAGGAATTGTTAAGTGGTCATAGCGAATTAGGGCCTTGTCCACGATTACACTTCATCAATTCATACCTACTTACTTATTATATTACTTAAAGTAGCCGCTGCCCGCGACTTCGTCCGCGTGAAATTCTTTTTTTTTTTAAATAAATTACTCCTTATTACATCAGCTATGTGCCAGTGAAAGTCCCGTCAAAATCGGTGCAGCCGTTTCAGAGATTAGCCAGAACAAACAGACAGACAAAATTGTAAAAAATGTTACTTTGGTATATAATGTACCGTGTATACATCCATATGCATTTGGTAAAAAGCGGTTATTACCCGACTACGGCGAAGCAAAAAGGAGGGTTATGATTTTGACCGGTATGTCATGTATGTTCATCTGTTCCCTCATAACTTCTAAACTAGGTACTTGTAATAATTGGACAAATGAGGTATCGTTTTAAGCGTCTTGATCGTCCGCTGGTTATAGGCTATGTGACGTCACATTGAATTGAATATGGCGCCCTCTAGCGGAATAAAGTCATGATCTAAAATTTTTTTTTTTAAATTCATGCCTTGTTGCGTAAATGAAAGGGCTTAATTAGCACATTTCAAAAATATAAATATTACGGACATAAGCCCCAAAAATTTTAAATAAAAAATAAGTTTAAAAACTAAAACCCGACTACTGAAAAGTATGAAGTACTTCCCATGGTTGCATGCTACCATAGCTTATAATATGTTAGTACAGCAGAATGCAACCACGGGAAGGTACTTTCTTGTTTCATACTTTTCAGTAGTCGGGTTTTAGTTTTTAAACTTATTTTTTTTTTAATATTACAAACAGACATTCCAATTTTATTTATATATAGATGTATAGATTTAGAAAATGTGACAGTAAATCTGTTTGTCTGTCTGTCTGTATGTTACCTTTTCACGCCTAAGCCGCTGAACTCAGTTAGATGAAATTTGGTACAGAGATAGTTTGAGTCCCGGGAAAGGACATAGGGTAATTTTTATCCCTATATTCCCACGGGATCTAGACTTATGCGGGTGAAACCGCCAGGCGCAGCTAGTTACAGATATGTAGAAATTTCACAAAGGCTGACACAATGGGCAGTCTTATTGCTAAGAGTGATATTTTAAAGACTACCTTTCAACCTTCCAATTAAAATTATTTGTTGTTTAAACATTTTATGTGCCCACTTATTCAGATTTTTATTTACTTGATTATTTAGTATGCTAAATCCCACTGTGTTCTATATTTAGATTAATTTCATTAGTTGTATTTTTTTTTATTCAGTTTGGTTCTAAAGTTGTAATAAGAAAGTATCCAATATTTATTTCTTCAAATACCTATAAAGTACCCACTGTTAAAAAAAAATGCTTAGTAAGTACTGACTTAGTATTCTAATACTAATCATATAAGAATACTTTCGGAAAACATAAGAAAACTTAGTCAGATATTTTTACACATAATTTTCAAGAATCATGAATAAAAACCACCTGTTTGTGACAATACAACATTGTTTTATAAACACTGGCCACAATATGTTTGCTATTGAGATGGAAACATCAGAGACAGCTGTATGTACCAGCAAATATCCCCCATGTAACATCATGATTTTCAAAAAACGTTTAAAATATGAAGAAATTTACAAACCTCAAATCGGTACCATTCAGTGTTGTTCCAGTGAGGGTTCAGCGACTTGCGACAGACATCAGTCTTGTGCGTGATACTCCCGAACTTTATCTCCACGAACGCATCCGTAGTGTCACTCGCTCGGTCCATTACCGGGAGGTTTCGCCCCGCTAACACCTTCACCTTTATCTTCCCAGGCATTTTCACTTATTTACACCCACACTTAACACTTAAACAACAATTTAATAATCCAATACAACCACTACGACAACATTATACAGTATATTAACACCTCTTTCAGACCAGATTAGCACCTCCGAAACTCCCTAATCAGTCCGAAAACACAACTAAATATCTTATCAGTACATTGATTTGTATAGATCACTGATATGTGATACGGTTATTTCAAGCCTGCAGACACCAGCCAAACTTTGTACAGACCACATTATCACACGAAAATCAAGTTATTATAAATGAAAACATCGTTTCGTTAAGATTTAACACACGAAATATTCGCGCACCGAATCACATTTAATTACGCGTTTGTGATATAAACACTGCACCTTGGAGCGCCCCAGCTGTATCTGAATGTTGTTCTAAAAGTATTCTGTTGGTTTATTAATAGACAAAATGTGATATTTTATAAATAAAATCGGCGAGACGAACGACACGCACAATCACAAAATGTCAAACGAAATGTCAACAATGGGCGCGTTTGGTTTCACGTTTAAATGAACAATAATAATTAGACCAATAGTAATATTTTCATCGATTTATTTTATAAAAAAATGCTGATAATAATCTCTAAGATTTTCCAGAACTAAATATTTAATTATTATCTGGTACATAACTAGTAAATTGTGTAAATAAAATTTTTGAAACACGGACGTTTTGACGGTCGTATTCATATGAAACGAAACGGTAGCGTCTGACAGGCTACCGTTTGTTGCTGCGTCCTAATCCGAATGTATGACTTGTAGTTGCACGATCAATCAAGTCGCGTTTATACGTCAAAAATAATACTAACGGTCGCTTTGATCGCTTACTCGCGCAACGATCGCTTTTGATTAGGACGCGGGGTCAAACTGCTAAGCAATTAATTTCCGTGGACTATACTTGCTTACGAAGGACACACTACTCTGCCACATGGTCTGTAGGCGTTTATTCAGATGGTTATGTTTATGGAAATAACTCGAAACGAAATATAAATGCAAGATAAAATAGAAACTTGTGATATAGTTACGAAGTCTGATGACATTCACGAATGTTTAGGTGAAGTGGTTCAGATTCACCTGTTAAACGTGTTCAAAATCAAAAGATTGTACAAGGCCACAGATTAAAAATAAATCTTGTGATTGATTACTGATTAGTGCAGAAAATGAAAGCAAGAGATTGTACCAAGCAACCTTGGAGTAGGTAGTATATAGAATTTACTGTACAATCATACAATGGATAAACAGCTTAAGGCCGTATCAACCAAAAGCGATAATCGCGTTCATAATATGTCACTTTTTGTTCGGAAAACCGAAACTCACCGAACAAAAATTTCGAACGCAGGGTCGGGAAAAAGGAAGTCGCATTTATCTGTACGAGATTTAGCGATTGTGTGGGTTCGCAACGGCACAACAACAAATAATAAAATAAAACAACAAATAATCATCGATCAATTCATTTTATTACACGATATTTGCAGTCTTATTTTCATAAACTATACACATAACTCATTAACATTCATTCACAATATTTATAGTATTATGTTTTTAAACACCGAGGTTCACAGAACTAAATGGTATCTATAATGATTACTTTATACATACAGTAAGATGGGCCATTTAAAACAGAACAAGGCGAATAGATATTTATTTTAGGCTTTCATCCTACTTCACACATAATTATATTTTGATGGTTGACAAGACTGCGTAAAAATATCTCAGTTATATTGGAGCTGGCAACACAAATCTACAGATGATGGCAACACTTTATCCTACACATCTCGAGTGAAATCCGCATTCGTATTAATGTCCAACACGCCAATAAAATTACACCAATCATTCCTTAATTGCATGTAACTTAACCCCGCGGTTTTAAATAGCCACATATTACTGTAAAGTTATGACTTACAATATATTGATAATAAATATGAACTTAATTACTAGTTGAGCCTTGCTTAGGCTGACATGGATGACATGACAGAAAGATATTATAGTTTACAAGAAGATTTACAGCTTTGACGTCACAGACGCTCTATATAAAAAATAAAACATAATAGAACACCAATAACATAGTTTCGCTTTAAAAACAGAAATATACAAAAGCTAAAATAAACTATTAATTAGTGAACAAGCATGTTTATAATGTATCCAGTAAATATCTTGTATGAAAAACTGCTGCGTTACCAGCGCTGCTTTTATTTACCAGGATATATTGGGCGCGCTGTACTTAATCGTTTTGATTTTTATCTCAACAACACAAAGTTCAAATTCGAATAAGCCACGTCATTTTAAAATGCAACGAATTCAAGCTTATAATAATGACAACTGAAACATTACAAAATCCGTTTTAAATCTTCAGCCTAGCCTATCATAATCACCTTCTTATTGTATGGCTGGATACATCCCGAATTGCCCACGACCTTCCATCCAATACATTCAAGCCGCCTTTAGATTCCCATATCAAAAATATACATACCAAAATAACTATCACCCCTAGAGAAGGCTTACAGTCCGGCCGCTGAGAAAATGCGTTTGACACCTGTCACTTTCATACAAACGAATACATACTTCGCACTGACAGGTGTCAGGCCGCATTATCTCGACGGCCGGACTGTAGTAGGGGTGTACTTACACACAGCGCTTTTAGTATAACAAATATCGTTCAGCCATCAAGCTAACCTCACACTCTTACTATCTATAATTCCGGCTTCTGAATACCTGCATAGCTTCATTTGACAAGCGTCCGTGCCGAATTAAACATGAATACATATAGGATAACCCCGCACCGGGCCCACGTGGTGGATTGTGGCCCGCTCCCTCTCACAGAGAAGAGACCTGCGTTCCAGCAGTGGGAACATTAATGTTTTCGTAGCAAAAAAAAGTTGTAACTTGGACTTTCAAAATCTCTGTTAAAAATACCTTCCAGTTTTCAGGTATGGTCCAGTACAAAAAATAAATCACAATGACGGGGAGTACAAGTGATTCTCGGCTTCGTTGAGTCTTTTTTGACACCCGTACATTTTGATAATGATTGTCGCTGACAGGACTGCGACTAGATTTTGAACGTATTAAGTTGATAATTGGCCTTCAGGTAATCTATAAAGTGTCATTTTCGACAAACAAAACCAGCAAGCTATATGACAAATTATAATAATATGATCTTTGTTTGACAATGGATTCTATTGAAAAGGTTTTCTGAAACCCGGAACAACATGCAAATAAGTAGTCTTACTAATTAATTCGTACTATGACGTCGATGTAGGGTAGTTTAGAAATATAGATGAACAAAACTTTAAGGAAGTAATTGCGTAACTCTCCAATTGCAACAGCTTTCAGTCAGAATCACAGATTAGATATACCTAGATAACGCAAGTATCACGAACTGTATGAAAACTAAGCGAGACATTTTTTGACTACCTACTATGACGTCACAAGCTCGCGCTCACCCAGCCAGCATTACACAGGACGGACTGAGCGCGAAAGTGGCGGCTTATGATTTTCGATCGTAAACTGGTGCGATTTTTGGCACGCGAAGTAGGTGTTCTTGCGTTATCTAGGTGTATCTATATCTGTGGTCAGAATGTAAATATTGCATCATTTATGTTTTAAACACTCGTCTTTTTGACAGCTACTAGTTATTGTTCCTCTGTCATTAGTGCTAAAATCAAATGCTTCACTCGAGTGACTGTTCTTTTTTACTAAATTACAATGACTAAATTGACAAAAATGAACGATCATTTGTGCCATCCATTTAATTTTTCGATCAGGGTGAAAGATAAGTGCCGAAATCCAACATTGTTGTATAGATTCACTAATGAATTCATTTTTCATGTTTGATTAATTTTGTGTTCTGACGTTTCACTTCGAGTGAACGATTCCGAATGAAAGGCAAATATAAACAACAAATGGAGCGTTTGATATCGGTTTTAAAAACTCTCGCGCGGCACCAGAACTTTTGAGCTATTGCAACAAATGTGTTACGCAATGAGGCTGTTAGTTAAGTCAAAACATTACCCTCCTTCTTGGGCAGTCGGGTAAAAACGAAATCAAAGAGTAGTCATTGTCAATCCTGAGATTCTAATCTAATAAATAGACACTGAAATACTATTAATGTTGTAGTAATAAATGCAAAATTGTGCAATTTAAACGTCAGAATACACATATAGATGTTTTTCAATTAGAAATCTAAAATATATTAAGGTTATAATATCGTTGGCACGTCTATTAGTTTATAATATCATGCTCACAAAAATTATGTTATTTGATGTCTTCGTAAAGAGACATAAGCTTTGGTGTGCGCTTGCATTACATAATTTTTTTATTCATATTTGTGGCGAAATCTACATCGCCACATTCGAACTACATATCACACTGACGTCACGCAAAATCCTGCATCGCGCAAGCAGAGTTTACCGCGCGACTAGTATATTATACAACGTCCCGACATCAACCGCCGGGCAGTAGCCCACCAGACACAACGCCCGTCTGGTCGGAGGATCCCCCTCCCTTTTATATATAGGATGATTGAACTTTGCACCGTGTTCCTCATACCTCTATGTACTCATTCTGCTTTTGGTTTTTTGTGTTTTTAACTTGTAGCAACTGCTATGCCTCGTAAATGGCGTCCATCTAGGACATACATCCCACGTTTGTTTTTTATTTTCGGTTTTATATTTTGGAACCGGTCAAAAATATATGTTATAATATTGGATACACAGTGTATTAAGTTATAAAAGAAGAGATAGAAATCGAGCCAACGACCTTCGAAAGATCATGAAGTGGGGAGATGTGGTAACAAATATGGAGATGGACAGGCAATATGGTCAGAGAGCAAAGAATAAAATGGACGATATAAATTGACGGAGTGGACTCCCGGATATAATACCAAGAGGAAGAGAGGTAGAGAAATTAGAAGGCGGTCAGATTTGCTAAGGAAAAGCGCTGGACCACTATGACAAAAATTGCAAGAGAAAGAGATAGTGGACTAGAGGAGGCATTCGTGTCCCAAGGCCACGCTAAAAAGTGAACTGCTGTTGTTTTTTTTTAACTTCTCAGGCAGCGATTCGATAAATGGACGAGTGAAATTTAAAGGACGCGTCACGTTTAGGTACATTTCGTTACATGAGAGAGAAAAAAGATATAACTCTCTCTGTTTCTCACATTGAATCTTTATTTTTTAAGAATTTTCACTATTATTGGCTATCACGTGTACAGTGCTGCACGCACATTTTATTCTTGTTTCATACTTTTTGTGAATAAAGGCTTTGAATTTGAATTGCGATACAGTGCCACTAGACCATAAATAACAATTTTGCTACAACCATCCACACAGTAAACGAATTTATGAACAATCGAAAACGGCGTTTATCCTTAAGAACCGACGTCGAGTCATAGGACGTTTTATGGGTAAGTCCTTGTTTTGTGACTGCATTTTTGGTAGCACCCTTCAAAGAACCAAGAACACCAGAACACCTAAAGCTTACATCTAATTACGAAGACTTTTAAACTATTACTAATATCGGTGGGTAACTACAATAAAATGGTAATTTAATTCATACATGCATATTAAATATAGCCTAAAGTACGGGCATAAAGCTGATTGCCCGGGCAATTCCGGTTCCCGCGGTGTTTGCCCTTATACTATCACTTATAACCTAAGTTCCAATACATGGGGTCGATGCATTATACCTAACATTTTACCATACGTAAGGCCATAACTAAAATTAACAATAAGCTTATAGCTTTAATACTACTTCACATTTTTAGTTAAATTTTAAATACATTTAGATGGTGGATTTAGAAGCAAAAATACGATTAATATATGTTATGGGTACCCCTTATTTGTAGACGCGTACTATTAATGTTATGTGACTAAACCACTAAATAAATATATTGCCGAGTATATAGAGAAAGGTCGAACAGCTTGATGTCATACTCAAACAAAGCTATCACTTATTTATTACATCTAAGGGCCAAAGCACACACGCTACTATTTGCATCGGCGATCGGCGATTCAGCTGCTTTTTAGAAGCTAAATGCAGCGACCAAGCATTCCACACCGCACACATAAAAACGCCAAACGCGGCGATTCAGTCGCTTTTCGGAAGCTCGATACAGCGGCTGAACGCTACACTCCGCACACATTCGGATGCCGGTCGCAGCGATTTGGCATTTGCGCCAGCATCGGAGCAGTCGCTAAAACGCGCGATTCCGATACCGCGTCCGAACGCAGAGAGTCGCCAAAACGCGATGCAGCATCGATACAGCCGCAAAATCGCCGATCGCTGATGCAAAAAGTAGCGTGTGTGCTTTGGCCCTAAATCAATCTCGTAGCAGTTGGCGCTCTGTGGTTTCTGCTACAAGGGAAGAAAGTGAAGTTTTATGTCCGTGTCTATTACATCTAAAGATCATTGTTGTGATGGCAAGCACAGAAATCTTCTACTATATACAATAATTGATACTGATTTATTTAAAATCTAACACCCAGTAGCCTAAAAGCCTGAACAAGTATCTGATAACTGAATCAGCAGTTAATTCGGCTAAAAATATTTGCGACATAGTGGTACAGTCAACTTGCACTTCGAAAATTGCCCTTACTAATAAGACAAAGGCGTTGTAGTGTCAAATTTTTACCACCAATGTCTGTTTGACAAAATACCTGTTCAAAATTGGATAACTCACGGAAACTTGGACCTTTCTCTATTAAATATCTATGGTTGACCCTCCCATTTCCTTCACAAGAAAATGCCGACAGTCAAAATACGATACATGATATAAACTGTCACACATAAGGGGCGTGTACTTACAAGTCTTCGTTCAAGAAAAGATCTGACTTCGATCTTCCTTGGTACCTGTTTACTTATCCTTGACTTTCTTAAGCATCTTTCCGATGTCCTGGCTGCCTGCTGGGCTAGGACGCTTGAGTTTATGCTTCGCTGATAACTTAGGTCTGTAACCCTTGACTGGGGTCTTGCTGGGAACTGGGAACACATCCGGCTTCGAGTGACCCCCCAGTCCGTCGTAGGAGATTTCCATTTCGCGTGGAACGTTATCAAAGGATGTGATCTCCATACCGCTCTTTTTGTGGAAGATGCTGTGTTTTGTGCTGATAGTGTTTGATTTTTCTCCGATGCGCTTCTTGGTGGCGTTTTTTACGGCGTTTTGGTAGAGTTGCTCTGTTGGCTGGAAATAAAGTAGAAGATTGATTTATTTGCAAATAAAAGTGAATTATGAAATCTATACTAATATTATAAAGAGGTAAAATTTGTTTGTAAGTTTGTATGTATGGGGTAATCTCTGGAACTACCAGTCGGATTTGAAAAATTCATCTTGCATTTGATAGCCCAATTCTTGAGGAAGGCTATAGGCTATTTAACGTCACGCTATGACCCTTAGGAGCCGAAAAAAGCGCTATGGGGAAACGAAGTGAAAGAGCAGGAGACGCGGGCAAGTGATGCAATACAACGAGATGGGTCGAGGGAATAAGAAATTTCACGCGAACGAAGTCGCGGGCAGAAGCTAGTTATACTATATTTGAAATCGGAATCTAAGATAATTATCAGGTTTGGGGTACAATGTACTCCATACAAAGCTCAAATTCCATTGCAACCATTTTTTTAAGCGACTTTCTTATAACAAACCCCCGACACACTCCTACATCGCACGGACACGAAAAGCGACTTATATTCATAATAAGTTGTTAGTATAATGCTACAGTAAATAATGTTTGTTTTTATTTTATCTCCACAAATTACTTTCTTATTCTAATTTTATAATTTGTGGGAGATCTGAAGGCCAATTCTCGTAATTTAAAACATTCAAAATCTAGTCGCAGTCTCATCTTGGCGACAAATAAATGTCAAAAACGTATAAAAATATAGGGAAATTAGAGGTATATTTGACAGATTTACACTGAGATCAGACTGCAAACGTTCTTTAAATTACAAGAATTGCCCCTCTGGAGTCTAAACTAAGCCTAAGCCTGTATTTTAGAACTCCAGTTCAACTCCAGGAGATAGTTGATTAACTGGTAAAACATGTAAATTATCTAAGATTGGCTGTTCAAACTATTCACATTTAAAAAAAAACCTAAGTTGTGTGTCACTTTTTGACATACCAAATATTTAAAATGAATATTTTGCCAAATTTTGACTGACTGTACTGAAAAAAAAATGTACTATGCGAGTTTGGCAAATAACATTAAAAGTTGGCGCATATAATAAGAATTACAAAAAAAAAAAAAAAAACTATCTATTCCAAAGATTTTTTTATATTTTTCTGACAACTATTATGACTTGGCCTATTACCCGATTCCAGCTTGACGTCGACTTAAGGAACACCCTGTATAACATTATTTAAATGAATAGTATTAAACTTACTTTCGCTTTTTCAGGCAGTTTCAACGGGGCGCGTTGCAAGGCCGCCAGGGACAGCACGTTGCCCTGTTTCAAGCTCAAGTACGGAGAATCTGAGTTCTCAATGTTGTTCACCATTTCATTCTGAAAGTTAAATAAATAAACATACATTAAAATTACGCCTTCTTTAGCATTGGGTTAGGCAGAAACACCACATCCTTGTATACTTATTTAGTCCACGACTCTGCGTTCATACTCATTCGAAGGCCTCAACCGAATGACTTTCTAAAGCTGATATCAGACGCTTCACTCGAATGAATGGGTCGTTTGAGTGAATGTTCATTTATATTTCATACATTCATACTGATATTATAAATTCGAAAGTAACTCTGTCTGTATGTTACCTTTTCACGCCTAAACCACTGAACGGATTTCGATAAAATTTGGCAGAGAAATAGATTGCATCCCGGGGAAGGGCATAGGATAGTTTTTATCCCGATATTCCCACGGGATCGACACTTATGCGGGTGAAACTCGGGGCGCAGCTAGTACATACATAAATTCACGCCTTCTTCCTATCGGGATAGGTGGAAACTACAGAACGCCACCTGCTACGATCCTTATACACTCCTTTTGCCTCGTTTACGTTCATACATCAGAAGGCCAATTCTCGTAATTTAAACCGTTCAAAATCTAGTCGCAGTCTCATCTCGGCGACAAAAAATGTCAAAAACTTGTCAAAATCTAGGGAAATCAGAGGTATTTTTGACAAATTGAGACCGAGATCAGACTATGAACGTTCTTAAAATTACGAGAACTGCCCCTCTGGTCGTACACGCACGTCGGTTGCGAGCACCTGACCTTTTTGAAGAACATCGATCACCAATAAGGTAATATGTCATTTATTGATTTATGTTTAATTTCATGTTAACATGACACCAACAAAATGACATAGAATGAATGATCTGCCACATTTCATTTCATTTTTCTGTCATTCGGCGAATGAAAGAAACCGAGTGCCAAAACCCAACAATGTTGAATGTGTTCACTAATGAACTATTTTTTTTATACATTTGGCTTAAATTAGACTTCTCACTTGTTAGAGAGAACGAAAGACAAAAACGAACAAAAAGTGCAGTGTCGGTTTCTACTTTGAGTCATCATTGTACCGTCGTGAGGGATAGTGCTATTTGCCCTGTATAGCTCCATCTCTCTCTAACATTGGAACAATGGTGGCTTTAAAACTTCTTACACGCTGCGCCATTAATACCAGTTCTTCTAGGGGCGTATACACAAACCTCCGTCTTATAAATTCCGCTTTTCGCTTTTAATTATTCATCCTTTTAATATGACTTAACCTAAGAAAACTTCATAAAATAAATGCAATTAATTCCTCAATCTATCATACCACAGCAATATTGTATGAATATGGATGGCTATAAGAATAGGGGAAGACCAAAGAAACGATGGATGGACTGTGTAAAGGATAATATGGCTAGAAAGGGGGTTTGAGATGACGACTAACAGATAAATATGGAAGAAGATAATAATGTTGCGCCGACCAAAGTGGGATAAAGGCACCTTCTGGGCACGCTCGTTCCATCATAGACCTCATCTATCGCTTTCCATCAGGCGTGAACGCGGTCAAGAGCGGGCCCAATAAGAAAAAAAAAAAGCTAGTGGGTGATGACGAAGCTTCCATCTTCGGTTGAAGAAAACGATGGATGGACAGTGTGAAAAATGATAAAAAATGGATGAATGGATGTGAAAGGTGATGTGGCATTAAGTCCGCCTTTGTACCTTTTTGTGCGAAAAGTTTAAATAAATAAATATGGCAAGAAAGGGGGGTGACTACACTGAGATGACAGCTATTAGATGAAACAGGCTTGTTACGCCGACCAAAATGAAATAAAAGCAAGTGGATGATGACGAAGCTTCCATCTTCGGTTGAAGAAACGCTGGATGGACTGTGTGAAAGATGATATGGCTAGAAAGGGGGGGGGGGGGGGGTGACTACTATATGACGGCTAATTGGAGAAGACTTGTTGCGCTGACCGAATTGGGATAAAGGCAAAAGAATGATGATGAAGCTTCCATCTTCGGTTGAAGAAAACGATGGATGGACAATGTGAAAGATGATATGGCTAGAAAGGGGGGTGACTACACTGAGATGACAGCTAGTAGATGAAGCAGGCTTGTTGCGCTGGCCGAATTGGGATAAAGGCATGTGGATGATGACGAAGCTTACATCTTCTGTTGAAGAAAACGATGGATGGACTGTGTGAAAGATGATATGGCTAGAAAGGGGGGGGAGACTACTATGTGACGGCTAATTGAAGAAGAAGAATTGTTGCGCTGACCGAATTGGGATAAAGGCAAGTGGATGATGACGAAGCTTCCGTCTTCTGTTGAAGAAACGATGGATGACTGTGTGAAAGATGATATGGCTAGAAAGGGGGGGTAACTACTATATGACGGCTAATTGAAGAAGAAGACTTGATGCGCTGACCGAATTGGGAGAAAGGCAAGTGGGTGATGACGAAGCTTCCATCTTCTGCTTTTAGTACACTCATACTCAACGTTCTTGATACTTCGGGAGCCAGTCTTACCTGTTTCCAGTACAGCTTGACATTGGCCCTGACGTTATCAGAGAACTCTCTCTCATTTTCCCTTTCTTTTTTGTCCTCATTCTTCATTCTTATAATAGCTTTAATTTTCCTTTTCATTTCGTTGTATCTTTTCTGCTTTCTCTCCTCATCATCTTTTTCATTCGTTGCCTGATTCATCCTCGTGGCTTTAGAGCATAAGACGTTGAGCCAAGCCGCTTTTTTCTTTCGTTCCAAATCTTTAATATCAGTATCAACGCAATCATTCGTCCCCCTACCATTTTCCGTCTGCGCCAATGAACAATGTATTATCATAAATTATACAATATATTAATCTAGAATATCATGGTTAGCGATGATTAGATGGTGCTGTTTTCGAACAAGCGTCATATACGAAGCTTTAGTTGACTTAATAAGTCCCAATTTTGAATTGAAGCGAATTGGTGCAAAGCAGTAAGCGGTGTTTTTTTCTTCGTTTTTTTTTTTTTTTTTTGTTTATCTCAGTTGTGGACTCAAGGAGGTTACATAGGTGAGAACACTCTTTAGAGCGTCGCTTATCAATAATAATTCTGATGCCCACTGGATGTCATCACTTTCAGATGTGGAAGGCGAAGAACGGGTATTATATCCAAACTTGGGATAGACCTATATCCAGCACTGGACTGCGGTCTACTAGCTCGATTGATCGATTGAGAACGGGCAGCTAGGGGCCATTCAAGTATTACGTAAACACTACAGGGGGGCGGGGGGTCTTTGCTTTGTTTACTTTTGATGACATGGGGGATGGGGGAGCCTGGATGGTGATTACGTCAGCAGTATTTATTTTTTTACGTTTTCGGATTTTCTACAAAATTTAGTCAATTTTGGATTGAACACATACGAACCCTACTTGTCTATGCTTGAAACCAAAACGCATATAGCTGCTGCTCATGAATCAATAAAGACCCCAGAACACATTGAAAAATGCATGTACCAATGTTTACGTAAGCATGGGAGGGGGTTGAGAGCTTTGCTTACTGTTGCCGGGGAGGGAGGGGTTAATATTGCAAAAAATCTGCTTACGTAAAATTTGAACGACCCCCTAGGTAATTTATCCTGAGTTGTTATTGCATAAGATAACATATATTATTAGCAATGAAACTTACGAAACTAGAGTTCTGGTCTGTGATGTCATGTGTGTCTTCAGTCGATGGCGGCGACGTCGGGCAGACGTCGAGTTTGCGATTTCCTACACCCCTGGTCGCATTCATTTGCCTCTGTAGCTCGGCGTAGTCTGTATCGGCTTTTAGGACGTCGTATTTTGCCTGCACTTGGTGGAGTTCGTCCTCTAGGTGCCTGGAAGGGAACGAGGTGTTATTTTCAATGTTTTGGTAGTCAAATTTATAACCTACAATAGATCGTTGTATGTGTTTTGACAGAAAAAAACTGTAGTTTATTTAGAAAATTAGTTTTTGTTGTTTTGTAATTTTTTTAGTAAGAAATATAAGGCTTTTTTATTTAGTATGTATATTGAGTTATTGACTCAGATTAGATACATTTACATATACCAAATCTTAAAGATAAAAAAAATGTTCAATGGCGATCATCATCATTTCAGCTGAAACTACTGCTACCTCCTACTGCTAGGCAAAGACCTCACCTTTATCCTTCCAAACCTTCCTAACTTCTGCGATCTGTGGCCATGTTGGCCCTACGAACGTTATCAGACCGTCACACCATCTTCGCCATGGTCTGCCTTCGTACAAAATACTTACAGAACACTAAGAAGTGCCCAGCCTTCAAGACCTTGCGAGCAAACATTTGCGTGGGCATTCCTTAAAGCTATGGGAAAATTCACCAAAGAAAAAGCCCTTGAAGCAATTCTTATCTAACCGATTTGTATGAAAAGTGGTATGAGGAACAGGGTGTAAAGTTCACTCATACTCTATAGAAAAGGGAGGATCCTCCGACGAGACGGGTGTTGTCTGGCGGGCAACTGCCCGATGATTCGTCGGGCCGTTGTATCTATGCTAGTTGCGCGGTAAACTCTGCTTGCGAGATGCAGGATTTTGCGTGACGTCACTATGACGCGTTGTTGGCATGTGGCGTTGAAGATACCGCTACCGTAATAGGCTCCCGGAAAATGTGACGGCTCCCACACTGAACTGCTTCAAGAATCGACAGAACTATAGATGGGCAATCCACCCGGTTTAAACCCAGTGCTTTTGGTAAACACCCGATTAACACCCAATTTTCTGGGTGTTTACGGGGGTTTACTAAAAGCACCGGGTTTAAATCCGGTGGATTGCCCATCTAAGGACAGATTAAATATCTCCAAGCTATTTGATACACACGCATCAGCTAATTAGCTGCTAGTATGTCTAACCAAATTAATAACCAAATACCTCGACATAAAATACTTACATTATTTTGCTCGTTAGATCACCGGCAATCTTCTTCTCTAGAGCGAGCTGTTGTTTTGCGGCGTGCAATCTGTCTCGAGATTCATTCTTCTTAGCCTCTGAGTCGCATAGAGCTCTGTGAACAAGATTCAAAATAATAAAGAATTTATAGACTGGTATCAATTTCAATAAACTTTATTATTTAGTGCGGTCGCACATTCGAAACGAATGATGGATGAATGGAAAAAGGAAACTAAAAAAAAACCGAGTGTGCTTATGACCACACGACTGAAGTGAAACTTCGAGAAAGAGAGAAAGAAAATGTGCGCGCGCACTGCTCTCTCTTGCTTATATCCCCCACTCAACTCCCGTTCGCTTCGCCCGATCACACTTTTCGTTACGCTTACGTCACGCATTCGCCAGCTTACTCCACAAGTCAAGCGTGCGTAAAGAAGTTTCACTTCAAATAGGTGAATACAGACTGGCAGCACACCCACCTACGCACAACCTGTTACCATGGATACAGTACATGATTCTAGACTGGGGAGTGTTGAAATTCATTGGTTAGTAAAAATAAAATTTGCTGTTCCATACATTTTGACCTCGTAGGTATTGCACTTTTCTATAAAACAGCTGTTTTTTTTTAACCGACGAGAAATTCTAGAATCTTGTGCTGAATCCATGGTTACAGTTTACGCATCGATGTCCCAGTCACCCTTTTTTTATGGATGGGAAATCATCAAATGACCCCTCCCGCTCTGGGTGGAGCGGAAGGGAGTGTCAGACTCTTACTGACTAAAACCCATCCGTGTTCCTTCCTTAGCCCTTTATGTTCCGGGGTAGCGGTAACCCTTTCGGACAATCCCGCACCCCCGGCAGGCTTCGGCTCTGACAGGCCCCTTCCTTTTTGCTGACATCTCTTTGAGGCGCGCGTGAAACACGTCCGGCACGGACCTGGTCCTGATCGGACGGTGAGCTACCCATTACTCTCCGTCCGCAGGCCCACGGACGGAATCGGACGGACGGAAAGTCACCCTGTATATTGTGTGAGATGCCAAAGGAATAAATACTAACGCCACAGTTAACATAGCCGCATAGAAGAAAATGAAAGAATGAAGCACTTTATTAAATGAAAATGCGTTGCGCTGCGGCCCGTTGCGGCTGTCAGTGCTCAAATACACGTGCGGCACGTTGCCACCAACGACTGTCGACGGCTGCAGTTGCCTCCGCCGTTGGCAACCTGTCGCTCGTGTATGAGCAATAATGTGCGTTTAGCTTAAGAGGTATGTCCATGCGACCGCGTCATGAGCATTTCGGTCATGTCGAGAGAATTAGTTTTGCAATATCATAATATAATTTCTAATATCTGTACATGGGAAGAAAAAACAAGAGAAGGCAGGAAAAAGAAGGGTTTATCACATCACACTATCACACTAATATTATAAAGGCGAAAGTTTGTGAGTGTGTGTTTATATGTTTATTACTTCTTCACGCTCAAACGGCTAGACCAATTTTGATAAAACTTTGTATAGAGGTAGCTGACACCCTGGATTAACATATAGGCTACTTTTTATCCCTATATTCCTACGGGATCGACATTTACGCGGGTGAAACCGCGGGGCGCAGCTAGTAAATTATAAATGTGTTTACCTTTTGAGAGCGGTGGCGAACGTAGCGATAGTTCGCACATCGGTGTAGCTATGAAGCATCTGCTCAACATCATCGCTTGTAGCATTCAACACTTTCTGCAGACTGAAACAGAAAGATTCCGTTAGTAGGTATGTTCAGAAACCTAAACTTAATAAAGAGAAAAGGTTCGATGTTTTTTTGTTTGACGAAAAAAAATCAGCTAATTCATAAATTTTGGTCAAGTTGGTATTGAACTTTTGTATTAAACAGCTGATTTTTTTTAGTGATTTCAGAGTTGGTCCCATCGTGAAAGTTGTTCATATTCATGGGTAGAACACCCTGTAAAAATTTGGATGGTGATAAAAAAATCTTCCTGTATTTCGCATGCTTAATGGAACATTGACCCATTAGTAGATAGGTCAGAATTGAGTTACAGAATTTTTTTTCTCAGATCTCATCAATAAAATTAATCATAGACGTTCAAAATATAAGCATTCATGATTAATTCATAATCAAATCAAATCAGTTTTAATTTTATGCATCAACAAACAGGAACGTCCTCATAGCAAGATCTTCTTTTGCGATGTCCCAAAAATCGTCTTTTTTGAGTTAGGCCAGTATTCCATTAAGCATGCGATTTGTTTATTGAAATTTGGCACATGGGTGGACCATGATTGGATTAGGGGACATTGGATACTTTATATCCTGATATTCCCACGGGATCGAGACTTATGCGGGAGAAGCCGCGGGGCGCAGCTAGTAGGCTATAAGAAGAAGTTAGGCTTAGTTGCTTATGCCTTAGTCTAAAAGAAGGATACAAAGGGAATTACACGAAGTACATTCGCATCAATTAGGCTATTGGAAAAGACATCGCAATTTGCATGCAGTAAGAACTCCTGTTTTCAAATAAAAAGTTATGGTAAAAGTTACGGTAATCCCTTTAATCCCTCAAGCTATAATATAGCATAGCATAATCAGTCCATAATGTTCCTACTATCAGGACACAGGCCTCCTCTCTGTGAGAGCGAGTGGGCCTTATTCCACTACTCGGGCCCAGTGGGTTGGTAGATGTCACATGTCTTCGAATTTTTGGTTCTAGGACATGCCGGTTTCGTCACGATGTTTTCGTTCACCGTTTTGAAAGCAGTGGTGATGAAATAATCTACACAAAGTAAACACCTGTCTGGCAACAAGAATTAGCATTGCCATGTTGTATGGCAATGCTAATTCTTTAGCCAAAAAATAGGCCAGCATAGCTATTCACAATCATCCGATACGTTATCGTATCGAAAATGACACATTTCGATAACCTGATTTGCCTTGCCCCCGACAGCAAACAGCTGTCGAAAGAATAGCGGTCGTCTATTTGACTTAAACTGACAAAATTTTCGCGTTTTGGATTCGTGAACAGCGTTTAGAAGACTCCTACGATAACATTGATTGATGTTCGATACGGTACGGAAGCGTATCGATCGGTTGTGAATAGCTATGCAGCTCTCTGGTCACGTGAAGAGTCGATCAACCGCTTGGCAAAATCTCTAAAAACTAAGGAAGCATTCAGTGGCGTGCATTGCATATAGGCATATAAGCAGTGCCTACCTCGATATATCAACATAAGCCTGTCAATTACATTTTAGTGTGTGTGACCCACAATTAAGAAACTCACTAAATTATCATACCTAACAAAAAACAAAATCTTCATACAAACACGCGCGGCAGTAGGCAGTCGCCGGACGGCCTACTCGGCTCCCGTACTATTCGCACATTGTCATTGGTCTTTTACTCGTTCAAGTTAATACGACAAAATTAAAAATACGTACGTCTCACGCGTAATACCATGACGTTCGACCTTCGCAATTTATCATCCTTAAGTAGGCATGCCTACTCACCTCACTTTTTTCTGATTAGTGACCGCGTTTGTCTAAACTAGACCCGGCCTAGTGCCTACCTATTCTGAAAACCAATGCACGCCACTGGAAGCACTCAAGTTGAAAAGACTTACCCATTCAAGGTCTGCATATTCTTCTTCAGTGCCTCATTCTCATCCTTCACTCTTTGCATGTCTTTGTTTTGAATGGTCAAGAAGTCCACGTGTTCTCGGAGAGCCAAGACTTTGGAGTCAAAGCTGACCAGACGCTTCTCATATGATTTTAGAAGATCGCTGCAAATATTTGGTTAGTTCAGGATTGTAAAAATTTAAATTCATACAAGCTCAAGACAAAGGAGTGGAAAAAAGAAAAGGAGGCCTTTGTCCAGCAGTGGGACTACATGTGTCAGTTTATCTATACTAATATTATAAAGAGGTAAAATTTGTTTGTAAGTTTGTATGTAGGGGGTAATCTCTGGAACTGCAAGTCGGATTTGAAAAAATCTTCTTGCATTTGATATCCCAATTCTTGAGGAAGGCTATAGGCTATTTAACATCACGCTATGACCCTTAGGAGCCGAGCAAAAAGAAAAAAAGTCAAAAAGAACGTTAAGTGATAGCGCGGGCGGGTGATGCGATACGACGGGGTGGCTTGAGGGAAACAAGAAGTTACAATGCCTTGGGATTCATTTCTGTTGTGCATGTAGTCCATACTCACTAATCCATACTAATATTATAAATGCGAAAGTACGCTTAAACCGCTGAACCGATTTAGATGAAATTTGATATAGAAATAGTTTCGAGTCCTGGGAAAGGACATAAGATGTTTTTATCCTGATATTCCCATGGGATCGACACTTATGCGGTTGAAGTTGAAACTGTCGGGCCCTGCTAGTCTTGAACAAATAAAAAAAAAAAATAGGCTAAAACTAAACCTATACATCTACACAAATAAATAAAACTGAAGTGTCTGTTTGTAATGTCAAAATAAAGTACTTAAAAAAAAATTGTCAGTTTCGGCTAATCTCCGAAACGGCTGGACCGATTTTGACGGGACTTTAAGGGTGTCGCGCATAAAAAATAAAAGCCATGTATTTGCGACATCAACGTGTGAAGCCGCGGGCGGAAACTAGTAGGTAAATAAATAAATGTTGAGTATATGTCTTTACTACCTACAATAATGAATAGTTCCGGATTTATGTCACAAAACAAAGGGCAATTCGATTTTAGAAATACTGTCTAGTTTGCATTAGGTTTAATTTCCCATTGACCTCCCATAAGAACCCCATTACTTTTAATCTATGATTTCTTTAAAGATTTGTTTAGCAATAGCAGAAAAAAATAACAAAAAAAATCAAAAGTTAACAGCAATGCAGCTCATCTTAATGACTGTAGAGGCCTTGACTGCTGATAAGATTGTTGCTGAGAATCAAACACATTAGAAATTCTCAATTAGAAAGCTTATGTCCACTTGCTTTTGGCTGATATGATAAAGATAATATGCAATAGTGGACTGCTAATGGCTTTGAACATGATGATAGGCCAACTAGAAATATGATGATTAGATTTTCACATTAAAAAGTAGTGGTTAAGGTGAATGTGCCATGGTAGGCCGCGAAATTTAAATTTTCTTACGTTTTTTGCAATTTGCAGATCAATGTCAGGTTGTATCTTGATCAAAATATGATTCGCGACTATAAGAGGTACGTATTTACAGAATTATAACAATTAGAATCATTAATACATCTTTCTAAGTTAGATTTCTACCGTTAAGAACAAATCTCGTATGGAAAAGTGTTTATGGTAGAAATCTAACTTAAAGAGATATATTAATGATTCTAATGACTATAATTCTGTAAATACATGTCTATTATAGTCGCAAATCATATTTTGATCAAGATACAACCTGACACTGACCTACAAATTGCAAAAAACGTAAGAAAATTTAAATTTCGCGGTCTACCACTGCGCATTCACCTTAATACAAATTGTTATCAGTCTGTTCAAATAATAAAATATACAATTTTACTATAAATTTTATTTTTTGTTAGCCTATTTTGTGTCCTACTGTTGGCCAAAGGCCTCCCCTTTTTCTTCCAAGCCTCCCTGTCTTGTGCGATCTCTGGCCATGTTGGCCCTGCAAATGATATTAGATCGTCACGCCACCTTCGTCTTGGTCTACCTCGACGGCGATGTCCTGCCTCAGGCGTCCAGTGAGTGACGATCTCTGGCCATCTCTCCGGGTGCATTCGTGAGACGTTGTCGGCCCACTCCCATTTCAGCCTGGCTGTTTTTTCTCCAACAGCCAGGCTGAAGTGGGAGGAGTGGAGTCTTATATTTTAAAATATAAGACTGAAATTTTCAAACAAAATAAATAGCGTAAAAATTGGCACGTAATAAAACCACCCACATGTAATCGCCACACTGTATATCTACATACACACACACTCAGCCTATAATGTACCAACTGCTGGGACACAGGCCTCCTCTCTGTGAGAGGGGGTGGGCCGTAATCTACCACGCGGGCCCAGTGCGGGTTAGTAAATGTCACAAGTCTTCGAATTTTTGGTTCTAGGACATGCCGGTTTCCTCGCGATGTTTTCCTTCACCATTTTGAGAGCAGTGGTGATGATATAATTTACACAAAGTAAAGCGTCTGGCTGGGTTCGAACCTACGACCTACAACAGTCGCGGCCGTGATCACTGGGACACCACCGCTCTCACACTGATCTGAATGCAAAATATGTTATGATGTTACAACAAAACTTACTCCTGCCTCTTCAGATCAGCATTAGCAACCGAAAGTTTGTCCTCTTTCTCCTTATACTTGACTCTTTGCTGTCGCAACTGCAGCTGCGCATCGTCCAGCCTCGACTGCAACGTGGCAGCATCTTCACTGCTGTTCTCGTTGGAAACCGTTGGGTACAGACGGAACATGCATTTGTCCGTCACTTTGTTCCTGCATTGCGGACAGGTTTTGGATCTGGAAGAGTGTTTGGGATTAAGTAAATGGCATATGAAAGGCAGAGCAATGGCAAGATGGTCAGACATGATCAGGAAGGCTATTGGGGGCAGCATTTACCAAGCAAGAGAATTTATCGAGGGAAGGAAGGACAAGAATAAACGGGATATGGAATGAGATTTTGGTTAGTATTGTAGCTAAATGATAAGGCAGAAGCATCGTGTACGCATCATCATTAAAATACTAGAGCTGTGACACTCTGGCTACTCTATGGTGATTTGAGTTTGTAAAACTTTGTACTTTTGAGTAGCATTGTGGACTATGGGCCTTAACTAAGAAAAGAAGGCTATTTCTTTTCATAGATGAACACCTAAACTGGTGCTTGATGTTGCATTGTTGATTAACAGAACTATGATTATAACTTTTAACAAAGATATAACCTGCGCCTTAAATATTTTTTTATTAAACCACAATTATAACACCTTTACAGAATCATCCAAGGTGATGTTATAAGTTACAATGTCTATTCCTTTACAAAAACAAAATAAAATCACCTGCCATGTAAACAAAATTGCAGCAACGTAATAACGCTGCTGCAACCCGCCCACACGACTTGAATCCATCATAGAAAAATGTCTGATATTATAATATCAGATCTTTTTCAATGCTTAATTGTACCTTTTGAATAAATCTCAGCAGGCTTTGCCCAAATATATCCTCTGATACTGTACTAATATTAATAATACGTGCGGCTCATGACGTAAGGGCAAACTTGACTAGGTTTGTCCTAGCCGCTGGCACTTCTAACAGAGTGGGTTCTAATATGATAGTAAGTAACTCAGACGTCTATTTGTCAAATGTCTTTGTCAAGCGAGTCAGTAGGACTGGCTTGACAAAGACATTTGAGTATCTTCTAATATATGTGTGGTTTTTCCCTCAAAATACCATTTCAAACACCATCAAAATGGTCCTCACATGACCTAACCAAGATTATGTCTGGACTTTAAAGAGGCTGTAATCTCTCAGTTTTTTTCGGACTTTTTCTTCAGTCTGATAAGAAACATGATTGACATTTAAAAGTGTTTGTACAAACCTACTTACAGAAATAAAATCATGGTCAGTGGGTCGTCTTAGGGGCGGCATTTATCTAAATCTATTTAAAGTAGTACAAAAACATTACATTCGCATTTATAAAGTAACAAGTATAAGACTGTTAAAGATGTTTTTCTGTCCTAATTCAGGTCAATATAAGAATGATAAGCAAGGAATTGAGGATTGAATTATAATAGTGAACAATGTGAAGCAAGTATTCTTCTAGATGGACAGTAATATGCTGTGTTGTTTAACGCTGTTATGTTTAATGAATAATGTGTCACTTGAGTTTTGTGATCTGTCATTACGGGAGATTAATAAATAGTTTTGCTTACAACCAATTAAAATTGCAATTAAAATTATTTAATTATCATCATGTGCGGTCATCCCTTATACAAGGTGATGTACAAAACACCCCAGGTGTATAATAACGTTGTACCATATGCCGCGTTCCGAGTTAAGACTGTAATCAATATTATCGATTTGAGCATGCTTAAACCTAATTTGGTACGGGTTTAAGCACGCTCAAATCGATAATATCGATTACAGTCCTAACTCGGAATGCACCCTTAGACAAAGGAATTTAAAAAATGGATTTAGAAGAAATTGCAGTTGTTATGATAAATATATTATTATCATAATATTATGGTTTCTAATGCTAATTTTAACAAACAACCCATACATAAAGTAATAGATAGAAAGAAGGATTAGATAGAAGAAGCAGATAGAGAATAACCATCGCCAGCGAACAGATAAAGGAAAAAAAGGTTCAAATGATTTTCTAAACAATAGATTTTGTAAAATACCTTTCGATCCATTGCGCAAGGCAGTGGTGATGGAATATGTGGCCACATTTTGTCACATAAATGTTCTCAGCTTGATTTACAAGATCACTGCATATAGTACACAGAATATTCATCTGAAATAGGTTTTTTATCTAATTTAACTTCAGGTTATGTTTTGGGTCAACAATTTTTGGCGCAAAGCCGAGTAAACTTGATGTTATTAGAATGATTTAGACGTACTTTTAGCTAATAAATATGAATAAATACATGCTTACCTTGTGTTTTAATAAATAAAGCCGATTCTTCTGTAATTTCTTACAAATATGTCGGAGACATTCTACCTACATTTTAAAACGCCATCACATAATATATTGATACCATAACATGAACGATTATGTTATTGTAAGCACATCACTCGATTATAAATGATTAACTAACAATATTTTTAACGATTTCATTATAAAACAATAATAATAGAAAACAAATACATTATAAGCAAATCCTCAAAAATGTCAGACAAATCTATTCAATTTTCAATCTGTGGTATAGATAGTGTTGCTAGGGACTATTTTTAAATCGATCGATTAACCTACGACCTCTTTGGTCTTTGGCAGAGACTAGATAGAAAAACCTTACCGTCTTGTTTTGGAGAAATAAAAATCAGTTTTAACTAATGTATAATATAAAAATATGTTTATTTTATGGTTCTATTATTGAGATTCTAAAATCTCGAAATAGTGGTGAAATATAATTTCAGTGAGGGCACTAAAGCAGCTCTCAGGGCAAACAGATTGGTTGTATAAAGAGCCAGCACTTTTGAACTCGGGAGTTGTGAGTGTTGTAACGTAACTGGCTTTATTATTATTATTTTTTTCAGTAGCTAACATCGTACTTCTCTATTTTCCGGTGCCCGGAGCGAAGGAGCCTGTATGTGTACCTAAGCCCTAGTAAGGCTATATCGTGCAGATTTATAAAAATGAAGCAAGAAGATGGGCACCATGAATAAAAATAACACAGAATGGACATAAGTTTAATTACGTTTTATTGTAAATATCTTATATGAAGAATACAAACTATGAGTTTCATACAAGAGTACAAAGTCTCATAAACACGGAATGTAACAGAATCTTACCTATGAGCCTAAGTTCAAGCATTTGCTTAGAATTTTATTATAATTTAGCTAACCAAAATACAAAATTAGTCATTTCACATTTAGGTATTTGGTATTGCCAGTAAATCAGTTACTTAAACGCTGTGTTTAAAAATATTGTTTTGCTAGATACGAGTAAGTAAGGTATATTTGTCGAAAAACTTAAAACCAAAAACGTCTTCTAAGATCCTACTCCTCAATCTCTTCCATCTTCTTATACGCCTTCTTGAGCTCTTCCAGAAGAGTCATGGCCTGGCTCTTCTCTATGAGTAGTTCTCTCTTCTTCTGTTCACCCGTGAATACGTCATCACTGTGCATGGTTAGAGTGTACGTATCTACGGTTCCTTCAGGCCCTGGTGTCACCGACACGTCTGTCAGCTTGTTTACTGGAAGAGAAGATCTGAGTTAGGTAGGTACATAAATAAAATTGAATTCAGGGAAATTGAAAAGGATCATCAGGGGCAAATTATAAGACACAAAACGTATGTGGTCGAGGGACCCCCGGCCGCGCCAGGAACGAAGTATAATACTAATTCATTGCTCAGTTTTAGAGTGAGGCCACACGATGCGTTAACGGTGCGGTGCGGCGCCGGAGCGGTGCCGCAACGTCATCCTACATACAAATCACTATGCTAAGTCACACGATGCGTTGGGCCGCCGCCGCGCCGTGCGGCATCACACCGTGGCGCGCCGCACTTGTGACCTGCGAGACGAGGCGGGGAGGGGTGATGCGCTTCGGCGCGCACCACGGTAAACAGCGTTCTACTGCGGTGCCGCACCACCCGTATGGCACTCAATAGCTCGAATTAATTCCGGTGCCACACCGCACCGTTCGCATCGTGTGGCCTCGCTCTTACTGTGGATAGCAGCGTGTTCCACCCACTATTGGACAACCTTAATCAGAATGTTTGGGTTTGTGTCAGGCGTATAACAGAGTCAAATAAAATTAGCTAACGAGACTCCACAGACGTGATGGGTTTCTCGATATTTAAACAAAACACGACAAAACAAAAAACCGAGTGTGCTTGTGCTTATGACCAAACGACTGAAGTAAAACTTCAAACGTATTTGGCTATGAGAGGAAGAGAGAAAGAAAATGTGCGCGCGCACTGCTTTCTCTTGCTTATATCCCCTACTCAACTCCCGTTCGCCTCGCCCGATCACACTTTTCGTAACGCTTACGTCACGCGTTCGCCAGCTTACTCCCCAAGTCAAGCGTGCGTAAAGAAGTTTCACTTCGAAAGAAATGCTTTGAAATAATTTTATATCGATGAGTCGAATTACTTAAAGTATGAGTTAAGAAAATCGATTACGGCTACGGCAGATTATTCCTACAAAAAAAAAACAGCTTTTTAAATTGGACATTTACAGGATTCTCTTCAATAACTATTTATTTATTTAATACTATATATGCAGACAAATGTACAGAGGCGGACTTAATGCCATAGGCATTTTCTACCAGTCAACCTTTGGGTCATGAACACAAACAGTGGAACGAGCTATTGTGAAAAATTAAGGAATGAATATTTTCAAATTGAGGAATTTATTTCACAAGTCAGCCCATAGAAATGCATATATCTATGAGTCAGCCCCTCATGACAACATCTCGTGCATTTGGTTGACTATTTTGTTATACATCTGTTTCTAACAACATAATCAGCCTATAATGTTCCCACCGCTGGGACACAGGACTCCTCTTTGTGGAGGGAGTGGGCCATAATCCACCACGCGGCCCAAATGAGGGTTGGTGGATGTCATATTTTTTTGGATTGTTCATTCTAGGACATATCGGTTTCCTCACGATGTTTTCCTACACCGAAATTTACACAAACAAAGTAGAGTGCCTGCCTGGGTTCGAACTCACGACCTATAACTCGAAAGTCAGGGTCGATACCACTGAGCCACCACTATTCTGTACGATGTGGGCTCGCCTGTCTCTAACATATTACTCACTCATAAATCCATTAGCCTGAACATGCGCCACGTAATCAGGCTTATAGTTGTCCACGGCATCGGCGAGCGCGCTGGCGTGAGTCCGAGGCACGCCCAGCACGAGAAGGTCGCGCATCAGTTGTGCGCCTGTGCACGCGCATGCACAAGTCTGCTGCACCACCCAGCGGATTACTGCGGCTGCTCGGGCGCATTCGTCGCGGGATGCTAAGAGAAACAAATGAATGATCATAAACCATTGATGTTATCCAGCAACTTCAGGTAAGCCACGGATGCTCAAAAAATATTCACACACTCGTTAAAGGTTTGATATAGCAAACGAATAATGACATGTCTAAATGGATTTATTCCGGTCTGTCCCCTTATTCACAAACACTCGATATGCTTCCGTATCGTATCGAACATTAATCATTGTTATCGTAGGAGTCTTCTCAATGCTGTTCACAATTAGTCCAAACCCGAAAATTTTGTCAGTTTAAATCAAATAGACGCCCGCTATTCGTCCAACAGCTATTTGCTGTTGAGGGGAAGTCAAATCAGGTTATCGAAATGTCAGGTTTTCGATACGATAGCCTGTCGTACGGTTGTGAATCAGGGCTCTGATCCCCTGAGACCTCCCTCCACCCCCCCCCCCCTTCTCGATCCCCTGCTAGTTCGTCTTCTGTTTTAATCTCTGGCTTATCCACTTTATGCGCAATGCCATTAGTCAAAATTCTGAAGAGTTCTTGCTTGATGAAGAAACAGAACATTAGGAATATCATCATCTGCCTAGCCTTTTACCAACTTAATTAGTTGGAGTCGACTTCCAGTCTAACCGGATGCAGAGTACCAGTATTTTACATGGAGCGACTGCCTACCTGATAACCTGACCTCCACTACTACTGGGTATCAGAAAATAGAAGATTATGAATTTAAGATGGATTTAGCGCGTAAAATATCAACTTACATAAACTCGTGTCTTTCAGGATTTCCATGATGCCGTCATCCTAAGGAAAAAATAAACATTTAAATAGGTATACAGAGATGGGTTCAGTACATGATTCTAAAACCTCTAAACACGAAGGTGGGGTTAGTTCCAATTTTGGCCACGCACCAAAAGAACCTTGTAGCATAAGAGCGTTATATTAGGTCCTTACATATGAAATTGGCGTTTTTCGTACTGGCCACTTTAATCACGAATTTCTCCTCTTTGGTAAGGAATTCCAAATTCAAATTTGTACAGCTATTTACTCATGTATTTGTGCTTCGATGACCGTCATTCATTTGTTTTTTTTCTTCTGTTTTTTTCTGTTTGCGTCACTCATTTTACAAAATGGAAAATTTAAAATATCGCATTATTTACGAGTACGAGTTCCGCCGTGGCACTAGTGCTGCGGAAACGACTCGAAGGGTGAATGATGTGTATGGCGGTCATGTTGCAAAAGAAAACACAGTTCGTTTTTGGTTCCAACGTTTTCGTTCTGGAAATTTCGACCTGCAGAACAAGCCCCGTGGACGGCCTGAGACCCAAGTTGATAATGGAGAATTGAAGGCTATTGTGGAAGCGGACCCATCGCAAACCACGTCCGAGTTAGCTGCAGGCTTCGATGTTAGTGATAAAACTGTTTTAATTCACTTGAAGCAAATTGGGAAGATTAAAAAGCTTGAAAGGTGGGTACCTCACGAATTGACTGAAGCAAACCGGCAAACGCGCGTCGACTGCTGCGTTACATTACTGAACCGGCACAACAATGAAGGTATTTTAAACCGAATCATTACCTGTGATGAAAAATGGATTCTTTACGATAATCGGAAGCGCTCAGCGCAATGGTTGGATCCTGGCCAGCCAGCCAAATCCTGCCCCAAGCGAAAATTAACCCCAAAAAAGTTACTTGTAAGCGTTTGGTGGACTAGTGCCGGTATTGTTCATTACAGTTTTCTCAAATCTGGCCAGACTATTACAGCTGATGTCTATTGTCAGCAATTACAAACCATGATGGAAAAGCTAGCGGCTAAACAACCAAGGCTGGTCAATCGCTCCACGCCACTGCTGCTTCACGACAACGCCAGACCACACACTGCGCAACAGACGGCTACCAAATTAGAAGAGCTTGAATTGGAATGTCTTAGACATCCTCCGTACTCCCCGGACCTTGCTCCAACAGATTACCATTTTTTTCGCAATTTGGATAACTTTTTGCAAGGGAAAAAATTCAACTCCGATGGGGCAGTCCAAATCGCCTTCAAAGATTTTATTGATTCCCGTCCGACTGGTTTTTTTAGTAAAGGGATCAATGAACTACCTATAAGATGGCAAAAGTGCATTGAAAACAATGGTTCATACTTTGATTAATTAAATATATTATATTAAAAAATATTCGACTTTTTGTTCCTTCCATACAAAACGCCAATTTCATATGTAAGGACCTAATATTTATTTAGTTAGTAGTTATTCCTGTTTGCCCCCATATAATTTAATATATTAATTCTTAAAAATAATGCCATGCTACACATTATAATCAATATTGCGTTAAATAAAATACTAGTTGTTTGGGTTTATAATCATCTGTATGTATCCTGTAAAAGTTATCAAACATATTAAAATTTTCGTTTGTGCTCCTATCACTGATAGGGGGAGGCAGATAGAAGTAAATAAAGTTCGAACTGTCCCCTCTTTGCCAACAGAGGGACAGATTACAACTTTATTTCCGATTTGTCCCCCAAAGGGACAAAGCAGGGTGACAGATCGGAATAATAGGTACCCTAATTTGTTGTGTTAATTTGACTGGGGCGGCCAATAGGTTAATTAAAGAAGCTCCACCTCCACTGCACAGCACCCTACCTAATTACGTAACACACTATTACCATCACAATCTGAATCATTTTGAAGGATATTGCTAATCCATCACACTAGGTAATATTATAAAGACGAAAGTTTGTAAGTGTGTGTGTGTGTGTGTTTATATGTTTGTTACTTCTTCACGCTCAAAAGGCTGGACTAATTTTGATAAGATTTTGTATAGTGGTAGCTGACACCCTGGATTTATATATAGGCTACTTTTTAGCCCGATATTCCCACGGAATCGACATTTACGCGGGTGAAACCGCGGGGCGCAGCTAGTTACTTTATATTTTAGAAAAATTTGTCTGCTGAACAATGTAAATAACGCAATGAATGTTGTTGAACTGTCAAAATGAAAGCCATTGCTAGGTACTAATCATAGAAATGTAAAAAACTAATAGTGTGTTACGAATTACCCCGCTGATCATAAACGAAACCTACAATAAGTATCACCCCCAAAATATTTCTTAAATAATGCAAATAACACATATTACCGCTGAAAAGGTCAAATAACACATTAAGTGCGACATAAGACTACTCAATTATCCGGCTGGTCGTCAAAGGGGCAGTGGGCGAGACCATCAGTCGGTATAACGCGTGGTATAATACAACAAAATTGACAAAGGAACTATAGTGTCTAATGTTATTCTTCGAAGGAAACATTAGATACAGGGAGGGTTTGTTAGAAGATCTAGCCGCTGTTAATAATATAGATATGAGTGAGTGTATAACTGTATAGAGTCAAATTACATTATCTAGCGAAACTCTGCAGACGTGTTGGGTATCAATATCTAAACACGAAATAAATAAATAAAATAATAAGATGTTTTTTTTTGGAGGGTCAACGACCAGTGGCAGTTTTGTTACAGTACCCGGCGATAAATATTGCACATCGACCTTTGGAAAGAAACAATCGGCTAATTTCGGCTTCGTAGTGCGTTATCTCTGTCGCACACTACCTATGTGACGTTAACTGACGTTTTGTCAGTCGTTGTTCAAGTGCGATAGAATGCGGTCGCGTCCAGTTCAAAATATATATCTAGAGTTGTTAACACCCCCAAATTTAAATAATTTAAAGTTGTACTATGACATCTTTAGGAAAAATAGGGGAACCTTTTTATTTTACCCCAACCTAAAGCAATCATTTATAGAAAAATTGGTGTATTTTATACAAAGAATAAAAATAATTATCAAAAGAAGCAAATCATAATTGTTTTAACAGCTCCTAATAGATACCGGACTGTTTGTATTTCGTGCGACAGAGATAACGCTCTACGAAGCCGAAATTAGCCGATTGTCTCTTTCCAAAGATCGATGTGCAATATTTATCGCCGGGTACTGTAGGGTAGACTGGGTACGGTTGAAACAATTTAGCGTTTATCGTTTATAATTTTGTTGTTTATAAACCGAGTGACGATTATGATACATTAAATTCAAAAGTGAAGTTTTGGCTACGATATGGCTATATCATTATAGTTCCCGGGTTATTATTTTTAGAAATATATGAAATTTAAAAAAAAAACGAATTTGTTGCAACCGTCCCCATGCCAGGGGCGGTTGAAACAGCGATTGGGGTCAGTTGAAACACATACAAATAATACAATAAATACTAAGGAAGCATGTTTCATTTATCATTAAAACTAATTAAGGCACCACATAACAACATTAATCAGTCTTCAAGGTTTCATCAGCCTTTAACGAGTAGTAAACAATTAAAGAATTTCTAAAATCAAATAAAAATTAATAATAAAATTAACATTTTGAATAAACTAAATAAAAACTTTTTTTAAATCAAATAAACATTCCAAATAAACTAAAGAAAACACTTCTTAAATCAAATAAACATAAATAAGAAAGAAAACAGAGCTTAGAGATTAATCAGAGTATTCAGATTCGCAATTGTGGCAAACGTAGCTAAGACCACCATCTGTGCATTCTTCGTGAGCCCACTGTTTACACGAAGTACATTGTATCCACTTTTCTCCGGATCTGCTCTCTGAATAGGGTGCTAAGCAAACAATACAGAAGTATTCTTCCTCTTCAAATTCTTCCGATGACAAATCCTGCTGAGTATTCTTTTTTTTTCCTTTTGAAATTTTTCCTCTACCTTTTCTTCCGTCTAATCTTTTCTTAACTTGCTTCGCTTTGGTCCGTTTTAATTTTTCTTCATTCTCTTTTCTTATCTCTTCTTTCTCCGGTGTATCAGTATAAATAGTTGATTTTCTAGTTTTTCGCCCTTTAGTACATTTCCTTGGGGGTGCTTTTGGTAATGGCCTTACTGCCTCCGGAGTAAAAACGATACAATCATTATTAGCTTGTGCACTTGTGGACGGTCTTGGTGAAATTTCTTGATAAATACCGATGCTGCTAAGACTAGGTGGCGTATTTATCGTTTTTTCTGGTTCATGAACGTTTACTTGCTGGATTATCGGAAATGGTGAGTCAAGGAGAGCTTGTTGTTCAACTGTTGTCTGGAGAGACAACTGTAATTCCTCAGTTAAAAGAGAAGGCGATAGTGGTGGTGTTTCATCTTCGGTTGGATTTTCATTAAATATAGGAACAACTGCAGACTCAATAGTATTGTCCGGATTAGGTCTATCTGTTACGAATGCAGGAGCAAAATCGATCTCAGTAAACAGATTCCGGTTATATGGGTAAATTCCTGTTTTGCGAAAGCCGGCTTGAATGTTGGAAGGTGTCATAGCGAGGGGCATAGCAGACGCTACAATCCCCGGTATATCATATATGGACATGGGTTTTCCTGGATGGCTTCTCATCCACGCATCACACGTGGAATTTACAGCCTTCTTTAAAGGGCCATATGCGGATCGATCGAGCGGCTGGAGCTTGTGAGAGCAGTGAGGAGGAAAAGACAATAACACAATTCCATTGTTCTTGCAATAGTCCAGTGTGTTTATGTGTACGTGTGAGGAATGGTTGTCTAGTACGAGTAAAACTTTGTGTGAAAGAGAAACCTTAGAATGCTTTTGAAAGTGTTTTAGAAAATGCAGGAATGATTCATCTTGCATCCAACCTGAGGGATTTGCGGTTCCACTAGACCCTATTGGCCCATCCCTAAGAAAATGGTCTTGGAATCGCACTCGCGGAAATACAAAAAATGGTGGGAAAACATTTCCAATGGCGTTTACTGCAAAGGTTACTGTCACTAAAGTACCCCTTTCACCTGAGGTTACTGAACCAACTTGACGAGCACCACGTCTAGCTATAACTCTGTCAGGTTTTTGCACGGTGGTTATGCCGGTTTCATCTGTGTTATATATATCTTGGGGCTCAAATTTATAACGGTCCATGACAATGGACAGATTATCATAGAAGACGTCTACGTTACTTTTATTAAAGCTTGTCGCCCTTGACAAGCTTGTAGCTTGTGCGGCGCGTACGGACAGTTCAGGGTTTCTTCTCATAAACATCCGAAACCATTCCTCACCAGCCATTCCGTTGTCTTCCCAAGTTCGAGGTCGTGATAAATTATACTTAATGGTAAGTTCGTAAGCTAATTTTCTCACCTCTTTCTTTGATAGTCCGAAATATATATCAGCACATCGAATCAAATATTTTGATAATTCTCGCTCCTGATCTTCATTGAAAACACGATTGTGTGCTTTATACCCCATACCTTCATCGTCTTTGCCGGACGCATCTCGCTTTCGAATGTATCTTAACAGGGAACAGTAGTTTATACCATGCTTGTTCGCCGCTTTCCGTAATGAATCTCCAGCTTTTACCTCCTCATATGCATTACTATAGCTCGACAAGTTAATTTCCCCTCTGGAAGTCTTCCTCACTCGAACTCTCGGCATCTACAAAAAATAAACATTTTGTTTCAACTGTACCCACAAAAAATGTTTCAACTGTCCCCAACACCACTTTTGGTAGAATATACTTTATAGTTACGACAGTAATAATAACACAGTAAAAATAGTCAGTATCCCTTATTCTACAAGCTTCATAATAATCACAAACACACACTCAATACATTCACTTACAAAGAACAGATAATATAAGCGTTAATGTCAGAAGAAAAATACTTACTTTTGGGTAATAAAAAACAATATGGCGTCCTGCACACAACAACAACGCGCGGGGAGCGGCGCGCTACTAAATTCGCGTTCGGAACTGCCGTCCGCTTCGTTTTCCCCTTGCCTCACTTACTCCCCGCGTAACCGTTTACGAGATATTTGCTCTGTTTCAACCGTCCTTTGTTTCAACCGTACCCAGTCTACCCTACTTGAAGTTTGAGTTGAGAAAATCTGTTTTAAGTATTTTGTTTTAACGTGTTTAGATATCGTAAAGTAACCCTTCACGTCTGTGAAGTTTACGCTCCGACAAATACACAAACATATATGCAGACTTTGAGACTTTAGACTTTTCTGATACTTACACCGACATTTAATTGTCTGTACTGCTTTTGCAAAATTCTATAGAAGTTGATAAAAGTCTGTATCGTGTGGACCTACCATTAACAAGTCTGACATGCCCTCCCGCTCCGCCCAGAGCGGGAGAAGTTAATTGATAATTTCCCATCCAAAAAAAATAAATCTAGCAGCTATCGAGATGTAATATAATAATAATAATAATATTCCACAACTATCACACAACGCCATCTAGTCCCAAGCTAAGCAGAGCTTGTGTTATGGGTACTAGACAACTGATAAACATACTTATATATTTCTAAATACATACATATTATAGAGAAATTACACCCAGACACAGAACAAATGATCGTGCTCATCACACAAACATTTGTCCTGGGTGGGAATCGAACCCACGACCTCCGGCATAGCAGTCAGGGTCACTAACCACTAGACCATCAGGCCTGTCAGATGATCAAACAGTCCACTTAAAATTGTTGTCAAGTTAGTTGAAAAGAAATCTTCGCGACAAACGCACGTCTACCAATTTAAAAAAAAAAAAACCTGGTAAACTGAACCCAACCTTATTGCTTTAAATATTTTAATAAATTATATTTACACGCAACTTACTTATTTTGAGTGTCCCTGAATTTTATTTTACCTATCTTTTATTATGAGCAAAGATAATTACGAGAAGTCTCTCTGCAATCTGCCAAGCACGTGGCGTCGGGCTCTAATATAATATGGAATTTTATTAACTGAACGTAAAATAAATAAATATAACATAGATACGCCTTTTTGCAATGAGAGTGGAGTGCACCCGTAAAATGCTACTATTGTTTTGTAAGATAGTAAGTAATATAATTACCCGACGATTTTTGGATAGCTGCAGATAAAATACCTAATAGGTACAAAATACCTAAAATACGTATATGGCTACGTTACCCGACTTGGGACTCGAGGCAACCGTAACACATTATCAATCGGAATCGGTTTCATTTTGACAGTTCAACAACATTCATTGCGTTATTTACGTGTGGAGCAGACAAATTTTTCGAACTGATGAAGCAATGGATTAGAAACTTGCTTCAAAATGATTCAGATTCCGACTGATAGTGTGTTACGCAATTAGGGTGCAGGTTTCAGTTGTCTACTTTTCCACTAGGAAAGAAAATTAGTCCGGTTCGCTGTCGCCGGATACAATAGAGTTCTATACTCCACTCACAAGACCGACTATGCCAGTTTTAACTTGTAGGTATATCTAATACAGGATAAAACTACAAAATATCGCGGAACATACATAGGGGTCCAATCGATGGGTATTAGTGTCCCCTGAACACAGACCTTCGCTGGTACAGGTTTCCTGGGACACCCTGTATACAGAAGTACTTACGTTGGTGCAACACACTGAACTTATGCACTAGGAAAAGTTACTTGTCTAAGTTTTAAAACTCGTAAATCAATTCCTAACTTATTCTCTTGAAAGTTGCTTAAATACTTATGTTTTCAACCATACCTTGAAAGGTGCATTCATTAGGAGCTTTTCTCTTTCAAACTGTCTTAGAAGTTAGACTCTAGATATATCTAGACTGTAATAGTACACGAAGCGAACAAAATTATATAAGTAAGTAATAGTCTTGAAGGCCAATAGAATATAATTATGTTTTTTTTTTTTCAATTCTTTGCAAGTATCCATACTATAATAGGTATTATAAATGCGAAAGTGTGTCTATCTGTCTGTTACCTCTTCACGCTTAAACCGCTGAACCGATTTAGATGAAATTTGGTATAAGTAGAGATAGATAGTTTGAGTCCCGGGAAAGGAAATAGGATAGTTTTTATTCCGATATTCCCACGGGATCGAAACTTATGCGAGTGAAACCGCGGGGCGCAGCTAGTCATAGATAAAATAAGTAAAAAATAAAAATGAAATTAAACGGTTTTAGTGAAAATAGTTATTTAGATAATGTACTAAAAGTTTAAAAATAATTCTGTAGGTCCTAGTTACACTGGGAGGCAGTCACCTCCTTCTGCGAAGCAGTCATGCTAGCGAAGGAGGTGGCGGAACGGCTGAGGGAGAGAGCCTCACGTCTCAGCCGCCGCGGGAGACGCTCCGGGCGTCGGGCGCCGCGTGACGACTCCCGGCCACCGTAGGCGCGGGCCTGCGGACGGAGAGTAATGGGTAGCTCACCGTCCGTTCAGGACCAGGGTGCTTACTCTTGAATTTAATTCCGATAGATCGACATTAGAATTGTGACGTTTCGTACTTTTGAGTTCGGTTTAATTAAACTAAAAGGTAAAATTGGGTGTCCATTTTGGTGAACTAAGTAAAAATTAGGGCCGGTCTCCAAAATCAATCATCCAATTTTACCTTTTAGTTTAATTAAACCGAACTCAAAAGTACGAAACGTCATAATTCTAATGTCGATCTATCGGAATTAAATTCAAGAGTAAGCACCCAGGCCCGTGCCGGACGGCGCGTACGTGTTCCACGCGCGCCTCAAAGAGATGTCAGCAAAAAAGAAGGGACCTGCCAGGGCCGAAGCCTGCCGGGGGTGCGGGATTGTCCGAAAGGGTTACCGCTACCCCGGAACATAAAGGGCTAAGGAAGGAACACGGATGGGTTTTAGTCAGTAAGAGTCTGACTCTCCCTTCCGCTCCACCCAGAGCGGGAGGGGTCATTTGATGATTTCCCATCCATAAAAAAAATGGTCCTAGTCACACAACTTTCCTCATCAATCTAGGGCATTGATCAGACAAAAAATATAAAAACGTGGGGCGTAGCGTAACCTGAGTAAATATGTAAATAGCATCAGTCCTCGCACAGAAAGGAGGCCTGTGCCCCAACAATGGAAACATTATAGGCTGATTATGCTAAGGATAATTAAAATTGCATTGGTATACACATGATGCCAAATTAAGTGTCTAAAAACACTATGCCGAAGGTAAGCGACCGAAGTTCGGCATGATTACGCCTGCAATCCTATTTGAATTACTGACGACACATTATGCCGAAATTACGTTGCGATATAGCGTAAAGGCTCAATTTACACCGCCGCGGAACGGAATGGAAGCGATTTTTTTGTACAAAGCATTATGAACTTTATGTCAATATTGTAACGCACAAATTAGATACACCCATACGCTCAGATCGCGCATCTTCTGAAGAATTATCGCGCATTCTCGGGAATTCCTGCTGTAACAAGCTCGTATCTAGTTTGTACGTTAGACAATTGACATAAAGTTCATTTTGCTATTACGAAAACTCGATTCCACTCCGTTCCGCGGCGGTGTAAATTGAGCCTTAGAGTAAAATCAGCCGCGGAACTTCGGTCGCGTAGGTACCTTCGGCATAGTAACACACTAAGCCATATCCAGTAAACTGAAGTCCATTATATTATAGCCAGTAAAAGCTATCTATGTATAATGAAATAAAATATTATGATAAAATGATAGAATTGAGTTTCTGAAACGTGTGGGAGGTAGGTACGTGCCGCGTGTGCAGGTGTGAGTACGTCTGCCTTGATCTGTTTACAGCTACACGATTCTGGATGATATTTTGTTGCTATCTATTGAAGGAGTTTATTTTTAACGGTATTTTGACCTGTTAAAAATATTATTGAACACTATTATAATGATTCCTATTTTGGGGTCTTTCTAAGACTGAGGCTACATTAGGCCGCGACGCGACCTGCGACACATGAGCGATTAAAACAAATAAATGAATGCTCACGTATATGGCTTCACCGTACATCGAATATTATCTACTAGCGACTTTTGATTTCTTTATGCGATAGGAACAACATTACTGTAATCACGGCATCGGCTACATCAACATATCAGCGAAATTGAAGCGAATTTATCAGAAAATTTCTCACTTGCACGACTAGTTCAATAGTGCTTGTGGCTACATTATGCGTATAGTAAACCGCGATGTATGATTTGATAGCATGTGTACTGTAGCCACGTCATCGCCGAATATACGCCGGATTTTCGCTTATAATGTAGCCATACCATGTTTATCTCGTTCGCTCTTCCAGTCGCATCGCAAATCGCTGCCTACTGTAGCCTCAGCCCTCCCCGTTTGGTCGAGGTAGGTACCCTAGTTTATTTTTTGCGACCAATTGTGAGAAAAGGTCAGAAAGTCAAAAATACTAACTATTATTATTACTAGGTATACGCTCATATATGCTCTTTTGATAACCTTTTCTATTTGAACGTTGTTCATAGTATTTTACGTTGGAGCAAATTCAAAAATTGCTTAGTAACGGTGGCTACCTAAAAATCAGAAAAGTCACTTTGCAGAACTAGATAACTTTATTTCAATGTAGTTTCAGTATATTTATGACTGTAAACGGGTCATATGCCCATAACCTATGTTTTAAAACTAAAGATAAACCCCCTTACTAATAAACGTTGTATAGCATCTGTATAGTTACACAACACTTTGTCTTCTTCTTTCGAAAGTCAAATCACTGACGACTGAAAGAGAAAAATCGGTGTGTAACTATTAATCTGATATAATACATTTATTAGTAAGGGGGATAAAGTATTAACAGCTAATTTATTGGAAAACGGGTACAAGTTACAACAAAGGAAATTGTAAAAAAAAAACAAAACACGCGAGGATAGCCGCTGTCAGGAAAAACTTCGTAGAGGAACATACAATCGTTCACAAACAACGAAGTAGGTAGGTTTATGTTCATATTCCAATATAAGGGCTAGAGAAATGACACTTGGGCAAGTCATTCTTGCTGTTACTGTAGCCTAAAACAACAATAGCCTGTGCATAACTTTGTCATTACTTTGCATTTCAATCACTTTGTTGGCCCACGAAGTATTTTCTTAACCTATTTATCTCGATGAGAACTCAAGCCGTTTTCCCCCAAGGGGTAGGCTCCGACATTCAGTTATGTATAAGTCTCATGTAATAAAAGGGCAAGCCTATATCTATTAAACGGGCACAAATCCAGAGTCCAAGCTGTTACTAAGAATTTCCTAACGAAAAACCCAAGCACGCTTAGATCCTCCTGGGGAACCCACCAAGGACCCCACGCGTGGCGTTTGATACTACCTACTACCACAAACAAGGCAGTAAGTATAGATGTCCGATGTGTGTATAGATGTCACTTGAACAGTACAAGCAGCACGGTATTGATCATGAATCATCGGGAGCCGCGTGACGACTCCCGGCCACCGTAGGCGCGGGCCTGCGGACGGAGAGCAATGGGTAGCTCACCGTCCGATCAGGACCAGGCCCGTGCCGGACGGCGCGTACGTGTTCCGCGCGCGCCTCAAAGAGATTTCAGCATAAAGGAAGGGGCCTGTTAGGGCCGAAGCTTGCTGGGAAGCGGGATTGTCCAAAAGGGTTACCGCTACGCCGGAACATAAAGGGCTGAGAAAGGAACACGGGTGGGTTTTAGTCAGTAAGAGTCTGACACTCCCTGCCGCTCCACCCAGAGCGGGAGGAGTCATTTGATGATTTCCCATCCACAAAAAAAAACACGCTTAGATCCTCCTGGGGATCCCACCAAGGACCCCACGCGTGGCGTTTGATACTACCTACTACCAGCGAACAAGGCAGTAAGTAGCATAGATGTCCTCATTATTGCTTTACCAAAGACTTCGTACGCACTCTGATAGGTGGCTTGCTTAGCGCTTAGAATCTGTTGCCAATGTTTTTAACTATATTTTTGATGGGATTACTTGCAGGTTTTTTTTTTATGGATCATTAAATGACCCCTCCCGCTCTGGGTGGAGCGGAAGGGAGTGTCAGACTCTTACTGACTAAAACCCACACGTGTTCCTTCCTTAGCCCTTTATGTTCCGGGGTAGCGGTAACCCTTTCGGACAATCCCGCACCCCCGGCAGGCTTCGGCCCTAACAGGCCCCTTCCTTTATGCTGACATCTCTTTGAGGCGCGCGTAGCACACATACGCGCCGTCCGGCACGGGCCTGGTCCTGATCGGAGGGTGGGCTACCCCTATTACTTGCAGGCTGTATTATATTTTTGATGGAATTAATTGCAGGCTGTATTTGATGGGATTACTTACAGGCTGTTCCTCCATGACATGCTGCAGCAAGGCCCTGAAAAGCGTGGCTGGAAGACTCGACAGCGCATGAAGAGCTGCCAACGCCCATAGCGGGCAGTCGCCGTCAGAGCAGAACTTGAATTTCTGTTACAAATGATCAATAATGAAAATTGAGGAATAAATATTTTAAATATAAAGATAAGCATAAACCTATTAAAACTATGAATTTACACCTAATTACATATAATTATAAGCACAAATAAATATACATAAATATATGAATATACTTACTAAAAAGAAATAAGACAAACAATGAGAAAATATTATCGTTGTGATGATACTGCCAGCTTCTTGCGAATGTGCTCGCGAACCTTAACTTTAAAGGATAATCGGCTCGTTGCCATCCTGATTTCCTGGGGGAGCGCATTCCACAGAGAGATAGACTGAACGAAGAAGGAAGGAAGAGTGAATGAATTCTGTGCGGTGAGTGGGACATTGGAGAAGACGACATATCCACCTCCACCCCCATATATTCTCACCCCCTTACTAATAAACGTATTATATCAGATGAATAGTTACACACCGATTTCTCTCTTGCAGTCGTCAGTAATTTGGCTTTCGAAAGAAGAAGACAAAGCGTTGTGTAACTATACAGACGCTATACAACGTTTAAAAGGTCTATTAGTCTACGTTTATTAGTAAGGGGGTAGATAAATGTCTAAGCTCAAGATAATAACCATTATGGCCTTTATTTTCGGCCTCTACAACTGACATTGAAAACACAAATCAAAATCACTTACCATGCCTTCAAATCGCGCGTCCCTGTAACAAACACTCCAGTTATAACATTATCATACGAATTACATCCACATGACATTCTCCATCATACTGTACTGTGTATGGGACTATATGGGACGTTAGTACGGACAATTTGGTTTAACATGCTTCGAATGGGGCGACAAATGTATGTATGAAGTATATTTGATGTCAGTTTTAGTACTGCTTTTATGATTTAGACGTGATTTAGATACGTCATCTAGAGTTGATTTCGTGTGGGACTAAATTGGGGTTAAAATTATTTGTCTCTCGACTCTCTCGTGTAACAATAAATATACATAGGACTGATTTTTCAATAGTTAGATAACTATTATCTTAGGAATAAATCTGACAGTTTGACATATATTCTACATATAATTATATTAATATACACACATCAAAAGTGTCTAGGGATCAACATATATTTTTGCAATAACTTTTCTCCTGATTGATATTAATTAAAATTTTCTTTAAGGATTCATCAAATAAAGTGTTTTCGTTTGTCACAGTAACGATAAACCAAGTCACCTTTGCATTAATAAAGAAATTTGCCATTTTCCTAATAAAGGGATTTTTGACATTTGAACCACTAACACAAAAGTTCGAAAAAAAGACTGAAATAACAGTTTTCATTAAAATTTTATTGGGTAACTTAAACAATTAATAATCCGTGTTTCTACCGCGAACACTAACAACACAAGAACATCGGTTTGGCATACTCAAAATGAGTTCATCCAAATCACGCTGTGGAATGGCAGCCCATGTTCGTTGCAACAACAAAAAAAACCGGCCAAGAGCGTGTCGGGCCACGCTCAGTGTAGAGTTCCGTAGTTTCCCGTCCGTCACAATAAGTGTTCCCACGTACAATTCGATTATACCCGCACCCTAATTGCGTAACACACTATCAATCGGAATCAGAATCATTTCGAAGCCAATTGCTAATCTATTGCTTCATAAGTTCGAAAAATTTGTCTGCTGAACACGTAAATAACGCAATGAATGTTGTTGAACTGTCAAAATGAAACCGATTCCGATTAATAAACTGTTACGCAATTGCCCCGCCGACCCAATGTAATAAGTACCTACAGCGCCATCTCTCGGGGAATTGGGTTACTAATTAATACATAGACGTGCCAGAAGTTTTCGGTGGTAATTTTGGATTGCGAGAACCGATTTTAATAATTCTTTTTTTGTTTGAAAAAAGATACGTTCAGGATAATAAAATATGTAAACGAAGTTAAAAAAAATGCTTGCATATACGATTATACTACGAACTTAGTCCAGAAATGATTTTGTACAACTTTTTGTCTTTTTTGTACAAAAACTGTTGTTTTTATCAAGTTCAAAATAATTTTCCTAGAAAGTCCTTATAAAGTTCTACTTTTCAGATTTTTTTCATATTTTCTAAACTTATGGTTCAAAAGTTAGAGGGGGGGGGGACACATTGTTTTTTACTTTTGGAGCGATTATTTCCGAAATTATTGACATTATCAAAATATGATTTTAGTAAACCCCTATTCATTTTTAAATACCTTTCCAACAACATATCACACGTTAGGGTTGAAATTAAAAAAAAAATCACTTCCCACTTTACATATAGGAGAGCTACCCTACTAAAACATTTTTTTCCAATTTTTATTTTACCACTTTGTCGGCGTGATTGATATACATATTGGTACCAAATTTCAGCTTTCTAGTGCTAACGGTCACAGAGATTAAGCGAGGACGGACAGACGGACGGACGGACGGACGGACGGACAGACAGACATGGCGAAACTATAAGGGTTCCTAGTTGACTACGGAACCCTAAAAAAGGTCTTCTTGCGACTGGATACCCTCCATATTCGGCAGAGCTCTTCTCTGTAGCATATCCCATGCATGCTCAATCGGGTTCAAGTCTGGCGACTGAGCAGGCCAGGGCAGGACATTGATGTTAGCTGCGGCGAGAGTCTGTCTTACAACTCTTGCGGTGTGCGGTCGTGCATTATCATGCATTAACTGAAATAAGGGACCGATTTGCACTTGTAGAGGAACGATGACGTCTGATAAAATCGTCTCAGCATAAATTTGAGCGTTGAGGTTGCCTCTGATCCAAATCAACTCAGTTCTTCCGCCGATCCAAATACCCGCCCATACCATGATGGTTCCACCACTATAAGGATGGACTTCCTGGCAGGATTTTAATCGCTGTTGGCGTCCAGGGGTTCTCCAGTGTCGTATACGTCTTGTATCCGGTCTCATACCAAAACGAGACTCATCAGAAAAGCACACGAAACGCCATTGTTCTTCTGCCCAATTTCTGTGTTCAAGAGCCCATTGATATCGAATCCTACGATTGTGCATTGCTATAGGTGGTACCCGTAGCGGTCTTCGGGAATGAAGGTTCACTTCATGCAAGCGGTTTCTGACTGTTTGGTCGCTAATTAAGTTCCCTGAAGAGTGATGAAGCCTCACGGCTAACATCATGGCGGTTATTGTTGGAGCTCTTCGAGTTAAGATTTGAATGTATCGGTCTTGTCTCCGTGTGGTGCAGCGATACCGTCCTCCATGGCGCTCAGCCACGGTACCAGTGCTTCGGTAACGTGTCCAAAGTTGACTGATAACACTCTGACTTGTATTCAGAGCTAAAGCCACAGTACGTTGCCGGGAACCAGCTTCTATCATTCCCACGGCTCTGAGCATTTCTTCCCTGCTTAAATGACGTCGCCGCTCCATAATAACGTTGGTTTTAATCAGTAGTAGGGAAACAGTAGCACTAATAATGTCTTCAATGCGTTGTATGTTTTTATAGGGAAAATATTGACAGCTGATTTTCATCTTTTACTCGAATTTGATTCACAGTTCCTGATTCAAATTATGAAATGCACCAAAAAGGATCCATATAAATTTATAAAATCATAAATTTATTACAAAGCCACATCTCAATCTCAAGAAATCCGCATAAAAATGCTTGATCCCTAGACACTTTTGATGTGTGTATATTGTAGCGTTATTCTAGTTTTCAGTACAATAAAATTCTATTATAAATTAGGTAGTCTTTTTACATCCTACTTTCTTTAAAACTGCTTTACTTCGTTATACAGAATGATTTCTTTTACCGGTTCCAATTTTTTACAGGGTGTTCTACCCATGAATACGAACAACTTTCAGTATGGGACCAACTTTGAAAAAAAATCAGCTGTTTCATATATTTTGGTCAAGTAGGTATTGAACTTTTAGTATGAAACGGCTGATTTTTAGTATGAAACGGCTGATTTTTATTTCGTGATTTCAGAGTTGGTCCCATAGTGAAAGTTGTTCATATTCATGGGTTGAACACCCTGTAAAAATTTGGAACCGGTAAAAAAAATCATCCGGTATTTATAACGAGGTAAAGTAGTTTTAAAGAAAGTATAGCGTATATAAAATTTGATACCGTCTTATATAAGGCAGCGTCAATAATATCGGGACGAACAGACAGCATTATAATACATATCGACGAGTTGAGAACGTGGTGCTTTATGTAGTTTCATTTCAGTGCTAAGAAAAACTGTTTTTAGGGTTCCGTACCAAAATGGTAAAAAGGAACCTTTATGGTGCGACTCAGTCTGTCTGTATGTCTGTAAAACTGCAATATTCTACACCACAGCGCGCAGTGTTAAAATTCTCTGGCGAATATGGGCCTCGCCGATGAAATATATTACTTTAAACTGTCGTGCATGTAGTATTGAACTAAAATGTAGAACGCCACCTGTAGGCTATGGGATAAATACACCCAAATAGGCTCGGATGGAACAGCCGATATTAGTGTAGGATATCAACTCAGAGCGGCGGCTGATGAACATCTAGCACGTCAAAGGCGGCGCCCACGGACCCAGTCAGGCGGTCCACTGTACACCCACCAACTCGCACTAGACAAGCGCGGTGGGTTAATTTGTCTAAACCCCTACTCTCTCATGAGAGAGTAGGGAGGCCATTGCCCTGCAGTGGGACGTCATGCTAATAATAAATAAAAACAAAAAATAAAATAATAATTATTATGATGGTACGGAGTCCTCGGTGTGCGAGTCAGACTTGCTCTTGACCGGTTTTTTAGTATAAACAGTGTAAGGGACCATTGACGCGCCAACTATTAGGTAACGAGTTTCAGGGTACCGGGAGGAATCAATTTCAACCACGGTTTGTCACGTAGGTATGTTGAATAATTATTCCTAGAAACCATTATCCTACTAATATTATAAATGCGAAAGTTTGTGAGGATGGATGTATGTTTGTTACTCTTTCACGAAAAAACTACTGAACGGATTTGGATGAAACTTTACAGTAATATAGATTATTCATCAGAATAACACATAGGCTACAATTTATGATGATTTTATGTAGTTTTGGTCATAATATAACGATACGTGTCAATTAAGTCGGAAAAAAATCTTCCATCTGAGAGCTATCTTGGCGTGCGCTGCCTAAACCAATGGAGTTACATAAAGATGATGTACCGCAGGATTGTTTGTCTTAAGTAGATCTAAATAAAAGTCCGCGACAGCATATATCTACCTTTTATGTGCAAGCCAGTACAACCAAAATTGTGAACCATAAATCTAATTAAATTTGGTACTATTTTACAATGCACATTTAGTATATAATTATCAAACTCTTATCAAAATGAATACATTTCTCGCATTAAGTATTTAATGTAGATAAACTTTGTCTTTCACACTAAGTAATTTGGCCGAATAGTTTAAAAGTTATCACGATATGATTGACTTGAACGGAGCGCCTAACGCCGCGGCGGCGGCCGCAGCACGATGAGGCGTTGGGACTAATCGAACACAAAATATTAACAATTTCTGGGAAAAAAATATCCGATTTTGGTCTACCCTCACCGCAGCGTAGAGGAGAGTTGCCGACCGAGTTGATAAAAGAGCTAAGCTATGATACCAACCAGTTAGGTGCTTACGTATGCGAAACTGAGCCACGTTTGCTACCTGATCAAAGAGAGATTTATCACAAAATAGTAGGACGAGTTGAGAATGGGGAAGGTGGACTTTTTTTCCTTGATGCCCCGGGTGGTACAGGAAAAACTTACTTGCTTAATTTACTTTTGGCAAAAATTCGTGGCGGCCATAACGTTGCATTAGCTGTGGCTTCCTCTGGAATTGCTGCTACATTGCTAAGCGGTGGACGGACAGCACATTCCGTCTTTAAATTACCTCTTAATCTGGCGAGTGAAGAAACTCCATCGTGTAACATCAGCAAAACCAGTGCCCGTGGCCTCCTCTTGCAACAGTGTAAATTAATCGTGTGGGACGAGTGCACAATGTCACACAAACGTGCCATCGAAGCTCTTGATAGTTGTTTACAAGACTTACACGGCAAAGAAACAATAATGGGTGGTGTGGTTGTTTTATTGGCTGGGGACTTTCGGCAAACTTTGCCTGTCATCGAGTGAGGCACTGCAGCAGACGAAATTAACGCATGTCTAAAATCCTCATATTTATGGACCAAAGTTGAAAAGCTGCACCTTATAACCAACATGCGTGTCCAGTTATTCAGTGATCTAGAGTCGGGTGCGTACGCTGAAAAACTGCTCGAGATAGGTGAAGGTCGAATCGAAACTGACGAAGAAGGTATGGTTCTATTCACTAACCAATTTTGTCACGTTGTGGATTCGGAAGACGCACTCATTGCTCAAGTTTTTCCAAATTTGCAACAGAACATCCACGATGAAAGTTGGCTATGTGAAAGAACTATACTAGCACCAAGAAATGAGACAGTTGCGAAAATCAATAACATTATCTTGGACCAAGTAACCAGCGATGCAACAACCTACAACTCTATCGACACAGTCATGTCACCTGAAGACTGTACAAGCTACCCCGTGGAGTTTCTTAACTCTTTGGAGCTATCCGGGGTGCCATCACATAAGCTCCAATTAAAAGTCGGTATACCGGTTTTGTTAATGCGTAACTTGGACGCCCCGAGACTATGTAATGGCACTAGATTGCGAGTCAGGGAACTAGGCAGGCATATTGTTAAGGCTACAATTTTAACTGGAGAAGCTAAGGGTGAAAATGTTCTTATTCCACGCATCCCAATAATACCCAATAACTTACCCTTTAATTTCAAACGTTTACAGTTTCCACTTAAAGTTGCATTTTCTATGACCATCAATAAATCGCAAGGGCAAACTTTGAAAGTAGCGGGGATACATTTAGGCACGCCCTGTTTTTCCCATGGGCAGCTTTACGTAGCTTGCTCACGTGTTTCTAAATCCCAAAATCTTCTTATTTACGCTGAACAAAAAAAATCAAATAACATAGTATACAGGAGTATATTGCAGTAAAAACACAGATAAATTAACACAGATGTTCACCTATTCCAATTACGTACCACATAATTCTTTAGTTATTACAAAATCTATTAAAAAAAACCGGCCAAGTGCGAGTTGGACTCGCGCACGAAGGGTTCCGTACCATTGTCTATAAAAAAATAACACGTTTATTGTATGGGAGCCCCCCTTAATATGTACTTAATTCTTATTCGTATTTGTTGTTATAGCGGCAACAGAAATACATCATTTGTGAAAATTTCAGCTTTCTAGCTATCACGGTTTATGAGATACAGCCTGGAGACAGACAGACAGACGACGGAGGCTTAGTAATAGGGTCCCGTTTTACCCTTTGGGTACGGAACCCTAAAAACAGCAGCAAAATCCGTTGCGTAGTTTTAAAAAATTTAAGCATTCATAGGGAAAAAGAAAGCTTCTTTGTTTTATACTATGTAGTGATTAAATGCAAGTAACATTGGTCCGACCTGTTTAGTTGTCAGTGTTTAGTAATCCGTTTGTGCTGGATAGGATAATCTCAAGCCTACTTTTTATAAACACACCATACAGGTAAAGATTGATGAAGAAACCACTGGACTTAGCATTTTGAAATTTGCAGAGTTCTATTATAGCTTAAAATAATGAGCACTTAGAAAGGAATTCAGATAATTCCACCCTCAAGAGATACCCTCTAAATATTAGGTATAGGAGTTCAAAGATTGTATGGAAACTAATTTTGAAGTTAGAAATCTGGGATGTACGATGTGAAGGTACATTAAAAAAATATCAGTATTTTAAAAAAAATGTCACGTAACTTAATGTGGCAGACCAAATTCTACGCGAGCGAAGCCGCGGGCAAAAGCTAGTAATATTATAAACGAGAATGTTTGTGAGGATGGATAGATGGATGTTTGTTACTCTTTCACGCAAAAACTACTGAACGGATTTTGTTGAAACTTTACAGTAATATAGCTTATACATCAGAATAACACATAGGATACTTTTTATCCCAATATTCCCACGGGGTCGAAATTTATGCGGGTGAAACCGCGGGGCGCAGCTAGTTCTACATATTTCACATCTTTTTCCTTTGGCTTGTCCGTCAAATCTGACGCCTACTCTCTTTTAATCTTAAACTAAGTTTTTATTACTGTGAACTCCAATCGAGATTGTTCTTTGTGTTTGTGTGTTAGAAAAGCTACTGTATTTACTAGATAAATACCACGGAGTGCAAAGTTCGACGGCTGCGGCTCACCTTGCTGCGTTGCCGTCACCACATGACGCATAGAGGAAAATTGTCATGACGTCTGGCCACAGACCACAGAGTACTTTTTGATAGACCACAGACTAAGAAGAGAAGCGCCTGGCCTCAGAACAATGTTATTGTTCTGAGCGCCTGGCAAAATAGTCGACATCAACGGCTCAGTTGCCATTGAAGGAAAAAAAAAGTGTATCTCGTATTTCATGCCAGTAACTTTTAACTGACTCGCGGAGGTGGCATGTAAGCACGAAATAGGCTGGTTTCTACAGTACCTACCATGAATTAAGCAAATAATTCGCAGCGTAAAAATTTTTCGTCGAAAATCTAAGAACATATTATAATATCTAAGAACCGGTCGAAGTGGAGGTGCTTAGGGGAGGTCTATGTCCAGCAGTGGACGTCTTTCGGCTGAAATGATGATGATGATCTAAAAACATTGTGCTGTTTCATTGAATACAAAAATGCAATACCTACACGGTCAAGCTGTATGGATTTCTCATGGCTCTAAAATCATGTATTGAATTAATTCGTGCGTCTATGTCCCTTAGATCCTGTTACTGTTATCCTGCATCATCCCACAGTTGGCCAAAAGCCTCTCCCCATGGCTTCCAGCTCTTTCGATCCAGGGCTAATTTGGACCACTGGTCGTTTGTTTTCGGGAAATAATAATGGTTCCGAAAAACAAATTATTCTCCAGCGATCTGTGGCCGACTAAAAAAAATGGATCTTCGAATAACAAACTAAACTTCCGAATAAAATACTGAACCTCCGACAAAATTACTAAGTTACCGACAACAGAGGTTTTGTCAAGGGCACCCCGAGGTTCGGTTTGGTTAGGTTACTTTAAACCCTTTACATAGAAATAGGAGCCCCGCGAAGCGGGGCTCCGTCGACATAGGATGCAAGAGCGAGCGAATGAGAAAACAAATACCTTTACCTAGGTATATATCAAAACGTAATTTAAGCTGGTAGAGAAGTATTATAGCAATAAACAGTCATGTTTATTTTTCGAAGATTTCAGTATCTCATTCGGTCGTTTCGTCATTTTTATTTGGATAAAAGTAGTCGGAAAGTTAGTATTTTAGGCAGTAGATTTAATATTTTTAGTAAGGACAATTCTTGTTTTTTTCTCGGAGCTTTTATTACTTACTATCCTTTGTTTTCTTGCACCCTGTACACAGGTACAAAGTCAAATACCGTTTTTATCTCTACAAAACTGCAACAATATTCCTCCCACCTTGCTTCTTCCCACACAAAACAGACATTAGGAGTTACATAGAAAAAACAACGAGAAAAACTATAGACAGCTCGGAAGCGCAGCAGAACAGTTTAATAGAAAGTTTCCAGCTATAACATTGGCATTAAGCCTTCATTTCAATGGCGCACAATGAGGGCATATTGACGGGCTGAACACGCCACGTTTATATTAAACTTGCTGCGACGACCTACGCGACGAGTGGGTTTAGGTACTTCATACTTGGTACCTACTTATCTAAGTTATCTATGAGGTATCTATTTTATTTTACCATTTATGCACAAACTAAAATATACTTATATACCTATATATTATATACAAATGTATAATAAAAATAAAAAAAGACAGGAGCTCATTGGGCATCAAAAAATTCGTCCGCATCGCTGTCAATGGGATAAATGCCCAAAAGGCTGGCAGCATTACCACGTTTGATGGCAATGCTTATTCTTTGGGCTTAAAATAGGCCTGCCCTCTGGTCACGCAACGAGTCAACCAAATTAATGCTTGGCGATGTCTCGAAATATTCGATGAGCACTCGGACCCCAAGGCCCTAGAGTTTTAACACCAAACGGCTCAAACATATAACTCCCAATAAGGTTGTTATATTTGCGCCGTTTGAGGTTTTAATTAGGTCTTAGTGTCTATGAGGTTGGAATTTTAGGGCTTTAAATATTAGGTAATGAAATCATATTTGTAGTAAACTGCCGTTCAAAAGCTTATGTTCTCGAAAATACGGTAAGGAAACACTGGTATTGTAACAGCTTAGAGCTTAGGATTGTTGGGGGCTGTCTTTTGTCTGTATTGTGATGTCTGTGCTGATTTTTACGCTTACTAATAAACATGTACAACTCCGTAGGATAAGAGTCAGTGTTTTTAATTCAGCTTGCAAGATTTGACCAATACGTAGGTACTAGGTACAACTAACATACAAAGCAAGTTAAATAAAAGTTTGTTATGAGTTTCGATAAGGTTGTTACTTGTTACATTCCTTACTAGTCAGAAGCCCGAAAGTTTGACAACCAATCTTCCAACGGGTCTCCTGATACTCAGTAACTTGTGGAGGTTAGATAGGCAGTGGCTCCATGTAAAATACTGGTATTCAGCTGCATCCGGTTAGACTGGAAGCCGACCCCGACATAGTTGGGAAAAGGCTACGCAGATTGATTTAATTTTGTCATTATATTAATTTTGCCTAAAAATTCTTAGCTTCGGGTCAGAGAGCAGGCTGGGGCAAGTGCCCCAGCCTGCCCCACCGTGGGTACGCCCATGGGTAGAAAGGTCACTTCAAGCTCACTTCACCTAAATTTCCAAGGTGAAATTTTTACAGAATACCAATACCGTACAGTCACGTCTAAAAGTATGTATACACTTGGCTTTATTCAAAGGCGATTTTCTCCTTTATTTTTGAATGAATATTTATGTTATTACGAAAATAGTATTTTCGAACACATAGGTTTTTGGTAAGTGTCGTATTTCAACGTTGCATTCGTTATTTCACGAAAAAAATGCAATTGAAAATTGCCAAGTGTATACATACTTTTAGACGTGACTGTAACTAATGTAGGGATACCTACATTACAAAGTTAAGTGAGTTTTTACACGATATGTTCTTAATTCTTAAACATTATTTACTGAGGCCTAATTATATATTTGTAGAGCTCTTGTAACCCATTAATGATTACGATACCAAAGTGTGATGTACAGTAAATATACTAAATATGGACCGATTGTTTCAGGACCTGAAGGATTCTGAATAAGGGAGTGGCTGAAAGAATATTTATTATTGGAACGGAGACTATACAAACTTTGATGTTAAGGAGATGGACCACCAGACTAACTTAGCAAGTCTGTCGAGCTCCGCTAATGAGACACAATTGATTTTCTATTGTTTCGTCGCCAATGGGCGACGCGCGCCGCTTGACCGGTGAAGATTAGTCTTTTATCAACAACTATCTGACCCAGCACTCCTAGCAGACGTTGTTCTGTCGGTCTTGAATCACAAAAATAATAGAAAAATCCCATACAGGGTGTCCGGTAAATAGTACGACATATTGCAGGGGGTGATAGCTTGGGTCAATGCCTACCAAAACAACACAATGTATGTTCCGCAAAATGTTACAGATTTACAGTTATAAATTTTTTTCCGATATATCGAAAAATCTCTATCTTGAAACAGATTTTTAAGCATCTCGTAATGAAAAATTCCTTTTCTAGTATTTGTTTTACATCAAATTATTCGTGAATAGTTTTTCTACTCATTGACAAGTCTTGTTTCTATCAAAAACCAGAATGTTTCAAGAAATACTATTTTTTGTTTAAATTTTCGCAGAACGATTTTCTTATCGCCTTTAACCTAGTGGTGAAAAAAAAAGTTACATTTTGCGGAACATTATTATGTTGTTTTGGTAGGTATTGGCCCAAGCTATCACCCCCTGCAATATGTCGTACTATTTACTGGACACCCTGTATACCTTAGTACTTACCGTTTTTCCCGAATTTTCAATTTATCCGGGCAACATAACCGATTTTTATTTTCCTAAAAACCTTATTCAGATTAATACGATCATTTAAACATAAAAATTAACCAAATCAAAAATCTTTCTTACATCCTACTTAGATATAGGTAGGTATGTACTATATTATGTATTATCATAAACTATTCGAATGGATTGAATTATTGGTCCAGTCTTATACGACCTTAAAGAAAGAAATAAAGAAAATAAGTTTATTTGACCTAGGTGAGCCAAGGCACACAATACTCACACAAAAACTGGCACTCCAGGAGTGCCGACAGATGTGAAAACAAAACACAAACAGCGGTGCTATTCTGTAAAAAAGGTCACCGTGATAACTTAGGTGAACTAACCTTAAAGTGAGCTGTCATTGCACCTGATGACACTATTGGCAGCTCACTTTAAGCTCACTTGACCTAAGTTTTCACGGTGAGATTTTTACAGAATAGCCTTCCAGAATACTTTGCCATCACTCACTGACATATCGGATATACATACATGACAGCTCACTTCACCTAAATTTTCACGGTAAGAATTTTACAGAAAAGATCGCCAGATCATTGTCAAAGGTCCTCTTCATTCCATGGAGAATGAATATCATGATTGCCAGTTGCCACTAACATCCACAAATCTCTCCTATTCTGCCAAAATACAAAGCAACAACCCTCTCTATCCCATAATACCCACCTCTAACTCTAAAATAATTCTCAATTTCAGCTTAAGTAGTCGTAAAACAACATTGATAAGTAGGTAGGTAGCTATCTCCGTAACGTTGATAACAAAGTGAAACGGATAACACCTGAGATGGTAGTTGATTGAATGAAAACAAACGAAATGTATTAACTAGGAGCGTGGGACATCAAATTCGACCCTTGTTAGGGACTGACTAGAGTTTTACTTGGAGAAACGTTGTGTTTTTCTTTGTTTGAAGCTACTTTTTACCCGACTACGGTGAAGCAAAAAGGAGGGTTATGATTTTGACCGGTATGTATGTATGTAAGTATGTATGTATGTTCACATGTTCCCTCATAACTTCTAAACTCCTTGTCATAATTAGACAAATGAGGTATCGTAGGAAGCGTCTTGATCGTTCGCTGGTTATAGGCTATGTGACGTCGCATTAAATTAAATATGGCGCCCTCTAGCGGACATAAAGTCATGACCCCAAAAAAAATTTTTTTTTTAATCATGCCGTGTGGGGTATCAACTGATAGGGCACACTTCAAAAATATAAGTATTATTGAAATAAGCCTCAAAATAATTAAATAAAAAATGTTTAAAAACTAAAACCCGACTACTGAAAAGGATGAAACAAGAAAGTACCTTCCCGTGGTCGCATGCCGCTGTACTGTACATACAAAGCTATGGTAGCATGCGACCACGGGAAGGTCGAGAAAATCGTTGATAGCAAGCCGCTTCCGTGCGAAAGCGACTACCGACCATTTTAAAAGAGTAACGGTGGAGTTTCTTGCCCATTCTTCTCCATACGAAAACTACCTTTTGGAAGGGGCAACTAGAATCAATTCTATTTTAATGTAATTTTTGACGTTCCAAAGTGCCTTTTATGTACCTATCTATACTTATAATAAATCTGTAGAAGTGAAAATTCTGTACATTGAAAATATCAAAAAAATAAATGGCATGTTACTAGACCGACACCGAACCCAAAAATGTGATTAAAAAAATTTTTGTCTGTCTGTGTGTTTGTTCAGGCATCACGCAAAAACTACCGGTTCGATTACGATGAAACTTGGTATAATTATTCTTTAATATCCTGCTGGGCACCACACTGGGTACTTTTTATCCCGGAAAAAAAATATATGCAATAAAAAACAAACTTAATTTTGTGGTTCGATCCCTAGACCCGATTATTGTACCAACCGCAAATAATAAGTTTGTCGTAGGTTACGTGGAGGGTGTGTTCTTTGTGAAGAGTAGGTATCCACTAAGAAAGTGTTTTTCGAAATTCCAACCCTAAGAGGGTGAATGGAGGGAGGGTGTTTCACGCGGACGAAGTCGCGGGCAGAAGCTAGTTTGAAATAAATGCTTTGACTTTGACAACCTTAGTGAAAATATTCTGTAGGTAGGTAGGGTACCTATGATTTTTATTATGTAAGATAGCACAATGGTTCCGTAATTGTATGTAGAAGTCAATAATTGGAAGTTTCTGCTTAAATAGACAGCTGATTGTATCTCGTTATTTTTATATGCGATCTGTATTTAGATTTACACGAATAATAATGTGAAAACGCCGAATCGAAATGTTTTGTTTTTACCATTTTACCCAAATAAACAAGAAGAAATATTAGTTGCCCTAACTAAACTGATGAAATCTCCATAAAAGTTCTCAAATCAAGTCAATACAGGTTGAAATTGAAAACATGCGACAAATCGAAATGGGAGATTGTACTCATCATCATGAACAACTTTTACTATGGGATCAAGCCTGAAATCGCGAAAAAAAAAATCAGCTGTTCCCTACATTTTGACGAGTTATGCGAACATAAATGTAGGGAACAGCTTATTTTTTTTTCGCGGTTTCAGGCTTGGTCCCATAGTAAAAGTTGTTCATAATGATGAGTACAATCTCTCATTTCGATTTGCCGCATGTTTTCAATTTCATCCTGTATAAAAATAAGCTGTTCTCAGCGCTTCTCCTCCACATTTAGTATGTGCAGAGCTAAAGTGTGGAACTCTCTTCCAGCGTCCGTGTCCCTTCCACATTTAACCCGTCTGCCTTCAATGCAAGAGTGAACAGGCATCTTCTGGGCACGCTCGTTCCAACATTTACATAGACCTCATCCATCGCTTTCCATCAGGCGTGATCGAGGCGCAAACACCAATAAAAAAAAAATAGAAAATGTGATCCGTCCCTAACACTAGTTCGTTTCTTTTTAATTCATTCCCTTCGACAAGCAACCCACATATGTTTCAATTTCTACGTCTTCGTCCTTCACACTATCCGTTTGGCGGGGTAATCAGCCTTTTTCTTTCTTTCTCTATAGACATTGGTTTAGATAGCCTTACATGAGACCAACACTTCTTCAGTCGTATCTTCACGAATATAGTTATTTTTATTATTATATCTTTTTTTATTATTATATCTTTTTTATTATTATATCTTTTTTTATTATTATTTCTTTTTTTTAAAGTGAAAACTTCTTTAGGCTCGTTGGGAATTTTTTGAGATGGGAAAAAAACATTTTTTTCTTTTTTCGCGCCACTTGTTACCGTAAGCTGTACTCTTCAATTTAGTCACGTTATTAATGAATTATAACGTTGCTAAATTGAAGAGTACAACTGTAACATAGCATTACTACAAAATAGACTGGTATTACATTTAGTCGGTTAACTAAGTCACGTGGTTTTTTTGTTTACCTTTATTTAACTACTAAGCTAAGCTAAGCCTAAGCCTATGGAGTATAGGTATTGTTTTAATTTTTTTTTTCTGCTTAGGTATATCATAATATTTAGTTTGTGTTATTGTCTTCCAGTGCGAGTCGTAATAAATACTTTCCCTGCTTTCTTCTTTTATTAATAAATCCATACTAACAACATATGTTATATGTTGTACATATGTATGTATTTATTATTATATCTATTCTTATATCTAAGTTATAAATATTTTCTTATCTTTTCTTTCTGTTATTGCATCTACTGTGTATTGTCTCTGCATCTCCCTAAGGTAGACTGGTAGAAAATGCCCAAGGCATTAAGTCCGCCTTTGTACAGTTTTTACTTGTGCATAAAGTTTTAATAAATAAATAAAGCTAAAGAGTTTGTTTGTTTTCTTCGTTTGTTTGAACGCGCTAATCTCCGGAACTACCAGTCAGATTTGAAAAATAATCTCGTTTGAATTAGATAGCCCAATTCTTGAGACAGGCTATAGACTAACGTCCCGCTAGAGCCCTTAGGAGCCGAGCAAAAACAAAAAAAAAAAAACAAAACAGAGCGAATGCTTAACGAAGTAATAGCGCTGGCAGTCGATGCGATGCGACAGGGTAGGTCGGGGGAACAAGGAATTTCACACGGACGAAGAAGCTAGTGAATCCATAAAAAAAGGATAAAATAATTTAAAAAACCCCGATTTAAAGAATGTAGGTATGTAACGAGACTAAAACAGATACATTCATATGGAAGTCGGAGGACCGTTCTGTGGAACACCTTCTATTCTAAGAGGTGGGCGACTGCCATATGAATTTATCTGTCGGGGGTTTTTAAATTATTTTATCCTTTTCCAATTACATTTAACCGTCGTGGGGTTATTCAAAATTTTTAATTTTGCTTTTTATTTCAATCTTTCAAAATCGTTATAGTTTATTTTAATATATTATTATAATAAGTTTTTACAACTAAACTTTGCCGGGGGCTTACTTACTTTCACATGTTTACTGCAGCGCCCCCTGGTGAGTTGTCACCGTAACACCTATCTAAGAACATGCACCAATCAAACCAGAACTCATCACTGAAAACTGCATCAAAATCGGACTAGTAGTTTTGGAGATAAATGGCAACATTGTTTTGTACAAACAAATGTTTACTGCAGCGCCCCCTGGTGAGTTGTCACCGTAACACCTATCTAAGAACATGCACCAATCAAATCCAAACCCATCACTGAAAACCGCATCAAAATTGGACTAGCAGTTTTGGAGATAAATGGCAACATTGGGTTGCACAAACACACATCCTCTCACCCCAAACGCATAATTATACCGTCTCCGTACCGTCGCGTCGCGGGAAAAAATCGCTTGGCACAATAGCAATACAGGAGATACCCACAAAAGTTGAAATCCAAAACCTCAGTCAATAATTCGACATCTCGTAAAATATTTTCACCGCTCATAAAGATATCGTAAAAACCTGAAACATGACGCGAGCACCTACCTACTTATCTAAGGCATTTTCAAATATCTATATGTATTCAATTGATGTTATTTCAAGTTAAACAAATATCAACTTTATTTTAATGGCATTTAAGTTGATTTCAGAGTGACTAGCACTATTGAAAAAGTTATAAAAATGTTTGAAGTTGTAGCGTAAACTGAACTTTATTGTGCAGGAATTAAAGTTATTTTTCTAAAAACTCATATTTGCTTACATTTTTGCCAGCTAAATCGCGAACGCAGATTACGTATTTTTTTGTCCTGAAATAAATGTTATTGAATCCTCTGTTATTTTTTTCTACCTATTTTGTGATCGGAATATTATTATGGTAAGGTTATATAAATGTCTTCTTGATCGATATGTATTGCAACTGTTCCCACGAATAAACAGGAAGGGTCTGCTTTTTGGTAGACAAATGAAAGCATGCCTACAGAAATATCAAAGTCCATTAAAAGGCGCGTTTGAACGTTAAAAACAAGGAAATAGAATCTAAAGATTTGCACGGCTGAAATGCCGAATATAGTGAAACCCATTATGTTAGCTATTAATTCTTGTAAATAAATATATCATTCATTAGAAATAGTTGTAAAACTACCTTGAATAAACTTAGACATGATAATTCTCTATGTTTTGAAGTAAATTCCATTCACCATTGAATAACTCTTAAGCGTTACGCCGTGATGTCGAAAAAAGTAAAAAAATTTTTAGCTGCAATTTTTTTTGTATCGAGAAAAAAATATTGTGTATTCCTTTTACACGGTTCACTAATGTTTCATTTTATTTAAGTTTGTTAAGTTATATTTTATAAACACTCGCTTTACAAACATTTATTTGGCAAATGCTTCTCTTTACAAATGTTTCGGATGATATTTAATCATTTAAACATTTTTCATTTAATATTTAGATTATTTTGGAAAAATCACGTTTATAAAAATATAATTTTATAATACACTAGCGACTGCATTAAAATCCGTTGCGTAGTTTAAAAGATCTAAGCTTACAGACAGCGAGAGCGACTTTGTTTTATACTATGTGATGATTTTCTAAACCAGTCATAAAGTGATCATGACGGTATTATCCATTTGGGTCAGATAATTTACAGGCGAGTACAGAAGTTCTTTAATAATAATAGTAATTTTTGCTATGTAATCTAGTCGTGTCTGGCACTCACCGGCCGCTGCCGCGGCACCGCTCGCTTCGCTCGCTCGGCTCGTACGAAGGGGGTTTTCACAGTTTTAACCTAACCTAATCAAACTATATTTTTTTTAAATAGTTAGCCTAATGTAACTAGTTCGGTTCCGGGTAGCCTACTAAAAATAATCTCTTTTTTTCTATTAGCGCAAGTCGTTTCTGACACCCATATATAGTGTAAAAGTTTTAGTTTTCTATATAATCTAGTCGTTTCTGGCACTCGCCGGCCGCTGCCGCGGCACCGCTCGCTCGGCTCGTGCTTAGGGGTCACAGTTTTAACCTAACCTAACATTTTTGTTTTAAATAATTAATCTAATCTAACTAGTTCGGTTCCGGGTAGCCCACTAAAAATAATCTCTTTTTTTCTATTAGCGCAAGTCGATGAAAGAATGAGTTTCATTTTTAGGAAATTGCGTAAGAATAAGTCAATATGTAAAACGTTTTTATTCCAAACGTTGTTTTATGAGATAAAATGAATAAAAAATGAATTGTTTGTTAAATAACACGTTATTAAACAAAATTCTATCTACTAATTATTTTGTAAAGTGAATTAGGTATTTGGCAAACTTTTTGTTGTATAATGATGAAATGACTAATCATGTTTTTGCCAATCGTTGTTTGTCAAGTAAACATTTGTAAATTAATTTTTGGTGAACTGACAGGGCACCCTTTTACACGATACTAAACCAAAGAGTCAAAAAACATATACCAAAATTTTAAATCCCTATTCCATATACTTACTTGACAAGTTACACGAAATAGAAAAACCAAATTTTTTTCAACATATCACCTTAATAACTAGTTTGTGATTGATTGGCGTCGTTACTTTTGAGTAGCATCGTGGACGATGGGCCTTACATCCAAGTATCTATCTAGCTAGCTGTTAAGATCCCACTAGAAGTCAAAAGCCTCCATTTTTTACACAATTCTGTTCTCAATTCCTCCCCGATCAAATGGGCAGACTTACACGAATATTGTCGCATCACCTTTGCATCATAACCAACGTGCACAGTAGCAGCTACACTACAGCTCAACGATTAAGACGTCGGGCTGGCGAGCGAGATAACACGAGTTCAAGCATCTCTTCTAATCCACTCCGAGTCTCCGATCACGAGGGCTTGGCTATAGATTAAGTTTAGCTTAGATATTAGGAATACACTCGCTGCTATGCAACACTAGCTGCGCCCCGCGGTTTCACCCGCATAAGTGTCGATCCCGTGGGAATATCGGGATAAAACTGTCGTATGTCCTTCCCCGGGACTCAAACTATCTCTATACCAAATTTCATCTGAATCTGTTCAGTGGTTTAGGCGTGAAAAGGTAACATACAGACAGACAGACCGACAGACAGAGTTACTTTCGAATTTATAATATTACTATGGATAATACACAGACTGGGAATCAGATTGTCTTCGATTGATATGTTATCTGGCAGAAACAACTACCAGTGTACACAAAACGTATCATGACTTTGCATTATCAAATTGCACATAGAGATTCTGTATCTCCATGTGCAATTTGATAATGCAAATTTTAGAAAGTTGAAAAAAAAAAGAAGCTATAACGATTTACCATTACGTAGGTACTTATTTACAGATTAAGCTTGAAACATGCTGTTGATTTTGTCACTTGCATCAGGTATATAATGATTCTGACTAACTTTTCCTATGAAAACTATAGTAGGTATACGATTCGTTACAAAAAAATAGTGTAATTCGTAGTGCAATTTACTCTGTGGTGTGCAATGACGAATGATTAATAAATTGATTAAATAATACTTACTACGATTTCTGTCTGGCTCGAAAAATGAAATTACAGAGTATTCTATTATATTCTACATCGTCATTAGTCACATGTACTTATACAACTTCGACACTATAAAAATATTCGTATATTTACTAGAATGCGTTGGACGGTTCAGTGATCGGTCTTGGGTAGTTGAAACTCTTGCCCAGACCTTATTATTATAAGCCTGTATTGTCCCACTGCAGGGCAAAGGCCTCCCTTCCCTCTTTCCACGTTTCCCGGTCTACCGCGATTGTGGGCCAATCCTTTAAGAAAGAGTCCAGCTCATCCCGCCATCTCTTTTTGGGTCTGCCGCGCAGTCGTTTCCTGCCATTTGGGATCCACTGAGTGGTGACTTTTGCGTATTGCTCAGACCTTAAATAATTTTTATCTATATCTATTCATAATAATAAAATAGTAACGAAGTCAAAACTGTACTTAGGTCCACTTAATATTTTTGAAAATAAAAATTGCTATGAGGTGTGGGAACGAGTCTGATACCGAAAATATAGTTTTTAGAATTTTTGTCCGTTCATCTGTTTTTCTGGATGTATGTTCCGGATTGGCGCAAAAACGGCGGAACGGATTTGGATGAAATTTGGCACACAGATAGTTTATAAGCTGGATTAACACATAGGGTACTTTTAATCCCGGTAGTATCTTCTCATGGGATATTTTCCGACATCCACGCGGGCGAAGCCGCGTGCAAAAGTTTATCGTAATTTATTTTTATGTACACAGTTTGCTCATTTAAAGAAAAATTTACATAAAAAGGCATGAAGGTACTTTGCAGAGAGAGAAAAAATCACACATCTCTATCTAGTACTACGTAGTACTTTAAGTATTCTGTGCTAGTACATAGTTATCTGTAGCGCACTAGTGCGGTAATGTAAAGTAAAAAGCACGTGTGTTCAAACAATGCTACTACTATAATTTTGTGCCACTTTTCGAGCAACTGTGTTGAAAATGAACTTTTATAATTATTGTGTATGATTTTTGCCGCCCACAGCTTTACAAAATGTTATAATATGTATCTAAGTAATTAATTCATTGTTGATCCTCGAGTCTACACGAAAGAAGAACAAGTAAACATATAAGTAAACCGTGAACGTTAAACAATTTGGTGTAAACACGGAAGATAATTTATTACAAGGATAGGATATTAAATATGTATATCGAAAGGTAAAGAAAAATATAATGAGGAAATTCAACCACGGGTAGGAACTTTATCTATACTTAGGTGCTTACATAGTAAACACTGGTATATTCTATTTTAATATTTTTGTTTAACTTAAGAGCCTATACTACCTCAAGGCTTAGCGTGATCCTCCGTTATGTCGAAAATACTGCACCATTAATTTTGAAATAAATATATGGTAAAGTTGAGGATTAATGTTAGGTCTTATGTTAGACGAAAACACGATTCCATAAAATTTTCTCGATAGAAAAAAAATCCAAAGTTACCTCTAACCCGAACAATAAACCGCTGGTATTCAAAAAATACTTCAAATTAGATCATGAAACTTTGCATACTAACTGAAGATACTTTAAAGCAGGTCTTGTGTTATTTTTTTTTTTATGATTACCATTATTTTCACTATAAAAAGCAAATACCTAAACTATTGGCGCTGCCTGCCGCCCAGCACCGCACTCTGTCTCGCTCTCACTCAGTCCGCGAGCAGTATCGTATGAGCGAGATAAAGAGTGAATTTTAGCTGAGGTAGTATAGGCTCTTAATAATTTATATACTTAACTAGCTGTGCCCGCGACTTCGTTCGCGTTCATGACGGGAAAGGTTTTAATTTTTTTGCGCGGAACCCTAATTCTTTTTCTAAAATAAAAGTAGACTAAGTTACTCTTTATTACATCAGCTATTTGCCAGTTAAAGCCGCGTCAAAATCGGCCCGGCCGTTTCAGAGATTAGCCGGAACAAACAGACAGACAAAAATTGTAAAAAATGTTATTTTGGTATATGTACCGTGTATACATCCATATGCATTTAGTAAAAAGCGGTTATTTCAATATTACAAACAGACACTCCAATTTTATTTATTTGTATAGATAAAAGATTTGTAAATGAAGATGAAAGTTTAAGTACTTAATTATAAAATTTGGCCGCGGTTCTCTTGAAATAGATATGTTTACATTCATAGAAATCTGATTGCATAATCAGCCTATAACGTTCCCACTGCTGGGCCACAGGCCTCCTCTCTGTGAGAGGGAGTGGCGGGCCCAGTGCGGGTTGGTGGATGTCACATATCTTCGAACTTTTGGTTCTAGGACATGCCGGTTTCCTCACGATGTTTTCCTTCACCGTTTTGAGAGCAGTAGTGATGAAATAATTTACACAAAGTTAAGCGCCTGTCTGGATTCGAACCTACGACCTACAACTCGTAAGTCATTACCGCTGGTCCACCATTTTAGCAGTAACTAGTCATAATTAAAGACACCGGGCCAGTGGCGTAACTATAAGGTGGCATTGGGGCAAAACGCCACGGGCCCCCAGCTAGAGCGGGCCCCCGGCCCGAGAGGGCCATGAGCACAGGAGAATTCTAACATAAGGACAGAAGCAGTCAGGTGTTAAAGTTTTTGTAGGGGGAAACATGAAATGTACGAGGAAGAAGTCGCGGGAGAAGTGCTAATAAAAAAAAAAAACTAACGTTGGTTGAGCTTCTTTACATTGAGAGAGAGCCCCATCCCTTGAATTTGCCACGGGCCCCAAACGGTGTAGTTACGCCAATGCACCGGGCTACTACTGAGTAATTCCTAGTGGAAAACACTGCCCGACCCGGGGAATGAAACCAGGAATTTGGTCTCAGCAGTCGCACTGGTGACCACGAAACCAACAAAACAGTAAAGAAAAAGAAAGCTTTGAATTGAAAATAAATTCAACATACACGATTTGTGTTTGTCTTTCACGGTTGATATTTGAAATGAGAATTCCTATTTTAGGGTTCCGTATGTCAAATGGGCAAAAAGGAATCCTTGTAGGACCACTTTGTTGTTCGTATGTCAGGACCGTTTTTCTTAGGAACGGCTTGAGGTATCAAGTTGAAATTAATACAACTAAGGTCTGCGGTCCTTTGGCCGTGTGAGAAATTGAAGCTTCTAATGACCGCAATTATGAGTTATACGGCCAATTATGACACATTTAAATTTTGATGACTAAGTAATTACGTACTGATTATTTCATATTTTGCTATAGGTACACCGCGTTAACCCTGACAGTAAGTGTTACCTACTTACTGACAGCACTTGAACGCGGTTTAGATGTGCTAATCGCTAAATCGCGTTCAGTTTATTGCCATTCATTGGTGAAATATTTATCATCTATATCATGTCGATTATTAATTTTGTTATTGTAAAATGAGTTATTGTTATTATTTTTTTTTATCATTAAAATTTTCTACACAATGTATTTTGTTAAGAAATAAATGACTTATGTCGCGGCAGACCACGTAGGAGATGGTGGGACGAGCTGGAGAGGTTCCGTCAAAACTGGAGGGAGGGCGCGCGGGCTCGCGAAAAATGGAAGGCGTGGAGGGAGGCCTTTGCCCAGGAGTGGGACAGCACAGGCTAGATAAAAAAAATATATCATATATCTTTTAGTCTTTATCTCATTCAAATCGGTCTACTCTACAATCTATTAAAAGTTCTTTTTTTCGATTGCAAAATTAAGTTTGCCCTTTAACAGGAAATTGGAAATTCGGGCAGCCAGCCACAGCATTGAGACGGAACCCTCAGGGCGCGCGTTCTACTCACACTTTTGTAGTTTCACGGTTTTTAGTTTTTGGAACAGCAGTTCAATTGTTTTTCAGCACGTTTTTCGTTTGTAGCGCTGCGAATACGATAAAACTATACAAACAGACAACTGTGCCATAGGCAGCTGTCACATTGCCGACGATTAGCGAAAAGTGAGAAGAGCTTCATACGTTCGAAAAATGTGTTTGCTCAACAACGTAAATAACGCAATTAATGTTATGGAACTGTCAAAATGAAACCCATTGCTACTGATTGTGCGTTACGTAATTACCCCACTGTATTCTCCGAAAGAAGACAGAGTTGTAAGACAGTACAGTCAGAGACATTAATTGTTGAGTAAATTGACACCCTGCATCTATTTGCCGAGTCACACCAACCTGGCCAAACACAACTGGCCAAATGACAGTTTTGATTTGAATATACTACGAGTATATTATTATACATTTGAATATACAGAGTGAAATTTTGATCATCGTTTTCCTCTTAAGGGGTCATTGTGCTCATCTTTATGAACAACTTTTACTATGGGACCAAACATGAAATCGCGAAAAAAAAATCAGCTGTACTCTACATTTTGACGAGTTGTGTGAACATAAATGCTGATTTCTTTTTCACGATTTCGGGTTTGGTCCCATAGTAAAAGTTGTTCATAATGATGAGTACAATGACCTCTTAAGAGGAAAACGGTGACTAAAATTTCACCCTGTAAGTATATTTAAGTTGAAAGTCACTTTCGTCAACAATTTATTTCCCTGACTTTACATCCACATGTCGCCAGTTATGTTTAGGTAAATCCCATGTAATAGGGCGGGAGCCTATTGCCATCAACCGGCCACAAATCCAGGGTCAATAAATCCTGGGAATTATACAGGGTGTCCCTGGAAGTATGGATCAAATCGAATAGGGGCGTGGGCAAGGTCATTTCCAAACTTTTTAACCCTGAGAATGTCAGTGAATTTTTTTATAGTTCAAAAGTTATGACCGATTTTAATTTTTTTTTCAATCACTTCGCTTAGTGCTCAAAGAAAATAATCATAAAAAAATACTATCAGGGCTATCTAAAAAAAGTAAATCGATAGCCCTGATAGATTTTTTTAAAGAATTCTTTAAAATGATTCGATTTCTGTTCTTTTTTTTTTTTTTTTAGTTTTTTTTTTGCTAAAACGTTTGGAAATGACCTTGCCCACGCCCCTATTCGATTTGATCCATACTTCCAGGGACACCCTGTATATAAGTAAATTGGTCTTATTACGGAACCCGTTTGCTCCATCACGTTGTTTTGTCGCAATAAATAACTTAGCAGTATTTCTCCGCGTCATGTCCCAGAATCCTTTATGAAATTAAAATGAAAAAGATTGCTTAAATATTTGTTATTGTAGGAATCCGTTTTATATGTATAAGATTAAAAATATCGCAAACATAAAATATCACGCTTGTATTCCCAGAGGTTAAGCAGAGGTTTACCTATCAGTCACGTAACTATAGGGTGGTATTGGGGCAAAATTTCACGGGCCCCCAGCTAGAGGGGGCCCCCGGGCCGAGAGGGCCATGAGCACAGGAGAATCCTAACATAAGGACAGAAGCAGTCAGGTGTTTTAATGTTTTTGTAGGGGAAAACATGAAATGTACGCGGAAGAAGTCGCGGGAGAAGTGCTAATAGAAAAAAAAACTGACGTTGGTTGAGCTTCTTTACATTGAGAGAGGGCCCCATACCTTGAATTTGCCACGGGCCCCAAACGGTATAGTTACGCCACTGGTACCTATAGTACACCGATTGTTCGCCAGTTATATGTTTTAAGTACCATGTAGTAAGGGGGCGAGCCTGTTGCCATCCGAAGGAGCAGGCGGAGCGCGTGAGGGAGAGGCAATCTTTGCGCCCTCGCGCCCCTAGTCGCCGCAGGAGACGCCCTGGGCGTCGGGAATCGATAGCCGATTCCCGGCCACCGTAGGCGCGGGCTTGCAGACGGCGAGCCATGGGCAGCTCGCTGTCCGGTAAGGACCAGGCCCGGGTCGACGGCGCGTTGTGTTCCACGCGCGCCTCAACGAGATGTCAGCACTTACTGACGGGGTCCGCTAGGGCCGATGCCTGCCGGGGTCGCGGGTTGTTCGAAAGAGATACCGTTGCCCCTGGCACAGGCAACTGAAGGAACACGGATGGGTTTTAGTCAGTAAAAGTCAACACTCGCTCCGCCCAGAGCGGGAGGGGTTATTTGATTATTCACACCCAAAAAAAAAGAAGCCTATTGCCATCAGACGAGCACAAATCTTACGACGAGCGACTTACGAGTTGTAGGTCATATGGTTCGAACCCAGACAGGCGCTTTACTTTGTGTAAATTATTTCATCACCACTGCTCTTAAAACGGTGAAGGAAAAAACATTGTGAGGAAACTGGCATGTCCTAGAACCAAAAAATCGAAAACATGTGACATCGACCAACCCGTACTGGGCCCGCGTGGTGGATTACGGCCCACTCCCTCTCACCGAGAGGAGGCCTGTGTCCCAGTAGTCGGAACATTATAGGCTGATTATGATGGGCATAAATTTTCCAGACGGCAAAACAAAAAACACTCAAAATTAAGAGCAATATAAAATACCTAAGTACAAGAAAATGGATATAACCGTCGAGGTAGGCCACGGCGAAGGAGGTGCGAAGATTTGATAGCGTTTGCAGGGCCTACATAGCCAGAGATCGCACAAGATATGAGGTTTGGAAGCAAAAAGGGGCCTTTGCCCAGCAGGGGGTCACAATATAGACGAACAATAAAAAAATAAAACACGAATACCTATCCAAAACCAGCAGGGCAATTGCATAACACACTATCAGTAGCAATGGGTTTCATTTTGACAGTTCAACAACATGCATTACGTTATTTACGTTGTTGATCAAACACATTTTTCGAACACATGGAGCAATGGATTAGCGATAAGCTTCAAAATGATTCGAATTGAGAGTAATAGTGTGTTACGCAAAGGTGCTGTTGGATAAAAATAAAACCATGTAAATGAACTACGAAGCATTCAAGAATAGTTTTCATCCTAAAAGCCAATGCAATACGATAATAGCATCTTCCATTGAGAAAAACAAATAGGCGGGAAACGTCGGCGCAGAGAGCTTTCAATTTGTTACAAATAAAGTTCCCGATACCAATAACAACAACATTTAATTACGGAAAACATAGTATTTATAAATAACAAAACTATTGCACATTAAAAGCTCAAAACGAAAATAAAATTAGTTCAGAAAAACAGAAACAACATTTTTAAAAATAAAAACAATTCAAAATGGCGGAAAATGTCACAGCGGAAAGGTTTAAACTTGTTAAAAATAAAGGTTTCCGATACCAATGGGATACCTATAACTGGCCATAATTTTGTGAAACAAACCAATGAATATGAAATACCAGAGAAAACAAAGACGTTTCGTCCTACGATCGAGCAGAGAATGTCCTAATGCAATTCAACAGTTGGTCGCACTGGCCAAGTAGCGTTGACACAAAAATCATTTACAAAGGTATTTGAAGTATTTTTATTTATTTATTATTCGTTTTATGAATGGGAATGTTTATTTATATCTGTAATTTATATGGTGTACATAATAAAGAGTATTCTATTCTATTCTAATGTTTATGTTATTTACTTTACATACTTACGTAGTACATTTTTCCACTTCAGCTATGGTATACCACATTATGATTTAAAATTCTAGTGATCCAAATGTTTGAACTATAACGTTTTTTTTTACTAAGTCAACTACTACATCATATGACTTATCACACTAATCACATAATATATACACATATATACATATTTGATATAATAATTATAAGTACTAATAGTTTTTACTTTTGTCATAGTTTTAAATTGTAAGTACTTAAGTAATTGTAAGACCACGCTATCGCATTAGGTATACACCTGTAATGATAGTGATAAGGGAGATTTTAATAAATAAATAAATAAATCACGCTAATATTATAAAGGCGAAAGTTTGTGTGTGTGTGTGTGTGTGTTTATATGTTTGTTACTTCTTCACGCTCAAACCGCTGAACCGATTTAGATGAAATTTGGTATAGATATAGTTTGAGTCCCGGGAAAGGACATAGGATAGTTTTTATCCCGATATTCCCACGGGATCAAAAATTATGCGGCTGAAACTACGGGGCGCAGCTAGTAATAAATAAAAATAATCAAGTAATCCGTTAGGAGTACCTGATATTTTTTAAATTTTAAATCATAATGTGGCATTACAGCTGAAGTCCTGAGACCAAACGTGAGGTCTTGATATTTTTTTTATAATATGTAAGTAGGTAGTCTCACTTTTTTTCTATTTGGATTTTTGTTTAGTATTTGATGGTTCATTGCTCTAAAAAAGTAAAATTAACAAGTTTTAACTTGTAAACTACAACAGTCAAAATCAATGTTATTTTAAGTCCCGCAAGATTTAGCGTCTGATTTTACATTTAAAATCTTTATATTTTAAATCTAGAAGCAATTATAAATATATATATTTAGGAAGATATATAATATTTCTTCTACGTTAGAAGACATATTACATGAATAGTGTGTGTTCTATGTTTGTCCAACATTTTCAAATGCAATCCAAATTAGGAGGAAAACCAGCTAGTTTGCATTAACCAAACCGAAACCTTCGGCGAATATTCAAATATTCGTGGAAGGTATCATTGTAATAATGTTTACCTACTGCTGCCATAGTGAAATATGTTAAGTAATTCATAATTTGATAGTTTTTAAGACTGGTGTACTTAAAATAATTCTCAAGTACTCATAAATTAATGTGTGATTGATTAATGTAATAATAATAAAATAAATTATTTAATCTGTCAAGCTCCGCTAATGAGACACAATTGATTTTCTATTGTTTCGTCGTCGATGGGCGACGCGCGCTGCTTGACCGGTTAACTAATTAAACATCTTGACCTGGCTCGCGATGTTGTCGACATGTGGGATGTGGGTACAGCAGTCATGTCGATAATCGTGATGGCCAATGGCGTAATAGCCAAGAGTCTCGACCAACACCTGAGGAGGCTCTCGTTAGGCAACTGGATCAAGGGCTTAACACAGAAAGCGGTACTTCTGGATACGGCGCGTATCGTTAGGAGGTGCCTCTCTCAGGAGTCCTGACCAACGGAAACTTGCTCCCTGTTCCCGAAAAATAGAAGAAAAAATAGTAGCTGTATGCTACTATCTGTAGTCTGTATTAATAATAAAGCTGAATAGTTTGTTTTTTTTTTTGTTTGAAAGCGCTAATCCCTAGAACTACCAGCCGGATCTGAAAAAATCTTTTTGCATACGATAGCCCAATTCTTGAGGAAGGTGGCTATTTAAGGTTGGCTATTTAAAATCACGCTACGACCCTCAGGAGCCGAGCAAAACGAACGCTAAGCGAAAACGTAGTAATAGCGCGGGCGGGCGATGGGATGCGACGCGGTGTCTTCAGGGCCAAAATTTTCACGTGGATGAACGCTGGCAGAAGCTAGTTTCTTATAATTTTTTTTTTTTGAGAAAATGCCATTTATATGTAAGTACTACAATTGTTTATTTATGACTAAAATAACTGCTAGCTGATTAGCGACATAAAGAACCTAGAGATTTCAAATACTCGAATCGCTATTAATCTGTCAAGCTCCGCTAATGAGACACAATTGATTTTCTATTGTTTCGTCACCGATCGGTAACGCGCGGGGCTTGACTGGGCTACCAATTGGTTTCAATATGAGAGCTTTCAGCTGTGAACTAACTGTAAGTGCTTGGAATCACCAACAATCGAGTGCGGTGTATTTTTTTAATCAACATCAAAAAGAAAAGAGAAGGACCTCAATTCATATGTATTTTGTTTTTGTTTTATCTCTTCTATTCCCGTATCCGAAACTTGCACGCTAATCATGTCAACCCTTGTTATCAATGATGCCTTTGACATGTTTGAGGAAGATACTTCCAAACTCATTATAGGAATCGCACAATAACACAAAAACAAGGATAACAATCATAAGGGTAAATATTGGTAAATATACAAACAGATTTGCTCGTTTTTGACGATCGACATTTGTGTTCAAACAAAATCGAGGAAATGTGAAAGTAACAGACGATAGACATAGTATTTTTTCATCGTTACTGTGGATCTTTTCCCGATCGATAATTCAATCAGTGATGTCTAGATTTCAACCTTGATATTTATCGAACATCAACAGGCGACAGTTACGATCGATAAAATCGTGCAAATCTGGAAGAATCTGACAGATCTTAATGATCTTCAAAACAACAATAACAACAACGACAAACAACTACGATAGGACAATAACGATAGTCAAATATCGAGCAAAGCTGTAGGCACCGTAATTCCGCGTCCTAATCAAAAGCGAATGTCGCGCGAGTACGCGATCACGCGATCGTTTGTATGCATTATGATGACGAATTTTATAGGAACGGCCAAAATTTGGTAAATACAGCTATTTCAACGCGATGCCTACTTGCTTCATATTGTGAACTCTGCAATGAATAGATTGCTTTTCAGGCGCGTGTTAAAATTGATACTTTAATTTTCTTATTTGTTTTGATGATATGGAAAAAAATCTGGATCGACGATAATTAGTGTCTAATTGAAGGCAATAACTTAGTTTGCACTATCGAAGACGATAATTACACTATTTGTTTATTTAGATTTGGGAAATGACAATTTATAATGATTATGTAGCAGTTACTGCACCTTCTATTTTTATTTGGCGCAAGTTTTCAATTTCGTCCTGTATAAAACAGCGCGACGCTCACTTTTGGTTACGACGTGGCCTAAGACTTCGATCTTAATTAAGGTTACAGATCGATAATTACAAGTATATAGTGCATAACATTGACGTTTATTTTAGTAACTTGGTCAATTGTGGGTTAGCGACCAGAAATAGAACAAGCGTTATCATATTTATTACTATTGCGTAGATCCTGGGTGTATCTAAATATAAACTTTAGATAACGACACAGTGCAAAAATCTAGCATTCCCATTAAGTGTTAAGGTCATGCAATCACTAGCCGAAATCACATCTGATATTATTATGACATCAGATCTACATATTTACATTACTTATATAATATTTAAACATTTTCATTATTCTTGCTATTTTTTATTGACATGACATCATGTTTATCTCCTTTATTTCAGTAAATACATGTAAATTATATTTTTAAACATTAGAATATAAAAACATTTAAAAATATAAAAAATAGTAGCCCACCGGTATCGGGAACAGGGTCAAAGCTACCGGCGGTCAGGGCTCCAGAGAGAGGAACCTCCTGACAATGCGAGCCGTGTCCAGAAATACTGCTTTCTGAATCAAGCCCTTGATCCAGCTGCCCAATGAGAGCCTCCTCAGGTGTTGGTCAAGGCTCTTGGCTATCAATCCATTGGCTGTAACGAACGACTATCGGCACAATGATTGCTGAGTCAACATCCCACATGTCGACAACCTCGCGAGCCAAGTTAAGATACTATTGATTTGTTTAACCGCTCAGCGGCGCTGGAACATCTAAATTCCCCAACGCCCCGCGGCGCACGCGAATTATATAATTTAATTTTATTAATTGCAATGTAATCCAAATTTAAGTTATGAAATAATTATTAGTATTTTTATGTTATTGCTAATTACTAAATATGTACTGAACGCTATACTTAAGTATAGCCAAGATTAAAATCTAAATATTTGCACTGCTGAAATGCCGAATATAGTGAAACCCATAGAGATCTTAAGAACTTATGTTAACTACCTATATTCTAGCAAATAAATACATCAACAAAGAAAAACGGAAACCGAGATTATGTTGTAGGCTCTAGGGAAATGTCGAGAAAATAATGCCTGAGTAAATTCAGTGTTACAACAAAGAGTTGGAAGTTTAAATTAGTATTCATACCCGCGGTAACATATTATTTCTTTTCTCGCAAAAGCCTTCATAAGTAAGATGTTTAACTTTTGTTTCGAACCTCTGAATTCTGAGTTTATGGCGGCATCGGCATTCTGTGTCTTGCTACAAATATTTCTTCCGTTTTTCACAAATGAGATCACTTTTTCTTCAATTTTTTTAGGTTCACATAGCGTAAGAAATACCTTTCTTGATTACAAGAACGCAAAGACGCAAAATCTTTTAGTTTAATTGGCTATTGGGAAAAAACAATAGAACAATAATTTATTTTCTTAACATACTGCAACTGGTCTTTTGGATAGTTTAATTTTTTTATTTTACTTGATAATTTTCCTAGCATTCCTAAATAATGCTAGGAAAACGATCATACCAAAAAAAAATAATTTGTTATTTCCTGCTCATTTGTCATGAATAGATATAAAAAACATTTTTACCTTACTTTTGAAAAAGAAAATCTCCTACCAGCTTCTTTTGCTAACGCTACAGCGAGCGCGTCGACTGCCACAGCGTATAAAAGGGACACACACAGAGTGGGTCCATCACAACTACTCCAAGTGTCAACGGCTAAACAACATTGTATGCCATTCATGTATCTGTGATTATAACAGTGATTAGTTTTCGCTTTTATTTTATAATTTTTTTATGCTGTGATCGATTTGATAAGGTGAGTTCAAGAAATTTTTAAGTTTAAAGTTAAGCGTGAATTTGGATGGGTGACCGTACATATGTGAGTGTTTAAAATAAAATTAAGGATTGTTTTTTGGATGGGTAGTATTCTTATTTTTCTTTTACGTAACAGTGCAACTTTCACAGTTTTCGTGATTAATAATATTATCTTAAAGTGTCACTGCAGTTTTTAATTGCCTGTTTCGAAGTAAATAAAACCTTTAACAACGGATCATCTGAAAATCAGTGAAAAAGATTTACTTAAGTATATTATTAAATCCAAAAATTTACTAAAAAAAACGTAATTAGAGGCAAACATTTAATTGAATGCTGAGAACCGAACTTACGTTTACTTAACGTGATAAAATTATATAAATCATATTTTTATTGTAAAGGTAAATAATTATTTCTGTAACATTCATACAGTATCCACCAACCCGCACTGGCCTCGCGTGGTAGATTACAGCCCACTCCCTTTAACAGAGAGGAGGCCTGTGTCCCAGCAGTGGGAACATTATAGGCTGATTATGCACACAGTGGCTTAAATATAACTACTATTTTTACTTAATTATAATTTTGTTCACAAACAGATATGCATCTCTTTTTTTACCCGACTGCGCCAGAAGGAGGGTTATGTTTTTTTTTAAATATGCGAATAATGTAGATAAGGAAAGAAAATACATTTATTTAGCACAGACTAAAAGGCACACAATAATATCGCACGCCCAGATCAACACTGCACTAAGTCAAAATAGCTCATTTTTCAGAATGGACGGAAAAACCATTATTTCTTGTTATGTCAAAGTTATTGCGAATGTCCTGAATATTGCATGTGAAGAATCCAATGCGTATCAGTATTATATAAATATGCCTGTTTTCGTGGTTAGCGCGGAAAAATTTTGGCTATTCTATTAATTAAAACCGAACCGTGAGAAAGGCCGACCGACCTCGTATAGACGCCTTCGAGATGTGGTGTTGGAGGAAGTTGCTCCAGATACCCTGGACTGCATTCCGCACCAACGAGTCCATCCTACGCGAGCTCAGAATAAAGACCAGACTCTCTACGACCTGTCGCCGCAGAGTTTTAGAATTTTTCGGTCATATAGCGAAGAAAGATGGCAATAACCTCGAACAACTGATGGTTACCGGCAAGGTGGATGGTAAACGACCAAGAGGTCGCAGCCCTTTGCGATGGTCTGACCAGATAAGCTCTTCTCTTGACACGAAATTTCATGATGCGCTTCACTTGGCCAAGGATAGACAGAGATGGCGAAACATCGTCAGGGAAAAGTTGTTTTCAAGGGAGGATCACGACCCTCAGTAATGAGGAGTACGACTTGAGGAGGAGGATTAAATAAAAAAACTCGATTTTAAGATTTATCGACATAATACAGTGTTGTTCTGGGTGTGCGATATATATTATGTATATCAGATAAAAATGATGTAAGAAATTATCAGAGTGTGCCTCACGGGCCACGACTGCGCCAAAAAGACCCAATTTAGCTAAAATACCAGTCAACTAGTGCCTGACGCTGGTTTTCAACTGATAAGGGCACACTAACTGTTATATATGTATATCCGTCTTATTGTACGCGTAAGAAATGTCTTCAAACGTTTGGAAAACCATCCATGAGGGGGATTCGTAGTCCGAACAAATCTAAATGTATTAGAATAGCCTCTTATCTTTATAGGACCCAAGGCACCCTGAACTGTCAGCTCCACCTTTATATTTTTACGTACCATGAACTATTTTCATAGTTTTAGAAGTAGGTACCTAGTTTAACTTTTAACTAGTCAAAAATAATTGTCATAATTCGAAATTCGCTATTGAAATGAATAAAAATAATATTTGCACGCTTGCTTGCAGGCAGAATACAATGACAATTAAGTTATAAGATCTTACCTTTACCAAAACAATGTATTTCTAGCAAATAATCCTTTGATTTGATTTGAAATGAAATTGTTTATTTTGTACAGATAGCGTCATCCACGAAGACGCGCCGCACTCTTCTTCCTAATCGCTTACAGTACAAGTGTTCAACATTCCGCTAGTGTTTTAGTTTTGTTGATACACAGTAATTACTTATTAGTGGGTAATTAGTGTGTATCAAAAAACTAAAACACTAGCGGAATTAACTGGCGATAACCACTAGCGATTAGTAAGAAGAGTGGGGCGCGTCTTCGTGGATGGCACTATCTATAAATGGGATATCGGAATCACTTTTACACACCATAAAATAAGCTATACTCCATTTATTCATCATCATCATCATCAGCCTATAATGTTCCCACTGCTGGGACACAGGCCTCCTCTCTGTGAGAGGGAGTGGGCCGTAATCCACCACGCGGGCCCAGTGCGGGTTGGTTATTTATTATTACATTGGCTCCATTTATAATTACATTAGAAAAAAGAGGCTCGCAGAAGCAGGAGTACGAAACCTTTTATTTTCAAGTTAAGTTCAAACAATTTTAATAAATAATGTTTGTGCTTTTTTTGTAAATAACAATGTATGGCATACAATAAAGCATATTCTATCTATCTACTCGTCACGATGCTTGGATAGGTACATGAAATGAAACAATTTTTAGTAACAATCAGTTTATTAAAAACAACTTTATATGTACCGACCAAATAAAAAAAAACACGTGCACTTATGAAGGGAATAGGTAACATTTTAGATTTGGTAGAGTTATAGTGACATGAAAAACGTTCCCGGTACTGTCCGCCCCTGCTTCTTTTAGATTTTAACACGACAATATTTTATGTAAAAACTAAATAATATTAGATGAGAGGCTTGTAATTTCAGAAGGTAGATAGGTTAAATAAGTGCGATTAAGTGTGACTATTGTTATTTAAATTGATTATATTTAACTCCACATAAATCTTGCACAACAATGCACATCAATCTTACATCAATAATGTTTGTTATGCTTTTATTACAAAGTGTGCCCCTAAAAGAGCCTTTTTTAACTTCTGTCTAATGCTATAGTAAATAAAGTATAGATGGAGTCGAAATTGCCTATCTGACTTCCCCTGAGAAGAAGTGGCGAAACAATCTCAGGGGTCAGTCTCTTTTAGGCGATTGGCACACCGCTGCGTTTCACGCAGCGGGGTGCGGGAATTCCACGCGCGTGAGTGCGTTTTTATTGAATTTGTATGTAAAAAATCACGCGCGTGGGTGCGTTATCTGCATCCCGCTGCATCATGCGGGGCAGTGTGAGAATCGCCTTAAAGTCCAGACATAATCTCGGTCAGATCATTTGAGGACCATGTAGATTAAATGTCTCCTAAGATGTGTAGCTTATTTATATAACAAAAGAAAATAATTTATGGCATGAGAAGTACAAAATTCACACTGAAACCGACTGGCACCCGACCCCAATATAGTAGGGAAAAGGTTGGACATATGATGAAAAGAATGAGGGGCTTTTGGCTAAGAAATAACAGCCACTCGGGTCGATCGATCAGGTTAAGCTACGCTTGCCGCGGTTGGTCCATGGATGGGTGACCATCACTACATACCAAGACCCCTCCGTGCCTCGGAAAGCACGTTAAGCCGTTGGTCCCGGCTGTCATTTGTGGATCTTTGACAGTCGTTACGTGTAGTCAGAAGCCCGAAAGTCTGACAACCAGTCTTAGCAAAGGGTATCGTATTACCCAGTCACTGGGTTGTGGAGGTCAGATAGGCAGTCGCTCCATGTAAAATACTGGTATTCAGCTGCATCCGGTTAGACTGCAAGCCGACCCCAACATAGTTGGGAAAAGGCTAGGCAGATGATGAGATGATGAAAAGAATAAAATTGACGTGACTAAACGCTTATAATTTTGGCATTTCTTTTTAAAATACACACCTACACTTGGGAGAATAAAGGCGGGATTTTACGTATGTCATGACCTTGTTAAAATTCTGCTCCAAAGTCTCGTCTTTATGTAATACGACATGGCTATGTTACACTTCCGAGTCGATGATGTGTTGATTTTCAACAAATCTGACAACGACTCTTACCTAACATTATAAAAGCCAATCTAAATATATAAAATTCAAAGTCCTGACTGACTGACTGATATATCAACGCACAGCTTCAACCGCTGGTCCTAGAGACATGAAATTTGGAGGGTGTGTTCTTTGTGAAGAGTAGGTATCCACTAAGAAAGGGTTTTTCGACATTCCACCCCTAAGAGGGTGAATGGGGGGAGGGTGAAATTTTACGCAGACGAAGTCGCGGGCAGAAGCTAGTTATTTTTATAAGAGAGTAGAGTTTCTTGCCGGTTCCTCTCCATAGGAAACGACCAATTGGAACCGTGCACCTAGCTTCTGACGCTTCATAAGTGCCCATGTAGGTTTATGTAAAATAAAATATTTTGATTTTGGGGTATCGTGTTACCCAGTAACTGGGTTGTGGAGGTCAGATAGGCTGTTGCTGCATGTAAAATACTGGTATTCAGCTGCATCCGGTTAGACTGGAAGCCGACCCCAACATAGTTGGGAAAAGGCTAGGCATATTGATTGTTATTACATAAATAAAATTTTGGCTAAATCTCGCAAGACCATCTTCGAAACGGTTACCTTTTTTCTTATTTGAATAAGTGTTCAATTTCTTAGATAAATATTTATTCAAGACATGAAACTTAAAGTAGGGAAAAGATACACGTCAGTTTATTGTAGCTCTCGTCTCCTTTCCTCGAATCTGGTTTAGTCAGGTTTTGTTGATTTTCAACTCGTGCGTCTGTGTATTGTTATATCCATACTATAATATCCATAGATACTAATATTATACAGGGTGAAATTGAAAACATGCGACAAATAAAATGAGAAATTGTACTCATCATTATGAACAACTTTTACTATGGGACCAAACCTGAAATCGCGAAAAAAAAATCAGCTGTTCCCTACATTTATGTTCGCATAACTCGTCAAAATGTAGGGAGCAGCTGATTTTTTTTTCGCGATTTTAGGTTTGGTCCCATAGTAAAAGTTGTTCATAATGATGAGTACAATCTCCCATTTCGATTTGTCGCATGTTTTAATTTCATCCTGTATACTAATATTATAAATTTCTGTCTGTATGTTCTGTCTGTATGTTACCTTTTCACGCCTGAACCACTGGTATAGAGATAGTTTGAGTCCGGAGAAGAATATAGGATAGTTTTATCCCGATATTCCCGCGGGATCGACACTTATGAGGGTGAAACCCCGGGGCGCAGCTAGTCTATATTTAATATTACAAATTCGAAAGTAACTCAGGCCTGTCTGTCTGTATGTTACCTTTTCACGAAATTTGGTATTGAGATAGTTTAAGTCCCGGGAAAGGACATAGGATAGTTTTTATCCCGATATTCCCACGGGATCGAAACTTATGCGGGTGAAACCGCAGGGCGTTGCTAGTTTTATATAAATAAAGCAAAGTCGGTTAGTTACACCATTTATAACTCAAGGACGGCTGGACCGAGTTTCATGATCTTTGATTTGTTGGATTTGTCTCCGCCCCGAACAGCAGAATAACTATTAAAACATGGGGAAAATTCACAAAGAAAAAACTTTTTTACAAAAAAAAGAACCGCCTTAAAAAAAAAACACTACAAAATGATAAATAACTTTAATTTCGGAAGTCGGTGTCGTTGGTTCCGCATTTTCGTTTTTTGACACCGACTTCTGAAATTAAAGTTATTTATAATTTTGTAGTTTTTTTTTTGAAGTCGGTTTTTTTTTGTAATAAAGTTGGTTTTTTCACTTTTTAGTTGTACCTACCCCACACAAATTCAATTAGCACTAGTGCATTGAAGAATTGATGACACCGACTAGAAGAATCATCAAAATTCTCATAGAAATGTCTGAGATGCAGTAAATTTATGCATATAACTTCGTACATAAGAATAAATACCTGATGTATTATATAATAAAACCTTCCTGAAAGTATGTAGATCACATTAGTGAAAGAATGATCAAAATCGGTTCAATAGTTTTTAAGAAAATCGCGGACATACATACATACGGGTCGAATACAGAACCTTCTTTTTTGAAGTCGGTTAAAAAATAAAAAATAAAGATTTTCTCATACATTTTGTATGGATCGGCTTTTTTGATTCTGAGACTTATAAACTGCGGCCCATTCACAAGGAAGCATGGAATTTGCTTTCAATGTTTTAAAGAAACTGATACCTAAATAATACCGTGAGAAAACATAGGTATTTCCCATTCACATACGCGAATATGAGCTGAAAATATAAATCATTTTGATACAGTTTTCTTATTTACGAATTGCCTATGTGTACGCTAGCACGTCGACGTCCCTGACGTCCTGTAGGTACAGTCAGCTTCAGAGAAAAGGAACCAAGATGACATCAAGAAGTCTTGGGGTGGATACTTTTCTCTGACGCTGTCTGTACAACAGGCTACCATGACGAAAAAAGCGAGTGGATAAAAGGAAGCCAAACAATAAATTCAGCACATGATCCTAGGGGTCTAGGATCATGTGCTGTCATGTGATTGCTCGTAAGAAGTCCCCGCTCATAGACTTAACTATACAGGGTGTCCCTGGAAGTATGGATCAAATCGAATAGGGACGTGGGCAAGGTCATTTCCAAACGTTTTAGCAAAAAAAAAAAAAATACTAAAAAAAAAGAGAAGAAAGATCGAAATCGTGAAAACTATCAGGGCTATCAATTTTTTTTTTTAGATAGCCCTGATAGTATTTTTTTATGATTAATTTCTTTGAACACTAAGCGAAGTGATTGAAAAAAAAAAAATTGGTCATAACTTTTGAACCGTAAAAAAATTCACTGACATTCTCAGGGTTAAAAAGTTTGGAAATGACCTTGCCCACGTCCCTATTCGATTTGATCTATACTTCCAGGGACACCCTGTATAACTATTTTATATACCTACTAACTGACCCCAAAAACGTTGTTATACAAAAAAAAAAAATAGCCTACGACCTTTTCTCAGACCTACCAAATATACACAAAAAATTTCATAAAAAATCGGCTAAACCGTTTCGGAAGAGTTCGATAACAAACACTGCGACACGAGACTTTTACCGACTTCAAAAAAAAGGAGGTTATCAATTCAACATGTATGTATGTAATATTATTGGAACTGCATTATATTCACATATGACAATCTATTAGGGCTTCCAAACAAATACGAGTGTACAAAATTTAATAGATGTAGGTATGTATGTATGTTTGTCCACGCATTTCTCGGCAACTATTAATTGGATCGTGACCATTCTTTTTATTGGCTTACATTAATTTCAACTTAGGGAACAGTGCAAGTTTCATCAAAATCGATTCAGTAATTTTCAAGATATGGACTCATACGTGTAAGAGTGACGGCCTGGCTTATTGATACGAGCTACGGGTGTAGTGTCAAAGGGAAACATCTCAAAACCTTGGTCAAATTCGAGTGCAATATTTACAACAAAACTATTAAGTACTTACCTACTTATTACAAACAAATATTCCAGTTTTTACTTAAAACTAAAAATTATGAAACAAAAAAGTAAATTAAATCGAATTCAAAAAAAAATTACTCAAAATTATGAAATAACTTTAATTTCGGATATCGGTGGCAAAAAACTAAAACTAAATTACAGATCCCAAGACACCGACTTCCCAAATTATTTCATAACTAGCTGCGCTCCGCGGTTTCACCCGCATAAGACTCATCCCGTGGGAATATCGGGATAAAAACTATCCTATGTCCTTTTCCGGAACTCAAAGTATCTGTATACCAAATTTCATCTAAATCGGTTCAGTGGTTTGGGCGTGAAGAAGTAACAAACATATAAACACACACACACACATACACTCACAAACTTTCGCCTTTATAATATTAGTGTGATTTTGAGTAATTTTTTTTGAAGTCGGTTTAATTTTTTTTTAATTACTTTTTTATTATACAGGGTGTTACGGAAAGGGTATATCAATACAAACGGGTTGAAGAGTGTATCTGGTCTAGAATCTCTGTACAAAATTTCAGCTCAAAAGCATTAACTTTGAAAATGCTTAATATTTTTTTATTTCGACATCACGGCGCGGCGCTGCACTGGCGCGCGGCGGCGTGATGTGCGTGTACTAGGCGCACAGACACACTACAGATAATTGATAATGACCCTCGTAGTGCGGTGACACGTTTGTTATGATTTCAATTTAATAAACTAGATATCGAAATAAAAAAATATTAAGCATTTTCAAAGTTACTGCTTTTGAGCTGAAATTTTGTACAGAGATTCTAGACCAGATACACTCTTCAACCCGTTTGTATTGATATACCCTTTCCATAACACCCTGTATATTAGATTATCAGTGACATTATTAATGGCCTAAAATCGGTAACACGCTGTAAAGCTTCTGTTGTCTAGGAAGTATATCGGCCTTCATCAAAATCTGTAATTTTTACCAATTTTATTTGACACTATCAGCGCCCTGCGGTTTCACCCGTGTAAACGCCGATCCCGTGGGAGTATCGGGATAAAAAGTAGCCTATATGTTAATCCAAAATGTCAGCTACCTCCATACAAAATTTTATCAAAATTGGTCCAGCCGTTTGAGCGTGAAGAAGTAACAAACATATAAACACACACACACTCACAAACTTTCGCCTTTGTAATATTAGTGTGATGATTACCATGTCAAAAAGGCTATGTATTTAGACAGCTGATATTGTGTGACCGTTCACCGCTTTCCTAGGACACCAAATATTTAGCAAACGTGATGAACAATGTTCCGTCCTTTTCTGTATGAAGAATTTGCTTTGCAGTAGCACAAATGCAGGCCGATCATTTGTGCAGCGGAATATTGTGCTTTTCATCCCGGAAAACTAAGATAACTTCCTGCAGGAGGACGCTACAGCAAATTTAAATTAAAGAAAATACATTTTCTTTTATAGAAAACTGAGAGAAATGGCAGAAGAGATGACTTATTTCTTAATAATTTAAATTACAATTTCTAAGTACTTCGCAATATAACCAAGTGGGCGATGTTGGTCCTAAGTTTGTAACTTGGTATTTAGAACTAATATTTAAAGGCCGAAAATCGACATGAAACAAGAAATTCATAAATGATTTTATTTCTGTTAATCGGTTTGCAAACCACTTTTACACGTGTCATATTTAAAAAAAGTAATTTTGAAAACTAAAAATTACGAAATAAAAAGTAATTTTAATTAAAAAAAACAAATCCACTTCAAAAGAAAATTCACTCAAAATTAGGAAATAACTTTAATTCCGGAAGTTGGTGTCTTAGGATCTGTATTTTAGTTTTTTACCACCGACTTTTGGAATTAAAGTTATTTCATAATTTTGAGTGAATTTCCTTTTAAAGCGGATTTAATTTTTTAATTAAAATTACTTTTTATTTCGTAATTTTTAGTTTTAAATAAAAAGTAGAATATTTATTTGTAACAGGTAGTTAATAGTTTTGGTGTAAATATTGCACTAGAATTTGACCAAAGTTTTGAGATGTTTTCCCTTTGACACTACATCCGTAGCCTCGTACCTATCAATAAGCCAGGCCGTCACACTTACACGTATTAGTCCATATCTTGAGTATTACTGAATCGATTTTGATGAAACTTGCACTGTTCCCTAAGTTCAAGTAAATGTAAGTCAATAAAAAAATGGTTACGATCCGATTAATAGTTGCCGAGAAATGCGTAGACAAATATACATACATACATCTATAAAATGTTGTATATTTGTTTGGAACCCCTAATAGATCGTCATCCAAACTAATATTATCCAAACTTCCAAACTATAATATTATAAATGCGAAAGTAACTCTGTCTGTCTGTCTGTCTTTTCTTCACGCCTAAACTACTGAACCGATTTCGATGAAATTTGGTATAGAGATAGTTTGAGTCCCGGGAAAGGACATAGGAAAGTTTTTATTATAAATGCGAAAGTAACTCTGTCTGTCTGTCTGTCTTTTCTTCACGCCTAAACTACTGAACCGATTTCGATGAAATTTGGTATAGAGATAGTTTGAGTCCCGGGAAAGGACATAGGATAGTTTTTATCCCGATAAATGCGAAAGTAACTCTGTCTGTCTGTCTGTCTTTTCTTCACGCCTAAACTACTGAACCGATTTCGATGAAATTTGGTATAGAGATAGTTTGAGTCCCGGGAAAGGACATAGGATAGTTTTTATCCCGATATTCCCACGGGATCGAAAGTTACGCGGGTGAAACCGCGGGGCGCAGCTAGTATTTGAATATATTGCAGTTCCAATAATATTACATACATACGTGTCGAATTGATAACCTTCTTTTTTTTGAAGTCGGTAAAAACTAGATGAGATCGGCGTTTCCTATCTGACTACTCTGAGAAGACAGGCCGAAACAAACTCAGAGGTCACAGTCTCTTTTAAAGTCCAGACAAAATCTTGGTCAGATAACAACAATTAAATCGAAGTTAGAGTATTGTTCCTAGTCCTATCTTTTATTGAAATTATCATTCATTCCACTAGGTACCTTACTCGATAAGGTATCTGACGAGCAGGTAATAATCTACTTAATTCAAGTAAGTTTATGTAATAAATTATGACAGTGATTATAGAGGCATCACTGGGAATTATTAGAGAATCTGATTACTAGGGATCAAAAGCAGCATAGTTTCGGAAGATAGTTCAGCTGATGGTATTTTCGTCATAAAAAAGGAATTTTTCAAACTTTCAAGCTGTATGCGGCCATTTGACGTCACAGGACAGAACAAAGAGCTTTCTAAATGCACAATACAACAGACTACCAAAGACTGGTATTCTTTTGAACCTAAACAATGCTGTGGGGTTACCCAAACCACTATTTTGGCCATAAAAGAACTGCGTGTATGGATGATTTCACTGAAAACTCCAAACAATGGGATAGGCAAGAACATAAAAACGTCAAAGCATCGGGTATATCAAAGAGAACCAATAGAACAATACTTTTTTAATTTAGAACTCATAAAACACGTATTGTTCTTAAATTATTCCTAACTGTTTTCTGTTCCAAATACCGCCGACTTTTAAAAGAAAAATATTTAATTTGGATATCAGTTTAGTTAGCTACTACTAGTTACTTTGTTCCCCTGTAGGCTAGCGACCCACACTTTTACTAGTTTTTTTTTTAAATATAATTTTCTTTTGCTCATGCTTTAAAGGCATTTAAGGACTATATAGGGAAGTATTAAAGTCACCATTGCACTAATTCGAGATAGATAATAAGAAGCTTAACAGGACAAAAACCATCTTTTTTTTCCGAAACAGAACAAAGAAGATTTTAACACTCCAAAATACGGAGCCAACTGTTTCTGTCATGAGTCCCATTTGGGCGCCAATAACTCTCCAAAGATAATAATGATAGACAGTAATACTAGTAAGTAGGATTACGATATACAATGGCTACGTCTTACTTGCACGATAACTTAACAGCTTGAGCAAACGGTTTCGACAAGATATTCAAAACATCTTGAAAAGTCTATTGATCTGAGGTGTGTGGTAGGATACGCAGCGTCTGTTTGCGGTATGTGTCTGATATACTAACAAAAGAAGTGCACTTCTCAAAGTCAAAGTAAAAGTCAACTCGTTGGGATTGACGGTAATGGATGTTGGAATGTTCCATCATATTACTAATCCATACTAATATTATAAATGCGAAAGTGTGTATGTCTATCTGTTACCTCTTCACGCTTAAACCGATGAACCGATTTAGATGAGGTATATAGATAGTTTGAGTCCCGGGAAAGGACATAGGATACTTTTTATCCCGAAAGCCTACTTCTCAAGCAGAAAAAATATTATATACATACCTACTTTTTTATCAGATAGTAAATTAAATTAATTTACTTTCGGTTTTGAGTTACTGAGATTAGTTAATTTAGTTTAGGAGTAATTTGTTATTTGAAAAATATGTTGGGATTGACATCGCCGTATAGAACAGTGTTTTTCAATCTTTTTGAGTACGCGACCCCTTTACAGTTTCAAAAATTCTAGCAACCCCCTTCGGCAATAAACAGAAAAAAAGTTAGTATCTATATTCATTATTAAAACCTTGCCTTGCCTTTCCTTTTGCCGGCGACTCCCCGAGTAAGGCTTCGCAATCCCCCTAAGGATCACGACCGATTGAAAAACACTGGTATAGAATAAAGTCTATTAATCCTAAAGATTGAATATCTAAAGAACTTCTAAATAGACAATAGGCGATTAGACTTGTCCTAGGAGAAATGTGGGTGTACTTTGATCTCTGCCTACCATACACCCATAGGAATGGCAGCGTGATATTATGTGTTATATCACCTATTCTAGGGAATTAATGATGAGGGATCCTAATGAAACCATAATGGTCTTTGTTACGAGGTGTTATGAGTAAATGTTATGATGCAAACGTTGAATGCACGGATTATTGTGCCACAAAACTCGGCTAAGAAATTCCTACAGTCAGTCAGTGTAAATATTAGTCAAAGCAAAGACATTTCTAGTTAGACAAGGTTTAATGTGAATTCTAGAAATGTCTGAATTTTTTGTTTAAGTCTTGTAGGCACTAACTTAAACAGAACGGTCACAATAGGCTGGATTTAGACTGTCACAATTGGAGGGAGATTGTCACAATTGGAGGGAGATTGTCACAATTGGAGGGAGATTGTCACAATTGGAGGGAGATTGTCAGAAAGTTTAATCAGGCACATCACGATGTTCTGCAGTGACCGAATGACTGAAGAGTTAGATCATCTTGTTGAAGTCCCTCTTACTTACTCTTTCAATTAATATACTTATTAATCTCCGAGTTTATCTTAGACATTACTGATACCGGTGAAGGAAAGACATCGTGCGGAAACCTGTACTTATAGCTAACTAGCAGCGCCCCGCGGTTTCACCCGCATTAGTGTCGATCCCGTGGGATTATCGGGATAAAAAGTATCCTATGAGTTAATCCTGGTTATAACCTATCTGTGTGCCTTTCAGACAATTCACGCGGACGAAATCGCGGGCAGAAGCCAATGGCAAATAATTCGGTAATTTAAATTATCTTTATCCAAATGTTACCCTATCTCATTACCAGGGTGATTCTGAGGACATCTATTCACTTCGACCGGTTTACCGACTTTTTTTTTATGGATGGGAAATCATCAAATGACCCCTCCCGCTCTGGGTGGAGCGGAAGGGAGTGTCAGGCTCTTACTGACTAAAACCGGTTTACCGTCTAGTGCTTGCTCAATGGTCACACTGTTGATTCTCATAACAGACAACCGACGGTTCAATAATATCTACACTTTACTAGAGGTATTGTTGAGGAGCTCGTGGCTAAATGATAACAGTCGCACGGGTCGCTCGAGGGTTAAGTTACGCTTGCCGCGGTTGGTTCGCGGATGGGTGACCGTCCATTACATTTGGAGACCCCTCCGTGTCTCGGGAAGCACGTTTAGCCGTTAGTCCCGGCTATCATTCGTAGATCTTTGAAAGTCGTTATGGGTAGTCAGAAGCCTAAAAGTCTGACAACCAGTCTTACCAAAGGGTATCGTGTTACACAGTAACTGGGTTGTGGAGGTTAGATAGGAAGTCGCATCATGTAAAATACTAAAAAAAAACACTGGTTATGTAAAATACTGGTATTCATTTGCAACGGGTTAGAATGGAAGCCGACCTCAATATAGTTGGGTTGGTAGGTTGGCTAGGTAGATTGACTAAAGGTCTTATTGTAATTATAACGTCCAACTAACAGTGTGGAAAATACTTTAAGAAGACATTTTTGACTTTTTAACCGACGACAAAATGGAGGAGGTTCTCAAGTCGACGCGTATATAAATTTTTGTGTTTATGTATGATCAATTGATCACGCATAACTTTTTACAGAGCAGTCCGATTTTTTAAAGGTAGCTTCGTTTAAATCTTGGTACATGATCACTTATGACGACCGAGATGACGTGTGACGGCTCGCTGTCCACTATTCTGTATTGTTATCGTAAAATTTACTATAATGCATTTGATTTAAAATCTTAACTTGAATGACAAGTTATTTGCTGTGTTGGAGCGGTGCGGTTATAATGAGTAATGAACTGAATAGAGAATGAATTTTAGAAGTAGGTAAGACATGTTGCGCCAAGCCCAAATAAATTGCGATGAGTGCAGGAGTGAGAACGTCCTCCTTTTTTGAAGTCGGTTAAAAATAGGTATGTTTTGCGAAAGGTGCATTATGAGAAAGGTATGTTTTGAGAAAGGTGCATTTTGAGAAAGGTGCATTATGAGAAAGGTGCATTATGAGAATGGTGCAATATGAGAAAGGTGCATTTTGAGAAAGGTGCATTTTGAGAATGGTGCTATATGAGAAAGGTGCATTATGAGAAAGGTACGTTTTGAGAAAGGTGCATTATGAGAAAGCTGCATTATGAGAAAGGTGCATTTTGAGAAAGGTGCATTTTGAGAATGGTGCAATATGAGAAAGGTGCATTTTGAGAAAGGTACGTTTTGCGAAAGGTGCATTAGGAGAAAGGTGCATTTTGAGAAAGGTGCATTATGAGAAAGGTGCATTATGAGAAAGGTGCATTATGAGAAAGGTGTATTTTGAGAAAGGTGCATTTTGAGAAAGGTGCATTTTGAGAAAGGTGCATTTTGAGAATGGGACGTTTTGAGTAATGGGGTGCATTTTGCGAAAGGTACATTCTGCGACTGAACGAGGAGAATGAACATCTCTTTTATTGACATTCCCTAGACAAGTAGGTACCTATCTACGTCATCATCTAATCCCATAATACCTGTAGGTATATCTTAAAAGTAATTGCTAATTTGTTCTCATGAGCAATGCATGTGCTGCTTACTACAAATGCGTTTGTAAAGTCAGAGCTCAGACCAAATAAAAAACCAAGACGAGTTTCGAGCGGCCATTGTTGTTTACATCTTTGGCAAATTTAGAAACGCCGGAACTTATATATATATTCGATTTTGCAGTCCGGCTGTGCCAAATTTTTACAGGGTATTCTACCCATAAATATGAACAACTTTCACTATGAGACCAACTCTGAAATTACGAAAAAAAATAAGCTGTTTCATACATTTTGGTCAAGTAGGTATTGAACTTTGGTATTAAACAGCTGATTCTTTTTTCGTGATTTCAGAGTTGGTCCCATACTGAAACTTGTTCATATTCATGGGTAGAACACCCTGTAAAAATATCTTCCTGTATATTCGATTTTGCAATCCGGCTGCGCCAAATCATGCCGACCCGAACATGACGTCTGTACCATCCCTAACTATTTGTCACTTTAAAGCATTTATTTGCGCCTAACCAATAACCTTACCACCCCTAACCTCAAGGGGCGAAAATTTAATAACCTTATCGGAAATTATATTTTCGAGCCGTTTGGGGTTGAAACCCTCGGGCTGTGGGGTCCGAGTGCTCATGGTCTTTTTAAGGAAATTTCAAAACCGCTGGTTGACACTTCCCGTGACCCAAGGGCTGGCTTTTACCTTGGCCAAAGGCTTTTCCATACAACGTGGTAATGCTGCCAGTCTCTTGGGTACATTACCAGTCGACAGCGATGCGGATGAATTTTTCGACGCTATATTTTAGTTCGTGTATAGTTTAGTTAAGTTAGGTTTTAATTTTGTTAATTAAGGATGTAAGTACTTATGTATTAAAAGTCATTAGTAACCATTAAAAAATACTGTTGAAAAGAAAACTGTAACACTAATAATTGTTTGTACAATTCTAAGCTACATTGTTGATGTACCTAATTTCCTTTAACGGTAAACTCGCGGAATTGTACCATGTGAAGTAGTTTGTTACAATCCAATTACTTACGTTCAAGACAACGTACCCACACTATGTAGGTAGTTAAAAAGGAAAATAATTTGGTAGAGAATTTTCTCACAAAGTAGACGGCGGCGTTTGGCACAGCTGCGTTTTTACGCTCGGTCGTGGGTTAGATACCCATAGATACGGATGCTAACCTATTAACATTATGCTCAGCGTAGGCGTACACATCGCGTAGTCGCCATTGATACGCTATCATTGCGTAGATCAAAACTACAGTGCTACAAAGATTTTTTGGCACTTGAATGACATTGTCAGCGGGTCGTTGTTGGTCAATATTTGCACAATTGTATTGATAAAAATAAGTTTAAAAACTAAAACCTGACTACTGAAAAGGATGAAACAAGAAAGTACCTTCCCTTGGTCGCATGCCGCTGTACTAACATTATTATAAACGTGAAAGTTTGTGAAGAATGTTTGGATGTTTGTTACGCAATCATGCAAAAACTACTAAACGGATTTGGATGAAATTTGGCACACATAAGTATAGATTATAATCGGGATTAACACATAGGATACTCTTTATCCCGACATTCCCACGGGATCGACACTTACGCGGGTGAAACCGCGGGGCGCTGCTAATCTGAAATAATTGAATTGATTGATTATGGAGATGACGCATAAATATCATTGCCATACATCATCTGCCTAGCCTTTTCCCAACTATTACTATCATTGCCATACAAACTGCAGAAAAACAAGTGGGCTACTTAATACAATCAAATATCTACAAAAATACTCCTGTCAGAAGACCTGCCTTATTTGATAACATTTCTCTATTGATGTATCTGGTTATATCATACTACATCCTTGTTTTGATAACAGGCTATTAGGCTGATCTTATCAAAATAAGGACAGTTTTTTAAACATCTGTCATCGAAAACAAACGGTAATGTAACAAGCTACCCGAAACTGTCAAATTTTCCCAATCAACTTTGAACCTTATAATTTAGCGATAAAGTTGAAAATCTTATAAAGAACTTTGACAGATTGTAGTAGGTTGATGTGCTGGCGTCTGTACAAGGAAAATGAAGATACATTTCACGGTATTTTTCCCGCGCTTTTAAACGTCACCCGTAGAGGAAAAGTCATGCTCATATTTATTTGCATTTCATAATGTTGTAGAGGTGTTACAATCATGCTTATTATATTACCTACAGTTACAAGGGCTTGAAACTAAGGTACAGACGCCAGCACATCAACCTACCCGAAACTGTCAGATTTTCCCAATCAACTTTGAGCCTTATGCTATAGTGATAAAGTTGAAAATCTATTAAAGAAATTTGACAGATTGTAGTAGGTTAATGTGCTGGCGTCTGTACAATTATGGACCCTTTAGGGCACAGCAAAAATTATAAAATTAATTCTTAAAATAGAAATAAATTTAGGACACAAATTAACAATAAGCAATTTTTTTATTGAAATCAGTCCATAGAAATGGACTTCTTTCATATATCTATGGATCAGTCTGTTATAGGTTAAATAGGATTACATGCATAGTAAAAAAAAAATTTTTTTTCGTTATGCATGGTATCAATTTTACCACACATTCTATCTGTTTTCTCAATAACATAATCAGGCTATTATGTCTCCACTGCTGGGACACACGCCTCCTCTTGGTGAAAGGGAGTGGGCCGTAATCCACCACGCGGGCCCAGTGCGGGTTGGTAGATATCACTTGGAATTTCTGGTTCTCGGATATGCCGGTTTCCTCACGATGTTTTCCTTCACTGTTTTGAGAGCAGTGGTGATGAAATAATTGACACAAGTCAACAAACTCGTAAGTGGCAGCCGTTACCACTGGGCCATCCCCGCTCTCCACCACTCCTCTTTTTTCTCGGTACTTATTATATTTTAACTAGCAGCGCTTCGCGGTTTCACCCGCACAAGTTTCGATGCCGTGGGAATATCGGGATAAACCATGTGTTAATTCTGGGTATCCTATATGTTAATCCTGGTTATAAACTATCTGTGTGCCAAATGTCATCCAAATCCATTCAGTAGTTTTTGCGTGAAAGAGTAACAAACATCCATCCATCCTCAAACTGTCACGTTTATAATATTACTAGCTGCGCCCCGCGGTTTCCCCCGCATAAGTCTCGATTCCGTGGGAATATCGGGATAAAAAGTACCTAGTCTATATGTTAATCCAGGCTGGCAGTTACCTCCATACAAAATTTTATCAAAATTGGTCTTGCCGTTTGAGCGTGAAGAAGTAACAAACATATAAACACACGCACACACTCACAAACTTTCGCCTTTATAATATTAGTGTGATTAGTAGGATTAAATATAGATGACCTTTGACCACACCGGGATATAGAATTGAATCCTAATCCCATTTAGTCTTGAATTATCGAAAAAATATCATCTTTCAATTTGTTTATATAACATTTATTATTGTCTTTGAAACCAGATCCTTCATCCTATAGTTTTTCAAATAAATCTTACTTTACAATTCTCATTATTTTTATATCGTTCATAGCGTTCTTTATTACCGCTGTAAATATGAAAATTGCTATCTTTAAACACTTTTATATCCTGCAAGCAAAACACGTATTTATTAAATGGAATAATATCAGATTCATTTCAAATCTGTTTTAAAGTTTGAAATTCAATTAAATTCCTTTGTGGTGAGAGGTAAAAGTTTTGGTCTCAAAATTGAATCTAAAACTGTTGAGGATGGCGGTCATTGGCGGTTTAGTATTCCTGCCTTCCAGAACTATTACAAATTGAAGCCAAGAGATAAAGTTAATAATCCGCTGGGTAGCCTGCGAAATTCAAAATTTTCTTACCTTTCTTTGCAATGTTCAGGTCAGTGCGGGGTTGTATGTTCATTCAAATATGATTCGCAACCGTAAAAAGCATGACTTTACAGATTTATAATCATTAAAATCATCAATACCTGCGGGGCAATTGCGTAACACTTTATCAATCGGAATCGGTTTCATTTTGACAGTTCAACAACATTCATTGCGTTATTTACCTACGTGTTGAGCAGACACATTTTTCGAACTTACGAAGCAATGGATTAGCAATTTGCTTTAAAATGATTCCGATTCCGATTGATAGTGTGTTACGCAATTAGGGTGCGGGTGGTATTGATGATTTGAATGAATGGTGGTAATGACGATCTAAGTTCATTATAATCCCATTGATAGATATTTCATGAAATAATTATTGCTTCTCCCTTCATATAAAACTCTATCGAACAATCTGTATTGTTGCATTCATAGATATATTTTTTTACATTTCTATGGTTGCATTCCATTGAGGGAATCAATCTGCGTAGCCTTTTCCCAACTATGATGGGGTCGGCTTCGAGTCTAACCGGATGCAGCTGAATACCTACCAGTATACCGTTTGGGGCCCGTGGCAAATTCAAAGGATGGAACCCTCCCTCAATATAGAGAAGCTCAACCAACGTTACAGTTTTTTTTATTAGCAGTTCCCCCGCGACTTTTTCCGCGTAGATTTTATATTTTCCCCTACAAAATTTAAAACCTGACTGCTTCGTTGGTCTAGTGGTCGCTAGCGCTACTGCTGAACATGAGGTCCTGTCCAAAAAATTAGACAAACAATGGGAAAAAGGTACGAAATGTTCGAAACCTGAATGATGTGCTTTGTTGCACATTTTCAAAAAAAGTTTGCTTTTGGGGGCCCGTGGCATTTTGCCCCAATGCCACCCTCTAGTTACGCCACCGTTCCCAGCAGTGGGAACATTATAGGCTGATTAGTGAAACGTCACTAGGTTTATGTCATGTGCCGTAAAAAATGTAGTGAGCTATAGGAGGAAGTGGCAAATTGTTCTATCGGAAGATACATGACATAAACATCAAACGATCTAACAAGTCGGACGGAAGAAGTCATAATGGGCTTTCAATCACTCACAAAGAAAAATGTACCCTCTATTTGTAGGTATAGATAGATGAATAGATATTTTATTTATCAGAGAACAAATTACATGAGTATATAAGGTGTAAAAAAATTAACCTTAAAAACTTTAAGAGGTGCTTTAGACCATCGAACTGAACAACTTTCACTATGGGACCAACTCTGAAATCACGAAAAAAAAATGAGCTGTTTCATACATTTTGGCCGAGTAGGTAGGTATTGAACTTTTGTATGAAACAGCAGATTTTTTTTTCGTGATTTCGGAGTTGGTCCCATAGTGAAAGTTGTTCAGTTCGATGGTCTAAAGCACCTCTTAAAGTTTTTAAGGTTATTTTTTTTACACTTTGTATATGTATAAAAACAATGTGCCAAATACAAAAAGGAAAACATACTTAGGGCTGATTTTTCAACCGACAGATAGTAAAATAATAAATAGATAATTTTTATTTGTGGAATAAAATTGACGTCTGATATTATAGTTTTTTTTATGGAAGAACTGTCAAAAATTCAAAATTATCCCTCCGATAAAATTATCTGGCGTTAGAAAAATTAGCCCTTATAGAAGTATAGTGACGCTATATGACATAGCTATTCACAAACACTCGATACGCTTCCGTATCGTATCGAACATTAATCATTGTTATCATAGGAGTCTTCTAAACGCTGTTCACAAGTCCAAAACCCGAAAATTTTGTCAGTTTAAATCAAATAGACGCCCGTTATTCTTCCAACAGCTATTTGCTGTTGAGGGCAAGTCAAATCAGGTTATCGAAATGTCAGGTTTTCGATACGATAGCCTGTCGTATGGTTGTGAATCAAGGCTCAGGAGGCCAATTCTCGTATTTAAAAACGTGCAAAATCTAGGCGCAATCTCATCTCAGCGAGAATTAATGTCCAAAAATGTAGGGAAACTATAGGTTTTTTGACATATTGATACTGAGATCAGACTGTGAACGTTCTTAAAATTACGAGAATTGCCCCTCTGTTAGGGTGTGCGTCACAAGGTTGCACTAAATGAGACTCTAGCATATGATAGCTGTTATTACCAATCACTCGATACGCTTCCGTACCGTATCGAACTTCAATCAAATCACAAGTCCAAACTCCAAAACCCGAAAATTTTGTCAGTTCAAGGCCGGCCGCAAACGTCCTTACGTCACGTACGTCCGTACGTGTAATTCAGATTCGGAGACCCCGAATGCACGCAAATCTTCTCTTTAGCGCATACGTTCTTATATTTTTCGTTCGGAAACCCTGACGGAAAATATAAGAACGTGCGCGCTAAAGAGAAGATTTTGTATGAAATGCGTGCATTCGGGGTCTCTGTATCTGAATTCCGAATCAGAAAACCGGACGTATGCGGCCAGCCTTAATCAAATAGACGACCGCTTTTCTTCCGACAGCTGTTTGCTGGGGCAAGGCAAATCAGGTTATCGAAATGTGACATTTTCGATACAATGTCCTGTTTGACTGCCTGTCGGATGTGTGAATAGATATGCTGCTCAGCTATATGCTATGTTGTGTGTGTACGCTAAATTCACGTGACGTAACATTTTCCACGTTTTTTAACATCTAAGTACCCATTTTGTTGGCACATGTTACTTAGGCTATACATTTTTGATAAGTGGGAGCAAAACTTCAGTTTGTGGGATTAATGGCTTTGAAATTAATATGTATGAGGCCTGTTAACTGCGTGAATTTCGGCGGATAATAAACATTTTACGCCCGCTTTTAATTTTGTTGAAATATAGGTATGCTGAATTTCAAGAAATGTACAATTTAAACAGCCCTAAATTTTATTTATTTACATATACTTTATTGTACCTACACCAGAAAATACATAACAAAAAATACAATTAAGACTACAATACATACAATGGGCAGTGGTGGCCCAGTGGTCACGGCCGCGACTTACGAGTTGTAGGTCGCAGGTTCGAACCCATGTCAGGCGCTTTACTTTGTGTAAATTATATCATCACCACTGTTCTCAAAACGGTGAAGGAAAACATCGTGAAGAAACCGGCATGTCCTAGAACCAAAAATTCGAACACATGTGACATCTACCAACCCGCAATGGGCCCGCGTGGTAGATTACGGCCCACTCCCTCTCACAGAGAGAAGGCCTGTGTCCCAGCAATGGGAACATTATAGGCTGAGTATGTGTGGCTGCTAAAGGAACTATCTAGTCTCAATAGTTCCTTCAGCTTTTGCAAAGGAACTACTGATCAAAAAGTTCTCAGTAGTTCCTTCAAAGGAACTGCTAAAGGAAATATCTAGTCTCAGTAGTTCCTTCAGCTTTTGCAAAGGAACTGCTGATCAAAAAGTTCTCAGTAGTTCTTTCAAAGGAACTACGAGAAGGAACTAGTGAGCATAAACGCAAATTTCATGTCTCTAGGACCAGCGGTTTAGGCTGTGCGTTGATATCTCAGTCAATCAGGACTGATTCCATACTTAATATATATATTATTATAAATGCGAAAGTGGTCTGTCTGTCTGTTACCTCTTCACGCTTAAACCGCTGAAACGATTTAGATGAAATTTGGTAGAGAGATAGTTTAGGTCCCGGGAAAGGACATAGGATACTTTTTATCCCGATATTCCCACGGGATCGAGACCGCAGGGCGCTGTAGATATCTCATAAGAATTATAACTGTTTTTTTTATATTTTATATATTATATCTCGTGTTCGTCCTTTCATTGATTCAGAATTACAGGAAGATGATTTCTGCCGATTTTGAAAGCAATCTCTGTGAGAAACTAACTTGCTATGGGAACTGAACGGATATATTCACTTGGTAACGTCCATAATACATTCATTATTTTGAAACATTCAGGTCAATTCATGCGATCACAAAGCAGTTTCATTGAGTAATAAACATACATCCATAAACAGAATCCCACGCTATATTCCCATGGCGATACGCAGGAACTACAGAACCCCAACTACTACGATCCTTACATAATCCTTTTGCTTTGATTACGTTCATACGTCAGCGCCAATTCCCGTAATTAAACAGTTTTTTTAATTCGTAATTTTAAAGTTTATGTATGACAGACATTGGAGGTTTTGGTCCCTTCATTTTGACGCTTACAAGAAACAGGATAGATTGGCATCAAAAATGTATTTGTGAAAACTGCCCATTTTCTTGCTAACTGTATGTTTTTTTTTCCAACAGTTAAGATATATATGGTGAAATTAAATTCATGGGCATCCTTTTAAGGGGTCATTGTACTCATTATTATGAACAACTTTTACTATGGGACTAAACCTAAAAACGCGAAAAAAAAATCAGCTGTCCCTTGCATTTATGTTCACAAAAAGTGAAAAATAAAAACTTTTTTACAAAAAAAACAACCGACTTCAAAAAAAACACTACAAAGTGATAAATAACTTTAATTTCGGAAGTCGGTGTCGTTGATTCCGCATTTTCGTTTTTTGACACCGACTTCCGAAATTAAAGTTATTTATCACTTTGTAGTGTTTTTTTTGAAGTCGGTTGTTTTTTTTGTAAAAAAGTTTTTATTTTTCACTTTTTAGTTATACCTACCCCACAAAAAAGTAAACAAAAAGATCGTTAATGTAGACAATGTAGATAAATTTTTAGATTTTTGTTGATTTTTCAAAAACCGCTCATCCGATTTCGATAAAATTTTCATGGGACCATTTGGGAAGTATACCCTTCCTAACAAAAAAAAAATTTTTCAAATCGGTTGGGAAACGACGGAGTTATGCGCGAACAAACACAAAAAAAAAAAAAAAAAAAAAAAAAAAAAAAAATACAAACATTCGAATTGAGAACCTCCTCCTTTTTTAGAAGTCGGTTAATAACTCGTCAAAATGTACGGAAGAGCTAATTTTTTTTCGCGATTTCAGTTTTGGTCCCATAGTAAAAGTTGTTTATAATGATAATTACAATGACCCCTTAAAAGGATGCCCATGAATTCAATTTCATCCTGTAGATAAGATCAACATTGTCTCAAAAAGTTAAAGACAGTCTGCTAAGACCGTTTTCCTGTAGCTACAGCGGTTAAGGCATCTGCCCTTCCTGCCCCGACTCAAAAATTCACCCTGTATACATATAATACAATACAAAATAAGTAATAAATAAAAAACTGTTCATTGAATATTTAAAAAAAAATAAAGTAAAGTGCTACGAGGTGTGGGAACGAGTCTGATGCCGAAAATATAGTTTTAAAAAAATCAAAAGGTTTTTGCGCTATGTAACTATAACCAAAAGTTTAAAAAAAAGTAAATATTAGGTATTTCCAATTTTTTAAATCGTTCGATATGTTTACTCTGCGCGTTCGTGTGCTAGGCCAGTAAACGCTTGCAACAGCTTGATATTGCTGCTACACTGGCCAAAAGCCAAATGATTTTATTTAAATAAATTGTATTTCAATTTTATAGTTAATCACATTGTTGTATTCACAGTTTCCTTACAAAGAAGGTCCCGGCCTCCTCCGACTTTAGTTCCGACGTTTTCGATAGATGGCGTTGTGCCGCCAGACTGAAACTCGCTATGGTTTCGTTACACAAAGCACTACTTAAACCGAGGAACATTTTTGATGGATATCCTGCGTGTGTACTTAAGTACTATTCGATAACTATTTTTGAGAAATCAGTCTTAGTGCTTGTAAAAGGCTGATTTATTATATTCTATCACAGAATGACAGAAGTTATCTATGGACGTATAAATATAATGAGAAGCTGGCAGTATCATCACAACGATAATATTTTCTCATTGTTTGCCTTATTTCTTTTTAGTAAGTATATTCATATATTTATGTATATTTATTTGTGCTTGTAATTATATGTAATTAGGTATATATTCATTGTTTTAATAGGTTTATGCGTATCTTTATATTTAAAATATTTATTCCTCAATTTTCATTATTGCACCTACCACTGTTTGTCTCTGCATCACCCAAAGGTTGACTGGTAGCGGCCTATGGCATTAAGTCCACCTCTGTACATTTATGTGCTTGAAGTATTAAATAAATATGCTAACAACATGTATGTATTAATTCCTGCGTTTTCTACTGCGTCCATCGTTATCGTTATATTGTTTGAATATTAAAATATATTTGCAAAATGCCGATTTTCAGGACCGTTGACAGCTAATATCATTTTTTTTTGCACTTCACAATAGATTTTTCACCCAATCTATACAAATAATAAAGCTGAAAAGTTTGAAAAAACAAATGTTTATTACTCACGTCGCTATGGAGCGAGCTATGCTCGGAGTCTCTTTGAAGGATAAAATCAGGAATGAAATTATCCGGGAAAGAACCGGAGTTACCGACATAGCTTGCAGAGTAAGCAAACTGAAGTGGCAGTGGGCTGGCCATGTCTGTCGAAGGACTGATGGCCGGTGGAGCAGACGAGTCCTGGAGTGGAGACCGTGTACCGGCAAGCGTAGTGTGGGATGCCCCCCAGCTAGATGGACGGACGACCTAAAGAAGGTGGCTGGGGTAGATTGGATGCGGAAGGCGGAGGACAGGGTGCTGTGGCGCAGTCTGAGAGAGGCCTATGTCCAGCAGTGGACTGCGATAGGCTGAGTTGATTGATTGATTGACTCACATCGTGATTCTAACTTTAGTGACATACGTCACACTAAGAAAGGTCAAGGGTCTGAACCATAGCTGTTTTTACATTTCTATGGTCTATACATTTCGCGTAGCACATTCGTAGCACTTGCGTAGCATCTTGACTCAAAGCTACGCACGTGCTACACAAAAATAGTTGTGACAATATTTACTGACGATAGAAATAAGCGACGAACGGATTTGCCGAATAACAATAACATTCGTCATGCTACGTAGGCGTTACGTAGCATTCACGCGTGGTTGAGTGCTATGAGACTACGCCGCCGTAGATTATATTTAGATTCTGTGGGAGCCACGGGTTTAGTAGACATATGTTGCTTTTGTAAGTTGTGCAAGTAATGATCAAAGAAACAACTTGAAATTCATGTTTTCGAGTATTAATTATCCTAAATATACAAAAAGCCGGTCAAGTGCGAGTCGAACTTGCGCAGTGAGGGTTCCGTACAAAGTTGTTGGTATGTACCTAACTACAAATTTCCGGTTTTCGGATTTTTCCCTTTACTTGTGCTACATGACATTGCTTCTTGTCAAATGTCATGATTCTAGGTCAACGGGAAGTACCCTATAAATTTTGATTCCCTTGAGAGTGTCGAAACGTTTTTTTGCGACATAAACGGCCGTATCTTTTTTTTACGTTAACTTAGAAGTTTGATTTTTTCACAGCTTCAAAGGACTGTAGACCCGAGTATATAGTTTTAATTTCAACTCGATACCTCCACGCGTTCCCAAGATAAAGGGTCTTGACAGACAGACAGACGGACAACAGAGTGATCCTATAAGGGTTCCGTTTTTTCCTTTTGAGGTACGGAACCCTAAAAACCATATCATGTTCCTCCGATGTTTTTCTTATTTTATTATTTAGGTGCGCACAGCAAAATACACAGAGATACAACAAAATTATCTTTTCTCTATGTGTTTCATTCTTCCTTATTGAAAATTTACCGGAAATGATCATTTAGCCTCCCTTAGAACAAAACCGTTCATAGGAAAAACAGCACAGGGAAGTAGAATATAATCGTATTTTCTTTCCTTCCTTCTTTCTTTACAGAACGCAAAAACATACATAAAATAATAATGTTTTCTATAACAATTCATTATTATTTCTTGCGCTATGATAATCGTTACGACAAGTAAATGACTATACCGAAATAAATAATATTGTTTTGCGATAATTGTTTATTAAGAATCTAATAATATGTAAGTACATACCTATCTTGGTTTAGTGAAAGGGCAGGAAAATTTAAAGGAAAATTACTTTTTGGTGGGAGGCATTTAGGAACTACATAATCAGCCTATAATGTTCCCACTACTGGGACACAGGTCTCCTCTCTGTGAGAGGAAGTGGGCCATAAACCACCACGCGGGCCCAGTGCGGGTTGGTGGATGTCACATGTCTTCGAATTTTTGGTTCTAGGACATGCCGGTTTCATCACGATGTTTTCCTTCACCGTTTTGAGAGCGATGGTGATGAAATAATTTACACAAATGCAGGACCGTCGGATATATGTAGTTGAAGTTTAGTAAGAAACCGATGGATGTTGTCAACTATATCCGACGATCCTACAAACTTATCTCTTTTGTTGACTGTACAAGTATCGTGGCGGGATTTTATCGCGCAATGGATTTCCAACTCTCGGCGTCGAACCGAGCATTGAGAATCCAACAAAGCGCATCCAAGCGCGTCAAAAACTCAACTTTCGGCGGAAAAAAATCGCCGCCGGAATACCGCGCCTGTGCTTATCTGAGCTAAACGTGGAGGTAGTATAGGTAGAGTACATTGTGTTGGTAGGAAAGTGTTTTTTTTATACTCCCCCTTTGGTCTCGTGGTGTCAAGCGCAACTGCTGAGCGTGGGGTCCTGGATTCGATTTCCATATCGGACAGTGTTATTGAGTTTTCCATTAGGAATTTCTTAGTAACAGCCCGGAGTTTGGAAGTTGACGGTTTAATACCCCCGTGACTCGCAAAGCACGTAAAGCAGTCTTACGCCTGATCTCTCCCCGGTCGTGTCGGATTGCCGTCCCATCGGACTATGAGAGTAAAGGAACAGAGAGTGCACATGTGTTTGCGCGCACACTTTGTACACTATAATATGTCTTGCGAACTTGACCGAAACGGTCGGGAGGCTATTAGGTAAATGTTTTAATAACCGATAACACCCGATACTTAGACCGGTTTTTTTTTTTGCCGAGGTCACAGGTACCCTACTGTTACCCTACCAAAACTAAATCTTGCTTGTATACGTTGTAAATAAGGAAAATATCTATCCCCTTACTAATAAACGTTGTATAGAGTCTGTAGGTATAATTACACAACGCTTTGTCTTCTTCTTTCGAAAGTCAAATTACTGATGACTGAAAGAGAGAAATCGGTGTGTAACTATTCATTAACCCCCTTACTAATAAACGTATTATATCAGATGAATAGTTACCAGTGGCGAAGGTACCTACCATACAACTCGATTCCCACCGGCTTTCCTTCGAAAATTCAGACCATAACCACACTACGAGTAGTCAATTCATAATTGAAATTTTTTTTGGCATTTTTTTTTTTGCTCCGGCTTACCTCTATCATAAATTCACCCATCGCCACTGATAGTTACACACCGATTTCTCTCTTTCAGTCGTCAGTAATTTGACTTTCGAAAGAAGAAGACAAAGCGTTGTGTAATTATACAGACGCTGTACAGCGTTTATTAGTAAGGGGGCTAATATAATACGTTTATTAGAAAGGGGGATTTATAGGACATAGGTACTCGTATAATAAATTGAAGTCGCTTTTCGAGTCCGTCTGTGTGACCTCGTTGTTCTACTAAACAATGTAGCGGATTTTGATGCGGTATTTACCAATATTTAATAATTAATTTCGGAAGGTGTAATACATGAATATGAAACTTACATAAAATAAAGAAATTATAGATGTTTTGTCACGTGCGTCGGTGTCGTAAAAACCGTGGGATGCAGGGGCGGCTCGCTAGTTGCAAATAAAGATAAAAGATCGAGACCGATTAGACAATTCTCGTGCCTCACGAATAGGGTTACCATCCGTCCGGATTTGTCCGGACATGTCCAGACTTCTAGACTTTTGTCTGGCTCTTTAATTTGTCCGGATTTTCTTCTCGCGAGCGTCTGCTACCATGCCTACCATACCACTGTAACTAAGTGGTTAATGTTTGAATTTTGTGACTAATGTCCGGATTGAAATGTCAGGCTTTTTGTCAGGACTTTTCAAGTTTCTAAATGGTAACCCTATTTACGATGTCCAACCCAACAGTGAGATATTTTATAAACTACCTTCATAAAAATGTTTCTACATTGGGAAGTAAGTCTACAGAGAGATGACGCTACTTCCGGTGAAGCGAAAAGCTTTGAATAATTAATTAAATAATGGAATAACTTCATAATGAATTCCATTTCAGATTAAGGGCTGATTTTTCCAAACGCTAGATAATTTTATAGGAAAAATAATTGTCAATTTTTGGCAAGGCTTAATAGGAGCCCCGCGAAGCGGGGCTCCTATTTCTGTGTAAAGGGCTTAAAGTAACCTAACCAAGCCCATGGTACAATTATATACTATACCATGACCAAGCCTAACCTCGGTGTACTCAGCTAGAACTGTAATTTTAGACTTCATTTTTTGGTGTTCAATATATTTTTTTGGTGATCATTATATTTAACCCCTTTTGGCAATTCTTATATACAGAAACTGTCAGACATCAATTTTATTCCTCGAATAAAAATTATCTGACGATTTCAAAATCAGCCCTTATTTAAATAACTCTTCAGTTTTAATCCACTAGTGACTAAGATACTACAAAGTGTTGCTATTGTTTCTAAAATTGTTATAGAAGCTTTTAGGGACTAATATTCCTTGCTGCGTCATCTTAGCTATTCTCAGCCTATTCATAATCATAATCAGCCTATAATGTTCCCACTGCTGGGACACAGGCCTCCTCTCGGTGAGAGGGAGTGGGCCGTAATCCACCACGCGGGCCCAGTGCGGGTTGGCAGATGTCACATGTTTTCGAACTTTTGGTTCTAGGATATGCCGGTTTCCTCACGATGTTTTCCTTCACCGTTTTGAGAGCAGTGATGATTAAATAATTTATTCAAAGTAAAGCGCCTGTCTGGGTTCGAACCTACGACCTACAACTCGTAAGTCGCGGCCGTTACCACTTGGCCACCACTGCTCTCTCTCAGTCTATTAATATTTTAAAATGGAATATTTGATGCTAAGGTCTTCAAAGAATAGATCTAGTTTTAATAAAGCCAAGCCCTCAGTGTCTGATAAATAGAATTTAAAATTAGGTCGAAAATTAAAATGACCACTTGAGTTAAATTATGAAAAAATGTGGCACTGATAACCATAAAGTTCCTTTAAACACCTACCTACCTTCACTATAAAAGAATACCTTTTGCCCGAACTTGCGTGGAGGTCGGAAATTATCCCAAGGAAACGCACAACCGGCATAACATTATCGCATGTCTTAACCATGCGGGGTAGTTGCATAAGGCCGGTCCTACATTGGAAGCGGAGTCGATCTGGCCACCAGACTAGACCAGCACCCTAATTACGTAACACACTATCAATCGGAATCAGAATCATTTCGAATCCAATTGCTAATCCATGCTTCATAAGTTCGAAGAATTTGTCTGCTCAACACGTAAATAACGCAATGAATGTTGTAGAACTGTCAAAATGAAACCGATTCCAATTGATAAGTGTTACGCAATTGGCCCGCAGTCCAGACTCGGCGCTCCTACATTGCAGCTAGTTTTCAGCCAGGAGCGGAAGAACCAGTACTGTGTTGACTCTCGACGAGGAAAGTTGTGTAATACAGTTGATCTTCAATTTTCAGCACTTTCTCTGATTCCTCCCACAGTTTTGACCTCAAATTGCGGTTGTCGTACTGTTTGTCCGTTTGGTCCGATAATACCTACTACTCGCTCACGCACTAATTCAATTAACATTCCTTTGTCTACCATTATGGCACAGTTAAACACAAAAACCAAGTTCAATAGATGATGTTAAAACGCACCACCTCAACCAAAGTGTGACCAAAGCTTCCATGCAACTGGAAGAAAAACAAAACTGTTTGATTGTTGTCAGACCAGTTCAGACCCGACTCCCCTCCCCGGAACGAGCACTGGCTCCAGTGTAGGAGCGGGGACGGTGCGTCATGTTTGTCAGACCGTCTGGTCGGGAGAAATTCCGCTTACAATGTAGGACCGGCTTAACACACTAAGTCATAAACGTAATGTCTGTGACCGCGATTTTTCGCAAAACTTCGCAACGGACGCTGATGTAACTTTCACCATCATTTAGAGAATATTAGAAAGGTTTATGTGTCATCATAACATCTGCCTAGCCTTTTCCCAACTATGTTGGGGTCGGCTTCCAGTCTAACCGGATGCAGCTGAGTACCAGTATTTTACATGGAGCGACTGCCTATCTGACGTCCACAACCCAGTTATTCGGTAATACGACACCCCTCGGTAATACTGGTTGTCAGACTTTCGGGCTTCAGACGACCCACACCGACTGTTAAAGATCCACGAATTACAGAGCCGGGATTGACGGCTTAACGTGTTTTCACGGACGGTCTTGGTATGTAAAGATGGTCACCCATCCACGGACCAACCGCGGCAAGCGTATCGTAAACTGAACGGTCAAACCGTGAGGCTAATATTAAACTTACATTAATAAACCTATCTCGCAAAACCGTACGAGCAGGGGCGGTTCGATAAAGAACAATAGGTAAAACAATGCACCTGTGTGTTTAGATAAAATCTAGTTCTTGTACCTACCTATAAACTATAGGCACATTGAAGGTGTTTGCACTCCTCCAGTTTGTTCGAGTAAAAGCTATGCAAACAATTTCCACCTGCATATTCCTTGTTCTAACTTGTTCGAAGACCACTCCACTCCAGAATGAAAACTTTTAGTGTCTAGTTTCAGAGTGAACGGTTTCATAATGTGTTATCTCTAAATTCTTGAAGGTCACCCATCCAAAATATTGTTGAGCAATTATAATTCTAAGCGTGAAGGTCGTAAAATAGGTATCTATCTACCTATATGGTTAAGCAATTTCAAGAATAAAATTATTTAAATTATTGTTTAAGCAAGGAGGTTAGGTAGAGGTTCTCTATTCAAAATTAACAGAAAACTTTCTCCTTTCCAGAATCATGTTGAACCACTGGCTACTCATTACGTTCTCCTGGCTCGGCACCGTGAGGCCTCAGTACATCAACACCGGGGGTCCCGGCAACGACTACGTCCTCGACGCAATCGACACCAAGCGACACTTTCGTCTACCCTACTACTTCAATGTACCCGCCACAAGTAACGACTATGAAACCACACGAAACAATCCCCAGACTTCCTTCGAAAACACCCAAGCTGATCACCAAAGAAGCCAACGAACAGCCGAAGAGCAAGAACCCCGCGAGAAGCGCTGGCTACCCAACCAGCTAGACATAGACCAAGGCATGTATTTACAAAACGAAGAACAAGTCGGAAATGGTTTCGGCAACTTCCTAGACCCCAAAGACAAAAACTTCGAAGGGACAGCCGACGAAAACGCCACCAACTCCCTAGACCCCAAGGACAAGAACATCGAAGGGACAGTCGACGAACACGCCACCAATTTCCTAGACCCCAAGGACAAGAAATATTTCAGCCCATGGGGCGGAAAAAGGGACAAAAACAGCATCGAAAACATGTGGACATGGAAACGTGCCAGCAACATCCGAGAGCCCAGCATGCCCAAACGAGTCCGTTTTAGCCCCTGGGGCGGCAAACGCAGCGGCCAGATGGTCTACAAGCCCGGCAGGAAAAATTCCAAAATCATTTTCTTCACAACGATACCTGAACTGAACAAAATCGTCTCGAATTACTCACCCGAAAATGGCAATGAACGATATAACTTCGCAGGCTTTCATTTTATCCCCACATCGAGCAAGCGGCACCCCATCGACATCTTGGCTCTGAGTACAAATGCCGATGATAGGATGTTGCGAGAGGCGTTACCGTTCAAGAGATTTCTTCTAGAATCTTTGCCGAAAATCTTCAAGCCTGGACATCCGTATTTGGACGTCAACTTGAAGAAGGATGGCAAGAGGAAGGTGAAGTTCAGTGCATGGGGGGGAAAGCGGGCACCGCCTATCATCGGGCCCATCTGGACCCCCGCAACCCAGAATATCAAAGAATCAACATTAGACACCATACTCCTAATAAGAAACAGTCAAAATAAAGATGAACCGACGTACGAGGCTTTTTAATGTGGATCTGATCTGACTCCCGAACTTTGATTGTTATGGTCTAATATAAAATAAGTCAATAGTTATGTTAGTGCCATATTTGTAACTGATGTTAGAAAAATGTAAAAAAATCTCTTGAAGTTCGGGGAGTCCCGCGTCCCTGACGATCGGCTGGGATCGTCAGCGGCGCAGTACTGATGTCATTAATATTTAAGACTTTGTTATTCTTATTTACTGTGCATCTTGTTAGTGAATATATAAAATATTAAGTTACATGCTTCAACTCATTTCTTCCCAACTCTATGGTGAACAAATAATAAAATAGTATTTGAATCAGAAAACATATTTATTTCTGTCCTTTTAGTTTAGGCACAAATATCAGGTAGAGAATATGGAATCTTTAAAGCATTTCAATAAACATTGTCTTTTACAAAATTCTATTGGTCTATTACTGAGTCACATGCAAAATGAGATATATTTGAAAATCTCAACCAGACTTATCAAATTCCAATTCAGTCAAAAAATCACTGTTTCAATTTTATTTAAACAAAGTATCAGGCTTAAATGCATTATGAATTGGTTCATTCAATTAATCTATAGTGTTTACAGATAATGTTGTTAACAAGTACATACAATAGCAGAATACAAAAATACTTATGGTTTGAGCAGTATGATTAGAGTTGCCAGGGGTCCGGATAAAGCCGGACACAGTCAGGCTTTTAGGTTGTGTGTCCAGCCAAATCAGACGGTGTCTGGCTTGTCCGGATTTTTAAATTTGACTAAAGCATGCGCGGCGCGCCCCCGCCTCCCCGTCACTCTTCATCACCTCCCCACTCTTAAGGGCCGTCTCCACGGGCGAGAGAATCGCGGCGATATTATCGTCGTGCCACGTATTTCTATACACTCTCTTATAACGTGTCTCCACACGGCGATATCATCGCGGCGAAAATTTGATGGCACGGCGAGACTATCGCCGCGATTCTCTCGCTCGTGGAGACGGCCAGTTAATGTATAGTAAATGATCAAAAAGCCTAGTTTTACTTAAAAAAAAAATTGTCGTGTTGTGCTAAGACTAAAAAATTAAGGGCATCCTGCTTTTTTTACTCAAATGTCCAGCTAATCTGGCTGGTCTGTCCGGCTTTTCGGTTTTAAGACCTGGCAACCCTCAGTATGATCATAAACAATTTTAGCTAACATGTAATATTATATTTTTGAGGAACTAGAAACTTGGTACTTTGCAGGTTTATAAAGATTCTCTATCCTCAGTAATTCAGGAAATAATTCTATTGAATCTAGCATTCTAATTCGGTATCCATTAAATATTGCTTTAAACATTTTTGCAAACTAAGAACAGTTTATGGGCGATGCGCTAAGGTAGCCTGCACAGTTCAGTGTTAGGTTGTTTGTTTAATAAAATATGATACACGTCTATAAGAATCAGCCATACAACACCTGTTAGAATTGGCCTCAAATGTTATGATTTCATGAAATAGTTATTCAATAGGATAATATGGACTTAAGAGAGATGAATTGACGATTTATATGATTATAATTGTATAAATAAGTATTTGTTATGGCCATTAATCATATTTAGATTAACATAACCTGACATTGACCTGCAAATTGCAAAAAACATAAGAAAATTTGAATTTTGCAGGCTACCCTGACACTTTCCCTTTAATGGTAGTACAATAATAAAGAGCATAATAACACTTAAAATCTAAGCAGTCCTCAAGATGATGTGGACTCCAGAGTCCGTATCTACAGGCCGGCTAAGCTGCCCCACCTTCAGTTTAAAAGCCTCCTCTTCAAACGCAGCCTGCATCTGACCACGTCCAAACATACCCAAGTCTCCTCCACGCTTAGCTGATGAGCAGTCAGAATACTTCGATGCTAATTCAGCAAATGTTGCATCATTCGCTACGATCTGCTTACGGTATCCTTTGAGAAGCTCCATCGCCTCCTCCTTACTACGAGTGATGTTTTCTTCCCTCCAAGACGACGGGCGTCTACTCTCAGCGTGTTTGACAAGGAGATGGCTGCAGCGGATCTCACCAGGGTCAGCAGGCGCCTCCGGCCTCTCCCACTGAGACTTCTTAGTGTACATATTGAGGAAGTATGTCATTCCAGTAGAACGGCTGGTTCTCATCTCCCATCCTTCAGGCAAAGGGGCTTCGTTCTCCTGACTTGACATTCTGGAATAATTTTCGCAAGATTTTTGGTCGGTTTACAGGAAAATCTTAAGACAATGTTTATTGTAAAAAAGCAGCTCCAAAGTTATCATGAAAGTAACAATATCAGGACGTTTAATCTGCATATAACGGCCAAGAAAGTAAACTTATATCATCTTACACAGTGTTCACCATAAAATTAGGAAAATATGTGAAAAATATGCCAACTTTAAACAAAATTCTCGCGACATAACCTATGAATTTTAATCTCTGGTAATGGTTGATTAGAACATTGAAATTGTATTTAACTTACCTGGAATATCTGCCAATGATATATGCTGGATATTGAAAGAGGTAAACTCTGGATTTATTAACGAATTATGGTTAAAACAATAACAATTATTAACAGTTCCCGAAGGCGCTCTTTCTTTTGACACTGACAGGACGCCGACTTTGACAGCCGATAGACTGACAGCGCTAGAAAAAGTAGAGGTGAGGCTGAGAAGTACGTACGTTTGTTTATCTTTACGTGAGCTAAACTTTTGTGGTTACTGGAAATAAAGAAAGTACGTACAAAAAATAAGTAATACATATTTTATTCGCCACTGCTTATGCAGTGCTTCTGTATAAATAAGTTAATTCTCAATTTTGTTTGTTGTTCATTATAATTTTGTTTCATTAATAATATACAAAAGACAAAACCGTTTTACAATAAAAGTTATAAGTCCTAAATTCAAATTATTTAAAGACCAGCGGAAGAGTTATCTCGGCAACAAGCGAGACCACCTCAAGAGTAAGCCACTCCTCAATTTACAATATCTTTACCAAAGTGGTATCCTAACGTGTCCGCACTGTGCACGTAACTTCTCAGCCAAGATAGGCTGCATTAGCCAAATAACATACTGATACCATAGCCGTAAAAAAAAAACAGAAATGGTCACCGAAGCTGAAATAGTTATGGGGATTTTGAAATGTTTCCGTTTTTGTAATGAAATGAAAAGGATTTTATTCGTTTTTTAGGCAAAGCATTTTATCACCACCACGGTCTTGTATTCGTAAAACCGCGTTATTACAGGCACGGTGAAACAGGTTTCATTTGGATTTCATAATGTCTCATCTCTATTGCATGTTTTTTCTGTAGCAAGTTTTTTCTGACTTGATACCGAATCTTTTGACTTATAAATTAGAAAAATAAAATAGCAACAACATTTGAAAAAGTAAACCAACAAAATAAAAAATATTATGCGGCTATAACTTTCTGTTGACCGACGATTTATTACTATAGAAATAGAAAAGAAATCCGATAAAAATTTAAGTCCAATCGCTAGCGCCATCTTTCGCCGGAGCTATAAACCAAATAGAATAGTAGCCATGTCTCGTGAAAGTTTTCCATTGTACTCGGATGAAAGAAAAGTAGAAAGCTAGCACATCGATCCGTTTGACTTACATTGTTACAACATTAAAAATTAAATGTGGCGTTCCTTTGTATGCATAAACAAAGGTAACGCACAATGCAATGGCAAATAGAAAATTCAAACGGAATTAACTAAGTTTTGACTTTGGACTTAGAATAAAAAGGTCCGATTTACTTAGCGACGATGGTTTTGAATTTAAATCGTACCTAGCTGGTTTACAATCTGTAGCAGTAATTTTCTTTTGCAAGTGGGGTTGGTTCAACCCTTGGAAATGAGTTTAGGCTGAGGGAATTGGAGTATGGGACATAGGCATGGGACATTGGGGTATGCGACATTGGGGCATTGGGACATGGGGCATTGGGACACGGGGCATTCATTATCATTCCAGCCACTTCCAGACGTGCAGCTGGACCTACGTGTCCCCCAAGCGTCGCCACATCGCTTGCGCCTGTGTTTCTCACATTTACCGTAGGTATTAAATTAGAGCCTTTACAAGGTTATCGGTCTATTGGACATTAAGTAGGTACCTATGATTAATAAACCAATAAAATAAAAATATGACTGACTGGTGTGTTCTAAACGTGATTGGCTTGGCTGGATTAACGGACATCAGAATAGAGATTTTGGTGTACAGACGCCAGCACATCAAGCTACTACAATCTGTAAAATTTCTTTAATAGATTTTCAACTTTATTACTAAACTATAAGGTTCAAAATTGATTGGAAAAATTTGACAGTTTCGGGTAGCTTGATGTGTTGGCGTCTGTACTTATAGTGAATTTGCTTTTTTGTTTCACCCTTTGAGGGAGCGAGTGGGTGGTATCTTTTTCATACATAACATTAACTGATCATCACGCCTATTTTCCTCGAAAGGTTGGGCAGTTTTCCTTCAGTACCTAGCTACATTTCGCCAATCATGTTTAACTCCAATGTAATTATTAATCTGTTGTTCCAGCGGGTGTCGAAGCCGCGTTTCTAACACGGAAACCACTATGCGTCTGCATAAGTCTACAGAACATACGTAGGTATAAAAAAAAGGTAAAAAAAAGAAAAAAAAAGTAAAGTCATTGGCATTTGTTGACAAGGCGACCGTTTGGAATGAAAGGGTTCCAACTAACATTTTTATAAAAAATTGTTTTCGCAAAAAGGTTTCATGTGACCATAACACCTTTTTACGTTACAATATCATTTTTTTAATAATAATGTTAGTTGAAACCCTTTTATTCCAAACGGCCAACGTTTCGTTACTCCAGTTTTTTTTTACAAATGTCTGCACTTTTCATATTCTCACAGGCCTTGGCAGCCATTGGGTACCTGTACCTGCTTATCTAAGCCACTTCTTATTTATTCGAGCGACAACAACGAAAAAAAATAGGAATCTCTACTATTTAAATGCAAATTCTAAGTTTATTTGTTACCTTTTCACGCCTAAACCACTGAACTGATAATTATGAAATTTTGCATATATGCGTTGTCAGGTGTACAGAAACGGACATAGGGTACCTTTCATCCCGAAAAAAAAGTGCTGTTCCCGAGGAAAACCACAATAACGTTATTATGATAATAGATGGCGCTACGTGTCTATTGAACTTTGTCACATTATTGAATTCTGAGGCGGTACGAAGTTCTCCTGGACAGCTAGTGAAGAATATGTCAAGAGGGGGGGGGGGGCAGGGCAGGATACTAAGTACATTTGATCATCCCCCGTCTTCTTAGTGCAGTCAGAGAAATTAATTGACACCCTTCGTCAATTTGTCGTGATATAGCCATTTCATACCACCTGTCTGATTATAGATAGATATAACAATTAACTTCCCAGATATTACTAAGAACAACAAACCGCGATCACCCATCAGACGGTCGGGATGATGATCTAGTGTAGGTACATGTTGAACAGCTTTCCACGAAACCTTCACAAGTTAAAAATATCCTCAATAATTTCGCCGAATTCAATTTACAAAGCTATTATTTTTATGATTCATAAAACAACCTGTAGGCGTAATATCCAGTGAGGCATCATAGCCTTTTGTATGAAATGTTGCTCACAACGACGACGGTTCGCCGGTCAATCAGGTTAGCTGGCAATATTAATTGGACATTCATTAGCAGAATTCAGTGTTTGTTTCATTTCATTCATCGGTCTCTGGTCTGGCAGGCTGAATGCTACATTACCTGTGCCATTCATACAATTTTCTGAAAACTGGAAGTGTCCATTTCCAATTTGAATTTCGAATTCTGCTCTTATAGAATGGTAAAGTAAAATGTACCTATCTTATTGTTTTAATTGGATTTATTTGCATTTCTATTTGGACGAATATTTTAATGAAGTTTCCTGGTAGGTTCGTATTTATTTTATGTTGTTTATGAGTAGGTGGGTATTGTCTATATTGGTCTATAGGTATATATAAAATTCAAAGTCCTGAGTCCTGACTGACTGATATATCAATGCACAGCCAAAATCGCTGGACCTAGAGACATGAAATTTGGAGGGTGTGTTCTTTGTGAAGAGTAGGTATCCAATAAGAAAGGGTTTTTCACACAATGAGCCTTAGACACAATTACATAGTTAAATTATTAAGTAGGTACTTATCTTCTAATTTCTGTATGAGAAGTAGGTACAGGGTAAGGTTTACACTAAGCTAAGCAAACTGAAGTGGCAGTGGGTTGGCCATGTTTGTCGAAGCACCGATGCCCGATGGCACAGCAGATGAGTCCTGGAGTAGAGACCGCGTATCGGAAAGCGTTGTGGGACGCCTGCCAGTGACAATGGTCTTCGACGAACTTAAAAAGGTGGCTGTGATAGACTGGATGCGGAAAGCGGAGGACAGGGTGTTGTGGCGCAGCCTGGGAGAGGCCTATGTCCAGCAGTGGACTGCAATAGGCATATATAGGATTGATTGATTGAAGCATAAAGAAAATGCTTGAGTTAGGTGGGCAGTTACCTTTTCTTTTCTGCGTTGACGTGTGCACACGCGTCGACGCTTGCAGTTGCCTCTCGTCGACACGTATCGGTCGTGTGCTCGTGTACACTAATACAGCAGACACAAAAAAAAAGACCGGTCAAGTGCGAGTCGGACTCGCGCACCGAGGGTTCCGTACTTTGTGGGTATGTAACTACAAATTTACAGTATCCGGATGTTTTTCTTTACTTGTGCTACATGACATTGCTTCTTGCCAAATTTCATGATTCTGGGGCAACGGGAAGTGCCCTATAGGTTTTGATTCCCTTGCGATCAGTGTCAAAATATGCGGCATAAACGGAACATAAACGCCCGTATCTTTTGATCGCATTGATTTAGAAGTTTGATTTTTTCACTGCTTCCAGGGATTACAGCTCTGAGTATTTGATAACTTTCAACTTGATAACTCCACGCGTTCCTGAGAAAAAGGGTCTTGACAGACGAACAACGAAGTGATCTTACAAGGGTTCCATTTTCCTTTTGAGGTACGGAACCCTAAAAAAATAAGGTCAATAGGTGGCCTACTAAGCAAAGATAGCTTATACAAATAAGCTTAAAAATATTCTCTATTACCATTCCGCATTTTAGACTTAATCTGAAATTCATTCGATTTAATTTCTATAAGTACCTATTCCTCGCACGATCGCTTCTTTACGTTCATTCTCACACTTCATTTTCAGCGGTCGCATTTCGCATTGGGATTGCTTACTCAAAAATCTTCAAAATAATAGTTTTATCACATTATTTTCAAGTCTTTCTTGTGTTTCAGTTTGTCAGGCTTTTTTTCTAGGTTACCTACTACCAACTTCACGTTTTCTATCAAAACTTATGGAAATCCCGTCACAAGTTTCACGTGACTAACCCTTGAGAAGATACATGTTAGTTTAAAAAACAGTTGAATTATGATAGCTTCAGAAGAATCGAGAAACATGGCGAAAAAAATATAGTGACATACTTAAACGTTGTATTAATAAATCTCAACAAATACACAACAAAAGATACATACAGAATATGAAAAACAAGTGCAAGGCTACTTGGGACATTATTAATAAAAAAATTGGTGACACACAAAAAAGTAATGACATAAAACAAATTGTATTAAAAACCAACAGCATCACTGACCCTCAAAAAAATTGTGACATGTTTAACGAATACTATATCCAATTGACAAATAATACTGAATTTACATATAATATTGACGCTATAAATAGAACATTGGACATAAATCAGAATAATACAATATTCTTAAATCCTACTGATGCAGTAGAAGTGTTCAGGGTAATCCAAAACCTAAAAAATACTTCGTCTGTCGGTTTTGACGAAATAAATACTAAAATTATAAAAGCTTGTGCTAATCACTTATGCAAACCGTTGAGCTACTTAATTAATATGTCGTTCCTAGAAGGCATATTCCCAAGCGCATTAAAGAACTCAATAGTCAAACCAATATTTAAGAATGGTGATAAATCTGACATGGCGAACTATAGACCTATAACCTTAATTCCTATAATATCGAAAATAGTGGAAAAGACAATGTTAAAAAGACTATACGACTATGTGGATAAATATAATTTGCTGAGACGGGAGCAATTTGGTTTCAGGAAAAATAGCACCACGTCTTTAGCTTGTTTTAATTTAATAAAATTAGTAACTGAGGCAATGAATGACAACATACCTGTAGTAGCAATTTTTTTAGACATGAGTAAAGCCTTTGATTTCGTTGATCATAAACTATTACTAAGCAAATTAGATAAATATGGCATAAGGGGCCAAGCGAATGACTGGCTTAAATCGTACCTAAGTGATAGGCGTCAATGTGTGCAAATTTCAAAAGTCCTTGATGGAAACAAAGTAGAATATAAATCTAACTACAAAACTAACGCTGTTGGAGTACCCCAAGGCAGCGTGATGGGATCGTTTTTATTTCTGCTATATATTAATGACCTTCCCAATGCAACACGCCACGAAACAATCTTATTTGCTGACGATACGACACTAATTATAAAATGTAAGGACAAAAGTAAGTTAGAACAGGAAATTAATAAAGCAATCAAAGACATAATAATTTGGCTTAATAACAACAATTTAAAAATCAATATAAATAAAACAAAAATAATTCAATTTCAAACTTATAAATCAAACTTTCAGAGTCTCAGTATAAAATATGACGACAGTATCCTAGAACAAGTAGTAAACACAAAATTCTTGGGTATAATAGTGGATCAAAACTGCAATTGGAAATCACACATCAATTACGTATGCGATAAGCTAGATAAATTCGTATATGCAATAAAACGTCTTCGATCAACAGTGTCCGTAGACGCAGCAGTCACTGCATATTACGGATACGTATCGTCTGTGCTGTCATATGGACTGATACTATGGGGCAATTCGGTTGAAGTTTTAATGGCATTTCGGGTACAAAAGAAGTGTGTTAGGGCTATATCTGGCGTCTGGTTTTTGGACAGCTGCAAACCTTTATTTAAAAAACTTCGCATTCTACCGTTACCCTGCATGTACATCAAGGAACTATGTATGCTAGTAAAGCAAAATCCGCACTATTTTCGCATGCAATCAGAAGTGAGCCACAAAAAGGCTTCTGCCAGAAATAAATACAAACATGAATTAAATGTACCTCAATGTAAATTGCAAATATTTAGGAGGAATGTATACGTTAATGCCATTCAGGTATATAACAAGTTACCAAACGCATTTAAGGAGCTTCCCATCCCCATGTTCAAGAAAAAGCTGACAAGTTGGTTATTGGATAACTGTTTTTATGACATTGGTGAATATATGGAATATTGTAAAAATCTAAGAGGACATGTTCCTAATTTTGACATTGATTTTAAAGTAACGACTACCTAATAATTATTTCACATTGGACTTATTATAAATCATTACATATTAAAATTAATTGGTAATTATATAAAATGACATTTGAATATTTGTACACCATATGTTATGGTAGAGTGTATAGAACTTAAAAAATATTAACACCATACTATGTAAAACTACATTCTTACAAATAAATAAAATTCTAATTCTAATTCTAATGGGGCGCCTAAAAAATATTGCCGACGATTTTTTTCTTCGGTCACTGTTTAATGGGTTTTGCCGCGATACTGTAGTGCGTCGGGGATGTTTGCGGAGACCAATACCGACTGCTGTAGGGCTATTGTGCGCAAGAGAGTAGCTTCCCTGATGTGTCGTGTGCGGGGCAGCCTCAACGGCCTTCTAAACACCATAACAGAGAAGGTGGAGTGTCCTATTGTGAAGCACTGGAATAGTGTGCATAGTTCTGGTGCTATCCTATAATGTCAGTTAAATTAATTAATAAGTAGTTTTAAGGTACTAACATAGTTACTAACACCTTCCTATCTGCGGGAGCGTTTTTCCTACGCCCGTCCTTCAGATGCGCCTTGCAGGTCGCATCTTCAAAAGCTCCTTAAGTCCCCTCCCCACTCCACTGACTTCTACTCCTACTCCTTCACAGTGCACGCGGTGCGGCTGTGGAATACACTACCGCCTGCAATTAGGGACTGCCAAACTATTGCAGTTTTTAAAAGAAGAGTGAAAGAACACTATCTCTCCACCCTATCATAGTTGTGTATGTATTCTTATTTACATTCTAGTGTTATTTATTTTAGAAGTATGTATGTTTATTTGTATGTATGTAAGTATATTCTTGTATTATTTGTTTAGTTTTATTAAGTGAATTGTTTTTTAGGTTTTATGTATTTTTTTTTGTCTCCTTTACTCTTTAACACGCTGTCTACATCTCTTTATTTCTTGTCCTATCACAAATATGCTGGAAGAGATTTCTTATGAAATAAGCATCACCTTTGTACCTATTTTTCTGTTCTGTTTTTTCTTGTCTGTTTATATATGTGTGTACAGTCAGCATCAAAAGTCGATTAACACTATCAATTTTAAATGTTATTAAATTGACAACAACTTTTTTCAATAAACTGATTTTTAGCTTTTCACATAATAGACAAGAGTATATAAGGTGGATTCGGGTAATTACGAAAGGATTTTTGAAGAGTTGGCGGCCATGTTTATATTTTAACTAACACTCAAAATTGGTGGAACTAATGGTGCTAATTTACATCGCTTTATTTACTTGAATATACAGCCTAAAGCTCTATTTCAAAGACTTTTATAAATATCCTTGATATTTATAGATACAAGTGTTTAAAAATCCTAATTATTTTTACTTTGTACAGGTACAATTCCGAAGTATGTTCGGGTAATTCTGAATGATAGTTAAAAGTGGATTTTATTTAGTTTGCGCATAGAAAACATATTTCTTTTTCGTTCACATTTACCCTCAAAAAGAAATATTTCTCGATTTTGACCTCTCAGTAAGGTAAACGCGGGTGAAGTCGACAGTGACCCAGAAGTCGTCAAATTGTCTAAAAACATCAATATCTTTTTCTACTAAACATTTAACTGGCCCATTTTTATGGCAACATATTTTTGGTAACATATTGCATTATTAAAATAAAACACTGAGTTTTAACTGTAATGGTGGCTGAGATATCTCACTTAAAAAGTGTGTCCCACAATTTTTTAATTTTTTTGCAAGTTTAGCTGCTAAATGTCAAACTCAGCACGTAGTTTTGTGTTTTGATTTACGAACTTTCAGTGGGGTATGTGTTAAGTCTGATTGTTTGATGAATTAGTTAAGTTAATTTACTAATGATATAACTTGAAGTTTAGAATACTTTTATCATAAAAGTATTATTTTATTAACGTGACAACTATTGGTACCAAAAAATTCCTAATTGACCCAAATCTCGTCATTTTAAATACTTTTTTGACGATTACTGGGACACTCTTAATACTTGCCTCTAAACTCGTCATTTGTAAATATTTTCAACTTTATCGCTAAAGCATACGGTTCAAAGTTGATTGGCAAAATTTGACAGTTTCGGGTAGCTTGATGTGCTGGCGTATTTACACACATGTATAAGGTTTGGGCTAGATTTGACGATAAAACTGGGTTTCTCTTAAACTGTTTTCGCTTCGCTCACTCATTTCTTGAGTACTTAAGCGTGCTCTGCTTAGTCGTCGCGTCATTGGGTTCGCTTCGCTAGCTCGGCACGAAACTGTGCTCGCGCTTCACTCGTGATAGAGTTCGCTTCGCTCGCTCTTGTCATGTGTAAGTGCGTTCAGCTCACTCGTGTTGAAGATGGGGTCGCTTCGCTTGCTGGTTTAAGAAGCTGTTAAGACCAGCAAGAGAAGTAAGCCTATCTTTTGATTAAGCGCGCTCATCGTGCGATTAAGCGTGCTTTGCTTATTTGTACGAGTATCTAGGAAGGGCTCGCATCCCACGCTGTATCGCAAACGCGCTCCACTCGCTTGGCCCGTAAAAAGTATTCTCAGTTCTAACCTAAGCTGCCTTACTGGGAAAGGTATAATAATGAGCTGTAATAAGCCCTGGCTAATTGATGCTAGTTTTTTCAACAGTACCTCACTCAGATCAAGCGTGGATATTACATATATAGAGGTGTCTTCTTACTAAGTCTTCTGCCGTTCGTGAATCTTCCTAATTTTCTCGTAATCTTCACACATACTTTCACGATGACAAGCCGGGGCGCCGTCCATTAATAACATGGCGATTGGCGATGATTTTAGGTATTACCCTAGCTTTTTAATTCGCTCATAAGTAGATTTTTTAGGCTTATTGTGTTCCTTGTGACTAAAAACTTTCTTTGGTTGGCTTTTGATTGGGTTAATACTAGTCGGAGGCGCGGTGAATGTATCCCCTGGGCCCCGGACTAATGGTACTAGGAACAGTGGGGTTTTAGTCGGTAGGAGTCCGACATAACCCTCAGTTCTTCCCACACGGAGGGTATCCATGAAGATTCCCCCACGAAAAAAGAAGGCTCATTGCATTTCATATAAAGCAACCTTTCACCATATGTGATATTTTTCAGTTATAAGCAGATTTACGGTCGATATGAGACAATATCTTTAACTTTTATTCTACTTGCTGCAGATTTTGTATCGTTTTCTGATACTGCCGTAACTATTGTATTTGCTCGGTACTAGGCTTTTGAGGCTCATAGAATTTCTTATGATGCAAGCTTACTTTTATTGAGATTTTTTCATTTTTGGCCAGACTCACGGCCGATATGAGACGACATTTGAAATTATTTTGCTATTGTCATCTTCAAATGCATTTTCAACTCGGCCAATATTTCTGTTGATTCTCTTTAGGCCCTAGTAGTGCTGTGTCAATTCTTGACAATGGCACCTAGTAGCTAAACATTTTTTTGCGAATTGAAATTTCGACGCATAGTAAAAAGGAGGGTCGGGCGCACTGCACTTGCGATGTAACGTCAAACACAAATTAGATCCTGTTTCTAATTTGGTACAATTATTACCTATATATTTTATGCTCAATCATTACCCAAGCATTCTCGTAATTATAAGCGGCTGAAAAATTTACTTTGTGGTAAATTCAATGCCACAAAGCACAAAGTGCAACGACGTTTTCACGTCAAAAGGAGACCAGTCACGTAAACCAGAGTGGGGCCCAAAACACAAAGTGACAGCGAAATAAAATTTATTATTATTTAACATTTCTACGAAAAAAATCTAGTTTTATAAATTATAAAATATTTAACTACCGATTGGCGAAAATAAAAGAAAGGTGACCTTAAACAAGTATTACCTACTATGACAACAAACCTCTGCGAGTGTTACTATAACGATTTTTTGCATATATAGTTCTAAAATCAGGTTTTTTTAATCTGTCGAGCTCCGCTAATGAGACACAGTTGATTTTCAATTGTTTCGTCGCCAATAGGCGACGCGCGTTGTTTGACCGCTTTATTTTTCAATTAAAAAAAAACAGCTGAAGAATGGTTGTAGAGATTCGGCGCAATAGTAAAAAATGATAAAGAGGTCTTCCCCGACCAGGGTAATAATTTTTTTTTCGTTTGCCGGCCATTTTGGGTTTTGGGCCTAATATGGCTGATTTTATATACTTTATTTCACCAATAAAAATACACAACATAAAAAAACACATTAGACACTTAATATACAATGGGCTGATCTCCTTTATTCTGATAAAAACTGATTCTGTGATTCGGATATCTTAATTTTTTAAGCTAAAATATATTAGAATTAGTTTCTTGCGATTTGGTTTTCTACCTACCTTTTGTTTCTTAGACTTGCCACTCATATGAAAGACAATCACAATATGTTTTAATGTGTAATCATCTTGAACTCTATGTTCATGGCCTGAAAGTTCATATTAGCTTCAAAAATTGACGACTACTGGGTCCTTTTGATGAGTAATAGTACAAATCTGGCGAGTACTGGTACAAATCGCCCTTTTTTCACATTTGCTTAAATAAGTATTTATTATCACTAAAAATTACAAAAATTAACAACTTATTTAGAATAACGGATAATTTTTCTATTTTGTCATGCAAAAAGTTTCATTCTAAATGAAATACTTTTCACGTAGCAATTCTTCAAAGTCAGTGAATATCAAAACCCGACGACTATTGGTACATTTACCTTAGCCTAAACATAAATATACGATATTTGTATTTCGGAATTACCCTACAAGTTGTCTACGGTAGTCAAACTTTTAGTAAGTAGGTACACCATTTGTACAAGTATAAAGAAGTATGAAATAAAAGTAAAAATTAAAAACTTTCGGCAGTAGATTTAATATTTTGAGTAAGGACAATTCTTATTTTACTGTCGGAGCTTTTATTACTATCCATTGCTTATAAATCTTCTTGTGTGTACCGGGGTGTTTTCTTTTTTATGTATTTATTAGGCATGATCCTAACATTTAAAAAAGTAATTAAGACTTGTAAGCATTTATGTTACTTTATCTTTTACTTTACCTATGAATTATGAACCTCCTTTTTTTCGTTGGTTAAAAAAAAAAAAACAATTTAAAAAATAAATTGCCTATCACATCAAACAAATCCTTTCACTTAACAAGTAGACAGTTTAAAATACGTTAGTGCACATTGAAAAGTTGTAACTGAATTACCAATTAAAAACAAAAAATTAAACTATTCATAAATAAGGAATGAGAATGAGAGGATTGAGAGCCACTGACCATTTATTTGTAAAATCAATATCGGGCAATTCCGAATGGTTTATAATTCAGAATTACCCGAGTCGACTAATTCCGATAAAAACAAAAAACCTTGAGCTAGCGTGTCCTAAATCTACCCAACAGTGCACTAAAACGAAAATCTATCGAATTAAATAAGAACCAGTTAAATAACTTACCAGATTTCTTAATTATAGATCTTCGGGTAAATCCGATAAACCAAAAAAGCGCGCGAAATATCACTCGTTCACAAAAAGGTCGTTAACATACCAACACTCGCTCACAGCGCCTTGAGCCAATGAAGGGCGGGGGTGGATTAAGATGGCTGCTAGGTGAATGTTGCTAGAGTAAAAAATATTGCCGCGTTTTCGAGAAATTTGTAATTATTGGAATATCCCGATTTTCGGAGTTAGCCGAATGCACCTAAAAAATTTCTTCTGCTGCAATTTTGAACAAATATTTTGCTCAATAACTAAGATTAAAAAAACTGAAGTGTTAATCAACTTTTGATGCTGACCGTACATAAATGGTAAAATAAATAAATAAAATAAAAATAGTTTTTATGCAGTACTAATAATTTCATATAGAACTATGTTCTGAAATAAAGTGTTATTTTTTATGACTTTACATATCTCGGGACCATGGGGTCCCGGTCCTTTGGAAGGCGTACGAGGGGCCGAAGCCAACCCGCAGAGGCCCCTTAGGAAATTTTAATGAAATGTGGCACCAACCGACGATTCTCCCTGTATGCACTATGCAAGTGCACCCAAGGACAACCCCCGGTTGGTGTAGGACTATTGCCGGATATGGAAAAATGAAAAGTTGGGCTATGGGTTTGCGTGGCTAAAGTGGACTGGTTACCAAGAACTATGGAAGAACTATGACCCCTGCCTAATCAATGTTTTATATACATATACACGGATAAAATAGCAGGGGGTGACTTGCACACTCAATAATGGGCCCCCGGAAACGGTTGCTAGCACATAGTGACGTAGCGACAAGGGGGCAACATGTCCTGAAGTGCTTATGAGGAGTGGAGAGGTGTTCCACGGCTATCAGGACAATCCCGGAAGTACGGTCAAGATCCCTACCAGCATCTTACTGGAATACTTCCTTCCTCCGAGCACGTTTGCTCTTGCGAATCTCCACTCAAGCCGGCCAATAAAGGCAAGAATGAGGTAGGAGCTCTGTTCCTCGTCATTGTTCACTCCAGCCGGCCAATAAAGGCAAGCCAGAGGTGAGGAACAAGACTTCTCCCGGGAGATAGGGTCCGTGGGGTCGCTACCGCCCAACAGCTCGCCACATACTGCCCTGCGGGTTTCTGTATCTCTCTTGGTCTGGCTCCTCACCCTAGACCTGTTCCGGCATAGTAAACTCTTCCGTCACAGGCTTAGAGTTCGGAGTGCGCAAGCCCCACCACGACGTCAACGTAGAGATACGGCGATGGGGAAATAAAGTGTTATTATTATTAGTATTATTAAAATCGACATAATAATATACATGTAAGAGCTAGGTAATAAAAAAAACGAGTTTCCTTCAATATAATTATTTATCTAAGAGCGGTTTCGCACTACATCCGATCCGAATCCAAGAAATGCCGTCCGAAGTGACCATTGTCCTATTTGTATGAGGGGTTGCGCACTAGATCCGAACAAATAGGACTATGGACTATTTCTCTGATTCGGATCGGACGTAGTGTGAAACCGCCCTTGCGCTGAATGCAGGTAACACTGGGGACAGTTTTTGAGGGTAAGTATGTCGCACGCCCAGATCAACACTGCACTAAGTCAAAATAGCTAATTTTTCAGAATGGACGGAAAAACCATTATTTCATGTTATGTCAAAGTTATTGCGAATGTTCTGAATATTGCATGTGAAGAATCCAATGAGTATCAGTATTATATAAATACGCCTGTCTTCGTGGTTAGCGCGGAAATTTTTTGGCTATTCTATTAAATAAAAAACTCGATTTTAAGATTTTTCGACATAATTCAGTGTTGTTCTGGGTGTGCGATGTGTTGTATTTTTTTACCTAAACTGTGTTTTCAAATTCCAATTATCTACACTGCCCTTCTAAATCATTAAAGTAGATGATATTGCTAATGCTTTAATTGAATCAGAATAAAAGAAAATTACTTAGGCCGTATTCAGTACTCTCCTGACGGTCAGAACTGACGTCGGTCTGCCGTAGCTATCGCCATAAAAACCATGCGTGCATTCAGAGCAGCACTGACTGCGTCCGCATAGTGCGTACGCACTGACCGTCAGTCCCGACCGTCAGGAGAGCACTGAATACGGCCTTAATGTGTATTTTAATAAAATAAAAAAAATATTCTGACCTGTCCTAAGTGTGGGTATATTTGTTGATTGACCCAAGTATGAAGTTATGTTTTTCCTTCAGATAACATACCTAACTTGTGATGAATCTACCAAAAACAGAGCAGTTGGTTTAGGTATAAATAAAACGGCTGCCTAGAAATTGATGCTTCTAATATACCATCCGTCACGAGAAGCTATTGTAAATAAAGAACTTAAGTATCCTAATAAGTTACGTAGCGACAATTCAATCAACAACAAATGATCCCAAATTCAATCAACCTAAAGTAACATTATAGTATATAGTTTCTAAATTTGCCAAAGATGTAAACAACAATGGCCGTTCGAAATCGAATAAAATCGATAAACAAGAACATTTATTTTAAGTAATGTTTGTTTTCGTCTAGTTACCTCGGAGATTTAATTCAATTTCAAGCGGCCATTGCTGTTTACATCTTTGGAAAACGCCTGACCTTACGTGTAATACGAAACTAACGAGCAATTTCCATCCATTCCGTTCCATTGCCCCTCCCAGTACAATCTCCTTGGGGCAAATAAATTTAAATAAAATATTTACCTGTTATTAATGATTCTATTCAAATTTATCCTAATTCTATCTAATTTTGTCTACCTTTATCTAATTTTGACCAATTTTGTTTAACTTTATTTAATTTCATCAAATTATGGCCATCTTTATTATTTGATTTAACCTAATTTTTTATTAACCGACTTCAAAAAAGGAGGTTCTGTATTCGACCCGTATGTATGTATGTTTGTATGTCCGCAATTATCTCAAAAACTCCTAAACCGATTTTGATAATTCTTTCATTAGTGTGATCTACATACTTTCAGGAAGGTTTTAGTATATGATACATTAGGTAATTATTCTTATGTACGAAGTTATATGCATAAATGTACTGCATCCTCCGGCATTTATGTGGGAATTTTGATGATTCTTCGAGTCGTGTCTTCAATTCTTCAATGCTCTAGTGTTAATTGAATTTGTGTGGGGTAGGTACAACTAAAAAGTGAAAAATAAAAACTTTTTTACACAAACAAACAACCAACTTCAAAAAAAATACTAACTACAAAGTGAAAAATAACACTAACGAAAATGCAGAACCAACGACACCGACTTCCGAAATTAAAGTTATTTTTCACTTTGTAGTATTTTTTTTTTTATGATTGATGACATGTTAATTACTAATATTGACAAATAACTTGTCTGTGAGGTGCAAACTGTTGTAGCGGTATCTACAACGCCACATGCGAACAACGCGTCATACTGACGTCACGCAAACCCTGCATCTCGCAAGCAGAATTTACCGCGCAACTAGCATAGATACGCCCGACATGAATCATCGGGCAGTTGCCCGCCGGACAACACCCGTCTGGTCGGAGGATCCTCCCTTTTCTATGGAGGTTGAGTGAACTTTACACCCTGTTCCTCATACCTCTATACTGGTGACCCCGACGTGATCGTCAGCGCGGCCTTTGTGCACCTACTTCAGCGTGACGTCATCATCATTCACCGCAAGCTTTAGAGCGGTGAGTCACCCAGCCAGCCAGCACCCACGGCTTCAACGGGTATCCTGACCACCAGCATGAAGCGTCTGCGCATACCTGGTCATCACCCTCAGCCTCATCAGCAACCTTGGCACAGCACACTGCACTTTCGGCCGGTCTACAAGCAGAGCCCTCAATAAGCCTCTCCTGGTCGACGCCAGCAGTCAGCCTCAACCCGGCGCTGTACCACATTCGACGCACTGGAGCATAATGCAGCGCCACCCCGACTCACTGGGGACATCTTCGCAGACAGTTCCGGCTCACATGAACTATGCGGCAACCGGTTCCGACTCACTGGAACCTCAGCTGGCCTGGCAAGCATCGCTAGATACAAGACTCAGCCCACTATCGACCTCCGGTCTCCGGGGGGGAGTGATGTAGCGGTATCTACAACGCCACATGCGAACAACGCGTCATACTGACGTCACGCAAATCCTGCATCGCTCAAGCAGAGTTTACCGCGAAACTAGCATAGATAAAACAGCCCGACATGAATCATCGGGCAGTTGCCCGCCAGACACAACACCCGTCTGGTCGGAGGATCCTCCCTTTTCTATGGAGGTTAAGTGAACTTTACACCCTGTTCCTCATACCTCTATACTGTCAATATTAAGTTGGTTATTACGTTGGTTATTTCGTTCGAGCAGGCTGTAAACGAGATGCGGACTGGAAAAAGTGTTTTGAAAACTGGTTCAGAGTTAGACGCATGAAACTTTGTATAGAGGCTAGTGGAGAGTACTTTGAAAATATTTAATAAAAAAAATATTTACCTAAGTATAGAACATTTATTTTTATTTTCGCAAAACTTTCTGAGTGTCCCACGAATTTATTGTATTATGTTAATGGCACACCACAGACTACCGTATTTGTCTGTCCTTCCCCTTTTTAATCCATCCAAAGGTTGTCTTTAAAAGATCGCTCTTAGCGATAAGACCGCACATTGTGTCACCCTTTGTAAAATTTCGATATTTATGTCTGTAATTTATATGGTGTACATAATAAAGAGTACCTATTCTATTCTAGTCTAAAATATAGCACGATGTGTCTCCAGTTATTTGTAGGTGATGCCTGTTAGTATTTCTATAGGACGCTACGGTATAGTGCAATTGCCTTTGTGATAGCGAAACCTCAAGGGACGGTAGATAACACGATTGTATTGAACCCTGTGTGTAGGCTCTGCACCCTCGACCGAGATCCTGTTAGATTTTATGCAATAAGTAATTGTGTTCTATTGGATTTTAGACTATGAGCTTTCAATATTTATTTAATTAATTAAAGGATTACGGAGACTGAGATCAGACTGTGAACGTTAATAAAATTACGAGAATTGCCCCTCTGTTTAAAGTCACTTGAAATGAACACACCTTTTCCAGTACCTACCTATAAATATTTCTGTATTTATATTCTTGCACACAAACAAACTTGGTATATATTTAACATAGACTATGTTATATCAGTACAGAGTTTAGAGACTTCTTGAAGACAACCTGTAGGTTTTGAGGTTCGCCTAGTTTCTAAGAGCTAACTTTGAAATGCTATAGCTTTTACAAATTAAATATAACAAAGGAAGTAGTACTTAAAAAGGCTTCGCTACAAAGATATTTGTAATTTCATTTAGTGAAATTTAATTGAGCTATGCAGTAAGAAAGGGTCTTAACTCAGTTTTGACAAGTTTCAGCCCGCCAAATCTTATGAATGAAAATACACACAATTCGGATAAAGAGGCATGCATATCGGGCGATTAACGTCAAGGTATTTAGTTAGTATGAAAATTAAGAAAAAATAAGAATTCATTCATGTGTCCATAATGAAAAATGCTTATTTCCATGGTCTGAACATCTGGTCGAAGTTTATGTATTATATCGTCCGGAACACGGTGTATTTGTAAATGGTACAAAGGTGGTTGGTTGGTTTAAAAGATCGCTCTTAGCGATAAGACCGCCCATTGTGTGACCCATTGTAAATATTTAGGTCTGTAATTTATATGGTGTACATAATAAAGAGTATTCTATTCTAAGCCACATACCCGTAGGTCTTGCATTGTCCATTGTCCAGTTAACAAGACAAGTAATATTTATCTGTCAGTAATTACAGTGACCGTTTACATAGCCGAATTAATACTCGACTCGAGTCAGCAAATAGTCCGGGAGTCTGTTTGAACTCGCCTGAGATTGGAACATACTGGCTCCTGAACTAGAGAGGGTAAACACGACTATTTTTGTTCCTTTCCGAAAGTCTTTTGTTTGATTTACTTTTGGGGCTTTTCTTCTTAGACTTTGATTAAAAAATGCAAAATATCTGAGTCTGCCTAGCCTTGGTAGGTTGGGATTGAGGTGTTCCAATAAATTTGCACAGTGAATCTTGTTTCTTTTTTTGCTTACTATTGTTTTTTATTTAGTTATAAGTTTAGCATTTTACATATAAATAATGATATAAATAGGTAAGTATTTACTTTGTAATCTAAAATATTATCTTAATTATTGTGAATGTGAGGACTATGTGGGTCATTTTCAGAGTTCCGTATCTCACAAGGAAAAACGGAACCCTTATAAGATCACTTCGCTGTCCGTCTGTCTGTTCGTATGTCAATACCCATTTTCTCAGGAACGCGTTGAGTCATCAAGTTGAAATTAATGTCAAATACTCAGGGCTGCAATCCCTTGCAGCAGTGTAAAAATAAAACTTCTAAGTCAACGCAATCAGAAGATACGTGCGTTTATGTTCCGTTTATGCCGCATATTTTGACACTCGCAAGGGAATCAAAACCCATAGGGTATTTCCCGTTGACCCAGAATCATGAAATTTCGCAAGAAGCAATGTCACGTAGCACAAGTAAAGGAAAAAAACCGAAAACCGTAAATTTGTAGTTACATACATACGGAACCCTCGGTGCGCGAGTCCGACTCGCACTTGACCGTTTTTTTTTCTCAGTTACTTTTAATCATGATGGTAGCGATACTTAATATTTATTCGTATGGAAGAAAGTCCTTATTGCCGATGGTAAATCACACGCCTTTTTAACCGACTTTAAAAAAGGAGGTTCTGTATTCGACCCGTATGTATGTATGTATGTATGTTTGTATGTCCGCGATTATCTCAAAAACTACTGAACCGATTTTGATAATTCTTTCATTAGTGTGATCTACATACTTTCAGGAAGGTTTTAGTATATAATACATTAGGTAATTATTCTCATGTACGAAGTTATATGCACAAATGTACTGCATCTCCGGCATTTCTATGTGAATTTTGATGATTCTTAGAGTCGTGTCTTCAATGCACTAGTGTTAATTGAATTTGTGTGGGGTAGGTACAACTAAAAAAAAAAAAAAAACTTTTTTACAAAAAAAACAACCGACTTCAAAAAAAACACTCCAAAGTGAAAAATAACTTAATTTCGGAAGTCGGTGTCAAAAAACGAAAATTCGGAACAAACGACACCGACTTCCGAAATTAAGTTATTTTTCACTTTGGAGTGTTTTTTTTTGAAGTCGGTTGTTTTTTTTTGTAAAAAAGTTTTTAAACAATAAAAACGATAGAAGAGTCCTCCTCCATAGATACGTCAGTGTTGTCAACAAGTCAATAATTTCGGGCACAACACTTCTTGCTAGCCTAATCCTCCCTGACCTAAGCATCTGCCCGCGTGGGTGTCGGAAATTGGGAACGCACCTCCCCAATTTCCGAAAAATATCGGGAGGAAAAATAAATTAGATTTTACAAAGACGCTGAAACACGTAATTTTTATTTCTTACCAAAATTTTTATCTCCCTAACTTAAAGTATACTAAGTGTCCCATACAAATGTTCACCCCCTTTAAGATTTTTTTTTGAGACAAAAACTAACTATGTCCTTCCCCAGGGTGTCATCTATCTCCTTGACAAATTTTATCGAAATCCGTTCAGTGGTTTGGGCGTGAAAAGGTGACATACAGAGATTTCAGAGCTTTCGAATTTATAAAATTAAGTATGAATATTAGAGCAATGGTGGATCAGTGGTAACGGCTGCGACTTACGTGTGGGTTCGAACCCAAGCAGGCATTTTATAGAGGTATGAGGAACAGGGTGTAAAGTTCACTTATACTCTTTATAAAAGGGAGGATCCTCCGACCAGACGGGTGTTGTGTCTGGCGGGCAACTGCCCGATGATTCATGTCGGGCTTTTTTATCTATGCTAGTTGCGCGGTAAACTCTGCTTGCGAGATGCAGGATTTGCGTGACGTCAATATGACGCGTTGTTCGCATGTGGCGTTGTAGATACCGCTACAACTTTGTTACACTGCTCTTGAAACGATGAAGGAAAATATCGTGAAAAAACTGGAATGTCCCAAAAACCAAAAATTCGAAAACATGTACCTAACATCTACCAACCCGCACTGGCCCCGCGGCCCCGCGTGGTGGATTAAGGCCCACTCCATATCATAGAGAGGAAGCCTATTTCCCAGCAGTGGGAACCTTATAGGCTGATTAAGCTCATGCTATGGATATAAAAGGATACGTAACGTAAATACATCGGTATTGTGAAGCTCTCTACGAGCAGTAAGGGTACCGGGAGGAATCATTATTAAACCATAGTTTATCACGTCATCAACTGCCTAGCCTTTTCCTAACTATGTTGGGGTCGGCTTAAAGTCTAACCGGATGCAACTGAGTATCAGTATTTTACGGTTTGTCAAGTAGTTCAGTAATTATTCCTAGAAATCATTAGTATTTTACACCTTTTTCCTTTGGCTTGTCAGCCAAATCTGACGACTAATCTCTTCTAATCTTAAATTAAGTTCATGTTTGTCTCGAATTTCATGCCTGTAACTTTTAACTGACTCGCGGAGGTTGCATATGTAAGTGCCGAAAAGGCTATAGGCTATAGTCTCTACAGTGATTTATTCCGGTCAGCATAGCAATTCACAAATAGGTACTCGATACGCTTCCGTATCGTATCGAACATCAATCAATGTTATCGTAGGAGTCTTCTCAACGCTGTTCACAAGTCCAAAACCCATTTTGATATATAAAAACCTTTTTTATATATCAATGCCAAAACCCGAAAATTTTGTCAGTTTAAATCAAATAGACGCCCGCTATTCTTCCAACAGCACCATGTTTTAAAGCAAATAAATATATTCTATTCTATTCTATTCTATTCAGCTATTTGCTGTCGGGGGCAAGTCAAATCAGGTTATCGAAATGTGTCGTTTTCGATACTACAGCCTTTTTTTTTTATGGATGGGAAATCAATACTATAGCCTGTCGTAAGGTTGTGAATAGCTCCACCCCCCGTCCTTGATCCCCTGCTAGTTCGTCTTCTGTTTTAAACTCTGACTTGTCCACTTTATGCTAGGTTACTCTTTATAGTGTATTTTGGAATTCTCCCCTTTATGAAATGCATGATAATTATGATTTGGTTGTCAGTTACCGTCCGTATAGCAACGGGTCATCAGTCATCATCTGCGGTCACCGGTACATAGAACGCATCAATGATTGCCAAGCTTTCGGATCGACGAGCGACAAACGAATTTACTATTGTTTTGGAACTATTGTCATGGAACTATTATTACTATTTTATCTCAATGTTGTTTTGTTAATTATCATGTTAACTTTGTTATTGTGGTTTTAGTAGTCCTTTTTGATATTGTAACAATAATTCTAATGTACTTTATGACTCGTCCTAATAGAACCTTAATATTGGTTTATTTTGATGGCATTGTGGCAGGACTTATGGACTGCAAGTTTAAGCTGACTTAGACTTGCAATCCACGAGTCCAACTGAAAACCCAATCAATCAATTAATTAATAGTCTTTAAAAAAGAGACGAAGGACTCCTCAAATTTTCCACTTAGTGCCGATTTTTCAATAGTCATAATATTATAGTATCTAAAGAATAAATAAGTATGGCGATTTGACATATTTTCTGTACAGCAGCTGTTAAAACTGTCATCTTCCTCAGATAAAAGTAATTTGACGTTTAAAAATCTATTAGAATATCAATTACTTAGTCTACTGGAATCAATTCTATTTTAAGGTAATTTTTGACGTTCAAAAGTGCCTTTTATGTGCCTATTTGAAACAAATGCTTTGACTTTGACTTTTATTCATACGGTTTGTTATAATTGGCCAATGTAATTGGCTCCATCATTTCAGACATACACTGTTCTAAAATAAAAAAAGAAATACTAAAGACATTGACATCGCTGTCAGATGAAGTCGCTGGCCGAAAATAAATAGGTTCACAAACTTCAACTAACCTACACATAAAAAAAACAGATTGAAGGTCGTGCTTACAAAATCACGTGTTCCAAATAGGTAAAATAAAAATCTGCACGAACTTTGTTGCATGTTGTCGAGCGGAACATTTTTATCTAAAAGTTTGGACAACAACAACAACGCACCGCTATGTGACTGATGAATAGTTTGTGGCAAAATGGACACTAACATGAACAAACTATGCTCTCATAAACTTTAATATTTACGTCCGCTTCCCAGGAAAATTTTGCTATCGTCCATTCGTTCAGTGTTTCGTTTTGGTTCATTTATCAGAGCAGCTGATGATCAGTAATTTTAAAATATTTGCAAGAGAAATCAAGAAGCTAAGTTAGACCTACCCAGTGGCGGATTTGCATATTTGCCGCCAGTAGGCTATTCAAATTTTGCCGCCCCTACCGACCTCTACAGTAATGTCCCATGTCTTTTGTATACTGCTTCGCCTTTTCTTCAAAATTCTTATGTTCTCGATCATCAGCTACGAAAAACTTGCAAAGAGATTTGTAAAGAACGGCAACTGTGATAAAATCTACGGTAGAAGCCTGAATTTGAGCATTCGCTTTGTTTATTCTTTCCAAAAAAACATGTTAGGTATACAAATATTAATCGTTTTCATTTCAGTATGACATTAAAAAAAATGTTAGCCCCAAATTTGCCGCCCCTAAAATCTGCCGCCCTAGGCTCCAGCCTACTCAGCCTATTTGTAAATCTGCCACTGGACCTACCTTTCTTCTTAATTTCGTCGTTCCCTCAATGATGAGGATCGCGACCACATACGACGCGTCTCCAAGTTATGTAGTCTTTTGCAGTGTGGACCGCTCGGTAGATGCTGCCTCCAATCTACCAGCCTTCTTGATCGCGTCTGACCATCTTGCCGGTGCTCTGTCTTGAACGTGTTTTCCTTCCACCCGGCCCAGTATCATAAGCCTTTCTAAACCATGCTTAGGTAGACGCATAGTATGTCCGAAAATGCTGAGGGCACGCTCCTAGCATATTATTATTGTAGATAGCCGCTTGGTGGTGTTGAGTTCCTCCAATATGGATTCATTCGTTGTCATGGCGGTCCAAAAAAAATCAGCTGTTCCCTACATTTTGACGTGTTATGCGAAAATAAATGTAGGGAACAACAGATTTATTTTTCACGATTTCAGGTTTGGTCCCATCGTAAAAGTTGTTCATAATGATGAGTACAATGACCCATTAAGAGGATAACGGTGATTAAAATTTCATCCTGTATACATAATATTATTATATTTATAGATCCTACTATTTGGATGTTTGTTACTCAATCACGCAAAAATGGCCGATAATACTTTTTATCCCGGTATTACGTTCCCGTAGGATAATTTCGGCTTCTACGCGAGCAAAGTCGCGGGCGAAGGCTAGTTTACTTGTGAAAGCGATGGAAGGCAGGATACTGATAAATTGCCAACCGTACCTAATAACCACATATTATTACAGCATTTTATGAGCTTTTATTTAACTTTTCTCAAAGGATATTAGTTTTTTGAGTTGACTTTGCAAGTTGCGAGACGAGAAACAGTCATGTTTTTCTTTCAGGATGGAAATAAAACGCAAACTTCTGAAAACGAATAAAGGCCCTCCCCCATAGGCGCGTTATTGTCAGTTGATAATATCAGATGCGTTATTGCGATAATGTTTCCCGATTCCTTGCCACACAGCTGCGTTTTAATCGTCCGATAATTCTTTAACGTAAGTATGCGTGTAACCTGCAGCACATGCCATCGCCCGCACTACATAACATAATCAGCCTATAACGTTCCCACTGCTGGGACAGGCCTCCTCTCGGTGAGAGGGAGTGGGCCCACCACGCGGGCCCAGTGCGGGTTGGCAGATGTCACATGTCTTCGAATTTTTGGTTCTAGGACATGCCGGTTTCCTCACGATGTTTTCCTTCACCGATTTTAGAGCAGTGGTAATGAAATAATTTACACAAAGTAAAGCGCCTGTCTGGGTTCGAACCTTCGACCTACACCTCGTAAGTCGCGGCCGTTACCACTTGGCCACCACTGCTCCTACTCCGCACTACATGTTACTACGTTACTAACGCAGGTGTTTGTAAGATCGTGTGCGTCCCAATTATATTATACAAAATGTACTAAAAAAAAAGTGAAAAGTGTAAAGATATCTCATAGCCAAATGCTATTAGATATACCATATGGGAATTTTTAAATGACTGCAATTAATTAAATAGATTCCTATAATTACGATATTTTCACAAATAGACCCCTATATCTGTAAAAACAATACTTTATTCTTTTAATTAGCATTAAGGAGTAAGTTATTCAAATTTCATAGTTTGCTGTGTAGACTCAAATTTTTAATTTTCTATGGTTTATTCTAAGCCAAAAATATGTTGTTTTGTACGCCATAAATGGCAAAACGTGCAGATCTACCTGTTATTTTAAGACCTTGCACATATTATTTGATATATACTCATGTTTTACAATAAATATTATACCTAAAACATTTTAAAAGAGTAACGGTGGAGTTTCTTGCCCATTCTTCTCCATACGAAAACTACCCTTTGGAATGGGCGACTAGAATCAATTCTATTTTAAGATAATTTTTGACGTTCAAAAGTGCCTCTTATGTGCCTATTTGAAATAAATGCTTTAACTTTGACTTTATTCTATTCTAATGAAAACAGATATAGCAATAACCCGATATTATCGACAGATAATAACGCGCCTGTGGGGGACAGCCTTAAAACATAAGTTCGTGAGTGACGTCGGTTTTTAAGTAGGTGTGGATTATGGTTTAAAAAAAAACTAAGTACAGTTGGGTAAAAGAATTAAGTACTTACTATTAATTTCATGTTTTTAGAAAAGCTTCAACTTTCTGACTAATTGACCAATTCCTTGACAAAACGAAAGTGCCTGTAAAGTTCCAAGTATGTGAGATCATCAAACCAATCATCAAACCTGAAATCGCGAAAAAAAATCAGCTGGTCCCTACATTTTGACGAGTTATGCGAACATAAATGTAGGGAACAGCTGATTTTTTTTTCGCGATTTCAGGTTTGGTCCCATAGTAAAAGTTGTTCATAATGATGAGTACAGTCTCCCATTTCGATTTGTCGCATGTTTTCAATAAAATTGCATGCGATAAAGTTGCATTAGCGATAAAGTTGAAAATCTATTAAAGAAATTTGACAGATTGTAGTAGTTTGATGTGCTGGCGTCTGTACATATAATATTTTATGCAAAATAATTCTATTCTATCATGAAGGTGGACGGCGCCGCCGAGGTCGACTCAGAAAGCGGTGGCGAGATGGTCTGGACGCGTACCACGAGGGCTGGTTCAAGGTGGCGCGGGAAAGGAGTTCCTGGAAGGACTTGGGGGAGGCCTGGCTTTTGCCCAGCAGTGGGACGGCATTGTAGGCTAAACAAAAAAAAACAATTCTAAGTGGTTTCATTGAACTAATTGCTTTGAGTTTGAGTTAAGTCTTTATCTTAGTAATTTATAAAAGCATTTTATATTAAAAAAAAATAGATTTTGTAAAAAAAGGTTTTATTTAAGTTCATAACAGTATTCTATAGATGACGTAGTAACTTAACAATCAATTTTTAAGAGCATTATTATGGTGACGTATTATTTTGTATCACACTACGACATGCTTAATGGGTGTACTGGCTCCAGACAGTCCATAGAAGGAGATGCCAGCACATCAAGTTACCCTAAACTGTCAAATTTCCCCAATCAACTTTGAACCTTATCCTTTAGCGATAAAGTTGAAAATTTATTAAATAAAACGGAACGCGTTTACTTGTTTGACAATGTGCGTTGTCTTGTCTATGTCGAATGTCAATGTAATGAAATAATGTTATTGCATATTCTTCATTGCGTACCTACTGTGTTTATGTTTTTGCGAATATTCCTATTTTGACCCCTGCTTATTCCTACGGACTGATACTTTCTACCACTCAATTACCTTGCTATTAACACTGGACTCTGATTTGCATTGCGTTTCGGATTTTTTTTGTGGATCAATATGAGGTGCATCAACTGCGTAATAGCCATGCAAAGGTTGCAGAGGCATCTCATATCCTCGCTTTCTGTACACCATCAAACAAGACTTTCGCGTTGGATAACCAATGCTCAAACCGAGGAAGCTGTCTGCTGGAAGCTATTTTAGGGTACCTAGTTACCTACTATTGTAGTTGCCTTGTAGGAAACAGGACCGTTAGTTGTTGTTGTCACGTTATGACAATTATCTGGTACCTTGGTTGGGCAAGACACCAAAACAATATCCAAGTTCCAGCTGGATTTTTAGACAACATATTATTAACAATTCAAGAATATTAAAACAATCTAACAAAAGGCTAATCTTTCTTGAAAACCATAATTACAATTGTAAAACAATAATATATAAATATGCTTGTATTTTTTAACATGTCTGGTTATGTTTAAAGCAGCTATTTATGTAATTACTAAAGCCCTATACTTACACTTAATCCAGGTTACTGTATTTGTGAAATAAAAATTCTCTATTTTATACAAGCTGGTTGATTGACCTCACTCGGTATCGCTGCAATTTATGTTATTTAGGTAGACATTTAAGATATAATAATTATAATATAGGTAGCAAAATATTTTTATTATTTTCTCTAATAAATAAATAATTATTTTTACTCTTTTGCTTTATTTTGTGCTTCTCTTTTTTATAGTATATTGAACTACCTATTTAAAAAAATATAAGGGTAATCTGTAAAAATGTACTTTAAAGAAAATCATTAATTTCGAATATACTTTGTTAATTGTTATTATGACTGCCTCGTTGGTCTAGTGGTCGCAAGCGCTACTGCTGAGCATGAGGTCCTGAGTTCGATTCCCAGGTCAAACAAAGAGATATAAGCCCCATATCTCTCTCTTAATTTTTTCATCAGGAATTTCTCAGTAGTAGCCCGGAGTCTGGACTTGTGCGCTTGATGGCAATCAGCTCGCCCATGGGACTCAAAATAACTGGTGAAATGTGGTTGTACTACACCTCTGACCAACCCTTCGAGGAATATATAGGCGCGATGTTATGTTATGTTTGTTATTATTGTCACATTTTTTGAGACTATCACCCAGTTTCATAAAAATGTTAATCAATATGCAGTTTAAAATCCTTCATTTAGGTGGTCATTACTTTGTTTAAATGCTTGATAATATTAAAATCATATCAGTTATACGTAATAATATAATTCATAACTGTTCGCTATTTTAAAGCGCCTTTAAGTGTTTTAATAGCAAAATTATAATCTATGCACCTTATTGCTAGCGATCTGATTAAAAGGTTTAATGAAACTGTTTTTGTCTAGTTTGTTGTACTGACAAGTTCTCTGAGTTTTTTATTTGTAGCAATTTAATGAGCAAATATTCACGAATATAAAACACCAAAAATCATAGGTGTACAATAAATTCGATAACTATGCCGACGTCCTTACAAAAACTGGCCATGTCCTTTGACAGATTGTTGAAGCTTGATGTGCTGGCGTCTGTACATTTATTTTTGGAAGACGCAGACCAGTAGACTGCGTCAGATTAAAATTATCCAAGCATCGCAATGTAAACACTGTTTATTCAATAAAATACGGTTAAACAACATGGATTTTTTCGAACATAATATAGTGTCTAACCGATTGGACGGAGAAGGCACAGGACAAAGAAAAGTGGAAAAGTCTGGGGAGGCCTTTGCCCAGCTTGGGGAAATATAGGTTAACAAAAAAAAAACAGTATTATTAATTTACTAGCTGCACCCCGCGGTTTCACCCGCATAAGTGTCGATCCCGTGGGAATATCGGGATAAAAACTATCCTATGTCCTTTCCCGGGATTCAAACTATCTTTATAAAAATTTCATCTAAATCGCTTCAGTGGTTTAGGCGTGAAAACGTAACATACAGACAGACAGACAGAGTTACTTTCGAATTTATAATATTAGTATGGATTAGTCTGAATACTCAACTAAGCTGTCATTAAAATTATTAATCCCGTTCTAATAGTGCCCAAAATACAGTTTTTAGAAAGTTTTATTTGAGATAAAAACGCTCAATGAATATTCATTTGTTGATGACGCCGACTGTACGCGGAGTGATTGACAATGGAATTAGATGACGCATAGCTTATGTAACAAAAAATACGACGTGAGTAGGCGTTTGTGATTCCTCCCCCCTTTCAAAAAAAACCTAATAATTTACAGTCGGTCCTTTCATCACCTTATCAGGACATGGTCAAATCCAATATTTAACGTAAAAGCATTTCGCGAAAGGCTATAATTCATGCAATTATCTAACGATAATGATAATTTTTCCAATAATTCGAAAGCATTTCAAAAGTGTCAACATGAAAAACCTATTAAAGTTTTTAAGTGTTTCCCCTTTAACGTGATTGGTCGGTGTGGTTTCGCGGAGGCGTACGGCGGCTGTGATTGGTGGCTTGTGTGCGTAAGTAGCGGAGTTTTCGCGCGCTTTCCATCAGTTGAGGGCTACTGCCGTGCATTACGGCGTCGTGCTAAAGTTGCGTTCCGAAGTTATGAGTGTCTAGCGACAGTTGCTGTACGTGTTCCTTCTATTGCGATTCAAGGTAGGTGACGTGATTTTTTTTTAAATTAATGTTAGGGATTTTTTAACATGTGTTTGGTTATATTTATTGATTTTTCCGTCGGAACGTGATTATTTTTCGTGGTCTTTTTTTTGCGCGGATCGGAAATTAAGAGCTAAGAATTTAATTCTTAATGGAATAACTTGTACAATATTTCTTTATTAGTTTACCTATCTAGGTAATTGAATACAATTTATTTAATCACAATATCACGCATGATTTACCAACCTTTTTAAAAATAATGCGTTTTCTTTTTCATTTTATTTGCCTTTATTTTAGGATCGAGCAACGTTGACCGTGTCGTTTATTTTTAGGAGGATCGTGACATTGCTAATTTGAACCCTTGGTTTAAAATAATCGTGACATGGTTTTATATAAAGATACTATGAATAATCACATTAATTATTTCATTATAACTCTATTTATTTGATATCATAATAATATCGCAAAATTATTCAGACGAGCGTAAAATATTTTACATTGGAACAATTTACGAATTCGGATAAAGTATATTTTTTTACCCTGTCTACAAGATCGTGATTATGTTCGTAAATATAATGATTTGATCACGTCTTTATTAATGAATAATTATGTGACATAAAAAGTTTCTGTGTCGATCGTTTGATTAGTTTTCTTTAACATTTGCAAAGGTGAAAGTAACAAGCGTTTCCAAAATCGATTCACCTATTTAAAGAAAACCGTTTTGAAAATAGAACGCTGTAATGGCGGATTTATTTTTACAATAACGTCTAAAATTCTAGAGGCGTCGAATGATTTATTTAGTTAATATAAGTGCGAAACTGAATTAAAATAATATATTTTATACTCAAAAACAAGGAAAGTTATTAATTTATATAAATTAGAAAATACTTTACGAAACTTCTTCTAACTTTTCTTCAAAAATGGGTAGGTAGGTAATGTTCTCAAATCTGCAGCTAGCTTAAACCATTGTGTACATGAAAACGACAATTACAAGAGTTGTAGTTTCTTTAAACAACTATTTAATTAGGTACTTACAAGCTTCTACCCGCGACTACGTCTGCGTAGCAGATTTGGGGCCAGAGAGAAATTAAAAAAGTTTTGGTTTTTATTCAACGTGTGAATCCAGATTATAAACTATCTGTGCACCCATCGAAGTCTGTTCCGCCATTTTTGCGTGATTGTGTAACTTTCACATTTATAGTTCGCCCCACGGTTTCACCCACATAAGTGTCGATCCCGTGGGAATATCAAGATAAAAGTAGCTTATATGTTAATCCAGGGTGTCAGCTACCTCCATACAACATTTTATCAAAATTGATCCAGCCGTTTGAGCGTGAAGAAGTAACAAACATATAAACACACACAGACACTCACAAAGTTTCGCCTTTATGATATTAGTGTGATTAGGATAAGTTTAGTTCCTTGTTGAAGATCAATTGACCTGTTAAAACATTCATTAAAAGCTACCGAAAGCTAAATCTTCCATTTTACGTAATCCGTTTGTGGTAATACTTAGGTAGGTAAAAGAAAAAAACAAACAAAAAGTATTTATTGAGACTCGTACAGGAAGATCACAAACTAAACTAAACACAGAAACTAAACACAGTCAAAAATAAAAATCAACTTATATTAAAAAATGAAACAAAAATTCCTATACGAGGCCAAAAGGCTCCTATCTCAGCACGATGCAGCGACATTAAAAAAAATGTCGCAGCACTGGTATTCTGATAGGGCCATGGGATTTTATATTAGTTAATATAATAAGTCCATGGATAGAGCCCACTGTGATGTCACGGGCAGTTACAGAAATAAATAAATAATAGAATACTTAGATATACAGAAAGATTTTTTGATCACCATCCAAATTTTTACAGGGTGTTCTGCCCATGAATATGAACAACTTTCACTACGGGACCAACTGTGAAATCCGGAAAAAAAAAATCAGCTGTTTCATACAAAAGTTCAATACCTACTTGACCAAAATGTATGAAACGGCAGATTTTTTTTTCGTGATTTAGAGTTGGCCCCATAGTGAAAGTTGTTCATATTCATGGGTAGAACACCCTGTAAAAGTTTGGATGGTGATAACAAAATTATGCTGTATGTAAAATATTAGCAAATAAAATAAAATATTAATTTTTAATCCGCGCCAGACGTAACCTCATTACTTGTCTATGCTTTGGAATGTCAGAGGAAGATATTCTGGTTGGTGCCGCATTTAATTAAAAACGACAAACAGGCCTTTGCGTGTTGGCTTCGGCCCCTCGTACGCCTTCCAAAGGTCCGCGATCCCAGCGACCCGAGAAATGTCAAGAGACGTAAAAATAAAAATAACTACTTATTTAATTAAATGAAATAAAGGAGATCATTTTTAAATATTAGAATATAAAAACATTTAAAATATAAAAAATAGTAGTAGCCCGTAGTAGGCGGTTAGGACTCCAGAGAGAGGAACCTCCTGATAATGCGGGCCGTGTCCAGAACTACCGTTTCCTGAATCAAGCTCTTGATCCAGCTACCCAACGAGAGCCTCCTCAGGTGTGGGTCGACGCTCTTGACTATAATTTATTTCATAAGCCTAATACAATAATTAGAGAAATAGGGTTAACAATGCATTACAATATGTAATCAAATTCATTTATTCGCATAAAATGTGGTCGGAACAAAAAAAATGACATAAAATGTCAGTGCAAAGACACATTCCGCTATACAATGATGGCATGCAAATATTTGTCCAACGCGGTCGTCGTCGTAATTTTAAATAAGTAGTCAGGGAGTAAAAAATGTCGTCTTTGATAAAAAATACTGTTAGAGAGCTCATTAGTAAACGCTTAACTTTCTTAAAACCTTAATTAGGTAGCATTAGAACGGTTCCTAGTTTATCATTAAAAAAGCCTTAGAAGTGGAGACAGGAGTGTATATTAAAATTCTTTAAAATGGCAATAAGTAAGTCATCATTTTAAATTAAAAATGGGCCTGAATAAAACGCGTCAAAAATCTCAGAATGAAGTCATCATCAGATGATGAAAACCGAAAACTGAAAACCGACCCCAACATAGTTGGGAAAAGGCTAGGCAGATGCTTAGCCTTTTCCCAACTATGTTGGGGTCGGTTTTCAGCCTAACTGGATGCAGCTGAATACCAGTATTTTTTTTTTTTTTTTTTATGGAGTGATTTCCTATCTGACCTCCACAACCTAGTTATTGGGTACCTATTGGGTAATACGATAGCCCTTGGTAAGACTGTTTGTGGAAGAATTTCCGACATATGCGCGGGCGAAGCCACGAGCAAAAGCTAGTTGTATTTAAAATTAAATTTGATACAACACAATAATAATTATGATGGTTTTGGGAGACAATCGTAGAGCCCTCTACGAAGTTTGCTACGGTGCTACGTACACGGCTACGCGGCTACGCTAGTTACAAAATTCGAACGAGCAACATACAGGTTGATAAACTTTATAATTTAAAATTTCTTGTAACTGTTTCATCATCATCTGTCTAGCCTTTTCCCAACTATGTTGGGGTTGGCTTCCAGTCTAACCGGATGCAGCTCTGTACCAGTATTTTTCATGGAGCGACTGCCTACCTGACCTCCACAACCCAGTTACTGGGTAATATTCAACCTCTTGGTAAGACTGTTTGTCAGACTTTCGGGCTTCTGACGACCCGTAACGACTGTCAAAGATCCACGAATGACAGCAACGGCAACGGCTTAACGTGCTTTCCGAGGCACACTTGGTATGTAAAGATGGTCATCCATCCACGGACCAACCGCGGCAAGCGTAGCTTAACCTGATCGATCGACCCGTGCGGCTGTTATTACTTAGCCATAAGCCTCTTCTTGTAACTATTTATAACATATTATAATTATGCTTACAGTCTTTTATTAGTAAACCTGAGCTTTCCAAAGCAACATCGTATTTAATCGATAAAACAATAATTGTTCCCAAGCTTGTTGAACCTATTTCGATATTGATATCATTGATAAATGCTTTTAATTATTTACATATGTACACATAAACTGAAATATATGTATACTATATACAAATAAAAATAAAAAAAGACAGGAGCTCATTGGGCATCAAAAAATTCGTCCGCATCGCTGTCAATGGGATAAGTGCCCAAAAGGCTGGCAGATGGCAAAGCATTCTTTGGGCTAAAAATAGGCCAGCCCTCTGGTCACGCGAAGAGTCAACCAAATGCTTGGCGATATCTCAAAATATTCGACGAGCACTCGGACCCCAAGGCATAAATGTCATTAAAAAAAGCAAAAACAGTTGTCGGTCAGTTATTTCCGCGTTATGGAAGTTTTTAATATACTTAGATGTAGAATAGAATATTTAGAATCAGGCACAGAATGTAGGTATTTACCATAAGGTGGTTATAATAATATTTAAGAATCCTTCCTACCCTTCGATTTTTAAATAAATAAATTGATTTTAAAGATTAAATAAAATAAAACTGCTACATACCTACCTAATATTTTTTCAATGAATATTATTGGGTGTCCATTTAAGAAAGACTTCTGTCAACCCGCACTGGGCCCTCGTGGTAGATTACGACCCACTCCCTATCACCGAGAGGATGCCTGTGTCCCAGGAGTGGGCTGATTATGTACCTAATCTTTTTTCAATTAATATGCCCATTTAAGGGCAAAGGCCTCCTCTATTGTCATTCATCCCTGTCTTGGGGCCGGTCACATATCAATATGTTACATTTAGTTCAAGCATTTATTTTCAAAAGATTTTCACACAACATTTTGTAAAGAAAACGCGTTCAGCTGAAAATACTTTTGTGTAAAATCAAACATGATAGCTAAAACTTTTATAATATAAAATGAATCTCGTTCAAACAGTCAGTGGTCCGTCTAATCCAGACAATTAATTTTTATCCCCAATCGCGTCAGCCGTAACTGGAAGTAATCTTACCTAGTAATGGCACAAAATGGCACAAAGTATCACAATGTTTAAAGTAACTTGCCGAAAATTTGGAACCTTTTGTGTAATTCTCATTTCGTTAACCCTGCTTGAAGTATGGTTAGAGTTTTACATGATAGCTGTTATAATAGGGTTTTTAAGTGATGGGTTACCACACTGAAGCGGATCAAAGGGTTAGGTAGCTGCCATCACATGTCATTTAAATGATTCAAGTACTTATTGATTGTAAATTGGGGTATTGTTTTTTCCTGCAAGTTTGATAGAGTTTATAACTATAAATTGCTTTCCGGACTTTGTAGGAGGGGCTTCTGGCAAAATTAAACTTGCCTCGCCGCTGTTGGGTCGTGGATGGGTAACCATTTATTACATAACAAAACCCCTCCGTGCCTCGGAAAGCACGTTGAGCCGTTGGTCTTGGCTAAAGCTGACCTTTGACAGTCGTTACGGGTCAGAATTGCAAAAGTCTGACAACCAGAGGGGTATCGTGTTACCCAGTAACTGGGTTATGCAGGTCATATAGGCAGTCGCTTTATGTTCAAAACTAGTTTCCAGCTGCATCCGGTTAGACTGAAAGCCGACGTCAAAATTGGGAAAAGGCTTGGCAGATTGATTTTGCTTTCTGGACATTGTACCTAATCGCAAACATTCTTTTTTTACGATATTCTTATATACTGGGAGTTTTACATTTATTGTGCTTTACTACTAGTCGCCCCGACAGACGTCGACCTGTCCAAATTTTTGAATCGTCAGTTATGGTCTTGAATTCACACGAAAGTCCCATAGAAAAAAGGATGTTAAATTTTTCTAGAATATGACATTTTTTCGGGAAACTTTTCCAATTTTTCTTTCCGTAGAAACCTAATTCAGTCCGAATTAGGTTTCTCATCATAAACGTTTTAAAACATTAAGTAGCCAATTTGGTGAAGCCGTTCTCAAGTGATGCGCCTATTAGCAAATAGCATTTCATTTGTCAAAAAAAATAAAATAATCTGCTGTTTCATAGAACGGTTAAAATGTATGGAACAGCAATTTTTATTAATATCCGGCGAAAAAGTTCAACACTAGGTGGTCTAGAAACTGTGCTGAATTCATGGTTAGAGATCCCTGCAACCCTGTATAGATAAATTACAATCAAATGGATTTATTGTTTTTTAATTGCTAAAAGTTTGAAAAAGTTTCTATTTAACAGCCGTCGATCTTAAATGTCGACAGTGTTTTGTTTCGAACTGACCTACGTCACATAATATAGTAGTCACATATTGTGCGCCGATAGTGTTTTGTTTCGAACTGATCTACGTCAAGTCACATTATTGTGCGCAAACAAGGTTACCTCCTAGTTTGCTCGCCCTATTAGAGATCGTTTGCCTCTGTAGCACATAGCACACAGGTAGTAACGCTTGGTTGGGTTGCAAGCTGACCACAAAGCACTTGAGAATACCTAAGATGACGATAGAATTATTGGAGATTATTGACACATGTATATTGTATATCTATACTAATAATAAAGCTAAAGGGTTTGTTTTTGTTTGAACGCGCTAATCTTTGGGACCACCAGTAGGATTTAACCTTTTAACCGCTTATGTCGGATTAATCCGACAAATATTTTCGTGTCCATTCCGCCAGAGTCGTATATATAGATACGACCTAATAACACAGCTCGTTTAATCTGTATATTATTACATTATCACAGCTCGTTTTATCGGTATTTATTTTCGTTTTTTTTTTTCGGGCGCTGGGGCACGATAACTGATGTAAAGTCGGGCGGTTAAAATGTTAAACAATGATTTTGCATTTGATATCCCTTTGACTATTTACCATCACGCTAGGACTCTTAGGAGTCGAGCAAAAAGTAAGAAATAACGCTAAGCGAAAACGAAGTAGGTAATAGCGCGGGCAGGCGATGCGATGCGACGCGGCGACGGGGTGGGTCGGGGGAACAAGAAATTTAATGTATTCATCATCTGCCTAGCCTTTTCCCAACTATGTTGGGGTCGGCTTCCAGTCTAACCAGATGCAGCTGAATACCAGTATTTTACATGGAGCGACTGCTTTCTGACCTCCACCACCCAGTTACTGGGTAATACGATACCCCTCGGTAAGACTGGTTGTCAGACTTTCGGACTTCTGACTACCCGCAACGACTGTCAAAGATCTACGAATGACAGCCGGGACCAACGGCTTAACGTGCTTTCCGAGGCACGGAGGGGTCTTGGTATGTGAAGATGTTCACCCATCCACGGGTCGACCGCGGCAAGTGTAGCTGTTATTACTGAGCCACAAGCCCAAATAAAAAAAAAAACTGTTCCATACATTTTGACCACACAGGTATAACGCGCACTTTTGTATGAAACAGCTGATTTTTTTGTTCATAAATCCGACAAAAAATTTCTACACGAGGGGGTCTAGAACTAGAATCATTTGCGTGTCTCAACTATGTAGTCGTCCCAGCGTTTACATTGTGTTCCTCTAGTTCTTTTAGACCATTAATTTGCCATTCCGTTATAGCTTTAGACCACATATTCCTCCTATCTCGGCAGAGGTTGATAGCAAAAGAGGTCATAATTGCGAGAGGCAAAGTTTGTTGTCTAAAAATAATATAAAACAAGATGGCGGCAGTCACGACCGCTCTCTATCAGATAAAAATAAAATAAATAAAAACACTGTTAAAAACCTTTTAGTGGTGAATAAACTTGTTTTATCAAATATTTTATTTACCCAATAAAAATCTTTCCTCTTGCCAATAGCTTGTACAATTTCTATGGGAAAGTTGAGTGTTATTTTCCATATTTTCTAGGAGGAAAAGGAGATTTTCTCTAAGAAGTGCATTGAAAGTGTCCTGTGGGGATTCAATTGTAAGAGGTTTAACGTTCACAGTCTGATCTCAGTCCTAATCTGTCAAAAATACCTCTAATTTCCCTACATTTTTGACAAGTTTTTGGCATTGATTGTCGCTGAGATGACATTGCGACTAGAATTTGAACGTTTTTAATTACGGGAATTAGCCTTCAGCAAACATTGGAATTTCACGAAAAACCTCGTGTATGGAGTAAGGGAGTCATCATCATCTGCCTAGCCTTTTCCCAACTATGTTGGGGTCGGCTTCCAGTCTAACCGGATGCAGCTGAATACCAGTATTTTACATGGAGCGACTGCCTATCTGACCTCCACAACCCAGTTACCGGGTCACTCGCGTTTATATGTTGTACATAATAAAGAGTATTCTATTCTATTTCAATTTTAGGCCACTTTTTTAATTCAATAAAATTCAAAACCCACCACGTCCATCCACCACCGTGCATTCCAAGACAGACAGATTTCACGGTAAGCTTTTTCTATAACATAATGTTCTATACGTCGCCTGGGGACCTGTAACACCGGTTTTATTCCTAAAACCTACTTCAGGCACCAGTCTCTCACAAAGGTGGAAAAAGTGTTGCAGTTTTAAGTTTGCACTTTATTAAGACCACTTATTGTGAAGAGAGAATAAAATATGATATAGTATATTATATTATTTTAGCAAGTTAGGGAGTAATTTGCTTTGTAAAAAAAAGACCTATTCGAATTCGGTCCCACGACGTCCATTCACCAATGTACAACCCACAGACAGACAGATTTCACAGTAAACTTTTCCTATAACACTGTGGTCCATACTCCGCCGGACTAGCCACAATTCAACTGTCGGATTAGTGAGCTGACCGGCCGTCGGCATGCGTTCGACGGTCCATCTAGATGTGGCAAGATTACTGAGAGACGGATTGACCGATATGTCAGGCAGGCATTTCTAGTGATTACTTATAGATTTTAGTCTGTGTGTAGGGTTTATTGTTATTCGTGTACTAGGTATGTGATAGCTCTCTTTACCCGACTACGGCGAAACAAAAAGGAGGGTTATGATTATGATCTGTTCCCTCATAACTTCAAAGCACTTATAATGATTTGACAAATGAGGTATCGTTAGAAGCGTCTTGACCGTCCACCGGTTATAGGCTATGTGACGTCGCCCTAAATTCAATATGGCGCCCTCTAGAGGACATAAAGTAATTAATTTAAAAATAAATATTTTGGGATGGTGCCTTGTGGGGTATCAAATGAAAAGGCTTAATCAGCACATTTCAAAAATATAAATATTACTAATATAAGTCCCAAAATAATTAAATGAAAAAAGTTTAAAAACTAAAACCCGACTACTGAAAAGTATGAAACAAGAAAGTACCTTCCCGTGGTCGCATGCTACCATAGCTTATATGTATGTTAGTACAGCGGCATGCAACCACGGGAAGGTGCTTTCTTGTTTCATCCTTTTCAGTAGTCGGGTATTTAAACTTTTTTTAGTTGATAGAATTAAGATGCCAAAGCAAATTATGCAGCAGCACTCTAATTGCGTTACACACTATCAATCTTAATGTTTTTGATGGATATTGCTAATCTATTGCTGTATATGTTCGAAAAATTATCTGCTTAGTAACGTAAATAACGCAATGGATGTTGTTGAACTGTCAAAATGAAAGCCATTGCTATTGATAGTGTGTTACCCAATTATCCCGCTTGTATGGGTCCCAGTTTTTAGCAAAATGTCTTGTAAATAAGAAAAATCAGTCATAGAATAAACGGTTTGAGAGGAATCTTCATTTTACGTGTCCCAATTATTAAATTTTGTGTAGCAGGGACAAACTATTTTTATTGTTTAATAATGGATAGTACAGACGCCAGCACATCAAGCTACCCGAAACTGTGAAACTTTCCCAATCAACATTGAACCTTACGGAGTTACCGACAGAGCTTGCAGAGTAAGCAAACTGACGTCGCAATGGGCTGGCCATGTCTGTCGAAGGACCGATGGCCGGTGGAGCAGACGAGTCCTGGAGTGGAGACCGCGTACCGGCAAGCGTAGTGTGGGACGCCCCCCAGCTAGATGGACGGATGACCTAAAGAAGGTGGCTGGGGTAGACTGGATGCGGAAGGCGGAGGACAGGGTGCTGTGGTGCAGTCTGGGGGAGGCCTATGTCCAGCAGTGGACTGCGATAGGCTGAGTTGATTGATTGATTGATTGAACCTTATGCTTTATTTTTCTTTTTTTTATGTTTACCTTCCCTAATTTTACTTATGTTTTACTTTGTTATTAAAAATCCTTTTTTGTTATGAGAATAATAATTTTGTCACAAGTCTGCTACTATACATTAATAGTAGTACATTAATTTGCCGAGAACGAGGAAAACTGTTCCACCGTAATACAGTTTAAACTAGTACGGGGAACAGAGTGAATCTGTTCGTGTTAACAACCAAAATAAGTAGGTACTTACTTACCGAGGCTATCGATGCATACCAAACAAAAATGTTACCTACTGCTTATTTGTTGCTTAAATGAATTGTGCAAGGTTTGTTATGATCATTTGGATAAATAAAGATGAAAAATATTTTTTTTTTGTTTTTTTTTTGTTTTAGCGATAAAGTTGAAAATCTATTAAAGAAATTTGACAGATTGTAGTAGCTTGATGTGCTGGCGTCTGTACAACATGAATTGTAAGCGTAGTTTGTTTTAGTCTGCAGTAAATCAGAAAACTTAGTTGAAGTGTGCTAGTGCTACAAATTGACTCTTAATTGAATTTGTAAGCACCGTTGGACGCTGGTCGGTAAAGACATTCGGGTGACCCTTTCGAGTAATGGATTGTTTGATCATGGTTCATTTAGGGGGTCATCAGATATATGTATTTCTAGCAGTCACACTAACTATACATAGGTACATAAACACTCACCTTCTTCATATGTAGGGTGAACCCACAGAACGCCGCCTGCAACGATCTTTTTTTTTTTTTGCTGCTCTCGACCTCGAATGGGCGAGCCTATAGCCATCAACCAGGCACTGCTGATAAATTCTTGATGGAAAAACCCCCTAAAACATTTTTGAAGTGAAAACTTCTTTAGCGGCGTTGTACACTTTTTTGTAATGGGTACAAAATGTTAAACTCGCGTCAGGACATCGCGTCAGGACACGTGACCTGATCGAAAATTCGTAAGACGGATGGAGAGTAGACAGCCGGCGCGGCGTAGGAGTGGAAGTATCTCTTTCTACGGCGCGGCGAAAATGTATGCCTGCTGTTTCGTTTAGGCGGCGCAGGGCGCTTGCGCGAATGTTCGTGTGTGTTTATGTTACAGCGTGCCACGCGCATCCATGGATGGTGACAGCTGATGGCTCGACCGTCTGTGTAGTGGCCACACTGCTGTGTATTCGTAAAATTCGTGTACCTATATAAAGTGGTAAATATATAAAGTGGTAATATAGTAGGTAGTATATAAAGTGGTAAAATATGGAAATCGAACAAAGTGCATCTATTAATGAAAAATATCAAAAATGCACAACGTTAATATTCAAGATTTCACTTCTGCCGGCACTCCCGGAGTGCAACCCGTCTTTTTTTTATTGCTGAATGGGTCCGCGCTTGACCTCGATCACGCCCGATGGAAAATGATGGATTAGGTCTATGATAGCTGTGTCCGCTGTTTGTCTCTGCATCACCCAAAGGTTGACTGGTAGAAAATGCCTATGGCATTAAGTCCGCCTCTGTACATTTATGTGCTTGAAGTATTAAATAAATAAATAAATAGAAAGAATGTGCCCAGAAGATTCCTAAGGCACTGCAACTCCCACGCATCGACGAAACACAGCAGGCTGCTTGACGCCGGACTCCGGTAGGAGGGTGGTTGCGAACCAGGCGCGCGTTAGCCCTACCACCGCAAGGGAAGAATTGGCCAGTCTAATAAGGTGTTGGGTGTGACTGTCCAGGATGCGCTGAGCGCTCGGTTCAGTTGAGTAATTGGCGGAACAAACTGCGCTACACGAGGAGGCTTCTTCATGCATCCCAAAATCTTTACATACATACTCCTTTTCCTTTTGCTTTTTACATCTGGACATAATCGCACGCTGGTTGCGAGTACTACGCGTCTGACCTTTTTGAAGGGCATCATCATTAAGGTCACTATAAGTTCTCCTAAGGCGTGGGACTCCCGGCGTTTCCAGTCACATCTGCCTTTCGCTAGTCACTCTAACTATTTTCGATCAGTCTGAAAGTTGTATAAGATTTTACAGACAGCTAATTATTTCATACTAGCTGCGCCCCGCGGTCTCACCCGCATAAGTCTCGATCTCGTGGGAATATCGGGATAAAAAGTATCCTATGTCGTTTCCCGGGACTCAAGCTATCTCTATACAAAATTTCATCCAAATCGGTTCAGCGGTTTAGGCGTGACATACAGAAAGACAGACAGAGTTACTTTCGAATTTATAATATTAGTTTGGATATAAGCTAAATTAGAGCAGCGGTGGCCCAGTGGTAAAGGCCCTGACTTACGAGTAGGTCGTGGGTTCGAACCAAAGTACGCGCTTAGTTTGTGAAATAATTTTATCACCACTGCTCTCAAAACGGTGAAGGAAAACATCGTGAGGAAACCGGCATGTCCTAGAACCAAAAATTCGAAGACATATGACGTGTACCAACCCGCACTGGACCTGCGTGGTGTATTACAGCTCACTCCCTCTCGAAGAGAGGAGGCCTGTGTCCCAGCAGTGGTAACATCAGCTGATTATGTATGTCTAGTCTTTACTAGACATACATAATCAGCTGATGTTCAGCGGAAACAACCCTTAGAACCTTTGTTCTAAGGGTTGTTTCCGTTTAGACAGATTTTCGTTTCGGCAGATTTTTATTTCGTCGGATTTTCGATTCTCCAGATTTTTGTAATTATAAGCATCCACTAGACCTACCCACACAACTTAGCCGTTATAATATTTATTTACTAGCTGCGCCCCGCGGTTTCACCCGCGTAAATGTCGATCCCGTGGGAATATCGGGATAAAAACTATTCTATGTCCTTTCCCGGGACTCAAACTATCTCTATACCAAATTTCATCGAAATCGGTCCAGCCGTTTTCATGTTATGTCGTGACAACGGAAAACGGGTTTCATTTTTATATATATAGATTTAAACTTTTCGCACAAAAAGGTACAAAGGCGGACTTAATGCCTTAGGCATTCTCTACCAGTCAACCAAGGGTGGTGAAGAGATTAGATGGCAGGTGCTTTGGTTGAGAGGAACAATGAAAAAAAAAACTTAAAATTAGGTACACAAATACATAAATAAGTTATATACACATACATAATAATACCCAGTATTATTAACATAGACAATGGCCTAGGAACTTATAAAGTTTTAATTACTTGAGCAATATTGCGTCATCTGAATCTTAGTTGATATTGCTCCGACTCGAATACCTAGACGGTATGTTGAATAATAGCCCGACCCTTTGAATTCTGTCGGTGTAATTTCGGGGAAATCTAGCGTAGATACTGGCCATTCAACAATCCTTCTCTAATTTAAGAAATTCAGATTTTGATAACTTTATTTGATCAAACATGTGTGTAGTTACATACAATCCAAAGCATGTAAGGTGTTATAAGTACTTGGAGTTGTGCTAACATGTTTACCATATTGTCATGGTTTGCAAATATGAATACAAGTTTAGAACTAAAACAAATAATAACAACATTTGCTGACATACTCGTAAGTACCTAAATAAATCTTTTTATTTAATGAAACTAATATTAATTAACAATTTATTAAAAAAAAAAAATAATTTAATCTATTTTACAATCTAAAATATATAAATATACAAGTGTATAAAAAAAAAACAAAAAGAAAAAGACAGGAGCTCATTGGGCATCAAAAAATTCGTCCGCATCGCTGTCAATGGGATAAGCGCCCAAAAGGCTGGCAGCATTACCACGTTGGATGGCAATGCTTATCCTTTGGGCTATAGGTCAGCCCTCTGGTCACGCGAATAAAATAAATTTAATTAAAGTGATTGATTACATAATTAATTCATTATAGAAACAGGTAGGAGTTACATACAAACTTGTCAAATAGTCAATTATCTATCTATATATATAAAAATGAAACCCGTTTTCCGTTGTCACGACATAACATGAAAACGGCTGGACCGATTTGGATGAAATTTGGTATAGAGATAGTTTGAGTCCCGGGAAAGGACATAGGATAGTTTTTATCCCGATATTCCCACGGGATCGACATTTGCGCGGGTGAAACCGCGGGGCGCAGCTAGTCAAAAATAAAAACATAATAAAATAAAATAATGTCAAAGTAGGTCCAAAATATTCAATACGAATATTCAATAAGTATGAATACAAACATACATTATCAAAATGATGATGATGGACACGCAGTGCCTTTCTTATCCTTAACTAGCTGCGCCCGCGGTTTCGATCTTATGGGAATATCGGGATAAAAACTATCCTATGTTCTTCCCCGGGATGTAATCTATCTCTTTGCCAAATTTTATCGAAATCCGTTCAGCGGTTTAGGCGTGAAAAGGTAACATACAGACAGACAGACAGACAGAGTTACTTTCAAATTTATAATATTAACTATGGATGTTTTCTTTAAACCATGTAACATCTTAGGGATTTGAGTTCATTTCAATTGTTTCAACAGATGTTAAATCATGATTTTGATACTTTACACGAAATGTAGTTCTTTGCAACAAATGTGACATCCCGCACTGAGCCCGCGTGGTGGATTATAGCCCACTCATTTTCAGAGAGGAGATCTATGTCCCAGCATTGGGAACATTATTAATATTAATATACACTGATTTTATTTATGCACTTCCAAGACATAACATACCATTGTACAGACAATCAACTCAAATTTCTTTTAACTTTATTGCTAAAGCATAAGGTTGAAAATTGACTGGGAAAATCTGACAGTTTCGGGTAGGTTGATGTGCTGGCGTCTGTACATTGTACTCGATCGACTCACGGTCTGAAGACGCGGTTTATCTCACTAAAAACAAATGAGCATCACCAGTAGATACTATAGATAGTTAATTACAACAACTGTGATGTCATTATCTACGGTATTAGATATTGTTGATATTTACTTTTTAGTCTTTAGAAGTGTTAGCAAACAATTGTTAATAATTAGGTCATCAGCAGTCATCTATTGTAATGTCTGTTACAACATATAGTGGAGTGGAAGGAGTGAATGCGTTGTCAAAGGAGATGACCAATTTTGTTCATCTACTTGGGATAAAAAATAAAAAGTCGACGGCCAGGAATTAATTACATTTTATTTTATGAATGCTCGCAATAGTAGAAACAGTTATTTGTATTGTGACAACGCTGTAATGAATTTGCAAAAAAGATTATACAATGATCTTATCTTTCGATCCGCCTCCAAATATACGAGTAGGTACAGTCAACAAAAGAGATAAGTATGCAGGATCGTCGGATATAGTTGAAGTTTAGTAAGAAACCGATAGATGTTTTCGAATAAAATTAATAATATTAAAAATAATTATTGATAACCGCCAAAAAAAAATTATATACCTATACCAGAATGGCGACGTTATTTTAGGGTATGGGTATTTACAGACGAAAAAATAATCAGCTGCCTCATAGATTTGGGTCGAGTAACTATTGAAGTTTTATGTAGGACAGTTCAGCTCAGAACTCTAAAGTCCAAACCCAGTACTTACTTATCGAACCCAGTCCAAAACCTTAGTAGCATGGAGACCTCCTTCTTCAAAGAAAAAAAAAAATGTCTTTAATCCGCAAAGTGGCGTCTGTTGATTTAATGTTTCTTTCATCATCATCCAGAAAGGATTCAAAATACAGAGGCTTCAATATTTTCAGAACACTAATTAATTAGCTCTTTCTTAATAAAAACAACACTGGTCTTTAATTTCGAGGTTTTTAACTTAAAAACGTCGGTTTTTGTGCGAAATGGACTTTTGCACAAAGGGTTCCATTATACTTTACCTTATTTTTATTTTTTTATCTTAAAAAACGCGGTTGTGCGAATTGGACTTTCGCACAAAGGGTTCCATTATACTTTACCTTATTTTTATAATTTGCTACGATAAGGCTCGTGGCTATAAATAATAACAGCCGCACGGGTCGATCTTCAAGGGTAAGCAACGCTTGCCGAGTTCAGTCCGTGGGCGGGTGCCCATTACATACCGAGATCCCTCCGTGCCTCGGAAAGCACGTTACGCAGTTCGTCCCGGCTGTCATTCGTCGATCTTTAACATTGTAGTCAGAAGCCCGATGGGGTATCGTGTTACCCAGTAACTGGGTTGTGGGGGTCAGACAGGCAGTCGCTCCATGTAAAATGCTGGTATTCAGCTGCATCCGATTAGATTGAAAGCCGACCCCAACATAGTTGGGAAAAGGCTTGGCAGATGATGATGAGAGGAAACATGTTGAGTGACCAACTGGCTTCCTATTACGATATAAAAAATACAGCCCAGTGAAAGACGGACGGACAGACAGATAGCGAAGGCTTTGCAAATTATGTCCCAATATCCTATGGCTACGGACCAGTAAGGGTGGGACTCTTCAAATGAAAATAATGATGTGTGCGTAACACAATCCACCAATCCGCACTGGGCCCGCGTGGTGAATTCCACCACGCGAGTCATAATTTATAGCCCACTCCCTCTCACAAAGAGGAGGCCTGTGTCCCAGCAGTGGGAACTGATTATGTGCCAACACAATATATTTCCAAAGTCAAAAAAAGTCAAAGCATTTATTTCAAATAGGCACATTAAAGGCACTTTTGAACGTCAAAAATTACATTAGTAAAATAGAATTGATTCTAAACGGTAGTTTTCGTATGGAGAAGAATGGGCAAGAAACTCCACCGTTGCTCTTTTAAAATGTTTTATTTAATAGACTCATCATCATAATCTTGCCTTCATCCCTTACTTTAGGGTCAGCGCAACGTTTCTTTTTCTAACCATATCTTTCTACACAGTCCATCCATCATTCCTTTGGTCTTCCCCTACTCATATATCCATCCATATTCAAACTCAAAACATTTTTAATAGACTATACAGGGTGTGTCGTAAATAATGGTCCATCGTTAAGGATTCAATATACCAGATAATTTACTATAACATATTACAATTTTAACCATTTTAGTAGTACATTTTTTTTTACAAAAATCTCTCCTGGATTTGCATGATAATTATGTTAAAAATTAGGGTTAAAATAATAATAATAATAATAATATTAATAATAATATCGTTTATTTATAAAAGAGGATACATTTACACTGAATAGCTTAACAATTAAAATAGCGCACAGTTGCTAATTTGCCTGAACTAGGTTGAACCTGTGCTTCAGGCTAGAAAGCGCATAAATACTTTATGTAATAAATTAACAATGAGTATAACGTAAAAACTAAATTAAAACTTATTAAAACTTAGGTACTTAACTAAAAGTAGATAAAATAGCATGTTAGCTGTTCTATTTGCAGACAATAAGTAGGTTTTCTGTCTGTGCATAGTCGATGGTTAATAAATAATTAAGAATAATTTTTTTACAGCTATAGTAATTTAGTTTATAGATATTTAGTTTTCTATTTAATCTATTGTACAGGAATGGGCCTAAGAAAGTTAAAAATCTTTCTACAAAGACATGTTTTGAGGTAGCGCTAGATATGCATACTAAATCATTCCGTCTCTTGTTAGTGTTGTCGGCATTGTAGGCAAGCATGGTGTGCTGTTTTAATACTAAGTGCATAATGAAAAGCTGGCGAACAGTTAGTACATTGCAGGATTTATACAGCAGATCTGTGGGAAAAAAGAAGGGATGGAAGTTTGCTACCTTTAAAACTGCTCTCTGAGCTCTTTCAAGAGGAAGCAAGTTAGTTTTTGGTGCTCCACCCCAAGAAGTGATACAGTATTGAATTATAGATTGACATAGGGCCAAATAAACTTGTGTGATTAATTTTGAATCTGCTAATGTTCGCAATTTTTTAAAAACATATATTAGTTTGCGCACTCTTTTAACTAGGCTTTCAATATGTTTTTTAAAAGAGAGTGTGTCGTCCAATATTACCCCCAGGTATTTAATGTTGCTTGTTTTGCGGATAAAAGGACAATTACACATGGTGATTGTACGGTTTCCACATTGATGGGCGTATAGATAGGGGTTAGTAATGTTAAGTTGAGGCTTGCGCATGGAGAAGTGAATATATTTGGTTTTTTCGGCATTTAATGTTAGTAAATTGCTATGAAGCCAGTTAGTCACAGTATTAAAACCTAGTTGAGCGATTTCGAACAGTTCGCTACTGGCTTTAGCGCTAAATATTAACGCCGTGTCGTCGGCATATGATATTATTTTGCCATCTTTAATATTTAGATTACACAATTCGTTAATATAAATAAGGAAGAGGGTGGGGCCCAGAATACTCCCCTGAGGAACACCAAAACCAGTATTTTTCTGCTCATCGCTCGTAATATTATCTATTCTAACACATTGGCACCGGTGGTCTAAATAGTCAGTAAAAAGTTTCAGCGGCGTTCCCCTTATTCCTAAGATCTCTAATTTGTTCAAAAGAACCGAAACAGATACCGTGTCGAAGGCCTTGGCTAAATCGAGAAAGACTCCCAAGGTCTGGTTTCCTTTGCCGAGTTCTTCTGAAATATAATCAGTCAGGTTGTGCACTGCATCTGCTGTCGACAGTTTGGCTCTAAAACCAAATTGCGCAGGGGATAAGATGTTGTTTTTTTCTAGGTAATTAACTAGTCTACTATTTATAATTTTCTCTAGAATTTTTGAAATTGAGGGGAGTAAGGATATTGGCCTATAATTATTAACTACGTCTTTACTTCCAGATTTAAAGATAGGGATTACAACTGCTTTTTATAGACACCTAGGGAAAATTCCTTCGGAAAGACAGATTCGAAATATAAGCGTTAAGGGAGGTACCAAAATATGCTTAAAGAGTTTAAGTATCTTATTGCTTATATTATCCCATCCAACTGCACAGTCGTCTTTTAGCCCAGAAATGATTCGGGTTATTTCATCTTCATCGGTATCCAACATAACAAAAGATTTCGGGTTAGAGCTATTGCATGATACTTGGAAAGATGGTTGGACGCAATATTTCGGAATCTGATCGGCAAGAGTTTTCCCAACATTTACAAAAAAGTTATTTACATTGTTAGCTGATAAGAGTGGTGAAGGATTAGCCAGCAATAAACTCGAATTTGATTCACGCTGTTTAGACATATTTGTGACGTTTTTAATATGTTTCCAAAGTTGCTTGGTATTTTTACCTGCTTTATTTAATTCAGTTTTATCGTAATTATTTTTTAAATTCTTTAGGAGATTGGTGCAGAAATTCCTGTATCTTTTATAGGTGGTTTGAATTATTAGATTATCAGGGTATCGTTTAGTTTTCTGATGTAGTTTATCTCTGTGTCTTATACACCGAATTAGTCCCGGAGTAATCCACGGTTTAATATTATAAAATTTCTTATTTACTGTAGAAACTGTCGTGTTACGTAATATTGCTTGTTGAACATGTTTTATTAAGTACGATAAAGCCAGATTAGCGTCAGCAGTATTGTAAACTAGGCTCAGGTCAATGTTGCACAAATCATATTCGAGTTTGTTTGTGTTTAATTTGCTAATAGTCTGAGGACGATTTAGCTTAGGCAGCGTTAAATTTACGTTGAGTAAGACTGCGTGAATATATAAAAATAGAGAAAAACTAACTTTTTCTTCAAAAGCTTTAAATTTAAATAAAAAATCATAATTTTACACGATAGCTCTAGTATTCAGCAGTAATTAACATAAATCAAAATAAAAAAAAAATAGTTTTTTGTTGAAAATACAACCAAATTTGTAACAAAAGGTAGAAATTTCATAAATAAAAAACAAAAAAATATAATATTTTCGGAACCTTTGGATAAAAATGGTTAAAAGTGTAATATGTAAATTATCTGGTATATCGAATCCTTAACGGTGGACCACTATTTACGCCACACCCTGTATATCCCTGTTTTCCCGAGTTGTTTCTGTGTTTTCCTGTTATCTGTATTCTGTTGTCCCTGTGTGTCTTACTTTGAGTACCAGAGTTCAAATTACGCTAGTTTTGAAAAATACTGGTAACACAGCTCTTAGCGTATCATAGTTACTAGTGTTTTTGTTCACTTTTTTGCGAAAAAATAAAGAACTATTATTATTACTAGTGTTTTTGTTCACTTTTTTGCGAAAAAATAAAGAACTATTATTATTACTAGTGTTTTTGTTCACTTTTTTGCGAAAAAATAAAGAACTATTATTATTACTAGTGTTTTTGTTCACTTTTTTGCGAAAAAATAAAGAACTATTATTATTACAGTTCCATAAATGATTTACACCACTTAAGAGGCCTCTTACAGTCAAAACATAAACGGCCGTTTTTGTTACAAATGCACGATTTAGCTAAACAGCTATATTTCAAGTGTTGACAATGTGTTATAAAATTACGTTATTGCCTTTTCTACAGTAATAATAGACCACATTTTGTATTTTTGATTCTATTTACGAGTTATGACATTTTTTCGATTGGCGGCGCTAGTGGACTGTAAAAGGCCCCTTAACGAATATCCTTGTTATAGAATAGAATAGAATATTTTTATTTCAGACCGGAGTCCATAGGGTTAGTAACAATTTTAACTTAAATTCTAGTGTTAGTAGGTTACAGACACATAAAAATATTACAATTAAATTTCGGCATGGAGCCGCATCCACCTCCGCAACATCGGGGAATCCCACCGATCTACGAATACACTGAGAATACTGTTGGTGCTGCCGCGAACCCGAGACATCAGGGATGCACACAGGCCCGCCGCTAGCTGTTTAGTAGCCCGCGTGCAATACCGATTATGCCGCCCTACGACTACTTACGAGTTTTGTCAAAAAAAGGCTATTTAATGTTTTCTCATTATGGTGGGAAAAAAGAAAAGAATCATAACGAAGATAAAACATTTATTTTGATTGGGTACATAGTTATTTTTGTATCTACAAAAATGAACCTCTTCTTGCCTTTATATTTGCGAAATCATGAATCAACTTTCTTGTATCCAAGCTGTCTAAGATTTCATGTTCAATTGAAACTACGTATATCTAAATAACTTAGTCTTTGTTGGAGCATTGTTGATCTTAAATAATTTTTAATAATTTTCAATTATGAAAAGGATCTTTCACCAGATGCAACTGAAACCGGCAATGTAAGTAATATTCTTAGCGCTACTGCTGTGTTCGGAAATGTTGAAATTAAGTTATTAGTAAAAAGATATTGTAATAGGGTTTGTGGATCATTAGACTGGTTTTCTGCAAAATGGAACATTAATGCAATGATTTCATTAAAAAAATCAATACCGTCAATATCAGATTCAATACTTGAATCATTTTTAAGCTTCAGATTTAAATCTTTACAATGTTTAATTAACTCATCATTGGAGCAATTAAATAAGTTATTACTAAAAAGCCAAATACATCGATAAATGTTTTTAACTCCTTGAATCTACCCTTTAAAGATGTCATTGTCTGATCTAGGACTCTAAAATAAAACTCTACTCTAAAGGAGATGGCATTTTTTGGCATTGCTAATTTTGGAAAGGTACAGAATTCAAAGCTATTTTAAAAAAAAGCGCTTATTTTTATGTATCGATAGCTAGATTAACTTTATTATTGAGAATTGGGATTAAATCTCGTTAAATATGAGTAAGTTGAGCAGCCGGAAACAAGGCTTTTGGACTTGTTATACTATATGACAGTGTTGTCATGACAATCAAACAAACATGTCTCTTTAGAAGATGACACACAAAACTTCACAAGTCACATTCGCTCGCTCGCTACTATTTTGTGCTGGTGTGAATCATGGTATAACAATACATGGTATTCTCTTCCCGTGACAGCTGGGTCACGTGATCGGCCTGGTAATACGTCATCAGTTGCGAAGCGGTTCTCAAACTTTTTTAGTGGGGAAAAGATAAAAATAATACCCGGCCCTTGAGTAGTTTACAGAAATTAATTGGAAACAAGCTGATGATGGTTTCTATTTGAACTATACTATTACTACTGAACTCAGTCAGTTGACGGATCTTCGGTCCTTGGCTTCGCTCACAGGAGAGCACATGCGAACGCGGCCTACGGACTAGATGATCGCTTTCGTTACCTGGAGTGGCGAACTTCCCTCATCACCGGGATTCGGCTAAGTAAGGCCTTCCTGAACGTCGGATGATCACACTGCAAGGGATAACCAGAACAAATTTAGAAAAATGGCTATTGATTTACTTTCTGGTCATCCTTAACGATGACTGCTTCTTGCTGACGTTATGGTGTGATCTGATTGGTGGCTACGAACTAAATCTGGACGGGAAGCGCTGTCTTGAGTTGGTTTGTGTGACTTTTCAGATTTTTGTTTAATTTTTTACTGTCCCTTTCTGTATACGTCCGTTTCCTTATTTCTTTTAAAATCGATATGATTCCGTGGACAATAGTGTGGGTTGTGCGTTTGTTTAATATTATACCTAAGCTAACTATTTATGTTGTAACGCAACTAACGCATAACTGTTTTTTGTCCCAAATAAATAAAATAAAATAACCTTACAGCCCCCTGCGCTCTGATGAATTCCAAATCATCACACAACGGCGCAACAGCAAGCATCAATTTAACATCTGACTTGGCTGTATGAGCCAAGATCTCTTTGCCTGTCCTTAATCAGGACTAAAACAAACAAAAAATCACTACAAAACAAATGTAAAAAAGTCTGAAATGAAATAATATGTAGTAAGGTACACACGGCTAATCGGCTATACATCAAGCTATACATTTCCAGTTTTCGCTGACCTCGCATTGTATAGGTTTTCCGTACAATTAGAAGTCAGCTTATAGCGGTTATGTATAGCTTGATGTCAGTGGCGGATTTACCAATAGGCTAAGTAGGCTGGAGCCTAGGGCGGCAGATTTTAGGGGCGGCAAATTTGGGGCTAACATTTTTTTCAAATGTCTTACTGAAATTAAAATGATTAATATTTATATACCAAGTACCAACTATGTTTTTTTGGAAAGAATAAACAAAGCGCATGCTCAAATTCAGGCTTCTACCGTAGATTTTATCACAGTTGCCGATCTTTACAAGTTCAAGTTCAGGTCTTTCTTTGCAAGTTTTTCGTAGCTGATGAACGAGAACATTTTAATAATTTTGAAGAAAAGGCGAAGCAGTATACAAAAGACATGGGATATTACTGTAGAGGTCGATAGGGGCGGCAAAATTTGAATAGCCTACTGGCGGTAAATGTGTAAATCCGCCTCTGCTTTATGTGTAGCTAGTATCTCTTCTTTGGGAAAAGAAAAAAAACTTATTACACCGCCTTTTTTACTTCTGTTTTTACAGTTTAGTATGGAACAATTAACCATTTTTTTTCTTGCGTACCTATCTTTCAAAGGTTACACTGGTTTCCTTTTCACAGTAAACAATGTTTGGGAACCACAGTATTTTGCTTACCGAGCGAAACAACGCTATAGGTATGAGCGACACGAAGATAGCGATGAAATGGTGAGCTGACAGTATGACACTTGTCAATTCGATGTGTGGCCACTGTGTGTAATTGAATTACCTTAGCAAAATGCATTTTTTAACTTAACAAAGCAATTATGAACTAATAATTCAATAGTTTAATCAATTTAAAACTAAATAGATGAATCACACGAGTTACTAAATAGTTAAGCTAGTTAGTAATTTATTTTATTTTTATTAAATAAATGAGAAAGTCCCTAAATTTACTGAAAAGGACAATCAATGGCAACACTTATCGTGACGTAGACGAAGGCCATCGTGGGAAGAGAATACCAGGCGAAGTATATAATTGTACCATGGTGTGAATGTTTTGTGCGTCCAAAGTTTTACGTGGATTTTTACAACGACCTGGCTTGCTTTTTTAATCTATTTTACGGGGAAGAATTAAGTCTAGACATGTAGGAAGAAAGATATACTTTGTTTATATTTTGATTGACAGCTCTCTAAGTGGCCGGGAAGCTATAAAACAATACTGTTGCAATTGCATTGTTGGACGAAGGACAGTAGGATGCTGTGCCCATATCATATCAATCATCTGGTACTTGGCATGGGCACGGCATCAAGATAGGCTGTCTCCCCCTGCACCTTTCTTAGATAATATATTGCTAATAAAATATTATGATTAAATACAGGATTTTTATTGTACATACAATAATCCTGTCATCCTTAGATAATTATTCTTAACAATATTATATGCTTAGATTCCGAAAAGTGAGTCTCTAGAGTCTCCTGAGTTTTCTGTGAGTACTGAGTTCAATTAAAACTGACCGAGTACCTACACTTGAAACTGTCATTAGGTCTATGATCAGTGGATAAATCATTGAACTAAACAAACTTCAACAAGTAGTTATTTATAATTTTTGAAGCCATTACAAAGCATAATTAGCAATATGTTATGCATACAATAAACATTTATGCGTTAAAATAGTAATAGAGGTAAAATAACCTATTATAGTGCAAACATTAATGCACTTAACCTCACTTTTACAAAAATTAAGATTTCTCTATAACCCCATTGTAATTATTATTTTTTATTTATTTTTTTAACAAAAGCTCATAATATTCCCTATCAAACCATGCTACTTTTATTTCTGTGGAAACTAAAAAAGTTTAATGCCAGCGTTCTATGAGCTTCTGCCATTCTCCTTTGATTTTGGGGTCTACTAAAACTTCATCACTGTGTTCATATTGAAATTGTGTTGGTTTTCTTCTTGGACGAATTGTATTTATTTGTGGGAAATCTGTTTCTACATTGAGCTCGTGAGCCACTTTGGAAGCCATTTCAAAGTGTTCATCCGTGCGATATTCTGTGAACTTACTTACCAATCAACTTATACAAAATGCAGATTTAATTATTCATTGTGGGGCTCTGCATCATTTTGCTCAGAACATTAATTTCGTTTAAAATGTCGAACCAAATTACTACCGAGCAAATAAATCTATAATTTTGAATGTTCAGAGCAAGTGAATGAGGTTTGTGAGATGTAGTACAATCCCATTCCAACGAATCACCAGGTATTTCTAGCAAAGCATCAAATATTTTTTCGAGGTGATACCGTAATGGTTTAACTGCATCAATTCTGCTAGACCATCGCGTGGCGCTTAAAGGTTTTTTTTTCCATGCGATGACATTTCTTATTTTGTAGGTGGGGTGGGTATTATGACAATGATTTTGAATATTACGTGATGAGTCGCTCGATTTGCCGCCTCCCTGGACGTGCCGCCCGCGTGCGGTGCACGCCTTGCACGCCCGCTTACGGCGGGCCTGGATGCACATCTGTTCCTAATAATAGCGGCAAAACCATCAATATTATTATCCGCAAACATCCCTGACGCACTACATCGCCACGGCAGCCGCAGCAGCACTCTCAGTGCATTATTATATTGAACGCGTAGGTCGCTGTATGCCCGCTGAGTGAAGTCGACCCACAGGCTGCACGTGTAGAAAGACTGACAGTAAGCTTTGAAAAGCGTTACTTTAACTGGTTTCGTACAACGTGCAAACCTGCGGCCCAGCATGTTACAACGGACAGCCAGCGACCTACGTTCCCTTACAATGTCATAATTATCTTTAGGGTCTTCAGTGACCCAGTGGCCTGTTATGGATACCTACCACTAACTAGTAGTAGTATACATAACAACGTAACAACATAACGTATCAGTGATACTGATAAATGATTATGTATACTTTCGTATACATTGTGATGTACACACGGCTATACATAACCAGTTTAAGCTGAACTCTGATTGTACTTAAAACTTATACAATACGAGGTCAGATAATACTGGAAGTTTATAGCTTGATGTGTCGCCGTGTGTACACGAAAAGAATTTCGAATACTCATGCATAATGTATGTAGGTTGTCCATTATGAGGTGGACACAAAAGCGTAGAGCGGTTGCTGCAAATTATTCCCCGTACTGTATGCTGTTGTGGAGAGGTAACGCAATAAAAATGGGAACGTCTGTCTATGTTTTTCAGTTACGAACTTTTTCGTATGAAAAGAAGAGAAAATGTTTTTTTTTGAGTAATTAGGGAGTTACGGCTTTTCTTCAGGTTCGCTATTTAAAAAAAAAAGGTGAGACACTGTTATGAAAAATAAAAAAGAAAATCATTTTCACATTGATACCTACAATCTTCTGCAAGCAGTAACGAGTATTTTTTTCTTATTTGTACCATTTACAAAGCCAGTATTATGAGTATCGTGTTACGTTTTTTTTTTATCAAAACAATAAATATACTTTTTGACACAATTTTTACTTACAATTTATTTTCCTTAATTGGACTAATTACAAAGCCTAATTTAAAAAAAATAAATGAGTTACTTGTAAGTAAGTAACCTAACATGGATTTTATAAAAAAAAAAATACGATAGGCCCTCAAGAACTCAAGATCAAATAGATTGCGTCTTCAATTTTAAAAGTAGACTTGTAATTTCTCAAATACAAAAATAACGATAAAAAATTCCACACTGCTACTTCTGATAGAAAAAAACAAAGAAAAATATTTTTTTTGGGGCCCGCACAAGAAATAGTTACAATTAAAACTAACAAAATTAACATTAATTTTTCTAAGAGAGAAAATAAAAAAAAAAGTCCTGTGTGAGGTCAAAAAGGCTCCTATCCAATTTCAGCATAATGCTGTGATATTTAAAATAATAAATAACGTAGCGAAGAAGGTACCTATTTAGTTCTAACACTACCTAAATACGGTCATCCAACCCCTCATGTTATTCTATTAAAAGAATCATTAGTAAAATGCCTCCGTCTTAATGAATTATATCTACAACTGCACCGTCTATTTTTCAACAAACGTTTGCCCTCACACGTCTTTTAGGGCCAAAGCACACACGCTACTTTTTGCGATCGGCGTTTTTGCGGCTGTATCGATGCTGCATCGCGTTTTGGCGACTCTCTGCGTTCGGACGCTGTATCGGAATCGCGCGTTTTAGCGACTGCTCCGATGCTGCATCGCGTTTTGGCGACTCTCTGCGTTCGGACGTGGTATCGGAATCGCGCGTTTTAGCTACTGCTCCGATGCTGGCGCAAATGCCAAATCGCTGCGACCGGCATCCGAATGTGTGCGGAGTGTAGCGTTCAGCCGCTGTATCGAGCTTCCGAAAAGTGACTAAATCGCCGCGTTTGGCGTTTTTAAGCGTGCGGCGTGGAATGCTTGGTCGCTGCATTTAGCTTCTAAAAAGCAGCTGAATCGCCGATCGCCGATGCAAAAAGTAGCGTGTGTGCTTTGGCCCTTACTGGCCTTAACTATCAATAACCTCTTTTAACACGACTTTTAAGTAGGTATTCTTTCCTTGACAATCTTAGAACCAGTGTCATTCAAGACAAAACAACTTTCAACAATACTTAGACAATCAAACAAAACGAGACGCCAATAAAAATAAAGAAAAAACCTCATATAAACAAGGGAATAAACGATAACATCAAAGTGCTGTCGTTATCCGAAATATTCATGAGATTTCAACCCTGCGAATGTCACATTCGGAGTTCGAACGAAATTCTTGAAGCGGTCTGAGTGACCGCGGTCAACTTGGAACCGGTTCGATCTGGCTTGCGGCGGATTAGGGCTGCCAATAAACAGACTAATAGATTAATTAGTGCTGTATTTGTGTATGTAATTTATAGTTTATCGTCGTGATAAGACAGTTTATTTTTGTCCTTATGACTATTATTATTAGGAAAAGGCTAAAAATATTTCATGCGTCACTGTATTAATTTGTTTAACGGGATTTAATTTTATGTCAATTTAGGGCTGATTTTTATGTCGACAGATGATTTTTATTCGACGTCTGACAGATTTTGTATGGAAGAACTGTCAAAAACTCATAATTATTTGACAACCCTGTTTTCTCTTCTTCATTGTGAAGAAGAGAAAACAGGGTTGTCAAATAATAAAAATAACCCGCTTCTCCTTCTTATCTGACTTCTCTTTGTCAATATTTATGCTCTGCACACAGCAAGAATCTTCGGTCCGAGAATAATCGTCTTCTTCGTTGTCCTTCTCATCGCTCTGGTTTTATAAAGTCGTCTTTCTTTGTCCAGGCGGTTTTCCTTTATAATGCGCTCCCTCAGAATATCAGGACGGTAACCAATCGGTTCACATTTAAAGTGAAAGCTCGAGAACACATACACAAGAAGTTGGCAGATTCGTCTCAGAATTAAGTTGTTGTAGGATTTCTTATTTATGTCTCATAACTATTTTTTATATATATATATTGTTATGCATATATAATATGTATATATGTATTTATTATTGTATGTATTCTTATATCTTAGTTATAAATATTTTCTTATCTTTTCTTTCTGTTATTGCACCTACTGTGTATTGTCTCTGCATCACCCTAAGGTAGACTGGTAGAAAATTCCTAAGGCATTAAGTCCGCCTTTGTACAGTTTTTACTTGTGCATAAAGTTTTAATAAATAAATAAATTATTCCTCGGATAAAATTATCTACAGTGTTGGAAAAATCAGCCCTAACACGCTCATAAATGTTTCTATTTGAACCTTTGTTGATTGGCACATTGTTTTGGGTATTGTTAGTTAACATATCATTACTTTTATTTAGAGAAATTATTATATAATATCACGTCCGTAAATCCTGAAAGGTTAGGCAGAAGTGTAGCTGTAGTACAGTCAACAGCAAAAGTAGATGATGAAAATCAGAAATTCAATACTAATGAACGGAGTTCGCGTCAGAACTGTGTGATGTCGAAGTGATTCAAAAGTACCTATGTGATTGTAAATTATACCAAACATTTTACTACTAGTACAGCTGCCATATATGACGTGAACTCCGTTCATTGGTATTGAATTTCTGATTTTCATCATCTACTTTTGCTGTTGACTGTACACCCACATTTCGTCATGTTATAGTGGGCGCGCCTATTGCGATCAACGAGACACAAATCCGGGCTTCGGGCTGATACTGAGAAATTCCGGATCAAAAAACCCAATAACACTTTGCCCGACCCGGGAACCGAACCCAGTAACTCATCCTTAGCAATATCGCTTGCGACCACTAGACCAGCAAGCCAGAAGAAAATATTAGAATCCGTTGTTTTTCCAGTTAATGAAGTAATCATTTTATGGAGATTCCTTTCATCAGTATTGTTAATATTTTTCCCCAATTAGTGTGAAACCTCGGTGTTTTATAATAAAATATTCTCTTACATCCACCCGATATCGTGGCTGTATAAATAAAAGCCGGGCTTCGAACATAACTACATACATATTTATAATATTGTTTTACCAATCAAAGAAGAAACTTCATATCATGAATATAAAAGCGTGTGAGTTTGCATAAAATATAATTATGGAATGACAATGAAATGCGGTTTTATTAAAATAAATGTAAATGCTAATTAAATGTTACAAATAATATTATGCATGTTCATGCACAATGCTGCATTAAATAAACTACAATACCTACTACGCATTGTCGTCGGATAAACACGCCCCTTTCTATTTGGGATGAAGTTATTAGTACTTAGTTATTATTAGCATTATGCTCAGATTATGGGCAGTAGCACACTTCGGACACTCCATACAATGCTCGCAAAATAATTACCTTTTACTACTACATAACCAAATGACGTTTGTATACGTGCAAATGTGTGCGTAAACTCTAGTAGGGTTGGCGATTTGCGTCCTAACGACGACGACGCTGCCCGAACGTGTGCATTAGTGACCTTGTAGTTCAATTGTTTATTTATATAGTCAGATTCGTAAAAAAACTAAAATATTTTCGTTTAAATGACTTATCTCTAAATAATCGGTTATTCAATCGCATGGTATTAAAACTGCGAAATCTTACAAATAGTTTATGTAAATACAAATTCGGAAAAGCATCACAATATCCAACTATCGTAATTAAAACTCAAATAAAACTTTTAAATCGTACAATTGTGTGTTCGTGTCAGCAATACAGCCAGCGCTGTGGTTCTTACGATTACGAGCGCCCTTGCTAAAGAGTCGGCGACGAATACCTCGAAGTGCGGGGTGAGGTGCGGTATCTGATGACTGTGAGTGCGGGGAAGGAAGTGTCCGTTTTGTATTTTGTGGCAGTAGTATAGCGCCCGCAATAAGTGTCGGTCCAGTGGGAATATGTGTGTTTTTCTGATATCTAAGCTATATTACTGTAAAGTTTCACGCAAGTCTGACTTCATATTTATCTCTTCGGTCATTTTTACCCTAAGGTTGCAAGTCACTTGCACATCATAAAACAGGAAGGTCAATTTGTCTATGTGACAATTAGATACTTTTGACCTTAGTGAAGTTTCAACGCTATTTTTTTGCCGCGTTTGTTTCGCACGTATATCTGGCAGTCGATACGTTGTTTATAAAGCAATACTTCCAGTTTTTTTTAATAAAATGGATGTTGATCACACTAATATTATAAAGGCGAAAGTTTGTGAGTGTGTGTGTGTGTTTATATGTTTGTTACTTCTTCACGCCTAAACCACTGAACCGATTTAGATGAAATTTAGTATAGAGATAGATAGAGTCCCGGAAAAGGACATAGGATAGTTTTTATCCCGATATTCCCACGGGATCGACATTTACGCGGGTGAAACCGCGGGGCGCAGCTAGTTTTACATAAAACTTACCTAATCCAAGAGGTCCGAAGTCCGGGGTAGCGGGATTGTCCGAAAGGGTTACCGCTACCCCGGAACATAAAGGGCTAAGGAAGGAACACGGGTGGGTTTTAGTCAGTAAGAGTTTGACACTCCCTTCCACTTCACCGAGAGCGGGAGGAGTCATTTGATGATTTCCGATCCACAAAAAAAAAGAGGTCAGAAGTAGCCCTATACTGAATTTACTAAGTCGAAAACGACGACATTTTGCTCCGATTGCTACAATTAAACCAACTCACATGGTGTTCCGAGACTAATCGCGAAATAATGTAGTAATGTTTCGCAGCGTAATTCGCGCGGAATTTCGCGATGGAGGTGTACTAAGGTCCTTAAATACAATCTAATTATAAGATTGCCATTTTGAGCACGATCGCGTTTAATTACGATTAAATACGCGCAGCAGAGGGTTAAAGTCGATACCAATTTGTTTATTGTAGGATTTTCTGTTGCTTAAATGAGGCATTTCTAGGCAGTTTTCAAGGTAGGATTCGGTCAAGTTTAATTTAGTTTAAAGTCTGACTGAAATATCGTTTTTGGTTTCAGCAAATTTTCGGACGAAAATAATATCCATTTACGACAACTTTCGTTTTCGCATCAGATTCTTTGAAATGATTAAGTAGATAATAGATACCTATGTCTCTAAAAAAAAGTATAATGCTTTGTGTTTTGTTTAAATAGTTATATTTATAATGCCTAAAAAATTGGACACTGTGCAATTGTTGTCTATCAACAAACAAACATAAATGTTTTTCGTTTTCGGTTTTCGGCCAAAAACAAAACATTTAATGTCGTTCAGTATCTAGTGTATATATGTAGTTTAATGTTGACTCTTAATTTAGTAGAGTACCTACAGCTTCGTCGGTGCACTGAGCATTCCGTGAGTTCGATGCTTGAGTCATGCCAATTGTTTTTTGAGATTCCCAGTAGAAACTTCCCATTAGCAGCGCGGCGTCCAGATTTGTGCCCGTTCTGTAGCAATAGGCTTGCTTTAATTAGTCTTAAGCATAATCGGGAAAATGGGGGTCTACTACCTATTCTTCTGCCTATCTTGTCGGGAAATACTGCGTGATGTTTAGTGGAGATGTAAATAAGAACTGAAATGATGACTTGGTTGTTCCCGATTACCAGTTCAAAGAAGTAATTACCCGGTCAAGCTCCGTGCGTAACCTATGTAGTACGATACAATAGAAAATCAATTGTGTCTCATCAGCGGAGCTCAATGAGTTAATTACTTAATAGAATGGGGTTTTGTAGTTACTGCCTACCACCATGGGAAGAAGGGCATTGGATTTTTAAACCTTGCTCCGTAAACGAATTAGTGATTTTAGACTTGCAAGATAACATTAAGTATCCATCCTCTTGAAAGTATTACGCTTAGGGACGAGCTGGTACAAATTTGTATCGCTTGTAATACAAAACATGTGTTTCAGCTCGACCTAATGAAGTTAACAACATCCACGTCTGAAAAAAATATGTTCAATTCTTTGTTGTAAAAACTTTGTAATACAATCAACCTACATCAGAAATGTAATATTTCAAAATGTACGATTTTGGGACTAGTTTCAGAGTTCCTGTGACTTTGTTCCTAGATGTCGCCACTGTCGTGTGTCCTGTTCATTCAACTGCCACTGTAATCGGCTTTACTTTTCAAACGAGTTTAAACAAACGCAATTTGACTTCGTTTTCCTACCGTGCAACACTACGTTTTTACTATTTTGTACATTTTTAGAGCAGAGTGTGTTTGTCATGTTGTTAATGACTTAAAAATAGCAGACTAAAAATAGAGCTAAAAATTCTTAAAATGCATTAATTAATGTAACTTATTTTTTCGGCGTAAATAATATTTTTTCCTCTGTTGTGGAGGTGCATTATCTAAAACATATTCGGACGCAGACCAAGTTTGTATCACTCGGAAACCAATCTTTTACCGACTGCCTTTTACTAATCTATCAAAGTTAATCAATTTGGTGACACTGGCATGTCTTAGAACCAAAAATTCGAAGACATATGACCTCTACCTGCACTGGGCCCGCGTGGAGGAATACAGCCAACTCCTTCTCGAAGAGAGGAACCTATAGACCTACCAACCTCAACCTAAGGGACCTATAATATACAGGGTGAATTTTTCAAGTGGGCGCGGTTGGGCAAATCCGAAACTATGAGGACAAGCGAAATTACTTCCCAGAATTCGATCCTTATATGGGACACTATCGAATGGTGTAATAATACAGTGTGTGTTTTTTTTTTCAAATTCAACAGGTTCGATTCCTGGCTAGAAATATTGATTTTTCAAAAATCCAATGATGCAGTTTTAGTTTTCATCAAAATCGAGCCCGCGACTCCTTTGAGTACTTTTCGCTATTCCTCATAATTTAGAATTTGGCCATCCACGCCCACTTGGAAAATTCACCCTGTATAACCTAACCTAATAAAAAAAAAAAAACTCAATTATACTTAACGCTACACGGGGGTACGAACCCAGGACCCCATGCTCAGATCTTACAACATAAAATAAGGTGCAAGCGAGAGCGCGGAACAAGCGATAGAAAGGCACGATCGGATGTTTTCTTATGACGTTATCACGAAAAATTATCGTCCGTAACCCGACTTTACAGACAACCAATGTTACTTTTTCAATAAGCTTCGCCCCCTATTACAATGGGACTTAAACATATGTAATTAGCAAAATGTTGATGTACAGACGCCAGCACATCAACCTACCTGAAACTGTCACATTTTCCCAATCAACTTTGAACCTTATGCTTTAGTGATAAAGTTGAAAATCGATTAAACAAATTTGACAGATTGTAGTAGGTTGATGTGCTGGCGTCTGTACTAGGCACACCTCTGCCCAACCTTTCGGGTATTACCGGTGTCACGTTTTACTGTTATTTTCTCGTATAGCCATTGAATTCCTTAAACTAAAAGGTAACGTAACTCCACACTAGTGTCAGTTCAATCAGCTAGAATGCATTATATCACTGACATCGATCTCTAAAGCCTTCACAGCTTTCTGACCTCGGCGATAAGCTTCTTACAAATCCTTTCCACTACTTACTTATAATGTTCCTGAATACAGATATTTTGGGAGATTACCATTTTTTACCGGATTTTATGGCGAAAAGTAGCATATATATGTAGCGTGATATTTTATTGTATTCTTGATCTATTTGGCTGAGGCTACATTAGGTCGCGACGCGACTTGCGACACATGAGCGATTAAAACAAATACATTAATGCTTACGTATATGGCTACACCGTACATCAAATATTATCTACTAGCGATCTTTGATTTCTATATGCGATAGGAACAACATTACTGTAATCACGGCATCGGCTACATCAACATATAAGCGAAATTGAAGCGAATTTATTAGAAAATTTCTCACTTGCACGACTAGTTCAATAGAGCTACTAAATATGCGTGTAGCTACATTATGCGTATAGTAAACCGCGATGGATGATTTGATAGCATGTGTAATGTAGCCACGTCATCGCCGAATATACGCCGGATTTTCGCTTATAATGTAGCCATACCATGTTTTCTCGTTTCGCTCTTCCAGTCGCATAGCAAATCGCTGCCTACTACAGCCTCAGCCTTACACCCAAACGATTGGGCCCACGAGCAACTTAGTTGCCCGGCAACTTTTTTGCCTCTGACTTACACGGGAGCGACAGCAACGCTACTTTTTTGTTAAATTTTCGGTTGAGCGGCAACTGGCTAACCGCCAAATTTTTTGAAGCTGTGCGCGCACTTACTGTAACCAATAGACGGGCGACAGTTGCGTTCAAACCCGCGGATAAAAAATGTCTCCCAGCTGTCGCGTCGCTACTTGCGCGCACTTTCATACAAACCCGTAGACTTGATGTGAGAGACAAATTAGTTGCGGAGACAAAAGTTGCTCGTGTGCGCTCTCTCAAGATAAGATCTCTGTTTACAATGTAGTATATCAGCCTATAATGTTCCCACTGCTGGGACACAGGCCTCCTTACTGTGAGAGGGAGTGGGCCGTAATCCACCACGCGGGCCCAGTGCGGGTTGGTAGATGCCACATGTCTTCGAATTTTTGGTTTTAGGACATGCCGGTTTCCTCAAGATGTTTTTCTTCACCGTTTTGAGAGCAATAGTGATGAAATAATTTACACAAAGTAAAGCGCCTGTCAGGGACCGAATAACTCGTAAGTCGCGGCCGTTACCACTGGGCCACCACAGCTCCGCCCCGCTCCGTTCCGCTCTGCTGTTTACAATGTATACTCGAATATTTTGCATTAATCATGATAAGGTGGCGCAGTGACAGAATAATTTATTTCAGCACAAAGGGTCGCGGGATTGATTCTGTTGAACAAACGCTTGTATCGCCTTCTTTAAGTAGATGTTTGACTCGCATACCATAACCAGCCTACCTGGACTCGGGACTAACATATACAGGAAACATTCGGAAGGGATTTATGGATATTCTAAAAGCTTATATAGTTATAGCTGTTTGTGGCTTACACAGACAGCATTGATATTATAAGCATTTAGAATTTCTTATACCATTAAATTATCATCATCCAATCGGGGTCGACATCACAAAAGGTCCTTTTTCTTCCATAAATCTCTGTCAGTCGTCATTTCAGTTTTCACTTTCTGCTCTGAATCTCTCTCTAAATCTAAATCACTAATAATATATTCTTAGATACTCCTTCTTCCCACCTACACGATTCGAGTGACAGCTTATAAGAAAAAAAAGCATGGTACGCTGTCAATGGGTGCTGGGTCGGCTTGCGGTTTGGCTTCGGATGCAACGGGCGTATTCTAGGGACGTTATAGTGTTGATTGGGGTCGTGTTATATAATTCTTATGCACTTGTTATTTACCTATGTGCTTGTTGCTACTTAAAAATGATTTGTAAGAAATATAAATTTGTAAGTAGGTTACTTGGTAATTTGTTTTTCAATATATTCCGCTTCTGGTTTCTAAGAATATACAGACAGACCAGACAGATACAGACATGATTACATAATTTAAAAAGCTAACAATCTTAAAATAATAATATGTACAAGTATATAAAAAGGGAGGGAAAATAATCAAAGGGCATCAAAAAATTCGTCCGCATCACTGTCAACGGGAAACGTGCCCAAAAGGCTGGCAGCATTGCCACGTTGTATGGCAATGCTGATTCTTTGGCCAAAAAATAGGCCAGCCCTCTGGTCACGTGATGAGTCGACCAACCGCTTGGCGATGTCTCGGAATACTAAGTGGGCACTCGGGCCCCATGGCCCTAGTGTTTCAACCCCAAACGGCTCAAATATGTAAGTTCCAAAGAGATTGGAGTATTTGTGCCGTTTGAGATTTTCCGCACCTGCAGCAGCCGCCCCAGCACAGCTTACCGTGCTTGGAAGATGTAATGGCGCAAGGGTGTCGACACACGTTGCATCCCACACCAAAGGCCTACCTACCTTCCAATGCATTATGGTCATCCCGTCTGGTCTCTTACCATCGTCGCGTTCCAAACCATTGGATTCTAAAACAGCTGGCACCCCAGCGGTGACAAGAGCACGACGGATGATGTCATTGATGCTGGCATGCCGTGCTATCCGGCCTGCGCTTTTAAATGATTGATTGCGCTACATGATTAAATATCTCCAAGCTATTTCATACACACGCATCAGCTAATTAGCTGCTAGGGTGTCTAACCAAATAATAATAATGGATTTGCAATCACTGTACTTAATCACGCCCTTCAATTTTTTTTCGCGTGCTTTAATTTTTTTTTAAGAATGACCAACCGATTAGGTGGTCGCCTGCTTAACCGTGCTTGCCCGTGGATGCCTCAATACATTAAGGCCTCCAGCCAGGGCTTAGACAACTTAAAAACTAAGCGACTACACGCTAAGGACACCACCTGTGGGGTACGGACCTCGGCTTAGGGCGTCGCTGGGAGAGGGCAGCAAGGGACAGGCTGGATCGGAATTAATATACTGAGAAGAGTGTGCTCACATTCTATTATAATAACGTTTCCATGACAATCAAGTCAAGTTACTCCGTTATTGTGTTTCAAAGGTGTCACAAAGAAACAGAAACGAGGCTACGAGTATATTGGAACATTGACCCATTAGTAGATAGGTCAGAATTGAGTTACAGATTTTTTGAAGTGAAAACTTCTTTAGCGGCGTTGTACACTTTTTTTGTAATGGGTAAAAAATGTTAAACTCGCGTCAGGACACGTGACCTGATCAAAAATTCGTAAGACGGATGGAGAGTAGACAGCCGGCGCGGCGTAGGAGAGGAAGTATCCCCTTCTCTTTCCACGGCGCGGCGAAAATGTATGCCTGCTGTTTCGTTCAGGCGGCGCAGGGCGCTTGCGCGAATGTTCGTGTGTGTTTATGTTACGTCGTGCCACGCGCATCCATGGATGGTGACAGCTTATGGCTCGACCGTCTGTGTAGTGGCCACACTATTCGTAAAATTCGTGTATATAAAGTGTTTAAAATATGGAAATTGAACAAAGTGCATCTATTAATGAAAAATCTCAAAAATGCACAACGTTAATATTCAAGTTTTCACTTCTGCCGGCACTCCCGGAGTGCAACCCGTCTTTTTTTTTACTCAGATCTCATCAATAGTTAATCATAGTCGTTTAAAATAATTAATAGTCAAATCAAATCAGTTTTAATTTTATGCGTCAACAAGTAGGATAAGTCCTCATAGTAAGACCTTCTTTTGCGATGTCCCAAAAATCGTCTTTCTTGAGTTATGTCAGTATTCCATTAAGCATGCGAATTATTTTGACGCGGTATGGCGTTGTCATCATTTTCATTACTGCCGTCACTGTGGCCGCTTTTCGTGGCATTCTCTAAACAATTACTTTCAATTGTTTTTTACGCAGTCCTTGTCGTAAGACGCGTGTCGTTTGAGCGTGCAGCTCGTGGCCACAGGGTTGGATCGATTGGTCATCAAACTCGTATGTAGCCCATAATTACCTATCTCAGCCGATAGTTTGACACCACATCATAATGCATCCTTAGGTAACAACACCTACTCGCCTACCCACCAAACTTGCAGTGATGACGTCACGTTGGCCCACGAATGAAGTTCAGGAACTCCATTAAAAGTGTGATATTGTTAGTAGCAGTATTGCACGATTACATTGTAGGAAACTGATGCACGTGTTCGGTTAAAAGTTTTTGACGTTCACGATTTGGGAATTAAAGTGATGGAGTTTTTCTTTTTGGATTAAAACTCTAGATTGTGTTAGTTCTGAATAAGTTTGTACCAAGCAATTTTTTTGTCTCTTAAATCTTGAATGTTAGGCAACTCTGATGTCCTTCTATCTACTTACCTAGACTTAAATTTTTGTCCAGAAAGCGCATTATGGCGTAATGGAAACTCTCATGTTTATTTTACTTAAAGCAGCCTAACTTCTTGAAAGATTCAGCTTTCCGAAAGCAGTCTTTCGCATCTGTTAGGTACAGACGCCAGCACATCAAGCTACTACAATCTGTCAAATTTCTTTAATAGATTTTCAACTTTATCGCTGAAGTATAAGGTTCAAAGTTGATTGGGAAAATTTGACAGTTTCGGGTAGTTTGATGTACTGGCGTCTGTACTACAATAAATAAATCTCTCAGCCTATCGCAGTCCACTGCTGGGCATAGGCCTCTCCCAGGGTGCGCTACAACACCCTGTCCTCCGCTCCGCCTTCCGCATCCAGTCCGTCCCTCTTAAGGTCGTCGGTTAAAGAAATATTGCCAACTGCGAACTCTTTCGATTTTTTTACGGCTTCATAAAAATAAACGTACCTACTCAAATTTTCGTCTATGACCACCAAAGATGTATGCCTACCACTTTTCAGATACTAAGACCCCAATGTCATAAATTCATAAAATCAAATGTAATAAACCATCCAGGTCCAAGTTAACGAATCGGTTGGGTTAGACGCTGTCAAAGTTGCTCAGTAACAATCAGATAGCTACATAATTTATACGCTGCCCTACCGACACCGTCCGTGGTACTTATTGGCACTTTATGGCACTTGGCCACTCACCAATTAAATTCCGGAATAGATTATAATTGATGATTCGTGGGTAGGTTATCTTTAAAAGTTAGAGCTCCGTCTCAAGGCTCTGTCTCGAAGATATATTTTCTCTACGACGCACCGTTTTAAAGATATTAGCGAAAAACTCAAAATTGCGAACTTTTATCCCCCCCCCACTCCGGCTCACCTCCTAGACGCGGGGAATTTAGTATGTTTACTTCCTAAGCACACTAAACAACTTTCTGAAGAAATCGCTTAAGACCTAGGTCACGCACTCTACAACTCCTTTGTTAAGTGGACTACATAGGGTCGTAGCCATAGATACATGATTTCTATGGTCGTAGCATTATGCTGAGCGATGGCCGTTTTGCGTGGATGTGACGCATGTTTTCCCCCAACTTGTTATTTTTGGAGTTTTTGTTCTTTCTTTGCGTCATGATTACCGCAACGCAATAAAATTATTTTCTTTCTTTTGTTTTTCCAAATGAAAGAACATTGATTGAAATTCTTGGTTACCTAACTACCAAAAACTACTCTTCATATTTATGATGAATGTTATATTGTCAGAGAAATAATTTTGAAGTAAATTGGCTCATCATCTGCCTAGCCTCTTCCCAACTATGTTGGGGTCGGCTTCCAGTCTAGCCGGTGCAGCTGAATACCAGTATTTTACATGGAGCGACTGCCTATCTGACCTCCACAACCCAGTGCCCGGGTAATACGATACCCCTTGGCAAAACTGGCTGTCAGACTTTCGGGCTTCTGACGACCCGTAACGACTGTCAAAGATCCACGAATGACAGCCGACCAACGGCTTAACGTGCTTTCTGAGGTGCGGAAGCAAATTTTAAGCAAATTTACTACCAACATAAATTGTCCGTATATTCAAATCACGCCTGATATTATTTGACAGTTGTATGTAATGCCTGTAATACGGCAAATTGACGTAACTAGTTAGTCAATCTGCTTAACATTCAATTTCCCTGACTGTACAATGTACAGTCAGCAAAAGAAATAAGTATGCAGGATCGTTGGATATAGTCGAAGTTTAGTAAGAAAAAGATGGATGTTCTCGAATAAAATTTAATTTTATTAATAGAAAACAAACAGCTCATTTTACCAAATTAAATTTCAGTCGACAACATCCGTCGGTTTCTTACTAAACTTCAACTGTATCCGACGATCCTAGATACTTATTTCTTTTGTTGACTGTACATACATTACTATGACATGGCTAATTAATGTAGGGTGTCAATCTTCTAAACATTAAATTTCCCTGGCTGTACATTTAAAGGTCCAAAAAGGCGATGATGAGCTTATTTAGTAGACCAAAGAAAAACAACAAAATACTTAAAAACATCGTTCTTTTAACAATTAATAGAACCGTTAGCGGCAAAAGTTGAAAGATAAAGTATCAAAATGGCGGTTAATTTTAATAAACTTTTGGATTGAGTTTGTTTTTTAATTCAGCCTTTGATATAAGTTTACATTTTCTAAAAGAGCTTTAAAAATAAAAAGAGTTCGTTTTCAGTGGTTAAATATTTTCATAAGTATTATTGTGTAAAGCATGTTTTGGGGCTCTTTGCGTATTCAAATTACTAAGTACTACTGACCCCTATGATCTATGGACAGAAAATGATGTGCCCTCGGAGGACCCCGCGATACTCGAATGAACACACACTCGTAATAATAGAAAGGGTCATCGTAGGGTCAGAGAAAGAAACTGAATTTAATACGCGCTTTAACAACAGAGCCATCTAGTAGGTATACGTTTTTAGAAACTCTCATAAAGTTGTCGCCATCTTGAATTTTCATATTGACCTCGCTATCGGCTTTAGCACCCTCGAAAACAATGAAAACGGCTTCCACGATGAAAAATTTGTAAACACAGCCGCCATGTTGGATTATTATTTTAACCCACTACTGGCTTCAGCATCTTCGAAAACGATGAAAATTATATCTTGCTCAATTATCTCTTTCTATCTCTTAACTCTCTATCATGGGAGAGAGACAAAGTCGCATGGAGGGGGTATAGAAATCGTCACGTAACCAAAAATCGTCATAACGCTAAAGCGCGCGCGCGGGTTTTAGCGATTTCTAAAAGTTTACTCCTTCCAAAAGCTGCGTTAAATAATTTCGTTCCAAAAAGTTGCCTTTTTAACTCGCTTATATTATTACCTTTACCTGTAACTTGACTAAACAATATAGAAAACTTGGTCGAGATTATTTCCAGTTAAGTTCTATTGTTTAATTTAATGTTTTAGTAAGAGTTTTATCAAAGGCCATGAAGAAGACACTGTCCCTATTTACCCCCGAAATCTCCAGGTCAGGGTCGAAAAGTAACTCTTTACTAAAGCCTGGCCACTTCCACCTTGTCCCAATTGTGAGCTCAATAACAGAAAATACTTTATTAACTTTAAAAACGCTTTATTATTATTGTAGAAGAAAAAAGAACATTGAAGAACTCAGTTAGTTTCTTCTTTTATATTTATAGATTATTGTTTCAAAAATAAGTGCATTTTTTTTTGTTGACTTTATCTTTAAAGTACTTGTAATTTGGCACGAATCACAACTTTAATAGTGATATGGGACAAACTAAGATTTTTTTGGAATGTGGGACCAAACTTCGGGACGAACGAAGAATAAATCATAAAAATCGAGTGTGACATCCGAACGGATAAACATCAAAGTTCTGGTAGTCGTCATGACCCCATATTAACCGGCCCATTTTACTAGAATCGAGAATGGAAAAGATGTGTAATTTAAATTCAATATGTCCACTGTCTAAATCATTTTTGCGAGTTTATTCAATGCGCGCGTTAATCCATTACGCATTCGAACGACTGTGAAACGAACTGCCTTGATCGCAGTTCGTACAATTGGAGGTAATATACACCGTGTTCTTCACGTTATCCATAAACTTTGTCAAACGCTTCTATAGCTTTTACAAATTAAATCTAACAAAGGAAGTAGTACATAAAAAGGCTTCGTTACAAAGATATTTGTAGCTAGCTTCTGCCCGCGACTTCGTCCGCGTGAAATTTCACACTCCCTCCATTCACCCTCTTTGGGTTGGAATTTCGAAAAACACTTTCTTAGTGGATACCTACTCTTCACAAAGAACACAGACACACCCTCCACGTAACCTACGACAAACTTATTATTTGCGGTTGGTACAGTAATCGGGTCTAGGGATCGAACCGCAAAATTAAGTTTGTTTTTTATTGTATTATACTTTACCGGGTTAAAAAGTACCCAGTGTAGTGCCCAGGATATTAAAGAATAATTATACCAAGTTTCATCGTAATCGAACCGGTAGTTTTTGCGTGATGCCTGAACAAACAGACAGACAGACAGACAAAATTTTTTTAAATCACATTTTTGGGTTCGGTGTCGGTCTAGTAACACCCCCTGCCATTTATTTTTTTGATATTTTCAATGTACAGAATTTTCACTTCTACAGATTTATTATAAGTATAGATTTCATTTAATGAAATTTAATTGAGCTATGCAGTAGGAAAGGGTCTTAACTTAGTATTGACCAGTTTCAGCCCGCCAAATCTTATGAATGAAAATACGTGTCGTTGTCAATTCGGATAAAGAGGCATGCATATCGGATGATTTACGTCAAGGTATTTAGTTTGTATGAGAATTAACAAAAAATTAAAAATAAGAATTCATTAATGTCTTCATAATGAAAAATGCTTATTACCATGGTCTGAACACGGTGTATAATTAAAAGAGGCTCAGTAAGTTTAAAAAAATGGTGCTCATTATAAAATCTCAAAAAGATACGGTATACATAGGATAGGTAAGAAGCAAATTTAAATATTGATATCCCTTCCATATTGGCATAATGTTTTCCTTCACCGTTTCGTGAGGAAACCAGCATGGCCTAGAACCAGAAAATTCGAAGACATGTGACATCTACCAACCTGCACTGGGCCCACGTGGTGGATTACGACCCACTCCCTCTCACCGAGAGGAGGCCCGTGTCCCAGCAGTGGGAACATTATAGGCTGATTATGCTTATGCTACTGAAAACATATATGTAATTTAATTTCATCATTTACTGTATTATATTTATAATCAACGGTTAGTGTACGTGTTGGCAACAAACTACATTATTTCGAAGCTAAATTATTTTCGCTTTTTTACCAAAATAATTTAAAAGTACACACGACCAAAAAGCCAAATGAGCATTGATTTAGTTTGATACCCATTTATCCTGTTACCCCGAATGAGACTTAATGATAAAATACGATACATTTGGTTCCATGCAAATAACGTTATAAATCAAACGTTTTTTTTTTCATAATTACGCAGGGTATTAATTACTTGGGTGTTTTGTATCAATTAAAATCCTATTTCCATACCTACATGGTGAACAACGTATTGGCTTTCATGTCTAAATATTTTCCGTTTTTGTTTTTTTTTTTGTGAAGCTTCAGGTAGGTAGATACGTAGGTACTGCCGTGATTTTCATTGCGTAGATATACTTATTAATATAATTTCCATGATAAAAACATAGTGATTTCAATATGTTTCAATCCCTAATTTATATTTTAAATTATTATACAGGGTGTTACGGAAAGGGTATATCAATACAAACGGGTTGAAAAGCGTATCTGGTCTAGAATCTCTGTACAAAATTTCAGCTCAAAAGCATTAACTTTGAAAATGCTTAATATTTTTTTATTTCGACATCACGGCGCTGCACTGGTGCGCGGCGGCGTGATATGCGTGTACTAGGCGCACAGACAAACTACAGATAAAGGATAATGACCCTCGTAGTGCGGTGACACGTTTGTTATGATTTCAATTTAATAAACTATCGAAATAAAAAAAATATTAAGCATTTTCAAAGTTACTGCTTTTGAGCTGAAATTTTGTACAGAGATTCTAGACCAGATACACTCTTCAACCCGTTTGTATTGATATACCCTTTCCGTAACACCCTGTATAAGCACTTTTTAATTACATCCTCGTATCCAGCAGTAGAAAATTGGGTTTATTTGAGAAATGATCCGTTTCAAATATTCCAGTAGTTAGTAAGAAAGTGGCCTGCATATACATAATCAGTCTACAACGTTCCCACTGCTGGGACACGCTTCTTTGTGAGAATAAGTGGGCTATAATCGACCACGCGGGCCCAGTGCGGGTTGGTGGATGTCACATGTCTTCGAAGTAAAAATACAGGTTATAAAGTTATCTTTATATCCAATTTCGAGTTTTAACTCAATTTGGTCGAAGTCCAGGGGGGCTGCAACCGTTGAAGCAACCCTTCCCCCTCCCCCTCTCCTATATTCCTATATTCTCGCCTGTCTATCGTTCACGCTTAACCTTTCGTAATATACTTAAACGTGGATCCACGCTAGACGCAATGGCTTTTTAATTGTGTCTGTAATTACGGCATTCAATGGGTTAAAGATCTCAACCAATCGTCTAATTATTTATCAAACGAATAATTTGTCAAGTATCGACGAAAATGTGCTATCATTTGCTCAAGGGAGTACTCAAAACACATCCCCGTTTTCGAAATAAAAACCTCCATTTTCGTTTTGCAACTTTTCCCGCAACGACCACCTACGCGTAAAACTAATTCGAGTTGGTTGTCCAACTTGCTCCTAGTCCAACATTTAGTGGCAGTTCCACCATACTACAATTAACAATAGGCTACAGACGTACCAACTTTGTGGGCACAATTGTACACCATATTGTTGAATCCAACAGCGGTAATTCCCCTAATTCCCAAGGAAGAGTATAATGTTCTAAACCCACATTTCGCTGATTGTGAATTAGATCCTTTGTAATTGTAGGCTAGTCTGGACCATTTATTGTAGAAGATTCCATCTCATATGGGCCTAGACAGAGGAAAAAAAACGGAAGAATCCGTATTTAGTAATTAACTGATCGTACTATTACAATGATCACTCTATACACACGTACTCACCACTATTTTTTTACACTAGATTTAAGCACATAATTTTTCCCCTTAAAAATAAGTGAGTACTACTTACTTAACTGTAATCTGTATAATGAACGGATGGACGACTCCTGACCTAACACAGGTTCCACCTATCGTGGTTAGTGGTGGCCATTGATCAAATCTCAGTGCCCGAAACTGTCAAATTTTTCCAATAAATTTTGAACCTTATGCTTTAGCGTTAAAGTTGAAAATCTATCAAAGAAATTTGACAGAAAAATTGCGAAAACCGTAAATTTTTAGTTACATCATGTAATAAAAAAAAATTGAAAATTTTAAAGTTACTACTTCTTTTCTCATGAACGCGTAGAGGTATTAAATCAATTGAAATTAATATCAAATACTCAGGTCTATAATACATTTAAGCTGTAACAAAATCAAACTTCTATGTCAACGCAATCAAAAGAAACGGCAATTTAAGCCGCATATTTTCAAACTCGTAACTACTCGCAAGGGAATCAAAACCTAAAGGGTACTTCCAGTCGACCTAGCATCTTGAAATTTGGCATGAAGCAATGTTTTATAGCACACATAAAGGAAAAATTCCGAAAACCTTAAATTTTTATACGGAACCCTCGGTGCGCGAGTCCGACTCGCACTTGGCCGGTTTTTTTAGGGTTCTAGTGCTTATAAAAATAATGTATCATCAAAAAGGAAAACATAGGGACATACAAGTAGTTAATATTTATTATTCTGTAAAAAAATCGTTGCTTTATGGTCGTTAACCAGAAAGAAAATAGGCGAGAGCGTTTCTATAGAGAATAGACCACCCAAATTTCCTCTTATTTAGAGACTGTCACATAGGTATGGGTCACAGAGACCACGGTCTTCAAATCCAATTTGTTTTTGCGGCATTTTAACGACTACCAACCGGTCAAGTATATCTCTACAAGAAAATTCTAGTGCGAGGGTAAAATTGGAACTATCTACGTCATTTGTTTTATGAATAAGTACATTTCCAGTGACATTTCATAAAACAATTGCACAAATGTTTACCAACAACGGCTTGTCAACGACATTTGAGCGCCATACGATCGTTCGATCGTGTAGGAAGCCCTAAAATTTTCCACGTATTTCAAATAATAATAAAATCTCTAAAAATATCATTTTTTAAGGTGCCTTTACCTTACTCCTCAAATAAGATTGTCATAATGTCTTTATTATGAAAAATGTATGTTTTATGTACGAGTATGTTTTTCCTAAAGCAATCCTGAGTACGATTCTGAGTACCTAATTATTTTAAGAAAATATATATTATTTGTGTGTTAGCAGACGTTACCTTTGTACTTACCTAATTTATAAAATGTTATGTGATAATTCGGATATCTTATGTTGTCTATTTTTACATGTAGACTTTTATTCTTATTTCAAAGCAGATACTTAGCCCACGTAGTATATCAAAAATTGGAGGGATTACATTTGTCATTGACAAAGGACATTTTCCGTGGAAGTCTTTTAACCTACAGACATCATAGGGCCACAAACAACTGCTGCATAACATGACATTCAAATTGCGTCACCATCACTACACACTACTTATAAAATCTCAGCTTATTGAGGTATATCGGTTGACAGAGAGACGCCATTACCTGTGGGCGTAGCATCACCTATAGATAAGAATAGTCTTCAAAAGAAATCAATACTTTGTGAAAACAAGTACCTATTTTGAATTGAGAAATAGGGTCCGGGTCCATTTGGTTTTTCGCGACATCGCCCAGCGTCTGTTTGAGACTTCACGTGTTCGGCTGGCCTATTCTTTGGCAAAATCAGCATCGCCATACAACTTGGCAATGCTGTCAACGCATATGTGCATATAGATAGATAAAACGTTTATTTAGTGCAACAAAAGACACAATACAGGCATTAAAAAAAAACATCAAAAAAGGTGAGAAAATAAAAACAAAGATTAAAAAGATAAATTGACCCATAGACACCTCATCTGACATTTATAACGGTCGAACACTACTGGGCGGTGTGTGTCTCATGGTTGCACCAAATAGGAGTCCAGCTCAGCATATGCCAGGTACAATACCTGACGCATATGTGTCAAAGATTACCTATTAGAGCCAAAGCACACACGCTACTTTCTGCATCGGCGATCGGCAATTTTGCGGCTGTATCGATGCTGCATCGCGTTTTGGCGACTCTCTGCGTTCGGACGCGGTATCGAAATCGCGCGTTTTAACGACTGCTCCGATGCTGCATCGCGTTTTGGCGACTCTCTGCGTTCGGACGTGGTATCGGAATCGCGCGTTTTAGCGACTGCTCCGATGCTGGCGCAAATGCCAAATCGCTGCGACCGGCATCCGAATGTGTGCGGAGTGCAGCGTTCAGCCGCTGTATCGAGCTTCCGAAAAGCGACTGAATCGCCGCGGTTGGCGTTTTTAAGTGTGCGGTGTGGAATGCTTGGTCGCTGCATTTAGCTTCTAAAAAGAAGCAGCTGAATCGCCGATCGCCGATGCAAAAAGTAGCGTGTGTGCTTTGGCCCTTAATAGCCAAGACATAGAGGAAGCGCTGTCATTAGATGGCAATGTCGAGGAAATCGTTCGCGCCCGCTAAACGAGCAGTCATACATTTAGTGCCGATTGCCAATTAATAGTTTACCGTTGTTGAGTGTTTTGGTGATGTAGTTGTAAATGTAAAAGATAGTGTCACTGTTTGTTTGGTAGTAAACTATTTTTATGGTATCGAAATCGGGAAAACGAAATACAGGATGTAAAAAGACACATTATAGAGTCGTTTCCATACAATCTGTACATCAAACATTGACCAAAAATAGTTGCTGCGAAACGACTTTTATTTTAGCTGTAGGCTGTAGCACGCAATGTAAACGCACGTAATAATTGTGCTTATGGGAGTATGCAAGCCGCATAGGGTTCGTGGGGTTATTTAAAGATAATTTTTAATATTTAAAATTTAATTTCGTACAAAAACATCAGAAATAAAGTTGGAACTTTGACCTTCATTATCTTCGTATCCGCCCTCTGGTTCCGGTATGTTCCAGTATAAATAAAATTATCACAATGACGGGAAGAACGAGTGGTTTTTTAACCGACTTCAGGTTCTTATCTTAGGTCATCGTCTTTTTACGCCCATTAGATAATTTCTCGTCTATAGGCTTCTTCTGTTAATCCTTCACACTAAGCTTGTACTAGGTGAGCGCTCAAGTCCAATCGCATGGTGAAATCACAACCTGCTTATGGGTTTCTGCGGCTTAATATTTTTTTAAACAGTATTTCTTTTTAAACAATATATTATTTGTCTTCTTTAGCGCGCTCGCACACGGCATCATTTTTGTAGGTTATACAATCGGTCAGATTATTTCGCCCTACTTATGTTATTTAGACCGACTTTTTGTAGGACTTGTGCGTTGCACTATTGCCATCAGTACGTTCCATTTTTCTCCTACAAAAAATCGGTCACCGATTATCGGACGTGGGCGGGCAGCCTTAAAAGATGTGGAGAATGTGGAGACGACAATATACGACAGTAAATTAAGACACAGGCGATGCTAATGGATAGGAGTAGATATTTTGAAAATAATTATCAAATAAATGCTAACATAAAAAAGGTTTTTTTTTAAACAAAATAATAGCACAGTAGACAGATTCATATTTATACTGTGATAATAGTCTAGTAATGGACCGGCTTCGGGTTTTACCAATCAGCTGACTAGCAATGGATGTTCCCAGTCTGCATATAAAAACTCAATAAAATATTATTTGATTGAGTTTTTATATGCAGACTGGGAACATCATTAGATCTATATCCCTAGGTACAGAGGCCAGCATATCAAGCTACCCCAATCTGTCAAATTTTCCCTATTGAATATGAACCTTATCACTTCGTAATAAAGTTGAAAATCTATCAAAGAAATCTGACACATTGGGGTAGCTTGATGTCCAGAGCCCTGATTCACAACCATACGACAGGCTATCGTATCGAAAACCTGACATTAGAATAACCTGATTGGATTTCCCGTCGACAGCAAAAGCTGTTGGAAGAATAGCGGGCGTCTATCTGGTTTAAACTGACAAAATTTTCGGGTTTTGGACTTGTGAACAGCGCTTAGAAGACTCCTACGATAACAATGATTAATGTTCGATACGATACGGAAGCGTATCGAGTGTTTGTGAATAGCTATGCTGGCGTCTGTACTAAGTTTAATTTATTGTATTGTCATCTCCACTTTTTATAAGTCAACGTCATCTCATAGCCTTCCCAATGTCCAGATCAACAGATTTTCATGGTAGCTGACTCTTGCACAAGGCTAGAGAGATATTAGCGCCGATTCCCTTGTTCACAAACTAAACTAAATTTAAGTTCAGTGCATCTTGCTCTTTCTATTTCATTAAGAAAAGGACAGAAAATAAATATTAGTTTAGTCCTGTCAAATCAAGATACTCCATAGACAAGTTTAGACGTGATTAAAAAATTGGCTATTAAAAATACGTCAATTAACTAATTTGACAGGTCTAAACTAATATTTATCTACTGTCCTTTTCTCCATGAAATAGAAAGAAAAAGATGCACTGAAATTAAATTTAGTTTAGTTTGTGAACAAGGGAATCGGCGCCATTATCCCACAAATCTAGTGATCCATAAGGGATGTACCCTTTGGATCACGTGGCTGATATCAGGCTAAAATTAGGTATATTCGGTTTTATTTTCTGACAGACAATGACCGACATCGCTCCTATAGCTATAAAGTATACCATACTAGCTACGCCCCGCGGTTTCACCCGCATAAGTGTCGATCCCGTGGGAATATCGGGATAAAAACTATCCTATGTCCTTCCCCGGGACTCAAACTATCTCTATACCAAATTTCATCTAAATTGGTTGAGTCGTTTAGGCGTGTTTCGAATTTATAATATTAGTAAGTATACTAAGGAATGGATAGCACGCTGCGACCCGTTGCGGCCCACTATACAAATGTTAAATACAAAAAAAAAAAAGACGGCTTGCACTCCGGGAGTGCCGGCAGAAGTGAAAACTTGAATATTAACGTTGAAATAAATCAATTATGAATTGAATTAATATAACTAATTTTTTTTCACTATTTCTGCGTCACTTTTTTCATTAATCGATGCACTTTGTTCAATTTCCATATTTTAAACACTTTATAGTATACACGAATTTTACGAATACACAGCAGTGTGGCTACTACACAGACGGTCGAGCCATCAGCCATCCATCCATCTATCCATCCATTATCGTGTCTCACTTGGTTCACTTCGGTTGGCGCCGCCGTAGAAAGAGGGGGGGGGGAATCTCTCCTGACGGTCACGTGTCCTGACGCGATGTCCTGACGCGAGTTTAACATTTTTTACCCATTACAAAAAGTGTGCAACGCCGCTAAAGAAGTTTTCACTTCAAAAAAACACAAAGCCTGTATTTAGTTTATGCCACCGACTTCCAAAATTAAAGATAAATTTCAATTTGTAGTGTTTTTAGAAACTCGGTTGTTGTTCTTCTTTTTTAAGTTTTTTAGTTTTTAGTTAAAAAAACAATTGCCGGAGATATTGTGTAACATATAAAACAATACAGTCTAATTGAGAGCCTCCTCCTTTTTGAAGACGGTTAAAATTTTGTTAAAGTGATTTTTGCAATGCGTTGCGGTCCGCCTAAATGTGCGTGAGTAGGTAGGTAGGTATTAGGTATCTATTACGTAAATACGGTGGTGAGAGAAAGGATCGGACACCCGCTGTCTTGGATGTAGGTGACAGGATGTTTTTTTGGTTATGTTATTGGCTTGTTCCGTGTAGATATTATGGCAATTAGCAAGATTCTTTTGTAACTGACTTGTCAAATTTTTATTGTTCAACAGTGGAATATTTCGCTTATTGAGTAGGAAAAACGAGGAGTGATAGCCAAGTGGTTACGGCCCCGATTACGACTTGTAGGGTGTGTGTTCGAACCCAGACTGGCGATTTTGTGTAAATTATTTCATCACCACTGCTCTCGAAACGGTGAAGGAAAACATTTTGAGGAAACCGGCATGTCCTAGAACCGAAAATTCGACGACATGTGACATCTACCAACCTACACTGGGCCCGTGTGGTGGATAACGGCCCACTCCTTCTCACCGAGAGGGGGCCTGTGTCCCAGCAGTGGGAACACTACAGGCTGATTATGCTAATTAACATGATTAGACAATAAGATTTTTTGTTTGTACTCAATACGAGTTTGGGCAAACGACACTAATGTATAAATTACCATATACATAGTATTTTTTTAATATTATAGAACTGCACGTCAAAAAGAACACATATTAAAAAAAAAAGTTTTTAATTTCATGTTTATCGACACTATGAGTCTTTGGTCAACTGGACCCACTCGGACCTATTGTTTATTAAATTATTTCTATTGCACATTTCCATAATGAATGATTAAATTACAACAATCTTGAACACAAAACTCATCATCTCATCATCTGCCTAGCCTTTTTCCAACTATGTTGGGGTTGGCTTCCAGTCCAACCGGATGCAGCTGAATACCAGTATTTTACGTGGAGTGACTGCCTATCTGACCGCCACAACCCAGTTACTGGGTAATACGATACCCCTTGGTAAGACTGGTTGTCAGTCTTTCGGGCTTCTGACGACCCGTAACGACTGTCAAATAACCACGAATGACAGCCGGGACCAACGGGTCTTGGTATGTAAAGATGGTCACCCATCCACGGACCAGCCGCGGCAAGCGTAGCTAAATCTGATCGATCGACCCGTGTGGCTGTTATTACTTAGCCACAAGCCCCACAAACACAAACCTATCGCACTTAAAAATACATTAATAGTTTTAATGCACTAAAGCAACATTTACAAAATAAGACACCCTTAACTGTGCGTTGCGAACATTTTGGCACACAACCCTAAAATGCCGATGAAAAGTAAGTAAAAAAATAATAATATCCGACAGGTAAAATGGAGCCCGCCATGTCCCGGGGGACTGGGGACTAATAGATACCTCAAGCCCCAACCTCTGCGATATAAACCGATTTGTGCACAAAATGGACCATTGGTCAGAGGATTGGTTTGTAAGCTTTTAGGATTAAAAGTGTGTGCTGGCAGTTTCTTATTTAGAAGGTGTGATGAAATTCAGTTGATTGGGGGCCTGAAGGACCGCGGGGGAATAGGTTAGGTTATGAGCTGAATGAACATTGGTCATGAAAAATTTAATTGTATTTTCATTCGTGGGTCACATTGAGCGCTGTGCAACAGACACAATTAAAATCTATAATTGTTCTGTGATTTCACCGAACATCTTTGTTAGCAATATCGGCGGGACGCGTTGACCTAATTTTATTACTTACTGTCTGCGGCCCGCGGTTTCACCCGCGTAAATGTCGATCCCGTGGGAATATTGGAATAAAAAGTAGCCTATATGTTAATCTAGGGTGTCAGCTACCTCCATACAAAATTGTATCAAAATTGGCCCAGTCGTTTGAGCGTGAAGAAGTAACAAACATATAAACACACACACGCACTCACAAACTTTCGCCTTTATAATAGTGTGATTATATTATTATTTTATATTAGACTAGCTTCTGTCTGCGTGAAATTTCTTGTTCCCCCGACCCGCCCCGTCGCATCGCATCGCCCGACCGCTCTATTACTTCGTCTTTGCTTAGCGTTCTCTCTGATTTTTTTTTTGAAGTGAAAACTTCTTTTGGCGCGTTGGGCAATTGCACTGTTACTGTAACCGACACCGCTTCGGATGTGTTCGGCTGTCCTCGGGATGTACTCGGTTTTAATGTATATCCGATATGTCAGTGAGTGATGGCAAAGTATTCTGTTTGTGTTTTGTTTTTACTTCTGTTGGTACTCCCGGAGTGCCACTTTTTTTTATTTTACACGGCTCCTAAGCATCCTAGTATGTTATTAAATAGCCTTCCACAAGAATTGGACTATGAAATGCAAAACTATTTTTTTAAATCGGACCGGTAGTTCCAGAGATTAACGCGTTCAAACAAACAAAAAAAAAACTTGAAATAATATTTATATTATTATTTCTTTTATTTATCAATTTACATATTTAATTACATTTTTAAATATTTATTCAAATGTAAAAAATAAGAATAAAAAACATTTAAAAATATAAAAAACAGTAGTCCGCCGGTGTCGGGAGCAGGGTCCAAGCTACCGGTGGTTAGGGCTCCAGAGACGGGAACCTCCTCACAGTGCGAGCCGTATCGAGGAGTACTGCCTTCTGAATCAGGCCCTTGATCCAACCGCCTAACAGGAGCCTCGATATTACTATTATTTATAATATATTTTTTTTATTAATACGGGCTTGTTATTTTATGGCAAAGCAGACCATAAGTTTTGAAGATTAGACGGTATTTTTGAAGGAAAAATAACCCTATGATTTGTATTGATTTGGTAATTGTCATTGCTAATAATAGCTTTGATAAATGTTAATGTAGGTATACAATCAATTGATATTCTTTTATTTGCGTGAGCTTGGTACGAGGCTGGTATTACTGAAATTATTATAATTATCACGGTTATGTGTATAAGCGTGGTAATTATAATAATTTCGGTTACGTGTGTAAACAACGAAAGCCTTTTGAAGTGAAACTTCTTTACGCACGCTTGACTTGGGGAGTAAGCTGGCGAACGCGTGACGTAGGCGTTACGAAATGTGTGATCGGGCGAGGCGAACGGGAGTTGAGTGGGGGATATAAGCAAGAGAAAGCAGTGCGCGCGCACATTTTCTTTCTCTCTTCTTCTCATAGCCAAATACGTTTGAAGTTTCACTTCAGTCGTGTGGTCATAAGCACACTCGGTTTTTTTACTAATATTATAAACAGCCTCACTAAGTTTATAAGGAGGAGAGTTTTTATGAGTAGGTTTAAGAGGATTGTGTTAGGGTATGTAGTTTCTGCTTACCCCCATGAGAAGAAGGCATGAGTTTATGTATGAATGTAAAGGCTATTCAAACTTATGTTTCAAATTAATATTATTTCAAGTTAAACAAATATCACCTTTATTGTAATTGAAAATAAGTTGATTTTGGAATGACTAGCTTTATTGAAAAAGTTATAAAAATGTTTGAACTTATAGCGTAAACTGAACTTTATGGCGTAAGATTTAAAGTTATTTTTCCATAAACTCATATTTGTTTTGCATTTTTGGCAAATAAATTGCGAATGCAGATTATGTGAAACTTTGCATGTTTTTGTTACTCAATCACACAAAAGCGGATTTGGATGAAATCTGGAACACTGATACTTAGTTTCAAACTCCTTGTCCAAGTGAATCGCATCATGAAATCTCGTGTCAAGAGAAGAGCTTATCTGGTCGTACCATCGCAAAAAGCTGCGACCTCTTGGTCGTTTACCATCCACCTTGCCGGTAACCATCAGTTGTTCGAAGAAATATAAAAAACCAAAAATACATATGACATCCGCCAACCACATATGACATTTTATCCCGGTACTACGTTCCCATGTGATATTTACCGATATCCACGCGGTCGGTGCCGCGGGAAAAAGCTAATACTGAATTAGTTACGTATCCCAAAATATCGCTTGTATGTAAATCACGCATTTCACGTCTATTAAGTTGTAACATATCCATCGGATTTACGTCGTCTGACTTCTGAGGTTTAAAGGTATAGAGTTTACCTATTACATACTGAAAACGAACCTTGGCCTTGTACAGGACTTTCACATATATTTTTTTCATTTTTATTATCTTTTGTTTTTTTATAAACTTTTGTTCTTTTTATAAATTTTTACTTTTTGTTTTCTTTTGTTTTGTTATAAATTTCGTTTCTATGATTGCGTTTAGTTTTGTTTCTGATCTCCCTATGCGTGTCCCGATAAAAACTTACCGCCTTATTCATAAAACTTATCAAACCTATTTTAGTTAAAATGGGGTTTGTCTCTTTCTTACACACAGAAATGACAACGTGACAGATAAAGACAAACGTTCTATCAACCTATTTTAGCTAAAATAGAGATAAAATAGGATTATGAATAACGGCATTAATATTTTGGTTTATTAGCCTGGAACCTGATCTAAGAAATTTTAGGAAACTGTTGCCGACTTTTTTGACACTATACAACCGTATGGCATCATAAAAACTTAAGAAATTGCCTCGTTTGTCATTTCACACAAGATTTTATTACGCTGTTATCCTGCGGTTGTAAAACTATGAACAGATTAATATAACCCACAACATCCAGACAGATTTGGCGAGTTATGTTTAAGTCCCACGTAAGAGGGCGAGCCTATTCCCATCAACCGGACACAAATCCAGACTCCGGGCTGCTGCTGAGAAATTCCAAATAGATAAACCCAATAAATGAGGCTCCCTAAATTTTACGTTAATTTGCATTAATATTCTAAAACAGTCACACGTACAATCAAAATGGAACTTTAGTATATGATTCATTGGATCTTTTTCTTTCCATGTACAAGACAGTTACGTAATTGTAACATTTTCGCTCGATTCATATTTTATTCAAAAATCATGTCTTTTTTAAAGATTATTACTTTTTTTTTTCAAGATTGCTTGGCCTTTATGTCTAAAATAAATGTTAACAGTAAGAAAATATAGTTTACTATCCAGCCACAAGATATTTTTTCTCTAGATCAATTATTACTTTAGTTATAAACAAAATAAGAATTGAGACTTACGACATTTAGTTTCGAGCTCGAACGCGATCAAAGAGCGCACGCGGTATTCAACCTTATTACGGCTATGTTAGCGTCTTTCACCATAGCGGTCTAACCGGTCTCTCATCTCTCTCTCTCATGCGTAGAAATTATTTTAGAGTGCCTGGTCTTAACCCATTCGCTACGGCGATAAAAATTACGATTATTAGCCAAGTGCTGGACTTTTCATCGCGAACGTCGATGGGCGTCCTCCGCACCTCATTAGGATAATATGGAACGCCGATTTATTATATATTTGTATTTAAAAAACAATATGCATATATTGCAAGTATAATTTCATGTGACTTGTTTTTGCAAGATAAAAACAATTAAAAAAAACGCCGATGGGCGTATTTCGCACTTTAATATTAAATCAAAAAACGCCGAAAGGCGTCTGCCGTAGCGAATGGGTTAACTTGTCCTTCAAAAGACCGAGTCGCGATGCGTTTGGATTTTTTTTTCTGGGAAATTACATAATTTTTAAACCATTCAACCTTTTGACTTAAATGTCCAGCTAGGCATTCCACTTTGCCCCACCAGTGGGGCGGCCGGTGGGGCAAAGTGGAATAATTCGAATAATTACACAATTAAATGCTCAACTTAACACAGCCAACAATAGTGTTGTAAACAGAATAATTGCACCGGAGTGGGGTACGAAAGTACCCCGTTTAATGAAAATTGTTGCATTCGACCTCTGTACCGTTTTCAGAATTAATTTTTGAATAGTTCTAGGTATACATGGTATAGGTATAATGAAAATTGTTGCATTCGACCTCGGCACCGTTTTCAGAATTAATTTTTTAATAGTTCTAGGTATATGGTATATAATGAAAATTGTTGCATTCGACCTCGGTACCGATTTCAGAATTAATTTTTGAATAGTTCTAGGTATACATGGTATATAATGAAAATTGTTGCATTCAACCTCTGTACTCAAACTCAAAGCATTTATTTCAATTAAACTAATCACTTAATATACTACTGTTTGTTGTCCCAAATGTAATAAATAAACCATTACAGGCACTTTTGAATTGTCAAAATTAATTATTAAATTAACTGTTTTCAAAGTTAATATATATCACCCTAATATTATAAAGGCGAAAGTTTGTGAGTGTGTGCGTGTGTGTGTGTGTTTATATGTTTGTTACTTCTTCATGCACAAACGGCTGGACCAATTTTGATAAAATTTTGTATGGAGGTAGCTGACACCCTGAATTAACATAATATAGGCTACTCACCCTATCACACTAATATTATAAAGGCGAAAGTTGGATTAACAATATATGGGCTACTTTTTATCCCGATATTCCTACGGGATCGACATTTACGCGGGTGAAACCGCGGGGCGCAGCTAGTAGGTTTATAAAGTTTTGAGGTTTCTTGATATATGCTTCTTCGTAGGTAGGTGTTGTAATTTTGTAACCTTTAATGATACATATCCAGTGCCTTAGGCATCTTCTGGGCACGTTCGTTCCATCATAGACCTCATCCATCGCTTTCCATCAGGCTTGATCGAGGTCAAGAGCGGGCCCATTCAGCAATAAAAAAGACAGGTTGCACTCCGGGAGTGCCGGCAGAAGTGAAAACTTGAATATTAACGTTGAAATAAATCAATTATTAATTTAATTAATAATTCTTATTTTTTTTTTTCAATATTTCTGCGTCACTTTTTTCATTAATAGATAGATGCACTTTGTTCAATTTCCATATTTTAAACACTTTCGGTGTTATTCATAAAAAAAGCCTATTGAAGGTTTAAACCATTCATTAGTTAAAATGCTCAATAGGCCTTTAAAACATTCGATAAAATTTTGTATTCATAAACGCTTCATAAACGTTCTATAACTAAAATGTCCTACAACTTCTAAATGTTGCCATTATAATGAATATATAGTTCGTAGACAGATATGCATACGAGAATATCTGTCTACGAACCGAATATTTGTGTCCATAGACATTATTACGTATGAAAAACTAATTTATTTAACCGACGAAAAAACGGAGGAGGTTATTGTCTACAGTTTCAACAGTTTTGACGCGACAACGTCATGGTCGTCATGGAAACAATATGAATAATTGAATATGTCACTCAAAGGCTACTCAAACAGTTTCAGTTGTAACTAAATCGTACTAAAGACAGTATAACTGGTCAACCTCAACGAATACACTTTGTTTCCCTTAACCTTGACATTGGCAGAATCATCGTTAAAACGATGGAGCCATTACTATAAAAAAAAAAAAAAAAAAAAATTGAATATGTCAATGAATGAATTTGATATTGTATGTGTCAAACTAAAAAACTTTTGAATATTTTTTTTGTATTTAAAATAAATGAAATTAAGACCGGAGACTAGTTGCAATAAAGGGCAAAGAATTGAATATTGGTTGGAGGAGGATAAGGTGTGTACCTACTGTTACAGCTAAAATGTGTTCAAAGTAAGTAATGTTTTGTAAACATGCTCAATTTCTTATACTTATGCTTTCTTTTGCTTCTAGTTTTTAGAGTTTTTGGAAGAATTGGTCAGGGAGAGGTCTCCATAATAGAAAATAAAAACACTGAAACAAGCACTAACGCTAAACATGGGGAAGCCTGGCATGATTTACGAATTAGGTGCCTATCCAATTTACAATTTTACGAAGAACTTCGTTTGCCTGTACAAAACTCATTGTAACAAAAAAAAAACCCGCCAAAAGAATAATAATGACTGTTATTTTGATGCCGCTACTGATTAATTAAATCAGTATAAATAAGATAATGAAGAGAAAGAATTTATAACATTAGTTTTGTATTTCAGGTCAATAGGACTAGTAAAGATGGTGCTTCACTACGAATAGCAGAAAATGAAACGGCCTACAGAAGAGATGGCACAGATGGCAAATGAAAAGCAAACATTTTAAAAATGTTGTTCTGCTTGCACAAGTTTTAGAAGCCAAATTAGAGTTTAGAGTATTGTTCAGCCGTGAACAGGCAAGAGTTACATACGCCAGCGTCAGCATCAAGAGCGACATACATTCATTCCACATAAATTAGTAATTAGTAAATGAATAAATTAGTCATCAAGCTGGAGTAGAGTTTGATTCATCTTCCATAATTCCTCTCACTATGGCCAAGACACCTTTAGCCATCACCAGTTCTATGAGTCTGTGGGACCGGCAATGACAAAACTATTTCCTGTGTACACATTGCACAACGTACACAAACCCCTGTTCCTACCCAAATTCTGTCTGTTCCCGTAGGTCTCCCGTAGGCTTGTATGATAGGTTAGGGTGTTAGAATAACTAGGGTGTTAAGTAGTTGTTGTAGGTTTATAATCAGTAGGGTGAGGTAACCATAGATACCAGGCTCAATCGTTACAAACTTAGCCACACTGTATGCATTTGGAATAACAGCCGTACTAAGCTGTAAGTCCCGGTGCGTACAAGTATTATAAAAATAAACTGATATTTGTATACAAGCTTTTTATTAATGAACTACTCCCTAAATTTCTTCTCTTTTACTTTAGATCTTGTTGGCTCAAAATATTGCCACTTCCACGTTGTCGTCGGTGGCAGCGCAGAGGTCACTTTGACTGCATGTTTTGGATAGGACAAATAAGGCAGGATAGGACGTGGAGCATGTTTTGCAACATAGCTTCACAGCCACACCCTACTGGAGCATCTCCCTGCAGGGTGTAAACTTCCGTGGTCGACACGGAAGCATTGTTTTCACACAAAAGCAGCAATGTCCCACAGTATTTCTTGTTGCTATAATGTGCTTCGTTATACTTTTCGTCGCTTCTATTTTGTATTGTAGGTAGGTATATAATAATAAACTAAATTGTTTAAACAGAAGTTCAAAATAAATTAAATACAACTGCGGCTCCTCGAAGTACTATTGTTTACGAAACTGACTTTTCAAACATTTGTACGTCAAATGTCATTTTCTTCGGCCATCTTTGTCGTGTCTCATTTGGTTCACTTCGGTTGGCGCCGCCGTAGAAAGAGATGGGGGGGGGGGGGAATCTCTCCTGATTGTCACGTGTCCTGACGCGATGCCCTGACGCGAGTTTAACATTTTTTACCCATTACAAAAAGTGTTCAACGCCGCTAAAGAAGTTTTCACTTCAAAAAATATTATTGTATTGTGTCGTGTCGTGTCGCCTTCTGACGCAGTGTTAGCCAATCAAAACTCGTCGTTTGACGTAACAACACAGGCTAAAAATAAAAATAAATAATTACCTACAACCGTTTAGATATAAGATAATGTATCCACAAATGTATATCCAATTATCTTGCGTTTAGTCGGATATCAGACACATCTATGAATAAGCAATAGGAAATAATATAAAATGTATAGCAACACCATTCACGTATAACACACGACTCTCAACCTCGAATATTGGTTCAGGTAAAACGGTTTCAGTTCAGGGGTACAAAACATTGTGCCTTTTAGAGCTCAGTCAACACTCAACGTCTCAATGTTTGCGACTCAGATTGTCCCATTGTAATGTTCCTCCAAATCAGGGGAGCTCAACATTTTCTTAACAATCTAAATCTTTATTTAGGACGCTAATTTAAACCGTGGGCCTGTACAAATATTATTATCTAAGAATTTTGTTAGTTCTTTATTCGGTGTGATTAAGAAATTTTCGATGACGGAATTGACCTGTTTTTATGTTCGTAGGAGAAACTACTTTCATTGAGAAATGTTGGAGATTATTTGAAAATTATTTTGAGTGATTCACTTTTATATTGTTTGACGTAGTAATCCATACAAAATGGTTGAGCTGAATGGTGCTAATACATGCGTCATGTTCGTGAACGGGCGCCGTCAGTAGGGACTGGTCATCTCTTTGCTGCCATGGCTTATATCGTGCCCTGCGTATCCTGTCAGCTGCACGTTACAGGAACTGATGGACGCTAGTGATGGCGCCAAACAAGTGGCCGAATTCTGGGCCGAGTACATTTAGATTGCCATCGACACGCTAAGAAGAAGAATATTTGAATTGCTTTTTTTTCTCGACTTTTTATTATGGACGATTTTAACGTTCTGCATCGTTCTCACATGTATGATTTTTAGCATGAATGATGTAACCAAGACTTTGTAAACATATTATTTTGATTTAAAAGAATGTCCATGGAGTTTCTTGCCCGTTCTTCTCCATAGGTACCTACGCTTTGGAATTGGCAAATAGCTTCATCTTTCTGACTGACCGACCCCTTGACAATTCAAAAGTGCCTGTAATTGGTTTGATTGAAATAAATGCTTTGAGTTTGATACTAATATTATATATGCGAAAGTGTGTCTGTCTGTTACCTCTTCACGCTTAAACCCCTGAACCGATTTAGATGAAATTTGGTATAGTGATAGTTTGAGTCCCGGGAAAGGACATAGGATACTTTTTATCTCGATATTCCCACGGGATCGAGTCTTATGCGGGTGAAACCGCGGCGTGCTGCTAGTCCAGTGATAATAAGCGTTAATTGTCGATCTGGGTTTTATTGAATTAATGCTGCTGCAGGTGCAGAAAACCTCAAATGGCGAAAATATTGCAATCTGAATGGGAGTTATATGTTCGAGCCGTTTGGGGTGAAACACTAGGGCCACGGGGTCCGAGTGCCCAATTGATTTTTCAAGATATCGCCAATCGGTTAGTCGACTCTTCAATGACCTGAGGGCTGGCCTATTTCTTGGCCAAAGAATTAGCATTGCCATACAACGTGGCAATGCTGCCAGCCTTTTGGGCACTGTTCCTGTTGACAGCGATGCGGGCGAATTCTTTGATGCCCTATGACTATTTTGTTTATTTTTTCATATAATTGTACATATTATTATAGTTTGTATGTTAGCTTACATTATGTAAATATCCATTAAATAAAAACTGCATGATGGATATATGCTAAACTCTGTCCAGTAGGTTAACCAGGCTTAGCTTGTTATATAAAACACACAACTTTTTCCGTGCGAGAATTAAAACTTGACAGGTGGCTATCAATTTATTGAATGTCACTCGTAATTAGTGATGTGAGACTAAGTAAGTTTAGCCCTAGAAGGAATTAATGACCAGAACTAATTAACGGGTGAATTGAGTTACTTACTTTTAGCGAAACTTTTGAATTTATTGTGTCATTGAGTACAATTTAGTTAAGTTTGAGTCCGTCATCATCCGTCTGCCTTTTCCCAACTGCGTTGGGTCGGCTTCCAGTCTAACCGGATGCAGCTGAATACCAGTATTTTACATGGAGCGACTGCCTATCTGACCAACACAACCCAGCTACTGGGTAATACGATACCCCTTGGTAAGACTGGTTGTCAGATTTTCGGGGGTCTGACGACTCGTAACGACTGTCAAAGATCCACGAATGCCAGTCGGGACCAACGGCTTAACATCCTTTCCGAGGCACGGAGAGGTCTTGGTATGTAAAGATGGTCACCCATCCACGGACCAACCGCGGCAAGCGTAGCTTAACCTGATCGATCGACCTGTGCGGCTGTTATTACTTTGCCACAAGCCTCTTTAACCCAATTGAATGAATATTTCATGAAATATAATAATAATAATAATAGTCGCCGATAGTCGTCACAGCCAATGGATTGATTGCCAAGAGCCTCGACCAACACCTGAGGAGGCTCACGTTGGGCAGCTGGATCAAGGGCTTGATTCAGAAAGCGGTACTTCTGGACACGGCTCGCATTGTCAGGAGATTCCTCTCTCTGGAACCCTGACCGCCGGTAGCTTGGACCCTGTTCCCGATACCGGTGGGCTACTATTTTTTATATTTTTAAATGTTTTTATATATTTTTTATACTAATATTTCAAAATATCATTTATATGTATATAGTTAAATAAAGGAAATATTCCACAACTATCACACAACGCCATCCAGTCCCAAGCTAAGCAGAGCTTGTGTTATGGGTACTAGACAACTGATAAACATACTTATATATTTCTAAATACATACATATTATAGATAAATTACACCCAGACACAGAACAAATGATCGTGCTCATCACACAAACATTTGTCCTGGGTGGGAATCGAACCCACGACCTCCCGCATAGCAGTCAGGGTTACTAACCACTAGACCATCAGGCCTGTCAATCAATATGTTTTTATGAACTTAGAGGGTTCTATTGATAATTTTAAGGATTATAATTCTGTAAATATATACTTGTTATGATAGCGAATCATATTGTGTTCAACATACATCCTGACACTGACCTGCAAATTGTAAAAAAACGTAAGAAAATATGAATTGCGCGGAGTACCCTCGCGCTTCAGGTCCAGTTGAAAACCAGCGTCAGGCACTAGTTGTCTGGCATTTTTGCTGAACTGGGCCTTTTTGGCGCAGTCGTGAGGCACACTTTCCTGCTAATTTATTTGTTATTTTTACATCGGACTTTACACTTTTTATTTGACCTTTATTTTTTATTTTTGTTTTTATCTGATGTATGTATCTGGTGTATTGTGTGTCTTTTAGTCTGCTAAATAAATGTATTTTCTTTCTTTCTTTCTTCATCTCTCTCCCCATTGTAAATTCTATTTCGCTTTTTTGAAACTGAGATCTATAAGTCTAAAGTGAGTTTAAATTTAATATATCAAAATGTTCGCCTTCAGAAGACGAACATTTTGGTATATTAAACTCATTTTAGACTTTTTATGAGATACGCCTGTATGTGCCGTCAGCGGCGAATTGTATGCCTAAAAATTATATGTAAGTTTCACTTACTATAATACCATGATTTTGAGATTCCAAATTGCATTTTGATGCAAGCATTTGCATTTTGCTGAGCATAATTAAGTAACAAACTTTCAGCTGAAGTATACATGAAGTTAGTATCACTTAGTATTGAGCTTATGGTACGTTGTAGTGATGTAATTAGTTCACGTTTAGTTCGTAAGTAGGTAACCTAACTGGCAGGTATGCTAATAGGGATGTGCTTCTAACGACACACTTCATTTCTGGGAAAGTTAAGGCTATGTTTGTATTAAACGGAAGGCTTTGAAACTTAGCTTCGATATTTACTTAGTGGGTGCACGTCTGTGGATCCATCGCGTGATAGAGATCTATCTGCAGTCGTGGCTTCAAGAATAATGAAGAGGTGAAAAAATAAAAATTCTGAATAAAAAAAAAAACAATCTGCCTAGCCTTTTCCTGATTATGTTGGGCCGGCTTCCAGTCTAACCAGATGCAGCAAAATACTAGTATTTTATACGGAGTGACTGTCTATCTGGCCTCCACAACCCAGTTTCTGGGTAAAACGATACCCGTTGGTATGAGTGTATGACTAGTTGTCAGACTTTTGAGCTTCTGACTACCCGTAACGACTGTCAAAGATCCACAAATGTCAGCCGGGACCAACGGGTTAACGTGCTTTCCGAGGTACGGAAGAGTCTTGGTATCTAAAGATGATCGCCCATCCACGGACCACCTGCAGCAAGCATAGCTTAACTTAATCGATCGACCCGTGCGGCTGTTATTACTTAGCAAATCCAGAACCTGCAGTACAGTATATAAGATGTTAAAGTATTAACTCGACAAACTTTAAGAGGTGCTTTAGACCATCGAACTGAACAATTTTCACTATGGGACCAACTCAAAAATCACGAAAAAAAAATCTGCTGTTTAATACAAAAGTTCAATACCTACTTGACCAAAATGTAGGTATGAAACAGTTGATTTTTTTTCGTGATTTCAGAGTTGGTTCCATAGTGAAAGTTGTTCAGTTCGATGGTCTAAAGCAACTCTTAAAGTTTGTCAAGTTAATTTTTTAACACTTTTTATACTTACATCGAAACATATTGAGTATGTAGGTACACTTATGGCATGGAGGCTATCTCTCACAGTATTGTCATTTGGTGTGTTCACTTTCCCAAATTATGTGCTCAAAATATAGGAATAATGATAAAATAGCTCCAGTCCGTTACAGTCCAAAACTATTCCTGTAGTACCAAAAGCTTGGTTGATATCCCGACGAGTCGTACTCAGCGCTTTTCCTCCGCTTTTATTATGCGCACAGCCAAAGTGTGGAACTCTGCCGACATCTGTGTTCCCTCCCACACTTAACCCCATCAAATCAAGAGTGAACAGGCATCTTCTGGGCACGCTCGTTCCATCATAGACCTCATCTATCGCTTTCCATCAGGCGTGATCGGAGTCAAGAGCGCTCCTATTTAGCAATAAAAAAAAAGGTGAGATGACTATGTATATTACATCCAAATACTTTCGATCAAATACCCGGTTTTCCGAGCCCTCAGTGTTAAGCAAGCCACGTGTCAGTACGAAACCTAACTTTAATCCGACACATAACTAGTTACGACTCGTACGTCGAAAGTGACGCTTCGGTGAATTCCTGAAAATTGGTTAGATAGCCGACTAACTAATTCTCCATTTACTGTTCAGATAGCACTGATTGCGTTTGCTCATTGAAGAATTATCAGGCGGCGTTTACAGAACATGAAAAATATCGTAGATTATTAATTTTAAGATAAAAAAATATCAAATTAAAAGTCCAGACCGAATTTCGGGCATGGCGACAAATTTCAGCGGAGACCAGCCTTCGGGGGATATTATAGTGCACGAGTGTATGCGTTGACACAGGTGCTCTCCCTCTTCCCTCACTCTCATAGTCCGATGGGACGGCAATCCGACACAACCGGAGAGAGATCAGGCCTAGGGCCAGCGGCTTAACGTGCTTTTCAAGGCGCGGGGGTATCACACCGCCAACTTCCAAACTTTGGGCTGTTAGTAAGAAATTCCTAATGGAAAAACCCAGTTGCATTTTAACAGACCCGGGAATCGAACCCAGGACGCTCAGCAGTCGCGCTTGCGACCACGAGACTAACGGGGCAGTAGGTGTTCATGTTCACGCACCCCATGTCGCGATTTATTTGCCAAAAATAAAAAAAAAATGAGTTTTTGGAGAAATAACTTTAATTCCTACACAATAATGTTCAGTTTAAACTACAACTTCAAACATTTTTCTAACTTTTTCAATGGTGCTAGTCACTCTGAAATCAACTTAATTATTATTAAAATAAAGTTGATATTTGTTTTTAAATAGACTTTACATTATACATACCTACTCACGTATTCTTCACATGGCGCATGGGGGTAACCAGAAACTACAGAACGCCACCTGCTGCAATTTGCTGGTTAGTATTAAGTTGTACAGACGCCAGCACATCAAGCTACTACAATCTGTCAAATTTCTTTAATAGATTTTCAACTTTATCGCTACAGCATAAGGTTCAAAGTTGATTGGGAAAATTTGACAGTTTCGGGTAGCTTGATGTGCTGGCGTCTGTACGTTAATTAAAATATGATTCGCGACCGTAACAAATATGGATTTACAGAATTATAATCACTATAGTCATCAACTCTCTAAGACCAAGTAATCCTACGGAATGACTATTTTATGAGATCTTGACATTTTAGGATTATACTAACTTAACAAGTTGTATTACTGATTCTAATGATTATAATTCTGTAAATACATGTTTGTTATGGTCGCGAATCACATTTTAATCAACGTACAACTTAACACTGACCAGCAAATTGCAAGAAACGTAAGAAAATTTGAATTTCGCGGGCTACCCTAGCTCTTCCCCCTTAAGGGAAGATCTAAAAATTCGCATCACACATCACACTAATATTATAAAGGCGAAAGTTTGTGAGTGTGTGTTTATAGTGTTTATATGTTTGTTACTTCTTCACGGTCAAACGGCTGGACCAATTTTGATAAAACTTTGTATGGGGGTAGCTGACACCCTGGATTAACATGTTAGCAACTTTTTATCCCGATATTCCTACGGGATCGACTCTTATGCGGGTGAAACCGCGGGGCGCAGCTAGTTATTCACAAAAAAAAAATCAAACGTACCTACGTTCCCTATATTGAATTCTCATTTTGATCGAGTCGTTCTTGATTATATTTCGATGCAAATACATAAATCAGTATTAACAGAGGTTCGTCACGATTCAAATGTCAATCAGTTGTGTTTTCAATCATTTTCACAATATCAATCATCCAGGGTTTATACGCAAACGTGTAGCAAGTGAAAACCGTGGAGGCTTCTGATAAAAAACCCGTATGTTTATTTGTAAAGATGAAAGTAATTATCGGGAATGTGTGCGCGGTGTTGGGATCCAATTGGCGCGAATCAAGGTCGTCGGCATTCGGCAATTAGAAAAATATGTGTTACTAATGATGTACCGGTGTGTGTATAGGTTCCTACGGGATGGTTTTGAGCTCATTAGCGTTGTACAAGGGTGAAAGTACTCATGAATGACTGGTTACTACGGGACCAGCTTTGAAATAGCGAAAAATACTATTTTATATATATACTAGCAGCGCCCCGCGGTTACACTCGCATAAGTGTCGATCCCGTGGAAATATCGAGATGAAAAGTATCCTATGTCTTATTCTGATGTATCAGCTAATTTACTGCAAAGTTTCATCAAAATCTATTCGGCAGTTTTTACGTGAAAGAGTAACAAACATCCTCGCAAACTTTCACATTTATAATAGTAATATTATAAATGCGAAAGTTTGCGAGGATGTTTGGTAGGAAGTAGGATAGTAGGATTAGTAGGAAGTAGGATAGGAAAAGTAGGAAGGAGGATTTAAGACTGATATACAGGATGGTATTACATCGACGCACAACTTGTTACAATGGATGGGTTCAGTATAATTATGATTCTGAACGCTGCGCGCTGTGTTGAAATTCGTCGGTTCTAAATAACAAATCTCATTATCTGCGTAGCCTTTTCCTAACTATGTTAGGATCGGCTTCCAGTCTAACCAGATGCATCACATGACCATCCGCCTAGCCTAGGGTCGGCTTCCAGTCTAACCGGATGCAGCTGAATACCAGTATTTTACATGCAACGACTGCCTATCTGACCTCCACAATCCAGTTACTGGGTAATACGATACCCCTTGGTAAGACTGGTGGCCAGACTTTCGGGCTTCTGACGGCCCGTAACGACTGTCAAATATCCACGAATGACAGCCGGGGTTAACGGCTTAACGTTCTTTCCGAGGCACGGAGGGGTCTTGGTATGCGAAGATGGTCACCCATCTACGGGCCGACCGCGGCAAACGTAGCTTAACCTGATCGATCGACCCGTGTGGCTGTTATTACTTAGCCACTAGCCCCTCTAAAATATCTGTTCCATACATTTTGACCACGTAGGTGTTGTACTTTTCTATGAAACAGCAGATTTTTTTTTTATTGATAACCGAAGAAAAATTTCTACGCTAGGATCAAGAATCATATGCTGAATTCATGGTTTCAGTATGGGCACATTATGCCACCCTGTATACACCGTGTTCCGGACGATATACATAAACTTCAACCAGATGTTCAGACCATGGAAATAAGCATTTTTCAATATGGACACATTAGTGAATTCTTATTTTTTGTTAATTTTCATATAAACTAAATACCTTGACGTAAATCGCCTGATATGCATGCCTCTTTATCCGAATTGACAACGTCGTAACTTTCATTCATAAGATTTGGCGGGCTGCAACTTGTCAAAACTGAGTTAAGACCCTTTCTTACTGCATAGCTCAATTAAATTTCATTAAATAAAATTACAAATATCTTTGTAACGAAGCCTTTTTAAGTACTTCCTTTGTTAGATTTGATTTGTAAGAGCTATAGAAACATTTGCCAAAGTTTATGGACAACGTGAAGAACACGGTATAACAAAGGACGCTACCCACTTTATTTGTAGGTACCTCTGTGTTGACATTGTACGTTTCTGATTCTGACTTGACTTCTGGAATACCAGCACAAAGCCATCTTAACATACGTACGGATATTCTTATACAAATATCATCCAAATCCAAACTAATATTATAAATGCGAAAGTAACTCTGTCTGTCTGTCTTTTCTTCACGCCTAAACTACTGAACCGATTTGTGTGAAATTTGGTACAGACATAGTTTGGAACTTGAGAAAGGACATAGGATAGTTTTTATCCCGATATTCCCACGGGATCGACACTTATGCGGGTGAAACCGCGGGGCACAGCTAGTTGACAATAAAAATATAACTTTTTATCCTATGTATGTTTATAAATACTATATCGTTTATTGTTATTTTAAAGGTCAGCTCATTTTAGCGTGGTTTCATTTATATTTTTCCTGTCTACTGATAAAATAACATGTCTGTTATTTTATTAATAGATTTAGATCTTTTAGATCCCTCCAAAGAAGAGCATTTGTTCGGGGAAATATTAACATAAATAGAATGTAGTTTTATTTATTTGTATAGATATTTGCATAATATAAGCTAACATATAAACTATAATGATATGTACAATTATATGAAAAATAAACAAAATAATCATAGGGAATCAAAGAATTCGTCTGCATCGCTGTCAACAGGAACAGTGCCCAAAAGGCTGGCAGCATTGCCACGTTGTATGGCAATGCTAATTACCAAGAAATAGGCCAGCCCTCTGGTCACGTGAAGAGTCGACTAACCGCTTGGCGATATCTCGAAAAACTAAGTGAGCACTCGGACCCCATGGCCCTAGTGTTTCAACCCCAAATAGAATTTACCTGAATGTTTTTTGATGGATATTGGTAATGCCGGGGCCACACCATACGGGAAAATCGCGATAAGTTGTTTCTTATTGGCTGACATCGTAGGTCCAGCCAATGAGCATCAACTTATCGCGCAAATCTTCGCGTTATCGCGATAGTCTGGCCCCAGCATAATAGAAACGAATTGATAAGGCATAACATTATCAGTCTATAACGTTCCCACTGCAGGGATACAGGTCTCCTCGCGGTGAGAGGGAATGGGCCGTAATCCACCTCACGGGCCTAGTGCGGTTTGGTAGATGACGTCAAATGTCTTCGAATTTTTGGTTGTAGGACATGCCGAATATGCATATCTACTAATATTATAAATGCGAAAGTGTGTCTGTCTATCTGTTACCTCTTCACGTTCAAACCGCTGAACCGATTTAGATGATGAGTCCCGAGAAAGGACATAGGATAGTTTTTATCACGATATTCCCACGGGAAACTTATACGGGTGAAACCGTGGGACGCTGCTAGTAATTGATTGATATCTAATGGTTTGCGCTAAAAGTATAGGCACCTGAAAATGTTATTCAACTGCTTGACAATATAGCCAACGTTCATTAAAATACTAATTGTATTATGATAATAAAAATCAGCATAAACGTTTTTCTCTCACAGTTAAAATAATCAGACTAACGGGATCCCGGTTTCCGCGGTAGCACGCCAAACTGCATTTGACTAAAAGCTTGGCTAGCATGCAGATGATAAATTATTCCCGTTAGATAAGAGGGTTAATACCCACAGTAAGTTATGTATGATCTACTTAACTGTGATATGTATGTGTAATGAACAAATCTTAAGCGAGTAAAGAAATGAGCAATATTAAATATACTTAATTAAATCACACTAATATTATAAAGGCGAAAGTTTGTGAGTGTGTGTGTGTGTGTGTTTATATGTTTGTTACTTCTTCACGCTCAAACCGCTTAATCGATTTAAATGAAATTTAGTATAGAGATAGTTTGAGTCCCGGGAAAGGACATAGGCTACTTTTTATCCCGATATTCCCACGGAATCGACATTTACGCGGGTGAAACCGCGGGGCGCAGCTAGTAAATAATAAATAAATAGGTAGACCTCCATATAAAATATTAATGAAATAAGTGAATTAATAGAAATATAAATACAAAGTTAATAGAATAGAAAATATTTCTAACTTTATAATAAGGAAAATTAATAAAGCGCTCTTCCTCTCTCTTACTTATTTAAAAAAATTGCTGTGCCCGACAGGGTCCATAATTGTTTCTATTATTTTATTTACCACCTGTAATTGTACATTATGGATTGCAATAAACGATTTGAGGTATAGGGGACTAAATGGATTATCATTCCGAAAGAAGAACGTTGGAGCCGATTCCCTTGTTCACAAACTAAACTAAATTTATGTTCAGTGCATTTTTTTATTTCTATTTCATTAAGAAAAGGATAGAAGATAAATTTTAGTTTAGTCCTGTCAAATTAATCAGCGCCTGACATAACTCCATACAAGTTTAGACGTGATTAAAAACTTGCCTACTAAAATTACATCAATTTACGTCAGGCCACAGAATACTTAAAGTACTACGTACAGAAAGGCCACTCCCTTCCCCGCACTAACATCAGTTACCGCACCTCACCCCGCACTTCGGCGTATTCGTCGCAGTTCTTTAACAAGAGCGCTCGCAAACACAAGTACCTCACGCACACATTCATACGTATACAAACGTCATTTTTTAATGTAGTAGTAGTAGGTAATTATTTTGCGAGCGTTGTATGGAGTGTCTGGGGTGTGGTCAGGCGCTGGATTGCTTTGACAGGACCGAACTATAATTTATCTTCTGTCCTTTTCTTAAATTATTAGATAACAGTTTTCTTTCATTTAAAATTGTTTTTAACATTTCTTGATGTAAAATTTGGATTTTCTCAGGTTTATGATAACACAAAGCAATAATTTTGTCCTCTTTCGTTTCTTGATTAATAGCCTAGGTTTTTGATGAAAAACCTGATTTTGTCATAAACCTGCGACATATACATAAAAGAGAAAATTTTAAAACATCGAGTTCAGTTAAAAAGTAAACTGCACTTTCATAAATCACTCTCGCAATACTTCTGACATGCCGACAAAATCTTCGTCCATTCGACCGCAAACGGATCGTTTGTTGGATTAGAGTCCAAGAGATCATTAAGTGCGGCAAGAGTACTGGGGACTGGGGACTTAGCATGCACAACGGTGCGACATGAAGGCACAGCAAACAAGAAGCAATGTAACAAAAAACTCCGGGAGTGCCGACAGAAGTGAAAACAAAATTCAAACAATACTTTATACAATACTCACTGACATATCGGATATACAGGTTGAAATTGAACACATGCGACAAATCGAAATGGGAGATTGTACTCATCATCATGAACAACTTTTACTATGGGACCATACCTAATATCGAGAAAAAAAAAATCAGCTGTTCCCTACATTTTGACGAGTTACTCGAACATAAATGTAGGGAACAGCTGATTTTTTTTTTCGCGATTTCAGGTTTGCTCCCATAGTAAAAATCTCCCATTTCAATTTGTCGCATGTTTTCAATTTCACCCTGTACATTAAAGCCGAGTACATCCCGAGGACAGCCGAACACATCCGAAGCGGTGTCGATTACGGTAACAGTGGCGCGAGTTCAATAGTTTTTTCCCGTCTCAAAGGATGCCCACCGCGACTAAATAAGTTTTCGCTTCAAAAAATATATTTTATATTTAGCATGGTGTACAAAGGTAGTTTTTTCCTTGTTACAGTAAATAAGTTATTAATCTGTGGAGCTCCGCTAATGAGACACAATTGATTTTCTATTGTTTCGTCGCCATTAGGCGACGCGCGCTGCTTGACCGGTTATAGCTTGTTACATAAAAGTTACAGGCTAATCATATCATTCCGTACAGTCACGTCTAAAAGTATGTATACACTTGACTTTATTCAAAGGCGATTTTCTCCTTTATTTTTGAATGAAATTTTATGTGATTACGAAAATAGTATTTTCGAACCCATAGGTTTATGTTAAGTGTCGTATTTCAACGTTGCATTCGTTATTTCACGAAAAAATCGCAATTGGAAATTGCCACACACACACACACATACATACACACCCCTACACACACACACTTACTTGACATACTTTTAGACGTGACTGTACAGCAACACTTCAATTCGTACACAAGTAAATCTCACCATCTGCGCCCTCACTTGTTGCTTCCCAAACAAAAACTAAAACATGGCCGAACTCCAAACTGACCGGTACCTCCGCAAACTACGTCTATCACATTCCACAAACTTGGAAGATCTAAACTATTAAATGTTTTGAGTAAAGTTTATTCAAAGGGTTTCTTCTTGATATATATCACATGCTTTAAAAGTTAGGGCAAGAACTTTAGATTTATATTAGGCAATAAAGGTAGTTAGTTAGTTGTAGTAAAGTCGAAGTTAGGTTGAAGTTTAGGCTTTGTGTAGTCAGGTGAGTTAATGTTACTTTGCTTTGATCGTTCCTAAGTTTATTTTGAAGATCTGTGGTTGTATATGACTAAGGGAAGACTTTTGTAGGTCATTGATTAACAGGGACAGATTTTGGTAGCTGATGATACCGAGCGAAGATCATCTGCCTAACCTTTTCCCAACTATGTTGGGGTCGGCTTCCAGTCTAACCGGATGCAGCTGAGTACCAGTATTTAACATGGAGCGGCTGCCTATCTGATCTTCACAACCCAGTTACTGGGTAACACGATACCCCTTCGTAAGACTGATTGTCAGACTTTCGGACTTCTGACGATCCGTAACGTAACAACTGTCAATGATCCACGAATGACAGCCGGGAACAACGGCTTTACGTGCTTTCCGAGGCACGGGGATATTAAACCGCCAACTTCCAACTTCAACTTCCATACTCCGGGCTGTTACTAAGAAATTCCTAATGGAGAACCCAATAACACTTTGCCCGACGTGAGAATCGAACCCAGGACCCCACACTCAACAGCCGCGCTTGCAACCACGAGACCACGGGGCAGTCTGAAAGGTATTAATCTGTAGCAGTATCTAAAACGCCACATCCGAACTACGCGTCATACTGACGTCACGCAAAATCCTGCATCTCGCAAGCAGAATTTACCGCGCAACTAGCATAAATACTCGTATATAACGGCCCGACATGAATCATCGGGCAGTTGCCCTTCTGGTCGGAGGATCCTCCTTTTTCTATGGAGAATGAGTGGACTTTACACCCTGTTCCTCATACCTCTATAACTTACTCAAATGTACCTTAATAAAAATTTAACACTTACCAATTTGAACTCCCCTGTTTTAATTTAACAGCTTGTAACTGCTACGACTCCCACCATTTTGAGATGGCGTCATAAACTCCACGCAATTGAACAACTGAAAATGTATATTAGCGGTATACCTCGGGTAATTGAACGAAGCTGCCAGGTAGTATCGGAAGACATTTTATGCGACCACCGCATTTTTAGGGTTGTGCAAATTTTTGACGTGATTACGTCTTATAAATCGATGAACGCCATAGACAGGTGCACACAATCTGTTTGGTTTTTTCATCAAAAGACCTGAGAAGGTATATTAGTGGAATCATCATCATCATCATTTCAGCCAAAAGACGTCCACTGCTGGGCATAGGCCTTCCCCAAACACTCGCATCCAACGGGTTCCTGCGGCGGAAGACATTTTATGCGACCACAGCATTTTTTTAGGGTTGTGATTTGTTGGTTAGTCAGGACACAGTTTGGTTTGATTTAATAATGAACTGGCTGCCTCATTGGTCTCGTAGACGCAAGTGCTTCTGCTGTGCATGAGCTCATGGGTTCGATTCCCAGATCGGGCAAAGTTTGGGATGCATGAAGAAGCCTCCTCGTGAAGCGCAGTTTGTTCCGACAGTTACTCAACTGAACCGAGCGCTCGGCGCATCCTGGAAGTGGACAGTCACTCCCAAGACCTTATTTGACTGGATAATTCTTCCCTTGCGGTGGCAGGGCTAACGCCCGCCTGGTTTGTGACCACCCTCCCACCGGAGTCAAGCAGCCTGCTGTGTTTCCTCGATGCGACGGAGTTCCAGTGCCTTAGGCATCTTCTGCGGAACGCTCGTTCCATCATAGACCTCATCCATTCCTTTCCATCAGGCGTGATCGGGGTCAAGAGCGAGCCCACTTAGCAATAAAAAAAATGTTTTAGGGGGTTTTTCCATCAGGAATTTATCAGCAGTGCCTGGTTGGCTATAGGCTCGCCCCCTATCACACTATCACACTAATATTATAAAGGCAAAAGTTTGTGAGTGTGTTTGTGTGTGTTTATATGTTTGTTACTTCTTCACGCTCAAACAGCTGGACCAATTTTGATAAAATTTGGTGTGGAGGTAGCTGACACCCTGGATTAACATATAAGCTACTTTGTATCCCGATATTTCTATGGATCGAGTCTTATGCGGGTGAAACCGCGGGGCGCAGCTAGTAACATATAACTGGCGAATTGTGGTTATACTACACCTCTGTCTAAGCCTTTTAGAATTACAGGCGTGATGTTATGGTATGTTATTAAAATGCATTATATCACAATATATCTTAAGATTAAATGCGGGTGGTCGTAATCTTATTGGACTCTCAGTAACTCTTTAGTTGCTGGAGCAGTCATTAAAAGTTATCAAGAACCGGGTATGTAGGATCGATAAATGTTTGAAAATTTTAAATTGCATAGTTACTGAAAAACATTACATTATGATGCGAGGCGATGATCTGAAAAAAAAAAAGGAAGGTAAGTAGCTAGTCTAAACTAAACGTTTTAGTTTTGTTTTTGTCCAGAAAAATCTAAGTCGTAGTTAATTATTATTAGTCTGCACTAACTCACCTATTCGTCAAAAGAAACCTTATTTTATTTATTTATTTAAGTATTTATATATACTTTACTGTACACCACAAAAAAAAAATAAAAAAAAATTATCGAACCCTAAAAATATGCAATGGGCGGCCTTATTGCTTTCTGTGATCTCTAACAGGCAACCTTGGAATGGACAGTGATTCGGATACCTGGACATAAAATAGCACGGATAGTGCATTCATTAGTTTAATAACTTTTATGATGACTCAGAAGGATTAATATAAAGACCCTGACTGAACTGATACCAAATCAAACACGCACACCCACTTGACCACTAGCTATTAATAAAAAGAGTGGGGCGCGTCTTCGTGGATGGCATTATCTATAACTGTCTAGTTTGGGGCTCACTAGCGAATTCTATATTGTAATGTAACCTAGCAGTAGGTAATACTTTAAGCTACTCATGTCGTCTTAACTTGCTGTTAACCAGTGAACCTGCTTACTGTATTACCTGGACAATAAATATTTTCTATTTCATTTTACTTCCTTTCTATTTCTATTTAATTACTTAATTTTGTTTACTCAAAAAGTCGTCGACACCGCTGACACCCATCAACCCCTGTATACCCCTGTATTAATGCCAATAAATATTTTGTCGAGGTGCGGTGAAAGTGAGGTGAAATGTAATAAACTTGTCTACCGCCTGTAAACGGCTGTAAACCAGTCTCGTTACATAACGTGCTTTGTTTTATCGCTGTAAGGATGAAGTAGTACAGAATCGCGAGGTACACAAAAGAGAATACAAGTTTTCTTTACACTCATTCACATAATAGCGTTTTTCTTTTTATTTTTTTAGTTTTATTATTTTCTTTTAATTTTCGATTTGATTGTCATGATTTCTTTAATTTTGATTCTTAGATTTTATTTAGTTTTTTGTAATTTGAAGCAAATATATTTTACTTAACCCCGTCCAAAACTCCGCTGCCACTATAACTCCGTCCAAAACTCCGCTGTCACTATAACCCCGTTCAAAACTCCGCTGTCACTGTAACCCCGTCCAAAACTCCGCTGTCACTATAACCCCGTCCAAAACTCCGCTGCTACTATAACCCCATCCAAAACTCCGCTGTCACTGTAACCCCGTCCAAAACTCCGCTGTCACTATAACCCCGTCCAAAACTCCGCTGCTACTATAACCCCATCCAAAACTCCGCTGTCACTGTAACCCCGTCCAAAACTCCGCTGTCATTATAACCCCGTCCAAAACTCCGCTGTCATTATAACCCCGTCCAAAACTCCGCTGTCATTATAACCCCGTCCAAAACTCCGCTGTCACTATAACCCCGTTCAAAACTCCGCTGTCACTGTAACCCCGTCCAAAACTCCGCTGTCACTACAACCCCGTCCAAAACTCCGCTGTCACTATAACTCCCTCTAAAACTCCGCTGCTACTATAACCCCGTCCAAAACTCCGCTGTCATTATAACCCCGTCCAAAACTCCGCTGTCATTATAACCCCGTCCAAAACTCCGCTGTCACTATAACCCCGTTCAAAACTCCGCTGTCACTGTAACCCCGTCCAAAACTCCGCTGTCACTACAACCCCGTCCAAAACTCCGCTGTCACTATAACTCCCTCTAAAACTCCGCTGCTACTATAACCCCGTCCGAAACTCCGCTGTCACAATAACCCCGTCCAAAACTCCGCTGTCACAATAACCCCGTCCAAAACTCCGCTGTCACAATAACCCCGTCCAAAACTCCGCTGCCACTATAACCCCGTCCAAAACTCCGTTGTCGCTATAACCCCGTCCAAAACTTCGCTGTCACTACAATCCCGTCCAAAATTCCGCTGTCACTATAACTCCCTCTAAAACTCCGCTGCTACTATAACCCCGTCCGAAACTCCGCTGTCACAATAACCCCGTCCGAAACTCCGCTGTCACAATAACCCTGTCCAAAACTCCGCTGTCACTATAACCCCGTCCAAAACTCCGCTGCCACTATAACCCCATCCAAAACTCCGCTGCCACTATAACCCCGTCCAAAACTCCGCTGTCACTATAAGCCAGTCCAAAACTCCGCTGCCACTATAACCCCGTCCAAAACTCCGCTGCAACTATAACCCCGTCCAAAACTCCGCTGTCACTATAACCCCATCCAAAACTCCGCTGTCACTATAACCCCGTCCAAAACTCCGCTGTCACTATAACCCCGTCCAAAACTCCGCTGCCACTATAACCCCGTCCAAAACTCCACTGCCACTATAACCCCATCCAAAACTCCGCTGTCACGGTAAACCCCGTCCAAAACTCCGCTGCCACTATAACCCCCTTCAAAACTCCGCTGCCACTATAACCCCGTCCAAAACTCCGCTGCCACTATAACCCCGTCCAAAACTCCGCTTCCATTATAACCCCGTCCAAAACTCCGCTGCCACTATAACCCCGTCCAAAACTCCGCTTCCATTATAACCCCGTCCAAAACTCCGCTGCCACTATAACCCCCTTCAAAACTCCGCTGCCACTATAACCCCGTCCAAAACTCCGCTGCCACTATAAGCCAGTCCAAAACTCCGCTGCCACTATAACCCCGTCCAAAACTCCGCTGCTACTATAACCCCATCCAAAACTCCGCTGTCACTGTAACCCCGTCCAAAACTCCGCTGCTACTATAACCCCATCCAAAACTCCGCTGCCACTATAACCCCGTCCAAAACTCCGCTGCCACTATAACCCCGTCCAAAACTCCGCTTCCATTATAACCCCGTCCAAAACTCCGCTGCCACTATAACCCCGTCCAAAACTCCGCTGCCACTATAACCCCGTCCAAAACTCCGCTTCCATTATAACCCCGTCCAAAACTCCGCTGCCACTATAACCTCACCCAAAACTCACGGTGGTTCATCTTATTTGATTTCATAAGGGCGCAGGTTTAGAATTACAGTGTTTTATAACGTTCGCGGGTTTATTGCTATTTCAGTATTCTGGAATGAGTTTCCCTAAACTATTATAGCTTTTCGAATAGGTAACGGTTAATCGAATTCTTTATTTATTCAAAATTAAGATGAAATTTAAATAACATATACCTAACTAGCTTCTACCCGCGACTTCATCCGCGTGAAATTTCACCCTCCCCCATTCACCCTCTTAGGAGTGGAATTTCGAAAAACCCTTTCTTAGTGGATACCTACTCTTCCCAAAGAACACATCCTCCAAATTTCATGTCTCCAAGACCTGTTTCCCCGTACAAATTTTGGAACCCCGTTTCACCCCCATAGGGGGTGAGTTTTGGAAAATCCTTTCTTAGCGCAAGCCTACATCATAATAGCTATATGTGTACCTTTCAGCGCAATCCGTTCAGTGGTTTCAGCTGTGCGTCGATAGATCAGTCAGTCAGTAATGGTTGCCTTTTATTATATACAGGCTGTTACGGAAAGGGTATATCAATACAAACGGGTTGAAGAGTGTATCTGGTCTAGAATCTCTGTACAAAATTTCAGCTCAAAAGCATTAACTTTGAAAATGCTTAATATTTTCTTATTTCGACATCACGGCGCGGCACTGGCGCGCGGCGGCGTGATGTGCGTGTACTAGGCGCACAGCCACTATAGATAATGGATAATGACCCTCGTAGTGCGGTGACACGTTTGTTATGATTTCAATTTAATAACCTATCGAAATAAAAAAATATTAAGCATTTTCAAAGTTACTGCTTTTGAGCCGAAATTTTTTATAGAGATTCTAGACCAGATACACTCTTCACCCCGTTTGTATTGATATACCCTTTCCGTAACACCCTGTATAGATTAATTAATATAATATAACGTAACATCACGCCGGTAATCCTCGAGAGGTGAGGCAGAGGTGTACCCATAGTACACCCAAATTTCGCCAGTTATGTTTAAGTGCCAAGTAGGTAATAGGGAGCGAGCCTATTGTCAGACACATCCGGAATGTTACTGAGATATTCCTGAAAGACAAACCCAATAACACTTTGCCCGACCTGGGCATCGAACCCACGAACTCAGGCTCAGCAGTAGCGCTTACAACCACTAGACCAACGGTAGTAAGTATTGAATAAAAATGACAATATAATAATATACTTTACTAAGGGCTGATTTTTCAATCATCCGATAACTTTAATCGAAGAATAATTTTTAAATTTTGACAGTTATTTCATGTAAAAACTGTCAAATGTCAATTTTATTCCTCGAATAAATGTTATATGGTATTGGAAAAATTTGCCCTTAAACTATTTACAAACAAAACTGGCGTCGAAACATTCACTCGCATACATTCTGTCGATTGGTGGTTTCAAAATATTTTACTCTTATCACTTCTATGTGTTAGTGTACTTTTTTAATAACTTCAAAAAATGTGCCAATTGCCTGATACGTATTTCTGGACTTGTTAATTCGCTCACAAAAAAATTAACTACGTGCGAATCAGCTACAGCGGTGCTATTCTGTAAAAAGATCACCGTGATAACTGATGAAGTGAGCTTAAAGTGAGCTGTCATTCCACCTCGATGCTAGGGATTGACACTATAGACAGCTCATTTTAAGCTCACTTCATCTAAGTTTTCACGGTGAGATTTTTACAGAATACCACTACTGGACATAACATAATATCTAAGTGTCAATTCGCCCGTTTCGGGAGAGTAAATTCGTGCGAATCGACTCATAATCCAACTGGTAATGAACCCAAGAATGAAACAGATTTAAATCTTTCAAAAAGCGTTAATTTTCGCGAGAGTTTTTGACTTTTCAGTTGTTACTAAACTTAGATCAACGTTTTAGAATAGAATACTCTAATTATTATGTACACCACACAAATGAACAAACGTGACAAACATGTACACGTGTGTGTGTGTATGTTTTACATTTATATCAAAAGAAAATGGCCATTGTTCGCATATTTTAACCACGTTACCTCAGGGCAAGCTTTCAATTCTCCTTTTTAATCTCAAAAGGAATAAAATACATTAGAATACTTGGACAATAGCATTCCGAATCATTAAACATACGAAATAAGACTTTTAGATACATGCCACTCGCCTTGACATAGGTCCACGTTATTATTTAAATTTTCAACGAAATATATTCAATTACAGCGTCGTTTCACTTTTCCAGACGCCTGCCTGCATACATTACTGCATTTTGGATGATAATCTTTATTTAGACAAGTTTTCATACCCTTTTCAATTTCAAAGTTATTCAATACAGTAAAAATATACAGGGTTATTGGTAAAACATTAACAACCTTGCAGGACTGGATTACTAGCATCATAAACAACAAATTTTCTAATATGACTTTTTAACATGAATGATGTAACCAAGACTTTGTAACCATATTATTTTGATTTAAAAGAGTGTCCATGGAGTTTCTTGCCCGTTCTTCTCCATAGGTACCTACGCTTTGGAATGGGTAACTAGCTTCATCTTTCTGACTGACCGACCCCTTGACAATTCAAAAGTGCCTGTAATTGGTTTAATTGAAATAAATGCTTTGAGTTTGAGTTTACAAAACAAACCTTCAAGTTTCGTTGTTCTATCTCGCTGCATTTTGTACTAGGCAGTTTGTTTACCTAACTAGCGCTTTCTTATGCTTCGCGTAAAGTTCGTAACAGAAAATAGTTTTTGAAGTGAAACTTCTTTACGCACGCTTGACTTGGGGAGTAAGCTGGCGAACGCGTTACGGAAAGTGTGATCGGGCGAGGCGAACGGGAGTTGAGTGATACATTTTCTTTCTATCTTCTTCTCATAGCCAAATACGTTTGAAGTTTCACTTCAGTCGTGTGGTCATAAGCACACTCAGTTTTTTTGTATGAAAGTCTGATGAAATAATAATAAAAGTCATAGAACAAAAGTTGTTGTTTATGATGTTAATAATATAGTCCTGAGAGGATGGTAATGCTTTACCAATAACCCTGTATATACTTCTAATACGAGTCATCATCTGCCTAGCCTTTTCCCAACTATGTTGGGGTCGGCGTCTAGTCTAACCGGCTGCAGCTAATATCAGTAAACTTCTTACACTAAAGTAAAAAAAAATATATCCTAACTCAACTAAACCTACAAACGATTTACGATATGGCGTCAAAAAATTCCTCATCATCGAATAATACGTCATTTTCATTCTAAAGCTAAAAAAAGTTCAAACGTCGTAGCCGCTCGTAGCCCGCCTACGTCTCGTAGCAATGCGCTACGCATTTGCTACGAAATAACTATGCACTAAAGATGTTGACATACGCTTGACAACGCGCACGAATTTAAAAAAAGAACGCACAAAATTATAAAACATGGTTAAAGTCTTAAAACTGACTAAATATTAAGCGCGAAACGTGTATATTCAATTTTAAAATCGTTCGAATTTACGTTGCGTTGTCAATTAAATTAAGAGCTGATTTTTCCAACGCTAGATAAAATTTTATCGGAGGAATAATTTTGAATTTTTGACAGTTCTTCAATACAAAATCTGACAGACGTCAATTTTATTCCACGAATAAAAATTATCTGTCTATTGAAAGATTAGCCCTAAGTGCCATAACGTCGTTCATGTTGCAATTAGTTCTATGTCAAAAATCACAAGTTTACAGGAGAGTGAAAAAACAGCATACCGAAAAAAAATCTTTTATGACACCAAACTGTTTTTTAACTAATGTTTCTTAACTATTGTATTCTATTAAATGTGCATTTTGAAATTTCCATAAATAATTAGACCTTCAATATAAATAAAAAAATGAAATTTTTGACATTGAACAAATTGCAGTAAGATTTGTCTGGTGGAAAATATCGTCAGGAAACTTTTGAGTATGAATATAATGTAGATATGTAGATGGCTATAAGAGTAGGGGAAGACCAAAGAAACGAGAGATGGACTGTGTGAAAGATGATATGACTAGAGAGGGGGTGACTACTGAGATGACGACTAATCTATACTAACAATAAAGCTGAATAGTTTGTTAGTTTTCTTTGTTTGTTTCTTTGAACGCGTTAATCTCTGGAACTACCGGTCGGATTCGAAAAAAAATATTTTTGTATCCGTTAGCCCAATTCTTAAACCCAAACAAAAAAAAAATCAGCAGGAAAATCAGCTGTTCCCTACATTTTGACGAGTTATGCGAACATAAATGTAGGGAACAGCTGTTTTTTTTTTTACACGATTTCAGGTTTGGTCCCATAGTAAAAGTTGTTCATAATGATGAGTACAATGACCCCTTAAGAGGAAAACGGTGGTTAAAATTTCACGGTGTATGTCACCAAACCCAATAAAAAAACAGTAAAATCTCCGTTTCTTCCGTTCTAAGATAGTTCTTAACAATAACATCTGTCTCTGTGTTAGTCTTCAAACATTTACTTAAGCCTGCTCTCAAGACGTTCGCAAGTTTTCTCATAAGGAGGAGACGTTCCGATTGAGCTTCGTGTTTGAGTTGCTTTTTATATTTGCACTATGTTTAAGACATAGATTTTAGTATATTTACGAATCCATACTAATGCTTATACAGGGTGGCAGACCTGTTACCATGGGTTTAGTACAAGATTCTGTCGAAATTATACGTGTCTTATTAAAAAAAATGTTGTTCAGTACGTTTTGACGGCGTAGGCACGTTTTATTATACACCCCATCACTAGAAGCTACCGTAGGTGCTCAAAGAGAGAGTTTATAAGGCTGAAAACCCGTCAGCGGGATTGTCTGAAAGGGTTACCGTCAGCGGGATGGTCCGAAAGGGTTACCGTCAGCGGGATTGTCCGAAAGGGTTACCGCTACCCCGGAACATAAAGGGCTAAGAAAGGAACACGGGTGGGTTTTAGTCAGTAAGACTGACACTACCTTCCGCTCCACCCAGAGAAGGAGGGGTTCATTTGATGATTTCTCATCCACAAAAAAAGGTGCTCAAAAGGGAATTAAGTTGAATATTTTGTACTCTTTCCCTTTGAGCACCACGGTAAAATATTGATTGGTGCTCAAATGGGAATACCTTTGGTGCTCAAACGGGAATACTTCCTGTTTTTGAAATAGCTGATTTTGTGTTTGATCCCCGACGAAAATTTCTACGCAGGCTTTCGTGGTGTAAGTTTGCGTGTCGATGGCCTTACCGCTCTGTGTACACATTGTAAATTAAAGTCGCTTTTCGTGTCGTTCTGTGTGACAGCGTTGTTCTTATAAACTTCGCAACGAATTTTGAAGCGGTTTTTACCATAATTTAGAAAATTTATTCCGAAAGGTTTATGTTACATACACAACACGTTGACTGCCAGTCAACAGACACAATAGAAAATCTATTTTTCGTAGTCTCCGGTGACCGAAATTTAGATGTTTTGACAAGCCGTTAAAGTCGTGCGAAGCAGGGGCGGGTTACTAGCAATATCCATACTAATTTTATATATTCGAAAGTAACTCTGTCTGTCTGTATAATACCTTTTCACGCCTAAACCACTGAACCGATTTAGATGAAATTTGGTTTAGAGATAGCTTTAGTCCCGGGAAAGGACATAGAATACTTTTTATCCCTATATTCCCACGGGATCGAGACTTATGCGGGTGAAACCGCGGGGCATAGCTAGTATATCGGACTCACTCACTCACTCTGACTAAAGCTATCGCTAAACCAAAATCAGTTCAGCGGTTTAGGCGTGAAAAGGTAACATACAGACAGACAGACAGACCGACAGATAGACAGAGTTACTTTCGAATTTATGATATTAGTATGGATGCGTCAGTAATTCTGTCTGTTACCTTTTCACGCCTTAAAGACTGAACAGATTTTGATTAAATTTGGCACACACATAAAACATGACCAGAACCATAATTGCGCAGGTAACACACTATCAATCTCAATCTGAATAATTTTGAAGGAATCTAATCCATTGCTACACTTGTTCGATAATTTTGTCTGCTCAACAACTTAAATAACGCAATGAATGTTGTTGAACTGTCAAAATGAAAGCTATAGCTACTGATAGTGTGTTACGCAATTACCCCGCTGGGTACTTTTTTTAGTCCTTACCTTCACGCGGGCGAAGCCGTGGAAAAAGTTGGTATGAAATAAGAAAAGGTTCCGTATTGCCTGGTAAAGGGTAACATAACATATATTATATCACACCTGCCTTTTTTGTTATATTTAATTCCCTTGTAAGAGGGAACGAATCTATTGTCATCAACAGGGCTAAAACTACACTCAGGGGCCGTATTACGAAGTATTATTGCCATCATGATTCCAGTGCGAAAACGGGATGGTGCTATTGGTCATGTATAGCTCCGTCTCTCTCGAATCATGATGGCTTAAACCGTCATAATACGCCACCAAGGCTGCTATTGCGATTCCTATAATAGAAAAAAAATCTCCCACCAGGGGATCGAACCCTGGTGCGGGATTATCCGAAAGGGTTACCGCTACCTCGGAGCATAAAGGGCTAAGGAAGGAACACGGATGGGTTTTAGTCAGTAAGAGTCTGACACTCCAATCCGCTCCACCCAGAGCGGGAGGGGTCATTTGATGATTTCCCATCCATAAAAAAAGGGGATCGAACCCTAGATACTGAGCCTTGCGTTTGCAATATTAATAAACTAAAGAGACTGTCAATTAGTTCCATTTCCAAAAATAACACAGATAATAAATATAACAAAACATTTTTCGTACAATTTTTTCAGCGATATCGCATCCATTTCGAAATGAAAAATATACAACTACCCACTTGAGTAAATAGCCGTTTTTTGTGTTAATGATACTAATGGACGGACGCCATTTATATTTTATTACGTACAATTTTATTTTATTTAAGCTCTTGAATTTGGGCGTCGGTTATGTAGAATTTTTAAATAGCTACTTTACTGGCTTAACGTTTTAATAAAAGGGTACCTAAGTAATTACAGGCACACGAGACAGTTAGGCTTTGCAACGTTTTGGCAACGTTGTGGCAACGTTTTCCTGTAGGTATTACAGCCAATCCATACTTTAATATCATAAATTCGAAAGTAACTCTGTCTGTCTGTATGTTACCTTTTCACGCGTAAACCACTGAACGGATTTCGATAAAATTTTGCAGAGAGATAGACTGCATCCCGGGGAAGGACATAGGATAGTTTTTATCCCGATATTCCCACGGGATCGAAACTTATGCGGGTGAAACCGCGGGGCGCAGCTAGTAAAAATATAATATACTAGCTGCGCCCCGCGGTTTCACCAAGATTGGATTGGATTGTTTTTTTTTTTTTTTCACCAAGTCGGTTTTATTCAGCCGATTTTTATTTTCAGCCAGTAAATTTTTGATTTTAATCTAATGCATTTTATATTAAACTTAATGGGAGACATTAAACCTCTGTGGTAAATCTATATCTAAATAAAAACAGTACATTAATGAAAAACTGTGCAACAATGAGATTTTATATAACACTAGCTTCTGCCCGCGACTTCGTTCGCGTGAAATTTCTTATTCCCTCGACCCATCTCGTCGTATTGCATCACTTGCCCGCGTCTCCTGCTCTATCACTTCGTTTCCCCATAGCGCTTTTGCTCAGCTCCTAAGGGTCATAGCGTGACGTTAAATAGCCTATAGCCTTCCTCAAGAAATGGGCTATCAAATGCAAAAAGAATTTTTCAAATTCGACTGATTGTTCCAGAGATTACCCCCTACATACAAACTTACAAACAAATTTTACCTCTTTATAATATTAAGTATAGATTTCTGCACTGCTTTGGTTCTAAGCAAAAAATACGTCCTTTGTGATCGATTTTGTAGTGATTAATACTCACTTATATTTGTTTACTTTTTTTTTTCTTTTTTTTAACACACAACTTTATTTATTGCTTCATAATAAGTAACTAACTATATACACTAGATACTAAAATAAATGATTAACTAACTTACTATACAAATATATAAAAATAAAAAAACAAAGGACACTTAGGCGTCGAAGTATTCGTCCGCATCGCTGTCATCCGGAAACGTGCCCAGAAGACTGGCAGCATTGCCACGTTGAATGGCAATGCTAATTCTTTGGCCAAAGAACGACCCAGCCCTCTGGTCACGTGAAGTATCGACCAGCCGGCGAGAAATTTCCTTAAAAATGAGACGCGTGCTCGGGCCCCTTGACCCGAGCGTTTCGACCCCAAACGGCTCAAGGCTTACATGTTAGGCAAATAAATCGCGAACGGCGGGTAGGTGAAGTGAGCATGCCTTCGGTTGTATTCCGATTTAACCTACATGAAACCTAGTACAGTCACGAGCACCAATATGTCAACACTTGGCAATTTTCAGTTGCGATTTTTTCGTGAAATAACGAATGCAACGTTGAAATACGACACTTAACATAAACGAAAATACTATGTTCATAAGAACATAAAATTTCATTCAAAAATAAAGGAGAAATTCGCCTTTGAATAAAGCCAAGTGTATACATACTTATAGACGTGACTGTACATTATAATCACAAAACCCGGTAAAAAAGCAACAAAAAAGTTATCAGTTTTTTAGGCTCAGTTTCGAAGCGTGTCGACGCAATCTCCCCTGGCTGCAATCTTCCGGGCGATTGAGTTACGTCCACGGCCCACGACTTGATTACCGCGTTATTAACTACAATTTTTACTTACCCCCATTAGAGACGTTTAAACAATCGTTCCGGCCGCTTCTAGAGATTCTTGGGCAATTTTGTAGAAATTATTTCCAAGATGAGATTAGTTGAAGTTGCGAATTCTTCTCAGGCTCTAATTAGGTATCATTAAGGTAAGTGGGTGAGGTTAGATTAATTGAATTAGGATATCTTTTTGGTAAAGTAGAAATTCTTACAGAATTTCTCCTGTATCGAAAGTGCTTTTGCGACACTCAAAGGTCATAAACACAGACCACTAAACTATCAGTATGTTATACAGAGTGTTGCGGAAAGGGTATATCAATACAAACGGGTTGAAGAGTGTATCTGGTCTAGAATCTCTGTACAAAATTTCAGCTCAAAAGCATTAACTTTGAAAATACTTAATATTTTTTTATTTCGACATCACGGCGTTGCACTGGCGCGCGGCGGCGTGATGTGCGTGTACAAGGCGCACAGACACACTACAGATAATGGATGATGACCCTCGTGGTGCGGTGACACGTTTTTTATGATTTCAATTTAATAAACTATCGAAATAAAAAAATATTAAGCATTTTCAAAGTTACCGCTTTTGAGCTGAAATTTTGTACAGAGGTTCTAAACCAGATACACTCTTCAACCCGTTTGTATTGATATACCCTTTCCGTAACACCCTGTATATATAATTATGTTTTTGAAGTGAAACTTTTTTACGCACGCTTGACTTGGGGAGTAAGCTGGCGCACGCGTGACGTAAGCGTTACGAAAAGTGTGATCGGGCGAGGCGAACGGGAGTTGAGTGGGGGATATAAGCAAGAGAAAGCAGTGCGCGCGCACATTTTCTTTTTCTCTTTCTCTCATAGCCAAATACGTTTGAAGTTTCACTTCAGTCGTGTGGTCATAAGCACACTCGGTTTTTTTTTTTTTTTTACTTACGTAATTCGAACCTGGGACACACAGTGCTGCTGCCAATCACTCAGCCAAGCCGTTCATCCGGCTAACCCGCGTAACATAAGCAGCCTTTAATTTTCCCACTGCTGGGACGCCTTCTCTCTTCGAGAGGGAGTCATCACGAGAGATTCGCGACGACCTACCACGTGGGTATAGTAGATGTCACTTATATGTCGTCGAATTTTTGGTTCTATGACATGCCAGTTTTCTCACGATGTTTTCCTTCACCGTTTTGAGAGCAGTGGTGAGGGAATTATTTACACAAAGTAAAGCGCCTGTCTGGGTTCGAACCCACGACCTGCAGCTCGTAAGACGGGCCCTGTCACTGCGCCACCCACTGTTCCAAACCCATGCTTTTGTCAAAATCCTGGAATTTTATTTTTGTCTTTATCACACTAATCACACTAATATTATAAAGGCGAAAGTTTGTGAGTGTGTGTGTGTGTGTGTGTTTATATGTTTGTTACTTCTTCACGCTCAAACGGCTGAACCAATTTTGATGAAATTTAGTATAGAGATAGCTTGAGTCCCGGAAATGGACATAGGTTACTTTTTATCCCGATATTCCCACGGGATCGAGACTTATGCAGGTAAAACCGCGGGGCGCAGCTAGTTTGAACTAAAACAAAAACCAAGTATCATCATAATAATAAATATTCACACATAAATCATTTAAATTAGCTGCTCACAAACTTCAGGCAGTTCCCGAACTAACCGCGCTTCAACCGGTTAAAGTAAACATGATTAAAAAAAAAAAAAACAAAAAGTTTTAACATTACTGGGAGTTTATTGTTTGCAAACCAGAGTTTCCGTCAATATTTGATTTGGAAACTTTAATTTATGAATGTTATTAGCATATTAAGAGACACGTGCAAAAACGTCACACTTGTAACAAAAGGATGGGGATAAATCAGCGGGGTAATAGGGTAACGCGTAAGTGTTTTACGCAATTACCCCGATGGTCTAACCCCAATCCCAATGCAAACCATTTTGACAGTTCATTGCATCATTAGAGGGGCTTGTGGCTAAGTAATAACAGCTACACGGGTCGATCGATCAGGTTAAGCTACGCTTGCCGCGGTTAGTCCGTGGATGGGTGACCATCTTCATATACCAAGACCCCTCCGTGCCTCGAAAGCACGTTAAGCCGTTGGTCCCGGCTGTCGTTCGTGGATCTTTGACACTCGTTACGGGTCGTCAGTAACCCGAAAGTCTGACAACCAGTCTTACCAAGGGGTATCGTATTACCTTAGTAACTGGGTTGTGGAGGTCAGATAGGCAGTCGCTCCATGTAAAATACTGGTATTCAGCTGCATCCGTTTAGACTGGAAGCCGATCCCAACATAGTTAAAGAAAAGAAAGAAAGAAAATACATTTATTTCGCACAGACTAAGAGACACACAATACACCAGATACATCAGATAAAAAAAAAAAAAAAAAAACAAATAAAAAGCGCAAAGTCCGATGTAAGTAATTGGCAGGAAAGTGTGCCTCACGGCTGCGCCAAAAAGGCCCAGTTCAGCAATAATGCCAGACAACTAGTGCCTGACGCTGGTTTTCAACTGGACCTGGGAAAAGACCTGGAACTGGACCTAGTTGGGAAAAGACTAGGCAGCTGATGAGAGTTCATTGCGTCATTTACGGTGTCATAGACACATTTTGCAAGCATATGTAGCAATTGATTATGCATTCCCTTCAAAGGTAGAGGTATTAGGTATGATATAGAGTGTGTTACGGGTGGGTGCTGAGTGGATGAACTTTGTAAAATTTCGCGCATTTTCCGTCAGTGATGTGCATTTTTTCGAATAGTCGTGGCATTTTCGCTTCATTGTAACTTACGCTACGATGAAACGGAGTTACAAATGCATTTTTATTTGCCCTGTTATCCCTGAGATCCGTTCTTGTTCCTAGCCTCACATGTGAACTGTCTTGTAGTTCCTCCAAGAGAAGTTCACCGTCTCTTCATTGGAAGGTGTCGTAAAGTCGGCTTAGTTCGAGTAATCCTTTAATTAACTTCGTGTGATTAGTATTAGAGGCTTTTGGTTTACTGTAGAGCTCTGGAGACCTACAATACCGGGACAATAGGCACACAACAAAAAGGTTATGTTGAATTGTATCTATTTATTTTCAACAAGACCTGCACTTTAATTGCATAACACATTTTTAATCACAATCCGAGGGTTTTCAAGGAAACTGTCAATTCCTATACAGGGTGTTACGGAAAGGGTATATCAATACAAACGGGTTGAAGAATGTATCTGGTCTAGAATCTCTGTACAAAATTTCAGCTCAAAAGCAGTAACTTTGAAAATGCTTAATATTTTTTTATTTCGATAGTTTATTAAATTGAAATCATAACAAACGTGTCACCGCACTACGAGGGTCATTATCCATTATCTGTAGTATGTCTGTGCGCCTAGTACACGCACATCACGCCGCCGCGCGCCAGAGCAGCGCCGTAATGTCGAAATAAAAAAATATTAAGGCGACTACACGACCTAAAGCGCGGTCACTGTCGGACTGCATAGAAAAGAAAGAGAAGCGCGATGACACAACCGTGGTAATTTATTGCAAATATGAAGCAATTATCTATTTACAAAAACTCTCAAACACCAAACAAATAAAAACCGTATACTAAAATTCGGGGAATTAAATTGTCTTTTAGATGGTGAAAGTTTTATGAAAATACACCCGATAGTGTTTGCGTGATTATCGTTTTTATGTCCGCGGTAGACATTACTTTACAAATTAATTACACTATGTTAAAAAAATATAATTGCAAATATTCACATATCAAATTACGAAGCAAATGGTCTAGTATAACATTTATTTTTTTCAAAGAAATCAGTCTGGTCGATTAGACGTGATGTTGAATTTAAAATCATTAGAAGTCGTATATCTGCGCCTTAAGCATTTTCAAAGTTAATGCTTTTGAGCTGAAATTTTGTGCAGAGATTCTAGACCACATACACTCTTCAACCCGTTTGTATTGATATACCCTTTCCGTAACACCCTGTATAGGCTTAAAACAATGGTCCGCACAACTACGTAAATAAAGTAGACGGTTGAGCCACGCTCACTGTCAAAATAAAATGGATTACGATCGACTTCCATTTTATTTGTATTACTTAATTACCCCGAAAAACAATTCTGCATCACATCACACGATCGACTCGTTCTATTTTTGAAGTGAAAACTTCTTTAGGCGCGTTGGGCATTAAGCATTGGATTCGCGCCACTGTTACCGTAACCGACACCGCTTCGGATGTGTTCGGCTGTCCTCGGGATGTACTCGGTTTTAAAGTATATCCGATATGTCAGTGAGTGATGGCCAAAGTATTCTGTTTGTGTTTTGTTTTCACTTCTGTCGGCACTCCCGGAGTGCCATTGTTTTATTTTAAACAATTCTAAATGCGCTTGAGTGATTGAATCCAGCCAGTACTATTTTTTGCCAGCCTTCATTATGTAAGGTTCCTTTTAGCAGACAACCTCTACAGTATACAGGACCATATTAAATTAGCTATAATAACTCTGCAGACATGATCTTCTTTTTCAATCGGTCCCTCATAAGCGTTCCTGCACACGATGCAGTCACTGCGACGTCGCCGCGCCGACGCCACACAATCACACTGTAGATACGAGTCCCACGAAGCCACCGCCACCACCGCGCGCGTCCTCCCCGTCACGCCCTGTCTGTTTGATTCATTCCATTACCGGCCGCGTACGAACCGCGGCCGGTAATGGAATGAATCAAATAGAGGTAAAGCGCGCGGAGGCGGCGCGGCGGCGGCGCGGTGGCGGCGCGGTGGCGGGCTTCGTGGGACTCGTATCTACAGTGTAATTGTGCGGCGTCGGCGCGGCGACGGCGCGCGACGCGGTGACGGCATCGTGTGCAGGAACGCTTACTGAGGATCGTGGTCACTGGATCCTTTCAAGCGGGCAATCTGCCTCCATCTACTCCGGACCAAAGTTGCCATCACCACCTGCTGAAAATTGCTTGAGGACGTAGCTTCTTTTACTTGGTCGGACCATCGTGTTGGCGACCGGCCTCTCGGTATCGATAATGTAACAAGACAAAATAAAATAAAAATGATTTGATGTTTTGTTTTGGGGTCAACTACCGCTGGTTCTGTAGTGTTGTTACTTGATGCATATTGAGAAAATCACAGTTTTTTTTAATATTTATACCCATTACTACCTAGCTTCAGCCCGCGACTTCGTTCGCGTGAAACTTCTTGTTTCCCCCGAGCCACCCCGTCGTATCGCATCACCCGCCCGCGCTATCACTTAACGTTCTTTTTGACTTTTTTTCTTTTTGCTCGGCTCCTAAGGGTCATAGCGTGATGTTAAATAGCCTATAGCCTTCCTCAAGAATTGGGCTATCAAATGCAAGAAGAATTTTTCAAATCCGACTGGTAGTTCTAGAGATTACCCCATACATACAAACTTACAAACAAATTTTACCTCTTTATAATATTAGTATAGATAGTATAGATTACGTCTGTGAAGTTTACACAAAAAAAAAAAAACAGATTTTATAAACTGATATTTCAAGTAACTACACTAACTGAGGTCGATAAACCTACAAAAAAAACATGAAATTCTTTTTTTTTTTTTCGTTTTATTATGTTTACATCCTAAGTGAAGTATCGCTAACTAATTTAATTTGACCATGTATACATGCTGAATTGCTGACTGTACCTAAGCTACGGCTCCTTTAAAAATTAGGATATAAATTCCCGCTGTGTTTGGTAATTGGGTTATCTTAATAAAGGCGTTTATGAATCGACGGTGTGCAAAATAAACAGAGGCTTACGTTCAATTTACAAGTTATTAAAAACATGATTGGGATATCCTATCAGACGCGAGCGCCATGTTTTTATTTAAAAAACCAGTCAAGTGCAAACCAGACTCGCGCACCGAGGGTTCCGTACAAATCCCTATATAAATATCACCGTTTTTTTTTTGTTATGTAACTACAGATTTACGGTTTTCGGATTTTTTCCTTTACTTGTGCTACATGTATGAGATTGCCGCTTGCCAAATTTCATGATTTTAGGCCAACGGGAAGTAGGTACCCTATAGGTTTTGACTACAGAACATAAACGCCTGTGTCTTTTGATTGCGTTGACTTCGAAGTTTTTCAATGCTGCTGTATATGGTTATAATTTCAACTTGATAACTCCACGCGTCCCTGTGAAAAAGGGTCTTGACCGAAGGACAGACAGACGGGCAACGAAGTGATCTTATAAGGGTTCCGTTTTTCCTTTTGAGGTACGGATTTTAATTTTTTGTGCGGAACCCTAACTCTTTTTCTAAAAATAAAAGTAGCCTAAGCTACTAGTGAAAGTCCGCCGATTAGCCGGAAGGCATTATTTTTTTATAAGTACACTTTCATATGCATATTTATTAAAAAACTTTTTTACAAAAAAAACAACCGACTTCGAAAAAACACTACAAAGTGAAAAATAACTTTAATTTCGGAAGTCGGTGTCTTTGGTTCCGCATTTTCGTTTTTTGACACCGACTTCCGAAATGAAAGTTATTTTTCACTTTGTAGTGTTTTTTTTTTGAAGTCGGTTGTTTTTTTTGTAAAAAAGTTTTTATTTTTCACTTTTTAGTTGTACCTACCCCACATAAATTCAATTAACACTAGTGCATTGAAGAATTGAAGACACAACTCGAAGAATCATCAAAATTCTCATAGAAATGCCGGAGATGCAGTACATTTATGCATATAACTTCGTACATAAGAATAATCGCGGACATACAAACATACATACATACGGGTCGAATACAGAACCTCCTTTTTTAAAGTCGGTTAAAAAGCTGTTATTTTGACATTATTATTATTAGCCTGTAACGTCCCACTGCAGGGCAAAGGCCTCCCTACTCTCTTTCCTCTTATTTTGACATTACAAACAGACATTTCAATTTGATTTATTTGTTTGTTTAGAAGATAGAAAATACCTAACACCATATAAACCACCAAAAACATTACAAAACGACACACGCACCAGGCCACAATTTATTCATCATAATCTAATGTCAAAAAGTTGGCAACTCCTACGTTACCTACTCAAAAGTACTTCGTTTATTAAGATAACATTACGATGTAAGTATGTAATGTAACTCGTGCGATATGGTTAAGGGGTCGTTCATCCTGGTATTATTCGGGGATGGGCGGAAAATGGCGTAGTAAGGGTACCAAGTACCAATCAGTCGGGAGGCTATTATAATGTCTGAAAGCGATTACCAATTCACTAGCCAAGAGAAGTGATTAAAATCATTTTGCCTTTCGACTATTTGTTTGGTTGTAGCATAATCGACGTTTTAAAATTTTTTCTTCCTTTTTTTAAGTTTTTTCTTTCCCAGAAAATTTACACACACATAAAACCTACTTTTAAATCGCAACACATTACATAAAGGTCACGTTACATTATTAAATACGGACAGGGCTGTCCCCGAGATTTAGGGATGTCACTAATTGTATTAAACTCGCACAGTCATCTAATAAAATCTAAACCTTCATACAAAATTTGAAAAGAGCGAAGAAATCTTCGCCTGTTACCTACTTTGGACGCTTATTTATTTGGGTTAAAAGGGCAAACGCGCAAATGGCGGAAAAATTAAAAGTCTCTTGGACACCTTAGGCTGTTTCTAATTGAGGTTTTTGACACCCACGTTGGGTGGTTTAGAATATGTTTTGGTAGAACGTTATGGAACAACGAACTGAATATCATTCGTAATAAAGTTTAAAATCCTGCATTGTAACCAAAAACTTATTAGGACCTTTTTGTTACAAATGGTACTCAAAAATCAACTTAGAATACATTTATCTAAAGTTGATAACTGATTGAGTGGCGTTGGAATGTAAATTATCTAAGCATATGAACACTGCTATACCGAATATTATAATTTTCCGACAGAAGTCCTATAATATAAATTTTGAGTGTGAGCAACTCTGTAAAAAAAATCTCGCAGATTCGAGAGAGTGATAGAATTGAAGTCACTCGAGTCGCCATGACAGCATGCCCCGTTTTGACAGTCAAAATTTAATTTATATGTATTTGAGGTAAATAAACGACAAGTAATATTACTTAATACAATACCTACATGCTGTGCTGGCGCTGCTGCTGCGGCTGCGGAAAACCTCAAGCGGCGGAAATATAATAACCTTATCGGAAATTATATTTTCGAGCCGTTTGAGGTTGAAACCCTCGGGCCGTGGGGTCCGAGTGCTCATGGTCTTTTTAAGGAAATTTCAAAACGGCTGGTTGACACTTCCCGTGACCCAAGGGCTGGCTTTTACCTTGGCCAAAGGTTAAGCATTGCCATACAACGTGGCAATGCCGCCAGTCTCTTGGGTACATTACCAGTCGACAGCGATGCGGATGAATTTTTCGACGCTATATTTTAGTTTTTGTATAGTTTTAGTTAAGTTAGGTTTTATTTTTGTTAATTAGGCCTATAGTTTTAAAATAATAAATTGCAGATTATATAATAAAATACAACAAATATTAATAAAATACAATTTTTTTGAGATTGAGAATATATCGATGCCCATCGAGTTTGCCGAGTTTAGCTAGTTATTGACCCTGTATGTTTAGATAAATATCTACCAGCATAAGATTAAATAAGACCACATATGTTTAGATTGAGAACGAACTCTTAAATCGTAAGATTAACACGCGAATAAAACCAAGCAAATATCGGATAAATATTAGTGGCAATAACAATTTTACTATCGAACCGCAATTCAAATTTTATTACAAATATACATATAAATACGAATGCTTTTCTGCAACATTTGCCGTCAATGGCGGGCAGCGTCCAGTTTAAGGCGGTTATAACCGGTTATTAGATCTGGATTTAACTGGATCTTTGCTGATATTTTCTTGCAAACGAGCTGTTAATTCGTATTCCATGAGGAAATATATATGCTATTTCTAATAAACCGTATGCCAGCACCCTAATTGCGTAACACACTATTAATCTAAATCTGAATCATTTTAAAGAATATTGCTAATCGTATGTTCGAAAAGTTTGTCTGCTGAACAACGTAAACAACGAATTGTATGTTGTTGAACTGTCAAAATGAAACCCATTGCTAATGATAGTGTGTACGCAATTAGCCCGCAGAAATATCTACGGGACGTCATAAAAAAAATGACAAATAAGAAATCAAAAATGACGTACTTACATACAAACTTTCATCCCCTAATCGTCTTATTAAAAAACGAAATCTAACTTCAGTTCTAGCCTAAACCTTTAAGCCAGTAAGTAAATGTGACATCCACCAACCCGTACTGGGCCCACATGGTGGATTACAGCCCACTCCTCGCAAAGAAGAGTCCTGTGTCCCAGAAATGGGAACATGCCCAGGCTGATTACCTATGCAATATATTTTTCAAAATCACGTAATAATCCTGACTGAAATGACATGGTCGCCAATAGAGAGAAAAATGAACTCCGAAAATAATCGTACAGACTACTAAATCACATCGTTAACCTACCTGGTATAACGCGACACTGAAAAATGGCGTCGCATACAAATTCCAAAGCTGTAATACAGACATGTTACCGCTGAAATATGAAAGGGTTTAGATACCATCTCGTTCAATTGAAATGTACGCGGCTGATGAATGTATCGACTACATTTCGGGTAGCAGAGTTTTTGAGAAATATTACGTTTTAGGCTTGGGAATCTGTGCAGCTGGGCTGCTGTTTGTTGCGCCAGCATCTTCTTCCCAGCAAAAGCACTAGCAAGTGGTGAAGGGCGGGCGTTTTAGGGTCTTTTGTGATTTTGACGTTGAAAAAGGGCTGATTGTCAGACTAGTTTAATGGGTTCTCTTTCCTGCCTCTCATAGTCCGATGGGACGGCAACTCGACACGACCGGAGAGAGATAGAAATAGAACTTAGGTTTATACGTATTTTTTAGACATAATGTCACGATATATATTTTTTCTATACATACTTTTAACCTTTAATCCGACATGCATGCGTCATGTTCGTGAACGGGCGCCGTCAGTAGGGACTGGTCATCTCTTTGCTGCCATGGCTTATTTTAATTTATTATTTGAATTGTTGTTTTTTCTCATCTTTTCATTATGGACGCTTTTAACGTTCTGCATCGTTCTCACATGTATAATTTTTAACATGAATGATGTAACCAAGACTTTGTAACCACATTATTTTGATTTTAAAAGAGTGTCCATGGAGTTTCTTGCCCGTTCTTCTCCATAGGTACCTACGCTTTGGAATGGGCAACTAGCTTCATTTTTTCTGACTGACTGACTTCTTGACAATTCAAAAGTGCCTGTAAATGGTTTAATTGAAATAAATGCTTTGAGTTTGTTTGACAAATATTTTCGTGTCCATTTCGCCCGGATCGTATATTTACGACCAAATACCACAGCTCGTTTAATCTGCTTTTTTATTTAATTACGCTGTATTCTATCAGGTATTTATTTTTCGTTTTTTTGAAGTGTAAACTTCTTTAGCGGCGTTGCACACTTTTTTGTAATGGGTATAAAATAATAAACTCGCGTCAGGACATCGCGTCAGGACACGTGACCGTCAGGAGAGACTACTACGGCGGCGCCAACCGAAGTGAACCAAGTGACACACGACAATGGATGGATGGATGGGTGTGGGTGTGGGTGTGGGTGTGGGTGTGGGTGTAGTACCTACACTGCTGTGTATTAGTAAAATTCGTGTTTAAAGTGTTTAAAATATGGAAATTGAACAAAGTGCATCTATTAATGAAAAAAGTGACGCAGAAATAGTGAAAAAAAAAATGAGTTACTTATATTAATTCAATTAATAATTTTATTGATTTATTTCAACGTTCATATTCAAGTTTTCACTTCTGCCGGCATTCCCGGAGTGAACCCGTCTTTTTTTTTTTTTTCGTTTGCTGGGGGCTCGACAACTGACATGAAGTCGGGCGGTTAAAAGGTTAGTTATTATCTAATTATTTGATTGATTTGTGCCCGGTTGATGGCAATAGGCTCACCCATTATTACATGGGCATTAAACATGGCTGGCGAAATGTGGGTGTACTATGGGCACACCTCGACTTTACTGCTTGATTTCTTGATATATGTACCTAATTAGGCCCGATGACTAGTTTCCCAAAGTCATCAGATCGAACGTCCGAATTGCCGAAATTCCATAGCATCGATGTACCACAGGGGGAGGCCTATGTCCAGCAGTGGACGTCTTTCGGCTGAAATGATGATGATGATGATGTACCACAAACATAATTTCGAATAGCCATTAGATCGAGCGTCCTTTTCGCCGAAAAGCCGATAAACGATAGTCCTATCCATTAAATGTCTATTAGCTCGACGTGGCAATAAGCCGAAAGCTATTCTACATACAACATTCAAGAAGAGTAAAAGAAAGAATGTAAAATGGGAACCAACGAACCAAAAACAATGGGTACCCAGTGGTAACGGCCGCGATTTACGGGTTATAGATCGTAGGTTCGAACCCAGTCAGGCGCTCAACTTAGTGTAAATTATTACATCACCACTGCTCTCATAACGGTGTAGGAAAACGTGAATGTGACATCTATACTAACCCGTACTGGGCCCGCGTAGTGGATTATGGCCCACTCCCTCTAACTGAGAGGAGGCCTGTGTGTGTCCCAGCAGTGAGAACATTAGGCTGATTATATAATTATTTACATTTTTTTTGCTAGCCTATTTTTGTGTCCCACAGCTGGGCAAAGGCCTCCCCTTTTTTCTTCCAAACCTCCCTGTATTGTGCGACCTCTGGCCATGTTGGCCGTGCGAATGATATTAGATCGTCACGTCACCTTCGTCTTGGTCTACCTCGACGGCGATGCCTGCCTCGAGCGTCCAGTGAGTGACGATCTTTGCCCATCTCTCCGGGTACATTCGTGAGACGTGTCTGGCCTATTCCCACTTCAGCCTGGCTGTTTTTTCTCCAACATCCGCTACATACATTATTTACATTACTAAATTAAAACTAACTATACAAATATAATTATGTATACAAAAAACCTAAGTGGTTATAAAACATGCAACTAATAGAAAACGCTCGCTTTCTTCCAACCTGAACATTTCTTCAATAAACTATTAATCAAGTAGTCGAGTCGACTTGTTAGCGAGTTTACAGCTGCTCAGTACCTCAGTTGCACCTGTAAGTTAGCATTTAAAACCACTGAACTGACTAACAAGTATAAACTGGCACTTGATTGAACTGTAAGAACTTAAGGCGGTACCCCGACCAAAACCGCGTTTTTCTTCGTTATTCAGAGGCTATTAACTCAATAATTATGAGAAATAAACTACATCTAAAAGCACATTATTCATGTTCGATATCCTATCATCACATTGCCCGCTATTATTTGTTTTTATGTTACTAATACATTTAAAATCTTCTTTTAAAAAACCGGCAAAGAGCGTGTCGGGCCACGCTCAGTGTAGGGTTCCGTAGTTTCCCGTCCGTCACAATAAGTGTTCCCACGTACAATTCGATAATACCCGACCCAATGTAATAAGTACCTACAGCGTCATCTCTCGGGGAATTGGGTTACTAATTAGTACATAGACGTGCCAGAAGTTTTCGGTGGTAATTTTGGATTGCGAGAACCAATTTTAATCATTCTTTTTTTGTTTGAAAAAAGATACGTTCAGGATAATAAAATATGTAAACGAAGTTAAAAAAAAAATGCTTGCATATACGATTATACTACAAACTTAGTCCAGACATGATTTTGTACAACTTTTGTCTTTTTTGTACAAAAACTGTTGTTTTTATCAAGTTCAAAATAATTTTCCTAGAAAGTCCTTATAAAGTTCTACTTTTCAGATTTTTTTCATATTTTCTAAACTTATGGTTCAAAAGTTAGAGGGGGGGGGACACATTGTTTTTTACTTTTGGAGCGATTATTTCCGAAATTATTGACATTATCAAAAAATAATTTCAGTAAACCCATATTCATTTTTAAATACCTTTCCAACAATATATCACACGTTAGGGTTGAAATTAAAAAAAAATCACTTCCCACTTTACATATAGGGGGGCTACCCTAATAAAACATTTTTTTCCAATTTTTATTTTACCACTTTGTCGGCGTGATTGATATACATATTGGTACCAAATTTCAGCTTTCTAGTGCTAACGGTCACAGAGATTAAGCGAGGACGGACAGACGGACGGACGGACAGACAGACATGGCGAAACTATAAGGGTTCCTAGTTGACTACGGAACCCTAAAAAGTGACCAAAATTATTGATTGCATGCATCTTTTGCTAAGGTTGACGTTTTATTGCTTTGAGGATTTCACTAATGGATAGTGAATTTAAAAATCTAAATAATCCATGTTGTAATTTATTTAAAATGATCGCTATTCTTTTTTACTAAAATAATTCCAAAAGTTTTGCGAGTTTTATGATAAAGGGGCGTGCGCAGGGAACTCGTGTCGCTCTCTGTCCCTGTCGCGAATGCTCAAGGTTATTTGGTGGCGGTACCGCCTTAAGGATCATACTTAACGTGACCATTTATTTTTTTTGTCAGAGCGGGATGCTTTAAATCAAACAACATTTACTTACTAGGTATTTATTAAAAAGAGAAAAGGACATGAAAAATAATAAACTATGTATATTAATATGTAATTTTAACATTACATTGCGGTTGTAGACGCATTTATTTTGTATTTGTCGGTGGAGCAACTTAGTTTTAAAATTTCGGGTCTAGTTTTTCAGTAGGAATGGAGTTTATCACATAATTTGTCGATGTTAGTCATTGTGATTAAAATTTATCGACTACTTACTCTTTTATGTTTTGTGCTGTCTTATATTTGATATTCAGATACTTATATTACAATGTAAATTGTTCATGAATAAAATGAATTGAATATCGTTTGGTCCCTTTTGTAAAAGCGGGACATTTTTGCTCTGGTTGGGCACAACGGGACAGACAGCCCGAAAGCGGACCGTCCCGCCCAAATCGGGACGAATGGTCACGTTAGTCATACTTGACTATATCGGTCTGTATTTTTTAAAGTGTAGTGGTTGTTTTTTTTTCTTTATCAAACGTTATGCAAACAAGCGAAGCGTAGCGTTATGCTGCTTGTAATGTACGGTCACCAAAGGAGATAAGTAACCAGGGTCGTCAGATATAGTTGAAGTTTAGTAAGAAAGCGATGGATGTTTTCGAATAAAATTAAATTTAATTAATAGAAAACAAACAATTCATAGAAGGCGTAGCGTTGGAAGGCCTCCCACAAGGTGGACCGACGACCTTGTGAAGGCCGCAGGAACACGTTGGATGCGAGAAGCACAAAACCGGTCGAAGTGGAGGTGCTTGGGGGAGGCCTATGTCCAGCAGTGGACGTCTTTCGGCTGAAATGATGATGATGATGATGATGAAACAATTCATATATCAAATCGATATCGATATGATTTTTCCATCACTAAATAGTGCTTGTAACGTCATAGTACGTAGTCAAAAAATGTCACGCTTGGTTTTCATAAGAAAGAAACTACGTTTATTTGTTTTTTTTTTTATTGTAATTCTTTCGTAATCTAGGTCTATCTATATCTTAGGTATAGGTAGTTGAATTTCACGCGGACAAAGTCACAATTAGAAGCTAGTTTTTATTAATAAAAAGCAACTCTTTCCTTTATTTCTTGCAAAGTTGCAATACATACTTTGAAACACAAACAGAGTATACCAGAAAATAAAACAGTAGGTACAGACACTTAATAGCCTGCGCGTTGCACGAGTTCTGAGTTTTGTTAAGACGTGTAGGTAACGTGCTAAATAAAATGTTGTGAATCTGCCTTGTTGGTCTGGAGACGAATTATGGGTATATACAAGGGTATAGTAATGCCTATAATGTTCCCACTGCTGGGACACAGGCCTCCTCTCTGTGAGAGGGAGTAGGCTGTAATCCACCACGCGGACTCAGTGCGGGGTGGTAGATGTCATATACTTAATGTCTTTGAATTTTTACCCGACTACGGTGAAGCAAAAAGGAGGGTTATGATTTTGACCGGTAGATATGTATAGGCTGTGACGTCACAATAAATTGAATATGGTGCCCTCTAGCGGACATAAAGTAATGATCTAAATAATATATTTTTTTAATCATGGCGTGTTCGGTATCTAATGAAAGGGCTTAATTACCACATTTCAAAAATATCAATATTACTAAAATAAGCCCCAGAATAATTAAGAAAAAAACTTAGGGTGAAGTGAGCTGTCATCTAAGTTTTTTTACCCGACTACGGCGAAGCAAAAAGGAGGGTTCTGATTTTGACCGGTATGTATATATGTATGTTCATCTGTTCCCTCATAACTTCTAAAATACTTGTTATAATTGGACAAATGAGGTATCGCTGGAAGAGTCTTGATCGTCCGCTGGTTATAGGCTATGTGACGTCACATCAAATTCAATATGGCGCCATCTAGCGGGCATATCTGTCGTGTTGGGTATCAAATGAAAGGGCTTAATTAGCACATTTCAAAAATATCAATATTACTAAAATAAGCCCCAGAATAATTAAATAAAAAATAAGTTTAAAAACCAAAACCTAACTACTGAAAAGGATGAAACAAGAAAGTACCTTCCCGTGGTCGCATGCCGCTGTACTAACGTTAAGCTATGGTAGCATGCGACCACTGGAAGGTACTTTCTTGTTTCATCCTTTTCAGTAGTCGGGTTTTAGTTTTTGGTACTAGGACAAGTCGGTTCCTCACGATGTTTTTCTTCACCGTTTTGAGAACAGTGGTGATGAAATAATTTACACAAAGTAAAGCACCTGTCTTGGTTCGAACATACGACCTACCACCCTCAAATCGCGCCTGTTACCACTGGGCCAACACAGCTCCTTAATTTGAAATTACAAGAGACAACTCATGCTCGTTAAGCCGTTGGTTCCGGCTGCCATTCGTGAATTTTTGACAGTTGTTACGGGTAGTCAGAAGCCCGAAAGTCTGACAACCAGTCTAACCAAGGGGTATCGTGTTACCCAGTAACTGGGTTGTCGAGGTCAGATAGGCAGTTGCTCCTTGTAAAATAGTGGTATTTAGATGCATTCGAACTGGAAGCCGACCCCAACATAGTTGAGAAAAGGCTAAGCAGACAACATAACTGATGAAATGTGCAGGTACCGTGGCCTCTTTGAAAGATCCAACCAACCAACCAAACCAACGTTTGTCATATAACTTCGATAAATATTCCTAGAAAACCGTTCAGTCAAAGCATTTATTTCAAATAGGCAGATAAAATGCACTTTCAAAAATTACATTAAAATAGAACTGATTCTAGTCGCTCCTTCCAAAAGGTAGATTTTGTATGGAGAAGTAAGAGCAAGAAACTCCACCGTTACTGTTTTAAAATGTTTTACAATATTTTTCATGGGTACATTATATAATTATATAATAACTAGCTTCTGCCCGCGACTTCGTTCGCGTGAAATTTCTTATTCCCATCTCGTCGTATTGCATCACCTGCCCGCGTCTCCTGCTCTATCACTTCGTTTTCCCATAGCGCTTTTGCTCGGCTCCTAAGGGTCATAGCGTGACGTTAAATAGCCTATAGCCTTCTTCAAGAATTAGGCTATCAAAAATGCAAGAAGAATTTTTCAAATCCGACTGGTAGTTCCAGAGATTACCCCTACATACAAACTTACAAACACATTTTACCTCTTTATAATATTAGTATAGATATGTGAGGACGATGCATCTAAAATAAAATTACTATAACGCAATAGGTAAAAGAATTAAAAACGAAACCACGACATATAAATCAATTATCTGATAGATACGTTCTACGTTTTAAGACATTTTTATATTTTTCATCTAGGACAGGAAATCTAGAATAGGTAGGACATGGAAACACTGGATGTCCATTGTCCAGTAAATTAACTGGAATACCATCGGAACAACACAAGTCCTTCTAAAGGTTATCTGTAAAAGTTCGTTTGTAGCGATAAGTTGGCCCATTGTCGCCTTATGACACACTAGCTGCGCCCCGTGGTTTCACCCGCATAAGTTTCGACCCCGTGGTAATATTGGGATAAAAAGTATCCTATGTGTTATTCTGATGTATAAGCTATATTACTGTAAAGTTTCAACAAAATCCGTTCAGTAGTTTTTGCGTGAAAGAGTAACAAACATCCATCTATCCATCCTCACAAACATTCTCGTTTATAATATTATTACTATAAGTAGGAGTAGGATTAAAGTTTTAAGTTGCAATTTTTCTTGTATCCAATAAAGTGTATCTTGTGTCATACACGTCTTGTCAGCTTAGACCCCGTTTTTTTTTCTGCTGCTCTTATATAAATTAACTAGCTGCGCCCCGCGATTTCACCCGCGTAAATGTCGATCCCGTGGGAAAATCGGGATAAAATTAGCCTATATGTTAATCCAGGGCAAGCTACCTCCATACAAAATTTTATCAAAATTGGTCTAGCCGTTTGAGCGTGAAGAAGTAAGAAACATATAACACACACTCACATACTTTCGCCTTTATAATATTAGTTTGATATAGTGTGAAAGTGTGAATAGTGTGAATGTGAATAGTGTGAATTAGTGTGAATGTGAATAGTGTGAATATGAATAGTGTGAATGTGAATTAGTGTAAATGTGAATTAGTGTGATGTTTGTCTCGTAATTCTTGCGGACTCGCGGAGGTTGCATGTAAGAATATGAATAAAGTTTATTTAGACACAGTTCGTGAAACACAAATTACAAAAGCTATATTATATGTACTATGCGTGTCTGTCTACCCCTTTAGGGTATCAACCAAATTGAACAACGCGTCCTTTGTCCCAGCAGATTAAACCAGTCAAGTATGTTTTTACCTTTTAAGCCCTCACTGAACCTGACTCGTGCATCATCCATTAATTTTAAAGCAGTCTTTGCATTGTATATTGCATGTTACATTAAATTATTACTACCTATCCTAACTTTATGTTCTTGTGGCAAAATTGCATGCTAGGTAATCATAATATTATGATATTATCAGAGAATACCGTATTAAAATATCAACTGCAGTACGGGGACATCAAACGAAACAATTTTGTTTTAAAAATGCTTGAGATGATACTTAATTTAAAGGCTAGATCGTTGTTTTAGAAGAACTTTCAGTTTTAGTACACACGCCAGCACATCAAGCTACCCGAAACTGTAAAATTTTCCCAATCAAATTTAAACCTTATGCTTTAGCGATAAACTTGAAAATCTATTAAAGAAATTTGACAGTTTGTAGTAACTTGATGTGCTGGCGTCTGTACTTACTTAATACATTATTGATTTTTAAAATTAACCGGTCAAGCATCGCGCGTCGCCTATAGGCTACGAAACAAAAGAAAATCAATTGTGTCTCATTAGCGGAGCTCGACAGATTAAAACAATAACGCACAACATATTAAAAGTAAAAATATTTTCAATAATTAAAAGTGAACGAGATATCACTTGTAGCTATATCAATGGACAATTGGACAAGTCATTGTTGCTGCTCGTACCTAACTACCATCATAATAATTAGTGATCGCGGTTATCACTAATTATTATGATGGTAGTTACGAAACATTGTTTCGTTATGACGCCATGCTGTCATTGCCACCGTCAACTCAGTCTTGGGTTTCAACTATCTACAACAAAGAAAACCTGTGAGCGAAAATTTAAAAAAAAAATGCATCATAGCATATTCACAGCCTATAAAGTTCCCACTGTTGGGACATATGTCACACGTGGCTCCTCTCTATGAGAATGAATGGATCGTAATCCACCACGCGGGCCCAGTGCGGGTTGGTCGATGTCACATATCTTCGAATTTTTGAAGTGAAACTACACACGCTTGACTTGGGGAGTAAGCTGGCGAACGCGTGACGTAAGCGTTACGAAAAGTGTGATCGGGCGAGGCGAACGGGAGTTGAGTGGGGGATATAAGCAAGAGAAAGCAGTGCGCGCGCACATTTTCTTTCTCTCTTCCTCTCATAGCCAAATACGTTTGAAGTTTCACTTCAGTCGTGTGGTCATAAGCACACTCGGTTTTTTGGTTCTGGGACATCACGGTTTCCTCGCGATGTTTTCCTTCACCGTTATTTGAGAGCAGTGGTAATGAAATAAATTACACAGTCTTCTTCTTCGTGTCGCGGGCACGACTGTATTTTAAATCTTGTTTTCCCAAAACTTCGCCTCTTCCACGGCGTTGTTGGGGGCAGCGCATGTTTTGGGACACAGAGGGCAGGATAGGAATTGGAGCATGGTTTGTGACATAGCTCCACAACCACACCCTACTGCCGTTCCGTCAAGGTAGCCCCACTTTACCAGGCTGGACTTACATCTTCCCACAAATTACACAAAGTAAAGCGCCTGCTTAGGTTCAAACCCATGACCCGTAAGCCAGGCCATTACCACTGGGCTCTCAAAAAATGCATCATTACAACTGAGGGGCAATTCTCGTAATTTTAAGAATGTTCACAATTAGAGGGGCAATTCTCGTAATTTTAAGAACGTTCACAGTCTGATCTCAGTCTCAATCTGTCAAGCATACCTCTAATTTCCCTACATTTTGACAAGTTTTTGACATTTGTTTGTCGCCGAGATGAGACTGCGACTAGATTTTGAACGTTTTAAATTACGAGAATTGGCCCTCTGATCTCTCTCGATCTGTCAAAAATACCTCTAATTTCCCTTCATTTTGACAAGTTTTTGACATTTGTTTGTCGTTGATATGAGACTGCGACTAGAAACGTTTTAAATTACGAGAATTGCCCCTCTGATCTGTCGCGATCTGTCAAAAATACCTCTAATTTCCCTTAATTTTGACAAGTTTTTGACATTTTGTTTGTCGCTGATATGAGACTGCGACTAGATTCTGAACTTTATAGGCCTTTTGAAATACAGCATAGAAATTGCAGACAGTATTAGGTTTTTAAACAAAAACTCTTTTTACAAGACGGCCTTACTTACCCATCGTCTTTTATTACACCCGAGTGCAACCTTAGCCTTTTATTCTCAACAAAACAGTCATCTAAGCATTCTATCTAAGCTACTAAACGGCTAATGCAGCTTGCACCTACACTTAATCCAGCCGTTAACTTAACTACTGTATCCACTAAGTAAAGTGGACTGCATAAATTTACCTATGGTACAGCTAACTTTATTGTCCTGTTGACAGCGTTTTACTGGTATTTTAACTGTCCCTTTTACTTTAACCACTGTTAACCGGGACGGGTAGTTAAGTACGTCTTAGTGTTGCCAGTTTATTGATGAATTGGTAAGGAAATGGGGGAAAAGATTGTGTTTTTATGAGTCCGTCAATGACATAGACTTTTATTTATATTACTCAGGGCGAGTGGTTGCAAAACGTTGGTGACTTTAGACTATGTTCGTTACAATTTTACGATAACGTTTGTTTTAACGTCTGTCAACTTAGCGAATGTTCATCTTTACATAGTAAGTAGGTATAAAACAAAGTCGCTCCCGCTGTCAGTATGCTTAGATCTTTTAAATTTCGCAACGGATTTTAATGCAGTTTTCGGTAACAGATACTTAGAGCGATTCAAGAGGAAGGTTTATATGTATAATACATGCATATTATAGTAGAGAAAAGCCGAGAAATTCTAAGATTTGTAATGTGATGTCGAAACTAACATATTTTTGTGCGCTTATATTGCAAACTTTACGAGATAGATCATTTTAATGTAGGTACGGTCAGCATCAAAAGTTGATTAACACTTCAGTTTTTATAATCTTAGTTATTGAGCAAAATATTTGTTCAAAATTGCAGCAGAAGATTTTTTTTTAGAATATACAGGGTGAATTTTTCAAGTGGGCGTGGATGGCCAAATCCGAAACTATGAGGAATAGCGAAAAGTACTCAAAGGAGTCACGGGCTCGATTTTGGTGAAAACTAGAATTGCATCGTTGGATTTTTGAAAAATCAATATTTCTGGCCAGGAATCGAACCTGTTGATTTTGAAAAAAAACAAAACACACGCTGTATTATTACACCATTCGATAGTGTCGCTAATAAGGATCAAATTCTGGGAAGTAATGACATACGGCAAACTAAAAGAAAGAGCTCATTTTTATCAAAATACTTTTTTATTTTCTTATGCTACCTACCTATTAAACCTTAACTGATTAATTGTTCAAAATTATGACAATTGTTTTTGAATACATAGCTGGATTCGACGTCTCAAGGATTGTACTGCAATTAAAAATTTGAATTTAGAACATAATTTTGTGAAGGTGACTGCGCTACGAGTGTTTCGGGTGTAAAAATATTGAGCATCATTTCGAACAAGGTATGAAAAAAGAAGCAGTTTATTAAAATTCAACATTTTCCTTAAGTTTGCCGTATGTCATTACTTCCCAGAATTTGATCCTTATTAGGGACACTATCGAATGGTGTAATAATACAGTGTGTGTTTTTTTTTTCAAAATCAACAGGTTCGATTCCTGGCTAGAAATATTGATTTTTCAAAAATCCAATGACGCAATTTTAGTTTTTATCAAAATCGAGCCCGCGACTCCTTTGAGTAGTTTTCGCTATTCCTCATAGTTTAGAATTTGGCCATCCACGCCCACTTGGAAAATTCATCCTGTATACTCTTGCTTGTCTATTATGTGAAAAGCTAAAAATCAGTTTATTGAAAAAAGTTGTTGTTAATTTAATAACATGTAAAAATGATAGTGTTAATCGACTTTTGATGCTGACTGTACCTACATTAATTTGATCTATCTCGTCGATCTATGCCGCTGTACTAACATACAAAGCTATGGTAGCATGCGACCACGGGAAGGTACTTTCTTGTTTCATCCTTTTCAGTATTCGGGTTTTAGTTTTTTCTAAATAAAGGTGAAGATTTAATAGAAAAAAAGGCGCGCCTATTGCCATTAACCGGGCGAAAATCCGTCAGAACCCTCCAACGTGAAAAAAATAGGCAGGTACTATAACCTCAGATTAAAGTAAAGATAAATTAATCTTCCCAAATGCCAACACGATTGGGGTTAGCCCATCCATTATTATTAAGCCCTATCATATCAGATTGTTGACTCCACTTAACGTCAAACCAACAAGGTTGTTTAGTCTGACCCGTACGACTTTTTTGACCGGAACTGTCGGTTTTAAGTGGGTGATAAGTGGCGATATAGCCTGACAATTAAGTATCCATTAAAATTATCTAATGATGTTAACATAGATTATGTGCTTATCTGTCCATTAGGTGTTGTGTGATGTCCCGTGAGTGTGGTATATGGGGTCAGGTGAACTTCAAAGGTTGATATTTACCAAAGTACAGCAATTCAATACTGACGTGACCAGAGGGCTGGCCTATTTCTTGGCCAAAGAATTAGCATTGCCATACAACGTGGCAATGCTGCCAGCCTTTTGGGCACTGTTCCTGTTGACAGCGATGCGGACGAATTCTTTGATGCCCTATGATTATTTTGTTTATTTTTTCATATAATTGTACATATTGTTACGCGCCACACTTGATGGCGACATTAGCTACTACTAGCGCCATCTAGTATCGAGTAGCAGAACTAATAATTATTCGGGTCCCTTCTAGAAACTTCGATGCTAGAACTTTCCAGAACTATCGACGCCTGGTCGGTCGGGATCGGTATGTACTCGAACATTCTAGATGTTTCTACAGTAGAAGGTTCTGGAACTATCCGAGGCGTATATAAGGCCGGTGTGCCTGCGAGCCGGGGTCAGTTTTGGATAAGCGATACAAGCGAAAACATCGAAGCGATCTTCAAGTGCGACTTTCAAGTGATCTTGTAGTGCGATTGTGTTTTATTGTTAGTGTGTTAAAGTTGTAATTGCTGTTTTTAATTAAAGTGTCTATTTTCGGTTATTAAATCGGCAGTTTAATTAAAAACAGCAATTACAACTTTAACACACTAACAATAAAACACAATCGCACTACAAGATCACTTGAAAGTCGCACTTGAAGATCGCTTCGATGTTTTCGCTTGTATCGCTTGTCCAACACTGACCCCGGCTCACTCGTAGAGATCGCGACGCCCCCGTAAGGGGGCGTGGCGAGCGGTACCAGGGCTGAGCCCCCCGGCCGCGAAAAGCAACACGGTGGCCTGTAAAAACAGGCCCCTCGTTGGGTTGGCGACATTGGCCTAATAGAATTTGAACGCACGTAACATTTTACGTGCGTCCATGTGAGTGATTGCATGTTGTGTCTCTGCAGGCGCGCCGCGACGCTGTTATAATACAGCGCCGCTTTCTTCACGACACCTCGGCGGTCTGTCCCCGCCAGGTGAGACCCCCAGTTGCCTGGGGGAGGCCCGGCGGAGGACGACCAGCGACGGAGGTGCCGACTCGACGCTCCTACAGAGTTGGGTGATATTTGCCCCCGCCCGTCCCGCTTCCAGAGCTAGCCGGTCACGGTCCGAGCTAAGAGGCAGTCGTGTGTGTGTGAGCGGTATTGTACTGTGTAACACCGCTCAGTGTCTACGTGCCCGCAGCCCGCACTGCGCGGTCACGTGTGAGTTTGGGCGTCTGTTGAGTAGCGAGTGACTGCGTTCGCTACGTAACGTGCCTATATTAACCTAGCACACGTTACGCAACGAGTGTGTGTAATATGTGGAGTTCATTTGTTTCGAGTGAGCCGCGTGTAACCTGGGTGCGGCTCACTCGAGGCGTCAGTCCGGTGCGATGGGGTCGTCGTCCGCTACCAGGTCGCGGGGCAGGGGTCTCGCGTCGGGGGGGCGCGCATGCCAGGGCGCAATGTCCTGGATATGAGGCCAGGCACATGCGTCGGCACGCGCGAACATTCCCTTCGCGAGTCGCCGCACAAACTCCTCCAGGCTCTCAATCCCGAGGTCCCGGTGAATGATATCGTTCCTCACGAAACGAGGCGCGCCTACTATGGTCCGCAGCGCAAGGTTTTGCTGCGCGCGGAGTAGCTTTCGGCTCGGCTCGCTCGTGAGGGCGAACCATGCCGGGGCGGCATACGTCAAGATTGGGCGTACGTACAACTTGTACACACCCAACTTGACGCGTGCCGGAATGCTGGACGAGAGCACTGGTTTGAGTTGGTTGCGGGCGACCCTACCCCGTGCGGCGACCGAGCGGACGTGTGGCCCCATCGTGAGCCGACGATCGATAGTCACCCCCAGGTACTTGACCCGGGGCGACCACGCGATGTCGGCTCCCTGCAGCTTCAAGGGTGGTGGGAGGAGCGCGGACCCGGTGACCATCGCCTGCGTCTTACCCACGTTCACCGACAGCCGCCACTTGGACAGCCACTCGGGAAGCAGATCGAGCGCGCGCTGCATCTTGACCGCCGCGTACTTCGCATTAAGCGATGTAGTAATGTACGCGGCGTCGTCTGCGTACAGCGCGAGCATTGCGTCCGGAGTGGTGGGGATGTCGTCGGTGTAACGTGAGTAACACGTCGGCGAGACGCAGCTGCCCTGCGGTACACCCGCGAGCACCGGGCGGGCGCTAGACAGCGCCCCATCGACCACCACCCTGAAAGTCCTGTTGGAGAGGAAAGTAGAGACCACTTTTACAACGCGACGGGGCGCGCCGGATGTGGCCATCTTGTATACGAGGCCGTCGTGCCACACACGGTCGAAGGCCTTCTCCATGTCGAGGAATACTGCCACCGAATATTCCTTTTTATTTAGCGCGGCTGCGAGGTGGTGCAGTACCCTCGACAGCTGGAGCGTCGTACTATGGTCCGCCCGAAACCCAAACTGCTCCGGGCGCGGCGCGACGTGTGGTTGGAGATGTCGCAGCAGGAGTGCTTCGAACACCTTGGAGACGGTCGACAACAGCGTGATCGGCCGATAGCTCTCCGGCTTCAGGATGTTTTTCCCCGCCTTGGGCAGCATGATGACGCGCCCCTCCTTCCACGAAGCGGGAAAGGCCCCCGTGCGCAGTATCGCCGTGAACAGGCGCGCCAGCGCCGCTACCATACGGTACGGCAGGTGGCGCAGCACTGTGTTGGTGATACCGTCAGCACCGGGGGCCTTCCTGGGCTTCGTCTTAAGGATGGCGCGTCTAACTGCGCCCGGCGAGAAAAAGACGGGGTCCTCATCGGGAGCTATCGGCGGGCCGAAGTAGTCTCCCAGGTGTTTCTCGACTGCTGCGACATGCTCGGTGTCGGCGGTCGGGTTTGGGCGGAACTGACGCTCCAGGTGTTCGGCGAAGACCTCCGCCCGGTCCTCCGCTGCATACTTGAGCGCCCCGTCGCTGTTGAGCAGCGGACGCACCGGGGCTGGGGTATTCGTAAGTTGGCCGCAAAGCTTGTGTAACGACGGCCAACTGTCCGTCGTGGCGTCTATTCTTTCCTCCCAGCCCGCGGTGGTAAGCGCCTGTAACTCGGCCTTTACCTTCTCCGCGAGACGGTTCAGCTGCGTTTTCAACGTAGGGCATCTTAGCTGTTGCCACTGCTTGCGGATGCGCCTCTTCTCGGCGATCATAGCGTTAATGCGCGCCGGCAGGGGCGGCAATAGCCCTCTCCCCTGCGGCTGCGTGCTAGTCGCCGTTTGTAAGGCGCTCTGTATGCAAGCAGTGACTTCGTCCGCTGTCTCGTCCACGTCCGCGGAGGTGACGATAGGCCGAGTCGGCGTGGTGGTCTCTACTTCCTCTGCGAACTTTGTCCAGTCCGTGATTCGACGTGGCGCTAGGGGCTTCAGTCGGGCCGGCGTTCCCGATAAGACGACGAGTACAGGTTGGTGGTCCGATTGTAACTCGTCGTCTATCACTTGCTGCGTGATCTGACGGTGTAGCCCTCGGTGGACTACGATGTCCAGCACGTCCGGCATGTACTGCCTGGCGTCAGGGTAGTGGGTGGGCGTCTCAGGGCCGGACACCGTATAGCCGAAGGCTTCCGCGTCCGCGAAGAGTCGTCTCCCCTCGGTGTTCGTGTTGCACGAGTTCCACGCCGGGTGCTTGCAGTTGAAGTCGCCGGCAAGGATGGTGGCGCGTGAGGTGCTACCAAGCAGGGCCCGCAGCTCGGTAAAGTTCAAGCGAGCCGCGGGCGGCTTGTAGCACGCGTAGATGTTGATATCCTCGCCGGCAACGTGTAGCTGCACACCCAGCGCGTAAAACGTGCTAAGCGACGGCAAGGGGAGTTCTTGATGGACGACCCTTCGCCTCACAAGTACCGCCAGACCACGGTACGTTAGATGAGCCGACCGTTCATCCTTCCTATAAGCGAGGTACCCCGGGAACCTAATCTTGTCCTCAGGTCCCAGGAGCGTCTCGCTTATTAGCGCCACGTCGATGTTTTGTTCCCGAAGGAGGTGGCGGAGGGGGGCGACCTTGTTCCTAAGGCCGCGGGCGTTCCAGTGGATCACCCTTAACGGTCTATCCATGATAAAGCGTCAGTAGCGTGGCTAGACCGTCAAGGATGACCGTCTCCACATCTTGTCCCTGCCTAATCGCTTTAATTAGGTCCATCAATAGTTTGATGGCGCAGGCTGTAAATTCCTTTTTCGTTAATGAGGCCGCGCTGGTGGCGCCAGCGCCGGCACTCGCAGCTTTCTTGAACTGAAGGGGTTCCCTTTTTTCCCGCTGCGTAGTGCCGGCGCTAGCGGCGGGTGCCTCGCTTGCTTCAGTTTTGTTGGATGTTGTAGCTACAGCCTGCGCCCCGCTTTCGGCAGGGACGGCCGTAGGGATTTCTCCTGTGGTCGCCGAGGGGGGGGGTTGGGTTTCTTCCCCTTTCTCTTCCCCCCGCGCCTCTTCTTCCTCCGCCCGGAGGAGGTGGCTTGGGTCCTCGTTGTAGGCCCGTTGGCCGCCGCCATCAGCGTCGTGCCTTGAGCCTCTTCCTCTGGCGTCTTCTGTGGCCTCTCTGTCGCCGCTTGTGGCTGGCGCACAGTGGCCGTGATGGCAGCGGTCCCCGCTCGCTTATTCCTGATTTCTTTCTGGAATACGGGGCACTTTATGTTGCACGCGGGGTGCGGGCCACCGCAATTCGCGCAAGTGGCCGGCTCTTCCCGCGGGCGCGGGCAGTCGCGCGCCGCGTGTTCGTCCCCGCATCGCACGCAAGCGAGCGGGCGGTGGCACAGGTGCGAGCTGTGTCTGAAGCGCTGGCACCTGTGACACTGAGCGGGCCCGCGTTTTCCACGCCAAGCCTCTATTTTGACACCACGCATATACATAAATATGGTGGTGTCGTATATGGCCCGGACGTCTGGAGTCTTTTTCAAGATTGCGTGAAACACGCAGCCGGGTCGTCCTGCCGCCCCCTTGATATGGCGGACGTACTCCGGCTGGTATCCCAGCGTCCGGAGCTCCTCCTCAATCTCCTTCGGGTCTGTATCCGCCGGGAGTCCTCTTATGGCCACCTTCAGGCTCTTCTCCGCCGGCAGCGAGTACGCAAACCAGGAGACGCCGCTGTCCTTCTCCAGGCCCGTCAAGTACCGCTGGACCAGCCGGTACTCCTCCTCGCTGTCTGGGGTGAAGCGGACTCCACCCCCGTATGGACGAGCGTTAGGGGGCCGGCCCAGTTTGGCACTGATGGCCCGGAAATGCGTCGCCCAGTTTGGCAGCTTCTCTACTACCAGCGGAGGGTAGCGAAGCTTCTTCTTCCCCGGCGTTGGCTTGGTAGCGGCGCCGGGGGTGGCGGCAGAGGGGGGTGGCGCATTTGCACTCACCTCCGTGGTTGTCGGTGTAGGTGGCGGCGACGGTGATGGCGAGCGCGGCGGCGTGCGGCGCGCCACCGCGGCGAAGGTGGGCGAAGAAGGCGCGCCCCGACCCCGCGGCGCGCTTTCGCGCTGTGGCCGCGGCGGGTCGATGCAATACCTCTTCGCCTCTTCCCCCACCGCGGTCTCGCCGGAACTCCTCCTGCGTCGCTGGGGTCTAGGCTCCGACTGCGGTATACAGTCGAGCCCCCCCCGCGACGGCGTTGGTGGCGGCGTAGATGCCGGCGACATCGCCTCGGCGACTTTTACTCCCACGGTGGGCCGCGGACCGGATCGCGGGGTCGTGTCTCGCGACACGTCTGAGCGACCGGACGCGGCCGAGCCCACCGATGCGAGCGACATACTCGACCCCGCGTTCGACGAGCACGCCGAAAGCATGGCGGGCGAGTCGTATGCCGAGGCTCTAGGCGGTGCCGGCGAACCACATACCTGTGCTGCTGCAGTGGATTGGGTGTGTGCCGGACGGGATGGTCGGGGTCCGGCACTCGCTGGCCGCTCCTGCTCCGCTGTCGTCGGTCCCGCCAGCGAGCTGCGGGGGCCGGATGTGGCGGTGCGCGATGCTGGCACAGCTTCGGGCTTCCTCGTGTCGGGCGCCGGCGGCGACGCGAAACGCGGCGGCGCGGCGCTACGAGCGGGTGGTGCGCGGGTTCGCGCGGATGGTACGGGGGCACGCGCAGGGAGCGCGGGGAATTCGCGCTGCGCCGCGGTGCGCGCAGCGGGCGCGGCGGCGCGCGCAGCGGGCGCGGCGGGCGCGGCGGGCGCGGCGGGCGCGGCGGTGCGCACAGCGGGTGCGGAGGTGCGCGCGGGTGTGGGCACGCGCGCGGGCGGCAACGCGGCACGCGCATGCGGTGCGCGGCTTTGTGTCGCGGCGGGCCCCGGGGCCTGGATCGGCACTGGGTGGAAGGCAGTCGGGCGAACTGCGACGGCTTGCTGGCGGCTCGTCGACGGTGCCGGCGCAACGCGCGCAGGCGCCGATGTCGTCGGTGGGCCGGCAGCTACAGCGGTGCTCGACTCCCCCCCCCCTCCTCTTTCCTCTTCCTTCTTCTTCCCTTCTTTCTTCTCCTTCCGACTGGAGCCGGCCGGCGGTGCACCGGACAACGCCACGCCGATGTTCGGCAGCGACGTCGCCCGATCCAGCGCAGGCCGGAGCTCCTCCTGGGACCCGGCATCGCGGCCCAGAGAGCCGCGCATGCCGGGCTTCGGCATCTTCGGAGGCGTGGTCTCCGCGACCGCCGCGGCGATTGCTCGCCGAACAGCCCGGAGGCTCCCTCTGTGTTTGCACAAGGGACGCTTGTAGCAAACACAGAGAAAACGATTAAAATTCGCGGTCCGCGCGGAGCAAACTTGTTCTAGGGCAGGACAAGCTCGTGTGACCACGGGCAATCCAGACCCCGGCTCGCAGGCACACCGGCCTTATATACGCCTCGGATAGTTCCAGAACCTTCTACTGTAGAAACATCTAGAACTTTCTAGAACTATCGACGCCTGGATACAAATAAATAAAAATTCAATTCAATACTCAATTCTTTATAGCATTCCAAAATGTAGGCTTAGGTGGTAAATATTTGCCAAAAGAAACAATCATGGACCCTGTCGGGCACAGCAAAAGAAATATATTTGGAGAAGAGGACTTATCATTTACGTAGGTATCTTATAATCTAACTTATTCTAAACACACTTTTACAAAATAATTAATTTATAATAATAATGCTTTACCATTTAAAAAGCTTTTATTTAACTTCACTTGTATGTATGTCCTGGATTATTGCAATCAATATTTCACCCACTTCCACTGATGCTATCGGGCTGAAATTTGGCATACGTGTTTCGGTTCTCGTGACAATGCTTAAAAATAAAAACTTAAAAAAAAAAAGATGGGTTGCACTCCGGGAGTGCCGGCCGAAGTGAAAACTTGAATATTAACGTTGAAATAAATCAATTATTAATTGAATTAATATAACTAATTTTTTTTCACTATTTCTGCGTCACTTTTTCATCAATCGATGCACTTTGTTCAATTTTCATATTTTAAACACTTTATATACACGAATGTTACGAATACACAGCAGTGTGGCTACTACACAGACGGTCGAGCCATCAGCTGTCCATCCATCCATCCACGTCCACGTCCACGTCCACCATCACCATCACAATCACCATCACCGTCATAATCACAATCACCATCGCAATCACCATCACCATCATCATCACCATCACCATCCATCCATCCATCCATCCATTATCGTGTCTCACTTGGTTCACTTCGGTTGGCGCCGCCGTAGAGAGTGGGGGGGGGAATCTCTCCTGACGGTCACGTGTCCTGACGCGAGTTTAACATTTTTTACCCATTACAAAAAGTGTGCAACGCCGCTAAAGAAGTTTTCACTTCAAAAATTTAGATTATTGCTCATATGTATACTACGTCGTATGTGTTTCAAGGATTTATCGTTTAAATATTCGTTGACAGCATAATAAGATTTGCTTTCAACAACAACAATTCTCAATTTTTGCATGTTACCTACTAACAGTTTTGAGTAGCATAAGCAGCCTATAATGTTCCCACTGCTGGGACACAGGCCTCTCTCCTTTGTGAGAGAGAGTGGGGCTGTAATCTAACACCCACGCCCCTAAGATGACCCACTGACCCACATAGGCCCAGTGCAGGTTGGTTGGTACTTAGATGTCACATGTCTTCGAATTTTTGGTTCTAAGACAAACCGGTTTCCTCAAGATGTTTTCCTTCACTGTTGAGAGCAGTGGTGATGAATTTAACTAACAAACTATTACATCACACTAAGTATTATAAAGGCGAAAGTTTGTGTGTGTTTATATGTTTGTTAAGGCTACTTTTTATCCCGATATTCCCACAGGATCGACATTTACTAGGGTGAAACCGCGGGGCGCAGCTAGTTTGTTAATATAAAGTTAAGTAAGATTTCTTAATTAGATCGTTTAAAGCAAGTTTAGTAGGTTTTTTGCTACATGCGTCAGATACGGTAAGTATATTATATCGACAAGCCCTCGCTCGGAAAGCACGTTAAAAGACTTTGGTCCAGTCATTCGTAGATCTTTAATACTCGAACAGTCACGGGTAGTCAGAAGCCTGAAAGTCTGACAACCTGTCCTACCCAGTATCCGCTTAGACTGGAAGCCAAACCCAACATAGTTGGGAAAATATTCGGCAGATCATGACATGCTTCATTTACCTATCATTATAATTACCTATATTTAACCGGTCAAGCGGCGCGCGGCACCGATCGACGAAGAAACAATAAAAAATCAATTGTGTCTCATTAGCGGAGCTTGACAGATTAATAATATTTAATCATTCTTCTGTACGTCTGGTTGTATATTTAATAATATTTAAACATTATTTTCTACGTCTGTATGGCACTGAACTCCTCCTAAACGGCTGAACCGATTTTGATGAAATTTTTTGTGTGTTCGAGTGGGTCCCCAGGTGGTTTAGATTCACAATTGGACCCGTTAGGTGGCGCTGTTCGGGCAGGATAACGTCTGTTAGGTTCGCTAGTAGTTGTAGATATTTTTTAAATCGATAAATAAAATGTACGCAATACGCAAAACTTGACATTTGCAGACTTCATGACGTAATATTATCCCGTAGGAAACCAATGTCATACTGTGAACAAGTAATTTTAGTATATCACATATATCGGTGAGCTAATCCGATATGATGGATAGAGTAATGTATCGCTATCTTAAATCAACATGGCGGATTAGAGGGACACTCGTCAACAGATGTGTTAACCATTCATTTGGTGGTTTTGAAACGAGAGGTCTAAAAATGCTAAGTCATTGTTTTAAGGCACATTATTGTTTTTTAGTGCCTTGTTTATTTTATAGGTTATTAAGAACTTTTTTTATGTACAGACGCCAGCACATCAAGCTAAACGAAACTAAAATTGTCCCAATCATCAACCTTGAACCCTATGCTTTAGCGATAAAGTTGAAAATCTGTTAAAGTTTGACAGATTGTAGTAGCTTGATGTGCTGGCGTCTGCACCTTGTGTATTATTATATTTATTTTATTTGGGAAACAAACAGATGCAATAACAAACATAAGTACACGAAGGAACACGGATGGGTTTTAGTCAGTAAGAGTCTGACACTCCCTTTCGCTCCACCCAGAGCGGGAGGGGTCATTTGATAATTTCCCATACTTAAAAAAAAACTCTAGCATTAAGTTCATAACTTGTGTAGAGAAAATAAAGGTTTTATACATGTACCTTCGTTAAGTATATTTATATAACTTCCACAAATATATTCCTCGTATACACCGTGAAATTTTAATCACCGTTTTCCTCTTAAGGGGTCATTGTACTCATCGTTATGAACAACTGTTACTATTGGACCAAACATGAAATCGCGAAAAAAAAATCAGCTGTTCCCTATATTTTGACGAGTTATGCAAACAGAAATGTAGAGAACAACTGATTTTTTTTTTCACGATTTCGCGTTTTGTCCCATAGTAAAAGTTGTTCATAATGCTGAGTACAATGACCCCTTAAGAGGAAAACGGTGATTAAAATTTCACCCTGTATAACGTAGGATCTAAGGTATGATTTTTGAAATTTCATTTCAAGTGGATGGAAGTACCTACGTATGGAAAATTGTCATTTTTGCCGATAGGAAATCCAATTGGGCGCACGAATTGTTAATTCGTAATTAGTCTGTAATATTTAAATTATTTGGTGACGTTAAATGATTCAAATAGGCAACAGAAAACAACAAATTAACCTGCAACCCAATTTCGCTCAATCGCTATACAAAGTATTTTGTAAGAAATTCATTTAATCTATTGCTTTCTAATGTTTGAAAAAGTCGTCTTCTCGACAGTGTAAATAACGCAATGAATGTTGTTAATGAAAGGCTTTGTCATGTGTGTTACGCAATTACGCCGTTGTGTCCATTGAGACCAATGAGATCTAATTCCTGATCTCTTTGCAGCCTATAGCAGTCTTCATAATCTCAAATAATTTACAATACAACGCCACTTAATCAGTTATCTACATTAGTGAAATGTATTCTAAGTTGATTTTTGAGTGACCATTTATAACAAAAAAGTCCTAATAAGTTTTTGGTTGCAATGGAATTTGAACTTTGTTAAGTATAACATTCAGTTAATTGTTCCATAACTTGAAAATTATGTCAAATTCTTAATTCACATATAAGTTGCTACTTAGTCGTTTTATTTTTTGCAAACACTTCTGTCCCCGACCGTACTTGTAATGACGTACTATGAAGTGGCGTGTATTCAAAAATAAAGCTTTGTTCAAAGCTTATTGGTTATGTGAGTGGATACAGTTATCTGTCAAACGGTGCACCAAATATACACACAGATTTATTACATTTTGGAGTCTGGGACTACGGGATCGGAATTAGTAAGAATTTGCACTTTTAGACCGGCCGCAAACGTCCGGTTTCCTAATTCGGAATTCAGTTTCAGAATTCAGATTCGGAGACCCCGAATGCACGCATTTCATGCATAATGTTCTCTTCAGCGCACACGTTCTTATATTTTCCGTTCGGAAACCCTGACGGAAAATATAAGAACGTGTGCGCTAAAGAGAACATTTTGTATGAAATGCGTGCATTCGGGGTCTCCGAATCTGAATTCCGAATCAGGAAACCGGACGTATGCGGCCCGCCTTAAGGTTAAGTTAGAAATAAGAGATACCTAAGTAGTTACAGAAAATGTCGGGAGAGTGTATTAAATTGAAGAAAGGAAGAAGAGAGAGTTAGCCCCGTTTGCATCACAAATCGCACGTTTAACCGGTCAAGCGGCGCGGTTCGCCGATCGGCGACGAAACAATAGAAAATCAATTGTGTCTCATTAGCGGAGCTTGACAGATTAATGCCAAACGAATTTAAATCAGTATTTTGTCTCTGTCTTACAAATCATTAAACACACACATTACATTGTATTGCGGTGTATCGCGAGCAGACTGGGCTGCTTATATGTGAATCGCTGCTGCAAGCTTTCCACCTCGGTGTTGAGCTTGTAGCAGGGATTTGCATGAATCAATATTGCAGTGTTAGGTTAAGTGCGTAGGTTAAATTTACTAACGTAGTTGTTAAGAAATATTGTTACCTGCTAACATTTTTTGAGTCCTTGTTACTTGTTTTTTAAATATAAATAAATTAAACACGTTTAATGCCAAACGAATTTGAAACAGCATTCTGTCTCCATCATCTTCAAGTGATTGACAGAAATGGAACGATATTTTAAAATGAGCGCCTTCTTACAAATTTCTCTGCTCTAGAAGATCACACTAATATTTGTGACGTTTATTTGCTCACAAACTAACTATTACACTAGATACTAAAATAAACGACTAACTAACTTACAATAGATACAAATATATAAAAATAAAAATAACAAAGGACACTTAGGCGTCGAAGTATTCATCCGCATCGCTGTCATCCGGAAACGTGCCCATAAGACTGGCAGCATTGCCACGTTGAATGGCAATGCTAATTCTTTGGCCAAAGAACGACCCAGCCCTCTGGTCACGTGAAGTATCGACCAGCCGCGAGAAATTTCCTTAAAAAGGAGACGCGCGCTCGGGCCCCATGACCCGAGCGTTTCGACCCCAAACGGCTCAAAGCTGTAGTTGCCCATAAGGTTACAGTATTTGCGCCGCTTGAGGGTCTCAGCAGCTGCAGCAGCGGCGCCAGCACAGCCCGCAGTGCTAGGAACATGAGATGGCGCAAGGGTATCGACACATGTTGCGTCCCACACCAAAGGCCTACCCACCTTCCAAGGCAACAACGTCATACCGTCTGGTCTCTTCCCATCATCACGTACCAAGCCGTTTGGTTCTAACACCGCTGGTACGCCGGCGGTGACAAGGGCTCGACGAATAATATCGTTGATGCTGGCGTGCCGTGCTATGCGACCTGCGCTCCTGCAGCAGGACAGGCCATGGTGTCCGAGACTGTCGACAGCTTCACCGCAGTGACATCGATGCGGAGCAACACAAGGTGCACCCAAGCGGAGACACGTAACGAGCCGAAACGATGAGTCATCCATCATTGTGCCTATGGTGGATGACGGGAGCGCCTGAAGCCACAAACCTGACTCCCATTCTCCCACAGCCAGCAGACGGGCACGCTTAACAGTATTACGTGACGTGTTTACAAGGGTATTCCGTATAATACTGCAGAGCGGCACGTCCCACCGTCTCTGGGAAGACGGGTTATCAGGCAAAACCGTATTGGGACAAACAATTTTCCAAGCGTTCAACGCATCGGTCAAAAACTAATATTATAAAGGCGAAAGTTTGTAAGTGTGTGTGTTTATATGTTTGTTACTTCTTCACGCTCAAACGGCTGGACCAATTTTGATAAAATTTTGTATGGAGGTAGCTGACACCCTGGATTAACATATAGGCTACTTTTTATCCCGATATTCCCACGGGATCGACAGTTACGCGGGTGAAACCGCGGGGCGCAGCTAGTATAAGATAAAATTCCTTTTGCTAACACGGTAGAACTGTAGCCGTTCAGCCGAAGCCAAATAACAGACATGGGTGTCATTGATCTTTTAACCCTTTGACCGCTTGTGTCGCATTTTTGCGACACATATTTCCGTGCCCCTACCGCTCGTGTCTTATTTCTGAGACATAGAACATGCATGATTTTTTCGTCCTATTAACTGCGTGGTACAACTAAAACCATTATTAAATAGAGATAAAAACTTTTTGACTATTTTTTTTATCGATACAACGATTTCTCCTCCTTATTTATTTTAGGTATTATTTTATCTTGATTTTATCGATTTGTAGCTGCGCGCTAGGGGCACGGCAATTGATATTTAGCCAAGCGCTTCAAAGGTAAAGTTCCAGCGTGTTTTTTTAGACCAGCGCTAGGGCTCTGTCTCGCATAGGGTCTTAGCATTATGCTGAGCGATTGCCGTTTTGCGTGCATGTGACGAATTTTTTTCAAAAACTTGTTAATTTTTTGTGTTTTTGTTCTTTCGTTGCGTCATGTTTACCGCAAATAAACGTATTTTCTTTCTTTCTTTCGTCTCGTGGTGATTGCTGGCTGTCTTACGCCTCCAGTCACTAACCAGCATTTGGATGCCAATACACAATTCAAAAAACAATTCAAAATAAAAAAAAATCAAAAGTCATTTATTCAAACTAGGTTGAGAATCACCACTTTTCGAACGTCAAAATTACAAAAGACAGTCCCCCAAAACGCCCGCCCTTCACCACTTCCTAGTGCTTTCGCTGGGGAGAAGAAGTGGCGGAACAAACTCCCCAGCAGCACAGCTGTCTGTTCAGTTAGAAAATAATTATTTAAAATAATTGAACGCTTTATCTATTCGTAAGAGGGTTTTCACCATAACCACGGTAATATCCCTTAACCACGTGAAGATTTTTGTAAATTGTGAGGACTTTGTAGGCCTTGTAGACTTTAGACCTCTGACTAGACTATTTTTTATTTTATCTAGTACCTGGTACTTGCTGACAGGCCTACGCTGTCCTCCCATACCTACTGTAATTTGAAAACATTGTAAAAGCCAATTGTTTTTAAAAGAGTAACCGTGGAGTTTCTTGCCGGCTCTTCTCCATAGGAAACGACCAATTGGAACCGTGTACCTAGCTTCTGACGGTTCATAAGTGCCCATGTAGGTTTAATCCATACTAATATTATAAATTCGAAAGCAAGTCTGTCTGTCTGTCTGTATGTTACCTCTTCACGCCTAAACCACTGAACCGATTTAGATGAAATTTGGTATAGAGATAGTTTGAGTCCCGAGGAAGGACATAGGATAGTTTTTATCCCGATATTGCCACGGGATCGACACTTATGCGGGTAAAACTGCGGGGTGCAGCTAGTATGAAATCAAATATTTTGATTTTGATAACACAATTTAAATTCTTGATATGTAACGTCTTCAATATAAAATAATGTTGACTTGAGCGTATCAAATTCTTCCACATTGTTTGCGAATTGCATTTTTCAAGCGAGCAATGTTAGCGTATACTTTACACAAACTTCAATTTTCGTATACCAATATTATTATGAATATTATGCAGCATGTAGATCGTCTTAGAATCCATAGATACGTACTGTTTATCTTTGTTTGTTGATAGGTATGAGATTTCTGTGGTAGGTGTAAGTGCCGCTACAATTTTAACACACGGGTTGGGCTCAAAAACTCAATCTGTGTGGTTCTTTCCTCAAAAGACCATTTCAGACACCAACCTACATGGTCTTCACATGATCTGACCACGATCTGGACTTTAAAAATTACTGTGACCTCTGAGTTTGTTTCGGCCTTTCTCCTCAGAGTAGTCAGATAGGAAACGCCACCTCATCAAGTTAAAAAAAAATATGATTGACGTGTATAAGTGTTTGTACAAACCTACTTGCAGAAATAAATCATTTATCAACATAAAATAATTCGTCATTTGAAGACCACCGTCTGCGCCGCTCGCCGAAGATCTTTGACATAGGTATGCTATGACATAAGGCTCTCTCTTTTTCTTTCAATTCGCTTACTCTTTGCACGTTATTCGTTTTAATTTCATTGCTGCGATGTTATGATCGCGCTACAGTCCCAAGATGCTATTTTAGAAAGTTGTAAATAAATAATAACGTTTAATAAAATTAAAATATGTTCATAAAACGAAAACACGAAACCATCCTAGCATAATAGCCAATATACTTATGTTAAATTAATGTCGCCATTAAAGCGCCTTGCTGTAGAATTAATACAAGATGCAAAATTATTTATTGACATAAAACAAGACATAGTACAAAAACTTATAGAATTATCTGACTATTTTGCGTTGAGTTCGTTATAGTGAACTTCAAGCTTTATAAAAACAAAGAAATATTAAATTAAGACTTCTTAGCTTTTTTTTTTAATTTTTTTTTTTTTTGTGAATGGGCGCTCTTGACCTCGATCACGCCTGATGGAAAGCAATGGATGAGGTCTATGATGGAACTTTTGTACCCGACTGTCTATTTTTTACCATTTATATACACACATATATAAATAGACAAAAAAAAAAACAGAACAGAAAAATAGGTAGGTACATATATGATGCTTATTTCATAAGAAATCTCTTCCAGCATACCTGCGATAGGACAATAAATAGAGAGATGTAGACAGCGTGTGAAAGAGTAAAAGAGACAAAAAAAAAACAAACAATTCATTTATTTAAAAATAATATATAAGGTACTATAAAAATATCTGCCACGGCTTCAATGGAAGACAGTATTCTGTATATAGATTACAATAGTAATACATTATTGATCTTATGTCATAATTTTTTTCATACAAAAAGTTATGCGTATAAATTTGAATTGATTTGGTTGCATGAAACCGTCCCATAGTAATTAGCTGTTGCCGCACCGTCATTTCATTTCGCAAAATGTGACGAAGCGACACATCGCGCGTAGTTTGTAAACCACGGTATGCAGAATAGAGTAAATGTTTATTTAATTACTTTATTTCCTCAAATTGATTTAACTATTGCGGGGTACAAAATTTCTTCACTACTCTAAACTATGTACAAAATACTGTCTCCCATTGAAGCCGTGGCAGATATTTTTATAGCTCCTTATATATAATATATAACTAATCATATATTATGAGAATATAGGTACTGTCTATTTAATTTAATGTTAATATTTACCTACGCACGAACGATCATGGCGTGACATTATCACCATCTTCACGCAGTAAAGTTCCCCAACGTCTCATTTTCGTTTATTATTTTACTAACGTATGCCCGCGGAAAATATCCCACTGGAACTACTACCGTGATTAAAATGATTCCATGTATTAATCCAGGTTATAATACTATATTTATGCCAATAAAGCTCCCAGTTGGCATGGATATTTTCCGACATCTTCAACAATCGTCGACATTTTTCAGCCAATTTACACAAAACATTAAGATGAATTATACAGGGTGAAATTTTAATCACCGTTTTGCTCTTAAGGGGTCATTGTAGATACTCATCATTATGAACAACTTTTACTATGGAACGAAACCTGAAATCGTGAAAAAAGAATCAGCTGTTCCCTACATTTTATTTATTTATTTTAGGATCTCCAACAAAAGATATACACAAAATATTATGTGGTTAATGGACGACAAAGTATTTGGTAGGTGTACTCTTTCAATTACAGGAGACCACAGCATGCACAATAAAATGAACAACTAAGCTAACAAATTAAATACCTAATACATAATTTTGACCAGTTATGCGAACATAAATTTAGGGATAGCTGATTTTTTTTCCACGATTTCAGGTTTGGTCCCATAGTAAAAGTTGTTCATAACCACCTAAGATAAAAACGGTTATTAAAATTTCACCCTGTATACACCAAAACCTTCCTCATGAATCGCTCCATCTATTGGTGAAAACCGTATGCATCGCAAATCCGTTCGGTAGCTTTTGAGTTTATCGCGTTCAGGCAGACATATTATACAGACAGACGCGGAGCGACTTTGTTTCATTTTATCGTGTAGGCTTTGTTGTTCAACACATACTGCAAGATCGAATGTGGCGACTCGAACAATGTAGCACGCGGCACGCCTAATAATTATGGGTATATTATGATAATATTATAACTATAAATATGAGTCGAATTCCGATAATACATAATAGATACTAAAATCATCCATTTTAAATGTCAATCGGTTTTAATTCTGAACTTAACCAAGTACATTGGAATCTAACAAAAAAAAAAACATCCTACTAATATGAGCAGTGATGGCCCAGTTTTATTGGCCCCGACATACGAGTTGTAGGTCGTGAGTTCGAACCTAGGCAGGCACTTTGCGTATTAAATTTCATCACCACTGTTCTCAAAACGGTGAAGGAAAACATCGTGAGGAAACCGGCATGTCCTAGAACCAAAAATTTGAAGACATGTGACATCTGCCAATCCGCACTGGGCCCGCGTGGTGGATTACTCACTTCCTCTCGTATAGGGGAGGCCTGTGTCCCAGCAGTGGGAACGTTATAGGCTGATTATGCTAACCTTCCTAATGTTTTAACAATTTATTGTACAGATGCCAGCACATCAAGCTACCCGAAACTGTCAAATTTTCCCAATCAACTTTGAACATTATCCTTTAGTGATAAAGTTGAAAATCTATTAAAGAAATTTGACAGATTGTAGTAGGTTGATGTGCTGGCGTCTGTACTCTGATCGTTGAAATGAATGTCCCTTGCTCCTAAATTAAGAGATCATGTGGCTAAGGAGGCACTTGCCGTTTAAAATGAAGATTGCCTCACTTTTTGAAATTCAACACAAAACAGCCATGTTGACCTATCAACAGTCGTAATTTCCTAAGGGAAATATTTAAATGATCCTCTAAAAAACTTATTGACCTACTGATGATGAACGCTTTTTTTTTTTAGAATAAATGTGATTCTTAACTTTCTGGCCTTTTATCAAAGTTGGTCGCAATAAATAAAATAAAAAATCCTACTAATATTATAAATTTGAAAGTAACTCTGTCTGTCTGTCTGTATGTTACCTTTTCACGCCTAAACCACTGAACGGATTTAGATTAAACGGATTTAAGACATTTGGCATAGAGATAGATTGCATCCCGGAGAAGGACATAGCATAGGTTTTATCACAAAAATCATCCTTTAAGGGGGTGAAAAGGGGGGTGAAAATTTGTATGGGGAATCAATAACCGCTAAACCGATTGAGATGAAATTTGGTATGGAGATAGTTTGAGTTGTGAGAAAGGAATGGTTTTTTTATGGAATAGTTTTTACCCCCGAAATTATCCCTTGAGGGTGTAAAAAGGGGGTTGAGATTTGTAAAGGGTATCAATAAAAAAAGGACTATTATACTTTTATCGCGGGTGAAACAGAGGGGCACAGCTAGTAATTAAAATAAACTAAGCTGGGCACCCCGACCAAATGGGTTAGGTTAGAACTGTGACAAACCGCGAGTGAGACGAGCAAACGATGCGAGCGATGCCGCGGCAGTGGCAGGCAAGAGCTACATCCAAGTTGGCCGCAATGAATTGGCAATTTAGTGTCTTAGGACAACAAAATGGTAGGCTTACAAATATAATCACATTTAGGTATTTTAATAGAGTGTCCTTCAATATTATTATGACACTAGCTGCGCCCCGCGGTTTCACCCGCGTAAATGTCGATCCCGTGGGAATATCGGGATAAAAAGTAGCCTATGTCCTTTCCCGGGACTCAAACTATCTTTATACCAAATGTCATCTAAATCGGTTCAGCGGTTTGAGCGTGAAGAAGTAACAAACATAATATAAACACACACACACACACACTCACAAACTTTCGCCTTTATAATATTAGTGTGATAATATTAGAGTGATAAAATGGGAATGTTTTGGGGTTCGATTAAATACCATTTCCAATTCGATGTCCTAATGCTGTCATGATAGGCTACTTGATAGGGTATAAGAAACTTCAATCACTATCCTGATAAATCAGGGTGAAATAGTGGGGGACACTTGCCTAGATTGGCAATATGGCCTTATTATCTGAAACTCATTTACTTCTCGTTGGAGCCTCGTTCACTTTAGACATTTAAAGGAATACCCTCCCATAGTGCGCTACAATGAAAGATTGATGGCTACTTTTATTTATAGTCTTTCGCCGGCCACGACATTAGATTTCGACCTTGGAATTCCGAATTATTCTAAAGCTATTTTTACCTTATAAAACATATATTATTATGAATAATTTATTTGCACCTTCAAGTAAAAAAAATATAGTTTAGAATAAAAATAGGCCTAAGGTAAATAAAGTTGAGTCGAGGCGAGTCTTACGGGTCGCGGATTCGAACCCAGGCAGGTGCTTCACTTTTTGTAAGGCGATTATCACACTGCCACGCATCACGCAGCGGGGTGCGGGATACGGTACCAAATTCCACGCGCGTGAGTGCGTTTTTATTGAATTTGTATGTAAAAAATCACGCGCGTGGGTGCGTTATCTGCACCCCGCTGCGTGATGCGTGGCAGTGTGATAATCGCCGTCACCACTGTTCTCAAAGCGAAGGGCGGGCGTTTTGGGGGACTGTCTTTTGTAATGTTGACGTTGGAAAAGTGCTGATTCTCAGCCTTGTTTGAATAAATGACTTTTGATTTTGATTTGAAAACAGTGAAGGAAAACATCGTGAGGAAACCGCCATGTCCAGAACTAAAAATTCGAAGACACGTGACATCTACTAACCCGCAGTGGGCCCGCGTAGTGGATTACACTGCCCACTTCCTCTCGAAGAGAGGAGGCCTGTGTCCTAGCAGTGGGAACATTATAGGCAGACTATGCAGCCCCCACACTCGTTACCATTATAGCCGATGTCAGTGTACCTAGCTTGTTTAAATCTTTTATCATTATCATAATCATTTTATTTGTGGAACATAGGTATACAATAGGTCTTACATATAAAATAGGACGCTATGTTTTGTCTTAAGACATACAAATATGGTAACATGCAATTTAAATATGCTAAAAAAAATTTCATTAACAAAAAGAAACATTCTATTATTCACAAACAAAAATTACAGATGTCAAAACTTTAAATACAGCATTAATAATTTTATTATAACTCTTTATCGTTTAAAAACTCGTCTATTGTATCGTAGCATTTGTCAAGGAGAACTTTATCATAATATAAGGACATTTTCAGAACTAGTTTTGGCGAAATGTTCTGTAGGCCTAGCACGAACGGGCAGAATATAAAAGTAACGTAAATTCGAACGATTTTTAAATTGAAAATACTTGTTTCGCACATAATATTTTACAAGGGCTAATCTTTCAATCGACAGATAGGTAATTCTTATTCGTGGAATAAAATTGACGTCTGCCACATTCAGTATGGAAGAACTGTCAAGAAATTCAAAATTATTCCTCGGATAAAACTAACTCGCGTTGGAAAAATCAGCCCTTAGTCAGGTTGGAAGACTTTATTCACATCTATAAGAATAAGAATAATATTTATTTGCGTAAAACATGGTATATAAGGTTGTGTAGTGTGTGTGGGTTGTGTGTGTGTGTAGGGGTGTGTTGGGTTGTGTTGTGTGTATGTGTGATATAAATTGTCTTGCCGCATAGAAACCCAAAATGTTATAGCTTAAACTACTTTCAATTTTAAAAATCGTGCCATCTATCTATCTATAGGTACCATGGCTGTGGACAGCCTTGATATAGATATATAGAACACAACCCAGTTACTGGGTAATACGAAACCCTTTGGTAAGACTGGTTGTCAGACTTTCGGGCTTCTGACGACCCGTAACGACTGTCAAAGATCCAAGAATGATAGCCGGGACAAAAGGCTTAACGTGCTTTCCGAGGCACGGAGGGGTCTCGGTATGTAAAGATCCACGCCACCCATCCACGGACCGACGGCGGCAAGCGTAGCTTAACCTGATCGATCGACCCATGCGGCTGCTATTACTTAGCCACCTTGATTGATGTGTAAACATATACAGGGTGAATTTTCCAAGTGGGCGTGGATGGCCAAATTCTAAACTATAGGGAATAGCGAAAAGTACTCAAAGGAGTCGCGGGCTCGATTTTGATGAAAACTAAAACTGCATCATTGGATTTTTGAAAAATCAATATTTCTAGCCAGGAATCGAACCTGTTGATTTTGAAAACAAAAACACACGCTGTATTATTACACCATTCGATAGTGTCCCTAATAAGGATCAAATTCTGGGAAGTAATGACATACGGCAAACTTAAGGAAAACGTTGAATCTTAATAAACTGCTTCTTACTTTACGTACCTTGTTCGAAATGATGCTCAATATTTTTATTAACACACCCGCAGCGCAGTCACCTTCACAACATTATGTTCTAAATTCAAATTTATATTACGATCTTTGGAAAATATTCTAATGGAATCAATAATAATATTGTAATGCTGAATGCAGTACAATCCTTGAGAGGTCGAATACAGCTATGTATTGAAAACAATGGTCATCATTATGAACAATTAATCAGTTAAGGTTTAATAACATAACAATATAACAATAATAGGTAACATAACCCGGGCCTGGCTAAATAATAACAGCCGCACAGGTCAATCCATCAGGTTAAGCTACGCTTGCCGCGGTTGGTCTGTGGATGGGTGACCATCTTTACATACCGAGACCCTTCCGTGCCTCGGAAAGCAAGTTAAGCCGTTGGTCCCGGCTGTCATTCCAGGATCTTTGACAGTTGATCTTTGACGGGTAGTCAGAAGCTCGAAAGTCTGACAACCAGTCTTACCAAGGGGTATCGTATTACCCAGTAATTGGGTTGTGGAGGTTAGATAGGCAGTCACTCCATGTAAAATACTGGAATTGAGCTGCATCCGGTTAGACTGGAAGCCGACCCCAACATAGTTGGGAAAAGGCTAGGCAGATGATGATGAGGTAGGTAGCATAAGAAAAATAAAAAAAGTAAGTATTTTGTTAAAAATGAGCTCTCTCCTTTAGTTGGCTGTATGTCATTACTTCCCAGAATTTGATCCTTATTAGCGACACTATCGAATGGTGTAATAATACAGCGTGTGTTTTTTTTTTTTTCAAAATTAACAGGTTCGATTCCTGGCTAGAAATATGGATTTTTCAAAAATCCAATGATGCAGTTTTAGTTTTCATCAAAATCGAGCCCGCGACTCCTTTGAGTACTTTTCGCTATTCCTTATAGTTTAGAATTTGGCCATCCACGCCCACTTGAAAATTCATTCTGTATATCACGATACTTTTTATCCAAACTATTGTAGTTCCAAATAAATACGTACAACGGACGTTCCAAAACTGTCCGCTTTCAAATCAATCAAGCAAACTAGTTATTTCAAACGGAACGCTTTTTGTTACGAATTACGTGCGGTGCGTTCACGTCACGGCACGTTCACAATCAGAGTGTACACTGACGTCCGCAAGTTTTGAATGTTTTGTGTTTAGTTTTATTTTGGACATAGATTTGGAACTTTTTATGTTCTGGTAGATTTTAACCGACTTTTATTCAAATTGGTTCTTTTTTCTGATAAATGATTTTAAATCTGGCAACAAGTAGGCTTATGTGTATGGCGTATGTTTCTTGTGTCGTTCGTGTGTTTCTTTGGTCTCATTGTAAGTTATAGTCGCTTTTCATGTATGTATGTGTGACAGCGTTGTCCTTCTAAACTATGCAACGGATTTTGATGTGATATAAATTACCATCATTTAAATTTATTTCGGAAGTTTTATGTATAATTAAACTTACGTATAACAAATAATCTCGATGTTTTGTCTAGTCGGAAAAACCGAGCGAAGCAGGGGCGGGTCGCTAGTGTATCAATAATAATGAGTTGAGAGCTCTCCAAATGATTCATCTGAAAAGTGATATTTCATGTTAAACATTAACCAAATGACGCGCCAATTCATTATAATCGATCAGTATTACCTACCAAATAATAATATAATGTAGATACATATGTATGTTCGTCCTGAAACGGGTTCGACACGTTAAGAATTCGCCGGTTACCAAAAAAAAATATCTGCTATTTAATAGAACCACGCGGTCAAAATATATGGAACAGCTTATTTTTTATTAAAAATCATCATCATCTGCCTAGCCTTTTCCCAACTATGTTGGGATCGGCTTCCAGTCAAAACCGATACAGGATTTTCCATGAAGAGACTGCCTATCTGACCTCCAACACCCCAGACACACACACACACACCCCCCCACCCCCACCCCCCACACACACACACACTCCAGAAACCAGTTACTGGGTAGCACGATATCCCTTGGTGAGACTGGTCGTTAGACTTTCGGGCTTGAATTTTCTACGTCTAGGATCATGTTTAAATTTATGGTTTCAGTGTGCGGGTCGATGATTATTCAAATGATAAAAGTGGTTCTTTCATTAGGAATTTCTAAATTTTTTAGTCCAGACCGGTGTCTGGATTTGTGCTCGCTTGATGGCAGTAGTGATCCAGTGCAGTGGTAACAGCCGCGATTTACGAGTTGTAGGTCATAGATTCAATCCCAGTCAGCCAGTAAATTATTTCATTACCATTGAATAAAACGGTGAAAGAAAACATCGTGAGGAAACCGGCGGGTCCGTGGCTTAGGCCCCCAGTGGTCGAGGCACCTGTGGCCGACGCCCCCGATTCGATTAATTTAATATCTTTATTTTTTTGTGCTTTTCCACTTAGTACAGTAAATGAGAAAAGTGTATCACCATAATAATAAAGTATTTTGCCTTGTTAAACAAAAGTTATCTATCAAATAGCAGAGAGAATAAATTGCCACTTAACCTTATCCTTACACACCTTTTTCTCCATTAAAAGCATATTTATTGTGTACAAACATCCGAAAAATCAAAAATAAGTACTTCATATAAAATGTTAGTGAATGTTGTTAATAAACATTTATAATAAATTAGGTAACATTATGGAAATTTTATCTTTCAACTTCAACCAACTCGTCAACTAACTGAGCCAAACCAATTATTGGTAACAATCAAAAGTCCGTCTTTTTGTCCACAAAATTTTATTTTAACAAATCTTATTGTTATGTTATTGGTAACTTAACTAAAACTATACAAAAACTAAAATATAGCGTCGAAAAATTCATCCGCATCGCTGTCGACTGGTAATGTACCCAAGAGACTGGCGGCATTGCCACGTTGTATGGCAATGCTTAGCCTTTGGCCAAGGTAAAAGCCAGCCCTTGGGTCACGGGAATTGTCAACCAGCCGTTTTGAAATTTCTGTAAAAAGACCATGAGCACTCGGACCCCACGGCCCGAGGGTTTCAACCCCAAACGGCTCGAAAATATAATTTCCGATAAGGTTATTATATTTTCGCCGCTTGAGGTTTTCCGCAGCCGCAGCAGCAGCGCCAGCACAGCATGCCGATCCAGGAAGGTGGGATGGCGCAAGAGTATCGACACAAGTTGCGTCCCACACTAAAGGCCTACCCACCTTCCAAGGAAATAGAGACATACCGTCCGGTCTCTTGCCGTCGTCGCGTACCAAGCCATTGGGTTCTAATACAGCTGGAACGCCGACGGTAACAAGAGCTCGTCGGATGATGTCATTAATGTTCGCGTGGCGCGCTAAGCGACCCGCACTTCGGCTGCAAGACAGGCCGTGGTGTCCGAGGCTGTTGACATCTTCGCCACAGTGACAGCGATGAGGGGAACAGCAAGGAGTGCCTAGTCGCAGGGAAGCAGCGAGGCGAAAAGTAGTGTCGTCGAACAAAGTCTCTTGGGTCCACAAAATTGAAAACAATAAGGAAGTATGAATAAGTATTATATCTATCTCTTTCATACCAAAGTCAAGTTATTGAATATTGCAATATGCAACAGATAAGAAAGTTTAGTGTGTCATCTCACAATGACGAGCGAAAATCCTTCCCAAGAGCTCTTGCGAAATAATTACAATATAGTTAAAAATAGAATTGGTGAAAAAAATGTTGTGCCTAACAGTACATTTGATCAAAAATTGCTTTGAATTAAATGAATCGAATCGGGGGCGTCGGCCACAGGTGCCTCGACCACTGGGGGCCTAAGCCACGGACCCAAACCGGCATGTCCTAAACTAAAAATTCGAAGACATGTGACATCAGCCAACCCATAATGGGCCCGCGTGGTGGCATTACGGCCCACTCCCTCTCACTGGGAAGAAGCCTGTGTCCCAGCAGTGGGAACATTATCTAGGCTGATTATGTGATGGCGATAGACTCGCCCGTATTACCAACTGGCAAAATTTGGGTGAACTATAGGTAGGCACACCTCCGCCTTACCCTTTGGGCCATTGAGGCGTGATGTTATGTCTTAGCCCCAGTAAAACGACTTTCGCAATCCAGCGCAGGGCACGCCACGATAGCGGCGATAAGACCCCTCTTTGAGGAGTGGCTAGAGAGGCGTTACGGCGTTCTCACCTACCGCCTGACGCAGGTCCTCACCAGACACGGATGTTTCGGGAGGTTCCTGCATATCATCAGGCGGGAGGAGACGCCCGGGTGTCACCGCTGCGAGGATCGCCCAGAGGACACGGTGCAGCATACGGTGGAGGTCTGCCTCTGTAATGGGTAGCTCACCGTCCGATCAGGACCAGGCCCGTGCCGTGCGCGTATGTGTTCTACGCGCGCCTCAAAGAGATTTCAGCATAAAGGAAGGGGCCTGTTAGGGCCGAAGCCTGCCGGGGTAGCGGGATTGTCCGAAAGGGTTACCGCTACCCCGGAACACAAAGGGAAGGAACACGGATGGGTTTTAGCCAGTAAGGGTCTGACACTCTCTTCCGCTCCACCCAGAGCGGGTGGGGTCATTTGATGATTTCCCATCCATAAAAAAAGCCTCAGTAACCCACTAAATAATACGTGAATAATGCTATAATAGGTTAATTTAAATACAATCTTGAATGGTAATAGAAAACAGCTCCCACGTATGATATTTATGTAACTTGTCTTACTATGAGAATACATTTATCTGTTCGATCGTGTTTAGAATAATTTACTGCCCAAATAACATCCCTGATTGCTGTAAGTCAAATACGAGGAAAACTATTAATGATCATGCAAATAAATACGTGATTAAAATTGTTGAAATTTTGTTTTTGGTGAATATGTTACCGGCCAAACCCGATTTTAGGATGAACTAGTTTCGCCTAGGCCAAACCAGTTCTCATTCGCTCGCTCTTGCATCCTATGTCGACGGAGCCCCGCAAAGCGGGGCTCCTATTTCTGTGTAAAGGGTTTAAAGTAACCTAACCAAACCTAACCTCGGGGTGCCCTTCACTCGCTCTTGCATCCTACGTCGCCTAAGCTCTTACCAACCTTAGAACTAGTTCTGGTTTGGCCTAGGCGAAACTAGTTCATCCTAAAATCGGGTTTGGCCGGTAACAAATATAAGGGAAATTTTGCACTTTGAGTTTATATTTTTGCGAAATTTCAATTTTTTTTATTTGAGAAATATACGTAACTCTAGTTATGGGTATTCTGCCTAGCCTTTTCCCAACTATGTTGGGGTTGGCTTCCAGTCTAACCAGATGCAGCTGAATACCAGTATTTTACATGGAGCGACTGCCTATCTGACCTCCACAACCCAGTTACTGGGTTGTCAGATTTTCGGGCTTCTGACTACCCTTAACGACTGTCAAAGATCCAAGAAGCCAGCCGGGACCAACGGCTTAACGTGCTTTCCGAGGCACGGAAGGGTCTTGGTATATAAAGATGGTCAACCATCCACGGACCAACCGCGGCAAGCGTAGCTTAACCTGATCGATCGACCTTTGCGGCTGGGCCCCCATTAATACATTATGTTTGAAAAAATTGCCGGCTCAACAACGTAGAAAACGCAACGCAGCCCACGTGTGTGTTAAGCAACTTCCCCGCGGGTCAATTTGTCCTGTAGCTACTCGGTCTGATTGGATACCTACATCTATGTACACAAGGATGGTATTGTAAACAGTAATTAATACTGTCAACTATCTCTGCACACATTGGGACTGCCTAGGCGTGAATCAGTGGGAAATACGTAGCATGACGCGTTGATTCCTCTAACTCCATATTTGCATTTGCATCCCCATAGGGAAACACATCGTATATATCTTAGATTAGACTATAATTAAGTTGGTATTTCTAAAAAAAATCACACTATCACACTAATATTATAAAGGCGAAAGTTTGTGAGTGTGTGTGTGTATGTTTAAATATGTTTGTTACTTCTTCACGCTCAAATGGCTGGACCAATTTTGACGACATTCTGTATGGAGGTAATTGACACCCTGGACAAACATATAGGCTACTTTTTATCCCGATATTCCCACAGGATCGAAATTTACGCGGGTGAAACCGCGGGGCGCAGCTAGTATGAAATATTATTTAAAAGAATCAATGCAAGTCTTGAGAGCAGTGGTGGCCCAGTGGTAACGGCCGCGACTTACGAGTTGTAGGTCGTAGGTTCGAACCCCGACAGGCGCTTTACTTTGTGTAAATTATTTCATCACCACTGCTCTCAAAACGGTGAAGGAAAACATCGTGAGGAAACCGGCATGTCCTAGAACCAAAAATTCGAAGACATGTGACATCCACCAACCCGCACTGGGCCCGCGTGGTGGATTACGGCCCACGCCCTCTCACAGAGAGGAGGCCTGTGTCCCAGCAGTGGGAACGTTATAGGCTGATTATGTATGCAAGTCTGAAAGAAAGAAAATAGTCTAAGAGAATTCATTTTTTATTTATCTATATACTTACAGGGTCAAATAGAACTCTGCAGACGTGATGGGTATCGATATGTGTGTAAAAGCAATTTTTATTTTATTTTAATAACCGACGAAAAATTTAAACGCATTCACAACATGGATTCAAAATCATTTACTGAATCCTTGTATCATCATCTGCCTAGCCATTTCCCAACTAGGTATGTTGAGGTCGAATTCTAGGCTAACTGGATGCAGCTGAATACCAGTATTCTACATGGACCTGCCTATCTGACCTCCACCACCCAGTTATTGGGATAAAGGCCCCAACCCCATTACCTCCATGCATTTATTACATCTTGAAATTAACTTTTCAATACCCTGTAAAAATTAACTCCGTTTGGGACACTACGCCTTTTTCACTACGTTTTATAAATAGCATCCGTTTCCTTAATATTTCAAAAGTAAACCTCTACACATCTTCAAACCCTCCAGCATTGTCAACGGTGTATACTGGCGCTCATTAGTCAATCGTCTCTCTCACTCGCTCCTCATATATTTTTATGTCCATCTCGCTCACGCCACTTGAGTAGAACGCAGTTGTCGTTTGCAGTTCATGTTTTATAATTATCTTTTTTTTCGTTTGAACGTTGTCGTCAGTGTAAGGACATGACAGGCTGTTTTTATATATAGATTTTACATGGTTATTTCGTGTTAATTTCTGTGTGGGTGGCAATAGGCTTATCTATCTATTTTGGGTAGGTAATTTTCTTTTTCAGAGTAGTGGTAACCGCCGCGACTTACGAGTGCGGTTGTAGGTTCGAATCCAGACAGGCGCTTTACTTTGTGTAAATTATTTCATCACCGCTGCTCTCAAAATGGCAAAGAAAAACATCCTGAAAAAACCGGCATGTCCTAGTACCAAAAATTCAAAGACATGTGACATCTACCAACCCGTACTAGGCCTGCGTATTGGAATACGGCCCTCTCTCTCTCACCGAGAGTAGGCTTGTGTCCCAGCAGTGGGAACATTACCTATAAGCTGCTATTCCTTCGGCTGCAATTACATAGTCTACTGAAGGATCCTCAAAGTCAAGTAATGTGGCTTCTAGTTTCGGCAGCACAAATAATTTAAATATATAGGTATGCTATGCATATGCTATAATTTTCGTTTAGGGGTCGAATATGAATTCCTGTGTTTGATTTATTGGTAAGAAATCATTTCAGTGAAAAGTCTCATCATCATCTACCTAGCCTTTTCCCAACTACGTTGGGTTCGACCTCCAGTCTAACCGGATGCAGCTGAGTACCAATATTTTACATGGAGCGACTGCTTATCTGACCTCCACAACCCAATAACTGGGTAATACGAAACCCCATATTTCAGTGAAAAGCCTATATTATCTAAAAGATTGGGCTAGGTCAGTGATAGATGACAGAGTTTGTACCTACGTCAAAAATTATCATCATCACGTCCACTGCTGGACATAGGCCTCCCCCAAGCACCTTCACTTCGACCGGTTCTGTCTCGCATCCAACGAGCTCCTGCGGCCTTCACAAGGTCGTCGGTCCACCTTGTGGGAGGCCTTCCAACGCTACGTCAAAAATATCCAAACTTCCAAACTAATCACACTAATATTATAAAGGCGAAAGTTTGTGAGTGTGTGTGTGTTTATATGTTTGTTACTTCTTCACGCTCAAACCGCTGAACCGATTTAGATGAAATTTGGTATAGAGATAGTTTGAGTCCCGGGAAAGGATATAGGATACTTTTTATCCCGATATTCCCACGGGATCGAGACTTATGCGGGTGAAACCGCGGGGCGCAGCTAGTATTATAAATGCGAAAGTAACTCTGTCTGTCTGTCTTTTCTTCACGCCTAAACTACTGAACCGATTTGTGTGAAATTTGGTATAGATATAGTTTGAGTCCCGGGGAAGGACATAGGATAGTTTTGATCCCGATATTCCCACGGGATCGACACTTATGCGGGTGAAACCGCAGGGCGCAGCTAGTTTATATATATTTACGCAATATGTTAAGCCAATATTTATAAATACTAAAATATACACCCCTTTGTCTGACTATATGACCCATTAACACACGCGTGACAGAATTTGCAACCACTGAACCAACAAACAATTATTTGGGACAAAAATATCATTAATAACAATCAGAAAACCACTTTATTCAATACAAACATGACCAAGATATCTCTTCATTTATATACAACCATATTAAGAACATAAATATGTATTTATATAATAATATAAATTGTATGAATGGTGACCACGACCCTTCGATCCCGACCTGTGTCGTGATAAAGAAGTTATTACCTTATGTATTGTTGTAATAACGTTCATTTTGGAATCTTGGTAGAATATACTTATTTTCTTTTAGGCGTATAGTTTATTAACATTTATTAGAAATACGTGGTTGGATTACTAAATGGCTAGATTTGAGCTGCCTATCTTTTGCTATGAGGGACCAATCTTCTTTCCAAACAGAGATGTTTACAAATAAATTATGGCAATAACCATAGGTTCAAGCAATAGTGACCATTTTTTTGTTGCACCAAGTGTGCATGCGCGAACTCACTTCCACCACGCCAAAACCTTGCCAAGTTATGTGTCAGTCTATTCAGTTGTCATGCTATGTCACAGTTGTACTCTTCAATTTAGCAACGTTATAGGTAATTTATTAATGACAACTGAATAGACTAGTATTACATTTCTAAGTCACGTGATTTTTTTTCTTTATTTAACTACCTAAACCTATGGAGTAGGTATAGTTAGGTATACCTAATTAAATTCAACTTTATTTCCATACTGTTAAGTTATATTTTTATTCGTCGCCTAAAAATGCCTTGCCATGCCGTGCCGCCAATGGGCGCCGGGCCTAAGACCTTTTTGGTCTTCTAATTTATTAATCCTTTTAACTTTCTGGCTTTTTCTCAAAGTAGGTTACAGTAGCTAAGCTAGGGCACCCCGACCAAATGGGTTAGGTTAGGGCAGAACTGTGATCAACAGCGCGCGAGCCCGAGCGAGCGAAGCGAGCGTTGCCGCGACCGCCAATGGCGAGAGCTACATTCAAGTTGGTCGCAGTTACTTAACTAAGTATTTAGTATTTTTAGGACCACTCTCTCTCTGTAGTCGGTTCCTCATGTCTGAGGATCGTGGTCAGCTTCGGAGTTGCATCTAGAGCGGATGATCTGCCTCCACCGGTTTCTGTCCAGCGCATCTCTTACCACCGTGTAGAATTTAGAGGACGATCATTCCTTCACCTGATCGGTCCATCGTGTTGGTGAACGACCGCGCGATCGTTTGCCTTCGGTGTTCTCAACCACAATCAGTTTTTCCAAACTTTTATCGTCTCTGCGTACTATGTGGCCGAAATAGGAGAGAATGCGCTGTTGACATATGGTCGACAAGCGGGTCTTTATTCGAAGCTGGGTTAAGATCGATGCATTGGTGCGTTTGGAAGTCCACGGTATTCTCAGCACCACATCTCAAATGTACCAATCTTTTGTCTTTCTCGGGCCAAAATCGTCCACGTTTCTACTCCATACAGGAAGATAGGGAATACTAGGGCTCGTATCAATCTGATCTTGGTTGTGATACCAATTCCTCTCTTCTTCTAAATGTTACCTAAACGGGTCATAGCATCTTAAGCCATCCCGATACGCCTTTTTATCTCGGGGACACAGCTACCATCATTGCAGATTTGCGAGCCAAGGTAGGTGCAGTGGTCGACGATGTTAATGCCAGGAATGTTGCAGGTGACATCTGTTAGCTTCCCGGCTCGATTTATGATCATTTTTTTAGGCATTTTTAGGACCACAAAACCAACATAAGTAATTCTTTACTCTCTTTAAACCCTATCCTCTCCGCTTTTGTGGCAACCGACCGAAATTGCGACGCAACTTTGATTCAGTCTGACTAATCTACTTTACTCAACGGAAATCTATATCAATAGGTACGTAACCAGTAGGTACTGAATGGCAGAAAACAATGAATGGGACTAAAATAAACGCAGTATTTGTAAACAACGTAGTATGCGTTTTTTTAAATAATAATTGTTCAACGTAATGCCTATTGTGGGCTGTGAGTATTACGGTTAATGTTGTTATCAAACAAACAGTTGTTGTTTCAAAATAACAATTAGAAAGTAAGGTAATCGGTTTAGATAACGGTAGATGAAATCAACACAACACTTCTTGTAACACACCTAGTCGTATCTTCAACAAAATAGTCGCAAGCAAAACCGCATTTTTACGCTGACAGAAATTAGTATCAAGAAAAAAAAAAAAAAAAAAAAATATACGCGTCGAATTGATAACCTCCTCCGTTTTTTCGTCGGTTAAAAAGGAACATATCGATAAAATTTTAAGTTAACTACAGTCCAAGTGCCTACCTAAATTTTTTGTGTAATACGACCTTTGTTTGAAAGTTAAGTAACATTACCACCACAGGTAAATATTAGTGTCATGAATATTGTACTCAAAAGTCACACAAGCCGCTGTGCCAATAAGCGCTCTCCCATGGGAGACGTTGTCACCAAGCCAAGGTGTGACAACATTCCATCTAAATGATGGTGGAATGTTTTTACAGGTATTACTGCTGCCGCGACCAAGGCCTAACTAACGCTTTATAATGGCGGCTTTGTTTGAGGCATTACAAGGTCATTTGAAGTAAATAATATTACCTAACAGGACATCATATTCTTTTCTGATGGATAGAGGCAAAAACTACGAAATAATAATAGTTATGCGTACTCTGTAGGTGTAGCGTTAAAACAAAATGATTAATAATTAACGTTTTAAGTTCTGTCTGCAAGTACTCACTCTCAAGTACTCACCATTAATCTCACGATAACTTCCATTGTTCCAGATCATTCAAACATGGGTGCCCCGCGAGCCTGCCTCATCTTCATCACCATCCAGCTAGTCTCCCTCGCCTACGCCCAGGAGGTGTCAAAGCGAGTACCACAAGGATTCCTCGGAATGCGCGGCAAGAAGTACTTTGACGACGAAGGCACGGAGCAGTTCTACAAACGGAGACCACAGTTCTTCGTCGGAGTCAAAGGAAAGAAGAGCCTCCAAGACATTCTCGACGTCCCAGAGGAATACTACAAACGAGCACCAATCGGCTTCATGGGAATGAGAGGCAAGAAAGACTTCTTCTTTCCAGGTACCCAAAGCCTCGAAACGTTCCCGAAACGCGACGGTTCTTTGATCGGACAGATAGACTATAACTCGTCTAAGGAAGAGCCTACTGATGCTGACTTCCCGCTCCTCAATGAGATATTCATGAACTATTTGGCCATGAATGCTCCGAGGCCAAACTATATGCAGGAGTCTGTAGAGTCCTCTTTGGAACCCGAAGAGTCGAACAATGTCAACAAACGAGCGGCGAATTTCAACCAGTTCTATGGAGTGCGAGGAAAGAAATCGTTGAACAATAAGCGACCTTATGACCTGACCTTCCGCGGCAAATTCATCGGGGTGAGGGGCAAAAAGGACCTGAAAAACAGCGGAGCGCATGAAATTAAGTTTTTGGTGGATCAGAACGGACCCTTGCCCAAGAGAAAGGCTCAGATGGGTTTCTTCGGCATGCGAGGCAAGAAGTGGACTGATGGTGAGTTTTTACGCGAATTTCTGGCGAGTTTGATATCCATATTATAATGAAAGGCTAACGTCTATACACAATGATAGGGCTTCCGCTTTGATTTAGACAAATGTTACACTGGTTCATCAACGAAACCTTTCCTTTTTCGTTTCGTTCAGTAACTTTAAAAACTCATCCAGTTAAAGTATTTTTTTATTATAATTAGCACTCATTAGAAGGCAATACGAACTTCTTTTTGAAAGCAAACTTTTAACAATAACCAAAAAAAATAATTTTTACAAAAATAATTTTTGAAAATATTTTAAGGTAAAGTTTGTGACGTTGAATGAAAGAAAGAAACACATTTACTCAATGAGAAGTAAACATCATTTTCATTCATTCTAAATCATGATTTTTCAATTATTTCTCGTATGCATCAGTCACGCCTTATGCGAGCCGTGGTGGCTCAGTGGTAACGGCCCCGACTAACGAGTTGAAGGTCGTGGGTTCAAATCCAGCTAGGCAGGCGCTTTACTTTGTGTAAATAATTTCATCACCACTGCTCTCAAAAACGGTGAAGAAAAACGTCGCGAGGAAACCGGCATGTACTAGAACCAAAAAATCGAAGACATGTGATGTCTACCAACCCGCACTGGGCCGCGTAGTGGATTATGGCCCATTCTCTGTGTCCCATCAGTGGGAACATTAGGCCGATTATGCTATCTGTGTCAAATTATAACAAAACAATGTATGTAAGAGATAAATACACGTCGTATGTCTATTAATACATAAATATTTTTGTTTCAGAGCCCAGCCTCGAGATGGATATGCCGCCAAACTAAGTGTCTTCTAAAATTGATTATTACAAAAAGTATTAAATAATAATAATTAAAAAAAAAATTAAATGCTACATATTTCTTGAGAAAGACTTACCTTTTCAACATATCCTATGAATTAAGAACTCTTGCTAATAGACGTAATGAGGCTTATTTTAGCGTTATTTTCACAGTTTTTAAGAGGTTCTAGTCAGTAAATTATACTTATCTATTGTACTAATATTATACTGAAATGTTTATAAAATATTGTTTAAGCTTGAAACATGTTAAAACATATTTCATCGGTAGTTTTTTTTTGTGCAGTGTGTTTTTATTTTTATGTGAAGTCAATGTCGTAAAAAAAACTGTTACAAAATTATTGGGCTGCGAAAGATAATGTATTATTGTGGTTAAATTAATAACTGTTTCAATGTTAGTTAAATAAGTTTAGCTAAACAGGAACAAAGTTTTCGAGTTTACCAAACATTGTAACCAATAACGTTTTCTTTATCATCTAGGTAGCTAATTACCTACATGCTATTCACTGAACACAACTTCAGATTTCTGTTTTTGATTCTTAGCCTGTTTAAAAATATAACTTTGGATAAAGCAATGAGTACATTTCGTCATTTCCTCGCCTGCAAGGACGCATCGTAACTCATTTTTTTAGTAACTTTTCAGGAGAACGCGTCAAAGATTTAAAAAATCTCTCAGGTTTCGCTTAAAGCCAACCATCCTTGAAAATTTGAGGCAACGAGGGAATAGCCATACTTTTATATGATTATATTATAATATATAATTATAGTACCTGTATTAATACACTTTTTGTGAGTTACAATGACATACCACAACATAATATAAAATTACATTGTACCACAGACTTGCAATCGCAAAGTGTGTGAAAGCGTATTTAATAAGAAATAATTATTCCCGAAAACAAAATTGTATCTTGAATTAATTACAATGTAATACAATTTATAATGGCGCGCATAAACAATGATGATGTAACTAAATATACCATTTTATGAACTGCAGTTGACTCGTGAAAATTAAGACGGGGTGAATGCAGAAAAATATGTGTGTTTTGTACAGCAAGAATGATTGTAACTCAAAACTGCCAAAAAGTGAGTTACGATGTTATTCCTTGCAGGTGTCGATTTTCTCGAGATCGGTGCTTGCGGAGAGGCTCTCCAAATATTCTTCTTAAATTATAGCGATTCTGTTCTAATGAACAAAGTCTTTTAGGAACACCCTCTTCACATTAAATTTATCCCCTTATGCGGCCTAATTTTTACTTATAAGTTACCGGCCAGTTATAAATAATTTATTTTTATGTTTATCTTACCATTCTGGCTTTGTTTTGTTTTTGTTAGAGACGAGAAATAACTAAACAGTTTTTGAAGAATCCTTCATTTGTAATTTCAACAGTAAATCGCTTTCCCCTATACTATTGTTAAAATATGTTTTATCTTTAGAAAATAATCTATAATAATCTATCCGATTTTAATAAAAAGTTTACTTTATAAAATAAATAGCTAAAATAAACTTATATTTTTATCGATGTGAAATCTGATTCCATTTCCTAATATTGTTGAAAAATATAAAAGTTAAATGAATATAGTAGATAGCTCACGATGAGTGTTTTCAATCAATTATAAATAAAATATAATAAAGGTAGATTGTATTCGTAATTGTAATTAATATCACTATAAAAATAAACTTTAGGTTTATAATAAACGTTTATGTTCATTTTCATTGTTACATACTTATATAGTATAGTTGTTTTAAAAGTGTTTATCTTTTATTATTTTACGCAAAACATTTCTAGAAATATTTAAATAACCTACCTATTTAATTGAAAGCTTCACAGCTTGGCTCATTGCCGCAAGGTTGCTAGCTTGTCAGTCTTCTACAGAATGTACTTCGGTGAGTGTGCCCAAAAACTCCACGACCTCATTCCACCGCCCCCTTCTACCTTCGGACATCCAGACGCACTGCAAATAACCATCCCTGCCTAGTTGCTATTCCACCAACTCGCACTAAGCGTTTCCAAATGTCCTTTATAATGCGCACAGCAAAAGAGTGGAACTATCTACCCGCGTCTGTGTTTCCGAGCGCATACAACCCGAATCTCTTCAAAGTGAGAGTGAACAGGCTTCTTCTGGGTAAGCTCACTCTATCGTCGACTTTGTAGAAACGAAGTCACCTCTTACCTAGACTAGAGTCAAGAGCAAACCCATTTCAAATAAAATAAAGAAAGGATAAAATCCAAGATTCCAAAATCGACTTAAATTTGTAAAGGGCTGATTTCAATGCTGTTATTTTTACAAAATATAAAGTAAACCTAAAAACAACCATATATACGATCGCAAATTGAACTGCAGAAATATTTTTTCAGAAATATATTATAGACTTGTTTTATTGTCATATACCTATGCTTGAATTTAAATTACAATCAGCTATGAGATATACCCTCGGTCTTCTTCGTTTTTTGTTTGAATAACTTAGCAAAATAATTTTAATCTAAATATTTTAAAATGCCTATAGTAAATTGTTACAACAATACGTTACATTAGCTTTTAAATGTTAATTTAATAATTAATCTGAATATTTGTATAAATATGTATGTTGGTTACTGTCTTCACATTTTGTAAGGGCTGGCAAAATGTAGAACTGTATTATAACAATAGTGAAATTAATATACGCAGTTGTCAATTTAATGTTGCTTCATTTTACACCTTATCCCTTTTTTATAAAGCTTATACGAACACTCAAATATCTACAAGTAGAAACAAATAAAATTGAAGTGTTTATTTGTAATGTCAAAATAACAGTTTTTTACTAAATGCATATCCAAGTATATACCTACGGTACTTGTGACAAAAATAAAACAATTTTTTTGTCTGTTTATTCCGGTTAATCTCCGAAACGACGGGACAAGTGTGAAGTTTTTTGTAAAAATAGTGAAATGTATGGATATCCCGCGGGAGATGCAGACAGGCTTGTGGGACTGTAAGTAAGTAGTCTAGGTAAAATTTCCTACCCAGAGTAGCAACCATCCCCCATTTTATTCTTTTTTGGTGCGCGGTGGAATTCAGAGGGGCATGCCGGACTCTTACCGGCTAAAACCATCGCAGTGTTCCACCTCTACCTATGGCCAGGGGTGCGGGATTCGCATAAGCATTCACCCCCCCGACAGGCCTCGACCCGCTGTTCCTTAGCGGGATCCTCCTAAAATGTGATTGTAAGGATTTTGTAAGTTTTAGTTTCGATTTCTGAGATAGCACAAAGAGACATTCTGGTATATTGTTAACCCGAATAGAACAGAATATTCTTTATCCTGAAGGGTGTCTCTGTCTGTTAGAGATTGCGGCATTAAGTCCGTCATATGCATCACTGGAATGTGATATTTGTTATTCAACCCATGACGATGTTAAAACGTAAAAATACAAACCAGTAATTATTCAATAATTTACTGTATCTTCAACGTCCGGAAGGATTTTAGGGTAATCATACATGCCTCGAAATGTAATTCCTCTGAAGGCAAATTGACGGGCTTGAATAATTGATCACAAGAGCAAGGTTTCAGCGAATGTGACCACGCGATCGTAGCGTTCGTAGCGCATTACGTGCTACGGTGCTACGGCGTAGCACGGCGCGTAGTACATTGTTTGGTCGGAATGAAACGATGTTCGTTTATTGAAAACCTAATTATGACCATGATAGATTCTATAAAATATATCAGATAGAAGATAGAAGCAGGCTAGACATTTGTGCGGGAACCACGGTTGCAGCGGGGCAATGACGTCACAAACTCTTTTTGCTAAATATTTGCCAACGTGCAACGTACTCTAGAAACAGCTCGTGCACGTTATAAGTGAATTACGATATTTATGATATGATAATACAAAAATCTATTCTATCCTAACCTACTTAACTTACGACCCAGTGGGTCCCGCTGAATGGCAAACGATATCGCGGCAGGATGAGATGTACAGTCACCAGCAAAAGTAGATGATGAAAATCAGAAATTCAATACTAATGAACGGAGTTCGCGTCAGAACTGTGTGGCGTCGAAGTGATTGTAAATTATACGAAACATTTACTACTAGTACAGCTGCCATATATTCGTGATCAGTTTTGACTCCAAAAGTTATAAACTCAATTCGTCATCTACTTTTGCTGTTGACTGTACTTGGCAGCTCTGGACAGAGAGAGGTGGAAGGAGAGTAGGGAGGCCTTTGCCCAGCAGTGGGTCGTCAGTTTAGTAAAAAAAAACCCCTAACTTACTTGAAATATAAAGTACCTACTCAACTGTTCAAAATCTGCATATTTAAGCGCCGTTGCCACATTTTATGTAGTCTCTCCTAGTTCGTGGTTCAATCAATCAACTCAGCCTATCGCAGTCCACTGCTGGACATAGGCCTCTCCCAGACTGCGCCACATCACCCTGTCCTCCGCCTTCCGCATCCAGTCTACCCCAGCCACCTTCTTTAGGTCGTCCGTCCATCTAGCTGGGGGGCGTCCCACACTACGCTTGCCGGTACGCGGTCTACACTCCAGGACTCGTCTGCTCCACCAGCCATCGGTCCTTCGACAGACAGATTCGTGGTTGCTTGATACGAACTGTTCACATGCGTAGGTATGGTAAGGCTATTTGTGTAGAAAAATAGGACGTAATCTGAAGACCATACAAATAAGGGAAACGAACCCGCGACTCGCAGCGTGGCAGCCGATTATTCGGCTATTGAACCAACCGCACCAGAAATTGTTTTGCGGAACCTCGTTTGTCGAAGAGCGCGTACAAAGCCAGAAAAAAATCAAGTTTCACCCGCGCCTCCTTACTTACCCCTCTCATCAAATACGACGAAAACAAAACACAATCGCCAGCAGAAACTTTTCGCCCGGCCTATAGATTTGTGTTTGGATTTAAATCTTCTGTATTAAGTATACGCACAATATTCAGATGAAACGGCTCTATTCAATGTACCTAAATATGATCGCTGTGCAAGTAGGTATATTATTCTATATACAGCCTATGAATTTACAATTGCGGATTGAAAGACAAACTTTATTATGCAGTAAAAAATATTTTGTTTGATTGAAGAGTAAACCGGCGAATGCAGGAGACTTCGATATTCGTGCCAGGTGAAATTCTCAGTAGTAGTTCCGAAGTCCGATGAGCTGGTGCTCTGGTAGGTACTAGCCCCTAATTAAACACGAAACCATAAAAATACTGTGAGGCATTAATATATTACTGGCCAGATTTCTCTGATGATGGAAACTCAGCATTAATATGAAAATATTTCCGTGATAAATCCGCGCTGCGTTATGACGCCGCAAGGCACGCGGGGTACTCGATGCGTTGAATTATTGCGATGCAACGCAACGGAGCAGTGTGGCTTCTCTAAGCTGGTAGACACAGATAGGTAATACTGGCTGCTACTTCGCCGGTTTTATGCCAATTTCAGAATCAGAATCTAGCCTGTCAATTAATTAACAACACAAAATTAACTTCTTTGTATTTATTTTTCGTATTAAAATTGTTTCATTTAATAAATCCATGATGTTTATAAACGTAATACAGTAGTTATATTAACGCATCGAAGCCATGTCCATCTATGTATGATATCAATTACATTATTATTCTTCAACGACTAACCGTACTGATGAATGGACTGCGTTAGCACGCACGCACACATACATAAACACGCACACACTTGCGCGGGCGCAATGTGACAGGCCGCCATACTTCATTTATTACTAACGCTATAGTTACATACACAAGCACTTATGTTACAACCAAGTAACTTAAGTTATAAGGTTATAATCAACAATTTAGTATATCTGAAATGGAAAATAATTTAATTTAATAGCACGATTTTTCTTCAATAATAACATAACATTTTTAGACTAGCTTCTTTTGGTATGATAGTCGCGTTCAATGGAGGGTGTGTATACGCAACTTGGGGCGCTCGTCAACTCATTTAAACTTATAAAATAACAATCAGACTATGGAACATGACGATCGACGTGATATTGTAGGCGACCTGTCACACTGGTTATTGTAATAAAATATTACAATTATACACCGAAATACTTGGGAACACATTTTGCCAGCTTCGTCACTAAATTTTACTAAATAATTTGACAATTATACTAAAGTGAAAAAAGCCCAATTTCATTGATACCACACTTGGCAAGAATTAACTGATAAAACGTTTCGATTGTCAAATTATTTAGCGGTAAGATACCATGTCAAAATGTCAACCCAAGTAATCTTTAAGCCAGAATAAATGCACCACCCCATAAAATTAAATTAAATAGACCCGACAGTTTACCAAGATCTTTCCTGAATAATATACCACTTATTTCGGAACAATCTAGTTTGATAACTGTCGCAATCTTTGCAAAGATGGGTCAATTATCCTGGCCTCAATTTCATACATATTTGTATAATAAGGCCGTGAGACATCTACATGATTTTCATATAATTTGAACGATTAAGATTGGATGGATAAGCAAAATAAAACACAAATCGTACAAATGTTACCTACAAGCAAAAATCGTATGATAAATTTGTTAAATGACATTCACAACAAATACCAGTTGTGTGTCATTTGAAGGGAAAACAAGAAATGATAATTGTTGTGAATGTTGGTCTATTGTGTGTCGAATACATTGGGTATTATACCCTTTCTCGTATACACAAATAACATACAATGTAGGTTGATTTGTATAACGGAAGTCAATCTCTCCGTACCCATCAAATAACTAATCTTTACCTAACTTTGCTAAACACACAAAACAACGTACTCAACACACAACAGGTATAAATTGGAAAAACTACTATTATTATTATGTGAAAGAAAATATTATGGAATAATATACAGACAGGGGGACACATGCCCCCGAGTTGGCCAGTTTTGGTTACATTTTCATAGAAAACCATTCTCAAACAGGCGAAGTAAAGTGAAACGCTAATAAGTTTAAAATCTTAACACAATAATAATAGTTATAACACTTTTGTATGAAAACATAACCATAACTTTTGACTCAATAATTAATTTTATACAATAACTAGGTAAACGGTTAGAATCTTAGTTCAGTTGGAAATTATATTAATGCAATCCATTGTAACCTCGTTTATGAGCCGAACCGACATCACATAACTAGTTTTTATTAAACATTCTAAAAAAAGAAGTTGAATAACATTGAATGCTATCTACTTATCATACAAAAATTTGTATATAATAACGTGTTAAATAACTTAAATTACATTATTGTAACTTTATTAAGCATAACTTCATTTCCACCCCGAATATATACTGTTCAAATGATTGTTTTTCTAAGAACAATTTTAGAAAAAAAAAAATATAACGTCGCTTTAAAGTATTAGCATTTATATCCGTATTCAGAAATAGCCCTGTGCGTGTATCTATCTTTTTAAGCGGGTATGATCGTTTTCATAGATGTTTCACTTCATTTATATTGTCTATGTTTATATCCCGCTTGCCTCAAAGAAACTTGGTTAAAGTTTTTTTTACTTGTCATGCCCTATTATTTTTAATATATTTGAATACGGATATAACCGTTGATATCACAAACTCGAGTTTGTGACATTCTTGTTCAGTGCAGTTGTTATTGCAAATACGGCATTTTGTAACATTAAACGATGATGCCTTTGTAATTATCTAGTACTCATTTCTTTAACCAAACCTATACTAGGTTTGGTTATTGGATTTTGCTTGGTTTTATTTACGTAAATGCCAACGGCAAAGCTTACTTCTTGGTGATTGGCTAACCAATAATCAATCGAGCGAAACCGTTAAGCAGTATAGCATTTGCTCGGGATCAGCAAGTTCAGTAAGAGCAACAACCACGCTCAATTTCTTGACTAATAATAAAAAAAATTGAATTTTCTTGTTAAATTGGTTAAATGCTGAATAATATTTTTAAGTGTCACGTCTTTTAATAATGTTGTTAATAATTAAAAACTTATTTTTCCATCCCAATTTTTTAACTCCCATAAACATCTATACGATGCTACCTTCCATCATTGCCAGTTCATTTCAATTGTTTTTTTTCACATTAAACTCTATTCACACTAATAATCAAATTACGCGTATTCAAAATTATAATACAATTAAAATTAAATCTTATTTAAACGTATCACACAACACCAATCTTTATGAGACGGAATTTTAAATATTACAACATTTACTAAAGGAAAAAGGTAAAAAAAAAAGTTTTCTTGTCTATGAATTTGGAATATGGCGCAAATTACTAACATTGGTTTGGCGACTAATTATTATGCATATTCAGTACTACAAAATATAGTATTATACTAAGGCCCGTTCTGATAAACCGCTCTTAAGTTTGAGATCGATCTTAAGTATTCTAAAGACAACTCTTGAGATATTGATTTGACATATTGAAATCATTTTGACAGCAAATTTTTTTTTTGTTGTCAAGTGTCATTTTATGAGCGGTTTCCGGACCAGAGGTTATACTGATTATAAAATCATTTCTAGCGGCCTGGCATCTAATCACACATCGTCATTGTTGAATAAATAAATGTTCGTATTTATATCTTAACGCTACATATTGGTTATTGAATCATTAATTACGTTTTATGTATTTTGATTGCAATCAATTACTTTACAAGGTTCACCAATAGATACAATTAAGTAGGTACTTTTTTCTTTGAGAATATTGGTAAAGAATTGATGACTATTAAAATTACATTATTATAGGTTGATGATCATCAGTAGTCGGGGCACCGATCGACTGAGGAGCTTAAAGCCAAGACCCCAATGTAAACGAAGGACAGATAATTTTTATACAATAGCATAAAAACTCAGCTTTATTATCAGACACAAGATTTCATTTTTCTCCATTTGCGAATAAATAATTAAACTTTTGGGAATTCTTGATTACAAGAATGCTACATAAATCTTTCGCTTCGCTTCCACTGGGGTCCCATCTCAACAGTATATAAAATAAGCTTACATTTTGACCAATTTAGCAGTTTGTGAGTAAAACCATTGTAATCACTTGCGATAATTTACAATAAATGCATTAATTATAATATATTATAATAATTTAGTGCCTTCCCGGTGTTCCATCACTCTATGAGTTACATAATATTTTTATTAACTGGGTAATATGGGAATAAGTTAATAGTTTTGCCTAGGACCAACATTAGAACATTTCGTCAACTAAATATAACTTACTTATATTGGTTTAGTATACTATATTCCTGCATTTTATTCCTGGTTGCTAACCTAGACTATCCCAACGCTGGGCAAAGGTTTGTAAGTTTACTCTACAGTAAAAATGTGACGGATTTATTTTTACTAGCATAAGATACATGGACTGAACGCGTTGACTAAGTGCGGATGTCGCCAAGGAAACTGAACGCGACCACTACTCCATGAGCTGTCAGTGTCAAATTCCATAACAATTTTGACAGCTCTTGAACGCGGTTTAGACGTGATGAACACGTTCAGTTTTATCGGTGTTATTCGCTATAAGACAAATTACAACTAAGTTGGTCCTAAGTAAATTTACCTAATGACATAAAAGGAAGCATTTTTTCCAGTAAATATGATATATTTATAGTTTTTACATAAGACAGCACTGGTTCGAGTGACAGACAACATACCCTGTTTTCACGCATACATATTGGCTTAGAAAGAGATCGCCCATTCGACTAAAGAGATTGTTTTCCTACCTAGATTTCTTTCACCCACAAATAGGGCTTAGGGTAATGACCCTATTAACCTTGAAGGTGTCTAGCTAATTAGGGTAATAATCTCAGTTAGCATGAAGATGTTTATAGATGGCAAATTGAATATTTTTTTAGATAGTAGAAAGAAAATTGGTATCTAAGATGTAGGATTGTTTTTTTTTTGTTTGTTTGGATATTAGCTCGCGAATTTCGAGGTTGTCCGAATGGTTTCGAGCTCAAGCGGAGTCCATATTCATGTGCGAGGTCGCGTGATAAACGTCTCTTTGTTATTCTCGTTTTTAAATATTCAACATTGGACTAAGATGACTTTGTCACTACTTTTATACTTTACCTAAACACCCACATATTTTCTACAGACATTCTAAAAAAAAATATATGGGTTTTTACATAATATACAGTATTAAATGCTAAGGCAGTTGGAAACATATTTCAAGAAGTGCCTAAACTAAGTCTGGTCACTTTCGTCTAGTTCAATTATTTGTTACTGTTACGTGTCTTACCTAAAAACAATTACTAGCACCAACGATGAATAACAAAAACAATGTTTTTTTTAACTTTTTGAGATAATGTGTGAACTTATTTAGGAAAGCACCGTGACACACATTTTATTGTTTATTTATTTGTTGTCTTAATAAAAAGGGACAAGCGTTAGTGCCGCCCTCTATGTTTCGAGTCTTATCCGTGTATTATTTTTTTGACCGCCAAGTACTTCGAGGAAGATGTCTGTACGCGTTTTGTCATATTTCGCGTACCTATTGTGCAGAATAGATCAGTATTCAAGCATTTTTATGAAGTTTTTCAACTCCGGCGGTCAATAAAAAACCTTGTCAATATAAATAACCCTACCTATCACCAAGTATTCAATAATAGCGTGCCATAATCACAACCTCACGACCACCAGCCAATATATACGCAATGAAAACCGACTGCATTCAGTTACCAACCTTATTTACACACAATTAGATCGCATTTTGCAATGTCAAGGGGTGGTTGTGAGTGGCCCCGTGACCGTTGTGCGTTGTGAAGTCATCGTCTAGGAGTTTGGGCACGTCGGCCAGCTTTGTTTGGTTCTCGTTGGACAAACGCTCGGTTTGTATGAAGTTGGCGGATATGTGGCCAATGTTGGCGGGCTGGGAGTTGCCGTTGTTGGCTTCGATTGGCGTGTTGTTAATTGGTGCGTTGTCGTTTGTTTGTAGTTTGGGTGTCGTCGTCTGCTCGGCGGTTTTGTCCTCAGTCTGGTAAAGAGAAAATATGATCACAATTTGTCAAAATGTTGTAACTACAAGACAATATTTGTGCATGTTGAAAGTTGGCTTCTCTCTTGAAGATGAGCTATAATGCCATGGAGAAAAACAATATTATCAACTAGCTGCGCCCCGCGGTTTCACCCGCGTAAGTTTCGATCCCGTGGGAATATCGGGATAAAAACTATCCTATGTCCTTTCCTGGGACTCAAACTATCTCTATACCAAATTTCATCAAAATTGGTTCAGCGGTTTAGGCGTGAAAGACGGACAAACAAACAGACAGAGACATACACTTTCACATTTATAATATTAGTATGGATTTAGCAAGAAGTTTTGTCTCTGGCTAGTATTGTAGGATAATTCCCTGTATATGAAGAACTGCAGCGTTGTTAGTAAATTAACATTTACTTGGCGGTTATTTCACTGGTTGTCCTTAAAGATAAGTACAATAACACTGCTAAATGGAAAGGTAAATCAAAATCAAAGTTTTTTTTTCAAACTAGGCTGAGAATCAGCACTTTTTCAACGTCAAAATTACATAAGACAGTCCGCCAAAGCGCCCGCCCTTTTCCACTTCCTAGTGCTTTAAATTGGAAGAAGAAGTGGCGCAACAAACTCCCCAGCAGTTAAGTTTAGATGGGTATTTTTATGAAGATTAAGGTCAAATAATAATTAATTTACTCACAGCGAGTTGTTCGGACAGTCCCAGTAGATCGGCAGTGACGTTGCCGTTGTTGGGCGTGGCGTGGTGTGCTACCGGCGCAGTCTCTACTGCGTTAGGTAGTAGCGAGACGGGCTTTGTTTCTTGGGACTGAAATAATAGGAACCGATGATGAGTCATCATCATCATCATAATCAGCCTATAATGTTCCCACTGCTGGGACACAGGCCTCCTCTCGGTGAGAGGGAGTGGGCCGTAATCCACCACGCGGGCCTAGTGCGGGTTGGCAGATGTCACATGTCTTCAAACTTTTGGTTCTAGGACATGCCGGTTTCCTCACGATGTTTTCCTTCACTGTTTTGAGAGCAGTGATGATGAAATAATTTATAGCGATGATGAGTATTTTTGAACAATGAAATGCTGGTAAGTACTCTATATTAGATCAAGTTCTGTTCTAGATTTTTTCATCGCTGGTCCGACATGTATGAAATGTCCAATCATAAGTACATCATTGTTTTGTTAAATGTCATATGAAATGTATTCGTTCCAATTTTAACCACCCGCCATAATAACCTTGTGTACCGCTATTATGTATTTACAATGATTTGAATAAATAAATACTACTATTTTATAATATGAAGTAGGAAATAAAATTATTTCAATTTCATAGGGATGTGACTGCTAGAAGAAATACCGTTGATAAGGCACAAAACGTTTTAGATAAAGTTCGATCGGCTCTTAGGTATACACGTTTGTGACACTGTCACAAACTCCATGTATCGTACTAGCGGCTGCGTACTGTATTTACTGTTTAAAAAAAATCTTCAGAATGTTAGGTACCTGCGCGAAGTCCAATCCTAATAGATCGGCAGTGGCATTCGCATTGCCGTTATCAGACACAGGCGCTGTAGGCGCGGGCACATCGCCAGGCACCGCGGCGGGAGCTGCCGGCGCGGGCGCGGGCGAGGGTTCGTGCGCAGGCGCAGGTTGGTGCGCGGGCGCAGGTTCGAGTGCAGGCGCGGGCGCAGGCTCGGACGCGGGCTCGGCGGCTGGCGCAGGAGCAGGCTCGGAAGGCGCAGAAGCTTTACTCTTGTCTTCTTCCGCCTGCTGTTAATAGTAAAATATTAATTTAATTACATTGATACCCTTTTTTACAGGAATACTGGCAGCACTTCCTAAATATATCTCATTTAAAAATGGGCAATACTGATGACAACTAACATTGTGATCACCAATTTATAGGCTATTTGGTGCTTACTTGCAGCCTCCGAGTCCATTAGAATGTACTGGCATAAAATACGAGACAAACATTAACTTAGCTTAAGATTAGAAGACAGTACGTGTCAGATTTGACTGACAAACCAAAGGAAACGCTTGTAAAATACGTAGAATGATTTCTAGGAATACTTATTGAACATACGTGATAAACCGTGGTTTAATTGATTCCTCCTGGAACCTTGAGAGTTCGTGAAGAGCTACACTACGTTAGTTTTACCACACCCCGGACACTTCATACAACGCTCACAAAATAATTACCTATTACGTTTGTACACGTGCAAATGTGTGCGTAAACTCTTGTAGGGTTAGCTGTCGTGCGTAGCGTAAAAAAATGACGCGAAAAGCGATTTGCGTCCGAACGACGACGGCGCTGCCCGAACGTGTGCATTATTATGAAGTGACCTTGTAGTTCAATTGTTTATTTATATAGTCGGGTTCGTGATGAAATAAAAACACAAAAATATTTTCGTATAAATGACTTATCTCTAAATAATCGGTTATTCAATCGCATGGTATTAAACATGCGAAATCTTACAAACAGTTTATGTAAATACAAAGTCGGAAAAGCATCACAATATTCAACCATCGTAATTAAAACTCAAATAAAACTTTTAAATCGTAAAATTGTGTGCTCGTGTCAGCAATACAGCCAGCGCTGTGGTTCTTACGATTGCGAGCGCCCTTGCTAGTCGGCGACGAATACCTCGAAGTGTGGGGTGAGGTGCGGTATCTGATATGAGTGCGGGGAAGGGAGTGTCCGTTCTGTACGTAGTACTATTAAGAATTCTGTGTTTTTACTCCCAGTAGACTAAATATTTTTGGTATGTTGAAAAAAAAGAAATATTTGAATGTCTCACCTTCCTGAGCCGAGTCCTCGCCATGATAGCCTCGACCCTCTGTTTCCTGGCGAGCCTCTCTTTCTCCTCTCTCTCGGCCTCTTCTCGGCGCAACTTCTCTGCTTCTTCCGCCGCCTTTCTCTTCTCTTCGTCTTCTTTGAGACGAGCTTGCTTTTCTACTTCTTCGCGGACTTTGCGTTCGGCTTCTTCGCGTTCGAGCTGTTGTTGAGCCTAGAAAAAAGACACGCAAAAATAGCCTTTACCCATCTTAAATAAAGCTTGTTTTTCAACTTATTTAAGATTTTTGCCGAATTCCAGGAAAAAAAAATGTCGTCGTAAGGAAGTCTCCACTTTCTGTCTCTGTTCTCCGAAGTTTAGGTAAATATACTCAGCCTATTCCGATCACTGGTTATAATGTAGAAGAAAGTGATAAATTGACTAAGCGGGGTTTTATACCTCGATAGCTTTCCTAAGTTTCTCCTCGTTCATCTGTCTCTGTAGTTGCGCCAGTTCGCGCGCCTCTTCCTCTTCGCGACGTTGCCGCTCTTCCTCTTGACGTTGACGCTCAGCTTCTTCTTCGGCTTCGCGTTGCAACCTGGAAAATATATCATATAAAATAACAAATACACAATTGGCATTATAGAGCATAAATAGTGCTCAATGTTGTCCCCAGTTTCGAGTAAAAACTTGAGCGTTCTCCAGTGGCGTGCATTGCATATAGGCATATAATCAGTACCTACCTTGATATATCAACATAAACCTGTCAATTACATTTCAGTGTGTGTGCCCCATTAAAAAAACTCACTAAATTATCATACCTAACGAAAAACAAAACCTTCATACAAACACGCGCGGCAGTAGGCAGTCACCGGACGGCCTACTCGGCTCCCGTACTATTCGCACATTGTCATTGGTCTTTACTCGTACAAGTTAATACGACAAAATTAAAAATACGTACGTCTCCCGCGTAATACCATGACGTTCGACCTTCGCAATTTATCATCCTTAAGTAGGCATGCCTACTCAAATAACCACACTTTTGACCTCACTTTTTTTTTTTATTAGTGACCGCGTTTGCCTAGACTAGACCCGGTCTAGTGCCTACCTATTATGAAAACCAATGCACGCCACTGGCGTTCTCATTCTATATCTTAATGATTTTTACCAAAATACTGGGGGCTCTCTGACCTATTCTAATGGCCTATTAAAATGAGAAGCATTACCTCTGCCGCTCGAGCTCGGCTTGCCTCTCGAGCTCTTCCCGCGCGCGCCGGCGTCGCTCGGCGAGCGCGGCCTTCGCCTGCTCCTCCGTTGTGATACGCCGCGCCGTCATTGACGCTGCAACATATAAAGCAATAAATTTTAGTATCGCGTGCGAAAAAATGGAAGATATGGAAGATAAAGAGGGATGTTAGCAGCTAATTATATTCACGTAATGTGACAAATAAAACTTTGACATTTATAAGTACGATTCGATGTTTTTACTACAATAATAAAAAAGAATTCGCTAATCATGATAATTGTTTTTATTTTATTTTTTAATTTATTTCTGTAAATTGGTAAAAATAATAGTTATTTATGCAATTGTTGTATAATAAGGGGTATTAAAACACGAATGTGGGTATCACATGAGTGTTTTAATACCTAATTATGTACAGTTGCATACAAGACTTTATCTACAACCATGATATGAATCCTCTATAAAAGGTTCTGAAACAAGTTTTTTGAATACCTACTAATATCGAACAAAAATGTCGGCCGGCGGGATACGACGTGAATTGGAATAACCAATAAGGTCTTTTTTTTTTAATAACGGCGCTGTGGTAGTGAAACGCGCGTGCATGACAATGTTCTTTTTTGAAAAGAAGTTGCATAATGAAATTTAATGCAACAATATAACACTCGTTTGGATGATATTATGGTTACTATGACACTAGTTGTTTTAATGTTGGCAGTAAGCTAACTGTTTCAGAAACTTTAAAGAGGATTTATAGCATGGGTGTAGATAAACAGATTTACACGTCTAAGCGGTAAGCACGTGCATTGAAATGTAACGAGAGCTGTTGAGACACTTCCTTGTTTTTTTTTGTGTTAGTTATCAAGAAGCGGCCTAGCTTTATGTTACCACAGAGGACTGAAAACGTTCAGAATCTAGTTACAACAGTCACAATCACATCACAACGAGAATCATTGTCAAAAATGTAGGTATGTTAGAGGTATTTTTGACAAATAAAATTGAGACTGAGACCAGACTGTGAACGTTCTTAAAATTACGAGAATTGCCCCTCCGTTTAGTTATTCAATGACACAGACAAGTAGACTCGAATATGGAAAAGCGATTTGTCCGAAGTCTAGATTGGGACATTTTACAAGACTGACAAAATTTTAGTGTACTTTAAAACACTTCTGCATAGTATACCCTGTTTTTTTTTTCGAGACAATTTTCACTCACCAGTCATTTCATTATCATCAGTCTTTTCGACGGAGGGCTCTTTCCTGTCCTCCTTGTCTTCCCTCTTCTCCTTCAGTTCGGACCTCTCGCTTCTCTGTTCGGACTTCTCACTCGCTATCTCTTCGTGTTTCGCTACTTCCGTTACTTGCTCGATTTTCGTTTCCTGCTTAACCTCTATTGTTTCTTTGATTTCGTTTACCTGGAATTGTAAAAAAATACATATTATTTAGATTGTAATATTTTCATGCAAGGACCACATTTTGTTTCAGCATCGTTTACAGACTCTCACATGCACAAACACTCAAAAACTAACTCGCAACACATAACTTTTCTTCGAAAGTTATCTCTTTCTCACTATGTCAAATAGGTTCTCATTTGTAGCTAAGGCCACAAAGAGAAATGGAAGGAGAGGCCTTTGCCCAGCAGTGCGACTTTAACGGCAAGTAAAAAAATATTCTTTGTAAAAGATGATCGGACTGAGAAATCGCCTCGTACGAACGTTGCATTATTTATTTATTTATTTCATACTTCAAGCACATAAATGTACAGAGGCCAGCACTGTCAAATTTTCCCAATTGAATATGAACCTTATTACTTTGTGGTAAAGTTAAAAATCTATCAAAGAAATCTGACAGATTGGAGTAGCTTGATGTGCTGGCGTTTGTACATAGGCGGACTTAATGCCATAGGCATTTCTACCAGTCAACCTTTGGGTGATGCAGAGACAAACAGTGGTAGGTGCAATAATGAAAATTGAGGAATAAATATTTTAAATATAAAGATACGCATAGACCTACTACAGAACGCCACTTTCTGCCCTTTGAATTGGTGATCCAATACATTCACATTCTATTGAATTTGTCATGTAATATTCAACTACATTTTTAGTTTACACTATCGTTTTACCTATAGAGGTATGAGGAACAAGGTGTAAAGTTCACTCATACTCTATAGAAAAGGGAGGATCCTCCGACCAGACGGGTGTTGTGGTCTGGCGGGCAACTGCCCACGCATAGACCTATTAAAACTATGAATATATACCTAATTACATATAATTACGTATTTACGCATTACGTATTTATGAGGCGTTTTACGTATTTATTTATTTTATCGATCATTGTGCCAATAAGCTATGTTTAGCAGTGTGCGTTATCATGCAAGTACGTGGGTAAACTGACTACCTTATCAATAAGGTGGTGTGCATCTCCGTTCTGTATCTGCAGCGCCTCCAGCTTGTGCGTGACCTCGGCCGGGTCCACTATACTCTTGCTGTCCGCGACCACGCCCGGGACCGGGACAGCCGCCGGCTGTTCACAAAGTTGCTGGTTACGAAGACGGTAGTTATTTTTTTTTTTAGGACAGGGACACATTGATCGGAGGCGTTCGACGGTTTGTCCATACAAAAAGAGAGCAAAGTATGGAACGACGTACGCATACTTTCGCATCGACGCGACGAACGCGCTCCGGCGTAGTGTGCTCCTTTTCAATCGGCAAAGTGCGAAAGGCTGTCGATCAATGTGTTCTGACCCTTAAGGTCTTAGCTTCAATCAACAATAGCACTAGATTAAGGATTAGGAACAAAAACATATCGCTCAAGTGGCCGTGATTGCATGTAACTTGATTAAAAACCTTAACTTTCAAACATAAAGTTTATTATCGTTTGCAATATATTTACTAATTTGATTGAAAGGTAAACGTATTCTTAAAATAAGAACAAAATATTTACGGAAAAATAAAACATAATAAATAAGCAATAAGGTTGAAAAAACTATGTTCCAAAATAAGACCACAACATTATTTGTGGTCTTATTTTTCCGGCCGTTTGTGATGAGCTCATCGGAAATCTAGTAATCTTGTTGATTGAAGGTAATAAATAAATAATACTGCTAAATATGTAGATAGAGGAAACATGTTAATGCCGAGTCTAGTCTATATAACTGTCGCAGGGAAATGAGGAATATCAGGGATTTCACAAAATCCCTAGGGATATCACGAAATCCCGGTAGATGTCGAATATTCTTGTTTATTAGTGATATGACAAAATACTAATATAAAGTCAGGGATATGTCATTTCATTTCACTAAACGAAATGTAGTGAAATAAAGAATACTGTTGATGAATAAAGTAATAATACAAAATTACAAATTAACTGGTGCATTTTTACTAGAAAATAAAATTTTAATCAACTAAGCATAATAATCTGACAATGATATCAGGTATTTACACCTTTTCTATTATGTGGATTCGTTCATTAGGTACAAAAAAATAAATGTAAGTATTAAAAAAAAATAGACTTCTAAAAGTATGCAAGGCTCAACAATAAGACGACGACTAACTCCTGATGGAAAATCTTGTTATTTATTTAAACAAGGCAGTGATTTGTGGCACCTTAAATTACACAAAACATTTACCTTCTTGCAAATACATCTTTTGGTTTTGCACTGGACCTTTGATTTTTCACAATTACATTTTTTACGCCCGTATGGGTAGTGTGGGTACTAGAGCGAGCGAGATAAATGCATGGCTCGATTTTTATTCGGCAGTATCCGATTTTCTGACATTTTACTAGATTTAGTTTAGTGAAACGACATATCACTGACGATAAATTGGTATTTTGTCATATCGCTAGATACTTTTAGTGAAAAGACGTAATAAACAAGAATATTCGACATCTACCGGGATTACGTGAAATCCCTGATATTCTCATTTCCCTGCGACATAACCACTGATAGCATAGCATCTACGTGTAGATCTATAAAAATATTTCATATTTTAATTTCTACAAAATGAGTGAAGTGTGTGGAAATAATTACTGAATTATTTCCCCTTCATTTTGTGAATATGAATAAATGAAAGATTTTACCTTGATCTTATAGCCATTTGACCTCTTTCTAGAAATTAGATCAAAGTTACGTGCAGTTGCCATTACTTTTACGTTAACAAGTGCTAAACTAGAACAATAATTTCGTCTAATATTAAAATATTATGAAAATTGATGTTACCTTAGTGACCTCCTTGTCGACGCTGGACTCTTTGGAGACGGCGGGCGACGGCGACAGCGTGCGGCCCGGCGACGCCGACAGGGACTTGCCACGTCCCGTCTGCACACACACGCACACCACACGTTAGGATACGTTCAACTTTATGCCATCGGGCTGGTCAAGACCAAGTGGTTCTCAGAAGCATACTTTTTATAATGAACTTTGTGGTTCAAGGGTTGGGTGAAGTATGATGAAGATATCACACGGTCATTAATAATTCAATAGAAGCAAATTAGTTGGTTTATGATATTTACCTTATCGTGATCTTTGGATGGCTTTGGCTTTCTGTGTACTGGCGGCTTGCCGTCACCAGGCGCGACTGGCGGTGCTGTGAACAATTAAATGTATGCTAAAAAATCACACTAAAACTTTGCCTAACCTGAGTGCCTAGTGTGAGTTTGTTTTACGTTAACGCGATCGCCACGTTAATGACGTTCGGCGCTCCGATTGGCCCGCTCCAAGCTCTTAACCAATCACAGAGCCAAACGCGGTAAACGTTTCGATCGCGTTTGCGTAAAAACAACTCGCACTCCGCGCACTGGCAGCTAAAAGCTGTGCCCCCTTGTAACATCTACACAACGTCACATACATCGGAGGGACATAAGACCTTATGCTGCAGGGACCTATGGCTATGTCATATCGTAACACTATATTATTAAACTGGATGTAAAAAGACGCCTTTAACCGCCGCCCGCCATCACGGTGCTGTCACGTGACACGCTCGGGGTATGACTACGTCACACGGACGTGCTACTCACGTGGCTTGGCCTGCGCGTGCAGCGAGGCGGGTCGCGGGCGGCGCGGCGTGGTGTGCGCGCGGCGCGGCACGTCGCCGCCCGCCATCACGGTGCTGTCACGTGACACGCTCGGGGTATGACTACGTCACACGGACGTGCTACTCACGTGGCTTGGCCTGCGCGTGCAGCGAGGCGGGTCGCGGGCGGCGCGGCGTGGTGTGCGCGCGGCGCGGCACGTCGCCGCCCGCCATCACGGTGCTGTCACGTGACACGCTCGGGGTATGACTACGTCACACGGACGTGCTACTCACGTGGCTTGGCCTGCGCGTGCAGCGAGGCGGGTCGCGGGCGGCGCGGCGTGGTGTGCGCGCGGCGCGGCACGTCGCCGCCCGCCATCACGGTGCTGTCACGTGACACGCTCGGGGTATGACTACGTCACACGGACGTGCTACTCACGTGGCTTGGCCTGCGCGTGCAGCGAGGCGGGTCGCGGGCGGCGCGGCGTGGTGTGCGCGCGGCGCGGCACGTCGCCGCCCGCCATCACGGTGCTGTCACGTGACACGCTCGGGGTCGTCGCTGCGCTTTGGGCCAGAGTATCGCCGCCGCCTGATTGATACATTGATTTCAATTCTAGTGGAACATGAAAGCTATTGAATCTACCGGATGGAATCGAAATGATTGGAATCTGTCCAGGTGGTGACAGTTCTCATGAATAGCAATAACATTTAATATGGAAACAACGCTGTGATAGCGAATAAATAAATTTTATGTTCCATATTAGATTTTGATTTTTATCGATGTTCTAGAGTTGGTCCCTTATTAATACTTAAATGTTTTTTGAACCCTCTGGATGGAAATCAATCATTTCAATTATACCCTATAGACACATTTTCATACAGTCTTATGCAAAAGATTTGATATTTTAGTAAAACAAAGATTTTCACAAAATAGATAATGGAAACAGCGAACAGTAAGTACTAATTTATCTTTTTTAATTGAAGAAACATGCCGTTACGAATGTTTTAGTTAGCTTGAAAAACTATGAATAGATTTTAATTTCACATAACATCAGTTAAAGCAAATAGGTAGTAGAAAATCGAGCCACTATATTTATGTTAATTTCTTATATTTATGTTAATATTAATATACAAAAAGCACATTCAATTAAGTAAAACATTGACACATTTAAACAACATCGCTAAACAGCGACATAGACCAAATTAATCAAAACTGAACCCTAAACACATCATTATTCAAACCTAAACACATTTTATAACTTAGTAATTAAAGTCGAACTTCAAATACCTCTATGCGTGTTAACATCATTACTCAAATCCAAATTCAAATATCACGACCAAATCCAAACAGGAATGAACTTTGCATCTTAAAACTTAAAGTCGAAATTCAATCAACTTAACGTTAACATCATCATTCAAAATCCAATTCAAATATCACGACAAACCAAAACACAAAGATCCATAATCAACTTTATCACTTGAAAAATACAGTTGGAATTCAATTACCTCTAGGCGTGTTAACTCCCGTACCAGCAATGGACGCAGGTCTTGGCTTTCTCGGTGCAGAAGTGGGCCTTCGTATGACGCCAGTAGCATTGGACAGTGCGCTTCCCGGCCGCGAACCCGGTGTCGTGTCGCCCGACCGCGTCTCTGAATACATCGACGCTTATGTACAGGCTTAGGGCAGGGTGAGGGAGGGAAGACAGCAATGGATACTGTGTTATGCGATTGAATGGCGAATGTGTTTTGTTAGTTACGGCAGGAGGTGTGTGGATGGCTGGCACTTGACTTACGTTGACAGGAGGGCGCTGTTGGTAAGCATTTGCGATATTGGTGCCGATTCTGTTGTTCACAAACTAAACTAAATTTAAGCTCAGTGCATCTTTTTCATTCTATTTTATTAAGAAAAGGACAGAAGATAAATTTTAGTTGAGTCCTGTCAAATTAATCAGCGCCTGACGTAAATTGACGTAATTTTAGTAGGCAAGTTTTTAATCACGTCTAAACTTGTATGGAGTAGTGTCAGGCGCTGATTAGTTTGACAGGACTAAACTAAAATTTATCTTCTGTCCTTTTCTTAATGAAATAGAAAGAAAAAGATGCATTGAACTTAAATTTAGTTTAGTTTGTGAACAAGGGAATCGGCGCCATTGTTTTATGAAATTCAAGATGGCGACGTTAGTTCCGATTTTGGCCACACGCCACCAGATCCTATGGATTGGGAAAAGTAATTAATGTAGCCGTCCATACATCTCATGCGTTGGAAGCTTGTCTTTTGTGTAGCTTCTTCGTTGTGTAGTTCGTGTTGTAATAAAAGACGTTTAAAATCTGAAATGGCTTAGTTTTTGATGTGACAGAACTGCATGCCCACTATTGCCCATCTCTCATACAAATAGGATGACTATGTATTTATGACAAACAGTGAATGACATTGAGAAGACTTCTCTGTTAAATTGTCGTTAAAGGCGGAAACAGACTTATATAACACACCACGTTACGCGACATCAATGAAGCTTATTCATTGGCAACATTTTTCATCCCGTTGAGCTATTTTCGTCATTTGGCCAATAAGTAAGCGTGGGATGGCGTCGGGTGTTACAAGTGTGCTGCGGCCTTAATTTTACAAGATTTTGACGACACAAAGCATGCATAAAACAGAGCAACGCATAATTTAGTTTAGCTTGTTTTCAAACAGTAGAAAGTCAGTGACATTTTGACAAACAAGATGAATGTGTTTATTTTGTTTTGTGCAACCCTGCAGTTTTTGCATGCAATGGAATTTTTGTTGTATTAATTCATTTTTACGAGTCCCTATTTCTTCCGCCTACATATTCAGATGGGCGAGAGTACATTGTATGTTTGTATGTCATGGATATGACCACAGATATAGATATACCTAGATAACGCAAGTATCACGAACTGTATGAAAACTAAGCGTGCCATGTTTTGACTACCTACTATGACGTCACAAGCTCGCGCTCTCTCGCTCACGCTCACCCAGCCAGCAGTACGCAGGACTGAGCGCGAAAGTGGCGGCTTATGATTTTCGATCGTAAGCTCGTGCGATTTTTGGCACTCGAAGTAGGTGCTCTTGCGTTATCTAGGTGTATCTATATCTGTGGGTATGACCGTGAGTATGCTTACAGTTTGACCATGGAGAGAATGCATTCCTGACACCTGTCAGTGCGACAATTCCAGTAGCTAATTTTCTTCTTCTTAGCGTGTCGATAGCAATCTAAATGTACTCGGCCCAGAATTCGGCCACTTGTTTGGCGCCATCACTAGCGTCCATCAGTTCCTTTAACGTGCAGCTGACAGGACACGCAGGACACGATATTAAGTGTCCCATCGTTTGTGAAACAGCACCACATTTACACTCCAAGGCGGAGTCGTCTATAAATCTCCAGCTGAACAGGTTTTCCTTGCTTCGGCCAACCTGAGTCCGTCCGGAGTCGGTCAAAGACTTCCAGGTTACCCAAGGTAACTCATGTCCAGGTGGGAGGTCATCAGCGGGTGGAACAAACGGTTTGGGTAAGGAAGCACTGCCTCGCCACAGCTTTAGTCTTTCTTGTGGTCGTTCGCCAGTGAGTGGGACGACACACTTTAAGAAACTGTATCGGCAAAGTAGATAATAAAGATCAAATTCGCAAAACACGTATTCGATTGCATGAAACTGACAGACGTGTCAAGAACGCATTCTCTCGTCGGCCGCACTGTAAGATGATGTTTGTGTAAGTACAGTCAACAAAAGAGATAAGTACGCAGGATCGTCGGATATAGTTGAAGTTTAGTAAGAAACCGATGGATATTCTAGAATTAAATTTTATTTAATTAATAGTAAACAAACAGCTCATTTATCGAATTCAATTTCAGTCGACAACATCCATAGGTTTCTTATTAAACTTCAACCATATCCAACGATCCTGCATACTTATCTCTTTTGTTGACTGTACATGTTTATAGTGTTGTGAAAATGTAAATGAAGAATGTATGATATGAAAACAGAATAGATTGTGCACTTCAATTGTTTTATATTAGTTGCTTATAGCAGCATTATCAATACTTTCAAACCAATTTTTTTTCATAAAATAAGTATCTTTTATAGCAGATAGGTAATTTACAAATCATTTCAAAAACCATGCAAGAAAACTTTTAAAGTAATGTGTACATTTAAATGCTTGTGCTTTATGGAGGGAAGTGCATAGTACACGTTTTAGTAAGAAAGCAAAGCTGTTAGTCACTCTTACCTTTTTAGGAGAAGCTGGCAACACCACCGTGGGGGGAGACTAGACCAAGATTGTGACAGCTCGTGTACACGATGGCCAATGTTGATCCACTTTTTACATTAATTATGTAGGCAATTTCATAGATATTTTGTCAACGACAGAGTAGTAAAACAACTTCTTTAGGCGCTCTTCGTGAACAGTGGACGAAACTGAACCTTCGAGTTCGGATTGGTGACGCTGAATCGGGTATACTCGGTTCTAGGCAACCTGCGACGCTGAATCGAGTATACTCGGCTGCAGTCGGTCAGTGACGCTGAATCGGTTATACTCGGTTCTAGTCAACCTGTGACGCAGAATCGGTTATACTCGGCTCCAGTCGACCGGTGATGCTGAATCGGGTATACTCGGTTCTAGTCGACCTGTGACGCTGAATCGGGTATACTCGGCTCCAGTCGCAAGTTTTCATAAGCAAACACTCTGTTTTTTTCCTCATTTGTTAATTATTCTGTATCTTTTTAGGAACGATTTAAAAATAAAATGTGGCTGACATAGGCCATTGTATACAGGAGCTATTAGAGGTAGCGGTAAATACCTTTTAGACCGTTGTTTTCATAACCAAGCCTAAAGCTGTATGGAATAAAGACCAAAATGGAACAAAGAATTTTGATACCCAAACCAAGCGACCCAGTGCGAAACGATGAATTTAGAAAATTATGAAAAGGTGATTTCGATTGAAAGTTGATAAAATCGTAAAATTTTGATAAATAAAAATAGATTATAAATAGCTTTATATACAATTTCAAATACAATGTCTTATCAAGCAATCTGTCCTATATACTGCTAAAAGACGAATCACAAGTTCACAAGTACTTGTCTGTTTTATAACAATTTCTATTTTTATTTTGAGTTTTCATTTGACCGTCCTATTTATCGTATACGGCACGTTTAAATTGTTGCTCCTTTTCCTATAGTACAGCGATGTGATGCTTATTAACATTTTACTTGAATATGAGCCCCTATTGCGTACTAACAAGAACTCTTTTAGTTTGACAAAATCAGTGGTTTAAAATAAACCTTAACAAATTATATTTAAAGTTTATTAACTAAAAATGTTAGTTACAATTAACCCAAATAAGAAAATACTTAAAAGTTTAATTAGTGACATTTTTTACAATAACAAAAATAAGGCGTTAATGGCGTGTTTGCGACAAAACCCTGCAACGATGAAGCATAAACCTTTAGCATTATCCCAAAAGCACAACTTTATTAAAAGCACGAATAGAACAAACTTTTCGAGTTTGTAAGACAAATCTTTGACAGTTAGGACGAAGCATGGCAACACTCATAACCTCACACGAAAGATTGCCAGACGTCAAAAAACCATGAGTTAAAAAAAATTTCGGACAGACGGACTATCATAATGCCGTTTCTGGCAGAAATACAGGCAAATTGTAGAAGGTTTTTTTTATTGTAGAATGTATTGTCAAGGAAAACATCATTCACATCGTAAACGAGTATTATTTACTGGTGCAAACACACAAATCCGAATACTAGCGTAGACTACTGCTGCTTTTTTTTCACACCACATTCAAAGTTAAAGCTTATGTTACTACTACTCACTCTCAACATTTTATCTTTCAGCTTACCACACTTCACCAAGACTAGTGCTAGGCTAAAACTATCCTTATTAACTGCATACGAAAGCAAAGCACACACCAACCTTTGGTTCAAACAAACATTATATCATCTCGCAGTGAGCATAAACGAAGGACCAATGAGATGCCTCCATTTAAGAAGCCCGAAATGACACTACTTCAAGTCATACAAAACATCACTTATCGTATGTTGACCTGTCACCCTTACATCTAACATTATTTCACAGCGCACCCAAACAAGCGAAGCGTCACGCCCCAAATACCTCCTAAGCGAAGCAAAACACCCCATTTGACATTAACTAACCAAAGAAAAAGCATTGCACTTTTTAATAAATCCCCCAATAACTGTTAACCCAGCGATGCTCCCCGACCAGCGCAAAAGTATAGCTGGACACAGAAGCTCGACATGTAATACGGACCCGTTTAAGGTGAAGTTTATTGACACTCAACAAGTATTCCCCTACCTACTTCCCAACTTTAGCTGCCATTTAACCCTGGATAAAAAGCATAGTCTTTCGTTTCCACTTGTCACTCTTTCATCAAAATTTGCACCAAAACGACCGATACATCACACCCCTACTAACTGCAGCGTCTCAGAAGCGCTTCGTGATGTTCTTACGGGCCCTGTTAAGGCGACGTACGATTACTTGACGTCATGTAGGTCCTAATCTTTACCTAGACGTAGAAACTAGTTCCTCAAACTCAATCATACAAACTCTTAAATCATATCCTCTCCCTCTCTTCCTTCCCTATCCTCCATACTTCTATTTTACTCTATTTCAAAGCACAGCGCACCCAAACGAGCGAAGCGTCACACCCCAAATGCTCCCAGAGCGAAGCGTAGCACCCCTAATTGTCATTAAAGTCCCCAAAAACGTCGAAAACCAAGCGAAGCAACCGCGACAACACCAAAGCTTCTTCATGGTCTTACGGGCCCTGTTGAGATGATGCATGGACGGCGAGGCGGAGTGGAGCGGCCGGCTCGCCGGCAGCCGGTCCAGGCGCGTCATGCTGTATGCCCTACCTGGCGCGCGCGGCGCGGGCACGGTGGGCACTAGGTCTGTGCGCCGTCGTGCCACAGAGGACCACATCACGGGTTGGGGAGTGCGGTCGGGTTCGTCTGGAATTTAACAACGGCGAGTGTTAAAATTTGCATTGCAAGTAAATAGTGTTTTTGGGGCTTATCTTTATTAAATTATTAATTTTCTTAAATCTATTTTCAATCGCGTGACGGCTTCAGAGAATAGTTCAACGAAAATTTTTATTTGGTAAGGAGTTTTAATTGATTATGTTTTAAAACCGAAAACATCTCTTGAGTATTCTTATCTATTTCATAATATGGATTCATATTGATCATCACATTCTATTAATTCAGTTCTTGTTACCAAAAACCAATTTCTGGCGCATATTGGTACAGTCTTTCGGGCTTCTAAGCGACATAAAATCTGTTACATAGGTATTTTCTGAGTTTAATGGTGACGTAATGATGTATGATAGGTGCAAACAAGTTTACTTATGTAAAATTACATTTCTGCCTTCAAGTTATTCAAGACGACAAGTTTACAACAAAGATTCATCTCAGAAAAACAAACAAAAAACCAGAATACACTTAAAAGACCGTTGCTCAGCATTTTAACCAAAATTGTCAACGTAATCATTCACGCTAAACCGACTGAGTTACATTACACATACGTGCAGATCAAAGTGTAACGCCTCACTGGACGGCTTACACAGCGAATTAGCATAATCTTTTCTTAATCTTCCGCAAGGTCGCGACGTACCCGATCTCAATACAATAGAGAATATGCAAGGTGACTCAGTTATGTTGAAGGTAATTATAATATGGGGACAATTATTTCGGCCATTAGTGTCACTTACACTGGGAATGTAAGGCAAATTAGTCCTAAATATTGTCCTTTATGTTTTTGTAGCCTTATGGCTGACGTTATGTAACGTCTTTTATGAAATATTACAGTATGTTGCACATAAAGTTTTGTTGACATAATAATATGTCTGAATATATTCTTATGTAATAACATTCGTTTTTAAGTAAAATATAAATAAAACTTACAGAAACTCATAAACATCACAGCTCCTTCATAGCAGCATGAATAAGGAAAATGATTATAGAAAGTACAAATAACAATTAATGTGTGCAACATTCATCTCTACCAATACCTATATACATATTTCATGCAGGAATCGAAGCAGTCTGGTATTGTCAATCATGGAATAAGTAGTGATACATACAAACTACTGTACCACAGTTTGGTAAGCAAATGACTATCGTGGTATAGTCACGTGTTTAAGCACTTGGCTTGCTAGACAGTGGAACCGATTCCCTTGTTCACAAACTAAACTAAATTTGAGTTCAGTGCATCTTTTTATTTCTATTCCATTAGGAAAAAGACAGAAGATAAATTTTAGTTTAGTCCTGTCAAATTAATCGGCGCGTAACACTACTCCATACAAGTTTAGACGTGATTAAAACTTGCCGACAAAAATTTCGTCAGGTTACACTAACTCTGAGTGAGCTTACCAAACTGCGGTATAGTAGTTTGGTAAGTAAAAATTATTCCATGATTTACCGTAACACCTATACAGGCTGGCAGGGTCGTAGACGAGCTAACTGTAACTATCAATTCAGCACATGTTTCTAGAATCTCTAGCGTTCAGAAACATGTACTGAATCCATTCATTAAAGGTTCATTAGAAAACCAGCGTCAGACAGCATCTGTCTGGCATTAATGTTGAAAATAAACTTTTTTCGCGCAGCCGTGAGGGACACTACAGGGTGAAATTAAATTCATGGGCATCCTTTTAAGGGGTCATTGTACTCATCATTATGAACAGCTTTTACTACGGGACTAAACCTAAGATCGCGAAAAAAAATCAACTGTTCCTTGCATTTGTGTTCACATAACTCATCAAAATATAGGGAAGAGCTGATTTTTTCTCGCGATTTCAGGTTTGGTCCCATAGTAAAAGTTGTTCATAATGATGATTACAATGACCCCTTAAAAGGATGCCCATGAATTCAATTTCACCCTGTATTGTTGTTTGAAAAATGATTTTTATTTTGTTAATTTTGTATTTTTTTTTATTGATAAATGGGCCCGCCCGCTCTTGACCTCGATCACGCCTGATGGAAAGCGATAGATGAGGTCTATGATGGAACGAGCGTGCCCAGAAGATGCCAGTTCACTCTTGATTTGTCTTTTGTTGTTTCATGAACTTCCAAATAAACGTTATATTCTTTCTTTCTTTCTAATCCATTGCAACAGGTTGCACGACTATGTCTCTGCCATCCTGTATACGTATCTCGCCTCTGTTTCAGTTGCATAACGTTTACACAATAAAGGGTAAATATATTTAATTTTAAATAAATGTCATATACGACTAGTATTATATTACCTTTGTTATCAGTGTCTGAGGAATCCAGCTGTAACGCAGAAGCGCGTCTTGTGAGCGGCGCAGACGCGAACATCACATTTGTAGTTGATGCCGCCCTGAAAACATACAACAAACAATATTAGGCATTATTCGTAGGCAATCACGTATGTAGTAAGGGTTAATTTGGCATAACAGATGCAACGAGCTGCTGTTAAAATTGATCTAATTTACATTATTATGGTGTAGTCTACTTTTTTGCACTACAGTGCAGTGCGTCAACCATTCTTAATTAATTAAGATAAAAAAGATATTTTTTTTGAATAATACTATGTATATTGTATGTACTTATATTAAAAAAATCTTAATCTTAATCAAATTAATTAATGCATGAGATGCGTCAATATTTCAAGCATTTGAACTTACATATACATAAATCGAAGCGATTAAGTGATCTGCGTTCCGCGTTTGGTCCGCCAACATAACGTTTGACTGCTAAGTCTAATCATGTACAAAGCGTTATAATGCTAATTAACATTCGCCATACATGTAATTATAGGTAAGCTGTTAGATTAGCGTATCAACACTTGAAGGCAATTTACATTACGTTGATTTATTCTATAACGTACATACATAGGTACCTACTGCTATTGAACATTATGTACGTAAATGTATACAATTATGGTTACTTCCTAATACCTACGTTCTACATAAACGGCACGCAATGTAGCTACAACAAGTCTTGTTCTAATATAGATTTTCTTTGAAGTCTTAATAAAGGAATAAATTGTATTACTTCAGCCTACCTAGATAAGTCTATGTCGGATTACCAAAGGCATATTATTGTTATCTACTAGAAGCTTATGAATTAGACTATGACATAAGCACATACACACACACATACTCAGCCTATAATGTTCCCACTGCTGGGACACAGGCCTCCTCTCTTCGAGAGGGAGTGGGCCGCAATCTATCACGCGGGCCCAGTGCTGCTTGGTAAATGTCACATGTCTTCGAATTTTTGGTCCTAGGACATGCCGGTTTCCTCACGATATTTTCCTTCACCGTTTTAAGAGTAGTAGTGATAAAATAATTTACACAAAGTAAAGCGCCTGTCTGGGTTTGAACCCAAGACGTCCAACTCGTAAGTCGGGGCAGTTACTACTAGACCATCACTGCTCTATGAAGCTACGATCCTAACATAGTTAGGTACCCCAAGATATTTTTTTAATGGAACTTTTTCTGTGTTGGGGTTGACCGACCAACTTTTTTTTTCTTGGTGGGAAATTATCAAATAACTTCTCCCGCTCTGGGCGGAGCGAGAGCGTGTCAGACTTTTACTGACTAAAACCCACCCGTGTTCCTTCAGTTGCCTGTGCCAGGGGCCCGGTATCTCTTTCGAACAACCCGCGACCCTGGCTGACTGGCCAACTTTACAGATAGGCTGATTTTATCACGTCATATTTATCATGTAGGTAATCCATTTATTTCCTGCTTAAATATCACGAAAGCTAATCCTTTTCCGTAATCGTTCAAGAATGATAGAAGTAAACCTTCACACATACATAGGCGTAGACTTGTTTTATCAAAACTCAAACTCAAAAGCATTTATTTCAATTAAACCATGTACAGGCACTTTTGAATTGTCAAAATTAAATAGTCGGTCAGTTAGTCAGAAAGTTGAAGCTAGTTACAAACAACTTAACTATATTATATAGCAAAACAACTTAATCAATCTGCCTAGGCTTTTCCGAACTATGTTAGGGTCGGCTTCCAGTCTAACCGGATGCAGCTGCAACACAGATATAGACATACCTAGATAACGCAAGAGCACCTACTTCGCGTGCCAAAAATCGCACCAGTTTACGATCGAAAATCATAAGCCGCCACTTTCGCGCTCAGTCCTGCGTACTGCTGGCTGGGTGAGCGTGAGCGAGAGAGCGCGAGCTTGTGACGTCATAGTAGGTAGTCAAAAAGTGGCACGCTTAGTTTTCATACAGTTCGTGATACTTGCGTTATCTAGGTATATCTATATCTGTGAGCTGCAACCTCCACAACCCAGTTACTGGGTAACACGATATCCTTTGGTAAAACTGGTTGTCAGACTTTCGGGACTTCTAACGACTCGTAACGACTGTCAAAGATCCAAGAATGACAGCCGGGACCAACGGCATAACGTGCTTTCCGAGTCACGGAGGGGTCTCGGTATGAAAAGATGGTCACCCATCCACGGACCGACCGTGGCAAGTGTAGCTTAACCTGATCGATAGACCCGTGCGGCTGTTATTACTTAGCCACGAGCTCAGCAAAACAATTAAGTACATATTATTATTATTGAGTATCCTTTAGTATCGCTGATCTCATTTACTACTTATTTTCTTTTACGATAGACCTTTATTATTGTGTTGAGATTATCGATAAATTCCTATAGCTCTACCTTGTGAGTGAGTGAGAGTGGAAGTCATGAAATAATAAAATCTTAATGGCTTTGCGATGACCTACATTTTCTTTACGACAATGTAGATGACTATTTGTGAATCGAGTAGGTACATATCAATTAATGAAGTCAATACATTAAAGATGGTTGTTGATGTGACCTAAAAATGTCCTTGTGTGCATAGTTACAAAGTTTAACATAAAGACTGATTTAGACAGGGTAAGTAACTGACTCCAAACTGGAGACAAGTCAGTGCTGACCCGATATTTACCTAGTGTAAATTGAATTTGGAGTCAGTTACTTACCCTGTCTAAATCAGCCTTAACATGACCTTTTTTTTGGCTACATACAGAATTATACCTCTAAAGGAATAATTGCGTAACACACTAATAGTAACTGTAGCAATGGCTTTCATTTTGACAGTTCAACAACATTCATTGCGTTATTTACGTTGTTGATCAGACATATTTTTAGAATAAGTAGGTGTATTATGAAGCAATGGATTAGCAATATCCTTCAGAATGTGATTGATAGTGTGTTACGCAATTAGTGCCTTTTCACACGTACGAGTTTGCCAAGCAAGAGTCTCAAACTCAAAGCATTTATTTCAATTAAACCATTTACAGGCACTTTTGAATTATCAAGAAGTCAGTCAGTCAGAAAAAATGAAGCTAGTTGCCCATTCCAAAGCGTAGGTACCTATGGAGAAGAACAGGCAAGAAACTCCATGGACACTCTTTTAAATCAAAATAATGTGGTTACAAAGTCTTGGTTACATCATTCATGTTAAAAATTATACATGTGAGAACGATGCAGAACGTTAAAAGCGTCCATAATGAAAATATGAGAAAAAACAACAATTCAAATAATAAATTAAAATAAGCCATGGCAGCAAAGAGATGACCAGTCCCTACTGACGGCGCCCGTTCACAAGAGTTACCGGATAGCCGGCACGGGCTACCCGGCCAACCGGGACGTGTGAAAAGGCACATACCCTGCTGGTCTGACGGAGGTAAAGCCGATAATAGTAAATAGACATTGTACAAAGAAACATTTACCAACACCAAGAATGCCCGCCACCAAACATACTTTAAAGTCCGTCACCAAGTAATCCTCACTAGGATAGGCAAATTATAATTTGTAATATTTCAGATACCCATAGTAATTATCTGATAACGATAGATCCTTTTATAGAGAACCTCGTGATTGTGAGAGACTCTTCAAAGACCTTCGAGAAAATCTTTCGGAAGACCTCAAAAAAAAAACCTTGTTTTGTATTAACCGTATAGTTCGGTAGCGCCCCCTTTAGGACCCGAACACACAAACCTCCGCCGGCTCGGTAATGACCCCTTTAGGACCCAAGATTTACGACATACGACACCCTACATTGATTATGTAAATATTTATTAAGCTACACATCAAATCTTATGAATGTGCGTTAATTAAGAGAGTTGGATAAAAAACTCATATGTTAACGCCATTAAATATTTCATATTTAGCGCTCAAGCTTATTACTTTACCTTTATAAAATTCAAGTCTGTAAATGCGATAATCGCCATTTTGTTGACAGTGGTGGTCGAGGCTAAAAAACATAAAAAATGGGGATTTCGAACATCCAAACTCCACCACAGGGGCAGTGAATAATACAAATTTAATTATTTGACGAATTCATCCATTGTTCAAGTTAAAATAAGTAGTGGTAATGAAGTTTTTTGTTATCTAATGTCGAAGTTTCGCGCCAATAAGTGCGTGTTTACATTTTACTTTTCACAAATATCACTCACACACAAGTAGATAAGATTTAAAATGTGACAAATATTATTGTAAATGTTATTAACAACACGAAAATGCCCAAATCTTAACGTAATATTGAAACACAGGTCGAATAACACGTATTATTCATTACCACTACTCAATTTGTGTTCAAAATCGCCGTCCATGATTGTTTTTTTTATCGTAATGATGTGCGAAAGCGATTATGCAAAACGATTTTTTTTTTTAATTTCGATTGACTCGGGTAATTAATATGTCGAATATCGTAAATCGATACTCAGAAATTGAAATAAAATTATTTTACGCATTAAATACAATAAGGATTGTTTATAATAATGATTTATGATTTATTCATTTATTTACTAATGTAATTTTAATAGTTTTTTGGACATTCAATTGAGCTGAGTCAATAATAACACTGAGGACCTTAGACCATAGTCATTTATTGAATTTCGCGCCGAATTGTTTCTATATTTGAATTTATCTTCGAATGCGCTCGCCGTATAAAATTATTTTTATTTATTTTACAATTATTTTTGATACTTTTCTAATAGTTTGCTACAGAATGCCCAGTATACATTTTTTAGGTAGGCTGAGCAGAAGTTTGGGAATGATGATAAATTAATTGTATAAATTGCGTATTCCGCAATCACTTTACATTTTAATATGTGTTGTTAGATTTATGAGCTTGGTAGTTTTTGTTTCTATTAGTTTACTTGAGTAATAGTAATTGTTTGTTTTTGTGGTAGTTTCCCAACGAAATTTAAAAAAAACTTTCCATGTTTATGTCGGACCACGCACAGTGAAAGGTTCCGTTAGGGTTGAATATTCACGCAAGCACAATGTACATCATCATTAATTTGATCGACTGCAAAAATAAGTTTGTTTTTCATAAACCCATCATTCATAAGGTACCTACTCAAAAATTAAAGTGCCAGTCAGAAAAGAAAAGTCCTACTGTTTTCTTATGGGGAATAACATCTTGAGCATTTCTTACTATTGAGATTGAAAATGCCAAAAATCTTATTTTTAACCGACTTCTTATAACAAGTGTTTTAAGCATAACATTTAAAAATACCAACTTTAAATTGACTATAACGTCCCGAACATATTTTGACTGTGACCAAATGTACGCAGTATAGAATGAGAGATTTGCTATATTATTTGAAGACCAGACGTCTGATAGGATCTCTTGGAATCTAGAATAATCACAGAACTATATTTTGTAGTTTTTTTTTTTATTTTAGGCTGTGGTTTCAGATATATTGTTTCTATTTAATATAATAATAAATAACTTTTTTTTAGTTATTAAAAAATATGTTTGTGACCCTCACGACAAACCCTTTCATTTGATATATCACACGGTACCTACTTACAGTAAGCAAAGCTTTTTCATTTCTCATACTCGGAAAGTAGTATTTGTTTGATCCGAATAGCGGAAGACGTTGGTTCCCACCTTAAGGCGGGAAAGACTCATAGTAATTGCTTCCCTCTCTAGAATTTAAAAATAGAACTAAATTGGTTAAGTAGTCAGCTACGAAATTTTTACATAATTAAGAAAAATGTTGCGGTCTTGTGAGTGTATAAACAGCCAGTGTGAAAAAAATACCTATCACGCGGGACGGCCCACGGCAGTGACGCGGTGTGTTCCATATTTAAAATAGCACACAAATTGTTCTAATATTTCAATTAATTTTAAATAGGTACCTATTATTCATGTTATTATTATTATCAATAAATATTTTAGAAAGACCACTATTTTTTACTTTCCTTATATTCGAAATGAAAAGTAGAGTGTTTAACACGGGTGAAAGTCATCAATTCCTACTCGGACTATAGTCTAAATACCTCGTATGGGAATAGATTCCTTTCGACCCTTGTATAACAATCTACTATTTACCCGACTGCGCCAGAAGGAGGGTTATGTTTTTCGAGAGTATGTAAGTAGGTATGAATAATTGTTTGGCACGCTCTGCGGCCTGAACGGCTCGATGGATTTTAGCTTGAGAGGTGTCATTAGATTCGTATTTACTGTGAGAGTGACACTGGGCATATCAAAATAAAAAAAAAAAAATGGCGGATTTTTGGCGCCATATTATGCCTTCAATAATTTTTTTTTCTCAATACCTATCGAGTGGGGTATCAAAATAAAGGGTTTTAAAAGGTGATTACAAAAATATATGCAACTTATATGGTTAAACGTAATTCAAAGTGACAAATAGTAAAAAACACGTATCAAGAACTAAATCGTCTACGAAACACATCTTTCACATTTGTAAACTAAAAAGCTGGAAACAAAAAAAAATAATTAGAAAAATTAAAAAAACCCGACTGCATCCTTGTACTAAAACTAACTGAAAAGCTAAAAACAAGCCCATTTTAAATTAAATAAAATTTGGAAGCAGGCGGGACCCATTTGAGTTTGAAACTATAATAATGGAATTTTTTTAATCAAATGTAACCCGAAAAAGTGACCCCATATTCATAATTTATTTATTCATGTTACACGTCCGTATTTGAGTCACAGAAATTTATATGTGTACCAAATTTCAACTTAATCGGTCCAGTAGATTCGAAACAAATCGATTGTAACAAACCTATAGACAGACACACGAGTGATCCTATAAGGGTTCCGTTTTTTCATTCGGACGTAGAGAACCATAAAAAGTTACACCCCTATCCACACTGTACGTGTTTGTACTTATTAAAATGATTATATTTCAAAAAACTATTAATTCATGATAAAATATACCTACCAAAGAGTTTTTATTCAGTCTCTACATTTTTTTTTTTTTAATACCGATTATCGATTAGGCTTTATGACATTTTTGAATCGGAATAAGAAAATTGGGTGGATGGTCAGCACTAAGAGGTGTCACGTCGCAACATAATGTTTAGTAATTTTTATCAAGATTTGATCATGTTTTTATGTAGTTTATGTATGAAAAATGGTATAAGTAAAAATGCAGAGAGAATGACAATATCTTTATTATTCCCTTTTGCATATTTTCATCAAGAGATTAGATGGTTTATGTACATATTTTCAGCGATTTTGAGGTGTCTACCTTTTGGATAGTTGTAGTAATATCTATTTTATACAACTTTCACAGTAGAATTACGCGGTTTCACCGACCTCAGCATATAGTTAAAGATATTTGCCACAAACTTATTTTACAAAATAGGCGCGGTAACACAGTTTTCTTAATAAATTCGAATGCTGAAAGTTAAAGTAAATTTCTGATTATCATGACGTAATTCGCAACACCCCGTCGAGTCAGCTAGTGTGTCATATGTCAAAATTTTGTCGAGCAGAGAGGTTAAGGGGAAAGAATCAAAATCCATAGAAACATTGGAAACCGTTTTCAATCTAGTCCAATAAAACAAAGACAATATTCTCGAACCATCGCCAAACATTATGCTGACATGATCACAGACCGAGAAATTGCATAATTAACACAAAAAAATATCCCCATTGACAAATTAGCCGATATAAGGCTATTGTGTGCAAGACAATGGTGGTTTAATGACGTCATCAGGTCAGTAAACCACGCAGGAAGTCGCGGACGTGGCCTGGATGTCACCAGGATTTAGTTTTGCAAATGAAGTATTAATATAGGAAGTTTATGAATAGATGTGTCTGGGTGATGTAATGGATTAAGTGAAGGATTATTTATGTTTGAGCATTGGTGGCCCAGTTGCAACGGCCGCGACTTACGAGTTGTAGGTCGTAGGTTCGAACTCAGACAGGCGCTTCACTTTGTGTAAATTATTTTCATCACCACTGCTCTCAAAACGGTGAAGGAAAAAAAATTAAGACGTGTGACATCCACATGTCTATTCAAATTAAATACAGGCCAGCGTGGTGGATTACGGCCTGCTCCCTCTACCAAAGGCCTTTATTTTGGTGCGCGGTGGAAATCCTCATGGACTTCCTCCATCGTGGGGCATACGCATACCGGACTCTAAAACCACCGTGGTGTTCCATCTCTGCTTTTGGTCGGGGTAACAGAGAGGAGGCCTGTGTCCCAGCAGTGGGAACATTATAGGCTGTTTATGCTTATGTAAGTTTCAGATTTACTGTTTAGCAAATTGGGATAATAGTATCTATTGATAGACTAGGTACTCTAAACACTTCTGAGTGTACTGGGCTTGCATCCAACTCGGACGTTATATCCGATAGACGAAACGGATGTGTGTGGCATAACTCGCTTAGCCCGAGACAATCAGTACCTACATTCTAGAGCAGACTATATTCTACTGAATTTTAATATACGCACGTAGCATAAGCAGCCTATAATGTAATTCCTAGGACACAGGCCTTTTCTTTGTGAGAGGGAGCAGGCCGTAATCTACCACGCAGGCCCAGTGCCAGATGCCACATGTCTTCGAATTTTTGACTCTAGGACATCTCACAATGTTTTCCTTCACCGTTTTGAGAGCAGAGGAGATTAAATACACAAAGTAGAGCGCCTGACTGGGTTCGAACCCACGACGTACAACTTGTAAGTCCGGCCGTTACCACTGGGCCGACACTGCTCTCAAAATTGCATATACGCACGTGTTGACAAAGAACTACAGAACATACATCTGTCACTGGATAGATTCTGATGTCAACATACCTACTTGGATCTTTTTTCTAAATTAGTTACGTGCAGGGAAGAGTAGAAAACCATGTGGGAGACCTGTGTGCAGCATTGAGAAAAGACGGGTTGGTTAAAAAAGAAGTAGCTAGTCACAGATGTGTGTAATTTCCCTTCAAAAATATCTGCAGATCGTCTGTTTGATTAACAAACAAAATGAAAGGATAAACTACGAATGAACACACCCAATCAGCAGTTATCATAAGCAGCCTCGCTATAATTACGAAAGTGTAATCAGCCAAAAATGCAGATTGCAATTCCACCAATTTGGCTACCAATTTTAATATTACGTTACGGCATCCACTAGGCTCCAAGCTCCAATACCATCAGGCCTGTGACCCACATTGCACCATATACGCCTATACGGACTACGGCACTGCACCGCAAGAATGAATTAGTGCTAGCAGTGTCAAACTGGTACAGTGTGGTCGAGCAATATTGACCCACTTCCGTCCTTTGACTTACGACAAAACGGGAACGTTGCACAGTGGAACGAATGTATGGGAGCGGTTGGACGTAGACATGTCCGAAAAAAAAGAGTAAAATTATGCCAAACTAATGATGCCATCTTATTCGATTACTTAATGCCTTCATAACTTGTGGTGATGAATTTCTTCATAACTCCCATATTTCGGGAGTAATTTGAGAAAATGTGAAATTTTACTATGAAAATGAGTGTATCGAGCTCTCTCCCTCCTGATTCCGGGCTTGTTTCAAGTAGCGGTCTCTAATATCATAATGCTTATACTAAGAGCTATATTTAATACTAAGACACATAGTGCGCCAAATGTGCACTTTCTGGGATAAAGAGTGATGTTTATTTTATAACACAATTTTTTTATTTTTTGTTTATTTTGTTGATTAAAACCGTTTTTCTAAAGGTTTACCTTATTACAATAACATTTCTGAGCAGCCAATTAGAGAAGATATAAGCTAATTAGGATATATAATTAGGGACTTAAGGTTTACATATAAAACTGATGCACTAATGATTACTGATAAGAACATTGCTATTATTTAATTACTAAATGGCTCTTAATACACTAATTTAGCATGCATCATTTACTAATTATCACAATAACTAATTACCTTGCAATATTTAACAAAGGATACCTGGGATACCTGGATTTTATATAAATAGGTCACTATTAGTAACTTTAAAATCAGTGTTGATTTACACCTCGTTGTATCCAAGCTAATCTCGCAATGTATTTTCCAAATTTTAATACAAATCTTGATATTCACGTTGCTTTATGCGCACGCGCACATAAAGATTTACGCGACTTTAACTATTTGTTCAGTGTTTTAAAAGATAACAGTTGTGTTCAGTTATGTGAAAGTGATGAAACAAGTTTAAAAGACTGGTGTCGTCGATTTTGCTACCGCATTTATGCAAAATGGACACAGTCTGGAAGAAGCACAGATAAGTTTCGGAAGAAACATGAGATTTGGCTACAGGCTGCAATTCAATGGCCGGAATTACAGAATGAAAATATGGAACCTTCTACAGAAAATATAAGTGACGTCATCGAGCCCATAATTTCTCCTGCTAAATCTGATGCTTCAACTTGTACACATCCTAGTCCTCGTAAATCTTTTGAGGACCTTAGTAACCGGCAAAAAAGAAGACGCACTGAAGATAGTCTTTCATGCAGCAGTAGCAGCGCTGAAATTATGTTTTCGGCCGAAAGGGCGCTTCAAAAGGCAGGACAAAGCGATACAGCTTATGTTATGAAATACTTGACGGAGAATCCAGAAGAGGCCTCAAAAATCAAAGCCTTCATTGAAGGTAAATCAATTCAGGTACGGGAAATATCCCCTTTGAAGGCATTGGCTCTTTATGTATCGATGAACTTATCGAAATGGCGCTATAACACTCTTCGGGATTTCAACACTCAAGAAGGAGCTCTTCAATACCCGAGTTACTACATGTTGGTTAAAGAAAAAATTAAGTGCTATCCGGCCAAAGAAGATCTCACAGTTACAGAGAGCTCTGCAAAAATCAAATTACAAGCCTTGATGGATTTAACCTCAAGAAGACTTATTAGGTCGTTAGAAACCCCTGTTGATCCCAATCAACAGCTCGTATTGACCAGCAAATGGGGTTTTGACGGATCATCTAGCCAAAGCATTTATCATCAAAGGACGAGTGAAGATGAGCAAATCGATCTTGCTAGTAATTTTATGATTAGTCTTGTACCACTGCGGCTCGTCTCAAAAGGTGTAACAATTTGGGAAAACGAGCGACCATCTTCCACTTCATTTTGCCGGCCAATATTGTTTAAGTTTATAAAGGAAACCAAAGAAAATGTGCAGAGAGAGATGGCTGAAATCGAAGCAGAGATTGAAGCCTTAACTCCATCCACCATCACTGATGGAATTAGTGTCAAACACCAACTGCTGTTGACAATGATTGATGGTAAAATTCATTCCATTATATCCAATACAGCAGCTTCAGTGTGTGACATATGCAAGGCTTGTCCTAAAGAAATGAATAATTTAGAGTTAATCAAAGATAAACACGCAAACGAGGACATGTATAAATATGGCTTAAGCACCCTTCACGCTTGGATTCGCTCAATGGAATGCTTATTACACATTTCCTACAAATTAGACATAAAATCATGGCAAGTAAGGGGTGATATAGCAAAAAGGCAAGTTGATGACAGGAAGAAAAGAGTTCAAGAGGCTGTAAGAAGAGAAACGGGCTTACTTCTCGATGTTGTGAAACAAGGCAGTGGATCCACCAACAATGGCAACTCGGCAAGGAGATTTTTTGAAAACTACACTAAATCTGCTGAACTGACCGGAATAGATGCTATGCTTTTAAGAAAAATCTGTGTGATCTTGCAGTGTATTTCATCAGGAGAGAAGATCAACGTAACTAAATTCCGAGAGTTCTGCTTTGATACTGCTAAGCTTTACGTGGAGTTATACCCATGGTATTATATGCCTTCTTCACTTCATAAAATTTTAATGCATGGGCCAGACATAGTTCAGAACATGTCAATTGTGCCCATTGGTTTTCTATCCGAAGAGGCATCTGAGGCTAGAAATAAAGATTTTAGAAAATATAGAGAGGGGCATTCTCGAAAGCATAGCAGTATCTCATGCAATGAAGATATTATGCACAATCTTTTACTGTCTTCTGATCCACTTGTTACAAGTATCCGTCCAAAAGGAAATAAGTTTGTAAAAAAATCTTCTTTTAAGGAATTTTATGAGCTTACGGATTCTGAGAAAAGTGATATCGAATTTGTTAACATAAATGATTTAGCGGACATCGATTCTGAATTTGAATTAATTGATGATGATGATGATGACGAAGATAATTAAATGATGTTATTGTTTTAAAATGTGTAACTTAGTAAATTAGAGCTTACATCTTAATTATTTATTGTACTTTTAATGAAACTAGGTAATTTATTATCAACTTACTTAAAAGTCATACTCTCATCAGTTCTTGTGAATATTTTTGTTAATATATATTTCTGTATATATATAATATATTTATAGACCTCTTAATAAGTCTGTCTGCGGTTTAAAGTAAATACAAATGGGGAAAAAACGTTTTTTTTTTTTAAATTTTCATTTCCTTTTATCCCAGAAAGTGCACATTTGGCGCACTATGTGTCTTAGTATTAAATATAGCTCTTAGTAATAGCATTACGATATTAGAGACCGCTACTTGAAACAAGCCCGGAATCAGGAGGGAGAGAGCTCGATACACTCATTTTCATAGTAAAATTTCACATTTTCTCAAATTACTCCCGAAATATGGGAGTTATGAAGAAATTCATCACCACAAGTTATGAAGGCATTAAGTAATCGAATAAGATGGCATCATTAGTTTGGCATAATTTTACTCTTTTTTTTCGGACATGTCTACGTCCAACCGCTCCCATACATTCGTTCCACTGTGCGTTGGTCCATTACGTACAGTGTAGGCCAACAAAATTGTACCGCAGTTTTATTTATGTATTTGTGGTGGTTTTCCTATTAGGTACGTTTTACGTAATATATGTGTATGAGAGCAGTGGTGGCCCAGTGGTATCGGCCGCGACTTACGAGTTGTAGGTCGTAGGTTCGAACCCAGACAGGCGCTTTACTTTGTGTAAATTATTTCATCACCACTGCTCTCAAAACGGTGAAGGAAATCATCGTGAGGAAACCGGCATGTCCTAGAACCAAAAATTCAAAGACATGTGACATCTACCAACCCGCACTGGGCCCGCGTGGTAGATTACGGCCCACTCCCTCTCACAGAGAGGAGGCCTGTGTCCCAGCAGTGGGAACATTATAGGCTGATGATGATGATGATGACGTAATATGTAAGCGTTTCGTTTTGTTTATTTTGATCGTGATCCTTGTATTTGGGATGGTCAAATACAGTTTAGCGCGTTGACCAAACTGCATTTTGAATGTACATTTTTGATGCGATTTTAAACCTGCATGTGGTGTTAAAATATGACTATTGTTCTATTTATAAAATACAGTGACATTTTGCTCTAACAGACTTGACTCAAGCAGCTGACAAAACTAGGTTTGTCTCCCAATATAATTACACTATATTACTCACAGCCATTCCTAGAACCTATGATGGATTACTGTATCACCAAGAATAACAGTTCTCACTATCCAACTATCAAACATTCACATAATTAATTTGCTTTCCACATGTACTTTAACACTTAGATATAAAACCTATTTTCGTATAATTCGCGTGTGGTTTAGGTTTGTTTTTCGTGTCAAAAGGTAATTAAAACGCGTGTCACATGCAGAGGGGTCGTTTTTGTTAATCTAGTTAACGCCCTTGACAAGGCCCCGTATTTGTTCGTAGGGTATTATTATGGTTTTGTAGTAAAGTGTTGATGAGGATTATGAAAATTGATTTGGCGTGTTGATTTACGGAAAATTAACGCGTTGGAATGTTTAAGCTATCTGTAAATGTAAGCCTAAAAATTTCGAACACTGCATTCGTCAGAACTATACACAACCACAATTTGTTGGTGTTTTAGGTTTTATTTTGATAATTTTGGTGTAAAATAAAGCATATTTTATCTATTATCTCACACTTTAGCTGTTATCTAATAATGAAATTATATGTATATGTATCTATATAATTATAGTACTTATACTTATTATTTTGCACCACTGACAACCCCATGTTATTATATCCACGTAACCACTGTTCATTCCAAGGTTGCCTGGAAGAGATCGCAGAAAGCGATAAGGCCGCCCATTGTATGTTTTATATTAATCTGTCAAGCTCCGCTAATAAGACACAATTGATTTTCTATTGGTTCGTCGCCGATCGGCGAACCGCGCCGCTTGACCGGTTAATAATCGTTTTTTGTTATGTTTTTTTCTGGTGTACAATAAAGTATATATAAATAAATAAATTGAGTATTGAAACAATTCTTTTTCACTTAAAAAAGGGATTCTGTTAGCAGTCATATTTTCCCATTAAGACCACAACTTCTATTGTTCAGGTTTTCTATTCAGAATATAAATAGATAAACACATAGCAGTTTACATTATCGCGGCGTCCAGACTCTTAATTAAAACCCGCTCCACTGAACACGGCATAGGTATATAACCTAAATAGTTCTGAGTCTAGAATCTGTAATGTCAGAGTTGAAAGCCAAAATAAACTCCAAACAAGCTTTATAGTTGACCAACACGAATGTTCAGTGATTACGCGAAGTTTTAATTGTATTATTACGGCTGGGTATATTAATTTGGTCGGTAATGTAAAGCTAGACATTTTTTGTGAAGGCGATTTTTTGGCACGTGTTTGCTGTTATGAATTTGGTGTCTTTTTTGTCGCGTACATAACGTCTTAATTATTGAATGATCTTTTATTGATCATTCAATTAGATACGAGAAACTTTATTTTAATTCATCATCGTCATTCACCGTCCAACATCACCCAATGCTGAGTCATCATCTGCCTAGCCTTTTCCCAACTATGTCGGAGTCGGCTTCCAGCCTAACCAGATGCAGCTGAATACCAGTATTTTACATGGAGCGACTGCCTATCTGACCTCCACAATCCAGTTACTATATAAAACGATACCCCTTGGTAAGACTGGTTGTCAGACTTTTGGGCTTCTGACTACCCGTAACGACTGTTAAAGATCCACGAATGACAGCCGGGACCAACGGCTTAACGTACTTTCCGAGGCACGGATATCATTAGCTATGTCAATAAATTAAATTACGACTTTATAATTAAACTAAAAACAGTTGCATATCTAATCGAAAGAGATACGCATCGCGGAAAATTTATTATCAAATAGATTGGCAAAAAATAAACGTATACACAATTTATACAAACTTGACATCCGCTCATAAACGTACGATAAATCTTTACTAACAGAAGAAACTAAGTAGAAACATAGAGCGATTTGTTTTTTTTGTATACAGGAAGATTTTTTTATCACCATCCAAATTTTTACAAGGTGTTCTACCCATGAATATGAACAACTTTCACTATGGGACCAACTCTGAAATCACGAAAAAAAAATCGGCTGTTTCATACAAAAGTTCAATACCTACTTGACCAAAATGTATGTAAAGGACCACGACTCTTATACTTTATACCTCTTCGTCTTTTTGTCTGCAAAGGCATCCAATAATTGGGACTGCAAGACAAGTTACTAACAGTATTTTTATCTCACGAATCGTCACGCACTTTACTTGTGTTAACCAAGTGTACAAACAGGCTGTGAATGCGTGTGTAAGCGCAGGATACCGTCCGAGACAGTGGTGACGTCGGAAGTGTGTGTGTGTGTTATGTGCTGACGCTACCCGTCTTCACACATTCACAGCGTGTATGTACACATAGTTACCACAAGTAAAGCGCGTATCGCTTCGTGAGATAAAACTACTGCAACAGGTGTGTAAACCAGAATGCCTTATGGAATTAAAGGGTATAAAACACATGGTAAGTATTGCTAGTTGCAAAAAATTGTAAAGACGCTTTTAATCGCGACACCTGTGTCATTTTGTTTGGCATGCAGTGTACAACTTGAAACAGATGTCCTAATTTCACGCCCAATATACTGCCTGGTTAATAAGTCGTGGCTCAGATCCAATCTGATGGATGACGACTTGATCTATAATATATATTTGATATATCAACGCACAGCATAAACCGTTGATCCTATCGACATGAAATTTGGAGGGTATGTTCTTTGTGAAGAGACTAGAAATCCTCCTATTAATATAATAATCCTATCCACTAAGAAAGGGTTTTTCGAAATTCTACCCCTAAGAGGGTGAAATGTCACCCACCCGGGTGACATTTCACGCAGACGATTATGTGAACATAAATGCAAGGAACAGCTGATTTTTTTTTCGTGATTTTAGGTTTAGTCCCATAGTAAAAATTGTTCATAATGATGATTACAATGACCCCTTAAAATGATGCCCTTGAATTAAATTTCACCCTGTAGCGAGCTTTCGAAGTATGACGACTTCCTTCTATCTTGTCTATGGAATGGACGGCTTAATCTGCACTCTTGCTTTACATTCTTGACTATGCTCTAAAAAGGGTCACAATATTTATGCTCGAATAAATAAATCTAGCAAGTGCATGTAATAAAAAAAAAATGTTGTTAAATGTATGAAATTCTGGTGAAGCTGTTTGACAGTTCCATTTGAGACTGCTTTACGGATCCCACTGACATAACGATATGCCCGAGACTAAAAACATTCACAAAATATTATTGGAGTGTTTCAAAAAGTAGCAAACCATTCTATGCTAGATGTTACTGGTACAGTCAACAAGAGACTTTAGTATGAAGTCGAGCAATAAACATCTTTGCACTTTACGGAATGTGCATTCCACATTCAATGATATTGCCTGCATAGTTAGGTACCTCTGCTTGCATACTTATGTCTTTTGTTGACTGAGGAAATAGAATACCAACTTAAATTGTCCGTATATTCACATCACAAGTGACATTGTTTTAGGGCCAAAGCACACACGCTACTTTTTGTATCGGTGGATCGGCGATTCAGCTGCTTTTTAGAAGCTAAATGCAGCGACCAAGCATTCCACACCGCACACTTAAAAACGCCAAACGCGGCAATTCAGTCGCTTTTCGGAAGCACGATACAACGGCTGAACTCACACATCCACTCCGCACACATTCGAATGCCGGTCGCAGTGATTTGGCATTTGCGCCAGCATCGGAGCAGTTACTAAAACGCGCGATTCCGATACTACGTCCGAACGCAGAGAGTCGCCAAAACGCGATGCAGCATCGGAGCAGTCGCTAAAACGCGCGATTACGATACCGCGTCCGAACGCAGAGTCGCCAAAACGCGATGCAGCATCGATACAGCCGCAAAATCGCCGATCGCCGATGCAAAAGGTAGCGTGTGTGCTTTGGCCCTTACAGTTCTATTAAACAGCTATAACACGACAAAATTATGTTAGACCCACCTTCTGGGACTCATGTAACGTACCGTGTATAATTTCATATGCATTTAGTAATAAGCTGCTATTTTGTTTGACATTACAAATATACACTTCGATTTTATTTATATAGTAATTTTAAAGAACACCCTCGCCCGTGGCTAAATAATAACAGCCGCACAGGTCGATCGATCAGGTTAAGCTACGCTTGCCGCGGTTGGTCTATGGATGCTCTCCATACGAAAACTACCCTTTGGAAGGGGCGAATAGAATCAATTCTATTTTATTAATGTAATTTTTGACGTTCCAAAGTGCCTTTTATGTGCCTATTTGAAATAAATGCTTTGACTTTGACTTTGATGGGTGACACTCTTTACATACCGAGACCCCTCCGTGCCTCGGAAAGCACGTAAAGCCGTTGGCCCCGGCTGTCATTCATGGATCTTTGATCGTCGTTACGGGTAGGTAGTCAGAAGCCCGAAAGTCTGATAACCAGTCTTACCAAGGAGTATCGTATTACCTACCCAGTAACTGGGTTGTGGAGTTCAGATAGGCAATCGCTTCGTGTAAAGTACTGGTATTCGGCTTCATCCGGTTAGACTGGAAGCCGACCCCAACATAGTTGGGAAAAGGCTAGGCAGATGATTAAAGCACACCCTAACAAAAAATGACCATATGGATCATGTAGACTATTATAATGAACAATTTATTTTAGCCACCAGGTGTACGGTAATTTTATTGGCACACCTGCACCCGCCCGTTTTTGTTATCAATTAACAAACTAGTTTTTAAACATATACATAAAAATAAATGTTCCACTTATGCGTCATCAAGGCAAGCCTCTGGGCCAAAGAATTTGAGATATTACTTTTGTTATTTTTTTTATTGGATTACGAATTATACATTTATGTTCTCTTAAAATACATAGACAATTTAGCTGTCTTTGAACTAGTGATTCGCAAGCCGAAACTATTACTTAATTAATTCGATGGAACAAAAACTTACAATCGTTGGTCTAGTGGTCGCAAGCGCTATACTGCTGAGCATGACGTCTTGGCTTCGATTCCTAGGCCGGGCAAAGAGATATATTGGTTTTTCCAACAGGAATTTCACGCTAGCAACCCGGAGTCTGGATTTGTGTCCTATTAATAGCGATAAGACCGCCCATTGTGTCACCCATTGTAAAGTTTCTATACAGGTTGAAATTGAAAACAAGCGACAAATCGAAATGAGAGATTGTACTCATCATTATGAACAACTTTTACTATGGGACCAAGCCTGAAATCGCAAAAAAATAATCAGCTGTTCCCTACATTTTGACGAATTATGCGAACATAAATGTAGGGAACAGCTGATTTCCTTCTTTCCTTCGCAATTTATCACCCTTAAGTAGACATGCCTATTCAAACACAGTTTTGACTTCACTTTTTTTTTCTGATTAGTGACCGCGTTTGCCTAGACTAGACCCGGTCTAGTGCCTACCTATTCAGAAAACCAATGTACGCCACTGATCCCGTGGTAATATCGGGATAAAAAGTAGCCTATGTGTTAATCCAGGGTATCAGCTACCTCCATACCAAATTTTATCAAAATTGGTCCAGCCGTTTGTGCGAGACGAAGTAATAAACATACAAACACACTCGCAAACTTTCGCCTTTAAAATATTAGTGTGAGGTGATAGATACGACGACGTTCCTTCGTCATTGTGCCAACACTTCCTTTGATGGCAGGAACCTTCTAGTCATCAAGCGCAATGTGGCTAGAAAATCTTAGAACTGGCTAGCATTAGCTGCTTCACGATGTAAGACGTTTTCTAGTCGAACTCATAATCTGCCTAGCCTTTTCCCAACTATGTTGGTGGTCGGCTTCCAGTCTAACCGGACGCAGTTGAATACCAGTATTTAACATGGAGTGACTGCCTATCTGACCTTTACAACTCAGGAACTGGGTAATACGATACCCCACGGTAAGACTGGTTGTCAGACTTTTGAGCTTCTAACGACCCGTAAAAAAACAAAATTATCGTAAACAAATCTATATACATATATAAAATTCAAAGTCCTGAACTGACTGATATATCAATGCACAGCCTAAACCGCTGGTCATAAAGACATGCAATTTGGAGGGTGTGTTCTTTGTAAAGAGTAGGTATCTAGTAAGAATGAGTTTTTTCAAAATTCCACCCCTAAGAGGGTGAATTGGGGGAGGGTAAAATTTCACGCGGACGAAGTCGCGGGCAGAAGCTAGTGATGAATAAAAACTCATCAAAATCTCTTCAACAGTTTCCGAGATTAGCGTCTTCAAGTTTAACATACATACGAGTATTCTAATGATTTCTGTACGACATTCTTAGAGAAACGTGGTTGGAATTTATTAGTAGGATGATGATTTCATACAAGGATTTATTTCCTATTTACCTACGTTGTAAGTTGAGAATATTCTTTTTTAATATTTTTTTAACTAGCCTACGCTGTCCCACTCCTGGGCAAAGGCCTCCCTCCACTCCTTCCATTTTTCGCGAGCCCGCGCGTCCTCCCTCCAGTTTTGACGGAACCTATCCAGCTCGTCCCGCCATCTTCTACGCACACACTAGGCACGCGCGGTAGGTCACTGTGACCTATAAGCTGTGGTCAAAATCTTGAAATCTCAAAAAACGGCACATAGCAGATTTTGTCAATGACCTATAAGCTGTGGTCAAAATCTTGTTTGGTTTGACAACGACGATATACTTACAGCTTAAACAGCTTATTAGTATTTTATTTATTTACTGCAAAACCACTAGTACTTAATTGTATACATTCCTCAATTTTTCTTGGAATATTTTTTCAATTTTCAGGCGTGCTTTCGCTATAATATAGTACTATATGCGTCACCCCAGAGGGTTCGACCGTCTGCTCTGCACCCAGACACCGCAGTTTATTGACATTCACCCTTAACGTGAACTTGAGGGTATTAATGTCTGTGTAACGATTTTCACACCGTTTGGCAAAATGTTGCGCACCACTGGAGAATTTGGTCTTACTTGAACTAAGTAAGAGCACAGAATACTTAAAGTACTACGTACAGAAAGGACACTCCCTTCCCCGCACTAACATCAGTTACCGCACCTCACCCCGCACTTCGGCATGTTCGTCGCCCGTTCTTTAACAAGAGCGCTCGCAAACACAAGTACCTCACGCACACATTCATACGTATACAAACGTCATTTTTTAATGTAGTAGTAGGTAGTAGTAGGTAATTATTTTGCAAGCGTTGTATGGAGTGTCCGGGGTGTGGTAAGAGTGAGCCCGTGGACTTTCTTGCCCGTTCTTCTCCATAGAAACCTACTGCGCTTTGGTATGGGGTAGCCAGCTTCGAAATTCTGAGTGATTGACCCCTTGACAACTCAAAAGTGCCTGTAATTGGTTTAATCACACTATCACACTTAATATTATAAAGGCGAAAGTTTGTGAGTGTATGTTTGTGTTTATATGTTTGTTACTTCTTCACGCTCAAACGGCTGGACCCATTTTGATAAAATTTTGTATGGAGGTAGCTAACACCCTGGATTAACATATAGGCTACTTTTCATCCCGATATTCCCACGGGGTCGAAACTTATGCGGGTGAAACCGTGGGGCGCAGCTAGTTAAAAATTTATTTATTAAACCACAATTAGGTATTATAACACCTTTACAGAATCATCCAAGGCGATGTTATAAGTTAAAATAAATGTACAAAGGTGCACTTGCATTCGTTTTTCTTGGCTCATTTGGGACCTCAAGACACGATACTAATATTACGATATTAATAGCTTTCTTATTCGGTTAGGTTTGACAACATTGACTGGTCCCTTGAGGGGTTAGGACAAATATTTTAAGTTTTCTCTTATAAGAGACGTGGTTCTGCAATGCTACAGGCGTAGTTCGTATTAATTATTGGCTTAAAAACCGAGGGCTCTGTATTTTCAATCGATCCATGTCTGCAATTTGACACAAATGTCAAACAAATCTGAGTAAGTATTTTGTCAACGTTTTTGGAATCTTTAACCGAGATGCAGACAAGACCTCGCCTAGAAATAATAAAAGCTAAATGTGTGTGAGCAAGCAATTGTCTTGATAATTCGTAGGAGGCTTGAAGCCTACAACAGTGATGGCCAAGTGGTTACAGCCCCGACTTACGAGTTGCAGGTCGTAGGTTCGAACCCAAAAGGCGGTTTAATTTGTGTAAATTATTTCATCACTACTGCTCTCAAAACGGTGAAGAAAAACACCGTGAGGAAACCGGCATGTCCTAGAACCAAAAAATTTGAAGACATGGTGACATCTACCAACCCGCAGTAGGCGTGTGTGGTGGATTATGACCCACTCCCTCTCACAGTGAGAGACGAGGCCTGTGTCCCAGCAGCGGGACCATTTATAGGCTGATTATGTTTGGAGAGTTTCCGTCAACAATATCTACGTGTTGATAACACAAAAGTTTTCTTTCTGTCGAGTGAAGACTCGGCTTAAAACATTTTTTGTTCTATTTCTACTTGGTATAGCTTCAAACCCATCAATGAACATAAAATCCTAGTAAATAAAACAAGTTACATAAATACCAAGACCACTCTTAACGCAATATTTATTTATTCAAGTTTGTTGTAGTTGAATTATCATAAAAATGTAACTGAGTGAGAACCGGTCGGTGTTTCGTTTTGTTATGTTTTGCGCACATTAATATGTTAGTAAACCCGACCTTTTGTGCGATTTCTTGTCAACTAAGTCCTGTTTACAGGATATTCTCGTGTGAACTTCGGCTAATCTTCCTGCGAGGCTTTGTTGTTTTTTTTTCTATCTTTTGTATTGGTTAAGCTACTTTGTCACATGTTCAACACGACTGTGAGTCCCAGGGTTTTGTGGGATAACCACTTTTTAGAACGTACAAGTAGCAAGTTAAATACGAATACAAATCATGGGAGCCTCAAAATAAGTAAAAGTACAATTTATTTGTTCATAAATATACAATTTAATTAGAGAAAAAAAAACAAATTAGACGAAAAAAGACAAATGAGACAAAAATTAAACAAAAAAAATTAGACAAAAAAAGACAAATGGGACTAAAACAAAAGACAAATGAGATGAAAATTAAAAGACAAATGAGACGAAAAAAAACAAATGAGAAGAAAAAAAACAAATGAGAAGAAAATCAAAGACAAATGAGACGAAAATAAAAGACAAATGAGACGAAAATTAAAAGACAAATTAGACGAAAAAGACTTGAATGTTAATCAAAATAGGATTCGCGACCGTAACAAGTATGAATTTACAGAATTACAATCATTAAAATCATCAATACACCCTCTAAGTTTCATATAGTAACCCTATTGAATGACAATTTCATGAAATATCAATCAATAGGGTGTAATTTGATTTTCGCGTGTTACCCTGGAGCCTCCCCCTTAAAACTGCGGAGTAATTGCGTAACACACTATCAGTAGCAATGGCTTCCATTTTGACAGTTCACACACACACATAATCAGCCTATAATGTTCCCACTGCTGGGACGAAGGCCTCCTCTCGGTAAGAGGGAATGGGCCGTAATCTACCACGCGGGCCCAGTGCGGATTGTTAGACGTCACATGTCTTCGAATTTTTGGTTCTAGGACATGCCGGTTTCCTCACGATGTTTTCCTTCACCGTTTTGAGAGTTCAACAACATTCATTGCGTTGTTTACATTGTTGAGCAGACAAATATTTCGAACATATGAAGCAATGGATTAGCAAAATCCTTCAATGTGATTCAGATTGAGATTGATAGTGTTACGCAATAAGGGTGCTGGCTAGACGGATTAGTTGTTGCTACTTTGCTCAAACAATCGCAATAGCTAGATACCAAAACAACAGGCTTTATTAAACTTCTAAGAATCAGGAAAAATCCTATCAACACATAAATATCAACGTGGAAATCACCTGCATTTATAATAAACAGTTGGCCTTCCTTATCAAAACGACCTTGAAATATCTTTATCAGAGTAGTTTTAATCTAATTACTGGTGACACTATCAACGATTCGAAGAAATTTCCGTTCAGGTATGATTGTCTTCTTTTAGTCTACTGCTGCGGGGTAATTGCGTAACACACTATCAGTAGCGATGGCTTTCATTTTGACAGTTCAACAACATTCATTGCGTTATCTACGCTGTTGAGCAGACAAATTTTTCGAACATACGAAGCAATGGATTAGCAATATCCTTCAAAATTATTCAGATGGTGATTGAAAGTGTATTAGGCAAAAAGGATGGCGATTAGACGGATTCGTTGTTGCTACTTTGTTCAAACAATCGCAATAGCTAGATACCAAAAAAACAGGCTTTATTAAACTTCTTCCGGTGCTGGTATTTTAATAGAGGTTATCTTGCTCTTACTTGACACCTATGAACCAAAATTGTGCCGTTTTCAAGAGAAAAATAATGAACTATTTTATTATTTAAGGTCCGGTCGCGTTTTTGTCTAGTTGGCTTGGAGATTTAGACGAGAACAAACATCACTCAAAATAAATGTTCTTGTATAACGATTTTATTCAATTTCGAGCGGCCATTGTTGTTTACATCTTTGGTAAATTTAGAGTGGTCGGACCTAAGTGTGACATATCGCGGGACTATGGGGTTCAGGTCCTTTGGAAGGCGTACGAGGGGCCGAGGTCAGCTCTCAGAGGTCCTTTAGACAATTTTAAATGGTTTACTATGAGACAGTCCCAACAAATGGTCGCAAGGGTATTGTTGGTATAATCTACGAAGTTTTTTAATTGCTAGTCGTTCCGTGAGTTTTTATATGGTTATGGAAAGACATAGGCGTTTTAATTGCTTAAAAAAACCCATATTGGTCATCCACTGAAATAAAGTTTGAGTAGGAGAGATAACGTAGTAGGTATTAATTTCGATAGAATTTGTTGGAAACAAATACAATTACAAATAATCTTAAACTTGAGACTAGTTAGGGCAGGGTAATTCTGCGAAAGAATTGATAATTTTGTAATTAATTAAATTACACCTTAATTAAGGTAGGTACCTTTTTATAGTCAAGACAAAATTCTCATTCTATGAGACAATATTAACAACATACAACACAAATCATGCTTGTTTCATGCAAACTACGCTACTACAAATAATCTACGATTATAAAATTATCTAGCGTTTTGTTCAACCAGCTAAGCTATTTACAAATTAAACTTTTCTAATATTGCATAGCATGTAAAAAATTTGGAACGAATAATGATTAAAAACAAAATTAGTAAATAAAAAAACAACATTTCAAATTAGTAAAATTAAAAAAAAAAACAATAAAAAAGTTTGAAACAAAAAAAATCTGCTTACAGTGATTCAAAAAAGTTCATCTGATCTATGGGGTTGGTACTGGAGGTGAGGAAAAAAAAAACACAATTAGTGCACAAAAAAGAAAAGAAATAAAAAAAAATAGGACATGTAGTTATTTACTGGGGTTCTGTCGTAGTTTGTGTATTACCGACACCGTAAGGGGCCCAAAAAAAGCAAAGCGAGTAAATCCGGGAAGCTTTAATTACTTGTATTGCTAATTAAAATAACCCAAAATAAAAATAATTAGCTTCTTAAATAATAAATTAAGATTATACCTAAATCGCATATTTGTTTTTCATTAATACGCGTTTATCCAAACAAATTAGATAATTAATGTTCAAAAAAACGGCTTCGCCCTTTATTTGTTTTCTAAACAAAAAATATTGTTCAAGATTATTGTTTATGAAACCATACAGACAATGGTTTCGGTAAACTAATCAATTAGTTTTTTACGGCCATAAAATATCACCAAATATTGCAGAATTACTTTATTCGGTATGAATTTTCTTTTGACAGCTAAACAAACCTCATTTGAAAAATAAAGGTTTTAGTAAATACTGTTTCATTTAACAATGATCTCTAACAGACCATTTACCTAAATGGTCTGTTGTTGTACACCTGTACAACATGTAACAAGTCCTGCAACGCGCACGTTGCAACAATCAATAGCAACGCGACCCGTAACAGGTACAGTAACCGTTGACAAAAACTAACCTGCGCGCGGCCCAGAAGAATCCAGCCGAGTCTACCGGCTCAAGTAATCGAGGTGTGGACGAGCCGAAAGCGAACGCTGGCCGGGGAGCGGAGCGAGCGGCACGCTGTCGCTCCAACCGCTCCGTCCGATCGCGTTCTCGTTGCAGCAACGCCTCGCGGCGCGATATTGATGCTTCCCATATCGCACGCTTGCGTTCTTCAACCTGCAACAAGGGGAATATAGGCTTTAAATTGTATTCACACGTTTCGAAGTGGAACCCTGACCAACAAGAATTCACTGCAGACCACATAGATGGCGGGACGAACCGGACAAAATCAACAAACAACGGTCCATATCAAGCCCTGGACCGAAAAGCTGGAAGTCATGGAGGAGGCCTTGCGCAAGAATGGGATGATACAGGACAGGCTGATAATAACTAGTCATATTTTGAAAATATTTTTGGGTTTTTCAAGCAGATTTGATTTTAGATCCAATCAGAGCCATTTAGTATCTACCGAAACATATCTTTTGGAAAACTACCAAAGATAATCAAGGTGTCTAGAGTTAGATATTCACAAAAAGGAGTGCCCGATAAACACCCAATAAATTGCATTTAACATTTCGTTTAATCGATTTTACAACACGAAACCGTTTCGATTACATTAAGTATTTACGAGATAAACATTCGATTAGGAAATTGTAAAGGAATGGTTGTATCAGCTTTTTTGGGTGCAACTGTCTGGTTTCGCAGTAATCCGGAATATTCCGGAGATTTGGGCAACTGTAGTCGGGTCTAAGCCATATACAGGATGAAATTGAACACATGCGACAAATCGAAATGGGAGATTGTATTCATCATTATGAACAACTTTTACTATGGAACCAAACCTGAAATCGCGAAAAAAAAAATCAGCTGCTCCCTACATTTTGACGAGTTATGCGAACATAAATGTAGGGAACAGGTGATTTTTTTTTCGCGATTTCAGGTTCGGTCCCATAGTAAAAGTTGTTCAAAATGATGAGTACAATCTCCCATTTCGATTTGTCGCATGTTTTCAATTTCATCCTGTATATTGCAAAGATTAGCCTCTTTGGGCATGCGACCGCCCGCCGCTTGATAAATAATGGTCTATTATCCAACTATTACATCAAGACTACGAGTAATCTTGCCAGATCCCAAGATAGTCTTCACAAATGTCATTAATATTGAGTCTGACTGATATATTGGCCGATCCAGTCGCTAAAAAATTTGTTTTAGTTGCAAGTAAGTGATTGATTGGCGGGATACAGCCTGTTGTAGCATTGTTTATGTAACTTCAGTACAAATGATAAACTGCAGTAGGGTGTGGATGTGGAGGTTTGTCGCAAACTATGCTTCACCTCCTATCCTGCCCTCTGTGTCCCTAAACAGGCAGTCAACGTGACCTCTGCGCTGCCATCGACGACGCCGTGGACATGGCGAGGTTTTGGGCCAACAATGTCTGAAATACAGTCGTGCTAGCGACACGAAGAAGAAGTACAAATGATAACGGATATATCATCATCATCGTCACAAGAATCGTCCCTCTAATGCAAAGCAATTACGCTTTGAAGAACTATCTGACTGGTAGGTATGTTTATAAAATTATATTATTATCCCTGCGTAAAAGAGTCAGTCCTGAACTATTTGTTTATTGTTGAATTTACTGCAAAATCTTTACCATTATTATGGCAATGCCCGATCCAACATTCCAGCCTATACAATACACACAATGCATCCAGTCCAGACGCCACCTTTCTCCTATACAAATGCAATACACCAGAGGGGCAATTCTCGTAATTTTAAAAACGTTCACAGTCTGATCTCAGTCTCAATCTGTCAAAAAAACCTAGAATTTCCCTACACTTTGACAAGTTTTTGATATTTGTTTGTCGCTGAGATGAGACTGCGACTAGATTTTTAACGTTTTAAATTACGAGAATTGGCCTTCTGATCACATTTCAACAAGACTATCCTGTACGAACAACGTAAGAACGTTTGCCGCATGAATCATTCCTTACGACTTACGTATGCAGATTATGGTTATCCCCACTGAGGTTGAAACCACGCGTCTCTTTCAACAAACGCCCGTCGAAAACAACGTGCTCTTAGAGCGTAAGGACTATGAATGTAAAAACATTCTAGGATGAAGGACTTTGAATGGCTAATTGTGATGGTGAATAGAGATATACCTACGCTTGATTACTCAGTGATAGTGATAACTGTTAGGTACTTCCAGCATGTATTTCTGCTTTTGTAACCTTCTCCAGTGCTAATATCTGGCTTTCATTACAACGATATTTGCACTAACAATTCAAAAACACGATCAGTTTTGTGTCAAATGCAGTACAATTCAATAGCAGCATTGTGAATAAATTGACTGTGAATTCAAATAATTACGTGCAATAGACTTCGTACTGCATCTATTGTCCTAGCAGCATACTCGTCATTACTTTAATAATAGAATTGAGAAGACAATACGCTTCAAGCTAGACTCTAATTAGTAGAAAAGTCTGAACATACAATGTCGCATGAAAACGGAAAATATTAAAACATATAATGTATGTGCTCCAAGTCCATAACCTTGCCTACTAATAAGCAAAGCCATCAAGGTCGCCCAAGGTCGCACAAGATTGAAGATCAAGGTCCTATGTATATGAATAAGTTTTCAAGTTTCTTTGCTAAGAGTCGTGGGATCGATCTCTGCGGCGAACCTTTTAAGAATATCTGAAGGCCAATTCGCGTAAGTAAAGACGTTCAAAATCTGGTCACAATCTCATCTCAGCGACAATCAATGTCAAAAACTTGTCAAAAATGTAGGGAAATTAGAGCTATTTTTGACAGATTGATACTGAGATCAGACTGTGAACGTTCTTAAAATTACGAGAATTGCCTATCAGGATTAATTTTTAAACTTAGAGAAATCACAAAATAATCCTTAAAAAAACTGTTCAAGGTTGCTTGTAGCCAATTACACACCTATTATTGAGCACTAAGATGCCTATTAGTATTCGCAAGTCATCGCGTCAATTGCTTTAATGTTTAGTAAATTTCCATATATAAATAAGGTCGTTAGAGATTTTGAAAATACGGCAACATTTTACGATAAATTCTTTATCAGATCAGGCAATGACAAGGACTTTTATTGGGACCCAAGAATAATAATGAAATTATGCAGAACCTTTGAAAGCAAGCTAAAAACTAACAGTCTTTCTAAGTAGTGCCAGCCAAGTGCCAAGTCGTCAGACTGCCATTTAAGAGCACTCCGTTAACAATTTCCTCTAGTCAACCTCTTACGTGAGAAAATGACCAGTCAATAGCTATAATTTCTATTCCCAGACATGAAAATACGAGTAAAGTATGCATAAACAATCAATAATCAACACTAAACGCAACGATGACATTAGTTTTTCTTGCGTACGTAAAAGAGTAACAACAGTTGTACTCGATCTGCTTCAAAATATAAGCTATAGCATTTCAATATTAACTGGACTGACAACTTTGCAGAAATTGCTTTGCAATTTTTAATTTAAACGCTCATCAAAGTATGTGATCACTGGCTTGAAATAGGGCACGTCATCTGGTAGGCGAAACCATATGCCAGGGCGCCACGTTTCATAGAATAACCTGCCTGAGAAAGCGCTTGCAGCTCAAGAGCCATCTTCAAATAAACCATGATCTCATAAGTAGACACAGTTCCATTTTAACGCAGAATATAAATTGCGTAATCAAAAACCCAACTGGTACGAATAAATCCTCAGTGAATCACTTAATAAAAGCCGTCCAAAGGCCTGATAAGGAAATAGTGCGCGTAAGCCGACATCTCCGTTCAGCTTGACCGGACGCAATCGCTGATCCAGCACCGGCGGCTCAGCAAACAATATAAGATTATAAACACGCCTTAGATCCATCAAGACTGAACCAGTTGAAAAAATAATCTGATCAGATAGATTGAAATTAAAAATGATGATAGAGACTTTAATTGGAGCTCAGAAGCAAGAATTTAGACAAAACAAAGAAAGAAGGACGTGTGAATAGACCCTGAAAGTCTAAATGACACGACATCAACTATTTTGATGAAGAGATCCGGCACTATCAAGAAATAAATGTACTTAACATATCTAAGACTTAGAATGGAATTCAAAATGCTCTTCCGCCTACAGACGAAGCATTGTAAGATATTGCAGGTAATCTCCACGCATGACAGTCGACGGGCGTGGATAGATGACCTTAGAACGTTATTAACACACAGGTGAATGCCCCCACCTCTACCGCATAATCCATTATTCCAAGATTAATGGCAGAGGATGGGTTGGCCTTGGCCCTATTCGTTACAGGACCCGACAAAGGCTGTAACCGAGCAGCAACAAGGTACGAAATACAAGTAATTCTTAAATGGATGTCTCCAAGATTCGGAACAACAGGAAGTATGCATCATCGCTTGTTCGGATCGCTTGGCACGCCACGAGCGCTGTTTAAACAACATTATTAATGCAAAATATTCACGGCATCTTTTTATCACATGTTTTGAATATGTTGAATACGGGTAACGAATGTTCGTGAGAGAAATGGAACAATGCGACGAAAAATGTCGGAATATAATGAGCCGACATGCAAGATATGGCAGCGTAAATGCTTTATTATATCTTTTCTTCACTGTATAATTTTTGGTGGTGTATTTTGAACTATGCGCATTTTTTCGCATTTTAAGATATTTCGTTTTTCCCATCCAAATCCAAATGCTATTTGCTTACAGTAACATCACTAATGATTACATCGTTCAAAATTAGAGCAATGTCTCATCAGTGCTGTTCCAAAACATCAAGGTAATTAGCATTGGTCGTTTCAAGGTCATTATCAGACACATGGTAAACTTCATGTTATTTTAGCACGCCGACCTAATTTGCCAACGATGTCAGTGTCATGTCTTCGTCACCAAAATTTTCTAAACACGGCATTTTGTGACATTTTTATTTTCTTTTGACGTAAAACGATGCTACAACGATTTTAATCCCCCTAAGGACAAAGTGTTCTACCCACAGTTGCCAAAGATAGTATCAGGTTCCATGTGATGGGTTGGGAGTTAGGGGAAGTTAAAATGTCAAAGTATTAGAGAATTTACAGATATCACAGTTTTATTATCATCTTGAAAAGGGAGTTTTGGACTAAATCTCACGACAAGACCAACGGATCGATTATTTCTTTTTCGGGCAAACTATTTTAAGAAAAGGATCGTTATAAAATATCGTTCCATGAAAGTATTGAACCACTTACTATTAGAAGAGAGGCAGGAAGTCCGACTTCCATTTGATGTTCATTGAAAAATGCGCCGAGATTCGGTTAGGTTGCGCTTGTGCTTAAGAAATTCATTAAACTTGTACGGTATATTTATAGATCAAACTGTTAGTGTTGATTTAATTCGACTTTTTATGAGTTCCGAGAGATTTACCGTAGTAAAAATTAATTGTTAGCTATAGAATTTTTATCTATTTTCGGCCATTACTTGGTTTTACACTCGCGGATTTTTAAACAAAACAAGTTGATTTATCTTATTTCCTCGAGAGTTGGAATGCGAGGTTTAAAGTGTACTTAACGGCTGCTGTCACAACAAAAAATCCTTTGGTATATTTACGTGGATCTCGATGCTAATTCCCCATAGTACTGTAGTTAGCACTTCCCAAATAAATACATTTTTTATTTAAGTTTTTCGCGTGGTCCTTGAAGATTTTGGAAGTAAAAGTTATAGTGTAATTGGATTTTTACAATCAACATTTCCAATAAGTTTTGGAATTTAGATTGTGCCTTTCAAATCTGCTGTCTTATCAGGAGGCCGTCCCTTATCACGTGGGATGTAATACCGTCACGTACGCAACGTGGGCGTGCGAAATTACACGTGTGTTATACATACGGGATTAGGTGAATGAGAATGCTTGAACATAGGCTTCCAATTAGCGGTCCTTACGGTCGCTGTCAATTAGTATATTACTGCGGTAAAAGATTCTGCTCAACTACAACCAACTCGTCTAGTAATTTGCAGAACACAAAACATTCACAAAACCCACGCAAAGAGAAAGTGCCACCCCTTTTTCGCTGCCTCACACACCCAGGAATGCAAGCACAAAATTAAAGCCCAAGCACAATAAACACAGACAGTTATGACGACAGCAAAACATTCTAAAAACGGAAGCAAGCGCGTAATATCAACAAAACGTCTGCACGATGTACGTTAACCCCCTTATTCATAATCCTATTTTATCTCTATTTTAGCTAAAATAGGTTTATAGAACGTTTGTCTTTATCTGTCACGTTGACATTTCTGTGTGTAAGAAAGAGACAAACCCCATTTTAACTAAAATAGGTTTGATAAGTTTTATGAATAAGGGGGTTAGACTATAGTGTACATCGAATCGTAATGCGATACGTGAATATGAATACCAGGCTACGCCCACAAGGGTTGAACGACTGCGGTAAAGTGTTGGCTGGATGGAGTCAAGCGCACTAGGTTTCAAGAATGCGGCGTTTCCCTGCAGCTTCCAATGACGTCAGATTTTCCGATTAGTGTTGGCTACTCGTTTTATAACAACGTGGAATCTCTGGATAACTTTCTCCCCAAGCAAACTTGAAGTCTGTTGATCTTTGTCTATTTCATTAAGACTTGCTGGATTTTTCGCGTCACGAGCCCGAATTCGGGCACATTATTAAGGACCAGTTAGGCCTTTTCATATAACATGAAATTTCTCCGCCAACTGTATTTCGGCGAACGTCATAACTTGTTTCTTGAGTTGACTTTATCTGTGCGGTGTCGTGCCAAGTTGTGCGGTGAAACAACTGATAACTGCAAAATCATTTCTGCTTTTGGACTTTGAAGCAACGTCATGCACTATCTTTTGAGCTACTGTGATATAAAAGCAAAATTGTAGCAATAGTGTAACTTGGTTTTCATTAGCTATTTAGTTGTTCATTTTTGCGCAGGCCAAAGATTGTTCGTCCTTGCATGCTCATTATTGTCTGTCTACATTCATTAATCACATCAGTTTTGCATGCTTAATTATTGCAGTTGATTTAATACTTCCCATGTCTTGGTTTAATTGGCTTTGACTCTCCAATTTGGAAGAAAAAACCCACGCACATGCTAAGGGTACCGATGAAAACTAACTACAATTTTTTTTTTTTGAAAATTGTCACCAAAACAAAAATCTCAACAGCTAAATCTACGTTAAACGTGTCTTAATTGAAGTGTTTAAGAACTAAATCTTACATGGTAAATTCATAAAAGAGCGCAAGCACGACCTAATGACTTGAAACGACCAGAAAATTCTACAAAAACGAAACAAAATTCGTTCGCGAATTTCTTCAAGCGTCCTTGAGTCACTTTCTTTTATCTCGGACTAAATTCATCTTATCTGGTTTGCGTTGAACCAATACAAATAGATGTTCCTTACAAAGATGGCTGCACCATGACTATGCATTCAAAGTGGGGTTTAAAACATTTGCATTACAAACTCTTTGCTCACATTTTACAATTCTATTAGTAACAAATTCCTGAACCGGATCTCTCTTGTGAAATGCATTTGTAGTTTTTATTAAATGTTTTACAGTTCTTTTCATTTTGTTCAGCACTTCTATTTCTAATGGACTAGATAACTGTTTCTGTTTTCTTATTTTGCTTACCAGGGGTCTGAAGTCTTCTGCTTTCTGTTTAGTCCAGTGCATCTTTGATACTTATAATACTTGAATTCAAGCTTTATTTTTCAATTGGCCTGTAATCCTTCACTGTCACACTTAGGTAGCACTAAACATGCTACCTCACGCCATTGTCTTCTATAAAGCGTTCATTCACTTAGTCTGTTAGGTTCACCCACTTAATATTCAACCGTATTATTAATGAACTTTACACAAACACACTTGGAATCTACTACTACAACACAGTGAAAACACGTCAATTTCTTAAGCTACAACCTCCACTGTGCCAATAAACACAGAATCAATATCAGAACAGAACAATATCGCACTTCCTACTTCAAATTTACAACTAGAGTCCCGGTAGCGAAACTTCTCTATATATAAACCAACAATAGAAACATTGCTACAGCTTCTGCGGTATTTTATATCGTCATTGTATCGACGTAGTCAATCGGAAAGCCGGCTTAGCGGCTCAGACGCGCCACTTTAAAGCCACACTGCGACCACAGAGCAATACTCGGCCACTAGCAGAACTGAATATTCAAGTGTACTTACTGTCGTATGATTTACCTGCAAAGAGATTGAACATAATCAAGTAAATGAAATAAAAGTAGGATTTTGAAGACAGTTTTGTATTGAGTTAAGCTATCTTTTCTGGTTTTGGGGAGGGAATACCAGAATAATTTAGTGTTGTTTCTGGTGGGATTTGGAGATAACAAATAGGCAATTCCATTATAAACTCCCTAAGATTTATCACAATGTGATACATTACAATCTGATGCTTTCGAGTACCTTTACATTACTTGATATACAGTTGGAAGGAGTTTCGATGACGACTCCAGAAAATTGACCATTTATCCTATCATGAAAATTGGAAGACCTTCGCAATTTGCCACAAACAACAACTCAAGAGACAGTGTCCCGTCTGTGTCTAACTAATCCGTTATTCGAGAAGTCCTGAAGGAAGTGGCCTCCCTATTTTTGTCTACTCCTTGACGCATGGCGTAGAGTTAATTTTAAATTATTTTTGATGCGCGCCGGGTGTATTTTCGTAGGGTTCCTACCTATGAATGTTTGAGTTTAAGTAGTTCGAAGTAAATTGGATGTTGTATTTTGAGTTTAAGAGTTAAATGGGATTCTAAAGCGATGTGTGGGGTCTGATAATAAATGTATTGAATGAGACAGAATATACAAACATTTTATCGATATACATCTTGTTATTGAGTCGAAATATGAACATTGCTTGCAAGATCAGGAGGTCAAGTGGTGATATTATGACGGGGTCACTAATTTAGCAGTCACTGGTGAAGGTAATAAATGATCGATGACCGAAAGGTAACGTAAAAAGTAGTGAAGGCATAATTTGAAGTTTGTTTGATCGATCGATGTCGATGTAGTTACTTTAGAAGCCGGTTCAGCCAGTTCACTGGGCAATATTGAAATCGATCACGGTCAAATTACTTATGTACAGAGTCCAGCGTAACTGTGATTAATTAAGAGAGCAGTAGATCCAATCCAACACGCACTTGTATCAAAACATTTGTCACAGGAATTGTCGTGTAGTTTCGAAAAAACGTGATATATGTATGTCACTATAGACTTTTTTCTCGCACAGCATCGACTATCATTATGATGTAAAGTCTAAGAGATTCAATTTCATGTAGATTGATTTTCTTAGAGCCTAGAGCTTACCGTAACGAGATTGTTCTAGCTAGAGCATCACTAGAGCTTTAGGAAGACTATGCTATATGAATCTCGGAGTTTTCTAAATCGACCGACTGAGTTATATCGCGCTGGAGTTTTCTCGTTCCTTTTCTATAGGTTGAGAAATAAATGTTTATCACCAATGAATCATTTGCTCCTAATAAAACGTAAGTGACAATTACTTTACAAATTACGCCACATAATGCGTTCCTGTTAAAACCCACTTACGGCAGTTTTAACAAATTATATTACTCAATGTAATGGATGGAGAACATAAATAACGCCCTTAAAAGGTAAATACTGGCAATGTTACGGTGTTAACTAATTTTAGATTTGAGTTATTATATTGCAAAGTACCTTATCTGGGTCTTTAGGTATTGTTTTCATAATGTAGTCATCATGATGATATGAATATGTAATACGACTTATCGCTACTTTATACTAATACAATTTTATTCTTTACAAAATGCTATCTAATTAAATATGGTTACCTATACGCGTCTATTTTTCCGTCATATTGGCCGCCATTTGTTTTAGAGCTTACAAATTCATGAACACCTAATGATATCTGAACAAAACTAACCAAATACTTACACAAAACATTACTAAAAACAATACCAGAAACAGATCCCATCAACAAAACATCATCACATGCGCACACGCATAGTACTCGATTCGTAACTCGCACGAGTTGGCGCATGACCTCATTGACAATAGAGCACTTATGTAACGCTGACCTGGTCACCTGATGTACCTACTATTGTGTGCTCAGATAAACGTGTTCAGATCAATACGATAATGGCCAATTTAGTGGGAAAACGTGATTTTGTGGGGTAAAAGGATGTCTACTGTTGCGACCTGACCTGTTGAAATGTAATTCGTGTCATTGTCGAAAAACTTGGCTGGACAACTTTACTATCTGATACGAACTTGCGGGGTAATTGCGTAACACGCTACCATTAGCAATGGCTTTCATTTTGACAGTTTAACAACATAGCGTTAATGTTGAGCAGACAAACTTTTCGAAGCAATGGATTAGCAATATCCTTCAAAATGATTGAGATTGATAGTGTGTTACGCAATTAGGGAAGGTACAATCCAGATAGACGATTAGGTACCTAGTCAAAAAAGGTTTTATAGATATACTATAAGTGCAGGGCAACGTTACAATAAAATATAAGTAAAGAACCCAAGAAAAAAAAAAACACATTTCTGATGTGCACACATTCATAAGCCATAACCAAGTGTACAATTCAATGCATGGAATGCTAACAGTTATTATAAACACTGCTAGAAGAACAGTTAAAAATGCAGTCATCATATTATCAAAGTTTCGGATGTCGCATTTAGCGAATTCCGCCAACCGTGGTGATTATAGCGTTGTGTCCCAGGGATCATTAACTGTAACGATTAACGGGGGAGCCCCATGTTCAGCAGTGCACATCTTGTCGTTGCAACTAATGTAAGTTTAGTTAAAAAAAGGAAAACTAAACTTTGATGTGTAATCATCATCAGCTGTCTAGCATTTTCCCCAACTATGTTAGGGTCGGCTACTAGTCAAACCGGATGCAGCTGAATACCAATATTTTACATGGAGCGACTGCCTATCTGACCTCCACAACCCAGTTACCAGGTAATACAATACTCCTTGGTAAGACTGGTTGTCAGACTTTCGGGCTTCTGATTGGGTAGTCAGATGCCCGAGTCTGACAACCACTAAAGCAAGCAAGCAGCAAGTCTGACGTCAAAGATCCACGAATGACAGCCGGGACCAAAGGCTTAGCATGCTTTCTGAGGCACGGAAGGGTCTTTGTATGTAAATATCGTCACCCATCCACGGACCAACCGCGGCAAGCGTAGCTTAACCTGATCGATCGACTCGTGCGGCTGTTATTACTTAGCCACAAGCCCTTCTAAACTTTATAGAAATACACGCTTCAGCCTCACTTTTATGTGCTGCAGCAAAGTAATTCCATTTGCCTGGCGAAATTTTGGCCAAGCTAGCAAGAAAAACTAAAAATCCATACGCAAATGTTGAGTATAAAACTTCGGATGCACAGTTGGCAGTTGCAGATACATATCAGAATAACACGGTCGATAAACATGCGATACGACTGTTTGATAAGACAATACCATACACTAACCATTAGGTTTTCTAGCAATTAAATGGATGTATGCGAAAATATAACGAGGCAGCTTTGATGGATTGAGTTATGTTAGCGGAAAGCGGATAATCTCTTGAAGAACTTAATCGTATTAGTATTAACACACCTTTTGACACTAGCGAAGTGAGTAAAGACGATAATACGTACGAATCCGCGAAATTAGGTGAAGGTGGCTTAATGAAGAAGTAATAAGATGATACTATTGAAGGGGGAAATCATAAACTGGATGATACTAATGATCTGAAATCACAAATACATGTCTGAAAAGTAATGACGGATGCTTCAAATCACGAGCTAGGTTGCAATTGCGGACCTGACTGCAATTCAGTACCTATACCGCGTACCGAGCCATATGACATTGATTTTCGGAAAGGTCATATAGAAATAAACATAAGGATTACGGGTGACATTTTACCTGAACCACAGATTACAGAATAGTTAATGCTACAAACTGATACAATCGAACACAGATCAAAGCATGACTTGTTCCTTTCGGAAGAGAGCGCTTTGGCAGTAAGCCAGAAACATGTTCCGGATGCAAAAAAAAACGAAGATGACTACTACATATCATTAAAATTAGTAAACAAATACCTTGTCATTGAATAACTAAAGCAGGAATGCTTTAATAATAGACCTGAACTCACAGACAGGTTTTAAAAAAATATCAATAATTCAGACAGGTCAAATAAAAGAACCTTGGAATTCCACGAATAATTTACTACAAAATTCGACGGCAAAAACAAGTGCAATATTGGAAAATTTTCTCTAATCCTATTTACACGATCGTTAAATAAACGATAAAATCATAATCTGCTATCTGTTAATAATCAATACATATTCTGTTGCTCATGTTAAAACAATCAGCGGTGTGCGTGGGAATGTGTGACGTCATCTAAGCAAGGACGAGTTATGTAAAGATGACGCAGATGTAAGTTGAACCATTCAGCGTTGCTGATGCGGAGCTCACGAATTTGTAGAGAATGTGTTTTTGCAATATCTAAAGCATCTCTTCGTACACATAAACTCATATTGAACCAAAGATGAATAGCCTTTTGTTCTACCTTGCCTTCGCTATTTCTATAGGATTTACGACGACCAACCTACGCAACCGAAAAGTACATGACTTATACCCAGGCCTCCGTGTGGTGCCTCATCAATTGTATCCTTACGATCTTCCTTACGACTGACGTCATTAGGGAAATCAAACAGGATAAAGGAGTTGGACCTAAGACCTTGCTTGTTCTTGGCATACCTTGGTAACACGATATAGGAAGATAACACCCTAATGACCGCTACGAGAGTAATTCTGTTTGACCTGAATATTTCTTCCCAGACTAAATATTTGTGTATGTAAAAATAAAATTAAAGCTTCTGGAAATCTAAGGAGAGAATTCCAAGAATGCTTTAATTAAATATCGCGTAAAGTATATATACTTCAAAGTAGCTCATAAATGAACATTCAAGCCCTAGAGGTAGGTAAAATTCGCTAATCGAGCCGCACCGGCGGTTAGAAGTATGCTAATTGCAGCACGTAATAAAGATCTAAGGCACCTTACTCACTAAGCAGTCTGACGCGTTTGTTGCTAATACCACGCAACCTGTCTGTATTATAATCTCATTCAATGCAACGGTACGTCACTCGCCGTACGTCAAGCTGTCAACTGGCTTCTGAAGGCCATTTGAGGCTTGAAAATCTAAGTCTATTTAGCTCGCTTCTCCCAATAGGAATGGCATGTCTACATTAATAACATCGACTAGCTCATACCATATCCTTCCTTTAACAACTCAGAACAGAATCCGATAAATCTTGGTCTTATTAGGTTTAATCAATTCGACAGCCGATGCCCGACAGCTCCAGCCAATTGGACATGTCAGAAGCACGGCTGTTTATCGACCGCAGACTAATCGGCCAGTCCGTTATCACCCTTACTGATTGCACAGGGTAACCGCAATCGATATTGCAGAACTTGTGTTAATATGTGAAGAGAAGATTGTATGAATGGCCATATTGGGAGTAGGCTTTAAGATTGATGATCTGGGAATATGTTTTACTCTCGCTTGAGAAAGCTGCGGTCTTGTGAGAAATACAGCTATTAATTGAGGTATTAAAGGGTCAATTATTTTGCTTAGCGACTTCAAAGCACGTCAGATTACTTGGAGGATAAGGTGGATTAAATATGAGAAACTCCTATAAAGGATAAAATGGATTTACACGTTACAAGTCATAGCTATTTTTGCCGGACAAGCTCAAACGCATAGACTATATAAGTTCTACTTTTCCATATTTTCATCGGATTAATATATCAATATTTTCCAACAATAAGAGCTGATTACAAAAAGCTTAAAATCCGTCAAGAGATCGATACAAGTCTCAGAGCATCGCCTGTAGTACTAGACAGCATTTAAATAGCAATGCTCTCATTGAGTGTTTCCTAACTCTCTCCTGACGTCACTACTATACTATAAAACGAAAATAGCCCAACAACTAGGGCTTCGACAGATTGTTTCAATTCGAACTATTGAACTATTGTGGTCAACCTGCTCTTAACAGCAGTCTAGCGGAAGAGGTTAACGAGGGTTTAATATTTAGTGCACACTGCATTGTGCCAAGAGTAAGCCACTTTGCTCTACCAAAGGATTGAGGGATTCTGGGAAATTGAATCTACCTGAACAAAGATTACAATGTAGGTACGACGAAAATTTATCACTACGTAGTTTTCAACTTGGGTGTAGGTACATTCTTAGGGCCTAATTCAGCGGCGGACACGCATGGGTTTTGTTTATTCATGCATGTGCTTGCTGGACAACGCGATACGGTACATGAAAGCTCACCAGACTGTATAAGGTCAAACAAAATCGATAGAGAAAACCGAGACTCTTTGAATGGAGTCAAAACACACATTGCTCTTTACAATAATAACAAAAACATATCCAATATCTTCATGTTCAAAGATAATATTCGTCGCAAAAATGAGAAATTATTCGCTTATACATTGAAGATAAATGCCTAGATTTGTTTTGGGATTATTCCAGTCATATTTTCTAACATCTTTCACATAAATTCTACATTCATGGCAACTTAGGAACAATTTATGTCCGTCATACGAGGTCAAACGGTATTTGCTCCGTAGAAAATCAGTGGGTAGTAGGTACGTAACATACGTCAGAACTCTTTGACTTTGAGCGTAGAACAAAGTTTCAATAGAAAGAGGCCAGCCATACTGGTTTTGAACACCACTGACGTATGGCCTACCGTACGTACTGTGAATGGAGGAGGTGGTTCGACACCAGTCCTGTTTCGAAAAGGAGGAAACCGAGCGGTAGGTCCGCCGTAGTATTAATCAACTACTATGGCAGTTTCCTGTTGGCAATCCACTTGCTAATTTTCATCAATGCCATCGGTTTCTGCATCTAGTCTATCCCACCTACATAGTTTTTGTCATCTTTCTTTATCAGTTTTATGTGTTTTTTCTTCACCCCTAGGTCTAGCACAATGAGTTTCAATTTTGGTACTTAACTCTAAAAAAGAAAAAATCCTATCCGAGATAAACATACAGCTTAACCCTTGTCTACTAAATCTTGTTTTTAGTCGACAGGTAAAAGTAAGGAAAAAACGGCGGACCTAAAAGGCTTCCCAAGAAAATAAATTGAGTGAGGCAGAACAACACAAGGTCATTGAAAATACAGAATGACCTCTAACGGAACAAATATAAAAACTAGATGCGACTGTTGGCAGCTAAGTTAGGTACTAACAAAACTAAGCTGAAATGTTGCAGCGTTGTGAAAGTTCCCCTTTTGTTTGCAACGCTTTTTATGACCAAGCGTTTTGCCAAAACGTTGTTTGGCGAAATGAGAAACGGAAGAGATTAGCTGCATTTGTTTACATAAAGGCGAAAGTTGTGAAGATATCGAGGCAAAAACCTGAAATCAAGCTGCTGCGGTCAAGTCAACAGCGAGATAGCGGCTACTCTAAGTAGAGAAACGACATCTGGTTTTCAAGCAATAAGGATAAATATTAGAATGTGAACCGATCAGTTTACGGGTATCATTTAAGCTATCACCAATTTAATTAGTTTTGTGTTTCTTAAATAATAGGGTTTGTCCTCCAAATCGTAGATCTGTCACCAAAATGTAGTCACCAAACAATGCAAGTGACCTAACCAAACCGAACCTCGGGGTGCCCTTCGCTCGTTCTTGCATCCTATGTCGACGGAGTCCCGCTATCTGAGAACGAAAATATTTCGTGGCGATAGATCTATTTATTAGGTGATACAAATATTTCGTGGCGATAGATCTATTTATTAGGTGATACAACTTGATGACAAATATAAATTTTGGTGATAGAAAATATAGTTCCCTCAGTTTACTAAGTCTTTAAGAGGGTTATTAAGAAAACGACTTAGAATTTCATTTGTTTAAAATTACTCAAGCTCCAGCTTACAAAGATACTTCCAGTCCTCAGGATTTGAGTGTGAAGTCGAGACATTCGTAGTCATTCCAAGAATTTTATCGACTGCGGTAAACCCTACATCAAAGGCCTTTCAGCGAAATTACGCCCTTGAACTGTTATCGCGACGAGAGAAACCCCAGATCTTTTGGTCCTTAGAGATTACTTACAGAAATCAGTTCGCCTAGAAATTAACAAGGCAATGTAATACATAAAACTAGAAACACGAACACATACGCTACATACGTAACCGTCTATTATAATTATGAACCTTGAACTCATAACGGACATGTGAACCGTGTTTAATGTGAACAAGAATAGCACATCCGAAAACCATAATGTAAATAATATTAGGTCCTTACATATGAAATTGGCGTTTTGTATGGAAGGAACAAAAAGTCGAATATTTTTTAATATAATATATTTAATTAATCAAAGTATGAACCATTGTTTTCAATGCACTTTTGCCATCTTATAGGTAGTTCATTGATCCCTTTACTAAAACCAGTCGGACGGGAATCAATAAAATCTTTGAAGGCGATTTGGACTGCCCCATCGGAGTTGAATTTTTTCCCTTGCAAAAAGTTATCCAAATTGCGAAAAAAATGGTAATCTGTTGGAGCAAGGTCCGGGGAGTACGGAGGATGTCTAAGACATTCCAATTCAAGCTCTTCTAATTTGGTAGCCGTCTGTTGCGCAGTGTGTGGTCTGGCGTTGTCGTGAAGCAGCAGTGGCGTGGAGCGATTGACCAGCCTTGGTTGTTTAGCCGCTAGCTTTTCCATCATGGTTGCCTGCAGCTAACTCGGACGTGGTTTGCGATGGGTCCGCTTCCACAATAGCCTTCAATTCTCCATTATCAACTTGGGTCTCAGGCCGTCCACGGGGCTTGTTCTGCAGGTCGAAATTTCCAGAACGAAAACGTTGGAACCAAAAACGAACTGTGTTTTCTTTTGCAACATGACCGCCATACACATCATTCACCCTTCGAGTCGTTTCCGCAGCACTAGTGCCACGGCGGAACTCGTACTCGTAAATAATGCGATATTTTAAATTTTCCATTTTGTAAAATGAGTGACGCAAACAGAAAAAACAGAAGAAAAAAAACAAATGAATGACGGTCATCGAAGCACAAATACATGAGTAAATAGCTGTACAAATTTGAATTTGGAATTCCTTACCAAAGAGGAGAAATTCGTGATTAAAGTGGCCAGTACGAAAAACGCCAATTTCATATGTAAGGACCTAATATATGTATTTAGCACACACCTTGTTATTTTCCTTAAATCACTGAAGTATGTATTTACCGGTAAGGTAGTTTCAATCTATTCAGTACTAGCCTGTCAGAGACTATTTGAGTGTATATACTTTCCGTATCGACTCTTGAGAATTTAGAGGTCAGCTAATTTGTTGCTACGACAATTTTATTTGTCTGTGTATTGGTTACCAACATTCGTTTTCTACACGTATTTGATTACCGCTAGGATTCGTTTTTTTTCAGCCAACTCTGGCAATGACAAACTTTTGGGCGATTTTGAGGTGCAATAGTAAACAGTTGTTGGGCGCCAATACAAAGACCGAAGATGGAACATATTCTAGATGAATATGACAGATATAGAGATTAATAATTACTGAGCAGTACAGTTACATAAGTGTTACATTTTCGATATCCCCGTGAACGAAATTAAACTTTATGAAACACAGTTTTGGATGTTCTATTAATAATGAACACAGGTAAAGCAAACAAGATTTAACTATCTAAGATATTTCTTCCTTTCCGCACCGGTGCGTCTGATTCTAATCCCTCATCAGCATAACAGCACATTACAAACTATAACATTTATAACGACAACAACGTTTTTGTTTTCTAAGTTAATTTCTAATTTTCACCGTCGTATGTTACCGTAGCCATTATTTTGCTCGCACAGTGAAAGTAGGAGCCCGGGTTCAATTACCGACTTGTACAAGACATGATTTGTAAAAATTGTAAAATACATGTTTTAGTGAAAATATTTCGCGTCAAGAGTTTCGCTTTACACTTCGGTTTAAGTGGCTAAGTGGTCTTGAAAGCTGATGTTATTGAGTGTTATCAAAACAGTGCTGTCATCATTTCAGTACCGTTGCTTCGGAATAGTGCCAGCTACGATAGATGTGGGATTAAGTGCATGGGTCTGTAAGGTTTATTATAATCCTCTTCCCCTGATACCAATTTATTTGGGGTTAGCGCATATCTTCTTCCACCAACCATCAGTCTATCAGCTGTCATCTCAGTATTCTCCCTCTTTCTAACCATGTCGAATGTCACACACATCATCCATCGTTTCTTTGGTCTTCTTTCTTATTAGTGCCTTAGTTTGATATCCAAGTTTATCGTGAAGGAAAGGTATTCCAAGATAACCCGAAAGAGTAATTTATTCGACCCTTCTAAATGATGCTATTCAAAGGGCGTGCCTGTCATCATTTATCAGAGAGATTTAGACGCCCACAGCTACAATGTCTTTTGTATTATTTGTCTCTTAAACCGTTCCAAATCCATTTACAAATGATGTTTTGTATTTAAAGGACTAAGGGGTCGATCTAAGGTTAAGTGAGTTACGCTTGTCGCAGTCGGTTTGTGGAAGGGTGTCCATCCATTCCATCTCGAGATGGCGCCGTTAGTCCGCGCTGTCATTCGTAGATCTTTGACACAGTCGTTACGGATAGTCAGATCCACGAAAGACTAACAGTCTTACCAAGGGGCATTTTGTAGTAACTGGGTTGTGGAGGTCCGATAGGCAGTCGTTCGATGAAATACTGGTATTCATCTGCATCCAGTTCGACTGGAAGCCGACCCCAACATAGTTGGAAAAGGGCTAGGCAGATTGATTTGGGCTAGGGGTAGAAGATTCGAATATTCTGCATAATATTATTTATAGGACATGAATTAAAATAGTTACCGACCAATAATAATTTATTAATAGCATGTACAACTTGGCGCACTAAACAACAATTTGTTGTTGATTGTTATATAATCGATGTTTCATTTCATTATATGAATCACAGTTCGCAACTCGGCATGTTTTCTTTCGAAAAACTAAACAATATTATCTTTGCAATGCTCTCTACAGTTACGTAGAATAAAATAGAATACTCGTCTCGTCGTCGTCATCGTTGTGTCTTGTTACGTATAGCCTTTTAGTTCGATTTCGAATCGATAAATTGTCTATATTAACAAAAAAACGTTAGAGGGAAGCAAGGAGATTTATTTTTTGAGATTGACTTGTGATAAGGAATCTAATGCCCAAAACGTTCAATGAGTATGAGGACTATTTCGAAGATAGATTAGCTTGCTGGCCAGAATTTTCATCATAGATACGATAGCCTATAATGTTCCCACTGCTGGGACACAGGCCTTCTCTCGATGAGAGGGAATAGGATGCAACCCATCACGCGGACCCAATGCGGGTTGGTGACATGTCTTCGAATTTTCATCATCATTAATTAATCAGGTAAGATATATACCACTCTACATTAATGAGACAATGTAAATGGGTAAGGTTATCTATGTCAATAATTTGATCACTGTTAAGTGCAACCTGCTCATTAACTGTTAAGTGGGGATAGTAATTAGCCATGAGGAGTAGTGATGTATTGATGTGTATTAGTAGCAATTTAACTTTAAAGAGTATTGGGCCGAGAATAATAAACGTTACTATTAGCACGTGTTTTGGCTAAACATTATTCCTGTCGCACTCTGTCAAACTTGATAGAGAGAGACGGGAACAAATCTAAGCCAAAGTACATGCTAATATAGTTAAATTATCTCGGCCTTGGCTGTAAGACCTTATTTCTTACCTGTACCCGCCTCTCATCATCCTTAGCGCGTTGTTCCGCCTGTCTCCGGCGCCTATCTTCGTCTCTTTTTTCTCTCTGCGCTTGCGCCGCGGCGGCGTGTGCGCGTAGCTCGTCCAGGCGTTTCCTCTGTTCTGCCTCGCGCCTCTCGCGGGCTAGTCGTGCTCGGTCTAGGGCTTCTTGCGACGCTGTTCAAAGAAAATTGGACTTTAGATTTACGCGTTGAAAGTAGTGAATTACTTTTCATTTTTTTTCTGCAAAGAAATGGTTCCCGGATTGATCGAGATAAGATTCTCAATACTTAAAAGACAAAGACAAGAGATAAAGTTTCGGCTCAATCAATCTACTTCTTAACTCGTTATGTCACAGGCTATACGAAATGGCTGGTGTAAAATACATTTTCGTTACGTTAACTTAAAAGGTAGAACAAAGTAGGTATCGTCAACTAGATTAGTACGTTACATTTGATATTTAGGTCGATACGTCTTAAACGACAAAACTAATAAGAAACCCAATACAGCGGAACTTTTGCTGAATGTAAGTAATGGTCCTGTATTTAGTTACTACGGAATAAATACTCCTTAGTGACTTAGTGCGTTCTTTCACAGTATCTGAACCGTAAAATTCTGACTTAAGGTCAGAGGTGACAAAGTCGACGATGGAGTGCGCTTACCCAGAAGAAGCCTGTTCATGTTAGTTTATTTGATTTACAAAAATCAATCTAATCGATTCTGTAGTAATCGATATGTTATAGGTACTTATTTAAAAAGAAAATAAAATTCTCTATTAACGTCACCTTTATAATTCTTCACTTGTTTGTTTGTGCTTTTGAAGTGACTGACGTATAACCTTCCTAGTGATATTTATTTGGCTTACAATATATACTTACAATTATAAAAAGCCTATATTCGTTTTATTCAAGTGCCATAACCCACATTTCCTATAGGTTATGGGCCCAGTTACACTTTGTTAAGTACCACGCTATTCAAGTAAAGTGTTTAATTTATTTAAATCTACTGACTGTAAGTATTTCGATTTTTTTCACTATGGAGAATTTGAAAGTGAAACGAAACATAAAACCGTTCGACGGTGAGAAATACAGCGTTTGGAAGTTCCGGATTCAAGCATTGTTGACCGAGATGGACGTTATGAAAGATATCAACATGGAACCAGATTTACAATCGAAGACTTGGGTGAAGAGCAACCGAATCGCGAAAAGTGTCATTGTTGAATATTTGGCAGATTCATTCCTTGGTTTTGCGAAAGACGATTCTACAGCACGTGAAATCTTCAAAAACTTGGACGCATTGTACGAAAGAAAAAGTTTGGCGACTCAGTTGGAGTTACGTAAAAAAACTGTTGGGTTTAAAACTTCAAGGTGACACTACGTTAGTAAAGCACTTCACTATTTTTGATGATCTAATTACGGAATTACTGGCGGCTGGAGCGAAGTTGGAAGAAACCGATAAGGTAGCTCATTTGTTGCTCACTCTACCCGCAATCTATGATGGCGTGATAACTGCGATCGAAACTTTATCGGAGGATAATTTGACGCTAGCATTTGTTAAAACAAGGCTTTTGGATCATGAAGTCAAGTTGAAAAATGAATCCAGTGATACCAGCGTCAAAGTTTTACAAGTTGAGCGGAAAAATGGACAGGAATTTCGAAAAAGAAAATTCGATCATTATCAAAATAATAAAGGGAATAATAACTACAACCAGAAGAGTAACAATCAGAAGAAAAAGTATCAGTTCTTGAAGTGTCATCACTGTGGCCGCAAGGGGCATGTGAAAAACGATTGCTTCTACTTCAAAAGAGCTCAGCAGCAGAAAAATACGGAAAGGACAAGGACGATCCAGGCAGTTGAGATCAGTGGACCATCCACGTCAAGCAATTTTTCTGGATTTGCTTTTATGATGGGAGACTATCAAGCGGATAATGATGGAAAGAAAGTTACTTTCCTTTTGGATTCTGGAGCATCAGACCATATTATAAACCGAGAAGATCTTTTCATTAGTCACACCGTTTTGCAAACACCATTAAAAATTTCTATTGCTAAAAATGGTGAATATATTTCAGCTACCAAAAAGGGAATGATGTATGTGACCAGCAACATGGGCGTTCAAGGAGTTTTAGAGGACGTGCTCTTCTGTGCTGAGGTACCATACAACCTGCTTTCTGTATCAAAAATGCAACGTGCTGGGTTGACAGTCATTTTCGACCAGCAAGGAGCCCAAATACGTAAGGATAATAAAACCATTATGCAAGGTATGTTGAAAAATAATTTAATTGCTGTAGACTTAATGGCATCTGTAAATAAGTGTCAATCTGTCTCTCAAGTATGCAGTAATAAAAATATGTACAAATTATGGCATCAACGCTTTGGTCATATTAGTAAAAATAAATTCATTGAAATAAAAAATAATAAAATGGTTTATGACACCAGCCAAATTGAAACTGTAATGCCAGATGATGAGTTGTGTGAGGCCTGTATAAATGGGAAACAGAGTCGACTTCCATTCAATCAGGTTAAAGATAAAAGTCATGTTAAACGGCCATTATTTATTGTGCACTCAGATGTTTGTGGACCTATTACTCCCTCAACTAATGACAACAAAAACTACTTTGTACTTTTTGTTGATGGGTATACGCATTATTGTGTTACGTACCTATTAACTTATAAATCAGACGTGTTCGCTGCTTTTAAAGATTTCGTGGCTAAAAGCGAAACTAAGTTTAATTTAAAATTAGTCAACTTATACTGCGATAATGGTGGCGAATATCTATCGACTGAAATGAAAAGTTATTGTGTAGAGAGAGGGATATCTTATCATTTAACAGTTCCGAGAACACCACAATTGAATGGCGTTTCTGAACGTATGGTTAGAACCATTACTGAAAAAGCTCGTTCCATGATAAGCGGTGCTCAATTAGACAAAGTGTTTTGGGGTGATGCAGTACTGACTGCTGTTTATTTAATTAATTTGACCCCAACTAAAGCTTTGAAAATTTCAAAAACACCATTCGAAATGTGGCATGATAAAAAACCTCAAATTAAATATTTGAAGGTCTTTGGTTCAACTGTTTACGTTCATAATAAAATCAGTAAGACCAAGTTTGATGAAAAATCATGGAAAGGGATACTACTGGGTTATGAACCAAACGGCTATAAAGTTTGGAACCCAGAATGCGAAAAATACGTAATAGTCAGAGATGTTATTGTTGATGAGACTGGTTTTCTTCAATCCAGGCCAGACCTCAAGTCTGAAGGGAATATTAAAAATTCTCACGGCAAAACTGATGATGTAATATCTAAGTCAGTGCCGGTAAAGTCTCATAACTCTGACAGTTTAAAATCAGATACATCTAAATCTGATGAGCGTAAGTGTCCTAGTAAAATTCGCAGATCAAACCATGATAATTTATTTGAATCGGAACAAATAGTTGATACACTTTCTGATAACCTGTCTTCACCAAAAGAAAACACAGATAATAATCCTGAGATTAGAAGAAGCAATAGGCTCACAAATCGTCCACCTATTTCGTATAATGAAGACGATGATGATTACATTTTGTGTGCTCAGTCTATTCTGTGTAAAATACCAAATTCATTAGAAGAGATTAAAACTCGAGACGATAGATCTCAGTGGGAAAGCGCAATTAAGGACGAATTAAATTCTCTAAAGGTAAATAATACTTGGACTTTTGTACCAAGACCTGAAAATAAAAACATTGTCGATTGTAAATGGATATTCACTATAAAAAATGATGAATTTGGAAAACCTATAAGATACAAAGCACGACTTGTTGCAAGGGGTTTCAGTCAAGAATACCTCATGGACTATAATGAAACTTTCGCACCAGTAGCAAGAATAGCTAGTTTCAGATTTATACTTAGTTTTGCGAATCAATTTAATTTGCTAGTTCATCATATGGACGTCAAAACCGCCTTCTTAAATGGCGAATTAAAAGAAGAAATTTATATGAAAGTCCCTGAGGGTATCTCTTGTCCAGATAATTATGTGTGTAAATTAAATAAAGCACTTTACGGGCTAAAACAGGCAGCTAGGTGTTGGTTTGAAGTTTTCGAACGATCTCTTAAAGAAGAAGGTTTTCAAAGTTCTTCAGTGGATAGGTGTATATATTTGCAAGACAATGGAGATGTGCTTAAAAATATTTATGTCGTTCTATATGTAGATGACTTAGTTATAGTATGCGCTGACATTGAAACAATGAATAATTTTAAAAGATATATAATGAGTAAATTTAAAATGACTGATTTAAAAGAGATAAAATTATTTCTTGGTATAAAAATTACAAGGCATGCAAATGAAATTACATTAGATCAAAGTGCATACATAAACACGGTATTAAATAAATTTAATATGCACGATTGTAAACCTGTCAATACACCCATTGAAAATAAACTTAATTATGACGCATTAAACTCTGAAGAAAAATACAACGCTCCATGTCGAAACGTTGTAGGATGTTTAATGTATGTCATGTTATGCACTCGTCCAGATTTAAGTACAAGCGTTAATATACTGAGCAGGTATACAAACAAAAATAATAAAGAACTCTGGCAATGTCTTAAGAGAGTGCTTAGGTACTTGAAAGGTACTGTTGATTTGAAATTAAGTTACAAAAGATGTGCCTACAATAATATTCTATGTGGTTACGTAGATTCAGATTGGGGTGGCAGTGATTCAAATGACAGGAAAAGTACAACTGGGTATTTATTTAAGCTCTTCGAGCACTGTTCTATAACCTGGAGTACAAAGAAACAAATGTCAGTTGCTGCCTCTTCAACAGAGGCGGAATATATGGCATTGTATGAAGCTGTTAGGGAGGCATTATGGCTTAAATCATTAGCAGCTAGTATTAAGATAGATATCGACAAACCTATCATAATCTATGAGGATAACAATGGCTGTATAAGCATTGCAAATAATCCAACCAATCATAAACGTACAAAACACATTGATATAAAGTATCATTTTTCTAGGGAACAGATTGAGAAAAATGTGATAAAATTAAATTACATTCCAACAGGTCAGCAGTTGGCAGATGTTCTGACCAAGCCATTACCTGCTATAACTTTTCAGCAGATGAGAAGCAAGATGGGCTTGGAATAAGACTGATTTTTTCTGAGATTAATTTAATTATTATTTAGTAATGGTCTGATTAAGGTTTTCTGGGTTTTCCTTAATCCTTAGCAACAAATGTTGGGCCATGAGATGTATTTCCCAGCAAACACTAGGAAGTGAATATGTTTCGGTCAATTAGGTATTTACTTTGATTTATTTTATTTGTATAATTGGTAGATTAATTTTTGAGGGGGCGTGTTAGTTTATTTGATTTACAAAAATCAATCTAATCGATTCTGTAGTAATCGATATGTTATAGGTACTTATTTAAAAAGAAAATAAAATTCTCTATTAACGTCACCTTTATAATTCTTCACTTGTTTGTTTGTGCTTTTGAAGTGACTGACGTATAACCTTCCTAGTGATATTTATTTGGCTTACAATATATACTTACAATTATAAAAAGCCTATATTCGTTTTATTCAAGTGCCATAACCCACATTTCCTATAGTTCACTCTCACTTTGAAGAGATTCGGATTGTATGCGCTCGGAAACACAGACGCAAGTAGAGAGTTCCACTCTTTTGCTGTGCGCATTATAAAGGACATTTAGAAACGCTTAGTGCGAATTGGTGGAATAGCAACTAGGTAGGGATGGTAACTTGCAGTGCGTCTGGATGTCCGAAGGTAGAAGGGGGCCGGTGGAATGAGATCGCGGAGTTCTTGGGCACACTCACCGAAGTACAGTCTGCAGAAGAGCAACAGTTAGACAACCTTGCGGCGATGAGCCAAGCTGTGAAGCTTGGCACCCACCAGTTTTACGTCGCCAACCTCCTAAAAGATTATGGACGGCCAAATCTTGCAAACTTGAGAACTTGCTGTGTAAGGTGTATGTAACTACTTGTGTAAGTAGATATAAATATTTCAACGAATCTCGTTAAAAACTTGGCCTAAGCTCCTTAAAATCTTAGCCCTCTCATTCTGGCTGGGAAACGTAACATAATTTATTTATGAACAGTCTTAAATTAATTTTGCCGTGGCTTCTCATAACACAGAAGTTTGCGTTTGCATTTGTTTTTCAGAAGCTTACACTCTTATGAACCTACGCAAATAGATTTTATGATCGGTTATGGAATATTCAAGTATGGTAATAAACCTTCACAGACTCGATCAATACGGTGTCGCAAATATGGCACAGCTTAGGCAAGCTTATGTAAAATTGAAAGCCTTTATCTAGCCAAGAAATGGCTTATCTACCTACCTTATGCCATTTTCAAGCTGATGGAGACGAAAACCAATACTAATCCTGTATTAATTGCTGACAATCGGTTCTTTTTTAATATTCCATTAGTAACGGATTCATTTGATAGCTTCTGCTTCAAATGAGGTAAGACCCAGGTGATTGCATAATTTAAAACCTACATATCGAAGACTAAAACTTTCGTTTTTTTTTTTTTATTATTCTGTTGGGATATACAAAGAAGTCCATTAGTTACAAAGACCGACTAATTTACAGACATAACAATACATTCTATCCGCCTAATCGTCCCTTTCTCCAAGTATGAGTGACGACTCAATTCGATGCAGTCCACTAAAGATCGCGCTTATAGCCCGTAAAGTGTGGTCTACGCGCTTATTCGTGTTCAACATGTTAGAGAAAGTTTCTTACATTTGATTATAGTTTATAACATATGAATATGAAAAGCACAATTGTTTTCGGAAGGTACGATTCAATTAAATTACTGTGCTATGTCATTATGAAGATTACGATGAGAATGAAAAACGAGAATGACGTTTTTTATTTATATTTCAATAATTTTAATAGTTTTTTTTATCATTGTTCGGCTGAACCAAAGCACCTGTCATCTAATCTCTTCACCACACTTGGTTGACTGATAGAGAATGCATAAGGCTAGTCCGCCTTTGCACCTTTTTGTGTGCGAAAATATTAAATAAAATAATGAAGTGGCAAGGCTCGATGGCAATGGCTACTTGAATACAACCCAGTTTGATGAAGTAAATGATATATGTATGTAGATTTTACCAAGAAAAATAACCAGTTGAATGAAGCTACCTGATTAAAGTCACGTCACCTCAAGCGATCGAATGCTAATAAATATAAGCGGTCAACTGACAGCTCGGGTTTCGGCGATGTTGTTCAAGTGTCGGGCGTTAAGTGGGTGATATCTCTTGAGCGCATCCATCGCGAGCTTCAGATACAATCAGCTAGCTGTATGGGCAGCATGCTAACGCACGTAAGCATGTCTAGACGATTGAGGCGAGAAAGGCCGTTTAAGAGCTGTCGACACGACAATGGAACGGTACAATAAGTCATACAATTTGTGCGGTTGCAAGCTTTAGCAGAAAATCAGAAAGCTAGAATATTGTTAGTCCATGCATTAGGCGACATATCTTGAGGTGCAGAGAGAGGATCGGAGCTTACTGACAAACTAAAAACACGGGACGGTTCACGAAAAGATGACAAAATGAAAATCACTACTCATGGACTTGGCTCTTCGGCTCAGAACTACTCCTTGAGACCTTTGCCTAAAAGTGGATCTCTTGACCTTTATGGATTTAAAGGACAAAGATGAGCGACAGCTGTGAGGACATTAGGCCTGTAATGATAGTCCTAGTGACAAACAACTAGCTAGACTAATAGCCCAGATCATTCAAGTACCAGTTTCCTTAATTTAACTCTCATTTGCGTGGGACTTCAGCGTTTAAGATAAATTTTATTCCTTTTTTCCGGATTGCGGAATAGTAAATCAACGGACTAATAAGTGACGTTAATAAGTTACTGATCATTAACTTCTGTTAATAGTGTGTCTAGTTATATGCGACCGCATATTTAGTGCTGCTTCCACAGCTTTTCAAAGATTTTGCCCAAAGGACACTTTGAGAATTAATGGCCTATTTGTCCAGTTCAGCCAGTCATTAGAGATTCGTGAATGGAAGGCCAACATCTGAGGTTTGGGACACTTTCGTGGCTTTCAAACTAAGCTTCGGAAGTTCTATCATTTCCGTCCAGCGCATGGCTGGTCTATATTTGTATTTACTTAGTATATGAAAATGTAGAATGATCATTAGCAGAGAGTATTCATTCTGGATGTCTCATTGGAATTTCGGAATATTTTGGAAGTACCTAAGTATCATTGTCACAAATGTATATTATAATGTCGCATGTCGTGACTATAAACGATAACTTGCAAAGCGATAATTGAAAATAGAAATATAGGTATCAAAGAACAGGACAAGATACGGTGGCGCCATTTGCATTAGTTAAGATTCACTACAGCAAGAATGTGCAAAAATAGACTACAAGAAAGCTCTATGAGAAATTAATGCAATTTTATTAGTATAAACACAACTAGAACTCGTAATACGGCATTTCTATTATTAGGAGTTCCATTGACATTCTCCGAAGACGTTTTCGTCGAAATATTACATCAAGTGCCACTTAATTAAAATACTCAAGCAGACATTGAGATAAAAAAAATGAATGAGACTGAGCAAGAAAGAAATGGCGCGCGAAAACGAAAGAATGCCGGTGCCGTCTTTTGTAATGGAAAGATACGGGGTACGAATGGCGATATAAATAACAATAAATATGCGATGATAGCTAAAGGTCCTAGGAAGTTCTGCTTGACGTCGAAAATCTGAATAGAAGATTTTTTAACAGGGAAAAACGAGTAATAGAACATTGAAGGAATACAAAAATCACAAGAGAATTTTCTAGTAAGTACTTAACTAGGAAAATCGGTTGTACATCGTAATTTCCTCAACCAGACATCAGTAGCTCTAGTTGGGAAGTTCAGAAAAGTGGGACAAACTTGTCGAATACAGCTAAACTGGCTCACTAAATTGAGTTTAACGCAATTCATTTCAAAGTTACACTCAAGTGCTTAACTTTAATTGAGATATCTGCAAGCGACGAGGATGGTAAGTTTAGACTATTTGTTATTAGGGAGGGAAAAAGGAGGAAGGTATTTTCTTAGTTAGAAATTGAGAAAAACAGCAAAGAACGACCAAAGCAAATCATCAAGATGAAGGAAATCAAGACTTCGATAAAACAAGGTGTGCCTCGTCATATACCGTGCAGGAAATGAAAAACAGGCCTCCTTACACACAGGTTTTCTTACAATACTACTATGAATGGAAGTTTATTCGCGTATGAACTACATAGGTAGATGGCAACAGAGTTCGTATCAAAAGGATTGCAGCCGTGCAAAGGTTCTTAGTAAAGGAGCCACGTCTGTGAAAGGACTGAATAGGATGAGACCTAGACACTTGCCCTACATTGCTTCAATTACCAATTTAGTTTACAAGACAACTGTTGCATTTTTAAGACAGGTAGTACCCCAAATGTCTGCCCTAAATTCAAGCCAGGTTATTGCACCCATATTTATCGAATATACACAAATTATATAATCAATTCGATGCCCCACTGACATATCAAACGTAACACATACCAAACCCTTAACGCGTTGACTTGACCCAATTAATTTAAAATGCGTACTAGTGCGTACACGTCACGCAGACAAATGTACAGTAATCAATAATAATGTGAATGAGTGTTTGATACAAATGAATGCAGGATCAATAGAGTTAGTAAAGAGTGCGACGTCATTCGAAAGGAATGCAGTGGTCTAGCACTTGCTAGCTCGGTATGTAGCCGCAATCGGAATCTGGGCAGATATTAGAACAGCTTCTGTTATTGGGAACTTGAAGCGGTTAGATAGTATGTCTATCATCGAAATAACTAACATCACATCGATTTAATGTTATGAATTCTAGGATCGTGCTACTGCGAGGATTTGATTTTATAGTATTCAGTTTTGAATTACTTTGGTATAGCAGAGATTAGGGGGGCAATTCTCGTAATATAAAGAACGATCACAGTCTGATCGCAGACTCAATCTGTCAAAAATACCTCTAATTTCCCTACATTTTTGACATTTGTTTGTCGCAGAGATGAGATTGCGACAAGACTTTGAACGTTTTAAATTACGAGAATTGACCTTCTAATTCAAAGATTAAAATAAAAATCCAACAAGCATACTACTCCAGCAATTAATCAAATGTAATCCCTGCAAGAGAAAACCACTTCAAAACACTCGAAGTCCAAAACCGACTCTGTCACGCGAATATAATATTGATTTCCAAAATATAATCTTTGTCAAACATCACGAACAGCCCAATAACAGTTCCGTATGCGTGATGCCGGATCGAAATGCTAAAGCAACGGGTAATATTATATAAAAACACGAGAACACCAAGGTTTCTCTAGAGCACTCCATTCGATCCACTTTTACTGACTAACAATAATATAATGGCTAGTTTTTGTCCACAGGCGGCTGTGGTAATATCTAGATTCGCAATGTTCATAAAAAAGTGTAAAAATATTGCTCTTGGAGACAAATTAGATACTCAATACCACTCTCCTTAAAAATCGATTGAATGGGACTAATCAACGAATTGGTCGAGTCCAAACCAACCGAGGTCAACGCATCGTATCAAACTACTTGAAACTGGAGTTATTGCTTGTTAATTGACAGATATAATTGGTCTTGAATTTCTAAACAAAATATGCGCAAACACCGAATTGCTTGTAGGCGTGACTGTTTCTAATTTAAAACAACGAGCGGTGGAAAAGTTTAAATTAACTAAAATACGTAACATATTTGATTATAAACACTTAAAACGTTACGTGATTAAATCTTAAATTCTCATCACTTGAACTTTAAACAATAACAAAATTCCTATCTAAATCCCAACAAAGACATGACAGAAGTTTTTCTAGATTACAAGATTAATATGGCAATGTTGAGTGGGCGTATTTATGGAATCCATGATGGACTTAGTCATAATGAACTGATCTCGGCTGACATCATATCTGAGGCTGATAATAATGCTAGACTGTTAGAGAATAAAGTTCAGTGCGTGATTAGAAAGGTCGTAGGACCCCTGATTCTGGAATGTCAATATGGTCGCTGGTCGTTGATAAATAGGCACATAAATAAACAGCTACCGTAAGTTTCCTAGCAGTCAGTGTCGTCTATTTGTGGCAGACAACAATAGATAATATTACAACCAAAGCGGAACCATTAATACTAAATTAGTAAGAGTTTCTACAAAGCTACAAAGTCATTAAAGGGAATATGTAAACAGATATTGATCAAAGCTTTCATCAATTAGAAATCAGTTCAGTAGCAATCCACCCTAAAACCAGCTATTAATAATTTCAATAATAATATAGACGAAAGCATTTTGTTGGTTTCTAAAATTTAGCACGTGGCGTGGGAGTCAAACACACTTGAAGGAAACACAAGACTCGGAATCGATCAATACCTTTAAATGCCGAAAATACAACGAACTTTGATATTTTAATGTTATAAAATATCTAAATATTGGCGATATTTTATGCCTTCGAAATTTCCGGAGATGAAGATTAGCTGCGAAGGCGATTTAGAGTTCACAATATTGGAGAGCGACTTTTTAAATTCAAAGAAATAGTGATCCAGTAAAACTCAATTGGTATGAAATAGGTAAATACTAAGATACAAAGATGTTAGGAAACGCAAGATTGAGAGGAAAATAAGACGTATTTCCACATTCACTACTAGTCAAGTTGAAGGCGACATTGCTCAGTGATTACATACTCGCTGAGCGGAAGACAATTGCCAATAACACAAGAATTTATAATGTCGGAAACGTGGCTAGATCGTGTATGATCGTTACGATAAGTAAAAGTGGTGATTTTGTTAAGAAAAAAATGTGCAAAGCTACAGAGACAATGCATGATGAGGAACCAGATGAAAGTGATTTGTTTACATTGTCTGACGGTCTGGAGAATATTCTAAAATTGGATATGATAACGGTAAGGAAACTCTAAGACGAGTTGGAATTCTGCCGAATAGGTTCGATAGACCCATCAGGTTTCGCCTATGACGTAATACTATTATCGATATGAATTTCAAATCCATGCATCACCGGCCTAGTCATTTGGAAAATGCCCAATATTGAGCAGATATGCAAATAACTTGAACGACTGTGAAAAACGAAGGGCATGATTTGCAAATTTTGAAATATTTCCAAGTGTGCTCTCGTCTAACTGCGCATATGTGAGAACGAAGCAAATATATTACAGATACAATGATGCGAATAAACGATGGACCTAACCTATCTCTATTTACGTTGCAATCTTTAAACTTGACATGCAATTGGCGCATGGGCGATCCGAGATTAAGCATGAATTGTTTTGCAATTAAAACTCTTCCCAACCTTGTTTTTAATTTTCACTTGTGTGTTCACATTGATTGCCGAAAATGGCTTAAGATTTAGCAAAAAGCCTTTCTTCATTTACAGGAAGCGTATTATAATTGATCATCCTTGCGCCGCATGTTCTGCCACCTGTGCGTATAAGGACCTTATGACTGCGTCAGGATGCGGAGTTCGGGTAACTGAATTTTATGGTACTCTAAGATTAATAAATGAAGTAGATTTTTGCAACTAACTTTGACATAACCTTTCAGAAAGGCAAAGCTAATATATAGCTTCCTATTAGCTTTTCTCTTTCTGAAACATTTGGACTGGTCACAGAACGTCGAGGGTTCAAAATAGGAGTCCTTCATTAATTCTGTTTAGATAGTCTGTTTTTCTTTAATTTAGCGTCTCTTATAGTGTAGGGTAAGGGTTTTGTTATTGTTACTTCCTCAGTAATAATAACAAAACGCTACAAATATTCCGTCCTAGCATGCTTCTCATATCAGATATCAAATCAATAGGTAAAATGTTACCTACCATGTTTATCGAACACAATCTAAACAGAACTGATAAGCAAGATGAAAGGAATGCACTTGCGTAAATGTACTAAGTATGTTTCGTTATATGTAAACAGACAGAATATAAATGCAATAGCAAATATAGATTGGCTTATCTGATCTGAAGATTGGAGTGCTCTGGCCAACGTGTGGGAAATCATGTAGGGCAAACTTGCGTCGAAAAGAGTTTACATTGACGACTGGCTGTCTGGGAAGCTTTTACAGTTTTCAGCTTGAGAAACAAGAATTTTAACTGATATTATTGAGGTAAATGCTGATTGAAATGACGTATTTAGTCGCTGGTCAGTCAGTTTTTTACAAGTTTTGCAGGTTTGAGGACATCATCTTGTATATCTAGGCATCTTTGAGGGTCTTTGAAGCAAGAATTTTAACAGAATAAGTTTTGGTGAAACGGGGACAACTGTCTGCCTAGCTTTTACGGATCAATAATGCAGAAGGTTAGGGTAGCTAGCGTGTGGGTATTACAGAATGTATTATAATAATTAAATCAATGAATGTACAGGTGGGTCTGCCCCTGTATGTATGATATCATCAATGTCAAGCACAGTCAACGAAGTATTTTATTTGTATCTTTGTCACTTACGTCAAGACATGTTTTCCTTCACTCGGCGATCACCACAGCTTCAACGCTTGTTTAGAAAACAGTGGCTTGGTTAAAACTTTCGTTAAAACCGTGTCTAACTTTCCATACTAAGGACGAATTTAACAAATGAAACTGAACGCAATCAGCACAAAGCCCCGCGACCAAGATTCAAGACTTTTCAGTTTCATCTCTGTTGTGGAATATTGGCAATGACAGGTCTTGAACGCGGTTTCGAGTTTTCGACGTGCCGATCGCGTTCAGTTTTATTGGTGAAACCTTTAACATTTAAAACCCATGTCTGAACAGTTACTAAACACAAAAACTGTGATTAGAGCTTTACGTTTAAAGTGTATTCGACATTTAGTTTTTTTATAGAACGACCAGTTACTTCAAACTACCGTTCTTGCTTTAGTGATGCATAATAATCTACACAACAATCACGCAATCGAATCAAGCACGCCCTTTTGATACGAGATCCATCTGTCTGCTGACCTCGACAAGTGTTGCTTAACCGTTACTAAACTACGCCTACATCTAATCAACAGCTGATGGAATGCAGCTGTAGCAAGCATTCTTTATTATTTGGGGATAAGCATGACTATAAGGGTTCAATGGCAGGCAAGGCAAGATGAAAGATTCAAGGATTTTGTATGAGGCTGAGGACAGTGGAATCTAGGATTTTCCGACACTATAGGAAGGAGGATTAAGGAGCTCCCGCTTCAAATATGACTACCGTCTTTGAAATTATCGGTGTCACAGACGTGTCACCTCCACACAAATCGTTCTTGCTTGTGGGCAGGGGCGTGCATTGGCTTTCAGAATAGGTAGGCACTAAGCCGGGTCTAGTCTATGCAAACGCGGTCACTAATCAGAAAAAAAAAGTGATGTCAAAACTGTGGTTATTTGAGTAGGCATGCCTACTTAAGGGTGATAAATTGCGAAGGTCGAACGTCATGGTAATACGCGTGAGACGTACGTATTTTTAATTTTGTCGTGTTAACTTGAACGAGTAAAGACCAATGACAATGTGCGAATAGTACGGGAGCCGAGTAGGCCGTCCGGCGACTGCCTACTGCCGCGCGTGTTTGTATAAAGATTTTGTTTTTTGTTGGGTATGATAATTTTGTGAGTTTCTTAATGGGGCACACACACTAAAATGTAATTGACAGGCTTATGTTGGTATATCGAGGTAGGCACTGCTTATATGCCTATATGCAATGCAGGCCACTGCTTGTGGGACAATATTGCGCTCTACCCATCACTTTGGGATTTGCGAAGTCGACACTCATTCACTTAGCATCTACAAATCAGGGGTTCAAAATTCGAGAGTTAAGGAATTAACTTCCAGAAGTCAAGGACGTACTAATGAGCGAACCATTAGTCTTTAAACAAAATGGACCTTGGCAATGCGCCAGAAAGACCCAAAACACAATATTTTAAGTATAGTTGACACAAAATGAAAACTTTTATGATCTCGCCAAGTTGGTCAAGTGGCCTATTGTCCGCCCACCAATGACCACGACCGTAGAAAGTGACATAATATTTAAAAATTATTAATTTAGAAGAATTATCCATTATGGCAGTGGGCGATGACATCAATAGTTTATACTGCGTCCGTAGGAAGGTTGCATCCGAAAGCGCCTACTCTACATCCTTATTACGATGCAATAAAGACTATTGTTACTTGCAATTTTCTCATGGAAACTTAATAGTCTTGAAAATATTTTCAATGCCCATATTTGGAGAAAAAACGATAAGTTATGCGAAAATATATTCTGAATAAGTATAAGTAATTTTAAAGTTCCTATTGCTTTGGACTTTGGCCAGATTTGACTGCAGTGGCATTTAGAAAAATGTTTCTGTCAATGATTTTATTTAACAGTTGACTATGTAAGATGATGTCATACTTACTGCATTTTAATTTAGGTTCATGTTTAATCAAAACAATGATAAGTACTTGCTTAATGATTGGATTTAAATACAATGTCATTATTGATATCTATAGGTTATTTACTCAATTCAAAGTGTCATATTTTTTTTTTGTTCATAATAAATCCATACTAATAAATGAGAAAGTGTGTCCGTCTGTCTGTTACCTCTTCACGCTTAAACCGCTGAACTGATTTAGATGAAATTTGGTAGATAGTTTGAGTCCCGGGAAAGGACATAGGATTATCCCGATATTCCAACGGGATCGAAACTTTTGCGGGTGAAACCGCGGGGCGCTGCTAGTCTATACTATAATATTATAAAGAGGTAAAATTTGTAAGTTTGTATGTAGGGAGTAATCTCTGGAACTACCAGTCGGATTTGAAAAACTCTTCTTGCATTTGATAGCCCATTTCTTGAGGAAGGCTATAGGCTATTTAACATCACGCTATGACCCTTAGGAGCCGAGCAAAAAGAAAAAAAGCCAAAAAGAACGTTAAGTGATAGCGCGGGCGGGTGATGCGATACGACGGGGTGGCTCGGGGGAAACAAGAAGTTTCACGCGAACGAAGTCGCGGGCTGAAGCTAGTTACAAATAAGACAACAGTCTGCCAGACCAAGGAGAAGATGGAGAGACGATCATGACTCCTACTGAAATGCAGGTCGCATTAGTGGAAAAAAGAAGTGCGTGGAAAAGGGAAAGGGATGCTTTTGCCCTGCAGTAGGACAATACGGCGCGCGGCGGGGTAATTGCGTAACTCACTAGGTATCAATAGCACTAACAATCGGTTTCGTTTTGACAGTTCAACAACATTCATTGCGTTATTAACGTTGTTTTGCAGACACATTTTTCGAACATACATATAAAGCAATGGATTAGCAATATCTTTCAAAATGATTCAAATTGAGAATACTGAGATTGATAATGTCTTGTGTTACGTAATTAGGATGTGGGCTAGAATCTAGTTAAATAATGAATAGGGTTTTGAGGTTTTTTGTAAATTAGCTTTTATGCTTTAAATAAATAAACCAATTAATTAGCTAGATTTCTGTGTCAAAGACATACCTAGGTACTTATCATATTTAATATTTATTACTAACTAATGACCTTAATTAAATGATTATAGAACTGTGTTATTATCATTACAATTACGATTAAAGGTACATATTGTTCAATAAACGCACTATCAAGTTATTCATTTAAATTGGATCAATAACTAACTAGGTACTGGTTAGTTTGAAGTTAATTTAATCAAGATACAATCTTTCGTTCAACCGAAAAATAGATTAGATTATACAAAACACCCATTACTTAGATGGCTCAACCAGATAATATAGAAACAATCACTTTCCAAGTTGTTTTATGTAAATATCTGATGTTTCAGTAAATAATGCATTCTTGGACTAAGTTGCAAGGTAAAATAACCTCTATCACCTCAGACATAAAGGTCATTGTCCTATCTAAATAAGGTGTGCTACCACACAGCAGTGTAATGTCTGGTGATTCATGTATTAATTATGTATTTATGATGTCAACAGTTTCTTATGGACATTGGTGTGTTTCTTATGGCGTTTCCTGAATGTTAACATGTAGGAAAATCAGTTATGGTGTTTTCCAAGGTGAATATTTTAAATTGCCTAGCAAGTAAGAGCTGTGGTGGCCCAGTGGAAACGGCCACAACTTACGAGTTTGTAGGTCGTAGGTTCGAAGGGGGGTTCCGGAATTGGTCTTTTAAGAGGAACCGGGACCGCCCCTATGTGCTGATGGTGATCACCGGGGTGGTTTTAGTGAGGTAAAAATCCCACACTCCCCGACCTTCCTCCCCGGAGGTCAGGTGCCTTTTGAAGGTTTCCCCCAGACAAAAAAAAAAAAAAAGTTGTAGGTTCCGGAAGCCTGACAGGCGCTTTACTTTGTGTAAATTATTTCATCACCAATGCTTTCAAAACGATGAAGGAAAACATCGCGAGGAAACCGACATGTCCTAGAACTAAAAAAATCGGAGACATGTGACATCGACCAACCCCAACTGGGCCCGCTTAGCGAAAGAGGCCTGTGTCCCAGCAGTGGAAATATTATAGGCTGATTATGCCTAGTACGTAAAGTTAAAAAAGGAACTTGGATGAGACCCGGAAGTCGGTGAAGCCTGGCTGTGGATGACGATGATGAAAGGTAAAAACTAGGAATATTACTGAAGTCGGGAATCGATAGCCGATTCCCGGCCACCGTAGGCGCGGGCTTGCGGACGGCGAGCAATGGGCAGCTCGCCGTCCGGTAAAGACCAGGCCCGGGTCGACGGCGCGTTGTGTTCCACGCGCGCCTCAAAGAGATGTCAGCGCTAACTGACGGGGTCTACCAAGACCGAAGCCTGCCGGGGTCGCGGGTTGTTCGAAAGAGATACCATGGCCCCTGGCACAGGCAACTGAAGGAACACGGGTGGGTTTTAGTCAGTAAAAGTCTGACACGCCCTCTCGCTCCGCCCAGAGTAGGAGAAGTTATTTGATAATTTCCCACACAAAAAAAAAAAGGAATATAACTGAAAAAATTACTACCCAGCACCACAACAAAATAATAAAGATAAGTTATGAAAAAACCCATGAGCAACAACTGACATAAATCCCACCCTATACTTCAGCAACTACTAGGTACAGACGCCAGCACATCAAGCTACCCGAAACTGTAAAATTTTCCCAATCAACTTTGAACTTTATAATTTTGCAATAAAGTTGAAAACCTATTAATGAAATTTGACAGATTGTAGTAGCTTGATGTGCTGGCGCCTGTACAAACAGTAAAAAAATATAGCAACATCACCATGCTTGGCAGAAAGATTAATGATAGCAGTAAATATTCTTCAAAGGCAACAAGTCTATCTACGACAAAAATACCTATATGTACTAGGTATGAGAATGCACACTATGAAAAGTGAATTTAATGCTTTTAATTTCCCTTTGTTTGTTCACAGAGGAAAGAGCAATGGCAACAACGGGATTTTTGTCAGAATATTAAATCAACTCAATCTTAGGCTCTGGATAAACTAAAGGTAATAGACATTTTTGATTTTTACTGAACTAGCTGCGCCCCGCGGTTTCACCCGCATAAGTGTCGATCCCGTGGGAATATCGGGATAAACTCTATCCTATGTCCTTCTCCGGGACTCAAACTATCTCTATACCAAATTTCATCGAAATCGGTTCAGTGGTTTAGGCGTTAAAAGTAACATACAGACAGACAGACAGAGTTACTTTCGAATTTATAATATTAGTATGGATATGAAAGCAAGATATTCAGTATTCAATGAGAAACTTTGAATTAAAAAAATCTAAGTTGATGTTTCCATAATTGCAATTTATATTCAATAAATCATCATCATATACAAAGCGGGTTGGCTTCCAGTCTAACCGGCTGCAGGAGAATACCAGTATTTAACATGCGAGTGACTGCCTATCTGACCTCCACAACTAGGTAATTCAATAAATAAAGTATTAATATATAATTTTGAAGTAAGAAACAAATCAAATTCATCCAAAACCATATAAAATTTATCTTAATATAATCAAGCAACTTTACACAGGTGTTACAAAATAATTAAACAACATTCACAGGATTTTTTCAATAAACCAAATAATTGACAGTATTCATACTAATTTGCATATAGACTTCACAATATGGTGTGAATGCTTTGAATATTTATTCAGCATTTCAAATGATATATCATTGAGTAAAATACTCGTTTGGATATATGGCACTCACTCCTACACTATTTATTTTAATGAGAAACATCTATGGAGGCGGATTGAGAATATTATATTATATAACCTTGGATTTTGGAAGCAATTTTAGAAGTGTAAATAATTATTTCATTTCATCATCCTCATTCTTGTGCCCTTATACCAATATCTTTGGGTTTGTGCATCATTTCTTTTTCTGCCATACTTCTCTATTAGTCATCATCTCTGTAGTCAATACTTTTTTTTTATTGCTGAATGAGCCCGATCTTGACCTATATTACGCCTGATGGCAAAGCGATAAATGAGGACTATGATGGAACAAGCATGCCCAGAAGATGCCTAAGGCACTGGAACTCCCACTCATCGACGAAACACAGCAGGCTGCTTGACCCCGGACTCCGGTGGGAGGGCAGTCGCAAACCAGGCGGGCGCTAGCCCTACCACCGCAAGGGAAGAATTGATCAGTCAAATAAGATGTTGGGTGTGACTGTCCAGGATGCGCCGAGCGCTTGGTTCAGTTGAGTAACTGGCGGAACAAACTGCGCTACATGAGGAGGCTTCTTCATGCATCCCTTTTGTAGCCATTGTCATCTTTCACACAGTTTATCCATAATGTCTATTGATCTTCCCCTACTCTTATAGCAATTACATTCATACTCCAAACTTTCCTCATTCTTCACATCACAAACCCATACCATGACAACCGATTTCCACACAACTTTTCAGTCCGCCATTGCTACTTTCAGACTTCCTTTTATGATTAATTTCTTATTCTATCCATTCCCATAACACCACACATTCCTCTCAGCATTCTCATCTCAGCGACATGCAATTGCAAATGTTAATTCTTTAAATATCTGATGATAAAATAATATTAACAGGTACAAGGAAAAGAATTGCAGGAAAAATCGAAATTTTGAAATGAAATTGGTGTCCTCAGCATATTATGGAACAAAATTAATAAACAGTTTATCATAAATGGTTTTGATGCATGTTGGGAAATGATGAGTCAAATACAGACCACGGAATCATCCCTACACTTGTTCCTTGTCACACGGAGTTGGTGCAACTTGTTTAGCTCTTTCATTCTCCCTTGTCAATTGTCACATTATCATTCACTCCCTTTTCTTTTTTCATATCATTCCTTAATTCAAAACTCAGCAGGGGGTAGAACAGGGCTATCAATGATGATAATTATTATAAACAGTTTAACTCACTGTATGCATGACTTAAAATTGTCTAATAAAATCCTTAAAACTTTAGTTTTATGTTTGCTTGAGTCCAGATAATAATCTTACAAGTTCATTTCAAATCATTGAATAATTTTCTGTCAAACGCATGAAGTTTTCATGTTTATCTATATAAGAAAAACCCATCAGGTCAGGTTTAGTGTCAAGGCTTTATGAATTGAATACTAACAACAATACATAGTCTATGGAACAACTTATGAAATCTATGACTTGATTATTACTGGCTGAATAGACTTTGTTAGTCCCTCCTTTACACCTTTTTCTAGCATCCAATTTTGTATAGCGATGCACCCAGTAGATGACCCTGACAGTGGAATAAGTCACATGTAGACCATGTGAATGTCAATTAGTACAGTACCTATTTTGAATGAGTTTGTCACATTATCTGCATCAACAAATACTAATAAATTACTCTGTTGATTATCACGGTAAATGGCAAGTTATATTCTTGTCTTATCCAACAAGTATAATATTATCAGTATTTACGTACGTATTGCTGTAATACCAGCAAAAACTTATCTTTTATCAAAGATAGAATATCATGAACAATTTTCTCTGGAACTTGTTATGATGAAAATGTTAATTTCCAATGCAATTCAGACTTATTACGTACAGATACAGCTGTGATAAGATAAACGGGTAGAAAGTTTGCCGCAATGGACGTGTAAAATATGTATTATACAGTAAAACGTCCGCATTACTAATCATATAATATGACTCAAATTACACATCATACAACCAACGTATCATTGCATTTACGTCATATACGAGGAATTCCTAATGAACAAACCTCCTGAAAGTAAAATAAAACGCTCAAATAACGGTAAAAATAAAGCGAACATAACAAAAACCAAGTTATGTACGGCACTGTGACATTACGGGGGCCTAACGTTTTTGGAGACATTCTCGGCCAACTATTACCGTCTGGCGAGCGTTTTTCTAATTATAGAACATACCACGACGTGAAAAAGACGTCCAAATATAGGTAAAAAACAAAACACACGATTGTGAGGATAGTATCACACTTCGGACATTCTCGAAAGCGGTACACGAGCCCACTACGTGGGGCCACGACACGGTTTAGGGTTAGACAATTTTTCAATCACATTTTAACACTAGAACGCCACATTTCAACTATAATTGCACATATACCTTTACTTTCAGCGGTTTCGGTAATATCTTTCACGTCATCAACCATCTTGCTGGATGACAGTCACTCACTACACACTTTTTATTCGAACATATTTCGAAAACTCATACTTTGGTTCACTATTTTCAGCCAGCCAGCCAGCGAGCGATCTATACGACGACACTTCGTTCCGTTCACTGCCAACGACGACGTAAGACGTAAGCGATGGCGAACAACCTTCACACCGTTTTGTTGAATTATATCGATGATGGCGTCATCAGCTCCAGTAGTTTACGATAAAACAGCAAATGAAATAATTATTATTTCTTCGAATTTATTTTTAATATCAGCTGATTTATATTTCGAGTTTCAATCTAGGCATAACGATTTTTTTACAGAGTCAACGAAGTGTTTAAAAAAAAAAATTAGAAGACGGAAGATATTCTCGTCAGATCACAGATATCATTTAAATTTTGAAACAACTAAATTTGATGAAATAAATTAATATTTTATATAAACGGACCATTCTGTTAATATAATATATTCCATTAAAATTTATTATTTGTTCAATTTAAATAGTCGAGAATCTATGTGGTATTTGAACGCCATCTATATACAGAAATAGCAACTTGTTTTATCAGCGCTATCTATGAGTTTATATTTGAACGTAGACGGCTGTCTACGACTTTGAACCACGTTCACAGATGAACGAATATAACTTTCTCTTAAAACAACAGATGGCAGCATTGAGCAGCAAATTCATTGATAATATAATTATTTCTTCATAGTGAAAATGCCATTGCCAGGTTTTTCAGTATTTTCAGTGGGTGACCTGCAGGAAAAGTCTACCTTCAGCTCTCTGATTTGAAATTAGGTTTTGGAAGTGAAATCTGTCTAATGTCGTTTGTACCTAGTGAAAAGGGACGAGTGGAGTTTTTAATTTAAAGCAAATTTAATTCAATAGAAAATAAGTACTTTACTGTTACATGGAAACAGCTATCATTATAAACAAATAGATAATTGGTGTAACAAGCGTAACGAAGCGTACCTACCTACTTACACATCATAATAACTGTTTGGAAACTGCACACTGTGAAGGTTTCTACTTGGCATAACTTTATAGAAAATATATTAGGCAGGTAGGTAGGGTACCACCGAATTTTAAACATTTTGGCTAACTGAGGTGTATGTTGCTGACTTAATGGTGGTCTGAGACCTAGGTAAGTATCCTATAGTTATAAACCAATATTTTTCACCAGTAAAAAACTAAGGAGTTCTCCTACCTAGAATCGGTCACACTCATACTGACTTGAACCATCATCATTGTCATCTGCGTAGCCTTTTCCCAACTATGTTGGGGTCGGCTTCCAGTCTAACCAGATGCAGCTGAATACCAGTATTTTACATGGAGCGACTGCCTATCTGACCTCCACAACCCAGTTACTGGGTAATACGATACCCCTTGGTATGACTGGTTGTCAGATTTTTGGGCTTCTGACGACGTGTAACGACTGTCAAAGATGCATGAATGACAGCCGGGACCAACGGCTTAACGTGCTTTCCGAGGCACGAAGGGGTCTTGGTATGTAAAGATGGTCACCCATCAACGGACCAACCGCGGCAAGCGTAGCTTAACCTGATCGATCGACCCGTGCGGCTGTTATTACTTAGCCACAAGCCTTGATACTGACTTGAACCCTTTTAATTATTTAGGTAAAACTCCTGTGTCCATCACTTCTTCGGCGAAACGTCACTTGAACGACTCAAAGCGCTGCTATGCCCACGCTGGACACTCACTCCTCCAATTCAGGGCTGGATTAGCCATAGCAGGTGTAGCAAATGCTACAGGCCCCGTGCTTTGCGGGACCTGCAGCTCTTGTCATGGTAGCTATAAACTCAAACTGAAAATCAAAGTACCTATTTATTCCAATTAAACCATGTACAGACTTTTGAATTGTCAAAATTAAATAGTCAGTCAGTTAGTCAGAAAGTTGAAGTTAGATGCCCATTCCAAAACGTAGATCTCTATGGAGAAGAACGGGCAAGAAACTCCATGGACACTCTTTTAAATCAAGATAATGATTCTATCTTTGATTGGACCTGTCAATAGTTCAAACTAAGCACCCTTAAATAAATTATTATTATGAAATTATCGTCTTTATCCAAGTTTCCCGTTTTTTCGTAAAAAAGATATTGTTTTGCATGAGAAATCTGTACAATGTAAATAATACCTCTGCATTGGCATCCTTGTGTGGTATGTTTGTTTGACAGAATGAAAAAGCTGTCTGTTGAGGACGCGGAGTTGAATTTATTTTGTACCTAGTGGCGAAAATGATGCAAGATTGAAGATAAATAAGTTGCAGTTATAAGTCATCCCGAGTTCCCGACGCGACGCTTGCAGCCAAGGCAACGGGTGTGAAGGTTGCGCCCTGCATGCGCAGCGCCCCAGGCCCCGAGCGCGACTGCGCCGCAGTCGTCAAAAAACCCGTTGACAATTCCAGTGTGACATTTTGTAAATAATGAAAATAGTTTTTTTAGTTTATTTTTTTGAGTGCGTGTATATATAGTTTATTTTTATATTTTTACGTAAGTTTTACTGTAAGTTTAAGCGTGTTTTTATATTGTTCAATGCCGGCTGTAGCGACGCCGGAAACAGTGCTAGCCAACCTGCTACATCCCTTGATGTTCAGCTGGTGAGATGTCTACATTGCTCACAGGCACGCTTTTTTAAAGGCAAACGGGGGCTGAGGATACACTATGGCAAGATCCACAAATCGCATAGTGTACCATTGTGCCCCCCAGCCGTATCCCCAACATCAACACCTCTAGAGCAAAACATATGGAAAAAATTAGCAAAATTAAAAAATTCTACCCCTGTATTAAAGAGAGTTCCCCGGGGCGCGAGACGATCTATTGCAGCGAGTCTGTCGCAATGTATCCGTCTTGCGACCCAGGAGAACTCACAGAGTGCCTGGGAGCAATTACTTACCTTCCCTTATAGGATTCTGCATTTCCAAAAAAATTTTGGCAACTAAAAAACTTTAACGAACCAAATTAAAGAAAATTGTAACAATTCGGCCCTATTTTTAGATCCAAAATTACCTGCATTCCATAACATATCTCAAAAAGGAGTATGTTCAAATTGTGGAATCCAAATTATGTGAAGGTGACATCAGGGGTGCCGCCAAGATACTTTTCAGCAGTGATGTGGTGGCGCCTTACTCTCCAGAAACACTAACAGCTCTGGAGAGTAAACATCCAGCGCCTGAGGATGGTCTCACCTTCCCCGACCCCCCCGACTCTCCCGACCTAAATTCAACCTTCCTCAACGTTTCGGCCCCCCAGTTGCTTGCAGCCGTGAGCTCCTTTCGAAGCGGTTCCGCCGGTGGCCTCGACGGCCTGACTCCACAACACCTAAAGGGTCTATTGAGTTCAGGCACCGGGGAAGCTGGTGAGTCGCTTTTGAAGGAACTTGCGGCCATGATTAACCTTATGCTTGTGAACGAGGCCGTCGTCGATGTCTTGTTCGGGGCCAATCTATGTGCCCTGCGCAAGAGGGACGGCGGCATTCGTCCCATCGCCGTTGGGTGCACCTACAGGCGTACGGCAGCCAAAATTTGCTGTAAGCTATACAGCGAATCGCTTACAGCTAAGTTCCAGCCCCTGTAGTTTGATTTTGGTTCGAAAGGGTGCTGTGAGGCTGCCGTTCATACCCTTTCCACATTTATAAATTCCTACAAAGGTGAGGTCATCTCACTTTGTTGGCTGAAGTCAAAAAGGAACTACCCGAAATTTATGGTTTTTTGTGGCAATGTTACAGGTACCTTCCAAATTATTATACAAGGACAATGTGTTTTGGAATCTGCAGTAGGATGCCAATAAGGTGACCCTCTCGGGCCAGTCATTTTCAGTTTGGCTATTCATCCAATTATACGGAAAGTAAATTCAAAATTTAACGTTTGGTATTTAGACGATGGAACGCTAGGAGGTGATGTAGACACTGTTTTAAAAGATCTACAACTCCTCAAACAAGAATTTCAATCTATTGGCTTGGACCTTGACCCTTCAAAATGTGAACTTTACCTTTCTGACGTTACCGAGAGACAGACTCTAGATAAATTTAATGCAATAGCCCCACAAATCAAAATTTTAGAGAAAAGTTCACTTCACCTCCTAGGTTCCCCAATTTTAGAAGACAGTTTTACTCCTTTGATCGACGAAAAAATTAAAAATTTCAATGAGATTTCGGACAGACTCCAAAATTAATTTACATTCGGCATTCACCCTGATTAGATACTGTTGTTTTGGCCCAAATTTTATGTATTTTCTACGCTCTTCCCCCTTATGGAAGCAGCCACACCTCTTGGACAAAATTGACCAAATTATTCGCAGCACACTAACATCCATTCTAAATGTGGCCTTGGACGACCGAGCGTGGCTTCAAGCCACACTTCCCATCCGTTTTGGTGGTTTCGGCGTCCGCAAAATTACCAGTATTAGCTTACCGGCGTTCCTGTCTTCTGTCCGCAGCACTGAAAAGTTGGCCGGGAAAATTTTAGCTCACTGCCTGGTTGACTGTGAAGTGCCGTGCTTGACCGACGCGGTGAACGTCTGGAAAGCGGCTTGCCCGGATACAGATCGGCCCGTAAACCCATCTTCCCAGAGACAGTGGGATGAGCCGCTCTGCAGGTTGGTACGGAATAATCTTATCAATACGTCCACCAATTCTGCTGAGCGTGCCCGCCTGCTGGCTGTGAGTGAGTGGGAGTCGGGGCTCTGGCTTCAAGCACTCCCGTCACCCAACATAAGCACTATGCTGGGTGACACTACCTTTCGGCTCGCTACCTGTCTGCGTTTGGGCGCTCCTTGCTGGGCTCCGCATCGCTGTCAGTGCGGTGAAGCTGTCGACTGCCTTGGACACCATGGCCTATCCTGCAGTAGGAGCGCAGGCCGGATAGCACGGCACGCCAGCATTAATGACATCATCCGTCGTGCTCTTGTCACCGCCGGGGTGCCAGCTGTATCCAACGGCCTGGCACGCGACGATGGGAAGAGACCAGACGGAATGACCATAATGCCCTGGAAGTTAGGCAGATCTTTGGTGTGGGATGCAACATGTGTCGATACCCTTGCGCCATCCCATCTTCCTAGCATGGCGGGCTGTGCTGGGGCGGCTGCTGCAGGTGCACAAAACCTCAAACGGCGAAAATATTGGAACCTGATTGGGAGTTATATGTTCGAGCCGTTTGGGGTTGAAACACTAGGGCCATGGGGTCCGAGTGCCCACTTGGTTTTTCGAGATATCGCCAAGCGGTTCGTCGACTCTTCACGTGACCAGAGGGCTGGCCTATTTCTTGACCAAAGAATTAGCATTGCCATACAACGTGGCAATGCTGCCATCCTTTTGGGCACTGTTTCTGTTGACAACGATGCGGACGAATTCTTTGATGCCCTATGATTATCTTGTTTATTTTTTCATATAATTGTACATATTATTATAGTTTATATGTTAGCTTATATTATGCAAATATATTATGTAAATATCTATACAAATAAATAAAAAACTTACAAACAAAAAAAAAAGATAATTATTAAAAATCCAGGGTACATTTTTTTTTTGCTTCTATATGTGAGAACAATGTAAAAAAAATACTAATGAAGAAACAACTTAAAAATTAAGATTAAAAATAAGCCTGTCTCAGTGTGGGGGTGACAGAGGGGTATGCCGGAATCTTACGCTAAAACCACCGCGGTTTTCCACCTCTACCTATGGCCGGGGGTGCGGGATTCGCCTAAGCATTCACCGTTCCTCCGACAGGCCTCGACCCGCTGTTCCTCAGCGGGTCCCACCTCCCCGTGCGCCCATTCCTATAATGGCCGCACCTACTCTCGAGTGGCGCGCGTGGAACACTGCAGCGCCAACTCGGGCCTGTCTGGTCGGACGACGGACGCCCCTAGTCCACCTCTTAGGGTAGCTTGATGTGCTGGCGTCTGTACTTTATTTTGTGTACCTACCTATTTAATTTCATCCATCACCACTGCTCTCAAAACGGTGAAGGAAAATATCGTGAGGAAACCGGCATGTCCTAGAAACAAAAAATCGAAGGCGTGTCATCCACCAACCTACACTGGGCCCGTGTGGTGGATTGCGGCCCACTCCGTCTCACAGAGAGGAGACCTGTGTCTGTGTTCCAGCAGTGAAAACATTATAGGCTGATTATGCTTATGTACAGACGCCAGCACATCAAGTTACTACAATCTCTCAAATTTCAAATTTCTTCAATAGACTTTAAACTTTTTCACTAAATTATAAGGTTCAAAGTTGATTGGGAAAATTTGACAGTTTCGGATAGCTTGATGTGCTGGCGTCTGTACTTACGTATTAAGTTTCTAGATATCGTCGCTTATCTAACTTACTGATGTATCTGACATTTTGGACTAAGCCGAATCCAACTATCCCAACCAGTGCGGATCAGTAGGGGTATATGGAGCACAAGGTTCCATACATCCCTAACGGTAGCGACAATTGGAAAAAAATTCCAAGTATCCCTATCAGTGGAGATATATCAGAAGGGTTATAAGGAACAGGGGGACTTAACTATAATAATTTGATACATTTTCCAACTCGAATCTGATCATGTATTGCGAACAAAATAAAAACAAAGAACTCACGAAGTGTTAAAATATTTATTACATACATAACATAATCAGCCTATAATGTTCCCACTGCTGGGACACAGGCCTCCTCTCAGCGAGAGGGTAATCGTAAGGCTGTAATCCACCACGCGGGCCCAGTGCGGGTTGGCAGATGTCACATGTCTTCGAATTTTTGGTTCTAGGACATGCCGGTTTCCTCACGATGTTTTCTTTCACCGTTTTGAGAGCAGTGGTGATGAAATAATTTACACAAAGTAAAGCGCCTGTCTGGGTTCGAACCTACGACCTACTCCTCGTAAGCCGCGGCCGTTACCACTTGGCCACCACTGTTCTAAAATATTTATTACTAGCTTCTGCCCGCGACTTCGTCCTTTCGAAAATGTATGTTGGTATGATCTTTATAATTAATTTAGATAAATAAGTATTCGGGCCAATTTTTAAGTTTATAGAACAAAGGAATCAGATTTTTTAAATAAACTGTATCCCCGCTTTTCACCCCCACAGGGGTAGTATTTTATAACTTGACTCAGTTTTTTTATATCAATTTTCGAGCTAATCAAGCCACGCGGTAAAATCCTCCCCTTTAAAATTAACTACCTCTTTTCACACAGTTAGGGGTAGATTTTCGAAAAACCCTGATACATGTTATTAATTATTTTTAGTCCTTAGTATAAATACTGAGTTTCAAGTTAATCGGACAGGGCGTTAAAATTCTTCCATACAAATTTTGACACCCCCCAATACCTCTTTAGGGGGTATTTTAGAAAAACGAAAAATTCCAAACTTCATAATTTACTTAGATAAGTATTCATGCCACGTTTCAAGGTTATTAACTCAAGAAATAAGATTTTTCATACCAACGAAATCCCCCCTTTTCACCCCCTTAAAGGTTTAATTTCCAAAAACCCCTTCTTATTCGATACCTACTCTTCACAAAGAACACACCCTCCAAAATTCATGTCCCTAGGAAGGACCAGCGATTTAGACTGTGCGTTGATATTTCAGTCAGGTCGTTCATCCCCCTTTTGGGGGAGAAATTATCAAAAACGCTGAGACACGTATAAATTAATTTTCAATCGTTAGCCTAAATACAAAATTTAAAGATCCTAATTTTTAAACTGACGGACTTTCATACACAACTTCATCCCCCTTTTTAACCCTTTGGGAGTAGAATTATCAAAAACGCTGAGACACGTACAAATTAATTTATAGTCGTCAGCCTAAACACAAAATTTGATGATCCTAACTTTAAAACTGACGGACTTTCATACAAACTTTCATCCTCTATTTAACTCCCTTAGGGGTTGAATTTCAAAAAATCCTTCCTTATTCCTTGTCTACACAACAAAAAAGAATGAAAATAAAGCTGAAACGCCTGTGCAATACTATCTACCTATACCTACTTCACTTAAAAATAAATACTTATAACTACTTTAATTAATAAAAGTACCTACGCTTAATAATTTTTAATTTGAATGAATATTTAAACACTACCAAAACAACTCATACCTATTTTACAAAATAACAACAAAAGAAATTCAAATAAACTATTTAAAGACTAAAAGTCGCGCTGATAAGCACGGTTTCTCAATATCAATTATTGTCTGTCAATAAGGTCGAACGCTCTGAACGCATCAACAGCCAAATATTGAATGAAGCTCGCTCTCGGCTCGGACCTCCTCCCGCCTTTTTATACCCTACCGCCGCCGCGACCCGTGTCGAGCGCGGCAACCGTTACACAAAAATAATCCTTATAGCATGATTCAGACGTGGGACGGCGCGATGGCTTATTTCATGTATAAGTTTGGTGTTTCTATACCGATTTCTATGATTCTTTTTTTATTGAATAGGTAATAATGTTAACTTTTTTAAATTAGGGATGAGTGAGAGTATTATAAACGTAAGAGTAAACAAATATAATCAGAATGCTCCGACCTGCTAAGCTATCAGGAGTTACACGTGTTATTGTGAGTCAACCATAAAAGATAGACATATGCTGTTGCGGGATATTTTTTAGACAATTTTATGTAGAATATTTCCGTCATACATGATTTCTATGTAACTTTAACCATTAAGGCTGCACACGCGACGGAAGCTTAAAAAATGGAGTAACTTCTCCCGTTTTCCCAACATTTCCCTTCACTACTCTGCTCCTATTGATTGTAGCGTGATGAAAAGTATACTATAACCTGCCCAGGAGTATGAAGAATAATTGTACCAAGTTTCGTTAAAATCCGTCGAGTAGTTTTTGTTTCTATAAGGAACATACAGACAGACAGACAGACAGACAAAAATTTTACTGATTGCATTTTTGGCATCAGTATCGATCACTAATCACCCCCTGATAGTTATTTTGAAAATATATTTCATGTACAGAATTGACCTCTCTACAGATTTATTATAAGTATAGATTAAAACAATATTAACACGATAACAATAGTAGGTAGTAATATTGTACTGTAAAATATGTTAAATATGCTTCAAATCAGTTACGTCATTTAGTTAGATTAGCGACGTTAAGGGAAGACAATTATGACGGAGATTATGAAATTCTTTCATTTTTCCGCATGACACACATTGCCTAATCGGCTAGTTTGCTAAGGAGGTAATAATATTGATTAGGTAAGTAGGTACCTATCCTATAACTCATTATAAATTTTAGGAAGCCATTACATAGGTATCCGTAATGAACGGGCGATTTCATTGCAAAATAGAACATTCTTTGGTAGATATGTACTTACAAACCACCCCGTTGGTTTCCTGGTTGCAAGTGCGACTGCTAAGCATGGATTTGATTCCCGGGTCGGACAAAGTGTTATTGGATTTTCCATTAGGAATTTCTTAGTAACACAGCCCGGAGTTTGGGAGTTGGCGGTTTAATAACCCCGTGCCTCGGAAAGCACGTAAAAGCCGTTGGTCCTACGCCTGGTCTCTCCCAGGTCGTTTCGGATTGCCGTCCCATCGGACTATGAGAGTAAAGAAACAGAGCTTGCACCTGTGTTTACGCACACACTTGTACTAGAATATCTCCTGCGTGCCTGGCTAATCTCCGTTGAGATTGGCCACCGTCATCGTAATCGTTCGGGAGAATATTACTTACCCACCGCGTATTCAATGCCAATGTTTCATAGGGCTGAAAAACATAAAGTAGAAGTTTCAGCCGTCTGAAACCTGTCAGGTAGATGGTGTTTTTTTCTACTTTCTAGAAGATTTCTGCAGGTCGGTATGTTGCTGGAAAAAAAAAGAAAAAAAATAGATAAGTACATACGGTCAGCAACAAAAGTCGATAAACACTTCAGTTTTTTTAATCTTAGTTATTGAGTAAAATATTTGTTCAAAATTGCAGCAGAAGATTTTTTTTTAGAATATAAACTCTGCTGTTAGGTATGTGAAAAGCCAAAAAGCAGTTTATTAAAAAAAATGTTGTCAATTTAATAACATGTAAAAATGTAAGTGTTAATCGACTTTTGTTGCTGACTGTACCAATTAATCAATTTTTGTGAATTACGGGTTAACCTATTGTTTCGTCACCACTGCTCACAAAGCGGTGAAGGCAAACATCCATCGTGAGGAACGGCATAGCCTAGAAGCAAAAATTCGAAGACATGTGACATATTCCACCAACCCGGCACAGGGCCCGCGTGGTTTACGGCTCACTCTCTCTCACCGAGAGGAGGGCTGTGTCCCAGTAGTGGGTACGTTATAGGCTAATTATGCTTACGTGTTATCTACGCAGAAAGGTAGATAATCTACTGTGAGTAACTTGTTCTTGTAACATAATTAGGTATATGTTGCAGATGGGTTGTAGAATCCGCTGTTTTACAAAACCGCTAGTGGTTTTACAAAATAGCTCCGTTATGTTAATATATAAATAAAAGGATAATAAACGTATTATTGAAATCCTTAGAACGGTCTTTCCTTTGGTGTTCCTCCATTAACCCTGGCTGTTGTTTGCTGATAGGTATAATATTAACAATTTTGATTGAATGTCAAATGACTAAGAAGTACTTAGGTAGGTACAGTCAACAAAAGAGATAAGTATGCAGGATCGTCGGCTGCAGTTGAAGTTCATTAATAAATCGATGGATGTTCTCGAATTAAATTTAATTTTATTAATAGAAAAAAACAGCTCATTTATAAAATTAGATCAATCGACAACAACCATCGGTTTCTTACTAAACTTCAACTATATCCGACGAACCTGCATACTTATCTCTTTTGTTGACTGTACCTACATACAAACTAGACTTACAAGATAAATGCTCCGTGACAGAATTACAAGTACATAATATAATTTACGTTACGTTAAATGAATTAATTTCAATGACAGGCCAGCAAGTATGGGTTCAATGTTAATACCTACGCGACGATCGATTTCCAACCAAAAGTGTAGATCGATTCACGAATGTCGAGAATAAATTGTGCAGCTATTAAGTAGATATAGGCAAGGAGCTGGTGTTGTTCTAATTAAATGTCATTGGTCATTACATATTAATTCTATTTTTTTAACCGACTTCAAAAAAAGGAGGAGGTTCTCAATTCGTCAGAATCTTTTTTTTTTTATGTATGTTCGCCGATTTCTCGAAGACGCCTGGACCGATTTGGAAAATTTTTCTTTTGTTGGAAAGGGTATACTTCCCAAATGGTTCCATGAAAATTTTATCGAAATCGGACAAGCGGTTTTTGAAAAATCAACAAAAATTTAAAAATTTATCTACATTGTCTACATTAACGATCTTTTTGTTTACTTTTTTTGTGGGGTAGTTACAACTAAAAAGTGAAAAATAAAAACTTTTTTACAAAAAAAAACAACCGACCGACTTAAAAAAAACACTACAAAGTGATAAGTAACTTTAATTTCGGAAGTCGGTGTCAAAAAACGAAAATGCGGAACCAACGACACCGACTTCCGAAATTAAAGTTATTTATCACTTTGTAGTGTGTTTTTTTTTAAGTCGGTTGTTTTTTTTTGTAAAAAAGTTTTTTTGAAGTGAAACTTCTTTACGCACGCTTGACTTGAGGAGTAAGCTGGCGAACGCGTGACGTAAGCGTTACGAAAAGTGTGATCGGGCGAAGCGAACGGGAGTTGAGTGGGGGATATAAGCAAGAGAACACGGTGCGCGCGCACATTTTCTTTCTCTCTTCCTCTCATAGCCAAATACGTTTAAAGTTTCACTTCAGTAGTGTGGTCATAAGCACACTCGGTTTTTTTTTTAGAGAGTACCTACCTTGATTGTGAAATACATAGTCAGCCTATAATGTTCCCACTGCTGGGACACAGGCATCCTCTTTGTGAGAGGGAGTGGACCCTAATCCACCACTAGGGCCCAGTGCGGATTGGTACGTGTCGCATGACTTCGAATATTTGGTTCTAGGACATGCCGGTTTCCTCACGATGTTTTCCTTCACCGTTTTGAGAGCAGTGGTGATTAAATAATTTACACAAAGTTAAGCGCTTCTTTGGGTTCGAACCTACGATCTAAAAATCGTAAGTCGCAGCCGTTACCATTGGGCCACCACTGTTCTCGATTCACACCAGATGCAGCTGAATACCAGTATTTTACATGGAGCGACTGCCTATCTGACCGCCACAACCCAGTTACCGTGTAATACGATACCCCTTGGTAAGACTGGTTGTCAGACATTCGGGCTTCTGACTACCCGTAACGACTGTTAAAGATCTATACCAATGTCAGACGGGACTAATTGCTTAACGTGCTTTCCGAGGCATGGAGGGGTGTCGGTATGTTATGGATGAGCACCCATCCACGAACCGACCTCGGCAAGCGTTGCTTAACCTTGAAGATCGACCAGTGCAGTGTAGTTATCACACTTAATTTGTGAGTGCGTTTGTATGTTTGTTACTTCTTCACGCACAAACCGCTGAACGGATTTAGATGAAATTTGGTACACAGATAGTTTATAACCAGGATTAACACATAAGATACTATTTATCCCGATATTCTTACGGGATCGACACCTATGCGGGTTAAACCGCGAGACGCTGCTAGTAGAGTATAAGGCTCCTCTTATCCATACTAATATTATAAATTCGAAAGTAACTCGGTCTGTCTGTCTGTCTGCATGTTACCTTTTCACGCCTAAACCGCTGAACCAATTTAGATGAAATTTGGCATAGAGATAGTTTGAGTTCCGGGAAAGGACATAGGATACTTTTTATACTTATGCGGGTGAAACCGCGGGGCGCAGCTAGTATTCTATAACATTACCTGGTAAAACAGTGAACCTTTCCCTAGGTTCAGTGTGCAATACACATGTGCAATAGGTGATCACCCCGATAGGTCAAGTTCGTTTAATTGGTAAACGTATCTGTTCGGTGGCTTTGACATACTTAACACACGCAGTTTATTGGAGTCGGAATCAACTTTGGGTGGAATATTTTAATATGAGGTCTAAAACTAAAGGCATTTGGTTTAAGACCATAGCTGCTGAACCTCCTCGTATATACCTTGGTTTATTAATGGTAAGTTAAGTAGGCGATTATTGGTAACTGCTCTCAGATTGAGATCTGGACACATGCCTCTCAACAATTTTGGACTCCTCATGATAAAGTGCATCTCTCCAAACTGTGAGACATGTGGTAGGTAAGGTAGAAGACGTTGTGCATTTGTTGACGGAATGTGTCCGCTTTCAGACAGAGAGGGAAAAATTAATAAAAGATCTAAAATTAAATAAAAATAACATAGGATTGTTACATGAGATTTTGTCTATGCCATTGTCTGACGCTGCTAAAAGTCTTTTTAGATTTGTAAGTCTTCGTTTTAATTCTATTGATTGAGTGGATGTTTGGTCTAAGAGGTTATTAAAATAGATTATTTGTGTTATTGTTGTAATAAGGTACGATGGGACTGTCATGTATTTTATATAAAAGTCCCTAAATTAAATAAAGAGAAAAAAAAAAAAAACTCTTAACTGGGTAGTGATGTCAAGCAGAAAAGCGGCAAGTTTTCCAATAGAAGATTCGGAAAACACAAAAAAAAAAAAACAGTCATACTATTAACATGGTTTACTATTAATGCCAGCCAATTTTGTCCTACTTCCGAGGGGCACGTGGCTAAATAATAACAGCGGCACAGGTCGATCGACCAGGTTAAGCTACGCTTGCCGCGGTTGTTCTGTGGATGGGTGACCATCTTTACACACCGAGACCTCTCCTTGCCTCGGAAAGCACGTTAAGCCGTTGGTCCCGGTTGTCATTCGTGGATCTTTGACAGTCGTTACGGGTCGTCAGAAGCCCGAAAGTCTGACAACCAGTCTTACCAAGGGGTATCGTATTACCCAATAACTGGGTTGTGAAGGTCAGATAGGCAGTCGCTCCATGTAAAATACTGGTATTCAGCTGCATCCAGTTAGACTGGAAGCCGACCCCAACATAGTTGGGAAAAGGCTAGGCGGATGATGAATTATGTCCTACGTCAGGGTAAAAGTCTCTTCTCAAACAGAGAAGTCACTTCCTCAAGTCGGGTTGGCGATTTCAGACTTATATGTATTAACTACTAACTGCTCCGCGTGAAAACTTTTTTTCTTTTTTCTAAAATAAAAGTAGCCTACGTTACTCCTTATTACATCAGCTATATGGCGGTGAAAGTCCCGTCAAAATCGGTCCAGCCGTATCAGAGATAAGCCGGAATAAACAGACAGGCAGACAGACAAAAATTGTAAAAAATGTTATTTTGGTATATGTACCGTGATACCGTGTATACATCCATATGCTTTTAGTAAAAAGCGGTTATTTTAATATTACAAACAGGCACTCCAATTTTATTTATTTGTATAGATAAGTCGAGGTTTCATCACGACTTTTTTCCTTTATCGATGTCGGTAATTTCCAAGATAAACTCAGAAAGTGCATAAGAATCGAAAAAGTCAAATTGATATTTGCCCAGATTTGAAGCCAGCCACAACCTTGTTTTCTATTGCTTGACAATAAATCTAATTTTGGCTGCCTAAATCTATGAAGTTGGTTGACAAAGTTCAATGAAAGTTGACTTGAGATTAATGAATCAAGCCATCATAGATTTAAGATTAAGCTTTCAGAAAAGGCGTTACTAGTTTCCTACCAACCTAAGATTTTCTTTGTAAAATGGCGATCATTGAATCCAGTTTCTTAGTAGCGACAACATGATATGAGTAGGCCACTTGCAAAGTCCGCTATGTTAAAAGAATAATAATTTTGGGAAATCGAATAAAACCTCTAAAGTTAAAAAGGAGTTATTAAAATTCATATTACAACATATTTCTGAAAAATATTGTCACAGAGAATTAATTTCTTATAGTAAATAAAATCCCAATACCGTAATTATCTTTTTATTAGTATTTAAAAATTAAACATAACCACTTTTGCAAAAGTATTTTTAACATAAACAGTTTTGCAATACTATGAAATTAACATGAAGAGTTTTGAAACAGTACCAAAATTAAATCCTAAACCTAAATAATCATCTTACAATAATATTATACTCTTATTTCTGTTTCTTCATCCATTAATGTTTCCTCAGTATCGGTATCTTCGTCTAAAGCAGCTTTAGTTTGGTTTTCTTGAAGAAATATATAATATTTTAGACTATCGAGCTTAGCCAAATCCTATCCAAAATGTTTAATTAGTAGGTTTTTATCATCATTTAATTTTGCTGGATTTACAAGAACGCCTAAATTGATCAAAGGAGGTTCTATCTGTTCAAACGATTTACCTCTTTTACAAACATTGCCGTAATTCACCATCTCCGATACATAATGCGGTTCCCCGATTTTGCCATTCCTGTCTTTTCTCAAAAAAAAAAAAAACTGTTTTGGACTTGTGAACAGCGTTGAGAAGACTCCTAAGATACCTAACAATGATTAATGTTCGATACGATACGGAAGCATATCTAGTGTTTGTGAATAAGGGGACAGGAGGCAAAAATGAATGCCCTACAACTGGAAATATTATTGTAATTATTTTTATACTAGATACTTAGTGACAATGATAGTCAAGATGACGGCGTTTGCACGAGTCACTGCGTAATATGGCGAGTTTTGAAAGTTAATTGTAACTTAGAGTTTTTTGAAAGTTAACTGTCAATCAATATAGCAAGTTTTGCAGGAGTACTGAATATTTAACCTAAATTTATGCGTAACATACGGAGTTTTGGTCGAGATTGATAGTTGCTTATGAAAGCATTTTAAACAACAAATAAAATGGCCGCACTATCTGATTTTCTTATTTTTTTTAACTTAGCGGAGTTTGCAAGTGGACTACTCATATTTCATAACATTTTTCCGCTAGAAGAAACTTTAAAATTCTTATCAAAGATAGTAGGTAGATACGACTTTCTTAACTACATGCCATCACCTTATTACCACACAGTAATGACGAGACGTGAGACGTAAACCGTATCACAGAAGTATTTACGTTGAAATAATTAAAATAACGAGGGTTTATGTAATAATTTGAAAATAACTATAGAAAGTCTGATAACGTTAACTATCTGCACATACGCTCTACGCCTACAAATTATAACCTGATCAAATTAGCACGTCATTCAATTAAGAGGCATGGGTAAATAATCTAGTAAATTCTCGATTCGGTCGGGTTATACGGGTCGTTTACTCCACCGGTTTGCACACCTGTTTCGCTGGCCGGCCATGCGCAGTTAGCGCTTGACTTTCGAACGTGATTCGACGCGCGCTTTAAAAAAAGTAAAACTGTCAAAAATTGGCGGCATTTCCGTAAACCATAAACGAAAAAACATATTTTTTAAATTGTGTTTTAGTGGTAGTGAACAAAATGGGTGTGGAATAAAATTAATTGTTTGATAAAATTACGTTTGCATTCAAGTAATGCAGTGAAATAGTGTTTTGGTGAAAGTGTAAGGATTTGAATTTTAAAAAGTCACAATGAAGTCTTCGGTTTTATTCGGCGGATGCCTTCTATTATTGGCTGTTCTCATAGGTAAGTTCTAAGATAAAAAATACTTACTTAACTCATTTTTCATAATTACCTACGTAAAAATATCTCCAAAAGTTTACAATTAAAAATAATCCTTAATAATAGGTATAATAATTATACCTTATTATGCGGTAATCGCAGAAGCAGTTTTGTTTTAATTTTGGTAATTTAACGTTACCGTAAAAAGTTATGACTATGACCTACTTTTCAAAGCCAAAGGTGACTTTATGAATTTTAAATACCTACACACTATATTATAGTATAATTAACGTCTGTAGTGCGTATTCACAAAAAAGCGAATACTTAATACCTACCAGAAGCTAATTTTAAAATACTTACCTAATAAAAAATAAATGTCAGGATAGTTTATTTGTTTTTTTTTTTTTAAAGTTCCGAAGTCAAAGAACTGTGTCAATAGGAAGTACGGTCATGCACAAAAATGTAATAATAATATAATTCAAGACTTTATAAAAAAAAACATTAAATCAAGAAAAACGAGGTACTTATCCAATAGAGGTTGATCAGTTGATAAGGTGGGACCGAAATATAAATTGCTATACATTTACTCCACAAAGCATCAACCGTGAAGTTATAGGATATCATTACATATAAATGTTCGTACAACTTCGGGACTTTCTTTTAATTTTCTCTTTTATGATTCAGTAAAAGTACTTTCAATTATTATTAAGTAGGTACGTGCAATAAGGTCTTGAACTTCAACTCTCGCAGAGTTCGAAAAGGTTGGTATAAGTAGCTAGGATAATAGTTTACACAATTTATGTTAGGTTACACACGGTCAAATTAAATAAGTTAGTGTAACTCGGCAGACGTGATGGGTATCTAAAAATGATAAAACAATAAGAAATTATTGATTTGATGATCAATCAGTCTGTCAAGTTTCACAAGCTAATTTAATTTAAACGTGGAGCTATATTACCAATACAATAATGCAATCAAATCAAACCATGGTTTCAAGTAGGCACAGTCAGCATCAAAAGTCGATTAACACTATCATTTTTACATGTTATTAAATTGACAACAACTTTTTTCAATAAACTGATTTTTAGCTTTTCACATAATAGACAAGAGTATATATTCTAAAAAAAATTCTTCTGCTGCAATTTTGAACAAATATTTTGCTCAATAACTAAGATTAAAAAAACTGTAGTGTTAATCAACTTTTGATGCTGACCGTACTTACTTCTGAAAACTTTTCTATAAGTACAGGGCGAATTTTTAGAGATTTTTGAAGATCAGACTTCAGGGCGATACCTACCCGAATCTATGATACCTAAATACACCAAAGTTTACAAAGGCACCAAGACCACAGTTTTCACTAAAATCAAAAACACCTAGCCATCAGTGGTCGTAAAAAAAAAAATACATAGGTATGTACTTACAGGAAAACATAACAAGTTTTACAGGGTATTTAATAATAAAATCATGAGTCGAACTAACTACTTAGTAAAATGTAGGTGAAATGATCAAAATACCTACAAGTTTAAAAACGTTCCTAAAATTACTTAAAGAATTTAGTACCCTACACAAATTTGGTTATTTATTAGACATTAGACTCATTTTAAGTAAGTGGAGCCTATTATGATTAAAATCACCAAGTTTCTTTGAATCTTTCCGGCCTGTATATTTTACCGGTCTTTAACTGTTTTAATGCATACCTACTTTTAAAAGCCAAATTCAAAGTCAACTTCTCAGTACATTCACAAGCACTAATATTTCAACACTTGGCAACTTTCAATTGCGATTTTTTCCCGAAATAGCGTATGCAACGTTGAAATACGATACTTTCGTTACCTATGGGTTCTAAAATACTATGTTCGTAATAACATAAAATTTCATTCATAAAATAAAGGGGAAAATCGCCTTTGAATACATACTTAGGCTCGTGACTTTACAACCCGGTGTCTGGATTTGTACGCTGTTGATGGCAATAGGCTCGCCTTCCTGTTAGTTACATGGGGCTTAAACGAAATGTGGGAGTACTATAGGTGCACCTCTACCAGTCTACCTAATCCTTTGAGGAATTCAGGCGTGATGTTATGTAGGTTACAAAACCAAACTAAATTATTGGCGAATCATCTCATGAAAGACTGAAGCTGTGGCGAGACAGTGCTTCCTTACCCAAACCGTTCGTTCCACCCGCTGAAGACCTGCCACCTGGACATGAGTTACCTTGGGTAACCTGGAAGTCTTTAAACAGACTCCGGACCCAGGAAAACCTGTTCGGGTAGAGATTCATAGACGGCTCCGCTTTGGAGTGTAAATGTGGTGCTGTTTGTAACGATGGGACACTTAATATAGTGTCCTGCGTGTCCTGTCAGCTGCACGTTACAGGAACTGATGGACGCTAGTGATGGCGCCAAACAAGTAGCCGAATTCTGGGTTGAGTCCATTTAGATTGCTATCGACGCGCTAAGAAGAATATTAAATTTTGGCTTTGAGTTGATTATTTCGGTTTTGATTATTTTGGCTTTGAGTTCATGGGCATTTTGTGGAACGTAGGCCTAGTAGGAAGATATTTTGGCACTATTGAAATTTTCTCGAACTAGTAATCGCGTGGTTTCGAAAAGAAACTGTCCATTAGCGTAATGAAATAATAATTACTTAAATGTTAGACTATTAGGTACTATTAGGTACTATTAGGTGCTATTAGGTACTATTAGGTACTATTAGGTATTTCTATTTCTGAATCACTAATCGTTCTTTTGAAATATACTTTTCACTAATTATAGCCTCCATACCTATTAGGTTAATGCGCTTAATACAGTAAATGAGAGTTTACGTAATCCATTTTACGTAATTAGGTACTTACCTACTTACTTAAAATTAATTTCCATCAGGGTAATTGGGATTTTCCATCAGGAATTTCTCAGCAGCAGCCCGGAGTCTGGATTTGTGCCCGGTTGATGGCAATAAGATCGCCCCCTCTTACATGGGACATACAAAACTAACTGGCGAATAATGGATGTAATATACAGGGTGAAATTGAAAACATGCGACAAATCGAAATGGGAGATCGTACTCATCATTATGAACAACTTTTACTATGGGACCAAACCCGAAATCGCGAAAAAACAATCAGCTGTTCCATACATATGTTCGCATAACTCGTCAAAATGTAGGAAACAGCTGATTTGTTTTTCGTGATTTCAGGTTTGGTCCCATAGTAAAAGTTGTTCATAATGATGAGTACAATCTCCCGTTTCGATTTGTTGCATGTTTTCAATTTCAACCTGTATTATCTGCTTTATGGGAGGCCTTCCTACGTACCTACCTCCATCCTTACGTAAAAAATATTAAATGTCACCCATTGTACTATATTTATGTCTATAATTTATATGGTGTACATAATAAAGAGTATTCTATTCTATTTTATTAAATTAACCTTCAAAAATAATCTCTAAACCACCTTATTAAAATTCATAGTATTTACAAGCACTTTTGTTTAAAAGTGATTCATAGGTCCTGGGGTCGATCAGTCAGAAAGTTATACTTGCAATCATATTAAAGAGTTTAAAGCAGTTTAAATAATTAAACCGCATGGCTAGAGCAAGATTTCTAAAGGATGTAGGTCATAGATATGTGATGTAGGTAATGCCGAAATACCTATCGCAAAAGAAAGCGCATGCGCACAGTGTGTATGGTCAAAGAATGATTAATGTTGGTCAAGTTGTTTCGGCATGAAGAAGTCACTGTCAGATTAATTGACAAATAGGTAAATATACTATACATAAGTGTTTTTTTTTTAATGTTACTGGATTTCTTTTTTTCTATTCTGCTAACATTATTTATTGCCACTTCATAAAAAGTTGTCGTTTATGGGTATAAGATGAGAACAAACACCAAATAAAAACTTAAAACATAGGGAAAGAACTCTTTAAAGTCCTTGAAATTAAAAAAATAGCAGCCGGTCTATTCTGTAAAACTCTCATAGTGGAAACATAGGTGAAGTGAGCCCATCCAATACCCAATTCAAGTGCGGTGCCTCTAATCAGACCATGCCCCACTTGCTGGAGTTCCCTAAGTGCCCGTTTACCTGCACCTTGGATGACTTAATGAATGCTACTTGATGGCGCAATCACCGTAGCCACCTACTGGGCTTTCTTTTTTGTGGATGGGAAATCATCAAATGACTCCTCCCGCTCTGGGTGGAGCGGTAGGGAGTGTCAGACTCTTACTGACTAAAACCCACCCGTGTTCCTTCCTTAGCCCTTTATGTTCCGGGACCCTTTCGGACAATCTCGCTGACACCTACTGGGCTCAAACAATATAAAATAGCGAAGAAGAGTACCATCGACACGAAAAGAAAAAGAAGCCTAAAATGAGCTGTCATGCCATCTGATGCTAAGGATTGACACAATTGACAGCTCATTTCACCTAAGACTCGGTGAGATTTTTACAGAATAGCACTACAGATGTAAAACAATATAAAGTAACAAAAGACTTGGCTTTAGGATTAAAAAAAAAATAAAAGACAGAGCACCTACATTCCAAATTAGAAAAAAAAAACTCGATAAACATAAACAAACCCACAATAACCAACAGAATATTCATATCGATATTCCCAACCGAATACCGATCGATCGATTCATGGGTTGCCATCGTTAAAATTGTTTTAAATGCATAACAAGTTGTGACACTTTCGCGCGGGAGAAAGTGGACGCGTTCAAAGTGGCTCGTAATTAACAACCTCGAGTTTTTTGACTCGCTTCCTTATGTGATTTGTATAAAATATCGATAATGGGAGCAGTTTATTTTGATTGAAAGATCCTGTTTTCATTAAAACTGCGAATTGGTGATGGATGCAATAATGTTTCTTAGGAGAAAATGTTAAACAAAAAATTATTGTTTATTGGTTGTACAGGAGGTTTTGTAATTCGCCACTAGATGGCAATAGTGTTATAAAAATATAATCTTGATCAGTAAAATCACCATCTGCCGAGCCTTTTCTGGACTGGAGGCAGACCTCAGTATAGTTAGGTCTGCTTCCAGTCTAACCGGATGCAACTGAATACCAGTATTTTATTTATATGGAACGACTGCCTGTCTGACCTCTACTACCCAATAACTGGGTAATCTTGATTAATAAAATAACAATTATTTTAGACCTTGCCAACCTACCTACCATCACCTTGGATACCTTACGTCGGATATGTTTTTATTATTGAAACTCTTCATACGAGTATAATAGTACCTCTGTCACCGATTGTACCTGCTCGATTTGTACCTAACAATAAAATATTTTCAAACTCTCTGTCTATAAAAAAAGTGTGGAAAGTTGACTATTTTAATGATTTAGGCAAAGCAAATGCTTTTCAACGTCAAAATCGAAAAACCACAAACAGTTAAACAGCAATAATTTCCAAATAAAGATGCACCTAACACCTCATGAGTTATTCATAGTCTAGTCATACAAAAAAGCGTACAACGGCACTTACACGCTTTTGGCACACCAATGTTACGCAAGGGCAAAAAACCCAAACATTCACGGCCCACGGCTGACGATTGACCACTCAACTGGCCAGTAGTGGCCAGTCATGGTCAGGCGATCTGTAACATCGAATGCACACTTTAGGACATATTTTTAATATGCCAAATGCAGTTTGAACGACGAGTAAAACATAATGCGTATCACTCCGTCACAAAGCAATCACGAGAAATACATACACTCGAAAAACATAACCCTCCTTCTGGCGCAGTCGGGTAATAAACATTAGCCACTGGCAAAATCATGGTCAGCAACTGTTGCATTGGAATCCACGCTTCGGGAGATTGCTGATTGATATTTAATTGCAGACAGACAGACAGATGCTGTAAATAAAATGTTCGTGAGTGAAACGATAGCTCGTGTATATAATAATAAAGAACAGAACGGATATTGCATAATCAGCCTAAAACGTTCACGGCTGGGACAGAGACCTCTCTGTGAGAAGGAAGGGGACGTAATCCACCACGTGCGCTCGTTCCACTAAAATCCCCTAGACTCAACGTTCCACTACGATCCCCTATGCTGAGGATTCTCTAATTACTAATAAATGCTATTCCTTTATAGTCCCTTCTAAATAAAAACGCCACTCACATAATAACAATATGTGGCCCCAATGCGGGTTGGTGGATCTCACGTGTATTCATATCTTTTGGTTTTAGGACATGCCGGTTTCCTATGTTTTCCTTCACCATTTTGAGAGCAGTGGTGATGAAATTATTAACACAAAGTAAAGTGCCTACCTGGGTTCGAACCCATGACCTAAAACTGTAAAAGTAGGGGCCGATAATATCACTGAGCCACCACTGCTTCAATTAAAGTTAGAATAGAAGGATATCAAGGAGAGTAGGTCAAACTTGACAAGAAGTCGGACAAGTCACCGATACGGCTTCGGTGGAGGAATTTAACAAAATAAAGAAAGCCCGCAATACAATATCTCATTCATGATTGATAAAAATTCAGACACAAACCTCAAGGCCCAAAAAGACACAACAGAGCACAACAACAACAACACAACAACTGTTGGAGCCATTTCACTTATAAACACACTTCTAGGACTTTATTGTTTTGGAATAAGATTTATAATCCAAGCTCTTAAATTCAAACATAATCTATAGCTTACCGTTAGCTCTACAAAGCGACAGAATCCATTAATGTTAACAACCTGACCTGGTTACGTCATTGAATTCACAACAATCGATGTTGAGCCCTTCATAACGGAGTCTCTTGCACCTGATGGCTGACACAATTACGATCAGGTCAGAATCGATCCGGTATTCCGGTCCCCAGAGACTCAAACCGTTAGCTTTTATTAAATCTGTATTACTTTTTTGCCAGGCAACAGTATTGCTGCCCTGCTGGTCTGGAATGTCAGTCATGGACTTCCGTAATTAATGTCGTGTCGGCTCTACCACCATCTTTTATGATCTGAGGCTCTTTTCTTGAATTCGATTTAACTGTGTCCTAAACTTCATTCCTGTAATGGATATTTTTCTATTCACCCTCAAATATTTCATCTTTCTTTACCTTGTAATCCAATGTTTTTATTCAATTTTCTTTGGCATCAAACAATATGTAACGGTCATGTTTATTTACTGGTCATTTTGCAACTATACTATGCTATGCAGTGCGACAATGCTAGTAGCTAATAAAGATCAATTTCGCAAAACACGTATTTATTCGTTTCTAACTGACAGGTGTAAACCGTGTAAAGAACGCATTCTCTTGTCGGCCGAACTGTAGACATTTCAATCAGCCCCCTTATTCACAAACACTCGATATGCTTCCGTATCGTATCGAACATTAATCATTGTTATCGTAGGAGTCTTCTCAACGCTGTTTACAAGTCCAAAACCCGAAAATTTTGTCAGTTTAAATCAAATAGACGCCCGCTATTCTTCCAACAGCTATTTGCTGTTGAGGGGAAGTCAAATCAGGTTATCGAAATGTCAGGTTTTCGATACGATAGCCTGTCGCATGGTTTTGAATCAGGGCTCAGTTTAGCTTCATATCAGTGCCCTATAACAATGTGATACAGATGCACCTGAAGTCAATCATTCACGGACGGACAAGATCTCGTGCCGAGAACAATCGTAGGTCACGGGCTCACGGCCGAAGCCCTCCGGCTAACGGAACGATGCGCCAGACATTTGACATAGTTACCGGATTCTTATCTCGTCTGGCTATTGATCATCCAGTTTTAATGAATTCTATGGTAATGTCTCTGTAAAGATATTATCTATCTGTAATTTGCAACCGGAAAGTGTTTTAGCAAGCAATTATTTTCAACTAGCTGCGCCCCGCGGTTTCACCCGCACAAGTTTCGATCCCGTTAGAATATCGGGATAAAAAGTATCCTATGTCCTTTCCTGGGACTCAAACTATCTCTATACCAAATTTCATCGAAATCGGTTCAGCGGCTTAGGCGTGAAAAGGTAACACACAGACAGACAGACAGAGTTACTTTCGAATTTATAATATTGGTATGGATTCTATTGATTGCCTGTAGTGGAATGATCATTTCATTGTTTGTGTTTGTATGAACATGAATAATTAACTACTTCTACACATGTGAAAGTAAAGCATTCATAGATTCTTGACCTACGTGAACGTATTTATATTAGAAGAAGCTTTTAAAATCCTGTTCCAACCATTTGTGTTCCCAATACTTCGGTTTACGGTAACGCCAATGCACATTGGAACCTCAATTCTGATTCTGACACACATACAACCGGTACAATTGTGGCCAATGCACGAGTAATGCCTCCTGTTCAATGCAAAGAGCTTGATCCGTTAGGGCTCGTACACAACATATAGCTGCGTTTTTACTAGATCCGTTTTAACGGATCAGAATTGGCCGGAGTGACATTTGACGTTCAAAAGTGCCTTTTGACGTTCAAAAGTGCCTTTTATGTGCCTATTTGAAATAAATGCTTTGACTTTGACTTTGACTTTGACATGATTACTGAATCCGGAATACTGTTTTGTGTGTGAACTCGCTCATACCTACAACTACATACGCCATCAAATAACGGACCTGTAAAACGGATCGCTATGTGTACGAGCCCTTAGTCCGTAATGACGCTGAAAGGAATCTTATGCTGGGTATAGACTGGTGATTACCGATGGTCCCGGCTGTCATTCGTTGATATTTGACAGTCGTTACGGCTACTTAGAAACCGAAAAGTCTGACATCCAGGCTTAGCAAGGGCTATCATGTTGTACCCAGTAAATAGGTTGGGAAGGTTAGATAGGCAGTCGCTCCATGTAAAATACTAGCATTCAGCTGCTTCCGGTTAGACTGGAAGCTGACCTGAATATAGTTGGGAATAAGCGAGGCAGATTGATTGAGATTGGTGAAATGTACATGAAATGGAACACAAAGAACCATCAAAGACTTTGCTGAGACTTTGTTGTTTTGTTTTTGTTTCTTATTTGTATTTGTAATTATATGTACGTGATTACTAGTATATTTATTTATAAGTATGTATTAGGTATGTAGGCTCTCATAAGGGTGAAGGAAAACATCGTGAGGAAACCGGCATGTCCTAGAACCAAAAATTCGAAGACATGTGACATCTACCAACCCGCACTGGGCCCGCGTGGTGGATTACGGCCCACTCCCTCTCACAGAGAGGAGGCCTGTGTCCCAGCAGTGGGAACATTATAGGCTGATTATGCGTATATTAGGTATGTTGAAAATGTGTGTACTCCCCGTCACTTTTCCCTAAGGGTTCATTAGAAAACCAGCGTCAGACAGCATCTGTCTGGCATTAATGCTGAAATGAACCTTTTTGACGCAGCCGTGAGGCACACACTATTGTTGTCTGAAACATTATTTTTTATTATTTTTTATTAATTTTGTATTTTTGTGTTTCAAGAACTGTGTCCAAATAAACATTTTTCTTTCTTTTCTTTCTTTCAAAGAACCGTCCTTTGTGACATGAAATGTAACACAACAACTAGGCGAATTTGTAACAAGTGTGTTTTTAAATATATTAAGTTTCTCCAATCTGTAGGTACCCGGCATTTAAAAAATAAGCCCAGATAACAATATAATCACACTATCACATCACACTAATACGAGTATTATAAAGGCGAAACTTTGTGTGTGTGTTTATATGTTTGTTACTTCTTCACGCTCAAACGGCTGGACCAATTTTGATAAAATTTTGCATAGAGGTAGTCGACACTCTGGATTAACATATAGGTTACTTTTTATCCCGATATTCCCACGGGATCGACATTTACGCGGGTGAAACCGCGGGGCGCATCTAGTAATATTACAAATGCGAAGGTGTGTCTGTCTGTTACCTCTTCACGCTTAAACCGCTAAACCGATATTGATGAAATTTGGCATAGAGATAGTTTGAGTCTCAGGAAAGGATATAGGATAGTTTTTATCCCGATATTTTCACGGTATCGACATTTACGCGGGTGAAACCACGGGGCGCAGCTAGTGTTATATATTTCCAAGTGAAATACCAAAGCCGGTCGTACTCGTAGAAGTAAAGATATTAATAAAGGAAGTTTTCACAACCATATATGCTGTAATTATGATTAGACCTTCATAAGTGTTGGTATTTTAATCGTTTTGTTTTATATGCAAAGCACAGACACACTCACACGTCCGCTGCAGTGCACATTACAAATATTAATGATATCAAATTACTAATCAACCTTCAATATACCCTTTCTACTAGTTCAAAAATTTTGAATTAAATGCTTTTGTATTAAGACACTGTTCTGAAAAAAAAAAATGTTTATTGCATTTACATACAAAGGAAAATCGCATTAGATGGAGATCACCTTTTAAACAAGAAGATGCTTGTGTTAGGTGAACTCCGCTCTTTCACTTATCATTATAATAAGTATGCAATTGAAAAACCAAAAAAATTTAATAAAAATAAAAAATTAGGAATCGTAATTGGGGTTTCGGAATCTGTAATAAGATTTAGGACGTTTAGGACTCGAATTACCCAGTCAGGACGCTTCCAGTCTTGTTTTGACTAGCTCTCACTTAGCACTTTCGACTCCATCCACTTTTCATAAAGCTGATATGCCATATTGCCCTGCATAATTATTGCAAGTTGACCCTCGAGGAGGGTTTTCCGCACGTTTTTTTTTTCATTATGTTCCCACTGCTGGGACACAGGCCTCCTCTCGATGAGAGGGAGTGGGTCGTAACCGTAATCCACCACGCGGGCCCAGTGCGGGTTTTTAGATGTCACATGTCTTCGAATGTTTGGTTGTAGGACATGCCGGTTTCCTCAAGATGTTTTCTTTCACCGTTTTGAGAGTAGCGGTGGTGAAATAATTTACACAAAGTAAAGCACCTGTTTCCGTGACCTCATCGCGGCAATAGGCGGGAGCGATCTCTCGCTCCCGGCCGTCGTTCAATCGATGGTCGAGAGTGGGAGCGCATGGGAATGAGTTGCCTCCTTTTGCGAGGATGTCATGTCTGCAAAGGAGGCGGCCGAGTGGTAGAGAGAAGCCGCATCCCCTCTTCCCTCCCGCAGGAGACGCACCGGGCGCCCGAGAAGGGCGCAAAACGATCTGCGACCTCCATGAGAGGTGGCTTGCGGTCGGCGGACTAGGGGCGTCCGTCGTCCGATCAGACAGGCCCGAGTTGGCGCTGCAGTTCCACGCGCGCCACTCGAGAGTGGGTGCGGCCATATAGGAATGGGCGCACGGGGAGGTGGGACCCTCTGAGGAACAGCGGGTCGAGGCCTGTCGGGGGAGCGGTGAATGCTGTTGCGAATCCCGCACCCCCGGCCATAGGTAGAGGTGGAACACCGCGGTGGTTTTAGCCGGTAAGAGTCCGGCACGCCCCTCTGTCACCCCCACGATAGAGGAAGTCCATGAGGATTTCCACCGCGAGAAAAAAAAGAAAAGGGTTCGAACCTACGACCTCTAACTCGTAAGTCGCGGCCGTTACCACTGGGCTACTAAATAACTGCTCCCCGCACTAAGTAATAATTATATTATAATAAGCCTTTTATGGAAGAAGACGTTTGTTCTTGATGGCCACAACTCCTTACTCTTAAGATAATAGTGTTATAAAATTAAAAAGTTTCATTTGGCACCCAAGGCTACACCACATCGCCATTAATTTAGTCTTTGCGGTTATTAGCTTGAGTTTTTCGTAACATATGATCGTAAATAGATAATTCAGACAAAAATTCCATTATTTTTCATAGATTATTTTTTGGTATTTTACTATCACCGGTCATGGTTGACTGATGACATTCTAAAGATATCTAATGTTTATTTGGTAAACGTTTCAAAATTCTAAGTGCGATACGCAATTTTTTTGTAGGTTTTTGTGACTTAATCGCTTGCAAACAAAAGTAAAAGTAAAGTAAAGTAAGGGAAGGTTCACATCTGACGGAAGATGCGTCGGGCGTAACATCGATTGCGTCTATTTATTCGCTCGACGCACTAACGCATCATCGGTTGAGTGTGAACGGTCAAGTGTTTGCTATACATTTTGTCTGTTCTGGCGTTACGCGACCGATAATACGCGACGCATCTTCCGTCAGATGTGAACCTTCCCTAAAATCGTTTATTTCATATTTCAAAATTACAGTATGTAGGTATTGTTGGTCCCAAAATTAGCACAGCCTGTGTCTTGGGCACCATTACAGTGGTACAAAATTTTTATAATTTTGTACGAAATATTAAGCTAGTTAGCCACATCGGGATAGTACTTTAAGTATTCTGTGCTACAAGTCTAAATTTACATACAAATAGACTTACTAATAATTAAGAGAAAGCTGAGATCAACAAATGAAATAAAAATACAGTAGCCACATCGGAACTATAAGTCTAAATGTACACAGTAAAAATGATTTTGTTTATTCATACGATTGACAGGAGTACCTATGATAATAGTGAATAGGTATTCCAGAAATACACAAATAGTCCATTTAGTGCATAAAAATCTAATCTTGAAAACTAAGGTGAGCAGTGAGCTATCAATAGTGTCAACCCCTAGCATCGAGCTGATAGATAGCTCACTTCAAGCTAACTTCACTTATGTTTTCACGTGAGATTTTTACAGATAGGCTATCAGGCTAGGATAGAAAGCAAGACAAGTAATATCCTCACTTGGCACATTAAAAAACGAGGATAGTTGTCTAAACACGAGGCTAGAGTGACTACCTTGCTACTTTATTAGTACTACTAGCTGCTTACCGCGACTTCGTCCGCGTGAAATCCTACCGTAACTAATATTAAAAACTAGCTGCGCCCCACGGTTTCACCCGCATAAGTCTCGATCCCGTGGGAATATCGGGATAAAAAGTATCCTATGTCCTTTCCCGGGACTCAAACTATCTCTATACCAAATTTCATATATAATATAAAAAAAAAAAAGAAAAAAAGTGTTGTTCCTGAGGAAAACAACAATATACGTGGCACCATATATTATCATAATAACGTTATTATTGTTTTCCTTGGGAACAGCACTTTTATCGGGATGAAAGGTACTCTATGTCCGTTTCTGTACACCTGACAACATATATGCAAAATTTCAGGACGATCGGTTCAGTGGTTTAGGCGTGAAAAGGTAACAAACGAACAACAAAACTTACTTTCGCATTTATAATATTAGTTAGGATTTAGCTATCCCCTCTTGAATTAGTCCTGTGTATCTGGGATATTAGCCAAGAAGGTTGTTCTAAAAACGAAAAGATTCCTTGGGTTACCATTATTGACGTGTAATGTCATTTCCAACGAGTTCCTGCGGCCTTCACAAGGTCGTCGGTCCACCTTGTGGGAAGCCTTCCAATGCTACGCCTTCCGGTACGCGGTCGCCACTCCAGAACCTTTCGGCCCCATCGGCCATCTGTTCTGCGAGCAATGTGCCCTGCCCACTGCCACTTAAGTTTGGCAATTCTTCGGGCTATGTAGGTTACCTTGGTTCTCCTGCGGATCTCTTCAGTTCTGATTCGATCCCGCAGGGACACTCCAAGCATAGCTCTCTCCATTGCCCTTTGGGTGACTTTCAGCCTTCTAATAAGGCCCATTGTGAGCGACCACGTTTCAGTGCCATATGTCATCACTGGCAACACGCACTGGTCAAAGACTTTCGTCTTGAGACACTGCGGTATGTGGAACGAGAAGATATTGGATGCGAGAAACACAAAACCGGTCGAAGTGGAGGTGCTTGGGGGAGGCCTATGTCCAGCAGTGGACGTCTTTCGGCTGAAATGATGATGATGAATGTCATTTACGAATGATCATTCGTCATCTACTACATTACAGTCTTGCTTTTAGAGGTAGGCTCAAATATACTGTAAAACTAGTTAGATTGACCATATCCAGTCTGACCCTAGTTACAATTTAGGTACCAATGGATGTTATTTACCAATCTGCACCAAAACAGCTTAGTTTATAATGCACGTTTAATTTTATTAGGAAACTAAGCAAAACAGCTGTAGATCCGCACAATTAGGTAAATCCAAATCGACAGCACGATTAGGTAATTCCTTCCTGAAATTATTTTATATTAATTAACAGCAATTTGTACCCTGATTGCTGACAAATTATTAACAATCCGCAAATGCGCTCTATTTTGCAATGTGCAATAACTAATTATTATACCTATCTAAATTAGTTTAGATGGGTTGTTCCACTGCGCTCCAAAACCCATTGTTCTCATAATTTTAATGTTCATTTCCCCGACTCTAAAAATCTGCAAGAACAGATGCCAGCATATCAAGCTACCCGAAACTGTCAAAATTTCCCAATCAAAGTTGAACCTTATGCTGTAGCGATAAAGTTGAAAATCTATTAAAGTAATTTGACAGATTGTAGTAGATTGATGTGCTGCCGTCTGTACATCATAATCAGCCTATAGTAACAGCTTGGAGTTTGGAAGTTGGTGTAGTGATACCACCGTGTCTAGGAAAAGCACGTTGAGCCGTTGGTCCTGCGTCTGGTCTCACCATGGTCGCGTCGGATTGCCGCCCCATCAGACTATGAGAGTGAAGGAACTGAGAGTGCACCTGTGTTTGTGCCCAGACATTTGTGCACTATAATATCTCCTTCATACTTGGCTAATCTCCGTTGATAATGGCCGCCGTGACCGAAATTCAGTCAGGAAGATGTTATTCTTTCTTTTATCGTATCTCATTTCTATTATTCTCCTGCGCATCACCCAATTTATTTGAAGTCGGCGCAACATGTATTGTATGAATGTACATATTATACTTGCTAAATTAAACACGCCCACTCTCAATAAAAAAAAAACAGTCTGTGAGTACCGACAGAAGTGAAAAAAAAACACAAACAGAATACTTTGGCATCACTCACTGACATATCCGATACAGATTAAAACCGAGTACATCCCGAGGACAGCCGAACACATCCGAAGCGGTGTCGTTACAGTAACAGTGGCGCGAATTCAATGATTTTTTTTCCCATTTCAAAAAATGCCCAACCCATCTAAAGAAGTTTTCACTTCAAAAATCTCTCGGAAGTCGGTGTCGTTAATTCCGCATTTTCGTTTTTTGACACCGACTTCCGAAATTAAAGTTATTTATCACTTTGTAGTGTTTTTTTTTTAAGTCGGTTGTTTTTTTTTTTTTGTAAAAAAGTTTTTATTTTTCACTTTTTAGTGGTAACTACCCCACAAAAAAGTAAACAAAAAGATCGTTAATGTAGACAATGTAGGTACATTTTTAGATTTTGTTGATTTTTCAAAAACCGCTTGTCCGATTTCGATAAAATTTTCATGGAACCATTTGGGAACCTTTCCAACAAAAGAAAAAATTTCCAAATCGGTCCAGGCGTCTTCGAGAAATCGGGGAACATACATAAAAAAAAAGATTCCGACGAATTGAGAACCTCCTCCTTTTTTTGAAGTCGGTTAAAAACCAGTAGTATACAGCCAGGGTCGGTGTGCTAGCTCATTTCTCTGTGTCCACTGACGCGTTACAATATCTAGTCGTAACGTACCGTTGCGTTACGGACTTGCGTGTAACTAGACGGGCGTTATCGTTGTAATTACTTTTTTGTGAGACTGTGCTTTGTTGAATGTGTTAGGATAGTGTCCGTGAATTTATTATTGGTCCCCTATAAAATGTGCCGTGCTCTTGGCATAATTATGTGTCCTCTACAGGATGATGGGATCTCGATACTGACCTACATTAGAGGAACTATAGTTGTAGCCCCACATTTAATTATTATCTACACTAATATTCATTATAAAGAGGTAGAGTTTGTTAGTTGGGATGTAGGAGGTTATCTCCGAAACTCCTCATCCAATTTCAAGATTTTTTTCACTGATGGAAATCTACACTATTGCCGAGTAAGTACTATAGGATATTTTATGGTATAATTGGCTTCGACGCGGACGGAGTCGCGGGCAAAAGCTAATAATAAATAAAACAGACGCACACATTTACCTTGTAACTGAAGTTAACATTCTGAAGTCCATCCGTAACCATACATAAATGTATGTATGTATGTTATGGCGCAATTCATACACATATTACGTGCACTGGCGTTACTTGAAATGCAACCGGTAACCTCGAAACTTTGACGTCTCAGATTTTTATTAAAATACATTAATATTTCGTAACTGTGAATAAAAATGAATAAAACGTGATTAGAATTAAAACACAATTAAAACTATTCGTTAACTTCGGTGCTGTGGGTTATCCTTTTCTACAAATCTTTTACTTTTTGAAGAACATTCTTGGGTTGTTAACGCGGTAAGTTTACATAATATGTAAAAATTGTTATTTATTTAAAAAAAATATTTTATAAACCTTTTGCTGTTCCCTAAAAAGTCCGTAATTTCACCTTAGCTTTAAGTCAAACATCTCTAAATATTATGGAACGCAAAGAAAGATTTATATGAATTTGAATATAATATAATATGAGGCCGTGCAACCAGTAGGTACAAGCTCTAACTCCGAAACTAATCGGGTAATCCTAAAACATACACGTTAGTAAAACCAAAACCTAATATAAGTTGCTTTACAAAAAGTAACTCTAAAAAAAGACGGGTTGCACTCCGGGAGTGCCGGCAGAAGTGAAAACTTGAATATTAACGTTGAAATAAATCAACTATTAATTGAATTAATATAACTCGTTTTCTTTCGCTATTTCTTCGTCACTTTTTACATTAATAGATGCACTTTGTTCAATTTCCATATTTTAAACACTTTATATACACGAATTTTACGAATACACAGCAGTGTGGCCACTACACAGACGGTCGAGCCATCAGCTGTCACCATCCATGGATGCGCGTGGCACGCTGTAACATAAACACACACGAACATTCGCGCAAGCGCCCTGCGCCGCCTAAACGAAACAGCAGGCATACATTTTTGCCGCGCCGTAGAAAGAGAGGAGGATACTTCCTCTCCTATGCCGCGCCGGCTGTCTACTCTCCATCCGTCTTACGAATTTTCGATCAGGTCACGTGTCCTGACGGTCACGTGTCCTGACGCGAGTTTAACATTTTTTACCCATTACAAAAAGTGTACAACGCCGCTAAAGAAGTTTTCACTTCAATAAAACGGACTTGTTCATGATAATTTAAATCTATTTTTAATAACCTCTCTACTTATTACAAGAAAAACTATTGCGTGACGATAAGTGGTATCAAATAAAACTATAACAACGTCTCCCCGATTATATACCTACCTACCTTTCTCTATTATAAACATATATTTGGGTCAACGTACACCTAAATTGGTGTACCTACGTAAGTTTGGTTGGGTTTCAGCAAAATCGTATTACGAAAGCTTTGCGACTTCATATATTTAAACTTATACAAAAATCAATCAAAATCGAAAGTCATTTATTTCAATTAGGCTGAGAATCAGCACTTTTCCGAGTCCCTCAAAACGTCCGCCCTTCATACGAAACTGTACCCTATTATTTTATTACTTGATTCAGGTACCACCTAGCTCAGGAGTCAGGGCTTCAAATTATAATGTGACATCCTTTTTCATTTAATTATCTAAATAAAACTGATTTATTATTATTTTTTTATTAATCTTCTTCTTCTATAAAGAAGAGCAAAAGTACCTAAACTTGATTTAGACTGGTTATAAATATTGAATTTAAATTGCGTTTCGTGTTAATTTCCTGTTATTAATTGAAGACCTATACTAATTCTAACACCAATCATTCGTATCAAATGTCAGAAATGATGTTAATCTATCTAATTACCTTCGATGTATTAATATAAATACATATATAAATACTTTTTTTAATTTACTTAAAGTTGTATATTGCGACACTCATAAATTAATAATTATATTTTTACTGCTGATACGGCAAATGACGTTAATAGAATCTGGCAATAAAATAACACGTTCATCTGTAAAGTAAAGTAAAAATGTTACATTGGTAAATAAGTGGGTGTATTTGCGGCCAAAAACTTGTATAAGGAGCAAGGTCTCACAGAACGAGATCGCAATCTGCGACTGCCACCAAACTAAGTATGTGTATAATTATTTAACTATGTCTTCAAGCATCTATAAAAACTTAACAGGTTTTAAATTGTTTGATTGAATTCTGACTATAAGTTCTAGGTCACTAGGTCGAAATCGAAACATAGTGGTCTTGATTTTAGAGTTCTTATTTTATCTGTCATCTAAATACCAATTAAGCTAAAGAGTTTGTTTTGTTTTTTGCCCGACTGCGGCGAAGCCCAAAAGGAGGGTTATGTGTTTGACCCGTGCATTAGGTATGTATGCATGTCCGTTTCTTTGTTACCTCGTAACTCCTAAACGAATGAACGGATTTTTTTGTATGTTTGTTTGAACGCGCTAATCTTGATTCTTTTTTTCTTTCTAAATTCATTAACCCAAGGCAATTTAACATCACGCTACGTACTTTACTACTATTACTTAATATTTATATTATAAATTAACAAATAAAATATATTACTTAATAAATTATTTGTAAGACAAAATTAAAACCTAACTTAACTAAAACTCAGTTAATTATTTTAACCGCTCTATTTAATTAAGGATGCCATAAGCTGAAAAAGATATAACGCACAAAATAAAACTAAATATTGGCTGTGTAGTGGAAAGATGAATTTACTGCTTGTATACCAAATAGCTTGTTCGACCGTACCTATGCCAAAAACATTGTGGTAAAATCTCCAATGTCGGTTAGTATAGTGAACATTGACGCACCATTATGTCAAAACAAATCCATCTAAATTGCCTCACAGTCTCGCAGATCACAAATCACACGAGCGATTAAACGAACATTATCTGTTAAACGCAACCTTGTCTTCGAATATCCGATGTCTGTGGTAATGGGAAACGATATTTCATACGGTACTTACACTAAGGGAAAAGGCTAGGCAGATGATGATGATGATGATATAATTTTGCCCGAAACTCTGACAACCAGTCTTACCAAGGGGTATCGTATTACCCATTAGGTAATTGGGTTGTGGTGGTCAGATAGGCAGTCGCTCCATATCAAATACTGGTATTCAGCTGCATCTGGTTAGACTGGAAGCCGACCCCAACTTAGTAGGGATAAAGCTAGGCAGATGATGAGTTTCTACCTACCCCCTGCAGTGGCGTGCATTGCATATAGGCATATAAGCAGTGCCTATCTCGATATACCAACATAAGCCTATCAATTACATTTTAGCGTGTGTGCGGTGTGCCCCACAATTAAGAAACTCACTAAATTATCATACCTAACAAAAAACAAAATCTTCATACAAACACGCGCGGCAGTAGGCAGTCGCCGGACGGCCTACTCGGCTCCCATACTATTCGCATATTGTCATTGGTCTTTACTCGTTCAAGTTAATACGACAAAATTAAAAATACGTACGTCTCACGCGTAATACCATGACGTTCGACCTTCGCAATTTATCACCCTTAAGAAGCCATGCCTACTCAAATAACCACACTATTTTTTTTTCTTCTGATTTGTGACTGCGTTTGCCTACACTAGACCCGGCCTAGTGCCTACCTATTCTGAAAACCAATACACGCCACTGACCCCCAGTGGAAGTTTCGGAATACAAAAACTCCATATTGATATACTTACTTGCTTAGGTTTTAATTTTATCAATCTTATATAATTATTTCGGAGTAGGTGCCACAATAATCACCTGTTTCTGATGCTGACTGTACTAGTTGGAGAGTTAGAGACGTTTGTATCAGAATTACTTGGAAATTGTAAGAGTTAATTGAAGGAAATGGATAGATTATGGTGCTCTGATGGGAACACATTGCATTCCATTTTCACATAAGATCGTAACAGGTCTATTTATAATTCTAGTTAGTAAAAGACTTCATGCTTTGAAAGCCAAGATGACTAATTGTTCACAAACTTGTTATTCTTGTAGCAACATCTATTATCTATACTAGATGTAAGGAGGTCTAGTAATTTTCAGTTCTGTCAAAAGTCAACACTTGATCCTCCTTCTTTAATTAAAACATCACGCTTTGAGACGGGGCAGTGTACAGACGCCAGCACATCAACCTCCCCGAAACTGTCAGATTTTCCCAATCAACTTTGAACCTTATGCTTTAGTGATAAAGTTGAAAATCTATTAAAGAAATTTGACAGATTGTAGTAAGTTGACGTTATAGCTACAGGAAAACGTTCTTAGGAGACTGTCCTTTACTTTTTGAGTGATTGTTAACTGCATTCACATATTTTGGATAAATATACATTGGGACACTTTGTCCTTGTAGCATCAGTAACATTTTTTTACATGTAGTGTAGCCTAAACCCCGAAAATTCTAGTTATTTAAATCACCTTGAACATGTTTTTCAAATAGTATGTTATTCCCACTGCTGGGACACAGGCCTCCCCTATTCGAGAGGGAGTGGGCTATAATCTACCACGCGGGCCCAGTGCGGATTGGTAGATGTCACATATCCTTGAATTTTTGGTTCTAGGACATGCCGGTGTCCTCACAATGTTTTCCGTCACCGTTTTGAGAGCATAAGTGATGAAATAATGTACACAAAGTAAAGCGCCTGTCTGGGTTCGAACCTACGACCTACAACTTGTAAGTCGCGGCCGTTACCACTGGGCCACCACTGCTCTCCTATCCTACCTAACCTACGAGTATCTACCTGTTCGTGTGAAAATATTGAACAACAAATTGCAAATGCTTGCTCAAAGTAATAATATTTATTTTTAAACATCAACACTTATAAACAGAGAATATTGACAGCAGTCATTAATTGCGCACTCGCTTGTAATTACCTAATTACTCAGTAGGTAGCTATAGGGCCAATGTCATGTGTTATTTTAATTTTAACTTACACAATGTTTTTCGTAATACCTGACGATTATTTTACGAAATTTTTCAAATGTTTGGACTGCGTCGTTGGTCTATTGGTCTCAGGGCGCGTTCACACGAGCGCGATTTTTTGCGCGCGCGTCACCTACGCATCGCTCCCTCAAAAGAGAAGCATTTAATAGGCTAGTTTCCTAAAAAATTCTAATTAGTCCGTCAGTTAGATTATCGAAAAATAATGGACCCGTATTTTTTCTTTTGTCAATCAAACAAAAAATGGGGTCCATTATTTTTCGATAATCTAACTGACGGACTAATTAGAATTATTATTTTTTTAGCCAGGAAACTACCCTATTCCAATGTTTCTAAAGAGGGAGCGATGCGTACGCGAACGCCCGCGTATACAATCGCGCTTGTGTGGACGCGCCCTCAAGCGCTACTGCTGAGCAAGTTTTGGATTCGAATTCCAGTTCGAGCAAAGTGTTACTTATTGGTTTTTTATATCTAGAATTTCGCAGTAATAGTCTGGAGTCTAGATTTATACCCGGTTGATGGCAATAGGCTTGCCCCCATTACATGGGACTTAAACATAACTGTTGAAATGTGATGTACACCTCTAACCAAGCCTTCGGGGAAGCAAGTTGTGATGTTGTTATTTTTAAAACGTTTTGTCAAAGAATAGACGGTGTATCTACTAAGTACAGACGCCAGCACATCAAGCTACCTCCTTCTGCGAAGCAGTCATGCTAGCGAAGGAGGTGGCGGGATGGCTGAGGGAGAGAGCCTCACGTCCCAGCCGCCGCGGGAGACGCTCCGGGCGTCGGGAGCCGCGTGACGACTCCCGGCCACCGTAGGTGCGGGCCTGCGGACGGAGAGTAATGGGTAGCTCACCGTCCGATCAGGACCAGGCTCGTGACGGACGGCGCGTATGTGTTCCACGCGCGCTCAAAGAGATGTCAGCATAATGGAAGGGGCCTGTTAGGGCCGAAGCCTGCCGGGGTAGCGGGATTGTCCGAAAGGGTTACCGCTACCCCGGAACACAAAGGGCTACAAAAGCCCTCCTGATCAGAAGGTCTAAGTAGCAAAATGTCCAACAGCGCGAAATGTCTAATGAGCAGTAAGTCTAATTAGCAAAATGTCCATGTAGCAAAACGTCCAACTATCAAATGGTCTGTATAGCAGAACGTCTATTTAGCAAAAAGTCATTTTTAAAATGTGTACACTAATGATAGAAAGTAGAAAGTAAAAGTCAAAGGAACACTGATGGGTTTTAGTCAGTAAGAGTCTGAAACTCCCTCCCGCTCTGGGTGGAGCGGGAGGGAGCGGGAGGGGTCATTTGATGATTTCCCATCCAAAAAAAAAGCACATCAAGCTACTACAATCTGTCTTTTTTTAATAGATTTTCAACATTATCACTAAAGCATAAGGTTCAAAGTTGATTGGGAAAATTTGACAGTTTAGGGTAGTTTGATGTGCTGGCGTCTGTACTAACTTACCCACTGATTGTGAAATGTTTTGACATGAAATGCAACTAAAGAATGACCAAAATGGCGGTAATTTTGTAAAAAACACAATGAATTTAACGGTACGTAGGTAGTTTTAAATGTTGCCAGTAAGGTAAACCAGTATTAAATTGGGCTTTTTGTACAAAAAGTATACTCATAATGGTTTGACCTGACTTTTTTCTTTTCATGTTAAGCCAAAACGTAAGACTATAAGTACTTTTTTGTAGTAAGTAATTACTTTTTTTGCAAATCCATACAATTCGAAAGTAACTCTGTCTGTCTGTCTGTATATTACCTTTTCACGCCTAAACAGCTAAACCGATTTAGATGAAATTTGGTATAGAGATAGTTGGAGTCCCGGGAAAGGACATATGATACTTTTTAACCCGATATTCCCACGGGATCGAGACTTATGCGGGTGAAACCGCGGGGCGCAGCTAATATTTTATAATAAAAATATTGGAGCGTGAGAAGAACTGAAACAAACGAATTGACATTGAATTCAATTGGGTTGATAACTTGGTACTAGCAATATTATTCTGATCAAATCTCAGAATCGTTGGAAATTACTTAAATAACAGTTTTTAAATCTCACAAAATAACTTAATAATAGTTTTAATTAATTTATAATAATAAAAATAATTTTCTGTTAATTTCACTGTTGATCTTTTCAAAGAGAAGAGCAGAGGTGGTCATGTGGTAACGGTCCCGACGGAAAAGACGGTCGTGGGTTCGAACCCAAGCAAGCGCTTTACTCTGTATAATTTATTTCGTCACCACTGCTCTCTGAACAGTGAAGGAAAACATCGTAAGGAATCCGGCATGTCTTAGAACAAGAAATTCGAAGACACATGGCATCCATCAACCCGCGCTGGGCTATGGCCCACTCCCTCTCACAGAGAGGCGGCCTGTGTCCCAGCAGTGGGGACATTTGTAGCTGATTATGATTATTTCAAACTAGCTTCAGCCCGCGACTTCGTTCGCGTGAAACTTCTTGTTTCCCCCGAGCCACCCCGTCGTATCGCATCACCCGCCCGCGCTATCCCTTAACGTTCTCTTTGACTTTTTTTTGTTTTTGCTCGACTCCTAAGGGTCATAGCGTGATAAATTAAATAGCCTATAGCCTTCCTCAAAAATTGGGCTATCAAATGCAAGAAGAATTTTTCAAATCCGACTGGTAGTTCCAGAGATTGCCCCCTACATACAAACTTACAAATAAATTTTACCTCTTTATAATATTAGTATAGATGATTTGTGAGTGAAATACTAGAGTTATTTAATTTTATTTTGCTTTACGCTGTAAGTAGCTATCCAACCGTTAAAATACTTTTAAAATTAGACCATTTGATGGCCAACAAGATTCGAGCCCAAATGACTGAATGAAATATGTTTATCTCGACCATAACCTTGTCCTAGTTATCATTGACCACACATTACTTGATCGTAATTCTATAAATTACATTATTGATTGGATATTTCCGTAGTAATAGAGTGTAGTACGTAATGAAAATTTCTGATAATGTTCAGATAATGTGATATGTTTTGTTTTCATCATCATTATTTCAGCCGAAAGACGTCCACTGCTGGACATAGGCCTCCCCCAAGCACCTCCACTTCGACTGGTTTTGTGCTTCTCGCATCCAACGAGTTCCTGCGGCCTTCACAAGGTAGTCGGTCCATGTTGTGGGAGGCCTTCCAACGCTACGTCTTCCGGTACGCGGTCGCAATTCCAGAACCTTTCGGCCCCATCGGCCATATGTTCTGCGAGCAATGTGTGTTTTGTTTTACTTTTGAATTTATTGTTCAGTCGACCACGTAACCTTTTAACCTTGAACCGGCCTAGCGCAGTACGGAGTTTCAATTGATTTTGATGCCAGCAACCCGAATTAGGCCCGCATGGTGGATTTACTACACACTCCCTCTCACAGAGAGGAGGTCTGTATCCTAATAGTGGGAACATTATAGGCAGATGATGATGAGCTAAAAGGCCAGCTTATAATAATTGTTTTCTTACAACTGACCTACCCTACTGTAATATGTATCTTATTTCTATTCAATAATAATAATAATGATTCAGAAGGCAGTACTCCTCGATACGGCTTGCATTGTGAGGAGGTTCCTGTCTTTGGAGCCCTAACCACCGGTAGCTTGGACCCTGCTCCCGACACCGGCGGACTACTATTTTTTTTTAAGATTTATTTTTTAATTTTAATTTTTAAATATTTTTTAAGTAATATTTAAAAATGTAATTAAATATGTAAATAGATAAATAAACGAAGTAATAATAATAATAATTAGGGGGCAAATAATTATAATCTTTATTTTTCTCTCCTCACAAAGGTTCACATAGTTATAAACAGAGACAAGGATTTAATGATGGTTTAATTACCTTTGTCAAAAATTCGAGTAAAGTATTTCATCAGCAAACTAAACATTATAGGGATAACATAAATTCGCGCCTGTAAATCTCTAAGAGTTATGCAGACTTGTACCTATAGTAGGTACCCACATTTCGCCATTTATGTGTTTCCTATAATAAAAATATCACAATACAATTTGCATATCGATATTTTTGCGACAACAACTAAACTTGTTAATGACCATTATGATTGACATAATAATGAGTTCACTGCAACCGTTTCCGGGGGCCCATTATTGAGTGTGCAAGTCACCCCCTGTCATTTTATCCGTCTATATATAAAACATTGATCAGGCAGGGGTCATAGGTCTTCTATAGTTCTTGGTAACCAGTCCACTTCAGCCACCCAAACCGATAGTCCAACTTTTTATTTTTCAATATCCTGCAATAGTCCCACACGAACCGGGGGTTATCCTTGGGTGCACTTGCATACTGCATACAGGGATAATCGTCGGTTGGTGCCACATTTCATTAAAATTTTCAAAGGGGCCGCTGCGAGTTGGCTTCGGCCCCTCGGATGCCTTCCAATGGACCGGGACCGCATGGTCCCGAGATGTTTAAAACCAAAAAGTTCACTGTTATTGTATCCTGTTATGTTTGTATCAGCCTAACTTTTTATGCAACATTCGTACGTGTTAGGGTAGGAAATTACTTTTTAAATAATGTATTTATTTTAATACGGTCTTGACCTGGTTATTATATTATAACTCTCCTTAAGGTCAGGTTTTGCAAAAGCGGTTGTCACTTTATTTATAATTAACATTTGTTGTAATTAATTGGTAGCTAGCATCGTAGGCTAGATATTTATTTATTTATTCATTGGCTAATACTGATATATAAATTTATTTTCTTAGATAGCTTTTATACAGAAGCCCGAAACTCTGACAACCAGTCTTACCAAGGGGTATCGTATTACCCAGTAACTGGGTTGTGGAGGTCAGATAGACAGTCGCTCCATGTAGAATACTGGTATTCAGCTGCATCCGGTTAGACTGGAAGCCGACTCCAACATAGTTGAGAAAAGGCTAGGGAGATGATGATATTACCTATTTTTTTATTATTTTAAGCCTATGCTGTCCGATTGCAGGGCAAAGGCCTATCTTTCTCCTCTCCACTCCTCTTTGTCTTGAACAATATATCTTGTGATGCTGCTATACAGTTTGTGATGAAATTTGGTATAGAGATAGTTTGAGTCCCGGGAAAGGACACAGGATAGTTTTTATTCCGATATTCAAACGGGATCGACACTTATGCGGGTGAAACCGCGGGGCGCTGCTAGTAAACAATATAATGTATTGATTAAACTCTCCTCGTTATTTCTCTTCGTCATTCATCTCTGAACGTGTCAACAGGCTACAGCTAGTTAGGTGTTTGGTTATCTCATAGAGAAATTACATCCCGTGCCACGTAATTGAATAAAATAGGAACTAAAGAGTTTTCCGGTCTTTAGCTAGAGTGGACACATGGCAATGAAAGAGAAACATTGCAATTTAGAAAATTGTATACCGTACGCGGCTTCCTAAAGAACTCATTACTTCTGATGTAAGTAAATAAAATACACGCAGGCAAAGCCCTTTGCCTCATGCCAGTGGGCGTAATTGGAAAATCGATATGATAAATGCAGTCAACTGCTGGACATAATTATTGCCTTGCCCAATCAGAAATGAGGAGATCCGCAGGAGGACCAAGGTAACTGACATAGCCCGAAGAATTGTCAAACTTAAGTGGCAGTGGGTAGGGCACATTGCTCGCAGAATAGATGGCCGATAGGGCCGATAGGTTCTGGAGTGGCGACCGCGTACCGGAAGACGTAGCGTTGGAAGGCCTCCCACAAGGTGAACCGACGACCTTGTGAAGGCCGCAGGAACCCGTTGGAAACGAGAAGCACAGAACCGGTCAAAGTGGAGGTGCTTGGGGGAGGCCTATGTCCAGCAGTGGACGTCCTTCGGCTGAAATGATGATAATGATGAATCATAAATATTCTAGCAAACATTGAACTCCTGCATTGGTAATTGCCATAATCTACGCAATTTTATGTACTTAACTATTTCTTTAACATTGCCATTGTCACATACAAAGCCAACCGTTTAATAACAATTACTAAAAAATCATACATGTACAGTCAACAAAAGAGATAAATATGCAGGACCGTTGGATATAATTGAAGTTTAGTAAGAAAATGATGGATGTTGTCGACTGAAATTTAATTTGATAAGTGAACTGTTTGTTTTCTATTAGTAAAATTAATTTTTATTCGAGAACGTCAATACTAAGATTCAACTATATCCGACGATCCTGCATACTTATCTCTTTTGTTGACTGCACCTAATATTTCAGCATTTTCGAACGATTCCTAACTACTTACGACCATATTACCTCAGAACTACGAAACTTATAGTTTTCTTACAAAACAGCGACCTTCGAGAGTTGACACATTATGGATACTATTGATCATTAGCATTAGTCAATGCGTTGTGAAAGTTTTTTGTAACTTCACAAGGCTTATGATGAGATGCTAATTTATTATATATACTTATTGATGGAAATGATGGAAGAGCTGTTGAATTAGGGCCTTTTTACCCGACTGCGCCAGAAGGAGGGTTATGTTTTTCGAGAGTATGTATGTATTGTTTGTTTGTATAAATGTTTGGCACGATCTGTGGCCTGAACGGCTCGATGGATTTTAGCTTGAGAGGTGTCGTTAGATTCGTATTGACTGTGAAAGTGACACTGGGTATATCAAAATAAAAAAAAATCAAAATGGCGGATTTTTGGCGCCATAATTATTATGCCTTCAAAAAAATTTTTTTTTTCTCAAAACCTGTCGAGTGGGCTATCAAAATTAAGGGTTAAAGGTGATTACAAAAATATATGCAACTTATATGGTTAATAAAACTTGGAAGCAGGCGGGACCCATTTGAGTTTGAAACTACATATAATAATGCTATGGGCCCCGCCTGCTTCCAACTTTAATTTAATTTAAAATGGGCTTGTTTTTAGCTTTTCAGTTAGTTTTAGTATAAGGTTGCAGACAGGATTTTTATTTTTTTTAATTACTCTTTTTTATTTGGAGATTTTATATAGGCCCGGTTGTACCACAATTAATAATTTAGGTACATTTAGCGCTATACAGGTTGAAATTGATAAAATACGACAAATCGAAATGGGAGATTGTACTCATCATTATTAACAACTTTAATATGGGACCAAACCAGAAATCGCGAAAAAAAAAATCATCTGTTCCCTCCATTTATGTTCGCATAACTCGTCAAAATGTAGGGAACAGCTGATTTTTTTTTCGCGATTTTTCGCATGTTTTTAATTTCACCCTGTAGGTATATATCAATCTGTCTAGTCTTTTCTCAACTATGTTGGGGTCGGCTTCCAGTCTAATCGGATGGAGCCGAATAACAGTATTTTACATGGAGTGACTACCTGTCTGACCTCCACAACCCAGTAACTGGGTAACACGATACCCCTTGGTAAAACTGGTTGTCAGACTTTCGGGCTTCTGACGACCCGTAACGACTGTCAAAGATCCACAAATGATAGCCGGGAACAACGGCTTAACGTGCTTTCCGAGGCACAGAGGGGTCTTGGTATGTGAAGATGGTCACCCATCCACGGACCAACCTCGGCAAGTGTAGCTTAACCTAATTGATCAACCCGTACGGCTGTTATTACTCAGCCACCATAAGGCCATAAGGCACATAAATTAAAAGAAAAAGGAAATGGTCTGTCTCACACTATGAACTAGTGGCCTACTTGTGCATTGTAATTGTAATATTTTAAATACAATGTGTTATTAGTGCTATTGTTACTTTGTTAGTAACACTCATACACTTTGTAAATAATGCTTATATATATAACTAGCTGTTCCCACGACTTCGTTCGCTTGCATGACGGAAAACGTTTTTTTTTTTTTTTTTTGCGCGGAACCCTAATTCTTATTCTAAAATAAAAGTAGCCTAAGTTACTCCTTATTACATCAGCTATCTGCCAGTGAAAATCACGTCAAAATTGGCCCAGCTGTTTCATAAATTAGCCGGAACAAACAGACAGACAGACAAAAATAAAAAAATAAATGTTATTTTGGTGTAAAATGTACCGTGTATACATCCATTATGCATTTAGTAAAAAGCGGTTATTTTAGTATTACAGACACTGCAATTTGATTTATTTGTATAGATGTTAAATTACCTATGATGTTAATCTACCTTACACTTCTTGCACCAATAATTATTGTATGAATAACTTAAAAAATCTTGGAGTAGTAGCTCGTATATAACTGCCTTGATATAATGTAATTTTCATGTAATTTTTTAATAATTTTTTTCATGTAATTTTTTGGGAGAAGGCGCTGAAATCCGACATACAGGTTTTTACCTAGTTTGGGTTTTCAGAGGCTTCATATGTTTTTGTAACACTATTTTATTCCAATAAAAATTTATTATTTATTTATTATTATTATAATGTAGCTTCATTTCCAAATTGCTACACCATTTCGTAGCACAGTTTTGTCGGAGTGACCTATTTCAAGCTCGTAGCTAATCTCGTAGCAGCGTAGCGCCGTAGCAAACCTGAACAATTTTTTTTTGTAGCGCTAAAGAAAATGATGGCAATTTTAAAAGTATAAGAAGTAACTTAGCCAAATATTATAGTAAAAAAACCCGACTGCAAACTTATGCTAAAACTAACTTAAAAGCTAAAAAAAATTTTTTTAAGGCATAATATAGCGTCAAAAATCCGGCATTTTTGTTTTTTCTTTTATTTTGATATACCCAGTGTCACTCTCACAGTAAATACGAATCTAACGACACCTCTCAAGCTAAAATCCATCGAGCCGTTCAGGCCGCAGAGCGTGCCAAACAATTATACATACGTACATACAAACATACATACATACATACTCTCGAAAAACATTACCCTCCTTCTGGCGCAGTCGGATAAAAATTACTTACAGTTTTTTTTATACATATAAGCTGAAAATAAAGTATGCTTTCAAATAAAACCATCTACGGATTAATCTTTTAAAGGCATGTAATACATCTTTACAACTTGTCCACTGTTTCAAAGTAATTAATTACAGATGTCACTTTATAAAATTAACGGTATTCGAGTTCTTTAACCTTTTCTTATCTGTTAAGATATACTGTATCTGTGTCCAAAATGTTTTAAACAATTTTGAAAGTAGCCATACGATTTACTGCTAACGATTACTTATCTAAAACTTATTTTTAAGTTTTGAGTATGTGTGGCTTCTATAGTCCGGCTCTTGAGTGAACGCGTTCCTGTAACTTATCAGTGCGACAATTCTAGTAGTTAATAAAGATCAAATTCGCAAAACACGTATTCGTTTGTTTGAAACTAACAGAAGGCCAATTCTCGTGATTTAAAATGTTCGAAATCTAGTCGCAGTCTCATCTAAAAAAAAAATTAGAGGTATTTTTGACTGATTGAGACTGAGATCAGAGGGGCAATTCTCGTAATTTTAAGAACGTTCACAGTCTGATCTCAGTCTCAATCTGTCAAATGTACTTCTAATTTTCCCTACAGTTTTTACAAGTTTTTGACATTCATTGTCGCTGAGATGAGATTGCGACTAGATTTTGAATGTTTTTAATTACGGGAATTGGCCTTCTCGCTGTGAACGTTCTTAAAATTGAGAGAATTGCCCCTCAGGTGTCAAAAACGCATTCTCTCATCGGCCGAGTAGCGTGATTCCTTTAGCACACGTAGCATTGCGAAGAACAGACAATGGCGCCGATTCCCTTGCTCACAAACTAAACTAAATTTAAGTTCAGTGCATCTCATTCTTTCTATTTCATTAAGAAAAGGGCAGAACATAAATATTAGTTTAGTCCTGTCAAATTAGTCAGCGCCTGACATAAATTGACGTATTTTAAGTAGCCAATTTTTTAATCACGTCTAAACTTGTCTATGGAATATCTTGATTTGACAGGACTAAACTAATATTTATCTTCTGTCCTTTTCTTAATGAAATAGAAAGAAAAATATGCACTGAACTTAAATTTAGTTTAGTTTATGAACAAGGGAATTGGCGCCAATGTCTCTTTCAATACAGAGTGAAACACAATTCGTTTTTTCACTTTTCAAACGTACTGCAGAAATCATACCACAGTTTGTCTTTCATTTCTTCCGTTCCTTCCATGGTCATGTCTAGCGTGCCGGTCGTTGTTGACGATGGACATCTGCGGCCATCGGAGGGGTTTTTTGACTACCAATCACACTTCACTTGGTCTTCCCAGGAGGTTGGGTTTTTTTGGTACCCAATAGTGTTAATATTTGGTTGAATCATAAATAATAATACCTGAAAAACAAATATCTATTTAAGCTATAGATTAGATTCTGCAATCGATCGCTACAAAGAAGGAATACTATCAAGAAAATTCCCATAGCTATACAGGGTGAAATTGAATTCATGGGCATCCTTTTAAGGGGACATTGTAATCATCATTATGAACAACTTTTGCTATGGGGGGAAACTAGAAATCGCGAAAAAAAATCAGCTCTTGCTCTTCCCTACATTTTGACGAGTTATGTGAACATAAATGCAAGGAACAGCTGATTTTTTTTTCACGATTTTAGGTTTAGTCCCATAGTAAAAGTTGTTCATAATGATGAGTACAATGACCCCTTAAAAGGATGCCCATGAATTCAATTTCACCCTGTATATTATGTTACTTACTACATCGAGTTTTATGAACTAAAGAAAGTACATCATCTCCAAAGCCACTTAGCCAAAATCTAATTAACAATATAATTTCCATATTTACGGAATGCCAATTTCTATTGCACGTCACTAACACGTACAGTCAACATTGGAAAGTCAATGTCAAACAGATTCACATACACATAAAATTTTACTTGTATGTTTGAACAACCCAATTTATGTGATTGTGAAAGTTAAAAAATAGTAAAGATCTCAAACAAGTGCAAATTGAACCAAGGTTGACGAAGATGTGAAGTGCGAAATTGCTATGATGATTTTTGACTGTTCTGTTGTTGACTTTACTTAGGAGTTAAACATTTAGTACCAGATGTTATATGAGGTGTGATAACATTACCAAATAGCATTTGTAAAGGTTTTTAAAAAGTATTTAACTGTGAATTGATTGAAGGTTGGTAACGTGCAATGTGTTAGAGACACTTCTGTTACTGACTGTACCAATTTGTTGCTGATTTGTAAAAGTGTGATAAAATTATCAAATATCTAAGTAAACACGTTACGAATAGTTTACAAATTACTCAAAACTCAATAATATTTATTGCTTCCACATGTGAACTTAGGTGGTAGGTTTTACAGAAATGATTATTGTAGACCCTGTCGGGCACAGCAAATGTAGGAGAGAGGAAGAGGGCTTTTATTTGACTACTTTGTAGTTATAATAAATATTGTAATTATAAACTTCACAAAAAATAAAAATTTAAAATTTGTCGTTTAAGTATTCATTGATATTATAATAGCATTTATATAATAGAAATTGTTTTAATTTATTTATAATTATTTCTGGTTTATTATATATTTTAATTGATATGACTAGTGTACTTGTTGAGTGCATTTTTAACTTAGAGCTTGGTAAGTTTAACCTATGTTTATGGCGCAATGTATGTATATTTTGACTGTATATTTTCTCTTGTTGTGTAAAAGTGTTGATAGTTTCGAACGAATTTGGATATTTCTAGAATGTATAAGCAGGGGAGGGTAAGTATTTTATGTTCTTGGAAAAAATTACTTACATCTTTGCAAGTACCTAGATACAGTTTATATCACTATAGATATGCAACTATTTTCTTTGAGGTCTATTCTTTTATCAATTTTGAACGTGTTGGTATAATATATAGATTAAGACTCAACGTCTTTTACAATACTGTATAATATATCCATCACCTTATATTTACAGTACGGAAACCTAAAAAATAATCTGGAATGCCGATGGGAAATCACCCATTAAAAAAAATTATGAACTTCAATACAAATTTTCCTGGAATGCCGATGGGAAATTACCCATTAAAAAAATTATGAACTTCAGTACTCATTCACTATTTAACCCCTAAAGCGGAAGAAATTTAAAAAATCTTTCCTTATTGCTTATTTTCATTATATTTCAAGCATCAAGACTCAGTTTAGGCCGTGCGTTGTCTGTCAGTGAATTAAGATTTTTATTCAGTAGGTAGATAAGATTATAAAAGTGAAGGGGGGAGGGGCTCGTGGCTCTAAATAATACAGCCGAACAGGTCGATCGATAAGGTCAAGCTACTCTTGCCGCGGTTGGTCTGAGGATGGGTGACCATCTTTACATACCGAGACTCCTCCGTGCCTCGGAATGGTCCCGGCTGTCATTCGTAGATCTTTGGCAGGCATGACGGGAAGTTAGAATCCCGAAAGTCTGACAACCAGTCTTACCAAGGGGTATCGTATTACCCAGTAGGTAACTGGGTTGTGGAGGTCAGATGGGCAGTCGCTCCATGTTAAACACTGGTATTCAGCTGCGTCTGGTTAGACTGGAAGCTGACCCCAACATAGCTGGGAAAAGGCTAGGCAGATGATGATGAGGTAGATAAGATTATAAAAATTAAGCTAGAATTACAATATGTTTTAGGAAATTGTGTGTAATTAAGTAATTAATTAAGACAAATTAGCTAACTGCTTTGCGATGAATGTCTGTGAATCACAAAAATATTTTAATTTTATTTTTTTATCATTAAACGATGGTGATTCACAAAATACCTCTTCTATTGTTACACAAAAACAAATCGTGCCTCTGTTTAAGCATAATCAGCCTTAAATGTTCCCACTGCTGGGACACAGGCCTCCTCTCTGTGAGAGGAAGTGGGCCGTTATCCACCACGCCTATCCAGCGGTGTTATTCTGTAAAAAGATCACTGTGAGAACTTAAGTGAGCTGTCATTCCACCTGATAATAGGGATTAGCAGCTCACTTCACTAAGTTTTCACGGTGAGATTTTTACAGAATAGCATGCAGAATAGCATAGCAGAATAGCGTGCGGGTTGGAAGATGTCAATTGTGCCTCTGTCTTAGTCCAAATGTTCCTGTAATTTAATATTCATGTCACTAATTTTTCCGTTATTTTGTTGCAGGTATGGATCAGTTTATGAATAATTAAAACGGTAATGTCTAAAGTAAACCTATTTTTGGGGCCTCTTTAATAAAAATGGGTCTCGGTATGTCAAGATGGTCTTACCCATCCACGGGCCAACCGCTGCAAGCTTAACTTAACCTACTCGATCGACCCGTGCGGCGTGCGTGCTCCTCCTAAGTTTTTTTAAACATAGGTATGTAATTTTTTGATCGTCGAGTCGCATGGTCAACTTAATCACAATAAGATAGATTAAATATTAATTCAATAGGCTTTCAGAAACTATGGATATAGGTACGGATTGACAGACTTCGATAATGATTCTGAGGCAGTACAAAGCTCGCCGTGTTAGCTAGTGTATAAATAAAACAAAGTCGGGTTAGTTACACAACTCAAGAACGGCTGGACCGATTTTTATGATCTTTGATTTTTTGGATTGGTCTCCGCTCCGAATAGCAGATTAAGTATTAAACATGTTAAAAATTCGAAAAAAAAAGAAGATTCACACACACAGGACAGGACTAAACTAATATTATGTTCGGTCCTTTTCTTAATGAAATAGAAAGAATAAGATGCACTGAACTTAAATTTAGTTTAGTTTGTAAACAATTTAAGGAAATCGGCGCCATTGTCTTAGTTATCATTACAAATAATGGTAGAGAGAGAATCACTCTCTTCACCTATGTTTTCTCGTTGTGATTTTTATAGAATCGCCCGGCTGATCGTGTCTTTAAGTAAAAGTAGTTTCGTACAAATAACCTTCAATTGGCGAAAATATTTATATCTCGGTGTCCTCTACTATGACGCACATAAATCAATGATAACACAGGTTATTAATCTGAAGAAGATACTTGGGTTAGACAGAATTTAACATCGAGTACCTAGGCGAATCAAAAATCAAAATATTTTATTTCATATAAACCTACATGGGCACTTCTGAAGCGTCAGGATTTCCACACGATAAAAAAAGGTGCACGGTTCCAATTGGTCGATTCATAGGGAGAAAAGCCGGCAAGAAACTCCACGGTTACTCTTTTAAAAATAATTGGGTTTTACAATGTTTTAAAATTACAGTAGGTATAGGAGGACAGCGTAGAATACCTAACGGAGAATACCCAGGCATAAAATATATAATTATAAATTCAAAAATTAATGATGTTACTAACAATATTAAAATAGTAATATGTACAAGTATATAAAAAGGGAGGGAAAATAATCAAAGGGCATCAAAAAATTCGTCCGCATCACTGTCAACGGGAGACGTGCCCAAAAGGCTGGCAGCATTGCCACGTTGTATGGCAATGCTGATTCTTTGGCCAAAAAATAGGCCAGCCCTCTGGTCACGTGATGAGTCGACCAACCGCTTGGCGATGTCTTGGAATACTAAGTGGGCACTCGGGCCCCATGGCCCTAGTGTTTCAACCCCAATGTATGATGTAACTAATATTTTTGTAACAATATAATTTAAAAGAGTGTCCATGCAGTTTCTTGCCCGTTCTTCTCCATTGGTACCTATACTGTAATTACAATAGGTACCTAAGCTTTAAAATGGGCAACTAGCTATTAACTTTCTGACTGACTCTTTGACAATTCAAAAGTGCCTGTTAGATTTACTTTAAATAGTGCTTTGTTGAGTTTGAGAATGTCTGTTTCAAAAGTAACGGATGAAAGTGTAAACAAAACCCGTTCAGCCCCCTTATTCACAAACACTCGATATGCTTCCGTATCGTATCGAACATTAATCATTGTTATCGTAGGAGTCTTCTCAATGTTGTTCACATGTCCAAAACCCGAAAATTTTGTCAGTTTAAATCAAATAGACGCCCGCTATTCTTCCAACAGCTATTTGCTGTCGAAAAGTAAAGCTGCTGAGGGAAAGTCGAATCAGGTTATCGAAATGTCAGGTTTTCGATACGATAGCCTGTCGTAAGGTTGTGAATCAGGGCTCAGGCTAAATTCTTAGGCAATCACTCACTATATATATATATATATAGGATACTAGTATAAATATCACACTATAGGACACTAGTACATTAATCTGTATTTAGAAGGTTTCCACTTTACATCTCTCCCCCTTTTCAACAGGTATAGTTTGAATAAAAAAAAAACAAATTCAATTTTTTTTGGAACTAAAACCGGTTCTCAAAATATTTGTGTTTGTTAACAACTACATTAGTTCAAAAAACTGTTGCAGCCATTAGCGCCCACCTCCAAGAGGGGAGACGTCAGCGTTCCAACATTTATAATACTAGAGCAATAAAATAAAAAAAATAGTTATAATAGAACCTAAAGTAAAGCATTATTAAATTGTAATTGAAAAATCGTCGACGAAAATTGAGGTTATAAAATTACTTATCCTCAATTGTCAATTGGAAAATATCTCGGCTATAAGAAACGTACCAGAAGTAAAACTTCCATCGTTTTTTCTTTGAACAAGAGACCAGTTATTACAGAGAAATGTTGTCAGTTGTCACATGGCAGCAACTAGAGCGGGCGAGTGAAATTGTCTGTGAAATTACCTCTTTATCGATATCGACGCGATATTTTTATCGATCATTGCCCGTGACTATTGTCAGGGTTATTGTTTTTTTTTTATGAATTCATGTTGGCGTTTTTGGTGCGATACGTTTTGTAATATTGTGCATTGTCAGTAATGATTGCAGCATGAATACGTAGATTGTTTTACTTTTTGTGTAGAACCACGACCTAGGCATAGTTTGTGAGCCAATACGTGTAGATATGAGAAGTTATTAGCTATGTATTAATTAATATTATGTAGTCATGTGAAAGCGGGGTTTGATTGCCCAGACTGTGAACTAATGCAAAGAGAATTTATTTTTATTCTACTTAACAATATCTGTTATAACAATCAATTTGAAAGATCTTTTAAAGTTTTTTTTTGCAGTTCGGAAGACAATATTTAAAATGATAAAACTTCTTAAATTCGATTTGAAAAATGTAATATTTATAAAACAGAATTCACGAATAACTGAGGAGACCATCGCATTGCTATTAATAGAGAAACATCATTCTTCTTACACATAATTAATAATACATCACTATAATGAATTATTCATCAAAGCATTATTATTAATGTGAGATTCTTTTCATTCCGTCTACTTTCACCTGTTTCACGAACAAAACTTTGAGAATGCTTGCTTGTATATATTATGTGTGTCTGTTCCCACGTAGCTGCTGCGGACCGTATGAATGAATGATAGTTTAAAGACACCACTACACAGGCTGCAGCCCTCGTACAGGGTTTTTCAACAACAACTTTGTTTTCTAAAACAAAATAAAACAAAGAATTTCGATGAAAACGATTCAAATTTTTATTGAATTACGAAGAGAAAAGTTTGGCAATTATGAATAAAAAATTATATCTGGCAAATGTCCACCACGACCACGCTGACAGATGTCAATTGTTTCATCAGTTTTTAATCTTTTTTTGGCAAAATGGCGGGTCTATTTCGTTAATCACATCACGGATTTTGAGTTTCAAGGCTGCAATCGATTCGATTGGCTCCGTATAGACTCTGTCCTTAACATAACCAAGCAAGCAATTGCTTAACATAACATAATTCTTAATAGCGGTCTCAGAAGGACGATTATGTTGTCCGCAAATATCACAAATTTTACGAAATGTAACTTTAACAGAACCACCATTTTCATAGTGGACTTGGTCAGTGGGTCGTTAATTATTTTAATTCGATTTTCAAGCGAAATTGAATTCATTGTAACAATTGCCAAAGCATCTACTACGGATACGTCAAAAAACTAAATGTCAAAACTGTCATGTTGTTGGTGTTGCCCCAATTGAAAAACAAAGTTCTTGTTGAAAAACCAAATAGAGTGACAATGGCAGCACTGTATGATGTCCTGTGACCCTTATCCGTTCATGTTTTTGACTGCTAAATGATAGAGATGCCATACTACATTGTTGTACGGGTCACCATAAAAACGTATCGCTGGAACTATGATTTATCGAATCGATAAGTCGTATTTTTATAATGTCACGGGTCATCATACACTGCCTCTAGCTTAGCTTCGTGTTGTATGAAAATCGGATAGGTGGGATCGTCCACAGCCATGCTATGCACAAATGTGTGACTGACAAACAAATGAACCACATAGCTAACGAGGCGAATCTCTCTGTGCACATCCGACTAGCACTACTAGTAGGATGTGCTACTGCACGATTTTTGCGTCCAATTTTTTACCGAATATTAATTTCATTTGTAGTAGTATAATTATTTATATAAACTAACATATAAACTATAATAATATGTACATTTATATGAAAAAATAATCATAGGGAATCAAAGAATTCGTCCGCATCGCTGTCAACAGGAACCGTGCCCAAAAGGCTGGCAGCATTGCATATAATCATTCATGTGACTCTGTGAAACTGTGTGACTAACTATCAGTGTGTGCGCATCCTTACAGTGACGCTCTGTTTCGACTTATGGTGCTACAACTTGCCATAACACCGTGATAACTGCCATAAACGTATTTATTGAAAACAGCGCCATCTAGGGATTCCGGACTGAACTACTTTGTGGATCGATTGCGCAAACAAGATCGAAAAACTCACTATGGTTAAGTGTGGTGGCTGCGGTAAATTTCTCGCGTCGGCGGATGCGGCTAAATGCGACATCTGTCGAGCTTGGTATCATCACCAGTGCGTTGGAATACAAGAAAATATAGGCCTTCTAACTTCCCCCTGGCACTGCCCGGAGTGTAATAAAAACGTTGTGCGGGATAACCGGGCCGAAACGCCAGTTAGAGGCCATGCAAAGGCACCGCTGGAAGTCAGTATGACTAATTTCATGGACACGGATACGAGTCCTATAAATTCCACCGCAGTGATGGACGTCACACATGACATCACTCAGGACATCACTATTGAGCTGAGAAAGTTTAAGGAAGAGTTTATCAGCACGGTACGGAGTGAATTTCAATTACTGCGTAATGATCTGGCCGATTTGAGATGCAAACTTGCAAACTGCTCATACGGTCATTAGTGGTCTTTAATGAGTCATTAAAGACCACTAATGACCGTATGAGCAGTTTGGAAGAGAGAGTGGCTGTCATGGAGAGTCAAAAATTGGTACAATCCCAAGTCTCGCCGGATGTGCATAATTTAATTGCCCAATTGCGGAGCGATATAAATGACCGCGATCAGGAGCTGCTAGCCACAGACATACAAATCTCGAACTTGCCAGAACCGAGTGGTGAAAATCCCATACACACGGCTATGCTAGTGGCTACAAAAATGGGCGTAAAAATCGAGGCGCGCGATATTGTGAGTGCCGAGCGCGTTGGAGGCAGACGCATAAATGCTACGCAGCCGGCGCCGGTGGAGACTCGCCCTCGTTTCCTCGTCGTGCGCCTCGCGCGCCGCGATCTACGCGACGAGATGTTGGAGGCCGCAAGAGTACGTCGTGGTATGACTTCAGCTGATCTCGACATGCCCGGTCTGCCTGCGCGATTCTACGTCAGCGAACGTCTTACGAAGCTGAATCGTGAGTTGTTTCGGAAGGCGCGGGAGGCCGGGAGCCGGCTTGGTTGGCAATTTGTATGGTGCAAGCGAGGCCGTATACTTGCCCGATACAAACCCGGGGACGCCGCTTGCCAAATACGCTGTGAGGCTGATGTGCAGCGCATCTTTGTACCTGTACCGGTTACCGACGGCCAAAATATGTCCTAAATATTTTTGTTTTACTGTTACCATTATTTTTTATTATTTCTGCTTTTTTGGTTCCAATTATTACTGTTTATTTTTAGTTTCTAACATACCAATGACGATTCTATTGTATGTTGTAAAAGTGTCATGGTCTAATTATTATTATCAGTTGTTTTCGTTCTGCCCGACCCTCTGGGGAAACAGGCGTGATATTATGTTATGTTATGTTGTTTGTCTCGCGGCGGCGTTGGCGGCGCGGGCGGCGCGTCTCAGTGGGCTCGTAGACCGGTTTCGACATACTCATATTATTATATTTTTTATATACAACATTATCCTACATCTAGCAATATTTTCAATCCTTCTTATATTTATATTTACTATTATAATATTTAGTATAATACATATTCACATTAACTGTCCAATATTAGCAAATACCTACAAATTGTTTTTATTTAATTCGGAGCCAGTGATATTATTTAGTAAAACTAAGGCTATAAGAACTTTTAAGATATTGAATCGACGCGCATTAAGGGTGTTAGCACATCAAGTGATACTCGTGACTGTGGTAATTTTACATTATAGTCATGATGCCTAAAAGTGGGAAATATCTCAAGGTTGGGTTCCTTAATGCGGGGTCTCTGGGTACAGGCCATGATGACTTAATTTGTGCAATGGACAGATATAATTTTGACATAATGGCTATAAACGAAACTTGGCTTCGGCCGGGGGAGGAGGGGCGCGCGCCGGTAGTACCTGGTTATCGTCTACGTCACACGCCGCGGCCGTCAACTGTTTGCGCGGGACGTGGTGGGGGCGTTGGGTTTTACCTGCGGCGGGGTCTGAGCGCGCGCATCTCTACTAGCATGGCCGATCCCAGGTTCGATTCCGTCGAACAGATGTGGTTGACAATTTCGTTAAGTGGGAAAAAAATTGCAATTGGTACAGCTTACCGGCCACCGTGGCTTGACATAGATCTTTTCCTTGACGCCATCACAAACACCTTTGCTACGTTGGGCAGCTGTGATCATTATATATTACTCGGTGATTTCAATGTGAACATGCTCAACGTAAACGAGACTAAAACCAAAAAAGTACAAGAATTTTTAAATTGTATAAGTCTCGTTCAACTTGTCACAATGCCTACTCATTTCACAGATACGAGTGAGACTCTTATAGACCTACTGTGCACAGACCTTAGGGCAAGATACACGACGGTGGAATCGTTTGGTTCAATTACAGGTCATTCAATTATAGTCAGTGAATTTCACATAAAGCGGGACAAATTTATACCGTACGTAATCAAATTTAGGCCGATGAAAAACATCATAAGAGATAATTTTAACACGGATTTGACACAATTAAACATAGGTCGTGTTACTGAATTCGCCGACGTGAATGATATGGTCGATACTTTTAATCACTGCATAATATCACTTTTTGATGTTCACGCGCCAATTAAGACTTGTCGTATTAGGGAGTTATCGTATCCCTGGATTACGGACACTATCCAGCTCATGATGCGGTTACGGGACAATGCATTAGCCAAATATAGGAACACTAAATCGGGAACAAAAAAGGACTACTATAAACAATTAAAATCCTTAGTAGAAAGTTCCTTGTATCATGAAAAAATTGCATACTTTAAACATAATATAAATAATAAAATAAATAATCCAAAATTACTATGGAAGAACATTAAATCCACATTTGCACCCTCAAAGCAAGGGCAAGACCTTCCCCCACATTTTAGAAACCCAGACCTTATAAATAACACATTTTTGAATGTCCCTGGAAACTCGATAGCTAGCGCGTCACTTATTTCATTCTATGAGACCCACAGATATAGTGAAGCAATATTCACAATTGCTCCAGTGGACCAAGATGATATCTCCCGAATTATTTCTGACCTAAAGTCAAATGCTGAAGGCTACGATAATATAACCTTAAGTATGCTTACTTTAACTTTGCCGCACACTTTAGAAACTATCACCTACATCATTAATTATTCCATATGGACATCAAAGTTCCCATACCACTGGAAAATTGCCACAGTTAGACCCCTACCTAAGAGTCCTAACCCCGCAGAAGTTAAAGACTTGCGGCCGATCAGTATTCTCCCCTGTCTTTCAAAGGTAATGGAGAGGGTAGTGTGCCGTCAATTAACTCGGTTTTTAGAGGAGAACGAAGTGTTACCTGATCTACAATCCGGTTTTAGGAAACAGCGCAGCACTTCTACGGCGTTACTGGATGTTACGGACAATATTCTATCAGCTCAAGATAAGGGTATGTGTTCACTGATGGTGCTACTCGACTTTTCCCGTGCATTTGATTGTATTAACGTCTCGCTGTTGCTGTCGAAGTTAAGGTACTACGGCTTTGACGACAATGCTATTCAATGGTTCCACAGCTACCTCAGTAACAGAAAGCAACTTGTAGAATTGCGTTTGTCGGATGGTACTACTTTGACTTCGGCCCTAACTTCTATAGAAAGAGGCGTTCCTCAGGGATCAATTTTAGGCCCAATTCTTTTTATTCTTTACTGTGCAGACTTAATAAAGTGCCTTCACAAATGCAAATATCATATTTACGCCGATGACGTACAACTGTATTTATCTTTCAGTCCGGATGATTATGAGTCGGCCATTAGAGACCTAAACGATGACCTAGAAAGAATCGCCACCTGGTCAGATGAGAACTGTCTGTCATTAAACCCACTGAAAACGAAGTATATGTTGTTTGGTACCAGGCAGCAGTTGAAGAAGATACCTTTAAGTCTTAATTTGACTCTAATGGGTGAGCTTATTGACCGTGTGGATGAGGCGCGGAACCTTGGGTTATATATGGACAGCAGCCTCAGATTTGAGAAACACGTTGCTGACTCCGTAAGAAACTGCTTCTATCGTCTGAAACTGCTTTACAAGATGAGGCCGTTCTTATCTGAAAAGCTTCGTGAGCAGCTAGTCGAAACCCTTGTTCTGTCTAAATTAAACTACGCTGATACAGTTTATGGCCCTCGCTTGCTGGCTCGTACCGAACGACTAATACAAAGAGTCCAAAATGCATGTGCGCGCTTCTGTTACTCTGTTCCCCCTAGAAGTCATGTCACCCCCGTTCTTAACAAACACTTTATTCTCAAGATGAAGTCGAGACGAAAGTTACATCTAGCGTGCCTGCTTTTTGGTGTCGTTAAGTCTAAGAAACCAAAGTATTTATACGACAAGCTTAGTTGGATGGCTAGTAGACGAGATTGCGCGCCCAGGCAATGTGCACAACAACTTTCAACACAGTCTCATAGATCAGCAGCTTTCAGAGGCACTTTCCGATACGCTGCATCTAAGGTGTGGAATAATATCCCACCACCATTAAGGGTACTGGGCACTATCCACACGTTCAGAACACGTTTACGGCAGTATCTGATAGATTCGCAACAGAAATTAGATATGGTCGCCCTAAATCTTTCACTTATATGAAATGCCTACAGTACTTAGCTTAAAAATAGTCCCTGTTGTGTCACGAATGCATAGAATGGGGTATGCGCGTGGTGGCACACTCGGTGTTTTCCCGTCCTTTGCTGTCTCAAACGTTTCCGACTCGATGGCGCTCCTGCAGCGCCTAACTGCCTAACTGCCGCCGCAGTGGTGAGACCTGTGGGAAACATAAACGGACACATTATTCCTTTTTGTCACAACAATCTCGTACTCTGTTCATTCTTAACGCGTTGTTTTTCGTACTTACACATTGTGCCTTGCCTACTTGCGACTGTGACGCACAGCTAGTGTTGACGCATCCTTTTTATTTATTATTTATTCTTCTGTTGGAATCTTGGCCGTAGACGGTACTTTTTGTTAATGTGAACACAGGGTGTGGCATCATTCGTAAATGCACTACTAAAACAAAAGAGGGTATAAATTAATAAATTACCTACACGAAATTCAAAATAGCAATGCTGATCTGTTTAATTTAATTATCGTAAGTATTAAATAACGCTTACCTTCTTCTACTAACATGTGTACCTACTTCATCTATTGTTATAGGAAGGTACATCACTTTTTGTTCGAATAGCATTGAATTAACTGTTTAGGAGTCATTTTTTAACTTAGTTTTATTATTATTATTACGACTATCCATGTATCTATTCAAACAACCCACAGTTTTATTGTTCGCAAGTGCGCGTGCGGTCCGTCGTGCTCGGCGGCCTGTTGCGCTTTGCGTGCACCGTGCACGGATCAATCTTATCTAAATTAATCTAGAAAAGAAAAACAGGTTTTTGCTGAGACTTTGATGTTTTGTTTTTGTTTTTTTTTTTCTTATTTGTAATTGTAATGATATATACGTGATTACTAGTTTATTTATTTATAAGTATGTCTTAGGTATGTTGAAACTGTGTGTACTCCCCGTCACTTTTCCCTAAGGGTTCATTAGAAAACCAGCGTCAGGCAGCATCTGTCTGGCATTAATGCTGAAATGAACCTTTTTGGCGCAGCCGTGAGGCACACACTATTGTTGTTAGAAACATTATTTTTTTTATTAATTTTGTATTTTGTGTTTCACGAACTGTGTCCAAATAAACATTTTTTCTTTCTTTCTTTCTTTCTTTCATGTAAGAGTCAGTCCCTGTACCTAAGGGGGAATCCAAAGTTACAACAAGTCAAAGTTTGTAAAAAAAAACTTTAAAAATAATTTCATACAAAACTCGAAAACCAATTCTAAAAACTGTCCCATAAGATTTTGGCGCGGTTTGAAATTACTTTTATTATAGGTAAGTTTAAGACCGTCCCACACGATTTTGTCGCGGTATGAAATTACTTTTTTTTTTAGTTTTACAATTTTTACTTTGAAGTCTCCCAATACTGGAACAGCTAACAGTCAGATAACATAAGCACTAAGGAAAAAAAAATTGGTATGATTTTCAGCCGGTACAAAACTATTTTTTAAGAGTGTACTATTTTTTTTTTTTGCCATGTAGATGTGCCCTAAAACTCCGCCGCCGCACTATACGAGCAGTGGACGGTCGACCTAACAGGCGTATCAAATTCTTATTAACTGATGACGTTTGTTAACACCTATTGTTGTGGTTAACGGTTAAGAAAGAGGTAAGGGAAGCGGGGTATTAGGTTGTCATGGACCATCTGTTACTAGTTAATCATGATTGTTGTCATGATTGCTTCTTTCTCTAAAACATTATTGTTGAGGCCGTAAGATGATTGTGGCTAATTGATGTTTAGATTTTGAATGGAAGATGAGGAAGGCATCATCTTTATAATTTCACAATTTCTTTAAGTACTTAGTCGTAGCCATTAAGCAAGTTAAATTAGGACAACTTTCAATTAAACTAGGTCCTTTTTTTGGAACACAACTGCCGATATAATATAAGAGTACCTAATGAGCTAAATGTGTCTTCCAATGCTTGGTGGAAGTCGGAAGAATCCGCTAGATACATACATCTCAGGACAGGTCGTTATGGCGATCCCTCAGGGCGAGAGAAATGGTGCCAAATTACGTTTCTTTTTGCTTTTAAAAACCCAAAGTGTAAAGATAGTGTAAGTGGCAATGGTTTGTAATAAATAAAGTATTGCCGCCGAGACAATAAAATTATTCAACATACAACCATTAAATGCTGCAAGATCCATTCAAAAGTAACTAGGCATTTGCCACAAACAGTGCCAATATTATATAACCAAGAAACCCTTCTTGGTATGTAATTTGAAGGCGTGCACTCGACGGTGCATGGTAGGTCATTCAAAGCCATAACGTTACCTATAAGGCAAGGTTCGCGAGATCAACAAAAGTGAAATGCTTGCAGTCACGAGGGGTTTGACCCATCTAGGATATGAGTTCAAGGGTCAAACTGCGATGACACATGGTTCGTCAAGATTAAAACACCTACTCTTTAATGATGGCGTCAGTCTTAAGAGCCTATACTACCTCAAATGGCTTAGCGTGATCCTCCGTTATGTCGAAAATACTGCACCATTAATTTTGAAATAAACATATGGTAAAGTTTAGGATTAATGCTAAGTCCTATGTTAGACGAAAACACGATTCCATAAAATTTTCTCGATAGAAAAAAAAATCCAAAGTTACCTCTAACCCGAACAATAAACAGCTGGTATTCAAAAAATACTTAATTACATCATGAAACTTTGAATACTAACTGAACTTACTTTAAAGCAGGTCTTATGTTATTTATTTTTTTATAATTACCATTATTTTCACTGTAAAAAGCAAACACCTAAACTATTGGCGCTGCCTGCCGCCCAGCACCGCACTCTGTCTCGCTCTCACTCAGTCCGCGAGCAGTATCGTATGAGCGAGATAAAGAGTGAATTTTAGCTGAGGTAGTAGAGGCTCTTAATGACATAATGCACTGCGTTATTATAGTCATGTTGATTATTTATTAAAAGCTTGTGTTGTCCCACTGCAGGGCAAAAGCCTCCCTACTTTCTTTCCACTTCTTTCTGTTTAAAGCTGCTGAGGACTCCTTAGCGGCTGGGATGAGCTGAACTCCTTCAAAAAGAACTGGTTTTCTTTTTCAGCTCATCCCGCCATCTCCGCCTGATGTTGATTGCTCATGGCAAAATAATAACAGCCGCACGCTCCCGCAGCTACTGTGGTCGGTCCGTGGATGGGTGACCATCTTTGTCATATCGACACCCATCCGGGTCTCGGTAGCCCGTTAATCCGCTTGCTGTCATTCATAAACCTTTGACAGTTGTTACGAGTAGGTAGTCAGAATCCCAAAAGTTAGATAGACAGTCGCTCCATCTGAAATACTGGAATTCAGCTGCGTCCGGTTAGACTGGAAGCCGACTTTTTCACAGATGAGAAACGACTAGGTAGAGTTGGTACTAAAAGAATGCTTAATAATGATAAAATGCTGTTTAATGATAATATCGAACTTTTTATAAAAGGTAAAGTTAAAATTCATAGTATTAAAGTTAAAGTAGAAGGTTTTGATTGAGATAGTATTGTGTAAAGATTTCAAGATGAGAATGGAAGTCATTTGAAATGCATAATCTTGTTGACAGTTTAATTATGTTAATTACCTTCGAATTAACAAAATATTTTATTCATGACGTTACTTCATAATCACTACATACTGAATATTTAGGCTATCTACCTTATAAAATAGCCGTAGTAGCCTTAAGAATAACCTTAGTTTTATGAGTATGGCAATTTTGGTAATTTCTCGTTTTTTATGGCCTCACATTAATAACTATTTCTTGTTCACCCGACCCACCACGTCGTAAGGCATCGCCCGCCCGCGCTATTACCTACATCGTTTTCGCTTAGCGGTCCTTCCGATTTTTTTCTTTTTGCCCAGTTCCTAAAAGTCGTAGCGAGATATTAAACTGCCTATAATCTTTCTCAAGAATTGGGCTATCAAATGTAAAGAGATTTTTTCAAATCCGACTGCTGGTTTCAGAGATTCGCGCGTTCAAAAAAAAAGTCTTCAGCTTTAATATTAGTAGAGATAGAGATAATTGAGTAGCCTCTCTTCATTAACCTTATAATTTGATCGCTTTTTCCTTTTATGGTAAATCACGCAATTATTAATATTAGCCTGTGACGTCCCACTGCAGGGCAAAGGCCTCCCTACTCTCTTTCCACCTCTCTCTGTTCAAAGCTGCTTAGGACTAGTTCTTGTTGAAGGAGTCCAGCTCATCCCGCCATCTCCGTCTGGGCCTGCCACGATGTCATTTGCCATTAAGAGGGACCTATTGGGTCGTAAGTTTGGCCCACTGTTCGTCTGACATGCGGCAGATGTGTCCAGCCCAGTTCCATTCAAATCACGCAATTGCTATGCGTATTTTCTAATTTAATATTTAGAGCAGAGCTAATTTAAACCCAATCTGAGTGAAAACAAATCTAAATTATCGTCATTTACAGCCAAAGCAGGCACATTAGGGTCGGTATGTAGGTCAATAAGCGCTTTCTGCTATTTCCTAAAAGGAAGATTTTTCTATTAAACATATTACTATCATTATCATAGAGAGGGGCTTATGGCTAAGTAATAACAGCCGCACGGATTGATCAGGTTAAGCTGCACTTGCCGCGGTTGGGCCGTAGATGGGTGACCATTTATACGTACCAAGACCCCTCCGTGCCTCGGAAAGCACGTCCCGGCCGTCATTCGTGGATTTTTGACAGTCGTTACGGGTAGTCAGAAGCCCGAAAGGCTGACAAAGGGGTATCGTATTATCGAGTCACTAGGTTGTGGAGGTCTCATAGGCAGTCGCTCCATGTAAAATACTGGTATTTAGCTGTATGCATTAAACTGGAAACCGACCCCAACATAGTTGGGAAAAGATTAAGAAGATGATGACTATCATTGTCATCGATAGTTTAGTGAAGGCCTATTCAATTAAAAGGTTGCTTTTAAAGGTTGCTCTTTCTGTTGTTATTTCGGTCACCGTTTTAACGTACCTACATCATCATCATCATCCACATCCCGACGTCACCCACTGCAGGGCATCATACATACATAATCAGCTTATAATGTTCCCACTGCTGGGACACAGGCCTCCTCTCGGTGAGAGGGAGTGGGCCGTAATCCACCATGCGGGCCCAATGCGGGTTGGCAGATGTCACATGTCTTCGAAATTTTGGTTCTAGGACATGCCGGTTTCCTCACGATGTTTTCCTTCACCGTTTTGAGAGCAGTGGTGATGAAATAATTTACACAAAGTAAAGCGCCTATCTGGGTTCGAACCTACGATCTACATCTTGTAAGTCGCGGCTGTTACCACGTGGCCATCACTGCAGAGCATAGGCCTCTCTTTTCTTGTACCAATCCCCACGCCTCATCCAGTGTCATCCAGGTTTTGCCCGCGATGGCAAGAATACGACATTGTTGCCATCTCGCCGTCGGACGACCGGCATCTCGTCTTCCAGTTCTTGGACGCTACTCTGTCACAGCCTTCCTCCACCTGTCATCCTACTATTATTGACTTCATGTACCAAAACATTGCTCTCTCGTTTTACCATCAAATCTGGGATTGAACTGAAATAACTGTCACCAACTGCATCCGACTGCTTGTAAAGTGAGCTTCTTTTGATTTTTTTATTTGTAGTTGATTCAAAATCTTTTGTATTTCCAATTCCAATCAATAACATTATAGTTTTTTCTCATTTATTTTTATCTACGTCTATTCTCAGGTTATGTAGTGCGGACACATATAAAAAGACAGTCTGATTCGCTATATACACACATCAAAAGTGTCTAGGGATCAACATATATTTTTGCAATAACTTTTCTCCTGATTGATATTAATTAAAATTTTCTTTAAGGATTCATCAAATAAAGTGTTTTCGTTTGTCACAGTAACGATAAACCAAGTCACCTTTGCATTAATAAAGAAATTTGCCATTTTCCTAATAAAGGGATTTTTGACATTTGAACCACTAACACAAAAGTTCGAAAAAAAGACTGAAATAACAGTTTTCTTTAAAATTTTATTGGGTAACTTAAACAATTAATAATCCGTGTTTCTACCGCGAACACTAACAACACAAGAACATCGGTTTGGCATACTCAAAATGAGTTCATCCAAATCACGCTGTGGAATGGCCGCCCATGTTCGTTGCAACAACAAAAAAAAACCGGCCAAGTGCGAGTCGGACTCGCGCACCGAGGGTTCCGTATAAAAATTTAAGGTTTTCGGAATTTTTCCTTTATGTGTGCTATAAAACATTGCTTCATGCCAAATTTCAAGATTCTAGGTCGACTGGAAGTACCCTTTAGGTTTTGATTCCCTTGCGAGTAGTTGCGAGTTTAAAAATATGCGGCTTAAATTGCCGTTTCTTTTGATTGCGTTGACATAGAAGTTTCATTTTGTTACAGCTTCAAGGTATTATAAACCTGAGTATTTGATATTAATTTCAATTTAATACCTATATGCGTTCATGAGAAAAGAAGTAACTTTAAAATTTTCAAAAATATTTTTTATTATATGATGTAACTAAAAATTTACGGTTTTCGCAATTTTTCCTTTATCTGTACTATAAGACGTTACTTAGTACCAAATTTCAAGATTCTAAGTTCACGGGAAGTACCCTGTAGGTTTTGATTCCCGTGCGAGTTTCGAAAATTTGCAGAAATTTGCGGCATAAACGGCTGTATCTTTTGATTGCGTTGGCTTAGAAGTTTGATTTTTTCACAGCTTCAAGGGACAGTAGACCTGAGTAATTGATATAAATTTCAGCTTCATACCTCCACGCGTTCCTGAGAAAAAGGGTCTTGACAGACGGACGGACGGACAGACGGACAACAAAGTGATCCTATAAGGGTTCCGTTTTTTCCTTTTGAGGTACGGAACCCTAAAAAGGTCTTCTTGCGACTGGATACCCTCCATATTCGGCAGAGCTCTTCTCTGTAGCATATCCCATGCATGCTCAATCGGGTTCAAGTCTGGCGACTGAGCAGGCCAGGGCAGGACATTGATGTTAGCTGCGGCGAGAGTCTGTCTTACAACTCTTGCGGTGTGCGGTCGTGCATTATCATGCATTAACTGAAATAAGGGACCGATTTGCACTTGTAGAGGAACGATGACGTCTGATACAATCGTCTCAGCATAAATTTGAGCGTTGAGGTTGCCTCTGATCCAAATCAACTCAGTTCTTCCGCCGATCCAAATACCCGCCCATACCATGATGGTTCCACCACTATAAGGATGGACTTTCTGGCAGGATTTTAATCGCTGTTGGCGTCCAGGGGTTCTCCAGTGTCGTATACGTCTTGTATCCGGTCTCATACCAAAACGAGACTCATCAGAAAAGCACACGAAACGCCATTGTTCTTCTGCCCAATTTCTGTGTTCAAGAGCCCATTGATATCGAATCCTACGATTGTGCATTGCTATAGGTGGTACCCGTAGCGGTCTTCGGGAATGAAGGTTCACTTCATGCAAGCGGTTTCTGACTGTTTGGTCGCTAATTAAGTTCCCTGAAGAGTGATGAAGCCTCACGGCTAACATCATGGCGGTTATTGTTGGAGCTCTTCGAGTTAAGATTTGAATGTATCGGTCTTGTCTCCGTGTGGTGCAGCGATACCGTCCTCCATGGCGCTCAGCCACGGTACCAGTGCTTCGGTAACGTGTCCAAAGTCGACCGATAACACTCTGACTTGTATTCAGAGCTAAAGCCACAGTACGTTGCCGGGAACCAGCTTCTATCATTCCCACGGCTCTGAGCATTTCTTCCCTGCTTAAATGACGTCGCCGCTCCATAATAACGTTGGTTTTAATCAGTAGTAGGGAAACAGTAGCACTAATAATGTCTTCAATGCGTTGTATGTTTTTATAGGGAAAATATTGACAGCTGATTTTCATCTTTTACTCGAATTTGATTCACAGTTCCTGATTCAAATTATGAAATGCACCAAAAAGGATCCATATAAATTTATAAAATCATAAATTTATTACAAAGCCACATCTCAATCTCAAGAAATCCGCATAAAAATGCTTGATCCCTAGACACTTTTGATGTGTGTATTTGAACCAAACCTTATTGAAGTAAGATCTTCATTAACATCCCAACGATACAAATTCACTAGATTTGGTTAATGTTCGCTTTCTGCCGTGTCCCCAAAACATGGATTTCACCTTTCATCTCGATTAGGCGCGGTGGCTATATCGCGTTGTATATGCGATCAGCATCCTTGATACACCCACTAATAAGAGTTATATTTGGGTTTTGTGTTGTAAAAGTAGATGTTTCTTAAAAGGCACCTCATTAGGTAGCCTTGGTTTGTAGCTGTTTGACCACAAAGGACTTTGACCGAATTGTAGGTTTCTTTATCTGTTTTGAATTTTAATTGGCTGATGCTGATGATAGTTAAAATAGCAATCTTAAAGTACTTCGTCTTCATTCTTTATAATATAATTTTTCTATCTGGACAGTTATATGTGCTAATTAGGAGTTAACGTTTTGTATGTTTGTCCTATTTTGTTTCAGTTGATGCATTTACTTAACAGTTTTCAGTTTCAACTGTTGTTTCTTCATATACATAAAATTTTCTAATAGCTATATCAACACTACCACTGAAAACCTTCTTCCACTCTCTGCTAAATACAAGTCCTCTCACAATTTTATCCCATACATCGGCGACGAGAACATTTATGACTTTTTTCGCACTCGTAACACTTATAAGGAAATTGCAACTTACCAACATTTCGCCATTGAACGTGTTCAAACTCCTGCGCACCCGTGAGAACTTAGCACTGGCCATGAATAAGATATGAGGAATTAGCATAAACAGAGGGTCGTGTGCAATGAGTCAAACTAATTGATATGGCGCTTTTAACTACATACGTTTAACTAACCTTTAGACCTATAGGTACTTACAATATATTTTTGGAAGCCTGATGAATTCTTTGATTAGTTCATCTGCTATCAAGCTCAAGTTAGCTATTGCGATTGGTTAACAAAAGTAACAACAGCCAAATTTAATCACTTGCTTTAAGATTAAATTTAATTAAGAGAACGCCTCTCTGACTTCAAAAAATGTATGTTATACTAGCGACCCGCCCCTGCTTCCCACGGTTTTTTATAACATGACAAGAATGAGGTTTCTTACTTAGGTACGTTTAATATTCATGTATTATGCGCACAAACCTTCCAGAAACATTTTCTTAAAATTATGGTGAAAAACACATCCAAATCCATTGCGAAGTTTAAATGAATAACGTGGCCACACCAACTGATACGAAAAGCGACTTTGAATTATAATATTCATGGATGTAATAAACCTTGCTTAGCGTATAGAACATACTTAACTTTATCTTCAGCTTGAATCTCTGCAATGAATTACTTGGCTGGCACTCAGAATCACTTGGTTATTGCCAATGCACTACACGACGCTGTTTATCGAAGTGCCTGGAGCAATATTGCGCTAGACCAGCATATTAACGCGTGGAACTGACTTAGAAGCTTTTTAATTCACAAATACAGGTTGAAATTAAATTCATGGGCATCCTTTTAAGGGTTCATTGTACTCATCATTATGAACAACTTTTACTATGGACCAAACCTGAAATCGCGAAAAAAAAAATCAGCTGTTCCCTACAATTTGACGAGTATACGAACATAAATGTAGGGGACAGCTGATTTTTTTTTTCGCGATTTCAGGTCTGGTCCCATAGTAAAAGTTGTTCATAATGATAAGTACAATGACCCCTTAAAAGGATACCCATGAATTCAATTTCACCCTGTAGATATTTATATGGTCATGGTGACTTGTTATGGTGACCATAACGTTATGGGAATAGGATGTTATGAAATTAAGCATCGTAAACCCATTAATAAAAGGGATATATACAGAGACCATTAATTTGTTATGTAATGTTGGGTGGTTGGGTGTTTGTGTTTATCTAAGTAGGTATATAATGATAGTAATCAACCTACGTCCATCATTGTGAAAGTTGGTAAAGAACAATTTCATAATACTTTGGAGTCTAAAAATAGACATGGTAAATAATTATCCAATGCTGAGGATACAATTAATATGAATGGCGTTATTCCATTAGACCTTTGAGACTGAATTTAGGTCGCATTTTTTAATTTGGAACTTTAGCTGTAATTATTTCACTGTTTAGCAATAACGCCTTCTCACACAGAGATAGAATGAGCGAGGTAATATTAGAATTGAAAAAGCAATTTGCAAAAGTCTTAAACAGACATAAAACGAAGAAAGCATCTATCGTTGGTAGACAAGCAGAAAACAACCAAAAACATCTAGGTAACAACTAAAATATAACAAAAAGCAACCGGTCATAACTACAGGCTATTAAATTAAAAGATCAAGGCCACGATTGCTATATAATAATATATCTTATTGTAGTTTATACCTCAAAGAGCAGAGGATCAATTTCGGATGGCGAGACTTTCACGAGCGAGTGCAGTGAAAGGTCTGTTCAAATATTACAGGCCACTGGACTTGCCTACTGATGCAAGATAGAATGCAGTGCTAGTACTAAATGTAGGTTTAACTGTTAGAGTCGTAAATATTCTTGGTGATCTTGGCAAAATTGTTTATGAGATGAGAAATTTGGATCCGAGACTGGATTAAGGCGTGAAATTGCTAGGGTTACCTTTTTATCTCTCATTTTTGGTCTTATATTGCTTTTCTATTACTGAACATATTTAAATCAGTATCAATATTTCATCACCATATCAGCCACAAATTCACATACGATGTCACCATCTTTGCTGACCTTCCAGAGGCATCTTACAGGTAAAATTTTGGAACTATGTTGGCGAATGAGAACTAGACCGAAAATAATCTCCCTCATAAAATGAGTTTCTGTTATTCAGTCAGTCTTTTTAACTGGTCTGGTTGAGTTAGATGATCTTGCAGTACATATACCTACATCGATATTCCTTTATCTTGCAAATAATCAACGATTTCTTGAAATTTTAATTTGCAGAACGATGTTTCTATTTGCATAAATATGATATCGCAATAGTCATTAATACTTCTACAGCTTGTTTAGACTTGTTATTAGTACTAGTGAAAGAAAATGCATTTAAAGTAAAAACATTATGTGTTTACGTATTTGTATGTAACGAAACGCATGTTCGTCTTGCTTCATTAAAACTATTTTAGAGAGCTACTGAAGTTTACGCAAAAGATTTGTAAGGAATGATGTGTTCTGTTGCGATATTCGTAAAGGTCAGTGCACATACAGTGGAAATTACATAAATGTACCTAGTATTACGGTAATAAAATGAAACATTCCTCTCGAAAACTACCTATGATGCATGAGATGAGAGCATGACATAATAAATTATTTTTTACTATCGTGATATATCTATGTTCTCCATTTCATGAGCCCATTCTTATTCCAAAGTCTAAACAGCAATATTTGTCAGGATTCATAAAAGAGATGATACTGTATATTTGAAGTAAAGGCGTATGTAAGAACGTACCTCTTCTTTTTCTTCCTTGTCGATGCTCCATGTAGAATCATTGTTATCGTACATACAATGATACGTATGTACCTAGTTGTGTCTATATTAAGACACATAAGCATAATAGCAAACACAGAAGCCGTTGCTCTAGGAACTGCTTACTAATCAACTTATTATGCCCGTATAAAATCAATTCCACCACTTTTTGCCTCATCATATTAGCTGAAAACGCGATTTAAAAACACTATATCTTTCACTGCAACGATTCTTTCTAATTCTTCATCGACAACCGCCATATTGTCACGCGAATTATTACTTGGAGCGGTATTTTCTACCGCAATGTTCATGTTGATTAATTCCAACTATTCTTGTTCTTCAATAAAACATTTAATATCATAAATGATTGAATCATCTTTGTCATCGGCATTGTCTTCCGAATAAATTAATACTTTTAGGGCAGTTAATACTTCTGGTTAAGGACTATTGCCACGCGACCTGAATTGCACTTTATTGTATCGTAGCAAGAGTCGCTATTTATTTGCATGTTTTTGCGGATTGAATCTTCTGTGCTTGTACTATTATGTATTCTGTTCTATGGTTTCTTAAGTAATCTCGCTTCTTAGTAACGGTCGTTCATAAAAACCTTCTAATGCGTCGATGCATCAAAGTTTTTTTTATATGATTCATAGAATTTCGCCACTATGTCCGTTTTATGATGAGTAAGGTTGGAAAGTTTGCAACTTCCAGGTTACGTCCGCTCGGCTTGTTGCTAAAGTCTGATATCTGAATGACCCTTGGTTTTTAAAGAACCCAATTACGGGACTGGGATTGGTTGGCCAAAATAATTAAATAATCCCAAGAATAGATAACAGTTAATTAAAATTTCATGGCTATAAGTAGATGGAATTTGGGAATCCATCCATTGATGACAGTAAACTAGTAGCTCAGTTCTGGGTCGGTTCAATTTGGAAGAAGAAAAGATGTAGGTACGCATGTACTATCAAAAACGAAGAGCGGAAAAATATTCTTATTCATGTCCTTTAAAAAATCTAGGACTAGGTGTGTATATATGTTTGCAAATCAGTAGCCATTATTACGTCAATGACTAAAAGTAAGACAATAGAAGTAGAAAGTGAATATGTACGTTTTGGATACACACGTAAAATGTTTTGTAACTGACCAGCCAAGGACCGGTTGGACTCGTATGAGGATTCAGATGGAGGTAACAGTCTGTTATTACCGTAATTCATTTTATTTTGAGTTTTCTCGTGTTATTTCATTATACGTGTTCAAACTAGTTTGTTATTATTTCTTGCATAAAAGGTTTCATTGTTATTGTTTATGTCATCATCTGCCTAACCTTTTCCCAACTATGTTGGGGTCGGCTTCCAGTATAACCGGCTGCAGCTGAGTACCAGTATTTTACATGGAGCGACTGCCTATCTGACCACCAAAACCCAGTTACTGGGTAATATAAAACGCCTTGGTAAGGCTGGTTGTCAGACTTTCGGGCTTCCGATGACCTGTAGCGACTGTCACAGATTTACGAATGACAGCCGGGACCAACGGCTTAACGTGCTTTCCACCTCTGTGTCTCGGTTCGTGGATTGGTGACCACCCATCCAAGAACAAACCGCGACAAGGATCGACCTGTGCGGATGTTATTATTTAGCCACAGGCCCCATTGCATTGTTATTGTTTATATAACACCTGAAAATGGACGAAAATACATATATTTAAAAGTTCTGGCTAAGAAAAGAATCAAAATCTGTTTCAGAAATCACGAACTGAATCGAATGATAAAAATGCCAGCCTTTTGCTGCCCCACTGCAGGGTAAAGGCTACTTCTCATACAGAGAAGGCATGAGCATTGATCACCACGCTTGCTCAAGACATAATGTTTTTCTTTACTAATATCAGTGATGTTTAAGATAAGCTAAGAAAGTGCATATGCATTGAAAAAGTCATATTGGTATTTGCTCGAATTAGAACTCCAAACCTCGTGCACACGGGGCCACCACGACATTACTACTGACTACTTTTAATTTTATTATCTTAAAGCATTTATCATCATTTGAGTAACTTACCAGATATCTATTAAACATCGACCTCCTCTCGAACCTCTGCAATAAGAAGTTCGAACAGAACATTGCCAAAATCACCATATTATTCAGCCAACTCACAATAGTATACGAATTTTGTAGGCGGATCAACTAAACACAAATATTCTGCTGGTGTTGCAATATTGCTTGCAGTTCTATCTTATGTCTATGCGTCATGTTCGACTGTGAGACATGGGTCTTTCCATAGATTGCAAACACTGATAATATTATTGTTACCAAACTCTTGGCACATGCCGAACCGGAATTAGAATTGTCTTATTTGAAAGTTGGGCCAAGATTTACGTCTTTAAGATGACGAATACTGATAGATATAGCAAGACTGTAATTAATTTTACGATTGTAAAGTGACTTTTATGAATTTAAAAATTGTTCGTTAGTCCCTTTCTTCTACGAGTTTATCTTAAAATTATTCGTTAGCTTGCCTAAGTGTCTTTGGTAATATATGCCTTCCTCATTGAAAAGATTATCGATCACTCATAAGCCAACTCTTTCAAGTATACTAACTCTTACATCAATCAATTCAGTTTAGGAGTCTACTGCTAGACACAGGGTCTCTCTCTGTGGTAATACAGAGGATGCACAGCATGTGTCCGATATACCTACTAATAAAAGAAACTCACTGCTAACTCGTTGAAATTGTCGGTAATGAATGTTGGAATGTTCTATGTATTTTAGTTGAGCCTACTTCTGTAGCAGCAAAAATTCATAATTATTATATACTTTTTTATTAGATAACTAGCTGATCCGGCGAACTTCGTACCTTTTCAGAATCAATAAGAACGAATGTATGAGAAAATGAATTTTCTCATTATTTTTTTCGTGAATTTTTCCCATGTTTTAATAGTTACTCTGCTATTCGGGACTGAGACAAATCCAACAAATCACAGATAATAAAAACTGGTCCAGTCGTTCTTGAGCTATAAATGGTTTAACTAACCCGACTTTGTTTTATTTATACACTAGCTGCGCCCCGCGGTTTCACCCGCATATGTGTCGATCCCGTGGGAATATCGGGATAAAAACTACCCTATGTCCTTTTCCGGGACTCAAACTATCTCTATACCAAATTTCATCTAAATCGGTTCAGTAGTTTAGGCGTGAAGAAAAGACAGACAGACAGAGTTACTTTCGCATTCATAATATTAGTTTGGATATAGATAAATTAGATCAAGTTAAGTTTTGTGTAACTAAGATTAGTTTATTTTGTTTAGGAGTCAGTTGTTTTTTGTGAAAGGAATATGGGTTTTACAACACGTTATACAAAAGTCCCTAAAATAAATGATTTAAAAAAAAGGTCTGTCTCAAGACGCTCAATCTTCTTGACCTCATTGCTTTCATAATTTGTTTTATTGTTACAAATAAATGTTTTTTTTACTGACTCCAATTACAATCATCATCAACTTTGTCTTTCGCATTCTCTTGTTAGACGCTAGCTATTCTTACAAGCTCAACAATACCAATTTCTCCGTCTTCAATCAAAACGAATGATTTATTACTTATTGTTGTTACATTGTTAAGATCTTTAGCGTGTTGGTATGTTCACAAAAAAATTCGCGTGCGACTGTAATCTCTTTACATTTCTCCTTCCCTTACTTTCATTCCTTTCTTTAAGATACGCTCATCTGGTGTACGATCTACATTCTTTCACTTAACATAAAACCTTTTTGTATCCAGTGCCTTTTTCTTACTGATTTTGAGTACGCATATTTCACACTATGTACGTCTTTCATCTATGACCTTCGATGTAAAATGACTGGGAAAAAATGTATTAAGTAACGTAATGTGTTAGGTCCCGCACTACGTAGATTAGATCTCACTCCATCTCGAAGAGAGAAGGCCTGTGTCCCAGCAGTGGGAAAATTATAGGCTGATTATGCTGTTGTGTGTTCGGTCTGGTTGCATAAGTGTTTAACAAATCAATATTTTTGTAAAAATATAATTTAAAAGAGTGTCCACGGAGTTTCTTGCCCGTTCCTCTCCATAGGTACCTATGCTTTGGAATGGGCAAATAGCTTCATATTTTCTGACTGACTGACTTCTTGACAATTCAAAAGTGCCTGTAAATGGTTTAAGTAATTGAAATAAATGCTTTGAGTTTGAATCAACACACCCTGTGGACTTTTAATTCCATTTTTCATTGGAAAACCCGTCCATAATCTGACCATAGCAAGCGGCGCTTATTCTTGCAGTTCCAGGTCTATTAATCTACGCGGTTGATATATTAAGCCACAAAGGCCACAAACTCCTCAAAAACCATTTCATATAATATCCCTAATTCTCATAAATTGGCCCTAACGAACATAATATGCGACTAATCGCACAAAATGTGCGGTTGTGTCGTCAAATTAGATGCGTGCGCGCAGTCATTATTTATCATTAGGCGCGCGCGCCGTGTTAGACGGTTATCGCGGCCATTGTGTTGAATTTGTCTGGTGTAGGTTAGGTTATAGTTCATTTAAATTAATGCTTGTATCTTGTTAAAAGTGGGTCATTAATTAAAAAGACAAATGAAATAGCAATAAAGTTCGTGCCTAGAGGTGTAAAATTAAATCACACTAATATTATAAAGGCGAAAGTTTGTGAGTGTGTGTGTTTATATGTTTGTTACTTCTTCACGCTCAAACGGCCGGACCAATCTTGATAAAATTTTGTATCGAGGTAGCTGAAACCCTGGATTAACATATAGGCTACTTTTTATCCCGATATTCCTACGGGATCGACACATGAGCGGGTGAAACTGCGGGGCGCACCTAGTTAAACATAAAAGAAGAATAACAAATTCGAATATGTATTCAAAGTTATAAATAACAGCAGCTGCATTATAAGAGACATCAAACACAATCTGCGATAGCGAAATTTCAAATAAAAAGAGCTACTTAATATAATTAGCATTTATCCGCCATTTCTCCCATGAAATCCATTGTTTCCCGTACCGCGTGAATGTGCAAACTGTTTTCCCCATTTTCACTATTAACAATAGTCAATATTTACTGTTAGAGAGCGTGCATTGTGTGACAAACGAAAGTATTCTGTAGTCTCCGAGGATATTGCCTATTTATTTGTCAAGTACGAGTATTTATGGTGTTCGTATGGCTTTAGTGGAAACTGATGGTTTAATATTCTGATGGTTTATTTTTGATTTAATTCTGATGGCTGGAGAGCAGTGGTGGCCAAGCGGTAACGGCCGCGACTTACGAGTTGTAGGTCGCAGGTTCGAATCCAGACAGGCACTTTACTTTGTTTAAATTATTTCGTTACCACTGCTCTCCAAATGGTGAAAATTTCAACTGTCTAGCTATCACAGTTCATGAGATACCGCCTGGTGATAGACAGAGAGACACACGGACAGTATAGTCTTAGTAATAGGGTCCCGTTTTTACCATTTGTACGTTACCATTGGTACGGAATCTTAATAAGGGAAAAGCATAATAAATAATAAATCATCTAGCCTTGCCTAGAAGTCTGAGATTTTTGTAGAGGCTAAGGTATTCAGCATTGTTATTAAAGTTTAATGTGTAATAAATTTATTTAACACAATATACGCTAAGCATCAATATTCTCACGTAACTGTTTTTTTACCTAATTGGCTACTAGCAACCAATATTAATTATCACAATTAATATTTATTAAATAACAATTTATTTTTATTCAAAAAATAACTTACTGTTTTCAACTTGTTTTATAATTTAAGAAGTATTTTTTTGCACACCGTATTGCATTAGCAAAATATGGGACGATAATAAATTACTGAACATCCGTAGCTGTGGTTATACTATTGCAATTATAATCACAGTCAAAATTAGTTGAATAATGATGAAATTGCGACACATACCTACTTATTTGCAATCTCATTTTATATTAGTTTATTAAGAGCTTTGAATAAATTAATAAGACTAAATGCTCAAGGGTCTATCTCATTAAATACATTGATAGCTAGCGTTTGACACCAGAAGGTCAATTCCCGTAATTAAAAACGTTCAAAATCTAGTCGCAATCTCATCTCAGCGACAATCAATGTCAAAAGTTGTCAAAAATACCTCTAATTCCCCGAATTAGAGGTATTTTTGAAAGATTGAGACAGATCAGACTGTTAGCGTTCTTAAAATTACGAGAATTGCACCTCGGACTGTAAACGTTCCTAAAATTAGAAAATGGTCAGCACTATGCCAATTCTAAATTTTAATTAGTCAGTTAACAGTGGGCTCAAGTTTTTTTTACATCAGTACTACTTTTATATTCAAGTCTACACTCTTGCTATGTAGCAATTATTCAGTAGGTACAGACGCCAGCACATCAAGCAACTACAATCTGTCAAATTTCTTTAATAGATTTTCAACTTTATCGCTAAATCGTAAGGTTCAAAGTTGATTGGGAAAATTTTACAGTTTCGGATAGCTTGATGTGCTGGCGTCTGTACTACGGACCGGCCAGTTCAAAAGGTACCCATTCAATAGAATAAATTGGAGAGAATAATATTTACTTGGTCTGCTCTTGACGACAAGTTTGTATAAGCAACATAGGGTACTTATCTGATTGCAATATACATAGTAAGTGTCGATCATCGGTGAATGTACTCGTACGGCATTCAGAAAATCAACAAAGTCGTGTCGTAGTCGATTATAACGCGATTTCTTTCTGACATGATTGATTAATATCATTTGCCAATTACAAGTTACAACAACTCTTAAAGTATTGGGCCATCCATAAGGATGAAATCAGTTGCGTATTAAATTAGCAAGACTCATTCAGTAATTGTAATATCAATGACTTAACTCAAAAAAATCAATCAATAAATCAATCTTAATTTTTTTTAACCTATTTTTTATGTCTAATGACACAGATGCCTCAAACATATTTTGCTAGATTGACATTACTTTAATAAAATAAAATAAAAATGAATTAATTTATCTTTCAATTTGGCCATAAATAAACAGTTTACTTAATATTTTGGGAATTTGTAAGTCTACTAAAAAAAAATTGGTAAGATTTCGTCTAAGACAACCATGGCTTAAATGGTTCTAAATTGTCTGTACAATCTTCGCCTTAAACTTTGCACCCATCTTCTAATCATCCTGTATATCAATTTAAGTCTCATGCCAATTGAATCGCAGATAATTGCAATTAAGACCACCATTGATATCAAATGTAAAAATACAGAAATCTTCTAGACATTTCCTTCAATCTCTCGACTTGGACCTGCAAGCCATTTCCCGTAATCAGTAAATAAAAACGTTCATAAATAGGCGCAACCTCATCTCAGCGACAATCAATGTCAAACTTGTCAAAAATATACGGAAATTAGAGGTACCTATTTTTTCTATATTGTCATAATTTTTGAAGTGAAAACTTCTTTAGCGGGTACACTTTTTTGTTATGGGTAAAAAATGTTAAACTCGCTTCAGGACACGTGACCTGTTCGAAAATTCGTAAGATGGATGGAGAGTAGACAGCCGGCGCGGCGTAGGAGAGGATGTATCCCCCTCTCTTTCTACGGCGCGGCGAAAATGTATGCCTGCTGTTTCGTTTAGGCGGCGCAGGGTGCTTGCGCGAATGTTCGTGTGTGTTTATGTTACAGCGTGCCACGCGCATCCATGGATGGTGAGAGCTGATGGCTCGACCGTCTGTGTAGTGGCCACACTGCTGTGTATTCGTAAAATTCGTGTATATAAAGTGTTTAAAATATGGAAATTGAACAAAGTGCATCTATTAATGAAAAAAGTGACGAAGAAATAGCGAAAGAAAATGAGTTATATTAATTCAATTAATAGTTGATTTATTTCAACGATAATATTCAAGTTTTCACTTCTGCCGGCACTCCCGGAGTACAACCCGTCTTTTTTTTTCTAAATTATCATGGCCGCGCCATTGAAACGGACACTTGAGACTGATATCAAACTGTGAACGTTCTTAAAATTACGAGGATTGCCCCTCTGTATACTTATTGATGACACTTTCATACATTAGCATTAAGCGTCCGTTTCTACGTATCCGCTTGGTTGGTCAAGTGATATATGTTCCATTGAGGCTCACTTCTGTATCTGGGTCAAAAGCATATTTGTATAAGTGATATTTATGAAAGTTCGTCAGTTTCACATTTCATTTCATCTGCAAATGTCGGCACTAACTGGGATATTGGAAATGATGCTATGGTCGTGGGGAGTTGATTTATTTTTAACCGACTTCAAAAAAGGAGGTGTCAAAAAACGAAAATGCGAAACCAACGACACCGACTTCCGAAATTAAAGTTATTTTTCACTTTGTAGTTTTTTTTTTTGAAGTCGGTTGTTTTTTTTGTAAAATGGTTTTTATTTTTCACTTTTTTATAAATACTGGATGTTACGGAAAGGGTAAATCAATACAAACGGGTTGAAAAGTGTATCAGCCCTCTTATTCACAAGCACTCAATATGCTTCCGTATCGTATCGAACATTAATCATTGTTTTCGTAGGAGTCTTCTCAATGCTGTTCACAAGTCCAAAACCCGAAAATTTTGTCAGTTTAAATCAAATAGACGCCCGCTATTCTTCCAACAGCTATTTGCTGTTGAGGGGAAGTCAAATCAGGTTATCGAAATGTCAGGTTTTCGATACGATAGACTGTCGTATGGTTGTGAATCAGGGCTCTGGTCTAGAATCTCTGTACAAAATTTCAGCTCAAAAGCATTAACTTTGAAAATGCTTAATATTTTTTTATTTCGACATCACGGCGCTGCACTGGCGCGCGGCGGCGTGATGTGCGTGTACTAGGCGCACAGACACACTACAGATAATGGATAATGACCCTCGTAGTGCGGTGACACGTTTGTTATGATTTCAATTTAATAAACTATCGAAATAAAAAAATATTAAGCATTTTCAAAGTTACTGCTTTTGAGCTGAAATTTTGTACAGAGATTCTAGACCAGATACACTCTTCAACCCGTTTGTATTGATATACCCTTTCCGTAACACCCTGTATACAGTGTTTGAGATGGTTTGTTGTTTCCATATAGTTCGATACCCAATAGTTAGCCGCTAGAAGTAAAAAATCATAATTGTAACAGTACCCACAGATATAAGTGTAGAAGGAAGGGCTTGTGGCTGAGTAATAACAGCCGCACGGGTCGATCGATCAGGTTAAGCTACGCTAGCCGCGGTCGCTCCGTGGAGGGGTGACCATCTTTACATACCGAGACCCTAACGTGGCTCGGAAAGCATATTAAGCCGTTCCGGCTGTCATTCATGGATCTTTTACATAAGTTCCGGGTGTTCAGAAGCCCGAAAATTTGACAACCAGTCTTACCAAGGGGTATCGTATTACCCAGTAAACGGGTTGTGGAGGTCAGATAGCCAGTCACTCCATGTAAAATATTGGTATTCAGCTGCATTCGGTTAGACTGGAAGCTGACTCAAACATAGCAGTTGGAAAAAGCTAGGCAGTTGATGAGTTATAAGTGTACCACTCTTGTGCTAGAATTTTTATAGCCTGATTTAGCTTACAATCCAAAATCGTTCAGCCGTATAGGCCTGGGTTAGGACAGAGGATACTTTTTACCCCGGTAGGTAGGTACGTTCCCGTGGGATAATTTCCGACCTCCATGCGGGCGAAGCCGCAGGCGAAAGCTAGTTTATAATACTAGTGTCAATCACACCAATGACCCACGTCGCATCCATAGAGATGGCCACATAAGGGGCAACACCATAGCACCTTATGGTCAGTTGATCAATATTGTCATTGATTGATTGATAGTACTGTAATAAATGACAGGCCGTTAGCCTATGCATATTGAAAACAGTTTTGTAACCATTTTCCTCAGATGAACTGTGCGATACGCAATCGATTTGTCAAAGGACAGGAACTGTGATTAACAATAAAGTGTTGCAGAATTTAAAACATTTATAGGTACCTAATATGGAGCAGCAGTGGTGTCCAACTGGTAACGGCGACTTACGAGTTGTAGGTCGTAGGTTTGAACCCAGACAGGCGCTTTCATCATCATCATCATTTCAGTCGAAAGACGTCCACTGCATCCAACGGGTTCCTGCGGCCTTCACAAGGTCGTCGGTCCACCTTTTGGGAGGCCTTCCAGCGCTACGTCTTCTGGTACGCTGTCGCCACTCAAGAACCTTTCGACCCCATTCGGCCATCTTTTCTGCGAGCAATGTGCCCCCTGCCCACTGCCACTCAAGTTTAGCAATTCTTCGGGCTATGTCGGCTACCTTGGTACTCCTGCGGATCTCGTCATTTCTGATTTGATCACGCATGGGAAACTCCGTATAGTCCTCTCCATTGCCCTTTGGGTGACTTTTAGCCTTCTAATAAGGCCCATTGTGAGTGACCACATTTCAGTGCCATATGTCGTCACTGGCAACACGCACTGGCGCTTTACTGTGTGTAAATTATTTCATCACCACTGCTCTCAAAACTGAGAAGGAAAACATCGTGAGGAAACCGGCATGTCCTAGAACCAAAAATTCGAAGACGTGACATCTGCCAACCTGCACTGGGCCCGCGTGATGGATTATGGCCCACTCCCTCTCACAGAGAGGAGGCCTGTGTCCCAGCAGTGGGAACACTATAGGCTGGTTGTGTATACCTAATAGCACGCTAACTAGAGGAATAGGGGTATCGTTGTACGCAGTAACTGGGTTGTGGAGGTCAGATAAGAAGTCATTCCCTGTAAAATATTGGTATTCAGAACATAGTTGGGAAAAGGCAAGGCAGATGATGATGATCATGATGATCTAATAATCATGCTTAAATTTCCCGAATGGGTAGACAGAGGACCCACATTCGATCCTCATTTCGTCAGCTATGCTAAAGTTATTCTAATATACAGGGTGTTACGGAAAGGGTATATCAATACAAACGGGTTGAAGAGTGTATCTGGTCTAGAATCTCTGTACAAAATTTCAGCTCAAAAGCAGTAACTTTGAAAATGCTTAATATTTTTTTATTTCGATAGTTTATTAAATTGAAATCATAACAAACGTGTCGCCGCACTACGAGGGTCATTATTATCCATTATCTGTAGTGTGTCTGTGCGCATAGTACACGCATATCACGCCGCCGCACGCCAGTGCAGCGCAGTGATGTCGAAATAAAAAAATATTAAGCATTTTCAAAGTTAATGCTTTTGAGCTGAAATTTTGTACAGAGATTCTAGACCAGATACACTCTTCAACCCGTTTGTATTGATATACCCTTTCCGTAACACCCTGTAGATGAAAAAATCCAAATTTGAAAATACAAAAACATTTTACTTGACATGGAGATCACACCCAGATCACACAGCAGTCGAGTTTGTGACATATAGACAAACGAACAACGACACAGTAACATTTTAATTACGAAATGTTAACGTTTTAAGTATTTAAGACGTTGACATTACAAATGAGACCCTTTCCAAAGATGACCTTCGATCGACTTAAGCCTTAAAGTTACGACGCTCATTAAGTATCTTATAAGTAGTTTACCTAAGCTTTCGTATGGTAACATAAAGTTCTGTCCTAACTGGTAACTCTATGACACGATGAACGAAACCGCGCGAAATGAACGCGAAATTGGCGTGATTAAGAGCCTATACTACCTCAAATGGCTTAGCGTGATCCTCCGTTATGTCGAAAATACTGCACCATTAATTTTGAAATAAATATATGGTAAAGTTGAGGATAAATGCAAAGTCCTATGTTAGATGAAAACACGATTTCATAAAATTTTCTCGATAGAAAAAAAATCCAAAGTTCCCTCTAACCCAAACAATAAACCGCTGGTATTAAAAAAATACTTCAAATTAGATCATGAAACTTTGCATACTAACTGAACTTACTTTAAAGCAGGTCTTATGTTATTTATTTTTTTATAATTACCATTATTTTCACTGTAAAAAGCAAATACCAAAACTTTTGGCGCTTCCTGCCGCCCAGCACCGCACTCTGTCTCGCTCTCACTCAGTCCGCGAGCAGTATCGTATGAGCGAGATAAAGAGTGAATTTTAGCTGAGGTAGTATAGGCTCTTAACTATGGGATTGATGTGGTTTCGAAGTAATGAATCATTGAGTGGTCAGGGCCTGAAGTGAATCCCGCGCGAGATGTGGGACCAAACAACAACAAACAAAGGAAGAATGGCGAACTTTTTTAGAATTGGGATGCATGGAGTGGCCTCCTCGTGTAGCGCAGTTTATTCCGCCAGTTACTCAACTGAACCGAGCGCTCGGCGCATCCTGGACAGTCACACCCAACACCTTATTTGACTGGCTAATTCTTTCCTTGCGGTGGTAGGGCTAACGCCCGCCTGGTTTGCGACCACCCTCCCACCGGAGTCCGGCGTCAAGCAGCCTGCAGTGTTTCGTCGATGCGTGGGAGTTTCAGTGCCTTAGGCATCTTCTGAGCACGCTCGTTCCTTCATAGACCTCATCCATCGCTTTCCATTAAGCCATTCAGCAATAAAAAAAAAAAAAAAAAAAAGAATGCCCGAATAAATTTTTGTTGACATTTTTTTGCGTCTACCGATGAAAAATATATTAAAACACAGAATTTGAATTTCTGAACAGTTTTGTCTTCAGATATACTTTTCTAGGAAAGTTATAGATATGTCACCGTGATAGATCATGGTGACATACCTACGTAGTCGCTCAATAATTCCATCAACAGTTCAATCGCCATTGTTCTTTGCTCACGCCGATTATGTAGACTGATGTGTATGGAGATGTTCTTACTGGCGCAAATAATCACGGGAATTCCTAATCATTAAAACAACCGACACGCAGTCGCGTCCCGCATGCGGGATTTGCCTCAGGCGGGATTTGTCTCAGGCCGCGTCCTAACCAAAAGCGATTCTCGACTTCCGATTATCCGAACACATGTGACATGTGACATAATATGATCGCGACGATCGCTTTTGGTTAGGATGCGGGTTTCGTATGGCCAAAGCTTAAGGTCAGTAATCCGTGTCAAATCTCTTGAAAACAACTAAAATCAGTTTCGATCGAGTGAACGGTAAACAAGTATGTAATGTTATTACTTTGCACAATGTTAGCTAATGATGAAACTTTGACGTTCGATAGATGGATTTAAGGCTGAACTAATGCAGTATGATAGCTTCTAGTCTCATAATTGTCATGAATAACCTTAGAGAATCTATAAATATACATAGGTAAGATTTTTGAAGTGAAAACTTCTTTAGCGGCGTTGAACACTTTTTGTAATGCGTAAAAAATGTTAAACTCGCGTCAGGGCATCGCGTCAGGACACGTGACCGTCAGGAGAGATTTCCCCCCCCCCCCCCCATCTCTTTCTACGGCGGCGCCAACCGAAGTGAACCAAGTGAGACACGACAAAGATGGCCGAAGAAAATGACATTTGACGTACAATGTTTGAAAAGTCAGTTTCGTAAACAATAGTACTTCGAGGAGCCGCAGTTGTATTTAATTTATTTTGAACTTCTGATTAACCAATTTAGTTTATTATTATATACCTACCTACAATACAAAATTAAATTAAAAATTTAAAAAACCCCCGACTCAAACAAAAACCTCTAAAAAGTAAAATAATAATATATATTAGCCCTTTAAGTTTAATATAAGTTGCAGGAAATATTTTGATCCAAGCGTCCTCACGTCGGGGGACGGCTAATGAAAATTGGAAGTTAACAACAGTTATGTTTCTACAATAGCTACATTCATTATTGCTGGGTTTAAGCCTCATCTGTTTGGCGTTTTCATTAGCCGTCCCCCGACATAAGGACGCTTGGATCAAAATATTTCCTGCAACTTATATTAAACTTAAAGGGCTAATATAAATTATTATTTTACTTTTTAGAGGTTTTTGTTTGAGTCGGGGGTTTTTTAAATTTTTAATTTAATTTTTATTTCTTGCTTTTTAAACTTTATAATATTATATTACTAGTAAACATACTATACGATCCACATGTGATTAGCCGAAATCTGCGCAGCTGTACGTATTTTTTTACCACAGTGAAGCGAAGCTAGTGAGGTACTCGTGGTCGTTGGCGTTCATTCCATACTAACGTATTCCTCTGTGAATTCGCCATTTCTGGTGGCGGCCATCTTAGATTTTAAATTTGTAATAGTGTATAGTATTCTACTAGTCAAGCCCTTTCATTTGATACCCATATTGAGGGAATTGTGAAAAAAATAATATAATTCGCCATTTTGTGGTGGCGGCCATCTTGGTTTTGAAATTTATCATAGTGTTTGGTATTCTACTTGTCAAGCCCTTTCATTTGATACCCATATTGAGGGAGTTGTGAAAAAATATGTAATCCGCCATTTTCTGGCGGCGGCCATCTTGGACCGATTTTCTTCAAACATAGCTAAGAACACTCGCGACTAATTCACCTTTCAAACAAAAAAAACAAAATCAAAATCGGTTCATCCGTTCGGGAGCTACGATGCCACAGACAGACACACACACACACACACACACACACACACACACAGACACGTCAAACTTATAACACCCCGTCGTTTTTGCGTCGGGGGTTAAAAATAGAAGCGACGAAAAATATAACGAAGCACATTATAGCAACAAGAAATACTGTGGGACATTTGCTGCTTTTGTGTGAAAACAATGCTTCCGTGTCGACCACGGAAGTTTACACCCTGCAGGGAGATGCTCCAGTAGGTAGTGGCTGTGAAGCTATGTTGCAAAACATGCTCCACGTCCTATCCTGCCTTATTTGTCCTACCCAAAACATGCAGTCAAATTGACCTCTGCGCTGCCACCGACGACAACGTGGAAGTGGCAATATTTTGAGCCAACAAGATCTAAAGTAAAAGAGAGAAAATTTAGGGAGTAGTTCATAAATAAAAAGCTTGTATACAAATATCAGTTTATTTTTATAATACTTGTACGCACCGGGACTTAAAGCTTAGTACGGCTGTTATTCCAAATGCATACAGTGTGGCTAAGTTTGTAACAATTGAGCCTGGTATCTATGGTTACCTCACCCTACTGATTATAAACCTACAGCAACTACTTAACACCCTAGTTATCCTAACACCCTAACCTATCATACAAGCCTACGGGAGACCTACGGGAACAGACAGAATTTGGGTAGGAATAGGGGTTTCTGTACGTCGTGCAATGTGTACACAGGAAATAGTTTTGTCATTGCCGGTCCCACAGACTCATAGAACTGGTGATGGCTAAAGGTGTCTTGGCCGTAGTGAGAGGAATTATGAAAGGTGAATCAAACTCTACTCCAGCTTGATGACTAATTTATTCATTTACTAATTACTAATTTATGTGGAACGAATGTATGTCGCTCTTGATGCTGACGCTGGCGTATGTAACTCTTGCCTGTTCACGGCTGAACAATACTCTAAACTCTAATTTGGCTTCTAAAACTTGTGCAAGCAGAACAACATTTTTAAAATGTTTGCTTTTCATTTGCCATCTGTGCCATCTCTTCTGTAGGCCGTTTCATTTTCTGCTATTCGTAGTGAAGCACCATCTTTACTAGTCCTATTGACCTGAAATACAAAACTAATGTTATAAATTCTTTCTCTTCATTATCTTATTTATACTGATTTAATTAATCAGTAGCGGCATCAAAATAACAGTCATTATGATTCTTATGGCGGGTTTTTTTTTGTTACAATGAGTTTTGTACAGGCAAACGAAGTTCTTCGTAAAATTGTAAATTGGATAGGCACCTAATTCGTAAATCATGCCAGGCTGCCCCTGTTTAGCGTTAGTGCTTGTGTCAGTGTTTTTATTTTCTATTATGGAGACCTCTCCCTGACCAATTCTTCCAAAAAATCTAAGGATTAGAAGCAAAAGCAAGCATAAGTATAAGAAATTGAGAATGTTTACAAAACATAACTTACTTTGAACACATTTTAGCTGTAACAGTAGGTACACACCTTATCCTCCTCCAACCAACATTCAATTCTTTGCCCTTTATTGCAACTAGTCTCCGGTCTTAATTTAATTTATTTTAAATACAAAAAAAAATATTCAAAAGTTTTTTAGTTTGACACATACAATATCAAATTCATTCATTGACATATTCATATTGTTTCCATGACGACCATGACGTTGTCGCGTCAAAACTGTTGAAAGTGTAGACAATAAATTAGTTTTTCATACGTAATAATGTCTATGGACACAAATATTCGGTTCGTAGACAGATATTCTCGTATGCCGATTTAATGTGTTGGCCAATTTGTTGGATGACTTCATTATAATGGCAACATTTAGAAGTTGTAGGACATTCTAGTTATAGAACGTTTATGAAGCGTTTATGAATACAAAATTTTATCGAATGTTTTAAAGGCCTATTGAGCATTTTAACTAATGAATGGTTTAAACCTTCAATAGGCTTTTTTTATGAATAAGACCGAAAGTGTTTAAAATATGGAAATTGAACAAAGTGCATCTATTAATGAAAAAAGTAACGCAGAAATATTGAAAAAAAATGAGTAATATTAATTAAATTAATAATTGATTTATTTCAACGTTAATATTCAAGTTTTCACTTCTGCCGGCACTCCCGGAGTGCAACCCGTCTTTTTTTAGATATGGTCGAATTTGGAGCATTCTTTTCGACCTAGGTTTCGAAGAGATGAATCCATAATGCATTTTTTTGTGAAATTCTGATCAATACATAAACTCACGACTTCTTCTCATAGGGGTAGGCAGACTAAGCAAACTAACAAAATTGGGTATATATCTATTATATGTATATCTATTATATGTATATCTATATACTAATAATAAAGCTGTAGAGTCAGTTTGTTTGAACGCGCATTCCCTGGAATTGCCAGTCGGATTAGAAAAAATATTTTTCCGTTTGATAGCCCAATTCTCGAGAAAGGCTATAGGCTATTTGGTATCATGCTAAGACAGAAAAAAATACAGAAAGAACGCTAAGCGAATCCAAAGTAATAGCGCGGGCAGGCGAAGCGATGCGACACGAAGTCGCGGGCAGAAGTTAGTAAATATCGCTAAAGCTAAAGTATATTCAAATGTCTCAAATTGATGTTATTTCAAGTTAAACATATACCAACTTTATTTTAATGGCAATTAAGTTGATTTCAGAGTGACTAACGCAATTGAAAAAGTTATAAAAAGTTTTTGATGTTGTAGCGTAAACTGAACTTTATTGTGTAGGAATTAAAGTTATTATTCCCTAAACTCATATTTGTTTACATTTTCGGCAAACAAATCGCGAATGCAGATTAGTACCTACTTGTATCGGTTTATCATCACGCTTGTTCGCTACGTGTTGTAGGTCAGGGCTTAGGTAACACTACGTTGTCCTCTAGATCAGTGGTGCTTGTTTTTATTAGAATCGTATCATTTATAGTAGGTATTGTTTGCTTTTAAATGGTGGTTTAAAAGCGGTGTTGTAAACGTGGCAGGGACATCGACACGTGCGACAGGTTACCATGCATTCAGCGCATGATTCTGAAAGACCCTGCTTTATAAAAATGTTTCAGTCAGTTGTTCCATACATTTTGAACGTGTAGGTATTGCATTTTTCTATCTAAAAGCTGATTTTATTTTTGATAACCGACGAAAATTTTCTACAAGTTTGTTGCCGGAAAGAAAAAAAAAAGAAAATACATTTATTTAGCACAGACTAAAAGACATACCCCCTTATTCATAATCCTATTTTATCTCTATTTTAGCTAAAATAGGTTTATAGAACGTTTGTTTTTATCTGTCACGTTGTCATTTCTGTGTGTAAGAAAGAGACAAACCCCATTTTAACTAAAATAGGTTTGATTAGTTTTATGAATAAGGGGGATACAATACACCAGATACATCAGATAGAAAAAACAAAAAATAAAGATCAAATAAAAAGCGTAAAGTCCGATGTAAGTAATTTGCAGGAAAGTGTGCCTCACGGCTGCGCCAAAAAGGCCCAGTTCAGCAATAATGCCAGAAAACTAGTGCCTGAACAGTGATAGGCCTGAGACGGCGGCGCGCAAGTTCCGCGCGCGCCTCTCTAGAGGAATGGCGGCCGTATGCGGCCGCTGAGGGTGACGGGGTCCGCATGGATTCATGCGGGCCAACACATGGCCGAAGGGGCATGACGAAATGCGCATGCACTACAGCACCCCAGCTAAAGGTAGCAGCAGGACACCGTGTGGTTTTAGTCAGTAAGAGTCTGACAGACCCCTCCGCCCACCCCAGGGTGGTGAACATCCATGAGGATTTCCATACGATAAAAAAAAATACGTGTGGCACTCGGGGACTGCCGCGGTAAAGCTATTGCATAGCATTTTTTATCAACTTATGCGAGCTTCGTACAGTCTACATGCATACGTCTAGTCGCACGCACACAAACACTGTGCCGAAGTCTGCCGAACTGAAACGACGTTAGACGATGCACGGCTTTCAACGCCGCACCGCTGTGCCGGCCGGAGTGGGGGGTGTAAGGTTTATTTTCGTTACGGAATTTCTTGATTCGGTCGCCGCGCTCAAAGCCCGCGATAAAAGCTATGCAATAGCTTAAAAAGAAAGGGGTCTAGCATGTGCTGAATTGATAATTACGGTTCGCGCATCGATTTTCCTATCACCCCTGCACCTAATGACATTTTTGATTCCAATCTTCAGTGAAAGTCATCTAAGTACACATGTGGTTATTACCGGTTTCATAGCTGTGTCAGTAGTTGCCTTGACCGGATCGGTCAATGTCGTCAGGAGTTGTGAAAGCTGATGAGTTTTGGATGAGCCTCCTAGATATTGAGCAATTAACATTTCGGCCCATTAAAACGGTACTTGGTTTTACCTTAAGTGTTACTTTGGTCATTATGTATTTTGAAACGGTGGGGACATTGATAATTTCTGGCTAATAATGTCACTTTAATAAGTATTGTAAATTATCTTAGTCCACTGTAAAAAAATGCTACTAGCTACAGCGACAACTAGGTACTAAATGGTTATTTTTTTCTTAAATATTAAATAAAAATCATATTTCTATACATATATTCAAGACATCAAACTTGGGTAGGGCACTGAATGGTACCCTTCAGTGTTTGCTGTCTTCGTCTCTTTTCCTCGAATCTAGGATCTAGAATAGGTTACAGAACGAAAAAAGTTTAGGAAACCATTTACCTGATGTTTGGTTTGGTTGAAAATTGTTTTCTAAAATATCAACAAAAACGTGATAAATAGGTACCGCATCTACACTTTATTCATCCACGTTCACTTTCACCGCGACGTGACGCGAGCGCATTCCACCGACAGACGTCCGAATTCTGTTCGGCTAACGAATCTGCATACAAATCGAACTGTGCTTATATTTGGGTAAACGTCGTGAGGCGGTGAAATTCGTGTGTAGTTAGGTGGTTTATAGGGTTGTCAGACAATGACTGATAAATCACATGAAAACACTAATTATACAGGGTTATTGAAAAAACACCAACAATCTCTTAAGAGGTTATTGTACTCATCATTATGAACAACTTTTACTATGGGGCCAAACCTGAAATCGCGAAAAAATTAGCTGTTCCCTACATTTATGTTCGTATAACTCGTCAAAATGTAGGGAACAGCTGTTTTTTTTCGCGATTTCAGGTTTGGTCCCATAGTAAAAGTTGTTCATAATGATGAATACAATGACGTCTTAAGAGGTTGTTGGTGTTTTACCAATAATCCTGTATATATCTGTGATCGCTGTTATCGGGTTGTTTATCTTCAAGTGCTTTATATTAAGTAGGCTTCTGCAAACCCTTCACACCGGTATCATAGGGAATTAACGAATTAAAACAGCTGTCAAAAAAACAGGTATGGCGGTTGCACTTGCCTAGGTAGGGCCCTTTTTCAAAGAACCTTGTTTTCTTGTTCAACAAATCATAATGGCAGTAGTACTTCCCCGGAGTAGACCTTTCAAAATGGGCACTTGAACATCATCTTGTCGTTGTAAGGATGTCCTTATCGCCTCTCCTCCGATAAATCCCTTAATTAATTTCGATGTGAAAACCCCATTACAAGTTTGTTGGTACAATTCGCGGTGAATGGTCATATAGGTAGGTACGTTATGAGAAAGTGGACCCTTGACCATGTTGTGTCTTGTCTTCTTTGCGGATTTTTCCATTGATGTATGTTTGTTTAAAACAGTATAAAAACAGCAAAAGCTTTTACTAGTACGTTAACTTTCTAGTGCTATTCAAGTTTGTAAATGTTTGTAATTTATTAACGAACATTTAAAGTGTTTACCCGACTACCTTCTTTATAGTTTTGCTGTTATTGGCAATGTTTGTTAAGCACCTTCATCAACCTATTGCCTAGAAAACAAAGTTGAAACTTGTTAAATAAGTTTAGACTCTTGCCATTGGCAAAAATACGTGCTTTTGGGAAGAAAACTACCAAACTCAAACTCAAAGCATTTATTTCAATTAAACCAATTACAGGCACTTTTGAATTGTCAAGGGGTCGGTCAGTCAGAAAGATGAAGCTAGTTGCCCATTCCAAAGCGTAGGTACCTATGGAGAAGAACGGGCAAGAAACTCCATGGACACTCTTTTAAATCAAAATAATGTGGTTACAAAGTCTTGGTTACATCATTCATGCTAAAAATTATACATGTGAGAACGATGCAGAACGTTATGTAGGTTAGGTATGAAATTAGTTCCGCGTAGATGGCGCTAAGTGTGTGTTACTTACAATACTACCTACTAATTAAGTTTCTGCTTAAAATTTCTTCCCGAAATGGCGCTAACTATTTGTCTTGTCGACGATATTACTTCGACAAGTGACTACACTGGAAGCATCGCATCGATCTCTCGTAGCGATGCTTCTAACCAACGAACAATAACACATACGAACCAACTCTAATACTATAATGACGGATATCACCTCGATAACAGAAATATCTACTAACAATATCTTACCATTAGGAGAAAATACTGACATACCTATGTATAGTACTAACAGTACTATTATACTGCACTTAGCAAGTCCGTTAGACGGATCTTAAGACTCGCTTAAAGCTCGCTCATCATAGGCCAATGGACTCGTTTCTTACAACAAAAAACAATTAATAAGGTATTGCGAGAGCATTGGAGTCACTAGAGCAATGTGTTGGCATAAAAAAGATAGATCAGCAGTCGGATATTAACATCGGCTTAGTTATGATGCGTTTCTTTTTGAAGTGTTGGATTGTCAGAGAGGTTTTAATGTAGATCGGACATGGCATTCTATGACTTACGAGTATTTTTATTTATTTATTTTATTGAAGTGAAACTTCTTTACGCACGCTTGACTTGGGGAGTAAGCTGGCGAACGCGTGACGTAAGCGTTACGAAAAGTGTGATCGGGCGAGGCGAACGGGAGTTGAGTGGGGGATATAAGCAAGAGAAAGCAGTGCGCGCGCACATTTTCTTCCTCTCTTCCTCTCATAGCCAAGTATGTTTGAAGTTTCACTTCAGTCGTGTGGTCATAAGCACACTCGGTTTTTTTATTTACGTACACACAGTAAAATACATAAGGATATGTTATAATTATAATTTGACTACAAAGTACTGCTTGTTTCTTAAGAAATTTCTTCCAGCAGACCTGCGAAAGGAGAAGTAAAAAAATATATGTAGACAATAGTGTGTGAGAACAAGAAGAGAAAAATATGAATGTGTGAAGTCTAAAACTAAAATATTAAATAAAAATTTAATTTATCAAGAGCACACAAAAGTGTATGTTACTCCTCACTCACAAAGGAAAAAGAGAGGAAAAAATTTTGTGTTGTGTTTTCGTAACTAATTACTTATGTGTTTTCTTTTTTGTTGCAGGTAAGTTCGTGTTTCTTTTACGATTCCAGCCACCGCAGTATTTTTGATCCTGCGAGATTACTAACATGGAGGTGTCTGGAGGTACAGTAAAAGTAGTCATATTTAATTTTCATCATAAAACCAGGAGAACTTCCTTTCAAAGAAGGAATGGTGAAATCCTTTCCCCAGGAGAATGTCATCATGAAGCCAAAAAAAAAACTGACACTCCGAGAGTGCCGACAGAAGTGAAAACTTGAACAATTACGTGTGTATTTTTTGAATCGTCATATAAACAAAACACAAACAGAATACTTTGCCATCACTCACTGACATATTGGAAATACATTAAAACCGAGTATACAGACAGCGTCAGAGAAAAGGAACTCCCTTTGGTAACGACTCATTACCAATTGGGGTTCCTTTTCGCTGACACTGTCCGTACATCCCGAAGACAGCCGAACACATCGGAGCAGTGTCGGTTACGGTAACAGTGGCGCGGATTTAATGGTTTTTTTCCATCTCAAAAAATGCCCGACGCGCCTTAAGAAGTTTTCACTTCAAAAACAATAGGATATAGTTTTAACTAATATACTACATGCAGTATACTGTTCTGTCAATAATACCTGCCATATCTATTCCAATAGAATATTTATTACATACCGTAAAAAGCTTTCAATAGATTATTGCCCCATGTTGGTATTCTTCTTAGCGTGTCGATAGCAATCTAAATGTACTCGGCCCAGAATTTGGCCACTTGTTTGGCGCCATCACTAGCGTCCATCAGTTCCTGTAACGTGCAGCTGACAGGACACGCAGGGCAGGATATTAAGTGTCCCATCGTTTGTGGAACAGCACCATATTTACACTCCAAGGCGAAATCGTTTATAAATCTCCACCTAAACAAGTTTTCCTTGCTTCGGTCAACCTGGGTCCGGAGTCTGTTTAAAGACTTCCAGCTTACCCAAGGTAACTCATGTCCAGGTGGGAGGTCCTCAGCGGGTGGAACGAACGGTTTGGGTAAGGAAGCACTGTCTCGCCACAGCTTCAGTCTTTCTTGTGGTGGTTCGCCAGTGAGTGATGAATGTTGGTATTGTTACTACAATATAGCCTTAATTCAGCCCACTTCATTAGTGAATCCAACATGTTTACTCAAACAGTTTTTGTACAAAATTGGTAAGCATCTTGACTAATACTTTTCTGCTCAGCGGCGCGTGATAAGTACGAATATTTGACATTTCTGTTTTGTGAAACATTTCTGTACCTACATGAGTTTTAGCAACGCTCAAAGTAGTGTGTAAACAGCAATTAGAAAGGTGTCTTAATAAAATACTCTAAACGGCTGCTGCAGGTGCAGAAAACCTTAAACGGCGAAAATATTGCAACCTGAATGGGAGTTATATGTTCGAGCCATTTGGGGTTGAAACACTAGGGCCATGGGGTCCGAGTGCCCACTTGGTTTTTCGAGATATCGCCAAGCGGTTAGTCGACTCTTCACGTGACCAGAGGGCTGGCCTATTTCTTGGCCAAAGAATTATCATTGCCATAAAACGTGGCAATGCTGCCAGGCTGCCAGCCTTTTGGGCACTGTTCCTGTTGACAGCGATGCGGACGAATTCTTTGATGCCCTATGATTATTTTGTTTATTTTTTCATATAGGTAAATGTACATATTATTATAGTTTATATGTTAGCTTAAACATGGTAGAGCTAATTGATCCAGGAATTATTATTATTATTAATAATAATGATCTAAGTATCCTGTAAGGTAGGTAACTCATGGAAGATACTGATAATATCCATATATACTTAGCTAAATTCAGTAAGTTTTGGGCTAAAGCAATTTAGACTGCATCAATACGCTTAGAATGTGAAAAATGTTGGTAAATACATGAATAAAATTAACATAAACTTTTTAGTATGGAAATAATTCTAACCGGATCTTGAAGTAAAATTGGGAAATAGTTAATTAATTTTATTAAAATGTTTGAGTTTTTTATCACGGGTGGAGTAATCAAATACATTATGTATGCAAGATTAGAATATGTACTAGATTATGTATGCAGCTAATTGATACAGGGGAGCTACTGGATTTACATTAAAAAAAAAAACGCAGCGATTTTAATAGTGTTTTCCTTAGTTCATTTCAGCATTGACTAGCCGTGCGTTTGAAAGAGAAAATTCTATTTTTATTCTAATGATACAGTTAAGCAATGTTATGTAATATTGTTGGCACATATACCTACCCTTCCAGGAGAGTTACGGCAGAAATAGGTGAGGTTTCTCTTTCATTTGATACTAAATAGTCAATTAAGCCAAAAATGGAGCAAGCAGCTTAGAATACTTAGCCGACGATATGTACAGTCAACCAAAGAGATAAGTATGCAAGATCGTCGTATATAGTTGAAGTTTAGTAAGAAACCGATGGATGTTGTCAACTGAAATTTAATTTGATAAATGAGCTGTTTGTTTTCTATTAATAAAATTAAATTTTATTCGAGAACATCCATCGGTTTCTTAATAAACTTCAACTTTATGTGACGATCCTGCATACTTATCTCTTATGTTGGCTGTACATATGTCATTGAGCTGCGTATTGAATGTTTTGCGGCATTGAATCGGGGATAACCAGTAGCAGACTGTCAACCGCAAGAGTAATTAAATGTAATTAAGACATTGAAGTAATACGATTAATAATAAACACGTTAATGAACAAAATGTATAGGTATCTCCCATTTTTGGCGTTAATCATTTAAAAAATGAGAGCATTTATGTGGCTTACCCAAATTTCCTTTCTTTGGTAGCTATAGTTCGTCGAATCTTTGAGCTCCTTAAGTTCTGAGTTGAGCTGCACGATTTCTGACTAAAAAAAGGTCTACTCAATCTGTGTGGTTCTTTTCTCAAAAGACCATTTTAGACATCAATCGACATGGTTTTCACATGATCTGACCAACATTAGCTCTGGACTTTAAAAGAGACCTCTGAGTTTGTTTCGGCCTTTTTTCTCAGAGTAGTCAGCGCCAACTTCATCTATTTTTGAAGTGAAACTTCTTTACGCACGCTTGACTTGGGGAGTAAGCTGGCGAACGCGTGACGTAAGCGTTACGAAAAGTGTGATCGGGCGAGGCGAACGGGAATTGATTGGAGGATATAAGCAAGAGAAAGCAGTGCGCGCGCACATTTTCTTTCTCTCTTCCTCTCATAGCCAAATACGTTTGAAGTTTCACTTCAGTCGTGTGGTCATAAGCACACTCAATTTTTTTTTTTAAATACTTATGTTGACGTGTAAAAGTGTTTCTACAAACCTACTTACAGGAATCAAATCGTGCATGTATCATTCTAATTGGGGGCTTGATTCTTGCTGAAATGTTAGATTGGGACGTGACGAACGTTGGGACGAACAGTTATGCCACGTTTAAACGACTTTTAAAAAACTCAAACTCAAAGCATTTATTTCAATTAAACCAATTACAGGCACTTTTGAATTGTCAAGGGGTCGGTCAGTCAGAATGATGAAGCTAGTTGCCCATTCCAAAGCGTAGGTACCTATGGAGAAGAACGGGCAAGAAACTCCATGCACACTCTTTTAAATTAAAATAATATGGTTACAAAGTCTCGGTTACATCACTCATGTTAAAAATTATATATGTGAGAACGACGCAGAACGTTGAAAGCGTCCATAATGAAAAGATGAGAAAAAACAACAATTCAAATATTAAATTAAAATAAAATAAGCCACGGCAGCAAAGAGATGACCGGTCCCTACTAACGGCGCCCGTTCACGAACATGACGCATGTATTAGCACCATTCAGCTCAACCATTTTGAAGGGAGCTAAACTAACTAGCTAACAACTGTTAATTATTTGAATTACAATAAGTAGTTTTATGCTAAATACTTTATAAAGGAGCTCTATGAAGATTATCTACATCCTAATGCTGTATTAATAATTGGTGTAGTCAATAATCGTTGTTGAATAACCCTAAAATGAAGTTATAAACAAACGATATCGATCATTTCGAAAGTCTATCGGCCTTGTTCGGTACGTCGACCAGTTAACGTGTTAAGGTGAAACCACATGAATAATACAAATACGTACAAAAAATATTAGCGTCTTCATACGAAAGAAACAGACTCCCATAATTCATCATTTGAATTTGAAAATACAATAAACATGTTATGGATCCCGCCTGCTTCCAACTTTTATTTAATTTGAAATGGGGTTGTTTTTAGCATTCAGTTTTTTTTTACTTAAGTATTTTATTGCAAATCTGTTCTGAGGAGGTTCTTGTCGTCCCCAATATACTGGTCTAGTAGATCGATTCCAGGGTCGGATGCTAATGGGTTTTTCTATCTGAAATTTTTCTAGTAGCAGCCCGGAGTCTGGACTTTTGCCCAACAACAATATACTCAGCCTATAATGTTCCCACTGCTGGGACACAGGCCTCCTCTCTGTAAGATCGTAATCGGCCGTAATCCACCACGCGGTCACCAGTGCGGGTTGGTAGATGTCAAATGTCTTCGAATTTTTGGTTCTAGGACATGCCGCCGGTTTTTTCACGATGTTTTCCTTCACCTTCCTTTCCTTCACTTGGATTTGTGCCCGGTTGATGGCAGTAGGCTCGCCCCCTATTATCTACATAGGACTTAAACATAACTGGCGAAATGTGGGTGGACCTCTGCTTAACCCTTTGGGGAGCAGAGGCGTGATATACAGGGCCCCATTAAAACAGACGGACAAATTTTAACACAGGCGCTCAGTACGTCTAACCAAAGATATCCAAGCAAAAAAAAACACTGATTAAAGTGATTTTATTTTGACCTAAAATAATAAATTGCTGGCAATTGTGTATTTTCGTTAGCTGATTATTTTTCTTGTAAGTATCTAATGCGTTTTTCTTATATATATTTTTTACCATCGTCCTTATTTTGGTAGTCTGAATGATTTCTAAAAGTTTGTCCATCTATTTTAATAGGACCTTATATATGTTATGTTATGAAAATCGAATAACGCTACCTATACCATTTTGTGTTTGTTGTGCAGGCGAATATCTGTAATGTTTGTTTAATCACTTTTAGCAATTATACCTTTTTAGAAGGTCCATAATTAAAAACATATTTAGGGGCCGCCATTTATTATGTTCATCTTTTACGACATTTATGTCTTTTCAAAGCACGCAATTTTTCGTATAAATGGCCAAACAATTTGAATGTTTGCGAAACTTGCACAATGATCAGCAATTGCAGATACATTACAGTTCCCATAACTTTGACACCATTAGCGCAAATTATATGGAGTTTTTAATAGCACGTGAGGTCTTTGAGGTCATTAATACTGAGGTCATAGCTTTAAGCAATGACCGTCGATTGGTATCGTAAGTTGACGAAACAGATTTGTGTGTAGGCAGCTAATTACTACTTAATCGCCTTTGCTTCTGCAGAATCGACAAAACTTTTTTTGGGTGCATGTCATTGATTTCTTCTACCATGGAGTAGGCAAGAATTGGCCTCAAAATCTTTGACACCACTCGTTTTAGTGTGTCTTGTGTTAAAAACGTTTTGTTAGGTACCTACAATATCACTTAATAATAGGTAAGTACCGCCTACGAAATGCAAAGAAAGATGTAGGTACCTAGCCTGCACACTAAACTATTTTATTGTGCATGCATTACAGTTATGGCCCATGGGCGCTATCTGTTTCAAAATCTTGACATACAATCACTTGTTTCTGCTCACATAGATACCTACCTACATAAGAATTAATTAATAATCTAACCGATTACCGAACTTATAACAGGTGTTTTTAAAACAGTGGATCTATTATTTTTGACCTAATCTGCATTCACGATTTATTTGCCAAAAATATAAACAAATATGAGTTTATGGAAAAATAACTTAAAATACTACAGAATAAAGTTTAGTTTACGCTACAACTTCTAAATTTTTTATAACTTTTTCAATAGTGCTAGTCACTCGGAAATCAACTTAAGGGTCATTAAAATAAAGTTGATATTTGTTTAACTCGAAATAATATTAATTTCAAATATAAGTTTGAATAGACTTTAGTTTTGGTGCTCTTCTTCTTCTACCGTTATGACGACAAGTATATACAGGGTGACAGGGACATCGAGGCACAACCTGTTACCATGGGATTCAGTATATTATGATTCTGGACGCCCCAGTGTTGATATTTATCGTAGATTATTTAAAAAAAAATCTGCTTTTCCTACAAAAGTGCACCTACATGGTCAAAATGTATGGAACAGCATTTTTTTTTAAATAACTGACGAATAATTTCAACGCTTGGTTTTTCACATAGATGATGTCCGAGTTTTTCAAAATCACGTAGGGACTGAATTCATCGTAACCACACCCCGGACACTCCACACAACGCTCGCAAAATAATTACCTACTACTACTACATTAAAAAATGACGTTTGTATACGAATAAATGTGTGCGTGAGGTACTTGTGTTTGCGAGCGCTCTTGTTGTTAAAGAACTGCGACGAACACGCCGAAGTGCGGGGTGAGGTGCGGTAACTGATGTTAGTGCGGGGAAGGGAGTGGCCTTTCTGTACGTAGTACTTTAAGTATTCTGTGTCATAACAGGCTGCGCGTCGAAACACGCTGAGCACGTTGAGGTTGCTACCACAAAGATACACGACAAAGTTTTAAAAATAACAGAAGAAAATGAAAGATACGTACGGCTTCACACATCAAGCTATACATAACCAGTATAAGCTGACTCCAGATTGTTCGAAAGACTTATACAATGCGAGGTCAGCTCACCTTTAAGTTGATGTGTAAAGCCATGTTTAGTTGCATTATTCCTCCATTAATTTTTATCGTTATATTGTCCATACTTGTACTAACTGTAATAATTCTGATGAACAAATACCAATTTGCCCATGTACAATATGTCGATGTTACAAATTGTCTGATGTTTTATTACAGCAAAGATGTTCTTTTGTAACTCTTTCTAAGATTAATATTGATGATAAGTGAAATGCTATTTTTTTATGAAGTTGAATTGTGTGATGTCAAGATTAGATCATCTATACATGATTGATAGGATTTTGTCTTGATAAAGATATACCAATCGTTAAATTAGGATGCATGAAGAAGCCTCCTCGTGTAGTGCAGTTTGTTCCGCCACTTACTCAACTGAACCGAGCGCTCGGCGCATCCTGGACAGTCACACCCAACACCTTATTTGACTGGCCAATTCTTCCTTTGCAGTGGTAGAGCTAACGCCCGCCTGGTTTGCGACCACTCTCCCACCGGAGTCCGGCGTCAAGCAGCCTGGCTGTGTTTCATCGATGCGTGGGAGTTCCAGTGCCCATGGCATCTTCTGGGCACGTTCGTTCCATCATAGACCTCATCCATCGCTTTCCATCAGGCGTGATCGAGGTCAAGAGCGGGCCTTATCAGCAATTAAAAAAAAAACACAAGTGTCGGGGGAGCGGTGAATGCTTATGCAAATCCCGCACTCCCGGCCATAGGTAGAGGTGGAAGACCGCGGTGGTTTTAGCCGGTAAGAGTCCGGCATGCCCCTCTGTTACCCTACGATAGAGGAAGTCCATGAGGATTTCCACCGTGAGAAAAAAAACAAAGGGTGATGCATATTCAGGTCACCATATTCAATTCAGCAGTATTTGTTGACAACGAAGTCGACCCGAAGGCCGATCAGCTCGTGCCGATCAGCAAACTCAATTTGGCATCTATCTTCGCTTGAATCATGTTTGCGTCGGCTCAGCACAATTCAAGCCGACCTGTTCCCAAACTTATAACTACATAATATGTTCGATTTGCCGAGTTATATCGAACTGAACAACCTGTGACGTAACTCGGAAAAGCGATAGAAGTTATTATAGCTTTATGTAAAACGATTAAAATCTCTAGCAATAATGCGATAATATCGCCTTGCCAAATAAAAATTAAAAGCCTTTCAATAGACATGTATTGTACCTATTGCTGAAATTGCTTCCTTGTCACCATTACATCTTTTTAACAAACGCCTTTTAATTGAAGTCTTTGAAACGTTACAAAAGGTCGTAATGTCAAATGTTTGCGACTTACAGAAAGTAACTTAGCTTGGTCTGTAACCTCTAACCTGTGTACTGCTTGAGTAACACAAGTTAGGAGTTCAAGTAAGAAGTAGCTGATTTATTGGTTGGTTAAGTAACAGGGGTCCCAGGTGGTGATAGTTTGATCTATGGGCTAAAGAAAGAAAGAAAGAAAAAGTATTTATTGCGATTCGTACAGGAAGATCACAAACTAAACTAAACACAGTAAAAAATAAAAACCAAGTTATATAAAAAAAAGTAACAAAAAGAAAAATGAGACAGAAACTCCTATACGAGGCCAAAAGGCTCCTATCTCAGCATGATGCTGCGACAATTAAAAAATAAATGTCACAGCGCTGGTATTCTGATAGGGCCTGCCGCTATGATGTCATGGGCAGTTACAGAAATAAATAATTAATATTAAAATAGATTTAACATGTAAAATATTAGCAAATAAAATAAAATATTAATTTTTAATCCGCGCCAGACGTAACCTAGCTGGCTAGGTTTAATTAAAACACAGCCATAAACATTTACTTATCTTCAATGAATACGCCGGGAGCAGGCGTGGCTAGATGATAACAGCCACACGGGTTAATCGAAGGTCGTGAATGATATGAAGTGATGATCGTTCGTGGATGGGTGACCAGCCCTCACATATCAAGACCCCTCCGTGCCTCGGAAAGCACCTTAAGCAATTGTTCCCGGCTGTCATTCGTAGATCTTTGACAGTCTTTACGGGTATTCAGAAGCCCAAAAGTCTGGCAACCAGTCTTATCAATAGGTATTGTTACACAGTAACTGGGTGGTGGAGGTCAGATAGGAAGTTGTTCATGTTTGCGTCTCATGTCGATACATTACTGAAATCTTACTAAAATAGAGTCTGCACAACTGTAAACTTTTGTAACTGTATGCAAGCAATAATAATGTATATGTAATTGCTTATCATAAATTCAAAGTCTCGTAGAAAATGTCGTTAAACGGAGAGAGGCACTTGACAAATTTTACGATGTATTGTCTCTTGAGAAAGTGTAAGTTTTTACGAAGGTTTTTACGATGTAAAATTATGCATACAAGTGACTTCAAAGATTGTGATGACCATACTTTTGTTAGGTTACGAATGTATTTTGTTTGGGAGGCTTTGTAATCTGGGATGAACGTTGCTGAGAAAAACGAAAAGCTTCGAGAAAAGATATATTTTTTATATTAATAAGCATAGCTTCTCAGGGTAGGTTTAAGTAAGTCCGAGCTGAGCTATATAGCTAGTTATGAACAAAACTCAATTATAAACTCATGTATTAACAAATCAACAAAGGTAAACATGACCTATCTTTGCTGCGCTTACGCAACATTCTTTATGCAGTGTCATTAGTCGCCATTACCGAGTGTTCACCCGGTGATCTAATGACCGTAATAGCAGAGTAACTGATCTACGCAGTCATGTACTGTTACTGACGTACTTTGAACTGACTAGGCTTTTATTTGTTGGTTAGTAAACACCCTCACTGCGTCGGTGACGTCACTGAGGCAGGCCTTAAAAACGGTTTAGACCCGTTCCGGAGAAGACGAAACACAAAGAAAATAGGAGAACTACGCTCCACGCAATTACGATACACGTTCCTGTGCCCGCTTCATCCAGGTTTTGCCCGCGATGGCAACAATGTCGTCTGCCCGTCTGCCCATCTGCCGCCGGACGACCGACATCTCGTCTTGCAGTCCTTGAACGCCACTCTGTAACAGCCCTCCACCTGTCATCACTGCGCCTTGCCAGATGTCCTGCCCAACTCCACTTGAGTTCCATAATACGCTTTCCGATATCGCAGACCTTCGTACGTCTTCGTATCTCGACGTCAGATAATCCTAACTTCACACTAATATTATAAATGCGAAAGTTTGTGTGTGTGTGTGTGTTTATATGTTTGTTACTTCACGCACAAACCGCTGAACCGATTTAGATGAAAGGTATAGAGATAGTTTGAATCCCGGGAAAGGACATAGGATAGTTTTTATCCCGATATTCCCACAGGATCGAAACTTATGCGGGTGAAACCTCGGGGCGCAGCTAGTAATATTATAAATGCGAAAGTAAGTTTGTTTGTTACCTTTTCACGCATAAACCACTGAACCGATCATCCTGAAATTTTGCATATACGTTGTCAGGTGTACAGAAACCTGCCGGGGTCGCGGGTTGTTCGAAAGAGATACCGTGGCCCCTGGCACAGGCAACTGAAGGAACACGGGTGGGTTTTAGTCAGTAAAAGTCTGACACGCCCTCTCGCTCCGCCCAGAGCGGGAGAAGTTATTTGATGATTTCCCACCCAAAAAAAAAAAAAGGTGTACAGAAACGGACATAGGGTACCTTTCCTCCCGAAAAAAAGTGCTATTCCCGAGGAAAACAACAATAACTTTATTATGATAATAGATGGCGCCACGTGTCTATTGAACTTTGTCACATTATTTAATTCTGAAGCGGTACGAAGTTCGCCGAGTCAGCTAGTACACTATAAGGAAACTAAATACCAGCCAGCCAGATTTCTGCTTTTAAGTCTAAAATTCGAAGTAAAAAATTCTCTAGTTCAGTATATGCCAACTATAAAACCAAATATTGCCTCACGTCCGCATAACAATCACGAACGCTTACGTTACAAAACGCCATAATCGCAGCTAATCTTAAACCGTAATAATTACTGCCATTATGATGGTAATTTTGCCATGACTTGGTGACATTCTTGACGATGGCTTTCGCATCGAAATGGAAAGTGACCCTGTGGTGTAAACATTATATTTAACGGTCGTCCAACATCCAGTGAAAGCGTGTGATGTCAGTGGAAATGTTACCTTATATATAATAAGTGGGTAGGGTATAATCGGTGTAATATGTTTTGGAGCGGAAATAGTCCTACAACCAACAGTGGACTCTAAAAGCTAGTTTGCATTTTTCCACATCAGCTGTGAGTGCTGTGACGATTAGGGTTACCATTTACAAATTTGAAAAGTCCTGACAAAAAGCCTGACATTTCAATAAAAGTCCTGACATTTTAGTCACAAAATCCAAACATTACCCACTTAGTTACAATAGTATGATAGGCATGGTAGCAGACGCTCGCGAGAAGAAAATCCAGACAAATTAAAGAGCCGGACGAAGTTCGGCCAAAAGTCTAGAAGTCCGGACATGTCCAGACAAATCCGGACGGATGGTAACCCTACATGTGATTAAAATTCTAGTTCCAAATGTTTGAACTGTACACTAAAGTTTTTATTGACTAATACTACTAAATAATAACTGCATAATGGAGCATTACAGCTGAAGTGGAAAAATGTAAACAAAATTTTGGAAAGCACTGTATATAATCTCTAAATCTAGATGTTAATCGATATAGTTCAAGCTTTTTACGTTCAGTCAGATTGACATGTTTAGATTTCTGCATTTTTTTGGACATAATAAAGTGTATAGTTTCAGGACTGAGACTAAAGAACGTAATGATAAGCGCCAACATATACCAGCCCTCGTATTCTGTAAAACACCGTGAAAACGGTGAAAACTTAGGTGAACTGAGCTGTCAATATTGTCAATCCCTAGCATCAGGTTAAATGATAGCTCACTCCAAGCTTACTGCACCTAATTTGTCACGGGGAGACTTTTACAGAATAGACTGGCTGGAGATCACTATGAACAGCTTTTTTTTTATGGATGGGAAATCATCAAATGAGCCCTCCCGCTCTGGGTGGAGCGGAAGGGAGTGTCAGACTCTTACTGACTCAAACCCATCCGTGTTCCTTCCTTAGCCCTTTTCGAGTATGTTCCGGACAATCCCACACCCCCGGCAGGCTTCGGCCCTGACAGGCCCCTTCGTTTATGCCGACATTTCGTTGAGGCGCGCGTGGAACACATACGCGCCGTCCGGCATGGGCCTGGTCCTGATCGGACGGTGAGCTACCTATGCTAACGTTTAAATTAATAAAGACAAGAAAAGCTATTTAATCTGTTAAGCTCCGCTAGTGAGACACAATTGATTTTCTATTGTTTCGTCGCCGATGGGCCAATGGGACGTCAAGTCCCACCACGTCGAGTCGCCGCCACGTCTACTTGTTCTTTTGTATAATATTCGACGCGTGGATCTTGACAGGTTAATATAACTCTTGTAATAATCAAAGGCGATTTTATGAGACTCTGACTTTATAATGTAATTTATGCTGAGGTCAAGGGATAGGCCACCGACCTGTCAGTTTTACTTAAAACAAATACCCATCAAATGTTGCAACTTCGTAAGCTCATAAAATAAATTTAATAATGTCGCTAAAAAAAAACTAAGAATTTGACACCGTTGCGCTGAGATCAAAGGTCATACGTGTTATTTTACGTAAACGATAAAATCTGACCCCTGAACTTGTAGGCGCATAGTGCTTTACAAATTAATCAGTGTCAGTAATAAACAGTGACATTTGAAAATGTAGTTATTTGAAAGTTATTTGGTTGAATAGAGCCGATGAATAATGAAGATTTTTGGGATGCATGAAGAAGCCTCCTCGTGTAGCGCAGTTTGTTCCGCCAGTTACTCAACTGAACCGAGCGCTCGGCGCATCCTGGACAGTCACACCCAACACCTTATTTGACTGACCAATTCTTCCCTTGCGGTGGTAGGGCTAACGCCCGCCTGGCTTGCGACCACCCTCCCACTGGAGTCCGGCGTCAAGCAGCCTGCTGTGTTTCGTCGATGCGTGGAAGTTCCAGTGCCTTAGGCATCTTCTGGGCACACTCGTTCCATCATAGTCCTCATCCATCGCTTTCCATCAGGCAAGTTCGATGTCAAAAGCAAGCCCATTCCGCAATAATTAAAAAAAAAAAAAACAAAGCGTTGTTTTAACTCCTACAATATTATCAATAATTCGATTCAGCCAATGACAGTCCAATACTGTGAGTTAACCAACCATTACCCACCGCCAATGGAAATCGTACCAATAAAAACTCTCCCAATTTAATAATACACAATAGTAATTCAGTATTTGAGACTCCATAATTTTCTGTTTTCACCGAATAAAACCCCGTTATTCGCAGACAAACCAGTGAAATTAAATCACCTATTGTCTAGCTCTGTCATTTGTCACATTCAATTGACTTGCCATCAAAAACTATGGCTGTATCAATGAAATGTTGGTACTTGGTAGCAATCGTTACGAGACCGTCGCACAAATTGATAGCATTATACGGCAATTTGATCGCGATGATTTCAATTGTCATTATTATTGTGGTTTGTGTGGTTATACCATGAATTTTGTGGGCTACTGATGCTTTGGGTGTATGTCCAAAGTGCTTGTGCAACTTCTGAGCAAGTTTTGTTAAAGCTAAAGATTTCTGATTGATTTCTTTCTGTCTTTATTATGTAAGTTGAAATTCGTCATCTTCAGACTTGTTTTCCGTTTCCTTATTTTCTTTGACGAAGGCTTTTTATGATTTCTTTCTAGTTCTTTATCTTGCACATTTCTTATTTAATCTAATTGCAGGCTTGCTTTTGCGGTGCACGATTTAAATACTACTCGTGAGTGTTACATTTTATAGCAGTAGGCTCATTTAACTTCTAGTTTTTTTCCTGATACTGCTCTTAAATATTGTGATTTTTACCACATCTTTTCATGTAATGTAATAAAATTTGGGATTATTAATCAGAATGTAGATACTCTATTAACTGCCCGAGAGTTTTAAGTCGTATTACCAATAAAATCGTCGCTTCGAAATGTTGCCACTACATAAAGTGTAAAACGTTTATTGAGGATGATATTCTCATAGCATGTAATGTACCTATGTCTATTTCCTGTTTAGTATATTATTCTATCACTTTTAAATTCAATTATTTTTCTTTAAGTACACTGTATTTTAATAATTGTTTGCTGCACCGGACGACATCATTACGTCAGCGCCGGCTGTCGCTGAAAACCAGCGCTGGGGCTCTGTCCTCCATAGGGTCGCAGCATAATGCTGAGCGATAGCCGTTTTGCGTGGATGTGACGTATGTTTCCCCCTACCTTTTTATTTTATTTTTTGTGTTTATGTTCTTTTTTGCGTCATTTTCACCGCAAATAAACGTATTTTCTTTCTTTCTTTCTTTCAATTAATATTTATCTAGCCAAGTAATCAGAAGCCCAAAAGTCACAAAACCAGTCTTACCAAAGTCAAAGTAAAAGCATTTATTTCAAATAGGCACATAAAAGGCACTTTTGAACGTCAAAAATTATCTTAAAAATAGAATTGATTCTAGTCGCCCATTCCAAAAGGTAGTTTTCGTATGGATACAAAGGATATCGTGTTACCCATTAATTGGGGAACAGTAGAGGTCAGATAGGCAATCGCTCCATGCTGCATACTGGTATTCCGCTGCATCCAGTTCTAAGTAAAAGTCTCTTCTGAACGTTAAAAGTTTTACGTTTTATGTAGGTACGTCAAAGATTAGGCTTTGGCTAGGTAGATAATTATCGTGTTCTTTAAAAATCTTAGTTGATATAAATAAATAAAAATATCATGTAATGAATTGGGAGAAGGCGCTGAAATCTGACATACAGGTTTTTACCTAGTTTGAGTTTCAGAGGCTTCATATGTTTTGTAACACTATTTTATTTCAATAAAAAAATATTATTATTATTATTTTAATGATCTATGTATCCAAGACCAAAGCCATAGTAGTATATGCCCACCTACATGCTCATATTTCACAGATGTTCATCAATCCGTCCACGGTCCGTCGAACGCGTCGTTCACGGCTCTTTTCACTTTTCCCTCAATAAACATAATTTATGGTCTCTTCAGAAAACTATGGTTGTCCAACTGGTTTTTTTACAATGTAGAAATTTTGTGACAGCTGTAGAAAAGTGGCTATTAAGGGCGGTGTGCGTTTCGAAAAACCATATTTTCCCATAGTAACATTTTGTGGGTGTGTCACGTTAGTTGGAATGAATGTATGTATATCTTGGTAAGTGTATTGTGAGTTTGTGACTACTGATAATTTATTGTTTTTATGAAGCCATCACGATATAATGCAACTCAGCAACTGGGGGTTTCTGGAGAATTTAGCTGGTACCTATAGAAATTGTTTATTCTGTACAAATAAGACGTTCAGTTCCCTCAATCTTCTATACCGGATGATTTTTTTTACCGGTTCCTAATTTATTCAGGGTGTTCTACCCATGAATATAAACAACTTTCACTATGAAACCAACTCTGAAATCACGAAAAAAAAAATCTGCTGTTTAATACGAAAAGTTCAATACCTACTTGACCAAAATCTATGAAACAGCAGTTTTTTTTTAATTTTTTTCTGCATCTCTACTAAGCAGAGTGCGAAGAACTAGCAACAGCATCCTCAAAATAATAGGGGAGGATGTTACCTTTCCAATTTTTAAGTTAATGGTAAGGACGGTGATCAATTAATAAGGTTAGATAAATCACAAATATTTTGTCACTTTACCAACAATAGTTGTAAGTCATTATTGTAATTACTAACACATTGGATCTTAGTTATCTGAATTAAAGAATTATTATTATTTTTAGGAATTTATATATCTCGAGACCATGGAAAAATGTCCGGAAAGTTATGAAAATAAGTCGGTCAGATAGGTATTCTAAATTTCAATGGGCTCATTAAGTTGGTTTTTATCTATTTATTAGTAATTTTGCCCATTAATATTATTGTTTTTATCAACATTAGCCTGTTTTATTTCGTTGGCAACACTTGTTGTTGCCAGTATTGTTTCATTGGTCAGTTAAACAATATAAAGAACACACATAACCTCTGAGGTAGAGATAGCGAAAAATTCTTCGAAATCAAAAAGTTTTCGAATTACTTAATTTCTACTTCAATTTTATTTACGTAGGTTGAACTACCGCAAATATTGACAAAGTATATTATTATTTGGACAGATATACTATTCAGATTTCGTATTTGGTGATAAAAGTGTGTGAAAATATAGTTAAGTACTTAATTTGCATGTTTTTAAATCATATATATTTTAGTTCTGTGCCGAGACCGTGAGCAGATACTATTTTTTTCACAGATAAACCACTTAGAGCTCATCATAGATATATAATTATATGAAAGAAGAGACGGCCATTTGCCTAATACAGGCCCATGTTGATCATGACGCGTGGACACAGACACGTCCCCTTGCCGCTTCTCCTGTTTTTTACATTTCTATGGTGCTCATACACACGAGCGGCACGCGTCAACCTTAAAGGCAACTGCAGCTGTCGAAAACGTGCCGCTCGTGTACATATATGAGTTCGGAGCTCAAATACACGAGTGGCACGGATGTCGACGGCAGCCGCAGACGTGTCAGCGGCTGCAGTTGCTTCCTGTTGATGCGTGTCGCTCGTGTATATGAGCTACATACACGTGTCACACATCTTGTGCGCTAATACGGTAGTTGCTTACAAAATAAGCCTCCCAAAAAATCAATATCCCTCAAACACTCAAGTTATTTGCCAACACTACCAGTAAGTAAGCCGCCTTTCTCCGAGCATCCGGCAGACCACACACAAACGAACAGCTGATGTTTTTGACATTATTACGTACGTAGCGTGACTGTGTTATGTATGGCTACGGATCAATGACTAACTTAGCTATGATTGGCTTACATTTGACTTCCTTGACGAGGAAGCGCGAATTGGCGATGGTTCATTAATTTGTTGAGGTTACCATGGCTAAGGCAATGAACCTGATGTTACGTCTCTGTTTACATACACATCGTGGGAACTTATTATCTCTCGATGTTCTTTTAAAAAGTAGGATACCTTTCGGTTTAAAGAAATTTATTTCTCAAAAAGAACATACATAGTTCGCTTAAATATGAGAAACTAAACACAATATCTTAAGTAATAAACATAATTGTCGTTCAATCTATCGAGTACATACAGTAATGATTTATTATTGTTGGTTAGCCAAATACAACTTTAACCTATTCTTAAAAATGTTCACTGATGAACAATCTCTTATTTCTTTCGATAAATTATTATAAAGCTGCGCTCCCTCAAACTGAATAGTTCATCTTCCGTACAAAGTCCTAACTGAACGCAGTTCTATACTATCCGTACTCCTGGTGTAGTAGTGGTGAGTTTTGTGTTTGAAGGTGATTTGTGAGTGTATATTGTTTGTTAAAATTTTCTTTATTAGTATGCATGTGTGGTAAATATATAATTTTTTAAGGTTAAATAGTTTAGTTTTAGCATAAATGTCTTTCGTAGGTGTTAGGTAAGCCTTACCTGTACCTTTATATAGATATATCGCTCAGTAGGATGATAATATATGTATGTCATCTTTCTCCAATACATCCGTCCATTTGGCCGGACGTAAAGCCGGACAGATGATTCACACTTATTGACATCGTTACGTTTGCACTACTGCGTGTTCCGCGTGAGTCAATGACCAGAAAATTGTAGTAGAGGATGTTTCTGAAATCCTGCGCATGGTTAACCTCATCTGAAGGGAAATTCCCGTAATTAAAAACGTTCAAAATCTAATCGCAATCTCATCTCAGCGACAATCAATGTCAAAAAGTTGTCAAAAATGTAGAGAAATTAGAGGTATTTTTGACGGTTCACTAATGTTTCACCAAAACTCCATTGATAAATTTTTAGTTCACAACCAACGTTTCGTATACTATTTATTTCACAAACAACTCATTCCGCAAATGTTTTATTTTATAAACACTCGCTTTACTAACATTTATTTGGCAAATGGTTTACTTTACAAATGTTACGGATGATATTTAATCATTTATATGTCGGATCAGGGGTAGGTTACAGGCGTCTAGTTATTGTCAGGCATATTTAATTAACTACTGTGGGCATACTGTGGGTAGTGTTGGTTATTGCGCAATAGAAAAACCGTTTGCAGTTCAAATCAAATTATAATATCACGAACAAATTAATCACACTAGCAAATCACACACTGTAGGTACACGACACAACTAGATACACAGTAAAATAATTATGTACAGTAACAAAGTAATTGCGAACAAACCGTAGGATCGATTTCTGTTCGTATAGTGACAGAGCCACCCAAGTAAACCGACAGGTTTGTCGGGAGCTAGTGCTCTGTTAGGAGTCGAGTCCGAACACCGACTGACTCTCACTGACTGTGACTGTCTGTTACTGACTGTCTGTCACTGACTGTCCAGCACAAACGAGTGCGCTCAGTTATAAAGGTTTGTCCCCACTACGCACTCGCCCCACAACAACTCTGTCCAATGGCGTACGGAAATACGTCATCGTGTTTACTTGATACAAAATATTAAAATGTGCTAAATCAAATAGATTCACATTATAACTCACATTATAAATCGAATAATACAACAAGAATAATTGTCATAAATAAACAATCACTATTGTTTCACAAAGTAAATCATTTTAAAATCAAAGTAACAAAGTCATCAATTGTTTTGAACAAAACGATCGGTTACAATTATCAAAATAAGTTGCTAAAATCAATTAGCGCGTACACTGAGTACTCAACAAATTATGTTCCGATTTATTAGATACTAATTGATAGTAAAATCTTAATAAGAAAACAAATCATAACAAATTCTGTTGACTATCCCTCAAATTTAATTGACAACCGTCTCCGACACGGCCAGAACTGACGTTCTACACGTCCTCGTGTAATCTTGGGATAAAAAATGTCTAGGTGAATATCGATCGGCCTTTCTGACCAACAAAAGCACAAATCACAAAAGGTACGTTCAAATGAAAAATCCTGAATTAGTCAAATAAAATTATTATCAAAAGCAGTTGCATCGCAACCATTCTAAAATGACCATACTGTTGCAGACAATACATAGCTCAATTAAAGTAGAGACATAGTCTCCCAGCCGAAATCACACCATGGGATTCGACAAGTAATTTGGAGTCAACCAAATCCAGGCGTCAACATAGACAACCAAAAAGTAGAGAAAGTCTCCCAGCCGAAATCACACCATGGGATTCGACAAGTAATTTGGAGTCAACCAAATCCAGGCGTCAACATAGACAACCAAAAGTAGAGACAGTCTCCCAGCCGAAATCACACCATGGGATTCGACAAGTAATTTGGAATCAACCAAATCCAGGCGTCAACATAGACAACCAAAAAGTAGAGACATAGTCTCCCAGCCAAAATCACCCCATGGGATTTGACAAGTAATTTGGAGTTGAATAGACAACCCGCATAGGCGTCAACATAGACAACCCGCCTAGGTGTCAAGTCCAACATCCAAATCCAGGCGTCAACATAGACAACCAACAGACAACCAACATAGGTGTCAACCAACACAGGCGTCAACATAGACAACCAAACAAGAGTCAACATAGACAACTTGTCAATTCAGCTATAGTATGTCAGCAGCAGATGAATCATCATCAGTGTCATCATTGACATCATCATTAACAGTAACTAGACTTCAGGCATTTTTGTACATGGTCATGTGCGTACTTGATTTAACCAGAGCCATATAAACAAAATTTTGATAATCATAGCAAAAATCATCTACCAGAGCCATGTAAACCAACTTTGACTATCTAATCAAAGCGAAAATCATCAACCAGAGCCATGTACCATCGTTATCCACATTAACAAGCATCTTTTTCACTAAGAGCCTTAGACACTTGGGAACCCACACACGAGTAAACCACTCTAACGCCACGGCTCTCCAGCCAACCAGCAATCACATTGCTGTCACATATCCAGCACATGGATCCGTATGCATCACCCTGTGACTACACACAACATTACTACGGCCGATAGAGAACCCTTACTCGCGTGGTTACCACTACTTAGGCTTGCTCATCACCACTGTGATCACCATCTACTTTGACTGGTACATGACCTACTGGCATCATTCTTAACTTATCATTAAACCAGATTAGGCTATAACTAACAATATAACCATTTTTGCTATTGTTTACCAGGAAAGTACTCAGTACCAGAGTCAAAACAAAATGAAAACGGCTCACCAGATTCGGTAGACAATAGATCTGCAGCTTGCCCAATGGCACAGACATCCACTCGCTGCCACCGCTTCCCTGGCAGAAGTCGCTAAACTCCCTGCTCGAACAGCACCGTCCTTGATCAGCGACTCCTCGTACAGGAAATCCAAAGAGTGCAGCGCCGTCCGACACTGCCATCTTGCTTGAAGACGTTCTTGTGTGTTAACCTGTAACCGAAAAATCAACAGCAGTGCCTGTTCCACTCGGCCAATTCTGACCACATGGATAAAAACAATAACAATCATCGATAACAAAAGATTCCTCTAAGCCTTAGTAATAATTGCCATAATTGGTCAGGATCTATATCAACTTAGATCACATGCAACAATCATGGGCTTGCTGCCTCAGCAGCTAATGATAGTGTTACAAAAGACTCGAGCTCTCATGTAACATTCAAGAGCTCGTAGAGAATTTAGTTCTCTAGTCTTGGAGTCCTGTTGTAATGAGTCGAGTCTTTTAATTCTTCACCCGAGTCCGTTTATACAGGACTCGAAGACTCGAGCTCCTTGCGACACTAGCTAATGACACTTATGCCACCCATATCGTCATCACCTCAGGTGATACGATAAGTGATAACCCTTAAACGGACCCCTGAACTTCCGATCTAACTTACGACTGATAATCTGATTTCGCTATTAGTTCTTTAATAACACGAAATCGCCAAACCAAAACTTGGTAATAGTTGCGTATGTCGCATCAAATGGAACCTTGTTATTGTTAACTGAAAACTAATTCATCGCAAGAACTTTATTTAACAAAAACTATAACGTAGTCATATTAATTGAAATAGGCTTTTCAATATTTCACGTACTATCATGATTTCCTTTGCAAGTCAATGTTGGGTAGAAGTTTAATAAAATCTTAATCTTTGTTCGTTACACTACGTCATATGAATTGTTCTGTACTGAATACACATATTTGACCAATCCCAGTTAACGCAACAACAGTATAAAGCTGACATTCAAGACCTTCGCACAAATTGAAATGACATTTTATTGTAGGGTTGCCAACCGTACTCTAATATTTTGAACTGGTTTGCCACTTAATTTGGCTGCACAACTCGCTTTTACTAACGAGCATTGAGCACCAGAATCGTTAAAAAAAACAATACAGCTCACCTTTATTTTCTAACATGTCTGAGGGTAGGTGTAAGACGCAAACATCCACTCGCCATTGCTGCTTCCAGCACATGCTCCACCTTCACCATCTGCTTGGCTGCTACTGCTCATGGAGGGCAGCGATATGTCCTGGAATCCCTCACTAGCAGCACGCGAAGGGCTTCGCTGACGGCTTGCGTGGCTGCTTGGCTCGATTCAGTCACTCCACGTCACTGGTAGCTTTACGCCACGTCCTTTATTTGCTATTTACAATAGCCACGTTGATGCTGCTCCTCTGTCCTTGCAGTGAATTTTCAGCAAAACACAAATCAGCTGTTGTGCACTGATAAGTTATGTTTGCACACGCCTCCTACCACGTATTCTAATAACGGGATATGACAAACTCGAACGCCGGTTAGAGACACACTTATTTTTCAAACATGACGGTAGACGCAACTGGCGCGTCATTCGGCAAAGGTATTTCTGCAAACAGCCTATGCCCAAAACAACATGCACCATGATCGCGCATCCGTATCTGCTTTGTCTGGGTCGAACTTGCACAGATCCACACGATTATTTAATAAGCGTTCACATGTTTACACTTTGTTTTTCAAATGTCAACGGTCACTTTCACTTTTAGCGTTCTCATTTTGCGCATGAACCAACACAAATTATATCCCGCTTCTGATGTCGGATCAGGGGTAGGTTACAGGCGTCTAGTTATTGTCAGGCATATTTAATTAACTACTGTGGGCATACTGTGGGTAGTGTTGGTTATTGCGCAATAGAAAAACCGTTTGCAGTTCAAATCAAATTATAATATCACGAACAAATTAATCACACTAGCAAATCACACACTGTAGGTACACGACACAACTAGATACACAGTAAAATAATTATGTACAGTAACAAAGTAATTGCGAACAAACCGTAGGATCGATTTCTGTTCGTATAGTGACAGAGCCACCCAAGTAAACCGACAGGTTTGTCGGGAGCTAGTGCTCTGTTAGGAGTCGAGTCCGAACACCGACTGACTCTCACTGACTGTGACTGTCTGTTACTGACTGTCTGTCACTGACTGTCCAGCACAAACGAGTGCGCTCAGTTATAAAGGTTTGTCCCCACTACGCACTCGCCCCACAACAACTCTGTCCAATGGCGTACGGAAATACGTCATCGTGTTTACTTGATACAAAATATTAAAATGTGCTAAATCAAATAGATTCACATTATAACTCACATTATAAATCGAATAATACAACAAGAATAATTGTCATAAATAAACAATCACTATTGTTTCACAAAGTAAATCATTTTAAAATCAAAGTAACAAAGTCATCAATTGTTTTGAACAAAACGATCGGTTACAATTATCAAAATAAGTTGCTAAAATCAATTAGCGCGTACACTGAGTACTCAACAAATTATGTTCCGATTTATTAGATACTAATTGATAGTAAAATCTTAATAAGAAAACAAATCATAACAAATTCTGTTGACTATCCCTCAAATTTAATTGACAACCGTCTCCGACATATACATTTTTCGTTTAATATTAAGATCTTTTGGAAAAATAACGTTTAATCAAAATATCATTTTATAATACACTAGCGACTGCATTAAAATCCATCGCGTAGTTTAAAAGATCTAAGCTTGCAGACAGCGAGAGTGACTTTGTTTTATACTATGTAAAGATTTTCTAAACCGGTCAAAAAGTGATCATGACGGCATTCTCCATTTGGGTCAAATAATTTTTAGGCAAGTATTTTTTCTATATAATCTAGTCGTTTCTGGCACTCGCCGGCCGCTCCCGCGGCACCGCTCGCTTCGCTCGCTCGGCTCGTGCGTAGGGGGTCACAGTTTTAACCTAACCTAACCGAACCATTTTTTGAAGTGAAAACTTCTTTAGCGGCGTTGAACACTGTTTGTAATGGGTAAAAAATGTTAAACTCGCGTCAGGGCATCGCGTCAGGACACGTGACCGTCAGGAGAGATTCCCCCCCCATCTCTTTCTACGGCGGCGCCAACCGAAGTGAACCAAGTGAGACACGATAATGGATGGATGGATGGTGATGGTGATGGTGATGGCGATGGCGATGGCGATGACGATGGCGATGGCGATGGTGATGGTGATGGCGATGGCGATGGCGATGGTGATGGCGATTGTGATGGCGATCGTGATGGCGATGGTGATGGTGATGGCGATGGCGATGGTGATGTGATGTGATGGTGATGGTGGACGCGGACGCGGACGTGGATGGACAGCTGATGGCTCGACCGTCAGTGTAGTAGCCACACTGCTGTGTATTCGTAAAATTCGTGTATATAAAGGCCCTTATTCATAATCATATTTTATCTCTATTTTAGCTAAAATAGGTTTATAGAACGTTTGTCTTTATCTGTCACGTTGTCATTTCTGTGTGTAAGAAAGAGACAAACCCCATTTTAACTAAAATAGGTTTGATAAGTTTTATGAATAAGGGGGAGTGTTTAAAAAAATGGAAATTGAACAAAGTGCATCGATTAATGAAAAAAGTGACGCAGAAATAGTGAAAAAAACTTAGTTATATTAATTCAATTAATAATTGATTTATTTCAACGTTAATATTCAAGTTTTCACTTCTGCCGGCACTCCCGGAGTGCAACCCGTCTTTTTTTTTTTTTTTGATAATTAACCTAATTTAGCTAATTCGGTTCCGGGTAGCCTACTAAAAATAATCTCTTTTTTTTTCTTCCATTAGCTCAAGTCGTTTCGGGAACCGAAATTTTGTGTAAAAGTAAGTTTTTCTAAATAATGTAGTCGTTTCTGGCACTCGCCGGCCGCTGCCGCGGCACCGCTCGCTTCGCTCGCTTGGCTCGCGCGTAGGGGTCACAGTTTTAAATTAACCTAACCCAACATTTTTTTTAAATACTTAACCTAATCTAACTAGTTCGGTTCCGGGTAGCCCACTAAAAATAATCTCTTTTTTTCTATTAGCGCAAGTCGATGAAAGAATGAGTTTCATTTTTAGAAAATTTCGTAATGATAAGTCAATATGTAAAACGTTTTTATTCCAAACGTTGTTTTATGAGATAAAACGAATAAAAAATGAATTGCTTGTTAAATAACACGTTATTAAACAAGAGTTTATCTGGTGATTATTTTGTAAAGTGAATATTTTGGCAAACTTGTTGTTGTATAATGATGAAATGACAAATCATGATTTTGCCAATCGTTGTTTGTCAAGTAAAAAATTGTAAATTAATTTTTGGTGAACTGACAGGGCACCATTTTTGACACATTGAGACTGAGATCAGTAGCGTCTTAGATGTCTCAAAATCTCACGTCAACTTTTATGTTTGTTGTTATTCTGGTCGTCCAATTATAAAACAGCTAACATGTGGTTGCTTTTTTCTTAAGGTCCCACTTAAGAAAAAAAGTCATGAGAGAAAGCAGTATAAGCATAAGAAGCCTATAATGTTCCCACTGCTGGGACACAGGCCTCCTCTCTGTGAGAGGGAGTAGGGCGTAAACCACCACGCGGGCCCAGCGCGGGTTGGTAGATGTCACATATCTTCGAATTATTGGTTCTAGGACATGCCGGTATCCTCACAATGTTTTCCTTCACCGTGTTTTGAGAGCAGTGGTGATTAAATAATGAATAGTAAAAATACTTACTCAAAATATTGAATCGACTGCCTAAAATACTAACTTTCCGACTAGGTACCTACTTTTGTGCGAATAAAAATGACGAAACGACCGAATGAGATACTGAAATCTTCGAAAAATAAACATGACTGTTTATTGTTATAATACTTTTCTATTTATATTTCATCCTATGTCGACGGAGCCCCGCTTCGCAGGGCTCCTATTTCTATTTAGAGGGCTTAAAGTAACCTAACCAAACCGAACCTCGGGGCGCTCTTCGCTCATTCTTGTTAATAATTTTGTCGGAGGATCAGTATTTTATTCGGGAGTTTAGTTTTTTTATTCGAATATTGATTTTTTTTAGTCGGCTACAGATCGCTGGAGATTAATTTATTTTTCAGAAACATTATTATTTCTCTTCAGTTTAGTATATTAATAAAAATTTCATTGTTTTTACCTTTTTTGAATAGTAGTTGTAGGTCGTAGGTTCGAACCCAGACAGGCGCTTTACTTTGTGTAAATTATTTCATCACCACTGCTCTCAAAACGGTGAAGGCAAACATCGTGAGGAAACCGGCATGTCTGTGACTGGGCCCGCGTGGTGGATTACAACCCACTCCCTTTCGAAGAGAGGAAGCTTGTGTCCCAGCAGTGGGAACATTTTAGGTTGATTATACTCCAAGAGAATCACGAGTCACGATTATGACGAAACTGCTCTTTCGTTTTGCCATTAGCTTCGTACGAAATCCTAAAAACAAGTTCACTGCTACTATTTTTATCTAGGAAAAATGCTAATTAATAGCTTTATTAGCATATAAACTTAAAGATTAATCTTTTTCATTCAGATATCTCGACCATTGCATTTTATATGTATAGATGTTAGGCAAGCGACCTTGCGGGATGTACAGACGCCAGCACGTCAAGGTACTACAATCTGTCAGATTTCTTTAATAGATTTTCAACTTTATTGCTAAAATATAAGGTTCAAAATTGATTAGGAAAATTTGACTTTTTCGGGTAGCTTGATGTGCTGGCGTCTGTACTTCTAATCGAAAGTATCATAAACTCGTGTCAACACTGCAATAGCTATGTATATCATTGCAAAAAGTGCAATAATTATACTTATCATTTACTTTAAATAATAATCTTCAGGGTCGAGAATCGTAAAGAATTTTGAAATCGTCAGGCCGTGTCCTAACCGAAAGCGATTGACGCGCGAATATCCGATCGTCGCGCTCTTATACAGGTTGAAATTGAAAACATGCGACAAACCGAAATGGGAGATTATACTCATCATTATGAACAACTTTTACTATGGGACCAAACCTGAAATCGCAAAAAAAAAAATCAGCTGTTCCCTACATTTTGACGAGTTATGCGAACATAAATGTTGGAAACAGCTGATTTTTTTTGGGAACTATATTTTCTATCACCAAAATTTATATTTGTCATCAAGTTGTATCACCTAATAAATAGATCTATCGCCACGAAATATTTGTATCACCTAATAAATAGATCTATCGCCACGAAATATTTTCGTTCTCAGATAGCGGGGCTCCGTCGACATAGGATGCAAGAACGAGCGAAGGGCACCCCGAGGTTCGGTTTGGTTAGGTTACTTTAAACCCTTTACACAGAAATAGGGGCCCCGCGAAGCGGGGCTCCGTCGACATAGGATGCAAGAGCGAGCGAAGGGCACCCCGAGGTTCGGTTTGGTTAGGTCACTTGCATTGTTTGGTGACTACATTTTGGTGACAGATCTACTATTTGGAGGACAAACCCTATTATTTAAGAAATACAAAACTAATTAAATTGGTGATAGCTTAAATTATACCCATTTTTTTTTTTGCGAGTTCGGGTTTGGTCCCATAGTAAAAGTTGTTCATAATGATGAGTACAATATCCCATTTCGATTTGTCGCATGTTTTCAATTTCACCCTGTAGACAAGGTGGGGACGACAATAAATTAAGGGGATTATAGGACCTAAACGCAAAAAAACGCAAGTTTTATAATTGCTAAAAGTATATAATCGACTACAGTAACCAAAATCCAAAAAAATATATGATATTCTTCAGGATATATTTTATGCTAGGTAGATAGTGTGTTGAAAACATAGTACAACTAATTTGATACGATAGAAAAAAAATCATGAAGATACTTCTAAAAACTTTTTTTTTTTACAATAAAAACTATACATTCATTCTGATTTTTTTCAGATTACTCTAAAAACAACATACTAAAACACTAGTGTTTTAATTTTTTAGTCCAAACAATAGATTTTTTGTAAATATATAATTACTTAATTTTGCCATAAATTACCAGCGTTGTGTCATCGTGCTTCTCTTTCTTTTCTATGCAGTCCGACAGTGACTGCGCTTTAGGTCATGTAGTCCCATTAAACTGCGTATATCAAGCGCCGTTTCGAGTCTGCATATGAAAATACAATAAAATATATCATCCGCAATCCGAAGAACAACTAATTTACATATATCTGGGTTATATAAATAATCAGCCTATAGTATTCGTGTTCCCACTGCTGAGACACAGGCCCCCCTCTCGGTGAGAGGGAGTGGGCAGTAATCCACCACGCGGGCCCAGTGCGGGTTCGCAGACGTCACATGTCTTCGAATATTTTGTTCTAGGACATGCCGGTTTCCTTACGATGATTTCCTTCACCGTTTTGAGAGCAGTGGTGATGAAATAATTTACACAAAGTAAAGCGCCTGTCTGGGTTCGAACCTACGACCTACACCTCGTAAGTCGCGGCCGTTACCACTTGGCCACCACTGCTCTAGTCTCAGCTTATTCTCTACGTTTCTTCTCAGTATTTAATTAATTAGTCTATACTAAGCCCTTACTTTACTGTCGCAAAGTAAGATAAATGGCTACACAGAGATCAAGTCAGATTAATAGATTATACCTATTCTATTATTATACCCAGTCAGAAGTAAATAAACAGTGCAATCGTGAGCCAAGCCTACAAAGACTTTTGTAAGTGATGTTATTAGGTCAGACTATGTAGGTGAAATACAGTAGTTCTAATCGGTATCAAAAGTTAAAATTATATTTTTCAATTTACAACATATTTTTTTTAATACTCTGTACTACTCAGGGTATTAATTGTATTTTTTTTCTATTGTTTAATTTTTTTCTTTGAATTAATTACTTTACATTGGTACATAAATTAAAATGTTTGCCTTACTTGGGAAGAGATTGGGCCCTACGACACAGGGAATCCTAGTGTGGGGTCCAGGGCATTTGTAAAAACCTAGCACCTAAGGCTCCTTGTAAACTGCTAGGTACTAGTTTTTTTGTTATTATATTATACCGTGTTTTTTTCTGAACTGAATAAAGTTTTTTTTAAATTTTTTTTTTTCGAGAAATTTGTGTCTGCTGTCAGATTTAAGAAAAATTAGGACAATTACCTTTAGAATTATTGTGTTTGCCATAATAACCGCAATTGTAAATAACAGGATTAGTCGCTGTTAAGTAGGTAATAGTTTACATGCTTCAATTCGCATTTTGGTAGTAATACTTTGCTAAACTGGATTAATACCTATAATTCCACACGACCTGTACCGTAATTGCGTAACACACTAACACTATCAATCGCAATCTGAATAATTTTGAAGGATATTGCTAATCCATTGCTTCAGACGTTCGAAAAATTGTTTACCCAACAACGTAAATAACGCAATGAACGATGTTGAACTGTCAAAATGAAAGCCATTCCTACTGTTAGTATATTACGCAATAACCCCGCTGGTCTGTTTGGCTGTTCCTGCACATTTGTATGCCGTAGGTTTGATTAAGGGCCTTATCACACTAGCGGTTTGCTAGCGGCTGCGGACCGAGGCGGGCGCGCAGCGAATGCGTCGCGAACACGCCGCGGCTGCACAGCGAAGACGTCGCGGAAGCGTGGCAAATTCGCAACGTTTTCGTCGCGTGTTTGTAGCAAGTTAACGACGTACAATACACTCAGTAACAATGGCGTCCACGCTGCTATTCGCGGCGATCTCGTTGCGTGTCCGCAACGAATTCACTACGCATGCTATGCGTGTTCGTTGCGCGCCCGCTCCGCTTTGAGGACGCTCGCAATTCGCTAGTATGATAAAGCCCTAAGGTATAATTCTTAGCTAAAGACTACACGACTAGTCAGCAGACACAGGTTTGGTTATTTTTACGACTCATAAATCAAACAATAACGTTCCGTTTTCAAGTATGTCCCCTAAATAAAACCTCTTACTCACTACATCCGTGTTTAACCTCAATTCTCAGAAACCTCAATTACATAACTTTTTATATCCCAGGCAAGTCACCAACCCTGGTCAACGACTCTTCAAGGTATACACCACGGAAGTGAAGGTCTAAGGGCTGAGAACCGAAAAAATCAAATTGAAATAGTTTTGCGTAATAAAACCTGCTTGGTTAAGGAAATAGGTGTTTATGAAAAAAAAAGGTGTGGAGGTTATTTTTGACATAAATTTTTAATTTGAGTTATTAGCAATTCCTGTCTCTTGAAAGGTGACCTGGAAACAATAAAAGTACGAAGATAATTGGTTCAATCACGATTTTGTTTTAATTATATGGTAAGTCGAGGTTATTATTAACATAAAGAAGGATATTATTCTCAAAAGATAAACTCCCACACGAATGCGTTACAGAAAACTAGCTTTTGCCCGCGACTTTACCCAGGTCATGGTTTGTATGTGTGCTAAACATACGCTAGTTATATAATTATAAGTCAATGTTAACATCTGAATCCGTTTAGCAGTTTTAGCGTGAAAGCGTAACAAACTGACTTTCGCATTTATAATATTAGTTAGAACTTCTCATTATTTTGATCTATCTAACTTCTAAGCCTTTTTATTTTACTAAAATTTTGATGTTGTCTACCTAAAATCATCATCAGAAGTGTAACTTCTCCAATTTAGCTACATAGTGACACAACAGAAACTAAACTACCTATAGGACGAAGAGAAATCTAGGCCACCCAATATCCTGGACTTACTTTACGTAGGTCTATCGCCGGAAAAATGTTTCGTCTGTAATTACCACTTTGTGCTAAATATTAAGCAATAGGATGCGCATACGCATGTCGATGTGTTTATTAAACATGAGAAGATGTAATCAGGGACGCATCCTCGCGTGTTTGGACTAAATTATGGAGTTGATTGGAGGGAAGCTTTTTGTTAATTTTTAATTATGCAATCTTGAGAATATTAGGATTTATTTGAGTACAAATATTTGTAATAGGTAATAAACACATTGTAATATAGATAAATATATTTTATTTTGCAATTATGGAAATAGTACATGGTGACATAGGGTAAGCTCAGCCATATTTTACCAGTAGTTATGCAAAAGTTACAAAATTATAAACTAATCCAAAAAAAAAATAAACAAAAAAATGAATAATTTAAATTGTTACATAATCATAATCAGCCTATAATGTTCCCTCTGCTGGGACACAGGCCTCCTCTCTGTGAGAGGGAGTGGGCCGTAATCCACCACGCGGGCCCAGTGCGGGTTGGTAGATGTCACATGTCTTCGAATTTTTGGCGCTAGGACATTGTTAAATTGTTACAAATTCTTCATAGATATTTGTGTCGTAGTAGTCATTATTAAATCACTTAGGTAATTGTTAATTGTTAGGTTGTTGTTGGTAATTGTTAGGTGTTTGTGTAATCACTTAGGTAAGTGATTTGCTATTCAATACTATTGACTGTGCAAAACCTTTCACGAAAAATCTAATCCATTGGTTTGCTTCGATCACAAATTATAATATAACCCAATCTTTTTCATACGGACAACCATAGAATTAGTTCCCAATCAAACAAATTACATACAAAGTGCCATTCTAGCACAAAATCGTGAGTTAACTGCATTTATTGGTTTAAATGCTGCATCGAACACGCCTGCAGTGCATTAGAACCAATCATTACTGATCTAAGGTGTGTTTTCACTGGATACAGTGACTGGTTACTATTCAGGAAATATCTAAACTAAGCATTAATTGAGTCTATAAATTATTAATTTTTTTATTATTATTAGCCTGTGACGTCCCACTGCAGGGCAAAGGCCTCCCTACTCTCTTTCCACCTCTCTCTGTTCAAAGCTGCTAAGGACCAGTTCTTGTTGAAGGAGTCCAGTTCATCCCGCCATCTCCGTCTGGGCCTGCCACGATGTCGTTTGCCATTAAGAGGGACCCATTGGGTCGTAAGTTTGGCCCACTGTTCGTCTGACATGCGGCAGATGTGTCCAGCCCAGTTCCATTTTAGCGTGGCAGCTTTCCAAGTGATATCAGTTATCTTTGTGATGAACGGAGTCTATAAATAAAAGAAGAATAATGAAGTAAATGCTCTGAGCCAAAGGCCAGTGGAAAGCTTGACTACCTATTGAGTAAAGACCACTAACTTGAACTTACACTACTGCATAATTATGAAGTAGGTTTATAAAGTTTTGCGTTAGTGGTATTAGTTTCAATACATCGTCACTACTTGACTATCCACTCGCCCAATGTAAACGGCCCTAAAGGAAACTGTAGATATTATGATTAAACTTCTTAAAAGAATGGAAATCTAAAACCTTGAAACCTAAATATGTAATTACATCGCGCTATGATTAACTGGCCAATTTCGCTCCAACTTTGTTACCTACCTATTTTCGCTTGAGTGATTGTTAAAGAATAATTTTATTACAGCTTCATAGTGGCTGATCCTCCAAATTGAGCATGAATTAAATATTATTTTTAAATACGTTTTGAAACTATGCACTCGATGAAATTATATCAAGGATGTGGGCTAAATATTATATTATAACGTCATGTGGGACCGGACCAGTCGGTCTATTCTGTAAAAAATGTCAACGTGATAATTAGGTGAAGTGAGTTTGAAATGAGCTTTTATTCTACCTGGGCCCTAATTCATTATGACCACTCATGCTCAGTTTCTGAAGAATTCTTAAAAGCTGTTGATTCGACATAATCATCTATTTAACGCTTTCAAGGACACTGAACGACACACAATAGAATTTTATTGTTACCCTCGATTTTTAAGATAAATTCCTCAGAAGAATTCACTCGACTTTTAAGCTAAATTCTTCCTTAATGACGTGTTCAGAAGCACGATATCGAACCAATAATCACTATCGAATGGATAAACTCCATTTAAAATCCTCAGAAACCGGGCATTAGTGATTTCTAAGGTTTATATCTGACTGGGACACCATGGTTGCCCTGAAAGCAAAATATATACAGCTTTATGTTGGGTATCTCACCAGGCGTCCAATCGGATGCGCAACCAATCATACATTTTTTGGCAGTGCGACCATCGTAGCGCCGCCATTGGTGTCCTAGTGAGATAGGGCACATATTCATAGGTCACATAGGTGACATATTCGGCAGAAGTTGGCCGTAGCATCCCAGCGCTGATTTGCTGGATTCGTTTTCTCCTCTACCGATAATAATTTTTCCCCTGAGAGTTCATTTGGTTTATATGTATGTATGTATCTATGTATATATTCTTGTATTTTATAGTCATTTCCTAGCAAGTTATCCTGTATATTGCACCTGCCATGTTTTGTCTCTGCATCACCCTAAGGTTGACTGGTAGAAAATGCCTCAGGCATTAAGTCTGCCTTTGTACAGTATTTTTTACTTGTGCATAAAGTTTTAATAAATAAATAGGGCCCTTACTTCGAAAGCACGTCAATTTCTTAGCTAATCTCGCGTTCATTTCGCGTGGTTTTGCTCATGTGTCATAGAGAATTATGGCTTTTTAGGGATTGACACTATGGGCTACTTCACCTAAGTTATCACAGTAAGAATTTTACACAGTAGACCGATAGCTATCGTTAGTGATATGCTGGCCTTCTACCAGCTATGCCCATTGCTAACCACTTACAACCATTCAACTCTTCCACTACTGAACATAGGCCTCAGCCACGTTCTTTAGGACGTCCGTCCATCTAGCTGGGGGGCGTCCCACACTACGCTTGCCGACACGTGGTCTTCACTCCAGGACTCGTCTGCTCTACTGGCCATCGGTCCTTTGACAGACATGGCCAGCCCACTGCCACTTCTGTTTGCTTACTCTGCAAGCTATGTTGGTAACTCCGACTTTCAACCAACAGTCACCACCATTTGACAAGCATGGGCCACTGACATACCACTTCCCATCTGAATTTTAATCCCCATAATTCATTCACTGTGTTTTCTATACCTACTTAATAATAATCTGGTTTAAAATATCACCTAATGCTGACTTTTTTATTTATTTTCAGAAATCGTGCAACCTACATGTGTACTAGAATCAGATTTCGGTTTCAAGATAAACTGCGCCTTCAAAAAGTCAGGCCTGTTCAGGGTACGGAATCTAGGAGGAGTCAAGGCACATGCAAGTATAGGTAAGTTCTACTTATTGTTTCCTTATGAACCTACAAACGACAAAACTTATGTATAGTCCGGCGTTTCCAAATTTGCCAAAGATGTAAATAACAATGGCCGCTCGAAATTGAATAAAATCGATGTACAGACGCCAGCACATCAACCTACCCGAAACTGTCACATTTTCCCAATCAACTTTGAACCTTATGCTGTAGTGATGAAGTTGAAAATCTATTAAAGAAATTTGACAGATTGTAGTAGGTTCATGTGCTGGCGTCTGTACAAGAACATTTATTTTAAGTACCTAATGTTTGTTTTCGTCTAGTTAGTTAGATCGGAGATTTAGACGAAAACAAACATTACTTAAAATAAATGTTCTTGTATAACGATTTTATTCAATTTCGAGCGGCCATTGTTGTTTACATCTTTGGCAAATTTAGAAACGCCGGACCTAAGACAGTATTATCCTCATGCGTGCAGGAATAAGTCTCTTAATTTTCAACATGGCTATGTGATATAAACTGGTAACTTTGGTGACGTTTTGAGAAGGCCCAGCAATGGAAGTCTTTTGGCTGAAATGATAATGTTTAAGCATGTGGCATGAGGCAAAAGATGATACTCTCATCAGTATTACGAAATTCATCTTCGAAACTAAAAAATAAAATGATCTAAGTCTAGAGCTACGTTTTCTAAGATTTTTACCAAAACATTTGTACATAGAGGCTTTTATTTCCAATGAAATTATAAACATAACACAAAAAATATAACTATTCAAATGAAGTAAACCGTTAGCAATCGACGCATGAGTGGAAATACTCGACACTTGACGAGAGGTATGAATGGAAAACACATTTACCTATATACAAATCAAACGTGTTTCTCCAATCAAAGAAATAGTGATGAATGGTAGAAGCTCTTAGATTTTCTATAGAGGTATTTTGAATCGTAACTAATGATGTGGCTGGACTAGTTAGATGAAGATAGATATGACGGGGAAGGTACATGTCTCTCGTTATCATGAGCCAGATTATAATCCCGCCGTGTCCTCGTAGAGGTGATCGGCAGCGGCGGCGACCTCTCGAGTCTGGCTCTGGTTCAAGCCATGGTCCGGAGCGAGAGGGAGTGGGAGGCACTCACCTCCTTCTGCGAAGCAGTCATGTTAGCGAAGGAGGTGGCGGGATGGCTGAGGGAGAGAGCCTCACATCCCAGCCGCCGCGGGAGACGCTCCGGGCGTCGGGAGCCGCGTGACGACTCCCGGTCACCGTAGGCGCGAGCCTGCGGACGGAGAGTAATGTGTTAGCTCACCGTCCGATCAGGACCAGGCCCGTGCCGGAAGGCGCGTACGTGTTCCACGCGCGCCTCAAAGAGTTGTCAGCATAAAGCAAGGGGCCCGTTAGGGCTGAAGCCTGCCGGGGTAGCGGGATTGTCCGAAAGGGTTACCGCTGCCCCGGAACATAAAGGGCTAAGGATGGAACACGGATGGGTTTTAGTCAGTAACAGTCTGACACTCCGCTCCATTCAGAGCGGGAGGGGTCATTCGATGATTACCCATCCACAAAAAAAAAAAAAAAGGCTAGACTCCATCGAGTGCCACCAGATGGCGCTGGCGTCCCGATCAGTCAAAAGTATACTGTAATTGTAGTCAAACGAACGACTTACGTATATCCGACAGATACATACTAAGAACGGCTGGAACATAGTATAATAATACTGGAACTATTTATTGTTTACGAAACATTTACAAGTAAAACGATCTATAGCATTATGGATTTACAGCGAGCATGTAACCTAATCCAATTCTTTAACAATTCCAGGTTTTAGTCTGGGTGATGAGCTGGGTTTCGAGCAATCTCTTACAAACTTGGACCCAAGCCGGCGGCGTTCTGTCAGCGTCAAGAATGGACCTCCAGCCAACGTCCTCGCTGACCCATCCAGAACTAATGTTAAGCAGGAGGTAAGAAACTAAAACTTAACAGTCATAATGATAGGAGGGTGAATAGTGCCTTTAAGTTATCATGAAACACAAATTGTCCATATTGGAATCATGATAACGATTTTACTTACTTCAACCAAATTGGTAAGATCCAATGGGATTTCACGCACACATTTGCACGTATACAAACTTCATTTGGTTATGTAGTAGCAATAGGTAATTATTTTGCGAGTGTCCGAGGTGTGCTTATGTCCAGTAATCGATTTACGCAGTCATTCTCATAGAGCAAACACCCGAGTTTATTACAAGCACTTGACATTTGAGTGCCTGTGGAATTGCAGGCAGTTGATATTGCATCTCTCAATTACATAGGCGGCAGTAGCCAGCATCTATAAACAGGCTCAAGGACTTTTCCAACAAGACAAATTACTCCCTACCTTGATTTGTAAACGGAAATTGGTTTACCTTCCATCAATCAATCGCACATAACAGTATTGGCCCATTCTATGAAAAAAAAAAAACACAAGAGCCATTCATACAAATTGTGATTGCAACAACGAACTTAGTAGCCAAGAGGAGCAATTTATAAGACAATTACGTAAAAAATAACTGTTATTACGGACTTGCAGAGATGTATTGCAACTTTATTTATGAAAACCGACATCTGATTGGATCATTATGTCTAGAATTAGAAGGAACCTCACCATATTTGGTTCAAATGGCTTAAAAATGTGCAACAATTGGTTTTATGTGGTGTCGTGTGACCGTAATTTTGGTTGCATTTATGCTTAAACGTGACAGCGTGCCCGCGCGTGTGCTATAGCGTGATAACTTTGTTTCTTTCTTTTTTTTTCTTTCTTTTCTTTGACAGGTTAAGCAAGTGGGCTTAGATTTCAATAGACAGGTTTTCGTTTGTTATTTTTTTGCTTTAATTGACCTTGACTATAAAATATGACCAGTTACAATATAATGGCAGCATGTCTGTCCGGTCTATTAAGCCAGAAACTGCAATGTTTTAATGTTTAAATTTTCCTGATTCCAGAAGCGTGGTAAACAGAACAGGATCATGCGTCCGATGCCTCCTGCTAACCGTCCCAACCAATCTGCCATGGACAAGCTGACCAGCCTGCACCGAAGAGGTTCCACCACCATGCAGCCCATCGTGGTCCAGGCCCCCGTAGAACAGACAAACGCCAAGCCCATCCCCACCGTCACCATGGCCAAACCTATGCCCATGGGAATACCAGCCTTCAGACCACTACCGCCGAAAGAAGAAACCCTTGCCGTAATACCTATAGCACCAACACGGAAGACCTACTCGCCACTGCAAGTCCCACAGTCCAAGGGCCCAGGACTCGCATACCAAAGTGAGATATACCCATCACACAACCAAATATCAAAAATGGTATCACAAATGACAGCACAGCAATTCTCTCCAATCAAATTCACACAAAGTCCCATCATTGTAGAACCTCCAAAATTTTACTCCATGACTACTGTTAATCCATTCGTACCTATGCCATCTTCTCAAGCTATTTCTCTTATACCTGCTCCAGTATTCAAAGAAATACACATGCCACCTTCTTACTCACCTAACTCTATCATCCAAAAGCATCCTCTTTCTAACTTTGTAGACCCTGTTCCTCATCAAGTCCACGATATTGCGAACAACGTTGTATATAATACGAAGAAAGTCGACGATTATAATTCTATAACTGGTTATGGCGACGACACTGTATTGAAGTTTAATAAAGAAGATATTAATTCGAAGATAGCAGAGATTGCTAAAGCCGGGAACATTTCTATGGAAGCTGTTGAAGCGGCGATCGCGTTGAGGCAACAACAGTTGTTGAGTAAATACGCGAACATTCCCGTGCCAGCGCCTACATCAACATCGTCAACAACTACGACGACAACAGAACAACCTTTCGTGTTCCAACAGGAGCCCGAACCAGAAATATTGACTGCTGCATTACCTCAGAAGCCGCCGAAGAGGTTCGTATGAGACATATTATGTTGGTCACACTCATATTAATGATCGAAACAAATAAAAAATATTGGAAATATAATTTCTAGTTCAGAATTAGATCCCTATAGATCCTTTGATATTCAAAGCAGTTGTAAACAGCTGATTTTTATTGGTTTTGTTAATTCTTATCATTTGTTGCATCTAGTTTCACTGGAGGACCAAGAAAATAAGGTATTAAACTATGGATGGTTTTGGTATCATTGGTTTAAGAGCACTGCTTGTATGCTTTGCCCGTTGCGTGAATGACGCAATGAATTGCAAAATGTTGTATGTGCTCGCAATTCCTTTTGCCATGTTGATGTGATCTGCACTAAATTCGATGGACCTGAATTTAGCGGTGATCCATTTAGCATCTCCGGATTCCCAGTTGACTTTGTAAGCACACTGATCATAAAAAAATTTTCGAAAATGCGTCTGACCTTATGCATCTTTACATTAGAGGGAAGCCTGATCCCATCATCAGCATTCATCAAATTCTAATCGTACTTTTTCATAATGCTTTCCAGAATCCCAATATCCGGCAAGGTAATGAACGCTCCCCGCGAGTACTACCCTGTCGGCTATGAGAAGAACTTCGACGACCACTTCCAGTCCAAGGTCGACCTTCCAGACACCAGCTTCCACTGTGGTGACCAGAAGTACTTCCCTGGATTGTACGGCGATGAGAGTCTTGGGTGTATGGTGAGTGAATATCGTTTTCCTACGACCTTTTGCTGTCTTTTGTGATGAAATTGTGAGACATATGTATCATTACAGAAATCCTTAAGTTTCTGAAATCCCTTTCTGAAAGGCCCTTATTCATAATCCTATTTTATCTCTATTTTAGCTAAAATAGGTTTATAGAACGTTTGTCTTTATCTGTCACGTTGTCATTTCTGTGTGTAAGAAAGAGACAAACCCCATTTTAACTAAAATAGGTTTGATAAGTTTTATGAATAAGGGGGTTATTGTTTTCCCTTGGAGTGAGCAGCCAAGCAAAATAGCAAGCTTTGACTGCAAAAAGAGTTTGCTATAAATTTTCTCACAGCAAAAAAAAAAAAATATAATTAGGCTACTCATTCTAACGTCTTGAGTTACAGGTTACCTTTTTATCTATTTCATGCCATAGGGCGAATTTCACCACTGAAACTGAACGTGATCAGCACATCCAAACATGATCTAAACCACGCGCAAGACCTGTGAGTGTCAATATTCTGCAACAATGATGACACTGACGGCTTTTGAACGCGGTTTATATGTTCTGATCGCGTAGGCCTTCATTGGTGAAATTCGCCCTTAGTTGCTACAACATAGTGAACTGCGCTTAATCTCAACATCTTGTTATGTAGGTATTTATAATGTACCGTGTTCAGCAATAAATATTTGACTTGATTTGATTTTTGTACGGTTTATCTACCCCAAAAATTGCACCCTAAGGTAGATGGATCTGATCACCATTCGTCTCATTGGCCATTTCGTCGCTATCCCTAATAGGTCACATTCCTGATGTCCAAGAATCTACCCTAAGCCTATAAATTCCGTTTAGACAACTAGGCCTAGGAAGGATTTTCGGACATGCGTTTCCGCGTGTCCACCTTAGGGCGCAATTTTTGGGGTGGATAAACGGAATAACCCGGCGTAAAGTGAAATGAACTAGTCATCACAGTAACAGTATTCCATATGATAAACAAAAATCTCACAAACTCCTTTTAAATTTTCAGGTGTTCCACGTCTGTGCCCTTACAGATGATGGCCTCGTCATGAAATCCTTCCTCTGTCCTGAGTCCACGCTCTTCGATCAGACCATTCTCAAATGCAACTGGTGGTTCTATGTGGACTGTAAGAATACTAAAAAGCTGTATGATACCAACATACCGGTATCCAAGAGCTACCAGTTGATGAAAGCACTTACTTTCTTCTCATCTTACAAGAAGGAGATGCAAGAGAATGGTAAGGAAAATACTTTATACAGGGTGTTACGGAAAGGGTATATCAATACAAACGGGTTGAAGAGTGTATCTGGTCTAGAATCTCTGTACAAAATTTCAGCTCAAAAGCAGTAACTTTGAAAATGCTTAATATTTTTTTATTTCGATACTTTATTAAATTGAAATCGTAAAAAACGTGTCACCGCACTACGAGGGTCATTATCCATTATCTGTAGTGTGTCACGCACTTCACGCCGCCGCGCGCCAGTGCAGCGCCGTGATGTCGAAATAAAAAAATATTTGGCATTTTCAAAGTTAATGCTTTTGAGCTGAAATTTTGTACAGAGATTCTAGACCAGATGCACTCTTCAACCCGTTTGTATTGATATACCCTTTCTGTAACACCCTGTATATATTTTTTTTTTCAATAGAATATGTCTGGTAAATAGGAGATATTTTAGTTGTGTTGTATCTAGTTACTTTGTTTCACCTAGACTTTTTGCATATTTGTAAAATTATATATCTTAAATTACGGCCCACTCTCTCTCACAGAGAGGAGGCCTGTGTCCCAGTAGTGGTAATATTACAGGCTTATGCTAATCTCTTGGATTGCTGATCCAATTATGAAAAACCTTTCACTATTAGAATGCAAGTGACAAAGAATAGGCTTAATTGTAAAAAGACATTCTGGGCATAAGAAACTTTTATCCCAGTAAAATTGAAAGCTTCAGTGAGAATCCCACGTGGATCCCCGCAAGGTGCAGGCAGAATAAGCAAATAGGTACTTCATGTAAGCATTACAACGTAATTAATTAAAGTATTTTGTGTTTCCAGGTCAAAAGCACACCCCTGAAGACGCGGACAATATTAAAGAAGCTATATCTATACTTAAAAATCAAAATCAGGATGCTTCTCGTCTAAATGTACCTGCAGTTCAACCTAACGCAGATACTGTTAGCTTCCCTAATACAGCAAGCGTATCTAACACAGCTAGTGTTTCTGACGTTGCTAGTGTACAAAACACGGCTAGCTCATCAAACCATGTACAATTTGTAACTCCCGCCTCTGCCATGATTGATGAGAGGAACCGAAAAACAACCACTGAAGCTGCCCCAGTATACAGAGGCACTAGAAACCTTAACGCTACAAGAAGCTTCAAAAGAAATACAACTTCAGCAGAAAATACCTCTGACTTCAAACTCATTACTGTCAACGCTGATATAAACATAGCCCAAGGAAACATAACAGAAAATGATTCAAGAGAAAGAAAGCATAGAAGACGAATGACTTTGAAGAGTACCAGCTCAGTAACTACAACACAAAAACCCACTACAACTATAACACAGAAACCCGAAGTAACTACACCAAGCATAGAAATAATAAAACAAGATATACAACCAATAGAAAATATAGAAAGGCAAGAAAAATTAACAGACCAAATTGAAGATGCCAATCCAAACGCATCAAATTCAGCACCAGTAAGACGGTTCTATAGATCAAGTGCAGAGAAATATGAAGATAAAGAAATGGCTATAGTCAACAATGAAAAAGTACAGATTGTGCGTCCCACATCTCAATCAAGATTCGTGGGATATTATCCCACGCCGACTGCAACTATAGCGAAATTAGATGAAGCTGTTTTAGGTAAAATAAGGACGAAAAAACAGGCAATAGCAATAGTAACGCCTCAAAAACATAGTCCAAAAACGTAGTCCGAAATTAGTCAATTGTTAAGTGTCATAAGTAAGTTATTTATTTCGCCGATACGTGTGGACATGTATTTGCTCAATTTTTGTACTTTTATAGTCTAGTTGAATGGAGTCAAGTGATATTATGGTGTATGTTAGTTGTTTAGTAAATTTTCCTAATTTCTTTGTGTGTTTTATTTTGAGCTGAGATAAACTTAATATATACTTCTTAAAACTCCTTTGCCGTAATTCTCTACGATACAATGAACGAAACCACGCGAGATTGGCGGGATTAGTTAGGTAGAAATTGATGTGGTTTCGAAGTACCCATCAGTGGTCATAGTGAATGAACACTGGCCCCGTGTTGGTTGGTGGATGTCAATGTCTTCGAATTTTTGGTTCTTGACGTGTCGGTTTCCTCACCATGTTTTACTTAACAGTTTTGAGAGCAGTGGTGATAAAATGATTTACAAACAGACAAGGCACAACAAACCTCTGGTTCTAGGTCTAGATGCATGAAATTTTTGACAGGAATTCATATAATATAACAGGAACACAAAGCACACACGCTACTTTTTGCATCGGCGATCGGCGATTCAGCTGCTTTTTAGAAGCTAAATGCAGCGACCAAGCATTCCACACCGCACACTTAAAAACGCCAAACGCAGCGATTCAGTCGCTTTTCGGAAGCTCGATACAACGGCTGAACGCTACATTCCGCACACATTCGGATGCCGGTCGCAGCGATTTGGCATTTGCGCCAGCATCGGAGCAGTCGCTAAAAACGCGCGCTTCCGATACCACGTCCGAACGCTGAGAGTCGCCAAAACGCGATGCAGCAGCGGAGCAGTCGCTAAAACGCGCGATTCAGATACCGCTTCCGAACGCAGAGAGTCGCCAAAACGCGATGCAGCATCGATACAGCCGCAAAATCGCCGATCGCCGATGCAAAAAGTAGCGTGTGTGCTTTGGCTCTAATAAAGTATTTCTGAAAATGAACGATATGCAGCAGTGAAGAGATCAAATTGTAATTAATGATTATGTGCAGTAAGCAGATATGAAACGTGATGCACTGTAGTCTCTACTTTAACCTTTTGACCTTGTGTTGCTTGTGTCGCACTTATGCGACACATGTTTCCGTGCCCCTACCGCCCGTGTCGTATTTCTATTTTCGTCCTATTAAATGCCTGGTGCAACTAAAACCATTATTAAATAAATAGAGGTAAAAACTTTTTGACTATTTTTTTTAATCGATGCAACGATTTCTCCTCCTTAGTTATTGTATGTATTATTTTGTCTTGATTTTATCGATTTATAGCCGCGCGCTAGGGGCACTGCAATTGATATTTAGCCAAGCGCTTAAAAGGTTAATTATTTAAGCGAAGCTTAGGAATCGATCTTTGTCGATGAGATTTTCTTATAACTCCTAGAACGCCATAGGAGGACTTATTGACCTTATTTATTTATTTATTTATTAAACTTTATGCACAAGTAAAAACTGTACAAAGACGGACTTAATGCCTCGGGCGTATTCGTGATGTTCTTCAGAAAAGTCAGGTGTAGTTGTCGCAACCGGCGTGCGAGTATGACCAGATGTATGAACGTAAAAAACAACCGACTTAAAAAAAAAACCACTACAAAGTGAAAAATAACTTTAATTTCGGAAGTCGGAGTCGTTGGTTCCGCATTTTCGTTTTTTGACACAGACTTCCGAAATTAAAGTTATTTTTCACTTTGTAGTGTTTTTTTTTGAAGTCGGTTGTTTTTTTTGGAAAAAAGTTTCTATTTTTCACTTTTTAGTTGGACCTACCCCACACAAATTCAATTAACACCAGTGCATTGAAGAATTGAAGACACCGACTAGAAGAATTATCAAAATTCGCATAGAAATGCCGGAGATGCAGTACATTTATGCATATAACTTCGTACATTAGCATAATTATCTGATGTATTATATAATAAAACCTTCCTGAAAGTATGTAGATCACATTTAGTGAAAGAATGATCAAAATTGGTTCATTAGTTTTTGAGAAACTCGCGGACATACAAACATACATACATACGGGTCGAATACAGAACCTCCTTTTTTGAAGCCGGTTAAAAAAGCAAAAGGCATTCTGTAGTTTCTGCCTACCCTCGTGGGAAGAAGGAGTGAGTTTATAGAGGTACGAGGAACATTCACTCAACCTCCATAGAAAAGGGAGGATCCTCCGACCAGACGGGTGTTGTGTCTGGCGGGCAACTGCCCGATGATTCATGTCGGGCTGTTGTATTTATGCTAGTTGCGCGGTAAACTTTGCTTGCGAGATGCAGAATTTGCGTGACGTCAGTATGACGCGTTGTTCGCATGTGGCGTTGTAGATACCGCTACATCACTCCCCCCCCCCGGAGACCGGAGGTCGATACTGGGCGGAGTTTTGTATCTTGCAATGCTTGCTAGGCCAGCTGAGGTTCCAGCGAGTTGGAACCGGTTGCCGCATAGTTCACGGTGAGTCGGAATTGTCTACGAAGATGTCCCCAGTGAGTCGGGGTGGCGCTGCGTTATGCTCCAGTGGGTCGGATGTGGTACAGCGCCGGGTTGAGGCTGACGGCTGGCGTCGACCAGGAGAGGAATTAAGAGCTCTTCTTGTTGACCGGCCGAAAGTGTAGTGTGCTGTGCCAAGGTTGCTGATGAGGCTGAGGATGATGACCAGGTATGCGCGGTCGCTGCATGCTGGTGGTCAGGATACCCGTTGAAGCCGTGGGTGCTGGCTGGCTGGGTGACTTGCCGCTCTAAAGCTTGCGGGAGTGATAATGACGTCACGCTGAAGTAGGTGCACAAGGTTGCGCTGACGTTCATGTTCGGGGTCACCAGTATGACGAGGAACTTGGTGTAAGTCACTCAGCCTCCATAGAAAAGGGAGGATCCTCCGACCAGACGGGTGTTGTGTCTGGCGGGCAACTGCCCGATGATTCATTTCGGGCTGTTGTATCTATGCTAGTTGCGCGGTAAACTCTGCTTGCGAGATGCAGAATTTGCATGACGTCAGTATGACGCGTTGTTCGCGTGTGGCGTTGTAGATACCGCTACAAGTTTATGTATGTAAATCCAAATAAAACAAATGTTTTGGTATGAGTATACCAGCGGTCACTTTATTATAGATACATATATAAAACAAATAGTAATCATAACAGCAATACTATAACAGGATAATTTTAATATTCATTTTATTTCTTCGATTTTGCAAGACATTTTAAGAATTTATCGCAAAATAATGGCCCAATAACTATAACGCTTGCTGCCACTAAGGCGGTGGCACAACTCATACAAATCATTTTAGCCGACTAGTCCAAAATCTTAAGACTAAGTAAATTTTTCGAGCGATCAGAACTGCATACCACAGTCAGGGCATATAGGTGCCGATGGGCAGTAGCATTTTTTACTAAAGTAGAATCGAATACAGTACGGTAGGCAGACAATCACGGCTGAAATACTGACAAGACTCAGCAAAGATATGCAAATCATGCATCCGGAAATAACAGAGGCTGATCTGAAACAAAAAAGGTGATGAAGTAGTCAAAAACATAAATCCATCACGACGACGGCAACAATGCAACGGCAACAATAGAAGAATAGTTTGAAAATGCCAACGAGACCTGCTTTGTACAGTTTTAAATTGAAACGGAATTTATTGTGATTTTCAAACTTCCCATTGTTGGCAATGGGAAGTTCAAAAATCTCAATAAATTCTGTTACAACGCAATACGGCCGTGGTGCCGTACCGTTTTTGAATACATTGAACTACTTGTCTACATTCGCCAAGATGGTAAAAGGTATTAAGAAGGGTTACATAAAGTTGAAGTGTTTAAAGCTAATGATCAAACTTCTGCGAAACTACAACTTACATTGCTTGGTTGACAAGAGTTTATAGTGTGGTTTAGTTTTGTTTTGTTTTAAAAGATCGCGTACACATGTAAACAAAAACGAACAATTCACAGTGATAACAATTTATTACAATACAAAATCATGGACACAGTTGTAGGTATGACTTAGGAAATCATCGTTTACTTTTAATGAAACATTTTAAAATCTTATCACAAAGTAGAGGTCCACATGCTATGCAGGTAGCTGCCACAAGGGCTGTTGCACAACTCATACAAATCATTATAAACGTTTTTAAGATTGCACTCAAGAACAAGTTTTTCCATGCACCGTTTTAGTTCCAGGAGAAACCTCAGAAGTAGAAGAAGATTTTAATTTGTTTTCCTCGATAATATCTTTACGAAATACTTTTGTCCTACACAAGTATCTGCTTCCCCAATGTAGTGGGAGCAGATACCCAAGAATCTCGGGAAATTGGCAGCACTGATCAAGATCAGGAAAGTTACGCAAAACACTGAAACAAAAGAGATGTACATTTATGGACAGAAATAACAAATACAAAGCAAGTGACAAACAATTTTAATAAGCTTGACGAACTTAACATAACCGTTATGCGAGGCGAGGCTTCGTTTTTAGAAAACACAAAAATAGGTATTAAAAATGTTGAAATAGACAAGCAAGAACTTTTTGGAGCGATTAATAGAAAAAATATCAAAATCTAGAAATTTAACAATTAAAGACATAATAGATATTAGTAAAATATAATGCAAATAGTAATAACATGGTTGGTAAAATATAGAGTTTTAAAAAAGGGTATTTATTTTAACAGTTTCTTGACTTCGAGCTCTTGTTTGTACAACGTAATATTCTTTCGCATAGAAGAGGTCCGAGCACAAGTAGTGCCAGTAGACCGAGGATGCTACTGCACGAGATACAACAACACGGCATCCTGGCGGTTCTTCACCAATTCTGGAAATATGACTTCTAATAAGATAGCTTCAAGTTATCGTGGCGTACCACAGTTGGTGCAGGTTTTTTTTAACCACTCTGTGTCAGGTATTTTCCTACGACCTTGAAACAGACGAAGAGCACCGCGCGACCAGGGCACCAACTGGACCAAAAACCATAGAATCTGAAACAAAAATTGAAGTAATTTTGGAAAACGACAGGATTTTACAAAAATATTAAAATGATGCTTATCTTGGATCTTGTTGGGAATTTTCTTCTAAAGTTCGAATTCACTTCACAGGATAAAATGTACCGAATTTGTCAGATGACAAAACAGTTCTAACGTCCTTATGTCCAAAATACCATACAGTTCCTTGCATTTGAACACGACGTTTTTCGAATGGTAATTACGACTATTTCCTGACAAAGTTTTAGCCACGTTTTTGACCACGACCGTGACTATGGTTGCAGTGACCAGAGGGCCAAGTCTACTAATTTAAGGTCCGGCCGCGCTAAATTTGCTAAAGATGTAAACAACAATGGCCGCTCGAAATGGATTTATTTATTTATTAAGGTATACTATATTACTACTACTGCTACTACTGTATTACTATATTCACAAAAGTCTCGGTCTTACAAAAATTGAAATTGAATAAAATCGATATACAAGAACATTTATTATAAGTAATTTTTGTTTTCGTCTAGTTATCTCAGAGATTTAGAGGAAAAAAAACATTATTTAAAATAAATGTTCTTGAATATCGATTTTATTCAATTTCGAGCGGCCATTGTTGTTTCGGCATGAATTTGGACAAGACAAAAGTCATGTACAATTCGCACGTCTTGCTGTATCCAATCCACATCGAAGGGTCGCTTCTCGAAGTTGTGAAGGATTATGTCTACCTAGGGCAAGTCATCCAGCTCGGTAGACACAACTTTGAGAAGAAAGCTGACAGAAGGATCCAGTTGGGTTGGGCAGCATTTGGAAAACTCCGTCAAGTCTTCTCGTCGCCTATCCCGCAGTGTTTGAAGACTAAGGTCTTCAACCAGTGCGTCCTGCCCGTCATGACATACGGTGCTGAAACGTGGACACTGACGGTCGAGCTGGTCCACAAATTCAAGGTCGCTCAGCGCGCTATAAAGCGAGCTATGCTCGGAGTCTCTTTGAAGGATAAAATCAGAAATGAAATTATCCGGAAAAGAACCGGAGTTACCGACATAGCTTGCAGAGTAAGCAAACTGAAGTGGCAGTGGGCTGGCCATGTCTGTCGAAGGACCGACGGCCGGTGGAGCAGACGAGTCCTAGAGTGGAGACCGCGGACCGGCAAGCGTAGATTGGGACGCCCCCCAGCTAGATGGACGGACGACCTAAAGAAGGTGGCTGGGGTAGACTGGATGCGGAAGGCAGTGGATACGGTGCTGTGGCGCAGTCTGGGAGAGGCCTATGTCCAGCAGTGGACTGCGATAGACTGAGTTGATTGATTGATTGATGGTTGTTTACATTTTTGGCAAATTTAGCGCGGCCGGACCTTACAAACGTTGCAATGGTCTCCCCAGTGTGAGTTTTTGACAGATTTGCTGTACAAAATCTGTCAAAAACTCGCCGGAATAGCGCGACCATTGCAACGCGTATAAATTAGTAGAATTAGGCCCCAATGCATGGGGAGGGCGTTAGCCGTTGTAACATAGACAGAGAGAAATGTTTTGATGTACTTACATGCAAAGATCAGTCTGTTACTCTTTGACGAGCCACTAGAATTTTGCTATCATTTGTTTCAATCAGACGCCGAAAGATAATCCCGATACTAAGATTATCCTAGCAACATTCCACATTAATTTAACACGCATATTGCTTTCACAAATATTTTATTACATGCCAAATTTTGTTTGAAATTTTACGACACCAAAGGAAAAGTCAGCACAGTTTCTAAATTTAAAATTTTTTCATAAAACTCTGTTAATGTCAGATCAAAAGAGCTTAGATAGCACAAGGCAAAGAGATTTAATAAATAATTTAATGTCTTTGGCACAAGGTAACTTCTCTCCTTAGTCTGTGGATAACACTGACCTCCAACTTGTATTTACAGGCTGTCCCTGGAAGTATGGATCAAATCGAATAGGGGCATGGGCAAGGTACCTATGCATGCTGATTGCTGGTGCATCGCCGTCCGAACGGGGACCCCACGCTACCCGCGCGCTGTCCTCACGCCGCTCGTACGGCTGTCTCCCCAAACTGCACATAATGGCAAAAAAATAGGAGCAGCTATCAACTATAGTAGGACTTTTAATTAGTTGCAGTAAAATGACAGCTAATGTATGCAACTTTTTAACGAAATTTAAATAGTGATGTGACAAAAGAATCGATTAATTCAATTAACATTCAATTGAAAATCGTTCAGCGAGCTGACTCACTTTGCCGTCAGGCACTGCAGCACTTTGCCTACTCTCGAGAGCGTCGATCCTGGCCTCCAGGCCGTCAACTCGCTCCCATTGACAAGTGCAGGCCGGACATCTCGCGTCGAAACTCCCTCATTTCATCGCGCACTTCCAGCAGCTCAGATCTGAAAAGCCTTATCTCCTCACGAAGGGTCAGCTGTGTATCAGGCAGTAGCTCCCTGTTCACTGCTAGCCCGAGAAAGTACCTTAGCCACCGCGACGGGTGGCTTCGTGTGAGTTCCCGGAGCCTGAGACACCGCGACAGGTGACCTAATCATGGCGTCCTCGACCTGTACTGCAAGCGGAGACACTGCCGCTGCCAACGCTGCTGCTGGATTTGCTGAGGGACCACTACCCAGATTCTTGACAGGTGTCTATTGTCTCCCCTGGGCAACTTTTTTTTGCACTCGGGGCATAGCCAATCGCCACCATCAAAAAGTACTCTGTGATCGCCACTTATCTGGGTTGGGTCGGGCAATAACAGACAAGCGAGGTGATACCGATTGTAGTAGGCAGAGTTGCTACAGCTAGCGCCCCCTCCTCTTCCGCAGGGTGCACACTTCACCATATTAGTACGGCTAGAATCAGCTAGATGGCGCCTGCTACGCAAAAAATATTAACCAAGATGCACAGATCTGTGGTAATGGTACCGGCGCCTGTCAAAATTTTGAGAAAGTGACAGTTTTTGGAGGTACCAGTGGCACCAAAAAACTTCCAACTAACTTAAAAGTCGAAAAGTAAATAAAGTTATATTTGTATTTACGGATTTACACCACCGAACTGTTTTGTATGTTTTCCTTGCAAACAATCACACGGGTAACTGACAATACAGTGATAACGTATTACACGAATTTTATACGAAATATATTAGTTTTTACCCGACTGCGCCAGAAGGAGGGTTATGTTTTTCGAGAGTATGTATGTATGTATAGTTGTTTGGCACGCTCTGCGGCCTGAACGGCTTGATGCATGTTAGCTTGAGAGGTGTCGATAGTTTTGTATTTACTGTGAGAGTGACACTCAGTGTCACTTTCACAGTAAATACAAAAAAAAACAAAATGGCGGATTTTTAGTGCCATATTATGCATTCAAAAAATTTTTTTTTTCAAAACCTATCGAGTGGGGTATCAAAATAAAGGGTTTTAAAAGGTGATTACAAAAATATATGCAACTTATATGGTTAAAAGTAATTCAAAGTGACAAATCGTAAAAAACACGGAACTAAATCGTCTGCGAAATCTTTCACATTTGTAAACTAAAAAGCTGGAAATAAAAAAAAGTAATTAAAAAAATTAAAAAACCCGACTGTAACCTTATACTAAAACTAGCTGAAAAGCTAAAATCGGCGGGAGCTAAAAAGGCGGGAGCCATTTGAGTTTGAAACTAAAATAATGGTATGGGCCCGCCTGCTTCCAACTTTTATTTAATTTAAAAAATAGGCTTGATTTTAGCTTTTCAGTTACTTTTAGAATAAGGTTACAGTTGCCTTTTTTTATTTTTTTTATTCCTTTTTTTATTTTATATTTGCGCAGACATGAACAGCTGTTGTGTACCGTAGTGTCCGTGACGTCACTAAGCCGTGGGTACCCACTAAGAAAGGGTTTTTCGAAAATCCACCCCTAAGAGGGTGAATGGGGGGAGGGTGGAATTTCACGCGGACGAAGTCGTGGGCAGAAGCTAGTATTCTATTAAAAAATATAGAAATTGCCTAATAATGTATTTGCGTTGTATTTGTGTTTCAGACGCAATTAAATAATTTGTTCTATCTTTAATTTTTACTGGGGTCGCGACTAAACTATAGTGAGCAGTGGTGGCTTACGAGTTGTAGGTCGTGGGTTCGAATCCAGGCGGGTTCTTTACTTTATGTAAATAATAATTTCTTCACCATTGCTCTCAAAATGTAAAGGAAAATATCGTAAGGAAACCGGCATGTTCTAAAACCAAAAAAATCGAAGACATGTGACAAGCCGCACCAACCCGCACTGCGCCCGCGAGGTAGAGTCCCATCTAGATAATAGACAGCCCATTGCTTTTCAAACAGAAGAGGCCTGAGTCCCAGCTGTGGGAACATTATAGGGTTATTATGCTAGTAAGGCTGGCATAGAATAGCTTAATCAGCCTATAATGTTTCCCACTACTGGGACACAGGCCTCCACTCTGTGAGTGGAAGTGTAGTGACCAAGGATTAAGTTTGATCTAAGCTCACACCGGATTAGAAGCCCACTTTTCTAGGAAAGCTTCACAGGGGGAGCGGGAGATTCACAAAGTTTATAATATTCTGTTTCGTTGAGACTTCAGGAAGAAGTACTAGGAAGGAAGAGGAGTTCAGGAGTTTGTGTGTGTTCAACTCGTCCAATCATGTATATCAGAACCGCGGGTGTATCTTATTTATACAAGGTGGGCAAAAAATCGTGGATCAAACGAAACAGGGCGATAGTCGGGGTGTCGGAGTTATTTGCAGTAAAAAATATCTTTGTGGCAGAGCCCTAACTTGATCTCCTTAAAAGTTATGGCAGTTTGAGTGTTTACATTATGGTTCTAAGGTTACAAATAATTCTTCGTGAGACTTAAAAGATATTGAAAAAAGTACCAATACTGATAAATCATGGTACCTACTGTCATAAAATCAGTGTTGTAGTGATGATGTTTCATTTTTTTTTTACTGCATATAACCCCAACTATCGCCCTGTTTTGTTTGATCCACGATTTTTTGCCCACCTGTATAACTGCACACTAATGACGGCGTTAAATTAGGTAGGTAGGCGCAAGTAGGTATTAGCTGTATCTCGAGTTTGCGTGTGTTTGATAGGAATCTGAGATAGAGAGGAGTTTGAATCTGAACTTGGGCAGTCAGCCACAAAAACAAAAACAGATGATACAAATATTTAATACAACTTAAGTAAGCATACAATCTACAAATTAATTTCTCCGCTACGGTGAGATCGTTTGGGGCAGCATGGGCTATTGCATGGCAGCGGTATGTTTTCGCACTGTTTATTCTTGGACCGAAATTTCGACCAGTAAGTATTCACTATTATGGGACCACAAGCAATCAAGGTACCCGCCATTACCGCTGTCATGCAACTCATGCAAATTATCATAATTAATTACTTATTTCCGGAGACACTTGACGAACTTGTGCATTTCAAACTGTCGATAGCAGACTGGAACGCACGCGAGGATCGTGGCAGAGGCGATCAGGGCGTACAGAGAAAGGCAAATCATGTTTTACGAGTCCTTTGCAGGACTTTGTTTTCTATGTTTATGAACAGTGGGGCTGATTTGCCACTCCTGTGGTGGAAGAGTGGAGAAGTTGACCAGATACGTAGGTTGGTGCGCTTGTGATACACGGTCCTCCACGTTTTACTGAAATTAGAAAAACAAAACTAATTAGTCACATCAGTGTAGTGCCTTTAATAGGCAATGGTCCACCTAGCATTGGACCGAAACAGCTGGAAATTTAGAGGCAGGTCTTTGCGTTGCAGTGGATGATGCAGCCTGACCAGTTACTTCAGTTATTTTGTCAATTCAAAAATTCATAGAGCTAGGATGGCGGATGTTGGATCAATTAACATGTAACGCGTTGAAAGAAAGAATGTCTGCACCCAACCTCTTCTGTACTTGGCTTCACTATACCGTATCTCCACACAGGTATCTTAAAATAATGAAATTTGTATCGCAATAATTGTAGTGATTCCTTGACCCTAATCACTGTTAGATACATTTAACTTATCCAACATCGAACAGCAAAAATAAATTAAAGAGCGCTAAAACAAGGCAAACTTTAACATCATGACTTAAGCTTTAATGAAACTTTCCATTATGATGCTAGGATCAGGCAAAGCAAAGATTTTTGGACTTCAGTCTCCAAAACATTTGAAATTGACAAGAGCAAGATAGCAAAAAAAAAACCATACTGACCACTGCAACACTATATCCCTAAAATCTGGCGACAACGTGCGCTTCACTAATTTAGAGACGAATTAGGCCTCTGTAATGTGGTTATCCAAAGGTATGGTTAAAAACAAGCGCACGCATAAATTTCATCGTAGGTCTTTTATAAAAATCTATTTTCACACACAAAATTTAAGCCTTGACAATTTGTTGATTGACAGTTCGCAACGACGTCAATATTTAAATGTTCTATTCTGTGATCACTGTATGTTTGCTGCCAGTAATTATATAGAACCTTTTCATCTGCCAAGCCTTTTCCCAACTTTGTATTGTAAAATATACAATGTGATAGGGGTGGGACTTCTAACCCGTTAAGGCTGAGTACTACATCTAATTTTATCGACAAAAAAAATAATATGGGGGGTAATATCGACAAAAAAAATAATATGAAAATATTGAAAAATAGCGATTTTTTCGGTCAAAATAATTCAGAAATGATTTTTTTTCTCACCAAAACATTATCAAACATATGAAAAAAAAAGTAATGAATTAGTTAGCCAAGGTTATTCGCTACCGTTTGTCGTTTTTTAGGGTTCCGTAGTCAAATAGGAACCCTTATAGTTTCGCCATGTCTGTCTGTCCGTCCGTCCGTCCGTCTGTTCGTCCTCGCTTAATCTCTGTGACCGTTAGCACTAGAAAGCTGAAATTTGGTACCAATATGTATATCAATCACGCCGACAAAGTGGTAAAATAAAAATTGGAAAAAAATGTTTTATTAGGGTAGTCCCCCTATATGTAAAGTGGGAAGTGATTTTTTTTTTAATTTCAACCCTAACGTGTGATATATTGTTGGAAAGGTATTTAAAAATGAATATCGGTTTACTAAAATCATTTTTTGATAATGTCAATAATTTCGGAAATAATCGCTCCAAAAGTAAAAAACAATGTGTCCCCCCCCCCTCTAACTTTTGAACCATAAGTTTAGAAAATATAAAAAAATCTGAAAAGTAGAACTTTATAAGGACTTTCTAGGAAAATTATTTTGAACTTGATAGAAACAACAGTTTTTGTACAAAAAAGACAAAAGTTGTACAAAATCATTTCTGGACTAAGTTTGTAGTATAATCGTATATGCAAGCATTTTTTTTTTAACTTCGTTTACACATTTTATTATCCTGAAAGTATCTTTTTTCAAACAAAAAAAGAATGATTAAAATTGGTTCTCGCAATCCAAAATTACCACCGAAAACTTCTGGCACGTCTATGTACTAATTAGTAACCCAATTCCCCGAGAGATGGCGCTGTAGGTACTTATTACATTGGGTCGGGTATTATCGAATTGTACGTGGGAACACTTATTGTGACGGACGGGAAACTACGGAACCCTACACTGAGCGTGGCCCGACACGCTCTTGGCCGGTTTTTTTTTGTTTCTACGACGCATACAACCTTTGATATCACATAAAGTATCAAGCGCGCCGTAGTACATTAAAAAAAATATTAAAATAGCCATAATTTTTAGGGGAAGGCGGTTCAACCCCCCATATTATTTTTTTGTCGATAAAATTAGATGTAGTACTCAGCCTTAACGGGTTAGAAGTCTCACCCCTATCACATTGTATAGAACAACCTCCTATATAATATATAATTTATAATATAATATATATCAACTCAACTTAGCCTATACACATATAGGCCTCTCCCAGGCTGCGTCACAGCACCCTGTCCTCCGCCTTCCGCATCCAGTCTACCCCAGCCACCTTCTTTAGGTCGTCCGTCCATATCTGAGGGGCGTCCCACACTACGCTTTATTATATATATACAACATTATTTTTAGTATATGCGAAACCTGAATATAGTTTGTTCAGAATAAGTAACTGAATCGATTCCAATAATTTTTACCCCATGTTATATTTTGGCCCAAAAATATTTAAAAAAGGTTAAATCTTGGCCACCGAGCGACATTAGTACCTATGTAGGTAGTTTTCTACCATACCCATACATAATAGGCGCCTGGCGCGGCGCCCGCGCACAGCGAGCGGGGCGAGCGGGGCGGGGGTGAAGCAACCTCTTCAGTCGCCCGGGTGCTACAGGCTGGCGCGCGCGTGTCCAAGTGCATAATCGCGAGCGCGCGGCCGCCGCGCCGCGGGCCTTACAGTTTTGTTTCGGTTGATCGTGTACTTACCTATCGTATGTAAAAAGTGTCGTGTAACCATGACTTTCTCATACACAAACGTCCAGTACACAGAAACAACGATAACAGTGATAACGTATCCCTGGCAGTGCGGCGGTACGAGGAGCAATCAGAGTATCGTAGAACACAATGCTTTGCCGTGATGATTAACATTTTTAAACACGCCAAGATGGTTAATTGTAGAAAGTTATTATTTGTACCTACAGCCTGCTGTGGTTAAGTAATGCGATGTTTAACACTTTTCATCCACTTTGAACTTGTTGACATAAGGTGCAACAAATCGCATTGACTACATTGTATCACTTACGGCTTACGAATAAGTAATTACTTATTCGTAGCTTACGGCTGCATTTATTTACGAATACAGTACATTATAATAACTACCTACACTTGACCATTACGACAGTCCAAAGCCTGCAAGTGTGATGGAAAATGTTATCACCCGTTAATTACAATACAATCGCCGCGCGGTACGTTTAGGCACGCGGTGCGCATGATTTCATACGGACAAACAGGTAACATAACAAGCTTATAACTTTGTGATTATTCATGATACAGTTTTGAAATTTTGTACATAGATTCTTTACATAAAAATACTAGACACGTGTTTCGGGTTTCGCATATACTAAAAATAATGTTGTATATAATACTATATAATTTACAATCTGCTTTTTATGGAGTCGGTAAGCGTAAGCGATTACCTACATACAGCTTCGTCACTAGCATTAAAGCGTCCCTTTGGATCTATTTATCAATGTATAGTGCAGCACGCTTATGAGGCCCGGTGGCTTTAATTCAAATTCAAAATTTTAAATTCGACTCTTAAAGGATTAGTAAGATTGTACTTAAAACTAAGTGTTAGTTAACAAACACGATACGATGACACATGCAACTGACAGTAGTGAATTACATGCGGACAGTCCACTCAGTCAGCAATCGTTTAAGACCAATCTTCACCTAATGGTGTGTCCAAACATAAAGCGGCAATCGCGCGCGGCGCGGCGGCCACGCGCGGCCAGCCGCGCTGTGGTTGAACAACTGCCGCGTGCCAAGCCAACGCTTCTGTCTACTGATAGAATAAAAAGAGTATGTGTTTTATTTTCATGACTATCCTTTTTGTTCTATTTATTTGAATTTACTTTTTCTACTTTTGAAGTGAAACTTCTTTACGCACGCTTGACTTGGGGAGTAAGTTGACGAACGCGTGACGTGGCGTTACGAAAGTGTGATCGGGCGAGGCGAACGGGAGTTGAGTGGGGGATATAAGCAAGAGAAAGCAGTGCGCGCACACATTTTCTTTCTCTCTTTCTCGAAGTTTCACTTCAGTCGTGTGGTCATAAGCACACTCGGTTTTTTTTTTCCTTTTATGTTTTTTGTTTTTAATGAAGCTTTCATCAAGAGAATGAAACACGAAATATATCAGTTTTATCTAAGCTTTTACTTTTAATCATCTCAACACATGCTCTATTATTTCTTTACTCTGCACGCCAAATGGGATTACTGTAAACTTACTAACACAAACATTTTTAGTAAACATTTGTCAGTAAATGTGTTTGGACGTATTTCTGATTTCTGCGTATCAAAATGGACAACGAAACATCAATTCGTTTGATCGAAATGTATCCAGGATCTTTTAATGTTTTATGGGATTCTCGATAAAAAGAATACTATAACAGAAACTAACGTGAAGACTTATGGGATGAAGTAGCCAAGATCTTCCGAAGAAGGAATTAAAGTCTAAAACGAAAAGTCTTTTAAGTTGTTATAATTATACGAGAAAGGAATAGAGAAAAAACTAGTTATAAGTTCTGGTTTCATCCAGCATTTCCTTATTTTAATACGTTCTTTTCTTAGTCCTTCTTCGCAATTTTCGAAAAATATGCAGAGCTACGAGACACGCAACCGCTTTCATTTTAGTTCTGATGCCAACTGAAGAGCGCGGTATGTCTCAGATGTGCCACGCAGCACTGCTGTGCAAACATGCGTCAGTTTAGTCCTAACTCGAGCGCGGCAGAAATGTGCCCTGCAAACACCGCGTGTTGCTGCCGCGCTCTTGCCACTCAATGTTTGGACACACCTTTAGAATAAAAAGAAAACTACCGACAGTATTTGTCTCTCCTTCCTCTTTTTAATTCATCCAAAGGTTGTCTTTAAAAGATCACTCGGCCGCCATAGACGTTCAAGTAATTTGATTAAACAGGCTGGTTCAAACAGTTTGATCAAATTGACATGAATCTCTCGACTATCCTCTATACAAAATTTCATACATCTGAACCAGTTTTCGAAACACTTTTTCCAGTCCGCCGCAGACACCTCGTTTATAGCCTTTTTTTTTTTTTTCTCGCGGTGGAAATCCTCATGGACTTCCTCTATCGTGGGGGTGACAGAGGGGCATGCCGGACTCTTACCGGCTAAAACCACCGCGGTGTTCCACCTCTACCTATAGCCGGGGGTGCGGGATTCGCAACAGCATTCACCGCTCCCCCGACAGGCCTCGACCCGCTGTTCCTCAGCGGGTCCCATCTCCCCGTGCGCCCATTCCTGTAATGGCCGCACCCACTCTCGAGTGGCGTCCCATGCGCTCCCGTTCTCGACCATCGATTGAACGACGGCCGGGAGCAAGAGATCGCTCCCGCCTATTGCCGCGATGAGGTCACGGCGCAGCCCTGCGCAAGCGGGGCACTCTTCCAACGTGTGCTGCGCCGTATCCTCAGGGCAAGCCGCACAGTGGTGACACACCGGCGTCTGCTCCCGACCTATACGACACAGGTACTTCCCAAAGCAGCCGTGGCCAGAGAGTACCTGCGTCAGCCGGTAGCTGAGACCTCGTTTATAGCCTGCTCGAACGCTGACAGCGCATCTTCCAGCGACGAGTATCCCTTTGAGCAGATTTTTTATTTTCGGGAATAAAAAGAAGTCACACGGTGCTAGGTCAGGGCTGTAAGGAGGGTGACCCAGGAGTTTGACCGGCGTGCTGTCCAGGAAGTCCCTCGTTTTAAGCTCGGTGTGCAAAGGCGCGTTGTCGTGGTGGAGCAGTAGCCCGCGGAGCCCTGTTTGGTTGCTTGTTGCTCGCAACAGAGAAAACTTCTGCCAAGCATTTGGTAGTATACCATTCAGCGTTGATACTTCTTGGTTCCGTAAAAGATTTGACACCAAAAATTTAAAAAGCTTACGATCAAAATCTTCTCCCCGTTTCTAAATCGCTTCACTTTGGTATGTGTATTTCTGGTATACATAACAAAGAGTATTGTTGCCATTTGCCTAAGTCTGTACATTTGCCATTACCATTTGTATAATAAGTCCATGGCCATTACCTATTGCACAGAGTACTTTTTGATAGACTGAGACATTATTGCATTATAAAGATATATTTTTCAGTGCATATTTTACTTTAGGTAATTCAAACGATTTGACATTAATTTGTATTTTGTATTATTTTATTCTCCTAATTGTTATTTAAAATGATAATATCTTTATATTTGTGTAAATTAAATAGTAAATTAAAATTTGTATGCTCATGTGACGGTAGAAAATGCCGGACTCTTATAATAAAACACCTATGTACTAAATACCAATGTTTGCAAACCAATAAAATGATTTAAATAAACGTAAAATAAGAAAAGTATTTCTTTTTAGTAAGTATATTCATATATTTATGTATATGTGCTTATGATTATATGCAATTAAGTATATATTCATGATTTTAAAAGGTTTATGCTTATCTTTATATTTAAAATATTTATTCCTCAATTTTCATTATTGCACCTACCACTGTTTGCCTCTGCATCACCCAAAGGTTGACTGGTAGAAGATGCCTATGGCATTAAGGGCCAAAGCACACACGCTACTTTTTGCATCGGCGATCGGCGATTCAGCTGCTTTTTAAAAGCTAAATGCAGCGACCAAGCATTCCACACCGCACACTTAGAAACGCCAAACGCGGCGATTCAGTCGCTTTTCGAATACAGCGGCTGAACGCTACACTCCGCACACATTCGGATGCTGGTCGCAGCGATTTGGCATTTGCGCCAGCATCGGAGTAGTCGCTAAAACGCGCGATTCCGATACCACGTCCGAACGCAGAGAGTCGCCAAAACGCGATGCAGCATCAGAGCAGTCGCTAAAACGCGCGATTCCGATACAGCGTCCGAACGCAGAGAGTCGCCAAAACGCGATGCAGCATCGATACAGCCGCAAAAACGCCGATCGCCGACGCAAAAAGTAGCGTGTGTGCTTTGGCTCTAAGGTCGCCGCTGTATATTTATGTGCTTGAAGTATTTAATAAATAAATCTCTCCTCCTTAAAGATCTAAGTTTTTAAGCCCTGGCTGGATGCCTTAATTTTGAGGCATCCGCAGGCAAGCCCGGTTAAGCAGACGACAACCTCATAGGTTGAACTGCGAGATGCCATACTCCAAAAAAAAAAAAAAAACTCCTTAAAGATGTGGCATATCATTTCTTGCATCGTACTGAAGGTCTCTAGGTAAATATCATTTATGACTGGTATACTGGTTGTGGCGTCTGTTATGTAATAGCAGGCTATACACCCAATACACCTATATCTCCACAAAACATACACCAAGGAGCATGCAGCAAATATATACTATTTGAAGTTTTATTGGCATCCAGCAAGCAAAAGAGCTCCGTGGGTGAAAGTTCTTACGTAACCTCTTGTATTTTTAAGCAGTGGTGGCCCAGTCAGTGAGCAGTGGAAGTCAAATAGAAATGGTCGCAAGTTGGTAGGTTTGAACCCAGGCAGGCACTTCACTTAGTGTAATTTATTTCATTCAATTAATAACTAACTTAGTTATTGTTCTGAGGTCCTAGAACTAAAAAAATTAAGATATGTGACATCTACCAACCCGCACGGTTGACTACGACTCACCCTCCCACAGAGAGGAGGCCTGTGTCCCAGCAGTGGGAACAATATGTATAGTCTGATTAGATGATTTAAGCTACAACGAATCACAATTTGCCTGAGTATAGCGCAAGGATATTAGCCGCGGCAGGATCCGTCGGTGCTCCATGGACTAATTGAAATTTGACCAATTGGTCTACGGGGAAATTATAAAAGCAAAATATTTAAGGAATTCGGTACTGAAACATAGAGCTCAAAGCCAAAAAAGTATAAACATTAAGAAGAATGACTACTAAAAAGTTTATATGAATAACTTTATGATAGAAATTAAAATTTAGAATAAAAAATGACAAACTGCCATGCTACTTGATCGTGTTTTGTTGCCTTACAATGTTAAAAACTTTGAAGAAAAATTCGTATCCACCATTCTGTGACAGGAAAAAAACCTACACATTAAATTAGGTTCGCGTTGGCAATTTAATATTGCCTAAATATACTCATAGGACAATAAATAGTGTTTAAATGAGACTGTTTGTGTATTTGTTGCTGACTTGCGCGTCCGTGTGGGGGTTCCCGGAGGGTCGGTCGGTAGAAAAACAGCCGGATTTGCCGCAGTTGGCTCAACAGCTGGCTGTGCAGGGCAAGAAGGACAACAGAGTGAGGGAAGCCCCGCGAGACTGCAAGGGGAAGTGTGCCTCTAGTATAGCGCAGAAGGCAGCTGCGGAAGCAAAAGCAGCTCAGGCAGCACAAAACGCTGCAGGAGCTCAGGCAGCTCATATGGTAAGTTTTTTTAGTATCATTAAACAGATTTTAATACTAACTACTGTTCGCAGAAGACAATGGTGGAAGACCTACGCTAATGCTTCATAAACACTGTTTTTTCCTAGACTGACACTGACAGCATCAGAAAAATTTTTGAGTGAAATTTGTCAATCCTGAACATTGCAAGTTTTTTTAAATTTTGTTTCTCGTGCGCCCATACCAATTTATTTGGGGTCGGCGCAACATGTCTTTTTTCCATACTTCTCAATTTATCTGTCCAATTAAATGTGAAAATTATTCTCAATTGTATATTATCTCTAGGTAAAAACTCAACTAGCGGAAAAAGCACTACAAGCAGCTAAGGCGGCTGAAGCTGCACTCGCCGGCAAGCAAGCTGTTGTGGAACAACTCCAACAAGAAGTGAAGGAAGCTGAAGCCGTTGTTGCCGAGAACACTGCTGCTGTTCAACAACAACAAGGGACGGTCAACGCTGCTGTGCAAGCGGCACAACAAGCTACGGCTCAGGTAAGCTACAACGATTTTAAATTCCATTTGGTTTTTCTATCTTGGAGATTCCTTCAACTTGCATCCTCCCAACTTCCATTCAACTTGAACAAAAAATCAATCATGAAATATTAAGCCGAATGCTCATCAATTAAAATTTTGGTCCGTGCTCTGTATCTTCAACAATTCCTACCCTATCAGACGAAAAGGAATTCAAAGTTTTACGAAGTATTCAATGTTTAATGGCAATTCAATGCGGTTACTACTATAATAATCAGAAACTTCAGTAATTACTTCCAAATAACGTTGGAATAAATGCTAAATAATAATAATTTGAATAAATGTTGTTGCTTAAATACTTCGTAAAACTTTGCTTCCTCTTTGCCACAAGTTCTAAATGGGGGCCAGAAGACTTCAAGAAATTCTGTATCACTTTTACCAAGAATATATCTACATATTTGAAGCAAATACAACATCCATCATGATACTATGCATGTCACTTTCCTCAATCATCGATACAGCAACAGCATTATCTTGTGTCTCACTCTGTATTCAAGCATATTTAGGAAACTCTAGTTGTTTCTGCATTGGCGGTCGCGGCGGTAAAAAATTATTAATTTTATGTTATTACAATGGTGAATAAACGTGGTTAATCAAATTTTCTGGATAATCAATATATAGACTACGTGTACCTGTAATCAAATATTCCTTTTCTCAAACATGCTTGGAAATTTGAGCATTAGTTTGACAACCTTCTTCGAGATAAATCGAAATTGCTGTACTGGCCAAATACATGCGAGCAGCGGCCGGCCAAAGTTGTATGAAAATCCATATCTGTCGTGTTGTGCGGCCAAATAAATTACATAGTAAACTCATATCTGTTTTGTTATTTAAAAATGGAACGATCTTTTACTCCGAATCATGGCAACGTAGGAGGTAACTTAAAGGTTTTGTTTAAAGGAGTTTGAAGATTTTTGTATGGAGGGTGGCCCTAACGTCGGCCGCCATTTTGATTTTTTGTCAGAATCGCGGTACACAACGAAAGTTATATATTTGGATAGATGACACTAATACAACCAAAAATTTTAATATAACATAATATCCTAAAGCGTCAGGTTTCGGAGTTATTAACCGAAATATAAGTCGAAAACTGAACCTTTGATTTCTTCAAAGTTCAGTTTTAGACTTATATTTCAAGGATTTTTTTTAATCGATTTAAAACGATTATGACCTGAGTCAATACAACATTGTCGTTTCTGATCCTTAATTGGCTTTTAAGAGCCAGTTCACTCGAAGACACCAAAACAATCGAATTTATTTTGTCTGCATCTAGATCGATAATAATTTGCAAGGCAGGAATAAAATAGTTGGCTACTATTGTAATTGCATTGTAGGAAAACGAACACTTGGATGTTGCTCCCATGTGATGTGTATTATAATGGTACATGACATGGGCGCGACACCAAGAATATCCTATTCAGCCTCCCGCTGCCTTCTTGGATGATAATATTTATACCGAATATGATTAATAAATCTTATGTTTAATCCACTAGCTGGTGTATTCAATTATTTCATGTTTACCTACAAAACTATCATTTTAATTCAACACATTTATCTCATATTTTTATGTTCCGATAGTTAATGAAAAAAAATTTATTAGTACTATAATATTTGTTTTCTTTCTCTGTCTGATTAAGATTAACATTTGAAGTTACTACAAAATAAAAAAATACTTAAAATTCGTTACAATTGTTATTTTTGTCTTTGAATATCTCAGAAACGTGACGCTTTATGATGTTATGTTATATCACGTTTTGTTTGTATAAGTGTCCCCTATCCAAATATATGCCATTTAATGTGCACCGCGATTTTGAAAAAAATCTAAATGGCGGCTGATGTTAGGGCCAAAACCTTCAAACCCCTTTCGAACTGGCTTGCAAATAGAAAGCTGTTTATTGAAAAAAAAAAAAAAAAACAAATTAACACTTTAAGGCTGGCCGCATACGTCCAGTTTCCTGTTTCGGTTTCCAAATCAGGAATTCAGATTCGGAGACCCTGAATGCACGCATTTCATACAAAATCGGAAACCCTGACGAAAAATATAAGAACGTGTGCGCTAAAGAGAAGATTTTGTATGATATGCGTGCATTCAGCCTAACGCGGGAAAAATTATTATTGTTGTTCGTCATTGATTTTGAAAAGTAATTGTATTTGACAAAAAAGTTCTGCCTAGGTACTACCCACTTAGTTTTAACTTCCGCGCATTATTTGAGAAAAGTACTATACAAGCCTTGGCCACAACTAGGCATTGATGGACTTACGTATGTTTGCCTCAGCGTCGCCTCTGCCCACATTTACACGTTCGTCCATCAATGCCTCTTTTGCTGTCCACTGCAGTAATGTACTATTAATCTGGAAATAAACATACTGTTATAATTATATTGACTGTGACATTGTTGTTATCTTTGTTTTTAATTTCATTAGTCCGTATGTTCTAATTGCAAAAACTTGAAATAATTGCGTATATCTTTAAAAATATTGGTTTCATATCGAAAATATTACTCTTGACTAAGATACGTGCAATCTTTTAGTTCACCATATAAGTTGCTTCGAAAATAGTATCTTAAGAAACCTTTCTTGCTCTCACAGCATAAACTTATGGTACAAGCGGCTCAACTAGCAGCACAACTTGAAAAGTCAGCGCACTGCGTTTTAGAGAAGACTAAATTCGGATTACAAGAGAAATGCCATAACCTATCGGAGGCAAAAGCAAGACTAGCACACTTGCAACACAAGCTGCAGTGCGCTTGTGCTGAATGTGCGGCGACTAAGCAAGCTGCTCACTGCGCATGCGAGGCGGCGCGAGCGGCTTGCGGCAATGCTAGGAGGAAGAAACACGTCTTGAACCAGATTACTGGAACGTCGAAGGACAGACGAAGACGATGATCGAGCAAGTAAGGAACGTACGATTAAGTGATTGAAACATGAGCTAGGAGTAATTCGGGAATTCTGATATTGTATCGGAGGAAAGAGAAAACAGAGTATTTGGATCATTTTGTGACGTCTACGAAAGACTTTATAACGTTAGAAATGAAATTTCTGGAACGACTACCAGCAACTCAAATGAAAAGTATGTTTGGATATGAAACATCATAATTATATTCCTTAGTTACACCTGTTTTTTCTTCACTAATAAGGAATTTCCGCCAACTACCATAAAATACCAGAACCTTCATATCCGCCGCTGAAACTAAGATGTAAGAGGAGTTGATACTGGTTTCATCATTGATATCTTAAGAAACACGTCTAAATGCACTAGCTGTCTGTTAAAGCAGTTCACCAACTGTGAGAAGCAGTTCACCAACTGTGTTAGTATCTCAGATACCGATCACTTTCTTAGCTTTTATGAAAAATAACTTGTTTTGTGTAATTTTCTTTTGATGACAATTTTAGGAAACTCAGAACATACTGGAGCTTTTCATCATTACTTAAGTACTTGATTTCTTGATAGCTGTTTTTTCAAAAGACTTGTGGTCAAATTAAAATGTTTATGTTCTAAAAATAATACTTTACTCATGATTGTCTTTGTTCCTACCTATCGTACCTATTTATGTTCGTTGTCCATATACGTAGGTAAGTTGTTTTAATTTTTATCTTTAATAACCCTGCATTAAACATTTTCCAAATCTATTACAGAATACGAAATACTTTTTAAGCTGACTACAGACTTTGAAAAATGAATTACAATGACAGCTTTGCATTTAATTTTTATAGGAGTATAGGTAAATATTCTTAGCCCGGGAGTTTACTTTCGAGAATGTGTGAATTGCGATGTATTTATGATAATTTTGATTAGTTGCTTTATACCTTAGTTTTATAAGAATGTGTGTTTACGACGTTGTGACTTTTTACATAAATTGTTTCGTATTAAAGCTTCTGTAAAATATAGTACGCTTAAAGAATATTTTGTTTTATTTGAGACAGCAATTTGAACATTAAACATTTCCCTTTTGATATATCGACATTATCGATATCGATATATTTCAGATATCGACATTTTCATAGGTCACTTCTCTAGCCACTCTTACATAACACGCCTTACCGCCACTATTATGGAAAATTTTGTCAAAGCACCAACAGAAAAGAATATGATTACAGTGACATGATCTAGTTTTATTTATTGCCAGCATTTGTGCTGACACTAAAAGAACCGGCCAAGCGCGAGTTGTACTCGCACACAGAGCGTTCCGTAGCACAAGGCAAAACACGCTGAAAAAAACGGCAAATAAATCACGTCTGTTGTATGGGAGCCCCCTTTAACCTTTTAACCGCCGGACTTTATATCAGTTGTCGTGCCCCCAGCGCCCGACAAAAAAAAAAAAACGAAAAATAAATACCGATGAAACGAGCTGTGATGATGTAATAATAATACAGATTAAACGAGCTTTGTTATTTGGTCGTATACAGGGTGAAATTGAACACATGCGACAAATCGAAATGGGAGATTGTACTCATTATTATGAACAACTTTTACTATGGGACCAAACATGAAATCGCGAAAAAAAAATCAGCTGTTCCCTACATTTATGTTCGCATAACTCATCAAAATGTAGGGATTAACAACTAATTGAATTTGATACCAACATGAATGTTTTATTTTGATTCTGATTTATTTACAATGTCAGTGGCCTCAAGGCCACTAATAACTTCTTCTTGTGCTGACTTGCGGTGTTATAGTATAGCGTTATAGTTTCCATAAGTTTTTTTTGAAATTGGTGGATCAAGGTCGATGTCAAAAATATGAAAAACACCACTTACAAATCCACTTAAATAAAAAATGTAGGTATATTATGAGACATGGATGTTTGGAGACTTGACTATTTTGCAACTTGAACGTTTTGAGATGTAGATATTTTGCAACTTGGATGTTTCGAGACTTGGGTCTTATGAGATTTGAACTTTTTGCTACCATATGTTATTTTGCAACTTGAACGTTATGAGACTGAACCTCAACGGGGGGTTATCCGAATTTGCCTGTTTAAGGACTCAATTTAAAATGGTCAAATTAGTGTATTTAGGTTCTGAAAAAAATATATGTCATAGATACGTGCTTGTTCCTGGGAAATTAACTGTTCAAAACACGATAAATTATAATTTGCTTGATGAAAAAAAATCCGAAATAGGGTCGATTTCAAAACCATGTTCCGTTTCATTTCCTAATTACAGCACAAAATATATGAAAATTGCATGTACAGACGCCAGCACATCAATCTACTACAAGCTGTCAAAAAAATGCCAACCTTCATAATTTACTTAGATAAGTATTCGTGCCAAGTTTCAAGTTTAAAAACTCAAGGAATAAGATTTTTCATACAAACAAAATCCCCCCTTTTCACCCCCTTAAGGTTGAATTTCCAAAAACCCCTTCTTAATGCTCCCCTACATTATAAAAGCAAGCTGTGTGCAAAATTTCACATTCCTAGTCCTAGTAGTTTCGGCTGTGCGTTGATATGTCAGTCAGTCAGTCATTCAGAGTCAGTTCCTCCTTTTATATATATATAACGAAGAAAGCATGTGTGTCTCGTTATTATCAGCCATATTTTAACTACTGTGGGCGAAAAACGATTTGCAGTTCAAATCAGATTATAATTTCACGAACAATTTAATCACACACTATAGGTACAGGATACAACCAGATAGGTACGGAACGCGGGACAGTTTCTGAGCACATGTTGTTCGTATGATGTCCAATCTCCAAGAGGGCCGCTCCACATCGCTGCACGCTCTCTTGTACTCCCCACGAACTCAGGCTAGACTCTGTCGAGCGCCGCCAGATGGTGCTGGCGTTCCGAATAGTCAAACTGATTTCCTTTTATAATCAACGAAATTAAAACTTTGGTATTTTCTATCAAATTACATTTTGCGTGACTTGGGATACCCAGTAGTAACAGAACCATTGCAATTTTAAACTTTCACCTTACTGCAGCAAAACCATGTTTATCTGTAACTAGCTTCCACCCTTGACTTCTTTCGTGTAGAAGTCGCAAGACACTACAATATACTATTGTACAGGAAAGTTTTATAAAATGCCGCAGACCAAAACTACAAACGTACAAGTGTAGGTTTGTAGTTTTGGTCTCACTCAGCAGTCAAAATATATAATTAGGACTGGTGTGTTAGCAAGCGACGTTGTCTGTGTGAGAAGCAGCTCGGCCTGAAGTCGAAACCCGCAGCCTTCAGTAGCAATACTTTATTATAATCCATACTTAATATTATAATTATTTAAATGCGAATGAACGATACACCATCATTTATTCGCATGGACGAAAGTAACTATGTCAGTTCAGAAAATCTATCGAAATCAGGGCGCGGGGGGGATAATAAAAGATATTAAGAATAAGTTTATACCATAATTTTGTTTTTAATTGTTTTTTTCTGCACTGTTTTAACCCTAAAATTTTCTATCAAAATTACCGTTTTTCTTTCAGAGCCAATCATTTATCATTAAATAAGGTTATCATTCAATAATTTATCCTCATTGTAAAAGTTATTAAATAAGCTCTTAGGCGATATATGTTTCGAATTTATATGTTCCATAATACCAAAAATAATAACCATTATACGTGAAAAAAGGCAGTGGCTCGATTTACTTGCTCCCAAGTGTATATTAGGAACATTATGATACAATTGATAACATTTCATATTTTTAACCTGCATGTATTATTACGTAATATAAAAGTAAATTCAAATCTAGGGCACCCATATTTTTTCGTTTTTCGAAATTATGTACTTTTCATTCATAATTTTTACTTTGAAATTCGGTGTATTCTAAAAAGACGTAAGTGCCAGATGACGGTAGAATGGCGATATTACCTTTGCTTTATTCAAAAAAACTGTTAGATGTCACTTGTCTCAGTCGTTGTTTTGGTTCCTTCATTGGCGTATATTTTTCATTGGGATCCATTTTATTGGTGAAATATCAATCAAAAATTGATAATATTAACAGTAAGCAGCGTGTCCAGTTGATAGGAAAAAATATTGTTGAATTCAATTCAGTTTTTACACTTGGGAGCAAATAAATCGAGCCACTTGCTTTTTTTTGCACGTATAATGGTTATTATTTTTGGCATTATGGAACGTATCAAATCGAAACATATATCGCCTAAGAGCTTATTTAATAATCTTTACAATGAGGGTAAATTTTTGAATGATAACCTTATTTAGTGATAAATTATTGGCTCTGAAAGAAAAACGGTAATTTTGATAGAAAATTGTAGGGTTAAAACAGTCCAGAAAATCTATCGAAATCAGGGCAAGGGGGGGTAATACAAGATATTAAGAATAAGTTTATACCATAATTTTGTTTTTAATTGTTTTTTTCTGGACTGACAATTTTCTATCAAAATTACCGTTTTTCTTTCAGAGCCAATAATTTATCATTAAATAAGGTTATCATTCAATAATTTACCCTCATTGTAAAGGTTATTAAATAAGCTTTCAGGCGATATATGTTTTGAATTGATACCTTCCATAATACCAAAAATAATAACCATTATACGTGAAAAAAGGAAGTGGCTCGATTTATTTGCTCCCAAGTGTAGTTGTTTTCTAGTTACACTTCTTAGGTGACATTGACATGTCTTGTTTGATATAATGTTTTCAATCAAAAACATTGGAATGCGCAAAGGTAACTACCTCATTCCGCCGTTTATGTGACGTCATCACATGTTTTTTGATTTTTATTTTTTTTCTCTGAAATTTAGAAATAAAAAAATAAAATAAAAATATATTTGAACTCAGGATACGAAAATAAAGAAATAGTATTTTTGTTTTAAGGTCGTGTCAGGTTTGAAATGTTGTCAATTATTCTTATTAATTTATCTTATTAAATTACATTGTCATTGAAAATATACATAGATAGTCAATTAAATTAAAATTGAATTAATAATCTTCATTCTTAAATGTCCCATTCTATCTACAAAACTTGTAGTAACTAGGAGACTGAACTTAGGTATTACTTTGGAATATAAGTTATCTTGCAAGTTGTCCAAAAATACAAAAGACGATACTGGGCCGAGATCGACAGAGCAAACTTAAGCCGGTTGTCCACCGCCACCGTCTACGGGACGACAGCAAAAAACGAGATCATTCGAAAGTGACGTCCCGGTGACGGCGATCGTATGTCCACAGCAACCGAACTCGGCGGCTTTTGCTAGAAACCTTCTCGGGCGCGGACACAACTATTTACCATAGTTTCATCACAATCATTTGAGCCATTTTCGAGTTTTTGCGAGGCTAACGCACGGCAATTTAATCTATATAGATATTATTTGGCGATAAGAAATTTGGCCCATAAGGCTGTTTTTTCATCGTCAAATATCTTTTAATTAAGGAATATTTTTAGTTTGACAAATTTTGAGTGTAAGTAAATACGTTCAAAAATAGTATCTTAAGAAAACCTTTCTTGCTCTCACAGCGTAAACTTATGGTACAAGCGGTTCAAATGGCATCACTACTTGAAAGGACAATGCACTGCGTTTTATCGAAGACTAAAATCGGATTAGAAGAGAAGTGCAATAACCTATCGGTAGCAAGAGCAAGACTAGCGAACGCGCAAAGTAAGCTGAAATGCGCTTGTTCTGACTGTATGGCGACTAAACAAGCTGCTTTCTGCGCATGCCAGGCGGCGCGAGTGGCTTGCGGCAATGCTAGGAGAAAGAAACACGTCTTGGACCAGATCGCTGGAATGTCGAAGGACAGCAAACGAGGATGATGATCGAGCAAGTAAGGAACGTACGATTAAGTGATTGAAACATGAGCTAGGACTCGGGAATTCTGTTATTGTGGCGGAAAAAAGAGAAAACAAGTGTTTGGTTCATCTTTGTGACGTCTTTGAAAGACTTCATAACGTTAGAAATGTCATTTTTGAGCGACAGCCAGCAATTCAATTGAAAAGTATTTTTGTTCAGGTGGCATTCTGATTATAATGCCTACTTTATAATTTTTTTTTTTTTTTTTTTTAATCTTCAATCTGTATTTCGTGTGATGCTTTTGGGTTATAGATTCGTGTAGAAAATAGCAATATTGAAGTCTGTATGTATGATGAGTTATGCATGATTGTAGGACAAATTCTGATCCATCTGTGCCTGATGCGTATGGTCAAAGCACCACAAGAATCATAAAATAAAGTCTTTTTCCCCTCTCCAGCACGAAAGGAGCGCTTTTGTTGCGTAATTCTCCTTGTCCAATTTTTGACCGGGTACAAGTCAGTCGTTCTAGTCTTATTTATTATTATTTACTTAGCTATAACCTTTTGAACAATTAAAAAATGACAGGAGTATAAACTTGTTCTAAAATTTTGATATGTCTTAGTCTTAATTAAGAATGAATAATTATTGTTTAGAATTAACAATCATAACGAACGGTGTATTTTATTTCTGATTCATCTGGGCACAAAATATTCATTCAAAAATATGTTATTTGGTATACCTATTTTCATATGAACATGCTACAGGCTGAAAATGAAATTAAATTTTGGCCATATGGATCAGTCAAAGAATCAAATTTCGGAGAACTACCCATTCTGTAGCTACACCTGTTTTTTCTGCACTAATAGGGAATTTCCGGCAACTACCAGAAATACCAAATCTTCATATCCGCATATCCGCCGCTGAAGTTAGGATGTAAGAGGAGTTGATACTGGTTTCATTATTGATATCTTAAGAAACTCGTTTGTTTCTAAAAATAAATAACAACGACAGGTTTTGCATTTCATTTTTATATGAATGTAAATATAATATATACTGTTAGCCCCGGGTTTTCTTTCAAGAATATTTGAATTGCGATGAATTTATGTTAATTTTGATTATTAGCGATATACTTTAGTTTTATAATAATGTGTGTTTAAGACCTTTGACTTTTAATATAAATGGTTTCGTATAAGCTTATGTTAAATATAATACGTATAAAGAAAGTTTTGTTTTATTTGAGACAGCAATGCGTTAGTGCAGCATAGAGTCAAAATGATAACTAAACACTAAAAATAATATCCTTTATTGGTTTACAAAAATCGATATTTTCATAGATCGCTTCACTAGCCACTCATTCATAACTTACCAGGCCTTGCCACCATTTTCTACGCGGCGATTCGATGCCCTATACTGCCGTGCTAAGCGCAAAAGCGGTATCTCAGGAAAAGGCAGTTGCGAGAAAATTGAAGTTTTGCTTCTATCTCTTAGTGATTTGAGGTAAAGCTGAGATAGGGAACACTTTTCTATGGATTTTTTTATTAAGATACCGCTATTTGGCTTAGCTCATTGGATGCATATTTCTTTAAGCTATCCGATGCCACAAAAATCCATCTTTACGATTTTTTTTTTTTTGAGATACCGCTTTTGAGCTTAGCACGGCAGTATAGTTAATGTTGATTAAAATGCTCTTTCATTTAACATATACACACACACTACGATGCGTGTGACTTAAATAGGGCCATTATTTCACGACGGGAACACTGTGAATTAATACTATTTAAGTCACAGGTATTGTGTACTATTTTGTAGCACATGTGACCTAAACGCGCACTTATGTCACGCTTTTCTGGGTAAAAGTGGATTACTTAACGCACAGATAAGCGTTACTTACGTGCGGATTTATGTCACAGAGTGCTATAAATTATGATTTATATCGTTCAGACTTAAGACTCTCCAATTCCTTACTCGTCTCCCATTTGTCTCTCTTATCTAGAAAAACATATACTTAATAAAATAGTAACAAAGAATTTTTGTCTGTTTGTCATGTTCCGGATTGGCGCAAAAATGGCTGAAAGGATTTGGATGAAACTTGGCACACAGATAGCTTATATGTAGACTGAACTTAGGTAATACGGTGGAATATAAGTTATAATCTAGCTGGTTACACATAAATACAAAGACGATACTGAGTTACTTAGGCTGACATCGGAGTATCGAACTGAGCAAACTTAAGCCGGTTATCGACCGTCAACGAGTACGGGACGTTAACGAGAAACGAGATCATCCGAACCTGACATCCCGATGACGGCCATCTGTCCTCCGCGACCGATCTCCCGGCGGTTCAGTATGTTATGTTATAGCGGTGGCGGCGGTGGACAGATGGCATTAGAATTTATTCAAGCCAAGTACAGTAGCGTTTCATTATATGAACTAACTTATGCAGATAAGGTCTATTTTCTTATGAAACACTACTGCAAAGATATCATCATCTATCTTTGAAAATACGAACACGCGATTATGAGATCTAATATAGAGTTATTAAGTAATCGCCTATTTAGTATTACCATGATTACAAAATTACAGCCTTACTAATAAAAATATTTTAAACACTTGCATAACAACTTTATGCTTATACATTGTATAAGCTATGGATAAGAGTTACACACTCCCTTTACTAATAATGGGTGTGTAAGCATTGTATAGTAAGAAATCTATATATATGTCGCATCCGGTCATTCGTTTGACTATTCGGAACGCCAGCGCCATCTGGCGGCGCTCGACAGAGTCTAGCCTGAGTTCGTGGGGGACTCCCCCCAAGAGAGCGTGCAGCGATGTGGAGCGGCCCTCTTGGAGATTGGACATCATACGAACAACATGTGCTCAGAAACTGTCCCGCGTTCCGTATCTGGTTGTATCGTGTACCTATAGTGTGTGATTTGCTAGTGTGATTAAATTGTTCGTGAAATTATAATCTGATTTGAACTGCAAATCGTTTCTCTATTGCGCAATACCCAACACAATACCCATCACAATACCCATAGTTCGCCCACAGTAGTTAAAATATGGCTGATAATAACGAAACACACATGCCTTCTTCGTTGAACAACAAATCAGTACTTTTTTCTTCCACGTCTACCGACACAATAATAAATATTAAAAAAATAATTACATGTAGACGCAAAACACGCGGATGATGATTTGCCCAAACAAAATGAGCAGGCGCGAACAATAATAATATTATAAACGCGAAAGTTTGAGAGGATGGATGGATGGATGTTTGTTACTCTTTCACGCAAAAACTGCTCAACGGATTTTGATGAAACTTTACAGTATGTACGAGCATCGCCACATGATATTAATTGTTTTAGTTTTTACCTGAACAAGCGGTTGCTAATTCACCGATTCATGTACCTTCGCTGACTAGGCGATTACGCCCGCCACAAATCACCTACTTTAGGTATTATATATTTTAATGTTTTACCTAATAAATGGTCAATCATTTACGGACACATAACAGTGATTTTATTTCCTGTACACATCCCGTGTGATTCGTCCATCTACGTACTACATCTAAGTGTGCGGTGCTATTGCCCGTACATTTTTGGTCCTTCGAGCCGGATCGCCACTCCTGGAACAAACGGTCCTGCAAGTCGCACAGGTACGAAGGGTTTCTACTTACGATAGCGAATCAATTTGACTGGTCTTCCAAAAGCGGATCGCCCCAGTCAGATTGAGAAGGCGCACAATATCGTACGGAGAGATTCCTTCGGACCCTGTGATCACCGTAGGAGACATCAACATTTGGTGGTTCGGGTACTACATCTCAGTGTGCGGTGCTATTGCCCGTACATTGCAACAACAACAACTCAACAGAGAAGAAGTCAACAGGGCTAACGTCCATCAACAATACGCATACATACTCGCACAACAACCATGGACGCTAGACAACAAGAACTTCTCAAGCGGCAGGGAATCATCGCAGAGGGCATCCGGAAAATTGGTGTCAACTTCGGAAAGGATGGCCCTGACCGCAAAACAACAACATACATCCGGGGCAGGCTGGATACCCTCCAGGCGCACTGGAACGAGTTCGAGATGAACCATGGCGTGCTACAGGGCGCTACAGATCGGACCGACACATACTACGCTACAAAAGTGTATGACAGGGTCAAGGCGGAATACGCAAGTATACAACATAAGCTGCAAACCTGGCCTACCTGCACTGCGGAGCCCGCGGGTCATCAAGGGGAAGAGAATAAGAACACTGGAGTCCTCTCAAAATCAGACGAGCTCAAAACTCAACAATCAACTAACTTCAGGGCCTTCTCCCGTTTCACCAGCAACTTGTGTACTGCTGACATTATCGAGAAATGGGATATAGAAGACAAGCTCAGGATTCTCGAATCTCGATGGAGGGTGATTGACGAAGTACACTGGCAGCTCGACAACATTCTCGTCGGAAGTGACGTCAACTACGAGCTTGAGTTTTCGCGGTATGAAGAAACGTACGAGTGCACAAAGCGAGATCTTAACCGTAAGCGCAACCTCGCTGTCCAACAACGGGACAGTGCGCCGAGAATCGAAATACCAATATTCTCTGGCAACTACGCACAATGGCCGACATTCCTCGATCTATACATTGCGGCTATCCACAACAACCCTTCACTCTCGAAGGGACAGAAGATGCAGCACCTAAAAGGGAAGCTAAAAGGGGAGGCTGAGCGCCTTGTGCAACACTTATCTGTTTCTGAAAGCAACTACGACTCCTGCTGGGAAATCCTCCACCATAGATACAACAATTTGCAGCTGCTCTTCACCAAACAAATGCAAGTTTTGATGAGTCAACATACGACTCAACATCAAAACGCTTACGAGTTGAAACGTCTACACGACACAAGTCTCGAAACCGTGCACGCGTTGCGTAACTTGGGCATCGACACATCAACATGGGACCCAATTTTGGTGCACATCCTGACGGGAAAACTGGACACTCAAACCTACTCTGACTACATGGAAGCGAGGAAAAGTCCAAGAGGACTCCCCGATTTTAAAGAGTTTATCCAGTTCATCGAAGGGAAGTTCACGGCGCTGGAATCAGTGGCGAAGAAAACAAGCAAACCAAACAAACAAACAGATGCCGACGCGCCCCCGAACAAAGGGAGCTCGACGACAACAGTACCAAGGGAGGCGTACAACAGATACAGACGCTATCCCAAGACAAACCATACAAGCTCTGACAGAAATTGTCCTGTTTGTAAAACAAGCCACATCTTGCTCCACTGCAAAGCGTTTCAAGAGATGACGCCAGACATAAAAATTAGAACAATTGAGCAACTGAACATTTGCAAAAACTGCATGTATCCGCACAACGGAAAGAAATGCAACTCGCAAAAAAGATGCAAAGTGTGCAACGGCGCACACCACACAACGTTACATGACCTAACCGGTGACGCTACGTCAGCGACACTGTCGTCAAGCCAACAGGGGGTCAATTCCACTAATAAATTTTCAACGAAATCGTAACAGAACCGTAACTAAACGACCGCTATTGAGTGTTTTTCTATTCTGCTAAAATAACAACGATATAAGTTTAGTTCTAGTTAAGTTGAAGTTAAAAACTCGATTCTACTAACACAACCGATCCTGAACGAAACGTTAACTTGTTATAATCGCTATTCTACTAATGTTTTGACGCAAGCGTCACTCGAAAACAAAACGAAACTTAAACGGAACTAAGCGTCTCATCTGTCAAAATTAGTCGCTACGGATAAGTTGGCTTTGTATAACTTTTTCTTGACTGTTCGCAATTATCCTTTAATTAAGATGATGTTCTACAATGAATATCTTAGTCTCGCCCATCAAGTAGACATCGGAAGAGTGAGAAGACAAAATTTGTCGACAAGGCTACGTAATTTCGCCTTTGATTTAACCGATCGCGAGTTTGTGAAAACCTATAGGCTTCCCAAAAATGTCGTTCAGCAGCTAATTGACGATATTAGCCCCCATATGCCTATTAGCCTTCGTTCTGATGGTATTGATACATAAATCCAAAGCCTGTTGGCGTCTGCGCGACCTTCCTTGGATCTAATTCGGCCCAATGCGAGATCAGTGTGGTCCTCCAGAAACTCTATGAGGAGCACCAACTGTCTCACAGAAGTAGGCCTCCTTCGGTTTTCTTCCATGTCTAAAAATAATTGGGGTCTTAATTAACGAAACCAATCCAAATAGTTATGTATATATATACGTTCAATCTGTATGAAAGTAGAATAGGTAGAATAAAAGTTTATTTGGCACTTACCGGCTTTATAAGATTTTTCCAACAAAATAAAACTTTCACGAAGTACGAATACCTATTTTGCTTTTCGCGCTTTGTCAGCTATTTTGAATCGACAGATTTTTTACGTTGGCAATGTAATCAGCGTAAAGGATTTCATTGTATTAATATGTTATATTCAATTCTATGTTTTAATATTGTCTCCCTTACGTAGATAATAGATGTATTTGCAATCAAGCAGAGCTTTCAATTTATTTAAAGCTAGCAAAACGTAATTTTATATTTTAGAAGTTTTTTCCTTTTTTCTTATGCTATCTCCCATACGTACTTTTTAATCTGTGCAATACAATTCTTGGCACAATTTCGTTTTGCTGATTAGGCGCCGCGTTCACGTTACAATAGCGTTGTAGTTGCGTTGCGGTTCCTTATCAGTTTTAGTTTTAAAATAGTAGAATACCAAAAACCCTAATGGTCGAAACTGAATCGAAACGTAAACGAAACAGTTAGATTATTGTTAGATATTAGTAGAATTGATCTCCTGACCGACAACGTGACTAACAACAACTCACCAGCGAAAATCCAATCACGTGTCAGGAAATTTTAAGGAAGTTCTACTAGCTACAGTACAGCTTAAAGTAAAAGCCGCAGATGGAACTTACACCGTACTCAGATGTCTTCTAGACCAAGGCTCCCAACTGAACCTTATTACAGAATCTGCTGTGCAACGACTTGGCCTCTCGCGACGCAACCAAAACTCAACTGTGTCGGGAATCGGAACATTTGCCAGCCAGAGCAACGGGACCGTTCAGTTGGACTGTAAGTCCCTTTACGGAGACTACGAGTTTTCAACGCCAGCACTAGTAATGGCTAAACTACTCAACAATCTACCTAACTACTCTTTTGAAAAACAAGATTGGCCCCACATAGAAAATATTAACCTGGCCGACCCACAATTCAACTTATCAAGGCCGATTGACATTCTACTTGATGCTGGAGTATATGGCGACATAGTCATGAGCAGCATCATTCGAGGAAACATATACGCACCTATAGCACAACAAACTAAGCTCGGCTGGGTATTAGTTGGAAACACGAATACGTTCAACTGTCATGTCGTGGTGGACACTAACGATATCTCTCGCTTTTGGGAAATTGAAGAGATAACAACAGACGGCAAGTCCACGAGTATTGAGGAGGAGTACTGCGAGCGACTGTATACTGACACAACAAAAAGACTAGAAGACGGGCGATACGAAGTTAGAATCCCCATGAGGATGAACTTCGAACAAAATTTGGGGCGATCAAAGCCTCAAGCAGTCGCACAATTCAAGCAGCTGGAAAAACGTTTGGCTAGAGACGAAACCCTCGCTTCAAGTTACAAGGCTTTCATCGACGAATACAAAGCTCTACAACATATGAAAAAGTGTGCAGAGCCGGACACACCGAGCTGTTTCCTGCCCCATCATGGAGTAATGAGACCTGATTCAACGACAACCAAACTCCGAGTGGTCTTCAATGCATCAGCAACCACTAGCACGGGACACAGTCTAAACCAATTGATGGAATGCGGGCCTAACTTACAACAAGACTTACAAGCTATTATTCTACGGTGGAGGGCGTTTGAATACGTGTACACAGCGGATATTGAGAAATTCTACCGACAAATACGTATTCAAGAAAAGGACCAGCACTTGCAAAAAATAGTGTGGAGGGATTCAGTCACAGAGCCGTTACAAGAGTTACAACTGACTACAGTAACATATGGGACCAAGTCCGCACCCTTTCTGGCAATGCGAACCGTAAAGCAATTGGTCAAGGATGACGGCGCGCGGTACCCTTTGGCGGCGGCTATTCTCTCCAATCAACTATACATGGACGACTTACTAGGCGGATGTCATGACTTCATAACAGCACAGAAAGCTCAAGGTGAACTGATAACAATGCTGAAGGGCGGTGGGTTCAACTTACGAAAGTGGGCTAGCAACAAAACGCGCCTACTTGAAGACTTGTCAGATGAACTGATAAGCCAAAAAATGTTCAACTTCAAGGACGCAGACACAAACAAAACGCTAGGCATCACTTGGAACCCGCGCACGGATCAGTTTACGTACAAACAAATAGCACTCTGCAACAAACGTGACGTCAACACAAAACGCACACTGCTGTCGGATATATCAAAACTGTACGACCCACTCGGCTGGCTATCACCGGTAACAGTAAAAGCTAAGCTAATTTTTCAACATGCTTGGTCAGCAACAACGAGCTGGGATGATCAACTCCCACCAAATATACAGCAAGAATGGGAGCAATTTCGCAATCAACTCGCACACATACACGACATTGCCATACCACGCTGGGTCGGCGACACCCAACAATCCTTCGAACTTCATGGCTTCTGTGACGCATCTGAAAGAGCTTACGGATGCGTGATATATTGCAAGTCCACTGATAAAGAAGGTCAACAGCTGATCAGACTAGTAGCAGCAAAAACAAAATTAGCCCCACAGAAAACCCCGATTTCTCTGCCACGATTGGAGTTATGTGGTGCAGTACTACTAAGCACGACTGATGGAAAAAGTAAGAAACTCAATTAACTCCCAGACAGTCACCATACATTGCTGGACAGACTCCATGGTGGTGCTTGGCTGGCTACATGGTGACGTGGGTCGCTGGAAGAGTTTCGTAGCTAACAGAGTCACAGAAATAATACAAATAACTCCATCCAACTCCTGGAAACATGTCAAGTCCGAAGATAACCCTGCGGACTGCGCAAGCCGAGGAATCTCACCATCAGACTTAATAAGTCACGAACTGTGGTGGAAAGCCCCTTCCTGGCTTCAAAACAACGACATACCCAAACAAGGTATTTTTACAACGAACGAAGAGAAAAGGAAACGAGGCCAAACTTGCGCAATTTACAAACAACACACGCGCCACTCATCGAGCAACTACTGCAAAAATACAGCTCGATGACCTATGCAACACGAGTCATCAGCTGGGTCATACGATTTATAAACAACTCGCGTGACGCAACAACAGCCAACCGCAGGTCACACTTAAGTACAGAAGACATAGAGCAGACTCAAAACCTGCTCGTGAAAACTACACAGAACAATACCTTTGGCGATGAAATAGCGTACCTACACAAACACAACAAGGTACGGGCCACAAGCAAACTGCTGAGTTTGAGCCCAATACTAGACGCCCAAGGCATTCTTCGAGTGGGAGGCAGACTTCAACATGCCAAGTTAAGCAACTCCCAAAAACACCCGATAATTTTACCGAACAACCACAAGCTATCAGAACTCTTGATTGACCAAGCCCACAAGAGCACTCTCCACGGCGGTGCCAGGCTTACTCTGGGACACCTTCGTAACAAATATTGGATACTTGGCGGCATGAAACCAATCAAGAAGCAACTTAATAAATGTGTCACATGTCATCGCTACAAAACGCAACGCAGCAATCAGCAAATGGCAGACTTACCTACACCTCGAGTTACACCTTCACGGCCATTCACACACACAGGCGTGGATTTCACGGGACACGTTGAAATAAAGGCTAACAAAGGTCGCGGCATTAAAACAGTTAAGGCCTACATCGCGATCTTTATTTGTCTATGCACAAAAGCTATCCACCTTGAACTGGTGTCAGACCTCAGCACTGTAACATTCCTCGCAGCATTGAAGCGACTATGCGCACGACGAGGAACGCCTAAACATATCTACAGTGACAACGGAACGAACTTTGTCGGAGCAGCAAGAGCACTAGCCAAAGAACGCCAGGAGGCAATACAGCTACTAGTCAACGATGATCTTATCAACAGCACTTCCGAGAGTGGCATTGAATGGCACTTCAACGCCCCATCTTGGCCAACAGCGGGAGGACTGTGGGAAGCTGCAGTCAAGAGTATGAAACACCACCTTAAACGTGTTCTCGGTGAACAAAGGCTTACGTACGAAGAGTTTACTACTTTGCTAGTACAAATTGAAGCCTGTCTCAACTCGAGACCACTTGTCGCTCTAACAAATGACCTCGATGACATCGATTACTTGACACCAGGTCACTTTTTAGTCGGTGGACCGGTACTGGCACCTCCGATGACGTCAGAGGCTGACAACAGCCAGTTAACTTTACGATGGCGCTTGACAGAAAACATGTACAAGGAATTTTGGAAGAAATGGTCCAACGATTACCTACAAACGTTACAATTACGAGGAAAATGGCAAACCCCAACACACAACATTGCAGTGGATGACGTCGTCCTTATAAAGGAAGAACAAGTAGCTCCAGCCCGATGGCTATTAGGGCGAGTTATAGAGACGCATCCTGGGCCAGATAACTTAGTACGAGTCGTCACGCTCAAGACTAAATCCAACATAATGAAGAGACCCGTAACAAAATTGTCCCGGTTACCCGTTGAAACAGGGATGACTACCGACAATAAAACAACGCAAACCACGGACAATAAACAAACGACTTCATTAACAGCACAACGACAACGCCGGGTGAGCCATAGACAGGAACGCAAGGGTGTTTCCAACTGTAACGTCCTCAAGTACCTAAGCACGTTACTCATACTCATGGTTACGTGTGCGACACCGTCCATGCAACAACTCGTCAATGTAACCACCCTAGATCCAACCCGTCTTGTGTACTTCGACAAAGCCGCAGACTTACAGATAATACAAGACGAATGGAGACTGGTGGTGTACTACAACATGTCGACTTACTGGAAGAGTATTTCTGCCGTTGATCAATACGTCCAGCAACTACACGGACTTTGTCAACGAAATATAGCGTACTTGACTATATCCACACAACTAGAGCACGAACTAAACGAGCTCAAACACTACAATGAAGTACTACAATCTGACCACGGAAGACGCAGGAAGCGAGGTCTCATAAACGGAATCGGGAACATTGCCAACTCTCTCTTTGGGGTTCTTGATGACAAATTTGCCGAAAAATACAACAACGACATCAAACTACTGCACAGCAATGAAGACCACTTGCTCAATCTGTATAAACAACATACCTCCATCATCGAAGGGGAATACAACCTCCTGAAGAGGAACGAGCAAGTAATGAACCGACAGTTTATTGTCATCAACAAAAGTCTCAGAGAATCGCTACAACAACTAAAAACCGAACAAGACCAAGCAACTTTCCTTACTGCTACTGCACTTGCCGCAAACATGATGGTAGCAAACTTGCGGAGAATACAAGACATGTTGATCAACCTAGTTACAGATCTCCGCCACGGCAAAGTCGACACTCACCTGCTAAAACCCGATGCATTCGAAAAACAGTTGAACATCATATCAGGACAAATACCAAAAGGATTATCTCTACCCTGTTCAAACAAGTTCAAGTGTATCCGGGAAATGTATAAACTAGCAAGTGTGCAAGGAAAACTAACGGAAGATTTTATTATTTTCGAAGTAAAAATCCCTTTGGTAGCAGACGAACAATATGAACTAACCGAAGTCATCCCAATCCGCAACATAAAGGGAGCTTCTATGGTTAACATAATACCAACAACCAAATACATAGCCGTCAACTTGAAAATGGACATGATGATACCACTGGATCAACAACATCTTTCATCATGCACACAAGTAAACACAAATCAGCTGCTACTATGCAACCTTGACTTACCTATATACGGAATAAAAACAGCCACAAAAATGTGCGAAGCAGACATAATAAACAATCGAGGAGTATCAACCTGCCGCACGGAAGTATCAAGTTGCAGCAATGAATGGAAAAAGCTACACAGCAAGGGGGCTTGGTTGTTTACGTGTTGCGAGGAATGCACTATGCGCATTTTCTGTCCAGCTGGAATTACGTCACAAACACTTCAAAATACAGGCATAATCACGTTAGGGACAGGTTGCATGATGCGCGGTGATAAACATCTAATTCATTCGCACTACAATATGCAAAGCACAATGGAATTAGGAAATGAGCAAGAGATCTACGTACCAGAGATAAACCTAAACGAACTATTAACAAGCAATAGTCAAATTACAAATATAACAAACATGGAAATTGAAACACATGAAGAACAACTAAAGGGTCTTAAGAGAAAAATCGAGTTGATTAAAGAACAACAGGATATCCAATTGGTTAATGCCGTGGAGACGGAGCAACATCACTATGTTCTGTACGGCTGTATGATAACCTGTGCAACAGTATTCAGCATATGGGTTTACTTTCAAATAAAGGTACGCTGCCTCCGTCTACTTCAAGGAAACAGAACAGCAACACAGGCGCACAAGGAAGAGATCGAGATGGTACCAAGCCATACTCAAGAGGATCCTCCTAGAGAAGGACAGACAAAGGCAGAGACACCGGCACTAGAAGCGGGCACCGGACATCTTCCTAACGGCAACAAGGTGGATCGCGAAACGTCGCCTATATCAGTTAACGGCGAACGTAGAACCTTCTAATAACTTCCTATACTTATACTATACTTTACTTTTTACTCACCTTTTGTTTATACATATTAGTTGTTATTTGTACTTTTATAGTTGGCAGGATGTACGAGCATCGCCACATGATATTAATTGTTTTAGTTTTTACCTGAACAAGCGGTTGCTAATTCACCGATTCATGTACCTTCGCTGACTAGGCGATTACGCCCGCCACAAATCACCTACTTAAGGTATTATATATTTTAATGTTTTACCTAATAAATGGTCAATCATTTACGGACACATAACAGTGATTTTATTTCCTGTACACATCCCGTGTGATTCGTCCATCTACGTACTACATCTAAGTGTGCGGTGCTATTGCCCGTACACAGTAATATAGGTTTAAAGATATTTTATTTCTCATAAGAACTTAAATAACATAGTTCACTTAAAATGAGATACAAAGTACTTATATCACCTAATGATAAATAATAATATTATAATATTGCCTCTGGGGCGTTGGTGACGTTACAGTGTAGATACATGTTTCTTAAGTTTTGCCTTAAATATGTTTATACTATCACAACTCTTTAAATCCTCCGGTAAATCATTAAACAATTGTGTTCCCTCTACCAATATTGTTTTTATAATATAGCTTATACATCAGGATAACTTTTTGACTTTTGTAACTTTTTATCCCGATACTCCCACGGGATCGACTCTTGTGCGGGTGAAACCGCGGGGCGCTGCTAGTTTTTTTTTTTAATTCTTTTTTTATGTCTTGACAAGGGGTTGTTCCACTGCGCTCCAAAACCCATTGTTCTCATAATTTTAATGTTCATACATTGATTCCACTGCGCTCCAAGAAATGTTGAGTAGAGTTAGCAAAAAAATAAATTAAGCATGAAACATTACATTAAATATAATAAAAAAAGAAAACAATACATATCAAATATGTTTATTCAGTCACACTAGGGCCATAAAGTGTGAAATGGCCTTGAGCATTTTTGACACACGAGATGAATCCACGATAAAAAAAATACTACCGATATTTATATTTGTGTATGACAAACAACTTATGGTTAGCCTTTTATACTGACTCTAGATATTTTATTTTGGAGCGCAGTGGAATGCATTCCTGGAGCGCAGTGGAACAACCCTGACAAAGCTGCTGTTAAGTTGATGTTGTCAGGAGGTTAAATAAATACAAAACAGTCACTGCCAGCGCGCCATTATAATGCTTCGGGGTTAAAAGTGTTAATTAAAACGCTCTTTCATTTAAAAATATATTTTAATTAAATATAATTTATATCGTAACAGACATTGCCACTTAAATAACTAGCCTAATCTTGGATTCACCAATTCCTCCCCTTCTCGAATTCTTCTCTCTTATCTACAAAACTTATCGTAACTAGAAGGCTGAACTTAGGTAATACGGTGGAATATAAGTTATAATCTAGCTGGTTGTACAGACGCCAGCACATCAAGCTACCCGAAACTGTCAAATTTTCCCAATCAATTTTGAACCTTAAACTTTAGCGATAAAGTTGAAATTCTATTAAAGAAATTTGACAGATTGTAGTAACTTGATGTGCTGGCGTCTGTACATAAGTACAAGGCCCATTATGCACTGTCGACTGGTCGCCTGCGACTCGGTCCCTCGGCGACCAAAAGATAGGCAACTGCCGGCGACCAAGTGCGTAAACACCTATAGTAAGTCACAGTCGTCGGCGACCAGTCGACAGTGCGTAATAGCTCCAAGATACGATACTGGGGCCGAGATCGACAAAGCAAACTTAGGACATCAACGGGACATCAACGAGAAATGAGATTATCGGATAGTGTCGTCCCGGTGACGGCGATCGCTTGTCCACCGCGACCGAACTTGTCGGTTCAGGATGTTATAGCAGTGTGTTGACTACATCAAACGTGTTTTGCCGGCACATTAGCTCGTCACAATCTCGGACCGAGTTCTAACGGTTGCGCCGAACTACCTACTCGAACATTCGGGGCTGGGATCTCGGCGTTCGGCACCGTTGTGCAGGATGTGCTGTGGACACGCGGCCACAGTAAGGCCGTATTCAGTGCTCTCCTGACGGTCAGGACTGTCGTCGGTTTGCCGTAGCTACCGCCATAGAAACCATGCGTGCATTCAGAATAGCACTGACCGCTTCCGCATACGCAATACTGACAGAGACGATCAGTCGAGCGCGTCGGTACTGCGTATGTCAGGTGACTGACGCGATATGCAATGCTTCGGACCATTCAGTGCGTTGCGGAAGGCGGGACTCGAACGGACGTAACTATACCCTGTGTTTCCGTACGGTGGTCAATGGAGCACTGAATGCAAAAAGCCGACTGACGGTCAGTGCGTGCGTACGCACTGATCGTCAGTCCCGACCGTCAGGAGAGCACTGAATACGGCCTAAATGTTGTGTTGCTACTTCATTATCATCATTTCAGCCGAAAGACGTCCACTGCTGGACATAGGCCTCCCCCAAGCACCTCCACTTTGGCCGGTTTTGTGCTTCTCGCATCCAACGAGTTCCTGCGGCCTTCACAAGGTCGTCGGTCCAACTTGTGGGAGGTCTTCCAACGCTACGCCTTCCGGTACGCGGTCGCCACTCTAAAACCTTTCGGCCCCATCGGCCATCTCTTCTGCGAGCAATGTGCCCTGCCCACTGCCACTTAAGTTTGGCAATTCTTCGGGCTATGTCGGTTACCTTGGTTCTCCTGCGGATCTCTTGATTTCTGATTCGATCCCGCAGGGAAACTCCAAGCATAGCCCTCTCCATTGCCCTTTGAGTGACTTTCAGTCTTTTAATAAGGCCCATTGTGAGCGACCACGTTTCAGTGCCATATGTCATCACTGGCAACACGCACTGGTCAAAGATTTTCGTCTTGAGACACTGCGGTATGTGGGACGAGAAGATTTTGCGTAGCTTTCCGAACGCTGCCCAGCCGAGTCGGATTCGAAGATTGACCTCTTTCTCGAAGTTGAACCTACCTAACTGGTCAGTTTGTCCTAGGTAAATATACTCGTCCACGACTTCGAGTGTAGCGTCTCCGATCTTCATGAGAGTGGGTGTTACATGGGCATTTGACATGACCTTCGTTTTGTCCATGTTCATTTTCAGACCCACTCTTTCAGAGGCTCTACTGAGGTCATTGTACTGAGGTCCTCCATAGTCTCAGCCATGACTACTATATCGTCGGCAAACCGAAGGTGAGTTATGTACTCGCCATTGATGTTAATGCCAGCTCCTTTCCAGTTCAGAACCTTGAAGACATCCTCCAGAGCAGCGGTGAACAGTTTCGGAGAGATAACGTCTCCCTGTCTCACACCTCGCTGCAGAAGGATAGGTTTCGAGGTCTGGTCCTGAAGTCGGAGTGACATAGTGGCGTTTTCGTACAGACACTTCAGCACCTCGATGTACCGATAGTCGATCTGGCACCGTTGAAGAGACTGCAGTACAGCCCATGTCTCGATCGAATCAAAGGCGTTCTCGTAGTCCACAAGCGCTAAGCAAAGAGGCAGGTTATACTCTTCGGTCTTCTGTATAACCTGTCGCAGCGTATGTATGTGGTCTACGGTGCTAAAGCCTTTACGGAATCCGGCTTGTTCGGGAGGCTGGAAGTCGTCAAACCTGCGCGCGAGACGGTTCGTGATGACTCTCGAAAACAGCTTGTAGACATGGCTCAGAAGTGAGATGGGCCTATAATTCTTAAGAAGGGCATTGTCACCCTTCTTAAAGAAAAGTATCACCACACCTCTGTTCCATGCCTGCGGTGTTTTACCCTCAAGTATGACGGAACCAAACAGCCTCTGAAGGGCCTTAAGAACGGGTTTTCCGCCGGCCTTCAGGAGCTCGGCCGTGATTCCGTCATCACCCGGTACCTTGTTGTTTTTAACCTGCTTCAGAGCCATCCTAATCTCGTACAGGCTGACGTCCGGGATGTCTTTGGTATAGTGTCGGGTCAATCTAGCGCCTCTTGGGTCGTTTACCAGATTCGTAACGGGGTTGCTTGTTGACGTGTATAACTGTCCATAGAACCTCTCGATCTCTCTCATCAGCTCAGGTTTGGCGGATACGATCCTGCCATCATCAGTCTTCAATTTCATAAGCTGGCTCTGCCCAATAGACAGATCTCTAGCAAAAACCTTGGAGCCTCTATTTTGCTCTATCGCTTCCTCAATACGGTCTGTATTGAAGCGGCGAAGGTCGCTTTTCAAGAACTTAGAGATCTGTCTGTTGAGCCGCCGTACTTTAGAACATCATCTGAAGACTGCAGGATCATCTCGCGCCTCTCCTTCATGAGCCGCAAAGTAGGATCAGAGAGCTTCTTTTTCGTATTCGTACGACGGGTCTTGAAGATCTTAGACCCGACCGTATGAACAGCTTCCATGAACCCCCCATCATTATATTCGTCCACGGAGCTCCCCAGGCACTCGAAACGATTCTGAAGTTCGAGCTGAAAGCTCCCGGGGTTTTGAACTTAGATCGGCGCTGGGCGGAGCGTAGTCGAGACCTTTCCAGCTTTAAGTTCAATGTGCCTCTTACCATGCGATGATCACTTCTGGTTTTCACCGCGTTGATCACAGAGACATCACTGAATATTTGCTTCTTCGTCGACATAATGAAGTCAATCTCATTTTTAGTTGAGCCATCCCGGCTCTGCTAGGTCCACTTTCTGTGCTCACGTTTTCTGAAGAAGGAATTCATCATAAAGAGGCCTTCCTTCTCCATAAAACTAGCCAGTAGGTGGCCCCGGTGGTTCCGTCGTCCAACTCCAAATTACCCTATTCGCAGCTCATCATCGCTTCGTTTACCCAGTTTCGCGTTGAAGTCCCCCATGACATCGGTGAAGTGAGTTTTAGAGCCATGCATGGCTCTGGAAATATCCTCATACATGGTGTCCACCTCATCGTCGGGGTGTGACGAGGTCGGGGCGTAAACCTGTACGACCTTCAGCGAATACCTTGCGGATATTCTGAGTATAAGGTACGCCACCCTGGTCGACACACTCTCGATCTTCACCACGTTGCTCACAAGGGACTTGTGGACGATAATAAACCCAACACCACCTTGGTACTGCTGGTCGCCCTCCCGGAAATAGAGCAAGTTGCCAGATTTGAGGATTATCAAGTCCTCCCCCTCTCTTCGCTCTTCTCTTCGTTGCTACTTCGGCGTCATCTTATTCTCATTGACGTTCCGTTGACGGTGGCGGGTGAACAAATGGCCTTAGACTTTACTCGAGCTAAGTACAGTAGCGAAAATGAACCTTATTTATATTGATTTTATGTGCATATTCCTCAGCGTTTTGTACAATTAAGAACTAACGCGTACAGATAAGGTTCATTTTCTTTTGAAATGATACTGGAAAGACATCCCAAAAAATATACATTTCTGTAATTCAAGGGTCTATCTCCGAAAATACGAACGCGTGATAATGGGATCTAATATAGAGTTTATTATAACTATGGTAGTGCTCGCCTATTTAGGTTTAGCATTACCATGATTACATTAAATTTATAAATTAATACAATTTCAAATAAATTTTTTCAAAACTTTTGAATGATAGATGACAATCTCTGGAGTAGATAATCCGACAGAGAGAAAACTTCATACAAACGCGCAATAATAGGTGCACTACTACAAAGTGCGGCAGTACAAAACTTAGAAGTTTTACCTCTATGGGGGATTACCTTGTGCTTCGACGTTTGTGCGCTAACTCAGAGCACGAAGATTAATGAAGCGCAAACCCTTTCTGGTTTTCCTTTACTTAGCTGAGTAGCGTCAAAGTTCGCTCAGTAGATTTCAGCTTATAGATTTCATCCTAAGAAGCTTGAACCAACTTATTTGGGTAAGTGTTTTACATAATATTTTCGTTAATGATTTCATTATAGTCTTCTAGCGACCAGGCTTCGTTCGGTTTAAATGTCATTTTATATATTGAGTAGTGCAAAAGTTTCATCGATTTTTTTTTTCTTTTTAATATAGAAAACTGCAGTAAAATCCTATCCAGTGGTTTCGAAGCCTCATCCGAATACACAGATAGACGCGGCCGCTCGACTTTATACAGAGTGAAATTAAATTCATGGGCATCCTTTTAAGAGGTCATTGTACTCATCATTATGAACAACTTTTACTATGGGACTAAACCTAAAATCGCAAAAAAAAAAAATTCCGCTGTTCCTTGCATTTGTGTTCACATAACTCGTCAAAATGTATGGAAGAGCTGTTTTTTTCGCGATTACAGGTTTGGTCCCATATTGAAAGTTGTTCATAATGATGATTACAATGACCCCTTAAAAGGATGCCCATGAATTCAATTTCACTCTGTAGTAATAAAGGATCTTGCGTACTACGCGATCACGACCACGACTTGTCGCACGACTGGCCGCAGTTTCGAATAAAATTAAAATTTACGTTGTTGCAATTTGCAGATCAGCCAGCGTCAGGTTGTAAGTATGTTGATTAAAATAAGATTCGTGATCGAAACAAATATGTTTTTACAAAATCTTTAGAATAAGCAATACAACACAACACCATAAGTTAGATTTGGCCTAAATGTCCTGATTTCATGAAAAAGTCATTCAATAGGAAAACTAACTATATACACTTGATACTAAAATAAATTACTAACTAACTTACAATACAAATATATAAAAATAAAAAACTATATAAATGATTAAATAAATATATTCAATAGGTAATTATGTGAACTTAAAAGAGTTGTGTTGATGAGTTTAGTTATTATACATAATTGATAAATGATTTTATTTCTGTAAGTAGGTTTGTACAAACACTTTTACACGTCAATCATATTTTTTAAAGCTAGATCACATAACACATAATCAGCCTATAATGTTCCTACTGCTGGGACACAGGCCTCCTCTCTGTGAGAGGGAGTGGGCCGTAATCCACCACGCGGGCCCAGTGCGGGTTGGTAGATGCCACATGTCTTCGAATTTTTGGTTCTAGGACATGCCGGTTTCCTCACGATGTTTTCCTTCACCGTTATGAGAGAGAGCAGTGGTGATGAAATAATTTACGCAAAGTAATGCGCCTGTCTGGGTTCGAACCTACGACCTACAACTCGTAAGTCGCGGCCATTACCACTGGGCTACCACTGCTGTCAGCTAAAAGTCAGTCAGTTTAAAGCTAGATGAGGTCGGCGTTTCCTATCTCACTACTCTGAGAAGAAAGGCCGGAACAAACTCCGAGGTCACAGTCTCTTTTAAAGTCCAGACAAAATCTTGGTCAGATCATGTGAAGACCATGTAGATTGGTGTCTGAAATGGTCTTTTGAGGAAAGAACCCCACAGATTGAGCGGACCTGTCCAGTCAGTGCACGCATTTGTCAAAAATCGTGAAGGTCAACTCAGAACTTGAGGAGCTCAACGATTCGACGAATAATACCAAAGAAAGGACATTTGGGTTGGCCGCGTAAAAACTGCCAGATTATGATTAAAACTAACTAAAAAGGAAAAAAAGAAATACAGAGAAAGTAGAAAGAAAGAAAGAAAGAAATGACCCACATAGTCCTCACATTCACAATAATTAAATAAAATAAAAATACTTTACAAAGTAAATATTCATGTCATTGTATATATAAATTCTCTAAATACTTATTTGTTATGGTCGCGAATCAGACCTAGGTACTTAGATCAACATACAACATGACACTGACCAAGAAATTGTAAAAAAAAAAAAAATTGCCGTCTACCCTGACTCTTTCACATAAAGCAATGTTAAAAGGTTTTGTGTCAATAAAGATTTTATTATTTTTCTGCGGCCAGTCGTGCGACAAGTCGTGGTCCTGTCCGAGCAGTGCGCGAGATCTCCATCCATAGGCACATTTTTCAATCGTCATTTATTTAAAAAATAACCGTTTGACCATTTTTAATCATTTGGTATTTTTATTCAGCAGATAAGTTATTTGACGACTGAAAATATTATTAGACCCCCAGGGCTGTTTTTTTACCGTCAGATACCTTTCCAAGGAATATTTTAAGTTCGACAGATTTTGAATGTAAATACGTTTATTGTGTGTAAACGACAATATGTTGACAATTCTTCAATACAATAATTTATTAAAAGCTGTTATAAATTATATAATATTTATTATATAATTATACCAGCTATAAATTCGGTATCGGACGATTGAAAAATAAACCCCTTAGAGCTGATTTTTATAGCGTCAGATATCTTTTATCCATGAAATAAAATTGACAGTTAACAGTTTTGTATGGTAAAACTTATAAAACCGGCTCTGTGCGTAGTCTCGATTAACATCGAAGGGTTCTCTCGAGACAAATCTGAAATTCTTTCTGATGTCTACCGCAAAACTCACTGCGACATTATTTGCGTTCAAGAGACCCATCGAGATGAAACCCAAAGCCGGCCACACATCCCTGGACTTACGCTTATCGCCGAGATCTGTCACCCGAAGCATGGTAAAACTGTTCAAGTTATTCCTCGGATAAAGATATTTGGCGTTGAAAATGTTTTTGGTATACAGTTTAACCCTTACACTCAATTAGAAAACTATGAATGTCAGTGACTATCCATTAACTTATAATTTATTTACTATCTAAAAAGTATACATTCCTCAAACCGGCCACCTGTCGAAATTAAAAACAATACTTTTATCACACTAATATTATAAAGGCGAAAGTTTGTGAGTGTGTGTGTGTGTGTGTTTATATGTTTGTTACTTCTTCACGCTCAAACAGCTGGACCAATTTTGATGAAATTTGGCATAGAGATAGCTTGAGTCCCGGAAAAGGACATAGAGTACTTTTTTATCCCGATATTCCCACGGGATCGAGACTTATGCGGGTAAAACCGCGGGGCGCAGCTAGTTTAAAATAATAAAATAATGGTCACTAACGTTTGTTGAAGGAGAGTGACTAAAAATAACTGAGTCAATCGATCCGAAATGGAAAGTCAAGAAACTTGATTGTCAAGAAAATTTTGCTACCATTACAAAGTTGACCGTAAAATCAAATCGTCATTCCTTGTAAAAAATACGGTTTTGAGAAAAGCAGCTGTCATGAAAATGACGGCAGCATCAAAGATTTAAATAGTTAGATTCGCCCTACCGCGTTAAATGATTCGTTTTGACGCCTATAACACACAATGACGCAGTAACTTTACTTGATTGTCACCGAAACGCTATTTAAAAATGTGTGAGCTCACTCTCATCAGTATGGACACTTTTTCGCGTGACTAAGTACGGTAAGAGCAAATCTAGCGATTTATATCTTTAGGCAGCGGGGTGTAACTTAATGTCAAATACTGGTGTAAATGACAGATTTTTATGACGGCCGCTATTATATGACAAAACCGCTTTCCTAGAAAGCCAAAGTCGTTGTATAAAATGGCTATATCACGGCAGAATGACGAAGCGTCTCAATCTTCTCGACAATCGGGTTTCCAGACTTCACTCTCTTCCTGTCGACACGTCCATCAGTCGTACGGAAGATGGACCTTGCGACTCATGTCGTGGGTTATCCGAAAAGCAAACGTTTGTTGACGGATGATGTTTGTTGCCCAACAATCATTCATTTGCTTTTTCAATCCGTCAAGAATCATGTTTTGAATTTTCACACGTAAATATATCACACATACTATTCTCTTCTTACACTTTGCAAATATTCTCGTTTTTCTATATCGTTAAAATAGAACGCTTCCCTTAATACTATTTGTCTACTATACTAAATGCATCGTTTAGGTTCTGTGGACTGAAAGCCATATTACTGTGCTTGTAATTCAAGTAAGGAGAGTTAGTCGCTGATAGCGCGTTATCAGTATCTACGTAGCTTTGATAGGTAGCCAATGTATCCTCGTCTTCGTCATCCTCATACATCGGCGAATCCTGATGGATTTTCGGCACATCCTGATGGATTTTCGGCACATATCTCGCTGGAGGCTCGGCGTATTGTCCACCCACGATTATCTCATCATCAATCTCATTCTGTTTGCTTGGTTTCCACGGCCTGTTTATGATTTTAGGGTCTGCGAAATAGAACGGTCTTTTTTCCCGGAAGAAAAATTTACTTTTTTTCATTTTCTGTTCTATTACAACTGGATCCAAAGAGTCTGCGTTGCTATTTATAGCAGTTGGTGTCACGTAGTTGTAGTAAGATGGTTCTTTTTTTGTGAAAGCATAACTGGTGTCAGAGTTAGCATACTTATGGTTCCATTGTTGCTCCTGCCTCGTGTAGTCATGGATGTCGTCATGTGGTGAGGAATATTCGAAGCTATGCGGTGTTGGGAGCACGTCTTTGATGCTAGGTTTTAGAGGTGCACCGTAAGAGTCCACGGGTGGCTCACCATAACTTTGTTTGTGGTTCTGGTGTTCTAATATATGTGCCGGTGGCTCACCAAAGCCTGATTTATCAGGGGTAGAAAAGGAGTAATATGGCATTTTCACAATGTGTCCAAAACGTTGTCTACCGTTAACTCTATACTTAGGAACACCGTATTCTGGTGTATTTTTTGATACTCGCTTTTTCTTTGAATGATTGTTATGTTTAGGCGTGGGAGATCCATATTTCGGAGATGTCGTTCTCGGCTTCCCTGTGCGGCGGCCCTTCTTTCCGGGTTTCCTGCTCGCTTTACGAGGCCTGCTTTTTGGCCTTGGTGATCCATATTTTGACTTTGCAGGTCCATATTTCATATTTGGGCTTACATATCTCGACATCGATATTCTCCTGTAAATAACTTTAGGTTTTTGGAATATTTTATCCTGGTTACCATTAAAGTCCATTATTAAAGTTGCTTCTCTTTTCCTTATTCTTCTGCCATCTTGTGGTTCTTCTACGTCTTTCTTTTGTTCTTCTATTCTGGCGCATGATGCTGTAACTGTTATCTGGAATTGAAATAACGTGGAGTTTAGTATTGTATGAAGGTTTTCATATTATTTAATTCTAATGGGTGCCGCGTGCGTCCACATAAATTTCTCTATGCACACTACTATCTGGAACAACTGATACTATTTTGAGGCTAAATATTTTTTTCGTAAACGAATCGAACCTCAGAGCAAAAGTTGTACCCAAAATGCATAATATATTATATCCATTGCTTTATGTGTTTAAAAAATTCGTCAGACAATGTAAATAACGCAATGAATATTGTTGAATTTGTCAAAATGGTTGGATTGTATTACGAAATTAGGTACCTTTCTGATCTGCCACTGGCACCGCACAGATCTCACAATAACTAAGCGCAATAATAATTATATTTTTTTTGCATCTTCTATTAAGACAGAGTCAGACATTTAAAACGTCTACTTAGTAGTCGTATATCAATGTTTTTATCTTAGTTTTTGCTACATTATTCCAACCAGCCCCAATATGGTGGTAGAATGCTAGTTTTCACGTGACGGTAATGATTTAAGAAAGTATGCGTTTGCGCTGTTTAGTACACGTTGATCTCTCGTTACAGACGATAGGATTAACGGATCAAGACTAGCATGCACTGCGTAATCATGGGTATTTTTAAGGGATTCTGTACCTAAAGGGTACGCATAATCAACCTATAATCTTCCTACTGTTGGATACAGGCCTCCTCTCTGTGAGAGAGAGTGGGCCATAATCCATCACGCGGGCCCATTGGAGGTTGGTGGATGTCACATGTCTTCGATTTTTTTATTCTAGGACATGCCGGTTTCCTCACAATGTTCACCCAAAGGCTGCCCATAAGAAACCTATGACGCGACGTCTATATATCTCGGTCAGCTTGTCAAAGGTCATCTCTAGAAGAAAAAAGTTTGTCAGTTGTTTTTTTAACCGACTTAAAAAGGAGGTCTGTATTCGACCCGTATGTATGTATGTCCGCTATTTACTTAAAAACTATTGAACCAATTTTGATAATTATTTCACTAATGTGATCTGCAACCGCTTTAAAAAAACACTACAAAGTGATAACCTTCATTTCGGAAGTCGGTGTCAAAAAACGAAAATGCAACACCAACGACACCGACTTCCGAAATTAAAGTTACTTATCACTTTGTAGTATTTTTTTTGAAGTCGGTTGTTTCATGTGCGTATCATTTATAAGTATCGTTCTTATAATAATTAATAAAATGAGAAACCGATTAGAATTACCTATGTTTTTTTTTTCTTTATTTGTTTATAGGGGCTTTTACGCACAGCGTATGCCAGTCCCATTGTATCCTAAACAATTGTACTTTCACAGGACGTGGACCATGAATTTGAGCAAACTCTTCGTGTCGTCGTCATTTTGTTGGGATAGAATTGTATGGAACATGCCTACATCAGTTCTGTTCAAATTCAGGGATCAGAATCCTGTTCTAAACACACACATACTACGTCTTGTAAGTAATGCTAGCAACTTTTGAAATACGACAATATTTTCTAAACCTTTCCAGCAATTCAAAACTATACCACGTAACACATAAAGATTTGCATACAAACGATGTTCCATGTTATTCTCAGTCACCTAATGTCAGTAGGCAGTTCTCTCTATGCTAATCTTGATCCCTAAGGTCGAATACTACCGTATACAAATAAACATGAAAGTATGAAGAGCAAATGCGCCCGCGTCACTTTCTAGTGCGTGCTCAGATAATGTGCCGATAAATCTACTCCTGCGCCGTTTGTTAATGGCGATAGAATGTGGACAGATAGTTATTTTTTGCTGTAAACGGTTTTACAGATGGGAGGAAAAGTAAAATGGCATTTTAACAGCATAACTGCATGTTATCATGTGCGTATCATGAGCTGATACCGCCTACCGTACGAAGTGTTTACAACGCGTTTATAGGTCTTCAGTCTTGTATACAATGCGAGGTAAATAGCATTATGGAATTATAAAAAAAAAATAGATATTAGTATTTTTTTTATTTATAAATTATAGCGTAATGGTAAATAGCATTTTATGTCTTGAATTACTATATTTTAGACGCAATTAAGCTAGCCATATTTATAATATGGAATTGGAATAGGTACATATCATTTTTTTTATTTTTATTGCTGAATGTGTGTTGCGATAAGGCCGCACATTGTATATTTTGTAGTGTTTAATGTGTTTATTTCATGTTATGTATTTTTGTGGTGTACAATAAAGTATATATAAATAAATAAATAATGTGCCCTCTTGACCTCGATCACGCCTGATGGAAAGCGATGGATGAAGTCTATGATGGAACGAGCGTGCCCAGAAGATGCCTAAGGCACTGGAACTCCCACGTATCGACGAAACACAGCAGGCTGCTTTCGGTGGGAGGGTGGTCGCAAACCAGGCGGGCGTTAGCCCTACCACCGCAAGGGAAGAATTGGCCAGTCGAATCGTGCTGGGTGTGACTGTCCAGGATGCGCCGAGCGCTCGGTTCAGTTGAGTAACTGGCGGAACAAACTGCGATACACGAAAAGGCTTCTTCATGCATCCCACAACAATTGTACGTATCTCCGTGTCATTATCCTTGAATTCAATAATCTCTGAATGAATAAGTTAGATGTCAAATTGGTTTCTAGGGTTTTCCTTCATTTCCGTATACAAGTAATTTTTCCGGGTTAGTGTCTGGTTAAGAGCAGTGGTGGCCCAGTGGTATCAGCCGCGACTTACAAGTTGTAGGTCGTAGGTTCGAACCCCGACAGGCGCTTTACTTTGTGTAAATTATTTGATCACCACTGCTCTCAAAACGGTGAAGGAAAACATCGTGAGGAAACCGGCATGTCCTAGAACCAAAAATTCGAAGACATGTGACATCCATCAACCCGCACTGGGCCCGCGTGGTGGATTACGGCCCACTCCCTCTCACAGAGAGGAGGCCTGTGTCCCAGCAGTGGGAACGTTATAGGCTGATTATGTATGTATGTGTTATGTAAGTGTCTGGTTTATATCAGGCGCTGACTAATTTGACAGGATTAAATTATTATTTATGTTCTGTTCTTTTCTTAATGAAATAGAGTTTAATTTGTGAACAAGGGAATCGGCGCCATTGTCATGCACGCGCGTTTCACTACCACAGCGCCGTAATTAAAAAAATAACTTATAGGTTATTCGAATTCACGTCGTATCCCGCCAGCCGCCATTTTGGTTCGATATTAGTATCTATTGCAAAAAACTGTTTCAGAAACTTTTTTTAGAGGATTCATATCATGGGTGTAGATAAAGTCTTGTATACAACTGTACAGACGCCAGCACATCAACCAAAAATTCAAAATCTGAAAATCAAATCTGTCAAATTTCTTTAATAGATTTTCAACTTTATCACTAAAGCATAAGGTTCAAAGTTGATTGGGAAAATTTGTCAGTTTCGGATAGCTTGATGTGCTGGCGTCTGTACATAATTAGGTATTATAAAACAACCACAACCAAACAAACTTATTATAAAACAGTTGCATAAATAACTATTAGAAAACCCTAATTTCATATCCATTATTATAGAAATAAAATTAGTTGAGTCTCAGCTAAAAGATTCCCCACCAAAATCACGTGAAGAAAGTGTTTAAAAGACCTTCAACGTAAGAGTGAAAAGGAAACTGTAGATCTACGATTAAAATAATTATTTTATTTACGGTACAAACAGGTTTTTTTTTTAAATTCATTCAAATCTTTGTTTACCGGATTTAGGCTGAGACGCATACTAAACATCGCGATCCATACTAATATTATAAATGCGAAAGTGTGTCTGTCCGTTACCTCTTCACGCTTAAACCGCTGAACCTATTGTGTCATAAAAAAAAATGAACTATTTAGATGAAATTTGGTATAGATAGTTTGAGTCCCGGGAAAGGACACAGGATAGTTTTTACCACGGTATTCCCACGGGATCGAAACTTATGCGGGCGAAACTGCGGGGCGCTGCTCGTTTATAATAATTTGAAAATAAGAAACAACATATCGCACCTTCAACAAAGTCACAACAGCTCATTTTTTAATTTTACAGGAGAGGACTTTTAATTTTTTTTCGCATTTATTTCCTCGTTTTTTCGCATTTATAACCACAAAGGCACCTGCGCCATCTAGTGGAATTTTGAGATACTTTCGCGGATGTTTTTGTTGCCCCAAGCATAGGCATAGTTGAGAAACAATTTGCCATACTTACCTCAATTTTGCAGTTTCGGCTATTTGTGACTGTTGCACCGAAGGTTTGATATCATCACGCTTGTAATCCCCGCAGGATAAGGTCTACCTTATCTTATAGGTACACCTCGAGGTGTACCTTGTCAGTTAAGTATGTTATGTTTAAGTCTCATGTCCCCTATTACATCAGACTTATTGCCATTATCATCATCATCAGCCTATAATGTTCCCACTGCTGGGACACAGGCCTCCTCTCTGTGAGAGGGAGTTGGCCGTAATCCACCACGCAAGCCCAGTGCGGGTTGGTAGATGTCACATGTCTTTGAATTTTTGGTTCTAGGACATGCCGGTTTCCTCACGATGTTTTCCTTCACCGTTTTGAGAGCAGTGGTGATGAAATAATTTTACACAAAGTAAAGCGCCTGTCTGGGTTCGAACCTACGACCTACAACTCGTAAGTCGCGGCCGATACCACTGGGCCACCACTGCTCATTGCCATCAACCGGACACAAATCCAGATTCCGGGATGTGAATGACAGTCGGGACCAACGGCTTAACGTGCTTTCCAGCACGGAGAGGTCTTGGCATGTAAAAATGGTCACCCATCCAGGGACCAACTGCGCCAAGTGCGGTCGACCCATGCGGCTGTTATTACTTAACCATAAGCCCCCTCAAAGTTATGAGTCAATAACTAATATTATTGAGAACTGCAGTGAACATTAGCGTCATAAACTAATACGTTTATATGGTACTTGCAGGTCTGATATTTATTTATTTATTCACTCTAAACATACAAATATCCTTACAGGCTAGACCCAATGCGATATTGTAGTACATATAAAATTAAATAGTTCCAATGCTTGTACAGTCGAGTTCTTTAATATCTGAGCATGTTCATGAATCAAAAATATATAGGCAATGGTAAGTTTCATAAAACTCTAAACAGCTTCGCCGTACAATAAATTGTAAACAATCTGTGACATCATAAATATGTGACTACATTAAATCAATAATATTACTACAGATATTAGCGCAAAGTTAGGTTCACAAATATCTATGCAATTATTTTTCTATGAAAAAGATCTTGAAACAAAATCAACTTGAAGTTGTCAGTTATGACATCCTTCAACGGCAATATTGCATTATTACTCGAACTTCTGCTCCGGCAAGCAAAAATAAATTTAATGGTAAAGGCCATTTAGTTGAATATTCAAAGCTGTATAGATATTTATGAATCCTAGGTTGCAACAAATATATTGAACACTAGAGTATTTAGATATTTATGTTCCGAAGAGTAGTCAGATATTTTTGACTGCACTACCGTAACATACTTATGAACAGTTTATATGAAAACATTTTATTGATGTCTAAGTTTGTATAGAACTATATGATCATTTTAATGCTTACAATATTTTGAAACATTGTCACTGCCAATATATTAATGAACTCGACTGTACCATAACAAATTCTATAGGTAGCTATTCTTTCAAATTCACCCAAAGCGCAACAGAATCTGTCTACGTCATCAGCAATGAGGTTGAGAGTGCGGAGCGCCCTCGTCAGTGGCGCCGGCGCCTCACGAAGCAAGTTAGTTTGCGCGCGCGGTACCGTCAACTTTAGTTCTCGAACCTCCCTTCGGTACCGGTATGACCCGGGTAATCTTCCACATCTCGGGAAATACAGCTGATTTAAGGCAAAGATCTTAGATGTGCAACAGTGGTCTCGTTAATCCCATTCGACAGTCCCTAAAAACGTACGGCGGAATACCATAGGCCCTGACGATTTTTCGGTTTAAGTTGCTGCAAGGCGTGTACGTCTGTCGGGGGAGCGGTGAATGCTTATGCGAATCCCGAACCCCCGGCCAAAGTAGAGGTGGAACACCGCGGTGGTTTTAGCCGGTAAGAGTCCGGCATGCCCCTATGTCACCCCCACGATAGAGGAAGTCCATGAGGATTACCACCACGAGAAAAAAAAGGCGTGTACTACGTCATCCATCTCCAGTCTGTCAAGACCAACCCGCCCTGCTCCGTTCTGGCTGCCTGCTTCCACTATCGCCGCATTCACATCCAATCTAGGTTTCTCTACATTATATACTGAATAAAAATGATCAGCAAATTCTTGAACCACTTGTTCATCTGTCAAGGTCTCTCCGCTCTTTAAAATCTTTTGGCTACTACTATAACCTCGTTTAGAAGTAACGTAAGCCCAAAAAGATTTAGGGTCACTTGACATTTGGCTTTGTACACGTAGGCGATATTGCTCCTGTGCCACTAAAATCTTCCCTTTAACTGTAGCCCTTTTTTATGAATGGGAAATCATCAAATGACCCCTCCCGCTCTGGATGGAGCGGAAGGGAGTGTCAGACTCTTACTGACTAAAACCCATCCTTGTTCCTTCCTAAGCCCTTTATGTTCCGGGGTAGCGGTAACCCTTTCGGACAATCCCGAACCCCCGGCAGGCTTCGGCCCTGGCAGGCCCCTTCCTTTTTGCTGACATCTCTTTGAGGCGCGCGTGGAACACGTACGCGCCGTCCGGCACGGGCCTGGTCCTGAACGGACGGTGAGCTACCCATTACTCTCCGTCGGCAGGCCCGCGTCTTTAACTGTAGCCCTATACTGAGCAAACGTTTCGTAATCATTTTCTGAACCACTACTTTTATATATTTTATAATGAGTAGCTTTGAGTTTTATGTCGCGAATTATCTCACCCGTATACCACTCGGGGTAAATGTACCTCGAGCGTACACGACTTCGCTTTTTCCTGGGAACACAGTCATCTATAATTTATTGAATAAATTATGTCATAAAAAAACTTTAAAACTCGTATCTAAATCTAAGTTATATAAAGGAGCCCAGTCGGCGGCTGCGATCTTTAAATATACTTAGTTAAAAAAAATCCGCTTTATTAAAATTCCAACTGACACGTATCTTCGCATTAAAAGTGTACAAACTCGAAATAAAAAATTAAATTGAGTAATGTTTACAGAAATGTTTAGTGTCGCAAATTAAACCTTTGAAACGTTCTCCTGTAAAATTGGTAAATTTTCGAGATTGTACACTTTTAATGCGAAGAGACGATGTGTGCGCGTTTCCGATGACGGATGTGCTCAAATTTTATTTTTGTTTTATTGTTTACATTTATTTTCTCCAATATTTATACGCTGGGGAACCGACCTAAACATTAATATTTAACATAATTAGGAAATCCGAAAATTTTATCAGCTTAGGGTAATTTAGGAACAGTCGCATGTGTACGCAAACGCGAGCTGACGGACACGTTAAGCGGTGGATGATAAACATCCTCCTAGAGTGGCGCCTCCGCCGCGCGCACATTCACACACTCCCCCTCCTGAAATGTACTCAGTACTAAGTCCAAACAACGATCATTGCAATTAAATATTCTGTTGCTTTGAGTAAACTTAAAATATGTCATAAAAACGAAAACTATATCATTTCAATGCTAAAATCCATTTAAAGTTTCGTCCCAATTCACCCCTGCATCCCTATTCACCCCGTTTGTAGGTAGTACAGGAATATTAAATTAAAATCTCCTACCACTATCACTTCCCGTTAATTATTACAATATTTCTCAATGATTCTAAACAGTAACTCATATCATATTCTTGTTCACTACTATTAGGTGGAATATAAACAACACATATTAAAAACAAAAACCTATTACGTAAATAAACAGTGGCACCTACTAGCTCAAAAACATGGTCATCAATGTTTACGCCGCTCGGTAACGGTACTGGCCGCAACTTGATTCGCGGTGTGGCCACGAGATACGCGCCGCCCTGCTTTCGTCCATCCGCTCGGTCACATCGCATTAAAGTGAACCCTGGAGGGATTACTTCCGAATCACAAATTGATTCGTTTAAGCCGGTTTCCGTGATCACATTATCACATCACACTAGTCACACTAGTATTATAAAGGCGGAAGTTTGTGAGTGTGTGTGTTTATATGTTTGTTACGTCTTCGCGCTCAAACGGCTGGACCAATTTTAATAAAATTTTGTATAGAGGTAGCTGACACCCTGGAATAACACATAGGCTACTTTTTATCCCTATATTCCCACGGGATCGACATTTACGCGGCTGATACCGTGGGGCGCAGCTAGTAGCAAATATATCCGAGTTATAACTTGATAGCCCTATATAAAACTCCTCTAATTTGGTTCGCAGTCCTCTTATGTTCTGATAATATATTTCTATAGTACATTTATTCCGAGGTATTTGGTTTTCTGTATGGTCTACGAAACCATTCACAGAACTCAACATGTATTGGCCAAATCTCAGATTGACATAATACGTCATATTTACTCTCCGGTACCCCAATCCTAAAGGATGCATAATCCCTTTCCGTTCTATGTTTAAGGCGTTCTACTTTAACAGGTTTATACGGGGTGAAATTGAATTCATGGGCATCCTTTTAAGGGGTCATTGTAATCATCATTATGAACAACTTTTACTATGGGATGAAACCTGAAATCGCGAAAAAAAATCAGCTCTTCCCTACATTTTGACGAGTTATGTGAACATAAATGCAAGGAACAGCTGATTTTTTTTTCAACAACACAGTAGCATTCTTGATATTTAATTACGTACAACAACAATTAATAGACGTAAAAATATTTAACAATCATGTTTCTCCACTTCCGTGAAAACATTAAAAAAAATAAAACCAACAATATGACAATTCATAACTTCCAAATAACGACACTTGAAGATTGCCTTCGTCGCGCGTCGTAGAAAAAAAAAACTTTTTTATTTATCTCCTCGAACGCATTGTGCGATCTTCCTAAGAACGAGATAAGTTTCCGTTCACGACGAGACGGAAATGAACGATCTCTCAAGTTCATTGACATTGTATAAAACCGCAAGTTATAAATTACGAGACTGAGAGAGTATTAAATCGCAGATTAATTTATTTATATATGATTATAATTTATTTATATAATATTAATATTCATTTATATATATATAATATAAATTTATTTATATTTTATACATGATGATAATTTATTTATGATTGAGGCTATCTATTTTTTACGTAAACCAGTCTTTTCTCGTGATTGCACGCGGTACTCGAGGGTACTGAGCTCTTGATGTAGTGATGAGAGCCTGCAGTGGTGATGAAATAATTTACACAAAGTAAAGCGCTTGTCACGGTTCGAACCTACAACCTATCTCGTAAGTAGCGGTCGTTACCACTGGGCCACCACTGCTCTCTGACTAATCTTATATAACAGACTGATAATCCATACTATAATATTATAAAATCGAAAGTAACTCTGTCTGTCTGTCTGTCTGTATGTTACCTTTTCACGCCTAAACCAGTGAACCGATTTAGATGAAATTTGGTATAGAGATAGTTTGAGTCCCGGGGAAGGACATAGGATAGTTTTTATCCCGATATTCCCACGGGATCGACACTTATGCGGGTGAAACCACGGGTCACAGCTAGTAATCCTTACTTAATATTATAATTGCCAAAGTAACTCTCTGGGCCATATTACAAAACAAGGTTTATCTTTAGACCCACGTTCAAACCATCGAGCCATTTTTTATGTCTGTTACCTTTTCATGCCTCAACGGCTAAACGGATTTAGATGTGGCACACGGATAAACCATGACCTGGGTTAGAACAACGATCAACCCGTAGGATACCTAACTGCCGACTAGTTTAATACGTCAAATTCTGTTGCATTTTTTTTTTTATTGCTGAATAGGCCCGCTCTTGTACTCGATCAAGCCTGATAGAAAGCGATGGATGAGGTCTATGATGGAACGAGCATGCTCAGAAGATGTCTAAGGCACTGGAACTCCTACGTATCGACGAAACACAGCAGGCTGTTTGACGCCGGACTCCAGTGGGAGGGTGGTCACAAACCAGGCGGACGTTAGCCCTACCATCGCAAGGGAAGAATTGGCCAGTCAAATAAGGTGTTGGTTGTGACTGTCCAGGATGCGCCGAGCGCTCGGTTCAGTTGAGTAACTGGCGGAACAAACTGCGCTACACGAGGAGGCTTCTTCACGCATCTCATAAATTGCATATTTTCTGTTGGAATCCGAAGTAGTACCACAGTGGTTGTGATAAAGGACCCTATTATTTTTCCCATATCTACGTATTTATGTTTTGTTTATGGGGGAAGGCTGCTCTGACCAGCAGTAGCACTGCGGTGGTCTGTGTTGATTGTTTGATTGTTAATTTGTTACTGCAAAAAAAATGTACCATGTTTTCCTTCATTCATTCTCACTGAACGACGGAAAAACTGATATTTTCTTGTTTAGAAGATAACAGGTTAGTCAAGTTAAAAGGCGTTGCTGCTTGTTTTCTTATGCACTTTTACTTGCGTGTTAATACTGCATTCCAATGAACTTGTCATTAGTACCTTGTTGATTCTTGTAAGTTTTTCCGACGATGATTATATGACACTATCAGCGCCCCGCGGTTTCATCCGCATAAGTGTCGATCCCGTGGGAATATCGGGATAAAAAGTATCCTATGTGTTATTTTAATGTATAATCTATATTACTGTAAAGTTTCATCAAAATCCATTCAGTAGTTTTTGCGTGAAAGAGTAACAAACATCCATCCTTCCTCACAAACTTTCGCCTTTATAATATAAGTGTGATTATAAAAGCGACTAGCTGCGCCCCGCGGTTTCACCCGCTTAATTGTCGATCCCGTGGGAATATCAGGATATAAAGTAGCCGATATGTTAATCCAGGGTGTCAGCTACCTCCATTCGAAATTTTATCAAAATTCGTCCAGCCGTTTGAGCGTGAAGGAGTACCAAACATAAACACACACACTCACAAACTTTTGTCTTTATAACATTAGTGTGCTTAGTAGATAGCAGGATTATAATCCTCCCGACCGATTTCGGTCACGGTTAACCAGGTACAGTTTGACAAAACTTAGATGTAGCATCGGCAAAATTCGTAAAACTTTCGTAAAACGTTCGTAATTCGTATTCGTAAATCTTTATTACTACTTTAGGAAAAATTTATCAATTTTTCCTAAAGTAGTAATAAAGATTGGTGATTTTGAAGGCGCACTTGGTTCGAATGTGATCGGTTTTACGAATTTTGCCGATGCTATATCTAAGTTGTGTCGAACTGTAGGTAAGTACACAGGAAATAATATCGGTGAAAGAAAATATCGTGCGGAATACCCACGCTCAGACCAACGGGGCAGTCAACAAATCGACATATGTTATGATCACATTAAAGTGTTTATGCCAAGCCATCCTGATGAATTGTCCTCTCAAGCTTGAGGATTCGGGTTCATGTGACAAGAGGAGGGCTTTGATATCTACCAGCAAAAAAATATTGCTGTTCCATACATTTTGACTACGTAGATATTGCACTTGTCTATGAAACAGCTGATTTTTAACAGACTTCAAAAAAGGAGGTTCTGTATTCGTCGACCCGTATGTATGTATGTATGTATGTTTGTATGTCCGCGATTTTCTCAAAAACTAATGAACCAATTTGATATTTTTACACTAATGTTATCTACATACTTTCAGGAAGGTTTTAGTATATAATACATTAGGTAATTATTCTTATGTATGAAGTAATATGCATAAATGTACTGCATGTCCGGCATTTCTATGCGAATTTTTGATGATTCTTCTAGTCGATGTCTTCAATTCTTCAATGCACTAGTGTTAATTGAATTTGTGTGGGGTAGGTTATAACTAAAAAGTGAAAAATAAAAACTTTTTTACAAAAAAAAACAACCGACTTCAAAAAAAAACTACAAAGTGATAAATAACTGTAATTTCGGAAGTCGGTGTCAAAATACGAAAATGCGGAACCAACGACACCGACTTCCGAAATTAAAGTATACGTACGGGTCGAATACAGAATCTCCTTTTTTGAAGTCGGTTAAAAAGCTAGAGGATGAAACAAAAGCAAATGTGAAACACAGTAATGAAGACGATCCTGCTAAGCAGGAGTAGCTATATGACACCAGCTCTCGTTATGGTAAAAAGTCTAACCAGGTGACTGGTTAGTAGCTCGGTTGACTGCCCAGGGAGCGCCGGACGTGGGTAGGTACTTAAGAGGAAATGCGGGTGGGTGGTCGTTTCTCCATAGAAACGCTGTCGCCTGTTTTCTCTCTGGTTAATTACCATAAAGCAATATTTTTTTACAGAATAATAAATATTAACTACTAGTTACTTATTTTTTTCCTTTTTGATGATACTTATATATTTTTATAAGCAATAGAACCCTCCAAAAATGCCGATTTAAACCGCTGTAAACAGAGACCTAGAGTACAAATTTGACAGCTAATAATGAAAAATAGAAAAACATAGGGACTCAGTATATATCCTTCTTATTCAGTTAATGAAATATCTTTTTAAATGGGTCCAATATTGAAGGAGGAAATGGGCGAGAGCCAAACCTCGAATTACGACTTTTTACTTTGGCTTTTTTCAAAAGTCTCTCCGACCGCATTTCCTCTTAAGTATCCTCAGTCTTTATTTACGTTATTTTTCTTTCTTGAAGAAAAAGTAATTTATTATCACTAACTAGAATAATTATATAAAATTTATCTAGCTTGTTAGCTGTCTAGCAAGTCAGGAATTTCTTAACGAATCTATCAGTATACTTTATTTAATAAAAATTTAACAAAGAATTTTAATTAATAAATTAAATTCTTACTAAGTTGCTTTACGTTAAAAATATTTCGAAGATTGGATGAAAAATGGCGCATGAAATTGTCAGTTGTGTGTTGTTCGCGTTAATTGTTGATGTTGATAATGATGAGAGAATGGCTCAAGCCATATAGCTGCAAACTCAAACTCAAAACATTTATTTCAATAAAACCAATGGTCAATGGTATCGGTCAGTTAGTCAGGAAGTTAAAGCTAGTTGCCCATTCCAAAGCGTAGATCTCTATGGAGAAGAACGGGCAAGAAATTCCATGGACACTCTTTTAAATCAAGATATTACAAAATCCTGGGTACATTATTCTTGTTGCTTCTATATGTGAGAACAATGTAAAAAAACACACAAATGAAGAAACAATACAAGAAATAAGATTAAAAATAAGCCTTGGCAGTTAAGAGATGACCAGTCTCAACCGACGGCGCCCGTTTACGAACATGAGCTGCCAAGCCTAAATGGAACTAGGCAGGGCACATAATATCGCATGTCGGAGGAGCTATGGCTAGGAGCTATGTGATACGAGGTCCCAACCAGCAGCAAACGGCAACACGGCCAATGACAAGGCCAAGGAGGAGATGGCGGGGTGAAGTCGAGTCTCTCTTTATGGCTTATCCACATACAGCAAATAGATAGGGATAAGTGGAAGGAGGGAAGCTCACCGTCCGATCAAGACCAGGCCTGTGCCGGACGCCGCGTACGTGTTCCACGCGCGCCTCAAAGAGATGTCAGCAAAAAGGAAGCGGGCTGCCAAGGCCGAAGCCTGCCGGGGGTGCGGGATTGTCCGAAAGGGTTACCGCTACCCCGGAACATAAAGGGCTAAGGAAGGAACACGGATGGGTTTTAGTCAGTAAGAGTCTGACACTCCCTTCCGCGCCACCCAGAGTGGGAGGAGTCATTTGATGATTTCCCATCCTTAAAAAAAAAAAAAAGGTGGAGATGGCGGGGCGAACTCGAGCCTCTCCTTATGGATTATCCACATACAGCAAATAGATAGGGAATTATTAATTTCTGTAACAATACACCCGTCATTCTGACCCACACGGATAAGTGGAAGGAGGGAAAGGAGCTCTTTGCCCAGCAGTGAAACATAAAAGGCTGATAATGAATGATCAAGCTATACAATATTTTATCTACCAACCCGCACTGGCCCCGGTGAAATTCGCCTTAAATAGCCTGTTAAAATCATAACCCTCCTTTGGCTCTGCCGTAGTCGGGTAAACAGTTTTCTATTAACATTTAACGCCAGAGGCCACTGACTGGAATACAATATTTCTTCTATAATAAATATTAAACATCTCACTGAGTCCTATTGTCGTCACATGACATAAATAATTATGATTACCAGGTGGCTAAGTAATAACAGCTGCACGGGTCGATCGATCAGGTTAAGCTACGCTTGCCGTGGTTAGTCCGTGGATGGGTGACCATCTTTACATAGCTAAGCCGTTGGTCCCGGCTGTCATTCGTGGATCTTTGACATTCGTTACGGGTCGTCAGAAGCCCGGAAGCCTGACAATCAGTCTTACCAAGGGGTATCGTATTACCCAGTAACTGGGTTTTGGAGGTCAGATAGGCAGTCGCTCCATATAAAATACTGGTATTCAACTGCATCCGGTTAGACTGGAAGCCGACCCCAACATAGTTGAGAAAAGGCCGGGCAGATGATGATTATGATTACCAGATCTTCTAAAAATACCTAACAGTATTGTTCTCTATGTGCATTGACATAGTTAAACAGTCCATTACCTAAAATGACATAACGTAATCATAAAAATAAATCGTTCCTAATATCATCACAACTACCGGAAGCATCTATTGTTCAAAATGACTAACTTCCGACTGACGATTATTATTAGAAAAGCATTATTTACCTTTGTTATTTATGTAAGCTTTATTATTTCGTATTTTGGCACATTTTAACTGACTTCAAAAAAGGAGGAGGTTCTTCATTTGTCGGATTTTTTTTATGTAAGTAGTTATTTTTCGCGATAATTCCTTACTAGGTGGACCGATTTCAATGATTTATCGGAATAAGGGTAGGTAGGGTCTTTAGGGGTGGTCCGATCCAATCCATCCATTGTTTATCACCAGAATCTAACCAAAAAAATCTCATCCAAGTCTGAAACTGTGCGATATCATGCAGGTAGCTGTTTGAATTACAAAGAGACCAGACCGTGTTAGGAATACGACCATCCGTTCCATCACAAAGATAACTGATGTCACTTGGAAAGCTGCCACGCTGAAATGGAACTGGGCTGGACACATCTGCCGCATGTCAGACGAACAGTGGGCCAAACTTACGACCCAATGGGTCCCTCTTAATGGCAAACGACATCGTGGCAGGCCCAGATGGAGATGGCGGGATGAGCTGGACTCCTTCAACAAGAACTGGTCCTTAGCAGCTTTGAACAGAGAGAGGTGGAAAGAGAGTTGGGAGGCCTTTGTCCTGCAGTGGGACGTCACAGGCTAATAATAATAATTTTTACCTAGTCAATAAGGTATGGAAATAATTCAACTGGATTCAACAGTATCTATTTATCTGCCATAATGAAATTAAAAGGTTTTTAGAACCGGTATCCTGCTTCACCTTTACAACAATAATTTTAATGCCGTTTCTGAAACTAACAATAGAATATCTTTCAAAAGTTATCTAACAAAACTACTAAAATCAAACAATTCAATACAATAATAACACGCGAACGAAAATCGAAAGTAAACGAGATGAGCCGAACGAATCGCGTTAACATAGCGCATACATGAGATGTATCACGAACTGACGCTGTTTGTTAATAAAAATATTTTTATAAATCTCTTGTTATTTGTTACCGCACCGAGACATACTCGTAAAACATGTTTTAGGAGTGTTATATGCAGTACCGACAATAACACACGCACACACAACACACACAGTACTAGAATTATGCTAGAATCAGTTTGTAGACCTAGGATTTTCAAAGAATAAACAAGAGCAAAAAAGAAAAACGACTCAAGTTAAAGAAACGATTTTAAGACAAAGAAAGAAACGACTTAAGTCGATAAAAGAGATGACTTAAGTCTATGAAAAAGACGACCATAAGTAAACCAAAGGACTTTAGTTTTGTTTGCTTGATTTTAGTCCTTTAGAATAAAGTATTTTTTTTACTCAAGTTCTCTCTAATGTCAAAAAATATACAGCATTGATTACTGCATTACTTTCATGCAAAGTAATCATTAGATTACTTTCATGCAAAGTAATTATTAGATTATTTGTTTTAATCTTCTTCACTATCCCTCACTCCCTCCCACCCCCCCCCCCCCCCCTCGTCCCTACAGGCAGAAGATATGACATATTCACATTGATATTTTTTGCATGATCGATAATAGGGTGTTCTTTTCCGTGGCGGTGTGATATGGTTAATGGTTGGTGGTCCCATTAGCCAGGCTAATTAGCCCAAGGCTAAACATGTGTTGCTAGAGCAAACACCGTGAAATGCTTTCGATTTCACTAATCGAAAGTGGAAGTAACGGAGGAACACCATACATTTTTAACCGACTTCAAAAAAGGAGGTTCTGTATTCGATCCGTATGTATGTATGTTTGTATGTCCGCGATTTTCTCAAAATCTAATGAACCAATTTTGATAATTCTTTCACTAATGTGATCTACATACTTTCAGGAAGGTTTTAGTATAATTATAAAACATTGGGTAATTATTCTTATGTACGAAGTTATATGCATAAATGTACTGCATCTCTGGCATTTCTATGCGAATTTTGATGCTTTTTCTAGTCGGTGTCTTCAATTCTTCAATGCACTAGTGTTATTTGAATTTGTGTGGGGTAGGTACAACTAAAAAGTGAAAAATAAAAACTTTTTTACAAAAAAAACAACCGACTTCGAAATAAATACTACAAAGTGAAAAATAACTTTAATTTCGGAAGTCGATGTCAAAAAACGAAAATGCGGAACCAACGACACCGACTTCCGAAATTAAAGTTATTTTTTACTTTGTAGTGGTTTTTTAATTGTAGCCTCGGGTACACAGGCACTGTCTCATGGAGCCCTGTAAAATAGAGTCTGTTCCCCTAGTCCTGAGCACTAGGCTACATTCAACTGAGGTGACGTATCGGCGTTTCTCGACTTTTACGGCTTATTTTAATTGTTTTTTTTATTTACCTATCTCTTCATTACGGATGCTTTTAATATTCTACATCGATCTCACATTCATAATTTCAACATTAATGATGTTTAACCAATTTTTGTAACCATATTATTTTGATTTAAAAGAGTGTCCGTGGAATCTCTTGCCCGTTGCTTGGTCGTTCGCTCTTCGTGATAAGACCGCCCATTGTGTCACCCGTTGTAAAGTTTCTATAGTTATGTCTGTAATTTATATGGTGTACATAATAAAGAGTATTCTATTCTATTCTTATATATATCTTATATATATAGCTTACCGTGCTTGGAAGATGGGATGGCGCAAGGGTGTCGACACACCTTGCATCCCACACCAAAGGCCTACCTACCTTCCAAGGCATTATGGTCATCCCGTCTGGTCTCTTAACATCGTCGCGTGCCAAACCATTGGGTTCCTATAAGACAAGATCGGAAGATCTCAGTGCTGAAATCCGCCACTTAAACGATTTTTTCGTAATGTGCCCCAGTCACGTCGGATTTAAAAAAGTAAGATCTAAAGGCACATAAGCCACAATTAATACCATGTACTCATAACCTACTTCACATAAAGATAATACCTAATGCTCCACACGCTAATCGGATTGAATTATATAATTAATGCCATGGAAGGCATGACAATGAAAACAATATGGTTGTCGTGTAGCGAAAGTGTTTGCGGTGACGCTGTGCTGATAGAAAAGTGTTTCGAAATTATAGTGGTGATTTGATTTGACATTATTATGTGCCATTTTCTTTGTTGTATGTACGTACGTTGTAAATTGATGACCCGATTGGCGAAAAATCTAAGTTTCTACATGACTTTCTGATTTACGGGTGGCAACTGTGGCCTGCAATGTAAACGAAATTGTATAACCCACAGATTTTTCTGAAATGATCCTGTGCCTCCGTGGTTTACCAATCAAATTCTCATTGCTTTTTAAAACAATAGAAGCCGTAAGTATATGAGTACTCGGAATCAGAAGAATGATTTTTAGTCTAATGGTTGTTAAAATTACAGAACATTATCCGTATGCCCCAGTAATTCAGTTGTGGAGGTGACATTAGGATGATGCTAAAATAACAGGGAGATTTTTCTATATGAGATTTTCCTCTACCTGTTGTAACAATCAATTTATCAAAAGGATCTTTCATGTCTGCTAGATAAACCTTTCGAATGCAATGATGATACCGCAGCCATACTTTTACTTCTTATCATACATCAAAAGAAAGAAAGAAAGAAAGACATCACTGTCCAGCCTGTCCAAATATTATGATCATCATCATGAAGTATCATGTTCACTGTACATAATCCGGCTGACCCAGTTCTTGTGACCATGAAAATGGATCCGTGTACTAATAATTTTCTCTTAGTTCAAATAGTATCATATTGCAAAGGTGAAAATTAGCAATAGTGGCCGCCATATCGGATGACTAAGCCTAGATTCTAACAATGTAGCCGAGATAGCTTTACTACGATCATTAATTTCAAGTCAAAATACATGGTCTTCAAGTCCGATACCAAGTGATCCTCCTGTGTTACTGAACGGTGTGGAGTTGCACAGGGTGTACTCTTTTAAATACCTGGGCTACTTGGTGACAGATGATTTGAAGGACGACGCAGATATGGAGAGGGAGAGCAGAGCATTGTCGGTTCGGGCTAATATGCTGACCCGCCGGTTCTTCCGATGTACAGCGGCAGTCAAAATAACGCGGTTTAAAGCATATTGCATCTCGCTGTACTCGAGAAGCCTGTGGTTCAGCTACACCCGAAAGGCCTACAATGCTCTGCGGCTCTAGTATAACAACGCATTTAGAGTGCTGTTGCGTCTGCCTCGGTTCTGTAGCGCGCCGTCTATGTTCGCTAAGGCACGAACCGACTCCTTCAATGCTGTACGGCGTAAGAGAGTGGCGTTGCTGCTAAACAGACTCCGTCGCAACCCTAACAGCATTCTACGCGCTATAGCCGGGAGACATGACAGCCCGTTGGTGAGGTCACTTGTCACCTGTACATTGTCGGTGTTATTAGTTAAGTACTAACATAGGTTAAGACTATTGTTACTAACCCAATGGATCTCTGTTATCTTAATAAATAAAAATAAATAATAATAATAGTTAATTATAATTATGACTACGGCTAGTGAGATGACGATTAATAAAGAATGTGGAAAAAGAAGACAATGCTGCACCGACCCCAAATAAATTCAGATAAGGGCAGGAGAATAATGATGATGACTAATTATACTGTGTAGCCAATGGCCTGATGGCTATAACAGCTGGTAGACCTAAGAAAATATATAATCATGGTCGGGTTTAAAAAAAGAGGCAGACTAAAGAAAAGTGGATGGATTGAGAGAAAGATAAAAGGGAATGTAGGAAGTAAACACCGAGATGATGGCGGATAGAGAAAGTAACATAGGTATGTACAGACGCCAGCACATCAAGCTACCCGAAAATGTCAAATTTTCCCAATCAACTTAGAACCTTAAGCTGTAGCGATAAAGTTGAAAATCTATTAAAGAAATTTGACAGATTGTAGTAGCTTGGTGTGCTAGCGTCTGTACTAACTGACAAATAAATTGTTACAATTATGGGCAAAAACAATAAGAATAGAATAGAATACTCTTTATTATGTACACCATATAAATTACCTACATACATAAATATATAGAAACTACAACGGGTGACACAATGGGCGGTCTTATCGCTAAGAGCGATCTTTTAAAGACACTGTATTACCTGGACAATAAACTATTTTCTATTTTTGTAGTATATCAGCATTCCAATAGGCTTTTACGGTATATCTACGTTTCTAAAACAATTATCTCAGAATAAGACAGCAAGTCTTTTATAAAAAAAAAAGAACTTTCAAATGTCTTGAAACCGGTTTTAAACGTGATAACTGCGTAGAATTCTAATGGTGACACGGTTTTTATGAATTTATTACCATTTCGGGCTACATTATTGTGTTGGTATGAGAAAATATCTTACATACATTGAATCATGGTAAGTGTGCAAGTCTTTTCTCTTCTTTTTGATATTTTACCTTTTTGTACCTTTTGTTTATGCTTTTTCTACCTTTTGGTTTTTACTTTTGATTGGCATATTATATGCTTTGTTTTTACTACCAAAGCAGCGCCTTTTAATTTGGTAGTAATATGCGATTCAAATTTACCGCGTGGTACATGGCCCAAAGGCCGAGTCACGAGGTTGTTTCCCGGCACAGATGAAGTAGTGCGGGTGACCAATGTTACCACTGTGGCCTACGTTCAGGAGGCCTCTCCAAAAGCTGAATTTTCATAAAAAAAGGGGAGAATGTGCAAGTCTTTTCTCTTCTTTTTGATATTTTACTTTTTTGTACCTTTTGTTTATGCTTTTTGTACCTTTTGGTTTTTACTTTTGATTGACCTTTTGATTACCCAGTAACTGGGTTGTGGAGGTCAGATAGGCAGTCGTTCCATGTAAAATACTGGTATTCAGCTGCATCCGCTTAGACTGGAAGCCGACCCCAACATAGTTGGGAAAAGGCTAGGCAGATGTCATCATCCATGTTACCTCATCATTGAGGTAGGTAACATAAGAAAAATAAAAAAGTATTTTGTTAAAAATGAGCTCTTTCCTGAAGTTTGCCGTATGTCATTACTTCCCAGAATTTGATCCTTATTAGGGACAGTATCGAATGGTGTAATAATGCAGTGTGTGTTTTTTTTTTTCAAAATCAACAGGTTCGATTCCTGGCTAGAAATATTGATTTTTCAAAAATCCAATGATGCAGTTTTAGTTTTCATCAAAATCGAGCCCGCGACTCCTTTGAGTACTTTTCGCTATTCCTCACAGTTTAGAATTTGGCCATCCACGCCCACTTGAAAAATTCACCCTGTATACTTTGTTTTTACTACCAAATCAGCGCCTTTTAATTTGGTAGTTAATAGTAAGTATACTCATCATACTCGTTGTTCTCCTGTCCATAAGTATCCCAATTTATTCGGGGTCGGCGCAACATATCTTTTTCTTCCATACTTCTCTATTAGTCGTCATCTCGGTAGTCACCCCCTCTCTAACCATATCATCATTCACACAGTCTTTCCATCTTTTCTTTGATCTTCCCCTACTCTTATAGCTATCGACATTCATACCCACAACTCTCCTCGCGACATTTTGGATGGGAAATCATCAAATTACCCCTTCCGCTGTGGGTGGAGCGGAAGGGAGTGTCAGACTCATACTGACTAAAACCCATCAGTGTTCCTTCCTTAGCCCTTTGTGTTCCGGGGTAGCGGTAACCCTTTCTCCGTCCTCATGCCCATACCATGTGACAGGCCTACACTCTCTTCCCATACCTGTTTACACTCTAATTATAATCGTGGAAATACGGAAAAGAAACGACCAATTGGAACCGTCCACCAAGCTTCTGACGTTTCATAAGTGCCCATGTAGGTTTATCCATACTAATATTATAAAGTCGAAAGTAACTCTGTCTGTCTGCCTGTATGTTACCTTTTCACGCCTAAACCGCTGAACCGATTTAGATGAAATTTGGTATAGAGATAGCTTGAGTCCCAGGAAAGGACATAGGATAGTTTTTATCCCGATATTCCCACGGGATCGAAACTTATGCGGGTGAAACCGCGGGGCGCAGCTAGTGTGAAATAAAATATTTTGATTTTTAAATTTGAACGGAGCCAAACGATTTCCTTTCAACGCCCAATATCCCACAAGATTTCGCCACTTCAAACAAAGCCAATTAACCGATACGAATCGATATCAGAATCGAATTATAGCGATTATTGATGCACATAATATCTATCGTTCAAACGCATCGTGCTAACACGACAATTACGACGACCACTTTAGATTGACACCTTTAATAATATTTATTTATTTCTTACCACAAATTACAGATTAAGTGACGTTACTTGTCAAAGCAAAAGCAATCATGTGCATATTTCATTAAAGTGTCTTTTTCTAAACATAACTTGTTAGCTACTTTAGGCTGTGTTTTTCAAAAATTCTATAAACTTGTTTAGATAAATGATTAAGTCGAAGCAGTTTTTAATTTTATTCATACTGTTAGTTTTTCTTACAAACATTTTTCATGATTTTCTTACCGGGTTTGTTTACAAAAATGGACAACTTAAAAGAAACACACTATACATTGACAAAAGTTCCTCATTTCACCGCGTTCCAATTTACACTGGTTGAATTGTATCATCGCGTATGATATTTTCTATCACAACCCAAGAAGCATCTTCACTTTTTAGAATGTTTTTTCTGCTGACAATCGAGTAACTTACAAGTCTTTCAAATTAATTTGATGTATTTATTAAACACCGTCTCAAGTTACGTCGGTCCAATGAATTGTTTACGACTTGATAGAACATCGAGATTTCCTTATTATATTTAAGTTTAACGGCTTGGTACGTGATGATGGGAAGAGACCAGACGGCATGACGTTGATACCTTGGAAGGTGGGTAGGCCTCTGGAGTGGGACGCAACATGTGTCGATACCCTTGCGCCATCTCATGTTCCTAGCACGGCGGGTTGTGCTGGCGCCACTGCTGCGGCTGCTGAGACCCTCAAGCGGCGCAAATACTGTAACCTTATGGGCAACTACAGCTTTGAGCCGTTTGGGGTCGAAACGCTCGTGTCATGGGGCCCGAGCGCGCGTCTCCTTTTTAAGGAAATTTCTCGCCGGCTGGTCTATACTTCACGTGACCAGAGGGCAGGGTCGTTCTTTGGCCAAAGAATTAGTATTGCCATTCAACAGGGCAATGCTGCCAGTCTTCTGGGCACGTTTCCGGATGACAGCGATGCAGACGAATACTTCGACGTCTAAGAGTCCTTTGTTTTTTTATTTATTTATTTGTATTGTAAGTTAGTCATTTATTTTAGTATCTAGTGTATATAGTTTAATATGAATATATTGCAAAAAAATTAACTTTTGAAACTCTTTATAATTGACTTTTCACGCAGTAACTGTTCTTAATGCCTGGATAAAGATTAACCCTACATCCTAAACCTTAACTAGGATTTATTTCGCAGATTTGCCTTTAATTTAACTTATTTTCTTGGGCTAAGATGCCTACCTATAACATAAATTAAAAATTGTTATGGCGCCGATTCCCTTATTCACAAACTAAACTAAATTTAAGTTCAGTGCATCTTATGCTTTCTATTTCATCAAGAAAAGGACAGATCCCGATCCCGATCCTTACGTGATGTGACCAAGATTAAGTCTGAACTTTAAAAGAGGCCCCCGACCCCGTAGACCGACCCCGACCCCGGACCCCGGAGACCCCGGAGTTTGTTTCGCCACTTCTTCTCCAGAGGATACAAAAATAGGAAATGTCGACTCCATCACACTGATATTATAAAGGCGAAAGTTTGTGTTTGTGTGTTTGTATGTTTGTTACTTTTTCACGCTCAAACGACTGCATCAATTTTGATAAAATTATTAATATATAGGTGGCTGACACCCTGGATTAACACAAAGGCTACTTTTTATCCCGATATTCCCACGGCATTTACACTTATGCGGGTGAAACCGCGGGGCGCAGCTAGTCAAGCGTATTTTTTTTTGTATGATTTAATTGTAAAAGTGATTTAGATACCCTATTTACAGAATAAACAATTTCATTTCATTTCTTAGCATCTAAACTTGTAACTAAAGCAACTATGCCTTTTGGCCTCGTATAGGAGTTTCAGTTTCATTTTTCTTTTTGTTACTTTTTTTTTATATAACTTGGTTTTTTATTTTTTACTGTGTTTAGTTTAGTTTGTGATCTTCCTGTACGAGTCGCAATAAATACTTTTTCTTTCTTTTTTTCTTTCTATGACAGCTCATTTCCGAATGCTACTGGTAATAGGTTCAATTCCACCCTGTCCTATTATTGCCAAACACGACGCTTTTAGCTATTTAGTTTATTTTTTGTTAATATACCGTCTTATTTGTGTAGATTAAAGAATGTTTCTTTCTACTTTTTTTTCTTGTATGCGAGACTAGCTTCTAAAAAATTATAAAAACTTAACATAAAATAATTATATGTACAGGGTGTTACGGAAAGGGTATATCAATACAAACGGGTTGAAGAGTGTATCTGGTCTAGAATCTCTGTACAAAATTTCAGCTCAAAAACAGTAACTTTGAAAATGCTTAATATTTTTTTATTTCGATAGTTTATTAAATTGAAATCATAACAAACGTGCCACCGCACTACGAGTGTCATTATCCATTATCTGTAGTGTATCTGTGCGCCTAGTACACGCACATCACGCCGCCGCGCGCCAGTGCAGCGCCGTGCGCTGTGATGTCGAAATAAAAAAATATTAAGCATTTTCAAAGTTAATGCTTTTGAGCTGAAATTTTGTACAGAGATTCTAGACCAGATACACTCTTCAACCCGTTTGTATTGATATACCCTTTCCGTAACAGCTGTATAATACGATACTTGGCAATACATTTACTTCCCATTTTAGTGAAAGAATTTTCTAGTACATTTTCTATGTAGTGTTTAAATTTTCTAGTAGACTAGAATATTTAACCCTAATAAGGTATTTACTTGGAGACCTAACGGTGTGTACAGTTGCATTCCTGATCTAAATAAAACAAGCTTTTTCTCGCAACTAAGGTACAGACGCCAGCACATCAAGCTGCCTGAAACTGTCAAACTTTCCTAATCAACTTTGAACCTTATAATTTGGCGATAAAGTTGAAAATCTATTAAAGAAATTTGACAGATTGTAGTAGCTTCATGTGCCTGGCGTCTGTACTAATCGATCTACTAATGGTCTTACCGTTGTCAATAGATAAAAAATCACAAGCATTGTTTGCACTAGTAAAATAATTAGAGAGGTCAATAACTGAGACAAATAGTGCACTTAAAAATTATTGTATTATACTAACCAGAAAATAAAAATTAATAGATATATTAATAATAAATAAGTTTTCAAAACTTTTATTTTTCAAAACTTTCTGGAAAAAAAAAGAAATCTAAGGTGTCTATAATTTTTAAATTAAAAAACGCATACAAAAAATCATAGGAACCTTATAAAGAATCTATTTTTTTTTAGACAGAAAAATAAATTTGGTACACTTACCGTCAAAACTATATAACACAAAACATCAGCTAACTGCATTATCACAACACTGATACTTTGCGCTGACAGTACTAATACGAACGCTGCATGCGTCTGAGTCGAAAGCCCGTCAAAGAATGGCTGAACGACGTCGGATTACTGTCGAGTATCCATCTGTGACGAATTCCATAGAGATGATGAAACCGCATTTGTTTTTTTTTTACTTTTTAGTTTCGTATTAGAGTGACCTCATATTTCGTTAGGGACAATAGTTTGCTTTGTATAGGGCTAACTCTATACAAAGCAAACTATTGAGGCTCTAAAGCTGTCATAGGTTAATTGAATTAGGAGGGAGTATGTTTGTTGACAGCAGTCCAACGGTAACCATAATTATAGTGTTTTGTTTTTCTCCGTGAAAAATAAAATATGCTGTTTGACCGTGGAGGTTTTGCACTTTTATAGGAAACAAGTGATTTTTTTTTTAATAACTGACGAAAAATTTGAACGCAGGGGTCCAGAATCATGTACTGAATCCATGGTACCAGGTGTGCGTTGATATCACTACCGGCTTGTATAAGTAGACCGTCACAGAAGACAGAGTCGAGACTTCTTGTCGCGTATTCCGCAGAGCCTAAAGACTAGTTTTCAATGAGTGCGTCCTGCCTGTTATGACTTACGGAGCCGAAACCTGGACACTCACGGTATGGCTGGTCCATAAATTCAAGGTCGCTCAGCAAGCTATGAAACGAGCTGTGCTTGGGATCTCTCTGAAGGATAGAACCCGGAATGAGGTGCAGCAGAAAACCAAAGTTGTATATCTATACAACCCAATCAATCTATATAGCCTTGGCTTTGGTTTGGCTTTGGTTTTTTGTTTTTTTTTTTGGTGGTCTTTTGGTTTTAGTGTCGGTGCCGGTCATATAAGCTGTAGATCCGATGAACGTTGGGGTAGACGTGTTCTTGAGTGGAGACCGCGTAAAATAGCACGTTCTCAGGCTAGTTGGAGCGGCGATCTGCCCGTCTGTAGGCGTTCAGCTCGTCCGCCATTTTCTCTTCGGTCTGCCTTGATGTCGCTGTACGTTTTCTGGGAATGGAAGTAGATTTGGCTCATGACTCGTTCGACATGCGGCATACATGTCCGGCTCAGTGGGTGACGTCGGCGATTTGTGTTTTGGAGCGCAGCACTGTGTTTATAGCACGGTCCGGTTAACTCTTCCCTTTATTAAGTGAATACTCACCAAAGGGAATTTTTAACATGTTCACCTTTATTTTTATTATCACAGCAGAATGGTCTTAATTACTATGCTTCTTGATATGCGTTAAGTCCTTAGTTAAAAGGAAAATTGCCATAACCGTACAACAATCAGAAATGGCAGTGGATGCAGGTGGCCACTGTTCTCCTACTAAGTAATAATCCAGGATCTTCTCTTCTGTACAAAAAAATACATGTATCTAAGATTTTTACCTATCACCATAGGAAAAAGGTATGAGTTTATGTTTATGAGTAAAAAATAAAACGCAAAGAATTTACAATTATTGCGGGTGAGTCAACAACTCTATAACATTCCACATAAAATGAACGCAGGCGCAACTCTCACATCGACTTTGTTTATTTATTATCTTTATAAACACTGTCTTTGAATGCAACAGTTCAAATAGAATTAATTTGATTGTTCTGAATTGAATTTGTTGGTTGATATGTTTGTGCCTGCATTGTTCCATTGTTTTTAAATATTTTGACACCAGCCTAGTATTTTCGCACCGTAGGGCATAAGCCACTTTTCAGGGTTAGTACTGAAATCCCCCGTTCTTGTTTCCCCCCGAAATCCATATACCAATATTATAAATGCGAAAGTGTGTCTGTCTGTTGTGGTATTTTGCTACAGCAAAGCCACACTTATAGCATTGTTTTGTCCAATCCAATACCTAAGTCTGTTTTACAATCCTATGACACTCATTTACTCACTTTTTGTACATTGTTATTACCATTGTAAAACAAACCTTTAGTTACCTTTGATCGTTTTTACATACAAATCTGTATTTTATATCTACTACATATTAATTTCTCCTGTTATAATAATCTTAAGATATTTTTATTGATTTTTCATATTTTGTCATATCCATCAAATTGCTGTTATTATTATTATTATGAGCCTGTATTGTCCCACTGCAGGGCATAGGCCTCCCTTCCCTCTTTCCACTTTTCCCGGTCTACTGCGATTGTGGGCCAATCCTTTAAGAAGGAGTCCAGCTCATCCCGCCATCTCTTTCTGGGCCTGCCGCGCAGTCGTTTCCTGCCATTGGGGATCCACTGAGTGGTGGCTTTTGCATATTGCTTCTCCGACATGCGACAGATATGGCCAGCCCAGTTCTACTTTAATCCAGCAGCTGTGCGGCCAGCGTTCGCTATTTGTGTTTTGGAACGAAGTATAGAGTTCTTAATGCGGTCAGTGAGTTTGACACCTAGTATACTTCGTTCCATAGCCCGTTGGCAGAGTCCAAATGCGGACTTTTGACGCTTTGTAAGAGACCATGTTTGCGCTCCGTAGGTGAGGGTGGGAAGAATGCACATGTCCATGAGCTTTCGCTTTAAATTGCTGTTAGTTTTACTTTTCTATAGAGCTTACTGGTTAATCTGTCGAGCTCCGCTAATGAGACACAAATGATTTTCTATTGTTTCGTCGCCAATAGGCTACGCGCTGTGCTTGACCAAGAAAACGTGTTGCGCCGGCCCCAAGTAACATGGAATAAGGGCAGGAAGATGATGATGAGAGCTTACTTGTTTAAGTCAGTTCTTTACTACAGGGTGAAATTAAATTCATGGGCATCCTTTTAAGGGGTCATTGTACTCATCTTTATGAACAACTTTTAGGTTCCCTATCCATTTGCATAAAATTTTAAGACCTAATATAACTTAGCATAATTTTGTTTGGCATAATTATATTTTCGCATAATATAATTACGCATAACAGCTTACGCATAATTTTTTTAAGCATAATTTCTCTAATCATAATAATGATTAAGCATAATATTGTAAAGCATAAATTTATTAAGCATAAAGTTCTAAAGCATAACTTTTTTAAGCATAATATCCTAAAGCATAAATTTATTTACGCATAATGATATTAAAACATATTTTTATTTTTTCTCTGTAGGAAGCATGAAGCAAGCAAGCATACAGCATGCAAGCAAGCATGCAGCAAACAAGCAAGCATGCAGCATGCAGCATTCAAGCGCTCGCTCTTGCATCCTATGTCGACGGAGCCCCGCTTCGCGGGGCCCCTATTTCTGTGTAAAGGGTTTAAAGTAACCTAACCAAACCGAACCTCGGGGTGCCCATCGCTCGCTCTTGCATCCTATGTCGACGGAGCCCCGCTTCGCGGGGCCCCTATTTCTGTGTAAAGGGTTTAAAGTAACCTAACCAAACCGAACCTCGGAGTGCCCTTCGCTCGCTCTTGCATCCTACGTCGTCTATTGCGTTCGTTGAGTTCGGGTGCGGTAATGGTAACGGAAATAATTCGGAGTATTGAAAATCGGAATGTCGTTTTTCGGACCGCGAACCCATCGAGCATTTGATTCTTCGAATATATGAAAATCGAAAAACAAACAAGTCGCATTTATGACTTTCGGTAAAATAAATTTCGTGATTTTTAATAATAGACATTATGATTCTTAGGTATTATGAAATTCGAACTTTTGAAAATCGGAACATCGAAATTCGGAATAAAATATTTCGGAGTATTTGGGTGTTCCCGTTTCAATCAGTTAACTTCTATCTGAGGAATAACCGCCATATTTATTTCTCATAATAGAAGTTAACTGATTGACATATTCTTTTATACAAAACCTGTCAAAACATCTAATATATTCTTCAGATAAAAGTTATCTCGCGATTGAAAAATCGTTTAAGTTACATAATGTTATGTATAAATTATATTAATTGTATGCCTAAATATTATTATGCTAATAGTCATTAGGCCTACTAACGTTATGCTAATAGTCATTAGGCCTACTAACGTTATGCGAATCAAATTTATGCCAAAACAAATTAGTCTTTAAGATGATTATGCCAACATAAAATGTATGCCTAAAAAAATTATGCCGAAGTATTATTATGCCAAAACAAATTGTGCCAAAATCGTTATGCCGAAGTATATTAGGACAAAGAACATTATGCGAAAAGAAGGGATCCCCACCTTTTACTATGGGACTAAACCTAAAATCTTGAAAAAAAAAACAGCTTTTCCTTGCATTTATGTTCACATAACTCGTCAAAATGTAGGGAAGAGCTGATTTTTTTTCGCGATTTCAGGTTTCGTCCCATAGTAAAAGTTGTACATAATGACGATTACAATGACCTCTTAAAAGGATGCCTATGAATCCAATTTCACCCTCTATATTTTAAGGTCAGGTTCTGGTAGTCAATACTTTTAAATAATTTTTGAAATTTTTAAAATGTTTCCTCTGGAATATTGACCCAGGACTATAAAAGGGGCCGTCTGGCTTAACCAGCAGTTCAGTCGAGATCACAGAGTACTTTTTGATAGGTAGAGATTCAGACCCATCAAAGTCTTTGAAGTTCAGTCGAGTTCTAAGAAAGTTAGATCGAGTTCTGAGTACAGTCGGAGTTCGGGAAGTCTACATTCGCCTCTTCTTTTACGTTTTGGGAAGTGCCCTACACTCTTGGGGGGAGCTCGACGAGCGACCTTTTTCACCACCATTTCATCAATTTACGTAGCTTTTGGAAGTTAAAAAGAAACACGAGGACAAAGTCGCGGACAGACGCTAAAATTAATAATAAAAGGATGAACGAATGCTACAGTCATCCTTTAGTAATTTATTTTACTAACGATTACTTTACTAAACAGTATCAGAAAATGTACAGTTTTATCTCAAACAATTATCGAATTCCTGGGAAGAAATACTAAGATAGAGGTGACCACACAACAGTATGTTTTTGAATTAGTAAAAACTGGTTTGTTGATATTAATTTTTATTCATATTTGACATCACGGTTCACTAATGTTTCACCAAAACTCCATTTCCGGTTCCGGGTAGCCTACTAAAAATAATCTCTTTTTTTTCTATTAGCGCAAGTCGATGAAAGAATGAGTCTCATTTTCAGGAAATTGCGTAATAATAAGTCAATATGTAAAACGTTTTTATCCCAAACGTTTTTTTATGAGACAAAATCAATAAAAAATGAATTGTTTGTTAAATAAGAGGTTATTAAACAAAAGTTTATCGGGTAATTATTTTGTAAAGTGAATGTTTTGGCAAACTTTTTGTTGTATAATGATGAAATGACAAATCATGTTTTTGCCAATCGTTGCTTGTCAAGTGTAAATAATTTTTTGGTGAACTGACAGGGCACCTGACATCACTTAGCTAGGCATTGACTGCCATCGCGGTCACCGGTGACCGCGACTTGCGTTCCCATTGAGGGACCACATTTGAATTTTGAGCTTTTGAATGCGTCAGCCTTTAGTAAAAGTTCTCAAACAATTGTAAATTCAGCCTTTAATTTGTAAAAGTAGCCACTCAAAAGTTACAATCGATTAAAGGTGGTCCCTCAGTCGTGACTGACAGGCATCCCTATCTCAAAACCTAGTTAAAATTTGCAACTGATATAAATTACTACTCTTAGTAAAAGATTTGTAAAACTAATTTATCTGAATATCAACCCTTCCTGTTCAAGGAATAAAAAAGAACTAGCATGCGGAAGGTGGTCCCTCAACCGATCACCATACGTTCACCTTGAGTGGAGACCACAATGGAATTTGAAATTTACCTATGGGTCTAGCGTTAGTAAAAGTACTTGAACGATTGTATATTCAACCTCTAGTTTGTAAAAGAAGCTATTCAAAAGTTACAATCGATTTAAGGTGGTCCCTCAATTAAAACGTTAATCATAAGAAAAATCAATTTACGTAGCATTCGGGGGTTAAATAGGCGAATGCTACAGTCTATCCTTTAGTAGTTAGTATTTTTTACTAAGGATTACTTTTCTAAACAGTATCAAAAAATGTACCGTTTTATTTCAAATAATAATCAAATTCCTGGGAAGAAATACTAAGATAGAGGTGACCACACAGCAGGATTTTTATTAAGTAAAAACTAGTGAGTGTTTGTTGATATTAATTTTTATTAATATTTGGCATCACTTAGCTAAATAAAAACACAAAGAAAATAATGCTTATGATAATAAAAACGAAAAAAAAAATTTTACCCTGCACTGAAACTGTAACTCTGAATTTTTTAACCGACTTCAAAAAAGGAGGTTCTGTATTCGACCCGTATGTATGTGTGTTTGTATGTCCGCGATTTTCTCAAAAACTAAAACTGATTTTGATAATTCTTTTACTAAAGTGATCTACATACTTTCAGGAAGGTTTTAGTATATAATACATTAGGTAATTATTCTTATGTACGAAGTTATATGCATAAATGCAGCATTTCTATGCGAATTTTGATTATTCTTCTAGTCGGTGTCTTCAATTCTTCAGTGCACTAGTGCTTATTGAATTTGTGTGGGGTAGGTACAACTAAAAAGTGAAAACTAAAAACTTTTTAACAAAAAAAAAAAAAACCGACTTCAGAAAAATACACTACAAAGTGATAAATAACTTCAATTTCGGAAGTCGGTGTCAAAAAATGTAAATGCAGAACCAACGACACCGACTTCCGAAATTAAAGTTATTTATCACTTTGTAGTGTTTTTTTTTTTTGAAGTCGGTTGTTTTTTTTGTAAAAAGGTTTTTACATCAAACATTACTACTAATGAGTCAGTAGCAAAGTGTATGTATACAAATTTGTTCGTGTAGAGGACTGTCATCAAATTTAAAGCGTAAGTCGTCGTAAGAACGTATGCTCTCATTAAAGAAGTCGAGACATCTGTAATGGCCGAGCTCACTGGCGCTAGCTCCGGAAATAAATTCAATAGCCCCAACTAATTTGTAGAAATTTTGTTTGACTTTGATCGTTCGAGGTATTTCGCTAATCGGTCCTTTAGGTGTGTCGTTTAAATCGAAAGATATAAAATCTGTAAGCTCATATTCGTACGTCACTTGATTATTACACAATGTACATTCTTTAATTTCGTCACGAATTAAAATGGCTTCTTCCAAAATACTAATGCCAATTATTTTAATAAGCTGAATGTTCAAACTGATAAATGTATATCTTTTTAAAATGTTTTCTGTTTGACACCATGCATTGCTACACAGTTTGGAGAATTTGACACTAAAAAAAATCTTATTAATAACTTTTTCGAAAACGGTAGATACATTACATTCGCAACTGTAAGTAACGACGTCTCTGATTTTATTCTTTTTATTACAAGCTTGGGAAATTATTTGTGCTCTCAGGATGTAAATATCATCTATCTTGTAATTCTTGTCATTCAAGCCTTTAATATACATTAAAATTATGTCATCACCAACATTAGCCTCAAATATATTATGTAGATCGAAAATGTACATGTTTGTCAAATTTAAAGCAAAGTCATGTAACAGAAATAAAGGAAAAAATCCGAAAACCGTATATTTGTAGTTATATTAAAAAAAAACCGTGATAGACTATTTACATACGTACAACTTTGTACGGAATACTCGGTGCACAAGTCCGACATATCCGGATTTTTTTAATTATTTGCGGCTTGAGTTACTAGTCATTGAACCAATGTTTTTTAAGTATGTTCACGTAGGTACGCGACGCGCATATTTTATTTTTATTAAAAATTATTATCAACAGTCCCTATAAAAACCTTGCTGTGTGGTCACCTCTATCTTAGTATTTCTTCCCAGGAATTTGATTATTATTTGAAATAAAACGGTACATTTTTTGATACTGTTTAGAAAAGTAATCCTTAGTAAAAAAATACTACTTAAGGATAGACTGTAGCATTCGTCTATTTAACCTCCGAATGCTACGTAAATTGATTTTTCTTATGATTAACGTTTCAATTGAGGGACCACCTTAAATCGATTGTAACTTTTGAATAGCTTCTTTTACAAACTAGAGGTTGAATATACAATCGTTCAAGTACTTTTACTAACGCTAGACCCATATGTAAATTTCAAATTCCATTGTGGTCTCCACTCAAGGTGAACATATGGTGATCGGTCGAGGGACCACCTTCCGCATGCTAGTTCTTTTTTATTCCTTGAACAGGAAGGGTTGATATTCAGATAAATTAGTTTTACAAATCTTTTACTAAGAGTAGTAATTTATAGCAGTTGCAAATTTTAACTAGGTTTTGAGATAGGGATGCCTGTCAGTCACGACTGAGGGACCACCTTTAATCGATTGTAACTTTTGAGTGGCTACTTTTACAAATTAAAGGCTGAATTTACAATTGTTTGAGAACTTTTACTAAAGGCTGACGCATTCAAAAGCTCAAAATTCAAATGTGGTCCCTCAATGGGAATGCAAGTGTGACCGCGAACAATAGATTTTCTATTGTGTCTGTTGTCTGGCAGTCAACATCAACACAAAAATAAAATAATGCTTACCTATGATAAAAAAAAAACTAACAAAAGGAGAACGAGTAAGACCGTACCCAGAGACCAAGTTAATTGTAGCATTATGGACTATGTCGGTATTTGTTGACCTCATATAGTAGTTTAATTAATCCTAAGACAGCATGTCTGAATTCACTTGGAGAAAAAAGATATTTAAGGAAGTTAAATTGGTTTGAGAAGACCGTACCCAGAGACCAAGTTAATTGTAGCATTATGGACTATGTCGGTATTTGTTGACCTCATATAGTAGTTTAATTAATCCTAAGACAGCATGTCTGAATTCACTTGGAGAAAAAAGATTGTTAAGGAAGTTAAATTGGTTTGAGAAGACGGTACCTACCCAGAGACAAGGTTAATTGTAGCATTATGAACTATGTCGGTATTTGTTGACCTCATGGAGTAGTTTAATTAATCCTAAGACAGCATGTCTGAATTCACTTGGAGAAAAAAGATATTTAAGGAAGTTAAATTGGTTTTGAGAAGACCGTACCCAGAGACAAGGTTAATTGTAGCATTATGAACTATGTCGGTATTTGTTGACCTCATGGAGTAGTTTAATTAATCCTAAGACAGCATGTCTGAATTCACTTGGAGAAAAAAGATATTTAAGGAAGTTAAATTGGTTTGAGAAGACCGTACCCAGAGACCAAGTTAATTGTAGCATTATGGACTATGTCGGTATTTGTTGACCTCATATAGTAGTTTAATTAATCCTAAGACAGCATGTCTGAATTCACTTGGAGAAAAAAGATATTTAAGGAAGTTAAATTGGTTTGAGAAGACCGTACCCAGAGACCAAGTTAATTGTAGCATTATGGACTATGTCGGTATTTGTTGACCTCATATAGTAGTTTAATTAATCCTAAGACAGCATGTCTGAATTCACTTGGAGAAAAAAGATATTTAAGGAAGTTAAATTGGTTTGAGAAGACCGTACCCAGAGACCAAGTTAATTGTAGCATTATGGACTATGTCGGTATTTGTTGACCTCATATAGTAGTTTAATTAATCCTAAGACAGCATGTCTGAATTCACTTGGAGAAAAAAGATTGTTAAGGAAGTTAAATTGGTTTGAGAAGACGGTACCTACCCAGAGACAAGGTTAATTGTAGCATTATGAACTATGTCGGTATTTGTTGACCTCATGGAGTAGTTTAATTAATCCTAAGACAGCATGTCTGAATTCACTTGGAGAAAAAAGATATTTAAGGAAGTTAAATTGGTTTTGAGAAGACCGTACCCAGAGACAAGGTTAATTGTAGCATTATGAACTATGTCGGTATTTGTTGACCTCATGGAGTAGTTTAATTAATCCTAAGACAGCATGTCTGAATTCACTTGGAGAAAAAAGATATTTAAGGAAGTTAAATTGGTTTTGAGAAGACGGTACCTACCCAGAGACAAGGTTAATTGTAGCATTATGAACTATGCAATCATGCAGTGGCGTGCACAGAGATTGCAGACAGGGTATGCACAAAAAAAAACTACATCAATCAACCGTTTGAAAATGTTTCTATTTAGACATACTTCACCAGCAGGTCTTACAGGTATAATTTTCCATTTTTACAATAATATTACTAAATAATAATTACTCGACAGTCAATCACTTGCGCCATGTCTCATATTAGGACTTGGTTCTACGCATACCTCTATAGAGTACCAACATGCCTCTTCGCAAATGCTCGGACACGTATGATTTTGCGAGTTTTAATTGGTATGTGCCTAAACTAAACAAGATAAGTTCCTCCTCGTTGAGGTTAGGAAATGGTACATTGCTTTCTTCCATCGCTGTGAAACGTACCCTTTGGCGGTTGATATTACAGTCCACAACATATTAGTCACCAAACCTGTTGGAAACGTTAATTCTGTCTTTTATTATTTCGACAATGTTGTTAGCGTGTGGATTATTCTACAATGGATCACGGAACGTGTTCAATAAGGCTCCAGCGATTTAGAAAATTAACAGAACTTGATTAAAAATTAATTAAAATTGATTTAGAACTTGTATTGTGTTTTGTTTTTATTTCTTTTTTGTATCTCATTTTATGCTGCATTGTCGGTTGCCAGCAGACATGCTGACTAAGGATTAATTAAACTACTCCATGAGGGCAACGAATACCGACATAGCTCATAATCTCTGCCCCGAATAGCAGAATAGCTATTAAAACATGGGAAAAAATTAACAAATAAAAAAATAAAATAAAGGGGGTACGAAGTTCGCCGGGTCAGCTAGTATTGAATAAGAACCAATATAAGTATGGTAATTACAATAATGAATAAAGATAATGAACTTTCCTATTATTTTATTAAAACAATTTAACTTCCTTAAATATCTTTTTTCTCCAAGTGAATTCAGACATGCTGTCTTAGGATTAATTAAACTACTCCATGAGGTCAACAAATTCCGACATAGTTCATACTGCTACAATTAACCTTGTCTCTGGGTAGGTACCGTCTTCTCAAAACCAATTTTACTTCCTTAAATATCTTTTTTCTCCAAGTGAATTTAGACATGCTGTCTTAGGATTAATTAAACTACTCCATGAGGCCAACAAATACCGACATAGTTCATAATGCTACAATTAACTTGGTCTCTGGGTACGGTCTTCTCAAACCAATTTAACTTCCTTAAATATCTTTTTTCTCCAAGTGAATTCAGACATGCTGTCTTAGGATTAATTAAACTACTCCATGAAGGCAACGAATACCGATATAGCTCATAATGCTACAGTCATCTTCTTTTTTGGGTACGGGGCCCATACAACTTTACCCATTGTTCTTTCTGAATTTTTTTATTCAAACTAATGACAGTAGCAAAGTGTATGTATAAAAATTTGTTCGTTTAGAACTTTCATCTAAAGCGTAAGTCGTCGTAAGAACGTTACCGTCAAAATGGAGGGACCAAGGCTTGGATTTCAAATCAGCTTACATAAAAGTTTCCTTTGTTCCCATTAGTACCACCGAACTGTACCACCGGTGGTACTAACGGGTATGGTTCTCTGAATAAAGACAAGTAACAAACAGTATTTTCTCAATGTGATCTCTTGCTCCATCTATGTATAACATTGAGAACTAAGAACTTTCTGTGGAACACCACTACGTTAGTAGTTCAGTAAGTTGTTACTAGATGGCGCTAATGGTTATGATATACAATTTTGGATGGCGTTATACTGCATTGCCTTCTAATATAAAAATTTTAATTATTATTCAGTTTATCTACAATTTCGAATAATTGTCTTTTTTCTCCGAGTTTTTTTTACCTAGTTTGTTATCGGTTCATCTCTCATTTACATTGTTATAAGTAGGTACTAAGTAGGTATTCAAATCAAGTCATTAGGTAGGGGTTATTTCATGTGTTGATTTTTTTTGTGTTGTCAGTATTTGAAGGTTTGACCATGGTAAGGTAAGGTTTGACTGTGTAAATAAGCTCTATCATCCAGTGTCAATTGACAACATTTCATATTTTTAACCTGCATGTATTATTACGTTATATAAAAGTAAATTCAAATCTAGGGCACCCATATTTTTCGTTTTTCGAAATTATGTACTTTTCATTCATAATTTTAACTTTGAAATTCGGTGTATTCTAAAAAGGCGTAAGTGCCAGATGACGGTAGAATGGCGATATTACCTTTGCTTTATTGTGACCCGTCAAAAAAACTGTTAGATGTCACTTGTCTCAGTCGTTGTTTTGGTTCCGTCATTGGCGTATATTTTTCATTGGGATCCATTTTATTGGCGAAATATCAATCAAAAATTGATAATATTAACAGTAAGCAGCGTGTCGAGTTGATAGGAAAAAATATTGTTGAATTCAATTCAGTTTTTTAGTTGTTTGTTACACTTCTTAGGTGACATTGACATGTCTTGTTTGATATGATGTTTTCAATCAAAGACATTGGAATGCGCAAAGGTAACTACCTCATTCCGCCGTTTATGTGACGTCATCACATGTTTTTTGATTTTTATTTTTTTTTCTCAGAAATTTAGAAATAATAAAATAAAATAAAAATATATTTGAACTCAGGATACGAAAATAAAGAAATAGTATTTTTATTTTAAGGTCGTGTCAGGTTTGAAATGTTGTCAATTCATTCATTGAAAGATCGGGCAGGGAAGTGGCATGAATGTACCTATTAAGTAGGTAAGGTAGTAGATAATAAATAAAAAATCAAGTCAGTGGCATGAAAAATTTATTTGATTTTCTTTTAATTACATTATGTATTACGATATGCTAAAATAAATACAGAAATTGTTCGGATAATTTTATCTTATTTATAATTATGTCCATTTAAATAATTATGAATAATTATAATTAATTCAATAATACACGGTTAAGCTTCTAAACCTAGTTATTTATTTACAATTTAATTAATAAATTAGAGTAAAATTATGGTGATTTTTTTTAATTAATGAAAAAAATGTTGGCTGAACACACGTTTCATTTACTTAAGTATTTCCGTCTGTTTTGACAGTTTTTTGTCCGAGTTGGACATTAAGACACCATTTACAGTAGTTTTTATTCAAAGCTTGCAAAATATAAATTCTAATTGAAGTTTTAAATTTTGTTAGGTAGGACTTTTACCATTTCTGTAGATGGCTACTACAGATGTCCAGTAACCCATGTTTGGGTTCAAAAAAGTATTATTATGTATTATTTTCGTGTTTAATATAATAATGAGCAATAAGTGACATACTGTTTATGACAGTTCAGTTATGAGAAACGTCATAAATATTTTGTTGCCTTAAATGTGACTAAATGATAGAAATTGGCTAATTCGATAATCAATATTTAATTGACGGTACGCCAAAAAAAGTCAGAATAAAGTCGATTCAAAATAATTATAATTCTGTTACAAATAATTATAATTTTAAATCGTCAATATTCAAAGAAAAAATTAAGTGGTCCAAAAGTTTGATATGTAACCGTTATTTGCCTTCTAAATGTGAATTTACAATACTTTTATTATCTTAATTAATATTGGAAATGAAAGTCACACAATGGAAGATTAAATCGATAAGACTCGATACAATACAAAACCTATAGTCGAACGACCCGTATCGACAAAACTATTTTTATAATACAATAAGAAGACGAAATATTTTTTGATTCTGGTTCTGTTGTGAATAACACTGAATTTTAGGCACACAATTACAAAAATAGGTAATTTTATTAATAGGTAGATAGGTACCAGAAAATACAATTCATATCCAATGTTTTTCATACACAATAAAATCTTTATGGAGACTTGAAAAACAGTTTTATTTCTTGAGGATAGTGTTCCTAAAAGTGTGGTACTCATTGTTTTTCAAGTCGAAGTTTGAACGTTTCAAAAATAAGACTCATTAAAAGACATGAATGGGATTTTCAAATAACTTCAGTGAATTAAATCGTAATTATAACGCATCTGTATTATGAGTTTTACCTGCTCATGTCTTTAATTTTACGTTAGTCCATAATTCCATTTTAGCAATAAAATCTAGTATTTTCCACAACATACCATCAAAATTTAAGCTATCTTAAATTCTAAGTCGACGGCGGAAGAGTCATTTGAACGCAAGGTCACCGATGCCGTACCAACGTCGGTCACTGTAGCACAATGAAATATTAAATAAACACTGGCTGAAATTCTTAGTGGTCTTAGAAGTTACTGTGCTTTCTCTGTACAAGTAGTAAAATCAAGAAGCAAATAAATATAACTAGAACATTGTGTGGCTTTAACCAAGAACAAGAAGCATTTTCAGAAGTGGTGGTTGTGAGAGAATACATTAAGTGCCCGATAAACGTATTGAATGATTTCATAAATAAATACTTCATCAACATTTTACTTGACATAATTGATCTCCCAACAGTATTAATAGTGGACAAAATCGGGGTTTTTGTTTTGGGAATTTTATTGATTTGTGAATGTAACTAACGGATGGGATATGCAAATACATTTGCAGGCTAGACAGTACTGGTTAAAAAGTCTGGCAATCTAATCTTTGTTTGACTTCAAATCCTCTTTTATCAATCGATAATAATTCTCGTAAAAAGAGAGTTTCTAAAACCGCCAAAATTTCAGCGTGTACAGTAAAAACTATAGAAGTAGGCATAGTGAAAGGCACGACAAGTGTATTTACAATGCTACGTGGCGTTGGTTCGGCGGTGCTAGCAGTCGACCCTATGCTTGAAGACATAGTACATAAACAAGTACAAAGGGCTAATGATGGACACAGAACATTTTGCTAACGAAGTCTTTGAACAAGTAGGATTAAAGATGGTAGATGATATTGTTAGAAATAAAGTGAACACTGAGATGACGGTTCATAGAATTGTATGGAAGAAGAACAGACACTGCACCGACCCCAAATTAATTGGGATAAGAGCAGGAGAGTAATGAGGTAATGGATAATAAATTGTGTCCAATATAAGCTATAATGTGTACAGAAGACACATAAGGCAATAAACTTGCAATAAAGGTGTAGTTGCTTCTCATAAAATTATTTTGCCAGATGCTCACAAAACTATTCTTGCAACAAAATAGTTAGATAATCTAACTTTTAAAATAAAGAAAAGTGGAAACGGAGAAAGTAATTATGACCATCATTTTGTCATTCAATTTTTTTAAATTTAGCTTCGTATGTAGGCTCATAAAATATTGGGTCGACTGCATCATTGAGTGATATGTGATCATAATATTGCGTGCTTAATATAATGATATGTATTGCATACACATTTCGCTTTGATTTGAAACAGCGAAATTGATATATAAAATAATTTGTACCTTGTTTATACGAGGCTTGCCGCGTAACTTAAAGTACTGTGAAGTGCCTGCAATAATAGTAACACAAGTTATAGTAATGAACATGTAATAGTCAATGTAATTTCAGATTTGGCATCAGTCTATAAGAATTCCTATGATGAAAATGAATTAGTAAATGGTGAAGACATTAATTTCAACTGCAACAATTAAACTAGAAGGCATTTAAGAAAAAAATAAGAGCAACAATAAAATTGATGAATGTCACACATTCAAGTAATCAAGAAATTTTTAAGGTCAATCAAAATACAAAAAGGACTATTATACATTTTCATCTAGTAACCTCTTATAAACAAGGCATTGCATTCAAAACAATCGTCAGAATATTCAAATACAAAATAATTTTTACAAAAATGTAGATAATTTCGTTCGCTCAAGGCTATCAAAGACTCAGAAAACGAACATTTAGAGAAACCTTCACTCAAAGCAAGCTATTCAATATAAAAATAAAAAAATATTTACAAAGTAATCGCTAAACCTATCATTGCGTCGCGTGATTCGTACCATTTATACTACAAATCGACTATCTTTTAATACATTTGGATAAAATTCTCGAATTATAAATATACATCAAGATTCAAGACGTATCTACAAGAAGATACTGGAAGGACCCTGTTTAAGTCTAATAGAAGACCTAAAGACCGATTCGGTCTCACCACTGAGCGAGGTATAAGAAAATTAAGTCTTGGTAACAAAGATTGCAATATTTTTCTATAAAGTATCTACGATCATCTACGTACGAATTTTGAAATAAAACCGAATAGGATGGAACACCCACTACACCCAGTCCAAAAATTCAAAATTTCCAATGATCGGGTATGAAGTCAAAAAATATATAAAGTTAAGTTCATTGAGTGGCTTCAGCGGTATGATAGTGTGATGGATGGTAACGCCAAACCTGAGGAGGAGAGTATTCGACCGGGACCTCTTGAGCCGCCCCTCCAGCGCCCCACATGAGCACCGTCTGGCGCGGCATCTCAGAAGTTTGCGGCTGCTGCATCCGCTCCTGCTCCGAGTTGCTTGACCCCGCAGGACTCGGTCCCGGGACCACAGAAGGCGACCTCCTCTCCTGTCCAGTCACTGGACTCATATACCTCCCAGTACTGTCCACATAGGTATACTCTCTCGAAGGTGGTCGGTGGTACGCTGGCGCCACTTCGTACCCAGGCGGAGGCGCTGGTTCAAGGAAACCATTCGGCGCGTAAGGAGTGTAATGATAAGATAGAGGTTTATATTGATGGAAGAGATTATCTGCTGTTAAAAATCTGTCATCTAGAGGTGGCGGGGCGTAGTGTAAGGTTGGAGCTGGAGGGTACTCTCCGTAAGGAGCTGTGTAGGCGCCATTTAAATTCGTGTAAGCTGCCGCTACTGCGTCCGCTGCTAAGTAATCCACTGGAGGTGGTGCAGGAGTGGTGGGAACTCTTCTCTTATTCCTGCAAGTTGATAGGAAGTCCCGCAGTTGTGTTTTGTATCTCCTGGCTGTTCTCGGAGGAGTTGTGACGTTGGTCTCGCAGCCAGAGAGCTGTTCCGACTCTGAGAAGTAGAGGCTTGTTAGACCAGTGTCGAGATAGCTAACTTTGAAGTCCATCGTTCTTTTCCCGAGTAGGTCTCTGCCTTCTTCCTCCCTGAAATTGATAAAATTAATGTTGAATAATTTATGATGTTTTATGAAAGTACGACACTAATACTTCTGCACATTGGGAAAATCTATTGTGTGGTATAAGAGTCACAAGATCTTTTCATCTTGAGTGAAGATTTTTAAACATAGTTAACTTACATGAGCGGTCGATGTGTGCTGATTACAAAGTCAGGTTTAGAATTCTTGTAGACTAGTCTGGAAGAGGTCTGAAGCCACTGCCACTGACCATCCTTTGTTTGGAAGCGGTAAGCGATCATTCCGGAAGCACCTGTTTTTAATACTGAAACAAAAATCGTTTAATTACTAGGTATGTTTAATAAAATTTATTTGCAGAAATACGGTGACTGAAGAATAAGGAATGTTTGCATAAGGAATAATAATTATAAAACTTGACTACTGAAAAGGATGAAACAAGAAAGTACCTTCCCGTGGTCGCATGCTACCATAGCTTATAATATGTTAGTACAGCGGCATGCGACCACGGGAAGGTACTTTCTTGTTTCATCCTTTTCAGTAGTCGGGTTTTAGTTTTTAAACTTATTTTTTATTTAATTATTTTGGGGCTTATTTTAGTAATATTTATATTTTTGAAATGTGCTAATTAAGCCCTTTCATTAGCTACCGAACACGGCATGATTTTTTTTTATATCATTAATTTATGTCCGCTAGAGGGCACCATGTTCAGCTTATTGTGACGTCATATAGCCTATAACCAGCGGACAATTAAGGCGCTTCCAATGATATCTCTTTTGTCTAATTAGGACGAGCAGTTTAGAAGTTATGAGGGAACAGATGAACATAAAATCATAACCCTCCTTTTTGCTTTGCCGTAGTCGGGTAAAAACTTGTACCATATTTATTTTAATATATTAATAATAAGGAAATATTATAGGACTCGGCTAGCTTGATTATTTAATTACAAACATTTTTATACCCTCTGGCATAACAAAGTTCACTCTTTTTTATCTTTATATGCCATTATTATTGTAGCTATGTTAAACGAATAAATAAATTACTCATGACTTATGAATGATTTTGCTACACAGTGTCGTCGGATGAAAAAATAAGGAAGCATTTAAATTTTTTACTAAGTCCTAAGTAAGAGTATTACCAATCTAGAAATAAAAGTACTTACATTCTTGATGTGCACTTGCGACATAGGCCAAATCGTCGTAATGTACAAGATCATAGCCACCCATATTCGCCAGTTCAGCATCTGTGTAACCTAGCAGCATTTTACCCCTGGAACAAGGAACCGTTGATCAAAATTGTGTTTTAATAAAAATATTTATACAAGGTGCTTATACGAATTGCAACCATGAATGCAGCACATGATTCTAGAACCCTAGCGTAGAAATTATTCAACGGTTTAAAAAAAATAATTAGCTGTTAAATTGAAAAGTGCAGTACCTACGCGGTCAAAATGTATGGAACAGTAATATTTTTTTTAATAACCTTCGACAAATTTCAGCGCTGGGGGTTCGGAATCGAAGTCATGGTAACAGGTTGTGCGTTAATGTCCCTGCCATCCTTATATAAATCAGTTCAAAAACGGACAGAAGATGGCGCTATTGAATATCAGAAAGAGGTTTACAGTAGAATAGTCATGAATAATTATATAATGTAATTATTATAAGAATGCCTTTCAGAAAACCCCAGAGAACAAGAACTAAAGTATTCCTTAATTTATTTAAGAGCTCGTGCTTCCTATGGCATCAATTCAACATTATGTTTAACAGGGCAGAATTCGTTTGAACTCACGATTTCCTTAACCTTAGATAAAAAGCCATTGTCTAAAAATCTATTTTTTGTTATAACGTAGCAGCATTCCCATTAATTAAGCCAACCATTGTTCATATTCGAGTGTCAATTACCAATTTATTATGGTTTATAAAATACTTCTGATCACTGATGATCTTTTATTGTTACTGTTTTTGCTAAAACTAACGTTTCACAAGACCTCGTGGTGGCTTTTAGTTTAACTATTAATTATCTCAAACGAGGTATTGTATGTAGTTCATATGAAGACTAAATACGGTATTTACTTTTTAATTATAGATTAATGTTGTCACACTAAATGTGAAATTACTAAAGACTTCGTGGGAATTTTTTCCTCTTTATGGTTGTATTATAACAATGTCAACATTACTATTTTTAGCTACTAAAGTAAGCGTTTTGGGGAAAAAGAGAAAGTGTGTGTTTTCATCAGTTTATGCAAGCTGGCTGGATACAGTATAGCCAGCTCTGTCGCTGCTGAGTTCTGTAGTGTTTGGCCTCCATCCCTCAGTCATCAGTTCCTCGTCAGCCACCAGCACCACGTGAGGTGATTGTGGAACAAAGAAAAATGTATTTATTTAGTGTATATCAGTGTAAGCTTAAGGCTTCTTTTTGAATTAAGCCATCGGAAGCAACTGGTAGTACTATAGTCATGACGGACGAAAGACTGACTGATGCTGTATCTATAATATTAATAATAAATAGTAACGCAGCAACATTTTTGTAGACTACATTAGTGTTAAGTCACGTGCGATAATGTATTTCTAGCTTTATTCTATTTCTTATGAACATGCTTTCTTACCGTTGATCCATAGAGACTAGAGACAGGTCGAGCTTGTGTTTGCTCTTGAACATGACTTCCTTCTGAGGGATCTCTAGAAGGCTGGGAGGTCCGAAGGGCGCACATATTGCGAACAATGCTAGAGGCGGCTCTTCTGTTTTCTTGTTCTGTCCATGGAGGACTTTGATGCGGCCTCGGATGTCAAGTCTCTGTGGATGGAAAGAGTATAAAATTTGCATGATTAATTAAGTTTGTTTACAGTAATGATTCATTTAGCACTGTTTTCATAAAAGTATGAAGTTAACGATAAGAATAATAGTTAAGTCACGCGATAGATTTTCTATTTCTTATTGTAGATGACTTTTCGTGTATGAAAGTTTTAAATGTCACAATAATGATGATGATTTCATATAATCTTTACTAACGGTATTTTTATAGAGAACGAAAAGCTTAATGCAAAATCTTTCAGTTTAAACCGACATCAAAATAGAAAAAAAGGGTTTCTATTAAGTAACACATTTACCAAGAACACAAGAAAAACTCACCAAGAATCCAGAAGTATTGTCAAGCAAACACCGAAATCTGACAGTGAAGCTCCTTTCCAATAGATGCGCCCTGTCCGGCCTTAGGACATCCTGTAGCGTCAGGTTGCTGACCTCTGGAGGCAGGAAGGAGTTCCACAGTATCTGACGCTGCAACTCCTCCCGGTCTTCGGAGTGGACGAGCTCGTAAACGGACTGGTGGACTATGTCCGACTGGAAATAGACAATGAGAATTTTATTGTAAGGGTTAAAATTACTGTCCATTGTTTCATTTTCAAATAATTGAATCTTCATCACAACTTTAAAGTTAGCAAGAGGAAATTAACAAAGAACTCTTTTTATTTATACTCATTTAACTAAAGATATAAGAAACACATTTGGGCAATCATTTATTTTATTGCTAGGAGTGAAGCCCATTCATACGATGCAAATTTTTTGCCTGTGGCATGGCAAACAGTACAATTGAAACAACAAATGATTTGCACTTTCCAAACACTTTTATTGTTAGGTACATCAATTTATGGTGTGCACACAGACAAGAGCAGTGGTGGCCCAGTGGGAATGGCCCCGACTTACGAGTTGTAGGTCATGGGTTTGAACCTAGGCAGGCGCTTTACTTTGTGTAATTTATTTCATCACCATTGCTCTAAAAAACGGCGAAGGAAAACAAGTGGTCCTAGGACCAAAATTCGAAGACATAATTATGACATCTAGGAACCCGCTTTGGGCCCGCGTGGTGGATTTCGCAGTTCTCACTCCCTGTCACCGAGTGGAGGTCTATATCCCAGCAGTGGGAACGTTATAGGCTAATTATAATTATGTACACAGGCACGAAACTAGCATCGTGTGAATGAAGCTTTTAAATGAAATCAATTAAATCACGCCGTATACATCCCGTTTAACTAATAAGATTCAATAAACCAAAATATAACAAGATAATTAGTTAAAAAATACACGCTTAACAATAGCAAAAAGAGCAAGTCACAATCAAAAGGTAAATCAATAAACCACAGCGAGTGAGCCCTAGAAATCGATTCAAAGCTCAATCATTAAAGAATCATCTGTAACGAAGATGGACGTGTTAATTCCGGACCTTTGACAAACGAATGACTACCTTAACCATCTAAAAATACGTTCTAAAATTATTTAAATGCTTTTATAATTCATTTTACCACACGTCACATAACAAAGGACCGTATAAATAGTGTAGATAATGCAACAGAATATGATGCTAGTACAAAACTAATTGATAATCAATGGGGTTACCCAAGCCACGAACTTCGGCCCCCTCTAAACATATAAATGAATTTGTAAAATATGTATAGGGCTGGTATGAGTAACAACATATTGCGTTGGCATTAAACGTCAAAAGATGATTTGTTGGGTAATTGCTTTTTGTTCTCATTGAGTTGGGGGGTTGCTATGGTACGGAATCATGTTTTGTTGATAGACCTTTGTTTTGGCAATTTTTCGTCGTAGTTTTGTATTGATGAATGATATTATTTTTATGTACGTTTTTTTGGATAATATAGCCGTAATTTGTCTCTAGTTTTTGAAAGGGGGAGATAGAAAGTTTTGATTAACTGTGACTTAACTTTAGGGTCCCATTTTTATCTTGATGAAGCATTTTGATTGAATCGTGATTATTGTTTATGAAATATAAAAAAACAAACTTTTAAATCCATTCGGTATATTATGCTTATGAGTCATAAACGCACGTATTTCTGTAAGAAATAAAGCATTTTTTCTTTCTGTCGTTAAACGTGAAACCATAAAAATTATAAAGGTCAAAGACATAATGTTGACCCGTGAAAGTTCTAGACATCGCATAGTTCAAACAAAAGACAGCCAGTCGCACAAAATTAAAACAATGACTCAATTCAAGAAAACACAAAAATAAAAAAACTCAAACAGCAGAAATTAAAACGTGGAATAAAAATGATCTTGGTAGCAGTCGGAGCCATTTACGATGAAGCTCAGACCATTAGCGATCGATACTGCCCGGCACCCACCTGGCGCGGATTGAAGTTAATGTTGCTATTCAGAACACCCCTCCGAATAAAGATGCATTTGGATTTCGAGTTTGTATTTCGAATTATTTAATGTGAAAGTGTACTTTGGTATTATTGGGTTTGCAGCTTTGGGATAAATGTAAGCTTGGGACTACAAAACAGGAGACTATTATCTGATTCTGTATCTTTACACATACTGAAGCAAATAGGCTTTAGTTTTACAAAGTAGCTTTGTTGATAATAGGACCTTTTACCTACAGGTTTCTAGCAGCCTTATAGCAACTGGGAATTTGAATTTTTGACGTTCAAAAGTGCCTTTTATGTGCCTATTTGAAATAAACGATTTGATTTTGCCTTTCATTTTTTATGTCTATTTCATATTGTTGCATAACATATATTAGGTAGCCGATATCTGTATCCTACGCATTTTTTCTTGGCAAAAAACACAAACTCACATTGCTCTGCGTAAAACAGGGTGGGTGGCAGGGACATCGATGCGCAAAAGATTCTGAACCCTGAGTAGAATGTTTCGTTGGTTAAAAAAAAAAGATTGCTGTTCCATATATTTTAAACGCGTAGGTGTTGTACTTTTCTATAAAATAGATGATATGTTTTGACGACAAATAATTCTACGCTACGTCTAGAATTATGTGCTTAATTCATGGATTCAGTTTGCCACGCTGTATATTCTTATGTTTCCGCCTCATTAAGATTTTTTCAGTTCACAATCAAAACGAATTTCTTTATTACTTCCCACCAAAATAGTTCCCACTTAATTTTTAACAACCTCGGCCTTATCCGTCGCCGAATTTTCACCTAAAATTGTACGCTAATAATCGCATTTAATGTCCACAGTTATATTTACACTGGCAATCTTTACTGCTTATAATCGCCCTCATTTAAGCGTGGCTTACTATGCCACGTGCCACCGTGCCACCATGCCAGGAAGTGGCAAGTACCCGGACCGATTTAATGATTTATAAATCGATTTGCTTTAATCGCGACCCACCCTACGCACTTTGATACGCATGGATTAGGTGGCCAGATGGGGATGTAGGTAGAAAACGAAGTAGGTGTTTGCAGAGTTTGTGCAAGTTGACAGTTAACTAGGCCATCTAATTCGGCCTCTTCAATGGAGGACTTTAAAGACACTTCCATAGAACAGTAGTTCTAAGGAAGTTTCCACACTGACTTCTCTTTCGTTCACATATTTCTACAAATGCTGTGGACAGTTTCTTACTTACTACCAGCAGCAATAATGATAGTTTCCCATGGTTTGTTTGTAAACAATATTGAAAATGCAGGGAGCTTTTATTATCTTCTAAAAGTACTGTTCAATGTTCAAGTTGAAATACAAACAACGCAATACGCAAAGTAGGTATAACATCCCCAATACCATTACAGCCTATACAACCAATCCACTCTGCCCAATAATCTATGCCCCGCTAAAGTAACTCAGGTAACCGAATTACTCGCTCGCTTTGAGCATAAACAAAACAAAGAGGAGAATAGGGGGGTTGGACGTAAAATTTATACGCATACGATCACTGCCAACTGAAAGTTTTATAGCGGGGGTCGAAAGGGGGTCGAAAACCAGGGTTTTTACATTCTAATAGCAATATTTCATCGGGGACTTTATTAGCTGTAATTCGGAGGGCATTTGTTAACGAGCAATTTTAATATGCGACGTAGTTTTTTGTTTTCGTAGATATTTTTTTTGGATGCCGTAGTTATGTTAATTTTTTTTTGTGGTTTGAAAGACATTGGGATATGAAAATGTTTTATTTTTGTCTGATGATGTAGGATGAGTTATTGCTTGAGGAAAACTTGGAATGGGGAGGAAGCTATTAAATTATGGAGATACATAGCTTTTGGAATGTTCCGTCAGTCATTTTATAAATGTGGGGTTTGAACTAATCGTTGAGTTACTCTATATGGTAAATTCTTTAAAACAATGATCCACATGCTTACACATAATTTCAAGGAATTTCACATGACTGCACGACACATGTTTGCACTTGCACTCTCATTCATAATTTATGTAGGTCGGTATGTCTTTAGGTTTTACCGATTAGGTATTTTATTGATTTATCTCCCTTTTAACTATTATTCCCATTGAAATAATGGCCTTCTTATCTGAGGATGACTAGCATACTAGCTAGGGGATCTAGTATGCCAGATTAACACTATAGGTAGAGTATACTTATAAATGATTATCTTAGCTTAGATTTTTGTCTGAGGTTAGGTGTTTAAAAAGTCTCGCATACTATATATAAATATATTCGACCCGTACTAAATTTGCCAAAGATGTAAACAACAATGGCCGCTCGAAATTGAATAAAATCGATATGCAAGAACATTTATTTTAATCTGTCAAGCGCCGCTAATGAGACACAATTGATTTTCTATTGTTTCGTCGCCGATCGGCGAACCGCGACTCTTGACCGGTTAAATAATGATTGTTTTCGTCTAGCTCGGAGAATCTCCGAGCTAACTAGACGAAAACAAATAAATGTTCTTGTATATCGATTTTATTCAATTTCGAGCGCCCATTGTTGTTTACATCTTTGGCAAATATAGAAACGCCGGACTATAGTAATGAGTGCCACAATTTTTTTATTACCAATTATTTTTTGGAAGTGTTATTACATGCGTAGGTACAGCACCAACTCACATAGCAACACATGTACAGACACAAGCACATCAAGCTACCCGAAACTGTTAAATTTTCCCAATCAACTTTGAACCTAATGCTTTAGCGATAAAGTTGAAAATCTATTAAAGAAATTTGACAGATTGTAGTAGTAGCTTGTCTGTACCCAATATTCTTAAGGGGAGGCACCTAAATAACTCACACCGCATTTACTTTAGTCCCCCAAAAAGTACTAAAACGTGAAAATATGTAAATACCCCTGAGATTACAAAGTCATTCGTTGAAACTCCGATAAAAAGTGCCACTGATAACACCACAGTGGCACTAACGGTACTAAGCTTACTTATCGCGGGTTAATTAATATTTTTATAGTACACTTTTATATTTATGAATAATTAAATTTTGGTCCAAGCCTTATCTTATTCTGGCTAAGTGATTAATAAGGCTAATGCGACCTTTCATAAAGAAAATAGGGTAATTTTAACATGGAAATAATGTAATTAATTAAAGTGAATTTGTGGGTAAAAAGTTTCGTGCTATTGAACGGGGAGAATTTTGTTTTTCGCGTGTTGTGTTAACGTGGTGAAATATTTTAAAGTTTAGAACGTCAAATAAATCTACCAATCGTTTGTTAGTGTTAAATATGATTTATTTTCTATAATGAACTGTTATTGGTTATTTGTTATTTTCTGTTGAAAATGTAAACAAATGTGAAAATTTGAAGAGCCACTTACAAAAGTACCTACATTCATTTCAGTATTAGAATAACCGGATATTTTAATTTAGGTAATATATATTTACCTACCTTAAAAAAACATCTGAAAATTCAGGTTAATATCTTTATAACTGTGGAGACTTGTTATTATTAGCAACTTGATAATGGTTGTTGTTACCTATTATTTGTAATTAGTCTGTAAGTAAGCCTTCTTAAAAGTAATAAATAAATAAATTTTATAACCTCAATTTTTGTCGACGATTTTTTAATACCTAACAATTTAATAATACTGTATCACTTACATCAGATACTTTTGGAACATACTTTAAGATAGGAACTCAGTAGGTAACAAGAGCATCTTATACAATAGTTTATCTTAAACTAGCGGCCCACGCCAGCTTCGCACGGGTGCATTTTTTTTTTCATACAGACCTTGTCCGAAATTTTCTTTCATACAAACCTTGTCCTGGCAATATCAAACACAACAAAAAAAGAATTATCCAATTTGGTGTAGTAGTTAGGAAGTTATGCGCGTACATACATTTCGGCGATTCACTTTTATTTACATTATATAAATAATTATCTTCTTAGGGTCCTTACAAAGTTATTGTCCATTTAAGTTAGCTAACATTAGCTTCACTGTATCATGATAAAACTAAGTTAAAAATAAGTTAAACATACCTGGTGGAAGCCTAAGTAACTCTCGATGCTGTGTGTGGCGAAGAAGACCTCTCCCTCACACGTCAGTATCATCAGGAAACCGTTGAGTGCCTGGAATAGAAAAATACGTCAAGTCAGAATAAAGAAAGTTTTTTTAACACACATAATCGATCCCTCCCTCCCTGCGCTACACGACTTTCCATATAACAACAGCATTATTCAATAGTTCATTCAAAACCCATACACAGAGAAAACTTCACCGAACACCATCAAAACAGAATAAAATCAACCGAACTTTCCCGAAGCCGAACCACGATTTCAAACAAAAAACAAGAGGCAAAAGTTTTTTGGAGTAAAACCAGGCCTGACGTGGGGACCGAACCAAAATTATTCTGTCGTTGACAATAAAGACTTTTGCCAAGTTTTTCGTCGGGTTTCCTAGCTATTTCCTTGGCCAGACACAAGGCTGAGTTACGAGCCAAGTTGGACGGAGAAATGTGGGGGCGCGTTTCCATTGACTTTATTCGTGTTGATGTCGGACGTGTTTTGTTTTTCAATAATTAGGTGGACTGCTGATCTAATCTGTTCAAATATCACCGAGAAAATTTAGGTGAAGAGTATTTAGGTGGTGAGCTGTAAATAGTGTCGGTTAGGTGGAATGACAGCTCATTTCATCTAAGTTTACACAGTGAGACTTTTACAGAATAAACCGGCTAGACTTACAAAGTCAAGCCAATTTTGTGGGAGGATTTAAAGGATATCTTTGACCAACAAGTGGACAGTATTTCATCGTTGGACTTGGAATCAATGTTGGGTCATTTCAGATGCAACTTATTAAAATCATGCCTACTGTACATTCAGCAAATAGGAATTGAGTATTATGATCCGCAGTTTGTGTGAGATTGAGAATCATAAGATAATCTAACTTCCCAATTTCTAAGTATATCTTGGACAATACTGACATCAGAGAGGGAAAACTTCGTGAGGAAAGCTAGACATATAGTTTATATTAGTCTGAAATCGCGAACCCATCTTGAGCAAGCGCAGTGTTCAATGCTCATGCTTTCTCTGTATGAAAAGCCTTTGCTCAGCAGTGGGTCAGTAAATGGCATTATTATTATAATATCGTATCATCATGAAAATCGTATCGCATGACAATGAAAACTAACAAAGCTAACTAGAGACCGTAGAATAAGCACATAGTACTGATTATTTATAGCATCGATACTTCGTATTGATTTATTTTGTTACAGACTAACTATTCATAATTTATAACTGTGTCATGTCGTCTCTATGGAGTCTTGTTACTGCAAGGACTGCACAATTAAAAAAAATAAGTTCTTATGGCTTTCTTTCTGTAACGGATGAAATAATAGTGTTTGAATAGAACTTTTGATTCTTAAAAGAGAGCTCTCAATCTTATTTTTATAGCTTTATGGGCCCGCTCTTAACCTCGATCATGGCTAATGGAAAGCGATGGATGAGGTCTGTTTCAACAATCTTTCCTTGGCGCTCACCTTTGTTATTTATAGAACTCTTGAGAACCTAGTATTGTATAGAATCAAGTATTTTCTATCTGAACAAACAGCTGTGCTGCTGGGGAGTTTGTTGCGCCACTTCTCGCAGTGAAAGCACTAGGAAGTGGTGAAGGGCGGGCGTTTTGGGGGGCTGTCTTTTGGAATTTTGACGTTCGAAAAGTGCTGATTTTTAGCTTAGTTTGAATAAATGACTGTTGATTTGTTCTTGTACAACATATCATGCTTTTAGACCTAATGGTTTAGGCACTGTTGTCGCTCAGTGAACTTAAGATTTTTAGTTCGTAGATTAGCGGCTGTCAGTCGCAGATCTTTGACAGTCGTTACGAGTCCAGGAATTCAGAAGCCGAAAAGTCAGGAACTGACTGGAAGTCGACCCCAACATAGTTGGAAAAATAATCAAAAAAAAACCGAGTGTTTATGACCATAAGACTGAAGTGAAACTTCGCTATGAGAGGAAGAGAGAAATAAAATGTGCGCGCGCATTGCTTTTTCTTGCTAATATCCCCCACTCAACTCCCGTTCGCCTCGCCCGATCACACTTTTCGTAACTCTTACGTAACGCGTTCGCCAGCTTACTCCCCAAGTCAAGCGCGCGTAAAGAAGTTTCACTTCAAAAAACATCGTGAGGAAACCTGCATGTCCTAGAACCAAAAATTGATTATTTTCCCTCCCTTTTTATATACTTGTACATATTATTATTTTAAGATTGTTAGTTTTTTTAAATTACATGGTTTTCTTGTGTTAAAGTTAACCAAAAATTCGAAAACATAATAATGACATCTACCAACCCGCACTGGGCCCGCGTGGTAGATTATAGCCCACTCCCTCTCGAAGCAAGGAGGTTTGTGTCCCAGCAGTGGGAACATTATAGGCTGATTATACTTATGTTTTCCAATACATAAGTCAACAATGAATACCACACAATAAGCAATTTTCCATCATAAACAATATTGCATAGCATAAATATCGAAAAAGTTAATAAAATTGAAAAACTTATGCTTTGCTCAAGGCCCTGATGTTTTGTAGCCTTGAGTTCGAAGGTTAGAAACTAATACAATAATGTTATGATAATGGAAAATAGTTTACTATAATGGCAGCCCAGGAATAAATATTTGTTTTATCACAGATATCGTAATGTATGATATACAGGGTGTGGCGTAAATAGTGGTCCACCGTTAAGGATTCGATGTACCAGATAATTTACTATAACATATTACAATTTTGACAATTTTTACCGAATGGTTCTGAAAATACATTTATTTTTGTTTTTTATTTACGAAATTTCTACCTTTTGTTACAAATTTGGTTGTAGGTTCAACAAAAATCATTATTTTTTTTATTTTAATTTCTGTTAATTACTGCTGAATACTAGGGCTATCGTGTAGAATTATGGTTGTTTATGTAAATTTAGATCTTTTGATGAAAAAATTAGTTTTTATCTATTTTAACCCAAAATTTTAACATAATCGTGCAAATTCAAGAGAGATTTTTATAAAAAAAGGTACTACTAAAATGGTTAAAATTGTAATATGTTAGAGTAAATTATCTGGTAGATCGAATCCTTCACGGTGGGCCACTATTTACGCTACACCCTGTATGATGATTTTTATAGTAGGTATTTACCGGATTGAAATTAGATACTAATCTAGTCAAAAGTGATTACTTGTATATTTTTGTTACGACAGCTTTCTTTTTATAAGTGTTACTCGAAACCAGTATGTAAAGTTTTATGAGATTAAATAAATATTATTTCCTTTATTTCACTATATACATATAAATTATATTTTTAAATATTAGTATAAAAAATATATAAAAACATTTAAAAATATAAAAAATAGTAGCCCACCGGTATCGGGAACAGGGTCCAAGCTACCGGCGGTCAGGGCTCCAGAGAGAGGAACCTCCTGACAATGCGAGCCGTGTCCAGAAGTACCGCTTTCTGAATCAAGCCCTTGATCCAGCTGCCCAACGTGAGCCTCCTCAGGTGTTGGTCGAGGCTCTTGGCAATCAATCCATTGGCTGTGACGACTATCGGCACAATGATTGCTGAGTCAACATCCCACATGTCGACAACCTCGCGAGCCAAGTCAAGATACTTTATTTGTTTATCTTTCTCGGCTTTCACGAGGTTTTCATCATGCGGGACGGTTATGTCAACAATCATTGCGCGCCGCTCTAATCGATCCATCACCACTATATCAGGCTTATTGGCAACAATAGTCCTGTCAGTGATGATGGATCGATCCCAGTACAATGTGATATTTCCATTTTCGAGAACTGGGTCGGGCACATACCTGTAGTACGGCACCTCCGATTCCACAAGGCTGTATTTCAGAGCAAGCTGCTGATGGATTATCCTGGCTACAAGGTTGTGTCTATGCAAGTACTCTCCGTTAGCTAGACGAGAACACCCGGAGATAATGTGCCTGATTGATTCTCCCGGCCGGTGGCATGCCCGACAGATGTCAACCGTGCCGTCTTTCACAATAAATCTCCGGTAATTGTTCGTCATCACAACTTCGTCCATAATTGCACAGACAAAACCTTCGGTTTCTCCAAAGAGATCACCGCAACGTAGCCAGGCTACGGACGCTAGTAGGTCTACATCGGGTCCATGAAGGGCCCGGAAAAAGCGTCCGTGAAGCTCCTTACTCTGCCATACCTCCATGCGATCATTAGTGTCAAGCACTACTGGTTTGCGCCAGTTCTCTTTAGCCAAGGAGAGCGGGGTGAGGCCCTTGTCCACTATGACTACATCTCGATGCATCCCCACGTCGGTTTCTTGGAAGTATTCCCTGAGATTGCATATCTCGCGATTGTGGAGGGTCTTAGCGTTTAAAAACCCTCGACCCCCACACTTTCGCGGGATATACAACCTCATTACCGATGACCGTGGGTGATGCATTCGATTTGCAGTCAGCAGTGTACGGACCCTCCTATCCAGGGTGTCGAGTTCGGTTTGAGTCCATTTGAGTATGCCAAAAGAGTACATCAAAACCGGCATGACCCAACCGTTGAAGGCGCGCACCTTGTTTCCGCCTGATAGAAGACTATTAAGTACTTTTTTCAGGCGGCCAAAGAAGCGCTCCTTCAACGATTGCTTCATATCAGTAACATTGATGCCTAACGCTTCCGACATACCCAAATACTTATAGGTTTCGGATGCGGAGAGGGCTCTTAGGTTTGTGGAATCCGAGAGTTGAGTTCCCACGGATTCCACAATCTCCCCTCGTTTTACATGCATGACCGCACATTTGTCCACACCAAATTCCATCCTAATAGCGTTACTGAAAGTTTGAGTTACTTTCAGTAGCTCCATCAGTTGCAAATTGTTGGGGGCAAAGAGTTTTAGGTCATCCATGTAGAGGAGGTGCGATATAACCTGACCACCTCTCCTCAACCGATAGCCTAGACCTGAATCCTCCAGCAGTGTGCTAAGAGGATTCAAGGCTAAGCAGAACCAAAGCGGACTCAAACTATCACCCTGAAATATGCCTCGCTCGATCCTTATCGGTTCGCTATTCCTCTGAATATTTCGACATCCTGGATAGCGAAGGACCGTCCTCCATTGCCCAATACACGACATCAGGAAGGTGCGCAGAGTTGTATCTACTTTATACAATTCCAACACCCTCATGAGCCATGTATGTGGCACCGAGTCATAGGCCTTCTTATAATCTATCCAACATGTCGACAGATCCTTTCGGAAGCGACGAACCTGTTGGCTGATGGCCATATCAATGAGGAGTAGCTCCTTAGTACCGCGGGATCCATTCCTACATCCATTCTGAGAGGTAGACATGATGGCGTTGGTGTCTATATGTTTGTTAATTTTAGCTCTCAAAATGGATGTAAGAACTTTATAAACCGTCGGTAAACACGTGATCGGTCTATAATTCTTGGGTTCCGCGGTGCTACCTGATTTATGGAGCAGGTGGGTAATTCCTGTCGTTAGGAACTGGGGTAGCGAACCAGATTCCAAAGCGACCTGGAACTGAGATGCCAAGCGAGCGTGCGACCTTGTAATCCATTTTATCCAAAAGTTCTGCAGCCCGTCCGGCCCTGGAGACTTCCAGTTGGGCAGTGGACGGACTGCACGAGCTACATCTTGGGGGCAGATGGTTATAGCCCCCATTTCTGGTATTGGATCGCAGGCTCGCTCGACCTCTCGAGCCCAATCACCTTCGGTGTGACTGACAGGCACCGACCAGATACTGCGCCAGAAGGAACACATGGCATCATCATCTGGCAGGCGCGTGTCAGCCACACCTTGGTCCGGTCGTTCCCAACCCCTATAAACCCACCTTTCATCACTCTGGAAGGTGCGATTCTGAGTGTATCGCTCTACTCGCCGCTTATACCGACGGATACGGTTCGCCCATGCATACACTTTCTGCTTCAGGAAGTCGATGCGCTCTGTGACACAGGGCATATAGTCTTGAGGGCTGATATCAGTCCCCGAGAATGCCCGCCTCACAAAGCGCATCACTCTAGGGCGAGTATTGCCCTCCCTGAAACAGATTAGTTTGCCGATGAGCGTTCTGGCCCCACCAATACGACGTTCAATTCTGCACTGCCAAGCTGGTACGGCTGGTTTCGGTCGTGTAGCTCTAGAGTCATTGCTAAATTTAACATGAGCTACACGACATGCCGCTACAGCCGCGCAGTACAGAATCGAATGAGTATCGGTGAGGTCTTCGCAGGTATCAAAATATTTTGACAACTGCGAATCCAGGGCCGCCACCAGCGCCCTATTTTTGTTATGCATGGGCAAACGAGGCAAGCGTGGCCTAAGTTCGGGCGACATGAAGCGATATTCCTGAATCGCATCCTCCAAAGCACTCCTCAATTCCTCATTGCACTGGGTACTTACGTTTGTAGCCCTATCATTACTCCCCTCGTCAGCATGACTTGTATTATACTGCGGTAGTATAACAGCAGTCTGCGACTGGGGAGCGATGACATGGCTACTCTGTGTTTCATCTCGCAGGCGATTAAGTACAGTGTCATCCAACATATGATTACGTTGGATGACCCGCACCTGATTCGACAGTCGTTGTACCGAAACGTTGACAGCTGGTTCAAGCACCTGAAAAAGAGAGAGCATCCGAACACGATACGCGGTCAGATTGTTTCCCCCCTCTGTAGCCCCATAGTATGAGCGCATGACATTTTCATTGATGGATCGTGTCCATCTCATGCGCTGCACACTTCCGCCGGGAGCTGGGACCCTATCAGAGGCCGATGGGCCTCGAGGTCCTAAGCCGTCCGGCGGCCGGCGTCCTCCCCGCCGACGAGCAGGTGGTGGCGTCGTGGGCGGAGAGAAATACTCGTCGCTCGAGCTCGACGCAACTGCCGCGGCCGCGGCCGGTGTCGTCACAGCGCTCACAGTGGCGCTGGGTACCGGCGGCGCGGGCAGCGAGGCGGAGCTGAGCGATGAGTCCGGAGGTGGTAATTGTGCACGTCGTGCGGCTGCTCTTGTCAACATTTTATTTTGCGTCGTCTGCTTGATTTTATCGGAGGTGACATGACAGATGTCACCTCCGGTTCGGCAGTTTTTGATTACAGTTTATTGTATTATTGTCCATTGTATGTAGTTTTTTTATGAAATTATATTTAAAATTGGGTACCGTATTCGGGCTATGGCTATAATATATCACAATTTTTATTAAAACGGTTTAAAAAAAATTAATTTTACTGAAAGGTGAAATGACGACTAGTTGACATTGGTGTTGCCATTATTATTATTAATTATATTATTATTATTATTAAGTGTCAGCATTTTGAAGTGAAACTTCTTTACGCACGCTTGACTTGGGGAGTAAGCTATCGAACGCGTGACGAAAGCGTTACGAAAAGTGTGATCGGGCGAGGCGAACGGGAGTTGAGTGGGGGATATAAGCAAGAGAAAGAAGTGCGCGCGTACATTTTCTTTCTCTCTTCCTCTCATAGCCAAATACGTTCCGTATATCTAAGCACAGTGCAGGCCTATTGTCTGTATCACAGTATAGGAGCAAGAGAGAGCAGTGCGCGCGCACATTTTCTTTCTCTCTTTCTAGAAGTTTCACTTCAGTCGTGTGGTCATAAGCACACTCGGTTTTTTTTACTTGGCAGTCGCTGTGATTACGTATTAAATAAATATGATGATTTGGCAGTGATGCAAAACAGAGGTAAACTAAGGGTGAAAGAACTATAGTTAGAGTGAGCTTCGTGCATGAGGCAAATAGTTCCAACTTCCAAGACGGTCTAAGTACTTGAAATTATTTTCTTGATGTGACTATATCCTGAAGCGTTAATGAAGCACCTTCCAACTTCAATATTTTTTTCGATATTGGTGCCGATTTCCTTTTTCACAAAGGACAACAACAACACAACACAACAACAATTACACAACAATTTAAGTTCAGTGCATGTTTTTCTTTCTATTTCAATAAGAAGGACAGAAGACAAATTTAAGTTTAATCCTGTCATGTTAATCCGCGCCTGACACTACTCCATACAAGATTAGACGTGATTGAAAACTTGCCTATTAAAATTACGTCAATTTACGTCAGGCACTGATTAATATGACAGGACGAAACTAAAATTTATCTTCTGTCCTTTTCTTAATGAAATAAAAAGAAAAAGATGCCCTGAACTTAAATTTAGTTTAGTTTGTGAACAACAGAATCGGCACTAGGGTTAATTTCACCAAAGTCAGATTATCTATTATCCGTGGGATCCAAAATTTATTCGCAGGATAAGACTTTATAAAAGCTTGGTGGAATTCACCCTTAATGTAATAGTTATGGTGTAATTAATATTTTATTTGCTAATATTTTACGTGTTAAATCTATTTTAATATTTATTTATTTCTATAACTGCCCGTGACATCACAGCGGCGGGCCCTATCAGAATACCAGCGCTGCGACACTAATTTTTAAAATGTCGCAGATTCATGCTGAGATAGGAGCCTTTTGGCCTCGTATAGGAGTTTCTGTCTCATTTTTCTTTTTGTAACTTTTTTTTATATAACTTGGTTTTAATTTTATACTGTGTTTAGTTTGGTTTGTGATCTTCCTGTATGAGTCGCAATAAATACTTTTTCTTTCTTTCTTTTCTTTCTTAAATAACACTTACTTGTAAGAACATCTCTCCATCCGGCATGGCGTGGTCGTATGGCGAGTGTTCTCTCCTGTGTCCGTGGATGTCTTCTTTTTCTTTGTGCATAACCACTGAAACAATACAGATAAATAGTTTTAAATACTTTATAACATAACGTTTATAACATAATACATAATGTTCCATAAAAATTCAAAATGTGCCAAGTGCCTAAAACATAAATCTCGAGTTGTCGCCTGGCCCAAATAAATTAACTTCGTGCGAGGCGCTTATAGAAAAAGAATATTATTTAAAAGTGACGATTCGCCAGTTTCGGGCGAGTAAATTCGTGCCAATCGACTAATAAGCCAATGTGTTACGCAATTCAGGACTCTATGCTTAGGACTTATTCTTTTAAACACGCCAACGAGACAGATATAATGATCATAAATGATTATAAGTCTAAGATAAATTTATTACTACAAATAAACTAATTCTTTTGAGCTCTTTATGAAAGACAAAATAATCGTATCATTCTTTTTTATATTCAAAACAGCACATTTTATTTCTCTCTTATCAGCCTAGATATTTATAATAATCATAATTAAAATTTTATATAATTACAATAAAAACGTTATCTTTATCTCTGCCACCTTTAAGTGTTAATTGCCACCGCATTCTTTATCAGGTGTTGTACTTTGTAAATATCACACCGTATTCTGTTCAATAATTAAAAATAATAATTATGTTTTTAATTACTGAGACATTAGTTGGGACGCTTTATTGGCACCTGCGTTCAACGAGAAATGATAGTATCTGGGATGTGAAATGAAATAGTAACAGAACAAATAAATTGTTAAAGTTTAATAAAGGCAGATCAACATTTATAGTTGTCGCGTTTTAACGTTGCAATAGGGGTCAGTGACCCACCTCCATTTTCTAGTGTAGCAGTATGTACAATGCCACATGCGAACAACGCGTCATACCGACGTCACGCAAATCCTACATCTCGCAAGCAGAGTTTACCGCGCAACTAGCATAGATACAAGAGCCCGACATGAATCATTGGGTAGTTGCCCGCCAGACACAATACCCGTCTGGCCGGAGGATCGTCCCTTTTTTCTATAGAGTACGAGTGAACTTTACACCCTGTTCCTCATACCTCTATACTAGCATTTTTTATTTCAACATTTCAAAATCTGGCGTCGCCGGCTGGTGCTGAAAACCAGCGCTGGGGCTCTGTCTCGTATAGGGTCTTAGCATTATGCTGAGCGTTGGCCGTTTTGCGTAGATGTGACGCATGTTTTTCCCCAACTAGTTATTTTCTTTATGTTGGTGTTCTTTTCATGCGTCATGTTTACCACAAATAAACGTATTTTCTTTCTTTCATTCTTTCAAATAAAGTTCGTTAATATCCTAAATTAATATGTATCGTGATTTTCTACATGTTCCTATAACAAAAACCCATAGTATGTTGTTTGAAAACCTACAGAGAGATATTATTAGGGAAAGGGCAATGACCGCTATTGCCATGCTAAAACGCGAGAACTATACCTACCTACTCAGTATTAAATTGACGCACACTTCCTTTTAATCCAATTTATTATATTATTTTAATTTAATTTTGTATCCGACCTAATGACTAGCTGGTCGAAACACATTGGTTTCGGCTAAAGTGTAGGTGTACTACACCACGACAAAAACTGCTTAGAATGTTTTTTTAGTAGTTTCTGTACGACTTGTGTCTAACTGTATTCCTATAGTTGTGGACTAAAATTATTTACATTGCATTGTTTTTTTTTTTTCAAAATTCCTGAATTGTCGAATATCGAATATCAATGACACAAAAAAATAATACAATTGAGACGGTCCTCCAACCCCCTGTATATGCTTCACACGGTTTGAAAGAGCAGGATAAAATGGGAGCAAACATAATGTGCTTATCAATTATTGTAATATCTACACATGCCACTACTTGTGCGAGTAAACGAGGGGGCGTGGCTTGCGCGACAAATCAGAGAGATTGTACCTACAAACAGGGGATGCTGGGCGAGGGATGTTTTAATGTTTTTGTTATGGGAAAATAAGCTTTGTTATAACGACTTTTACTTAGTTATGATATAACGTTAGATTATTTATTTTTATTGCGAATGGGCCCACTCTTGACCTCGATCAAGCCTGATGGAAAGCGATGGATGAGGTCTATGATGGAACGAGCGTGCCCAGAAGATGCCTAAGGCACTGGAACTCCCACGCATCGAGGAAACACAGCAAGCTACTTGACACCGGACTCCGGTGGGAGGGTGGTCGCAAACCAGGCGGGCGTTAGCCCTACCACCGCAAGGGAAGAATTGGCCAGTCAAATAAGGTGTTGGGTGTGACTGTCCAGGATGTGCCGAGCGGTTCGGTTGAGTAACTGGCGGAACAAACTGCGTTACACGAGGAGGCTTCTTCATGCATCCCATAATTAGACGAAAATGAATAAAACTGTGTGAAAGATGATAATCATGGCTAGAAAGGGGGTGACTACCGGGATGACGACTAATAGAGAAATATAGAAGGACAATATATGTTGCACCGACTTCAAATAAATTGTGATAAGGGCATGAGAGCAGTCGTAGTAGCCAAGTGGTAACGGCCCCAACTTACGAGTTGTAGGTCGTAGGTTTGAATCCAGACCGGTGCTTTACTTTGTGAAAATTATTTCATCACCACTGCTCTCAAAACGGTGAAGGAAAACATCGTGGGGAAACCGGCATGTTCTAGAACCAAAAATTCTAAAACATGTGACATCTACCAACTTGCACTGGGCCCGCATGGTGGATTACGGCCCATTCCCTCTCACGGAGAGGAGGCCTGTGTCCCAGCAGTGGGAACATTATACGCTGATTATGCTATATTATTATTGATAATGCGATATTCAAGTGAGAAGATAATTTTCTTGTCTGACGCTACATTACTCAGTAACCTGTGTTCGCAACTTTACAACCATATGGGTAGATACTATTAACAAAATATATAAATACGCAGCAGTTAACTCTTTTAATACTTGTAATGCTTATATAAATACTGTACTTGTACTGGTACCTATATTCTTTTATTCGAGGTACGTAGATATTTTCATTTTACGTCTCTTGAACGTGATCAAATCTTGCAGTACGTACTTGCTCTATAAACTTAAATATTTACATTGAGATCTAGGTACTTAAAAAAAACCGACCAATTATGAGTCGTACTCGCACACTAAGGGTTCCGTACCACCGCACAACACTAGATACATATTAAAAAAAAGACGGGTTGCACTCCGGGAGTGCCGGCAGAAGTGAAAACTTGAATATTAACGTTGAAATAAATCAATTATGAATTGAATTAATATAACTAATTTTTTTCACTAGTTCTGCGTCACTTTTTTCATTAATAGATGCACTTTGTTCAATTTCCATATTTTAAACACTTTATATACACGAATTTTACGAATACACAGCAGTGTGGCTACTACACAGACGGTCGAGCCATCAGCTGTCCATCCATCCATCCACATCCACGTCCACCATCACCGTCACCGTCACCGTCACCGTCACCGTCACCGTCACCGTCACCGTCACCGTCACCGTCACCGTCACCGTCACCGTCACCGTCACCGTCACCGTCACCGTCACCGTCACCGTCACCGTCACCGTCACCGTCACCGTCACCGTCACCGTCACCGTCACCGTCACCGTCACCGTCACCGTCACAGTCACCGTCACCGTCACCGTCACCGTCACCGTCACCGTCACCGTCACCGTCACCGTCACCGTCACCGTCACCGTCACCGTCACCGTCACCGTCTGTCCGTCCGTCTGTCCGTCCGTCCGTCCGTCCGTCCAGCCATCCATCCATCCATTATCGTGTCTCACTTGGTTCACATCGGTTGGCGCCGCCGCCGTAGAAAGAGGGGGGGGGGGGGAAATCTCTCCTGACGGTCACGTGTCCTGACGCGAGTTTAACATTTTTTCCCCATACAAAAAGTGTGCAACGCCGCTAAAGAAGTTTTCACTTCAAAAAAACTTTTTTGGAATGGGAACCCCTTTTACTTCTTAAATTTATTTTACTTTTTATTCTTGTTGTTATAGCGACAACATTCTGTGAAAGTTTCAACTGTCTACCTATTACGGTTCATGAGATGCAACCCGCTGACAAACATACGGACGCGGACGGACGGAAGGACAGCGGAGGCTTGGTAATAGGGAAACAGCTGTTTGAAGACTTTGGGTACGGAACCCCATTTTAAGTAGGTAGTACTAGGTAATTTCAATATTGAAACCTGTAAAACACTTATTTTCAAACGTATTCTACAACATTCTTACTAATTCTATGGCAACTATAAAATTGAGTTTTAAAATACTTTTAGTAGCATTGAAATAATATCGGTGAATTAAATACTACGTGATAAGGAGTTTATAAGTATAAAGGAGTACTAAAAATAATAGGTTTCGTACTAGTGCACTTTTTGAGAAAGAAACAACACTATGCACAGTTTCTCAAACTTTTTTTTGGGCCCTATACTTGAATATATTTAGTTAGAAGATGAATTCGTCAAGAAATGTCCCGAATCAGGCAACTCAATTTGAATCAAATCATTTTTTTTTTCTTTATTATAAAGTATCACAGTCGGTGGTACTTTATTCACTTTACAATCTAGCCTATTAGCTAATAAGTAATTTAAATATAACGTAAACTGCTAAGTAACTATAATATTATTACGAAATCGTCCAATAACGTCTTTCTTATTGTTCTGTGTAATATAGTCAGCATTTGCATTGTAAAGTACTTGCAACAATAATTTTAGGGATAGTTTATTTGTACTATATTTTTATAAGGAAATGTAAGAACACAATATGGTTAATAAACGATTATTTTTATTTATCTTCTAAATAAAACCCGTCTGGGTTGCAACGCTAACAAAACTTTGAGTACCATTCCTTAGCAGTTCAATGCGAAAGGTCAGCTTGTTCTAATTACAGTTAACATTTGATCGAATCGTTAATGATATGGTTTCAATGATAGTTAGTGAGAAGTTCTTGCCAGGCATGGGATATGACGCTGTAATAGTATGGTAGTCTACATTATTGGCTGTACGTCTAAGGCCACAACGTTTCCAGGAAAGAGTTGATTCCTCGAATATCATTACTCTATGGGGATATTTATTTATTTATTAAATAAGTGTACATAATTAGGTAGGCCTTTGGTTTGCGATGCAACGTGTGTCGACACCCTTGCGCTATCCCATCTTCCAAGCATAGTGAGCTGTGCTGGGGTGGCTGCTGCAGGTGCGGAAAACCTCAAACGGCGCAAATACTTCAATCTCTTTGGAACTTATATATTTGAGCCGTTTGGGGTTGAAACACTAGGGCCATGGGGCCCGAGTGCCCACTTAGTATTTCGAGACATCGCCAAGCGGTTGGTCGACTCTTCACGTGACCAGAGGGCTGGCCTATTTTTTGGCCAAAGAATCAGCATTACCATACAAAGTGACAATGCTGCCAGCCTTTTGGGCACGCTTCCTGTTGACAGTGATGCGGATGAATTTTTTGATGCCCTTTGATTATTTCCCCTCCCTTTTTATATACTTGTACATATTATTATTTTAAGATTGTTAGCTTTTTAAATTATGTAAATTTTTATTAAATACTTCAAGCACATAAATGTACAGAGGCGGACTTAATGCCATATACATCTACCAGTTAACCTTTGGGTGATGCAGAGACAAACATTGGTAGATGCTATCATGAAAATTGAGGAATAAATACTTTAAATATAAAGATACGCATAAATCTATTAAAACTATGAATATAATATATACCTAATTACATATAAACACTAACCCCCTTATTCATAATCCTATTTTATCTCTATTTTAGCTAAAATAGGTTTATAGAACGTTTGTCTTTATCTGTCACGTTGTCATTTCTGTGTGTAAGAAAGAGACAAACCCCATTTTTAACCGACTTCAAAAAAAGGAGGAGGTTATCAATTCGACTGTATTTTTTTTTTTTTTTTTTTTTTTTTTTTTTTTTATGTTTGTTACCTCATAACTTGCGACTGGGTGAACCGATTTTCATAATTCTTTTTTTATTTGAAAGCTGGTGCTTCCCGTGTGGTCCCATTGTCACCATTTCAATATCTGATTATGGGATCTTAGAGAAATCGAGGGCAACCCTCAAATTTTATAGGCTCACTTATTGTTTTTCGCATGTTTTATGAAGTATCTTGTATATTTGCGTATGGTTGTCACCATCTCAGGTAGCTGGGCTGATGATGGAAGGTACAACTCCTTAACAGTAAGAAGTTACTCGAACAGGAAAGGACTGTTTTAGTAAATTGTTTTGATGTTTGATAGGGCATTTGCCACATTTGGTCTCATGATCATCAAGTCATGATCTGATGCTGCAGTCAGGATAGTCTGCAGAGTACCTAACTCCTCGACAACTAACAGCAGATATATCGTGTTTAGGCTCATTGAAAAGGGCTCGATGTGTGGATAAACGTACTGTTAATGAGGAACACCGAAGTACATGAAGACCTGATGCTGAAGCCAAGAGCATCATAAAAAGTACCAACCTTGAAATTACAGCAGTCGTGTTTGGGCTCATTTTAAACAGGACTAAATTTTAAGTTCAATGTAATGTTGACATAAGTCTGGCCTGATGCTGCAGCCAGGATTATCAGCATCTAGTCTAAAAGCATCAGGTCAAGATTTGATGATGGGATCCTGGAGAAATCGAAGGAACTCTTCAAATATTATAGGCACACCTATAGCGATTTGGGTATTTTTTATAGTAACTCGTGCATTTGCTCTCGGAAAGCACTATTTGGTGAAGTGGAACTGATGATGAAGACCACAGATGGCCATCGGAAGTACTCAATAATATCTAAGTATTTCACGGGTTGCGATTCGATTACTTTAATATGGTTGCTAAGCAATTTATGCTCGTCACAATATGAATGGTGATATGGAGCTGATGGTGGACCTGGAGAACTCCTCAACAATTAGCTTCCCTGCATCGGGAAAAGCAATATTTTGTTTGTAAAAGGCGATAATCACTAGGCTATTGTAACTTAGATAAATTATAAGCAGACCCACTAAAAAGCGTGAAATAAAAACTTTTTAAGAAAAAAAAAACCGACTTCCAAAAAAACACTACAAAGTGAAAAATAACTTTATTTCGGAAGTCGGTGGCAAAAAACTAAAATACAGATCCAAAGACACCGACTTCCGAAATAAAGTTATTTTTCACTTTGTAGTGTTTTTTTGGAAGTCGGTTTTTTTTTTCTTAAAAAGTTTTTAACTAAAATAGGTTTGATAAGTTTTATGAATAAGGGGGTAATATTATAAAGCCGAAAGTTTGTGAGTGTGTGTTTATGTGTTTATATGTTTGTTACTTCTTCACGCTCAAACGGCTGGACCAATTTTGACAAAATTTTGTATGGAGGTAGCTGACACCCTGGATTAACATATAGGCTACTTTTTATCCCGATATTCTCACGGGATCGACATTTACGCGGGTGAAATCGCGGGGAGCAGCTAGTACTTACTAAAAAAAAATAAGACAAACAATGAGAAAATAATATTACCGTGGTGATGATACTGCCATTAGCAGGGATATAGGAACGATCAGCACCTCAATTGCGTAAGACACTCACAATCTGAATCATTTTGAAGGATATTGATAATCCATTGCTTCATATAGTCGAAAAAACTATCTGCTCAACGACGTAAATAACGCAATGGATGTTGCTGAACTGTCAAAATAAATGTCTTTCCGATTAGTATGTTACGCAATTACTCCGCTGAATCGACAATCACACTAATATTATAAAGGCGAAAGTTTGTGAGTGTGTGTGTGTTTATATGTTTGTTACTTCTTCACGCCTAAACCACTGAACCGATTTAGATGAAATTTGGTATAGAGATAGTTTGAGTCCCGGAAAAGGACATAGGATAGTTTTTATCCCGATATTCCCACGGGATCGACATTTACGCGGGTAAAACCGCGGGGCGCAGCTAGTTATAACTAATTACGTAATATCTATCACAATCTAATTGTAAAAACGAATAAAAACAGCCTAATTGTAATAAGCGCAATATTGGCTTTTGCCGTATATTGTTTCTGCATTATCTCATCATTTGCGGGGTAATTGCGTAACACAATGGCTTCCATTTTGACAGTTCAACAACATTCATTGCGTTATTTATGTTGGTGAGCAGACAATTTTTTCTAACATATGAAGCAATGGATTAGCAATATTCTTCAAAATGATTCAGATTGTTATTGAAACTGTGTTACTCAATTAGGGTGCTGACTAACCTTTTCCCAAATTTTGTTGGATTCATTCGACATAGACGAATACAATGTTTACTCTGAACCATTTACGCTATAAATACTAGTTACGCTATCAAACGGTGGTGGTTTTGTATGGTTGATTTGATGACGTATAGCCATGGAAATAAGGGTGAATTCATGTAGGTGTTTATCGTAAAAAACTACTTATTTCCTTCACAAAATCTCTTCCTCTATGATAAGCATGAGCAGCCTACAATGTTCCCACTGCTGGGACACAGCCCTACTCTATGTGAGAGGGAGTGGGCTTATGAATAAAATAGTTTTTTTTACTTTCTTATTAGGTACCTACTAACATAGATCTTAAGAAAATTGTTACTAACACTTTACTAACATAGATCTTAAGAAAATTGTTACTAACACTTTTATGGATTCTGTCCGAAATAAATGGCAATTATTATTATGATTATAATCTACCACGTGGGCCCAGTGTGGTTTGGTAGATGTCCCTAGTCTTCGATTTTTTGGGTCTAGGGCATGCCTCATTTCTCTATGATAAAAATCGTAAATTACTAAAGGAGCTTTTAAATTAAAGCGCCCTTAAACTTTTTAGAGGGTGATGAACCTGTTGCTTGCATAACAAAACATTGTTAAACAATATTGTACTAACCACCTCAAAACCCTTATTACACGTAATATAAAATAAATAATAATTCTCTCGACAATGGCGTTGTCACCGACAAACGGTACGGTACACTTTATGACCAGCCTGGCCAATTACCGCCTGGGAGACACCATGTGGAAGCCAGTGATGTGATACTATCGATAGATTTATGTCGATAGATCATAGTTTATCGACGTCCGTTTCAATTGGCTGGGAGTTATTATTGAACGTGTTTGAATTTCGTTTTATATAACAAGTACTTACAGTATTTAATAATAGGTAAGTATGTGTATTTAGATATAGTGGTAAAGTAATTAATGTTATAACACTGACACTAAACTGCAACCCTTGTAATATGTAATTTTTTTCCACCCGTGGTTATAAAAGGCATCTTAACATATAATTCATGATGATTAGCAGCAGTGTCCTACTTCTTTCTAATAAAAAAATATCCATCCGCCAAAGTAAAATTATATAAAAAGTTTTCTTTATGTTTCCACTGTGCACTGTTACAGTCACGGGATAATAAAATATATTATTTAAGTTTATTTATTCAGTTACAGGGCTTTTAGTATAATAGCTAGATACTGATCAATAAAAAGATAGCTGGCCTAATTTTTTTTTTGAATTGAAACAATACTAACAACAGCGTTTACCGATATAATAACCGATGACCTGACCACAACAGACAAACAATAAAAAAGAGGTTCAACAAAACATATATTATTGTCAGTAATACATATATTAAAAGCAATATAAAATTAAAGTATCAAGGTCTTCATTGCAATTATTTTCGCCAATTCTTATGAACAAACGACTCATTTAAATAAATATAACAACATTTCAATACCTCACATAATTATTTAAACACCGCAACATGAAGCCGTACACTCTTTATAAAAACAATCGCAATTATTTCACACAACAGCTTTCATTACTTTTCTTTGCACAACATTTTAACTTTTTAATAAAAAAGGCAAAGTTATTGTTTTGCGGCTCACAGATCAAGATAGCGCTGGCTGGCAATCGAATGGATTTACCGATTTATCGATAATGTCCGTGGGTACGTCACTAATCGAATGCGCGGTGGTTTATCACCCTCTATAATCGTCATTACACTATCGGGGGTTTCTTTTTTTTTGTTTTTGTTATAAATTGAAAACGAAAATTGATGACAGTAGCCGTTGCTTGGCGAAACTCGTTAATTTTGTATTTTAGCACTTTGTAGATAGGACGGATAATGATAGTATTTCTATTTATTTGATGTGTGTTGGAGGGTATTTAGTAATTAACTTATAATATAATGCCGATGGAACAATTTTCTGACGGTCTACTGAAAACTTTGGTTCTGTTAGTAATGCTAGCTGAGGGCCACTCCCCGTAATTATAAACGTTCAAAATCTAGTCGCAACCTTGTCAATGTCAAAATCTTTTCAAAAATTTTGGAAAATTAGAAGGAACTTGAAGAACCGGCGCGGCAAGAAACATCTACCAACTGTACCAACCCGCACTGGGCCCGTGTGATGGAATACGGCCCATTCCCTGTCACCGAGAGGAGGCCTGTGTCCCAGCAGTGGGAACATTATAGGCTCATTATGTATGTGTGTAGAAGTATTCTTGATAGATTGAGAATGAGACTCGAATACAACAGTTCGGGAATTGCCCCTCTGAATAATGCATCAAAAGAACAGAACATATTGAATTACCGACAAAGGCTGAGGGTACAGTAGGCAGCGATTTGCGATGCGACTGGAAGAGCGAAACGAGATAAACATGGTATGGCTACATTATAAGCGAAAATCCGGCGTATATTCGGCGATGACGTGGCTACAGTACACATGCTATCAAATCATCCATCGCGGTTTACTATACGCATAATTTAGCCACACGCATATTTAGTAGCACTATTGAACTAGCCGTGCAAGTGAGAAATTTTCTAATAAATTCGATTTAATTTCGCTGATATGTTTATTTATTTATTCAAATCTTACCTACGGCTACCATTACAGATCAGCGATCCAATGCGATAGAGAGGCCTTGTTGTAGAGGCCATGTTGATATAGCCGATGCCGTGATTACAGTAATGTTGTTCCTATCGCATAAAGAAATCAAAGATCGCTAGTAATATTCGATGTACGGTGTAGCCATATACGTGAACATTCATTTATTTGTTTTAATCGCTCATATGTCGCAGGTCGCGTCGCGCCCTAATGTAGCCTTAGCCTTAGTATTTGTCACAATAGATTTACAAAGAAAACTTTAGTACTTTTTTAAATCATACCTCTAAGTCTGCTTACCCCGGAATAAGAAGTCACAACTATCATTTCACTGCCATATTAGAGCAATTATTAGAAAAACTAATAATGTAAGGAAACGCAATGGTATTATTACAAAAAAATGTCGCGTGCGCACAATTTGTCGTACGTTTCCATTAGTCGTATTATTTTGCATTGATTTATCGTATATGGAGAACTGTTTAGTTAATTATTAGCTGCTGTTCTAAGTTTCTAAAGCACAACAAATCACTAAATGAGTTGCTATTTGATTCTATTTTTATTTATGGCAATTGTGCCGATGTCAACAATTCAATGTCACAGATAATAAACGGAGAAACGAGTGAGGGGTAAAAATCGGGAATTATGTACACAATGTTTTCATCAAACATTTAAAATGTTATTTGGGCTCTGTCGTCTTCAAATGATTGACAGAAACAGAACGATGCAGCGGTGTTTTAAAGTCGCTAAGCGCTAAACGCACTGTGGTACAATCGTGCCTTAGGTTCAGTGGGTCGTCTTAGGGGCGGAGTTTTAGGAGTTGGAGGATACGCTTAGGGACACTTTGAGCAGCAAAAAAAAAAAAGCAAAAATAAAATTGGTTAAAATGTTTTTTTTTTTTTGGAAATCTAGCAATTTTATTGCCGTTTCGGGTTTACTTTGACCATAGAAACTATTTAGATTCTGAGAATGGCCCTACGATGCCCCATTTCTTATTGTTTTTTTTTTTTTTTGATAAAACGCTCTATATTTCCAAAATGGTGGCTCGGATGAAAATCTTTTCTGGTAAGAAATTGTTGCTCTAGTTGTAAACTATAAGATAATGTAAAAAAAACCTGCGAAATATTAATTCCTCGAAATATTGAAGTCCTCGTTCCATAGCGCCGCTCCAAGGCTACACAACCTGCCATACAAATTGCATTTGCTAAAGCTAAAATATAGTTGTAAGAAAACTTGGATTATGTAAGCACTTAAAGATTTCATTTCCTTTTTGTTTATAGGTACTAATGTAATATATTAAGTAATTGTATTGTGTACACTAATTAACTTAATAGTCAGTAGGGTCTTAGGTAATCGGTACCAGGCTCAATTGTTTCAAACTTAGCCACACTGTACGCATTTGGAATAACGGCCGTACTAAGCTGTAAGTCCCAGTGCGTACAATTTGGTCCTTCGAGCCGGATATACATTTAATATGTATATATTTAATATAGTTGTATTGTGTATAGTTATTGTTGTAGTGTAAATTAAAAAAAAAATAGGACAGAACACTAACGCCACTACCTACGCGTCTACCTGCGCTACTTTTAAGAGTATGTTAAAACACGCAGACGTCGCGGGCAGTAGCTACTTTTTAAGAAAAATAAATGTAGGTACGAACAAATACCTATTTTCCAACCATCTTAAATACAACGTGGAGACGACGAACGAAGTTGCAATGCTTTTCATTTTTTTAATATAAACAAACAACTTTTTTTTTTTCTTTGGTGTTAAATTTATTTAATCGGTAAGTTTTTCTAATTTAAACTTTTGACATGCCTCATATTTTTCCATTAAAATACTAATTAATTTAAAACATTACAAACAAACTTATTTAACTTCTCAATTAAGTCTTCAAGCAAATACTATGCATTCAAGTATTTTTACCATAAGTATAAATATTCATTCGAACGCAAAGGTGCAACACAAATGTGTTCACAGCCGATTACCATAAGGGAGATAGCTAATATAATTGCGTATGCCGTCTTTATTATTGCGATTTTAGGCATGTACTTGTTGTATTATGGTAAATTATGAGGAGGAATTACGAGGAGTGGTTAGAAATATGATGTGTCAGCTGCTTGGAATACGCATTTTTCTATAGTACTACTCGTATGCGTAAGCGCTGGAGTGTGACTGAGACTGAGGTATAAATTGAAGTACAGACGCCCGAACATCAAGCTACCACAATCTTTAATAAATTTTCAACTTTATCTCTAAAGCATAAGGTTCAAAGTTAATTGGGAAAATTTGACAGTTTCGGGTAGCTTGATGTGCTGGCGTCTGTACAAGTCCATCTAATTTTCGACAGTTGTTTTTACATTTATCTCTTTCTAGTTGGTACACGTACAAAACTGACTCAAGAGACTGTTTTTGAAGAAGAATCTAGCACTTCTTCCTCATTCTAGATTAGTATCTCTTTATTCATTTAAATACATATAAATTATATTTTTAAATATTAGAATATAAAAACATTTAAAAATATAAAAAATAGTAGCCCACCGGTATCGGGAACAGGGTCCAAGCTACCGGCGGTCAGGGCTCCAGAGAGAGGAACCTCCTGACAATGCGAGCCGTGTCCAGAAGTACCGCTTTCTGAATCAAGGCCTTGATCCAGCTGTCCAACGAGAGCCTCCTCAGGTGTTGGTCAGTATCTTTTATTATTAGTAGGTATCGTTCAGTCCGTTCGGTCCCAAATTCTTATAATTAGTATCGTTCGGTCCCTTGTTCTTATTAATTAGCCTCATGCAATCCCTAATAATATTTTCTTGGTCTAACTTTTGAACTGACTAGTGCTTTCATTGCAAATACGGCATGTAAATAAGGTCTTTGCTTAAAGTTTAGTGGTTTTTAAGAGTTTTCTTGCGTGAATCCGACTAATATTATAAACGCGAAAGTTTGGGAGGATGAATGGATGGATGAATGTTTATTACTCTTTCACGCAAAAACTACTGAACGGATTTAGATGAAATTAGGCACAGATAATTTATAACTAGGATTAACATATATTATACTTTTTATCCTGATATTCCCACGGGATCGAAACTTATGCGGGTGAAAGTATATAAAAAAAAAAATCTGGTATTTTTGCAAGTAAAAGAAAAAATATATTCCTAGTCAACTTTCAGAAGCAAAATCCAAAAACTCAATTCACTTTTAACTAAACAACGACATTTTGTCAAAGTAAAATGTATGTTAATTTTGAACTAACAATGGTTGGGTTACACTGACCATAACAAGTGGTTCGTGTTAAACCACCATAAACTTGAGTTAAAGTTAACCGGATCAAGAGCGGTTTGCGTTAGGTACATAATAGCCTTGTACGTGATTTTAGAACTTAGGTTTACAATATTTTTGTGTGGCTAAAGCAAAATTTTTGATTTAGTATTAAAATACTTAGAAAACAAAAAGCTTTTAATTGGGAAGCAAAGTAATAAAAACGACGAAGTAAAATGGATAATTTAAATGTTAATTTCTTATTAAATGTTAAGAAAGTTGGTTGTGTTGTAAATGTTTTGTTAAAAGCAGTTTCTGCGATCAGTTTTGATGAAGATGACGATGTTTGTCTCCAACCCTAAAAAAACCTGGCATGATGACAATCAATGGCATCTGTTTTATCATAGTCTTAATACAACAATATTGATTTAGGTAAATTAATGAAAATATTTATTTGTTATACACACATTAATTGGTTTTTGGTAGTAGATAATTAAGTTGACTCTCTGTTTTGCCAACGGCATATGGCTTATTAGTCGATTTGCACGAATTTACTCGCCCGAAAAGTGCGAATCGTCACTATTAAATAATATTAACATAATTATTTCTATAAGCGACTCACACGAAATGGCACATTTTGAATTTTATGCAATAAAGTATAGAAAAAAGGACTCTAGCGCGCAGATTTAAATATCATAAAACGTGTACTTTTTTCCTAACTTCGCATATAGAAAAAAGTAAATAATGTAAAAGAGACGATTTGAACTTTTTGGGCGAGTAAATTCGTGCGAATCGATTAATTAGCCACAAATTTCATATTTGCAGTAGAAAGGTATAATAAAATAAAATTCAATAATGTTGCTAATAAGTATATTAGCGAACCTCTGACTACTCCAGCCCCCTTCATGCTTTGACAAAGAGATAAGTATGAACCATTCCAATAGCCATCCGAACGACATACCGAAAAAACCCTTAAAAACAAAAACACAACACATCATAATTCACGGAAAACAATTAAAAACGTATAATTTAGACCGCACATCTGCTGTAACCGTTTCACAATATGGCACGTGGTCGAACCCCACACAGGGGTAGCGCACCGTGACCTCTTAATGACTGGACATGTGGAGAATACCGTATGGGTGAGATACGTTGGAAGGTAAAAAAATACTGGGCCTTATGATTAGCTTGGTGGTACTGTTTTGATCACTTTTAGAACCAAAAGGACATTAGTCCTTTGGTCCGCGGAGAAAAATATCAGAAGTCGCCAAAAATGTATGTGATACCACTAGCGCAACTATTATTATATTAACTACTAGCTGCGCCCCGCGGTTTCACCCGCGTAAATGTCGATCCCGTGGGAATATCGGGATAAAAACTATCCTATGTCCTTTCCCGGGACTCAAACTATCTCTATACCAAATTTCATCGAAATCGGTCCAGCCGTTTTCATGTTATGTCGTGACAACGGAAAACGGGTTTCATTTTTATATATATAGATTTTATGAAAGTTTAGTAAAAGGACGATTGGAATGATAGATAAGTAACTAATTGACTTTCTTGCGAAAACTCAAACTCAAAGCATTTATTTCAATTAAACCATTTACAGGCACTTTTGAATTGTCAAGAAGTCAGTCAGTCAGAAAATATGACGCTAGTTGCCCATTCCAAAGCGTAGGTACCTATGGAGAAGAACGGGTTACATAAATATTAGTTACATCATTTATGTTGAATTTATAATTATGTATATGTGAGAACGATGTAAAAATAAAACGACGCGGACGTACGCGTCAAAAGTGTCCAGAGTAGGTACAACAAATTGTAAAAAAAAAAACAACAATCTAAAAATAAAATAGTTAGAAATAAGCCGACTGTTAACTTAAAACTTACTTACAACTGTTAGAAAACTACGTAAGTTGATTTAAAAAATATATGTATATTTGATCGGGACTAGAGTTTTCTAATAACTTTTAAGCAGTTGTTTTGTACGATAGGTACACCTCTGCCTCACTCTTCGATGATTAAAGGCGTGATGTTATATTATGTGTTTAAACAATTCAGCTCATCGATCTTACTTTTTTTTTAAGTAGGAATTCAAACACTGCAATTTCAATTATTTTTCGTGAATTTGTCCCATGTTTTAATAGTTATTCTGCTATTCGGGGTAGAGACAAATCCATCAAATCCAAGATCATAAATTGTGTAACTAACCCGACTTTCTTTTATTTAAGACTAGCTGCGCCCTGCGGTTTCACCCGCAGAAGTCTCCATCCCGTGGGAATATCGGGATAAAAAGTATCCTATGCCCTTTCCCGGGACTCAAACTATCTCTATACCAAATTTCATCTAAATCGGTTTAGCGGTTTAGGCATGAAAAGGTAACATACAGACAGACAGACAGACAGAGTTACTTTCGGATTTATAATATTAGTATGGATTGATAGATTACTTGAAAAAAAAATCCTCCGTTTTAAAATAGTAAAAGCTCTTGATGTTATTATGTCTCAGTGTAGCCCACAACACCAAATAGTGTCTAGACTAGTTCAGACATCGTATACAGCCATCAAAACAAACAGAAACATGCAAATAAACAGAGAATCGTTTGGGAATCTTAACACTTCAGTGCCGGACGGCGTCACGCGCCCGCTCGCGTGACGCGCTTCGTATTATAATAATGTCACGCCAGTATTAAAAGATACTTCAGCTGTGTATATTTGCTTATTTGGTTTGGCTTCCCGTTTATTCTCTTTAATAGCCAAAGCTCAACTTAGAAAAATACCGGTCATATTTTTTTTGTACACCCAAATAAGTAATATGGAAACACTAATATAGGTGCACCTCTACTTAACCCTTTGGGGAATGCAGGCGTGATGATATGAAAACATATCATAAACAAAAATAAATATTATAAAACAGATCATAACATATGTTGTGAGCTGATTTATTAAGTAGTCTGGTCCTCATTTGAATTAGATTATGCCAATCATGATGGTATTTATTGGTTTGTTATTTTACTTTACTTAATAAAAATAACTTAGAAACATAAGGCATTAAATCAACATAAAATATCAAACGAACAAACCGACTTTTAAATTACACGACTATTACAAATACAATAGAGAGTAGCCAAAAAAAAGGTTTCCTAAAGCTTTTAAAACTATAAACATAAAGTGTGATATCAATACCGAATTAACATAGTAACATAAATCGCCAAACGTGACGTAGTTACCACTAATTCTTAAAGTAAACATATTGATAAAATTTCTTGCCGACAAACAATAAATCACGACAAACCAAGATGTCTCAATATACTACAAAGTAATTTCACTGTTAGCAGAAAAGAGACGGAGATACCAACCCTTCGAAAATCAGTACGAAGGAAAGAGACAACCGACAATACCACATTTCGTATTAATTAAGGAGCAAATGGTTTTAAATCATTTGCCGTCGACGCTCCCTGTGGGAATCCAGAAGAGTTATAAGACCCTTTATTCTAAATTTAAAATTACAATTTTGTAAATGTTTCGAATATTTTAAATCTTGTGTACTGGTTATTGGTCTCTTGGGCGGAAGAAAAAAAAAGGTGTCCTAAATATCGATACTTTATGGTTGAAGTTTAATGGTATTTAAGGGGAACCAAATGGAATCTTGGATGTAATGTTGATCTGCGTTTAAATTAAAATACAAATATGGAACATTTGTTTAGTCTTCAGAGTTCGAACACGTCTGTATTTAGGAGGAAAACCGATACGAAAAATTTTTAATTCACTTTTATAAACCATTTCTGTATTAAATACTAGCTGCGCCCCGCGGGTACACCCGCAATAGTCTCGATACCGTGAGAATATCGGGATAAAAAGTATTCTATGTTCTAATCCAGGTCATGGTCTACCTGGTATGTGCCAAATTTCATCCAAATCTGTTGAGCCGTTTTATTGTAAAAGTGTAATAATCCTTTCTTTATAGTATAGTTTAGACAACCACGTTTGATAAACTATGTACAGTAAATTATTCAACTACAAACGCCTACATTACAATTTACTACCAACAAACTCCATTACAACTTAACAACAAAATTATACCTCAATAAAATCATAATAATCATTCCATTACACACAAAATCAATATTCATGAGTACAGAACACCAATTAAAACCGTTGGCACATTATCTATGCGGCCAACTGTCCCGCGACAGTTGTGTGAAACGAAACGTCACGGCCACGGTAATCGCGAGATTGGCTTATTCGATATGTAAGTGTCACGCTGAGTAGACGTGTGGCGTTGAATGGGTTAATGTTAGGGGAGCAATGTGATATTGAAATTGGCAGTGCGTTTTTGATGTTTACTCGTGTTTTTAATGTATTTATTATATAGGGTATTTTTGTCTTTGGATTTTTACCTACGCTTTGGAATGGGCTTCATCTTTCTGACTGACCGACCCCTTGACAATTCAAAAGTGCCTGTAATTGGTTTAATTGAAATAAATGCTTTGAGTTTGAGTTTGGCTTAGATGACGTAGAAAATTTAGATATTGCGTAAAAAGGAATGGTAGTAGCGGTTGTCTATGTTATAATGAACTACACAGTTACTTTACTGATTATTAGAATCCGTTTCCATGACATGATGAAAAATGAAGAACAGTCCCAAAAAAAAACAAGTGTACCTGAGGATAATAAAAAAAATCAAAACTTATACAAAAAAAAATTATGAACAGTTAAGGACAACAATTTATTTTGGGAATATTATGGGAATAAAGCACAATTTCCTTCCTTCGCTGTCTATTTGCAATTCTATCTACATACTATATTCACAGTCAGCAAAAACAAAACCACAACAGTCAGGGATGCAATTCTCGTAATTTTAAGAACGTTCACAGTCTGATATCAGTCTCTGTCTGTCAAAAATACCTCAAATTTCCCTACATTTTGACAATTTTTTGACATTTGTTTGTCGCCAAGATTTTGTACTAGATTTTGAACGTTTTAAATTAAGAAAACTGGCCTTCTGATATCTTGACTATACACTTAGTACCAAGATCACAGCCACACCAAAATCCGTCTCCGACACCTATGTCCGTCCAATCGATCACAAGCTAATTAATTAAACTACCCGTTACGGGAGCGAAGTGAACCAATTTCGCTCTGGTTTAAATTTAAAAGTGTTGAGATTGCTGCGTCCATTTAATTGATACAGCCGGCCAAGAATCCCGGTCCGTTCGGTCGTTAGCTTATCAATATACTGATTTCACACTCGTGTGTCGCAAGTTTACATGGTGAGGTTTATTTGTCAATGGTTTTGTTGAAAATGGTGATGAGTAGTGGTGGGTTTTTGGTGGATGTTAGCAAAATTTGCCTGAGGTTTTGAACTGTATGAACAGCAGTGTCTTTATGTTTTTTTTTTAATAACAGTTTTTTTTCCATTATTTTTTCAGCCAAGCAATGACAAGATCCTTGTGAAAGTGACCGTTGTCCTTATAATATATAGCTATCTTCTCACGACTTCGTCCGCCTGTTTTAACATAACACTCACAAAACACTCGCACTCATAAATAGCCTATCAGTAAAATATTTTTGAATTCGGCTGGAATGAGAAGTTTAAGTGGTTACCTCCTACCACAGATTACTTAAAGTACTACGTACTCCTACATACAAATTAAACCTCTTTATAATATCAGTACTTATAGAGTAAAATAAATAAAAATATAGCAATAACAGTATCCCTAAAAGCCACTTTTGATGATTTAATAATTAATAATTTTCTTTTTTAAAATCTCAAAAGACCAATATAACTTTTAATTAATAATATGTTATATAAATAAAAATATCTTTATAATCGCAGGCATGTGAGCCAGTCGCGTGCACAGGAGCCTACCGGTCACGATGCTCGAAGGACCAAAAAAAAGAACCATATTATCACATCTCGGTATGTCCACGGCTTTGTGCGTTCACATTTATAAAACGCGTTTGTATTATTGCTTATTTAATATGCTTTTGATTCGTTTAAATGTGGGATTACGGTGTTTTAATGGGAAAGGGTGGGTAGGATTTGTAGTGGTGTGAATTTGGAGTTTATTTGTCCCGTTATGGGACTTTATTGTAATGGCTTCTTTGACATTTTGATGGTGTTCAATGTGACTTCTTTTTTGTATATTTTTGAGTTGAATAACTTTATCAGAGAAAACAATTAGGGTTGAATCGAAGCCTTTAGATACAGTAGCAGAGATGACGGAAACGTTAAATTTTTGCAATAAGGACCAGTTTTTTAAATCATGATGAGTAGCATCCCAGTTCAAACTTTCGTCTACGAAAGCAAGAGAATGGGATCTATTTGACCAAAAAGAAACAGTGAAAAGAAATTTAAAAGACCACAAGTACTACATCAAAATAGAGGTCCTTAATGAAATGGACATAACTCATCGGCGTTTGCCATTCAACATGCAGGGGCAGCTTAAGAATGATATATCTCTTTTAAAGGCTGCATTAACGCATTTAAAGTGTACATAAATTACTTATTTTATGTATAAAATGATGAACTAGAAAAATAAGTATAATATATCATGCTCAATGAATTTATTATTTATTGCGCATCAATTTATTAGGAATTATAATTAGTTCTCCATAATTAGTTTATAACTTAACTGTGGCTGTATATTGTTCGCAGGTGATTGGTGTTTTTAATTACTATTACATCAAGTCTGAGCGAGACATGTATGCAAAAATATGCTAGTTTTTAGTTGGTTAACTAAAAACTAGCATTTATTTTTGCATACATGTCTCTCTTATATGTCTGAGGTTTCAGGGTTTTATTAAAATATTAGTAATTATACGTATTTTCACAAAAGATAATTACGTCTCTGCAAATTGTAATTGCCTCTATTAAATTAATTACTTATTACATTTAATGATGTCATTAAATGCAATGTCATTTAATGGTGACATTAACATTTGCAATAAAATGTAAACAAAAATATGTATTTTTGTTTACATTTTAAAATGAAGTTTTCACGTTACACTAAACTTATTCGGCTTCGGCTTTCGGCTTTCCAGTCTGCGTGTATGACCAGATGTATGAACGTAAACGCGGCAAAAGGAGAATTTAAGAATCGTAGCAGGTGGCGTTCTGTAGTTTCTACTTACCTCCATGAAACATGGAAAGAACCCCAAGGGAAGAAAGCGAGATTTTATGTATATACTAAACTTATCCTTCCTAATTTAACCGGTCAAGCGGCTCGCGTCGCCCATTGGTGATGAAACAATAAAAAATCAATTGTGTCTCATTAGCGGAGCTTGATAGATTAAACACGAAGAAGCAGTCAGGGGTGAAGCGTCAACCCTTAAGGTTAAAAAGCATTAATTATAATCCACTTGTAAAGATGAACTTTTAAACTTTAATCTGCTTACTTATAACGTTCCCACTGCTCTGACACAGGCCTCCTCTCCGTGAGAGTAATCCACCAGCTCAGTGCGGGATAGTAGACGTCACATGTCTTCGAATTTTTGGCCCTAAGACAATTTCCTCACGATGTTTTCCATCAAAGTTTTGGAAAGCAATGGTGTGGGTTTTAAACTATATTTTAGCAAATACTGACATGTATTGTTTCGACCATAGAAATGTAAAATATATCTATGGTTTCGACTAATAAATTTTTCAAAGAGTAGGTACTAAAGAAAATCTCATATATATCCTTAAACATTTATAGACTAAATATGAACTACAATAAAATGATTTTTACAGCATACCTGTTCGCCATACAATATCAAAGAAAAACTCATACTAACGAATAAACATGAGAACAAAAAAATATGCAATACTTAATGCTACTATAACGTACATACATCTACCTCTTTCATAAATACTAATTTCTTTCTAAAACTATCTATTGCTAACTCGTTCTATTGTTTAGAAAAAGACAGGGATGGAATGGTTCATTTATGGATGACAAGTTTTTGTCCAAGGAGGTTAGTCTATAAAATAAGTATGAGTAGTCTTTGCGTCCATAAAGGTATGAAAATGTTATTAGCTACAAATTGCATTAATACATAAATATTCTTCATGCTTCAAATCCTGTTTTATGGATGACACTTGATACGAGTAATATATAAGGTGTTTCAAAATTAATTAAGAGGTGTTATAGACCATCAAACTGAACAAATTTCACTATGGGACCAACTCTGAAATCACGAAAAAAAAAAATCTGCTGTTTCATACATTTTGGTCAAGTAGGTATTGAACTTTTGTATTAAACAGCTGGTTTTTTTTTTTTCGTGATTTCAGAGGTGGTCCTATAGTGAAAGTTGTTCAGTTCGATGAGTTAAAACACCTCTTAAAGTTTGTTGGGTTAATTATGAAACACCTGATATACATTGATGTGTTTTCATTAAAATTGATGTAGCTTATTTCTTAAATCGGGCAATGTAGACTGCTTCTTAGCGTGTCGATGTCAATCTTAATTGGGTCAACCCAGAATTTAGTTACGAGTTTAGCACCTTCAGTACCGCTCATCAGTTTCTGTACCATGCAGACAACAGGACATGCAGGGCTCGATATTAAGTGCCCAGTTGTTTGTGGAACAGCACCAAATTTATCCCCCAGAACGGAGTCATCTGTGAATCTTCACCTGCGTAGGTTTTCCTTGCTTTGGTCTACCTGAGTCCGGAGTCTACTTAAAGACTATCAGGTATGAATGGAATGTAAATTGTAACATATCAAATAAGGTCTCTCAGGATATGAAATCGACTCCTATGACCACTTAACTCTAATGTGGGTAAAAACAGTTCTTGTAGACAGGTTTTGGCATTCTAAAGCTTTTCTTCTTCTTCGTCGTTTCCTAATTGTTGAGAATCGTGACCACAGCCTTTAGCTGGTCACAAATCCACTCCAACAGTTTCTCTTATAAACAAGAACTTTCCTTAGATAACAAGCTTCTTTGCTGCACTAGTACAAACGAGTACGTTTAAACCAGCATCTTAAAGAGCAATGGACACAATCCCCAGCTTACGTGCCTCAGTCATCTCAATAACAAATGACTGTACTTTATCCCTCGCCCCGCACTGAATACCCATTTAATAGTTTAATTTACACTCTATATTCATCGAAGGATATTTATAATCTGTCATCAAGTTATAATAACATCACGAATGATCTACAAGGTGATGAAAATTCAATCGAGATGGAAATAATATTTTATTTTGGACCTTAAAATGATGGATAAAACTGAACGTAAGGGGTGGTAGTAACTGGAGAGTATCGATATGAAGATCTTGCGTAGGACACACAGTTGAATAAGTAGCCGAGCGGATTTTGGACTTTTTTAGTGTTGTGTGCTGAAGAGGAACACTTCTACAGGGTGAAATTAAATTCATGGGCATCCTTTTAAGAGGTCATTGTACTCATCATTATGAACAACTTTTACTATGGGACTAAACCTAAAATCGCGAAAAAAAAAATCAGCTGTTCCTTGAATTTGTGTTCACGTAACTCGTCAAAATGTAGGGAAGAGCTGATCTTTTTTCGCGATTCGAGGTTTGGTCCCACAGTAAAAGTTGTTCATAATGATGATTACAATGACCCCCTAAAAGGATGCCCATGAATTCAATTTCACCCTGTATACTAATATTATTTACGGAAAATAGTGAGAAATAAGGGATATTTTGACAGATTGAGACAAAGAGCGAATTGCACCAAGTAAGCTGAACGCAATCAGCACGTCTAAACTCCGTTCAAGAGCTGTCAGTGTCATTTATTATAACGAGGTAAGATTTTGAGTTTATATATAGGGGGTAATCTTCGGAAGTACGGATACGATTTAGCAAATTATTTCGCTAATGGGAAGCTAACTGTATTGCCAAGTGTCATGGGCTATGTGTTTATGTTAAAACAAGAAATTTCACGCGGACGAAGTAGCGGGCAGAAGCTAATGCCTTATAGAATCTTATCTTTACAGTCAATTTTTAATGAAGCTATCGACGTACAGATTCGAAAATATTTTTTTAATAGTGTTGTCTTCTATCGTATTGGCTTCTTTTTTATTACGAGGTATATGGTAAGCATAGAAGGTAAAATTTCGATTTTGAGGTTTAAATTAAGGGAGTAAAAATCTGGTCCTTGCGACCGGGTGATAATTTATAAAAAAAAAAAACCAAGAAAGGAAATTTTTTTTCGTAAAAGTTTATTAAAACTATTAACAAAACAAAAGCTAACTTACTCGCAAAATCACGAAAATCTAGCCAACCGAACCGTCTGTATAGGACCACAGAAACCGGCAAAATGGGAATAAGTTTTGGCGTGGTCCTCACATAAATCAGAAAGACCAGTGTAGCTCAATTAAAAGCTTGCTATCTGATGTAGTCAGTGCTTGGTGTCATTTATTTCGCCGTAGATATGTGTTATACAGGGTGAAAAAGGTGCACATGAGATTCTAGAGAATAAGTGGGCATAGTGTCTAGAAGATTTATGATTTGTATACGTTGAAATAGGACGAATCATTTGTGCTATTTAAATGGCTAAAAAATCTTCTTGCGTGGAAGAAAATTCTCAAAGAAATTTATTACTGGTATTTATCATCATCATCTGACTAGCTTTTTCCTAACAATTTTGGAGTTGGGTTCCAGTCTAACCGGAGCTGAATACCAGTATTTTACATGGAGCGACTGCCTATCTGACCTACACAGCCCAGTTACTGGGTAACACAATACCCCTAGGTAGGATTAGTTGTAAAAAATTTCGGGCTTCTGACAACCCGTAACCACTGTCAAAGATCTACGAATGACAGCCGGGACCAACGGCTTAGCGTGCTTTCCGAGGCACGGAGGGTTCCTCTATATGTAATGGATGGTCACCTATCCACGAACTGACCGCGATTCGCGTAGCTTAACCTTCGAACGACTCATGTAGCTGTTATCGTTTAGCAACATCCATAAACAAAAATGTATTGTTAATTCTGGATTAGATACAGTATCAACCCTAAGGTAGGCACATCAAGCTACCCGAAACTGTACAAATTTTCCCAATCAACTTTGAACCTTATTCTTTAGCGATAAAGTTGAAAATCTATTAAAGAAATTTGACAGATTGTAGTAGCTTAATGTGCTGGCGTCTGTACTTAGGTACCTTTGTGGTCACCCTGTATGATATAAACCGATTTACCAGACTATAATTCAGGGTAGGTATTGATCGCTCCACGGATTTGGCGATACTATAAGTTATTTTTAAATGTTTTCAACGGTCCATTCTTTGTGGCAATTATTGGGTTTAATATTGTTTTCTTGAAGATTAATCGATGGGTTGAAAGTGTAAGAATTCTTAAGATTGCCCGAACTGAGCAACTACGGCTTCATGAATAATAGTCTTGTATTTTCTCACTGATCTTGAAAAATGTATTGCTTATAAAGACACTAGAAGCAGAGAGACGGACATGACTCGATTTCAATTTATTGGGGCTTACTTATATTTTTTTTATTTGTTCACTTAGAAAAACATACATAAGTACAGTCGGCAAACCCTGTGTTTTAGGAGCCTAAGTAACTCCAGGTATGGCATATAGCTGGTATTAAGTGTCATGCTAGTACTTATAGAAACACAGCATAAATTAAACAAACAGTGCCTTAATTTGAACACAATATTCGTTCATTTAAGAGGCAATTGTAATATTAAGATTCTCGGTTTCGTCATACGTTAATTTCTGCAACCAATTTGTAAGTTTGATTTTAACTTCGTGTTTAGTTAGAGAGTATATGGGTATAATGGACAACTGACAGAATGACAGTATTAACTTATAACGCTCCTACTGCTGGGACACAGGCCTCCTCTCTGTGAGAGGGAGTGAGCCATAATCCACCACGCGGGCTCAGTGCGTGTTGGTGAATGTCACATGTCTTCGAATTTTTGGTTGTAGAACATGCCGGTTTCTTCAAGGTGTTTTCCTAATAAGGAATGACAAAATCACTATTGCAACTTTTATTGGTAGGTCCACCGATCAGTTTATTAAAAGGCTGGTATTATTGTTACGAACAATCCGTTTACATCAATTAAAAGACGGATCTGCCGCTACAGCATTAACACAATATGCATCTAGACTTCGCACAATTTTCCGGATCTCTCCCTCCAAGAAAATCATGAGGAAAATGGGCGAAAGTAAAGGCGGCCGGTTAAAAGAGAACTTTTTATATACCTCGCTCTAAATACTAGATCATAAAACACCAGTTATGTCTACCGGAGAGTAACGATCGCTTTACCGATTTTTTATCGATACGGTCGCGATTATAATCGACTTTCGGCTATTAACATCGATATTTTGATTGTCTCGATTTTGTGGAGAATGTAAACGATTTGGTCTGATTTATGATTTTGATTGGTGTTGGATTATGTGCAATTTTTTGGTTAAATGGGGTGTGTGAAATCAGTGAAGTTTAGCAATGATAGATCATTTGAGACGCCAATCTACATGGTCTTCATATTATGATCTGAAAAAGATTATGTCATGGTTTTTATTGTGAAAAGAAAGTTTTTAGAGGTATCTTCATGATTTTTTTTCTATCGTATCAAATTAGTTGTATTATGTTTTCAACACACACTAACTAGTGTATATGCTTAAGAATATCATGTATATTTCTGATTTTGTTTAATGTAGTCGATCATAATATAGTTTTAGGCATTATAAAACTTGCGTTTTTTGCGTTTAGGTCCGGTCCCCTAACTGCAAAACATCAGCATCTATAATTATGCGACCCTACTTCTGCAATTTCACGGGAGGGGCTCGTGGCTAAATAATAACAGCCGCGTAGGTCGATCGATCAGGTTAAGCTACGCTTGCCACGGTTGGTTTGTGGATGGGTGACCATCTTTACATACCGAGACCCCTCCGTGCCTCGGAAAGCACATTAAGCCGTTGGTCGCGGCTGTCATTCATAGATCTTTTACAGTCGTTACGGGTCGTCAGAAGCCCGAAAATCTGACAACCAGTCTTACCAAGGGGTGTCGTATTACCCAGTAACTGGGTTGTGGAGGTTAGATAGGCAGTCGCTCCATGTAAAATACTGGTATTCAGCTGCATCCGGTTAGACTGGAATCCGACCCCAAAATAGTTGGGAAAAGGCTAGGCAGATCACTTCTACAATTTCAACTTCTGTACTCCCTTCTCAAACTTAAACGTGTTTCCATTTGCTCATACCCCGGAGCCGTTTACTTAACAAAGCCTGATCATACACTCATTACGCATTCCCCCAGATAAGTTGCCAACAAAAAGAATTTCTCAATGATATGGCAACACTGGCCATTACGATGGTTACGGTATTTTGTGAGAATCGAGCGCCCGTGCCGATCAATTATGATCGATATCGTTTTAATCGATTGTAATCGGTAATGATGCGAGACACTGCAGCTGTAAATTTTATTTATATCGTTGACTTGTTTAATAAAAAAATTGACGATTTTTTTTTGTTAAACTTTTCAGTTTTGTTAAATTAACTGTTATAATTGGTTTGTTAAAACTTGGCAGGTTATTTTTTTTATGCACTCCTCACCATATTCATGTACAGACGCCAGCACATCAAGCTACCCGAAACTGTCAAATTTTCTCAATCAACTTTGAACCTTATTGTTTAGCAATAAAGTTGAAAATCTATTAAAGAAATTTTACAGATTGTAGTAGCTAGATGTGCTGGCGTCTGTACAGCCCGACATAATCCACTGCTGAGCATATTATAATTAGGCCTTTCCCCACGCTCCTATGACTGCCTCATCCAGTGGAGTAATTGCGAAACACATTATCAGAGGGGCAATTCTCGTAATTTTATGAACGTTCACAGTCTGATCTCAGTCTCAATTTGTCAAAAATACCTCTAGTTTCCCTTACATTTTGACAAGTTTTTGACATTTGTTTGTCGCCGAGATGAGACTGCGACTAGATTCAGGAGGACATCAGGCGGGGGGACTGGTGGTTTAGCAGCTTCAATATCATCAGGATTGTGCTGGAATATAGCAGTTGGTTTTGGACCTGGTATGACAGTGAACTCATTTGTTATCAGAAGACAGCTACCACGCAAGCATCGATTCGATGCTCTACTAGAGCGGCTATCACCAGCCAGTGTCACTCTAATCCAAACTTTTCGGTGATTCCCGTAACTTCGTGATAAAATTAGACGGCGCCATTTGCTGCGCAGTCATTTATTAACAACACAAGTGTATAAATATCGACAGTTTTGTGCTTCCATTATTAAACACCATCGATATAATATGACCATTCTTGTAACACAAATTAAGTCTCAAAGTAATGCCTTCACAACTACCATAATAAAACCATTTAATATTTAAATAATGTTTACATTTTCCAATGGCTTTAGATTACATACATCCCATTATAATAATTATAATACACTATCTATCATGACTAAGCCTTTATCGATACTGATAGTAATCGATTTTAAAATTCATATATACTAATTAGGTATCGATATTATCGCAGCGAGTTCGAATAAAAAGTCCAACACTATTTACGCAATACATGTCAAATATAATGCTGAATTTTAAAAAGGTCGGTTATTATAAAAAAAAACTGTCCCGTCTCATGAATATTTTTATGGGATTAAAGGAGAGATATGGTATATTTGGAATTGATTAATATTCAACAAGACAAACAGGAAAAATTACAATGGATACGATTGTATAATAATTCTTGCATTGTGATAGCACATAAATGAATAAGTATTTGGTGCTGCGCTTAAATAGTTGTACTACCACAGAATACTTAAAGTACTACGTACAGAAAGGCCACTCCCTTCCCTGCACTAACATCAGTTACCGCACCTCACCCCGCACTTCGGCGTATTCGTCGCAGTTCTTTAACAAGAGCGCTCGCAAACACAAGTACCTCACGCACACATTCATACGTATACAAATGTCATTTTTTAATGTAGTAGTAGTAGGTAATTATTTTGCGAGAGTTGTATGGAGTGTCCGGGGTGTGGTACTTACTACTAAGTTAGTATAAAAAACTGTGGAGTTGTGGCGCACACTATGTCCCAACTTTTATTATTTTATTCTGTTTTATCATCTGCCTAGCCTTTTCCCAACTACATTGAGGTCGGCTTCCAGTCTAACCGTATGCAGCTGAATACCAGTATTTTACATGGAGCGACTATTTGGCCTCCACAACCCAGTAACTGGGTAACACGATACGCCTTGGTAAAACTGGTCTGACGACCCCTAACGACTGTCAAGGATCCACGTATGACAGCCAAGACGGATTAACGTGCGTTCCGAGGCACGGAGGGGTCTCAATATGTTATGAATGGTCACTTACGCACGGACCAACCACGGTAAGCATAGCTTAACTTGATTGACTGATTTATTCTGCCCTATCTGCCCCAAAAGATTCAGCCATAGTGACCTCTGCGCTGCCACCGAGGATGACGTAGAAATGGCAAAGTTTTGGGTCAACAAAATCTAATTCACTGTCATGCCATCGAAACGACGAAGAAGAAATATAAAAACTGGGCTAATTAAGGATTTAAATTAATTAACCTTTAAATATCTTTTTTTTACCTTTTAATTGCTACAAAAAATAAAGTCCAACTTTTACAATGAACGCTCCAATAAGTCCACATAAAATATAAACGATTTCCATACAAACAAGTCGTAAAGGTAACAACGTCATAATGGCGCACATTTTAAAAATTATTAAAATTCAATATTACATTATAATGTCCGAACTAAAATTACGATCACAATTTCATAGATACTTGAGAAAATGAATCGTGCAATCCTTACTTTGTCTCATTCCACTCAAAAACTTTAACACGCAATTTTATTTCTTAACTCCAACAAAAATAAAGACTTAAATTGCGTGAAACAGTTCAGCAAAGAAGGCGATATTGTGTAAAGAGCCTAAAGGTACAGTCGAGCACATAAATAACTGCGCGCAAGATATGAAGATGTCGAGTGGTTTAATGAAACGTCAAAGTACCTGGCTCATTGATTGCTCGCGAGAAAGCATAAATCGTGTGCGCTCACGGGTACTCGCGACGCTTAAATCATTTTGCGCCTGATTGTACGTGTTTGTTTATGTTTCTGATGGCCGGTGTGTGCACGTGGTTGCTTACTCATTATCGATAAATTGCGAAATGAGATTGGAACGCGCGAAGGATGGGGATTGAGTCTTTTTCTAGACCAATTTCCTGTACCTCGCTATATTTATTTATTTAAACAAAACAAAGGATTGTGGTACACGTTAAAATTACAGTTTTCCAAAAAAAGTACTATTTCTACAAACGTGTGGGTGAGCACTGCCCTCCTAGCTAGGTTATGGAAACCTGTGTTAAGGAGAAGCAGTCCGGTCCTCTAAGGTACAATGAAGTAAAGGTTACATAGTGCTTCTGATGTTACTGTTACAATTTCGAAGAGTTGAGTTAGACCATTAAAAGTTTAAGATTCGTTTTGTTATTATTCAAGTAAAAAATATATGCAACCATGTTCTGGATACGTGTCATAAAGACGATCACAATTGTAATCTCGATATAGGTAGCACCATCATCATTCTCCTGTCCTTATCAAAATTTATTTGGTGTGGCGCAAAATAATTATCTTTTTCTTCCATACTTCTTTATTAGTCTTGCACGACGACACCCTTGTGCCACAAAGGCTGAAAAGCCGAAACAGTTTATTAAAGTGTGTCCTTTCTTATCCAAACCGTTCGTTCCACCCGCTGAAGACCTCCCACCTGGACATGAGTTACCTTTGGTAACCTGGAAGTCTTTAAACAGACTCCGGAGCCAGGTTGGCCGAAGCAAGGAAAACATTTTCAGGTGGAGATTTATAGACGACTCCGCCTTGGAGTGTAAATGTGCTGCTATTCCACAAACTATGGGACACTTAATATCGTGCCCTAGTGTCCTGTCAGCTGCACGTTACAGGAACTGGTGGACGCTGGTGATGGCGCCAAAACAAGTGGTCGAATTCTGGGCCGAGTGCATTTAGATTGCTATTGACACGCTAAAAAGAAGAAGAAGTCGTCATCTCGGTTGTCATATAGCACAGCACAGCCCAGAGTTTGGAAGTTGGCGATTAATACCCCCGTGCTTCGGAAAGCATATTAAGCCGTTTGTCCTGTGCCTGATCTCTCTCTCCGCTCATGTCGGATTGCCGTCTCATAGGACTATGAGAGTAAGGGAAAAGGGAATGCACCTGTGTCTGCGCGTACACTTGAGCAATATAATATGTTCCGCGCCGAAGGCTGGTCTCCGTTGAGATTGGCCGCCGTGGCCGAAATACGGTCTGGAGGACTTTAGCCGTATAGGTAGGTACGGTACAGTCAACAGAAGAACTCGACTCGACTGAAATTTAATTTGATAAATGCATTTATCAAATTAAATTTCAGTCGACAACATCCATCGGTTTCTTACTAAACTTCAACTATATCCAACGATCCTGCATACTGATCACTTTTGTTGACTGTACATAAAAAATTAAAACGGAACCCTTATGGTGAAACTTCCGTGCCATTCCGTATATTTTTAATTGGTTCCACGCAACACAAGTCAAGGTTTTCTATTTGTCGTAAAAAATGCATCTACAGATCTACATATTTACTCAATTTAAAATACAATTGCGAATAATACATATGACATAACACACCTTGTCTACCTCCTTTGTGTTACTTTCTCTGTCCTTCGAGTTCTTTAAGCCTACGGTGTAAATTGGCTTTAAAAATTTAAAAAGCGGAATATTGCGAGTAGGACTCGCAAACGAAGGGACCACCGACAACTACTTATTTTTTTTAATACTTTCGTAGAGTAGTTAGTGTATATGGCGCCAAAAATCGGCCTTTTTTTTTCTATTTTGATATACCCAATGTCACTCTCACAATTAAGACGAATCTAATGGCACTTCTCAAGCTGAAACCGATCAAACCGTTTAGGCTACAGAGCATGCCAAAGAAATATACATACATACACTCGAAAAACATAACCCTTCTTCTGGCGCAGTCAGGTAAAAAAAACACGTTTCTTGTACCCCTTTAATGTTTAACTTTGTTCTATTTTTATGTCGTTATAGTATCCATACACACTCCGTGAAAATTTCAAGTGTCTACCTATTACGGTTAAAAAGATACAGCCCTGTGACAGACGGACGGACAGCGGAGCCTTAGTAATAGGTTCCCATTGTCACCGTTTAGTATAAACCCTAAAAATTAAAAAGCATTTATTTTCCAGAAAACATTTAATTGTTTTTTTGCTGTCACTACTTTTTGCAGTGGATTATACACGTGTGCTTTTACCGTGGGAAAAGTATTTGTATGTGACTTCATTAGCACCTTTGTAATTAATACTTTAATTAGCCATTAGAATAGTAATTAAGAACTTTAAGGGTGTAACTTTTAATGGATTTCATTGAAATAATGATCTTATTAAAAGGAAACGAAGGAAAAACAAATACTTGTTTTGGTGCAAAGAGTCGAAAAAATTTGATCCTTCCATAATGATGCATCAACTTAACAAAACCCACCAAAAAACTACATTGTTAAATAACTTTGTCTGTTTCAACCTGCCTCCCCGAATTTATAATTTACTAGCTTCTGCCCGCAACTTCGCCCGCGTGAACTTTCATGTTTTGAGGGGACTACAGGACCTAAACGCAAGTTTTATAATGTCTAAAAGTATATGATCGAACACAGTAAACAAAATCAAAAAAATAATTGATTTTCTTCAGGATATATGCTAGTTAGATAGTGTGTTCAAAATATAATACACCTAATTTGATACGATAGAAAAAAAACATGAATATACTTCTAAAAACTTTATTTTCACGATAAAAACCATACTAATATACATACAATCATTCTGCTTTGTGGAGTTTCTTGCCCATTCTTCTCCATACGAAAACTACCTTTTGGAATGGGCGACTAGAATCAATTCTATTTTGACGTTCAAAAGTGCTTTTTATGTGCCTATTTGAAATAAATGCTTTGACTTTGACTTTTTTTTCAGATTATTTTACAAGCAACATACTAAAGCACTAGTGTTTTAATTTTTTAGTGCAAACAATAGTTTTTTTGTAAATAGATACTTGTTTCATATTTTGCAATAAATTACCAGCGTTATGTCATTGCGCTTCTCTTTCTTTTCTATACAGGCCGACAGTGACCGCGCTTTTGGTCATGAAGTCCCCTTAACATAAACTATCCTATAACACTCGGCAATATTGTTGCTTCCCATAAGTGGAAGAATTTTTGGAATCGGATCAGTAGTTCCGAATATTGCCAGGAGGTACTCTTCGGAACTAAAAAAATCTGCGAGTTTGAGTTGCTGTTTGAGTTTGTAAGTAGGGAAATACAAACTCACAGATTTTACGTCTTTATAATAGTTTAGATTTCAATGCTCAAAAAAATAAACTGTTTCCAAAAACAAAATCCGACCCCTTGGTATTTTCACAGGCCAAAAACCTTCGTATTTTCACTAAAATAAAGAAAAACCGAAGAAAAAACAGTGGCACTCCGGGAGTGCCGACAGAAGTGAAAACAAAACACAAACAGAATACTTTGCCATCACTCACTGACATATCGAATATACAATAAAACCGCGTACATCCCGAGGACAGCCGAATACGTCCGAAGCGGTGTCGATTACGGTTACAGTGGCGCGAGTTCAATAGTTTTTCCCATTTTGAAAAATGCCTAACGCGCGTAAAGAAGTTTTCGCTTCAAAAATCCTCTTTACAAACTAACATTCAAACAGTGTACACTAACAACTGTCAACAGTCTCAAAAGACTCTAATCACCAGAAGCCCGGTGTTTTCAAATCCTTATTGCTAATTACAATCGCTTATAATTACTCCGTCCCTTTAGATAAGCATTTCTTTTATTTTTGCGCTCGCACCTGTAAGCATAATTGGGTCTTTCACCAGTTTTTTCGCTTTTAAGTATAAGTTTTCAAGTTGATATGGTAACTAATGTTGACAGCTGTCACTTTTGAAGGATAGGGTTGTGCTATCCGAGTAACAGTCTTTAAGATCGCAGTATCGAATAATTATTTACCGTTCACAAAGCTATGGATTCCTTAGAAAGCGATGAACGATCACACAATAATAAAAAAATAAAAATCATTTATTTCAGACAAAAAAGTCCATAGGCAAGGCAAGGTTCTTAGTAACAAGAATTCAGCTTATAACTAATGTTGAAACTAAACACACCGTCTATCTCTGCACAGTATGCTCATCGGTATCGCAACAAATGGAGCTCGGTGAACCTTTTTTTTAAGCTATTGCATAGCTTTTATCGCGGGCTTTGAGCGTGGCGACCGAATCAAGAAATTCCGTAACGAAAATAAACCTAACACCCCCCACTCCAACCGGCACAGCGCGCAGCGGTGCGGCGTTGAAAGCCGTGCATCGTCTAACGTCGTTTCAGTTCGGCAGACTTCGGCACGGTGTTTGTGTGCGTGCGACTTGACGTATGCGTGTAGACGCGGTTGTCACCACGCTCAAAAAGTGTAACTTGAATTAATATCAAAGAAAAAACTTGAATTAATATCAAAGAAAAAAAAATATTGCATAAATAATATAATTGCATAAGTTGATAAAAAATGCTATGCAATAGCTTTACCGCGGCAGTCCCCGAGTGCCACACGTATTTTTTTTTTCTCGCGGTGGAAATCCTAATGGACTTCCTCTATCGTGGGGGTGACAGAGGGGCATGCCAGACTCTTACCGGCTAAAACCACCGCGGTGTTCCACCTGTACCTATGGCCGGGGGTGCGGGATTCGCATAAGCATTCACCGCTCCCCAGCTCGGTGAACCTACTGAGCAGTGTAGCATCGGTTCTCTCGCCAATCATCTTTAGGACTTAAGCCGGCTGTACACACGGGGCCAAGGTGTTGGGCCAACGTGTTGGGCCAACGTGTAGAGAGCTACCTGGCGGTATGTTGGCTTAATTGATCTAGTTGGCGCCAACATTGGCAGGCCATCCGAATAGTGTCGGTTTTTTGTGCACACATCAAAGGATCTTGGTGCACTCCGCAAACAGCGTTCACACGTTGGTGTTTTGTTCAGTTCGTTGTTACTCGTCAGCGGATACAGTATCGTTGCGCGTGAGTGAAATTTACGTTCCCATGTGCCGATAGCAAAATTATTATCACCCTGTATATCAATAATAACTAATAACACATTTACCTCGTTCTATTCCGATGAATAGTCACCATCCACCACCTTCTTTTGCGCCATTTCTTTTTAGTCACTCTACTTTGGTGCACATGTACGTAATAATTAAACGCACTGTATAAATAAATTGCCGCGGCTGCAAGAACTTCTACGTCCATCTTTGAAGCGCCAATGCAGAATGATCAGTAAGCCAATGTGTGAACAGCAATCTTGGTTATCCATCATTTTTGCCCAACACGTTGGCCCAACACCTTGGCCCCATGTGTACAGCCGGCTTTAGGATAATGGATGTCCAAATACAGAGTGTTTGTTGATGACTTAATGTCAAAATTTCTGGTGAAAATGTCAGATTTTCATGACAGCGATTATATTATGACGGAACCGTTTTCCTAGGAGAGCAAAGTTTAAACGCCTAGCTTAATCAGTATATAATGCTCCCACTGCTGGGACACAGGCCTCCTCTCAGTGAGAGGGAGTGGGCCGTTATCCACCACGCGGGCCCAGTGCGGGTTGGCGGATGTCACATTTCTTCGAATTTTTGGCTCTAGGACATGCCGGTTTTCTCACGATATTTAAACGCTTATTGTACTTTAATCTTGACAAAAACAGCTGCTAAGTTAAATCCAAAGTTTTTTTTTATTACTATTTTAGAATGCACCATGCAACGTTTCCAAATGAATGTCCACTATAACGTATGCCATTGATGCAAGAATAAACGACCAATTAATAGGTTTTGCAGTCTCTAAACTAAGTATAAGCTTCTAAAGTTGATGAAGCAATATATTATAAGATATTCATGCCATTATTGTCAGCTATTATGACGCTTCTGTAAATGAAAAAATACCTTTCCAAAGATTAATCAAACACAAAGTTGCTCTTTGTTACCTTTTAAAGGTTTTACAACTCTAAATAGCCATAATGAACATTTTATAGCGTTGTTCTACAGAAAACCGATAATTAAAAATACTCATTTCTATTTAAAACAATTTCTTTATTTCATATTTCGCATTCAAACTTCAAATTAATGATCGAATTCAACAGCTAGACGTGTCCCTTATTCGATTATTTAAATTCAAAAAGTGATAATTATCGAATAATTATTGTTCTTTATTCGATTCCTTTAAAACATTATCGCTTACGCCTAGTAGTTTTTCGTAGTGTTGTCGTGTCATATTTGCATACAATATCGATTATCGATTGTCGACACCAGTCTTTATGATGGGTATTTGTTTTTGTATTTATTTCACGAAGACATAGCGTTGGGTCTTAGTTATGGCAGTCAGAAACGATATGTCATCCTTATATGAAGAAGTATGCGAAGTTAATTTACATTGCACGTTTGTAATTAAAAACTATTGTAACTATTTGCATTTATTAGATATACTGTCCGACTCTTACTTTTATGGCTGGCAAGTAAACATAACTTTTGTTTTAAAATAATTACAAAAGAAATATGCTACTGTTTATTGACTTTCGAATAAATGAATAGTTTGTTATCAGACAATTTTATTTCGTTTCAGAATATAACTTGCTGGTTTTGTTTTAAGCGGTGCCTTGTTTTATAAACAAGGATGGTTTATGCTTTCAAGTTATCCTCGGGCAAAACATGCCTACCAACACAGAGATAATTCGTGAACTCTATACAAGGTGTTCATAATAAAGCATTCATGCCATTGGGAGAGAAAATACGTTCTGAAGTCCGAAGTTATCTATTGTAATATTGAGAGAAAAGAAAAACGTTTGCAATCATAACGATTTCACTTTTCATCAATCAGTCCGGTCGTAACAGCACTCATTATATCAGTATTTATCATTACTACGTATTTTAATTGCCAACGTTCGTATGCGAAAATTGCTTTAACTGCGAAAAAAAATTCTTTCGGATAAAAATTTGTAATTGATACGAATAGTTAATTATCGATACAATTAAAGTGCTTTATGCAATGCCCGTCACTATTTAGCTGTAATAACTGTAATTCGAAGCGTTACGCGCGCTGTACCGATCAATTCTTATTATACGTTTGTGGCTAATTGCTTACTTGGAAAAGCGTTTTTCCTACTAGTATCTCTTTGAAGTTTCTTTCATATATACAATATGTAGAAAAAACTATAGTTTGTTAATGTTATAATAAAATGTAGTACCTAAGTACTGTATTTGTTTGACGATTGTCGAATTGATAATTCGTATTTTGGGGTTCCACAAATATTTAATAGCCAAGTAAGTGCAACCAACTGACTGTGAGAAAAAGACAGAATGCTAAAAATAATTTCAATGATTAAAAAGTGTGCATGACGTAACGGTGAAGAAAAACATCGTGAGGAAACCGGCATGTCCTAGAACCAAAAATTCGAAGACATCTGCCAACCCGCACTGGGCCCCTCTCGAAGAGAGAAGGCCTGTGTCCCAGTAGTGGGAATGTAGCGGTATCTACAACGCCACATGCGAACAACGCGTCATACTGACGTCACACAAATCCTGCCTCTCGCAAGCAGAGTTTACCGCGCAACCAGCATAGATACAACGGTCCGACATGAATCATCGGGCTGCTGCCCGCCGGCCACAACACCCGTCTGATCGGAGGATCCTCCCTTTTCTATGGAGCATGAGTGAACTTTACACCCTGTTCCTCATACCTCTATAGGAACATTATAAACTGTCAGATTAGATAAATTATTCCCTCGTGAATTATCACTAGGGAACAATTATTTATCTTATCCTCTAAAGACTCTCTTAAAAATAATGTTATACAATCCAAAAATGATCATCATCGTGATTATGATTTTAATCATGATTATTTTATAATCTTATTAAAGCTAATGTCATAGCTAGGTTTAATTACCAGTTTTATTTGAGAGGCTACAAAAGTAGAAATAATGATCTTATAGAATCATATTTTGTTTTTTTTTTTTTTCACTTGAGCTCTGCATTCGTCTGGTCTAACCTTTGAAAAGAAAAATACTTACAGATTACTTTAACCCGTTCATCAATAAAAAAACTTCTGCAATTTGCTCGAATAAGGTCACTTATAAAATGGGTTATTATGACACCAGTTAATAACAAACTTTTAATAAAACACGTAATCATAATTGGTCTTCGTGGCTTTAAATTACATCGGGCTAATAGAAAAGGGCGGTACCCAATAAACGAACGGCGCGGTGTGATCGAATAACTTTTTCTCCCTTAAGTAAGTGTCATAAGGGGCTACTTTATCTAAGAAAACTACATTAATTATTTATCTAACTAACATAAAAATCACGCCTGTGTACCGCGAAGTAGCATAGCCTAGCATAATCATAATCAGCCTATAATGTTCCCACTGCTGGGACACAGGCCTCCTCTCTTCGAGAGGAAGTACTAACGTACCGTCTGACGTCATTTGACCAAATTTTTGGCCGTAAAAATCTTTGTGGGAGGACAATATAGATCAGGATCCTCCACAGATGATTTCATTCATGAATACAAACAAAACAAGGCATCCCATACGAAATTTCCAACCGAAAATTATCGCGGAACAATCTCAAAACATTAGTCAAGATCGACATTCAACCCGCTCGGTTGTTCAACAATTAAAAATATTACATATGCCCATAATTCTTTCGACACCGTATCACACCCAAAAAATACTCAATTAAAACAACGGGAGCCACGAGATAAAATTAAAACTTAATTAAATCTCAATAAAAGAAAAACGGCTTGGAACAGAACAGAGGTTGGAACAAAAAACGGGTTAAAACAAAAAGACGGGCGTAAAAACATTTTGTCACTAATACAACGACTTCGTGAGTCGTGCTGTCCGTTTGTTTTGCTCGGTGTGAAACACGGGATTGTGGCGGTTATCGGTGTTCGCTTTAATGATCCATTTAGGTCTGGGAAGGCTTTAGTTATAAAATACAGGGGCACATTTGGTGCAGAAGCGTGAAAGTGTGAATGGTTTGCTTGTTAGATGTCCGTCTTTTTATTACGGCATTCTGGTTTGTAATATTAATTCTGAAATACCGTAGGTTTAAGCTTTAAGAGTGTTATTCGTATATGTTACATTTTTTATCTGCTAGACTTCCCTCATTTACCCATGGAATATCGAGAATAAAGAGTATCCTATGTTCTAATCCGGGTCATGGTCTCCTCATCTGCCAAATTTCATCCAAATCCGTTCCGACGTTTTAGCTTGAAAGTGTAACAAACAAAAATAAATAAAATCTTTTTTTTAAATAATATTACTATTAATTTTTAGAGTGCATTGAAGGACAAAATTCATCTCGGTTACTATGGCAAAATTGAGACGTCTTCTAATCTTATCAGATGCTGCTCAATTATCATTCTCCTGCCCGGATTGTAATTTATTTGGGGTCAGCGGAACATGTCTTATTCTTCCATACTTCTCTACTAGCTCCTGCCCGCGACTTCGTCCGCGTGAAATTTCACCCTCTTAGGGGTGAAATTTCGAAAAACCCTTTCTTAGTGGACACCTATTCTTCACAAAGAACGCACCCTCCAAATTTCATGTCTCTAGGACCAGCGGTTTAGGCTGTGCGGTGATATATCAGTCAGTCAGTCAGGACTTTGTATTTTATATATAGGTATATAGATTAGTCGTCATCTCATGGAATTTCGGCAATTCGGACGTTCGATCTGATGACTTCAGGGAGTTAGCCACCGTGCATATGTCATTCGATAGCAAGCAGCAGATATAAGCCCCAGCTCGATACCTACCTACTAATCAAAACGAAATCACATAATGTATGCAAGATAGCTTTTCTTAAATCGATTTTCTCGATAACTTTTAAGTGAAGGAACCAGTCAAATATTTGGTTTGGATGACGTAGCTAAAGAATCAGTGGAGGTGCTTTAGACAATAGAATCGAAAGTTTGTCCTATAGCAATTATGTTGATTTTATCTGAGTTTCTTATTTATTGACGTGGACATTACACCCAAACCCTAAAACGACAGAAAATAGTCGTCCTTGCGACTCTTGGATCATTATAAAACCTTAGTTTTAACCGAATTTCTATTATCGTGACCTTCTATTTTATCTGCCCGTTGGGACTTTGGAAGCTATTCCTATTTGCCTAAAAATAGTCTTCAGGTAATTGGTCAGTAGTGGGCGTGTGGCTTTTTCCAGTTTTTTGTTTATTGGGAACTCCTTTTTATTACCACGTTCCTTGATATACTGTCGATAAAAATCCATATAGTAGCGTATGTAAATGCCATCCTAACTAATCACACTAATATTATATAGGCGAAAGTTTGTGAGTGTGTGTGTGTGTGTGTTTATATGTTTGTTACTTCTTCACGCTCAAACGGCTGGACCAATTTTGATGAAATTTGGTATACAGATAGCTTGAGTCCCTGAAAAGGACATAGGGTGGGTACTTTTTATCCCGATATTCCTACGGGATCGGTACTTATGCGGGTGAAACCGCGGGGCGCTGCTAGTATTATAAATGCGAAAGTAAGTTTGTGTGTAACCCTAAACCACTGAACCGATCATCCTGAAATTTTGCATATACGTTGTCAGGTGCACAGAGACGGATATAGAGTACCTATCATCCCGATAAAAAGTGCTGTTCCCGAGGAAAACAACAATAACGTTATTATGATAATAGATGGCCCCACGTGTCTATTGAAGTTTGTCACCGAAGTTCGCCGGGTAAGCTAGCAGTGAAATAAATTGAATGCTCATCTAATGGCTACGTTTTAGACACATTCCGTGAGAAAGAAAATGTTATTCATATTACGATCTAAGAAAACACAAGCCCGCTGTTCCCGTTTTCCATCAACACACACCACTACGTCAACTTCATACAACTTTAACTCGCGGTTAGTTTTATTTCGACACAGTGCACAGTGGTGTGGCTGTGTTTAATTCCAGTTATCGGCTACAATGTCCACGCGGCTACCTGTTAAATATGGGATTCGGTTCAACTTCGAGTGCGCGTAGAGTAAGGAAGGGTATAGAGGTTAGCGAAGACATTTTTAATCGTTTTTTTTTCTGTTAGAACTGTTGTTAGATTAACGCACCACTTTCTTTCATAAACCCAAAGGTTTTGGAGGAAATTCTTAGGGCCGACGCACATCTGGCGAGATGCAGCGCAGCATGGTTGTCAGTGTCAAACAAAAATCAACATTGCCTGCATTCAAATAAAGTCGAAAATAAATTATCTGAGACGAGCACCTTTTTCCACTTAGATACGCTCTCGAGCTAATGGAAGTTTATTTAATCTCAACTTTATTTCAACTCATGTTTCATCAATATTTGTTTAGCAGTGACGACCGCGCTGCGTTGCGCTTCGCCAGATGAGCGCCAGCCCTTAATCCACTGCTTCATTTTTTTTTAATTAGTCTCTCCGACAACGTACCTAAATAACGCAATGAATGTTACTGACTTGTCAAAATTAAAGGCATTGTAGTTGTTAGTGTGTTAGGCAATTATCCCGCCGCTTCTCCGGCTAGGAACTAGTTGTAGATGGAAACCAAGGGAGCAAAATATGCAATGATTTTTTTTTTACTAAGTATATTTTGCACGATATGACTAGCCAAAAAAAGAGGCGATTGAGATGACTGTGGCGATCCCAAATATGTTAAGTAGTTTCGGACAAGGGCACGAAAGAGAATATTCAAATCTGAAACGAATCAGATAATTCTACTACTTCCGTAAATATTTACATAGTATAAGCTAACATATAAACTATAATAAGACGTACATTCATATGAAAAAATAAGCAAAATAATCATAGGGCATGAAATAATTCGTCCGCATCACTGTCAACAGGAACAGTGCCCAAAAGGCTGGCAACATTGCCACGTTGTATGGCAATGCTAATTTTTTGGCCAAGAAATAGACCAGCTCTCTGGTCACGTGAAGAGTTGACTAACCGCTTGGCGATAATTATGCTTGTAAAACACGGTCTTTGCGAGTAATATATTGCACGAAGATTGTGAATTCAGGAACTATCTACAATGCCTTCACGTTTATTTAAAACGCCACGATTTGACATAACGGAGGTCTTGCAGTTTCGTCTCTTCTCTTCTTCCTGATCAGTATAATATTTTTATATTTTTTTTTTGCAAAAACAAAAGTCGCACCTAAAAGAGTAAAAAAAAACAAATGATAGCGACTTAATCCTTGCTACTTCTATCCTCTTTATCACTCTACAACAGAATGTCTTACTCATCGGGTGCCGAAGTCATAAATTCGGCCGGCAGCTCATTTGAATGCGACCGATTGTGATCGACGGCTGCGCCGGCGCACCAATTTATAGCTCACGCCCCATACGTACAGACGGTAAATATTGAGAGAAATACATTGAGTGTTTATTTAGATAATTATTTAAATTGGTTGAATTATTAGGAGTAATGCTATGTCTTTGGACTAATTAGAGAAAAGGTTTTAAGTACTGTCGCGTTTTATCAATTACTGGCTCACGCCTCGACGAAGTGATAGTAATTATTACTGGGATCTAATAAATATAAAAAAACAGTCAAATACAAAATCTTATTTTTAGCGTGTCGATGGCAAAAAATTATGAAATATTAAAAAAAAAAATTGTCCAAAATTTACCTTCGCAGATACCGTTACCTGATGGACCACGATGGTAATTGTAAATTAACTAGCAGCGCCCCGTGGTTTCACCCGCATATGTGTCGATACCTTGAGAATATCGGGATAAAAACTATCTGACGTCCTTTCCCGGGACTTAAACTATCTCTATACCAAATTTTGTCTAAATCGGTTCAGCGGATTAAGCGTGAAGATGTAACAGATAGACAGATAGACACACTTTCGCATTTATAATATTAAGTATGGATATCATAGAAATGATTATACCTACCGCTTCTTAACCCTTCGTATGCTTAAACGTGGATCCACGCGAGACACAATGGCTTTTTAATTGTGTCTGTAATAAACCGGTTAAAGTCCAAATACAGAAGCACTTTTTTCAGTTAAAAACCTACTAACATTAAATTAAATATACGATCTACTGTCCAGCTAACATCAGGTGCATGGGCAACTAGATCTAACCAAAATGACCAGTTTGTTTTAATTTAATAAAAAGGGGCCAATTCTAATTTTTATAGCATTGTACGTAGTGGTGTTTTTCATATGTCAATGTAAAATATATTCAGAAAACAAAATCCGCGCAATTAGCATCACCAAACACTTTTTCAGTCCTTCAACCAATTAGCCACAAACCGCTTTCTCCAAAGAACTTCAGCCACTCAAGCGCACATCAATCATTTCCATCTAATTACTGAAATCGATCTCATTGCAGCCGACATTTCTTTGTTTTTCAACGACTTTCATTTTCCAGCCGCTGCAGAGCTGTTGTCCATTACTTTGCGTACAATAATTACGAGTATGTTAGAAAGCATAAAACTGCGCTCTAAGAGAAAACTACGTTTTGCAGATGCTTCGACAATTATGTAATTAACTTGCAATTGTTATTTTTTTGCTAATTTGTCATTTTTAAGTGAGGGGATTAGATTTGCGAAGTTATGATGTTCAATGGTATTGATCAAAATAATGTTACGATCGAAAGATTTAAAGGTATGATCTGATAGAGAAACAGATCTGAATCTTCCTTCGAAAATAATGACACAGCATTAGGGGCACTCACAGCATTAGGGGCACTCACAAAATTGGGTGGTCGCAGTAGCGTCTTTTTGTCTGCATATGACAACAAATAGGAGATCCTTATTCATCTGAGGAATTTCTGTTGCGGGTAGCATAGGCCTCTTTACGAGCTCATAGCCCTGGACCCGGCTGTCATTCATGGATCTTTGACAGTCGTTACGGTTAGTCAGAAGCCCGAAAGTCTGTTAACCAGTCAGATAGGCAGTCTCTCCATGTAAAATACTGGTATTCAGCTGCATCCGGTTAGACTGGAAGCCGACCCCAACATAGTTAGGAAAAGGCTAGGCAGATGATAAGTCGATACAATTTGTACATAATTTATTTGATAGATATTTCATAACGACCTTTTCTGTTTTCTTTGCATATTATTTAAGAAAACTCTTTCCTGAACAGTTGCAAATAATCACACTATATATAGATCGACACTTATGCGGGTGAAACCGCGGGGCGCAGCTAGTAATAAAATAAAAATAGAATTTAATGCCAAAATGTGTAATATTATATTTTAATTAACGCTAAACTTGAACTTTCTATTGACACTTCATTTACCCAGTTCCTGCCGATCTTATAACGGAAAAAGAGCGTAAAGATACCACATCTATGTGTGGTAGTGGGTTACCTGGCGATACCCGGTTACCGTGGCCGACCTGCGTAAAATTGTTACTATTAGTATTCTCCTTGACACAGCAAGCATTGGATAATTGCGGTGTAGTACAAAGTATAGTTAGAAGACTGCACTTTGTATTCGAGAGCAATGGTGGCAAAGTGGTAACGGCCGCGACTTACGAGTTGTAGGTCGTAGGTCCGAATCCAGACAGGCGCTTTACTTTGTGTAGATTATTTCATCACCACTACTCTCAAAACGGTGGAGGAAAACATCGTGAGGAAACCGGCATGTCCTAGAACCAAACATTCGAAGACGTGTGACATCTGACAACCCGCACTGGGCCCGCGTGGGCCCACTCCCTATCACCGAGAGGAGGCCTGCGTCTTAGCAGTGGGAACATTATAGGCTGATTATGTACTTTGTATTTTGGTACGTTCGAACAAGCTATTTGGTATACAGGCAAAAATATTCATCTTTCAACTACACAGCCAATATTTAGTTTAATTTTGTGCGTTATAACTTTTTAAGTTTATGGCATCCTTAACACTTTGAGCGGAGCATCTGGGTATTCAAATGTTTGTTGCGCGGCGCACTATTTTCTCATACAAAATACGTAATTAGGATGTATGTGTGTGAGTAGCCTTATAAAGTGAAAAAAACTAGCGTGGAGTGGCGCCAGCAGTCAGAAAATTTAAAGTGATACGGTGCGATGACGTAGCTTGAAGGTATTGGTATATGCCGCAGCCGTTTATACACGTTGTTTTAAGAAAGACATAGTTTTTGCTGACGTGTCAAATTTTACGTATTATAACGTTGCTCCGCTCAAAGTGATTTTAACAGAATAGACCGACTGGACTGACTTTTAAATGTCGGTGTCCCGCAGCATTGGGTTGGTCAGCACCCTAATTGCGTAACACATTATCAATCAGAATCATTTTGAAGCAAATTGCTAATCCATTGCTTCATAAGTTCGATAAATATTTCTGCTCAACACGTAAATAACGCAATGAATGTTGTTGAACTGTCAAAATGAAACCGATTCCAATTGATAATGTGTTACGCAATTGCCCCGCAGGTCAAGTGACAGTTGTTCGTTACATGTAGAACATTGATGTTTATCTGTTTAGACTGGAAGCCGTTGAAGATTATTCAGCCAGTTTTGGACTCAAGAAAGGTCAAATTCATGAGCTGATCACAGGTATTAACGACCCGAACTACATGTTCAAAAACTGTCCATAGCTTATTGCATTGTACAGACGCGAGCACATCAAGCTACTACAATCTGTCAAATTTCTTTAATCGATTTTCAACTTTATCGCTAAAGAATAAGGTTCAAAGTTGATTGGGAAAATTTGACAGTTTCGGGTAGCTTGATGTGCTGGCGTCTGTACATGAAAGTAGTGTTTGGTGAATTCAAAGTATTCTGACTGAAAAAGCTCTTAATGTCGGATTTTATCAAGAATCTTAGTATTTTTATTCGTCCAACCACAAAAAACAAAGGTTAGCCTGGGGTTTATTTATAAACGTTGCTTAAAGTTAAGACACGATCAAACGTCAAAAATGTATGAGTAAACAGTTGTTAATCACTACTTAACTTTGCGCAACGTTTATACTTAAACTAGCTGCGCCCCGCGGTTTCACCCGCATAATTCTCGATCCCAAAGGAATATCAAGATAAAAAGTATCCTATGTCCTTTCCCGGGACTCAAGCTATCTTTATACCAAATTTCATCTAAATCGGTTCAGCGATTTAGGCGTGAAAAGGTAACATACAGACAGACAGAGTTACTTTCGAATTTATAATATTACTAGCTGCACCCCGTGGTTTCACCCGCATAAGTTTCGATCCCGTGGGAATATCGGGATCAAAAGTAGCCTATGTCCTTTCCCGGGACTCAAACTATCTCTATACCAAATTTCATCTAAATCGGTTCAGCGGTTTGAGCGTGAAGAAGTAACAAACATATAAACACACACACACACTCACAGACTTTCGCCTTTATAATATTAGTGTGATGTGATAAGTGTGATTATTAGTATGGAAGTATAGATAAAGGGGTTAAATTCTAGAAACACAACCGCAACACACCTTTTAGCTATCATAGACTAATAACAGTTACAATTGAGCCAGTTTTTTAAACAGTTAACCCTATCCACCCTACAAAGGAGCCGCCACAAAGTCAAACACATACAAAAAGCCTTTTTTCCCTCGTCCTGACCGCATTTAACCTCGAGTTAATTATTTAAGGCTAAGAGCACATTTATCACACATCGGCGAGCGCCGGTAGTGCGTTATTTATTACTTTATATATATATGTTATATGTGCTTGTACTGTGACTTCGCTCGTAAATATATGAGAGTTATTGGTGACGAATTTAAATACTGCTACTGTTGCCTCTCTTTATGTTTGAGAGATGAGATAAAGATTGTTGCAGCTAACTTTTTTTTAAGCTTGCCTCGATCGAAGGTTAAGCTACGCTTGCCGAGGTTGTTTCATGGATGGGTGACCATCCATTACACATCGAGGCCCCTCCGTGCCTCAGAAAGCACGTTAAGCCGTTGGTCCCGGCTGTCGTTTGTGGATCTTTGACAGTCGTTATGGGTAGTCAGAAGCCCGAAAGTCTGACAACCAGTCTTACCAAGGGTATCGTCTTACCCAGTAACTGGGTTATGCAGATCAGATAGGCAGTCGCTCTGCGTAGAATACTGGTATTCAACTGCATTCGGTTAAACTGGCAGCCGACCCCAACACAGTTGGGAAAAGGCTAGGCAGATGATGACTTTGGACATGAGAGTTAGGCAAAATGGGTAAGTCATGTCTCGAAGGACCAAAACTGTATTTTCTAAAAGGACTAATTTTTCTGAACCAATTTTGTTTTTGGATCTTCAATTAATGAATTCAAATCAGCAATAATTGACTTATCCTTGTAGGGATATTATTCTCAGCTAGCATTTTAAAACCTATTCCAATTGTCTATTCGACAGCACTTTAGCCAAAATCTGACTTCCTCGACCATTAATCAAAAAGAAAAAAAACGTATAATTTTGATATCCAAAGTTTTATATACTTTTACTACGAAATAGTAATTAAATTGCCTACTCGAAACAGGGTTGAACATTTCAGAAAAATAATTTTCCTTTTTCAGGGCTGTGCCATAAGACAACTAATTTATTATCAACAAACATGGTGTCAGTTACGATTAGCATAAAGTCATTAGGAGCAGTATGTTATAAATTACGTAAAATATGTTATAATTGTAATAAAACCGTGGCCAGCGCCCTCTAGGGAGTGTTTTTATGTGCCAGTTTGTTTTGTAGGTTATCTTTATGTTTTGGATTAAAGTTTTTTATTGCGCAGTTTGCGCACAAAACCGGTCGAAGTGGAGGTGCTTGGGGGAGGTCTATGTTCAGCAGTGGACGTCTTTCGGCTGAAATGATGATGATGATGATGATTGCGCAGTTTTGGGGTGGTATAAAAAATATCCACGAAGTAGTCAACTCTTTTCGAACAATACGAGTATCAATCGAGAAGCCCTATAGTCGCAGAGGTCCTTTAGACAACTTAAAATGGTGTACTATGAGACGGCCCCAACAAATGGTCGTAAGGGTATTGTTAGTAGTCAGCGGGATTGTCCGAAAGGGTTACCGCCGCCCCTGAACATAAAGGGCTAAGGAAGGAACACGGATTGGTTTAATAAATAAATAAATAAATAAATAGTCAGTAAGAGTCTGACACTCCCTTCCGCTCCAACCAGAGCGAGAGGAGTCATTTGATGATTTCCCATCCACAAAAAAAAGTCCTATGGTACGGATACGCAAGCTTCTCTTTCCGTTTATGGAACCAGGAAATCTGCATCATTGTAGATCTGATGAAATTAAATGCTTTGTAGTATTCATTGCGATCATACCCCTTCTTCACCACAAGGGAGAAACAAATATAATGTGTTGCAACGCATAAATTATGTCCTGATACGTATCTAGATCATTTTAACCAGGCGTTGCAACGTCAGGGCAAAATGATACTCAGCTATACCGGATGATTTTTTTACCGGTTCCAAATTTTTACAGGATGAATATGAACAACTTTCACTTTGGGACCAACTATGAAATCATGAAAAAAAAAATCTGCTGTTTCATAAAAAAGTTCAATACCTACCTACTTGACCAAAATGTATGAAACAGCTGATTTTTTTCTTGATTTCAGAGTTGGTCCCATATTGAAAGTTTTTTATATTCATGGGTAGAACACCCTGTAAAAATTTGTAACAGGTAAAAAAAATCATTCTGAATTGAACGTAGGGCGCACTGTTGGAGTGAGCATTATGTTTCGAACGCAACAAACGCATGCATTTGTTTTGTTGTGTGACACGCGTGTTGTGTTAGGGCCTTTGTATACTGTAAAGAAAGAAAAGAAATAAAACGGTTTTTTACGGTATTGCGTATAAACGTCGACGTAGAAAACGTGTGTATCAACAAGCTTCCATAGTGACCCACACGGCACTGACGACCGTGCCTACACGCGGCGTATCAACCGTCCCGTAGAAAAACGTCTGTCAACAAGCTTCCATAGTCATATCAACACTGACGATCGTGCCTACACGCGACGTATACGCCGCAGTTTTTCACGGCAAAAAAAAAACGTGTGTGTACCTATAAATGGCCTTATGGACGCGTTGCGTTACCGTACGTCATCGGTCTATGTACTACCCTTACGCCTAATTTACAATTCGCATTCACATTTAGACACCCAACAATAAATCCAAACATACAAAAATAAATGCCATAATTATGCAAACGACGTTCATAAATTAGCGAACGATGTACAATGATTTATAGCTTCGCCAACAAAATATTCACATTCCGTCCGAATTTACATATTTACGTACGAAATCGACTGATTCGAATCAATGATGTTTTAATAACTCAGTGTTTAAGTTTTCTACGTTTCCGGGGCTGTTTTGTTAAAGATTAATTGTTGACAGTTGCGTGGTTAAGAGTGTGGAAATGTGGGTTCGATTCCGGGGTTTTGGTGTAACTAATAACGTACTTACATGAAATCACGTTGATTCACAACGCATTAATTTTATTGCTGTATCGAATGCACTTATTGAAACTTCGTTTTCGGGACTAATTAGTTACTTACCACTTAATTTTAACGATAAATAGTTCCTTAAAAAAATACATCCATCCCACCCACCCATCCACTTACCCATCTATTTGTATTCCGTAGTTCTGGAAATCTATTATTGAAACAATATACCTATAAGTTGAAGAATAAGAATGCTTGCATGCAATATAGATAGGTAATAGAAAACACGTGAGGAATCCGGCATGTCCTAGAATCAAAAGTTTGAAGACATATTGTGACATCTACCAACCCGCACTGGGCCGCCGTGGTGGATGGCCCACTCGCTCTAACAAAAGGGAGGTCCGTATCCCTGAAGATGCTGATTATGCATACACATACGTAGGCAGGTAATACTACGTTTTATAAGATTGATTGGTGCTCTAATGGGAATACCTTTGGTGCTCTAAAAAAAGGTGCTCTGAAAATAGGTGCTCAAACGGGAATACTCTAGATTTATGAGTGAGAAAAAGTAGCTGCCGCTTTCTGCAATATAATTTTCTAAACAAATAATCTACCTCAGTAAAGCTTTAGACACAATAAATTATTAAAAAATTAAGTCAAACAAAAAGTTCGTTTCTTTTATTCGCAAATGATCTCATAAATTAACGTTACAACTTATCTATCCATAAATTAAGTATTTACGTTGGTTTGTGTACCGTACACAAACTGGTCTCGTTCCAAAATATTTACGAAAATATTGTTCACAATTTGGTTATAATAAAATTTACCACAGCGCGCTGAAATGTTCGGGGTTTTTATAGAGCTGTTGATACCACTTTGATTTTTTTTAGAGTTTCTCTTTATTTTGATGAAAATTATAATGTACCTTTATCCAATATTAGCTGTTTTTATGTATATTCTTCGACTTTTATACCATTGAAGTGTCATTTTTCCCCAAATTAAATATAGATACCTATACTTTATTCCATAGTAACTAGCTCAGATGAATGATTAGTCATGATGATGGTGAAAAATGTTGAATATGTGTGTGGATAAGTAAAGATCAGAGATCATAATAATATAATGAGTCAAACACAGATCATTAAGAACCTACCTACTAAGTATTTGCTTAAATATGTATTTGTTACCTCTATTATTAAGTTCTAACCTATGATTACTTATTATTACCTAGGCTACAGTTTGTTGTCTCTAAATCACACTAATATTATAAAGGCGAAAGTTTGTGAGTGTGTGTGTGTGTTTATATGTTTGTTACTTCTTCACGCTCAAACGGCTGGACCAATTTTGATGAAATTTGGTATAGAGATAGCTTGAGTCCCGGAAAAGTACATAGGGTACTTTTTATCCCGATATTCTCATGGGATCGAGACTTATGCGGGTAAAACCGCGGGGCGCAGCTAGTAAATAAATAAATTATTTTGCTAAAAGTTTACAAACTACACAACATCAAAGAGGTATTCAATGTTAAACTAATTGTTACATAAGGTTATGTAAATTATATGTTATAAAACGGAGCGATGGTCTATTAATTTTTAATTGTTTCATTGAAATCGTTCCAGCGGCCAATTTCCATTGACGGTTCCCGTAAATAATAATTACTTAGATTGTTTAAATGTTTATTCAACGAGAAGTGTAATTAAAAATTGATAATAAAAAGGTAGAAACGGTTCTCAAGTGAAAATTAACTATTAATGATGGCTGGCAAAACGATGATCTATTTAATAAAATACGATAAATTTATTGTTACTGGTTGTAAAAGCGCGGTGTTGGATCGGTAGTTATTGATATAGTTTCGAAGAATGAAAAATAGTTATACATTCGTTGTAGAATCCATGAGAAAGAGTAAGGATTGATGTGTTTTGCACTTAACATCTAATTTGCATTAGAAAGAGGTGGAAAGAGAGTAGGGAGGCCTTTGCCCAGCAGTGCTAGGGGCTAAAAAAAAATTGCATAGTAACTAACATTTTCGATTAAGCCATTAAAACCATAATCACACACCGAAAAAAACCAAAATGATAATTTTATTTAAAAACAACCCGGTATTATCAACTCTAAATAGATATTTTCACTTTCACAGGCCAACTCGGGTCACTGCCGAAATTCTGTCACGCAATTCCGCCATTAAGGGTTGTTTCCACCCCTCGTCGCCCCCCTCTTACCCCTCGAGCAGTCGGCAAATTTTACAAACTACCCGCCGTAATTTCGTAGCTATATAAGGGCGCCCCCGTGAGGGGCTGCTTTTTATGCGACCCCCATTGGTCGGGGATTCCATAAGGATTTTTTATGATCTGCAGTTTTTACTGTCGTGATTTTTAATGATGGCTTTTTTGGGGATCGTCGTGCGTAGATAGGAACGTGGAAATAGTTATGGAGATAAATCACCAAAAAAAATGTGAAGATGAATTCTTATTCGATTAGTTGTTATCTTTATAATGCTGACAGGCTTAATATTATAGGTACGGTCAGCATCAAACGTTGATTAACACTTCAGTTTTTTTAATCTTATTTATTGAGCAAAATATTTGTTCAAAATTGCAGCAGAAGAATTTTTTTTAGAATATATACTCTTGTCTATTATGTGAAAAGCTAAAAATCAGTTTATTGAAAAAAGTTGTTGTCAATTTAATAACATGTAAAAATGATAGTGTTAATCGACTTTTGATGCTGACTGTACTAGGGCACATAAAATAATTAAAAGAAAATAGGTATTTAGTGAATGAAAACATCGTGAGGAAACCGGCATATCCTAGAACCAAAAATTCGAAGACATGTGACATCTACCAACCCGCACTGGGCCCGCGTGGTCGATTACGGCCAATTCCCTCTCATAGAGAGGCCTGTGTCCCAGCAGTGGTAACATTATAGGCTGATTATGTTATGATTATCCTGGAACCAAGTCTGATACAAATATTTTCAATAGGTGCTTTGTAAAAAGATTTAAATGATTATAATTTATGGTGTCTGCGGTAAAAGGTGAATGAATTAAAATGTACAAGGTCATCGTAGGTCAGACAGTTTTTAAGTAGTAAAATTAACTCAAGTTTAGCTGATTGTAACACTTCGTTTTAGCTTCAATTCCATTTTGCGCCCTTTAATAATTCAACATAATAACTTAATACGGTTTTGCCTGATAACCCGTCTTCCCAGAGACGGTGGGACGTGCCGCTCTGCAGTATTATACGGAATACCCTTGTAAACACGTCACGTAATACTGTTGAGCGTGCCCGTCTGCTGGCTGTGGGAGAATGGGAGTCAGGTTTGTGGCTTCAGGCGCTCCCGTCATCCACCATAGGCACAATGATGGATGACTCATCGTTTCGGCTCGCTACGTGTCTCCGCTTGGGTGCACCTTGTGTTGCTCCGCATCGATGTCACTGCGGTGAAGCTGTCGACAGTCTCGGAAACCATGGCCTGTCCTGCTGCAGGAGCGCAGGTCGCATAGCACGGCACGCCAGCATCAACGATATTATTCGTCGAGCCCTTGTCACCGCCGGCGTACCAGCGGTGTTAGAACCAAACGGCTTGGTACGTGATGATGGGAAGAGACCAGACGGCATGACGTTGTTGCCTTGGAAGGTGGGTAGGCCTTTGGTGTGGGACGCAACATGTGTCGATACCCTTGCGCCATCTCATGTTCCTAGCACTGCGGGCTGTGCTGGCGCCGCTGCTGCAGCTGCTGAGACCCTCAAGCGGCGCAAATACTGTAACCTTATGGGCAACTACAGCTTTGAGCCGTTTGGGGTCGAAACGCTCGGGTCATGGGGCCCGAGCGCGCGTCTCCTTTTTAAGGAAATTTCTCGCCGGCTGGTCGATACTTCACGTGACCAGAGGGCTGGGTCGTTCTTTGGCCAAAGAATTAGCATTGCCATTCAACGTGGCAATGCTGCCAGTCTTCTGGGCACGTTTCCGGATGACAGCGATGCGGATGAATACTTCGACGCCTAAGTGTCCTTGGTTATTTTTATTTTTATATATTTGTATTGTAAGTTAGTTAGTCGTTTATTTTAGTATCTAGTGTATTTAGTAGTTGAAAATGGTTAATAAATAACGTAAGTAAGCAAAAAAAAAAATAACTTAACTACAACAACATAACAACATAACTTTACTAGCTGCGCCCCGCGGCTTCACCCGCATAAGTTTCGATCCCGTGGGAATATTGGGATAAAAATTAGCCTATATGTTAATCTAGGGTGTCAGCTACCTCCATACAAAATTTTATCAAAATTGGTCCAGCCGTTTGAGCCTGAAGAAGTAATAAACATATAAACACACACACTCACAAACTTTCGCCTTTATAATATTATATAGTGTGATGGTGTGATTTTCATTCTACTTACCAGTGAAAGTAGGTACCAATCTATTACAAAAATTTTAATGCAACGTCGAAGGTTTTCCATCAGCATATATAAGCATAGCCGGGCTATATGTCCATATAGGCAGGCTATAGTTACTTATAGCCGCCCTTCAAGGCAACAATTTCCTTTGGCGCGGTGAGCGAGCATCGATGCATAGATTGTGTACAATGTAGGCTTATTTATATTTTATAAGTGCGAAGAGCAGGGCGGGCGGGCCCGTCGCCGCCCTACTGTGTATAGGTTGTTGCTTTTTGTGTTAGAGAGTTTTTTTTGGTTTGCGTATTGTAAGCTGTTGTATGTATAGATAAGCTTTATTAAATTCATGTAATTGAAATAAATAAACTTTTTTAATTATAGTACAAGAAATTCAAAATTCCAAGAATTTTTATAATAATGACACGACATAAAATTAAAAAAAAAATCCGAGAGACTGTACTCAATAATTAGCAATCAATATAGGGAAAAATAAAAAGAAAATTATACTTAGTTATTGTTATCAATATTTTTGTGGCTATACTTAGGATGGAAAACTATTAAGATGACTTTGCCTTCTGTACGGGAGAGCCTAAAATGTCGCAAAAAAAAATGTTTGTCTGTAAAATCGGTTTACGGACGATAATTTTACGTGATAACGTCATAAGAAAACATTGATGAAAACGATGGAGTGGAAGAGAGATAGATGCGTCACAAGCCGAACGCTTAGGCCGATCGTGCCTCTCTTTCGCTTGTACCGCGCTCTCGCTTGCACGCTCGGATCAGGCGGAACGTGACAATGAGTCATGCTTTTTCGTGCGTGCAGCCGGCGTTCATCGATTTATAAGACGTTATCATGTCAAAAAAAAGTAAATTAGTTAGGTACCCTTACATTAAATAACTTTTTGTTTCTGTTCTGAACTTGCCTAAGATTTACCTTATATCACACTACAGAAGGCCAATTCCCGTAATTAAACACGTTCAAAATTTAGTCGCAATCTCATCGACAGCGACAATCAATGTCGAAAGCTTGTCAAAAATGTAGGGAAATCAGAGGTATTTTTGACAGATTGAGACTGAGATCAGACTGTGAACGTTCTTAAAATTACGAGAATTGCCCCTCAGACTGTAAACGTTCTTAAAATTACGAGTGTTACCCCTCAGACTGTGGACGTTCTTAAAATTATGAGAATTGCCCCTCTGACTGTAAACGTTCTTAAAATTACGAAAATTGCCCCTCTACTTCAACTAAACAGTTTTTCTTTCTTTCTTTCTTTCCTAAAATTGTTTCACCAACACCCTGTATCCAGCGGAGTGTTTACAATCCCCGACTGTACACCAGTGTGCGTGCTCGCCATAGCAACGTTTTACGAGTTATTCCAACTCGTTAACTGTTTATTGAATTTCATACAAAGTGCCTTTTAATTTCATTATTATGTCCATGTTGAGTATACTAGGCTTTATTTAGGACCGTTTCTCGTTTTTGGGTAATAGTTATAATTTTATTTGGTGTTTAAAGCTCTTTGAGTTGTTAGTTCGTCCAAGAATGTACTCGCTGTTCCTAATCCTAACTAATATTATAAAAACTGTAAAAACTAATATTATAAATGCGAAAGTAAGTTTGTTTGTTACCTTTTCATGCCTAAACCACTGAACCGATCATCCTGAAATTTCGCATATACGTTGTCAGGTGTTCAGAAACGGACATAGAGTACCTTTCATCCCGAAAAAAGTGCTTTTCCCGAGAAAAACAACAATAACGTTATTATGATAACAGATGGCGCCACGTGTCTTTTGAACGCTGTCAAATTATTTAATAACAAAGTTCAGCTAGTTACCCATATTATTATTTGCAAAATAAATGTCTATTCTATTGTATTATATTCCATGAAGAGAATCCGTTTTTGACACACGTTAGTTACATATAAACGAATAATTGTTTTGTGAATTTGATTTTCTATTCTATTTTTCTCTATGGCAATGGTGCCGATGTCGACAATTTATTAGTTACTAGAATTTTCGACGGCTGAACTGTAGTTTGAACAATTGTAATGTTGTTAAAGTTTCAAGTGCGTGTGCGATTTTGAATTTCTCATTAACTAGGTCATTTTTCCTTTTTCCTGGAAACATGCGGTTTTCCGATAGCTTTTCTAAGTTTTAGGGTTCTGCGTTTTACAGTGAAAAGATGGAACCCTGATAAAGAGAACCATTTTACTTTCCGGCCGTCTTTCAATCCGTTTTCCAAGTTCCATTTTCTTAGAAACGGCTGGACGCATTGCCTTAAAAATGCGGACCAATTCCAAGAGATTTCGGTTAAAGATTACAAGAAGTAAATGTTAGTACTAAAAACGTTAAACTAGCTTACTTTATAAAAACTTGAAGTGCTTACTTGCGTACTGTTGCTATTAGTGCTTATTCTAAGATTAACATCTAAAGATTAGTGCTGAAATAACTTTGATATATTTGAACGACATTTTTTATATTTTTAACAAAAGAAATATTGCATACTTTGGAGCCTAATTTTTTTAATGATGTTTTATGTAGTGCTTTTTGCTTTTAGTGCCATTTTCAGAACACGCGCCGCGGTCTATTCGTGGATGGGTGACCATCCGTTACATATCGAGCCTCTCCGTGTTTCGGAAAGCACGTAAAACCATTGACAACCAGTCTTACCAAGGAGTATCGTGTTACCCGGTAAATGGTTCTGAAGTCGCTCCATGTAAAATACTGGTATTCAGCTGCTTCCGGTTAGACTAAAAACTGACCCCAACATATTACTTGTATGTGTGGTGCAAAGTTAAAAGGGTTATTTAATAAATAGTTAGGAAAAGGGTAGGCAGATTTGATTCCCGTTTTCAGAAAGAATTATGAAAAACTAGCTGCGCCCCGCGGTTTCACCCGCGTAAATGTCGATCCCGTGGGAATATCAGAATAAAAAGTAGCCTATATGTTAATCCAGGGTCTCAGCTGCCTCCATACAAAATTTTAGCAAAATTGGTCCAGCCGTTTGAGCGTGAAGAAGTAACAAACATATAAACACACACACACTCACAAACTTTCGCCTTTATAATATTAGTGTGATCTAAAAGAAGCTCACTGTCGTAATCCATACTAATATCCATACTATACTATATTACTATATAATATTATAAATTCGAAAGTAACTCTGTCTGTCTGTATGTTACCTTTTCACGCCTAAACCGCTGAACCGATTTAGATGAAATTTGGTATAGAGATAGTTTGATTCCCGGGAAAGGACATAAGATAGTTTTTATCCCGATGTTCCCACGGGATCGACACTTATGCGGGTGAAACCGCGGGGCGCAGCTAGTTTTCTATAAAGAATAATGGGCGTTTTGGTCGTTTTGTCAATTAAAAACCAAATTTACCTTGAATGAAAGCTTATATCATAAGCATCAATTTTCATTACGAGAAGAAGTCTGTAAAATACTGGGTTAAAGAGATATCAGACCTGCAAGTACCATGTAAACGTAGGTATTAGTTTATGACGTTAATGTTCACTGCAGTTCTCAATAACATTAGTTATTGACTCATAACATTGAGGGGCCTATGGCTAAGTAATAATACCCGCACGGATCAATCGATCGGGTTAAACTGCGCTTGCCGTGGTTGGTCCCTGGATGGGTGACCATTTTTACATACTAAGACCCTCCGTGCAAAGTCAAAGTCAAAGCATTTATTTCAAATAGGCACATAAAAGGCACTTTTGAACGTCAAAAATTACCTTAAAATAGAATTGATTCTAGTCGCCCCTTCCAAGAGGTAGTTTTCGTGTGGAGAAGAGAGTGCCTCAGAGATAAAATGTTTTGTTCCAGTAATTGCCGGTTATAAGCAATAAGTTGAAAACATTAGAACTCTATTGGTCATCAGGCCAGGCTCTATACAAAAATGCCCATCATTCTTTAAATCCTCAGATTTCCATGCCATTTATTTGCTTAAAACAAAAACGAATCTTTCTTCCAATAAAAAAGGTTGATCACAAAAAAATGCACCATCAACATCATATTAAGGTGGAAGCACATTTTCCTAACATTACTTTTATTCAGCGCATGATTGATTAGCTCCCTTATCAGAGATCATTGTTTTTCATAAAACACTTCACTCCATAGGGAAAAAGGCTAATTTGTCACATCGAAAGCATGTTTATCGTACCGTAATTGATTTCGAAAATATAAAAATCTTGATAAGAAATTAATTTGTGGTGGAAGGAACTTAATAAATATTATGACTCTGATTTCTTAAAGACGGTTAAGGTAATTATGGTGGAGTATGGTGGTGCTTTTACCTTCACGATATGGTTAAAACTTAATGAGCTTTCTAATTATTTTAGACACACTAGCAGCTAATTAGCTGACGAGTGTGTGTCAAATAGCTTGGAGATATTTGGGTTTGGGGAGCAGTGGTGGCCCAGTGGTATTGGCCGCGACTTACGAGTTGTAGGTCGTAGGTTCGAACCCAGACAGGCGCTTTACTTTGTGTAAATTATTTCATCATCACTGCTCTCAAAACGGTGAAGGAAAACATCGTAAGGAAACCGGCATGTCCTAGAACCAAAAATTCGAAGACATGTGACATCTACCAACCCGCACTAGGCCCGCGTGGTGGATTACGGCCCACTCCCTCTCACAGAGAGGAGGCCTGTGTCCCAGCAGTGGGAACGTTATAGGCTGATTATGATTTGGGTTTAAAGATTTTTTATTTATTCTAAAAAGAACATACATTATTCACTTAGCGAATAAATACATAACTAAGGTAAGGTAGACCAGTAGCTAATACCTACTTTTTTTAAGCTATTGCATAGCTTTTTTCGCGGGCTTTGAGCGCGGCGACCGAATCAAGAAATTCCGTAACGAAAATAAACCTAACACCCCCCACTCCGACCGGCATAGCGGTGCGGCGTTGAAAGCCGTGCATCGTCTAACGTCGTTTCAGTTCGGCAGACTTCGGCACGGTGTTTGTGTGCGTGCGACTAGTCGTATGCGTGTAGACTGTACGAAGCTCGCACGGATCGAGACGAGCTGCTTACTGTAACTTGAATTAATGTCAAAGAAAACCAAAATTGATAAAAAATGCCATGCAATAGCTTTACCGCGGCAGTCCCCGAGTGTTTTTATGTAGGTAGGTGTGATGTCGCATTTTGCGTGCAAAACTAGCTTAATTTTTAGGGTTCCGTAGCCAAATGGCAAAAAACGGAACCCTTATGGATTCGTCATGTCTGTCTGTCTGTCTGTCCGTCCGTCCGTATGTCACAGCCACTTTTTTCCGAAACTATAAGAACTATACTGTTGAAACTTGGTAAGTAGATGTATTCTGTGAACCGCAGTAAGATTTTCACACAAAAATAGAAAAAAAACAATAAATTTTGGGGTTCCCCATACTTACAACTGAAACTCCAAAAATTTTTTTTCATCAAACCTGTACGTGTGGGGTATCTATGGATAGGTCTTCAAAAATGATGTTGAGGTTTCTAATATCATTTTTTTTTTTAACTGAATAGTTTGCGCGAGAGACACTTCCAAAGTGGTAAAATGTGTGTCCCCCCCCCTCTAACTTCTAAAATAAGAGAATGATAAAATTAAAAAAAAATATATAATGTAAGTACATTACCATGTAAACTTCCACCGAAAATTGGTTTGAACGAGATCTAGTAAGTAGTTTTTTTTTAATACGTCATAAATCGAAAACCGCAATTTACCTTTCACAAAGTTACAACGAACTACAAGAACTTTTATATTATGTTACTTGCTGCTACGGAACCCTTCATGGGCGAGTCCGACTCGCACTTGGCCGGTTTTTTATTGTTAATGACGTACCGCTTGAGTTTAGATTTAAATATGGTTAAAGAGGATGTGCTCCTCTGATATCTGCCGGTAGATTATTATAAAGTTGTATTGTTGTAATTTAATCTGTCCTGTCGATTCTTGAAGCAGTTTAGTGTGGGAGCCGTCACATTATTTACCGGGAGCCTATTCCATGCTTTTACAACTTGGTTAGACAAGAATTGCTTCAGAGGTTTCTTCTTCTTTGATGAGTTTTCACATAGCTTTCGGGATTGCCTATGCAAATGTTTGTTCGCTTTAAATGTGTTTCTTGTTAAATAAAGCACAGGCCACCATCTCTCGAAACCATCATAGTGCAAAAGGGATTAGTGCTTGCTTATCCTAACTTAATATTATAAATGCGAAAGTAAGTTTACTTGTGTGTAACCTTTTCACGCCTAAACCACTGAACCGATCATCCTGAAAATTTGCATATACGTTGTCAGGTGTACAGAAACGGACATAGAGTACCTTTCATCCCGACAAAAAGTACTGTTCCCGAGGAAAACAACAATAACGTTATACCCCCCCCCCCCTACCTTTTTATTTTATTTTTTGTGTTTATGTTCTTTTTTCGTCATTTTCACCGCAAATAAACGTATTTTCTTTCTTTCAAAATGTAACGAAGCGACACATTGCGCGTAGCTTGTGAACTACGTTATGCAGAATAGAGTAAACGTTTATTTAATTACTTTATTTTCTCAAATTGATAACTATTCCGGGGTACAAAATTTCTTCACTTCTGTAACCTATATACAAAATACTGTCTCCCACTGAAGCCGTGGCAGATATTTTTATACCACCTTATACATGGTGTTACGGAAAGGGTATAACAATACAAACGGGTTGAAGAGTGTATCTGGTCTAGAATCTCTGTACAAAATTTCAGCTCAAAAGCATTAACTTTGAAAATGCTTAATATTTTTTTATTTCGACATCACGGCGCTGCACTGGCGTGCGGCGGCGTGATGTGCGTGTACTAGGCGCACAGACACACTACAGATAATGGATAATGACCCTCGTAGTGCGTTGACACGTTTTTTATGATTTCAATTTAATAAACTATCGAAATAAAAAATATTAAGCATTTTCAAAGTTACTGCTTTTGAGCTGAAATTTCGTACAGAGATTCTAGACCAGATACACTCTTCAACCCGTTTGTATTGATATACCCTTTCCGTAACACCCTGTATACAGAGCCTTTCCTAACCTCCAAAAAACTACAAGGTGAAAGAAAATACCTTAAAATGTTAAAAAGACATAGAAAATTCTTCCATTACCTAGGTTGTTAGTCAGACCCACCAGTTTACTTATCATGACGTCACAAAGATTTGCATAGAATGACATCATGGCCGTCTGGGGTGGTTGTCTTTGCTTGCTCAGACATAATTGACTGGAAGAACAATGTTGGTTCAACTGATGGCTGAAATATAGATAACTTTGTAGTTAAAAGTAACGATGTGAAATTAGTTTAGTACTTTTTTATATGATTTTTTTCTAAATTACTGTTTCTGTAGTAAGGCCAGAGCAAATTGACTACCAACTGAAATTGGCCGTATATTCAAATCCCAAACGTCATTATTTCTTATGAAATGAATATAACATGGCCAATTCTTTTTTCGCCTCTCGCTATCATACGTACGCCTCTTGCCATCAAACGTAGAAGTTTAGCGAGTTTAGAATTAAGTAACACCTCAGTATTATAATATCATTAAATAAAAAATTTAAAAAAATTGACGTAGGATGTCAATTTGTTCAGCAATTCATTTCCCTGGCTGTACAGACGCCAGCACATCAAGCTACCCGACTCTGTCAAATTTTCCCAATCAACTTTGAACCTTATAATTTAGCGATAAAGTTGAAAATCTATTGAAGAAATTTGACAGGTTGTAGTAGCTCTGACTTCAAAACCTATGATATTACTAGTATTTTCTTAGAGTAAATGTATAGTTTATGATTGACATCGATCCCAACGTAACCTCTCCTACCGCCATCATCATGACTATGAGTGGGTAAAATCATGGTCTTTTGGCGGCATCTACAGCGCCACATGCGAACTACTACATACTGACGTCACGCAAAATCCTGCATCGCGCAAGCAGAGTTTTCCGCGCAACAAGCATTATACCGTGTCCCGACATCAATCGTCAGTCGCCCACCAGCCACGACACCCGAATTGCGTAACACACTATCAGTCGGAATCTGAATCATTTTGAAGCAAATTGCTAATCCATTGCTTCATAAGTTCGAAAAATTTGTCTGCTCAACACCTAAATAACGCAATGAATGTTGTTGAACTGTCAAAATGAAACCGATTCCGATTGATAATGTGTTACGCAATTGCCCCGCGGGTCGGACGATCCTCCCGTTTCTATTTAGGATGAGTGAACTTTACACGCTTTTCCTCATACCTCTAAAATCTGATAATGATATGATGTTATCAGATCCTAAAAGTCCAATGTCCCCAGTGTTTTCCAACATGAGCCACTGTCAGACGAAAACTCAAAAGAAAAACAAAGTAAAGAACAAAAATATTGTGACTAAACAAAACCAAAGGTTTTTAGCTTGCTTTTATCAGATCAATTATATACGTCGTTAGGACGAAGCAACCTTCAACTCGGTGCACGCCAAATTAGATTTTAATTCGTTTCTTATAAAGGTTAATTCGCTTTATGAGCTTTATTTTAATGTGGTGACGGAAAATGTTGGCTAAGGAAAAAAGTAAGCCTGACAAAGAAAAGTAAATGGATTTAAAAGGAAAAAGCGGCTGCTTAGAGTTCTGATTTGAATAATATAATTATGTATAACAAGAACGTGTCTAAAGTACTAGTTTTGTAATTTAAATTCACCGTAGGTGTGAATGTTGTGCTAGAAAGTTGCCTCGATTTTTCCGAGTTTTTTTTTTTTAAATTGCGTTGGTGTAGTGGTCGCAAGCGCTGCTGCTGAGCATGGGGTCCTGGATTCGATTCCCGAGTCGTGCTAAGGTTATTGGATTTTTCTACACTGAAAAAAAAAGTAGTTGCCACAATCAAGACTTTGTTTAGATTGACTAAGTAACTTGTTTGCATCTGAGCCTATCAAGCACAATGATCGCAGCTACTACTATTATTTGATTGAGATTTGAAACGGGATCTTGATTGGAGTTATCACAAAACCTATTTGCAGCAATCAAGTTGATCAAGTTGCTTGATTGACACAACTTACTTTGTCGTTTTAACTCTTCTACAATGATGTCATGTTAAGGGTAATCAAGAAACTTGGTTGAGCGTTCAATTATTTAAACTAGTTTGCTGCAATCAAGTCGTGATGATCAACTTAACCAAGATTTTGATTAATCTAAACAAGATATCGTCAATCAAGCTAAAAAGTCACTTGATTGGAGTGCATTTTTTTCAGTGTATCTAGTATTTCTCAGTAGCAGCACTTAGTCTGGATCTGTGCTCAGTTGATGACAACAGGCTCGCCCCCTTTTACATATAACTGGCAAAATGTGGGTGTACTATAGGTACACCTCTGCTTATCCCTTCGCGGAATACAGGCGTGATGTTATGTTCTTTAGTTGCTCCGAGTGTAACTTAGAAAGTTACCTTTATCCTGTATCCATACTTCCATACTAATATTATAAATTCGAAATAAACTCTGTCTGTCTGTCTGTATGTTACCTTTTTACGCCTAAACCACTGAACCGATTTAGATAAACTTTGATATAGAGATAACTTGAGTCCCGGGAAAGGACATAGGATACTTTTTATCCCGATATTCCCACGGGATCGAGGCTTATGCGGGTGAAACCGCGGGGCGCAGCTAGTGTTTTATAAAGGGTGCTCGAAAGCAGCTATCTTAATACTAAAGGCAGGTTGTTTCACGTCCACTTGACGCACGGGTATACGTCAAAAATGGCGCTAACTATCGTCAAACAAAAAAAAGCGTTGTTTCAAATTACAATAATACAAAATTATGGCCTGAATTATACTTGAAGTACGAACCGTTTGAAAAAACCAGCCCTAAATCTAATTTATAATAAGGTAAGCATTTCAGAAAAAAGGATTTATTTCGTGGTAAGACTATGGGTAGAAAAAAACATCAAAATCAGAATTCCTAATTTAGGTAATTCCGCAAGCTTAATTTAAAGGCTTACCCCCTTATTCATAAAACTTATCAAACCTATTTTAGTTAAAATGGGGTTTGTCTCTTTCTTACACACAGAAATGACAACGTGACAGATAAAGACAAACGTTCTATAAACCTATTTTAGCTAAAATAGAGATAAAATAGGATTATGAATAAGGGGGTTAATTTATTCCAAAACTCAAATAAAATAAACGATATTTTACAAACTATAAATAAAAGCTGGATGCCGTTAGCTTGCCAGAAATCCGAACCGAACTAAATTCCCTAATCTCAGACAAAACTTTACGTTCCCAGTTCTCGATAAATCCGTGCCTGGATTTCTGCCTAGCCCAGTAATTCCTGTGAACGAGCCACACTTTTGCCTCAACTAATGAACTTGGCTAGAAAATGTTACTTACAGTGTTCTTGGAAAAGGCTAACGAATTTAATTATAGAATAGAATAGAAAAAAATACGGCGAAAAACTTGTTACATTTTTTTTTCTTGTTTATTTTTTTTTCGTGTAATGTTGAAATTGAGTTTGGATAGTAAAAAGTTTTGGTGAAGTAGGTTTGAGTGTGAATGATAATTCTTGGTACTTAAGCATTTTAATGAACACCAAAACGACTAATAAGTTGTTTCGCACGAATCCATACTTAATATTATAAATTCGAAAGTAACTCTATCTGTCTGTATGTTACCTTTTCACGCCTAAACCGCTGAACCGATTTAGATGAAATTTGGTATAGAAATAGTTTGAGTCCCGGGAAAGGACATAGGGTACTTTTTATCCCGATATTCCCATGGAATCGAGACTTATGCGGGTGAAACCGCGGGGCGCAGCTAGTCTTTTATATAACAATATTAATTTTTTCTATAGGTGACTCGCACGAAGTTATGAATTTAAGATAAAAGTACACGTTTTATCATATTAAACTCTTACCACTTCTGTGCTCTAGTGTCCTTTTTCCATACTTATTAGTCTTATTACTTACTTACTTTATTACAACTCGTCCACAAACAAATTAACTTCGTACGAGTAGCCTATAGAAAAAAAAAGTGACTATTTGTCCGTTTCGGGCGAGTAAATTCTTGCGAATTGACTAATAAGCCCAAAAGATGACCATTAGTGCCAGAAAAATGGATATCATAATATTAGATTTGGTTCTATTTAATAGATAAGAATTTCAACAGCATTTTTATTAATTGAATTCAATAATTTTGTTAATAAAACTTTTGATAACAGAAAAGCTACTCACAAAACTACCTGTACTAACCCAATAAATTCAAAAAATCCCCTAAACGAAAAATCCGACGACTTTTTATTTAATGGCGGCTTTTATGAAAGCTATAGGAGCGATTTCCCATCAATAAAGTACCGTTACGGTGTTAAATTAGCATCGGATCGATATTCTCTTCCGGGCCGTGTACGGCGGTAGCAGGCACGGTGCGGCCCCGTGTTTACTTTGACTAAATATATTGTAGGTTATGTATTGTGGTGAAGGAGTTTTGGTGGTGAGTGTACGTTGTCTATGTGCGGTTGGTTTGAGTTTCAAACTTTATGCAATTTCAGATGACTTAAAACTATTGACTAACCCCCTCACTAATAAACGTTGTATAGCGTCTGTATACAGGGTGAAATTAAATTCATGGGCATCCTTTTAAGGGATCATTGAACTCATCATTATGAACAACTTTTACTATGGGACTAAACCTAAAATCGCGAAAAAAAATCAGCTGTTCCTTGCATTTATGTTCACATAACTCAACAAAATGTAGGGAAGAGTTGATTTTTTTTTCGCGATTTCAGGGTTGGTCCCATAGTAAATGTTGTTCATAATGATGATTACAATGACCCCTTAAAAGGATGCCCATGAATTCAATTTCACCCTGTAGTTACACATCGCTTTGTCTTCTTCTTTCGAACGTCAAAGTACTGACGACTGAAAGAGAGAAATCTGTGTGTAACTATTCGTCTGATAGTGGCATAGAATTTTTCTAGGACATGCCGGTTTCCTCACGATGTTTCTTCACCGTATTGAGAGCAGTGGTGGTGAAATAAATTACTCAATTTAAACCGCCTGCCTGGGTTCGAACCTGCTATAATCAAATCAAAAACCATGGATATACTTTCAAAGTCAAAGCATTTATTTCAAATAGGAACATAAAAGGCACTTTTGAACGTCAAAAATTATCTTAGAATTGATTCTAGTCGCCCATTCCAAAAGGTAGTTTAACCAACCCTCATATGAATGACTGCGGTTAAAGATCAAAAGTATGTACTATTTCGATCCAAAAATAACCTCAAAAACAACAGAAACCAAAAACAAAAACCCTTGAGTTACACAAATTCACATTTTACCCATCGTATTCCGAGAGAAAGCAAGATGGATGTCCCGATATAAAGTTACATGAAAAATTAACTTTTCAAAGACATTAATCAAGCATTATGATAGGTACTAAGAATACATCGATAATTTACATGCTACCGGTACTGAGCTGAAGATTTTTTTTTCTCCTATAGCTAAAGTACCCCGTGGTGTAAGCCGAAATCGTTTCGAATCGGAATAAGCGCTGTAATCGATGCTTCAACAATCGATTTAATTAGAATTATCGGTACTTTTTTGAAGTACAGTTACGGTCAATGGTGTCGTGAATACAATTAATATTGTCTTTCCTTTTTTTTTTAATTTTTTACCAACTAATTTGCTTTTGTAGGATTTTTTTACACTTTTGGCCAATAAGATGCCCAGTTCTGCAGAAAAAATATTTCACAAGGAGTTGTTTTGCAATTTAAAATAAACGTATTCATTTTTAGTCCACAAAAATATAACCAATTAGTTTCTGCTTAGAAATTTCTTGTTTTAACATTAAATCTGATTCGGCAATACGGTAGCTTTTCATTAGTGAAAGAATTATCTTAATCGTATCACTAGAACAGTTATGAAGATTACCCCCAATCTGGCGTAAAGCGAATCTGTCTTTAAATGCTAACAAATAATAAACTTACAAATTTTACTACTTTATGATTATAAAATATAATAGTACCTATACAAGGTGTTACAGAAAGGGTATATCAATACAAACGGGTTGAAGAGTGTATCTGGTCTAGAATCTCTCTACAAAATTTCAGCTCAAAAGCAGTAACTTTGAAAATGCTTAATATTTTTTTATTTCGATAGTTTATTAAATTGAAATCATAAAAAACGTGTCACCGCACTACGAGGGTCATTATCCATTATCTGTAGTGTATCTGTGCGCCTAGTACACGCACATCACGCCGCCGCGCGCCAGTGCAGCGCCGTGATGTCGAAATAAAAAAATATCAAGCATTTTCAAAGATAATGCTTTTGAGCTGAAATTTTGTACAGAGATTCTAGACCAGATACACTCTTCAACCCGTTTGTATTGATATACCCTTTCCGTAACACCCTGTATACACAAAGTAATATAGTAGTGTCATCATAATCAGCCTATAATATTCCCACTGCTGGGACACAGGCCTCCTCTCAGTGAGAGGGAGTGGGCCGTAATCCACCACGCGGGCCCAGTACGGATTGGCAGATGTCACATGTCTTCGAATTTTTGGTTCTAAGACATGCCGGTTTCCTCACGATGTTTTCCTTCACCGTTTTGAGAGCAGTGGTGATGACATAATTTACACAAAGTAAAGCGCCTGTCTGAATTCGAACTTACGACCTACAACTCGTAAGTCGCGGCCGTTACCACTTGGCCACCACTGCTCTATAGTAGTGTAGTAGTAGGTAGTAGTGTAATAGTATAGACTGCTAGGTATTTACTAATTATGTAATGTATGCATACCAATATAATTTTAGGAAATGGAACCAAACCGTCTTGGCACCGACTAAACCCACAGTCATAACGTGTCAGGCTTATAATAATATGAAACTCGTGAACTTTGTGAAGGCATTTCCACGAAAATTATGTAAAACCATTTCCTAGTGATTCTTACTGCTTGCATGTGTAGTGTTCATTTCGCAAATCATTCTATTTATTATTTTATAGAGTAAATATGGTGTTGTGGTGTGGCGTACAAAGTAATATAGTTTTTCTTTTCAACATTGTATATTCACTATTGGTTATTCGTTTTTAGGGTTCCGTACCCAACAAATAGACGGACAGTGGAGTCTTAGTAATAGGGATTACTAAGACTCTGCTGTCCGTCTGTCTGTCTGTCACCAGGCTGTATCTCATGAACCGTGATAGCTAGACAGTTGAAATTATCACAGATGGTGTATTTCTGTTGCCGCTTTAACAATAAATACTAAAAACAGAGTAAAATAAATACTTAAGGGGGCTCCCATACAACAAACGTGATTTTTTAGCCACTATTTGCTCGATATTAATAACGGCAATAAGTAGACGCTTGAAATATTCACAGAATATTTAGTTGTATATTCACTTTAAAAATAAATAATTACATTTAAATAAAGTAAAAATTTAAGGGGCTCCCATACAACAGACGTGTTTTTTTGCCGTTTTTTTTGTCCTTGTGGTACGGAACCCTTCGTTTGCGAGTCCGATTCGCACTTGGCCGGTTTTTTATTTTATTATTTGAACTTTATTTCTGTGTAATTAAGGGTTACTTACACAGAAATGGAGCCTTGCTTGGAATTATGTTGATTCTTCTATTTGTGTTCCATAATATAGTTTGTATCACAACTAACCATATTGCTGCAGTTGCTACCCTATTTTTCTCCCATCTTACTTCTTCGTTTAAAGCTGTCTTTTACGACTAGGTACATACTAAACACAATGTGAACAACAACGTAATTAAAACGTCACTGTCTCTGTCAATTTCAATTGATTGACAAAAATTATGATTAATTGACAGTGACGTTTAAATTTTATGTATTGCTTTAGAGGTTGTAATGTGTGTCTTCGTGCAAGCCAATCACAGTCAATACCAATAAAATTATACACATTTTTTTTCCTACCGGTCCAATATTTCTATAAGTACATACAAATAAAGAAAATTAAAGTGTCTGTTTATAACACCAAAATAACAGCTTTTTACTAAAGACATATGAAAGTATATACGGTACTTACAACAACAAACATTTATGTTTTAATGTCTGTCTATATATTCCAGATAGTCTCCGAAACGGCTGGACCGATTTTGACAGGACTTTCACTGGCTAATAGCCTATGTTATTAGGAGTAACTAAGGCTACTTTTATTTTAGAAAAATAATTAGGGTTCCGCACAAAAAAAAAACCCATGATATTCCGACATGCACGCGAACGAAATCGCGCAGAGATAGTTTTTTTTTTAATAAAAAATCACAATTTTCAAGCCATAAAACCTCTGTCACCGCCAGTACAATCTCGCAACATACTACACGCCTCGTCGATCCCTTAAACATACGACAGTTTACAATAAAACAGACCCACAGCCCCCTACTGATTTTTATATCTCATCGGTACTGAATAAAATTATATGCAGTATTCATAATTTACTCGCTGATATATGCATATGTTGGTAGCGGGAAGGCTTTTTGTTAAGATTTACGAGTCCAATTAACAAGTGGTATTGTATTGGTTTTTATCTTTGATTTTAAAGTGGGTTGGTGTGTTCGGCCTGTAGTGTAAGAACGATAGATCATTGGACTCTGCTGAAATCTGACAGCTTTAGGTGTGTCCGTGGAAATTTAGGTTATGTGTGCTGTCTTCTACCTGATGCTAGCTTAGCTATAAACACCATTGACAGTTTACTTCACCTTAGTTGTCAATCAATCAATCAATCAACTCAGCCTATTGCAGTCCACTGCTGGACACAGGCGTCTCCCAGACTGCGCCACAACACCCTGTCCTCCGCCTTCCGCATCCAGTCTACTCCAGCCACCTTCTTTAGGTCGTTCGTCCATCTAGCTGGCTTAGTTGTCACGCTGAGATTTTTACAGGATAGGCTAATCAATGCTTCTGTAGCGGTATCTACATCGCCACATGCGAACAACGCGTCATACTGATGTCACGCAAAATCCTGCATCTCGCAAGCAGAGTTTACCGCGCAACTAGCATAGATACAACGGCCCGACATGAATTACCGGGCAGTTTCCCGCCAGACACAACACCCGTTTGGTCGGAGGATCCTCCCTTTTCTATAGAGTATGAGTGAATTTTACACCCTGTTCCTCATACCTCTATACTTTAAAATGAAATGGTTCCAGATTCTACACTATCTTAGTTCAAGCGTACGTAGGTATTCTACGAATCGTAGGCATATTCTTAGTAACGTAGATTTATTATGAAATCTATCAGTTTTTCATCAAGATTTAAGACTTCATATATAAAATGTGGGCAACCTATTCAGTGACATGGGTCTAAACTATTTATTCGTTAACTATATTAGTTGGTGCTTCATAGAAAACAAAGATTATTGTAGAATATTACTAATTACTAAATTAGATTAAATACAGACGCCAGCACATCAAGCTACTACAATCTGTCAAACTTCCTTAATAGATTTTCAACTTTATCGCTAAAGCATGAAGGTTCAAAGTTGATTGGGAAAGTTTGATAGTTTTGGGTAACTTGATGTGCTGGCGTCTGTACCTATCTATCAAAAATGATTATTATTTGTTTTCCTGTCGTTATCTCAATTTATTTGAGGTTAGCGCAAGGTGTCTTGTTCTTCCATACTTCTCTATTAGTCGTCATCTTGGTAGTCACTCCCTTTTTATCCATCAAAAATGATATTTTATATAAATCATTCATCATTAATGAATGATTCATTGTGATTTTTTGGCTAGTCATGAATATTGCTTATATTTAGGTCAGTTAAAAATTTTCAGTCAGATTTATTTTCGAAACATAGTTTTACTTGCTTATGAACTCGCGAAACTTTACGAACGAGTGCCACCAATTAAACACGTCGAATTAATGTTTAAAATATGCAAAACCAACTCTAAAAATACAGAAACAAGATATTAAATTTCAAACTTAACCTCCTATTAAAATTACCGCAGAAGTCGACCTGTACTAGATTACTCGAAAGTACATCTAAACAACATCGATTACATCAAAATCGAATGCGGTATCGATTCCAGAGAATCGAGAACACGGTGAGACGGCACATATATTAATACGTTGTAGTCTGCAATAAAATTGGCTGACAGCGTTAAATAAGTGCCGGTAAAGGCATTTGTAAGTAATCGATACATCGGTATGCAACCGATTCTAAGATTCGATTTATTAAATTTTGCGTCAGGTGTTGGGTTTAAAATGAGAATAGATTCGTTGTTTGTGAGTTTATAGAGGCGAAGGCTTTTGTTTTTCGTTGTTCTGGCGCCATTGTTACGAGACTAGATTAAAAAAAAAAAACAACGTTCCTTGTGTGTGTGTGGTAAAGTTGACGCAACGGTTTAATAAGTAAAACTGAACAATCAGCGAAACTGCCGAAATAAATAAACTGACGAGTGAGGGAAACCGACCAGGCGGATACGCGGACTCAAATTAAAAAATGGGTGTCAAAGTTACCTGTAACTGTACATTATTTTATTTGGCAAATAAATAAAACAAGTCTTTTAGAACTGTCTTTTGTCTTGCTGACATTCAGATGGGCATCAATATCACTTTTATGTGGCAGCAAGAATACTTATTTTGCTAAAGGTTTTAACTTTCAGAATACCCTGTATACAAATAGGTCTCCTGAATTTTGCTCCAATGTAATGTCCATTAATCCAAGTAATGGTATAATATGATTTTTATAAAATATTTGTAATCGACGACTCGATTCACAACTTGTGCCTTGGCGTGGACCAAGCTTTACATAACAAAAGGTAACGAAAAGTAATAAAACTTCACACAATTTCCTGAAACTTGAGAAACTTATTACGAAACCAATCTTTATGCCTAATTATATGAACCAACCCTATTTCGGACTACTGTGCATATAATTTTCAGGGAATGATGGATTAATCTTACCAAGTTTTTACACTTTTTTCTTCATAATAATATTCAAACTTCTGTATTTATTTTTAATTTATTGTAATTTTGAAAACCTTTCGTTTGCAAGTCTTCAATTAGTCCAATCCAGTCTTAATACAAAAATTATTGAACTGACAGCATACAATATTATAAAAAATTTGTAAATAAAGTCTGTTTTTCGGATTTATAAATATCTGCGGCTGTCAATTAAATCATCCTTTTTCATATTCCTTCGAGGAGACCACATATTTCTTTTCATTACTTTTTTTTTATATCTTTTGGATTTTTTTTACTATGTTTTGTTTGTGATCTTCCTATACGAGTCGTAATATATACTTTTTCTTTCTTTCTTTACATGTACAAAGTCCTTCATAATTCACACTATGAAGCTTATCGATTGCTATCCTGCTGAAAAAACACTTCTAATCGCCCACTTACCTTGGAAATAACTCTTGGTCCGAAGGTAGCTGACAGACAACCGCAGGATGGACAGCCTGTCCAGCTTGCTGAGGATGTTCTGTTCGAAGGGCAGGAGGGAGGCCAGGGTGTCCAGCTCAGCGTTGAGCCTCTCCCTGTGCCGCTTGCTCGGGTTGCTTTTGGTGACGCCGTCTTTTGATGGGGGTTTGATGCTGAAATAGAAAATCAGAGGTTAGTTTTGTACGTAAATTATTATTTCTGTGCAATCATCGTAGTTTAAAGAAAGAAAGAAAAAGTATTTATTGCGACTCGTACAGGAAGATCACAAACTAAACTAAACACAGTAAAAATTAAAAAACCCAGTTATAAATATAAAACAAGTACCAAAAAGAAAAATGAGACAGAAACTCCTATACGAGGCCAAAAGGCTCCTATCTCAGCATGATGCTGCGACATTTAAAAAATAAATGTCGCAGCGCTGGTTTAAAAAATGCTCTAGACCCTAGTTGTTGCTCGAGCCGTTTACAGTAAAATTGTGTCTTCTAATTTCTTGATAATTATATTTATACCGACTATAGCAGTAGGTTTTTACTTGTCCCAACAATGCCTTTTATTTGTCACAGCAATGCCACAGACACACCAGAGTGCCTGTGACACTCAAGGCATAGACAACTAATGAGGTTACGTCTAGCGCGGATTAAAAATTAATATTTTATTTTATTTGCAAATATTTTACATGATATTAAATATGTTTTAATATTTATTTATTTCTGTAACTGAATACCAGCGCTGCGACATTTATTTTTTAAATGTCGCAGCATCATGCTGAGATAGGAGCCTTTTGGCCTCGTATAGGAGTTTCTGTCTCATTTTTCTTTTTGTTACTTTTTTTTATATAACTTGGTTTTTTATTTTTTACTGTGTTTAGTTTGTGATCTTCCTGTACGAGTCGCAAAATAGTAGTAGAGTGAAGAAGCCCATTTTGCGCAGGAAGATAGCCTTATGCGTAAGATGGGCTTCCTTGCTTTACTTTGCAAACTGCTTCTTCGTGAACTGTCAAATTGATAAAGAAGAAAATGTTCCACCAAGCATGCAAAGCATTTATATTTTTTACGGTTTATTGTCATTTTACAATTGACAAATTTTCAAATTGGCTAAATTCGGACTTGGTTCGAATTATAAGCTGAGTTTGCGGTGAGGCCTCGAGGAGTCCTGTTGGTGGTTTAGTTTATGGTTGAAAGCGTCCAAGGGCATTCTACTGCTAACCAATGAAACTGTAATTGCCAGTACCTTATCGAAAAAAGAGTTGACCTACTAAACTAGAGCCTACCAGTAACTACAAGCTGGGGTTAATAACCTATGTAAGTAATTGAAAATAAAAAGTAACTTATGTCTGGTTAATGTGATAGGCTTGCCCATAACTCATTATGTTGGACATAATACTATCATTACATTACAGTTGGTACTCTCTATTCCTTTGGGAATTTCAGGCAGGAGGTAACATATGGGTTCATGAGTCTATTAGGCTGCCTGTCCATTGACGCGGAGCGAGCCTGCGGAGCGGAGAAACGGAGAAATATTAACCAATAGAAAATTACCTTGAGATTTTATGCAATCCTATTGGTTAATGCGCAGATAAGTTTTAGTTGATACGATTTTTTGGAGAGCAGTGGTGGCCAAGCGTCAACGGTCGCGACTTACGACTTGTAGGTCATAGGTTCGAACTCAGACAGGCGCTTTATTTTGCGTAAATTATTTCATCGCCACTGCTCTCAAAACGGTGAAAGAAAACATCGTGAGGAAACCTGCATGTCCTAGAACCAAAAATTCTAAGACATGTGAAATCTGCCAACCTGCACTGGACTGGCGTTGTGGATTACGGCGTACTCCCTCTCACCGAGAGGAGGCCTGTGTCCCAGCAGTAAGAACATTATAGGCTGATTATGAAGTTTTTTTAAAGTACATAAATAAAATATTCATTTGCTTATGAGGGAAAAAAACCCCTAAAACGCTAGCCCTCACCACTTCGTAGCGACTGAATAACAAATTAACTTATTAAAATCATATTTTAGTTCTTATAACAAGGTAGGTACACACTTAAAAAAAAAATCTAAGCCCAAAAAAAACTAAGCCCAAAAAATATCCCACAAAACTCACAGCCACCCTACACTCACTCATAACACCATTTTATTTCGGATCATTCATTTCTAAAAGGCTATTTAAAATGACACATCACATTACCCAGCGGTGTAACGGTAGCATTCGGCCTGGCTGGGCTAACGAGGCTCGGGTCACGCAAACCAACTTGTTAGCATAACTTATGCCGACGGATAGAGGGTGAGCTTAGTGCATTATTGTGCTTAGTTTTTTAAGAAAATTGCGCTTACTTTTTTTTGCTTTAGTTTAGCTTCAGTGGCGGCTTTTTGATGTTACGCGAGTTTTGTTTTTAATTGTGCCGATGTTGTGTGGTTTTTGTGAAACAAAGGAATGGTGGAAAAAGTTTGTTGTGTGATTATAATACTTGAACTAGACCAATTTATTTTAATAAGGCTTTGAAATATTCGCACGTTATTTAAGAAATCTATTGTATGCAAGGATGCAAGGTTTTCTTTGGTAGGTTTTTGAGGGAGGCGTACGATGCAAAGACAACTGCTGTGAAGTTTAGCAATGAAATATAAAGCACGTAATCGTCAGCCGGCAGCGTCAAATTCGTGGTGTCCAATGTGCGTTGAGCGCACTACTTCTGTCACGGACCGCCTTCAAAGGCGTCGATTTCTATACGACATTAACGTCGTAGTACGAGTAAACGGTGACACGCTTGGTTTTTATGGAAAGTGTTGACAATGTCGCCTTTAGCAGCGGCCGACGAGGCCTCTCAATGCTTGATGGTATCGATAATTTTATGTAGATTTTTAAATGTAACAAGCGTTACATTTGTAGAATAGTTTTTTTTTTATTTTCAAACAAGATAACATTTATATAATATATCGATACCTCTGGGCTCAAAGGTCGTAAAGGACATTTGGGCGAAAATGACTTTTTACGGTTTTTTTGACGGTTCCAATTGGTCGTTTCAACAGTGAAACGACCAATTGGAACCGTGCACCTAGCTTTTGACGTTTCATAAGTGCCCATGTAGGTTTATGTGTAATAAAATATTTTGATTTTGATTTTGAGAAGGCCAATGATTATTAGGAATTTCAGCATTGGAAAAGCTAGCATTATAATCATCGTCAATGCTAATGCAACAAGCCTCTCTTTAGAAGGACCATTCAGTCAGTAGATTAAAATGAAATTGGTCACTACAGCAGCATCAACATACTTCTTTTTTTCGAGTCAATGGAATAGGTGTACATAGTACGTAGCATATGTATAAGCTAATAGACTTAATAATAATATGTACATGTATATAAAACAAAACAAGGATAATAAAGAATCATAAGGCATCAAAAAATACGTCCGCATCGCTGTCAGCGGGAAAAGTGCCTAAAACGCTGGCAGCATTGCCACGTTGTATGGCGATGCTAAAATGCTGGCAGCATTGCCACGTTGTATGGCGATGCTAAAACGCTGGCAGCATTGCCACGTTGTATAGCGATGCTGAAACGCTGGCAGCATTGCCACGTTGTATAGCGATGCTAAGACGCTGGCAGCATTGCCACGTTGTATAGCGATGCTAAAACGCTGGCAGCATTGCCACGTTGTATAGCGATGCTAAAACGCTGGCAGCATTGCCACGTTGTATAGCGATGCTAATTCTTTGTTGTAGGATTAATGTTTTTAAAAATATTTATTCACAGAATAAATATAAGATAGCATTCTACCCATGAATAGTAAACGTGAACTTTCAATCGGATGTAATCGCAATACATTTGTTATTAATATGTATCACTTACTCTTTGTGCATTAATCAAAGATCTATCTGAAAAGTGTGTATAAGATGTTCTTATTTTTATAAGTTAACACGTTAAGTGCGAAACGAGGCCTAAATCACCCCACATGCAACTTCCTTGTGGTGCGGCAAGGAAAAACGTGAACATCTCTGTCGTGCGAAGGGCATAGCTTTGGTTTGGTCCAGTATAGAAAAGAGATAAATGTATATTTGAGACGCGCTAATGGTCCCGGACTCGATGGTATACCTACCTTGGTACCGGATGTCTTAGGCCTCGTACCGCACTGAATTAATATAATTTTAATGCAGTGCGGAACGAGGCTAAAACGTCCCATATCCCCCCGGACCTCGTACCGCACCCAACGCGAGCTTGCCGCGACTAGTGTTGTGCATTTTTACTATCTCGTGAAGCTGACAAAAAATCCAAAAAGATTTTGACTCAGTGCTCTCAGTGCAAAAAATCTTATTGTCTACCCTGTTTCAATGAAAAACACTCATAAATAAGTACAAAATATATATTGAGATTTTTTATAGAAAAGTATATTGTTACTGATTTTTTTATGTTAATTCAAGTTCTAATAAGTGTATTTTTAAAGCCCGAGGCAGAATAAATAGGATAGTTTCTTTTCTACTTCTGGTTTTCTTTTTTTCTATTCTGTGAACCGCATTAAGATTTTCACACAAAAATAGATAAACGTCGTTGCGTCGATATTATTTTTTCCATCACTAATCTTAGCGAAAATTTACCCTATTTCAGTGCGTTACGAGGTGTATAAGATCCCATATTTTGTTTTGCCAATAAATTCTAAACTAGCTATCAGATCCCGGGGCGACGGTAGATTAGGGTTCATCAATTCACTGTCTATATCGATAAGGACCAAAATTTTCATTTGTCTTTGATTTCGCGCCAGAAAATGGATTTTAGTCTGTTAAAGGAGGTGGGGTCTAATAGACCTCGTGTCGCCCTAACGTCTGGTCTGCCTCGTGCCGCAGGAACGGAAAGTTTGCAAAAATTGGTGCCGCAGCTAACGTGTTAAAGCATCTTACCTATTCATTCATTTAAATTTTGCATGCCGATATGACTTTAAACTGTCGTGCATTTAGTATTGAACTAAATGTAGGACGCCACCTTTTTTTTTTTTTTTTTTTTTTATGGATGGGAAATCATCAAATGACCCCTCCCGCTCTGGGTGGAGCGAAGGGAGTGTCAGACTCTTACTGACTAAAACCCATCCGTGTTCCTTCCTTAGCCCTTTATGTTCCGGGGTAGCGGTAACCCTTTCGGACAATCCCGCACCCCCGGCAGGCTTCGGCCCTGGCAGGCCCCTTCCTTTCTGCTGACATCTCTTTGAGGCGCGCGTGGAACACGTACGCGCCGTCCGGCACGGGCCTGGTCCTGACCGGACGGTGAGCTACCCATTACTCTCCGTCCACAGGCCCGCGCCTACGGTGGCCGGGAGTCGTCACGCGGCTCCCGACGCCCGGAGCGTCTCCCGCGGCGGCTGGGGTGTGAGGCTCTCTCCCTCAGCCGTTCAGCCACCTCCTTCGCTAGCATGACTGCTTCGCAGAAGGAGGTGACCGCCTCCCACTCCCTCTCGCCCCGGACCATGGCTTGAACCAGGGCCGGACGCGAGAGGTTGCCGCCGCTGTCGATCGCCTCTACGAGGGCACGGCGGTGCTCCGCCCATGCGGGGCAGACCTCCACCGTATGCTCCACCGTGTCCTCTGGGCGATTCTCGCAGTGGTGACACCCGGGCGTCTCCTCCCGCCTGATGATGTGCAGGAACCTCCCAAAACATCCGTGGTAGGACGCCACCTGTAGGCTATGGGATAAATACACCCAAATAGGCTCGGATGGAACAGTCGATATTAGTGCAGGATATCAACTCAGGGCGGCGGCTGATGAACATCTAGCACGTCAAAGGCGGCGCCCACGGACCCAGTCAGGCGGTCCACTGTACACCCACCAACTCGCACTAGACAAGCGCGGTGGGTTAATTTGTCTAAACCCCTACTCTCTCATGAGAGAGTAGGGAGGCCTTTGCCCTGCAGTGGGACGTCACAGGCTAATAATAATGCCGAATCTTGGGCAGAATGTATGGCTCAACTTTAATTCTTTACGACCATATTTGTATACTTACCTGCATTCTAGCAAATAAATAATTTGATTTGATTTGAAAGAGTTTAAAAGGAAAAAAAAAGAAAGAGTGGCCATTAATGTGTATTCCACACGGAACTGAATTAAAGTGGACTGTTTGTAAGTAAGTATTATTTTCTGTCTACAAATATATAAATCAATCTCCCTAGATTTTCCCCAACTATGCATGTTGGGGTCGGCTTCCAGTCTAACCGGTTGCAACTGAATACCAGTATTTTACATGGAGCGACTACCTAACTGACCTTCACAACCCAGTTACTGGGTAATACGGTACCCCTTGGTACTGGTTGTCAGACTTTCAGGCTTCTGACGACCCGAAACGACTGTCAAAGATCCATGAATGACAGCTAGGACCAACAGCTTAATGAGCTTTTCGAGGCACGGAGGGGTCTCGATATGTAATGGCTGGTCACCCATCCACGAACCAACCGCGGCAAGCGTAGCTGAACCTTCCGTCGACCCGAACGGCTGTTAATCTATAGCCACGAGCTCCCGAACGCTATAATAATTTATCCACTTTAATTTGTCTTGCCACAACAAAGTATCGTAGTAGCAGCCAAAGGAAAAGGCTGTGAAGATGAAATATATTGATGTGTAGTAATCATCTGCGTTTACTGACATAACTACTTATTACGAGGAATTCTTTAAAATGCCTTGTTATGTCATTAAAGGAAGGTGTATTAGAATTATAGTTGTTATGGTACGACTGCAGTTGTGTTGGTACATAGGATTATTTTTTGCAGATGTTCATATTTGATTTTGTGGGGGTCTGATAGGCAGTCGCTCCATGTAAAATACTGGTATTTAGCATGTATCCGGTCAGACTGGAAGCCGACCCCAATATAGTTGGGAAAAGGCTAGGCAGATGATGATGATGTTCATATATGATTTAGCTTAAAAACTAGAAGGCTAGCCGTGAGGGTGGGTTACATTGATAGTAATACTAGAATTCCTATTATTATATCAATACTTTTAATATATTTGATATTATTATAGTAATACTTAATCAAAATAATATTCCTAGATTTTATTGGAGTATTTTTGTTAAGGGCTTGTAATACTTCAGCTGAAATTCATATGTTGCCCCCACTTCCCCGCGCCATCTATCTCTCTATCCCGCTCACACTGTCAAACTGATTCAGTTAGGGTGAACTACATTGTTGATGGAAGTCCTACGTGGTTCTTTCCTCAAACGACCATTTTAGATATCGATCTACATGGTCTTCACATGACAGATCATGTGTACCCGTAACGACTTTCAAAGATCTACGAATGTCAGCCGGGACCAAATGGCTTAACGCGTTTTCCGAGGTACGCAGAGGACTCGATATGCAATGGTTGGTCACCCATCCACGAACCAACCGCGACAAGCGTAGCTTAACCCTCAACCGACCCGTGCGTCTGTCATCATTTAGCCACGAGGCCCACAAGTAGGTACCGCTTTGTTTTATACAATACTAGCTGCGCCCCGCGGTTTCACCCGCATAAGTTTCGATCCCGTGGGAATATCGGGATAAAAACTATCCTATGTCGTTTCCCGGGACTCAAACTATATCTATACCAAATTTCATCTAAATCGGGTCAGTGGTTTAGGTGTGAAAAGGTAACATACAGACAGACAGTTACTTTCGAATTTATAATATTACTAGCTGTGCCCCGCGGTTTTACCTGCATAAGTCTCGATCCCGTGGGAATATCGGGATAAAAAGTAGCCTATATCTTAATCCAGGGTGTCAGCTACCTCCATGCAAAATTTTATCAAAATTGGTCCAGCCGTTCGAGCGTGAAGAAGTAACAAACATATAAACACACACACACACACACACACACTCACAAACTTTCGCCTTTATAATATTAGTGTGATATAGTATATAATTATAGTATATTATAGTTTATATAGTATTAGTATGGATCTATCAGTAACTACACCGATAAATTGTGCCCACTAATAAATTATATAATATTTGTTTTAATTTAAAAGATCATCAGGTTAAATTATTAATTACGGTGTAATTTATTTAAATTACCACATTGTTGATGCGTTATATGTTATTTTGTTGTTCTGTTTGTTTTTCTATAATTTGTTTATGAGGCTCGCTCGTATTAGGTTAACTTAAATTAGTTGAATAAGGAAAACTGCGGAGCCAACTTTCATAATTTTTTTTCGTCATTGTTTTTGGTCAATTTTGTCTCGATTAGAATTATAAGAGGTTTCTGGTTTGCTTTCAAAGAATTTTTATACATCTCAAAATATAAAAAAACCCATTTGCGGAAAGACTAGAATATTCTTGTATAAGAAGATTTTTGCTGTGAATTTCTTATGTATTTATTGAACCACTAGCAGCGACCCGCGGTTTCACCCGCATAAGTTTCGATCCCGTGGGAATATCGGGATAAAAACTATTCTAAGTCCTTTCCCGGGACTCAAACTATCTCTATACTAAATTTCATCTAAATTGGTTCAGCGGTTTAAGCGTGAAGAGATAATACAGACAGACACACTTTCGCATTAATAATATACTAATACATAATTATAAATGGATAGTATGGATATCTTTCTTTCCTGCCTTCTTTTCAAAAAAAATAAGTACAAAGGTTATGCTTATTTCTAAAGAAATCTCTTCCTGCATACCTGCGATAGGAAATTAGATAAAAAGAGGTATTATGATTATTATGATTTCTTTTGATATCAAAATATTGGATTGCCGAAGCATTCTATCTTTCACCGGTCAGCTTGTCGATCAACAACTCGAACAAAACTCGTACTCTACTCCTAATATTAATAAATTTAACTTATTTCAATGCAATATAGCCAAGTGCCCTTATTATCAGATTTTATTGTCCATAAGCAATATTGAACAAATTCTAGTGTACCTATTCTCGTGTCCAATCATTACAAGAAATATTATATTAAGAAATGTAATTTATTTTATTTGTCTGTCCTTCCCGTTTTTAATCCATCCAAAGGTTGTCTTTAAAAGATCGCTCTTAGCGATAAGACCGCCAATTTTGTCACCCACTGTAAAGTTTCTATATTTATGTCTCTAATTCTTATGGTGTACATAATAAAGAGTATTCTATTCTATTTTCCTATTTCTTTTAAATTTTATAGCTTCCTCAATCCATTCTAATATTTGTACTAAGAAAAGCAGCTCGATCTATTCCAACCATTTCGGTGTCCTGCACAAATTATAAATAGTACATTAGTCATCGCCGCCCGTCGTTTTTGTTGATTTATTCAAACGTTAGTATCAAACGGCGCACGCGCAGCCCTTTGATATTACTACCATACAATTTGTATTCATACACCACTGTATCACCAAACAAAATTAAACTTTAGTTTTATGTAGTAAGGTCGGGTTTTGAGTGTGGTTTCAAAGTGCAAGTCCCATATAAATCAAGACCGATTATTTCTATAAATCGTAACTCGATTAAGTTATAATCGATTGGCGATTGTGATAGGTATCGTTATTATCGATGGATATTTATTTTTGTATCGTTTCCTTTTTGTAACGTTTCGGTTATTTTGTGTTGACAAATTATTAAGTATAACGAGGTTTATGTGAGATGGGCTGGAGAATGTGTTCAGAAGTCAATTAAAATAATTAATAGAAAATTTTCTTGTTTTAGAAGATCCTCCAATCGGTACTTGTGAGTAAATCTTTATCTAAACGTAAACTTAAATTTTAGGCAATAGTTAAGTATTTGATGCATTGGAAATGTAGATATCTAAATATGTAATTTGAGTCATTTATTTGTAGTCCCAAAGCATAAGGCTTCGATAAAATCGAAAACATGACAAAAACTTAATTTACCTATACTCGTGTGAGCAGTTACATTATTTATGCTAAAGCATTACAAAGCTTCATAATCAGGCTATAATGTTCCCACTGCTGGGACACCAGGTCTCCTCTCTGTGGGAGGGAGTGGGCCATAATCCACCACGCGAGCCAAGTGCGTGTAGATAAATGCCACGTGTCTTCGAATTTTTGGATCTAGGGCTTGCCGGTTTCCTTACGATGTTTTTTTTCACCGTTTGGATAGCAGTGGAGATAAAATATTAGGTCCTTACATATGAAATTGGCGTTTTTCGTACTGGCCACTTTAATCACGAATTTCTCCTCTTTGGTAAGGAATTCCAAATTCAAATTTGTACAGCTATTTACTCATGTATTTGTGCTTCGATGACCGTCATTCATTTGTTTTTTTTCTTCTGTTTTTTCTGTTTGCGTCACTCATTTTACAAAATGGAAAATTTAAAATATCGCATTATTTACGAGTACGAGTTCCGCCGTGGCACTAGTGCTGCGGAAACGACTCGAAGGGTGAATGATGTGTATGGCGGTCATGTTGCAAAAGAAAACACAGTTCGTTTTTGGTTCCAACGTTTTCGTTCTGGAAATTTCGACCTGCAGAACAAGCCCCGTGGACGGCCTGAGACCCAAGTTGATAATGGAGAATTGAAGGCTATTGTGGAAGCGGACCCATCGCAAACCACGTCCGAGTTAGCTGCAGGCTTCGATGTTAGTGATAAAACTGTTTTAATTCACTTGAAGCAAATTGGGAAGATTAAAAAGCTTGAAAGGTGGGTACCTCACGAATTGACTGAAGCAAACCGGCAAACGCGCGTCGACTGCTGCGTTACATTACTGAATTGGAATGTCTTAGACATCCTCCGTACTCCCCGGACCTTGCTCCAACAGATTACCATTTTTTTCGCAATTTGGATAACTTTTTGCAAGGGAAAAAATTCAACTCCGATGGGGCAGTCCAAATCGCCTTCAAAGATTTTATTGATTCCCGTCCGACTGGTTTTTTTAGTAAAGGGATCAATGAACTACCTATAAGATGGCAAAAGTGCATTGAAAACAATGGTTCATACTTTGATTAATTAAATATATTATATTAAAAAATATTCGACGTTTTGTTCCTTCCATACAAAACGCCAATTTCATATGTAAGGACCTAAAAGTAAAGCACCTGTCAAGTGTCGAACCTACGACTCGTAAGTCGCGGCCGTTACCACAATGCTTAAATGTTGATAAATCCGTCCTATACCTAGTGATTTAATCTTTAGTTGGCAGGTTAAATGGCTGGATGACCCCTTAAGCCTTAGAACAATACGGCCCGTCAATAAACTATAATTTTTTTGACACAACAGTTATCTCAAAATTGATGAACCATGGGAACCACACAATTATAGGAAACACTTATTAGACATATCGTATCGAATATATAATTGAAGAACTTTTGTATCAAAAACTAAGACAGCCATGAGGTAATTAAAAATTTCATTGCGAAATCATGGGCGTAGCATAGACAATGGATTTACGTATTCAATTAAAAGTTAAAAAGTATTAAAAGAAAAAAAAAATAAAGACATTTTGTCTATTCGTTATATTTCTTTCTACTTTATACGGTTTGTGATTTTCGTTTAATTATAAATTAGCGTCAATTTGCTTCGCGATTGGTTTCTGGTGAAATTTTCTAATTTGCGTAAACAAGGAGTGGAGTTTTCTCACATTTGTATTGTTATTATCTTCATTATAGCTTCGTCAAGGTTGTGGGTTTACAACCGGACTCTAGTATCCTGATTAATGAGATTTTATCTAGCTGCGCCCCGCGGTTTCACCCGCGTAAATGTCGATCCCGTGGGAATATTGGGATAAAAAGTAGTCTATATATTAATCCAGGGTGTCAGCTACCTCCATACAAAATTTTATCAAAATTAGTCTAGCCGTTTGAGCGTAAAGAAGTAACAAACATATAAACACACACACACACACTCACAAACTTTCGCCTTTATAATATTAGTGTGATAGTGTGATATTCCAGACACCTTCTCAAAATCTGCGGATTTAAGTCTTCAATCCTGCCATTACAAGCTATTAAGCTATACGTGAATATTCTCCCACGCATGCTCTGGTAAAAATATCATTCTATCAGCGTCGTAACGTGGCTGTGCTCGCCCTCGGTGAGCCGGGCATGAAATAAGTAACATCACTCATACAGATTACATAAGGGATCAGGGGTAGAACAACTTTTGTCACATTTTTATTTTTTTTTTCAGCTGGCAATGCAGTCTGAACGGGTATACCTGTCGCTATGTTCTGTCAAAAACAACAGGGCAATAACATCCATAGTCTCCGAGCTAAGATGCTTTTAAAATATCGATACAGGGAAAAAACATACAATGTCCGGACCCCCACCCTGTCACGGGCCTCCTCTCTGTGAGAGAGAGTAGGCCGTAATCCACTAAGCAGGCCCAGTGCCGGTTGATTATTAGGTATCAGGCTGATATCTTAACATAACGCAAGTTTGATCAGTAGAGTAATTGCGTAACAAACTGGTAGTAGCAATCACGAAGGTAGCAATGGCTTTCATTTACACAGTTCATCAACTTTATAGGGGTATGAGGAACAGGGTATAAAGTTCACTCATACTCTATGAAGAGGGAGGATCCTTCAACCAGACGGGTGTCGTGTCTGGCGGGCAACGACGATTCATGTCGGGCTGTTGTACTTATATACATATATTTATGTTAGTTGCGCGGTAAACTCTGCTTGCGAGATACAGGATTTTGCGTAACGCCAGTATGACGCGTTGTTCGCATGTGGCGATGCAGATACCGCTACAACTTTAATTGCGTTGTTGAGCAGACAAATATTTTAAACATATGAAGCGATGCTTCAAAATGATTCAGATTTAGATTAATAGTGTGTTACGCAATTCGAGTGCTGATCTGTATTGATCTCTTCTCAAAATGGGTCTACAATTTTCTGAGAGTTAGAATAGAATACTCTTAATTTATTATGTAAACCATTTGTAAATTACAGACATAAATATACAGGGTGAAATTAAATTCATGGGCATCATTCTAAGAGGTCATTGTACTCATCATTATGAACAACTTTTACTATGGGGCTAAACCTAAAATCGCGAAAAAAATCAGCTGTTCCTTGCATTTATTTTCACATAATTCGTCAAAATGTAGGGAACAGCTGATTTTTTTTCGCGATTTCATGTTTGGTCCCATAGTAAAAGTTGTTTATAATGATGATTACAATGACCCCTTAAAAGGATGCCCATGAATTCAATTTCACCCTGTAGAAACTTTACAATGGGTGACACAATGGACGCAGAGTTCTCTGAAGTACAAATTTTTTTTAAACTACATAAAGCTACCACATTTCCAAAGATTTTTTTACAAGTGAAGTAACTTAACTGCATATAAACAGCTCACTATTAAACGATCGTTAGCCCAAACCTGGGGAATTACATTTAAACATGTGAAATCGTTTCTTATACTTTTGTTTATAACAATTTAACGATTTAAAGTGGGATAGATGTAATTTTACTTTGGGTACCTGTCTGCTGACTTCTCGTGTGTGAAAAGGGTGTAATAGCTGTTGGAAGTTCCAGAATATTCAAAATTTAAAATGGTGTTAGGAATAGTCCATTGACTTCTATTATGTAACGAAACACACGCTACTTTTAGCATCGGCGATCGGCGATTTTGTAGCTGTATCGATGCTGCATCGCATTTTGGCGGCTCTCTGCGTTCGGACGCGGTATCGGAATCGCGCGTTTTAGCGATTGCTCCGATCCTGGATCGATGCTGCATCGCGATTTCGCGACTTCCTGCGTTCGGACGCGGTATCGGAATCGCGCGTTTTAGCGACTGCTCCGATGCTGGCGCAGATGCCAAATCGCTGCGACCGGCATCCGAATGTGTGCGGAGTGTAGTGTTCAGCCGCTGTGTCCAGCTTCCGAAAAGCGACTGAATCGCCGCGTTTGGCGTTTTTAAGTGTGCGGTGTGGAATGCTTGGTCGCTGCATTAAGCTTCCAAAAAGCAGCTGAATCGCCGATCGCCGATGCTAAAAGTATTGTGTGTGCTTTGGCCCTAAATGAAAAGGATAGGAAGTGAAACTGAGTAATCTTGGCAGTCAATTGTTTATGTCAATTGTTTGATTTCGCGTTAATTTTGCTAACGTGAAACCTATAATAATAAATAACTTATAACAAACTTGTAACGGTATCTACAACGCCACATGCGAACAACGCGTCATCCTGACGTCACGCAAATCCTGTATCTCGCAAGCAGAGTTTACCGCGCAACTGGTATAGATACAACAGCCCGACATGAATCATCGGGCAGTTGCCCGCCAGACACACACCCGTCTGGTCGGAGGATCCTCCCTTTTCTATGGAAATTGAGTCAACTTTACACCCTGTTCCTTATACCTCTATAAACTTTCTGTTAGAAATTTCAGAGATTGAAATTGCAGAATGAAAAATTAAATGGTATTGGACTTGTGAGTCTTTGGTCAACTGGACTCACTCGAACTGGACCCGCGGGTGCAGTTCGAGAGGGTCCAGTTAACCAAAGACTCTTGTGCAGTGGCAATATTTAATTACATCTCGAAGTCTGTTACAGATCCCTTCTTTTCGCATACTGTTCTTTTCCTAACATACTTTGGCATAACTATTTTGGTATAATAAGCTGTTATGCGTAAATACTATTATGCGAAAATATAATAAGGACTAATTAGGAGCAACAAACGTATGCCAAGTTACATTAAGTCTTAAAATTATATGCAAATGAATAGGGAACCAGTCTGGTAGTACCACTTTTAATTCACAAATTTCAGCTATATTTTCACGGTAATATACCGTTTACCAAAAGTCCCAATACCTGTGTTACCCAGTAACTGGGTTATAAAGGTAAGGGCGTAAGGCGAAGGGCGAGCGTTTTGGGGGACTATCTTTTGTAATTTTGACGTTCGAAAAGTGATGATTCTCAGCCTAGTTTGAATAAATGACTTTTGATTTTGATTTTAAGACAGGCAGTCACTCCATGTAAAACACTGGTATTCAGCTGCTTATGCAGCTAACCACCATAAGGTTAGACTAGAAGCCCATCTTAACTTTTGGGAAAAAGCTTGCCAGACCTAAAGTCACAAAACCATTATTCCAGAAAACAACAAGAAACGCACCACTTTCCCTGCTGACCCCACAACAAAGATACACACAACCTCTAAAAATAGCATTCGTTCACGTGACCTACGAGTATCGTTTTCATTTGATGCGTGACACTCGCTCGCATGTCAGCACGTAACGTAACAACTCATTCACTAGATGTCCCTACCGTTACCGTTTTCTTGGCCGTACACTTGCGTAATTGTTCTGACGTCATTTGACACTGCGTGACGTCATGATGTGGTTGTCTTTGAGGAGTTCGTAAAGACGGTAGTAGTGCTTTGAGACATTCCATTGAATTTGTTATTATTTTTAGGTGCCACACACTTTCTTATAAGACTATTTAACTGACGAAAAAATGGAGGAGGTGCCCAAGTCGATACGTATATTTATTAATTTTTGTTTGACCACATCTTGATTTTTACAGAGTAGTCCGATTTTTAACGATTTTTTAATTCTTTTTTCTATTGTCTCTCAAATTTCACCCCTCCCATTCACCCTCTTAGGGGTGGAATTTCGAAAAGCCCTTTCTTAATGGATACCTACTCTTCAGAAAGAAAACACTCTCCAAATTTCATGTCTGTAAGACCAGCGGTTTAGGCTGTGCGTTGATATCTCAGTCAGGACTTTGAATTTTATATATGTATATAGTTATCTATTTCTTATTGACATATGATTGACATGTAAAAGTGTTTGTACAAACCTACTTACAGAAAATAAATCATTTATCATTTAGGGTGGCAGTGACAAAAAAAATGCTGATTCATAGAAAAGTGCAATACCTACGCGGTCTAAATATATGGAACATTTTTTTTTAAATTGTCATAGGAAAAAATTTCATTGCAAATGGCGTTGAAAGTTTCAGAATCATATGCTGAATCTATTGTACCAGGTTGCGCGACGTTGTCCCTGCCAACCTGGAAAGTATGTAAATACATACATATATGGTTGGAAGTTGGGAATGGAATAAAATTATTCCATTCCCAACTTCCAACCTACAACTTTTGTTACTTAGGTACTTACCCCCTTACTAATAAACGTTTAATAGCGTCTGTCTGTATAGTTACACAACGCTTTGTCTTCTTCTCTCGAACGTCAAATTACTGACGACTGAAAGAGAGAAATCGGTGTGTAACTATTCACTGATATAATACATTTATTAGTAAAGGGGTTAGTCAAAACTCAAAGACATAATAATTTTTTTTTTTTTTTAATTTTAAGTGTTCTTTTTTATTTTCATACGATGCCATCGCGGTAGGCTAACACAAAGGTGATAAAACTAGATGGTATTATAAAGCTTGTGCTTTTGCGTTTAGGTCCTGTAGTTCCCAACCGTATTTTTATTCAATTGTTGTCCACTAATGTAGACACTCACACTTAGAGACCATTTTATTATACCTAATATGACCTTACACATTCCACAAACCTAATAATCAGATACTTATTTACATTAATCTAATTTTAATAGCACATAATTTAATTTTATACTTTCAAATTCGGACACCCATAATCTCGTATGGTATGCGTCAACCGGACACTAAAGTTCTCTTTTCTCTCTCTAATATATTCAATGATAAGTATCTGAATATTGGTCTGTATGTTAATTATAAGTATTTTTTTGGTGAATGATGATATTCGCATAATTTTCCTCAGGATTCCGGTTTATTTGGATTATAATCTGGTTTTTGTAAAACTGTTAGAGCGGTTTCGCAATACGTCCGATCTGAATCCGAGAAATCAATCCAAATTGGAAATTGTTCTAAATTCTGACGAATAAAGTTCGGATGTAGTGCGCGACCCCTCATAGAAATAGGACTATGGTCACTTCGGACCGGTATTTTGCGGATTCGGATCGGATTCGGAACGGACGTAGAGCGAAACCGCCCTTAGGCTTATTCTGATATTTTTAAGTAAAAAAGGCTCTTCTAATTTCTAGGCTTTAATTATGTACAGACACATCAAGCTACTACAATCTGTGAAATTTCTTTAATAGATTTTCAACTTTATCGCTATTAGCATAAAGTTCTAAATTGATTGGGACAGTTTCGGGTAGCTTGATGTGCTGGCGTCTGTACCATTATTAACAATGATGTAAAATACAGAACCTCCTTTTTTGAAGTCGGTTTAAAATATTGACCAACAAATATTGTCGTGTATAAGTGTCTTTAAAAGACGTACTTACAGAAATAAACATTTAATTTAATTTTAATCTATAAAACAAACTTTATTTGATCTATTATTATTATGTGATTAGCAACTGCTAAAAAGCAGCTGACAACGAAACCTACATTTGTCATTCAATTAATTTTGACAGCTGTCAAATTTTCGAAAAAACGAACCTGCCCAAGCGCAGCCGCGCTAAAGCTTAGTTTAGGACAAAAATAACAATAAAAAATAATAGATTGTTACGTCACATCCATGTTTACAAATGTGGAGTGCTGTAGACTATAATTATAAATATATTAGAAAGGTCGATGGACGGGTTAAGGCCGAATGTGGCTTTGTTTTAAGAACGACCACTTTTTTTTGTCCGCGAGTGTAAGTTTAAAGTTCGAGGTAGCTTTTGTAGTGTTAAGATTAATGTACTGTTTTAATGTCTTGAAAGAACCTTAGGACCAAGTTTTTGACGAAGTTGGATACTTTGCCAATTAATGAGTGTAACAATAACTTCACGGCCTTTTTTCCTCGAAAGGGTTGGCCAGATGTGTATGTACGGTCGAACAAGCTATTTTTTGTACTGTTTTTTGCTTGAAAAATAGATATTTTTTTTATTCACTTAAGGGTGGTCCCAGTCGCAGGAAGAAAAACATTAAAATTAAATGGATCCGGCAACTGGGATCGCCTTTCCAGTTAATTGCGGTCCCAGTCGCCCTAGTAGAACGCAAAAGTTAGGAAAATTATGTTCTTAATAGAAAATCAGAAAAAATAATCACTTTGTTTATCAGTCAAGCAACATCGATTATCGCTTCTGTTCTTATCTGAATTGTTTACGTTGATTATTATCTACTAGAAGATTACACTGGTCCAACGACTATAGAATAAATCATACCCTGACTTATCAATAGGTAGCTTCACATTAACATAACTATTATCATAAATACAATAAGAAATAATAGACATCAATTATCATCTATAAAATACACCAATAAAAAATCTTACTTCTACCTCAAGTGCTTATTTTTCTAAACAATCACTAATATGAAAACATAAAAAAGATTTTTTCGCACAGCAAACGGACATATTTATAATTGAATAATCGACAAGAGATTTAGGACGTATAAACAGTAATACTCATCTTTGTACAGGAACAAACGAAATTCAACTTTAATTCTTTACATTAAATCTTAAATTGCTGAATTGCAATCTGCGTATAAGACTTTTTGTAGTACCAAAATGTTTGCAGGCAAAGAGTCGTAAATGCGTGTGGATCTGTTTTGGAATTTCAGTCTTCAGTTGAAGATGATAGGGTCAGATTTTGTTTGGCAGTAGGTTGTATGTTAAAGTCGGATGAGCATGTATGCCAAGTAAAATTAAGTATGCCAATACCATAGTTCGCGCATGATTGCGTATAGCCTTCGTCGGAATGAGCGTTTTCCTACGATTTTTCTCGTAATACCTCAGGTATGTTTTTCTATTTCTGTCAAGGCCAGGATGCGAAGTTTAGCTGTTAGGAGCGACAAGGTTATACAAATTATTGGCATTCAGGAATGCGTAAAGGATGTCGATTATTACTTCACTGTTTCACGTGCAAATACGAAAGATTTCTGCTTTTATACCTCGGATTGGAAATAATTAACCCTACCATCGAGGTAATGAGGACCTACCATAAGTTTTATCAGCCTATAATGTTCCCACTGCTGGGACAAAGACCTCCTCCCTTTGAGAGGGAGTGGGCTATAATCTAGCCCGCGAGCCCAGTGCGGGTTGGTAGAAGTCACATGCCTTTGAATTTTTGGTTCTAGGACATGCCGGTTTCCTCACGATGTTTTCATTCACCGTTTTGAGAGCAGTGGTGATGAAATAATTTACTCAAAGTAAAGTGCCTGTCAAGTTTCGAACCTACGACCTACAACTCGTAAGGCTGAGGCTACATTAGGCCGCGACGCGATTTGCGGAGTTGCGATACATGAGCGATTAAAACAAATAAATTAATGCTCACGTAGGTATATGGTGATAGGAACAACATTGCATCGGCTACATCAACATATCAGCGAAATTAAAGCGAATTTATTAGAAAATTACTCAATTGCACGACTAGTTCAATTGTGCTACTAAATATGCGTGTGGCTGACATTATGCGTATAGTAAACCGCGACGAATGATTTGATAGCATGTGTACTGTAGCCACGTAATCGCCGATTTTCGCTTATAATGTAGCCATACCATGTTTATCTCGTTTCGCTCTTCCAGTCGCATCGCAAATCGCTGCTTACTGTAGCCTCAGTCTAAGTCACGGCCGCCACCACTGCTCCATATCATATCACCCTGCGTGTAGCCAATATTTGAAATGGTGAAAAAGCCAAACATGACAAGGCAAATTAAGCAACCGATATTTTTTTTATAAAAAAAAATTATATCACGGTCGCATATCTACGTCCCCCATAATAAGTTGACATAACAGACCACCATGATTGCCGCAAATCATCGCAATTTGCTGGACAATTGAAGTGGTCTACCATACCAGGCTAACTACGTAAACACATTCGTTATTACTGACATTTGATGCTAATAGATAACTGATGGTTTGCTTGACTTTGATGGGAAATTGTTAAGTGGGTAGCGGGAATTATTATCGAAGTAGATTTGAAGTCTACGGGTTTTTATTGCCAGATACTTAACTATTCTTAAATACCTACCCTACTGCAAGATATCGCAAATACAGGGTGGTATATATCGATGCGCAAACTGTTACTGCCCGGCCACGACTTTTGGCTTAGCGGCAAGCGGCGCGACAAGCGGTGCGGTTTTTTTTTGTCTAGCGTTGACGCTGCGAGTGGTGCGTCGTGGCATGGTTCATACATTTTGGTATAATATTTGTTTTTGCCGCTCACCGCCCCGAACAACATTTTTTTGTTAAATAACCGACGAAAATTTTTATCGCAGGGGGTTTCAGAATCGTCTGCTGAATCCATGGTTAGAGATTTTGCGTCGATATCCCTGTCACCCTGTGCATGTAGGTATTGTTATTTATTTTGCAAGATTGGATAACAATTTTACTAGAAAAAGTGTTAGTCGGATGATGACTACAAGGAACCTAAATTCAAAAGTTATAAAAATGTTTGAAGTTTTAGTATAAACTGAACTTTATTGTATAGGAATTAAAGTTATTTTTGAAGTGAAACTTCTTTACGCACGCTTGACTTGGGGAGTAAGCTGGCGAACGCGTGACGTAAGCGTTACGAAAATTGTGATCGGGCGAGGCGAACGGGAGTTGAGTGGGGGATATAAGCAAGAGAAAGCAGTTCGCGCGCAAATTTTTTTTCTCTCTTCCTCTCATAGCCAAATACGTTTGAAGTTTCACTTCAGTCGTGTGGTCATAAGCACACTCGGTTTTTTTTCATAAACTCATATTTGTTTACATTTTTGGAAAATAAATTGCGAATGCAGATTACACTGTTGTGTGTAAGACTACAATCAGGGTTTAAGTGACTATCGGAGCAAAAATCCCAAATAAAGAACAGCAGGGTAGGTACTTATGAAAAACTAACAGTAGGAATGGCTGTTATTTTGACAGTTTAACAACATTCATTGCGTTATTTACATTACTGAGCAGACAAATTTTTCGAACACATGAAGCAATGGATTAGCAGTATCCCTTAAAATTATTGAAACTGTGACACGCAATTATTAGAGTGCTAATTCCTTTCAATCTCCAGTTTTGGACTATCTAAATCGTAAAGTGTATAAAAAATCACTTCTCTATTCAATGTACCAAAATGACCAACAAAATGTTTATCCAATTAAAACGAACTATCCCCAATTTAACAAGTGCACTTACAATTTATCTAACCCTGCAAATACGCACACAGTACGGCACACGTCCCCCCCAGGGGGTCCATTGTACCATTCCCGTCAGGTAAAGATGTCAGGACCCCACAACATTAACTCCTGTCAAAATACAAAGCGCGGACTCTTTGTCCCCAGACATGATACGAGGGTTGGATGAAAAGGAACCGATCGCATTTGAGGGTTGGGCGTGAAAATCGGATTATTGACGGTTATTTATATACCTATAATGGGGCAATGGATATTGTATTGGAAGGATTATTTTGCTATTACTTTTTGTAAGAAAAATAGTAATTTTTAGGGCGTTTCCTCCACCATAAGCGACCATGATTATAATTGAAAAAATTAAAACAGGCCACCAACGAATTTATTAAGGAATGCAATCGATTTTTTTCCTTGAAGACTTTAGAATAGAACTCTATCCCAAAACCCCATGGTACATTCACCCCTATGGCATTAAGTCCGCCTCTGTACATTTCTAGGCACTTGAAGTACCTATTCAATAAATAAATAAATTATCTATGACTTACGGCCAGCTTCTCCATCAATAGTAACAACCAAAGTAACGTCAAGTCAAAGTAACAGTATATGGTTCTTCACTATTTTTGCTGTTACTTGAATGAAGAAAAACATTTGCCGCAGTATCAGTAAAGGTCAAGTAAAAGTCGATACTTTGACTGATTACTTTACTTGTTGATGAAGAAACTGGCCGTTAACATAACAATAGAGCAAGCTTTACTTAAACCAATCCAGCCATTTTCGAGATGTCACATAACCATATAATACAACAAGAGCAGTTTATTACTACAAACGTGTAAGTAACTTCTAATAATCTTATCCCCGGAATATAATCTGCCATACCGATTGCTTTATAATATCGCTAACATTTCGACTCGATGTAAAATAATAACATCTAAGAAATTATTAGCCAGTAAAACCGAGTTTAACTTACCGTTTCTTCCCACACAGTGAGTAAAACTTTATGAACGATAAAAGTAGTAACTGAGAATACAGTGATCCGTTATTTTAATAACCAAGTAATCATACCTGTAGGTATATCACACTAATATTATAAATGCGAAAGTTTGTGAGTGTGTGTGTGTGTGTGTGTTTATATGTTTGTTACTTCTTCACGCTCAAACCGCTGAACCGATTTAGATGAAATTTGGTATAGAGGTAGTTTGAGTCCCGGGAAAGGACATAGGCTACTTTTTATCCCGATATTCCCACGGGATCGAAACTTATGCGGGTGAAACCGCGGGGCGCAGCTAGTATTTCATAATAATTGCATGGTTTAAGTGTTGAATTGTTGGAAGCTTTTCCGGAAGAATGGTCAATTCATCATCATCAGCCTTGGCAGTCCACTGCTGGACATAGGCGTCTCCTATTGCACGCCATTCAACTCGATTTTCGGCAACTCTCATCCAGCTGCTACCAGCCATCCAGCCTGAGGGCGTCCCACGTTACTTTTACCGATTCGCGGTCTCCACTCAAGAACACGTCTACTCCAACGGTCATTGGTTCTACGGCTAATACGGCCGGCCCATTGCCACTTCAGGTTGCTTATTCTGTGAGCTATGTCGACAACTTTGGTTCTCTGCCGGATCACCTCGTTGCGAATGGTCAATTGGTCATGACGTGGTAATCTCAATCAGCTTAGCCTTTTTCCAACTTTGATGGGTACTACTTTCAGTCTAACGGATGTAATTGCATATCAGTATTTTACATGGAACCCTAATTCTTTTTCTAATATAAAAGTAGCTTAAGTTACTCCTTATTACATTAGCAATCTGCCAGTGAAAGTCCCGTCAAAATCGGCCCAATCGTTTCAGAGATTAGCCGGAACAAACAGACAGACAGACAGACAAAAATTGTAAAAAATGTTATTTTGGTATATGTAACGTGTATATATCCATATGTAAAGCGGTTATTTTAATATTACAAACAGACACTCCAATTTTATATTTTATTTGTATAGATAAGATTGTACATAATTGTAGATTAAACCAACTCCAAACCTACAAAAATGGAAAAAGATATTTCATTAATTCTTTTTGGCAGAAGATTTCGAAGAAAACATTTCAAATAACTTTAAAAATACCAAATCAAAAACTTAGATTTAATAAAGAAAGGTTTTTTGTTACCCAAACGACTCACATTCGAAACGAGTTTGAAAAAATGGTGTAGATACTCAAGCCGCGCACTCGAGGGACTAACAGTGCCTATTAAAACTATATTAAGTGCGCTCCAGGCTTACGACCCCTAATGGCGCGTCATCAAACATTGTCCAAATCACGGCCATCTCACAAATATATCTATTACAAGTGTTTTTGTGAAGGTTTCTTGTCGTAATGGTGAATTTGGAGTGATTCAAGATGATTTTGTCATGAGTCTACTGGAATTTCGTTCTTATACAATTAAAATATAGGAGTACCTACAGTCTTTCAAGATGAAAAAACGTAGTAAATAGTGGCACAAGGTCACATAAACTGTGTCCGTTGGAGTTGACGAAGAATCGCTAATGGGATTTGATTGTTATTATTGTAAATCCAAGTGCAACTCTACGCTGCATCATCATGTCATCTTTGGATATTTCGTATAGGTTTATGACTAGAAGTTGCAAGACCAAAGGTTCTTGTAACAGGTAAAACCTCCAGATAGAAGAAAGCTCACGACAACACATTTTAGAACAATCAAAGGAGGGTTTCATTCTTTATCTGACAGTCAGATTAGTAATGACAATTTATGATCACTAACTGACAAGAGTATCCATTTCGCACTAAGCGTTTGCAAATGTCCTTTATAATGCGCACAGCAAAAGAGTGGAACTCTCTACCTGCGTCTGTTTTTCCGAGCGCATACAACCCGAATCTCTTCAAAGTGAGAGTGAACAGGCTTCTTCTGGGTAAACTCGCTCCATCGTCGACTTTGTCTCTGTCACCTTTGACCTAGACTAGAGTCAAGATCGAGTCCATTTCAAATTAAAAAAAAAACCTGCATCTCTTTAACGGAAGTCCCTTTAACTCAGTCCAAAGAACGATTCATCTCAGTGACATCCTAGTAAAGTTTAATCACCGCCAAAGCACAAACAAAATTAAAAACCCAATTGAAAGTAAACTCCAACACATTAACCACAGCTATCATTTAACAGGTAAGCCAAATAACCCCTGCAGCGTCATTGTGATCGTACAATACGGTCTGTGTGACCACACGAGCGGAACTAATACCCTTTAAGTGCCGGCGTTCGGAGGGTTAGACTGGTAATCGTACGATTTTGGTTTTCGCTAATGGATATGGGATTGGTAGCATTGTAGCGCTGGTAGGTTAAGTATGTTGTATGTGTAGGATATCGGCTTCTGGTTTTAGAGAGAGTTTACAGTCTGCTGTAAGATTTCTTGTAGGGGGTATTGGTACAGTCAACAAAAGAGATAAGTATGCAGGACCATTGGATATAGTTGAAGTTTAGTAAGAAACCGATAGATGTTGTCGACTGAAATTTAATTTGATAAATGAGTTAGAATAGAATAGAATACTCTTTATTATGTATGTGTGTGTGTTATGTATGTGTTTTTTTTTGTTGTGTATGTTTGTGTGAGTTGTTTGTTTTCTATTAATAAAATTGAATTTTATTTGAGAACATCCGTCGGTTTCTTACTAAACTTCAACTATATCCGACGATCCTGCATACTTGTCTCTTTTGTTGACTGTTCGTCATCATTATCGGGTTATAGCAGTCATTTAGTCATCTTCCGGTACTACTCTCCAACTTCTATCAGCTACCCTCCAAGGATCGTGTTATGGTTGGCAGACGAAAATGGAAATATGTAAGTTAAGTATTCTTTTTATACTGCCTCGTTCGCAAGTCTCTAGTGGTCGCGAGCGCTACTGTTGAGCACGAGGTCCTGGGTTTAATTCCCAGACCGGGCAAAGTTTTATTGGCTTTTTCCACCAGGAATTTCTCAGTAGCAGCCTGGAGTTTGGATTCGTGCCCAGATTATGGCAATATAGGCTCGCCCTCTATTACATGGGCTTAAACATAACTGGCGAAATGTAGGTGTACTATAAATACACCTCTGCCCGACTCCTCGGGAAACAAGGCGTGGTGTTGTTTTTATACATAGGTATGAGATCAATTTGAAAACTAGGTTTCACTTCGAATTATTAAGTTGAGTAAAAAACCGCGTGAAGTATAGTCCGCGCGGAACTAGTTGGCCGCTGAGGTATAAGGGTGAGGCGGCGGTTCGCAACGCACGTACTGAGTAATGCGCCCCCGCCCCTCCGTCCCACCACTCACATACCTCACGCGCGGCCAGCTAGTTCCGTGCGGACTATAGCATCAATACCAACGCAATATACTTAACTAAAAGGTTATTTTAATTCAACAATTGATTAATTGACGAAAGGAAAAAAGTAAATTCAATGGTATTTACGAGTAGCTCTATACCGCAAATAATACGCCATTACTCACGAATTTTATACGAAAAGGTGTCTTAAACAGGTTCTCACTAGATTAATACGATAAAAATACTCATTAAAGCACGAATTACTACTTGATATATTAGATTTGAGAACGAACAAAGCGAGAAATAAATAATTCAAAGAAAAAAAAAAACAATAAAAAAGTCGCAAAAAAGTAAAAGTACTTTGTAGAAACTTTTTTTCTTAATTACTTACCGTTATTTTTTTCTGTAGGTATATTCATTTGCCTATAAATAATTCAAAGAGAGAAAAGCATGCTTAAAATGTGCCTTTGACAAAACGTTTTTTTTTTTTATCGCAACTACCAATAATTTATACTAAGGGCCCGATCACACATACAGTCAGCAACAAAAGTCGATTAACACTTCAGTTTTTTTAATCTTAGTAATTGAGCAAAATGTTTCTTCAAAATTGCAGCAGAAGTACAATTTTTAGAATATAAACTCTGCTATTATATCAATTTAATAACTTGTAAAATTGACAGTGTTAATCGACTTTTGTTGCTGACCGTACCACAACCACACCACATCGCAGCGACAAAATGTGGCCAAGCAGTGGTTACTTGTGAATAGTGTCGCTGCAGTTTCTAGCAGTTGTGTTGTGGTAACTTCTACAAAATTTCAATGTGATTGCGTTGCCGCTAGTAGTTGCAATGTGGTCATCTTGTTGCTAGTGTGTTCAGACAGACAGATCAACTCCGGCCTTCGTAGAGGGAAACGTCGACGCAACGTTGTGTTTGTGATATAGCCGGCTGCTAGTGCGCACTCCAGCTGATGGTCTTCTTTTTAACGTGTCGATGACAAAAATAACACGTAACCCTATATGTAATTTTTTAAATTTGTTGTGTCCGTCATGTTCGTGAACGGGCGCCGTCAGCAGCGACTGGTCATCTCTTTGCTGCCATGGCTTTTTTATTTTAATTTAATATTTGAATTGTTGTTTTTTCCCATCTTTTCATTATGGACGCTTTTAACGTTCTGCATCGTTCTCACATTTATAATTTTTGACATGAATGATGTAACCAAGACTTTGTAACCATATTATTTTGATTTAAAAGAGTGTCCATGGAGTTTCTTGCCCGTTCTTCTCCATAGGTACCTACGCTTTAGAATAGGCAACTAGCTTCATCATTCTGACTGACCGACCCCTTGACAATTCAAAAGTGCCTGTAATTGGTTTAATTGAAATGAATGCTTTGAGTTTGAGTTTGCCCATAATTCAGCAACGGAAATACTGTTTGCTGACGCAGCCATTAGGTCCTCACGTATGCAGGTGACAGGGCATGCGGTGCAAGATGCAATAACTAACTGATGGTTGCATTGTGGCTGCGATGTAGTCAGTTCATTTTAACGGCCAAATGTGGACAAATTAGCGACCGTGGTTCGTGTGACCGGGCCCTAACACTTTATTCGTAGTGAAGTGGTAAAAACGGAGTTCTAATTAATATTATCTTTTTATGAGGACAAGTCCTAATACGGTAGTAGGTGTAAACAAGTTTCTAACAATAAAACCCTGTTGGACTATCATTGAGTATCGGACACATAAAGGTGTTATGAACAAATAAATTATTAATGGGAGCAACGACAACTGCATAGTAATTATTAAAATTGTCACACGCATGTTAATAGGATTATTGTTATAGTGGAATAACGGGGCCCGTGGCTAAATGGTAATAGCCTCCACAGGTCAATCGATCAGGTTAAGCTACGCTTGCTGCGGTTGGTCTGTGGATGGGTGACCATCTTTATATACCGAGACCCCTCCGTACCACTCTCTCTCGAAGAGAGGAGTCCTGTGTTTAAGCAGTGGGGACATTATAGGCTGGTTATGCATAAGGACCATATTGTGGGTTTGGAATGTCCCTTTGACTTTTTCAGTTTTCTCAGTATCAAAATGTTGACCAACAACGCCCCCGTGTCAATGTCATTTAGGTGCCAAAAAATCCTTTTAGCGATCTACAAGTTAATGTTATATTATACACTAGCTGCGCCCCGCGGTTTTACCCGCATAAGTCTCGAGCCCGTGCGAATATTGGGATAAAAACTATCATATGTCCTTCCCCGGGACTCAAACTATCTTTATACTAAATTTCATCTAAATCGGTTCAGTGGTTTAGGCGTGAAAAGGTAACATACAGATAGACAGACAGAGAGACAGGCAGAGTTACTTTCGAATTTATAATATTATAGTATGAATGTATACAGGGTCCCATTAAAATAGATGGACAAATTTTAACACAGCGCTCAGTAGGTACGTCTAACCAAAGATATCCAAGCAAAAATAAACACTGATTAAAGTGATTTTATTTTCACCTAAAATAATAAATTGCATTTGTGTATTTTCGTTAGCTGATTATTTTTCTTGTAAGTATCTAATGCGTTTTTCTACCATTTATATTTTTATACCATCGTCCTTATTCTGGTGGTCTGAATGACTTCTAAAAGTTTGTCCATCTATTTAATTGGGACCTTATATGTCTTAGCTGCTGTAAGTGCATTTTGTTATCCTTTTGGTACAATTAACATTTGTTGTATCTCCTGACCCTTTATTATAGTGTCTATTACCTACTTTGTTTAACATAGGACATTTAGACTCATTTGACATGACTACTAGTGCTGTCCACTCTTATCTCTTTTATATACTAGTGTTGTTGTACTTATCTTTTCACATACTTTAGTGTTGTTAAACTTAAGACTAAACGTATCTTTTAGTATAATTTAGTATTGTTATACTTATCTTTTAAGATACATTAGTGCTGTATAATTATCGAAAAGAAAGATGTGGAGGACCGTTTGCATAATTTTAATGGCTCGATAAATGGATACAATCGTCCATGTTGATTACACTTTAAACGTCTGTTTTTGATTATTAAGTGCATTTTGTTTTCGTTTTCTCTTTCAAAATGAAATACATAAAATACGGTGTAATGGAAAACTATACTTTTACCTATTATTCGGCGCAAAAGTTTTGTTTTGTTTTTGTATTTATTTGTAGAGTAGGTAAATAGTTGTGTTCAATATTGTATAAAAAAAAAATTATGTAAGTATATGAGGTAAATAATATTATTTTCCCGCATATTGGAGATATAATTAGGTATTCATGCAGCTTTGCAATAGTCCAGTTTATTTATATTGTGTGAACTTTGTTTTAATTCTATAATTTTGAAGAATTCATTATCAAAAACTTTAATGTCATCGATAGTTTTTTTGGCCTAATAAAAAAAAGAACTTCGGAAGAATTAAATACAATTTATCCACAAAAAAAATTCTTTACCTTTCCGGAACAAACAAAAAAGTAACAACCACAAGAAACCCTACATCAATACCAACATTTAAAATCCCATAGCTTAATTAATCCTCAATTTCGCGCGAAGACGAAATACTAAAAACAAAAGGAAAACAACATGGCTGCCACAAAACGAAGACATACCGTAACGCTCGATTTGCGATACAGGCAAAAAAAAAGCTCGAGACAGACCGGCTCGAGCCGTGCCGGGGCAAAACAGTAGTCAGACAGAGCAACTCGATATGTAGATTTATTGGAGAGATTGCACACTACACGCCCGCGGTAAAATTGGATTTTAAAATTAAACGTTCGGGTTGTGGAGTTTAGATGAGTGTGCGTAATGGAAGGTGTTAACTGTTTCATTATATTTTACAGGTGTGCAGTAACACTTTTATTTGTATTTTGTAAGGAATTACAGAAAACGAAAACGGTGAAGGAAATCATCGTGAGGAAACCGGCACGTCCTAGAACCAAAAAAAAACATTGGTTGTCTGTAAAGTCCGTTTACGAACGATAATTTTTACGTGATAACGTCATAAGAAAATATTCGATCGTGCCTCTCTATCGCTTGTTCCGCGCTCTTGCTTGCACATTCGGCTCAGGTGGAACGTGACAATGAGTCATGCTTGTTCGTGCGTTCAGCCGGCGTTCATCGATTTATAAGACATTATTACGTCAAAAAAAATCGAAGACTTGTGAGATCAACCAATCCGCACTGGGCCCGCGTGCTGAATTATGGCCCACTCCCTCTCACACAGAGGAGGCCTGTGTTCTAGCAGTGGGAACATTATAGGCTGATTATGAAGGACTTACAGGTAGCAAGAATCTACTTAATGCTGTTTTTCTATTTTGTTTTTCACGTTTTCAGTAAACCAATAGGTATGGTCCATACACAGATTTTCTCTCAGGACACATAAGAAACGGAAAGTAGCTATACAGAGGTACTTACCTACTCCATATTAATATTCAATAACCAAAATATACAATATGTAACATAATTAACGCAAGACCTTATACACCCCAATTAGAGTATTTATAATGACCAAAACTTACTCTTAAAAAAGCTAACTATTATAATTAAGAAAATCGTGTTGACTCTAGCATTACTTCATGCATTTAACATTTAGTCTTATTGCCTTGAAATAAGATTTAATTTTCTTTAGTTCAATTGGCAAAATATACATAAAAAAATACCTATATTAAACGTTACTGAAATTTTATGCATTTAAAATTTAATCTTATTGCCTTGAAATAAGATTTAATTTTCTTTAGCTCAATTGGCAAAATATACATAAAAAATACCTATATTAAAAAGTTACTGAAATCGATTCAGTAGTCAATAATGAACAAACTGCTTTCAGGACTTGCGTTTATTCTGTTACACCTTGTATATAAAATTTCTGTCGCATTATTTTACTTTTCTTGTATAATAATTAACCTTGCCAAAACCACAGCGGTACGCGAAGCATTCTGAACGGTCCCTAACAATAAAATTGTTGGCATTCTAAGAATAAATTTTGCTTGAGTGAACATTTCGCTCTAAATCATAATAAAACGCTGCACTTTTTCGAAAGAATCGATACTGAAATAATATAATGTTAATAGTCAATTTTATTTCGCCTCATTAACTTGGACGTATGGGTTTCGCGGTTTCTCCATATGGGATAAGTAAAAGTGTATTGTATTATTTTGTCCTCACATTTACTAACAAATAGGAATAAAAAAGCCATTGATAGATCTATAAAGATAAATCTAAGTTATCATGGGGAAATTATGCACTTAGAATAAACATAATCAGCCGTGTTCCCACTCCTGGGATGCCTCCTCTCTTCGAGAGGGAGTGGTCATGCGGGCCCTGTGCGGGTTGATAGATGTCACATGTCTTCGAATTTTTGGTTCTAGGACATGCCGGTTTCCTCACGATATTTTCCTTCACCGTTTTGAGAGCAGTGGTGATGAAATAATTTACATAAAGTAAAGTGCCTGTCTGAGTTCGAACCTACGACCTATATCTCGTAAGTCGCGGTCGTTACCACTGGGCCACCACTGCTCTCCTTATATATGTACGTGATAAACCTGGTTTAATGATTCTTCCTGGTACCCTGACAGCTCATAGAGAGCTTCACAGTACCTATACAAAATTCTATGCATGCCGATACAAAATTGTGTGTTATTCGACCGACCTAACCCTGCGAGTGCGATCGTGGAAATGCGGTCACTATAATGGCTTAGCTCGGATCGATTACACCCCAGAAAAGAAAATTTTCACAGGATAGATTAGACTGCTTAACATTAATACTTATCTTCTTGAATCTATTTTGGATTTCTGAGTAATTTGATGAGAAATGATTGCTTTAGTTTTGAATTTCATATCGGTGAAAGATTTTCCAAAATCGATACAGAATTTTCGGAGTTTTTCTCTTAAATGCCATTCGGGGACAGACAATATCTACAGCGCAGACTCGTAAAGTTTCGGGGCGTTCCGTTGCCATAGCAACTGTGTCATCTGAATTAACCCTGTGCCCGCGGAGGTGTGGTCTCTAACACGATTGTGTCACTAATCCTATTTGAACACACAATTATTTGTAAAAGGCGTCACTTTTTACACCTTTCCCTATTGTTTTTTATTTATTTTTCTAGTACTGTTTGACCTATGACGTGACAACCACGCCCTGTTCGCAATGGAAGATCAACAAATCGTGGTCATATGAAAGGGTATGTAAAAATCAGTGTATGGTAAAATAGCCGTTAATATTTTGGGATAAGAGCCAATGTTACTTGTAGATTGATCATTAGGTATTAAATAAAGGTATGCATATAGGCAGATAGGTCGTAGGTATCACCACTGCAGCTTAAAGATGGCTGAAACAACTTTTACTGGTTTTCCAATCGTTACAAACTGCGATGTGTTATAAATAAACTTCTAACCTTCTCAATCTTCTGAGAAACTGAATTTTTAACATATATTTATTTAGGTCATCTTTCGACGCATCAATTTGCGCGCTTACTGTCCCTGTAGTAACAATGAGAGCTGATTGGTCGAAGCAAACACTAAAATACCTACTGTAATTTTTTTACATTTCCTTTGAAAAATTAAAAAAAAAACCATGCTAAAACGTCGAAATATTCTGCGAAGACCTAATGACGTAGGAGTTGCCTTCATTTTCTCTAGCTAAAAATTAAAAGATACTAAATTAACCCTTTGTGTTATGTCAGGGGCCTTAAAGTACCATAGCCACAATACAAATAAACCCTGTAGTCCACATAATGCTAAGCCAGGGAACTATAAAGCCGGTAAATCTGAGGTAAGCCAATAAAAGGGTTTTATTAAATGAAAACCTATTGGATTTGCCGGCGGCGCGTCGGCGATGCATTTTGTGGCGGTTAGGTGGAACGGTTACGACAGTGAATAATCGGTGGAAAAACGAACGTTTTCTTGTAGTTTTAAGGAAAAGTAGCATCTTACTATCTTACTAATCTTACTTTTTACTAATATCTTAACTCTTACTATAATCACACTAATATTATAAAGGCGAAAGTTTGTGAGTGTGTGTGTTTATATGTTTGTTACTTCTTCACGCTCAAACGGCTGGACCAATTTTGATAAAATTTTGTGTGGAGGTAGCTGACACCCTGGATTAAGATATAGGCTACTTTTTATCCCGATATTTACACGGGACCGAAACTTATGCGGGTGAAACCGCGGGGCACAGCTAGTAATATGATAAACGCGAAAGTTTGTGAGGATGTTTGTTACTCTTTCACGCAAAAACTACTGAACGGATTTTTATGAAACTTTACAGTAATATTGTAGCTTATACATCGTAATAAGACATAAAATACTTTTAATCCCGATATTCCCACGGGATCGACACTTATGCGGGTAAAACCGCGGGCGCAGCTAGTAAAACTATAATATTCACACTATATAATATTATAAAGGCGAAAGTTTGTGAGTGTGTGTGTTTATATGTTTGTTACTTCTTCACGCTCAAACGGCTGGACCAATTTTGATAAAATTTTGTGTGGAGGTAGCTGACACCCTGGATTAAGATATAGGCTACTTTTTATCCCGATATTTACACGGGACCGAAACTTATGCGGGTGAAACCGCGGGGCACAGCTAGTAATATGATAAACGCGAAAGTTTGTGAGGATGTTTGTTACTCTTTCACGCAAAAACTACTGAACGGATTTTTATGAAACTTTACAGTAATATAGCTTATACATCATAATAAGACATAAAATACTTTTAATCCCGATATTCCCACGGGATCGACACTTATGCGGGTAAAACCGCGGGCGCAGCTAGTAAAACTATAATATAATTAGTTAAAAAAATAATAATATCATAAACATGGCAATTCTCTATTGCGACTGTCTATTGTCGACAGATATTTGCAACACTAAAAAAATAAAAATGCAAAATACCTAAGCCCAGTGACAAAAGCAACTCTAAGAAAAAAATAAGAATGTATAATACTAGGGATAATATGAAGAAGAGTGTCCATGGAGTTTCTTGCCCGTTCTTCTCTACAGATACCTACTTCGCTTTGGAATGGGCAACTAGCTTCATCTTTCTGACTGACCGAGCCCTTGACAATTCAAAAGTGCCTGTAATTGGTTTATTAGAAATAAATGCTTCGAATTTGAGTTTGATGATCATTATGACCCGTAAGTCAAAAAAGAAAGAAATGATTGAAAAATTAAAAATAAAATATCAATTAACTATTAACAGACTCGTTAATAAAAAAGTCTTCTATTTGAAAACCAGACCTAGTCTTAAACCACATCCAACAGGACTCAACAACAAATTCTCATAATATTACCAAGCAAAATAAAAGCCCACTTCATTCAATGGATAATTGAAATCACAAAAACAACACCCTTACCACATCAATCAAGCATTGCACAATGCCCTAAAAAGCTGCTTATTATCACCAAATTAGCACACATTGCATTACAACCCGCCATTCTGCAAGTCAGCATGACTCAGCGTTTCTGTCTCACGCTATGCGTCGGTCCTAACCCTCTCCCTGCAAAGTTGTATCGGCTTATTCGATTAGTATACGCCGCTGATTGAATTAAGGTGAATGTACCGGATTAGTTCCTTATGTGTGATTTATTTATTTTAATTGTGGGTATATTTGAGGGGAATTTTAGTGTTGTGTGTTTTGGTAAGGGGGTGGCGGTGATAGGGTTAACTTTAGATGTAATTGTGTGTGAAAACTGTGGGTTAAAAGCTAAACCTGCTGGTCTGTGGGTTTTAGTTTAGTATATTAAATTTTAAGGCAGCAAGATATTGTAATCAATGCTATGTACGCCGTAATTGTCATGTACAGACGCCAACACATCAAGTTACCCGAAACTGTCAAATTTTCCCAACCAACCTTGAACCTTATGCTTTAGCGATAATGTTGAAAATGACAGATTGTAGTTACTTGATATGCTGGCGTCTGTAAATTAGTCCTTTAGTTATTAAGATTATTTCTAGTATAAGTCTAACGTATGTGATGTGGCTGTGCTTTTTTTAAATTAAATAAATAATTCGTTTAATTCGTTTTGAGTTTCATTATTAAAAAGATAGTCTGTGATAGTCTGTAGGATTGTCCTAACGCCTACGTCTGCACATGTACCCAGCGAGCGTTCTGTTTTAACCGGTCAAGCGGCGCGCGTCGCCGATCGGCGACGAAACAATAGAAAATCAATTGTGTCTCATTAGCGGAGCTTGACAGATTAAGCTTTTCTCAAATAAAAGGATGATCAGCTTGCCCAGTCTTGGGTATTCAGCTGAATATAAGTATATTTTTTGCTGGCTACAGGTGTCTTATTTAACAACAGGAAAAAGTTTGCGGACGATTAGATTACTCTTGACTATTGTCTTTTTGCAAGAAGGTTAGGACGAGTGCATGATTTTCAATGCTCGTAAGGGTCTTGGTATCATAAAACAATCCCGCAAATCACAAAACGTTACCTTTGTTTTATTAATCCACCGTTTTTTTCTTTCAAAAGAAGTTGTTTATCTCTAGCCCATAGCCGCAACTCTAGCATGAAACTAAGTTTATCACTCTGCGCACACACACACACACACAAAGCATCACTCATCTGCACACACACACACAATCACAGACAGACAGACGGAGAGAACACGGTTGCAAAAAGCAATTATTTTAATGAGTGTTAGCCGAAGCATGGAGGGTGTATTTTTTCATGGCATCGCATCAACAATCTCTTGGATTGTTTAACATTTATAATTTACATAATTCATAATCATCCGACTGATGGGGTGAGGTTATGTTGTAAGCGATTAAGTTAAAAGATTCTCACGTAAAACATAATCACCATATAATGTTCCCACTGCTGGGACATAGGCCTCGTTTCTTCGTGAGGGAGTGGGTCTAGAGCGGATTTGTAGATGTCACATGTTTTCAAATTTTTGGTTCTAGGATATGCCTCACGATGTTTTTCTTCGCCATTTTGAGAGCAGTGGTTATGAAATTATTTACACAAAGTAGAGCACCTGCCCGGGTTCGAACCCACGACCTTCAACTCGTTAGTCGCGGCCGTTAACATTGGGCCACCACGCACGTACCTACTATAGGTAAATTGTGAAAATTATTCTTGAACTGCTAATGTCCATTGTTGCTGTCCCCAAGTAGTTTAAAATTAGAGGGAGGTATTTAAAAAGACGCGACGTCCTAGATATTTCTTGTTTCCGTAACGATGGTACTCTTCTCCGCTGTTATTATATTATTTTAACACAGTAAGTGGCTACGTTGTTTGCGACATCAGTGGCATTCTTCAGGTCATACGAGGTGCAGATGAACGGGCACTTAGGATACTCCAGCATGTGAAGTATGGACATAAAATGTCAACACGCATTTGAATAGTCTTTTAAAAGCGCAGTCGGGAAAAGAGTAGTGTTTTTGGGAAAATGTAAATGCCATAAAATGCGTTAACATCTAACTATCAAGGATGATTTGTCACTAATGATTGTTTATTTTTTCATATAATTTTACATATTATTATAGTTTATATTTCAGCTTATATTATGTAAATATTTAATTTTTCGAATAAATACAACACGATAATTTAAAAAAAAAAAACTATCAAGGAAATTCCTACTTAAGTAGATCAGCAATCTAATCTGCCTTTACTTTAAAACTCCCACTAGAAAGCTCGTTGGTCCCATTAAAAAAAAAAATCTGTTTCAGAATTCAAAAATGTATGTCATAATAAAACCCACCCCGCTTCCCGCTCCCCGCTCCCCACTCAGCTACCCTCCCCGCTAACAAAGCGACCACACCCCAGTACCTAATCATTTTAATTGCTGACACAGTTGCATCGTCTTGATGCACAGTAAACTGAATAATACCTTTGTTGTTAGTTTTCAGAAAAAAAAGTTAGTCGACCTAGAATCTGAACAATGCTATTAGGCATTTATTAATTATTATTTATCAATCAATGACATTGTGTTAAAGTATTGTGAGGCTGTGAAAATGTAGTTTTTGTCACATTGTGGGTTTTTCTAAGACGTAGGCTTTATTGTGGTATTGGGGTTGTGGTGAAGGCTGGTGGGGCCATGACCCACCCGAGTGGGCTGTGGTACCCAACAAGATTATGTGTGGTTTCTTTCCGTTGAAGTCGAAAGCGTGTATGGATAGGTGTGTTGGGTTGGTTATATGTTTCATTTCTGATTATCGCAGTGCGAATTTCACATAATAGTATGGTGTTTGTGTCTTGTTAACTTGTAGAGATAGTTTTTTTATTATTTTTTTACTATCAGCCATTTCCGTCCCACTGCAGGGAAAATGTCTCCCTTCCCCTCCTTCCACTTATCCATATCCAGTGCTGTTATACGCCAATCCTTGTGGAAAGAGTCAAGTTCGTCCCGCCATCTCATTCTGGGCCTGCCGTGTTGCCATTTGCTGCTGTTTGGGACCCATTTATGTGGTTACTTTAGCCCATAGCTCCTCTAGCATGCGACAGATGTGACCAGCCCAGTTCCAGTTTAGCTTGGCAGCCGTGTGACCTACATCGGTAATTTGAGTTTTAGAACACCTGAGTATTCTATACTGTAAAGATAATAAAATTATGATTTTTTTTATATATTTCATGTGCACTAGCGAATGTCCACGTGGTATTAGATAAAACTTGCACATCCTGCTTATGATCCTTTAAAGTGTTTTGGTTAATGAAATATCATTAGCCATGCATCATTAATTAAATAAAGAATATGAGAACAGAATGCGAATTTGAAGTTTTACTTGTTGAATACGTGGTTGTTAGATACGGTTTTTTTTTAATCCATGTCAGAGGCCCTTGAGGCGGTTAAGAAACTCTGACACTAGGGTGTTTGGGGTCGTTAGACCTTACTGCCCACAAGATAAGAGGCAGAAGAAGAGACGGTTTTGGTCTACTTTGTATTTTATTAGGCCTTTTTCGTAATGAGCGTCTTGTTTATGCAGAATAAACCATTTTTTTATTTTATAAAATCGATTAGTGGGTAAACATCAATTAAAAAGTAAAGACGCCTTTCCATGATTACTATCCGGAAAAATTCATGAATATTCTAATCCCATCTAGTAACAGCTGCATTGAAATGTCACCAACACACTAATGAAAACCGCATACAACTGCATTACATGACGTCATTCAAAAAAGTTTCCAACTCATAAAAAATCTAGATTCATTTTCCAGTGGCATGTGTCATCGGAACCGATGACATCAACTTCTTGTATCACGCTGTCCCATCACTAGACACTACAATAACCCTCAAATGGCACGTGTATTTTATTGCCAATAAAAAATAACAAAAAAAAAAACGCGTAACAAAAGTGAAAAGTCGACAGTAACTGCAAAGTGATTGTGCAAAATGAGCTTAGACATTGTACACAAAGTGTATGCCAACAATAAAGTAATAACTGGCGCGTTAGTTAAGGCAAACACTCATTTGGTTGGTTTGAGTTATAAGCGGTAGCGAGAGCGGCAATAGAGCGAAGTATATTGTGTGCCTTAACCTGGTCAAATAAATTAATTTTACCCGACTGCGCGACGCAAAGAAGTGATAATGTGTTTATCAGCCTATGTATGTATGTTCCTTTGAAGCACTATACAGACCAAACGCCTGGGCCGATTTTTATGATTCATACGTCAATCGATTCCTCTTAGTCCGGCGAGAAAGCGGCGGCGGCGAGCATTTGAGTTTGAAAATATAAAATTGGTATGAGTCCCGCCAGCTCCCAACTTTTATTTAATTTAAAGTGGGCTTGTTTTTAGCTTTTTTAGTATTTTTTAACTTAAGTTTTTTACCGCAGTCGGGTTTTTTAGTTTTTTAAATAACTTTTTTCTTTCCTCCCGTCTTTTTATGTAACGATACAAATGAGCTAGTCCAGTACACCCAATTATTTCTTGCTACAGCGCCCTCTTTTGTATTTTGATAGGCTTTTGTAATCAGCAACAAACAACATGAAGTACCTATTAAATTAATTAAAGACAAACTGATTAAACGTTTTTTGTAAAACTTTCTGGCGACTCAAATATTCAAGGAATTTTTCAATTTCATTATCCAAAACTAATTAAATCGTAAACTTTTGTGAACAAACGTAATGTGTGAATGAATACAGTATACAAAACCTTGTAAAACATTTTAAAAGAGTAACGGTGGAGTTTTTTGCCCATTCTTCTCCATACGAACACTACCTTTTGGAAGGGGCGACTAGAATCAATTCTATTTTGTATTGTAATTTTTGACGTTCAAAAGTGCAAAGGCACTTTTGAATGTCAAAAATTACAAATCAAAAAATTCAAATAGGCACATTAAAGAATGTGCCTATTTGAAATAAATGCATTGACTTTGACTTTAACAGTATTTAACAAGCATTGCCAATTCACAAAACTTAATAAAATAAAGACAAAAGAAAAAGAAAAGTGGGTCATGACCCTACTTATCTCGAACAAAACACATGCCATTCACTGTGTATCGCTGTCACAACAACACAATCATTCTCCCTCACAATTATCGCTTCATCTTATGACTCGAGACCCAACATTATCGCCCGTAAAATCTCGATACGACTAATCGCATAAAGCATCGCGAATTCGCATACAAATTTGAATAATTAATAAACTAATTAATGGTAAAAAAGCGTTGTTTGTAATCATAGTGTGGGATTGGAACGTTTACTGGCTGGCTTTTTAGGGTTAGAGGCACGAGAGGTTCTATTTAAATTCATTTTGAGGGTATTATTTCAATTTAACTTGACCGGTTCCTATGATTTGCCGACTGACATTGGTCTCTTGAGTCGGTACGTGTCATAAGAAATTACAAAAGAAGAAAAACTAAGCGAAGAAGGGAACTCTCTATTAGTTTTCGAGCAGAAAATCAAATTCTCACGTCTATTCTGCGCAGTGCTGGAAAACGAGCGATAACGAACGCGGTACAACCATGATCTCTACGAGACGTTCGACGAGCCTAGTATTATTAAGGCTATCCAAATAGGACGTCTTCGATGGGCAGGACATGTCGTAAGAATGGACAAGACCAGCGGGGCAATTGCGTAACACATTATCAATCGGAATCGGTTTCATTTTGACAGTTCAACAACATTCATTGCGTTATTTACGTGTTGAGCAGACAAATTTTTCGAACTTGTGAAGCAATGGATTAGCAATTTGCTTCAAAATGATTCAGATTCCGATGGATAGTGTATTTCGCAGTTAGGGCGCAGAGCACTCAAACGTTTACTTGATAGTAAACCGGATTGTCGGAGAAGTCGAGGGCGGCCCAAGCTCAGATGGTTGGATGGCGTAGATCTGATTTAAGGACTGTTAAAGTGAGAAATTAAAGAAAAAAAAAAACCGGTCAAGTGCGAGTCGGATTCGCGCACCGAGGTTTCCGTACGAATTTGTACTAGATATGTAACTACTCGGTTTTCGAATTTTTTCTTATACTTGTGCTACATGACATTGCTTCTTCTCAAATATATAAGTTCCAAAGAGATTGGAGTATTTGCGCCGTTTGAGGTTTTCCGCACCTGCAGCAGCCGCCCCAGCACAGCTCACCGTCACCGTGCTTGGAAAATGGGATGGCGCAAGGGTATTGACACACGTTGCAGCCCACACCAAAGGCCTACCTACCTTCCAAGGCATTATGGTCATTCCATCTGGTCTCTTACCATCGTCGCGTGCCAAGCCATTGGGTTCTAAAACAGCTGGCGCCCCGGTGGTGACAAAAGCACGACGGATGATGTCATTGATGCTGGCATGCCGTGCTATCTGGCCTGCGCTTTTACTGCAGGATAAGCCATGGTGTCTGAGGCAGTTGACACCTTCACTACACAAAGGGCACCCAGACACAAACAAGTAGCGATCTGGAAGTTGGTGTCACCCAGCAAAGTGCCTATGTTAAAAAAAATAAAAATTATGCACTTAACTATTGGACTTGATTGGACACAAGTCTGGTAACTTAATCCCTTTTCGTAGTGCAATTTAAAACGTGAATGAACTTAGCTGTCCAGAATTAAACAGTCTTTTAAATGGTAATCAATTAGGGAAACCATCTATCAGTCTCTTATCTTCTTGATTTGTAAGGAACCCGCCCTAAATAAACGAATTTGCTTGTGCCTTGCTATTTTGTAGTTTGGAAAAGGCTATGTCTCTAGCTTAGGCTATGACTATGTATCCAACCTTTTTTTAATTACTTATTGAACCTATTTGTCCTGAATTTCAGAGATTAGTCCTTAAATCGGTGATGGAAAAAATCGTGAGGAAACCACCATGTCCTAGAACCAAAAATTTCGAAGACATATGACATGTACCAACCCGCACTGGGCCCGCGTGGTGGATTACAGCCCACTCCCTCTCACAGGGAGAAGGCCTGTGTCCCAGCAGTGGGGACATATAGGCATATGATGAATCCTTAAATCGAGCACCTCAGTAATTTATATTGATTCACTATCTGTATTTCTTTTCACAGGAAAGAATATCGATACCTAGATCAGTTTAAGGCTTCATGTGATGACCCTATTCGTCATCATCTGCTCATCTTAGTTCCCAATAATGTTGGGGTCAGCTACCAGTCTACCAAGATCAAAATATTTTATTTCACATAAACCTACAACGTCAGAAGCTAGGTGCATGGTTCCAAGTGGTCGTTTCCAATGGAGAAGAGCCGGCAAAAAACTCCACGATTACTCTTTTAAAAATAATTGGCTTTTACCTACAATGTTTTCAAATTACAGTAGATATGGGAAGACAGCGTAGGCCTGTCATGTCATATCCTGCTGGTTGCATGTAGGTTTAATCCTAGGTGTACTCTAGATGTATTTACTTTAATTAGAAATTCAGTTTAGATATAGCTAGTTGGAGATAGAAATTGCACCTAATAAACAATCCACTTTCTATTTATTATATGACGGTTTGTCTGTACTATCTTTACCGACTTCTTTGCTATTAATTATTTATTTCAAACGTCCATGTACGGAATCGCCAGTGAATAACACGACCGCTTTTTCTAAACTCCGATGGAAAGTCGCATTCCTGCCAACGTAAGAGAAATGTTATGATTTCATTATAATTATTGGGTGGCACCGTTTAGTTAATGAGACTGAAGTTACGGCGTATTGTCATGATAGATGTTGTTTTAATTGATTGCTTTTTAATTTGTTTTATTGGCAAGGAAATTCGTTTTGCGTGTTGACTTTTTTTATGGGGTTTTTCTGTGACATGGTTGAATTATTACTGTGTAATATTTACGATATGACTTTAAACTGTCGTGCATTTAGTATTGAACTAAATGTAGAACGCCACCTAGTAGTAGGCTATGGGATAAATATACCCAAATAATTAATTTGAGGCCTTTGCCCTGAAGTGAGACGTCACAGGCTAATAATAAATAAATATTTACTGGTAAAGCAGCGCGGGGAAAACTGAACTTGTAGTTAATATAAGTTCGAATAATCGCCAATCCGTCTTGAGCAAGCGTGGCGATCACTGCTTGTGCCTTATCTGTACGAGAGGAAGGATTTGCCCTGCAGTGGAACGATAGTAAATTGGTAAGTATTATTATAGGTGCCTATGCAACCTTGTTAGCCCAAAAACCAATCTTAACTAAAGCATGATAAGGTACACATTAATAATGCAACTAATCACTCAGATATTCCGATAAAAATAACTAGAAAACTGCCTAATGACTCAACTCCAGCAAAATTCACTAACCCCCCAATTCTAAGCATTGTAACCGACAAAAAATCGAATGCGCAGTCCTGAAAAAAAATTCAATAAATAGAGCGTAGTTAGAGCGAGATGGAAGATGCCACCCTAGACCGACCACGCCCCCTTTCTTACTGTAAGAGGGTAGTCTCTGGGTACATGCTTATTGCTATGTTTTGTAGGGTGAACGCACGAGGGGGTTGTAATTGGCTTGCACGTGGCCCGACGTTTTCGGGTACGAAAATTGGGGTGGGCTTGTAAAAAATATCGGTGATACAGGGTTGATTTTTTTGGGGTTCGTTTCGGTGAAAGTTTGTGTCGTGTGACTGTTGGGGTCGATTTCTGGATTGGGAATGAAACTAATACTCGACGGAGGTAGTGATTTTTCTATAGGTGGTGAATTCATCTGAACGTAAAAAGTATGAAAGTCTTTACTTTCATTTAAAAAACTACTGATCTGATTGCCAATTCTCGTAATTAAAAACGTTCAAAATCTATTTGCAGTCTCATCTCGGCGACAAACAAACGTCAAAAACTTGTCAAAATGTAGGGAAATTAGAAGTATTTTTGACAGATTGAGACTGAGATCAGACTGTGAACGTTCTTAAAATTACGAAAATTGCCCCTCAGACTGTGAACGTTCAACATAACGGGAATTACCCCTCAGGTAGGTTCTCTAAATTAAGTATGTCTAAAACTAATTTTTCACGCATGCAGGTGAAGGAAAACATCGTGAGGAAACGAAGACATGAAAAAATCGGAGATATGTGACATCTACCAAACGCGCACTGGGCCCCCGTGGTCGATTAAAGCCCACACCCTCTCGAAGAGAGAAGGCCTGTGTCCCAGCAGTGGGAACATTATAGGCTGTTATATACAAATGTTCCTAAGAAGACCATGTTTCTTACTAGTTAAGTGACGAGGGTGTGTCTGTCGAAGGACCGATGGCCGGTGGAGCAGACGAGTCCTGGAGTGGAGACCGCGTACCGGCAAGCGTAGTGTGGGACGCCCCCCAGCTAGATGGACGGACGACCTAACGAAGGTGGCTGGGGTAGACTGGACGCGGAAGGCGGAGGACAGGGTGCTGTGGCGCAGTCTGGGAGAGGCCTATGTCCAGCAGTGGACTGCGATAGGCTGAGTTGATCTTGGCCAGTAAGATACAAGAATGTGCTTAACGGGCGTCTTTCTCACAACTTAAAAAGAAAAAACACCTAATTGAACGCAACAATAATTCCAAAAGATAACTAATTACGACCCAACCCCTCAAACGGCGTGCACTTTCGAAAATTTTATTTCCAACATCAGCCAACCCTCACCGTGTGACGTGTGGCCTTTAAGACCCCAACGTAATGAAAGTTTCACTGATACACTGAATAATTACCAGACACGCAATGGTGTCCGTTCAAAATGTGATTCAGACCCGATTATATTATTAGGTGAGTCAGACTAAGAGTAGTTCGATTTGTGTCAAATTAGAATAGTTTATTGTCAATGAAATGTAACGAATTGTTTGTGTTTATGGTTACAAATTGTATTTATGGTAATTGTGTTGTTGATTCTCTAGACGTATTTGAATTTGTATGGGTTTCGATTTGATTTATTTACTTTTCTTGAATATATTTTAGTCTATTCTATGGTACAGACGCCAGTACATCAAGCTACCCGAAACTGTCAAAGTTTCCCAATCAACTTTGAGCCTTATGCTTTAGCGATAAAGTTGAAAATCTATCAACGAAATTTGACAGTATGTAGTAGCTTGATGTGCGCCCGTCTGTACACTAAATGTGCAATAGAATAGAATAGAAAACATTTATTTAATACCAATGTATAATGTATTTGTTAAGAACAATGATGAAAAATATACATCTTTAATACTTTGTTAGAAAGGATGATCAAAAATTAATTAGTCTTACTTGGGTACATTTTTGAGGGGCCCGTGGCTAAGTAATAACAGCCGCACGTGTCGATCGATCAGGTTAAGCTACGCTTGCCGCTGTTGGTCCGTGTGTGGGTGACCATCTTTATATACCAAAACCCTTCCGTGCCTCGGAAAGCACGGTCTCGACATTCATTTGTCGATCTTTGACAGTCGTTATGGTTAGTCAGAAGCCCGAAAGTTTGACAACCAGGCTTACCAAGGGTATCATATTACCCAGTAACTAGGTTGTGGAGGTCACGTAGCCAATCGCTCCATGTAAAATACTGGTATTCAGCTGCATCCGGTTAGACTGGAAGCCGACCCCAACATAGTTCGGAAAAGGCTAGGCAGATGATGACTTGTCTTAATCTGTCGAGCCCCGCCAATGAGACACAATTGATTTTCTATTGTTTCGTCGCCAGTAGGCGACGCGCGGTGCTTGACCGGATTCTTTAGGATATCGTGTTGACAAAATTCCTAGGTGCTCCACTGTCGACATGGCAAGCCAATCTTTTTGTTGGACAGGTATATACACCAGATGGTCTTATTGACGGTAGCTTGCATAGCTTACAGAATATACTTGTGGTATACAGAACCGTTGCGTAGCTTGAGCATGGGTGGCGTATGGAAACTTTATTATAAAATCTGGACTGAATGACCAGAAATCTGATTAACCAAGTAACAAAGAGTACAAGTGATCAACGCTTCTTTATGAGACGCGAGACGAGGGTTTCCCTTTCGGTCAAAAAGGTACTGGCTGATATTCTCATGAAACGAATGAAACGGACATTTTGCTTCAAATATCGAAGGTTGAAAGCTTATCAAATTGCACTAAGGCCTTGTAATATTGACAGGCTAATCGTCCAACTTATCTACAGATACAACTTTGACCATTTCCTATTAGAACTTTTACCATTTATGTAGGCATATCTTCTGATTGACAACAGAAGGCCAATTCTCGTAATTTAAAACGTTCAAAATCTAATCGCAATGACATCTCGGCGACAAAAAAATTGGTAAAATCTTGACAAAATGTAGGGAATTTAGAGGTATTTTCGGTGATTACCTCTACATAACATAGCATAATCAGCCTATAATATTCCCACAGATGGGACACAATCCTCCTCTCGGTGAGAGGGAGTGGGCCGTAATCCACCACGCGGGCACAGTGCGGGTTGACAGATGTCACATGTCTTCGATTTTTTGGTTGTAGGACATGCCGGTTTCCTCACGATGTTTTCCTTCACCGTTTTGAGAGCAGTGGTGATGAAATAATTTACACAAAGTAAAGCGCCTGTTTTTGAACCTACGACCTACAACTCGTAAGTCGCGGCCATTACCACCGGGCCACCACTGCTCTCATTTTCTACATTAACCTATTAAAATTACTATTTCAAGGCTTACTGCCAGAGTATGTGCAGGAGTAATTTACGGGCCAGTTACACCAAAAGATCGATGGATGTCCTGCGCATCCAGTACAACAATGGTTTCAGGATGTTATTGAGGCTTCCTAGCTACTGTAGCGCGTCGGATACGTTCGGGCAAGCTCGTACCGACGGATTTCATGCGATCGTGTACAAGAATACATTTTCGCTACTTGGGGGATGAGAGACTCCTGAGAACCGTAGCGAAGAGTTTCAGCTCTCCAATTGTTAAGCAGTTTGTGCGAAGGCTGACTGGTGTTCTCTTAATATTATGTTACAGACACTCTATGGATTCTTTGTCCCGAAATAAAAATCATTATTAATTATGTTATTTTTCTGTCATACTTGGATCTCTGAAAGTAGTTACGGGTCGTCAGAAGCCTGAAATTCTGACAACCAAACTTAACAAGAGGTATCGTATTACCCAGTAACTGGATTGTGGAGGTCAGATAGGCAGTCGCTCCATGTAAAATAATGGTATTTTAGCTGCATTCGGTTAGACTGGAAGCCGACCCGAACATAATTGAAAAAAGGCTAGGCAGATGATGATTTATGTTATTTTTTATTTATTAAATCATCCTTTGGTGAGAAAGTTTTTGTCAGATATTTATGTCCAAACACTTACTGCAATAGCCATATCTTTTTCACCCCAATTGTAGTATCACTAGCAAAGATACAAACCCACAACAAAAGCATCGAAACTCAAAGGTAAACACCCTAATGATTATCCCGGGAATCAAACCCCCTAACAGCTGACCGCAACGTACCGTATCTTCCGTGATAACAAAACATTTAGCTTCAGACATGAAAACTATTTGGTATAACACGAATAGATAGATGTTTGTAGTATGAAGGTGGAATGAGTAAGAAAGGAAAGAGATAGTAGATGAATCGAAGATCTGTGGTTTGTTTCTTAGTGAAGTTTGAAAATAGAAGGCGTGAACTCTAAGGCCCGGCCGCGCTTTTGCCAAAGATGTAAACAACAATGGCCGCTCGAAATTGAATAAAATCGATATACAAGAACTTTTTTTTAAAGTAAATTTTGTTCTCGGAGATTTAGAGGAAAACAAACATTACTTAAAATAAATGTTCTAGTAAGTATATTGATTTTATTCAATTTCGAGCGGCCATTGTTGTTTAAATCTTTGGCAAATTCAGTGCGGTCAGACTTTAAGTGACACACACGAGCAACATACGTGTACGGCAGCGGCAATTGCTGCAGTCGGCAACGTGCCGCTCGTGTATTTGAGTACGGTACGTTGGTCATATACACGCGTTGACGTATGTCGCTCGTCTGTATGAGCACTTACAGCAAAATATACGCCAAAACGAGCAAAAAGGTTCTAGCATAGAATTACGCCTGCTTGTTGAATTAAATTATTTGTAAGGTTGCAAATGATAACGATGATTTTTATTTCTGTAAGTAGGTTTGTTCAAACACTTTTACACGTCAAATGTAATTAAAAAAATAGATGAGTTCAGCGTTTCCTATCTGACTATTCTGAAAAGAAAGGCCGAAACTTTAAAGTCCAGACATAAACGTGGTCTTCACATGATCTGACCAAGATTATGTCTGGACTTTACGAGATTGTGACCTCTGAGTTTGTTTCAGTCATTCTTCTCAGAGTAGTCATATATGAAACGGTGACCTTATCTAACTTTATTTTTATTTTTATAATATGACAGTCTTGTGAAGAGCAGTGGTTGGAGGTCGTAGGTTCGAACCCAGTTAGACGCATTCATCATCATCAGCCTATAATGTTCCCACTGCTGGGACACAGGCCTCCTCTCTGTGAGAGGGAGTGGGCCGTAATCCACCACGCGGGCCCAGTGCGGATTGGTATATGTCACATGTCTTTGAATTTTTGGTTCTAGGACATGCCGGTTTCCTCACGATGTTTTCCTTCACCGTTTTGAGAGCAGTGGTGATGAAATAGTTTACACAAAGTAAAGCACCTGTCTGGGTTCGAACCTACGACCTACAACTCGTAAGTCGCGGCCGATACCACTGGGCCACCACTGCCCACTGGGCCACCACTGCCGTTAGACGCATTACTTTGTGTAAATTATTTCATCACCACTGCTCTCAAAACGGTAAAGGAAAACATCGTGAGGAAACCGGCATGTCCTAGAACGAAAAATTCGAAAACATGTGACATCTACCAACCCGCACTGGGCCCGCGTGGTAGATTACGGCCCACCCCCTCTCACAGAGAGGAGACCTGTGTCCCAGCAGTGGGAACATTATAGGCTGATTATGACAGTCTTGTAAAAGTGATTCTGATATCATATTTACAGAATAACCAATTTAATTTCATCTGAAGCGGCTAGCATAAAATGATCAGAGGTTTGATCAGGTTTATAAGACCCAGGGACACGACACGTCTCTTTCATAGGCACTTAAAACAATTATTTCACAATTCTCAAGACACCTTCCAAAACGTACTCAAGTAACCTATGACTAATTAAAAAGATTAATACTTCCAGAGCTCGGTATTCATTTACAGTTGGCAGTGAGCTCATTAAGTTCCTTATTTATTATTATCCGACAACTTATTTCACTGGAGGAGCACCCTCGTTGCCAAGTGCAATAAACTCGGTTATACACCCGACTATTCAATAGTCAGCTGTAGGTACTCGCAGGGCGTGACGTCGTGTTTGCACTTTGAATGCACCTTGTGTTTTTGTGTGGATTTAATTTTGCTTCTGATTGCACTGATAATTGTGTTTTGAACTATATCGAAAAAGAGTGTGATATTCATATGATGCAGGTTATTTGTAAGGACAAAATAGGTTCGCCCTTTTGGGACGAACGGGAATACAAGTCTATTACTGGGTAAAACACTTTAATGACACTATACTAAAATCTAAATCATCTGCTTAGCCTTTTTCCAACTATGTTGGGGTCGGCTACTTAATAAAAATTGGTCATAACTTTTGAACCGTAAAAAAATTCGCTGATATTCTCAGGGTTAAAAAGTTTGAAAATGACCTTGCCCGCGCCCCTATTCGATTTCATCCACACTTCCAGGGACACCTGTATAAAAAAAAAAAACATTTATTTTGCTAATCAAAACTTCCAATGAAATGAATCGAATCAAAATCAATCCATCCGTATAGGCATTATTACTTGCATAGTAACAAAGATACAAGGGTGAATTTCCACCGCTTAGATTCTTATGAAAAATTCGACATCAGAATTTCACAAATCCTAAGATTCAGACGAAGATAAATAAAAGATATTTCAGAATCTATCTGCTACTTACAAATTGTTAGCAGTCCCACATACTGAGCCCGTCTGACGTGAAGATGAAAGTTTATTAACAATTTCTTTTATCCATTTACCTCGCATGGCTGCCCGTAACCGCGCACAGATAAGCCGAGCACTGTTTATGTCCATTTTAAAACAATACAGACACATTAACGATTTCCTTTGCGTTGATCTGGGGTAAAAGAAAAATGGAGAATGTTTGTATGTGAGAAAGAAAATGGCCGATTGTAGGCAGGTATTTGTGTTGTTTACGAGTTCTTATAAATGTAGAAAGGGGTTACTGAAGTCAATACTTATTAGTAAACTAGCTGCGCCCCGCGGTTTCACCTGCATAAGTATCGATCTCGTGGGAATATCGAAATAAAAACTATCCTATGTCCTTCCCCGGGACTCAAACTATCTCTATACCAAATCTCATCTAAATCGGTTCAGTGGTTTAGGCGTGAAAAGGTATTATACAGACAGACAGACAGACAGACAGAGTTACTTTCGAATTTATAATATTAGTATGGGATAAATTATGGGTTGGTGACTTTTTTGTTTTTAAATCCATTGTAAATTATTGATGTTACAAAGTTTCCACCGATAAGCAATGTTTGGCCTATTTTGTATACTGAAACTGGAAGGACTGAACTTGGCCTTGCCAGGTTTGTAGAAAAGAGTAGTGCACATTACATAACATACATAATCAGCCTATAATGTTCCCAATGCTGGGACACAGGCCTCCTCTCAGTGAGAGGGAGTGGGCCGTAGTAATCCACCACGCGGGCCCAGTTCGGGTTTGCAGATGTCACATGTCTTCGAATTTTTGGTTCTAGGACATGTCGGTTTCCTCACGATGTTTTCCTTCACCGTTTTCGGTTCGTTTCGTTACAGTGCAAATTACTAGTATTCGTTAAGTAAAATTATGCTTGCTCTAGAAATGGGTAGGTAGACATACGTCAATGGTGCCACGAACGGGTTCGAATTCCGACTACGTCAATCCGTCGGTCGACTTCAACGATACTGCGCGAATGTTTTGCCGTAGTTTCACCGTACCGGCGATACCGCAAACTATACGGGATAATTTCAAGTACACAAACCATTCAAAACGCCAAACCACCTCAAAAATCATCAACCCATCATCGACCTTACCCAACGCGCGAACTGTCACGCAAACGTACCATTCTTGGCCAGGCAGCCATGATTAAAAATCAGCACGCTATCCATTGACATAGCGTTATCACAACGGTTGTACGTCGGTTGCGTGCTCCGACCACGTGTTACGTCACACGCGAAGAAAGCACGCGAGTTGTGCACGCATTGTGAGAGCTTGGACGAGCCCAAGCTTGCTGAGACTGCTGGTTTGTTTACGTTTCTGGATTCTAGGTTAAGTGGCGTTCCCGCGATCTCGTGTGTGAAGGACTGGCGCCTGTGTTACGTGTCAAACGAGAGGTGGCTTTGTGGAAAGTCATCTGATCTGTAACCCTGGCACGGAACTTATGTTAAAGTGTATTGCGTGAGGCATAGAATAAATGGTGCTTCCACGATAGATGCACAGACAGTTTTTAATCCTTCGGGCTGTGAGTCAACAGCCAACAGATTCGAATCTGTCTCTGTGTCGGCTGTAGCCGCTATGTTATGCTTCTAAATAAATGGACTGATGGTTCATGAATCTGTTTATCTATTTTACTTCAAATAATGATAATAATATGACGATGACGTGACGTCTCCGATGAAGGCGAGACGACGACCATGACGACTGGCCCCCTGGCGGCGCGAAGTGGAGATGCGGTATGGCTCCGCAGGCATGGACGCGGAAAGTCCTGCCCTGCGCCATCTGGCGGTGGCGGGGCCGTAACAGTCTCAGGTGTATTCTCATTAAGGGCATTCTGAGATGAACGTAGATAATGTACACATGGTTAATAATGCGACTACGCTTACCTGCCAAAGGCGGCAACAAGCCCGGTGTAAACTATTAGTCATTCAAAAACTACAGTTCTAAGCCAGGGCTGATTCAGTATTTCTTATAAGCAGCTAAACTAGCTAAGCTAGCTAGTTATGTGGTGCTGTTCTACAAACGATGGGACACTTAATATCGTGTCCTGCCAGCTGCACGTTACAGGAACTGATGGACGCTGGTGATGGCGCCAAACAAGTAGCCGAATCCTGGGCCGATTCCATTTAGATTGCTATCGACACGCTAAGAAGAAGATAAGGAGCTTCTGCTACACCGTCTGCGGTAAGCCGAAGGCGCTCGCTGAGGGCAGTAGTTGACCTGGTGTAAATAAAACATTGAACTCACTCCTGAGAGACTAGCAGACAATGTTGAAATTCCCAGCACCTATCTTCCATCTGAACTGCAAAGATTCTATGGCATCTATTATAACTGGCAGTCAAACTTCGGAATATTCTGAAATTATGGCGATTGACAAAGAAAGAAAGAAAATACGTGTATTTGCGGTGAAAATGACGCAAAAAAGAACATAAACACAAAAAATAAATTAAAAAGGTAGGAGGAAACATGCGTCACATCCACGCAAAACGGCTATCGCTCAGCATTATGCTGCGACCCTATGCAAGACAGAGCCCCAGCGCTGGTTTTCAGCGACAGCCGGCGGCAAAGGGAGAACCTTTGTGGACTGTATTCGTACCTTACTTTCATTTGAGTGATTCAGGCATCTGGTGAAACTAGAACTTAGCTAGCTTGAGAGGATACTTAAAAAGACGGAAGTTGAATGGACTATACCTTCGTGAATGAAGTTCGTGCTATCAGCAATTTTGAGCAGTGCCAATGTTAAAGACGAAGGGAGCACGCGAGACTTGCACGCATTGTAAGAACATGAAGGTAGTAGATTGATAAACCGATTTGCTTTGTTCTAGGTTACCTGCACTCCATTGTGAATCACACTTTCAATCAAAATCCGAAAGATTTTGAAGGAAATTGCTCCAAACCTATGTTTGAAAAAATTAAATGCCGGTTTCCTCACGATGTTTTCCTTTACCGTTTTGAGAGCAGTGGAGATGAAATAATTTACACAATGTTAAGTGCCTGCTTGAGTTTGAAACCACGACCTACAACTCGTAAGTCACGGCCGTTACCACTGGGCCACCACTATTCGCTCAAAGGGCAGATGAATGAGATATACTTTGTGGAATACTTTTGATCTGTTGCTAGAGCAACGATCAACTTACATGTAATCATCAATGCAATCTCATTGACTCACTAAAAACAAATGAAAAAATAAATCAAAACAGTTGAAGTATCAAAACTTATCGGTCATATCAAGTCGGCTTGCAAGCAAAAGCATCTAAATCCCGATCAATCAGGCATTAACCTCTGAAAATCGACTAAACTCTATAATAATACCAAATGCTCGATGTCTTAGACGGCAGCTAATACCAGTACCAGGTTCGACTCCCCGGCCGATTTGCATACCTCATTGTTGGTTGCGAACCATAATTTTTGATACGAAAAAAATGTACGGAACCAGGTAATAAACGGTTCGCAGTGGGTATTAAAGATTTCTTATGCTTTCTAATTTGGTTATCGATTTTAGGGTTCCATGAAATTTTTTGTTGTATGATAAAGTTGTTATTTTGGTTGGTCAAATAAATAAATCTTTGTTTGTTTTGTCATTTTGTAATGGATTCACTAGTAAAATAAAAATAGTGCTGATTTTCTTATTATCTCATTAAAAAATACAAACACATAAAAATACATAAATGAAAACATTATTTTTTGTGTTCGATAATTTTGATAATTACTGATCCAAAATCAAAAAATATTTAACTGCTACATTGAGAAACATAATTATAAAAAAAATATTAAATTAATTTAATTATTAAAGCCCACGATTAGGTAGAGGTGTACCTATATTAAACCCACATTTCGCCAGTTATGTTTCAATGAAGACTTTGGGCTGCTACTGAATCTAACCCAGGACCACATGCTCAGCAGTAGCGCTTGCGACCACTAGACCTCGAGATTATTTATAGCATTAACATCAATAATTTCTCCGTAATCCTTTCATTGTGAAAATAAAACAGTAAGGAATAGGTGTCCATTAAAAGTACCTCATATTTATTTAAGTCAAAAATATCACAATTAATAATTACTTATGTATTTCTTGCGGTTTTTTCTTTGTTCATACTTTCATTTCAGTTATAACGAGGACATCTTTATTGCTAAGCATTTTCAGAAAGTGGTTTAAGTCGAAAATAATTATTTTTTCGGTTATTTACAATAATAATAAGTTTTATTTATATTATGGCTCGCAAATGGTCAATTATTATGTCTTATATACTTTTTAATGAGCGTTTTGTTTAGTTTATGTGAAAAAGGTGTGAATTCGATTTGAATTATTGCTTTTGGTGATCGTTATCTTTAATAATCAATGGAAGACAGTGAGGTCTTGTTATAATTTTATCGTCGATGGTGCGAAGAAAGCGACCTCTGTTCGAAACTGTGTCTGCATTTTTTTTAATGTTATTTTTTTTTGGATGGGATATCATCAAATGACCTCTCCCGCTCTGGGTGGAGCGGAACGGAGTGTCAGACTCTTACTGACTAAAACCCAGCCGTGTTCCTTCCTTAGCCCTTTATGTTCCGGGGTAGCGGTAACCCTTTCGGACAATTCCGCACCCCCGGCAGGCTTCGGCCCTGGCAGGCCCCTTCCTTTTTGCTGACATCTCTTTGAGGCGCGCGTGGAACACATACGAATTTTACCTTAGTAACTATGTTTTTTCTTCGAGTTTGGGTCAAGAAAATGCTCCCAGTTACATCATCCTTCTTAATACCCTTATTCCACTTCATTTATGGTCGGCGCAACATGTATTTTTCTTCCATACTTCTCTATTAGTCGTCATCTCTGAAGTCTCTCCCTTTCTAGCCATATCATCATTCACACAGTCCATCCATCCTTTCTTTGGTCTTCCCCTACTCGTATAGCCATCATTTTCATACTCGAAACTTTCCTGTTACAGAAATCAAGTAATTTCTAAATTATTTTATAATAACCAGTCTTACGAAGGATTATCGCTTTACCCAGTAACTGGGTTATGGAGGTCGGATAGGCAGTCACTCCATGTAAAATACTGGCATTCAGCTGCTTTCGGATAGACTGGGAGCCGACATCATTGGAAAAAGGCAAGCCAGATTGATTTATTTTTATAATAGGCGAGTCTTTCGTTATATATATATAACTGTTTTAAAGATGACAGGTAATCCTTTTTGCTATATCATGTATCAGCCTTAAACCACGCATGCTTTACTTTTTAATAATCCATCTACCCCAGGCGCCAAAAATAAAAATCAAAATCAAAATAGCTATAATTTTATTACTAGACAAACGCAAACAGCCAGAAGCGTCAATTAATTATCAATATTTATGATATTTCCATTAATTTATAGACAAAAAATTTAAATTAATAAGAGTATTCTGCACTTGTACTGTTTTGCCTTGCGGCCCTGTCCGGCTAAACACACTGCGTTGATATATGTCTCAATTACTGCATTGGTATGCGCTGGCGCAGTGGGGGACTGTATTCAATATTGCGTTGCATTATTTTGCTTGTTTGTCCTTATGGGATGGGCAGAATTTTAGCCTCATTAGTCTCATTATTATAGCATTTTTGTTGAAAATGGTTTTCGCCTTCAAATCAATTAAATGCAAAGTTATTATTTTATATTCTTATATTATTAATTAAAACGGTAACACCAATTACATTAATTAACATAGAGATTTAAAAAGGTATGGTATAGAAAAACATTTCTAATACTAACATATAATAGAGGACACCCTAAAGTACATTTATATATACAGGGTGTCCAGTAAATAGTAAGACATATTGCAGGGGGTGATAGCTTGGGCCAATACCTACCAAAACAACATAATAATGTTCCGCAAAATGTAACTTTTTTTTTCACCACTAGGTAAAGCGATAAGAAAATCGTTCTGCGAAAATTTAAACAAAAAATAGTATTTCTTGAAACATTCTGGTTTTTGATAGAAACAAGACTTATCAATGAGTAGAGAAACTATTCACGAATAATTTGATGTAAAACAAATACTAGAAAAGGAATTTTTTATTACGAGATGCTTATAAATCTGTTTCAAGGTAGAGATTTTTCGATATATCGGAAATATTTTTAGAACTGTAAATCTGTAACATTTTGCGGAACATACATTGTGTTGTTTTGGTAGGTATTGACCCAAGCTATCACCCCCTGCAATATGTCGTACTATTTACCGGACACCCTGTATAGGAGTGTCATCTCACAATGACGAGCGAAGGTCTTTCGCAAGGGCTCGTGCGAAATAATTACAATATAGTTAAAAATAGCCTTGGTGAAAAATAAAAATAATCGAATCGGGGGCATCGGCCACAGGTGCCTCGACCACTGGGGGCCTAAGCCACGGACCATAGCATACTTCTTCTCACAAAACATCAGACATACACGCATAATTCTACTCCATTCATCGGCAAACAGATTCAGGATTGGTGGTCGGCAGGGCGTTAAGCATCCTTAAATTATGGCACACTGGGGACTCAGCTCTAGCGACAGTTTTAGATAACGGCTGCAATTATATTGGTGTGTATGAAAAATATGCTGTGCAAATTACCATCCTTGCTTAACCCTGTAACTATGGACCTTATTCACAAGTGCCTGTATTAACAACGCCTTTATTGCAAGGGTCAGATTATTAAATTCATGCAAAGTTTGCAATAATAAAATATCGATATAATTTTCTTCAGAACTTTCTGTACCTTAATTATGCAAATACATTATTTTTGATTTTTTGTAAGAACAATTTTATTTAGTGGTAAGACTAGAGACGAAATTGCATTTAGGTGATTCCATGATAGAGAATCTAATAATCATAATATGTCACTTGAAATTTTTTTTAAATTAATTAAAACAAGAAACTAATAAAAAGACTTATCTTAGGCTGAAGTTTTTGAGGATCAAGGATTGAAAAGACAGCTTAAAAAACAACTTAAACAGATTCCAATTCTCAAAAAAAGACGCGTCCAGTCGATACAGCCGTGTCTACCGAATATGATAACATGTTTAATTGACCAAGAATCGAATTTTGGACATCGAAACTCAACGTACAAGTAAACTGACACTAAAACAGTAGCTTATTTACACTTCTTGAATAATCCCCTAAGTTATTTAAAACCCAACTTTGCAACAACAGCATTAAAGTCCCAATTCCTATAAAAAATCTCCACAAATCCCTGCAATGGAAATTGAATTTAATTTCCTTATATTTAAGGTGTATTTTTGAATGGCAAGTAAGTTCTGGAGGTGTAAAGGTATAAAGTTACAAAACCAAAGAGTTTTCCATGCCATTAATCAGTAAACATCTGTACGTCAAATCGTATCAGGGCATTTAACGAGACGAAAGGACGTGATTTCGTGATCGAAGAGTCGTATTCACGCGATTACTTCTGATGCAGAAATTGGAGCGGTAGGTTATAGGGTCATTGACCGCGTGCTTCTAAGAATATTGGATGGAAAGGATGCCTAGTGGACTTTCATTAGACGGGCAGGCGAGAACCGTATGTTTTAGCTTTTATAGAGACAGGGCGGAAATATACTTGTCAGGTTTTTATAGGTTTTATATTTAATTGATCTATGAAGAATTTAAATTGTTTTTTAAAGCAGATATGGGATTAATATAATTACTATAAAAGGGGAAATCACAAGCATAGTACTTTGCTGTTTAGCTTGACTTACATTTGAAGCGAGAAAAGTCGCTTAGGTACCTAAAATACATAATTATTATGCTAACGGGGAGTTTGTTGCGCCAGTTCTTCCCGGCGAAAGCACTAGAAAGTGGTGAAGGGCGGGAGTTTTGGGGGACTATCTTATTTAATTTTTACGTTCAAAAAGTTCTCATTTCAGCTTAATTTGAATAAATTTCATTTAATTGTGATTTTAATTATTTTTGCCTTGTTACTTTGTACTTTATGCTCTCTAAAGTTTTGGTTTTCTAGGAAAGCAGTTGCGTCATATTATAACGGCTTTCATCAAAAAACGCCTTGTATTTGGATAGCCGTTATTGTGTAACTATTCATCGCTTTCTTATACACGATTCCTATAAACAAAAACGGATCATTTTGCTTACCAGTGGTAGCATTTTTTATTGTCAAACTAGGCATATAAACAGATTCGTAAGCTAATTTTATCTATGACTAGCTGCGCCCCGTGGTTTCACCCGCATAAGTGTCGATCCCGTGGGAATATCAGGATAAAATTTGCCTATACGTTAATCCAAGGTGTCAGCTACCTCCATACAAAATTTTATCAAATTTGGTCTAGCCGTTTGAGCGTAAAGAAGTAACAAACATATAAACACACACACTCACAAACTTTCGCCTTTATAATATATAGCCACTTCCATATAGCAGGGTCTACTATGTAAAGCTATAAGGTCTTTGTTTTATTATTGGTAAAGATATAAGAGTCTTAATTATCCGTAAATTATAGGAATCGGTCAAATTGAAACCAATTTTGAAACAAATTAGCAAAGTAGATGGTAGAACCTTGCCACCAGTTCTCTTCAATGGTACGATCGTTCCTTTTGGTACTGACGTGAAGGACCTAGGCTTGCACATTGATTGCACCCTGAACTGGCGGACTCAAGTTGCTAGGGTGAGCCAGAAGGTTATTGGAACGCTGCGGGCTCTGTACCGTTTGAAAAATGTATTACCATCAAGTACGAAGACAATGCTTGTGCAGTCCCTTATTTTCCCTATCATCGATTATGCTGATGTGTGCTACTATGACCTGAATGCAGATCTCCTCAACAAACTTGACCGTCTTCTCAATAACTGCATTCGATTCGTTTTCAATCTGCGTAAATATGATCATGTTTCTGCGCATCGGTCGCTTCTAAAGTGGTTGCCCATACGCCAACGTAGAGAACTAAGGGCGCTGACCACCTTGTTCTCATTTCTTGATTCTCCGTCTTCCCCTGGTTATCTAGCCCCCCATTTTCAGTACATTTGCGCCAACCACAATAGAAATCTTCGTTCATCACACAATCGTCTTCTTCAATGTCCCACTCACCGCACAGACTTCATTCACTCTTCCTTCTTCGTTCAGTCTATCTCTCTGTGGAATGCGCTCCCCCAGGAGATCAGGATGGCAACCAACCGATTATCCTTCAAAGTTAAGGTTCGCGAGCACATTCGCAAGAAGCTGGCAGTATCATCACAACGGTAATATTTTCTCATTGCTTGTCTTATTTTTTTTTATTTTTTTAGTTAGTAAGTATAGTCATGTACCTATTTATGTATTTTTATTTGTGCTTATATTTATATATAATTAGTTTTATATTATATTCATAGTTTTAGTGGTTTTAATAGGTTTATGCGTATCTTTATATTTAAAATATTTATTCCTTAATTTTCATGATTGCACTTACCGCTGTTTGTCTCTGCATCACCCAAAGGTTGACTGGTAGAAAATGCCTATGGCATTAAGTCCGCCTCTGTACATTTATGTGCTTGAAGTATTAAATAAATAAATAAATAAATAAACCAATGCTCTCTCATTCTTTATGCAGCTAAGAATCTTGCTTGAACACTTCTTTTCTCCACACCTTTTCTAGAATTTTCTCCAGTTTAATAGCTCCAACCCCTATTACCAAAACCCTTTATAAAATACAGCAGAAACTAAAAAACAGCTACTCATTTAAAAGCCATTTTAACGAGAACCCTCGCGGCCGGACAATCGGGCCGAACAGCGAAGCACGTAGAGCTGCTTTATCGCTAAATTCCTTCATCGTACGTCAAACAGTTTGCCGCTGGTTGGCTGCGGTGGGACAGGAGGTGGAGTGGAGTTGAATTGTATTGTTGGAATAATTGATTTGTGAGTGGTTTTGTTCTGTTTAATAAGGCGTGATTGTTTATGAAGGATTGTTTTATGGCTGTAGCTTATTTTTTCAATTATTTAAATGTATATTTTTTGTAACTTTATGTAATATAAACTTTACAGTTTGTTTGGATAACTCCAACGTCTTTAAACACAAGATGAAAAGAAAGAAGAAGAAATAAAATTGTTTATTTTGCAAAATAAGACGCACATTAAACATTACAAAATAAACTTAAAATATACTAAATAGTCAAAAGCCTCGTACGTATCTGGCAAAAGGATAGATTGATCGATGTTTTATAGATCATAAGTAAAAAATATGGCCGTTTATGTGTCTGCAAGAAATTCACAGTTAAGCAACCAAATACTTTATTGATGATTTTTGGTAGAACAGTGCCATATAGCGTTAGACAATAGTATCTATCGCTAAAATAGAAAGTCTCTTAGGAGTGTCTTTGTTTTAGTCTGAAATCTTTACTTTACTACTTTGTTTATAGATCAAAGCAAGGCAATACCACGCTTACAGCAGGGTAATTGCGTAACACACTATCAGTAGCAATGAGTTTCATTTTGACAGTTCAATAGAATAGAATACTCTTTATTATGTACACCAAATAAATTACAGACATAAATATAGAAAACTTTACAATGGGTGACACAATGGGCGGTCTTATCGCTAAGAGCGATCTTTTAAAGACAACCTTTGGATGGATTAAAAACGGGAAGGACAGACAAATACTGTAGGTAGTCTGTGGTGTACCATTTACACAATACAATAAATATACATAAAGTACTATTAATCTATATAAATAGTAATCAGTTCAACAACATTCATTGCGTTATTTGCGTTGTTAAGCAGACACATTTTTCGAACATATGGAGCAATAGATTAGCAATATGCTTCAAAATTATTCAAAATTAGAGTAATAGTGTTTTACGCAATTAGGATGCAGGATTCAAGCACAACATTCAGCGCACCTTTGTAACATTAATCTACTCCACCCCACTCCCTGTTCTAAAACCCAAAGATAAGAGGACGTCCAGAGATAGCACAGTACAATACTTATCCAATTAAATTAGCCGACTGCGGCAAGAGGTGTAATGAGTTAGACCTTATTTATAATGGTCGTTCGCTCGGTATTTTAGTTGACATTTAAACGGCTACTTAAAGTTTTATTGATTTCGCACTTAAAAGAAATAAAGTTATTTTTTGAGCTATTTTGTTTGGAGGTAGTTAATTTTATTGTGGACTAGGTAAATAATTGATAAAGGTAGCTGCTACTATAATAAGGGAGCCTGGTTTACCGTTGTTTTTTTTTTTCAGCGGTAGATATTTTATAGACTTTAGAAACAAGGACAATCCTTATCGTTCGGCCGCGCTTTTGCCAGAGACGTAAACAACAATGGCCGCTTGAAATTGAATAAAATCGATATCATGAACATTTATTTTAAGTAATGTTTGTTTTCGTCTAGTTAGCTCGGAGATTTCGACAAACACAAACATTGCTTAGAATAAATGTTCTTGTATATCGATTTTATTCAATTTCGAGCGGCCATTGTTGTTTACATCTTTGGCAAATTTAGCGCGGCCGGGCCTTACTTAATACAGTACCTACATTGAATCTTCCTAGAATTTCCCCAACTATAGGTATTGGGATCTGCTTCCAGTCTTATTGAATGCAGCTGGATACCAGTATTTTACATGGAACGACTGCCTTTTTTATCGTGTGGATTTCTTCATGGATCCACCACCCTGGAGTGGGTGGAGGTGTCTGTCAGACTCTTACTGACTAAAACCACACGGTGTTCTGCTGCTAACTTTAGCTGGGGTGCTGAAGTGCTTGCGCATTTCGTCACGCTCCCCCAGCCAGGTGTTGGCCTGCATGAATCCATGCGGATCCCGTCAGCCTCAGCAGCTACATACGGCCGCCATTCCTCTAGAGAGAGGCGCGCGCGGAACACGCGCGCCGCCGTATCGGGCCTTTCACTGTTCAGGCAACAAACTCCTCAAGTCTGCCTATCTAGCTTTCAAAACCCAGTCACTAGGTACCACGATACCCCTTGGAAAGACTGATTGTCAGACGTTCAGGCTTCTGACTACCCGTGACGAGTGTCCAAAACTTACGAATGACAGCCTGGACCAATGGCTTTACGGTTTTCTGAGTCACGGAGGGGTCTCGATATGCAATGGATAGTCCCCATCCACGGAACGATATCGGCAAGCCATGGCTTTATTGCTAAAGCATAAGGTTCAAAGTTGATTGAGAAAATTTGACACTTTCGGTTAGCTTGATGTGCTGGCGTCTATATGTAAAAAATTTTGTGGTTTAACACTTTCGACTCCACCCATTTTTCATATAACTCATACGCTATGCCGCCATACATATTGCAAATGGACCCTCCGAGAGGGTCACCGGCATCACGTTTGCGCTAAAGTGAACCCTCGAGGAGGGTCGTCGGCATTAGGTTTGAAACCGTATTATAAAACACTGTAAAAAGAAGTAAAATAGTGTTTTCAGAACGTCTTGTTGCTATATTTAGTATCTCTGGGGGTATTTACATGTACTAGTGGGGTGGAGACGTAAAATATAAAAAAAATAAAAAAAATAAGAAAAAGTATAATAAACTCATCCTCGTAATTTATAATCTCAAAATAAATATTTTTATTTTTAGTAAATGTTTCTATCCGCCTGTTATTTAGCCACGAGCACCTCAATTTGGACGATATTGACTACAGCACAGTCTTTACTAGTATAACCAGTGTATAGTGAAAATCGACATAGTATGTATTTAGATTTGATGTCTGATTACAAAGTACAGTCAACGACCTAAACTACCAATAACTGACCGACTGTCGCAAAGCAGTTGTAATGAGTTTGATTAAAGTTTATTCGTTTTCTGGGAAGCGGTCCAATGACTGATTCAAAGTTATGCCACGAAATAGACAAGTTCAGAAGGTGAGCATGAATAAACAATAACATCTCCAATGCTGCCAACTGTTACGCTCGTGAGTTATAGACCTTTAGGGTCAATGAAGTATCCCAACTTAGCAGCAAACCTGTTTGGCAGTAGACTTTTTTTGAAAAATGGGTTTGCTCTTGACACTAGTCTAGATCAGAGGTGACAGAGACAAAGTCGACGATGGAGTGAGCTTACCCAGAAGAAGCCTGTTCACTCTCACTTTGCTTTTATATTAGTCCATCATCATCATCTTCCTACCCTTTCCTTTAGCTATTTGTTTTTAAAATAAACAAGTTGCTTGAAAGAAAACATTAAGAGGACTACATGACCTAGAGCGCGGTCACTGTCGGACTGCATAGAAGAGAAAGAGATGCGCGATGACACAACGCTGGTAATTTATTGCAAAATATGAAGCAGTTATCTATTTACGAAAAATCTATTGTTTGGATTAAAAAATTAAAACACTAGAGTTTTAGTATGTTGCTTGTAGAATAATCTGACAAAAAATCATAATGATTGTATGTATATTAGTATGGTTTTTATTGTAAAAAGAAAGTTTTTAGAGGTATCTTCATGATTTTTTTCTATCGTACCAAATAAGTTGTATTATGTTTTCAACACACTATCTACCTAGCATATATCCTGAAGAATATCATACATTTTTTTATTTTGTTTACTGTAGTGGATCATATACTTTTATTGTTTCTAAAACTTGCGTTTTTTGCGTTTAGGTCCTGTAAGCCCCTTAAATAATAAAAGCATAGTAATTTCGCAGCTGCATACAGCTGTTGTAGCAAATGCGTGACTGAGAATCGGTTGTCGAATGAAGAGAAAACTAAGGAGTACTAAGCTTGAGGCATGACGTAGTAATTTGTTTCATCATGGCACCTATTCACGTGTGATTGTCGTATGCGTTAAGAGCCTATACTACCTCAAATGGCTTAGCGTGATCCTCCGTTATGCCGAAAATACTACTCCATTAATTTTGAAATAAATATATGGTAAAGTTGAGGATTAATGCTAAGTTCTATGTTAGACGAAATAACGATTCCATAAAATTTTATCGATAGAAAAAAAATCCAAAGTTACCTCTAAACCCGAACAATAAACCGCTGGTATTCAAAAAATACTTTAAATTAGATTATGAAACTTTGCATACTAACTGAACTTACTTTAAAGCAGATCTTGTGTTGTTTATTTTTTTTATAATAACCATTATTTTCACTGTAAAAAGCAAATACATAAACTATTGGTGCTGCCTGCCACCCAGCACCGCACTCTGTCTCGCTCTCACTCAGTCCGCGAGCAGTATCGTATGAGCGAGATAAAGAGTGAATTTTAGCTGAGGTAGTATGGGCTCTTAATTTGTAAGGACTTGAACTTCTGTTCTATATTTTGGTTGATAATGTTGACTTCTGTGTAAAGTCAGTAATCTTGATTGTTAGATTTGATTCGGGAACCGTCAATTATATTGTTAAAGTTATTACGTAGCTGAAATTTATGATACTTTAGCTTTGCTTGGGGCAATAGTTTCCATCTTTTCACTCGGCCAAACGATACCTGGACAAGTGGACTGTCAGCCACTGCCACATTGCATGTGGGCGATGCTTAACGTGCTTATGAAGACCAACTGATTGGATTTGTTTGCAGATGAATAGAAGACGATAGTGTTAGAATGTTTGCGGTTCTGTGAAAGGACAAAGTCATAAGATTAACAAAATTTAGTATTATTGGCTAATTTGCGGTACTAGTATTTGTATACAGGGCGGCAGAGACATTGACGCGCAAACTGTGCAGACGCCAGCACATAAAAGTATCCGAAACTGTCAAGTTTTCCCAATCAACTTTGAACCTTATGCTTTAGCGATAAAGTTGAAAATCTATTAAAGAAATTTGACAGATTGTACTTAGTAGCTTGATGTGCTGGCGTCTGTACCATAATAATGATAAATGACTTATTTTCTTAGGTTTGTACAAACACTTTTAGACGTCAATCATATTTTTTTTTAAGCCAGATGAGGTCGGCGTTTCCTATCTGACTACTCTGAGAAGAAAGGCCGAAACAGATTCAGAGGTACGTTAGGGTGTTTAGAGTCATGTACACGAATTCAGTACATGACTCTAAACAACCTAGCGTAGAAAATTTTCGTCGGTTATCGAAATAAAAATCAGCTGTTTCATTGAATAGTGTTCATTGAATAGTACCTACGCGGTCAAAATGTATGGAACAGCAAATTTTTTTTTCATAATCTTTGAAAAATTTCAACGCAAGGGGTCGATCATGTACTGAATCCATGATGACAGGTTTCGCTATACACCTTGTATAGTGCTAATAGACTAATATTTTTCCCACAGCACGAGTTATTCTTAAATTTGCCGATACGAGAGAATATGTAGGTATCACAGATATAGATACACCTAGATAACGCAAGAGCAACTACTTCGCGTGCCAAAAATTGCACCAGCTTATGTTCGAAAATCATAAGCCGCCACTTTCGCGCTCAGTCCTGCGTACTGCTGGCTGGGTGAGCGTGAGCGAGAGAGCGCGAGCTTGTGACGTCATAGTAGGTAGTCAAAAAGAGGCACGCTTAGTTTTCATACAGTTTGTGATACTTGCGTTATCTAGGTCTATCTATATCTGTGGTAGGCATCTATTAAAATGGTAGAAGATACGAAGGATTAGAATCATAACAATAAGAATGTTAAAGTCCTGTAATTTTTATAGCAGCGTGTCATAATCGAACATCATCAGCAAACGAGTGACAAAAACAAAACGAAGTTTAAAGTTCGTTTACTGCTAAACGTGTTTAGCGATTTATGGTACAAGTGGGCCTTAAGCTAGGTCTATGTGACTTGTGAGTGAATTTACAACAATAATTCGGTTAGCTTTTGGTCAGCTATTAACACTCCAGCTGTTAGACATAGACATGTCTATTGGCTCGATAAAATCTAGACTAAATTCTAGTCCTAAAACTAGTCAGATAATAATTTAATCTTAACAATTCAAGTCTGTCGCCTTAAGTTGGGCGTTAGTCGTGAATAGTTGAAAATTTTAAGATTTCTAACCAATTAAATTGTGTTGTTTGTTCATTTATCGAGTCATTGAGCTGATTCGGGTTTTGAGTGGGTTTTAACAATAAGATACGTCGTTACGGGTCCAGCCCAGAAGGCTAACAAACAGCCGTGTTATTCTGTAAAAATCTCACCGTGATAACTTAGGTGAAGTGAGCTGTCATTGCACCTCATGCTAGGGATTGCCACTATTGATAGCTCACTTTTACCTGTCGAGCGGCGCGCGTCGCCGATCGGCGACGAAACAATAGAAAATCAATTGTGTCTCATTAACGAAGCTTGACAGATTAAGCTCGCTTCACTTTTGTTTTCACGGTGAGATAAATTACAGAATAGCACTACAGTTTTATCCTGTTACTCAGTTACTGGGTTGTAGAGGTAAGATAGCTGTCGCTCCATGTAAAAATCTGATTCAGCTGCATCAAGTTAGACTGGAAGCCAACCTAACATAGTCGGGAAAAGGCTAGGTAGATTCATTCAGATTCACTTGTGTTTTTTCTTGTAAGCCTACTATCCTACTTCCTTCCTACTATATAATATGTATATACATATATTATATTTATATATCACACTATCACACTAATATTATAAAGGCGAATGTTTGTGAGGATGTTTGTTACTCTTTCACGCGAAAACTACTAAACGGATTTTGATGAAACTTTACTGTAAAATAGCTTATATATCAGAATAAGACATAGGTTACTTTTTATTTCGATATTTCCACGGGATCGACACTTATGCGGGTGAAACCGCGGGGCGGTGCTAGTGTTTTATATATGCTATGCTCATAACCATGCTAGTTTCGAGCAGATGGTACCCAGTAACACATAATTAACATGTGTATTCGGAAGAAGAATAATCATTTTACACACACGGAGATTTACTATACTAATCACTAGCATACAAACATAATTTTTTGGCAAGTGCATTCACCCTTAAAATGATGACCAAATCCGGCCAGTTTACAAAGTTATTTATCTGCTTTGTCAGTGTCAATGTTTCGAGAACACGTGGAGTTTTACAGGGATTTTCTATATGTTTCAAGTAAAATGAGGCACTTTGAATTTTCAAGGTCATTGAAAGACAAGAATACTAGCTGTCAACTTTATTAATCGGTGGGACTAAATAGTGTCCGTGTCTTTTGAAATTACAGCAGGAAAAACTAATTCATACGCTCGTTGGCAATAATATAGGTACCAATTTTCCACTCAATGCTAAAAACAAAGAAAAAAACTTTACAACCCCTTCACAACTGCCGAAATGCACACACACACACACATTCACCAACACACATTCAAATAAATTGTTTACGTATTTCTGTACATTCAAATTACGAATGTGTGAACTTTACGCGCTCATTTGCATGTGTGAGTCTGTAGGGTGTATTTGTGTGGGTTTTGTGTGTGAATGAGTAGAGTGTAGGTGTGTGCGCGGACAATGATAGTAATTACATAATGATAAGTCATTTAAACGTTGCCCCGCGGTGCGGGTGTAGTGGACTTAATATTGTTGTACGGTCAGCAGAGAGGTTTTTCTAAATAGAATATGATTTATGTGAGAAAATTTTGGTGGTAATAAATCATTGGGTGTTGTAGGGTTTGTCTAATTCAAGCTGTTCTGAAGGTGATGGTAGTATTGAAAATGTTAAATTATTGGTTGATAGTGGAGTTAAAAGATAATAGAATATAGATAATAGAAAAAAATCAGTAGACTTAGATTTTATTTATTTATTTAATACTTCAAGCAAATAAATGTACATAGGCGGACTTAATGCCATAGGCATTTTCTACCAGTCAACCTTTGAGTGATGCAGAGACAAACAGTGGTAGGTGCAATCATGAAAATTGAGGAATAAATATTTTAAATATAAAGATACGCATAGACCTAATAAAACTTTGAATATATACCTAATTACATATAATTATAAGCACGAATAAATGTACATAAATATATGAATATAAAGAAATAAGAAGAACAATGAGAAAATATTATCGTTTTGATGATACTGCCAGCTTCTTGCGAATGTGCTCGCGAGCCTTAACTTTAAAGGATAATCGGCTGGTTTTATGAATATCTTGAAAATTTCGAAGAAAGTCGGGTATGAAAGCGTTTTGTTTTGAACCGATATGCACAAGTTCATAAAAAAAATTGTTTAAAGAATTTACAGCATTTCAAACTTGAATTTTCATCCCAGTTTCTCGTTTATGTCTTTTCTATAGAAATTAGTAGTTTTTACATTATTGCTAGATAATCAACAAATAATCCATTCCAAAACCAAAGTTACGCACAAATTAAAAACAAAACACAGTACAAGCTCACATGATTTCAACCGCACTTATCTATAATCTCAAAATAGCTGATTACATTAATATCAATTCTAAACATACCAAATAACATAATACGACGTTTAAATTATTCTTTCCGAAAAATAATAATACTATTCCGAATAATAATTATTAATAATTGTCGTAATTACGCTAGTAATTTTGCTGCTGACCGTACAACAGTTTTCGTGGAACAAATTCCAAAGCATTTGTTTGATGCTCCATAATAAGGCTCAATTATGAAAAAAACTTACGTTTGTGCTATATATTCTATAGTTTTTGTTTTTTGTTATGTATAGATTTATGTAAGAAACCCTTGGTTTCAGCCTTCAAGCTTATAAGACATGCTAGGATGGACAGAAGGACAGACTTAATATTTTTAACAGATTTTTTTTTTTTGAGAATCTATATATTTGGCATTTTAATTTTCATAGCTTTTTTTTTGTAGTTGTCATGTTTTAAGTTTAAGTGAAAAATACTTCGGAATAAAGGGCTTTATTTATTTAAATATTTGGCATATCAAATTGGAAACTATAATTTTACTCCATCTAAGTACAAAGTATTAACAGGTCAAAGATATTTTAAATCTGAATTTCAAAAATATGTACGCCGCCATTTTGCAAACCCTATAGAGCTACACAAGAATCTTTTGGCGCGTGGTGAAAATTGGAACTATCGCCGCCATGTTGTTTTTCAATACATTTCACAAAACAATTGCTCAAGTGTTTACCAACAGTGCGCCCTGTCAACGTCATTCGAGCGCCAAAAGATCAATAAAGCAGTTTAGTTCTTTCTCAATTTTTTTTTAAGGCGTTGTACACTTTTTTTGTAAGGGGTAAAAAATGTTAAACTCGCGTCAGGACATCGCGTCAGGACACGTGACCTGATCGAAAATTCGTAAGACGGATGGAGAATAGACAGCCGGCGCGGCGTAGGAGAGGAAGTATCCCCCTCTCTTTCTACGGCGCGGCAAAAATGTATACCTGCTGTTTCGTTTAGACGGCTTGCGCGAATGTTCGTGTGTGTTTATGTTACAGCGTGACACGCGCATCCATGGATGGTGACAGCTGATGGCTCGACCGTCTGTGTAGTGGCCACACTGCTGTGTATTCGTAAAATTCGTGTAAAGTGTTTAAAATATGGAAATTGAACAAAGTGTAGATGCACTTTGTTGAAATTGAATGAAAAATATCAAAAATGCAGAACGTTAATATTCAAGTTTTCACTTCTGCCGGCACTCCCGGAGTGCAACCCGTTTTTTTTTCTTCTGAATTTTCATCACTATCAAAATCAAAGTGATCTTTATCCTGGTTACAATAAGGTTGCAGCTGTAGGGTTGTTGCCACTGACTAGTCTGTTAAAATTACAGTGAACTCTATTTACGTTAAAATAAGTTTTAAGTTTGGTTGCTGCTGTCCTACAGTGAACTTTAACTCTAAAACAAAAGAAACTTGATTAACCTCAAAACAATCTTGTACAATGCCACAAACAGCTGACAATAATCTGTACCTACGCACCACTGTAAATTCATGTACAGACGCCAGCACATCAAGCTACCCGAAACTGTCAAATTTTCCCAATCAACTTTGAACCTTATGCTTTAGAGATAAAGTTGATAATCTATCAAAAAAATTGACAGATTGTAGTAACTTGATGTTCTGGCGTCTGTACATTAATATGCTTAAATTGCATTATAAAAAAACTTAAAGTTTTCGCATATCTGCGCTTCGCATATTCCGCTACCCGTTTAATTATCCGAATAAATTGCCAACAATTATATTATTATTAGACCACACACAGTTACATATTTAAAAAATAATGTTTAATCCAAGCGATTACCGGCAGATGTTGCATGCCTGTTTTTAAATGTTAAGTAAAACTGCTTTGAAGACATTTTACAAATTTTAGTAGCTTTGCTCGTAAGTACGGTATGTATTAATTAAAATATAATTTAGTGTCGATTTACAAGTATACAGCGTGAAATTGAATTCATGGGCATCCTTTTAGGGTGTCATTGTAATCATCATTATGAACAACTTTTACTATGGGACCAAACCTGAAATCGCGAAAAAAAATCAGCTTTTTCCACATTTTGATGAGTTATTTGAACACAAATGCAAGGAACAACAGATTTTTTTTGCGGTTTTAGGTTAAGTCCCATAATAAAAGTTGTTCATAATGATGAGTACAATGACCCCTTAAAAGGATGCCCATGAATTTAATTTCACCCTGTACAAAGGCTTGTAATGATGAGTTTGGTAACTATTGGGCATCACATGAAGAATGTTCTTAATCTTAATGTAGTCATCATTCTCCTGCTTATAACCCAATTTATTTGGGGTCTTTTTCTTCCATAGTCTCTCTATTAATTGTCATCTCGGTCGTATCACTCCCTTTCTAGCCATATCATCTTTCACACAGTCCATCAATCGTGTCTTTGTACTATTTGTATTTCCTGTTTGCGTCCCAAATAAAATATTTTTCTTTCTTTCTTTCTTTGTGATATCTTAATAATTACAAAACTCATTCGTCATTGCTTTAATAAGAGATTTTGTTTCTTTGTTGGCCATTGCCCTTTGTTTTCTTCTATCAATTGAGGAATAATGTCACCACTTATTTTTATTTGTATTTTACATATCTCGGGACCATGGGGTCCCGGTCCTTTGGAAGGCGTATGAGGGGCCGAAGCCAACTCGCAGAGGCCCCTTAGGAAATTTTAATGAAATGTGGCACCAATCGACGATTATCCCTGTATGCACTATGCAAGTGCACCCAAGGACAACCCCCGGTTGGTGTAGGACTATTTCAAGATATGGAAAAATAAAAAGTTGGACTATGGGTTTGGTTGGCTAAAGTCACCACTTATTTATTATAAATGATGACAGACGATTACCGATGATAGTGCTACTACTCATAAACAGGAAAATGGAACAGGCGGAGCGGATATGTCTAAAGACATTATACAGGGATATTTTTTTATCACCATCCAAATTTTTACATGGTGTTCTACCCATGAATATGAACAACTTTCACTATGGGACCAACTTTGAAATCACGAAAAAAGAATCAGCTGTTTCATACATTTTGGTCAAGTAGGTATTGAACTTTTGTATGAAGCAGCGTGTTTAGAGTTGGTCCCATAGTGAAAGTTGTTCATTTATTTATTTATTTAATTTAATTAAAACGGTTTAAACCAATTACAATAATTAAATACAAAAAGACACACAAAAAAGAAACAATAAAACATCAGATAAAAAATAAAAATAAAAAGTTAACAACACTCATACATCCCTCTCACAGTACTTCTGACATGCCGACAAAATCTTCGTCCACTCGTCCACAAACAGATCGTTTGTTGGATTAGATTCCAAGAGATCATTCATATTCATGGGTAGAACACCCTGTAAAAATTTGGATGGTGATAAAAAAATATCCCTGTATGTAGGTAGCTTTAGAAGAAGGCTAGCTAAGAAGCTTTTACAGTTCCTCTATCATCATCTACTGCTGAACATAGGCCTCTCAATTCTCAGCAAGTCTCATCCAGCTAGTACCAGCCACCCTGCGAAGATCATCGCTCCTCCTAGCCTGTTTTTATGGATGGGAAATCATCACATGACCCCTCCCGCTCTGGGTGGAGCGGAAGCGAGTGTCAGACTCTTACTGACTAAAACCCATCCGTGTTCCTTCCTTAGCCCTTTGTGTTCCGGGGTAGCGGTAACCCTTTTGGACAATCCCGCACCCCCGGCAGGCTTCGGCCCTGACAGGCCCCTTCCTTTTTGCTGACATCTCTCTGCTACCAGCCATCCTGCGAAGATTATCGCTTCTCCTAGCCTGTGGGTGCGTCTCTGCGAAGATCGTCGCTCCATCTAGACTTAGGGCGTGCTACCTTATGTTTGCCGATTCGCAGTCACCACTCAAGAACACGTCTCAACGGTCAGCGGTTCTGCGGCTAATATGGCCAGCCCACGTTGTCTTGCTTCAGTTGGTCTATACAGTTTCTTTTTCAGCAACTTATCGAATTCGTAAAGAAGAATGGTAAAATGGCAAATCACTTCTCCTGTAAGAGAAGGGTAATCTAGAATAGAAAACAAAAAAAAAATATTTACCCGACTACAGATTTGAATGCTGATGATGAAGTCTTATTACCTAATCTTGTGATGCTTTCATCAAATAGGTATAGGTTGATAGAACACTGTATAATATTATACAATATATCCTGCTAACCCTACTACAATATTATACGAATGTGAAAGTTTCTATGTTTGGATGTTTATTACTCAATTACCCAAATACGGCTGAATGGATTTGGATGAAATTTAGCACACATATAGTTTATAACCTGGATTAACATATAAGGTACTTTTTATCCCGGTAAACCAACATCTACGTGGGTGAAACCGCAGGCAAAAGCTAGTTATAAAATAAAGAAATTAATAAGATGCATCTGATGGGTAAAGAGGAGCCATCTGCAAAATTTTATTATACCCTTCATATTATCGAGAGCGTTAATTAAAAGTTATTTCTTAAGATTAATCAAGATAACGGCCTCTGCGCAGTCATAGAAATTAATAGGCTCAATAATGTACTTTAACACGTAATACATAACTTTTTACTTTACAGAAACGGTACAGATATACCTGTGTAGGTAACTAATATAGATGATAAACAATAATACCTCAATCTATTGAAATTGCGCGTTTTTTACCTCTTTATACCGTGCAATGGTCAGGGCTCATTAAATTTCATACGGCTTTAGACCACAATATCAAGACCTCTCAATAGAAAGATATAGAAAAGGATCGAAGGTCTTGAAAAAATGGCATTAACCAGCTATTTTTAAACTACGGTTATACATTGTGGTAATTATGTCTTGTTATGGGATAAAAGCTAATTGATATGGGCAGATATTGTATGGTTGGAAGCTAAAATTGAATGGTTTGAAGACATAAGCTGGCTTGATGAAGTTATTTCATTAGTTGATGAAGAAAAAATGAGTGTAGCTGGTTATGGTTGGGAGTCGTTGAGTGGTGGTTAGAAGCTAAATTATAACTCCTTTAAAACTGCAGGTCTTGCTGCATCTGCTAATCAATATACAGGGTGAAATTTAATTCATGGGCATCCTTTTAAGGGGTTATTGTAATCATCATTATGAACAACTTTTACTATGGGCCCAAACCTGAAATCGCGAAAAAAATCAGCTCTTCCCTACATTTTGACGAGTTATGTGAACATAAATGCAAGGAACAGATTTTTTTTTCGCGGTCGCAAACCAGGCGGGCGTTAGCCCTACCACCGCCAGGGAAGAATCAGCCAGTCAAATAAAATCAAATAAATCTGAAATCTTCAAAAGATTATAAATGCTAGACACGGATCTGAAACCGCTAGACCAACAGTATCCAACAATTTTCTAGTAAACTGTTCTACACCTGTGTTTACTTCAAGTAGCTCTGTGTTTGCAACTTGGTGCCTTGTAACAGTATTTGTTCTATCTATATCTTCACGCTCCATTAGGTCTACGGAATGATCAGAATTCCTAGTATTGGCGCTTGCTTGCACGCATAGTTTATATTTGGCAAGAAGCAGTGTTAGATTTCAATATTTTGCTATACTTAGTCGCTCAGTGGTTTGTGGCTAAGTAATAACAGCCGCACGTGTCGATCGATCTGGTTAAACTACGCTGGTCGCGGTTGGTCCGTGGATGGGTGACCATATTTATATACCGAGACACCTCGACCTCTCTGGAAAGCCTCGGAAAATACGTGAGAGCAGTGGTGGCCCAGTGATAACGACTGTGACTTACGAGTCAGGTGCTTTACTTTGTGTAAATTATTTCATCACCACTGCTCTCAAAACGGTGAAGGAAAACATCTTGAGGAAACCGGCATGTCCTTGAACCAAAAATTCGAAGATATGTGACATCTACCAATCCGCACTGGGCCCGCGTGGTAGATTACGGCCCATTCCCTCTTACCGAGAGGAGGGCTGCGTCCCAGCAGTGGGAACATTATAGGCTGATTATGCTGACATTTCTAAAGGATCTTCAGAAGTATGACAACCAGTCTTACAAAGGGGTATCGTATTACCCAATAACTGGGTTGTAGAGGTCAGATAGGCAGCCGCTTTGTGTAAAATACTGAATACTACTGGTATTCAGCACAATACGATTAGACCGGAAGTCGACCCCAATATAGTTGGGAAAAGTCTAGGCAGATGATGACTTAGTTTATTAAAATCGGTAAAGCTGAGCTATTTTTATGTCTGTTCGGTGGTCCGTACACTTTTGCTAAAGGTTTTGTTAAAAGCGAGCAAGACCTGACCGACGGAAAAATCTTGTTCGCATTATGTCCGTTCGGGTGTGACTCAGCCTACGTGGAAGATATCAGTAAGGTTTTATTGACCGGTAGCAGTTTTCACTATGGTTAGGACGGAGACACACTAGGGCCCGTATCACAGAAACTCACAGATAGTAAATCTCTTAGTTTGAAGCAATCTTCAAACTAGTTTAAGGGGGCTACAGGACGTAAACGAAAAAAACGCAAGTTTTATAATGCCTAAAATTATATGATCGACTACAGTAAACAAAATCAGAAAAATATATGATATTCTTCAGGATATATGCTAGTTAGTGTGTTGAAAATATAATACAACTAATTTGACACGACAGAAAAAAATCGTGAAGATACCTCTAAAAACTTACTTTTTTACAATAAAAACCATACTAATATACACACATCAAAAGTGTCTAGGGATCAACATATATTTTTGCAATAACTTTTCTCCTGATTGATATTAATTAAAATTTTCTTTAAGGATTCATCAAATAAAGTGTTTTCGTTTGTCACAGTAACGATAAACCAAGTCACCTTTGCATTAATAAAGAAATTTGCCATTTTCCTAATAAAGGGATTTTTGACATTTGAACCACTAACACAAAAGTTCGAAAAAAATACTGAAATAACAGTTTTCTTTAAAATTTTATTGGGTAACTTAAACAATTAATAATGCGTGTTTCTACCGCGAACACTAACAACACAAGAACATCGGTTTGGCATACTCAAAATGAGTTCATCCAAATCACGCTGTGGAATGGCCGCCCATGTTCGTTGCAACAACAAAAAAAGGTCTTCTTGCGACTGGATACCCTCCATATTCGGCAGAGCTCTTCTCTGTAGCATATCCCATGCATGCTCGATCGGGTTCAAGTCTGGCGACTGAGCAGGCCAGGGCAGGACATTGATGTTAGCTGCGGCGAGAGTCTGTCTTACAACTCTTGCGGTGTGCGGTCGTGCATTATCATGCATTAACTGAAATAAGGGACCGATTTGCACTTGTAGAGGAACGATGACGTCTAATACAATCGTCTCAGCATAAATTTGAGCGTTGAGGTTGCCTCTGATCCAAATCAACTCAGTTCTTCCGCCGATCCAAATACCCGCCCATACCATGATGGTTCCACCACTATAAGGATGGACTTCCTGGCAGGATTTTAATCGCTGTTGGCGTCCAAGGGTTCTCCAGTGTCGTATACGTCTTGTATCCGGTCTCATACCAAAACGAGACTCATCAGAAAAGCACACGAAACGCCATTGTTCTTCTGCCCAATTTCTGTGTTCAAGAGCCCATTGATATCGAATCCTACGATTGTGCATTGCTATAGGTGGTACCCGTAGCGGTCTTCGGGAATGAAGGTTCACTTCATGCAAGCGGTTTCTGACTGTTTGGTCGCTAATTAAGTTCCCTGAAGAGTGATGAAGCCTCACGGCTAACATCATGGCGGTTATTGTTGGAGCTCTTCGAGTTAAGATTTGAATGTATCGGTCTTGTCTCCGTGTGGTGCAGCGATACCGTCCTCCATGGCGCTCAGCCACGGTACCAGTGCTTCGGTAACGTGTCCAAAGTCGACTGATAACACTCTGACTTGTATTCAGAGCTAAAGCCACAGTACGTTGCCGGGAACCAGCTTCTATCATTCCCACGGCTCTGAGCATTTCTTCCCTGCTTAAATGACGTCGCCGCTCCATAATAACGTTGGTTTAAGCAGTAGTAGGGAAACAGTAGCACTAATAATGTCTTCAATGCGTTGTATGTTTTTATAGGGAAAATATTGACAGCTGATTTTCATCTTTTACTCGAATTTGATTCACAGTTCCTGATTCAAATTATGAAATGCACCAAAAAGGATCCATATAAATTTATAAAATCATAAATTTATTACAAAGCCACATCTCAATCTCAAGAAATCCGCATAAAAATGCTTGATCCCTAGACACTTTTGATGTGTGTACATGCAATCATTCAGATTTTTTGTCAGTTTATTCTACAAGCACTAGTGTTTTAATTTCTTAGTCAAAACAATAGATTTTTTGTAACTAAATAATTGCTTCATATTTTGCAATAAATCACCAGCGTTGTGTCATCGCGCTTCTCTTTCTTTTCTATACAGTCCGACAGTGACCGCGCTTTAGGTTATGTAGTCCCCTTAAAGCAATTTTTGATTGAAACCAACACCCTCATTACGTAACACGCTATCAACAGGAATCAGAATCATTTTGAAGCAAATTGCTAATCCATTGCTTCTTAAGTTCGAAAAATTTGTCTGCTCAACACGTAAATAACGCAATGAATGTTGTTGAACTGTCAAAATGAAACCGATTCCGATTGATAATGTGTTACGCAATTGCCCCGCCGTTTCAAGTAATGCTTGAATCTTGAGTGTGTTCTATTATACGGCCCTAAGAGATCATAATACAGGGTGAAATTGAATTCATGGGCATCCTTTTAAGGGGTCATTGTACTCATCATTAAGAACAACTTTTACTATGGGACCAAACCTGAAGTCGCGAAAAAAAATCAGCTCTTCCCTACATTTTGACGAGTTATGTGAACATAAATGCAAGGAACAGCTGATTTTTTTTAGTAAAAGTTGTTCATAATGATGAGTACAATGACCCTTTTAAAGGATGCCCATGAAATTAATTTCACCCTGTGTGTGTCTGTGTGTGAGAGGCAGCATCTTTCTCTTGCACGACAACCCGCAAATCAATATCTGCTTTCTAAGGTAAATTCAACAGTGTATTTAAATTGGCTTTGTACTACAAATCCAGACTCAAACAATAGACCGGAAGCTAGACAAGCTAACAAGATCCCAAAATCCAACTGTTTAAGTTATCTCCCAAAATCTTTGAGCACGTCGGAGATCTCATCACTGATAGTCAGCTTCCCAAGAATAGTCCGCCAAAAACGACTAAATAACCGGAAATAACCAGTTTAGTAGCGACCGGGAGTCGACTAAACGACTAAAAAAACTATAACCATTACGTGAACCATCGCATCTACGTGGGAGACGCAATTATTTTCCAATTTTAATCAAAAATATCATTTTCTCAGCCTTTCACTTCCACTTAAGTATTTAAATGTCAATCTTTCGCTCTTACTGAGAGCTTCGCCTTAAGTAGCCAGGAAAATACAAAGGAATTTGAACTTTATGACAAGAAAATAAGAATGAAAATGGAAAAGGGGATCGGCTTAGATCTAAAACAATTTGGTTTCGAATGATTAATGTGAGTAACACTAGGTATTGTGTTGAATTTTTTATTGAAGCTTTCCTGTTATTGGACAACCAACTTTATAATGAAGACGTTAAGATACAAATTGGATCGTGTGGCAGTATTGGCTGGAAGCTAGAAAGTATATGAAAGAAATTGATAAAATAACATTAGATTGCAATAATGACGAAACATTATAAGATGCAGTGTTAATAAAAAGTCCACGTATTTGTTTCAAGTAAATCTCGTTTTTTTTTTATTAGTAGAAATCTACGAAATAATCAGTCAATGTCATAATGTACTGCTTATGTGTATAAAAAACTTGATTGTGAATGGAATCGTCCATTATTGCACTTTAAATAATAAATTACAAACACATGAATTGTTTTTCTATTTGAAACCGGAAACACCGTCTCTACTTAGAAAAACATTGAATTGTTTGCTCATTACAACAAAATGCAAACTTTTTCATTATTACCGGTATAGAAGATACTTAAATAAAAATGAAAAACATTGATCTGAACTGCTTTAAACAGTTCCATATGAGCCTAACGTTCAAAACAAACTTTAACGTTTTAAGTAGCCAAAAGGTCACAAAATTAACTGTTTTATTAATTTGGTGATATCGTTCAAACCATTGAAATTTAGTAACATTACAGCAATGGTTGTTTTCCTTTTTGTTTCTTGTATTTTTCAGTAAAAAGTATGTTCAATCATTACAGGTTACTGTTTAGTCTTTTAGGCCCTTATTCATAATCCTATTTTATCTCTATTTTAGCTAAAATAGGTTTATAGAACGTTTGTCTTTATCTGTCACGTTGTCATTTCTGTGTGTAAGAAAGAGACAAACCCCATTTTAACTAAAATAGATTTGATAAGTTTTATGAATAAGGGGTTACTGTTTTATAAAAAATTCTTCTTACTGTATAAAGTCTTAATGAAATCGCTTTAATGTGATGTACCGTGGAATGGAGTTAGTTTGATTCACGGGGTAACTTTGATAAAAAATTACACATTTTTTAAAAACAGGAATTGTTTTATTTCTGAACGCAATCGAAAGATTTTGTCTTTTGCGTTGGCAGCACTGAATGTCACTCTTTGACATTGCCCAGCGCTTGGGCAATTTAAGGATTAAAATAACTTCCAGGGGTTATCCCTTTTTAACCCTTAAAAAGGTTTAAACACAATACTCACAGTTTTTTATGAAAATCTCCAGTAGTGATCTGTTTGTACGTGCAACGCTTGGGCAATGTCAAAGAGCGACATTCAGTGCTGCCAACGCAAAAGACGAAATCTTTCGGTTGCGTTCAGAAATTAAACAATTCCTGTTTTTAAAAAATATAAAGTTTTATCAAAGTTACCCCGTGAATCAAACTAACCCCATTCCACGGTACTCGTAGTAATATTATTTTTTTCAGTGTTAAGTTTTCATAAAACAGGTACCTAATAATCTTTTTACGACAACTGCGGAAGTAAAGTCATAAATATACCTCACTCAGAGCATTATAGAGTACAAACAAGCAATCATTCTTTTTACACGAAACTCAATAAAAATAACAAAACTCGTTCATGAATATTCCTATCTAACTAGACAATGCTCATCAGACATTGCTGATACATGCATATGTCAAAGAAACGAATGTGGGCATATGAACCATTAATATCCGTACATGGATAGATATTAGCATAATACATGGTTCTGTATGTTGCGTGAATTACTAGGAAAGTAAAATGCAAGTTTATTCTAGATCGGTTATAGAGATGTAAGGAAAAGATATTATCATAAATCAACAATTCTAGGGCCGGGGGAGCAGTGGTGGCACAGTGGTAATGACCTCGACTTACGAGTTGTAGGTCTTGGGATCAAATCCAGGCAAGCGCTTTATTTTTTGTAAATAATTTTATCAACCTCATCATCATCTGCCTTTTCCCAACTATGTTGGGGTCGGCTTCCAGTCTGACCGGATGCAGCTGAATACCAGTATTTTACACGGAACGACTGCCTATCAGACCTCCACAACCCAGTTACTGGGTAATACGATACCCCTTAGTAAGACTGGTTGTCAGATTTTATCAAAATTATTTTTTTAAATAATTTTATCACCACTACTCACAAAACGGTGAAGGAAAATACCATGAGGAAACCGGCATGTCCTAGACCAAAAATGAAAGACATTGTGATATCCATCAATCCACACCGGGGCCGCGTGGTGAATTATGGCCCATTCAATCACACAGAGAGGAGGCCTGTGTCCCAGCAGTGGGAACATTATAGGCTGATGATCGATTATGATGATTTCAATACATAGCTACTATTCTGTGACTCTTAGAATAGTGATTACCTAATTGGATATCTAATACGGATCCAGCTCAACCGACCACTCGAAACTATCTCGGACATCAATGTTTACGATCAAAGCTCAGTGTGCGCCGATCCTAACGGCGCCGGCGACCGTGACGCATCCAGTCCATATCTACGGTGAAAATTGCAGAAAATTAATTCATTTATACAAGTATTTATACAACTGTTATAGACGATACGGTGTGCGCGTTGTGCGGTGGCCTTTATATGGGGACGGATTTTGTTTTGTTCGCTTTAGTATAGACGCCAGCACATCAATCTACCCGAAACTGTCACATTTTCCCAATCAACTTTGAACCTTATGCGATTTAGTAATAAAGTTGAAAATCTATTAAAGAAATTTGACAGATTGTAGTAGGTTGATGTGCTGGCGTCTGTACAATACCATACAAAGTCCATCTTGCCCTCTGTGCCCCAAAAATGCAAACAAGGTCGCTAGCCACCGACGATGACGTGGAAGCGACGAAGTATTGTGACAAAAAAAAATTATAATACATTGTCGTGCCATCGACATTGTCTAGCCGCGGTTTCTCTATGGACCATCTTTACATACCGAGACCCCTCCGTGCCTAGGAAAGCACGTTAAGCCGTTGGTCCCGGCTGTCATTCGTGGATCTTTTACAGTCGTTTCGGGTAGTCAGAAGTTCGTAAGTCTGACAACTAGTCGTACCAAGGGTACTAGTAACTGGGTTGTGTAGGTCAGATAGGCAGTCGCTCTATGTAAAATACTGGTATTCATCTGCATCCGGTAAGACTGGAAGCCGACCCCTATAAAGTTGGGTAAAGGCTAGGCAGATGATGATGATATTATGCCATCGACATGAAAACAAAATACTGTAAGACTTATTCTAGGTTATTTTGTTCTTCCGTTACATAACTGACCTTTCGCATGCACTATTTCTATGTATTTGCTCATATTCTACACTTATATTCTTCATCTGAAGTTGATCATGTAATCCTTTAAGTCATAGCCGAAATATTTACCTACCATAGTAATTATTGTTATATTTTTTCAACCTAGGACCTAACCTAGGGCTTATTTTTAATCTTAGGTATATTTTGAATTGTCTCTTCATTTTTTTTTTACATTGTTCTCACATATAGAAGCAGCAAGAATAATGTACCCAGTATTTTGTTATATCTTGATTTAAAACAGTGTCCTTGGATTTTCTTGCCCGTTCTTCTCCATAGAGATCTGGGTTTTGGAATGGGCAACTAGCTTCAACTTTCTGACTAACTGACCGACTATTTAATTTTGACTATTCAAAAGTGCCTGTACCTACATGGTTTAATTAAAATAAATGCTTTGAGTTTGAGTTGAGTTTACCCTTTTAATTAGATCCTGATTGTGCAGTAACACACTGGGCCGAATAGGCGGTTTGCAATGTAATTTTATTACCCGTAGCAAACGACTTGACCCAATTTGCCAAAAAATTGGGTCGAGCCGGTGGCACAAACCCGAATATCAGTTGGCGGAAAAAGAAAATGATACAACGTAGAAGTTGGCAACAGAATTAAACAGAACACTATGGCAACGCGGTAGCGCTTGATTCACTTATGACCGATTCCTATAATTTACGGACCGTTATTGGTTAAAATTCAGACTTAAATTGTGCCTTTTTTTAATTATAATAACTTTAAGAATTTTTGAATAAGATTAATAATAATATAAATATTTGCACACCTTATGAGGTAATGATACAGTGTACTTATATCTATTTGTAACATCTGTCTATACCTACCTGTATTAAGCAAATAAATAATTTGATTTGATTTGACCAATAAATCCCTCCCGTAAGGAAGTGGCTATCACAGGTAAAATTTGCTTACGAATATACTACCATTGGTAAGCAAAACGATTCGATATAGTCGATACGTAAGGACCCTAGCATGATGTTAAATAGCCTATAGCCTTCCTCAAGAATTCGGCTATCAAATGCAAAAAATATTTTTTCAAATCCGACTCGTAGTTTCAGAAATTAGCGTGTTCAAACAAAGAAACTATTCAGCTTGAGTATATAGATAGATAAATTAACACTAAGATAAAATTATGAGGAGTACCTCGTAATTTTACCCGCGTAAATGTCGATCCCTTGGGAATATTGGGATAAAAAGTAGCGTATATGTTAATCCAGGGTGTCAGCTACCTCCATACAAAATTTTATCAAAATTGGTCCAGCCGTTTGAGCGTGAAGAAGTAACAAACATATAAACACACACACACTCACAAACTTTCGCCTTTATAATATTAGTGTGATAGTGTAATTTTTCAGTCATTCGACAGACATGGCCAGCCCACTGCCACTTCAGTTTGCTTACTCTGCAAGCTATGTCGGTAACTCCGGTTCTTTTCCGGACGGACGGACGACCTAAAGAAGGTGGCTGGGGTAGATTGGATGCGGAAGGCGGAGGACAGGGTGCTGTGGCGCAGTCTGGGAGAGGCCTATGTCCAGCAGTGGACTGTGATAGGCTGAGTTGAGTGTGATTTTTCAAAAGAGAGCGATTTAATCCGGAGTTTTTCTTGCCTACAGAAAGGAGTCTTAGGTAACGAGAGACTAGATACTCGTACATAGTCTTCTATAACTACCCAAAGAAAGCCTCATTACAATGTTCTACAAACACGAGCTAAATAAAATTGATAGCTCTATAAGAGCAACCCATTGAATACGTGTCAGGTTTATAACATCGGCGCATACGCACAAAAAAGCGTTTTATATTGCCGTGTGATCCGGCTACAATGGCTGTTAATAATCTTTATTAGTCGTTATAGAATCTATCTGAAACAACGTTTAGAATAACGTGGGTAGGGTTCAGTGGGATTTGGATTAAACCTTAGGTTAATTGAAAGAAAGTATTTTTTCTTTCTTTTACTGTAAATTGTGCGTGAGACATCGCTCAAACGGCGGGACCAATTTTGATAAAATTTTGTATGGAGGTAGACGACACCCTAGATTATAGGCTACTTTTTATCTCGATATTCCCACGAGATCGACATTTACGCGGGTAAAACCGCGGGGCGCAGCTATTTTAAGAATAAACGGAACCCTTTTCTAAGCAACACGGTTCAATTTAACCACATCTTTGTTCCGTTTCACTCCTCTATTACCATACATCGATAGTTTTCCATTGTCTTCAGTAATAAATGACTAAGTAAAATTGCGCGTGAAGCCATCAATAGTTAATAGGCGTTCGAGACCGTTACACGAGCGTTTAAAAATCGCTGCGATTTTACGCGGGCCGTGTGCGAAAGTTGGTCGTTCATGGTAACTATATGGTTATTAGAGTCTATTAATCATGGTGATTTTTGTTGCTATGGCCAGGTTGCATGGTAGCCGGATTTACAGTAATTTTCTGAACGTTCATTGCTAAAGATATATATATATCTTCTTCTTCTTAGCGTGTCGATAGCAATCTAAATGTACTCGGCCCAGAATTCGGCTACTTGTTTGGCGCCATTACTAGCGTCCATCAGTTTCTGTAACGTCAGTATACTTTATAATCTATGGTATAAAATTCAAAGTCATGGCTGACTGATATATCAACGCACAACCTAAACCGCTGGTCCTAGAGACATGAAATTTGGAGGGTGTGTTCTTTGTGACGAGTAGGTATCCACTAAGAAAGGGTTTTTCGAAATTCCACCCTTAGAAGAGTGAATGGGGGAGGGTGAAATTTCACGCAAACGAAGTCGCGGGCAGAAGCTATGTGATAATATTATAAAGAGGTACAATTTGTATGTTTGTTTGTAAGTTTCTATGCCCCTACATGCAACTCTTAATTTATTCTTGAACAAGTCATGTGCCAGATGGGATGTCCTATTGGCAAAAATTACGAACTTCCATATAAACTTTCCACCTCTACTTAACCCCTTTAGGGGGTGAATTTTCAAAAATCCCACCTTATAGCTCACCTTCGTTATACAAGATCATTGGAGAAACACCAACAACCTCTTAAGACGTTATTGTACTCATTATTATGAACAACTTTTACTAGGGACCAAACCTGAAATCGCTGTTCCCTACATTTTGACGAGTTATGCGAACATAACATGTAGGAAACAGCTGATTTTATTTTTCGCGATTTCAGGGTTGGCCATAGTAAAAGTTGTTCATAATGATAAGTACAATAACCTCTTAAGAGGTTGTTAGTGTTTTTCCAATAACCCTGTATAAGGAACTCTTTTGCAAAATGTCATGCTTCTAAAACCAGAGGTTTAGGCTGTGCGTTGACAGTCAGCGAATGAATCTAAGATTTTTAATACGTAAATGTCATCTATCATTAAGTTTACGATCTTCTTGGACAACATATCAAACTTTTTTCATATTTACTCTGTGCAAAAAGAGTCTGATAGCCTAGAATATTTTTTCTAGCCTGCCAATCTTGCCACTTACAATAACAATTTTCTATCAACTCCATAAATTAACCCCTTAAGTCCTTAACACAAACTATCTAAAGATAAACGTTTACCATAATAAACCTACAATATGACGTTGAAAGTCAATAATGAGGCAAGAATAGCCGATACTTTGTCACATACAATTTTGATTAGCTATAACGAATGCCAGTCATCCATTGCTGGCAATTTTCATGCCATGACACTGGATCACTTAATACTGAACTAACATTTAACGCCGCGGCGAGTATTGTTGTTAGTGTGAAGGTGGCTTTAAGGCTGTGTCTTCGGGTTAGGCGGAAGCGGAAAAAAAGTACTTAGTTATTCGAAAGGAAAGAAATGTATTTGCGTCGCAGACAAATGAATGTAATCGTGATAAGGCTACCTATGTTTAATTTACTTTATATTTCCTGTATAATTGCAGTTTTTTTTTGTTCTTTAATAGTTTCTATGAAATAAACATGGTTGAGTGCTATTATCAAGATTTTGAAGTAGACACTTGTATTTAAAACATGATCCTTGTTGAATATACCAACTTAATGTTATATATATTCAGTTACTAGAAACGTTTGGTCTCTAAAAAGGGTGTTTATAAAAAATTAAATCTTACAGAATAATTGTTGTGCTTAGCTCTGCGATGACACACTCTTTATGAGCATAATTAAGATTAAAGATTAATGTTTTTGAATCTTATTTAATGCTCATCATAAGTTATTTAGAGATTGGGAGATGCTACAATACCTATGTCCATTTAAGTAGCGTCCTAACAGTTTAACAAAAGTGTACATGACATATGAGATCGACCAACTAGCAGGAATCGCTACCGCATCACCACCATGACCTCACCCTATGTCTCAAAAAACGTCTAAACTTCACGCCACGCGTAGCAAGTATAATCGCATGTGAGACTCACCACTTTTTATTGTAATTACGACAGGTGACAACCATGAGAGCTGATACCATTCCGCCATTGTTGCATGATGTTTCCTTTAGATACCGCCGCGGGTAGAATGTACGGGAAGTGTCAAGAGCGGGCGCGACGCGGTTTGCGAAGTACTGAGGATAACTTTGTTGATAACCAACTGAGAATGACCACAATGTATCACGAGTTTGGTGATTATGGTCTATGAAAACTGTTGAAAGCTGCTGTTTCCAAAAGTTCATTGTGAACAAACAAAATGTTGCAAAAGTGACCGTAAATTGTGTGCTACAGCGTGTAAATGGGAAGTAATTTAGTAGCTACATCAGGTATGGTAAAAGCTGGCATTCGTACAAAAAAATGTAGTTTAAGTAAACGAAATAATCCTCTATTTTTATAACCTTGCAGATCGACGCGACTATGCGTATATATTATGCACCGTATTGAGAGAAAAACGTAGCGGGAACGAACACACTTCGGTCCCGTATGTTTCATCAAAGAATTGCTGATATTTTTATTGGATCCGCGCGCTATGAGTGCCATGATTAACGCGGATGGGCAGCTTTTTCTGATGCCCAGGAAATAACAGTTTACACATTTATGTACATTGCGATATGTGGGGAAATATATGAACTGGATCATGAGGATTTGCGGGTAAAAACGGGATTCTTCAACGGTAAAAAAGAGATTAACATGGATTTACAAAATGGTGTGAGAATTTGTATAAGAAAGTATGTCATACATGGTTGCACTTTTCTTTGAACTGGCTTATTGTTTAAAATTATTATTCGAAAATCATTGATTCTTTACAATGTTACTGGAAATAAGATCATTGTATAATATTAACCGCTTAATCACCGCTAATGAGACACAATTGATTTTCTATTGTAACCGGCCGATATCGTACCACGCCTGGATCGAGTGGTTTAAATTATTTATTACAAGTAGGCCTATTAAAGGCATTTTAAACGACAAAATTTAAAAGAAAATAGAATTGATTATATCCCCTTCCAAAAGGTAGTTTCCTGGAGAAGAGTTGTAAGTATATGGTTTTGAAAATTATCTAAATAAAGTATTATAAATCAACTCAAATATAATGCACTGAAAAAGGGATATTATAATGTAAATAAAATTGAGATCCCGAAAATAACTGACCTAGCATATACCCAAAGTTAAAACGATACTTTTAATGTGCAAAAACTGCTATAGGTAATTAGGTATCTATAACACACTTATCTTCATTAACATTGATCTAAAAATAATTTAACAATAACACATGTCGACACCTTATTTGATAAGTTAAGTAAATTGATACAGTCCACAGAGAAAAAAAAAGTGAAGTGAGAAAAAATAAGTGTTATAAAACGGTTAAAATGCATCTCGTTAATACACCATTGTCGATCGGTTTTTCTATCCTGTGAGGGAGGGAGCAAGTTATGAAAATTAGCGAATACTTTCATGTGTCCAATTAGCTAGTTGTTGAGTACTAATTTACTACATCTGTTTGTAATCAAGTTATCCTTTTAGGGACAAAAATTTAAGATATTCGTAACGAAGAAACTATCTCATTTAAATGGCGTAATTGTCATGATGCGTCACAACTGGTATTTCGAGGGGATAGAGGTGTATTATCTTATTTAAGTTGGTTGCTTTATTAGCCAAGTGTTTAAAGTCTAATGTAGCATAATCAGCCTTAAATTTTCCCACTGCTGGGACACAGGCCATATCTCTCTCTTATTTTTTAAATGTTGCAGCATCATGCTGAGATAGGAGCCTTTTGGCCTCGTATAGGACCTTCTGTTCATTTTTCTTTTATAACTTTTTTTTTTTTATATAACTTGGTTTTTTTTTATTATACTGTGTTTAGTTTAGTTTGTGATCTTCCAGTACGAGTTGGTAGATGTCACATGTCTTCGAATTTTTGGTGCTAGGACATGCCGGTTTCCTTAGGATGTTATCCTTCACCGTTTTGAGAGCAGTGGTGATGAAATGATTTACACAAAATGAAGCGGCTCACTGTGGGTGAACCTACGATTTATAATTCGTAGGTCGCGGCGATTACCAATGGACCACCTGCCATAGTTTAAAAGGAAGAATTAAAATATGTGTACTTCATTCTTTCAAACTATGGCAGGTCCTTAAAGTTCCTGTAAGTCTCCTTTACATCATTAAACAACTAAAATAAAAACAGAAATTTCAGTCATTTTGAATTAACATATTCAGTTACTAGCTGCGTCCCGCTGTTTCACCCGCATAAGTTTCGATTCCGTGTGAATATCGGTATAAAAACTATCCTATGTCCTTTCTCGGGACTCAAACTATCTCTATACCAAATTTCATCTAAATCGGTTCAGTGGTTTAGGCGTGAAAAGGTAACATACAGACAGACAGACAGAGTTACATTCGAATTTATAATATTAAGTAAGTATGGATATTAATATGGATTATTTAGCTTACTATTTTAGGCTTGAGCAACTGTGACTGGTGTGAAATTAAAATTCTTATCATAACTGGTTTGCGTCGGTCACCTTTGATCTAATTAGGACAATCGACATGACAGTCACGTGCGCACACGCTTATAGCAAAAACGATGCCTCGTTTAGGTGGGCGAGTTTGGAAGATACTGTTTTGAAGTAGGTACCTATGTCTTTGCAATGAACGGGTAGTTATGAATGTGAAGGAACGAACTATCCAATTAATAATGTTCCATAGCATTTATAATTTTTTTATAAGGTAATTGATGAGATAATTGTAAAGATTTAAAAAATAAATAATATTTTAATTATTTTTTTGTATTTGATGTCTTTGACTATCAAGAAAAAATATTTATTAATACTTACTTGGTAAGAAAAAAGGAAGAAGAGGAAGTAAAGTCCAGTCATTACTTAATCTGTCAAGCTCCGCTAATGAGACACGATTGATTTTCTATTGTTTCGTCGCCGATCGGGGAACCGCGCCGCTTGACCGGTTAAATTAGAAACTTTGCACATGTTAATATGGTATAAATTTAAAAAAGGTTAAACTAAAAACCATTAAATCAATTTATCAAAAAAATAACAGTATTTAATAGCTATCTTATTTTGTCAAACTCAATCCCAAAGCATTTATTTCAATTAAATCATTTACAGGCTCTTTTGAATTGTCAAAGAGTGGTCAATTAGTTAGGAAGATGAAGCTAGTTGCCAATTCCAAAACGTAGATCTCTATGGAGAAAAACGGGCTAGAAACTCCAAGGACATTCTTTTAAATCAAGATTTTACAAAATTCTGGGCACATATACCGTTTCCAATGCAACTCTAACCCCTACTCACCTACTTGCCCGTCACTGTCGCGTTCAAACGCGCCACCAAAGCGCATCTGCCTCAAATTAACCAGCCTTGTTACCGGACATTTAAAAATCTTTAATACTGGCGCGATACGTTAAAAATGTAAACGGACCATGTTTAATTACCTTAGTCTGATAATCGCCAGTATGATTATACGGCTGCATGTTTATATTTTAATGTTTTTGTCGGGTGAGCAGAGTTCGCAATATGTGCCAAATTAATAATATTGAGTATGATATTCCGGATGATTTTTATTACCGGTTCCAAATTTTTACAGGATGTTCTACCCATGAATATGAACAACTTTCACCATGGGACCAACCCTGAAGTCACGAAAAAAAAATCTACTGTTTAATACAAAAGTTTGACCTACTTGACCAAAATGTATGAAACGGCAGATATTTTTTCCGTTATCTTTTAAGGCTGACTCCTTTGGTTGCCATGTTTAGCACATAAAGAGTTTAGCTTCATTAGCACTTACCCAGGTGATGAGCTAGTAAAATAGCACTAAAAATAATTAACCTTTCTCAGTTCCGGCCTCAAATGAAAAGGTTACAATTTCAAGTATTTTTTAACCGATTAGGCCACCCACTGCCGCCTAGCAAGAGACTAGCCATGACTAGCGAGGGGATCGAGGAGGAGGGGGGGGGGGGGGGTGGAGGGGGGTACAGGGGATCATACCGGAATAATGATAGTGCAGGATATCAACTCAGGGCGGCAGCTGATGAACATCTAGCACGTCAAAGGCGGCGCCCATGGGCACGGACCCAGTCAGGCGGTCCACTGTGCACCCACCAACTCGCACTAGACGCGGTGGGTTAATTTGTCTAAACCCCTACTCTCTCATGAGAGAGTAGGGAGGCTTTTGCCCTGCACGGGGACGTCACAGGCTAATAATAAAAATAAATAATAATAAATAAGTACTAACGTAGTTACCTAAGCACTATTGTTACTTACTAACATAAAAATACTAACAAATTATGGACCTTAGTCTGAACACATCTGCCTAGTCTTTTCCCAAATATGTCGGGGTTGGCTTCCAGTCTAACCGGATGCAGATGAGTACCAGTGTCTTTTACATGGAGTGACTGCCTATCTGACCTCCACAACCCTGTTACTGGGTAATACGAAACCCCTTGGTAAGACTGGCTGTCAGAGTTTTGGGCTTCTGACGATCCGTAACGACTGTTAAAGATCCACGAATGAGTCCAACGGCTTAACGTCCTTTCCGAGCCACGGAGAGGTCTTGCTATGTAAAGATGATCACCCATCCACGGGCCAACCGCGGCAAGCTTAGCTTAACCTGATCGATCGACCCGTGCGGCTGTCTTTACTTAGCCACAAGCCCCTCCCTAGACCATAGTCTGAAATAAAGTTTAATTTAATTTTGTGAAGGAAACCATTTTGAATTCTTCTGTTACCAGCAAAGGAATTGACCATAACTTCACAGACACACACATAATCAGTATCGGTCTAGTAGTTTTATATGTTTCTGTAATCAAATATGCATATTAGATAAATCATATTTCTTAATTGAATAATTGTGTTTGTTTAAAATTAATGCTATTTATGGACTAATAAATAAAATCTTGTTTTTTTTTTCTACCTTTAGCCTTAGGGTTCAAGATAAGATAGAATATAATAATCCCTGCTACTACTTAGATAATTCATTTATATTTTACGTTCTAAAATATATAAGGATAATATTGTGACATAGTACCTACTACCTCTGAAAAAGGTTTTTTTAACCGACTTCAAAAAAGGAGGTTCTGTATTCGACCCGTATGTATATATGTTTGTATGTCCGCGAATTTCTCATAAACTAATGAAGCAATTTTGATAATTCTTTCACTAATGTGATCTACATACTTTTAGGAAGGTTGTAGTATATAATACATTAGGTAATTATTAGATATATTCATAAATATACTACATTTCCGTCATTTCTATGCGAATTTTGATGATTCTTCTAGTCCGTGTCTTCAATTTTTCAATGCACTAGTGCTAATTGAATTCGTGTGGGGTAGGTACAACTAAATGGTGAAAACTAAAAACTTTTTACAAAAAAAAACAACCGACTTCAAAAAAAAAATACTACAAAGTGATAAATAACTTTAATTTCGGAAGTCGGTGTCAAAAAACTAAAATGCGGAACCAACGACATCGACTTCCGAAATTAAAGTTATTTATCACTTTGTAGTGTTTTTTTTTTAAGTCGGTTGTTTTTTTTGTAAAAAAGTTTCTTCAAACATATTTTTTATCTGATAGTTATTATAATCTTTCGGTTATAGACATTTAACAAAAACCTATCTCCATCTAACTCCTAATCAATTAAAGACCAATCACCGTTAACACGTTATCGATAAATATAACAATCGATAAAGGCACGCGACACGTTGCCGCGTCCGCGAAATTATAGGCGCATTTCGCCCGAAGCGATCTCACCTCGATATCGAACGATAATCAAGGGTTAGCGCTCATTTAAACGCGATCTTTTATGAGAATCGCGATTCTTTGCGATTGTTTTTGTTACGGGTGGGCAGGCCGCTATTGTCTGACTGTAAACGCTCCTTCATACGCTGTGATTGAACGATTGAGTAACAAGGAATAATTGGTCTTTGATAACCCTCCTTCTTCTGCTTCTTAAAACCCATTCCAACCTTATAAAATAACTTCCACGAATAGGGATATTTTAATGTACAGTAGCCTCCAAAAGTAAGTTTTTTTTTTTTCTACCTAATTTTTCTTTGTATATTTACATAATTTAAAAAGCTAACAATCTTAAAATAATAATATGTACAAGTATATAAAAAGGGAGGGAAAATAATCAAAGGGCATCAAAAAATTCGTCCGCGTCACTGTCAACGGGAAAGGCAGCATTGCCACGTTGTATGGCAAAAGTTAGTTGATATTTTATCACTTCAGCTGTGATGCCAAATTATGATTTAAAATAAAATAAAAATAATCAGGTACTTCTAAAGGATTACTTGATTATTTTTGATAATAAGTCATAGGTAGTTGACTTAGTAAATAATAACGTTAAAACATTTGGAACACTAGAATTTTAAATCATAATGGTATGATTGTCACACCTGAAGTGGAAAAATATCAACTAATTATTGCAGGCCACTGTATGTACGTCAGCATCCAAGATACAGTTAACGAAAAAGAGGTATTTCACTCTGAGCACTGATTTTAACAACACTTAATCGAACGGCACCTGAACTGTTCCAGTAACCGTACTTAAAATTTAGATGAGCAACATTTTAAAACAATTGAAAATGTGGACCCACCAAAAACATTTTCATGTAAAATGTTGCCAAGACGAGACCATATATGGCTTGCAATGTCAAAAAGTGATCATATATCATGTAGAGCCAAGCTTTTAACTCTACACACCCTATAATTATACAGCCAATTAAGCATATCTAATAATTTACAATTTAAAATAATATTGATTTGCTACTGAGCCCTCTTCCTCTCTCCTAATTTTGCTGCGCCCGACAGGGTCCATATTGATCTTTTACTTTATAATACCATCTATGTAATACATATGGAATGCAATAAAGTATTGAGTATTTAATTTTAAAAACCCTAACTTCAGAAACTCTACACCTTAGTCAAAATATGAAGCTTGGCCGTTTATATTTTATATTAACTTATGGACTCGAAGACATATGCCCAGCAAAAGGTTCTGCTTTTTCTGAACCCAATGATACAGGCAAACGCCTAGTTTGGGGTTCACCGTCCAAACTGGTCTTGTGTATGTACAATTTGATCAAGTTGAATTTGAATTTTCTCGGATCGACAAGAGCTATATATAATAAATAGATAAGTATCAGATTAGCTCATTTCATTGTAAAAATATTATGCAGTCAGAAATATGGTAATTAGTTAAGCTGATTATCCATTGAGCAGCCAGGGTGTGTTGAACGTACTTACGAGTACATTTATATAATGCATCACCACTCGTACAGACATCATTAATGGAACTCGTGTCTACAATAGATGCGTTTTGTTTAAATGTCACAGGACTTGCGCTTTTATAGAAGCCCATGCAAGTCCATTATTATGTTTTCATACATTTCTTCTTCTTGGAGAATTATTTAATACAGTATTTGTTCGCAGTAAGACCTCAAACGTGTCATCAATTATAAAATACCTATTTAATTGAATTATCAGACTCCTGTTTTTATCATAATTTCCATTTCGTCCATACATCTCTATCAACCGTCATACCAATGCTCATCTGATTATTTTTTAGCTATAATATTATCATCTTTCATACAATACATCCATATTTTCTTTGGTTTGCTTCTAATCGCTATTCACATATCAAATGCACCAACAAAAATATATTGAACACCAAAAAATGAAGTCTAAAATTACAATAGTTCTAGCTGGGTACCCCGAGGTTAGGTTTGGTTAGGTTACTTTAAACCCTTTACACAGAAATTGGAGCCCCGTGAAGCGGGGCTCCGTCGACATAGGATGCAAGAGCGAGCAAATGAGAATACAAATACCTTTACCTAGGTATTTTACAATAAAACGGAGTTTTAATTTTGGTGATCATTTACTATTTTTGGCAGTAAAAAGTGTTTTTTTGATGTTATATTTTACTTTATCTAGTGTTAAGTTAAACATAAGCCAAAAAATATTACACATAACGAACTTAATAAAAAAAATAGCTGGTCTTCCTTCGCAGATAAAATCTAACGGATATGTCATCATACAAAATTAATACTATGACATTTGAGTTGTGAAAACTAAGAAATTGCCCGACTTTACCACTCTTTAGAGTTCAAATGGCAAACGTATTATTTAAGGCGAAAGTGCCAGTGTAGCCTACGAAATTCAAATTTTCTTACGTTTTTGTGCAATTTACAGGTCCATATTAGGTTGTATGTTGATCAAAATAAGATTCGCGACCGTAAAAAGTATGTATTTACAGAATTATTGCAATTAAAATCATCAATACAACTCTGTAATACCAAATCGGCGCCACGAACATCATCGAACGGGCGCCGTCAGTAGGGACTGGTCATCTCTTTGCTGCCATGGCTAATTTTAATTTACTATTTGAATTGCTTTTTTTTCTCGTCTTTTCATTATGGACGCTTTTAACGTTCTGCATCGTTCTCACATGTATAATTTTTAACATGAATGATGTAACCAAGACTTTGTAAACTTATTATTTTGATTTAAAAGAGTGTCCATGGAGTTTCTTGCCCGTTCTTCTCCATAGGTACCTAGGCTTTGGAATGGGCAACTAGCTTCATCTTTCTGACTGACCGACCCCTTGACAATTCAAAAGTGCCTGTGATTGGTTTAATTGACATAAATGCTTTGAGTTTGAGTTTGAATCACCCAATTTAATGACTTATTTCATGAAATCAATTATGACATTTGAGGCCAATTCTAACTAAGGAAAGTGTATTTATGATTCTAATCTAATCATTATAATTCTAAAAATACGTATTGATCCATATACAACAAGACACTGACCCGCAAATTGCAAAAAAAATAGTGAGAATATTTGAATTTCGCGGGCTTAACGCATCCCCTTAACAAACTGACAGTCGGCCATCTGCGCAAGCAGGTGGTTCCGTACGCTGCGCGCGCGCAATTTTGTATATTTCGCGTTTTTTTTTTACAATTTCGACGGTTTTATTTGAATTTACGATTGTATGGTGTGTTTAGGTAGGTTTTTTAATGTATGGGGTAAAGATCTATGTGTCCTGGAAGTGAAAAGGGGTAAAGGCGAATGAGTTTTTAAAGCTAATTTTAGATGCAAATAAACTGGTTTTTATTCGTTTATTAATTTACTTGCCATTTGTCTTGCCTTCATTTCTATTTGTCATCTAACAAATTAGGTTATACGATTGGTTATTATCATTGAATTTATCGGCTGTTTAATGGCTATAATTTGTAAATTGAAATAAAATGCGTTACTCGCAACCTTTCTACTACCTAAGTCATAAATGATGTTTCTATTATGAAAGGTTTGGTAATATCATTCATTATCAAAAAAAAGATGGCACATTGATGACGTTTGCTCACTGCATGATAACTTTATTCATGACTAGTGCAAGTTTTGTCACAATTGTTCTCTTCAACGTAGGCAAGTCAGTAGTCACAACAGTTAACAAAGAAAGAAAGAAAGAAAAAGTATTTATAGGGACTCGCACAGGAATACTACAAACTAAACTAAACACACACTCATAAACACATAAAAAATTAACAAAAGTAAAATTGAAATATAAACAGAAACTCCTGTACGAGGCCAAAAGGTTATCTCAGCATAGAATAGAACACTCTTTATTAAGTACACCATATAAATTACAGACATAAATATAGTTTACAATGGGTGACACAATGGGCGATCAATAATAATGCTGCGACATTCAAAGGAAGTATTTCCTTCTGAAAAATTCTCTTTTGCAGGTCTAAGAAATAATTTTGACACACACTCTTCATGGTGCTGAAAAGTGCCATATGCACATTCTGACTTTAAATCTAAAGCCCAGATAAAATGTATCGCTTTTAGAAGTTAGTATAACTTAAATTATTAGTAAAGCTCCATCTCATCATCTGCCTAGCCTTTTCCCAACTACGTTGGGGTCGGCTTCCAGTCTAACTGGATACAGCTGAATACCACTACTTTACTTGGAGCGAACGCCTATCTGACCTCCACAACCAAACTGGGTAATACAATTCCCCTTGGTAAGACAGGTTGTCAGACTTTCGGGCTTCTGACAACCCGTAACGACTGTCAAAGATCCACGAATGTCAGCGGGGCAACAACGGCTTTACGCAGTAAAGTTCCATCTAAATACCTTAAATAGATTGATTATTTTCTCTCCAGCTCAAATTATATTTAAAAAAAAACCGGCCAAGTGCGAGTCGGACTCGCGCACCGAGGGTTCCGTATAAAAATTTAAGATTTTCGGAATTTTGCCTTTATGTGTGCTATAAAACATTGCTTCATGCCAAATTTCAAGATTCTAGGTCGACTGGAAGTACCCTTTAGGTTTTGATTCCCTTGCGAGTAGTTGCGAGTTTGAAAATATGCAGAAATTTGCGGCATAAACGGCTGTATCTTTTGATTGCTTTGGCTTAGAAGTTTGATTTTTTCACAGCTTCAAGGGACAGTAGACCTGAGTATTAGATATAAATTTCAGTCTGATACCTCCACGCGTTCCTGAGAAAAAGGGTCTTGACAGACGGACGGACGGACAGACGGACAACAAAGTGATCCTATAAGGGTTCCGTTTTTTCCTTTTGAGGTACGGAACCCTAATTACAAATGTTATACCTCATATTCGGCTGATAAACATCTAGCACGTCCAAGGCGGCGCCCACGGACCCAGTTAGGCGGTCCACTGTACACCAACCAACTCGCACTAGACAAGCGCGGTGGGTTAATTTGTCTAAACCCCGACTCTCTCATGAGAGAGTACCTACTCTCTCATGAGAGAGTAGGGAGGCCTTGGCCCTGCAGTGGGACGTCACAGGCTAATAATAATATACCTCATATTATACATGTACTGCTGATCCTGTTAAAACAAACAGCGTAACGTTGAATTGTGATCAATTTTTAGTTGCACCAGCTGTCACTGTAAAACTCTACGACTTTTTGTTATAACTCATAATTATTAAACAAAACTAAGTAAAAACTCATCAAGCGTACACTAGAATTGTGTAATGTATAATTCAAAAGATACCAATGTAGGTGTCTTCGTAAAAAGATGCTGGAATTTCCTGGAAATTGTAATATCTTTTTCTTTTGTTTGTTGGTAAAAGAAAAATCTTTTTATGGGCAGTCTGTGGTTATGTTTGATTTACATATAAATTTTTGTTAAAATAAAATGAGCGGCAAATACGATACTATTGTATAATCGTTTTGCATCGCAGTACTAATAGTGACTTCCTCGTCGGTCTAGTGGTCGCAAGCGCTACTGCTGACCATGAGAGGGCCTAAAAAGGCCACTTTGGCAGAATCATGAAAGCGTAACATTATGAATCATAATAAAAGTCGTAAAATGGTCACAAACTGACAATTCATGATACCATTTGACATTAAAGCAATTCATATTTTTTTGACCATTTTAAGAATCTCCATACAAAACTGTCAAACAGATGAATTGCGTGATATGAAATTGTACGCAAATAATATTATGAATTGTCAGTTGGTGACCATTTTACGACTTTTATTATGATTCATAATGTTATCATTTTATGATTCTGCTAAGTATTCTTTGATTTTGCCAAAGTGGCCTTTGTATATAGGCTTCGAGGTCTTGGGAGCGATTCTCGGGTCGGTCAAAGTATTATCTGGAGTTTCTCAGCAGCAGCCCGGGTCTGGATATGTGCCCGGTTGATGGCAGTAGGCTCGCCCAATATTATACGGGACTTAAACATAACTGGCGAAATGTGAGTGTACAGACGCCAGCACATCAAGCTACCCGAAACTGTCAAATTTTCACCATCAGCCTTGCACCTTATGTTGTAGCGATAAAGTTGAAAATCTGTTGAAGAAATTTGACAGATTGTAGTAGCTTGATGTGCTGGCGTCTGTACCACAGTTACACCTCTGCCCAACCTTTAGAGGATTACTGGCGTGGCGTTACATAACAATGTTATGCTACTAATAGTGGTCGCAAATATTGCGATACTTGGGTAGGCCTATGCCTAGTAGTGGACATCTTTTATTCAAATGATTTATTTATTTATTTATTTTTATTTATTTTATTATTTATGTACACACAGTAAAATACATAAGGAAATTTTATAATTATAATTTGAGTACAAAGGTACTGCTTATTTCTTAAGAAATTTCTTCCAGCAGACCTGCGAAAGGAGAAGTAAAAAAAGAAATGTAGACAATAGTGTGTGAGAACAAGAAAAGAGAAATAGGAATGTGTGAAGCCTAAAACTAGAATAATAAATAAACCTACACATATAATGCAAAATAAAATAAAAATAACATAAGTATACTTAAATAAATACATAATGCTGAAATATATAAACATATACATATATATATATATATATATACTCACAGTACAGAGGAAAGGTAATGCTCTTTTAATCGACATTTAAATAGAGAAATAGTTTTTAAATCACGAATGCTAGGCGGAAGTGAGTTCCACAATCTCACAGCATGGACAGAGAAGGAATAAGAATAGTAGCTTGTTTTATGGGGATGTGATTTAAGGAGGGATCTTAGGTGTGATCTGCACGGTGCGTCGCTAGGGCGAGCGTAAGAAAAACGCTCACGCAGGTAGGAAGGATAAGACGGGTTGTGTAAGATGTTGAAAAGGAGACATAAAATCCGAGTATTCCTGCGAAGGCGGATTGGGAGCCACTTGAGTTCCTTGCGAAGGTGAGAAACATGGTCATACTTTCGAAGACCGAAAACAAAACGAATGCACAGGTTTTGCAAGCGCTCAAGCTTGTTTAATAGCTCTTCAGTAGCATCCAGGTAGCAGGCGTCGGCATAATCTATAATCGGCTGAATAAGTGTTTGTGCCAAAGAAATTTTAGTCTTCAAGGGCAGAAGACTTTGAAGGCATTTCAGCGAATGAAAGGAGAAATGTACCTTTCGGCTGACCTCGTTGACCTGAGCACGCCACGAAAGGTTGGAGTCAATAACCACACCTAGATCTTTAGCGGTTTCAGTATAGTCAATGCGAACACCATCGAGATATAAGGGCATTAGAGATGTAACATCAGCCGCATTGCGAACGAATCTGCTTCCAATGATCATGGCCTGAGATTTAGTTGGGTTAATTTGCAAACCAAATGACTTAGCCCAAGCGCTGATGCAAGCCAGGTCATGATTCATTGCAGCAATTGCAGAACCCGCGTTTGCTACAGTAAAATGTCGATAAAGCTGCAAGTCATCTGCGTAGAGATGAAAACTAGAGGAGATTACTCTGGTAACAAAGTTTATGAAAATTGAAAAAAGAAGAGGAGAGAGAACGCTACCCTGAGGAACACCCTCAGTGAGGTTACACCAATCAGAGAAGGACTCCTCCATGCGAACACACTGAGAGCGTCCCCGAAGATAAGAGCTGAACCAGGCTAAAGTGGAAGAAGAGAAATTGATAGATTTAAGAAAACCTAGTAAGATATCGAAATCTACTGAGTTGAAGGCGCTACTAAAGTCAAGCAATACAAGTACAGTAAGGGACTTATTCTCCATAGCCCAGCGGATGTCGTCAGTCACCTTCAAAAGCGCGGTTACAGTACTGTGACCCGCGCGAAAACCGGATTGAAAAGGGGATATTATCGAGTTTGACGCCAAGAAAAATGACAATTGTCTATGGACTATATGCTCAAAAACTTTAGAGAGAAATGGGAGAATAGAAATAGGTCTAAAGTGGGTTAATAAAGTAGGATTGTTAGTTTTAGGTAAAGGTATTATGTGAGCCTGTTTCCAAACTGATGGAAAGGAGCAAGAGGAAAATGAGTGATTGAAGATGTGAGTGAGAACAGGAAGTAATGAGGAAAGGATAAGAGTTATCATTCTTGAACACAACTTATCATTACCGACTGCTGAAGAAGTAATCGCAAGTATAGACTTCTTAACGTCATCCTCAGTAACATCGTTAAAATTAAAGTGAGAATATTGTGGTGACGGCAAACTAGTAAGACTCTCGAGTGTCGCAGCCTTGACAGACGGATCAAGAGAAAAGGGAAGGAGAGAGAAATGCTTATTCAGATCATTAAGGTTCACATCCTTACACTGGTTGGCAGGTGACTTGCCTATGCCTACAGATTTGAGAAATTTCCATACATCGGAAGAACTGCGGTTATTGAGTTGGTCGTGGAAATAGCGTCTCTTAGCAATCTGACACAGATGACTGCAGCGATTACGTAAAGATTTGTAATAAGAGAGATTCAGCTCAGAAGGTCTGCGCTTATATCTGCTCTTAGCTTTATCCCTGCGAGCCATAAGCTCTTTAATTTGTAGTGTTATCCATGGTGCAGGGTTATGTCTAACTTTGACACGTCGGATAGGGGCATGCTGATCAAATAAGTCGAGGACGGTTGCGTTAAAACATTTTACCTTATCGTCAATGTCATCGATCTCAACCAGAGGGGTCCAGTCGAGATCGCTGGCATCGCGCCGCAAAGCTTCCAGATCTATGATGATTCTATTTATATTTGATTTGATTATATTTATTCTATGATATGATTTGAATAAGAATCAAATGTTAAAGTAACAAATCACTTATTTGGTAATATCAAATTATTTATTATTGTAAATTTAAATAATAAGTAAGCAAATAATAACTAATACCTAATAAATTAACAAAATAAAATTAAATCCTAACTTAACTAAAACTATATACAAACTAAAATATAGCGTCGAAAAATTCAACCGCATCGCTGTCGACTGGTAATGTACCCAAGAGACTGGCGACATTACCACGTTGTATGGCAATGCTTAGCCTCTGGTCAAGGTAAAAGTCAGCCCTTGGGTCACGGGAAGTGTCAACGTTATTTGGTTAGATAGACTGCTGTACATTTGGCATATTCTACAACCTTATCAAAGAGATACTTATGGACAATTTTATTCTTCACACTTGCTTTTTATGTATTTTTGTTGATTTATTAATTTTAATATTTATATATGTCACCGGAAAATAACAAGAACCGCAAATTTATAAATTTTCTAGGAAATTTATAAACTTCCGTAGGATTCTAAACGAGAGATAAATTGTATTATTTTACGCCCACATTTTCGTAAATTGATAAACTTACCGAACTCACGCGTAAAATAATAAGTAAGCAATAACCAAACGCCATGTGCGCTCTGATTGGTTGAATATGTCACGTGTTCCTTCTCCTTCCTCTCCACCGCCATTGTTCGCCATGGAACATAAACAAACCATTTGTTCGTGTGTTTTTGTAAAGTTTTTAATGTTGTAACTGTGTTGGAACTGTGAAAATAGTTATATTTTGCTAAGGTTACTAAACTAGACCCATAATTATTGTACCTAAGTCTATGGACACAACCATTGCCACTGTCAACATCGACCAATCAGAGAGCAGTGTGTTATTTTCCGTATTTTAAAAAAGCGTAAAATTAAATGCTCTTCTGTGATTGGTCGAACCGTTTAGAATCTTACGAATGGATATCCGTTAGTTTATAAATTTACCACGAGACGTCGCAAATTTATCAATTTGCGAAAATGTGAGCGTAACATAATACAATTTATCTCTCGTTTAGAATCCTACGGAAGTTTATAAATTTCCTAGGAAATTTATAAATTTGCGGTTCTTGTTATTTTCCGGTGACATATACACAAAATAAAATAGATATAGAATCGACATTATAAGTTTTGAGTATAAAGGTACCTACTCAATAGTTAGATACTAAATCCGTGATATGACAGATTTATGTTCATGGTTACCTAATTTGGTTCAGCTGCAGTTCCTTGTAAAACTACTGTCTTACAATGGAGGAAAACCAGTTGGGAATAACTAGACTCTAATGATCTTCAGGCGAAAGGCGCCACGGCACCCGCGAAATTCAAATTTTCTTAGGTTTTTTCCAATTTACAGATCACTGGTCGTATATTGATCAAAATATGATTGTATTTACATAATTATAATCATTAGATTATCTCCCCCAAATGGGGAAGGCCTTTGCCCAGCAGTGGGACAGTACAGGCTAACGGGGAGGAAAAAAAGGGTATTTATCAATACGAATACTAAGTTAGAATTGGCCTCAAATGTCATGATTTCAAGAAATAGGGCAACATACTTATCTCATCTCCCTTAATTCGCCATCAAGTGTGGCCAGCAGGAATGCACAAGAGTGGCCGTCAATACTCGACCCTTCTTTATATTAAAGAGGCCTATGTCCTGCAAAACACTCTTAAAGTCAGATATTGACAAGTTGCCAACTTAAATAGACTTGTAATTACCACAGTCACTCTTTCATTCATGTACTTGTTAAGGGTGACTGCTTTATAATGTGTTCCTTTTACTCAAAGTGACGGAATAATTACATATTAGTTTTATATTTAAAAAGTCAATTTTAATTATAACAACATCTTATAAACGTATACTACTCAATTTCAAAAAGTAATATTAAATGGGTACTGCAGGTATAGTCAGCAAAATTGTTTGGTGAAAAACTTGACTACGTTGCGTTATGCGATTATTATTATTAAAAGCTTATTATTAATTTGAAAAAAAGACATCAAGACAAAGATTTGAGTACTCTGCATGCAAAACCTACACAAAATATGGATTTAGTAAGATCATTCCTTTGTCATTATTTGCATAAACTATACCTGCAATAATAGCTCATATGCTGTGGCAAAAATATAAGCCAGTCTGCAAGTTTGTAACGGGGCTTAAACTTTGGTTTACTAAGAGAGCGGTGAACGGTCACACAAAAACGGTTGTCCAAAAACACCTTAATACTTGGTTTAAATTACAGATTTTTATAACGGCCATTATAATATAAAGGCCACTGCTTTTCTAGGGAAGCGTAGCTTAACTGTCGAGAGTGTGCCGGACGTTCATTTGTGTCGCCACTCGTAGACGCTACAACCAAGCTACCCTGCACACTATTCCTTTTCGTCGCCTATACTTGAATAAATTACACACCATGGATCCATGGTTTTCAAACACAATAGTTGTCTAATAAAGTATAGTTTGAGTGAAGATAATTACGTGATCATTACGTCACGGTTACGTCACGAATGGTGTTTCAAAAACGGTTTGCAGTGTGAAGTTTTCTGCCTCTTTGAACAGGAATAGATGTGTGAAAATGGACGGTAATATTAGGTTGTAGTTCAGTTGATGAGCATTTTATTAAAGGTAAGTTCAGAGTTGTAGATCGTGGGTTCGAATCCAGGCAGCTTTACTTTGTGTAAATTATATAATCACCACTACTCTCAAAACGGTGAAGGAAAATATCGTAGGGAAACCGGCATGTCCTATAAACAAAAAATTGAAAGAGACATCTACTAACCCGCACTGGGCCCACGTGGTGGATTACAGCCCACTCCCTCACTCTCTCTCTCTCCCAGAGAGGAGGCTTGTGTCCCAGCAGTGGGAACTTAAGGCTGATTATACATTATGCAAGTTCAGAGTAAAAGTACTACATATATAGCATTGTATTATATGGATAAATATAATACATATAATAATACATTTGTGTAGGTAAGTATATATAGAAAAGCTAACTGTCATCGTGTCCTTCAGTTTATTCTCAAAAATGTGAAGCGCGACGCGCCCGCGTGCCCGCCGCAATGCGTGAGACAGAGATTTGAGGACTTTCGATCGTTTTTAGGTTTTCAATGCTATCTCAACCAGTGAAAAACGTTGAAATGAGGCTCCGATTCGGTGATGAGGTGCAGCAAAAATAATACTGAGCTTTTGCTTAAATTTCTAAAAAAAAAAATTACTGGTTTTTGTGTTTTAATTTAGTTTTTTATCAATATAAGAAAACCAGTTAAAGTAGTATTATATCAGATGAATACTTACACACCGATTTCTCTCTTTCAGTCGTCAGTAATTTGACTTTCGAAAGAAGAAGCCAAAACGTTGTGTAACTACATAAACACTACCTATACAACGTTTATTAGTAAGCGGGTTATTGTGAAATATTCATATTTGGTCTTGTTAGTAAAGGCTTATTTCTAACATTGAGCGTATTGCGAAATCAGCAGAATTTTGTCTTTCCAAAAAAAATTCTCTTCACTTTCTTATAAAATCCCAAAAAAATATGAACCACATTATAAGGTCATTATCATCCAGTAACCATAAGTCTTGAAGGCGTGTCATGTGTATTTAAAACGCCCTGAAACTGAAGGCGGGGGAGACATGACGTCATTCTGAAACCCTTTGCAGGTACCTAAGTTTGTATGAGGTTGTTTTCTTTTTCATGAATTCATGAAAACGGTGTTGGTTTTGCTACAAACTAAACTACTAGCATGATATTGTGTGAAAAGTAAACACCTACATACATATGTATACTAATCCCCTAAGGGTTAGCAGAAGTGTAGGTACCTATTGTACAAACACATTTCGCCAGTTATGTTTATGTCTCATGTAATAGGGGGCGAGCCTTTAGCACCCTATAAACGATCAAATGTGAGACCTCTCCGTGCCTCGGAAAGCACGTTAAGCCGTTGGTCCCGGCTGTCATTCGTGGATCATTGACAGTCGTTACGGGTCGTCAGAAGCCCGAAAGTCTGACAACTAGTCTTACCGAGGGGTATCGTATTACTCAATAACTGGGTTGTAGAGGTCAGATAGGCAGTCACTCCATGTACTGGAGCGTATTTTATAATTAAGAGCTCTTAGATCATGCTGGTATCCAATTAAATCAATTTCAGAAAAGCCACTATATACTATGGACAAATCGGCAAAAATATCTGATTCAATGATTAATATAATATCTGTTCTGTTTTTTGACACCGACTTCCGAAATTAAAGTTATTTATCTCTTTGTAGTGTTTTTTTTTTGAATTCGGTTGTTTTTTTTTGTAAAAAAGTTTTTATTTTTCACTTTTTAGTTGTACCTACCCCACAAAAAAGTAAACGAAAAGATCGTTACAATGTAGATAAATTTTTAGATTTTTGTTGATTTTTCAAAAACCCCTGGTCCGATTTCGATAAAATTTTCATGGGACCATTTGAAAAATATACCCTTTCCAACAAAAAAATAATTTTTCAAATCGGTTGGCAAGCGACGGAGTTATGCGCGAACACGCCTCCTTTCTAGAAGTCTGTTAAAAATATATCCAAACCTTACATTACCTAGCACTTTCGCAATACAACCAATTTCCCTCCATCACCGTACACAACGAAATTCACGAAATTCGAAATTGAACACATTCGAAATCCGTTATCCGAATCTATCGCCACGGTCATACCGAGTAGAATCGATTCAACTGTATCGATATACGGCTATTATTCACCTCATAAATTAATCATCGAATCAACCTAATAGGCCAGCACTGATTTTTGAACGGATCATTCGTAACGCTCTTGGTTTTATAGATGTCGAAATCTACTAGATGTGATTGAATTAAAATTTAATTGGCAGAAAAGTTTTGAAAAAAATAAATGTTAATTTTTCGAGGTTATTGAGCTAAAATAACGGTGTTTTTAGAATTGTAACGGGTGGTGCAATAAGTTCAATGATAGTATTGGAGTTGCATCATGAGTTTGCAATAATTTATGAAGTAGTTATTTAGTCGGTATTTAAAAATTGGTAGCTGATGTTACACAGAACTAGAATTAAATCATGCGCCCTAAAAGTGCGTTAGCATAACACCTAACATCACGCCCGCTGTAATCCCTGAAAGGGTAGGCATAGGTGTATTGGTACATTTATGTTTAAGCTCCATTTAGTAGGGGGCGAGCCTATTCCTAACAACCGGACACAAATCCAGTCTCCGGGCTACTGCTGAGAAAAAGTACTTTAGAAAGAAAAAAAAGTAATAAAATACGTTTAATTGCGGCAAACATGACGCATAAAAAGAACACAAACTCAAAAAAATTATAACAAGTGGGGGACATGCGTCACATCCACGCAAAACGGCTATTGCTCAGCATAATGCTAAGACCCTGTACGAGACAGAGCCCCAGTGCTGGTTTACTAGCTGTTACATTGATTCATATTTGGGAACTTTAATATTCAAAATTTTATTTCAGTTAGGTTTTAGTTGACATTAGAATTGAATTATGGCCAACTACTTAAAGCCAGATTGTTACCTATATATCCGTAAGTAAGTAGGTACTTCATTTTAGAAAAGAAATAACTTAATGAAAATCCATAATTTTTCTGTTTAATTTTTTTTTAAGTAAAAAGGGTATTTACATTTTCTATTCTGCCTTTGACCGGTAAGACACCATTTTTATAAGTTTCGTATGTGCACCAGTGCGTTGTAAAAATAAGAAAACAGGAAACGCGATTTACAATTGTACCTACTGTATAAAGAAAATAAACAAATTTATTTTTAAAAAAGTATATACATATTTTGGCTGTTTTTTTATTCAGGTAACAGATTCACTTTCGTTTTCACTTCCAATGATACCTAAGTGAATTTATAGGTGGTAAAAGTATTGTTAATTATAAATTATTCAATGAAAAAAAAACAAAAGAAAAACACAAATCAAAAACGTCGTCATTGAAAAGGGAAATATGAAAATAGCCGCCGCAAAAATGAAATCTATTCTTTAGGTAGCAAAAAATAATCATTAAGGCACACTTTCAAAATCCATTAATAAAGTGACTGAAAGCATAACTCATAATTATCTATAAAAATAAATGTATTATGCCTTGTCATATTCTAGACACTTTTAGCAATTCAAATTCTATGGTAGGTTGAGCATAGCCGTCAAATTTTAACAGAACATCATACAATTAAAATTCTTACCCTATTCCAAGGGCAACAAAGTACAAATTCGTAAAAAAACCAATAGCCATGGGCGAAACGCGTTGAGAATTTTGATGTTTCCAAAATTATTAATTGTTATAAATCGATTTGTTACGATAATTGAATTTTTTGTTATATATCACACATCCGGCACTTTGAATAGACAAGTGTTAACGTTTTGACTAAGTAATTGTCTTTTATCGATTGATATTATTAATGTCATAATTCACACCTTTTGGGTTAAACTTCTTCGTTTTTTTTTTTAAATATTATGTTTAAATATAGGTTTGATAATTGTTTTGGGATATGATACTAACAATATTTTTAGTAGTAATGTAAAGTATCCTAATCTATCAATTCCTTAAAAAATATTTAAAACTAGGTAGGTTAATCTATAAACATATTTTAATAAAAGCCGCAATTTAAAGAACTGAAACATTAAAAAAAAATAACAATAATAAAATAGATAATACTATCATAATATTATATTACTATTTAGGTGTGTAAGAAAAAAGTAAAAATTAAAAACATTGATTAAACGACTAACTTGATCACTAAATCCCATGAATTTATAAGTGGTTAAAATATTATTAAAATTCTAAGATATTATGTTTCTTGTCACTTAAAATAGTAACAACCACTACTATATTGCCCACAACTCAATTAGTTTGAATTTAATTATTCAAATCCAATTATAAATTCTAAACAAAATATCTTTATTCAAGAACTAGAAGCCTACAATTAACACGACGTCTGTAATTAATATGACAAAATTATTCTCTACCAATCAAATTGATAGAAGAAAACGTTAATGAGACACCAATTTATAACGTCACATTAGAACAATAAAATTTAATTTTATGACTCTTTTGTGGTAGGTACATAGCTTTTTATCATAAGCAACACATTCTGCATAAAATATGTAACGCACCTGTTTCCTCTTCTTGCACCTTCAAAAACACACATTCATCTATATAAAACAATAACCAAAAAACAGTTTTGACTGTCAGAATAAAGTTTAATTTTACCTATTGCCTAATTTTTAACCTAATACCTAAATATTTTTACCTAATACCTATTGCCCCATTGTAATATTATCTATCAGTCTATCTTTTATGTATAATGTAGATGCCTGTGTATATGCTGCCGCAAGCCATAAGCATGACTATGTAGTATTTGATGAAAACCCGTCGCCGACGCCTTGGCCACGAAAATAAAACACAAAAATTCAACACTAAATTACAATATGTAAGCAACTACATAGTACGTCAAGACTTACCTTTTTCCATTCCTCCTTCTCCTTTTCGTGGCATAAACAGTACCAAGTTGACTGGAGTGCGGCTGCGGTGGTGGTCTGAGCAGGCCAGCGTCCACGCATCCATCCAGCGCGTAGCTAGCCTGCCCACTCCAGCCCCCGCACAGCTGCAGCTTCGACTCAGTGGCTATCTTGACGGATTGCAGCTCCACCCCAGATACGTGCACCCCCAGGTTAATGTGATCGGTGGGGTAACGACATATGGTCAATGATGCATCTGGTGTTGGTGGTGGAGAGTACTCTTTTAATGATCTGGCTGGTGATTTTGGTGAACTGCGTAGTGCAGTTCCCAGGGTTGATGTGGGAGATTATAATATTGTCAATAGTGGCGTAGATATAGTTAACGCAACAGCATTTGGATGTGGTTTTGTTCGTGAGAACTCTCTTGATGAGTCTCTTGATTTCACAATTAACAGACCAAGGTCAGATTCAGTCGACGTTCGAGAAGCTCGTAATTATAAAGTTTTGAGATGTTTTCTATTCCAGTGATATGTAAATTGTTTATAATTGTGCTAAATTCGGTAATTTTGCATCGATTAAAATTTATGTGTTCTTCTGTAATATGTTTACTCCAATTTTAACTGTCGGCACTTAAAATCTTGATTGTATTGGAAACTCGTAAACAAAGGCCTCGAATTAGATGTTCCTTGCAAAATTAACAGTTTGATAGCAATTAATTCATCCGCTTGTAAAGGTCGAACGTAAATTATAATTGTTCCTTTGTCTGTAACTATTATTCAATGTTTGAGATCTTCAATATCTCTTTGATCTTCTTTGTGTGTGACCTCCAATTTATCTAGAGTTTCAAAATTCTCATCACCACCAATATTCCGATCGTCTTCGATAATAAATTGATCTAATTTATCACTATTAATGAGCCTATTATTTACACTTAAAACGGATCTAAATTCGATCTAAAATGAGCTTTTATTTACACTCGTTTTACACTAAGATATCTTTGTTTAAATATTGCACAAATAAAGCCTAAAACGGCTGTCAAGAATTTTTAAAAGGAAAAAGTAAAAATAAATTCCAAAAATATGACCGAATTAGTTCTAGAAGCAGAATAAGAAATTTTGGAAGAATTGATTGAGCTTCAACAGAATGAAATCTTATTGGAAGATTTTTTGGCTCAAACAGAAAAATTTCGTCGATCAACTGAACATAGCACTCCACAAAATAGCTGTATTGTTACTGTTTTATGTAACTCGGCCAATTTCAACCGCCAGAGGTCACTTTTCAGCCGATCGATTCCACAACACTAAACACAAAACATTAGTTTCCACACTTTTCATAACATCAGTTGTTTATATCATAATTTTAGCCCATAACACAGTTTGGGCTTGTTGCTTTTCTTGAGTCACATTAAAATTCACCACATTGTCACTGCACGGGTATATTCACCGGTTTTTTTATTTTTCTTATAGAGAGCACGTGTTTAAAGGTTATGCTATGTTGTGTGAGTACGCGTGGCGCAGCCGGCAAGCGCCCGATTACGTTTGGAGCCTCACAATCTAAGACCCTTAACGGAGGTGGGAGGAGCTCAAATAAACCACGCCCACCACTTCTCGCGAACCAATCAAAACGCTCCGGCATCATCAAAGCGCACACGGGGACGTACTGAGCGTACATTTTTATTTTTCTTAACAATTGCGCTCGAGTTTTTCTTTTGCACCTTTTTTTGTATAGTTTTGTTTTAAATTGTATAGGTTTTGTTTGCAATGTCAGTTGCAATGTCGACGTTCAGGAGAAAGGATAACTGGCATTTCTTAAGTGCATTAGTTTTTAAGTTTCGTAGAAAATTATATTTTAGTAGACTGATATTGGTACTATACGAATTATTATGAACGTTGGAAACTTCAAAATGAGTTGTAAAAATTGATACGTGCTTTTAATCAGACAATTTATTTATCTTTGTCCTTCGATATAAGTCTACTATGAGTAGGTAGGTGAATGTTTTTATTGTTTCATAATTTTATTATCAATACTAAAAACTACACGAAAATTAAGTGTTTAAACATTAGTTTCTTTTCTGACACATAGCGCCACCAAAGACCAACAATAGTAATTTTGCCAAAAAAAATAAGCTTTTCTTCCATAAAAAAATACTTCGTCTAAATGCGTCCCCTGCGGCCAGCGGTGACGTCACAAAATGGCCGCCGGGTGAGGGCGAGTTTTCGCATTTTCCCCTCGACCGTACACACAGTCGGACGACCCTATGTTTAAATTATTTTTTTTTTTTACTAATTGGAACTTAGGTTAGAGATAGTAACTGATATTTGATTTTATCTGGTTCAAGCGCAATGATATCTACCTACTGTACTATTTTTATATGTCTTAAAAATAAATTAATGATAAAATTAAGAATGTCAGTATCAGCTGTTTCTAGCTTGACCTGGTTTGAAAGGAAACTTGGCCTTTAATGAGCGTTATTATATATCTAAGCTTAGCTTATAATTATTAGCTATACCTATTTCAGCAAAACGAAAACTTGTTATGGCGTCAGTTTTTTAAGAATATTAGAAATCAATTTGTTGTTCATTCTACTTCAGATGTTTTGCAATAGGTAGGATCCATAATGAAAAGAAGAAAGAAAAATTCATGATGAATGTGTTTTACGTTTTGACTATTTAGTTAGTTTGAGATTTATTCTTTGTATATTTACATAATTTAAAAAGCTAACAATCTTAAAATAATAATATGTACAAGTATACAAAAAGGGAGGGAAAATAATCAAAGGGCATCAAAAAATTCGTCCGCATCACTGTCAACGGGAAACGTGCCCAAAAGGCAGGCAGCATTGCCACGTTGTATGGCAATGCTGATTCTTTGGCCAAAAAATAGGCCAGTTAGTTAGATAGTTAGTTAGTTTAGTTTTGCAGTAGGTAAGTAATTAATTTTTCTTTACAATATTGAATTAACCAATTTCATTTTTGCGTCGAAGAATTATCATTTTTAAAAATCTAACCGAAAAAGTTATTTCCCTCGTAAATCAAATTTAATTACAACACAATAAAAGATAAAGTTTACATTATTACACAATAAACAATAAACTTACTGGCTGGCTAATAAAATCTTTGCCAACTTTCTTTTACTGTGCATTGTAAAACAAAGGTAAAAATCAAAGATTTAAATCGTTAGATTCGCCCTATGGCGTCAAAAGATAGTCGCGTTTCTATTTCGTTCTGTCACCTCTGACACACAATGACTTGACTTTTCATGAAACGCTATTTAATATCTTATGTGTCAGCTCACTCCTCTCAGTACGGACACTTTTTCACGTGACTTTAGTACGGTGAAGGCTAATCTAGCGATTTAAATCTTTGATAAAAGGTAAAAACTATGTATTTTTATGTGGTTGCTAGGTTAGTTATGGGTATTTTTTCAGATAATTATGGGAAATTGTTATTAGCTGGTTATGTTAAAGTTTGACCTTTAGAAATGTGGTCGGTATTGAGTTTCGTACGTTGTTGAAATAACTAAATAATGTTCCAGATTGTTTATGTTGAATTGGAAAAAATATAGGTACTGCTAAAAAATACAGTAGGTACATATGTTTCAGACTTATGCTGTCATGATGCATCTACAGGGCGGCCAGCGAGAATATGTGTTCTTGACAAATGTCAGTTCCATACAAACGAATACCTACGTGTTTTGCGACTTTGATCTTTATTATCTACTAAAATTGTCGCATTGACAGATGTCGGGAACACATTCCCTCGACGGCCGAACTGTAGACAGCAGGGAGTGTAAGAAAGAACTTTTTTACTTAAAGATCTATCAAACCTTGCAGAGCACGAAAGTATGAACTGAACACTTGAACGTAAAAGTTATCAGAACAAGATGCACACCACAGACTGATGTAGATAACATAGCATCTCTTATTTTTAAACTGTACCTAGTAAATACCTATGCTAAAATCTTATTTCATAAAAGCAGCCGGTCTATTCTGCAAAAATCGCCGTGAAAATTAAGATAAAATGAACTGTCATTCCTAGAGACTGTCAATAGTATAATTAATAATAAAATTATTATTTATTTATTTTCACTTTCAGACATAAACATGAATGTATCCCTCTCTCGGCTCTTGTACTAGGAGTTCTTGTATCACAAGAAATCTGTCAGTTTACAGGGAATATGATAAAGAAACGTGATATACCTACAAAAATAAGATACGTTATAGTTATGGCATGCATGAAAAGGTAGGTTTACAAAATATCAAAGAGAAAAAAAAAGTAATAATTATTTAATAAAAGAGTTTTCATTTTTTGAAGTGAAAACTTCTTTGGGCGCGTTAGGCATTTTTTGAGATAGGAAGAAACTATTGAATTGACAACATTTCATATTTTTAATCTGCATGTATTATTACGTTATATAAAAGTAAATTCAAATCTAGGGCACCCATATTTTTTCGTTTTTCGAAATTATGTACTTTTCATTCATAATTTTAACTTTGAAATTCGGTGTATTCTAAAAAGACGTAAGTGCCATATGACGGTAGAATGGCGATATTACCTTTGCTTTATTGTGACCCGTCAAAAAAACTGTTAGATGTCACTTGTCTCAGTCGTTGTTTTGGCTCCGTCATTGGCGTATATTTTTCATTGGGATCCATTTTATTGGCGAAATATCAATCAAAAATTGATAATATTAACAGTAAGCAGCGTGTCGAGTTGATAGGAAAAAATATTGTTGAATTCAATTCAGTTTTTTAGTTGTTTTCTAGTTACACTTCTTAGGTGACATTGACATGTCTTGTTTGATATAATGTTTTTAATCAAAGACATTGGAATGCGCAAAGGTAACTACCTCATTCCGCCGTTTATGTGACGTCATCACATGTTTTTTGATTTTTATTTTTTTTCTCAGAAATTTAGAAATAAAAATATATTTGAGCTCAGGATACGAAAATAAAGAAACAGTATTTTTGTTTTAAGGTCGTGTCAGGTTTGAAATGTTGTCAATTCACGCCACTGCTGCACTGTTACCGTAACCGACACCGCTTCGGATGTGTTCGGCTGTCCTCGGGATGTAGGTACTCGGTTTTAATGTAAGTATGTCCGATAATGTCAGTGAGTGATGGCTTTGTATTCTGTTTGTGTTTTGTTTTCACTTCTGTCGGCACTCCCGAAGTGCCACTGTTTTTTTTTTTATTAAGTTACCACTGCCACATTAGTGGCAGCTCACTTCACTTAAGTTTTCTCGGTGAGTTTCTTACAGAATAAGCTTTAACCAGTCAAGCGGCGCGGTTCGCCGATCGGCGACGAAACAATAGAAAATCAACTGTGTCTCACTAGCGGAGTAGGTATAATAGATGATACTGCTATGTTTTAACTTAAAAAATATAGGTGTTATGCAACTTTGCCAAACCCTTTAGGGAAAAAAGGCGTAAATGCTTTGAGACCTAAGCAATTTTTTCTTTATAGATTTTTTTTCTTCATACAAATGTCAGTTATTATGAGGCGTGTACTAACAATAACTTTATAATCATGATCGTTACGAAGAACACGTTGTTGCCGCCATGATGCCGTTCCTCCCCCCTCCCCCTTCCCCCTTGTCGCTTGTCAACTTGTACATGTACAGGAACCAAAGTGCAAAGCTAAGCATTATGATTATTATTATAAACTTAGTTAGTGCTTATAGGAATTTATTGAGCAATTGTTAAGGAAGAAAATAAGCTGCAAGTTTTAAAGCCTTTCTTCAAAATGCGATCCTTGTCGAGGTTTTATTCTGCAATGATAATCGCTTAAAAAACAAACCAACTTCCAAAAAAAAAACAATACAGATTAAAAAATTACTTCAATTTCGGAAGTCGGTCTTTGGATTGTATATTATATAAGTTTATTGCCACCGATATTTGTTGTTATTTTTTTGGAAGTCGATTTTTTTTTTGTTTTGTGAAATAGTTTTTATATTGCACTTTTTAGTTATGGTAGGTATCTACCAATTCGTATACAACTACTTGGTAGGTAAATAACTGTTACTGGAAGTATTATAACATCATCAAGATACACAAAGTGGATTTAACACGTTTTATCGAAGCTAACTCAAAAACGACCTAAGCAAAGTTAATAAAAAAGCAAGTTAGTGACAGAACTGGCATTGGTCCTCCTGATGTATGGTGACCGCAGCCTACAATATCTGCAAGGCAACCTTTTAAGTCTGCCAAAGAAAGTTGAAACTCTAAGGGGCCGCCTCCACGAGCGAGAGAATCGCGGCGATATTATCGTCGTGCCACGTATTTCTATACACTCTCTTAGAACGTGTCTCCACACAGCGATATCATCGCGGCGAAAATTTGATGGCACGGCGAGATTATCGCCGCAATTCTCTCGCTCGTGGAGACGGCCCCTTAGTTAGGCAGTAGCTTAAACTCGTGGCTAAAACTGTGTCACATTGTCAACTACAGATCAGTGAGTAATCAGCCTATAATGTTCCCACTGCTGGGACACAGACCTCTCCTCACAGAGAGGGAGTGGACGGTAATCCACCACGCGGGCCCAGTGTGAGTTGGTAGATGTCACATGTCTTCGATAGTTCTAGGACGTACAGGTTTCCTCACGATGTTTTCCATCACCGTTTTCAGAGCAGTGGTGATGAAATAATTTACACAACCCGCGGGGGGTTGTGTAAATTACCCCGAGCCCGTCTGGGCTCGAGCCTACGACCTACGTCTCATGACACACTACGACCGTATGTCGCGGCTATTACAAAAAGTTAAGAAGCAAGGTAAGAACATGACAGTCCTCAAAGTGTAACTGTGCTGCTCCCGATCCCGATTGACATTCCTGCTGTTACTCGATTGACATAATTATTGTGATCCTTTCATTGCCACCAACCACCACGCTAACTTTTTTTTTATACATAATTATATACCTATTTGTAATTCCAATGATCTGCCACTTATTTTTGATTTTTTATTTGGAATTGTAAACCTTTGCATGCCCGTGACAGTAAAATATGGAGAACTATATTATAAAAAACACCGAATATGTACTATACCCCATGTTTGCAAAGAAATAAATGATTTGATTTGATCATGACGCCCAGGACCAAAGCAAATCATCATCATCATCATCAGCCTATAATGTTCCCACTGCTGGGACACAGGCCTCCTCTCTGTGAGAGGGAGTAGGCCGTAATCTACCACGCGGGCCAGTGCGGGTTGGTAGATGACACATGTCTTTGAATTTTTGGTTCTAGGACATGCCGGTTTCCTCACGATGTTTTCCTTCACCGTTTTGCGAGCAGTGGTGATGAAATAATTTACACAAAGTAAAGCGCCTGTCTGGGTTCGAACCTACGACCTACAACTCGTAAGTCGCGGCCGATACCACTGGGCCACGACTGCTCTCAAAGCAAATACATAGTCCCATATCCCATTTCAATCCTAGCATGTCTTAAGCCTATGATGCAGACCTAGCCATCACATACGACTATCGAGTAAACAAGCCATAGGAAAGAGCCGCAAATCGTTAAATATGAGCCAGTATGATTTACATCTGTGCCCCGCGCCCCTCTGACACTGCCGACGGTAAATCACGGCAGAACTGCCGAAACTCACGCATTACGAATGTCTGTCTCTGTTGTGGTCTAAGTTAGGAGAGAGCGGCTGGAAAGAAACATGTTTTATTTTTATTTTATTTTATTGGGACATAAAACAGTTAGGTGGGTAGATTTTCGTTATTTATCATCATTTCATTATTCATCGCACAATTTTTTTTTTGGTTTTTTTTTCACTTACATTGGTTTTTCCACTTACATTGAAAATATAGTATATTGGTATTCGTTTGTTATTTCGTTTGACACAATATATGTTGGGATGTGACACGTGCCCCGGTTGTGGTGCGGTGCCGTATTATAAATAATATAATATTAATAACACATGTAAATGACGATAAATAACGAAAATCTACCCAGGTACACATTACAATTTTAGTGTGACAAAATAAATTGAAAGCTATGTAAACGTGTAACCCACACCAATGTCCGCGAAACAATATGTTGATAAGAATGTTGCTGGAAAAACAAAATATTATTTTATATTTCACTATCTACAGAAATGATTTAGTTACTTGAATCTTGCAGATGATTTTATACAAGTTCTGTTTTCTTTTTATTTTATCCAGTGGTTTTATGTCCACTGGATTAATCCACCATTTACCAGTAAATACCTAGGTTCAGGCACTATTACAGGACACTATGTACGCTTATTATAATTTGTCTGTAAAAATTGCACCATGTATTAGATAGAATCCTTTCCATATCGACGGTTCCTCGGCTATTTGATCAAAGCGACATTTTTTGCAAAATTGAGTTATATACATAATTGGAATCAGAAAGTTCACTGATTCCAATTATGTATATAACTCAATTTCGCAAAAAATGTCGCTTATATCAAATAGCCGGGGAATCGTCGATATTATTTTCCTTTGTCATTATTTCTAGGTCTATCACACACCTTCAAGAAACTAAAAATGAAGAAAGGGGGAACATACGTACAACGATAAAAGATGGAAAATAATTAAAAGGTAAATGTGAAGTAATAATTGCACCATTTCATGTTTTCCTAATCCCAAATTTTTTTTTTTTTTTCTTACATTTTGCTAATGGTCGATCGGCCTTTAATGAACATTTGAAAACGATGTTAATAAATCGGAAACAAGTAATAACATCTGACAGTAATTACCTGTAAATTACCGGAGTTTACTAATTACGATATACAATGCTGACTGCTTAGCCTGTCCAATTTCAATGAAGCATTAAATTATACAATTCAATTACATTTTGGCATCTAACCATGTTGCATTTGTGCTAAGTGCAGACTTTCTAACGTTACAATAAAGTCATGTTCCGAATTAATGTAAAAAAAAATCGAATCCATATGAAGTTACTCGTAAGTGTTGTTTTTACCAATAATACCTACTTATAATTTGCAATTCCATTAGGCATTTGCATTGAAATATGACTTGAAAGTAGTATATTTCAATATGGCATTCACCGACTCCAACATAGTTGGAAAAAGGCTGCGCAGATGATGACGAATTTAAATATGACCGCCACTGCATCAGCCAAAACAATGGAAAGCTCTTGCACTGTAACTACTGGCCCAGAATAACGTTATTTTATTTTTTATAATAGGGCAAGGACCGACGTTTCCGTGTCAAATGGGAAAGGTATTTTTTCGAACAGTCTATCAACGCCTGCCGAACTTGTCACACTTACAATGGCAATGTCTTTAATTTTGACAGTTCAACATCTTTTATTGAGTTATTTATGTGGCTGAACAGACTTAAAATTTGAAGCAATGCCTTAGCAATTTTCTTCAAAATCTTTCGTTCTGTGATTAAAAGTGCTTATTAGAGTACAGACGCAAGCACATCAAGCTACCCGAAACTGTCAAATTTTCCCAATCAACTTTGAACCTTAGACATAAGTGATAAAGTTGAAAATCTATTAAAGAAATTTGACAGATTGTTGTAGCTTGATGTGCTGGCGTCTGTACCTACCTGGTGTTGTCCATTAACACGAAAAGAAGAAGGGATATAATCATTTTAGTTAGCTAAAAACTAAATAAAGAAAAAACGCTACTGGTTACAACTTGGACCACAGCCCAATAGTAAAATTTTAGGTTACAAGTGAGGTCATAAAAAGCGCGCATAATTTTTTTATTATTTGAATGTCGTATAAAAATAATATCTTCTGGTTCGCATGATGTCACCTCTGGGTAATGTTACATTTGACTTTGTTTTAGTTTGTTCAACTGTCTAACTGTTCCCCATTAACCTTCTTCAAATACACTGTTGTGTATTTTAAGGGACTTACAAGACCTAAACGCAAAAAATGCAAGTTTTCAAAGCAATAAAAGTATATGTTCGACTACAGTAAACAAAATCAAAAAATATATGTTATTCTTCAGGATATATGCTAGGTAGATAGTGTGTTCAAAACATAATACAACTTATTTGGTACAATAGAAAAAAATCATGAAGGTACCTCTAAAAACTTTCTTTTTAAAATAAAAACCATACTAATATATATACAATCATTATGATTTTTTGTCAGATTATTATACAAGCGACATACTAAAACTAGTGTTTTAATTTTTAGTCCAAACAATAGATTTTTCGTAAATAGATAATTATTTCATATTTTGCAATCAATTACCAGCGTTGGGTCATCGCGCTTCTCTTTCTTTTCTATGCAATCCAACAAAGACCGCGCTTTAGGTCATGTAGTCCTCTTAAGGGAATTTTATGAGATAAGATTTAGTATGAACTTCTTCTAATGGTTATCAAAAGTAGTTTTGTCAAGAAAAAGGGGTTTCATAAGACTTTCGTACAATTCCTCTCCAAGCTGTTCTGATGTTCCTAGATCACTTTTTGATCGCAAATAATTTAAGTACCTACAGTCAACAAAAGATATAAGTATGCAGGATCGTTGGATATAGTTGAAGTTTAGTAAGAAACCGACGGATGTTCTCGAATAAAATTTAATTTTATTAATAGAAAATAAACAGCTCGTTTATCCAATTAAATTTCAGTCGACAACTTTCAACTTCAACTATATCCGACGATCCTGCATACTTATCTCTTTTGTTGACTGTACATACCTACCTAATTTTAAGTAGGTAATTATAATATTGCTTCCCAATGTTTGTGTAAAATTATTATGATAAAATAGCTTCTGCCCCCGACTTCTTCCGCGTGAAATTTCACCCTCCCCCTATTCACCCTCTTAGGGGTGGAATTTCGAAAAACCCTTTCTTAGTGGATATCTATTCTTACCCTTCAAATTTCATGTCTCTAGGACCAGCGGTTTAGGCTATGCGTTGATATATCAGTCAGTCAAGACTTTGATTTTTAATATTCCTATAGATGTCGGGTAATGTCTCTATTGATGTCGAGTAATACCTCTATTTGTTCGTCTACCTAATAGATGTCGGGTAATCTCTCTATTTATTGAAAAAAACTGAAACCAGCTGAAAAAAAGCCAGCAGCAGCTTCCTCAAGATGCAGCATAACAAACAGAATTTTCAGTCTAATAACCGTTAGTAGTAAAGTTTATAACTAATGAACAACAAAGCATAATTTCATTTCAGAAAGCAAAATCCAGTCTTTTTTACTGTTATTCTTTCTTTCTTTCTTTCCTATACCTAATTAGTTGGAGCCGTAATATACTTTTAAGCTCCAGTCGTACCTACAGCAAGTTTTTGCCTTTTGTATTTTTTCGTGACGCGCAGTGCCATCTGTCGGTAAAACTGGGCACTTTATGCAGGAGAGGGTCGCTCCTACACGTACGGGTGGTTACTACAACAGAGCTTACAACAGCTCAGGGGTGAAGGTAAAATCAATACAAGGAATATAAAGTTTTTGAACGAAAGTGTATGAATTTAATGCCTTTGTATATTATACCTAACTAGTGGCGTCGCCCACGTGGTTGTACGAAAATATTCCACGGGATCGTGTTAATCCAGGTTATGCGTCAGGTTCTTGAACGGGCGCCGTCAGTGGAGACTGGTCATCTCTTAACTGCCAAGGCTTATTTTTAATCTTATTTTTTGAATTGTTTCTTCATTTGTGTGTGTTTTTTTTTACATTGTTTTCACACATATAGAAGCAACAAGAATAATGTACCCAGGATTTTGTAATATCTTGATTTAAAAGAGTGTTCATGGAGTTTCTTGCCCGTTCTTCTCATAGAGATCTACGATTTAGAATGGGCAACTAGCTAACTCAACTTTCTGACTGACTGACCGACTATTTAATTTTGACAATTCAAAAGTGCCTGTAATTGTTTAATTGAAATAAATGCTTTGAGTTTGAGTTATAAACTATTTGTGTGCCAAATTTTATCCAATGTTTACGCGGCCCACGCCAGTAAGGGTCTAAACAGATGGACTGCATTTCAGCTGCAACATCGCAGTTTGGATGCAGTTGACTTAACTGCTTCGAAACCTAGTTATGTCAATTGCATCCATACTGCGATGTTGCAGCTGACATGCAGTTTAAATGCAGTCCGTCTGGTTAGACCCTAAAGCTCCCAGTCGGCAACATCTTCAACCATCATCGTCTTATTTCAGCCAATTTTCACACAACCTTAATCCGCATGAAAAACCTTTCGATAGTTTTTGAGTTTACCGCGTTCAAACAGACAGACGCGGCTGGGAGACTTCGTTTTATAATATGACTGTAGTGATGATGTTATGTGCTTTTAATTATTTCACTGTTCAAGATTATTTATATCTATGTAGGTATGAGTCGGTATGCATGGTAGACTGTGACTGCTGGTGCCATGGAATATATCTAGGTAGGTTTTTATTGTTGAATGGGCTGGAACACTTGGTAGCCGTTACGGGTCTACCGCACTAACAAGTGGAACCTCAATAACTAATTTACCATTTACAAATTATTGCCAGCCAGCTAAAATTTCTGCAGAAAGAGCTATGGTCGTGGGGGAGCTGTTCCGTTTTAAAAACTTTAAAGTAAATATTATTATAAATTTCAATATTAAGGTGAAAGTAACCTTCCAGTTATTATTTATGTGATTGTCTAATAAATGGGCGCCAGGGACTTTGAGAGTCCCGGATCCCGGAGCCGACGAAGGTGTCCAATATACTTCTGGATGAATGTAGGATGTCGAACCCAAGATCCTCAAATTAAATTAAGTTGAAGACCGGTTTCCAGTGTTGAAAACCGGACTAAGATAATTAACTGGTTCCTACCGAAATATAGAAACCGTATTACAATGAAAAAATATGAAAATGGATATAAAAGAAAAAGCGATGGATGAGGTCTATGGTAGAACGAGCGAAGAATTGGCCAGTCAAATAAGGTGTTGGGTCTGACTGTCCAGGATGAGCCGAGCGCTTGGTTTAGTTGAGTAACTGGCGGAACAAACTGCACTACACGAGGAGGCTTCTTCAGGCATCTCAAAAAGGTATACGTTATTAAAGATAAAAATGGTATTAGTATACAGCATAACCGCACACCTGTATTCCTTGCAGGAGGAGCCAGAGGTTTGTCAGTTGCGATGGCCGTTTTGCGTGGAAGTGACGCGTTTTCCCCCCAACTTGTTATTTTTTTGTGTTTGTGTTCATTTTATGCGCCATGTTTGCCGCAAATAAATGTTTTTTTTTTCTTACGTTATTAGATCCCAGCCTTGCTAGGGAGCAAGTCTGGTACTCGGGTTGACGCATTATTCCGTTTTATACGGACAAAACCGGGTAAATGCATCAACCCGAGTTCACTAGTTATTAATCTGTCAAGCTCCGCTAAAGAGACACAATTGATTTTCTATTGTTTCGTCGCGAATGGGCGACGCGCGCCGCTTGATCGGTTAAACAAAGAATATTGAATTTAAACAAAAATCCACTACAAAACCAACTATAACGAATTTTAGCCTTATAATAATAATAAAGCCTTTTATTTCGAAAACTAGACATCAAAATTTACAATAATATATACAACAAAAGAATCACAATATGTCTCGAATTTCGGTGTGCCTCATGGCATAGGCCTCTTCTAACAATTTCCATTGTCGTCTGTCGCGGGGTATCCTCCTCCAGTTTGGACCTGCTGTCAGCTTAATTTCCTCCTCCCATCGGGTAAGCTGTCTTCCCCGTTTGCTTTTACCATCCCTTGGATACTATTCTGTACAGAATGGTATCTACAGAATGGTATCCAAGAATTTTAGCCTTATCCAGGGTTTAAAAATAGTGTCCCTTTCCTAAAATATTTCCTACCTCTTCCTAAAGAACTTTGGACGAAAATAACATGAATGCTTACGAAGTAGTATCGGCCTCATCTCGGCACAGTGTACCCGAATTCTACCATCGCGTGACGAATGCGGTCTATCGTCAATTTACTTATTTAAACTGATTAGTTTCACGGAACCAAATCCGGCCGGTGGCTGTGTTGGAACAGGAAAAGATGTGGAGAGGGTTTCGTTATTTTTTTTTTAGTTGTTGTTGTTTTTTTTTATTTGCTGTTAGATAATGGGGTTGGTGAATAATGCACATAATTGTAAGAACTAAACATATAGAAATAACTTTTATTAAAATATGTAACCAATATACAAGGCCTATATTTTTTGTTGGAAAAAAATCTTTACCTTTAAAAATGTTTTTCATGCTACCTGGGTAAAGAATATCAAATGGCACTTGGTTGGTTAATAATCAAGTAAATGTATTATGACTTGACACTACCTACACTCAAATTCTTATTTACAAAGACACTAACTTGAAAACTTAATTAATCTTAGAAACACTATCATAAGTGTGTATGTATTTATTATTTTGATTACATTATAATTATTAACATTCTAGTGATATTTATTTTAGAAGTTTATTGTAAGTTTATACCCATGTTTATTTGTATATATATTCTCATATTATTTGTCTAGTTTTATTAGGTGAATTGTTTTTAGATTTTATGTATTTTTTTTTTGTCTCCTTTACTCTTTCAGTGAGAGCAGTGGTGGCCCAGTGGTATCGGCCGCGACTTACGAGTTGTAGGTCGTAGGTTCGAACCCAGACAGGCGCTTTACTTTGTGTAAATTATTTCATCACCACTGCTCTCAAAACGGTGAAGGAAAACATCGTGAGGAAACCGGCATGTCCTAGAACCAAAAATTCAAAGACATGTGACATCTACCAACCCGCACTGGGCCCGCGTGGTAGATTACGGCCCACTCCCTCTCACAGAGAGGAGGCCTGTGTCCCAGCAGTGGGAACATTATAGGCTGATGATGATGACTCTTTCACACGCTGTCTACATCTCTCTATTTATTGTCCTATCGGAGGTATGCTGGAAGAGATTTCTTATGAAATAAGCATCACCTATGTACCTATTTTTCTGTTCTGGTTTTTTTCTTGTCTGTTTATATTATGTGTGCATATAAATGGTAAAATAAATAAACTTGTCAAGAGAAAAAAAAGGACAACGCTAAAAACATTTTAGTCGCGTGTCGTCTCCGTACCTTTAAAGACTAATCTCGGACGTTACAATATTTTGGTCTCATTACGGTGTCAATATAAGATTAGGGATAAGCCCAATTTCTGTAAGAACCTCCAGGGCCGATAAGTGAGTTTTTTACATCGGTCCACGATTGTGCCGCGAGACACAACACAATTAGCTTTTCGGTAAATAAAACGGTCAAGTGTGTGTGGTATGAATGGTGGAAGTTCTGTAAAATAAAGTTTTTTTTGAGTTATGTAGTTTTCTTTTGTTTATTTTTTTTATAAATAGCAAAATATTTCAAGGACTTAGGACTCCTAGTGTTGTTATTTGTTAACTGTTTCACAATTATTTTTATTAAGTTCAGTTGAAGATATAAATGTTAAAATGAAAAGTGAGGAAAAATTTACGCAGATGGCATATTGGCAAAAGAGTATCCGTGAAGTGTCTTGCCCGTTTTTCTCCATAGGTACCTAACCTTCGGAATGGGCAACTAGCTTCATATTTCTCAATGACCGGCTCCTTGACAATTCAAAAGTGCATGTCAATGGTTTAATTGAAATAAAAGCTTTGTGTTTGATTTTGATGAAAATAGTCGAGAAACACTAGATCGTCGGTAATGTGAATATGATAAAACTAACTAGTTATAAGTTATTTATGCAACAAAACAAAATTGCCTTTTTTTGCAGCAAGGATACGAAATTATACCTAATAATCTCATGATTTGATTTCGAACAAAAAATCTAACAAGTGAGACCAATGCGGTTCTACTAGACGCTCATTATTCGAAATCGAGACCTCCAAAAAAAACAAAAGTTCCGATGTTCGAAATTCCAAAATTTCTTTTATTTTCAAATTACAATACCTTAAATAATAATATGCAACGGTTTGATTGACAGTTTTCGGATCGCGTTGGCGTCGAACCGACGGGGAGTGAAAAAAACCGAACAAATTCGGCAACAATTTAAAATTCGAATCGAATTAGTTGAACGATTATTGACGGAATTTTCACGTTCCATATGTTCGTTGAATTTGAATTTGCGGTCTCGAATTAATAGCCTCGGGAATTTTGAATAACGAATTTCGAATTTATTATATTTAATTTGACAATACTTTTCTTGGTTCTAGCTGTCTATTATTTTTGTCTGTGGCTAGAGAATATGGATATGCCTAATACCTAGCCTGTTTTAAAAATATTTTTTGTTGACACAAAAACCTTACTACCGAGATACCTACCTATCTCTGAAATTATATGTACTACTAGCATAACATAGTATAGTATTTTATATTATTAGTTCCTATCCGCAACTTCGCCCGCGCATTGCATTGCCTGCCCGGGCTTATTTGTTTTCGCTTAGCGTTCTGTCTGACTTTATTTCTCCATCTCGGCTCCTAAGGGTTGTAGCGTGATGTTAAATGGCGTATAGCGTTTTTTAAGAATTAGACTATAAAATTCAAAAATAATTATTCAAATCTGACTGGTAGTTCCAGAGATTAGCGCGTTCAAACAAATAAACCCTTTGGCGTTATTAATAGTTATATTATTTAAATAAAATAAAACAAAACTGTGTAAATTCTAATTAGATATTGTTAAATAATAAAAATAAATATTTTTTTTTTAATTATAACTGTTATATAAATAAAGGTATTTGTATGTATATAAAATTACTTTATGTATACTACTCGTTGTCCTTTTTGTTCTTGTGTAACATGAGAATCAAGTTATTATATTTTTATTAATACATTTTATTTATTTCTTCCGTTAACATGGTTTCTTTTATAAACCTTCACGCCATTTAACAAGAAGGGGTTGGCTGTAATCAGAACTGTCATCGTTAACCCACAAGTAGGTATAGTGTAGGAGTAGACTAGTTAAATAATGGAGTAATATTTTCATGTAAGGTGTTAGGTTTAATGGTCTATAAAAATACAATGTTCAAGTTAATATTAACTATTTTTAAAGGTACAATAAATTATTTTATTTCTATTTATCTACTGAATGAATGAATGAATTGCACGATCCCAGCATGGACCACCAGACTCGATTAATCGAATGAACCCCGAGATTCGCACAAGCTCCTGTAGCCTCATGTTCGTGGTGCTACAGCGACGAAAAAAAATCTACCTGTGTTGTCCCACTGCTCTATGCCTTATAGAGAAGGCAACCACATAAGGAACGGCAGAAAATTATAGGGGAGACCTTTGCTCAACAGTACTCAATACTCGGAGTTACCGACATAGCTTGCAGAGTAAGCAAACTGAAGTGGCAGTGGGCTGGCCATGTCTGTCGAACTGTCATTGCTTCCACATGTGAACATAGGTGGTAGGTTTTACAGAAATGATCGTTGTGGACCCTGTTGGGCACAGCAAACGTAGGAGAGAGGAAGAGGGCTTTTATTTGACTACTTTGTTGTTATAATAAAATATTGTAATTATTTTATAAAAAATAAAATAAGTAATAAGTTTTATTTAGGTTTTTAAACTAGCAAAAGACGTCTTTGTTTAGGCTAGGTATTAAATATATCTTTTATTCTTTCCTGGCAAGAAACAACTTTACAGAAATTGTTTGAGCACCTTCTCAAATAATCCATACTAATATGATAAATTCGAAAGTAACTCTGTCTGTCTGTCTGTATGTTACCTTTTCACGCCTAAACCACTGAACGAATTTAGATGAAATTTGGCAGAGAGATTGCTTCCCGGGGAAGGACTTAGGATAGTTTTTATCCCAGAAATCACCCTTTAAGGGGGTGAAAAGGGGAGTGGAAGTTTGTATGGGGAACCATTAGCCGCTGAACCGATTTAGATGAAATTTGGTATGGAGTTAGTTTGAGTTGTAGGGAAGGATATAGAATAGGTTGTATCTCCGAATTTATCCCTTAAGGGTGTAAAAAGAGGGGTGGAGATTTGTAAAGGGAATCAATAAAAAAGGACTATAATACTTTTATCGCAGGTAAAACCGCAGGGCACAGCTAGTACTTCATAAAAATTTCAGAAATATCAAGTTAATTAAAGACGACAAATTGCCGTCGTATATGGAACATTTTTTCCCATTCCAATTTGCTTCGAACCCTGTACCCTGAGCCCTAAACAATTCAGAAATTCACAGGACAGGAAACATTGTCCTCGCAGCAACAATTATTATTACTACAAAATTATACCGTAAAAACGACCAACCAGTTGTTTATAATTTCATAGAAATAATTATTTATTAATAATGCTCTCATACTATGTTGTGCTGAATACATATTACCTTATTAAAGTTATAATACACGACCCAGGTGTACTTAGCAGTTTTATTAAAGTGTATAATTCAAAATTACTTCATTTTTAAGTCAAAATTATAAAATATAGAAGTCGCTCCTGGACTGTTAAATAGTTTAAATACTTAAATGTTATATTAACGTTGTATTTTATTTGAAAAAAGGTGGTGGAAGAAATACTGGTATAATTTTTTTTTTCATGATTATTACTTATTTTCAGGTAATATCCAGTGGTTTATACAAGGCTTATATAAGGCTTGGTCAAGTCTTCAATCACTAAATCAGCCGGTCTATTCCATAAAAATATCACCGTAATATTGTATTTTTGTCTCACGAAGCGACACGAGCTTTACTTGTGGTCACTAAGTATACAAACACGCTTTGAATGTGTGCGTGAATACGAGTAGCGTCAGCACATAATACACACACACGCATACAGACGCCCATTTCCGAAGTCGCCGTTGTCTCGGGCGGTACCAAGAGCTCCTGCGCCTACCTACACACACATTCACAGCGTGTTTGTATACTTGGTAAACACAAGTAAAGCGCGCGTCGCTTCGTGAGATAAAAATACTATAACTAATGTGAAGTTAGCTGTCATTCTACCTGATGCTAGGGATTGACAGCATTGACAGCTCACTTCAAGCTCACTTCACCTGAGTTTTCACGGTAAGTTACAGAATAGCCCGGCCGCTGTTCACCTCATTGTAGCAGCTGTTCTGATTGGTTGACTAAAGTACTATGTTCATGTAACTTGATGGAAGAGCTCACAACAGATTCCTACCTTTTATTGACCTACTAGCTGCGCCCCGCGGTTTCACCCGCATAAGTTTCGATCCCGTGGAAATAACGGAAACATATAATAAATACAAAATTTTATCTAAATTGGTCCAGCCGTTTGAGCGTGAAGAAGTAACAAACATATAAACACACACACTCACAAACGTTCGCCTTGCAGAGACAAACAGTAGAAATCTCATATGCCGCTGATTGCTGCCTGAATTTTCTCAACTATGTTGGGGTCAGCCTTACGTGCTTTTCGAGGCACGAAGGGGTCTCGATATGTAATGAATGGTCACCCATCCACGAACCGACCGCGGAAAGCGTAGCTTAACCTGCGCTCGACCTGCTATTAAGTATGTAAAAAATATTGCCTAGTGGCAGAAAAGATCGTAGAACTTTTCTAGATGAACTATTTCATAAGGTAACTATTCCCAATAAGAATAGCTAAATTGTTCACCACTTAAGGGGCACACAGGGGCTACATGACCTAAAGCGCGGTCCTTGTCGGGGTGCATAGAAAAGAAAAAGAAGCGCGAATGATACAACGCTGGTAATTTATTGCAAAATATGAAGCAATTATCTATTTACAAAAATTTATTTTTTGGACTAAAAAATTCAAATACTAGTAATTTAGTATGTTTCTTTTAGAATAATAATCTGACAAAAAATCACAATGATTGTATGTATATTAATATGGTTTTTACTGTAAAAAGAAAGTTTTTAGAGGTATCTTCATGATTTTTTTCTATCGTATCAAATTAGTTGTATTATGTTGTTAGTTGTATCATATATTTTTCTGATTTTATTTACTGTAGTCGATCTTTAGGCATTATAAAACTTGCGTTTTTTTGCGTTTAGGTCCTGTAATCCCTTTAAAATACTAGACAAACAGATTGTAACTAGGCACCAAAGTATCAAAGTTATAAGTCAATATTCAACTGTCATGTTATCAAGAACAAGCGTGTTAAGTAACGTTGACAAGTTAACTTGGACTATCTTATCGTCTTCAAGTTGTAACTATTGTCTTCTTGGAAAGTAAGACAGTATTTTCAGCTAAACAAATGAAAATTAGATGCTTTTCTAGATGTTCAATACTCACCTTACTACCATAAAACAGTTTTTATCAATTGTTTTACAACCTCCCTTCCAATCCGTAGCAGACGCACCGGGCGCCAGAGGACGCGGAACGATCCCCGGCCGCCTTAGGGTGAGGCCTGCTGCAGGCAACAGACTTGGGGAGTTTGTTGCCTGAACAGTGAAAGGCCCGAGACGGCAGCGTGCTGTGTTCCGCGCGCGCCTCTCTCTAGAGGAACGGTGGCCGTTTGCGGCCGCTGAGGGTGACGGGGTCCGCATGGATTCATGCGGACCAACACCTGGCCGGGAGAGCGTGACGAAATGCACAAGCACTCCAGCAACTCGGCTAAAGGTAGCAGCAGGACACCGTGTGGTTTTAGTCAGTAAGAGTCTGACAGACCCCTCCAGCCACCCCAGGGTGAAGGATACCCATAAGGATTTCCACACGATAAAAAAAATGTCTAAACACCTTTGACTTTGATGTAACACTGACATTAGACACACATTGAACAAGTGTTTAAGTTTTTGTGGTAAGACCCTGCCAGTTTTAAAAGACTTGGCCGAATTTCAACAATTAAATTGTTCGCGATCGTCACATCTAAACCGCGTTCAAGAACGGGCAATATTCCACAACAATGATGAGATTGACACCTCTTGAACGATCATTGGTGAAATTCGCCCTTATGCTGATTCGTAAATCCGCTGCAAATTTTTATGTTTCTGTAATTAGTTGACTAAAATAACAACATCCAATTAAATACACTGAAAACAGTTTTAACGATTAAACTACAGATTCCATTATTATTGAACTAGCTGCGCACCGCGATTTCACCCGAATAAGTGTCGATCTCGTGAGAATATCGGGATAAAAGGTATCCTATGTGTTAATCTAGAGTGTCAGCTACCTTCATACAAGATTTTATCAAAATTGGTTTAGCTGTTTGAGCGTGAAGAAGTAACAAACATATAAACACACACTCACAAACTTTCGCCTTTATAATATTAGTGTGATTAAGTTCGCAAGGACAGAGGGCTAAGTGAAAGAAGTTTCAGTGATAAAAAAAAACTGTTTGAAAATTACGATACAATGAAAGAATAAATAGAAGATATTCTAAGATATTCATTACTATTCAAAGTGTTTCGATCAGTGGTGGCCCAGTGGTAACGGCCGCGACTTACGAGTTGTAGGTCGTAGGTTCGAACCCAGACAGGCGCTTAACTTTGTGTAAACTATTTCATCGCCACTGCTCTCAAAACGGTGAAGGAAAACATCGTGAGGAAACCGGCATATTCTAGAACCAAAAATTCGAAGACATGTGACATCACCAACCCGCGCTGGGCACGCTTGGTAGATTACAGCCCACTCCCTGTCACAGAGAGGAGGCCTGTGTCCCAGCAGTGGGAACATTACAGGCTTATTATGCTTATGTATATGTAACGTCTTTCAAACATAAAGTGGAAAGATTGAGAAGTGGATTGATTGATTGAGTGTTGCCATTTCATAAAGTGTAAAACGTTTATTGAGGATGATATTCTCATAGCATGTACTGTACCTATGTCTATTTCCTGTTTAGTATAATATTCTATCACTTTTAAATTCAATTATTTTTCTTTAAGTATACTGTATTTTTATAATTGTTTGCTGCACCGGACGACGTCATTACGTCAGCGCCGTCTGTCGCTGAAAACCAGCGCTGGGGCTCTGTCCTGCATAGGGTCGCAGCATAATGCTGAGCGATAGCCGTTTGGCGTGGATGTGACGCATGTTTCCCCCTACCTTTTTATTTTATTTTTTGTGTTTATGTTCTTTTTGCGTCATTTTCACCGCAAATAAACGTATTTTCTTTATTATCTTCTTTCTTTATAATATATATAAACTTTACATTAACAATTCTTCAATTCATTACAATAAACCTAATTGAGAACGTCAATGTAATAAAACCCTCAATCCTACTTTTCGTTTAGTACAATTTGAACAGACCTGACATTGACGAGAAATAAAATACTTAGGTACGGTGAACAAAAGAGATAAGCATGCAGCAGGATCGTCGGATATAGTTGAAGTTTAGTAAGAAACCGATGGATGTTGTCGACTGAAATTTAATTTGATAAATGAGCTGCTTGTTTTCTATTAATAACATTTTCGAGAATATCCATCGGTTTTTTAATAAACTTCAACTATTTCCAACAATCTTTTTTTTTTTTTCCTCTGTGGAAATCCTCATGGATTTCCTCTATCGTGGGGGTGACAGAGGGGCATGCCGGACTCTTACCGGCTAAAACCAACGCGGTGTTCCAATGGCCGGGGGTGCGGGATTCGCATAAGCATTCACCACTCCCCCGACAGGCCTCGACCCGCTGTTCCTCAGCGGGTCCCACCTCCCCGTGCGCCCATACCTATAATGGCAGCACCCACTCTCGAGTGGCGCGCGTGGAACTCTGCAGCGCCAACTCGGGCCTGTCTGGTTGGACGACGGACGACGACGGACGATCCTGCATACATATCTCTTTTGTTGGCTGTACACGAGTTTCATTTATAGTAGCTCGTTGATGCATCGCTCAAAAGTTATATAAATTTATCAAACTAGACATAAATATCAGACAAGACAAGAGTATGGTTTTTGCTCTATAATTCAAAATGGGGGCAAAAACTATCGATTTCATTGTCGATTTTTTTTTTGTGTAAAATTGTTTGATGTTTTGTTTAAGAAACTCTAATGAGTCGTTAAATTACAGCTAAATACCTACTCTTGAATAAATTAATTTTAAGATTTTATTTAGGAAACGTCAAAAGTTTTTTTTTTTTAATAATTAAAAACAGTAGATTCGAAGTTGTTGATTTTGTATACAAGTCTTACCTACGTAACGTGGGGCTTGTGGCTAAGTAATAACAGCCGCACGGGTCGATCGATCAAGTTAAGCTACGCTTGCCGCGGTTGGTCTGTGGATGGGTCACCATTTTTACATAATAAGACTTAACGTGCTTTCTGAGGCACGGAGGGGTCTCGGTATGTAAAGATGGTGACCCATCCACAGACCAACCGCGGCAATCGTAGCTTAACCTGATCGATCGCCCTCTTCGGCTATTACAGGTTTACATCAGCTAAAATTCATTAAAAGAAAATTGTGAGACTCTTACTCTAACATCCCTAAAACTTAAATTTAATAAAAATAATTAAAACGTATACAAGACTTGTTATCCCGTGGCAGGTGCTAGCCTTTATATCTTTAATCCGGCCTAATGATAGTTTATTGCGACCTAATACTTCTGATGTGTCGATAATTAATAATGTATAATTGCCAGCATTAGTATGTTAATCGACTTGAATTCGCGCCACTGTTACCGTAACCGACACCGCTTCGGATGTGTTCGGCTGTCCTCGGTATGTACTTGGTTTTAATGTAATCCGATATGTCAGTGAGTGATGGCAAAGTATTATGTTTGTGTTTTGTTTTCAATTCTGTCGGCGCTCCTGGAGTGCCAATTTTTTTTTCACATAAGCCTACGTCGGCACTTATGAAACGTCAGAAGCTAGGTACACGGTTCCAATTGGTCGTTTCCAATGGAGAAGAGCCGGCAAGAAACGCCGCGGTTATTCTTTTAAAAATAATTGACTTTTACAATGTTTTCAAATAACAGTAGGTATGGGAGGACAGCGTAGGCCTGCCAACAAGTATCAGGTACTTAGTAAAATAACAAATGGTCTGCTGATTTAAAGTCTACAAGGCCTACAAAGTCCTCACATTTACAAAATATAAACGATTCTATCAAGAAGATAAATCTATTTAACAAAGTCAGGTTCGTTACGCCATTTACAACTCAAGAACGGCTGGACCGATTATATGATCTTTGATTTTGTTATTTTTGTTAATTAAGGATATATGTATTATTCAATAAATTAGAATTTTACCTCTTTGATTTGTTAGATTTATCTTCCGAATAGCAGAATGACTATTAAAACATAGAAACAAATTACAAAAAAAAAAAATGATTCGTTTTTTCATACATTTTTATGGAACGGCTTTTATAAGATATCTCGAGAACGGATTGATCGATTTCGATAAAGGTACGAATTTCGACGGGGCAGAGCTACTAAGAAATAAATTGCCTATTAAAATATAATCCTAATAACCTCTAGTCCATACGGGTGATATAGACGTAAGAATAACTGACGCCGCAAGTAATGATAAAAAAACGAGCAATGCTGTTAGATAGTTACTAGATCGAGCTACCCTGAATGCGACTGATGTCTTACTAAATCACTTCTAAAGACTCATTTAGTACCCAAAATGAAGATAATAAAACATCCCATAAATTCATAAGAAAATCGACCGTAAAATTGTAAATAAAAAATACCTACTAATATGTGATTTGCCAACATAACTTAGTTTTAATTTATGTTCTCCTGCGCATGCCCACTATAAATCAGCAATACCTCATGTAAATGTCATATTGGCTTGGAATATGGAATTATTAATTGCTTATGTTTCTCCGCGAGCAGTTACCGTGTTACAGGTTGTTATGTGAAATAAGGATGTTTATACAATTCCTGGATAATTGTCACCATCGTCATCATCATTTCAACTGAAAGACGTCCACTGCTGGACGATGCATCACCCAAGCACTACCACTTCAATCGGCGGGGCAATTGCGTAACACTTTATCAATCGGAATCGGTTTCATTTTAACAGTTCAACAACGTTCATTGCGTTATTTAAGTGTTGAGCAGACAAATTTTTCGAACTTATGAAGCAATGGATTAGCAATTGGCTTCAAAATGATTCTAATTTCGATTGATAGTGTGTTACGCAATTAGTGTGCGGTTCTATGTTTCTCGCATCCAGCGGATTCCTGCCGCCGTCACAAGGTGATCAGGTCACCTTGTGGGGGTCTTCCAACGCTACGTCTTTCGGTACGCGATTACCACTCCAGAACCTTTCAGCCCCATCGGCCATCTAGATAATGAAATGAGACGGTTTATTCTTAGATAGAATCACTTTCACACGTATATATTACATATAAAAAAATAAGCCAGTTTAGGTCGGCGTTTCTTATCTGACTACTCTGAGAAGAACGGCCGAAACAAACTCAGAGGTCAGTGTCTTTTAAAGTCCAGACATAATCTTGGTCAGATCATGTGAAGACCATGTAGATTGATGTCTGAAATGGTCTTTTGAGGAAAGTACCACACAGATTTGAGTAGACCTGTCCAGTCAGTGCAAGCATTTGTCAGTAATCGTTTAGCTCACCTCAGAACTTGTGGAGGTCAAGACTCAACGAACAGTTCCAAAGAAAGTGACATTTGGGTAGACCGCATAAAGTACTCAAATTGTGAATGAAATACCTAATTGCTCATATCAAAAAGTTCTAGACAGTGTTTTTCTTTGTCAAAGAAAAAACGTTATTACCAAGACCCCTCCGTGCCTCGAAAAGCACGTTAAGTCGTTGGTCCCGGCTGTCATTTATGAGTCATGTCGCCCTGTTGTATCTATGCTAGTTGCGCGGTAAACTCTGCTTGCGAGATGCAGGATTTGCGTGACGTCAGTATGACGCGTTGTTCGCATGTGCTGTTGTAGATACCGCTACACTTACATTACAATTGCCGGTGTGACATTGACAGTTAGTGACAGGTAGTATCGCTACCAACCTTTCTGCCTAATCTTTGCATCTCCAGACAAAAAATTTAACAAAAATGTTCATACAACAACATCTGTTAAACCCATGTCTAGACGCGCATATTCCGATAAGAAATTAAGGTCAATCTAGAACATAGGTTCTCAAAGTGGGTGATAACGCCCCCTCGTGGGCGTTTGAGACTTTAAGAGGGGCAGTAGAAGACTCAGACAAAACTATATTATATCCTATCTCAATATAATATTATATGTTACAGCCAAAGTAATCAATCCGGATATTATATATATATTGTCTAGCCATTATTTATAATGTCTACTCAATTTAGATAAAGTGATAATTGACACAGAACTAATCACATTAACTAGCAATTTTATATAATTTCTTCGAAGACTTGGATAATGTAATAAAACAAGTAGGTATAGGTAAAGATTATAAAATTATATTTCAATTTGCCTTAAGCATACCTAGAATAATCCAACTATATGTGTAGCAATATTATACTATTATTTGAAAAGTAATAATTATAATGTTTATTTTAAGAATTAAAATAACATTGTCATAGATAATAATTCTACGTTAATTAACATTGTTATAAAGTTATTTAACTTTAATTTATAAAGTAAATTTAAAGCTCACTAGCCATAAAACAAAATTTATTGAAGAGCGGGAGGGGTAACCAGTCAGTTAGACCGTATTTGTTACTTTGGCTAACTTTGACCCGCTATTTTGAATAACATCCGGATAAAGTGATTAATTTATCACATTGTCTTGTCAATTTTGCTATTATATATAATGAGCAGTCATTATGTATAATAGCTATTTAATCACTATGACTGTAACATATATACTTACTAGTAAGTAAAAAACATTGGGGGGCTCTAGATCAAAATAAAATTAAAAAGGGCGATGTGCAAAATTAGTTTGAGAACCTATGATCTAGAAACTGTGACGGTTTTACTAAGTCACAACATTATTTATGCACAACACGGCGCATACTTCACAGTTGGATCCTGTCAAAGAACAGCTGATGAACAAGACCTTTTTATTTAACACTTATCATAATAAAAGTACATCAGGTAAGCGTCCGTGAACTTTCGGTGCGTCGAACAAAAATATGTTATTAAAATTTGATGTAAAACTATCGAATTGTCATTCGTGAAAGTATTATTTTGTATTGTTTATTGTGCAAAGGTGTTTTTTTTAATTCGGGAGGATTAAAGAGGGTTATTGTTTATCTTATGGTAGTGTAATAAAATTGGTATTTATGTGGTTTAATCATGTGTAAGATCTTTATTATGATACAGCTATTTTCACCAATATTTCTCTAACTATAGTTCGAATCCGCTATGAGAACCGGTTGAAGCAGCGGTGCTTGGGGGAGGCATATGTCCAGCAGTGGACGTTTTCGATTGAAATGATGATGATGATGGTTAGGAAAATATTGGTGAAAAGAGTTGCAGTCTAGACTGTAGTGCTGTAAAGATTATTCACTATAGTCAACCTTATGTAGTGCAGGCTAGCTATAATTTAGCGCGGGTTCCATTCAAACATTCAAGCGAGTTTAGAACGGGGCGTCAAATATTTTATTGTTTTTTTTTTAGTTAGAAAAGAGAGTGCTATGTAAGTAGTTTATTTATTTATTTAATACTTCAAGCACATAAATGTACAGAGGCGGACTTAACACCATAGGCATTTTCTACCAGTTAACCTTTATTCAAGTTTAGTCGGGAATATGTAAAGGCGTTCTGTCAATATAAATCTAAAGAAATCCTACCTTTGTATAAATTCTTTGAAAGGATCTTCTAGTCCCTCACAGTACCTACCTTAAAATATTGGTGAGGATTTAGTTCTAAACTTTTCTAAATTAAATCTTTAAACTTTCGATTCGTAGACTTTTAATATTATGGTTTATAAGCCATTATAATATCTGGTAAATGATTCATCAAAAAATAAAAATTATTAATACTTATTAAATGTAATTCGTGTTCTCCAGTAACTGGGTTCTAAAGGTCAGATAGGCACTCGCTCTATCTAATATACTTGTATTCAGCTGCATACGGTTAGACTGGAAGCCGACCCCAACATAGTTGGGAAAAGGCTGGGCAGATTGATTTATTTATTAAGGGCTGATTTTTTAATAGACAGATAATTTTTATTCGTGGAATAAAATTTACATCTGACCTATATCTGACAGTTTTTGTATAGAAGAATTGTCAAAAATTCAAAAGTATTCTTCCGATAAAATTATCTGGCATTGGAAAAATCAGTCCTTTTAATGTAATATAAAAAATCTAGAAATTTCAAAATAACACCAACTTCTGCATTTACCCGCAACATTACTCATCCTAGTTGACTAACTTTCATGAAAGTAAATGCTCGCTTAGTAATTAAACGCATTACTGCTTTTAAACGTCCAACGTTGGGTATGAGAGCGCAGAGCGTACTTCATTCATAACCACACTTTACCCGCGACTTCGTGCGCATTTTGCGATGACTATTAAACTGCTTGTTCATGTTCTTTCTAAAAATTTGAGCTGTCTCTATATACCAACCCAAAAATAACATACATACATAAATTAGGGGAGGGGCCCGTGGCTAAATAATAACAGCCGCATAGGTCAATCGATCAGGTTAAGCTACGCTTGCCGCGGTTGGTCTGTGGATGGATGACCATCTTCACATACCAAGACCCCTCCGTGCCTCGGAAAGCACGTTAGGCCGTTGGTCCCGGCTGTCATTCGTGGATCTTTGACAGTCGTTACGGGTAATCAGAAGCCCGAAAGTCTGACAACCAGGTCCAAGGGGTATCGTATTACCCAGTAACTGGGTTTTGGAGGTCAGATAGGCAGTCGCCCCATGTAAAATACTGGTATTCAGCTGCATCCGGTTAGACTGGAAACCGACCCAAACATAGTTGGGAAAAGGTTAGGCAGGTGATGATGACATACATACATACATAAATTCACGCCTTCTGCCCATGGGGGTAGTCAGAAACTACAGAACGCCACCTGCTAAGATCCTTACATACTTCTTTTGCCTCGTTTGCGCTCATACTTCTGGTCATACACGCACGCCTTTTGCGAGTACCACCACTAACCACAAAAGGTAAAAAGAATTAAAAATAAAGCAACGGAGAACTGTGGGCATATACAGGGTGTCCCTGGAAGTATGGATCAAATCGAATAGGGACGTGGGCAAGGTCATTTCCAAACGTTTTAGCAAAAAAAAAAAAAAAAACTAAAAAAAACTAAAAAAATACTAAAAAAAAAAATACTAAAAAAAAGAGAAGATAAATCGAATTCGTGGAAAAAATCAGGGCTATCAATTTTTTTTTTTAGATAGCCCTGATAGTATTTTTTTATGATTATTTTCTTTGAGCAGTAAGTGAAGTGATTGAAAAAATACTTCCAGGGACACCCTGTATTTGTTTTTACTTTTTAGAAGTTTTTTTTAGTCTCAGTTTTTAGAGCAGTGTTAATGAAATTAATTGCCAAAATTAAGCTTAATGTCTAAGTTCGGATTCACAACCTACAAGTCGTAGGTAAGACGGAGTCATCACTGCTCTCCGTCATGCCAATTCGGTTCAGCGGTTTCAGTGCAAAAACGTTACAAACATACAGAAACATTTTCATCTTTATGTTTTAACTAGCTGCTGCCTGCGACTTCGTCCGCGTGGAATTCTTTTTTTTTTCTAAAATAAATGTGGCCTGAGTTACTCCTTACTACTTCAGCTATCTGCCAGTGAAAGTCCCGTCAAAATCGGTCCAGCCGTTTCAGAGATTAGCCGGAACAAACAGACAGACAGACAAAAATAAAAAATAAAATTATTTTGGTATTTGTACCGTATATAGGTACATCCATATGCATTTACTAAAAAGCGGTTATTTTAATATTACAAACAGACACTCCAATTTTATTTATTTGTATAGATGAATAAATACCAGTAAAAAGTCATAAGTATTGATAAATCGTCAGTGCAATTGTAGGATTGGTCGTATAATGTAATTTTAGTGAAGTAATTGCTAACTGGTTGTTAGATGTGGAATGGCCGTCATTTGTCTTGGGAATTGGATGGGTTGGGAATTTTGTTCCAGGTTGCTTGTAACCTTTGTGGCTGAGGTCATTGACATTGTTGTGACGTGTGATGACTGAAGAATACCTAGGCGTTTTTTTTTTTTTTTCAAACTTTCTTGTTTGTGTTATTGTGTCTTATGTAATTTTGACGAAAACTACCTTTTGGAAGAGTCGACTAGAATCAATTCTATTTTAAGGTAATTTTTGATGTTCAAAAGTGTATTTTATGTGCCTATTTGAAATAAATGCTTTGACTTTTGACTTTGACTTTGACGCTCGAAAATTGCTGATTCTTAGCCAAATTTGAGTAAATTTTGCTGAGAATCAGCACGTCAGCACGCACACAGCACACACAATGACTTTTAATTTTGATTTTAGTGTTTGATTTATTTTTGTAATGGAGTTTTTTGCCCGTTCTTCTTCATATAAAATGACCTTTTGGAATTACATAGAATAAATTCTATTTTCTTGTTGTAAATGTTGACGTTGAAAGTGCGAGTTTTATGTGCCTAGAATAGAATAGAATACTCTTTATTATGTACACCATATAAATTACAGACATAAATATAGAAACTTTACAATGGGCGGTCTTATCGCTAAGAGCGATCTTTTAAAATCAATGATACCTATGCCTATTTAAAATCAATGATTTCACTTTGAGTGGGAATTAAGCTTAAACTAACAATTATAATGGCGTGTGAGGTTAGCAGAAAGGTATTCACAAAACCAAAAAAGAAAGACGAAGAAAAAGAAATATTCGCTGAACAGTTTAGAAGCATTCTATCCATTAGACGTGTAAATAAAGTTTTCCAGACCGAATTTCGGCCCTGGTGACCAATCTCAGAGGAGACCAGCCTCCGGCTCGGGAGATATTATAGACGTGTAGGTAAAGCCAACAAAAGAGATAAGTATGCAGGATCGTCGGATATAATTAAAGTCTAGTAAGAAACCAATCGATGTTCCCGAGAAAAATTTAATTTTTAATAATAGGAAACAAACAGCTCATTTATCAAATTAAATTTCAGTCGACAACATCCGTCGATTTCTTACTAAACTGCAACTATATCCGACGATCCTGCATAGTTATCTCTTTTGTTGACTGTACATACCTAAGCGTTATTTTGGGCTTGATATTTTTAAGCATACACACCTGTAACCTGTATACTGTTTACTAAAAGTACAATAATAAAAAGTTCTAAGATGTTTATAAACATCTAGGTATATGTATCTTATTTAAATACTTTAACAAACGGCGTATCCTTTTATATTCATTAAAACTGTGTATCAATTTATATTCAGTCTTTAGGCCATGTTTAGTCAAAGCCATTATCTTTAAACAAGATTATGTGGTACTTATAACAGTTGGTGTCTGTCGCTTTCCGCTCATATCTCTTTAATACTTTTAATATACGAGCCCATTCTGCCTACCCCACAAAATTATAATAATTATTTCCACAAGCAATCGACAATTAATTCCCGTAACTACTGTTACACGTTAACTCATAAAACTGTGTGTGTCTTGTAGTATTTTTTATTTTCCATTAAAAATTCGTCCCGCGTCGCACACACCTGCGCGGGCGCAACAATCAATATCTTAATTATAGGGGAGACTGGGTACAGTTGAAACAATTTTGCTTTGAACGCTCGTAGCACAGCCATTTTGAAACATAACAAACAACAAAACACATAAAATGAGAGAATAGACTTTTGTCTTCAAATATATCTCAGAATTAGAGGCTCAACTGCCATATTTACTAGATAGGAAGAGTTTAATAAAATAATGTGCCACTGTTTCAACCGTACCCATACCAGGGGCGGTTGAAACAGCGATGGGGGTCAGTTGAAACATAAACAAATAAGTAATAAAAATCAGTTTCTTTATTCATAATCAACAAGAAATAGTTAAATTCTAGTATGGCACCATTTCTATCAGTCTTAATAATAGTTTCGAACATAAAAAGAGCTCTTCTGCTCCGGTTTAAACTAACAAACTAACACTAACACTGCATTTATTTTTTCTTGTATCGCAGAAGAGAAGAATGGTGAACTCCGTACATCTCTGCAGCTTTTCGTAAAGAAGTCCCTTTTTTGACTTCTACATATGCATTTTCGTATTGAGTTATATCACACTCTCCTCTTGAAATTTTTTTGATACGTTGTCTAGGCATCTAGAACGAAAAAAGCAAGGGTTATCATTGTTTCAATCGTACCCACAATAATTGGTTCATCCGTCCCCATACCCCTCAACCGCTAATAAAACAAACATAGCGTCGAAACAAAACAACATAAACAAAAACGAATCACGGTTTTAGAACCTTCAAAATCTAACAATAAAACAGAAAATCACTCAAAATGCAAATGCTAATATCAACAAAGTAATTTAAAAAAGAAAACAATAGAAAATACTTACTTTTTGTCGAAAAAATATAATAGGGTCCCCTGAAAACGTACAGAGCGCGCGAAGTGCAACGCGTCACTGTGATTCATGTCCGGACTCTCCAGCCGCATCTCTTTCCCCTTGTACCCCTTACCACACCGCTAATAGTTTACGAGTTATTAGCGTTGGTTTAACCGTACCCTGTTGCAACCGTACCCAGTCTCCCCTATCCATTTTTATACCTTTAACTCTTAATATTGCAAAAAATTGTGCGGCTTTTTGAGTTATCACTCTTTTAGACGTACGACGTGAGCACAACTGCAGAACTGACGGTTGTGCTTTGTTTTTTTTTTTTGTATTTGAGGTTGTTGTAAACAAGAGGTACAGGGGTCATCAACCTTCGGTGGGTGGCTACTACGGGTTAATTCAAAAGGCTCCTCCAGACATGGCCCTGCATTGTTAGACTAACATAAAATCCTAATCCATACTTCCATACTAATATTATAAATTCGAAAGTAACTCTGTCTGTCTGTCTGTCTCTCTGTATGTTACCTTTTCACGCCTAAACCACTGTACCGATTTAGATGAAATTTGGTATAGATATAGTTTGAGTCCCGGAAAAGGACATAGGATCGTTTTTATCCCGATATTCCCACGGGATCGAAACTTATGGGTGAAACCGCGGGGCGCAGCTATAATATAATATTTGGACTTTAAATGAGACCAGTACCATTTGTTTCGGAATTTCTTCTCAGGGATCAGACAAATAGGAAATTCCGGCGCCATTTAATTTTAAAATATTGACGTTTAAAAGTGTCTTAAGCGATCTACTTACAGAAATAAACATTTAATTTCAAGGAAACGTTACTGATGAGCAGTGACGCTTTGCCTTGATGAAGCAGTAGCAGTTTTGGACAAGGACAGATTTTCGTTATATCTCTTGACTAGCTTCTGCCCGCGACTTCACCCTCCCCCATTCACCCTCTTAGGGGTGGAATTTCAAAAAACCCTTTCTTAGTGGAACCTGCTCTTTACAAAGAACACACCCTCCAAATTTCAAGTCTCTAGGACCAGTGGTTTAGGCTGTGCGTTGATATATCAGTCAGTCCGAACTTTGAATTATACAGGGTGAAATTGAAAACATGCGACAAATCGAAATGGGAGATTGTACTCATCATTATGAACAACTTTTACTACGGGATCAAACCTGAAATTGCAAAAAAAAAAAAATACCCAGCTGTTCCCTACATTTATGTTCGCATAACTCGTCAAAATGTAGGGAGCAGCTGATTTTTTTTCGCGATTTCAGGTTTGGTCCAATAGTAAAAGTTCTTCATAATGATGAGTACAATCTCCCATTTCGATTTGTCGCATGTTTTCAATTTCAACCTGTATAATATAGATGGTCTTACATAACATTTTTGATAAGGATCTGTAGTCATCAAAGTACTTTAGTCCTAGAACCCAAAATTTCAAAACATGTGACATCTACCAACCCGCACTGGGCCCGGCCCGCGTGGTGGTTCACGGCCCTTTCCCTCTCACAGAAAGAAGGTCTGTGTCCCAGCAGTGGGAAACTGGGAATATTATAGGCTGATTACGTTACGACATTATGTCATAATGTCTTTATGGATACTTAATATTCATAACGGAAAAGAATAATTTGCAACACTTTGTCTTAGAAACAAATAAACATCAATTTTATCTAACTAAAGTTGTTGCTATCTTAAGAAATAAATTATCGAGCTATGAAATTACACACTTGGCATAATATTCTAATAATGTATGCGTCGTTAGGGGCAAACCAATAAAATATCTATGTAGTATTGCTAATTGCCCCATCATTCTGATTAGACAACTCTATTGGTTACCATTTATTAGCAAAAACTTAAAAAAAAACAAACCGACTTCTAAAAAAGACACTGCAAAGTGAAAAATAACTTTAATTTCGGAAGTTGTTGTTGGTGTGAGAGTTGCTCGGTTAGGGTCAGTCCCCACTCAAAGAGCAGCGGCGCGCAGCGGCTGTAAGATCAAGTGACTTTCCTCCTTTTAGAAGGCTCGCGCATCCTCGCGGCGCCGCGCTGCCCCTCCATTGCCTCCAAATGACTATAGATAATAGCCGCTGCCTGAACGGAGGCTGCACGAGCCTTCTAGCGACTAGTCAAAAGAGGAAAATAAAAGAAAGAAAGAAAATACGTTTATTTGCGGTGAACATGACGCAATAAAGAACATAACACACAAAAATAAAATAAGAAAGGGTTGGGGGAAACATGCGTGACATCCACGCAAAACGGCTATCGCTCAGCATTATGCTGCGACCCTATGCAAGACAGAGCCCCAGCGCTGGTTTTCAGCGACAGCCGGCGCTGACGTAATGACGTCGTCCGGTGCAGCAAACAATAATTAGGACGCTGTACTGGTACAGCGTACACAATGAAAAATAATAATATAATTTAAACTAAATGTGATAGAATATACTCGTACTAAACAGGAATATAAAAAAAAGGAAATAGATATAAACGTCACTTGCTCTTACGGCCGCTGCGCGCCGCTGCTTTTTCAGTGGGGATTGACCCTAATTGACCGACTCTTTGACAGTTCAAAAGTGCCTGTATTTAATAGAAATCAATGCTATGATTTTTGTGTCCCAGCAGTGGGTAGGTGGGTAAAGGTTGATTAATTTTAAGCTTCAAGAAAACTAGTGTTACCTATAGGTAGGGATAAGAGCAGTGTCCAGCTATAACCAACGATTATAACCTACAAGCTTAATCATTGTGGCATGTTGCCTATGACCTTTTAAGGGATCATGATCAATAATCGTCATTTACGGACTGATATAATATATAAAAATTCAAAACGGCTTTCTTTGAAAATTACAGCACAATAAAACTTACACGGACATCAATCGAAAACCTACAATGAAATGTTCAAGACCTATAAAACGTCCCCTTAATTTTTATTGCTGGCAATAAAATCATCAATGTTGCTATATTTAAACTATAATTATCGAAAAGTGATAAACGCATCATAAAGTTTAAGTGGCTGATGACTGTATGCCGTGAGGTCTTAGGCTAAAAAAAGACCACCTAACATATTCTTTCATGGGGTAGCTTAAAAATATACTTTGACAATAAACTGCATCAGTTTGCCTAGTTTTTACCCATCTATGTTAGTGTCGGCTTCCTGTCTAACGGGATGCAGATGGTTACCAGTATTTTACATGGAGTGACTGCCTTTCTGACCTCCACAACCCAGTTACTGGGTAAAACGATACCCCTTGGTAAGTCTTTTTTTATTGATGGGAAATCATCAAATGACGCCTCCCGCTCTGGGTGGAGCGGAAGGGAGTGTCAGACTCTTACTGACTAAAACCCATCCGTGTTCCTTCCTAAGCCTTTTATGTTCCGGGGTAGCGGTAACCCTTTCGGACAATCCCGCAGGCAGGCTTCGGCCCTAGCAGGCCCCTTCCTTTATGCTGACATCTCTTTGAGGCGCGCGTGGAACACGTACGCGCCGTCCGGCAACCCTTGGTAAGTCTGGCTGTCAGACTTTGAGGGGGGTTTTGACTACCCGAAAAGACAAAGTTCTATATTTGTAGAAGTTTGCCTTACAAGCCTAAGCACGTTAAGCCGTTGGCAATTCCTATCGGCAGGATAAGAATTGCCATTAAACTGGCAGCCAAAGTGCCCTCTGCACTGCCACCGAGAAAGTGGCGAAGTTTTAGGCCAACAATATCTGGGAAGAGTCTTGCCAGCGACACGACGGAGAAGAAGCGGCAAGAAGATGGCGATACTGATCATTATTATTTTTCCTGTTGTAGTTCATGCCTATTGGCGGCCGTATGTGTTACAATATCACACTAATATTATAAAGGCGAAAGTTTGTGAGTGTATGTGTGTGTGTGTTTATATGTTTGTTACTTTTTCAGGCTCAAACGGTTGGACCAATTTTGATAAAGTTTTGTATGGAGGTAGCTGACACCTTGGATTAACATATAAGTTATTTTTATCCCGATATTCACACGGGATCGACACTTATGCGAGTGAAACCGCGGGGCGCAGCTAGTTGCATCTAAAGTATAGTACTTCGTTTCAAACCAACATTTTATTTAAATTTGACCACCTTATCCTTTTTTTATGCACATCCACATAAGTTATATGCCCGTAAACTTAGCTAATGCCTTCATTATCATTTCCACGTAGATTATTTATATCTAGGTACAATTAGAAGTACGCAAAATATTTACGAGAATGGATACATAAATGGTTAAGGGCATGTAACATTTTAATAGTAAGATAAGAATGAATTAAGTGAATGAATATTTTTTGCTTATTTATTTCAGCTTAGTGCTGGTTTTATGGTGTTAAGTTTATTTAAATGAAGACGGTGTATTTCGTAGAAAGACACATATGAGAATAAATGTAATGTTCTGCCTTATAGCTATTGTTAATATGAGTTATTTTTCAGACAAATTAATAAAATAAGTACGTATCAATAATTCAATAACAGCTTGCTGTTTAGTAACGTTTTCTTTTATCTTCAATAATTGGGAAACTTAGTACAAAAGACATTGAAGAAGTCACACGGAGTGGGTCAAAAATCATCCTTATTGCTACGACCTAAAGCACTGTCAATGTCAAATTGTTACCACTCTGATGTTCGTTGAATTGCACTTACCTGTGCTAAATAGTAAAGTAACCCCTTTCTTCCTTTTCCCTTAGAATAGCACATTCCTTGGTAACATTGTAGCCTGGCAACAAGATGCAGAAATCAGTCATAATCAATCAGAAATGAAATTATCCCAAAAATACCGGAGTTACCGACATAGTTTGCAGAGCAAGCAAACTAAAATGGCAGTGGGCTGGCCATGTATGTCGATGGACCGATAGCCATTGGAGCAGACGAGTCCTGGGGTAAAGACCGCGTATCGGGAAGCGTAGTGTAGGGAGCCCTCCAGGTAGATAGACCGACGACCATAAAAAAAGGTGTTTGGGAGAGACTGCATGGATGCGGAAGGCGGAGAACAAAGAAAGAAAATACGTTTATTTAGCACAGACTAAAAGACACACAATACATCAGATAAAAAAACAAAACAAAGATCAAATAAAAAGCGTAAAGTCCGATGTAAGTAATTAGCAGGAAAGTGTGCCTCACGGCTGCGCCAAAAAGGCCCAGTTCAGCAATAATGCCAGACGACTAGTGCCTGACGCTGGTTTTCAACTAGACCTGATGTGTGAGGTGACGAATGTAAATCAGTTTTACAGTGCAACGTGATGTGTGTATGCATACTTACTTAAATAAAATATGTATGTGTAAGACAAAAAAAAATTGTAACGAATAAGTAGATACCTACCATAGTCAATGTCAAAGCATTTATTTCAAATAGGGACATATTAAAAGGCACTTTTGAACGTCAAAAATTATCTTAAAATAGAATTGATTCTAGTCGCCCATTCCAAAAGGTAGTTTTCGTATGGAGAAGAATGGGCAAGAAACTCCACCGTTACTCTTTTAAAATGTTTTAGGTACAATATTTTGCATGGGTACATTAATTATATAATATCATGTGAGGACGATGTACCTAAAATAAAATTAGTATACCATAATAGGTAAAAGAATTAAAAACGTAACATAAATAGTGTGAGTTGAATAAAATTCCAAAAATAAGCAGTGTTGTGGCGCAGCCTGGGAGAGGCCTATGTCCAGCAGTGGGCTGCGAAAAGCTGAGTTGATTGAACGAGGTGATAGAGTGCTAACTACCCAGAGTGGTCTGTAGTCGCATTTACATATCGCCACGCGTGTAACACAAATTAACTTATCCCAACCACCGCGATCTAATAAAATATCTACAAAGTAATGTCTATTACCTACGATTCTATTATCCATTATTTTACCATAACGAATGCTCTTTTTGCAATGAAAACGTGAAGTAAACGATAAATTGGTATTAGCTTATGTTAATGTTATAATTACTGTTTGTTAATTATCATGTTAGTTTTAAATGGCGGTTGTACAAGACAGATAGTTAATGTGAGGTCTGAAGAACTTAATATGGTGGGAAATTAGCGATTGCTCTAGGCTAGTTCTTTATCATCATCAGGTAACGATTTCAATCGAGTCAGGAGGTCTGGTCTTGAGGAGCAGTGGTGGCCCAATGGTATGCGTACTTTACGACTTGTAGGTCGTAGGTTCGAAACCTTTGTAAATTACTTCATCACCGCTGCTCTCAAAACGGTGAAGGAAAACATCGCGAGGAAACCGGCATGTCCTAGGACCAAAAATTAGAAGACATGCTTTACCAACTTTATGCTTGATTTACAGCGAGACGTCGAACGAGGTGTGAGAGAGAGCGCGCGAAGTGTAATTCGCCTTACCACGACAATGTGCCCGCAGCACAAAAAGAGAATAGAAGAGGAATCATTTCGGTCCGTCAATCAGTCGCGAGCGCGTATTGACAAGCGTAGTATGAGACGCCTTCCAGCAAGATGGACCGGCTTCCCTAAGAAGATAACTAGGTTGGTACTAACCGGATATCTATGGTACTAACCTATTATTTTCATGGCATTTACGTCAATATCCTAAACATAAGTATCGCAACTTCGTCGCTTGAGAAAAGCTATCGCTGTCCGCAAACTAAAACATACGTAATTTATAGGTATCTAAGATTCCCTTTGAAAAAAAACCCGCTTGATTTATAACGAACATAAAAATGTAATAAATAAGAATTTTTGAAGGCAACACGTTACTATTTATCTAGAAAACATAAGTCTATATACAGGGTGACTGGAAATTAGTGGCGGAGCCGTTAAGGGGAGGTAGTCTAGGGTTTTTCCGACAGATATCACTATGAGACCTACCGTCCTTACTTAACCCTTTCCAAGATATTCCTACTTAAAGAGATAGTAATAAATCCTAAAAAAAAGTGATTTTGGCCTACTTTTTTTTGTTTTGCAACAAAGATATTCTAAATAAGTAATATTAATTGTAAAATTTCCGCTACTGTCATTATTTTATGCAAAAACTGCTAAACAAAAAGTAGGAATATCTTGGAAAGGGTTAAGTAAGGACGGTAGGTCTCATAGTGATATCTGTCGGAATAACCCTAGACTACCTCCCCTTAACGGCTCCGCCACTAATTTCCAGTCACCCTGTATAATATTACGACTATGTGACATTTAAAAACGATCTTATTGCAGTATATATCAGATATTGATCTCGAAATACGAATAAAACACATAAATTGTAATTGAAATAGCTTTACAGGCAATAATAAAAATATGATGGAATTATACAATGCGTTATGGGTTATGTATGAAGAGAAAGTTTATATTTGGCTTACGTTAACCCATCAAAATATACACAATAGTAGTTTTATTTGTATGACGGCTATAGCCGTATTGTGTCCTCGAAAGTGTTAAGTCAGTACCCCATAAAAATTTACATCAATTTTAATCACAATCCAAAGGTTTTGAAAAAAAAATCTTATACATCTTCATTTGAAAAATCGATGTCAAAATCAAATTATATATTTCAAATAGGCACATGAAAAGGCAATTTTAAAATTTACAAGAAAATTTAATTGATTCTAGTTGGTCCTTTCAAAGTAGTTTCGTATGGAAATAAAATTGGTCTGTCAAAATGGCGCTGTCAAAATGACACTGTCAAAGACACAACTGTCAAAATGAAAAGACATTGCCATTACTTCCAATGGCCATACGGAATCCCTTTTACACGTCGTATTATTAAAAAAAAGTCGGCGTTTCCTATCTAACTACTCTGAGAAGAAAAGCCGAAACAACTTCAGAGGTCATGGTCTCTATTTAAGTCCAGCCATAATCTTTGTGCTTTTTCTTCTTTTCTTTCTTAATATTGGTCAGATCATGTAAAGACCATACACGACTATATTGATGTCTGAAATAGTCTTTTGAGGAAAGTACCACACAGATTTCAGTGGACCAGTCCAGTCAGTGCAAAGCATTTGACAGTAATTGTGCAGCTAAACCCAGAACTTTGCGCGGTGGTCCCTTATAAATTATATCAACTTTGCTTGGTTATTTTTTGAGTTAGCTTCAATAATACGTATTTTATGTCCACTTGGTTTATATTGATGATGTTATAATCTTTCCTGTCATTTTTGTTTACATAGCAAGTACTAGAATACGAATAAATTGGTACTGGTGGTACCATAAAAGTGATAACCGTGTCTTTGATTCTGGATTTTCGTTTTTGCCTCCGACTTCCGAAATTTAAGTTATTTTTCACCTATGTATAATGCACAGTCATTTTCCGTCTTCTTCGTCAGAACACGTACTTACGTTTAACCTCTTAATCACCGCTAATGAGACACAATTGATTTTCTATTGTGAGCCGATATCGGGGGAGACCTATGTCCAGCAGTGGACGTCTTTTGCCTGAAATGATGATGATGATGATCGGCCCGCGCCGGGACGGAGTGGTATACTAACATGATGAAGTCATTGAAAAAATGAATAAAATTAAGTCCATTTTTGGTGCAAATATGACATGTTTTAATTAATTAAAACCTTATATGAAGTGACGGCTACTCAGCTATCCAATATGGTGTAACATTATTGTCGCGTTAAATTCAATTATAAACATAAAGGATATCAATTACAAACGACGCGGATCTCGAGTTATATTGTAACCGCCACGCCTGCTATGGCCTGGGGCTTAAAACAAAGGTGTAGTTTTATACAACTACAGCTGTTTTCCTTAGCCAGTAGTTCAAGTTAGTGTAATCAATTAAACATTACTACGATTACGTGTATTTTTGCGTGATTATAAAGTTGTGTAGAACTACATGAAACGGCGCCGAACGCAACTTCATATTTTTTAAAGGTTGCTTTTTCTGATATAAAAGTACAAAAAATAAAAATAATAAAAAAATACAGGTATTCAGCTGCATCCGGTTAGACTGGAAGCTGACCCCAACATAATTGAGAAATAGCTTGGCTGATTGAACAGTTTTTCCGATGTACAAATCGTTTTTATAGCCACTTCCTCGATGACTCAAAATCTAGAATTTCTTTGTGCCCCAATGTCCAAAAATGAGTCATATTTTAAGTTTGGTTTGACCACTTTCTATTTTTATAACAAAATCTTCAAAAGCCAGAGTTTATTGACAAAATATTTTTTTGCTTGGTTATTATTAAGTAACTTTAAAGGTGTTGCTTAACTAAGTTTTAACTCAAACTCAAAGAATTTATTTAAATTAAACCAACTTTTGAATTGTCAAAATTAAATAGTCGGTCAGTTAGTCAGAAAGTTGAAGCTAGTTGCCCATTCCAAATCGTAGATCTCTATGGAGAAGAACGGGCAAGAGAATCCAAGGACACTCTTTTAAATCAAGATATTACAAAATCCTGGGTACATTAATACCGCTAAATTGATTTAAAAAAAAATATATATTTTTTTAATGCAGTCGTTACGAAACTCGGCATAACGTATGCCAAGCATAATATTCACCCGCCATGACAGTACAGTCTATGTTGATAACGCTGACCTTTGATTGGTCTAACCTTTCCTTCTCCACATAAATTCTTCCTCAATTTGAAGAATCGTGACTGATATGATGCTGATCGTCATCTACAGTAAATTATCATCGGTAATTAGTAGTTTGTGAGGTTGTAACAAAGGTACTTAATTGTTAATTGTAAGTACCAACTTGACAGATATAGAAGTTCGATTTATTTTATCGTATTTATTGGTACTTACTTTCTCATTGACTTCGAGATGGCAATCGTTCTTGTCTTGGGTTTTTTGTTTTTTATTTTGTTAGCCTATTTTGTGTCCTACTGCTGGGCAAAGGCCTCTCCTTTTTTCTTCCAAACCTCTCTGTCTTGTGCGATCTCTGGCCATGTTGGCCTTGCAAATGATATTAGATCATTACACCACCTTCGCCTTGGTCTACCTCGACGGCGATGTCCTGCCTCAGGCGTCCATTGAGTCCCCAAAAGGTGGTAGCCGTAAGGCTGATCCGGGGGTACCGCACGATCTCGGGCGAGGCGGCAAGCCTCCTTGCCGGACTGCCGCCATGGGATCTGGAGGCGATAGTCCTCGCGCGCCTGTATGAGTGGCGCGCGGAGGCACTATGCCGGGGGAAAAAGTCAGTAAGAGTCTGACACTCTGATGATTTCCCATCCATAAAAAAAGGCGTCCATTGAGTGACTCTTTGCACATCTATCCGGGTGTATTTGTGAGACTTGCCTGGCCCACTCCCACTTCAGCCTGGCTGTTTTTCTCCAACATCCTCCACTTGAGTTACACTGAAAAAAAAGTAGGTAGTTGCCACAATCAAGATTTTGTTTAGATGAGCCTATCAAGCACAATGATCACAGCTAGTACTTTTATTTGATTGAGATTTGAAACGGGATCTTGATTGGAGTTATCACAAAACCTATTTGCAGCAATCAAGTTGATCAAGTTGTTTGATTGACACAACTATTATACAATGATGTCATGTTAAGGGTAATCAACAACTTATTTGTGCGATCAATCATTTGAACTAGTATTGCTGCAATCATGTCGTGATGATCAACTTAACTAAGATTTTGATTAATTTAAACAAAATATCGTCAATCAAGCTAAAAAGTCACTTGATTGGAGTGCGTTTTTTTCAGTGTATGGAGCGCAGCGAAGTGTTTTTATCTCGATCCGTACGCTTAACACCTAATACGCTACGCTCCATTGCCTGTTGGCAAATCTTGAGTTTGGACTTCTATTGTTCAGTAAGTGACCAACGTTGTCATCTTAGAGAAAGAAAGAGCATTGATTCGAACAGGTGACATTGCAGCGAATATACAGAGAGAATACGGCTGGAAAGACTGGTCTTTCAAGACTTCCTCTGTAAAGGCTGATATTTACATAAGAAGTCTTGAATGAGTCCTGGTCGGAACTCCTCAAAGAATGATCCTTTAAGCTCTTAGCTTTAGATATACTATACAGGGTGTAAAAAGAACCATCACGTAGCCGTTAATTACGTATTCTGTATATTATCAAACTAAGTAACACTAAACTAAGTGCACAAAAACAATTGCAGGAAAACGACTTTTATTTTTGGTGTGAGAATTTGCTGTTTGCGGTAGTGTCCAATGTAACGCACGCAAAACATTGTGCTTATGGGTGAATGCAATGATACAGGGGTCGAGGTGGTATTCTGCGCAGGACACAACAGCCTAATCTATCCTGTTCATCACATCGCAATTATTTTGGGGCTTATCTCAGTAACATTTATATTTTTGAAATGTGCTAATTAAGCCCTTTCATTTGATATCCCACAAGGCACCATCCCAAAATATTTATTTTTAAATTAATTACTTTATGTCCTAGAGGAAATTCAATATGGCGCTCTCTAGAGAGAGCACCATATTGAATTTAGTGTGACATCACATAGCCTATAACCAGCGGACGGTCAAGACGGTTTTAACGATACGTCATTTGTCAAATTATTTTAAGTAGGTACTTTTGAAGTTATGAGGGAACAGATGAACATACATACATACCGGTCAAAATCATAACCGTCCTTTTTGCTTCGCCGTAGTCGGGTAATAAGTCGACAGCGTTAGCATTGGCCTCGGTAAGATATTTCATAGTGCAAATGTTATTGCACATTATCATGATATAATAAAAACTATCAGATTTTAAAATAGAAAAAAACCATCGCGTGACGCTTCGCACTACATTGAAGCACTTCCCCTATTGTCACCAACTAAAGTTAAACCTCCCTCAGACAGGCGCGACGCGAACTTGGTGTAAAGAATTTCTATGAAAACTTCTTACACATTGTTCTACCGGAATCGCGTTGCGCCTGTCCGCGGGACCTTTATGCCTATCAAGAAAAATAAGTAGTATAACGTTAAAAACAAGTCACAAGTACAAGCCCTCATAAAATCACCTGGCGTTAATAATGACATACAGATGTCTTTTATTAATTAAATAAGAGATAATCCTAGTGCCATGGTACGTTTGATAAAATAATCCCATTCGGAATTGCGATTAAAATAACGAATTATAAAACGACGTTGTTGGCGAATGACGTAATTAAGACCGTTTGTTTGTTTGCTTCTTAAAAATAGAATGAGGTTGTTATGGTTATCAAGACACACAAAAAGGTACACAATTATGTGTCTACTACCCTTTATTTTCGTTGGATCCCACTTTTGAATCCCAATTTTTAGGTATTAACGATGGATCCCGTTTGCTATTTCCGTTGAATCCCATGTTATAACAATATGTGTACATTTCAGAAGAAAAGTGATTTGCCTTTATCAAACACTAGATTAGATTAATTATTAAAAAAAAATGTTAGGTTAGGTTAAGTCAAAAGTGTGACCCCTACGCCAGAAACGACTAGATTATATAGAAAATGAGTTGTTTGTGAAATAAATAGTAGGTATACGAAACGTTGGTTGTAAACTAAAAATTTGTCAATGGAGTTTTGGTGAAACATTAGTGGACCCCTCATTTTATTATAAACAATTTTGTTGTTGAAAGTACCCGCATTCCGATTTTTTTAAGCATTCGGGATCCAACGGAAATACTTTTCGGGATTCAACGACAATAAAACGTAATTATCTTGCATTTTTTAAATTCGGGATCCAATGGAAATACATAATAATGTTTTACGGGATCCAACGCCAAAAATATTAAAATGGGATCCAACGAAAATAAATCTCTACTACGTCGAGCTACGCCCCGCGGTGCCGCACGGCTCTCCTCGCTGATGTGTACTTTTTGTGTAGTAGATAAGGTCTATAATTGTATTGCTATCTTGAAAACTGCGCGCCGCATCGCGTCGCGGTGTGAACTGACCCTAAACGGTAGCCCGTTCATTCGGTTACCCTTATCGAATACGTAGTATTATTTCGTAAGGACCCAATAAAGCGGAAACACACGACATTTCTCTAGTAGTTTCACTATAAGTTAAACGAAAAAAATCGGCTTAATCAAAGATAAAAGAGAATTTGTAAACGAACTAGCTTCAGCCCGCGACTTCGTTCGCGTGAAACTTCTTGTTTCCCCTGAGCCACCCCGTCGTATCGCATCACCCGCCCGCGCTATCACTTAACGTTCTTTTTGAGTTTTTTTTCATTTTGCTCGGTCCCTAGGGGTCATAGCGTGATGTTAAATAGCCTATAGTCTTCCTCAAGAATTAGGCTATCAAATGCAAGAAGAATTTTTCAAATCCGACTGGTAGTTCCAGAGATTACCCCCTACATACAAACTTACAAACTTAGAAACAAAACCTCTTTATAATATTAGTATAGATTACCTCTTTATATTATCAGTATAGATTTATAAATAAACGAGGCAAATCAAACAAATAGTTTATATTTATGCTACCGTAAATACTAACAATTCCTCGTAGGTATTGTAATTTTGTCCTAGGACAAAGAAAAATACAAACTACCGAGCTCATTAGAAATTCTAGCAATACATTTCTAATACCTAGAACATTGATAGATGGTGCCACGTGAGCATTACATACATTATACACATAGAATACCGGACGTTTTCCATAATAACACCATTAATAGATGTACTTACCCTGCCACGACAAAAGGACAATGATAAGCTAGGGTGCTTCCACACTACATCAATTTGAGACTTAGGTAATACTAGCTGCGTCCCGTTTCACCCACATAAGTGTCGATCCCGTGGGAATTCGGGATAAAAACTATCCTATGTACTTTCCCGGGATGCAATCTATCTCTATACCAATATTCATCGAAATCGGTTCAGCGGTTTAGGCGTGAAAAGGTAACATATAGACAGACAGACAGAGTTACTTTCGAATTTATAATATTAGTATGGATTCGCGGATTGTCAGACCGCACAGGTGTACCAACACCCTTAAAAATAAAATATTCACTACAATAGGTTATCATTTAAAAACGTCGTAAGTCGCAACGCTAGCATTCTTAAGATAATGTTCTTTCTATGCGTAGTGTTTTTTTTTTAATACGACATGAGTTAAATGTTGCGTTTTATCGGCCATGGATATCTTATTGAAGTCGATGGCGTATTATTTATAAATAAATAATTTTAAATGTTTGTTTAGTTTTTTCGGTATGGCACAGTGAGAGACATGCGATGCTAAAATAAAAAATACTATGATCTACAAGAGAAAATACGTTTATTTGCTGTAAACATGAGAAAAAGAACACAAAAACAAAAAAAACCGGTCAAATGCGAGTCGAACTCGCGCACCGAGGGTTCCGTACAAATTCCTAGGTATGTAAATAGTTTATCACGAGTTTTTTTTTTTAATGTAACTAAAAAATCACGTTTGTTGTATGGGGGGGGGCTCCCATTACATAATTTATTTTATTCTGTTTTTAGTATTTGTTGTTATAGCGGCAATAGAAATACATCATCTGTGAAAATTTCAACTATCTAGCTATCACGGTTCATGAGATACAGCCTGGTGACAGACAAACAGACGGACAGTAGTCTTAGTAATATGGTCCCGTTTTTACCCTTCGGGTATGGAACCCTAAAAAGAACGAGTTGGAGAAAAATATGCCTCATATTCACCCAAAACGGCCATCGCTCAGCATAATGCTAAGGCCCTATGAGAGACAGAGCCCCAGCGCTAGTTTTCGGCGACATTCGGCGTTGACGTGAGATAAACACGAAATTACGACGTTCGATACCAACCAGCACAAAAAATACAGAAACCTCACATCATAAATACCTATATTAATGTTATCAGGTACTTATTTTATGCGAAAACACATTTTTATTCAACAGAAAAATATCTCCACGGTAGCTACAGCACAACCCTTAAGCCGAAGATAAGACAAAACAAAACAAAAAAACACACCGACAGAGGCAGAATGCAGCAGTTTGTATTGAAGTGTCAAAGTGACAAGTGTCCGTCGCACGCGCAGATGCGCGGCCAATCGCCACGCGTACGGAATTTAAAAATTGGCCGTTCCGCGCGGTTTTCGAATTTCGTATTTTAACGTGTTTTGTGTTTGTTAGTGAATAAACATGGTTTTGAGATGTTTGTTAAAGAATTCGATAGTTTATTATGTGTTATAGCAGTAATATGATAAATTGTATTGCAATGATTACCATTAATGTTAATTTTTACTTGTTTTGTGATGAGAACAACATGTTGAATGAACATTAAGTACGTTTTTCTTATTTAAGTTCACACTCATATGAATCAACTTTTTGTGAATTACTATGGGACAGTATAAAATTAATAGGTACTAGCGTTAACTTTTTATAAATGATTGAATTATCGATTTACCACACAAAGGCTTGAGCACACTATGAAGCGTTGTGATTAAAGGACACATGGAATTGATTGTGTAGGTTGTAAAGTGTAGCCCCGATTTGCAAGGTAAAACATTATCTTATGAGTCGAAAGATGTCCACTGCTGGGCCTATATAGGCCTCCCCCAAGCACCGCAACTTCGACCGGAACTGTGCTCCTCGCATCCAATGCATTTCCGGCTTTCACAAGGCCATCGGTCCTTGTGGGACGCCTAGGCAAAGCATTCATCATACTATCACACTAATATTATAATGGCGAAAGTTTGTGAGTGTGTGCTGGACCAATTTTGATAAAATTTTGTACGGAGGTAGCTGATACTTTGGATTAACATATAGGCTACTTTTTATCCCAATATTCCTACGGGATCGAAACTTATGCGGGTGAAACCGCGGGGCGCAGCTAGTTAATATTAGTTTTCTTCGGTTTGAAAACAATATCATAACGTCGGTCAAGATTATTTGGCAATGCCGACGGCAACGACCATACAGGCCGACGGTTTATCGCTTATCAAAATCATTCAGCGACTGTTTTCATTCCTTCCGAATAACCTTAATCTGTCAAGCTCCGCTAATGAGACACGATTGATTTTCCATTGTTTCGTCGCCGATCGGCGACGCGCGCCGCTTGACCGGTTAATTGAATTACAACATAGCGACATAGCCTCTCTTTCCTGACCTAGCATGCAGAGTAAGCGAGCTGAAGTGGCAGTGGGCTGGCCATGTTTGTCGAAGGACCGATGGCCGGTGGAGCAGATGAATCCTAGAGTGGAGACCGCGTATCGACAAGCGAGCTCCCCAGCTAGATGAACCGACAACTTAAAAAAAATTGCTGGGATACAGTGGATGTGGAACACGGAGGACTCAAAACAGTGTGTTGTGACGTAGCCCGGGAGAGGCCTATGTCCAGCAATGAGCTGCGACTGAGAAGATGGGAGTTGATTGATTTAACTAACACACTCATCTTCGGCAATACGTATTAAAATATGGTCTTCCTAGCTTCGAATTAAAACAACCACTTCCCACTGATCCCATTCCAAAAATTCTTTCACTGATGGGAAGCTGCAGTATGTGGAGTGTCATCCATACTAATATTATAAATTCAAAAGTAACTCTGTCTGTATGTTACCTTTTCACGCCTAAGCCGCTGAACCGATTTAAATTAAATTTGGTATAGATAGTTTGAGTCCCGGGAAAGGAAATGGAATACTTTTTATCCCTATATTCCCACGGCATCGAGACTTATGCAGGTGAAATCGCGGGGTGCAGCTAGTAGAATATATTTTATGTTAAAACCAGAAATCTCACGCGGACAGAAGCTAGCTTCTGTTCTAGTACAATATAAAAAGCCTAAAGAAACAGTGACATACATACTGCCCCCGATAAGAAAAAAGACGCATCTAACATTTTTTTCAGATTTGAGTTACATACATTGCCGGAATCAGAAAAAAAAGGCACATCTGTCTGTATTTTTAATAGTTTTCTAACTTCCTCCAGTGCGGTTTTAGCAAAACAAAATATTATTAATTTCCCGTTTCATTCATTAAAACATTTATTTCTTCGTTTTTACTTTTTGTTAGATACGTCTTTTTAACTATCGGGGGCAGCATAATAAAATAAATATAAGGAAATGTATACTAATATTACTGCTTGACAAAGTAATGAGTTTGAAAAATATGTTTTCTAGTAAATGCAAATAAATGTAGGCTAGATTTAATTGTGGTACTCTTAGACGGTGGTACAGTCGGCAGCAAAAGTTTATGAGTCCAGGATAATACTTCTTAATGGTATTGCCGAAGCTCAGTTTTTCAAGCATTTAAAACTTCTTTGGCGTGAAAATAGTCTCTTCGAGTAGTATGTATGCAGCCAGTATATTATTATGACAAACTCTTTCGTGCAGTGAGCCCCACTATAAACTTCTTCTTAAAAAAATATGACATTTAAGAATTCATTTCACATAATTCAAGTTTGTGAAAAACTTCTAAACGATGACGTTTCCTATGTACTAGAGTAATAAAATTGATAAAAAATATCTTCATTCTGAATACAAGTAGGTATCAATATAAAAAAAATTGGAATACCTAGCTACATATAATATCTAGATGACCAACCATTAGACAAACAGCGTCCAGTTCCTTGTAATAATTATTACGGGCAGTAAAAACAACTATTATGTTCTAACAAGGTCCATATTTAAACCCTTAACACCATATCTATCAATACGAGTAGGTATCAATATAAACAAATTGGAATACCTAGCTACATATAATGTCTAGATGAGCAAGTATTAGACAAACAGCGTCCAGTTCCTTGTAATGATTATTGCGGGCAGTAAGAACAGGTCCTAATCAGGTTCATATTTAAACCCTAAACACCATATCTATCTGTACGAGTATCAATATAAACAAATTGGAATATTAACCTACAATAAAATGTCCAGATGATCAACCATTAGACAAACATACTAGTTTCCGCAATAATTATCACGGGGTAGTAAGAAAAACTACCTTGTTCTAATAGGGTCCATATTTAAACCCTAAACACCATATCTATCAGCCCATTACTTGCAGCAGGTGTTAACTCAAAACTCTATTATTCCCTTCAAACTACATCATTTTAACCTCTTTTTATTTACCCGAGTGTAATGTTACTGTCAATATGTAATTGGTTTATTAAACCTTGATCAAGTCAAGACAAATTATAATAAAAAATTGATCGGTCGATAATTGTCAGGTATGTGCATGATTACTAACAATTGCGGCTGGCAATTGTTGTGTGCGTCGTATGATAATAGGTAAGATAATTGTCTTTGGTTATCTCGTAATGACAGATAACTGACAGCTGGTTCTTACTTTATTTGAAACATTGATATCCTTTTTAAAAGTCTGACCATCATCATCTGCCTAGCATTTTCCCAACTATGTTGGGGTCGGCTTCCAGTCTAACCGGATGCAGCTGAATACCAGTATTTTATATGGAGCGACTTCCTATCTGACCTCCACAACCCAGTAACTGGGTAACACGGTAAGTCTGGTTGACAACCAGACTTTCGGGCTTCTGACTACCCGTAACGACTATCAAAGATCCACGAGTGACAGTCGGGACCTATGGCTTTTAAGTCAACATATTATATCATAATAATATAATAAACGGCTCCGTGTTATGATGAATTGTTTTTCGAAAAATTCGGAATCCTACTTAAATAACTAGTAGGATTTAGCAGACCAAGTTTTTGTAACATTTGATTTGCAGACATCAGAAAACACTTTTGGAAACAGTTTGCAAAAACTCGCTCAATCAATTGGGATAGACAATGTTTTTATCAACAATATTCATCCCGATTGTCATATATCAATGACGAATATAGCGTCCACTAGATACTTAATCATTTATTTATAAAAACTCCATTTGCCAAAGCAGCGTTAAACTATGAAAAAGGTATTTTCTCAGAAGGCAAAAGTGTTACAAATGTAAATTTAATTTGACGTTTAAAAGACACAGGCTTCAATCAATCAATCAGCTGGAAACATCAATTAAATGATTGATACAAAATTTATTCCTTCAAGCACTTTTATTAAAATTGAATATGCTATTAATTAAAGCAAGTAGGTACATATTTATGGCATGATATTCAATTTATGCTGCCAAAGTGATGTCAGATATTTTTGACCACAACCAGAAGGGCAATTCCCATAATTTTATGTTCACAGTCTGATCTCAGTCTCAATCTGTCAAAAATATCTCCAATTTCCCTACATGTTTGATAAGTTTTAACATTAATTGTCGCTGATATGAGATTGCGACTAGATTTTGAACGTTTTTAATTGCGAGAATTGGGTGCAACTCTTCTGAATTTAACTGAGTAAGCAGATATAGGCATATGACGCAAGATATGTCCGTTAATATTGCATTGACACATATTTTTGAAGCCGATGTAGCATCCTATATTTTGGCGTCGCTTGTCTCGACAGATAGTTTAATTAGTGTTCCTTCGATGTAACATATTTGTGGTGCTGCCAGTTGCATAATACAAAATCACATATAGGTATTTGCCGTGGTAAGAGCAGTCGTAACCCAGTGGGAACGGCCGCTACTTACGTATTGTAGGTCGTAGGATCGAATCCAGAGTACAGGCCCTTTACTTTGTGTAAATTATTTCATTACCACTGCTCTCAAAACGGTGAAGGGAAACATCGTGAGGGAACTGGCATAGCCTAGAACCAAAAATTCGAAGACATGTGATATCTACCAACCCGCACTGGGCCCGCGTGGTGGATTACGGCCCACTCCCTCTCACAGAGAGGAGGCCTTTGTCCCAGTAGTGAGAGCGTTATAGGCTGATTATATTTGCCGTCATCTGTACAACAAATATTCATGAAAATCATGAAATCAGATACTATTGCTGAGTTGTCCATAGTAATATAAACTTATGCTTGTGATTGTACTTTGCCAACAATAATTATGCAAACCCCGTCATATGGCAGCTCGTGAAAATATGTCAGTTAAATGCATGCAATGAAAGCTTATGAAACATGGCCACGTTATGTGGATGAAAGCAGATTATAAATATGAAAGTTTGTTTAATTTTTTTAAAGAGATTTTGGCAAAGATTTTCTTTAAGGGGTGTCAAAAATATTGATAAATCTGTCTAAAACTTTAATATTATAATCCTTGTAGCAAATTAATACCACACTATTATTTTCCCACTGCAGGGCAAAAGTCTCTTCTCATATAGAAAAGGCACTAGTATTGATCACCACGCTTGCTCAAGACGGACATAGCTCATAGGAGCCATGAGTCTTTGGTCAATTGACTGAGTTTGAATAACTAAACTTTTTTTTATATTTTTTTTATTACTGAATGGGCCCGCTTTTGACCTCGATCACGCCTGATGGAAAGCGATGGATGAGGTCTATAAAGGAACGAGCGTGCCCAGAAGATGCCTGAGGCACTGGAACTCCCACGCATCGACGAAACACAGCAGGCTGCTTGACGCCGGACTCTGGTGTGGGGCGGTCGCAAACCAGGCGGGCGTTAGCCCTACCACCGCAAGGGAAGAATTGGCCAGTCAAATAAGGTGTTGGGTGTGACTGTCCAGGATGCGCCGGGCGCTCGGTTCAGTTGAGTAACTGGCGGAGCAAACTGCGCTACACGAGGAGGCTTCTTCATGCATCCAAAAAATGTTGACGGAATTAGAATAACTAAACGCTCTTTTTCTATTTTTCTTAGTCGTTATGGTCGTCAGAAGCCCGAAAGTCTGACAACCAGTCTTCTAAGGGGTATCGAAACCCAGTAACTGGGTTGTCGAGGTTAAAGGCAGGTCTCCACACAGCGACTGTCTATCTGGACAGACGGTCGCTCCATGTAAAATATATTAGATCGGAATAAATCGTATTTTTTATTGAGCTCTTCCCTTTTTTAGTTTTTATATACTTGTACAGTCGGCAGCACATCAAGCTACCCGAAACTGTTAAAAATTCCCAAGGAACTTTGGACCTTATGCAGTAGCAATAAAGTTGTAAATCTATTAAAGAAATCTGACAAATTGTAGTAGCTTTATGTGCTGGCGTCTGTTCATAATTTATATTTTTTAATGTCAGATTGTATATCTGTTATTGTACTGTAAGATTTGTTCAAATAAGAAAATACAAAACTTTAAAACTAATCGACGCCACAAAAACACACGAAAACTTCGCAAATCATTCATTACGACTATAGCTGGCATATTATAAGGTGGGTGGCAACTATAATTGTAACAAGCGATGCCTGTCCAACTCACGAGCATTAACGGCACAGGTGTAAGCTCAGACCTTTATTTTAGTACGTTCAAACTTATTAGTTGAAACGTTATCGTAGTTTGCTGACTGATGGCGCTACCGTCAAAGCGGCAACTTGAGAAATAAAGCCGCCTCACGTGGTAGGGTTTGCAAAAAAATTATAGATTATCTTTTTAATATTTTTTTGCTGGTCAAGTTTTGTAGCATCAAGGCATCGACGCGCGAATTCATGATCGTATATATTATATATTCATACATATATAATATATACGTGTGTCACTTTTGTTCGGAAAACCATAAGGCGGAACCGCAATCGCTCTCTTGGCATGACTACGCTTTCCGGTTTAACGCACAAAACGTGACATATGAATGCGATGATCGCTTTTGGCAAGTAAGCGGCTTTTTTTTTTCGCGGTGGAAATCCTCATGGACTCCTCCATCGTGGGGGTGACAAAGGGGCATGCCGGACTCTTACCGGCTAAAACCACCGCAGTATTCCACCTCTACCTATGGCCGGGAGTGCGGGATTCGCATAAGCATTCGCCGCTCCCCCGACAGGCCTCGGCCCGCTGTTCCTCAGCGGGTTCCACTTCCCAGCGGGTCCCACCTCAAGGTACTTCATATTATTAGTGCCTAATGTAGCGAAATAAAAGAAGGACACCACATACAACACGTACAATTTTTTAATAAAAATGGATCCCAAATTAAATATGAAATATAAAAAATCTTATATTATATTTTGCCTGTTACCTGTTCCGCAACTGTTTTATAATGTTAGAATTATACCCTAAAGAATTACTTACGTTTTCTTCCAATGTCTGTATTTATTATTTAATAATAATACCAGCATATTATTGTCCTACTATAGGGCAAAGGCTTCTTCTCATACAGTGAAAGCACGAGTATTGATCACCACGCAAAATCTATGCCTTATTTTAAAATATTTTACATTACAGTTTTTATGACAAAAAAGTTTGTAAAAATTATATCTTATCTATAACTTAAAAGTTATGACAAAGATTTTTTTTTATTGTTTAGTGTTATTCTTCTATTTATTATATGATGTACTAGTAGGTACGCTAATTGATAGTGCCGTACTTTCCTATAATTTAAATACATACGAGATCAATAATAATATTATGTCAACGACTCTGGGCTAAAGCTGTATATGTTTTTAGATGTTAAGCCATATTAAATAAAAAAAAAAATAACTTTAAGAGGTGCACAAAGCATAATTATCATAGAAAGGTAATTATTACATAATATATTATTAATGTTGCACAATTATATCACATTTATAGCACATTGACACGCTTAAAATACTTGAAAGCTTAGTTTATCTAACCTAAGTTTTAACTATTACCTAATTACTACATTTAATTTTATAAATGTGAGAACAAAATAAACTTAAACGGAAACAAAATGGTATCATAACGCCTCATCCATTCTATCGTAAGTAGTTAAAATTAATCACACATTATAAAACCATTAGACAGACTTTCATATAACTTGTTCATTAAAATAATTACACTGTTTTGAACTCAAATTACAAGAAATTAGTAATTCTAGGAGCCTTCTAAACAAGTGACCTTTCAATAATTTCAACATAATAAACATTCCTATAAAAATATACGTTTTTTTTTTTAAATGTTAATTAACATAAATATCGTTTATCCATATGTCCGTACGATAAAAAAAAAACAGAAAAAAAAAACGAAAAAAAATGGTTTGTTTTTTATTGTTTTGCAGTCGTTACGCGATAAGAGGTGAGTTCCAAACCGGACCGATTTCCTGCCGGCTTGCAGAACCGTTCATACAATAAACTTGCATCATTTACATTTAAAATTTCACCTTTAAAATGAATTTTATTGGATACTAGCTTCCGCCCGCGACTCCGTTTGAGTGGAAGTCGTAAGATTGTTTTATAAAAGCGGAAACAGACTTATAATACGTCACGTTACGCGACATCAATGAAGCTTATTCATTGGCCACATTTTTCGTCTCGTTGAGCTATTTTCGTCATTTGGCCAATAAGTAAGCGTGGGATGGCGTCGGGTGTTACAAGTGTGCAGCGGCCTTTATAAAATCCCTCGATCCTCGACCCACCGCGTCGCATCGCATCGCCCGCCCGCGCTGTTACTTCGTTTTCGCTTAGCGCTTGTTTTGGCTATTATTACCTACTTTTGCTTGGTGTGATGCTATAATATAATTTTCATCAAAAAATGGGCAATCAAAACCAAAAAAAAGAATTCAAATCCAACGAGCAGTTCCAGAGACACAAACCAAAAAACACACACATACACACTCAAACTCAAAAAAAATATATTTCAATTAAACCATTTACAGGCACTTTTGCATTGTCAAGGAGTCAGTCAGTCAGAAAATATGAAGCTAGTTGCCCATTCCAAAGCGTAGTTACCTATGGAGAAGAACGGGCAAGAAACTCCATGGACACTCTTTTAAATTATATTTTTACATAAATATTAGTTACATAATTAATGTTAAAATAATTATATCGACGGTTCCCCGGCTATTTAATCTAAGCGACATCTTTTGCGAAATTGAGTTATATACATAATTGGAATCAGCAATTGGTAAACACGTATTATTTTGCTGTAACTATCTAACTATGACAAAAACAAAACTGTGCAAATTGTTCCAATTCTGGTACAAAAACGGCCATAACTAACGTTTAATCGAATTTATTATCTAATTTAAGTAAAATTTAAAATATCATTAAGGGTAATAATGCAGTAATTAAGATAAGAAGTGCTAACAATTACCGTCCACTCACACTTTTCTATGCCACATTCGCTTTCTAAGTGTTTCCACGCAAACTTGCAATTATGTTTCGATTTCTGCGGCTAAACTTTAAGTTCTACTTAAGTGCTAATTATATTTTGTTAAAAAATACTTTAAAGCAATTTTTATGGTGTATTTCATGTTCTCTTTTGTTCTGTTAGTGCAGCCGTGAGGCACACACTCCTGCTAATTTCTTACATTGGACCTTTTATTTTTTACAAGCTACGCGCCGCGGTTTAACCCGCATAAGTGACGATTTCGTGGGAATATTGGGATAAAAAGTATCCTATGTCCTTTCCCGGGACTCAAACTATCTCTGTACCAAATTTCATCTAAATCGGTTCAGCGGTTTAAGCTTGAAGAGCTAACAGACAGACACACTTTCGTATTTATAGTATGGATTTGATATTTTATCTGTTTTTATGTGATATTTATCATAATCAGCCTACAATATTCCTACAATCACTAATGCATTTAAAGAAAAAAGTATCTTAAAGTTTATAATATTAGTAGCACTAACACCTGCGTAAGTAATTATTTAATTGCAAAAAAAGAAGAAAAGGAAAATTGCAAAATATTGCCGGAACATCCACACTTTAACGTTCACCAAAGCAATAAAAATAGAAACTCCAATTCGTTACTTTCATTCGTACAACAAGGAGCTACAATTCAACAAATACAAAACGATATAATAAAAAAACCCGTTGATCGATACTCGTATAAAACTGACATTGTAGAAAAGTCAACACGATTGCAATCACTCGAATAAAAACTGTCACAATACGAATATCTATACTAAAAAACGTCGTACGTCTGTCTGTCTGCTACGTTTTCTCGGCTAAACCTCTGGCCAGATATACATACCTATAGATATTTGAAGAAGAAGTTCTAAAGGCAGACAATCAGTCTTACCAAGGCGTATCGTGTTATTTTTAAAAGAGCAGCCGTAAAGTTCCTTGCTGGCTCTTCTCCATATAATAGGGAACAACTAATTTGAACCGTGCAAAATAGCTTCTGACGTTTCATAAGTACCCACGTAAAATAATAACAAAAAAACGAGTGTGCTTATGACCACACGACTGAAGTGAAACTTCAAACGTATTTGGCTATGAGAGGAAGAGAGAAAGAAAATGTGCGCACGCCATGGAGCACAACAACCAGTAAATGGTGTAAAAACCCAGTCGCATAAATACGTACATTCCCTACTCGCCAGATCACACGTTTCCGTAACGCATTCGCCAGTTTACTCCCCAAGTCAAGCGCGCCTAAAGAAGTTTCACTTCAAAAAACAACATACATCTACTGTCTTATTTTATTTTCGGTGCTTATAATTATTTAGTATGTAGATATATATTTAAGTATCTATAATTTTGGATATGTATTTATCTGTGTATCTATTTTATTGTATTGTATGCATAATATTTGCACCAACGACAGCCCCATTCTATGTCCAGGGAAATCACTGTCCATTCCAAGGTTGCCTGGAAGAGATCGCAGAAAGCGATAAGGCCGCCCATTGTATTTATTTTTATTTAGTGTTTATTTCATGTTATGTATTTTTGTGGTGTACAATAAAGTATGTTATTTCATGTTATGTATTTTTGTGGTGTACAATAAAGTATATATAAATAAATAAATAAATAAACATATTTTATTTCACATCACTGAAATGAAATATATATTTTTTTTTTAATTTTGCCGTATATATGGGGCATATAGGTCAGATAGGCAATTGCACCATGTAAATACTGGTATTCAGCTGTCTCCGGTTAGACTGGAAGTCGACCCAAACATGGTTCGAGAAACGCTAGTCAGATGATGAGCTTGAACCCTGGGAAATAAAATGGACACACGTTTTACAAAAACGTCAGCCCTTACTGGTAACGCCAAATCTAAATGCATTAAAAACAGCCCTCAAAAGTGATATGACGTCATGTTGAAGTTTGTAGGGCAAATCCCAAAATCCACGCGATCGACGTCGCGGCCAAAAGCTAGTCTGGCATAAACCGATCAGAATTAAAAGAATACAATATTAAATACGTCTTAGTTCTTACATTTAATAACGGTCGGTGATGATACCCATCTTAATCGGTGACGCATGCTTCCAAGAACGCATGCGTACGAGCACATGCGCACGCGATTCGAACGGTTTTTTTTCTGTACATTTTGAACTGCGCCGTGTGGAACTGAAGGGTCAAAGTCGTTTTGCTATTCCTGTTTAGGTCGCTGATGAATGACGTCTTAATAAGGAGCAAGATCTCTTCATGTGTCAGAATTGAAAAGTCAACAGAATTTTTGCTCTATGTAAGGAATTTATTTTGCGATAATAATTCTTCTTATAAGCCCTTTTGGCAGACATATTTAGGGTTGGCATTTGGTGTAAAAAAAATCAGCTATACACCGTGAAATTTTAGTCACCGTTTTCCTCTTAAGGGGTCATTGTACTCATCATTATGAACAACTTTTACTATGGGACCAAACCTGAAATCGTGAAATAAAAAAGCCAGCTGTTCCCTACATTTGGGAATTCCCATGTTCGCATAACTCGTCAAAATGTAGGGAACAGCTGATTTTTTTTCGCGATTTCATGTTTGGTCCCATAGTAAAAGTTGTTCATAAGGATGAGTACAACGACCCCCTTAAGAAGAAAACGGTGATTAAAATTTCACGGTTTATAATAGAATTTTATACGTCAATCTCCTATGATACATGCTTTCAGGAATGAACAACAGCTTCAAACCAGCGTTTTTAGGAAGGACGATGATACGGGCTTAAAACTTAACTTTTACGTAGGTCGCAGTGCACTACTGGATATAGTGGCTTCTCAGGCTGCGCCACAACACCAAGCAAGCTGAAGAGGCAGTAGGCTGGCTATTTTTGTCCAAGGACTGATGGCTGGTGGAGTAGCTGAGTCCTAGAGTCAAGATGAGACCGCGTACCGGCAAGCGTAGTGTGGTACGCCCCCCAGCTAGATGGACCGACGACCTTAAGAAGGTGGCTGGGCCAGACTGGAGTGCGGAAGGCGGAGGAAAGAGTAAATTATTATACCTACCTATTATATTAGTAGGTGCACAATACAGTAAGTAAAGGTTCGCGAGCATATTCGCAAGAAGCTGGCAGTATCATCACAACGGTAATATTTTCTCATTGTATGTCCTATTTCTTTCTAGTTAGTTAGTAAGTATATTCATATATTTATGTATATTTATCTGTGCTTATATTTATATGTAATTAGTTATATATTATATTCATAGTTTTAATAGGTTTACGCATATAGGTTTACGCTATTTAAAATATTTATTCCTCAATTTTCATGATTGCACCTACCACTGTTTGTCTCTGCATCACCCAAAGGTTGACTGGTAAAAAATGCCTATGGCATTAAGTCCGCCTCTGTACATTTATGTGCTTGAAGTATTAAATAAATAAATAATTAAGTACTTATTCCAAAAAATTGTAGCGCGGAAAGCCTCCGTTTTCACTAACAAGGTAACAACTAAATAAAAGCATGCTGTAGGATTTTGAACTTTCGACGCTGAGCTGACCGTCATAAGTCTCCAGTAAAATGAGCTAACTAAGGCCCCAACTAGTCACATCCTTGCCGTGTTGCTAATGAGTCAATAAACAGTAATTTTAAACAGACGAACATAGGTTTTAATGAGAAAAACGGTACTTACTTACAAGTTCGTGTTTGAAGACTTTATCCAGTATCGATGATCTTGAATATTCACGTACCTCCCGCGGAACAGAACTATAATATTATTCTGGAAAGATAAAACATTTTAGAGATCCTTAAAAATAGCAAATCTTTTAAAATGTTCACTTTGCCCGTAATGTGTCATACATACATATATTCTTCACTTGTGTTGGGACGAAACCTTAGTAAAATATCAACCAGCCAGAAGGGTAGTACAGTCAGCATCAAAAGTCGATTAACACTATCATTTTTAAATGTTATTAAATTGACAACAACTTTTTTCAATAAACTGTTTTTTAGCTTTTCACATAATAGACAAGAGTATATATATATTCTAAAAAAAATTCTTCTGCTGCAATTTTGGACAAATATTTTGCTCAATAACTAAGATTAAAAAAACTGAAGTGTTAATCAACTTTTGATGCTGACCGTACGTTTGTCATTGATCTAAATAAATGTTCTACATGATAGCCGGTGGAGCAGACGAGTCCCTGGAGTTGAAACCGCGTATCGGCAAGCGTAGCGTGGGGCGCCTCCCAGCTATGTAGATGGACCGACGATCTTAAGAAAGTGTCTGGGATGAACTGGATGCGGAAGGTGGAGGACAGGCTGCATGTTGTAGCGCAGCCTAGGGAAGGCCTATGTCCAACAGTGGACTGCGATAGGCTGAGTTGAGTTGATCGACTTCTTAAGAATTTTTGAACTAAAATTGTTTAGATTAGCGAGAAAGACATTAAAAGCTCAATATGTTTTCACCAAAGTTAGTCAAAAAGATTTAAGAAACTGGTTGTCTTTGCTTAGGAGTTCAAAGTGGGTATCCGACACACACTTGACCAGTTTTTTCTGTTACCAATCGAATCCATAGAAAGCGGCAGTAATTAATGGTTTAACTCGTAAAGCCTACTGTATTTATAATTATATAGCAGTTAAATGCAAAACGACAATAGTCTTGATGATAACGACCTTTTCAGCAATACTATTGTACTAAATTTAGTCCACATCCAAATTTATACCACCCATAAATCCATTTTAGTCCAAAGTTAGTAGGCTCTATATTAATAATGCATCACAAATTCCTAGCATAACTAATAAATAAAGGTACGTCGATAAAAATAAATTTAAAGCAATTAACAAAAGTCAGAATTAAACTTAGACTTTTTGTCTTTCAGTTTTAACACTTCAGAAACCCATTTAAATTGATAAAAGTGCAATTCAATTATCATTGAACTTTTAAATAAAATGTCTTTTGTCTTGTGTTATCTACATTCGTATGTTGGTTTTTATCAGTTTCTTTTTTCTGTTTTGTTATCGGTTTTAAGTCTCTTTAGCACCTTTGAGTTAAAAAGATGTTGCGCTTAAGGCGCGGTAAGAAGCAAAAAACGAACGAACAACAATAGCGCATCGCGGCAACAAATAAGGTTCAAAACAGCGATACTTTTTATGTTAATTGAATCTAGTGGCCACCAAAATAAAAGTAATTTTACAGTTTCAATTAAATTAAAACCCAAATGCACGGCTCAGTGAAATATTTTTTTGGGTATTTATTTACATTATCTTTATTATCATAAAATAAAATATGATAGTTTACGCTCAACATTTTGAGAGTTATGTAGCTCTATTGTAGGATTGTTTTATCGTAATATTATTTTATATTTATGAAAATTTTTGAATAAGTTCTTTCTTTAAACATTTGACAATTCACTCAATTATTTTTTGCCTTGTAGGTAATATATAAGCCCAACTGTGCGACAAAAAACAGCGTTTTACGGTGGCCTGCGTTTGGGCAGCGCCTTAACATTTGCCCTTTTCTATGTATTCTAGTAATTAGTAGCTAATCTGAGAATTAAAGGGACTTATCTTCATGTCTTACTGTGGAGAAATCAACTCGTAGACACCTTTCAAATGAAAGGCTTATCGTGAACAAGCACCTATAATATGCATTTCCTTTCTTTTGAACTTCGCAATTAGCGCAGACTGATATTATAAATACTTTTACTGTTCATTTATAATACCCGCGAAAAGAACGAACAACACTTGCATTGCAGAATATAAAAGCAAAATGGAGTATGTAATGACATGATGTTTATTTCTATAAGGGCCGACTTTACAATTTTATTCTTTATATTTTATCCGTGGATTAAAATTGACGTCCGGCAGTTCTAGTATTACTTATTCTAGGTTTACAAGTTTGGTGGAATTCGCCCGAAGTAGATTTATCCCCTCTAATAAACGTTGTATAGCGTCTGTATAGTTACACAACGCTTTGTCTTCTTCTTTCGAAAGTCAAATTACTGACGACTGAAAGAGAGAAATCGATGTGTAACTATTCATCTGATATAATACGTTTATTATTAAGGAGGTGAGACACTTTAACACTTTTTAGATGGCGCCGGCATTTTCTGGCTTACTGATCCCTAAGGAGAAATGCCGAAACAAACTTAGAGGTCGTGGTCTCTTTTAAAGTCCAAACATTATACCGGATGATTCTTTTTACCGGTTCCAAATTTTACAGGGTCTTCTACCTATGAATATTAACAACTTTCACTATGGGACCAACTCTGAAATCATGAAAAAAACAGCTGTTTAATACAAAAGTTCAATACTTACTTGACCAAAATGTATGAAACAGTAGATTTTTTTTTCGTGGGATGAGACAAGTCAAAGAAAAGGTGGATCGATCGAATAATCCTTAAATAACGACTGATTTAAATTAGCCAGCGAAAGTCCACAAATATGATGGGTATGGATATCTAAACTTGATGAAATATAAAAAAAAAACTGATTCTCTCAAGTCATACTTCAAGAAACTACGCTACATACAGTCGTTGACTACATTTTTTTTTAAATTATCCAATCGTTTTTTAGGGTTCTGTACCCAAATGGTAAAAACGGGACCCTATTACTAAGACTTCGCTGTCTGTCCGTCCATCCGTCTGTCTGTCACCAGGCTGTATCTCAAGAACCGCGATAGCTAGACAGTTGAAATTTTCACAAATTATGTACCTATTTCTGTTGCCGCTATAACAACACATACTAAAAACAAATAAAATAAATATTTATGGGGGGCTCCCATACAACAAACGCGATTTTTTTGCCCTTTTTTATATATACTGTACGGTGGTACGGAACCCTTCGTGTGCGAGTCCGACTCGCACTTGGCCGGTTTTTTTTACCATGTTTTAATATTGTTACTCATCATGTCTGCGGAGTTTCGCAAGCTAAATTATTATGGCCCTGTAGATAGGTGGAAGGAAATTACCTGCTTTCTCCTCCCACCGCTACCCTGGCCGGATAAGACCTTGCCGTACAGAAAAGGGTATAAATTCTTCAAAGTTAAGACGTTAATCTCCGAATGACATCAAATAACCCCTATTTACCGAAAAACCGTTACGTTCAAAACCGCCTCTTCCGTGTTTCGAAATTTAAAAATCGCAAATCGTTCGTATAATTTGTTCGCATTGTCAGCTTGCGTACGCGATCAGATAAAACATTGTTTTAAAAACGTCGCACATGGTTTTATTAATGAGATATTACGATTTATCAAGATTAATAAAGTGCCCTTTAATTGTTCTTGTGTTGATTTTGAAATTATATTGCTGCGTAATTCGGTGGGTAACATTTTTTGGTCTCATAACCGAAGTCGACGGTTGGTAACATTGTCAAGTCTTTTTTTTTTTTTGTAATTCGATTGTAAAATTAGTAATTATTTAAGGAGAGGCTCATGGCTAAATAATAACAGCCGCTAGGGTTGATCTTCAAGGTTAACCAACGCTTGCCGAGGTCGGGCCGTGGATGGGTGAACATCCATGACATAATGAGACCCCTACGTGCCCAGAAAGCACGTTAAACCGATGGTCCCGGCTGTCATTCTTAGATCTTTCACTGTCGCTACGAGTAGTCAGAAGCCCGAAGGGGTATCGTATTGCCCAGTAACTGGGTTATGGAGGTCAGATAAGTAGTCGCTTCATGAAAAATCCTAGTAGGTATTCAGCTGCATCCAGTTAGACTGGAAGCCTACCCAAATATAGTCGGTAAAAGGCTAGGCATCTGCCCAGCCTTCTCTGATAATATCGATAATTTGGGCAGTCACGTAATACGGTAATGTTTGAAACAAAAAAAAAGACGGGTTGCACTCCGGGAGTGCCGGCAGAAGTAAAAACTTGAATATTAACGTTGAAATAAATCAATTATTAATTGAATTAATATAACTCATTTTTTTTCACTATTTCTGCGTCACTTTTTTCATTAATAGATGCACTTTGTTCAATTTCCATATATTAAACACTTTATATACACGAATTTTACGAATACACAGCAGTGTGGCTACTACATAGACGGTCGAGCCATCAGCTGTCCATCCATCCATCCATCCACTTCCACTTCCACTTCCACTTCGACTTCCACTTCGACTTCGACTTCCACTTTGACTTCCACTTCGACTTCCACTTCGACTTCCACTTCGACTTCCACATCGACTTCCACTTCGACTTCCACTTCGACTTCCACTTCCACTTCGACTTCCACTTCCACTTCGACTTCCACTTCGACTTCCACTTCGACTTCCACTTCGACTTCCACTTCGACTTCCACTTCCACTTCCATCCATCCATCCATTGTGTCCGTGTGTCACTTCACTTCGGTTGGCGCCGCCGTAGAAAGAGAGGGGGGGGGAAATCTCTCCTGACGGTCACGTGTCCTGACGCGATGTCCTGACGCGAGTTTAACATTTTTTACCCATTACTAAAAGTGTACAACGCCGCTAAAGAAGTTTCCACTTCAAAAAAAACGTCTTCACGGCGACAACATCACTTGGGCTATATTTTCGGCCATTAGACCTTAGACTACCTAACGTTCAATTTATCCGCCACCCTAATTTCATAATACACTTCCAATGCCAATCTGGATTATTTTGAAGGATATTGCTAATCCATTGCTTCGTATGTTCGAAAATTTTGTCTGCTCAACAACATAAATAACGCAATGCATGTTGTTGAACTGTCAAAATTAAAGCCATTCCTACTCACTTACCTCGCCGATGGCGTAATTTGACTATTAATTGGTATTATTTTATATTTTTATACCAGAATAATAAAACTATTATCAGATACATGGTACTTATAATAACACTATAAAATTATACATCTACCTATTAATTAAAAAAACTATAAATATCTGTAGCAAATAATGGTATCTACTGCAAAGCAATTACTATTATGGCAATCGCTTGTACAGTAATAAAATGAGGGTTAATAAAATATAAAAATAATTATTAAGATTAGATTACTATTATTATAATGTCTTCGGTGTATTGCCGGCCAATCAGATAGACCGGTCAAGTTAGCTTCAAAAATAGAGGTAAGGGTACATTAGTTCGCATAAAGCTTCAAATTGGTATAAATGTTAGGAACACCATTACAAATAAATTGTCAAAAGTCTCCATCGAACCGATGTGTGCAAAAACAATTATTCAAGGTCAATTTTTATGAAAAAAACACAACTTGTTCAACTTTTTGGATCGCTATATCTCCGAAATGGTGTTTCTTAGGAAAAAAGTGTAAAAGCAATTTATCTAGATAATTGCATGATGAACAATTTTTACTTACCTATTTTTATGATAAAACTTACCGTTTAGCTGAAAAATGCGAAAAACCGATTTTTGCAATATATGACCTTGAATATTTTTTTTTTGCACACGTCGGATCGATGGGGACTTTTGACAATTTATTTTTAATGCTGTTCCCAACATTCATATCAATTTTCAGCTGTATGCGAATTAATGTAACCTTGAATGTCTATTTTGACCGGGCTAAGAAGGCTAAATTCCTTTATAGCAATCTAAACAGCGACAATAAATGTCAAAAACTTGTCAAAAATGTAGGTTAGAGTTTGACAGATTGACACAGAGATAAAAATGTGAGCGAGCGAGCGTTCTTAAAAATACGAAAATTGCCCTTCTGATTGTCAAAAGAAAATTATAAATAAGTAGGTACCTAAGTGCCATTTGATTTAAAAAAAAAACTTTGGATGGAATAATCTTTCATTTAATCAGGTGTGCTCAAAACATTGAAAAGATTAAAGAGTAATTTTTTACATTGTAACGCTACAATAATACTCGTATATTGTACTTTTTAAACTTCTTACTTCATAAAATATCATGAATTAACAACAAGATGATTAAACTAAATAGATAACATAAAAACCATAAACAAAAACATCTACACCGGGTAGAGAACCCACTAACCTTTTCCTGCGGTACCCAAAACCGTCCACACCAATTATACGATTCCTTTGTATCACCCGCTTCGAACATCAAAGGGGCCGCACTGAACGATTCTTCATACTCATTTACTAAAATTAAAGCACTATAGCCCGACCAACACATGTTGAGCCCTGACATTTCATATAAATTGAAATGGTCGAACAAAAAATGTTGACGGTTTCTGGAGCAGGGGTCTGACACTCTGGTGGGTCTACACCAGTGTTGTAAGATGTCAAATAGTCAAAGATTCACCGACTTATTATCTTATTAACAGTGTGTACATTTTTTTTATGAGAATTTAAATTGACCGTGTAATTTGTAGGTGTGTGCGTGTGTGTTCCTTAGTTGTAATTTTTCCATGTACATAGTTTGAAATGGAGTCGATTTGTTGTAACTGTTGAAAGCCCTTGGATCATGGATTTTATAACATGATTAAAGTATAACGTTATAAAATCCGTTGTTGTCGTCGTCGTTGTAATTTATAATGTGCTCACGGCTACCAAGTGAATTTTGGGCGTTAGGTATTTCTGACTTCTAATTCTTGTAAAAGAAAAATGATAGGTATGTTAGCAAATTGTATAATTCTAAAACATTATCTTTAGAAGGAAATACTGGATTTTTACAAACTAATACATTTTTTGGATAAATTGTCTATCAGTTCCGTTTGATACTCCTTAGTCCATCTTTACCATACTGAGATCTTGAATAAAGGACTTAACAAGAATAAATGAGTCTTTACCAACTTTGTTAATAAAGTATTTCAGATTCCCGGCATTTAGAAGCATATATCTAATATCAAAACTGTCCTATTATAACCCCTATTCATTTCAAGATTAAAGTAATTTATAACACTTTTTGAACGTCAAAATTAAATAACACAGTACCTACTCCAAATCGGGCGTGTAATGTCTGACATAATAACAAAAGTTCTAATGATCATATGACCTCTAATTTAATTTAGTATACTTTTGTTTAATATAACGATGAAATGATGTAATGAATTATTGATATAATTTCATTTTACCTAATTTTGTATGGTATAATGGACATTTTTTATAATGCACATTTCAACTAATATTCACTTAGTATAATATTCAGTTGCTATAATATTCAAAATCTATAAGTAACGATTAATACAATTTAGAAACGTCTACTTTGTTTTGTATATTTTTGCAAACCCTTCTTTGTGCTCTTCGTGCTTTAGCTGGGAAAGAAAGAAAGAAAGAAAAAGTATTTATTGCGATTCGTATAAAAAAAAAAATAGAAGTGGCGCAACAAACTCACCAGCAGTACACCTACTTGTTTAGACCCTCCTATCAACTATCAATTTGCATGAAAATTCTCAAAGTGCCGTTGTATTCCCCAGTCCATTGCGCAGACGCAAGATGTTTGCGATAACGTTCCACAATTAGTGTATGCAAACTCTGTAATTATATTCCTAGTATTGCATATGGTACTGCCAGTTTTTGTGTAGAGAAAATCTTGCGCACGTGCGCTGTTTTAGGGTTCTGTGGGTGTTTTTTGAAACTCTTTTGCTGGCCACCCAGGTATGTCGCTTGAGAACGTGACAAAATGAAAGTTAGAATTTTTGTTGTACATAGTAAGATCTTAAATTTTGTGATAGACTTGTCACCGCAGAATCAGTGCCGTAGCTGTATTTTTTTCTATTTGTCTCTGCTAGAAACTGCTGAGAAAATTATGATTTTGGACCATTTTTTGCAAGGGAATTATTCAACACATGCGAAAAAAATATTGTTATTCTTTTTCATAGTATTTAGATTTGCCTTGTGAAACGCCATTTTATGTAAACTACCTATAAATCATTATGTTGCCAACAAACTCCAAGAAATAGGTAGATTCTGCAATTTTAATAACTTTTTTTTTTCAAAATACTTAAATAAGAACGACAGAATATAATTAAGAGAGGATCACTAACCGACAAGAGAGTAACAAGGTCTCAAATTGAAATAAAATGAACAGTCTCGGGAAACAGAAAACCTCTAAGGTGCTCAACAAAGTCATACAGAACCCTCCAAATAAAAAACGTTACACTGAAACCAAGTAACCGTGTAAGTAGCGAGCATGCAGACGCCCGCGCCGTTGATCAAGCATGCGATTCAATCGTTTGGATATTTTTCACTGCGCCAGCGCTGCGTTAAAAACTAGCCCACACTCATTACTCGCAATAAAGTTTAACTAGTTATTGTTTTCTAATTGTAATTGAAAATACAAACGAACGCATTATTATGTACGGTTGTGGACTCAAATGTTTATGTAATAGATTTTGAAATGACTTTCTTCCCACTGCTGGAACACAGGCCTCCACTTTGTGAGAGGGAATGGACCGTAATCCACCAGGCGGGATCAGTGCGGGTTGGTAGATGTCACATGCCTTCGATTTTTTATGTTTTCGGACACCGGTTAATGCTGAATCGAATGCCACAAAGTAAAGTGAGCTCTTGGATTCGAACCCACGATCTACTACTACGACACGACCAACGTGGAGGCCGCGTATCGGCAAGCATTCGGATATCTATGGCAAGCATAGTGTGGGACGCCCCCACAGATATAGATAGACCTAGACAGCGAAAGTATCTGTATGAAAATCAAGCGTGCCATTTTTTGACTACCTACTATGACGTCACAAGCACTACTTAGTGATGGGAAAATCAAATCGATTCAAAGACGCCGCCGCGTGTGGCACCCGTCTTGTGCCACCCCCGAGGCCTAGCGCCAGCGCTCACGCTCACCCAGCAGCAGCTAGCAGTACTACAAGACAGAGCGTGAAAGTGGTGGCTTACGATTTTTGTACGTAAGCTGGACACCCGAAGTAGTTGCTCTTGCGTTATCTAGGTGTATCTGTGGACGCCCTCCAGCTAGATGGACAGATGACCTCAAAAAGGTGGCTGGGACAGACTGGATGCGGAAGGCGGAGGACAGGGTATTGTGGCGCAGCTTGGGAGAGGCCTTTGTCCAGTAGACTAAGAAAGGTTGAGTTGATTGGTTTACCTACGACACACGTGAGCATTGCTCTAATAAAAGAATGGTATACATTCACCCGTCACAAGTTAAAAGGTTACGATCGATTTCCCGTCGATCAACGTCAGCTGTTGAAAATGCACCATCTAGTATTCTAGCTGTGTTAAATGTTTACCGATGACATTGATCGAAAGGCTTGAATGCGTTCGAAAGAATTAAATTTTTGTTTTTGCTTACGATAGAACGTGAGCAGTGGTGGCCCAGTGGTATCAGCCGCGACTTACAAGTTGTAGGTCGTAGGTTCGAACCCCGACAGGCGCTTTACTTTGTGTAAATTATTTCATCACCACTGCTCTCAAAACGGTGAAGGAAAACATCGTGAGGAAACCGGCATGTCCTAGAACCAAAAATTCGAAGACATGTGACATCCACCAACCCGCGCTGGGCCCGCGTGGTGGATTACGGCCCACTCCCTCTCACAGAGAGGAGGCCTGTGTCCCAGCAGTGGGAACGTTATAGGCTGATTATGTATGTATGTATGTTACGATAGAAAACTTCAATTACTCGTACCTATGTGCCCAGTTGTTTCATGTAAAATACTGGTATTCAGCTGCATCCGCTTAAACTGGAAGTTGTCCTAAAGATAGTTGGGTAAAGGCTAGGCAGATGATCATGTGTCCGAATTCAAATTTATTTATTTGCATTTTTTTTTTTTTTTTTAATGACACTTAACTTTGCATAACACAGGTGTATGGGATGTTATAACATACTAATATACAGGGTCTCCCTGGAAGTATGGATCAAACCGAATCGGGGCGTGGGCAAGGTCATTTTCAAACTTTTTAACCCTGAGAATGTTGAGGAATTTTTTTACGGTTCAAATTTTAATTTTTTTTTCAAACACTTCGCATAGTGCTCAAAGTAAAAAATCATTAACAAAAGACTACCAGGGTTACTAAAAAAATTAAATTGGTAGGCCTGATAGTTTTTTTTTTTAATGATGGTTTACTCGATTGAAAAAAACAAAAATTTGTCATAACTTTTGAACCGTAAAAAAATCACCGACATTTTCAGGGTTAAAAAGTTTGGAAATACCCTTGCCCACGCCCCTTTTCGATTTGATCCATACTTTCAGGGACACCCTGTATAGAGGGGCTTGTGGGTGAGGAAAAATGTACACACGGGTCGATCAATCAGGTTAAGCTACGCTTGCCGCAGTTGATCGGTGGATGGGTGACCATCTTTAGGTACATACCAAGACCAAAATCAAAATTTGACAATAGATTTATTACTAAAAACTTTCATATAGACCGAGAGCTAGACACTAAATCGCAAAAATAATAATATCATCGTAATTTATTGCCATTGCTACCGCAAGACTGCCCTTTTCATGCATGGTTTTTTTTTATAGTTGCATGGTACAAATGATGATTTATATACCATAGCATGTTGTTGTTTATGTTACTTTACGGTCAAGTACTTAAAGGGCGTCAATGTTACTTTATTATTGTTAGGGTTGATCTTGTTGTTGGTATGAACCTGTTCTGTGAGAAATAATGTAACCGTCATTTATGTTTTTACTATATAGCTGTGCCCCGCGGATTCACCCGCATAAGATTCGATCCCGTGGGAATATCGGGATAAAAGTACTCTATGTGTTAATCCAGGGTGTCAGCTACCTTCATACCAAATTTTATCAAAATTGGTCCAGCCGTTTGAACCTGAAGAAGTAACAAACATACAAACACACTCACAAACTTTCGCCTTTATAATATTAGTGTGATGTGACTAGCTGCGCTCCGCGGTTTCACCCGCGTAAATGTCGATTCCGTGGGAATATCGGGATAAGAAGTAGCATATATGTTAATCCAGGGTATACGCTACCTCCATACAAAATTTTATCAAAATTGGTCCAGCCGTTTGTGCGTAAAGAAGTAACAAACATACAAACTCACTCACAAACTTTCGTCTTTATAATATTAGCGTGAAGGTCCGCAGCCTAATTGCGGAACGCCAAATCGTCAAATGATTCTGATCAGTTGGCTTCATTTCTATCACAATTGGCTTCATTTTACGATTTTCGAATTGCGAAACTCTAGTTTCTGCGCAGGGCCTTAACGTTCATAATTGGTTTCATAATAAACTAGAGTTTCGCAATTCGAAAATCGTAAAATGAAGCCAATTGTGACAGAAATGAAGCCAACTGATCAGAATCATTTGACGATTTGGCGTTCCGCAATTAGGCTGCAGGTTTCCTCACGATGTTTTCCTTCACCGATCTCAGTAATTTCCAAGATAAACTCTGAAATTATAATGAATTAATATGAAGAAGTCACGGCAGACCACGTAGAAGACGGCGGGACGAGCTGGATAGGTTCCGTCAAAACTGGAAGGAGGACGCGCAAGCTCGCGATAGATGGAAGGAGTGGAGGGAGGCCTTTGCCCAGGAGTGGGACAGCACAGGCTAGTAAAAAAAAAGTGAAATATGAACTAGCAGCGCCACGCGGTTTCACCCGCGTAAGTTACGATCCCGTGGGAATATCGGAATAAAAACTATCCTATGTCCTTTACCGGGACTCAAACTATCTCTGTACCAAATTTCATCGAAATCAGTTCAGCGGTTTAGGTTGAAAAGGTAACATACAGACAGACAGACAGAGTTACTTTCGAATTTATAATATTAGTATGGATTGAAAGTTACATTAGACCTTGCCCGGATTTAAACCCATTACCTCGTGCATGAAACCCAGAACATCATACTCAGCACAAGCACTTGCAAGCACTAGACCAACGAGCCACGCAATTCTTAAAAATACTAATGAATAAATACTTAGACAATAATTACCTAAAGAAGTTCTCGATAATACAGTAATGGCTTCTTCCTTAACGTCGTCTTCATTTGCTGATTATTAAGCCTCCCTAGTCTTAACAGTAATTACACAACAAAATTAGCCTATAATGTTCCCACTGCTGGGACATAGGCCTCCTCTCAGTGAGAGGGAGTGGGCTGTAATCCACGACGTGAGCCCAGTGCGAGTTGGTTGATGTCACGTCCTCGAATTCTTGGTTCTTGGACATGCCGATTTCCTCACGATGTTTTCCTTCAACGTTTTGATAGTAGTGGTGATGAAATAATTTACACAAAGTAAAGTGCCTGACTGGGTTCGAACCTACGACCTACTCGTAAGTCGCGGCCGTTTCCACTGGGCCCACTGCTCTTACACAGCCTTACTACTTAATTGATCTACCACCTCAGAAAAAGGTTGAAAGCATGATGATTTGAAGTCTGTTCGGTAGGTAATAAGGAAAACAAAAAACTTGCTTTTTCACCATGCAACCAGTGCAACTGTATGTGAAATTGGGTACATTTTTTAAATTGCCAATGATGATGATATTATTTGACATTAAAGCAATTCATATTTTGTGGACCATTTTACGAATCTTCATACAAAACTGTCAAACAGACGAATTGTGTGATATGAAATTGTACGCAAATAATATTATGAATTGTCAGTTTGTGACCATTTCACGACTTTTATTTTGATTCATAACATGATGATACCCTATTATGATTCTGCCAAAGTGGCCTTTTTAGGCCCCCTGTTTATGCTTAAAAAAAGGTTAAACTGTCACCTATAGGTACATATCGGTAGCACCCGTTACTCTTATAATACACATTCATTGATCACAAAAATGACGGTTATTTCAAAACAAAACTCAATCAAACGTAACATAACCATTAGCGATCATCCATTTCCTTAACAGACTCATTTAACATTAATTAACAAAATGCCTTAAGTTCTTCATAATTACAAACTCGTCCAATCCATCTTTCGTGTTATTATTAATATTATACAAGTTCGCAACGGAAGGACACATCACTGTTAACAAAGTATGTAAAAAATATATGAAAAAAAAAACAGGTTTTATCTAAAATCTAGATATGTGGATAATTACTAACACCCGTTCACGAGGTAACGTTCTCTGAATATTAAAAAAAAATATACACAGCGGCCGCCATTACAAGTATAACGATTATACACCGTTTGGCGAAAAAAGTTTGTGTTAAAAATTATACCTGAACACTTCCATACCATAAGCGTGTAAGCGACAATGAAAATTCAAACGGAAATTGGTCTTAGTACAAGGGAATTAGAATTTAATTTGTAATGCGCGGTTCAACCATTAGAATGCCCTAAAATTTATTACAGCGGACGCGTAGAAAAACATTAAGCCATCTGTAATTTGTATAGTACGAGAGACAGGGAGCTCCGATTGTTCGACTATAGAATTTTATACGATAGAGCGAGATAGCTAGAGTGCTGTTGATACTTTTCTAACAATGTTGCTGGTAGCCAATCCGGGAGCAGTTATGGGCGGGTCGGCTCCTGTGTTCAAATAGATTGATGAAAATTGGTTCCTTATGTTGGGTTCAGCAGGATTATAGAGATAAAAAACGTGTATTTTTTGGAACTGTATTTTGAAGACTTCTTCGAATTCGAATTTAGTATGGTTGTTCGAAATTAAAATTGGTTAAACGGTAAACAAGGGTAGACGATGGATATGTTCCTACAGGTTTCTGCTAAGTATTTATTATAGTAGGTATTTGGATGAAAGTATAAAGCCGAATTAAATAGGTAAATTGTTAGTTATACCTAGATGCTTTTTTATTTTTTATCACAATAAAAATCACAGCAATCAAGATCCTAATAGATAAAATTACTGTTATTTTAAGATCTATTATATTAATGAAGCAGTCCCTAAAATTGGTAATTAATCAGAATTATATTACGTTTGTTAAAATTGCTTCTATATGATCATTCAAATGACTTTGTATTGAGGCAACTCAGCAGTTGACGCTTACAGGCTAACTTTTTGATGATGATGTAAAATTAAAACCTAATTACAGTAGGTACCTACCTAGTATTTTTTTGCTGTGTAACCCGAGGCTTTAAGTAGATAGGTATCTACTTAAAGCCACGGGGGTGATGTCAATCTTTAGGTAGGCACCTAAAGATATTACTTTATTTTCAGTAAAAGAGCTTTGTTTGTTCACAGATTAGAAAAATAACATCAGTATTTACGTTTTTTTTTTTCAGAGTTCCAGTAAAGCAAACGAAAAAATGTCTGATTGGAACGAAATTCCTTTCGCTTCATATTATGTAAGTATTAAATAACAGGCTCAATGAAATAAAATAACAACTTTTGAGAGTGACAAAATGAAATAAAACCTTATAGTACAATATAGCAAAATAAAAAAAGCAAAATATGAAAACAAAACAGTAGTAGATACTTTTAGGTAGTACTAGATGCGCCCCGCGGTTTCACCCGCATAAGTTTCGATCCCGTGGGAATATCGGAATAAAAAGTAGCCTATATGTTAATCCAGGGTGTCAGCTACCTCCACACAAAATTTTATCAAAATTGGTTCAGCCATTTGAGCGTGAAGAAGTAACAAAAATATAAACACACACACTCATAAACTTTCGCCTTTGTAATATTACTGTGATAGTAAAATATGAAAGTGTCGAGACGTTCAAAATGTAAAAATTTTTTCGATCTAGCTCTGTGTGCAGAGTATAAAATGCTATAAGGAACTTCGTTCCAAAAGAAATACAGGAAGAATCACTTTCGCTTTTCCACGTGGTACCTAGGTAGGAAGAGTACAATTCCAACAGATCGCATATTCAAACAAAAACGAAGAAACATATTTTTTGTTGATTTTTGTAATTCATGTTTATCAGTTAAACCGTGGATCGCTTAAAACGGCTTGGTGAATTTTGATGAGACTTTCATTCATACATATTATCTTACAACCGAATCGGAAACATTGCTCTGCACGCAAGCCCAAAAGAAATTTGTAACGCTTAAAGAGAAATGTTTTAATACACATACGTGGAAATATGTCTGGAAGAGGGGTAAGAGGATTGTTACAAAAAGTTGGTACTTGGGATAATTTGAAAATGCTGTAACAAAAATGAAAGGATGATGATGTAGTAAAATAAATTTTCAGACACCAAGCTACATGGTCCTCAAAGATTATGTCCGGATTTTTTTTAATATACACATTGACATTTATGAATTTTATATATACAATGACATGAATATTTACTTTGTAAAGTATTTTTATTTTATTTAATTATTGTGAATGTGAGGACTATATGGGTCATTCCTTTTTTTTTTGTTGTCCTTCTTTGTTAGTTTTAATCATGATCTGGCAGTTTGAGTAATTTACGTGGCCTACCCAAATTTTCTTTCTTTGGTATTGTTCGTCGAATCGTTGAGCTACTCAAGTTCTGAGTTGAGCTGCACGATTTTTGACAAATGCGTGCACTGACTGGACGGGTCCGCTCAATCTGTGTGGTTCTTTCCTCAAAAGACCATTTCAGACACCAATCTACATGGCCTTCACATGATCTGACCAAGATTTTGTTCGGACTTTAAAAGAGACTGTGACCTCTGAGTTTGTTTCGGCCTTTCTTTTCAGAGTAGTCACATAGGAATCGCCGACCTCATCTAACTTACAAAAAATATGATTGACGTGTAAAGTGTTTGTGCAATCACAATCACTATCATTTATCAAATAAAATACTATAAATATATATAAAATACATCTATAAATTGTATATAAAATAATACTATAAAATATATTTCTTAACCGTCTCCGGACACAAGTAAGAAGAAGATGTACCTAAGTCCAACCTGGTAAAGTCTACCTACGGAATGGCAGTTAGGTGTGGTTGTGGAGCTATGTCACAAACCATGCTTCAGCTCCTATTAACCTCTGCGCTGCCGCCGGCGACGCCGTGGAGGTAGAAAAGTTTTGGGCCAACAAGACCTAAAATGCAGTCGTGCCAGCGACACGAAGAAGAGAAGGAGATAATTGTATATGCATATTATTATATAGGGTTATTGGAAAAACATTAACAACCTCTTAAGAGGTCATTGCACTCATCATTATGAACAACTTTTACTATGGGACCAACCCTGAAATTGCGAAAAAAAATCTGCTGTTCCCCATATTTTGACGAGTTATACGGGCATAAATTTATGAATTTTTTTTCGCGATTTCATGCCCATAGCCGTCAATATATTGCAAATAATTAGTAAAAACCGGCGTCAAAAACAGTAATAGTCACCCAAGCCGAAATCGGCCTGAGAATATATGTATTATCTATGGACACTGCGAATAAATTTTGAATTTTCGATAGTTATTCCCAATAAAAACTGCCAAACGAAAATTTTTAAATAAAAAAGGTAGGTTGAATCCGCCAAATTTGAAACCTAAGTATAACAAATGTAAAAGTCACAAGTGATACGTCAACGAAATTGTTCCTGATATTTTTCCGACCTCCATTGTAATAACATAACATCAGTTTTGCAACAAATTACAGCTATTAGGTGGCAGCAATAACTAAAATGAGGTAACTTTTAATAAATCTAGCGGCCATGATAAACATACCTATTAGGTTTTGTGAAATACACAGTTTTTGCATCGCATATGATGATACGTATCGATAAGTTGTGTGGGTCTCCGACTATTTACGTTGTAGGCAAAGTTTTAACCATAATGTCGAATTAAACAATAGATCAGAATGTAGTATTCTGAACTATTGTTTAATTAGACATTATTGTTTAATAAGACTTCCTGACCATATGACCTTGATATGGTCCTGACATATGGCACTGAAACGTGGTCGCTCACAATGGGCCTTATTAGAAGGCTGAAAGTCACTCAAAGGGCAATGGAGAGGGCTATGCTTGGAGTTTCCCTGCGGGATCGAATCAGAAATGAAGAGATCCGCAGGAGATCCAAGGTAACCGACATAGCCCGAAGAATTGCTAAACTTAAGTGGCAGTGGGCAGGGCACATTGCTCGCAGAACAGATGGCCGATGGGGCCGAAAGGTTCTGGAGTGGCGACCGCGTACCGGAAGGCGTAGCGTTGGAAGGCCTCCCACAAGGTGGACCGACGACCTTGTGAAGGCCGCAGGAACTCGTTAGATGCGAGAAGCACAAAACCGGTCGAAGTGGAGGTGCTTGGGGGAGGCCTATGTCCAGCAGTTGACGTCTTTCCGCTGAAATGATGATGATGAAGACTTCCTGACAGTTAAGCCAAGCGCATATTACAGCCGCAACAGGCCGCAGCAGCACAACGGACTTTCATACAAAAAAGTCCGGTGCTGCCAACCTGTACCGTGCGTTAGATAAAAGAGGTTTTTGTCAATGTGGTGCAGCGCCGTCCGCCCCTATCTGCTTTAGTATTTATTGACCAAAATGTTTTACTAGGAACAGCTAGGCATTTCAGATTTTGACAAATGGTAGGTAGGTATGTAAAACGAGCCGTCTGAAGTCCAAAAAAAAAATGACACAGTCATGAAGCATTCTTTCAATATACATTAATTTGATGTTGTAATTTACTGGAATAAAACAATGTTTACACCGACAGACAGACCGGCTCGGACAGACGGTTATAATTTTATTTCTATAACAGAAAACGAGTCAAAGAACTCAACTGCAGTTGAGCAGGACTCCTGCAAGCCACGGGTGGAGTAAGGCAGTGACCAAATGGCGTCCAATGACTGGAAGACGAAACGACGGCCGTCCGACAGCGAGATGGGCAGCCGATATTGTTACCATTGCGGGTACCTGGATGAGGCTTTTTTATTGCTGAATGGGCCCTCCCTTGACCTCGATCACGCTTGATAGAAAACGATAGAGAAAATAGAGGCATATGCTCGCAATGGGTGATGTCGAACTGTGGATAATGATACAAAGTTTATGATGCTATGTATTTAGTTTAAATATAAAACAATTAAAACTACTACGGTAAGAAGCCCATGAGGATGTTGTAAAATTAGAACAATCAATGAATGTATGGTACTATAATTCCACTTTGAATCACCAGTCACTATCGAAATTGTAACTACGTTATCTATGGGTCTTTGTTACCTGAAAATAAATTGTTTATTATTATTATAATACACAATCCCAAAACCACACTTTAACCGCAACACATAAATAAATAACAATTTAATATCCATTATAGTTGTGTAGCAATATTATTGTATACACATACAAACATACATACACACACATATGTAAGTACAATACAACACTATGAAACACCATACAAAGCCGATGGTAGTTTAGATTGCCGGTAATTGTTCCGACCTGGTTAAAAAAATACTACCTACCTACAACCTAGCTATGGGTTTACATAGAATCACATATTTACCTACCTTTTTTTTTTTTCGTGTGTAAATCCTCATGGATGTCCATCACCCTGGGGTGGGTGGAGGGGTCTGGCAGACTCTTACTGACTAAAACCACACGGTGTCCTGCTGCTACCTTTAGCCGGGGTGCTGGAGTGCTTGCGCATTTCGTCACGCTCCCCCGGCCAGGTGTTGGCCCGTTACCTACCTACTATTGTTTATGTATAATATATTTAATTTACCTACTTTATTATAAGTTTTTATTAGACAAACATTACAGGAATGTTACATGAAAAAATTACTGACAAAATAAACCGACCAACTCCTAAAAACTGACTTGCGTTAATAGGTATACCTATTTTTTATCAATATACAGCTTCCACCCGATAATCTCATTAGTGAATAAAGTATTTCTATTTATTTCATCATCATCTGCCTAGCCTTTTCCCTACTATGTAGGGGTCGGCTTCCAGTCTAACCAGATGCAGCTGAATACCAGTATTTTACATGGAGTGACTGCCTATCTGGCCTCTACAACCCAGTTACTGGGTAATACGATACCCCTTGGTAAGACTGGTTGTCAGACTGACGACCCGGTAACGACTATCAAAGATCCACGAATGACAGGCGGGACCAACGGCTTAACGTGCTTTCCGAGGCACGGAGGGGTGTTGGTGTGTCAAGATGGTCACCCATCCAAAAATAAATCATCACACTATTACATCACACTATCACATCACACTTCACACTAATATTATAAAGGCGAAAGTTTGTGTGTGTGTGCGTGTGTGTTTATATGTTCGTTACTTATTCACGCTCAAACGGCTGGACCAATTTTGATAAAATTTTGTATGGAGGTAGCTGACACCCTGGATAAATATATAGGCTACTTTTTACCCCGATATTCCCACAGGATCGATACTTATGCGGGTGAAACCACGAGGTGCACTAGTATCCACTATGAGGATTTCAATGAATTCAAAACCTTTGATCAACCCGTACAGCTGTTATTATTTAGTCACTTATAAACCCAAAACCCATTCACTCACTTCAATTCACTCACACGCGCACTCATTCTTCTCCAAACATTCAAAGAAATCGTTCCTGCTAAATTTAAAACAATAAATTCTCTGTTGGGTATAATTGCTGTAACAACATAGTTAAAGTTGTTGTTTGTGAAACTGGTCCCTAGAATCTAAAGGTCAGAGGAACTACACTGGTCTCTGAATGCCGGAAGACCGTCTTGAGAAGCTTGTAAAGGCTTATTATAATAATTGTTGTATTATTATATTGTTTGGGTAATTTGATTTGCCTACCTACCAGTAAGTCACAAAAAACTAATACCTACCTATTTAATTGGTACCTAATCAAACTTATAATCGGTTCTATTCTAAATGAGGGTGAGGATTTTTTTATTGTTTTTTGCATCAAACTGAGCGGTTTCATTTAGTTGCAGACGATTTATTCAGTAAAAATCCCTTCTTGAAATAATAAACATTGATCAGGCAGGGGTCATAGTTCTTGGTGACCAGTCCACTTTAACCACCCAAAACCATAGCACAACTTTTTATTTTTCCATATCCTGCAATAGTCCTACACCAACCGGGGGTTATCCTTCGGTGCACTTGCATAGTGCGTACAGGGATAATCGTCGGTTGGTGCCTATTAAAATTTCCTAAGGGGCCTCTGCGAGTTGGCTTCGGCCCCTCGTACGCCTTCCAAAGGACCGGGACGCAATGGTCCCGAGATATGCAAAATCAAAAAAAAAAAACCATCACATCACACTTCACACTAATAATTTATAAAGGCGAAAGTTTGTGAGGATGTTTGTTACTCTTTCACGCAAAAACTACTGAACGGATTTGGATGAAATTTGGCACACATATACTCGTAGATTATAACACTATGAGAGCAGTGGTATAATATGAGAGCAGTGGTGGCCAAGTGGTAACGGGCGCGACTTACGAGTTGTAGGTCGTAGGTTCGAACCCAGTCAGGCGCTTTACTTTGTGTAAATTATTTCATCACCACTGCTCTCAAAACGGTGAAGGAAAACATCGTGAGGAAACCGGCATGTCCTAGAACCAAAAATTCGAAGACATGTGACATCTGCCAACCCGCACTGGGCCTGCGTGGTGGATTACAGCCCACTCCCTCTCACCGAGAGGAGGCCTGTGTCCCAGCAGTGGGAACATTATAGGCTGAATATGATAGATTATAACCGAGATTGACACATATGATACTTTTTATACTGATACTCCCACGGGATCAAAACTTACGCGGGTGAAACCGCGGGGCGCTGCTAGTGATAGACAAAATTGACTAGCTAACAATTTGGTAGCGATGCTGACTGACCCATAACATACACTTCCGCCAAACGTTCCTTCATTTAAATAAAACCATTATTGTGTAGGCAATTTTAATACGTTTTCTCTACTGATTACAATCACGAAACGTTTTTCAAGTTATCCAACCTTTAACAAACTGACATCAGCAGCAAGAATCTAACAATAAAGTGGATGAAGTTACTGAATCAGCTGGCAAAGATCTTATAATTGATTTACAACAGCGGGCGTGTATGTAAATGCTAATTCTGAATAGACGAACACCTTCTAACAATGGAGTATGGGTTATGATAGCAAAAACTTGTACCTGCAATTACGGGGTCTGGTTTAAAAGTAACTTACCGCTACGTGGGGTTCCGTGGGGAAATCGGAGAGCCGCGGATTGGACGAACATTTTGATTTACTTGTTGGTCCCTGGATATTAACTGGTTATAGCAGAGTGGTTGTATGGGGATGTAAATACAGAGAAATTATAATATATGTTGCAGTCAAAACTCATAACCAGTCAAAAGTACTTTTAACTAGCAAAATCAGTCAAAATTACTTTTGACTGGAAGCTCTCGACAATAGTAGGTACTTTTGACTGAAATTATAGTCATAACTAGTTTTGCCCAATGGCGCTGGTTAAAAGTAGTTTTGACTAAGAGCTTTAGCCAAAATCACTTTTAACCACATAATGGCGCCGATTCCCTTGTTCAGAAACTAAACTAAATTTAAGTTCAGTGCATCGTTTTCTTTCTATTTCATTAAGAAAAGGACAGAAGATAAATATTAGTTTAGTCCTGTCAAATAAGTCAACGCCTGACGTAAATTGACGTATTTTTAGTAGGCAAGTTTTTAATCGCGTCTAAACTTGTCTATGGAGTATCTTATTTTGACAGGACTAAACTAATATTTATCTTCCGTCCTTTTCTTATTGAAATAGAAGAAAAAGATGCGCTGAACTTAAATTTAGTTTAGTTTGTAAACAAGGGAATCAGCGCCATTGTCAGTTAAAATCACTATTAACTACCGATTTTCAGACATAACTACTTTTGACCAACGTGTTCAGTTAAAATTACTTTTGCCTGATATTTTCAGTTAAAAGTATCTACTTTTGAAAGATTTACCCCCTTATTCATAATCCTATTTTATCTCTATTTTAGCTAAAATAGGTTTATAGAACGTTTGTCTTTATCTGTCACGTTGTCATTTCTGTGTGTAAGAAAGAGACAAACCCCATTTTAACTAAAATAGGTTTGATAAGTTTTATGAATAAGGGGGTAAGACTTTTGGCTGCAACATATATATTAAATTAACTGTCAAATTCAAACTCAAAGCATTTATTTAAGTTTAACCAATAACAGGCAATTTTGAATTCTCATGGGATCAGCTACAAAGATAAAGCTAGTTGCCCATCCCGAAGCGTAGTAGATTCCTATGGAGATGAATGAGCAAGAAACTCCACGAACACTAGCAAGTTATAGGTATGGTTCGTTTTTATTCCATTCTATTTAGGGTTGATTTTTCCCCTCACCAGATAACGTTTATTCGAGGAATAAAATTGTCGTTAACAGTTTTTGTATGAAATAACTGTCAAAATTTCAAAATTATCAGACGATTGAAAAATCAGCCCTTACAAACTCAAACTCAAAGCATTTATTTCAATTAAATCATGTACAGGCACTTTTGAATTGTCAAAATTAAATAGCCAGTCAGTTAGTCAGAAAGTTGAAGCTAGTTGCCCAGTAAAGTAGTGTAGTAGTAGTAGTAGGTAGTGCTAGTTGTACAGTTAATATAATTGGTTATAGCAGGGCAAATTGCTCGCAGAACAGATGGCCGATGGGGCCGAAAGGTTCTGGAATGGCGACCGTGTACCGGAAGGCGTAGCGTTGGAAGGCCTCCCACAAGGTGGACCGACGACCTTGTGAAGGCCGCAGGACCTCGTTGGATGCGAGAAGCACAGAACCGGTCGAAGTGGAGGTGCTTGGGGGAGGCCTATGTCCAGCAGTGGACGTCTTTCGGCTGAAATGATGATGTTGATGAGGCAAATTGATGACAGAGTGGGTGTCAGTTGGTTTAACAATTAATTTCCCTGGCTATACCTAAATAACATCTAAACCACAACTTAATCAGCCTAAAATATTCTCACTGCTGAGTCTTGAGCCTTCTCTATGTGATCAGTGTGATATTTCACAAAGAAAAGATCTGTCATGTGAAGATGCGGATTAATTATAGGATATGCCAGTTTGTTGACGACGACGTTTTTCAACGCTTTAGAATGAGAATCCAAAGTCTTGCACACTGGAGCCAGGATAATGGAGAGGTTCAAAGCTGCAGTGATAAAAAACAAGGAAAGGAGCATTTTAAATCTTTTTTGACCTTTACGTGTCCATTCTTGTAAAAACCAGACCAATGTAGCCTGAATTTACCTTCAGTTTACCTACTTTCAAATCTAACGAGCATCGCTGTTAGTTACCTTTAACGAAGTTGAAAATGCTAACGAGTTTGTAGTCTTCGTGATAACTAAAAGTAGGTAGTTACATTGCTATAATAATAATAATACCAAAATAATATTGTCGCTACGTCACTATGTGCTACCGACCGCTTCCGGGGGCCCATTATTGAGTGTGCAAGTCACCCCCTGCCATTTTATTCGTGTATATATAAAACATTGATCAGGCAGGGGTTCTTCCATAGTTCTTGGTAACCAGTCCACTTTAGCCACCCAAACCCATAGTCCAACTTTTTATTTTTCCATATCCTGCAATAGTCCTACACCAACCGGGGGTTGTCCTTGGGTGCACTTGCATAGTGCATACTTACAGGGATAATCGTCGGTTGGTGCCACATTTCATTGAAATTTCCTAAGGGGCCTCTGCGGGTTGGCTTCGGCCCCTCGGACGCCTTCCAAAGGACCGGGACCCCATGGTCCCGAGATGCTTAAAATCATACCAAGTTAATATTATCCCAATGCAGACATAGAAGGAGGAGAGCAGTGGTGGCCCAGTGGTATCAACCGCGACTTACGAGTTGTAGGTCGTAGGTTCGAACCCAGACAGGCGCTTTATTTTGTGTATATTATTTCATCACCACTGCTCTCAAAACGATGAAGGAAAACATCGTGAGGAAACCGGCATGTCCTAGAACCAAAAATTCGAAGACATGTGACATCTACCAACCCGCACTGGGCCCGCGTGGTGGATTACGGCCCACTCCCTCTCACAGAGAGGAGGCCTGTGTCCCAGCAGTGGGAACATTATAGGCTGATTATGTAGACATAGAAGGCACAAGCAATGATCACCATGGTTCCTCAAGACGGGTTGAAGAAAGGACTATGTAAAACACCGCAATGTCTTAGAACCAAAACTTCGAGGACATGTGACATCTCCTACAACATATTTTTTTTTCAACCTGATGGGCAATTCTCGTAATTTTAAGAACGTTCACAGTCTGATCTCAGTCTCAATCTGTCAAAAATACCTCTAATTTCCCTACATTTTGACAAGTTTTTGACATTTGTTTGTCGCCGAGGTGAGACTGCGACAAACAAACTAGACTCCCCCTCCACCCTCCTGCCCTTCCCCCTCTCTCCTCTGTCTCTCTCCTTCTTCTGACTAGATTTTGAACGTTTTAAATTACGAGAATTGGCCTTATACTGACCTGCAACATGCAAAAAACTTTAAAGAAAATTTTAATTTCGGTGCCTACCCTGGCAGTTTTGCCTTAACGGTTTATAATTATGTCAATCACCAGTGTTTTAATGCGCATTAAATATCTTGACAACATGCCATTGATGTGCAAATTAACAAAAACATCTGCCCTTATTACTAAGGTGGGTACTTATTATTATTTTGGCTTATTTTAATAAGCTTATTGTCTTGTGTTATCATATTTGTCACTTGCGGACATTGCGGAAGAAATTAAACTTATTTGTTTATTTTGTGTTTATTTCGTTTTTATTTTAATGAATTTAACTGCCTAACAGATTTCAGTGCCTATTATCTTTCATGGTATTTTGTATTTTTACTGCCTAACTATACTGTTATATCTATTTTATATGTCTCTCTAATAATGTCTTGTTCTGTAATATCTTGAATGTATGTATTTCATAAAATGACCATTTATAGGTATGCTCAAAAGATGATGTCTGCAATTCACAGAGTTAATGAAAGTAAAGTTAATTAATGAATTATCTTCATTAGCCTTTTTTTGTGAATTTTTCCCATGTTTTAATAATAATACTACTATTTAGGGCGGAGACAAGTCAACAAATCAAAGGTCATAAAAACTCTTTTACAAAAAAATAAAAAACAACCGACTTCAAAAATAACACTACAAAGTGATAAATAACTTTAATATCGGAAGTCGCTGTCGTTGGTGTCACATTTTCGTTTTTTGACACCGACTTCCGAAATTTTTTTTTTTTTTTTTAGTGTCTTTTTTTTTAAGTCAGTTGTCTTTTTTGTAAAAAAGTTTTTATTTTTCACTATTTAATTGGTACCGTACCCACAAAAAAATCAATTAACACTAGTGCATTGAAGAATTGAAGACACCGACTAGAAGAATCATCAAAAATCCGGAGATGCAGTACCTACATTTGCACAAAAAACAAAAATGCGGAACCAACGACACCGACTTCCGAAATTAAAGTTATTTATCACTTTGTATTGTTTTTTTTTTTTGAAGTCGGTTGTTTTTTTTTTTTTGAATAACTTAATTTAGACGACTGTATAACTATTGCATTCAACTTACATCTTATATACTTACGTTTGTTACATAGCAAACATACCACAAAGTGTTTTAACAACCCCGACAGTTTTTGTTATGTGTGTGGAGAATTAACATCTCAGCGTCGAAATCAGTGCTATTTAGACTATTTTGAATTTCCTGTAAGGAATCAAGATAAATCCTGGGTTCCACATAAATGTTGAGTAACGTGTGTGAGACTGCTTTAGGTTGCACTAAACAAGAACCCAGACATAGGTACCTACTCGTATGCCATTTGCTATAAGTACCAATGATTTGGACTGAACTAAAGGATCATGTAAAGTGATTGTTATTTTAACCTGACGTGCCAATTATTTTTCATTCACATATTATTGTTTGGTGGCCCTAGTACACTCAAAATTTGATGTAAGTTTTCATGTGACAAAAAAAAGTTAAAATTTTGCTAACCAGTGTTATTAATTACTAGCTGCGCCCCGCGGTTTCACTTGCGTAAGTGTCGATCCTGTGGGAATATCGGGATAAAAAGTATTCTATGTGTTAATCCTGGTTTTAAACTAAGTAGGTATCTGTATGCCAATTTTCATCCAAATCTGTTCAACGGTTTACGCGTGATTGAGTAACAAACATCCAAACATCTTCACAAACTTTCACTATTACTAGGATAATAGTAGGTACAGAGGCAGTACATCAAGCTACGCCAATCTGTCAAATTTTCCCAATTGAATATGAACCTTATTCATTTGTAGTAAAGTTGAAAATTTATCAAAGAAATTTGACAGATTGCGGTAGCTTGATGTGCAGGCGTCTGTACATTATCTAAATGATGAAATCCGCATCAAAATCCGTTGCGTATAGTTTAGAAGAATTCATGGCAGTCAGACAGACAGACAGAAACGACTTTAATCTAATTAAAGACGATAAGGTTCACATTTTGTATGCTCTAAGATTTAATTAACTAGATGGTATGAATAAAAATCGTCAAGTTTACAATCATAATTTATGTTTATTAAAAACAAATAAAGTTTTTTGACAACCGGAGTAGGTACTATTAAGCATTCTGTGCCACCAGTTATCATGTAGTCTGCAATCAATGTTACAAAATGCGTGTACCTACCTAGGTAATCAAGTAATGTTCTAAGTTGTAACAAATAACTTAAGACTTAAACGTAAAGTAACTAAAATATTCGGTACCAATGTGTACTGTAATTAGGTATCCCCGAAATATAAGCGATACGAAAATGTTTATTTCAGTGGAGTTTTATAATGGAATCAAGTATTTTGTGGTTCTAGGGAAGGAAGCATCCTTGAATGCTTTAAACCAAAAGGTTCGGGATTGTAAGCCAGGCGCCAAGTTTTCAGATTAATAATTAAATTAATAACGGTTACGGTTATAAAGAAATATACAGGCACGTCAATAAAATCCTCAATAAAATTAAAAACTACAAATTAATTACCGCGCCATCTATACTTAAAGTATCAAACAAAATTACCAACAATGCGAACTTGACATAAAGTAGTTACAATAAAATCCGCTAGATTCAAGGCACTTCATACAGTTCACGAACGTTTCGATAGATGTCACTGTTCAACTTTACAATAGTCCAGCACTTCATCAATAGGTGGCGTTGGTCTAAAATAATTAGAAAGCGGACACGCCCGCGGAGTAGTTCGATGGCATCTTTTGAAAGCATTTAATATATTGAAACGCAATATCCGGCGCTGGGATCGCTTTTTTGCTGAGACATAAGTCTATTTGCTCCTCAGTATGTTTTCTTACTGAAATAAAAAGTCAAATTATTATGTAGATGTAATGCACATCTCGCCAGTTAGTATCTAAAATGTGGGTGTTATATGTATAGGTACATAGGTATACTCTAACTAACCGTTCGGGGATTACAGGCGCAATGTTATGTTACGTGTTATGCGTAAAAAAAGTTGTACAAATGATGTCAAAAATTTACCGTTAAGTCGACGTCAAGCCGGAATCGGGTAATAGGTCAAGTCATAGGTAGTAGGTAGTTATCAGAAAAATATTTGGAATAAAAAAAATAAATTTGGAATGCTTATTAAATGCGCCAACTTTTAATGTTACTTGCCAAACTTGCATATTACATTTTTTTTTCAGTACCTACCTACAGTCAGTCAAAGTTTGTCAAAGTATTAATTTTGAATATTCGGTTGGGCAAAAAGTGACATTTAAATGCCAATAATTAAAAAAATACACAATTTAGATTTTTTTAAATATTTTTCTGATAACTATTATAACTTGGCCTATTACTCGATTCCGGCTTGACGTCGACTTACGGGACACCATGTACTTATACCTAGTATTGATCACCTTTCGGGCGATCTTGTAGTCAATAACTCAGTTGCATTGTATGTTACTTGGTTGCCCAATGTTGTCCTGAACATCAAACGTAACCGGTGCTACTCCATTCTTCCCCGCAATTTTAAGTTAACAAAAAAAAACCGTCTGCAAACGGCCTCTCAGGCGCTGATCAGTCAGATCCTTTCTAGCGTCAGTGATGAAGTTTGTCGGTAATGGAACAAAATGTATGCACAAATGATTTCCTATCGGCAAAAATGAAGAACTGCCAAAAAAAATCGTACCAAATTTAACGCTTTTAAGGGCTGAATTTAAAAATCCTTCCTTCAAGGTCAGTTTTCTTAAAAAAGGAACTCTCGCGCAAGATTTCATGCTTCTAGACCGAGCAATTTAGACTGTGCAGCGTGCATTGTCAGTTAGTGCAAGAAATAAATAAACTGTATCATTATGCTTACACTCCAAAGGCACCCTTTGCAGAGCGACGTCGATTCTATAAACGCCTTCTTTTGTCATTATACCAGACTTCATTAACACACAAAGAGCCCAATCCTTTACTAGTGATTCTTGGTCCTGAAATAATTAGAATGCCTTATAAAATACAAGTAACAATCAGTGGCGTGCATTGCGCAAATACACAAGATACTTCATAAAATACCATACGAAAATACACAAGATACTTCATAAAATATCGATACCTTAATCCGCAAACCAGCCAACTCCATTTTGCTATAGTTTACAGGAGACACTTAAAACTTTCTAGTTTTTATTTTGACTAAAAAACGACATCATAATATTTTTTTTGACAAAAATGGAGTTGGCTGGTTTGCGGATTAAGGTATCGATATGCGAAAAACAATAAGTGACCCTATAAAATTTGAGGGTTGCTCTCGATTTCTCTAAGATCCCATCATCAGATCCTAACTTGGTGACAGTGGGACCACCTCAGAACTATCTACTTTGGAACAAAAAAAGAATTTTGAAAATCCGTCGACAATTGGCGGAGTATTCGATGAACAAACATACAAAAAAAAAACATGCAAACAGCCGAACATAGTGCCTCCTCCTTTTTGTGAAGTCGGTTAAAACAGCCGAACATAGTACCTCCTCCTTTTTGTGAAGTCGGTAAAAATTAAAAATACGTACGTCTCACGCGTGACTATGACGTTCGACCTTCGCAATTTATCACCTTTAAGTAGGCATGCATACTCAAATAACCACGCTTTTGACCTCACTTTTTTTTCTGATTAGTGACTGCGTTTGTCTAGACCGGCCTAGTGTATACCTATTCTGAAAACCAATGCACGCCACTGGTAACAATATACACACAAATATTTGTTAAAGAAGGTTCTTTAACAAAAGTAGGGATATAAGGAACCGGGGAATATTTGTCCTAGGTAAACATGATCGATAACAACTTCGAGTGTAGAATCTTCGATCTTCATGAGAGTGAGTGTCACATGGATATGGGCATTTGATCAATAGCGCATGGATAAGGTCATGTTTAGATTATTATACGTGCTATTTATAATAGGGTGATACCCTAATGTTATTGCCCGTGCAAAAATTAAGACCCCGGGCTGCTATTGACAATTTTAACAGTAAAATTCAATAAGAACCTGCCGTAGGATCGAACTCAAACTATCGAAAATACGACCAATAGACCAGAAAGTCAGTCAAATAATTAGGTTGCTGTCCATTTTTTCGATAAACTAGCTAATACTTATCCAAGATAAATTAATTGATGACATTGGTGAAGGAAAACATCGCGAAGAAACCTGCCGATCTCCTCTGTAAAAATCTGACCCTGAGAACTTCGGTGAAGTGAGCTTGTAGTAAGCTGTCATTCCACTGGATGCCACTGATTGACACTGTTGACAATTCACTTCAAGCTCAACCAAAGGAGCGTCTCCCTGCAGGGTGTAACCTTCCGTAGTCCATTTGGAAGTCTCTGAACCGTGTCCGGACACAAGTGGGAAGATGTAATTCCAACCTGGTAAAGTGTAAAGTGTGATTGTGGAGCTATGTCACAAACCATTCTCCAACTCCTATCCTGCCCTATGTGTCCTTAAACATGCAGTCAAAGTGACCTCTGCGCTTTTTTTATGGATGGGAAATCATCAAATGACCCCTCCCGCTCTGGGTGGAGCGGAAGGGAGTGTCAGACTCTTCCTGAATAAAACCCATCCGTGTTCCTTCCTTAGCCCTTTATGTTCCGGGGTAGCGGTAACCCTTTCGGATAATCCCGCGCCCCCGGCAGGCTTCGGCCCTGGCAGGCCCCTTCCTTTATGCTGACGTCTCTTTGAGGCGCGCGTGGAACACGTACGCGTGATCCGGTACGGGCCTGGTCCTGATCGGACGGTGACCTCTGCGCTGCCTCTGACAACGCCGTGGAAGTGGCAACGTTTTGGGAAAACAAGATCAAAAATACAGTCGTGCCACGAAGAATAAGAAGAATATAAGTTTGAAATATCCATGCCGTCTTTAGCAAGCGTGGTGATCAATGCTAATGCTTTTCCTGTATAAGAAAGACCTTTACACTGCTCTCAAAACGGTGAAGGAAAATATCGTGAGGAAACCGGCCTGTCCTAGAACCAAAAACTTGAAGACATCGTGTCATCTACCAACCCGCACTGGGCCCGCGTGGTGGATTACGGCTTACTCCTTCTCACAGAGAGGAGGCCTGTGTCCCAGTATTGGGAACATTATAGGCTGATTATGATATGATAGAGTGAAACAAAACACAAACAGAATACTTTGCCATCACTCACTAACATATCGGATATATATTAAAACTGATTACATCCCGAGGACAGCCGAACACATCCGAAGCGGTGTCGGTTACGGTAACAGTGGCGCAAATTCAATGGTTTTTTCCCATCCCAAAAAATTCGCGACGCGCCTAAAGAAGTTTTCACTTCAATAATAGGCTGTATTTTTATAAACTAGCAAGGTATGTGCAATCTGGAGACCTCTTTACAGTCTCCCTAGAGAAGTAGAGATGTAAACAGGGGCTGCACAGAGGGGGCTCCGGATTGGTCTTTTGAGAGGTAACGGTGCCCCTTCCATGTGCAGATGGTGACCACCAGGGCGGTTTTAGTGAGGTAAAAATCCCACACTCCCTAGTTTTATCCCCGAAGACCGGGCGCCTTTTGAAGGATTACCCAGAAACAAAAAAAAAAAAAAAAAAGAAATGATGTACTCTGGGTATCCACCACTTTCGATGTTTCATTCCAACGATGACTTCGGAATTAACTCTTGTTTCTTCTATGCATTCCATCTGATATCTTATCACTAATGTTTGTGGGCTTATCGTAGTGACCTGGAAATAAAAAAAAAAACTAATTATAGGTATGTACCACAGATATAGATATACCTAGATAACGCAAGTATCACGAACTGTATGAAAACTAAGCGTGCCACTTTTTGACTACCTACTATGACGACACAAGCTCGCGCTCTCTCGCTCACGCTCACCCAGCCAGCGGTACGCAGGACTGAGCGCGAAAGTGGCGGCTTATGATTTTCGATCGTAAACTGGTGTGATTTTTGGCACGCGAAGTAGGTGCTCTTGCGTTATCTAGATGTATCTATATTGTTTTAATTTTGATCCTGTGGTCGGTGTCCCGGAAAACTTATGCGGGTGAAACCGCAGGGCGCTGCTAGTACTATACAGGATCCCATTAAAATAGATGGGCAAATTTTAACACAGCGCTCAGTACGTCTAACCAAGTATATCCAAGTAAAAAAGAACACTGATTAAAGTGATTTTATTTTGACTTAAAATAATAATTTGCCAGCACATTAGTGTATTTTCGTTAGCTGATTATTTTTCTTGTAAGTATCTAGTGCGTTTTTCTTCTATTTTTTTACCATCGTCCCATTCTCCTTTAATATTATTTTTGTAAATTCCCGTTCGTCTCACGACGGGGACCTCTCGCCATAAAACGTAAATGTTTGGCAAGTTTAGAATTAAGTAGGCAACATCTCTGCAATAATTATCATTAGATATAAAAACAAAAAAAAAAGTCGGTGGGACGAACGGGAAATCATGAAAATAATTAATAAATTATTCCCGTTCGTCCCATCAATAAAATTAGTGGGACGATCGGGAAAAAAAATAATGAATTCCCGTTCGTCCCACGACGGGGACGAAGTCGGTGGGACGAACGGGAATACACCCTTATTTTGGTGGTCTGAATGATTTCTAAACGTTTGTCCATCTATTTTAATGGGACCTCAATATACTATACTACGCCGCGGTTTCACCCGCATAAGTTTCGATCCCGTGGGAATATCGGGATAAAAACTATTCTATGTCCATTCCCGGGACTCAAACTATCTCTATACAAAATTTCATCTAAATCGGTTCAGTGGTTTAGGCGTAAAAAGGTAACATACAGATAGACAGACAGAGTTACTTTCGAATTCATAATATTATTATGAATAGTATGGATGGATATAGTATATCTATAGATAGTTTGAGTCCCGGGAAAGGATATAGGATAGTTTTTATTCCAATATTCCCACGGGAAACTCATGCGGGTGAAACCGCGGGGCGCTGCTAGTTAAAAGATAAATGATTTTATTTCTGCAAGTAGGTTTGCACAAACACGTCAATCATATTTTAAAAACTAGATGAGATCGGCGTTTCCTATCTGACTACTCTGAGAAGAAAGGCCGACACAAACTCAGAGGTATCAGTATTATAATTTTGTCATCAAAAAACAAAAAACAGCCTAGTGCGAGTCGGACATGAAGGGTTCCGTACCACCGTACAATATTTAACGCTACATATATAAGAAAATCACGTTTGTTGTATATGGGAGCCCCTTAATTTATTTTATTTTAATTATTTATTTTTAAAGTGAATATACAACTTCTGTAAATATTTCAAGCGTCTACCTGTTGCCGTTATTAATATCGATCAAAAAACGGCAAAAAAATCACGTCTGTTGTATGGGAGCCCCCCTTAAATATTTATTCTATTCTGTTTTTAGTATTTGTTGCCGCTATAGGCAACAAAAATAGGTACATCATCTGTGAAAATTTCAACTGTCTAGTTATCACGGTTTATGAGATACAGTCTGGTGACAGACAGACAGACGGACAGTGGAGTCTTAGTAATAGAGTCCCGTTTTCATCCTTTGGGTACGGAACCCTAAAAAGCAAAAAAAAAAGCTGATAAGTTTATTACAACACTTCAAGAAAATGACTACAGATAGTGTCATCCACGACAGATAATATAATACTAAATCCACGAAGACGCGCCCCACTCTTACTTTTAATCACATACAGAAGAAGCACGGTCTAATTGGAAGAAGTGTGCAACATTCCGCTAGTATTTTAAACACAATTTTTTTTTAGGCATGGCATCTCGCAGTTCAACCAATGAGGTGGTTGTCTGCTTAACCGGGCTTGCCTATGAAAACCAGGACTTAAAAACTTAAAAACTAAGCGACTACACGCTAAGGGCACCCCCTGTGGGGTTCGGACCTCGGCTAAGGGCGTCGCGGCTGCAGGGGCTGCCTTGACGCCGAGGAATCAGCCGCCCACGTCATCCTGGAATGTAAGGCTGTGGCTTCTCAACGTGAAGAAATTCTCGGAACAGTGAGGTTGCTCCGTGAAGCCTGCGAAGCTTCCAGGAAGCTTCTGTGCTTCTGGATGGAGCTAGGCTGGCTTTGTTAGCCAGAATCCCCACGCACAACGGACCAAATGGGAGTCTAAGTGCGGAAAAGGGAGCTCCATCATCATCATCATCAAGGGCGTCTGGGAGAGGGCAGCAAGGTACAGGCTGGATCGGTATTATTTGGGGATAAAATTAAAACTACTGGCTCAGCGGCACGGGCTGGCTCGAGCAAGAGTCGGGCGGACATGGTACGGGGCGACGCGACGGGCCTCGACGGCGAGGACGGAAGGATGGATATCGGGACTTGCACTTCCTGAGAGACTAAAACACTAGCGGAATGTTGCATATTTATACTGTAAGCGATTAGGAAGAAGAGTGGGGCGCGTCTTCGTGGATGACATTAACTGCACAGTGTACACGTAATATTATATTATTTTTTTATATATTAACAAACACAATTAATTACCTCCGCCATCGTATTCTCCGCCTTCAAATTGAAACTAATTGGCAGACTAGCCAATAAAATTGCAATCCAAATCATCTTTATGAAGATCACAAAACCACTAACTGCATAACCAGAAATAATACAAATGATAGACCATTTTCCACCAAGCCCTTTTTATAGCATACTTTGAATAATAACAATGTTACTAAGACCAAAATATTATCATAGATACTACTAAGAACTTGTTTAGACGAAGAATTTGGCGCACCAACGCTATCGGAAATGTTTGAGAATATTTTTTTAATATGGCTATAGCTGACTTTTTTTTTGTTAGCCTATTCTGTCCCACAGCTGGGCAAAGGCCTCCCCCAAATCCTTCCAGGAACTCTTTTTGCACGCCGCCTTGATTTTATTTCAACTCTTATCATGTTGTAACCATCTAACACCCTCTAACTGTAATCAAAGTCAAAGTCAAAGCATTTATTTCAAACTAGCTGCACCCCGCGGTTTTACCCGCATAAGTGTCGATCCCGTGGGAATATCGGGATAAAAACTATCCTATGTCCTTTTCCGGGACTCCAACTATCTCTATACCAAATTTCATCTAAATCGGTTCAGTGGTTTTGGCGTGAAGAAGTAACACACATATAAACACACACACACACACACACTCACAAACTTTCGCCTTTATAATATTAGTGTGATAGTGTGATAGGCACATAAAAGGCACTTTTGAACGTCAAAAATTACCTTAAAATAGAATTGATTCTAGTCGCCCCTTCCAAAAGGTAGTTTTCGTATGGAGAAGAATGGGCAAGAAACTCCACCGTTACTCTTTTAAAATGTTTTACAATATTTTGCATGGGTACATTATTATATAATAATATGTGAGGACGATGCACCTAAAATAAAATTACTATACTTACCACAATAGGTAAAAGAATTAAAAACGAAACCATGACATATAAATTAATTATCTGATAGATACATGGTCCTCACATATTTACAAACATGGTACAAGCAAACGATTTTAATTTAAAAAAAAATGTACAAGTAATAAGTCAGGGTGTAAGTAATGAAAAAAAAAAAAATCAATGTAAAAAAAAAGAATAAAATTTTACAATTAATGTAATCATTAGTATTGTAATATTGCACTCCATAGCCACAAGATACAAGCGATGCTTAGTTTATGGATCACTGAATCCGTCACATTGTATTTTTACTTTTTGATGAATAATCTTAGCTATTATTAAACTTTTATGATTTTACATATCTCGGGACCAAGGGGTCCCGGTTCTTTGGAAGGCGCACGAGGGGCCGAAGCCAACTCGCAGAGGCCCCTTATGAAATTTTAATGAAATGCGGCACCAACCGACGATAATCCTTGTATGCACTATGAAGTGCACCCATTTTTTTTTTGTTTCCGGGGTGGAAAATCCTCCTGGATGTCTGCCGCCCTGGAGCGGGCGGCGGGGTCTGTCAGACTCTTACTGCCTAAAAACCACCCCGGTGTTCCATCTCACACCTACGCCGAGGGTCGCGGGAACGTACGATCCTTCCGCAACCCCCGGCTGGTGCCGGCCCGCCACCGCGGGCCTCCTCGGGTGAAGTGTACCCAAGGATAACCCCCGGTTAGTGTAGGACTATTGCAGGATCCCCCCGTGAGTGATCGTGAGAGAAGAGAGTGCTTGCTCAGCGACGCTCGCTTGGCGGGCAGAACTCTCGCTGAGAGACTCACATGATCTGCCTAGCCTTTTCCCAACTATGTTGGGGTCGGCTTGCAGTCTATCCGGGTACAGCTGAATAACAGTATTTTACATGCAGCGCCTGCATATCTGACCTCCACAACCCAGTTACTGGGTAATACGATACCACTTGGCAAGACTGGTTGTCAGAATTTCGGGTTTCTGACTTACCCGTAACGATTGTCAAAGTTCCATGAATGACAGCCGGGACCAACGGCTTAACGTGCTTTCCGAGGCACGGAGGGGTGTCGGTATGTAAAAATAGTCACCCATCCACAGACTAACCGCGTTAAGCGTAGCTTAACCTGATCGATCGACCTGTGCGGCTGTTATTATTTAGCCACAGGCCCCTCTCCCCCTCGCTAAGAGACTCACGTTTGGTGCATATGCATAGCAGAGAGTGACAACTCGCTGGTCATTGCTCGCCAACTCGTTTTTACAGGCGCTAAATGTAGATCTGGCACTTAAAGAGATGTCTTAGGATTTATAAACACGTAAAGATCCGTTCGTGAGGAAACCGGCATGTTCTAGAACCAAAAATTCGAAGACATGTGACATCTGCCAACCCGCACTGGGCTCGCGTGGTGGATTTCGGCCCATTCCGTCTCACCGAGAGGAGGTCTGTGTCCCAGCAGTGGGAACATTATAGGCTGATTATGTAAAGATCGCGAAAAAAAAAATGAAATATAAAGTTAATCTGTACAAAAACCGCTCCATCTGCCCAAGATCTTATAGAACAGTTAACCTTGAATATGATAGTTAAATATTATTTTATTAACATACTAGCTGCGTCCCGCGGTTTCACCCGCATAAGTTTCGATCCCGTGAGAATATCGGGATAAAAACTATCCTATGTCCTTTTCTCGGGACTCAAACTATCTCTATACCAAATTTCATCTAAATCGGTTCAGTGGTTTAGGCGTGAAAAGGTAACATACAGACAAACAAACAGTTACTTTTGAATTTATAATATTACTAGCTGCGCCCCGCGGTTTCACCCGCAGAAGTGTCGATCCCGTGGGAATATCTGGATAAGAACTATCCTATGTCCTTTTCCCGGGACTCAAACTATCTCTATACCAAATTTCATCTAAATCGGTTCAGTGGTTTAGGCGTGAAAAGGTACAGACAGACAGACAGAAGTACTTTTGAATTGATAATATTATATGTAAGTATAAGTATGGATTAGTTATTCAAAACACCGATGGAATTGAATAAATAGATTTTATGTGTCCTATTGAATGAGACGGATGTGTAACATCCTCTGTTATCTTTTGATTGTCTACTGCATCTCGAATGGTATTGTAACGTAATATTATTAAGTCTTGAATAGTCTTGTCCCATATGATGTTCCCACTGCTGGGACACATGCCTCCACTCTTCAAGAGGGAGGATAGAGGAGAGAGGGGAGGGGGAGAGGGAGGGAGTGGGCTGTAATCCACCTCGCGGGCCCAGTGCTGGTTGGTAGATGTTACATGACTTCGAATTTTCTGTTCTAGGACATGCCGGTTTCCTCACGATGTTTTCCTTCACCATTTTGAGAGCAGTGGTGATAACATTAGTTACACAAAGTAAAGCGCCTGCCTTTTTTTTATTTATTTTTTTATGGATGGGAAATTATCAAATGACCCCTCCCTCTCTAGGTGGAGCGGAAAGGAGTGTCAGACTCTTACTGACTAAAACCCATGCTTGTTCCTTCCTTTGCCCTTTATGTTCCGGGGTAGCGGTAACCCTTTCGGACAATCCCGCACCCCCGGCAGGCAATGTGCCTGCCTGGGTTCGAAACCACGATCTATTTTTCGTAAATTATGGCCGTTACCACTGGGCCACCGCTGCTCCAAAGGTATCTTGTTAATTGTGTCTCATGGCTTTGAATAAGCCACCATCTTTATTGTTACGGGTATCGTTTGACGACAAAATGATGTCAAGACTGTTGCATTAAAGTTCACTACCTGGGCTCAGCACCCTAATTGCGTAACACACTATCAATCGGAATCTGAATAATTTTGAAGCAAATTGCTAATCCATTGCTTCATAACTTCGAAAAAGTTGTCTGCTCAACACGTGAATAACGCAATGAATGTTGTTGAACTGTCAAAATGAAACCGATTCGGACTGATAATGTGTTACGCAATAGCCCCGCAGGACCTAGGACGAATTGAAGGCATATTTCTTTTTTCTTAAAGTATCCTCAATCTTGTTTATCATTGTTACATATTTTTCAAACATAAGGCTGTCTGAGAGAGATTTTTGAGACACTAATTGCGATTAGACTGATCATTCGAACATTTCGTTATTTGTTTGGTTGGTTTTGGCGTACAATTTAGAATCATACGCCACCTCTCCGATTGGTGGCCACCCATTTTCGATTGAAAACTATCTTAGAAAGAACTCACAAACGTTTAGGGTAAGTTTTTGCAATATCCATGGCATTTTAATAGATAGTATATGGTTAGTCGCTCCATGAAAAATACTGGTATTCAGCTGCATCTGGTTAGACTGGACGCCAACCCCAACATAGTTGAGAAAAGGCTAGGCAGATTGATTGTCATTTTGGGATGGCACTGCAGCGCCAAAACCGAATTAATTGGGTCTGATCACCCAGTCGGGGGTGCGGCGAATGTACAAGTATCTCCAGGGCCCCCTACTCATAGTACTAGAAGGAACAGTGGGGTTTAGTTGGTAGGAGTCCGACATAACCCTCTGTTCTTTCCAGATGGAGGCCCGGAGGGTATCCATGAGGATTTCCCAACGGAAAAAAAAGTGTCTGATCACAAACGTCAGGAGGAAAATGGAGGAGCTGCTTATACAGTTTGACCAGCTATAGGATGATGATGACGTGGAAAGGAAGAAACCTGCAATTAGGTACAGTATAGTACTAAATAAAATTCCACAATTTCAAATGTATTTCTTTTATTGATGATTTAATAAATTCGTAAAGGCAGTTTTTACAAATAAGTCAACTTCTAACTTCCCTGTATTCCGAATTATTCCTAACCAGTGCTTTTTACTAAATTACTTTTTACAATTTATTTTTTTATTATGAGGGTAGGAAGAAAAAGATTTAAAATGAGACATCTATCTGCGTTGTAATACAATTTTGTCAGTTGCAATTTGAGCGTAGCAGAGTGAAGACGTCATTGAGCGATCTAATTCCATATTCAAATGTAATGAAAAGTCCGTTTAAAAGTTATGGCTGTAACAGAAAATTCTTAGGAAGAATCCAAATGCTGATGGTGTTCTGCAATTACAAAAAAATCGCGTGCTTGGGATCTTTTTCATGGTAACACTTTACGTAGTTCCAGGCAGTCTGGTGAGGTGTGTTGCCCTTGTTGGCCAGGCACGCGTCGATCAGCTTCTCGACCGTGGGTTTGTCAGCTAGAAAGAAGAAAGAAATGTAACAAACTAACAAATGAAATGCACAAAATACGAATACGGATTGACTCGTCACGATAGTTACTGAAATAAATGTTTTATGCTAAATTATATTCGAACGCAAAGTGAATTGTTACTGAATAAATAAATTGAAATATTTCGATTAGATTAGATTCCAATTTTTTCTAAATGGACTCGGCCCAGAATTTGGCTACTTTTTTGGCCCTATGACCAGCGTCCATCAGTTCTTGTAACGTGCAGCTGACAGGACACGCAGGACACGATATTAAGTGTCCCATCTTTTGTGGAACAGCACCACATTTACACTCCAAGGCGGAGTCGTCCATGAATCTCCACCTGAACAGGTTTTCCTTGCTTCGGCCTACCTGGGCCCGGAGTCTGTTTAAAGACTTCCAGGTTACCCAAGGTAACTCCTGTCCAACATCTATGTGTTCAATATTAAGGATCACAATACTGTAAAAAGGTCATAACACCAGTAACACGACTTACTGTCATTATAACATCGGGGGCAGACTTGTGAACCGTCCCTAATTTGCCGGTCTTGGCGATAGCCGAATTGGTAGCAGTAACTACACCAGGGTACTCCAACCAATTCAGCTGTGTGTAAGTCATATTTTCTTATATTGTGATACTCTAAACTAACCTATTGCCCAAAAGTTTAGGTGCATGAGTTTGAAGAGTCATACCTGCATTAGGAACCTTGGCCAGAGCAACGTCCTTCTTGAACTTGCCGTCCTTGGTCATCAGCTCCGACTTCATCATCATGCAGAGGGCATACTTCTTCAGGGCTTCGTTGTCAGTCTGAAATTATATTGCTTGCTTTAGTTATTTACATGCTTTACATCGGGAGGGAAGTACTACTTTTTAGCTCATGTTGTAATTGTAAAAAAAAACAACCAACTTCAAAAAAAAAAAAACTACAAAGTGATAAATAACTTTAATTTCGGAAGTCGGTGTCGTTGGGTTCGCATTTTCGTTGTTTGAAACCGACTTCAAAAGCAGCCTGCTGTGTTTCGTCGATGCGTGGGAGTTTCAGTGCCTTGAGCATCTTCTGGGCACGCTCGTTCCATTATAGACCTCATCCATCGCTTTCCATCAGGCGTGATCGAGGTCAAGAGTGGCCCAATCAGCAATAAAAAAATGTATATATGTTCAAAAATTGTCTGCTCAACAACGTAAATAACGCAATGAATGTTGTTGAACTGTCAAACTGAAAGTTAGCGCGTTACGCAATTACCCTGCAGAAGTACGTTTTAAATTCTTACCTTGTAGTCGCCACCCTTTAGCTTGTTGACTAATTGCTCTTCAACCTTCGTCTCAGTCAGGCATTCTGTGCGATGTTTCTTCAGTTTTTCCTTCTGCTCATCTGTGAGAGCCTGAGCAAAACAAACATAACTTTTAAATTTATTGTTTACTAGCTGCGCCCCGCGGTTTCACCCGCATAAGTCTCGATTCCGTAGGAATATCGGGATAAAAAGTATCCTATGTCCTTTCCCGGAACTCAAGCTATCTCTATACCAAATTTCCTCTAAATCGGTTCAGCGGTTTAAGCGTAAAAGGGTAACATACAGACAGACAGACAGAGACTAAGTTACTTTCGAATTTATAATATTAAGTATGGATTACGATGTGAAAAGTTCCTCTTATCCGTTTTGTGAAGTGCTGTCTGTCGGAAAAGGTCATCTAAAAGCTGGAATGGATGGAGACATGGCCCTGCATTGTTAGACTTACAACATACCTATCTATGTATAATATAACTCCCTTACTAATAAACGTTTTATAGCGTCTGTATAGTTACACAACGCTTTGTCTTCTTTCGAAAGTCAAATTACTGAAGACTGTAAGAGAGAAATCGGTGTGTAACTGTCATCTGATACAAAACCTTTATTAGTAAGGGGGTATACATATACTCGTATACTAATATAATAAAGTTGAAGACTTTTTTGTTCTTTTGTTAGAACGAGCAAATTTTTGAAACATCCCGTCGGTTTTGAAAAATTGTTCTTGTATTTGATAGCCAAATTATTGAGGGAGGTCTAAGCGGAAAGGAAGTATTAGCGCGGGCAGGTGATCGCAACGCGGTATGGGTGAATAAGAAATTACACGCGGACGAAGTTGCGGGAAGAAGCTAGTCTTAATAATGCCATTTTTAGTCTAGCCTGCGCTGTCCTCCCTCCGGATCGTGTTCGAAACACAATACTGCGCTCCAAAACAAAGATAGCTGACGTGGCTCAAAAGGCTGCTCAACTTAAATGGGACTGGGCAGGACATGTCTGCCGCATGCCGGACAAACTTTGGGCCCAAATAGCGCAGAATTGGTGCCCTGAGACAGTGAGGCGGGGTCGCGGCAGACCACGCAGGAGATGGCGGGACGAGCTGGATAGGTTCCGTCAAATGGCATTTATGGAATCTAAAAGAAACGTGACTTCTGAGTGTCTTTCGGCATTTTTTCTTAGGGATCAGTCAGCTAGAAAACGTCGGAGCCATCTAGTTTTAAAATAATAACCAAAAATCGATGTGTCGAAGTATCTTAAAAATATCTACTTACAGATTTAATAATAATAAAAAAAAACTTTATTTCAGACTAAGTCCATAATTTTGTTAATATTTTGGTTTTAGCAACAATGATGCTTATGTAAATAGGTTAGTATTGTTAGTTTTCAAAAACAGTAAAAAGTGATTAATTCAGACCTAGGACTGTCCTCACTCAGTGTCCTTGAAAGGGACAGTGCGGTCTGGCAGCGATCATTTTTAAACATCATTTAATTTCAAGCCTCTTTTAAAACTAACTAATAATTAAAAAGTGGAAGTATTTGTAAGTGATGCCATTATTCAGTTGCGCGGTTCAAATCCACGACTCATACGCAACGCATTGGGGCATCAGATAAATGTTCAGCCGATCAGAGAATTGCAATAGAGTCGTTTAAATAAACCAAGTTTTCCATACCGAACTAAACAACCGACTTCCTCATTGGAGAGCCAGAATTAGGTTAACTCATAATATAAACCAAGGGAATATTGCATTTTCAAAATCTACTGTGAAAATAATGTCACATTTTTCCAAATTTAATAGATAAAGTTAATTGGAAAAACTAGCCCACTTCAAATATCAATTGAATTTATTTCCAATCATTTCAAAAACACACATAGTATTTCGTTATTCCTAAACAGTAAAAATGCACAGTAAATCGTCGCCAATAAAATAATTAGGTCAAACTTTTCCACTAACCTGGGCTAGCAGAATGCAGGCAGCGAATACTAGTAAAGTCTTCATCTTGATAATACTTGTTGGTAGTACTTGCAGCTTATTGTCTTGAATGCGCAGGAGTTCTGTGGCAGGTCCCGAGGGCATCAAGCTTATATACCAGCCAGCAGCCAGATTCATCGTATTGATGATAATCGCCGGTGGATTTAGTATAATTATGGGGTCGTCAACATTTTAAGGATTTACAATTCGAGAACCAAGAGGAAAGTTTTGTGTTTGAATTTGGATAAGAATACCTACAGAATTAAAAAGTAAACTTACGATGGATGGTGTGAAAGAATTTAAGTAAGCTGTATCAGCGCCTTACCAAAAAGGAGTATTAGGGCAGGAGGATTAGGAAAATGAGCAAAAGGAACTACATACATACTTACAAAGCTACAATCTTTCTTTATCAATGAGTGTGTCATGATGCTACTGCAGTAATATCAGATGTTTATAATTGTATTTGTGATACTGGTTACATAAGGAGGGACTTGTGGCTAAGAAATAAGAGCTGCACGATTCGATCGATCAGGTGAAGCTACGCTTGCCGCAGCTGGTCCGTGGATGGGTGACCATCTTTACATACCAAGACCCCTCCGTGCCTCGGATAGCACGTTAAGCCGATGGTCCTGGCTGTCTTTCATGAATCTTTGACAGTCGTTATGGGTGACGACCCATAACGACTGTCAAAGATTGAAGACTGGTTGTCAGGCTTTCGGGCTTCTGACGAGAAGCCCGAAAGCCTGACAACCAGTCTTACCAAGGGGTATTGTATTACCCAATAACTGGGTTGTGGAGGTCAGATAGGCAGTCGCTCCATGTAAAATACTGGTATTCAACTGCATCCGGTTAGACTGGAAGCCGACCCCAACATAGTTGGGAAAAGGCTAGGCAGATGATGATACTGGTTACATGGAAGCTCTTCGGCAGCTACCCACGATATAGGTTTTCTTCTCTGCTCAGACCAGCAATTTGTTAAACTCTATTGGCATTGAAGACAATGCTTATTTTCATGGGCAATAAGTAACAATGGATCAGAAAAAAGTGAAAAATAATTAAGTGATTGTGCTCACATGATTTAGAACTACATATTTATCGAAGTGAAACCTTCTTTAGGCACGTTAGGCATTTTTTGTGATGGAAAAAAACCATTGGATTCGCGCCACTGTTACCGTAACCGACACCGCTTCGGATGTGTTCGGCTGTCCTCGGGATGTACTCGGTTTTAATGTATATCCGATATGTCAGTGAGTGATGGCAAAGTATTCTATTTGTGTTTTGTTTTCACTTCTGTGGGCACTCCTGGAGTGCCACTGTATTTTTTTTGTTTATTTGGGATCTCCAACAAAGGATACAAATATACTATAGAAATCACTTTAATACAAAAGGTTATTTTACGCATGCTCCTTAAATTACAGGAGACAACAGCATGCAGATATAACTAGTTGAAACTACTATTATACAAGGTTATTGGAAAAACATCAAAAACCTCTTAAGAGGTCATTGTACTCGTCATTATGAACCCTCTTACCGAGAGGAGACCTGCGTCCCAGCAGTGGGAACATTATAGGCTGGTTATGTTATGAACAACATTTACTATGGCACCAAACCTGAAATCGCGAAAAAAAAAATAGTTGTTCCTACATTTTGACGAGTTGTACGAACATAAATGTAGGGAACAGCTGACTTTTTTTCGCGATTTCAGATTTGGTCCCATAGTAAAAGTTGTTCATAATGATGAGTGCAATGACCTCTTAAGAGGTTGTTAATGTTTTTCCAATAATCCTGTATAAGAATAATTTACTATCCTTTTACTTAAAAAATCAAATCAAACGTTCTCCACGCCTGGCAAAGCGTGGGTAGGTCTGGAAAGATCCGGGCGTACCTCGTGTATATGTAACTATAGCGTCTCGGTCACAGAGGACGACATCTTTGTTTTACTATTTTTTCTTTAGGTATTTTGAGCCGATTAAAATTCATGAACATACTGCACTTTGCAGGCTCTTAAGTTTGAACTTTATTGCCCTTTTAATGCTTGTTTGCCAGTAAGTAAATATTACATTCATTTTATTGAGGTACTAGCTACACACTTATTCTTTTTAATTAAATTCCATTTTGCAGGTTTTCGAACTTTTAATTCTAGCTTTTTCTGTAATGCCCGGGTTACACGAGGATAGTTTTTGAAGCTAGCAAGCAAGTAAATATTATCTTCCTAGCCTATTCCCAACTATGTTGGGTTCGGCTTCCAGTCTAACCGGACGCAGCTGAATACCAGTACTTTACACGGAGTGACTGCCTGTCTGACCTCCACAACCCGGTTACAGGGTAACACGATAGCCCTTAGTAAGACTGGTTGCTTCTGAGGCTTTTGACATTGATTGTCGCTGAGATGAGATTGCGACTAGATTTTGAACGTTTTAATTGCGGGAATTGGCCTTGGTCTCATGTATCTCGGGCATAATATCTAAATATAAAGCCCGACATACATGAGGCTAGTTAATTATGGCATTTTTTAATGTTAATGGTTCTGGCGACAATTCCGAGAATAATGCCATTAGAATTTTGATATAATCAATACTCATTCATTTGATCGTCGTATTTTATTTATTTTAATTAAAATTCTTCCGATACAGCTTGTATTGGTTTATGACGGTTGGCAGCTACGAGAGGTATTCTTAGGGAGGCGTTTTAGCAGATCTAGTTTATTCGTCCATAGTAAGATGTTCGTGTAGACGAATTTCCTGTTATTCTTCTTCTTCGTGTCGCTGGAATGACTACATAGGTTTTTATTAAAAAAAAAACAGTTTTACTTAGGTGTATTTTATTTATTTAATTGACATGTAAACACTGTCTCATACACCGAAGTAGTCAGGTTGCTGCCATTAATGTCAACTGTCAGTCATCTCGAATAGCGGGAAGCAGAAGGTGAAGCATGCCCTGGACTAGAACTTGGATATGCTGATGAGCTGGCTGTGACTCCTGTAAGTAAATCGTGATAACAGCCCTTCTACAGACATTAACGGGTACTCCATAATCAGCCTATAATGTTCACGCAGCGGACACAGGCCTCCTCTCTATCAGAGAGAGTGGTCCGTAATCGACCACGCGGGCTCTGTGGGGGTCGGTAGATGTCACATGTCTTCAAATCTTTTGTTTTCCTTCACTGTTTTTGAGAGCAGTGGTTACTGGTGATGAAATAATTTACATAAATTAAAGCGTCTTTTGGCTGTTACCACTGGGCCACCACTGCTCCCGGAACGGATAGGTAAATTAGGTTAGAAATAAACATTAAGAGCCTATACTACCTCAGCTAAAATTCACTTTTTATCTCGCTCATACGATACTGCTCGCGGACTGAGTGAGAGCGAGACAGAGTACGGTGCTGGGCGGCAGGCAGCGCCAATAGTTTAGGTATTTGCTTTTTACAGTGAACATAATGGTAATTATAAAAAAATAAATAATATAAGACCTGCTTTATAGTAAGTTCAGTTAGTATGCAAAGTTTCATGATCTAATTTGAAGTATTTTTTTAATTTCAGCGGTTTATTGTTGGGGTTAGAGGTAACTTTGGATTTTTTTTCTGTCGAGAAAATTTTGTGGAATCGTGTTTTCGTCTAACCATTCACGCTAAGCCATTTGAGGTAGTATAGGCTCTTAAGAAAATACACAGTGTGTCCACGTCCTAAGACCCTAACTGATAAATTGCGAGTGAACAATCAGACTAACGATATAATGCAATAACCGACGGAGAGCTGTTGATTTATTGTTGTACGTTGACCCTTACGCCCTCTGATGTTCACTAAATTTTCACGTATTAAGACCTTTAAAGAGATGGCGGGATGAGCTGGACTCCTTCTTAAAGGATTGGCCTACAATCGCAGTAGACCGGGAAAAGTGGAAAGAGGGAAGGGATGCCTTTGCCCTACAGTGGGACAACACAGGCTTATAATAATAATAAGACCTTTTTCTTAGAGTAAACTAGTATTATTAGTATCAGCGTGTAAACTGTCGGCTAAGGATCAAAAAAAGAAAATAGAAACCTTGAGCATGTTTGGAAGATTTTGGTGATAGCAGATTGTTGTTATTGGCAGACAAAAGGAGTCGCCGCTGCCCACATAATCAAATTGAATTTGTTTATAATGTTCCCATTGCTGGAACTCATGTCTCCTCTCCGTAACTATGCCCGTCAACGCACATCTCATTGTATATTAGCATAGTTCTAGAATATGTTTTCTTTTTTATTCTTCTGGATGTGTTTCTTTACCGTTTTTAGAGCAGTCTACGCCTGCCTATAGCGTTAATTATACACACATCAAAAGTGTCTAGGGATCAACATATATTTTTGCAATAACTTTTCTCCTGATTGATATTAATTAAAATTTTCTTTAAGGATTCATCAAATAAAGTGTTTTCGTTTGTCACAGTAACGATAAACCAAATCACCTTTGCATTAATAAAGAAATTTGCCATTTTCCTAATAAAGGGATTTTTGACATTTGAACCACTAACACAAAAGTTCGAAAAAAAGACTGAAATAACAGTTTTCTTTAAAATTTTATTGGGTAACTTAAACAATTAATAATCCGTGTTTCTACCGCGAACACTAACAACACAAGAACATCGGTTTGGCATACTCAAAATGAGTTCATCTAAATCACGCTGTGGAATGGCCGCCCATGTTCGTTGCAACAACAAAAAAAGGTCTTCTTGCGACTGGATACCCTCCATATTCGGCAGAGCTCTTCTCTGTAGCATATCCCATGCATGCTCAATCGGGTTCAAGTCTGGCGACTGAGCAGGCCAGGGCAGGACATTGATGTTAGCTGCGGCGAGAGTCTGTCTTACAACTCTTGCGGTGTGCGGTCGTGCATTATCATGCATTAACTGAAATAAGGGACCGATTTGCACTTGTAGAGGAACGATGACGTCTGATACAATCGTCTCAGCATAAATTTGAGCGTTGAGGTTGCCTCTGATCCAAATCAACTCAGTTCTTCCGCCGATCCAAATACCCGCCCATACCATGATGGTTCCACCACTATAAGGATGGACTTCCTGGCAGGATTTTAATCGCTGTTGGCGTCCAGGGGTTCTCCAGTGTCGTATACGTCTTGTATCCGGTCTCATACCAAAACGAGACTCATCAGAAAAGCACACGAAACGCCATTGTTCTTCTGCCCAATTTCTGTGTTCAAGAGCCCATTGATATCGAATCCTACGATTGTGCATTGCTATAGGTGGTACCCGTAGCGGTCTTCGGGAATGAAGGTTCACTTCATGCAAGCGGTTTCTGACTGTTTGGTCGCTAATTAAGTTCCCTGAAGAGTGATGAAGCCTCACGGCTAACATCATGGCGGTTATTGTTGAAGCTCTTCGAGTTAAGATTTGAATGTATCGGTCTTGTCTCCGTGTGGTGCAGCGATACCGTCCTCCATGGCGCTCAGCCACGGTACCAGTGCTTCGGTAACGTGTCCAAAGTCGACTGATAACACTCTGACTTGTATTCAGAGCTAAAGCCACAGTACGTTGCCGGGAACCAGCTTCTATCATTCCCACGGCTCTGAGCATTTCTTCCCTGCTTAAATGACGTCGCCGCTCCATAATAACGTTGGTTTTAATCAGTAGTAGGGAAACAGTAGCACTAATAATGTCTTCAATGCGTTGTATGTTTTTATAGGGAAAATATTGACAGCTGATTTTCATCTTTTACTCGAATTTGATTCACAGTTCCTGATTCAAATTATGAAATGCACCAAAAAGGATCCATATAAATTTATAAAATCATAAATTTATTACAAAGCCACATCTCAATCTCAAGAAATCCGCATAAAAATGCTTGATCCCTAGACACTTTTGATGTGTATATTTATATAGCCTATGACAACCATCATCATCATCATCAGCCTATAGCAGTCCACTGCAGGGCATATGCCTCTCCTATTGCACGCCATTCAACTCGATTTTCGGCAACTCTCATCCAGCTGCTACCAGCCATCCTGCGATGGTCGTTGCGCCACCAAACCTGAGTCCCACCTTACATTTACCAATTCGGGGTATCCACTCAAGAACACGTCTACCTTAGCGGTCATCGGTTCTACGGCTAATATGGCCGGCCCATTGCCAATTCAGCTAGCTTATTTTGTGAGCTATGTCGACAACTTTGGTTCTCTGCCAGTTCATCTCGTTGCGGATTCGATCCCTCAGAGAGACTCCAAGCATAACCCGTTCCATAGCTCGCTGGGCGACCTTGAATTTATGGACCAGTCGCACCGTGAGTGTCCACGTTTCGGCTCCGTAAGTCATAACTGGCAGGACGCACTGATTGAAGACCTTAGTCTTTAGGCTCTGTGGAATACGATACGAGGAGACTTGACGAAGGTTCCCAAACGCTGGGCTGGGCCAGCTGAATTCTTCTGTTAACCTCCCCCTCGAAGTTGTTCTTAGCAAACTGCAGAGTTTGCCCGAGGTAAATGTATTCTTGAACCACAACAACAATCCGAGTGGGACGATATTACCTAATTATAACCCCACTAGCTGCGCCCCGCGGTTTCACCCGCATAAGTCTCGTTCCCGTGGGAATATCGGGATAAAAAGTATTCTATGTCCTTTCCCGGGACTCAAGCTATCACTATACCAAATTTCATCTAAATCGGTTTAGCGGTTTAGGCGTGAAAAGGTAACATACAGACAGACAGACAGGGTTACTTTCGAATTTATAATATTACTATAGTAAGTATAGTATTAGTATAGTATGGATAATTGAAAATAAATGACGAAATGTGGGCGTACTTACTATACCAGGATAACACTTTATTTACTTACTATTCGGGGATATTTTTGTATATACTAATCGGGCAACAAGCATAATGTTTTATGTGTGTCTTTGTCAGAAATCTATTTGTTTCAGATGTAGGTCCAGGAGCATGAGGTACAGACGCCAGCACACCAAGCTACCCGAAACTGACAAATTTTCCCAATCAACTTTGAACCTTATGTTTTAGCGATTAAGCTGAAAATCAATTAAAGAAATTTGACAGAATTGTAGTAGCTTGATGTGCTGGTGTCTGTACTTTTAACTTTATCTAGGAAGGCAATTAAAACATTGAGAATCTACCATCAAGCTATTAGTGATGGGTCGTTGAAGGTTTTTCCGTCAACGAAACGTTAACGTTGAATTGCGTTTGTCAACTAGTTGATCAACTAGTTAATTTCGTCAACGAGTTAACGTGTTACGAACGTCAACTTGCATGAACGATAAACGCCTTAACGCTTTTATTAACGTACGCTGTTAATTTACATTATTTCATTCCGCGCACGAATAAGATAATTTAATGTCATCATTTACTTTCTTTTAAAAATAATGATCAAATTACTAAATAAATATCGAATCTTTTATTCGTTATTTAGAGTTCAAATTATTGTCATGACTATCGCGTCGTAGCGGGAGTTTTGTAAATATAAATACAATTTACGTACGTTAAAAATAACAAAACGTTGAGTTCATATTCTCGTTTCGTTAAACAAGTTGAATTCATAAACGTCGTTGTCTCGTAACTCGTTGACGAATTCAACGAGTTGATTTGTTTATGGTCAACGTTAATCCCGTTGAAGAGACATCAACGTTGATTCAACTAGTTCGTTGATTCAACGCCCATCGCTACAAGCTATTACAGTCCGGACGTCGAGAGAATGTGTTCTTGACACCTGTCAGTGCGACAATTATTATGTATATTCGCTATAATTCGCGAAACACGTATTCGCTTGTATGAAACTGGCGCCAATTCCTTTATTCACAAACTAAACAAAATTCAAGTTAAGTGCATCTTATTCTTTCTATTTCATTAAGAAAAGGACAGAACGTAAATATTAGTTTAGTCCTGTCCAATTAGTCAGCGCCTGACATAAATTGACTTGTTTTTAGTAGCCAATTTTTTAATCACGTCTAAACTTGTCTATGGAGTATCTTGATTTGACAGGACTGAACTAATATTTATGTTCTCCTGTTCTTAATGAAATAGAAAGAAAAAGATGCACTGAACCTAAATTTAGTTTAGTTTGTGAACAAGGGAATCGGCGCCACTGACAGGTGTCAATAACGCATTCTCTCGTCGGCCGAACTGTAGTTGACCATCCATTATCAAAGGAGAATCTGGTTCAGTAAATGGTTCATTCCAGTTTCAACACAAACTCCTTTTTACTGGTTTAAGAGGATACAAACTAGATTGTATTACCTTTATACGAAGGAAGGAGATTTAATGGGAATTGTCTAAATTAGCTGCTAGCTGTTTCAAACCTACGTTTTATTTTATTGGAGGTTATCTTGATTATATTTTACTGTGTGGCTGTTACATCTTAAGTTTATCTGTGTGGCAGTTAAGGCTTGTACACAAAACTGCGAATCAGCGCGATGCGAACTGTTTGGTGGAAATATTTGGTATATAATTTTTACGATGCAAAATCGCATCTCAGTTTTGTGTACGAGCCCTTATTTATTTACAGTCTTAATTGTGTGAGGGAGTTTTAGTTGAGTGAACATGTAGTGCGAAGATATAATTTAATACAAAATAAGTAATTGTTTTAAAATAAAACACATTAGTGTAACTCACCCTCAAAAATGTGATTCACTTTAAAAATATTTCATTAACATTATACATATTTATTTTGAATTTATTTCGGGTTAAAAAAGAAAAAGGTGAAAATGAAAAAAAATCTCAACAAAAGATGAAAATGGCTACGCCAAACGTTTTTTTTATATTAATTGTAATAACTATCAAGCATTTGTGTTAAAAAAATATTACTTAAATATTAATTTTTTATTAATAACCCTAAAAATATTAAACTAAATAAATCAACTTGCAAACAATGGTGAAATGAAAACTAAGAGATGAGTAATGTCCCCAAATAAGACATCATACGCCAATATTTCTGCCAACTGCAATATTTTGGAGAAAGTCGATGAAAACGTTGCAAACCGTGTAACTATCACCGTAGAAAATTTTTGGCAGTACGATTCGCATGCGCGGGCTTTAGCAGGCTTAACCTAAAACATAAAGTTTTGGACACCGCGGCAAAACAGCTTGTTCCACCGGCCTGTGGTAAAATGTAAACAAATGAATTTCGAAAACAGCGAAACGGATTTTGAAAACATTGGGAATTGGAAAAATATAATTGGTTATTTTGTTTGACGAATTGGAAATTTTTGAAATGGATTCAAAAGTGTGCGTTGCGGTACAAGTGAGTGGTAAGTGTTAATTCTTTTGTATAATTTATTCAAAAATATATAACCGTATTTATCTATTTTCTATCTGCTGGTGCCCTGTACTTTTCTTTCACATACTTAGACATTATTTTATTTTATGTAGGGCTGGATTTATCCATCGTCAGATAACGTTTATTCGAGGAATAATATTGACGATTGACATTTTTTGTATGAAATAACTGTCAAAATTTCAAAATTATTCCTCGAATAAAGTTATCAGATGTTTGAAAAATCAGTCCCTTAGAAAGCGCATTTTATCAGTAATGTAGGTGGTAGGTATCCGTATGATTTTATTAAACTGGATATTCCCTCTTTCTGTAGAGTGATTCCATCATGATCCATAGAATCATACAATCAGAGTAATTTGGCATATTAATGGGTTGTTTCGAAATCATTATTGTTTATTAAAATTGAAAACAATATTCATATCTTCTGGTTTCTGCTGTTTTAATGTTAGTAAATATTTTTTTTATAATTTTAAATCCTTCCTACCAATCAATTTTGCTTAATCTGAATGCATATTTAATGACGTTGTAACAGTTGAAGTGAAACGTAATAATTCAAATTGTTAATTGACCTTTTATTCCTGTCCTGATTATTATTTTTTTTTAAATCTGGGCTAGCCGTTCACTGGTGTTTCTGAATTTAAAATCAACCGTAGTTCAAAAAACTTTGAAGAAACTTTGATAATGCCATAATCAACGTAGCTTGTATGCAGTAAACAGAGAACCAACGCGCAACGTCAGACTGGTACAGAAACTCCGCATTGCGCAGGACAGCCCCGAACGATGTTCACACCAGTGAAAAATAACACACATCAACGCGAAAATTGTACATTTTTAACAATAAGAAATAAACTCTCTACATCTGTGATAAAAAAATAATACACTGTTTTATAGAACTTGCTTTTTATATTGGAAAGTTGGTATTTTTTTTAGTGGAAAACGTATTTCTATTAACTGTTTTGATATTGGAAAACGGTGGCGTGTGTGGCTGGTAAGTCCGATTTTTTTTATGTTTTTCTAATGTCAATTCAATTCATTTTAGTTATTTCTTTAATTATAATTGTTCTATAAATGAAAAACATAAAACTTCAATGAAATTGGGGTAAAAATTAAATAAAAATCGTAGTATTTTTCACGGTATTATCCATTAAAGTAACTGATAGGGTTATTTTAGTATGTTCATAAAAAATGTCAGCCATTTAATTGTAAAATTGTAGTATTCTAAAATAAGTAAATTATATAACGTTATGTATAAAATAATATACAATATTTTAAACCTGTTGATTGAGACTTCTGATACCAAAGACTATAAGAAAGTTACTCTAGTTGAATAACAATGAAGCCTTCTTGTATCAAAATTTACAAGAAAATAAATTTATACTAAACAATTATCTAAACCTAAACCATGACGCATACTTTGTTTACGTGTCTCAATTATGAACTCTAAATATGTATCTCTCCAACCAATACATAACATCCGTTCTAAAATTAAACCATAATCGACATCATTACACTCATTAAAAAATAACATAACATTATCCTCATTCGTTATCATTAGGCATTGCGTGTATATATTTTATAATTGTACCTTCCGGACATTGACATGTTTATAAAAAAAGTCCCTACTACCGAAGTTGTCCGCACTGCAGCGTCGGATCGATCGTGGCACCACGCATGCGCAAATATGCTACATTTACGTCAGTGGTCCTAGAACGCGGGTGGGAAGTCGACGACATGCCGAAACCGACACCCGTCGAAGATCTTGTAGTCCCTCCACAGGACACGAAAATATGTGGAACGATCTGCATCTGTCAGATGACAGCAGTTCTCAGTGCGGTATCCTTAGTGTACCTGACAGTTGCGATCTATATGCCGTATACTAGAGCCATCGCGTCCGGAATCGACCCTACCCCGATTATGTGCACGACAACACGGGCCATCAACAAAGACAACTGTGACTGGGGATCCTGTGGTGAGTGGTGCCTCAGCAAGACCTCCGGTGCCTGCATCCAGATCTACGTCAACGTCAGGAAGAATGGAACATCTTTACTATTGTCTGAATGTGGAAGTTCTGCCAACAAAACCTGCTTCGGTATCGACCAAGAGAACGCCAAGAAGTACCACTGCATCAGAGATGAATGCAGGAACTTGACTGGAACATTCAACTGCACTGAAGGAAAATGTATCAACATAACAGACGCTTTCGAGTGTGCCTTCAGAGAAACGGATCCACCATTAAAATGTTCCGGTAGAAGAGGGAAAATAACTTGTATAGACGTACATGGACTTTTCTCTTGTAACAGAGGCACTTGTCGGAAAATAAGAACGCCTTATAACTGTGACCGTAGATGCGTCGACATTCCTACCCGTAACAAAAACGTGATAGTTCTTAGTGGGGACAGAGTGTTTTTAGCAAGATGTGCGAAATTAGTTCAAGAAGAAAACAGTACAGTAGTTTGGACTGATTCTGGGGAAGAAGTTCTAATGTTGTCATGTCATGCTGTTCACAATGGAACGCAAGGAGTTGTTGCTGTTGACTGTATTAATGCTGCCCTACTGCCACGCACAGATATAGCTGACCTCACGAATTTCACATACCTACAATATCTATATCAATCTAGAGCAGTTCCGAATCGTTACATCGCTCCCTCTGAAGTAGAACTGACTTTGGCAAATGACAGCCGCTTGATGATAAATCTAGAAGGATGTGTGAATACTTTGGCTGATGAATGCAAGGAGTTCTTGAAAGATTACGGGCGTGATGGTGCTGACCATAATGCTAAAGCAAGATTCCCTTGCTTTTATATGGAAAATAGCCCTGACACGGTCGTGGCCCGATTCGATCTAGAAAATACGTACCGTCAGTTCTTAGTCGCCTTGGTGTTGCCTACAGTGCTGGTTGTTGTCTCTTGTGTAACTTTGATGTTCTGTCAACGGACCATTGAAGTTGGTGATGATGCAAAAATGAGATTTAAAGGGTGCGCTGCTGGTCAGGCTGATATGCAGTTGCATCCAAACGATCCTGTTTCTCCACTCTGAGATCAGTCACGTGAGATAGCCCACTTTTGTTATATCATTCATATTCAATGTCTTACTTTTATTTTGTCATTTTCATTATTACATAGATTTTACCTATTAATTAATCTGTCGAGCTCCGTTAATGAGACACAATTGATTTTCTATTGTTTCGTCGCCAATAGGTGACGCGCGGTGCTTGAACGGTTAGTACTATTAAACCACAAGACCCTTACAATAGAAATACGTACCTATTCAACATACTATTCCAGTGAAACGCAAAGAGGTCAGTTTAGTTATTCATACATTCGTACATTTTTATATTTCTGTCTTACCCTAACATTCAATTGTAGGGCTCTTACATAATTTAACCTAAATCGCTAACACTTTAGTTGAAGAAAACACGAAAGGGATGCATATTTCATCAGCACTAAGTCCGCTTACTCGTTTTAGCTTAATCAATAGTACCAACGGCGAAATACGTACTGCCCTTGACATAGTTTCGTGACTCAGCGGTGTTTTTGTACTGAATATTTTAAGGCACTGATTTAATGCTATAATTTGAAAGATTTGCGTCAAACAGTTCCAGTTAAGCATCTATGAATTAGTAATAGGTCTGTTTTTGATAGCACTTTTGCAGTTTGAGGCTAGATTTAATTTGCTAGTCGTGAGGTGTAGCCGTTTTGTGACGGATTTTAGCTTTTTCGATTAAAAGTTTCTAATTATTATATACCACTTGCTTTTATTTAGGAAATACACTTGGCCTAGGTACTTTAAATTGTGGGTCCAGTGACAATAATTATATTTTTTTAATGCTGATATGGCCATATTAATTTATAATTAATTTAATTCTTTAAAAAATATAAGATGGTGACATATTGTAGGTGAATGCGTGAAAATAAACCCTGCTAAAATTACTATGACAATCTTAAATTCATATTGGAAGACGTGGCGCCTGAATTTTTATTAAAATATTCTTATTTCTCTATTTCAGGCGTTCCCCTCCTTTGTGAGGGTCCGGCTAGTTCATTAAGAGACGACTAACCTGCTTGCAATGCTTTCTACTGGCTGACACTCCCTCCAGATGTCTACTATGAGCAGATCCAGGGCGAGCCTATCACCAGCAGCCTCAGAAAGGTCGACGTTACCTATGGGAGCGTCCGCCGAACCAGGCAGCCCAGATTTCAAGTCATTGGAACAACCGACGAGGGAGCAGCTTCTAACCCACTTTTTTGAAAGATTCAAGTTCTACACATCACTCTGTCTCGGAACATCAGCCATACTCGCAGTCTTTGCTTTCCTCTTCTTGATACCGTTCGTCGTCGAGCCTGCTATACAGACAATACTAGCAGAGTTCGTGCCAGAAGCCGGTATCTGCTCCGTCTCTGAACATGTTCACGCGGAAACTTTGACAAATTGCACCTGGGCGTCGTGCAGGGAAGGTTGTACGACCGCTCACACTAAATGCCATAAGATTCGTGTAAATTTAGCTAGAAGACCGTTCGTAGAGAATGCACCAGTGCCGACTGAATGGGATGAGACTGATTTGAAGCTTCTGATCAATCCTGAAGGCTGTGGGTATCCTCCACGAGTGAATTGCACGGTATTTGCTATTGACTACGCGGGACCGAGAGCTCCGAAGATATTTCCTTGCTACTACAGTTTGACGAGGTCGGACTTGGTGGTTGCGAGGTATTCTTGGGACACGACAGTGCGAGGGTTGATCCTGGCTCTGGTGCTGCCGACGACGGTGTTCGTGTTCAGTCTGAGCGTGCTCGCGTACTGGCACTGTCGTTGCTGCGACAGGGCGTGTAACAGACGGGTGCACGCCGAATCGTTCGCGAGTAAAGAAGAGTAAGTATTTTTATAAGCTTTATTTTTTATGTTTTCTGTCTTAGTAGTTTTTTTATATTGTCAGAAGTCAATTGCAATCCACCTACTTTTTCCTGGCCTTCATTGATTTTATAAGCAGAGAATAAAATAACGTAATTTTAACAAAATATTTTTTTATGATTTCTGACAGTACCTAAATGTAGATATTTTTTCTATTTTGAGTAATTATAACATATAGTGTAAATTACTGGACTTTCAGGTCCTATCTCAAGTATGGTGTTGGAACATCGTAGTTTTAATGGATTATAGTTTTAACAAGTACGTTTTCTATTAGAGTTTTGCACTGTGCTGTGTGGACTTTTAGTAATATCGTAGATAAAATTCGTAAATTATCACAGTAGGTACTTTACTACATTTTATGCTGTCGTAAATAGTTCACAAAATCTTTTGATTGGGTAAAAAACTTTCTGCTTCATCCACGATAAAATTCACTGTAAAATAGGTAAATAATTTATTTCTTGCAAAATTAGCACATCCAAAGTATTTACGCTACATTGTAGAAAAAAGTCTTAGTTGAAAAATACAATAGTTTACTTTATATTCTCCCAAATCTCAGACTTCTCTCGAATTTTTATTTTCAATTCAATTTTCGTTTCACAAAATTCATACACTTGTTCTAAAAAAGTAATATATTTTCAAATTCCAAATCAGAATAAGCACATACCTCAAAAACAAAACATTTTTAAAAATTTACAAAAAAACCCAAAATTACACTTTTCCGTTTAGTTTTACAAGATTTTAACATTTTCCACTTTTCTATTTTTCAGTAGCAAATTGTTATGCGAGTTGGATGATGACCCAAGTGATGATGTGTTCTGACGCCGAGCTTCAGCCGCCCGCCGCCGCGCCACCCCCCGAAACGCCGAAGGCTACGTACAGCTTTAAACCTGCGTGGTTGTTGCGTAGTTGCTGCGTAGTCACTGCGTGGTTACTGCGGCATCTTCCCGTAGCCTTATGACCTATAAAACTTTACTACCCGATAATTTCCTATTAAATGTACGAATCGGTTGAAAAGTTTGCCTCAAATTGTATGGTTGTGACATTCACGTAACGCCATTTAAATTCATATTATCGCCATAGACTTTTAGATTCAATAAAAAATAAGGTTGCGTAATGTTTTTTCAGTAAGTTGGTCTATAACAAAAATCAAATCTAATAATAAACATTTTTCAACCGATTATAGTCTTTCAAGTATAATCTTGCCTAATAATATTTTTAACAGAGCATTTGCAAAAACAGAAAGTGCAATTACCTGACCTAAGGCTGCAAATAATATTGGGGAGGTGTTCAAATCAGAACAGTATTAATATATTACGACTTTAATGGCGGGCAACAAGGCTTGCGCTTTACAGATTTATGAAAAATTAAGAAAAAATACCTACTATTATAAAATAACAACGTCTCTTTATTCTTAATCTGAGCTATGCCGGGTAGTATTAAGTCCTTTTTTTATATTTTTTGCTTCCGGAAACGCGTGATTATTATTTTGTTTTTTACTTATTATAATAATAATAAACATAGATAGAAAAATAATATCATTCAAATATCATGTTCAAACTTGTGTACCTTAATAAAATAGTGGATCATAAATATTTTCGTCCGCATTTTTGAAAATGTTCAATAATTAATAAAACAAAAACGACAATATCATGAATTCATTTTGAAATATTAAAGTAGAACACCTTTTCACAACTTTCTTCACATGCCTAATGTAGCAAATACAATTGTTGTAAATAATATAATAATTTATAACAATTTAATTATTAATAATTGCATTTGATTGATATACTTAATTTAATTTTTAGAAGTTGACTTAGTTATTTTGTATTTATTTCATTTCATTAGTCGACTTTACTGTAAAGAAATTAATAGTAGCTTTATAATTGTCGTATTTAATTACTTTTAACAGCTGTCCAGGTGGTAGAATTAAGTTTTAATAAGTGTCATAAACTTAAATGCGAGTAGCACAACAGTTATTGGAAATTAGCTTTCTTGTCTGTACTTGTTATACTTAATTTTATTGCAATTAATGTAAAAATCCAAATACCATCAAGTAATATGAAAAAAAAACTTTTATTTAATTTAAAATTCAGTCATAACCAACAGATTTCCAATGACATAAATGTTTTTCCAATTGTTTCATGTTTTTATTGAGAGCTAATTTTAAATAACCCTGCAAATTAATTAATGTAATTTTTTAAATTTTAGCTTCTATTAGCCAGAATTAATATTAAGTTAAAAATTAAATAAAAATATTATTGTACATAATCTGCCATGTTTTGTGATATTACAGTTAATATATTGTTCAAAGCTTTAAATTTAAATCAAGCTCTACTTGTGTGTTGTAAATGTGTTATAAAATATTCAAAAATGTTTATTTATTAAATATAATTGTTCAAAAATTAAATTAAAAATTGTTTATCATCGGTGTCTTCTGTTTTTCAAATATTGTTTCAAAAATTGTATTTAATAAAATATTGTACCTATTCAAATAAATTGTATTTGTAAAATATATTCAGAATGTTATTCGCTGTGAATTGTAAATAATTATAATTGTGAATGTTTTGTTTGAGTCTAATGATTAGATTTTAGGTAATAATACGCAAGTGATGCATCAAACTGCAACCAACACAAAGTGTAATGACAAATAAAGCTTGTTTTGTAAATTGGTTTTATTTTATACATTATCAATGAAACTAATTGCTTATGTCCAGTTAGCAACAACATTCATTACGTTATTTACGTTGTTGAGCAGACAAATTGTTCGAACATAAGAAACTATAGAATAGAATAGAATAATTATTTATTTGCATAGAAAGTAGGTACAAAAAAATGCAGATGTTTTTATAATATGAGATCCTTCTACATTCTACCTTATTTCTTTTTTTTTCAGGCTTATATTATTACTTTAAATTAGGCATGCAAACATTTAGCACGAGTGCTTAATAGTCTAAAAAAATAGTGTCAACATGAAAATTCTTATAATACGGTCAACAAAATAAAATAAAGAATTAAAGATATCAGGATTAATTAGCTATGGATTAGCAATATTCTTCAAAATGATTCAGATTGTAATTGAAAGTGTATTACGCAATTGAGATGCTGGGGTTCATTTTCCCAGGAACCATCAAAAACATGAAAAAAAAACAAAATACTACACACATACAAGATAGAAGGCCTGACACAATTTTTTGAGGGATTGAGGATGTCATTTGCTAGCACAAAATTATTTAATTATGAATTTTTAAATTAATATATCTCTGCATAAATTCAAAAGGGCCACAAGTTGAAAAATTACAAATCCTTTTTAAAGCAAATTTAATCTGAAGTTAGCCACCTAAGTGTCAAAATGCAAAAAGGGCTGATGTGCGATTAGCTCCATTTTTAATGCGAAAATACTGGGTGTCTTTTTCGAATATAAAAATATAGGCAGAATTGATAAGATTTTTGCTTTAAAAAGGATTTGTAATTTTTTCGACTTGTGGCCCTTTTGAATTCAAGCACGATATTTCGTTCCTTAACACGATTTTGTGGCTTTGGAAGAACCCAAGTCATTTTCTAGAACCAATTTCACATAAATGTACAGACGCCAGTAAATCAAGCTACTACAATCTGTCAAAAATCTTTAATAGATTTTCAACGTTATCGCTAAAGCATAAAGTTCAAAGTTGATTGACAAAATTTGACAGTTTCGAGTAGCTTGATGTACTGGCGTTTGTACATTGCAGATAACACCAAAAATGATCGCGCTCTATTTCAACCACGAACAAAATAGATGTGACGATATTTCTGGTGATTAAAAAGAAACATTTTACTATCTCAATTACCTACCGTGACACTCAAGACAGGTGTTATGGGTGAAATCACACTATCACACTAATAATATATTATAATTATGTATATAATATATTATTATAATAATATATAATATCACATCACATCACACTAATATTATAAAGGCGAAAGTTTGTGGGGGCACACCACCACAAACATTGGCAGTAACATTGCATTGCCGTTATAGGTGCTATGTTAAGGTGTTATTTACGAAATTTTGAATAAACAAATAAATAAAATATTTAATCTTTCTTTGCACAAACTGAATAAACAATTGGAAAATAAAGTTACTTCAAGCCATTCAATTCATATATTTTCTACTTTAGTTCTACATGGAACATCCCGTGGAAATATCGGGCTAAAAAGTAGCCTATATGTTAATCCAGGGTGTCAGCTACCTCCATACGAAATTTTATGAAAATTGGTCCAGCCGTTTGAATGTGAAGAAGTAACAAACATGTAAACACACACACACACTCACAAACTTTCGCCTTTATAATATTAGTGTGATAGTGTGATTTATGCTCTATGCCCTCCAACCAGCGGATCTATTTTGTTAAATCTTACCGGAATAACTTAGGTGAAGTATCATAATCAGCCTATAACATTCCCACTGCTGGGAAACAGGCCTCCTCTCTATGAGAGGAAACAGGCCGTGCTTCACCACGCGGGCCCAGTGTGGGTTGATAGATGTCACATGTCTTCGAATTTTTGGTTCTAGGACATGCTGGTTTCCTCATGATGTTTTCCTTCACAGTTTTTGAGAGCAGTGATGATAAAATAATAAAAAAACAGTGGCACTCCGGGAGTGCCGACAGAAGTGAAAACAGTACACAAACAGAATGCTTTGCCATCACTTACTGACATATCGGATATACATTAAAACCGAATACATCCCGAGGACCGCCGAACACATCCGAAGCGGTGTCGGTTACGGTAACAGTGGCGCGAATTCAATGGTTTTTACCCATTTAAAAAAATGCCCAACGCGTCTAAAGGAGTTTTCACTTCAAAAAACGTAAATTTCAAATAACTTGAATTTTATATATTTCACAACATTAATTTAGGTATGTTACGTTTTTAAGAAGGGCGAAGAAAATTGAGTTGGGCCTAAAGGTAAACAGTTTTGTAAGATAAATAAATCAAAATAAGCTAAAACTCTATGCTTTTGCATAACCCCTTCTAATAATTATATATAGGGGTAATTGACGCATTAAGGTTTAGAGATACGCAATAGGAATCAATTTCCCGAAATAATTAATCCATACTAATATTATAAATGCGAAAGTGTGACTGTCTGTCTGTCTGTCACCTCTTCACGCTTAAACCACTGAACCGATTTAAATGAAATTTGGTATAGAGATAGTTAGAATCCCAGAAAAGGACAACGGATACTTTTTATCCCGATATTCCCACAGGATCGAGATTTATGCGGGTGAAACCGCGGGGTGCTGCTAGTAGTAAATTCTTTCAAGTCTTTACGTTTTCACCCGCACTAATTATTTATTTCTGAAGATATACATCAAACAATTTACCAGCCTAGGCACAACTAGGCATAATAAAAATACTTGCCACGGATCAATAAAAAGTAATAATTTAGCACCTTAGGGCTTGAGACAGAGTGATGAGCGGAGCGAGTTAGTTTTGTCAACCCGCTATTATACTCCAATCTGCGTAGCCTTTTTTCAAGTATGTTGGGGTCGGCTTCCAGTCTTAACTGGATACAGCTAAATAACAGTATGTCGGATCAGGAGTAGGTTATTGGCATCTAGTTATCATCAGGCATATTTGATTAACTACTGTGGGCATACTGTGGGTAGTGTTGGTTATTGCGCAATAGAAAAACCGTTTGCAGTTCAAATCAAATTATAATATCACGAACAAATTAATCACACGAGCAAATCACACACTGTAGGTACACGACACAACTAGATACACAGTAAAATAATTATGTACAGTAACAAAGTAATTGCGAACAAATCGTTGGATCGATTACTGTTCGTATAGTGACAGAGCCACCCAAGTAAACCGACAGGTTTGTCGGGAGCTAGTGCTCTGTCAGGAGTCGAGTCCGAACACTGACTGACTCTCACCAACTGTCACTGACTGTGACCGACTGTCACTGACTGTTACGTCTGACTGTTATAGACTGTCTAGCACAAACGAGTGCGCTCAGTTATAAAGGTTTGTCCCCACCACGCACTCGCCCCACAACAACTCTGTCCAAATGGCGTACGGAAATACGTCATCGTGTTTACTTGATACAAAATATAAAAATGTGCTAAATCAAATAGATTCACATTATAACTCTCATTATAAATCGAATAATACAACAAGAATAATTGTCTTAAATAAACAATAGTGTTTTCACAAAGTAAATCGTTTTAAAATCAAAGTAACATGTCATCAATTGGTTTGAACAAAACCATCGGTTACAATTATCAAAATAAGTTGCTAAAATCAATTAGCGTGTACACTGAGTACTCAATAAATTATGTTCCAATTTATTACACAATAATGGATAGTAAAATCTCTTAAATTAATAATAAGAAAACAAATCATAACAAATTCTGTTGACTACCCACAAATGTAGTCGACAACCGTCTCCGACAAGTATATTACATGGGGCGACTGCCTATCTGACCTCCACAATACAGTTACTCGGTAACACGATACCCCTTAGGTTGAGGCCAAACGAGCGTAATTTTTTGAGTTGTGAGTCGCGTATTTTGAGTATACGACTTACTTTACGCGACTCATAGCTCAAAAAATTACGCTCGTTTGGCCTCAGCCTTAGTAAGATTGGTTGTCAGACTTTCAGGCTTCTGGCGACCCGTAACGACTGTCAAAGATCCAAGAATGACAGCCGGGACCAACGGCTTAATGTGCTTTCCGAGTCACCATTTGCCAAGAATGGCAATCATTGCGATAATTGGTTTTAGCCAAAGTTTATTAAGAACTCGACGAAATTCCACCACTTCAAGAAAATTTCGCTACCCGCTAATCGTTCCGCTACCCCACCTAACACTAACCCCAATACATAATTGCCAGTATTTTAAAAGGGTTGAATGACCGCCTGTGGCACGGTACCTTGCGTTTGACTGCATTGCCGTGGGTCTACGGCACACCATCACATTATGTGGAAATATTCAGTACATACCCCACACTTGTACGTAGTAGTACGTGACATAAGAAACTGTACGGTCTATTCAAACTCAAACTCAAACTCAAAGCATTTATTTCAATTAAACCAATTACAGGCACTTTTGAATTGTCAAGGGGTCGGTCAGTCAGAAAGATGAAGCTAGTTGCCCATTCCAAAGAGTAGGTACCTATGGAGAAGAACGGGCAAGAAACTCCATGGACACTCTTTTAAATCAAAATAATATGGTTACAAAGTCTTGGTTACATCATTCATGTTAAAAATTATACATGTGAGAACGATGCAGAACGTTAAAAGCGTCCATAATGAGAAGATGAGAAAAAAACAATTCAAATATTAAATTAAAATAAGCCGTGGCAGCAAAGAGATGACCAGTCCCTACTGACGGCGCCCGTTCACGAACATGACGCATGTATTATTTCCAGCATTATTTATGGTTGGCAACTTTGAAGAGAGGAAGCTTCAAAGAGATTGGTATCTTCGGAAGCATTTGTGTTTATATTTCCTTGTACAAATCTGTCAAATTTCCTTAATAGTTTTTTCAACTTTATTGCTAAAGCGTAAGGTTCAAAGTTGATTGGGAACATTTGACAGTTTCGGGTAGCTTGATGTGCTGGCGTCAGTACTATGACTTACAATACGTGGACAAATAACAACAGTCACAAGTCGATCGACTTTTCTGGATGCCCTTTCCAAAGTGTAGATTCCTATGGAGAAGATTGGTCAAGAGATATCTATGTTTATATATCTACGGGTATATTAATAATAAAACTGAAAAGTTTGTTTGTTTGTTTCTTTGAACGCGCTATCTCTGGAGCAACCAACCGGATTTGATTTTTTTTTCTGCAGTTGATAGCCCAGTGGCCCAGAGAGGCTTGTGGCTAAGAAATAACAGCTGCACGGTTCGATCGATCAGGTTTAGCTACGCTTGCCGCGGTTGGTCCGTGGGTGGGTGACCATCTTTACATACCAAGACCCCTTTGTGCCTCGGAAAGCACGGTAAGCCGGTCCCGGCTGTCATTGATGGATCTTTGACATTCGTTACAGGTCGTCAGAAGTCTGAAAGTCTGACAACTAATCTTACCAAGGGGTATCGTTTTACCCAATAACTGGGTTGTGGAAATGTGGAGGTCAGATAGGCAGTCGCTCCGTGTAAAATACTGGTATTCAGCGGCATCCGGTTAGACTGGAAGCCGACCGCAATATAGTTAGGAAAAGGCTAGTCAGATGATTAGTTGATAGCCCAGTCCTTGAGGGAGGCTATAGGATTTAACATCACGCTAGAACTGTTAAGAGCCGAGCAGAAAGTAAGAAAGAACGCTAAGCCAAAAAAAAGTAATAGCAAGGCAGGCGATGCGATGCGACGGGGTGGGTCGGGGGAACAAGAAATTTTACGCGGACGAAGTCGCAGGTAGAAGCTAGTAACTTTCTTTTTTCATTGGTGCGCAGTGGAAATCCTCATGGACTTCCTCCATCGTGGGGGTGATAGAGGGGCATGCCGGACTCTTACCGGCTAAAACCACCGCGGTTGTCCACCTCTGCCTATGGCCGGGGGTTCGAGATTCGCATAAGCATTCACCGCTCCGCATAGAGCAGTGGTGGCCAAGTGGTAACGGCCGCGACTTACGAGGTGTAGGTCGTAGGTTCGAACCCAGACAGGCGCGCTTTACTTTGTGTACATTATTTACGGTGAAGGAAAACATCGTGAGGAAACCGGCATGTCCTAGAACCAAAATATCGAAGACATGTGACATCTGCCAACCCGCACTGGGCCCGCGTGGTAGATTTCGGCCCACTCCCTCTCACTGAGAGGAGGCCCGTGTCCCAGCAGTGGGAACATTATGGGCTGATTATGTATTCGCCGTTCCCCCGACAGGCCTCGACCCGCTGTTCCTCAGCGGGTCCTACCTCCCCGTGCGGTCATTCCAATAATGGCCGCACCCACTTTCGAGTGGCGCGCCTGGAACACTGCACCAAATCGGGCCTGTCTGGTCGGACGACGGACGCCCCTAGTCCGCCGCCTGCAGGCCACATCTCATGGAGATCCCAGATACGTTTATAAAACTCCGCTATAGCAGTTCTGCGGAAACAAAATAACCTTGATGTAGTCGCAGTCAAAATATGTTCGCCACCTTACATAAGGGTTGTTTTTATCAGCTTATTGCATGATGGAATCAGCTTTACCGACTTAGCATTGTGTCCTAAATTGATAAAGGAAACAATTTAATTTTGATAAGTAACGAACATACCTACACAGTCACTCAGCCTTGCACTCTCGTGCACGAACACACGCAAGAATTTCAATTTAGTAAATAAGTCATCCGTCTAGCCTTTTCCCAACTGAATACCAGTATTTTACATTCAGCAACTGACTGCTTATCTGACCTCCACAACCCAGTTACTGGGTAATACGATATCCCTTGGTAAGACTGGTTGTCAGACTTTCGGGCTTCTGACGACCCATAAAGACTGTCAAAGATTCATGAATGACAGCCGGGACCAACGGCTTAACATGCTTTCTGACGCACGGAGGGGTCTTGGTATGTAAAGATGGTCACCCATCCACGGAACAATGGCGGCAAGCGTAGCTTAACCTGATCGATCGAAACGTGCGGCTGTTATTTCTTAGCCACAAGCCACTCACAATATAAGTAAGTAAATAAGTAGCTTAATAAAATTGTAGTTTATATAATTTGTTTTTATTGTTTTTAAATTGCTGCTAATGTTTATTTTATAGATTTTTAACGAGTTCACCATGGAGCACGTTCGAAAAATGTTGTTTTTAATGTCACCTAGTTTATTAGGTGCTGTGTATGTGATATGATGTTTTATTTGTACTAGTACAGACACCTCTTTCTGAAATGTTCTATTTTTATTAATATTTACAATAATTTAAAAAGCTAACAACCTTAAAATACACACATCAAAAGTGTCTAGGGATCAAGCATTTTTATGCGGATTTCTTGAGATTGAGATGTGGCTTTGTAATAAATTTATGATTTTATAAATTTATATGGATCCTTTTTGGTGCATTTCATAATTTGAATCAGGAACTGTGAATCAAATTCGAGTAAAAGATGAAAATCAGCTGTCAATATTTTCCCTATAAAAACATACAACGCATTGAAGACATTATTAGTGCTACTGTTTCCCTACTACTGATTAAAACCAACGTTATTATGGAGCGGCGACGTCATTTAAGCAGGGAAGAAATGCTCAGAGCCGTGGGAATGATAGAAGCTGGTTCCCGGCAACGTACTGTGGCTTTAGCTCTGAATACAAGTCAGAGTGTTATCAGTCGACTTTGGACACGTTACCGAAGCACTGGTACCGTGGCAGAGCGCCATGGAGGACGGTATCGCTGCACCACACGGAGACAAGACCGATACATTCAAATCTTAACTCGAAGAGCTCCAACAATAACCGCCATGATGTTAGCCGTGAGGCTTCATCACTCTTCAGGGAACTTAATTAGCGACCAAACAGTCAGAAACCGCTTGCATGAAGTGAACCTTCATTCCCGAAGACCGCTACGGGTACCACCTATAGCAATGCACAATCGTAGGATTCGATATCAATGGGCTCTTGAACACATAAATTGGGCAGAAGAACAATGGCGTTTCGTGTGCTTTTCTGATGAGTCTCGTTTTGGTATGAGACCGGATACAAGACGTATACGACACTGGAGAACCCCTGGACGCCAACAGCGATTAAAATCCTGCCAGGAAGTCCATCCTTATAGTGGTGGAACCATCATGGTATGGGCGGGTATTTGGATCGGCGGAATAACTGAGTTGATTTGGATCAGAGGCAACCTCAACGCTCAAATTTATGCTGAGACGATTGTATCAGACGTCATCGTTCCTCTACAAGTGCAAATCGGTCCCTTATTTCAGTTAATGCATGATAATGCACGACCGCACACCGCAAGAGTTGTAAGACAGACTCTCGCCGCAGCTAACATCAATGTCCTGCCCTGGCCTGCTCAGTCGCCAGACTTGAACCCGATTGAGCATGCATGGGATATGCTACAGAGAAGAGCTCTGCCGAATATGGAGGGTATCCAGTCGCAAGAAGACCTTTTTTTGTTGTTGCAACGAACATGGGCTGCCATTCCACAGCGTGATTTGGATGAACTCATTTTGAGTATGCCAAACCGATGTTCTTGTGTTCGCGGTAGAAACACGGATTATTAATTGTTTAAGTTACCCAATAAAATTTTAAAGAAAACTGTTATTTCAGTCTTTTTTTCGAACTTTTGTGTTAGTGGTTCAAATGTCAAAAATCCCTTTATTAGGAAAATGGCAAATTTCTTTATTAATGCAAAGGTGACTTGGTTTATCGTTACTGTGACAAACGAAAACACTTTATTTGATGAATCCTTAAAGAAAATTTTAATTAATATCAATCAGGAGAAAAGTTATTGCAAAAATATATGTTGATCCCTAGACACTTTTGATGTGTGTAATAATATTTACATGTATCTATATAAAAAGGGAGGGAAAATAATCAAAGGGCATCAAAAAATTTGTCCGCATCACTGTCAACAGGAAACGAGTTCAAAAGGCTGGCAGCATGGCCACGTTGTTTGGCAATGCTGATTCTTTGGCCAAAAAATAGGCCAGCCCTCTGGTCACGTGAGGAGTCGACCGCTTGGCGATGTCTCGAAATACTTAGTGGGCACTCGGGCCCCATGGCCCTAGTGTTTCAACCCCAAACGGCTCAAATATATAGGTTCCAAAGAGATTGGAGTATTTGCGCCGTTTGAGGTTTTCCGCACCTACACCTGGAAAATTGTTTTGTGAACCATAATGATTGTGTTTTTTCTGAAATAAAAAATATAAATAATTATTTATTAATAGACTGTTCAGACAAAGCTATAGATAATAGCCACCGCTTCTTATCTACTTAAAAATTAAAAAATAGTCGAAAAAGGTTTCCGAAAAGTATTAAAACTAAATAAAATTCATGGTTCCACGAAAAGGGCAAGTGGGGAGTCGATAAATATTTGATTACACGGCGATGCGGCCTTGACAATTGAAGTGGAAATAATTCACCACTTAAATGGTTTAGTTTCATTTTATTTGGAGCATTTGAAGTTACATTTTCAAAGATGGTTGTAGCTTCATAGCCTTGAGGAAGCCGACAGGAGAAGCGGATTACTGCCTCAATGGTTTAGTTAAGAGGAAATGCGGGTTCGTTTCTCCATAGAGACGCTCTCGCCTGTTTTTTTTTCTAATGACCTTATGGCAATTATTTTTTACAGAATGATAAATATTATCTACTTCTATGTCCCTACGTTTTCCTTTTTGATGACACATTATTTTTATAAGCACTAGAGCCCTCAAAAATGCTAATTTAAACCGCTGTCAACAGAGGCGTAGTGTACGAGTTTCAGTAGTAGTGTACGAGTTTCAGTCATACCGATCAAAATCAACCCTCCTTTTTACTTCGCCGTAGTCGGGTAAAAAACATCCTTGCCTTGTACAGTGAAACAGAACCCGTCTCAAGTATCCGGCAAGCTTTAGACAACTCCACTAATGAGACAGAAAATACCCTCTATTTACACCAAACGTGGGTACTTAGTTCTTGTTAAACGTTTTTCAGTTGCATGTAATTCAGAAATGGGTCACAGCTATAATTACAGCTTTTCAGCAGTCACGGCAATGCAATTACTGGAAACAGACTTTTCAGGTTGTTGAACTTTTTTCAGAACGCGCTGTTAATGATAAACTAAGTTTAATTAACCAGTCAAGCGCCGCGCGTCGCCTCTCGGCGACGAAACAATAGAAAATCAATCGTGTCTCATTAACGGAGCTCGACAGATTAAAGTTGAATGTTTTGTAAACGCTTCATTTAGGCGTACACGGTGCGGGATTGTCCGAAAGGGTTACCGCTACCCCGGAACATAAAGGGCTAAGTAAGGAACACGTATGGGCTTTAGTCAGTAAGAATCTGACACTCCCTTCCGCTCCACCCAGAGCGGGTACTATGACCGATGACGACACAAGCACTATTTAGTGATGGGAAAATCAAATCGATTCCCACGATATTCCCACGGGATCGGCACTTATGCGGGTGAAACCGCGGGGCGCTGCTAGTGCATAATAAAACAAAAATCACGCTTGTAATCGCCAATGCGTTAGGCAGAGGTGTACCTACCTATAGTACATCGTACATGTAATAGGGGGGCGAGCCTATTGCCAACAACCGTGTACAAATTCAGAATCCATGCTGCTACTGAAAAATTCCTGATTAAAAATTCCAATAACACTTTGGTCGACCTGAGAATCGAACCCAGCGGAGCAATTGCGTAACTCATTATCAATCGGAATCTGTTTCATTTTGACAGTTCAACAACATTCATTGCGGTATTTACGTGTTGAGGAGACAAATTTTTTGAACTTATGAAGCAATGGATTAGCAATTTGCTTCAAAATGATTCAGATTCCGATTAATAGCGTGTTACGCAATTAGGGTGCAGGACGTTATGTTCAGCAGTAGCGCTTGCGACCACTAGACGACCGCGGCAGTCGTGCACCTTATGTGCAGGCGCCAGCACATCAAGTTACCCGAAACTGTCAAATTTTCCCAATCAACCTTGAACCTAATGCCTTAGCAATAAAGTTGAAAATCTATTAAAGTAATTTGACAGATTCTAGTAGCTTGATGTGCTGGCGTCTGTAGGCACCTACCTGCAAAATATTATTTATGTCAGTAAACAATTTTAAGTAGGCACTAACGTTATACAATACATCCAAACTATCCAAACTAATATTATAAATGCGAAAGTAACTCTGTCTGTCTGTCTGTCTTTTCTTCACGCCTAAACTACTGAACCGATTTCGATGAAATTTGGTATAGAGATAGTTTGAGTCCCGGGAAAGGACATAGGATAGTTTTTATCCCGATATTCCCACGGGATCGAAACTTACGCGGGTGAAACCGCGGGGCGCAGCTAGTTTAAAAATAACTTAAAACCTACTTAAGATATTACTGTACAAGATTTTGAATTTCCGCAACAAAAAAGCGAACTATTTACAACAGCTGCATTTCTAAGCTTTCTGAGCGAAATTAAAGTACATTTTACGAGCGATATAACATGTCTTATGATGGGTTTATGAGCTATTCTGGGAGAGGCTTATTTAGAGACGCCATATATAAGCCTTATTTTGTCGTTGTAATAATCATAAAAGGCGTATTTTGTTAGTGGTACAGGATGATACGATTGAAGGGAGTCGAGCTTGGCAAATTTAATACTAGCTGCGCCCCGCGGTTTTACCCGCATAAGTCTCGATCCCGTAGGAATATCGAGATAAAAAGTACCCTATGTCCTATTCCGGGACTCAAGCTATCTCTACACCAAATTTCATCAAAATTGGTCCAGCCGTTTGAGCGTGAAGAAGTAACAAACATATAAACACACACACACACACACACACTCACAAACTTTCGCCTTTATAATATTAGTGTGATACAGGGTGAAATTAAATTCATGGGCATCCTTTTAAGGGGTCATTGTACTCGTCATTATGAACAACTTTTACTATGGGACTAAACCTAAAATCGTGAATAAAAATCAGCTGTTCCTTGCATTTATGTTCACATAACTCGTCAAAATGTACTGAAGAGTGAATTTTTTTTCGCGATTTTAGGTTTGGTCCCATAGTAAAAGTTGTTCATAATGATGATTACAATGACCCCTTAAAAGGATGCCCATGAATTCAATTTCACCCTGTATAAAATTCTCGTGTCACAGTGTTTGTAACAAAAGTCCTCCGAAACGGCTTGACCGATTCTTATGAAATTTTTGGTTCTAGGACATGCCGGTTTCCTCACGATGTTTTCCTTCACCATTTTGAGAGCAGTGGTGATGAAATAATTTACACAAAGTAAAGCGCCTGTCTGGGATCGAACCCACGACCTTCATCATGTAAGTCGCGATTGTTACCACTGGACCACCACTGCTCGTAACAGCTATCAAATTCGAAGGTAACTCTGTCTGTCTGTATGTATGTTACCTTTTCACGCCTAAACCAGTGAACCGATTTAGATGAAATTTGGTATAGAGATAGTTTGAGATCCGGACAAGGACATAGGATAGTTTTTATCCCGATATTTCCACAGGATCGAAACTTATGCGGGTGAAGCCGTGGGGCGCAGCTAGTTAAAATATAAGTAATTAATTCTAAGTTGCTAACCTGTCGATCTTCTTAATATAATTGTACAGTCACATTTTATTCAAGAATAAATACCTAGGCAAAAAACTAGGTATCCCTGAAGGTTTAAACAGTCACAAAGTTATAACACACAAAGCGTGCCCGGTCGTAATCTCTCCAAAGAACGCATGACCCACTCCTTGAGAACAGAACCTGGCACAAAGCCAAATGCTGCCAGGATAAAGAAGAGCGCCCAGTATTTTTAATGGGTCAGGTTCATTCTTTATTGAAGTTACTTTGTTGCAATTCCAAAAATAATCCTGCTTACCTAACTTACGATTTGGTTGATTGTATCAAAATAAAATTTTGAGGTGAACAAAAAATAAAACATAGTGACTGATAAAAATGCCTGTGTAATCTTACTATCATAATTTAAAAAAAAATCTTTATAATTCTCTTTCGAAAAAGATTTATTTCTTTTTTTTTGTAACTACCAACCTACCCCAAACAGAAGTCATTAACCCATAAAAAGTAAAAGCGTCATTCATTGCACCCGAAACTCTATCAAGAAGACAAAGTAACTGAACATTCCCAGCGCTGTTTCCCAAACACCCTAGGCAGTACATAACGTCCATATTTGTATGTTATACAGACACGTTACCCCTTAAAATTGTATAGGAATAGCCATAAAGAGTGCAAGGAAAATTAATCTTAATAACATTCAGCATTGGGACCTCAGAATTGTAAAACAAGACTGTCTGTCGCCGTACACTGTTGGAACACATGATACCGCTGTATCGACCCGACAAAGCGACGCGCGCACTCAAAAACCTACGATAGAGCGCCAAAATATTTCAAAAATGGAATAAAAAACAAAATATTAAACAGCCAATAAATTTAAAATAAAATGAAAATGATTTTTTTTTAATTCAAAATCATTTTTGCGCATTTAAATTAAGTGTCGAAGTGAGCCATCGAATTAAAATTTTTGAAAATGTTGTTGTATTTTTTGGATTTTTAGTAATACTAAAAGCTATGTTTTATGGACGTTTTTTATGGGATTTTTATGTGTTACGTAGAGTTTTGAGGTGGCTACGAGGCCGACAGGGACGGCCTGCGCCCAGTAGTATTCGAGTCGCGGGAACGCGTCGACGTCTGACGAAAAACAGACGTCAAAGAAAAAAGAATTTTCCAAAATATGCGTTTTTCAACACAGAACATGATGATATAGTGTCAAAAGACCACAGTGTTTTACAACATATTGTTTTCTTCAACGTGTTTTGTTTTAAATGGTGACAGTGAGATATGAGCTTTAATGAGGCTGGTTAAATGAATATCTAGACCTTTATTTATAGTCTACACGATACATTTAATTACCGTTTAGAATCCATTAAGTGTTTCAGTCGATATTCCAATAAATAACTGCTTATTTTATAAGAAAAACGCCTGAAAAATACCGTCAAGTCATTACTGCATTATGTCAATCTGCGTAAGGTATTTCTTCGCGTATTTTCCTATTTTCATTCTGTGTTAAATTTACTAAAATCATTTTCATTTAAAACGAAAATGTTTCCAAAAAATTATGTAACTTGAAATGTTTGTTTCATTCGAGTTATAATTGAAAAAATCATAACAGAATTATCCGAATTCTCTTTGATTGCATGATTGTTGTACATTTTCGTGTTTCTATTCGAGTGTGTTCCGTTGTTTTAGTGGCTTGTGACGTCAAAGCCTTATAGTTTGAGGTTAGGTTATGTAATAGTGCTTTTAACGTACAAAAAAGGTCTATGTATTTCAGGGATCATATTGTTCTAGCTTCTTCATATAGTACTATTGACAGACCAGTATAAGTTGGTGTGTAAGCGTTCGATTAGCGTAAAACTACGCGTGTGGAACGTGAAGGGTTATGCGTTTAAATATCACGTTTGATTAGCTTTATACACACGCTTTTAAGATTGTGAGCTGAGCAGTTATAATTATTTTGTTCTATTAAAAGGATTATTATCATTTTATCAGCTTTTGAAACCCGTTTAGGTGGTATATTGGTGGTTTTGTATAAAGTAACGTCGTAGGTTGTTGAACTAAGGAGGAAATTGATGATTACAAAGTATTCTGTAAATTAGAGTACCCTCTAGTCTTACCAATGAGTATCGTGTTACCCAGTAACTTGGTTATGGAGGTCAGATAGGTAGTCGCTCCATGTAAATCATTTTATTTCTGCAAGTAGGTTTTAACAAACATGTCAATCATAGATATTAAAAAAAATAGATGAGGTCGGGGTTTTCGAAGAAAGGCTGCAACAAAATGAGATCAGTCTTTTTTAAACTCCAGACATAATCTTGGTCAGATCATGTGAAGACCATGTAGATTTGTGTCTGAAATGATGGTTTGAGGAAAGAACCATACAGATTGACTGGCTCTGTCGTGTGTAAAAAAACTGGTAGTCAGCTGCGTTTGGTAAGACTGGAAGCTGACCCCATCATAGTTGGGAAAAGGCTAGGCAGATTTAATATTAAGTGCCTACTGCATTATATACAACCTTGAACAAAAAAGATACAGCTCCTGAAACATACTAACATTAACTATAAAGCGGGGTTTAGGCTCATGGTATTGCCATGTCAATGTGTAAAGATGACTCCTTTGTATCAAAGATCCTGCTCATATATTTAAGTAACATTATCGATATTTACATAATATATTATCCTGTAGGTACTCGTGCCACGGCGGAGCAAAGACCTCTCAAACAAAAAGGGTGCAGACATTGATCACACTTGCTCGCTCAGCTTGCTGTGTATGCCTTTCATAACATTATCTTGTGATATTTTCTATCATAAACGTAGCTAATTTAGAAAGAAAGAAAGAAAAAGTTTTTATTGCGACTCGTTGAGGAAGATCACAAACTAAACTAAACATAGTCAAAAATTAAAAAAAAAAAAAACAAATTATATACCTAAATAAAAAAGTACCTAACAAAAAGAAAAATGAAACAGAAAGTCTATACGAGACCAAAAGGCTCCTATCTCCGCATGATGCTGAGACATTTAAAAAAAAAAACGTGCCTTTGCCTAAATCGAAATAAAGTTCGAATTACAAATACTGGCTCAAAGGTTTAGGCAAGAACTAAAATTGTAAAGTGTTTAATATTGTACGGTGGTACGGAAACCCTTCTTGTTCGTCCGACTCGCACTTGACCAGTTTATATTGTGTGCGTGATAAATTTTTAAGCTTATGTTTTTTTACATTTCTATGGGATTTTCAAGCCCTTGTTTTTCGAAATTAATGAACCGATTTTAATGAAACTTCGTACGCATAAGCAGGATACGAGTACAACAAAGGTCTAAAAAGTTAGGTCAGTTATCATACGAGAGTGATGTAAAAGAAATGACTATTCAGCACCTTCGATACATTTTGTATAAAAGTAGGTGCAATTAGCTAAAGCATAAGGTTCAAAGTTGACTGGGAAAATTTACAATTTCGGGTAGCTTGATATGCTGGCGTCTGCACAACAAGAAATATCACGTGGACGATGGCGGGGAGGGAAAGATTAAATCTTAAATACTAGTCTTAAGTCTTAACTAGTCACACTATCACACTAATCACACTAATACTATATAGGCGAAAGTTTGTGAGCGTGTGTGTGTGTGTTTATATGTTTGTTACTTCTTCACGCTCAAACGGCTGGACCAATTTCGATAAAATTTTGTATGGAGGTAGCTGACACCTTGGATTAACATATAGGCTACTTTTTATCCCGATATTCCCACGAGATCGACACTTATGCGGGTGAAACCGCGGGGAGCAGCTAGTCTTAAATAAAAATATTTGAGGCATATAGAATCAAGGGTAGCTAAGTGCCTCCATGTAAAATTATCAGGAAACGAAAAAAAACGTTTTTCTAATTTAAGAGTCAGGGGTTTCATACTCTCTGAGTTTATTCTCCATACTTAGTTAATTTTTTGAAAGTGTGGCGCTTAGCTGCCTTTGATTCTATATGCCTCAATTAAACAAATTGTTTTTTTTTTTTTAATAAAGCCAACGCAATGAAGCATAGATTAACGTATGTACACTGAAAATACGCATTTTGAACAATCTCACGTGAGATTAGAGGGAGGGGGGAGGAAATTGAGCCAAATCTCACGATATCTCACTTAGGGAGGGAGGGAGGGTCCAAAAATCGCCAAAATCACCTCACGTAATTAATGGACGCCCCCTAACCAGTTTCCATCGGGAGGTGAAATTCACTTCGACCAGATTCCAAATTAAAATGAAAACCTTACTTTAAGAGATATTTCCTTTGAGATAAACAAAGGCATTTCACCTTTTGAGAAATATCTGATAAAGGGTTAAACAAAATTACATTTTCATCCTCCATTGTAAATGTAACAATCTTGGATCAATAATAGCTCTGAACAAAAACACATCGCTGAATTGCATTTAACTTGACTCATCGCAAAATATTTCTTTAAAAAAACTTTTTTACAAAAAACAACCGATTTAAAAAAAACACTACAAAGTGATAAATAACTTTAATTTCGGAAGTCGGTGTCGTTGGTTCCGCATTTTCGCTTTTTGACACCGATTTCTGAAAAAGTTTTTATTTTTCACTTTTTAGTTGTACCTACCCCACACAATTTCAATTAATACTAGTGCACTGAAGAATTGAAGACATCGACTAGAATAATCATCAAAATTCGCATAGAAATGCCGGAGATGCAGTACATTTATGCATATAACTTCGTACATAAGAATAATTATCTAATGAAAACCTTTCTGAAAGTATGTAGAACACTTTAGTCAAAGAAATATCAAAATCGGTTCATTCCTTTTTGAGAAAATTGCAGACATACATACATACGGGTCGAATACAGAACCTCCTTTTTTAAAGTCGGTTAAAAATCGGCAGGTAATTTGGTGAATATGGTGTCATCAAACTAAAAACAATGGTCTAGATGCTAAAATTTATTAAATAGATCTTAACATTTATTTAAATTAGCAGACGTTATGTGCAGTTTTCTACCGACTGTACTTTGTCTGACGAATTGAATAAAACTGACGAATCGACGAAAACTGGCAAACACTGGAAACTGTCGAGTTAACGCAACTGTCTAATCGGTAAAACTGACGAATCAACGAAACTGGCGAATTACATAAACTGACGACTGAGGGAAACTGACCAATGATACGCGGACTCTTATTATCGTTTGCAATATATTTGCTGCTTTAATTGATAAGTAAACGTATTTTTAAAATAAGATCAAATAATATTTATGGGAAAATAAAACATAATTTCTAAGCAACAAGGTTGAAAAAACTGTTGTCGTTTTTGATGTGCTCACCGGAAATCTAGTAGGTACCATTGTTCATCGAAGGCAATAATAGATCACTTTTCCACGGAAGTAGCAAGTTGGGATCTATTTTTAGTCGGGTGTCACTTGTGGTGTTTTAACTTTAATTTCATTTGAATATTTGTTTTAATCTACGCTTGCCGCGGTTGGTCTGTGGATGGGTGACCATCTTTACATACCAAGACCCCCCCGTGCCTCTGAAAGCACGTTAAGCCGTTGGTCCCGGCTGTCGTTCGTGGATCTTTGACAGTCGTTACGGGTAGTCAGAAGCCCGAAAGTCTGACAACCAGTCTTACCAAGGGGTACCGTATTACCCAGTAACTGGGTTGTGGAGGTCAGATAGGCAGTCGCTCCATTAAAAATACTGGTATTCAGCTGCAACCGCTTAGACTGGAAGTCGACCCCAACATAGTTAGGAAAAGGCTAGGCAGATGATAATGGTACCGATTCTGTTGTTCACAAACTAAACTAAATTTAAGTTCAATGCATCTTTTTCTTTCTATTTCATTAAGAAAAAGACAGAAGATTTTAGTTTAGTCCTGTCAAATTAATCGCCTGACGTAAATTGACGTAATTTTAGCAGGCAAGTTTTTATTCATGTCTAAACTTGTATGGAGTAGTGTCAGGCACTGTTTAATTTGACAGGTCTAAACTAAAATTTATCTTCTGTGCATTACTGGTCTACTTTTCTGATCGTAGGTGGGGATCTTTGACAGTCGTTACGGGTCGACAGAAGCCCGAAAGTCTGACAACAAGTCTTACCAAGAGGTATCGTTGTACCCAGAAACTGGGTTGTGGAGGTCAGATAGGCAATCGCTCCATGTAAAATACTGGTACTCAGCTGCATCCATTCCAAGACTGGAAGCCGACCACCACACAGTTGGGAAAAGGCTAGGCAGATTGATTCTTGAGTAAACTAGGTAATAAATACTTTTTCTTTAAAGAAAAAGTATTTATTGCGACTCGTACAGGAAGATCACAAACTAAACTAAACACAGTAAAAAATAAAAAACTAAGTTATATTAAAAAAGTAACAAAAAGAAAATTGAGACAGAAACTCCTATACGAGGCCAAAAGGCTCCTATCTCAGCATGATGCTGCTACATTTAAAAAATAAATGTCGCAGCGCTGGTATTCTGATAGGGCCCGCTGTGATGTCACAGGCAGTTACAGAAATAAATAAACATTAAAATAGGTAGGTAGTACTAATTGAAAACAATCATAATCTTCTTGAGCAGTGGTGGCCCAGTGATCACCAACCGCGACTTACGAGATATAGGTCATAGGTTCGAACATAGACAGGTGCTTAATTTTGTGTAAATTATTTCATCACCACTTCTCTCAAAACGGTGAAGGAAAACATCGTGAGGAAACCGGCATGTCTTAGAACCAAAAATTCGAAGATATGTGATATCTATATACCAAACCGCACTGGGCCCACGTGGTGGATTACGGCCCACTCTCTCTCACCGAAAGAAGGCCCGTGTCCCAGCAGTGAGAACGTTATAGGCTGATTATACTGTCGTATCGGTAGAAAACGATAGCTTGTCTGATAACACCACCTTATCATTAAGACCGCCATTCTCATCCAGATTCTGATACAAAAAAAAACTATTCTAAACAATACCACCCCGTCTGCCTACCCCACGACGATGCAGATACAAAATAAACAATAGCAGACCACAGTTCCGTCCGCTTCAATGACACTATGACGTCTCTGTTGCTGCTTTACAAATGGTGTCCCCGTTCCGTTTCCACTCATTCTAAGGCTTTTTTAACTTCAGGAGTTTTTTTTCTATTGGTGTTGAGGGTTTGTTTTCTTTAGCTATGTAAAGCTATGGTTTTCAGGAAAGACTGTTCAGTAGTAATAACAAAGAAGCTAGTTTCTTAGCTCTGTAAAATGGGAATTAGGTTTTGTAATTTGCGCATTCTCTTTTCATAACTGTGTCTTCTGTTGTTTTAGGTTGTGCGTTATCCGTCTGGTCGTTAATCTAACTAATTGACGTAGGTATCTGACATTTTGGACTAAGCCGACCTAATATTGCTATTTGATACGTTTTCCAATTCGAATCTGATATCTGATCATGTATTCCGAACAAAATAAAAACAAAGATCTCACGAAGTGACGTATCTGTTACATTATTTATTCAACCAATCAACTCAGCCTATCGCAGTCCACTGCTGGCCATAGGCCTCTCCCAGACTGCGCCACAGCACCCTGTCCTCCGCCTTTCGCATCCAGTCTACCCCAGCCACCTTCTTTAGGTCGTCCATCCATCTAGCAAATATAGTATGTAAATATTTATTATTAAAACAATAAACACGATGACAATAGTTGTAATACTGTACTGTAAAAATGCTTTGAATCAGTTACGTCACTTAGATTAGGGACGAGCTCGGTTCCTACGAGAATAAACAAAAACGAAGCGTTTTTCTCACCAATGGTAGCATGTGCAGTGGAATACCTCTTTTTTATTGCCAAACTAATAGATTCGTAAACTAAATTTTACCTGTGGTACCTACTTCCATATCGTCGACCGTAGGTTCAATTGAGGTAAGGGACAAAATACCCAAAATGAGTTGAGTATACAGTTTTGTTCAGAATTTTTCGCTCTATCGAATGGTGAATATGAAAAAATTCTAGCTTAAGAAAATGTCCCTTACCCTAATGATTTTTGGATCCAAATTTTGAATCAGCCCCATAATAACGTCCGAAAAATAACTTTGTCGGCCTCTCCTGAAAAATCGTATTTTGTCCCTTACCTCAATTGAACCTACGGTTGACGAGGAGTGTCTACTATGAAAAGCTATGAGGTATTTGCTTCAGATAGAAGTCTTAATTTTATCCAATAACAGTCCGTAAATTATAGGAATCGGCCATTAGTTACTCTGGATTTGTATGCACAAGCATAATCAGCCAATAACGTTCCCACTGCTGAGACACTGCAGGCCTCCTCTCTGTGAAAGTGAATGGGCCGTAATCCACCACGCGAGCCCAGTGCGGGTTGGTAGATGTCACATGTCTTCTAATTGAAGTGAAAACTTCTTTAAGCGCATTGGGCATTTTAGAAATGGGAAAAACAATTGAATTCGCGCCACTGTCACCGTAACTGACAAAGCTTCGGATGTGTTCGGCTGTCCTCGGGATGTAGGTACTCGGTTTTAGTGTCAGTGAGTGATGGCAAAGTATTCTGTTTGTGTTTTGTTTATAAGACGATTAAAAAAATACACACGTAATTGTTCAAGTTTTAACTTCTGTCGGCACTCCCTGAATGCCATGTTTTTTTTTATTTCTAGGACATGCCGGTTTCCTCACGATGTTTTTTTTTCACAGTTTTTGAGAACAGTGATGATGAAATGAATTACAAAAAGTAAAGCGCCTGCCTTGTTTCGAACCCACGACCACTACGTACAACTCGTAAGTCGGGGCCGTTACCACGGGGCCATTTTTATAAAAGACTAGCAGCGCCCCGTGGTTTCACCCGCATAAGTGTCGACCCCATGGGAATACCGGGATAAAAACTATCCTATATCCTCTCCCGGGACTCAAACTATCTTTATAGAAAATTTCACCTAAATCGGTTCAGCAGTTTAAGCGTGAAGAGGTATCAGACAGACACACTTTCGCATTTATAATATACAGGTTGAAATTGAAAACATGCGACAAATCGAAATGGGAGATTGTACTCATCATTATAAACAACTTTTACTATGGGACCAAACCTGAAATCTCAAAAAAAAAATCAGCTGTTCCCTACATTTTGACGAGTTATGCGAACACAAATGTAGGGAACAGGTGATTTTTTTTCGCGATTTCAGGTTTGGTCCCATAGTAAAAGTTGTTTATATATGATGAGTACAATCTCCTATTTCGATTTGTCGCATGTTTTCAATTTCACCCTGTATATTAGTATGGATGCAAGTCAAAGTCAAAGCATTTATTTCAAATAGGCACATAAAAGGCACTTTTGAACGTCAAAAATTATCTTAAAATAGAATTGATTCTAGTCGCCCATTCCAAAAGGTAGTTTTCGTATGGAGAAGAATGGGCAAGAAACTCCACCGTTACTCTTTTAAAATGTTTTAGGTACAATATTTTGCATGGGTACATTAATTATTGTATAATAACATGTGAGGACGATGCACCTAAAATAAAATTACTATACCACAATAGGTAAAAGAATTAAAAACGAAACCATGACATATAAATTAATTATCTGATAGATACATGGTGCTCACATATTTACAAACATGGTACAAGCAAAACGATTTTTATTAAAAAAAAAAAGTCCTATCCATTACGATTTCATGGCTACACTGTCCGAACAATTTTAGTGATTTTTTGGTGAGACCCTTCACATTTGTTGACACTTAAAGTACCAATGACCAACTTAACTTTGGGCTGTGAGACCCACTACTGATTAACTGATATAAAATTTTCAACAAAATTAAAAAAAAAAACTGTTGTCGTATCTAATAGATTATGTCGATAAAAGAATAACAGTAATTTTCCTATATCGGTACAATCACATGAGCAGAGTTTCAGGAAGTTATTTTTCCATATTCATTGCACGAAATTACCACCTAAAAATAATACCCCCCCCCCCCCCCTTGATGTTAATCTGTCAAGCTCCGCTAATGAGACACAATTGATTTTCTATTGTTTCGTCGCCAATGGGCGACACGCGCTGCTTGACCGGTTAAAGTCAAACTTAGCTCATAAACTAACCTTGTTTTATGCATGTATTAAATAACAGAAATCCAAGTACTATGTTTAATAATGAGCTTGTGAGCTTTTGGAGAAGCCTTAGAATCTTAACTTGTCCGACTTAACTTGTCAGAGTAAGCGGAGGTATGACGTTCTTAAGTTAACTACGACTTAGCTGTAATATTCTTTAGGTTACCTTTGTAATAGACTTAGGGCTGATTTTTCCAACGCCAAATAATTGGGTACACTACATTAATACGAAAAACTTTATTCCGAAAGTCACAAATACGAATTTCAAAATACCGATTTTCATAATTCCGAATGGTTCAAAATTCCTTTTATAACAACTCCGATTTATCATTCATCCTATTTTAATAATCCCGAAATTTCAATATTCCTAACGTTTATAATTACTATTCTCAAAATACCGAGTTTCAATAGATCGAATAACAAAAAGTCCGACTTAATGATAATTCGAAACATCAAAAATACGTATTCCGATTATTAAAATACCGATCAATTAGAATTCCGATATAATAAAACTGAATAGCAAGACAAATAAAGACATATTTCCAATTCTAAGAATATAGATGGCACAAAACCAACAATAGAGCCCCTATTTCTGTGTAAAGGGTTTAAAGTAACCTAACCAAACCGAACCTCGGGGTGCCCTTCGCTCATTCTTGCATCCTATGTCGACGGAGACCCGCTTCGCGGGGCCCCTGTTTCTGTGTGAAGGGTTTAAAGTAACGTAACCAAGCCGAACCTCGGGGTGCCTTTCACTCGCTCTTGCATCCTACGTCGTCTATTGCGTTCGTTGAGTTCGGGTGCGGTAACGGTAACGGAAATAATTCGGAGTATTGAAAATCGGAATGTCGTTTTTCGGACCGAGAACCGATCGAGCATTTGATTCTTCGAATATATGAAAATCGGAAAACAAACAAGTCGCATTTATGACTTTCGGTAAAATAAATTTCGGGATTTTTAATAATAGACATTATGATTCTTAGGTATTATGAAATTCGGACTTTTGAAAATCGGAACATCGGAATTCGGAATAAAATATTTCGGAGTATTTGGGTGTTCCCCGAGGATTAATTATGAATTTTTGACAGCTCTTCTATAGAAAATCTGTCAGACGGCAATTTTATTCCACGGATAAGAATTATCTGTTCATTGAAAAATCAGCCCTTAAAGAGTTTTTTTTTTTCATTCAGAAGCTTACTTATTTATTAAAGTAGGTACAGACGCCAGCACATCAAGCTACCTGAAACTGTCAAATTTTCCCAGTCAACTTTGAACCTAATACTTTTGCGATTAAGTTGAAAATCTATTAAAGAAAGTAATTTTACATCAACAGTTTCTATGTATAATATATCTTAAGTACAATAGCCTCGGACTTACAGTCGCCAATTATAGGGTTATCTCAAAAATACTCGTAGGTGACTGATCGACCATACCTACATAATATTAAGGAAATAAAACTAAAGATGAGATGTTCAAGTATTTTTTTTTAAACTTTTTTAATTTAGTGTCAAATCAGAGTCATAGTCAAATCAGAGCCACTTTTGAAAGTCAAAATTTATAGAAAAAATCGAATTTATTGATGAAATACAAGGTTAAGCTTCGTTATTAATTAAACTTTATAAATACTATCTTCACGTTGAGAAAATAAAATGTAAGAAGGTATTTGTTTGGTAATAATTGTTTATTTTATTTTGCATAATTACATTATAAGAACATACAGCTAATTGAACAAAAACCATTAGATAAAAATAATAGTTTATAAAAAAAAAGAGTGTAATCGCTAGCAGCTTTAGTAGGTAGCAGTATGTGCAGTAATTAGTTGTATAATGAGCATTAATAGAGTTAATATTTCAATGGAATGGCGTAAACTACGAAGTGGCGCTAATTGGCTTGCTCAAATAATTGTTTTCAATTTAGTAGTTACTGATTATCATCATCATACTAATATTATAAAGGCGAAAGTTTGTGAGGGTGTTTCTATGTTTGTTACTTCTTCACGCTCAAACGGCTGGACCTATTTTGATAAAATTTTGTATGGAGGTAGCTAACACCCTGGATTAACATATAGGCTACTTTTTTTCCTGATATTCCCATGGGATCGAAACTTGTGCGGATGAAACCGCGGGGCGCAGCTAGTAGAAATGTAAATTGTATATTTATTAAAATTATCAACAATTACTTTTTTGTGATGTGGCCTCAGATAAATTACTATTATAATTAACTGTTTTGTTTTGAAATACTCATTTAATATTTTAATATTGTACCTACGATTAAGTAATTTTACCGTTTCCCAAACAGGTCTGCACTTAAATACTTTGTCGTAAACAAAGCTTTTATCTCGATTATCATATTTCCGGTAGCAATAATTAATTTTCTGACAAGGGGTTTTCGACCCCTGCTGTAAACCATTTGTAATGCAATCTGAACTTTATTTCGTACAGATTTTAGTTTGTAACAAGATACTTTTGTGCTGTTTTTTTTTTTCTTATCTTAGTAATTATAATAGTAATCTATGTTACCTACAAAAGTTATAGTGGGTACTGTTACGGGGCGAGTGCTAAGTCCTTTTTAAAAAAAAAAAACTTATTTTTTACCTTGAAGATTTTAAGATTTTGGTGTGTCCGCCACGAAGTTCAAAGTATGACTGTCTAACTAATGTGTCTCAAAATGCAATAACTACGGGAATCGTTGCATGACGCCTATGAGGCGTCAGCGTTTATATTTTATATACTTAGTCTTACAATTTATAACAGTACACTACATTTTCATAATTATAATTATTTTCCAATGAGCTCTTCTTTTTTTTAAATATTACTATAAACTGCGAACTAAAATGATTACTAAGTAAACTGATCATTCAAGAGACTACACTAACTGCGGTCAGTGACCCCACAAAAAAAAACATCAAATTAATGTTTAGTTTTATCATGTTTAGATATTCACGTCTGCGATGTTTCGCTATCTAATTTAATTTAACCCTGTAGTTGTACTTAACCTTTTGAACGCCATTGTCACATATATGTGACAAACGAAATCTTACCCTGAACGCCAACGTCACAAATATATGACAAAATACACGTCCCACGGGTCGCACCATATGATGAAATAAACAATTTACTTAATCATTACTTTGTGTGTTTTTATTTATATAATTTAAAAGTTTAAGCTTCCGTCTATATTGTATTGCATGAAACTAATATAAATAAACCACCAATATCGAGAGTTGTTTTAAGTGTGTGAGTGTGTGTTGTTTTGTTAAAGTGGCCTGGCGTCAGGGGTACGGCGATACGTTTATACTCTGGCGTTCAAAAGGTTAATTTAATATTTTAGTGTTGGCTTCTATATTATTTTCCTTGATCGGTTTAAATATGAACTCATTGGTAAAACACAAGCTTGGACTAAAATAGAAAAATCGAAAAGCAAAGCTACGAACAAAATACCTAAAACTTCCACCAAAATCGATTGGCTTCGATATGTAGGTAGGTAGTTTATTTTTCAAGTGTTTCCCGGTCGCGCCTAAGTGCCATCAAACAGCCTATCAAATTCTGCTGTTCGACGTAAGCCTCTCCATGGAGGATTACTTAGTATACCTACGTATTTTTCTGCCGAAACTATAATAATAAAGACAAAAAAATTGGTATTTAAAGATTATTTGGAACAATAGCAATTTTATTAAATAACTAGCTTCAGACCGCGACTTCGTTCGCGTGAAACTTCTTGTTTCCCCCGAGCCACCCCGTCGTATCGCATCACCCGCCCGCGCTATCACTTAACGTTCTTTTTGACTTTTTTTTCTTTTTGCTCGGCTCCTAAGAGTCATAGCGTGACGTTAAATAACCTATAACCTTCCTCAAGAATTGGGCTATCAAATGCAAGAAGAATTTTTCAAATCCGACTGGTAGTTCCAGAGATTACCCCCTACATACAAACTTACAAACAAATTTTACCTCTTTATAATATTAGTATAGATAAGAATAATTTTAGCGTCCGACATTACACATATCATTATTATTGCTTAGATATTCTATAAAATTATAATTATTTCAGAAAAATAATTTGGAAATTACTTTTGAATAATATTTTAATATTCAATAATATTGAACACGAAATGAACCATGAACATAAGATTTATTTTCGTATCAATTTGACATGGAATCTTGATACGCACTGACATGATAATATAAACTTCATAACCTAATTAAATTATGGATGTTTAATTCTTATAATTTATTTATACTAAGTGTCACAAATTTTTATTACCTCCTGATGACACCTTAATTGTCTGTTATGAGTTATGACGCCCATGGGATGTGAAATTTTGCCGTAAAGCATAATCATAAATTGATTAAATAAACAACCATAACCCTACATTGAAAGTGTCTCACTCAAACCTAATTATGAAACCAGAAACAACAGCTGTCAGAACAGAGCCACCAGAGACAACAAACAACACCTCATACAGAGAAAGCACGAGTGAAAATTTCACTGTGAAAATTCATGGTTATCCTACTCTCATACGCTTTCATACTACTGTTTTTTTTGTAAATATCTTCTAAAATATGAATACTGCAGTTATATTCGCCATATTTATCCAAACTAGATTACGTTACCCGTCGATTAGTATTCTAACTAAGATTAAACCTACTTTTAATAACGAGATAAACGCCATTGTATTTTAGGCATATTGCCGTCCGAGCAGCCAACTAAAATCGACTCTAACAAATAATTGAACCTATTTTCTAGTATTTTTTCAGTTTATTCGCACACAGATTAAAAACTAATTGTCCATACACATAAGCCTCTATTAATTTGATATTTACGGTGACATACCTACCTACTCATAACCTGAAAACTAAATATCACATAACTTTTTGTTTATTTACGTTTTGATGTTTTTTATTTTTGGAACAAATTGAAAAAATTAAGACCTTTCTTTTGATGCATCATTCGTCTATCTGCATTATAACGGTTTCTGAGTAATCACGGGCGGTGACTACGGCAAGTGGCGGTTCTAGCGGCCAACTATTCTTTGTCATAGCGTCTTAGTTTTTCTTGTAACAAATTCACGAAAAGAGGTGTGTAAAGTAACAAATTAGCACTAATTCCTGGCAAAGTTTCATCAAATATTATGAGGTGGCTGCGCGGTTGAAACGGAGATGTATTAATCACAACGTTTGCTCAACCCGAGTCGGTGATTTCAGACTTTTATTTAAACCTAATTAATCTTAGGTAGCTAGCTCCAGTCTGTTCATAGATAGGATAGGTTGTTGTGTCGAAAAACTTTAGCGCCTTAACAAAATATTGTTAATGCTAATTCTAGCCCAAATCGATATCTAGACACTGGATTGCTGGCCAGACAGTCTGGCGTCCCCGTTATAGTATGTGTGTGGTGCCAGTTGTCGCGCTTCATTTGCTTAATGTTCCCAATGTATTTTCCTGAGTCGTTTTTTTTTTTTACTGAGCTATAAACTTTGAAGCGGCTCAAATAAAATATTTTTAAGCAGTGTGATAACATCTTTACTTGATTTTATTATGAGGGGATTCTGATGAACCGATGAGTTCACTAGGATCCCCTTGGGGATCTGGCTAGGGGATCCTGGTGGCCGAACCCAGAATTATTATGCGCTGTTACAACTTTTTATATCTTTCTGCAATTCTCAATTTTCAAGTTTGGTTGATGATTGTTGCCCTAATTGTGACTTATATTGATACTTGAATATAATATATTGTATTGCAAGTATCTTCCAAAGGTAAAAATATTGAGCCTTAAATTTTTCTTTCATTCTTTGTCTTATCTTATCTTATGTCTTATCAGCTGTCTGATAGTTCACTTTTAGAATCAAACCCCTTCCCAAGGATAAAACGAGAACAAAAATTGTCCTTAAAATCCACACTTTCATTGTGACTGGTCTGTCGAGTTCCTTGTATAACTAAATTTTGTTCTTCATTCACAGTTGTCAGTCAGACCATACCTAGGCACAGTTATTGTCGCCTGTCAGTCTAGACCGCACCGTAGTTATGCCTTTCGCTGTTCGGAATGTTCTGCCGAATATGTCAAATGCCAATCACGTTATTTGGTTTGCCTACATTCTAGGAATAGTTGAGTGGATGTTTTCGTTGTTTCAGTTTACATAAACTGTAGGTTAGTAACCATAAGTGTTAGTAAATTGTCGAAACGCGATCTATATGTTAGGGTTACCGCTACCCCGGAACACAAAGGGCTAAGGAAGGAACACGGATGGGTTTTAGTCAGTAAGAGTCTGACACTCCCTTCCGCTCCACCCAGAGCGGGAGGGGTCATTTGATGATTTCCCATCCATAAAAAAAAGATGTGTTTCATTTATGCTTAATTAGAACCGAGATTAAAGTGCTAATATGCTAAATAACTTTTAGTCATGGTAAGATAGGCACCTATAATACAGTGCGGTTTTCAGGTGTAAATCCTAATCCAAGAAAATAACACTACATTTTAAATTGTTTTAGAATACCATTCTAAGAAAACCAAGCCTCATCAAAGCTTTCTCAGTCATACCAACAGATATGTAATTAAATAATAACAATCAATAAAAACATTCGAAGACTGAAATGGGATGTAAAATGATATGACACAAGTGAGCTGAGACAGCGCTATGGTCGCCCGTAGCGCTCCCACACCATGACAGACGAAGAAATTGTACCCCCAACCTTCGCTGAGAAACTTCTATTTTACACAACAGCCACATTCGTTCTACTTGGGACGTTCAGCCTCTTTGCGTTTCTCTTCCTCGTACCATTCGTTATAGAACCAGCATTCACTACAATATTCATGCAATTCGATCCAGTCGCAGCATTATGCGTCACAACAGGGGTGCAGCATCTCGTTGGCGCCAGCAACTGCTCCTGGGCATCTTGCAGGGAAGGCTGCACCAAAGATCTGTTTGAGTGCACGCAAATTCGTGTCAACTACAAATTGGGCATATACCCCAATGTAACTCCCACTGACATGGACAATTTAATCAGGGCCGAGAGGGCGTTAAGGAAAGACTACGAATATGAAAATTATGAGGTAACAGCTGATAAAGCGTATCCAGAAATTATGGATGAGGATCTACCTGATGCTGTACCAACTGGGTTGCAAGGAAATGATTCTGAATGGTACTTTACTGGTGCCCGACTGTTTCCAAATGTGAAAGGCTGTGGGTACCCGCCTATCCTCAACTGCACGGTCTTCTACGCGAAGCACAAACCTATTGGAAACAATTACACTTGCTACTACAGCCGTGTCGACCCAGGATTGGTGATCACTGAGCTTGACATGTGGCAGAATACTTTAAATCTGGTGTATGCCATGGCAATACCAATACCGTCGTTCATAATTTCAGTGATATATTTGACCTTTGCGTACTTTAAGATATATAATACTGAGGAAGAGTCTGAACAAGCGCCGTTGAAGAGTGATGCTGAGGCAATGGCTACAGGTGATGATGAGAAGCCAACGACTCCTGGGTCTGATACGTTCAGGGAAGATCTGGCGTGTTTCGGACATCAGCTAAAGATGCAACTTGCTAATGAGAAGCCTAAAGAAGGTTTCGAATCCAATAGTCCGCCGATTTCCAATTCTGCTTCTTTGTCTGGGTAAGTGTACAACTTCTTTAATTGGTAGTTTCATAATGGACAGATTTATTTATAATTTTATATAAATCTTTTGTTTTTGTTCTTATCAAAATATGTTCTATTTAATTTCATATCAGGTATATGATATGAAGAAGCGTGCAAGTTTCAGCTACATTCTAAATTGTTACACACTATTTTTATTCGATTTGATAGGAAAAAACAGACCTGCAATTAATGTACAACCTAGGGTCAAACACTTATGAAAAATTAAGGTTTAAAAAGTATAGTCAAGATAAAAACAGCTTCATTTGATAAAATCCCAAGTAAAACCGTGTTATTCAGATTCTCATAAAATTCTCTGCATCCGACAGGACCAAGTCATCGTTCGTGAACGCCTAACGTGACTAACTACAATATTACACAGAGGTACGTCTCTGGTGGCTTGTGCTTTATTAACTTATGCTTAAGGCACAAAATTTAATGACTCGCTCGCGCACTTGTTATATGCACATAATTATAAATATTGTTATTCAAAACAAAAAAATATCATACATTACAGCTTAAGCTTTATCATTAATATTTACACTGAAAATAATAATTACTTTTGAATAATTATTTAGAATTTGCTCTTTTCATTTTAATTATTCTAACCTTTCTAACCGTGAGCTTTACAATACAAATAAAATATATATATTCTAGACAGATAGCACAAATAATTTTTATATTATTTAAATCAGATGTTTAAAAAAAATATTTTTACAATTTCTTTTTTTTTTGCGTGTTGAATACCGAAAGTTATTTCATCATAAACAAGTTAGTAAAGTAATTAACTCCATTAGATAGTCCCCACCCTCTTTCATCCATTATGTATAAATCAATATCTACCATATACTGGTAAGAATAAGTGGAAAGTTTTACCCAAGCCTAACTTATGTCATTCTTATTGAACGCATCAGACCGTAAAAGCGGGAAATATAGAACATTTATGGAAGCAAACTCTCAAAAGTGAGTCGTCATTCCTAATGGCTGGAGTACATATGCAATTTTTAATCCACAACTGCTTGTACGCCTTTTAAAGTACCTACGGACTTTTAGTTACTGCTAAAGCCCTCAAAACTATTGATTTAATGCACTTCGCCAAAAAATGCGCCCAAAATGTGTGCCTTTAAATGTTTTGCTTTATCTTTGTATTTTTGAATTCACAATAATATTACCAAATTCAGCAGCTTTGCTTTAAAAACAAAAAAATGAATCAAATGTAGAATCCAGCGCTGTATTTCAAAAGATATTTTCGGCCAAGCTTGCAATATAATAATTTTTACTAAAACTTCCGAAGAGTCTTGAACTTTGAAAGAATATTTTAGGGCTTCAAAAGTGAAACATAATATTTTTACTATTATAATGAATTTTTATTTTAATTTATTTTCTTTTCAGATGACAGGATTCCTGAAGAGGCGGCATCGGATACAGAGTGCATCACGAGATGAGCTGAGCAATATAAACAAACTATTTATGATCTATATTGTGCTCGACATGTGATTTTAACACGCTTGAGTATTGCTGTTCCTCTCATTCTATTCTGTAAGAGTGCAAGAGTGAGAAGGTAGGATAGACACAGTATGAAAGCACGACTTTGAAAAGGTCGAAAACGGGCGAAAGATTTTTTTTATAACGCGTTGTGAAATAAAAAAAAATAATACTGAATATTTTGGCGGTGACATCTTCTGTCTTGCGTTAGTTTAATTATTTTTTAATAAATGTAAAGAAAAAAGTATCGACACAATTTATCAAAACGTAATTATAATTAATTAAATCCCATCTACCTTTAAATGACAATAATTCTTTCAACATATTTAAATTGTCCAAATTTTTATGAGCGTCAATTTATGTAACGTTTTGTTATTATAATATTATAATTAAGTTTTAAATTACCTTCAACGGAGAATTATTGCTCAATACAGAAGGGTTTTAACAGAACAGTAGATATCACCGCGACAAAAGATTATATTAGTAATAAAAGAATTTTATCTCCTAATAGTAAATATAAATAAGGTTTTAATGCTCGTACGCTAATGTGTCAAAATGCACGCGTGCTGTTAAAATATATTGAAAATATAAAAAGTATTGTACCTATATTATAAAAAGTATGTATAAAAGCAAGCTGTTCAAAAATAGTGAAATCATTTGATTAAATTGTTGATTTTGAGAAACATTAGTTACGACAAAAATCGGTCGAGAAATAGAAAATATTTAGAAGAAAAAAGTATATTGATGAAAAAAAAAATGTTTAAATACATCGACTAAAAATTATAAATAGTGTTATCCCACCAGTACAATTCATTAATATCATTTTAGTTGTAAGCTAAATTAGTTTATTTGAGAGTAATAATGCACATTATATTTTAGTTTTAGTTAGCTAAATTACCCAAAGCTTGACTGAAGGTTTGATATCTGGTTAGAAAAAAATCTCGAATAAAATTAGGTCAAACGTGTATGTATAATACGATCATAATGTACAGACGCCAGCACATCAATCTACTACAATCTGTCAAATTTCTTTAATAGATTTTCAACTTTATCACTAAAGCATAAGGTTCAAAGTTGATTGGGAAAATGTGACAGTTTCGGGTAGGTTGATGTGCTGCCGTCTGTACGTACGTTGAGATTATTGAATTCCTTGCCACGCGCTACGCGATATCGATTCTCCGTCCCATGCCTCGACTATTCAAAAATTCATTAACACTGTCCATACCGATCCGAACCGACATTCATGTACCATTATACTCACCGAAATAGAACACATGAATCAATTATATAGAAATTAGTTTCTCTTCGAACGTTTCATTTTTGACAGAAAATTTCAACCAGCCCGAGCGTTGCCACTATTTATCCGAAAATTTTGAATAATGTCCCATGGTTGTAAAGTGATGCATAAGTTTTTTTCGTAATAATATTATACTATAAAACAAAAAGGCTTGTGAATATTGCGTAAATTCTAGAGTAATAAATACGCCAGTCGAGTTCCATTGTTTAATTCTGTGCCCTAAAACTTTTTATGGATTTTTTTTCTGGAACAAAAGCTTGTAAGCTACTTTTGGAAATTTTACCCACCATGTGAGATATCTGAGTGATTCCAGGGCTATTGCCAGAATTCACTTTATTGAGAGGAATTGACCGTGCTTTCGTCTCAAATGCACGACCATTTCCTCCGGCAATTATGTGAACTACCTATCTGTTTTTCGGAGAAAACGTTTTATTTATACACATAATTAAAATATATTTGAATAATTCACGTAGACTGGATGAATATGTTTAGATATCGCTAAAATCTACGCACATTGTCTAGTGTATTAAATTCGATGAATTATATAAATAAGTGTTTGTATAATTTTGAAATCCGATAGTTAGATACGCCTTTATAGTTTTAATATGTGTTGTGTGGTGGTTTTATCCCCAGAACCTAATTGTAAAAATAAAACATTACTTTTTGTGCTAATAAATTGAACCCATTGTATTATTTTATAAAGTAATTAATAGTAAATGGTAACGAAATTAAAATAGCAGATTATTGTAATAATAAAAAAAAAATTGTTTACTTCGATAATATTAATTATTTTCAAAATCTGATATTTAAAAATGTTTTTGTCAATTTGGAATCTCAATTGATTTTACAAAAAAAAAACGCTAAGGCAATCTGTATTACAATAGTTATCTTTAATCAAGCCAGTGTACCTACATAGATATTTGTTACGTATTTATGACAGAATTATTTTAAGAATTAAAATGTTTTCCGCAAAATAATATTTTTTTTAATAATTCACTGTTAAGTATACAAAATATGTATACTTCAAATAAAAAATAGTGTTAGTAAGCGCAAAAGCAATTGGTAAATAATATCACAAAATGTAAACGGAAGTCAAATTAATTTTTAGTCATAATTTTTTGCGTTTCCCCTGTGAACGTCTGAATTTAGGTTGTGTATAGTTTTTTAGTGATTTTAGTGTTAATTATACGTATTTTTAATAATTCCAATGATATTGTTGTATTGCAATTGTATGTAAAATGCTTTAATGTGATGGTAAAGTTAATTAAGGCACCTTCGGATAGGTTCTCACGTCGTCGATGCCCTTTCTTCCAGTAAATTATTGTACAGATGAGGTTATATTTCTATTTTGTTTTTAATATTATTAATCCTTAAGTACACATTTAAATATTATGACTGAATGTTGTATAAAAATCTTAAAATATTATAACATGGAATATTATCTACAGTTGTAACATGAGTTTTCATTTTGAAGTTCGAATAATGTTATTGATAATTATTATTCGAATAATTTATTGTATTGACGTAGAAATATGACCTCGCCTTATTATATTTCTCATATAAAACACGTCTATTACACTTTTTTAACACCCTTACACTATTATTATTACTTTCGAATATTTTTCCGTGTAATTTACACCTATCGATGATAAAATCGATCAATATTAATTTTATAAAAATATAATATTGATAAAATAAAATTGCTTGATGTTTTGTGTATTTTGTTAAACTGTTTAATGGGAGCGATCGCTATTTCAATGCTTTTTGGCTTGAAACAAAACACTTATATGTATATAAGAATGATATATTAATAATGAACATTATCATCAATCTATCGACTCATGAAAGTGGTCAACAGACTAGATATAAAAGTCCACCTAGAGGTATTTTGTAAAATCGATGAGATTGGTTTAAAAAATTTAGATATTTGTAAAACAATTAGGTTTTAAGAGCATAACTATTAGTAGTTACGCGGTTTGAGTCAGTTACACACATTCTTATCATTTTCTTTACCGGAGAGTTGGGAAAGCACATAAAGTTACGTAACTATTAGTCAAAAACTTGGACAACTTGGTACATAATTTATGTTGAAAATTAAAAGGCCAAATAAATAAAATTTACTGATACCAAATAATTACGTAGGTAACTTTAGGTACGAAAAGTGATGGTTACAATCTCTAACACTAAAATATTCACAATGTTAGAAAAATCGGAAAATTATTATTCAAAGGCAGTGTTATTCCAAAGGTTAATTGTTACTGGCCGTTTTCCAGAAAACCTTGGATTTTGTCCAATTCCAAAGTTTTTAGGTTTTAATAGGTTACACAATAAATTCTAAAGTTAGCAAGTTGGTAGCAAGTAGGTACGTTAGTCATGTCGTGATATCGTTCTCGAATATTTTAAGTTTGATTACCATAAACTGAATCAAACTAACTTAGTTTTGTCATCACCTACTTATTAGCTGCAAAATCGTGTTTCCATAATATGTCTGTCGTAAATAATAATTGTACCTAGGTACTGGTTGGCACCTGACACGAAAAGAACTAACTCTGATCAGTTTCTTCGAAAACCTAATCAATACATTGCTGCAGTTCTTGAGTCAATTCCGTAATTTTATTCGAATAAATAATAATTATAATATTGTGGCTTTAATTATTTATTCGAATAAAATAATATTATTCGAAAAATGTTGTTATGTGTGTAACCGGCTCAACATTTTGAAGTGTGGCGCAAAATTTTCTGGCTATTAAAAAAAAAAACTAATAAAGCGAAAATGTTTGAATTATTAATATTCATCGTAAAGTGCGTTTTCATTCATTTGGAACTGTTGCCTTATAACCGTTTTGTACATAAAGAAATAAATAAAAAATCGTTAGTAGGAAATAAAGTACACTCATTGGCTTCAACTGTTTGTTTTATTTATTCAACCCTTCGATATTCAATTCAATCGACCTTTGCATGTAGCTCATTAATTAAAAAATAGTTTTATTAGGAGGTAGATAAAAAGTTATTGATAATTTTGGTGATTCATTATTAAACATTTTAATGTGACTTTAATGCATAGGTACATATGAAGGTTTTTTGTATAAATGTATTTTCAAAATACAATTAGAGGTATCTAAAAGGCCAATACAGGTTTTGAGGGTTTTACAAATACCTAAGGCTTTTCATTCAAAACCCAGCACAAATTAAAGGACTATATGGATCAGTTTAAAATAGGTTTATTTTGCATAATTTACATTAGATACATTATTTTCATTACACGCAAGTAAATAAATTGATATAAAGTTTTATTAGGAGTTCGATTAGGTCTGAGTTTGTAAAAACAAATACCTTTACCAAAACTAATTATCTCATTACTGTTCTTTAGTTACCAATCCAGCTGGCCCTTGGCCTACAACCGGTGCCAATCCAGCCACGGCCACCGCTTTCAGGGGTCTGAAAAGAAAAAATATATGACAACGCCATCTATGTTACTCACTAGAAACAAACACTGACCAAAAGCTTTTATGGCGTTCAACTTTATTTGCCTAGATGGCGCTGTTTGCAAAATTGTATATGTAGTACGAGGACGTCTTTCTAGATGGCGTTAAATTAAAATTTTATATTCTTACTTGAAACCAAGTTCCTCTTTCGGTACTCCGAGTCTTGCTAGTTTAGCTTCATAGGTTGCCAGGAGATCATCATGGGCTTTACGCAGACGAGCTGCTTCGTATCGCAGATCATCTATCTGTGTGTCTTTCAGCTTTAGGAGTTCCTGTAACAGTCACATCAGTAGGTAGGTATTAGGTATGGGTGATGTTTGAAAAAGTACAAGTAGCGTAAAATAGGAAACAAAAAGTGATGGTTTTAGCCCGGTTGTATAATTGAAGTAAGCTCATTCTTGGTGCAACATTTAGAAAACTTTGAGGAGCAGAAAAAAAAAAATTATCAATAGAGCGAGAACATTGACACAATCATTTAAAAATAGGTTAGGTACTAAAGCCCAGCTGCGGATGAAGTCAGGCAGTTCAAAGACGATGATTTCTGCTATCACAGTCACAAAAAATAAATATTATTGATTTATTTGACACATAGGTACATACTCGTAACATGCATGAATATCTTAAAAAATACCATAGTAGACGTTCCTACTAGGGTTACTTGATTCAAATTTTGTCCGACCAGCTGCCGTATTATGACGGCTTAATGCCATCATGATTCTAGTGTAAAAGAGAGGCAGAGCTATACATGACCGATAGCATCCCTCTTTCGCACTGGAATCATGATGGCAATAATACTTCGTAATACGGCAACAGAACATTGTCACCAAGTCTAACCAGGTTGTTACTATTAAAACAAAATGTGAATCTTACGTGAATCTCCCTCGGCCCCACATCACGACCTTCCATGTTCTTCAGCTTGACTTCAAGCAGCGCAGTCTTCAGGGATGCTTTCTGTTGTACCTCTAGAACAGCTCTTGAAAACCTGGTTTTAAGCTCATCTCTCTCTCTTCGGATCCTGTCGAAACGAACTTGAAGAACTTCATACTCCCATTTAAGGACGTCGAATTGTTTTTCTAGCGACACCAGTTGTTTTGATTTGGCCTGAAATTCCCAACCATCTCATTTATTCTTTTGTGGGTTCTATAGCATTAGTAAGGTCTTGTTAACGGCTAATTCACAAAATACACTTCTAAATCACCTAATTTTTAAGTTTAAGTTGGCGATTTATAAGTTGCTAGCTGTGCCCTGCGGTTTCACCCGCGATAAAAGTATTATAGCCCTTATTTTTGATTCCCTTTACAAATCTCCACCCCTCATTTTACACCCTTAAGGGATCATTTCGGGGATAAAAACTATTCTATATCCTTCTCCACAACTCAATTTATCTCCATACCAAATTTCATCTAAATCGGTTCGGCGGTTATTGATTTCCCATACAAACTGCCACCCCCCTTTTCACCCCTTTAAAGGATGACTTCTGGGATAAAAACTATCCTATGTCCTTTCCCGGGGTGCAATCTATCTCACTTACAAATTTCATCTAAATCCGTTCAGTAGTTTAGGCGTGAAAAGGTAACATACATACAGACAGACAGACAGAGTTACGTTCGAATTTATAATATTAGTATGGATACATCGTTGGTTCGAACCCAAGCAAGCCCTTTACTTTGTGTAAATTAATTCATCACCACTGCTCTTAAAACGGTGATGGAAAACCGGCATGTCCCAGAACAAAAAATCGAAGGCATGTGACATCAATCAACCCGCACTGGGCTTGCGTGGTGGATAAAGTCCAATCCCTCTTACAGAGAGGAGGCCTTTGTCCCAGTAGTGGGATGATTATAGGCTGATTATGCTCTTCCTAAATCCATAGTAAAAAATAAAACACTCTTAAGCAAGTATGGCACTGAGAAGTGGTCTTTGCCCTGCACTGGGACTGTGGGACAGACCAGAATGATTAAGTATTACCTAAGTATAGTACAGTCAGCTTCAGAGAAAAGGAACCCCCTTTGGTAATTACATCAAGAAGTCTTGGGGTGGTTCCTTTTCTCTGACGCTGTATGTACTCACAGCTAATGCAGCTTTATCCCTGTCATAGTTGGACATCTGTCTCTTAAGTTCTTTATTGTCTATAATAGCTGCTTCCAGTGGTTCTCTGAGGCTTTTGCTCTCAGCTACAGCATCTCTTGCTATCTTCTCTGCTCTCTCTTTTACTTTTTGCATGCTTTCCATTTGATTTTTGAGACTACTTATTAGACCTGAAAGTAAACAAAAATAATATGTAAAAAAAAAATTGATAGCAAAAATACCAGCTAAAAGTGAGTCGGACTCGCAAACGAACGGTTCCGTACCACAAGACAAAAATCGCTGAAAAAAAGAAATTTCTAGTATTGAGACCCCTTCAATTTTATTTTTATTATTTGTTGTTATAGCGGCAATGGTAATACAGATTCTGTGAAAATTTCAACTATGAGTGTCTACCTATTACGATTCATGAGATAGAGCCCGCTGAAAGACGACGGAGGGACGGCCGGACAGCGGAAGCTTAGTAATAGGATTCCGTTAGCACCCTTTGGGTACGGAACCATAAAAATTGACCCTAAAACGTTAAGAAGTCGTCAACTATGGTTGGACTTTTAATTAACTGCAGTAAAATGACACTTCTGACTGTCATTTCGTTAAAAAATGTTACCACACTATCTCTACTAGTGATGTGTTTATAACGCAATGAAACATCGATTTAATTTATACAGCGTGGCGCTTTAACGCCCTTGCTGCTATCAGCGGCAGCTTAGCGCGGGGCGGTGAGCGGTAAAAACAAATATACGAAAATGTATGAACTATGCCACGACGCACCGCTTGCAGCGTCAACGCTAGCAGTGCATTTGACAAAGACACCGCGCCGCTTGCCGCGTCGCTTGTCGCTAAGCCAAAAGTCGTGGCCGGGCGGTAATGGTGATATTAATTTAACACACGTATATAGTTTCGCGTTTTCGTTTTATAAACATAATATTAATATTTAAACTGAATGTTAAATAAGTAAATGAATCGATTATTTTGTCACATCACTATTTAAACTTCGTTAAAAAGTGGTAAATCATGAGCTGTCATTTTACTGCAGCTAATTATATGTCAGACTTTAATTATGAATTTCACATCATATAATAATATGTACTGACCTAAATTGTTCAACGTGATGTCATTGTAATAGCTCTTTAAATCTGAGAACGATCGCTCATGATGATGAATTAATTCTGACAACTGCTTATTTTTTCTCTCTTCAACCTCTGTAATTTCTGTTCTGTGCTTTACTGTCAGCTCCACTTTAGTCTCGCTTAGTTTTTTATCAGCCTTATCTTCTATCTGACGAGCCCTTTCCTCAAATTCTTCTCGAACTTTTGACACTTCTTCTGCGTGAACCAATTTAGCTCTTCTCAACTCATCTTGAGCTGCTAGCATTTTCTCTCTTATTTCTTGCCTTAATATTCTTTTGTCGTTAAGCAATTCAAGTTCCTGCTCAGCATGCTCTTCTTTAGCTGCTTTTAAGGCTACCAAGTTTTCTGCTCTTAAAGCTGCCCCGGCAGCCGCCTGCTCATATTTCAAATGCTTTATCTTCTGCTTTTCAGTCTCCAAAAGTTCTTCATTTTCTTCTTGTGCTTCTTCTGTAGCTCTTTCTCTGTTTCGCAATTCTGCTTTTACTTCTTCCAACTGTTGTCTTGTGATCTCCCAGAATGTTCTTATTTTGTCTCTTTCGAGTTGAAAGTAGTTACGTTCTTCTCTCTCTTTATCTAGTTCCTCTTTAACCTTCAAAGCGAACTGCTCGAGCTTTTCTCGAGTCATTTCCGACGTGTCCACCCCATCGATGATTATTGCTGTAAATTAAACAACATTTTAGTATCTAGGATTTGTATACTGTACAAATGTCTTGACACTCGAGCCTTCACGCACAAGTCCAGGCATAATCTTGGTCAGATTATCTGAAGAACATGTGTATTGATGTCTGAAATGGTTTTTTGAGGAAAGTACCACACAGATTTGAGTGGACCAGTTCAGCCAGTGCAAGCATTTGTCAATAATCGTGTAGCTCAACTCAAAACTTGAGGAGCTCAACGACTCGACGAGCAATACCAAAGAAAGGACATTTGGGTAGGCCGCATAAAGTACTCAAAACTGGCTACTTCATCATCATCAGCGTATAGAAGTCCACTGTTGGACAAAGGCCTGTTGAAACCTACTAGGTCTCATAGTGCAATCAAAGCACCGGCTGTTTTTAATTACTGTCTTTTGTTATTTTTCTCTTCTGTCATGATCTGTCAAAAATATACACTCGTTGAACGCAGCACTTTACCTAACTGTTTTATTCTAAGGCGCGTCGCCCACAAGAGCTAGATTTGAGGCGGCGTCGAGGCGCGAGCGCACGTTTTCTATAGGAATAAATACATACCTATATTTATTCCTATAGAAAACGTGCGCCCGCGCCTCGACGCCGCGCCGCCTCGACTCTAGCTCGTGTGGGCGACGCGCCTAAGAATCTTAAAACCTTTATCTGCTACTCTGTATAGGCTCCAGCTCCTATCAGGCCTCTCCTATTGCACGCCATTTAACTCGATTTACAGCAACTCAATTCAATTGTTTATTGCTCAACACAGTACATTATATACATTTCTAGATGTCATGTGAATGCGCAGTCCACTGTGTTGCACCAATTCAGGCATGCAAAATTATCATTAAAAATTATACTATGTCATAAACTACTCTCATCCAGCTGCTACTAAACCTGGCTGCTTCATCATTTCAGCCAAAAGACGTCCACTGCTGGACATAGGCCTCCTATAACCTGGCTATTTAGTCATCTAAATTTGATTTTTACTCACCTGGTGCCTTTTTGTCCTTTGGCGGCTGAAAAGAAAATAACATTATTTATAATCCGTAAATAATCCCAAAGTAGTAGGTATAAAAACATTTAATCTTGCTTACAAGACTAGTATAGGAAAGTTAAACGTCCAAACAAGCAATTTAAAATGTAAAATATTTGCAGTAATCAAAATACATACCATTTTCAAATTTTATAAAACGGATAGCAGAAAATATAATATTATTACAAAAAAATATTCACGAACAGTTTCGTTCGTTTGTTGCGGTTTGATGTTTACGTTGTCAAGCTAAACAAGTCTGTTGTCATGGTGATTTGCATTGAGGGTATTGATGGAATTTTCTTTTGACCTTCCTATGGAAATAGTATATACTAATAGCATTATCCACTCCACATGATAAGTATGAACAAGTTTTTAGAATATGTGTTCAATATTGATCCTAAGTTGATCAGCGATCTATTATTAATATAATAGTTATCTAATCAACCGGCACCCTAATTGCGTAACACACTATCATTCTGAATCTGAATCATTTTGAAGCAAATTGCTAATCCATTGCTTCATAAGTTCGAAAAATTTGTCTGCTCAATACGTAAATAACGCAATGAATGTTGTTGAACTGTCAAAATTAAACCGATTCCGATTGATAACGTGTAACGCAATTGCCCCGCTGGTCTTAATAATGTGACTAGTCTTACCATTAATCCTTTTTCGAAATACTTTTCCAATCTAATACGTAATTGTATCTAAAAAAACATTGATACTTATTATTCTTTAAATTGACCGAAAAATGGAGGGAATTTCAGGCACAAAGTAAGTAAACAAAAGAGTTAAAACTTAATACTTTTTCGAAATTCTCTTTGACTACTTTTCAATCTGACACAAACGAAAAACAAAGCCATAATTTCACAATTAAAATTTTTCCTCTATGGCCATAATTATGTCGATCCGTCAATCAAAACCGGAAAATTTGAAAAACTGAATAATAATGTGATTCATGTACGGCAAAATAACACACAGACCTACGCAAACATGTTGGCCGAAGTAATCAATGCTGTGGTCTACGGGGCAGTGTTCCTAAGCCTGATTTTAATTGACTTCGTTCTTGGCCATGGGTTCGTGGACATGTTCCAAAAGGTATTCTGCAGAATCGCCTGCTTTGTGAAGAAGACTGTCAGGGAAGAAGCGAAGCAAATGGTGGTTATCCCGGAAAACCCCATCAGTTTACCCGTGCTGTTAATGGAGGTGTTGGTCCTGAGTTTGACCATCGCTGTGGGTATTTCTAACCAATTTATCAATCATTATGATCTTACATAGAAAGAAATATACAAGACACGTTAAATACTTACAATAATTAGTGGTGTAAATTCTTACTAAAACAAGGCTTTGGATATGGGCAGGAAAATGATGATGATGATAACGCCAGATCAGCGATATTCATGAGTTAGTGATTTTCTGCCTATGAATAAAGTTACATAGCAACATAAATCTTCTTTCAGTTCCTGAACAGATACAAGAAGTTGCGCAGCAAAGACCGCATTGATGACCTTCTTCAAGAGAGCAAGGAGGCTCTGAGACAGACCAACGAGTTCCTTGAAAAGTGGAGACTAAGACGGGTTAGAATAGTTTTTGAAGTGAAATTTCTTTACGCACGCTTGACTTAAGGAGTAAGCTGGCGAACGCGTGACGTAAGCGTTACGAAAAGTGTGATCGGGCGAGGCGAACGGGAGTTGAGTGGGGGATATAAGCAAGAGAAAGCAGTGCACGCGCACATTTTCTTTCTCTCTTTCTCTCTTCCTCTCATAGTTTCACTTCAGTCGTGTGGTCATAAGCACACTCGGTTTTTTTTATGATTCTCATCAAGCATTCTATCATGTTCGTCACGTGTAGTGAGTCTTTTGAACGTATTTTTCATAGGGACCTCACACGCTGCGCAGCCACGACAATGGTCAGCGGCCGTACAGACCAAGTGTAACTATAGAAATGCAATACGCAACGCATATTTGGCTGCAACGACCAATCGATCGCACGATTTGCCGTCCGGTCAAGGCCATGACCAGCTGTTATTTTGTCCGCGAACAGCGTCAGACTAAAATGACACTTCGTATGTTTTTTAACCGACTTCAAAAAAAGGAGGAGGTTCTCAATTCGTCGGAATCTTTTTTTTTTTATGTATGTTCCCCGATTTCTCGAAGACGCCTGGACCGATTTAGAAAATTTTTCTTTTGTTGGAAAGGGTATACTTTCCAAATAGTCCCATGAAAATTTTATTGAAATCGGACAAGCTTTTTTTACACAAAAAAAACAATCGGCTTAAAAAAAAAAACACTACAGAGTGATAAATAACTTTAATTTCGGAAGTCAGTGTCAAAAAACGAAAGTGCGGAATCAACGACACCGACTTCCGAAATTCAATTTATTCATTACTTTGTAGTGTTTTTTTTGAAGTCGGTTGTTTTTTTTTTGTAAAAAAGTTTTTTTGTCGATTGTAATTTTAAGTTTCATTTAAATTGGCAGGTACCCACTGAGTATTCCTACTTGGATGAAGAGCCGCAGGAGATCAAACCTCTGAAGATTGATGTGCCCATCTTACACATGGCCATTATCGACGTAAGTTAATTTGTGACCTCTTATTCTAGGGAGATTAGCTTAGTTATAAAAATGTTTTTTTTATTGATAAATGGGCGCACTCTTGACCCCGATCACGCCTGATGGAAAGCGATAGATGAGGTCTATGATGGAACGAGCGTGCCCAGAAGATGCCTGTTCACTCTTGATTTGAAGGCAGACGGGTTAAATGTGGGAGGGAACACAGAGAGTTCCACACTTTGGCTGTGCGCATAATAAAAGTGGAGGAGAAGCGCTGAATACGACTCATCGGGATATCAACCAAGTGCGGACGGTACCTACGCTGCAGTACGTCTGGTTGTCCGGTGGTAAAAGGGCGATGGTGGGATCAGGTCGTGGAGCTCCTGCGCACACTCTCCGTAGTACAGTCTGTAGAAGACCGATATTTTTATTCATATAGAACATTTAGAGCAGGTGCTAGTGAATAAACTACACTATGTTCCAGAAAGGCTTCGCATTGAAGAACCACCGGCAAGTATTATTGCAATATTGCTGAAAACCATTTTCCCATGTTTAATAGCTTTGTGGGAGACGAGAGCGCGGGATCACGAAATATGGAAGGATTAGAATAGACTAGTAAAAAAAAAAAACTTTTCTTAGGATAAAAACTTTTTTACAAAAAAAACAACCGCATTAAAAAAAAAATGATACATAACTTTAATTTCGGAAGTCGGTGTCAAAAAACAAAAATGCGGAACCAACGACACTGACTTCCGAAATTAAAGTTATTTTTCACTTTGGAGTGTTTTTTTGAAGTCGGTTGTTTTTTGTAGTGTTTTTTTTTGAAGTCGGTTGTTTTTTTTTGTTAATAGTGCCTGTCATGGTGAAAAGGGAAGGCCATTTATTTGAAAAATCTTATTCCTTTGATCTATAATCTTAAAAAAACAACCGACTTCCAAAAAAAACACCACAATGTGAAAAATAACTTTAATTTCGGAAGTCGGTGTCTTTGATTTTGTATTTACGTTTTTTGCCACCGCCTTTGGTTTTTTGCTAGTATCAACTGCTTCAAGCTGCGACTGCATAGCAAACTACTGTCTTCTACGTACACACATACACGGAACCGCTCGAACAGTCGCGACTGCTTCGGGCGGTCGGCAGCGCGGTGAAATTTCATCGTGCGGTCAAGCAGTCGCCAGGCTTATATACATATACTGAATGCTCGAGCTGTCGACACGTGTGTTAAGACTGGCAAAAAAAACCGCAGAGCAGTTGATACCGACTGCCGCAAGCAGGCAGGTATCAATGGCAGCTTCAAGCGGTTGAATTTAACTGCACGAGCAGTCCGTGTATGTTGATCACTGGCTTACTGCTGGAGCAGTCCGTTATGGCCAGCCTAAAGCTGACAGCAACAAATCTTTGGAAAATGATTTTCTATCTTTCCAGACCTTAGGAACAACAAGAAATCAACCAGAAAGAGGAGATGCTGGTGACGCAATCAACATCATAGACTCAACGCTGCTGTCAGTCACATCACTCCTCGATGATGACCTGGAAGTATCAGTATCACTACCACCAGAACCACCAGCCAACGAAGAGAAAGCGCTTAAAGAGAATCATGTCGAGTTCAAAAATCGAACACTATGGGATGTTATGGAAGAGGACGCAAATGCTTTAGAAGACTAAAATTTAAAATAAAAATGTGTAGTGGGTTGGTCAACGTAAATGCCAGTTGTTCAAGAGTATTGTTCAGTGTCATTTAAAAAAAAAATTAATATAAAAGTTATAAAATCAATGTTCGTTCTTCTAATTTTTGAGGCCTCGCAGTTAAGTTTTAGAAAATTTAATGGAGGTTAGAATTTTGAAAATGAAATGGCTGGCAGAATTTACAAAGAAAAGTCCGTTTGCCCCACAAATCACTAAATATGTTTAGTGTTCAATTTAAAACATGGTTCTGTCAAACATGTCATCATCAAACGATCCACAGAAGTAGAACGATGTTATACAGTACCCGGCGAGAAATATTGCACATCGACTTTTGGAAAGAGACAATCGGCTAATTTCGGCTTCGTAGAGCGTTATCTCTGTCGCACGAAATACAAACAGTCCGGTATCTATTAGGAGCTGTTAAAACAATTATGATTTGCTTCTTTTGATAATTCTTTTTATTCTTTGTACAAAATACACCAATTTTTCTATAAATGATAATTTCGCGTGACTGACCTCGTAAAGGTTTCCCTATTTTTCCTAAAGATGCCATAGTAAAACTTTAAATTATTTAAATTTGAGGGTGTTAACAACTCTAAATATATATTTTGAACTGGACGCGACCGCACTCTATCGCAGTTGAACAACGACTGACAAAACGTCACATAGGTAGTGTGCGACAGAGATAACGCTCTACGAAGCCGAAATTAGCCGATTGTCTCTTTCCAAAGGTCGATGTGCAATATTTATCCCCGGGTACTGTAAATTCGTTTCGGTCGTGCGAGTGGGCTAATTACCCAACTAAAAACTGACCACTATGACTTGGGTATCGCTATGGATGATTCAACTAATGATGACTAAGATCCAAAATATTTTGGGAGGCACATATTAAATTCTCAAGTCTTGCAAGAATAAATTAGAACCAGATAATTACTTACCCAAGTACGTAAAACATTGTCTCCCTAGCTCATTTGTCCTTTAATCCCTACAAAGGTCTTTCTTCATATCGCACACTTATAGTGTCAAATGCTCATAATACTGTTCAAAGAGCCTAAAAGCTGACAGATATTAATTCCAAACCTCAATACGAACTAACTTTTGCTTCCAAAACTGATACAGAGTCATTATTTTGAACCTTATCTAGTAGGTCCCAAGGTTGATGTTGAAGAGGGTAAGGTTATGGAAATGCATGAGTAAGTTGGTCCAGGGGTGGCTATCCGCATTTGCTTTGATGTCATATTATCAGCAGGGTGTCTGGAATGATGGGATGTAATTAAAATTTGCAAATAGCAGGGTAGTTCAGTCGTAATCCTAAAAGTTATAGTACTTCTAATCCGTGAATGCCTCGCTACTACCTAATTAATAAATTAATCATGACAACTTCTTATGCAATACAGAATTGATATACAGAGTTATACTCAAGTTTTAAAAATCTATGTACAGTCATCTATGTACAGACGCCAGTACATCAAGCTACTACAATCTGTCAAATTTCTTTAATAGATTTTCAACTTTATTGCTGAAGCATAAAGTTCAAAGTTGATTGGGAAAATTTGACAGTTTCGGATAGCTTGATGTGCTGGCGTCTTTATTTACATCATACTTAGTACTAATTCGTTTTTAAAAAAGCTAAACGAAATTTGTTATTGTTATGGTTGGTATGGTAGCTACCTCATATACCTCAATCAAATAAAAAGTACATAATTATACTACATACGCAAACTTACTATAAAAGCTAAATAAGTGTGATATTGACATAATATTTATAATTTTTATATTATGTGGACGAGTATATTTACCTAGGACAAACTGTCCGGTTAGGTAGGTCCAACTTCGAGAAAGAGGTCAATCGTCGAATCCGACTCGGCTGGGCAGCGTTCGGGAAGCTACGCAATATCTTTTCGTCCCACATACCGCAGTGTCTCAAGATGAAAGTCTGACCAGTGCGTGTTGCCAGTGATGACATATGGCACTGAAACGTGGTCGCTCACAATGGGCCTTATTAGAAGGCTGAAAGTCACCCAAAGGGCAATGGAGAGGGCTATGCTTGGAGTTTCCCTGCGGGATCGAATCAGAAATGAAGAGATCCGCAGGAGAACCAAGGTAACCGACATAGCCCGAAGAATTGCCAAACATAAGTGGCAGTGGGCAGGGCACACATGCTCGCAGAACGATGGCCGATGGGGCCGAAAGGTTCTGGAGTGGCGACCGCGTACCGGAAGGCGTAGCGTTGGAAGGCCTCCAACAAGATGGACCGACGACCTTGCGAAGGCCGCAGGAACTCGTTGGATGCGAGAAGCACAAAACCGGTCGAAGTGGAGGTGCTTGGGGGAGGCCTATGTCCAGCAGTGGACGTCTTTCGGCTGAAATGATGATGATGATTTATATTATTCGTAAAAGCAAATTAACAATTATTTCACCAGCAGTTAAAATAACCCCAATTCGTGCCCAATATATGAGAATTTGTTATGTCAAAACAAGTTTTAAAAGCAAAGACAGATTTTAAAAACGAAATAATTTTAATTTTTTTTAATTAACAACACAACCACACTTTTGGTCATATCCAAGCAAATACAGAAGCAATAAATAAAAACAAATCCCCCTTCGTTCGCACTCTTATAGGGATTAGCTATATCAAATAGGCGAGTTCTTTGAAGGATTAGGGGATTTTCGCGGGAATCATCGCATTTGTTGCTGGTAGCAGGGATTACTTATGCGACAGTGATAATAAGTAGCTTGTTTTACTTACTTACTTGATTTGCTTTCGTAATGGGTACAGTGTTAATGGTTTTATTGATTAGTAGAACTTCGCACACTCATCGTTCTTCGTAGTTTTTTGTGGGTTGATCGATAGTGGTATTGTTTCAAATTAACTGTTGCATCACTATTTGTATTGAAACTATCTAACTCTTCATGTATGGACTTTTGAATCAATACAAGTTGAATGGACTGTCATGTGAAAGATGATATCGCACCTTTAAAGACAAACCATTACTAAACCAAAAGAGATGGCTAAAAAAAAACCCAGAATCGCCAGAAACTTCATATATGCCATTTTTATAGGCATAATATGTACAACAAAAATACATAATAATATACTGCAAAAACGACGTGGTATACTAGATATACAGGGTGATTTTTTCAAGTGGGCGTGGATGGCCAAATCCGAAACTATGAGGACTAGCGAAAAGTACTCAAAGGAGTCGCGGGCTCGATTTTGATGAAAACTAAAACTGCATCGTTGGATTTTTGAAAAATCAATATTTCTAGCCAGGAATAGAACCTGTTGATTTTGAAAAAAAAAACACACTGTATTATTACACCATTCGATAGTGTCGCTAATAAGGATCGAATTCTGGGAAGTAATGACATGCGTCAAACTAAAAGAAAGAGCCATTTATAACAAAGTAAAAAAAAAAAAACACTCTGTATAAAGATTATTAATAATAAAACATATTAAAAGATGAAGGGTATATTTTTTACATTATTTTAATATATTATCATAATTATACTAAAGAGATTGTGATAAAATAAAAGTCGAGTAATCAATGTAAGTATGAATAACATAAACACACAAGTATAATAACTTTTATACTATATGGTTTAGGAGGCTGATTTTTTGAAATCGTACTGGGTTTACTATAGTGAACCCATTTTTATACATTTCGTTGCTGGCGATTCTGGGTTTTTTGTCTATGAACTTTTGGCCATGTCCTTTTTCAAGTTATGAGTTACTAATGCCATCTTTCTTAAAATTACGTAAAATATACCATAAATTTGACACTATCATAAAAATTCCATTTTTAGAGGTAGATGGCGCTAATTTTGACCGTTAAAAAACGAAATAAGATTTGCTTGCTAAATGCAATTGTGACAAAAAAATAAGTTTAAAAACTAAAACACGACTACTGAAAAGGATGAAACAAGAAAGTCTTCCCGTGGTCGCATGCCGCTGTACTAACATAATATTTAAGCTATGGTAGCAAAAAAAATTTTTTTAGATCATGACTTTTTGTCCGCTAGAGGGCGCCGTATTTAATTTAATGTGACGTCACATAGTCTATAACCAGCGGACAATTAAGACGCTTCCAACGATACCTCATTTGTCCAATTATTACAAGTAGTTTAGAAGTTATTAGGGAACAGATGAACATACATACATACCGGTCAAAATCATAACCCTCCTTTTTGTTTCGCCATAGTCGGGTAAAAAAAAAGGGTGACTCCGAGATGACGACTTATCGAGAAATATGGAAGTAAAAGATATATGTTGCGCCGACCCAAAATAAATTGCGACAAGAGCAAGAGAACCATGATGACAGAAAAAATAAATCATAATCATAATCTTAATACTTAGATTTGTATTTTTTACATAATTAAATGCATTTAATAAAAATCTGCCTCTGTTCTGCCGTTTGGGGTTGAATCCCTCGGGCCTTGGGGTCCGAGTGCTCATGGTCTTTTTAAGGAAATTTTAAAACGGCTGGTTGAGACTTCCCGTGACCCAAGGGCTGGCTTGTACCTTGGCCAAAGGCTAAGCATTGCCATACAACGTGGTAATGCCGCCAGTCTCTTGTGTATATTACCAGTCGACAGCGATGCGGATGAATTTTTCGACGCTATATTTTAGTTTGTGTATAGTTCTAGTTAAGTTAGGTCTTAACTCTGTTCTGTGCTCAACAAATTTTTGCCGGACGAAATATGCTTTGCTTTTATTAACAGAAAGCTTCGATTTCTATACGGACAATATTCTAAACAAAACGACAATAAATCGCTTGTACCTAATACGAAATCATCGAAGTATACTTAAACCGTAATTTGGTGAAAACCAAACAATGGTCACGTGGCTGAAGCTCGATGGTTTTCAACCCTTATTCTGTGATATAATTATAGCGAAATGATGGTAAACTATGATGGATCGGGACACGCCTTACGGTTCTGTGGGATTTTTTAGGGTTAGATATCAAATTGATATGTGGAAAGATTTTTAACTTTAGGAAATTGAAAAGAGTTGTGTCCTTTGGAACTACAGCTAAATAGGAATCCCTATTTAGCTAAAAGCTCTATGTAGCGGTACTTGTTTCTTTCTTTATTTCTTGTTACCTTAAATATCTTGTTAATTATATCTAACTCGTGGCTAGTATCTTTGATAAAATAACAGTTCAACCAGTGGTGCAACTACTGACCAATCAGCAGGGTAGGTTGCAGGGCTCACTGTCCAGCACCCAATTGCGTAACACTATATAAATCTCAATCTAAATCATTTTGAAGGAAATTGTTAATCCATTGCTGCATATGTTCGAAAAATTTGTATGATCAGCAACGTAAATAGCGCAATGAATGTTGTTGAACTGTCAAAATGAAAGCCATTGCTACTGATAGTGCACTAAAAAATATAATTTCTTACTACATCACATTATAGCGATTTCATTAAGACTAACTGACTTTATACAGTAAGGAGAAATGTTTGTAAAACAGTAAAAGACAAAACAGTAACTTTTAATGACTGAACATACTATTTATTGAAAAAAAAAAAAACAAAAAAAAAAAGGAAAACCACCATTACTGTAATGTAAGTAACAATAGTTTGAACGATACTACCAAATGAATAAAATACTTTATTTTGTGACCTTTTAGCTACTTAAAACGTTCAAGTTTACGGTCATGCATGACGGTAAATATAAAAAATAATAAAAAAAATATACGGTTTGAATAAATGAATTTCGATTTTGGTAATATTTTGCCTCAAGCTTTAAGTGATCAGTAAAAAATACTGTTTTGAACGTTAGACTCATATGGAAAAGATTAAAGCAGTTCAGCTCAATGTTTTTTCATGTTTATTTACTGCTTATTTCTTTCAACGTTTGTTACGCAATTACGAGTACTCCGCAGGATTCTCTAGATGTTACTTATGAAAGTAAGTTAATTATTTAAAAGAAAATAATTTAACACCGCCATTTGCCCTTTACCGTAAACAAACTTGATTACCTCCAAATTCATTTTCGATCCACACTATCATGTTTCCAGTCCAGGAAATAGCATTCCGTTCACAACACAGACAGAATTGACGGCTCCATCATTTATCATTATTGTGAATGGCTCCTACTTTGCCGTGTGAAGTTCTGGTACCTTCGTGCTTGTTTGTGTTTGTTTGTCTTTTGAGGTTTGCATTGGTTGTGATTTTTGAAGTGAAACTTTTTTACGCACGCTTGACTTGGGGCGTAAGCTGGTGAACGCGTGACGTAAGCGTTACGAAAAGTGTGATCGGGTGAGGCGAACGGGAGTTGAGTGGGGGATATAAGCAAGAGAAAGCAGTGCGCGCGCACATTTTCTTTCTCTCTTCCTCTCATAGCCAAATACGTTTGAAGTTTCACTTCAGTCGTGTGGTCACAAGCACGCTCGGTTTTTTTTTAGACTGTGGGTTCGTTTGTTTCTTGGATAAATGAAGCTAGAGTTGCTAAGTTCTAGACTGTCAATTTGCAATCTAATTACAAAAATATTTAGGTACCTTAGGGCTGATTTTTCCATCGCCAGATAACTTTTATTCGATGAATAAAATTGACTTTTGACAGTTTTTGTATGAAATAAACTGTCAAAATTTCAAAATTATTCCTCGAATAAAATTATCAGATGATTGAAAAATCAGCCCTTAGTGTAGTTCACTTTGGCATTAGTTTGATAATGGTTTGGTATTGCTTTTTGCAAATAAAATTTTTGAGCAATGTTCCCGCAAATTCCTTCTAAGCTGGGAACATAATCATCATCTCCGAAGAAGATGAGCAGAAGATGACCATGTTATCATCCCATATCGCAATTTATTTGGATTCGGCGCATTGTTATCATACAACCAATTGTCTTCGTTCCCAACCTGGGAACCAAAATGGAAAAAATTGTTAGTCACAACTTTCGACGTACAAAAAAATTAGATCAATTACAAAAGAAATCTTACCATCTTTTTACACCTCTCAATCCAAAAGGAAATTAATTAGCAAATGCCCAAGAAACTAAAACCAAAACGCGAGGCGACGGTGATCAGCATCCATTTATCACTTCCAAGTCTTTTTGTCCCTTTCTATTCAATACTTTTTGCGCGGAAGATTAAATTTCGCGTCTCACCCGAGGTCCAAAACCATTAATACTCCTCCACCAATTTACTAAGACCTCCCCTGCTTCTCGTTCCCATCTAAAACCAGATGCTTCAACGGTATTTGGTGGAAGTTCAGAGGTCATGTTATAACGGTCTGTCCGTTGCCCCATCTTGTCATTGAATTTTTTATTCTATTTGTTTCACCACGTCTGGTCGCTGTAACACTTTGATTATGATTTTTGCGGGTACCTAAATTACTGAAGGGTAGAATTGTTATTTGATGACATGCGATTTTTTTAGTTGTTTATTCCAATTTTGTGGATTAAAACAAAGTTGTTAGTCGCGTTGATGTCGTAACGACTTAAAGGGTTTTGTTTTTATGTTCGCTGAATTCGAATGTATATTTTTTTATTTGAAATGAGCTTGCTCTTGACTCTAGCCTAGATCAAAGGTGACAGAGACAAAGTCGACGATGGAGTGAGTGAAGAAGCCTGTTCACTCTCACTTTGAAGAGATTCGGGTTGTATGCGCTCGGGAAAACAGACGCAGGTAGAGAGTTCCACTCTTTTGCTGTGCGCATTATAATTGACGTTTGCAAACGCTTAGTGCAAAAAAAGTGCGGTAGGGATGGTAACTTGCAGTGCGCCTAGATGTCCGAAGGTAGAAGGGGGCCGGTGGAATAAGATCGTGGAGTTCTTGGGTACACTCACCGAAGTACAGTCTGTAGAAGACCGACAGGCAGGCAACCTTGCGGCGATGAGCCAAGCTATGAAGCTTGGCATCCACCAGTTTTACGTCGCCAATGAGCGTCTTAGCTCTGCGTTCCACCGAGTCAAGCGCGGCAAGTTGGTATTTCGCCGAGCCATCCCAAAGGTGGCTACAATACTCCTTGCAGGATTGGATTATTTGTGACTTTCATCCGGATCTCAAAGGGGTTTGTGGCTAAATAATAACAGTCGGACGGGTCGATCTTCAAACGCTTGCCGAGGTTGGTCCACGGATGGATAGCCGTCTATAAAATACCGGGACCTCTCCGCGCAGTTAAGCAGTTGATCCCGGCTGTCATTTGTAGAACCTTTGACAGTCGTTACGGGTAGTCAACCCGAAAGTCTGACAACCGGTCTTGCCAAGGGGTACCGTGTTACCCAGTAACGGCGGTTGTGGAGGTCAGATAGGCAGTTGTTCCATGTGAAATACTGGTATTTAGCTGCATCCGGTTAGACTAGAGGCCGACCCCAACATAGTTGGGAAACGGCTAGGCAGATTAATTGACTTTCACCCGGATCTGGATTCAAGCTTTATTATTTCTTTGACTACTAGAATTCTAGTCTATTAAAAACGGCTACGAGTCACAGTGAGCTATGCTTTTCTATATGCTCAATTGTTTGTCCCATAAGCGGCTTTATACCAAATCAAACCCACATAGAAAAACCACATAATTATGGCCCACAAACATTCATCAATTTCATTCTTTATTTAAAATTCAGTGGCCAGAGATAATAGTAACTTAAACCTAAAATTGCCTATTATTAACACCTACACAACGTAGCCACGCGGCCAACAAACAATGGCCAACGAAATAACTAGAATCATCGCTCAGTAACCGCCTAAACATTTTACAACTGCCGCACATATTTGTACAAGCTCCCATACAATCAAATTGCTTAAAACTTTACCAACAAACAAAGCATTTACGAAAACCCTTAACACAACAGCTTAAAATCTCATCTCCAATAACAGAACTGCTTTCAAAATTCAAATCGAATTTCTAATTCGAATGGTTGAAATAATGACCGTTAATTCAACCAGTATACCGAGACCTATCATTGCAAACATTTTCATGTCAATGAAGGGTCAAACAAAATTGGTTTCTAATCCAAGATGGCCGGCGGTTTAGTTCGCCACGTGCAAGTCACGTGTCCAGTAAGAAAAGCAAACGCGTTGGTTCGGAATAACAGCGTAAATGCCGTCATTAGCGATTTGATTATATTTTTTTGTGTGCATTGTTTGAAATGATAGGATTTGTAATAGATAGGGGTATGAGTTGACTAGACTGTAGGCTATATTATAAAATAAAAAAAAACAAAAAATTTGTTTATTCAAGTAACAAAACTCATATACAAACATATACATAGAAGAATACAGACAGCCGGTCGATAATGTAAAAATCTCACCGTGAAAACTTGCGTGGAGTGAGCTCGGCTGCCCCATTTCAAAACCTAGTAAGGGACACTTTTTACAAAAATCGTTTTATTGCATAATCTTCCTAACCTAGTAAGTCCCTACCGAATACAAAAACATCAGCGTTCAAAACTCGCTTAAAAGCAGACATATTTAAGCATCGATACGTCGTAACTGTCTCGTGTCAATTATCAAAATTAGTAAGGGGTTTAAAATATGCAATATACACATATATCAAAAAAATGCTAGTACGTATGTGTTCATTATTTAGTATTTTTTACAACAAATAGTATTTTTTTTACTTAACATAAATACTTTTTAAAGGCTGACCTTATTACGTTTATGCGCTCTCCTGTAAAATTTCGTTTTAGGTCCTTACTAGGTTTTGAAATGGGGCAGCCGAGCTGTCAGTGTCATCCCACTGATGCTAGGGATTGATCAAGTAAACATTTACAATCATAATCTACTATTATCTAGGCTATTTTATTTCGAAACCCCACAAATTAGTAATGTTTTGACAACTAAAATACTAGCTTTGAAATGATATAAAATGATCAATAGAATTAGCATAAAAATATTATTAGAATCTCGATTATGATTGTAAATGTATGCTTGGTCAATCCCTAGTATCAGAACGCCAATTTTCGTAATTTAAAATGTTCAAAATCTAGTCGCAGTCTCATCTCAGCGACAAACAAATGTCAAAAACTTGTCAAAATGTAGGGAAATTAGAGGCATTTTTGACAGATTGAGACTGAGATCAGACTGTGAACGTTCTTAAAATTACGAGAATTGCCCCTCTGGTGGGATGACACTGACAGCTCACTCCACGCTCACTTCACCTAAGTTTTCACGGTGAGATGGTTACAGAATCGCACTGCAAACAAAGACAAAAACAAACACAAGGCATATACATACATCTATGTCACAAGGTAACAATATGACTGCTGCAGCATTGCCAATAAGTAATTACTTATTCGTAAGCTACTTATAAGAAATTGAAAAAAACCCAATAATACTTTGCCCGACCGAATACCTCATGCTCAGCCAACGAGGCAGTTTTCATTATACTATTAGTGAATTCACTAATAGCTTAATAACCCTTTACTGTTCCCACTGCTGGGACAAAGGCCTCCTCTCGGCGAGAAGGAGTGGACGGTAATCCACCACGCGGGCCCAGTGCGGATCGTTGGATGTCAGATTTCTTCGAATTTTTGGTTCTAGGACATGCCGGTTTCCTCATGATGTTTTCCTTCACAAATAGGAAACGTCTGTCTAGGTTCGAACCTACGACCTACAACTCGTAAATCGCGGCTGTTACCACTGGGCCACCACTGCTCTTATTAACTTAGCTACGAGTATTATCCGTCAATAGCCCTACCCTAAATTACCACCTACTGAGACGAACCCCTGTAATACCAAATCACTAATATCTCATCATAATATTCCCACAACCAATGACTATGTAGAAAATTATTAAATATTTTTGACACGTGTCAAAAAATTAGCCCTTTTTATCATTTTACAAAATAATGGGCGTAAACCGCACCTTTTTAGGTCGCCATTGTGATTTTATCCGTACGGAGCGCAAGAGTTGAAAGGATATTATAATTTTAATATAGTAATCGGCATGTAATGGGATTAATCGTTGATCTTTTTAGTTGTCTATGGTTGATTTATTAATGTAGGAATAATGCCCCGTGTAATGTGAACTTTTGTTTATTAGAAATTTATATATTTCACACATTTGGTTGAAGTTTTTATCTTGTAAGTAATAAAAAGGTGCTCGTGGCTAAATAAAAACAGCCGCACGATTCGATCGAAGGCTAAGCTACGCTTGCCGCGGTAGGTTCGTGGATGGGTGACCATTTATTACATCCGGAGGGATACGTGTCTCGAAATTCACGTAAAGCCGTTGGTCCTGGCTGTCATTCGTAGATCTTTGACAGCCGTTACGGGAAGTCAGAAGCCCAAGAGTCTGATAACCAGTCTTGTCGAGGGGTTTCGTATTACCCAGTAACTGGTTTATGGAGGTCAGATAGGCAGTCGCTCCATGTACAATACTGGTATTCAGCTGCATCCGGTGATACTGGAAGCCGACCCTAATATAGTTGGGAAAAGGCTAGGCAGATTGTTAAGTAGTAAAAAGTAATGCCAAACATCTTTAAAAGTCCGTCTTCACAACTATGATGCAGAATAATTATAACCTTTACCTACTCTAAATAAAAACCGACATAAAATAGTAGATTGTACAACTAATGCATAAAAGAAGCTATTTAACCCCGAGACGTTTAAAAAAATAATAATAATAATGACTCGTTTATGCCTGAGTTATACACTCTGCTTTTCACTTCGATTGCGAGAAAATGAAACAGGCATAAAGTATACAGTAGGTACATAATTAATCAAAAATGTTGCAAAGCATAGCTAACTCCCGCCACGAAACTTATTAAAAGTTTTTTGTTTTAATTTTCAACATGCGTCATTCGACTTGGGTACTTCATACTGCCAAGTCATAAAAACGTTTCTTTGCGTTTTTAAATAATGAATGACAACTATATCATCTGATTTTATTAAATTAACGATAGAAAACACAGAAGTGGTATAAATTAAAGAAAATGAAATAAATCACGACTCTAATCTGCGACGTTTTATTGTGCATGTGGCTGTTGGGCCTGATTACCTTAGTCTTAGAAAAAAACAATTACTTTATGCACTAGAACTTAAAAAGCGATTTTATGTCGCCTAAGCACAACATAACAACGAACTTTCAGAGCATGAGAAGTGAAAATGTAATTTTCTGAGCTTGTAAAACTCATTACAAATGACTAATTATTGATATTGTTTCCCAGTCAAATATAAAACTTAATAGGTAGATATATGAACAGCAAGCGCACCCCAAGCGAGACATTTGCATTGATATTGAATGTCCAGCCGCAGCTACTGCTGCCGACAATCAAGGGATGATTTTACAACACAAAGAGTAGAAATTAGCAGATGAGTTCGAGCTTGAAGTCTCCCCATGTCATTTTTGACAAAAATGGAAAGTCGTAAAAATGTCGATTACTGCATTTGCTATTACGAGGGCAGCGTTGCGAACCGCTGCCTCACCCCTGTCCCTACCTCAGCGGCCAACTAGTTCCGCGCGGACTGAAATATAACACAACACGAACTTCAAGTCGTTCGTGGTGCATGTTCCGATACACCATCTCGAGAAGTTCCTTAAGGAAGAGTTCTGCCCGAAGGGTGTTGTGTATCGCCGGTTTCGTGGCAGGCTACATGACACCAGTCAGCGAAACACGACGCCGTCACTTCGTGTTTAGTTAGTTTCTTAGTGTAATTATAATGATGTATTTATTTATAGTATTTTTAAGTTATATTAATATTGTATTTTATGTGTTTTCTATGGGCCTTGATGCCTGAAATAAATGGATAAATAAATGGATAAATAATAATAATAAGGTGGGGCAAAAGTAATATCATAATGTGAATTGGCTGCCATCTTGTTGGAAATAAAAAAAAAAATAGGGTCTGTTTTCACGGAAAGTTTATTTAAAATTGATGACTTTTTTTACTTAGTCTACCCTATCCCACTGCTGAAAAAAGGCCAAATCCTTCACTCCATTTTATGAAATTAAGTCGAAAAAATCATATCACATTTGTGCTCATTTTACGGCTTTTATAATTGTTGCTCCATTGCATTGTTTCAATTCTCTATCTGTCTACAACTTAACATTTAAATCGCAGTGACACTATGATGCCATTTGCAAAAAATATGGCGCATTCACGTTACGACATTACTTTTACCCCACCTTCTAATAATCAGTACATTGTAAAACAACTACATATGTATTTTCCACTACATTTTCATCCCAAGCTTCAACACTGTCACTTCAAAATTCGCCAGACTACAGACATCACCTACTCTATGCCACAACACGAATATTATTAAGGCTTCCCATTTGTAGCGCAGCGTGTTTAAGTGATATTAGACGTGAATGTCTGCGTGTCATGATTGATTCCACACAAACGTCACGCTGGTGACTAGCGGGCTAGTATTACGTAGTGTTTTAGGGTTTGATTATGTTAGATAGACAGCGACGTGATTAGATTTGGAACACGTCAATGGCTTAGTGATTAGTGGTGAAAGGTAGATAAATGATTTTGTGCATCAATTATAAGTGATGATTAATAATTATTAGTCAGACTACTGCGCTTGTTGGTAATTTAATGCTTGAGTCGATTGTACTTATTATTATGAGTAGTGGTTCCTTAACACAATAAGAACAATTTAAAAAAAAAGGAGCAAAAAAAAGGTATTAATAAAAAATGTGTTAAATGAAGTATTCTTAATTTAACACATTTTTTTTAGTAACACCTTTTTTTATTACACTAATGGCTGATTTTTCCAAAGCCAGATAACTTTATCGGAGGAATAATTTTGAATTTTTGACAGTTCTTCAATACAAAAACTGTAAACGTCAATTTTATTCCACAAATGAAAAATTTCTTATCTGACAACCCCTGAGAAGAAAATATGGCGAAACAATCTCAGGGGTGAGTCTCTTTTAATCTGTCAAGCTCCGCTAATGAGACACAATTGATTTTCTATTGTTTCGTCGCCAATGGGCGACGCGCGCCTCTTGACCGGTTAAAGTCCAGACATACCTAAGAGGAACAATCATATAGGTCAGATCATGTGAGGACCATGGACCATGGATCATGTATGTGTGTGTAGATTAGTGCCTCAAATGGTCTTTTGAAAGGAAAGAACGACACAGATTTGAGAGGACCTGTCCAGCTGAAATGTGCTAAACCCCTAGCGGTTGTAACAAAACAAACTAAATGTTTCAGTATGCGCCAAAAAGATGTTTACCATTAAAAACCAAAAACCAAAACCATTTAAACATCTACATAACAAAACACAATATCCCACAAAAACAAAAAAAATAGACATTCGTTCTGCATATAATGCTACGTAATGAAGTAATACGACGCGCCGATGTTGGACACAACCCCTTTATTTTGATGGACGCGTATTCTGGAATTTGGTATATTTTATCTAATAGGTCGCTGCTTAATTTGAAAAGGGCCACAAGGCGAAAAAATTTGATTCGATTTGTGATTTTTTCGACTTTTGGCCCTTTTAAATTCAAGCAGCGAGGTATTAAATTATTGTAGACAAAAAATCTTATTGTGGACAAAAAATTCAGGCAATATTAAACTTTAGAGAAAGTGGCCGCAGTCTGAATCACAGATTATTATAATTTGCCATTTTCGGAAATGAATTATTGTAATCTATATAAATAAAGACGAAAAAATTGTTCATTTGTAAGCGCATCACTAACTTGAGAACGGCTTCACCGATTTGGCTATTTTTGTTTTAAATGTTCGTAATAGTCCAAACAAGTATGCCGTTTTTTTTTTTTGTCAGGAAAAGTGAAAAGGAAAAACTGAAGGTGCATTTTTATGGGCATTGAAATTTGAACAGGGAAATATCTGTCAGGTCAGCTAGTATTTAAATCTATTAAAACAATGCGTCAGTTGTTTCCTTCAAAATGCATGACATTTCAATCAAATTCTAAATTACAAAAATATAGTGCAATGGACAAAACATAGGTAGTTACTGATGTGTAAAGTACCAGTTTACGTATATGTTCTGGTATTTTTATTCAATCAAACATCAGCATAGAAATGGAAAACATAAAAAAAATATACTTTTAGAATAAGCCCGTATCACCCAGTCAAAAAAGCAATATGTAACAAATTTGTTTTTCAATTTCGTACCAATTTTGCATACGGGACCCCGTCGTATCGAGCAAATAAAATGCGGTATTGTGGTTTTTACGATGCGTAAATATTTTTTCTTCGTTTTTTTCTACTTTTATTGGTCGAGGTGGGAATGAAAAGCGGATTTTGTGTAATAACTGTGTGTTATTGTCGCCAAAATTCTGTAATAGCTTGTCTGGGCGATATTTTTTCTTTTTTGTACCCGCTTTGGTGAACTTGATACCCTTGATGAGCTTTCGCGCGACGTACGCTTAATTTATAATTCGGAGAGCGAGAATTTCATGTTCATATTTTTGATATTGGCATAAACATCCTCTCATATTACGGATTTAAGTTTTACGTCACATTGCAATAATGAAAGTGTTATCTCGTGTGGCGATGTGATAGAATGTTCAAGTAAGTAGCCAAATCTAATCTACGTCGACAGAACACATTTCCAACATGAAAATTTTAAAAGATTTAGGTATATATTTGAAAAAAAATTATGGCCTATTTGCTCTTTGAAAACCGAAAAATAAAGAAAATGCAGCTTCAGTCAATATTCCAAAAGTGGAATAAACTACATAAATTATCATAATCAGCCTATGATGTTCCCACTGCTGGGACACAGGCCTCCTCTCTTCAAGAGGGAGCGGGCTGTAATTTACCAAGAGGACCCAGTGCGGATTTGTAGATGTCATAAATGCCTTCGAGTTTTTGGTTCTAGGACATACCGGTTTCCTCACGATGTTTTCCTTCATTGTCTTGAGAGCAGTGGTTATGAAATTATTTACACTAAGAAAAGCGCCTGCCTGAGTTTGAACCCACGACCTCGTGAGTCGGGCCGTTACCACTGGGCCACCACTGCACTCCAAACTAAATATTTTATAACTTTGTCCGTCCAAATAACCTTAAAACATAGCAACTCGGTATACACACATACGGTTATTAGTACTACTTGACAAGACAGCATAAGGGCGGTTACGCACTACGTCCGATCTGAATCCGAGAAATAGTTCATCGTACTATTTGTTCGGATCTAGTGCGCAACCCCTCATACAAATAGAACAATGGTCACTTCGAACCGGCAACCGGCAGCATCGGCACCGAAATTGACTGTAGTCCTATTTGTACCTATGAGAAGTTGCACTACATCCGAACTCTATCCGTCAGAATTTAGAACAATTTCCAATTCGGATTGATTTCTCGGATTCGGATCGGACGTAGTGCGAAACCGCTCTTACACATCCACAAAACGCATATTAAACTCCTAATCGTTCCCGTTTGACACATATTGACTACCGTAGCCATAACACATCTGCGCCATAATTGTGTTTCGATTAGCGCCATGTCAGACGGTATGCACTCATTGATTACAGGAAGCGCCATTACATTATCGGAGGCGGCCATTATTTATGTAATATGTGGAGTGATTAGACTGGTTGTTGATGTTCGATGTTGATTGGGAAGGTTTATTACCAATGTTGGTGGTGGATAATTAGAGAATTGTTTAGGTACGGGAGGTATATTGTGGTGTCATGTAGGTTTGTATTTGACATTAATTTTTCTTTGTCTTTGTCTTCCTTATAGATAACAGGCAGAATATAATCATCCACATTTTGATCGTGGTCAAAGACAAATCATTTATTTCAAATAGGCACATAAACGGCACTTTGGTTCGTCAAAATTTTTAAGAAAATAGTACTGATTCTAGATCTTCTAGATTTTGTATGGAGAAGAATGGGCAAGGAATTGCCTAGTTAGGTACTCTTTTAAAATTTTTACAATATTTTGCACTTGCATCGAAATTATTCTCTACAAAATTGTGGCGCGCATAGCGCGTTTTATCCAAGAAAGTCAAAGTTAATTCCGACAGGCAGAACCAACTGATCAATCACACGCCACAGCTTCGATTCCATCCAAATAAATTTATACTACCAACATGCAACATCCATTACAATATAAATTGCAAATCAAAAACTTTTTCATTGTTAAAAATGTGTGAAAATAACGTCCCCAAAGGATTTAATCATTTCGACGACCCTAGTATTAAAATTATCGGTGATCGACGATCGTTCTTGTCTATATGCAAATCTCGATTCAGAAAATTTGAATTTCAAATAAAACATATATTTGTTTATTTTTCCGATACGCCACCTAATAGTGCGTACTACTGCGATTTCGTATTCAAAAAATGTTATTTGTTGGGTATGCCACTTTGCATGTCGGCGAATTTGGGGTTCAATGCGATTTTTGACGGATGCCAATCATTGTCAGTTTTGTTGGTGGCAAAATTGATTGTTATATTGAAATATTAATAATAGAATGATTCGTATAGTGTATGGTAATTTTGCGTTTTGTATAAAGCTTATTAGCAGGAAATCAATCAATCAAACATAATTGCGTTCTTTCTCGTCATGGTTATTTTTTGTAGGTAAAGGGTATTAATAAGCCCGTTTCATTCCGTGTGACAAAAATTAGCCCATGTGTGGATGGAACTCCTTTTTATCAATAATATTATAAGGTACTGCTGGTCAGTTCTGTAAAAGTCTCACTGTGAAATTTTGGTGAACTGAGATTGAAGTGAACTACGAGTATAAATATTGTAAGCAAATTTTTTATGCAATATTGTTAACTTGATAGAGGATAATTTAACTCTGTTAGCTTGTCATTTAATTTTAACAAAAAAATTAATACTTACTAAATTGTAATTTCGTATGCTTACTTGATATTTCTATTTTAAACACCTATTTTTACACCTATGTTTAACAAAAAAAAACTTTGACTTTGTCGATCCTTAGACAACTCACTTCAAGCTCACTTCACCTAAGTTTTCACAGTGAGACTTTTACAGAATAGACCGGCTGGTCTTCATCTGAACATTTGCTGACCCAGCAAACTACGTAACACCTCAGATTTTTTAAATTGTTTCCCATGTTTTAATAGTTATTCTGCTATTCGGGGCGGAGACAAATCCAACAAATCAAAGATTATAAAAATCGGTCCAGCTCTATTGAGTTATCTTCTTCTTCTTCTTAGCGTGTCGATGGCAATCTAAATGTACTCGGCCCAGAATTCGGCCACTTGTTTGGCGCCATCACTAGCGTCCATCAGTTCCTGTAACGTGCAGCTGACAGGACACGCAGGACACGATATTAAGTGTCCCATCGTTTGTGGAACAGCACCACATTTACACTCCAAGGCGGAGTCGTCTATAAATCTCCACCTGAACAGGTTTTCCTTGCTTCGGCCAACCTGGGTCCGGAGTCTGTTTAAAGACTTCCAGGTTACCCAAGTAAAACAAATTCGGGTTATTTACACCATTTCATAAGTTATTATGAAATGGTGTAAATAACCCGAATTTGTTTTACTTATATAGATTCGCTTCTACAATTTTGATTCACACATTCAGAAAAACCGTTTCCTTAATCAAATCTTAAAATCAATAAATACGTGATGCTCTTTGTGAACAGCCAATAAATAATAACCACTTAAAGTTCTTATTATCACACAAAATACATTAATAGTTTCCAAATTATGCGCACGCACATCTATTTCCTATGAAGATCCAACCCTTAGCTCAAAATGGCGACTGTGTGTTTAATCTACAAATTGATTTTAATCGACACGCTTTCGATAGATACCTGCTGAGATTTTTAAATGTTTTCCCACGATTAGTATTTAAATATATTTATTTTTAACACCTTATACCTACGTTGTTAAATCGGGTAAGGATGGAGCCAACACAATCAGTCTGCCTAGCTTTTTACCCGACTGCGCCAGATAGAGGGTTATGTTTTACCCGACTGCGCCAGAAGGAGGTTGTTAGATTCGTATTTACTGTGAGTGACACTGGGTATATCAAAATAAAAAAATAAAAATGCCGGATTTTTGGCGCCACATTATGCCAACAAAAAATTTTTTTTTTCAAAACCTATCGAGTGGGGTATCAAAATAATGGGTTTTAAAAGGTGATTACAAAAATATATACAACTTATATGGTTAAAAGTAATACAAACTGACAAATCGTAAAAAACACGTACCAATATCTAAATCGTCTGCGAAATCTTTCACATTAATACCCCATAACATTATTATAGTTTCAAACTCAAATAGGTCCTGCCTGCTTCGAACTTTTATTTAATTTAAAATGGGCTTGTTTTTAGCTTTCAGTTAGTTTTAGTATAAGGTTGCAGTCGGGTTTTTTAATTACTTTTTTTCCCAACTATTTTAGGGTCGGCTTTCAGTCTAACCGGATGCAGCTGAATACCAGTATTTTACATGGATCGACTGCCTATCTAACCTAGAATATTTGTAATTATTTTTATAAGTACTGACAATTAAAGTTTTAAGTAGGTTTTTTCCGAATTAGAGGTTACATCGTAGTAGTAAAGACAGCCTTTCAAAGATGTTTGACAATACTTTTTATTACTTACCAATCTACGTAGCCTTTTCCCAACTATGTTGGAGATTATCTGTTTAGAAATGTAGGTAGGTACCTACTTCCCTTCATGGGAATCTGAAACTCCATCTTAGATGAACTCTGCGAAATTAAAAACGCTACCTCATTCGGCTGCAAAAAAATTGTAAAAGAAATTCTGCGTAACACTGGTTATGATGACTCGGAACAAACACGCACACTTACACACACGAACCAGACGCTCACACACCACTCACACACCACTCACACACCACTCACACATCACACAAACATCACACACAGACACGTAAGTACCATACCATACCTGAATCACCTCTCTAGTCTCCACTCTGGAATTCGTACTCCGAGCCCCAAGATACAGACTAACTGTCTAGTTTGGGGCTCTCTAGTTAATAATAATATTCTGTAATTTTAAGCTACTCATGTCGTCCTAACTTGATGTTAACCACTGAACCTGCGTACTGGGTATTACCTGGACAATAAATATATCTATTTCTATTTTCCATTGTTAGCACGAAATGTCTGAGATACTGCTGTAGGTGATCTGCATTCAGTTCAAATTACAATAATTTCCTTGATCACAAATATTGCACCTATGTATGTACAGTCAACAAAAGAGATAAGCATGCAGGGTCGTCGGATATAGTTGAAGTTTAATAAGAAACCGATGGATGTTCTCGAATAAAATTTAATTTTTATTAAGAGCGTTTACGAGGTACGGCATTTCATACAAACTTTTAAGCCCTTGGTTATCGAAATGAATGAACCCATAAGCAAGATACAAAGGTCTAAAGAGTTAGTAAAGAACATTTTCAAAATGAACTCCTGGTTTATCTGTTACCCTACATTTAATAAGTACAACCGCAAACAAAAATAAAACAAATAATTAGGTGATTAATTTCCCAAAACGTCCTCAATTTCCCCCATACCACAAATTCTTGTCGTTGTTCAGGCGACACTATAAATTGCTGTAATTGTTCCTAACATCAATTAGTAAGACATTTTCAAAATTAGCTGCTTCTACAATGTTGTCTTTATTTTAAGATACTTGTTAGGAATAAACTAACATGGGTGGTATATTGCTTCAGTGTCGTTTAAATAAAGTGTATTTGCTTTTTTTGGGAATAAAAGGAATAAATGAGACAGATTTTTTGCAATTATTAATAGTTTTTTATTTGTATAGGAGGGGTTCGTGACTAAATAATAACAGCCGCACGGCTCGATTGACGACGTAACACACTATCAGTCGGAATCTGAATCATTTTAAAGCAAATTGCTAATCCATTGCTTCATAAGTTCGAAAAATTTGTCTGCTCAACACGTAAATAACGCAATTAATGTTGTTGAACTGTCAAAATGAAACCGATTCCGATTGATAATGTGTTACGCAATTGCCCCGCTGGTCAAGATTGCAGGACGACTCTGGCTTAGGAAGGCTAGAGACAGAAAAGAGTGGCGTGCATTGCAGGATGCCTACACTCAGCATTGCATGGCTCTGCACTTATTGTGTTGGCTCCATCTTTGGCTCGATCTTTTTCTCCAGAGGGGCTTGTGGCTAAGTAATAACAGCCGCGCGGGTCGATCGATCAGGTTAAGCTACGTTTGCCGTGTTTGGTCCGTCGATGGGTGACCATCTTTACATACCAGCAAGGGGTTTCGTATTACCCAGTAACTGGGTTGTGGAGGTCAGATGGGCAGTCGCTCCATGTAAAATACTGGTATTCAGCTGCATCCGGTTATGCTGGAAGCCGACCCCAACATACTTAGATAGAACGCTAGAGGCGAATTCTCGTAATTAAAAACGTTCAAAATCTAGTCATAATCTCATCCCATCGACGATCAATTAGAGGTATTTTTGACAGATTGAGACTGGGATCAGACTGTGAACGTTCTTGAAATTATGAGAATTGCCCCTCTGGAAACGTGTAACTTTGCCATAGCGTCTTAAAGCTTCATACTGTGATCAAAGGAATGGTCCACCCGTACCTACAATCAGGAACATTTTTAGACTGCACTTCTCCACAATCTCCTTTTTTTTTTGTTTCCGCGTTGGAAAATCCTCATGGATGTCCTCCGCCTTGGGGCGGGCGAAGGGGTCTGCCAGACTCTTACTGACTAACCCCCCCCACCCCTGTGTACGGGAACGTACTATCCTTCCGCAACCCGCGACTGGTAACAGTGGTCAGGAGGGGAGTGAGATGTTCGACTCCCCCCGTGACGTCTAAAAGGGACGCACATGGAACACTTCGCGCTCCAAGATTTCCTAGACCAACTTCCATCTAACTCCTTTATATCCACATTAGCAACGAACATACGAGGCGCCCACTTTAAAAATCTAACTTTTATCGGAACCATAAAGCTTCCAAAGTTACATCTAAGTGAAATACATCAAATTTAACTGACCGCATTAAGTTAACCGCAACTCTACCGGATAATGTTTTTCTAAGTTAAAGTACATAAACTTAGATGGATGGTGCTCAGACACACATGAGTTTTATAACTTAAAACTTTAGATAATGTTACTTATTTTTCAAAATGGCGGTGAGTAGTTTCAAAAGGCGTTGAAAGTTTTAAATGGCTTTATTTTGTAACAACCAATTTAAAAATAAGGTTCTTTTAAACATTTCAACTTATTCTGGTGTTTCCAGGTTGATCTACCTCCCTGTAAGGATAAAATTAATATGATAATTTGGAGAAATTATCTTAAGTAGTAAAATTAAACTCGTAAATATTTATAAAAAGTATATTTTCAAATAAAGAAATATCAAAACACAGAATATAATAATTGGCAGTTGATCTGAAAATAATTACATAAAGAACTTAATTAAAGTCAATTGGTATGACTGTTATACAAAAAAACATGCTAAATAAAAATGTCTAAAAACTAAAATCATAAAATCTTAAATTAGCTAAAATATACAGGCCATTTTTATACACAGTGTAGATCACACGATTTTTCACTATAAATAAACTACGAAAACAAAATTGTTTCATAATTGAACAATTATTTTTGTTTAATATTTTGTTCGTAAAATAATAATTAAGAAAGACTTGGTAGTGAGATAATTCTTACACACTATGAGTAATTACAATTATATTGCTTAAGATTTTATAATTATTATATCATTACAGTTATAATTATAATGTGATTACGGCAGTAAGCATGTATTTTTTAATGAAAAATCTATGTGGAAGTTGCAAAAATATTGACTACAACAGTTTCATTAAAAAAATCAGTAGTCTTACTACTTTTTATCGCAAATTACTTAATAACTTTAATTTTAGGATACCACAGTTTGCCCTTTGTGCTATTTAATAAAAATAATTTATTGGTAATTTTTGCATCTTCCATACAAATTCAGTTTGTTCTCGTATCAAGCATTATTACTATGGAAATTTAGAAATTTTCGCGACTACAGATTATATTCTTATAAAAAGAGCATTAAGCATACCAATTTTAATTTATGTACAGAACTCTTAAATGCGTTTTTTCTGTATTATTTTCATATCTCTTGCTGACAAACATAATATGTAGGTAAACTATTTTCTCATGTCTGTTAATACTTAATTACTTACCTATATATTTTTTTACATAATTTAGCACTGAGCTAAGAATGCATTATAAGCAGCTAATAAACAGTTTTTCTAAATGTTTGTCAGCAAAAAAAAAGAAAATGTGATCAGCAGATAAGAGTTTCCAAGAGATCATTAGGAAAACTTCTTTTTTACTTTAATCGTTTCCTTAAATAAATACATATCACATTTGAACACATTCTTCCGTATATTTTGTAACCTTAAAATAAAATTATTGAAATGAAAATCATGGTGTCAATAAAAATAACTTATGAATTGTTCCCAAAACGTTTTTGTTCCCATTTTTTGTAAAATAAAATCTAATGACAAAAAAAATGCAAAATTGGAGAAAATAAAAAAAAAACAATTTATTTTTTTCTGTTTAAAGCCTCGTGTGTTACTTAACTGTATGAGTTATCAGCTAGCAGAACTAATGGAGTATTTTTATTTACAAATCTACTTGATATAAGCTAAAAAATATCCATTTAAGTATGTACTCGTGTCATTTTCTGTTTAGTTGTGACGAAAAATACCACTGGTGTAACCCGTAGCCCTCAATTTGATTAGTATTACATAACAATTTAATTTCAGACTGATTTTAGAATAATTCAATTGAATTCGTTTTCAAAATTTTGATACCCTATAAAGTTAATGTAATTTTTTCTAAAAATCCATGTGTTCAAATTCTTATCATAAAATAATTTCTCTAGCTTATCCAAGCTAAATCATGAATTACCCATCAATTTTGTAACATTTTTAATACAAATTGACTCCAAACAATCTTTGTTAATTATTCAAAAATAATTATTTTGATTTTAACAAATCGGTTCACGATCAGACATGACAGAGCTTATCAATCAACCTTAACTAACTTATATACAATTAATGATAATAATTATCAAAATATACCATCTCATAAAATCTCCATTGAAATAACTTGGCACTCACCATACAATGGTCTAACCCTAAAATATTTAAAAAATAAACATTTTTATTACACAAAAAAATAAAAAATGAGATCAATCGATAATAATTTTTAGGCTGCTCTCTTTGGAACAATTTATGGGAAAACGGACTTTATCATGTTTTAAATAAAATCTATTTTTCTATAACATCGCTGGTCCATTCTTCTGAATACTTCGAAATTCCTTAAATAAGTATGTATATCATTTATAACTATAGTTATGCAATATTTATGGATATATCAACATCGAAAGCGGAATGTAAATTGACACTTCATTATAAGAATTATTTTTATAAAATACGGTTATTTTTTAGGATTTTTTCCTTTTTGAGAAGTTTTTAAACGTGAACATTTTAGTCCGACTACATCAATTTAAAAAAACCGGCGTATTTTTTTTATAATTTTGTGCAAATTTTTGTTAACCGGTAAATATTCATAATGTTCTACGTAACCAGGAAAAAACAGTGACAATATGATGATTTTTTGTTGACAATGATTCTAAAATTATTTTTTAGTTTTTTACGCTGTTTTTGTAAAAACCTTTTTTGTTTTTATAAAAATATTTTCTTCTAATTATAAGTAATAAAATCAAATTCACCCTTTTGTATAAAAATTAAAATACTTTCACTACCGATTTCTTTCATAAAATTTTATTAGCAGCAAGTATATATTTTGCCATGGACCAAACATTTTAATTTATAAAAATCACTACGTATTATTATAAAATATACAATATGTGTGCGTTCGACAGACGATACACAAACACACAACTTTATATTAAAGCTGTGTATGATTACGTCTAATAATAATTATACAAAAATTGGATTATTTTAATAATCCTCAATAAATGTACAAATTGCAAAAAGCGTAGCGCAGCGAATAACATTTCAATTTATTCATCGTACGCCTATTTAATATAGTAGAAATGTTTTATTAAAATATGCGCCTTTTAATGTATTTGTAGTGTCATGTCACGCAAGTTTTATCTTGAGCTAAATTTTACAAAAATACATAAGCTTATGCCTTCCTTCCATGGGGGTGGGCAACATTTTTATTATTATATCAAAGCAATAAAATAAAAAACTGAAAAAGGAATCTTTTCAGTTTTTCGTAAAGTTTCTTTTACCACTTTTTCCTTTGTTTGTAAATTATAATTTTTATAATACAAATAGAAGGAAAAAACAAAATGCAAATTTTTTCAACGCTACTCTAAAATATTTGAATTTAGAATTGCATGACATATACCGACACTGGTAAAAAAAAAAAACAATTAAAACGTCGCATATTTCAATAAAACATTGCCTACAGTAAAATCCCATCACAGCATCATCAGTACAAATAGTTCACCGTTTATTCGAGAACAGTTTCCATCCCAACATGAACAGGACTGCGGTGCAGATGGATCCAGAAAGCTTGTCAGGAATTATTGACGAGAATATCGACCCTTCTGACTCTTTCTCAGCGGCTGATGGCGCGTCCAACTGGAATGAGAGAATTTTGGATGTTAATTTTTATGAAGATAATATGTATTTTGGGTGGGATTATTGTTTCTGGACTGGGCAAAGATGACTTGCTATAAATGTGAATTGTTCAGGAGATAATGGCCTATATGGATGAATATTTGGAACTTTCTGATGCATGTAACATTGTAAAAGTGTCATACTTCGATGAAAAATATGCCTGTCAACTTTTTATTTTTTATGTTTGTGCGTTTTCTTTGCGTCATGTCTTAGCGCAAATAAACGTAGATATTTTCTTTCTTTATTTTTTTCTTTCTAAGTCACTGTCTCCTTGAATTGTTGTAGCAGCATATTGTGAGTGTAGACTGTAGACTAACATTGAGTATTTATATACCAAAAATACGTAAAAATATTGTTCGCCGTAAAAAAAACAATCGAAAATATAATTCCATGTAGGTATCACTCTAAGGGCTGAGTTTTCAATCCATACTAATATTATAAATTCGAATGTAACTCTGTCTGTGTCTGTCTGTCTTTATGTTACCTTTTCACGCCTAAACCACTGAACGGATTTCGATAAAATTTGGCAGATCGATAGCTTGCTTCCCGGGGAAGGACATAGGATAGTTTTAATCCCGATATTCCCACGGGATCGACACTTATGCGGGTGAAAACGCGGGGCGCAGCTAGTGGACAAATAATTTTTATTCGTGGAATAATATTGACAGATTTTGTATAGAAGAACTCCCTCGGATAAAATTATCTGCCGTTCGAAAAATCAGCCCTAAAACAAATTACAGAAAAAGCAATACAAACAACGCCCCTAAACAACAATAAACTTAGCGTGTTCATAAAGATCGCAAACACTGAAAGCTATAAGAAGTTCTCAGTAAAACTAAAGTGGGAGCACTTTTTATAGATATTAATAAAACAATACTGCAATAAAGTTTAGTACGTAAGGCATTTAGATCATACGACACGACTCCGACACGACAGTTTATGCCAGAATCCGCTTCGCCCGCGACTTTGTGGGATTCTTAGAATTTGTTTTACAAACTTCAGCATGACGTCATTTTACCTCTTTCGGGGGCTGATTTCAAAAGCATATAGTTATGGCCTCGGAGCACCATTAAAGGCTAAATTGTTTTGCTATTGTGTGTGTGTTGTTGAGATTTTATTTTCTAGGGTTCGAACTCATCAGCTACCTGTTGGGGTCGGCTTCCAGTCTAACCGGATGCAGCTGAATACCAGTATTTTACATGGAGCGACTGCCTATGCTTCCACAACCCAGTTACTGAATACTCCTTGGTAAGACTGATAAACGTTACGACGGGTACATATTTGAATTTCGAAAATTTAAATATCTACGGTTAAAATGTCAATGTTCAAAACATCGAAAATTTAAATATCGAACGACCATAAAACCGAAAATTAAAATAACGTAAGTTTATATTGTCGATTCGTTAGATAACCTACGTCCAATATATCTAAAATCTAATTATCGACAAACATGACATCGAAAGGCTTAAATATCGAAGTACAGATTATCTAATGATGTAAATATCGAAGTACAGAGTATCGAATGTCCTTAATATCGATATTATTTATATGTTGTGCTACAAAAATTAGTGACAGAAACAAATCGCTGCAAAACCGACTCCACGTGGTCTTGTCTGCCCTACCCCTAGAGTGTAATTTAAGCCCGCGTAGGCGCAGAGGGGCGAGGCGGCCCGCGAGCTGAGGCGGAGGTGGCTTTAACGACCGCCGCCGCGGCTGAGGCTGGCCGGCGTAGTCGGCCAGCAAGCCGAAGCTGCGGTGGTGAGCGTTGAAACCATCGACGACGATAAGCTCGCGTGGGACCGCCGGAGCCCCGCAGCGCCGGAGCCGTGACAGAAACCATGCCTGCTGCATGATGCATGTTCGCTTGCACTCTGCATGCTTAAGTAATATTATTTTCACATAGTAAATAACTTAAAAAAAACACATTTGTAGGCCGCGCCCGCTCTTGCATCTTATGTCGATGGAGCCCCGCTACGCGGGGCCCCTATTTCTGTGTAAAGGGTTTAAAGTAACCTAACCTAACCTAACACCGGGGTGCCCTTCGCTCTCTCTTGCATCCTGCAACCATGCCTGCCTGCAAGTTCGATATTTTAACTAGTAGGTATTTTTAACGTAAATATAATGAACTAAAGTGTATTTGAATGTTGACATTTTGAACTTAGGTATAATGATTATCGATGTTTTTAATCATTCGATATTTTTATAACTCGGCATTTCAATGTTAGACATTTTATGCTTAGGTATAACAATTTTCGATATTACGATATAACCGATATTTAAATTTTCGATGTTTTGAACGTTGACATTTTACACGCAGGTATTTTAATGTTCGACATTCAAATATGTACCCGTTACGACTGTTAGAGATCTATGAATGACAGGCGGGAACAACGGTGCTTTCCGAGGCACTGAAAGTCTCGATAAATAATGGATGGTCACCCATCCACGAACCGACCGCGACAACCACTAACAACAAGTCTGGTTGTCAGACTTTACGATACGACTGCAGTATTAGATTTATATCAGCAATTTATTAGAGCAGGAATTTATCTGTTTAATTACTAAGGAATTAGATATTTCCTATAATTAGGACGTTTGATTATTGGTTGTAAAGCATTAGATTTGTTTATAGTTTATTAATGGCAGATCATAGGAATTCTGGTAAATTGACCTATTAATAACTGTTGTCTATATTCGTCTATAAATATTGTAATTATGGCAATGAAAGTTTATGTTTATTTTATAACTCCAATTTTTCTGAGTAGGAAGACTGGATACCTACTGAAGTGTTTTACGTTAGATGCAGCCATTTTCCATACTAATATTCTAAGTGCGAAAGGGTGTCTGTCTGTCTCGCTGTTACCTCTTCACGCCTCTGAACCGATTTAGATGAAATTTGGTATAGAAACAGTTTGAGTTCCGGGATAGGACATAGGATAGTTTTTACTCCGATATTCTCACGGGATCGAAACTAATGCGAGTGAAACCGCGGGGCACTGCTAGTTTATTTATAAATAAGGACAAGTGTTTTGACAAAAAACACATTATAAAAGTTACATGTTATTTTTTTGTGTTCGTTCTCTGCGTCATGTTTACCGCAAATATACGTTTTTTCTTTCTTACTAAAAGTTAGCGTACAAGATTTAAATCCTTATTCAATTATATAATATTGTGCCCAGTTGAACTGTATTTAAGGCGAGTTTTATTTCGACAGAAGACTACTATAAATATTGAAACATACAACCACACTCACAAACTTTCGCCTTTATAATACTAGTGTGATTATATCGCGTATTATAAACGACTCTAAAATAATTCAAGTGAGTGATACACACGGCTATTTTATTGTTAGGATAATTTAAATGGCATTTTTATTAGAGGGTAGAAGCGATGCACGTTATGGCAGTATCAAACCGCGTTCCGATGTGTTTGGAGATATTGCACGAAGACTTTTGTCTATTCGCATTGCCGCTTTATTGATCAGCTGTGCTATTCTGTAAAAAGATCACCGTGATAACTTAGGTGAAGTGAGCTTAAAGTGAGCTGTCATTGCACCTGATGCTAGGGATTGTCACTATTGACAGCTCACTTCACCAAACTTTTCACGATGAGATTTTTACAGAATAGCATTACAGAATATGGTGTAACATTCTGCATCTACTTTTTAATGTATTCTTTTTATTTTGTGCTTGTAAATAATGCTTGAGACCGGGAAGGGACGCCTTCATAATCAGCCTATAATGTTCCCACTGCTAGGACACAGGCCTCCTCTCGGTGAGAGGGAGTGGGCCGTAATCCACGCGGGCCCAGTGCGGGTTGGCAGATGTCACATGTCTTCGAATATTTGGTTCTAGGACATGCTGGTTTCCTCACGATGTTTTCCTTCACCGTTTTGACGACGCTCTAGAAGGACATTATAGATGATGTTCTTCAGAAAGGTTTGCACCCAAATTACGACAAACGTTCAAAACTCTCTCTCTCTCTCTTTGAAGGATATTGCTAATCCATTGCTTCATAGAATTGAAAAAAGCGTCTGCTCACCAACGTAAAAAACGCAATTAACGTGGGTGAACTGTCAAAATGAAACCCTTTACGATCAATTGTCATTTTATGTGCGTTATACTATTACCCTGCAGGTGTGCGTAGTACTCGTAACCGGCGTATCTCTAAGTTACCTACATTTTTGTCATTGATTGTCGCTGAGATATTGCAACTAGATTAAGTGCTTGGCCAGACTGGTAGCGCAGGGCGAGGAGCGGCGCGGGTGCGGGAACGCGCGCGATCTGCCTGTGATGTGCGTGCCCACTAAGGACATTCAAATTAAATTCTTATGTTTGAGTACGCCGCCCGCACCGCGCTCGCTCCGCGCCCTGACTGCCACTCTGGACAAGCACTTTGAATGTTTTAAATACTGGAATTGGTCTCCTGATGTATTTACCCTTTACAATAGGAGATTGCTATAATTTATTTGCTGGAATTAAAACAGATTAAAAGGTCTGTAAACCAAATCCTCAAACAAATATTGGATGCTTTATTTCTCCCTAATTTAAGGAGATTACCAACCACAGGTAAAGGACGCCCTATTGCATACAAAATTAGAAAAAATAAATTCCTCTTACAATACATTTATACAAAACGTTAGCGAGAATCTGTATAATTTTATTATACCTAATTTTGCTTTGCCAAATTGAATACAGGACCGACAAATTGCTTTCATTATTACGAGACTGCGGAAAAGAGAGGCAAATATAAATCTTTAAAAGAAAGAAAGGGACGGGTATACAGCCACCTGATAATCTAGCGACAAAGCATCAATCGCAAGGAATCATTTGAATTTGCATACATTTTAAGAAGTAAATAAAAAAATAAATTGGGATAGCGGGAAATGGTGGCTTGCACCCTTGTTATTTGTTGGGCAATCAAGTTTGATACTTATCTTTCAACAAACAAGGCTCAATTTCTAACGCATAAATAACGATACTACAATCAGATCGAATAAAAAAGAAATTGTAACTTATTTATTAGATCTTAGATTGAAATTCCGATAGCAGATTTTAGATTTGTTGTTCCTTTGAACAACAAATCTAAAATCTCGACCCGACTCGATCGACTCGATCTTGGCCGTTTTTTTTACCTTTGTAAAAAAGCGGCCAAGTGCGAGTCGAACTCGCGCACGAAGGGTTCTGTTCCACCTTACACAATATTTAACCCTACATAATTAATATTTCATTAAAACGGTTCTTGTATGGGGACCACCTATAAATTATTTGTTGTTATAACGACCACAGCAAAAAAATCTTCACTAGCCTACCTATTAAGCGTTGAGCAGAAGACGGACAATTTGGGTCCGTGGCTTAGGCCCCCGGTGGTCGAGGCACCTGTGGCCGACGCCCCCGATTTGATTAATTTAATTCAAAGCAAGCCCACGACGACAGAACGTAAGGGAATCCCGACAGACTATTTGTTCCACGTGTGCTATTGCATAGTTTTTCATACGTTTTATCGTTGCGGACAAATTGTCCACGGACAAACTGTCCATCGTCTGCTTAACGCCTTAAGGTTACCTTAAGATTACAGGACCGTGACTGACGGCAGAGCCCTAGTAAGTCCCGTAGGCCCTTTGGGTAGGGATCCCTAAAAAGGTATTATTTGTAAAACTATTTCCTATGTTTGTTAAACAAATATTATTGTAGGATACGTGGACGGGTTTTTAATGGTATTGGTAATATTGAGTAAACATTTGTCAATAGGTATCTTTTGGTTTTTCTTTGATGTTTTCTTTATCGAAGTTGTTGCTACTTATTTGTGGTAGTTATTCCAATATTTTGTTTTTCGTTTTTTTTATATATTGTCACTAAAGATATTATTATAGAGGTATGAAGAACAGAGTGTCGTGTCTGGCGGGCAACTGCCCAATGATTCATGTCGGGCCGTTGTATAATTATATGGTAGTTGCGCGGTAAACTCTGCCTGCGAGATGCAGGATTTTGCGTGACTTCAGTATGACACGTTGTTCGCATGTGGCGTTGTAGATACCGCTACATTATCATTATTATTTAGGAAATAACTTTCTTCCTCTTTTTCTTTCTTTCTTTTTAAAATCTTTTTTCGTTCTACTCGTATAGTTTCTGCCTACCTTATGGGAACAAGTCGTGAGTTTATGTGTGTATAACTTTAGATCTAGACGAAAATAAAACTTTTTTTATAAAATCTATGAAGTCTTTAAAAATCCAAAAACCAATCTGTTTCCTGATAAAGTGAAACTCAATATAATCTATCTAAACATAAATAACAATCGTATTACAACCTCCGAGTCGCGAAGCGTAATAATAAAGTAGAAAAAAAAATCCTTTGAAGATGAACAATACAGTGGTTCAACATCTCACGACAAATCGGTTCAAAGGGATTCGAGCATATAATTTTCACTCGATACCGATCTTGCTACTTGAAAAAACCTTTCTTTATCAAGGGAAATTCAACTTTATCTCTGAATGTTGAAATTCAAACTTAAAAGTTCAGTCAGGATATCGATATGGCTACTGGAATTACGCTTCCCTAAAACAAGCGAATTTCAACTTTAGATCTCAAAACACAAAATTGAATTCAGAATGTTTACTTTTCAGTAATCCATCAGGTTATTTACAATGTCGCATAAGAAAAGATTCTGTGAAAGGAGTTCTGAAATGAATTTTATTTAATTTTTTTCTTGTTTAGCGAATGGATGCTCATTGATGTTTGCAAATTGGAAAGGGTGTGTCTGTTTGATTTTAGTTTTTAATATTGATGAATGGATTGTGTGATGATTGAATGTCTGGACTTTTAAAAGAGACTGTGAATTTTAAGTTTGTTTCGACGTTTCTTACAGTATTTATTTTATTTATTTATTGAATATTTCAAGCACATAAATGTACAGAGGCGGGCTTAATGCCATAAGAATTTTACAGTAGTCAGATAGGAAACGCCGACCTCATCTAGTTTTTTAGGGTTCCGTATCCAAAGGGTCAAAACGGGACCGTATTACTAAGACTCCACTGTCCGTCTGTCTGTCTATCTGTCACCAGGCTGTATCTCATGAACCGTGATAGCTAGACAGTTAAAATTTTCACAGATGATATATTTCTGTTGCCGCTATAACAACAAATACTAAAAACATAATAAAATAAATATTTAAGGGGGCTCCGATACAACAAACGTGATTTTATTGCCGTTTTTGCTCTATATAAATAACGGCAACAGGTCGACGCTTGAAATATTCACAGAACATTTAGTTGTATATTCACTTTAAAAATAAATAACTACATTAAAATAAAATAAATATTTAAGGGGGGCTCCCATACAACAGACGTGATTTTTTTGCCGTTTTTTTTTCCTTGTGGTACGGAACCCTTCGTTTGCGAGTCCGGCTTACATATGGCCGATTTTTTAAAATATGATTGACGTGTAAAAGTAGTTACTGTAGAAAATTACTTACAGGAAAATCATTTATCAAGACACAAAGGCAATACTGATGTCCCAACATATTTCCTTTATTTCACGTATTGACGCAATAAAGTGACAATGTAAGAAAACTGAGATAGTTCTGATATAACTTTTCAAATAAAACTTTCATATCGATAAACGCGATCATAGTAAGAAGTATTATTATATTGTTTTACAGTCCGACTGTTAAAGTTATTACTTTTAAAGTTGGTCGTTTACAGTGTTGAATATTAAGCGATATTCAGCTTATTAACATTGCAAAGCGTGAAACCACTAACAAAATTAACATTGTAATACAATATTTTATTCGGGAAGTGAAAAAGCACCGAGTATTGACTTTTCAGAGGTTAAATCATATTCAATGGAACGAAGAACAATAAGGTATCATTGTACTCATCATTATGAACAACTTTTACTATGGGACCAAACCATATCGTGAAGAAAAAAATCAGCTGTTCCCTACATTTATGTTCGCATAACTCGTCAAAATGTAGGGAACAGCAGATTTTTTTTCGCGATTTCATGTTTGGTCCCATAGTAAAAGTTGAACTCATAATTATGAGTACAATGACCTCTTACGAGGCAAACGGTGATTAAAATTTCACCCTGTATAACTACTACAGATGCAATGATTAATTTTACACAATCACTGATATTGTATCATCATCATCATTTCAGCCGAAACACGTCCACTGCTGGACATAGGCCTCCCCCAAGCACCTCCACTTCGACCGGTTTTGTGCTTCTCGCATCCAACGAGTTCCTGCGGCCTTCACAAGGTCGTCGGTCCACCTTGTGGGAGGCCTTCCAACGCTACGTCTTCCGGTACGCGGTCGCCACTCCAGAACCTTTCGGCCCCATCGGCCATCTGTTCTGCGAGCAATGTGCCCTGCCTACGGCCACTTAAGTTTGGCAATTCTTTGATATTGTATATTTAATCTTAAATCACCTCTTTGCCTAAACAAGGTTGCACAATAGCAAGTAATAATCCAACAATGTGACAATCGCACACTGCGTTCGAATCGCCACTAAAGTGTAATGCCGATCGTCTACTACCTCATTTTACCAACGTCATTGAAAATTTTATTGCACTGCAGTGAAGATTTAATACGATTGATAGATTTAGCTGATACTGACTTAATTTTAAAAGGGTTTTAACCATTTTCTCTGTTGTTTATATGTTCTTACGAGACGTCGCCACACCGCGCGGTGACTCAAAAGTTGTGTGGAAATCAGTAGGTATGGGCATGGCATACAGAGAAAAGAGGAAAATGTCGTGAAGAAAGTTTTAGTATGAATGTGATTGGCTTTAGGGTCAATCCCCACTGAAAGAGCAGCGGCCACTATCCATACCTAGTCATTTGAAGGCAAAGAAGGGGCAGCGCGGTACCGCGAAGCAGCGCGGCACCGCGAGGCTGCGCGAGCCTTCTAGTGACTAGTCAAAAGAGAAAGGTCACTTGATCTTACGGGCGCTATGCGGAGGAAGGAGAAAAAAGGCGTGAGAACCGTTTTAGTATGAACGTGGATGGCTTTAGGGTCAATCCCCACTGAAAGAGTAGCGGCCATTATCCATAGTCATTTGAAGGCAAAGGACAGCGCGGCGCCGCGAGGCTGCGCGAGCCTTCTAGTGACTAGTCAAAAGAAGAAAGTCACTTGCTCTTACGGCTGCTGCGCGCCGCTGCTCTTTCAGTGGGGATTGACCCGTAGAAGTAGGGAAAGACTAAAGAAACGATGGATGGTCTGTGTGAAAGATGATATGGCTAGAAAGGGAGTGTCTACCAAGATGACGACTACTAGAGAAGTATAAAAGAAAAAGACATTGCGCCGACCCTAAATTGAGATAAGGACAAGAAAATGATGATGACAGGAAATATCAACGCAGATTTGGTAAATCCTAGAAAAATGTAAAATCTTACACCAAACGCAGAATATTTTGCATGAGTAAACTTTAAATGATAAATGATTTATTTTCTGTAAGTAGGTTTGTACAAGCACTTTTACACGTCAATCATATTTTTTAAAGCTAGATGAGGTCGGCGTTTCCTATCTGACTACTCTGAGAAGAAAGGCCGAAACAAACTCAGAAGTCACAGTCCCTTTTAAAGTCCAGACAAAATCTTGGTCAGATCATGTTAAGACCATGTAGATTGGTGTCTGAAATGGTCTTTTGAGAAAAGAACCACACAGATTGAGCGGAACTGTCCAGTCAGTGCACGCATTTGTCAAAAATCGTGCAGCTCAACTCAGAGCTTGAGGAGCTCAACGATTCGACGAACAATACCAAAGAAAGGACATTTGGGTAAGCCGCGTAAATTACTCAAACTGCCAGATCATGATTAAAACTAACTAAGAAGGAAATACTTTTTAGTAAGTAATTGTCATTTATCCTATAGATACAAGCCTGAATGAAGTCGGTTTTGTTTCGAATCTATCTGGATTTTACATTCACGTGTTCTTTTTATGCCTTCTAAAGGACAGCCAAGGTGGACAAGTCCAGGACATCCAAATAAAAACATGTCAAGCACTAACTTTTTAAATATTTTTGTACTTTTTCCACCACAGGCTCAAACAGCATCTTTGTCAAAGCCAAGCCCTCTTAAATGTCACATATATTTTACCATTTCGCTAATAACCAACGTAAAAGATCGTCCAAAAAATGCCATTTGCAATCAAGTAAGAGCGTCGTTAAAAACCGCGTGCGCAACATGTAATAATCTCCAACGTATACGTCAGTTGACATTTACGACGACACATATAAATTAGAGTCGAACATAAAAATACATATCGAAGCGTATCGAAGCGTGGCGCGTCACTATTAAAAGTGATGTGTGATTCGTTTGAGGTTCTGTATACAGATTTTTTGGTTAAAATATGGTTTAATTTTCGGCTTTTTAGGTACTCAATTTGAAAGAATATTGTTTGCGATGCGACACATTATGTTTTCGATTCTATTAAAATGAACGTCATTAATATTTTAATGAGATAATTTAAATTAAAAAAAAAATAACGTTAAAATAGAAGAAGCTGGGTATTTTCCCTTTTTTTTACTTCTTTATTAAGGTGAAATCTTCTTTAGGTTTCTGAACAGTGAAAGAAAATAAACCGCCACGCTCGGGTCGGTGACGCTGAATCGCGTGTACGCCGAGTACACGCGATTCAGCGTCACCGTCCAGTCGTAAGTTTTCATTTCTATAGCGTTCTTCTCATTCTTTAGTTAAAAAAAATAGTTAAGTCTTGTTTAAATATTATTTTTTTATTCCGTTACCTACATTTGTATTTTTACTGCAGAACCACAAAACCAAAAAGTACAGTCGCGGACATAAATGCGATACAATAAAAATATAGCATCATTCTTTTTGTCAGTTATGTTTTTTTACTCGCATTATTTACGGTCAGTCGTAAGCATCCCGTCCACATCCCGTCTAATCACTGCCTCGTCATAATATCAAATCTTGTAATAAAGTAACATGTAGGGTTGTGTGACTGTATAGATGGTATTTAAGCTTTGTTGTGACTTTATGAGTCTATCTAAGGCCGAAGTCGGTATTTTTATACTGGTTAGTTAATTGTAGGAAATAAATAAGGAGTAGGACCTGCCATTGGTAGTTTGATACTCTATCGAAAAAATCACAGTTATTGAAAGGTCAATTAGACAAATACCGCCTAAGGCCATCTTTGTAAGAATTAAAAAGTAGAGTAAATATAAAAAATGACTAAGAACACCTTTCGTTAGTTAGAAAAAACGAAATCAAACCAAAATAAATCTAGCAAGTAAATAAAACCTTTTTTTATTGTCATAAGCTAAAAGTAACAAAAAATATTGAACCCTTTGAAAATAGTCGAGAAACCGGCGTAACAACATAATCAGCCAAACATGTTCCCACAGCTGGGACAAAGGCCTCCTCTCTTCGAGAGTAGGCTGTAACTACCACGCGGGCCCAGTGCGGGTTGGTAGATGTCACATGTCTTCGAATTTTTGGATCTAGGACATTCTCTCGTTTCCTCACGATGTTTTCCTTCACCGTTTTGAGAGCAGTGGTAATGAAATTATTTACACAAAGTAATGCGCCTGTCTGGGTTCGAACCAACAACCTACAACTCATATCACTGGGCTACCAATTCAGTACTGGAGTTATATCTATACAACCTGCAAATGCAATGCACACAACCGAAATGGTCAAAACAGACCTCCAGCCACCCCAAAACGTAAAACACAAGTACCTATAAAACTTAAATCTCATCCACTATAAACTATCGGGGAGTCTCGTAAACTGTTTATAGATTGGAATATATTATCTGTTATGTTTTTATTAATGTGCATCGATATTGTTGTAAAATTAATGGCGGAAAAAAAAATACATTCGCGTACGTTTTTGTTATATATGTGGAAAATGAGCAAGTGATAAATAACGATAGTGGTTTGAGGAAGAAAAGTAAGGATAACCAGCGCTGGGGCTCAGTCTCGACTAGGGTCGTAGCATTATGCTGAGCGATGGCCGTTTTGCGTGGATGTGACGCATATTATGTTCCAGCAACTTGTTCTTTTTCTCTGCATCTTGTGTTTTGAAGTGAAACTTCTTTACGCACGCTTGACTTGAGGAGTTAGCTGAAGAACGCGTGACGTAAGCGTTACGAAAAGTGTGATCGGGCGAGGCGAAAGGGAGTTGAGTGGGGGATATAAGCAAGAGAAAGCAGTGCGCGCGCACATTTTCTTTCTCTCTTCCTCTCATAGCCAAATACGTTCCGTATATCTAAGCACAGTGGACATACAAATGGAGCGAAAGAAGTTTCACTTCAATCGTGTGGTCATAAGCACACTCGTTTTTTTTTTTTTTTGCTTCTAGATGATTTACTTCCTTTTAAGCAAATTAATATATTAAATATCTACAGAAGGTGGCTGGAGTAGACTGGATGCTGAAGGCGGAGGACAGGGTGCTGTGGCGTAGTCTGGGAGAGGCCTATGTCCAGCAGTGGACTGCGATAGGCTGAGTTGATTGATTGATTGAATATATTAAATTATCCTACATAAAATCACAGCAAAACCTACAATCGAATCGTTATTTTTAAGTAAGAGATTTAATAGAAAATGATTTAAGTTCAAATTCCAGTCATGACGCGATTTTCAGATGACTAAGCCCACATTGCATAACGATACCGCCATAAACTGACATTAAAATAATAACACTACATTAAATAAAAAATAAAAATCAGTCATAAACCAAAATCCTTCATCTGTAACTGTAATAAAAACCGTACGATTAGCATTAAACACCAAATAATACTTTATCACTAATTTCAGACGTACATTAAATTATTTACACCCTGTATGACATAAAAAGACATCACGATTTGCGCACGCGTCGACTATAAACGTCATACAGAACTGTTAATCTTATCATCACAAAACAGTTTGATTACAGAAGCCCCATACAACTTAAAATCCCGTTACTATAATAAAGGAAAATTACCTAATGCAAGGGGCAACTAGAATCAATTCTATTTTATTGTAATTTTTAACGTTCAATAGTGCCTTTTATGTGCCTATCCATACTTACTAATATTATAAATTCGAAAGTAACTCTGTCTGTCTATATGTTACCTTTTCACGCCTAAACTACTGAACCGATTTAGATGAAATTTGGTACAGAAATAGTCTGAGTCCCGGGAAAGGACATAGGATACTTTTTTTCTCGATATTCCCACGGGATCGAGACTTATGCGTGTAAAACCGCGGGGCTCAGCTAGTTTGAAATAATTACTTTCCCCCTTATTCATAAAACTTATCAAACCTATTTTAGTTACAATGGGGTTTGTCTCTTTCTTACACACAGAAATGACAACGTGACAGATAAAGACAAACGTTCTATAAACCTATTTTAGCTAAAATAGAGATAAAATAGGATTATGAATAAGGGGGTTTGACTTTTGCCTTTGAAAGGCTCCATACACACGTAGAAACATGTAATGCCTATATTTGTCTTTCTAATATTACTATTATTCTTATACCAATGACTTTATAGCTAAACTAACGCCGTAATCTTGTTTTTTTGACTACATTTCAAGTGACTTTTCACAAAAAATTTCACAAATATTTACTAACGGCGCCCCCCTGTCAACGTCATTCGAGCGCCAAAAGATCCTTGTATAAATGCCAGCATATCAAACAAACCGAAACTGTCAAATTTTCCCAATCAACTTTTAACCTTATGGTTTAGCGATAAAGTTAAAAATCTATTAAAGAAATTTGACAGATTGTAGTAGCTTGATGTGCTGGCGTCGTCTGTACAATCCGTTCACAGTTTTTACCTCTGATTTTGCATCATTGGCCTAATCACAGTAAGCTTTATTCATATTCTAATAAGGTTGCTGTTGAGTTGCTGCCATCGACAAGTCTGTCAAAATCATTGTGATCTTTATTCTCGTTACAATAAAGTTGGTGTTAGGTTACTGCTGTCACAGGCAAAGCAACTGCGAACAGACTGTAGCAGTGTATGTTTATGTGTAATTATTTGACATATGCTGGTCTGGATCTTCTTTACTTACCCCATAATAAGTACCACCAATGACTTTATGACGTCACACTCCTGATTCTTTTTTTGAAATCGTTAAAGCGTGTTTATTGACAGTTAAAATTGTGTAATGAGTTCGAATCCAAAAGAGGTATTAACATTTCTTATTTGACGTTAATTTTTATTGTTTGACAGTTGATGTTTTCAATTGGTTACGGTAATAAAATTAAGTGTTTATGTAATGAGGATTGTTAAAATGGCTTAATACTTTTAAATGCGTGAAGGTATGTATTATTTTATTTATTTACGATTTTATGGTATGAAACATCACGTGGTTCTCGATATGTGGCGGGGTCACCCTATTGGTTCAATTAGTTTTTTTTATTACTTATTATTAATTACGGCTCTGTAACTACTTTCAGACACAAAAGTGTTCAAAATTGTTTTCCATCTATAATTTCAGCGAAGAATTTTCTTTATGAAAAATCAACAAGATACCAAGACAAGAAAACAAGACACAAGATAAGACAAGACTCAAGATTCCAAGTCTGTTATTGTTATACATAACAATATAATTTTTATTATAATATAATTTTTTAAAGCTCATCACTTTCCTAATAAAAAAAGATACCATTAAAATACTTTTTTACAACCGCCCTTTTTAAAATTCGAATTCTAAAACAAAATGGCGGGTGGAACAATAACACGAATTATATGATTACCCGACCGATAAGGGGGAGGTTCGTTATTTCTTAAGAGTTTAATTTTTACAACAAATCTTTTATACCCTGGTTTATGTTAACAGTAAAGTTTCTATGGCGAATGTTAAAGGTACAATAAAATAGGTTACATTCGTAAGGAAATAATAATAAATAAAGTGCTTAAGCACGATCAGTAGGAATATAGGAAGGGATTTCATTTGTTTCGGTCGTTATTTTTCTAAATGGATACGTTTTAATGTTTGAAAAGGGATATTTGAGCGTTCTTTGTGTAATTGAAGTGTTTGTAATGCGAAACATGGATAATGATGCTTACCTACTTAAACTGTCTCTCTCTTTCTTTCTTGCTAACACTTTCGTCGCGTAGATTTTCACTAACATTGCTGTTTACAGTACAGACGCCAGCACATCAAACTACCCGAAACTGTCAAATTTTCCCAATCAAGTTTGAACCTTATGCTTCAGCGATAAAGTTGAAAATCTATTAAAGAAATTCGACAGATTGTAGTAGCTTGATGTGCTGCTATCTGTACCTACCAAACATCCGTAAACGTTTTTTTTTTGTTAGCCCATATTGTGTTCCACTGCTGGGCAAAGGCCTCCCCTTTTTCCTTCCAAATGCGATCTCTGGCTATGCTGGCCCTGCAAACGTTATCAGATCGTCACACTACTTTCACTGTGGTCTACCTCGCTGGTGTCTAAGAGGTTTTGAAGAGATAAAACCATTTCCCTCTAAAATTACAGTCAGCGTTCAGGGTGCTTACTCTTGAATTTAATTCCGATAGATCGTTCGATCGATCGAACATTAGAATTGTGACGTTTCGCACTTTTGAGTTTGGTTTAATTAAACTAAAAGGTAAAATTGGGTGTCCATTTTGGTGAACTAAGTGGAAATTAGGGCCGGGCTCCAAAATCAATCATCCAACTTTACCTTTTAGTTTAATTAAACCGAACTCAAAAGTACGAAACGTCATAATTCTAATGTCGATCTATCGGAATTAAATTCAAGAGTAAGCACCCAGGGGTTTTAAGTGATTTTTAACCTTTTTTAGTAGGTACAGTTTAGTTTTCAAAAAGAAAAAGAGCTGAAAAAAGATTACCGTAACAATTTGACTGAAACTTTCAGTCCCAGCACCCTAATTGCGTAATACACTATTAATCACAATCTGAAACATTTTGAAGGATATTGCTAATCCATTGCTTCACATGTTCGAAAAATGTATCTGCTAAGCAGCGTAAATAACGCAATGAATGTTGTTGAACTGTCAAAATGAAAACCAATCATACCGTTAGTTTGTTACGCAATTACCCCGCTGGATTGCAAATCTAAATGGGATTGCAACTCTCGAAGTTAAGTTACGGACCCGCTGGACGGGTCCGTAACTTAACTTTGAGAAACGTTACTTCGATTGAACGATTCATCGAATATTTATTAATCGATGGACTGCTCTTTCGAATGAGTTTTAGTTATTATATAGTTTAATAATTTTATTTAAATTATTAAACTATATAATAACTAGCGTCAATAAGTAGTGTTTGGAGATAAAAGGTTGTTTCGCAATGAGTTCTATTCGAACAATCCTTAAGTCGAGTGTCCATTAATCGAAGATATGAATCTCGAAGTTAAGTTACGGACACCTCAATCGCTAAACAACATTTCCGTATATTTTTTATTCATTCATAAACTAACTCACACACACAATTTTATTTATTTCCATGAAACGATTTTTATATACTCAGATATATTTTATACTGCACACGTGCCTTTCTCGTCTAAATCCATCGTTTTATTTTAACTACTGATATGAAATTCGCATTTTCCATCTCGTGTTGTAAAAAAAGTGAGTCTTAAACATAATATCGCTTTTATTACGCAGATTACAATAATGTTCCAATGGGGTTGGATTCGTTTTTATTTTGTTGTGCAAGGTGGTTGGATTTATATTGGTAAAAACTTTACTTGATTTTAAAGTTGGGTAAATTGTATAAAGTTGGTGCAGTATGTGTATATCCGTCTTGAGCAAGCGTGGTGATCTCTTTATCAGAAGAGGCATTTTCTTTACAGTGGGACATGTTATGATTTTATATGCAAATCTGGAAAAACGTATTGTGTTTCTACATACAATATTGATCAACTAGCTGCGCCCCGCGGTTTCACCCGCGCAAATGTCGATCCCGTGGGAATATCGGGATAAAAAGTAGTCTATATGTTAATCCAGGGTGCAGCTGCCTCCATGCAAAATTTTATCAAAATTGGTTCAGCCGTTTGAGCGTGAAGAAGTAACACACACATGCTCACAAAGTTTCGCCTTTATAATATTAGTGTGATTTGATCATGAACGTTTGCTCAAAAATCGCACAACAAAATAAATAGCGTCGCATACATATATAAACTAGCCCCCTTATTCATAATCCTATTTTATCTCCATTTTAGCTAAAATAGGTTTATAGAACGTTTGTCTTTATCTGTCACGTTGTCATTTCTGTGTGTAAGAAAGAGACAAACCCCATTTTAACTAAAATAGGTTTGATAAGTTTTATGAATAAGGGGGTAAATGAATAGTTTTGAGAGCGACTGTACGATGAGTGATGTTACCTATGATATAGAAAATCATAATGTAGTTTACTACGTATCTTAATAACGCTATGAAATATGAAAACCGAGAAAAACGTGTCCAAAGAACTAATGAAAAACAAGCCTATAGTAAAGAAATGCAGCAACTGTTTTTTCACGGAAATCTACAAACATGATCCTCTGACCATAGTACCTTATGTAGTAAATCCTCCATGAAGTAAAAAATTTGCAATTAAACCAATTACAGGCACTTTTAAGTTTTTATGGGGTCGGGTCAGTCAGGAAGATGAAAGCCAGTTGATCATTCTAAAGCGTAGTAGGTAGCTGAGGTACCTATGGAGAAGACCTGGCAAAAAACTCCATGGAGGCTCTTAACTTCTATCCCCACCTAGCCGCCCTTAAGTTATAAACCTGTAACCCTACAACTAATAAGGCTGTGAAGAATAAAAAGAAAGTAGAAAATATTTAAAGCAAAAAACAACCGACTCCAAAAAAACACTACAAAGTGATATAAAGTTTTTATTTTTCACTTTTTAGCTGTACCTACCCCACACAAATTCAATTAACACTAGTGCATTGAAGAATTGAAGACACCGACTAGAAGAATCATCAAAATTCGCATAGAAATGTCGGACATGCAGTACATTTATGCATATAACTTGGTACATAAGGACAATTCCCTAATGTATTATATATTAAAACCTTCCTGAAAGTATGTAGATCACATTAGTGAAAGAATTATTAAAATTGGTTTAGTAGTTTTTAAGATAATCGCGGACATACAAACATACATACATACGGGTCGAATACAGAACCTCATTTTTTAAAGTTGGTTAAAAAAGATAGAAAATTTCAATAGCTTTCAATCTACACTGAAGAATTCAAAACCCCGCTCCCATATTACCCTCCAACACCTACAAAACAGTATAATGCCAAGTATAACGTGTTGATATGACAAATGGTGCCGTATGCAATTTATTGTTCATAATAACTCGGCGCCTAACGCATTTGTTATCAAAATATTTTACACAATCGGCGCCTTTAAACATTTTTATTGTGGAGGTGTGGCGTATGGGGGTTTCTTGAGGGTGATGCGTAATTTTATGGTAAATGGAATGTGTGTGCAATTCCCGTAATTTTAAGAACGTTACCTAACAGTCAGAAGGCCAATTCTCGTAATTTAAAACGTTCAAAATCTAGTCGCAGTCTCATCTCGGCGACAAACAAATGTCAAAAACTTGTCAAAATGTATTGAAATTAGAGGTATTTTTTGACAAATTGAGACTGAGATTGGACTGTGAACGTACTTAAAATTACGAGAATTGCCCCTCTGATCTCAATCTCAATCTATCAAAAATACGTCTAATTTTCCTACGACATGATGATTGACATGTTTAGACATTGTTTGTCGCTGTGATGAGATTGCGACATGAATTTAAACGTTTTTTAAGTACGAAAATTGGCCTCTGCCGATGTATTCTGTAAAATTAGCACCGAGAACTTAGATGAAGTGAGCTGTGTGTGCAATTCCCGTAATTTTAAGAACGTTACCTAACAGTCAGAAGGCCAATTCTCGTAATTTAAAACGTTCAAAATCTAGTCGCAATCTCATCTCGGCGACAAACAAATGTCAAAAACTTGTCAAATGTATTGAAATTAGAGGTATTTTTTGACAAATTGAGACTGAGATTGGACTGTGAACGTACTTAAAATTACGAGAATTGCCCCTCTGATCTCAATCTCAATCTGTCAAAAATACGTCTAATTTTCCTACGACATGATGATTGACATGTTTAGACATTGTTTGTCGCTGAGATGAGATTGCGACATGAATTTAAACGTTTTTTAAGTACGAAAATTGGCCTCTGCCGATGTATTCTGTAAAATTAGCACCGAGAACTTAGATGTAAATGAGCTTCTAGTGAAATGTTATCCCATCCGATGCTAGGGATTGACACTATTGACAGCTCACTTCACCTAAGTTTTCACGGTGAGATGTTTTACAGAATAGCACTTCTGGTAACGATAACGCAAGTATCACGAACTGTATGAAAACTAAGCGTGCCACTTTTTAACCGACTTTAAAAAAGGAGGTTCTGTATTCGACCCGTATGTATGTATGTATGTATGTATGTATGTATGTATGTATGTATGTATGTATGTATGTATGTATGTTTGTATGTCCGCGATTATCTCAAAAACTACTGAACCGATTTTGATCATTCTTTCATGAGTGTGATCTACATACTTTCAGGAAGGTTTTAGTATATAATACATTAGGTAATTATTCTTATGTACGAAGTTATATGCATAAATGTACTGCATCTCCGGCATTTTTATGTGAATTTTGATGATTCTTCGAGTCGTGTCTTCAATGCACTAGTGTTAATTGAATTTATGTGGGGTAGGTACAACTAAAAAGTGAAAAATAAAAACTTTTTTACAAAAAAAACAACCGACTTCAAAAAAAAACACTACAAAGTGAAAAATAACTTTAATTTCGGAAGTCGGTGTCAAAAAACGAAAATGCTGAAGCAACGACACCGACTTCCGAAATTAAAGTTATTTTTCACTTTGTAGTGTTTTTTTTTTGAAGTCGGTTGTTTTTTTTGTAAAAAAGTTTTTGACTACCTACTATGACGACACAAGCTCGCGCTCTCTCGCTCACGCTCATCCAGCCAGCAATACGCACGACTGAGCGCGAAAGTGGCGACTTATGATTTTCGATCGTAAACTGGTGCGATTTTTGGCACGCGAAGTAGGTGCTCTTGCGTTATCTAGGTATACCTATATCTGTGTTTTTGACACATTATTTTTTCACAGAACATAAGGCCTGGTTCAGATGTAACGCGCGTCGATGCAAGTCAAAAGCAATTTACACTAAATTGTGACGCGCGTTAACGCGCGCTCATGTAATCGGTTGTACGTAAATACCATGATGTCTAGGCGCACGATACGAAAACGCGCGTTAAAATTTTGCCATCTGAACCGGGCCTAAGTCCGTCCTGTCGCACCGCCTTGGAAATAGAGCTAGCAAGTAAACACGAGTTCTTGTTTGACAGGGTCCTCACCGTTGGTGTGAACAGTCATCGATTGACGTTCAATACAGTATATAGTATCTCTTTTACTGATACGGGACCTTTTGTACATTTCTTGAGAGAGAAAATAGTCGATAGCTCGTCGCTTCCTCGTCGGGCGGTATGACAGGTGCCCTAAAAACCATTTCTATATGAAAACTTTTGGAAGGTCATGTAGTTAACTCATATTTCAAATCTACGTAACCGGCCCTACGTCTAATAATTCTGTGTACCTATAATGGATTTAGTCTTCACTCGAAATTGGGTCTTGGAAAAACTTTTAGTCGAAGTGTAGTTTCTACAATAAACTGCACGTCTATTATACTCGTAGAGAATCTCATTGCCTCGGAAGATTTATTTCCGTTGGATCCCGCTTTTGAATCCCATTTTAATATTTTTGGCGTTGGATCCCGCAAAACATTATTATGTATTTCCGTTGGATCCCGAATTTAAAAAATGCAAGATAATTACGTTTTATTGTCGTTGAATCCCGAAAAGTATTTCCGTTGGATCCCGAATGCTTAAAAAATCTTAATGCGGGTACTTTCAACAACAAAATTGTTTATAATAAAATGAGGGGTTCACTAATGTTTCACCAAAACTCCATTGAAATTTTTAGTTTACAACCAACGTTTCGTATACTATTTATTTCACAAACAACTCATTTTCTATATAATCTAGTCGTTTCGTAGGGGTCACAGTTTTAACCTAACCTAACCTAACATTGTTTTTTTTTAATAATTAACCTAATCTAACTAGTTCGGTTCCGGGTAACCCACTAAAAATAATCTTTTTTTAGTGTTTGATAAAGGTAAATCACTTTTCTTCTGAAATGTACACATGTTGTTATAATATGGGATTCAACGGAAATAGCAAACGGGATCCATCGTTAATACCTAAAAACCGGCCAAGAGCGTGTCGGGCCACGCTCAGTGTAGGGTTCCGTAGTTTCCCGTCTGTCACAATAAGTGTTCCCACGTACAATTCGATAATACCCGACCCAATGTAATAAGTACCTACAGCGCCATCTCTCGGGGAATTGGGTTACTAATTAATACATAGACGTGCCAGAAGTTTTCGGTGGTAATTTTGGATTGCCAGAACCGATTTTAATAATTCTTTTTTTGTTTGAAAAAAGATACGTTCAGGATAATAAAATATGTAAACGAAGTTAAAAAAATGCTTGCATATACGATTATACTACGAACTTAGTCCAGAAATGATTTTGTACAACTTTTTGTCTTTTTTGTACAAAAACTGTTGTTTCTATCAAGTTCAAAATAATTTTCCTAGAAAGTCCTTATAAAGTTCTACTTTTCAGATTTTTTTCATATTTTCTAAACTTATGGTTCAAAAGTTAGAGGGGGGGGGACACATTGTTTTTTACTTTTGGAGCGATTATTTCCGAAATTATTGACATTATCAAAAAATGATTCTCGTAAACCCCTATTCATTTTTAAATACCTTTCCAACAATATATCACACGTTAGGGTTGAAATTAAAAAAAAAATCACTTCCTACTTTACATATAGGGGGGCTACCCTAATAAAACATTTTTTTCCAATTTTTATTTTAACACTTTGTCGGCGTGATTGATATACATATTGGTACCAAATTTCAGCTTTCTAGTGCTAACGGTCACAGAGATTAAGCGAGGACGGACAGACGGACGGACGGACGGACGGACGGACAGACAGACATGGCGAAACTATAAGGGTTCCTAGTTGACTACGGAACCCTAAAAATGGGATTCAAAAGTGATCCAACGAAAATAAACGCCTCGGAATGCACGTTAAGACGTTGGTCCCGGCTGTCATTCATAGATCTTTAACAGTCGTTACGGGTGGTCAGAAGCCCAAAAGAATAACTACCAGTCTTACAAAGAGGTATATTGTTACCTCAGAATACTGTTCTGTATTCTGAGATTGTTACTCAGTAACTGGGCAGGGTTGTGGAGGTCAAATAGGCAGTTGCTCCTTATAAAATACTGATATTTAACTGCGTCCGGTTAGACTGGAAGCTGACCCCAACTATTTTGGGAAAATTCAAGGTACATGATGACAGTAAATGTGCAAACAAGCCTTAAGGATTTCTAACAAGTAGGATGCTTGTCTTTTACATAAGATTACGCGCTCCACAAAAAGCAACACACAATATCCCTTAAAAATCGTCTCCATTCAAAGGTAAGAAAGAATTGAACTGCCATATTTTCCTTATAATAATTAAACTGTATTATGAAATTCATATGATTTCCACCCTCTTTACCTATCTGATGGAAAACGTAATAAAAACATGATGTACCGGGGGAAATCTCAATGGCTGTCTTTTTTATCTTTTTATTCTTTCTCGACTCCGAATTATGATGTCTCACCCTGTGGAGTTTTTGCGATTTTTTTTTCTGTCGTTTTTAAGACTTTTTTTTGCTTTCTTTAAGTTGGAATTAAGGCGATGCGGTTTTGTTTTCTGCTTTTGCTTTTGTTTTTCTAATTGTTGTGGTGAGTGATGAAGAGTGAACGAGTGCTGTGTATGCAAGGTGTCGTTCAATTCTATTTTTATTTTGGACGAAATATTGTGATTTATATTAGAATGTCAGTGTGATTTATACGAAATATTGAATTGTACCGAGGTATATAAGTATAGTAATTGTATAGGAGTATAAGTGCATGGGTAACACCCATATCCTACCTAAATCTATAATTCATATGGTGTACATAATAAAGAGTATATGATAATAATAGAGCAAGAAGATAATAATTGGAGAGCAGTGGTGGCCCAGTGGTAACGGCCGCGACTTACCTACGAGTTGATGGTCGTGGCTTCGAACCCAGACAGACAGGAGCTTTACTTCGCGTAAATTATTTCATCACCACTACTCTCAAAACGGTGAAGGAAAACATCGTGAGGAAACCGGCAAGTCCTAGAACCAAAAATTCGAAAACATGTGACATCTACCAAACCGTACCTACTGTGCCCAAGTAGTGGATTATGGCCTATTCCCCCTCACCGAGAGGAGGCCTGTGTCTCAGCAGTGGGAACAATATCATAGGCTGATTATATGTGTTATGTATAGTATGTGTTATAAAAACTATTCCATTCTATATTCTGTATTGAGATAACAATTCCATCATTTTACCTTATATTCTGCGTATTTCATATCCAATGAAGAGTTTATATTATGTATCAGAACCTTTTTCAAATAAAATTTAATAATTGTCTTCATTTCCAAATCATGCATTTGCTCATTAAACTTTCTGTTCTCAACTCAAAGATATATACTGTCTACCTACAAGTACATATGTTCTTACAACCCAATAAAGTATCTTCCCCTTAACCATCCCTTACTGGCGCGATTTCATTACGATATCTGAAAGAACTGCATGATTTATATTTGTAGGATTATTTTCTTTTGTATTCGTTCCCGTCGTATCCAATATATCTTATTATGAGCTCTGATCGTATCTACATATTGTTTACCTACCTGTCTTAGGCTTATTTGAAATGTAATATTTCATTTCATTGAGGGTTTTATGTTGATGTGATTTATGTCTTTGTCTTTTATCATATTGCTGATGATGTTTTTGGAGCATCGTATTTAAGTTTTGATAAAAGCATGTTAGCGTAAAAGTTTCTTCATGGTCGATTTGACCGTTTATTACCGTTGGATCCCGTTTTTTGATCCCGTTTTTTAGGTATTACCGATGGATCCCGTTTGCTATTTCCGTTGAATCCCATATTATAACAACATGTGTACATTTCAGAAGAAAAGTGATTTACCTTTATCAAACACTAAAAAGAGATTATTTTTAGTGGGTTACCCGGAACCGAACTAGTTAGATTAGGTTAATTATTAAAAAAAAAAAACAATGCTAGGTTAGGTTAGGTTAAAACAGTGACCCCTACGCACGAGCCGAGCGAGCGAAGCGAGCGGTGCCGCGGCAGCGGCCGGCGAGTGCCAGAAACGACTAGATTATATAGAAAATGAGTTGTTTGTGAAATAAATAGTATAAGTACGAAACGTTGGTTGTAAACTAAAAACTTGTCAATGGAGTTTTGGTGAAACATTAGTGAACCCCTCATTTTATTATAAACAATTTTGTTGTTGAAAGTACCCGCATTCATATTTTTTTAAGCATTCGGGATCCAACGGAAATACTTTTCGGGATTCAACGACAATAAAACGTAATTATCTTGCATTTTTTAAATTCGGGATCCAACGGAAATACATAATAATGTTTTGCGGGATCCAACGCCAAAAATATTAAAATGGGATTCAAAAACGGGATCCAACGGTAATAAATCCTGTTGACTACCTAAATAAAATAATTGCTAGTGGGGTTTCCTAAGCCGAACCTACTCATTTTATATTAAGATAATTACATAATAGATATGTATATGTATACATTAATACAAAGATCGATAAGGTAAGAAGATAAGCTTCAGAATATAAGCATGTTTAATGTTTTGATCAATATACTCATACTAGCTGACCCAGCGAACTTCGTACCGCCTCAGAATTAAATAATGTGACAAAGTTCAATAGACACGTGGCGCTATCTATTATCATAATAACGTTATTGTTGTTTTCCTCGAGAATAGCAATTTTTTTCGGGATGAAAGGGGTACCTTTCATTCTGATAAAAAGTGCTGTCTGTTTCTGTACACCTGACAACGTGTATGCAAAATTTCAGGATGATCGGTTCAGTGGTTTAGACGTGAAAGGTAACAAACAAACTTACTTTCGCATTTATAGTATTAGTTAGGATTCTAATTAAATATATTAAATCAAATATCTATTCTACAAGTATATAAAAAGGGGAGGGAAAATAATCAAAGGGCATCAAAAAATTTGTCCGCATCACTGTCAACAGGAAACGTGCCCAAAAGGCTGGCAGCATTGCCACGTTGTATGGCAATGCTGATTCTTTGGCCAAAAAATAGGCCAGCCCTCTGGTCACGTGAAGAGTCGACCAACCGCTTGGCGATGTCTCGAAATACTAAGTGGGCACTCGGGCCCCATGGCCCTAGTGTTTCGACCCCAAACGGCTCAAATATGTAAGTTCCAAAAAGATTGCAATATCTATTCTTCCATCTACTTGAAGACTAAACATTTATTTCCTGACTCCCACACTTTTATCTCATCAACGGTTTTTGTTAAACCAATGTGTTGCCTCATTTAATTCCAATAAACCCATGGCACTTGATAATAATTGAAAACAATATGCCAAACAAAAGAAAACCGTCTCACTCATAACCCCTTCTATGCTCATTCCCATGAAATAAAACAGGTGTTTGAAGTGTTACCTTTTGTCCACTTTATGGTATTTGATGTTATTAATGGATATAAATAATGGGTCGATGATTTTGCGTGTCAAATTGGAAAGATGGCGTGAATTTTGGATCAAAGTAAGTCCAAAGAATTAAGGTGTTGAAATGGGGGACGTCATGTTCCTTTTTTTTTAGAGAGCTGTGGTGATGGTAGCCTAGTAGACCAGTAATGGCCTAGTGGTATCGGCCGCGACTTACGAGTTGTAGGTCGCAGGGTCGAACCCAGACAGGCGCTTTACTTTTTTAAATTATTTCGTCACCAATGCTTTTAAAACGGTGAAAGAAAACATCGTGAGGAAACTGGCATGTCCTCGGACCAAAAGAAGACATGTGCCGTCTACCCACCCGCACTGGGCCTGCGTGGTGGATTACGGACCACTCCCTCTCACTGAGAGGCCTAATGGGAACATTATAGGCTTATTAATATGTATGAGTGAATCACCTCAAAACTTATGATATTCTTCTTTTAGACAACTTAGTACGAGCCAACAAAACTCAATGTAGGTAATACTATACTTAAAATTTAGTTTTGCAAGTAAAAATTATTGTAGTATTTATTTCGGTTAGGATTCAAGCTGATTCACTTACAAGTGAAAAAAAAAAACTTGACTACTTGGAAAATCTATTCTTTTGATGCTGCCAAAATATCAAAGTAATTTTCAAAGATTTTGTGGCGGCATCTACATCACCACATATGCAAACTACGCATCACACTGACGTCACGCAAAGACCTGCATCGCGCAAGCAGAGTTTACCGCGCAACGAGCATCCATTATTATAAATTCGAAAGTAACTCTGTCTGTCTGTATGTTACCTTTTCACGCCTAAACCACTGAACGGATTTCGATAAAATTTGGCAGAGAGATAGACATCCCGGGGAAGGACATAGAATAGTTTTTATCCCGATATTCTCACGGGATCGGAACCTATGCCTATACGACATCCCGACATCAATTGTTGTCAGGTCTGTTTAAGCAGACGACAACCTCCAAGTTTGATCTGCAAGATGCCATTCCCAAAAAAAACCTCAATCATACCCATCTGATCAGAGGATCTTCCCTTTTCTATGGAGGATGAGTGAACTTTTGCACCCGGTTCCTCATGCGTCTATAATTTCAACGGTAGAAGTAGAAGAACCGTAAACGGTTCAACGGTTTACGGTATACGTCTATAATTTCAACTTTCAAACTACCAAAATAATTTGTAATTTCCTACCGTTTTCAAACATGACATTAGTTGACACCAAGAAGCTGTCTCCCCAATTAATTCAAGCTAAGCGAATATTAAGCGCGTTGAGTTCACCTCTCGAAAACCCGAGCGGTGACACCACTCACTTTTTTCATAAATAAAGAAAAAAAGATTAACGTTAAAAAGTCGAAAAAATCCGCCATCCACTTCGAGTTAATGATACGGCACGCTGAGTGGAGAGAAACAAAGGTTCGGGACCAGCTCACACCGAAGTGAGACTCAATAGAAGATGGATCACATTTTATTTGTACTGTAAATGCACACGTGGCATGACAACGAAGACAAAACTACAGATTGTAGAAAGATTTCTACGGCACGATGTCAAAAATATAGAAAAAAAAAATCACGTTGGATGTCTATTCTTCGCAGAGTAGAGATAAAGTGATCATGCTATGCTTGTTTGCTGTAACAGCACCCGAAATAAAAGCAAGTAATCATTTTCAACGTTTCAAGGAAAAAGACATTACTTATTTAATTGTTTCAATAAGAAAAACATAGTACAACATTATATTTGACACGTTATCAAAAATTTGTTGTAACAACAGCTTCAAATGTTCTTACATAAACATAACATGAAATTGATTCATAATCAGCCTATAATGTTCCCACCGCTGGGACACAAGCCTCCTCTCTGTGAGAGGGAGTGGGCCGTAAACCACCACGCGGGCCTAGTGCGGTTTGGTGGATGTCACAATCACATGTCTTCGAATTTTTGGTTCTAGGACTGCCGGTTTCCTCACAAATGTTCTTAAGCACCTTTATTTCTAAAACTATGTATGGAAATGAAAAGTTTTACATCCTAAATGCTATCCACCTAATCAAGTCATCTTGTCCGTCCCCAGTTCGGTGTGATACAATCCCTTTAAGACTTAAGGTTCAGCGCTTGAGACCTCGCTAGACATGTCTCGATTTTTTTCTCCTCTATTTTCGATCCGTTTCCCGAAGGTTTTCGAAAGCGTCTGGCGTTCCACTTCAGGGTATGACTTCAAGGCTCGCCTTGGACTGGCGAAGGCTTTGTGTTGCCTTTTTGCCTTGTCTTAGCATGAATATTTATGGGTGTGAAGATCTTTTGGTTGTTTGGCATCTATTTCGGTATTAAGTTTGGCTGGATATTTTTGGAAGTCTTTATAATTTTTTCTTCTTCATTTTTTGGTGGAATGATCTCCGCTACTTTAATTTAATCTGTTAGATTATTTACTGTTGGACGAAGTATTTTTAATGTAAAATATGTTTTCATTTGGACTAAGTCTAGATCACTGGGATTTGGTTGTCTTTATTCCAATAATTTCACAACAAGCTGAGTTTTTTATATGGCCAAAGCAAAGACAAATACGACAGCAAATCACCTTAGGCGGAATACCTCGCGTTATCAGCCTTGGACTTGGAGGCTACCCTACAATGATTATTCATAGCTTATTAGCTCTCTCCTCAAATCTTATCTCCTAATTAAAAATTCAGTCCAATCCAAAAATTCATTTCGACGTCTCTCTTGACTCATCCAAGTTTCGTATCTACCCTCAAAGTAAGTATTAAAAAGAAAATACCATCCCATTGTAAGACCCACTTATACACAGAGCAATCATCCGAGACGCCGACGAAACATAGGTAAAAGATATAAAAGAAAAGATATGGGGGTAAAAGAAAAAGGAAAGAAATGGGGACTTTTGAGGGATGTAATGGAGATCGCAAAAGACGTGAGAGCTTGTTACTGTGTGACGGATTTCAATGATTTTAATGTGTTTGTAGTGGTGCAGGATTTTTTGGTAGTAAACAGAGAGGTAGTACAAATTAACAAGTGAATATAAGAGGATATCTTCATTCTTAAAAATATTTGGTTCTGAAAGTAAAAAGAATGTAGTAATACATATTACATATTAAGAATAGGTTTGAAAAAGTTACTTAGTGAAAAATAAAAGAACATTTTGGAATGTCTTAGAATAAAATCATGGCTGAATCCTCACAATAATTTATATTCAGTGTCTATACTCTATGTTTTACAACTGATACATGATAAATGGATGGCTGTTGGATTATCAACGCTGGGCTCAGCTCTGAAAGTCGAAAATCTTTTATCTAACATCAATAAGGTACCACTGTACCTATGCCACATTGCCTTTCAGAAATCACAATTACATCGGGTATATATTTTCCTCAAACCTTAAAGACATTTCCCGATTACTTTCCTCCTTCAAACACAAAGACGACGACACAACCATCCTACCACGATTGTCGTTGAAATCCGATCCCCAAAACGGAGTAATTTACTTATGAATATTAATACAGATGATGCGAAAATAAAAAGGAACTCCCAAGGATTGAACACGGTTCACAAAAAGAGAGAAGGACCCTTCACTGTTACCCAAAATACGAAAACACATTAGACGGATGACGGGACACAAAAGGTTATAGAAATTGTTCAAGTAATTTTATGCATGTTTTAATATTTGTAAGTGGAAAAAGTACGAAACTTGGAGACTTTTTCTTTGAATTTTGTTTACTTAAGCTTGTGCAAGAAATTTTCTTGTGGAGTTGATCAACCGTGAAATCTTGCAAGGTAAATACACCTACGAGTTTTTTTTTTAACTCTACTGCATGGCGTAATCCGAATCCATAGAAGATACAGGGAAACTGTATCGGGAACCATTAGCTCTTTTTTCTTGAAAACAATTCTGGCATAATTCGTTTTTTGGTCAAGTGCGAGCTGTCCATAATAAAAACTGTTTAATCAAATTTCTTATAATGCGTTTTGACTGTTTCAATCGGAGATGGATGTATTCTTTTAACATCGTGATCTTTGTATGTGCTTGAAAAACTGGGCTGTTGTCATTTATGGAAGTCTTTTCAATCGGAATTCTAACTTAACCGGTCAAGCGTCGCGGTTCGCCGATCGGCAACGAAACAATAGAAAATCAATTGTGTCTCATTAGCGGAGCTTGACAGATTAAGGCTTTCCTAGTGATATCAATATCTCCTGTAATGAAGTATGTATGTTTTCGGCTAAATAATTTTTTCAACTAAGAATGTCTCATGTAGAAAAAATACTTACTATCTTGTCAAATAGGGTTAGGATGGAAGCCAATACAATCATTCTGTCTAGCCTTTTCCCAATTACGTTGGGGTCGACTTCCAGTCTGACCGGAGGTAGCTGAATACCAGTATTTTACATGCAGCGACTTCCTATCTGACTTCCACAATCCAGTTACTGGATAACACGATACCCCTTGGTAAGTCTGGTTGTCAAAGTTTCGGGCTTCTGACTGTTCGTTAATTAACGTGCTTTTCGAGACACGTAAGGGTCTCGATATGTTATGAATTATCACCCATCTGCGGACCGACCTCGGTAAGCGTACCTTCGATCGCTCATGCGGCTGTTATTATTTAGCCACGAGCCCTTGAGAGCCAATATGATACGACAAAGCTACCCGAAACTGTCAAATTTTCCCAATCAACTTTGAACCTTATAGTTTAGTGATAAAGTCGAAAATCTACTAAAGAAATTTGACAGATTTTAGTAGCTTGATGTGCTGGCGTCTGTACAATTAAAGTCAGATGTACGTACAATAGACGTATATGTTCACAAGTCCCCCGCTGTGATTCAGTTGGACGAGAATAGCGTAGCGTGATACAATAATATTTGAGTTTATTTTGTTCTGTCAGTACGTAGTGAACTGGCCTAAATTATAGTGTGCCGTGTATGTAGATACTTGGTTCGTGATAATAAATTTTAGTTCGCTGACTTACTGGAATGGCAATATTGGCTCGGGAAGGTTCAAATTCATAAAATTTAGGATTTATGTATAAACTTACAGTAACGTTCAGTAACTTTATTCTAAGCCTGCAGTTCGGTAATGTTCAGGATTTATATGCATACTAGCAGCGCCTCGCGGTTTCACCCGCATAAGTTTCGATCCCGTGGGAATATCGGGATAAAAAGTATCCTATGTCCTTTTCCGGGACTCAAACTATCTCTATACCAAATTTCATCTAAATCGGTTCATCGGTTTAAGCGTGAAGAGGTAACATACAGACAGAGAGACATACACAGACACACTTTTGCATTTATAATATTAGTATGGATGAGGTAGGTAAGTATGACAGAGAGAGAAAATAAAATTTATTGTTCTTTTGTACTACAGTTAGTAAAAACTTATTGAGGTATCATCAAACGAGTTAACGTTGACACTGAAATCACAAAGAAAAGGATCATGTTGGTAACTGGTTTGCTGAAAAAAAAAAAATTAAAAAGAAAAGATAAACGATGAATAAAAAAAGAAAAATGGCACAAACAACGCGCACATTACAAAAAAAAAGGCAAAATACACAAATTAATCTGTCAAGCTCCCGCTAATGAGACACAATTGATTTTCTATTGTTTCGTCACCGATAGGCGACGCGCGGAGCTTTAGCCAAAACTATACCTCCGATTCAGGGAAGCCAGGGGAGGGGAAAAAAGTGTCGAGCGATTTTGCACCATGAACTTTTAACTATCATCTTGACTTGGCCTGCATATTACTATAGTACAGTCCTAGTAGCCACTACTCTTCAACCCAACAACACACCGTATCAAAGGTTGGTCCGCAGTTTAAGCACCCACTAAACCCTGCACCGGGCTCTGTTGTTACAGTTGGCTGAAGCCGACTTGGGCCAGTTTATTGCCGCCAACATAAGTATGACTATATTTGTGACCAACAAGGTCATAAGTTTATGCGAGTATGGTCGGAATAGTTGGACAGATGACCGTGAAGTTTCCGTTTGGACTTTTGAAGCTTGAGAGTAGTTCTTCAAACATTTTTGTGAAAATTATTATTTAACACCATTGAGGGAACAGAAATTCAGTGAGACAAAATTTTTCATCAAAAACGGATAGTAGCGAAACTTCTGACAATGACATTGAAAACAGCAACATCTAGCACAACACAGCAGAGCAGCAACATACAAAAGAACCGAGAAAGCAGTAGAACCCTGCCAAAAGACTTAACTATGAAGCTCGACCTTAACCAACCTGGCGGCAAGGTCGTTAAAAGATGCCCATCCATAGATATAATTACCCATCTCTCCACTAGTCCAATGCTTGCTCTAGGATGCATATCCGGTAGGCTCTTAAATCCTTACCTATCCTTCGGGCACGTCTTCCCTACCATTACCGCGCCCCCCGGTCTATTCCTTGATATGCAATGGTCGCTGTAGCACCATGAAAATGAGGCTACAGGAGCTAGTGCGAATCTTGGGGTTCATTCGATTAATCGAGTCTGGTTTAACCATGCTGGGATCGGTGCAATTCATTCATTCATTCATTCATTCAAACATCATTGGCCTACATGCCACTGCTGGACATGTCTGTCTGTCAAGTCTCTCCAATAGGCTAGTTTCCTAAAAAATTCTAATTAGTCCGTCAGTTAGATTATCGAAAAATAATGGACCCTTATGTGTCGCACGGCGTGACGTCACGACCCCCCACTCCCAAATTTTGACGCGCTTTATCTTTGTCATTTTTTGTTTGATTGACAAAAGAAAAAATAAGGGTCCATTATTTTTCGATAATCTAACTGACGGACTAATTAGAATTATTATTTTTTTACCCAGGAAACTACCCTATTGCAAGCCATTTAGCTGGATTCTCGACAACTCTCGCCCAGCTGCTACCCGCCACCATGCATTTTTAACCTTACGTTTCCTGATTCAGGGGTCTCCACTCAAGAATACGTCTACCCCAAAGGTCATCGGTTCTACGGTTAATCTTGTAGTAAATGTAATATAAGAGCTCTTACACACGAGCGGCATGTTCCCAACGGCAGAGGTAACTGCAGCCGTCGACGCGCGCCGGCGGCAACCGTGGACGCGTCGACGGCAACCGTCGACGTGTCAACGGCAGCCGTCGACATTTCGACTTCGAAGATATAGGTCGACGGCTGCCGTCGACGCGTCAACGGTTGCCGTCGACGCGTCGACGGTTGCCGTCGACGCGTCCACGGTTGCCGCCGGCGCGCGTCGACGGCTGCAGTTACCTCTGCCGTTGGGAACATGCCGCTCGTGTGTAAGAGCTCTTAGAGATAATAGGCCTCTCCCATGCTGCGCCAAAAACCTTGTCCTACGCCTTTCGCATCCAGTCTGCCCCAGCCGCCTTTTTACCCGACTACGGCGAAGCAAAAAGGAGGGTTATGATTTTGACCGGTATGTATGTATGTAAGTATGTATGTATGAATGAATGTATGTATGTATGTTCATGTGTTTCCTCATAACTTCTAAATTCTTTGTTATAATTGGACAAATGAGGTATCGTTAGAAGTGTCTTGATGGTCCGCTGGTTATAGGCTATGTGACGTCACAGTAAATTGAATATGGTGCCCTCTAGCGGACATAAAGACACGATCTAAAAAAAAAAAATCATGTCGTGTTGGGTATCTAATGAAAGGGCTTAATTAGCACATTAAAAAAATATAAATATTACTGAAATAAACCCCAAAATAATTAAATAAAAAATACGTTTAAAAACTAAAACCCGACTACTGAAAAGGATGAAACAAGAAAGTACCTTCCCGTGGTCGCATGCCGCTGTACTAACATATTATAAGTTATGGTCCTAGTTTATAAACTTATTTTTTTGAGGTCGTCTGTCTATCCAACCACATTAAACAATCATTTATTTTTAAGTCTGCTTTGGTACATACTTAAAACAATTCCATTATTTGCATCATTGCTCTTAAAATATTTTCCATTTCATTTCACATTATGTTTGTACCTACTATAACTTGCAACTTAGAAAGATGCCTCACTATTTTCCTTTCCACTCAATCCCCATCGAAATGACTGACAATAAAACCAGATTTATTCATCACTCAATTGTAAAGAGTATCGTTAATTTTATTGGTAACATTACTTTTTGACTCATCCTCTTTTCACGCTGGGCTAATAAAACTCATCGCTCGTCGACCGACTGGGCAATAATGTGAACACTAAATAGTGTAATAATGTTCATTTTTATGTGTAACGTAAAGTGTGAAGAGATGGAAGGAAATAAACTTACATAGGTATCTGTATATCTCCCTAGGTACAGAAGGCCGCACGTCATTGGTAAGGAAAGCAGTATTATGAGATACTAGCTGCGCCCCGCAGTTTCACCCGCATAAGTCTCGATCCCGTATGAATATTGGGATAAAAAGTATCCTATGTCCTTTCCTGGGACTCAAACTATCTCTATACCAAAATTCATCTAAATCGGTTCAGCGGTTTAGGCGTGAAAAGGTAACATACGGACAGACAGAGTTACTTTCGAATTTAGGTAAAATATTAGTATGGATAAGCTGGCCTCTTCTTTTTTGGAACACCGTATTAAGGCCCCCGCAGACAGGCGCGAGGATACTCTAGCAGAACAATTAACTTCATGGAAATTGCTCTACTAGAATCGCGTCGCACCGTCGCGTCGCACCTGTCGGTGGGAGCCTTTAGGCTATCAAAGTGTTACCACCAAAGTACGTAAGTTTTTCTGTTCATGAAACGTCTCACCGTCTCTCGTTCGTCTCGAGTAGTTTTGCGGGGTAGCGGGATTGTCCGAAAGGGTTACCGCTACCCCGGAACATAAAGGGCTAAGGAAGGAACACGGGTGGGTTTTAGTCAGTAAGAGTCTGACACTCCCTTCCGCTCCACCCAGAGCGGGAGGGGTCATTTGATGATTTCCCATCCACAAAAAAAAAGGTTTAGTAATATTGTATGACTGGAATGAATATTGTAGAATCCTGTTAATCTCGTATATTTTAAACTGATTATATCACTATACTGGCTCCTCACCACACCAAAGCCTGTTTTTAACCTTTCGATCAGGCACTTTCCACTATTTCCCGCCATTCGTGATGACTGACAGTTGACGTTAGTGACAGCTGCCTCATTAGCGACAGTGTTTACATAACTGTTAAATATTAGACGCTGACAGAATAGTCGAACATCGGATCAGTTGCCAAAGAAGAAAAATAATACTGTTAAATAGATACACTACAAATCTAAAAAACTGTCATACTATTTTAAAAGCGTAGTTTATAGTTTGCTTATAATAGGCTATCTTTCCCATTTGGATAGCGTTTATATTTTATCCAAGAATCCCAGAATACATTAAACTGTCCACGTCCAATTTGCCATCAAAATAATCAACAAGAAGGAAGACTTATTACGAAATAAATCATCACACAATTTCTGTCAAGCGGTGACCCAAATGCGTCAAATAAACTAAGTTTATCGAAACACAGCTTGTATACGAAGTGAGAACTATTTATACCAAGTACGATTGCACAATGTTTAGAACGATTAACGTCGGTGTATAGTTTTATGTTTGTTTTGTTTTTAATCTTGGGCTTATACTCGTTTCTTTCCAGTCATTTGGTAAGTTTTCCGTATAATTGGTGATTTGATTGATTTCTCTGTATTATTTTTGAATTTTCACTTTGCTACCTCGTATCTTTGACTAACCCTTTTTTTAGTGAACTATGTTCCAAAAAAAAAAAATTTAACGTTATAAATATTCATGATGTTACGAGACACAAGAAATTCACAAAACAATGAAGGCACAGTGTATTAAAAATATCATCATCATCATCTGCCTAGCCTTTTCTGAACTATGTTGGGGTCGGCTTCCAGTCTAACCCGATGCAGCTGAATACCAGTATTTTACATGGAACGACTGCCTATCTGACCTCCACAACCCAGTGGATAGTAATAATTATTTTTTTATATTTTTAAATGTTTTTATATCTTTTTATATTCTAATATTTAAAAATATAATTTATATGGTATTTAATTGAATAAAGGAGATGATAATTAATAATAATTTAAGTGTATTAATAATAAATCCTTAGTTCGAAAATGTAGAAAAGTAGGTAGGAAGAATTTGGCGGCTTGCCAAGAAAATGTCCATTGAAAATATAAAATATGATCTGCCTATTTGTTTTAGATTTTCTGTTACGAAATCTGCAAGTAGTGGAACCACTTTAGTTTATTATTTATGAAGTTTTAGTGTAAATAGTCGTAAATAATTAAGAGAATGATGGTGCGAAATATACTTAAACTTAACTTAACTTTGGTGCTAAACTTTGTGTCTTGGATTCGTATCCTGACGCAAGAAATTCTAGATCTAAATGTTTGATGTTACAATAGTGAAAATATTTTAGTTACTTTTTTACAATAAGTTTTTCATGGTTGCCAAAAACGTGTTAATAAAAAAAAATACGACTTACCGAATCAATAGTTATAAGTAATCGTTTTCTAAAGTACGTGGGCCAGTGGGTGGCCACGTAGGTAATCGTAGAATCGGTGGCGTTTCTTTTTATTTTTCGTGTAAGCAGAAAAAAGGATCTACTTACTACTATTTTCTTACAACTCACATCGTAAAAACATAACAGCGCATGTTTCTTTTATAATGCATTAAAGCAGATTCTGGATATCGTGTTAATTAGAAAACTTAGCCAGACTTCAAACTTGGTAATAAGAAAATCTTACTAGCGCCTGACAGTTTTTAATAGCAAAGTGCAGCGCGCATGCAACTTTTATTTTTTAATCAGGCGTCACATACAAGTTTAGGATCGAAAAGAACTGTGTAACAGAGAATAGGTAAAGGACTTGTTTGTTTTCTTTATATACTTTCGCAAGTTTGTAGGGGAAATGTACATGTTCAATTCTGTTTGGTATTCTGTATCAAAATATACGAGAAACTCCACAGTTTTGGCGTGTTTTAATTTTCACTTGAAGTTACATTTAGGAAGTTTTAGTATTTTAAATATATCTAAATGTATACCTTTATTGCAAATAACACTTATTCACGACAAATGAGACAAGTTAGTTGTTCTGTGTCATGCCACATTTTGTCAAAGAGGTCTACTTGTGTAAATTCCAGAACATTCCACCTAGACGCGATATAGACTGGAATATAAAAACATTGCGACATATGATAGCGCTATGTATCATAATATTTTCACATTACATTTATACAACAGCATATATAACTATAAATAGATACTGCAGTACTTTATGAATCATATTAACGTAAACAAAGACTTATTGGACACGTGTCGCCGTTTTTACAAAAACATATATTTTATTTAAACAATTTATTTTATTTTTATGTTGTTGCGCAATTATTATATTATTGGCGATTGATTTTATGGCTATCATTATTTTAATTGGGACAGTTTAGGTATTTAATTACCTCCTTTAATAAGTTATCTTATTATTATGATTATTCAGATTCAATTACAGGGGTAATTTACATAATTTGGTCATTGACCTTTGTATGCACTGAAAATAACCTAATCTGCATTCGCGAGTTATTTGCAAAAAATATAAACAAATATGAGTTTATGGAAAAGTAACTTTAAATCCTACACAATAAAGTGCTTTTAACACCAACTACCAGTAATAAGATCGTAAGTAGTTAAGGGTCAATCCCCACTGAAAGAGCAGCGGCTGGCAGCGGCCATTATCCATAGTCATTTGAAGGCAAAGGAGGGGCAGCGCGGCGCCGCGAGGCTGCGCGAGCCTTCTAGCGACTAGTCAAAAGAAGGAAAGTCACTTGCTCTTACGGCCGCTGCGCGCCGCTGCTCTTTCAGTGGGGATTGACCCTTATAAGAGCGTAGGTGGATAAGTGACATGTTTATTGTTTAATAAAAGTCCTGCAAACACTTTAAAAGAGTCTCGTTATCTCTTTCACTCAGCTAAGGGAGCAACTTAGCAGCAGCAGGGAAACAAGGGTGGTCCAGTGATATCTGTTCCGATTTAAGAGTTGTAGGTCGTGGATTCGTACTCGCGCTTTACTTTGTGTAAATAATTTTATCACCACTGCTCTCAAAACTGTGAAGGAAAACATCGTGAGGAAACCGGCATGTCCTAGAACCAAAAATTCGAAGACGTGACTACTACCAACCCGCACTGGGCCCGCGTGGAAGACTACAGCCCACTCCCTCTCGAAGAGCCTCTCGAAGAGAGGAGGCCTGTGTCCCAGCAGTGGGAACATTATAGGCTGAAAAGGCTAAGGGAGCAACTATTAAAAAATTTCACATCACTCACCTCATCCGTTTCTCTTTCAGTATCATTATCACTGATGCCATCGTTCCGAGTCACTCCATCAGCCACGTCCGTCCCGCCCTTGTCCCTCCAATGTTTCTCACTGGTCACCGAAAAAGTAAACTTCCTCTCTCTCCTAGGACTTAAAAGAACTCCTGCAGGAGTCCTAGGGCTCCCATAGCCGAAGATGTCCAGGTTTCGAGTCGAGAAAAGGTCGTTGGTCCTGTCTGATCTTGGGGCGAAGACATCGTCTTCTAGGTCGGAATCCAGGGTTAAAGTGAGAGGGGGAGATGATGCTGATCGTCGACACTGCTGGGTTTGTGGTGGGGCTGTCTGCGGGATGTCTGATTCGGAGTAGGGGCGTTCTGTGGACAAGAAGATAACGTTAGAGAAGTTAAACGGAGTATTCCCGTTTGAGCACCTATACGCACGGATATAGCAGTTGCGGGAGTTTCAAAACACAAGCAGTAAAATAACTTTAATTTCGGAAGTCGGTGTCGTTGGTTCCGCATTTTCGTTTTTTGTAGTGTTTTTTTTTTAAGACGTTTTTTCTGTAAATAAATTTTTATTTTTCACTTTATAGTTATAACTACTCCACACAAATTCAATTAACACTAGTGCATTGAAGAATTGAAGACACCGACTACAAGAATCATCAAAATTCGCATAGAAATGCCGGAGATGCAGCACATTTATGCATATAACTTCGTACGTAAGAATAATTACCTAATATATTATATACTAAAACCTTTCTGAAAGTATGTAGATCACATTAATGAAAGAATGATCAAAATCGGTTCATCAGTTTTTGAGAAAATCGCGGACATTTAATCATACATACATACATACGGGCCGAATACAGAACCTCCTTTTTTGAAGTCGGTTAAAAATAAACGCACTGATATAGCAGTTGCAAGAGTTTTCAAAACACGAGCAGTAATTTTCATATTCAATACTTCGCAAAGCCAGGTTTCCCCATTGGGCTGGAAACTTTTACACTGTAATAGGTTTGCTAGAACAAGTCCAGTTATTAATTTCATCATTTATATAGTACTAGCTGCGCCCCGCGGTTTCACCCGCGTAAATATCAATCCCGTGGGAATATCGGGATAAAAAGTAGCCTATACATATGTTAATCCAGGATGTCAGCTACCTCCATACAAAATTTTATCAAAATTGGTCCAGCCGTTCGAGCGTGAAGAAGTAACAAATATATAAACACACACACACACCTTTATAATATTAGTGTGATACCTTTAACATTAAGAACGTTCCTCAGTCGATTCGACCAATACGCGTAGATTTTTTCTCTCCCTTTTTCGTTGACACAGTTAACGATAAAAGTAATTAAATGCAGCCTATCTCCGCAAACCAGACTATTAAAGTAAAAAAGAACATTAAAAGCAATATCTCTTGTTATAAATCAAAATGTTTATTAGCAATATCGCCTACGTTGTGGCTGCGCATAATGTTCACGTGGGCTGTGAGAATGCTGGCTTAGTTTGGGCGTTTTATTTTTGGCGAGGTCTGCGACTTTGAGGTTCGATGTTTCTTTTTGTTTCTTCTACTTTTTTCTTTATAGTGTCACAGTATACTAATGATGTTCCGGGTGTTCTGTCTTGTGACAATTTGTCTGAAGGGGGAAGCGCCAGGGTGGCTACACTACCCCTTAAGACACTGACCTGTAAATTGCAAAAAAACGTTACAAAATATGAATTTCGCAGGCTACCTTAGAGCATCTCCTTTAACGTCTTATTCATCATCTATCTATACATATAAAATTTAAAGTCCTGACTGACTGACTGATTTATCAACGCACAGCCTAAACCGCTGGTCCTAGAGACATGAAATTTGGAGGGTGTGTTCTTAGTGAAGAGTAGGTATCCACTAAGAAAGGGTTTTTCGAAATTCTACCCCTAAGAGGGTCAATGGGGGGAGGGTGAAATTTCACGGGGACGAAGTCGCGGGCAGAAGCTAGTATCTTATATGTTAGCAGTCACTTTAGACAATGATGAATTCGTTCTATGAGATAATGTAAAAATCCTAATGTAATATCTTATACCTCTATATGTCTCTTTATGTCGGATGTAGGAACAAGATACCTGCTGATTCAAAGGAACTTCTAGATTCTTTCTTCTTTGTTCATTGTTAAGAGGGGTTTACTGTACTAGGTCCTAGAGTAAAGCGCTTTCAATGAAATTAAGAAAAGGCTGCTATGATGTTTAATGAGGGTTTTCTGAAATAAAGTTTTTTTTATTTATTTTTTTAATGGAAATCATCAAATGAGGGTCCCGCTCTGGGTGAAGTGGAAGGGAGTGTCAGACTCTTACTGGCTAAAACCCGTCCATGTTCCTTCCTTAGCCCTTTGTGTTCCGGGGTAGCGCCAAACCTTTCGGAAAATCCCGCTACCCCGACAATCCCGCTACCCCGAAATGACGTTCACTATGTGGCAGCGCTGAGACGTCAAGTTCGCACGCACCTGTCAAAAGTGTCAAAGCGCCATTTTTTGTAGTCGTGTCGTGAACTCGTGACTGAATGATCAACGAATGATGAATGTCATCCTATAATTAATTATATGCATTGTAGAAATCTTCTCCTTAGAGGCCGTCTCCACAAGCGAGAGAATCGCGGCGATATTATCGTCGTGCCACGTATTTCTATACACTCTCTTAGAACGTGTCTCCACGCGGCGAAAGTTTAATGGAACGGCGAGACTATCGCCGCGAGTCTCTCGCTCGTGGAGATGGCCCCTTAGCGTGTCGATGGCAAAAGTAACACGAAGAAATATATGTAACTTTTAAAAATCTGTTTTGGCCCAAAGACGGGAGGTGAGCCATTGTCTGTGGAGAAGATATCGCATACACACCGGAGGTCTAAGCCGTCCATGAAGGTCCATTAACTCGCATTGTAGAAATGAAAGACTTCTTGTCAGAGGCGTGGTCAACTAGTGGTATGGCCAACTGGTGACGTGAAAACCTTCATTGCGAGCAGCTATTGTAGGACTTGTTCTGTCCGTAGCAATATTTTCTTTACCTGATTCCACCTTCAAGTAAATCGTAAACCAACACCGCACGTCCCGAGAAAAGACAATGACAACTCAAAATTTACAACTTCTTAAATGTTGGACAGCTGTAATTTTCTCCAAAAACAATTGTAGTAATTTTGTAACATAAGGCCTCTTTGTTCGTACGTGTGGTCAATACAATAGGGTTTTGACCACAGAAATGTGCAGTAGCTAATGATTTTGTTGGCCAATAACTTTTTATGTGTGGTGGGTACATGAATGTGGAGATGGGAATGGAAGAAAAGTATAGTGTATCAATGGGTTTTTAGCTCTTGGTGGCTGAGTTGCAACTTCAAGACTATGAAATGCATGATGGTACAGTAGGCTGCGTTAGTGGTAACAAAACAAGTTAGGCTAGCCTCAAAATTATGGCAAAGACGTTAGCTTGTAAATAGAAGAGATAAATATGAATTTCCAAAAACCAGAGATAAAGATGTATTTCCAAAAACCAGAGATAAAGGTGAATTTCCAAAAACCAGAGATAAAGATGAATTTCCAAAAACCATAACTGAAAGAAACTTCGTCAAAATACTAAAATATATTGATATTTTCACAGACAGAGAGAGTTTTAGCAGTACGAGTCCTTTAATACAGAACACCTGATAAATAGAGAGGGGGCCATTGTAGAAATATATAATCACACTAATATTATAAAGGCGAAAGTTTGTGAGTGGGTGTGTTTATATGTTTGTTACTTCTTCACGCTCAAACTGCTGGATCAATTTTGATAAAATGTTGTATGGAGGTAGCTGACACCCCGGATTAACATATAGGCTACTTTTCATCCCGATATTTCCACGGGATCGACATTTACGCGGGTAAAACCGCGGGACGCAGCTAGTTATTAATAATTTTCAGATGTCTGATGTATCTCGCTACCCATATATCACATACTATTCCATCAATCCTCTGCAATACCTTCCCAAAAGATATTATTACTAAATTAACTTTTCAAACATGATTCATACCCAAAGAACAAAATAATATGTCGAAAAATAAAAGAAGCTCTTAATCGCTGTACCGAAGTCGATTAACTTGATTAAAAGGGATCATCATAAATATTGGAAACAAAATGCTCCGGGCCATATCCTGATGTGCTTGACTCGAGATTAATAATTCGAATACTTTTGTATCTGGTATTTATTTCTGGATGTTTTTGTCGTGTCCAAATAGGATGTATAGCAGATTCGTTTATTTTTGTCTCGTGCAGTTTGTCTGACTGATACCTGCATCACAAGGACTGTTGGTAGACATAGTATCAAATGTCTCTGAAGACTTTTTTTCCAATTTTGGTTTGGACTACTTTTTTCGATTGCATCTCTTTACGAGTCTTATTTCAACGATGATTATGGTCTAGCAACACTGGCTGAAATTCATAAGTCTACAATTCTACATATAGGGTCACTCAAAGTCTGGTGAAAAATTGGCACATCAAAAAAAAATGGTCCTTTGAACCACATGTCACAATTCATATATTTTTTACTGCGCATAACTTCGCAAGCGATATACTTAGTAATTATTTTCTATTAATTAAGGTTATCTACTTAGATACAGACAATATTAAACCTGACATAAATTGTCAGCTATAAAAAGTATGACTGCACAGTGCACTCGATAACCACACCTCATCAGCTGAACATAACAATGGCCGTGCTTAATCAACATTGCAAAAACCTAGACCCAATCATTCAAAACAGTCGCAACACAATTCATCACATCAGGTAGCATTCAGACTAGCTTTATTTGACCTTATTTATAACAAAACAAAGACGCCATGACAGAACAAAGAAAAGCAATTTGTTATCAACAATATCGATGGAGCGAGTACCAGGCGAACAGGAGCGACGAAGAAGTAATATACAAAATATACAGGGTGTTACAGAAAGGGTATATCAATACAAACGGGTTGAAGAGTGTATCTGGTCTAGAATCTCTGTACAAAATTTCAGCTCAAAAGCATTAACTTTGAAAATGCTTAATATTTTTTTTATTTCGACATCACGGCGCTGCACTGGCGCGCGGCGGCGTGATGTGCGTGTACTAGGCGCACAGACACACTACAGATAATGGATAATGACCCTCGTAGTGCGGTGACACGTTTTTTATGATTTCAATTTAATAAACTATCGAAATAAAAAAATATTAAGCATTTTCAAAGTTACTGCTTTTGAGCTGAAATTTTGTACAGAGATTCTAGACCAGATACACTCTTCAACCCGTTTGTATTGATATACCCTTTCTGTAACACCCTGTATAAGAAACACAAATTAATAAAATCTTGGGTCCGTCCGCGAGCGAAACCCGTTTCCATGACACACGTGCAGCTAGCGACCGGTGGGGGACAGAGATGGATATATAGCTGTCTTACTCTAGTGCAACGGTAAGAATTGTGTGGACCTTGCAACTTGGAAATATCGTTAGCTTACTTCTAGGATTCGAAGTTTTACTTTGATCAAGGAAAACTTTGACTACGTTGCATATCCTTCAATCAAGACTTACTGTTTTTTCGTTTATTCGAATAGAGCTAGGGCTATTTTCCTGACTGCCTTTCCTTACTCTATATTATGCATTTATTTCACGTTAATTATTAAGAACTATTTTACTGATTCTATCATTCACAATTAGAACCAGTTACACAGCTTTAAAATTATCATCATCTTGCATTAGCTTCCTCATCATTATCATCTTGTACAGCCTTCATTACCTCACTGCTGGGTTAGACGTCTCTTGAATTACATTTGCCGCTGTCCTGTGCCATTCAAATCCAGGTTTTACCTGCAATTCTTACTTTGACAACTTCAACAGCAGCTGCTACTAAAAATATACGGACGCAATCCATACTATGCCAGCACAATGCACCGATAGGCGAGTCTGTTCATTTTTTTTTGTCTTATCCCCGCTAGATGCGTAACACAGGTGTCCCTGGCTTACGCCTATTTACAATATCACAGCTATCTGTATTATTATTACCTGCTACCCTGGCCATATGCTGGGGTGGAATGGGTTTTGAAGGGACAGGTACATGTCAATGGCTCAGTGTAAATGTTTTAGCTATGTGCGGGGTGAAGGACCAAGATGTGTAACTTGCAAAATATGCGAGCTTATTCTTTAGAGTTGTGTTGATAAGGATGAATTGAATTATTTGGTTATCAAAAAATCGTTTTTAGACTACTGTTTCTGAAATTTCTCAGTAAGATTGTTTTAATTCTAATGGTGCTTCGATACCTAGAAAAATTATCACAGGAAGTAAGACGCCAGTCTGCACTAGTCTGAAAGTTTGATCAACAGATAAACAAACTCGAAGCATAAATCAAATTTAGCCAAACCTAATTCACCAAACCAATCTGCAACAAGCACAAACCGGTCACCCATCAATTTACAAACCGCGTTGACAATTGCTTAACCTCTTCTCCTAACACCCACATTTAATATTTCACTTAAATACAATAATTATTTGTCTACAAACTAGTAATACTTGTTTTTAGAACGACTTAAGCTGTGGTTTCACTACGACGGCTTTGACGAGCGATAGTGTATCGATGCTTGATTTATGTCTGTCGTAAAACTGACCGTTTTATTGGCTTTGGCGTTTGATGCTACTTCTATGTTTACTTTTGAACAAAGTATTATAGTCGTTTTAAATGTTTTTATTAAGCCACAAGTTAGTGTAAAGTTTGCTGTGGTCTTCACCACAAAAAACCTCACACTCATTTTCCCATCCCTGTCCAGGAATTTTCAGTAAGGAAGGTTGAATTTGCTTCGATATATGATAAAATTTGATACTGACCCAGGAGTTTTCTTTGTTTCACATAGATAGTTGTGAAGTTTATAGTTTATAAGTAGCTACCTAGTGTATATCCAAACTAATATTATAAATGCGAAAGTAACTCTGTCTGTCTGTCTGTCTTTTCTTCACGCCTAAACTACTGAACCGATTTAGATGAAATTTGGTACAGAGATAGTTTGAGTCCCGGGGAAGGACATAGGATAGTTTTTATCCCGATATTCCCACGGGATCGACACATATGCGGGTGAAACCGCGGGGCGCAGCTAGTTAAAAAATAAATAATTGGCGCACATCGAAGCATTGCTCCAAAGCAAACTCTAGAGATGTAAGTGGATTAGCGAAGGTCATAATATTAGAAAATTTAAGTAAAGTTTAATAATGTGAACCTTAGCAAACCTGGCTGAAAAAAACAATTGGTATGCAGCTGCTGTCATTGTCAATTCTTAAAAGAAATCCCTACAACTTTTTCAATCGCAGCCCTTCCCACAATTAACCATTTAGTCGTCTTAATGAAATCCCCCTCACTGGCGACCGAAGACTTGCTCAAACCCGACATTAAGCGTTTCCAACGAACGCTGTTAGCTATCATTAGTAAGAATTACATACGAATTAGCGAATTTATGTACCGCAAGAGTGAAGGAGTGATGAAATTAGAACTGTTTGGATGTACGTGCTGAGGTAAGGTTAGGCTTTTTTTCGTAATGGAGGTTGGTCCTTTTTTATTACCTACTTCAAGGGTTGCTTCTGTCTTTCCTTAAAACCTTGATGTTATAAAAATACCATTTCGGTTTTGTCATTTGTTACCTCAACTGATCTAATCTGTGTTCGCGATTTATTTGCCAAAAATGTAAACAAATATGAATTAATGGAAACATAATTTTAATTCCTACACAATAAAGTTCAGTTTACGCTGTAACTTCAAACATTTTTATATCATTTTCAATAATGCTAGTCACTCTGAAATCAACTTAATTTGTCATTGAAATTAAGTTGATATTAGAAATAATTACTTAACTTGAAATAGGGTGGGGGTGTGCAGCACTGCGCATTTTTACTAAATGTTCATGCTAGTTACTTCCCTATTTCAGACTGATGAGAAAACTATATATTCAGTAACTGTTGTAATTTACTCTCCAAGTCTCCAGCTTTGGCAACTTTCGAGATCAATTATTCTGTATTGAAAGTAATCAGTTCCGCTCACAACCCGAAAACATTAAACCCTATTCAATTCAAGACTGGTACTTGACACACAAGATCCAACAATTACTCACTCTAACGAACTTCAAACAGATTCCCACAAATTCATGTTTCAATTCCACACATCACTGACCAATGACCAAAACATTCGTGATTCTAAACCCATTTTGTCTCAGTCCCACAATGTTTTGTCCCAAAACCGTCTGTCCCACAACGATTTTTCCCGATGCCGTTTGTCTCACAATAGTTTAAAGGATTATATCAAAAGGACATAATGACTCGACACAAATGACCATCGCCAGTTCAATGATTAATCGTTTGTTGATTTCAAATTTGGAATCACGTTTCAGATTTAGGGTTCAATGCGTGATTGAAACGTTATTTTTTTGAGTGTTGAGAAAAAGCGTGGAACAGATAACTAAAGGGTTTGAGAAAAAACCATGTGTTTGTTATAGAGATGACGTTGTTGAGGAAATCAAAGTGCTCGGCCAAATAGAAATTGATCGAATTCGTCTTGACCTAATAAAAAAAAACTGAGGCTGTACAACAAAGGATTTATGATACAAGTGAGACAGTATCAAAAGGATTAAAAAAAAAGATTATCGATAAAATAAAACCTTATTAACCGGTCAAGCGGCGCGGTTCGCCGATCGGCGACGAAACAATAGAAAATCAATTGTGTCTCATTAGCGGAGCTTCAACTCAGCCTATCGCAGTCCACTGCTGGACATAGGCCTCTCCCAGACTGCGCCACAGCACCCCGTCCTCCGCCCTCCGCATCCAGTCTACCCCAGCCACCTTCTTTAGGGATTAGCGGAGCTTGACAGATTAATAAGATGACGTTTTGAGCTAGTGAAACCAAGAACGATATGCAGTCATGGAAGATGTTAAATGCATCCTAGGAAACTTTTATTACTATGTCCTAAAACGAATCAGCTGTACTTCCTAAAATCACAATTGACCTTTTTTCTAAAGTTCACACAAGAAAAACAGCTCACTAGTGAACATAGAGCTGCTGTAGACCCTTCACATAATTATTACAACTTCCTCAACTCTTCAAACGGTCCTAAAGGACGCAGTAATCCCTAAGGCAAAAGCAATCATCCATAGAGTGTTTAGCGAACCGCAAACATTAGTTGGTGAGACTGCTCAACAGCATGCACCTATTCGAATCACTGTGATTACAGGAACAGGTTCTTCTACAGTTATATCGGAGTATAGGATTAAGTACTTAACAATAATTATTACGTATAATGAATAATTTCTAGTAGGGAAACTATTGCAAGTAATGGCCACTTGAGAAATGGCTTCTGTGATTTTTGATGCAAAAAAGTGATTTGTGTTTTAGCTGATGCTACTTTATATATCAGTTAAATAATTTTGTCAAATTGATCCTACTGAAATAAAAAGGCCTTGTTCGCTTTTTTCAGCCATTTTTTTAAATTCTTCATAGATTTAAATTACATTTAATTACATACAGCCTAAACCGCTGATCCTAGAGACAAGAAATTTGGAGGGTGTGTTCTTTGTAAAAAGTAGGAAGACTAAGAGGGTGAATGGGGGGAGGGTGGAATTTCACGCGGACGAAGTCGCTGGCAGAAGCTAGTGAATATATACTAGGTATTAGGTATTAAGCATCCATTCTCGAATGTTGTTGGTGCTATTCAAATTCTGGAGTAAATACAGGTTGATCTTCATTTCCTAATCTAATCTTTATATCCTTTTGCAATAAAGTCTATTCTTATCCTCATTCATCCTCATTATTCTCCTGCCCTTATCCCAATTTATTTGTGGTCGGCGCAACATGTTTTTCCTTCCATACTTCTCTATTAGTCGTGATCTCGGTAGTTTCATCGTTTCTTTGGCCTCCCCCCACCATTTATGACACATACAATTTGAGAAGATTTTCTGTGTACAGACGCCAGCACATCAAGCTACCCGAAACTGTCAAATTTTCCCAATCAACTTTGGAACCTTATACTTTAGAGATAAAGTTGAAAATCTATTAAAGAAATTTGATAGACTGTAGTAGCTTGATGTGCTGGCGTCTGTACTTAAAAAGGTATAAAGGATTTAGAGGTAGATTTGAACATACAAGATTAATAAGCTACTCATAAGTGTGTAACTATCTGGTAATTTTGACGTCAACACAGTGGTATAAACAAACAGAAAAGCCAACTACTGCCTTATTGCCTTCAAGATAAGAGGTAATACTACCATTAACCTGATAAAATAGTTTAATAATGCTGTCTGCAGTAAGACACACACTCCTGCAATTTTATTATTATACCCGCCATTTTAAACTCCCTGTGGCTACTAACTGTATCTACTCCACTTCAAACAGAAGCGGCCTTGTAAACCTCCAAAGATAGATTACACTGAATTGCACCTAACCTGATGATATAATACCAGAACATGGTTCAGACCATTTCCTCTCAATTAAACATAATTAAATAATTGATTTACAGCAACACAAATAATTTTCTAAATGACTCCAAATAAGAAATAAAGCTGTAGTATAAACGGTTAGACAATTACCTATTATTAAAGTTAATTGTTGAACCCAATGCTGTGATACACGAAATGATACAGAACGAACTATTAAACCGTATACTAACCATCGCTTTGACCATAACATTCAACATTAATATTTTACTTAATGACGTTCAAAGATGTAATTTCTACTGTCGAATGTATTTTGATGTTACTATTTTTGTTTGTGTCTATCAATTTTAGGAGTGCTCTCAAATTTTTGGAATTAACTATTTTAATAGGAATAACTCTGTTGTTCGTTTTGAGCTGTAATTTGAATTATGATTTAGGTTTGACAATCAAACGTTAGTCAAAAAATGTACACAAAATTTTATAAACCGACAGGATAGTGTTTATAAAATCACTCAATTTTTTTTTATAAAATTACAGAGAGAAAAATTATTCAGAAAATCTTACACAGATATTCTTTACAGACTAGGAGATGGTAACTATCAACTTCTGAATGGAGAGGTGGGCTGATTGGAATAACCACAGACGGCCACCATTGCCCATGCACAATGGTCAACGTGAAGGACTAAGTCCGAAAACCAAATCCTACAACATTTTCATATTTTCAACAGCCGAGAAAATTTAATTTATATTTAATTTTTAATAAAAACCAGTCTACATCTTATAGAAGTCACGTTAAAAATCTTCCATAAAATCGAAAAATTGGCATCCCTCCAACCATCCTAATTCTTAGAACCCTTCGCTAAACACAGAGAAAAAAAAACCATTACCTACATGAACTGTAGAACAAAATCATGCGTATTTGAGAACGCACTCGCGTCCAGACGAGGCATTGTATGCAGATGCAAGTCAAACCTCAAACTTATTAATTATCATGGGTGAGCACAGCAGTGAATAGTAATTAGTTTTCTACGATCTGTCAAGGCAGACGAGCGATAGCTTCGTGACGATTTATTTCAATGCAATTGTAAGTTATTGGGTCTGGTTTATTTATTAGGTCAGTTATGTTTTGCAAAAGCTTTCGATACTAGGACCATGTTTGCTTCGTGATATTCTGATGAATCGAAGGACCAAACTGATGCTGCTGACGGGAGCTGATGATATACATTTGGGTGCATGCCATCTGCCGTTCATCGACCTCAAGCAATATTTACTTGCACAAGTACGAGGCACATCTTTGAATAAAGCATCCTAGTGATAGTTCACAAGTGTCCACTACGACTAACAGGCAAACGACTTTCGCCCACACGTTTCCTTGTGTCATTACGTGCCTCTCAAAAGGAGCTCGTGGCTAAGTAATAACAGACGCACGCAGATCAGGTTAAGCCACGCTTGCTGCGGTTGGTTCGTGGATGGGTGACCATCTTTACATACCGAGACCCCTCTGACCCTCGGAAAGCACGTTAAGACGTTGGCCCCGGCAGTCTTTCGTAGTTCTTTGCCAGTCGTTTTGGGTCGTCAGAAGCCCGAAATCCTGTCAACCAGTCTTAACAACTGGTATCGTATTACCCAGTAACTGGGTTGTGGACGTCAGATAGGCAGTTTTTTTTTGTAGCTGTTTATGTCCCGCTTCTGGGTAAAGGCCTTCCTAATCTCTTGACTTTCCAGCTCTCTGTCCAGAGCTGCCAAAGACCAATCTTTATCAAAGGAGACCTTTCTTTATCTTGATAAAGAAAGGTCAACTGCCTATCTTGATAGGCAGTTGCTCCACGTAAAATACTAGTATTCAGGTGCATCAAGAACTGTAAACCTGTACAGTCCACCTATAATCGCACTCCTAACCGCACCTATAACTCGCAGGTAAAACTAGCGGAAAAACTAAAAAGGGGTAAACGGAGCCGGTCGAAACTCAACAACGTTTTGAGAAGGCAGGATCCAGAGAAGGATACGTGCGACAAGGATGGTTTCATCAAAGTGGAGAAGAAGAAGAAGAAACCTCCTTGTTGGAACCAGTGCGGGCACCGCGCTAGCAGGACCCAACATGCTGCTGCGTCCAGCAATCCCGACGACGCAGCTGTACGTGTCCAGACTGCACCACTCCACGAAGGTTGAGGAGATCGTGGAGTACATGCGTGTGAAGACTAACTGGACTTTGAGGGTCGAGAAGTTGGAGTCGCGTCACAACACGAACTTCAAGTCGTTCGTGGTGCGTGTTCCGACACATCATCTCGAGAAGTTCCTCAAGGAAGAGTTCTGGCCGAAGGGTGTTGCGTACCGCCGGTTTCGTGGCCGGCTATTTGACACCAGTCAGCGAAACACGACGCAGACACTTCGAGTTTAGCTAGTTTTTAGTGTAATTATAATGTTGTATGTATTTATAGTATTTTTAAATTATATTAATATTGTATTGTATGTGTTTTATATGGGCCTTGATACCTGAAATAAATGGATAAATAAATATAATGATTACTCACTCATTATTCCCTCCATTTTCGCATTACACATCCACTTACTCACTTCAACAATTCCTTTCTTATTTTCAAACAGACAGAAGATTAATGACTTCAAATTTAAAGCCAGTTCACGGTCGCCGATAAAAAATCGCTGGTCTGTGTTCACATTTTACTTAAAGGAGTAAAAACGTCTGGCTACCGAACTACGCTTGCCTTTCATATGGTAATTCGTTCAGCTATTGTTGGGCTGATGTATGCCAAAGATGAAACTTAAAGCATTGTTTGACTTGTACTTATTGTTGGTACTTTTCTCTGGTTTATATGGAGTTGTGAAGGTGTGTCTATTATTTTTAATGTGGAACTATTTTTGTTGTTCGGTCCAGTTTTGTGATGGTTCTAGTACAAGAAATTGGTTGCTTATTTCTTCTTATAACTATCCCAAGATGACATTTTTCAACAATCCCTCAATACTAATTATAAATGCGAAAGTGTGTCTGTCTGTCTGTTGCCTCTTCACGCTTAAACCGCTGAACCGATTAAGATAAAATTTGATATAGAGATAGTTAAGAGTCCCAGGAAAGGACATAAGACAGTTTTTATCCCGATATTCCCACAGGATCGAAACTTATGCGAGTGAAACCGCGGGGTGCTGCTAGTATATAATAAACAGACCAGAAGGAAGAAAGGAGGTAAATTGAATCAGTCAAGTTTTTACTGTAAACTTTAAGAGAATTTGATGACGGTTCCTATGACGTAGATATACATAGAAATATTTACTAACTTAAGCATAAGCATAGCCTATAATGTTCCCAATCCCGGGACACAGGCCTTCTCTCTGTGGAAGGGAGTGGGCCACAAATCACCACACGGGGCCAGTGCGTGTTAGCGGATGTAACGTCTTCGAGTTTTTGGTTCCAGGACTTGCCGGTTTCCCCACGATGTGTTCCTTCACCGTTTTAAGAGCAGTGATGATGGAATAATTTACACAAATTAAAGTGCCTGCTTGGGTTCGAACCGAAAACTGGTAAGTCGCGGCCATTACCACTGGGCCACCACTGCTCTACAAAAATTTAATGTTTATAATGTCTCTAACCCCGAAGATAACAATTATCGGCTTGTTTCTTTTTAACAAGATGTTCATTCGCTTTAAATTCCAAGGTCAGAATATTTTGTTTGGTTCCTGACCATATGTTTGGATCGCTTTCATATGCAATATTTGGTGAAGGGGTTACAAATCGTCTGCCACCTGACATCAAAGGCTGTGGGAATTATCAGCATACGATTCTGTATGGTTGCCTTTTTTTTCTTTGAGTTTAATTAGAAATTACTCAGTGAGATATATGTATCCAAATAGTTTTAGTAAATACAATAATAACTCTTTGATTATGATGTAAGTGAAATACTGCTATTCCATAAAATTATGCCTGTACGAAGTGTTTCACAGAAGTCCAGAGATCGTTTAATTTAAAATTGCAAGCCGCTCCACTATTTGCTGCAGATACGTTTTAATTTTTTTTTTTTATAGGTGCAGTTTTTATCTTAGACGATCTCTGCAGTTCATTCACATTTCGCCAGTTAAGTTTCAGTCCCATGTAATAAGGAACGAGCCTTTTGTCATCAACCAGACATAAAACCAGACTTCGGTCTGGAAAAACCAAATAACACTGCTGACCTTAAAATAGAACCCAGGACCTCATGCGTAACAGTAACGCTTGCGACCGCTAGAAATAAGCAAATCGTTGCTGCAAGTTAATAATGACAATACAATTCAAGTTGTATTATTGGTCCTTTCATCCGCATTCACGATTTGAAAGACCATACCCCTATAATGCCCTATATACAGAGAAACTAACCTCAAGTTGCCAAAAATTGGCCCGTATGAATAATATCAATTCAGGTAGCTGTGGTTACAGTCAATACAATATTTTAACACAAAATGATCCCTAATGACTATCACGCCCGTATTCTTGGAGTTGATTGATTGTCTTCATTTTTGAAAAAACAATTTGGTCCAGACTTCAGACTTTATTCTTCCTATAGGTATTATATTTTGGACCCGTATTCGAAATTCAATACAGGGAGCTGCGGTTTTTCAGTTTTGTTGAGCACTAAATCTTTGGATACTTATTGGCACGTCTTTGTCGTTTTTGTGGTTTGTAAAGTAACAAATCACCGAATGTATTCTTTCATCAATTTGGCCTTTGTTCAGCTTATTGGCATTGTCAGGTTGTTCCTTTTTCCAGGAGTTATCGACTTTGGTATCCGCTTTATCATTCCTGAATCTACGAGTAGCTAAGTGAGGTTCTTATGATTAAATATTGGTCTTTTGATCAAACTCAAAGTCAAAACTTTTATTTCAAAGGCACTTTTGAAAGTCAAAATTTACAAAAAAAAACCGGCCAAGTGCGAGTCGGACTCGCACACGAAGGGTTCCGTACCACCGTACACTATTTAACACTACATAATAATATATAAAAAAATCACGTTTTTTGTATGGGAGCCCCCCTTAAATATTAATTTTATTATTTATTATTAAAGTAAAAATACAACTGAGTATTTTGTGAATATTTCAAGTGCCTACCTGTTGCCATTCTTGATATCGAGCAAAAAAGGGCAAAAAAATCGCGTTTGTTGTATGGGAGCCTCCCTTAAATATTTATTTTATTTTGTTTTTAGTATTTGTTGTTATAGCGGCAATAGAAATACATAACTTGTGAAAATTTCAACTGTCTAGCTATCGCGGTTCTTGAGATACAGCCTGGACAGACAGACGGACAGACTGCGAAGTCTTAGCAATAGGGTCCCGTTTTTACCCTTTGGGTACGGAACCCTAAAAATTTAACTGATTCTAGATCTTTAAAACCGGAATGAGTTTTGTATTCAACTGCAATTATTATTATTTTCATACGTTGTCTGTGGCTTAATAATAGACAATTGTGGGCTCCAATTTTAAGCAGATGAATTTTATTGTTCGTGCGGTATTATTTTAACTGTTATAATATCCATCTCAGCTTTATCTGAATAATACTTACAGACCTGATGGTCTAGTGGTTAGTGACCCTGACTGCTATGCCGGAGGTCGTGGGTTCGATTCCCACCCAGGACAAATGTTTGTGTGATGAGCACGTTCATTTGTTCTGTGTCTGGGTGTAATTTATCTATAATATGTATGTATTTAGAAATATATAAGTATGTTTATCAGTTTTCTAGTACCCATAACACAAGCTCTGCTTAGCTTGGGACTAGATGGCGTTGTGTGATAGTTGTGGAATATTATATTATTATTATAATATTGATCTTTAATTCCCTTTTTCATTATTAAAATCTGCAGCGTATCGTTGCGGTCTCATTTTACGAGTGTTATAAACTCTAAATAGGAGAGTCTATGTCGTGATTTGTGATGACGGTGATCGCGTAGGCGTTGCGCTGGCTACCGTGCTGAGGCGTAGTGTTGTGACTGCGTAATATCGATAGACAGGGCAAAGGTGCCGATGACAAGAGATAGTGGGGCTATTTGCAATAGTGCAGATGTTGTTGTAGTTGCAATATTATACAAAGGCTTTGGTTGATATTAAGGCAATTGCGTATAAATATCGTAGTTGAAAAGTTAATTCGTAGACAATGAATTGTGATGTTTTTGGTTTTATTTTCTTTACTTACGAAATTTCCTTATGGAAGGGGCAACTAGAATCGATTTTATTTTCTTGTAAATCTTGACGTTCAAAAGTGTCTTTTATGTGGCTATTTGAAACAAATGATTTAACTTTGACGTCTGCCTAAATGTTCTTTTATTAGTTTCGCTACTAAATCTTTACCTGTGCCTTTACATCCTCTGTAAAAAGGTTTTTTTTTCTTAACGAGCGTCAATGAATACAAATCTTTAAAGTGGATTTTCCACTCTTTGTTGACAACACTCCTAAAGTTCACAAACCTGGTCCTTCCACTTTCACATGAACACCTGTTTCGTTATCAATCATTAAGCGTCTTCATTATCGATAAATTAACGATGTCTCCTCTTTATCGATGGACATCGTATACTACGGGTTATGGACAATTACACGTATGAGTATATTTCTGACTTTGGTGAACTTTGGCTGGGCGGTGAAACCTTACTATCCATACTAATATTATAAATTCGAAAGTAACTCTGCCTGTCTATATGTTACCTTTTCACGCCTAAACCACTCAACGAATTTCGACAAAATTTCGCAAGGAGATAGATGGCATCTTTTAGAAGCACATAGGTTACTTTACGTCTCATAAATGATTATATAGGTACCTATATAGAGAATGAAAATTTGTATGGGTATCCCATCATTTCTTAAGTTAGGTTAGTTAATTACCGACATCCACGCGGGCGGAGCCGCGAGCAGAAGCGAGTCATCTATCTTATTTAAGCTTGCATGACTATTTACTTTTAAATACTCTACAGTCTTCGAAAGATGATTTCTATTAGGATAATTTGCTTAGTAAATTATGTGTATTTTTATAAAAACATAGTAATTGTAGTTTTAGAATAAAACGCTAGACCTCCTCATAATTCCCTTTGGAGATCGCATGATTATGTATTTACATTAAATAGTTGCCATATTTCACAAACTATAGCAAAACTAGCTTTTAAAAGCAAGGTGTTGCTGGTCATGTATCTAGTTAAATTCAATAATACTGCTCTGAAACACCAATCGAACAGAATAACAAATTATGATAAGCCAAATCGATAGATCAAGCCAATTAATAAACATTAATTCATAAAACTCAATTAATTATACCTAATAAATAATTCAAACACACTGAATAAAACAAGAAACTAGATCGCGCTGAACTCAATAATTAAATGATAAGACATCATAATTTGCTGAAGAAAAAAAACAAAAAAAAAACATTCAACACATCAGACAGACGTCATCGTTTCAAAGAAAGAAATAAAAACAAAAAAGCATCGATATCGGCACAGCACATCTCTAAAGGCCAGTGACCCAAAAAAGGTACAGAGTGAAAAAAAAAGATTATATTTTATTTTCAAGATACAAGTAGGTACTATCAAGGCATAAATTAAAGGTTTTATTATTTTCTCTTTTTCTCGCACCACGTGTATCGATGTAAGCACGGAGGCTTGGCGACTTGTATGGTCAGCAGAAAAACTTGTTTTTGTTTTTTATTTTAGTAGGACAAGGTAAGGCTTTGTGCAGGTTTTCACTGTTTTTAGGTATACGTAAAGTGTATTGATGACTGTTTTACTGAAAGTGGGTTGCAATTGGGTTAAAGATAGTATAATAATAAATTTTTCTGCCTCAAATGTCAGCGGTACTTATTTTTAGTTTTTGTGCATGTTTGTTAGTTAATTCAATTAAATTTAAGATTTGTATTCCTATTATTTAAAGCCTATCTTATTAATCAGATAATCAGGTCACAACAATGCAATTCACTTTACATTTTAAACGTCAAAAACCCACACAACTCGAGCCTCAACAAAATGGATTACTTACCATACAAACTACACCGCAATAATTACCTACATTTCAACTACCAAACAAACTGCTGTCCCTACACAACAATATCACGATTATTACCGTTGAGTTACGTATAAACTGGCCCACTACTGGACTTACGCAGTGCGCATGTGCGCGTGCAGATACATGCGCGTGTATCCGAACGCGCACATGCGCGGCGCATGTGTGCGTGACAAGAAACTTGTTGTTCGCTGCGCAACAGCATGCGTACGTTGTTTTTAATTTTCTATTAGATTTATTTGATGTCAGAGGTTTTATGGGTTCGTGTTTATATTGGTAGGTTTTGGTATTAACTGATAGGGATTTAAATTCATTTGGAATTTTGTTTTTATTTTAAGGGGGCTGGTAGTAGATTCGATTACACGATAGTATGGTAATCAAAATGATTTTTCATATTTTACCAATTTTCTTTTCATCTCAATGTCTATGAAGAAAATAATAATCTGTTGAATATCATTAAATAATGACAGCCCTTCTAAAGATTATTTATTAAAACTGTATGCACAAGTAAAAACTTTACAAAGGCGGACTTAATGCCTTGGACATTTTCTACCAGTCTACCTTAGGGTGATGCAGAGACAATACACAGTAGGTGCAATAACGGAAAAAAAAAGATAAGAAAATATCTGTGTGTATTTGTGTGTGTGTGTGTATTATCTATGCTCAGAGTACCTATCTCACTGGAAAACAGTAACTGTTTTAGATTTACAGATAGAAACAACATAAACATAGCATAATCAGCCTATAATGTTCCTACTGCTAGGACACAGGCCTCCTCTCGGTGAGATATCACATGTCATCGAAGTTTTCTTTCATCGTTTTTAGAGCAGGGGTAATGAAATAATTTACACTAAGTGCCTGCTTGGGGTTCGAACCCACGACAATCTCCATCTACATAAAACTGGCATTAGGTCATAAACATCTATTACAGATCACTAAAACAATAACCGCAGCACATTATTAAAAAATAAAAAAAAAACAAACAAACAACATAATTTAAATATACCTACCTACAACTGCACACAATTTTACCGTGACATGTACCGTTAGCAAAAACAAAAGACATACGACACAAACTAAAAAAAACTGCCATATAATTTCCTGTTACTGTATTTTGTGCCTTATTTCCTCAAAATAAGTGTCGTATCTCAGTTTTTTGTTAGTAAAAAATAATGGTTTTTAAAGTAGGTATAATCTTAAAACGAGAGTGTGGCAATACAAAAATAATTTAATGACAGCGATATCGTCTCTAGATCGTTGTCATTATGTTTAGTTGGTCGCTGTTGCATGAGTTCTAACTCGCATATGATTGTTTTCAAGTGGGACATTAGCTTTTTGAATTATATGTTCTTTTTTTAGTAGTAGTCCTTTGTTTTTTCGTTTTGTAAAGTGACGCTTTGTAGAAGTAGTGATCACTGGTCAGGTACAAGTACAGGCGATATAATATTCTGTGTAAATTTTGAAGTCGGCTGTCACTAGTGTCAATCCCTTCCATTAGGTGGAATGACTTTTTATAGAATAAACCTGCAGTTTATAACATACTTTTAAGTAAAAAAAAAGGAAGAAAAAGAAAAGGCAGGAGCTCATTGGGCATCAAAAAATTTGTCCGCATCGCTGTCAATGGGATAAGTGTCCAAAAGGCTGGCAGCATTACCACTTTGGCTGGCAATGCTGATTCTTTGGGCTAAAAATAGGCCAGCCCTCTGGTCACGTGAAGAATCAACAAACCGTTTGGCGATGTCCCGAAATATTTGATGAGCACTCGGACCCTAAAGCCCTAGTGTTTCAACCCCAAACGGCTCAAACATATAAGTTAAAGCAACACAAAATTTGGTTTGTAGGTCACACAGCAGCTGCATCATAAAAGACCAGTGGCTAGCCATAACATAATAGGTGAAGTACCTAACTGAGCTTACAATTGCTTACAAACGCACAAGCATTTGATTAAATGCTTATAATTATCATAATAGTAAAATTGTGATTTCAATACTCATAATATTTTTTTATTAATTTACAAAAATCAGGAAAAAAATGCCAAGTACCTACCTACCTCAAAAATAGATCTAGACTAAAAACAAGTAAGTACCTACGTAAATATAATTATTATTACTCGATATGAAGCCAGTAGGTAAGCCTATTATTACAAAACTCGTATTTAATAACAAATGTTCATAAAATAATGTAACTACAGAAAGAAAAGCCCAATAAACTAATCTTGAATAATACGATTTTACGCCAAAGTATCATTAGGGTGGCGTAATTCTATTCTATCCCCAAATAATAGAAGATAATACTGTGTTGATTATTTTACACCACAGCGCACAAGCCTTGTATCGTGGGCTTACTGTTTATTTTATTAACGAGAAGGAAAATAAATTGCATGCATGTACGTTTAATATGAGGATAAAATCATCGGCTGGTTTTTAATTTTCATGCCAAACTTTAAGTATGTGTTATACAGATTTAAGATTTTACCCCTATAATGTGGTCAGTTAAAGCCAATAAAAATGTTTTTAAATGACAAAAAAAAATAATGCACATAAAATAGCAATGACAATTCACCTGTTCAGTAAATGTAAATAGAGAACACAACGGAAAAAACTGCACCTTAAATCCATCTACAAACAGCATCCACAAAAATACAACAACAAAACTGCGCAGACGCATCATAAGTTCATAACACTCGTAATCTACGAAAACCAAAAATAACAACTAACCTAATAACTTTAATTGGTAAGTTAGTCTAAAATATAGCTAAAAGCAACGAAATAAGCCAAAAAGGTTGTACAAGAGCAACAAAACGAAATAAAAAAAAAGATCCGTCACGAGCATAGGCGAGGGAGAGCAAAAAGAAAAAAAAAACACAACATAAGTTCAACGTTTATTTTGGTTGCGTCCTTTTCGCGCGCTTACAGTTACGATATCTCCGTCTCTTTCTATCGGGCCGAGCGTTGGACACCTGTGCTTTAGTTTCCCCTGAGTACCAACGACCTCTGAGGCACAGCGAGACGAAACGTCATATGTAGAAGGGCCGTAGTACAGAATATTGCGCCTTAACTTTTTTACTGACGGTACATTATAAATGCATGCTGTCATAATTACAGATGCGTCGTATTTCGAAGTAAAGCAATCATTGTCGTATACCGATTTGATTCGTAGCAAGATGCGAGTATTTTTTTTTAGTTTAATACGTTATACTAATGTATCGTCATAATAATAATGAAAGTGGCACACCTGTTAACTAATCCTATTGTTGGAAAGCTCAAAGGAAGTAAATTACGGAGTTTTTGGTGCAAAATCGTAATTTTTTTTTTTTGTGTTTTTTGTAAAGGAAAAATAGGGCGTGCTGGTTTTTGCGTTCTATAAAAAAAAAAAGTGGGTTTTGTGTGTCAGATGTTGTTTGTCTAGTGAAGGGTGAACTTTTGTCAAAATTTATGGGCGAATATATGTTTTTTGCTGTTACTTCAATTCAAGAGCTCCGTTATTGAGAATCGATAACATGACTTCAAAAAATACTCTACAACTGTGTTCAGACATGAACTTCAATTTAAGACTTATTGTTAGTTTTGATGCTTACAAGGACTGACAGGAGAAATGTAAGTAAAATCAGAGAATGTAGGGAATGGATGCATTTAGCATCGTCGGTAGAATAGAATAGAATCAACACATCATCGGTCTCTACATGGAGGACGACGAGACAGCGGCACATGTGCTTCTAATAAACTGTCCAGTGGTCGCCACGTACAGGGCAAAGTACTTCGGTAACCCAGGTACCCTACGTGAGACGGTCAGTAACATCAAGGCGTTGCTGGCCTTCCTCGAGGAGCTGGGGTGGATCGAATAATCGATTTTCCCACCCATACGCAAAATACGCGCATTGACGTGGAGTTGCGGACACCAGCCCGTATTATCTATTACCTATCATCGGTCTCAAGGGATTAAGAGAGACAGATGAAGAAGATGATACCAAACCAACTAAACTTTCAATCGATTCAGCACATCCCCAACTCAAGGGATTTGACGTCTGTCTAGGCAGCAGTGCAGAGGAAGAAGACATTATCTGCTTACAGAAGAAAAAGAAGATAGTTTCTGCTTAATATCTCGACTCAAACTGCCGACACTCCTAAAGATCTCAAATTAGATTAATATATTACATTAGATTCATTTATTTCTGAGTATATTATGGTACATTAAGATCTTAATATTAAACGGTAGTGTTGCCGGTGTAGAAATATTAAAATTACTTACAAATTCAAAGTGGCCAAGTTTTACGCCGCAACAATATAATCATAGGACCTATATAGTTAGTTTGTCATCGAAACCCTAAGAAGAAGATATATCCCCTATAACATAATTATAAATTCGTTCATATGAAAATTGGTAATTTTTATACACTGTCATTAATTATTTAAAAAAAAAACAGCCAAGCTAGATAGAAGTTTCAACGGCTACAACAGCCAGTATCTGCATTCTGCATGCCTATACGGTTTTCTGCGCAGGCACACGACCAGTTGTGCAGTTGATACGGCAAGTTCTGGTTTTACGCGAGACGAATGGCGTTTGACCTCCATAGCCTTTGACCTTGGCCAAACCAAGTTTAGCCGTTTAGTATTTTATGCAGGTTACTATACCTTGCTATCGCCATAAATATAGCATACACACTTTGATTCAGAAGATGTAACTATAGATCTTTCATTTCGTCAGTGCAGAAATCACATCACACTAATATTATAAAGGCGAAAGTTTGTGAGTGTGTGTGTGAGTGTGTGTGGGGGTGTGTTTATATGTTTGTTACTTCTTCACGCTCAAACGGCTGGACCAATTTTGATAAAATTTTGTATGGGGGTAGCTGACACCCTGGATTAATATATAGGCTACTTTTTATTCCGATATTCCAACGGGATCGACATTTACGCGGGTGAAACCGCAGGGCGCAGCTAGTGGATCAAATGTCTTGAAGTACAGTGAGACAATTTAGCTCAGCTACCACGACAATCGACCCATCAACATATTATTACTCTGAATGTCTCTCAGCACGCATAGAATAGCGAAGTAAACATGTAACACACTATCAGTAGCAATGGCTTCCATTTTGACAGTTCAACAACATTCATTGCGTTATATACGTTGCTGAGCAGACAAATTTTTCGAACATATGAAGCCATGGATTAGTGACATCCTTCAAAATGATTCAGATTGAGATTGATAGTGTGTTACCCAATTTGGGTGCAGATAGCTCATTCCATACACAGCGAAATAAAATAAGAAACTAGGGAATATGTAAGGTCCCATTAAAAAAGACAAACTTTTAGAAATCACTCAATCAATCAATAAACTCAGCCTATCGCAGTCCACTGCTGGACATAGGCCTCTCCCAGACTGCGCCACAGCACCCTCTCCTCTGCCTTCCGCATCCAGTCTACCCCAGCCACCTTTTTTAGGTCGTCCGTCCATCTAGCTGGGAACGACCCACACTACGCTTGCCGGTACGCGGTCTTCACACCAGGACTCATCTGAGAAATCACTCAGACCACCAAAATAAGGACGATGGTAAAAAAAATATATAAGGAAAACGCATTAGATACTTAAAAGAAAAATAATCAGCTAAGGAAAATACACTAATGTGCCGGCAATTTATTATTTCAGGTCAAAATAAAATCACTTTAATCAGTGTTTTTTTTTGCTTGGATATCTTTGGTTAGACGTACTGAGCGCTGCGTTAAAATTTGTCCATCTATTATAATGCAGCTTCTTCATATCTGAATAATTTGTCTGGGACATGAGGAAAGACCAGATATTTCACTTGATGCTAGGGATTCACACTATTGACAGTTCACCTCACCTTAGTTTTCACGGTAAAAAGATCGGCAGATCTTTTGGTCTAAAGCACCACTGTTGTTGCCCGTAGGGTTTCTAACATCGAAATACGAGTCGAATCCATACTAATATTATAAATTCGAAAGTAACTCTATCTGTCTGTATGTTACCTTTTCACGCCTAAACCACTGAACCGATTTAGATGAAATTTGGTACAGAGATAGTTTGAGTCCCGGGGAAGGACATAGGATAGTTTTTATCCCGATATTTCAACGGGATCGACACTTATGCGGGTGAAACCGCGGGGCGCAGCTAGTAACTTATAAATTCAAACAGGCACGATTACGTGTCCAAATCAAACAAGTCATTGTTTATTGTTGCACAGCCGAGAATAGGACCAGCGGCCTGTCACTATAGCGTGACGGATTTAGACACGGCGCCTACAGGGATTGGCATAAGCCTTTACAGGTACAGTTGTTGTACAGTTGTGAGTTTTGGTACAGTTGGTTTAAAAATAAACGTAGATGTAGCAAATTAACGTGAAGCAATTTAAGTTAGTTAAGAAAAATACCATTTGGTTCAAAATCACACTAATATTATATAGGCCAAAGTTTGTGAGGGGGTGTGTGTGTGTGTTTATATGTTTGTTACTTCTTCACGCTTAAACGGCTAGAGCAATTTTGATAAAATTTTGTACAGAGGTAGCTGACACCCTGGATTGACATATAGGCTACTTTTTATTCCAATATTCCCACGGGATCGACATTTATGCGGGTGAAACCGCGGGGCGCAGCTAGTACTATAATAATAAATTATAAGTATAAACTAAACTTAAAAGTCAACCTGGAAGTGGTAGGTACAAAATGGAGTTACATGACAGGAGTTAATTTACAATTGACTTTAAAATGTACGTTTAAGAAGTTCCTAGATCAGTGTTTCTGACGTAGGTAACTGTCAGACGAATTTATCACCTATTCTTAGTCTAAAACTCAAATTTAAAACTAATTTCTTCGTGTCCAACATTTCATTTTTGCAGAACATACTCGTAAAAGTTTTGTATTTTAAACAATAATTTTGTCACCGAGACGTTTACGGCTTGCCGCGACATTGATGAGCTATCAATTTATTTAATGACAGTGAGTGAACCTGTCACTAAGGGTGATAAATTTAAAGCAGTCTAGTTATACGTTTGTAAGCTAAAAACATAATTAGTGTACGTTGTTACATTTTATGTCTCTGTTTTGTTTGCTTGGTTTAGGATTTAATTTTTGCTGTTCATTTTGTGATGATTTTTACGACAGATTTAAGCCCCTATTACACTCCACGTAAATACACGTCATCCACTAACCTATGAAGTTTCCACTGCTGGTACACAGGCCTCCTCTTGTTGAGAAAAAGTGAGCCGTAATCTACCACGCGGGCCCAGTGCGAGTTGGTAGATGTCACATGTTTTCCAAGCTTTGGTGCTAGGACATGCCGATTTCCTCACGATGTTTTTCTTCACCGTTTTGAGAGCAGTGGTGATGAAAAAATTTACACAAAGTGCCTGCTTGGGGTTCGAATCCACGACCTATAAACTCATAAGTCGCGACCGTTACTACTAGGCCACCCCAATACTCATTTAATTTATACTTTTTGTTGATATTTTCAGGATAGTAAACATCATCATTATCATCATCATCATCAGCCTTTAGCAGTTCACTGCTGGACAAAGGCCTCTCTTATTGCACGCCATTCAACTCCAGAAGACTGGCTTATTCAATAAAGAACAATACCATATTGCTTTGGTTCACCGAAGAGTTTATTGGGTCAATACTTGAACTCATGACCTCTCAAAAGTCAAGGGTCAACGCCTTAGCTGCTTATGCTTATTGACTTTGACATTACCATATTGAAAGCTGTTTTTCTATTCTGTATTGATACGGAAATAGTAAGTAAAGTTTGCTTGAGAACATGGTTATAAAATAATAGAGGAAGCCAAATAAACGTTGAAAAGATGAAGTGTGTTTGGGATGCATGAAGAAGCCTCCTAGTGTAGCGCAGTTTGTTCAGCCAGTTACTCAACCGAACCGAGCGCTCGGTGTATCCTGGACAGTCACACCCAACACATTTGACTGGCCAATCCTTCCCTTGCGGTGGTAGGGCTAACGCCCGCCTGGTTTGCGTCCACCCTCTCACCGGAGTCCGGCGTCAAGCAGCCTGCTGTGTTTTGTCGATGCGTGGGAGTTCCAGTGCCTTAGGCATCTTCTGGGTACGGTCGTTCCATTATAGACTTCATTCATCGCTTTCCATCAGGCGTGATCGAGGTCAAGAGCGGGCCCATTTTACAATAAATTTTTTTTTTAAAAAGTCAAAGATTTTATGGCTAGAAATCTATGCTATGGAGTTTGTTGCGCCACTTCTTCCCAGCCACTATCCACTAGGAAGTGGTGAAGGGGGTGCATTTTAGGGGACTGTCTTATGTGATTTTGATTTTTAAAAAGGGCTGATTCTTAGCAAAGTTTGAATAAATGATTATTTATTTGATCTAAAAAGGGGATGAGCCTACTTACTGTAATGCTGAGAGGTTTGCCCAAATAAATTAGGGGAAGGGCAGGAGGATGACGATGGTGTGAACAACACCCTAATTGCTTAACACACTATCCATTTCAAGCTGAATCATTTTAAGGGATATTGCTAATCCAATGCTTCATATGTTCGAAAAGTGTGTTCGTTCACAACGTAAATAACGCAATGAATGTTGTTGAACTGTCAATTAAATGAAACCCATTGCTACTGATAGTGTAGTTTTGTTTACATATTTAATTTTGTCTGCTTTTTAAAATGACAAATCTTAAAACCTGATACTCGAAACCAATTTGAACCTAGAGTTTGAACAGAAACGTTTTAGTTACTTAAATTACTCTTTGAAAATTAACATTCGCATTAACGTCATTCAGGATTCAAAGAACTTGAATCCTTTGATGTTATTGGCATGGCAGTGCGAAAAGCCTAATAAATCCACTCTTATATACTCAAACACTTATTGACAGGACTGTACTAAAGTGAAGCCGTAAACGGTCACTGTTCCACATAAACAAACATACGGATCATTAATCTGAAATAGCCAGGAAGGCAATGTTTTGGTGGGTTTGCATAGAAAGTATTAGCAGGTTTATCTTGTCTCATAAAACTCTGAAAATTCTGGCTTATTAATGCAATTTTGACGTATGAAAGGAAAATATGGAAATATACATATTTTGTCCGATTATTGGCCTGTGCTCAATCCTTTTTAACTTCTTTCTGCCTTGCAAAAAATATTATCATGCCACATAATTTTCGTTATGGCGTATAGTTTAAGTATGTATTATTATATAAAAGTAGGTAAATCCTTTTTAAGCATAATTTTACAGTACTCAACCACAAAACATAAAATTCAACACTTAAACCCCTTAACACAAACATACATACACCTACGTCATAACAAAACGTAAGCTAATTATGTCCTGCTGAGTGATACGGCTTGCTAATGCCACGGTTTTGACACGAGTTGACACGAGTTCCCGTGATTTATGTTCGTGTTGAAAGTGTGCTCGTAAGAATGATTTTATATGCAAAATATTTATGGGTACGAAATTAGATTAATATTGTGAGTGATTATGTGGGGTTTATTGTAAGTTATTGGTATTATAGTTTATCGTTAAATCTAGTGAATAATATACATACTTACTTACTGTATGGTATGGGTGACGACAATTCAATGATAATACTTTGGCCTTGAGCTGGCCATTGACCTCCTTTGACTCCAGGCCACTGGCCTGACCTGGAGTTTTAATAAAATACGATGCCAGCTTCATCACCTGCCTAGCCTTTTCCCAACTATGCTGGGATCTGCTTCCAGTCTAACTGGAATCAGCTGAGTACCAGTATTTTACATGGAGCGACTGCCTATCTGACCACCACAACCCAGTCACTGGGTAATACGATACCCCTTGGTAAGACTGGTTGTTATGCTAAGTTATGATATTAAACGAAAATTACGGGTTTATCAATACCATTAGAATCATGAGAAAATGAAACAGACATAAATTATGTAACAGTACTTTCACTGTTCAAAAATGTTGCAAAATTAAAGAAGAGAATAGCTAATTCCCGCCACGATTTTTTTTTTTAATTTTCAACATGTGTCATTCGACTTGGGTACTTCATACTGCCAAGTCATAAAAACGTTTCTTTGCGTTTTTAAATAATACGTGACAACTATTATCTGTTATTATTAAATTAACGATAGAAAACACGGAAGTGATATAAATTAAAGCAAATTAAATAAAATATCGATTTTAATCTGCGACGTTTTGTTGTGCGTGTGGCTGTTGGACCTGATTACCTTAGTCTTAGAAAAAAAATACCTTATGCACTAGAGCATAAAAAGCGACTTTATGCCGCCCACGCACAACATAAAGACGAGCTTTTAGTGCATGAGAAGTGAAAAATCATTTTATTTAAAACAACGAAATTGTAGTAAAAAATCATTGAAATATTACCTAATATACTTAAAGCTATTCCATAACTGAACACTCCCGAATAATAAACTTCCAAGTTTTTATAGTAAAAAAAAAGCCTATCACCCGACACTTATGGGAATAATGTCCTTACAAAAAACCATGACCCCATAGGGTCCTGAATACAAAATTAGATTTTTTTTCTCGAATAAAATTTGAATAAATTTCTGGATACTGTGTTTACAATTTGATTAATGGTTGGCTACCGATATTCGTATCGTTGACATACCAAGTGTTAAGTCTAATTGATTATTTTCTAAAGGAATATTTTTTTTACTAATTTCAATTTGAATGGCGTGAATATGAGAACTTTTTAGAAATATTAAGTTTCAATTCTGAATTATGAATAAGTTAAAAGTATCTTAACAGGTTGTCATGAGTAAGATTTTCTGTCAAAGCATTGAGTTGGTGTATCTACCTACTTTGAAATGGAGTTTTAAAGGGGTGAATTGGTAAAAATGATTAAATTATTTAAAGTTAGTGACAGACAAGTGGTTATCCCATGGTCGATTGCTACCTGTGACAGCAAACCTTTTGTCAACAATTTGAGAGTGGGAGATACCAGTTTCTTCAAATATATTTTTTACATTTTGAATGATAGGTAAATGTGCGTGATTTATTTTCTACATATTTAAATAGAAACATTTTTATACTTTTAAATATTTAACCCTGTATTTAAAACCAGGATATTCTATTTATTTTCGAATAACATGAATGTCATTAGCGTCTTTCTAACCACACCTTTATTTTATTCCAAATTCAATTAACAAAAACAATCCACCGAATCACACCCAATTTTCAAATGAATAAAAATATTCAAAATAATTAAAGGTAGCGTTCGATCCAAATCATAGATTAAAAATAAAGATCGAAAAAAGATAACTGTGGCATTATTTATACTGTATTAAAAAAGGTAAGTGTATCATTATTTATATTGTATTAAAAAGTTGTATGGCTACCGGGCAGAGTTGATTGACCCGCCGGTCACTCGGCGCGGCGCAAGCGCATCTCTCTAAGTTTTTTTTACCACGACACATGAGACCTATTGTGTGATAGTTTTTGATGGGATATTATTTTATGGTGTGAGATTTAAATGGTCCTTCGATACGGATGAGATTTGAGGTTAATTTTGTTTTGGTTTTTTTTTCAAATGTTTTATTTGTCTGAATAAGCCAAGAGTAAATTGTTGTTGAGCTGGTAACCAGAAATAGCTGAAGGAAGTATTAATCAGATTTTGGTGACATACATTTTACGCGCGCGATTTTTGATTATAATAATAATTAAGTATTTATTTATTTTAAAAAAGTGACAACATTGTTACAGACATTACATAGGTCCCTTGGCTCCCAAAATAGATTTAAACCTGTGATTTGGAAGTCAGTGTTCCTCCATTATAAAAGTCATTACGTATGTCGTTGGTTACTAAAAAGTTGATTGTTAAAGGAAAACAAAAGGCACATTTTTTAAAGATCAATTACAAAAAAAAACAATTTTGAAAATGTGTGTGAAGGTGTGTTGTGAGATTTTGATAAAGAGGAGTAAATCATAAAAACCTTCGCCTGTGGAAAAGGTTCTTTATAACAACTGGCATCAAAACTATGCAGGTATGAAAACAAAAACATTTTCATTCCACACAGCAATTTACACGTCCACAGAAATTACTTATTCACTTCACTTTACAACCTGAATAAACGATTAAAACTGTATTTAAAATAAAATAATATAATAATACTACAGACCACGTGTCCCGTTTTATTATGTTTTATATAAAAACAAACCGTAAACTTGGCGCCTGATAAATTGCCCGACGTAAGTGCGACGTATTGTAGGTCGAGTGGTCCAAGTTATAGGCTGAGCGATATTCCCCTTTATTCATAAACGTTACTTAAATTTATCAGTGACTGTTTAACCATACGTATTTTTACTTTTAAACGTCACTTAACTTTAATAATCGATTATAAATAAACCCTTAAGTGTTTATTTTCTTGGGACTTAGAACAATAAGACTATCTTTCGGAGGCTGAAAGCGCACAGATAACATCAGCAGAATTTATAATAATATTTGGTCCTTCTCTTAGTAGTTTTTGGCAAGTCACTGTGCAACTTAATATGACGTAGGCACATTTAAATTAAAACTATTGTAAACTCGGCAGACCTTCCAAAAGTGGCTCCCTGGCTTTCCTGTAATTTTTTTTTAAATTGATTTTCCAGGCTTGCTTGAACACCGCCGAGCAGCGTTATAGCAATTCTTCTCATTTGGAAGCAGGTTATTTAGGAAGCAAGTTATTTTATTTTCTATCCGTGATTTTTAATAACCAAGATCCCAACCCATTCTTTAATGCACTTGGCTTACGAATGAGATTTATTTAATAAAATTTAGCTCCTTCTTTGTACCACACAAAACTCGGTTAGCGAAAAAAACCGGTAGCAATACAATTTGCAATCAATTCGCATGAGATATTTATTTATTTATTTATTTATTTATTTAAGGACTTTGGAAGACTTACAGCTAAATACAATAGTGATAAATAACAGTATGATAATCTGACAGCCAATTACAAGTCTTCACGTCTAGAACTTGTCTGGTATAAAAGTACTGTGGAACAAATATACAAATATACACACTGCCAAATGTTGCCAAAGAAAAGACTAAAATAAATATAAAAAAATAAGAATAGAAATTTGCAAATAGACCATCACCTAAAATATGTAAAGAAAAAAAAAAAAATTAAAAATACTAATATAATTGCGACTGGTTATTTCTAATCAGAACCAAGATGTTACAAATTCCATTTAAAGTTAATAAAAAGAAAACAAAGTCTGAAGAATTCAATCTTTAAAGAAATTCATTGCTAGACACTTTTTTGCCGAGGTCACACTTGTTTTAAAAAGATCAAAGTCGAACTGTTTGCACACTTTATTGAAATACCTACTTACACGCACAACGTACGAATTTTGTCTGTAGTTTGTAGTTGCGAATGGCACCCGTAATGGTGGATTGAACCGTTTAGATTTGCTTGGAACATTGAAATAGAGAGTTGACAAAATATCAGAACAATTTATGTCACCTCGAACCGTCTTCAATAAAAATATACAGTCAGAGATCTCACGACGATTGCTCAATGGTAAGAGATGATATTTTTTACATAGACTGAGATAGTTAACGGACTGATACGGTACCCTCTGGTGAAAGCATAAAAATTTAATAAATCTTTTTTGTACGCGCTCAATACGGTCAATATATTTGTGATAGCATGGACTCCATATTTCAGATGCGTATTCCAGGTGGCTCCTAACAAAAGTGCAGTATAGAATTTTTAACGTTTTAGCTTGCGTGAAGCACCTGGATAATCGCATTATGAAACCAAGGGATTTTGAGGCTTTAGCGACGATGGCATCAACATGCTTATCAAAAATAAGTTTGGAATCGTGATGAACCCCCAGATCACGAATAGTACTACATCTAGGTAAAATATGGCCACCAAGAGTATACGCTGTGGCTAGAACTGACCGTCCACGGGAATACGTTACAACTGAACATTTTTTGGGATTGAGATCAAGCTTACTTTTTTGGCAGTATACTTCAAGACACTGTAAGTCAGTTTGAAGTGCTGTCATGTCCGCAGTCGATGATACGGTAGCATAAATTTTCATATCGTCGGCGAAGCACAATAATTTGGATGAGGTCAGGCGTGAGTATTAGTAATTTTATCACGCAATGGACGTCCATTAACATCGTCTGAATTATGGCTGTAAAAATCTTAAGGGTTAATTTTCTTAAACTGGGTGAGTGGTGTATTTAACCTTATTATATTGAAGAATGTCTTCTCAAGATTATGTTTGAGGACTTTTACATTGTCAAAGCAACGGGAAAGTGTGATCAAGTATTATTTAGAACTAACCAGTGATTTTTATTTTGGAATTTCAAGTAGGTAGAATGTTAATTTACATCGAACAAAACGGCATTGCATTTAATATCAAGAAAAAGCTTAAATCTCGCCTTCATCGGAGACGTCACGTCATCGTCATATTATTAATTAAAGTAAAATAGATTACAGATTCATGAACTATCAGTCCATTTATTTCGAAGCATAACACAGCGGCAACAGCCGATACAACAGTATAGGCACACCCCGGACACTCCATACAACACTCGCAAAATAATTACCTACTACTACTACATTAAAAAATGACGTTTATATACGTATGAATGTGTGCGTGAGGTACTTATGTTTGCGAGCGCTCTTGTTAAAGAACTGCGACGAATACGCCGAAGTGCGGGGTGAGGTGCGGTAACTGATGTTAGTGCGGGGAAGGGATTGGCCTTTCTGTACGTAGTACTTTAAGTATTCTGTGGTATAGGTCTACTCAGTAGTACCTACTAAAGATACATTTTGCATTGGTTACCTAGTTTCAACTCTTCAGCACCGTCATGTCAGTTGACAAAATCTATCAAAGCCTAATTAGTTTTAAGTCTACAATACATTTTTTTTTGAAGTGAAAACTTTTTTAGGCGCGTTGGGCATTTTTCGATATGGGAAAAAACCATTGAATTCGCGCCACTGTTACCGTAACGACACCGCTTCGGATGTGTTTGGCTGTCCTCGGGATGTACTCGGTTTTAATGTACGAGTATATCCGATATGTCAGTGAGTGATGGCAAAGTATTCTGTCTTCACTTCTGTCGGGACTCCCGAGAGTGCCACTGTTTTTTTTTTCTAGAGGGTCTAGAATCATGATTGTGCTGAATTCATGGTTAAAGTTTTCGCTTCAATGTCCCTTCCACCTTGTATAAAATATTTCACACCAACTCAACATAACATACATGCAAACAATTTAACCATAACCTATATCATTTCACCGCGTCCACCTATTCTGAAAATAGCAGCACCCATTATAAATTTTACGACAATACGCTCAGACACTACGCAGACCGTACCGAGCATACCCGAGTATAGCCGAACATTGCCGAGAACGGTACAAAAAGTGACGCCAGATGGTCATGACCTGCGTCAACGTGTTACGAACTCACATTTCTCATAATACTAGGTTTGGTTACCAAGTTGGACTGAAAAATTGGGACAGTACTGTTGAAAAAACTTTTACTACACACTATCTAGAATATTTCGTTTGGAAATCTTATACCAAGACTCGGTACATTTTTTTAGGGTCTTCAAGAAGACATCATATTTTGTATGACCAATTATGTTTTCTTGAAAAATCACCACTGCTCTCAAAACGGTGAAGGAAAACATCGTGAGGAAACCGGCATGTCCTTGAACCAAAAATTCGAAGACATTTGACATCTACCAACCCGCACTGTGCCCTCGTCTTGGATTATGGCCCACTCCCTCTCAAAAAGAGGAGGTCTGCGTCCCAGCAGTGGGAACGTTATAGTCTGATTATGTTAAAACTCCTGTCTATAATAAATGAACGCGAGACGCTCAATGCTCAATTTTCACTTGTGCAATCTGATTGTTAATGACAACCTAATTATTGTAATGAGCTTGCTGAATAATGTGCTATTGACACACTATTAGCATAATATAATGAAAGGTCCAACTTGACAGATTTTCCTATTGATATATTTTCCATGAGTTTTGCTTCATACAGACGTTTCCTATTTAGATAGTGCGAAAAATGCACGTCTATGTAACTTAAATTGGTTTGATTTTGTAGTGTTCTAGAAGGTCTACTAGACACACTATTTATTGTTCTCCTTTGTCTCTAATATTTTTGAGTTAGGTGTCATGCATACCTGTTATTTGCATGGTTACTGAAATGCTAATTTTAGTTGATATTTCTTTTGAATTGTAAGTGACTGTGCTGTTGGTGTGCTTATTATTATAAATAAATAGATAAATAATTTTATGAGTTGTAACGCTTGGCATACCACCAAACCAGCCTACAGTAGTCTCACTGCAGGGCAAAACCCTCTTCTCATACGAGACGACACGAGCATCGATCACAACGCTTGCTCAAGGCAGATTGGCGATTTTAGACATTCACATAACATAACCCCCCGTGTTTCTCATAGGATTGGGCAGACGAGGATTTAAGACTTATATTACGAGTAGCTAAAAGTTCAAATTTCCTCACGATTCCATCACCAATGTCAATGATGTCCAAGATAGACTTAGAAAGTACAGACGCCAGCATGTCAAGTTACTACAATCTGTCAAATTTCTGTAATAGATTTTCAACTTTATCGCTAAACTATAAGGTTCAAAGTTGATTGGGAAAATTTGACAGTTTCGGGTAGCTTGATGTGCTGGCGTCTGTACATTATGAATTGAAAAAGTGAAATGGGTACCTGCCCGGATTTGAACTCTCATCGTGCATGAGAGAAATAATAATATGTTATTTATACAAAACATAACATACTCGTAGATTTTAATTTCAGGACTTATCCACAAGTACAGAATAGTACAGACACTGAACATAAACAACGAAACGCCAGTCCCAAAGAACTGCCCGCTGTATTTATCAAACTGGAAATAACTTTCGTATTGTAAACAGAAATATTTTTGTTTACTACAAACGTTTCGCTACGTTGAAAGTTGACGCGTAAATTAGACGGTGCCTTTATTTTTAAGTTTCATGCAAATTGATTTGTTGTTGTGAAAGTTGGGGGAAGTGTTGATTTAGTTGTTGTTAATTGTTGAAGGTCTTATTATGAAGTCTGATGAAGAAAACGTTTAAGATATCTTTCAATTGAAGCTGATGAGGAGAATTTAAACAAAAATGAGCGATCTGAGCATTTAATAGTACTTACGGAACGTCATGCGCATAATCTACCAGGATTAGCGTATTTCAAAACGATCGGTTCAGTGCTTTATGCTTCAAAGTTGACATACAGACAGAGTTACTTTTGCATTTATAATATTACTATGGATTTAATCTGTTCTGCACGTACATAAAATTTTGGAACTGAATATTATCAAAGAAATACCTGCACATAAATAAATGTTTTAATACATAACGTGCTAAAAAAATTGCAAGACTTGCACAAGATATACATTAAGTTCATACTTTCATATCACATTTAAAACACGTAAGTAAACACCACTATAGTTTCGAACAAAGCAATCAACTATATAACGAAGATACAGCCAAAGTTAATTCTAAACAAATTGCTCACAACATTGTCATAAGAACCAGTATAACTACAACCATCGATTTAAACACTAACTTTGAAGCTAAAGACCAAATCGTACTGGTCATATTACTTGGGAATACCAATTTAAGAAGAACCGTTGTTTCGGAATTTGTAGTTGAAGGTGGAAGGTCTAATTACACTGGTGGTATTAAAGTATTTTATTCACGTTTTGACACAATCGGTCATTCGCCTTACGACCATGTACGTGGTCGGACGTGCGTATGCATGCATATGAGACATATAAAATGAGAAAGCCAATATTTTGCTTTGTTTAACAAAGGGCACTATAGTTAAAATAGTAGTTTATTACGTTTTATATTGTTGCATTGTAACTGTTTAGTCTCTGTAAACAGAGGCAGAGTTCCTATTAGCATATGTTTACATTAACATGTCGATTTCAATGTATATTATTGTGTCTGGTCTTCCGTTGTTCATTGACTGCTTGACTGTTATTTACAAGTCTTAGTTAAAAGTTCATAGAGTATTTTTACACCATCTTCCTTTGTATCAATATGATTAGAGAGATCTCAAACTTTTTCTTGGACATAAGTACCACTGTACCATATATATAAATATACTTCTTGAAATGTCCCAGTAACATGATGATACTAATATAATCTAGGTTCATGCGAAGCAAGTTTTATTAAGTATATCTTAGTTCAATCACTGTTCCTCACACTACCAACTCCACAGTCTAGCTAAAGGCGTCCCTAGCCATTTAACTACAAGACATGATAGCAGTTACTTGTGAACGTGACTTAATAACAACTTATTAAATTCATCCAATCGTTTGGTTTTAAATACGTGCCATCTTCATGTCGTCTGCATGTCATCTTAACGACTGGAGTTGTATCTCTAAAGTTATATAATTTAAGCTGATCAGATCTTGAGCTTGGCTTGGCTAGTTAGAATCCATCACCCCTTCGGCTAAGCCTGTATTTACTTGTAAGTGTGGTCTGGTCCCTTAGCTCTTTAATTCAAAACTTCTCACTATCAAACTGAGTTGATTATTAATGTTGCAATATGAAGGCATGATTTCGTTAAATGTAACACATTGTGACATTACGATAATACAGACCCAGAAAAACACAAATAAAATGGCGAAGAAGTATATAATAATTACGTAAACACACGTATACAAACTTCTTCATGAGCATAATCAAAATCAATGCGCAGACCAAAAATTTATAGCCTCCTTAATTTAATCAGAATCAAAAGGGCATAACTTTTAAGGTCTTTTAATATTACAAGACCCAATAAAAACTCAGACAGAATAATAAACACTTTGCTATCAACATTTTTGTTCGATTTGAAAATCGTTGCCGTGTTGGACAAAAACCTGATAAGTTTTATTGGTATAATGAAAATGTAATTTTGAAAATATAATTCAGGGGGATATTGCTAAAAATAAACAGTAAACAAACGTAAAGGTCGCAAATATAGAACCTGTTTAAGGAACATGTTTGGTTTAATTTATGAGAGGGAAGCGACCTGGAAAGCTTGACCTAATAAAATATCTGTTCTTAATCATATAGGTGTAAAAAAAATTGAGAAGGTACAGGATGAACCTCCAAGTTCAAGTAAATCCAAAACATGTTTAAATATAATCAAATATTGTTTGCTCCTGAATTTTTCAAGGACCAACGACATATTGAAAACAATACTATTATCAAAACTGTGGGTAATTATAAATCAGTATCATGAATCCACAATATTGCAGGCGAAGCCTCGCCTGCAATATTGTGGATGATGTCGATGATGATGATGATGGATTCATGACCTACCTATACATACTCGAAGATAGGTCACCAGTATGTTTTACTGTTTATCGCCCTCTGCACATCACTTATACCACAAAACCTGACCAGACTGGCAAAGATCCCGTTAATTTTACAGTCCCTACACAAATAATACATTACGATTCGGCCTGGGTCGCCGAATTCGATGGTCGATAATCCATAAATGGTACTCCAGCACAGTTAGGTTACTGCCAACATAACACCTCGAACATTAATGTAGAAGCTTCTGAATGTAAACGTTTCTAATGAAAGATAAGACTAACATAATTGCGGGTTGATGAACTTAGGTGGGCAGGTGGACCAAGGGCAAAAGGACCAAGCTACTAACTTTGAAGGTATTGATGGAATAAGGACCAGGTGGGTGGTAGCATACACCTGTGTACAGATAATATCAGACTGTGAAAACCTGATTAATCTAAGGGCGAAGGAGGTTAGACGGCAGACGGTGTGCGTAAAACAAGTACGTCTAAATGATAAAGGAACCGGTCAGGCGCGTGCTGATGAGCCCAGGACGAGTTTGCGCACTTCAATATACGACTGAATGCTAAGATGAAGACGAGGATAACTTATCGACTGTATTCAAATCTTAAAATAAAGCATTGCAAAATGTAAATAAATTGTAGCAAATAAACTTGATTAAATGAAGACGCCGTACTGACGACAAAAGTTTAATCTATTAGATTTATCACATCAATGTGCCAGAAGACGATAGCAATAAAATTGATAACGTACTATAAAAATTATATGCACATGCATATAGAAATGTAAACAAAATGTTGACATTCAACTTGTGCAGACTTGTAGACCTTGATTACTATAGCCCTACGCAACAGTACAAGAGCAGAAAAAACTATAGCACTGCCAACCTTTAAAGAAAATACAACCTTACTTCCTTCCCAACAAGCTTCAAAATTACGAAATCATTCACAGGTGGTTGAAACGAAACAGATTGTAGATCCAAGCGTACATGTGTGTCTTGAGTGTATCAAGGCATGTTTTTACTGAAAATGGAAACTGGAAAATCGTTTGTCGATACAACTGCCCTTGGCATTACTTGAGCCGAGTTTATTTAAACGTATATAGACAAATATGATAATATCCTTATACGCACAGTCAGACAGTATCACAATAATACTTTATGCGTATGTATTACATGAGAATAATCTGCATTAGTCATGGTTGCAGAAGTTACGCAATAGGACGGACTGAGAAAACACAATATTGACAAAAGAGACACGGTACTTGTACAAATCCAGGGCAAAGAATGACGTTGCAAAAAAATCAGGGCACTGTATTATTTTTCACCTAGGTACGTGTTTAATTTAATACCAACTCTTTGGGAGATAAAACAAAATTAGTAACTGTGTTGGACCTACATTTTCGGAAAGTTTTTACTCTTTTGGTAATTAAAGCAGTAAGGCTAGTTATTAAAAATAACACTAAGGACTTCAAAGTATGTATTATTATTAGTTCCTTGTCGGGTCCTTCTCTAATCATACCAGAGGATACAATCCACAATCGTTTCCAAGCTTAATGCATCAAGCGACCTTGAAAAAATAAATTTAACATTTTATCAATGTTTTCTACTGAAACTAAAAATCTTATAATAACACCCACTTCACACTATTACTCATAAACACGTGTGAGCAGACAGCTTGGCGTCTGAGCTCTTTGTTTGCCATAAACTCACGTTCAGCTTATGAATAACAGCTTGTATACCTCAAGGCCCGAACGCGGCCTTTGCAAATAATATTGAAAACATGTGTTTTCTGGTTGGCTTGAGTAATTTTTTTGGAATATTTGCAATGAACTTCATAACTGATTCTTGTAATAGCCATTGCAATCGATGGCATAGTAAAACTGATGGGGAGTATTAAGTGCGCAATGCAATTAACGAATCAATTTTTGTAAAAGCGACACATAGGTGATGACTTACATTATAATATGAGAAACTTAACAAAATATATATAGATAGAATCAAACTTTAAAAATAACCGAGTCCTCATCCATATAAAGTATTCCGAAAAAAAAGACAATTATCAAGTATTAAGCAAAATTGTAATCAGTAGACTTTCTTGGATGAAGAGCACCTTGTAGATGGTAATAATTAGGAAGATAATTAAGGCAATGTTGGCCTACCCATGCAGCCTTTTCTGTTAAATTAATCACTACCCATTTACGTCCATACTTTAACAACATTCAAAACGACCTCAACAGGGTGTTCATAAATCTCCATTTCAGTAACCAAGCCACCATTAGTGGTGAATTCCATTACGACAGATCACGACCACCAGCTGCGTGCGCGCATGTGTCACTGTACCACAGAAATAACTGGACTAATCTTGCTAGACTTTACGGCGTCGACGACCAAAATGGTCAACGGGAGTACCAAAGTTGGACATGGAATTTTCCACTTAGCTGGTACAAAAATAGAGGCTGAAATCCTGTGAACTGATGATGGTGAAGAATTTAATGAAAAATGAGATCAACGGTTTGAGGATTAAGGTAGAGATTTCATTGGATTTGGAATAAGTGTAGCCTGTATTGTCATTGATGCTGTTAAAGTTGCAGCAAAAAGAACAATGCGTACAGTTCTGTTTGAATTTGTATGGTTGTAACGTTTTGCGAAGTAAATTGAAGAAAATGTTGGACGTTTGTAAGCTAATACTAAATTGTACTTGCAGCCTTCAATGTTGTTGGCCACGTTTACTTAGAATTCGAAGAAAACAAAGACTTTAAGTTATTTCCGAACTAACACGTTGTGAGCTAACTAATAGAGATACTCGTATAATATAATGATCAGTAGGATCTGAATCTGTCTAGGTATGCATAGGTTTTCATGAAAGTTAGGTAAAACACGCTAAATCATAACTGACACATCAGTTCCTTTCACACATTCATAATCAGCCTACGAGTATAACGTTCCCACTGCTAGGACACAGACCTCCTCTCTGTGACAGGGGGTGGGCCGTAATCCACCACGCAGGCCCAGTGCGGGTTGGTACATGTCACATGTCTTCGAATTTTTGGTTCATGTCGGTTTCCTCACAATGTTTTGCTTCACCGTTTTGAGTGGTGATGAAATTTTTGACACAAAGTAAAGTGCCTGACAGGGTTTGAATTTGAACCTTCGACATACGACTCGTAAGTCGCGGCCGTTAACCACTAGGCCACTATTGCTCTGCTAAGCTACCACTGTTCTACTACGCCACCACAGCTCTCTTAAAAAAACAAAAAAAAAAACATTACGGCCGCCATTTTAACACCTTACTTCATTGCATTTAGATCCAAAATTCACGCCTTCTTTCCAATTTGACATGTTAAATCATCGACCCATTATTTCTATCCACTAATAACATAGTTCATAACACTGGGTCACCACCTCCAGTTCCTTTACAATATTATAACTCACTAGCAGCAGGTGGTGGCATAAACTTTATCAGAATAGAAGTCTTATCTATCAGACACATAAGTACATAACAATCGTCAGTAGAAGCAGTGTGATGGCATTTACCATAATTTTTGTTTTAGTATTACGTATAAAACCAGCCTCTAATCCGTCATCGCCGAATCAATCGATTTATTCATTTAATTCCTTGAAATAGGAGTAGCTTTTGAACAAGTAAAGGCTAACCTTTGGAGATTCGTTCAAATATTTGGATTCTTTTAGAATTCCACTGTCTCTGATGGCAACATCTTGTCAAGGACAGACTTTCAGTCATCAATTCTTATACTTTTAAACGGAACTACAATTTGCATATCCGATTAATTGCCTCACTATTACACAGAGCTTTATATGGATAAACAACATTGGCTTAGAACGCAATACTGTCTACTGTCGCAATTTCTGCATCCACGACGCGCATTTGTACGATTTTGATAGCAATTAGGTATGTTTTCAAAATTTATCGCCGCCATTGTCATTGTATTTTGTTTATTACCTATTTAGATAACAATCGTAATTGTTTCATAGTCTGCCCCCTTATTCACAAACACTCGATATGCTTCCGTATCGTATCGAACATTAATCATTGTTATCGTAGGAGTCTTCTCAATGCTGTTCACAATTAGTCCAAAACCCGAAAATTTTGTCAGTTTAAATCAAATAGACGCCCGCTATTCTTCCAACAGGTATTTGCTGTTGAGGGGAAGTCAAATCAGGTTATCGAAATGTCAGGTTTTCGATACGATAGCCTGTCGTATGTTTGTGAATCAGGGCTCTGGTCCGTATTTAATTGTTATTTAATTGAATCTATTGTTATTTAATGTTGCTATTTTGTCAGATGGTTGAAAGCTTTTGAATGGATCTGTAAAATTATTGGCTTTGTGTATTTATATGTCTTTATAATTTTAGGTTCCATATTTGCGTATCTATCGATTCAAAGCATTTTAACCTTCTTTCCATAATCGTGTATGGTGATTATCAAATCATAAGTTGCTTATTTAACGCGATACCGTGTTCGTCTGAATTTTACTCTTCACGCCAAGCTCTAACTTTTTTACAAAATGGGGTTCTTGTACTGCTCATAATTAACAAGACAAAACTGACTGATATTCAGCACAAATCTCAGTTGTTGTCGATATTAAATGTCAATACAATATTTCAAAACAAATGTGTAATCTAAAATTATCTCCAAAAATTCCAAATACCATTTTAAAAGCACGTGTCACGTCAAGATCTTGACAAATTCGTGGCATTCCTGAATGAACATTGTAGCTTTAAGAGTGATCCCGAATTTCTACCAAAAATACTTTAGGGGACTTTTGTCATTTAACCTGAAATTAAAGTGTCCAAAATCAATGTCTCTGTCGTCTTGTCAGACAGGAGAATGTAAATCATGTTCTGGATTTTTTCCCCAAATTTCGGGATATTTCTCTCTTTTTTGGTCGGTTTCATCTTTGGGGAGTATCTTGTCTACAGTTCTTTAAATAGTTGTTGAAAGGTGATGACTATTGACAAGCTAATTGAGTTCTAATTTTGTACTTAAAAGTGCGGTTTTATGTTGTGTGTAATTGGAGATTGTTTGTCATTCAGCTATTTGTTGTAGTTTAGATGTCGAGTAATTTAATTTAGAAGAAGAATCTAGTAAATATACAGCTAAATATTATTGTTTTGATCTTCCAAAACTAAACCCATCGACACATTATCTTTTTTTTTATCTTCATTTTTGTCAACATCTCATTATTTATACTCGTTTTGTTCTAAACTTACTGTTATAACATGAGTCTATTAATAAGCGTAATTAATAAGTAAAAATAATACCAGACGTCACCTAATTAAAACATCACAACTCATTACTAATTTTGAATAACACCGTCTCAATTATACAAAAATAATAGCAATAATTTATCAAACTAACTTTAAACACAGTTTCTATGACAAAGATTTTATTATTAACCCTCAAAATAGTACAAAAGAATTAATCTCGAAAATCTTCACAATTTAAAATGAATATTAATTGGGTGGGGACGAAACCCCTAAAGACGTTAGGGGAGAAGAGGGTGAAGGAACCAATGCTTAGCTGCAGGCATAAGGTAATTAATAATGGCATTATCGAAGGTTTAGTTACACTTGTATTCGTTTCTCTGCTTACAAAGATCAGAAAAGTACATCATTTTACAGATTCAGGTAAAGACTTTTTTTTAAATATTGTGGCGCGTAGGTAGCTAAATACTTGCCAATATACAATCTTACTTCAAGTACCTAAAGCTCCATTTACTCGATGCAAGAAGTGTCTTGTCTGTTGAATACAATAAAATTGAAAAAACAAAAACTTTTGTGTGTTTTTGTATTGTGTGTTTTTTTTTTTTGTTTTGTGTATTTTCTAGTGAGGCTTCAACTTAAATATGGTATGCCACCGGCAAGTAAATCACACCATGTAAATCAGTCTTGAAAGAGATGTAGGTACTAGCAAATCCTGCAATATATTTAATTGTATAAGAACTTCGCTTCTCATACCAACCGATGCTATGTATGAGCCTACCTACTATGTGATCTATCTTATAAGACGAAGGAGACTAGTCTTGAGGCTAGTGCTATTTGAATATTGTAATGTTTTTCCTGAACAATAGTTGTTTTGATTATTATTATTCAAAACCTAAATGAAGGGGTAAGTGGACAAAGGTGTTAACTAACAAAAAATTCAAATTGAGATATGAGCGTTAGAAAATTTTAAATCTTAAAATCAAGGTAGTTATACATTTTAAATGTTTTATCTAAACCTGAAGTGTCAATACTTTTAGTAAGATATGAATTAAAATTAGATATTTTGAGCCCACCAGTCGATTTATCGTCACTTAAAACCTATGTTCATGCAAGAAACTCGATTTTTTCAGTTTTGTCAGATAACACCTTTGTCCACTTACCCCTCCAATTTGAATCAAGAGAACACCACCACCAGACACGCGAACCACCAACTAAGACAAAAATCCGGCAAGCCAATAATAACCAACAATTGGCTCTGCCACCCTACTCCGAGTAAAATAGAAAGTCAAAGGACAAAACACTACTTAAGTCCGACACCCGACATTTAGATTAATGTTCCTCTTTTTGCCCTGTTTTTTTTTCCTACTTTTTTTTTAGTTTTGACAAAAGACTCCTTGGTGTTGCCAGACAGTTAATAAATATCTGTGTAATTATACTCTGTAGTATTTTGTTGAAAGCTCATTTGAGGGTTTTCTGTCGATTTATTGGTGTGATTCTTTTACATTGAAGATTGATTGGTTTTAAATTCTTGTCTTTGGGGGACAGTAATTAGGAGTAGTAAAAACAGGAGTTCAGGGATAGAGATTGTTTTTTATCAAGTTTATATTATGTTAGAGGACTTGACGGAAGATAGTTAATTTACTTTAATAGGTTAATAGATTTTTTAATAGGTTAATTTACTTTATATGAATTTGTTAAAATGAGTACCTAAATGAAAACATTATTTTTGCAGCATTCAATTGCTTGCTACTGCTTTCAAAACGATGAAAGAAAACATCGTGAGGAAACCTGCATGTTCTAGAACCAAAAATACCAAGACATGTGACATCTACCAACCCGCACTGGGCTCGTATGGTGGATTACGGCCCACTCTCTCTCACCGAGAGAAGGCCTGTGTCCCAACAGTGGGAAAAATACAGACTGATTATGCTACATTAACCATTGAATATTAGATATAATCACATCTGGAACAAAACTACCTAATGACTAACTTCTAAAAGTTATTCAAAACCCACCTCTCTTAATAAACCCATAAAATTTGATAGCAACATTACAAGCATTAAGTCTAGTTATTAACGGAATTAATGAGCTCTTAAAAGAAGTTTCAAGTTAGCTTATATTCCCAGGCTTTGGTTGATAGTCTGAAGCACCGATTCCACAAAGTTAACTCCATATAGATGACAATTTACCATCTTCGGTCATAACATAAAATGTAACGGTTGAACTTGAGTTGAGTGCGGATAGGAACTCAATGGGAAAGGATTTGAAAGAAGGGTATTTTTATAGGTAATTTTTGGGTGGAAGTGATCTTGAGGTATTTGAGGAAGGTGGTGATACTTTTGAAGTTACTAAGTAATACTTTATTAAGGAAATAAGCTTTGTGTTAAAGGACGATAATAATTGACGACTTTTAGAACATAGATTTTGTTTGCCATCACTCACTGACATATCGGATATACATTAAAATTAAAACCGAGTAGGTACATCCCTAGGACAGTCGAACACATCTGAAGCAGTGTCGATCACGGTTACAGTAGCGCGAGTTCAATAGTTTTTTCCCATTTCAAAAAATGCCCATTACGCCTAAAGAAGTTTTCATTTCAAAAAGTCATTAAATAAGTATGTGTAGCTCACGAAGTTATCCACATTGTAAATACTGCAAAATTATTATGGAACTATTTGCACACGAGTGAAACTGAAAAGGTAAAATCTCAAGGAAATTTTGTAATGATGAGAAAAAAAAGTTTTTAAACAATAATAAAAAAGACCAAGAAAAAACCCTTGAAAAAAGCCAAAGCCTGACAACTAGTCTTACCAAGGGGTATCGTATTACCCAATAACTGGATTGTGGAGGTCAGATAGGCAGTTGCTCCATGTAAAATACTGGTATTCAGCTGCATCCAGTTGGACTGGAAGCCGACCCCAATATACGGTAGTTGGGAAAAGGCTAGGCAGATAATGATAATGATGAATAGAAAAAGAACAAATCTAAACGACTAAAACTCTGAGTCACTTATTAATTTTATCAATGACCATCTAAACTTATTAGCAGACAATGTAAACGAATCCAAATTTGCGAACACAATGTTGAAATTATTAGCCTCTCGCAGCGTCCCGCGGTTTCACCCACATAAGTCTCGATCCCATGGGAATATCGGGATAAAAAGTGTCCTATGTCCTTTCCCGGGACTCAAACTATCTCTATACCAAATTTCATCTAGATCGGTTCAGCGGGAGGTAACAGACAGACACACTTTCGCATTTATAATAGTAGTATGGATACGACGACACTGTGTCCGTGGAGCACCGACCGTTCGCGACACGTTATTTCACCATATTACCAGCTACAAGGATTACTGATTAAAAAGCTAACGGTTCCTTTACTCATATTACTTTATTTATCTTTATACGCTCTTTAAAGTATTAAGCATTATCTAAAGTGAGCAGTAACTTAGACACAACAGCTTACTTTGTATCAGCCAAGCTGTTCCGTGCAATGAGGTGGAATGCAGTGTTTATTAATATCTTCATAGCATCTTGAGAAGGTCGTATGTTGTAGCGTATATTCCATTATGAGAGAAATTGTGTGAGGTTAGGTGATACTATAGGGCATTGGATTATGGTTTAAATTTCAACAAAAGAATATGTAACTTAGGTTCTAAGGAATAATTTTTTTTTTAAATCCGTTGTTGAATATAGGGCACACAGATGGTCTTAAAAATAAAGGATCACAGACAAAAAATTAACCCGTGCGCAAAGAGGACAAAAAAATTAACCCGTGCGCAAACAGGACAAAAAATTAACCGGTGCCCAAATTGTAACCATGATTTCAGCATAATTTCATTCTAGACGTAGCGAAAAAACTTTTCGTCAGATATTAAAAAAAATATCAGTCATTCCATACCTATAATTTGTCCGCGTACTTAGGTATTGCACTTTTCTATAAAAGCTAATTATTTTTTTGGTAACTTTAGAAAAAATTCTACTCTATGGGTCTAAAATTATATCCTAAATTTACTGTTATAGTTTGCGCATTGCTTAAAAAAAAAACAGAATATTTGCTAACACCACCAATCCGTTATTTACTTGTGTCTAAGAACTTTTTAAGCAATCTTAATAAGTTTTTAAGTTAATAACTTGTTTTTGAAAGAACCAAATCATCTGCCTAACCTTTTCAGAACCATGTTGGGATCGGCTTCCAGTCTAACCAGATGGAGCTGAATACCAGCATTTTACATGGAGCCATTGCCTATCTGACCTCCACAACTTATTTCTGGGTACCCCTTCGTAAGACTGGTTGTCAGATTTTCGGGCCGTAATGACTGTCAAAGATCCACAAATGACAGCCGGGACCAACGGAGGCACGGAGGGGTCTTGGTATGTAAAACCCATCCACGGACCAACCGCGGCAAGTGTAGCTTAACCTGATCGATCGACCCGTGCGGCTGTTATTACTTAGCCACAAGCTCCAAGAAACAAATAATAACTCATAAACCATTTGTAAACCACGTTCCTATTTATTTTCTAATGCAACATGATTATTCGACTTTGTATTAAATAACTTACAACTATTAACAATACATTAACTCCTTGAACTCACATAACTTATCAAAACAAAACAATTGCTACTCACAATTCGATCCCAATCAAAATAAAAACACACACTTCAAAATTTTTGGGCTACCAAAACATTCCCACAGTACAAAAATAAATTAAAGTTATAACAAGTATAAAACACTATTAATGCTCTAAGGGCTGTTCGTAATGCGTAAGAGCATACAAGACGACCACTTATCAAACGTCGAGTGGCTAGAAAAGTTCCCATAATGCCAAAAATAGATGAATGCTTGTATGAATTAATGTATTTATTGTCCAATATGGCGATGCCCAAAGAAAGACTTATGAATATGTACGTAAACGTACGTCAGCTGAATTTGTATGTGACGCGACTGTTTAATTGGTTACCTACTCAAACAAGCTTAGATATCTTTTAGCGAAGACCGCCCATTGTAACAACTTATAAAGCTTTCAAAGTTTCTAATTGTTGATGTGAAAACTTCTTTAGGCGCGTCGGGCATTTTTGAGGTCGGAAAAATCCATTGAATTCGCGCCACTGTTACCGTAACCGACACCGCTTCGGATGTGTTCGGCTGTCCTCGGGATGTACTCGGTTTTAATGTATATCCGATATGTCAGTGAGTAATAATAATAATAAAATTATAAAAATATTTATTTCATAAAACAAGAAACACATTGCGCTGTATACATTGTAGATTATAAATAGATTTTACAATGAGTGATGGCAAAGTATTCTGTTTGTGTTTTGTTTTCACTTCTGTCGGCACTCCCGGAGTGCCACTGTTTGTTTCTTATTTCTTTGGTGTACAATATCCTCTATCAGGCCATCTACAAGTAACTTGTCATCATCATCATTATTACATTTTTTTTTCGCGGTGGAAATCCTCATGGACTTCCTCTATTGTGGGGGTGACAGGGGCATGCCGGACTCTTACCGGCTAAAACCACCGCGGTGTTCCACCTCTACCTGTGGCCGGAGGTGCGGGCTTCGCATAAGCATTCACCGCTTCCATCATTATTATATGTGCCTATCGATGGTGGCCCAGACTTACAAGACGTCGAGGTCATGAGTTCGAACCCAGGCAGGCGTCCGCCCCTAAGACGACCCACTGACCGCGCTATACATTGTAAAAATAATTTCATCACCACTGCTCTCATAACGGTGAACGAAAGTAATGTAGATGTTTTATACAGAATAAGAAGGCTAGGGAGAAGTAGTAACCCAATGGAAACGGTCGCGACTTACTAGTTGTAGGTCGTAGGTTTGAACCCAGACAGGCGCTTTAATTTGTGTAAATCATTTCATCACCACTGCTCTCAAAACAGTGAACGAAAACATCGTGAGGAGACTATGTCTTAGAACCAAAAAAGTCGAAGACATGTGACATCTACTAACCCGCACTGGGCCCGCGTGGTAGATTACCACCCCACTCCTTCTGGAAGAGAGGAGGCCTGTGTCCCAGCAGTGGGAACATTAAGCCTGATTATGCAAAGCCCTTTGCAAGCAACAGGTATTACTTTAAAAACGAAGGCATAATCACGTTTTTAATCTTTGATAAATGAATTGGTCAACCTTGAACCTGGATTATACTTGACTGCAACGCCACAGCAATTTTTTGAAGTGAAAACTTCTTTAGCGGCGTTGAACACTTTTTGTAATGGGTAAAAAATGTTAAACTCGCGTCAGGGCATCGCGTCAGGACACGTGACCGTCAGGAGAGATTCCCCCCCCATCTCTTTCTACGGCGGCGCCAACCGAAGTGAACCAAGTGAGACACGATAATGGATGGATGGATGGTGATTGTGATGGTGATGGCGATGGCGATGGTGATGGCGATGACGATGGTGATGGCGATGGTGATGGCGATGGTGATGGCGATGGTGAAGGCGATGGTGATGGCGATGGCGATGGTGATGTGATGTGATGTGATGGTGATGGTGGACGCGGACGCGGACGCGGACGCGGACGTGGATGGACAGCTGATGGCTCGACCGTCTGTGTAGTAGCCACACTGCTGTGTATTCGTAAAATTCGTGTATATAAAGTGTTTCAAAAAATGGAAATTGAACAAAGTGCATCGATTAATGAAAAAAGTGACGCAGAAATAGTGAAAAAAACTTATATTAATTCAATTAATAATTGATTTATTTCAACGTTAATATTCAAGTTTTCACTTCTGCCGGCACTCCCGGAGTGCAACCCGTCTTTTTATTTGATGCTGCTGATCAGTCTCTTGACGTATGTAAGCACAAGTATGTTATCCGTCAGTTACGTTTCAAGGCACCCAAGAATAAACAAAAGATTGTCGTTACCAGAAACAACATGGTTTTATTAATCATTGATTTATGAAATTTCTACAAAATGAATAATCGTGCAGAAACTTCAAAGTTGACAGCAAAACAAATTAGTGATTAATAATATGTTTAGTTGACGCCAAGCGCCGTGGTTGCAATGTCAGTTCACTTCAAGCTCATTACTGAACGCGTGACTTGTTACTTCAGCCATTATAATGGAAAATATTTAGATCTATGTAAGGACAGTCGAGATTGCAATATTAATTTCGATATTAATTACCAGGAGCTCATAAGCTCATATGCTTCTGCGGGCTAATTGTATTCACTATCAGTATCAATAGGGTTCATTTTGACAGTTCAAAAACATACATTGCGTTGTTTAAGTTGTTCAGTAGACACATTTTGATTTAGATGAATAGTGTGTCCTCATCATTGGCAGCCTCTACAGCTGGCTTTAGCCTTTTGTGCCATGCTTCCCTGGTCTGTGATAGTCACACCCATGATCTTCTAAATGTCATGTTTTATTGATTTAATTGTTATTCTTTATAAGTGATGGAACTGTCCGATGGTCTATATTACTATCAGCACGCCTAGCATGACCACCACAGAAGAATAGACTTATGAAAGATTTCTTTAAATATCTGTCAACTATCTATCATTTTGTTTATTCTTTCGTCGACACAACCCGTTTCTTTGGTGGTCATGCTACGCGCGCTGCTGTCAAGCGAAATCTATTTGAAGTTTCATTGAGAAACGTGATCTATGCCTTTGATGAATTACCTGCTTTGTATAGTACTTTCCAGGATAAACTACTTTTTAATTCTACCTACTTCTTTAATGTGGGTATCTAAGCCGACGAAGGTATAAAAGTAGTGAGAATGATTTTCAATTATTTTTATTTTTTTATTTATTACTATTCATTGATGTCCCACTGCTGAGCAAGAGCCTTCCTACTCCTTTTTCACCTCTCTCTGTCCACAGCTGGACCTGGACCAATCGTTATTGAACGTGTCATTAATTTGATTCTGTTAGCGTCATATTTTGTTCTTCTTGTAATCTTGTATAAACGCATTAAAGCCACGAAGAACTCAAATGAGGTGCCAATCGTTATTTTAAAACTGTATTAAAAATAAATTTCCCGAAGCTCAGCTAAGCTGGTGGCAAAGATACCTCATTATAACGGCTCAGGGGCTTAGAGGAAATCCCTCGCATACATCTAAAAAATCACCCTGTAAAACATTATAATGAGTTTTATAATCCCTGTTACGGGATTCGGCGATTTATTCCTTATTTATCTTATGTTTCTTTCTATGAAGATACGGATTAGAGACAATGGTATAATACCACATTGATTGATTCAATGTTTATCGATATTAACAGGTTTATTAGTATATATGAGTACTTTTTGATATTGCGTATTTTTTTTTTGTCTTCAATTAAGTTTTATTATAATTATTTATATATGTACACACAAACTAATATATATATATACTATATACAAATAAAAATAAAAAAAGACGAGCTCATTGGGCATCAAAAAATTCGTCCGCATCGCTGTCAATGGGATAAGTGCCCAAAAGGCTGGCAGCATTGCCACGTTGGATGGCAATGCTTATTCTTTGGGCTAAAAATAGGCCAGCCCTTTGGTCACGCGAAGAGTAAACCAAACGCTTGGCGATATCTCGAAATATTCGATGAGCACTCGGACCCCAAGGCCCTAGAGTTTCAACCCCAAACGGCTCAAACATATATCCTCATGTTTTAATAGTTATTCTGCTATTCGGGGCGAAGACAAATCCAACAAACCAAAGATCATAAAAATCGGTCCCGTGGTTCTTGAGTTATAAAATATGGTGTAACTAACCCGACTTTCTTTTATATAAATAGATTATGTAGTTATATATTATGATATCCTAGATAAAGAAAGAGGAGAAGAGGACCATTTCAAAGATGGGAAGACGACTTTAAAACTATTGCGAGAAGAGAAATCTCAGGATCGTGAGCTATAAAAAAGGTTGGGGGAGGCCTATGCTAAAGAGAAATATACCTACTAATTTATAATTTAAATCAAACTCAAAGCATTTATTTCAATTAAACCAATTACAGGCACTTTTGAATTGTCAAGGGGTCGTCAGTCAGAAAGATGAAGCTTATTGCCCATTCCAAAGCGTAGGTACCTATGGAGAAGAACGGGCAAGAAACTCCATGGACACTCTTTTAAATCAAAATAATATGACTACAAAGTCTTGCTCATTGCTTACATCATTCATGTTAAAAATTATACATGTGAGAACGATGCAGAACGTTAAAAGCGTCCATAATGAAAAGACGAGAAAAAAAAAGCAATTCAAATATTAAATTAAAATAAGCCATGTCAGCAAAGAGATGACCAGTCCCTACTGACGGTGCCCGTTCACGAACATGACGCTTGTATTAGCACCATTCAGCTCAACCATTTTGAAGGGAGCTAAATGATCCAACACATGCGCCACCATCAGCGAGACAAATAAATTGTAAAACTTGTTTCAATATTTCTAATAAAAGCTATTTGAAATTGAAGATGTCCAACATTTTGTATCCAAAAACAATAAACAAACAGCAACGACTCCAGACTACCAGGAAATCATAACAACTTTGGAAACAAAAAAGATCTCAATTACAACTAAACCTGTCATTTTGTAAATGATGACACGGCTGTCTCTTTCTCTCCTACTGAAATTGGAGTTGTAGAAAGAGAGGGAACGCGGTAGAGACACTAGGGCAATAATTTTCCTGCACTCATCATGGTAATTGGTGAGTTCGTATGTTTTTACTATATGTTTATCGATGACTTTTCTATTTCAGTACAAGACAGGTTTTAGTGATGGTAGTACAGACGCCAGCACATCAAGCTACGACAATCTGTCAAATTTCTTTAATAGATTTTCAACTTTATGGCCAAAGCATAAGGTTCTAAGTTGATTGGGAAAATTTGACAGTTTCGGGTAGCTTGATGTGCTGGCGTCTGTGTCTACTAAATACCAGCTGGACGAATACAGGGCTTTACAGGTGAACAGAGTAGAGGCCTATGGCAGGATAAATAATATAAAAATTCAACTTAAAAGGAACTTCTCTACGCGCGGAAATTATCAACGAATTTTTATAGACATAAATAAATCCAGTAATTTTTGTGCCGTAGGCTTCTACTCCGTTCACCTTTTATACCCTGTTTAAAATGTTCCAGTATACAGGGTGAAATTTTAATCACCGTTTTCCTCTTAAAGGGTAATTGTACTCATCATTAGGAACAACTTTTACTATGGGACCAAACATGAAATTGCGAAAAAAAATTAGCTGTGCCCTAACTTTTGACGAGTAAAAGCGAACATAAATGTATGGAACAGCTGATTTTTTTTTTTCATGACTTCGGGTTTGGTCCCATAGTAAAAGTTGTTCATAATGATGAGTACAATGACCCCTTAAGAAGAAAACGGTGATTAAAATTTCACCCTTTATATTTTAAATATTCATAATCATTACGAATTGCTCTATAATAATGCTCTAAATAATTACATTTACTATGCTGCATGTGTTTACCGTATAATATCGATATCATCCACAACACTATTCCGCAGGCTCGCTGGCTAGTGATTCGTCATTTGCATTGGACACACCAGTCGTACGCCGAGCACCGTAGAATTATACCGGGAATCAAGATTAACTGACTGTGAAGGTAAAAAGGAAAATTATGAGTTCATAATTCTTGCATGTTTATATGTCTTGGTTTGGTCATCTATCTAACTTATTACCAACTGTAATATAATTAATTTAGATTACATAAATGGACTCAACAATGTTCTAAAGATTGGCGGTCAGACACACTGAATTATAAATTTAAAACTTACTACTCATTAAATTATTTATTTGCAATAGATTCAAATCATGGTTTATTTGAAATTATTTTGTCAATAGCAATAACAATAAACTTTAGTGTAAAAGCCGCTGGTGCAAGGTTAGCTCAACTGCACGAAGCCAAAACAACTTTTGCTGTTCTAGAATTGAAGTGTCCCTCGATTTTCTAGTAACGTTATTGTCACTAGATTATTGTTGATATCAATTGCACCCTTGGCAAGCAGTGGTGGCCTAGTGGTAACGGCCGCGACTTACGTGTTTTAGGTCGTGAGTTCGAACCCTGACGGGCATTTTACGAGTACTTTGTGTAAATAATTTCATCACCACTGCTCTCAAAATAGTACCTAAAGGAAAGCATCGTGAGAAAACCGCCATGTCCTAGAACTAAACATTCGAAGACATGTGACATATACTAACCCGCACTGGGCCCTCGTGGTGGATTACATCCTACTCTCTCTTTAGAGGAGGCCTGTGTCCCAGTAGTGGGAACATTATAGGTTGATTATGCATATGCACCCTTAGCAGTTTCTAAAGATGAACAGATAGAATTTCCCGTTTTTTTTTTACTGCCTTGGTGGTCTTGTGGTTCGAAGCGCTACTAATTGCTGAACAGGAGGTCCTGGGATCGATTCCCAAGTCAAGTTATATCAATCAATAAATAGTCTTTATCGGTACAGTTTCAGCAGTTTTATAGGTTACAACAGTGTGCAAGATGTTGCAATTGTTATATTATACAGTACCAGCCTGGAGTCTGGATTTGTACCCGATTGATGGGCTTGCTCTGGCGAAATGTAGGTGTACCTACTGTAGGCAGGTGGGTAGATTTTCGTTATTTATCATCATTTAGAGGTGTTATTAACATTATATTATTTATAATACGGCACCGCACCACAACCGCGGCACGTGTCACATCCCAACATAATTATATTGTGTCAAACGAAATAACAAACGAATACCAATATACTATATTTTCAATGTAAGTGAATACATTGTAACAATCTACGCACTCAGGACCGAAGGACCAAAAAAAAATTTGTGTGATGAATGATGAAATGATGATAAATAACGAAAATCTACCCAGGTACAGATGCCAGCACATCAAGCTACCCGAAACTGTCAAATTTTCCCAATCAACTTTGAACCTTATAATTTAGCGATAAAGTTGAAAATCTATTAAAGAAATTTGACAGATTGTAGTAGCTTGATATGCTGGCGTCTGTACATCTCTGCCCAATCCTTCAAGGAAACAAGGCGTAGTGTTATGTTATTCAAGATGTTTCCGTTCAACCGTTGCTTGACCAGACTTGAACTTTATGTTTAAGATTGAGAAAAGGCAACATTTAAATAAGACAACAAACAAACTAGCAATACCAATAAATGTTACAAAGCTTATATAGAAACCGACAGTGCAAGGTTAGCGCGGCGCGACGTCGACGACGCCGACATTATCTAGCGATTAGCGAATAAGCTAACGTTGTGGTACTCAAAGTTTACTTATGAGATTATTTTATGACATTTACTGTGTCATACTTATAACTTATAAAAAAACAATATAATTATGTATATACATTACTAGCTTTACTATACACGAATATATATACATATAATTTAATAGATACATACAGTACCCGGCGATAAATATTGCACATCGACCTTTGGAAAGAGACAATCGGCTAATTTCGGCTTCGTAGAGCGTTATCTCTGTCGCACGAAATACAAACAGTCCGGTATCTATTAGGAGCTGTTAAAACAATTACGATTTGCTTCTTTTGATAATTCTTTTTATTCTTCTTATAAAATACACCAATTTTTCTATAAATGATGGCTTTAGGTTGGGGTAAAATAAAAAGGTTTCCCTCTTTTTCCTAAAGATGCCATAGTACAACTTTAAACTATTTAAATTTGGGGGTGTTAACAACTCTAAATATATATTTTGAACTGGACGCGACCGCACTCTATCGCACTTGAACAACGACTGACAAAACGTCACATAGGTAGTGTGCGACAGAGATAACGCTCTACGAAGCCGAAATTAGCCGATTGTCTCTTTCCAAAGGTCGATGTGCAATATTTATCGCCGGATACTATAATTTAAATCGGCAAAATATAAGGTCCCATTAAATTAGAACCATGTGTACCCTTTTTTTTTTTGCAAAAAACTGGCTGTATCCAGTTGGCGAAAACATAAAAGCGATTAATTTAAGTTTCACTAGGCGTAAAAATCTTGGCGTGTCCACATGACGAAATAATAAGTGATACTAATTTTGAATTTCACTAACTGGACACACGTGTGTCCAGTCTCTTGTGTCGAGTTGATGAAAAACCCAAAAATTTTGTACGCATTGCTGTCAGAGGGAAAGGTGCCCAAAAGGTTGGCAGCATTGCCACGTTGTATGCCAATAACATAAAATAAAACCAAAATAAAAAAATGCTACGAGTTATCAATATTTTCAAGAAAATTCTTCAATTTCTTTCCATTGAGCTTTTCCCTTCAATCCAGCCCAACATCTTAGGGTCTGCATCCACCACGTCGAACTTCCATAAACACACATCAACTTTCAGCACCGCAGTCACAAACAAACCATAAACAGATCCAGTATCTATCTGCACAGCAATCTATCGTAACACGAGAAACGTTCATTTTTCATTGTGTGTGTGTGCGCGTTTTTACGAATATGTGTGCGTTCGTCGCATGCGCTGCGCTGTGTGCAAATTGTTTTATGCATAAGTTTTGTGTTAGATTATTTTGTTTGGTTTTGAGTTTTGAACTATGTACATATTTGATTTATTGGTAGGTGTGTCGTTTAAAATTATAAAGTGGGAAGAGAATAAAAATTTGTATTTTTTTTTTAGTAGAAGTGAGTGTTTGAATAATAAGCCTTTAAAAACCATCTTCCTTTCAAAACTAAATAACAAAATTGATTTGCAATTATTTTTGATATCTTAAGATTTTTTCAATAACCAGCGGGGTAGTAATCTGTCAAGCTCCGCTAATGAGACACAATTGTTTTTCTTTTGTTTCGTCGCCGATCGGCGACGCGCGCCGCTTAACTTGACCGGGTAATTGCGTAACACACTAACAGTAACAGTAGGAATGACTTTCATTTTGACATTTCAACAACATTCATTGCGTTATTACGTTGTTGAGCGGGCATTTTTTTGGAACATATTCAGAAGTAGGTAATGAATTACTCGTAGCAAAAGGGATCCTTCAAAATCATTTGGATTGTGATTGATCGTGTATTACACAATTAGGGAGCTGAATATTAGGTTTAGGTGCATAGCCATGGCTTCAGATAAGACTTAGGATGACCATGATCGAACTAATTTTAAACGTCCCAATTTTTGAACGTTAAACTGATCGTCGCCACGCCTAATAATAAAGTTTTCCTTTAAATTTTTAATTAGCATTACAGAATGATAACGTACATGCCATAAAATCATCATTAATTACCATTTTATACCAAACATTATACACGCTTAAGGAAATTTTTATTACACATAAAACGCGACCCACCTGAACTCTATAAATCAATTTAAAACTATTAAAACCTGTGACAAACAAACATACAGTTTTACTCCAATCTATTTTCTTTACATTTTTACGCTCATCTTGTTTAAGCTTAGTGTACACTAACCACACCAGATGCGCAAGTTCCAAAAATTTTTATGACAGTGTAACACGTGCCTGTATTATTTTGTTTATAAATAAATATCGCGCGCGTCGCTCTAATGTAAACACACCCTTAGTTAGGGTGTTTTTTGGGTACCGTGTATTCTTAAAATCGTATCGTAATCGTTATTCGTAGAATGAAGAAAAAAGTATGGTCAGTGGCCTTTTATATTAAAGGTGAAGATTCAAAATATTGACTATTTTATTACTGACTAGCTGCGCCCCGCGGTTTCACCCGCGTAAATGTCGATCCCGTAGGAATATCGGGATAAAAAGTAGCCTATGTCCTTTTCCGGGACTCAAACTATCTCTATACCAAATTTCATCTAAATCGGTTCAGCGGTTTGAGCGTGAAGAAGTAACAAACATATAAACACACACACTCACAAACTTTCGCCTTTATAATATTAGTGTGATGTGATGTGATTGTGATGTGATTTTGCAATACTCTTGCTCATGAGGGTGTAGTAGATAGATCAATAGATATACTTATATTGTATTCCTTGAGCCGCTATGAGTATCAGTAGATTTACCAGAATAATTCTCAAAATATTTTTTTATTTTCTGTTAGCTTGTATTTCCTATTCCCAGGCAAAGGCCTATCTTTTTTATCGATTAGATAAAATATCATAAAATCTTGAAAAACCTTTAAAAAAAAAACATTATGTTCCTTTTTGGCACTGTAGGGTAAAAATGATTTCTAACTATCATCCGGAACCACCGTCTTCCTACCAAGTCCTGTTCTAAACGCGGTGGGGCGCACTTTGATGTTCAACTGTTTATATTTTTTTACAAAAAAAAAATGACTAGGTAGGGCACACATGAAAGGCTCTCGGTAGCTTGGGGATAAATATTTGAGCGTTGATATGTAGGGTGAAACAGCTGCTGAAGGTGGCTGGTCGAAAATGGATGGGTTTGAAGTCTTTGTTTAGGATTTTGACCTTGCGGTCCCAGAAGGTAGGTTTTCATAGCCTTGCCTCCGAGTTCTGTTATCCAGCCAAGGGTAACATGAGATTTTTTTAGACTGCAACCTCAAATCAGCCTATAATGTTCCCACTGCTGGGACACAGGCCTCCTCTCAGTGAGAGGGAGTGGGCCGTAATCCACCACGCGGGCCCAGTGCGGTTTGGCAGATGTCACATGTCTTCGAATTTTTGGTTCTAGGACATGCCGGTTTCCTCACGATAATTTTCTTCACCGTTTTGAGAGCAGTGGTGATAAAATTATTTACACAAAGTAGGTAAAGCGCCTGTCTGGATTCGAACCTACGACCTACAACTCGTAAGTCACGGCTGTTACCACTTGGCCACCACTGCCGGGATTTGTGTAGTCAGCATTTTTTGACAACTTTCGTGGATCTTTCGAGATGGCCATTCTTTCAGAGTTCTCTTGACCTAAATCGTAATTTAATCTGTCTAGCTCCGCTAATGAGACACAATTGATTTTCTATTATTTCGTTGCCAATCGGCGAACAGCGCCGCTTGACCGGTTAAACTGCAAAATCTATAGATATTATTTGATCTGTCTGAGTAAATGCGGTGGTTTTTTAAACTGCGCAACGGATTTCGATACGGTTTTCACCATTATTAAGACAATTTATTCTGGAAGGTTTATGTGTAGGTATTACAGACGCCAGCACATCAAGCTACTACAATCTGTAAAATTTCTTTAATAGATATTCAACTTTGTCGCAAAGGCATTAGGTTCAAGTTTGCTTGGGAAAATTTGACAGTTTCTGGTAGCTTGATGTGCTGGCGTCTGAACAAAACTGACAAACTTTTATTGCTTGAGTACGAGGCTTTTGGCTACTATTATGTGTGTATTTTATGTGATTTTTATGTAATTTGCGTTTTGTTTGTGCAAAATAAACAATTTTTCTTTATTTCTTTCTAGTAGAAAGAATTACCAGTCAACAAGATAGGTAGACAGCCTAACGATAGAGGGCTGCCCAAACGGCACTGTTCGGACTATCTATACTATCACACTAATATTATAAAGGCGAAAGTTTGTGAGTGTGTGTGTGCGTGTGTTTGGATGTTTGTTACTTCTTCACGCTCAAACGGCTGGACCAATTTTGATAAAAATTTGTATGAAGGTGGCTGACAGCCTTTTTATCCCGATATTCTCACGGGATCGACATTTACGCGGGTGAAACTGGCAGCCGCAGCTAGTCACACTAATATTATAAAGGAGAAAGTTTGTGAGTGTGTGTGTGTGTTTATATGTTTGTTACTTCTTCACGCCTAAACCACTGAACCGATTTAGACGAAATTTGGTATAGAGATAGTTTGAGTCTCGGAAAAGGACATAGGATAGTTTTTATCCCGATCCGATTATTCCTACGGGATCGACACTTATGCGGGTGAAACTGCGGGGCGCAGCTAGTCACACTAATATTATAAAGGCGAAAGTTTGTGAGTGTGTGTGTGTGTGTGTTTATATGTTGGTTACTTCTTCACGCTCAAACCGCTGAACCGATTTAGATGAAATTTGGTATAGAGATAGTTTGAGTCCCAGGAAAGGACATAGGCTACTTTTTATCCCGATATTCCCACGGGATCGACATTTACGCGGGTAAAACCGCGGGGCACAGCTAGTATATTATAAATGCGAGTGTGTCTGTCTGTTACCTCTTCACTCTTAAACCGTTGAACCGATTTAGATGAAATTTGGTGTAGAGATAGTTTGAGTCCCGGGAAAGGACATAGGATAGTTTTCATCCCGTTATTCCCACGGGAAACTCATTCGGGTGAAACCGCGGGTCGCTGCTAGTTTAAAATATAATCACTCGTTGAAGCTCGATTAAACTTACCAATAACCGCACTATGTCACAAAACTTTAATTAGAAACACCTAAAATGGATCTGGTCAACGTCGGAGTTGACAACTACAATTTAGAGCAGTATTATCTACTGTAACAACTAATGAACTTGTCCCAAAACAGATTAAAAACATTGGCCATGCTGGCCCATGGTGTAAACGAGTGAATGTTGCAAGAGTCAAGTGGCAGGAATTAACAATTTAATGGTAAGCGTAGGCGATGTACTAACTTGTCCTTAATTATTGTGCAATACGAAAATCTGATAGTTTGTCTTGGTTGAAGAATGATGGCGAGTGGTGTCCTTCAAGGCAGTGCGGGGTTTTGTAATCCTTCGAAACAATGTAAATGGACAGCGTTTTGCATCAAAAGTAAGAAGTCTTTATACAACACTCTAAACACACTATCAATCTAAATCATTTTGAAGCATATTGAAACTTAATCCATTGCTTCATATTAAAAAAAAAACCGAGTGTGCTTATGACCACACGACTGAAGTGAAACTTCAAACGTATTTGGCTATGAGAGGAAGAGAGAAAGAAAATGTGCGCGCGCACTGCTTTCTCTTGCTTATATCCCCCACTCAACTCCCGTTCGCCTCGCCCGATCACACTTTTCGTAACGCTTACGCCACGCGTTCGCCAGTTTACTCCCCATACAAGCGTGCGGAACGAAGTTTCACATCAAACATTTGTCTGCTCAACAACGTAAATAACGCAATGAATGTTGTTGAATTGTCAACATTGGAACCATTGCAACTGTTAGTGTATTACGCCGCAGAAATATTCTTAGAATATTGGTGGCTCAAACGAGCAATTTTTTGTCGAAAACCCCGATGTTGGATAAAATTTAGGCACACAAGGTATTAAAGAGAAAAATATGAAGAGTAGATGGTCTTCATAACGTCATCACTTTTAATCAGAAACTCAAGAATTATGAAAACGACACATAAGAAGCTGAACAACCTAAAGGTACTATTTGGAACCGAGCTGCGAACTGCAACTACCGACAGCACGTGCAGCGACTGCATGCAACCGGCTGGTTATCAGCCGTTACCTTAGCCATGGTTACCAGCCGCTGCACGTGCTGTCGGCAGTTGCAGTTGGCAGCTCGGTTCCAAATAGTACTCTAAGGTCCCACCAGCGGGGTAATTGCGTAAGACACTATCAGTAGCAATAGCCATTTTGACAGTTCAATAATATTAATTGCGGTAGGTACACTTATATGTTGTTGAGCACTCAATTTTTTCAAACATAATATTATGAAGGAATGGATTAGCAAAATCCTTCGAAATGATTTAGATTGAGTTTGGTAGTGTGTTACGCAATTAGCGTGCAGGATTGCCAGATATGACAATTTAACCGATGGAAATCTATTTAAAGATTAACTTTCCCTCTTCCCTCAAAAACATAAACACCGATTACTTCAAACTCATCTTCGTTCAAACAAATCCCAATTTAGCAGGTATACAGTTGTGAAAGTGTTGGCATATCACGATAACGTATGACGATGGAGCCTCAGCTAGGTTCGTCACGACACCTATGACATTTGATCGAGCTTGTCGGGACCTGGATTGGAGGTTACAATGCTTTAATTGTGTGAATCTTCATGCTCTTTCGGCAAGGGATCTAGCCTCCTAGAACAGTCATTTAAAGCCTGAATCAAGTTCATATGAGGGTGACAATCAAATCAACAGGCGCGGGCACCGCTAGAGTAGTGCGCACCGCTCGTACGCCGCTCCCCGCGTCGCGCCGCGCCCGCTGACTTCGTGTCCGTAGCCATACGCAGATCTCGCTGGTATGAGTTTATATCGAGGTAAGCATATTAGATTATTAGCCAATCTGCAAGGTAGTAATGGGACTGCTTAGGGTGCTCTAGACGTCGACCTGTGGAGTCTAAATGCAGTGCTACAGATAGGTACTTAAATACAAAGTAAGCAAATTGGATACTTCAGCTACTTTGTTTCTGGAGGTCAGATGGCAGTTTACTGTCCGTGAGCACCAATACAAAGCCATGTTTTTAAAGCTCAGAGAAACACAGGTTAAAACTACAATCATGACGAAATATTAAGTACCTATAGTAAATTAAGATAGCAGATTTAAACCAAAATTGTTCTATTTCTATTGAAGGCATAAAGAAGGATTCAAGAATGAAAAGGATGAGGAGATAAGTAACACAGAGATATAATGACTAACCAAGCAATCGGAATCGGTTTTATTTTGACAGTTCAACAACATTCATTGCGTTATTTACGTGTTGAGAAGAAATTTTTTTCGAAGCAATGGATTAGCAATTTGCTTCAAAATTATTCAGATTCCGATTGATAATGTATTACGCAATTAGGGTGCTGGTCAGAAAGCCAATTCTCGTAATTTAAAACGTTCAAAATCTAGTCGCAGTCTCATCTCGGCGACAAACAAACGTCAAAAACTTGTCAAAAATGTAGGGAAATTAGAGGTATTTTTGACAGATTGAGACTGAGATCAGACTGTGAACGTTCTTAAAATCACGAGAATTGCCCCTCTGTTTTTTCGTCAATCACTACAACACTGCCCAAGCCTTCGGGGATTTTTAGCGTGATATTATGTTATATTGTTCAGCAAACACTAACACTAACCTTGCACAGACACCAGCACATCAAGCTACCCGAAACTGTCAAATCCCAAACAACTTTGAACCATATGTTTTAGGATAAAGTTGGAAATCTATAGTCAATTATGACTGTCTTTATTCTTTCCAGGTTTTTTTTAACTCATTTTCTTCCACCTTTCCTTGTGCTGAGCCTTCTCCGTTCAATATTTTTCTACCAATTCTTTTTTTTTTTACTAATTCCTGGAATGTTTTTATTAAATTCAGTTTTGTCTCAAGCAATTTATTGTTGAACAAATTTTAATGACTAGTTCATTTGTTACTGTGCTGTCATTGGTTAAATCACAATTAAATTCTGCAATAACTATTTCACTGTTATCATTATCACCATTATCAAATGGATCTGTACCTAATTAAATTATAAAAGACATTTTTATTTGGAAAGACATTTGACAGATTGTCGTAGCATGATGTGCTGGCGTCTGTGCCTATATGCAAAATATCGTAAACAAACCAGCCCAGCTCCTTTACATCACAAAGCCATACCCTTGAACTAACAAACCAACCCAGCTATCAATCAGACAGGCCAGTCGCCGGCCAGTCTACACTTCTACCTAGAATTCTAGTATTTTCCTAGAGGCAACAAAAACATAATCTAATCGAAGAGCTATTAGACACAGGTGTGCAATATTATCTGGCGGTATACGTGCCAAGGGCTTGCAAAGGACATAGTGGAAATTAGTTTTGTTAGTCATTTGTGTTTGAGGCTTGTGATTGTTGGAGGCTGTAGGGTCATGGTAAATGGATTATGGTGGGGTGTGCAGCGTAGATTTTGTAATAGAAAACATATTGCTGCGTTATCATCACCATATTTTATTTTTTCCTACAATAATGGGTTACAAGATATCTATGTACAGACGCCAGCACATCAAGCTACTACATCTGTCAAATTTCTTTAATAGATTTTCAACTTTATTACTAAAGAATAAGGTTTAAAGTTGATTGGGAAAATTTGACAGTTTCGGGTATCTTGAAGTGAGGTCTGTACGTATCAAAATTGTGTTCAACGGCACAAAACTATAATTACACATTAATTATTGCTACGAGGGAGGTGCTTGGGGGAGGCCTATGTCCAGCAGTGGACGTCTTTAGACTGAAATGATGACTGTCTTTATTATTTCCAGCACCCTAATTGCATAACACACTCTCAATCGGAATCTGAATAATTTTGAAGCAAATTGCTAATCCATTGCTTCATAAGTTCGAAAAATTTGTCTGCTCAACACGTAAATGGCGCAATGAATGTTGTTGAACTGTCAAAATGAAACCGATTCCGATTGCCCCGCTCGTCTTTTTTTGCCTTCTTCGTCCAATATTTTTCTTCCAATTCTTTATTTTAACCAATTCCTGAAACGTTTTTATTAAATTTAGTTTTGTCAAAAGCAATGTATTGTTAAACAAATTTTAATGACTAGTTCATTTGTCACTGTGTTGTCATTGGTTAAATGACAATTAAATTCTGCAATAACTATTTCTCTGTCATCATTATCACCATTATGAGATGGATTTGTAATTAAATTTTATAAAAGACATTTTCCTTTTAATTAATTTTGTTGTGTTCTCTTGCGACTTCGTCGGCATGAAATGTCTTGTTCCCAGACCCCGACCCTGTCGTATCACATCGCTCGTCTGCGCTATTAATTTTTTTTTTTACTTAGCATTCTCTCTGCCTTTTTTTATTTTTGCTAGGCTGCAAAGGCTCGTAGCTAAAAGTTAAATAGCCTTCCTCGAGGTTTGGGCTATCAAAACAAACATTTTTTTTTAAATCCGACTGGCAGTTCTAGAGATTAGTACGATCAAACAAACAAACAAAGTCTTCAGCTAAATCCTACTAATATTATAAACGCGAATGTTTGTGAGGATGAATGGATGGATGTTTGTTACTCTTTCACGCAAAAACTACTGAACGGATTCGGATGAAATTTGGCACACGCCAGGATTAACACAGGCTACTTTTTATCCCTATATCCCCACGGGATCGAGACTTATGTACCCATGCAAAATATTGTTAAACATTTTAAAAGAGTAACGGTGGAGTTTCTTGCCCATTCTTCTCCATACGAAAACTACCTTTTGGAAGGGGCGACTAGAATCAATTCTACTTTAAGGTAATTTTTGACGTTCAAAAGTGCCTTTTATGTGCCTATTTGAAATAAACGCTTTGACTTTGACTTTATGCGGGTGAAACCGCGGGGCACTGCTACTTATAAATAAATTAATAATAAATTAGATCAAATTAGAAAGGATTGCATTGCATTATTAAATTAGTGACCTTTTCTGCCAAAGTTTTCTTTATGAAAATGAATATCAACAATATTATTATTTTTAAATCCAAGTCCCTTCTACTTCAGTTAAACAGTAAAGTATTTTCAGATCATATTAAAACGTTATCTCAAGTTTATAATTACGTCTCGTACAGTCAAGCCGACGCCTCTTGGTGTCAGGTTGCAACTCAAAGAGGCCGTCTGTTGTACCAGCAACAAGTTTGTGGTGGAAGTTAAAAGAAGTTGTTGTAAAAAAATACATGAAAAAAAAAGTGGCACTCCGGGAGTGCCGACTGAAGTGAAAACAAAACACAAACAGAATACTTCACCATCACTCACTGACATATCGGATATACATTAAAACCGAAGTGGTGTCGCTTACGGTAACAGTGGCGCGAATTCAATTTATTTTTCCATCTCAAAAAAATCCCAAGGACAGCCGAACACATCCGAAGTGGTGTCGCTTACGGTAACAGTGGCGCGAATTCGATGTTTTTTTTTTTTTCAAAAAATGCCTACATGCCTTTGCCAAGTTTTTACTTCAAAAAAACATCGGAAGTAAAACAAGGCATTTGTTGGGGAGCGAATCAAATGTTGATAAAAGAGGAAAATTTTCGTCATCTGCCTAGCCTATTCCCAACTATGTCGTAATGTAACTATGTCGTAGTGTGTAATTACACAATGCTTTGTCTTCTTCTTTCGAAAGTAAAATTACTGACGACTGAAAGAGAGAAATCGTTATGTAACTATTCATCTGATATAATACGTTTATTAGTAAGGGGGTAAGGTTGGAACTCGTTTTGTAATAAGACGGATATGTTTGGCCTTTTCCCAACTATGTTAGGGTCAGCTTCCAGTCTAACCGGATGCAGCTGAATACCAGTATTTTACATGAAACGACTGCCTATGTGACCTCCACAACCCAATTACTGGGTAATACGATACCCCTTGGTAAAACTGGTAGTCAGACTTTCGGGCTTCTGACTTCCCCTAACGACTGTCAAAGATCCACGAATGACAGCCGGGACCAACGGGCTCAACATGCTTTCCGAGGCACGGAGGGGTCTTGGTATGTAAAGATGGTCACCCATCCACAGACCAACCGTGGCAAGGGTAGCTTAACCTCACCGATCGACCTGTGCGGCTGTTATTATTTAGCCACGAGCCCTAAAAGAGGAAATTCTTACCTATGAATATATTTCTGGAAGTCTGGGATCTCAGCGGGGTAATTGCGGAACCCGCTCACTATGTTTAATTTTGATATTTCAACAACATTCATTGCGTTATTTACGTTGTTGAGCAGATTCATTTATCAAACATCCCACACCTACGGAGCGCAAACATGGTCTCTTACAAAGCGTCAAAAGTCCGCACGTTGAGTCTGCCAACGGGCTATGGAACGATGTATACTAGGTGTCAAACTCACTGACCGCATTAAGAACTCTATACTTCGTTCCAAAACACAAATAGCGGACGCTGGCCGCACAGCTGCTGGATTAAAGTTTAACTGGGCTGGCCATATCTGTCGCATGTCGGAGAAGCAATATGCAAAAGCCACCACTCAGTGGATCCCCAATGGCAGGAGACGACTGAGCGGCAGGCCCAGAAAGAGATGGTGGGATGAGCTGGACTCCTTCTTAAAGGATTGACCCACAATCGCAGTAGACCGGGAAAAGTGGAAAGAGGGAAGGGAGGCCTTTGCCCTGCAGTGGGACAATACAGGCTTATAATAAATAAATAATAAACGATGGATTAGTCATTATTTCCTTCAAAATCTCATGGATTGTGATTGAAACTATCTACTAATTTACTTTCTACTCGCTATAAGCTTATGACTTACACTACACACTAACTAAACCACGGGCTGCGAACGTTTAATTCGTCTGTAATTAACTGTAAGAAACGCCAGGTTCTAAGACTTTAGTGTTTACAAGATTTCTATCTACAGTAACACGATCGGATAACAATATTGCAACTAAATATTTTGTAAGTAAATGCTACTGAATGCGAAGAAAAGTACGAAGTAATTCGGATAGGTAGAGGTCCTCAAATCCAGAGAGACAGCTCTTAACGAAGATACGGGCCCGTCCGAAAGTGTTTGATCCGTTAAAACAAGTGTCAATTTTATTTTAATTTTCAGGACGGGCATATCGAATGTAGGGAGTCAGAACTGTCAAATCGTGTTTCCATTCGTTTATTATTCACTAGCTGCGCCCTGCGGTTTCACCCGCATAAGTCTCGATCCCGTGGGAATATCGGGATAAAAAGTATCCTATGTCTTTTTCCGGGACTCAAGCTATCCCTATACCAAATTTCATCAAAATTGGTCTAGCCGTTTGAGCGTGAAGAAGTAACAAACATATAAACACACACACACACACACACTCACAAACTTTCGCCTTTATAATATTAGTGTGATAGTGTGATTATTACTATTATGCTTAAAATGTAAATAAATATTTTTGTATTTTTTTTTGTATTACCTACATAATAACGTAACTGGCGAAATGTATTGTTTTTTTTTTTTTTGTATTGACCCTGGATAAATTCTGTGAAATATGATAATACTACCTGACCCAGCGAACTTCGTACTGCTTCAAGATGAATGTATGAGAAAATGAATTATCTTCAATTTTTTTTTCGTGAAATTTTTGCATATTTTAATAGTTAAGTAGGTATTCTTCTATTCGGGTCGGAGACAAATCCAACAAATTGAAGATCATAAAAATTGGTCCAGCCGTTCTTGAGTTATAAATGGTGTAACTAATCCGACTTTGTTTTATTTATATAGAAGATAGTTTATGGCTAGACAGTATGAAAGATTTGTTTTGTAGACCGGAAAAAATTGAGAGCAGTTGTGGCCTAGTAGACAGCCGCGACTTACGTCTTGAAGAGTATATACCTAAGTCCGAACTCAGACAGACAATTTACTCTGTGTAAATTATTCCAAAGACAAAGTCATAGAATTAATTTCAAATAGGCACATAAAAGGCACTTTTGAACGTCAAAAATTACCTTAAAATAGAGTTGATTCTAGTCGCCCCTTCCAAATTAAAAGGTAGTTTTTGTATGGAGAAGAATGGGCAAGAAACTCCACCGTTACTCTTTTAAAATATTTTACAATAATTCATCACCACTGCTGTCAAAACGGTGAAGAAAACATCGTGAGGAAACCGGTATGTCCTAGAACTAAAAATTTGAAGACATGACAGAGAGGAGGCCTGTGTAACAGCAGTGGGAACATTAAAGGCTGATTCTGCTATGTTTAGGTATGCTATAATGAGTAAGCAATTTCGGGTAAACCGACGAAAGAAAAACAGTTTTTGATACTTTTACAGCACAAGGGGATTAGGTAACACTTTCCAATTAGACCTATTAACTTTTTCCTTCCCTTCCAAATGATCCACAAAATAATGGCAACTGTCAATCACTTTTAAACAAAAAACTACAGAAGCCAAAGAAAAGCTTTAAGTTTCAACAAGTTTAGTAGTAAAAAGTTTAAGTTTAGTATAGTATAAAGTTTAGTATAGCTTAGTAGGTACACGTTTGCTATCGACAATCGTTCGTGGCTCGTGACTGGCTCTTGAACTATACGGTAGCTCTTGTGCTATTGAGTGGCAGGGTTGACCGTACAAGTTTTAAGATATTTATTGTGACTACTGTTTGACAGTGTCATGTTCAGTAATGCTATTCTGTAAAAATCTCACCGTGAAAATTAAGGTGAAGTGAGCTAAAAGTGAGCTGTCAATAGTGTCAATCCCTAGAATCAGGTGGAACGACAACTCACTTAAAGCTCACTTCACCTAAGTTAACACGGTGATCTTTTTACAGAATAGCACCGCTGGTACAGTTGACAGTATAGTCTTGAACACGATATGCATTGTGAGGAGGTTCCTCGCTGAAGAGGAAAGCGTCATACATTTTACGGTTGCGAATCATATTTTGATCAACATAATCAGCCTATAATGTACCCACAGGGGCAATCTACCACGCGGGCCTAGTTCGGGTTGGTAGACGTCACATGCCTTGGTTTTTTTTTTTGGTTCTAGGTTATGCCGGTTTCCTCACGATGTTTTCCTTCACCGTTTTGAGAGCACCAGTAGTAGATACAACCCAATACAAACCGACAAATTGCAACAAACGTAAGAAAATATGAATTTCGCGGGCTGCTCTGGTGCTAAACCATTAGATGAGTTTTATCACTTCACTAAGGACAAATCACTTGTGGTTTAACTAGTTATTTTTCTAATTCTTTTTTATGTATATTTTAGTATGCACGAACTACGAAAGCAGGTAATCATGATTTTAGTATTTTTTCGGTAATCATGATTTTAGTATTTTTTCCGTCGTATCATATACACATATAACAAAGTTTATAATCCTCACTCAAAAAAATAAGCAAAGTAGCTTCGAAAAAACAACTAAAGAAAAGAATTATCCGCTCAATGGACACTCAGTTTTCACTTTCACTGCGAATTGCTGAAATGTTTTCATAATTTTGTTTCTTAAAGTTTTAAAACTTTTTATTAAAAAAATTAAAAAAAAATTATTCAGAAAGTTTTAAAAATAAGTTTCCAGAAAGTCTTAAAACTTTTTATAATTCTTAAACAGTTGATTCAAATAAAAATAATATCATTTATGAACTCCGTCAGCCCTAAAACCTGCCCCGAGCTCCGACACTTTTTGCCTCCGATATCTAATGACAAAGGCATCATTATCTAATCACGGGTTGTCGGTTTTTTACTACAACTAGCTACTCATAGACTAGACGTACTCTATGCTGCAGTGATCAATCTTTGGCTATTATAAAATGGTCTATGGTTTTGTTGCGTGCAGCAACTTAAATGGTTGATGGTGTAAGCTTTGGTATTATGGTAGTTTACTAACTATTAGCATGCACACAGACGTTAGGAAATAAAAATTAATGCAGATGGAGATACTTCATTTATTTTATTACTTTTATGAAAACATACAGCTAATACATTCGAGTAATCAGAAGTAATATGTAGAAGAAAGCCAATTACAAGTTTCCACTTATACATATAAACTTATGTGTTAAATAGATAAAACGGTACAAACAGCGTGAGAGTTCAACATAGATACAACTGAAGAGAATAAACAAAAATAAAATACATAACATTACAAATTTACACTTCAAAGAAAAATTTAATTTTTTTTTTAATTTCTGGACACTATTTGCGAATAAGCTCATCAAGCTCAACATTCGGCATACCATATTGAACATTTGACATGCTCTTAAAATACGTGTATTTTGGCCTGTAGCGGTTTCGCACTAAATTCGATTCGAATCCGTGAAATGCCTTTCCGAAGTGACTGTAGTCCTATTTGTATGAGGGGCTGCGCACTAGATTTGAACTCTATCCGTCTGAATGTGTAACATTTCCAATTCGGATTGAAGTCGGATCTTTAATTCAGATTCGGATCGGATGTAGTGCAAAACCGCTCTAGGGCTGATTGTTCAATAGTCAGATAACTTTTATCTAAAGAATAATTTATTATGATAATTTGACATGTTTTGCAAAAGCTGTCAAACCGCTATATTTATTCCTCAGATAAAAGTTATCTGAATATTGATAGAAAATCAGCCCTGAACATCCTTGCTATTATCAAAGCGAATATGAGTCTGCATATAATTATATTCAACACATTACAAAGGGTAGGACGATAACAGACCCCATACTATAGATTAATCTGCATTCGCGAATTATTTGCCAAAAATGTAAATAAATTAGAGTTTGTGGAAAAATAACTTTATTTCCTATAAACTAAGGTTCAGTTTACGCTACAACTTCAAACATTTTTATAACTTTTTCAATAGTGCTAGTCACTCTGAAATCAACTTAATTGTTATTAACATAAGGACGATATTTGTTTAACTTGAAATAAAATCAATTTAAAACATACATTTGAATAGACATGATAGACCATAATCTATCTATAAATAGTATAAAATAAAGTCACAATTCGTGTCTATCTATGCTACGCTACTGCTAAGTTTTTCTAAAATACACTATGGATTTTGATGCGGCTTTCGTCATAATTTAAAGAATCTATTCTGAATGGTTTATGTGTATAATACCTTCATCTTAAACGTTTTAATAAAGAAATAAGTATTGATGTTTTGTCAAGTCGCAAAATCCGTGTGAAGCAGGAGCGGCTTGCTAGTGTACCTACGTTATAAGATAAAGTACAGATGATTAAGCAATGTAATATTAGTATTAGCATAAAATTATTAGTTGCTAAAGTCATTGTATCACGACTCGACAATAGACAATAATTTGATATCTAGGTACAGTCGGCAGAAATGTGAGTAGGTATCAAAGGTTTCGACGAATTAATGACTCAAGTTAGGATTTTGTTTTTTTTACAATTTCAGACATTGGAGACATTATGTGAGTACATACTGTCATATTTTGCTGATGTTGAAGTGTTGGGTCAATGACTTAGACTCTCATGTTATTTTTTTATTTTCTTTGCTAAGTAAAATAAAAGAAAGGTGCTTTTACAGTCAATAATTATTATCTCTTAGCTTGAACTCTTCTGTAGGCTATTTTTACTTTAAGTATTATTATTATTGTCTGTAATTTTGCGTACAGGTAATTTTATTTATAGAATTTTGTGTAGACATAAAAAACCTTATTCCGTCGCTTGGCATAAGTTTGTAATAGTAGATTGTACAACTAAGGCATAAAAGAAGCTATTTTACCCCGAGACGTTTATATCCACGCGAGCCGCAGGCGAGGGTGGATAGTTAAGTCGAGGGGTAAAATGGCTCGTTTATGCCTGAGTTATACACTCTGCTTTTCACTTCGATTGCGAGAAAATGAAACAGGCATAAAGTACACAGTACATAATTAATCAAAAATGTTGCAAAGCATAGCTAATTCCCGCCACCACAGATAATACTGCCACGAAACTTTTTAAAAGTTTTTTTTTTTAATTTCAACATTTGTCATTCGACTTGGGTACTTCATACTGCCAAGTCATAAAAACGTTTCTTTGCGTTTTTAAATAATAAATGACAACTATTTTACCGGATTTTATTAAATTAACGATAGAAAACACGGAAGTGATATAAATGAAAGAAAATGAAATAAATCACGACTTTAATCTGCGATGTTTTATTGTGCGTGTGGCTGTTGGGCCTGATTACCTTAGTCTCAGAAAAAAAAATTACTTTATGCACTAGAACATAAAAAGCGATTTTATGTCGCCTAAGCACAACATAAAGACGAACTTTTAGAGCATGAGAAGTGAAAAGGTGTTTTAAATGTGTGACGTAAAGTTAGATTGTCTTTTCTTTTTATTACGAAGACTAGCTGCGCCCCGCGGTTTCACCCGCATCAGTTTCGATCCCGTGGGAATATCGGGATAAACAGTAGCCTATATGTTAATCCAGGGTGTCAGCTACCTCCATACAGAATTTTATCAAAATTGGTCCAGCCGTTTGAGCGTGAAGGAGTAACAAACATATAAACACACACACACAAACTTTCGCCTTGTGTGATAGTGTGATCAGTGATGTCTTTATTTACTGAGAAATATACATAATTAAAAAAAATAACATACGTAAGTTTTACCAGTAACAAACCTTAGCATCTTGAGATTTGCTTTGCATTTTATAATTTCAGTTGTATACAGTGTAGTTGTATATCTGCTCTAATCCGACTGACAGCCGAGTCTCTTTTCTCAAAAATAGCATTAACGCGACGAATCAGTAAAAATCTTAAAAACATATCATTTTATAATCCAAAACACCTTATTAAACACAACAACATCGTACTCCGAAGCTGTCCGTACATAAAAATGCACACACAGACAATTATTTATCAATTTGACGTAATGATAGCTGCACTTACGTACGCATACTCGACGGTAATGACTTCAATTAGTATTACTACCAACGGATCGTTATAGTACATAAAAACTTTTTAACAAAAAATTAAACCTCCGAAAAAACTGAAAAGCAAAAAATAATAAACTTTTTTTATTTAACCTTAATAAATAAGTTCTTAAACTAATGCAAGTATACCTAAGAAATTTTGAGTCGGCGCCAAACAAGCAAATTAATTCGTTGCGAGTGGTCGTGCGGAGAGCGCATTTTTCGTTTGAAATGTTAATGTTTATCGCTATAGATTTCACGTTGCTTATTTCTTTAAATTTGAGGTAATTTAGTAATCTTTGTTCATTGATTGTTTGGCGCCGACTCAAAATTACTTAGGTATACTTGCATTAGTTTAAGAACTTATTTATTAAGGTTAAATAAAAAAAGTTTATTATTTTTTGCTTTTCAGTTTTTTCGGAGGTTTAATTTTTTGTTAAAAAGTTTTTATTTTATAATTTTTTGAGGCTATAATTTACTAATTACTACATGCTTAATGTTTGATTACTTTTAAAATACCTACCTTACTTTAGACATTAACTGTTATATAATCCTACTTTAACTATTATTTTTTGTGTAATATAATACTAAATAATATAATGTAATACTTAAAAAAAAACAGGCTTTATATACCAACATAGATAGGCCTTTTATTTTAATTGTAATACACAGCTCAGCATTAAAATCTGTGAATGAACAATAAGTCACCCCTATTTTCCCACCCTTAGGGTAGGTTTTTTTTTTCCAAATTTACATGGGACCAACTTCAAAGTATGTCCTATCCAACAAAAGAAGAACTATCAAAATCGGACTACTCTGTAAAAAGTTAAGCGTGGTCATACATTACAATCAGTGAGTGAACAATCAATCATCCCCTGTTTTCTAACCCTTAGGGTTGGAATTTTTTTTCCAAATTTATATGGGACCAACTTCAGGGTATACCCTTTCTAATAAAAAAAGAATTATCAAAATCGGAATGCTCTGTAAAAAGTTATGCGTGATCATACATAAAAAAAAAAAAAAAAAAAAAAAAAAAAATATACGCGTCGAATTGAGAACCTCCTCCGTTTTTTTTCGTCGGTTAAAAATCATTTCTGACACATAAATTGTATAGACGATTATATCATTTTTGTTGTCTTATTCAGGGTCAAATTGAATTAGCTAGCGGAACTCAGCAAACGTGATTAGAGTCGATATCTTAATATGATTAAACAAAAAAAAAAATTGTTGATAATTTATTTTGAAGTCAACGACCGTATTATACTGCATTTGCTTGAAGTATCAGTACAAAAATCAGTTTTTTTTTTTCTGTACACTTCATAGACGATATATATCTAAATACTAAAAATGATTTTCTCAACTTGGTATGACTTCATGTAACAACACGGTTCTCTATCCATTTGCATAAAATTTTAAGACCTAATATTACTTGGCATATCTACTTTTGTTTCTCCTAATTTTATTTTCGCATAATATTATTTTTTTAAGCATAAGTTGTCTAATCATAATAATGATTAGGCATAACATTATAAAGCATAAATTTGGCATGCTCGTTTTATTTCTAACAATGTCAGATCGACGGACTATCTGCAGGGTTTAAAGGAACCTAACCAAACCGAACCTCGGGGTGCCCTTGACGTCGTTTAGTATTATGCGAATTAAATTTATGCCAAAACAAATTAGACTTCAAGATAATTATGCCAACATAAACCGTATGCCAAAAAAAAATTGCAAAGTATTAATGTGGCAAAACAAATTATACCAAAATAGTTACGACAAAGTATGTTAGGAAAATGAACATTATGCGAAAAGAAGGGATCCCTAACAACACACTACCAGCAGTCGTTGACCCCAAAATAAATTATCGTCAATTTTTTTTTTTTTTTTTGTTTAATAATGTTTAGAAGATATCGATTCCCATCACGTCTGTTGAGTTTCGGTAGATAATTTAATTTGACCAGTGTATAGCATACTGAAAGATTAATTCGATTGGCTGCTGGACTTATTTTTTTATTGACTGTACTTGATGTTCGAATTTTGAATGTGTAATTTTGTGTGATTTGTTTTATATTGTCTTTTAATTTCGTCGAATGGATGGGTATATCACGCTTCTCTCACTGTGGAGGTAGAAATTATTTTATTAGATGTAAGCGGAGGTAGCTTCGGGATATGGTAGTGTTTACTTTCTTAACTTTTTATTGGACAATTTTTTTTACCGCGGGTTCGCCCGCGTTTTTGTCGGAAATGACCACACGGGAGCTTACTACCGGAATAAAAATGGTCCTATTATTCTAACCAAGGTCAAGGTCTAACCGTGTGCCAAATATTATTCAAATTCATACACCCGTTAAGGCGTGAAAATGTGACAGACAAGGTTTATCTTTTCTTTCTGAAGTCGATGATTGTAAAATTTTAATTGAAGTATTTTTATGAATGGCTTTGATTAGAAGGAGCAGACTTTATACAGAGTCAATTAATGGTAAAAAATAAAATATAAACATCCGAATTGAGAACCTCCTCCTTTTTTGAAGTCGGTTAAAAAGCTCAGAATTCCCACAATATCCTTTTTCGTTCAGATTAAGCACAAGCTATGATATGAGAGCAATTAGCTCATGGCTTAGAGAAAAAAGTAATTCACCAAGGTAGATGATGCAAGAAGTCAGTTTCTAAACTCATGGACGCGCTTCCTCGGGTCCCAACAACATTTGAGTAAAAAAACAGGAAATCGTTTGAACATTGAACGTAAAGAAATTATGGAGTACTAACTGCGCCCCGCGGTTTCACCCGCGTAAATGTTGATCCCGTGGGAATATCGGGATAAAATCTATCCTATGTCCTTTCCCGGGACTCAAACTATCTCTATACCAAATTCCATCTAAATCCGTTCAGTGGTTCAGGCGTGAAAAGGTAACATACAGACAGACAGAGTTACTTTCGAATTTATAATATTAGTAAGTATGGATTCCAGTTTGAGCACTTATTTTTAGAGCACCAAAGGTATTCCCATTTGGGCACCAATCAATATTTGCAGCATTAGGTTCCTCATAACAGTACACTCAGGTTCCTAGACAAGTTTCCACCCAATTCCCACACCAAAAATAGGGCACACATAATCATTACACACATTTCAACCAATATTATTCACCTCAGAACCAAAAACAAGGCACATCGTCACGACACATAACGGTGCTATTACTATGCTATCCTAGTATCATAGACACGGCCTAGGTAAGCTGTTTGAATAGCTGATTGTGTCACGAAGACAGCTAGATACGGTTAGAATGCAAGTTGTTTGATTGGACGATGGTTTGTTTTGATTTTTTGCGTGGTTGATTTGGTTAGAGTATAGGTACCTTCAAGGTTGTCGAGAGACTATAGGCCCATGGGATCTGCAACAGATTTAGAATTTTTTTTTCCGCCTTTGTACCTTTTTGTGCGAAAAGTTTAAATAAATCTATACTAATATTATAAAGAGGTAGTTTGTAAGTTTGTATGTACGGGGTAATCTCTGAAACTACCAGTCGGATTTGAAAAATTCTTCTAGCATTTGATAGCCCAATTCTTGAGGAAGGCTATAGGCTATTTAACGTCACGCTATGACCATTAGGAGCCGTGCAAAAACGCTATGGGAAAATGAAGTGAACGAAGCGATAGAGCAAGAGAAGCGGACAGGTGATGCAATACGACGTGATGGGTCGAGGGAATAAGAAATTTCACACGAACGAAGTCGCGGGCAGAAGCTAGTAATAAATCGATTTGGAATCAATGAACCAAAAGTGATTAGAATATTTTTCATCAACGTTCTTCACCTTGCCAGTATGCCAGTTCCTTCAAAGGAACTGCGAAAGGAACTAGTGAGCACAAAGGAATTTTTTTGGGTGCAACATGTCTCTTGTCGTAGTGGAATTGTCATTGGAAAAAGAACTTTTGCATACTTAAAATATTATTGGAATTTGAACGCACACTCTGTGGTCTGTTACGTTACTAGTCCTTCTTGATGTTTCCCAGGTATTTTGAAAAGGTAACGTTTGTATTTTATAACAAAATAGATCCATCATCATCATCATCTGCCTAGCCTTTTCCCAACTATGTTGGGGTCGGTTTCCAGTCTAACTGGATGCAGCTGAATACCAGTATTTTACATGGAGCGACTGCCTATCTGACCTCCACAACCTGGTTACTGGGTAATACGACCCTTGGTGAGACTGGTTGTAAGATTTCCGGGCTTCTGACTACCCGTAACGACTGTCAAAGATCCACGAATGACAGCCGGGACTAAAGGCTTAACGTGCTTTCTGAGGCATGGAAGGCTCTCGTTAATTAAAGATGGTCACCCATCCACAGACCAACCGCGGCAAGCGTAGCTTAACCATCGACCTGTGTGGCTGTTTTTATTTAGCCACGGGCCCCTCATAACAAAATAGATCCGTACTTGAAATTACGACTTAGGTCAAGAGAACTCTGTAATGATGGCTATCTCGAAAGATCCACGAAAATTTAAAAAAATGCAGATTATCTACAAAACCACAGCAGTATTGAAAACTCCAAAGTAAACTCAATAAATCGCTCACTGAATACAAAAGGGCCACAAATCAAAAGATTTATTACCGTTGGATCCCGTTTTTGAATCCCATTTTAATATTTTTGGCGTTGGATCCCGCAAAACATTATTATGTATTTCCGTTGGATCCCGAATTTAAAAAATGGAAGATAATTACGTTTTATTGTCGTTGAATCCCGAAAAGTATTTCCGTTGGATCCCGAATGCTTAAAAAAATATGAATGCGGGTACTTTCAACAACAAAATTGTTTATAATAAAATGAGGGGTTCACTAATGTTTCACCAAAACTCCATTGACAAATTTTTAGTTTACAACCAACGTTTCGTATACTATTTATTTCACAAACAACTCATTTTCTATATAATCTAGTCGTTTTTGGCACTCGCCGGCCGCTGCCGCGGCACCGCTCGCTTCGCTCGCTCGGCTCGTGCGCAGGGGTCACAGTTTTAACCTAACCTAACCTAACATTGTTTTTTTTTTAATAATTAACCTAATCTAACTAGTTCGGTTCCGGGTAACTCACTAAAAATAATCTCTTTTTAGTGTTTGATAAAGGTAAATCACTTTTCTTCTGAAATGTACACATGTTGTTATAATATGGGATTCAACGGAAATAGCAAACGGGATCCATCGGTAATACCTAAAAAACGGGATCAAAAAACGGGATCCAACGGTAATAAACGAATCAAAAGGCATAGATTTTATACGACGGCCAAAACAAAATTCAGAGCAGTATCTAAAATAAATGACAACTTCTACAACTAAATGGCGGTCAGCCGATTTGGGAATAGTGATGCGAAATTAATGGGCGTCTTTTTTTAACTAAAAAAAATTGTCGATTTAGACCAAATTTTTTAAATATAATTATTTTCAGAATTTTTTGATTTGTGGCCCTTTTGTATTCAGTGAGCGAAATAACATCGCAAATAAAATAACTATAGCATTATTAATAACAAAGCAAATAAAGACGTCATTACCTAAGCCATCTATCTTACGATGATCGCAGAAAAATGATTCACATCTCGTACTTGACCTACATGCATTCAAGCGCGTGCGCATGCACTAGGAAATCGTTCGGTTTGCATGTTTCCCTGTACGGTTTTTTAATTGTAGTGGTATTCATTCTTGAAATTAATGATTTATTGAAAGTTTTTTGGTGTAAAAAAGAGGATCTTTGATTTTTTTTTAATATATTTATTATTATTCATTAGGTATGTTTTTTTGGAAGGGTGAATTTAAGACCTTGGGACAAGATTAAGACATTCAAATAAGGAATCCGTTTTAAAATTTTCAATACGGGTACGTATTTTGTAATACTTACATTATAAAAAAGAGTACACACAGTCAGTTAACTGATATGGAAATGTGACCAATAGAAAATAATTAGGAATAAAAATATAAATATTTTTCTTAACGATCTTAGGCGAACCATTTTAAGCTTATGCAGAAGTGTGCAAGATAAAAGGCTAACTCATAATTACAAATATTGTAGATAATGAAGAAGTCACAGGATTTCATTTTGATCTGATAAAGAATATTTCCATATTAGGATAACTTGGCACAGAAAACCATCAAGCAGATTAATTCCGGTAGATAACTTGCAGCATCCAGAGCACCTGATTACCATTCGCAATATAACCATCCTGAGTTCATGTCTAGCGTGGTAAGGAGTGCTTCCTGCAACGTTCCCATACCACAAACACATGCCCTGAATGTATTATTACGGTTTTCCCATAGTATTTTCTATCACCGTTTGAACCTGATATAAATTCAGATTTAAATTGCAAAAGCGTTTGCCGTTTCGATGCATGCTTGGACTTGGACTGTGCTGACGGGCATTGCGATTCTGTTTGATAGTAGATTGAACGCTTTACAAAGCACAGGCTATTTAAATCATCAACCGTTTGGTTTTCAATGCAGTGATCATGGTTTATAGTATCTTTTTTGTCTTTAAATGTGTTTCTTTTATTGTCTTTAAATACAGGGTGTTCTTGAAGGAACATATTATTATGTAGAAGCTTATAAATTTTGATGGATGAAGAGGGAGAGGAAGGACAAAGAAAAGATGGATACTTAACAGAAGGGAGTAAATGATAGCGTGACGGTTGGCAATTCCTCGTCAACCGTTCGTCTTAACGTAAACATAACATCACGCCTGTAATCTCCAAAAGGTTAGGCAGAGGCGTACCATCGCGGACACTGGCGGTGAACCATTTTTCAACCTAATTACCAAGTGCGTAAGGGAGAAAAGTGGTCGACCGCCATTGTCCGCAACTGTACCTCAGTACGAGCGTACTGAGCTACACCTCTGGCCAATTATGTTTATGTCCCTTGTAATAGGGGGCGTACCTATTACAGCGTCCGCGCGGGCCTGCGGACGGAGAGTAATGGGTAGCTCACCGTCCGATCAGGACCAGGCCCGTGCCGGACGGCGCGTACGTGTTCCACGCGCGCCTCAAAGAGATGTCAGCAAAAAGGAAGGGGCCTGCCAGGGCCGAAGCCTGCGGGGGGTGCGGGATTGTCCGAAAGGGTTACCGCTACCCCGGAATATAAAGGGCTAAGGTAGGAACACGGATGGGTTTTAGTCAATAAGAGTCTGACACTCGCTTCCGCTCCACCCAGAGCAGGCACAAATCCAAACTCCGGGCTGTTACTGAGAAATTCATGATGAAATAAATCCAATAACACTCGCCGTCTCGTTTGTCGTAATGAAACAAAAACCGATCTTTCCTCACCCATCCCTGATAACCAGAACCCTTTAAACCAAAACACAGCGACATGTTGCCATATTTTTACGATAGAAGGCCAGTTCAGACTTGTTTACGAACATGTCGCGCCTACGTATGCGTGGGGAGACCGGTCGCAGGTTGCCAATTCGACTTGCTCCTTATGCTGTTAGCACACTGACGTTAACCGCTGCGATTTTGCTGCGAAAGGCGATACATTTTCATAGAACGGTTATACTCGTAAGAAAGGTATGTTTAAATTTAAGGGTGTGGTACAGACCATGAAACTGAACAATAATATCTATGGGACCAACAGCGTAATCGAAAACAATCAGAGGGGCAATTCTCTTAGTTTTAAGAACGTTCACAGTCTGATCTCAGTCTCAATCTGTCAAAAAAACCTCTAATTTCCCTACATTTTGACAAGTTTTTGACATTTCTATGTCACCGAGATGAGACTGTGACTAGATTTTGAACGTTTTAATAAATCACGAGAATTGGCCTTCTGCTGTCCCATTCATTTGTCTCGAGTAGGTATCAAAGTTTTTTAATACGGGACAGTGGATATTTTTTTTTCGCGAATAGACGTTCAGTTTGATGATCTGTATCACACTCTTAAATTTGACCACATTTTTTTGATACACGCTGTATTTTGTTCTGTTGTAGCGATGTTTGCGTTAGTGTGCAAACAGCGTTATATCCTTTGGTCTAGAAGGTAATGAAGTAATGTTTTTACGGTGTTTTTGGCCGGTGAAGTTTGCAAATTTTCACTTGGTTCTTGTTTTTACCTAATGTAGATGAGCAGCTGCCTCTACTTGTATGTGCATTGATTATGGACGTATTCCGATATTATAAAATGTACAGGGTGTGGTAGCGCAGACTGTAACCATGACTTCAGAACATGATTCTAGACCAAATTTTAATATAGGGGGACTCAGAATCATGTACTGGCAGGGTGGCACTGTATGGTGACAGTGCCATCCTGTATAGTCCTGCTTTTGTCAAGCTATAGGGATTCATGATATAGAAGACTGATTAAGTATTATATCATATTAACTAATCATTGTTTTTTTTTTAATTTACTTAAAGAGCGTAGAAATTAAAACTGAAAATAAGGGGGAAAAGTGGAATAATCAAAAATGAAAAGGGGGATTTCTGGATTTTTTTTACATTAGAGTCCAGTTTTTCTCAGGGGGGAAAAGTGGAATAAGCCAGGTACGAGTAAGCTTCACTTAGAAAGAAAGAAAGAAAATACATTTAAGTATTTAGCAAAGCCTAAATGACACTATACACCAAATATATAAAGTATTTAGGGGTAATCAAATTCTTTGCCTGCAAAATTAAATTTTGCTCTGATCTTCGTCGTAGCAGAATAAAAAATAATGATGGAGAACATCATTGTTTATTACTGCATTAAAAACATTGCCACATGAGGTGGGAATTTGATTCATACGGTCTTATACCAATGCCGATCTTACCCCAACATACTTTACATCAGATAAAAACAAGAAATAAACATCAAATAAAAAGTGTAAAGTCCGATGTAAGAAATTAACAGGAAAGTGTGCCTTACATCATTATAAGCTTCACTGTCCAAAATTTTCTTTAAGTTAAATGGCAGTTGTTATTGCCCCTAAAACGTAATCAAGAAATTGACGAGAACATAACAGAAAGACTTTGACTATGTGTAGTGTGTACTGTTATGTATATTTTGTGCGTTTATTTCAAGTGAACGTCTTTACATCACCGTGGCTGTACCATCATGGGTCTCCCAAAAAAAAACACCTAATACAAAAATTTGAAGGTTCATTCGTTTGGTTAACTGTTCGAATGCAGACGACCTTTACAGTACCGCATTACTATCTACTATAGGTCTACCAGAATCTCATGGCAAAAAAAAACACAAAAATTGAGATTTTCATATGGCAATGTCAAATCACAATTTATTTTTTTGCCATGAGATTCTGGTAGACCTATACCTATCACTGTTTCATTATAGACAAAGACAGTCTTTACACTTTAATCTTCTTATGTATAACGAAACCAATGAATTGCTAAAATTACCGACAAATTCGATCGACCCGATTTAAATTTAAATGTCACCAGGCGCGAGCCACACGTACTTACAATATTCAGCACAAGTTTACGACAAAATTATAACAATTTGTGTGTATAATCAATGCAAAATTGTCACTTTCCTACGCATGATCCCGTTGGCGGTTGTTGTGAAATAACACCTGCGTTGTCAGTGACACACTGCTCTAGCGGATGGAGGATAAATACAAAAGGCTGGATTTGAAGAAAAAATAATGCTGAAAGACATGAATAATATAACACAATAGCACTTCATAATCCTTGAAGGATTAGGCAGCCGTGCACCTATAGTACAGACGTCAGCACAACAAGCTACCCGAAACTGTCAAATTTTCCCATTCAACCTTGAACCTTATGCTTTAGCGATAAAGTTGAAAATCTATTACAGAAATTTGACAGATTGTAGTAGCTTGATGTGCTGGCGTCTGTACATCCACATTGCGTCAGTTATGTATAAAGTCTATTCAAACTCATGTATGTTTAAAATTAATATTATATCAAGTTAAACAAATATCAACTTTATTGTAATGGTAATAAAGTTGATTTCAGAGCCTAAACCGCTGGTCCTGAGGGTTGTGTTCTTTGTGAAGAATAGGTTTTCCACTAAAAAAGGGTTTTTCGAAATTCCACCCCTAAGAGGGTGAATTGGGGAGGGTGTTATTTCACGCGGAAGAAGTCGCGGGCAGAAGCTAGTCTACAGATTAGAAAGAACTAAAGTCCAGCCGCGCCAAATTTGCCAAAGATGTAAACAACAATGGCCGCTCGAAATTGAATAAAATCGATTTTAAAGAACATTTATTTTAAGTAATGTCTGTTTTCGTCTAGTTAGTTCGGAGATTTATTACGACAACAAACGTTACTAATAATAAATGTTCTTGTATACATCGATTTTATTAAATTTTGAGCGGCCATTGGTGTTTACATCTTTGGCAAATTTGGCGCGGCCGGACCTTAGGTACGACTATTTTATCTTCTTGCAAACCTCTGAACCTTAAATTGCAAACATCGTTCCAATATCAGTTACGCATAATTTAAGTTACAAAGCATCAGTGTGCTCATTTGTGACTATAAATGAGAAGAGATGGGACATTCTATTTTTAGTCGAGCTGCGCAATATACTGAAGTGATCTGTCTATTTCTTCGTTGAACCAATTTGAACTCAGTTGTTCAAATTGGTCAAGCGTGAGTACTCTTAACTGGGTCACCCTTGATAGATGACCGGACTGGTCTAACTTTAATTAGTGTTTTAACACCACTATTTAGAACTTTGGATGGATAGCTTGAATATTTTATGGAATTATTTATGAAGGAATATTATAGATTCTAGTTTTACGCTGTTGGTTGTGAATTATCAAGTTTTAATTGGTCTCAAATTGTAACTTTAGGTTAAGATTACTTGAAAATTGGACGAAAGAAGTAAAACATAATATTGAGAATAAGCTACTTAGGTTATAGACACAAGATTATTATAGCCAATATTTGCATACTTAATGAGAGGCTTGTGGCTAAGTAATAACAGCCGCACGAGTCGATTGATCAGGTTAAGCTACGCTTGCCGAGGTTGGTCCGTGGATGGGTGACCATCTTTACATACCAAGACCCCTCCGTGCCTCGGAAAGCATGTTAAGCCGTTGGTCCCGACTGTCATTCGTAGATCTTTGACAGTCGTTACGGGTCGTCAGAAGCCCGAAAATCTGACAGCCAGTCTTACCAAGGGGTATCGTATTACCCAGTAACTGGGTTGGGGAGGTCAGATAGGCAGTCGCTCCATGTAAAATACTGGTATTCAGGTGCATCCGGTTAGACTGGAAGCCGACCCCAACATAGCTGGGAAAAGGCTAGGCAGATGATGATTTGCATATATAATAGTAGTTTTTCTTCAAAAATCTAAAGAAATAGAAAACACCATTGAAATTAGTGGCGTACTAAGAAACGGATTAAACACAGCAACAGTTTACAACCAATAGTTCCTTCGTTATGGATAATCATTTAAATAAACCAATTATTATTGAAACAATAACAATTAAAACTAATAAGAGACCAATAGAACAAATTTTCAATTACGCCAACACTTAACAAACATAATACAAAACAGTACAGACAGGTTCAGAGAAAAGGAACCCCCCAAGACTTTAAAGATTATCGCCCGAGCGCGCTCGAGCCCGCCGTCGCTCGTCGCTCGAGCGATGGCGGGCTCGAGCGCGCGCGCTTGGGCGCGTCACGTGGCTCTGGCCTCAAGCAGCTCCCTCCCCCGCTGCCGCGCGGCGCGGCGCATCCATCTCTGCCCGAGCATCCACCGATCCCACTCAAATATTATTTGCAAGTTTTTAAATAATTATAATATGGTATTTTTTCGGCTTGTTGCCCGAACCGTATCCCAAGAATAACTTAACTTACAAAAAGACACTTTCCGTGCGATTGAGGATACGAACCTGCATCACCAGGCGCCAGCCGATCACATAGACCGCGCCTTATACCACTAGACTATTGAATCAGTTAGCCATCTTAACGAAAATTTTAATAGCTTTACTCCTTTTATCGAACAAGGTTGATAACGGTCTAATCTTCTAGATATTAAGGTTTAAATTTCAACTTCCACCACGTATTATAAATACTAACACCTTACCGTCTTGTTTTACAAAATGCAATTCGTAACTCCTCAATTTACTAAAAGATAAGGTTGAAATTTGCATAGATTTCTTGTTTGGTTGAATAGAATGTGCCTGATTCCGATTGTTGCACTACCTACCGTAATTTTACTTCAGAAACTTAACTAGCTGTATGAACTGCGAGTTAAGGTTGAATTACAATACTTCTTCGCCTTATTTACTAAACTGTGATTGAGGGTATAATTACTTTTCAAATCGTTTCGTTTTCGTGTCGATCCGCTTGTGCGTAATTATCTTCGTCGAAATATTCTCCAATTTATTAAGTTTTTGAACAGTTGATTATATTAACCGATAGTATTGTTCGATTAATAACTTTTTGAAGGCTAGAATTAAATAAACTGACGACTGAGGGAAACTGACCAGTGATACGCGGACTCTAAAATTGTTGTTCTCTGGGAACAGGAACAAAGCATAAAGAACGAGATATGGCCATAACGGTAAGATTTACGTTATACACATATATGTATTTATTGTTGCAATCATGTTGCATTATTACTGACAAGTTGGATTTTTTTATGTATTCCTAATATTATTATTTTCGTTCCAGAGAAAAACAGTTCGTAGATGGATACAAAGGTATCATGCAACTGGTGATGTGAAATGTGATCGCCAAGGCCCTCGCTCAATAATTGTTTACACTAATGAATCGGGGCGACACCGTAATATTGTAGAAGTTCACTCAGTGACACCCTTCAAAACTACGCGTTCAAGTGTGACTTCAAGAAGTGATAGACAGTGACGGCCATCCTCTCCGTTATTAATAAGCAATTTACTCGGCAGATTTATTGTGTAACTGATCTGATAAAATTACATTGGAACGTATGAGCAAGTGTTAATAATTCCCAATATTTGTGGAATCATTAATTCGTAGTTAATCAAAAATAAACAACCTTTATTATTATCAATCCAGATGCTTTTGTTTACAAGTAGTCTTGTAATGTGTGATGCACCATCTGACCTCACATATTTTTATAATTTCTAATGTTGTGTTAAATAAGGGTTATCAGAAAATGTGATAAAAGAGAAAGATGTATATTGCTATACGTTTATAGTTTAGCATGTTGGTTCTTCCTCTGTAATTCACAGGCATAAATGACAACATTTAATTTTTTAATCTTTTTTTCCGATAAGATCATACAAAGTATAAAAAATTAATGTTTTCACAACTTTAAATGAATAAATATTATTGTAGTTGTTTCTAGAAAAATCTATAAATGAACCGTTATCTAATGTTAAACATTCTAAACCTCACCCAGGGTATCTATTTTGTGTTTAGTTAATATTCTAAGTAAATAACCCCAATTTAACACACATAGAAAACTGTATATTCAACCGTGAAGTGGATTCCATGAAGTCCTAGAAATGTAATTAGAGAAATAAATGAATATTGTTTATGCAACATACCTAGATTTTCTTACAAACCTCATACCTACTTCAACATTTGATTTCTATTTCTATACCTATTTCAAAATCACATAATAACCTATAAAAGAAACAAAAAAAAACAAAAAAAGAACTTCTCGTCCGAGGATTTGAACTCGAGACCATCGAATTGTTAAGCCGCTGTCTTAACCACTAGACCAACACGCCATATACAATACGTTACAAAAAACTTAAATGGGTTTAATGTCATTACCAAAAGGGTTTCCCTTTCTTTGAAGCGGGCTGTACATCAAGCATTACGCAAACTAAAGACTCTACTGACAAACATACAGAAAAACACCCAAAAACTGAAACGGAACCTTACAATGAAGATACAAAGTTCAAAATTGATAGAGTTGTAGATGAAAATAATGTTGTAGATGTAAAACAGCTTTATGTCATTGCAATCGCTTCGGAACTGATATTTAACGACTGTTCCATTATTTATGCATAAGAGATTAGAATAATGTTGGTACTCTGATGAAAGCGGGTTTGACGAACAATGTTTTGGAAGATAGTGATCAAGACTAGATAAATCTGGATTCATTTTTCTCAGCAAAATATAAAATAATAATAAACATTTTAGTTCTTGGAGGAATTTTAGACAAAACTAATGTATAAGCCCTTTATTGCTACATAATAAGTAACTAACTATATACATTAGATACTAAAATAAAAGACTAACTAACCTATAATACAAATAAATAAAATATACAAATTGAACATACAAATAACTTTTCTACAAAAGAAAACAACCGACTTCCAAAAAACCACTACAAAGTGAAAAATAACTAAATTTCGAAAGTCGGTGTCTTGGTTGTGTTTTTCGAAACAAACAAAAAAGAACCATATAAATCAGTTTAAAATTGGCAAAAATATTGCTGAACATGTATACAAAAAAAATCAGCCGAATTGCAAGCCATCCATTTTTGAAGTCGGTTACAAAGGCTTTGAAGAAAGAGTTTAAAAGGACGCTACTAACTAAATCCTAAATAGACACAATACTGACGAGTTAACATAACATAATCAGCCTATAATGTTCCCACTGCTGGGACACAGGCCTCCTCTTTGTGAGAGGGAGTGGGCCATAATCCACCACGCGGGTCCAATGCGGGTTGGTAGATGTCACATGTCTTCGAATATTTGGTTCTAGGACATGCCGGTTTCCTCGCGATGTTTTCCTTCACCGTTTTGAGAGCAGTGGTGATGAAATAATTTACACAAAGTAAAGCGCCTGCTAGGGTTCGAACCTACGACGAGTTAAGAATAGGAAGAAAGATTTTACGACACGAAGACACTGGGTAAGACATTTAGATATTTATGATCCCGACTCGACACTAGCTAAAACCATTCAGTTAATATTTTCTTAACAAAGTAGTCAAAATAAACGCTCCTACGGCTTAAACCATCAAAGAAGTCGACAGTCAACTTGAAGCTAATACCCATGAAGGAACCATTCCTCCACAAAACAATATAAAGGTAACCACTTCAACAAAACTAGAAGAACCGAAGCGAAACATAAAAGTAAGGGAACAATGTAAGAAACGTGTTTTATTTGAACCAGGAAACAGTATGGACACAATATAGTTATAGTAAGTGATTGTAGGCAGTATGATACTATCTTAGTACAAGAAGTAATAAAGACGCCTCACAGTTAAATCTAGCCTTAGAACAAAGAAACTATGGAGCATATACGGCAAAGCAATGGTAAGCAAAAAGTACTTTATTGATACGACTTTACAGTGTTTTGTTATAAAAAAGAAAAAAATAACCGGCCAAGTGGAGTCGGAATCGCGCACGAAGGGTTCCGTACCATTGACTAGGTAAACAACAGTAGGTATCTACACAAAAAACGAATATTTTTTATTTTATTACTTATTATTAAAGTAAATATACAATTAAGTACATTGTGAATATTTCAAGTGCCTACCTGTTACCATTTATTGATATCGAGCAAAAATAGGCAAAAAATGGCTTTTTTTGTATGGGAGCCCCCTTAAATATATATATTTTGTTTATAGTATTTGTTGTTATAGCAGCAATAGAAATACATAATTTGTGAAAATTTCAACTGTCTAGCTATCGCGGTTTTTGAGATACAGCCTGGTGACAGACAGACGGACGGACAGACAGTGAAGTCTTAGTAAGAGGGTCCCGTTTTTACCCTTTGGGTACGGAACCCTAAAAAAGAGTCGATACTGTTAATGACAGAGGCACTGGTAACTGAAAAGTGTAAGAAATCGGTATGGGCATGTGATACGAAGGAAAGTGTCATGAGGAAAGTTTTGAGTAAGAATGTCGATGGCTATAAGAGTAGGGGAAGACCAAAGAAATGATGGATGGACTGTGTGAATGATGATATGGTTAGGTAGGGGATGACTACCGAGATAACGACTAATAGAGAAGTATGTAAAAAAGGCCCATATTGCGCCGACACCAAATGAATTGGAATAAGGGTAGGAGAAGATGCTGAGATAAAAAAAAAAACCGAGTGTGCTTATGACCACACGACTGAAGTGAAACTTCGCTATGAGAGGAAGAGAGAAAGAAAATGTGCGCGCGCATTGCTTTCTCTTGCTTATATCCCCCACTCAACTCCCGTTTACCTCGCCCGATCACACTTTTCGTAACGCTTACGTCACGCGTTTTTCAGCTTACTCCCCAAGTCAAGCGTGCGTAAAGAAGTTTCACTTCAAAAAAAAGTTAGAAAAAGTTTCTTTGTCAAGGTATAGGGGGTTTCCTGCTGGTTCTTCTCCATAAGAACCTATTACGCTTTGAAATGGGTCACTAGCTTCGTCTTTCTGACTGACCGACCCCTTTTTTTATGGATGGGATATCATCAAATGATTCCTCCCGCTCTGGGTGGAGCGGAAGGGAGTGTCAGACTCTTACTGACTTAAACCCATCCGTGTTCCTTCCTTAGCCCATTATGTTCCGGGGAAGCGTTATCCCTTTCGGACAATCCCGCACCCCCGGCAGGCCCCTTCCTTTTTGCTAACATCTCTTTGAGGCGCGCGTGGAACACGTACGCGCCGTCCGGCACGGGCCTGGTCCTGATCGGACGGTGAGCTACCCACTGACCGACCCCTTGTCAATTCGAAAGTGCCTGTAATTGGTTTTGTTGAAATAAATGCTTTGAGTTTGAGTTATAAGTAATGCGTAAATGTGATTACAAAAATTAAAGACGCTAGTATTAGAAAATTGGCTAATGCTAAACCCATAATAGATAGGCTTATGAACTTTGCAATGCGAGTTGTAGTTTCACAAAGCAGTGACTTTAAGAAACACAAAACCCACCATCATCATCTGCCTAGCCTTTTCCCAACTATATTGGGGTCGGCTTCCAGTCTAACCGGATGCAGCTGAATACCAGTTTTTTACAAGTAGCGACTGCCTTTAGGACCTCCACAACCCAGTTACTGGGTAGCACGATACCCTTGACAAGACTGGTTGTCAGACTTTTGGGTTTGTAGAGATTTTCAAAGATCTACGAATGACAGGCGGGAAAAACTGCTGAGCGTGTTTTCCGAGAGGCGGAGGGGTCTCGTTATGTTATGGATGGTCACCCATTAACAGCCCGAACTTGGCAAGCGTTGCTTAACCTTGAAGATCCGATCGATCCATGCGGCTGGGTTATGTTATTATTAAGGCACAAGCTCTTCTGATAAAAACCCACCAATCAACAGTAACTGCACTTTTAGGCAATGATCTTGATCTAGGGTCTTAGCATTATGCTGAGCGATAGCCGTTTTATGTAGACTTGACGCATGTTTTTTTCCAAATTGTTATTTTGTTTTTTTTTTATGCGTCAACGGATCGTGTTCGAAACACAATACTGCGCTCCAAAACAAAGATAGTTGACGTGGCTCAAAAGGCTGCTCAACTTAAATGGGACTGGGCAGGACAGGTCTGCCGCATGCCGGACAAACGTGGGCCCAAATAGCGCAGAATTGGTGCCCTGAGATAGTGAGGCGGGGTCGCGGCAGACCACGTAGGAGATGGCGGGACGAGCTGGATAGGTTCCGTCAAAACTGGAGGGAGGATGCGCGGGCTCGCGAAAAATGGAAGCAGTGGAGGGAGGCCTTTGCCCAGGAGTGCGACAGCACAGGCTAGTTAAAAAAAAATGTTTGCCGCAGATAAACGTATTTCTTTCTTTTTATAAACTCGATCCCAAAAATTCCTATATCTTCCTAAAAGAAATGGCATCACCTACCTAAGGAGTAACATATTATTATGATCCTAGTTAATCCTATGGAGTCTCGACAACTCTGTTCGAGTCAAGTCGCAGTACATTGCAGTATTGGAACCGGTTTCAGAACCGCTTCTGCCGTTGCCCACTGCGAAAGTTCATACGTGTATACTGCACTATAATGTTGTAGGTAATACTATAGTTTAGATGAGGCTCAAGTTATAAGCTTATGAGATACTGAGAGAAAGAAATCTAATTGCAAGAACATAAACATTGACAATATTTGAACTTCTACACAAATAAATAAAATTGAAGTGTCCGTTTATAATGTCAAAATAACAGCTATTTGCTATAATAAATGCATATCGAAGCATGAAAGCCAAAACTGGCTAAGCGACATAGGGCTTACTTTACAGGAGAACAGAGGGGCAATTCTCGTAATTTTAAGAACGTTTACAGTCTGATCTCAGTCTCAATCTGTCAAAAAATACTTCTTTGAGTGGCTACTTTTACAAATTAGAGGCTGAATTTACAATTGTTTGAGAACTTTTACTAAAGGCTGACGCATTCAAAAGCTCAAAATTCAAATGTGATCCCTCAATGGGAACGCAAGTCTATTTTTCCTACATATTGACAAGTTTTTGACATTTGTTTGTCGCCGAGATGAGACTGTGACTAGATTTTGAACGTTTTTAATTACGAGAATTGACCTTTTGTTTAAAGTTCACATTTTCAGAAAAAATATGTATATTAAATCACTTGACGAAAACGAAATCATTTATAGGCTGGAAAGATGATGATTATGGCTACGAAGGAATTAAACACTGAGATGACAGTTGATAAAGATGAGGGAAGAACACGAAAAGAAGAAGGTGCTGCAGGCGCTTTACTTTGTGTATTTATTTTCATCACCACTGCTCTCAAAACGGTGAAGAATAACATCGTGAGGCAAGCGGCAACCGTCTGCACATGTCCTAAAACTTAAAATTCGAAGACATGTGACATCCACCAACCTGCACTGGGCCAGTATGGTGGATTACGGCCCACTCCCTCTCACCTCTCACAGAGAGGACGCCTGTGTCCCAGCAGTGGGAACATTAAAGGCTAATTTTGAGGATACCATCAAGTTACCATCCCTACCTGGTTGCTATTCCACCAATTCGCACTAAGCGTTTGCAAATTTCGTTTATAATGCGCACAGCAAAAGAGTGGAACTCTCTACCTGCGTCTGTTTTTCCGAGCGCATACAACCCGAATCTCTTTAAAGTGAGAGTGAACAGGCTTCTTCTGGGTAAGCTCGCTCCATCATCGACTCTGTCTCTGTCACCTTTGACCTAGGCTAGAGTCAAGAGCAAGCCCATTTCAAATTAAAAAAAAAGACGGGTTGCACTCCGGGAGTGCCGGCAGAAGTGAAAACTTGAATATTAACGTTGAAATAAATCAATTATTAATTGAGTTAATATCTCATTTTTTTCACTATTTCTGCGTCACTTTTTTCATTAATAGATGCACTTTGTTCAATTTACATATTTTAAACACTTTATATACACGAATTTTACGAATACACAGCAGTGTGGCTACTACACAGACGGTCGAGCTATCAGCTGTCCATCCATCCATCCATCCATCCATCCATCCATCCATTGTCGTGTGTCACTTGGTTCACTTCGGTTGGCGCCGCCGTAGAAAGAGAGGGGGGGGAGGGAATCTCTCCTGACGGTCACGTGTCCTGACGCGATGTCCTGACGCGAGTTTAACATTTTTTATCCATTACAAAAAGTGTGCAACGCCGCTAAAGAAAAAATACCTTTTTCTTTATCCGGTTGCTACAAAATCGCTACTCGCTCATCGCTTACATCCCTACGTCAGACAGTAGCCAACCCTCAAGCTAGCTATTGCTTAGCGAATTATGTTCGATCTCGACTTACCCCGGCTCAGGTTTATAGGTTACAAACGTAAAAGTACTATTGTAAGCGTTGTTCTTGCAAGGATTTATTGTAGAAGCGAAGATTTTATAAAAGTTAGAAGAATAAGCTTGTGCAGTGGTAAGACTACGTACTTAGAAGGGATTATTATAGTGAAAGGACTATATATGTCGATATATATGGAGTTAGTCTATATTAGCTATAGACCAAACTCCATATTTTTAAAGCACTAAAAATTCTTCCACTTCCTTGCCTATATATTTTTGAAATTTGCATGTTTGTAAAAAGGTATTCGCATATGTTCCCATTGTATGAACACATTTCTAAAAGAGTGAAAAGCAGAAGCCCAAATAAATTACTTGCACCTAGCCAGAGACTACATCTTTACAGCAGGTATTCCAATTGCATGGCAATCAAAATATTTAACAATTTACCCCCACACGTCAGAGTGAGGAACAATATTTGCTTGGCTTTTAGACAACTGTTTCTATTCAGTTAATGAATTTTTAAATTATAAATTTTGACATTACTTACATTTTATCAATACTTACTTTGTGTGTGTATGTATACCTATTGACTCGTACTGTTTCTTTTTTTTTGACATTATAATGAATATAAAATTGTGCATATATAAAACTTGACATTGTATAAAAATTACCAATTTTCATCTTAGGGTTTCGATGACAAACTAACTAGGTCCTATGATTATATTGTTGCGGCCTAAAACTTGGCTACTTTGAATTTGTAAGTAATTTTAATATTTCTACACCGGCAACGGTAGTGTATGTGAAACTGTTTAATATTAAGATCTTAATGTACCATATACTCAGAAATAAATATATCTATCTATCATATACATACATTATATCGTACTGTCCGTACTAATTATTAAATGCGAAAGTGTGCCTGTCTGTCACCTCTTCACGCTTAAACCGCTAAACCGATTTAAATGAAATTTAGTATAGAGATAGTTTGAGTCCCGGGAAAGGAAATAGGATAGTTTTTATCCCAATATTCCTACGGGATTGACACTTATGCGAGTGAAACCATAGGGCTCTGCTAGTAACTCTATATAATCGTCGAACCTTAAGGAATCAGACAAAATCTATCATAGCATATTAATTAGTTGTGCATCTTTTGACATCTAAACTCAATCTTACAAAAACGTGGATTTGTATTAGAATAATTTGGAAAAGGTTTAGTCAAAAGGTAAGGTAGATGGAGTTTTTTCTTTTTCTTGGGGATGGTCACAGCCCAGAAGGGCATAATGCTGCTTAGAGTCGACGAACTAATTAACGAGCCTAATCAAAAATTAACCCTTGGAAAAATTTTGAACTCTGCGAACCCTACCTTTAACCGACTTCTTCAATAATAGTTTCCAAACGATGTACCAATAGGTAATAAAATAATTATCTCCAGCAAACAACTCTGATTCCCACACTATGATTGCTAAAGTAAGTGCACCAGTTGTTGACTTAGATAAAATATTTCATATTGCAAAATATTTAAGTGGATTATCAATACACTTGACATCGCGTCCATATCAGTTTCACTGACTCACATCTTGAAGTGTTAAGTTATTAATATTATTGTGAAGTTTCCTATAACCCCGTTGGTTTAGTGGTCGCAAGCGCTACTGCTGAGCATGAGACCCTGGATTCAATTACCAGCGGGCTAATTACGTAACACACTATCAGCAATCAGTATGATGATGATGATGACGATGGGGCTCCCTTTTCCGCACTTAGACTCCCATTTGGTCCGTTGTGCGTGGGGATTCTGGCTAACAGAGCCAGCCTAGCTCCGTCCAGAAGCACAGAAGCTTCCTGGGAGCTTCACAGGCTTCACGGAGCGACCTCACTGTTCCGAGGATTTTTTAGCGTTGAGAAGCCACAGCCTCGCATTCCAGGATGACGTGGGCGGCTGATTCCTCGGCGTCAAGGCAGCCTCTGCAAAGGGGGCTGTCCGTGGCGCCTATGTTAAAAAGATGTTTGTTAAGAGGGTTATGGCCCGTAATTGTACCTATTATTATTCTGAGGTTATTTCTGCTTAGGCTAAGAAGTTTTTTAGTTAATCGCGGGTGTATCATTGGTAAAGCCAATTTTGACTGTCAGCAGTCTGTTACCCGTGACCATCTGTTGTTATGGAGTTCGGTCGATCTTTGGCGAATCCATGCACGAAATTGTGAGAAAGGCAGAGGGAGAAGTGGGTACGGGCCTAGCACCTTCATGTCAGAGCCTCTCTTCGCAAGTTCATCTGCAGCATCATTGCCCAAGGATCCACTATGCCCTTTGATCCACTGGAGGGTAATTCGATTGAACGTCGATAGACTCTCCAGGGCTAAATGGCACTCATAAATTAGCTTGTTGTTAGTTTGTTTGCTCTCTAAAGCCTTGAGTACAGATAGGCTGTCGGATACGAATTTAATGCCGTAGTTCCGGATACCTAAGCGCTTTACTGCTATTGCGGCATGTGTTAAGGCAACACATTCACATTGAAATATCGAACTGTGTGTGCCTAGTGGTATGTGAAAGTTGATATTAAGGTCAAGGGAGTGAACGCCAGCACCTGAACCGTTTTGTGTTTTTGAGCCGTCTGTGTAGATGCGCACTTCATTGGCTCCTGACTGGTCCCTATCTTCCTGAACTGTTTGTATAAAGTAGTTTTTGTTGAACATCGGTTGGTTTGGTGTTCTATCACACGGGGCAGCGATGAGAGGCTGGTACTCTATCGCCCGGTCCAGGATTTTGGCGTGTGGACTGGTAAGGTTTTTGCCCCATATGTCCAGATGCATTAGCCTGATGGCAGCTAGCGCTGCCTCCTGCTGTATGTACAGGTCAAGGGGAGTTAGTTGAAGGGCTATCTCCATGGCTGCTGTTGGGGTGGTTCTCATACAGCCAGTGGTAGCTGAACAGGCCAGTCGTTGGAAACGCTGTAGTCTGGTAATGGTGGTCGAGAGTTCGGTCCTCGTCCACCAAACCAGAGCGCCATAGGCCAACATTGGCCTGATCAGCGTTTTGTATAACCACAGAGTAATCTTCGGAGAGAGCCCCCATGTTTTTCCTAGCATTCTTTTGCATTGGTAGAATACAATTGTGCTTTTATTAAGTTTGTAGTCAAGATGCTTGTTCCAGAGCAGTTTGCTATCAAGGATCACCCCCAGGTACTTGACTTCGTCTTTAAGTGTTAGTTCTGTGTTAAAAAGTTTTGGAAGCCTATGAGTTCCAATAGTTCTTTTGTTGGTGAACATTATTAGTTCTGTTTTCGAGGGGTTAACCGATAGTTCGTGCTTCGTGCACCAACTCTCAATTATTTTGAAGGCCCTACTCATGAGATCGCATAGGATGCCCTCAAATTTCCCCGAAATCAGAATTGCTATATCGTCCGCAATCAGCAATCGCTATATCGTCAGCAATCAGTATCAATCGCTTTCATTTTGACAGTTCATCAACATTCATTGCGTTATTTACGTTGCTGAGTAGACAATTTTTTGGAACATAAGAAGCAATGAATTAGCAATATCCTTCAAAATGATTCAGATTGTGATTGATAGTGTGTTACGTAATTAGGGTGCCAGCAGGTTGGGTAAAAATGTTATTGGGTTTCACCATCAGGAATTTCTCAGCAGCAACCCGTAGTCTGGATTTGTGCCCGGTTGGTGGCAATAGGCTCGCCCCCTGTTACATGGTAGGTACTTAAATACAGGGTGTTCGGCAGAACGTTGAACACACGAAAATGGCAGATAGATAGGGTCGTCTCAAAACGGTGAAGGAATAATACATCGTGAGGAAACCGGCATGTCCTAGAACCAAAAATTCGAAGACATGTGACATCTGCCAACTCGCACTGGGCCCGCGTGGTGGATTACGGCCCATTCCCTCTCACTGAGACTCCTCTCAGTGAGAGGGAATCGGCCTCAGGCCTTCGCCTGTGTCCCAGCAGTGGGAACATTATAGGCTGATTATGTATGTTATGTATGTATATATGTGCCATATTATTGAAGCGTATTATAAAATAGCTAAGTACTTACCTAACTAATAATAAAATATGAATTGATCTAAAAATATTGCAACTTCATCATTCCTCGCACGTAATTATCTTGCATTTTTTAAATTCGGGATTCAACGGAAATACATAATAATGTTTTGCGGGATCCAACGCCAAAAATATTAAAATGGGATTCAAAAACGGGATCCAACGGAAATAAATCGCTTCTACGACTCCGAAACAAACCATAAAATGTATGCTTACTGTATGGCTTTTAAATAAAATCATAATTATAAATGTAAAACCCATTAATTAATTGTATTCATATTAATGAACTACTATGTATAGAATTTACTACGTTTCGTACTACGTAAATGTCTCATGATATCATAATTATCTATTTAATAGTAGTTACATCAAGAATAATTGACATTCAAACAATGGACAACTTGACCTTACACAAACATTAGATAAATCATTATTATTAATAATATTATCAAAGCGTAACAATTAATCAAATTATAATAATAACATTATTAAGATAAGAAACACTTGCATTTTCATTAACACGTAACTTTAAAATTATTACGTATAATTTATTATTTATAAACAAAATGCATTATTTAAGGAAAATAATAAAATAAATTGTAACGCGCAGATCAATTCAATGAGCTCCAATTAGGTATTAATTCTATGTAATTTATTATTAAAATACCTATCTTATTGCGGTAATGTGGTTTACAAACATTTACGCCGTAAATATTTATTACGTTTACTATTTCTTTATTTACTTACCTTACAATGTATAGGTTTTATTTTAATTGATGTTTTCCCAGTATTTATGTTTTAATATTTTTAATGTTGGTTTGTAGGCTTGTAAAAATATTTATTCAATGATAATGATTCTCGGAAAATATACGTGAACAACTATTTTCGACAAGCAGCAACAACAACGCAAAAGCCTCTATGTAAGGTCACCGAAGGAGATAAGTAACAGGGTCGTCGGATATAGTTGAAGTTTAGTAAGAAACCAATGGATGTTGTCGAATGTAATTTAATTTAATTAATGAACTGTTTGTTTTCTATTAATTAAATTAAATTTCATTTATTTCATTTTTTTCCATCCTTACTTCTCTATTAGTCGTCATCTTTCTAGCCATATCATCTTTAAGACTGTCCATACGTCTTTTCTTTATCCCCTTACTCTTAAAGCCATCCACAGACCAACGAAACCAGAACATTCAAAGCACACTTTATAAAGGGTAGCAGGGATTTCGATGCATTATCTGATAACATGAATTCAGTATGTACACGAGTTATTTAAAAAAAAAAAACCCTTCTCCATACATTTTCACCGCGTTGGTATTGCACTTTGCACTTGCATAATATGACATCAACCAACCCGCACTGGGCTCGCGTGGTAGATAACGGCCCACCCCCTTCTACGGAGAGGAAGCCTGTGTCCCAGCAGTGGGAACATTAGGCTGAGTATGTATGTAGGTATTGCACTTTTGTAGGAATGCCGGGACGTCAAGAATCATGTACTCTTTGTAACGGCGGAGCAATTGCCTATCCATCAATCGGAATCAGTTTTATTTTGACAGTTTAACAACATTCATTGCGTTATTTACGTGTTGAGCAGACAAATTTTTCGAACTTACGAAGCAATGGATGAGTAATTTGCTTCAAAATGATACGTTGTGCTTCGATGTCCCTGCCACTTTATTTATTTATTTAATACTTCAAGCACATAAATGTACAGAGGCGGACTTAATGCCATAGGCATTTTCTACCAGTCAACCTTTGGGTGATGCAGAGACAAACAGTGGTAGGTGCATCATGATAAATTGAGGAATAAATATTTTAAATATAAATATAAAGATACTCTTTGTATTACGCAAGCAAATAAAATAAACACATAATGCCTCATAACATTGTATAATATAATCGTACATAAACATAATAATACTACGAAACGTAGGTACCTACGTAAGCATAAACAGTGCTATAGAAGATAATTTTACAACTGAGAGTACTACGCACGAGTAACTCGTTGCGATAAGGGCGTAAGTACTGCGTTATTACGGTTAAGGGGAAGATGTTCGTGTAATTGTACTTTTTTACCTAAACTAATATTTGTTATTGGGTTTGTTCGTCAGGAACTTCTGTCAGTAGCAGCTCAAAGTTAGGATTTTTATCCGGTTGATGGCATTAGATTCGCCGCTCGAGTTACATGGGACTTAAGGCGGTTCTCCAACCAAAACCGTGTTTTTCTTCGTTATTCAGAGGCTATTAACTCAATAATTATGAAAAATAAACTACATCTGAAAGCACGTTATTAATGTTCGATATCCTATCATCACATTTCCCGTTATTATTTGCTTTTATATGGTACTAATACATTTAAAATCTCCTTTTAAAAAAGTGACTAAAATTATTGATTGCATGCATCTTTTGCTAAATTTGACGTTCTATTAATTTGAGGATTTCACCAATGGATAGATCATTTAATAATCTAAATAATCCATGGTTTAATTTATTTAAAAAGATCGCTATTTTTTTTATTAAAATATTTCCAAAAATTGTGCGAGTTCTATGATAAAGGGGCGTGCGCAGGGTGCGCTGCATCCCTTTCATACGAGGAAGTCATGTCGCTCTCTGTCTCTGTCGCAATGCTCAAGGTTATTTGGTCGGGATACCGCCTTGAGGGGCTTACAGGACCTAAACGCAAAAAACGCAAGTTTTAGAAACAATAAAAGTATATTATGATTGACTACAGTAAACAAAATAAAAAAATATATATATGATATTCTTCAGGATATATGCTAGGTAGACAGTGTGTTGAAAACATAATACAGCTTATTTGGTAGGACAGAAAAACATCACGAAGATACCTCAAAAAACTTTCTTTTTACAATAAAAACCATACTAATATACATACAATCATTATGATTTTTAGTCAGATTGTTCTACAAGCAACATACTAAAACTATAGTGTTTTAATTTTTTAATCCAAACAATTTTTTTTTTTGTATAGGTATAGATAATTGCTTCATATTTTGCAATAAATTACCAGCGTTGTGTTATTGCGCTTCTCTTTCTTTTCTATGCAGTCCGACAGTGACCGCGCTTTAGGTCATGTAGTCCTCTTAAGATTAAAACGTGTCGACGGACAGACATTTCCTATTACAAAACAATGATTCACAGACCCGTTCTAATAAGTGATAATTGCTAGAATTATAGTAGAAATGCATTGTATGAGTAAATACAATTGTACGAGAGAGACTTGTGACTAAGTAATAACAGCCGCTGGGGTCGATCGATCAGGTTAAGCAACGCTTGCCGCGGTTGGTCCGTGGATGGGTGACCATCTTTACATGCCAAGACTCATCGTGACACGGAAAACACGTTAAACCGTTGGTCCCGGCTGTAATTCGTAGATCTTAGACAGTCGTTACGGGTCGTCTGACAACCGTCTTACCATGGGGTATCGTATTACCCAGTAACTGGGTTGTGTGGAGATCAGATAGGCAGTCGCTCCACGTAAAATACAGGTATTCAGCTGCATCTGGTTAGACTGGAAGCCGACCCCAATACAATTGGGAAAAGGCTAGGCAGATTGGCATTGTATGAGTAAATAATTTAGAATTTAATAATATTATTGGAACAAAGATGAGAGTAGTGGTGGCCCAGTTGTATCGGAACCAATTTACGAGTTGTATGTCGTGAATTTGAACCCAGGCAGGCACATTATTTTGTGTATTTAATTTCATCACTACTGCTATCAAAACGGTGAAGGAAAACATCGTGACAACCACCAACTCGGACTAGGCCCGCGTGGTGGATTGTGGCCTACTCCCTCTCACATAGAGGAGGCCCGTGTCCCAGCAGTGGGAATGTTATACGCTGATTATGCATGCTAGAATTATAGCGTATTGTACGAGTAAATAACTGAGTAATGAATAAAATTATTGTAACTAAGATAGGAATATTTATTAATATGGATGCCTTATGGAAACGGGAATGTGACATGTGACAATGTATTGTGTCAGAATATGCGATGTTTTGACGGGATAATGGGCTAATTGTCATAAGTTAGTAATATTGTACTATTGTGGTTATGAAATTCTTAGATTACCTATATTTATGTTGTTATTTCTGTGATTCATTGTTTTCATGTACTTAAATAGTTTTCTGTTAGAGATTTGCTAGTAGATTCATCATCTGCCTAGCCTTTTCCCAACTATGTTAGGGTCGGCTTGCAGTCTAACCAGCTGCACCTAAGTACCAGTATTTTATATGGAGAGACTGCCTATCTGACCTCCATAACCCAGTTACAGGTTAATACGATAGATAATAGATTTACTAGTAGATTATGATTGATTTACCTACATCTGTATGTTTTTGAAGTTTTCCTATGAATTTATTTATGGCAGGAGAAAAGAAATACTTATGTTAGGTGACTTGAAGAATTTGTAGAATACGAAGCATTGACAGCTCACTTCACATTAAGTTTTAAGAGGTGAGAACAAGGTGAGATTTTTACAGAATAGCATGGCTGGTAAAGACAAATAAAATAACCAATATAAAAATGAAGTATTTAGAAAAAAATCTACTGAGCCTTAACTAAAAATTAAATATAAACAAAATGTAAACTGACACTGCAGTTATCAGAGGAAACCGAACGGCGGCACGCGATAATAATATAGAAATTTTATTCGAGTATAATGTGTGCTGATAAAAGTTATACCTACTTATTGATACTTACCCACTGAAATACAGACAGTAGGTAGGTAGGTACTTACTGTAGTTGGGGAATTTAAATAGGTAGATAATTATAAGGGTTTCCCTCCACAAAAATAAGGAAATAGTCTTTTCTAATTATCTCAGTGCATGGCAAAGGCCTTGTTTTCTTCTGATTTTCAGAAGTAACGCAAAAATATGAATCACTACACTACTTGCTTGTGTTTAAAGTCAACAATTTAAGTTTCTCATCTCATCATCATCATCATAATCAGCCTATAATGTTCCCACTGCTGGGACACAGGCCTCCTCTCTGTGAGAGGGAGCGGGCCGTAATCTACCATGCGGGCCCAGTGCGGGTTATTGGATTTTCTGTTTCTCACCTAGTTGGTACCACATGAGAAGAAAATATAGGTTGTCATGGGTATTGCCGAAAGAAGTGAAAAATTAAAACTACGAAATAGCAGTTTTTTTTTTTCAAATGAATTTTGGTATCAAAAAGTACCTATAGATAATTATTTGTGATTAATTCACAAAGATACTTTTAAATTATTCATTATAATTTATATGCTTCCACTGCTGGCCAAGCGTAACACATAATACTCATAGCTACAGATTCTATTGTTAACAATAGCATGTTGGTAACGCGAACCCATAAGATTTTCCCTACTAAAAATCCGCGCTACGTGAAGAAGTTTGCACTTCAACAAAGTACATTTTCACTGCGAGTTTTATCATTTACCTGCTACTGTACCAATAACCTTAGCCATAATTTCATTTATTACCTTAAACAAAACAATACCTTCATCAAACCACATAATTTTCTAACGCCATCCTAACCCGACATTACAAAACTCAACTTATGTTATCAATGCTACTGTAAAATTACTATTTTCGTATAATAGTCTACTATTGAATAGAAAAAAGCGGCCAAGTGCGAGTCGAACTCGCACACGAAGGGTTTTATACCACCATACAATATTTAACACTATAATATTTAACACTTAGAAAATAAAACATGTTCCTTGTATGGGGACTCCTTTTATTTTTTTACTTTATTTTATTTTTGTTGTTATAGCGGCTAACACACTCTGTGACAGTGGCGAAGGTACCATACAACTCGATTTCCACCGGCTTCCCTTTGAAAATTCACAACATAGCCACTCTAGTATAGTCAATTTTATCATTGAAATTTTCTTTTGGAATTTTTTTTTGCTCCGGCTTACCTCTGTCATAAATTCACCCTTCGCCACTGCTCTGTGATATGAAATTTCAGGTGTCTATCTATTACGGTTCAAAAGATACAGTCCTGTGACAAACGAACGGACGTACAGCGGATCCCAAAGGGTTTCGTTGACACCTTTTCGGTACGGAACCCTGAAAACATCGATGTTATTTCAATATTAGATTAGCTTTGCGTGGTCAGGTTACATTCACCATGTCTTCACCGCATAATATTATATTTAACATAGGTACACCGCAACACCGTTTGCTCGATAGGACAAACTGGTAACGTCTAGTGATGTGTCTGAAATCCTGAATATGAAAATGTGTTATCGATAGTTTTATTTAATTTTATATCTAGTGCAAAGGAAGTGATATAGAAGATTAGTATGTGCCTAAAGTATTGTAATATGTAAATCCATGCTAGAATCTTGATATTGAATAAAACCAAAATATTAAATACGGCTGTTGTCCCAAAAAAATACTCTGTGCAATTAATTTATCATTATGAATTGTCATATCTAGACAAATATAATATTGATTATACAGCCATAAGGATTTATGATTCTTATCATTATAATCATCAATTTTCCTTCAGGCTCACAATATCTTGATCAACATTCAACCTGACCTGCAAATTGTAAAAATGTAAGCACATTTTAATTTCGCGGGCTAGTTTAATGCACTAGAAATGTTTAGGTATCAGTTTAGATATTCTAGTCTACTTAGGCAAAATAATAATATCCTCCAGACCTAATTTCAATTTAAAAAGAAGCATGCAAAAAAATAACTGATTAAGTACAGCTTATCCGAAAAACATGTGTTAAGTTTTTGATCGACAACATCGACATCGATAAATCCCATCCCTACTCGTTGAGACGATGCATTAAAACCGATGGTAGATTTGATGTGCGCACGCGCGTCGAAATACAAGTTGTAATGTAATACGCGCGTATTTATTGCGTTTGTACTGCGTCGAGACAGTTGCTCGACCACCGGGTACTCGTGATTAGCGCGGTTTTCTTGGAATATTATGTATTAGGAATTATGTAAAATGATTTGGTTTATGGATCTTGGAACTGTTTTTTTGCTGTAGTTTATCAGTTTATTGGCTTGTGGTAAGAGAAGTTTCTTTATTTATTTATGCATTAGCAATGACGCGAAATGTGCTTAAGGCTACCAATACAGGGTGAAATTGAATTCATGGGCATCCTTTTAAGGGGTCATTGTAATCATCCTGATGAACAACTTTTACTATGGGACTAAACCAAAAATCGCGAAAAAAAAATCAGCTCTTCCCTACATTTTGTCAACTCGACAAAATGTAGGGAAGAGCTGATTTTTGGTTTAGTCCCATAGTAAAAGTTGTTCATAATGATGAGTACAATGACCCCTTAAAAGAATGCTCATGAATTTAATTTCACCCTGTAGATCGAATCAGCAATTGTATTTTTGTAAATAGGCCCCCGTGGTGGATTGCGGCCCATTCCCTCTCTCACAGAGAGGAGGCCTATGTCTCTACAGTGGTGATATAAGGTTTTTTAGACTAAAATTTTCTACGAATAGATGACAATTTTTTTTTTTTTATATTATTTTTTTTTTTTTTTTTTTTTTAATATCCGTTTCTACCACAAACCACGAAGTAACTATAACCCAATCCAATAACGTTTTCATCGACCAATGTTTCAATTAACAGTGCCATTAACTAACGCAATCTAGCGACAGTTAACCCCATGACGTAGCGGACCGTTAGTTAACCGATGGTTTAATAAATCAAAAGTTAAACGTTGGCTAACTTGTTGTTCCTGCACGCTATGCGGCCACTTAGCGGGGTTGTGTTTACACCGTGGTGATGCGGTGCATTTTATAGCTGTGGAGATTGTGGCTAATGGTTCTCTTGTCTGATACAAAGTTGCGTTATAAGGCCTAACGTGTTAGTTCTTGAAAAGGAAGTAAGAAGTTTGATGTTCTTATTCTGACATCTAGATTAGAAAAAGGCTTATGTTTAACTTATCACCAGATAAATTAAATATAACATCGAAAAACACTTTTTACTGCCAAAAATAGTAAATGATCACCAAAATTAAAACTCCATTTTATTGTAAAATACCTTGGTAAAGGTATTTGTATTCTCATTTGCTCGCTCTTGCATTCTATGTCGAGAGAGCCCCGACTCGCGGGGCTCCTATTTCTGTGTAAAGGATTTAAAGTAACCTAATCAAACCTAACCTCGGAGTAATAAGTCAAAGTCAAAGCATTTATTTCAAATAGGCACATAAAAGGCACTTTTGAACGTCTAAAATGATCTTAAAATAGAATTGATTCTAGTCGCCCATTCCAAAAGGTAGTTTTCGTATGGAGAAGAATGGGCAAGAAACTCCACCGTTACTCTTTTAAAATGTTTTAGGTACAATATTTTGCATGGGTACATTAATTATATAATAACATGTGAGGACGATGCACCTAAAATAAAATTACTATACCACAATAGGTAAAAGAATTAAAAACGAAACCATGACATATAAATTAATTATCTGATAGACACATGGTGCTCACATATTTACAAACATGGAACAAACAAAACGATTTTAATTTAAAAAAAAATACAAGTAATAAGTCAGGGTGTGAGTAATGATGTAAAAAATAATAAAAAAAAATTACAATTAAATTATGTACCCAGATAGAACGTAATTTTAGACATCATTTTTTGGTGTTCAATCTATTTTTTGGTGATCATTATATTTAACCGCTTAGATAAATAAAGACGAGCGAAGGTATTCCTTTATTCTGTACCGGTTCCTGCCCGTGACTTCGTCCGCGTGATGTTTTTTGTTCACTCAACCAACCCCGCTGCATCTCATCACCTGCCCGCGCTATGACTTCGTTTAAGCTTAGCGTTCTTTTTTACAAGGCCGTTACGCTACGGTGTGACACGAAGCCCCAAGCTCAATGCTATGCTCGCTACCGACTTCATGAGCACAGTTTAGAGCAGTTAACTTGCCTCGACTTTGAGTTAAGCAATTCTAGACGATTTAGCTGACCTAAACACCGGCGAGTACTTTACTATGATTTATTTAAGTACAGTCCTTTATGTACTAGTTGTTATTTATATGTATATTATATATAAGTAGCGGGTTTAAGAGATATGTGGAAGTTTGTGCAATTTTCGTTGAGTTGGGAGCTCTTGAGGATCTTAGAGATCCATACTTAATATTATAAATTCGAAAGTAACTCTGTCTGTCTCTATGTTACCTTTTCACGCCCAAACCACTGAACCGATTTAGATGAAATTTGGTATAGAGATAGTTTGAGTCCCGGGAAAGGACATAGGATAGTTTTTATCCCTATATTCCCACGGGATCGAAACTTATGCGGGTGAAACCGCGGGGCGCTGCTATTATATCATAAACTAACCAGGGAGTGGTGGTTACTTAACCCTTAATTACTTCGACGCCACACAGTTCTGACGCGAACTCCGTTCATCAGTATTGAATTTCTGATTTTCATCATCTACTTCTGCTGTTGACTGTACTCGTATAAACAAAATCGAAAGAAAAGAAACAAACACACAAAGAAACATAAGTAAGATTTGCACTCCATTTTCCTTAAGCCAAAGTAATCCACAACTCAAGTTGAATCCACCATCATTTATAACTTAGTTGAGTGCAACAAAAACTGCATTAAAGCTAAGAAAAAGCTCAGTTAATAATTAACTGACGATCGTTATATACGTCATCGTATCGAGCTTATTGCGTAGTTGACGAGAGATGTGAGATACAGTTGGGAAAGTTGGAGAGCTTGTTGGCATATCTAGTAAAAAATATTAAAAACTAGCTGCGCCTCGCGATCTCACCCGCATAAGTGTCGTTTCCGTGGGAATATCGGGATAAAAACTATCCTATGTCCTTCCCCGGGACTCAAACTATCTCTATTTTAAATTTCATCTAAAGCGAGTCAGTGGTTTAGGCGTGAAAAGGTAACATACAGACAGACGGACAGAGTTACTTTCGAATTTATAATATTATACGAGTAGTATGGATAGTACGGATTGTATCATTGATTTGAATATACAGGGTCCCATTAAAATAGATGGACAAATTTTAACATAGCGCTCAGTACGTCTAACCAAAGATATCCAAGCAAAAAAATACACTGTTAAAGTGATTTTTTGTACCTAAAATTTTAAATTGCCGGCACATTAGTGTTAGCTGATTATTTTTATTGTTGGTATCTAATGCGTTTTTCTTATATATTTTTTTTACCATCGTCCTTATTTTAGTGGTCTGAATTATTTCTAAAAGTGTATTCATCTATTTTAATGGGACCTTATATAAGCTATACTAGCCGACCTAGTAAATTTCGTACCGCCTCATCATCAAAAAAGCTGTTCCATACAAAATGTATGAGAAAATGAATTAACTTCATTGTTATTTTTTTCGTGATTTTTTACCATGTTATAGCCATTATGGGTGGAGAAAAATCTAACAAATCAAAGATCATATAAATCGGCCCTGCCGTTCCTGAGTTATAAATGGTGTAACAAACCCGACTTCATTTTATTTATATAGATAAGCTCAGATCAGACCAGACCAGACCAGAGGGCTGGGTCGTTCTTTGGCCAAAGAATTAGCATTGCCATTCAACGTGGCAATGCTAGCGATGATGACAGCGATGCTGACGAGTACTTCGACTTTGTTTTTGTATAGTAAGTTAGTAAGTCATTAATTTAGTATCTAGAGTAAAAAGTTAGTATATACTTATCTACACATACTATAATCAACTCTACTAATTATATACAAAAAATATATCGAAACATAAAAAATAAACCTACGAACAAGCTAATCATCCTTTCCACCCGTAAACCACATCACCGGTCCATTAAGTGGATATAAAAATTATTTCGTTATTCCACAATCAAACGCAGTTACAGCTGTGTGTCACGATGACGCTGCGCAGGCGACGCGTGTGGCTATCCATACTAATGTCATAGTATTATTTTGTTGTTGTGGTTTCCAACTGGAGACACGGTAGATACGGAGTTTTATTTGTAATGAGGTGTAAAGATGGCGTAAAAGTTGTGTTGGGTTTTCAGGCCTGTTTGATTTTCATTTGTTTTTGTCATGATTAAATTGGTACGGATATAATACGACTGCAGAAAGCATTGCTGCTATGTTATTTCAAAATAACATGATAGTTGGTCCTATAAGCTTCCGTCATCCAGTTGAGCGGCTTGTGGCTAAGTAATAACAGCCGCACGGGTCGATCGATCAGGTTAAGCTACCCTTGCCGCGGTTGGTCCATGGATGGGTGACCATATTTACAAACCAAGACCCCTCCGTCCCCCGGGAAGCACGTTAAGCCGTTGGTCCCGGCTGTCATTTGTGGATCTTTGACAGTCGTTGCGGGTCGTCAGAAGCCCGAAAGTCTGACAACCAATGTTACCAAGGAGTATCGTAACCGGGTTGTGGAGGTCAGATAAGCAGTCACTCCATGTAAAATGCTGGAATCCAGCTGCATCCGGTTACACTGAAAGCCGACCCCAACATAGTTGAGAAAAAGGCTAGGCAGATGATGAAGCTTCCGTCATTAAGTTAGAATATAGTGATGTTATTGGATTTACCTGATTGTTATATTCTGTACTAAACTAATAATCACTAAACCCAAGGTTCACAATTATCCATGGGTGTAATAGAAACTTTTCAAAACGTCCTCGCCCCCATGTTACTGAAATTAATTTCTAGCTTTGACCACATAATAAAGACTCCATAACCAATCAGAAACCACCTCTAAAAATAGAAACAAAATCACAGCGTCTGTCTGTGTCAATTAACAAAACATTGAGTATGGCCACGTGCTATGTTTTATGGTAGTAATCAATTAATGTTTTAACAAACCCATGAAGGAATGATTTACAAGAGCGTGCCCCATAAGTGCCATGATGTCATGTTAGATAAGGCTTGAGCAATAAAAAAATGTTAAGAGGAAATGCGGTCGGAGAGACTTTTGAAAGAACCTAAGTAAAATAACATAATTCGAGGTTTGGCTCTCGTCTATTTCCTTCTCCAATATTGGATCAATTTAAAAGATATTTCATAAACTGAATAAGAAGGATATATACTGTGGTCTATGTTTTTCTTTTTTCATTAATAGTAGTCAAATTTGTACACTATGCTTCTGTTGACAAGCAGTGGTTCAAATCGGCATTTTTTTAGGAATCTATATAGTGCTTGTAAAAATAATGTATCATCAAAAAGGAAAACATAGGGGGGGGGATAACTTATTTATGTATTTGTGTACCTAATTTTAACTTTTTTTTATCATTGTTCCTCTCAACCAAAGCACCTGCCATCTAATCCCTTGACCACCCTTGGTTGACTGGTAGAAAATGTCTAAGGCATTAAGTCCGTCTTTGTTTCTTTTTGTGCGAAGTTTAAATAAATAAATAGGGACATACAAGTAGTTAAAATTTATTATTCTGTAAAAAAAACCATTGCTTTATAGTCATTAACCAGAAAGAAAACAGGCGAGAGCGTTTCTATGGAGAAACGACTCGCATTTCCTCTTAAGTGAAATTGTTGGTTGGTTCTCATAGTCTTTTGGGCACGTGTTTAATGTGAAGTGGAGGTAATTAGAAAAGAAAAACAAAAGACAACAGAAAATGGCCGATTTGAAATTTGACATAATATATCATCACGCCAGTATCTCCCAAAGGGTTAGGTAGAGGTGTACCTATAGTACACCCACATTTTGCCAGTTATGTTTAAGTCCCATGTAATAGGGGGCGAGGCTATTGCCATCAACCGGGCACAAATCCAGACTCCGGGCTGCTACTGAAATATTCCAGACTAGCTGCGCCCCGCGGTTTCACCCGCGTAAATGTCGATCCCGTGGGAATATCGGGATAAAAACTATCCTATGTCCTTTTCCGGGACTCAAACTATCTCTATACCAAATTTCATCTAAATCGGTTCAGTGGTTTAGGCGTGAAGAAGTAACAAACATATAAACACACACACACACACACACACTCACAAACTTTCGCATTTATAATATTAGTGTGAAGTGTGATTAGTGTGATGAAACAACCCAATAACACTTTGCCAGACCTGGCAATCGAACCCAGGACCACATGTTCAGCAGTAACGCTTGCGACCACTAGACCAAAGAGGCAGTCGTAATTTAAATCCTCACATTAATCAGTGATTGTGGTAGTATAGAAGTAAACATAAAAATGGAAATCATAGTTGATTCTATACTGCCAGTTCATCGTCTATCGCCAGTCCAAGCTTAGGATTCTGCATTCATATGTCACACTTGAAGATAAGTCAGCAACATCAAGTACCTACTTAAAGCCAATGAGCCGACACATCCACCTTTTATTTCAGATTGGCTCCTATCAAACCACTTTCCTACCACTAAAAGCTCATCCCAACGCATAGATATGAAATATTGCTAATTACCAATGAAATATTACAGCCATACAGCAGTAACCACAAAAAGACGTGTCATATTTTAAATCGGAACACTAAAAGCACCATAAGTAGCTGGCCATCAACGTCATAATATCATGTCGATAATGTGTCACTACAGCATAATGCACAGTCGTGACTATTTGTAAATGTTGCGTCCATTACTCGTGGATAATGAGCCCAGAGGGAGATAAGCATTTTGACAAAGCAATAGATGGCATTAATATTGCAGCACTATGAATACGTGTGACAAAGTAGGTAGATGGTTAATGTAAAATATGCAAGGCACGTCGGAAAATAAAGAAGGGCAATTTGTATTAGTCAGGTTGTGAATATTTATAGGTAGGCAATTACTTAGTAGCTAATAAATGTGTGTAGTTAATCACAGGGGCATAAATTAGGTTAATTCCTTCTTTGATATTATAGATTCCATAAAGTTATTGATGGTCTAAAAAATCAATCTTCCTCATCTGAATAACGATTAGACTCGTAGTTAGAAACCACTTAGTATAAAATATGAAATCTATGAGAAACTTTAATCTAGAGCTCAAAAAGATAATGCTAATAAATATCCAGACGATAACAAAGATAGACAAAAAGGAAGACAAAATAAAACTAACTCATAAATCAAATCTAACAAAAACTTGAAAGCTAATCAGAATCACGGTTGGTCACAATTCATATTTCCTTGAAAGCGCTTAGTAACATTATAACAAAGTACGACTATCGGAGCGTATGCCATCAACTTTAAACGACGTCGCAGTCCCATTACGTCGTACAATTTTTAATAAAAACACACAACACAGACGTTACACATGATGAATTCGATATACTTTTGCTAAATGAAGCGCAACGCCCATAAGCCTTTGGTACTAGACAATTTCTTACTACAATTCCTTCTTATTTTGTTGGTGCATCACCAACTTCTATTTGCTGTTCTACAACTGTAACTGCATCAAATTCTGATCCTTATTCTCTTTCTCCTAAACTTCACTTTTCAAATTTTGGCTAGCTTCGAAGGTAAATGTAACGTTGTCAAGTGCAACATCAGATATTGTCTATCGGAGTTTGCTTATGGTGTTACTTGCTATGATTTATGGTTTCGTTCCGGTTGCATCTAAGTTTTGTTGTGCTAAACTTTGTTTGTGCCGATAAAATAAATTACCATCAGATCAAAAACGAATGCAGTTGTATTTCAAAGGATTGGTGATTTAAGTTTGTTGCGCTTTAATATACTTAGGGATATATAATTCACAAATCATAGCATACACATTCAGAAATTGTATATAGCAGTAGACTTTTCAAATGTCATTAGAAAATAGCTCTGATTTAATTAATATGCTGTTGGCTTCGTAAAAACGTTTCCCAAGAGTTTTAATTAATTGTTGTTAATTTCAAATTTACAATTATTTTTCTGCATAAAAGCAGTAGAAAAAAAGATACATATATTGAAAATAGAAAGAGCCCGTTATTTGCGCAGTTTACAGATACTAACTACAAATAAACCACATAAAATGATCGCAATTTAAATATAATACCGCGCATATAAAGTGCGCATTATTTAAATTTTATTTGACCTCATTCCGTAGTTGTTTTTGACACACAATCACATTAATTTTAATCCTATTTTCTCGTAACATTTTCTACCTTATCGTGTATTATCTTATTATCTACTAAGGGTTGTGTCACCTCACTGACTCCATCTGGAAAGTTAATCTGACGCTTAATAAACTTTGTATGATTGATCGGTCCGGTAAATACTGAGATATATTTACCGTTACCATCAGCGTCAACTTCATTGTTGATATCCTTATTCGTATTGAAATAAGGATCAGTTTCGAGGTCAACCTTTGTGAGGATATTGAGAGCACTATCTTCTTCAAATTAAAGTTGAATTTTTCGACGTTTGTTTTCGGTATCCGTAAACGTAATTTGGTCATTCGTTACGGTCAGTGTCACAGTTTTTTTAAGGTTGACTTTGGGTGCAACAAAAGTGTTTGAACTTTATGGCTGAATTGATCCGAAGATTCAATATCGGGTGATAGAAAGTTTAATGTGTATCTTGATGTTAAAGGAATCGTGTGAACTTAATACAATAATGTCATATTAAACAAATGATTATGACTTACCATATCGTTGGCAGCTAGGAACATTTATTGTTAATAATAAAACCTACCTGAAACAATAAAATATAAAGAACATGAAATAATTGAAGTAGATACGTTTTAAATTAAAATCAATAAGAATACAATTAAATGGAGGGGCCCGTGGCTAAATAATAACAGCCCCACAGGTCGATCAATCAGGTTAAGCTACGTTTGCCGCGGTTGGTCTGTGGATGGGTGACCATCTTTACATACCGAGACCCCTCTGTGCCTCGGAAAGCACATTAAGTCGTTGGTCCCGGCTGTCATTCGCGGATCTTTGGCAATCGTCACGGGTAGTCAGAAGCTCGAAAGTCTGACAACCAGTCTTACCAAGGGGTATCGTATTACCCACTACCCAGTAATTGGGTTGTGGAGGTCAAGTAGGCAGTCGCTCCATGTAAAATACTGGTATTCAGCTGTATCCGGTAAGACTGAAATCTGACCCTAACATAGTTGGGAAAAGGCTAGGCAGATGATAAAGAATACAATTCAATCACGACTGCAATCCCTGATGGGAGTAACCTGGGGGGCTAGAAGGGGGGGGGGGGGTAGAAGGGGGTTAGAAGGGGGGTAGAAGGGGGGGGGTAGTAACGTCCACATTTCACCAGTTAAGTCACATGTAATAGGGGTCGAGCCTATTGACAACAACCAGGCACAAAAAACTCAATAACAAAATGCCCGACCTGGGATTCGAACCCACGGCCTATTGCACAGCAGTAGCACTTACGACCACTAGACCAACGAGAGAGCATAAAATTTTTCCTTAATTCCTTCACGCCCACTTTGCCAAAATTTCTGGAAGTCTTCCCTCTTGGAAGCTCGATAATCACGAAGATACTTTGCCAAGAAAGGATAGGCAATCTAAAAGGGTTCTGAGAAAAATATCAAAACAATGAAGTCGTTTTCCTCATAAGAGGCATTGGAAGGAAGTCGTCGTTTGTGGTTTTTATTAGTAACTTGGTGTATCATGGTTGTTAATGAGTTTTACTATAGGTAGGTGTTACATATCAATAGGTAAGTATACTATGAGTACCTACTGATGTTTTTAGTCATTGCTGTTAGTGGTTTTAGACAGTTGTAGCAAACGATAACAAAAATGAACAGGGAAAATGATGACAAATACGCGGTTAAGAGTTGTTTATAGGGTTCCGTACCTCAAAAGGAAAAACAGAACCCTTATAAGATCACTTCGTTGTCCATCTGTCTGTCCGTCTGGCAAGACCATTTTTCTCGGGAACGCGTAGAGTTATCAAGATGAAATAAATATTAAATACTCAGGGTTGCAATCCCTTGAGGCAGTGAAAAAATCAAACTTCTAAGTCAACGCAATCAAAAGATACGGGTGTTTATGTTCCGTTTATTTATGCCGCATATTTTGACACTCGCAAGGGAATCAAAACCTATAGGGTACTTCCCGGTGACCTAGAATCATGATATTTGGCAAGAAGCAATGTCATGTAGCACATGTAAAGGAAAAAATCCGAAAACCGTGTAGTTACATACCTACAAATTTGTACGGAACCCTCGGTGTGCTAGTCCAACTCGCACTTGACCTGTTTTTTTTTAAATAGCATTTAGTCTTTTTTGGCGAAACAATTGGCTGTTATCTCCAGCAAGATACTGTAACAATGTTAGCTCCTTACTATGATCTGAATTAAGCCTGCGCAGTTCCAAAACAGCTAGACACAAGTCCGCCTAAACACTGTTATTTAGAGAGGTTTGTGTCTAGTGTTGTAAAATGACCCTGTGGCAAAGACCCTGTGGTCATTTTGCATCTCCAAACCATTCTCAAACATTGTCTCTGCTCTTAACTAAAACACCATAGAGCAACACAACAAAAGGCAATAATGCCCGAATTTATAGCGTCGTAAAAAAAACCAGTTCCTGATTGGCCCAAAACCTTCCTTAATGACGGGTTTACGTATCATAACTGTGTTTACAGTAATTTCTCAACAGGGATCTTGTCACGACTCTGTTAATACCCTAAAATGATGGGAACTGCGAGTTCGTTTGGTCGTGTTAATCTCGGAAATTATTGCGCCGATTTGTATGTGTTTTGTTGGTCGGGCGTTTGGCTGCGTTTATGTTCCGAATGTTTGTTTTTTATGGTAATGCTGGAACCAACTTTGTAACACTTTCATTAATGTTTTTACGTGTTTCGGAAAGCACGTTCAGAATTTCGCCCTGGTGTTATTCGTAGATCTTTGACAGTCAATACGGGTAGTCAGAAGCTCGATATCCCTAAGTTTGACAATCAGTATTGCTCAGGGATATCGTTTTACCCAGTAACTGGGTTATGGAGAGCAAATAGGTAGTCGCTCCATGTAAAATACTGGTACTCAGCTGCATCTAGTTAGAGTGCAAGCCGACCCCAACATAGTTGCGAAAAGGCAAATTGACAGATAATAGGTTGACAGTAATTGATAATGACAAATTGGTTGTTAATGTTTTACGTTGTATGTGAGGAAATTGAGTGGGAAATCACCAAATGACCCCTCCCGCTCTGGGTGGAGCGGAAGGGAGTGTCAGACTCTTACTGACTAAAACCCACCCGTGTTCCTTCCTTAGCCCTTTATGTTCCGGGGTAGCGGTAATCCTTTCGGACAATCCCGCACCCTGTGGGAGAAACTTGGCTTGAAATGAAGAAAATCTCACAAAGATACTCAAAAATAATTAGTAATTTCCAAAAACCCTTATCGATTAAAAATCAAATTTTAAAGTGATTATGCATTGATACTAATCCGTTCATAAATGCTCAAACAAACTGTTCTAGCCAACTGCTACTAATATAAAAACCGAGTATGCTTATGACCACACGACTGAAGTGAAACTTCAAACGTATTTGGCTATGAGAGGAAGAGAGAAAGAAAATGTGCGCGCGCACTGCTTTCTCTTGCTTATATCCCCCACTCTACTCCCGTTCGCCTCGCCTGATCACACTTTTCGTAACGCTTACGTCACGCGTTCGCCAGCTTACTCCCCAAGTCAAGCGTGCGTAAAGAAGTTTCAATTCAATAAAAATAAAAGAAAAAACACTCAAAACAATACGTACCAAGATTCCAAGAAGTCATTACACAGAAATAATAGTCTCAAGAGTTCAAACCAACACATGTGACAAGAATGTTTTTAATAGTTACAACGTAACATCCATGTAATGTTAATTGTTCATAAATAATAATAAAAACAAAACATTTCATTGCATTAATGTGCAATGAGCTGTGTTATTCCCACGTTTATGTTTATTGTTGTTATAAACTTATTATACTTTGTGTATAATGTTATTATGCTTACTATGAAGCTATTAGGAAAATTAAGTACATACAGGGTGTTACGGAAAGGGTATATCAATACAAATGGGTGGAAGAGTGTATCTGGTCTAGAATCTCTGTACAAAATTTCAGCTCAAAAGCAGTAACTTTGAAAATGCTTAATATTTTTTTATTTCGATAGTTTATTAAATTGGAATCATAACAAACGTGTCACCGCACTACGAGGGTCATTATCCATTATCTGTAGTGTGTCTGTGCGCCTAGTACACGCACATCACGCCGCCGCGCGCCAGTGCAACGCCGTGATGTCGAAATAAAAAAATATTAAGCATTTTCAAAGTTAATGCTTTTGAGCTGACATTTTGTACAGAGATTCTAGACCAGATACACTCTTCAACCCGTTTGTATTGATATACCCTTTCCGTAACATCCTGTATATTGTTTCGGGATAGACATTTTCTTGTGTTAGGTAATAAAAGTTTGTAACAGGTAAACTAATTTGAAGTTTAATTTTTTTCTCATGGGATTTTACAGGGCTTTGTTTATTTATTCATTGATACCATTAGGCTTATTAGTCGATTCGCATGAATTTACTCGCCTGAAACGGGTGAATCATCACTTTTAAATAATATTTATACATTTAAAGTACACGTTTCATAATAATATTTAACTATTATCCCTTCTGTGCGCTAGAGTCCTTTTTTATACTATATTGCATAAAAATCAAATGTGCCAATTCGTGCGAGTCGCCTATAGAAAAAATAATAGGTATTATTCAAGAGTTATTAGGATTTGTCAAGAGTGAATAGGCATCTTCTGGGCACGCTCGTTACATCATAGACCTCATCTATCGCTTTCCGTCAGGCGTGATTGGGGTCAAGAGCACGCGCATTTAGCAATAAAAAAAAAATAGTAAAAAAGTTAAAAAAAAAAAACTGGATTAAAAATTGCCACCATTTTAAGAAACTGAAGCAGATTCTAGCAAACTGGCAAACACTGGAAACTGCCGAGTTAACGTGACTCTCTAATCGGTAAAACTGACAAATCAACGAAACTAGCCAATTAAATAAACTGACGACTGAGGGAAACTGACCAGTGATACGCGGACTCATTGTCAAGTATCAAGCAATAAATCTACTAGGCTTATCCTAATCCACTACCGAATATAGAGCATTGCCAAAAAACGATGAACGAAGGAAACTGATTTGATACACTGTATACCCCTACAGTCATCCAAACTTTCTTTTTCAAATTATGTGTGCGGCCTAATTCGGCCTTACCCAAAAATGATGCCTGACAGTCAAATACAAAACTTGACACAAAACTGAAACCAAATCCAACCCGTCAGTGCTCAACACAATTATATAAAGACACAATGGGTCTAAGAGGCCCTTTGTCTCACTATAATTACTAACACGTGGTTGGTTCGCTACTTGAGACATGTTTTATCGTAGCAAATAGAGGCAATTATGGCTTTGGAGATTTTTAATGTTATTGAGAGGCAAATAAACGCCTGCTTGATAGTACAAGTAGTACTATAAGCTGACTTATTCTGATTGTACGAAAAACCTATACCATGCGAGGTCAGGAAAAACTGGAAATGTATAGCTTGATGTGTAGCCGTGTGTACGTGGTCGCCATCTCCTATAAACAAAGATGGGTGTGTAACGTTTGATATAATAACAAAAGTTCTAATGACCTAAAACTAAAGACAAAACTGACCGACCGACTGACTGACTGACTGACCGACTTCTTGACAGTTCAAAAGTGCCTGTAAATGGTTTAATCGAAATAAATGCTTTGAGTTTGAGTTTGACTGAAATTACTGACAGAGTGAAAAAGCAGCACTACATAAGGTCCCATTAAAATAGGTGGACAAACTTTTAGAAATCATTCAGACCACCAAAATAAGGACGATGGTAAAAAAATATATAAGAAAAACGCATTAGATACTTTACAAGAAAAATAATCAGCTAACGAAAATACACTAATGTGCAATTTATTATTTTAGGTCAAAATAAAATCACTTTAATCAGTGTTTTTTTTTTTGTTGGATATCTTTGGTTAGATGTACTGAGTGATGTGTTAAAATTTGTCCACCTATTTTAATGGGACCCTGTATAGCAGGAAAACGCAGTTTACTTACAACCCGCAAGAGTTAACGAAACGCGAGTGAAACCGCAGGGCGCAGCTAGTCTAATATAAAGGCAGAGAGTGACCTAATTTATGTGTAGGTAAGAGCTCGTTCAGACGACACGCGCCCGTTAAGCGCACGCCACGTACCTATATAATTTGAGTCTTATGAGTTTATGACACATCATCATCATCATCTACCTAGCCTTTTCCCAAATAGGTATGTCGGGGTCGGCTTCTAGTCTAACCTGACGCAGCTGAATACCAGTATTTTACATGGAGCGACTGCCTATCTGACCTCCACAACCCAGTTACTGGGTAATACGATACCCCTTGGTAAGACTGGTTGTCAGACTTTCGGGCGTCTGACTACCCGTAACGACTGTCAAAGATCCACGAATGACAGGCGGGATCAACGGCTTAACGTGCTTTCCGAGACACGGAGGGGTCTCGGTATGTAAAAATGGTCACCCATCCACAGAACAACCGCGGCAAGCATAGCTTAACCTGATCGATCGACCTGTGCGGCTGTTATTTTATTTAGCCACGAGCGGATGACACATCAATAGATCTCAAATTGCATTTATCGAAGTCCAACCGTACACGCCACGCGCCCGCCTCATGACAACCCTGAACTCACAACGCACACGCACTGCACCAACCCCACATCTAATGATGCCTGTACTCGTCGAGGCACCGCGAGGCATGACGAGTGCAAGAGTGTACAGGGTCGCAGTCGTCTCTCGACCTCTCGGCAAGACATGGCTAGAACACTCGCGGAAGAGTGTACAGGCGCCATTAGGTTGTGACACCTGGAAACCACTAGGTCCAGTGAACGAAGTATGTAGTCCAGTCACTAGTAGTACTATCAGAATACCAGCGCTGTGACATTTATTTTTAGATGTTGCAGCATCATGCCTTTTGGCCTCGTATAGAACTTTTTGTTCATTTTTCTTTTTATTACTTTTTTTTTATATTATAACTTGGATTTTATTTTTTATTTTTTTTACTGTGTTTAGTTTAGTTTGTGATCTTCCTATACGAGTCGCAATAAATACTTTTTCTTTCTTTCTTTCTTTACCTATAAGCGGGTGCGAGGCTACGCGATGCGTGCGCTGATTTTGCGCGTGGCAAGCGCGGGTGTAAGGCATAACGCGTGTGCGGGTCCTGTGCGTAGTCGGCGCGCGTTATCTGAACACGCCCTAAGTATTCTAATTGAGTTAGTTCGTCATAATAATTTGCACCTGTTGCTTTATACTGATATGGCAAGCTTCATGTTTCATGCAAACCCATTATGACAGATTGTCATTTGACCTTTTGTGACTCATAGTAATAACAGTTTAATAATTTAGGCTGATAGGTATTTGATATTTCCGTCAGTCAAACAACAATCTCCCTAGTCTTTTCCCTGGTATCTTCTTCTTAGCGTATCGATAGCAATCTAAATGGACTCGGCCCAGAATTCGGCTACTTTTTTGTCGCCATCACCAGCGTCTATCAGTTCCTGTAACGTGCAGCTGACAGGACACGCAGGACACGATATTAAGTGTCCCATCGTTTGTGAAACAGCACCACATTTACACTCCAAGGCGGAGTCGTCTATGAATCTCCATCTGAACAGGTTTTCCTTGCTTCGGCCAACCTGGGTCCGGAGTCTGTTTAAAGACTTCCAGGTTACCCAAGGTAACTCATGTCCAGGTGGGAGGTCTATAAATGTTGGGGTCGGCTTCCAGTCTAACCGTATGCAGCTAAATACCAGTAGTTTACATCCGTAGAATTCTGGGAGCATTGAACCGGTCGAAGTGGTGGTGGCCTATGTCCAGCAGTGGACGCAGCAGTGGTCCTTTGGCTGAAATGATGGTGATGACATGAAGCGACTGCCTATCTGACCTCTACAACCCAGTTACCGGGTAACACGATACTCCTTCTTGGCAAGGGTCAGTCAATCAAACATTATAAGAAGTTATCATTTACCAAAAAAAAACCAAACACTAAACCTGAAACTGCTCGAAAAACGCCAAAAAATATTTTAGACGTGAATAATAATTAATCTGTGTCATAAAATTCGATATGGATATTTTTAAATCGTCCAAAAATATAATCAAAATGCAATAAAATGGGCTTTAGGCTCGTAACACCGAGGTAGCAACGGTTTTGAGGTCAAAAAGGTTAAACCAGTCTTACTTGACCTCCTTGTCAGTATAAAGTGTTATTGTGTTGTTGGACATGAAAAGGTCTAAGTTAACTGGGCAGTCATAAGTGATGTTGTATAGCCAAATTATATATTTTATGATTAAAACAATATCAGTTTTCGTAATAAAGTTTCTTTAAATGTCAGAGAAATTTATTATGGAAGGGATTATGGTTAGTTATGATGTGATGGAGAAATGAGGTGAGGAGATTATAACTTCTTATAATTTTAAGTACCTATAAGTAAAATGAGTCATTATGGTAATTGCAGATGAGTAGGTTCAAGAAGTTATTCATGATGTGCCTACTTAATCGACAGTATTATACGCTCTTTAACACTCTCCCTGCAAACTCAAACTCAAAGCATTTATTTCAATTAAACCAATTACAGGCACTTTTGAATTGTCAAGGGGTCGGTCAGTCAGAAAGATGAAGCTAGTTGCCCATTGCAAAGCGTAGGTACCTATGGAGAAGAACAGGCAAGAAACTCCATGGACACTCTTTTAAATCAAAATAATGCATAATGTGGTTACAAAGTCTTGGTTACATCATTCATGTTAAAAATTATACTTACATGTGAGAACGATGCAGAACGTTAAAAGCGTCCATAATGAAAAGATGAGAAAAAACAACAATTCAAATATTAAATTAAAATAAAATAAGCCATGGCAGCAAAGAGATGACCAGTCCCTACTGACGGCGCCCGTTCACGAACATGCCGACAATAATATAAAACTTTTTAAGTTCAGGAGGCCATGGAGGTCGCCGGCGGGTCCCAAAGTTTCTGCTTGTGAACGCCGTGAGTCAAAAGTCAAAATTATTATAAGAGGCCGCGGGATACGCCGGCGGGTCCAAAAAAAATCTTTCAGGACGATATGGGATCCGCCCTGACCTCAATTCCAATAGTTCAAACTCCCGAATTCAAATAGTTTTTACAACTACTGGAGTGCCGTTATGAAAAATGTGATAAAAGTATTAAAAATGTTCTTTGGCCTGCTCAAGCTAAACACAATACCTATTTTGGTTTCGGGTCGCCGGCGGTTCCTATAGCAGGGAGAGTGTTAACTTTTTATTCACGATTGTTATGCTCTATCACTTTAGTATTAAGGTTCATATTTTGTTTCAATTAAGTACCTACCTACATTAAAGGTTGTGGTGTATTGTGATTGTGATCAAAGACACGTTTACTGACTGAAAAGTTGTGTAGAAATCCGATGGGCTTGTGATGGTATGGGCATTGGGCATGTGATATGGAGGAATGAGCAAAATAAAACGAGGAAAGGTTTGAGTATGAATGTGGATGCTATAAGATTAGGGGAAGAAAAAACTTTTTAAAAAAAAAAAAACAACCGACTTAAAGTTATTTATCACTTTGTAGTGTTTTTTTTGAAGTCGGTTGTTTTTTTTGTAAAAACGTATTTATTTTTCAATTTTTAGTTGTACCTACCAAATTCGATTACCACTAGTGCATTGAAGAATTGAAGACACCGACTAGAAGAATCATCAAAATTCGCATAGAAATGCCGGAGATGCAGTACATTTATGCATATAACTTCGCACATAAGAATAATTACCTAATGTACTAAAACCTTCCTGAAAGTATGAAAATCACATTAGTGAAGAATAATCAAAATTAGTTCATTAGTTTTTGAGAAATTCGCGGACATACAAACATACATACATACGGGTCGAATACAGAACCTCCTTTTTTGAAGTCGGTTAAAAAGAAATGATGGATGGACTGTGTGAAAGATGATATGGTTAGAAAGAGAAGAGAAGAATGGATGAAGAAGACATACTGTGTCGATCTCAAATAAATTGGGACAAGTGCAAGAGAACGATGAGGCTAATCACACTATCACACTAATATTATAAAGGCGAAAGTTTGTGTGTGTGTTTATATGTTTGTTACTTCTTCACTCTCAAACGGCTGGATCAATTTTGATAAAATTATGTATGGAGGTAGCTGACACCCTGTTTTAACATATAGGCTACTTTTTATCCCGATATTCCTACGGTATCGACATTTACGCGTGTGAAACTGCGGGGCGCAGCTAGTTAAAAAATTAAATAATAATCAAATAGGTAAATGCCAATACAGCAACAATACTTCCGTTCTAATTGCACTGTTACAATTACAACAAGTTCAGACAAGTTGCTCGACAATTGCTAACCAGACCGCTAAGTTACCATAGTTTCCCCAGTTGACTCACTCATTTAAAAAAACGAAACGCAAGCGGTAAACATTATTTTTTTCTACTCCGTATCGTTCTTATTCATGCACTTATAGTAAACTAGCAGCGGCCCGCGGTTTCACCCGCATAAGTGTCGATCCCGTGGGAATATCGAGATAAAAACTATCCTATGTCCTTTCTCGGGACTTAAATTAAATTAAAATTAAATATCATTTATTTCAGGCAATTATTAAACCCATACCATACAGACACATACTCTTAAATACTACTATAGGCATTAACATAATAATAAAACTTATCTTAAACTATCTCTATACCAAATTTCACCTAAATCGGTTCGGCGGTTTAAGCGTAAAGAGGTAACAGACAGTCAGACACACTTTCGCATTTGTAATAATAGTATGGAAGTGCTCAGTGCTGCACTACCCCACGCTATTTCAAGTTAAGGGCTGAAACACATAACGCGTTGCGGCACTGCGCCGCAACAACAAGTGTGGTGATGCATAATAATAAACGCGTAGCGGCGCGGCGGGCGGCACTGCCGATTTTGGCGGTGCGGTGCCGCAACGCGGTTTATGTGTTTCGGCTCTAAACAAATATTATCTTTATCTTTATTGCAATGAATAATAAGCTGATTTCAGAGTGACTAGCACTATTGAAAATGTTATAAAATTGTTTGAAGTTGTAGCGTAAACTGAACTTTATTTTGTAAGAATTAAAGTTATTTTTCCATTAATTCTTATTTATTTACATTTTTGGCAAATAATCAACGTGGATTAGGTATATAGACATAACACCACGCTTGTTTTCCCCAAAGGGTTAGGCAGAAGCCCGAACAGGTGTACCTATCTATCAAAAACCTAGAATCCAGAATGCTACTGAGAAATTTCTGATGGTAAAACCCAACAAAACTTTTTCCTGACCGGAGAATCGAACCCACGACCTCAAGCTCCAAAAAAAAAAAAAGTTTCTTTAGTAACTTCAGTTGTACAAAAACACTTATCTAAACACTATGCAGCGTTACAACAAAGGAAAAGAGTGATTTCGATGAACTCTGGCACCCAAAGTAAGATTTAACTTGTGTTTAGGGAGCCCAATAACACTGCCCGACTTGGTAATCAAATCCACGACCTCATGCTCGACAGTAGCACTTGTGACCACTAGACCAACGAAGCAGTTTAGCATAAAAGTTTTCCTTAATTCCTTCACGTCCACTTTGCCAAAATTTCTGGAAGTCTTCACTCTTGGAAGCTCGACAATCACGAAGATTCTGGGACAGGACATCATATCATCACCATCTCAGCAATACCGCTTGCGACCACTAGAAAAACGAGGTATTCCAGACAATTCTTGTTCATGACCAGTGTTAGGGCGGAAACAGACTCATAACACGCCACGTTACGCGACATCAATGAAGCTTACTCATTGGACACATTATTCGTCTCGTTGAGCTATTTTCGTCATTTGGCCAATAAGTAAGCGTGGGATGGCGTCGGGTGTTACAAGTGTGCAGCGGCCTTTATTCTATTCTAGGGCTAGATCTAGACCGTATCACTAATGCTAGCGTTCTATTCTATCCTGGGATAAAGAACGAGGGCCACTCGCAACGTCCTCCAGCAATTTTTTTTATTTTTTTTAATTTAAGTTTTATGCACAAGTAAAAAAAATACTGTACAAAAGCGGACTTTAATGCCTGATGCATTCTGAGCAATTCTTTTCACATACGAATTAGAAATACCGAATGCCGTTAAAAATGCAAAAAAGAACTCGCTAATTAAACAAATTCACACTGCATATTATTTTCACCTACCTATTCAAAATGAAATTGACCACAACAGTAAAAAAAATCAACCTGTTGTGATATTATTATGATAATAATAACATCTCACTTGAATGTCTATGAATCTTATTACACAACCCATAAACTTTGTAGAAAGGGTTCATTTTGACCATATTAACCTGCACAAAGATTCCCTTCATCTCGTTTTGCGGTTGAAATGTACCCTCGACCCTTTGAGCAGGTACTTTAAATTATAATAAGAGTAAAAGGCTAGCCAGATTTCAATTGTCATGAAAAAAAAACAGTGGCACTCCGGGAGTGCCGACAGAAGTGAAAACAAAACATAAACAGAATACTTTGCCATCACTCACTGACATATCGGATATACATTAAAACTGAGTATATCCCGAGGACATCTGAACACATCCGAAGCGGTGTCGGTTACGGTTACAGTGGCGCGAATTCAATAGTTTTTAACATCTCAAAAAATGCCCAGAAGTTATCACTTCATCAAAAAATATGAAAGTAGGTAGTCCGTTTTTACAGTGAAGACCACGTTTAGGTTATGGTTTATGGTGACATTAAAACCTCTTTTTTTTTACTTTTTAAATGGAATAAAAATGAACAAAGTATTCTGTCAGTGTGGCCAGTTTGCTTTTAATACTACACTGACAAATCTTTATTTTTGCTGAGCAGTTTTAAATACTTAAAACACCTCAGAAAGACTATCACACTAATATTATAAAGGCGAATGTTTGTGAGTGTGTGTGTGTGTGTGTGTGTTTATATGTTTGTTACTTCTTCACGCTCAAACGGCTGGACCAATTTTGATGAAATTTGGTATAGAGATAGTTGGAGTCCCGGGAAAGGAAATACAATACTTTTTATCCCGATATTCCCACGGGATCGAGACTTATGCGGGTGAAACCGCGGGGCACAGCTAGTTTAAAATATGATAAACAAAATTCAAACATTCAACCCTATCAAAACAGCTACTGGTATAAACTTCCCAATAAAAAAAACCATCCAAATCACATAAAACTCTTTAAAATTCAGAGACCGTTGCAATAAATTATCATTCGTTTCACGGTGCCTCCATAAAATATAATAAAAAAAACATCAAAATATACCAAATCGGGACTAGGAGCGAACTCAGACAAAGCTCTATTGAACTTGTCTGAACTTGTCCTTAAAAAAAAAAGAACCCAGGCACCTGTTTGGGGTACCACCTGTGGAATATATTAAGTCTCTTTAGAGAGAGACTTTGAAAAAAAAAACTTCGTAGTACAGTTTTGTACGGGACAAAGTTTTTTTATTGTTTTTTTTTTTTTTTTTGTAAACGTATTGATTTACTTTCGTTTAGGCGTATTGTTATTGCCCATTTTTGTGTTAAAATATACTTTGAAAGTTTTTTGTTTTGATCCTGTGAAGGTAGAATAGGTACAGACAGCAGCACATTAAGTTACTACAGTCTGTCAAATTTCTTTAATAGATTTTCAACTTTATCATTACAGCATAAGGTTCCAAGTTGATTGGGAACATTTGACAGTTTCGGGTAGCTTGATGTGCTCGGTGTCTGTACTTAATGAGTTGGAAGTCAAACAAGAAGTGTTTAGTAAGTGTGCACGAAAGTGGCTAAACAATCAATTTTAAATATCTGTACAAGTCGCATGCTTAATGGAACATTAGTAGATAGGTCAGAATTGAGTAACAGATTTTTTTTTACTCAAATCTCATCAATAGTTAATCATAGACGTTCAAAATACAAGCATTCGTGATTAATTAATAATCAAATCAAATCAGTTTTAATTTTATGCGTCAACAAGTAGGATAAGTCCTCATAGCAAGATCTCCTTTTGCGATGTCCCAAAAATCGTCTTTTTTGAGTTAAGTTAGTATTCCATTAAACATGCGAAGTGTGCCTTTATTTTTGGAATCCTACTTAGAATTTTTTGCATTCTAATTTGACGGAATTGGGAATCGGAAATGGAAAGTTGATGGTTAAATTCAGCAGAAACTTTTACGGGTTAAAAATTTAAACGAATGAAGCAACTAAAGGCTTACAATCTTAATCTTTTTAAGCATTATTTAAGGGGCCGGCGAACTACGCATGCTAATGCGTTCTTCATACAAACGTAATACCAAAATAATTTGTAAATCAAACATATTCTTAAGGTAGTGTGTATTTATTCCGATTGGATTACAGATTATCTAGGTTTCCAAATATATATTTTGAAAGGACTCTGATATAAATACGAGATATGAGGAATTTAAAATGTCTATAGAAAACTGATTTTTCTCATAACTCGTCTTTAAATCAGTGTCCATTCAAAATATATATTTGGAAACCTAGATATTCTATAATCCAATCGGAGTAACTACACACTACATATCGATACCTTAATCCGCAAACCAGCCAACTCCATTTTTCTCAAAAAAAAATTTATGATGTCGTTTTTTAGTCAAAATAAAAACTAGAAAGTTTTTAGTGTCTCCTGTAAACTATAGCAAAATGGAGTTGGCTGGTTTGCGGATTAAGGTATCGATATACATATGTTTGATTTACAAATTATTTTGGTATTACGTTTCTATGCACATCGCAACGCATGCTTCGCCGGCCTCTTAAGTACGGGACATTTACAAAAATATTGACATTGACTGCCTCGTTGGTCTGGTGGTCGCAAGCGATCCTGCTGAACATGAAGTCCTGGGTTCGATAACCTGGACGGCCAAAGTGTAATTAGGTTTTGACATCTGAAATTTCTCAATATCAGTCATTGGATTTGAGCCCAGTTGATAGATTTGTGTTATTTTAGTTATGTTTAGGTCTCATGTAATAACCTGTTACAGGGGAACAGATGTATCTTATCTATATATATAAAAATGAAACCCGTTTTCCGTTGTCACGACATAACATGAAAACGGCTGGACCGATTTCGATGAAATTTGGTATAGAGATAGTTTGAGTCCCGGGAAAGGACATAGGATAGTTTTTATCCCGATATTCCCACGGGATCGACATTTACGCGGGTGAAACCGCGGGGCGCAGCTAGTTTAAAAATAAAACAAATGGAGTTGAGTTTTGACCCATACTTATACATGGTGTTACGGAAAGGGTATATCAATACAAACGGGTTGAAGAGTGTATCTGGTCTAGAATCTCTGTACAAAATTTCAGCTCAAAAGCATTAACTTTGAAAATGCTTAATATTTTTTTATTTCGACAACACGGCGCTACACTGGCGCGCGGCGGAGTGATGTGCTTGTACTAGGCGCACAGACACACTACAGATAATGGATAATGACCGTCGTAGTGCGATGACACGTTTGTTATGATTTCAATTTAATAAACTATCGAAATAAAAAAATATTAAGCATTTTCAAAGGTACTGAAATTTTGTACAGAGATTCTAGACCGGATACACTCTTCAACCCGTTTGTATTGATATACTCTTTCCGTAACTCCCTGTATTTCAGTTATGTAATTTGATAAAAGCTCGCACAGATCAAAATCAAAACAAATCAAAATTAGTTTAGTACCCTACAATAAAGAGACAAAGGCTTAATATTGAGATATAATCTAAAAACAGATAAACCTAACGGACAAGAAACAACTAAAGACAGTTTTAATATTAACAAATTAGAATCTAAAGCGGGTGTCCAATCTAATCAGTTTGAATAATTTATTCAAATCTGTGTACCGTTTGAATTGCAATGTATAATTTGTTTGAATCATTTAAGTATTATTATTAATTGTGATTGCGAAACCAAAAATATTTTATATTGAACATAAACAATGTATTATGTTGGTGTAATTATAATTGCAAAATTGCTACCTACAAACATACATGCTTCAAAATTGTAGTACAAAATTACTGTATTTGACTGTTTATATGCTTGCGAAGATTATAAACGAGAAGTAAGGGCGAATCGTCAGGTAATTAATGCTTGTAGGAGGTGGATTTGAAACCTGTTACTACTGTAATTGAGTAGGCTGATGTAGAGTAGTCTTTGCCGATAGAATAGACAATGTATCTAACTATTAAAGAAAGTGGTATTTTCTTCCATGTACTCAACGATGTACGATCAGCTGTAAGTACAGAGAGTAAGATTTTGTGGATGGTAAATAACTAAAAACGAATAGTAAAATATAATTACAAGAACCAACTACCTTAAAAGGGTGACCGAGACAGACTAGAAGTTTTAGAAGATAGACCAGGTTTTGAGGTGCAAGGGGCAGGATCTCTTAAGTCCAGAAATTGAAATGAAATGACTTTTTAAATTCTGTAATTGCGATGTTGGAATCTCGATGTCCGTGCTTCTGGTCGGTCATATAAAAAAAAGCAAGATGGGGTCGAAATTTCCAATCTGATAACCCCTTAGATAAAAAGGCGAAACAAACTCAAGTCTTGGTCAGATCGTGCGAGGACCATGTAGATTAGTGTCTGAAAAGGCCTTTAGAGGAAATAATTGCACAGATGTTATTTCACCTATCCAGTTAGTGCAAGCATTTGTCAGTGATCATGTAGCTCATGGAGAACTCAAAACTTAAGGAGCTCAACGACTCATTGAATTAGGCAATCATAAGCCTGTAATGGGAGCAGTAGTGGCCCAGTGGTAAGGGTCCCGACTTACGAGTTGTAGGTCGTGGGTTCAAACCCAGGCCGGTGCTTTTTTTTTTGTTAGCCTATACTGTTCCACAGCTGGGCTAAGGCCTCCCCCAAATCCTTCCAGGAACTCTTTTCCGCAGGTGTTATGTTGATTTGTTTTTCTTTTCAGGCGGGTGCTTTACTTTGTGTAAATAATTTCATTACTAGTGCTCTTAAAACGGTAAAGGAAAACATCGTGAGGAAACTGGCACATCCTAGAACCAAAAATCGACCCAACCTGCACTGGACCCTCGTAGCAGATAAGACCACTCCCTCTCGTAGAGAAGAGGCCTGTGACCCAGCAGTGGGAACATTATAGGCTGACTATGTAAGCCAGTAATGCCTATAAGGACCAGACTAGCTATTTTTTATTGACATGACATTATTATTATTATTGCTTATTTATTTCTTGACATTATTATTTTATTATTATTTGAAATGAACAGAATTGTATTTAATTTTATTAATTGCATGTACCTAATCAAAATTTAAATTATGAAATTATTATTAGTATTTTGTATTATTGTTACTAAATGCATGCTATCCAGAATGTAAAATCTAAATATTTGTATGGCTGAAAAGCCGAATATAGTGAAGCTCATTAGAAATGTGAAGAACTTATGTTACCTATATTCTTGCAAATAAATATAGCATTCATTCATTCAGAATTATACTGAACCAGTTAAAATCGACCTAATAGCTATTCAATCTTAAACACGAACATAAACCTTAGCCAGTAATGTAACCTACCCACATAATGTGTGAGCATTATTACTGCTATCTTTAGTAATATTACGTCCGTTACTTTAGCTGGGAGCCATACTCAATTATGTAGCCCTTCCAGTCCTGTCAGATTCGAGAGAGTTATAATTTCCATAACGATCGTATAAGTAGCTATTTTAACATGTGCAACAGTTTTAAATCTACAAATTGTGAGCGGTCTGATTATTTCAATGTTTGAGGATAAGACCCAAAGAGGCAAAAGAAGATTGACTATGATTAGCTAAATAATTTTTATTTCAAAGATAATATTCACATAATTTGATAGCTATGTCTTAAAATAAAAATATGTACAAGTTTATAAAAAAGAGGAAAGAATCATTGGGCATCATAAAAAAGTGTAGAAAAGGCTCGCCGGATTACCACGTTGTATGGCAAAGCTGATTCTTTGGTCAAAAGATATAAGGCCAGCTATCTGGTTAGGTGAAGATTCGACCAACCACTTGGCGATGTCTTGATAAACTAAGTGAGCACTCGGAGCCCATGGCTCTAGTGTTCATATAACATATTTAAAGTCCCAAAAAGCTATATTATAAATAATATATATGCATAGGCATCAAAAGAAAATTATGGCAATCGTGTTATAATGGCATTTCTAGATACTACACTGTATGTACTGTTGAAATGAGGAACCAATCAATTCCTAACATAATTTCGACATAAAGACCTAATTAGTAACCTTATTAGAGATGTTCTTCGGAACGATCAGGTGCTTAGTACTCGCAACTAGTGAGCAAAAGCTGCCATGAGAAGAAGGCATGAGTTTATGTATGTATGCTATTTTCAGCATATTAACTGTGTCAGGCAGGATGACACCTCAAAAATTTCTGTTTTTTTCAATTTTTATGTAAGTATTTACTTTGAAAAATCATCGTGTTTCAAAAATTCGCAATAAATGTGTGCAATTTATGGAAGGAGTTATGGAGTTATGGAGAAATGTCTTGACGCTACGTGAGCGTGCGTGATCCATTGCCACCCGTTCGATGTCCACCGCGCACAGCATGGATGGAAAGCAGCAGATGAAGTGATTTTTTACTCCGTTGGTGTAATTGCCGTATGGCGTTCCAGTGTGAGGATAAATAAATAAATCTTCTATATATGACATTAGTCAATTAAATCTTAGATAATGGTGCCAATTCCCTTGTTCACAAACCAAACTAAATTTAAGTTCAGTGCATCTTTTTCTTCCTATCTCATTAAGAAAAGGACAGAAGATAAATTTTAGTTTAATCCTATCAAATTAATCCGCGCCTGACACTACTCCATACAAGTTTAAACGTGATTAAAAACTTGCCTACTAAAATTACGTCAGTTTACGTCAGGCGCTGATTAATTTGACAGGATTAAACTAAAATTTGTCTTCTGTCCTTTTCTTAATGAAATAGAAAGAAAAAGATGCACTAAACTTAAATTTAGTTCAGTTTGTGAACAACAGAATCGGCGCCAATTATCATTTTTTCTTCCTATGACAGAGGTAATACAAAACTCAAGTTTGCTTTAAGTTACTAGTAAAACATTAAGTACAATAATTATAAATGTATTATTAGTTTCCAATGCTGACGACATTAGCGGAGAGCCAGTGGGTAATAAATCTAATTTAAACAGAATTCGACCACTGAGCGCAAGTATTGCTGACAAAGTGCTAATTTTGAACATAAATAGACCAAAATTAACATACAGACGGAGCTATATATTATAAGTATTTAAGTCTTGGCTTGTTTTGATATATGTATTTAAAAGTGTTATAATGTTAATATCGTTTCTACCATGTGTAGTTTTTCGGTGATAAAAGGTATCTTTCGGATTGAGCTGTCTTTTAGTAAGTAATAATATTATACCAAAATGATAATGGTATGTCTTGTTGTAAATCCTGTATGCACACATATTGTCAGTATTTGGAAATTCTCGTTTTCATAAGATAATAGCTTACTGTAATAAATACCTATCTTATGTTTTTTCCAGGTTATAAATTTTCTAATTTATGTGATTCAGACTCCATTTCATTCTATGTCAATCAACGCTGCTACCCTAACAATGGTCTTGAAAAGTCTTTTACCAAATAATACGAGTATCTAAAAAGCTGTGAAAGTTCATTCATAAATGTTATCTACAACCTTTTTATCCATCTTTTTAATTCTTGCTACTGGATTTATTCGGTCTTCAATGAAACATCAATGAGACATCAAAACCATTATTTCTTGATTACTTATCCAATTGCTTCACCAAAAAAAGAAGCGATCGATACTGACAAAGGCCGACGACGATATCTTTGACAAAATAAAATAAAAACTTTAAAAACTGTTGAACCGTCTCTTTCCACTTCAATAGTAATCGAAAATAAGTCACTTCTTCAAAACCGTGACTTACTTTCTCGACAACATTGTACTTACCGTTTTTGAAGTGCACGAAGACAGCGATCTCTAAAGCTTTGGGATGAATGACATAGACATTTTGATTTAAGTAAGAGCAAAATATAATTTTGTCTTTGCTTTTCTCGAGACCACACAGATTATACATGAATTTTGCTTTTTTGATTGAACATTGAGTGAAGTTCGATGTTCCTTTGATTTTATAGCTTTGTTTTATTAATGAGGTTTTAATGAGCGCTTACATTTCACCATATTTAATGATGTTAAGTTAGTGCTTCCATTTCACTGTTATTTCTTATTAAAATATTACAATAATTTTTGCTACATTATCATCATCATAAGCTGGCTCTGCCCAATAGATAGGAGGCCTATGTCCAGCAGTGGACGTCTTTCGGCTGAAATGATGATGATGATATCATCATCATCGACTAGGCTAGTCTTTCCCAACTATGATGGGGGGACCTCCATCAAAACTTGCCTCTACTAAATGAGACTGACTAATATTTTGGTGCAAATAAAATACATATATAACTTCTTATTGCTACCGAGTTTACAAGTGTGATTATGCGTAATGCAATACATTTCACATGGTTTTCGATTTCTTCGTACACGATCCGTCCAGTTGCCATCGATTTTCGCTTTCGATTGTCGAGTAGTTTGCATCGAGTCCATTGCCAACGCTTAGTCGCGGTGTAATGTATGAATTGTTGGCGTAAATTCTTAGTGTTATTTCCAAAGTCATATATCTTGAGTCTTATGCTTTGGAGTGGAGTTTTATTGCAATACAGTTGACTCTAACTGTTGTTATTAGTTTTTTTTTGTGTAGAATTAATTATTACCACTTGGAATATTTTGTTCTTCCAAACACAATTATTATCATCTCATAACATTATTTTTTTCTATCCTCTAAGATTTATTCAACAAAGAAAAAAATGTCTAATCAGTTACTCGACTTGAAGATTGTTACAACCACCTTCAATTCATTTTTGTATTTTTTATTTAGAGCTATATTTCTTGCTACCACTGATTTATTTTAATTTGCATGTTTTATTCTTTTATGTGTCACTATTTTATTTAATAACACAATGGCTGGATTTCGATGCTTCCTACAATCAAAAACATTTTAAATCAAATTACACGTTTCTGTCCCATTTGAAGTTACAAAGAGATTATTTCATATCTAAGCTGCTTACTTTCGTTATCTATATCAGTTTATAACTTGGGCCATGCCGATTCGTGACTGCAACCACGATTTAGAGCGTGCCAAGTTTACGTCCCGCGAAGCCTGAACTAGTTCATGTTACTCTTAACGTTTTGAACTTATATAGTTCTGTGAGCTGAATTTTAAGTGTATGTTCAGTAGACGTAATGTTTAATGCTTCTAGTGCTGTATCTACTGCGAGTTTATTTAACATTAGTTCAAGACAAAGAACAGTATCGTTATTTATTTTAAGATCTAAATTTGACATGACACAGTGCAAAAATTCCCGGTCTATTATGTTCGTTGGCAATATACACTTACCTATTTGAAACAAATTATAATTTTCTACGTTGTAAGCTATATCGTCATGAATAACGATATTTTTTAAATAAAATTATATTACACCTTTATAAACCACAGCGTAGGTGTTTAACGCGTGTTATTTATCCTGTCCCCACAATTCAAAACTAGTCGGAACATGTCCCTCTGACTGAACAGCGATGTAGCGTAAACAGAGGATATTTTCGACTTGATTGACGAGAAGCTCTGGCTGCGCAGTCTAAACACAGGTTTATGAGTTATGTTTAGTGTTCAGTTGAGTTTAGTTTTAGATTTTGCCGATTTGTAATTCATTTGAATTTAGTGAATAGGTTCCACAAAAAAATATTTGATGGTTTATTTTATAATTGTTTCACCACTTATTCCAACAATTATTGTTTGAATGATATTAAATTGTAATTTACTGTGTTTTTTCTTCACAGATTTTTTTTAACAATAAGAATTACTTTTTAATTTTATTTTCAGTCAATATTTTCGTATCATTTTCTTGTAGCACTTTACTTTTTTCGAGTTACTATTTAATACACATTGCACAAAATTTAGATTTCGTTACTAATTTTATATGTAGTTAAAAGCCGAAATTAATTAAATAGAAAACAAAAATCGACCTACCTAAGTTTTATTTTAGAGTGTAGCTGCCTAAGTTTTATTTTAGTGCACCTAGCTTCTGACGTTTCATAACTGCCCATGTAAGTTTATGTGAAATAAAATATTTTGACTTTGAAGGGTAAAATTTTTAGGCACTTTCAAGCTTGTGAAAATTTGTTCTTTTTTTCACTAAGGTGCTACTGTTTTTTTTATGATAATTATGATTTTAGTTTTTATATTTAGAAAAATTGTTCACCACATTTAGTCGGGTTCAGGAAGTATTGCAGAAAAAACAAACAGAATTAAATTTTTACAAAATAATATTTATTTCACAATTATTAACCCCATAAAATGTTTGGGTGACAAAAATTAACACAATCCAGGTTATACGATTCGATTACATGCGGTACTTAACTAGAATAGGTACTTGTAAATAAGTATGAATGCTTATCAAGAAAAAAAAAATCACAAACTTTTAAATGCAATATTTACACGTCAATTAATTAATTCTAATATTTTATACAAATTAGGAAACATTTTCTTTTTTCAAGTTTCATACACTTTTTGGAAACAGAACAATTCGAAACAAGTTGTATGGCTTTAACAAAATTAAATTCACCTGATAAAAATACTTCAAAATATTTACAGTTGTCCTAACGTTACTTATTCGTTAATAATACATACATTGAAATAAGGGGACATTTTTTATAATTTTCGTCCTCCTTTAATGGTTTCAATAGATTTTAGGCTTTCTTTACGATTTCGTAAATTTAACTAATATTTGGTGTCTAATCGATTCCAATGAAAATAATTATATGAAAATGAAACTATTTATGACTATCGAAATTATTTGGAACTAAAATTATAATTGAGATCTATATACGTGTCTTAAAACAAGCAAATTAATCTAAAATCTAATTTTATTTTCACCGTCAAATAAATGGAATAAATTAATCTAGATTAAAATGGATCTAAAATTGATAAACAAGAGATCAAATGGAAAATGTAACTAAATCAAAAACTTAACAACACCTAAAATAATTTTAAAATCGCAATCAATCACAATACCTATCCATTATTATTTGTAATTATTGCGATCAACGGTAAAATTATTTTGTAAAATGCAGCAGATATTATTGGCGAAAGCACTTACATACATATTCATAGAAAAATACTTCCGTACGATAATAAACATTTTATTAAATGCACGACATAAGAAAATATAAAATCATTACTTTAAAGAAATCATGAGGCGTTTTGTCGAACTTCACTCAAATTTGGAAAAAGCAAAATTCAGTTTTAAAAAGCGGAATAAATGTTAGAATTGCAAAGTCGAATTAAATTGAGCTGCGGGGACCTCTCGATTTAATTCGGACGTAACCACCATTTACAATTTAAGTGCAGTTGGACACAACATCTCTTCCAGAACAAAAAGGCACAAAATAAAATACGAAGGGACTTAAAAATACGTAACAACAGTCCAGACCTGCTTTGCAGTATCACTGTCAACAATACTTATCTAGTACAATCTTCATTTTATCTGATGGTATTGAAGAGAGACGACGCGAGGGAGACCTTTATTATGGCCACGACCATCACTAGGTTGACGATGTAGGTCGAATTGCATCTTAAGTGGTAAGGTGGTGTGTTATGCTCACGAGGACACTCACCTCGCCTATTGTCCTGGACTTCTTGGCCAGGCTGTCGTGATACCAAGATGTGGCACAGAACTTCGTACAGCTCGGCTAGAAGCCGGTTCAGCCGCGAAAAGTTCTCCTCTGTTGCCTCTCTCTCACTCGGTAAGTTGAATGCTATAGCCATCTTTGTCTTTCGCTACGTCTTTTTCTACGGAAGAAGCGTGGACAGATAGCTGTTTGTTTGTTATGCATAAATGCTGTGTGACTGTTTGTGCGAAGTTCCTTTCCGCTTTTGAATCCACTTCTTCGTTTTTATAAAAATTTTGAATCAATCAAAAACGCTCCTCCAAACTTTCAAAATTGTCCTCCAAAATTTTTTATGGTCAAAAATTCCTTCTCAGGTTAGTCAGAATTTTTTTCAAGTGGCACAAAAGTTTTCTCGGGGAAAAAATTCTCGAAAGTCAATTTTGCGAAAATATCACTCAAAAAGTTCACTTTGACACACAAAATGGCACAGAGTCCAAAATAAAAAAAATAAACACAGTTCAATTTGGCGATAATGAGATCACAGGTAAAGTTCCGACCTCAAAAGTTCACAAGTTCACAAAAAGTTTTTGCCGCAAAAACTCGCGCGGTACATTGTCCGTAAATCACTCGTAATTTAGGTGTAACAACAGCGCACGGTCGATGACACAATTGCGCTAACTAACGCACTATGCATCGCTGTGGCTAACCGTCGTAAACAAACTGACTTCGCACGCCGCTCTACAAAAGAGGTCGACAGACGACTATTGCACGTGCGGCCGGCTAAGGAGCGAATCGTGTAATAGTGGATAATTCCTCGTGCACATCATTGCCTCGCTCGACGCGTCCCACTGTGTTGGTGCGCTGCATAACGTGTGCACACACGCACACTAACGAAAACCATTTGATTATAAATAGTCGAACGCACGGTAGCACGCTCCCTTCGCACTCCACTACTACAATCAACGTCCACACCGCTATCCCCGTCCTTTTCCCCCTCTCTATTTCTACATGCACCTATCTCTTTTCAATCAGGTTACATCATGTTACAACAGCTATCGACAAAGTGTGTCTCTCTCGTTTCGACGGTACAAAACCTGCCCTAAGTGGAAAGGGAAGAGATGGTAGTGACGATTTTGGATTTTGGATATAGAAAGCGCGCCAAAGTGAACTAGCCAATCGGAGGCCTTGATTCGTATGGGGTGAGGTGACGTAAGGATGGAGGACTCGAGACAACGGGGTTGTTAAACGGAAAGCGTTCACTCGACCACTGGCTTTCGCCGCAAACCTACTATATTTCGTTTCGCGATATTTTAACAGCTCTTTGTTCAGGAGATAGACGTAAACTTGATTTCGTTTGCCTCGGGGCCTCGATACTGTGACAGGAGTTAGCGTGTGTGTTTTATTATTAGTAATTCGGTAGTACGTTCGTAAAAGCGGTATAAAATTGTTTTAATGATCGTGGTTTTGCCATACGCGTTGGTTTGTGAAATCAAGAGGTGTTTTTTAGGTTTATTGGCGTTTAGGGTCGAGTGGAAACCTTTGTTTAGAATGAATACCGGCCGTAAAATTGATAACCAAAGTTAAACATAAAATGGTAAATAAAATACCCATTTGCGTGATTTTGTAATTCTTTTGTGCTTGTATTTTTGTATGTTATGAAACTGACATTAGATTTTTGCCAAATGACGTTGATAAGAGAAATCTCTTACAAACCATGTTTTGTAAGATAAAACGCGTAGAATATTTTTTTATTAAATAATTTTGGTGATACAAATAATAGTTTTGAAAAAAAAAATGTTAATAATTCTAGAAAACTAAACTATTATAAAACTTTATCGAAGTTACAATATTACGTGAAAAATAATTCGTTGAAAAACATCCAAAGAAGACAGGGCATTTTCGTCACTCATCAATAGCATATTAAAATTAATATTTGCATGAGCACATTAAAGTATATATTTTTTTTTAAACCAAATAATATTTGTCATCGAGAAATTTTTTAGGGCAAAAAGTTTCAGTGGTCGAGTTCTACTTAACTACGTAAAAAAAATTAATGAATGATTTTCAGGTTACAGCGATGCAGTGCAAAAGGCGAAGTATATAATTTTTTTTATCTAGCAGATTTTTTTTTATGAACATATATGATAAACGGTCCTTAACTTCTTTTTCTTAATTTTTTTTACAACATGATCACATGACTTTAATTTTTTTTTTCCATTCATGGTTCAATATATCAATTAGCAAAAAAAAAAAATATCAATAAATATGATAAAAGGTCCTTAGCTTTTTTTTTCTTAATTTATTTACAACAGATTACCTGACATATTTTTTTTTTACATTTGAGAGTTTATTTGAAAATTTATTTTATTCACTTACATTGTCATTCGCACCTCACTATCACAGTTCTGAATATCATCAAAATACAAATCTAACACCACTGTCTTCATCAAACATCAAATAAGAACTAAAACGACAAATCTAAAGGTTTTGGCGCCGCCGTAATATTAGTCATAGCAAACAAAGTCAGATCAAGGACTTCCCGGATGATTCCTGACTCATTTTTGTTAAATTAATTAAATATCACGAACGGTACGTCTTGGGAAATTAAAAGTTAACAAAGACTTTGAGATATAACGAGATTACATTTTATGGCGTGATTTTGAATTTCATTCAATTGGGCGGGGTACTTTTAAAGACGGAGGTTTTAAAACCGTAGATTTACTACATACATAATTAGAACTGCTGGAAGACTGGGCTTTGTCACTAAAACATGCGAAAGAGAAGCTGGTATGATGACTTAAAAGCATTCATGAGAGTTTGGGAAAGGCTTAAGGAATTCTATGAAGGAGACAGTTTTTCCCAAAAATGGGACAATAAGGATTTAAAAACCATAGGTCAGGTAAAAATATGAAAGGACAGATAAATACTATAAAGTAAACTCTTTGATGTAGTAAGGGTCTATTAATTGACATAGACTGGGTACAATGTTTCAGTAAACTAAATTACGTTAGAGTTCTAATAGTTACATCAGCCAAATAAAAATCAACTTGAAGTATCCAAAGCAATTCTGTTTTATTCGAGTGTCTTCAAATGCAACGTTACTTGCATTTGAAGACACTCGAATAAAACAGAATTATTTCTTTGGGAACATTACTCAGAGTTATTTCATTACCTACATTCAGAAGTTTAATGAATTGATACTTTCAAATAGAAGCTAATTGTTACATGGAATGATAATAAGTAACCTGATTACTTGCAAGTCCCTCAAGATAACTAACTATCAAATAGTTTATGAAGGAAATAATATTATGATAAGACTACCTGGTCCATTCAAATCACCTATTATAAACCGTAAAGCCAAGGCACATTAAAATTAATGCAATCATTGCCAGAAAAATTTTACTCCATAAGAAATGGATTCACAGAAAATCCTGTAATTTTACGGTCAATTAACAGCTATGATCAATATAGTCAAACCAGTAGCATCTACAACTACCTATATAAATATTAAACTCAGATTAAAGTGCTAAAAGATGAATTTGTACGTGATTAGACATTAATAGTCTGCAAATAACGTGGTTCGACAACTTATTAGACTCATTAGCTGGGTAAAGATGATAATGTTAATGGATTTTTGAAAAAGTAAAGCATTTGGCTACTTTCTATAATTTCCAGGAAGTGAGCACACTGTGGTACACTGTTAAAATATTTTTTGAATTATGTAGATGGTAAACTCAAGTGTTCTAACGGCTTAGGTAATTTTGTCGGCTGGTGAGGAGAAGATACTTGACTTTACTTTAAGAAAATGAAGACGAGTTACAATTCAAGCCACAAAGAAAAGTATTCCAGGATGATTTAAGAGTAATTTATTCGGTTCCCTCTACAATAATCAAAAGGGCAGAAAAGTCTTTGGAGCTGTTCACAATGCTTGACCAAAAACGAAATAAGGAACAATAAGTAAAAGATATCAAAAATAACATACTATAGAACCTGATAATGAAATACAACCAGCCAAGCATAATCATCTTTATCCTTTAACTGAACTGGTTTCTATTGCAACACCACGCTTGACCAAACATGAAATAAAGAATTATATGTAGAAGATGATGATAAATAAAATATTAAAGAGCCTGATAATGAAATACAACCAGCCAAGCATAATCATAAACGCTTTACTATCGACACAGCAAGTTCAAACGTGTTCAGTGAGGCGATCGAGTGACTTAACATATTGAAAGTAGGTCATACGCGAGATGACTAACAGTGTTGCTATGAGAGACTACGTGATACAACTCTTGACTTGAGACCATCTTTTGAAGAGTGATTTGTTGAATCAATTAGCAATTATAAATGATTTATCATGAAATTGGTTTTTATTGTTAGTGAGGAGTTCTATTGTTCTGGACTTGAACAAGATGGCACATGATTGTTTAATTAAAAATTATTCCACCGCGAAGTAAAAAAAAAACTACATAATTATATACATTATTATTTTATATCACGCCCGTCAGTTTAGTTGGCAAATCTCTTTAACGTATTAGAATTTACATAACTTGGAACAACTGCACATATAAATTTTGCAGAATATAATTCATGTAAAAAAAGCACATACAATAAGACTACGTAATAATTTGGCAAGCCTTCGAAACTATCAAACAATTCCACTCAATAGATGGCGCTGCTTGTCACTCCCGCTAGAACTGGAGCAAGTTTTCGCTTACTTTAGCGACAATATTAATGCCATTTTGTAGTATGTTTGTTGATGGCTTATCAGAACAGAACTATTATTAAAGACATGATCATGGTTTACGGAATTTAGACATCTAGTTAACAGCACAGGCTAAAATAGGTACAACTGTTGCATACAAACCTAGCTGCTACATAAACATTTCTGTCATTCCGGAGTTGCAAAGGATTTTATAATACATTATATTCTGTTAAATGCGAGTAACTCAAACAAAATAAAAGCAGCCACAGGCCACAGATAAATAATTTAAAATATTAAATAATCAGACATAATGCACATTAAGTTTTACAACGCAGAGGTGGAGCTGGGCGTAATAAATATTAAAATTGATATGAATGCATAATGCAGTAATGGGAAAGAGGTATAAATTCGTGTTAATGCGATTGACAACCGCTACTGTAATGGTCGCCAGTCCAAATGCAACGTTATTTGAGACATGGCTCAATATACAGTAGTTAGCGGGGATTAAAGTTCTTTTTGTGGTATGAAATTAAAACAATATTGGTTGAAATAAGCCAAACGTTGGTCTTCAAGACTGTTACTGTCAATATTGTTTATTATTAATATACAGATTAGCGGGATAAGAATTATTTTTGTTTTGTGGTGTAAAAATGAAACTAAATTAGTGAAATAAGCCAAACGTTGGTCTTCAAGATTGTCAATATCGTTATCGTTGATTGTTACTAGATTATTAGCAATTCATAGTTTAATTTAAGTCATCTGAACTGAATACATCACTTCATCTTTGTGTTGCCGCATGGCTGATAATTTCTTTTGGTTTTTAAGGACATTGATTCTTTTTTTTTCTTTAGAATCAAGTAATTTTTTTTTCTATACTCTGAGCGTTTGAACTTATTACAGTTTTTGCTTATACTATGAGTATTTATAGAACCTTTATTTAAAATCAAAATAAAAATATTTCATTTTACATAAACCTACATGGGCTCTCAAGAAACGTCAGAAGCTAGGTGCACGGTTCCAATTGGTCGTTTCCTATGGAGAGGAGCAGGCAAGAAACTCCGCGATTACTATTTGAAAAAAAAGTGTAGTGAAAGCTTTCCAGTTTTTCAAAGATTTTCCCTCATAATCTGCATTCTTTAATGTCGCTGCATCTTCATTCTTAAACCACTCCAAAACCACGACAAAGAGCAATCAGAACGCGCCCAAAGCCGTGAAATCGGACAGTAGCTGCCACGGCGGATTACGATTTAAGTCCAAATCGGGACTCTTTGGTCAAAGTGTAAAAGTGAAGATAACACAATCAATGTTTTTTGTTGACCATAAAGTTTAGGATTTTTTTGTATTGTTGTTTGTTAGATGAACTGAGAATGAAAGAAGATGTATCAAAGTAGGAATAGATGTACGCTTTTTTAAATTATGGGAATCAGTTAAAGTGTTTGTTGTCTGCAGAGCGAAAACACAGGAAATACTGTTAAGCATTTATTAGGAAGGTATAAAGGTTTACCAATCTACATGGTCTTCACATGATCTGACCAAGATTTTGTCTGGACTTTAAAAGAGACTGTGACCTCTGAGTTTGTTTAGGCCTTTCTTCTCAGAGTAGTCAGATAAAAAACGCCGACCTCATCCAGCTTAAAAAAAAATATGATTGACGTGTAAAAGTGTTTGTACAAACCTACTTACAGAAAATAAATAATTTATCATTTATCTAAGAACAATGTGGAAAAATAGTCTCATAAAAAAACTATATGTCACCTCTTACGTAGTTTTTCATCTAGCCAGTGTTAGTACATGGAAGTGATATACCTTCAACAGTCCTTATATTTTTAAGTGCAGTACCAGAAATTTTATCTGCGACATCTTTTATTGAGGAGTTGATAAGTATACAAGAAAATGGGAAAAAGCGGCTTTACTTTTGACAAGACAAAAAGAATACATCCATCCATCTTTGTAATGCGGAAGCAATAATGACAACTCATGTTTTTAATTTAATAATTTTTACACCCGTTTTATTCTTCGTTTATGATGAGATACATTAAAACTCTAGTCATATTGGTGTCTCTGGTTGGTTGTCATCAACTAGAGTTTTCAAATTGCCACTTAAGAGAACCGTCTTAAATAGCAATTTGTAACATTAATTAATTACTAGCTATTATTTCTTACAAAATAGTTTTTAATTGTTATGCTCCGTCAAATTAGCTTCTGGTTTGTTATTTTAAACAGGCCTGGGGCCGTATTACGAAGTATTAATGCCATCATAATTTTAGTCTGAAAAAGGGATGGAGCTATCGGCCATCTCTCTCGTACATGATGGCATTAAACCGTCATAATACGGCACCCGGGGGCTTTAGTGTCTAACGAAATTCTATTATCTTATTGAATTCTTTTCATTTGTTCAGTATATGCAACTTCCAAAAATTACGCATATATGTATAAATATGAATTGTATGCTGAATTTGACACTCCATTTTTTTATTAATACAATACCCAGGTAGCAAGCTATATAAAAAATATAAGTATTTTCTTTCATATTCCACATTTTAATCATAATCTCATATCCACTGTCTGAATTCTCCTGAACAATCGTTACATAACTATTACTTAAACAACACGCATATACGAGAAGTACTTGCAGAACAAGAAAGTCTTAAAGCTTATACCTCTGCAGAAAGCAACAATTTCCATATTCAAAACAATCACTTTAATTTTCTATCTCGACGACATCAACTTTCACTGTCAGATAATATGCATTATCGCCCTATACTGTACCCACTGCTGGGACACAGGCCTCCTCTCTCCGAGAGGCAGTGGGCTGTAATCTACCACGCGGGCCCAGTGCGGGTTGGTAGATGTCACATATCTTTGAATTTTTTGTTCAAGGATATGCCGGTTTCCTCACGAATTCACGATATCTTCCTTTACCGTTTTGAGAGCAGCGGTGAAGACATTAATTACACAAAGTAAAGCGCCTGGGTTCGAACCCAGGACCTACAACTGTCTGGCCGCTACCACTGGGCTACCGCTGCTCTTATACCAGATAGTATACTCCGCCAATAATATCCATTATGACACCATTAGCAGCCAATGCGGGATCATCAGTAAAAGCTCTTGTAATCATAAATTCCTTTGCATCAGCAATTTGGTCGGTTAATAGATTGAGTGCATATTGATTGGTGTTGCGGCGAGGGCACATAGCGTGTAATAGTTTAAATGCAAAGGAAGGGTTGTTTGTTTGGTTAAGAGGTAATAAAAAAATGCAAATATGTGGAGACTGTTTTGTCAGTTACCATCAGCGTTTTAAACCTTGAGTGGCACAAAGATTGTGTGGAATATCTACTTGAACTTTAGGCTAAAGGCTTTTGTAGATGAGTCACATATCGCTCATTTGGAGAAACATCGACGTATATGTATTTTTTTACCAAAAATGAGTTAAATGACAAAGCACTTAGAAAGCGTATTTACGTTAGGAAAGCAAAGACTTAAAAAGAAGTAGTTACGTCGATTTTTCTCCAAATGGACGATATTGCTAATGTTGTTGACAGAATATGTGCGAACATTTTAAAAGGTAGTATACGCCTATTAACCACACTGGGTCCGCATGGTTGATTATAGCCCACTACCACTCGAAGAGAGAAAGCCTGTGTCCCAGCAATGGGAACACTATAGACTGATTATGCCTTAAAATTCAGTTTCGTTTTTTTTTTTTATTTATTTGTATAGATTTATTAAAGATTCAAATATTTACATAATTTAAAAAGCTAACAATCTTAAAATAATAATATGTACAAGTATATAAAAAGTACAAAATATAAAAAGGAGGGAAAATAATCAAAGGGCATCAAAAAATTCGTCCGTATCACTGTCAACAGCAAACGTACCCAAAAGGCTGGCAGCATTGCCACGTTGTATGGCAATGCTGATTCTTTGGCCAAAAAATAGGCCAGCCCTCTGGTCACGTAAAGAGTCGACCAACCGCTTCGCGATGTCTCGAAATACTAAGTGGGCACTCGGGCCCCATGGCCCTAGTGTTTCAACCCCAAACGGCTCAAATATATAAGTTCCAAAGAGATTGGAGTATTTGCGCCGTTTTAGGTTTTCCGCACCTGCAGCAGCCACCCCAGCACAGCTTACCGTGCTTGGAAGATGGGATGGCGCAAGGGTGTCGACACACATTGCATCCCACACCAAAGGCCTACCTACCTTCCAAGGCATTATGGTCATCCCGTCTGGTGTCTTACCATCGTCGCGTGCCAAACCATTGGGTTCTAAAACAGCTGGCACCCCAGCGGTGACAAGAGCACGACGGATGATGTCATTGATGCTGGCATGCCGTGCTATCCGGCCTGCGTTTTTGTTTTAACAATTTTATTTTGTCGTCTCATCGCAACTTCTTTTCTGTTTTTTTTTTAAGTTATGGATTAAGATTTAACAAGGTGACAAGACAAGTTTTGTAGTCAAGAAAATCTTATGCAGAATGATATATTACCGTATGTTAGAAAATCTTTAGCAGTTCATATTTGCCAAAGTAAAATACTTGCAGTTTCTTTGAAATATAGCATCTTGGTCATTGTCCTTTCAATATTTAGTCCTTGTAGTAAATTCGTGATACCCGTTTACACGACACTTACAGCTAACTATGAACTAATTAACTATTCACGAGCCCTGTACCCTACTCTGAACGATAGTATATTACAGGCTGACACCAGGTGTCCCTTTGAGTGAGTTACTGCCAAAATATATAGCCATTAAAATTAATTGTGTCCCAATGTTCGGCCAATTGCTTGGTCGCGGTATTGACTTATTGGCAATTAATTGGTCTCGCTAAAGAGTTATTGCTAGATTTTGATAATGGAAGTGCTGATTATTTCTTTATATTTATTATCTGCTCGTCCTACTCCCAGGAAAAGAGTTTCTAGAAGGGTTGGGGGAGGCCTTTAGCCAGCAGCGTTTGAATGACATTAAAAAAAAAACAACCACAAACAACTTATGTGATATTAGTAGAATATTAGTGAATATTCTTTTTAATTAACAAAAATAACAAAATAAAAACCTAACTTAACTAAAGGGGTTAGAAGATTTTTGTATGGAGGGTGGCCCTAAGGTCGGCCGCCATTTTGATTTTTTTTCAGAATGGCGGTGCACAACAAAAGTTATATATTTAGATAGAGGACACTTATACAAACAAAAATGTAATATAACATAATATCCTAAAGCGTCAGGTTTCGGAGTTATTCACCAAAATATAAGTCGAAAACAACAAGGATTTTTTTGTTTTTTTTCCCTCTAGGTAAGCATATTGAACTATTTAGGTAATAGAAACGTTATGAAACCTTTATGGAGAAAAAACAAATGAAGAATAGACATTTTTTAAATAAATAATTAAACACGGCAATTTATAGTTCGTTTTTTAATCCCAGAGACTAATCTGACATTTAAGTCTTTTCTATTTTCGTTTTTTTTTAGTATAGAAGTTTGACATTACACTTGTCAGATTAGTCTCTAGGATTAAAAAACGAACTGTAAATTGCGGTGTTTAATTATTTATTTAAAAAATGTCTATTCTTCTTTTGTTTCTTCTCCATAAAGGTTTCATAACGTTTCTATTACCTAAATAGTTCAATATGCTCACCTAGAGGGAAAAAAAACAAAAAAATCCTTGTTGTTTTCGACTTATATTTTGGTGAATAACTCCGAAACCTGACGCTTTAGGATATTATGTTATATTACATTTTTGTTTGTATAAGTGTCCTCTATCTGAATATATAACTTTTGTTGCGCACCGCGATTCTGAAAAAAAATCAAAATGGCGGCTGATTTTAGGGCCAAAACCTTCAAACCCCTTACACCCTCGGGCCGTGGGGTCCGAGTGCTCATGGTCTTTTTAAGGAAATTTCAAAACGGCTGGTTGACACTTCCCGTGACCCATGGGCTGGCTTTTTACCTTGGCCAGAGGTTAAGCATTGCCATACAACGTGGTAATGCCGCCAGTCTCTTGGGTACATTACCAGTTGACAGCGATGCGGTTGAGTTTTTCGACGCTATATTTTAGTTTGTGTATAGTTTTGTGATAGAATATACATTATATTCATTGTATAGACATACATTCAGTTGTCTATATCAAGAATAGTACTAACAATTAACTCAATTATAATCTTATATTGTTTTAAATACATAACAGGTCCACTGATGTTTGAGCTTTCGTGATGCTTCTAAGTATTTCAATTCAATCTTTATTGCATCCATAATGTACACATACAGGAGGTAATTATATATCAATGGAATTAATTACACTGGTAAACACTGTTTTTGTCACACGAACTTTGTGATGATTTTTGTTAATGTTAGTGTGTCCTCATTAACAATATATTATATAATAATTTTGTTTCAATTACGTCCAGTTTTTTTGTGACAGCTACATATTCATTTCTGACCTCATATAAGTGTCTTTTTTTGAATAACTTAATTTAGACGACTGTATAACTATTGCATTCAACTTACATCTTATATACGTTTGTTACATCGTAAACATGCCACGAAAGTGTTGTAACAACCCCGACAGTTTTTGTTATGTGTGTGTGTGTGTGTTAACTTTTACATCTCAGCGTCGAAATTTCACATCACTAATTGAAACAGTGCTATTTAAACTATTTTGGATTTCCTGTCAGAAATCAAGATAAATCCTGGGTTCCACAAAAATGTTGTGTAACGTGTGTGAGACTGCTATAAGGTTGGGATAAACTGGAACCCAGACATATGCCATTTGCTAAACCAATGATTTGGACCGAACCAAAGGATCATGGTTATTTTAACCTGACGTGTCAATTTTTTTTCATTCACATATTTTTGTTTGCTGGCCCTAGTACATTCAAAATTTGATGTAAGTTTTCATGTGACAAAAAAAAGTTAAAATTTTGTTAACCAGTGTTATGGACCCTGTCGGGAACAGCAAAATTTTAAATAGGTGGGAGAGAGGAAGAGCGCTTGTATGATTTTCCTAATGAATAAATATTTATCATATGTCTATTTGTTTTTATATATTTTTACTCGTTTATTTATTCTAATAATATAAGTTGTGTAAGTCAATCTATTTATTATTATATTTTTTACTAAATTATATATTAATATCGTTTATTTACTTATTCACTTAAATATTTTGTATTAGTGTGTATTTCTAAATGACACACTGTAGTACAGATAGATGTACCTAAGAATTTTAAACAAAAGAGAAAAGTTTCACATCATCGCCATAAAAAATCAAGTCCGTCTTAATTGAAAAAAGATGCAAATTTTCTCATAAACTTTTACCTACCATTTAAAATTATTCAAATTCATCTCTCCAACACCATCCAAAACAGAAGCCTCGATCCGCAGTTATTACCAACAATTTTACAACCACAATTTTGATGTGTATCAACAGGGGTGGCTGCAAAACTATTAAATATCGGCCGAGGATTAAACTATGCATGTTAAACTGAAACAACCCCTTTTTCAATCATGAGGACTTACAGATGACGGATATAAAATAGTTTTCAGCAGACATTGTGTAAACAGTTGACGTACATATTGCTGTTTTGGGGGATACCGGATAGGTGATGTAGGTAGTGTGGACGAGGGAATAAATTATTATAGTCCATTATGTATGCATTTGATCTGGGAGTTATTTATTTGTATAGATATTTACATAATATAAGCTAACATATAAACTATAATAATATGTACAATTATATGAAAAAATAAACAAAATAATCATAGGGCATCAAAGAATTCGCCCGCATCGCTGTCAACAGGAACAGTGCCCAAAAGGCTGGCAGCATTGCCACGTTGTATGGCAATGCTAATTCTTTGGCCAAGAAATAGGCCAGCCCTCTGGTCACGTGAAGAGTCGACTAACCGCTTGGCTATATCTCGAAAAACCAAGTGGGCACTCGGACCCCATGGCCCTAGTGTTTCAACCCCAAACGGCTCGAACATATAACTCCCAATCAGTTTGCAATATTTTCGCCGTTTGAGGTTTTCTGCACCTGCAGCAGCCGCTCCAGCACAGCCCGCCGTGCTAGGAAGATGGGATGGTGCATTTGATCTTAGTTTACATATTCTTAACCGACTGCAAAAAGGAGAAGGTTCTCAATTCGATTATTTGTATGTATGTTACGCGATATCTCCGGCAGTAAAATTGTGGAACGATTTTTTTTTGTAATCGACTTTCCTTAGGGTTGGTCCCATATAAATTTTATAAATTTTGTTTGGGTAGTTTTTGAGTTGGTTTTAATAATTCGTATTTTTTTAAGCTTAGTTTATCTTTATATTGATGATGTTAGAAAAAAATCAACCGACTTCCGAAAAAAATACCACGAAGTGAAAAGTAACTTTAATTTCAGAAGTTGCTACAAATAAAAATACGTAACCAATGACACCGACTTCGGAAATTAAAGTTATTTTTCAGATCATCAGACCTCGAAACCTATCCTTCTGCAGCGAGGTGTGAGACAGGGAGACGTTATCTCTCCGAAACTGTTCACCGCTGCAATGGAGGATGTCTTCAAGGTTCTGGACTGGAAAGGAGCTGGCATTAACATCAATGGCGAGTACATAACTCACCTTTGGTTTGCCGATGATATCGTAGTCATGGCTGAGACTAAGGAGGACCTCAGTACAATGCTCGATGACATCTGTAGAGCCTCCGAAACAGTGGGTCTTTAAATGAACATGGACAAAACGAAGGTCATAGTAAATGCCCATGTAACACCCACTCTCATATAGATCGGAGACGCTACACTCGAAGTCGTCGAAGAATGAACTATAAACTGAAAAAAATCCCTCCTACATTTTTTTTTTTAATTGAATTCGCAAAAAGTGCCGCGCGGTCAACCTGGCCGGCTGTACACATGTCTACTGGCCAGTTAATAAATTGCAATCCGAGTGATGCGCACAGATTAGCGAGCACCACGGAAAGTTCAATGCACTGGGTTTGTAAAGAGATGTTTGTACGATGTCAGGCGGGTATTGAGTTAAAGTGTGGATTTTCTAAGCAGTTGTCGATGTTTATTTTGATTACTTTCTGATCGTTGATTTGATGTGGTGAAAAAGGCTAACATTAGTTAACAGCTTAGGCAGAAGTTTTTGAAAATTAGTCTTGATGGATCTAAGAGGCTCATGTCTTTTGAATCTTCTTATTTTCAATGCTCCAGGAAATTGTTTATTTATCTGGTAATTTGAATCTAATTCAAAGTTTGACAGCTATGCCGCCAGTCTTTTGGCTTTATGAACAGAACAGCGAGGCCATTTTAGTTTGTTAATAGATTTAAGTTAGAATATTATAAATATTGTTATTTAAATCGGCTTAAATTATATGATACACAATCTGTCTAACAATTTCAAGTTTTGATATCCTCATAGACTTGATAGACTTAGATCTATCATTTATCATCTTCAGTGTCACACCAAAACCATCAGAATCACACTACCACAATCAGCTCTATATGCTCCACTTAATCTGCCACATTTAGTTCGAAAGGCATATTGCGCCATCGCACCTGTTATTTGAAATACATATTATTTACCATGCTAAACCCATGGGTTATCCACCATAGCGTTTCATTAACAACTTTTGCTCAGCTCTTTGTTATGGCAGAGTGAGTTTGAGCGAGAAAGCCGTGGGAAGCTGAAAATGAAAGTTTTTGAGGCGTAGTACCTAGTAGATTATAGCGGAGTTGAGGAAATGAAAACTCTGAGGAAGACTTAGGGTGTCCAGTGTCCTATGTGACTTATATCTTTTTTTTATTATTATTGCTCTATGGGCCCGCTCTTGACCTCGATCACGCCTGATGGAAAGCGATAGATGAGGTCTATGATGGAACGAGCGTGTCCAGAAGATGCCTAAGGCACTGGAACTCTCACAGATCACACACAGCAGGCTGCTTGACGCCGGACTCCGGTGGGAGGGTGGTCGCAAACCAGGCGGGCGTTAGCCCTATCACCGCAAGGGAAGAATTGGCTAGTCAAATAAGGTGTTGGGTGTGACTGTCCAGGATGCGCCGAGCGCTCGGTTCAGTTGAGTAACTGGCGGAACAAACTGTGCTACACGAGAAGGCTTCTTCATGCATCCCAAATCTCATGAACTAGCACGCCTTGTTACCCATATTTTGCCACACATTCCAACCGGGCACAATTCCAGACACCGGACTGCTACTGAAAAATTCCAGATTGAGAACCCCTAATAATACTTCCCAACCTGAATTTTGCAATACAGCGTGGCAATCCTGCCAGCCTTTTGGGCACTGTTCCTGTTGACAGCGATGCGGACGAATTCTTTGATGCCCTATGATTATTTTGTTTATTTTTCATATAATTGTACATATTATTATAGTTTATATTATTAGCTTATATTATGTAAATATCTATACAAATAAACAAAAATAGCATATATTTTGAAATCGATATAATAAGTTTATTTATTTCTCTTCACAAATTAATGTACAGTAGTAGTGCTTAAAACTAGCTTAAGGATATGTTCACATTTGAGAGAGACTGGTCCTTGAAATAGGCATTGCAAGCAACGCCTTAAGTACAAATCACCAGGCCCGCACGACGACGCTTTATATGTATAAGCTTACATTTTTTTTTTGAGGTTGGGAAATTATCAAATGACTCCTCCCGCTCTGGGTGGAGCGGAAGGGAGTGTCAAACTCTTACTGACTAAAACCCACCCGTGTTCCTTCCTTAGCCCTTTATGTTCTGGGGTAGCGGTAACTCTTTCGGACAATCCCGCTACATGTGTAAGCTTACATTGGGTGCTTGTATGAAACTGAAAAGAATTAACATTACTTATAAGAAAGAAAAACAAAATAAAAAAAAGATAAAATATATAACCTCTTCCAAAAAAATGGTACGTTCCTCAGCCCTTAAAAATTGGACCTTGTCCGAAAAAGGTCGAAAGAAATGCCGAAGCCTGAACCAGTCGATGTGCCAGTAGTAACTTGTTGACACAGGTTGTAACAGGTTAGTAGCCTTATTATCTATGTGCTCTATAAAAAAAATAAACCGGTTATTATCTCCTGATCCAGAATTGTTATAACGATGTGCATCTTGTTTTTTTTTAAATCCTTTTGTTTTTTTTCAAGTAGGTTTAAAATAAATTAATCATGTTCTACTGTTAAAGCAACACTTAAAGCAACGCGCTTGAAACTCAAAAACTTACTAAATGATAAGTGGATTTTTTTGCGCGAGTTTTACTGCCTCCTCTTTCCGCAAAGTTCAATAGGGATTTTATTAACTACTCCCTGTGCCCACGACTTCGTTCGTTTGGTTATCAGAAAACAATTATATGTCTCTTTACTAACCCTCTTACTAATAAACCCTTATGAATAGTTACACACCGATTTCTCTCTTTCAGTCTTCAGTAATTTGACTTTTGAAAGAAGCAGACAAAGCGTTGTGTAACTATACAGACGCTATACGTTTATTAGTAAGGGGGTGGGTCAATCCGCGGAAATCCACTAACGGCGAATATATGCTAATAATAAATTAAATATCATAGCTGCATTCTTTTTTTACTTTATATGACATTTCTTACATGTTTTTACGTATGGCGCCGCTATCTAAAAAAGTATAACACCTTTATTTAATTTATTATTGCAATCAACACGCATCAAATGTCCTTACCATTTGCAAATAAAAGTCGGCCTAATTCAGCGGAATGGCCCGGGTAATTCTTTTTCTTTTTATAAAATAAAAGAGCTTAAGTACTAAGTACAGACGCCAGCACATCAAGCTACTACAATCTGACAAATTTCTTTATATTTTTATAGATGTTCAACTTTATCGCTACAGCATAAGGTTCAAGGTGGATTGGGAAAATTTTACAGTCTCGGGTAGCTTGATGTCCTGGCGTCTGAACTTAACACCTAAGTTACTTCTTATAACATCAGCTATCTGCCAGTGAAAGTCCTGTCAAGATTGGTCCAGCGGTTTTGGAGATTTGCCGGAACAAACATAGACAAACAGAAAGACCAAAATTAAAAAAAATGTTTTTGTGATATAAGTACTGTATGCTATACTATACTATACTATACCTTCATAATTATGCATTGAGTCAAAAGCTGTTACTTTGATATTACAAACAGAGACTTCAATTTTTTTTTTAAATTATATTTGTATAGAAAGTAATAGAATACATTTATTTAGCACAGACTAAAAGACACTCAATACTCAGATCACAACAAACACATCACAAAGCAAAAAACACACAGATACACAAACACACACTCTCACACACACACACATCACAGAGCACACCCCATCACAACAAATAGAAAGTGTAAAGTCCGATGTAAGAAATTAGCAGGAAAGTGTGGGGGTGTGCGTGTGTGTGGATAGAATTTATGTATATACTATACAGTGTGAGCCACACTTAATTAGGTGTGTGTCAGAGCTGATCTTCACTCTTTCTCTTCTGAAGTTTTCCAGTATCTTGGACATAGATGTGTTAATGATAAAGGTAATCTTCAACAGCCTCTAAACCGGGTAAACCCCTTGAAAGGAAACAAAAGTTGACTTCATAATTTGTTGACAGCCTATCCAAAAACATCTTCACTACCAAAAACTCTATCAACAGCCTTGTACTTAACTTGGTTGGCCAAACAACCAAGAGATAACTAATGTTCAAACAGGGAAAAAATCACTACGAAATAGCCCAACGAGCTTCGGTTTCTGCCTACCTACTTTTGAGCAAAAAACTCATCCACAGCTGAGGATGACAAAAAATGTAAACAAAACTTTTTTTTGACACATCTTCGGACATATTGTGGACTAGCTGATAACCTTTTTGGGGTAGAAGGACCAATTTTTGTATATGGTTTTGCACTGATTTGATATTAAGTGTCTGTGCCCGGAACGAAAATCTCAGAGCTGAGCAAGTAAAGTAAAACACTTTGGTGTTGATGTTAGACAGGTGTGGGAAGATGCTATAATATTTTAGCGTTCCCCTTGTCAGAAACCACGAGGATATTGTATAAACTCGTGCGGATTGGAACGTTTGTTATTCGTAGAAGATAGGTACTCATATTTAAGGACTGTATTATGTTTATATGATATTATAAAATAGCCTTTCGGAGCGACTTATGCACGGTTTCTGAGGTTTTTAAACGGAGTTTATCCATTCGATAGTGATTATTGGTTCGAAATCGTGTTTCTGAATACGTCATTACGAAAGAATTTAGCTTAAAAGTCAAGTGAATTATTATCGCGGGTTTATCTGAGAACCTCAAAAACCGAGCATAAGGAAGGAATTTGCTAAAATAGATAATTATTTCGAATCAACAGCTATTGTAAGCTTAATCGGTCAAGCTCCGCTAATGAGACACAATTGATTTTCTATTGTTTCGTCGCCAATGGGCGACCCGCGCCGCTTGACCGGTTAAACTGCTTCTAAGAATTCTTCACAAACTGGGCATTAGTCATGTTGACCAAACTCCTTAATATATATTTAAAAACAATAAGTTTCTGTGGCGGTAAATATTTAAAAGACTTTCAGACAGTAGATGTAAGTAGATGCTAAATTGCTAATGGTATCACGAAAAAATTAATATAAGTTTACTACTAACTAACCATTATGTTTTTTTAGTAATCTCAGGAGCCTCAAGAGTAACTGATATTGTGATTGCAGAGTAAGCAAACTGAAGTGGCATTGGGCTAGCCATGTTTGTCGAAGAACCGATGGCTGATTGAGCAGACGAGTCCTGGAGTGGAGATTGCGTATCGGCAAGCGTAGTGTGTGATGCCTTGAGACCTAGGCAAGACTGGATGTGGAAGGTGGAGGACAGAGTGCTGTAGCGCAGCCTGGGAGAGGCCTATGCCCAGCAGTGGACTGCGATAGGCTGAGTTGATAGTCTAAGCTATGCTCACTCAGTAAACCTTCATAGACATCAGCAATGACCAATCTGTACCCAAGGACCAGTGCCACATTGTTCTCAAAACTTAAATTTTTTTGCAGAAGCACATAAAGAAATGCAGTGACAGCAACGGCCCCTTTCACCCTACAACAACAAAACTACAACGCAATAGAATACTCGTAAAATCGACCTCGCCGTTAGGATAAAAAATGGTTTAAAAAAAACTATAAGTTTGTAAAAGTTAAAGCCATTAACTGATAACACAACCATTAGCTAAAGGGAGATAAAATGAGTTATTGTTATTGAAATAAACAATTACACGTGATAACGGATAATGAAATGATTTCACTTGCTGGTGATTTTGTCGTTATAGGGGATTTACTTTGTAAGTAAAATGTAGTTGTTTGTTTGTATATTGTATCATCACTCTCCTGCCCTTCCTAATCAACTCATAATGTTCCCACTGTTGTGACACAGGCCTGCTCTCTTCGAGAGGGAGTGGGCTGTAATCTACCACGTGGGCCCAGTGCGATTTGGTAGATTGGTCACATGTCTTAGAATTTCTGGTTCTAGGACATGTCGCTTTCCTCACGATGTTTTCTTTCGTTGTTTTAATTCGTCCCAAGGTATTGGAAGTCCAAAACGGTAGTATGGCTATTAAGTGTACTTACATTAATACTGGCACCACAAAATCACAGTCAAGTTGATTCGGTCTAACTAGGCAAGTCTCTGATTGTTGCGTAAGATTTAGCATAAGTATATGAATATGGACCAAACAAGTTTGAAAGGACCTCTGCAATCGTAAAAAATTATAATAAACATCCTCAATCGTTTTGAATATTATATTATTTTTTCTGCTAAAAAGCTAACTTACGCAGATTCTTAAGAAGTCTTTGTTGATATTGATTTTGATGTAAACATACCATTTAGTGGACCGTTTCAACAAAGCAAGTCTTCTAAACAGCACCAATAACGATAAAACCTCTCAACAAACTCAAAAGCGTACCAAAGGACCACAATTTTGCATAAGTCGTGACAGGTACACCATTTTCCGTAACAAAGACATCAAAAATTTGAATGACAATACAGACTTGCTGAAGTAAAATAAATAAAAAGCCCTACTAAAAGAAATGATCCCAAACCCTTCGGTTGGCACCGAACCCACTCCCACGCTGATCGTTCCTCGGTACTAATCCGACGAACAATAAGACACAGCTGTGTCAATATAGAGGTCAGGCTAACACGGGGATGTGCGAGAAGTTTTGGAGAACTGGTTGTCAGGTTTTTGTTTTTAGGAGTATAGAAATGATCGTGGTTGAAAGAGGAAGGAAAGATTCGGATATAAGAAACAGAATTGATAGTTGTTCAGAATTACCTGCCTCACACAAACATAATCAGCCTATAATGTTCCCACTGCTGGGTCACAGGCCTCCACTATGCGGACCAGTGCAGATTAGTATATGACAAATGTCTTCGAATTTTTTGGTTTTAGGACACTCCCCGACCTCTCCGGAGGTCGGGTGCCTTTTGAAGGTTTTCCCCCGAAAACAAAAAAAAAGGACAAGCCGGTTTCCGCACGATGTTGTCCTTCACCGTTTTGAGAGCAGTAGTGATGAAATAATTTAAAAACTCTTTAGTTTGTCTGGGTTCGAATCTACGACCAGCAACTCGTAAGTCGCAGCCGTTACCATTACACTGGGCCACCACTGCTTAAAATAAAAAAAAAAGCCAACAACAAATAAATAATGATAACAACAACGCCATTAAATTACAGCGTTGGTAATCAGCAAGGCATCTTTTACACCAGCAATTTTGGGCACCATAACCACCTGAGACATTGGAACGAAGATTCAAAAGAAAGTTTAAAAGCAATTAAAGATATATCGCCACAGAACCGGTCAAAGAGGCGGTGCTTGCCTATGTCCAGCAGTACACGTCTTTCGGCTGAAATGATGATGATAGATATATCGCGGAAAGATACAGTAGGCAGCAATAAGGACTAGTCCAAAGTTCAAAACAAAAATGCTAATGGAAGCAGGATCTTCTCAAAAGTAGACACTGGAAATGGCATCTCGAATATAATTAAAAAGCCTCGTCGTAACGTAGAACTTGGCGCACCGATCAGGGCTGTCATCACTCAATGTGCCTAGCCTTTTCCCAGCTATATTTGGGAAGGCTTCCAGTCTAACCGGATGCAGCTGAATACCAGTATTTTTCATGGAGCGGCTGCCAATCTGACCTCCACAAGCCAGTTACTGGGTAACACGATATCTCTTAGGAAGACTGGTTGTTAGACGTCTTGTCTGACGATCCGTAACGACTGTTAAAGATCCAAGAATATCCCGAAATGGGATCCGTAGCAGTATGTATTGTATATATATTTATTTAGGGTACCTACGATGGCACTGTCATATGCATTGCAGTCATTAAAGTCCCTAATTAAATAAAGAATTAAAAAACAAAAAAAAAAAAACGCCGCGACCAACGGCTTCACGTGCTTTCCGAGGCACGGAGGGGTCTCGGTATGTAAAGATGGTCACCCATCTACGGACCGACCGCCGTAAGCGAAACCTAACCTGATCGATCAACCTATGCGGCTGTTATTACTTAGCCATGAGCCCTTCCGGGCTGTCATCACTGCAAGTCCTAAAAACACCCCTAAACCTAATTTATAACCATAAAATCTTTACTATAAAGCACAGCTGTTCAACGTAAACAATTCTAAGACCTAGATCGCAGGATAAGGCCTAAATTGTCGTTCAATCAGCCTAGTTCCTAACAAACAGATTCCTTTGTTCTGAAACCGGTTGAAACCGGTATTTTAACTTTTAACGCGAAGTTTGATGTTAAGGTTGCTAAGTTTGGTTTACTTTATCTTTTGGTACTTAATCGTGGAGCTAATGCATTTGATAGAGGTAGATTGAGTTAAGTAACGATTTGCTCAGAAGGTATTGTTGGTGATGTTACTTTATTTTTAACCGACTTCAAAAAAGAAGGTTCTGTATTCGACCCGTATGTATGCATGTATGTATGTATGTCCGCGATTTTCTCAAAAACTCATGAACCGATTTTAATAGTTCTTTCACTAAAGTGATCTACATACTTTCAGAAAGGTTTTAGTATATAATACATTAGGTAATTATTCTTATGTACGAAGTTATATGTACTGCTTCTCCGGCATTTCTATGCGAATTTTGATGATTCCTCTAGTCGGTGTCTTCAATTCTTTAGTGCACTAGTGTTAATTGAATTTTTGCGGGGTAGGTACAACTAAAAAGTGAAAAAAAACACTACAAAGTGAAAAATAACTTTAATTTCGGAAGTCGGTGTCTTTGGTTCCGCATTTTCGTTTTTTGACACCGACTTCCGAAATTAAAGTTATTTTTCATTTTGTAGTGTTTTTTTTTTAACAACAACACAACTCGAAGAATCATCAAAATTCGCATAGAAATGCCGGAGATGCAGTACATTTATGCATATAACTTCGTACATAAGAATAATTACTTAATGTATAATATACTAAAACCTTCCTGAAAGTATGTAGATCACACTAATGAAAGAATTATCAAAATCGGTTCAGTAGTTTTTGAGATAATCGCGGACATACAAACATACATACATACGGGTCGAATACAGAACCTTCTTTTTAAAAGTCGGTTAAAAAATAAAAACTTTTTTACAAAAAATAAAACAACCGGCTTCAAAAAAAAACACTACAAAGTGATAAATAACTTTAATTTCGGAAGTCGGTGTCAAAAAACGAAAATGCAGAACCAACGACACCGACTTCCGAAATTAAAGTTATTTATCACTTTGTAGTGTTTTTTTTGAAGTCGGTTGTGTAGGAAGATAATGAAATGAAATTCTCTAAATAGGATATCACAGATTTGAGTGGATCTGTCCAGTATATAAGGTCTATCTATTCATAAACGAAATATCTGAAGGGGTCGTTGCACTCATAATTATGAACAACTTTTACTATAGTACAAAACGTGAAATCGCAAAAAAAAAATTCTGCTGTTCCATTTGACGAGTTATGCGAACATAAATGTAGGGAACAGCAGATTTTTTTTCACGATTTCTGGTTTGGTCCCATAGTAAAAGTTGTTCGTAATGATGAATACAATGACCCCTTATGAGATTTCTTGCATGAATAGAAATAGACCTTATATAGGATAGGGTAAAGAATCTTATTCTCAACCTCAATTCTATCGGACAACAGTTAAAGACGAAATTTCATAATAAAAAAGACGTTACTTCTATGGGTGTTTACAATATTTTGGAAAAAAAATCATACAAAGTTACCCCTAAAAAATCAAAACGCATTTCCTAATTTCTGTAACCAATTTACTACAAGCTAGGGCATTGAGACAATTTTCAAACCGATGTCAATGACTTAACATTGGCATTGATTAGAAAACACTTAACAAAGTTAAGGGCAAAAGAACCAAACTGAAACCCGTTAAAAAGTTGAGACGGACAGGAAAAGCGGAACCTTGCAACGGTTTGCAACCCTACCCTTCCCTTGACCAGACCATCAGGTGGATCATTTTAGCAAAAAAAGTAACAAAATATCAACAATAGCACTTTCGAACAATAACTTTCAATCCTAAACACGTGCAAGTAATACAAAAAAGCATTTTTTGCCAACCTTACTAACAGGTCAAAATTAGGCAAAAAAATTTTGGAACTAACTTTAATTTTGCGTTTGTTTTGGACTCTAAAACAAGCGCACAAAGATAAATTTAGTTTGAACCAAAGATGGTATAAAATTGTTTAACTAGAGAAAGAGTGATAGTTACAAGGCTTTCAGTGCTGTCATTAGAAATCTAAAGGACCAAGCAATAGAGGTGAAATTTATTTGTGTATTAGTTTGGTAAATTTGTTGAAAAACACTACCTGTTACGCAAAACAGGGGTGGTTTAGAAATTAGTTATGGTACCCAATACGATGTTTTGTTAAGCAAAATTGGCTTTGTAGTTTTTGGGCCAAGTTTGTACGTGTCTACCAATTGATTAGCCAGTGAACGAGTGTATTTCCGAATAAAGGTTTTTTTTTTGTCCTGTAAGAGGGACCCTTATACACCCCCCCACCTCCTCTTATATCTTACAGATTTTCCCCCTTATTCATAATCCTATTTTATCTCTATTTTAGCTAAAATAGGTTTATAGAACGTTTGTCTTTATCTGTCACGTTGTCATTTCTGTGTGTAAGAAAGAGACAAACCCCATTTTAACTAAAATAGGTTTGATAAGTTTTATGAATAAGGGGGTTAGTCTTTCATGATAAGGTAGACCAGGTAGGAATACATTGGTGGTATCTTTTGATGATCTTGTCTATTGCATTTTAAGTCATTTTCTAGCTAATAATGACAATTTTTTGAAACGAATTTTACAATATCACGTCACGTCTTCCCGGGGTACCATTATGGCGCCCCCCGGTCTACTCCTTGATATGTTCAATGGCTTCTGTAGCACCATGAAACATGAGATTTTAGATGGTAATGCAAATCTTGGGGTTCATTCGATTAATCGAATCTGGTCAAACCACGCTAGGGTTGGAGCATTCCATTAATTCATTCTCTTAGTTTTAATTTTACAACACTATTTAATTTTACTTTTTGCATATTTCAGTTGCAAATATAATTATAATATTCACTTGTGAAACATTAACCGGTCAAGTCCCGCGCGTTACCGATCGGTGTCGAAACAATAGAAAATCAATTGTGTCTCATTAGCGGAGATGGACAGATTAAAATGTAAGACTGTCATTAGTTGACTGAATTGTGACAGTAGAGGTATTATCCATTTGTATGCGGACATTTCCTTTAACCAGTATTCAATAAACTTACTTGTCACACACGATAATCAACACATTTTGGAAAGGAAGCCTAAATTATTTTCACACATTGAATCACCACTGATATACATCATTTCAATTTGCAGTGATTGCAATCATCCCAAATCACCCAAAAATAAACAGAGACATCCATTTTTGTCGAAAAAAGAATCACTGTAGCCATCCAAATTTTTATTTTGTCGTTACCCCAGTGTGTACCTACAGACAACGCTTCCCAGGCTTATTTAGTTTTGGTAAAGAAATAACGAAAGAAAAACGCTTGATTGCCATTTTGTCGAAATTATTTACACCAACGGTATATTTACAAGGATAATAACAATATGTAATAATAAGTCTTAAATTACATCATGTATAGGCAAGCCCAACATTCATATTAAAAGGTTAACAATTAAACTTCTTGAGAAAAAGCTTTATTCTGTAAACTACTTGTCATGTTTTTGATCCGGTCTATTAAAATCACTAGCGGTCGTGCGTTCATCAACACCTTTCGTTTCATCACTTGAGTTTTAGGTAGAATCTGCAAGTATTTCTTCTTCTTCTCTTCTTTCAAAATAATCAGCCTTTCCAATGTCTTTCCCTATACCTTTTTCTGGTAACTCATCACCATAATATTTCTCGTTGCCATCACAGTCAGTCGGAACTTCATCTGTACATACACTAATGCCCAAATTGCGTGTTGCACCCAAACTGAACAGATAGCGCGGTGCTAAAATAACTGATTGTTGTTTAACCTAATTTATCGATTCGCCCGCAACCAACTTTTTAGTTACGCCTTCGTGTTGGAATCAATCTTCATTTTTTATTGCTGCTTCTATGGAACATGATTTTTGATTGTCTATTGTTTATCGGTTGCTTTCATTTTCAGATTTATTCCGGTCGGACTTTCTGAGCCCCCCGCCAGCCCCCCCCCCCCCCCCCTCCTCGATCCCCTGCTAGTTCGTCTTCTGTTTTAAACTTTGTCTTATCTATACATATAAAATTCAAAGTCCTGAGTGACTGACTGATATATCAACGCACAGCCTAAACCGCTGGTCCTAGAGATATGAAATTTGGAGGGTGTGTTCTTAGTGAAGAGTATCCACTAAGAAAGGTTTTTTTAAAATTCCACCCCTAAGAGGGCGAATGGGGGGAGGGTGAAATTTCCAGGTTACTCCTTTTGACAGGCAAGTACAATCAAGAGAAAATAAACGTTTCATGTTTTACAATATTAAATAAAGAATAGCTCATTTAGGCCGTTTATGCTCACTAGTTCCTTCGCGTAGTTCCTTTGAAGGAACTACTGAGAATTTTCGGATCAGTAGTTCCTTTGCAAAGGCTGAAGGAACTACTGAGACTAGATAATTCCTATAGCAGTTCCTTTGAAGGAACTACTGAGAACTTTTTGATCAGGTAGCATACTGCCATGCCACAGTTTTAAAATCAGGATTCAATAAGATAACTAAAGATTAAAGTACGACTACTACGGTTATGCTTGTGGAGTAAACAAGCTGAAATGACAGTGGTCCGGCCATGTTTGTCGAAGGACCGATAGCCCGTGGAGCAGACGAGTCCTGGAATGGAGACTGCGTATCGGGTCGCCCCCAGCTAGATTGACGACCTTAAAAAGGTGGTTGGGGCAGACTCGATGCGGAAAGCGGAGGATATGGTGTTGCGGCGCAGTATGGGAGAGACCTTTTTTTTTTTGTATGATATCTCCCGTTCTGGGTGGAGCGGAAGGGAGTGTCAGACTCTTACTGACTAAAACCCATCCGTGTTCCTTCCTTAGCCTTTGTGTGCCGGAGTAGCGGTAACCCTTTCGGACAATCCCGCTACCCCGGCAGGCTTCGACCCTTGTAGAGACCTATGTCCAGCAATGAACCGCAATCTGAGTTGATTGATCACCTTTCTTAACTGATCTCTAGTACCTCTCCGAGATAAGACTAATACTGGTATATTAAGCTTCATTTTGTGACGTTGTAGGACTATATTTGCCTGTGCATCGAACATTCATGTAGGAGTTGGGTTTGACTAGAAAAACACTTTTTCAGAATATCCTCGTTTATTTTTGAATAGTTGTACACAAAATACAATAAAAAAAAAAACAATATTCGTAACGTCGTCGTAGCGTCTTCCATATCCATCATTCTTATTCATTCACACACTCCCACCTCTCGTTCACTCATCTTACGTTCCTTTCTACTAGTGAATTTTTACATTTCACGGTTATCTTTACTTATTTTAATTTTCTAAGAAAATAGGCCCACATTCATATTGTCCTAGTAAAAGATAATTATATTTATTGTATACAAAAGAGATTTTTTTTTTTATACATTGCACGTTCGACTATTTGTACACTAACCCCCTTATTCATAATCCTATTTTATCTCTATTTTAGCTAAAATAGGTTTATAGAACGTTTGTCTTTATCTGTCACGTTGTCATTTCTGTGTGTAAGAAAGAGACAAACCCCATTTTAACTAAAATAGGTTTGATAAGTTTTATGAATAAGGGGGTAAGCACATATCTTTTTATGCATAAACGTTGCGTAAATTTAAATAGAGATTAGCGACCGTTTATCCATACATTTTTGAAGTTTAAACGTCACTTAACGTTAATCCTCGCTTCTAAATAAACCCATTAGTTGAATAACTAATTAACTTACCACGAATTTAAATTCCTAATTTATAAAAAAGGAAATTCTCAAGAAATATCGTCATTATTCCAAAAACATTGTATTTTTTGCTATGTATTGTCTGGTGTACTTACAACAAAAAATGTATAAGTAAGTAAAAATTACAAGAATCAATAACAGTTCCGATTAAAACCATCAGCTTTTAATTGGAACTGTAATTGATTCTGGTAATTTTTATTTACTTACATAAAACTAATTAAGTCCATTTTTTATATAACAAAAAGATTAACCGGAAACACTAATGTAATGTCGCTTAACATTCATTTTTGTGTTCATAATGAGTCATTTAGTCGCATTAGACTAATATTCGTTATATCCTGTGCTCTGTTTGTTAAAGACAAGTGATTAAGTGGATGAACTTGTTTTATTTCTGGTTTTTGAATTGAAGAATTCATTGAAATCTTATCATAGGAAACGCATTTTATTTTTATCATAATTAAACTAATTTAGTGTTGGTATTATGAATGAATTATATTTCCCTATGCGTCATCAGCCTATAATGTTCCCGGTGCTAGGACATAGGCCTCCTCTCAGTGAGAGGGAGTGGGCCGTAATCCACTGCGCGGGCCCAGTGCGGGTGGGAGGATGTCAGATGTCTTCGAATTTTTTTTTCTAGGACATGTGGTTTCCTCACGATGTTTTCCTTTACCGTTTCAATTCCGTATAGGAAAAACGAAATTGTGGACCATACATGTACGAGTATCTATATATTTTGAGTCCATTTTAATCTTATCAAAATCTTCCTAAATATCTACTAAAAAACAGCATTATTTTTCCCAGAAACCGAGAAACCTCTTTGCCAAATAATTTATCAGAATGCAAAGTGACCTCTGCGCTGCCAATGATAACAATGTGAAACTCAAACTCAACGCATTTATTTAAAAAATGGCGAAAAATGGTGAAAATGGCGAAGTTTTGGGTCTACACAATTTTAATTATTGTCATGCCAGCGACACGAAGAAGAAGAATTATCAGATTATAAGAATCGCTGGACAGTTTGCATTCTCATCCATTAAGTAGCCCCATCAAAATCCACACGAAACAAACCAAGGGAAAAAATAACGTAAAAGATAATAATAGTATCGCATGGGACATTCAATTATGGGGACATCGTTAATCTAATGAACCATAGCTATGGAATCCTATTTAGATTTTCCCATGCAGGTATCATAATTACATTTAATATAGCATTGGTTAATAACTGTGAAACAAGTTAACCTCATGGTGGATTGGGTGGTTAGAAAAGGATCAAAGGACCAAAAATTTAAAAACTAAGTATATCTCATTATTTACCTAATGCAATAAATTTCTCGCGATCTTAATCAGAAAAAAATTGCTTAGTAATCGATTCGCACGAATGTACTCACCCGAAACGGGCGAATCGTCACTTTTAAATAAGATTATTTTTTCTATAGGCGACTCGCACGATGTTAATTTATTTATGGGCGAGTCGACAACTCCAGAAATATGTAAATGTGCAAATTTCCATTAGGCAATTGGCACATTTAGTATCAGTATATAGAGGCTGTATTATTTACTAAAAATGAACATCAAAATGTGTGACACTTTCTTCTTAGAGGGTAAAAATTTCTCTAAACGAATGAAACTTCATATCTTTCTCATGTGCAATTTTACTCACACACATTGAACAACCGCAGGAACCCGTTGGATGCGAGAAGCACAGAACCGGTCGAAGTGGAGGTGCTTGCGGGAGGCCTATGTCCAGCAGTGGACGTCTTTCGGCTGAAGACACTGAACAAGACATTGTAACGGCAAAGGCCATCTCTTAGAATGCATGTATGCTCTTAATATTCGAGTAATTAAACCCCACCTGGTGCAACCTACCACAGTACCCACCCAAAATAAGCTGCCCATAAGTACCATCCATCTATTCGAAGACAAAGAAACAAGTTTATTACTAACTAATAAAACAGAGTCAATAACTCACTGAAAACCCATTACGAGGTTTAAAACTGACAATTATACATGGTGTGTCTTTAAGCATTCTTTATCGGGCTCACACTTGACATATTGTACACAGGGTGTTTTATTTTAAGCGTTTTATGTGTTTTCACAGCAGTCGGGTCTGGATTTGTTTTGGTATTCTGTGTTTTTAGACGAGCGCTTGGTAATTAATTTTTAGCACATATTCGTTTTGTGACAAATGGTGCATTTTGATTTGAGTTAAGACCACTAAATATCAGTTTGCCAAAAATTGTCTAGCGTTGTTAGTATTAATTTTATAAGTATGCACTTTTTACAATTTTATTAACGGACTGAAGACCTATAAGAATTTATAGTATGTAATCATCATCATCGTCATAATTTCAGCCGAAAGACGTCCTATAATGCTGGACATAGGTGTCCTCAAATACCCCCACTTCGACCGGTTTTGTGCTAATGGATCTGTTGGTCCCGGCTGTCATTCGTGGATTTTTGATAGGCGTTACAGGTCGTCAGAAGCCCGAAACTCTGACAACCAGTCTTACCAAGGGGTATCAAATTACCCAGTAACTGGGTTGTGGAGGTCAGATAGGCAGTCGCTCCATGTAAAATACAGGTATTCAGCTGCATCCGGTTAGACTGGAAGTCGACCCCAACATAATTGGGAAAAGACTAGGCAGATGATGGATAATATTCTCTAAGGATGTAAGTATGTATATAATATCTGTGAGGATAAATATAATGATAGCATAATCACATACATACAGTAGCCTCCAAAAGTTTGTGGACATTTTTCCACTTCACCTGTGACTCACCACATTATGATTTAAAATTCTAGTGATCCAAATGATTGAACTGCTACAACGTTGTTACTGACTAATTCAACTACCTTTAGCTTAACATAAAAATATCAAGTAGTTCTTTAGGAGACCCGTCTTTTTTAATTTTAATTCATAATGTGCCAGTGGCTAAGTAATAACAGCCACAACGGGTCGGTCGATCAGGTTAAGCTACGCTTGTCGCTGTTGGTCCGTGGATGGGTGATCATCTTTTCATACCAAGACCCCTCCGTGCCTCGGAAAGCACGTTAAGCCTTGGTCCCGGCTGTCATTCGTGGATCTTTAACAGTCGTTACGGGTCGTCAGAAGCCCGAAATTCTGACAACCAGTCTTACCAAGGGGTTTTGTATTACCCAGTAACTGGATTGTGGAGGTCAGATAGGCAGGCGCTCTATATTAAATACTGGTACTCAGCTGCATCCGGTTAGACTGGAAGCGGACCCCAATATAGTTGGGAAAAGCTTAGGCAGATGGTGATGTGCCATCAATGCTGAAGTGGGGAAATGTCTAATAAATTTTGGAGGTTACTGTAATTATATATTTACAGCACCTCCCTACTTATTAAAGCCCGCTTTTCCATACCAAAGCACAGCAGCAGCTGATCACCTCATAAACAACGCATTTTATCTCCCTTTTACGCTTTGCCATTTGAATAATACCTGAAAATCCTCCCATCAACGTCTTTTACTAACAGCAGTTATCACCGCACATAATTAAAACCATTGTCTTGCACCAAAAATTACGGTCCCCATAAATAAAAGCCGGGCTTCGTTTAAGATGCCATATTTAAAATAGTGCCATAAAAACATCTTGTGTTATTACACCAAAACCACTGGTCCTTCGAGTCGTAATACTTGAAGAGTGACACGGGTCAAGTTATTCTGGTCCTTCGATCCCAAAAAACGTGAAGAACCATCGATCTAGCTTCCTCGGGTACATGTCGGTACTAAATATTTTATTGGTGCTTAAAGTCTCTTTATTATTCAACTCAGAGATTAGTGTAATAGGTATAATCATTAGGGTGACAGAGACTGAAGACTGTCTCTATGAGGGTGTTAATTTTATCGCAAAAGATGCTACAAAGTTGCAGAATAAAACATCGGTATCGTTGGTAGGTACACACGACGATATATAAAGCTATACCTTTCCTATAATAAATATATAATAAAAGCCAAATTAAATTCATTTTTTCAATATAGACTTCCTAGAAACTTCGTTGTCAATTAGATCTATTTTTGATCTGTGAATTTCTTTGACATAATGTTGCAAGGTTGTACATTCTAAATTTGCCGAATTAATATTCGGGGATAATAACCCCAATCAGGACAAGTTTTGGTATTGGAAATTACAAATAATTTGTTTGTTGGTCTGGATCATGAAGATTCTTATTGTTATAGCGTTTAAACGTCACGTTGTGCAGTTGTTAGTGATTTTCAAGAATTAAGTATCTTGGTGTATTATTTATCTTCAGTGATCCTATAATCATATTACACGAAATAGGGGAGATTTTTCGGGTTGCCCCGTCTAATTCCGGTTTGTTATCCATGACAGCATCATGGAACCGTATTTGGCGTGTATTTGCCCTTGAACACCTATAATAATATATATATAGGCTTTTCGTACAATGACAAGTCAGTTTATACTGGAAATGTATACCTTGATATGTCGCCGTACGTACATACAGTGATTGCACTGAGGTTCAAGGCTTTAGAAAACAAGTTCTGCCCATGTTAGATGTAATTAATTCGTATTAAATTATGATCAATATTTAATCGGTAAACGGTAGTTAACATCATGACAAAATGTAGTCGGTATTAATATTATTGAATATTCTGCAGTTTCCGAGTTAAAACATGGCGTTTTATACCCGTGGGTGTTGTAAAAGCTAGTTCAATTATAGCAGATTGTAAGATTATGGGCCGTAGCGATCACTTATCATTATGATCGTGACTTTACTCCTACTGAAAAACATGGTATAAAAGTCCTTGTATATTTGCATGATTTTCTTGATTTTATCTCGGTTTGAGTTGGTTTTTACCCGACTATGACAAAGCCAAAGGAGGAAGGACAGGCTATGTATGTGCTTCCGTTTAAAGTAACATTCGTATTTTGAAAATCGAGATATCGATGGAAGCGTCATGTTGTTCCACGGGTCACAGGATAAAACGTATTTGTTATGGTGCCTTAGAGCGCATGAAAAGTGATACCATTTTTTTTAAAGATTAATATACTTAGTCTTTGGTATACCCAGAGAGCAGTGGTGGCCCAGTGGTATCAGCTGCGATTTACGAGTTGTAGGTCGTAGGTTCGAACCTAGACAGGCGCTTTACTTTGTGTAAATTATTTCATCACCACTGCTCTCAACACGATGAAGGAAAAAATCGTGAGGAAACTGGCTTTTTCTAGAACCAAAAATTCAAAGACATGTGACATCTGCTACCAACCCGCACTGAGCCCGCATGGTGGATTACGGGTCAGTTCACACCGCGACGCGACGCGGCGCGCAGTTTTCAAGATAGCAATACAATTATAGACCTTACCTTCTACACAAAAAGGTACACAATTCTGTGTGCCTACTACGTCAAGCGCAGCGCGGCGCCCGCGCGGCCCTCCTCACTGATGTGTACCTTTTTGTGTAGTAGATAAGGTCTATAATTGTATTGCTATCTTGAAAACTGCGCGCCACGTCGCGTCGCGGTGTGAACTGACCCTACGGCCCACTCCCTCTCACAGAGAGAAGGCCCGTGACCCAGCAATGGGAACATTATAGGCTTATTGTTAGGCTAAATGTTAATACTTTTGAAAATGATATAAATTTCACTCTTCGCAATATAATTAACTGGCTGACGGTTAATAACTTAATTATAAATTTAGAAAAAACCAAATTAGTCAATTTCGGACGTAACAATATAAATAACAATATCAATATTCATTATAATGGGACGAAAATTGAACAAGTCAACTGCGTTAAATTTCTAGGGATTCGGATAGATAATGATTTGACTTGGCAAACACACATTGACACAGTATGCAATAAACTTAATCAGTACTCATATGCTTTATATAAATTATCCAAAATTGTTGATCAATCAGTTCTTTTGACCGCATACCATGCTTATGTTTCGTCGACACTGAGATATGCAGTCATATACTGGGGCAATGCCACTAATAAGGATTTAGTATTTAAAGCGCAAAAAAGGTGTATACGTGCGATTGCTGGTATCCGTGTTCCTGATTCATGTGAACCATATTTCAAAGAATTTAAAATATTGACCTTTCCTGCAATTTACATTTATGAAGTAGCCGTATTTATAAAGACAAATGAAAATTTATTTGATAAACTAAAATCGAGAAGACATATGTTAAAAATTTCTAATGTACCACATAAAACAGCTCTATTTAACAAAAGCTTCTTTGGCATGGCATCAAAAATATACAACAAAATACCTATTGACATTCTGAGCATTAAGGAACTTCCAGTATTTAAAAATAAACTACGTAACTTTTTAATATACATATAAAGCATACTACACGATCCAAGATTTCTTGAACTATTGATATTTATTAATTTGACTGTGTACTGATATTTTGACATTTATAATAACTTTTGAAATATAATGACATATAATTATTGTATGCCTATTAGGCAGGACATATTCGAACTATAATTTATTTAAGACCTGTAATTAACATATGCCCACAATAAAATATTTTGAATTTGAATTTATTATGAGGTATGTATACCTATCTAGGTAATAGGTCTCTAGAAGACTTTTCCTAAAACTAAATGAAGTATCATCGGTTTGAAATTTTTTATTTATTTGTATAGATATTTACATTTATGTATGTTTGAAAATGGATGTGACCCCCAAATATCCAGAAGTGTTCGGCTGTCTAAAGCTGAAATTTCCTAAGACTGAGGTAGCTACCACAAAGCGTCCGCAATCACCGTCAAATGACCTTACTAAAACGTTATATGCGAAAGAAAAAACGCTCTTTACCACCCACCAAAGCACACTTTACGGAAAAAAATGCTGTATAGGGAAACATACCATAAGTTGGGGTTTCACAAAAAGAGCTTTTTTTGATACCGTAAAGTCAAACCCCGATGCCATACTTTCATGAAAGCTGTCACTACGGCCGCTATGTGGCAGCCACCGCTGTTGTAGAAAACCGTAGCTTAAGAGGAAATGCGGTCGGAGAGACTTTTGCAAAATCCTACGTAAAAAGTCGTAATTCGAGGTTTGGCTCTCGCCTATTTCCTCCTCCAATATTAGACCAATTTAAAAGATATTTCATAAACTGAATAACAAGGATATATACTGTGTCCTTATGTTTTTCTTTTTTTATTAACAGCTGTCAAATTTGTACACTAGGCCTGTGATGACAGCGGTTTTAATCGGCATTTTTTTAGGGTTCTAGTGCTTATAAAAATGATGTATCATCAAAAAGGAAAACACAGGGACATAGAAGTAGTTAATAATTATTATTCTGTAAAAAAACATTGCTTTATGGTCATTAACCAGAAAGAAAACAGGCGAGCTCTTAACACACATTACGCGTAGAAAAAGTCAAACTAATAAAAACGAAAAACAACATTTATGATCACATATTTGGGACGAAGTAAACTGAGACAATGACACAACAGGACAAGACAATAGCCAAAAGCCAAAGAGTCCAAAGACAATACAAAAACTCTTATTTTAATGACCACAAACAACCTGCAGTATTGTCTCTCCTTCTCCCTTTAAATCCATCAACAGTTTGCCTTACAAATATAGCTTTTAGCGACAAGATCACGCATTGACCTCTAAGTAAAATTTCTACATTTATGTCTGTAACTAGCTGCGTCACGCGGTTTCACCCTTGTAAATGTCGATCCCATGGGAATATCGGGATAAAAAGTAGCCTATATGTTAATCCAGGGTGTCAGCTACCTCCACACAATTTTTTTTCATTATTCGTCCAGCCGTTTGAGCGTGAAGAAGTAACAAACATATAAAGACATACACACTCACAAACTTTCGCCTTTATAATATTAGTTTGACTCGTAGGGTGTACATATTAAAGAGTATTCTATTCTAATGACCAAAATTCTTCGAATACTTCAGCTTCAAACAACAGGAACTATCAATATTCCTGTATATACTAATCAAAATTAATGTTCTCGTAAATATTAGATTCCTTTGTGAAATCTCAAGGGGTTCGGTAGCTGAGATGTTTGGACATAAAATCAATCACATCTGGTATTGACGTAAATACAGTTATATTGGGATTGGGACAGTTATTGGGCTGTTAAATGTGGGAAGTCCCTTGACAGTATGTGTGTTTGATTGTTTTTAAACATGTTTGAGTAGAAGGATGTTTAAATCCTGGATGCTGTGGTCGGTATCCTATCTATCATTGACGATTATGATTGGTTCTTGAGAAAAATGTTAGCATTATGATGTTTATTGCTCCTCACGAGTATGTAATCTTCAGTGATCTTCAGTGGTGCTGATCCACGCGTCATGTTCGTGAAAGGGCGCCGTCGTCAGTTGAGACTGGTCATCTCTTAACTGCCAATGCTTATTTTTAATCTTATTTTTTTTAATTGTTTCTTCATTTGTGTGTTTTTTTACATTGTTCTCACATATAGAAGCAACAAGAATAATGTAGATACCCAGGATTTTGTAATATCTTGATTTAAAAGAGTGTCCATGGAGTTTCTTGGCCGTTCTTCTCCATAGAGATCTACGTTTTGGAATGGGCAACTAGCTTCAACTTTCTGACTAACTGACCGACTATTTAATTTTGACAATTCAAAAGTGCCTGTACATGATTTAATTCTACATTATTTTAATTAGTTACAACGAATTCAACAAAAATATTTTTGTAATAATAATATAACCCACAACGCCGTCTACAGGTAGATTATAATAGTGTAGAAAAAAAAAGGTAATCGCTCGCAGTTTAAGTAAGTACGTGCAGAAGTTAGTTGTAATAAAAAAAATAATCAAAATCGTTTCAACCGTTTAGGAGCTACGATGGCGCAGTCAGACACACAGATACACACGTTAAACTTAAACACCCCTCTGTTTTTGTCGGGGGTTAGAAATGAGCATTAATAACGTTAAAATTTAGACAAAGATTACATAATATAAAATATAACCTTAGCAACATTGAAGATTTTCAGAGAGAGGGTACACACAAGGGTTTTAAGTCTTCATCTAAGTATCATGAGTATCTAAAGTTATCAATCATAGTACCGGCAACCATTACCAGCACCCACAATCAAAATCAAATTCCCCTACAAATAAATTGAAATATCAAAACTGAAACTGTGTTTCGATTCAAATCGTATTGAGACAAAGACAATAGACTGTAAACAGGTCTTGGACCTTGACAGTGTAATTATAAAGAGCCATTTGCGCTGTAATCACGAAGCGAAGGGACCGCTTTTAAAGAATTAAGATGGCGTTTGATTTGCGCGCTGTGGACGAATGTTCGACGAGCTTTATGTCAAAGGCCATGTATCGGCTGTTGCCGCTGTGTATGCTTCTAAATAATAATGGACTGCTGGTTCAAAAATCTGTAATGTATTTTAGTTTGATTTAATGATGACGTGACGTCTGCTGGCAATGTGAAGGCGAGACGACGACGACGATGACTGGCCCCCTGGCGGCGCGAAGTGGTAATGCGGTATGGCTCCGCAGGCATGGTCGCGGAAAGTCCTGCCGTGCGCCATCTGGCGGTGGCGGGGCCGTAAAAGGCCACTTTGCCTAGCACCAAAACCTCAATCATTAGGTAACTTATTTTTATATCTTCCTTACAAAATGAAGGTTTCGGTATCCTTTCTCATTCTTACAAATTGTTTCTTCACTGCTGAGAGTATAAGCCAAATGTGTAGATTCGTATTTTTACCCAGTTTGGTATTCAGCTGCATCCGGTTAGACTGGAAGCCGACCCCAACATAGTTGGGATAAGGCTAGGCAGATGATGATGATGATGATGATTTCAAGCCAAAGTAACTATTATTGTTAAGAACTATCTTATCATTTATTTGAAGGTCATTCTAAATCATTACCTACATGTGGTTTAAATGCGAACTTAAAAGCTATGTAAAAAAAACAGGTTTTCCTTTCAAACAATATAAGTTGAAAATGATCGTGATAATATGATCATCATGCAGTAATGGCCAAGTGGTAACGGCCGCGACGTAAGAGTTGCAGGTCGTAGGTTCGAATCCAGACAGGCGCTTTACTTTGTGTAAATTATTTCATCACCACTGCTCTCAAAACGGTGAAATAAAACATCGTGAAGAAACGGCATGTCCTAGAACTAAAATTCGAAGAAATGTGACACCCGGCAACCCGCACTGGGTCCGTGTGGTGCATTATGGCCCACTCCCTCTCACTGAGAGGAGGCCTGTGTCCCAGCAGTGGGAACATTATTGGCTGATTATGTATGTTATGTAACATGATCATCATTGGTCTAATATGTAATAGCTAACTTATTTAAAATAAACACTGTTATATATAATTTAGAAACGCATGAATCAAACTTAGCCCTAACAGATTTGTCGCCAGCGGGTGTGGCTCAAACTCAGTTTTTACTCATAAATTTATTGTTACAGTCGCTACAGCTGCTCAGTTGCGTGCGCCGGCGCAGGACAATAGCAGTCATCGATATACACCGATCATAGTTTATTGGAAATTAACTTTAGTTGTAAGACTTTAGATTATGCAAGTAACTAGTGTTTTTGTGTTTTAGTCTTTAGTATTAGGTATCTTTGGAACATTAAAACTTGGAAATAAATGCACATTAGATACAGAAATATATTATGAGAAGTTGAGTTATACCAAAGTGTTACTCAACTTCTCATCAAAAAATAAAATCAATAAAAAATAAATCATGTTAGTAAAAATGCATTTCCGAAGAGATGCATTTTTACTAACATGATTTATGGCAATAATTATTATTGGCCCTTGCTATTAAAAAATGCTGAAAATAATTATGAAACGAATCTCACAAATCAAATCTTAAAAATAAAAACTTTTTTACAAAAAAAAAACAACCGACTTAAATAAAAAACACTACAAAGTGATAAATAACTTTAATTTCGGAAGTCTGTGTCGTTGATTCCGCATTTTCGTGTTTTGACACCGACTTCCGAAATTAAAGTTATTTATCACTTTTTAGTGTTTTTTTTTTTGTAAAAAAGTTTTTATTTTTCACTTTTTAGTTGTACCTACCCCACACAAATTCAATTAACACTAGTGCATTGAAGAATTGAAGACACCGACTAGAAGAATCATCAAAATTCGCGTAGAAATGCCAGAGATGCAATACATTTATGCATATGACTTCGTACATAAGAATAATAACCTAATGTATTATATACTAAAACCTTCCTGAAAGTAGAAAGTATTTAGATCACATTAATGAAAGAATTATCAAAATTTGTACATTAGTTTTTGAGAAAATCGCGGATATACAAACATATAACGGAGAAGGCATGTGTGTCTCGTTATTATCAGCCATATTTCAACTACTGTGGGCGAACTATTATGTGTTGGGTATTGCGCAATAGAAAAACGGTTTGCAGTTCAAATCAGATTATAATTTCACGAACAATTTAATCACACTAGCAAATCACACACTATAGGTACACGATACAACCAGATACGGAACGCGGGACAGTTTCTGAGCGCATGTTGTTCGTCCGATGTCCGATGTCCAAGAGGGCTCCACATCGTTCTGTCGCGCTGTTGTCGACCCCCCACGAACTCAGGCTAGACTCTGTCAAGCGCCGCCAGATGGCGCTGGCGTTCCGAATAGTCAAACGAATGACCGGTTGCGACACATACATACATACGGGTCGAATACAGAACCTGCTTTTTGAAGTCGGTTAAAAATAAGAAAAACATACAAAACTCCATTTCCAGTACTTACATCAAATCAATCATTATATTTGCCAAAATTAACAGAGGTGATATGGCACCCGCTACGCAAAGCAAAAAGCGTGACCATTGGATCAAAACACCAGAAAAAAACAACACCGAATCACTCAACCCGCTATTAGTACTACCTACTACTACTCATTTGCACAAAAAACAATCGTACTAGTAAATTATCTACAGTTAGCCTCGTTAATGACCTAGGATATTACGCTCGACTTGTCTGCCTGTCTGTACTTGACCTAACAATATATCAGTAAAAAATACCTCATTCTTGAACAACACCTATTGTAGTCTGCTGAAAAACAAATGCCGGTAGCAAAGAACTTAGTGGTTAAGGAATAAGGGTGGATTTTGATTGGTGTGGTGGAAAAGTTAAGTTTGTAAGTAAAGGCGTGTGCCGTTACAGATTATGTGCACGCGACTGCAGTCGGTAAAGACGAAGTGATAAGTTTTGAAGGATGATTTTAGGGAGAAGGACGATAGGCTTACCAAGATGTATACAGGGTGAAATTGAATTCATGGGCATTCTTTTAAGGGGTCATTGTACTCATCATTATGAACAACTTTTACTATGGGACCAAACCTGAAATCGCGAAAAAAAATCAGCTCTTCCCTACATTTTGACGAGTTATGTGAACACAAATGCAAGAAACAGCTGATTTTTTTTCCCGATTTTAGGTTTAGTCCCATAGTAAAAGTTGTCCATAATGATGAGTACAATGACCCCTTAAAAGGATGCTCATGAATTTAATTTCACCCTGTAGTTATTACCAGTATTACCCAGAAACTGGGTTGTGGAGATCAGATAGGCAGCCGCTCCATGTAAAATACTAGTACTAAACTGCATCTGGTTAGGCTGGAAGCCGACCTCAACGTAGTTAGGAAAAGGTTAGGCAGATGACGGTGATGAAAAATGCATACTTTGAATATTTTCGTTCGATTTTTAAATATTACTAGCTGCGCCTCGCGGTTTCACCCGCGTAAATATTAATCCCACGGGAATAACAGGATAAATGTAGCCTATATGTTAATCCAGAGTGTCGGCTACCTCCATAAATTTTATTATCAAAATTGGTTTTTAGCCGTTTGAGCGTGAAGAAGTAACAAACATATAAACAAAAACACTCACAAACTTTCGCCTTTATAATATTAGTGTGATTTTCATTATTTTTTAATTCAAAAGTAATTAGGATGGCTGGATGAGGAATTAAGAAAAAAAGTTACAAATATAAGATATTTTAAAAATGAGAGAATTCTTAGGTTGTTCCATTTTCATACCATTTTCACACTGAACAATCGATAACTTTTTGCTTTCTCGCTACAGTTAGCCAGATATTTTCCCACGATCATTGTTTCCAATAAAAACACAATAGAAAGCATACGATAACCATATTGTTTTTATCACGTGCGATATTGAACTCTATCTCTATGCTTATAAAGACTGCAAGCATTAACAAGAAATCCAAATCCATATCAGGTTAAATACTGAATTATTTTGTTTTTTTTTATAAAACGTGCCGTATCCGCATTCTTTTTTTGCTACTTTATAATAAGAAATTCAAGCAAAATGTTTAACTTCAAAAACTGAGGAACCAAAGTCACAACAGCTCATTTTTTAATTTTACACTATTAATTTTTTTTTGGAATTTATTTTCTCATTTTTTCCCATTTATAACCTTATGCAGTTTTGGCTATTTGTGACTTTGTTGCACCGAAGGTACGACTCGATAAAGGAGATTTTGAAATACCTACTTACACAAAAGGTTATTAAATTGCTTAATGACAGTTTTGTGTTTTCGATGGGTTATCCCATACATATAATCAGGCTATAATGTAACTGCTGGGACACAGGCCTCCTCTCTGTGAGAGGGAGTGGGCTGTAATCCACCACGCAGGCCCAGTACGGGTTGGTAGATGTCATATGTCTTCGAATTTTTGGTTCTAGGACATGCCGGTTTCCTCACGACGTTTTCCTCTACCGTTTTGAGAGCAGTGGTTATGATATAATTTACTCAAAGTAAAGCACCTATCTGGGTTCGAACCTACGACCTACAACTCGTAAGTCGCGGCCGATACCACTAAATCACCACTACTCTTGGGTTATCCCATATGAATTAATATATAGCTGTCGTGGGCGTCCACGTCCATCAAATGAATGGAAATACGTAGGTATACGTTATCGTCGACGGAAAATTAAAAGCGTCTTCATATATTTCCATACATTTTACTTTCCTGTGCACGCCGTTGGTTCTGTCTGCGCCTGATCTCTCTCCGGTCGTGTCGGATTGCTATCCCATCGGACTAAAACAGTCAGGGAAGGGAGAGTGCACCTGTGTCTGCGCACACACTTGTGCACTATAATGTCTCCCGCGTCGATGGATAGTCTCCGCCGAGATTGGCCGCCGTGGCCGAAATTAAGTCTGGAGGACTACTTTCCTGTGGCATCGTAATGCCGTGTATATCCACGATAATATCATCACATTAGACATTATAAAAGCGCGCATCTCTTCATTTTGCCATTTAACTTCATAGGTTGGCAAGGGTAGGCCTTAAATATTCTATAATTCAATAAAACTACACACTGCTGCCATATGTGGCAGCTCCTTATACGGCAGCTCCCTTGCTTTTGGCTAAGTAATAATAGCTGCACTGCTGCTGCTGCACTGCTACTGCTGTTATGCTACGATTGCCGTGGTTGGTCCGTGGATGGTTGACCATCTTTACACATCAAGACCCCTCCGTGCCACGGAAAGCACGGTCTCGGCTCTCATTCGTAGAACTTTGACAGTCGTTACGGGTAGTCAGAAGCCCGAAAGTCTGACTACCAGTCTTATCAAGGGGTATCATATTACCCAGTGACTGGGTTGTGGAGGTCAGATAGGCAGTCGCTCCATGTATAATATTGGTATTCAGCTACATCCGGTGAGACTGGAAGCTGACCTAAACTTAGTTGGGAAAAAGACTGGTATGATTGCGGCAGATCCCTTGCTCCCTTGCTGTGCTAGCTGTGGAATAGAAAATAACTTATGAGTTATTTCATATTCACAACCATTTAAGAACCCCTTAAAATTACAAATGTCTTTACACCAGCACCTTATTGCAAGAAATAATTTAAAAAAACCAATTTAACCGTCAAATTACAATTTTTCCAAAAGAATTACAATTATTGCTTTTTTATTGCGGCAATACCGAATACTTGGTACATTTTTTACGATGGCAACATTTGAATAGACGTAAGCTTTGCACGCGACCCTTGCGAAGTGCAAAAATATGCGGTTTTTATCATTAAAATTAATGTTATTGTACAGGATAATATCTGTGGAATTACTTATGGAGCAGTTTGAGGCAACCCCAATTTTTGTGCAATTCTTATTTTATGTTCAATATGAAGGTATGGAAACTACAAAGGAGATATCTAAATGAAATTCAATGGTTGATATTCAGCCAAAAGACGTCCACTGCTGGACATAGCCCCCCCAAAATGCAATGATGGTCAATAATATTTTATTTATTTTTTAAGTTTGCAACCTTCCGGCTGCAGCATCTAAAGGAACTATTATTAAAGAAAAATATTATTAATGTTTTTTTTTATTTTTTATTAGTAGTAATTGTCATAACAACGAACACTCATTACTATTAGAAAAGTAATTACCAAACGTAATTTTCTGAACCCAAATTATGATAACAACCCATCATAATAAAACTCGTCAAAAATCTCGACGTTTCACTCAACCCTCAAATGCTTACAGGTTATTTATACCCCTCACTCTGCCCCCTAAATCGAAACCGTAGCTCGTTCAAATGACCGAAAATAATGACCTAACTATTGTCCTCGCCCCAATGTTTGCGAAGCCTCATTTATTTTTATAACTCTACGGGATTTTTAACAGAAAAAAGTAGAAAAAAAATGGTGGACATCACCGATGATGGGCAGAATTGATGTGTCGTGACGGTATTCGAAATTTAAATGTCTCGGACATTTTTTTTTGGCTTTAAATGTGACCCATTTGGCAGTTAGAGGGCTGGGTATTTTTCTGTGGTGTGTTGAAAATGGTTTGTTTATGTTGTATTATCTTTTTGAGTATGTGATGATACATGACGGATGATTGATCATCTATATCTGAACAAGTTGATTAAAAAATGTAATAGTAACCATTCATCATACTACCTGCAAATACCCACATTTTATCTCCCTAAACAAATAAAAAACAGTAATCCCCAACAAGCCGCCATCTTTAAAAAGGGACTGGTCAAACAAAGACAAATTAACCGCTACTCATCTGCAAGCCCACTCCTGGGGTACGTACGTAGCCCAATTATTTTCTACAGTCGGTGTTTGCGGAGATCTTCACAGAGTGCACCAGACTTGGATGGCCACTCGAATTTTGCATAACCAATTAGTTTTGCACAAACTAAAACAGACGTCTTTCGGATGACGGTCGGACAGACCCGAAGTGGAGTTGAAAGGGTTAATTTTTTTTTGTGTCACTTTGTCATCCTTACGCAGGGGCCATGCTAATCTTCTATGTATAATTGAAAAGGTTAATTAAGTATGAAATGTGGTAGGTTGTAGTGCTAACCGTATAAAACTTGGAAACTCGATTATTTTACCGATTTAATAAGGAAAACGATTATTTCATCAACAATAATCACATTGTTGTCTATCGTTTTCATAATTTCATTTTACACTTTCAATGATTTGCCTACAAAGATCAATTTTGCTGTGAACTGAGAACAAACTGATCAACACAATATTTTGTACTGCTAACTCAACTCCATAGCTTTTAGAACACGGTCTTCTAATTAACACTACTTAATAAGGTCGTATGTGCTTAATCATGTTTAAATCATATCATTCTAAAATCTACTCTATGCCATTTGTCTTAAGATTGGTTTATTCCTGAAAAATTTAAACAAGAATAAATACGTGGACTCTGAAATTAAGTACCTTGTAGTTGCATAAAATGACAAAGTGTCTTAAATTAAATGTTTATTATCCAACAATGATTTCGTTAATAACATTAGTTCAGTAAGTAGTGCAAAAATTATCATCATCATCTGCCTAGCCTTTTCCCAAGTATGTTGGGGTCGGCTTTCAATCTCACCGGATGCAGCTGAATACTAATATTTTACATCAAGCGACTGCCTATCTGACCTCCAAATATAATGAAGGAAATTATTTTTACAGAATGGAAAATTATAAAAAATTATGTTTCCCATAGTTTCCTCAAACAGTCATCAAAATATCTCAATCAAATACGTTTTATTTCACTTCCCAAATCACCACATCACCTCCTCACAACGTCATGCAAAATTCACCTTTAATCACGATAATATTCCATTAACCCTTAGGGTTAATTTACCAACACAGGGGTAGTCTGCAAAGGTAATGCCCGTAGCAGTGTTTGCTTATGCAAAAGGGTGCTTAGAGTTGTTTTTCCTACTGATTAAGCTGATAGTGATGGGACAGGCGAGAACAGACGTTGTTAGTTGGAGGACAATAATATTTGCTCCTCATATTGTAGATGAAAATTTCTGCTTATGTATCTTGGGTGTAGATCTTGGCAGCAGCCATGTCCCCACTGCTGGGGCACAGGCTTCCTCTCTTCGAGAGGGAGTAGGCCGGTGCGGGTTGCTAGATTTCACACGTGTTCGAAATTTTGGTTCTAGGTCATGCCGATTTCCTCACGATATTTTCCTTCACGTAAGTCGGGGTCTTTACCACTGGCCACCCCTACTGTAGTAGGTATTTATGATCAAATAAAAGTAAGTAGATAGTCATTTTGGCAAATGATAGAACTACGAACTTCACTCGCTGTGTGTCGCGTTGTGCTAAGGTAAAGCAAAATATTTGTATGTCCCATAAAATAAAATAAAACCATTTTCCCAATGCTGGGCAAAGGCCTCCCTACTCTCTTTTCATGTCCCTCTGTCTAGAGCTGCCAAGGACGTACCAAGATTTTTCCAAATTTTTTGTATTTAAAAAAATGCACGAAATAACATCGTAGGTTTGGGCGACCTTCTTACATAAATTGTTACACAGTTGGCAGCACTGCTGTGTTATTGACCCATAAATTGTCATAATATCTATGTATGTGTAGACATACATTCTATGGCAATAAGAGAGTCAATACTAGAACTCCTAAGAAAAGCATCAATTGAGAACCAGTGATTTTTTTAATACAAATCCTGGATTCAAGCTGCAAAACATCGCTTTCTGCAAAACTCACAAGTCGACCTGCCGGTCTATTCTGGTAAAAATCTCTCCATAAAAATTAGGTAAAGTGAACCTAAAGTGAGCTGCCTTTCCACCTGATGCTCCACCTGATTGAAAGCCCACTTCATCTAAGTCTTAACGGTGAGATTTTTACCAGAATAGCACCGTGGAAAATATTTACAAACTATTTTCTCCCCGCCTGTACTCCCAAAACCAAATATTTAGTTAGCAGCCTCTATTTATTCAAATCGCCAAAACTATCGGACTATAACAACTTCGGATTGTCAATTAGCCGACTGCGCGGAGTTAGGGTAATGTGTTAAACTGTCCTTTGCATACATAGGCTGTTTATTTGGCCTGTCTAAATTCTAAGGTGTTATTTCAATAAATAGGCGGTGTTTGGATTTACTACATTACGACTATGTAGATATTAGGTATGGTAATTTAATAGGTATTCGATTTACTGCAGTATGTTTGGATCTGTTTATAAACGCTTTAGCGACGAAGTATTGTCTTAATTCGAACGTTGTCCTACTTCGCGATTTGTCTTGTACTGTGTTTATTAAGAACTTGGAAGGCGAAGAAAACTAACATGTTACTCGCTACGCAAATTGAGCCATCGTAATTGATATCCATCTGCCAAATTCATTAACTATGGTTTTTACCTTTCGGTAATAAACAAACTTTTGTGGAGAGCAAATGTTTTAAAAGGATTTTATTTGTTATATTGTATGATAATATTAATAAACTGGCTGGATCACGTCATTTCTTTTCTTACTTTTTATTTATTTACCTATATTTACCCTTTTTCACATCCTACTGCAATCCTAAAGCAACGGCTTCCTAGAAGTTGCAGCCGAATTACGTTTTAAAAGACAATGGACATTGGACTAAAGGAAATATTCATTTACATTTTCTTGAATTTTCTTCTAAGGAATCTAAAATATTATCAAGTTCAAAATCAAAACAAAACGTTGTCCTACTTCGCAATTTCTCTTGTGCCGTGTATTATCAAGAACTTGTGGGACGAAGAATATTAACCTCTTAGTCACTGCTCAAATGTATTCGTCACATTTGTGTCCGTTTGCCAAATTCATGACCAGTTAACATTCTGCGTTATAATTAAACAAAATTTGTATATATGTATGTATATATACACTGTTTGTACTGTGTGGAAAGTAGTGCTATGCTGACCTAACACATCTTTCTCGTATTGATAGGATGAGGTTTAAAAGATGTATCTATTCATACATGAAATATTGTAAGAGAAACATCTATAGATGCAATCGCTACGAATTTATTTTTTTCTGTTTTTTTTACGTAATTATTCTAATTGTATGAAATCGCTTGAGACATTTTGTATAAAACCTTTACTCTGCTTCAATGACAGTAAATACTACGTAGAAACTAGCGTAATGGATGTGAAAATATAAGAAGGAACCAGTATTTATTACGTGTGGTTTTTTTTTTTTTCTTTTTTTGGCGTTTTTGCCACTTACGGGTGTAACTTTTAAAATATTTCGTGTATGAATAGATACACCTATGTCCTATAGGGGCCATTGATGACATGGGGATGGAGGGTCTGGATGGTGATTACGTCAGCAGTATTTTTCTTTTTACTTTTTCGGATTTCCTAAAAACTTTAGTCGATTTTGGTTTGAACACATAATTATGGCAACCCTACTTGTCTGTGCTTGAAAACGAAACGCATTATCAAACTGCTGCCCATGAATCAATAAAGAAACCAGAACATATTGAAAAAATCATGTACCAGTGTTTACGTAAGCATGGGAGAGGGGTAAGAGCTTTGCTTACTATTGTTGACGAGGGGGAGGGGGGGGGGGTTAATAATTGCAAGAAATCTACTAACGTATTACTTGAACGGCCCCCATATGGTAAAAGTAAAAGTTTATAATTATAAGAGAAATAGCTAGGTATATTGAATCACTATAAAACTTAGTTACAAGAAATGCTAAATTATTAAGTAACGAATTGGTAAAATGCATCGTAAAATGGCAATGGTAATGAGATATGAACGCGAACTGGCCCATATTTTGGTGAAGGAGCGAATGTGCATACTTGCGTTCGATGCAATTAAGCATTTTCGCTGTGTGTTCGATTAAAACTCGAACATACTGACTGATGTGGCGGCATCTACATGGCAACAGATTCTAAGAAGTCTAAAACAAAACTATGAGAGTTCAAAGTCATTACAGTATTTCTCCACATCAAAGAAAACCAACTCAGAATACTCAAATCCGCCACTTTATCATAAATGTATATTGGAATCTCAACAAAACTATTAACCCTTCTAATACTGCACACATTATATTTACGACTCATTATAAACATAATACACCATCAACATACATCAAGGTAATGCATGAAAACACATAAAACTGACTCACGAACAATATTTTCAATCGTAGCCAATAAATTCTGTGTGTAATCCTAAAGTTGTAGTGTAAGTTATAAGAATTTGGATAAAGGAAGGCATTGAAAGACGACCATTTTGAAAAAGAGCCTGGCAAAAAAAACAACATAAGGCAAAAAAATGAAAGTAAATAAACAATATGGGTGCTGTGTTCTAATTCAGGCTTCTAGTTTTATCCACAACGAAGTTATAGGGAGTCCAAAATGACCTGTACTGTTTCGAGAAAAGGATGGTACGGCCGTGCCGCTTTTTGCTCGACTTGGCGGGGGCACTGCCGTGCCCCCAGATATGGGTGCTGTGCTGTGCTTCTGAACAGACTATATCTCATCTGCTAGAGTGTTTCAAATATCAGTTCAAAAGAAGAAGGATTATGACTGCATAAAGAACATTTTAAAAATAAAACAATAACATAACGCAATACGCACAATCTTGCAATCAGCTGTTAGGTTTCCGTTTCAGACTTTCAGCATTAACTCTTAGTCAAAGAGAGCAATACTTTAAATTACTAGCTAATAATGCAGCTAAATCAATCATTTAGAGAAGAAGAGTATTAAAATATAAGCACAGAATACAACTATTAACAAATATAGCTTTCATAATGATGATGAAGATCGCTCTTACGCGGTGTCCTACGTGAGCGACGAATACGACGCGACGCGACGTTGCGAACGCGACGAACGCGATCAACTCAACGGCATACCCTGCTTGCGTCCTATATGACAGTCTGCGGCGAGACGCGACGTAACGCGTTCTTGTTTTGAGAGCGACCAGACGCGACACTACGAACTACATATGAACTTTTCGTCTGTTCCCGTTGTCCCCATTCGGAACTCAATAAAAATAATTAAAATGTATTCCCGTTGTCCCCATTGACGGTTTCCTGTTAAAATTGTACTGTACTTCTCCATGATTCGAGAAGTAATGACCAAAATCACGTAGGACATATGTCGCGTGTAGCATCGCGTCGCATTACGTCGCGTCGTGTTGCGTCGCGTCACGTCGTATTCGTCGCTCACGCAGGACACCACCTTAGCGATAAGACTGCCCATTGTGTCACCCATTGTAAAGTTTCTAGTTAGTAATTTATATGGTGTACATAATAAAGAGTATTCTATTCTATTCATGACATTCTTACCAACAATCTCAATTTGAATAATTTTGAAGCATATTGCTAATCCATTGCTTCATATGTTCGAAAAATGTATCTGCTCAACAACGTAAATAGCGCAATGAATGTTGCTGAACTGTCAAAATGAAAGCATTGTTACTGATAGTGTGTTACGATATTATTAGGCTGGTAACAATAAGTAAATTAAAGTATTATCGGTTGGTGCCACATTTCATTAAAATTTCCTGAGGGGCCTCTGCGGGTTGGCATCGGCCCCTCGTACGCCTTCCAAAGGACATTGTCCCGAGATATGTAAAATCAAAAAGTAAATTATAATTACCGCTTCAGCCTATCCCACACACCAAGCAGTCGTTAACTTTGAACCAACTGACGCATATGTAAATGAGTGTCCATGTTTATTATTCCTAGTTTTAATTGAAGCCGGCACAGCCACCATACTGCCATCACAACACCAACACCTGTGCTCTGTATTGTTCCATCGTTCATGAAGATATTGAGTTACAAGATTTTTTTTTTTTTGTAGGTGCCTTTTGAATATCATGTGGATCCCCACATGATATCCATCATATGGGGTCAAAGCTCATTAATGTTCTTTGTATACCAATTTCATTATAATGTAGGGTGTAATCTTCGGAACTATTGATTCGATTCCAAAAATTATTTCACTAATAGAAAGCTACAAGCAAGAGTAGTGGTGGCCAAGTGGTAACGGCCGCGACTTACGAGTTGTAGGTCGTAGGTACCACTGCTCTCAAAGCGGTAAAGGAAAACATCATGAGGAAACCGGCATGTCCTAGAACCAAAAATTCGAAGATATGTGACATCTGCCAACCCGCACTGGGCCCGCGTGGTGGATCACGGCCCACTCCCTCTCACTGAGAGGAGGCCTGTGTCCTAGCAGTGGGAACATTATAGGCTGATTATGTATGAAAGCTACAGTATTGCGGAGTGTAATATCATATATTCAATTTAATTCAATTCAGTTAATGTTTATTGCATCCATAATGTACACATACAAATGGTACGCATAAATCAATAGAAAGAATTATGGACCCTGTCGGGTATTTTATGTTAAAACAAGAAACTTCAGGCGGACAAAGTCGCAGGCAGTAACTACTGCACGTGACACTAGTGTTTTGTTATAGAGAAATACCTAGTGCTTTTGAAAATCTTTTAGATGATTTTGTAGATACAGAACAGACTAGGTTGTTTACAGAAGACCACAATAATATAATGAATGTTGCAAGAAAAGCAGCTGAAGTCCGCGCTGACAAAGTCGAGGCAAGTAATGATGAGTGTGCTAACGGACTTGAAGAAGAAATGAGTAATGGTTCTACCCGAGTAATATTACCAAATGAATTGAAAACTGAAACTAGAACTTTGGAGGTGTCGCTACAAGACAATTACTGTCCTATTTATAAAAAGGTAAGCTAATAATACAGTTTGGAAAGGACCAGTCAATTATTTACTTCTAAAATGGTGTCACAACTTCAAAAGAAATATTTTTTTGATAAACCACGTATTACAAAATTAAAAACTTCACACTTTTAATTGTACTTTCTTTTAACTTTTTTCTAATAGACGATCACTCATAACTTCATAAGTTAGGAACTTAATTATAAAAAGTTTTTAACTTGAAGAATTTGATGCCCCAAGGAACACCATCAATTTCACTTTAAACTTCTAATAAGGCATTACAAAAGAAAATTGATAGATTTTGGAACAAGATAATGATATAGGAAATATTTTTCTATGAGTTGAGGTTATAGACAAGGGAAGAAATGGAAAAATTGTAAAAAAAAACCTTTGTCCGGCTTGAAATCAAATACCTAGAACTAAAAACATTTGGTCTTTAATGACTGTCATTGAAGAAAACGAACAAAAATGAAACGACAAAGTGTTTTTAAAATGCCTCACGGTACAGTCAGCAACAAAAGTCGATTAACACTTCAGTTTTTTTTAATCTTGGTTATTGGGCAAAATATTTGTTCAAAATTGTAGCAGAAGTACAGTTTTTAGAATATAAACTCTTTGCTATTATGTGAAAAGCTAAAAAGCAGTTTATTAAAAAAAAATTGTTGTCAATTTAATGTCATGTAAAAATTAAAGTGTTAATCGACTTTTGTTGCTGACCGTACAATTTACATACTTTAAAAAAAAAAACTTATTTGCCTCGCAAAAGTCCTCCCACGTCCGTGTTTGGGTCACAGAAAGATATATAACCAAATAAATATATGTACCAAATTTCAATTTTATCGGTCCATTAGATTCGGAGCAAAATGGCTGTGACAGACAGGCAGACACACGACTGATCCTATATCGGTTCCGTTTTTTCGTTCGGACATATGGAATCTTAACCTTTTAAGCGCTTGGCTAAATAATATCAATTGCCGTGCCCCTAGCGCGCGGCTACAAATCGATAAAATCAAGATAAAATATTACCTACAATAAATAAGGAGGAGAAATCGTTATATCGATTAAAAATAGTCAAAAAGTTTTTTTCTCTATTTAATAATGGTTTTAGTTGTATCACGCAGTTAATAGGACGAAAATAGAACGAACAAATCGTGCATGTTCTCTGTCGCAGAAATACGACACGAGCGGTAGGGGCACAGAAATATGTGTCGCATAAATGCGACATAAATGCTGGTCCTGCTCCATAGGACAATCTAGAGTCTAGACAAAATCAAACTGGTTGCTAATTTAATTGTAATTTTTTTTTTATTAGTTTTTACATTCATTACTCACACCCTGACTTATTACTTGTATTTTTTTTTTTTTTTTATATTATATATAAATCGTTTTGCTTGTACCATGTTTGTAAATATGTGAGCACCATGTATCTATCAGATAATTAATTTATATGTCATGGTTTCGTTTTTAATTCTTTTACCTATTGTGGTATAGTAATTTTATTTTAGGTGCATCGTCCTCACATGTTATTATATAATTAATGTACCCATGTAAAATATTGTACCTAAAACATTTTAAAAGAGTAACGGTGGAGTTTCTTGCCCATTCTTCTCCATACGAAAACTACCTTTTGGAATGGGCGACTAGAATCAATTCTATTTTAAGATCATTTTTGACGTTCAAAAGTGCCTTTTTTGTGCCTATTTGAAATAAATGCTTTGACTTTGACTTTTGACTTTGACACAAGCGGTCAAAAGGTTAATAAAGCTTGAAGAGGTGCTGAAGACAAATATAATACAAATACTTAAGGATGAACTAGAAAGTCTAGTGGTTAATGTCATGCGACTGAAAGATGATACAACGATGTAGCTGGTAACAGAGGAATACAACCGTGACGTATCGTGCTTACGTCATGCTTCTATACCTCTGTAAGATAAGAAGTAAAAGATACATAATCCGATGCTGTGGTTAACCTTTAGTACTTACTATTGCTTAGAGGGGCTTGTGGCTAAGTAATAACAGCCGCACGGGTCGATCGATCAGGTTAAGCTACGCTTACCGCGGTTGGTCCGTGGATGGGTGACCATCTTTACACACCAAGACCACTCCGTGCTTCGGAAAGCACGTTAAGCCGTTGGTCCCGGTTGTCATCCATGGATCTTTGACAGTCACTACGGGTCGTCAGAAGCCCGAAAGCCTGACCACCAGTGTTACCAAGAGGTATCGTATTATTAACTGGGTTGTGGAGGTCAGATAGGTAGTCACTCCATGTAAAATACCAGTATTCAGCTGCATCCAGTTAGACTGGAAGCCGACCCCAATAAAGTTGGGGAAAAGCTAGGCAGATGATGACTTACTGTTGCTTAGGTGGTGCGATTGCTTGGAGGTACTATTTTATTATCTATGAGAAAGTAGTAGTACTTAATGAAACTATGAAGATTTTTTTTATACCATTTTTTTTAGGGTTTAATCAAAAACTGATCATACCAACCTCTCCGGTACAAACAATAGTATGTAGATTTTCTGTTACCTACCTAATATTTTCTTTTTTCTGCTATTAGTATTTGGTAGCTGTAATAATATAGCCTCCATGAGTGGTGGTGTTCCCTGAAATTTATCAAGACATGAGCTCTTATCATACGGACCGATAAGACATAATCCTACAATATTTCCACTGCTGGGACACAGGCCTCCTCTCGCTGAGAGGGACTGGGCCGTAATCCAACACGCAAGCCCAGTCCGGGTGCTAGATGATACATGTCTTAAATTTTTGGTTCCAGGACAATTTTTTCCAACACCGGTTTTTTGTGTAAATTATTTCATTACTACTGTCATTCTGGATTTGGTCTTATTGAATGCAGCTCGTATTTTTTGTACACTTATAGAATAGTGACTAAGATTACTAAAATTCTCTATAGTATAAATCATTTTCTATATACAATTTCACCTACAGCAGTTAAAATGTACAGTTTTGATTGACGATCTGAGTCATCATACGGATTATTTGATGTGGATTCACAAAGCGAATAATGTGAAATATATAAAGCACCTTTGATTTGCAAATGATAACAATATAGAATTGAAACTGTTGAGTGAATTTGTGGATTTAATATAAAATAAACATTGTTTGTAATGCTTATATTTATTGATGCAATCTAAAACTCAACAGGCTTAAGTTGCAATTTGAATTATATGTTTTTGTAATGATTACTTTCCTGGAACCCTTTAAATGTCGGAGATTATTCCATGAGAATGTTCATCTTTTGTATCGACACAAGTAGCCATCTATGCCGTGGCGAAAAACAGTTTGCAAACATACCTAGTAAGTGGGACTAGCATAGCTTCCAGAAGCATGTACTATTCCATAAATAACCGAGGAAGTTTTAACTAATTAACTAGCCCCAGTCACTAGGAACCTAGATTACTAGATAGTAAAAAAAAAAAACTGGTGAAAAGTATAGTTATACTTTTCACCAGTTTTTTTTTTTTATAGGCTGGCGTTTGACCACAATTTACATTATAACTATTCCACTAAAATAGAAGAAGCATCAAACGTTTTTGTTAAATCACTAGAAAAAAGAAATTAATTGTTGTAAATAGTCATCAGTTAATGAGTAACTTTAAAGGTGCTTCTCCTTTGAAATATGCTTAGTAATAAAGTACTTCATAACAATTCCCTCCTCAACCACACAATCACAAACATTAGAACGCCTAAGCAGTAGAAATAAAACAAAATTCTGTAGTACCGCTAGACGCACGTGCGCTCGCGCCTAACGTGCTAAGCGTTCACTTGACTGCGCATATCTCTTTGATGAATACGTTTGTGTATTATGTTCATGTGGTCTCTACGAATAGAACAACCGATCAATTGGTGCGGTGAGAGATGGGTGGAGGATTAAACTAGAATGGTTTTAGCTTTGTGTCCTCTTTTGTCTTCATAATCTTTGATGGTCTTTGCAGTGGCTCTTTTAATATCCTGGCATTTTCTTCGTTAGCTATCTCATTGGCTTGTCCAACTACGTTATAAGTAAGGCATTGTCTTTACAATCTTTGATGGTATTTGTAATGGCTCTTTTAAATATTCTGACATTTTATTCGTTGGCTCCTTTATTGGTTCGTCCAACTACGTCTTGTGAAGTACGACATACAGAAATATACATATTTAGTAATTCTAAAATATTTGCACCTTTTTTTACTGCAGATTTTTTTCCTATTAAAATGCTGCAATTTTTGACTGACCTAAGATGTCTGGTAGACTGGTAGCAGATCTATAATCAAGGATATAGCTGTAGACAAAGAAACATATGCCTCGCCGTGGACTTTTAAACGCTATCATAAAAGATTACTTATCAAGCATTAAAATTACACTTTCTCAAATGAAAATAGACGCATCTGTAAGCCAGTTATTTTTAATCGTATCCTATCAACTTTGAAACTGGAGTACTACAAAAATAAACTTACTGGGAACACGACGCCAATCTATAAATGCACCGTATGTTAACAAGTTGACGACAACATAAATAGTGTACATGCATATGATGCATGTATGTACGTAAACACTGTGAGTAATTACAGTACATGCTCTTGAACGCGACTGTATTTCCGTGGATATGATCAAAATTGTCAGATCTGACAGTCATGGAATTGGACAGATTTTTGCCAATGATTTCTGTACTGCCGTTAGTATAAAAGTTATGCAGAAAATTACACTAGACAATTCAACTTATTCTGAAGATTCCAGGGGCAAAGAAATAATACTATATTATGATATACGTGTAATTCTTCATAGTTGGAAAAGAGATAGCAGTTATAATAAACAGAGGACCCTTTATAACATTGCATGGGCAAACTGCCAATCACTACCAATACCTATCGCCATTTGTATATTGTTTTATCTTATGCCTAGTGACTTTGATTATTGCATAACTCTATATTACTGCAAAAGCTTCTTCTTCAACAGTTTCCATATTATCTTCCACAGAATCCCTATTGGCTTTCATACTGTTATCATCCTTATTATTAAATGCAACCTACCCTTCTTTAGCTCTATATTCTTTGATAGTATGAGTATTTTTATTGGTTCTCATTTTATCATCCCAAACAAGCATAATCAGCCTATAATGTTCTCACTGCTGGGACACAGGCCTCCTCTAGGTGAGAGGAAGTGGGCCGTAATCTACCACGCGGGTCCAGTGCGGATTTTTAGATGGCATATGTCTTCGAATTTTTTGGTTCTATGACATGCCGGCTTCCTCACGATATTTTCCTTCACCATTTTGAGAGCAGTGGTGATGAAATAATTTACACAAAGTAAAGCACCTGTCATTTTGGGGCTAAAGTAACCACACATTAGGTCCCAAACAGCAGCAAACGGCAACGCGGCAGGCCCAGAATGAGACAGCGGGACGAACTCGACTCTTTCTACAAGGATTGGCGTATAAAAGCACTGGATATGGATAAGTGGAAGGAGGGAAGAGAGGCCTTTGCCCTGCAGTGGGACAGAAATGGCTGATAATAATAAAGCACCTGTCAGGGTTCGAACCTACGACCTTATAGTCGCGACCGTTTACATTGGGCCACCACTGCTCCCTATCCTTCTTATCACACTAATGACACAAATATTATAAAGGCAAAAGTTTGTGTGTGTGTGTGTGTTTATATGTTTGTTACTTCTTCACGCTCAAACGGATGGACCAATTTTGATAAAATTTTGTATTGAGGTGGCTGACACCCTGGATTAATACATAGGATACCTTTTATCCCGATATTCCCACGGTGTCAACACTTACGCAGGTCAAACCGCGTGGCGCAGCTAGTTGTCTATAAAACCTCTTCTTACTACTTTAAAGTTACCAACATGACGCTCAACTATAGTCATGACCTCGATACGATTGAATAATACCTATGTATAGTTAGCTATACGACAGTACACAGTCGCCGTATACTACGGTATACATAGTATACAAAATATATACAATAATTATGGTTGTGTTGTTAGTATAGTGTAAGTTGCACGTACGTTGTGCCACTATAATACTTGTACAAGCGAGATGATTGCTAAAGGCTTGGTCACATGGAATTATTGTTAGAGATTATTTTGTAGTATTTTTGTTTCCTTGCTACTTGATAACTCTGTATCATCCGAAGCAAATTGCATATTGTTTGTGATATACACTTTCCGTAATTAAGCCAGATGTCGAATTGTTTTTACCCGACTGCGCCAGAAGGAGGGTTATGTTTTTCGAGAGTATGTATGTATGTTTGTATAATTGTTTGGCACGCTCTGTGGCCTGAACGGCTTGATGGATTTTAGCTTGAGAGGTGTCGTTAGATTCGTATTGACTGTGAGAGTGACACTGGGTATATCAAAATAAAAAAAAAACAACTTGGCGGATTTTCGGCGCCATATTATGCCTTCAAAAATTTTTTTTTTATGACTATGATATAACTATGATAATGGTATGGGCCCCGCCTGCTTCCAACTTTTATTTAATTTAAAATGGGCTTGTTTTTAGCTTTTCAGTTAGTTTTAGTATAAGGTTGCAGTGGCAGTTAGAAAACGGAACCCTTATGGATTCGTCATGTCTGTCTGTCCGTCCGTCCGTATGTCACAGCCACTTTTTTCCGAAACTATAAGAACTATACTGTTGAAACTTGGTAAGTAGATGTATTCTGTGAACCGCAGTAAGATTTTCACACAAAAATAGAAAAAAAAACAATAAATTTTGGGGTTCCCCATACTTACAACTGAAACTCCAAAAATTTTTTTTCATCAAACCTGTACGTGTGAGGTATCTATGGATAGGTCTTCAAAAATGATATTGAGGTTTCTAATATCATTTTTTTTCTGAACTGAATAGTTTGCGCGAGAGACACTTCCAAAGTGGTAAAATGTGTGTCCCCCCCCTCTAACTTCTAAAATAAGAGAATGATAAAATTAAAAAAATATATATAATGTACATTACCATGTAAACTTCCACCGAAAATTGGTTTGAACGAGATCTAGTAAGCAGTTTTTTTTGAATACGTCATTTGCGCGCATAAATCGAAAACCGCAATTTACCTTTCACAAAGTTACAACGAACTACAAGAACTTTTATATTATGTTACTTGCTGCTACGGAACCCTTCATGGGCGAGTCCGACTCGCACTTGGCCGGTTTTTAATGTTTTTTATTACTTTTTTTTCAGCCTTATTTATTGCTTGGATTCAAATAAAGGTGCCAAGTGTTAGTAGTAAATAATTTGTAATTTATTACTAATAAAAAAATTAATCATTTAATTTAATGATTTTCATTATGATTGATTTTTATTGAACTTAGGCTAGTCTTTTTGACAGAAATAAATAATTCCATGCTTGTAATAATTTCTTGACAAAAGGACACAGCTGATACTGAGAATGTGAAATCAATTATGAAACTATGGTGACAGTAAATTTTAAAATAATGTTATGGATTTACATATTAGAAATATGAAATTGAATGATTCACGTAACAACAATTTAGGAGACATACTTCAAATCCAATTAACTTGTCTCTCCCCTCCGATCGATACATTGGAAACTAACCTAGACATGTTCAAATATTAATCCTAATTCGTTTATGTGACACGTTGAATTAGTAGTTAGAACTAACATGGAAATGCATGTGATTCACTTACCAAGAAAAGGCACTGAATTAGTAATTTGAAACACTGCATCATCCACTTTGTTCGATGTCCATTTAAATTAGGGAAAATATATTTGGAAATCAAAGTAATTTGTTACGTATTTGTGAAGCCCTTTTCGATTGAGGATTCATTTATTATTTAGACGGCGGAAAAGCTACTGAAAGTTTAGCTGTTAAAAGGACATAGTTGTACCTAACTATATCACAACCGTTACAAATATCTGTATGTTTCCTTCATTATCATCTTGGTTTTCTATACATCACATTTTTTTTGCCCTCTCATCTGAACTAGGGCTATGCCAACCATATTCCTTCTTTATAGAAACAGCTGAACGTCTTTCATTAAATTCAGTTTTGTTCACTAACTACTTTCGTGCCTACCGCTCTCCATCGATGACATAATACATTCTATCATCCATCTCTCACCTCAAATCAAGCCTAAACCCCAACATGAAACCTCAAAAATAAATCCCTCCACGTCCTTTTCCATTATAAACGTGCCTTAACCCGTCGCAGGCGCAGCTGCACGATGCGCACACGCTACCGGTTCTGCGGGCTTACGACCCCCCCCGCCACGCTCCTCCCGCCATCGATACTACCAAACGGAAAATTTTATAACCACAATATTAGATTTACGTTTTCATTTTATAGCAGTAAATAGGTGTGTTGTCATAGTAATAGGGAATTAATAATACGATAATTGTACTTAAGCTTTGTTGTTTATTTGGTAATGGTTTACTAATATACGCTGAAGTTGTTAAAACCAGCATGAACCTGATGCTCCAGATTAGCTTGAAGAAAACTCCGTAAAATATTTGAATCTTGAAAACTTTTTTTGAATTTCTTTTTAATATTTTACAGGGAGTCCATAGGTTCGGAGAGAACTGGCCGTAGGAAGAGTCCCCTCCATGGAGATCGCATCATCAAATAAACAAGGCTCTAGTTGTAGACCCTGAATTCAAGTAAAAGCAACTGTGGTAGTTAGATTTATACTCGCAACACTTCTAGAATGACAATAAGTTTTATCAATGTAGATCACAATTTAACCATTTGTTGTGAGAGCTCGCTGGTATCATCTTGATGAGAGTGGCCGAGGGTCGAGTTAAATGGCCAGCGATTAAAAAAGCGGATTGCAGGGGTTTAAGATGAGTATTGTGACAAGAGTATGATCATAAGCTATAATGAGATATGCCATGGATTTGGCACATTGAGTCCAACACTCCATTGAAGACTCCACAAAATTTGAGAAACCAGCGGGGCAATTGCGTAACACCAGAGATATAGATAGACCTAGATAACGCAAGTATCACGAACTGTATGAAAACTAAGCGTGCCACTTTTTGACTACCTACTATAACGTCACAAGCTCGCGCTCTCTCACTCACGCTCACCCAGCCAGCAGTACGCAGGACTGAGCACGAAAGTGGCGGCTTATGATTTTCGAACGTAAGCTGGTGCGATTTTTAGCACGCAAAGTAGTTGCTCTTGCGTTATCTAGGTGTATCTATATCTATGCGTAACACATTATCAACCGGAATCGGTTTCATTTTGACAGTTCAACAACATTCATTGCGTTATTTACGCTGTTGAGCAGACAAATTTTTCGAACTTATGAAGCAATGGATTAGCAATTTGCTTCAAAAAATGATTCAGATTCCGATCGATAGTATGTTACCAAATTAGGGTGCTAGCATGTTAGTGCATGCAAGACCGTTGAGCTCAGATCACCTATCCTTATCAGGAGACCACACATTGCTATCATAAAAGTCAGACCATCTACTGAATTAAGCGATCCCTTTGCAAGATCAGGTTAACATAGTTGCTATTTCGCAATATCTTAGATTTCGATCTGACTAGGTGGTCCGGTTCTTGTGTATCGGGCTGGTCGATCTTATTCAGTCAGTCTGTAAACCTATCAATTAATTGTTCTATGTCGATGTAATCTTTTTGAAACTTGTTTAGGGAGTTTGGATTTTTCCTGTTTAGAGTTAATTGCAAAGGGGTTCTAAGTATCATTGCGTGTTGTTGAACTAGCATAATAAGTTTATGACCTATGATTACGCTACCTGATTGGTTGTCTTCAATATTGTTTCCCTTCAAAACCTTGACTTGATTAAACTGTTGTCCATTATTAGTCAATCACATATCAAGATTTAATATAACGCAGGTCTTATAAATATATCCCCTGATGCTTTTACACCAGTTCTGAGATCCTAAAAAAAATACAAAGACGCGGTCATTTGCTGATATTATTATAAGGTAGTTGATTTCAGTGTTATGGCCAAATAATACAAGGCTTTCAACCAACACAGTTGCGGTAGAATATAATTTTTAACAATCCACCTAATCCCTTTAGCGACTTTTACGATACTTACTTTCGAAATCTGTCAATATTTTAACACCATCAAATCCTGGTAGATATTCACACCAGCACCCATCCAATCTTTTACGATCTTTCTTAGCATCAAGTGTAAATCAGAGCGATTTACTCGTGGAACATCATACACATCAAACTACTGTGTACATTGCGAATCGTATAACGTACAAACGCGCAAATTCTAAATTTAAATATCGACGAGAGAACGAGACGGAGAACGTGCTCGTGCGCATGCATTAGATTATGTTATTGCTGGATATGAAGTTTCACTAAAAATTAGATTTTGTTGTTGATTTGAACTAACCATCAAGAATAGTCCTCATCATGGAGAAAAATGTTTTATAGGAAGTCGAAAAAGAAATCGTTAGTAAGTAGTCGTGCTTGACTGAAATCAACATTAACAGAGTCATGATGGTTGCCAAAGATTGATCAATGGATATTATTATACTACCTACACAACGATCCCTTCATGCCTTAAAAGTAACTCTTGTGAATGAGTAAGTCATTTAATCTTCACCTTGAACACACATGGTGACTTCTATGATTCATTTCATACACACGAAACCAATATTCCATCGCCGTGTTCGATCAACTTATGAAAGATTGTAACTGATACATAAGTAAATGCTTGTGGCTAACTAATAACCGCCGCACGGGTCGATTGATCAGGTTAAGCTACGCTTGCCGCGGTTGGTCCGTGGATGGGTGACCATTTTTACATACCAAGACCCCTCCGTGCCTCGGAAAGTACGTTAAGCCGTTGGTACCGGCTGTCATTCGTGGAACTTTGACAGTCGTTACGGGTCGTCAGAAGCCTGAAAGTCTGACAACCAGTCTTGCCAAGGGGTTTCGTATTACCCAGTAAATGGGTTGTGGAGGTCAGATAAGCAGTCAAATACTGGTACTCAGCTGCATCCGGTTAGACTGAAAGTCGATCCTAATATACATAGTTGGGAAAATGCTAGGCAGATGATGACATAAGTAAACTCATCGCACTAGAAGAGCGGTGGCCGCCACATAACGTCTGTAATTAAACAACGATGACATCACTGCAACGATTTATGAAAGTAAGTTGGTGTGTTTTCCTCGGTTTAACTTTCGACCTATGCAAACCTAAGCGGTATTCGCTACCGTCTGCGGTAGAGAAAACCGAGTGGGTATGCGGTAATATTACTTTCACACCAAAGCGGATTTCGCTATCCTTGTGGGTAAAATACCGAGTTCGAGGTTTCGCCCAACAAGCGAAACAGTACCTATGCGGTACTATGGCACCAACTATACCGCTCTAGTCGCGGGACTTGATAGTAAATACCTGAGCGAAATCCGCGCAGTATGTACTTCTACCCACAGCGGCAGCGAATACCGCTCAGGTTGCTCTAGCCGCGGAACTTGATACTAAATACCTGAGCAAAATCCGCGCGGTACGCACTTCTACCCACAGCGGCAGCAAATACCGCTCAGGTCGCTCTAGCCGCGGAACTTGATAAATAAATACCTGAGCGAAAGTCGTGCGGTATGTACCTCTACCCACAGCGGCAGCGAATACCGCTTAGGTTTAAATAGGCTTTTATGGTGTCAAAACAATAATGTCAAGCCCCGCTGCCATTATTTTCATGAGAGCCGTCACTGCGGCCGTTATGTAGCGGCCACCGCTCTTTTACGAAACTGTAGCTTAAATATATAGTATCGGTACAGACACCAGCACATCAAGCTACCATAAACTGTCAAATTTTCCCAATTAACCTTGAACCTTACACTGTAGCGATAAAGTTGAAAATCTATTGAAGAAATTTGAAATATTGTAGCAGTTTCATGTGCTGGCGTCTGTACGTAACACAGATACTTAAAAAAATGTATAGACGTAATTGGACATTTTGAAAACCTACTGTTTGGAGAGATCATTCACTGGCAGGCTTTCGATGCTGCCGTTTATCTTGAGCCCAATATCATATTTTATTTGCAAAACATTTCATGACTCAAAAAGATTTAACGTGACCATTTTTCTAACGGTTTGTGCACATCATACAGAAACATCAACTCGATCTTACAAAAATAACACCAAATTAATAAGCAAAAAATTCTCCCTTCCCATCCAGTCTCAACCTAATCCAAGTTAAACAGACTTGTCTTGCGCTCGCGCACCACCCTCCCCGCTCCCCTGTAATACCCCCCCGTGCGTAAACGTGACCCCGAGACGTGAACTCAAACTACGCTCCTTTGTTTTTTTTTGTTTGTATCTCTTCTCTGCTACGGATCGTTATTGTATCAGCGTTGGTCACTTTTCTTTAAGTACTAAGAGATATTTAGTGGGACTATGTATTTGTGTAGAGAATTGGGCGAAAATTTCGGTTGAATAGCTTTGCCGCATAACTCAAACTCAAACTCAAAGCATTTATCTCAATTAAACCATTCACAGGCACTTTTGAATTGTCAAGAAGTCAGTCAGTCAGGAAAGATGAAGCTAGTTGCCCATTCCAAAGCGTAGGTACCTATGGAGAAGAACGGGCAAGAAACTCCATGGACACTCTTTTAAATTATATTTTTACATAAATATTAGTTACATCATTTATGTTGATAATTATATGTAAGAACGATGTAAAAATAAAACGACGTACGCGTTAAAAGCGTTCAGAGTACAGCAAATTGTAAAAAAAAAACAACAATCCAAAAATAAAATAGTAAAACATAGTCACATAGTCGCTGTAATCAGCATATAACGTTCCCACTGTTGGAACATAGGACTCTTCTTCATGAGAGGGAGCGGGCAGTAATCCACCACGCGGGCCCAGTGCGGGTTGGTGGACCTACATGTCTTTGAAATTTTTGGTTCCAGAACATTCCTTACGATTTTTTCTTTCACTATCCATACTAAATTAAATTCGAAAGTAACTCTGTCTGTCTGTAAGTTACCTTTTCACGCCTAAACCGCTGAACCGATATAGGGTCTAAAACAGACGGACTGCGTTTGAACTGCATGCCAGCTGCAACATCGCAGTTTGGATGCAGTTGACATAACTAGGTTTCGAAGCAGTTAAGTCAACTGCATCCAAACTGCGATGTTGCAGCTGGCATGCAGTCCGTCTGTTTAGACCTTTAGATGAAATTTGGTATAGAGATAGTTTGAGTCCCGAGAAAGGATATAGGATAGTTTTTATCCCGATATTTCCACGGGATCAAAACTTATACGGGTGAAACCGCGAAAAAAGTATGAATGTAACCAATTTTCTTATTGCTTCTGTGATGTTGGTGTTCTAAGTCATAAGTTTAAAAACTAAAACTCGACTAAAAAAACTCGACGAAAAGGATAAAAAAGAAAGTACCTTCCCGTGGTCACATGCCGCTGTACTTACATATTATTTATAAGGGCGCTATGGTAGCATGCGACCACGGGAAGTTCCTTTCTTGTTTCATCCTTTTCAGTAGTCGGGTTTTAGTTTTTAAACTTATGACTTACAATTAGCACACCAACAACACAGAAACAATAAGAAAATTGGTTACATTCATACTTTTTTCATGAATACGTAGCACACTATCGAAAAAAAAAACCAATATTATTTTTGACAGATTCTGTCAAATTTGTATTAATCAGTATGGTTTGATACGTCAAATTGTTCACTGCCCCACATCTCTCCAAAAATTTTCGTAGTTCTTACACCCATTATGATACATTCCAATCAAAAATATGTACAATAATCATGCGCCAGAATCTCCCCGAACCGCTATGATATGACATAGTAATTTGGGAGATTTTATTGTTACGGTAGCGCAAAGGAGGACAAAAATAAATGTAAGTTTAATGAGCTTAGGAGGTTTACCCCTTGATTTCGTTTAACGAGAAGCAAGTTTGGGATGCATGAAGAAGCCTCCTCGTCTAGCGCAGTTTGTTCCGCCAGTTACTCAACTGAAACGAGTGCTCGGCGCATTCTAGACAGTCACACCCAACCCTTTATTTGACTGGCCAATTCTTTCCTTGCGGTGGTAGGGCTAACGCCTGGTTTGCGACCACTCTCCCACCGGAGTCCGGCGTCAAGCAGCCTGCTGTGTTTCGTCGATATGTGGCAGTACCAGTGCCTAAGGCATCTTCTAGGCATGCTCGTTCCATCATAGACCTCATCCGTCAAGAGCGGGCCCATTCAGCAATAAAAAAAAAGTTCGTTGTAGATGCTACTAGCACTGGCTGTAAAGTGTATTAAAATTATAGTATTACAAGCTGTGCACCCGATTGAATTTTAAATCGGAAAAAATTAAGAACTTCCATACAAGTGCTTGTCACCAGCACCTTTGTCACCCTACCAATCCCATCCTACTAATATTATAAACGCGAACGTTTGTGAGGAAGGATGGATGTTTGTTACTCTTTCGCGCAAAAACTACTAAACGGATTTAAATGTGTGGCACACATATACTTCTATAACCAGGATTAACATACTATAAATGATATTTTTGGATCGAGACTTATGCGGGTGAAACCGCGGCGCACTGCTATTAAATAAATAAAACTTTATTCAGTTGACAAAAACTAAGGTACAGACGCCCGCACATCAAGCTACTACAATCTGTCAAATTTCTTTAATAGATTTTCAACTATATCGCCAAAGCGTAAGGTTCAAAGTTGATTGGAAAAATTTGACAGTTTCGGGTAGATTGATGTGCTGGCGTCTGTACAATATTAAAAAAAAAATAGTAATAGATCACGTAGGACTATTAGGTCCTACATCTTTATCCTGGACTCCACACTAGAATTTCCTGGGTCGATGTATAAGAAACAGTTTAGGATGAGCGTATTATCTCAGTTAATTTAAAATTAATATAAGTGCATTGCTAGCTATTGCCCTATTGCCCGCAACTAAGTCTGCGTGTATTTGTATTTCATACTTTTTTTATACAAATATCCTGGATGAAAAGAAGCTTAATGTACATGCACGCATGCATGCACGGTTGCTATACTTACTATCAAATTCAAATAGATTTTTTCAAATCTGACTGGAACCAGGGATTAGCGCGTTCAAACAAACTCCTCAGTTTTAATTAAGGTTACAGTATTTGCGCCGCTTGAGGATCTCAGGAGCCGCGCCAGCACAGCCCGCCGTTCTAGGAACATGATATGGCGCAAGGGTATCGATACACGTTGCGTCCCACACCAGAGGCCTACCCACCCTCCAAGACAACAACATCATGCCATCTGAAGGTTAATTCTCGTAATTTAAAACGTTCAAAATGTAGTCGCAGTCTCATCTCGGCGACGAAAAAATGTCAAAAACTTGTCAAAATGTAGGGAAATTCGAGTTTTTTTTGACAGATTGAGACCGAGATCAGACTGTGAACGTTCTTAAAATTACGAGAATTGCCCTTCTGGTAGCTCTTCCCATCGTCACGTACCAAGCCAGTTTCTCAATTATGTATGAACTAGCTGCGCCCCGCGGTTTCACCCGCATAAGTCTCGATCTCGTGGGAATATCGGGATAAAAAGTATCCTATGTCCTTTCCCGGGGTTCAAACTATCTCTATATCAAATTTCATCTAAATCGGTATGGCGGTTTAGGCGTGAAAAGGTAACATACAGACAGACAGACAGACAGAGTTACTTTTGAAGTTATAATATTAGTATGGATTAATTAAATCTTAATTGATTAAATTTTAGTTGAACTAACACAAAATTACATCTTTATAGCAGCTGCAATGGATCAAATCTTCATGATTGAGGTATTCGTCAAAAAGATCGTACTAAAAGTAGAACCACCCGAAAAAGATGAATATGAACTGGCACAGGAAGAGGAAGAGAGGAGAAAAGAAGCAGAATTACTTGCTGCTCTTGAAGCTGCCCAGAGTGCGAAAAAAAAAAAAAAAGGTAAAGGCGGTAAAGCTAAAAAAGGTAAAAAAGGTAAAAAAGGCAAACAAAAAAAATTACCACCAGGGCCATCGGAAGAAGAAATGAAGTACATGCAAACATGTTCAACGCAGATGAACTGTCTACCCATTTTTGATTTCATTGTAGCTCATGATAACTTTGTTGCACCACCCCCTCCCGCTCCTCCTCCAAAAAAAGGTAAAGGAAAAAAAGCCCGTAAAGCGAAAAAAGGGAAGAAGGCTAAACCGATACCATGGAAGATTGTGCTACCGTCCGAACCATTACCACAACCACCATACTTTGGTGTCGGTAACTCAATCATGTTTCTTGAAAGACCTTCAACATTAGAGGAAACGTTAAGGAATACTCCAATTTATATCACCGTATGGAACAGAGATCAAGAATTTGGCTGCACTGGTTTCTGTGTTGTAGAATGGCACAAATCATTTTTTGAATGCCTCCAGAGAGCTGCGGAATTGAACCCCGTTAATTTCGACTTAGCAGAATACAGGGATACAAGCAAACCGGAAATGGTGACAAATACAGTAGAAATGGTGCGACAATTGCAATGTGAGGAAGATTTGAAAGCATCAGGTGAAATTGAATTTTACATTCGACTTACGTGTTTGGGCAATAGAGTGATCAGTTACTTTGTGGCATTACCAGAGATGGATCGGATACCAGGACGGAAGTATCTGTACGACGATTTGAAAGTGAAGGACCTTGAGGTTGTCAGACATTGGGAAGGTACCGTGATTGATGACGTACCTCCAGTAGCATATTTTTTCACTGCTCCTGATATAACTAGAGAGCCGACAAAACCAGTTGAAGAGATCGTGCAATACGAAGAATACGTCGCTCCGTTTACACGAAGTGAACTGGCGATTCTAGCTATGGGCTTCCCGAAGGGCCCTTGTGGTGGTACTAATTGCCTGAAGAGAATGGATTACAGAGGCAGTCAGCACCAGTTCATTCCAGGTGAATATGTTAAAGGGAAGTACCAGCATGGTCAGTTTGTTAATAAGCGAGATGTACATGGACCCTGTGGTAGAATTGATTGTCCCCTTGCAAAGAAAATTCGTTCTTATCTCTGTAATGAAGGCAGCTATAAGCCCTGCATGAAACCTTGCTGCAAAGACTACTATTAGCTGCGGAAAATTGGGTCGTTCCCGCTCGTTTATACCCCATCGTTAACACTATTAACGATTGGGAATATTTTGTTCCACTTTTCCCAATCTTTCACCCCTCGTACCACGTCTAATAACTTTATAATATTTATTTTGATTATCTGTGATTCATAGAATTCATGAACGTGTAAGGTCTAATGCATTTCAAATGTAAACATTGATCATTATACGATATCGTTATTAATTTGGTGCCTTAAAAATCATGATTAAACCACTTTCAATAACGGCTATAATATATTTTGTTTCATTTCACTTTTCTTTACCCTGACTCCAACTCGACGCGGATTGAGGGGTGAACGATTGGGAAAAAATTGTCGTGTTCCTCAACACTGTTAACGAGTGGAACAAAACATTCCCAGTAGTTAATAGTGTTCATCATCATCATCATCATTTCAGTCGAAAGACGTCCACTGCTGGACATAGGCCTCCCCCAAGCACCTCCACTTCAACCGGTTTTGTGCTTCTCGCATCCAACGAGTTCCTGCAGCCTTCACAAGGTCGTCGGTCCACCTTGTGGGAGGCCTTCCAACGCTACGTCTTCCGGTACGCGGTCGCCACTCCCTAACCTTTCGGCCCCATCGGCCATCAGTTCTGCGAGCAATGTTCCCTGCCCACTGCCACTTAAGTTTGGTAATTCTTCGGGCTATGTCGGTTACCTTGGTGGATCTCTTCATGTCTGACTCGATCACGCAGGGAAACTCCGATCAAAGCCCTCTTTATTGCCCTTTGGGTGACTTTCAGCCTTCTAATAAGGCCCATTGTGAGCGACCACGTTTCAGTGCCATATTATGTCATCACTGGCAACACGCACTGGTCAAAGACTTTCGTCTTAAGATACTGCGGTATGTGGGACGAGAAGATTGCGTAGCTTCCCGAATGCTGCCCAGCCGAGTCAGATTCGACGATTGACCTCTTTCTCGAAGTTGGACCTACCCAACGACCATACTACCTAACTGGACAGTTTGTCCTAGGTAAATATACTCGTCCACGACTTCGAGTGTAGCGTCTCCGATCTTCATGAGAGTGGGCGTTAATACTGTTAACGACGGGGTATTAACGAGCGGGAAATACCCGGATAATCTTTTAGTTTTTGGACACAAGTTTTTTTTTTTTTATAGATAACTTTCAAATTTAATACACAGGACCAGCACCCTAATTGCGTAACACATTATCAATCAGAATCTGAATAATTTTGAAGCAAATTGCTAATCCATTGCTTCATAAGTTTAAAAATGTTTCTGCTCATCACGTAAATAACGCAATGAATTGTTGTTGAACTGTCAAAATGAAACCAATTCCAATTGATAATGTGTTACGCAATTGCCCCGCAAATTAAATTTACTGGCGACACTCCAGAGACATGATGGTATTATCGATATGAAATCATGGTAGTAAAACGATTGCACAATGACAAATAATAAGTTTGGATAATTATCCTTTTTACCGACTTCAAAAAAAAAGGAGGTTATCAATTCAACACGTATGTATGTAATATTATTGGAACTGCACTAAATTCACATATGACAATCTATTAGGGCTTCCAAACATATATTATACAAAATTTTATAGATGTATGTATGTTTGTACACGCATTTCTCTGCAACTATTAATCGGATCGTAACCATTTTTTTTTTATTGGCTTACATTTACTTCAACTTGGGAAACAGAGTAAGTTTCATTAAAATCGATTCAGTAATTTTCAAGATATGGACTAATACATGTTTGTGTGACGGCTTGGCTTATTGATACGAGCTACGGGTGTAGTGTCATAGGGAAAAAAAACATCTCAAAACCTTGGTCAAATTATAGTTTAATCATCATTTCAGCCGAGAGACGTCCTCTGCTGGACATAGGCCTCCCCCTAGTTTAATATTTATAACAAATGTATTACCTTCTTATTACAAACAAATATTCCAGTTTTTACTTAACACTAAAAATTACGAAATAAAAAAAATAAAAAAAATAAAATCGACTTCACGAAGAAATTAACTCAAAATTATGAAGTCGGTGGCAATAAACTTAAATACAGTTCCCGAGACACCGACTTCCGAAATTAAAGTTATTTCATAATTTTGAGTTAATTTCTTTTTGAAGTCGATTTTTTTTTTATTTATTTTTATTTGTTCAATCATCATTAAGTGTACTTTAATTATTTTCATAGTGGGATGTCGTACGGTATTCTGTTGTGGGGAAATGCCGCCGATATTCAGACAATTTTTATTTTACAAAAAGGGCAATTCGTTTCATTTATAAATTAACTCCCTCAGAGACAAATTTAAAGAGATTAATATAATGACTGTGCCTTCTCAGTACATTTATGATAATCTTTTGGATGCACATAAAAATATTAATCTGTTTAAAAATACAGTGATATCCATAATATAAATACTAGGAACAAACACAAAATTGTTGTTCCTACAGCAAGGCTCAAGAAAATAGGTGGCTCGTTTAGATCCCAATGTATCCGTTTTCATAATAAACTTCCTAGCCACATTCAAGAACTAAGCCTTAATAAATTCAAATCCTTCATAAAGCGAAAACTTTGCCAGAAAGCTCATTATATTGTAAAATACTATATTGAGGACAAAAAGGCTTGAGATTGATCTGCTCCAATAGGTTTGGACAGTGAATGTTGTTTTTATTTTTTATTTTACACTTTATTTTTCTTAATTACATTTACTGTATAAAGTATTATATTATTTTAATTATTGTGAAGGACTATGTGGGTCATTGTTTCCGTTTTAATTATGGTTTGGCAGTTTGAGTAGTTTATGCGGCCTACCCAAATGTCCTGTTTTTGGTATTGTTCGTCAAATCGTTGAGCTCCTTAAGTTCTGAGTTGAGCTGCATGGTTACTGACAAATGTGTGCACTGACTGGACAGGTCCACCCAATCTGTGTGGTTCTTTCATCAAAAGACCATTTTAGACACCAATCTACATGGTCCTCAAAGATTATGTCCGGATTTTTTTATATATACACATTGACGTTTATGAATTTTATATATAATGTACAATGACATGAATATTTACTTTGTATAGTATTTTTATTTTATTTAATTGTTGTGAATGTGAGGACTATGTGGGTTATTTCTTTTTTCTGTTTTCCTTCTTGGTTAGTTTTAATCATGATCTGGCAGTTTGAGTAATTTACGCGGCCTACCCAAATGTCCTTTCTTTGGTATGGTTCGTCGAATCATTGAGCTCCTCAAGTTCTGAGTTGAGCTGCATGATTTTTGACAAATGCGTCCGTTCAATCTGTGTGGTTCTTTCCTCAAAAGACCTAATCTACATGGTCTTTACGTGATCTGACCATGATTTTGTCTGGACTTTAAAAGAGACTGTGACCTCTGAGTTTGTTTCGGCCTTTCTTCTCAGAGTAGTCAGATAGGAAACGCCGACCTCATCTAGCTTAAAAAAAAAATATGATTGACATATTATTTTTACAGAAAATAAATCATTTATCATTTAGCAATCATGATTAATTGATATTTATAATTATCATGTCTGAGAAGTTTTGCCAATTAAACTAAATTGACCTTATTTTAGTAAAAAGATAAATAAAGTAAACATATAGAAAAAACATTAAAATCATACTAACATATTATTATTTGCTTGCTGCTTTTATTGATTCCTTTTACTTAGGGCTGATTATTCAATAATCAGATAACTTATATCTGAAGAATAAATATTATGACAGTTTCATATAATTTCTATACAAAATCTGTCAAACAGCAATTTTTTTTTATTTAACCCTCAGATAAAAATTACCTGGCTATTGAAAAATCAGGCCTTAGCTTAATTAATTGCCTTGGCTTAATTTTATCTGAAGAATAAATGATTATGGGGGTTTCAAAAATTTTCTACAAAAAATCTGTCAAACCGCCATTTATATTCATCAGATGACGATGCACGAATATGAAATTATCAGCAGACGAGTCCTGGAGTAGAGACCGCGTATCGGCAAGCGTAGTTTGGGACGCCTCCCAGCTAGATGGACGGACGAACTAAAGAAGGTGGCTGGGGTAGACTGAATGCGGAAGGCGGAGGACAGGGTGCTCTGGCGCAGTCTGGGAAAGTATACCTTTTGTGTCATGCTTTCCTAGTCTGCGGTGCGAGTCTCATCCAGGTTTTCCCCGAGATCTTCTATAGGTCGTCTACCCACCTGGTCAGTGGCGGACTTACACATTTGCCGCCAGTAGGCTATTCAAATTTTGCTGCCCCTACCGACCTCTACAATAATGTCCCATGTCTTTTGTATACTGCTTCGCCTTTTCTTCAAAATACTTAAAATGTTCTCGTTCATCAGCTACGAAAAACTTGCAAAGAGATTTGTAAAGATCGGCAACTATGATGAAATCTACGGTAGAAGCCTGATTTTGAGCAATTGACTTTGTTTATTCTTTCCAAAAAAACATGGTAGGTATATAAATTTTAATCTTTTTCATTTCAGTAAGACATTTAAAAAAATGTTAGCCCCAGCCGCCCTTAAAATTTGCCGCCGTAGGCTCCAGCCTACTCAGCCTATTGGTAAATCCGCCACTGCTCCTGGTTACTGGTCTGCCAACGCTCCTTTTTTTTTTTTATTGCTAAATGGGCGCGCTCTTGGGTTCTGCAATTTTTAAGTTCTTGTAAATACTTTCCCTTTTTGTATAAAAACTGAGAATCGGTGGACAAAAACAAAGTAAGTAACGTAATGATTCATTTAGTATACTTTCTCTTTTAACTTCGCACCCAAGGCTAATGGGGGCAAAACAATTATAGCATGAGATCATCGTCAGGTCATTATTCTGAATTGAAATTGAATAAAATATTAATAATATTTTCCTCTAGTAGCAGTAGTTCGGTTGAGTTTGAGTCCCGGGAAAGTACATAGGACAGTTTTTATCCCGACATTCCTACGGAATCGAAACTTATGCGGGTGAAACCGCGGGGCGCTGCTAGTATCTTATAAGTAGTGCGTTTTGACCTTGGGTCACCGAAGTCAGAGTAGGTGAGTAAGATTACGCACCTCATAATAAACTATGTAAACTCGAACAAATACGCGAACAAAACGAAGTCAAACATTCGTAATAACACGTTTTTAACAACAATGGCCATTTAAAATACCATAAAAAATCCTTCATGTCCTAATTGCGTTTTTATCCTCACCCACGAAGCGTGACTCTGTCCAAATCTCACTAATGATGACAATGATTTCCAAAACCACTTTAACGTTGCCACCAGGAAATACTATATTAACCCTTATTTTGAAATCGTTAAGGTCTTTGTTAGTAGGAGTAGTGGTAAACGTAAGTTGGTTTAAGCCACATGATATGGGCCAAGGAAATTGCGCTTGTAAATCTTGCGTGTTGATAATTTTCTTGGAAACAGATTTTCTGAACGTATTAAGGATTACGTTGTAATTTGTTAATGTTGGTTTGTAGTTTTGTAATGTTCTCCTAGATTATCTGAAACAGCAAAACGCAGCTATGCCGTCAGTAGGTAGGTACTGCGATGAACTGTGACTTGATCGAAGTCTTGTTTTCTGTGTTTCTCACCAGTTGTATTTTTCTGTCCATTCTTGATAGAAAATAACGAATTACTAAATAAAAACAACCCAGTGGGTTCCGCTTAATGGCAAACGACAGGCCCAGACGGAGATGGCGGGATGATCCTTGGCTAAATATCAATTGCCGTGCCCCTAGCGCACGGCTACAAATCTATAAAACACGATAAAATAATACCTACAATAAATAAGGAGGAGCAATCGCAGTATCGATTAAAAAATTGTTAAAAAGTTTTTATCTCTTTCTAATAATGCTTTTAGTTATACCACGCAGTTAATAGGACGACAATAGAACGAAAAAATCATGCATGTTCTCTGTCGCAGAAATACAACACGAGCGGTAGGGGCACGGAAATATGTGTCGCATAAATGCAACACAAGCGGTCAAAAGGTTAATGAATATTGGTTCTTAGAAGTTCTGGACAGAAATAGGTGGGAGGAGAGTAGAGAAACCTTTGCCCAGCAGTGGGCAATTAACGGTTATTAAAAAAAAATTAAAACAACCTCGCAGTTTTTCTTCGACGCCTAGAATTTTAGAGAACTACTTTGTTATCCTTTGTGATGCTGCTGCTACACCAAACATATCACACTATCACACTAATCACACTAATATTATAAAGCCGAAAGTTTGTGAGTGTGTGTGTGTGTCTGTGTGTGTTTATATGTTTGTTACTTCTTCACGCTCAAACCGTTGAACCGATTTAGATGAAATTTGGTATAGAGATAGTTTGAGTCCCGGGAAAGGACATAGGCTACCTTTTATCCCGATATTCCCACGGGATCGGAACTTATGCGGGTGAAACTGCGGGGCGCAGCTAGTATCAATATACTAGCTGCGCCCCGCGGTTTTACCCACATAAGTGTCGATCCCGTGGTATTATCGGGATAAAAAGTATCCTATGTCTTATTCTGATGTATAAGCTATATTACTGTAAAGTTTCATCAAAATCCGTTCAGTAGTTTTTGCGTGAAAGAGTAACAAACATCCTCACAAACTTTCGCGTTTATAATATTAGTAGGATAGGATTATGAACACAAAAGAAACATCAATGAACAAGTTACATAACATCATCATATCATCAAGTCTGTAATCCCCGGGATAGTCCTTTATTCCCAGTAGTTCCATGTAGCTAGTTCTAAAAAAATGAATATTTTGTACAGACGCCAGCACATCAACCTACTACAATCTGTCAAATTTCATTAATAGATTTTCAACTTTATCACTAAAGCATAAGGTTCAAAGTTTATTGGGAAAATTTTACATTTTCGGGTAGGTTGATTTGCTGGCGTCTGTACCATTACTTCCATGTAATTTTAAACTAGTTTTATAGCCCGACATTTCTTTTCATATGGAACTACTGCGACTATTTAGTTCCATGTGATTATTATAGTTGAGTTCCATATTGTACTATTTGCAACCTTAAAATATGAAGTACTAGCTACGCCCCGCGGTTTCACCCGCGTTAACGTCGATCCCGTGGGAATATCGGAATAAAAAGGAGCCTATATGTTAATCCAGGGTGTCATCTACCTCCATACAAAATTTTATCAAAATTGGTCCAGTCGTTTGAGCGTGAAGAAGTAACAAACATATAAACACACACTCACAAACTTTCGCCTTTATAATATTAGTGTGATAGTGTGATATTTTGTGCCATTAGTTCCACGTGCCAAAGGTGTAACCATATTACATCCAATAGGGGGCGACCCTATTGTCCTCACCCGGGCACAGATCCAGACTCCGGGCTGCTACTTAGAAAATCCAGATGGAAAACCCAATAACACTTTTCGCGACCCGGGAATCGAACCCAGGAGGACCTCATGCTCAGCAGTAGCGCTTGTGACCACTAGACCATCAAGGAAGTCAAGACAATGAAAAATTAATCTCGGTTATACAGGTTGAAATTTTAATCACTGTTTTCCTCATAAGGGGTCATTGTACTCATCATTATGAACAACTTTTACTATGGAACCAAACATGAAATCGCGAAAAAAAAAACAGCTGTTCCTTACAATTTGGCGAGTTATGCGGACATAAATGTAGGAAACAGCTGATTTTTTTTCACGATTTCGGGTTTAGTCCAATAGTAAAAGTTGTTCATAATGATAAGTACAATGACCCCTTATGAGAAAAACAGTGATTAAAATTTCACCCTGTATTTCACATCATTGCAAATTGTGCGTGCGTTTATTTGTATTTATCTGGCATTCCCTTTAGCATAATCTGCTTATAATGTTCCCACTGCTGGAACACAGGCCTCCTCTCTTCCAGGAGGAGTGGGCTGTAATCTGCCACGCGGACCCAGTGCGGATTGGTAGATGTCACACGTCTTCGAATATTTGATTCCAGGACATACCGGTTTCCTCACGATGTTTTCCTTCTTGAGAGCAGTGGAGATGAAATGATTTAAGCAACGTAAAGCACCTGCCACCTACAACTCGTATGTTGGGACCGTTACCTCTGGATCACACATACATACATAATCAGCCTATAATGTTCCCACTGCTGGGGCACAGGCCTCCTCTCTGTTAGAGGGAGTGGGCTGTAATCCACCACGCGGGCACAGTACGGGTTGGTAGATGTCACATAATAATAATAATAATAGTTAGGAGGTTCCTCTCTCTGGAGCCCTGACCGCCGGTAGCTTGGACCCTGTTCCCGATACCAGTGGGCTACTATTTTTATATTTTTAAATGTTTTTATATATTTTTTATACTAATATTTAAAAATATAATTTATATGTATATAGTTAAATAAAGGAAATATAATAATATTCCACAACTATCACACATCGCCATCTAGTCCCAAGCTAAGCAGAGCTTGTGTTATGGGTACTAGACAACTGATAAACATACTTATCTAAATACGTACATATTTTATAGATAAATTACTCCCAGACACAGAACAAATGACCGTGCTCATCACACAAACATTTATCCTGGGTGGGAATCGAACCCACGACCTCCGGCACAGCAGTCAGGGTCACTAACCACTAGACCATCAGGCCTGTCAAGTCTTTGAATTTTTGGTTCTAGAACATGCCGGTTTCCTCACGATGTTTTCCTTCACCGTTTTGAGAGCAGTGGTGATGAAATAATTTACGCAAAGTAAAGCGCCTGTCTGGGTTTGAACCTACGACCTACAACTCGTAAGTCGCGACCTTTTTACCTCTGAAACACCACTGGTTAATGCTGCTAATCCCTTTACACACATAATAACATAACGAACCAGACGAAACACTCGCATAACAATTATTTTTTATCAAAAAGACCTTGCAACTATAGTTGCATACAAAAGCGCATAATGCAGCATTGTTTATGCCAATTTGAATGCATTAGACTAATCGTCGCAGTTGGTTAGGGCAGTGGTTCTTAAACTGTTGTGTGTGAGATGAGAATGTGGTCTAATGGATTCTCTGTGAATCCTAGTAGAGGTTCAATGTCACCTTAAACTAACCCCCATTTTAAAATCTTTATTTGATTTTCGGCACACTTTTTTTTTTGGATATGAAATCATCAAATGACCCCTGGGTGGAGCGGAAAGGAGTGTCAGACTCTTACTGACTAAAACCCACCCGTGTTCCTTCCTTAGCCCTGTGTGTTCCGGGAAAGCGGTAGCCCAATCGGACAATCCCGCTACACCAGCAGGCTTCGGTCCTAACAGGCCCCTTCCTTTATGCTGTCATCTCTTTGGGGCTCTCACGGGCCTGGTCCTGATCGGACGGTGAGCTACCCATTACTCTCCGTCCGCAGGCCCGCTTTTTCGGTAGACTATCTCGTCTTTTACGTATACAATACTATCTTTTAACTTCTGTCTTACGACTTATTCTTTCGTATTCTTTCTCATATCTTTTTTCTGCGATTTTAACCCAAATCTACCTTCTACTATTTTTTGTATTTTCTCCTACTGATAACCTAGAACCCACTGCAGTGTGGAGCTTAGTACATGCATAGAGAAGCCTTTCGGCTGCGGATAAAGTCGGACTATGAATGATGATGTTGTTTCTATGACCCCTACTGCTAGATCATTGATATAAGTACTCTTTATATACCTCACAAGTGGTCTCAGCTTTTAGTTATTGGTTGGTTATATCGTTATCATTCATTCGTGACAGCTTCATTAAAAGTTGATAGTTAGATGCACTGGATTCTTCTATCTATGCTTGATCTTCTGGACAAGTCCGCTCAATCCGTGTACTTCTTTCCTCAAAAGACCATTTCAGATACCAATCTACATGGTTTTCACATGATCTGACCAAGATTTTGTCTGGACTTTAAAAGAGACTGTGACCTCTGAGTTTGTTTCGGCCTTTCTTCTCAGAGTAGTCAGATAGGAAACGCCGACCTCATCTAGCTTAAAAAAAAATATGACTGATGTGTAAAAGTGTTTGTACAAACCTACGTACAGAAAATAAATCAATTATCATTTATCTTCAAATCCGGCGCTTAAGCTGGGGTAAAAAGATTAGTCAGTCGGTAAAATATTGTTCGCTTAGCTGATTGCTCAGGCCACGCCATATTCCTTATTAAATGGACATAAGTAGCTAGCAGTTGGTAGAGGTATTGTAGGTACTTCGTATACCATGGACTGTTATGAGAAGGAATGAATCCATAGAAGCGGCTATCTACAATATGTCAGGAGCGTGCCCTTAGCTTTTCGGACATTATTATGCGTTCACCTAAGAATTGTATGGAAAGGTTTATGATACTGCGCCGGGTGGAAGGAAAACGCGCTCAAGGAAGGTCATAGGCAAGATGGTCAGACGCGATCAAGAAGGCTGTTGGATTGGAGGCAGCATCTACCGAGCGGTCCACACTGCAGAAGACCGCATTATTATTATTTTTTTTTTCTTATTTGTATTTGTAGTGATATGTACGTATTTACTAGTTTATTTATTTATTTATAAGTTTGTATTAGGTATGTTGAAACTGTGTGTACTCCCCGTCACTTTTTTCCTAAAGGTTCATTAGAAAACCAGCGTCAGACAGCATCTGTCTGGCATTAATGCTGAAATGAACCTTTTTGGCGCAGCCGTGAGGCACACACTATTGTTGTCTGAAACATTATTTTTTATTAATTTTGTATTTTGTGTTTCACGAACTGTGTCTAAATTAACTCTTTTCTTTCTTTCTTCATAACTTGGAGACACGTCCGCTTGTGGTCGCGATCCTCAGTATTAAGGAAACGACAAAGAAAACAGAGTAACCTTTTTTTCAAGTTTTGCAGAATGGGATCCGAGAGGAACTTTGAATAACACTGGCAATGTACAAACTAAATTATGTTGGGTTGTGATGTATGGTAATTAAAGTCGTTGTGGAAACTTCCTATGTAAAAACTGTTAGTATGTATGTGTGTAGCTTTTATTAGTTCAGTAATCGAGTTATGAGTTATTGCTGCTGGTTTGTAATGGCTGTGCTAATGTATGTCAATGAAAATAATCTGCGAATTAAATTATCTGTTGATGTTAACAGATGTCAGAAGTTCTACATCATGAATATGTTTTTTGAAAGGGTAGGCAGATCTCTAGGTCTATATGATCTATGTTTATACCAATGGCGTAGCGTGCCTTGGCGGGGCCCCGTATAATAATTTGTTTGGGGGCCCGTAGGAAGGGTAAAGATTTCTCACAAAAGAAAAAAAAAATGTTTGCATAAAATTAAAAGAAATATTTATTCATCATAATTATCTATATGTCACTTTTCTAAAATTGTTTACAAACAATTCAAATTAAATATACACTCTCTTTGCCTTTTTTTCGGCAAACTGATTTACTAAATCATTTATAGCTGATTTGCTTTTTTTGACTTTTGTCATTTGTAAAACAAAAAAAATTACGCACGTAATTCTCACGTATAATTGAGACGGCAGATACGGCGGTAGCTACGCCCCTGGTTCATACAGTTTTAGTTTGGCCTAGTCTATAGCCAGCCATTTAGCGGGTACAGTCAGGTAAATTAATTATTATAAATGAGGGGTTCGTGGCTAAGTAATCAAACAGTCACACGGGTCTATCGATCAGGTTGAGCTACGCTAGCCAAGGTCGGTCCGTGGATGGGTGACCATCTTTACATATCGAAACATCCGTGTCTTTGAAATCGCGCTAAGCCGTGCGTTAAGCTAAAAAGCGAAAAAGCCAAAGATCCAAGAATGACAGCCGTGACGTATTGGCAACCATTAGACCAACAAGTCTATTTCTCAGTTACGGGAAATAAAGTCCTCCAGACCGAGTTTCGGCCATGGCGACCAAACTCAAGCGGAAACTAGCCATCGGCGCGGGAGATATTATATTGCACAAGTGTGTGCGCAAACACTGGTGTACTCACTCTTCCCTCACTCTCATAGTCTGATGGGACGGCAATCCGACACGACCGGAGAGAGATCAAGCGCAGGACCAACGGCTTAACGTGGTTCCGACTGTTACTAAGAAATTCCCAATTGAAAAGCCCAATAACAGTTTTGCCCGACCCGGGAATCGAACCCAGGACCCCACGGTCAGCAGTCGTGCTTGCGACCACTAGGCCAACCGCCACGCCGCCCACGTCATCCTGGAATGCGAGGCTGTGGCTTCTCAACGCGAAAAAATCCTCGGAACAGTGAGGTCGCTCCGTGAAGCCTGTGAAGCTCCCAGGAAGCTTCTGTGCTTCTGGACGGAGCTAGGCTGGCTCTGTTAGCCAGAATCCCTACGCACAACGGACCAAATGGGAGTCTAAGTGCGGAAAAGGGAGCCCCATCATCATCATCATCATCATCACTAGGCCAACGAGGCAGTCACGCAGTACAGTACAAACACACACACACACACAGTACAGGCAGAGTAGTACAGGAAATAATACTATTCTAAAGAGATCTATTTATTATTTAAACGGTGTACAATAAATAATAGGTATATTCACTTCATTATATAACTTTATAGGAACTTACATAAGTCTATTTTATTTATAGGTAAACTAAGCTTTTCTGTATTCTTCTTTGTGTTAGCTTTGAATTAGCATACATATCACATACAAGGACATCTTTGATCTTTTAATCGGATATTGTGCGTTTGTTGCAGTAGGTAATACTCGTAAGTAGGTTTTGACTTAGCACACGAAGTTCTCGACATGTGGGTCGTGGACTTTGCAATCATTGCTCTGATAACACTGTTCAACACAAGTCTTGTTTCCTTTTTTTTCTGTTATTGGGTATTTCTATGGGGCTTATGTTTAACTTATCACCAGATAAAGTATAATAGAACATCAAAAATACACTTTTTACTGCTAAAAATAGTAAATGATCACCAAAATTATTTTTTATTTTCATTTACTCGCTCTTGCATCCTATGTCCTATCCTATTTCTGTGTAAAGGGTTCAAAGTAACCTAACCAAACCTAACCTCGGGGTACCCAGCTAGAACTATTGTAATTTTAGACTTCATTTTTAGTGTTCAATATATTTTTTGGTGATCGTTATATTTAACCCCTTTCTATGGTCCTGACCACTGAGTAATAATAGTTCTATGGTCCTGACTATGAAAAAAATACTGGGAGATGGCTACCAGAGTAACAGTTTTACTTTTTAAAATATACAGTTTTATTATATTAACAAAAAAATACAGAAAATGAATACATTACGTTAACAAAATTTTAATTGAGGTCGTTGAGCAGAAGATAAGTTAGGATATGACCACTTATTTCGATTTCCAGGGTTAATTCCGTTTATATTCACAATGCAGAAGTAGCAATCGTCATGATACTTTCGAGGTTTGAAAACAACAACAAAATATATTTCAGTGTCCAATAAAAAACGCAAATCTAAGTAAAAAATTAAATGAAATTAGTTAGCTGTAACTCAAAAATCAAAGCTGTTAGAGAAAAATTGTTGCCATATTAAAAGAATATGCGTGAATTTGAGATAAAAACCAAAAAAAAATTACAGGAAACAAACAATTTAATTTCGTTTTTGTTGACCAGTGTAATCGCTACGGGTAAATGCCTCAACGTAGCCTCATAACGTAGAGCCTCGACCTCAGGAGGCTCTTATTGCGCGGCTGGATCAAGGACTTGATTCAGAAAGCAATACTCCTGGACACGGCACGCATAGTGAGGAGGTCCTCTCTCTAGAGCCCTGACCACCTGGCTGTTTTTTTTTATTAATAGAAAACAAACAGCTCACTTATCAAATTCAAGCTCAAGAGCGGGCCCATTCGGCAATAAATAAATAAATATTAAACTTTAGTCGACAACATCCATCGGTTTCTTACTAAACTTCAACTATATCCGAAGATCCTGCATACTTATCTCTTATGTTGACTGTACTAAGGAAGAGGTTCTTCATTAATCAGTATCATTTAGCGAAAAAAGCAACCTTTTTTTAACTAATTCTCTATCGAGAATACCAAAAACCAAGGTTTCAATTTTGGACGAGGAATGGACCATACGCCTAATAAAATTGAATAGCAAGAACACTAAAGCGTTAAAGCCTTCTCGGATGAAACTTTGGTCAAGCGTTTCGCTCCTTCATACTTAAAAAATGGTGGTTTAAAAGTAGTTTCATGTCCATACTTAAGAGGCTTACAGGACCTAAGCGCAAAAAACACAAGTTTTAGAAACAATAAAAGTATATGATCGACTATAGTAAACAAAATCAAAAAATATATGATATTTTTCAGGATATATGCTAGGTAGATAGTATGTTGGAAACATAATATAACTTATTTGGTACGATAGAAAAAAAACATGAAGATACCGCTAAAAACTTTCTTTTTTTACAATAAAAAAACATACTAATATATGTACAATCATTATGAGTTTTTGTCAAATTATTCTACAAGCAACATACTAAAACTCTCCTGTTTTAATTTATTAGTCTAAACAATAGATTTTTCGTAAATAGATAATTGCTTCATATTTTGCAATAAATTAGCAGCGTTGTGTCATCGCGCTTCTCTTTCTTTTCTATGCAGTCCGACAGTGACCGCGCTTTAGGTCATATAGTCCTATTAATATTATAAATACGAAAGTGTGTCTGTCTGTCTGTCTGTTACCTCTTCACGCTTAAACCGCTAAGCCGATTTAGATGAAATTTGCTATAGAGATAGTTTGAGTCCCGGGAAAGGACATAGAATAGTTTTTATCCCGATAAACGCACGGGAAACTTATGCGAGTGAAACCGCGGGGCGCTGCTACTTGTGTATAATCTATATATCTATATACTTATAATAAATCTGTAGAGAGGTCAATTCTGTACATGAAATATATTTTCAAAATAACTATCAGGGGGTGATTAGTGATCGATACTGATGCCAAAAATGCAATCAGTAAAATTTTTGTCTGTCTGTCTGTCTGTCTGTATGTTCCTTATAGAAACAAAAACTACTCGACGGATTTTAACGAAACTTGGTACAATTATTCTTCATACTCCTGGGCAGGTTATAGTATACTTTTCATCACGCTACAATCAATAGAAGCAGAGTAGTGAAGGGAAATGTTGGTAAAAAGGGAGAAGTTACTCCATTTTTTAAGCTTCCGTCGCGTGTGCAGCCTTAATGGTTAATTAAAGTTACATAGAAATCATGTATGACGGAAATATTCTACATAAAATTGTCTAAAAAATATCCCGCAACAGCATATGTCTATCTTTTATGGTTGACTCACAATAACACGTGTAACTCCTGATAGCTTAGCAGTTCGGAGCATTCTGATTATATTTGTTTACTCTTACGTTTATAATACTCTCACTCATCCCTAATTTAAAAAGTTAACATTATTACCTATTCAATAAAAAAAGAATCATAGAAATCGGTATAGAAACACCAAACTTATACATGAAATAAGCCATCGCGCCGTCACACGTCTGAATCATGCTATTATAAGTATTATTTTTGTGTAACGGTTGCCGCGCTCGACACGGGTCGCGGCGGCGGTAGGGTATAAAAAGGCGGGAGGGAGGTCCGAGTGTATTTGGCTGTTGATGCGTTCAGAGCGTTCGACCTTATTGACAGACAATAATTGATATTGAGAAACCGTGCTTATCAGCGCGACTTTTAGTCTTTAAATAGTTTATTTGAATTTCTTTTGTTGTTATTTTGTAAAATAGGTATGAGTTGTTTTGGTAGTGTTTAAATATTCGTTCAAATTAAAAATTATTAAGCGTAGGTACTTTTATTAATTAAAGTAGTTATAAGTATTTATTTTTAAGTGAAGTAGGTATAGGTAGATAGTAGCACAGGCGTTTCAGCTTTATTTTCATTTCTTTTTTGTTGTGTAGACAAGGAATAAGGAAGAATTTTTTGAAATTCAACCCCTAAGGGAGTTAAATAGGGGATGAAAGTTTGTATGAAAGTCCGTCAGTTTTACAGTTAGGATTATCAAATTAGGCTGACGACTAAAAATTAATTTATACGTGTCTCAGCGTTTTTGATATTTCTACCCCCAAAGGGTTAAAAGGGGGGATGAAGTTGTGTATGAAAGTCCGTCTGTTTAAAAGTTAGGATCTTTAAATTTTGTATTTAGGCTAACGATTGAAAATTAATTTATACGTGTCTCAGCGTTTTTGATAATTTCTCCCCCAAAAGGGGGATGAACGACCTGACTGAAATATCAACGCACAGTCTAAATCGCTGGTCCTTCCTAGGGACATAAATTTTGGAGGGTGTGTTCTTTGTGAAGAGTAGGTATCGAATAAGAAGGGGTTTTTGGAAATTAAACCTTTAAGGGGGTGAAAAGGGGGGATTTTGTTGGTATGAAAAATCTTATTTCTTGAGTTAATAACCTTGAAACTTGGCACGAATACTTATCTAAGTAAATTATGAAGTTTGGAATTTTTCGTTTTTCTAAAATACCCCCTAAAGAGGTATTGGGGGGTGTCAAAATTTGTATGGAAGAATTTTAACGCCCTGTCCGATTAACTTGAAACTCAGTATTTATACTAAGGACTAAAAATAATAATAATAAAATAATAGGGGTAGATTTTCGAAAAACCCTGATACATTAATAACATGTATCAGGGTTTTTCGAAAATCTACCCCTAACTGTGTGAAAAGAGGTAGTTAATTTTAAAGGGGAGGATTTTACCGCGTGGCTTGATTAGCTCGAAAATTGGTATAAATAAACTGAGTCAAGTTATAAAATTCCACCCCTGTGGGGGTGAAAAGCGGGGATACAGTTTATTTGAAAAATCTGATTCCTTTGTTCTATAAACTTAAAAATTGGCCCGAATACTTATTTATCTAAATTAATTATAAAGATCATACCAACATACATTTTCGAAACTTTTAGAGGAAAGTACGAATTTCACGCGGACGAAGTCGCGGGCAGAAGCTAGTTTATAATATTAGAATCAATACTGTTGAAGGTTACAAATAGATAAGCGGCTGCCCGAAATCCTTATAGTCTGCCCATTTCTTTTCTAGGCAGAGGATGATGAGCGAGGGGCCCGTGACTAAATAATAACAGCCACACAGGTCGATCGATCAGGTTAAGCTACGCTTACCGCGGTTGGTCTGTGGATAGGTGACCATCTTTACATACCGAGAACCCTCCGCGCCTCGGAAAGCACGTCAAGCCGTTGGTCCCGGCTGTCATGCGTGGATCTTTGATAGTCGTAACGGATAGGCAGAAGCCCGAAAGTCTGACAACCAGTCTTGCCAAAGGGTATCGTGTTACCCAGTTAATGGGTTGTGGAGGTCAGATAGGCAGTCGCTCCATGTAAAATACTGATATTCAGCTGCATCCAGTTAGACTGGAAGCCGATCCCAACATAGTTGGGAAAAGGCTAGGCATGATGATGAGTGAATTTGCTAACACAATTTCCTGACTTTACATTTGAAGGGATCAGGGGAAGAACCACTTTTGTCACATTTTTTTTTTCAACTGGCAATAAAGTCTGAATGGTTATACCTGTCGCTATGTTCTGTCAAAAACAACAGGGCAATCACATCCATAGTCTCCGAGCTTTCATGCTTTTAAAATACAGGGAAAAAACATACAATGTCCGGACCGTTCAGGAAAAAAAAACAACCTTTGTCCGTGGTCGACTGTGACAGCTATACCTACCCCTACCCCCTATACCATTACAACTATCACAGTTAAAGTGCCTTGGGTATAAATGACACTTTTTTTAACCGACTTCAAAAAAGGAGGTTCTGTATTCGACCCGTATGTATGAATGTATGTTTGTATGTCCGCGATTTTCTCAAAAACTAATGAACCAATTTTAATAATTCTTTCACTATTGTGATCTACATACTTTTAGGAGGGTTGTAGTATATAATACACTAGCTTCTTTCTGTCCGCGACTTCGTCCGCGTGAAATTCCCCGACCCACTTCTTTTTTATTTTTGCGCGGCTCCTAAGTGTCAGAGTCACGGACAGTTCCGGAGATTAACACGTTCAAACATACTAAACTCTTTAGCTTTACTTTACTACTAGCTTCTGCCCGCGACTTCGTCCGCGTGAAATTTTACCTTCCCCCATTCACCCTCTTAGGGGTGGAATTTCGAAAAACCCTTTCTCAGTGGATACCTACTCTTCACAAAGAACACACCCTCCAAATTTCATATCTCTAGGACCAGCGGTTTAGGCTGTGCGTTGATATATCAATCAGTCAGTCAGGACTTTGAATTTTATATTTTATTATCATAAACAACTGGCTTCTGCCCGCGACTCGTCCGCGTCAAGTTTCTTTTTCTAGTCACCCTAACCACCCCGTCGCATCGCATCGCATGCCCGCGCTATCACTTCGTTTTCACTTTCGTTTTGACCTTTTTCTTTTTGCTCGGCTCCTAAGGGTGCTAGCGTGATGCCATGTCCTATAACCTATAGCCTCAAGAATTGGGCTATCAAAAGCAAAAAGAATTTATCAAATCCGACCAGAAGTTCCAGAGATTAGCGAGTTCAAACATACAAACACAAAAAGAAACAAACTCTTCAGCTCTATTATTAGTATAGATCAATCAGCTTAGCCTATCGTAGTCCACTGCTGGACAAAGGCCTCTCCCAGACTGCGCCACAGCACCCTGTCCTCCGCCTTCCGCATCCAGTCTACCCCAACCACCTTCTTTAGGCCGTCCGCCCATCTAGCTGGGGGCCATCCCACACTACGCTTGCCGATACGTGGTCTCCACTCCAGGACTCGTCTGCTTCACCGGCCACCGGTCCTTCGACAGACATGGCCAGGCCACTGCCACTTCAGTTTGCTTACTCTGCAAGCTATGTCGGTAACTCCGATTCCTTTCCGGATAATTTGTGTGTTCCTCTGTGGCCGGACCACAGTTTAGTACTCAGATGCTATAGTTCGAAATAATACCTTCCTAAAGTGTACTTTCATCGGGATATATGAATATTTTTAGTACCTCAAGAGATATCTTTTTAATTAACAATTTATGTGGTCCGGCCGCCAAGCAGTGCTCTCTGGCCGCGCCACCTTAAAATTAAATAGGTTATACCGAACTATTAATAAATCAATATCCCGAAAAAAAATACCTAAAGAGTACCTTGCATACGACAAATATTATGGTCCAATAAACCCCTTTAGTTAAGGAGTTATTGGTCATAGGGTGTGGTCCGGCTGGAAGGTATACTCTGCAGCAAGTCAATTTTGCAATATTTAATACATCTATGGGCAAATAGGTAAAACGTCTGCACAATGAAAGTTATGCTAGGGGCATTTTGCGTTTTAGTAATTTTATATTATCTCCGAAACTGTATGACCAATTGATATACTGTAAATGGCAAATCTTATCTGTATGATGTTCTTGTGATACTGAAATAATTTATTGTCATAAGAATTAATATTTTGTTGCTCAAGTAATCAACCAAACGTAAGTATGCCGAAAAAAATTTTTTTTAATGCAATAAAAGAAGTATAAAAGATAAAATATAAAAGATAGAGATATGGTATCCTGGACTTTTTTGTAGAAATAATGAAGACGAACCAGGTAGCCATACATTGTTTTTAATTTTAAGCAACTGTTTAGGCAGCGCACGCAAATAATTCTGTTTTATGTGGTATTTTTTTCCGACTTGCTAGACAAAAGTTGTGATAGCTCGGTTAATATACATGCTATAGAAACAATTTATAGCCTATAGCACTCAGGAATAATGTAGCTTTCTGCCAGTTAAAAAAATGTTAGAATTGGATTATGAGTTCCAGAGATTACCCACTACATACAAACTTACAAACTTACAAATACCTCTTTATAATATTAGTATAGATTATGTAATTATTCTTATGTACGAAGATATATACATAAATGTACTGCATCTCAGGTATTTCTATGCGAATTTTGATAATTCTTCTAGTCGGTGTCTTCAATTCTTCAATGCAAAAGTGTTAATTGAATTTGTGTGGGGTAGGTACAACTAAAAAGTGAAAAATAAAAACTTTTTTACAAAAAAACAACCGACTTAAAAAAAGCACTACAAAATGATAAATAACTTTAATTTCGGAAGTCGGTGTCAAAAAACGAACATGCGGAATCAACGACACTGACTTCCGAAATTAAAGTTATTTATCATTTTGAGGTTTTTTTTTAAGTCGGTTGTTATTTTTACTAAGATCTTATCTTTTAATTACTAATATCTCAGTTTGTTCATTAGGTGACAAAAGTGGTTCTTCCCCTGAAAGAAATGAAGGGGTTCTTTATGTTCCAGATTTTCTAGTCCTACACCGTCTTTTGTCTTCCCCACAAGTGCATGACTCAACGCAAGGGAATGGATACTCGATAGCGTTTATAGGTAGGTCAGCAACCTGTCATTACCTGCTCACTTTATTTCTAGCCCTTTAGCTGTACCATTAAGTTCAATTGCGTCGGTAAAATGACTTGTTTCAGTATTGGAGTTACGTGTAATTGAATGGCCCTGTTTTATTTGTTTGAGCCTTTAATCTATACATATAAAATTCAAAGTCCTGACTGACTGACTGATATATCAACGCAGAGCCTAAACCGCTGGTCCTAGAGACATGAAATTTGGTGGGTGTGTTCTTAGTGAAGAGTAGGTATCCACTAAGAAAGGGTTTTTCGAAATTCCACCCCTAAGAGGGTGAATGGGGGGAGGGTGAAATTTCATGCGGACGAAGTCGCGGACAGAAGCTAGTCCATACTAATATTATAAATTCGAAAGTAACTCTGTCTGTCTGTATGTTACCTTTACACGCCTAAACCGCTGAACCGATTTAGATGAAATTTGGTATAGAGATAGTTTGAGTCCCGGGAAAGGACATAAGATACTTTTTATCCCAATATTCCCACGGGATCAAGACTTATGCGGGTGAAACCGCGGAGCGCAGCTAGTAGACAATAAAATAGAAATAGAAAAAAACCCGACTACTTACAAGAATGAAACAAGGAAGTACCTTCCCGTGGTAGCATGCTACCATAGCTTTGTATGTTAGTACCTGCAACGGCATGTGACCACGGGTAGGTAGTTTCTTGTTTCATCCTTTTCAATAGTCGGGTTTTAGTTTTTAAACTTATTTTTTATTTAATTATTTTGGGGCATAGTTGGGTAATATTTATATTTTTGACTTTAATTTGGCCCACACGGCATGATTAAAAAATGTACGATCAAGATGCTTCCAATGATACCTCATTTGTCTAATTATGACAAACAATTTAGAAGTTATGAGGGAACAGATGAACATACATACGTCATACATACATACATACTGATCAAAATCATAGCCCTCCTTTTTGCTTCGCCGTAGTCAGGTAAAAAAAGAATGCTATTCGAAGACATAATGGTAACAACCATCAATCCGCACTGCCCCTGTGGTAGATTACGGCCTACTCCCTCTCACAGAGACTGAGGCCTCAGTCCCCGAAGTGGAAACATCATAGGCCAATTATGCTACCCACTAAATAAATACAGGGTTTTACGGAAAGGGTATATCAATACAAACGGGTTGAAGAGTGTATCTGGTCTAGAATCTCTGTACAAAATTTCAGCTCAAAAGCATTAACTTTGAAAATGCTTAATATTTTTTTATTTCGATAGTTTATAAAATTGAAATCATAATAAACGTGTCACCGCACTACGAGGGTCATTATCCATTATCTGTAGTGTGTCTGTGCGCCTAGTACACGCACATCACGCCGCCGCGTGCCGCGCCGTGATGTCGAAATAAAAAAATATTAAGCATTTTCAAAGTTAATGCTTTTGAGCTGAAATTTTGTACAGAGATTCTAGACCAGATACACTCTTCAACCCGTTTGTATTGATATACCCTTTCCGTAACACCCTGTATAGGATACTAGCTGCGCCCCGCGGATTTACCCGCGTAAATGTCGATCCCGTGGGAACATCGGGATAAAAAGTAGCCTATATGTTAATCAAGTGTGTCAGCTACCTCCATACAAAATTTTATAAAAATTGGTCCAGCCGTTTGAGTGTGAAGAAGTAACAAACATATAAACACACACACACATACTCACAAAATTTCGCCTTTATAATATTAGTGTGATTTATCATAAAACTATGACTGATTATGATAGTACTACTTATCAACCACAGTCACATAACTAACATTACACCAAACAAATATGACTCACTGAATCACACAGCTTTTCAAGCTGATGAAATTTTCAAAACGGCACATTGACACTATCCATATTAATCCTTAACCTTTTCAAGCTAAGGTCGATTCTCGTTTGGAGGAACAAGATACTGATGAAATGAACGTGTTCCTTTACATAGATGATTCATCACTGATTATTGTGGGTGTGGCTTCAACAGGTTGAGAAGTGATATAAGATTTGGCAGTTCGAGTGTGATTCTTAGTAGTAAAATTGCTTATAATTATTTTTCTAGGTGATTAAGAAATTCCTGTTAGTTGTGTTTTGATTCAAACTCAAACCCAAAACTCAAACCCAAAACTCAAACCTCAAACTCAAAGCATTTATTTCAATTAAACCAATTACAGACACTTTTGAATTGTCAAGGGGTCGGTCAGTCAGAAAGATGAAGCTACTTGCCCATTCTAAAGCGTAGGTACCTATGGAGAAGAACGGGCAAGAAACTCCATGGAAACTCTTTTAAATCAAAATAATATGGTTACAAAGTCTTGGTGACATCATTCATGTTAAAAATGATACATATGAGAACGATGCAGAACGTTAAAGACGTCCATAATGAAAAGATGAGAAAAAAAAGCAATTCAAATATTGAATTAAAATAAGCCGTGGCAGCAAAGAGATGACCAGTCCCTACTGACGGCGCCCGTTCACGAACATGATTGTAATTGGTTTAGATACTAAATTGTCAGGTTTTAGCAAGTTTGATTGCGAATTTTTTTTTTTTTTACAGGCCTACGCTGTCCTATTACTGGGCAAAGGCGTCCCTCCACTCCTTCAATCGTTCCTTGCGCGTCCTCTTTCCAGTTTTGACGGAACCTATCCAACTTATCCCGCCATCTCCTACGTGGTCTCATCGTCTCAGGGCACCAGTTCTATTTTATTTGGGTCCACAGTGTATTCAGAAAGAGGCAGACGTGACTTGTCCTGCCCAGTTAAGTTGGGCAGCCTTTTCAGCCACGTCAGCTATCTTTCTTTTGGAGGATTTTACACATAATGTGAAAAAACTTGTTCTTGATTTTTGTCAAAATAAATCAGGCTTTGACACGGTGTGAGATCTTTGCTCTACTATTTGCAAAAGTCAAAGTCAAAGCATTTATTTCAAATAGGCACATAAAAGGCACTTTTGAACGTCAAAAATTATCTTAAAATAGAATTGATTCTTTTGCTTCTTCTGAAACAGAAAACGGGTGTTTATAAGAAGTCTTTATTTATCTATTATTTAAAAAACTGTGCCCAAGATTGTCCTAAAAATGAAATGTTTATGTCCAAGCGAGTAGCATTTACAGTTATTTTGCTAAGATCTGTAGAAATAGAGGAAGCATCAGATAACCCGCGAATTTCAAATTTTCTTAGGTTTTTTTTTTGCAATTTTAACAACTTAAAGGATTGTGTTGGCGATTCTCATGATTATAATTTTGTAAATACATACTTGTTACGCTCGCGTATCATATTTTGTTCAACATACAACCTGATACAGGCCTGCAAATTGCAAAAAACATATTGATGTAGCATGTAAACTCTTATAAGGCTTAGGATTTATTATAAACCAAACTTACAACCCAATGGGTCCCTCTTAATGGCAAACGACATCGTGGCAGGCCCAGACGGAGATGGCGGGATGAGCTGGACTCCTTCAACAAGAACTGGTCCTTAGCAGCTTTGAACAGGGAGAGGTGGAAAGAGAGAAGGGAGGCCTTTGCCCTGCAGTGGGACGTCACAGGCTAATAATAATAATAATTTGAAAAAAGTATCACTACTCCTAGTCAAACATGTAAATACATATCTAAGTTTCATATTAAATTCAACACATCTCTCAATGTCAGTACCACATCAAAAGCAAGTCTCCATACGACCCATAGTTTTACTAGCATCAAAAATATTCCATAAAACATTATCCTTTAACTCATGTCATGATGACTGTTGCTATGCATTTAGAAAAAGTCAATATTAGCAACAAAAGAACTACATAGTTTCGTCACTCAGGACTCAGGTCAAGAAATGAACACAGTGTTAATAGATTTAGAAAATAGGTTAGTGAATCATCAACTGCTAATAACGACATAATATTTAATTTGACCAACGTGATCAGTTTACTAATTTGACCGTTGTTGGCACTGACGGCAAATGATATAACCGGTTCCCGATGCGGTTGCAAAAAACGTAAACAATGACTCACTGTCTTATTAGTGGGTTGGCAACAAGATTAGCGATGGTTACTATGCTAGTTGTAAGTGGAGGAATGACTCACTCATCTTTTTATTTTGGATTTAAAGCCGTTTAGAAAATTTTAAAGAAAACAAAGGATACATTGACCTTTGCCTACAAGCAGATTCACAAAATAAAGTAGTCAGTTATGAAAGGTAGCTTACCTACGGATAAAATAAAGTTAGGTAAGTATGTTTATATTGTTTTAGTGTGCTTAATTTGTTACCGACAACTAACATAGATTTTTAAGTTACTTGTAATACTAACACGCTATGGGACTAAATTCAAATTAAAATTCAAAATATTTATTTTCCAGAAAATACATTGTTCAATAAGGGAAGATCTTAAAGCCTAAACGTTATTGTATTCTGCCTGCAAGCAAGCGTACAAATTAAATACATTCAATAATAAAGTGATCCAAAACACAAATTGTAAACATTAAAATAAAATATAAATAAAAAAAGACAAACCAAACCAAAATAACATTGATGCATTTCAATACTTTAAATTGTCCGATAAAAAAAAAACAGAAAATGTCAATACAATAAAATGTACTTACGATGCCTGCCAATAAAAGTTTATTTTAATTTTGTTTTATATAACTTATAGCATCTGTTAATAACATCAAGCTATGATTTCAAGTTTTTTGTCGTGTTTGGTTATTATGGCAATGTTTTCTTCATTTTGAAGATGATGATGATTCATGACCACGGCTACGCTGAAAAAATTTAGGTATTTGAGCCAAGCTTTCCATGTAAATAGGTCTACATCTGTGTAGAAAAAACTTGCTTTATGTACCACTAGCTGCGCCCCGCAGTTTCACCCGCATAAGTTTCGATCCCGTATGAATATCGGGATAAAAAAGTAGCCTATATGTTAATCCAGGGTGTCAGCTACCTCCATACAAAATTTTATCAAAATTGGTCCAGCCGTTTACGCGTGAAGACGTAACAAACATATAAACACACCCCCACACACACTCACAAACTTTCGCCTTTATAATATTAGTGTGATATAGTATAGTGTGATACTACCACCTGGACACTTCTGGAACTTCCAGTTCGTATTAAGCTGTGAGTTAAACTTCTGGCGCCAAAACTAACTTGTTTGAGTCACCGTATTTGAAACTACTTAGTGATGAACTCGTAACAAGATTAAAAGCACATAACGCCTGGAGGCAATAATGTATGACTTTATCTGATGTGTAATTTCTGACTGAAATAGGCATTTAGGGGTTTATTTAGAAACTATGATTAAAGTTAAGTGACGTTTAGACGTCAAAAATGTATGGTTAAACAGTCGCTAATCACTATTTAAACTCTATGCAACGTTTATGAATAAAGGGGGTCAAGTTAATGTCTAGTATTATCTTAGTAGATCTCTTTCACTAAGCTGCATGTGTTCGGTTCTAGGACATGCCGGTTTCCTCACGATGTTTTCCTTCACCGTTTTCAGAACAGTGGTGGTGAAATAAATTACACAAAGTAAACGCGCTTGCCTGGGTTTGAACCTATGACTCACAACTCATAAGTCGCAGCCGTTTCCACTGGGCCACAACTGCTCACTTTTGCACTTGCAACTGGTTATAATTTTTTTCCATTTTTTTTTTATTATTGCATAATGGGCACGCTCTTGACCTGCATCACGCTTGATGGAAAGCGATGGATGAGGTCTATGATGGAAGGAGCGTGCCCAGAAGATGCCTAAGGCACTGGAACTCCCACGCGTCGACGAAACACAGCAGGCTGCTTGACGCCGGACTCCGGTGGGAGGGTGGTCGCAAACCAGGCAGGCGTTAGCCCTACCACCGCAAGGGAAGAATTGGCGAGTCAAATAAGGTGTTGGGTGTGACTGTCCAGGATGCGCCGAGCGCTCGGTTCAGTTGAGTAACCGGCGGAACAAACTGCGCTACACGAGGAGGCTTCTTCATGCATCCATATTCCATTCTAATGGTCAAATGATGGACAAATGAATGACAAATGATTAAGTTTCAGTTATCTATGGCACTTGCAACTAAGTATCAAATTTTACCCGTTTTCTATTGTAATAGTCTCATAAAACAATTTTAGAAGCATATGTCCAATCACTTGTTTAAATAGTAAATACACTTTAAAAGAGAGAGAGTCCCACTTTTTGTATGTTTGTCATGATATATTTGTTCTGTAACAGTTCTGTTTGACAAGGAGAGTTAAATTGTTTAATTATGGCTACATAGTGCACCTGCTACTAATGTTGGTACTTATTTGGTTTGGGTAGTGTCATCATGATGGGTTAGTGAAGGGTGAATTGATCTGAAGTTCACTTAAAAAAAAAAAATTTGGATACAAAATAAATTACGATTATTCCTACCCTACCGCTGCCTAGGGACCAACTACATAGCTATCAAAGATTTTCTCGCTCAAGAAACGTACAGACACCAGCACATCAAGCTATTCCAATCCGTCAAATTTCTTTAATAGATTTTCAACTTTATCGCTAAAATATAACGTTTAATGTTGATTGAGAAAATTTAACAGTTTCGGGTAGCTTGATGCGCTGGCGGCTGTTCAAAAGACAGTAGTTCCCATGTAACTAGTACCTATCTTTGTACTCAATAATAATATGTCGTATCTATATAAATTTTACTATGTTTACGTAAACAATAAAATAAATAAAAGAGATCCATTTATAGCTGTCGTTGACTATCCACACCGCCTGCGAGTACTCGATTGTCGCAAGGATAAGAGCTATCAAAGAGTTTACTCGCGACGACACTCGCTTGGCGGCCAGTAGGTACACTTGCTGAGAAACTCACGTTTGACACAAATATGCATACCAGCGAGTTATCGCTCATAGCCGTCGCGCACTCGCCGCTCGCCAACGCCAACGGACAATACAGCAATGTGGGTACATGGAATTTACATAGGAAAAACCCAAATAGATTATAACCAGTCTTTGGAAAAACACGACAAAAGCCAAAAACATTTCGGCAATTTCAATTAGTTGGTTTCTATCAAAGGGTAGCAATTTAATAATGAAATACAATACAATATTGTACAAAACATCCACATCGTTTTAACTTTGTATTGTCCTCAAAAAGGACAAAACATTTTCATCAAACACCATAGAGGACTTACTAATAAAATAATAATTAAAATTTAGAGCATCACAAAGTCCCATAATTAGTACATTATAATGAAATATTTTGTTTACAAAATTAATAATTTATAATTAACGTTTGTAAACCACAATGTTTAGGACAAAAAGGTGAATTCAAAGTTTTAATTGTTTTCGCCATGTGAGGTTTCATTAGGAACTAATTGCGTTAGGTATGTCTTAATTGAGAGACCTTTTTGTGCTGTGTTTGGACCTTCGGAATAAGTGTGTTTTAATTTATTGGTTTGCATCAAATGGATTGTAGAAAAGGAAGCATTTTTCAAAAGAGAACACTTGAAAAGAATCAAACGTAATTAAAAAACGGTTTGTATTTTTTTTTTGCTTTTATTTAATCTAGGTACAGACTGAAGGACATCAAGCGACTACAATATGTCAAATTTCTTTAATAGATTTTCAACTTTATCGCTAAAGCACTAAAGCACTAAATACTTATCTTTCCTACCTATTGTAGAGCACTTCATTATTTTACATAAATATTAGGTACCCCTACCCAGATATAAAGTATTATTATGGTCATGATCTTTGTGCCAAATTCCTTCCAAATCCGTCTTGATTCACATTTTACAACCATTCACATTTCTTTTTCTATTTATAAGGAAGTTCAAATTTTACAATAATACATATTATTATCCTTCAAGCTCCACAACATATCGTATGATACTATTGACTCATCTGCGTGTGAGTTCCGTTAAAATACTTTTTATTCCACCAATGAGAGCGTGAAATCCGAAATCACCAACATGCATTGCGCAAGCACAATGATCGATGCTAGATCCGTCTTTCTATGAGAACATGCCTTGACTATGATTAGATTAAAAAAAATAAAACAAATATAAAATAAATAAAGAAGAAATTAAATATTTTTCTTTCTTTTCTTTGTCTTTACAAATCTTCTTTTCGCGTCGACGACGGTACTTTGATTTGACTTCTTTAAATTGTGACTACGTCGATTGCAGTATCAATAGCTTTCTTTGGGTCATCAAAGGTGTAAATGAACGGGCACATAGGACACTAGCAAGTCAGAAAAAATAAATGGTTATACAGGCTTATTTTTTTATCACCATCCAAATTTTTACAGGGTGTTCTACCCATGAATATGAACAACTTTCACTATGGGACAAACACTGATATAACGAAAAATAATCAGCTGTTTCATACATTTTAGTCAAGTAGGTATTGAACTTTTGTATGAAACAGCTGATTTTTTTTTCGTGATATCAGAGTTGGTCCCATAGTGAAAGTTGTTCATATTCATGGGTAGAACACCCTCTAAAAATTTGGATGGTGATAAAAAAATAAGCCTGTATAACTGCATTACAATCTTCGATCTCTTTTATTTAAATTTTTGCTGGTCCTACAGTCATTATGTGCTGGTTTTATAGCCAAATTATTATTCCTTTTTTCTTCACTTTTGAAATCCAGGGAACAATGATTAGTTCCTGCATTAGAAGCTAAAGCTGCAATGTCGTCATCTCAGTCAATAAACGTCCACAGCTAAACATAGCCAAATATTTCCAAAGGACGAATCAATAAATAATGGCTTCCAGACCGAATTTCGGCCATGGCAACCAGTCTCAGCGGAGCCTTTGGTCCGGGAGATATTATAGTGCACAAGACTCACAGGTGCACTGTCTCTCTCTTCCGTCATTCTCATTGTCCGATGGGACGGCAATCTGACACCACCATAGAGAGATCAGGCATGATTTGCGAGGCTGGAATCACACCGCCAACTTCCAAATTCCGAGCTGTTACTAAGAAATTCTCAATGAAAAAACCCAACTACACTTTGCCCTACCCAGGAATCGAACCCAAGAACCCACGCTCAACAGTTGCGCTTGCGACTACGAGACCAACGGGCCATACGAGACCTAATATTCTAAAACATTTCAACACAGCAGCACCAGTTAAAATTGAACCCGTACAATTCGACCAATAGATAGCAAACTCGATAACTGAACAGTTAAACTAACCAGATGCAATCAACTGTACTGCAGTTTCATTGCAGTCGAAGTTTCGGTTCGCTGATTAAATTTGCAGTTTGCAGTAAGGTGAAGCGGCGTGCGAGTTAGTAATTAGAGTAAGTCCCCTTAGGGAGATGGGATGAAGACAGCTTGTGCAGTCATGTATGTTAATTTATTACTTAACATTTAAATGTTTATTTTTAAGTCTAAACACATTGGGGCCTGTCGATCATCGTCTGCCTAGCTTTTTTCCAACTATTTATTTATTTATTTATTTTACCATTTATGTACACACATATATAAACAGACAAGAAAAAAACAGAACAGAAAAATAGGTACAAAGGTGATGCTTATTTCATAAGAAATCTCTTCCAGCATACCTGCGATAGAACAAGAAATAAAGAGATGTAGACAGCGTGTTAAAGAGTAAAGGAGACAAAAAAAAAAACCCAACTAGACTCTGAGCTTCTAGTCGAACCAGATGCAGCTGAATACTAGTATTTTACAATGTGGAGCCTGACCTCCATGGCCCAGAAACTAGGAAATACGATACTCCTTGGTAAGACTGGTTATCAGACTTTCGGGCTTCTGACGACCCTTAACGACTATCAAAGATCCACGAATGACAGCCGGGACCAACGGCTTAACATTGGGGCCTGTCGATCTATTCAGTAAATATCTCACCGCGAAATTGTGGGTGAAGTTAGTTGTCAATAGTGTCAGTCTCTAGCGTCTTTGGAAGCGAGCCTATTCACTGGCTGAAGATGGACGACGTGGCAGAGTCGTACCCAGGAAGAAGTTGCAAGATAGATGACCTTTTTCTTTTGTGTGGGAAATTATCATATAACTTCTCCCGCTCTGGGCGGAGCGAGAGGGCGTGTCAGACTTTTACTGACTAAAACCCACCCATGTTCCTTCAGTTGCCTGTGCCAGGGGCCACGGTATCTCTTTCGAATAACCCGCGACCCCGGCAGGCTTCGGTCCTGGTAGACCCCGTCAGTTAGTGCTGACATCTCTTTGAGGCTTGTGTGGAACACAACGCGCCGTCGACCCGGGCCTGGTCCTTACCGGACGGCGAGCTGCCCAATGCTCGCCGTCCGCAAGCCCGCACCTACGGTTGCCGGGAATCGGCTATCGATTCCCGACGCCCAGGGCGTCTCCTGCGGCGACTAGAGGCGCGAGGGCGCCAAGATTGCCTCTCCCTCGTGCGCTGCGCCTCCTCCTTCGCGAGCATTACTGCTTCGCAGAAGGAGGCAACGGCTTCTCATGTTCCCGCAAGATAGATGACCTGTCGTGCTATCCTGTAAAAATCTCACCGTGAAAACTTTGGTGAACCCCCGACACGCCCCGTCGCATCGCATCACATGTGCCCGCGCTATCGCGTTTTCGATAACCATAATTTTTGACTTTTTTATTTTTGTTCGGCTCCGAAGGATCATAACGTGATGTTAAATAGCCTTGCTATCAAATGCAAAAATATTTTTGAAGTAAAACTTCTTTACGCACGCTTGGCTTGGGGAGTAAGCTGGCGATCGCGTGACGTAAGCGTTACGAAAAGTGTGATCGAGCGAGGCGAACGGGAGTTGAGTGGGAGAAATAAGCAAGAGAAAGCAGTGCGCGCGCACATTTTCTTTCTCTCTTCCTCTCTTAGCCAAATACATTTGAAGTTTCACTTCAGTCGTGTGGTCATAAGGACACTCGGTTTTTTTTCAAATCCGACTTTGAGTTCCAGAGATTAGGGCGTTCAAACAAACAAACAAAGTCTTCAGCTTTATTATTAGTATATAGATTACTAGCTTCTGCCCGCGACTTCGTCCGCGTGAAATTTCACCCTCCCCGATTCACCCTCTTAGGGGTGGAATTTCGAAAAATCCTTTCTCAGTGCGCCCCTAGACCTCATAAAGAACCTATGTGCCAAATTTGGAATCTCTAGACCCAGCGGTTTGGGCTGTGCGTTGATATGTCAGTCAGTCAGTTTCTTCTTTTATTTATATACAGGGTGGGCAAAAAATCGTGGATCATACGAAACAGGGCGATAGTTGGGGTTATATGCAGTAAAAATAAAATGAATCAAATATCATCACTACAACACTGCTTTTATGACAGTAGGTACCATGATTTATCAGTATTGGCACTTTTTTCAATATCTTTTAAGTCTCACGAAGAATTATTTGTAACCTTAGAACCATAATGTAAACACTCAAACTGCCATAACTTTTAAGGAGATCAAGTTAGGGCTCTACCACAAAGATATTTTTTATTGCAAATAATTCCGACTATGTTTCGTTTGATCCACGATTTTTTGCCCACCCTGTATTTAGATTAGAGTCTAAATTTGTATCACTTCAAATGCAATAAGAAGCGTTAGAAAAATTTCTAACAGAAAACTTCTTGTTTTGCAGTATTTTACGCCTCAATTAAAAGTATAAAAAAAATCTTCTTTTAACTTTAATTCCCGACCTACCACAAAGCCAAGTCGACCATGAAATCGTAACAAAAAGTGTAATTAAGTTAAATTCATCATTGTCACAGCCTCACGCATTATGATAGTCATCTTAGAATCGGTCAAGTGTGAATTGGCCCTCGATTTAATAAATCTTATTTTTTTCAAATCAACTTTACTGCTCTCAAAACGGTGAAAGAAAACATCGTAATCGTGAGGAAACCGGCATGTCCTAGGACCAAAAAATTCGAAGCTACCAACTTGCATTGGGGCCACGTGGCTTAGGTTTTAAAGTCAGGACCCGGACTTCAATAATAGGTACAGAAAAATACAATGATCAGCATATTGATAGCAAATTAATTTAAGAAACTTTAATTTTTTTAGAATTTATTTGTAACTTGAAAACTAAAAAGTATCTGTGACTTGAATAACAATGGTCAAAACTAAAGTTTATGGCCATTTTATAACTGAAATGATATTTTCTTTATATTTTAATAACCCTTACAAATTTTAAAACCACTTCAACATTCAATACGGAACACCAACTTGAAATGACAGACCAATTCAATACAGTTAATAAATAATAAAATCATAGATTACAGCATAAAGCAATCACAGTCACAATAGGCGACATTTCAAGATTAATATTGGTCATTTTGACCATATTAACTATGCTAGTGAGCCGTAAAATGAAAAACCAACATACATTTTACCGTCCAATATCAAAATTATCAATACAAAATCTTCGGAAGAAAGATTTTTTCGATCGCAACATATAATTGTGGGTTCTCACAATTCAAAGGTCCTAATTATAATTTGAATCGTTTAGGAGTTAAATATTTTCGGCGTCAAATAGACAAAAAAAAATGTTTGAAGACATCGTCTCGTGTTTGGTCAACAGAGCGAAAGAGTAAAAAAACTATGGAGCTGTGTTGTTTGTTAAACTTTTTAAATAGCTTTAGCCTTTTTTGAAGTGTAAACTTCTTTAGCGGCGTTGCATACTTTTAGTAATGGGTAAAAAATGTTAAACTCGCGTCAGGACATCGCGTCAGGACACGTGACCGTCAGGAGAGATTTCCCCCCTCTCTTTCTACGGCGGCGGCAACCGAAGTGAAGTGACACACGGACACAATGGATGGATGGATGGATGGTGATGGAAGTGGAAGTGGAAGTGGAAGGTGAAGTGGAAGTGGAAGTGGAAGTGGAAGTGGAAGTCGAAGTCGAAGTGGAAGTCGAAGTGGAAGTCGAAGTCGAAGTGGAAGTCGAAGTCGAAGTGGAAGTCGAAGTCGAAGTGGAAGTCGAAGTGGAAGTAGAAGTGGAAGTCGAAGTGGAAGTCGAAGTCGAAGTGGAAGTCGAAGTCGAAGTGGAAGTCGAAGTGGAAGTGGAAGTCGAAGTCGAAGTGGAAGTCGAAGTCGAAGTCGAAGTGGAAGTAGAAGTGGAAGTTGAAGTCGAAGTCGAAGTGGAAGTTGAAGTGGAAGTCGAAGTGGAAGTCGAAGTGGAAGTCGAAGTGAAAGTGGATGGATGGATGGATGGACAGCTGATGGCTCGACCGTCTGTGTAGTAGCCACACTGCTGTGTATTCGTAAAATTCGTGTATATAAAGTGTTTAAAATATGGAAATTGAACAAAGTGCATCTGTTAATGAAAAAAGTGACGCAGAAATAGTGAAAAAAAAATGAGTTATATTAGTAAAATTAATAATTGATTTATTTCAACGTTAATATTCAAGTTTTCACTTCTGCCGGCACTCCCGGAGTGCAACCCGTCTAGGGCATGCAAAACCGGAAAGTCATCAAAACCGGTTTTGAACATCGTTTTTTTGGGACCAAAACCGAAAACCGGAGCTAGGTCCGGTTTTAGCAAAAAAAATCGAATGTAGTATAATTTAAAAAGAAACACCATTTTTTTAAAATACCCACTAAGTCTACAAATAAAACAAATTGTATGATACATTTCTTTTTACCTGACTACGGCAAAGTCAAAGGAGGGTTATGATTTTAACAGGCTATGTATGTATGTGAGTATGTTCATCTGTTCCCTCATAGCTCCTAATCTACTTATCGGAACTCGACATATGAGGTATCGTTAGAACCGTCCTAATTGTCCGCTGAACATAGGCTACGTGACGTTGCACAAAACTCGATACGGCACCCTCTAGTGGACAAAAAGTGTTAAAAATAAAAATTGAGATAAATACGCCATGTTTGGTATCATTTGAAAGGGCTTCACTTGTACATTTCCAAAATATTGCTCAAATTTAAAGCGACGCCCTCTAGCGGACAAAAGTCATGTGTTAAATTTAACACCAAAATTGTTTAAAAAAAAAAGTAAAAAAACTAAAACCCGACTACGACAAAAAAAAAAACGATAATCCAAACCATAATAATTGTACAGATAACAATGAACTTGTAATAGTATAATGATTAATTAACTGAGATCAAATCAACAACAAGTAAGTTTTTGGTATCTTTGGTACCTATTAAGTCTGCTATCAAAAATAATATATTTTAAACATAGAAAACACAATCAGCATCTTCAAATATTAAACACAGCCACCCACAATAACCAAAAAAATCAACATTTTTGTAACTTTGAAGACGAACTACAAAATAACATTACTTCGAAAAAAATGTTGACAAAACCGGACCTGAGCTCCGGTTTTGGCTCTCAAAACCGGTTTTCAAAAATCATTAAATTTTGGCCGATTTCCGGTTTTGCGCAAAACCGGAAAACCGGTTTTGCATGCCCTAAACCCGTCTTTTTTTTTTTATTGCGAAATGGATCTCGCCCGGTGGAAAGCGATGGATGAGGTCTATAATGGAACGAGTAAGCCCAGAAGATGCCTGTTAACTCTTGCTTTGATAGCTTATTAGACTCAACTAATAAGTATTGTTTGTCTACGTGATGTGTAATACATGCTGCTAATACATAATAAAGAGTATTATATTCTAATTCCAGAGTAGTTCAAAAATAGTAACAATAATAGAAAAAAAGTAATAGTCAACAAAAGAGATAAGTAAGCAGGGTCGACGGATATAGTTGAAGTTTAGTAAGTAACCGATGGATGTTCTCGAATTTTATTAATCGAAAACAAACAGCTCATTTATCACATACATCGGTTTCTTACTAAACTTCAACTATATCCGACGGCCCTGCATACTTATATCTTTTGTTGACTGTACCTAAGAAGGCAGGTACTATTTTACTCAATCATGAAATTAGCAATTCAATGCGCATTCTTCATTTCCTGTGTTTTATTCTTACTGATGAATCATTCTCGGAAGAGGGACATCGTATAGAAAGCAAAAGTGCGTCGTGAGCTCATAACCATAATAATCGAAATAATTTCAAACACAGGAAGACATTTTATATTTTGCACGGTGGGTAACATTTCAACTGAGTTCCAAACGTCGGGCTCCGAAGACGTACAAAAGTTTTCGATATCGGAAAACGTATTCCTGCAGCCTAATTGCGAAACACCAAATCGTCAAATGATTCTGATCAGTTGGCTTCATTTCTATCACAATTGGCTTCATTTTACGATTTTCGAATTGCGAAACTCTAGTTTCTGCGCAGGGCCTTAACGTTCATAATTGGTTTCATAATAAACTAGAGTTTCGCAATTCGAAAATCGTAAAATGAAGCCAATTGTGATAGAAATGAAGCCAACTGATCAGAATCATTTGACGATTTGGCGTTCCGCAATTAGGCTGCTGAACTCAATTGGGCAGGATATACAACGGCTTAACGTACTTTCCGAGGCATGGAAGGGTAAAGATTGTCACCCATCCACGGACCAACCGCAACAAGCGTAGCTTAACCTGATCGATCTAACCGTGCGATTGTTATTACTTAGCCACAAGCCCCTCATGATTACGAAACCATTAAATAAAATATCCCCCAAGATGAAGCTAAAAAATTTTTAGGTATAAATTCATAGAGCGTCTCCATAGCTTTCCTAGTTGCGGATGACTCACTCGCAGAAGTAGGACGGTGGTGGTGCCACTGATGTAGAAAAAAACGTACACCTTATCTGTTGCATCAGATTGTATACAGGCTGGTTCTGTCTGGAGGTTTTGTTATATCCGTATTAGTTTAGATATTATATTCTGGTAAGGTGTTTAAATGCGTTTTTACATGGAGTTGTCTTGAGATTTTTAGATTTTTTATAATACTTTGGATGTGAGAGCAGTCAGGGGTGGTCTAGAGGTAAGGGCCGCGACTTACGAGTTGTAGGTCGGTGGTTCAAATCCAAGCAGGCACTTTACTTTGTGTAAATTATGTCATCACCACTGCTCTCAAAATGGTGAAGGAAAACATCGCGAGGAAACCGGCATGATCTAAATCCAAAATTAGAAGATATTTGACATCTGCCAACTCGCACTAGGCTCACGTGGTGGATTATGGCCCAATTCCTCTCACAGAGTTGAGGCCTCAGCTGTGGGAATATTATAGGCTGATTATGCTTGAATAATGTCGGGTGGAGTATAAGGGTTCTCTGCAGATGCTACTTAGGTGCAGACGCCAGCACATCAAGCTACTACAAACTGTCAATTTTCTTAATTAGATTTTCTACTTTATCGCTAAAACATAAGGCTTAAAGTGGATTGGGAAAATTTGACAGTTTCAGGTATGTGCTGGCGGCTGTACTATAAGATTTCAGTCTTCCACAGATCTGTATACCTATATGAACCTAAAATATAAGTAACTTTTAATAATATCAAGGCTTATTAGCAGTGGTGCCAAATTTTGTATATCGTAAATAGAAATCAAAAATGCTATTTTAGGATATGGAAGAGTTCCCCAAGAGTAGAAATGTTGCTGTTTTCTTATCTAAATATTTCTGTTTTTACTCCACCCCTTTTTAAATCTCCAGCGTGTGTATAGCACAAGCCGTAACAGTTGATTCGCTCCAATAAAGCTAACAGCTCAATACATACAGTATCTGAGCTAATCTAGCGTCTTGTATACATTGTGTCTAGACACAAATGACACACGTCATGAGACACAAGTTCTGTCTGTGTCAACCTTGTGTGTTGTGTTTGACAAGATCGTAAAGTGCCGTGGTTGAAACTGTCGGTTTTAGACCTAATATTGTTAGAGTTTTCAAAGACAAACCAATTTTAATTCAAAATTATTTTTATGGTTAGTTATTTTTTTTACCTTTAATAATAATATTTATGTATTTTCTCACCACAATATCCTTATAAAATAATAATAAAAAAAAAAATAGTCTTAGTTAGATTTTATATTGGTGAAGTCGTATTGTTGTTTAGATGATACAAAGGTGGCAAAACAAGCTAGATTCTTTTATTAAAGACTGGTCTTTAGCAGCTGTAGGTAGAGAGAAGTGGAGACAAGGAATAGAGGTGCTTGTGTTTCAAAAAAAAAATTAATACATCGTTTATAAAAATTGCCATGACCTTTTTTATAAATAGTTCCACCGTATAACTTTTTATGTCAAAAGTTACAACATTTTATTATAAGTTGTAATAGTTAAACATCCTGTACAGCCGGTGCGCATGCGCCGATGACTCACATCTCGATCGTCAAACACTCTCACGACAACGGGATAGTGAAAAATAAATAGCGTCGGTAAGTGTATTAAATACCGACGAATTTGACCGACAACTTACGAGCATGTTTGGGTACTAAAATTTATAATAATATGTTAAGTTTATAAATATTAGCTTTGATTACTTCGCTTTGTAAAGCTTTTGTTGAATTATAAATGAGGCTGTAGGAAAATACTTGTAGGAGGTTCGTTTATAAAAGGCACTATTAATACAAGCGACGCTACGAATAACTTTTTTTTGTACTTATTATTATTATAAGCCTGTGTTGTCCCACTATAGGGTAAAGGCCTCCCTTCCCTCTTTCCACTTTTCTCGGTCTACTGCAATTGTGGGCCAATCCTTTAAGGAGTCCAGCTCATCCCGCCGTCTCTTTCTGGGCCTGCCGCGCATTCGTTGTTTTTGTACTTATTTAGTAAAATTATTTCCCACTCTACCTATGTTTTCCAAATAAATAAGCCAATATCTAACCTAACATCGCGCCTGAAATATTACACTAACATTTCGCCAGTTAGGTTCTTTACCATGTAAAAGAACGCCAGACAGTTGCCATCAAGCTGGAACAAATCCAGAATCAGCGCTGCTACTGAGGAATTTATCCATAAAAATAAATAAAATTGGAGTGTCAGTTTGTAATATTAAAATAACCGCTTTTTACTAAATTCTTCTTCTTCTTAGCGTGTCGATGGCAATCTAAATGTACTAAATTCATATGGATGCATACATGGTACGTATAAAAAAATAACATTTTTTACAATTTTTGTCTGTCGTCTGTCTGTTTGTTCCGGCTAATCTCTGAAACGGCTAGACCGATTTTGACGGGACTTCCACTGGCAGATAGCTGAAGTAAGAAGGAGTAACTTAGGCTACATTTATTTTAGAAAAAGAATTAGGGTTTCGCGCAAAAAAATTAAAACCAGTCCAGTCCAAGTCCAGCAAGCTAGGTAAAAGAAGTAGGCTAATAACTTATTTGCTCAGCAAGAACAACCAACAACGAAAAATAACACTTCTTCTTGCTGATATGCTTTGGCAAAACCATTTTTAGGGTTCCGTACCTCGAAAGGAAAAAACGGAACCCTTATAGGATCACTTTGTTGTCCGTCCATCCGTCCGTCCGTCTGTCTGTCTGTCAAGATCCTTTTTCTCAGGAACGCGTAGAGGTATCAAGCTGGAATTTATACCAAATATTTAGGTCTACTGTCCCTTACCCGCACTGGGCCCGCATGGTGGATAACGGCCCACTCCCTCTCACCGAGAGGAGGCCTGTGTTCCAGCAGTGGGAACATTATAGGCTGATTATGTATGTATGTTATGTACTGTTCCTTAGAGCTGTGAAAAAATCAAAGTTCTAAGCCAACGCAATCAAAAGATATAGCCGTTTATGCCGCAAATTTTCGACACTCGCAAGGGAATCAAAACCTACAGGGTACTTCCCGTGAACTCAGAATCTTGAAATTTGGTACGAAGCAACTTCTTATAGCACAGATAAAGGAAAAATTGCTAAAACCGTAAATTTTTAGTTGCATCATTTATAATAAAAATATTTTAAACAGGTTTGTATGGAACCCTCGGTACGCGAGTCCGACTCGCACTTGGCCGGTTTTTTATTAAGACTTTTTTTGTAGTTCTTATAATATCGTGTAACTACAGTCAGCATACACACAGCATTTTTATATAACTTGTTTTTTTTTTTATACTGTGTTTAGTTTAGTTTGAGATCTTCCTGTACGAGTCGCAATAAATACTTTTTCTTTCTTTCTTTCTTTCATACGCCTCTCATGCACGAGGTTGTAGGTTCTAATCCTCGCAAGTATGAATGTGACTTTTTCAATTCATATTATTTTTGGGACGAAGTAAGCATATTGTTTTGGACGACCCAGGATTTTTTGGAATATGGGACAAAACTTCAGTACGAACGAAGAATAAATCAATTTCTGGAGTGGACACCGCGGATCGGCAAGCGTATTTTGGAACGCCTCCCAGTTAGATGGACAGACAATCACAAAAAGGTGGTTGGGACAGACTGGCTGCGGAAGGCGGAGGACAGGGTGTTCTGGCGCAGCGTGGAAGAGGCCTGTCTAGCAGTGGACTGCGATCAATGCCTGTGCCTCTTATTAGGGTTTCGTACCAAAATGGTAAAAAGGAACCCTTACGGTGCGACTCAGTCTATTTGTCTGTCCGTCTATTTGTCTGTCACAGCTGGATATCTCAAGAACTACTAATGCTATCAACATGAAATTTGGAATAGGTAGTTTTAGACGACGTTTGTCCAACTATTTTGTTTATAAATAAGAAATAAATGATTTTTTTTTTTTTGCAACAGGGACTGAATAGGTGTCTGAAAAATTCGAAGCGGGGCTACTAGTTTTTTTAATATACATACTTCTACCATGAGCGCCTATTCGCCATCTGAGCATTCGATTATCATCTTGTCTGTTAGGCAAGCTTATTTGTTCGATAAAAATAGAAAAAATTGTATCTCATTAGTAAATTGTATCTCGGGTCGTCAGTAGCCCGAAAATCTGACCACCAGTCTTACCAAGAGGTATCGTATTACACAGTAAGTGGGTTGTGGAGGTCAGATAGGCCGTCGCTCCATGTAAAATACTGGTATTCAGCTTGCTGCTAGGCAAATGATGATAGTGACAGTTGAGCTCTTATAGAACCAGAGTTCTTTTTCTCTTTTTGTAAAAGCAATAAAAGGTAGCAGTTATAAGCAGTTTGATTGTAACTGAGACATTTAATTTTTTATTTTCGCACTAAAATTCTAACTGTACATCTCCCATAGAGAAACATAACTTTTTTATCTTTAATTTCACAGTAAAACCCATTGATACCAACATTGTATTTTATCTTCTTGAGTCCGAAAAAAATTACGATGTAATTCATCATTACGAAATTTTATTTGTAATAACGGTTTAGAGCGTGACGTTTAGAATGTTGCCCTATTTAACGATTCAAAATGTCAACGGACAATAGTGTTGCCAGTTTTATGTGTCGTAAATCAAAACTTACATAAATTTAGTTTCGACTTGTTATTTAGTAGCGTTTTATGATGAGAAAACGTTTAAGATCGTAGTTCTTATAGTTTTTACGGGCGTCTGTGAGCATCAGTATGATTTATTTTTAATTTAAGTATTTGGTATGTTTGCTGAAACGCGTACGGTAGCTTTCAAGCCATCGTGCGCAAGAAAGCAAACTCCTTGCTGCACCGTCTACGAATCAGCAGCGACAGCATCCTGTCATCGACCCATGGGGCTGTTATTACTTAGCCACGAGCTCCTCCACATTACGATGCGATTTAACCGGTCAAGCAGCGCGCGTCGCCCATTGGAGACGAAACAATAGAAAATCAATTGTGTCTCATTAGCGCAGCTTGACAGATTAAATAAGCTAGCGGTTATTAAAATCAGAAGGCAGAAAGCTTATGGCATCCACAGGTACAGACGCCAGCACCTCAAGCTACTACAATCTGTCAAATTTCTTTAATAGATTTTCAACTTTATCGCTAAAGATTAAGGTTCAAAGTTAATTGGGAAAATTTGACAGTTTCGGGTAGCTTGATCTGCAGAAGGCCAATTCTCGTAATTTAAAACGTTCAAAATTTATTTGCAGTCTCATCTCAGCGACAAACAAATGTCAAAAACTTGTCAAAATGTAAGGAAATTAGAGGTATTTATGACAGATTGAGACTGAGATCAGACTGTGAACGTTCTTAAAATTATGAGAATTGCCCCTCTGGTGTCTGTATGTATTCTGATTCCATCCATTTGTTTATATTATATTTTCATCACATACTTTTGGAACAGACTATACCTTTATCATACTCGTATAAATATTTACGATAAAAATCGATGAGATTCTCATTAGTCCAGTTCATTGGCTGGCTTTAAAACAAAGATCACGTTGGATACGTTACGAAACACTTAGTTTACAAATGAGTTCAAATATACCTACTGTTTGCTGAAGATAACTGGGGTATGTGGGTAAAGTTTAAAGCTGAAGCGAGTTTTAGTTTATAATTACTAACTATAATTATGATTGTTTTCACAATTTTTTCGGCGATTCTTTCGTCCCACTTAGGGCTAATTCCACCAATAAAACTAAACGCGTTCAGCTCACCTTAACCGCGTTTAAGAGCTGTCAGTGTCAAAATTGCTGTGGGATATTATTAACACTGCACTGACATCAGAACGCGGCTTAGAAGAGCTGATCACGTTCAGTTTAGTAAGGAAACTGAGGAAACTGTTTTTTTTTAGATGGTTACTTGCTGGTGGATGGATTTTTATTATTCAAAATGGTTGCTTGCACTAAATATCGGAAAAAGGATGCTGGGTAATTGAGAAGACCATGTTTTTCGACTTATCAATTCAGATATGTTGTTTATTACAGCCTTTCAAAGATTGTTTACCTCTGATTTTTTGTCACTGTTAAATCACTGTGATCTTTATTCTCCTTGCAATAAGGTTGCTGATGGGTTGCTGCTTCGGCTGCTGTCAGAGAAATTGGTGCCACTTCTTCTACCCAACTGTGGTGAAGGACGCCCCGTCTTTGGGGGACTGTCTTATGTAATTTTGACATTTAAAAAGGCGCTCATTCTCAGCGTAGTTTGAATAAATGACTTTTGATTTATTTTGATTTTTGAGATAACGTATCTGAAGACCAATTCTCGTAATGAAGAACGATCAAAATCTAGTCGCAATCTCATCTCAGCAACAATCAATGTCAAATATTTGTCAAAAATGTGGGGAAATTAGAGGTGTTTTTTGACAGATCGGGATAGAGATGAAACATAACACAACGGTCTTAAAATTTCGAGAATAATTGCTCCTTTGATCTGATCTGTGAAATGAAACCTCCAGCCTCTCACAATCGCTTATACCTTGCACCACCAAATCAACAGATAAAAAAGTATGAGCCAACTCGAATTTTAATAATAACCTCTTTGTACAAGTTAACAGCTTTTGAGCTTTTATGGCGACATCTATCGGCGTTAATCGTGTTGTAAATGATAAGGGGCCAGTCTTTCTTTGTTCTGCGGTGTATTGACACATCGGCATACAATGGTGATTCATTAGTTGCAATGAACCTTTCAAAGTTTCGAGAATATGGATTAATATTGTAGTTATTAGAGATACGAAGAAACTGATTTGTGTTTTGTGGGAAATTCACATCGCAAGAATCGTGCTTCAATAGAATTGTTAATTCTCCAGAATATGATTTCTACCTACAAAGTACAATATCATTCGGTGAATTACACTAGTTTACAAAATATAATAAATTTCATGTCCTTCCAGTGAATTTCATATCGTGTTATTTAGTGACAATAACTAAACGCAAACATATATTTGTTTTATTCTTATGACGTCAAAGAATCAAGTTATCTACACACTTTATTTTAAGCCTACCCACAAGTTAGTTCTGAATTCATTCTAAAATTTTGTTGCATTGTAGTGTTCAGTTGAATAAATATTGTTTTTAAAATATCAAAAAGGTTGTGTAAAGTACATCCCGACCGATTTTGTTACGTTTGTGGTGAATTTATTATATCTAACAAAGGATATCCCATAACAGAATCTCTGAAAGAAGCATATTTTTGTTATTTCAAAATTCCGGTCTCAAATCAAAAAAATGTTGAAAGATGAGGTATTTGAAAACAGTCTTTTCGGATATTGAAAGATCTGCTTGGAATTCACTACGACTTGTTATAAAAAAAGAATTTTTGGGCAACAAAAAAAATGAAAATTACAGACAGTTAATTGCTGATTTATTACACAATTTTCAACGAATGGGTGTCAACATGTCTCTAAAAATTCATTTCCTTCATTCGCACCTCGATTTCTTCCCTGAAAACCTCGGAGAATTCAGCGACGAACATGGAGAGCGTTTTCATCAGGATTTGAAATTTTTTGAACAAAATTATAAAGGATACTGGGACCAAGCCATGTTAGGTGATTACTGCTGGTCTGTTATAAGAGACACAGATACAAATAAATACAAGAAAAAAGCTAAGGCAATTCATTTTTAATTTTTTTTATTATTTCTGTGGGCATATTTTTGTAAATCACACTAATATTATAAAGGCGAAAGTTTGTGAGTGTGTGTGTGTGTGTTTATATGTTTGTTACCTCTTCACGCCTAAACCACTGAACCGATTTAGATGAAATTTGGTATAGAGATAGTTTGAGTCCCGGAAAAGGACATAGGATAGTTTTTATCCCGATATTCCCACAGGATCGAAACTTATGCGGGTGAAACCGCGGGGCGCAGCTAGTCAAAAATAATAAATAGTTTGGAAACGTGACGTATTAAATTTTTTTCCTATTTTTTTTTAAACTCGGTACATCTCAAATGATAAGAAAAAACACCTTTTATTTCAAGGACAAAACCCATGTAAACTAGTGTATTAATGATTGCTTACAAAAGCAACATCGCAACAAAAAAAGTTTTAAGTTTGCACTAGTCGACACCGCTCGCACTCATTGCTGGGCATGTCTAATATGCATTTTATTTAGTTTTATTTATTTTGTGTCTACCCATTTTGTGCAGAATAAAGGCATCTTAATTAAATCATCTTGAAACGATTAACAGAAACAATACAAAACGATGTTTTTAAAACGTTTAGCGTTAAACGCATGTAGTGATTTATGGTGCAAGCGAGCCTATGTTTACTTTAAGGGGACTACATGACCTAAAGCGCGGTCCCTGTCGGACTGCATAGAAAAGAAAGAGAAGCGCGATGTCACAACCCTGGTAATTTATTGCAAAATATGAAGCAGTTATTTACTTCCAGTGTAGCGGTATCTACAACGCCACATGCGAACAACACGTCATACTGACGTCACGCAAATCCTGCATCCCGCAAGCAGAGTTTACCGCGCAACTAGCATAGATACAACAGCCCGACATGAATCATCGGGCAGTTGCCCGCCAGACACAACACCCATCTAGTCGGAGGATCCTCCCTTTTCTATAGAGTATGAGTGAACACATCCTGTTCCTCATAGGTACCTCTATAACAGAAAATATATTGTTTGTACTAAATAATTAAAACGCTGCTTTAGTATGTTGCTTGTAGAATAATCTGACAAAAAATCAGAATGATTAGTATGTATATGGTATGGTTTTTATTGTAAAAAGAGAGGTTTTAGAGATATCTTTATGATTTTTTCTATCGTATCAAATTAGATGTATTGTGTTTTCAACACATTATCTATTTAGCATATACATATATCATGTATTTTTCTGATTATGTTTACTGTAGTCGATCATATACTTCTATTGCTTCTAAAACTTGGGTTTTTTTGCGTTTAGGTCCTGTAATCCCTTAACCTTTTGAACGCCAGAGTATAAACGTACCACCGTACCCCTGACGCCAGGCCACTTTAACAAAACAACACACACACACACTTAAAACAACAAATTTCTCGATATTGGTGGTTTATTTATATTAGTTTCATGCAATACAATATAGACGGAAGCTTAAACTTTCAAATTATATAAATAAAAACACACAAATGTAATGATTAAATTGTTTATTTCATAATATGGTGCGACGTGTATTTAGTCATATATTTGTGACATTGGCGTTCAGGGTAAGATTTCGTTTATCACATATATGTGACAATGGCGTTCAAAAGGTTAAAGTATAAGTAGTGAAGCCAATGGATGAAGTTGTTAGGTACTTTAAAGAAGCTACAATCAAATGTGCATTACCTTCTTACTACAATTCGATCGTGATAGATTAATCTTGACCTTTCATTCCTTCGATTTCGCATTCCATATCTGTTTAGTCATCCTTTCCTCTGGTTTGTAGCTGTCTGAATCATAGGAGTTTGACCTCTTAGACTTTTCATTGGACGCAGAGGCAAATTAATGATAAGATTAATAAATTTAGGTCAGTTTGTGCAAGAATGTATCTACAACACATTTATTTTATTTTGGTTTGTTTGACTTTGAGGGGCCCGTGGCTAATTAATAACAGTCGCATGGGTCGATAGATGGTTACAACGCTTACCACGGTCTGCTCTTGGGTGGGTGATCATTTATTAATTACATATTGAGACCCCCCGTACCTCGAAAATGGAGTTTCTTGCCCGTTCTTCTCCATAGGTACCTCGCTCGGTCGCGGTCGCTTTGGAATGGGGAACTGGCTTCATCTTTCTGAATGACCGACCTCTTGCCATTCAAAATAAAAAATAAAAATAGAAAATGTTTATTGAAGAAAAGCCTAAGTACAGTACTAAAACATTGTTAAATGTTATATTATAACTAGGTGGCTATGCTATGCACAATACATTGAAACCCTGATCTCCAAACTAGGGGTGTCCCTGTATGTTAAAGATCAGTGTCCGTCCGCAGCAAAGTCACAAGCCAATATTTGTAACTCAAAGTGCCTGTAATTTGAAAAAAATGCTTTGAGTTTGATGTGTTTGAATGTCAAAATTACATACGGCAGTCCCCCAATTCATCATTTGCCTAGCCTTTTCCCAACTACGTTGGGGTCGGCTTTCAGTTTAACCGGATGCAGCTGAGTACCAGTATTTTACATGGAGCGACTGCTTATCTGACCTCCACAACCCAATTACTGGGTATTGCGAAACCCCTTGGTAAGACTGGTTGTCAGACTTCCGAGCTTCTGACGACCCGTAACGACTGTCAAAGATCCACGAATGACAGCCGGGACCAACGGCTTAACGTGCTTTCCGAGGCACGGGAGATTCTTGGTAGACAGTCCCCCAATTATGGAAGTTAAATACTTACACTTAAATATGCCTCAAAGCCTTCTAATACTATAGTAGCTTCTACACTTCTAAGGAACTCGTCAATTATGCTAATAGGTCTAGTTCATCATCATCATCATCATCAGCCTATAATGTTCCCACTGCTGGGACACAGGCCTCCTCTCTGTGAGAGGGAGTGGGCCGTAATCCACCACGCGGGCCCAGTGCGGGTTGGTAGATGTCACATGTCTTTGAATTTTTGGTTCTAGGACATGCCGGTTTCCTCACGATGTTTTCCTTCACCGTTTTGAGAGCAGTGGTGATGAAATAATTTACACAAAGTAAAGCGCCTGTCTGGGTTCGAACCTACGACCTACAACTCGTAAGTCGCGGCCGATACCACTGGGCCACCACTGCTCTCGGTCTAGTTCAAAACACATAAAAATATAATGGTGGCGGCATACCCAGATAAAAAAAATACTAAAAACTGTTTTAAAACTAATTACAAACTATAATAGATCATTTAGAAACATTATCTATGATTCATAATAGTCTATTGTGTCTGGTTTTACTTACAATTAGCATATATTATAGTGCCATTAGACGAATGAGTGGTCGTCTAGTGATCATAATTTTTAAGGCGTGGACGAAAATTGTTATCGTTTTAAATTATAAAGTTTTAGCTAAAACTCGTGTAGATTATGAAAAACGGAATATTATGATGTATTTTATGATGCCTGTGCTTTTAGTAAAACATACGTATTTAGTTAGTAATGGGCAATGGGCGCAATACAAGTTTTTATTTTGTGTGTTAGCTAGCTTCTGCCCGCGACTTCGTCGGCGTGAAATTCCACCCTCCCCCAATTCACCCCCTTAGGGGTGGAATTTCGAAAAACCCGTTCTTAATGGATACCTATTCTTCACAAAAAATACACCCTCCAAATTTCATGTCTCTAGGACCAACGGTTTAGGACCCATACAAACCTTAACCTAGTACACATTACATAAACATTTATAATTTGCCATGACTCGCCACACCTACACACGACATGACCCACTGATTCTGAAAGGGACAGTCAAAACGTACTGCTATTGCGTTCAGAATGCCGTTGTTGCTATAACAGCCAGTCAGGACTTTGAATTTTATAATTTAAGTATAGATTCATTCATAAGAAATCTTTATGTTTTGTTGCGTCGTAAAAACTGTTCACCATAAGTATGTCAGTTTTCCATAATTTTCCATGTTACATGCCCGTATCCGCATGTCTGAATCATTCTGAACAATGGTTAGCCTTCATGAAACACAATGACATGCAGTGACATGGTTTTTGTATATGGATTTATGTCTACAAAGTAAGCGACCTAAACACACTGTGCGGGGGTTCATTTGAGTTTTTTGGTTCTAGGACATGCCGGTTTCTTCACGATGTTTTCCTTCACTGTTTTGAGAGCAGTGGTGGTGAAATTAAAATATACAAAGTAAAGTTCCTGCGCGATAGCTTTGTATTGACTGAAAATGATTCAAATCGAGATTGATAGTCTGTTACGCAATTACTCGGCTGGCTGGACTCGAACTCACGACCTACAAACTTGTTGAGGACTAATCTCTGTAGCCAATTTTAACTTCTAAATTATTTTATTTAAAAAAATATCATAATGTTATACCTATTCAAAGGTTTATAAAAGGAAATTGTACTAACTGTTATTTTATCATCATTTGTTGATCTCAGCGTTCCCTTAATAATTAGTAAGTCTATTAATGTGTACATTTAGACTTATAGTCCCGATGTGGCTACTTATTTTTTTTATTTTTATTTCATTTGTTGATCTTAGTTTTCCCTTAATTATTAAAATCTTGTACCATTGTAATAGTGCCCAAGACACAGGCTGTGCCTAGTTTGGGACCAACAATACCTCGATATTGTAATTTTAAAATATGGAATAAACGATTTTACTTTTACTTTACTTTACTTTGACTAATCTCACTGGGCTACCACTGCTCTAGACGATAGTAGTAGGAGAAAGATATTATTTGCAGGACACCACACTTGTAGATATAGTTTCAGCTATGATAATCAGCCTATATTGTTCCCACTGCTGGGACACAGGCCTCCTCTCTTCGAGAGGGAATGGACTATCTACCACGCAGGTCCAGTGCGGGTTGGTAGATGTCACATGTCTTCGAATATTTGGTTCTAGGACATGCCGGTTTCCTCACGATGTTTTCCTTCACCGTTTCGAGAGCAGTGGTGATGAAATCATTTACACAGAGTAAAGCGCCTGCCTGGGTTCGAACCTACGGGTGCTTACATATAGACACAGGTTTCCGGTGCAAGCGAGTCTGTGCGGGTCGGTACCGATTGGTGCGGGTGAAATAGTCCCACATTAACTTATGCGCTCACACATAAAGAAGCAGGTAAAACATGTAACCGTTTCCTTCCGAAGATCTACCTACAGAGACCTGTACCGGGAGCCGGGACCAAAAACCCGCTTCTTTATGTAAGCAACCTTAGACATATAACTCGAAAGTCGCGGGCGTTACCACTAGGCCACCACTGCTCTCACATAGTTTCAGCTATAGAATTTCCATACAGTCAAAAAGTGCCATAATTATCTTTTATAATGGATGCGCAATATGCATGGTAAACCATTGTCCCTTTAAATGTTGAGTCACACATAAAATTGATAGTCAAATATAGTCATTTTTGAAGACTATAAGACCCAACCCTTTACTGCCAAATTATCTACACCCGGACATCCAAATTCCAAACCTATTTCATTCAACATAAAGTTCAAATTCGTTAAGAAAAGTCGTAAAAGGAATTGGAACTAATCGATCAATGATGGATGTATTGAAAATCGCAGGTGTGCGCATGATACGACTTTTTTGTCGAACGTTTGTAGATGCATTATACTTTGACTATAGTATTGTCATCGTACCTATTGATTTGAATACGTGACGTTTAATTTGTGATTTACGATTTTGAGCTCTATTGCTAAGCGATAAAGGTTTGGTTAATTGGATGTATGTAGGGTTATTGGTAGAAAATGTCATTGTGGCATCATAATTATTTAAGCATGATTTTAAAGCATGGTTGTTTATGCCATTAATGTAAAAAAACGAGATAAATTTTTGAATATGTAGGATTAATCTCCGTAACTACCGGTCGGTTTTGTTTTTTTTTTTTTTGCATTTGATAGCCTAATTCTTGAGGAAGGCTATAGACTATTTAACATCACGCTAGGACCAATTGGAGCCGAGCATAAGGAAAAAAGTCAGAAAGAACGCTAAGCTAAAGATACGGGAAGTTTTATAAAAAATAAGTTTAAAAACTAAAACCCGAATACTGAAAAGCATGCAACAGGAAAGTACCTTCCCGTGATCGCATGCCGCTGTACTAACATACATACATTATAAGCTATGGTAGCATGCGACCACGGGAAGGTACTTTCTTGTTTCATTCTTTTCAGTAGTCGGGTTTTTGTTTTTAAACTTATTTTTATTTTATTATTTTGGGACCTATTTCAGTAATATTTATATTTTTTAAATGTGATAATTAGGCCCTTTCATCTGATACCCCATACGGCATGATTTAAGAAAAATGTTTTTTGTTCATGTCTTTATGTCCGCTAGAGGGCGCCATATTCAATTTAATGTAACGTCACATAGCCTATAACCAGCGGACGATCAAGACGCTTCCAACGATACCTCATTTGTCTAATTATGACATGTAATTTAAAAGTTATGAGGGAACAGATGAACATACATACCGGTCAAAATCATAACCCTCCTTTTTGCTTCGCCGTAGTCGGGTAAAAATGAGACTGTTGTTTTTAGGCATTGTGGTTCTTATGACTTCCACGCGAATGAAGTCGCGGACAGAAGCTAGTCATAATAATAACATGACACCACATATACAACTTGCGAGCACACGACTCCCTACAAATTCAAAACAAAGCATTACAGTGCATCGCAGTTCTAATTAAATAGCCTGTAAGTGAGAATCATATTTCAGCAGTCGCTTCTGCGTCGAGACGTAAGCTGACGAGCAAATATTACGCTTGCTAAACAATAGACTGGGTTGTACTGTCGGAAGATAAAGTTTTCGAGGAAATGTATAGAATACTAGCTACTCCCCGCGGTTTCATCCGCATAAGTGTCGATCCCGTGAGAATATCGGGATAAAAACTATCATATGTCCTTCCCCGGGACTCAAACTATCTCTATACCAAATTTCATCTAAATCGGTTCAGTGGTTTAGGCGTGAAAAGGTAACATACAGACAGACAGACACACTTTCGCATTTATTATAATAGTATGGATGGGCCTGTTCGACCACGCCTGATGGAAAGCGATGGATGAGGTCTATGATGGAACGAGCGTGCCCAGAAGATGCCTGTTCACTCTTGCTTTGAAGACAGACGGGTTAAATATGGAAGGGAACACAGACGCTGGCAGAGTTTCGCACTTTGGCTATAATAAACTCCGGTTACCGGAATAGTATAACATAATCTATACTTCTATACTAACCCCCTTATTCATAAAACTTATCAAACCTATTTTAGTTAAAATGGGGTTTGTCTCTTTCTTACACACAGAAATGTCAACGTGACAGATAAAGACAAACGTTCTATAAACCTATTTTAGCTAAAATAGAGATAAAATAGGATTATGAATAAGGGGGTAATATTATAAAGAGGTAAAATTTGTTTGTAAGTTTGTATGTAGGGGGTAATCTCTGGAACTACCAGTCGGATTTGAAAAATTCTTCTTGCATTTGATAGCCCAATTCTTGAGGAAGGCTATAGGCTATTTGACATCACGCTATGACCCTTAGGAGCCGCGCAAAAAGAAAAAAAGTAAAAAAGAACGTTAAGTGATAGCGCGGGCGGGTGATGCGATACGACGGGGTGGCTCGGGGGAAACAAGAAGTTTCACGCGAACGAAGTCGCGGGCTAAAGCTAGTATAACATAAAGGTATACTAAAAGTGCGCAGTACTGCACACCCCCATCTTATTTCAAGTTAAACAAATATGAACTTTATTTCAATGTCATTTAAGTTGGTTTCAGAGTGACTAGCACTATAGAAAAAGTTATAAAAATGTTTGAAGTTGTAGCGTAAACTGAACTTTATTGTATAGGAATTAAAGTTATTTTTCCATTAATTCATAATTGTTTACATTTTTGACAAATAAATCGCGAACGCCGATTAGGTTACATTATTGTGACTAAACTTGTACCAAGAAAATACCTGTGACACTGCAAAAGAATCTAGACAATAAAAGCGTTTAAAAAATCTACACATCGGGACAATATAAAAGGGTAAAAAATGACATGTATTTATTTTGTCCCCGGTACACTGCGAGTCAATATAACTGGTATCAGTCACCTCTAGTTTCGCTGCAATATTCATTAAGCGCGGCTTACTGCTGGCTATTAATTCGCCAACACTGATGCACGCCATTGTACTAAGGTGTGCTGCACTGTTGTTTGTTTTCAGGGCTGCTAACTGAATGTAGATTTTTTTTATATTACTTTTTTAACTTTTTAATATTTTATCTACACCCATGCTATAAATCCTCTATAAAAGTTTCTGAAACAGTTAGCTTATTGCCAACATTAAAACAACCAGTGTCATAGTAACTATAATATCATCTAAACGAGTGTTATTATGTTGTACTAAATTTCAATATGCAACTCGTTTTCAAAAAAAGAACCTTGTCATGCACGCGCGTTTCACTACCACAGCGCAGTAATTTAAAAAAAGAACTTATAGGTTATTCGAATTCACGTCGTATCCCGCCAGCCATCATTTTTGTTCCATATTAGTATTGCAAAAAAACTGTTTCAGAACTTTTATAGAGGATTCATATCATGGGTGTAGATAAAGTCTTGTATGCAACGGTAGGTACATAATTAGGTATTAAAACACTCATGTGATACTATTATCACATTCGTGTTTTAATACCCCTTATTATAAAACAGTTGCATAAATAACTAGTATGACTCCCTTTCAAAGAGATTAGGCCTGTGTCCCAGCAGTAGGAACATTATAGGCTGATTTTTATGCTAAGAATCACGGCAAAAGATAAATGGAATCATCAACAAGATTTAAGTTGAAATTGATAGAAAATTAATCAGCTCATAATCAAGATGAAATAATATTAACATCGTTCCTGAGTTATTTATTTTAAACTAAATAACGAATTTAGTATATTGCTTGTCCGTCGAATCGTTGAGCTCCTTAAGTTTTGAGTTGAGCTGCACGATTTCTGACAAATGCTTGCACGGACTGGACAAGTCCAATCAATGTGTGTGGTTGTTTCTTCAAAAGACCATCTCAGACATCGATCTACATCGATACCTTTGGGTAGAAAGGTCGTATAAACCAAAACCCGACTTTTCAGGAGAGCAGAAAAACTATTTTTTTTTTACATAAAAATTCATAACTTTTTTGTTTTTGAAGTTATAAAAAAATGATCTATGAGAAAGGTTCTTACAATTTGCAAATGAAAAAAGTTAAATCATCAAAACCTATCTATCTTCTTTAGTTTTAAAGTTAGCTTGGATTTACGCCTAAGAAAAAATCAATTCTTTGTTAATACACCCCATGAAAATGTACTTTAAAAAAACTGTATAAGTCGTATATCCATTTTTGGTAAGCTTATGGTCACATTTACTGTCGTAAAAACCCATATATGTAGTTTTTTTTTGTATTAAAAACCATTTATATTCATAGATCAATTGAATTCTGACTAATAAACAATCCTGTTACCCTAAGAATTAGTAGGAACTCAATTATTATTATTCTAATACCCAATAACGGTCGATTCAAATAAAATAAAACTACCTGAAATACGAAATCAACATTTATTAAGTATTACAATACCTTCTAATCAACATTTACTATTATTTCAATAATGGTACAACATACCTAACAGGTTTAACATTTTTAAATTGAAAAAAATATTTATAATAACTTAAACTGAAAAGTGAAATAAAAAAATCTACTTAATCATAAAAAAACAAAAACTATGCTATTAAAAATTAACTTCTTCTAAATTAAAGTAATCAGGCATTTTAGTCATTTATAAAATTATGACTTGATCGTTTTTTTAATTTTTGTATTGTACATATTAAGATGTACTTAATTCAATAAATTATTGAATTAAGCCTTTGTACTAAGGCTTAATTACTAAGTAATTTATTGAATTGCAACTAAATAATAAAAATAAAAAAAAAACAATCAAGCACTAAACGTAACTAACTTATGTACTAAAAAGTAACTTATTTATGATATTAATTTGTACCGATTCATAATTAGTTTAAAATTATTTATGAATTGTTACTATAAATTATTTTAATTATTATTATAAATTACTTTAAAACGAATTATGAATTGAGAAACACATTTTCAAAAAATAAATTTAGGTGACAAAGAATACAATCATTTAACATAGTCTTGTTTTTTTACTAACCATAGTACCACCATGATTATTTAAACTTACCCCATGGAAATGTGGCTGACTCTCTTACGCTAACCGACGAAGAAGACGAGGAAGAGCTAATTGAATAATACAATTATTATTATAACAGAATAATAACTTTTCCTAATTACGTAATTTCACATTTCGTTCGTTAGCAAAATATTATTTAGTAAAAAAACAAGACTATGTTAAATGATTGTATTCTTTGTCACCTAAATTTATTTTTTGAAAATGTGATTCTCAATTCATAATTCGTTTTAAAATAATTTATTGTAACAATTCATAAATAATTTTAAACTAATTATGAATCGGTACAAATTAATATCATAAATAAGTTACTTTTTAGTACATAAGTTACTTACGTTTAGTGCTTGATTGTTTTTTTTTATTTTTATTATTTAGTTGCAATTCAATAAATTACTTAGTAATTAAGCCTTAGTACAAAGGCTACATCTAAATATGTAGGTACAAAAATTAAAAAAACGATCAAGTCATAATTTTATAAATGACTAAAATGCCTGATTACTTTAATTTAGAAGAAGTTAATTTTTAATAGAATAACTTTTGTTTTTTTATGATTAAGTAGATTTTTTTATTTCACTTTTCAGTTTAAGTTGTTATAAATATTTTTTTCAATTTAAAAATGTTAAACCTGTTAGGTATGCTGTACCATTATTGAAATAATAGTAAATGTTGATTAGAAGGTATTGTAATACTTAATAAATGTTGATTTCGTATTTCAGGTAGTTTTATTTTATTTGAATCGACCGTTATTGGGTATTAGAATAATAATAATTGAGTTCCTACTAATTCTTAGGGTAACAGGATTGTTTATTAGTCAGAATTCAATTGATCTATGATTATAAATGGTTTTTAATACAAAAAAAACTACATATATGGGTTTTTACGACAGTAAAAATGACCATAAGCTTACCAAAAATGGATATACGACTTATACAGTTTTTTTAAAGTACATTTTCATGGGGTGTATTAACCAAGAATTGATTTTTTCTTAGGCGTAAATCCAAGCTAACTTTAAAACTAAAGAAGATAGATAGGTTTTGATGATTTAACTTTTTTCATTTGCAAATTGTAAGAACCTTTCTCATAGATCATTTTTTTATAACTTCAAAAACAAAAAAGTTATGAATTTTTATGTAAAAAAAAAAATAGTTCTGCTCTCCTGAAAAGTCGGGTTTTGGTTTATACAACCTTTCTACCCAAAGGTATCGAAGTAAACAAATGCGCCGGTATCTGTCTATCCCGCTCGCTCTTCTGCTTGTCCCTGCGCGCCAAATGCGAGCCTTGTGTGTCGGTCGTATAGTGCTTCTTGCAATGAACATGGTTTATACGCCAACGTCGCGAACTGCCTTTGGATTTACGACGTCGAATTTAAACTATGTTTAGGTAATGCATTTAACACGTTAGGGCGTATAAACCATTTACAATTAACGACTATTTTTACGCCCTGAGTTAATATAAATTATGGTCATTACATCATAACAAAACTACAAAAAAAAAACATTCGGCTTTTACATTGAAAATTTACCTTTTTTAAGAGGCTATGACCGAAAATTTCTGGGTCGTATTAACCATTTTTGTGCGAATTTCTGCATTTCGTATATACAGATCGATAGAGAAAAAAATTCTGAGAAAAATGGTATATATAACTCAATTTGGCCAAAATGGTTTATACGACCTTTCTACCCAAAGGTATCGACATGGTCTTCATGTAACCTGACCAAGATTATACCTGGACTTTAAAAGAGACTGTGACCTCTGAGTTTGTTTCGGCCTTTCTTCTCAGAGTAGTCAAATAGGAAACGCCGACCTCATTTAGTTTTTATTAAAAATATGATTGACATGTAAAAGTGTTTGTACAAACCTACTAAAAATAAAATCATTTATCATTTATATTATGTAAATCATAAACACCAAAAACAAAATAAAAAAAAAAAACAAAACATAAGACGACATTTTTATAAGATGAAATCGATACGAAATATTTCGTTTGCTGCTACGTGCGTATGATTCATTTGACATTCTGATCTTGACCTAGTTACACAAGATCTACAAACAGTCTTTTGAACTACTGACTAAGTGCGAAAGTATGCAGCGCTATACTGGTTGAAATTGAAAACATGCGACAAATCGAAATGGGAGATTGCACTCATCATTATGAACAACTTTTACTATGGGGCCAAACCTGAAATCGCAAAAAAAATATCAGCTGCTTCCTACATTTTGACGAGTTCATCATCATCATCATCATCATCAGCCTATAATGTTCCCACTGCTGGGACACAGGCCTCCTCTCTGTGAGAGGGAGTGGGCCGTAATCTACCACGCGGGCCCAGTGCGGGTTGGTAGATGTCACATGTCTTTGACGAGTTATGCGAACATAAATGTAGGGAACAGCTGATTTCTTTTTCGCGATATCAGGTTTGGTCCCATAGTAAATGTTGATCATAATGATGAGTACAATGACAAAGTCAAAAGTCAAAGTCAAAGCATTTATTTCAAATAGGCACATAAAAGGCACTTTTGAATCTCAAAAATTATCTTAAAATAGAATTGATTCTAGTCGCCCATTCCAAAGGATAGTTTTCGTATGGAGAAGAATGGGCAAGAAACTCCACCGTTACTCTTTTAAAATGTTTTAGGTACAATATTGACCCCTTAAAAGGATGCCCATGAATTCAATTTCACCCTGTATAGGGTCAAATTAAATTAGCAAGTGAACCTCTGCAGACGGTACCGGTATTATCTAAACACAATAAAATATAAAAACCGGCCAAGTGCGAGTCGGACTCGCCCATGAAGGGTTCCGTAGCAGCAAGTAACATAATATAAAAGTTCTTGTAGTTCGTTGTAACTTTGTGAAAGGTAAATTGCGGTTTTCGATTTATGACGTATTAAAAAAAAACTACTTACTAGATCTCGTTCAAACCAATTTTCGGTGGAAGTTTACATGGTAATGTACATTATATATATTTTTTTAATTTTATCATTCTCTTATTTTAGAAGTTAGAGGGGGGGGGGACACACATTTTACCACTTTGGAAGTGTCTCTCGCGCAAACTATTCAGTTCAGAAAAAAATGATATAAGAAACCTCAATATCATTTTTGAAGACCTATCCATAGATACCCCACACGTACAGGTTTGATGAAAAAAAATTTTTGGAGTTTCAGTTGTAAGTATGGGGAACCCCAAAATTTATTGTTTTTTTTTCTATTTTTGTGTGAAAATCTTACTGCGGTTCACAGAATACATCTACTTACCAAGTTTCAACAGTATAGTTCTTATAGTTTCGGAAAAAAGTGGCTGTGACATACGGACGGACGGACAGACAGACATGACGAATCCATAAGGGTTCCGTTTTTGCCATTTGGCTACGGAACCCTAATAAAAAATCACCGCTGGTAGTGTAGTTAGGTAGGTACTTGAATTATGAGTTAAGAAAATAAGTTTATTTTTGTTTGGTCGTGTTTCACGTCTGTGAAGCTCACACAAAAAAAACCGGCCAAGTGCGAGTCGGACTCGCCCATGAAGGGTTCCGTAGCAGCAAGTAACATAATATAAAAGTTCTTGTAGTTCGTTGTAACTTTGTGAAAGGTAAATAGCGGTTTTCGATTTATGACGTATTAAAAAAAAACTACTTACTAGATCTCGTTCAAACCAATTTTCGGTGGAAGTTTACATGGTAATGTACATTATATATATTTTTTTGATTTTATCATTCTCTTATTTTAGAAGTTAGAGGGGGGGGGACACACATTTTACCACTTTGGAAGTGTCTCTCGCGCAAACTATTCAGTTCAGAAAAAAATGATATTAGAAACCTCAATATCATTTTTGAAGACCTATCCATAGATACCCCACACGTACAGGTTTGATGAAAAAAAATTTTTGGAGTTTCAGTTGTAAGTATGGGGAACCCCAAAATTTATTGTTTTTTTTCTATTTTTGTGTGAAAATCTTACTGCGGTTCACAGAATACATCTACTTACCAAGTTTCAACAGCATAGTTCTTATAGTTTCGGAAAAAAGTGGCTGTGACATACGGACGGACGGACAGACAGACAGACAGACAGACAGACAGACAGACATGACGAATCCATAAGGGTTCCGTTTTTTGCCATTTGGCTACGGAACCCTAAAAAGATGCTATGCTGCCAGAAGTCGTTGATCCCAAAAATTAAATTCATCATATTTATTTATTTTTTGCTTTATCATGTTGATGTAGACGTGTTTTGCAAACTACGCCTAGGTACCAATAGGACCACTGTAAAAATTGTAATAAAGCAAAATGTCACTAAACTATGAATAATAATAAAATTAATCAAGTATCTTGACTTGGCTCGCGAGGTTGTCGACATGTGGGATGTTGACACAGCAATCATTATGCCGATAGTCGTGACAGCCAATGGGCTAATAGCCAAGAGCCTCGACCAGCACCTGAGGAGGCTCTCGTTGGACAGCTGGATCAAGGGCTTGATTCAGAAAGCGGTACTTCTGGACACGGCCCGCATTGTTAGAAGGTTCCTCTCTCTGGAGCCCTGACCACCGGTAGCTTGGACCCTGTTCCCTATACCTATGGGCTACTATTTCTTATATTTTTAAATGTTTTATATTTTTTTGATATTCTAATATTTTAAAATATAATTTATATGTATTAAATTGAATAAAGGAAAATTCCCAGACAATATTATTTTTTTATTTTCCGTACCAACCATACCATTGTACCAAACAAAGTGCAACAGCTATTGTCCAACCCTGCCAATGATTAATAGCATCTATGAAGCCGCGGTAATTACCGCAAACAATTGTATCGCGTGAAAAACTATCTGGAACCGCCGCTGTAGCAGAAAACTTTCATTAAATTAACACGTCACCGGCATGGAATGGCTTTTAGATGGATTTTTGTATTGTCCATTAAATTTTTCGCTTCAGGAAATAAATAAAATTATATTGAACATAGATATTATGGTTACCTTTAATATCAATGTTTGAGAATTGCGACATATGCAGGGAATATTTCCCATCAATCGATTTTTTGCTCTGCTTCCAGTTTTTTACTATAAACTCTTTCAAGTACGCACACGTAAAGACGGTACGGACGTACGGACGGTAACTAATCAGTTCACATTTAAAGTGAAAGCTCAAGAACACATACACAAGAAGTTGGCAGATTCGTCTCAGAATTAAGTTGTTGTCGTGTTTCTTATTTATGTCTCATAACTATTTTTATATATATAGTTGTACCTATGTATGTATATATGTATTTATTCTTATATCTATTTTTATATCTTAGTTATGAATATTTTTTAATATTTTTTTTTTCTGTTAGGTATTGCACCTACTGTGTATTGTCTCTGCATCACCCTAAGGTAGACTGGTAGAAAATGCCCAAGGCATTAAGTCCGCCTTTGTACAGTTTTTACTTGTGCCTAAAGTTTTAATAAATAAATAAAGAGTCTTTAGTTACACAAGATGCACTTTTTTACCTTTGTATGTTTAAACAAATCAACTGTCGTTTTGTATCAGAATATACATTATTTTTCTATGTTCACTTTTTTAAACAGTTTTTTTTACACCATTCATTCCCATAACTGACAAGTTGCGTTAACAAGTTTCTTCCATTATTTACATAAACTAATCCACGCATTCATGCTCATCCGTTAGGGGTTCTAACTAACCATAATTTGACTCATCATTTACAAATATCCCAAACCTGTATCCTAGATCATTTGGGAAACCAAAACGAACAAAATTCACACACTTGTACTCATTTGAATACGTCGATACTTCAAAATTTGCATGCACATGTTCAATGGCACCTTGCAAACTCCCAAATTGCAGAATAATACAAACAAATATACTCACACGGTCAATTAGATATTCGTCCATGGGTAAAGAATTACATTATTCTAATGTCCCGACATTTGTTATAAAAGAATTATTTAAATTGCAACCAATGTGAGAGAATGCAAGGGACGGATGCAAATTTGCGAATCCTACTATCTCAGTTGATCAGGAACTAAATGAGGATTTTATACAAAAATGCAAGAACAAAATCCCTCGTACTTGAGCGCGTTTGAAATTGTTGTCTCCTTTTCGGAAGTTTTGAGCGGTACCACAGAAGGATAGAAGGAATATCTTGAGAATACAATTTTACATTTTGCTTCTTGAATATTTTGATTAGAAATGATTTTGAGATAGTTTTGGTGGATAAGATCAGCAGTACAATGTTGTTTGAATGGAAAATTGACTCTATTTCTGATGAAGTAAGTTATGAAAATAGGGCAAAAGTAACGTAAGAAAATGAACTAGGTATAAATGAATGCAAACCTAGACCTCAGTACAGAATTCAAAACTATTAGCAATGTGAACTACATAGGTATACTTTGTTAATCAATGACTCGCGTGCTATAGATGCATCACGTGTCGTCATTAGCTTTTATTACATACATGCAAATGATAATACAAGACTCAACAAGGTCAAATTTAATTAGTAGTATCGATATCTACACATCATCAAAGAAACAAAAAACCGAGTGTGCTTATGACCACACGACTGAAGTGAAACTTCAAACGTATTTGGCTATGAGAGGAAGAGAGAAAGAAAATGTGCGCGCGCACTGCTTTCTCTTGCTTATATCCAACTCCTGTTCGCCTCGCCCGATCACACTTTTCGTAACGCTTACGTCACGCGTTCGTCAGCTTACTCCCCAAGTCAAGCGTGCGTAAAGAAGTTTCACTTCAAAAGAATTAATTATTTTAATGAAGTTTTTTTTGTAATTTCATGGACCGCTGTTTGTGTAGTCACTTGAAATATCGTTTTTTTTTTGTGTAAACTTGACAGACGTGATAGGTATCGATACACTTCAAGTAGAAACACTGCCAGCGGTCAATGACCCCCAAAACAATCCACCAAATCTTTTTTTTTATTTAATTAGCTGGCAAAACTTCGCAGACGATAGGTATCGATATATATGTTACGGGCAACGTGATTAACTGGGCATTATTAATAAGGACCGGTCATTATTAATAATGCCCAAGAGCGATGGGCAAAGTGATTTATTTATCACTTTGACCGGCCATTATTAATAATGCCCGACGGCCCGTGGTCCATGTAATAAGTCAGTGTTTGAGATAGCTTGAATTTAAAACTTGGACCGGGCAGTATGAATAATTCCCTACTTGTAGCCGGGCAATTTGATAAATTGGACCGCGGCCGTGCCTTGCAACATGGCATGCGAGGGGCGCGTACGTGCGCGGTAGGGTAAAAGTAGGTAACTACTGATGTTATTACATTTTTAACTGTTTATTTTTTAACTAAGTACTACATACTTAGTAGTTAAAAAATAAACATTCAATAGGTTTTTTTTTGTAAACTTTTCATGAAAATTTTGTAAGTTTAATTTCATTTAATAAACAAAAACACTACAGTTCACCTATTTTATTACTTTGCCCAAGATAGAGTGGGCATTATTCATAATGGCCGGGAAAAGTGATTAATCATGCTGTTTTAATCACATTGCCCAATTGAGTCGGGCATTATGAATACAGACCGGCCATTATTAATAGTGCCCGGACTTATCAAATTGCCCGTAACATATACACATCATCAAACAAAAAAAGAATTAATTTAATGACGTTTTTTTGTGACGTAATGGACCGCTGTTTGTGTAGTCCACAGATATAGATATACCTAGATAACGCAAGTATCACGAACTGTATGAAAACTAAGCGTGCCACTTTTTGACTACCTACTAGGACGTCACAAGCTCGCGCTCTCTCGCTCACGCTCACCCAGTCAGCAATACGCAGGACTGAGCGCGAAAGTGGCGGCTTATGATTTTCGATCGTAAACTTTTGGCACGCGAAGTAGGTGCTCTTGCGTTATCTAGGTGTATCTATATTTGTGGTGTAGTCACTTGAAACATCGTTTTTTTTTTGTAAACTTGACAGACGTGATGGGTATCGATACACTTCAAATAAAAACACTTCCAGCGGTCGATGATCTCCAAAAATAATCCACCAAATCTTATTGATTTTAATTTTATCGTGTTTATATATCGATATCCATCACGTCTGCAGAGTTTCGCTTACAAATTTAATTTGAACCTGTATATATAAATGACTAGCTGCACCCTGCGGTTTCACCCGCATAAGTTTCGATCCCGTGGGAATATCGGGATAAAAAGTAGCCTATATGTTAATCAAGAGAGCCAGCTACCTCCATACAAAATTTGTCCAGCCGTTTGAGCGTGAAGAAGTAACAAACGTATAAAGACACAGACACACTCACAAACTTCCGCCTTTATAATATTAGTGTGATATCAGAAGAAAAAAAAATTAACAGATCATTATCACAGTATTAAATCAGACAACAATTATCGAACCACTTTATCACAAAGCAAAAACTCTAACCCGTCAATCACTAGAACTAAAAAAACACCTCATCCACACCATACTATGCAAACAAGAAGGATCAAGTGAAAATTTACACAAAGAAACAAATCCTTACAAACAAAATAAATAAAGAAATTCAAGAATAATATTGTAATAATTTGAATACATTTCATGGTCAATTTGATAAGTAACCACATTGAAAATAAGTAGATGCAATCCATTTTGCTATATTGATATTTGATTCAAATAACCTAGGGGAGAAAGAGACAAGAGATATTATAACAAAAGGTAAAAGGGGTAAGACGGAGACAGAAGATATTTAAATTCTCAATGCAGACAGGTAAAAAAGGATGAACAATAATGTGGTGATGGCAAGGAATGATTGACTGATTCAATATTAAATATGCAGATGAGAAGTAAGTGCAAAAATGATGGAATGTGATTTGTTGAAGTCAATATTGACGATGAGAATGGACAAGTGACTTTTTCCCATACATGATGATTTGTTTATTTCTAGTATAATTCGCAACAGCATAATCAGTTTATTATGTTCCCACTGCAGGGACACTCGATTCCTCTCTTCTAGAGGGAAATGGGCTGTAATATACCAAGAGAAAATGAAAATTATTTTGCGTCTATCGTCGTTTGAATTTGTTTTTTTATAATTGTTCTTTCTGCAGAAATTACAAGGACATGTTTGTTTGTTTTTGGTTTTCATGTTGTGTCTGTGATTTTACAAGGTTTCTGGTGCCTACAAAATATCCCCAAATTCTATCTGTGTCAAATCTTGATCAATCAAGACAAACATTTATATTGGTCTTGATCTTGGCCAGTCTTGGTCTTGATCAAGTAATGGAATTGTTGTTGGCTCAGTGTGATTTAGTAGATGTCACATGTCTTCAAAATTTTGGTTCTAGGACATGTTGGTTTCCTCACAACGTTTTCCTTCACCGTTTTGAGAGCAGTGGTGATGAAATTATAATTCGCATCGCATAATTATATTAGATTGATTCTGTACCAACACGTAGGTACCTATTGGAACTCTGTCCCTTCTAAGAATTTTTGGGGGTTGTTTTTTTTGGTTTTTATAAAGCACCCGCTATCAGTTTCCATAGTTTTCTCTAGAGAAAACTTCCAGTTTTCTTATGATATTTTAGGTAGGTAACAGTAGATACCTACTATTGTTAATTTATCAAATTATTTATAAAAAATATAATCGCTTTTAGCTCGAATATCGTTGCTAGTTAAATAGGCATCATCATTATCATCATCATCGTCTTAGGCATAATCTCTACTAATATCATAAAAAGGTAGTGTTTGTATAGGGTAATCTTTTGAACTACTGATCCGATTCCTAAAATTATTAGTAATATCTCCGAGTGTCATAGGTATAAATTTCACGCAGATATAGCCGCGGGAAAAAGCTAGTTGTTTAGTTCATAAGCAAATGAAGTACTGCATTATCAATACACAGTATTTCTAGATCAAGGTCTCTAACACTACATTGACACATTTCTTTAGAAGGTAACAACGGTACAAATAAATATAGGCCGTTGATCGAATATTTATCAGTTACGTGATTTTGCACGAGTCGCTGCCAACCTTGGAATAGTTTATGAAACGCATGGTGGAAAACGTGCATGTAAATTGAAACAAAGAAAAAGTTATCACCATTTAGTGTGCATAATAATTGAGTGTCTGTTTGTAATATTAAAATAACCGCTTTTGACTAAATGCATGTAGATGTATATGTCGTGGCCATATCGGAGAATTGATCATTTCATGAAGTGTTCGGTCCTTTCATGAAATGATTGTGTATCATGAAATGGCCAGGTAAGATTGACCATATCGTTTAAAAGTCAACGTTTAATGATATACCATTCGACGTTTTGCCATATCATGAATTTAGGGTTCGCATAATACTAAACGTAGTCAGGGGCACTCCGAGGTTCGGTTTGGTTAGGTTCCTTTAAACCCAATTTTTACGCATTTGCGAAAAGATGGTCACCCATCCAGAGACCAACCGCGGCAAGCGTAGCTTAACCTGATCGATCGACCTGTGTGGCTGTTACTATTTAGCCGCGGACTCCTCATAACCATTATAACTATCCAAACAAATCAGCACAAAAGACGTTAGTCTTGCGTTAGTCCTAAAACAGCAAAAAATGTCTTCAACAACACTTCAAAACAATCTACTATACCGACACTCAGTAAACAACAACAAAAACTCGACTTTTTGAGACAAAAATAAAGTATTTTGAGCACAAGAAACCGTCTCACCGGAAGTTTGTAGCATTCTGCAACGTTGGTGTGTTCCTTTTGTTGCTTTCCAGAGGGGCAATACCTACTCGTAATTTTAAGAACGTTATCTACTTATCATAGTTGTGTATGTATTTTTAATTATTTTATTTACATTCTAGTGATATTTATTTTAGAAGTATGTATGTTTATTTGTATATATGTAAGTATGTTCTCGTATTATTTGTTTAGTTTTATTAAGTGAATTGTTTTTAGATTTTATGTATTTTTTTTTCTCCTTTACTCTTTGACACACTGTCTACATCTCTTTATTTCTTGTCCTATCGCAGGTATGCTGGAAGAGATTTCTTATGAAATAAGCATCACCGTTGTACCTATTTTTTTGCTCTGTTTTTTCTTGTTTGTTTATATATGTGTGTTCATAAATGGTAAAATAAATAAAGAAATAAACGTTCACGATCTCAGTCTTAATGTGTCAAAAATACCTCTAATTTACATAAATTGTTGACTAGTTTTTGACATTTGCTTCTCGCTAGGATGAGACTGCGACTAGATTTTGAACGTTTTAAATTACGAGAATTTGGCCTTCATTGTAACGACCCTTTTTGTAAATTAGAATAATATGGTTCGCTTAAAAAGGAGGTAGTGACGTAACTTTGAAGATATAAAAATTCTAGGAAATGATGTCATTGTAATACTTGGCTTCTTAGAAATATCCTCTACTGTTCAACCCAACCCATATGGTTCATATGGGTTGGGTGTTGGTTAGATGGTGGAAGAGTATTTTCATGTATAAAGAATTTCATTTTTAAACTTTACGTGGACGAAGAAATCGTTACTATTTTTTTTTTTCGTATTCACTATTTTGTTAGTTTTAATATACGAACCTTCGTGAAGTGATGTAATCGGGACACGTTTAGCTGCGTCGATAGAATTTCTTGACGCAGCAACATATCCGGTTCACCCAATACTATACCGTACTGATAGCGAGAAGCTACGTCGGGCAAAAGTGATTCTAATAGTACAGACGCCAGCACATCAAGCTACCCGAAACTGTAAAATTTAGCCCAATCAACTGAAAATCTATTAAAGAAATTTGACAGATTGTAGTAGCTTGATGTGCTAGCGTCTGTACCTACACCCACATTTCGCCATTTATTTTTAAGTTCCACGTAATAGGGGGCGACCTAATTGCCATCAACCGGACACAAATCCAGACCTCGGGCTGCTATCGAGAAATTCTTGGTGGGAAAACCCAGTAACGCTGACTTCTTTCGTAAAAAATATTTAGTACTAGCTACGCCCCGCGGTTTCGCCCGCAAAAGTTTCAATCCTGTGGAAATATCGGGATAAAAAGTATTCTATGTCCTTTCCCGGGCGTCAAATTATCTTTATACCAAATTTCATCGAAATCGGTTCAGCGGTTTAGGCGTGAAAAGGTAACATACAGACAGACAGACAGAGTTACTTTCGAATTTATACTATTAGTATGGATTTTCCTCATAAGTAGATTAGGTTTTGACTTGTGAGCTCATTAGCAACTATATGGCGACATCTTGAGCCAAAATACTTTACATAAGTGCCGACGTTCTAAACACATTTTCTAGAGAAAATGAGATTTTTCCAGGTAGATGCACGGCAATGGCTGTAATATTGTGGCCTTATTGTACATTCAAGGAAATTGTTGTTATGTATTCTTATAAGATTTATTTATTTATTCTTATATGATTATGATTTATTCTTGCTTTAAGGCCACAACGTCACAACCAACAGTATCTATTATCACAGTTATAGGAAAAACGGAACAAGTCCGAAGAATCTCGAATTGAATGATCATCTAAAGTAAAATCATTTTTTGAGCAGTTAATTGGACTGATAATAAGCTTGAAGAAACACGTCATTATTTATTTATTTAGGTTTTTTTATGCAATTAAGATGTTAAACGGCTGGTCCCTGCTGTCATTCGTGGGTCTTTGACAATCATTACGGGTACCTAGTAAAACATTCGAAAGTCTGACAACCAATCTTACGAAGGGGTATCGTATTACCCAGTAACTGGGTTGTGGAGGTCAGATAGGTAGTGGCTCCATGTAAAATACTGGTATTCAGCTACATCCGGTTAGACTGTAAGCCGACCCCAACATAGTTGGGAAAAGGCTAGGCAGATGATGACATTGCTAGACGCAATGTAAAGTATAAGTATAATCACTGCTGGGACACAGACCTCCTCTCTGCTGGAGACAGTGAGTGGATTTACGGTACGATCTGTGCCTAAAATGCCTGAGTTCATAACTGACTTTTATTTACTCAATCAATCAATCAATCAACTCAGCCTATCGCAGTCCACTGCTGGACATAGGCGTCTCCCACCACCCACACACACCACAGCACCCTGTCCTCCGCCTTCCGCATCCAGTCTACCCCAGCCACCTTCTTTAGGTCGTCCGTCCATCTAGCTGGGGGGCGTCCCACACTACGCTTGCCGGTACGCGGTCTCCACTCCAGGACTCGTCTGCTCCACCGGCCATCAGTCCTTCGACAGACATGGCCAGCCCACTGCCACTTCAGTTTGCTTACTCTGCAAGCTATGTCGGTAACTCCGGTTCTTTTCCGGATAATTCCATTCCTGATTTTATCCTTCAAAGAGACTCCGAGCATAGCTTGCTCCATAGCGCGCTTTAATTTACTAAAGTAATTACAACGCAAACATTACTTTCCTTCATTAAACGAGAGCAGTTCGGAACAAACCAACGACTTTTTCCTGTACCACTCGAGTCTTGGACCAGTTCTCAAATTATATGCTTTTTATTTTATTTTATTACCGAGTTGCTCGGGGTCAGTAATGTTTTGGTTTTTTGCCCTCGATCGTAGTCAGCGGACAATCGGCGATCGTAAATCTGCAAAACTTTTTAGAGATCCTTAGAAGTTTGTGGGTTCTTCTTTGTTGACCTGTTTACTCTGGAATTCGTATACACTTCTTTATGACTAGAATAAGTGTATACGAATCGATAGAGACTTCATTATATTTATCAACTACACTAAGTTTTCCGACCAGCTGTCCTAGAGCTAAAAATTCGAACTGGGCCCGCATGGCGGATTACGGTCTTCTCCCTCTCACAGAGACGAGGCCTGTGTCCCAGCAGTGGGAACTTTATAGGCTAATTATGCTGGTGTTTTCCGGTAAATTATTGGCTATTTCTATTAAAAAATATGTCAAAATATTATAGGTCGTGCGTGAGTTTGTATCTCCGAAACTACTGAACTGATTCCGATTTATCTGTGCGAATCTTGGGGTTCATTCGATTAATCGAGTCTGGTTTAACCATGCTGGGATCGGTGCAATTCATTCATTCATTCATTTCACAAATGTGAAGCTACAGTATTGCAGAGCGTCATAGAATACATTTTATGTTAAATCAATAAATTTCACACGAACGAAGTCGCGGGCAGAAGCTGTCGTGAATAGAGAAAGAAACAAACAAAATAAATTATACCCTTCTTTGTTACCTACAAAAATAAATACCGACAGAACCCGTAGCCCATTAAATATAGTAGGTATCTATTGCCATCTTAATGGTTGAGTCATCTGTGATGCAACACGACAAAGATGGCGGTAGGTAGTATATTTGTTGAGCTACGGGTGGGTAGGTAGATATATAAAAAAACATATTGGGCGGGGCTTATCGACTTTGTCAGAGCCTCAGAGGTGATCGCGATCTTGAAAGATTTGAGACTAATTTTATATCGATAATCGTGAAGTAGGAAGCTGTAAATAGGGAGGTTCTATTGTCATGCAGTCTTTTGGTTATGGTAGCTTTTATTGGTCGACTTTTATGGTAAAAATTAAAAATTGTGTTGAAAAAACTAAAAGCTTTAAATAGACTCGGGACCCAGGTGGGCCGAAGCAAGGAAAACCTGCTCAATTGGAGTTTCACATGTATGGGTACGCCATTTTTTTTTCGGTGGGAAGTTATTAAATAACTTCCCCGCTCTGGGAGGAGCGGGAGGGCATGTCAGACTTTTACTGACTACACCCCACCCGTCATCCTTTAGTTGCCATTGCCAGGAACCACGGTAACTCTTTCAAACAGCCTGCGGCCCTAGCGGACCCCATCAGTTAGTGCTGATATCTCTTTGAGGCGCGCGTGGAACACAATGCGCCGTCGACCCGGACCTGGTCCTTACCGGACAGCGAGCTACCCATTGCTCGCCGTCCGCAAGCCCTTGCCTACGGTGGCCGGGAATCGGCTCTCGATTCCCGACATATGAGTCTGCCCTGGAGTGTAAATGTGGTGCTGTTCCACAAACAATGGAGCACTTAATATCGTGCTCAGCGTGTCCTGTTCTCTCCATGCTACAGGAGCTGGTGGAAAGCACGTAGCCATATTCTGGGCCGACTCAAGGCTTGATTGATTAACTATTAGTTTAGTAATTCTAGCTTAATAATACAAAAAAAAACTAACTTTAAAAAAAAACACTACAAAGTGAAAAATAACTTTAATTTCGGAAGTCCGTTGTTTTTTTTTTATTGTAAAAAAGTTTTTATTTTTCACTTTTTAGTTATACCTACCCCACACAAATTAATTTAACACTACTTGCTATGTAAACATCAGTGACAGGAAGTTATTAAAATATCATCAATATTAAATTAAGTGGAAATATATCGTATTATTGAACCTAACTCAAAAAGTACCCAAGCAATGTTAATCTTTATATGGGACCACCCCTGAGGCATACCTTATTATAGTTATGCCCGAACATACATAAAAAAATATAAAAATCTGAATTGAGAACCTCCTTCTTTTTTTATGTCGGTTAAGGCATTGACTGCCACCGCGGTCAATGGTGACCGCGAACAATAGATTTTCTATTGTGTCCGTTGTCTAGCAGTCAACCTGAAAATAAACCTATCAGCAGCACAAACATATTTATTCATTGAGAAACCTGAAATTAACTAACTAAATTAACCTTCCAAGAAGAAGAAAGAAGAAGAAAGAAAATACGTTTATTTGCGATGAACATGACGCAATAAAGAACATAATACACAGAAAAAAAAATAAGAAAGGGCTGGGGGAAACATGCGTCACATCCACGCAAAACATAAATCAAATAATCATCCAAGCAGAAAAATAAATATATCTACCAACTTACTGCTTAAATAGATAGAAAGTCTACTCATCATTCTGCATTCATCCTAATTTATTTGAGGCCAGCGCAACATATTGTCATTTTATGCCATGCTTTTTTACACACTTTCCTATTAGTGGACATCTCGGTACTCACTCTTTCGAGCCACATCATCTTTTGCACAGTTTCTCCATTGTTTCTTTGGACTGCTTCTACTTTTGTAACCGTTCCTCAGAATACAGAACAATCTGTATTCTGAGAACCGTTCATACTCTAAACTTTTTTGCGACAAGCAATACAGTCAAAATGGTGTTACTATAAAAATCTCTACCTTGGTACTTACCTCTTATGGTAAAGCGAGCGTAAACATAAAATTGCGTCAAGATTTATAAGAGGGAGGTAACTGAAGGGTGATGACTCAAAACAAGTCATTGTTTCCTCTCAATTTACACGTAAAAATTCGCGTTACCTAACGAAGACACTGCTTAGAAAAACTAAAGACTTCCATCTTCAACTGAAAATGCACCCCTTATCAACATTCACAAAGTTCAATTTAGCTTGTTAATTTATATGGATTTATGACGCTCTTCTGTCTGTAAACGCGTAAAGAGCACCTATGGCTCAATGGTGCAGGTGTCCTCCAAACAAAAGAGCTTAGGTTCGACCCCAGTTCGGCCGCGATGTACAACGATTTGTAAAAAAAATGCGAAGAGGGATATTTTGTTGTCTTTTTTGTATGAAGGGTTCCGTATTTTGGTAGTATTTTTTTTTCTGTTTGAGTGTCACCTCATTTCTAAGTCTCGTTTGAATCTGTCATTTGTAATAATCGGGTGGAAGCTTTCTAATTTTCGATATGGAGAAAATGTCTGGGAAAATTATTTTGCGTCTGTCGTCGTGTGAATTGTTTTTTTTTTTATTATTGTTTTTTTTTTTCTGCAGATATAACGAGGGTTTGTTTGTTTTTGGTTTTCATGTTGTGTCTGTAATTTTACAAGATTTTTGGTGCCTACAAATATCCCGGGTTTTTAAAAGGCCCTAATTCTATCTGTGTCAAATCTTGGACAATCAAGACGAGAAAAATTTATATTGGTCTTGATCTTAGCCAGTCTTGGTCTTGATCAAGTAATGGGATTGTTATTTAGGTCAACCAATTGCAACAACTGTCTTTCAAGACTTCCAGAAGCCGATGGTCGAACTTCAAGAAATACAGGAAGATTTTTTTATCACCATCCAAATTTTACAGGGTGTTCTACCCATGAATATGAACAACTTTCACTATGGGACCAACTCTAAAATCACGAAAAAAAAGTCAGCTGTTTCATACATTTTGGTCAAGGGTATTAAACTTTTGTATGAAACAGCAGATTTTTTTTTCGTGAATTTAGAGTTGGTCCCATAGTAAAAGTCTCAAATCTTCCAGTATATTGAAATAATAACAATATTTTCAAAATCTCATCACCAACTATAAAATTCAGTCCCTAACGACCATTTATCTCACACAACATCAATTCCGAAATAAATGTACAGTTCGCTAAAAGCTAAAAAAGCTAGAGGGAACCCCAAAAAAGGTGAAAAGGCACAAAGTTGGCTCGCGCACAGCACAAAACTGTGTAGTCATTGTAATCAATCAGTTGGTAATGGTGCACCTCTACGATATAGTGCAGATTTTTAGTTCTTGCCCATGATATAAACAAGAGGTATAGTGTCTATGGTGTGAAATGTCTATGGTCTTCTTTTGTTTTGGTATTGTGGCGTTGTCTTGTCAATGCACAAAATTGCTGTAAAATATATCTAAAGGAGTGTTGTTGAATATGGCAGTATCTTTTTTTCTACACGAAACAGCACTGCATAGGTAGTCAGGAAAATTAACCTATCAACTTAAATTGTCCGTATATTCAAATTACAACTCTCATTCTTTGACAGTTGTAAAAAAAGCCTGTAAATTGACGTATGGTGTCAATTTGCTTAATAGGTAATTCCCCTGAGTGTACATAGTTTACCAATATCCCCAAAGTTAGAAGCAGTACAGTTATGAGTAGCAGTACAATCATCTACCAACCCGCACTGGGCCCGCGTGGTAGATTACAGCCCACTCCCTCTCACAGAGAGGAGGCCTATGTCCCAGCAGTGGGAACATTATATACTGATTTTACGGTCATGAGAACATAACAAAAAGAGAAAGAAAACACTTTATTTTAATGAATTAAATAAAAGTAATTAATCCAAAAAAAAAGACTTGTCACAACTTCTTTACCTCGATAAACAATTAAGAATATCCAAAGGCGTTGTATACAAAGCATATTGTTCCATTTAAATCGATACGCCGCGACTTAAACTGATCGATACATACAAAGCTCATTTTTTATCACATTTTAATCGTCCACCGTATTGCAATTTACATACATACAGACAGGTCGGCCTTAATTTGAAAATAATAACGTCTGGACAGGGTAGGTATAGAGGGAGGTTGACAAAGCTTCCAGTAAAAATATCAGGACAGAAAACTAATTCTAAAACCTACCTTTGGTGTAGTGTAAGTCATAAAAGTTATTATATTCCTTCTACTGTAAAACGATACTCTTGCAAATGGCATCAAATAAACTATCCATACTAATATTACAAATGCAAAAATGTGTCTGTCTGTCTGTCTGTTACCTCTTCACGCTTAAACCGCTGAACCGATTTAGATAAAATTTGGTATAGAGATAGTCTGAGTCCCGGAAAAGGACATTGGATAGTTTTTATCCCAATATTTCTACGGGATCGACATTTATGCGGGTGAAACCGTTGGGCACTGCTAGTAAATAAATAAGCAATCTGCCTAGCTTTTCCCAACTATATAGGGCTTGGATTCCAATCTATCCGGATGCAGCTGAATACCAGTATTTTGCATGGAGCAACTACTTATCTGACCTCCACAACTCAGTTACTAGGTATCATGATACCCCTTGGTAAGACTCTTTGTCATCACACTTTTGGGACCTGTAACGACTGTAAAAGATCTAGGAATGCCAGCCGAGACCAACGGTTTAACTTGCTTTACGAGGCACGGAGGGGTCAACCATATTTATGCTTAACCTATTTGCTTATACATACGCATTAAAATAATATCATATGCGCACAAAGCTAAATATTAGTAACTAGCTGCGCCCCGCGGTTTCACCCGCGTACATGTCGATGCCGTGGGAACATCGGGATAAAAAGTAGCCTATATGTTAATCCAGAGCTACCTCCGTACAAAATTTTATCAAAATTGATCCAGCCGTTTGAGCGTGAAGAAGTAACAAACATATAAACACACACACTCACAACCTTTCACCTTTATAATATTAGTGTGATAAAAAATAACAGGAAAGTCCTCACCAATCAAAATGGTTGCTCACCGCACGGACACATCACGATCGCTTTCCGATACGATGAAATACTGAGAATCCGATTGTGGTTTCAAAATGGCCGACAAATGTTTTGCGAACTCTTTGTGTGATTACGGGAAATGATTTAGAATACACATTATGGAGGAAAATGTTACTTATTTTGTATATAAATTTAGTTGAACGATTGATTTATGATTTGGTTTGTGGTTGACGGCGGATAGAGGTGTGTCGCGTAGGTAGTTATATTTACCTAATGTTGTTTGGAATGAGGTTTCGTATGTGAATGAATGAATGAATTAATTGCTCCGACCCCAGCGTAGTTAAACCAGACTCGATTAATCGAATGAACCCCAAGATTCGCACTAGCTCCTGTAGCCTCATATTCATGGTCCTACAGCGACCATTGCATATCAAGGAATAGACCGGGGGGCACGGTAATGGTATGGAATACATGCCCGAAGGATAGGTAAGGATTTAGAAGCCTACCGGATATGCATCCTAGGGTATGCATTGGACCAGTGTAGAGATGGGTAATTATATCTATAGATGGCCATCTTTTAACGACCTTGCCGCCAGGCTGGTTCTGCAGGGCAATTGCGTAACACATTATCAATCGGAATCGGTTTCATTTTGACAGTTCAACAACATTCATTGCGTTATTTACGGGTTGAGCAGACAAATTTTTCGAACTTATGAAGCAATGGATTAGCAATTTGCTTCCAAATGATTCTGATTCCGATTAATAGTGTGTTACGCAATTAGGGTGCAGGTCGAGCTTCATCATTAAGTCTTTTGGCGGGGTTCTACTGCTCTCTCGGTTTTTTTGTATGTCGTTGCTCTGTTGTGTTGTGTTGGATGTTGCTGTTTTCAATGTCATCTTCGGATGTTTCGCTACTCTCCGTATCCGGTTTTTTGTAAATCTCACTAGACGAGGTGATTTACTATTTAATTCATTTACATATTATGCATAGAATCAAGTACTTCTAATTTAACAGACAGCTGCTGGGGAGTTTGTTCTGCCAATTCTTTTTCCCAGCTAAAGAACTAGTAAGGATCAGCCCCTAATAAAATTTAAGAAACTCCTGTCGTCGTTACTGATAGAGAAATGTTATTACTCTGTAACCGATTTTATAAATGATGAATTACTGTAATTTACTTTATCTCATTTATTATGTAAATAATGTTAGACTTGCTGATCCATGATCTCATTTTGAATTTAAGTACCTAGTTTCTAAATTATCTGTAAGTTAACCACAAAAATTTTTTGTATGCCAACAGGCAGAATGTACTGGGAACATATCTAAAACTAACACCATTATTGTAACACCTGCATTCTATACAAATAAAGAAATTATTATTATTATTATTGTGGTAAAAGGCGGGCGTTTTGGAGGACTGTCCTATGTAATTTTGATGTTCAAAAAATGGATGACTTTTGATTTTGGTTTTTGCAGACGAAGCCAGAATTGTTTTTAGGAAAGGTAACCACGGGCTAGAAGTTATTTTTTTTATTTTTTTTTTGCAAAAGAAGACACTTTCTAATTATTATTATAAGATGACATGACATGAATGTTCGAAAGTCTGAACTATTAACGTAATAGTGCTTTGTAAATAGTTAATTGCTTCATATTTTGCAATAAATTAGCAGCGTTGTGTCATCGCGTTTCTCTTTCTTTTCGATGCAGTCCGTCAGTGACCGCGCTTTAGGTCATATAATGACTCGTTCCCTATTACTTACTTTGGACCAAAACGTGAGCGTGGCTGTCTGGAAAAATGTAGGTGTATCTCTAAACCTCTGCCTAACCCTTCCGAAATTACAGGCGTGATGTTATGTTATTAAAACCTCTCGACCCAAAATTCTAATACCCACTCAAAGTTCACAAAACACTATTTCATCATCATCTGCCTAGCCTTTTCCCAACTATGTTGGGGTCGGCTTCCAGTCTAGCCAAATGCAGCTGAGTACCAGTATTTTAAACGGAGCGACTGCCTATCTGACCTCCACAACCCAGTTACTGGGTAATACGATACTTGTATTGTATTAATACACATACAACAAGAAAAGGTTATATAGATGATGACGATTTGCCTGGCACAAACCTTACACATTCAGTATTGTCGTTAAATTAAAAATACACATAAATCGTAAACAGATAAAGTCCTCCAGACCTAATTTCGGCCATGGCGAGATTAGCCTTCGGCGCGGGAGATATCATAGAGCACAAGTGTGTGCGCAGATAGGTACAGGTGGACTCTCTCTTCCTTTTACACTCATTGTCCGATGAGACGGCAATCCAACAGGACCAGAGAGAGATCAGGCGTAGGACCAACAGCTTAACTTGCTTTCCGAGACACGGGGGTTCACACCGGCAACTTCCAAAACTCCGGGCTGTTACTATAAGAAATTCCCAAAGAAAAAACTCAATAACACTTTTGCCCGAACCGGGAATCGAACCCAGGACCCCATCCTCAGAAGTTGCGACTACGAGACCAACACGGGGCCGTCAAAAAAACACATACTTTTTATTTGAATGAGAAGTGTACCTAACTACCTACTGGTAACCTTCTCATTCAAAAACAATTTCAACCTAAAAACCAGGAAACGAAAACAAGAAAAGGATTCTGACATAACTTACAACCTTCAATCAACCAGAAGCTTCTTGCTTAAGAAACTTATAATCACCATATAATTTTCTTCACATAAGGATGTAAACGAAATCTTTTCCAAACAAGTTACCTTTTACGTCTTATTTCCAATAAGAACTTTAAAAAATAATATCGGGACAGATAATAACCTTGTATTATCTTGTTTATGTCGAATTACAGTTCGCAAAGTGATGAAACAAACTCGTTGGCACCAAACAATGAGTGCACAATAAACATAAGCAATTGCTGTTTCTGCAGGCAATGAGTGTTGCAGTTGTGGCCATGAAAAAAGCGGGGTAAGGAGCATTTTGTTTTTGTTTTGATTGTTGTTTTTTTTTTATTAAATTTTATTCATGACCATGGATACTTGTCCTTCAGTCGTAATCATTAAACATACTACTCTTATCTAACTTAAAAGTACATAAAACAATAACAAGTGCATACAAATTCTTCAACGGTTTTTACCGCTCTGAATACGAGCTAAGTACGTCTGAGTTTGATTGTTGTCATCTGCCAGTGTTGCAAGCGCAACACAGATTATTATGTATTGTCTTTGGTCCCTGGCCGTGACATCAAGCAATGGAAAAAATTTACAACTTTTTATATGCCTGAGTACGAGGGTTTTGGCCACTTTCCATGTGTACATTTTGTTTTATTTTGATGTGCGTTTTGTCAATCAATTTTTCTTTATTTCAATTGTTAGTTAAACGTAGTCTGAACACCAGTCTTGCTAAGGGGTATCGTGATACCCATTAACTGAGTTGTGGAGGTCAGCTAGGCAGTCGTTCCATTTAGATTACTGGTATTCAGCTGCATCCGGTTAGACTGGAAGCCGACCCCAACATAGTTGGGAAAAGGTTAAGCAGGTGATGTTGCTCTTTTCTTCACTGCTGTTGTCATGGCCACAATACTACAGAGGCGCCATCTCTAATTGAAGTTTATTAACGTTTCCTCGTACTGAAATTAACACCTTCGCGTCTTTGTGTCCTTTTGTGTAATAAATTGTCTAGTCTTTCTTATAACCGTGGAGAAAGCGAGATGTCTTGAATATTTGCGAATAATCTTAAAAATAAATTGCTATTGTTTGTACTGGCTGGTTTTATTAAAATTGCTACTCAGAGACAATACAAACTAGTTGGTGGCAATGATTATGTTATGCGCACGGGACTTTTTGCCTTTGCCTCTGATAAAACGTATCTCCTGAATAGTCTGCTCGCCTAGTACCATAACACAATCAGCCTATAATGTTCCCACTGCTGGGGCCTCCTCTCGGTGAGAAGGAGTGGCCCGTAATCCAACACGCGGGCCCAGTACGGGTTGGCAGATGTCACATGTCTTCGAATTTTTAGTTCTAGGACATGCCGGTATCCTCACGGATGTTTTCCTACACCGTTTTGATTACCATGCTTCACAAAATTTAATTTGATCTGTGTGATTTTTTTTTTCTAATAACAAGCTCTTCTAGCGTTGAGTGTACTTGTAGGTAGAACGGCTGTAATGCGACTGATCCGAGAAAAAAATCACCTTTTAAAATAACGCGTGAGTCAGCAGACAACTCATTTTGCGTCGCCGTATAGTACAAACAGGACTTTAGTATGAAAGCATGCAGCGTAAATTCCGCGACTCATTTTACGTGACTCACAGCTCAAAAAATTACGCTCGTTTGGCCTCAGCCTAAGAATAGGGCCATAAACGGACGATACGTGTAGAGGACGTAACGCGATTCCGCCTTCCAAAGTACAGACAGCGCCAGAATGAAATTAAACACAACTAACATTAAAATAACTCCTCAATTCAACTTCTGCACAAGAGCTAAAATAACAAATTACCTCGCAGACTCCTGGTTATTATTACTAGAACAGGTGTAGGGCGAAGCTCAGTGGAGGTAATTGTGCAAACTGTTAGCTCTATAACCGTCTTTTATTGAAGAAGAATATTACGTTTCAAATAACTTTTGAAGGTATTTTTTAAGGTTATTTTTTAAGATCTGCGACAAGGGTGTTGTTTTGATGAAATACTTGCTAAGTGTTTGTTACAAATGTGATTATTGTGCTTGTATTATGAAAAGGCGTGTCTTTGACCAACCAGCACTGGGCCCGCGTGGTGGATTACGGCCCAGTCCTTCTCGCTGAGAAGAGGCCTGTGTCCCAGCAGTGGGAACTGGTGGGAAAATTACAGGCTGATTATGGTGTCTTTAATGGAACCTAATAAAACTCTTGTTTTGTTTTCTCAAAAAATATTAATGAACACTAAGGGTCAATTCATACCTACTAGCGCAGAATCGAAGCGCATCGAAGCGTTAATCGAAAACTTAAGATAGCAAATTCACCCTTATCTCCACAACGTAATGCACATATTTCTTCTGGGATAAAAAGAAGACGCGCGAATTCGTGCGCGTTCGACGGAATTCGCGCGTTTGAACGTGGCCAAGGCTGATTGGTGCGAGTGCACTATGTTGTGGAGATAAGAGTGAATTTGCTATGTTAAATTTCAGATCAACGAGTCGAAGTTATACTATTAAGGCGCCTCTTTTTGTGAAAATCAAATAAATCCAGTTTTACTATGTAAGTAAAAAGCTTAAGGAAACATTTTGATTACTGCGCAAAAATTCTACAAAGAACCAAATAATAAAATAGATAAGCAAAACCCAGCTATTTTCACTTAACACTTTACTTTATATTAACACAGCAATTCCTAGTGGTAACAAAGAAAACTGTAGCTCATGATAAAAGTACCATGATAAAACAGTTCAAGCAGTGAGTGAGTCACGGCTGCCCGTTAGCTTGTTGTGCACCATCGACCAACATGTTGGAGAAATTCATGTGGTTTCTTTTTTAACCGACTTCAAAAAAGGAGGTTCTGTATTCGACCTGTAGAAAATCGCGGACATATAAACATACATACATACATATGTATGTTTGTATGTCCGTGATTTTCTCAAAAACTAATGAACCGATTTTGATAATTCTTTCATTCATGTGATCTACATACTTTCAGGAAAGTTTTAGTATACAGGGTGTTACGGAAAGGGTATATCAATACAAACGGGTTGAAGAGTGTATCTGGTCTAGAATCTATGTACAAAATTTCAGCTCAAAAGCATTAACTTTGAAAATGCTTCATATTTTTTTATTGACATGTAAGTTGCTTTGAGGGGCCCGTGGCTAAATAATAACAGCCGCATAAGTCGATCGATCAGGTTAAGCTACGCTTGCCGCTGTTGGTCTGTGGATGGGGACCATCTTTACATACCGAGACCCCTCAGTGCCTCGGAAAGCTCGTTAAGCGGTTGTTGGTTTTGGTTGTCATTCGTGGATCTTTGAATGACTGCACCAAATTGGGTAATTCTTTTTTTTTTGTTTGGTATTTAATTGCCAGGACAAGGTTTATATGAAAAAAAAAATGTCAAAAATTCGAAAAAAAAATTGCACGCTAGCGAAGCTGGAGCGCGCCGCTAGTAATATAATAATTTTGAAATTTTGACAGTTATTTCATACAAAAACAGTCAAACGTCAATTTTATTCCGTGAATTAAAAATATCTGGCGATGAAAAAATCGGCCCTAAATTGATTTGATATTCGTTGTGAGTGTTGATTTGATTTTTCTTCTTTCGATGAAAAACAACCACCATAATTTTGAAACAGTGACTTTTAATACCAAATAAAACCTACCCAATCACCATTTGTTATTATTTTGACAATACCTTAAGACAATCTTCAGTTATATTTCACAAAGTTACGTTTGCAGTTACAAAAATATTTTATCCGTAGAACCCAGTAGAAAATTCCTGTTTTTGGGTGGCAAGTCTAACTTTGTACTCTCTCCTCATTTCCTATCCGTTTGGAGTTCAATTTAAAAGTCGTAAAACTGACTTGAAATTGAGAAATAGGGTGAAGGTGTAAATTAGTTTACATTTTATTACTTCCGGATACTTAATAAGATATCGAGCAGTAAACTGTTGAATTTATTAAGCAAAACAGTCAAAATATCTAAAATAAAATTCATAAATTACACTTTGATGAACTTAAGACTCTGAATTACGTTGATGGAAAAAAATTAAACGAAAATTCGTCTGAAATCGCTAAGATACGACAAGTTAGAAAGCGTTTTGATTATATATTTTTTGTATTATTTTTATTGCTGAATGGGCCCGCTCTTGACCTCGATCACTCCTGATGGAAAGCGATAGATGAGGTCTATGATGGATCGAGCGTGCCCAGGAGACGCCTGAGGCACTGGAACTCCCACGCATCGACGAAACACAGCAGGCTGCTTGGCGCCGGACTCCGGTGGGAGGGTGGTCGCAAATCAGGCGGGCGTTAGCCCTACCACCGCAAGGGAAGAATTGGCCAGTCAAATAAGGTGTTGGGTGTGCCTGTCCAGGATGCGCCGAGCACTCGGTTCAGTTGAGTAACTGACGGAATAAAATGCGCTACACAAGGAGGCTTCTTGATGCATCCCAAATAATAATAATAAAGATTCTTCTCACTGTGCAACATTTAACAGTTTTCAAAATTGTCTTCAATTTTATTAGACTCGGACAGGTGGACATAGAAGCTAAGACGACCCACTGACCGGCCCCGGGAGTGAGGCGAGACGCGTGCCGCACGCGGCGGCCTCTTTGAATCGGTTTGATTTTCACTAAATAGTGCTTGTGACGTCATAGTAGGCAGTCAAAAAACGCTACGCATGGTTTTCATACAGACCGTGATACTTGAGTTATCTAGGTCTATCTATATCTGTGGTTAATACCGTAACCAAAGAAAAGCAATAAAACAAACAGTCCATTCTTCACTTTAATAACAAGTCGCCATTTCTGAAATTCATGTTCCCACAGGCTGACTCACAAAACCCTTGCATAAATAATACACAGCCATTGTAAGCCAGTCTAGTCATACATCTAGGTATTATAATAGTCTAACTAATATATCTAGGTGGTAGGTGGAGCTACTTTGTGGGAGTTTGCTACTTTTCCGACTACATTAATTTCCACACACATTAAAAGCGACTTTAATAATGTAAGTCGCTTGTACAGCTGTAGAAACAGCGAGAAATGTGATCGTGTCTTTCTTTTCTGCTTATGAAGCGTTTATGAATAGATTTTATTGGACTGCGTCGCTGGTCTAGTAATCGCAAGCAACGCATGAGGTTCTGGATACGATTCCCGGATCGGGCAATGTGGTATTGGGTGTGTAGCGGTATCTGCAACGCTACATGCGAACAACGTGTCATACTGACGTCACGCAAAATCCTGCATCTCGCAAGCAGAGTTTACCGCGCAACTAGCATAGATACAACGGCTCGACGTGAAACATCGGGCATTCACAAAGAACACACTCTCCAAATTTCATGTCTCTAGGACAAGCGGTTTAGACTGTGCGTTGATATATCAGTCAGTCAGGACTTTGAATTTTATAATAGATATCTCGCTTTTTTCATGGCCACGCTAACTTCAGTGCCAAGGATTAAGATAAGCGGATTCGTGGCCATTTCCATCAAATGTCCACATTTGAAGGAGACACATACATTATGATTATACTTAGAGATTATGAGGTAATTCGTCACATATGAAATGAAGTCTGCTCGAAAATATTTGGGGAGTAATTAGCTGCTCCATTCGTTGCCATTTTTCTTATGATAAAGATATACAGGGTGAAATGATTTCATGGTCAACCTTTTAAGGGGTCATACAATCTAAAATCGCGGAAAAAATCAGCTGTTACTTGCATTTATGGCATAACTAGTTAAAATGTAGGGAAGTCCTGATTTTTTTCGCGATTTCAGGTTTCGTCCCATAGTAAAAGTTGTTCATAATGATGATTACAATGACCCCTTAAAAGATTGCCCGTAAATTCAATTTCACCCTGTATTGTTAGCTACTCTTGTGTTATGAACCGTCTTTGCATTGGGTCGAAGTATCTTGATTCTGACTTGTTAGTCGAAGAATTGACCCGTCTCGGCATTCATTCTGACTAGCGAATATTTCAGCCTGAAAAAAGAGATATTATTTGGATTAGATAATAATAAACTGTAATTGTGAAGAGTAGTGGTAGCCCAGAGGTAACGACCGTGACTTACGAGTTGTAAGTCTTAGGTTCGAACCTTGACAAGCGCTTTTGTGTGAGTAAATTATTTCATCACTGCTCTCAAAACGGTGAAGGAAAACATCGTGAGGAAACCGGCATGTCCTAGAACCAAGGAGACATGTGACATCTACTAAACCGCACTGGGCCCGCGTAGTGGATTACGGCCTACTCCGTCTCACAGAGAGGAGGCCTGTGTCCCAGCAGTGGGAACATTATAGGCTGATTATGCTTATGGTGTGTGACAGACTAGTTTTTGTCGGTCACGCATGTTTTAAGTGCCATTCAAAAGGTCTTAAAGGTCACCAACAGTGGTCCTTGTATTTTGGTGATTAATAACTAACTTAGAAAAAGTCTTTTAAACCAGCAATTTAGGAAGCAGAACCATCATGGATTTTACCATGAAAGAGTAAAAATCTTTCCTGCTTTACCAAATCGTATTCATATTCGACTGTATTCAGTTACTCATACTTATTATTACAATGTATAACATAACTACAATCCGCCATCATGCATCCAGAAATGAACGTACTTATATGCAAAAAGGAAACTCATTTCATACGATAATAGTCATTACCACTCAAAGTTTATGGTTTAATTTCCTGAAAGCGCACATTTCATTTGTCTGCGGAGCTCAGATACGTGGCATTAGCTTTTTATGGTGTCAGCAGGGTTATAAAAGTAATTCTATTACATGTCTTCAATGTGTTAAGTTTTGATTAAATTATGGGAACGATTTGAGTATGGATTATTCGTCGCTCAGTTTTATGAAAATTGAATGAATTCATCCCGAAAAGAGTTTAGTCTGTAAGAATGCTTACATAAAGAAACAGGTTTCCGGTGCAGGCGTCGAGTCTGTGCGGGTCGGTACTGATCGGTGCGGGTGAAATAGTCCCACATTATCTTATGCGCTCACACATAAAGAAACAGGTAAAACATGTAACCATTTCCTTCCGAAGATCAACCTGCAGAAACCTGTAGCGGGAGTCGGGACCGAAAACTCGCTTCTTTATGTAAGCACCCTAAGAACAGTGCAAAGGTACTTCCTTATCTCTAAACTCTTCAAAGAAAAAGTTTAGCAAAAGTCAAAGTCAAAGTCAAAGCATTTATTTCAAATAGGCACATAAAAGGCACTTTTGAACGTCAAAAATTATCTTAAAATAGAATTGATTCTAGACGCCCAGCAGTTAAAGCTAACTTTCTAGTCCATTGCGGTGGTAGGATTGGTTGAGTATTTTTATCTCACGAAGCGACGCGCGCTTTACTTGTGGTTATCAAATCACAAACACGCTGTGAATGCGTGTGTAAGTGCAAGAGCCCTCGGTACCGTTCGAGACAAAAGCGACGTCGGAAGTGGGGGTATGTGCGCGTGCGTATAATGTACTGACGCTACGTATCGTCTTCGGACATACATTTACAGCGTGTTTGTACATTTGATTACCAAGTAGCGGTATCTACAACGCCAACGCGTCATACTGACGTCACGCAAAATCCTGCGTCTCGCAAGCAGAGTTTACCGCACAACAAGCATACAACGGCCTGACATGAATCATTGAGCAGTTGCCCACCAGACACAACACCCATCTGGTTTGAGGATCCTCCCTTTTCTATGAAGGATGAGTGAACTTTACACCCTGTTCCTCATACCTCTATAACCGCAGGTAAAGCGCGCATCGCTAGTTGTGAGATAAAATACTAAAGAAGGAACACAGAGCCTGGAGACGCCTCGTCGACCGCTGCGAGTTGCGGCATTGACAACACTTTCCATACAAAACAAGCGTGTAACAGTTCACTCGCAATGCGAGACAAAAATTACGTATAGAAACTGACGTATTTGAAGGCGGTATGCGAGAGCCTGAAGTGGCAATGGGCCGGCCTTATTAGCCGTAGAACCGATGACCGTTGGGGTAGACGTGTTCTTGGCTGAAGATCGCGAAACGGCAAACGTAAGGTAGGACGCCTTCAAGCTACGAGTAGTTAGAGCGACGATCTTCGCATAGTGGCTGGAAGCAGCTATATGAGAGTTGCCGAGAATCAAGCTAAATGACGTGCAATTGGAGAGGCCTATGCTGATGATGATGGTAACTGTGACAGAACAGACGCTGCTGCCGCGGTCCGGTGAACTCTTGCTCTATGGCCAAGGATCTTGCTGTCAAAATATTATCATAATATCATAAAAGTTCACTCCGGTAACATTTCGACCATTTGAGCCATGTCCTTTTAGGTGAGTGGCGTATCTTCATCTCTGCCCTGTATTTTTTTTTCTTTTACAGTCTATCATTAATTTAAAGTCTAACCCCTTAACTAATAAACGTTGTATAGCGTCTGTATAGTTACACAACGCTTTGTCTTCTTCTTTGAATGTCAAATTACGGACGACTGAAAGAGAGAACACTGTAAGTTTTTTCACGGAAGAGCACTGATTTCCAAGATACAGGTTTTTACCTAGTTTGGAATTCAGGAGTTCATATAGTTTTAGTCTACCCACTTACATTAATTGTATCATAATCTTAGGAACATAACAGTATTAGACTATATTTTATTGAGTCCAATAAACGTTGTTATTATTATCATAATCTGTGTATAACTATTCATTTGGTATAATACGTTTATTAGTAAGGGGGTTAATACAAAACAATATTGAAATAAAACCGACACTATTTTAAGTTTATTCGTGCCATTTTGAGGGTATCATACGAAATTAAATAGTCTTTGTAATTGTGGTCGTTGAGAAACATACGCTGGGAGGTAATTACCAGCTTTGTTAAGTGGAGGACACAGCCATCTTGGTTCAGATATTTTATAAAAGAGGGAAGCTCGCAAAAACAAAAGTTACTTTCACGAAACAAAAATGGTATGATATAAGGTAAATTTTCTTTTCGTCGAACACGTTTACTCCCACACATACAGGGCCAAATAAAATTACCTAGCGTAACTCTGCAGACAAAAAATAAAGATTTGATGTCCTTTTGTTTTGGGTCAATGATCGCTGGTAGTTTAGTTATTTGTATGAGTTTAGAAAATCTGTTTTTTTTTTTGTTTCATCGTGTTAAGATGTCACTAATTTACCAGTTTTGTGAAGTTTACACAAATACAAACTATTTTGTAAATTTCAAACAATTACAAGATTTACAGGGTCGTTGACCCATAAAAAAAGTCATGATTTGTTCAGTTACCTACCGCTAACCATAATTTATGTGGAGTTCCAGTAATTAATTTAATGACCTGTCGTGACCTTTACAACGAAACCTTTTTAAATTGACTACATTTTTGTCCTATGTAACGATCGATAAAATCTGGACACAGCACAGTCGTAATGATTGCATCGATAGTTTTGCTCATTATTGAAATAAGCCATGTCTTTTGTCTTCGTCATTTTAAAAATAAAAACGTTACAACTTTCATGGCTGTTTTTAAATAACCCTGAGCAAGATAATTTTGTAATAAGGTAGTAATTATTTATGCAACTGTTCTATAATAAGGGCTATTAAAACACGAATGTGGGTTTATCACAAGTTGCATAAGTACAAGACTTTATCTACACCCATGATATGAATCCTCTTTAAAAGTTCTGAAACAGTTTTTTGCAATACTAATATCGAACAAAAATGGCGGCCGGCGGGGATACGACGCGAATTCGAATGACCTATAAGTTCTTTTTTTTTATAGTTACGGCGGCGCTGTGATAGTGAAACGCGAGTGCATGACAATGTTCGTTTTTTGAAAACGAGTTGCATAATGAAATTAAGTACAACATTATAACACTCGTTTGGATGATTTTATGGTTACTATGACACTGTTTGTTTTAATGTTGGCAATAAGCTAACTGTTTCAGAAACTTTTATAGAGGATTTATAGCATGGGTGTGGATAAAATTAATATTAGGATGGGATTTCAAACGTATTCTCCTTAACAAAATATGCAATACTTTTCATCGCAGCATCTCGTTTCCTTTTGTGCGTCGGTACAGTAATGACAGAAAATTGTTGCAGCCCTGTCTTTTGTACGCCAACTATTTCAATCAAGGGTCCCATCCTATGGGAATTAAAAAAAAAAACAGATAATTCCTACAATTTTCTAAGAATACTGGTCTACTTATTAAAGTAAGTTGTTAGTGAGAAATACTGAATGAAATGTTTTTGATGTATGTGATTTCGAGAATTTACTTTGCTTTATATAAATTATAAAAGGGCATGGAATTCGGCGCCGGCGCCTGCTTTTGCGAAATATTATAGAGTTCTTAGAAGTATCATGAGCTGTTTTTTTCAAAGAAGCCATGTCACCTATTTTCTTAGACCGCGATAAGAATAAAATACCTAAATATTTTTTTTTTTCTTTTTAAATCGAAGCTGTGAACCTCCGTTGATCTTTTATAATAAAAAAAACTTCTTGAATGAATTTTATTTATTTTTTATTTATTTATTTATTTATTATCTAATAAACAACTTATATTGACAGTTTGCACCACACATACAAGTTATTGGTCAATGTTAGTAATTAGACATGTCATACAATCATAAAATTAGGTTAAATCACATAATAAAAAGATGAAATGAAATAAAGTGAAACAAAATTGGACAAAACTAGATAAAAATTAGATAAAATTAGACAAAATTAGATAGAAATTAGCATAAATTGGAATAGAATTATTAATAACATATAACTATTTAATATAAATTTAATTAATATAAATAAATTAATATAAAATTTATTTATTTATTTACTCCAAGGAGATTGTACTGGGAGTGGCAAACTCAACTTGAATGAAACCATGCTTTAACACAAAGCACCGTATTAACATTGGAGAGGTCATTAATTAATTTACTTGTAATAACCGTTGTTAAAATCTCATTTTTCGGATCCGGATTTAAAGTGACCCGTATACGCAGTGATGTAGCGCAACTAGATATGCCACAAAAAAGTTATCTTGAACATTGGATACGACTGCTTTGTTCATTTCCTAATGTGAGTTTTTGATTTTAACTCCTGGTTTTAATTTTCTACACAATCAAAGCAAGATTTTTCCAGCTTTCTATTTTCATACTCAATTGTTTTCCGCATTTTCGTTTTTTTTTGTAGTTTTATTTTTATTTACCTATACAGAAGAAATCGGAAAACAGGACAAACAAACCATTTTTTTTTTATTAGCCTTTAGTGTCCCACTGCTGGGAAAAGGCCTCCCTACTCTCTTTCCACCTCTCTCTGTCCAGAGCTGCCAAAAACCAATATTTATCAAAGGAGTCCAGCTCATCCCGCCATCGCCGTCTGGGCCTACCACGATGTCGTTTGTTATCAAACCAAACAAAAATCACACTAATATTATAAAGGCGAAAGGTTGTGAGTGTGTGTGTGTTTATATGTTTGTTACTTCTTCACGCTCAAACGGCTGGACCAATTTATTATAAAATTTTGTATGGAGGTAGTTGACACTCTGGATTAACATATAGGCTACTTTTTATCCCGATGTTCTCACGGAATCGACATTTACGCGGGTGAAACGGCGGGGCGCAGCTAGTAAGTTTATAAAGGTGAGTGGCTTTTTGAACTAGCCTTTCCATTTCCAGTCTACTTCCCAATCTTCGTCACCCACCAACATGGGCGTTACTTCCGTGCTCAACCTCCATAAATTAGTTAAAAAACAAATCGTTCCATTGAATACATAAACTCTAATGTTTTGATGTGCAGTTATGTCAGTTTGTATCACCGAACTGGTTATTATATTGTTAAATGTATGCTTAAATTGTTTTTGATGAGCTGCGGGTAGTATTGCGTTTATTAATGGGTATTTATCAGATGTTAGGGCGTGGTTTTATGCTAATAGAATTGGTGGGTCGTGTGTGGTCTTTTGGCTATTTATAGATCAAATGTTTTCTTTTAAGAGGCCTACAGGACCTAAACAGAAAAAAGAATGCAAGTTTTAGAAATATTAAAAGTATATGATCGACTACAGTAAACAAAATAAAAAAATATATGATATTCTTCAGGATATATGCTAGGTAGATAGTGTATTGAAAACATAATACAACTTATTTGGTAGGACAGAAAAACATCATGAAGATCCCTCTTAAAACTTTCTTTTTACAACAAAAACCATACTAATATACATACAATCATTATGATTTTTTGTCAGATTATTCTACAAGCAACATGCTAAAACTCTAACGTTTTAATTTTTTAGTCCAAACAATAGATTTTTCGTAAATAGATAATTGCTTCATATTTTGCAATAAGTCACCAGCGTTGTGTCATCGCCTTTCTCATTCTTTTCTATGCAGTCCGACAGTGATCGCGCTTTAGGTCATAGTCCTCTTAAACTAACGAAACATCAGCCGATGTATTCTGTTAAAAGTTTTCAATAGTGTCAATGCCTAGCACCAGCACACTATCGTCACAATCTGAATAATTTTGAAGAATATTGCTAATCCATTGCTCCATATATTCGAAAAATGTGTCTGCTCAACAACATAAATAACGCAATAAATGTTGTTGAACTGTCAAAATGAAACCCATTGCTACTGATAGTGTGTTACGCAATTACCCCTCAGGCTCCATATCTTCAAAATCTTCAATCCACTTTAATTGAGTTGTGGTCGCACCTGCGTCTATTCCCAATCCCGATTTCAAGTTATGATTTTGTGAACAAAAAGATGGTTACAGAGCCCCTTTTCATTGATTATGCATCACCCAAAAACTAAAACGTTTTAATGCCTTTAATGTCCCATTTATTCAAACTAGCAGCTGGATCGAACGTTCTCACGCAATAACGCCAAAATACCGTCGTAAAAACGTTCCAAAATCGATCGTAAAAATCGCAAAATCATCTTAAAAATTCATCGATCGATCACAATGGGACATTACCTTTTTATTGCCACTAATGAATATCTTTTTAGAACTCACCCTTTACAATACCTCCACACTGTATCAAATAATAAAGTTTTAAATTCTAGAACATAAAAATTTGTAAACGGCGTTTTGTATTTTTTTTTGTTATATTTTTATTATTTAAAAGAACGAGGGGTGTCAGAAAATGTTTGTCATTCTATTTGAACGTGCCCCCTTTTCGGTTGCGACAACCCTTGGTTTTGACACGGTTAACCAGTAAATGCTGGTTGTGCAAAAAATGACCTGACATTTTTACTTCCGCCTTTTTGAGCACCAATAATGAACTTTATTTTTTATGACATAAGAACTATACTTTTTACCATTGTTAACCTTAGAATGACTTTTTAAGATGAAGTAGGTCATAATTGGGATCACAATGCGAATTAAACCGTTACTAATTGGTAGAAAGTGTAACATTTGTGTATAGTATTTTGACTTACATTGTAGATTAATTTCAAGGGTTACAGTTCATTTTTTTACCAACTTTATTTTGTTGACTCAAAATGTAGCGTGTCCTGATCACTTATATTGTGACATGCGTGTCAAACGGATATAAGACAGAGGTGCCTAAAACGTGGAGTACCGTTTTTTTCTTTCTATGACCATAAACAGGTCACGCAACGTTTAGTTGATCTGTTATGCAGTGGTTTTAGATTTCTTTGTTCAATACATATCAATATTTTGATTGTATCATTCTCTGTCTCCTAAGATACAGGACTACCTAGTTTAGGCGACAGGGTTACATAATCTGTGTAGATTTATGTAGATATATATACCATGTTATTTTGTACATCTGCTCTTGTGTATCATGAATCTTGTGTGTATACTGTATGGTAATAAAGATTATTATTATTATTCTGCCTAGCCTTTTCCCAACTATGTTGGGGTCGGCTTCCAGACTAACAGGATGCAGCTGAATACCAGTATTTTGCATGAAGCGACTGCTTATCTGACCTCCATAACCCAATTAGTGGGTATTAAAATACCCCTTGGTAAGACTGGTTGTCAGATTTTCGGGCTTCTGACAACCTGTAACGACTGTCAAATATCCACGAATGACAGCCGGGACCAACGGCTTGACGTGCTTTCCGAGATACGGAGGGGTCTTGGTATACAAAGATGGTCACATATCCACGGACCAACCGCGGCAAGCGTACCTTAACCTGATCGATCGACCTGTGCGGCTGTTATTAATAATAATTTATTTATTAATTCAGACAACCATTCATCCATTACACATTACATATTACATTTATATTGTTAGTATGAACTTAAAAAACTATGTTATTACCTAATAACTAAGAGAGACTTAGTCCTCTGGGTGAGGCTCCACACTAGTGGGCTGTCTAACTTATTGCCTATTACCCTCAGGATGCTGTTACTGCTCCCACGCAATCTGCTCAGCAGTGAGGCTGTCTTCTTGCTTATTACGTAGCCACAAGCCCCTCGTATTAATATTTTGATAGTGTGAGCGACAAATGTTGATAAAACAAAAACTAATTACTTTTACCCATAATAACATAACATCACGCTTTGTGTCCTGATAGAGTTAGGCAGACATGTACCTATAGTACGCACAATAGGAGGCGAGCCTATTGCCATCAACCGGGCACAAATCCAGATTCCGGGCAAACTCAAAATTCAAACTCAAAGCATTTATTTCAATTAAACCAATTACAGGCACTTTTGAATTGTCAAAGGGTCGGTCAGTCAGAAAGATGAAGCTAGTTGCCCATTCCAAAGCGTAGGTACCTATGGAGAAGAACTACTGCTGCTGGGCTGCGACTAAGTTACTAAATTCCGGATAGAAAAAACCCATTAACACTTTTCTCAACCTAGGAATCGAATCCAAGACCTCATGCTCAGCATTAGCGCTTGCCACTACTGAACCAACGAGGCAGACTCTGTTTTCATTTAGTAAAACAATATAAAAAAAAGGACGTCAATCCAGAGCAACGTAATACCCTTGCTCATAATAAAACACCCTCCGAAAACACATTAAAACAAAATTAACACCACACACAATAACCTCATTTCAATACAAAACACGACAATTAGCTGTCATCACCAATCAGCGAACAAGCATTTAATCAATCCGTGTTCACAATCACAATATTCATAACGTTGTATTCAGAAGGTAATTTGGATGCAAAACTGATAATTAACGCATTACCATCCAAATAACGGGGACAAAAGGTGTGCTTCGAGTTTGAATTGGGTTACCGTGAGTGGAGGGTTGGATGGGTTATAGAAGACAGTGCAACATTTCGAGTCGTTGATCGCATTGAATAAAGTTAGAACAAATTGATTGCTAAAAAAAATAATTTTGAAAATCGGTCCACAATTGACGGAGTAATCGCGTAACAAACACACAAAAAAAAAAAAAAACATACCGTCGAATTGAGAATCTCCTCCTTTTTTTGAAGTCGGTTAAAAAGACAAACTCAAACTCAAAGCATTTATTTCAATTAAACCAATTACTTTTGAATTGTCAAGGGGTCGGTCAGTCAGAAAGATGAAGCTAGTTGCCCATTCCAAAGCGTAGGTACCTATGGAGAAGAACGGGCAAGAAACTCCATGGACACTCTTTTAAATCAAAATAATGTGGTTACAAAGTCTTGGTTACATCATTCATGTTAAAAATTATACATGTGAGAACGATGCAGAACGTTAAAAGCGTCCATAATGAAAAGATGAGAAAAACAACAATTCAAATAATAAATTAAAATAAGCCATGGCAGCAAAGAGATGACCAGTTCCTACTGACGACGCCCGTTCACGAACATGACGCATGTCGAACAAAACGAAACGTTCATAAATAAGGTACCTATAAGTAGATAAGTACAAAAATCAAGTATGAAAAGATCGTAGAAAATGTTGCTACTAACCATTCAGTAATTAAGGAATCTCAATTTCTGCAATATAATTATGTTCTGTACTAGCAGCGCCCCGCGCTTTCACGCGCATACGAGTACGTGTCGATCCCGTGGGAATATCGGGATAAATGTGTTATTCTGATGTATAAGCTATATTACTGCAAAGTTTCATCAAAATCAGTCTAGTAGTTTTTGCGTGAAAGAGAAACAAACATCCTCACAACACAAACTTTCAACTTTATAATATTACTAGCTGTGCCCCGAGGTTTCACCTGGTTAAGTCTCGATCCCGTAGGAATATCGGGATAAAAAGTATTGTATATCCTTTCCCGGTACTCAAACTATCTCTGTACCAAATTTCATCTAAATCGGTTAAGCGGTTTAGGCGTGAAAGGTAACATACAGACAGACAGACATACAGAGTTACATTCGAATTTATAATATTAGTATGGATTTATAGTGTGATTATAGTAGGATTATCTATTAGTTACTGGGTAATACGATACGGGTTGTGGGGGTCAGATAAGCACTCGCTCCATATAAAATACTGGTATTCAGCTGCATCTGGTTAGACTTGAAGCCAACCCCAACATAGTTGGGACAAGGCTTGGCAGATGACGATGACTTAGCCTTCACAAATGCCATAGCTTTCATGTTATTGGAGATTGGATTTCCAACAACATGAAAACTTTAAACAAACCAATGCAAAACTTAGATTACGTCATAATGCATAACCCTTACCAACCCACTCGTCCACACTGAAGTGTTCTGATTACCCTATTTATTCTATTAGGTTGGTAATTGTTTTGGACGAGTTGCGTTGAATCTCGTCCGTAGCTACTATTAGAGCTATTGTGTGCCTTTGTGAATATTGTGCTAAAGTGAATATGTTTTGTGAAATAACGGAGAGAGATTAGGGTTATTTTGGGTAAGACAATGGAAATGATTTTGGTATATACAAGTGCAATATTTTATTGCTTCATAATAAGTAACTAACTATATACACTAGATACTAAAATAAATGACTAACTAACTTTCAATACAAATATATAAAAATAAAAAAAAAAAAAACAAAGGACACTTAGGCGTCGAAGTATTTGTCCGCATCGCTGTCATCCGGAAACGTGCCCAGAAGACTGGCAGCATTGCCCCGTTGAATGGCAATGCTAATTCTTTGGCCAAAGAACGACCCAGCCCTCTGGTCACGTGAAGTATCGACCATTTTGTTTGGGTATTTGTTTGTTTCGCTGAAGATGATAATAGGAGTCGGATAGGAAACACCGAACTCATCCATACTAATATTGTAAATGCGAAAGTGTGTCTGTCTGTCTGTTGCCTCTTCAGGCTTAAACCGCTGAACCGATTTCGATGAAATTTGGTATAGAGATAGTTTGAGTCCCGGAAAAGGGCATAGGATACTTTTTATCCCTATATTGCCACGGGATCGAGACTTATGTGGGTGAAGCCGCGGCGCGCTGCTAGTTTAGTTATAAAACATAATTTATTTTTGACGTGTTAAAGTTTTTACAAACCTACTTACGGAAATAAAATAATTTATCATTTAAAATAATTTTATTTTCGTGGAGTTATGTTCTAGTATCTGTGAGTGAGAAAAATAATATCAATTAAAACGCGCTTGTCAGCTGTTTTGCTTTGAATTTTCCCGTGTTTTGTTGTAGAAACTATCCGAGCCGTATTATGACTTAATTTTTGTCTGCTAGAGGTGGATTTTCGTATCACAATTTTTCTTATATCAATAGATAGAATCTTTGAATAGCCAGTTTTAATCTAGGTACATTAAAAAAAAGAGATAAGTATGCAGAATCGTCGGATATAGTTGAAGTTTAGTAAGAAACCGATGGATGTTGTCGACTGAAATTTAATTTATTAAATGAGCTGTTGGTTTTCTATTAATAAAATAAAATTTTATTCGAGAACATCCATCGGTTTCTTACTAAACTTCAACTAAATCCGACGATCCTGCAAACTTATCTCTTATGTTTACTGTGTATAAAAAAATAAAACGTGCAAATTTTAACTATTTTATCCTAAACTCACACATTTTCAAAACTGCGTGACGCACAGTTTCAAAATTCTCAGCAGTATTTTCCCAGAAATCCCCAGAGAGAAAGGCTTGAAACGAGACCTTTTTACCAATTTCACCCTAACCTGTGAAATTTCGCAATAAAATCGTTCAAAGAAGAAATAAAATAGTCAACGTCATCATTACCGTTCCAATTTAACAAAAAAAAAAAAAAATGATATAAAGATAGTTCCCACGACACACGGTAATCATTCCAATCAATAAAAACATAAAATACTTTGACATTTAATGACAAACTTACCCATTGATCAAAAAGAAAATAAATAATAGCACACCCGATATTTACGAGTTCAAACCCTTAGCAAAAAACAGACGTACAGACAGTTTGGGGGAAAAAGAAGAAAAAAAACTGTAACCGCGGAATCTAAAATTATTGGGATCTTTTTTGTGTTTTTATCAAAAGTTTGGCTCACATAGCGTCGGTTTGTCGTCGCATGGTGTAGTTTTATGTTTTTGCACCTTACATAATTATCAGTGGCGTGCATTGGTTTTCAGAATAGGTAGGCACTAGTCTAGGCCGGGTCACTAATCTAATTAGAAAAAAAGTGAGGTCAAAAGTATGGTTATTTGAGAATTGCGAAGGTCGAACGTCATGGTATTACGCGGGAGACGTACGTATTTTTAATTTTGTCATATTAAATTGAACGAGTAAAGACCAATGACAATGTGCGAATAGTACGGGAGCCGAGTAGGCCGTCCGGCGACTGCCTACTGCCGCGCGTGTTTGTTTGAAGATTTTGTTTTTTGTTAGGTATAATAATTTTGTGAGTTTCACACGCACTAAAATGTAATTGACAGGCTTATGTTGATATATCGAGGTAGGCATTGCAGCACTGCAGACTTATGCAGAAACGCAGGCTGTTACAGAGCATTATGTAAGAAAGAATAAGAAAGAAAATACGATTACTTACGCTAAAATTAACACAAAAAAAAAATAAGTTTTTAGAGACATCAGATTCATGCAAAACGGACATAGCTGAGTATAACGCTGCAGACCATAAGCGAAACAGAGCCACAGCTATATTTACTCCATGTAAGTCCTCTTTTATATTGTCGCAGGGTCTTCATCGACCCTCGTGTTAAGCGCAGGGTTAGACGCAAAAAATACAAAAAATCGTTTATTTCGTTACGATTTGACCCCTCAACTGCAGTTAAGCGTCAGACCATGTCTATTTATGACTATATGATTATTGTGTTTAGATAGATTTTGATTATTTTAGTATTGTCGAACAGTTTTAGCTGGCCTCGCATTGTATAGGTTTTTTGTATAATAATCAGAAGTCAACTTATAGTGGTCATTTATAGCTTGATGTGCGTAAAAAGAAAGACATTCAATAATTTATTTATTTATTTATCCATTTATTTCAGGCATCAAGGCCCATAGAAAACACATAAAATACAATATTAATATAACTTAAAAATACTACAAATACATACAGCTTTATAATTACACTAAGAAACTAACTAAACACGAAGTGTCTGCGTCGTGTGTCGCTGACTGGTGTCATGTAGCCGGCCACGAAACCGGCGGTACACAACACCCTTCGGCCAGAACTTTTCCTTGATGAACTTCTCGAGATGGTGTGCGGAACACGCACCACAAACGACTTGAAGTTCGTGTTGTGACGCGACTCCAACTTCTCGACCCTCAAAGTCCAGTTGGTCTTCACACGTATGTACTCCACCATCTCCTTAACCTTCGTGGAGTGGTGCAGTCTGGACAGGTACAGCTGCGTCGTCAGGATTGCTGGACGCAGCAGCATGTTGGGTTTTGCCAGCGCAGTACCGATAATAATGTTGATACTGTAACTACTGTAAGGTGATGATGCATTTGCACTTTGTTGTGTTAAATTACGAAAATAATTGCTGAGCAAATTGACACCAACCGACCCTGATAGGCACTTTACTTTTGTGTAAGTAATTTCACCACGACTGCTCTCAAAAACGGTGAAGGAAAACATCGTGAGGAAACCGGCATGTCCTAGTACCAAGCAGAGGTGTACACATCTAATTCTCACATAAGGGGCATTTCACGTGAAGCGGACAAGAAAAAAAATGTCAGGTTTTGGATTTTGTTCATAATTGGGTTAATTGTACTTCCATGGGAGCTGAAAAATCGTACGTCGTTTTTTTTTTTTTTGTTGCCTACTTACCAATTTATGCGACTTCAAAGAATTATCAAAATTTGAGGAACTGATTTTTCGATAGCTCTTAATGAAGTTAACCAGATGGATTGAGTAATAAATAAATAGTGTTTATTTGAGAATATAAATTGTTTTTCTTGGAAATTGATTAAAATTTGTTTTTTTTATTTTCTTATAAGTAGTAAACCGGAAGTTAACATTAAAAATCTGTTTTTTTTCAACTTCGCATTTTTTTATATTTTTTATTTTTACCTGAAAACATACCTTGTAGTATAGAAATATCATGTGAAAAATTTCAGAATGGTATCTCGATTCGTTTAGAAGATAGATGAACTAAAGTACGAAGGTGCCGTATGACTCGAAGTACTGGGCGGTTCTCATAGTATGGAAGTCTTACTCGCCAACGCAAGAAAACGATTTATATCATTATAAAATCGAATCGTATCCTGTTGTGACCTGTAGCGCCATCTCTTATCTACCAAAAATATCACTGACACTTCACCCGCAATCGACGTTAAATGTTAGAAAGAGATAGATAGCGGCGCCTGCAAGCATCACTCGATTTGACCGTTATTTATTTAGTCGTCACTTTGGCCGCTACGCGTTTTCAGTCAAACTCAAACTCAAACTCAAACTCAAAGCGTTTATTTCAATTAAACCATTTACAGGCACTTTTGAATTGTCAAGAAGTCAGTCAGTCAGAAAAAATGAAGCTAGTTGCCCATTCCAAAGCGTAGGTACCTATGGAGAAGAACGGGCAAGAAACTCCATGACTCAGTGTTGTGTTAAAATAAATTGTGTAATAATCTTATGTATTATGAATTACTACGGTAATCGGTGTTATAACCCTTTTAACTTACCATCTCATTCGACGTCTACCAATGTTAGAAAAATTTCAACAAATTTAGCTGAGAAGTGGGGAGTTTCTTCTTTTGTTTACGTGTGTACGTACTGCAGGTTACGCCTGTCGAAAGAAATACCTCCAGAAACCAATATCGATCTTGCGTAGTAGCAGAGCAGCCAAACATCGAGTGAATATTCGCAAAACACTCAGAATGAATTGTTTGTTCCCGATGACGATAAACATAAAACTATTTCGACACAAACGGACATCGCAGCAGCAGATCAAGAAATTCTGCGCCAGTTAGCAAGCAGCAGCAAGCCATGGTCCGGGGCGAGAGGGAGTGGGAGGCAGTCACCTCCTTCTGCGAAGCAGTCATGCTAGCGAAGGAGGTGGCGAGATGGCTGAGGGAGAGAGCCTCACGTCCCAGCCGCCACGGGAGCCGCGTGACGACTCCCGGCCACCGTAGGCGCGGGCCTGCGGATCGAGAGTAATGGGTAGCTCACCGTCCGATCAGGACCAGGCCCGTGCCGGACGGCGTGTACGTGTTCCACGCGCGCCTCAAAGAGATGTCAGCAAAAAGGAAGGGGCCTGCCAGGGCCGAAGACTGCCGGGGGTGCGGGATTGTCCGAAAGGGTTACCGCTAAGGAACACGGATGGGTTTTAGTCAGTAAGAGTCTGACACTCCCTTCTTCCGCTCCACCCAGAGCGGGAGGACTCATTTGATGGATTCCTATCCATAAAAAAAAAAATATGTGTGGCACTCGGGGACTGCCGCGGTAAGCTATTGCATAACATTTTTTTATCAACTTATGCGAGCTTCGTACAGCCTACACGCATACGTCTAGTCGCACGCACACAAACACCGTGCCGAAGTCTGCCGAACTGAAACGACGTTAGACGATGCACGGCTTTCAACGCCGCACCGCTGCGCTGTGCCGGTCGGAGTGGGGGGTGTAAGATTTATTTTCGTTACGGAATTTCTTGATTCAGTCGACGCGCTCAAAGCCCGCGATAAAAGCTAAGCAATAGCTTAAAAGGCGTCGCTATCTATCTCTTTCTAACATTTAACGTCGATTGCGGGTGAAGTGTCAGTGATATTTTTGGTAGATAAGAGATGGCGCTACAGGTCACAACAGGATACGATTCGATTTTATAATGATATGAATCGTTTTCTTGCGTTGGCGAGTAAGACTTCCATACTAAAGAACCGCTCAGTACTTCGCGTCATACGGCACCTTCGTACTTTAGTTCATCTATCTTCTAAACGAATCGAGATACCATTCTGAAATTTTTCACATGATATTTCTATACTACAAGGTATGTTTTCAGGTAAAAATAAAAAATATAAAAAAATGCGAAGTTGAAAAAAAACAGATTTTTAATGTTAACTTCCGGTTTACTACTTATAAGAAAATAAAAAAAAACAAATTTTAATCAATTTCCAAGAAAAACAATTTATAATCTCAAATAAACACTGTTTACTTATTACTCAATCCATCTGGTTAACTTCATTAAGAGCTATCGAAAAATCAGTTCCTCAAATTTTGATAATTCTTTGAAGTCGCATAAATTGGTAACTAGGCAACAAAAAAAAAAAAAAAGACGTACGATTTTTCAGGTCCCATGGAAGTACAATTGACCCAATTATGAACAAAATCCAAAACCTGACATTTTTTTTCCTGTCCGCTTCACGTGAAATGCCCCATAAATTAATTTGTATTGACAAATGTCCACATTGTCCGGTCATTACAGATAATGCGTAACAACTTGGTCCAGATGGACCACGACAGGCAAACAAAGACAGGCAATAGAAGTAGTTAATAAGTGGCACAAGTGAACACAGTTACAGTTAATCTGGACTATGATAAATGACGATCCTACGCTCTTGATTTAACTTTAATATACAGGTTGAGTGAAAGTTGCAATATTCATATTGTGTATAATAAAAATAAAAAAAGACGCAGGAGCTCATTGGGCATCGAAAACTTCGTCCGCATCGCTGTCAATGGGATAAGTGCCCAAAAGGAAATGCTTATTCTTTGGGCTAAAAATAGGCCAGCCCTCTGGTTACGCGAAGAGTCAACCAAATGCTTGGCTTGCCCAATAAGCTCCTGCGTCTTTTTTTATTTTTATTATACATTTGTATATAATATATATATATTAGTTTGTGTGTACATAAATGGGAAAATAAAAAAATATAATACAAAAAAATCCAGTGTTGAAAAAGTAGATTGTAAATAAATGTACAGACACCAGCACATCAAGCTACCCGAAACTGTCAAATTTTCCCAATCAACATTGAACCAAATGCTTTAGCAATAAAGTTGAAAATCTATTAAAGAAATTTGACAGAAAAGTCGATTGTGATAGCTTGATGTGCTGACGTCTGAATCTTTAGCCGACATTTATTTTTGGGTGAGTCGACAACTCCAGAAATATGTATTAGGCAATTGGTATATTTTGAACTTAACTTCATTGCATTAAATTTAAAATATACCAATTGCCTAAAAAGTTGTAAGACCCACAAACAAATAAATTAACTTCGAGCTAATCGCTCGAGCAAAATAATCACACTAATATTATAAAGGCGAAAATTTGTGAGTGTGTGTGTGTGTGTTTATATGTTTGTTACTTCTTCACGCTCAAACGGCTGGACCAATATTGATAAAATTTTGTATGGAGGTAGCTAACACCCTGGATTAACATAGGCTACTTTTTATCCCGATATTCTCACGGGATCGATACTTATGCGGGTGATACCGCAGGGCGCAGCTAGTATTATATAAAAGTGACGATTTGCATGTTTCGGGTGAGTATATTCACGCGAATCGACTAATAAGCCCTACGATATCGTCCGCATATCTCGCCGTCGCAAGACCGGAGATAGATACTGTATTTTTATTTTACTTTCCATTATTATTCTGCTGTGGTGAAGTTCCATATTACCAGATAAGTCTTATTGTGGCCGTAATGTCATCCTGAAACTTCACCATAACTTTAACATCAGCCTGTATATTAACAGGCGTGACCACACGACTGTACTACAGATTACGTGCGTAGCATCGCACTGCGCACAGATTGTACTAAACAATTATGTTTATGACTGTAGGCAGGTACTTGTGTGCGTACTATTGGTGAGAGTAGAAAGTACTTAGTATGCGTTACTTGTGGTTTCTTAGTTTGTTTTTGCTGGCTGACATATGGCAAATAATTTAATGTTTTGTGTTTTGCAAGAAAGAAAGAAAAATATTTTATTTGGGACGCACACAGGAAATACATATAGTAAAAAACCGGCCAATTGCGAGTCGGACTCGCCCAGGAAGGGTTCCGAAGCAGCAAGTAACATAATATAAAAGTTCTTGTAGTTCGTTGTTGTTTTTATATTTGAGTTGATTGAATGAAAGGTAAATTGCGGTTTACGATTTATGAAGTAATGAAATAAAACTACTTACTAGATCTCCTTCAAACCAATTTTCGGTGGAAGTTTACGTGGTTTAGGATATCAAACATAAATAATGTGCTTTCAGATGTAGTTTGTTTCTCATAATTATTGAGTTAATAGCCTCTGAATAACGAAGAAAAACGCAGTGTTGGTCGGGGTACCGCCTTAAGGTTAAGTAATGATTAGCGACTGTTTATCCATACATTTTCGACGTCTCTTAACTTTAATCATCGTTTATAAATAAACCCCTTAATTTCTCTAGCTGTACCTAAAGCACAAAATACTTAAAGTACTACGTACAGAAAGGCCACTCCCTTCCCCGCACTAACATCAGTTACCGCACCTCACCCCGCACTTCGGCGTATTCGTCGCAGTTCTTTAACAAGAGCGCTCGCAAACACAAGTACCTCACGCACACATTCATACGTATACAAACGTCATTTTTTAATGTAGTAGTAGTAGGTAATTATTTTGCGAGCGTTGTATGGAGTGTCCGGGGTGTGCCTAAAGGAAACCGTGGCTACACCCATACTAATGATTGATAGGTAACGTCTAACCAGAGGGCAACGCAAGCTAATACTTATAATGATCTTTTGATGTGCAAAGCGATTACTACAGGGAAATTGTGCCCTTATTCTGTACAGGTTCCGGGTTCGATTTCCAGTTGATGTTTTTATGATTCGACGGATATGGGTTTAATAGGTAATTTTGTTGTTGATGTTATAATGTGGGGGGTGATGTTATCAGTTGTAAGGTTATTCTTGTGAATTGAATTTTTTTAATGGTAGTTTTTTTATGGAGCAGTGGTGGTCCAGTGGTAACGGCTCTGACTTACGAATGCTAGGTCGTGGGTTCGAACCCAGGCATGCGCTTTACTTTGTGTAAATTATTTCCTCACCACTGCTCTCAATACGATGAAGGAAAACGTTGTGAGGAAACCGGTATTTCCTAGAACCAAAAAAATCCAAGATACGTGACATCTGCCAACCCTCACTAGGCATAGTAGATTACAGCGCACTCCCTCTCGAAAAGAGGAGGCCTGTGTTCCAGCAGTGGGAACATTATAGGCTGATTATGAGGCTGAGATTTTTTTTATTTTTTTTTAGGTATAACTAATGTGGTTTGTGTTTTCTGGTCTAATCAGTTGTTGCTGATTTTAGCACATGTGTCTAAAGTGTCATCATCTGCCTAGCCTTTTCTCCATCTGACATCTGTCCCTAAAGTATGTAAAGTCTATTCAAACTTATGTTTCGAATTAATATTATTTCAAGTTAAACAAATATCAACTTTATTTTAATGAGAGTTAAGTGGATTTCAGAGTGACTTGCACTATTGAAAAAGTTATAAAAATGTTTGAAGTTGTAGTGTAAAGTGAACTTTATTGTGTAGGAATTAAAGTTATTTTTCCATTAACTCTATATTTATGTTTACATTTTTGGCAAATAAATCGCGAATACAGATTCAAAAAAAAATCAGCAGTGCTATTCTGTAAAAATCTCACCGTGAAAACTTGGGTGAAGTGAGCTTAAAGTGAGCTGTCAATAGTATCAATCCCTAGCATCAGGTAGAATGATAACTCACTTTAAGCTCACTTCACCTAAATTATCACGGTGATCTTTTTACAGAATAGCACCGCAGGACACTTTCTTTTTGGTTGGTATACGGAGTCCACATAAAAACTCATACTGAATTGAAATAAAATGTCAAACATGTAGTGGGTACGTGTACGTAACGCATGCTTTTACTCTTTTTTTGTCTAGTCTAGATTTTCACTTCCATTAAATTATTTTCAACTATTCTTTAATAAATTGATTTTTGTGTGTCTATCTTCTGCCATAATCTACCTTTTAGGTAATCTCTTCTATAATCTATAACCTACTAATATTATAAACGCGAAGGTTTGTGAGGATGGATGGATGGATGTTTGTTCCTCTTTCACGTAAAAACTACTGCACGGACGGATATTTTATAAAGAAAGAAAGAAAAAAAAAGACGGGTTGCACTCCGGGAGTGCCGTCAGAAGTGAAAACTTGAATATTAACGTTGAAATAAATCAATTATTAATTGAATTAATATAACTCATTTTTTTTCACTATTTCTGCGTCACTTTTTTCATTAATAGATGCACTTCGTTCAATTTCCATATTTTAAAAACTTTATATACACGAATTTTACGAATACACAGCAGTGTGGCTACTACACAGATTGTCGAGCCATCAGCTGTCCATCCATCCATCCATCCATCCGCCGAAAGAGAGGGGGATACTTAGTAGTTAGGAGTAGTAGTACTCCATCCGTCTTACCGATGTCCTGACGCGAGTTTAACACTTTTTACCCATTACAAAAAAGTGTGCAACGCCGCTAAAGAAGTTTTCACTTCAAAAAAAGTATTTATTGCGACTCGTACAGGAAGATCACAGACTAAACTAAACACAATAAAAAATCAAGTTATATAAAAAAAAAGTAAAGTAGTAACAAAAAGAAAAATGAGACAGAAACTCCTATACGAGGCCAAAAGGCTCTTATCTCAGCATGATGCTGCGACATAAAAAATAAGTGTCGCAGCGCTGGTATATTGATAGGGCCCGCCGCTGTGATGCGATGTGATGTGATGTGATATAACCAGGATTAACACATAGGATACTTTTTATTCCGTTATTCCCACTGGATCGAAACTTATGCGGGTGAAACCGCTGGGCGGTGCTAGTCTATCATAAATCAAACATCCTACATACTATCAACCCAGAAATCCTCAATCAAACAAAGCCACAAATTAACTGACGTAATCAGCTTAGTAGCTGACCATTAATATCGTCTCGAATCAACCCTTTGACTGCGTAATACCTGCAGGCAAACACCGGAGCGTAACCTATGCTAAGCTCCGGCGCAAATATAGTAAGCAAACGGATATTAAGCTGGGTTTATGTACTGGTACGTAGTGTGGTCGTTGTGGTCTTGATTTTGGGATAATGGCGCCGATTCTCTTGTTCACAAACTAAACTAAATTTAAGTTCAGTGCATCTTTTTCTTTCTATTTCATTAAGAAAAGTACAGGAGATAAATATTAGTTTAGTTCAGTCAAATTAAGATACTCCATAGACAATTTAGACGTGATTAAAAAATTGGCTATTAAAAATTTGACAGTCAATTTACGTCAGACACAGACTAATTTGACAGGTCTAAACTAATACTTGTCTTCTGTCCTTTTCTTAATGAAATAGAAAGAAAAAGATGCACTGAAATTAAATTTACTTTAGTTTGTGAACAAGGGAATCGGCGCCATTGGCGCATTTGGACGGAAATTTTTTGAGGCGATATTTTTTAGGTTTTTAGTATTTTTTTTTACATTATTGAATTATTATGGGAGAAGACTGATGCGTTTGTTCTGTTAAGGAAAGGCTTTATAATAATTATAATTTAGATACATATATAGACATCCTCTCTTCAAGAGGACAACGTCACCTGATTCAAAAAACGACGTCTCGATTTCAATAAACGTATTTTCTTTATTTTCTTTCTTTCTTCTTTCTATTCAACGTCAACTGATTAATTGTGATAAAAATTTTCTTTGCTAGATTATTTATTTCTTGATAACAGGACTAGATTTTCTGAAATAAAAACTTATCTTCAGCAATAAAATAGCTCAAAATGTTATGCAACCCTAAAAAGAAGAATCAGGAACAATAGATACTTTTATCATATCCTTTCGTATCTTTTTATTATAAGCCTCGCTCTTGTTCAGTTTTCCTTTAATGCAAACTTCTTTAGCAAAAGTATTCTCGACGGCAAAAGAACAAAATTCAATTTCCTCCGTTGCACTTTTTGTCCCGACTGTACATTACGCAGACAAGCACTTATCTGCACAGTGTACGCTCGATTGAAGGTTGCACTATCCATAACTTTAGCCTTGCTACCGTTTTCCAACTAGCCACTGTGTCTGTCTTTAGTCTCAACCACTAACAAAAGTTGGGAGTGTGTGTCTTGCAGTGTCTCTTGTGTTTCGTTTTTGAATCGTGTGTGTTTGCCGAAATTGGCCAACATTTGACTAGCAACTGGCAAATCCTCTTTCTTCATCTATTAGGGATGATATTTGCTTACTGCGACGATCCATGTTGATGCTCCACTTGACGTGAGGATTTTAATATTTTTGTCTGCAAAAAGGTTTCAAAGTTTCTGTAGTATTTATACTTACTTACTTCCAGGACGTAATGGTAAAAGATAATAAAGTGTCTTTGTACTAAACATCCCTGATTCTTTTTCAACAATTTTATGGCCGTGAATCATATGTTTTTTTATTTACTTTGGGTTTAGAATTCTTGATCATCACGTTTTTGATTTTTTTAACCGTTAGTTTTAGGCGACAGTTTTTTCAATTGTTTGTTGTTGTTGTTTAATTTTGTTGTTGTTGTGTGTAATTATTCCTTTTGATCAGTCGATTTTCTTTGTCCTAAGTTCCAATTCATATTCGTTCACTTCTTCAAATACATCATTTTATCAGTGGGAACTTGAAAATATCCAACAATTTCATAAGCTTTCCAAATAGAATAAAATAAAAATAAACATCTTCAATATTTTTATAACAATTTCATATCAAGTCTTCAATTTCTATCGTCCATCAAAATCCGTAATAGAATTCCGTCGACGTATCACTACATAAGGGCGCTTCGGATTAGGACAGACTGTTTACTTAACTAATGCACGCCATCTAGCCGCAGGCTCGGTAAACAATGGTATAGTGTGCATGATCTATTGTTTTTGTCTGCAGGATTATTGGCGATGCAATTAAAAGGTGCCAGTTATTTTTTAAGTGGCTTTTCGGTGACTGGATTAAACTTAGTGTTCATATTTTTTGAGAGTTTCGCTTCTTCATCATCATCTTGAGAGCAGTGGTGGCCCATAGTAAAGGCCGCGAATTACGAGTTGTAAGTCGTAGGTTCGAACCCTGATAGGCGCTTTACTTTGAGTAAATTATTTCATCGTCACTGCTCTCAAAACAGTGAAAGAAAACATCGTGGAACCATAAATTCGAAGACATGTGACATCTACCAACCCGCACTGGGCCCGCGTAGTAGATTATAGCCCACTCCCTCTCGAAGAGAGGAGGCCTTTGTCCCAGCAGTGGGAACATTATAAGGCTGATTATGATAATCATCATCTTTGACAGCCTTGTTCTATACTGCCGAGTATAAAGCTTCCTTCTTTTTGTGCCATGCTTCCCTGGTCTGTGGAAGTCTCAACCAGGTATTACCCGAGTTCCTTTGTGTCATCAATCCATGCGGGTGTCGATTTTGCTTGGACAGCATTCATATTTTTTAGGTAAGTTTTGTTGAACTTAATGACAATCTTTCATAAAAAAAAAACAGTGCCACTCCGGGAGTGCCGACAGAAGTGAAAACAAAACACAAACAGATTACTTTGCTATCACACACTGACATATCGAGTACATCCCGAGGACATCGTGTCGATTACGGTAACAGTGGCGCAAGTTCAATAGTTTTTTCCATCACAAAAAATGCCCAACGAGACTAAAGCAGTTTTCACTTAAAAAAAAATTAAACAAAATGTACCTACCATGAGACTACCTACTGTGAATATTTTATTGATTTTTAGGCATCATTTATGTAAAAAAGCTTCACAGAGCTTTTCTGACACTCAAGGCACAGGCAAGTAGGTAATGAGGTTACGTCTGGGACGGATTAAATAAATATTTTATTTTATTTGCTAATGTTTCACATACATATCTATTTTATTATTTATTTATTTCTGTAACTGTCCGTGACATATCACAGCGGACCCTACAAGAATAACCAGCGCATGTATATTGCAGCATCATGCTGAGGTATGGGAGCCTTTGGGCCTCATGTAGGACTTTCTATTTCCTTTTTATATTTGTTACTTTTTTAAAAATATAATTTAGTTCTTTTTTATTTTTGACTGTGTTTAGTTTAGTTTGTGATCTTCCTGTACCTACGAGTCGCAATAAATACTTTTTCTTTCTTTCTTTCGTCCACCTACTTTTACAAAAAAAATCCTAAATCTTTTTGATATCAAGTTTTTTGATACATACGTACCTAAGTAAGTAAATTATTGCCACTTTCTCTTCATAGCCTGGTGGCTGAAATATGTTAAAGCAAAATCGTATTAGCAATGATTTATTTGTCAGCTCGCTACTTGGGGGTAGTTTCACAAGTCATGGCATATAATGCTTGGACACTGTCTGCGAAAGATATATCTCAATGTATCAGTTGTAAATATATTGTCTTGTCATGTTTAGAAATCTGTAGTTCTATTGATTTTAGGTGAATAGGAATTCATTTGTATTAATCAAGATAATATTTACATAATATAAGCTAACATTTAAAAAGAGATAAATATGCAGGATCCTCGGATATAGTTGAAGTTTAGTAAGAAACCGATGGATGTTGTCCGATGGATGATATCCGACGATCCTGAATACTTATCTTTTTTTTTTTTGACCGTATATGTATATGAAAAAAGAAGCAAAAGAATCATAGGGCATCGAAAAATTCGTCTGCATCGCTGTCAACAGGAATAGTGGCCAAAAGGCTGGCAGCATTTCCACGTTGTATGATGATGCTGCATAGTAAATAATATGTAGTATTATGAATAAACTTATAGTGGAAGAATTATTCATCCAGTCGAAGTTAAAATTGCGAAGTTGATTTTTTTTTGTTGTCGCTAAACTATATGAAGGCCAATTCCCGTAATAAAACGTTCAAAATCGAGACGCAATTCATCCCAGCGACCATCTATGTTACTTGTCAAAAATGTAGGAAAACTAGAGGTATTTTTGACAGATTAAGACTGAGATCAGGCTGTGAACGTTCTCCATAAAAACTCGTTCATCCTAAAAACGAAACTTTTTCTTTTCTTTTAATTATGTCTCAATTTTGTAGATAGTAACCCATGGGAAGTTGCGAGGTAACCCCATCACAAGTATCCTTATAACTTACCGGAGCTGCCTCAATTTTGTGCTGTAGAACAATTGTACGAGAAACAATATATTATTATAAGCAATAAGCTTGTCGCGAGATTTACCTGTGTAAACTAGTAAATTAAATAACTTGATCTGTATGATTTTAATTTAAAGAAAAACTAAGTTCATAACAAATCTCGTAGATCTACCTGTAAAGATTAATTAGTAGCTTGATCTGATTGATTTTAATTAAAAAAAGCTAAGTTCAAACTAAGTAATACGAGTGCTTGAATCTCGCGACAAGCTTTTATATAATACTAGCTGCGCCCCGCGGTTTCACCCGCATAAGTGTCGATCCCGTGGGAATATCAAGTTTAAAAGTTGCCTATATGTTAATCCAGGATGTCAGCTACCTCCATACAAAATTTAATCAAAATTGGTCCAGCCAACAAACATATAAACACACACACACACTCACAAACTTTTGCCTTTATAATATTAGTGTGATAGTGTGATAAATTGTGTAATGACGTTATAAGTTGATAGTAAAAATTTTAAAGGAAAAGATTACTCAAATTTACATCGTGCAGCACTGAGGCTAAATCTTATTATTTAATTAATTTTAAATCTTATTATTTACAATTAAATTTTGTAAAGTAATTGGAAAATGAAAAAGGTTTAATGTAATTTAAATCTTATTTTTATCTTTTTAGGGCGTAAATAAAAGCTTTTTTTAAAAGTTTTTTTTTATATTAATTTTTTTTTATCTTGAAATTACGAAAATTGCCTCTTTAAAATCTGCTGTTTCAAATGAATCCTGATGATGTCCTATAGTAAAGCTATCATGCATGGGATATCGTAGCGTATGACTAACTGACATACCTACAAATGATTACTCATGGCTATGATTCAGTATAAAACTGGTAGGCGTAGATTTGCAACCTTAACTTCTATTGATGGACATGCATACTTCTTTTGTATACGACCATAGACATTTTTTTGCAAGGGAACTTCAAAGTAACGTTATTTTTTACTTCAAGCAATTCTTCTAATTAATGTCTTAATTAATCAAATTAAGTTACAAATCGTCGTTCATATTGCAATTAGTTCTATGTGTTTTTACATGAGAGTAAAAAAACAGCATACTAGAAAAAATCTTTTATGTCACCAAAATGTTTTTTAACTAATGTTTCCTAACTATTGTGTTCTATTAAATGTGCATTTTGAAAGTTCCTAAAATAATTATACCTTAGAATTAAAAAAAAAAAAATTTGGCATTGAACATATTGCAATATGAGCGACTAAATGGCAAAGATCGTCACTCACTAGACTCGCAGAGGGACGTCATCACCGTCGTGGTAGACCACGGCGAAGGTAGTGTGACGAACTGATAAGGTTTGCAGGGGTCTACATGGCCAGACATCGCACAATAAAGGGAGGTTTGGAAGGAAAAAAGGGAGGACTTTGCACAGCAGGGGACTCAAAATTGGCTAAGAAAAAAAAGGTTACAAAATCAACAGATTGACTTAAATATCACAGCAAAAAACAAAAAAAAAAATAAAAACTTTAACCAAAGATCAAAAGAAAATTGAACCCTTTTTGCTATTATTTTAAAGTATTATTTCGATCGCAGATGAAACAGTACACTTGATACCAAAAAAAGTGACACCTACAAAAATAAAGGACAAGTGCAAACGTGTTAGCTCAAAGACCGGAGAGACTTATAGAAAGGAAATCCTTAAACAAAACACTGGAGTGTAACGTCGAAAACAATAATTCTTCATTACTGTTTTGTGTTGGGGTAAGTAATAGACATGCGCTTAAAAAAAGTGCGACGTTTTAGTTTTTAGACAGCTTTAGGGGAATGTTTGTAAAGTATACTTATGTCCAGTACATAATAATAATAACAAGCTATTGTTCCACTGTAGGGCAATGGCCTCTTCCCATATACAGAACACACGAAAACATACGATTTTTTAAAACATGATATCGATTTATGTAAGATAATTTTTTAGGTTTTACATTTTCAGGTATATTGCACACATGACTAATCACTTTCTAGACAATATTCACTATTACTAAGTTTATAAAAAAAAAAATATAGGTACATGATAAAAGAGTATTCTAGTCTATTCTGTAAACGACACAATGAAAATAATTTCGATTCAAAACCAGACACTAAATCAAAATTACTCCCCCATCATTCCACCGAGCAAGCTATTGCGCAAGTGGCACATTCAACTTATCGGCATATTGTCCAAGTTTCGAGGGAACGTGCAGGTGTACACGAGGGTGGCACTTTTTGTGGCCGCCAGTGTAAGCGTAAAATAGGAGCCGACTTAATAAGTGGTTATTTAGCAGGATAATGCTTCGAAATTTGGATTAATTCGGGTGTAGTATTTATTTTTGGTCGTTAGTGTAAGTAGATTATGTTAATGTCGGTCCTTTTTTGTTGCGTATGTGTAATAGTTTGAACAATTACTTACTCTTGTCACTGATACTATATTTATTTATTAAGGTATACCAACAGCTTCTCTGTATAATATAACATAGGTAACAACAGCCTCGAACTTACACAGTCGCCAATTACAGGTTATCTATTAGGGCACTAGACCACGCGGACGGTCACTCATGATATAGACCATAGAAATGTAAAAAACACATCTATCACAATAGATCTATGATAATGATAGAGACAGACAAAATTAGATCCATAGTGGGCTATCCCTGGTATGAGTGCACAAAAAACACCAGAAATCGGAGTAATCGTGAGGCGAATCACATCAGCCCCTAAACAGGAAACTACATGAGGACAAGAGTGCTAGGAAGAAGAAGAATACGATTAGGTCCTTACAATACAATACAAACCTTTAGATAAATAGGGTTTTCTAGCATTTTTAATTAAAACTCTTTTTTATTTCATGACTTTTGTGTCAATGTAATAATTTTTATTCATATAAATAAAAATATAATTTCGTGACTGTCGAAAGTAGCTGAATTTACATATAAAAATTAAAACTTCTAAAATAAAGAGGATGTAGGGCTTCTTTTTAAACATTTGGTGATTTATTTCATTAATTACCTATGCTTAATTTTACCTGTTAGGTCATTTACATAAAATTCTGAGCATACTTTTTTATGTTTGTTATTAGTTTCCAAGAGTCTAAACACTGCCATAAGGTTTTTGAATAAAATTACCACACATAATTAGATCGCATAAATAATTGGGTGTGCCATATTGACCGCTTTCACCCTTGTTTTATCTCTGTTCAATCTAGGTTTTAGACTTTTTAGCAGTTGTGATAATTATTTGTTGTTATCTTCAAAGTTTTACTGATGCTTATAAAAAAGGCATATATTAACACAAATTATTTAATAAACGTCTTTTTTGTAACGAATCGGCATTTATAATATCTATCTGTGTAGACTTTTCCCAACTATGTGGGGTTGGCTTTAAGTCTAACCATAAAATAAATAGTAGTACTTAGGTCTAACTGGCTGCAGCAAATACAAGTATTTTACTAATCTCCATACTTACAAATTAATTAAACCGAATGTAATTCTAATAACTTACGTAAGCATTGCTAAGTCCACAGTTACCTTTAAACATGAATCCATTAAATTTTTCTTATTTCGTGTTTAAATATGTATTTAATAATAATAAAAAATCTTAATATTAATAAAAACCCAATCTTTAAAATAACACCCAATAAAATATCCATTAAAACAATACTCCACACAAAATAACGACGCTATAAGAGCATAAACAGCATACCTATTAAACCGTCTGTCTGTCTATTCGTACTTTATGTCCATTCATCACGAACGAACCGTCACTTCCTACACACGAAAGCACTCAGAAACATAACAATCATCGCTTAGAAACATCGCCATATGCGCAAGACAACTGCATACGCCCACCGGTCAAATTTGATTTACGCGTGAATTACATGTCATAACCTGTATGCTCATTTTACCCCGACCTCCCCTTTAAATCGTGCCACAGAGTAAAAATAACACGGCAAAAAAACTGTTAAACTGGATTTTGAAAATAATTTTCGTGGTTATTTTTTTAGACGGTGACGTTGGAAGGGGAGGTGAGGGCAAAATATGTAACACGTAGGCGTCATAAAAAAACTCCCTTTTTCCAGTCAAGTGCACCTTTGTTCGTATCGATAATGCATTAATTTGAATATTCGCGGTGTCATATGTCAAATGGTTTGTAATTTTCTGTTTGTTCTTTTTTTTATTATTTGATTTTCCACGGAAGTGTAATAAAGGTGTGCGTTTGTCACGATTGATTACTTTGTTAAATTATGTAAGTAGGCGAGGAACAAATGTGGTATTATGATAATGGGTTTTGCACCTGTAATCTTCAGTTAAATTCACTAGCTTTATGCGGGTTAAAATTAAATTATTCACTGACTAGTAGAATAGTGAGAAAACGAAGTGTTATTATACAGATTAATGGAAAAACGAGAAAGAAAGAAAATTTGTTTATTCTGCACAAACTAGACGTGTGCGTCTTGAGCCTCGCAGCTCGCTAGGTGATGCTAACATCACATGGGGAAATTTAGGAACAGTCCCATGTGTTGGTGGCGTGGTGGCGTTATTTAATAAGATCACAATCAAATACCTACCTAATTAATGCAAGAGCGTTGAATAAATAGAAAAATAAATAGTAAGCCCACATAAAAACATATTTTCACTAAATTCTATTCACAACGAATGATGTCTTTCTGAAATTATTTGTATAACTCCAGTATATAATTCACCGTCTCTATCTCATTTACAATCATCATCAGCCTATAATGTTCCCACTGCTGGGACACAGGCCTCCTCTCTGTGAGAGGGAGTGGGCCGTAATCCACCACGCGGGCCCAGTGCGGGTTGGTAGATGTCACATGTCTTTGAATTTTTGGTTCTAGGACATGCCGGTTTCCTCACGATGTTTTCCTTCACCGTTTTGAGAGCAGTGGTGATGAAATAATTTACACAAAGTAAAGCGCCTGTCTGGGTTCGAACCTACGACCTACAACTCGTAAGTCGCGGTCGTTACCACTGGGCCACCACTGCTCACATTTACAATACACCCTTCGTATTAACCATAGCATAACTCAACGTCACTAAACAGGTGAGTTCATTAGAGATTACTTACGGTAATTTGCAGTACGCCGTACAACGCCATCTGTTGACTGTGTCGATTACAATCAGACTACGCTCAGCCAATCATATTGTACAAGTGACGTGAGGAATAATTATAGAATTAAGAGGATTATTTTTGGTAAAAGGGTTGGTTTTATTTTTGTATTACATTGTTTGGGATTTGTAATAGATAGATTTGTGGGGATTATTCTGCGTCATATTTTACTTTATTTATTTTATTCAAACCTAATAAAAAAAACAAAAACTAAACAAACCGCAACAACCAACCAACCAATCAAATCAAATTAATTTTCAATTCTTAATTCTTTTTTTTTCTCTCCACTTGCAAAAGCAGATTTTTAAAGGAAAAGAAAACAAAAGCGCATTCTTTCTTTTCTATTCTTTATTATAATATGTTTCATTTGTTTTCAACATAAATACTAATGACCTACTAGTGTATACTTGATTTGAAGAAGCATCATTAAACATTTTTAGAAACAGTTTCCAGTTCTCAAAACCGCATAAGTGGTACGCTTACTCATAAAAATTTCGCTGAAATCATTAACTTGGACATCACCTTTCTTCCCGCTACTGCAAACAGGTTTTATACACAGTATACATAAAATCATTATAACATAAGGCTCTTTTCCTCGAAGGGTTAGGCAGAGAGGTCTAGGTTAGTCTGCCTACATAATAACATTCACATTTCCATAATATTACACTTACATTTTGCCATGTAATAGGGGTGAGCATATTGTCATCAACCGGGCACAAATCTGGGAAACTCCCGATGGAAAAACTTAATAACACTTTACCCGACCTGGAAATCGAACCTAGGACCTATGAGCTCAGCAGTAGCCATTGCGGTTGCAATACATTTTTTTCTTTCCTAATCCGATCAGTTCTAAAATCTGAACATTATTTATTTAATATCATAACAAAAATCAAACGCTAATCACTTAAGCCTAAAAAATACACATGTGCTCTATTTAACGGATCACTTAACCCGCACTCACCCTAAGATGCGGATTTGAAAATCGAAACTAAAAATCCGCATGCCATATTTAAATCTGCAAATAGTGTTTGTAAACTCGACCCCATATTTCACCCCTCGATGAGCGGGGTGAGTTGAAATGTTTGAACTTTAAAAGTGAATCTATTGTAAGTGGTGAGTTAGAGATATGTGTGAGTTACACTGAGAGGGTTTTTTATACTTTGTAGCGTATTTTTTGCATTGACAGCAAAAATTGCAACATTTTCTTTAAGAAAATAAACTACTTAAATTAATTTTTTCACATTTCAATCTTTTCTCATTTAATAACACATGGTAAGTCATCAGCATCATTTATTCTTTAAAAATCTTATCGTGAAAACTTAATTGTTCTAATATTAGGCATTTTGAGAATTATTGATTTATAGAATTAGCCATTTCGAAAATTAGTCCATTAAAGACTCAGTTGCCATTTTGAGAAGTGGGCATTCTGCGCCTAAATCCTTCTTTCTAACATCATAATATTTTGGTCGAATTAAACAAAATTTAAATGTCAAAAAGCCTTTTCTCCCTTTTTTTTTTCTTTTTCAGAAGTCTTCCAACGTTATGTCATATCATGCACTCAGTGTACCTCAACCACTCTTACCAACTTAATACCGATAGATAGCTACCAAATGTTAGGCGATATAGATGACGTCACCATGACAGTACAGATCTATGCGAGGGGGATGAGCACAAGTGACAGTCATCATACCGTTACATCGAGATTATTTAGGATGGATGGCGGAAAGTCATGGATGGGAGTAAATGATGGAAGGTTAGTGAGAAAAATATTGCTTTATGTTGATTTGGAAGATCAAAACTTCTGTGGAAATCAAGATTTTGTATTTTATTATTTATTTGATGTATTTATTTAGGATCTCCAACAAAAGATATAGACATGACACATATCTATGCAACATAATTATTTGAAGTAAATATTTGAGCATTATTGTCGGAAGTTCAATGATAAAATAAATGATTTTATTTCTGTAAGTAGTTTGTACAAACACTTTTACACGTCAATCATATTTTTTAAAAAAGCTAGATGTTGTCGGCTAGTTAGTTCAGTTTATATGATTTTAAATGAATTTTGACTGCAGTTTTCCGCGAAAATGTAGGTATTATGCGATCTTAAACTACATTTTTTGGACTAAAAGTTGTAAGTAGTGATTTTTTTTTGTTTTTTTATTAGCTAGCCAATCATAGCATTTTACACTTCTATTAGAAACTACGGGTCGACCCCAAAAAATAAAAAAAAACATCAAATTATTTTATTATTTTACTTTATCGTGTTTAGCTAACGGTACCCATCACGTCTGCAGTTCCCCTAGCTAATTGAATTTGAACCTGTAGTTACATTTTATCTACGAGCCTCTTCCAAATATCAAAATAAATCAAATCTCGTCCATTTTTCCGTAGCAATAATTTCCTTTCTCATTCGATTATGCCATTATAGCATTAGCGTATTGCCAGTCAGCGTGCGAACCATTTTTCTTCCTGTACTTAAGGAACCCCAAAAATTCACTTTGGTGGAATTAGTCTTCATAATCCTGAAGCTAATTCATCACCGTTAGCCGAATGAGTAGGGAGTGATGAAGCGAAATAAATATTATACAGGGTGAAATTAAATTCATGGGCATCCTTTTAAGGGGTCATTGTAATCATCATAATGAACAACTTTTACTATAGGATTAAACCTAAAATCGCGAAAAAAAATCAGCTGTTCCTTGCATTTATGAAAATGACATAACTCATCAAAATGTAGGGAAGAGCTGCTTTTTTTTCGCGATTTCAGGTTTGGTCCCATAGTAAAAGTTGTTCATAATGATGATTACAATGACCCCTTAAAAGGATGCCCATGAATTCAATTTCACCCTGTATAGTTGAGAATGTTTCGATATTATCTATTCTTGTGCCATCATCGTGCCTTTGCATAGTGTAGCTGTCTCACTTTACCCAAAAAACTAAAAAAAAAAAACTAGAATCCCACAGAGAACGGATTTCTTTTTGGTCGAAAAAATGTGTCCTTCACCATACAGACAGTCTTACCAAGGGGTATCGTTTTACCCAGTAACTGGGTTTCGGAGATCAGATAGCAGTCGCTCCATGTAAAAAAATACTGGTATTCAGCTGCCTCCGGTTAGACTGGAAGGCAACCCTAACATAGTTGGGATTTGGACATCATTTTGCCGATCGTCTTTTGGCTAAAATTAGCTGTTGTTGTTTAGACGCTATTATACATATAGTCATGGCCACGCTCTTGCAACTAATTGGCACGGACAGCCGTACGTCATACTAGAACTACAGAATAAATAGTAGGTACAAGTCAGAACTACGAAAACCGCCTTTACTGCTACGCAATAAAGGCGCTGTCACTGTCAAATAGTTACTTTGGACTTGCGGTCGAATACCTTTTAAATAATAAATACTAGCTGCGCCCGCGATTCCATTCGCGTGCATGTAGGAAAATAATTGGATTTAATGTTTTTTTAGGGTTCCGTACCTCAAACAGAAAAATGGAACCATTATAAGATCACTTCGTTTTCCGTCTGTCAAGACCCTTTTTCTCAGTAACGCGTGGAGTTATCAAGTTGAAATTAATATCAAATACTCAAGGCTGCAATCCCTTGAAGCAGTGAAAAATTTAAACTTCTAAATCAATGCAATCAAAAGATACGGGCGTTCATGCCGCATATTTTGACACTCGAAAGCACCGTTGACCTAGAATTACGAAATTTGGTAAAAAGCAATGTCATGTAGCACGAGTAAAGGAAAAATCCGAAAACCGTAAATTTGTAGTTACATTCCTACAAGTACGGAACCCTCGGTGCTCGAGTCCAACTCGCACTTGACCGTTTTTATTTATTTGCGCTGAACCTTAACTATTCTTCTAAAATAAAATACAAGTAGCCTAAGTTACTCCCTAATAAGATCAAAATCGATCCAGCCGTTTTGGAGATTACCCGGAACAAACAGACAGACAAAATATACCGAATATACTTTCATAATTTATGCATTAAGTAAATTTTGATATTTCAAACAGACATTTCAATTTTATTTATCTGTATAGTTCAAAAACAGGAAAGTTCAAACAAGTTTTGACTAAAGTGCAATAATAATACTGAATTAATTCGTTTTGGAGAGTTTGGATGAAACTTAAACAATATTGTTCCATCGACAGCTTTGGAGACAACACCAATAAGGACATTGCAGTGCTTAGTGAGAAAGTGTTCACAAAAACTGTTACCATCATTTCAAAGTGTATTCAAAACTGTGTCAGTGAGATTCAACATGGCGGACGAAGAAACTATTTTTTTAATTTTTGATAATATTTTTGATATTTTAGTATACATTACGATTGCGCTGGAAATAGCTACGTTGATATACGGAGTGACGTCATGGTATTTTATAAAAAAATTTCGCAACTACAGAAATTACGTGTACCTTAACGCAAATTTAGCAAACCTTCTATATGTTATCTTTGTATTGGATTATAGTGTGTATTCCATGACAGTTGAAGCTCTGATTAATGTGACAAAAAGTGTTGCCAAGGGCTATATGATTTTTATCGTTTTTAGTCTTTTCTTATTTTCGGCAAAGAATCTCTGGCTTTTAATTATATGTCATATGTTCTATAGCGACATTGTGAAAGTGTTTAAAGGGCATGTCGAAAGGAAATATTTAAAAAGCAGCCTGTTTGCTTGGGGTGTGCCTTTAATAACAACCGGTTTTTTTAGTATTGCTTTCTTTTTATTAATATTTAAATTCAAGACGGTAATCTGGAAACGTATATCATTTTGTATTTCCAATCTACCCTTGTTACTCAACTGGTTACTTTATATTGTAATTGTATATAAACTTTTTCGTGCCTCCGGCGCGAGCGCACCTACTGCTATTAACAAATGGCGTCGATTTTACATCGCCACGTTGATATTCGTAGTGGGCGACATCGGAATCTTGACTTTCTTAATTGTTGATGTGTGGGCGAACAGATTACATAGAATATATTATATTTTCGAATTAGTAAATCCAACGCTATTGTCAGTTTTTTTGGTTGTTGTCAAAAGCAATCGAGACCTGTGGTACGGGTTTTACGTTAGCATAAAAGAAAGGTTATTAGCAACACCGAGGCATAATGATATCAACATGCCTGAGAGAGTTTCTCGAGAGTCTGCTGACAGCCGGCCGGTGGTGCCAGCAGTGATTGATACACAGGTTTAATTGACAACATTTCAAAAAGACAATAGGCAAAATAATGTAATTTAATAGGGTAACTATTCTTCTATACAGGGTGTTACAGAAAGGGTATATCAATACAAACGGGTTGAAGAGTGTATCTGGACTAGAATCTCTGTACAAAATTTCAGCTCAAAAGCATTAACTTTGAAAATGCTTAATATTTTTTTATTTCGACATCACGGCGCTGCACTGGCGTGCGGCGGCGTGATGTGCGTGTACTAGGCGCACAGACACACTACAGATAATGGATAATGACCCTTGGAGTGCGGTGACACGTTTGTTATGATTTCAATTTAATAAACTATCGAAATAAAAAAATATTAAGCATTTTTAAAGTTACTGCTTTTGAGCTGAAATTTTGTACAGAGATTCTAGACTAGATACACTCTTCAACCCGTTTGTATTGATATACCCTTTCTGTAACACCCTGTATACGTAATATATAAATATGGATACATATGTGCAGGAAGAGTTAGATAGTAAGAGCTGTAATTATATTTGTCTTTGTCTAAATATACTGGATCAAGTTAAATTATCTAGCGGAACTGTGCAAACGTGATGGGTATGGATACCAAAACACTAAAAAAAAGACGGGTTGCACTCCGGGAGTGCCGGCAGAAGTGAAAACATGAATATTAACGTTGTGCATTTTTGATATTTTTAATTAATAGATGCACTTTGTTCAATTTCCATATTTTAAACACTTTATATACACGAATTTTACGAAAACACAGCAGTATGGCCACTACACAGACGGTCGAGCCATCAGCTGTCACCATCTATGGATGCGCGTGTCACGCTGTAACATAAACACACACGAACATTCGCGCAAGCGCTCTGCACCTAAACGAAACAGCAGGCATACATTTTCGCCGCGCCGTAGAAAGAGAGGGGGATACTTCCTCTCCTACGCCGCGCCGGCTGTCTACTCTCCATCCGTCTTACGAGTTTTCGATCAGGTCACGTGTCCTGACGCGACGTCCTGACGCAAGTTTAACATTTTTTACCCGAATCAAAAAAGTGTACGACGCCTTTAAAGAAATTTTCACTTCAAAAAAACAAAAAGAGATGATGATGTTTTATTTTTTGGGATCAACAATCGCTGGATGTTTTGATACTTAAAGTATAAGTTGAGAAAATCTGTTTTCTTTACTTTTGTTGTGATATCGATACGCATCACGTATGTGAAGTTTACGCAATGAAAAGCTGGTTTTTATACTGATATTTGAAATGACTACACTAACTGCGGTCGGTGATCCCACAAAAAATTCATCAAAGTAATTTCATTTTTTGTTTTATCGTGTTCAATATGACGATACCCATCACGTCCGCGGTGTTTCGCTAGCTTATTTAATTTGGCCTTGTATAATAATTAGTTTAATAGCATAATGAATATACGCGTGTAGGTACAGACGCCAGCACATCAAGCTACCCGAAACTGTCAAATTTTCCCAATCAACTTTGAACCTTAATGTTTTAGCGATAAAGTTGAAAATCTATTAAAGAAATTTGACAGATTGTAGTAGCTTGATCTGCTGGCTTCTGTACATATATGAATCAGAAACGTTATGTTTTTTTTTCTAATAATGTAAATATGTAAAAAAAAATGTAAAAATGTTATATTTGTTCTAGGATAAGTGTAAGTAATTTAGCGTTCGTAGATTTTTTCATTTAATTTAAAATCAAATTTAATTTTGTGACTTGATTGCAATTTTACTAATTTAGACCTACTTTTTTGATATTTGCACGCCCACAGCGGCAAAACATATACTCTACTCTTTACTCTACATACATGTATTTAGGCAAAACATATTCATCTCTACATAGATGTACCAACATTTAATTTACAAATATTTGTTCCCATAAGTTTTGCAAATAAAAACTTTGAGTTTGCCGAGCCCAAACGCAACGGGGATATCTCGTTGATTTGAAGAGCTCCATCGTACAATGTTCTTCCATTGTCACCGAAGTTCCATAGGCTTGCCAAGTTTCAGCGTAATCAGATCAGGAAGTGCTTGACAATTGGATTACTAACAGGAAACCCATACAAATGAAGAGAGTATCTAAAAAGTAAAAATGCGAAACCTATACCGCCACATACGAACTCTTCGGGCTATAACACCTTCAAAGTCGCAACACAGACAATACTATAAATATGGCTCCATTTATTTTTTGGCAGCACTGCTTTTTTAACTGACTTCAAAAAAGGAGGTTCTGTATTTATCTGTCAGCAATCCCTGTCCTACCAAAATCTATTGTAAAAACTTTATCAGATTAGTGAATGATTACATAGTAGCGCCTTATGGTCGGCGTTGAGCAACGAAAGCAACTTTAGGGGACGAGCCCGTCTCCCCGAAATTGGTGACAGCGGTGGGTCCAATAGGCACACCCAACGATTCCGTCCCAGATTCGGACCAGATCCAGCCTCACAGCCCTAGGGTACCAACACCTTCACACAGGCAACTACTAGACAAGAAAAAAACCAACAGAAAGGCGTTGGCCTGAACGAGATTGGAGCTCGCCGCCGCCAGGCTAGCGCTCTTGGAAGCTGAATCAGCAGACGAAGAATTATTGGCGGGAAGCTCAACTGCGACATCGAAACATCAAGCGGACGCCGCGGACACGCTCGGAGAACACTGCGGTCACATCTGCCCGCAGTCGCAACCCGTGTCGCCTCATGATAAGCCGCTAACCCCGCCGCGACGCGACGACACACTGACGACGATGCCTCATAACGCGCCGATGTGCGCCGGGCCTCGCGCGAACTTGCTGAATGGCCTGACTCAGGCATAGTTAGAGCTAGCGCGGAGTAACACCATTGCCAGCAGGTATGGATTTGATTTACCTATCTTTAGTGGCCACTCGGGTGAATGGCTGCATTTTAAAGCAGCATTTCATAAGTCTGCGTCGACTCACTCAGAGGCAGGAAATTTGGCCCGCTTCAGAAAATCCTTGAGAGGGCCCGCGATGGAGGCAGTCAAATACCACCATTACAAAAATTAAAATATTATCTTTATATATCTTTTATTGTCATTAAAATATGTATGTTTAGGTTAAAGTATTTATGTATGGGTCTGCGTCGCCTGAAATAAATAAATATTACTGGCCTCCTGGCCATTCAAACTATGCAAAAGTTAGAATGTCGGTTTGGACGACCAAACTCACTAATAACTTTACCTAAAGTATCACATAACCCTACAGATATAAATGTGTTTGCATCGAAAGTCACGAGTGCCATTGCCGCGGTGCAAGCTCTGGAAAGAACTGATTTTTTACCCTAATTGCGTAACACACTATCAATCGGAATCGGAATCATTTTGAAGCAAATTGCTAATCCATTGCTTCATATGTTCGAAAAATTTGTCTGCTCAACACGTAAATAACGCAATTAATGTTGTTGAACTGTCAAAATGAAACCGATTCCGACTGATAATGTGTTACGCAATTACCCCGCGGAAATGATTTCCATAATTTCAGAAAATTCATCAGACGCTTAGCAGCCGATGGTACGATTATGAGACACGGTTGACGCAGAGCCCGGCCTTAGTAGTGACGATTTCTCGACAAGAGAGGTCGATCTTAGTGCGCATCACGCCTCGGCAGAGGAGGAATATAAACAAGAACGTCCACAAAGACCGGCTCACAAGACATTTAAAATGGTCGAGACCGAAAAAACAGCCTGTGATATGTAACGACAATTGCAGCAGCGTGGCTGTCTGTACAAACTTTAGAAAAATGTCAATAACTGATAGATAAGAAACAGCACTTAAAAATAAATTATGTTTCAGGTGCCTAAAACGACGGACTTGGAATCAAAAATGCAAAAGTAAGCTGTGTGAAGTGCAGGACTGCGAGCATTATCATCACGGGCAACACAGTGACAGCTTAGTAGACGCGGGATGCCCGCCGCACACGACTCAGAAGAGCGTCCTTATGTCACGGAGACCGAAAACGTAAGTAGTACACAATCGGGACTAAACTGAAAAGTAGACTCATTTGCTTTTTTGGATGATGGATCGACAATAACACTGCTTACTACTGACGTCACGCAGCGGAAAGGCGCAGAAGGTCCAAATGAGCTATTTTACATCGAGGCCGTAGCGGGCACGCGCATTGACTGTTCGCTTGTATTACAGGCTGCCGTCCTCGGCGAGCGATTGGCACGCTGCGTGGAAGACGAGCACGATACTCAGGCCGAACGCCGAGTTTTCTGGTCCGACTCGCGCGCCGTGCTAGCGTGGCTGCGCGCCGGCGCGTACTCTTTCAAGCAGTTCGTCGCGCGCAAAGAGTAGCAGAACTAAATGAACCCACCGAGCGAAGCAAATGGCGATTGGTCCCCACTGCTAACAATGTCGCTGGCGACTCGACGATACATCGACTTACGTCACTGTGACCCACCGCTGGTACATCGGCCCTTCCTTCCTGTACGACGGTGAAAACGCCTGGCCGTAAGAGACAGACGCGCCACCTACTACCGCTGCTCACGAGCGGTCGACCATAAGGACCAGACCACCTGAAGACCATAGGAGAAAATTGCCTCCTCGCTATCAACAGATGCCGCTAGACTCGCGTCGAGGCGCACAATGGCGCACCACGGATGTCCTGAAGTCATTTGGAATGACAACGGTACTAATTTCCACGGGGCGGACGCTGGTCTGGGCAAGGGCGCCCTAGAGTCGGTACAACACGAAGCAGAGGTGCGTCACACTGGCCGACTGGCTTTTCATTCCACCAGGAGCACCGTTCATGGACGGAGCGTGGGAGAGGCTGGTACACTTGGTAAAGACCGCGTGGAATGCCACACTCCTCGATAGACATCCGAATGAAGATGTGCTACATATACACATCTGGCAGAGGTAGAACACACGGTTAGTTCACGACCTTTCAAACTCAAAGCATAGAATACTCAAAACTTGAATAGTTATTAATATTACTTACTGTATAAAACTTGTATAGTTATTTCAAACAACTATACTTACAAGGTTTGAGCATAGAGTACTCAAAACTTGAATAGTTATAACTATTACTTACTGTACCTATTCTTAAAACTTGTATATTTATTTCAAATAAATAAACAAGGTTTGAACACAGAGTACTCAAAACTTGTATAGTTATTACTCTATTCCTAAAACTTGTATAGTTATTTCAAACAACTATACTTACAAGGTTTGAGCATAGAGTACTCAAAACTTGAATAGTTATTATTATACAAATGCTACAAATTTTAAATTACATGTTTTTATAAAATAATGACAATATTTATTATAACAACAAAGTAGTCAAATAAAATCCCTCTTCCTCTCTCCTACTTTTGCTGTGCCCGACAGGGTCCACAATGATCATTTCTGTAAGACCTACCACCTAAGTTCACATGTGGAAGCAATACATATAATTATTGAGTATTGAGACAGCTTGGGTATGAAACACGTTACCGCTCGGCTAGTCCCAAAAGACCTGAATTTTCTCCAAAAACTCAATCGCATAAGAGTCGCTGAAGACATGCTAGAACGAGTCAATTCCGACCCAACATTCATGAAACGCATTGTTACTGGATTCAGTAATATTTACGGTGTATATAATAAAGAATCTTTTATTCTGTTATTAATTTGCGGATTAATGGTCAAATTGACCTCAAATGTCAGTTGATTCAATCTGCATAACCGGTACTATCCTACCTGCTCCGTCGCCATGGGTAGTTACGTGTTATTTTAACATCTATCAATAGTTTTGCAAATCAATACATTATCAAGCCAGTCTAAGCTTGCAGGGTCAAATTAAATTACCTAGTGAAACTCTGCAGACGTGATGGATATCGATATCTAAACACAATAAAATAAAACTTTTTTTACAAAAAAAAAAAAAACAACTGACTTCCAAAAAAAAACAATACAAAGAAAAAATTAACTTTAATTTCGGAAGTCGGTGTCGTTGGTTCCGCATTGTCGTTTTTGACACCGACTTCCGAAATTAAAGTTATTTTTCGTAAACTTCACAGCAAACACACACTTCACAACAAAAAGCTGATTTTGAATGTACTTACGTTTTTTTTTTATTTGAGTTGGACTTGCTCTTGACTCTAGTCTAGGTCAAAGGTGACAGAGACAATGTCGACGTATACCTATTATATATTTTCGGCCGTGTATTGTTCCGAAAGGAGTAGGTACGATATTCGGCCTGCGGGGTAATTACGTAACACACTATCTGTGGCAGTGGCTTTCATTCTGACAGTCTAACAACATTCATTGCGTTATTTACGTTGTTGAGCAGACAAATTTTTCGAACATTTGAAGCAATGTATTAGCAATATCATTAGGGTCCTGGTTTGCATTTCCGACCAAAAGCCGAAAACAAAAACGGATAAACTGTTTTTTGTTTGCCGAACATTTTTATGGATTTTTTCTTTTTCACATTATAAGCGGTTACCGACAAAGTAATACCGAAATAATATCTCATTCAATACTATCGGTGTCCACAAACAATCCTCACAGGCGCAATAAGGCACAAGATTGACATGTTTTCATCCACACCAATTTAAAAGGACGGAAACACCAATACACTGTAAAATTCACAACATTTAGCAACACATAACCGTTCTTTTTAATATTTATGATCAAACAAAAAAGACCACCCATAACCATTTAAAAAAAAGAAAGTCCACCCTCAATTAGCCACGGAGTTTTAGACCACACAACTCGTAATTGGTCTTTTAGACCGGACAAAGAAATTTACGCAAAAATCGGTGCGTGTCACATTGGCCGATAAAGTTATAAAATATAAAGGCTTTGAGGCACAATGGGGGTTGTAAATTTCAATATTGAGTGTGACTGGACGTTAGTCTACAATGTTGCGGGAACGGTCCTTAATGGTGCCAAAGGGAGATGGTTTTATTTACTTTATTGTGGCGTGTGATTGAGATATTGATCACTTTTTGAGAATGATGAGCTTCGTTTAAATGTAAATCCATACTAATATTCCGGTGCGGGATTGTCCGAAAGGTCCGGGATTGTCCGAAAGGTGAGGGATTGTCCGAAAGGTGCGGGATTGTCCGAAAGGGTTACCGCTGCCCAGGAACATAAAGGGCTAAGGAAGGAACACGGATGGGTTTTAGTCAGTAAGAGTCTGACACTCCCTTCCGCTCCACCCAGAACGGGAGGGGTCATTTGATGATTTCCCATCCATAAAAATAAAAAAAATACTGATACCTATTCTAAATTCGAAAGTAACTCTGTCTGTCTGTATGTTACCTTTTCACGCCTAAACCACAGAACCGATTTAGATGAAATTTGGTATAGAGATAGTTTGAGTCCCGGGAAAGGACATAGGATAGTTTTTATCCCGATATTCCCACGGGATTCAAACTTATACGGCTGAAACCGCGGGGCGCAGCTAGTAAAGAAATAAATCTAAGCTCATCCCTTGATAGTTCGTAGTTGGTAGATACTGTACTTAGAGTCATTTAAACTTTAGTAAAATTAAGAATATGTTTTTCCCGTATGTTTTGCTACAGGTGCGAGACTTGTTTTTCCTTTAATTATTAATCATTAGGATTTAAATCATTATTATTAGGTATTTTAACAGCTTTTTGCATCTTGAAAAATGAAAATTGGAGGATTTTGGATTTTAAGTGTCTAAACACATTATGCCAAAGGTACGCGACCGAAGTTCGGCATGATTACGCCTGCAATGCTATTTGAATTACTGACGACACATTATGCCAAAATTACGTTGCGTTATAGCGTACAGCCGAATTTCGGTCGGGCGTAATTTCAGCGGCAATTTGGCGGCAACGTATTCTGTAGAGCACACATTATACGCGACGGAAGTTCGGTTAGATTGCCAAAGAAGATCCGGGGCGGGGAGCAGCGGGAGGCAGGCATGCCCGCGCCCCGCGTGTCCGCCCGTTGTACACACAGAGTTATGCAACTGAATTTCTGTCGCGTAAGTTCAGCACTTACGGTGTGTCATATCAGCCGAATAAGTCGGAACGTAAAATCAGCCGCGGAATTTCGGCGGCATACCTTCGGCATAGTGTGTTTGGACACTAAGGATTGATCGATCGACCTGTGCGGCTGTTATTATTTAGCCACGAGCCCCTCTATTAAAATAAATACTGTTAACCATAAACAACATAGTACCTTTGTAGCGGGTCCCGAGTCCACTCGGCACGTGCGCTTTCGGTCCGAGATTTCAAATTAACGCAATAAAATTAAACCTAACGTACGACTTCGTAAATTTTGTGTGACGACATTTGCGTATAGTGTTGTCGTTAGTGCTAATGGAAAACACATAAAGTTTGTTATTATGTAAGTATTAAGTTAGCAAATCTCGGTATGAATACCGTTAACTAAGTAAGTTTGAAGACGTTAAAAATGTTTTATCGAGTTACAGTTATTATGTATCAAATTATCTATTTACTAGCTGCGCCCCGCGGTTTCACACGCATAAGTTTCGATCCCGTGGGAATATCGGGATAAAAAGTAGCCTATATGGTAATAATAATAAATATGCATTTAGTATTGAACTAAATGTAGAACGCCACCTGTAGGCTATGGGATAAATACACCCAAATAGGCTCGGATGGAACAGTCGATATTAGTGCAGGATATCAACTCAGGGTGGCGGCTGATGAACATTCGGCACGTCAAAGGCGGCGCCCACGGACCCAGTCAGGCGGTCCACTGTACACCCACCAACTCGCACTAGACAAGCGCTGTGGGTTAATTTGTCTAAACCCCTACTCTCTCATGAGTGAGTAGGGAGGCCTTTGCCCTGCAGTGGGACGTCACAGGCTAATAATAAATATGGTAATCCAGGGTGTCAACTACCACCGTACAAAATTTTATCAAAATTGGTCCAGCCGTTTGTGCGTGAAGAAGCAACAAACCTTTTATTTTATTTATTTGGGACAAGTAAATAAAATAAAATGTTACACATAATTATGTAAACATATAAACACACACACTCACAAACTTTCGCCATTATAACATGAGTGTGATTATATGTCCGAAAATTGCATGTGTCACTTTGATAAACCGGTGGAAATCGACACGTGTTCATATCGTCAAAATTAGCATAATATTGATAATATGCTAATTTGGGCTATTTAGTGCCACAAAAATCTCAAACATATGGACAGTCGCACGACAATTGAATTGTAATGTGAATGATTTTGTGTCCGTATTATGAGACTCATTCCTATCAACCAGTCTTACCAACAAGGCGTATGGTGTTACCCAGTAACTGGTTTGTGGTATTGAGGAGGTCAGATAGTCAGTCGCCCCATGTAAATTACTGATATTCAGCTGCATCCGGTTGGACTGGAAGCCGACCCCAATATTGGGAAGAGGTTAAGCAGATGATAATGAGAATTATTTCCATAATTAAAAAAAAAACTTTTAATTAAAAATAGTTTAATATTTTACCAAATAAAGAATCCAGAATGTTAATGTTTTCCCAATACGTTTGTTTGAATAAGGCAATTAAGAATTTGGAATTAGCTATTGGTATTTTTTTTCAGCAATCAATGAGCCTGAAAATAAAAAAAATCATAATTTAAAATCTAACTCAGAGTCCCACTAAATTAATCGCCCAATTAGAACGCCATCGCCACCCAAACAATACGAAATGTATTCAAATTTTATTCACCTTAAAATGTATCAGTAACATCGATCTGCGCATGCACACAAATGTTCCATGCACTTAATAGGGTAACCATTCGTTTGAAAAGTCCTGCTAAAACCCTATATTTACTACCCCATATTTATTAAAAAAAACTGTTCCGCAGTTTTAATTTTAATTTAGCTACTTATAGTCTTAAAAGATGGCCAGTGGCCAAGCCAAGACTGAATGTGGAAGGCAGAGAACCAGGGGTTGTGGCACAATTCGAGAGGCTTATAAAATGTCTAGCAGTGGACTGCTATAATTATATATACAAACTCAGACCAAATAAAAATATTTAAAACATAGCGCTGCAAACAATACAGTGAAGCATGCCAAAACTACACCTCCGCTCTGTGCATACACGCTCACACGCACACATTTACAATCATTTACAATCAAACTACATCTCACTAAGTGCACACTTGTTTACGAAACCGGCCTCACTTTACTGTTGAAAGCCTTCTGTCTTGGTTTTTTATATACGAGTATCATAATGGTGTGGTCATATTTAAGAGTTTACCACAGTCCCTCAAACTGAAGAACTTTCTCAAAGGGTCCAACATCGTAATCGCTAAAAAGTCAGCCACCCCATACATTTGAATTGAGTAGGTATTGAAGTTTTGTATGGGACAGTTGCAATACCTTTAAATATGACCAGACAGGACACGCCGACCTCATCTAGTTTTTAAAATATGATTGAAGTGTTAAATTCAAAATCATTTGTCATCTGATACATGCTACAGAGGTGTCATAACCCTCTTAACAAACATTTTTTTTAACATAGGCGCCACGGACAGCCCCCTTTGCAGGGTCTGCCTTGACGCCGAGGAATCAGCCGCCCACGTCATCCTGGAATGTGAGGCTGTGGCTTCTTAACGTGAAGAAATCCTCGGAACAGTGAGGTCGCTCCGTGAAGCCTGCGAAGCTCCCAGGAAGCTTTTGTGCTTCTGGATGGAGCTAGGCTGGCTTTGTTAGCCAGAATCCCCACGCACAACGGACCAAATGGGAGCCTAAGTGCGGAAAAGGGAGCCCCATCATCATCATCAATCATCATCATGCTGTAAAGGTGTGGTAGATTTTATTTTCCTCTGTACACAAAGTTCGTATGGGTGGTAACCCTAAAGACACTTGATAAACGGCCATTATGGTCATGTTCTTAATGCCCCTCTTTTTATGCCCAATTTGTTATTTTATTACTCCCATAAAATCAGGTGTTACAGTTTACACCAGCTAATTAGAACCTGTTTTGTTTCCGTTATTTTTTATACAAATGTCAATAAGAAATTAAATATATTTGATTGCTTTAGAATGGTTTAAAATGGGAAATGGTCCATTTCCTGTTTGGTAAGGAGTTAACGACAGATGGTTTTTAATAAAAAATTGCTATCATCAACAACATAACATCTATCCCTACAAAATGGTTAAGCTGGATGGTGCTGATCCACGCGTCATGTTCGTGAACGGGCGCCGTCGGTTGAGACTGGTCATCTCTTAACTGCCAAGGCTTATTTTTAATCTTATATTTTGAATTGTTTCTTCATATGTGTTTTTTTTTATACTTTGTTCTCACATATAGAAGCAACAAGGATAATGTACCCAGGATTTTGTAATATCTTGATTTAAAAGAGTGTCCATAGAGTTTCTTGCGCGTTCTTCTCCATTGAGATCTACGTTTTGGAATGGGCAACTAGTTTCAACTTTCTGACTAACTGACCGACTATTTAATTTTGACAATTCAAAAGTACCTGTACATGGTTTAATTGACATAAATGCTTTGAGTTTGACTTTCTACCTACTTACCGACCTAGTTTTATTTCAGTCCAATCTTCTTAGTCTAAATTTAAATTTTAAATAGAATTCCGTTGATTCCGTATTTATGTTGAATATATCACTTCACTGGCTCACTACCACACCAAGCCCTATCGTACATAGCCCGCTTCACTTTGTCTATTTCCCGCCATTCCTCGTAACTGACAGATGACATAAGTGACAGCAGCTACCCCGCTTGTGTGAATGAGACAGTGTTTACATATCTATTTATTAGAATCACAGATTAAACGGTGACGGTCACCCCCAAACTAAGCATTTGACTGTAACTTCGGGGTCAAATGCATTGAATTACTTTGTATAATTTTTTCTGGTTAGCCGCACAGGTCGATCGATCAGGTTAAACTACGCTTGCCGTGATTGGTCTGTGGATGGGTGGATCTTTACATACCGAGACCCCTCAGTGCCTCGAAAAGCACGTTAAGCCGTTGGTATAGCCGTTAGCCGTATGTCATTCGTGATCTTTGACAGTCGTTACTGGTAATCAGAAGCCCGAAAGTCTGAGAACCAGTCTTACCAAGGGGTATGGTATTACCCAGTAACTGTGTTGTAGAGGTCAGATAGGCAGTTGCTCCATGTAAAATACTGGTATTCAGCTGCATCTGATTAGACTGGAAGCCGACCACAACTTACTTGGGAAAAGGCAGGCAGATGATTTCTAGTTGATATTAATCTTCCAGTAGGTAGGTAAGTACGTACTGGAAGTTTTTACTGTTTTTTTAGGTGAGGTGTTCCTACTTGGGTTTAGTTTTATCTTAATTTAAGTCATCATCATCATTTCAGCTGAAAGACGTCCACTGTTGGACATAGGCCTCCCCAAGCACCTCCACTTCGACCGGTTCTGTGCTTCTCGCATCCAACGAGTTCCTGCGGCCTTCACAAGGTCGTCGGTCCACCTTGTAGGAGGCCTTCCAACGCTACGTCTTCCGGTACGCGGTCGCCACTCCAGAACCTTTCGGCCCCATCGACCACCTGTTCTGCGAGCAATGTGCCCTGCCCACTGCCACTTAAGTTTGGCAATTCTTTGGGCTATGTCGGTTACCTTGGTTTTCCTGCGGATCTCCTCATTTCTGATTCGATCACGCAGGGAAACTAATAATTTTAAGTACCTAATTAAAGATAAAAGCAAACCCAAGTATGTAGTAGAAACTGCGATACATATATCTTCATCATCCTTTAAGTACAGGCGCCAGCAAATCAAGCTACCCGAAATTATCAAATTTTTCCAATCAACTTTGAACCTTATGCTTTAGCGATAAAGTTGAAAATCTATTGAAGAAATTTGACAGATTGTAGTAGCTTGATGTGCTGGCGTCTGTACCAAATATCCGAACACAAATCCTAATCAACAACCAACCACATGTTACCACATTAACATGAAAAGCGACCACAATTCATCAAAAATTACTTCTGAAACTTCCACCACACATTAGAATTGTAAACATTAGTTTGTTTGACAATGATCATTTGTTTACACGTTAACACATGCCTCTAGGAGACAGAAATAGTAACTGTGATTTGGTGAAATTACTTGATGAATGGTGAAATATTTTTGGTCTATTTTTGTGAAGCTATGTTTAATATTTTGAAATCGAAACCTCTTATGACAGAGTACACAAAAGAAAAAGTGATAAAAAAGAATAACACATTGGAAATACAGGGTGTCCGCTTTGAATAACGGTGACATTGATGTAACACGTTTACGGTTTCGCGTTTTATGAACTAATATAACGTTATTATTTATTTATTTAAAATTTTCTAAAATAGCATCTTGGAGCAACCTGTACTAAGTACTATTAGTTATTCTGTGCTTGTACGTAAAGAACTATAATAGCGCAGGGGTCATTTGCCGGGGTCACGGATCATAACATCGCATCAATGAAATTAAAACGAAAAAAAAAGAGCCTTGTGTCGGCTCAGCCGGTAGTTTTTAAATTACGAGTTTTTTTAATTGTTATAATTTTTATGAAAACTGTCCACTAGGGTAGGTACTTTCTTGTTTCATCCTTTTCAGTAGACGGGTTTTAGTTTTTATTAAACTTGTTTTTTATTTAATTGTTTTGGGGTTTATTTCAGTAATATTTATATTTTTGAAATGTGCTACATTTGATACCCAACACGGCAAGATAATTTTTTTTTTTAAGTCATGACTTTATTTCCGCTAAAGAGCGCCATATTCAATTTAATGTGACGCCACGTAGCCTATAACCAGCGGGTGGTTAAGACGCTTCTAATAATCCCTCATTAAAATTTGTCAAATTATGACAAGTAGTTTAGAAGTTATGAGGGAACAGATGAACATACATACATACATAACGGTCAAAATCATTACCCTCCTTTTTGCTTCGCCGTAGTTGGGTAAAAAAAACAACAAAAATCAGAATATGTGAATAATTTAACAACACTAGCCAGTGAAATGAAACTATTACAGTTTAATTTTCTAAAAAAAATCCCATTACTCAGCATGAATTTGACGACAAAATTACATACAAGGGTGCAAATGTGTATGACAAATTCAAAGTTAACTAACGCCACACCTGACATTTCTTAGAACCAGCCAGGGCCGTCTTTACCCGGGGGTGCAAGGGGTGCGTGGCACCCAGGTGCAGGGTCTTAAGGGCGCAAGCCAATCGCCTTATAGGTACTGTAGGGATTCTGACCTCCTTGCGAGACTGACCGGTAATATTTAAAGGCATATTCCATTCGAACGTTTAAGCAAGTGTCATATTGAGAGTCATAGGTTTGACGTATAAGAAATAAGATGGAAAAATTATATAAATATGATGAAAGACTCCTGATTCCTGACTAATATCATATAAAAGTTTAATGGGAGTTTAATTCAGTAAAATAGTTCCCCCCGTGGCGTAAACGTCACAGTACCTACACATACCATGCGTAATCAAACCTCGAAATTGAAATTAAATAAAAAAAACTATTTACAATAATAATTAAGTATGACTCAAGATAAATTGACTGGCTACAGTATGTAGGTACCTAATTTTATTGTAGTATATGTTTTTTTTTGTTAGCCTATAGGTACTGTTCCACTACTGCGCAAAGAGTAAGTATTAAGTAAATGAATAAACACGAAAATTGGGGCCCAAGCTGATTTTCGCACCCCGGCGCCCAATATGGCTAAGACGGCCCTGGAACCAGCCCAACGATGCAACGAGCGACATTCACAATTTTAAAAATGCAAAAGATTACATCAATATCGTTCGCAATTTACCTGTCACGGTGGCCAAAGGAAATTATTACCTATTACTCAGTAAAATAACAAAGGAATTTTAATTTCGAGTGAATCTCACGCGCCAACGATCAAGGAGGTCGGTGTGAGGATGACACACGACTTGATTGTAATGACTGGACTATACAGTTTGTTAAGTAGGTGGAGAACAGGGAAAGTTAAATTGGAAGGGCGTTTAGAGGTGAGAATGTTTGGTGATTATTTTATTAGTGTCTTTGTCCTTTATTTAATTGACTGCCTCTGGTATAGTAGTCGCAAGCGTTACTGCTGAGCAGGAGGTTTTGGGTTCGATTCCCGGATCGGACAAATTGTTATATACTTTATTGTACACTACAAAAAAAAACATAACGTAAAAAATACATCAGACACTACAAAATATACAATGGGCGGCATTATCGCTTTCTGCGATCTCTTCCAGGCAACCTAGTAATGTTTTCTTCCATAAAGAATTTCTTAGTCGCAGCCTTGAGTCTGGATTCGTGATCGGTAGATGGCCATAGGCCCCATTGCATGGGGCTTAAACATACTGGTTAAATGTAGGTTGTAATATGGAAATGTTGATGTATCGTAAGCAATTATTATAAGGGACTTTACTGTTGAAATATAGGTGTTCTCTAGGTATATCTCCGTCCAACCCTTTGGGTAAAATAGGCGTGAAGTTATGTTATGTTTTTCCCTTATGTTAGATACCTATCTAACATCAGAGTTACTAAATTGCGAATGCAGTATAGAAGCAACCTAACTAGGTTGCTACTATACTGCAAGAAAAAGTAGAAGTAGTCAGTCTAAATCCATCTTAAATTACACTGAAATAAATTTGATATAATTACGTTTAAGTAGAAATAATATCAATTGGAAACAAGGATTTGTGTAGACTCTTCATAGGTACATTGGTCTACTATAATTCTTTCACGGCTCCTAAGTGTAAGGACAGTTTTTAGTGCTGAAGAAAGAGTTTACACAAAGTAAAGGGCCTGCCTGGGGTCGAACCCACGACCTACAAAGTAAGTAAGTCGAGGCCATTACCACTGGGCTACTGCTGCTCTGTATTGATAGGTCTGTGGTTGGTATGGGTAAAAAAAAATTCATGAATGAATGTTAAAATGAAATGAGATGAAGAAGTCTTGACAATTTATTCAAAGGACCATATACAGGCTTTTTTTTATGGATGGGTAATCATCAAATGACTCCCGCTCTGGGTGGAGCGGAAGGGAGTGTCAGACTCTTACTGACTAAAACCCATCCGTGTTCCTTCCTTAGCCCTATATGTTCCGGGGTAGCGGTAACCCTTTCGGACAATCCCGCACCACAATATAGGTACAGGCTGTGCGTGGATAAAAAATAAAGACTGATCTCCTTGCAAGACAGAATAATGACACACCCATACAAATACTAACAGTGAGTTTTACTTTCATTATTCTTATAACAACACTGGCCAATTACGTAACTTCAAATTTTTCACTGACACCATTATTTTAACACAAAGAATGTACTAATACGACGGGGATTGATGCAAATGACACCTCCTTACACCAAAAACGTCAAAAATTCCATCAGCTACTGGAAAAAAAAACACTTAAATTTCAACCTCATGTCTAAGAACATAAAGCTCTATGTATATTTTCAGAACTGTAACATGTGAGTTTGGAAAATAAAATCAATGTTGCTGTCAGTTATCAAAATTTTCAAACGATTTTCATCTTAATTTGCAGTGCTATAGAATCTATAGATAATTTTATGCAGCTGTAATAAATAATGTGGTAAATTGCCGGTGACATGTTACTATTGATTTAAGAAAGTTTATTCAAGGGGTGAGCAGAGACGTTTCCTTTGAAGAAATTATACAATTTACGGGGTTTAAACTTCATAGGGGTGAGAATGAAAGGAATGCTTGGAAAAATAAACTGTAAACGTTTTGTTTTTGTTGATATTTAACTTTCAGACTTTTGAGGAGGGGTAATGTAGCTTGGATTAATTGGTAATCTAAATAAAACGAAGAAAAACATGGCAATTGATAATGTCTTAGTGTACTGTAATCAGTCTGTAATGTTCCCACTGCTGGGACACAGGCCTCCTCTCTGTGAGAGGGAGTGGGCCGTAATCCACCACGCGGGCTCAGTGCGGGTTGGTAGATGTCACATGTCTTCGAATTTTTACGATGTTTTCCAATTTTGTTTACCTAATTTTTATGTTTTTTATATATCTAATGGCACAGAGGCCTATAACATGTTTTGCTTGATTACTTACACATTACTTAAATTAATCTGTCAAGCTCCGCTAATGAGACACAATTGATTTTCTATTGTTTCGTCGCCGATCAGCGAACCGCGCCGCTTGACCGGTTAAATAAAATAAAAATGAATTCAACTATCATTCAATTTGGCCATAAAATAAGCAGTTTACTGAAAATTTTGGAAATATGTAAGACTACTAAAAAAAAAATTGGTAAGACTTCGTCTAATACAACCATGGCTTAAATGGTTCTAAATTGTCTGTACTACATAATATCTTCGTCTTAAAGCTTTGCACCCAGCTTGCAATCAAGCTGTATATTATACTAGCAGGGCCTCACGGTTTCACCCGCATAAGTGTCGATCCCGTAGGAGTATCAAGATAAAAAGTATCCCATGTGTTATTCTGATGTATAAGCTATATTACTGTAAAGTTTCATCAAAATCCGTTCGGTAGTTTTTGCGTGAAAGAGTAACAAACATCCATCCATCCTCACAAACTTTCGCCTTTATAATATTAGTATGATGTGATATAAAAATATAAAATATAAATATAATAATTATATAATATAATAGTGTGAGTGTGATTAGTGTGATGTGAAGTGTGAAGTGTGCTGTGATGTGATTATTTTGATATTCTTTCACTAGAAACAACATACCATAATTTCTGACACAAATTTTTAATGTCAAGTCATTTCAAAATCAAGTGTCGAAGACATAACTTTTGAAGATTCCCTACGTTCACGCAACCTGAAAGTTTAAAGACTTTTGCTCTGTATTTTTTTTTTTAATAAAAAGCACTCTGCTCATCCCTAATCGTGTCAGGGGAGGCAATTAACTGATATCGGCTGAGTGTACAGTGTACACGTAATGCGTCTTGTATAAATATTGAACCGTGTGCCAGACGTATTTGTATGTAATAGCCTTATAATATTGTTTGTTTGGCGCTGTCTCTGCGTTTGGTAATGACAATCACGTTTTTTTTTGAAGTGAAAACTTCTTTAGCGGCGTTGAGCACTTTTTGTAATGGGTAAAAAATGTTAAACTCGCGTCAGGACACGTGACCGTCAGGAGAGATTCCCCCCCCCCCGCCTCTCTTTCTACGGCGGCGCCAACCGAAGTGAACCAAGTTTAGTGACACACGACAATGGATGGATGGATGGATGGATGGATGGATTGGATGAAGTGGAAGTGGAAGCGGAAGTGGAAGCGGAAGTGGAAGTGGAAGTCGAAGTCGAAGTCGAAGTCGAAGTCAAAGTCGAAGTCGAAGTCGAAGTCGAAGTCAAAATCGAAGTTGAAGTCAAAGTCGAAGTAGAAGTCGAAGTCGGAGTCGAAGTCAAAGTCGAAGTCGAAGTCAAAGTCGGAGTCGAAGTCAAAGTCGAAAGTCGAAGTCAAAGTCGAAGTCAAAGTCAAAGTCAAAGTCAAAGTCAAAGTCAAAGTCAAAGTCAAAGTCAAAGTCAAAGTCAAAGTCAAAGTCAAAGTCAAAGTCAAAGTCGGAGTCGGAGTCGAAGTCGAAGTCGAAGTCGAAGTCGAAGTCGAAGTCGAAGTGGAAGTGGACGTGGACACACTGCTGTGTATTCGTAACATTCGTGTATATAAAGTGTTTAAAATATGGAAATTGAACAAAGTGCATCTATTAATGAAAAAAAACCGGCCAAGAGCGTGTCGGGCCACGCTCAGTGTAGGGTTCCGTAGTTTCCCGTCCGTCACAATAAGTTTTCCCACGTACAATTCGATAATACCCGACCCAATGTAATAAGTACCTACAGCGCCATCTCTCAGGGAATTGGGTTATTAATTAATACATAGACGTGCCAGAAGTTTTCGGTGGTAATTTTGGATTGCGAGAACCGATTTTAATCATTCTTTTTTTGTTTGAAAAAAGATACGTTCAGGATAATAAAATATGTAAACGAAGTTAAAAAAAATGCTTGCATATACGATTATACTACGAACTTAGTCCAGAAATGATTTTGTACAACTTTTTGTCTTTTTTGTACAAAAACTGTTGTTTCTAACAAGTTCAAAATAATTTTCCTAGAAAGTCCTTATAAAGTTCTACTTTTCAGATTTTTTTCATATTTTCTAAACTTATGGTTCAAAAGTTAGAGGGGGGGGGACGCCTTGTTTTTTACTTTTGGAGCGATTATTTCCGAAATTATTGACATAATCAAAAAATGATTTTAGTAAACCCCTATTCATTTTTAAATACCTTTTCAACAATATATCACACGTTAGGGTTGAAATTAAAAAAAAAAATCACTTCCCACTTTACACATAGGGGGGCTACCCTAATAAAACATTTTTTTCCAATTTTTATTTTACCACTTGGTCGGCGTGATTGATATACATATTGGTACCAAATTTCAGCTTTCTAGTGCTAACGGTCACAGAGATTAAGCGAGGACGGACAGACGGACGGACGGACGGACGGACGGACAGACAGACATGGCGAAACTATAAGGGTTCCTAGTTGACTACGGAACCCTAAAAAAGGGACGCAGAAATAGTGAAAAAAAATGAGTTATATTAATTCAATTAATAATTGATTTATTTCAACGTTAATATTCAAGTTTTCACTTCTGCCGGCACTCCCAGAGTGCAACCCGTCTTTTTTTTTTTTAATATTTGTATGTTTTCGTGTTTCGGGTTGTGAGGTACAGTAGGCACCAAATTGATGCCTGACTGTACAGTTTGTAGAAGACCGCGTATCACCGCGCCAAGTGCAGCAAGCTGGTATTTTGCTGAGCTATCCCATAAGTGGCTGCAATACTCCATACAGGAACGGATTCGTAATATGCATATCGAGTGTAAAAATATACTTAACGAAGCCGAGTCACTTGTAGGTAGATACTTCCCGTCATTGTATTTTTTTTTGGACTGGACCACCATACCTTTTGGTTACGGAGATATTGAAGGTCAAAATTCGATCAGGTTAAGCTACGCTTGCCACGGTTGGTCCGTGGATGGGTGACCATCTTTACATACCAAGACCTCCGTGCCTCGGAAAGCACGTTAAGCCGTTGGCTGTCATTCGTGGATCTTTGACAGTGGTTACGGGTCGTCAGAAGCCCGAAAGTCTGACGACCAGTCTTACCAAGGGGTTTCGCATTACCCAGTAACAGGGTTGTGGAGGTCAGATAGGCAGTCACTTCATGTAAAATACTGGTACTCAGCTGCATCCGGTTAAACTGGAAGCCGACCCCAACGTAGTTGGGAAAAGGCTAGGCAGATGATGGCTGAATTTTTTTACGAAAACAATTTTTAATGATATAACACAACTTTAAATATCCCCACGACCCCTGTACCGTTGCATGCACCTATAAGCACGGCAAACAGCATCACACCAAAAATAAAAGTCGTACCCCAGAAATTATTTAAAATGCAATGTTACTTAATTAGATGTACAAAATACGGATGGGTATTTTTACACCCTGTATAACATCATCAAAGTTTATTTCTATAAAAGAAGAAAGCCTATCAAGTTATCAAACATGTAATTCCCAATGCAAGTACACAACCTCCTCCCGATTCCCACATCACAAACGGAAGTTACAAAATATCACGAACCGGTATTAGGCGCATCCGTACCAGAGGTTTATAACAGTGATCCAATCAAATGATTTTCCCTGAACCACGTGTAACAGTGATTAATATCTGTAATACGGTATTATTGTCCGGTGCCTGCGCTGTTATCGTGATCGACAGTTTTGAATCATGCGGGTTGAGTACGGATGTGGAATGACGAATTTTGTAACCTTATCAGCGCAGACAGAACGGAGCGTAGCGGAGAGGATTTTAATAACGCACTTGAAAATAAAATTTAAAACTATTAGAATAAAGTGCATAAATGCTTCAACCTGACAAAAAATGCTCGCGGGTCCTCGACGATACGCGGGAATCCCCGCGCGGCGTCGAGTCGGCGCCCGCGTCGTACGCGTACTTTCAGTGTTGTCTGACGCCTTATTTTATTAACATGTTCTTCCATTTCTTCTTCTTCCGCCAAAAGCACAATTATAATTATATCGATCACGAACCACCATCGTTGACGAACTTTCGCGACAAACTGGCATGTTTACTGTAGAGTGGTAACCCAGAAAGGTTTACTCGCGCAGGCTCGCGAGGTCACGCGCAAGCTCGAGCATACGCGATGCGTAAAGAAAATGCCCGAGACCGCGCGGGGATTATTCCTCTCTGTCTGCGCTGACCCTTAGTGCTATTCTGCAAAACCTCTCACTTCGCCTCTCACCGTGAAAACTTAGGTGAAGTGAGCTTAAAGTGAACAGTCATCAGGACGATACTGATGCTGGCAGTGACAGAATTGCACAAGTGAAGTTGAACGCCGCATTGCTTCTTCAGACAGAATTTTATTGATTTTCAAATGGCCAGCAATGGTTTGCTAGATATGGTCATTGGTCAATGCTTAACAACCCCAGTCGATCAGCGCCTTATTGCGTAGAACAGTAGTGGCCGAGTGGTAAAGGCCGCGACTTACGAGTTGTAGGTCGTAGGTTTATAAAATTCGTCTGCTCAGCAACTGCTGAACTGACAAAATAAAAAGCATTGCGATCGATTGGGCAATTACCACTCAGGGCTGTTTGAAAGAGCAAGTTGATATTGTAATGAAAACAAAGCTTTTATAAGCTTTTTTTGCGAATTAGGCCTTGATCTCACCGGGTGGAAAGCTATGGAATAGGTCTACGATGGAATGAGCAAGCCCAGAAGATACCTGTTCACTCTTTGAAAGCTGACGGGTTACACGAGGGAACGCAGACGCTGGCAGAGAGTTCTACACCTTCATTCTTAATTTCAAGTGAATAAAACTAAACATAGATTCGTCGTAGTAAGCCCGCACGTATAAGGGAAGTGTTTTATTATTGCCTTTATCTTTTTAGATCTATTTTTTCGTTAGTTTTGTTGCTCGTCATTTATATCGCATGAGCTAACTATTAATTTAATTAAAAGCGTATCCATTTGGGGCTACTTTCGCGCTGTTTTAGATGTAATCATTAATTTTCTTTATTAGTAACAGGTTGTTTTGTTGTAAGTTTAATGTTTTGGAAATAAAAAAGTGGATTCGTTTTCAGAATTTATTAAGCATGCAATTTATGTAATCTGCCTAGCCTACAGAAAAACAGTAAAACACTACACTAAAACTGTTCCTCAGGGAAGAGTTCTGGCCAAAGGGTGTTGTGTACCGCCTGTTTCGTGGTCGGCTACCTGACTACTCTTTTATCTGTTCTGTTATGACACCAGTCAGCAAAACGACGCAGACACTTCGTGTGCGTTAGTTATTTTTAGTGTAATTATAATGTAGTATACTCGTATATTTCTAGTATTTTTAAGTTATATTGTACGAGTATGTGTTTTTATGGGCCCTACCTGAAATAAATGGATAAATAAATAAATAAAAACTGGTGATAGATACGTAATTAAGTTCAGTTCATCGGGTATTGAGACTTATCTCCTGTTATTTTCCTCTAAAAAAAAGACGGGTTGCACTCCGGGAGTGCCGGCAGAAGTGAAAACTTGAATATTAACGTTGAAATAAATTATCACACACCCATACCCACACCCACACCCACACCCACACCCACACCCACACCCACACCCACACTCACACCCACACCCACACCCACACCCATCCATCCATCCATCCATCCTAGAAAGAGAGGGGGATACTTAGTAGTTAGGAGTAGTAGTTCTCCCCTGTGTAGTCTCTCCTGACGGTCACGTGTCCTGACGCGATGTCCTGACGCGAGTTTAACATTTTTTACCCATTACAAAAAAGTGTGCAATGCCGCTAAAGAAGTTTACACTTCAAAAAACTATCATTTCATCGTGGTGTTCTATCCTGTTAATAAATACTTAAACATGATCCAGATTATAAGCAGCAACGTTATTCAAGAACGTTGATTCAATAAACTAACGGTAAAAATAATCAGTTCCTACATCGTTTTTTAAACGGTACGTCTTCCCTATCACTAAATAATAATGAATCATCATTTTGCACTTTTTTCATTTTTCAAACTCCGTGGGAATGCGCGTAGGCATGAGGGTGAAAGCGTTTTGCGGTTAATATATTTTCCATTTTTAAAAAAGGGGCGTTTATTTTTTTTCTTGTGTTTTTGGCCAGTTATGATTTTTTTTATTGTTTGTGGGTGAATCAATTTGCCATCTAATTGTGTTGGGAAGTATTTAATGGGGTTTAAAAGGTCATGGATCATTGAAACTAATGGTGTAATAATGATGACTAAATTCTGTGATAGAAATAGTGTTTTTGGAGGGGCTTGTGGCTAAGTAATAACAGCCGCATGGCTCGATCGATCAGGTTAAGCTAGGCTGACCACAGTTGGTCCGTGGATTGGTGACCATCTTCACATACCAAGACCCCTCCGTGCCTCGGAAAGCACGTTAAGCCGTTGGTCCCGGATGTCATTCGTGGATCTTTGAGGTCGTCAGTAAGTAGCCCGAAAGTCTGACAACCAGTCTTACCAAGGGGTATCGTATTATGGGTAATACGATACCCCTTGGTAAGACTGGTTACTGCCTACTACTACTACTGGGGGACGGCTAATGAAAACGCCAAATAGATGAGGCTTAAACACAGCAATAATGAATGTATGCTATTGTAGAAAACATAGCTGCTGTTAACTTCCAATTTTCATTAGCCGTCCCCCGACGTGAGGACGCTTGGATCAAAATATTTCCTGCAACTTATATTAAACATAAAGGGCCAATATATATTATTATTTTAGTTTTTAGAGGTTTTTTTTTGAGTCGGGGATTTTTAAATTTTTAGTTTAACTTTTTATCAAATTAAATTTCAGTCGACAACTACCATCGGTTTCTTACTAAACGAATATATCCGACGATCCTGCATACATATCTCTTTTATTGACTGTACATCTCTAAATAATTTATCTGTATTTTTCACGTTATTTTTAATCCAGCTTATAATTTTAATTCTTCGGGCCCTCATCTTTTTTTCAGTAACAATCAAAGTTCTTGCCAAAAATTTGTACTTAACCAACCATGTCCAATTACCATACCTTTATTCCGTCCAACAACAAACTATAACGGCGGTCAGTGGGTAGGAAGAGTAATTACTGCATATAATAATAAACGAGCTATCATAAAGGCGCGTCGTGTGAATCGACGACACCTGTGCGAGGGTGCGAGTAGACCTAGTGGTTCGGTAGAGGTGTCATCGTGGAAATAATTTTTTTGTTTATTTATTTCTCTCATAAAGGTACATTGTTACAGTAGTGCGTATATACAATTCTGCCTTAGTTATGCTAGAACCTTGTAAACAGTCTTTTTTTTGTATTTATAAGAATTATAGTTGTACTTTATTGTACACCACAAAAATCACACTTATATAATATATCACACTAATATTATAAAGGCGAAAGTTTGTGAGTGTGTGTGTGTGTGTGTTTATATGTTTGTTACTTCTTCACGCCTAAACCACTGAACAGATTTAGATGAAATTTGGTATAGAGATAAATAGAGTCCCGGAAAAGAACATAGGATAGTTTTTATCCCGATATTCCCACGGGATCGACATTTACGCTGGTGAAACCGCGGGGCGCAGCTAGTAATATTATAAAGGCGAACGTTTGTGAGTGTGTTTATATGTTTGTTACATCTTCACGCTCAAACGGCTGGACTAATTTTGATAAAATTTTGTATGGAGTTAGCTGACACTCTGGATTAACATATAGGCTACTTTTTGGTTCCAATATTCCCACGGAATCGACACTTATGCGGGTGAAACCGCGGGGCGCAGCTAGTACATAATAAAGAAAAGTTCTTAGTAATTGATTACAATCTAACCTAATAGACTTTTTTTGCCGTTGGCTTCCCACTGCTGGGAAAAGGCCTCCCTACCCTCTTTCCACCTCTGTCTGTCCAGAGCTGCCAAGGACCATTCTTTATTAAAGGAGTCCAGCTCATCCCGCCATCTTTGTCTGGCCCTGCCGTGATATTGTCCCCGCTGGGTCGTAAGTTTGGCCCAAAGATCGTGTCAGATGCGGCAGAATATTAGCATCATCTGCCTAGCCGTTTCCCAACTATGTTGGGGTCGGCTTCCAGTCTAACCGGATGCAGCAGAATACCAATATTTTTCATGGAGCGACTGCCTATCTGACCTCCCTAACCCAGTAACTGGGTAAGACGTAAAACTGGTTGTCAGAGTTTCGGGCTACTGACGACCCGTAACGACTGCCAAATATCCACGAAAGGCAGCCGTGACCAACGGCTTAACGTGCTTTCCGAGGCACGGAGGGGTCTTGGAATGTGGAGATGGGCACCCATCCACGGACCAACCGAGGCAATCGTAGCTTAACCTGATCGATCGACCCGTGCGGCTATGATTACTAAGCCACAAGCCCCCCATGCGGCAGAATATTATTATAAGCAATTTATTTAATATTTTAAACAGATAATACTTTAACAATTTTTTTCAATTTAATATGCGTTGGTCACATCTGTCGCATGCCGGAGGAGCTCTAAAGTAACCACACAATGGGCCCCAAACAGCAGCAAACGGCAACGCGGCAGGCCCAGAATGAGATGCCGGATGAACTCGACTTTTTCCACAAGGATTGGCGTATAACAGCACTGGATATGGATAAGTGGAAGGAGGGAAGGGAGGCCTTTGCCCTGCAGTGGGACGGAAATGGCTGATAATCTATACATCTATACAAATAAATAAAATTGGAGTGTCTGTTTATAATATTAAAATAACTGCTTTTTACTAAATGCATATGGATGTTTACACGGTTCATATACCAAATTAACATTTTTTTACAATTTTTGTCTGTCTGTTTGTCTGTCCGTTTGTTCCGGCTAAGCTCTGAAACGGCTGGATCGATTTTGACGGGACTTTCACTGGCAGATAGCTGATGTAGTAAGGAGTAACTTAGGCTACTTTTATTTTAGAAAAAGAAATAGGGTTCCGCGCAAAAAAATTTAAACCCTAGAAATCCAATTGTTTTCCGAGATGCACGTGTGGCGGACGCAAACGAAATCGCGGACGCAGCTAGTAATAAAATAATAATAAACATTGCATGTCATGTTAAAAAAACAAGTTTTTTGCCTTAAAATACAAAAACATTCCTGTTTCTTTCGCTTTGATTTTTTTTTTTTTACCCAAACCGTAACAGAATTAAATTCAATTAAAATCCTACGCCTATCTAGCCCTTGTTCACACTACACAATAATGAGGCGGCACAAACAAAAAGCAGGAAACGATACATGAACGTGACGGATAAAATTTCTTAGCGATTTCTCATTTCACCCCTAACACAGTCACACTACAAACCATTTGATTTGTTTAATCAAATGCGGGCTTTCGAATTAATTAGTTTGTTACGCACCTGAGCGTACCTTTATTGTGTGTAATACATCATTTTATTTGCGTTGTATAAACTAACATTTACGCTATTTTAAACTTTATGTGGAAAATGTTACGGTGTATGACGTAACTGTGGAGTGAAAACGTAAGTTTGTCGACAACAAACGTATCATTATTTTGAATTAATTTCGTACTCAATTTGAAAGCTTAAAGTTTTATAGCTTAGAGTTTAAATTCGTTTTTATTTCTGACTTTTATAAAAGATTTGTGTTGATTTAATTTTTTAATGTTTCGATACTTAATTATACCTTGACAGTCAGTTGATGAGTAGTTTGTATCATGATACTTTATGATTCAATGGGTAACGAATTTGATTACAATTTTAAATTCCAGGAATAACTTCCAACATAGTTGTTTGATTTCTAAATTGATGGTTGTCAAAAATCAAAATTCATAAAGTAATGATTAGGTTGATAGCAATTACTTTTTGTAATAAATTAATAATGGCTATTCAATATTGACAATTTCCATAGTTCCCTATTGTGACGATAATTTGCTCAGAAAATTGCTGGTTAGTATTAGAATTGTCGGCAATGTGAGTATTAGTGTTGTTACTTATTCAACAAGCCCTTGCCTTTATTTATTCCGGTCTCTGTATAGGTACAGTTCAACCAGAAAAGGCATGTGCTTCGTTAATATTGATGCTTCTGAACAAGCGGAAAAGTCGCGCCAAAGAGAGGCTTGCTACTACCTGCTAGCCACAGAAGCTTTTAAGTTTTGTACTTTACGTATTTTTTTTTATTTATTAGAGATTCAAATACTTACATAATTTAAAAAGCTAACAATCTTAAAATAATAATATGTACAAGTATATAAAAAGGGAGGGGAAAGAATCAAAGGGCATCGAAAAATTTGTCCGCATCACTGTCAACAGGAAACGTACGTAGGTACGTTTCCTTTCCGTTTCCTTTTAGGTAGCTAAAAGGCGTTGCGTTTTTTACGGCCACACTTTGTGGTAGTGAACTTATCATTGCGCGTTCTTATGTAGTTTTCTCTCCATCGGGTTACCTACGCTGGTCGCAAGTCTTCATCTGCTACTTATTTAAATGTTTTTTTTTTTTAATTTTGTTTATTATGCGACCATGGTAATACAAAAAACTTTTTAAGAAAAAAAAAACCGACTTCCCAAAAACACTACAAAGTGAAAAATAACTTTAATTTCGGAAGTCGGTGTCTGGATCTGTATTTTAGTTTTTTGCCACCGACTTCCGAAATTAAAGTTATTTTTCACTTTGTAGTGTTTTTGGGAAGTCGGTTTTTTTTTTTTTTAAAGTTTTTATTTCACGCTTTTTAGTGGGTCTGCTTATAATTTATCTAAGTTACAATAGCCTAGTGATCATCGCCTTTTACAAACAAAATATTGCTTTTCCCGATGCAGGGAAGTTAATTGTTGAGGAGTTCTCCAGGTCCACCATCAGCTCCATATCACCATTCACATTTTGACGAGCATAAATTGCTTAGCAACCATATTAAAGTAATCGAATCGCAACCCGTGAAATACTTAGATATTATTGAGTAGTTCCGGTGGTCATCTGTGGTCTTCATCATCAGTTCCACTTCACCAAATAGTGCTTTCCGAGAGCAAATGCACGAGTTACTATAAAAAATACCCAAATCGCTATAGGTGTGCCTATAATATTTGAAGAGTGCCTTCGATTTCTCCAGGATCCCATCATCAAATCCTGACCTGATGTTTTTAGAGTAGATGCTGATAATCCTGGCTGCAGCATCAGGTCAGACTTATGTCAACATTGCATTGAACTTAAAATTTAGTCCTGTTTAAAATGAGCCCAAACACGACTACGGTGCTGTAATTTCAAGGTTGGTACTTTTTCTGATGCTCCTGGCTTCAGCATCAGGTCTTTATGTACTTCGGTGTTCCTCATTAACAGTACGTTTATCCACACATCGAGCCCTTTTCAATGAGCCTAAACACGATATAATCTGCTGTTAGTTGTCGAGGAGTTAGGTACTCTGCAGACTATCCTGACTGCAGCATCAGGTCATGACTTGATGATCATGAGACCAAATGTGGCAAATGCCCTATCAAACATCAAAACAATTTACTAAAACAGTCCTTGCCTGTTCGAGTAACTTCTTACTGTTAAGGAGTTGTACCTTCCATCATCAGCCCAGCTACCTGAGATGGTGACAACCATACGCAAATACACAAGATACTTCATAAAATATGCGAAAAACAATAAGTGAGTCTATAAAATTTAAGGGTTGCCCTCGATTTCTCTAAGATCTCATCATCAGATATTAAAATGGTGACAATGGGACCACACGGGAAGCACCAGCTTTCAAATAAAAAAAGAATCATGAAAATCGGTTCACCCAGTCGCAAGTTATGAGGTAACAAACATAAAAAAAAAAAAAATACAGTCGAATTGATAACCTCCTGCTTTTTTTGAAGTCGGTTAAAAATAAGCAAGCTGGTTGTAACAGCTCCATGTTAAATCTTATCATCCCGATTTCCTATTTACGAAGATAGATGATGATTGCTGAAGTGCAAAAGTTTTTCTGGCAAACCTGAGGGAGAATTCTCGTCATTTTAAAAACAGTCACAGTCTGATCTCAGTCTCAATTTTCCAAAAATACCTCTAATTTCCTTACATTTTTGACAAGTTTTTGACATTGATTGTCACTGAGGTGAGATCGCGACTAGATTTTGAACGTTTTTATTTATGGGAATAGGCTTTCTGTACTATATTATTCTTTAACCGGTCAAGCCCCGCGCGTTACCGATCGGTGACGAAAAAATAGAAAATCAATTGTGTCTCATTAGCGGAGCTGACAGATTAATTTTGGTCCTGTAAAATGTTAAGAACTGACAAGTATAATTTTTGTCTTATATTTAATGTCTTGTTTTTTTTTGCCCAGCAGTGGGACACAATATAGGCTGACAAAAAAAAAAAAAATTTAAAGTCTTCATAATTATAGTGTGTGGCGCTAAACACGTAGCTGAATTCTGGGCCGAGTCCATTTAGATTGCTATCGATACGCTAGAAGATGTGTAACAATACCTAAAGTTAAGCCTACTATAACAATATAGATACCTCAGACACCACCCAAAAGACATTTGTTTATTTATTAAGCAAGGCACACCAACGATATATTTACAAGGGTAGTAACAACAGGTAATCACGAGTCTTCAATTCTGTGTAAATACATCACTTATAGGCATGCATAAAATTCACATTAGAAGGTTAACAATTCATTAAATTATTAGAATATTATCAAAACATATTTAAACATAATATTTAAGATTAGATTACAAAATAACTACACACAAAATCATAATCATAATAAAATAATTGCACATAACTATAAACTAACGTGTCGTAATTCACCCCATCTCATAACGACCTGACTCCCTAATTACAACCACAGAGATAATTGACATCACAAAACCCACGAGCTAAGATTACATGAAATCCGTAACATTCAGTCGTAAACTGAGCAAATCCTATGTAACTATTACGTCCCGGTTTTACGATCAAATTTTTAATCCCGTTGACATAAAGGAGTTTATCTTGATTCAGTTTTATTGGCTAGCGACACATTGTTGTTGGTATGATGTTGATGCGTCTGCGTTTATAGGGTGGAAAGAAAGTCGAGTTTGTTTTGGCAGAATGTGATTCATACACAGCATAACGTCGACGGGTCGATCGATCAAGTTACGCTACGCTTGCCGCGGTTGGTTCGTGGATGGGACCATCTTCACATACCAAGACCCCTCCGTGCCTCTTGGTCCCGGCTGTCATTTGTGGATCTTTGACAGTCGTTACAGGTCGTCAGAAGCCCGAAAATCTGACAACCAGTCTTACCGAGGGGTATCGTATTACCCAGTAACTGGGTTGTGAAGGTCAGATAGGCAGTCGCTCCATGTAAAATACTGGTAGTCAGCTGCATCCAGTTAGACTGGAAGCCAACCCCAACGTAGTTGGGAAAAGGCTAGGCAGATGATGACACAGCATAACGTCATGCCTGTATTTCGCGACGGGTTAGGAAGAGGTGTAGGTACCTTTAATACAGACTCACTATCCTGTAATTCAATACTCAGTAAAGCTATGATAAAAAGTATTGGCGAGATAGGTGGATGACATTGTTACCATCGCGGGTAGCATCTAGATGACGCTGGCGCAGGGGTGTGGGGACTGGCACAGGAAAAAATAGGTCTATTGCTCAGCTATAAGTAAAATTGGAGTGTGGATGATGAAGATGAAGAAGTATCTTTTATTTTGGTAGTTATTTTGTACGAGTACGTGAGAAACGAAGTTCGATAAAATGCACAAAAATCTTACAGTTAAGGATTATGATGATTACCTACACATGTTTAAAGACGATCATTATCATTATTTTAGCCGAAAGACGTCCTCTGCTGGACATAGGAATCCCCCAAGCACCTCCACTTCGACCGGTTTAGTGCTTCTCGCATCCATCGGGTTCCTGCGGCCTTCACAAAGTCGTCGGTCCACCTTGTGGGAGGCCTTCCAACGCTACGTCTTCCGGTACGCGGTCGCCACACCAGAACCTTTCGGCCTCATCGGCCATCTGTTCTGCGAGCAATGTGCCCTGCCCACTCCCACTTATGTTTGGCAATTCTTCGGGGTATGTCGGTTACCTTGGTTTTCCTGCAGATCTCCTCATTTCTGATTCGATCACCAAATGATGCCAATAAATTTTTATTATTATTACATAAATACAAAATATCCTTTGGTCCTTTATCCCGAAGAGCAATCAAGAGCGTTCGAAAATCGAGAAAATATTTGAAAATTAATTGTGACTTTTGCATTTATTTCTACAACTTAAAGTTTTATTTCCTTTTTCATTTGTTTATTCAGAGAGTGCGTTAAAAAAATGCATCGTTTTATATCAAGAAGAATAATATCGTAAAAAATCTTATTACAAACAGTCTTAAATGCATAACATCTTACTGCATCCCTTATTACTATAAAAGAGTACTAATAAAAATCAAAAAACTTTACGATCTTAAAAATGTTCCTTGCGTTTAATATCGCCATCCACGCCTGACATATCAACCAGGGCTTAGATTTTACTGTCTAATACGGTATTACATTTGCATAGCCGTAAAATTTACTACCTATGCATTTTGTCTTCTAATCCGAACATTTTAGCACACTGTGCGCCCTTCAAATTAGTACCACAATCTTTTTGCTGCTGACATATATTTATGTCGACCGAAATAGAGTTCATTTTCTGTATTTTGTTAGTACATGTTAAGTTGTTTTGTAAGTAATTCGCCGATTTTATCGTCGATCTTACAGGTTACGTTAAAGATAAGTTTTTATTGTGTTTGTCTTATTTTTATTATTTTGTATGCAACGTATGTATGGGATTACGTGACAATGATAGAGTTATGCATGTATGGGACTTTGACAGGAAGGAAAAAATATAAATTGTTTGAACGATTTTGACATTTTGATTTTTATAGGATAGCAGTGAGAGGTCTTATCATGTGGGTTAATTTTAAAATAATCTCTTTTAATAAAACTATCCATGAAGATTTGATTTTACAAATTCACTAACACGTTTACAGGAGTATCGAAAACCGCTTATAATTAAATAATAAACACACGCACAGGCTCCAAAATAAATCTAGGTCATTACGCTACTGTATAGACGCCAGCATATTAAGCTACTACAATCTGTCAAATTTCTTTAATACATTTTCAACTATATCGCTACAGCATAAGGTTCAAGGTTGATTGGGAAAATTTGACAGTTTCGGGTAGCTTGATGTACTGGCGGATGTACCAAGACTTTGTAGGGAATACAACATGCTAGCTAAAGCTACAGATTTAGATATCAGCCAATCTCTCGATGAATATAAGAAATGTCTTAAAAAATTATTGTAATTGTAATATTTTCTATTTTTGTCTTTCATTGACTGAATGTGCCCTGGCGGCTGAGAGTATGTCATGCTCACTCAAATGTCTCGCTGATGGTGGCGCATGTGTTGGATCATTTAGCTTCCTTCAAAATGGTTGAGCTGAATGGTGCTAATACATGCGTCACGTTCGTGAACGGGCGCCGTCAGTAGGGACTGGTCATCTCTTTGCTGCCATGGCTTATTTTATTTTAATTTAATATTGGAATTGTTGTTTTTTCTCATCTTTTCATTATGGACGCTTTTAACGTTCTGCATCGTTCTCACATGTATAATTTTTAACATGAATGATGTAACCAGGACTTTGTAACCATATTATTTTGATTTAAAAGAGTGTCCATGGAGTTTCTTGCCCGTTCTTCTCCATAGGTACCTACGCTTTGGAATGGGCAACTAGCTTCATCTTTCTGACTGACCGACCCCTTGACAATTCAAAAGTGCCTGTAATTGGTTTAATTGAAATAAATGCTTTGAGTTTGAGTTTGTTTTTTTTTATGTTAATGTTAGTTATTTTATTATTCTATGTTCTAATATTTTACAGAACTTGTTGTTTTTTTATGTTCCACTGTCAACATATTTCTTTTATTATGTATTAGGTATTTAATTTGTTGGCTTAGTTGTTCATTTTATTTTGCATGCTGTGCAATTGAATGAGTACACCTACCAAATACTAGACTATAACGTAATGTTTAGTCTAAGTATATCATTTGTTGGAGATCCTAAAATAAATAAATAAATAACTGAGGTTAAGTGTTAGCTAAGCATCCACTGCGATAACTTATTCAAAAATTAACCCTGTAAAATATGGTTCCACCTCTGTAACTTTGGACGACCTGGGAATCGAACCCAGTATCTCCCGCTGAGCAGTAACACTTGCGACCACTTAGACTAAGGAGGCAGACCACTATCTAATGTTGGTTGGCTTGGTTTTTTTTTTTACTGTGTTTAGTTTAGTTTGTGATCTTCCTGTACGAGTCGCAATAAATACTTTTTCTTTCTTTCTAATCTAGTCCCAAATTATTAATCCCAGCTAGGTCCCCCCACTACTCAGTCTGACGATTCATCACAGGACAACAGGGTAAAGAGGGTACTTCGGACTTTACAATCGTCAAAATTTGCATGAAACTCATCAGGGTGAGTTTACGAGAGCATGCGTCTCTTCATATGCATTTATTGTTAGAGGATGAACGATTAAAGTTATTATTGATCCTTTTATGGATATGAATTAAGGGAAATGAGGACTGAGTTGTTTGGAAACTGGAGTCTTTAATCAAAATTAACTTAGACGTTTAAAATTTCCATTATACAGGGTGTTACAGAAAGGGTATATCAATAGAAACGGGTTGTAAAGTGTATCTGGTCTAGAATCTCTGTACAAAATTTCAGCTCAAAAGCAGTAACTTTGAAAATGCTTTATATTTGTTTATTTCGTGATGTCGAAATAAAAAAAATATTAAGCATTTTCAAAGTTAATGCTTTTGAGCTGAAATTTTGTACAGAGATTCTAGACCAGATACACTCTTCAACCCGTTTGTATTGATATGTCCCTTTCTGTAACATTCTGTATAATAGTTTTCAAAACCATATTTCGGCTATGAGCCTATGGCGACCAATTTCAATGGAGACTAGCATTCGGCGCGGGAGATGTTATAGTGCACAAGTGTGTGCGCAGACACACAGGTGCACTCTCTCTTTTCCCTCACTCTCGCAGTCCGAATGGACAGCAATCCGACACGACCGGAGAGAGATCAGGCGCAGGACCAATTCCGAGGCATGGGTGCACCGTGCATCATAATCTAATCTTAGGTTAAATAACTCGCGACTTTTACCCCGTATTAAAATGTTTGTTTTCATGTTCATTTTATGCAGCATCATCTGCATCATCTGCCTAGCCTTTACCCAACTATGTTGGGGTCGGCTTTCAGTCTAACCAGATGCAGCTGAATACCAATATTTTACATGGAGTGACCATGCCTATCTGACCTCCACAACCCAGTTACTGGGTAATACGATACCCTTTGGTAAAACTGGTTGTTAGACTTTCGGGCTTCTGACGACCCGTAACGACTGTCAAAGATCCACAAATGACAGCCGGGACCAACGGCTTAACGTGCTTTCCGAGGCACGGGGGGTTTTGGTATGTAAAGATGGTCACCCATCCACAGACCAACCGCGGCAAGCGCAGCTTAACCTGATCGATCGACCCGTGCGGCTGTTAATATTTAGCCACGAGCCCTCGTTAATTTTATGCAGCAATGGTAGGTATATAGGCGATCTTATTTAACACAAGACATAGGTAGGTAACCTTAAATTTAAAACCAAAAAAAATCCTGTTTTTTTTACCCATTTAAGTATAATAATACTAGCAGCGCTCCGCGGTTTCACCCGCATAAATTTCGATCCTAATATCGGGATAAAAAGTATCCTATATGTTAATCCTGATTATAAACTATCTGCGTCCCTTTCTTGTGTGCCAAATTTCTTTGAAATCGGTTCTGTAGTTTTTGCGTGAAAGAGTAACAAATCCATACTCACAAACTTTCTCGTTTATAATATTACACTAGCTGCGCCCCGCGGTTTCACCCGCCTAAGTTTCCCGTAGTAATATCGGGATGAAGAGTATCCTATTTATGTTAATCCTGGTTATAAAATATCTGTGTGCCTTTCATCCAAATCCGTTCAGTAGTTTTTGCGTGAAGAAGTAACAAACATACGAACACACTCACAAACTTTCGCTTTTATAATATTAGTGTTATAGTAGGATATTAGTAGGAATCATTTAGGGTTGTAGGAAGTAGTATTTAACAGCCTAAGAATTTCCGTGTCAATACTGTGCTCAAACAAAGACATTTCCCGGGTTTCTCATTCCTAACAGAAACACGAGCAACCCATTCATCACCAAACATCACATTACTTCACAACAAACTACTAATTTTAACACAACATCCACAAAATCGTCACGTGGTCACAATCAACCGGCACATTAAGTGTCACGGTTATGCAAACGGTACGTTTAGTGCCACGGTGATGCAAATGGTACCAACGTGCAACGTCTAAATTAGGACTGTGTAAACAAAACGACAATATTTGATAGATGGCTATTGTCGCAAGGAATCTGTGTGGGTGGCTAATTGAGCTTTCTTCGTGGTTCAGATATAAATAGATTTACATGGTGTTGATTATGAATGATGGTTCCTAAACAAAAGGGTTCCAAACAGATGAATTAACAGTGATCTAGAAGAAATTTTAAGTTCTTAATTAAGCCTAGTAAAGCGAAATACAGCATAGAGCAGTGGTGGCCCGGTGGTATCGGCCAAGACTTACGATTTATAGGTCGTAGGTTCGAACCCAGACAGGCGCTTTACTTTGAGTAAATTATTTCAGCACCACTGCTCTCGAAACAGTGAAGGAAAACAACTTGAGGAAACCGGGATGTCCTAGAACCAAAAATTCGATGACATGTGACATCTACCAACCCGCACTGGGCCCGCGTGGTGGATTATGGCCCACTCCCTCTCACAGGGAGGAGGCCTGTGTCCCAGCAGTGGGAATATTATAGGCTGATTATAAAAGCGAAATACTAGCCAATGTTGGACGCTGTATGCTGGATTGATAGTCTGGTTGCTGGAGTAGTTGGTCACACACTATAACAATTTTTTTTCCTGCTGAAAGGGCCTGTTTTTGACCTCGATCATGCCTGATGGAAAGCCTGGTAGACTACTTTTTATCCCAATATTCTCACGGGATCGACACTTATGCGGGTGAAACCGCGGGGCGCAGCTAGTAAATAAATAAAATAAACTAATCTCAGTGAGTCAAATTCAAACATTGAACGAAAAAACGTTCCCATCTCATTACCTTACTCTCCAATAAGTAAATCAACCGACATCCGTAAAGGAACTAATCAAAGGCTATAAAATTAAGGCAACTATAAAACTTGGCTCAACCGGGTATCGAACCTCGTAAACAAAATGAGGACATTCGTAAGCATGGTGGTGATGAGATAAATCTTGCGATTCCCTGTCGTAACTTTGTGACAATGAGGAATTTGTTCTCGGTAATTTTGACAATGGGGGCTGCAAAAATCAGGGCTTTCAAATATGTATTTCGGTAATTTCTCTGGATAGGTATACACGACGACATATTATCAAGCTATAGGTTAGGTACTATACATCAAAGCGACACGTTATATAATTATATTATTTATAATTATGAAATGTTCAACATATACAGGATGAAATTAAATTCATGGGCATCATTTTAAGGGGTCATTGTACTCATTTTTATGAACAACTTTTACTATGGGACTAAACCTAAAATCGCGAAAAAAAATCAGCTGTTTTCATAAAATGGGGGAATTAATTTATTAATATTATATAAAATGGCGGGCAGTTGTGGCCCAGTGGCGCAGGAGGCGGCTTTGTGGCCGTCCTTGCCGCAGCGGTAGCAGGCGTTCGACCTGTCCACTGCGGACGGACACAGGGGCCGGGTGTGTCCGATGCCGAAGCACCGGAAACACCGCAGAGGCTGGTCCTCGAGCGCCCGGACCGCTCCCGAGCTAAAGCCGACTGTGAGCCGTCCCTTGGCAAGGACGGCTTTGGCAGCGGCGATTGGGCACTCGAGGCGCATGGTGCCCATGCCGCCGCGGCCGGGCCTTATGTCCCGGCCTTGGACATAAGGCCCGACGACTTAGGTACGTGTCGTGGTCGTGGGTTTGGACCCAAGCAAGTGTTTTACATTGTGTAAATAATTTCATCACTACTACTTACACAACGGTGAAGGAAAACATCGTAAGGAAACCGCCAAGTTCTAGAACAAAAAATTCGAAGACATGTGACATCTACGAACCCGCACTGGACCCGCGTGATTAATTACAGCCCACTCCCTCTCGAAGAGAGGAGGCCTGAGTCCCAACAGTGGGAACATTGTAGACTGATTATGATACAAAATGGGGGAAAAATAATTTATTAATAAAAGCTTCTTTGCAATTATCCACCCCTGTCATTAAATACCTTAAAACAATACATTTATTACTTAGTAGTTCACTTAGCCTTAGGCAAAAAGCATAACTCGACTAAATAAGTACATTTTATCGGACCCACTAATCCTAATTTATACACAAAATATTTAAAAGCTCAGAATTAATTATGTCATCATCCCTTCTAAATACTCTTTGATGACAATTTGCCTTCGGGGCAGAGACTTGAAACGTTTGAATATTAAACATTGACTACTGACTGCACTTTATGAGTGGGTATAGATAGGTACAGACGGCAGCACATCTAGCTACTACAATCTGTCAAATTTCTTTAATAGATTTTCAACTTTGTTGCTAAATTATAAGGTTCAAAGTTGATTGGGAAAATTTTACAGTTTCGGATTGGTTGATGTGCTGTCGTCTGTACATAGAACTTGCATGATGAAAATGTGTCTGTCTGTTTGTAAGATTAATCTGTCGAGCTCCCTAATGAGACACAATTGATTTTCTATTGTTTCGTCGCCAATAGTCGACGCGCGGTGCTTGACCGGTTAAATAAATCGAAAAAAAAACTATCGGTTTAATTTATCTCTATAAATAAAATAAAAATTCTATGTTAACGCTATGTTAAAGCGAACGGCTGCATCGATTTAGTTATATTTTTTATTTTAAAATTGTTTGTAATAGTCCGATTAAGGTTTTTAGGAAAAGTAAAATTGGAAAAGTTTTCCATAAAAATGAAAAATGCGGGGAAGACCTGACAGTGCTTTTTCTTTGAATTTTTAAGACTAAGCAAAGTCAGGGCAAATTACGCGTAGTAAAATATATCAACATTTTGGGAATACTGTCAACAGCTTGCGGCCTATTTGACAATTAGACAAATTTGTCTAATTTTGGTATGTTTTGGTAGTATAATTATACTACCAAAACATTTTGACATTTGGATAGCGCTAAGTGATCATATTAATATGAGGGAGGCCAGAAATCATGGTAATTTGCTAACTTAAAAAAATGGAGCGTAGTTTTTAGGGTTTTATAAATATTATAGAGCTAACGTTTTCTTGTAGATTAGATGATTATTTATTTATTATTATTAATTACAACGGTAATACAAAAGTAACAGTAATTAATTAATTTCTTTGTATTATATAAATTACAATTTCGTCTGAATAGGTAGGCGTAACTTAATATATATAAGGTGCCATTAAAGTAGATGGACAAACTTTTAGAAATCATTCAGACCACCAAAATAAGGACGATAGTAAAAAAAATATTTAAGAAAAACGCATTAGATACTTACAAAAAACATAATCAGTTACGAAAATACACTAATGTGCAATTTATTCTTTTAGGTCAAAATAAAATCACTTTAATCAGTGTTTTTTTTTTTTTTGCTTGGATATCTTTGGTTAGACGTACTGAGAGCTGTGTTTTTGTCCATCTATTTTAATGGTACCCTGTATAAAAAAAGAAAAAAAAAATGATGACGTTATGATGATTTTTTTATGTTTTCCTGTGATTCGTTTTTCTGTTGAAAGAGAATGCGTAGGGTTTTTATTTGTAACTTTGTAACGTAATAAAAACATAAATCCTACGAGGACCAATCACCTTTTCATAGGACGAAAGGTTCATCTTGGAACGTGAACATTTGTCTAACAATAAAAAGCAGTCATTAAAAGGATATAAAAAAACACAATAGGTAATTTAAAAAAAAACTCATTGCACTTAACTACATAATTATGAAATTATAAAACATACACATACATAAAAATCACGCCTTCTTCCAATGGGGTAAGAGAAACTACAAAACGCGGTGGCGTTCTGTAGTTCTGTAGTAGACCCATCCACGTACCGACCGCGGCAAGCATAGCTTAACCTTCGATCGACCCCTGCGACTGTTATCGTTAAGCCACGAGCTCCAATCAATAACAATCAATATTAATATTATAAGAAAATCATTCCCCTTTCTCTTTAAGCTAGATATCTGCTCACCCCTTTACCGACCACAATCGACATTATAATCCTCATAATTCAATCTGTCATTGGACGTCTTCACTGACTGCACATCGCCCATTCATTCAGGGTTGTCAATTTTGCTTCGTTACGCAGAAACCGCTTTGATAAGACATGCAGATAGGATTATGGACGGTGGCATCCCTGTCCGGGCAATCATTAGGCTTGCAGCTTGTTTAGCACTAAATCCTTTGTCTATTGCTAGAAGGGATGGGAGTTTGCGGATATTTTTGGGAGTTTTCAGATATGAGATTGGTTCGGATATAATGTGGGATTTTTTTTGTGAGTTTAGAGGTTGGGTGTTGCGAATAAGTAGGCGAATAACGATCTGTATGATTTATTGGTAAGCGCTGCTTATATACAATTCTAGTTGGAGAAAATCAAAATATAAAGGGTACATCTATAAAACTTAAAACTAACACAATTTAGAATGACGGTAGAATCTGCCGCGCTCCCTTCGACGTGCGAGCGCGATGATACGGACGGCCGGTCGGCTAGCTCAGTATGCGCGGGCGCGCGATGACGAAAGCATAGATCAACATACTAGACGAAAGGCCGTCTGCGTTCCTCCAAATTGTGTATGACCATACGTAAGTATGAGCTGCTACATCATTCCCCCGCTAGTGAAACGTACACAGGGCTTCGAAGTCCTTCCTGATTTTGTGACGTATGCGTACGTATCTGTGACTGGTGCATCTGACTCGGTGTTGATCCGGAAAGCAGGCTTTAGTCTGTCAACAGTGATGTTGGAACATCTATTGCGTAACTGGATAGTGAAGTACTTGTCCTTACGACTGATCACTTTGTACGGGCCTGTGTAGGTCGGCGTCAGAGGTTTTCTTGATGCGTCATTGCGTAGATATACATGCGTACATTTATATAGGTCATCATGAATAAATGTCGCTTGCGATTGGTTAGATTTCCGTTGCGCCTGGGCCTTCTTTAACGCTCCATTCAACTTATTCATGAAGTTTGATATCGTATCGCGATGTCTTGTTGATTCTTCATAGAATTCTCCGGGTAATCGTAGCGTTTGGCCATATAGTAGTTCAGCAGTACTGGCACCGACATCTTCTTTTATCGAAGCGCGCAGTCCCAGTAGCACTGTAGGTAGCTCATGCGACCATGTTGTAGATTTGAGTCTTGCGGTGAGTGACGTCTTGAGTGAGCGGTGCCATCGTTCTATCACGCCGTTACACTGCGGGTGGTAGGCAGTGGTGCGGGTGCGGTGAATTCCCATGCGTTGCGTCAATTTGTGAAACAGGTCAGACTCAAATTGCCTCCCTTGGTCGGTGGTTATAGTTACTGGGCAACCAAATCTCGCGATCCAACCCTCGTAGAATGCGTTAGCAACCTTTTCTGCGGTTATGTCTTCCAATGGGCAGGCTTCTGGCCATTTGGTAGCCCTATCTATCATGGTCAGTAGATAACGATAGCCGTCAGAAATAGGTAACGGGCCAACGATATCCATGTGTACATGCTCTAGTCTGTTTGCTTGTTCGAAACTCGCAATAGGTGTCTTCGTGTGTTGTTGCACCTTAGCGCGCTGGCACGCGTCGCACGCTCGAGTCCACTCATTTACGTCACTATTCATGGAGGGCCACCAGTAGCGGGCAGTGACTAGCTTCCTTGTCGCCCTTATGCCGGGGTGACTAAGGTCGTGAATCGCTTGAAAAGCTGCTTTTCGAAAATCTGGTGGTAGGTATGGACGAGCAGTGTTTGATGACATCTCGCAGGTAACAGGTTTGGCGGTTGAGTCGGGCATAGCGATCTTCCTGAATATGTACTTCCCTTTGTTTGCTAGCGTTTTGTATTCTTCGTCTTGATCTTGTTGTCTTGCTAACTCGGTGTAATCCAATGGTGTCGGGCATGTTATTGTTTCGACTCGCGATAGTGCATCTGCGACTTTGTTGTCCTGGCCGATTACGTGTTGAATATTCGACGTGAACTGTCCGATATATTCAAGGTATCTTGTTCGGCGGGGCGTCTCAGACTTGCTGTTCGAAGTTATTGCATTACACAGCGGTTTGTGGTCCGTGTATACAATTAACTCTCGTCCTTCAAACACACGGCGGAAGTGACGTATTGCCATGTAGATTGATAGCAACTCACGGTCGTACGTGCTGTATTTTTGTTGTGCGTCACTGAACTTCTTTGAGAAAAATCCCAGTGGTCTCCACCTGCCGTTGATCTTTTGTTGTATAACGGCACCAGCACATGTGTTTGAGGCATCTGTCATCAGTGCGAAAGGTTCGCTCAGTGATGGGTAGGACAATAATGCGCAGTTCTTGATATCTTGTTTACATTGATTGAATGCTTCTTTTGCCTCTTCGGTCCATTGTATGTTTGTTTTATCGTTTTTCTTGGCGTTGTGAAAGTATTTGCTCAATTCTTTCTGATGTTCAGCCGCATGGGGTATACTTGAACGATAAAAGTTCAGCATTCCGACGAAACGGCGTAGATCTTGGATCGTATTTGGCAATGGATAGGACTGGATTGCTTGCACCTTATCTTCCGTCGGTGTAATGCCTTCAGGGCTTAACGTGTATCCCAGGAAATTAAGTTTCGACTGGCCGAAGATACACTTAGCGACGTTTATTTTTAAACCGCTGTCGTTAAGTCGCTTAAACACTTCTTGAAGCTCTCTTCTGTGTTCTTCTTCGTTCTCAGAAGCTACCAGAACGTCATCGACGAATGGAAAAACAGGTAGGCCGCGTAGCACGTTGTCCATGTGGCGTTGAAATGTCTGGCCTGCATTCATCAAACCAAAACACATCCTAGTGAACTCGTACAAGCCAAAAGGAGTAATCACGGCTGTCTTCTTCACGTCTTCTTCTCTGTTTTTGATCTGGTAGTAGGCTTTCTGCAGATCAATTTTTGAGAAAACCTTCTTGCCTTGGAGGTTATGTGTGAAGTCATGAAGTCGTGGTATCGGGTATCGATCGGGTGTGGTTACTGAATTTAGTCTACGGTAATCACCACAGGATCTGTAGGTACCATCCTTTTTTAAAACCATGTGTAATGGACTAGCCCATGGGCTATTAGATGGTCGACAAATTCCTTGGCTCATCATGAGTTGGAATTCTTGTTTTGCGGCGTTGTATTTATGTGGCGGTAGTGGTCTCGCTTTTGTAAATATCGGCGGGCCGGTGGTTTCAATGTAGTGTTCGACTTCACTGTTTCCCAGTTTCTCTAAGTTTGGTCTCGTGATGTCTGGGTACTTGGCCAACAGGTCGTGGTATGGAAGCTTGTCGTCGATGGTTCGGATGCTTCCTTCAGCTGTGGGTGACAGGAACCCTCGTGCCGATAAATTGGTACTTTTATCTACCAATCGTCGTCCGTGGAGATCCACCATAAGTGCGTGGTGGTGTAAAAAATCAGCGCCTAATATCGGCCGACTGACTGTTGCAACCATAAATCGCCAACTGTAGGGACGCCGCAGTCCGATGTTGAGCACGATGGTTCGCTCGCCATATGTGGGTATTTGTGTACCATTTGCTGCATACAAGTAGTTGGTTGGAGTTCGCTGTTTATCACGTGCAGTAGCGGGTAATACTGATACATTCGCACCCGTGTCGATTAGGAATTTTGTTCCGGTTGATTTGTCGTGTAAAAATAGGCGGTAGGTGGATAAATCGTCGACTTCGGCCACCGCCACGGCTTGAGTCTCCTTTAGTTTTCCGGCTTCTCACTCGTAATTCCCTTAAAACTGCACGGACTTCTACATCGGTATGCTGCCTTGCCGAATTTCTGATGAAAATAGCACACGGCGTTTTTTCTGTCCCGAGATTTCGAGCTGGAACGGCTTCTGAAATTGTGGGATCGGCGTTGAAATTTGCGAGATCGATTCGTTTTCAGCGCTGCAACTTCCTTGGTCAGGGCTTCAATCATGCTGTAAAGCTTCTTGTCTGCTGGTTCAGATGTCGCCGCTATTTCGGCTGGCGCCGCTGTCGCTGGGGCCTTTGACGTGGAAGGTTGACACTGGCAGGAACACACGGCGTTCACCTCTTTCAGCTGTTCTTGCATCCTGTCTGCCATGGCAGCTAACGAGTCCAGCTTAGATTCTTCACTCACGGCTAACACAGTGCGGGTAGAAGCGGGTAGGTGGCCTTGCCACAACATTTTCAGGGTGTCATCTGGCATCTTTTTCCCAGCGAGGTTTCTCATTCGGCGAAGCAACTGTGATGGTCGTTGATCGCCAAGCTCCATTTCATTCAGTAGTTTTTGTAACTGACTACCCTCGCTATCTTCGTAAACCTCCAACAGTCTTCTCTTCGCTGCTTCGTATCGGCCGGAGTTGGGCGGTGACAAGATGATATCGCTGATTTGGTCCACATCTTTGATCTCCAGCTGAGCCACAACCAGTGCGAACTTGCCTTCATCGCCGAGCTTCTGGTTGTAGATAATGACCTCAAATTGGGCGAACCAAAGCTTAGGTCTGTTGCACCAGAATTTAGGGATGCGTGACTGGACGCTAATTGCTTCGACGTCTTCAGGCGTAGTAGTCTTGTCTTCCTTTGTTACGGGCGTAGTCATTTTGAACGCGGGGTCACCACTTTAGAGGTTGGGTGTTGCGAATAAGTAGGCGAATAACGATCTGTATGATTTATTGGTAAGCGCTGCTTATATACAATTCTAGTTGGAGAAAATCAAAATATAAAGGGTACATCTATAAAACTTAAAACTAACACAATTTAGAATGACGGTAGAATCTGCCGCGCTCCCTTCGACGTGCGAGCGCGATGATACGGACGGCCGGTCGGCTAGCTCAGTATGCGCGGGCGCGCGATGACGAAAGCATAGATCAACATACTAGACGAAAGGCCGTCTGCGTTCCTCCAAATTGTGTATGACCATACGTAAGTATGAGCTGCTACATGAGCTTTCCGACTAATAGGTGTCCAGTGTAATGTTTTAATAAGCTCATTAGTGCTACCTACTGACACCTACTGGGCTCAAACAATATAAAATGTCGAAGAAGAGTAGATACCATCGACATAAAAAGAAGAAGATTACAATGTTTCAGGCAAAATTGTAATTAAAACGGTTCAGTGAACGATTTACCTATTAGAGATTTCAATTGGTTTAATACTCGTAGTGAAAATAGGATAAAATGACACACATGCTAAGTCACTCTTTTAAACGACGAACATAAACATAGCAATTGTTCAACGAACACCAAATTATTAAAGTGCAAAAAGTTTAAATAAATAAATCAATTTTATAATACACTTTGTACTTTAACTGAATTTCGTATAAGTATTCTTGCAATTTTCGGATATCGTCTCGGATACCAAACATCACTATTTCAGCATTGCTCCGGATCAATTATGTGTGATTTGGTTTAAATTGAACGTGCCCTGTGTTTAGATTGAATGTCTGTTTAGTGAGTACACTGTATTTTAGTGTAAGTTTATTTTAGACGTTAGCTTAAGATTTAGATGTTGGTCAAGTTAAGAATAAGTCGTCTGTTTATTTTGTGGTAAGATCTCCTTGTTCGTATGTATTCAGCGGGTATTCAGCGGACCGGGTTAACAATACAACAATCAGTTCCATCACTAAAACAACTGATGTCACTCGGAAGGCTGCCACGCTTAAGACGACGATGACCGCACAGTGGCGCCCTCGTCGTTTGTTTGGTTATTTCTTTTATTTTAAAAGTGACCACTATTATCCGTTTCAGTGATTATAATAAAACTTAACAATGTAAAACTACCGTTTGTAATAATATTAACGTATAACCTTGTGGAGCACAACTTAACGTTCTTATTTTCTGCATTTTCATTCTAAAATAAAAGAAATAACCAAAAAACGATGAGGGCGCCACTGCGCGGTCGGCAGGACACATCTTTCGCATGTTAGACAAAGTCAAAGTCAAAGCATTTATTTCAAATAGGCACATAAAAGGCACTTTTGAACGTCAAAAATTATCTTAAAATAGAATTGATTCTAGACGATCAATGGGCCAAACTTACGACCCAGTAGGTCCAGCGATATCACGGCAGGGCCAGACGGAGATGGCGGGATGAGCTGAACTCCTTTAATAAAGACTAGCTGCGCCCCGCGATTTCACCCGCATAAGTTTCGATCCCATGGGAGTATCGGGATAAAAACTATCCTATGTCCTTTCCCGGGACTCAAACTACATATATCTATACCAAATTTCATATAAATGGGTTCAGTGGTTTAGGCGTGAAAAGGAAACATACAGGACAGACAGACAGACAGAGTTACTTTCGAATTTATAATATTACTAGCTGCGCCCCGCGGTTTCACCCGCATAAGTTTCGATCCCGTGGGAATATTGGGGTAAAAAGTAGCCTATGGCCTTTCCCGGGACTCAAACTATCTCTATACCAAATTTCATCTAAATCGGTTCAGCGGTTTGAGCGTGAAGAAGTAACAAACATATAAACACACACACACACACACTCACAAACTTTCGCCTTTATAATATTATATATAAGTGTGATAAGTATTAAGTATGGATGGATGGATTGGTTCTTGGCAGCTCTGGACAGACAAAGGTGGAAAAAGAGTAGGGAGGCCTTTGACCAGCAGTGGGCCATTATTGGCTTATAATAAATGTATTCAGCGTAGTAATTGCGTATACATACTAACAAGCACAATTCCTTTCGTTTTGACAATTCGACAACGTTCATTGCGTTGTTAACGTTGTCACGTAGACGAATTATTCGAACATATAAAGTATGTTGTGCAATTGGGCTGATGGCTTGTTCTTGTACTTTGTGCCAAAAGTATTAACACGTACAACTTTCGCTAGTAAAACAGCAGATCTGTCTCTTTTGGTGGTTGGATAAAAATGCTTGGAAACAATCACATTAAGAGATCATGAAATCTTAAAATATAGCTTAATCTGTCAAGAATAGAATAGAATACTCTTTATTATGTACACCATATAAATTACAGACATAAATATACAAACTTTACAATGGGTGACACAATGGGCGGTCTCATCGCTAAGAGCGATCTTTTAAAGACAACCTTCGGATGGATTTAAAACAGGAAGGATGGATTTAAAACGGGAAGGACAGACAAATACTGTAGGTAGTCTGTGGGTCAAGCTCCGCTAATGAGACACAATTGATTTTCTATTGTTTCGTCACCGATCGGTAACGCGCGGGGCTTGACCGGTTAATGAAGCTTACTCATTTTTCGTCTCGTTGAGCTATTTTCGTCATTTTGGCCAATAATTAAGCGTGGGATGGCGTCGGATGTTACAAGTGTGCAGCGGCCTTTAAATATATTATTTGTTCCTACAAGCCGTTCTAATACTAACAAACGTAAAACCAAATAACAAATAATGGCTACGGCTATAATGGTATTATTATTTCCAATTTCTGAGTAGCAGCAGTTAGAGTCTGACACTCCCTTCCGCTCCACCCAGAGCGGGAGGGGTCATTTGATGATTTCCCATACAAAAAAAAAAAAAAAAAAACAAAAAAAAAAGCCCGGAGTCTGGATATGTGCCCGGTTGATGGCAATAGGCTCCCCCCCCCCCCCTCCCCCCTATCACATGGGACTTAAACGTAACTGGCGAAATGTGGATATGTTAGAGGTACCATCGCGGCCTTTTCCGCCTGATCACTTAAAAAATGTTTCGCCTAAATCCTACGGTGACGCCAAACCACGCCCCCTTAAAGTTTTCGTCTATTAGGAAAGCGATAACTCAATTAGTTGCAACCTGCACTGCGCAGCTTAGTGACGCATCACGTGTACTCCTTTTGTGAATTTTACGGATGAACTATTTGACCTTGGCGCGCTTACTAGAGAACGCTTCTATTTTTTTAGTGCAAGCAAAAATGAGCTTAGTGGTGGTCAGGCGGGAGTGTCCGCGATAGTACACCACTGCCTTACCCGTTGGTGAATAAAGGCATGACGTTATGTATTTAAATCCAAATTTTAAAGAGTGGGTCGTACAGAATCATCAATGTATTGAACAGATTTTCACGCGCCTTCAGAAACTGTCTTTGCAAGATGCTCGAAGCTTCAAGCTTAGAATCTTAGCGCAGGCGTTAAGTGTATATTGATCAACTAAAAAAAAAAAAAATCATTCGTATAGTGGATTGAGCCATGCAATAAAATAAAACCTTCTTGTGCTGAAACTAACTTGGACTAACTAACTTAAACTAATGTTGAAACATCATCAGATAATTTTTCATCCTAAAAAAATTGCTCATAATAAATTATGTTCGTGATTTACATTGATTATCTGAAGAGCTGTGTTGGCCCAGTGGTAACGGACACGACTTACGAGTTGTAGATCGTAGGTTTGAACCCAGACAGGCACTTTACTTTGTGTAAATTATTTCACCACCACTGCTCTCAAAACTGTGAAGGAAAACATCGCGAGGAAACCGGCATGTCCTAGAACCAAAAATTTGAAGACATTTGTGACATCCACCAACCCGCATTGGGCCCGTGTGGTGTATTACGGCCCACTCCCTCTCACTGAGAGGAGGCCTGTGCCCCAGCAGTGGGAACATTATAGGCTGATTATGACTTAGGATGTCTATATGACCATAAATAATGTATTAGTCAGGTTGGTACCCTCATAATGCTCATCACACCTCATAAGCTCCTAATTATAATAATTATTTAACTAATTACCTATAAATCAAGTCCTGATTAAATCAATTAACTAAATCAAGCAAATCAAATCAACATTACTTTGGTGATTGAAACCATAATAACCATATTAATTGTGTTCAGGGACTTAGGTGTAATCCGGCTAATCTATGGGGCTTAGAGTGTGGTCGGTACCCTTAATTGGCTACCTGGTCACGCGGATTTGAGTGGAAAATCTAATGGTGGTAGGTATAGGCAAAAGTGGTAATTTACTTGATACTTAGAACCTAATTTATATTTTATTTATTCTTCTGCTGCCCCTTTAAGCGTTCAACTTATATAAAACCTTAAAATAGAACAGCAACTTTTTAAACCAGGCATAAAATAAACATAAACAAAAAATTCTTTTTTTGCGCGTCAGTGTCATTGTAGTGTCAACGTTCAAAATTTGGTTTGTGTTTCAATAACTGATGAATATTCTTAAAAAAAGAATTTAAATATTATTATTATAAGTATTTTATACTTTAACTAAGTGTGTCGTTGTCATAATGTATTTTTATAACCTGGCGCTTACCTAAGGTATGAAGAAGACAAGCGACGTAAGAGACTTTGAGGATAGATACTCTGCATGCTTCGTTGATTTCGGCCTAAAAACTGGTGAATGAGTTTGAAATAATTTGTTGTGATATATGAAACATAGTAAGTTTTACAGACTAAGGTGTAACTGACAGGTAATGCAAACTTTGTAAAATATTTCCTGAGCGTTATCCAAGAAGCCCCATTTACACGAAGCAAGTTACTTGCTTGTAGCATACAAGAAAATTGAAGCAACAAATGATTTTTTTATTGTTGCATCAAATTATGGTATGCCACAAGCAATTAAATCGCACCGTGTGTCAGGCTTAAGAGTCAAAAAGGTAGTAAAACCCACATCATGTTAAGCTGCTAGACTTCCACTAGAGAGGGCGTCCACGACTCTCTCACATAGAGAAAAGGCCTGACCCTTAGCAGAGGGAATATTAAAAGGCTGGTCTTACTTGTGCATAGCCAATGTCAATGTCTCCTATCGCACAGTGGCGTGCATTAGTTTTCAGAGTAGGTAGGCACTAGGCCGGGTCACTAATCTAATCAGAAAAAAAGTGAGGTCAAAAGTGTGGTTATTTGAGTAGGCATGCCTACTTAAGGGTAATAAATTGCGAAGGTCGAACGTCATGGTATTACGTATAAGACTAAGGGGCTGTCTCCACGAGCGAGAGAATTAGTCTCGCCGTGCCATCAAATTTTCGTCGCGATGATATCGCCGTGTGGAGACACGTTCTAAGAGAGTGTATAGAAATACGTGACACGACGATAATATCGCCGCGATTCTCTCACTCGTGGAGACAGCCCCGTAATTTTGTCGTATTAACTTGAATGAGTAAAGACAAATGACAATGTACTCAATACTCAATTCTTTATTGCATTCCACAATGTGCGAATAGTACGGGAGCCGAGTAGGCCGACCGGCGACTGCCTACTGCCGCGCGTGTTTGTATGAAGATTTTGTTTTTTGTTAGGTATGATTATTTAGTGAGCTTCTTAATTGTGGGGCACACACACTTAAATGTAATTGACAGGCTTATGTTGATATATCGAGGAAGGCACTGCATATATGCCTATATGCAATGGACGCCACTGCTACCGCAAGTCTACTGGAAAAACATTCTGTTAAGAAAAGCTGTGCGTTTGTGCTCTTCTGTCTTTATGAGTCTAAGAACCGATTTTAAAAAAGTCATATAAATTTTTTCTCAGAAGTAAAGGCTCGTTCACACGTACCATAACCGCAACCACACCACGACGACAAACAACGTGGTCGGGCGCAAATTTGTGTAATAATGAATAGCTTATTCACACGGACCACATACCTATTACCGTCAAAATCAACCGTGTCCGCGATACCGTTCACGTCACAGCCACACGGCAATCACAACGATCTGTCTGTCTGCAAAAAATAGCCAAAACGTAAACACATCGCAACTACTAGCGACAACAAAATCACCACGTAACTGCAAAAAGTTGCAGCAACACTATTAGTCCATCCAATAAATCACCCATAAGGGGTTGTAGAGTGCGTGAGCAAGGCCCTAAGCAATTACTTCAGAAAATTGTTCAGGGTGCTTAGAGAGTTAACATACTAAAAGTCCTGACATCTAGGGGGTGAGGCGGAGTGGGGGGAGGGGGTTAAAGTTCCCATTTTTCAGTTTTTCGCTAATATCTTTAAAACGGTATGTTTTAGAGAAAAGAAGTTTTCTGGGCAATGAAAGCTTATAAAATTTCCTACAACTATAGTCTTATACACTCTTTCGGATTACTACCCATTTTTACATATCGATACCTTTGGGTAGAAAGGTCGTATAAACCAAAACCCGACTTTTCAGGAGAGCAGAAAAACTATTTTTTTTTTACATAAAAATTCATAACTTTTTTGTTTTTGAAGTTATAAAAAAATGATCTATGAGAAAGGTTCTTACAATTTGCAAATGAAAAAAGTTAAATCATCAAAACCTATCTATCTTCCTTAGTTTTAAAGTAAGCTTGGATTTACGCCTAAGAAAAAATCAATTCTTGGTTAATACACCCCATGAAAATGTACTTTAAAAAAACTGTATAAGTCGTATATCCGTTTTTGGTAAGCTTATGGTCACATTTACTGTCGTAAAAACCCATATATGTAGTTTTTTTTTGTATTAAAAACCATTTATAATCATAGATCAATTGAATTCTGACTAATAAACAATCCTGTTACCCTAAGAATTAGTAGGAACTCAATTATTATTATTCTAATACCCAATAACGGTCGATTCAAATAAAATAAAACTACCTGAAATACGAAATCAACATTTATTAAGTATTACAATACCTTCTAATCAACATTTACTATTATTTCAATAATGGTACAACATACCTAACAGGTTTAACATTTTTAAATTGAAAAAAAATTTTATAACTACTTAAACTGAAAAGTGAAATAAAAAAATCTACTTAATCATAAAAAAGCAAAAATTATTCTATTAAAAATTAACTTCTTCTAAATTAAAGTAATCAGGCATTTTAGTCATTTATAAAATTATGACTTGATCGTTTTTTTAATTTTTGTACATATTTAGATGTACTTAATTCAATAAATTATTGAATTAAGCCTTTGTACTAAGGCTTAATTACTAAGTAATTTATTGAATTCCAACTAAATAATAAAAATAAAAAAAAACAATCAAGCACTAAACGTAACTAACTTATGTACTAAAAAGTAACTTATTTATGATATTAATTTGTACCATATCATAATTAGTTTAAAATTATTTATGAATTGTTACTATAAATTATTTTAATTATTATTATAAATTATTTTAAAACGAATTATGAATTGAGAAACACATTTTCAAAAAATAAATTTAGGTGACAAAGAATACAATCATTTAACATAGTCTTGTTTTTTTGCTAACCTTGGTACCACCATGATAATTTAAACTTACCCCATGGAAATGTGGCTGACTCTCTTACGCTAACCGACGAAGAAGACGAGGAAGAGCTAATTGAATAATACAATTATTATTATAACAGAATAATAACTTTTCCTATTTACGTAATTTCACATTTCGTTCGTTAGCAAAATATTATTTAGTAAAAAAACAAGACTATGTTAAATGATTGTATTCTTTGTCACCTAAATTTATTTTTTGAAAATGTGTTTCTCAATTCATAATTCGTTTTAAAATAATTTATAATAATAATTAAAATAATTTATAGTAACAATTCATAAATAATTTTAAACTAATTATGAAGCGGTACAAATTAATATCATAAATAAGTTACTTTTTAGTGCATAAGTTAGTTACGTTTAGTGCTTGATTGTTTTTTTTAATTTTTATTATTAAGTTGCAATTCAATAAATTACTTAGTAATTAAGCCTTAGTACAAAGGCCTAATTCAATAATTTATTGAATTAAGTACATCTAAATATGTACAAAAATTAAAAAAAACGATCAACTCATCATTTTATAAATGACTAAAATGCCTGATTACTTTAATTTAGAAGAAGTTAATTTTTAATAGAATAATTTTTGTTTTTTTATGATTAAGTAGATTTTTTTATTTCACTTTTCAGTTTAAGTTGTTATAAATATTTTTTTCAATTTAAAAATGTTAAACCTGTTAGGTATGTTGTACCATTATTGAAATAATAGTAAATGTTGATTAGAAGGTATTGTAATACTTAATAAATGTCGATTTCGTATTTCAGGTAGTTTTATTTTATTTGAATGGACCGTTATTGGGTATTAGAATAATAATAATTGAGTTCCTACTAATTCTTAGGGTAACAGGATTGTTTATTAGTCAGAATTCAATTGATCTATGATTATAAATGGTTTTTAATACAAAAAAAAACTACATATATGGGCTTTTACGACAGTAAATGTGACCATAAGCTTACCAAAAACGGATATACGACTTATACAGTTTTTTTAAAGTACATTTTCATGGGGTGTATTAACCAAGAATTGATTTTTTCTTAGGCGTAAATCCAAGCTAACTTTAAAACTAAGGAAGATAGATAGGTTTTGATGATTTAACTTTTTTCATTTGCAAATTGTAAGAACCTTTCTCATAGATCATTTTTTTATAACTTCAAAAACAAAAAAGTTATGAATTTTTATGTAAAAAAAAAATAGTTTTTCTGCTCTCCTGAATAGTCGGGTTTTGGTTTATACGACCTTTCTACCCAAAGGTATCGAAGTAAACAAATGCGCCGGTATCTGTCTATCCCGCTCGCTCTTCTGCTGGTCGCTGCGCGCCAAATGCGAGCCTTGTGTGTCGGTCGTAAAGTGCTTCTTGCAATGAACATGGTTTATACACCAACGTCGCGAACTGCCTTTGGATTTACGACGTCGAATTTAAACTATGTTTAGGTAATGCATTTAACACGTTAGGGCGTATAAACCATTTACAATTAACGACTATTTTTACGCCCTGAGTTAATATAAATTATGGTCATTACATCATAACAAAACTACAAAAAAAAAACATTCGGCTTTTACATTGAAAATTTACCTTTTTTAAGAGGCTATGACCGAAAATTTCTGGGTCGTATTCATTCGTCGGTCATTTTTGTGCGAATTTCTGCATTTCGTATATACAGATCGATAGAGAAAAAAATTCTGAGAAAAATGGTATATATAACTCAATTTGGCCAAAATGGTTTATACGACCTTTCTACCCAAAGGTATCGATATACATTCTAAAATAGTGAAAATTTTCGAAAAAACTACTTTTATGAATCTCTACCTGTTGCCTGCTACTTTGTTTGCGTTATTTCGGGATAAAAGTAGCCTAAAAATCCAAATCTTTAATCATAACGAATTTCATCCAAATCGGTTCAGCAGTTGAGTAATCAAAACTTGTATCTTTGATACATATTATCTTTTATCTTTTAATTCGTTTAGGCTGTGAGGGTCCTGACAATGGTTCTTTTTCCAAGGCTCCCTCATCCTCAGTAGATGGTACTTGCTGAAGAGGCTCTACGTCGTCTTCATCATCGTCAACGTCAACAGACACGCCACTTCCAGCCATGAAGTAACCTATGCCGCCCAAAAAGGACATCAGCAAATGAAACCCTCCGAGGCGCACTACACAGTTCGATATCTTAGAGTCAAGAGGTGCAGCAGCGACTATTTCCCGCGCTTTCCAGTACAGTGGCTGGTCAAAGGTTATTATTACTTTTAGGTGGTTGCTTTGGTCATCCTTGTCAGTTACTTGGGTCAACTCGCAGGCATAGTGTAAAGCCGTATAGATGGTGTCATAGTTCGAAGGTGGCGCATTGATGATTGGAAGGGTAATCACGCTAGTTTTTTCACTGTAATCCCCTGTTGTTATGGTCGTCATGTACCCTTTCCATTCTGGCAGGGACATATCCTGGTGTTTGGCAACGAACCAAAGGACAGGAAATATGGAATGAAAAGTGACGACCCGCTTCTGCTCCATTACCACTGGTAGAAAACGAGATCTCAAACTGTTACCGCCTTCACCGCTTGGAGGTACTCCCAGCTTATGTTATCAATAAAATACCTAATTTATATACTATTAGCTCATATTTAACATTCGGTAATGCTTGTCACATCACACTAAATGAACTCCATTTTCACTTTCTTCGGAGCACGATACTCGAACACTGGTCAAAATTTGGAAAAAGTGTATAAGACAAGTGTAGATAAAAGTTTTGATATCCCAACGGCTGTACAGATTTGGATAAAATTTAGTAAATTGATATAGTAGGAGTTGATTTAAGATATAAGATACTTTTTATCCCCAAATAACGTGAAGGAAGTAGTATCAAAAGGTAGTGTTCAATTTAAGTAGTTTTTTTTCAATTTTCACTTTTCCGGAATGTGTAGTTCGAAAATAGGTAGGAATGTGAAAAAGTGTATAAGATAAAAGTTGTACATAATTTTATAAGCTTTCATTGCGTAGAAGACTTCTTATCTCCATGACGCACCGTTTAAAAGATATTAGCGAAAAACTGAGAAATGGGAACTTTAACCCCCTCCCCCCACTCCGCCTCACCCCCTAGATGTCAGGACTTTTAGTATGTTAACTCTCTAAGCACCCTGAACAATTTTCTGAAGTAATTGCTTAGGGCCTTGCTCACGCACTCTACAATCTCTTCGTTGGATGGACTATATTCACATGTAACAACTGCTTGCTCACATTTGGTCGCTACGATGTGATGTGGTTATGATACGTGTAAACAGGTCCTAAATATTGCAGTTTGACAGCTTCTGTATAGAAAATATTTCAACCTGTCATCTTCAAAAAAAAAGTTATTTCACAATCAGCCTATAATGTTCCCACTGCTGGGACACAGGCCTCCTCTCTATGACAGGGAGTGGGCCATACCTAATCCACCACGCAGGCCCAATGCGGGTTGGTAGATGTCACAAATGTCTACGAATTTTTGGTTCTAGAAAATAGAAAATTTCCTTACGATATTTTCTTTCGCCGTTTTGAGTGCATTTAGTTAGTAAAAAGACATTTAACCATAGAAAAGGCCAAAATCAATATATTTTTTTTGTTTCATATCCTCTCTGACTTCACCTGCAGCTGCCGGTATCATCATCGGCAGCATGGTGGGCAGTTTTTTCTTAAAAGGTTATAGAAAATGGCCGATGTTTATTGGAGGCGGTCTTGGCTTTGGCATGGCTTACATCAACTGCGAGAATAGCCTGAATCACTTCCTAATGTCTATGGACCCGAAGGCGTGTGTAATAAAGTTAGTATACTTCTTTTTTGTTATTTATATTTGCCCTTTTATCTTTACTATCAACTTCTGCAACATTTTCATTGTGATTATCATTAGTGTCGTTAACACAATCGGCAACTTCCCTATCATTATTACTATTAAAATTTTAAGTGGACTAATTTACAAAATGGCTAATTCTATAAACGCCTAAGCCAAATCTACCGAACCAAATGCCAGTGTCAATTCGTTACACTATAATTTCTAAATTTTTAAAAGGACCTAAGATATAATCGCAACTGCAAGTAAACTTTTGTAAAAAAAAAAACCTATAAAAAGAGGCGCAATTAGTTGCGGCTCGCCATCCAACCAAAAAGATCTACCTCTATACAAAAACGTCAATATTATGCAAACTCTCTCCTTTGTCGCCATCAAAAGCAATAATTGTTTCCCGACAATTGCTTATGAAACCGTTTGTATTGAAAACTGAAGCCAATACTAAATGAACAACAGTCTGTTCGGACCAAAGTGCTTTTAAAATTGCAGACGAAACTAATTACGGCTATAAAAGTATTGAAAAGGGACTAAAAGGGGCTAATTTTGAACACAGGATAGTAGTCATACATTGTGTCGGAGATAATGAAGAACTTATTAGACATTGGACGTAAGCTGCTATAAATATTGGGGTTGTAAAAATTAGGGTTGTTACTGGATGTTAACTGGGGTGGTAAATTATTTTAAGGATCTAATTATTACGTTTTGTGTTAAGTAGTAACGGTTGTTGGTGGTGGATATTTATTGCTTGATTTTAGCTGGTGTAGGAGTAGATAAGCATGCCGTTTTTTCATATTTTGCTATAAATATTCCTCGATTTCACTACTATCTTTATATGTCATGTTCGGAGAATGGCTGTGAATTCACATTTAGTATGTCAACGCCGGTTTTTTAATGAAGTTCTAGAAATTAGGCGTCATATTGTTTCGTTAATACATTCTTAGGGCTGATTTTTCAATCGACAGATAATTTTTATTCGAAAAAATATTGACCTTTGACAGATTTTGTATGCAAAAATGTAAAAAATTCAAAATTATTCCTCTGATAAAATTATCTGGCGGTGGAAAAAGCTTTTAGTCAAATAGAAGAAAAGAAAGAGAGAAAATATGTTTATTTGCGGTAAACATGACGCAGAACAAGAACATCTATTTGCATCATAATCTTCAATAACTTTATATTAAAATAATTTTACAACAATCATCTCAAAATCTATCAGTATCAGTGTATCTTTCGCCAGCCCTACAGAAAATCCCATCAAAACAGCCAAACGGTCAACAGTAAAGACGTTATACCTTCTTTCTGCACAGCAGGACATTTCCCTTCGCCATTTGCGTCTTTGTTTCCACATAAAGGTCACTTACTGTCGCGTCTTCTATTCAAGCTTGAGTCGCTTCCATATTTGTATTGAATTCGGCAACGCCTTCTTTTCTTTCGTTGTTTGCAAACCTGCCGCCTATTCACCACCCACAGAGACTTTCAACAATTTTAACATTATCACCAGCATTCATATCTTTAGATTCTTTGTCTTCATCATAAGGTTCAATTTCTTGTTGAGTTGCTGCAGGAATAAGTTTGTTTTTGGACAAATCATCACTTGTTTTTTCCGTTTTAAACATTTTTATTTGTTACGTTCCGATCGTTTGTGAGTCATGCCTGTTGTAGCTTTGAGGCCGTCCGCATGGGCGTTTCTATGGCTTTTTTTTTTAGGTAAACGCATGTCTATTACACTTCGGATTGCGTTTGGTTTAGGACAATGGTTACCAAAGTTTTTGTGATATCTTTTCAATATTTGAGATCCTTTTACACTTTTTTTTTAGTAATATTATGCTCTCGCATAGGTAAATGTTTTAATTTTTCCACATCTACGAGTGCTAAACTATAGTACTTTAACAAAATGGAAAGTATAAAGACTTTTTTTTTATTTATTAGACATGTCATAAAATTCTGCATCGAGATGTGATTTATAATTATGATTTCATAATAAATTATTATTGAAATTGTTATATAAAATATCAATGTAGCCTACCTGACATTATTTATAAAATACTTAAATAAATATTGAATAAATATTTAGCATTTAAAAAATGACTTATCTATCACCTTTGTTATAGGTACGCAAACGCTATAACTTCACTGTCAATGTTTCATTATCACCTTCAATAGCTATTCTACTATTATTCTTCTCCTTCATTCTTTGTCGTCACCCCATCGCCATTTTGATTTTTCTCCAAAGTTGTGGCGCATTATGGAACTGCGGGAAAATTTCGTAATACAGTAATAGTAGGAATGACTTTAATTTTGACAGTTCAACAACATTCTTTGCGTTATTTAATTTGTAGAGTAGGCACATTTTTTGAATATACATATGAAGCAATATAATTGCTATGTCCTTTAAAATGCTTCAGATGATGTATTATTTGATTACATAATAATATATTATACATTAAAATTGTTACTATTTGAGTAAAATTTATTTTAGAAGTACTCGTATGTATGTTTTTGAGTACATATATTCTCGTATAATTTAAATATACGACCACCACCAACCACCATCACAATAACCATCTTTGTTACACAACAAACGGGAAAAGCATGTTGAGGATCTCTGCCATATTCATCAGGTTTGAATAGATTGGAAGACAATATGGCCAGAGGCAGCGCAGTTTCAATTGATCGTGCAGACAATAACTCTGGACCAGGACCAGTATTATATGCATCCTTTTTATTAAAAAGAAAATACATACTGTTTTTGATTAGAAAATAGAACGGTTTACAGCTTTGTGTGGGAATGGAAAAATTGTTGCTTTTCATATCAAAATCATGTCCAGGTTTTTATTTGCGTTTCTTGTTTTTTTTTTTTTTATGAAACAACTGTTTTATGTGGCTTTTACTTGCGTTATAGGGAAAAATATACATGTATACATACCTACTGGCATAAAAAGTATCTTAGATTTTAATTCAGATTATAATCTATAGCAGTGTTAATAATCTGAGATAATTTACATTCCATTGCCACTTAATCAGTTATCTACTTTAGTGAAATGTATTCTAAGTTGATTTTTGAGTGAACATTTGTAACAAAAACGTCCTAATAGGATTTTGGTTGCAATGGAATTTGAACTTTGTAAGTATGTCATTCAGTTAGTTGTTCCATAACTTGAAAATTATCTCAAATTCTTAATTCAAATATACCTAATTGTATGTCTTTAAAATATTATAGTTCAGTCAGGGGCAGTTTCTCGAACGAAACTAATCGCAAAGTTCTGTGATAATTTTTTTTTTCAAAAAACTAGCCCAAAGCTTGGGTTTACCAAGACTGCGAGGACCACCATATAGCGTCCGCAATTTACAGGCAAATAACGGGTGTTTTTTGACACCGTAAGGTAAAACCGCGGTGCCATCATTTTCATGACGGGCGTCACGGCGGCCGTAATGTTGCGGCCACCGGTATTCTAGGAAACCACAAACAACCAAACTTTGAGATTTAGGATATTTTTTTTTTTCAGGATCTATAAGAATGGTATAAAAGGGTGGCTTAAGATCCTCAGCGAGTTCATTAATTTAAAATAATAATAAAAAATGTTGTTGATGTTGCTGTTGTAATGTTGTGTATAAATAATGTTGTTTTTTTCTTCTCTCATAGAGAGAGACCTGTGTCCCCACTGTGGGAACATTATAGGTTGATTGTCCTTTTGCTATGATTTTTAGAAATAATGCATAATTTAATGCATTTTTTCTTATATCAATCTATCATTTGAAATAAGATTAGACGTTTAAATAAACCTTTTTTGCCGTCCGTTCAAGCGATTTTGACTTATATTGTGTTAGTGGCATGAAAAATGGCAGATGCAGTAAACAGTTGGTATTGCAACCTCGTTTTTGCTTTTAATGTCATCCTTATGCCTACGGAATAAAAGTCAAAATCGGTTGAATGGACGGTAAAAAAGTTTGTTTAAAGGGGTTAGAAGATTTTTGTATGGAGGGTGGCCCTAAGGTCGGCCGCCATTTTGATTTTTTTTCAGAATCGCGGTGTACAACAAAAGTTATATATTTAGATAGAGGACGCTTATACAAACAAAAAATGTTACGTAACATAATATCCTAAAGCGTCAGGTTTCGGAGTTATTCACCGAAATATAAGTCGAAAACAACAAGGATTTTTTTGTTTTTTTTCCCTCCAGGAAAGCATATTGAACTATTGGGGTAATAGAAACGTTATGAAACCTTTATGGAGAAGAAACAAATGAAGAATAGACATTTTTTAAACAAATAATTAAAAACGGCTATTTATAGTTCGTTTTTTAATCCCAGAGACTAATCTGACATTTAAGTCTTTTGTGTTTTCGTTTCTTTTTACCGACTTCACAAAAAGGAGGAGGTACTATGTTCGGCTGTTTGTATGTTTTTTTTGTATGTTTGTTCATCGAATACTCCGCCAATTGTCGACGGATTTTCAAAATTCTTTTTTTGTTCGAAAGTAGATCGTTCTGAGGTGGTCCCATTGTCACCAAGTTAGGATCTGATGATGGGATCTTAGAGAAATCGAGGGCAACCCTCAAATTTTACAGGCTCACTTATTGTTTTTCGCATATTTTATGAAGTATCTTGTTTATTTGCGTATGGTTGTCACCATCTCAGGTAGCTGGGCTGATGATGGAAGGTACAACTCCTTAACAGTAAGATGTTACTCAAACAGGCAAGGACTGTTTTAGTAAATTGTTTTGATGTTTGATAGGGCATTTGCCACATTTGGTCTCATGATCATCAAGTCATGACCTGATGCTGCAGTCAGGATAGTCTGCAGAGTACCTAACTCCTCGACAACTAACAGCAAATATATCGTGTTTAGGCTCATTGAAAAGGGCTCGATGTGTGGATAAACGTACTGTTAATGAGGGACATCGAAGTACATAGAGACCTGATGCTGAAGCCAGGAGCATCGGAAAAAGTACAAACCTTGAAATTACAGCACCGTAGTCGTGTTTGGGCTCATTTTAAACAGGACTAAATTTTAAGTTCAATGCAATGTTGACATAAGTCTGGCCTGATGCTGCAGCCAGGATTATCAGCATCTAGTCTAAAAACATCAGGTCAGGATTTGATGATGGGATCCTGGAGAAATCGAAGGAACTCTTCAAATATTATAGGCACACCTATAGCGATTTGGGTATTTTTTATAGTAACTCGTGCATTTGCTCTCGGAAAGCACCATTTGGTGAAGTGGAACTGATGATGAAGACCACAGATGGCCACCGGAACTACTCAATAATATCTAAGTATTTCACGGGTTGCGATTCGATTACTTTAATATGGTTGCTAAGCAATTTATGCTCGTCACAATGTGAATGGTGATATGGAGCTGATGGTGGACCTGGAGAACTCCTCAACAATTACCTTCCCTGCATCGGGAAAAACAATAATTTGTTTGTAAAAGGCGATGAGCACTGTGCTATTGTAACTTAAATAAATTATAAGCAGACCCACTAAAAAGCGTGAAATAAACTTTTTAAGAAAAAAAAAACCGACTTCCAAAAAAACACTACAAAGTGAAAAATAACTTTAATTTCGGAAGTCGGTGGCAAAAAACTAAAATACCGATCCAAAGACACCGACTTCCGAAATTAAAGTTATTTTTCACTTTGTAGTGTTTTTTTGGAAGTCGGTTTTTTTTTTCTTAAAAAGTTTATTAGTATAGAAGTTTGACTTTACACTTGTCAGATTAGTCTCTGGGATTAAAAAACGAACTATAAATTGCCGTGTTTAATTATTTATTTAAAAAATGTCTATTCTTTATTTGTTTCTTCTCCATAAAGGTTTCATAACGTTTCTATTACCTCAATAGTTCAATATGCTTACCTGGAGGAAAAAAAAAACAAAAAAATCCTTATTGTTTTCGACTTATATTTCGGTGAATAACTCCGAAACCTGACGCTTTAGGATATTATGTTATATAACATTTTTTGTTCGTATAAGTGTCTTCTATCTAAATATATAACTTTTGTTGTGCACCGCGATTCTGAAAAAAAATCAAAATGGCGGCTGATTTTAGGGCCAAAACCTTCAAACCCCTTTCTAATGTGATTTCAAATTATGAATAGTTGAAAAACAGATCTAACGATTATCTAACAGTCTATGACAGATAAAAACCGTTTTTGTTTTTTTATTAAATAGTAATATTTTGTTTTTTTTTTTTCAGAAAGACGGCGTAATAAGGGTTTTCGTGATGGTGCAGAGTTGGTTTTGTACAGTAGAGTTTTATTTAAAATAAAAATTGTAATTGCCAAAGAATAAATATTTCGGTTGATTTTGTATTAGTAAACTTGTTTTTTTCTTAATCTAAGGTGAGTATTCACTATAACATTTTCTTGAGCATTGTAATGCTCGAGAAAATAACATGTAATGGAACGTTCTTACGAATGGTACAGACCAGACGCCAGCACTTCAAGCTACCCGAAACTGTCAAATTTTCCCAAACAACTTTGAACCTTATGTTTTAGCGATAAAGCTGAAAATCTATCACGGGTGCAAAAACAAACAAAAAAACTAAGCTGTCCAAGTTACATATTCACATAAACCTCCCGAAATAGGTAAATGCTGTGAGAGATGGTGAAGACCGCATCAAAATCCATTGCGTACCTACTTTAGAAGATTGAAGCTATACACAGACAGTCATGAAAAACAACTAGTGTTCTATAAATATGTTGCAGCCGACTATTTTAATTAGCCGTTTAGTTAACCAGCTAGCCTTTTAACTAAACGGCGGTTCAACTATCGGCCTGAATGATATTCAATACTAGCTGCGCCCCGCGATTTCACCCGCGTAAATGTCGATCCCGTGGGAATATCGGGATAAAAAGTAGCCTATGTCCTTTCCCGGGACTCAAACTATCTCTATAGCAAATTTCATCTAAATCGGTTCAGCAGTTTGAGCGTGAAGAAGTAACAAACATATAAACACACACACACACACACACACACACACACACAAACTTCCGCCTTTATAATATTAAGTGTGATAGTGTGATTATAGTTTAGGGTAGAACTGTAACCAATCACGCGAGAGCCGAATTGGTCGCAGTAACTAAGCCAGGGCACCCCGTCCAAGTGGGTTAGGTTAGGTTAGGGTTTCGATCAACCGCGTGATGTGTATCAGAATGGCTGGTTGCCTGTGGCTTTGGTCTATGAGAGTTGATTAGAAAATTGCTACATAATTGCTTATATTTGCTACATTTAATAAATAATTGCTACATACTATATATATTTAGAAATAACATATTTTTTTTGTACAGCCATCCTGACGTTTGGTTGGCTGGTCGCCTCCTAGTTTAAAGCCAAGCATGCAGAGTTTCCCGAAATGTATTGCGTCAATAATTGCTACATATTTGCTTCATTTATCTAATTTAGTTGTATCTTCAAACATATGTTAAATAAAGGATGTAGCAATTATTTTAATTATCCCAAGTAAAAGTGCCTGATAAAACAATAAAGGCAAATAGTTGCAGTGTGTCTTCAGTCAACGGTATTGCTACTTTAGGAGGCTATTATTGCTACTTTATGTTATGAGTAGGTAAGTGGAAGTGGTGGCAAGTGGAAGCACATTAAAAGGATATCGTAAATAAAAACGTCAGGTCGTTCATAAGATTCATTTTAATAATATTACAATTTACTTAAAAAATATTCAACTATTAATTTACTTAATTTCCATATTATTTGCTGGTAAATCTGACTTACTTGAAAAATACTTTATGTATTGCAAGAAAACCTTTTTTTGCTCTTCGAGTGGCACAACGAACTTTCTTCCCCTCTTCATCGTCACAAACACCAAAACCACAGATTATATAATAGTTACCCAAAACATTAATTAAAAATTGGTTCTATAGGTAGGTACTTGTTCCTTATAATAACATAGATCTATTTAAATTGTCGAATAAAATTAAATAAGCCTAGACTGTGTGTGTCCCAATACGATATCTGCACTAGCAATGACTAAGAATAATTGTTATAATGATAATTATTGGATTATTGAGGGTAGGTACATATTTTTTTTTTAACGCAAGAATCGCATTACTTACGCTGTTGCCAGAGCCTAAACGATTAAACCGATTCAACATAACTAAGTATTTGCCTTTATTGTTTTATCAGGCACTTTTCCTTGGGATAATTAAAATAATTGCTACATCCTTTATTTAACATATGTTTGAAGATACAACTAAATTAGATAAATGAAGCAAATATGTAGCAATTATTGACGCAATACATTTCGGGAAACTCTGCATGCTTGGCTTTAAACTAGGAGGCGACCAGCCAACCAAACGTCAGGATGGCTGTACAAAAAAAATATGTTATTTCTAAATATATATAGTATGTAGCAATTATTTATTAAATGTAGCAAATATAAGCAATTATGTAGCAATTTTCTAATCAACTCTCATAGACCAAATCCACAGGCAACCAGCCATTCTGATACACATACCGCGTGCGAGCAAAGAGCGAAGCGAGGCGAGCACTACTTCCAAAGGTTGAACCAGTTGGCTGCGACGATTATCCTATGCTATTTCCTACTAATATTATAAACACGAAAGTTTTTGAGGATGGATGGATGGATGTTTGTTACTCTTTCAAAAACCACAGAATGGATTTGGATCAAATTTGGCACACAAACTCAAACTCAAAACTCAACTCAAAGCATTTATTTCAATTAAACCATTACAGGCACTTTTGAATTGTCAAAATTAAGTAGTCGGTCAGTTAGTCAGAAAGTTGAAGCTAGTCGCCCATTCCAAAGCGTAGATCTCTATGGAGAAGAACGGGCAAGAAACTCCATGGACACTCTTTTAAATCAAGATACCTATTACAAAATCCTGAGTACATTATTCTTGTTGCTTCTATATGTGAGAACAATGTAAAAAAAACACACAAATGAAGAAACAATACAAGAAATAAGATTAAAAATAAGCCTTGGCAGTTAAGAGATGACCAGTCTCAACGGACGGCGTCCGTTCACGAACATGACGCATGGATCAGCACCATCCAGCTCAACCATTTTGTAGGGAACCGAATGATCCAACACACGCGCCACCATCAGTGAGACATTTAAGTGAGCATGACACAGATAACACATAACACATAGAATACTTTTTATCCCGACATTCCAACGGGATCGAAACTTATGCGGGTGAAACCACGGGGCGCTGCTAGTACATAATATTATAAGCTGCATCAAAATCTTTTGCGTAGTTTAGAAGATTGAAGCGATAAACAGAGGCATACATGAAAAGCGACTTGGTTTTTAATTAAGTACATACATAGATTGGAATTTAAGGCCACATTCCATCATAACAGAAATAACTCCAAACTAAGCAGGAGCATGCCAAAGGCAGCAGAGCGTTGACACATTGTTCTGTAGGTCAATGACCATACTTTGATTTCATCAGGTGAACTCTTCCTTTACTAGAACGTGAGTCACCTGGTGAATCATCGCTGAAGTGGACCTAACAATGTGGGGTAGAGTTGTGTCGGAACTATTTTTTTTTTTTTGTTAAATGATTTTATTTCTGTAAGTAGGTTTGCGCAAATAGTTTTACACGTCAATCATAGCATCGCTAATCTAACTGACGTATCTGACAGTTTTTACTAAGCCGACCTAACTATAGTAATTTTCCAAGTCGAATCTGATATCTGATCATGTATTCCGAACAAAATAAAAACAAAGATCTCATGAAGTGACGCATCTGTTAAAATATTTATTATTAAAACAATATTAACACGCACGTTACACTGTACGTTATACTGTAATGCTTCGAATCGGTTACGTCACTTAAGTTAGATTAGCGACAACATTTTCAAAACTAGATGAGATCGGCGTTTACTATCTGACTACTCTGAGAAGAAAGGCCGAAACTGCAAAACTGAGGAGGTCTCAGTCTCTTTTAAAGTCCAGACATAATCTTGGTCAGATAATATTATTTTGGTTTTGTAACTTTATTTAATGATTTTATTATGTTTGTAGGTACACACAGTAAAATACATAGGTATACGACACAGAACTTAACTCTACACTTAACTGTTTTATTTTTTACTGTTTTTCTTTTGTTTCGTGTCAAATATATTATGTATGAATGTACTAACATTATATTTTTATTAGGTTTGTGATGAGCTACGTTTTATGAAGAGCACACAAAAATTTTAGTAAGTGAGTTCGATTCCCAGGCAGAGTAAAGTGTTGTTTGGTTTTCCTATTAAAAAGACAATGGACAAATTTGTATGCGCACCGTACCCAAAAAAAAATACTGTAGCGTTATGAACTACTTATGTCTATCTTTAATGCCCTTAGGGAGTAGCTTAATTAGTCCTAAGAAAGCATTTCTGAATTCGCACATTCAATTGACGTAAAAAAGTATCCTATCTGTTTAGGAACTTCATGATAAATATCATAATCAGCCTATAATGTTCCCACTGCTGGGACACATGCCTCCTCTCGGTGCGAGGGAGTGGGCCGTAATCCACCACGCGAGCCCAGTGCGGGTTGGCAGATGTCACATGTCTTCGAACTTTTGGTTCTAGGACGTGCCGGTTTCCTCATGATGTTTTCTTTCACCGTTTTGAGAGCAGTGATAATGAAAAAATTTACACAAAGTAAAGCGCCTGTCTGGGTTCGAACCTACGACCTACAACCCGTAAGTCGCGGCCGATAGCACTTGGCCACCACTGCTGATGAAAAATATACTAATTTAAAAAAAATTGTAGCTATAAGTCGTCTCTACACTTTTCCATAAGATTCTGAAGCGTAACGTGTTAAAAGTTGCAGTTCGTGACATAAAATAGGCCGCACAGAGACGTCGGTTTGAAATAAAATAAAAGTTAGTGTAAGAAAACGCTTATTACCCTTTGTTGTAATAATTGAAGTTTTTATAGCTGAACGTCATAATTTACTGGACGTGATATGTAAAGTTTACTTTGGAACTTATTTATGCTTAAGAGACAAATGTTTGTAGAGGTTTAAACACAATGACAATACAATCATAACATCACGCTTGTATTGTCTAAAGTTTTAGGCAGAAATATATTTATAGTACCCCAGCAGGGTAACTGCGTAATACACTAAAAGTACCAATGGTTTTCATTTTGACAGTTCAATAACATTCATTGCGTTATTTACGTTGATGAGTAGGCAAATTTTTCGAACATAAGAAGCAATCCAGACAGATGGGCCAAAGTCGTCACACAGTGGGTGCCTGAAGACGGGTGTCGTCACCGAGGCAGGCCTAAGAAACGCTGGCGTGACAATTTAGACTCATTCCTAACCGACTGCACGGAGAAGGCACAGCACAAGGAAATGTGGAAGAAAATGGGGGTGGCCTTTGCCTAGCAGTGGGTCAGTACAGGCTAACGAAAAAAAAGAAGCAATGGATTAGTGACATCCTTCAAAATGATTCAGATTTTGATTGTGTGTTACGCAATTAGGGTTCGGTTCAGCGGCCACACGTGTAAGGGTTGACCTGATCATTTGGTCATCATCATCTGCCTAGCCTTTTCCCAGCTATGTTGGGGTCGGCTTCCAGTCTAACCGAATGCAGCTGAATACCAGTATTTCACTTGGAGCGACTGCCTATCTGATCTCCACAACCCAGTTACCTACTGGGTAATACGATACGAGTACCCCTTGGTAAGACTGGTTGTCAGATTTTCGGGCTTCTGACGTACTACGACACCCCTTGGTAAGACTGGTTGTCAGATTTTCGGGCTTCTGACGTACTACGACACCCCTTGATAAGAGTGGTTGTCAGATTTTCGGCTTCTGTTCTGACGTACTACGATACCCAAAAAGTACTCTGTGACGATACCCCTTGGTAAGACTGGTTGTCAAATTTACGGGCTTCTGACGTATGACTGTTAAAGATCCACGAATGACAGCCGGGACCAACAGCTTAACGTGCTTTCCGAGGCACGGAGGGGTCATGGTATGTACGGATGGTCACCCATCCACTGACCATCCATGGCAAGCGTAGCTTAACCTGATCGATTGACCCGTGCGGCTGATATAGGTACCTATACCAAATAATCATGGGCTTGTGGCTAAGTACCTACAATAAGTATTGACGTTGACTTTTGATTCCCAGAATCGATTTTCCATTAAGTTTTTCATTATTCCTATCATCCTGGTACTTAGTGAACTGATTGCAACACACATGCAATCAAAAGTTGCCGATTGAAAGCATCGATATAATGACCGGAAAAATATGAAAACTTATACGGAAGCTATTTACCTGATGGCACGCAATCAGAACGTGATAAAAACGCTTAGTGCACGCATTTCCTATGCCACTTTGTGTGATGTGTTGGCCAATGTTGGTTGATGGGGCCAGTAAAAAGTCGGATGTGGGGAATCAATTTGATGGAGTAAAACGAGAAAAAACAGCTTTTTAGAGGAAATAACTATTGTTATAGCGTTTTGATTGTGTGAAAGAAAGTTATTAATAGGTTTTGTTACTCTGGTTTTATAACTCTTTTTTTAATACCTATGTTTTCAATTTCGTTTCTCATCCTTGAGACCAGCTAGAGATAATAAGTAAATAATCTGATTGATTTGTCTAATAAATACATTTCTTTGCTCAAGATAAAGTACCACAAGGTAGATGTAGGGTCCAGACTATTGGTTTGTAGAATAAACATAGCCTAAAACCATTTCGATGCTTATAAAGGGGAGTATTAATGAAAATCCTTTTTTTATTGCTGAATGGGCCCGCTTTTGACCTCAATCACGCCTGATGGTAAGCGACGGATAAGTTCTATGATGGAATGAGCGTGCCCAGAAGATGCCTAAGGCACTGGAACTCCCACGCATCGACGAAACACAGCAGGCTGCTTGACACCGGACTCCAGCGGGAGGGTGGTCGCAAACCTGGCGGGCGTTAGCCCTATCACCGCAAGGGAAGAACTGGCCAGTCAAATAAGGTGTTGGGTGTGACTATCCAGAATGCGCCGATCGCTCGGTTCAGTTGAGTAACTAGCGGAACGAACTGCGCTACACGAGGAGACTTCTTCATGCATCCCAAAATCTGTTCAACTGTCAAAATGAAAGCTGTTGGTACTTTTGTGTTACGCAGTTACTCAAACTCAAAGCATTTATTTCAATTAAACCAATTAATCCCACGAGATAAGGCTTAATTATTACTAATAAGCAAATTATCCCACGAGATAAGGTTTAATTTTTACCAATAAGCAAAGCCAAGTTATAACCATAATACCCCAACATTGGATCCAATCAACCAATACTTGGATCAAACATTGACAATACTGATGAGTCTTTTACATGGTTAAAGAGGGCGTGTCGGCGTTAACCCGACGTAGACTGTCCACCACGCCATTCTGAAATTAGCGTGATGATACAACGGCGCGGCGGCGGTGTTTGATTTGTATGAGTTATAGCGAAATTGCAGGTGTCTGGGGAATTCTAAATTAGTTTATAGAGGGATTTATGGAAATTGTTTATATTGATAATAGTTATCAGTTTAAATAAGTTACAAATGATGTTTTATTGTTTGTGTCAACTATTAAAAATATTTTTTTCCATGTATTGGTAATGACTCTTAAGATTTTTATATGGAGCCTCTTTGGACGTTAATAGCTCGAAAACGTGACATTTAACGTGGTTTTGTCTTTTTAAATGACTTCAAAAAAGGAGGTATTATTCGACCCGTATGTATGTATGTCCGCGATTTTCTCAAAAACTAATGAACCAGTCTCGATAATTCTTTCACTAATGTGATCTACATACTTTCAGGAAGGTTTTAGTACATAATACATTAGGTAATTATTATGTTTTTTGTTTGCATTGATGTCAGCTATTGATTTATACAGAACTCATGAGTGGCCCCCATTTTGAAAAAAAAAATGGCGTGCAGGTAGGTAAGTACGCCACGGATCTTCAAAGCCCTTTGTGGCTAGACAAATAAAATTCGTCCACAACGAAAATAGATACAGTATTGTCCTACTTTTAACAGCATAGACCAACGTCACCAATACACTTGCCAAAATAGTGATTTATTTATTGCATCTTCAACAGAGGCTACACAATGACTTGCAAGTTTACAAAAACAGGAACAAATACATGCGTGCGCATCGAATTAAAGAAGACCACAATGACATTATTTACTTATAATCTAGGTAGGTACAAATTTTCAACTTTAGTACAAAGTTATAAGGTTCATATTCAATTGGGAAAATTTGACAGATTGGGATAGCTTAATGTGCTGGCCTCTGTACAATAAGTTTCACAAGTACAGACGCCAGCACATCAAGCTACCCGAAACTGTCAAATTTTCCCAATCAACTTTGAACCTTAATGCTTCAGTGATAAAGTTGAAAGTCTATTAAAGAAATTTGACAGATTGTATTAGATTCATGTGCAGCTGACGTCTGTACGAAATCATTAAAACAAATCGAAAAACATTAATCAAAAATCATAAAAAAAACAGTAAGGGAAAAACAAAAGAATTAAAGAATAGCCAAAGAAAACAACAGACAAAAATATCAAAATATTAGGACTTGGATGCTATAACTTTTATGTCCTTTTTAAACTGATTGAAGCCATTCAATTAACAACTTAAATTTTACAGGGGCTGTCACTATATCATGAACAAGTAGCGCTCACTGTGGTTGGTTCGTGGATGGGTGACCATCTTTACATACCAAAACCCCTCCGTAGGTACCTTAGAAAGCACGTTAAGCCGTTGGGCCTCGTTGTCATTCGTGGATCTTTGACAGTCGTTAGGGGTCGTCAGAAGCCCGAAAGCCTGACAACCAGTCTTACCAAGGGGTATCGTATTACCCAGTAACTGGGTTGAGGAGGTCCGATAGACATTCGCTCCATTTAAAATACTGTTATTCAGCTGTATCCAGTTAGACTGGAAGCCGACCCCAAAATAGCTAGGAAAGACTAGGCAGATAATATGTAAAGATAGTCACTCATCCACGGACCAACCGCGACAAGCGTAACCTGATCGATCGACCCGTGCGGCTGTTATTACTGAGCGACAAACCTCTTTTTACTACTACATAATGATACACTAACAAAATCACCGTCCGTCTCACAAAACATTCTTCCGTTGACTGCCAGACAATAGACACAATAGACAATCTATTGTTCGCGGTCACCACTGACCGCGGTGGCAGTCAATGCCTTAACAACATAGTTAGTGGAAACGTTATTAAAAAGTTCCGGCTACAGTGTTTAGCCGTCTCGCCCGCGTCGTTCCAACTTATTATTCTAACAGATACTGTCATGTCCTACGTGGGTAATGAAAATATTTTCCATCTCTCCTTTATTACCTTGGATATTAAATCCAGGTCCTGTAAACATATTATGTGCGGCTCTAACTACGGGTTGTCGAAAGGAAGTCGTTGAATTTTCCCCATGAGTAGAGGGTGATATCAGTGGCGTGCATTGCATATAGGCATATAAGCAGTGCCTACCTCGATATATCAACATAAGCCTGTCAATTACATTTTAGTGTGTGCCCAACAATTAAGAAATTCACTAAATTAAGAGTTTTATATTCTATTCTATTATCATACCTAACAAAAAACAAAATCTTCATACAATGTATGAAGATTTTACTACACTGCACTGCTTATATGCCTATATGCAATGCACGCCACTGGGTGATGTCTTCAAAACTTACATCACGACTTGCGACTGTTTCCCCGCAGGGTTTCGCAAAGATTTACAGTCAACAAAAGAGATAAGTATGCAGGATCGTCGGATTTAGTTGAAGTTTAGTAAGAAACCGATGGATGTTAAATGAGCTGTTTGTTTTCTAATAATAAAATAAAATTTAATTCGAGAACATCCATCGGTTTCTTACTAAACTTCAACTACAGGGTGAAATTGAATTCATGGGCATCCTTTTAGGGGGTCATTGTAATCATCATTATGAACAACTTTTACTATGAGACCAAACCTGAAATCGCGAAAAAAAAATCAGCTCTTCCCTACATTTTGACGAGTTATGTGAACACAAATGCAAGGAACGGCTGCTTTTTTTTGCGATCTTAGGTTTAGTCCTATAGTAAAAGTTGTTCATAATGATGAGTACAATGACCCCTTAAAAGGATGCCCATGAATTTAATTTCACCCTGTATATACGACGAGACGATCTTGCATACTTAGGTATCTCTTTTGTTGACTGTACCTATAGAACACCCACATTTCGATAGTTATGTTTAACTCCCCATGTAATAGGGGGCGAGCCGAATTGCCACCAACCGGCCACGAATCCAGACTCCGGGTTGCTACCGAGAAATTCCAGCTAAAAAAACCCAATAACACTTTGCCAGACCCGGGAATCGAACTCAGAACGAAGTGGGTCCCCGGGGTTGGGGGGGGGGGGGGTACAGCAGTAGCGCTTGCGACCGACGATGTGATGCTCCCCTGCCTCGGAAAGCACGTTAAGCCGTTGACCCTGCGCCTGATCTCTCTCCGGTCGTGTCGGGTTGCCGTCTCATCGGACTATGAGAGTAATTTATTTATTTATTTATCCATTTAACTTAAAAATACTATAAATAAATACATCATTATAATTACACTAAGAAACTAACTAAACACGAAGTGACGGCGTCGTGTTTCCCTGAATGGGAATAGGGAGTGCACCTGTGTCTGCGCACACACTTGTGCACTATAATATCTTCCGCGCCGAAGGCTGGTCTCCGCTGAGATTGTTCGCTATTGCTAAAATGCGATCTGGAGAACTTTTTTGCTATAGGCTGGCCCTATGGTCATAAACTTTGGGGCTGAAAGCCAGACTCTGGGCTGCTACTGAGAGATTTCTTATAGAAACATGCAATGAAACCGCGTGACCTAACCCTTGTAAGTCAAGCGGTGGTCTATCAATAAAAAAAACCGGCTAAGTGCGAGTCGGATTCGGACACGAAGGGTTCCGTACCACCTTAAAATATTTTACACTACATATCAAAAAAAAATCACGTTTGTTGTTATAGCGGCAACAGAAATATATCATCTGTGAAAATTTCAACTGTCTAGATATCACGGTTCATGAGGTACCTGGCCTACCTGATAGCCTGGTGACAGACAGACAGACAGTGGAGTTGTAGTAATAGGGTCCCATTTTTACCCTTTGGGTACCGAAGTCTAAAAACATAATTGAACTTGAACATTGCCGGGGTCTTTGTTCCCTCCACGTAAAACCCGCCAGTCTTCAGTGCAAGAGTGAACAGGCATCTTCTAGGCTTGCTCGTTCTATTGTAGACCTCATTCAGGCGAGACCAGGATAAGGAGCAGACAAGTAAAAAAATGAACTCACAAGTTTATCACCGAACTCACTAATTAAGCCAATAGTACCACCAAACAATATTGTAGTTACAATGTAGTCTGCTTTTTCGCCACTGCATCTAACAGCACAATGGATTAACGACATATAAGTCAAACTGCATCTTTTATTACTGACACTGTTAAAAGTTGAGTGTATTGCAAGAAGTTACTAGTTGGCGTAGGTCAGTTACAAATTTTATTATCTGACGTAAACGCTGAGATCATTGTCCAGATTTCAAACTCAAACCATTTATTTCAATTAAACCAATTACAGGCACTTTTGAATTGTCAAGGAAGGGGAGGTTTTGATTTATTTTTAACCGACTTTAATTAACCGACTTTAAAAAAGGAGGTTCTGTATTCGACCCGTATGTATGTATGTATGTCCGCGATTATCTCAAAAACTTCTGAACCGATTTTGATAATTATTTCATTAGTGTGATCTACATACTTTCAGGAAGGTTTTAGTATATAATACATTAGGTAATTATTCTTATGTACGAAGTTATATGCATAAATGTACTGCATCTCCGGCATTTTTATGTGAATTTTGATGATTCTTCGAGTCGTGTCTTCAATGCACTAGTGTTAATTGAATTTGTGTGGGGTAGGTACAACTAAAAAGTGAAAAATAAAAACTTGTTTACAAAAAAAACAACCGACTTAAAAAAAAAAACACTACAAAGTGAAAAATAACTTTAATTTCGGAAGTCGGTGTCAAAAAACGAAAATGCTGAAGCAACGACACCGACTTCCGAAATTAAAGTTATTTTTCACTTTGTAGTGTTTTTTTTTGAAGTCGGTTGTTTTTTTTATGCATGGCATTGAAGATTAGAGTTCTCTCATGATCTAGGGTCTTGAGGTCCCTAAAAAGCAGGAGATTTCTACGGCCATAGTGATGACTAAGATATAATATTGAACCTCGATGGTACAGACGTCAGCACATCAAGCTACTACAATCTGTCAAATTTCTTTAATAGATTTTCAACTTTATCACTAAAGCATAATGTTCAAAGTTGATTGGGAAAATTTTACAGTTTCGGGTAGCTTGAGGTGCTGGCGTCTGTACATTGTTCAACATAGGTCTCATTGATTGATCTGGTTTTCAGTTTAATTTGGGCCTTCTGACCGCAGACAGTCCGTGAATGGTTCTCAAAATACGAAACTCCTTTGTTCTTTGGTGAGCCTTTTGAATTGATACTCAATGTTGTCATTAAGTAAGACAAAGTAGAAAATCTGTCCTGTAATCTGAAACTTGTCTGGCGTTTGGACCGTCATCTAGCAGGCCACAGTTGGCCATTATAGGCCTATAAATCTCCAATCGCACGCAATTAGAATCGACTGCTACTTCCATCCAGCTGTTAGCTCTTCACAGGTTGATTGGAAACGTGTGAAGAGCATAATATCTCCAGCGCCGAAGGTTGGTCTCCGAGATTGGTCGCCATGACCGAAATTCGGTCTGGAGGACTTCAGTGTCTAAACACACTATGCCGAAGGTATGTGACCGAAGTTCGGCATGATTGACGCCACATTATGCCGAAATTACGTTGCGTTATAGCGTACAGTAAAATCAGCCGCGGCACTTCGGTCGCGTACCTTCGACATAGTGTGTTTGGACACTTATATTTAGGTATATAAGGGCGACTTTAGCGTACCTAAATTATACTACCTATTTCAAGACCATACAATATTTTTCACAGCTATCACGGCAGGTCATGGAACCTGTTAACGTATCTTTACGGTCCACATATACAGTTTATTGCATACGTTATTGGACGTGTAAATATCGGAAGCGCCATGCAAGATCCAACAAGTTTTTATTGTCGCCAAGTGATTTTTGTTTTTATTATTCTTTAGGCACTTGTCCCACCGCTGGCGATTGACGAGAAGCGAGTTGAACTAGCAACTAAAAACGAGTATGCGAGCAATGAGCAGCGAGTGCGTGAGGACGACGAGCGATTACTCACTGGTATGTATACTCGTAGAAAACAGGGGTGGCCCAGTGGGACGGCTGCGACATTTAAAAAAAAAATATTGCTGAATGGTCCCGCTCTTGACCCCGATCACGCCTGATAGAAAGCGATGGATGAGGTCTATGATGGAACGAGCGTGCTCAGAAGATGCCTAAGGCACTGGAACTCCCACGCATCAACGAAACGCAGCAGGCTGCTTGACGCCGGACTCCGGTGGGAAGGTGGTCGCAAACCAGGCGGGTGTTAGCCCTACCACCGCAAGGGAAGAATTGGCCAGTCAAATAAGATGCTGGGTGTGACTGTTCAGGATACGCCGAGCGCTCGATTCAGTTGGGTAACTAGCGGAACAAACTGCGCTACACTTGGAGGCTTCTTCATGCATCCCAAAGCTTTCGAAAAAAACTTACGAGTTATGGGTCGTAGGATCTGTGTAGGGCTTGTGGCTAAGTAATATCAGTCGTACGGGTCGATCCATCAGGTTAAGCTACGCTTGCCGCGGTTGGTCCGTGGACGGGTGACCATCTTTATATACCAAGACTCCTCCGTGCCTCGGAAAGCACGTTGAGCCGTTGGTCCCGGCTGTCAATCGTGGATCTTTGACAGTCGTTTCTTTAATCGTTAATCAACTATTAATATAATTATGTAAGTATCTCTTTTACGTACACGGGTATTGCAATCTTTCGTACGTTTCTTGAGCGAGAAAATCGTTGATAGCTAGACGCTTCCTCGTCATCGGTGGGACAAGTGCCTTAGTATTGTATTCGTCTTCTTTTGTCTGGCGAACTTAATCCTGGGTTTTCATGCTATAACATATAGGAATATAGTATGTATCGCTAAGCCTTTTACGTCAACTAGTTTCTTAAACTCAATAAAATGAAAACCCAGACGGTTGTCGTAGGTCAGTGACGCTTTCTGTTTTACGTGGTCTGGCCTGCTTTGTAGGTTTTGTGTGAACTTTTTGTTTGTTTTTCTCTCTTCTTGTGCAAAGTTTTCAATTCCTAGGAAATCGTTTCCGTCATGTCAAAATGCCCGTAATGAAAATCTGTCATTTTCACCAATATTTGACATCAAGGTGTCCAAAGTTTTCTTAAGAACCGAAAGTATAACCGGCTATATTCATTAAGTTGAACAAAAACTAGATGATTCAAGCCAAAAAGTGCTACTACTATGATTACCTTTATAAGCAGACCGCTTAACTGAGACGTTGCCTGAGGTAGCTGCGAGGTGCGGGAGGGGTGATAGTTGTCATTAGATGACAAATGACTGAGCTCTCGCATCACGTCACCACACCCCTCCCGCACCGCGCTGCTACCTCTAGCAACGTCTCAGTTAAGCGGTCGGCCTATAGTTCTCTATGGATGCTGTCAACAGGAAGCCTAGGGGTTATTAAAAAAATCTTGGATTTACAAACAAAGAAAATAATTGTTCAACTTCCCATGCTTAGTCAATAAAAGTAAGTACATAAGTTATTAAATATTTATTCCTTAATCGTAATTGCACCTACCACTGTTTGCCTCTGCATCACCCAAAGGTTGACTGGCAGAAAATACGTGAAGGCCAATTCCCATTATTAAAAACGTTCAAAACCTAGTCGCAATCTCATGACAGCGACAATCAATGTCAAAACTATAGGGAAATTAGAGGTATTTTTGACGGGTGTGTAATGTTTGACATAATAACAAAATTTCTGATGATCATATAACCTAATTTCATTTAATAACGATGAAATGATATAATGAATTATATTATTGATATAATTTTGACAGATCGACACAGATAAGACCGTGAACGTTCTTAAAATTACGAGAATTGCCCTGTTAGCTTAAAGTATTAAATAAATAAAGTCATTTCCAGTACATAATATTATTCCATTACATCTCTTCGTCAGTTTAATTTAATTTTTCGCCGTCAATGTACGCCAACATTGTAGTGGGAATGTCCCGAAATGCGCGGTTTCACATATTAACTGTGACGTGGACAGATTTTATTGCAGCCCCGCTAGTTTTAATCAGAGCTTCGCTGCGAATTGTTGGTTATCTGATTACTTCTGTTTTATGGGTTCTAGTGTGAATGAGTGGCAGTAAAAGTCTGTTTTCTGACCAGCGAGTGTAATTAAAACTTTTACATTCGCTTTTGATTTAAAGAAAATTTGTTTGTGTGTTTGCTTCACCATTTATTTTAACTACATATTATACATAAGTATCATAAATAAAGTGATTTTTGACATTCGACCAGAAAAATCACAAGCATAGGTATTTATGGATAAAGAAATGTAGTTCTCAATAAGAAATTACAAGAATTTCACTTACTTGAGCACATTTTTAGAACTTAAAATACAGGGTGACAGGAAAATCAACTGATTTGTTAAGTTAAAAAGAAATACAATAGAGTATATTGGGGTAGCAGGGACACCGGCGCATATTCTGTTACCATGGATTCACTACATGACACTCTGGAGCCCACTGCATTAAAATAAATAGCCGGTTATTAAAAAAAAAAATCGCTGTTCTATACCTATTTTTTTTTTAATAAATTTTATTTTTATTGCTGAATGGGCCTGCTCTTGACCTCGATCATGCCTGACTTTGCACGTTTGTATGAAACAGAAACAAAACAAAAATTCCTATGCTAGATAGTCTAGAATCATGTGCTGAGTCCATGTTATCAGGTTGCGCATTGATGTACAGACGCCAGCAAATCAAACTACCCGAAACTGTCAAATTTTCCCAATCAACTTTGAACCTTATGCTTTAGCGATAAAGTTGAAAATCAATTAAAGAAATTTGACAGATTTTAGTACTGTACCTGCCACCCTGTATAGTATTATAAAATCTTTAACGTGTAAGCTAAGTAGGTACACGGTATTTATTGTGTTTATTTTTAATTTAACAAATCATTTAGTTACTATGTAATATATCATTTCATTTCGTACGCAAATGTTTTTATAGCTATGAATACAGATTTTTACACAGTACCACTTAGTAACTTGCAACAAGGAAAAATATGATTCAGACACAATTTCAAACGTACAGTTTTATTTATGTTTCCTAATATTTCGTTCGAAATCTTTAGAGAATTCTTTAATATCGAGTCCACACAATCGTATGCCATTAGCAAGCTTTTACAAGACACAATTTATGTTGACATCTTGTGCACAGAACGTAGAAATTTTACTCCCATATTACCTTCATCTTATAGTGATGTGACACGAGGCAATATTATTTAAGTTCTTGCGGAAGGAAAAATAAAGTATTAATTGTGTTCTTTTTTTATGGAATTCTTTTTAAATCGTTTAACCGGTTTTCTATTGCAAATATTCAAACGGTTTTTAACAATTATCTCAATTATATTAATATGCTAGATATTTAACATCACGTTTAGCCATTATTACAGTGTTTTTGCGAAAAATTCGAGCAAATTAATTTACATTTAGCTTCTAACAGTTAAGCTAAATGTAAATAATTTGTTCGATTTTTTTATTATTTATTTGATATAAACCTGTCTTAGTTTATTTATTTATTTAAAACGTTACGCGCACAAATGTACAGAGGCAGAATTAATGCCATAGGCATTTTCTACCAGTCAATGATGAAATGAGAATGATGCAGAGACAAACAGTGGTAGATGCTTATGTCAAAATTGAGGAATTTAATCATATTTTTAAAGATAAAGGTACGCAAAAACCTATTAAAACTATAAATACACGAATATACTACAAAACTCAAACTCAAAACTCAAAGCATTTATTTCAATTAAACCAATTACAGGCACTTTTGAATTGTCAAGGGGTCGGTCAGTCAGAAAGATGAAGCTAGTTGCCCATTCCAAAGCGTAGGTACCTATGGAGAAGAACGGGCAAGAAACTCCATGGACATTCTTTTAAATCAAAATAATGTGGTTACAAAGTCTTGGTTACATCATTCATGTTAAAAATTATACATGTGAGAACGATGCAGAGCTACTTAAAAAGAATTAAAACAAAAATCAGAAAATAAATATTGCCGTTGTGATGACACTGCCAGCTTCTTGCGAATGTGCTCACGAACTTACTTCGCAAAGTTATTTTATTCTCCACCACCATTTGTTTATCCATTATTTAAAACTAAAATAAAATATTTTCATTCTAAAACACTATATTTACTAAAGCTACCCATCCCATCCCTATTCTCCCACTTCCCATAAATAATATTCTTTTCAAGGCACCTTATTGCACCGTACATATGGGGATGAAACAAATAGGAACGCAAGAACTGTCGTAATGTACGTGGATACGGCGCATATACAGCAGATAGTGGTTCCCATTGTCCTGCACGCTTAGCTGACCAACGGAATTACGGCTAAGAAAATACTGGGGGAAAAACCTGTATTGTGGATGAAAATCGTGCTACCTCGAGGTAGTGGGAAATGTGTTCAATATTTCGTGGAAGATGGCATCAGGACTATTATCGTGAAAACAAATGGCAAGAAACCTTCTTGAACCTTCTTATCGTGAAAGCAAATGACAAGTAGCCTTTTTGAGCTTTCATAAAAATACACCTAATTACATAGAAAAGAAAAAGAATCAAAGAATGAAGTTACGAGTAATATGGACTCGCAGAAAAAGTAATTAGAGGTGATTCAGAAATCAAAAGGTTTCAGACAGAGTCTCTAAAATGTTTTTGTTTATGTATTGTTATGTTGATATGTATTTTGCATGCCGAAACATTGTCTACCATGACTGTATAAAATCTGTAAATTTCTAACCTATATTTGCAAAAATAAATGATTTTGAATTTGATAGTTTAAAGTTATTAACTTATTTATTACTGGTTCTTTACAAACGGCATTTTATTAATTATTGCCAGCATAAGTCACTTCAAAAAAACTTACGACAACTGTACCAAATTCACATGTGAAAATAATCTCAACTCAGAACTTAATCTTACAAAAAAACTTAATTACACCACCGATCTTATCAGCTTAATGATCCGTTTCAAAATTATTGTCCATCACTTCTTCATTGAAAAGGGACCAATATTTTTTGTCCTCATAAAAGGGTCCTTCGAAATCTTTGTTTAAATACCTTTGAAAAGGTACCACACACAATGCATATTTTGAATACATTATGACCTGTGAACTGGTGGCATTCGTCTTTTGTCGTAGGTATAAAAAATGCTCGTTCTAAAGGGTCATGGACCAAGAGATTAAAATTATCGTGATTGTGAGTCATCTTGGATTTGTTTGTCATGATTTGCTTTTGATCTATTTAAGACACATGTCATGTCAGTACAATTTCTATAGCTGACATTATTGTCAGGTTGAATTTGTTTGTATGCTCTCTTATAAATAAATTACCGTCTGTTATAAAAAAATTGGTATGTTCAACGTATGTTTACTTGTTTATATTTAAAAAAATGATAATCATGAGCTTATAATAATTATATACTTGAAAAACCAAAGACGACTCAAGACTGTCCGTTAGTTTTACATTTTGACAGAATATTGTCACTTCCCTTAATTGCTTAAAACGGAATATATTTTTCTAGTTTTCAACTCTAACGCTATGATCTTAAATTGTAAGGTAGTGTCCTCATATTTTTAAACGTAATTTATCAACATTACCTTTCCATATAAATGACCTACAAACACATCCCCTCGAGACCTCATTCCTCAAAAAAACAGAATGTCTGTTCCTTTGAAATCTAAATGACAATCATTAGACAGTATCACAATATAACACATCAATCTAAAGCCATATTGTGATACACTTTCGTCACATATCATTAAAATAATAGTGGTCCAAAGATATCTCCTTGTGGGACGCCTTAGGGGTCCTTTTGTGTAAGTCCCTTATCAAAGCACATCATTTATTCATGGTCATTATTTGACCATTTCGGTGTTAATGATGTGAGATCATTGTTCTTCTGTGTTAAAATGTCGTTTAATGTTTGTTGGAACGTGTAATATGATATCAAATGCGTATAACGGATATTCTTTGTGAACATCATTTAAAGGTGACCCTATTTTTTGCTTCCTATGTGCGAATGTTTATAACATTTGCAAATAGTTATAAAAGCATTGGACAAGTACATATTTATTAAGTTTACTGTGGAAACTTTATTTAAAATAAAGTAGCGTATTTATCAAAAGGAATTGACAATGCTAAAACAATCCATAACGTTATATCTGGAAATGTAACGTATTTTAGAAATCACGTACAATAGGACAACATCAATTTGTTAGGTGTATTATAATTGAGGTTATAGTACCAGTCGTAGCTCATATAAAATTAACAAGATATGTTTTTATAGCTTTACTTTCAATAATACAAGTTACACTTGAATTCATTACAATTACAATACTAACAAAAGTCAAGACCCATCAGGTTCCAAATGAAATCAAACTCGCTAATCAAGAAACTAAAAATTATATAGCAAAATTTCTCACAACTACAAAGCCAATCATCAAAGTCGTTACATATTAAAAATTTGTCCAAATTAATAACTTTCTCATCGAGTACCATAATAGCCATAGGATATTTATCGTCCATTAAAAATGTAACTGATTCAAGGGCTACTATAACAAGGATATTAAAATGTACTTCTGGTTGTCTTTCATTGTTAGTTTTGATTTTTTGCACATTTGTCACTTGTTTTGGGGCTAATCCTTTGTAAGGAGCTGAAACCGGTTTAAGGCTATAATCAACAGTGTTGCAATGTTTATTAAACAAGGTAATAAGCGTGATCTCTTCAATAGATAGTTGTGTTTTGTTATTTTCTTAAAACCGGTTCACTTGATGTGTTGCTTTTGATAAAATCTTTATTGTGTGAAATGTTCGCTGGTAATATCTTATGTGTAATGTCACACATTTATGGACGTACGTGAGTGCGTTTGTCCTAATAGTTAATCTACGTAAAATTTTGCAGTTAATTCTTCTATACAAACACATACAAATACAAATATATTCTATCAAATCAAATATGTTATATATATGTTCATATGTTCTATACAAATATATTTGTCATAGCAGTAGGAATGAGACAATTTTGTTCAGAGAGGACCCAATAGATATTTTTAGCAGACAACATCTCACAAGCATTATTGTTCTCTGAATTATTGATAAAATTAATACAATTCTTAAACCCTTTAACATCGGTACCTGAAATCTTAATCCCATTGAACAAAAACTAAGCCCCTTCAAATTCCCCCAAGCTATTCACACCATAACTCTTTCTTGACCCATACAAACACCCTTCTGAAGAACAGAGTGTAAGAATACCCAGTAATGAGGTCGGTGCATTAATTCTAGGTCATAAACTATAGAATTTATGATCTCAGACTAGTCCTATAAAATGCGACATGGTCTCTTTTTGGTGGCACCTTTATTTTTTGACAATGTTGTTGAGTTAGTGGGACAAATTTTTACTGAGTTATTGCAATGTAGCATTGCTTTAGTATTGTTTGCGAAAGGTGTTGAGTCGGTAGTTTTTTATTCGTTATATTATAACTTCTATTTAACAATTGCACAATGTGAGTGAATTGCACGACAGATGCAAACAAAGACGCATTCAATGATTAATTTATAAATGACTTGGTTAAGCTCTTAGACGTCTGTTTCAAGTACGGAGATTCTTCAGCAATGGTTGGCTATAGATTGACAATGATGACAATACGAAGCAGCATCATTATTGAAAATGTCGGCAAAATATTTTCAAGTTGTTTTAATTCTCGGAATGTCTCGTTAGTCCAGTGGTCGCAAGTGCTACTGCTGAGCATGAGGTCCGCAGTTCGATTCTCAGGCCAGGCAAAGTTTTATTGGGTTTTTCTATCCAGAATTTCTCAGTAGCAGCCCAGACTCTGGATTTATGACTGGTTGATGCCAATAGGCTCGCCACGTATTACATGGGACTTAAACATAACTGGCAAAATTTGGGTGTACTATAGTATATATACTAGGTACACTTTGCCCAACCCTTTGGGGAAACAAGGCATATTTGTTGTGTTTAAGTCTCATTGATAGTCCTTTAAAATTTGAACCAAAAAACGTCACACCTGAAAAAAATAAAGAAACAAATCGTCTCCACTAGAACAAGGCAAACCAAGACAACTAAATTTTACACTACCGTCCATAGAAAATAGTAATGGCTCTAATATCCCAACATAATTCAGAAGGTCCGTTTGCAGGACATAATTGACCATAAATAAAGCAGATTACACATGTTTATTTCAACCCTTTCAAAGAAAAGGGGTCAGTTGTAGATGGCCCTTTATTAAGACTACACAAGTTACTAGAGTTAACAAATGGGTGCAGCCAAAATAGCAATAAATATTTTTGCATTGTTTGCTGTTCAACTAATAATGTAGTTTTCATTGTTATAATGTGTAATAGTTTGTTCGTTATGGCTATGGGAATTTGTAAGCTTTTAATATAAAAAATATATACTTAGTCGTCCTTAATGTGCAGTTTATTAAAATAAATGAAACGATGCTGTTCTCATTTCGATATAATAAATATTATCTTATTGTTTACATTAATTCGCACTAATGTGTCTTCATCAATTTTGTTTCCAAGATTCATTCTATAAGCATGAGAACCATGGTCTAAATTAATCATGATTTGATTAAATTTTATAAATGCAATCACCATAGCACAATTTTTTTCATAGATTGTAGAATTCATAAAAGTCTATTATAACTATTTTATCGTGTAATCTTATCTTACTACAATTCCTAATTAGTAGGTGACCACATATTTCATTAGCCACATATAAAACACACGTTAAAATAAAAATTACATTTCCATTGTCTTCAAAATCTTTTACAAAAGCCACATCAATTAGGGGTTTTAAACAATTATTTGGAACCCCTTTCTAATTGCATACCCCACTTTGAACTTTAGCATCTCGTGATTAAAATATATCTGATCACCTTTGACCTATCCTATAAAAAAGGTGATTTTTGTCGAAAAGCGTTTTATTTATATGAGAAGATTAAACACAGGTGCAGAAGATAACTGATTTTAATTTTGATTTTGTTTAGTTTGTAACGGAAAGTTACACTATTTTAAGTGTAATAATATGAAAGGAATGAAGGGCCTTTGCCCAATAGCGGGATAGTGGCGTTAGTAATAATAATAATGATAAATCTGAGTATTATCTTATGATTGAAGATATAAATAATGTGCAACAACCTTGCAGATTTCAAATGAACATCTAGAAGCTTATTGCTTGCTCTTTTACTTTGTGCACTTTATGTACAGTCAACAAATGTGATAAGTATACAGGAGGAAACCGATGGATGTTCTCGAATAAGATTTAATTTTATTAATAGAAAACATACAGCTCTTATATCATTTTAAATTTCAGTCGACAACATCCATCGGTTTCTTACTAAACTTCAATTATATCCGACGATCCTGCATACTTATCTCTTTTGTTGACTGTACGCAAAGAGTCAGATAAATAATCAAAATCTTTACAGCATGTATAGAGTAAAAAAATCCTTGTGTTTTCTGAAAATGTTTGGTGTCGATGATTTAATTCGTATTAACTAAATCAGTATGTCGTAAGATGACTATCGAACATTAACATAACTGCATAAGTGATGTTTAATCCGTGCCTCGGAAAGCACGTTAAACCGTTGATTTCGGCTGTCATTTGTATATCTTTGACAGTCGTTGCGGGTAGTCAGAAGCCCGAATGTCTGTCAAACAGTCTTGCCAAAGTATCGTATAAGTTGTGGAGATCAGATAGGCAGTCGCTCCATGTAAAATGTAATGTAATATTCAGCTGCATCTAGTAAGACTGGAAGCCGACCCCAACATAGTTGCAAAAATGCTAGACAGACTATGAAGTGACTTCTAAATTATTTCTTATGTTTTTTTTATAGATAGTGCCATCCACGAAGACGCGCCCCACTCTTCTTACTAATCGCTTGTGGTTATCGCTAGTTAATTCCACTAGTGTTTTAGATTTTTGATTCACACTAATTACCCACTAATAAGTAATTACTGTGTATCGACTAAACTAAAACACTAGCGGAATGTTGCATAGTTGTACTGTAAGCGATTAGGAAGAAGAGTGGGGCTCGTATTTGTGGATGGCGCTATCTGTTATCAGTAGAAATAGTTAACTTCTCTATCCATACTAATATTATAAATTCGAAAGTAACTCTGTCTGTATGTCTGTATGTTACCTTTTCACGCCTAAACCACTGAACGGATTTATATGAAACTTGGCAGAGAGATAGATTGCATCCCGGGGAAGGACATAGGATAGTTTTTATCCCAGAAATCATCCTTTAAGGGGGTGAAAAGGGGGGTGGAAGTTTGTATGGGGAATCAATAACTGCTGAACCGATTTAGATGAAATTTGGTATGGAGATAGTTTGAATTGTGTGGAAGGATAGAGAATAGTTCTTATTCCAGAAATTATCCCTTAAGGGTGTAAAAAGGGGGGTGGAGATTTATAAAGGGAATAAAAAAAAGGGACTATAATACTTTTATCGCGGGTGAAACCGCGGGGCACAGCTAGTCTTCCATATATGTATATCTGAAAGTCGAATCCGCTTGGATTTACTTCAAACAAACAACAAACAAACAAACCAAAACGACCCGATATATTTCACCGAACAACTCTATTTACTGTCATTCACAACTTGACATACATCCATTGATCTTCATAATCACGTGATCAACTAAAGAAATGGCTACAATAACCGAATTATGCCGAATAAGAGCCCACGAATACGATAGATGTACATCATTGATATTCAACGTTGATATATTGCCTTCTCCTGGACAATAGCTCCCCTCTAGTAAGTCGCATATTTCTGCCACCCCTCCCCCTAAGTAGGGGTGTCGCGGACGTCGAGTATCATTAATATGTCTATTTAAATATTGTTTGTGATTTTTAATTTATGTGTTCATGACAAACTTACAATTTAAATAACGTGTCCGTTCTTAGGCTACCGTTCAATCATTTTGGGGTCCTAAATAATTTCGTTGATACCGAGTTGCCGGACTAAGAAAACTCGACGAGTTTTATGTAACTTTATTTGCAGCATGCAAATAAAGTTGACATAGTTGATGATCTGAATGCTCTGATGTATTTTTTTTTTTGTAGAATGATCTGTCTACTTGATCATTGAAATAGTTTTCTTTCATCTTAATCTCATTTTTTGAAACGACGTTCCTATACACGGTTTACGATAGGAGTTGACCAGTAGAAATCGTCACCTAAAGAAAAAAAAAGCGTTATGCCTATCCTCCATGCGAATTTCTTTCTCTCTCTCTTTTTTACTTTATCTCAACAAAATTAAATATTGGCAACATAAGTTCAAAATAAGGTAAATTAGTACAAGTGCCAGCCCTGGCTAGTGACGCCCTCGTTACCGCGGCGACACGCCGCCGGTCACCCTTTACTGCTAGTGATGTGCACCTCGGAAACACATCGATATTATGAATTATTTATTTTACTTTATTGGTCGATGGGGCATTTGATAAAGTTGTGGGTGTCCAAGTGAGTTTTCAACAATCGGTTTGGCGGAAATTTTGACAGTGATTTATGTAGACTTGAACAAGGGTGTCTTTGCTATTGTTTAATAAACTTATATTATAAAAGTTGGTTTCAGAAATTGTTTGAAATGTTTTAATTAAACAGTATATTTTCTTTAAATCACACACTCACTAATCTTAAAACACATGTTTTTTATCCATGAGATTTCAATTTTCTACAAGTTCGAAGAAATCACATTAATGACAGAAACAAACTATTTGCAGTAAAAACAGTAATACCATAGAATTACTCCATTACCCCTTTGAAAGAAAACATGTACCTAATTACAGAAAACACGACATTTTCTTGTTCAAATATGCCAACACAACACTTTGTCCCTATGTAATTGGCAGTAATTATTCAATCATGCAGTGACAATGGTAGTTAGGATTTAAATATTTTATGCGAAATTATACGGGTGACTGAAAAAAAAACGTTTTTTTTTTTCAATGAAACAAGTGTTTTTAAATGAAATTTTTACGGATTTTCCTGGCTTTAGATGCATACTTAGGTTGGTACTTAGCAAAGTAGGGCCGTATTAGTGACTCGACTAAGGGTTGAACTTAATGACTAGTAATTATATCCTTAAAGCTGAAGACCTGTTGTAGTTAGCTTTTATTTTTAGTAACATTAGGTAATCATTAGGTACAGACACTAGCACATCAATCTACTACAATTAATAGATTTAGATTTGAACTTTACCGCTAAAGCAGGTATAAGGTTCAAAGTTGACTGGGAAAATTTTGACATTTTCGGGTAGCTTGATGTACCTAATGTTCTTAAAAATAAAACCCTAATGTTCTTAATAATTACTTAAATCTGAATATTCAGGTTTAAGTAATTATACAATAACATGGTTAAAATAAAAATACTAAATAAACGATTAGTAACTGATAAAACTGGTTTTTTTGAGGAAAATAATAAAATCATGTTTATACCAACGTTTTTACTATCTTAAGACAAGTAGGTACAAAAAAAAATCGAACTGTCTGTTACACAAAAAATAATTTTCCAAAAAAATAAAAACTACAAAATAATATGAATAATTAATTTAGCGTGTCGCATCACTAAACGGCTAGTGTTGCGATGAGTCACCTAAGGCGCGCTGCGGTTACCGCGCATGTGTTGTTTAACTTTTTTTATTTAGGTATTACCGTACGATTGTATTCGTATAATTAACTTCTATTAACTGGGTACCTATATTAGTTGTTCAAGGCTTGTAATTGTATAGTTATTTTCATTTTGTAATGGCTTCTCGGTATTGGTGATTAGGCAAGTAATTATTATTTTGAATAATACCTTCTTCGCTTTCACTGCTTTAAGTAGGAATGGGCCATAGGTTATATTAATCCATACTAATATTATCAATACGAAAGTATTTGTCAGTCTGTCTGTTACCTCTTCACGCTTAAACCGCTGAACCGATTTAGATGAAATTTGGTATAGAGATAGTTTGAGTCCCGGAAAAGAACATAGGACAGATTTTTATCCCGATATTCCCACGGGAATCTTATGCGGGTGTCATACTAAACTCAGCCATATCGTATGGCTCAGTTTAATATAACAATTGCATGAGGAAAACACATTTGCACTGCAGCTCAAGTACTGATTTCAAGTAATACTCGTATACTGTAATAAATGGTGTTATTGATTTAGGCCATGTAAAATATTTTGTTTCACACCTAATATTTTTTTGAGGGACTTGTGGCTAAGAAATAACAGCCGCACGGTTCGATCGATCATGTTAAGCTACGCTTGCCGCAGTTGGTCCGAGGATGGGTGATCATTTTTACATACCAAGACCCCTCGGTGCCTTGGAAAGCACGTTAAGCCGTTTATGCCGGCTGTCATTCGTGAATCTTTGACAGCCGTTACGGGTCGTCAGAAGCCCGAAAGTCTGACAACCAGTCTTACCAAGGGTTATCGTATTACCCAATAACTGGGTTGTGGAGGTCAGATAGGCAGTCGCTCCATGTATAAAATACAGGTATTCAGCTGCATCCGGTTAGGCTGGAAGCCGACCCTAACATAGTTGCGAAAAGGCAAATTGACAGATGATGATGACCTAATATTTTATTTGTCCTGCAAATTACAAAAAAAACGTAGGAAGATTTGAATTTCGCTGGCTACCCTAACGTTTTTGCCATAAATGCAATGGGATTTGAATAAGTGAAATAGGTCAGTGTGATTCATGCAACTGCATTGCGGCCCTGTAGGATTAATGTAAGACGTTATACATGCTATGAAACTTTTCTGTTCATAACTATTTACTCAAGATCTTGCACACGATTCAAGGTAATTTAACTGACATAGTATACCATTTAGGGCGTCCGTCTATCTAGCTTAGGGGCATCCTACACTACGCTTGCCGATACGCGGTCTCCACTCTTGGGCTCGTCTGCTCCACCGGCCATCGGTCCTTCGAAAAACATATTTAAAGAAGGTGGCTGGGACGGACTGGATGCGGAAGGCGGAGGATAGGTTGTTGTGGCGCAGTCTGAGAGAGGCCTGTGTCCCATCAGTGGAAACATTATAGGATGTTTATGCTTATGCTAATGAAGAAAATTTATTGGTTCATAACAGTTTGCCTTTGATAGCCCGGTTCTTAAGGACGGCTAGAGGCTATATTAGCATCACGCTGTGGCCTTTAGGGGCCGAGCAAAAAGAAAAAAAAATCAGAAAGAGCGCTAAGCGAAAACGGAGTGATAGTGCGGGCAGGTGATGCGTTGCGACGGGGTGGGCACAGAATACTTAATAGGGGTGGGTCGGGAAGCAGGAAATTTTACGCGGACGAAATCTCGATTAGGAACTAGTCTTTGATAATCAAGTAAAAATACATTTTTTGCAAGTGTTTTTTTTATGCGTTATGTTTGCCGCAAATAAACGTATTTTCTTTCTTTTCATTTTTCTTTCTTTCGTCAAGATTTGTGGAGGCTCGTAAAATAGTTTCCCTTCCAAAAGGACATGTCTATTGCCAATGTAAACAACAACACTATTCGGTAATACGAGTATTTACCGTTTTAATTAAATTGCTCTGTCCATCTCTAGCGCGCAGTGGCAAGACTAATGCCTCTAATTGAAATACCTTTTGTTAGTGGCTGTCAAGATGCATTCTTTTGTAAGGTAGTGAAGATTTTAGTGGACGGTGGAATACCAAAGTGTCATTTAAGCCGCACTGGCGTAAAAATATCGTAGCGGGATTTTTTCGCGCACTGCATTTTCAATGTACTGCTTACCACCGAGAATTGAAAATCCAACAGTATGGTTTTCTGACGCGCTGAGATGAACTCTGCAACGAGGTGATTTGGCAGAGAACTAAAGTTTTCGACATACCTCACAGAAGCAAGCTGACGTGGCAATGGGCCGGCCATATTAGCCGTAGAACCGATGACCGTTGGGGTAGACGTGTTCTTGAGTGGAGACCGCGAATCGGTAAACGTAAGATACGAATGGGACGCCCTCAGATCAGGTGGAAAATTATAAAATTAAATTGGCAACCAGTTGAAATCAACTGGTTGCAATTCCTATAGAGCACAACCAGCATGTTTTCAAGCATATTTCTTATCCTGCACCCTAATTGCGTAACACACATCGATCGGAATTAGAATCATTTCGAAGCCAATTGCTAATCCATTGCTTCATAAGTTCGAAAAATTTGTCTACTCAACACATAAATAAAGTAATAAATGTTGTTGAACTGTCAAAATGAAACCGATTCCGATTGATAAAGTGTTACGCAATTGCCCCGCAGGATATAATCCTCTAATTTATCTGTACAATACGTAAGTTCTATGACTCCGTTTGCTGTTCATAACAACTACAAGACATTATAATTCTCAAACTTCATCACTGCCAGAGATTTAACAGCTTTTCTGTTCCCTTTCTCCACCACAAAAAAATTACAATACCGAAAACTTCTCACATCTTCGCCAAATCATAAAAAATGGTTTCCCGGATAAAACAAAGAACCGGTGACCGTTGGGACCGATAAGAGATACGTTTATTTATTTACTTTATTCCTTTGTATTCTCAAGACGTTATGCCATTATTTTTATTGAGATAATCCGTATGATTCATATACTTTAACACTGTGATTTATTACTGGAGTTCGCGATCGGAATTTTCTTTTTATCAATAAGGCTTTGAATGGTTTTGTTTTTGTTGAGAGCTTTTCTTTTTCATTGTACGTTGGTTTGGCCAGTTCTGCTAGCTTAATGGTATCAAACAACAATGAATTAAGGTTCTAAATGGATTTTTATAATTTCTGCTTGCGTGTGCTGTATAGCTATCATTGTCAGTCAAATGCTGCTCATTGTTCAGCATACTGTGATCAATATTTAATTAATCCACCCAAGGCAAATTGAATTCCTTTTAACAGTTTCTACATAGTATTAGGGGTTATATGTAATTGAAAGCAAAAACATTTTCATCATCATCATTTCAGCCGAAAGACGTCCACTGCTGGACATAGGCCTCCCCGAAGCACCTCAACTTCGACCGGTTTTGTGCTCCTCGCATCCAACGAGTTCCTGCGGCCTTCACAAGATCGTCGGTCCACCTTGTGGGAGGCCTTCCAACGCTACGTCTTCCGGTACGCGGTCGCCACTCCAGAACCTTTCGGCCCCATCGGCCATCAGTTCTGCGAGCAATGTGCCCTGCCCACTGTCACTTAAGTTTGGCAAAAAAACATTTTAATAGTGCAAAAACTGTGACGCGCTGAAATATTTTCCAAGAACAAATTTTACTGATCGTGTCATCCCGTTAAAGAAATTCAATTCGACATACACAAACCGCAAAATTCACAATTCTCATTATACACTCATACATTGCTATTGCTAGTAAGAACGCCGTCAATCTTATAAGCATGCCAACATAACACGTAATGGAGGATAAAACGATTGAAATAATCTAATACAATGTTGCAGGACAAAGGATTTATATGCCATCAAGTTATGAGCAAGACTCGGCAGTCAGTGGGGTGCAGTTAACAGAAATTCAATTATAAGTTCGTTCGCAGTTGGACAAAGAGTGGACAGGTGGGATGCAGACAGTATAGTAGATCTAAGGGGCCGTCTCCACGAGCGAGAGGATCGCGGCGATAGTCTCGCCGTGGCAAGGGCTTGTGGCTAAGTAATATCAGCCGCACGGGTCGATCGATCAGGTTAAGCTACGCTTGCCGCGGTTGATCCGTGGATGGGTGACCATCTTTACATACCAAGATCCCTCCGTGCCTCGGAAAGCACGTTAAGCCGTTGGTCCCGGCTGTCATTCGTGGATCTTTGACAGCCGTTACGGGTCTTCAGAAGCCCGAAAATCTGACAACCAGTCTTACCAAGGGGTATCGTATTACTCAGTTACTGGGTTATGGAGGTCAGATAGACAGTCGCTCCATGTAAAATGCTGGTATTCAGCTGCATCAGATTAGACTGGAAGCCAACCTCAACATAGTTGGGAAAAAGCTAGGCAGATAATGAGTCTCGCCGTGCCATAAAATTTTCGCCGCGATGATATCGCCGTGTGGAGACACGTTCTAAGAGAGTTTATAGAAATAGGTGGAACGACGATAATATCGCCGCGGTTCTCTCGCTCGTGGAGACGGCTCCTATGAATTTCCCCATTTACACAAGATACAAGACTATGAACTACTTACTATGACTATGAAAGAAGAATAGAGGGCTTGCGCTAACATGTCGCGAACATACGACATTTTGGTTGGCTTATCTTTATTAATCGTCTTGTCTTGTGGAGGTAAGTGTTAGCGGAATGCGGAAATGAATGAATGGATGCGGAAGGCGGAGGATAGTGAGTTGTGGTGCAGCCTGGGAGAGGCCTATGTCCAGCAGGGCCAGGGCTATACTGGAGTTTCTATCTTGCAGTCATTAGAAATTATTTCAATTTCTGAATTTCAATCTCCTCTTACCAAACTACTTCATTCTATCTTGAAGAACGTCGAATATGAACTGTGTGTCCAGTCTTTTTTCAATCTAACTGATCTGTGGTTATAAAGCTTTACGGCATACATCGCCCAGTTGACTCATAACCCGAGTTGCGAGATCGCTTCCAGTTAACTTGGTGATGCGGTCGTCTTCTAAGACCAGCGTATGTTATGGAACTTTAGCGATTGGTATAAATTAGTGTACGCTATAATAATTATACATTATACTTAATTACTAAAAATAAAGCTGAAGAGTTTGTTGTTTTTTTAAGCTATTGCATAGCTTTTATCGCGGGCTTTAGACCGAATCAAGAAATTCCGTAACGAAAATAAACCTAACACCCCCCACTCCGACCGGCACAGCGGTGCGGCGTTGAAAGCCGTGCATCATCTAACGTCGTTTCAGTTCGGCAGACTTCGGCATGGTGTTTGTGTGCGTGCGACTAGACGTAGGTATGCGTGTAGACTGTACGAAGCTCGCACGGATCGAGACGAGCTGCTTACTGTAACTTGAATTAATATCAAAGAAAAAGCTTGAATTAATATCAAAGAAAAAAAATATTGCATATATTATGCAGTTGATAAAAAATGCTAAGCAATAGGTTTACCGCGGCAGTGCCCGGGTGCCACACGTTTTTAATTTGAAATAGGCTTGCTCTTGACTCTAGTCTAGGTCAAAGTCTGTTTGTTTCAATGCGCTAATTTCTGAATCTGTAAGTCGGATTTGTTTTTTTTTTTTTTTTTGCATTTGACAGCCCAATTCTTGAGGGAGATTATGGAGCGGAGCGACATATAACGGAGCGAGTATATATCATGAAGTACAGTCAGCAAAAGAGATAAGTATGCAGGATCGTCGGATATAGTTGAAGTTTAGTAAGAAACCGATGGACGTCTTCGAATAAAATTTAATTTTATTAATAGAAAACAAACAGCTCATTTATCAAATTAAATTTCAGTCGACAACATCCATCGGTTTCTTACTAAACTTCAACTAGGTATATCCGACGATCCTGCATACTTATCTCATTTGTTGACTGTACATTCTTAAATTATATTTCAAAACGCCTAAATCCTATGACTTACGCCACCATACAAATACTACAGTTAATTGCTGTAAAGGCAGGATTGATTCATAAGAAACGGATCGTAAATAATCAAATAAGTCGCATGTTATAATGACGATAACTTTGTCATTCATCGGATTATCATTAAATAGGTTATGTTAGCTTTTCCTTAAAGGGCGCTACACACGGCTAAGATACTATAATATTTTATCTTAAGATACAATATCGCTCGCCATACAATTCAATGGACCATTACACACGACGATGCCACTGTTCAACTTAGCTTCTTGGCACAACTTAGTTTATTTTTAAAACTATCGCGTTTTGTGTCACCGTGCTATTTAGGTACGGATCAATTATCTCGTAATATTTATTTCATATTCCATTGAATTATATGGCGAGCGATATTATATCTTAAGATAAAATATTAAAGTATCTTACCCGTGTGTAGCGCCCTTAAGAATGACATATGTCAATGACCATGTTTACTAATTTAATTATCTATTATATTTAATGTTCTCATAATTATTAACATGACATTTATTTTGAATGAATTAATATTTGCATGCCAATTTTTAAGGCAAACGTGGGGTTAGGGGGCAACTCGTCCACCTCGAAACTGGGCCCAGGGACCAGTTCCACCTTTCTAATTTTACTAGGGGTCAACTCGTCCCACTTCGAAACTGTGACCAGGGACCAGTTCCACCTTTTTAATTTTACTAGGGGTCAACTCGTCCCACCCAATTCCACCTAGAGGGCAACTGGGCCCACGTTAGTTTAGGTATTGAGACGATTGCACTACTGAATATTCTCTAGGGGTTTGGTGGTCCCAATACAGTGAAACTGGCAGTAGCAAGGGGAAATAAAAAAATAACCGAAGGTTATTTTTGATCTCATTTGTTTTATGTAATCATAATTATCATGACTAATTTTTTAGTCTATAATTAAAAAATATAGTTCATAACAAAACAAATCAAAAGTGCCTACACTTTTTTTTTCTCTCAAAACCAAATAAAAAAAAACAAATGGCGTGATTTATCACGCCATTTGTTTTTTAAATTAATTTGCTAAGATTTCTACTTGAACGATTTATCGTTCAAGTAGAAATCTTAGCAAATTAATTTCTCTATACAATAATAATAATTTATTTAATAAAACGTTTACAAAAGGTGTATATTTAGCCAAGAGTAGTAAAGGGTAGTTCTTCGAAATTTGATTCTTCGACTGATCCATATGGCCAAAATTTAATTTCACTTTCAGCTCTATAACACATGTTCATATGAAAATAGGTATACCAAATAATATATGTTTGTATGAGGGACTCGTTTTTATAATGTAGTTTTCAAGATATCGACGCTCGAATATTGTGTGCCCAGATGAATCAGAAACAGAAATAAAAAGTAATAAATACACCGTTAGTTATGATTGTTAATTCTAAACAATAATTATTAATTCTTAACTAAGACTAAGACATATCAAAAGTGCCATATTTAGAACAAGTTTATACTCCTATCATTTTTTAATTATTCAAAAGGGTAAATAATAATAAATAAGACTAGAACTCTAGACTAGACTAGACTTCTACACGGTAAAAAATTGGACATTATAATGCAATAAAAGCACTCTTTTCGTGCTGGAGAGGGGAAATCTAATTTATTTTATTATTTATATGGGGTATTGACCATACGAATCAGGCACAGATGTATCAGAATTTTGCCTACAATCATGCATAACTCATCATACATACAGACTTCATTATTGTCATTTTACTACACGAATCTATAACCCAAAAGCATCACACGAAACATAGACTAAAGTTTGAAAACAATTAAATAAATTTTATAAGGTAGGCATTGTAATCAGAGTACCACCTGAACCAAACACAGATGAATCAGATGTTTTCCTTCGTAACTCCGGGATCTAATCCAACCAGCCGTACGTCCGCCTTCTAGCTTGTCCGTTGCACCACTGGCTCCCCCGCGCGCGGGAAGCCAGACTCTCATTGCTATTACCCGATCAAGTACGGTCAAGTGCAGCTTACGCCACATTAATCAGTATTATACGCCGGACACTTCTTATTTACTTATTTATAAACAAACTAACGTAGTTATAACTAATACACATTTTTTTTGTAAAAGAACAACTCATTTCCTTTCGATATAATTATAATTTATATTGATGAATCAAAGGGAAAATGCGACATCGATCATTTTGTTTCGGAAAATGGCAAACGGACGCCTTATATGAATCAGAAGAACGAACTTCAAATATTTTTATTTTGTACCTAGACAGCAAATATTTAAAAAATATCATTTGTCCTAGTAAGGGATAAACCTAAACTGTACAAAAAAAAATATTACATGCCGTTTTGTTAGTTGGTTACAGAAATATACCCACAGACATCGAAAATTTTGTCCCTGAAGAACTACCCGAAAACCATACAATTATAGTGTCTAAAAATAAACTAAAACTAAGATATGTTTTATTATAGTTGCAAGTAGTGATGGTTTGGAATTAGTATTAGGTAGCGACCCGCCCGAACTAGGTTTATTCAAACCTGTGTTTCAGGCCATCACTTTACATTTCAATTCAATTGGAGCGTTAATTTTTTAAACGAAACTGATATAAAAATAATTCATTAACAATTCTGAGAAAAAGCACATTGGTACATTAATACTAAGTCTAATACTAAGTCTATGTAAACATAACAAACGTTTTTACCATAGATATCCGAGAGATATGCCTTCACTGCATATTTGTTCAAGTTCAAGTGTCACATTTTCCCCACTCCGGAAACTCACACAAAAACAAAAGAAATAGATACGGCACACATGATCAAATTGGGCGGCTTTTTTGGCACACACACAAGAAAATAAGCGTAACACTTTTGTGCTATCTTATTACACATTGCTCAAAAGGGGCGGGCACTAGAAAGTATAGACAGTCACTGAATGCACACATGCAACTCTAGCATCAACATCATCATCATCTCAGCACTATGCATCACTAGTGGATTATTTGACATGGGTCCGTTGCTAGGCAATTTTCTTTTTCTTTTTTTCAAAAATATTTCACTACGAGATATTTGTTAAATCCTTAAATAATATAATTAGTACAGCGATTTCTTAATTATCGGTGGTAGGACACGCCACTTGTCTTAAGGTTTGTTGTGATTGTTCTATTTTTGCAAATAAGGACGGAACAATTCGGCATTTTGTAAAAATACGAAATGACACCACACGTTTCGATACAAACATATGACTACGGCGCTTACCGCCTTCGCGCGTACCAACATAGGGTCAGATTACAACATAGGGTCTTTTATAGAGGCGACATGCGCCACGCCTCCATGCCATATCCCTCGATATCCGTGGTTTTTACAAAACCATTACAATTTCTACATCGGAACTGAAAAGAATTGCATCGATATGGAGCGACGACATCATTTGACACGAGAAGAGATGATGAGAGCCATCGGAATGTTGCAAGCTTGGAATCATGACCTCAGTTACATTCAAAAATCTGTTTTTTATAATGCCTAATGATTGATTTCTGTGCTTGTATAATCGTATTATCTATGTGTTTGCGGAAATTAAGGTTTGTGTCAATCGTGACGCCTAAATATTTAATATGGTCGGTTTTAGCTAAAGTGGGACAAGTGCATGCTATGTCATGATTAAGTAAGCGTTGGATTATTGTTTCTCATTGTAAATAACAGGTACTTGGTTTTATAATGTTAAGAGATTTTTATCAAACAGTAGAGCTGTTTTAAGTTTGTAAGAAGTTGTTTTAATTTTTTTAATTTTGGTTTTGAGAAAACATAATGTACCTACACATTATGTTTTCTCTTTTGATTTGTTTTGTCATGAACGTTATCTTTTAATTATAGAATAAAAAATTAGTCATGATAATTATGATAACATAAAACGAATGAGATAAACAAACCTTCGGTTATTGTTTTATTTCCCTTTGCTACCGCCAGTATCACTTTATTGGGACCACCAAACCCGAGAATATTCAGTAGTGCAATCGTCTCAATAACTAAACTAACGTGGGCCCAGTTGCCCCCTAGGTGGAATTGGGTGGGCCCAGTTGCCCCCTAGGTGGAATTGGTCCCAGGTCTCAGTTTCGAAGTGAGACGAGTTGCCCCCTTAGGCCCATGGTCCCAGTTTTGAGGTGGGACGAGTCGACCCCTAGTAAAATTAGAAAGGTGGAACTGGTCCCTGGGCCCAGTTTTGAAGTGGACGAGTTGCCCCCTAACCCCAAACGTGATGTTTTGTGTTATCCCTACTTTTAACATCTCTTGCATGCTGACAATTTGTGTTGTATGTATTGTACTCATCTTTGGGCAAATAAATGATTATCTTATCTTATCATAACATCACGCTTGTAATCCCTGAAAGGTCATGCAGAGGTGTATCTATAGTACACCTACATTTCGCCAGCTATGTTTAAGTCCCATGTAAACGGAAGCGAGCCTATAGCTATCAACCGGGCACAAATCCAGACTCCGGGCTGCTACTGAGAAATTCCATCTGGAAAAACCCAATAACACTTTGCCAGACCCGGGAATCGAACCTGGAACCTCTTATTGTTTCTTTCAATCACTTCGCATAGTGCTGAAAGAAAAAAATCATAAACAAACTATCAGGGCCATCTAATAAAAAAAAAAATGATAGCCCTGATAGTATTTTAATAAGATTTTTTTCTATATGCACTATGCAAAGTGATTGAAAAAAAAAAACTTGGTCATAACTTTTGAACCGTAAAAAAATTCACCGACGTTCTCTAGGTTAAAAAGTTTGGAAATAACCTTGCCCACGCCCCTATTCGATTTGACCCATACTTTCAGGGACACCCTGTATATTTGGAAAGATTATGTAGGTACAAAAACTTTATATAAGGTCCCATTAAAATAGATGGTCCAGCTTTTAGAAATCATTCAGAGCACTAAAATAAGGACGATGGTCGGATCAGTAGGGATATATGGAGCACAAGGTTCCATATATCCCTACCGTTAGCGATAATTGGAAAAAATCTCCAAGTATCCCTACCAGTGGAGATACATCAGTAGGGATATATGGAACAGGAGAAAAAATACACTAATGTGCCGGCAATTTATTATTTTAGGTCAAAATAAAATCACTTTAATTTGTGTTTTTTTTTGCTTGGATATCTTTGGTTAGACGTACTGAGCGCTGCGTTAAAATTTGTCCATCTATTTTATGGGACCCGGTATATTGTAACGATGCTACCACAACCCACATTACCTCTTTTATGTCCTATACAAAAGAATTGAAACCAAATTGATCTCTATAGCAAATTATAAAACCGTAAAATGAAACCCACCCCATTTCACTTGTCGTTGACAATTTTTACACTGGCCACTAATGTGCAAGTGTCAATGTGACACCTATTGTCAAAATGTTTTGGAGCGAAAAAATCGTTTATTGCTGTTCTATTTTATATTAGCTTGCAACATTGGACAGATGGGATTTGAAGCGCTTTCATCGCTTTTATTAACATGCTTTTATGTTTGTCAAAGCTGATTGGTCCTGAGCTATTTTTTTGACATCAATCATTGGGTTTAGATTTCTGGAGAGCTAACTTAAAGTCACCATTCATTGTACAGACGCCAGCACATCAAGCTACTACAATCTGTCAAATGTATCTAATAGATTTTCAACTTTATTGCTAAAGCTTAAGGTTCAAAGTTGATTGGGAAAATTTGACAGTTTTGGGTAGCTTGATGTGCTGGCGTCTGTACAGACGCCAGCACATCAAGCTCAAGCTTCAAGTTAAAAATTTATTAAAGTTTGACAGATTGTAGTAGCATGATGGGCTGGCATCTGTACATTATTTTTCAGTACTCTAACTGTCAGATTCAGAAAAACCTACTACTTAGTCTAAGTGCTGAAGACCAATAAAGAATTATTTATTATTATGAGCCTGTTATTTATTTATTTATTTATTTTTTTGTCCCACTGCAGGGCAAAGGCCTCCCTTCCGTCTTCCCCCCCCCCCCCAATAAAGAATGCAACCGAATATATATTTTTTGTGAATATTCAATAAAAAGTGGACAATCTAATCAAACGTAACGTTGCTTAAAGTCAGGTAGTGAAAGCGATTGTTCAACCGTACATTTTTGACGTTTAAACTTCACTTAAGTTTAATCATCGTTTATAAATAAAGTCCTCATAAGTTTTAATATATAAAAATAAAATATACCACCAATATAATCAGCTTCAAGCGCCAAAAGCGCTGCCAAATCTCCCACATACAAATTGTGATTTCGCCACATTGCGCATGAGTGGTTTCTGGTGACAAGTGATTGCTCGAGAGGGATTACTGTTCTTTCCACGACTGTATTCGGGATTAATTTTCGTTCACGAAACGTCGAAACATCTGTCCTATTAGCTGCTACTCTGATATGTGTCTGGTTAATAGTTTCGAAGTGGGAATTGGTTTTGTTATTGTAAAAAAAGATTTGATATTGAGTACTAACTTTTCTTTTTTAAGCCTGGACACAGGGCCTTTTTGGCCACGCACAGGTCTTTTATTTTTTTGCTTATTCTTAAAGTTACTTGTTAGTTTTAAATGCTCCTCTTTTACTATTTGAATTTCCTATCATCTGCCTAGTATTTCCCAACTATGTTAGGGTCGGCTTCCAGTCTAACCGGATGAAGCTGAGTACCAGTATTTTACATGGAACGACTGTCTATCTGACTTCCACAACCCAGTCACTGGGTAATACGAAACCCCTTAATAAGACTGGTTGTCAGACTTTCGGGCTTCTGACGACCCGTAACGAATGCCAAAGATCCACGAATGACAGCCGGGACCAACGCGGCTTAACGTGCATTCCGAGGCTTGGAGGGATTTTGGTATGTATAGATGGTCACCCATCCACGGAATACAGCCTTTAAGATTATTTCCTTCTTAAAGGCTGTATCATTCTACATATAACATGAACAAAATATACAACCAAGATCCAATAAACAGCACCAAGGCTCTATCCTGAAAAAATATTATCTCACTAAACCCCTTTGCACTCGAACAAAGATCACGTTGTATTTACTCTGGCAACACTGAGTCGATAATATCAGTCTGTTTACACCCTTACCTATCTAATTGCGTTTGTTTTACGTGGGACAGTGGGTTTAAGTGTTTATACAAGTTTTCCAATATTGTTATAGGTACCATCGCGGACACTGGCGGCGGACCACTTTTCAACCTTATTACCAAGGGCATAAGGGTGAAAAGTGGTCGACCGCCATTGTCCGCGGCTGTACTTAGATGTTTATAAGTATAATTATGTACAGACGCCAGCACATCAAGCTACTACAATCTGTCAAATTTCTTTAATAGATTTTCAACTTTATCGCTAAACTATAAGGTTCAAAGTTCATTGGGAAAATTTGACAGTTTCGGGTAGCTTGATGTGCTGGCGTCTGTACATACCTCTGCGGTTTTAATCGCATACGACGGGTGCCTTATGTCCAAATACATTCAGCTTTCATCCAGGACTAGCTTCTGCCCACGACTTCGTCTGCGTTTAATTTCTTGTTTCCCCGACCCACCTCGTCGGATCGCAACGCCTACCTAACCTATCGCCTTTTTGCTTAACGATCCAACTGACTTAATTTCTTTTTGCTCAGCTCCTAAGGGTCATAGCGTGATGTTAAATAGCCTATAGACTTTCTCAAGAATTGAACTACTACTAATCCGATTCCACTATTGGGAAGCTACAGTATTGCCGAGTGTTATGTCATTGTTTTATGTTAAAATTAGGACGAAGTCGCGAGTCGCAAGTTTATAATATTTATGTACAGACGCCAGCACATTAAGCTACCAGATTCTGTTAAAGGAGAAACCCGGTTCTGGGCCTAGCTGTTCCACGAATCAGATATGTACCAAAAAAATCGTCGGTTTTGCTTGATTAACCCATTTAAATCTTAGCTTCATTAGCAATGGCCAAGTGTAGAAAATAAGTAGATTTCTATTTTATTGTTCTAAACAAGCTTTGTAAACTGTTACAACACTTATTTCATTATATGTCACTAATAACTTCACAAACGCTGTCATTATATCAATAGAGCGTACCCTACGAATAATATGATCGATGTAGTGGAAATCGATACCGTTACAAATAATTAAATAATACTCCATTGTGTTAGTGTGATTGTTTTAATAGGTATTAAAATAAATGTAAAATAAAAATCTGGAATCTATTTGGTTTTTAACGTAACCAACATTTAACCGATATAGCAGCTGCTCCCCACATTGGCGACACCCGGCCCCAACCGTCAGGCAGCGCGTTCGCCGATCGGCGGACGCGGCTTCAACCTCTATTTTTACTGCTAAATAAGGTCTAGTGGAAATCGATACTGTTACAAATAATTAAATAATACTCCATTGTGTTAGTGCGATTGTTTTAATAGGTATTAAAATAAAAATCCGGAATCTAATTGGTTTTTAACGTAAGCAACATTAAAAAATTAAAGAAATATATTATCGATAAAATCGGCTGCACCACGGAATGCACTGATACTGTCAACCTCTGTCAATTGTCATATTTGATATTTGTCAATGTCATTATTGTCATTCGCTTTTCGTATTTTTGCGCAAGTGAATGTATTTTTCCGTATTTCTCGAGATTTATTATATCATAAGACCTTTGATCGAATACTGGACTCCGAAATTGATTGCCTTCTGACTGACCCTCGCTTGAACATTGGACACCGTACCCTGCCACCCCTGCTGACCTTTGCTGGAAAACCGGATCTGTATTTTGCTCTTTTGACGACGGCCTATAACATCATGAGCCTGTGCATTAATTGCGGAATAGCAACGGGCCGCTGCAATACAATAGGAAGGCGAAGATTGGAAGACGAAATGATTCTTTCAATTGTACAGGAATGGGTCGCGCCTCAAACGGTTAGTATCCGATATTTCTATTTAACGTAATGCTTTTGTAATATGTAATTATTAAGTGTAATCAAACTAAATAGTGTTATCGCTTACGTTTAGTTGTCTGTTGATAGTTGTATTTTATTTTATAAAATGATAAGTACCATAATGTGCAATAAATTCATATTCAACATCACCAATCCAGACTAGCGATGGGCGATTCCGAGAGGTTTTAACAATCGAAAGAATTGAATAAAACCTTTCGCCATCGCAATTCGCTAATGCAGACTGAACCTTCATGGTTAATTTCGGCTAAGACAGGAGGCCTGTGTCCCTGCAGTGGGAATGTAATAAGGGCGCTTATGTTTACCCAAATATGCCACTCAGATGTTTATTGCTAAACGCTAGTGCTAGACCCTAATAGTCAAATGTTAAATGTTTGCTTCAGGTAAATGAAAATGACTTTATCTGCCAAGCTTGCTGGAATCATGCCAATGCTTTATCTCTTGATGAAAATAGACCAGAAGAGAGTGAACAGACACCTATTGGACACCGACGCGTGTGTATTCACTGTGGACGTTCTCTTCTGAGAAGAGTTCGATGCCATAAACTTAGGACTGGTACAATGCAAGAACGCAGAATACACGAAGTTATAAGAGTATATATATGGTATGGTATCTTGGTTGGGCTCGGCACCAGGGCAGTCAATTGCCTCCTGCACAGTTTCTAGATACTGTATTATTATGTTATGATAATCCGAATGAAGAAGGTGATTAATAAAAACATTTAACACAAATGTGTTTTTTATTTTAATATATTATTGCAATCTCAGATTACTGTAATACGAGATTGCTTCAAATCCTAGTATATACAATATTAACAAATGCAAGCCAGTAGTTATGTACTTAAGTGGGCCTTGTCTAATAAACATAGTTTTCAGCTGAGGTTTTAAGTAAGATCAATCAGATAAATCTGAAGTCGCCCCGTAAGCGCTTTTTATATACCTACTTACCTAAAACCTCACCGTGATAAGTACGCTGCAGCACAGCATATGGGCCTTCCAGATTTACGCAGGAAACAAAGCCTCGAAAATATCATTTTAATTTACTTTATAATAATTATTTTATTTATTTTATAACTCAAATAATAAAAATAACCTAAAATGTAAACATTGTCTGATTTCATCAATTTGGCCATTGCTGGGAGACGTGAAAATTAGGCTCATGAAACCTTACTAAATGCCCTAATTTATGGCCAAATTTCAGCCCTGTAACGCCAGGCCCACGTTTCTATGGAGTTTGGGTTTCTCCTTTTCCCAATCAACCTTGAACCTAATGCTTTTGTGATAAAGTTGAAAACCTATTACAGAAATCAGACAGATTTTAGTAGCTTGATGTGCTGGCGTCTGTACTTGATTGAGTACGAAAAGTGACTTCCTTTTATCCAGAAACCAGTTAGAATCATTTCTTACTTAGGAATTAGTGGCTTACTGAATGTAACAACAATTAAAACTAATATTATAAATAAAAAAAGGTTGCACTCCGGGAGTGCCGGCAGAAGTGAAAACTTGAATATTAACGTTGAAATAAATCAATTATTAATTGAATTAATATAACTAAGTTTTTTTCACTATTTCTGCGTCACTTTTTTCACTAATCGATGCACTTTCCATTTTTTGAAACACGAATTTTACGAATACACAGCAGTGTGGCTACTACACAGACGGTCGAGCCATCAGCTGTCCATCCACGTCCACGTCCGCGTCCGCGTCCGCGTCCGCGTCCGCGTCCACCATCACCATCACATCACATCACATCACCTTCACCATCGCCATCGCCATCACCATCGCCATCACCATCACCATCGCCATCGCCATCACATCACCATCGCCATCACCATCGCCATCACCATCACCATCCATCCATCCATCCATTATCGTGTCTCACTTGGTTCACTTCGGTTGGCGCCGCCGTAGAAAGAGATGGGGGGGGGGGGGAATCTCTCCTGACGGTCACGTGTCCTGACGCGAGTTTAACATTTCTTACCCATAACAAAAAGTGTTCAACGCCGCTAAAGAAGTTTTCACTTCAAAAAGTAGTTAATAAAAGTGGAACAACACAACACTTGTTTAATAACAGTGACAAGTTGCTACAAATTAACATGACATAAACGACTCGTAATCAACAAACTCATAACTTATCTCATAAAAACAATAAAAACACGATAGAAATCATACAATTAAACAAATTACATGAAACAATCCTACAAACAGGGGACAATTTAAAATTCATTACCAACCTCTTTACAGAAATACATTTTTAATTTGATAATTGCACCTCTGTATACTAATTCACTTAATAGGACCCTTGTATTAATTTTGATCACGTGACAACTGTCACTTTGACAGATGTTCTTCTCTGTAATATTATCTGTGCTCATCTGTACTTATTAGGGATGGGATAAAGTGCGTTATTTTTTGTTTTAATAATTGTTTATTGGCTACTGTGTGTGGTGGAGGAGATGTTGGCTGATCGTTTGATTTGTACAGCCTACGAAATACGACCAAAACAAAGAAGCATGACATATTTCATACGTGCAAAGTAATTACAAAAGTAACGTGACGATAGATTAGATTTACACCCTACATAAGGACAATCAAAGGATTGAATGTAGTTAAAAAAAAAGAGATTTTTCATTTTATTGTTTTTAAAAAAAATAAGAGATTTCGTGCCATAGGCATTTACTCCGTTCACCCCTGATTTTGTCCAGATGGTAAAAAATGTCAGCCGGTATACAACAAGAACTAATGAAGCACTGCTGATATTCTTATCAGCTGATATAACCGATTAAGAGAGTCATAAATAAATCAAAATTACTAAAACTAAAAACTTCCGCACGCAAAAAAAGCGTTTGTACGTGGAGTTGCGGACACCAGCCCATTACAAAATATGTACAATAATAAATAATATATACAAATAAATAAAATTGAAGTGTCTGTTTGTAATGTCGAAATAACATGAATATGAAAGTATTTACGGTACTTATCAACAAATCAACTTTTAAATATTTTGTCTGTCTATTTATCCCAGCTAATTTCTGACTTTTATTTGCATAGCTGATGTTATACGGACACGGTGTAACTTAGGCATCCTATTTTTATTTAATAAAAAAAAACATTGGTTGTGTGTAAAGTCGGCTTACGGACGATAATTTTACGTGATAACGTCATAAGAGAACATCCGACCGTGCCTCTCTATCGCTTGTTCCGCGCTCTCGCTTGCACACTCGGCTCAGGCGGAATGTGACAATGAGACATGCTTTTTCGTGCGTGCAGCCGGCGTTCATCGATTTATAAGACGTTATCACGTAAAAAAAGGAAATTCTAAAGGTATTAATGTCACGCGAACTAAGTCCCAGGCAGCAGCTGGTTATACAATTAAATCTAAAAACGAATGAAAAATTTGATTCACAAAACGGTCAGTACGTTACCTACATGTTTAAATCAGTGTTCTATAATATTTGCACGATAAGTAATATGCAAGGGAACAGGGAAGGTGGTCATTTTGCTTGTCATTCGCAAGCGACCAAGCGAGAGGACACGTTTGTCTGATCAGCCTGAGGGCACGAATCTCCGATTAATTGGTCCATACCATTCTCAATAGTATTCCGTTTGAAGGCACATACCGATATAGATGTCCATGTCCGCATGTCCCCTCCGTCTGTTTGAACTTGCGTATCGATATGTCTTGTATGGCTGTCCCTTAGTTATGAAGCGGGTCAGACGGACGTAATCCCGCGTAGATGAAATTACTCGTACCTATGTTATATGCTGTTTCAATCGGATTGCTTAGATTATGGTAGCTTTAAAATAAAGAAAATAAGTTTAAAAACTAAAACCCGACTACTGAAAAGGATGAAACAAGAAAGTACCTTCCCGTGGTCGCATGCTACCATAGCTAACAATATGTTAGTAAAGCAGCATGCGACCACGGGAAGGTACTTTCTTGTTTCATCCTTTTCAGTAGTCGGGTTTTATTTTTTAAACTGATTTTTATTTAATTATTTTGGGGTTTATTTCATTAATATTTATATTTTTGAAATGTTCTAATTAAGCCCTTTCATTTGATACCCCACAAGGCATTATAAATTTTTTTTTTTTGAGATCATGACTTTATGTCCGCTAGGAGGCGCCATATTCAACTTAATGTGACGTCACATAGCCTATAACCAGCGGACGATCAAGACGCTTCCAACGATAGCTCATTTGTCTAATTATGACAGTAGTTTAGAAGTAATGAGGGAACAGATGAACATACATACATACAAACATATATACTTACATACCAGTCAAAATCATAACCCTCCTTTTTGCTTCGCCGTAGTCGGGTAATTAACATAACATCACGCTTGTTGTCCCCGAAGGGTTAGGCAGCCTATAGTGCACCCACAGTTCTATAGGCGGCGAGCCTATTGTCATCAACGGGGCACGAATCCAGACTCCAGGCTGCTACTAAGAAATTCCAGATATAAAAACCCAATAACACTACTCGACCTGGCAGTCGAACCCAGGACCTAGTACTCAGCAGTAGCGGTCAAAGTCAAAGTCAAAGCATTTATTTCAAATAGGCACATAAAAGGCACTTTTGAACGTCAAAACTTATCTTAAAATAGAATTGATTCTAGTCGCCCATTCCAAAAGGTAGTTTTCGTATGGAGAAGAACGGGCAAGAAACTCCACCGTTACTCTTTTAAAATGTTTTAGGTACAATATTTTGCATGGGTACATTAATTATATAATAACATGTGAGGACGATGCACCTACAATAAAATTACTATACCACAATAGGTAAAAGAATTAAAAACGAAACCATGACATATAAATTAATTATCTGATAGATACATGGTGCTCACATATTTACAAACAGCGGTCGCGACCACTCCACCAACGAGGCAGTCAATAATATTTTATTAATTTTGGTTTTTTAATTATTAAAATTACAATCACAACATCAATATTAATAAATTAACGCTTAAGTAATAAACAACTAATCAAAAACATCAACTATTCGACAATTCATCCCCAAACTATTAGTTTGGCAATACAGGCTAATTATTTCAACATTTGTGTATCATGGAATGGCACACGTGGACCTATGTCACGCGATAGCAGCCGTAAATGCAGTCTTCATTTAATTAATTTTATGTGTTGAATACCGGTAGATTATATTACCTAGAAATTGCGTTTGTTTTGATGAATGTTGAAATGCTGTTATTTTGTTATTCTAAGTAAAACAAAAGAGGAGCAGTGGTGGCCCAGTGGCAACGGCCTCGACTTATGAGCAGGTCGTGGGTGCGAACCCAGGCTAGCGCTTTAGATACTTTGTGTAAATAATTTCATCGCCACTGCTCTCAAAACGGTGAAGGAAAACATCGTGAGGAAACCGGCATGTCCTAGAAACAAAAATTCGAAGACATGTGACATCTACCAACCCGCACTGGGCCTGCGTGGTGGATTATGGTCCACTCCCTCTCGAAGAGAGCCTGTGTCCCAGCAGTGGGAACATTACAGGCTGATTATGTAAGTAAAAGAGACACCCTTTATTTGTCAGACAAAACAGATTTTTTTAGTGTGTACTCGTATTTAACTGGGAATTCTAAATTTTAATCTTATAGAGCATACTTATGTAAATGAAAAACCAACACGTGTTGAACGATCCGGCTTTTTTTACATAATTAAACCATTTTAACTTTCTTGCCTATTACAAAAGTTCATCGCAGTAACTAAGCTAGGGCATCCCGATCAAATGGGTTAATTTATAGCCCTTTGACCAACCGCACGCCAGCCGAGCGAGCGCTACATCCAAGATGATCGCAGTGACCCTAGTATTTTTAAGACACCAAAGTGAAATTATTTGAGGTTCCCTAAAAGAGGATTTATCATTATTAGTGTCCGTTAATTTTTTTAAGGAAATCAAAATGAGAATTATTTAGGGTTCGATTAAATACATGCCAATATAAAATACACGCAGACGAAGTCGCGGGGAGCTAGTAATCAAGAAATTAACCTTTTAACCGCTTACGTCGGATTAATCCGACAAATATTTTCGTGTCCATTTCGCCAGAGTCGTATATATAAGTATGACCAAATAACACAGCTCGTTTAATCTGTATTATTATTACATCATCACAGCTCGTTTCATCGGTATTTATTTTACTTTTTTTTTTTTTTCGCGGGTGCTGGGGGCACGACAACTGATATAAAGTCGGGCGGTTAAAAGGTTAATCAGTAAATGAGATACACTATGTGCGATTACTTATTTACCTGCGCTGATTATTAGGTACAATCAAAGGATAATTTGTCTCGAATGCCCACCAGTCGTTTATAGCATAATCGTAAACTAGACCTAGTTACAAATATAAAATCATTTATCATTAGAAATATTCTAATGATGTAAGCTTTTTTAAATATGTGAGCTTCCTTTTAAATTCCTGGCCTTCTCTCATAGTTGGTCGCTGTCACTAAGCTATTGCACCCCGACCAAATGGGTTAGGTTAGATTAGAACTATGACCAATCGCGTGCGAACTGAGCAAGCAAAGTGAGCGATTCTGCGGTAGCGGCCTGCGAGCGCTGTTGATCGCAGCTTATAGTATGAGGAACAGAGTGTAAAGTTCACTCATAATCTATAGAAAAGGGAGGATCCTCCGACCAGACGGGTGTTGTGTCTGGCGGGCAACTGCCCAATGATTCACGTCGGGCTGTTGTATCTTTGCTAGTTGCGCGGCAAACTTTGCTTGTGAGATGCAGGATTTGCGTGACATCAGTATGACGCGTTGTTCGCATGTGGCGTTGTAGATACTGCTACAGGCTATTACATAATTTTAGGACACCAAATTGGGATTTATTTAGGGTTTCGATTAAATATATTCCAATACAAAATACACGCAGACGAATTCGCGGGCAACAGCTAGTAATCAATAAATTAATCAGTAAATAAACGAGGTACACTGTGTGCGATTACTGCTTCACTGAATACAATGTTCTGGCCTGATTATTAGGTACAGTCAAAGGCTAATTTGTCTCGAATGCTCGCCACTCATTTATAGCACAATCGTATACTGAAAAGCACTTACAGTAATTAGATTGCGGAAAAGGTTGGGACTATGTCATCCTGAACTCGGCGTATACAGGCTGTTTTATTTTTCGTGAGATAGTGTAATTTGTTTTTAGTATTTATACAGGAAAAAAAATTAACTAGTGCGCAAACTGTATCAATCACAGATATAGATAGACCTAGATAACGCAAGTATCACGAACTGTATGAAAACCAAGCGTGCCATTTTTTGACTACCTACTATGACGTCACAAGCTCGCGCTCTCGCTCACGGTCACCCAGCCAGCAGTACACAGGGCTGAGCACGAAAGTGGCGGCTTACGATTTTTGAACGTAAGCTAGTGCGATTTTTGGCACGCGAAGTAGTTGCTCTTGCGTTATCTAGATGTATCTATATCTGTGGTAGCAATGAATTCAGCAAAATATGATTCTAGACTCCTAGCGTATAATTTTTTTTATCGGTTATATAATTTTCGGTCTCTCAATTTCTCTTCAAACTTGTTTCAACAGAAGGTATTAAATTACCTTCCACACACGAAACACTGCATTCACAAACATACATCCAAACACACTCGTTTTGTAAATGCAAGCCAAACAGACAGTTGCATGTTTTCTAAAACTTTATACTGTTTAATTAAATGCCACTCTTCGCTTTCGTATTTATTTTCGTAGCTGTTCGTGTATTAAATAAATTGGATATTATTTTAAACAATGGCGGACATGTGAAAACATGTTTTTGTTTTAGAGCAGTTTATAGTCTGTATGTAATTAAGCTTGTTTTAATTAGGACTTCTTATTCGCGTTTACAGAACTTGCTAGTTTTTTACATTAGAATTTCAGCCAATCTAATACGTTCCGTAATAAAGTTCACTGTGAAGACTTAGGTGAAGTGAACTTGAAGTGAACTGTGAATAGTGTCAATCCTTAATTTTAAATGCTATGAATTTATTTTGAACAATTATTATAAATCAATTTAAAATCTTTAAGTATTGCAGTTATCAATTGTTAGGAATTGACTGGATCTTGTATGTAGACTCGACGTATAGCTAAGAGACCCAAATGATTTTAATGACTTACTAAGGTATTGTGAATTAAGTTAAAATTGCATGAAGCTGTATTGTAAATGTAAAATTCCTTATTATTTTATTCTGACTTAACATTTTTTAATATAGTGTAACAAATAAACTACATAACATCTAATGTACGTCCTATATTCTAGCAAATAAAGATATCATTACTTCATTCGTAGCATGAGGTGGAATGACACCTCATTTTAGGCTCACTACACCTAAGTTTTCATGGAGAGGGTTTTATAGAATAAATCGGCTGGTGACTATTAGTTCACTAAATAGTAATTAATGCACAGCAATGTGCAGTGGATAAAAACGCATTATGAGATTGTTCAACATTCCAATTCGAATTTGAGTTTGAATACGCAAATTAAAAAGAAAAAATAAGAAAATAACAAGTACGATAAACAAAAACCTTCTTAACGTTTATCCATTAATTATTTTCCGTCTATTATTACAGGGTAAGAGACAGCCAACTTATTTTTTTTTTCTATGTATTTTCTGGTTTACAATAAAGTATCATCATCATCTGCCTATTCTTTTCCCAACTATGTTGGGGTCGGCTTCCAGTCAATCCAGATGCAGCTGAATACCAGTATTTTACATGGAGCGACTGCCTATCTGACTACCACAACCCAGATACTGGGTGATATGATACCTCTTGATAAGAGTGGTTGTCAGACTTTCAGGCTTCTGACAACCTGTAACGACTTTCAAAGATCCACGAATAACAGCCAGGATCAACCGCTTAACATGCTTTCTGAGGCATGGAGGGGTCTTGGTATGTGATTATTATTATTTTCGTTTATAATTATTAAAAACCGCGGCAAGCGTAGCTTAACCTGATCGATCGACCCGTGCGGCTGTTATTATTTATCTACAAACCCCTCAATAATACAACAAAGTAAGTACAATAAAGTTTATATAAATAAATAAACGTATTACGATAGTGTACTCATTTAAATCTTTTTAACCGACTTCAAAAAAGGAGGAGGTTCTCAATACGACGGTATGTTTTTTTCTAACTCATTATTATAATTAAATTTTGTATATTATTACGAACAATGCATCTATTAAATTACCAACAGCCTGTATAGCGCCACTTCACCACCATCCCCGGGGAAGTATTTACCGTCCACGGCACTGATCCGCCATTTTTTGCCGTAAATCTAATTTATTTGTATTAGTTAATGACTTACGCGTATAGTCAGCGACGGTATAACTCTTTCGTGGACGTTTGGAAGATGGACTAGTTTTGATACTTCGATTTTCTTTTCTAGTATAGTCATGTTATGCTAAGATTACTAAGCCTTTTTGGCCTAGCATAGATTTTTTTTTAGTTTTTAATTTTCCTTTTAATATATTTATTTCCTGTGCATGTCCCAATTTTTTTCTAACTGCCTATATGAGTTAGTCAGCGAGATAGTAAAGGGGCTGGCTGGCCAGGGTCCGCCGGACGTAAGTACTCACATAAGAATCGCTGATCGTGGAGGCTATTTTACTTCGTTCCAATTGGTACAGACGCCAGCACATCAAGCTACACGAAACTGTCAAATTTTCCCAATCAACTTTGAACCTTATGCTTCAGCGATAAAGTTGAAAATCTATTAAAAAAATTTGACAGATAGCAGATAGCAATTTTAGGTAGCCTGATGTGAGTATACCTAAGTAGTTTAATTAGTTGATGATTTAAATTATTTCAGCAGCTTTTCGTATTGTGAACGCTTAGCTCATTTGGTATTTAGTAGAAATGATTACCTATACCTGTATATCTTCTATTACTTCTAATTTAATTCTTTTTCCTTTTAGGTTTAGGCATCAAGCTAACATTGCATTTTTTCTTATAACTGCTCTCCTAAATTGATTATATTTTACGTAATTTTGTATAGCTCAAGTAATGTTCAATCTTACTTTGTGACTATATAAACAGTGTGTGGACAAGCTGAGTTTGTTTAGTAATTACCTTTTACAAAAACAAAGTATCAAAACCACTTCATCCACCCACAATCCCGGGTGTCGGTCGCCGAAGCGTATTGCCGACCAATTATTTTAAGTTTTGTTCCGTGTCCGGGCATTTCGCGGTTTGCCCGTTGTCCATTAAACAAATACTGTGAGCGTTTGCCCGTCACTGTGGAATTTTAAAAGCTATTAAACCCCGATTGAAGTTTTATACGCTCTGAGTTACGATGCTGGATTGTTTCGCATTAGTAGCGGTCAAGCGTGGATCTGGATTTTTATTTCTTAATGTTTATCGTAAAATATTGTGTTCTTTTGGTTAATTTGTACGGGTTTGGTTACAGTAGCTTTATGGTATATTGCTTGTTATTTAACCTTTTTTTGGAAATAAAACAACTGATCTAATGATAATCTGAGAACCTACTATTTTCTTAAAAACTTCTAGTAATTTCTCTCAATTCGGTTTCATTATCTATAATCTGTCATCTTGACTTCTAAAATAAACGTGTGTGTGCTACCAGCTATCCGTCACTTCATTTTTCCTTCATAAGTCCTAGGTCTTTGCCCTTCGCAATATTATCATTTATAAATGATAGTCGGAGAACATATTTACTATTTTCTTAAAAACTTCTAGTAATTTTTGTCAATATTATAGATGCGGTTTAAGTATCTGTAATCTGTCATCTTGACTTGTAAAATAAACGTTTGTGTGCTACCAGCTATCCGACACTTCATTTTTCTTTCATAAGTCCTAGGCCTTCGCCCTTCGCAATATCCGCATACATATTATCATTATCAATAAAAGTCTAAATTAAATTGGGCCTCGTATTTAGTATAAGTATTTAGCAAATCTATATGGACACTTTCAATAAAAATCTGTCCTCCTAATTGAATACTGTCAAATCAGGCATATCTCGAGTTCAAAGCAAAAATAAATACTCAAATTGCAACACAATAAAATGGGAAGCCCTCGAGGCGACATGTGGCCTTTTAAGTGGCGGTGACAATACTACAAATAGAGTTACGTTTTATAAGAACAAAAATTGTATTAATATCCCAATCAAATCTACTCAATACCACCCTTATTAACTCAAAAAATACACGCAAATATAAACTTTCTAAAAATGAAACAAGGATCAAAATCGTTTGCGCGGTGTAGAATTTTAGGTGTGTTCTAGTTAAGTCAATTGAAATAAACCCATATTCAAATATAAAGAGGGTGGCTATCGGTTAAAACGTATGTAATTATTGAATCGTGCAGGGGGTGACTTTAAAACAGACCAAGCGTGTTGAGTTTAATGAATTTTAGCGTATGAGCGATTACGATCGCGTGCGATTCTGAGTGGAAAGTTTTGAGAGGAAAATTGCGAGACAATGAGCGTGTGTCATTCATTTCTCATATTTTGTTGTTTGAGATGCGTTTGAGAGTAGACATTTTTCAGAGCAATATTTTTTGGATTTCCACCAACCTGTTTAAATAATACCACTCAAATAATAATAAATAAACATTCTATGCACTTGCCTAGATATAGTTTCTGTGAAGAAAATCACGCCTTTGTTTTTTCTTTTAACTGTGTGTTAGATTGCGAAATATCTTAATACCTACCTCTTATACCTAGGTAGATCAGTGAAACTGACTAATCAACGAAACTAGCGAATTAAATAAACTGACGACTGAGGGAAACTGACCAGTGATACGCGGACTCGATTTTGTAATGCCTAGGCATTACCAAAATAATAGGATTTTCTAAATACCATAATTATTAAACCAAACCTATAAAAGGCTTTAATTATAAATCATGAATTAAGTATTTGTTAATAATATTAGTTCTGTTAAAAATAAAAACAAACACACTGAATTAACAACTACGAACTCACCTACTATTTATTTGTTTATTATCAACTTATTACGCAACATTTTAACACTACAACTTAACACCACAAAAATAAACATAAAAAACATTCTCACGACGCAAATCGCGGCATCACAATAAAGATTTGACAGACAATCAAAACTTTGACACGCACCAAAGAAAACTGAGCAGATATCACAACAAAACACCATGTATATGAAAAAAAAAAAATAACAAAGTCTGTCAGTCGAGAATCAAACTAAATAATGGCACACACCATGTCTAAATGACTGAATAAAGAGTGCGTATAGTAAATTGTATAAAAACAATCGCGGACGCAGTAGTGTTTTACGATGGCTTTGACAAAAATCAGCGTCGAATCAAACGTACGTAAATGGAAGATCGTCGGATTGAGAACATGAAAATGAATGGACTCGGATATTAGTAATTATTTCAGTGTTCATTGGAATTGGAGTTTTATTAGTTTTTAGTGCTTATAAGTTAAGCAGTAAGTTCAGTTTAGTTTTTAGTAGGTTTTTATATGTTTTTATTTTTATAGGGTTACTATTCTACACAATACAAATGTTGTGTGTTGTATGTTTATACATAACCATACTAATGTATTACTATTAATTGATAGAAAATCATAGCTACCATTGCCATAGGAGTGTTTTCAACATTTCTCAAGACGCGTTCGTAATAGTAATTCATTTTATTTATTTGTACTAACATTGCAAACAAAAAAAAAATAAAAAAATCCTACTGAAAATATTTATAAATTAAGTTTACTACTCCATTCCTTTCCATCCATCACAAAATTCAACTCAGTGCATCAATTTTCCGGTGCCCATCACGTCGGGCCCACGTGTCGGTCACGTGACCCGTCCGTCGGGCACGTCGGTACCCAAACGCGTGCCCCCTTTGTTCTTCCTTGGGGTGTCCCTGAGATCTATGAGCGATCGAATATAAAATTATCATTGAGTTTGAGTTTTGACCTCTCTGTGGGTCTGGTGGGTTTATTTGCGTCACATTAACTTTTGGCAAATAATAATCTATATACATATATAAAATTCAAAGTCCTGACTGACTGACTGATATATCAACGCACAGTCTAAACCGCTGGTCCTAGAGACATGAAATTTGGAGGGTGTGTTATTTGTGAAGAGTAGGTATCCACTAAGAAATGGTTTTTCGAAATTCCACCCCTAAGAGGGTGAATGGGGGGAGGGTGAAATTTCACGCGGACGAAGTCGCGGGCAGAAGCTAGTAATAATATAAAACGTTTATTTTTTCTACACAACTTATGAACATAATGTTAAAGTATGACCGAAGTGCACGAACAAGGAGCTAACTTACTGAGCTTACTTACTTGCTTACTTAATGATTTACGTTTTAAATTTTTGTAGTGAGAAATCTATGCTACTGTTATAATTTAATAGAGTAGCAAAGATACCGGCTAGGCCTTTCGAAATGCTGTAGTTAAAATTATATTTATTTTATTGTACCATAGCATAATCATCTTTTAATGTTCCAACTGCTGGGGCATAGGCCTCCTCTCTGTGAGAGGGAGTGGGCTATAATCCACCACGCGGGCCAAGTGTGGGTTGGTACCTACATTTTCTTGTTGTACCATGCAATGGGGTAACTCTATTAGATATCTAAAATGAAACTCACAGGATTTTTCACTATGCAATGTAACATCTCTGGCCTAACATCATTATATTTGTGAACGTTTCAAATAAAAAAAAAACTATGATACACTTTAACCCCCCAAATTCCAACCTCAATACACTCCCATCGCTTAACCGTATACAAACGCTACAATACATTCGTATTGTATGAACATTACTTACAAAGCATACAAACAGCCTCAGGGAACTATGTAGGGGTAAGTAATTGTAGTTTCGAATGTCAATAAGAAGTCTTTCCTCCCTTGTGTTATAATGTTTTTGTCGGATATTTATTTTGATAATTACGCTATTAGAGAATTTAGTTATTTGTATAATTGTGTTAGGTTTTAATTCTGATTAAAGCGTTGATTCTGTTATTATTGTCGAATTTGGTTACAAAAAAAGTGGAATTTTACTGACTACAATTTAGGACGTTTTGTTAACCTTGTATTAATAATTGAAATATAGTGATTGCAGAGCTTTGTTTTTTGCACTATTAAAGATAAATAGATATTCGTTTTTCCCGTTTGCATACGATTTAATCTATATGGGAAATTCTTTTAATCAAAAGAAAGTGTTTGAAAAGGCTTTTGACAGCATTGGTCTGCGTTATTACTTCGTTTTCGCTTAGCGTTCTGACTTTTATTTCTTTTTGCTTGGCTCCTAAGGATCTTAGCGTGATGCCTATATTAATATATAAATAGCCTATAGCATTCCGCAAGAATTAGACTAACAAATGCAAAAATAATTTTTCACGCCTTCAAACTAACAAACAAACCCTTCAGCTCTATTATTAGTATTTATACAGGGTGTCCCTGGAAGTATGGATCAGGTCGAATAGTGGGCAAGTTCATATCCAAACGTTTAAAAAAAAAGAGAAGAGAAACCGAATCGTTAAAAAAAAACGTAACAAAAATCTATCGGGGTTATCAATTTATTTTTTTTTAGATAGCCCTGATAGTATTTTTTTATGATTATTTTCTTTGAGCACTATGCGAAGTGATTGAAAATAAAATAAAAATTGGTCATAACTTTTGAAATGAACTGAAAAAAGTTTGGAAATGATCTTGTCCACGCCCCTATTCGATTTGATCCATACTTCCAGGGAAACCTTGTATAGATACCAGCATAAATAAAAAAGCAGAAAGTTGGTATTTCAAAATAAACTAAACATATTGTTATAAATTATTTCCGCAAACGTTCTCGCGAATCGCTTAGGGCTACATCCCACATGACCAAGTCTCCCATGAACGATTGAATAATGATTTGAAACAAAATATACAAACAGAATTTGGAGGTACAAAAATGTTACGTAAATATTCTCATGTTTAGAAAGAGTAATGGTTCTGTATAAGAATAAAAAATGTTTGTCTCTCTTAACTGATTGAATACCGACAGAAACAATTAAAAAGCCAATGTGTCTCGCGTGGATCCACGTTCAGCATGTGAAGGATTAAACGAAGTTGGTTTAAGTAATTTGTTCATTATTTTTAAAATTTAAAAAGACTGGGCATTACCAATGTAAAAGAAAATAAATATACCGAAAAATTCTGACCAAAAAAATATATCATCATCTGCCTAGCCTTTTAACAACTATATAATTATGTTAGGGTCGGCTTTCAGTATAACCGAATGCAGCTGAATAACAGGATTTTACATGGAGCGACTGCCTATCTGATCTCCACAATCCAGTGTCTGGGTAATACGAAAGATATCTCTTGGTAAGACTGGATCTGATCAACAGCATCGTCATCGAAAATACTGAGTCTTCTCCACAATTAATTGTCAACCTTTTTGATTTAATAAATCAATATTGCAACATTTTTTTTTGAATTCTGCAATATAGCAATCAGTGGGAAATACCAATTTATTATTTTAAAGGCACTCTTAAACGCACAACAGTTCAGCAAGACATTTACAAGTCAATTCATTGTTCTCACATAGTAGAAGCAGCAAGAATAATGTACAGACGCCAGCAGATCAAGCTACCCGAGACTGTCAAATTTTCCCAATCAACTTTGAACCTTAAGTTTTCGCAATAAAGTTGAAAATCTATTAAAGAAATTTGACAGATTGTAGTAGCTTGATGTGCGCCCGTCTGTACCAAGGATTTTGTAATATCTTGATGTGAAAGCGTGTTTGACGTTTCTTGCTCGTTCTTCTCCTTATACGGGGTGTTAAGGAAAGGGTATATCAATACAAACGGGTTGAAGAGTGTATCTGGTCTAGAATCTCTGTACAAAATTTCAGCTTTAACTTTGAAAATGCTTAATATTTTTTTATTTCGACATCACGGCGCTGCACTGGCGCGCGGCGGCGTGATGTGCGTGTACTAGGCGCACAGACACATTACAGATAGTGGATTATGACCCTCGTAGTGCGCTGACACGTTTGTTATGATTTCAATTTATTAAAATATCGAAATAAAAAAATATTAAGCATTTTCAAAGTTACTGCTTTTGAGCTGTTTGTACAGACATTCTAGACCAGCCCCCTTATTCACAAACACTCGATATGCTTCCGTATCGTATTGAACATTAATCATTGTTATCGTAGGAGTCTTCTCAATGCTGTTCACTAGTCCAAAACCCGAAAATTTTGTCAGTTTAAATCAAATAGACGCCCGCTATTCTTCCAACAGCTATTTGCTGTTGAGGGGAAGTCAAATCAATTTATCGAAATGTCAGGTTTTCGATACGATAGCCTGTCGTATGTTTGTGAATCAGGGCTCTGATACACTCTTCAACCCGTTTGTATTGATATACCCTTTCTGTAACACCCTGTAGATCTACGTTTTGGAATGGGCAACTTCAACTTTCTGACTAACTGACGGAATCTTTGACAATTCAGAAGTGACTGTTAATTGTTTAATTGAACAAAATGCTTTGATGATTGAGATAAAAATCAAAATGCTATCCATTTTTAGGATTGTCGTCTTTGCCTGCGACTATAACTACGAGAATGAATGTTAAGGTTTAATGTATATCAAAAGGGGTCCAAAAAATTGCGGACCTCTAAAAAACCTAGACCAGTGCCCCAATGTTTTATTCATTGCGCACTCCCAAATGGTTATTGTTAATTCTATTTTTTTTTTGTTTTTAACCGCCCGCGGCGATCGCGTGGCTACGTGTTTAACAAAATAGTCGAGTTAATGTTTTAAAATTAGCGCATTTGAGGGTTGAGTGATGTCGGACGTGGGAATTAGTGGCTACTACTGAGTCCTTTGTTCATTTATTTATTGCGATAAAAACTGGGAACGTGTTTAGTTCTTGATTTGTTGCCGTTTGTGCATAAAAATATTGAACGTTTCGATAGTTAGATAATGTAAAATTAGGTTCCCTATCCATTTGCATAAAATTTTAAGACCTAATATAACTTTTATGCGAAAACAAATTAGCCTTAACAATAATTATGCCAACATAAACCGTATGCCAAAAAAAAATATGGCAAAGTATTATTATGCCAAAACAAATTATGCCAAAATAGTTATGCCAAAGTATATTAGGAAAAAGAACATTATGCGAAAAGAAGGGATCCCGTAAAAATAAGCTTCTTTTGACCACGTAGAGGAACTAAGTAAGACAGTTCTAAATCGAAAGCAAATCAACAAGACGAAAATTTGTAACATTGGAACAGTATTTAGGTACCTGCGTAGTCACGGCTACACATCAAGCTATAAATAACTAGTATAAGCTGACTTCTGAATGTACGAAAAACCTTTACAATGCCAGGTCAGCTAAAACTGTAAATGTATAGCATGATGTGTAGCCGCGTGTTATAGCATAAATACGCAAAATTCAAAAGCGTTTTCTCGAAAAATTTTAACATTAAGAAAAGACCTATTTCATAAAACTATGGGTTTGAAAATTCAATGTTCAATACGATAAAATATCAATAATTGGGGGACATCGCTTTGGAATTTTGCGTAAGTGACATTTATGCTCGTGATTGTACCCAAGTTGCTACAAGAGCATACAGTAGCACCCCACACGTAACACGCTATCAATCAGAATCTGAATCATTTTGAAAGATATTGCTAATCCATTGCTTCATATGTTCGAAAAATGTGTCTGCTCAACAACGTAAATAACGCAATGAATGTCGTTGAACTGTCAAAATGAAAGCCGTTAGTTTGTTACGCAATTTCCTCGCAGATATACCTTTTTTTTTTAAGGTCGCAGATGTACCTAAGCATCTTAAAACGTCAATTGCTCGAAATACGAAATTCCGAAATCTCCCATTACATACTCAACTGAAGAGGTACATAACCCTCTAATGATCGCGGTTGGTCCATCATACCCCTGGACATCAAAACAAACAAGGATGCCACGTGTCTATTGAAACGTTCGACAAATTGCTTTCAGACTACGAAATATGTCAATTATAATTAATAGGGAGTGCGATTATTGGTATCGTATTGTTGTACTCCTGGACCTCGAGTAGTGGACCTTGAAAAGGGATTTTTTGAAGAACGTATTGTAGGGTTAGTTGTGATGCGGATTATTTGGTATTTCCGACCGATGTGTAGTGATTTTAATGATGATATTGTTGTGGCATTTGGAGTGTTGTGTAGGATTATAAATTACTAGCTTCTGCCCGCGACTTCGTTCGCGTGAAATTTCTTATTCCCTCGACCCATCTCGTCGTATTGCATCACTTGCCCGCGTCTCCTGCTCTATCACTTCGTTTCCCCATAGCGCTTTTGCTCAGCTCCTAAGGGTCATAGCGTGACGTTAAATAGTCTATAGCCTTCCTCAAGAATTGGGCTATCAAATGCAAGAATAATTTTTCAAATCCGACTGGTAGTTCCAGAGATTACCCCCTACATACAAACTTATAAACAAATACCAGTAGGGTAATATTGGGCATTCTATGCCACTGTCGGCAAGTAGCTCGGCTAGTGCGCCTCGCTACGCGCCAGTGGCATAGAATGCCCAATATTAAACGATCGACTCGACTGTGTAGTAGATTACTGTATTCACCTGGACATCATGTGAGTTATACCACTGGCCGCCAGTAGCTGGGCGAGTTCACCTCGCTGCGGACGATGTTATGGATCATTTTGACATGCGTTTCGTTGTTAGAAACGACTTGATGATTAGTGATATGCGCTTCAAATGGTAGAAACGACTTGTTGGTTTTTTGTAATGCGCTTCAGCAATGGAAAAGACTTGATTAATTTGGCACATTCAGTATTAGAATCGACTGGTATTACTGTACTCATACAAAGATCATGAGAGTTATACCACTGGCCGCCAGTAGCTAGGCGAGTTTGCTTCGCTTCGGCCAGTGGTGACAACTATCCACACGATCAATGATTAAGATTTAATTTACTCATTTTGAAATGCGTTTCGTGGTTAGAAACGACTTGATGATTTTGACATGCGCTTCAACGGTGGAAACGACTTGCTGATTTGATCATGCATTTCAGTATTAGAAACGACTTTTTGGTTTTTTGTAATGCGCTTCAACAATGGAAACGACTTGATGATTTGGTCATGCATTTCAGTATTAGAAACGACTTGGGTTTTGTAATGCGCTTCGTGAGTGGAAACGACTTGGTGTTTTTGACATGCGTCTCAATATTAGAAACGACTTGTTGGTTTTTGTAATGCGCTTCGTGGGTCGAAACGACTTGGTGTTTTTGACATGCGTCTCAATATTAGAAACGACTTGTTGGTTTTTGTAATGCGCTTCGTGGGTCGAAACGACTTGGTGTTTTTGACATGCGTCTCAATATTAGAAACGACTTTTTATCTCACTGCTTTGAAGTAGATCTGCATAATAAACAAGGTACATTATTATATTTAGTTTATTTTTCGTAAAACATTGGTTTTTCTAGGAATAAAGTATCTACCGAGCGCACGAACTCTTGTAGTTTTCGCCACTGAGACGAATCCGCGTCGGTCTGGAACTTGAGTCGCACAAGCGCCTTCTTCCACAGCTCCAGGGAGTCGGTGTGGCGTGCGTCGTCAGCCTTGTACACCTTGCAGTCGATGTAGTACTCTCCGTTGATGCTCGCTGCGCGCCGCTCGCAGCCGTTGGCGACTCGGTTAACGAAGAATGATGATAGACATGTACTCGATGAATCGTCTTTTGGCACGGTGTCAGACCCGTAGTTGTTACTGATACCGAATACATCATTATCAGTATTGGTTTTTTTACTGAAACAACATCGAAAGCTTCTATTAGTTCATCATACACACACAGAGTACATTTACCGTTTAGATACGCAAAGGAAAAAAATACACACTCAGTCAAAATAGGTACTTGCAGAACACGAGAGACGTACGAATAAAAATGACTGATGATTTTTAACTGGTATGGCGAACTAAATGATTGAATAGTTTGTTTACCTCGTACGAATTAAATTCGTTGATGGTGGGTGCGACTTGCGTTTCCTATTGTTGTCTGCAGACGGTTTGCGGCCGGGTTTGGTTTTCTGATCGGCGATCGGAGCTTGTTGAAAGTACTCGCACTCAGAGTCAGACCTGAAATAAAGATACAACAAAATAATAGTCAAACATAATTATTACAATTAGTACATCGGGTCAGGTCTCTGAACTATGGAATGGAATGTTTTATACTTACATTTTCCAATTATGTCCAATCGATATGGCAGGCTGGCAGGCGTAGTGACTGACGGCAGCAGGCAGCGGTTAGTTATCAACACTGATATTGATAGGATAACGCAGCAGGGTCGCAGAACACTTCTTGAAGATTACTTCCACACTTGTAGACTTCAGTTAGTTTGTACCGAGTACTTCGAAAACATGTAGCTTATAAATCAGAAAACGAACGATAATTCACTATGTTAAAAATGACAGCAACCGTTCATATAATATTGTGTAAAACAACTTTTTTCCTTAGACGCATTATACTTGATCAAAAAGTGAAGACTAAGGATGTTTGAGGTAGCATCGATTGACGACACTGCGAAACGACTTAGGGTTGACAAAACGTTGACCAGTAGATAAGTTATCAACAACGCTAATAGGGAATATTCTTGCTTTAATTATTTGGCAATCTAGAGACAATCATAACATTAGTATTTATCATGTTATATACATCCCAGTTTTACTTGTTGTGATACTTTTATGCTCGAGTGAAGTAGGTACAGGATATAAGTTAACTTGTGACAGTAAGAAATTTTAAATGAACTTAATTTTTAATTCTCTTCTTAAGGTTAGAAACCTATATGCTTACTACATTTTATTTATTTCGTGATAGTATACCTAGTTTCTGATACTTATCCATACCTTAATATGTATGCGTGACAACCTTGACTAAAATAGCTTACTGTTGCGAATGCAACTTAGCTGACGAATAAAAAGAAACAAGGTTACACGTGTAATGTTTTACGCAATACCAATTATTTTAACCAAATATTTTATTGATTTTCGGGAATTGATCGTTGATCGTATGACTAGGTAGTCAATAACGAATACTTCGTTAGTTAGTAACGTTTAAAAGTCAAAAAACTAAAAATTAATTTAACATTATCTCAAAGCTACGACGCGTGACGGAGTGTAAATTCTTTAATCATTTAAAAATATATGGATTCACAGCGAATGTCGAAATAACTCTTATAATACCCGAAGCAGCTAGTACCTGACGTTTAGTATTGTGATCTGAATACTGAACTACATAAAATTGGAACATTTATGTACAACATTAAGAACAAAAAGGTAATTATTGAATAAATTCGTATTTTCGTTTAAAATGTTGTTGATTTTCACTAAAAATAGGTACTAAACGATCTTTCTTTTTTTTCAGAAACACATTGATACCTAACCAGATGCACTGGTTGATGAATAAGTAATCATCAAACTTGAAGACGTATGCAGACCTGGTCCAGATTAAACAATTTGATAATTTCGACACACTACACTTACTTCGATTGTTCATTAGTCGGTATACTTGGGTAAGATCGTTTCATTGCGAGTTTAGCGTCTATACCTTTTGGGAGATAATTAATTTCGATTAGTAAAATAATGCCCCACTGTTCGGTTTGCAACTTATTTGTAGATAATCGTCAATGGTCTGGTCATTTACGTAGTAATGTTCATAAAAACAATAGTGCGACCACTATTTTTGACAATGTCGCAATTATTAATTCTGCGTTTAAAAAACGAATTGTTAGTTACAAGATCATCGCAACTGGCGAACAAATAAATAATTTTCCAGAAATGTTTCTCAATAATATTAGTGAACAAGTTAAAACTCTAATAAACCGCTCATTATTGAAACATACTGCTGTGAAAATAAATTTCGAACTTTTTTCTTTTTTTCTTATGTTTAAAAATGACCAAAAGGAAATGAAATCCTTCGCTACAAAAAACATTATTATTAACTTTAATTACGATTTTGATTCAATTTATAAAGCAACGGTTGATTCACTGTTAAAGAAAATTGAAGAGTTTCAGGAGAGAGATAGTGGTTGGACATTTTCGAGCAATTCCCATGTAGAAATAAATATTAACAAATATCAACCTCTCGGCGGATCTAAATTTATAACCTTACCAAAATGTTTAAAAAATAAAAAAGCTTGTTTGAATATTCGTAACAATGATGAGTATTGTTTTTTATGGTGCGTAGTGGCGGCTCTGTACCCCACCAACCAACATCCCGACAGAGTTTCATCTTATCCCTACTTTCAGGATGTTTTGAATGTTGATGGTTTGACATTTCCAATAACATTTTCGGACATAGCTGTCTTTGAGAAGAATAATCCGTTTTTGAATATTTACGTGTATGGTTTAAAAAATGAGAAGACTATCATTGGACCTTTGTATTCAACATCGAATCATAAATCTAAGAGCATCCATCTATTGTTCTTAGAAAATAATACTAATACTCATTATTGTCTTATCAATGATTTGCCTCGTCTAGTCAGAAACCAGATAACCAAACATCATGGTAAACTGTACTTTTGCGAAACGTGCTTATTGTTTTTTCCAACGCGCAGCCGAATTGAATCTCATCTGTGTGGAGGGATTGCCACAGTATTACCAGAAAAAGGAACATTTTTAAAATTCAAAAATTATGATAGAAAACAAAACATTCCTTTCGTCATATACGCCGATTTCGAAACGATACTCGAACCGATTTCCGGCGATGAATTCAACACCGCTAACACGTCATACTCACATCGTCACGTGGCGGCCGCGTTCGCCTATAATGTAGTGTCATCATTTAACGATAGGGTTGGCGGCTATAGAAGTTATCGCGGAAAGGATTGTGTTTCAAAATTTATACATTTACTGACTGAAGATGCTAAAGCAATACACAAAATTCTAACTAAAAGCGAGCCTATGATATTCACAGAAATAGATGCTCTTGATTTCAAACACGCTGTTAAGTGCTACATTTGTGAAAATTTTCTGTTGACCGATAGAGTAAGGGATCACTGTCATATTACAGGCCGGTACCGAGGTGCAGCACATCGACACTGCAACCTACAACACAAAGTACCAAAATTCATCCCAGTATTTTTTCATAACTTATCTGGATACGATTGTCATTTATTTATTAAAAAGTTAGGCGAAATTCCAGGACAAATTAAAATAATACCCAAGACTAAGGAAAAATATATATCGTTTACAAAGTTTATTTCTATTGCTGATAACGAGTTTATACAAATAAGGTTTTTAGATTCCTTCAACTTTTTAGGAACTAGTTTAGACAAACTTGCTAAAACATTGCAAGAAGACGATTTTGTTAACCTTAAATCAATTTTTACTGATGAAACACAATTTAGTTTGCTGACTCGTAAAGGTGTGTACCCGTATGACTATATGAAAGATTGGAAATGTTACGATCAAAAGTCATTACCATCTAAATATTATTTCCATAATTCTTTGACTAACGAAGGTATTAGCGATGAGGATTATACTCATGCTCAGAATGTTTGGACTGAATTCAATATTAATGACCTAGGCGAGTATACAGATCTATACTTAAAAACAGACGTGCTTTTGTTGACAGACATATTTCAAAAGTTTCGGAAAACATGTAAACAATATTACAAACTCGATCCTGCCTTTTACATAACTGCACCCAGTTTATCGTTCGATGCAATGTTGCTAAAAACAGGTGTTCAGTTAGAACTGATTTCGGATTTAGCTATCGTCAGAATGATTCAAAGCGGTATACGAGGGGGTTTGTGCATGTGTTCCCATCGGTATGCAAAAGCAAATCACAAATACATGCCGGAACATAATGCATCACAGCCTCAGAGTTTCATAGTATATCTAGACTGTAATAACCTATACGGTTTTAGCATGTGTCAGTATTTACCATATTCTAGTTTTAGATTTCTTGATGAAAATGAAATAACTAATTTTCGTGTTGAAAATGTCGAGGATAACTCTGAGTGGGGCTTTATATTAGAAGTAGATCTTTTTTATCCTGAACATTTACACAAACACCACAATGATTTACCATTTTGTCCTGAAAAATGTATACCTCCAGGAGGTAAAACGAAGAAACTAGTTGCAAATTTGCATAATAAGTACAACTACGTAATACATTACGTTCATTTAAAAAAGTGTTTAGAACATGGCTTAATATTACGTAAAGTTCATAAAGCTATTACTTTCAGACAAAGTCCCTATTTAAAACAATACATAGAATTAAACACTCGATTAAGGCAAAAGGCAAAAAGTTCTTTCGAACAAGACTTTTTTAAGTTGTTAAACAACAGTGTTTTTGGTAAGACATTAGAAAATACTGAAAATAGAGTAACCGTTCATTTAGTTAATCAATGGTGCGATCAATCTAACCGAACTAAGAAATTTATATCCTCCGAGAGACTTGTAGCCAACCCCTATTTCCATAGCGCTTCTATTCTAACTGAAAACTTAGTTGCAATACAAATGAAACCTGACCAAATTATTTTAGATAAACCTATTTATATTGGATTTACTGTATTAGAACTTTCTAAGACACATATGTATGACTTTCATTACAATATTGTAAAACCTTTTTATGAAGACCGAGTGCAGCTGTGTTATACAGGGGTGCCTGGGCAGAAAACCTCCACGTTTGCCCGGGGACTGGAGTTCCCTTCTGGATACGTCCGGGGGGAAGACCAGTGTTCGGGCCGGTGCACCCTGGGGTGCGGGCAGCGATTTCCCATTGGGATTATTTCCCAGTGGGATGCCGCTGTCCGCATGCTAATGTTCTGCCAAGAGGATCGCTCCAAACATGTCGCTCTGAGTAGCAGAGCGGCAGTTGTGGTGGAGTGAGAGCGGGCCCGGTGTGCACTTACCCTGCCGCCGGGCAGGCAGAAGGGGTAACCCCCCCCTGCCACCGCTAATCTCGTAGCCCCGGAGACAGTTAGGGGCGTCGCCCGCACGAGCTGCAGCCTCGGCTCTGGCTCGTGTGGGCGGCGCCCCGTAAGGTCATGTCTCTGGCTGTTGAAGGGGGTCGAGGGTCTTGGCTTAACCGCCCGGACCGCGAGGAAGATTAACCTCTATAAAAAATTCCCCAAACCTCCAAGCGGCGGCGCACCGTGAGGGAGGTTGCAAGCTTGGCTAGTGGGTAGCTTGATTTAGTCGCTAGTGCGAACCGATTATTTTGAGTCAATAAAACATGAAAATTACTCGTGGGAACAAATATGGAAAATTGTAAAACGAAGCAAACAGAAGAGGGGAGGAGTGATGCGGGGTCGGAGTCCGACGCTGCATCAGGAGACGCAAGCACGGGAGGCTCAGAGAGCCGCCGTGCCAAGGAGACGGCCGCTGCGACGACGAAGGTCCACAGCAAGCGGCCAAGGTCAGAGGACGGCCAGGGGTCGTCCACTGACGGGGAGCTGGCCTCGGCCAGAAAAATCCCCACCAGTAGGCGGGGAGGAGTCAGGGAGCGAGGCAAGGGGAGGGGACTCACTGCCCGGGAGGCGGCAGAGCGAGCGGAGGAGCCCGCAAAGGAGGGGGGGACCGGTCGCGCGGTCGCTTCGGGGCCCTCAAGTGACGAGGCGAGTGAGGCTGGCGGCCCCGATGCGGACCGCAAGCTCAGGTTTGCGGCGGTCGTGGAGGCCGCGATCCGGGATGTGTCCCTGAAGAAGCTACAAGCTTCTAAGAACAGGGCCATACTCTCGGCACAGGCCTCCATCATGGCGGCAGCGGAGGCGGCCAACTATGCTGGTCCTTCAGCCAGCGAAGTGGCCGAATTGCGGGCGGAGGTCGCCCGCCTGAAGGCCGCCATGGAGCTTCTCCAAGAGGAGAACGGGAGGCTCCGAGCAGACCTGGCCGGCCTGAGGGTCGCCGGCGGCGTGCAGGCAGAACCGGCAAGCCAGCCCGTCCCGGTGGAGAACCAGGTCCTGAACCTGGTTCGGCAGGAGCTGGCAACCTTCCAGGCGCGGTTCTCCGCTCTGGAGGGTATAGTCCTGCGCCCTCCCCTGGCGGGCAGGACGGCCCCGGGGCCGAAGGCGGCCTCGTACGCGGCCGCTGCGGCAGCTGCCGCCCCTGAACCCGGGCCGTCTGGCCGGGCCCAGGCGCCGGCCAAATCGGCGTCGGGTCGCGGTGCCCCGGCGCCGGCGAAACCGGCGTCCGCTGGCGGAGCCCCGGCGCCTGCCGGCAAAACCCCGGCGCCGGCAAAACCGGTGCCTGCCGGCAAAACCCCGGCGCCGACCGGCAGGACGACTCGGGAGGGAAAGGCCCCAGAGCCTACGCCCCGCCCCCAAAAATCTCCCACGACCGACGCCGAGTGGCAGGTGGTCGGGGAGAAGAAGAAGGCGGCCAAGGCGGCCAGAAAAAAGGCGCAAAGGAGGCGTCGCAAGGAACGAGCCGTCGCGGCTAGGCTTCGCTCCCCAAAGACCGCGGCTGTAGTTATAACGCTACAGCCGGAAGCGGCTAAGAGGGGAGTGACGTACTGCGACGTGCTCACCAAGGCACGAGAGACGGTGGACCTCCAGGAGCTGGGGATCACCGGGGGCCTTCGGCATAGGGTGACCGCTACTGGCGCCCGCATGCTGGAGATCCCCGGTGCGACGAGTGGCCCGACCGCTGACGCCCTGGCTGAGAAGCTAAGGGCGTCCCTCAACGCGGACGAGGCTCGAGTCTCCAGGCCCGTCAAGTGCGCAGACATGCGTATCCTGGGCCTGGATGACTCCGTAACGGAGGGAGAGGTAGTGGCCGCCGTCGCCAGGGCAGGCGGGTGTCTGGCCGACCAGGTGAAGGCGGGCACCATTCGTCCTGGTTTCGCGGGCATGCGAACTGTGACGGTAAGCTGCCCCGTGACGGCGGCCAGAACAATCGTCGAGGGCCGAAGACTCCTGGTGGGCTGGGTGTCAGCGCAGGTTAAACTGCTAGAACCCAGGCCTCTGAGGTGCTTCCGATGCCATGTGGGGCACCACGTTGGCGTCCAGTGCACTTCGGAGGACCGCAGCACTCTGTGCTTCCGCTGCGGTCAGCCCGGACATACGGCTGGCTCGTGCAGCGCCGCGCCGCACTGCGTCGCATGTGCGGCTGCTGGCAAGCCGGCCGATCACCGGGCGGGGAGCAAGTCCTGCGCTCCACCCACCGGGACCAGGAGAAAAGGCAGGCCCTCCGCCGCCGTCGCCACCCCCACCGTCGCCGCCGCTGCTGCTGTCGCCGCCGCCGCCGCCACCGCCGGGGGGCCCTCACAAAGGGCCCGGGAGGGGGCTGAAATGGAGGAGTAATGGCTCCATTGCGCCTCCTCCAGGCGAACATCAACCACTGCGCCTGCGCTCAGGACCTGCTGCTCCAGAGCATGGCGCAGTGGTCGATTAACATCGCCGTGGTCGCTGAGCCGTACTTTGTCCCGCCCAGGGATAACTGGGTGGAGGACCTGAGCGGCTCAGTGACCATAATTTCGTCGGCTGCCGCCGGTACCCCGTCCCTCGAAGGTGTCACAAAGGGACAGGGGTGCGTAGCGGCACGGTTCGGAGAGATCGTAGTAGTGGGAGTGTACTTCTCTCCGAACCGAACTCTCGCCGAGTTCCAGAACTCTTTAACAGAGTTGAGTGTCGTCGTCGCCGGAAACCATTCCTTCTCCGTGCTAGTGGTAGGGGACTTCAACGCCAAGAATTTGGCCTGGGGTTCCCGCTACACGGATGTGCGGGGCAGGATGGTGGAGGACTGGGCCCTGGAAACAGGCCTGGTCGTCCTAAATCGGGGTTCTGTCCCTACGTGTGTGCGGATGCGGGGTGAGTCCGTAGTGGACATCTCGTTCGCCAGCCCCGCTCTGTCACAGCGTGTCAGTGACTGGCGCGTCATGGAGGAGGTGGAGACCTACTCCGACCACCGGTATATCCGGTTCGACGTCTCCACCCAGACCTCTAGCGCGCTGGTCCAGCAGGCCCCGAGTGGTCCGCGGTGGGCGCTGAAGCAGCTGGACCGGGAGCTCCTCCTGGAAGCCTCGATCGTGCAGGCCTGGGTGTCATCACCGGACAGGCCTGCCGATATTGACAATGAGGCGGAATGGCTCCAGGAGGCCATGTCCGATATATGTGACGTGGCAATGCCCCGAGTCCGGCCAGGATGCGCCCGACGTCAGGTGTACTGGTGGTCGCAGGAGGTGGAGTCGCTACGCAAGGCGTGCGTCGACGCGCGACACCGGTACACCAGGCACCGCAGGCTCCGCATCCGCCCTCCGGATGCGGAAGCCACGGAGGCGGAGCTGTACGAGGGGTACAGAGCGGCGAAGACCGCCCTCCAAGGGGCTGTCCAGCGGGCCAAGGATACGGCCCGCGAAGAGATGGTGGAGACTCTGAACAGAGATCCATGGGGGCGCCCTTACAAAATGGTGCGGAATAAACTCCGCACCTGGGCCCCCCCGCTGACGCAGAGTCTCCGCCCACAGCTCGTGGAGGAGGTGGTGAGCACTCTGTTCCCTTCACGGGGGGAGCATACTCCCCCGCCCATGGCTCCGCCACTTGCGGTGCCCGAAGCGGACCATGAAGACGACGACGACGACATCCCTGAAGTGACCGGGGTAGATCTGAGAGCGGCGGTAGGCAGGCTGAAGGCCAAAAATACCGCCCCAGGACCCGACGGCTTGCCGGGTAAAGTCTGGGTCCTGGCCTCGAGGGCTCTCGGGCCTCGACTAGAGGCGCTCTTAAGCGCATGCATGGAGAGGGGCCAGTTTCCACTCCGTTGGAAAACGGGGAAGCTGGTCCTCATTCAGAAGCCAGGGCGCCCTGCGGACTCTCCGTCCGCATACCGGCCCATAGTGCTGCTCGACGAGGTCGGCAAGCTCTTTGAGAGAGTGATTGCAGGCCGCCTCGTCGGGCACCTAGTGAGGACGGGGCCGGATCTTGCGGATAGCCAGTTTGGCTTCCGCAAGGGGCGCTCGACAGTGGACGCCATCATGCGCGTGAGAGCCCTCACGACGGGGGACGCGGTGACCCGGGGTGGGGTCGTCGTGGCGGTGTCACTCGACATCGCCAACGCGTTTAACACCCTGCCCTGGAGCTGTATTGGGGAGGCACTCCGGTATCACCGGGTGCCGACCTACCTCCGTCGAGTAGTTGGGGCGTATTTGACGGACAGAGCCGTCATCTACCCTGGTCGCAACGGGGAATGGAACCGGCGAGAGATGTCGTGCGGTGTCCCACAGGGATCGGTTCTGGGGCCGCTCCTGTGGGACATCGGTTACGACTGGGTGCTGCGAGCCGACCTCCCTGATGGCGTCAGCGTGGTTTGCTACGCTGACGACACGCTAGTCCTGGCGCAAGGGAGGTCGCATCAGGCGGCGGCCGACGCGATGACACGCGGGGTTGCGATAGTCGTGGAAAGAATCCGGCGGTTGGGTCTCGAGGTGGCATTGCACAAGTCCGAGGCCATGTCTTTCCATGGGCCTCGGAACGGGCCACCATCGGGATCCCAACTAACGGTGGGAGGGGTTCACATCGGCGTCGAGGCAACGATGAGATACCTGGGTCTCGTCCTCGACAGCCGGTGGAACTTCGTCGAACACTTCCGACGTTTGGCCCCCAAACTGGAAAGGACCGGGGCCGCCTTCAAGCGGCTCCTGCCCAACCTGGGGGGGCCAAACACCTCCTGCCGGAGGCTTTACGCGGGGGTCGTGCGGTCCATGGCCCTATACGGGGCCCCGGTGTGGGCGCGTTCTCTGCGGCGGCGAGCCGCCCACTATCTGAACGCGCCCCAAAAGGTGGTAGCCGTAAGGCTGATCCGGGGGTACCGCACGATCTCGGGCGAGGCGGCAAGCCTCCTTGCCGGACTGCCGCCATGGGATCTGGAGGCGATAGTCCTAGCGCGCCTGTATGAGTGGCGCGCGGAGGCACTGAGCCGGGGGGAAACTCCGCTTCCGCGGCAAATCGCGGCGGAGCGGACAGACCTCCGGCACGATCTCATGGTGGCATGGAAGGAGCGACTTTCGCAACCCAGCGCAGGGCACGCCACGATAGTGGCGATAAGACCCCTCTTTGAGGAGTGGCTAGAGAGGCGTCACGGCGTCCTCACCTATCGCCTGACGCAGGTCCTCACCGGACACGGATGTTTTGGGAGGTTCCTGCACATCATCAGGCGGGAGGAGACGCCCGGGTGTCACCACTGCGAGGATCGCCCAGAGGACACGGTGGAGCATACGGTGGAGGTCTGCCCCGCATGGGCGGAGCACCGCCGTGCCCTCGTAGAGGCGATCGACAGCGGCGGCGACCTCTCGCGTCCGGCCCTGGTTCAAGCCATGGTCCGGGGCGAGAGGGAGTGGGAGGCGGTCACCTCCTTCTGCGAAGCAGTCATGCTAGCGAAGGAGGTGGCGGAACGGCTGAGGGAGAGAGCCTCACACCCCAGCCGCCGCGGTAGACGCTCCGGGCGTCGGGAGCCGCGTGACGACTCCCGGCCACCGTAGGTGCGGGCCTGCGGACGGAGAGTAATGGGTAGCTCACCGTCCGATCAGGACCAGGCCCGTGCCGGACGGCGCGTACGTGTTCCACGCGCGCCTCAAAGAGATGTCAGCATAAAGGAAGGGGCCTGCCAGGGCCGAAGCCTGCCGGGGGTGCGGGATTGTCCGAAAGGGTTACCGCTACCCCGGAACATAAAGGGCTAAGGAAGGAACACGGATGGGTTTTAGTCAGTAAGAGTCTGACACTCCCTTCGCTCCACCCAGAGCGGGAGGGGTCATTTGATGATTTCCCATCCATAAAAAAAAAAAAAAAAGCTGTGTTATACAGATACCGATTCGTTTGTCTATAAAATATCCACGTTTGATTTTTATCGTGACTTGAAGTATAATTTTTTGCAATATTTCGACACCAGTAACTATGATGATAAAAATGATTTTAACATACCAATTATGAACAAAAAAGTTCCAGGTTTGTTCAAAGACGAAATGGGAGGAAAATATATCTCAGATTTTGTTGGTTTGAGATCAAAACTTTACTCAATAAAAACAGTCGATAAAATCATTAAAAAAGCAAAAGGAGTAAAATCAAGTGTAGTAAGAGACTTAAATATATCAGATTATGAAAATATTTTATTAGATGGTGGAATTATTCGTAGAAAAAATATTATGTTTAAATCCATAAAGCACGAAATATTTACTAAGAGTGTCAACAAAATTGCCTTATCTCGAAATGATGATAAACGGTCAATATCTGTAGATCGAATATCAACGCGAGCCTGGGGTCACTCACTTATTTTAAAGAGCGAAAATGAATTTTAAGATTATGCTAATTAGTAATAGAGTTCGATTATAATTAATGTAACTTATGTAATATAATCTTAATATAGTTCTTAAAAATATACCTAAGTAACTTTTTAATGTATGATAAATATAATTCTTAGTTTTAAAAACCTAAGTTAATGTAAAAATGTAAATAAAATGTGAATATTATGAATACTTGTTTAATTTATGTTTTAAAACATCATCCTCATTTTTTGTAGTTGGTTAAATAAAATGAAACCCGACCAAGATTCAATTTTCAACATGAAATGCATGTTGAAACTTGTCGAAGCTTGTTGAAACTTGTCGTTCATTTGTCAGAGGTAAAATGTATTTTGTACGTAAGGGTCAGTTCACACCGCGACGCGCAGTTTTCAAGATAGCAATACAATTATAGACCTTACCTGCTACACAAAAAAGTACATAATTCTGTGTGTCTACTACGTCGAGCTACGCCGCGCGGCCCTCCTCACTGTTGTGTACCTTTTTTGTGCAGTAGATAAGGTCTATAATTGTATTGCTATCTTGAAAACTGCGCGTCGCGTCGCGTCGCGGTGTGAACTGACCCTAATACAATAAGACTGATTATACAAATTTCGAAGAGCCATGTTTGCGTCAATTGCATAATGCTGATCATACAAACACACAACAGTGCATTGCCCTTACAAATGCTTAGTTAACATTATAATAATAAACCAACGTTTCATTTATAAATTGTGAATTCATGCGATGGTTTTATTATTTTTTTGCCATTTACGAAATAATACTCATCTCGAGTACTTGTACTAAGCACACAGTGTCGTACTTTTTGCGGGCATGTCATCGGTAAGTTTCCTAATTTATTTTTATATTGTTTAGTAACTAGAGATTGAATTCGCAGCAATGTTGGTCACAGTTATTAGTGAATCTGCTATGAATATTTTAACCCGCAGACAATTCGTTTTTGCACCACGATATCAACATGAGTGTCTATTTTTGTTCCAGATTACAGAATCAGAGATTATGTTTAGCCAGTACGCTCAAAATCCTTATGAAGGATTCTCCGAAACGCTTCACAACGAACCCGAGCACATCAAACAAGTGACGAAAGAAAAGAAATCAAAACAACGATGCAGGGAAAAGTCGAAGAAGCAAAATCCAACTAAATCTTTTGTGATGAGTAGATTACAGCGACGAGGGATCAAATTAATTAAAATATCAGTCGTAGATCTGTGCAATAACAATCCGCAAACCAGTGACAGTGACAGTGATAGTGAGAACGTTATTATAAGTGCTCAATACATTGTTAAAGACGCTATCGACAATGTTATGGACGAAACTGAATCTTTAGTTAAAAAAATATCTAAATCTTTAATAGATAGTGATTTTTAATACTTAACTGTTTGCGTAAGCAGTTCTTTAGGTAAATTCTTAGTGCTTGTTTTATTTGAAGATGTGTTGGGTGTTTAACAAAATAAAAGCAGTTTTACCATACAAATTATTTTTTATTTATAAAACCAATAACCTTATAAGTAGGTACACATTTATAACTCTAAATACTTTCTTATACATAACACATTTTTAAGAGCACAATGCTTTAAATGTTTATTACAATTTAAATTAGTTCTTCCTTCACAGTATCTTTTATGTAAAATAAAGAAGTTAGGACATTTTTCAGTACCAAGGTCTGATACTTTACAGTTCTCACAAAGTTCCTTTATCCACTTTACTTTCTCCAAACCATTAACAACGATTTCCTTATTTTCTAGATAGGGAACGATTATACGACGAAATTCTCTATAGTCGATGTACCCTTCGTTCCAAAAAATACCTCTGTTTCTTTCCAGCCATTTAACTTGCCTCTTTTCATCGCTTGTTAAGTGTTTAAACAAGTATGGTGGTTTTATTAAAAATGTTTGGGTATAATCACGGGTAGCAAAAGCTAACTCTTTTATTATAAAATTATTGTACTGGTCTTTAAACCCTTGAACATCTACTATGACAGTATCCGGATTCATGATATTTTCCTCACAGTATTACTTAAAGGTTTATATTCAATAATACAGTCGTTCAATATAAGACAATACGCAGAAGTTTGATCTGGTATTTCCGAATCACTCTCAATTTCCACTCTTACGTCCACAACAGGGCCTGTCTTTACATTATCAGCTTGTCTAGAGCAATCGATGACAAATAGTGGTGCCAAATCTTTAAATTGTTTTTCACTTAATAAGGGCTCCGGTCGACGTCCGTAATAAGACTGTTGAAATCTGACGTATTGCTCGTATAATAAAGCGATTCTATTATTCGCGAAACTCACATTTAGGTTTTCATACGGGAAGTAAGTAGAGTTGAGGTACACTCTAACATCACGAACATGACAATGATCGAACTGAGACATATCAGAACTGCCATTGTTTTTTCTATTTGTCTGTAGTCCCATAATAATGTATCTTGGTTTCTCTATTTGCGAGGATGTTTTGATTGACCAGGTATGTTTTGTAGTTTTAGGTAAAGCCGGATATTCGTACAGATCCCAATTTCTGAATATCATCTGGAGTGGTCGATCTTTCTCTAATAGTTTCAGCAAATTTATTTTCTCTTTGTCAGACACTTTAACGTGCGGTACACGCCAAATGATTTTATTTATCTGAACGTCTTCTACAATTTCACCGGTGTTAAGTTTTACAGCATTCAGGTTAGTGTTACTTCGTAGCAATATCAGTTCGTGCCTGCTATTTATAACGACTTTCTTGAAATCCTCTGCGAAACCGATGATTTTACAGAGTGGTATAGAAGCAGAAAAATTACCTCCGTCAATGTTTTTTGTACCATCGATATTCCAGCCCCACGAATTCGATGTCTTTGATTCATTCTCATTCATTGATATTAACGATTTCATGGTGGTAGTTACGCCAGCATTTTTTATTCTATCAATTTCCACTCCGTTTAGCTCGTACCTTATGTCTTGAAACAAGTAGAGTAGAGCATTATTCGTGAATTGAACACTAGTGGCTTTATCTTTCATGTCCTTTTTGCTAACAATAACGGATCCTTCCAAATACAAGGTACTCGCTGATGGAAGGATGTACAAGTCCTGTTGGTTAATAGGTATGCGAATTTCATCGTTTCTGTTGAAACTAGTCACATAGGGCTTGTAAGAATGAAATTCAATTCCTTCAACCGTAGTATCATAAGTCGGAGCGGATAAAACGTCTAAGATATTCATTTTAGCAAACCGATCACTTTGAGAAATGCCTTGTTGTCTTTGGTTAATTTTATTTTCTTCTTACGGCGAGCTCTTATTTGGTCGGATGCTTGAGCGGGACTGATATTTTGAATTTCTTGATGCACATATTTATTGTAGTCAATCATTTTTTTCTTCTAAGATGCAAATACAGCTGCACTTCTTCACCACGTAGATTTATTAAGCGGTTATTTATATCTATCAACCGGATATGTATGCAGCTTATGTTGTTTTGGTTGATTGGAAAGTATATTGCGTTTTTCGGAATTTCTATAATCCTATAGCCAGGAGGTACGTTTAGTGCGAATTCGTGAATTATGTGACTCGGTTTTCCATTTGTGTACGAGCCGCTTACGATATCACATTCGATCCTGATCACTGTCGTAGGTAAAATGTTGACTGGAAACTGAGACACATGCCATTTATTTGGTTCCAAGATCTGCTTATTAAAACCTAATAAATTTCTGATAGTATCTTCTTTACTAAAATTTATGTTTTTTGTACAGAATACAGTAGTTTTTAATGTATTGTTATTGCACTGCAGTTTGATTGATGCATCTTTAATTTTAGATTTTAGGTAATCATTAATATCTTGCAATTCGTAGGTGCCTTCTGGTATTTCAATTACTTCGTTAGAACCATAATAGAACTTATTATTCGTTTCGTCAATGTTTGGAATAGAATTAAATGTTGAGAAATGCAATAAGGCACACTCATACTGTTCATTTAGTTGCAATGTGTTAGGATAGTACGTAGATAAAGTTGACGAGTTTCCAGTTATTGACAATGTGAGTGACATCTTGCAAATGGTTGAAATAAAAGAAACTCATAATTTTTATACATTTTTATTCCAAAAAGTCCTTAGATATTCTAAACATAAGTGTCCACAGTTTTCTGTGTTAAATTTCTGATATCTAGTATAGTTATAAAAAACATTACATTTCTTAAAATATCGCATTAGTTCCAATGGAGGTTTCAAATCCCCAAAGCTATCAAAATATTCACAATAGTTGTTAACTTTAACATAAGCTACCCAATGTGTCCCAGCATTCTTATAATTATCCAAGTTAACGACACCACATTCAATCCGTTTTGGCATCCTTGGTAATTGATCCTTCATGTAGACTCCTCGAAAGTAGGGAATGTTACGTGCATCCTTTTGGATATCTACATTAGTTAGAGGACGATTAGGTAGCTTATTTCTTAGTTTTTTGAAGATTTTATAAATAAACCTTTACCATTTTTATGTGACTTAATGTATAAACCTTTGCCTAACTTTAAAGACTCCATAGCCTTATTGTGTCGTACTGTTTCTTGCAAATTTTGCTGACCAGCTTTGTAATCGTTAACAGTTTTTGCAATACCCGCCGCACCACCAGCTAAAGTTCCTAAAGCCGATAAACCAGCAAAAATTGGGATTAATGGTAGAATTCCTCCAGTCTTTGGTAACGGTATCACTCGCGGTACTCGAATTTTTGAGATTTTTGGAAATATTTTTTTTGCCGCTGCGTAAGCAACGTTGATTAATGTTTTGCTATCCTTTGGGTTCAGTTTCTTGATCGTTGATTTTATTTTTGACACGAAACTTTTAAACGTTTTAACACCGGAACCAGATTTCAGTTTGGCTTTCATAACTTTGCTCACTATCCATGAACTCAGTTTTTCACCTTTTCCAGCATCTTTCGACTTAAGTCTTTGTTTAGCCATATTTAGTAGTTGTAAATCGGCTTTGTGGCGATTGGGTAAGTCTGTATGGTTTGCATAGGCAATGTCGTGATGCATACAAGCTTCGTCTAGCTTATTCACACCGCGATCACCTCGTTGTAATCGTTTCTCGAGTTTTGTTCCTGGTCCGCAATAATTATAACCAGGCAAATGAAGTTCGAACGGTAGATTATTAATTAATGTATTAACCAGTTCACCACCTTGCATTGTCCGAATTGTAATGATGGAAATAGTGCAAAAATAATGTTTATATTAATATTATTTTTAACCTACGATTGCAGTTTTGTTAATCCAACTGTTTTCTTCATTGTTTAGACCCAACCATTTCACGAAAATTTTTGATCCTTTTCTTTTTAAAACTCTTTCTATCAAATAAACACCAGGATATTTCGATTTTTGAAGTTCTTGCTCGTAAAAGGTTCCCAATATAGCTTGCTTTCGCTGATCTTCTAAATGATACGTTACAGGTATGGTAAAATTAATCTTTTTTATGGCAAATATTTCAGTTGACCAATTAGGTGTATATCCTTTCTCAAACTGGTGTTTGTATTTACTGATCCGAACAAAATCACCCACTTTGAACTTAGGTTTTCTACAAATAGGTGCATGTTTAAATGATTTTTTTATATTTTCTTCTATAACTGACATATTAGCTTTATTCACTTCGTTAGGTTTAACTCTAATTGTTCGATGCTTTGTGTTGTTATATATCTTTAATGTATGTTGTAACGGTAAATCTAACCATTTATAGTTTCCATTCAGACTAAAATATTTATATAATTGATTTTTAATAGTTTTAATCAGCCGCTCTACAATCGAAGCTTTTTTGGTAGAAAATGATGAATAATGGTTAATATTGTAAGACTTCATAAGCATCTGAAATGAGTTGTTATAAAACTCTGTTCCCATGTCCGTTTGTAAATTGTCAGGTTTACGTTTGCTGTTAATCAATATTTGTTGAAATGCACGAGTAACATCAAGTTTATTTTTTGTTTTTAGTGGCTCTGTCCAAGCATACTTTGAGAAGCAGTCAATCACCACTAAAATGTAACTGTAACCCTTATTATATTTCTTTAGGTTTTGCATGTCCATCAGATCAGCTTGCCACAAGTCATCAATTCCCTTTAGAATGACAGGACGTCTAAGGAAATTTCTTCGTGCTGCTTTGTGTATTTCATTAACAATTTGCTGTTTTGCCATTACTGAGTTTTTTGAAGGAATTTATCAACCTCTGCTTTAGTATAAAACTTATCTTGCAAATGACGTAAAGTCGCAGCTATCTCGGCTTTTAAAGTAACCTGAACTGTTTCCCGTGCGTCTTTAATACATTGTGAACGCAATGTACCAATAAGTGTATTAAATTCTTTTATCATATTGGCACTCAATCGATCTACATAATCCTTGTTCACTGCATCGGCAGCTTCTACTGGATTTTTAATTCCTCTCAGTCTTGATGTTTTTAAATCAAAATCTCCGTTTTCTGATTTTAATAATGTATTTTCATTGATCTCAAATAACTCTGATAATCGCATTCTTTTATGAATATAATGTCCGAATTTATCTACGTTCATGTTTAAGGTGTATTGTGTTGTGAGGTTTATAATAAAATGAACACACATTTTTAAATACATAGGTGTTTTATTTATTGATAATTTTACTTTCACGTAATTCTTCAATGATAGATATAATTTCATTATCTAATCCTGTGTTACCAGCATCTCGAGATGCAATTAATAATTTTAACCTATCCACCAGTTCATTTGGATCGTCCCAATATACAAAATCGACCTTTTTCTTCCACATTTTTGTCAAGGGTAGACCTTTTCCCTTCGATTGAGGGGTCTGAATTGTACTTTGTAGTTTGAAAAGAGGCTTAATAACTTGCATATACTTTTGACCTTTATTACTTTTTATTGGTTTATCCGGTTCATAGTCTCGTCGATGTGCGTTTGTATCGAGTAGCATTGACTTATAATGCTGCATGTCACTCTCTGTAACCATGCTTAAATCTACGTTCTTCTTCAGTAACAACTGTTTCAAACCAGACGTATTTCGGTATTTGCGTCCAGCTACAGTGATAAACTCATCGCTGATCGTTATACGAGCAGAACCTAACATCAATTTCCCGTTCTCTACTCTGACACCGAATGGAATATCTGACAGTGCTTCTGAGGATACTGACCAGGATGACGTGTCACGACCTGGGTTGTTTTCAACTAATGATTTATATGAAGAGTCACTTTCGATATCAGATTCATATTCGTTTGTATTGTCTTTGTTATTATTGGCTTCTTCATTCTGCAAAGTTTTATCAATAAACGGAAGTTCTTCATTTTTTGTAGGACTCGGGAAAGACGTCTGTTTACTGGCATTAGCAATCTGGTTGAGTGGTTCTGTTACAGGCTTGAAAACTGATTCCAATGTTTGCTGATTGTTAATCTCAACATCTCTCATTTTTCGTACTTTTTTCTTAACAGCGTCGACAGCAACTACTATTTGTCTTTTTAGCGATTTTTCCATTGCAGAAAAACGAACCGATAGTGATTGATTAAGCGATGTCTGAAGAATAATAATATCACGAAGGTAACGGACTTAAATAACCATATTCTTAATCAAAGACTACAAAGGTGTCAAATTTGTTTCTATAACATCCTTTATTTTTTAAACAATCTTTATTAATTACTACATAATTGAAGGGCTCATTCCATATTTTGGAACACATTTCACGAAATTCAGTCCATGTCATATCAGTGTTGACATGTTCTTCATAAATATGACGCAAATTAATGTCATCTTGCTTAAAAAGTATGATTAAATTCGCGTTGTCTCTTACTAACTGCTTAGGGATTTTACTATAAGTTTGATTTAGATAAAAACAATCGATGAACTTGTGTCTTCCCATTGCGAAATAATCACGCATGGTATCTTGATTTTCGCAAGCAACATCATCAAATATTATCACAGAGTTAGGTTTAGCGTCTTGAACTCTTAGCACTTCCTCATTTCCATGATATTTCTGGAGTGAAATACCTGGCACTCGCTGTAACACTTTTTCTAAAAAAATGTATTTGGGTTGGTAAAGAGTTTTCGAATAAACATAAACATTTTCAAATCTTAATCCATTTTCGTGTATGAGAAGACCAATCAATAAATTGGTTTTTCCACAATTGGATGGTCCGCAAATGATACATCGAACTGAGTTAGGTAACAATTCTCCATGACGAAAACTAGTCTTGCAAACATCCTCGCAGATTGTTTTAACATGCAGCGATTGTGGTTGCTTTACAAACTTCATGATTACACTTGGTAACAAACTGATTGGCAATGAGTAAATGTATTTTTTACATTAATATTTATAAACAGAAACAGTACCGCAATCTTTTTCGCGATAGAGCGATCGTTAGAGCGATTACAGACTCGCATGATCATTGGTTGAGTGTAGGAATAGGTATAGAGGCGATCGTTCATTATTCGGTTTTCTACGCTACAGTCATGTAGCAAGGCGAACTCGCCCAGCTACTGGCGGCCAGTGGTATAACTTGCATGATCTCTAGGTGAGTACAGTAATTTACTCTGCAGTCGAGTCGATCGTTCAATATTGGGCATTCTATGCCACTGGCGCGTAGCGAGGCGCACTAGCCGAGCTACTTGCCGACAGTGGCATAGAATGCCCAATATTACCCTACTAATACCTCTTTATAATATTAGTAAATTATAATCTAGGACAAAATGTTTTTGAGAACGTTTAAATTGATCGTTTAGCTGACTAGACGAAGCTTAAATATTAGAATTAATAACCTGTTGAAATTCCGTACCAAATTAATAATATTTACCGTTTTTCGCCAAAGGTTTTGTCACTCAAGGCGTAAACAAATAGACCTGTATACAAGGTGGCAGGGACATGACGCACAATCTGTCACTATAGATTCAGTAGATACATGATTCTGAGTCCCTTGCGTTAAAATTTTTCGTAGGTTATTTAAAAAAAAATGCTGTAGGTACCATAGATTTTGATCGCGTAGGTATTGCACTTTCCTATAAAACAGTTGATTTTTTTGAAAAAAAAAAAAAAATCAGATGTTCTCTACATTTTGTCGAGTTATGCGAACATAAATGTAATAACATAAACATATTACTGATTTTTTTTCGCGACCGGTTTCCTTCATTTTTTGGATATCCTCAGAAAAGGCGATAACAAGTATGTGGTATAATTTATTGCATTGTATATCACCCTGTGTATATCAAAATTTAAATTTAATTCAACTTTGTGTTTACGCTGTCTTTACACCTCCATCCAACCACATTAACATCCAATAAAAAGCTCCATTATTAAACATTATTACAATAAATCAAATTAATAATACCCCACTATTACTCCACACTCATTGTCACCAAACACTCAACTCTTAAACAGTCAAGACCGTGTAGGGTGTCCTCAAAGACAATATTTGTTAAGGACAAGCCCTTCCCTCTTCACGTGAGGACACACGTGTCGAACGTGGGAACCGGTATTCGAAATACGATAATTTGCGGACAATTTAATTTTGACGTGTGAATGGGACTTTGGAGATGTTTCTTTGGAGTGTGTTTTGAACGTATGGTTATACATGCAGATTGGAAGAAATAACAATAATTATCCTTTTGCATAGTACTGTAGAGAGTCTTGTGGACTCAACATAGGGTTAACTACAGATGAGAGCTATTTTACTTGAATGAAACTCCTATCGGCTTTCATAGGATATTATTTTAGGAGTATTTCATCATATAAATAAAATTAGCTCAACATGTTCTTTACACGTCAAACCTACGACTCTGAATGACACATGCTTAAACGTTCGAATGGAACATGCCTTCAAATATTACCGGCCAGCATCTCAAAAGATACTCTACAGTACCTATTTTAAATTATTACCTATTGTTATTTTGGTTATTCCATTGGGAGTTTCTTAGTAACAGTCGGGAGTTAGGGAGGTGGTGATGTGACACCTCCATGCCTCGAAACGCACGTTAAGCCGTTTGTCCTGCGCCTGATCTCTCTCCGGTCGTATCGGATTGCCGTCCCATTGGACAATGAGAGTGAGGGAAGAGAGAGTTCACCTTTATCTGCGCACGCACTAATATGCACTATAATATCTCCCGCGCCGATGGCTAGTCTCCGCTGAGATTGGTTGCCATGGCCGAAATTCGATCTGGAGAACTTTTTCATATGAAATAGGAAGTGCAAAAAAATATAACGTGATAAAACTGCTAGGACACTGGGCCTCCTCTCTTCAAAAAGGAGTGGGCTAATAATCTACCACGCGGGCCCAGTGCAGGTTGGTAGATGTCACATGTCTTCGAATTTTTGGTTCTAGGAAATGCCTGTTTCCTCACGATGTTTTTCTTAACCGCTGTGTTGTGTTTCAATCAATAAACCACAACACAGAAAAAAAAAATACGCAACCCTTGAAAAATAAACTGAAATAACAAAAAAAAAAGTTAAGTACGAAAAAGAATCTCATACTTTTTTCCCCGACGCAATCCAACCCTTCCCTGCAGCGGTAATTGCTAGCGACAGAAAGTAGTAAAAATTTACAACTTTTAGCTTCCGCGTACGAATGTCTGCTAGTATTGTGATGCTGATGTAGTTGCGATGTTAAATTCTGACAATATCCGGCTGGTTCTCAAAATTGCGAGTACACTGGTTTATGGGGGTGTTAAAATGTTGCATTAAGTCTTGTTTAACTTTTATGTTGACGTAAGTGTACCTACGGCATCATCCAAAATGTTCGAAATGATGCGACAAATACATTAGATCAATTTTGTAAGTTTAGAGAACAAAATTTTAATAATTCAAAATCTATTCAAAATATAACGGACAAAAATTCTTTGTTTCTATTTTATTATAAATATTAACAAAGAATTTTTGTCCGTTCGTCTGTTTGTCTGGATGTATGTCCCGGATTGGCGACAAACCGACTGAACGGATTTGGATGATATTTGGCCCACAGATATTTTATATTCTGGATTAACACTTTAATTAAGTCAGCCTATTGAAGTCCACTGCTAGACATAGGCCTCTCCCAGGCTGCGCCACAACACCCTGTCCGCCGCCTTCCGCATCCATTCCGTCCCAGCCACCTTCTTTAGGATTACACATAACACTAAACATTAACAAAACTTTGGGTAGTTTAATCTCAATAGTATGGACGTTCCCGTGAGATATGTTAATAACTGCCTTCTACTGTTACCATACGAAGGTCTTCGATATCGGAAAGCGTATTATGGAACTCAAATGGAGTTGGGCAAGACACCTGGCAAGGTGGAGTAAGGCTGAGACAGACTGGCGTCCAAGGCTTGGAAGACGAGATTGCTGTTGTCTGGTGGCGAGATGGGTAAACGACATTGTTGCCATGGTGGGCAAAACCTGGATGAGGCTGTTACAGGAGCATGGGGATTGGTTTATGAAAAGAGAGACCTGTGCTCAGCAGTGGGTGAAGTCCAGTTGTGGATGATGATTATGTTGACTGTTGCCATATTCAATGTGCTTCTGATGTCTAACAACCTGCACTAAAAACTTAAACTCAAATCTCAAACTCAAAACTCATACTCAAATCTCAAACTCAAAACTCAAGTCTCAAACTTAAAACTCAAAATGTAAATTCAAACTCAAAGCATTCATTTCAATTAAACCAGTGACATTTTGAATTCTCAAGAAGTCAGTCAGTCAGAAAATATGAAGCCCATTCCAAAGCGTAGTAGGTACCTATGGAGAAGAACGGGCAAGAAACTCCATGGACACTCTTTTAAATTATATTTTACAAAAATATTAGTTCATTAATTTATAATTATAATGTGAGAACGACGTAAAAAAAAAGACGTACGCGTCGTCAAATAGTAACAAAACAAAATCCAAAAATAAGCCGAGGCAGCTAAGTGATGACCAGCCCCAACTGACGGCACCCGTTCACGAACATGACGGTTTCAAAATTATCACTCCAATTTGAACCTACAAACATTGAGAAACCCAGTGCGAAGCTAAAACAGTTTAAGCTCACGTTAACGACATCGATAAATGCGACTAATGCGGTTTTTAACGAACCCTCGACCCGCGGAGCGATACCGGGAGTTTTATAGTTCTGGTATCATATACCGAAGCAGCGGTTAAGGGTTAAACATTGTAAAGTTTGTTTGTATATCGCTTTATTGTTATGAGATGAATTTTATTTGAATTTATAATCACTGTCTGTGGATAATATTTAAAATAAAATGCATCACCTGCCTTTATGACTAAGCAAGGCCTCTACATGAATTCACGTCCAAAGAAGCGAGGTAGACCCCTTTGCACTTGGATGTCTGTAGTCAACAATGTCCTGAAGTAAGCCCAAGTGAATGACTCGACAACCAGAACCGAAATATCTGGCGAAAAATGACGAGAAGAGCCGACCAAATTAAAGTGGGATGAGGCTAGGCAAAGAGAGAAAGAGACCTGCCTTAAATTGTTTAGGAAGTCAGAAAAAGTACGGCAAGAATTAATAGCACAAAGTAATTTCGATCCCATGCCACTGATGGCCAGAAGCGTCTTCCCTTCTATTGTTTTTCTTAGATTTTTCAATATCCAGCCGTACTGGTCGATCGATCAGGTTAAGCTACGCTTGCCACGGTTGATCTGTGGATGGGTGACCATCTTTACCGAGACGGAGGGGCCGTGCTTCGGAAAGCACGTTAAACCGTTGGTCCCGGCTGTCATTCGTGGACCTTTGACAGTCGTTACGGGTAGTCAGAAGCCCGAAAGTCTGACAACTAATCTTAACAAAGGGTATCGTATTACCCAGTAACTGGGTTTTGGAGGTCAGATAGGCAGTCGCTCCTTGTAAAATACTGGTATTCAGCTGCATTCTGGTAGACTGGAAGCCGACCCCAACATAGTTGGGAAAAGGCTTAGCAGATGATGTCTATCCAGAATCCATCTCATGGCGACGAAAAATGTTTTTTTTAACGCTTCACCATCATTGTTCTCCTGCCCTTCTCCCAATTTGTTTGGGGTCGGCGCAACATGTCTTTTTCTTCCATACTTCTCTATTAGTCGTCATCTCGGTAGTCACCTCCTTTCTAACCATATCATCATTCACACAGTCCATCCATCGTTTCTTTGGTCTTTCCTACTACTCATATAGCCATCCATATTCATACACAAAACTCTCCTCTTGATATTTTCCTCCTTCCTGCGTATCACATGCCCATACCATGAAAAAGGCTATCATCAGTTCCACTTCACCAAATGGTGCTTTCCGAGAGCAAATGCACGAGTTACTATAAAAAAATACCCAAATCGCTATAGGTGTGCCTATAAAATTAAAGAGTTCCTTCGATTTCTCCAGGATCCAATGATCAGATCGTCAGGATCTGGTGACTATGGGACCACTTCAGAAGTATCTCCTTTCAAACAAAAAAAGAATTTTGAAAATCGGTTCACAATTAGCGGAGTAATCGCGTAACAAACACACAAAAAAAAAACATACCGTCGTCGATTTGAGAACCTCCTCCTTTTTTGAAGTCGGTTAAAATCACAAAATTAAGTAAATATACTTACATCTTGCAAGCATAAAAATCTCAGAGGAAATTCGAAGAAATCACCGAGTTTAACTTTTCAATTGAAAATGGAAGCAATCCATTTGAGTGGAAGCAATTTCCATATGGAACGGAATGATATGGTACGGTTGAAATTGTGTTCCGAACTATTGTTATGTTCACGAAAAGGTTGGTGCTATTGTGTTATCTTCGAATGCAGCTTTCATACCTGGGCCCCAATTCTGTATACACATACATACATACATAATCAGCTTATAATGTTCCCACTGCTGGGACACAGGCTTCCTCTCAGTGAGAGGGAGTGGGCCGTAATCCATCACGCGGGCCCAGTGCGGGTTGTCAGATGTCACATGTCTTCGAATTTTTAGTTCTAGGACATGCCGGTTTCCTCACGATGTTTTCCTTCACCGTTTTGAGAACAGTGGTGATGAAATAATTTACATAAAGTAAAGCGCCTGTCTGGTTTCGAACCTACGACCTACAACTCGTAAGTCGCGGCCATTACCACATTTTAAATTACGAGAATTGGCTTTCTGAAAGCCAATTCTCGTAATAAAAAAAAAGTTCAAAATCTAGTCGCAGTCTCATCTCAGTGACAAACAAAATGTCAAAAATGTGGGGAAATTAGAGGTATTTTTCACAGATTGAGACTGAGATCAGACTGTGAACATTCCTAAAATTACGAGAATTGCCCCTCTGATCGTTGGCACTACCTTTTAAAAAACTGGTACATTAAACAACCTTCTTTGATATAACGTTTCACACCACCACCTTTAAGAAAACTTCAAACAACCTCAATACACCAGCGACCTCATTAGAATGTGAAAAAAGATCACTATGATTTGAACAGTGGTGCAAAATCAGAGGTAAAACAAGCCCATTATAAATTAAATAAATGTTGGAAGCAGGCGGGACTTTATTTTGACACCCCACTCGACAGGTTTTGAGAAAAAAAAATTTTTTTGAAGACATAATATTGCGTCAAAAATCCGCCATTTTGTTTTTTTTTTATTTTGATATACCCAGTGTCACTCTCACAGTAAATACAAATCTAACGACAGCTCTGAAGCTAAAATCCTTCGAGCCGTTCAGGCCGCAGAGCGTGCCAAACAATTATACATACATACATACTCTCGAAAAACATAACCCTCCTTCTGGCGCAGTCGGGTAATAACTTTGAAAGGACTGTATTTCAAAACATCATGACTTTTTAAGGAACTGGTATTTAAACCAACCTCCTTAGACAACAACACCTTCACATGCCAGCCATCACAAAGCACACTATGACATAACTTTGCAAAACGTCCAATACATGTCCAGACGCCAGCACATCAAGGTACCCGAAACTGTCAAATTTTCCCAAACAACTTTGAGCCTTATGCTTTAGCGATAAAGTTGAAAATCTATTTAAAAAATTTGACAGATTGTAGTAGCTTGATGTGCTGGCGTCTGTCCCAATACATGTCCTACCCTTTCGGAAACTAGTCGATATCATAAAACTTTACGATTGACATCCGACGGGTTAACGTGGTATACACGATGCCATGTCGAGATTTACGATCAGTAGCTCTTCACATGCATTTTGGAGCAATGAAGTGTTTTAGTACATGCTTTGCATAGGATTCGTGAGTCATTCCCTATAACGTATTGTGTATTAGGTATGGTATAGTACACATACATTTCGTTACTATTGTATCAAACGCACGACGACATAACAAGCTATATATATCAAGTACTAGCTGCGCCCCGCGGTTTCACCCGCGTAAATGTCGATCCCGTGGGAATATCGGGATAAAAACTATCCTATGTCCTTTCCCGGGACTCAAACTATCTCTATACCAAATTTCATCGAAATTGGTCCAGCCGTTTTCATGTTATGTCGTGACAACGGAAAACGGGTTTCATTTTTATATATATAGATGAGCTGACTTTTAATTGTACAAACGCCAGCAAATCAAGCTATCCAAAACTGTCAAAATTTCCCAATCAACTTTGAACCTTATGCTTTAGCAATAAAGTCGAAAATAGATTAAAGAAATTTGACAGATTTTAGTAGGTTGATGTGCTGGCATCTGTACGAAAAGCCCATACATATACAATGCGAAGTCAGCTAAAACTGGAAATATATAGCTTGAATTCGCTCATTTGGAGAAATAATCGACGTAACTGCCACTTTTTTTTTTAAGTCTTAGTTTTCCTAACGTAAATACGCTTTCTAAGTGCTTTGGCATATTTAACGAATTTTTGGGAAAAAATACATTTACGTCGATGTTTCTCCAAATGAACGATATGTCGTCGTGTGCACCAACAAAGGAAATCTAAACCAAAGTGGAATATTTTTCGCAAAATTGCCTGGCCAGATTTTGATGTCCTTTCGCACAAACTACATATAATTATCCTTGTGCGAAGGAGCACCAAAATCTGACCCGGTAAGGTACCAGAAGAAGGACAGAAAGCCTAAACAAATACCAAAACTGTATCGCTGTTGGTCCATAGATCACTTCTTACAAATTCGCCCACTCTTCTTTTGCCCGTTATGTTCAAGTCCCATTTAACAGGGGGAATCCTTTGACTGGGCACAACTCCAGACTCCAGGGCTGCTACTGATAAATCCATGATGAAAAAATCCAATAACACTTGGCCCAAACCAGGAATCAAACCCAGGAACGCTCAGCAAACAAAAGATCCCCTGTTAAAAAATGAGAAGGTTTTTGCAAAATAAAAAACTAAGCCCAATATTTTAAAGCCACACTTTACACTAAATATACCCCACTGCAAATACATAATCTACCGCAACTTTAATTTTACAGAAATATCACCCAATACTCGCCTTTACTGCGTTAGGATAGGAGCTTTACAAACCGCATTCACAAGTCGGTTGAAAATATAAAATGGGCGCCAATACAATAAATTTTAAATCCATTAGTAGTAGTACACATGTTCCTCTCTGTTCCACAGTCCATTAAACTTTACGAGGTTCAAATTCGTTGAATTGCTACCGACACGATTTGAGAATTACCCCCAGTGTTTTGATAATTGATTTTTGAAAAAAAAAAAAAATGGCAGTAGCATTTTAGGGTTTATTTTTTCAGTGCATTAAATGTTTGATGTTTTTTAAATACTTTTTATGTTTCACGTGTATGATTTTTTATTATTTAATTCTTTGTTTTTATGTTTCAGCTTATGACTTCAGTAACGTATTTTTATCAAGCACAAAAAAATATTCTAGTTGCATGGACCATTGGATTACAGAATGTATTTTCACTAACTTAACCCTCCATAATCTGCGTCATAGAATCTTTGCACGAAAATAAAATATAATTTAATAAAAATAAACTGCTAATACACTCAACGAAACCCGTTTATCCATATAAATCCAATAAACACATTTAACGGTTCCACACTCAATAATTTTGTTTTTCCCCCGGGTCACTCCAATTTCGGTAATATCCGCGCGTCAAAACTCGATTTACGTAAAAAAAATGTTTCCTATCCCCCATACAAAGTCATCGGAGTGTGTTCAGTATTAACGACATTGCATAACCCCTTTCTGCTGTGGGTAGTATTTTACCCTTAACTGGTAAGTGGAGGGTAAAACATACCTATATTTCTGAATATTGTGTTTTGTTTAGGCATGTGTTTTGATAAGTGACAGGCATAATAATTCATCACTAACTACATATATGTGGCGTTGTACAGACGCCAGCACATCAAGCTAGCCGAAACTGTCAAATTTTCCCAATCAACTTTGAACTTTACACTTTAGCGATAAAGTTGAAAATCTATTAAAACTTTACAGACTGTAGTAGCTTTATGTGCTGGCGTCTCGTCTTTACATTATGTACAAGTTTTTAATTGATTTTGGACAGTTCATTTTCCAAAAAACAATACCCAGTGATTTTAATTTGCAAAAAAAAAAAGCGATAGTTGTTGTGGGATACCCGGTTGGAACGAAGATCCTTTCGTTTTTACTCACTGTTATTACGTGATGCTCAAAATCTTACACAATTTTCGGACTAGCCTTCGTTCGCCAAGTGTACAAAGACATGCGTTATGGAACTTCATTATAAAAAGAAATCCTAATGATAGCAAACACCTCTTCAATAAGCAGCTGATACAAAACCAATAAAAAAAAAATTGAAAGTAACCCCTTTCTGTAGTAACATCGAATACCCATATATCTTTTTTTGCCAAATGTCACATTCATGATAAATAGTTTTCTTCTCTCTTTGTCAAAAAGATTGTTTGTGGCGAAATTACGGTTGGGTTAATTTCTAATATACCTTTTCAAATGCACCATTAATAAAAGTAATGGCCCCACCCTTTCGATTTGTTTGGGGTAAATAGATATTTCTTTTAAATCTATTTGAGAGTTTCATTTGTCATTATTATCTTTACATAATAGGTATAAAACAAAGTCACCAAAATGTATAACGCGTATAACTTCCGAATGACTCCACTAAATTGAATAATTATTTTTTTTGTTCTGTTCGTTATTGCCAGGACAAGGTTTGTAAAAAAGTTGCACCCGGACGAAGCTGGGGCAGGCCGCTAGTAAGACATAAGTTATAGGGTTCTTGAATCGTTTATGGAAACATTTTAATAGGCTGTCAAATAAGGCGACGGTACTGTGTGTGTTTTTTTTAAACCGGGCTAAATTTTATTCTGTTACTAATGCGACATTTTGAGAAAGAGACATTCTGCGAAAGAGGCATTTTGCGAAAGCGACATTATGAGAAAGAGATATTTTGCGACTCGGAGACATTTTGCGAAAGAGACATTTTGCGACTAAGCCGTTCTATTCAGTATTATCCAGGTGGGTGGACGACTCACAGAAGATCGCGGGGAAGACCTGGATGAGTCTCGCACAGACCAGGGAATCATGGCAGAAAAGGGAGGAGGCCTATATTCAGCAGTGAGTGGAACAGGGCTCCCAATGATGATCGATGACTAGATTCTAACTATCAACATCAAATTAACGGCTTTAGCTGCAATTTACAAACTAAGGTTGTATATAAATACCTCTACTCCTGCTAATTGTCCATCGTCTGCCAAGCCTTTTTCCAAATATGTTGGGGTTAGCTTCCAGTCTAACTGAATGCAGCTAAATACCAGTATTTTACTAATAGGCTGAGAATCAGTACTTTTCGAATGTCAAAATAACAAAAGACAATCCTTCAAAACGCCCACCCTTCATCACTGCCTAGTGCTTTCGCTGGGGTGAAGAAAAGAAAGAAAATACATTTATAAAGCACAGGCTAAAAAACACACATTATACACTAGTACTGCTAATTGTAATTTTTAGAATGTTATATCATTAAAACATAATAAATAATACATAACATAATAGGTATACAGTACAATGCGTTATTCATTGTCAATTTTGTATAAAAATATGAAAAGAAAAAACCAATAGATAGAACTAAAATTATATAATTTAGAAAGCAGTAGTAATAAATTTTATTTACTATTGACAGATCTATACACCCACATCTGAACGCTTGTTAGCGAAAACACATAAATATATCAAACTATGAGTAGCCAAAACAAAATGGCGAGAATTTTCAAAAATTGACCCTTTGTTTCGGCCCGGAACTAATTCTATCGCATTCACACTTGAACCGGACGGAATGTCCTTAAAATACATTGTCCGTGAATTCTAGGGTCATTGCGACCGGTCACACCTCATTTTAATGTTAACAATGACATTCTTGATAAGGCGTAGAGTTTTAAATTCAGGCGTTATTTTTTTTTTTTTTCAAAATACTATGACTATCGTTGGCTTTTTGATATTAATAAATCTTAATTAACTGGTTATTTTGTTCTATAAGATTATAAGAATTAAAATTACATTCAAATATATGTATTTGAATGTAATTTTCACCCAGTGTCATCTATGGATGACACTGGGTTTGTGTAGACAAAGATATTTAATTTATTATTTTCTCCCTACATAAATATATATCCATCAATTTATCTTTCTAAATGAAATGTATTTTTCAGGCCCTACATCTAATAGTTACCTATATATGATTTTAGCCCATCCCTTATCTAAACCGCAAAAATCTTAACCACGGTCATAAAGTCATACAAAATATGTCACAAATACGAATCCTACTCCGCCCAGTCCACTATAGAGTCCACAAGATTAAATCTTTACACAACATTTGTTAATTGATGTGGTCACACTTCTATTAAGACATTGTTGCGATGTAAATCTGGGTACCACGTGTGGTCATTTTGACCGACACGCTCAATATTGGTAATTTAAAAGCATGTTGCATTTTGAGGGTTAGTGGATTTATGTCGTCTTTGTGGTGGATATGGACATTTTAGTTTTAGTGTTATTGAAGTAATAGTGTTAATGACGGAATGCAACTATTAGAATTTTTCTTTTGCATGTTCGTGTGTGAATTTATTGCTTTATGAAGTGGGTACTTACATACTTTAATTGAATCATTACCCAACTGTAGCTTTTCTTAATTTTTTTTAATATTTTTTTTTTTAGAGAAAACTATCAATAATTCAAGAGAAATTATTAGTTAATCCGATATCTAAAAGTTAGCAGAGCTGTAGCAAGCCTAATTAATAGACCTTGAAAAGTAATTAAAACATAGTTTATCAATTCAAATTAACAACAAAAAACTGCGTGCAGCAGCGAAAGGGTTAAAGTAATTAACACTAATTAATTAATAGTCTTATCAAACCCTAAAAATGACGGGTACATGACATTTTTAATCTGATGTGCGTTTTAATTTTTATATCATCTGCTAATCAGTTCATTAAATTGGAGTCACGATGATTTTATCAGTATAATGTTTTACATGTAATGAGTATTTTAATTGAGCTGTTTTAACAGCATAATTTTATATAGCTAAAGGGTAACAGTCAGTTACCCGAGAAATGGCAAACGACACAGAGGAAGGCAGAGGAAACGCTGGACCGATGAGATGGAAATCACAGCAAGAAAACTATGGACTCGAATAGTAGTCGATAGGGAAATATGGAAGGAAATGAAGGAGGCCTTTGCCAATTGGCACATAGACTAAGACAGCCAGTGTCAATAATAGAATTATTTTTATTTTTTTTTAGCTTTATTTATAACTTACTAGCTGCGCCCTGCGGTTTCACCCGCATAAGTTTCGATCCCGTGGGAATATCGGGATAAAAACTATCCTATGTCCTTTCCCGGGACTCAAACTATCTCTATACCAAATTTCATCGAAATCGGTTCAGCGGCTTAGGCGTGAAAAGGTAACATACAGACAGACAGACAGAGTTACTTTCGAATTTATAATATTAGTATGGATATAGTATATTATACATAGTATGGATGGATAATATAAGTATGGATTAATAATTTTATTGCAGTAGCATAAGTTTCAAATAGTCTGAATAAATGGCTTTTATTATTATTTAATAGCATAATTTACTTATTACGAACTAGCTATTACAAACATTGAGATTTGCCCCTCGGACAGTGGGAGTGAGGGAAGAGGAGCAGCAGAGCAAGCAAGCAGACAATTTGAAGGTGCACTCTGTACCTGTGTCTGCGCACACTCTTGTGCACTATAATATCTCCCACGCCGAAGGCTGGTCTCCTCTGAGATCGGTCGCCATGGCCGAAATCCGGTCTGGAGGACTTTATTTATTTATTTAACCGGTCAAGCAGCGCGCATCGCTCATTGGCGACGAAACAATAGAAAATCAATTGTGTCTCATTGGCGGAGCTTGACAGATTAAACTTTTCGCACAAAAAGTTACAAAGGCGGACTTAATGCCATAGGCATTCTCTACCAGTCAACCAAGGGTGGTGAAGAGATTAGATGGCAGGTGCTTTGGTTGAGAGGAACAATGATAAAACTAAAAAACTTAAAAAACTTTAAACTTTATTTATTTTACTCCTGCCATATTAACAACATTATTACTACTTTCTTAAAAACAAACACAAAAGAACATCTATTACTGTACTCAACACTTCTAAAACGATTTAAGCGAATACTTACAATCAATACTTAAACCATTTATTAAAAAAAAGACACTTTAAAGCAAACAAAGTCTATTAACGTCAATAATCATTGTTAAAATGACGCCATCTGTAAAATATGACATCGAATTTGACACTTCATGCTTCGACCAATTTAGTATGACACGCGGCAAAATTGGTAACTACAGTGCAAAATGTACTGGGAATTGATTTTCACCTTGACGATCAGCGCCCTTCGGAATGCCAAGATATACTAGACTTATGATTGTCAAATAACAATTGACAAGAACTTAATGGTTTGTCAAAACAGATGATCTGTTAATGATTTTGGATTCGAAGAGAATTGGTTTCAAAAGATAAATGGTGTGATGATAGTGGTTGTGACATTCTCATAGTTTAGTGATTAAGTTTTGAGTTTTTTTGGTAGCATTCATTAAAATATTGTGTTGTGTTTTTTTTTTATATGCCGTGGTTTTCTTCTACCTAAGTGACAAACGCTTGGCTTTGAATCCAATAGAAACATCAAATTAAGTTTTTCTGTTTTTATTGTTTTTTCAAATGGTTAAACCATAAAAACTTTTCTACAATTAAAAACAACCGACTTTAAAAAAAAAACTACAAAGTGATAAATAAGTTTAATTTCGGAAGTCGGTGTCATTGGTTCTGCATTTTCGTTTTTTGACACCGACTTCCGAAATTAATGTTATTTATCACTTTGTAGTTTTTTTATTAAGAAGTCGGTTGTTTTTTTTGTAAATAAGTTTTTATATTTCACTTTTTAGTTGTACCTACCCCACACAAATTCAATTAACACTAGTGCACTGAAGAATTGAAGACACCGACTAGAAGAATCATCAAAATTCGCATAGAAATGCCGGAGATGCAGTACATTTATGAATATAACTTCGTAAATAAGAATAATTACCTAATGTATTATATATTAAAACCTTTATGAAAGTATGTAGATCACTTTAGTCAAAGAATTATCAAAATCGGTTCATTAGTTTTTGAGAAAATCGCGGACATACATACATACATACGGGTCGAATACAGAACCTCCTTTTTTGAAGTCGGTTAATAAAATCAAAATCATTTATCCAAACTAGGCCGAGAATCAGCACTTTTTGAACGTCAAGGTAACATAAGATAGTCCCCCAAAGCGCCCGCCTTTCACCACTTCCTAGTGCTTCAGCTGGGAAGAAGTGGCACAACAAACTCCCCAACATAATCAGCCTATAATGTTCCCACTGCTGGGACACAGGCTTCCTTTCTTCGAGAGGGAGTGGTCTGTAATCTAGCACGCGGGTCCAGTGCGGGTTGGTAGATGTCGTCATATCTTAGTTTTTTTTTTTTTTTCTAGGACATGCCGGTTTCTTCACGATGTTTTCCTTCACCTTTTTGAGAGCAGTAGTGATGAAATTATTTACAAAAACTAAAGCACCTGTCCGGGTTCGAACCCACGACCTTCAACTCGTAAGTCGGCCCGATATCACAGGGTGACCACTGCTCCTGCTCCCTACTCCCGAGAAAATCAGTTGAATCAATCAAACAAAACAAAAGACGCACTTACTTCATCCAATTAAAGAGATAAACAGAAAATATTTTATGTTATTCACAATAAAAATCGTCCACCATTATTGTAGTGGAAAACGTCGTCATAAAACTTTAAGTAGTTCGGACTCAGTCGAAAATATGAAGGATACAGATCGTAAACGTGGGTAAATAATACAAAATACAATAAGTGCCAATATTGGAGACGGAAAGCGTTCGCGTTTGGTCAAGCTTGGGACACACTGGAGGCAAAATTAAAAAAAAAACTAAATGTTGCGAGACTTATAGCTCAATACAATCGAACGGTCTGTTTGCCTATGGGACTCCCGTCTCTTCTTACATATAATGAACATTACTTACTCTATGGCGAATACCGCTTAGGTTTGAATAGGCCTTAAGAGTAAACTAGTCGCGAGCTCGAACTCACTGGTGGTCATACTAATAATAAAGTTATAGAGCAGTTTGTTTGTTTGAAGGCGCTAATCTACGGAACTACCAGTCGGATTTGAAAAATTATGTTTGCATTAGATAGCCCAATTCTTGAAAAATTATTTAGGCTTTATTAAACATCACGCTAGTACCTTTAGGAGCCGAGAAAAAACAAAAGGCGGAAACGAGGTAATAGCGCGGGCAGGTGATGCGATGCGACGGGGTGGGACAAAGTCGCGGGCGGAAGATAGTATAGTATTTAAGTGTTTTTTTTTCCTCTTTATTATATTAGTATTTATTTGCAAAAACATGTAAATATTTACATAATATAAGCTAACATAATTAAGTGTTTTGGAAATAAAATAATCTAGCTCTAGGCAAACAATTTCAGACAATTTGCTTACAATAAAAAAAAATAAAAAAAACCAAAATAATAATTTTATTAAATTATTAAATTAAATTATTAATTATTTGCTTGGTTTAATAAATAAATAATAAATAAATTTTAATAAACTCATTGTGTCCCAACTCTAACGACTCGTTGTCACTACTAGGCGTCATAAGGGCGCGTCCACACTCGTCGCACCGCAGCGAGTCCCGATCGTAAACATTTACGATCAACGGGGGATTAAACGCAGTGTTCGTGACGTTTGCTTTTATTAAAAAACAACTAGGTATCTATTGTTGTTAGGTGTTGTTAGAAGGTATACTTCGTGGTTTAATTTACTTGCAGTTGCATAACAAGAAAATGTTTCCGTTGTTTTCCCATTAAGTGTTCTGGCTTTGTCTTTTTATTGATATGTATGTAGGTAAAATGTCGAAGAAACATTTACCCCTTTATTCATAAACGTTGCTTAAAGTTAATAGACGTTTAAACGTCAAAAATGTATGGTTAAACAGCCACTAATCGTTACCTTATCTATAAGAAACGTGTATAAATAAACCCATTATACTGAACCAAACTCATTCATAATATTACGAACTACGTCCAGTTGGCAGTCAAATAATACAGACTTCTTATTCATAACGTGCAATGTTGGCTATTTTACAAGCATTTTCTTTCGTTTATTACCGTTGGATCCCGTTTTTTGATCCCGTTTTTTAGGTATTACCGATGGATCCCGTTTGCTATTTCCGTTGAATCCCATATTATAACAACATGTGTACATTTCAGAAGAAAAGTGATTTACCTTTATCAAACACTAAAAAGAGATTATTTTTAGTGGGTAACCCGGAACCGAACTAGTTAGATTAGGTTAATTATTAAAAAAAAAATAATGTTAGGTTAGGTTAGGTTAAAACTGTGACCCCTACGCACGAGCCGAGCGAGCGAAGCGAGCGGTGCCGCGGCAGCGGCCGGCGAGTGCCAGAAATGACTAGATTATATAGAAAATGAGTTGTTTGTGAAATAAATAGTATACGAAACGTTGGTTGTAAACTAAAAATTTGTCAATGGAGTTTTGGTGAAACATTAGTGAACCCCTCATTTTATTATAAACAATTTTGCTGTTGAAAGTACCCGCATTCATATTTTTTTAAGCATTCGGGATCCAACGGAAATACTTTTCGGGATTCAACTACAATAAAACGTAATTATCTTGCATTTTTTAAATTCGGGATCCAACGGAAATACATAATAATGTTTTGCGGGATCCAACGCCAAAAATATTAAAATGGGATTCAAAAACGGGATCCAACGGTAATAAATCTTTTCTTTAATTATTATATTTACTATTACCACAAAAATTACTCCTCATAGGGAATCCAATATTGTGCAGCCTCACGCACCAACCTTATTTCCTCAGTATGAGAAAACCACATAATCCGAATTCTCACATCTCGCTAATTATATTTCCTGCTAACCGGACACGGTGACCGACGCGGAATCGGATTATTGACCGCAGCAGTGGTCAGTCTGCACACGGCTTTATAATAGGATAGCGATGCCCTTTGCTGTGAAATGCATGATAATTGATGTCAATTGAAATACTGATATGGTTGGACATACTTTGACAGCAGAAGGCCAGTTCTCTTAATTAAAAACGTTCTGAATCTAGTCGCAATCTCATCTCGGCGAGAATCAATGTCAAAAACTTGTCAAAAATATAGGGAAATAAGTGTTATTTTTGACAGTTTGAGAGTGAGATCAGACTGTGGACGTTCTTAAAATTACGAGAATTGCCCCTCTGAGGTGCTATTCTGTAAAAATCTCACCGTGTGAACATAAGTGAAGTGAGCTGTCAATGGTATCAGTCCCTAGCAACAGATGGAATGATAGCTCACTCTAAGTTCACTTCACCTAAGTTTTCACGTTGAGTTTTTTTAACAGAATAGGTCCGCTGATCTATTCTGTAAAAATCAAAATCATAAAAACTTAGGTAAGTAAGCGCAAAGTGGGCTGTTATTAGGCCGGGGCCGCACTGGTACGGGCGACAGCGAAACGGCGCGGCGGCAACGATAGGAACAAACGCTTGTCGTTTCTGTAGTGCGGCCACCGACATAATGTTTATACATATATTATGAGTTTGTTTTCACGAAATCGCTGTCGCGTCGCAGTCGCTTTAGTAGTGCGGCCGCGGCCTTAGTGCATCATTGTAGCATCTTTTCAGGGTTAATCCAAATTAAATCCACGTTGTATTGTTAATAGAAAGATAGCTTATAATGACAACTCTTTGACGCATCAGTCATCAGACCAGCCGGTCTATTCTGTACAAATCACCGCGAATATTTAGGTGATGTGAGCTCCAAGTGAGCTGTCATTCCACAATGATACTAGAGATTGACACTTTTGACAGTTAACTCACTCGGTAAGATTTTAAGAATATAGGACGGCAGTACTCTTAACAAAACCTTTTTTACAAAAAAAAACCGTCTTCAGAAAAAAAAAAAAACACGACAAAGTGATAACTTTAATTTCGAAAGTAGATGTCGTATGTTCCGCATTTTCGTTTTTTGACACCGACTTCCGAAATTAAAGTTATTTATCACTTTGTACTTAGTGTTTTTTTTTTTTAAGTCTGTTGTTTTTTTTTTTGTAAAAAGGTTTTTATTTTTCACTTTTTAGCTGTACCTACCCCACACAAATTTAATTAATACCAGTGCATTGAAGAATTGAAGACACCGACTAGAAGAATCATCAAAATTCGCATAGAAATGCCGAAGATGCAGTATATAAACTTCGTACATAAGAATAATTACGTAATGTATTATATACTAAAACTTTTCTGAAAGTATATAGATCACATTAGGGAAAAAAATATCAAAATTGGTTTATCCGTTTTTGAGAAAATCGCGGACATACAAAAATACATACGGGTCGAATACAGAACCTCCTTTTTTTAAGTCGGTTAAAAATATATTAAATCCCACGTATATTAACAAAGTATGTCCGAATCCCGGACAACTGTCCACCGGTTAGTTTTAACGTCAAAGGGTTGTTAACACAAATCCTATTTTGACGGTTCATTTGGTCAGATTACGGTAATATTATTTGTTTATCGTGGGAAAGAATCTTCTGTTTATTCAATAACGTTACATGTGCTGCAAGCTTTTGCAGTGTAATATGTAGTAGCAGTTTTGAAATAGCTTTTTTAGGGTTCCGTAGCCAAATGGCAAAAAACGGAACCCTTATGGATTCGTCATGTCTGTCTGTCCGCCCGTATGTCACAGCCACTTTTTTTCCGAAACTATAAGAACTATACTGTTGAAACTTGGTAAGTAGATCTATTCTGTGAACCGCATTAAGATTTTCATACAAAAATAGAAAAAAAAAAACAAAAAATTTTGGGGGTTCCCAATACTTACTTAGAACTGAAACTCAAAAATTTTTTTTCATCGAACCCATACTTGTGGGGTATCTATGGATAGGTCTTTAAAAATTATATTGAAGTTATCATTTTTTTCTACACTGAAAAGTTTGCGCGAGAGACACTTCCAAAGTGGTAAAATGTGTCCCCCCCCCTGTAACTTCTAAAATAAGAGAATGCACCGAAAATTGGTTTGAATGAGATCTAGTAAGTAGTTTTTTTTTAATACGTCATAAATCGTAAAACGCAATTTACCTTTCATTCAATCAACTCAAATATAAAAATAAAAAATAAACATTTTATTTATATATTGTACGGTGGTACGAAACCCTTCGTGTGCGAGTCCGACTCGCACTTGGCCGGCTTTTTTCTTTGTGGGATGAAATTATCTGGAATAGAACCGGAGCTACCGACATAGCTTGCAGAGTAAGCATACTGAAGTGGCAGTAGGCTGGCTATGTTTGTCGAAGGACCAATGGTGGTGCAGCAGACGAGACCTGGAGTGGAGACCGCGTATCGGCAAGAGTAGTGTAGAACGCCCCCCAGCTAAATGGAAGGACGACCTAAAGAAGATGGCTGGTGTAGACTGGATGCGGAAGGCGGAGGGCAGGGTATTGTGGCACAGTCTGGGAGAGGCCTATGTCCAGCAGTGGACTGCGATAGGCTGATTTGATTGATTGATTGAGTAGCAGCTTTTTGAAGGATCTTGACCCACACACCACCACTATACTGTAAGAACTACATAATGATGTCAACATGAAGTCTTGGGTTTGATTCTCAGGTCGGGCATAGTGTTATTAGGTTTTTCCATCACTTTCTAAGTAGCAGCCTGGAGTCTGGATTGGTGCCCCATTGATGGCAATAGGCTCGTCCCCTATTACATGAAGACTTGAATATAACTGGCGAAATGTGTGTGTGTGTGTCAGAAGAACACCTCTGCCTAACCCTTAGGCTGAGGCTACATTAGGCAGCGACGCGACCTGCGACACATGAGCGAATAAAACAAATAAATGAATGCTCACGTATATGGCTACACCGTACATCAAATATTACTACCGATCTTTGATTTCTTTATGCGTTAAGAACAACATTATTTTAGTGTGAGGCAAGTAAAATGCTTTCAAAACCTTTACAGGAGGTTAATTTTATCTTCTCATCGATACAAATGGAAATCCTCTAAATTTTAAACTATTAAATCTTAGCGTCTTTTATTCTACAGCGTATGACTAACGTTCCCTTTCAGTAGGTACTTATCCGCCATTCCTCTCCTCTCTCTTTCTCACTATCGTTCGTTCCCTCTCTCATGCGTTACGTTCCATTCCTCATATATTTACTTGTACATTCAAAACATTCATCCTACATTACTGTAATCACGGCATCGGCTACATCAACATATCAGTGAAATTGAAGCGAATTTATTAGAAAATTTCTCACTTGCACGACTAGTTCAATAGTGCTACTAAATATGCATGTGGCTACATTATGCGTATAGTAAACCGCGATGGATAAGATGGATGATTTGATAGCATAACTGTAGCCACATCATCGCCGATTTTCGCTTATAATGTAGCCATACCATGTTTATCTCGTTTCGCTCTTCCAGTCGCATCGAAAATCGCTGCCTACTGTAGCCTCAGCCTTAAGGTGTTGCAGGCGTGGTGTAGGTTATAATATGATAGTAGTTTTATTTTTAATAATAACTAGCTCTGTCCCGGCGAACTTCGTACCGCTATCGAAATCAGTCAATCTGTTCTCGAGATAATTATCATAAAAAAGCCGTTCCATACAAAATGTATGAGAGTATTTTTTTTTTGTGATTTTTTCATGTTTTAATATGTAGTTATTCTGTTATTCGGGACGGAGATAAATCCCACAAATCATATCATAAAAATCAGTCCAGCCGTTCTTGAGTTATAAATGGTGTAACTAACCCAAAATATGTATGTAGTTCAGGCGACGGACAAAACCGTCGTCAGCACTTTCTCAAAATATTTTCATTACCATAAGTTATAATTTTATCCCCTCTGGCTCCATTACATTCGAGTGTTTATTTCATCGGTGAGAACGCGTCTCCTAAATAATTGTGAGATAACAGAATCCGGTATCGCTAACAGTTACGCTGGCGATAAAAGCATAAGGTGGAAACTGTGGGGACGTTGGAATAGTGTGGATCAGCGAGAACAAAGGAATTGTAATCTTCTATATTATTTTATTATTATTAGTTACACCATTTATAACTCAAGAACAGCTGGACCAATTTTGGTGATCTTTGATTTGTTGGATTTTTCTCTGCCTCGAATAGCAGAATAACTTAAAAAAAAAGATTACTCATTTTCTTAGTCTATAGGCGTTACGAAGTTCGCCGCGTCAATAAATAATAGCGTCTAATGAAAAAAAAAGAGCATGCTTATAAAACGACCGTATACGTGTGTTAAATTAATTTCGCCATTAAAGCGGAACGCTGTATTAGTTCATAATTTTAACAAAAATAAAATAAAGGTGCATCCACACTAAACCAACCATCTAGCTAAAAGGAAACCTCCCGTCGAAACTAAGAAAATATTGGATAGAGATTAGGCCATATACTTTTATTGGGTTTTTCACTATATTTATTTAACGTTCCTTCCGATTGTGGCAGGGAGACGTAAAGGAACGTATCTACCACTTGAAAATAAATCTTTTTGTTTGTTAACACATTTTTTTCCGCACAAAATGTATTGGGGGAGTTTTTTTTAGGGTACCGTACCGATAGGGTGCCAACGGGACCCTGTCACTAAGGCTTTGCTGTCCGTCCGTCTGTCACAGGGCTGTATCTTCTGAACCGTAAAAGGCAGACACTTGAAATTTTCACAGAGTGTACTACTAAGGATGCTATAATAATAATAATTTGAACTCGGCTATCATTGTGCCGATTGTCGTATCGGCCAATGCATCATGCATCACGCAGCATCATGCTGATATAGGAGCCTTTTGGCCTCGTATAGGAGTTTCTGTCTCATTTTTCTTTTTGTTACCTTTTTTTTTATATAACTTTGTCTTTTTTAAATTTTTTACTGTGTTTAGTTTAGTTTGTGATCTTCCTGTACGAGTCGCAATAAATACTTTTTCTTTCTTTCTTTCAATGGCCTTATGGCCGAAAGCCTTGATCAACATCTATTGAGCCTCGCGTTAGGCGGTTGGATCAAGGCCTGATTCAGAAGGCAGTACTCCTCGATACGGTTCGCATTGTGAGGAGGTTCCTGTCTTTGGAGCCCTAACCACCGGTAGCTTGGACCCTGCTCCTGACACCGGCGGACTACTGTTTTTTTATATTTTTAAATGTCTTTTATACTTATTTTTTACATTTTAAGAAATATTTTAAAATGTAATTGAATATGTAAATAGATAGAACGGAATAATAATATAAAAATGTAATAATAAAAAAGATGTTTTTAGATAATTTGTTAAATTCTTCCCTATCCTGCGGACACGTCTTCCCTACCATTACAGCGCCCCCCGGTCTACTTCTTGATATGCAATGGCCTCTGTAGCACCATGAAACATGAGGCTAAAGGGGCTGGTGCGAATCTTGGGGTTCATTCGATTAATCGAGTCTAGTTTAACCACGCTGGGATCGGTGCATTTCATTCAAATATTAAACGGGATGGTACGGAACCTTTCGTGTGCCAGTCCGACTCGCACTTTTTTTGTAAATAGAGAGGTTCTTGGTGATAACGTTAGGCTTAATTTATCGTGGAATTGTGGAGAATTGTATTTTTCCGAGTGCTTTGTCATATTATTTTGATGTTCTTTTAGTTTCTTTGTGTTGGTTTAGCGAGTTTGAGTTCAATTGCTTCCGTTTTGTTCAATAATTTTGGTTCTTTTCGTGGATTTTTTTAACTATTTTTGAAACGAAGTTCTTTTACGGAGCTTGGACTAGGAGTAAACTGGTAGAAATCTCCAGGTAAGGAAAAAGCGATATGGCCCCTCCATGCGGCTTTTTATTATGTATAGGTAATAGAAAGAGACAGAAAGAGAGAACTGTAGTTTTCATGGTTTTCGAAGGTGCTGAAGCCGATAGTCATAATGAAAATTCCGAAGAAGATGAAGGCTGCAAAAATGTTCAAATTTTCGTCATTTTGAAATGTTTGCTGCCGCCATCTTGGATTTTCATTTTGAACTCCTTTACTGCCGGGGGTCTCCCGACCCACACGTTATTTTTATAGTATGATTGCTGTCTTCCACCCAGTTTCTGAAACGACAATTACCGACGCGTCAAAATTGAATGCTAGTCAAGTGATGCGATTGGCTGTCGATAATTCACTGGATCAATCATAGGAGGCTACGAGTGCATTTGACAATTAGCCAGCTAATTTTGGTGTTGATAACCGTTCCAGAAACCGAGCGTTATACTTGTGTAAATAATTTCGTTTCTAAAAGTACAACTGAAACTAAGTATAATATTACTAGAAAATATAGAATACCTATAGGTAAACTAGCTGCGCCCCGCGGTTTCACCCGCGTAAGTTTCGGTCCCGTGGGAATATCGGGATAAAAACTATCCTATGTCCTTTCCCGGGACTCAAACTATCTCTGTACCAAATTTCATCTAAATCGGTTCAGTGGTTTAGGCGTGAAAAGGTAACATACAGACAGACAGACAGACAAAGTTACTTTCGAATTTTTAATATTAGTATGGATGATCACAACTAATGTTCGAATACTTATATTTTTATTTATTTATTTATTTAGGATCCCCAAAAAAATATGTACACAATACACATAAAATAAAAGGATATCAGGTAAAAAATAAGTGCTCGCCTTCACTTACAGGAGACCACAGCATTCACAATAAAATTAACAACTAAGCTAACAAACTTAAAATATTAATCATTGGTTACATTTGAAGAAGTTACTAAATTATTAAAAGACATAAGAAGAGAAAATAATATAACAAGTAGAGAAAATTAAAATTAAATCTATCAAAAATTTTTTAAGTGTAGGCAGAGGCTCGCAGATGTCAAAATTTTTTTGAATCTAAACTTCTTTTTAACCGACTTCAAAAAAGGAGGTTTTAGTATTATTCTTATGTACGAAGTTATATGCATAAATGTACTGCCTCTCCGGCATTTCTATGCGAATTTTGATAATTCTTCTAGTCGGTGTCTTCAATTCTTCAATGCACTAGTGTTAATTGAATTTGTGTGGGGTAGGTACAACTAAAAAGTGAAAAATAATAAAAAATATTTACAAAAAAAAAAACAACCGACTTCAAAAAAAAACACTACAAAATGATAAATAACTTTAATTTCGGAAGCCCGTGTCAAAAAACAAAAATGACCAACGACACCGACTTCCGAAATTAAAGTTATTTATCATTTTGTAGTGTTTTTTTTTTTGAAGTCGGATGTTTTTTAGAAAATCAACAAGCATACATGTATACACAAATCCAAACAAAAATACTTTACCCAATTAACTTCCCCATAATTTCGAACACCAATCAACTCATTTCCCGAGCACATCGCCGAAATTTCCATTAAAAAAATTACAAATCCACAACAATGGAATAATAACAATATCTTCACCGGAAGCCGTCCGGCCGCAGTGATCTTGCAGCGTCGTAAAAATTTACGATAACGTCGCACGCGCGTGTAATGTTACCGCGTCCCTCGAATGATGGCGCATCATGTTTATGATGTCCGAATATTTATTGGGAGACGCCCTTCAGTGAGATTTGCGATGTCGCAATGTTGATATTGATGAAATTGTGAATAAAGCTCTCACGGTCGAATTTTCGGGCGCCGACGGTTGAGAAACTGCCAGGGCTCTTAATTTTATATTTTGAATTGTTTCTTCATTAGATTTTTTTACATTGTTCTCACACTTTATAGAATACGTACCCAGAATTTTGTAATTTATTTTGATTTATAATAATAATATTTAGTTTAAAAAAGTGAGGTACATATACAGTCTGTTACAATAAATCATAATAATTTAACAATTTAGGGAAAAATCATAAGGAGAGTTACTACAGAATTGAATCTGGCGTCCTAGCTAGGTTACATGGTATAAAGGTTACGCCAGCCCAGATTCCCACAGAAGGAGTATAAAAAAACCAATAGAGACTAAAAGAGTGTCCTTGGAGTTGCTAGCCCGTTCTTCTCCATAGAGATCTAGGTTTTGGAATGGGCTACTAGCTTCAACTTTCTGACTGACTGATCGACTACTTGAAAATTCAAAAGTGCTTGTAAATGGTTTAATTGAAATAAATGCTTTGAGTTTGAGTTTTCAAATGGTCATTTTATGCCGCGTCACTTAGAGCATCAAGGGACCGTAGATACACGTATTTGATAAATACGGTACGGTACGGTATTTTGGTAGGGTGGCAGGTACAGACGTCCGCACATCAAGCTACCCGAAACTGTCAAATTTTCCCAATCAACTTTCAACCTTATACTTTAGTGATAAAGTTGAAAATGTAATAAAGAAATTTGACAGATTGTAGTAGCTTGATGTGCTAGAGGATGCAGTACATGATTCTGATGGCCCTGCGTTGATTTTTTTCCATATTAATCGGAGTGAGTCTGTCTTAGTCATTGAAACTATGTATACAGGGTGTTACAGAAAGGGTATATCAATACAAACGGGTTGAAGAGTGTATCTGGTCTAGAATCTCTGTACAAAATTTCAGCTCAAAAGCATTAACTTTGAAAATGCTTAATATTTTTTTATTTCGACATCACGGCGCTGCACTGGCGCGCGGCGGCGTGATGTGCGTGTACTAGGCGCACAGACACACTACAGATAATGGATAATGACCCTCGTATTGCGGTGACACGTTTGTTATGATTTCAATTTAATAAACTATCGAAATAAAAAAAAAATTAAGCATTTTCAAAGTTACTGCTTTTGAGCTGAAATTTTGTACAGAGATTCTAGACCAGATACACTCTTCAACCCGTTTGTATTGATATACCCTTTCTGTAACACCCTGTATAGCATTTTTTGCTGCCTACCCACTTTTTTTATTTATTCATAGGTACTTAAACGGGTTCACTAATGTTTCACCAAAACTCCATTGACAAATTTTTAGTTTACAACCAACGTTTCGTATACTATTTATTTCACAAACAACTCATTCCGCAAATGTTTTATTTTATAAAAACTCACTTTACAAAAATTTATTTGGCAAATGCTTCCCTTTACAAATGTTACGGATGATATTTAATCATTTATACATTTTTCATTTAATATTTAGATTCTTTTGGAAAAATAACGTTTATACAAAATATAATTTTGTAATACACTAGCGACTGCATTAAAAACTGCATTAAAATCCGTTGCGTAGTTTAAAATGTCTAAGCTTACAGACATCGGGAGAGACTGTGTATGTAAAGATTTTCTAAACCAGTCACAAAGTGATCATGACGGTATTCTCCATTTGGGTCAAATAATTTTCAGGCAAGTATTTTTTTCTATATAATCTAGTCGTTTCTGGCACTCGCCGGCCGCTGCCGCGGCACCGCTCGCTTCGCTCGCTCGGCTCGTGCGTAGGGGGTCACAGTTTTAACCTAACCTAACCGAACCATTTTTTTTTATAATTAACCTAATGTAACTAGTTCGGTTCCGGGTAGCCTACTAAAAATCATCTCTTTTTTTCTTCTATTAGCGCAAGTCGTTTCTGGCACTCATATTTTGTGCAAAAGTAATTTTTTTCTATATAATCTAGTCGTTTCTGGCACTCGCCGGCCGCTACCGCGGCACCGCTCGCTTCGCTCGCTCGGCTCGTGCGTAGGGGTCACAGTTTTAACCTAACCTAACCTAACAATTTTTTTTTTAATAATTAACCTAATGTAACTAGTTCGGTTCCGGGTAGCCCACTAAAAATAATCTCTTTTTTTCTATTAGCGCAAGTCGATGTAAGAAAGAGTTTCATTTTTAGGAAATTGCGTAGGTAGGTAAGTAATGATAAGTCAATAGATATGTAAAACGTTTTTATTCCAAACGTTGTTTTATGAGATAAAATGAATAAAAAATGAATTGCTTGTTAAATAACACGTTATTAAACAAAACTTTATCTAGTGATTATTTTGTAAAGTGAATTATTTGGCAAACTTGTTTTTGTATAATGATGAAATGACAAATCATGTTTTTGCTAATCGTTGTTTGTCAAGTAAAAATTTGTGAATTAATTTTTGGTGAACTGACAGGGCACCACTTAAACGATTTATTTTCCAACGTTTATTGCAAAATATCTGTAAGTTATGTTTGAGTTATAAATAGATTCTAGACCACCTGTAAACGGAAGATCTTTTCATATATATTATTATTTAAAAAAAAATTCACTACGCACACTTTCTTATTGGACCCGCGGGGTGGGGGGGGGGGACACAAAATGGCAATTGATCGCAGTTCCTTTCATTTTGAAACTTCAACAATATTCATTGCATTATTTACGTTGTCGAGTAAACGAATTTTTCAAACATTTATGAAGCAATGGATCCTTCAAAATCGGTCGAACGACGAAACCATTGTGATACAAAGCATGTTACGCAAAGGAAGTGCATTCTAAATTTCGCATATTTCTGCGAACAGTCATTCACATTTTCCCATCTAAAATTAATGTACATCATAGTCTAATGTCTATATCGAAACGCTGCAGTGTAGTTGTAAACCTACACTTACCGTTTATTACCAATAAATATCATACGCGTCTCCCGCGCAAATTAATTCGAGCGCGTGTTCGCAGGGAATTTTATGACTGTATCATTCGCGACAGTGTGAATGCTGCTTTACGATATTACGACGTGTGATTGTGAAGTAGTGTCTACTGATTGGTTATTATAATAATAACGTCGTCGTCTTTAGATGTCTCTACCTACTAAGTAAAAAAAAAAATACGTGTGGCACTCGGGGACTGCCGCGGTAAAGCTATTGCAAAGCATTTTTTATCAACTTATGCGAGTTTCGTACAGTCTACACGCATACGTCTAGTCGCACGCACGCAAACACCGTGCCGAAGTCTGCTGAACTGAAACGACGTTAGACGATGCACGGCTTGCAACGCCGCACCGCTGTGCCGGTTGGAGTGGGGGTGTTAGGTTTATTTTCGTTACGGAATTTCTTGATTCGGTCGCCGCGCTCAAAGCCCGCGATAAAAGCTATGCAATAGCTTAAAAAAAAAAATTAACTGTACTAATTATGTGCACATGTTTCTTGGCAATAAACCAATTGGTGTAAAAATCAATGGTGTCAACTTGTCGCACCTTCGGCTTGCAGATGAGCTAATTTTATTGACTGAATCTCTGGACCATGCGTTTGCATGTTAGAAATGAAAAAAAAAAGAAGGATTCAATGAATGAAGTGTTGAATGATTGGTGGTGGTTATCGTGTTTTGATATCGATACGCGGAGTTTTACTAGCTGATTTAGTTTGTCCTGTATATCTTATCCATATCCATACTTCCATAATCCATAATCCATAATAATATTATAAATTTGAAAGTAACTCTGTCTGTCTGTCTGTTAGCTTTTCACGCCTAAGCCGCTGAACCGATTTAGATGAAATTTGGTATAGAGATAGCTTGAGTCCCGGGAAAGGATATAGGTTAATTTTTATCCCGATATTCCCACGGGATCGAGACTTATGCGGGTGAAACCGCGGGGTGCAGCTAGTATACAGGGTGTTACGGAAAGGGTATATCAATACAAACGGGTTGAAGAGTGTATCTGGTCTAGAATCTCTGTACAAAATTTCAGATCAAAAGCATTAACTTTGAAAATGCTTAATATTTTTTTATTTCGACATCACGGCGCTGCACTGGCGCGCGGCGACGTGATGTGCGTGTACTAGGCGCAGAGACACACTACGGATAATGGATAATGACCCTCGTAGTGCGGTGACACGTTTGTTATGATTTCAATTTAATGAACTATCGAAATAAAAAAATATTAAACATTTTCAAAGTTACTGCTTTTGAGCTGAAATTTTGTACAGACATTCTAGACCAGATACACTCTTCAACCCGTTTGTATTGATATACCCTTTCTGTAACACCCTGTATAAATAAAACAAAGTCGGGTTAGTTACACCATTTATAACTCAAGAACGGCTGGACCAATTTTTATGATCTTTGAATTGTTGGATTTATCTCCGCCACGAATTGCAGAATAACTATTAAATCATGGGAAAAATTTACAAAAAAGAAAAAAAAAGATTACATTGATTCTGAGGCGGTACGAAGTTCTCCGGGTCAGCTAATATGTATCTACAATTAAGGGAACAATCATCCCATGAAACTTGCGAATAACCCGTCAATAACCAATCTAATCCAATTTGCAGCCCCGTGTCGCAAATTGAAACCCCATCACAAGGCCATCTAATGGGTTGAGCCGTACAGTGGGCAAATGGTGACGTAATTAGATTACCTACGTCATAGTTCCACCGTCAAATGTTAACGGTTATAGAGAGTGTTATGACGGCGTGGTCATCTGGTTAGAAAGGTTCTTTGGGTATCTGCGGGGTAATTGCGTCACACACTAACTATTAGGGCTACCGTTTCCATGCTCACTAGTTGGCGCCACTGTCGAGTGTAGTTCTGAAGTATAACTCTCAAAGTTTGTTATTACGGACATGAAAACAAAGTTTACATCTATATCATATATTATGAGTAAAAAATCGAAAAATGTGTTTTTGAACGGCGGTGCTATTCTGTCAAAGTCAAAGCATTTATTTCAAATAGGCACATAAAAGGCACTTTTGAACGTCAAAAATTATCATAAAATAGAATTGATTCTAGTCTGTAAAATGATCACCGTGATAACTCAGGTGAAGTGAGCTTAAAGTGAGCGGTCATTCCACCTTGACACTATTGACAGCTCACCTTAAACTCACTTCACCTTAGTTTTCACGGTGAGATTTTTACAGAACAACATTACAGTAAACAAACTAACCTCTGAATTAGCTTTTCTTTCAATATTACTCGATTAGTCCAGTCTGATCCCCTGAACCCCCCCTCCACCCCTCCCTCCTCGATTCCTGCTAGTTCTTCTTCAGTTTTAATCCTTCTTATCCACTTTACCTAGGTTACTCTTTTTGACAGGTAAGTACAGTTCGACACAACTTAGATGTAGCATCGGCAAAATTCGTAAAACGTTCGTAATTCGTATTCGTAAATCTTTATTACTACTTTAGGAAAAATTGTAATAAAGATTGGTGATTTTGAAGGCGCACTTAGTTCGGATGTGATCGGTTTTACGAATTTTGCCGATGCTACATCTAAGTTGTGTCGAACTGTACAGTCAAGTCCACCTAATATTAAATTAACAAGAACAAAACGATTACCATAAAAAAGTGTGCCATATGTTAGTAGATAAATTATGTGTTAGACACGTAACGCAACCCGGCCCGGTTTGTCACGTTATCTACTGATTACTGTTCCACTTATTGGTTTTTGATAAAAATGCCAAATAAAAAAATGTTGGGACTTAAAAAAAAAACAGGAGAAACTGACAATATCATCGACGTCAAAAACACAAAAAAAAATATCAAAAATAATAAAACTTTGTTTAAAAATCCTATATTTTCTTCAATGTACGAAAAATACCTGGAGAATGGAAACAGAAAATGTATTACGCCGACCCCAAGTAACTTGGAACAAGGACAGGAGATTATTAATTTGATAATGATACAAAAAATAGCTATTTTACTGATTATTTCCTTTTTTCTCCCAGAAAAAAAAATTCTTTCTTTCATCTCCAAATAATTGTCAGGTCAAAACACAAATTCAATAAAAATAAAATGAATAGACATGACATGGACATGAAATTTCTTTTTCCTTACATTTGAGGGCGACAAATTGCTATAATTATTGCCCGGGCGGTTGATGCAAGATAATCATTTTCACGCAATTTTTAGGGTCGCTATCAACCTAATCAGAACGGTGTTTCACAGTGTCACTTTGACAAATACCCAATTAATTTTATTATTTTTATCTGTTTTATTTCATCTTTTTGGTGTTTTTCTTTTTTGTGTCGTTGAATTGTGTAATTATGAAAGAGATTGGTACCTATACTTTCTTATTTTATGTCTTTTTTTTTCTCTAGGTATTTGAAAGCTATTGATGAAAACATTTAGCATCATATTTTTTTAATGGAACACGCCTGGCTGCCTAGAAATTGCTGCTTTTAAAATATAACTAAGCTAATATAGTGTTTTTTTAGCCTATAGGTACCGACCGACATACTTAATATAAAATTACATCGCGCTTGTGTTTCCCCGAGGGGTCAGGCAGATGTGTACCTATAGTATATCCACATTTTGCCAGTTAAGTTCTTATAATAGGGGAGGTGGCGAGCCTATTGGCATCATACAATCACCCATAGCCCATAATGTTCCCACTACTGGGACACAGGCCTCCTCTCAGTGAGAGGGAGTGGGCTGTAATCCACCACGCGGGCCCAGTGCGGAACCGGGCACAAATCCAGACACCAGACTGCTACTGCTGAAATTCCTGATGGAAAACTCAATTATAATTTGCCCGAATTGAACCCACGACCTCTTGTTCAGCAGTTGCGCTTGCGACCATTAGACGAACGAGGCAGGCCTCTTTATCTATACAAAGTGTTAAAAAATTAAACTTAAAAACTTTAAGAGGTGCTTTAGACCATCGAACTGAACAACTTTCACTATGGGACTAACTATGAAATCACGATAAAAAAAATGAGCTGTTTCATACATTTTGGTCGAGTAGATTTAGGTATTGAACTTTTGTATTAAACAGCTGATTTTTTTTCGTGATTTCGGAGTTGGTCCCCTAGTAAAAGTTGTTCAGTTCAATGGTCTAAAGCACAAAGTTTTTAGGGTTAATTTTTTAACACCTTGTAGCGTTATCTACAACGCCACATGCGAACAACGCGTCATACTGACGTCACGCAAATCCTGCATCTCGCAAGCAGAGTTTACCGCGCAACTAGCATAGATACAACACCCCGACATGACTCATTGGGCAGTTGCCCGCCAGACACAACACCCGTCTGGTCGGAGGATCCTCCCTTTTCTGTAGAGTATGAGTGAACTTTACACCCTGTTCCTCATACCTCTATAACCTTATACAACAACAACATACACGGATCAACACTACAATCTTCTCTTCGAGGAACACGGCACACAGTCCAGTAGCCTAATAAAACAAAATAAATAGGAGTTACGATCTCAGCGCCATCTGGCGCACGGTGTTACAACCTAATGAAACAGCGGTGTCTGCAAATATTTGTACAAGGAGATTAATTACTCTAGGTTAGCGAGGAAAATAAAACGGAGCATACATTGAAGACGGCATTATTTGCTTATTAAAGACGAAGAAATGTAGACGAGTTTTTTTAGGTGATGGTCAAAAATGGTCACTTGATCACTGCCGATCCGCCTGTGGTAATTAATACCAAAGTCATCTCAGATGCCTAAAGGTGCGTCCACACCGAAGTTACTTTTGTGGAGCAACGTTTACAAGTGTTGGTGGGCGACAACGGTTAACAAAAAAATATCTAGTAATCTTAGTAAAAGTTATAGAAAGTTACTTAATGTAATCATGTTGCAAATTGTTGCTTTACAAAAAGTAATTTCGGTATGGTTGCACCTATAAGGCATAATTAGCCTATTTTCATGTAATATAACCTTCTTGCGAATGCTCGACGCTGCGTTTGACGTAATGCTCATCGCGAGTGAGCATTCACCTCTAAAACTTTCTACCTTGCGTTCATTGTTGAAATGACGGACCTAAAGGTACCGCTCGTGCCTTTGCTCGGTAAAATGTTACAAAAATACGCTCGTTGGTTTTGAAAATCAGCACTCTAATTGCGTAACACACTATCAATCGGAATCAGAATCATTTCGAAGCCAATTACTAATCCATTGCTTCATAAGCTCGAAAAATTTGTCTGCTCAACACGTAAATAACGCAATGAATGTTGTTGAACTGTCAAAATGAAACCGATTCCGATTGATAAAGTGTTACGCAATTGCCCCGCAGGCGTCGTGTTCGAAGTGAGGTTCGATGAAATTATAAAATGGCGAATGCTCAATATTCTGTTACAAGTAAATTCTCTAGTCTATACTCATCTTTAGGTATTTATACAGAAACAGTGCCATTGCTGAACTCATCAAAATATTAATAAACAAAGCTGTCATCGCATAATCAAATTATTTCATGAGCCATCTTTATTCGTCCATACAAAACAACTATAAAACCCTTTCTTGGCATTAACATCTCCCTGAAGGCACTAAAAACAAAAGAACTTGGCTCGCTTTTACGACGTCTTGTTTAATGTCAGCAGCATCTAATTGGTAGGGGATTACTATTTCTGCAAAGGATTATTAATTATTTTCTTAGTTTGTGTTTAGAAATAAAATGCTAGTTTTTTTGTATTTTTTTTTTTGCAAGTTTCATTCTTCATGCACAAAAAATGTTCTTCTTCATACCGTCTTTTCTGAAACAAAAAAAAAAGAAAGTTAAAAAACACGTTTATTTGCGGTTAAAATTACGCTGAAAGAGAACACAAACACAAAAAAAATTAACAAGTTAGATGAAAACATGCGTCACAACCACGCAAAACGGCCATCGCTCAGCATAATGCTAAGACCTATGCGAGACAGAGTCCCATTGCTGGTTTTCAGCGAAAGCCGGCGTTGTCCTGATGACGTCAACCGGTACAGCGTACGATAAGATATAAAAAAACAGCAATCAAAGTAAGAAATAAAATAAATATAAGTACATTACCAACTATATACACTAGATATAATATAAAAGACTAACGAACTTATAATACAAATAAACAAAAATAAAAAACAAAGGACGCTTTGGCGTCGAAGTATTCGTCCGCATCGCTGTCATCCGGAAACGTGCCCAGAAGACTGGCAGCATTACCCCGTTGAATGGCAATGCTAATTCTTTGACCAAAGAACGACATTACAACAACATTACCTAGTGTTCTGAAAGTTTGTCTTTCAGAAATGAAGCAAATGTGTGTGTATGTGTGTGATTCAATATCTGCCATTTTTTGTTGTTGTATTTGCTCACATCACTACGTATTCGTCATAACACACAACGCAAACGTAACATATACCTATGAATATTTGAAATAACCAGCGACCAATGGCAACAATTATTTCCACTAGCAACATTGTCCATTATAAAACTTTCGCACGAGGCCCGATTTTCCACAGACGTCAATTGTCACTCAGATTTGACGCAACTTCAGAGTACAGCACTCCAGTACCTACCGTGACGAATCTTGACGCGATTTTAAAACTGTCACTTTAAATTAACCCTTTGAGAACTCTGCTGGTTTTTTACAATCGTGGGAAAGTAGAAATTGAAATATTTTTTATTTTATTTTAGATTTTCTTCATTAGTCGTTGCTTTGGAAAGTTAAATTAAAATTGATTTTATAAAGGAGATGGGAAGTCCTGGGCCAAGCAGTTAACTAGTTGAAATGGGTATTAAAAAACAACCGACTTCAAAAAAAACACTACAAAGTGAAAAATAACTTTAATTTCGGAAGTCGGTGTCGTTGGTTCTGCATTTTCGTTTTTTTTTGACACCGACTTCCGAAATTAAAGTTATTTTTCACTTTGTAGTGTTTTTTTTGAAGTCGGTTGTTTTTTTTGTAAAAAAGTTTTTATTTTTTACTTTTTAGTTGTACCTACCCCACATAAATTCAATTAACACTAGTGCATTGAAGAATTGAAGACACGACTCGAAGAATCATCAAAATTCCCATAGAAATGCCGGAGATGCAGTAAATTTATGCATATAACTTCGTACATAAGAACAATTGCCTAATGTATTATATACTAAAACCTTCCTGAAAGTATGTAGATCACACTAATGAAAGAATTATCAAAATCAGTTCAGAAGTTTTTGAGATAATCGCGGACATACAAACATACATACATACATACGGGTCGAATACAGAACCTCCTTTTTTAAAGTCGGTTAAAAAACCGTTATATTTTTCTAAAGAAAGGAAGGAAGGATGTTTCTAAATCACTAAATACAAGTACCATGTTTCTATCTAGGAAGCGAGAAAAGTTAAATTAAGTTATGAAATTAAATAATCGATTAAGTACATGCCTGAATTCTAAGTAAGCGATTGTGAATAAATCGGTAAAATCTCAGACTATGTATGAAAATCGAGTGACAAATGCATAACACATAACAAGAATTTGTTTTACAAAAATCTACTTAAAACTTTTTTATTTTTTTTATTAGCAGTCAATATCCCAGTGCTGGGCAAAGGCCTCCCTACTCGCTCTCCAACTCTCTCTGTCCAGAGCTGCCAAAGGACCCATCTTTATTAAAGGAGTCCAACTCATACCGCCGCCGTCTCCGTCTGGGCCTGCTGCGATGTCGTTTACTGAGTCGTAAATTTAAAACGTTTTATTAAAGATTGTATTCTTAGTTTCCCATTGTAGTGTTAATTTTATTAAAATCCTTAGATATACATTAACTTATTTTACAACCGCAGATGTCTAATTTTTTATTTCACAACCCGTAAAATAGAGACATTAGTTTTAACGATACATACATTTAGTTTTATGATCGATGCATCAAAAAGGTGCTAAAAGCCATTCTTTTCACTGACGATCAATCGTTTACAGCACTATTACCATGATTATGCAAATATCCTTCGTATTAACAAATCAACCGTTACAAATTAATGTTTATAATAATTTGCATATTTTTCAATAAAATCGCGTGTCATGCTTTTATTATTTATGCAAAAAAATGTCAACATTACTGCGTCGTTAAATTTTTACAAAAAACGATTTTACGACATCGATCAATCAATCGGTTTAAAAGTTAAAATTATGCTAATTACGCACATCACTATCGTATCCGTTAATTATTCATTAGGGTTGTCAGGATATAAATTGTGATTTTATGACGTCACTGTAGGGTTGTCACATTTGCTGTTATATCTTCCGCATGATTTGTTCATTGAATTTTTCAAGCAATATTTTTTAATGGTTTGTCAATTTAATGTTATTTCCTTTGTGTAACGTATTGACAATATGTCGATAGGGTGGAAAAGGAAATGTTGTGCCAACGAACCCTTTTAAAATTTTAAGTTACAAATTGAATCGGTACAATGGATCGCCACCCTTTCTTATTGTTCGTAACATACATTCCTAAATCTATGTACTGTGTTTAATTTTGAAATTTATTTGACACCCAATATTAGGTGATGCTCCTTTTTATGTTTCGTACGTGTGGTGTAATAACCACCCACTTTTAATGTTTATTTTGAGATTAAGTAGTGTGTTCTGTTAAAGTAAAAATAATAAAGGACATTTTTAGAAAAATTACTGCAAAATTTTTGACATTCCACTTTGCCCCACCAGTGGGGCGGCCGGTGGGGCAAAGTGGAATAATCCAAAATTATACCTACATTTTTAAAATTTGTATGTTTGAAAATTGTTGGAATATTGAGAAACCAAATCTAATATTTATCAATAGCTTTATGTGCTACTACTTTGATGAAGCGTTTGGTCGAATGGGGGACATTATTTGAGGGAATGTTGTACCGTAAACCGGGGTTACTTTGAATCACGGGGTTAATTTGATAGAAACTTCTTTTGGACATAAAATTGCAAATTGCGTAAAACGGAACAACTTTTGGTAGAATTTTTTTTTCGGATGACTACTCTGGTAAACTGTCACAATCCTTTTTGCGGGTGCGCTGGTGATGACACGTTGTTTCATGCAAAAAAAGGTAAGTTTTTTATCAATACCGATTTTTACCAGATAAAATGATTTATTGGGGCTACTTTCGGATTCTTTGTTAAAAACGGGGGGTTCCAAAGTAACCCCAGAATCATTTTAACTTTGATCACTTTGTTTTTTTTTTCTGAAAAACTAATAGATTTTTTTGATTTTTTTTTTACTTTTACAGAGAAAACTATAAAAACCGATTATTACATTTTTTTGTAATTTTTTTAGAACCACACATTCAAAAATTACAGTCAATTAAAGTTCAAAATTGATCAAAGTAACCTCAGTTTACCGGTACTAACTAGCTTCTGCCTGCGACTTCGTCCGCATGAAATTTCACCCTCCCCCCATTCACCCTTTTAGAGGTGGAATTTCGAAAAACCCTTTCTTAGTGGATACCTACTCTTCACAAAGAACACACCCTCCAAATTTCATGTCTTTAGGACCAGCGGTTTAGGTTATGCGTTGATAGGTATATCAGTCGGTTAGGAATTTGAATTTTATACATAAATACTAGCTGCGCCTCGCGGGTTCACCCGCGTTAATGTCGATCCCGTGGTAATATCGGGATAAAAGTAGCAGTAGCCTATATGTTAATCCAGGGTGTCAGCTACCTTCATGCAAAATTTTATCAAAATTGGTCCAGCTGTTTGAGCGTGAAGAAGAAGCAAAAAACATATAAACATATACACCCTCACAAACTTTCGCCCTTATAATACTAGTGTGATTAATTTATAAATATGTCCCTCGTTTAACCAAACACACAATATCCAATAATGCAAAACAAAACAATAATGTTCTGTACCTAAAATTAATAACTGCTCCACAAAAGCAATTTGCTATAAAAATATGCCACTACTTCACTCGTCCCCAGTTCATATCAGATACAAACAAGGAAGATGAAACATCAATAGCTACAGAAAGAGTAATCTTATTGGGAAAATAAATAAAACGAGATGTTTCTCTTAAAGAATCGCGTGTTTGTGATGATAAAGTAAAAGATATTGATATATTTGAAGCTATTAAGGCTGTCTGTTAGATACATGATCTAGGTATGATTGAATGAATGAATGAATTGCACCGATCCCAGCGTGGTTAAACCAGAATCGATTAATCGAATGAACCCCAAGATTCGCACTAGCTCCTGCAGCCTCATGTTCATGGTGCTACAGCGACCATTGCATATCAAGGTATAGACGTACGAAATCGTATCTATACTAATCTATATCTATAATAATAATAATAACGCTGAAGAGTTTGTTTGAACGCGCTAATTTCTGGAACAACTATATACATAGTTGGACTTGAAAAAATATTTTTGCATTTGATAGCCCAATTCTTTAGAAAGGAGGTTACTTGGCATCATGCTGGGACTCTTAGGAGCTGAGCAAAAACAATATAAAAGTCAGAAAGAACGCTGAGCGAAACGAAGTAATAGCACAGGCAGGCGATGCGATGGGGTGGGTCGCGGGGCGAAATTTCACCCGGACAAAGTCGCCGCCAGAAGCTAGTATTTATTTAAAAAAATATTTTATTAATTTTCAAAAAAATATAATATAAATTAATGAGATTACAGTGGTTTCTGCATCAAGTCATGGATATCGCAGAAACCAAAGTGCTTACTTAATTCATAACGTTTTATATACTAATATTATACTCGTAAAGAGGTAAAATTTGTTTGTAAGTTTGTATGTAGGGGGTAATCTTTGGAACTACTAGTCGGATTTGAAAAATTCTTCTTGCATTTGATAGCCCAATTCTTGAGGGAGGCTATAAGCTATTTAACATCACGCTATGACCTTTAGGAGCCGGACAAAAAGAAAAAAAGTAAAAAAGAACGTTAAGTGAAAGCGCGGGCGGGTGATGCGATACGACGGGGTGGCTCTGGGGAAACAAGAAGTTTCACGCGAACGAAGTCGCGGGCTGAAGCTAGTTTCAGATAAACTTGCAACAGCTTATTGATTTGACAAGGCATGAGTGTTCCGAAAAACTATGTGCCATGATAAATTTCGAATCAACAATGAAAAAAATACACACACAACTTAGATTTTTGAAGTGAAAACTTCTTTAGCGGCGTTGAAGGGACGTGAAGGGTAGCCGGTGCGCGCATTGGTTAACATCGTTTTTTTTTCGCTCCGTGTTTAAATTAGATAAATTGTGGAAAATACCAAAAGTCGGTCATAAAAGTTATAACAGAAGAAAGAAGATCTTGCGAGGTTTCAAACTACATAAATAAAAACTAAATCTGCCGAACAAAATCCAAACAACAATGAAGTGAAGAAAAAACAACGGGTGAATATATTTTTAATCGACTGTCAATAACAATGGACTGCCCAGCTTGTAGTCAACAAATAAAATATGCTGGAGAGACTCTGAAGTGCACTGGATGCTCAGCTAAGTACCACTATGCATGCCTTAACATGACATCTGCCTATTATTTAGAAAATAATCAAGAACTTTTGAAACATTGGCGCTGCCCAGACTGTTCTAATGTGACTCGACGTTTTAGGAATGATAATACCCCTGTACAAAAACTAAACTTGTCACCACTAAATGACACCACAATGTCAATTGACGATGTACAAGATGACGAACCTAACACAAATATTACTAAAAATGTCGAGTGTAAAACCCCCAACCAAAATAATCAAACCACCACTACAACACAGGAAATCACAACAAAAGACCTTTCGATTACCTTGGATAGTCTTAGTCAATTGCTAGATTCTAAACTAGAAAAGAACAATCAATCCCTACTCCTTGTACTAAAAAACACAATCCAAAATGAAATACAAAAATCTATCACAAAGTTAAAGGAAGATATTTTAAAAGATACCCACAAGCTAACACGCGAGCAAGAAATAATAAAAAGCGATATAAATACACTGAATGTGAAAATAGAAACACTACAGGAAGAAAACAAAGAACTTAAACAACAATTAAAAGAAATAAAACAAAATATGACACTAGTAGAAAATCAAAAACACGACACTAATCTAAAAAAAATTGTACTATTTGGACTAACAGAATACGAACAAGAACCTGAGCATCAATTACATTATCGTATAGTTGAAGCGTTCAAAGATATCCTAAATGTTGACCTGACCGGATATATTGAGGTACTTTCACGTATAGGGAGATACAACAACTCTCGGAGACCTAATTATTATTGAGCTAATAAGCAAACGAATGACGAAATATGTATTGGACAACGCAGCGTACTTCAAACATACAGGGCTTTTTATTTCGGAATACCTTAATGAGACTGAACTTCAACAAAAAAAAGCATTACGAGAAAACTTACGCTTAGCAAGAGAACGGGGACACCATGCAATCATTAAAAATAATAAATTAATAATAGACGGACGACAACAAGAACTCACTGAAATGACCAAACAAAACTACCAAACCAAACAAAACTACGCAACAAGAGCTGACTTCAACCAACCTATTAATTCTCAAAAAAACGACCTGTCTTATGAAGGCTTAAATAACACAAACGAACACAACACAGACTTCTCACGGGCTAACACAAATAAAAAGAACACCTTTCGTCACTCAAGATATTGACATCACAATATTGTACCAAAACATGCAAAGTATTAACAATAAACTACACTTATTAGAAGCATTTCTCGATGAAAAAGGAACGTATCAAGCACTTTGTTTATCGGAAACATGGTTATCACAGGGAAAGAAAGAGTTAATTAACTGCAACGGATACATACTCGCTACGTCATACTGTCGACAAAACTACGAAGGCGGCGGTGTATGCATACTATTACGTGAAGACTTAGAATTTATTGAACGAAAGGATATTATGGACATGTCGGTGGAATACATAATTGAAGTATGTGCCATTGAATTGCCTAAACTTAACACTATACTAATAACTTTGTATTGGAACAATAGGCAGCCTGATGTATTCTATAAACAACTAAAACTAATTCTAGAACTTATATTAAGAAAATATAATAAAAATAAAATCATATTCGGAGGTGATTTCAATGTAAATATCTTGGAAAATAGCTTGCAAACAAAAACATTATTAAACTTAATGCTAGAATATAACTTCATCCAATCTGTTAAAACACCCACACGGGTCACAAAAACCACTTCAACCTGTCTTGATTTAGTATTTATAAACTTTGACTCCAAACTAATATTTACTCAGGTGCACGATTACGGTTTTTCTGATCATAAAGGAATAATAGTAAACTTAAAAAAACTAGACGCTACGACTACTAAAATTAAGGACTGGAAAACTAAAAAACGAATTTTTAATGGTAAAAACATGGAAAATTTCAAATTTGCATTAAAACAAATAAATTGGAATTTGATAATAAGCTCGGGAAAAACAATGAACGAAAACTACAATTCATTCGAAAATATTTTAATCGAAATACTAAATGATTGCATACCCATAAAAACAATAAAACTAAAACGAAATAAAAGAAAATATTGGTTGACAAAAGGCATTAAAATATCATGCAAAAATAAACGGTTGTTAAGAATACTTATTTCTTACTCTAACGATCCAGTATTAACCAAACAATATAAAATGTATGAAAAAACATTAAAACAGATAGTCAGTAAATCAAAAAAATTACAATATATTCGGGAAATCAGAAACTCAACTAACAAAACTAAATCAATGTGGAAAATAATTAAGGAGCGTACAAATAAAAATCTGTCAAAGACACAACAAAACATAACATTGGCGATCCACAATAATCTTACGTCTGACCCAAAACAAGTTTGTAACTCATTCAATGAATTTTTCGCATCAGTAGGACAAACAAGGTGGAGTGGGGACTCAGAGCCGCGCGGCCGACCTGTGCTCCGACAAACGGAGAACACAATGTTTTTACATCCACCCACACCGCAAGAAATAAAAAATATTATAAAAAACCTTAAAGGTAAATTTAGTCACGGATTAGACGAACTACCTCCAATATTAATAAAAATGTGTGCTGAGGAACTGACATTACCATTCTATCTATTAGTTCATCAATCATTTTCTGAAGGGATTTTCCCAGACGCGTTAAAAAAAACTATAATAAAACCTATACACAAGAAAAACTCAAGGTCAGATCCAAATAATTACCGTCCAATTGCACTATTACCGACATCATCTAAAATCTTCGAAAAAGCAATGTGCAATCGTGTTTATAAATTTTGTGAAAAGTTTAATGTTTTCGATGAATGTCAAAATGGTTTTCGAAAAAATAGATCCACGATTTTAGCAACGTATAAATTCACACAAAAAATACTTAACGTTCTAAATAATAAAAAATACGCTATCGGAATATTACTTGATATGACCAAGGCATATGATAAAGTACTGTATAATATTTTACTAGACAAACTAAATGGTATCGGCGTAAGAGGAAAAACTCACGAGTGGTTCGCATCCTACCTACAAAACCGGGAACAATTTGTAGAAATTGAACATTGGGATCATAACACTGGGATATTCAGCCTAATACGTTCAAATAGACTTTGCGTTAAAAATTCAATTCCACAAGGGAGTGTTATCGGGTGTTTGCTATTTTTAATTTATATCAATGACCTCCCTAAAATAATTACGGACTCCTGCGTACTGTTTGCTGATGATATTTCATTAATAACTTCCTGTAATGACTCTCAACACCTACATGAGAACTTAAATAGCATAATGTTAAACATACAAAATTGGATGAAAGACCACAATTTAGAAATTAACTTCTCGAAAACCAAAATAATGCAATTCAGACCTTACCAAAAAAATCCCTTGACTATAAATTTTACGTTTGACGGTATCAAATTGGAATGCGTGGATACTTTCACTTTGTTAGGTCTAGACCTAGATATCCACATGACCTGGAAAGCCCATATACAAAAAATTAAAGCAAAACTAGCTAGTTTTATATATGCATTGCGTGAGCTCAAAAAAACCACAGATTTAAAAACTGCACTATCTACTTACTATGCATACGCATACGCATGGCTTAAGTATGGTATAATTCTTTGGGGAAATAGTGTAGATAGCAACGACTTATTTATCCTCCAGAAAAAATGTATTAGGATAATGGTTTATATTGACAGTGACGTAAGTTGCAGACCGTATTTTAGGAAATTAGACATTCTAACACTGACATCAATTTATATTCTAGAAATCTGTAAATTCGTAAGACAATATCCAAACTTCTACATTCAAATTACAGACCAACCTCGCAGATATGCACCACGTTCACGATTTGAAAACACGCTCGTAATACCACAATCTAGGCTAAAATTACACGGTACAAGTCCTCATGTAACATCAATTAAAATATATAATAAAATACCTAACGACTTAAAAATGGAAAAAAACGATAAGATATTTATTACACGTCTTAGAAAACTGCTTGTCGATAAATGTTATTATACACTAAATGATTTTTTTAATGATGACCTAATGGGATGACTTTATGAATTTGTTAATTTTTTAGACATTTATTTTTATCACTTATATCTTGTGACTTTTGTTTTATTTACCTTTTTTATTCGACTTTTATTATTATTTATTAATTTTCTTGTAACAATTTAATCTGTGACAATATTATTATTATTTTATTTTATGAATTGTATTTTAAATGACCTTTTATTGTTATGTTATGTATTGATTCCAATTATTAATTAAAGCATGCTACTCTTCTTATTATACTAAATTGTTGTGCCCGACAGGGTCCATGTGAAACATTTAACATTATTAAGATCTTTTATAATACACATGTGAATGCAATAAAGATTTGAATTGAATTGAATTGAACACTTTTTGTAATGGGTAAAAAATGTTAAACTCGCGTCAGGGCATCGTGTCAGGACACGTGACCGTCAGGAGAGATTTCCCCCCCCCCCATCTCTTTCTACGGCGCGGCGCCAACCGAAGTGAACCAAGTGAGACACGATAATGGATGGATGGATGGATGGTGATGGCGATGGCGATGGCGATGGTGATGCGATGGTGATGGCGATGGTAATGTGATGTGATGTGATGGTGGACGCGGACGCGGACGTGGATGGACAGCTGATGGCTCGACCGTCTGTGTAGTAGCCACACTGCTGGGTATTCGTAAAATTCCTGTGTATAGTGTTTCAAAAAATGGAAATTGAACAAAGTGCATCGATTAATGAAAAAAGTGACGCAGAAATAGTGAAAAAAACTTAGTTATATTAATTCAATTAATAATTGATTTATTTCAACGTTAATATTCAAGTTTTCACTTCTGCCGGCACTCCCGGAGTGCAACCCGTCTTTTTTTAAAATATTTTTCTGATAACTATTATGACCCGATTCCGGCTTGACGTCGACTTCTGGGACACCCTGTATATTAGTGAATTTTCGTATATAGTGTTGTCGTATTCTCCTGTCCACCTTGTATGTTTTATTTGGAACATTCTTCTAAGAATCTAATTGATATTAATACCATATTGAAATAATCTTCAATATCCATTAAGAATCCAACAAGACACCAGCATGAACACATTAAACGCTCAAAAATAAGATTACAAACCTCCCTAAAGAGTAACTTAACCTAAATTTAAACCCGCCGCCATACTTGAAAAAAAATATGCAAATTCTCTATCTAACGACAGGCCCTTGGTTCACATACAGCCCGCATACTTCGTACCACTTCAGGTCCTAAGGGAGTTCGAAGACACAAAAGCTTAATGCATTATATCTTAAGCTATGCAAATTGTATTTATTGAAGGGCACTTGAATTTTTCTATTTATATTGGATGCTGATGGGAAATCAAGTAGTTCCAATGGGGAAGAAAGAATATTGGTGGTTACTCTTCCCGCATTATTGGGTTAATCTTTGAGGATTATTCAAGAATCAGGTCACTTTTTGGGATTTTGAATGCGGGAATGTAAGATGTAAATGCGCAAATAGTTTCATTTTGTTTTTTCTACTTATTTATACTAATTATTTATTTTCATTTATTTCATATTGCACCGGCAAGTTGAGCTTGATGCAAAGCGTAACCAACTGAAAGCCCGACCACCTGCGGCGATCAGTTATAATTATATCGATGGTGTGCTCACATGCCCGCATTGTGCGCGGATCTTTGCATAAAATATTGGATACATATAAGCCACATGCGAGCACACGAACGGCAACTACAACGGAGCTGAAGCAATCGCCCTGGCCGAAATCGGTCGGATCGCATCATCATCATCATCATTTTCATTTCTATGGCGATTTATTCGAAGGGCTAGGGCTCATGGCTAAATGATGACAACCGCTCGGGTCGACTGAAATTTAATTAGATAAAGGAGCTGATTGTTTAAGTTTAAGTTTTGAGAACATCTATCGGTTTCTTACTAAACTTCAACTATATCCGACGACCCTGCATATTATCTATTTTGTTGACTGTACCATGTTTTAAAGCAAATATTCTCTTCTTTTCTACTTTAACTTCATACTAGCTTCAGCCCGCGACTTCGTTCGCGTGAAACTTGTTGTTTCCCCCGAGCCACCCCGTCGTATCGCATCACCCGCCCGCGCTATCACTTAACGTTCTTTTTGGCTTTTTTTTCTTTTTGCTCGGCTCCTAAGGGTCATAGCGTGATGTTAAATAGCCTATAGCCTTCCTCAAGAATTGGGCTATCAAATGCAAGAAGAATTTTTCTAATCCGACTGGTAGTTCCAGAGATTGCCCCCTACATACAAACTTACAAATTACAAACAAATTTTACCTCTTTATTATAATATTAGTATACATTGATATGTTAACCGATTAGAATACAATATGTTCTTCATTTTAACCATGTGCCTTTAACCGTTCACTTCCTAAATCACACAATCACACAGGCACTTGTGACCACTTTACAAGCACGATGGGCGTACTCTTGAGATTTGCATACAATTTCAATGGGACACCATGAATCAAAGGGAAGATGTATGGGGACATACGTCTAAGCATAGTGTATTGAATGTTGTTGAATTTGATAGAGTTGATGCTCAAGATAGTTCAGAGGGACAGTTGGGACATTGTTCAGAGTTAGATAGATAAATAGACTATTTATTTAGTGCACACAAAAGAGATGACACAACACATAAAAGCACAATTATTCTGTCAAGCTCCGCTAATGAGACACAATTGATTTTCTATTGTTTCGTCGCCAATGGACGACGCGCGCCGCTTGACCGGTTAAATGATATTTTTTTTATCTAATATATAAAAATCTCGTGTGTCAATGTTTGATATCGAACTCCACTCTCAATTTTTATATATTTTTTTTGTGTATGAATATTTGGTAGGTCTGAGAATAGGTCGTAGGCCATTTTTTTTTTGCAGAACAACATTTGCGGGGCGGGGTCAGCTAGTGAAGATATAAAAACAAGGTGCCAACATACAAAAAATGAAAACAGACGCAGGTTTTTAACTGGACCAAATGTTACAAGGACTTCTTACGCAAGTAAATCAGTAAACACATTACATACTATTACACTATTGATTAAGAACAATACTAATACTGCCAAATACACAATACCGAGTGACGTAGATACCTCCATTATAAATCCAAAGCGCTCCCATTCAACAAGTACTTACAAACAAACAATGGACAACAATAGTTTCCGAACTGTCACTTCTATATCTTTGACAAACAGCCCCGTCCCACTCGTGCATACATTACTGATTCACAAAGGAAAACGCAGAAATAGGTCGAAACCTTTTGTGTATCGGATCAAAGACTAACTTCAAGATGGGGATTGGTAGAAATGCAAGTCAGAAATACACATGTCAGTAGCTTGTCATCCGTTGTCATCACTGAAGTTTGTAATGGCTTGTCGATAGCAATCTAAATGGAGTCGGCCCAGAATTGGGCTACTTGTTTGGCGCCATCACCAGCGCCCATCAGCTCTTCCTGTAACGCGCAGATATTAAGTGTCCCACCGTTTGTGGAACAGCACCACATTTACACTCCAAGGCGGAGTCGTCTATAGCATGCAAGCAACTTGCTTAATTTTGTGCATACTTCCGAATTCTGCTCGATGCGGCCTTAAATTGAGGGCATCTTTTAAATTATTTTTAAGGCACCTCTATTCGTGCCAATAATATTATCGCCATTCTTTTGTTCTCTTTTGTATAATCTTGGTGACATTAATCTTTTACTGTTTTTCTAGTCTATTCGTTGGCCTGCCATTCAAAGAAATCATCACATAGACTAATTTTTCAAAAAAAAAAAAAAAACAGTGGTACTCCAGCCCCCTTATTCACAAACACTCAATATGCTTCCGTATCGTATCGAACATTAATCATTGTTATCGTAGGAGTATTCTCAATGCTGTTCACAAGTCCAAAACCCGATAATTTTGTCAGTTTAAATCAAATAGACGCCCGCTATTCTTCCAACAGCTATTTGCTCTTGAGGGGAAATCAAATCAGGTTATCGAAATGTTAGATTTTCAATACGATATCCTGTCGTATGGTTGTGAATCAGGGCTCAGGAGTGCCGACAGAAGTGAAAACAAAACACAAACAGAATACTCTGCCATCCGCCAACCGAGTACATCCCGAGGACAGCCGAACACATCCGAAGCGGTATCGGTTACGGTAACAGTGGCGCGAATTCAATGGTTTTTCCCCATCTCGAAAATGCCTAACGCGCCTAAAGAAGTATTCACTTCAAAAAGATCCATGAAACACTTCTAGATTTTTTTTATTCTATGCCCTTTCCCCATGTCCTTTTGTATGCTCGGACCAACGCGATCAAGTATCGGCCTGGGCGTTGAAGCGTCAAAACCAATCTCACTCCAGCCTCACTTGTGGCTTTTTGAATTTGATTTGGCCTTTTCCATGACGTCACGTGCTTTTGAAGTGCGGTCCGCCTTTGAGTGGACTTTAGTTTGCATTTCTTGTGTAGGTGTTTTATGGAGCCGACTGAATTTCAATTTACTGGACTGGACAGGCCATTTCGGTGTTTGAAGAGACTTATTAGGTTATAGGTAGCATCGGTAGCCTTTTTTTTTTTTTTTTTTTTTATGGATGGGAAATCATCTCCCGCTCTGGGTGGAGCGAAGGGAGTGTCAGACTCTTACTGACTAAAACCCATCCGTGTTCCTTCCTTAGCCCTTTATGTTCCGGGGGGGTAGCGGTAACCCTTTCGGACAATCCCGCACCCCCGGCAGGCTTCGGCCCTGGCAGGCCCCTTCCTTTATGCTGACATCTCTTTGAGGCGCGCGTGGAACACGTACGCGCCGTCCGGCACGGGCCTGGTCCTGATCGGACGGTGAGCTACCCATTACTCTCCGTCCGCAGGCCCGCGCCTACGGTGGCCGGGAGTCGTCACGCGGCTCCTGACGCCCGGAGCGTCTCCCGCGGCGGCTGGGGTGTGAGGCTCTTTCCCTCAGCCGTTCCGCCACCTCCTTCGCTAGCATGACTGCTTCGCAGAAGGAGGTGACCGCCTCCCACTCCCTCTCGCCCCGGACCATGGCTTGAACCAGGGCCGGACGCGAGAGGTCGCCGCCGCTGTCGATCGCCTCTACGAGGGCACGGCGGTGCTCCGCCCATGCGGGGCAGACCTCCACCGTATGCTCCACCGTGTCCTCTGGGCGATCCTCGCAGTGGTGACACCCGGGCGTCTCCTCCCGCCTGATGATGTGCAGGAACCTCCCAAAACATCCGTGTCCGGTGAGGACCTGCGTCAGGCGATAGGTGAGGACGCCGTGACGCCTCTCTAGCCACTCCTCAAAGAGGGGTCTTACCGCCACTATCGTGGCGTGCCCTGCGCTGGGTTGCGAAAGTCGCTCCTTCCATGCCACCATGAGATCGCGCCGGAGGTCTGTCCGCTCCGCCGCGATTTGCCGCGGAAGCGGAGTTTCCCCCCGGCTCAGTGCCTCCGCGCGCCACTCATACAGGCGCGCCAGGACTATCGCTTCCAGATCCCATGGCGGCAGTCCGGCAAGGAGGCTTGCCGCCTCGCCCGAGATCGTGCGGTACCCCCGGATCAGCCTTACGGCTAAGCATCGGTAGCCTGTATTTCCCATTACGGGATTTGAACTAAAAGGTAACAACCCAGACTTTATACTGGTTTATAACACACTTAATTTTGAGCGTGTAATTCGACAGTTTTTCTTGTAATTACAATATTTAATATTAATTATACCTACACACATAGGAAACCGAGGTACAAATGAGTTATCAATAACGTTAGTACAGGATCTTAACTCCTATTATTTCACCTAAATCAAGGCTTAAAGTTTGGACAAGTTGATTTGTTTTATCTTAGTTGACGTATTCTTGACCGAAGTAAATATTTCTTTTAAGAATACACCGTCTTTTAAAACGGGTATATTATGTAACGGGATATAGTGTACTTATTTACTTATTTTTTTATTTCTTATTTTATACCTCATTTTTTGCTGCATTGGTTGAAGTCAACGCCAGCTTTCGCTGCGAACCAGCGCTGTGGCTCTGTCTCGCATAGAGTGACAGCATTATGCTGAGCGATGGTGGATGTGACGCATATTTTCCCCTAACTTTTTCTTTTTTTGTGAATGCGTTTTTTCTTAGCGTCATGTCTTTCCGCAAATTAACGTATTTTCTTGGATTTTCTTTTCTTTTTTATCAGTCAACTGACTGATATGATTTTACCCGGTCTAAAATCACAACATATACCCCTTGATTTAAAATCAAAAATTTTAACAACATGCACAGCAACGCTGCTAATGAACAGAGCTTAAACCAAGCAAAATTAATTGGCTGGCAAAGGGGTAAGATAATCCCGTCTTACGAACTAGTAATTATTTTGATAGGGACTTTACAGCCCATGGGAGTAAAGGGAGTGGCGTTATGTGGTGCACGCGTGTTTTAATTAGATTCGGATTATCAGACTCTTGATTAATGATTTGGAAAGTTATCTAACATTTTGGTAAGTATTGCTTTTTTGGGACTGGGATTCATTTTTGTATTTCTAAAAACCTTTTTTGAACCCAGCATGGGTTTTTATACATCGATGGATTCTTCATGAAATAGAAATAATATTTATTTGCATAAAACATGGTAAATAAAGTTGTTTTAAAAATACATTATAGAGCATACATGTTTCGCTTATATCATAGCATGCAAATATTATGGGTTACATTACAAAATGTAAATTTATTAGTATATATACTCTTTCCGCAGTTGGTCCGTGGATGGGTGGCCATCTTTACATACCAAGACCCCTCCATGCTTCTGAAAGCACGTTAAGCCGTTGGTTGGTCCCGGCTGTCATTCGTGGATCTTTGACAGTCGTTACAGGTAGTCAGAAGCTCGAAAGTCTAACAACCAGTCTAACCAAGGGGTATCATATTACCCAGTTGTAGACGTCAGATAAGCAGTCGCTCTATGTATTAAAAATACTGGTATTCAGCTGCATCCGGTTAGATTGGAAGCCGACTGGAAAAAGGCTAGGCAGGTGATTTGAATCTTGCTTGAATCTTTGTACACATTTATTCATTCAGGTACGAAATTGTGTTAAGGCATCAATACAATTCTCAACCAAACCTGTTTTGGTTCGATTGATAATAATCCTTTGGGCTCCAAGAAGCTGTAATTAATTTCTTGTTAATTTAAACCGATCGTCGTGTTCAACCGTGTATTAACAAGGCGAAAAAGTTATAAAGTTTCAATGGATTTTGAGAAGATCTTAAAATGGTTTCAAAATTATATCATGATTAATTTGCCAGAAGATTTTATGAAATTTTATCATAGAAAGGTAGATGAAATTTAAATAGAAGTACATTAGCGGCATTTGGCAAACATGATCACGATTCACGGCAGAGAAACGGAAAGACGGAATTTATTAATAAAATTGACTTCCAATTTGGACGAAACAAGAAAATCGTGTTAACAAAAAATCACCAATTTTTTAGCGTCTTTCAATTAAAGTGAACCAACTTGGTTGAACCGTGTAGGTAGGTAGCTAATATTGCCATTCTGAGAGACTTACGTACAGTAAGATATTTTTATGCTAAGCATAATGCATGCGACGACGATGAAATACAACTATCTTAAACAAATGTGCTAAAAAGACAAACGTTTTGTTTGGTACCAGCGCCTCGGGACATATGATAATAGCTTTGCTTTGAAATCCCTTACTAAGGGAATATCTATAAGCTTTAAGGATTTTGCTTGCATCTTCTCTCAGAATTGTTTTCTCCAAAATTTACAAAGAGAAAAGGTTTAGGTATAGGATGTTTTACATAATCAGCGTTTAGTGTTCCCACTACTGGGACACAGGCCTCATCTCTTCGAGAGGGAGTGGGCTAATAATATACCACGCGGGACCAGTGCGGGTTGGTGGAAGTCACATGTCTTGGAATGTTTGGTTCTAGGACATGCCGGTTCTCTCAAGATGTTTTCCTTCACCGTTTTGAGAGCAGGCGTTTGAAACAGGACGTTTTATTGAACCTTATTTCACTGTCGCATTCAGCATGATAGGTACTTATTTTATTTTATTCTGTTCAGGAAACCATACTAACTGTGTTTACAGAATTGAAGGCCTTTCTCATTATTTTGTAGCGGCTGTGCGGCCAGAGTTCGTGGTATTAGCATGCACAACGGTGCGACATGAAGGCACAGCAAACAGCCTTTGCTTTCTGCTGCAGCAGTACCTGTACCCTTCTAGATCAGGCTCGTCAATAGTGCCAAGGAGCGTCTTACAGGCTATGATGAGCTGGTCTTTTGGTCGACTTACCTCTAACGAGGTATATAAGAGGCATCCCAGTAGAAGTTTAGTCGAATAGAGGTAAGGATAAATGCCATATTTACGCTTATAGAGAAACCTAAGGAACGCTTTTTGTACATTAGGCGGCGACGCGACCTGCGACACATGCGCGATTAAAACAAATAAATGAATGCTCACGCATATGGCTACACTGTACATCAAATATTACTAGCGATCTTTGATTTATTTATGCGATAGGAACAACATTACTGTAATCACGTCATCGGCTACATCAACATATCAGCAAAATTGAAGCAAATTTATTAGAAAATTTCTCACATGCACGACTAGTTCAGTAGTGCTACTAAATATGCGTGTGGCTATATTATGCATATAGTAAACCACGACGATGGATGGTTTGATAGCATGTGTACTGTAGCCACGTCATCGATAAATATACGCCGGATTTTCGTTTATAATGTAGCCATACCATGTTCATCTCGTTTCGCTCTTCCAGTCGCATCGCAAATCGCTGCCTACTGTAGCCTCAACCTAAATCTTATACTTTAGCGATAAAGTTAAAAATCTATTAAAGAAATTTAACAGATTGTAGTAGCTTGATGTGCTGGCGTCTGTACCTTTCCCAATAAAAGCGGGTACTTTCGTGTGGATTCCACATGCAGGAGCTAGATTCCAATATGCTACATTTTATTATTGTAACATAACATCACGCGTGTAATCCCCAAAGGATATGAGCTGGAAGGTGGTGCTGATCCACGCGTCATGTTCGTGAAAGGGCGCCGTCGGTTAAGACTGGTCATAGGCTTATTTTTAATCTTATTTTATTTAATTGTTGCTTCATTTGTGTGTTTTCTTACATTGTTCTCACATATAGAAGCAACAAGAATAATGTACCCAGGAATTTGTAATATCTTGATGTAAAAGAGTGTCCATGGAGTTTCTTGCCCGTTCTTCTCCATAGAGATCTACGCTTTGGAATGGGCAACTAGCTTCAACTTTCTGACTAACTGACCGACTATTTAATTTTGACAATTCAAAAGTGCCTGTAATGGTTTAATTGAAATAAATGCTTTGAGTTTGAGTTACGCTTACACAGAGGTGTAAATACACTCACATGCACAAAATAGAAGCCACCAAACTCGCTAGTTAGCAAAAACTATTCCTTCTTAAACACTTGGTAAGTCACAACCACCTCACTACTGCCAAGGGATCCTCGGGAGAATATTTAGAGAATAAACTTTATGTATTCCATGGCAGTTTATGTTACAGGGAACTCGTTTTACTCTGAACAAGTTCCTGTATTTTGGATAGTTGCAGCGAATATGCAGGAATATGAGTCAGAAGTGTTTTACTAAAATATGAAAGTGTCGTTTGAAAAATAGTGTCTTGCAAATGTGCTTTGTGTTTTTGTTTAACTTATTCTATTACTGAATCAGGTTAGGTTACTATAATAATCTTTTTTCTGAAGCTATATCACACACACTCAGCACACACACACACACAGCACAGCTGCTGGAGTCGCGTCGCAACGTCAACTTTAAGGCGTTTGTGTTGCGCATACCAACATGCTACTTGCACCTGGTGATGGAAGAAAGCTTTTGGCCGCAGGATGTGGTATTCCGCCGCTTTCGCGGACAAGTGCCACTGGAACGCACAAAGACTTAGTGCAACTAAGTGATACTAACATAGTTTTTTTTATGTTTTTTTTTAAAGTTTTATATACTAACAAAATTGTTACTATATTATTATGTATACTTAGGTTCAGGTATGTATCTATGGGTCTTTGTTACCTGAAAATAAATGGTTTATTATTTATTATTATATCGTTTTAATACTGGGCACAGGCCCTATGCGTCAAACATGAATGTATTTTTTTAATAAATGGGTGTCTTTACAGTTCTTACTCGGCCTTCTTCAGCTCATCATCATCTGCCTAGCCTTTTCCCAACTAAGTTGGGGTCGACTTCCAGTCAAACCAGGTGAAGTTGATTACCAGTATTTTACATGAAGCGACTGCCTGTCAGACCACCACAACCCAATTACTGGGTAATATGATACCTCTTGGTAAGACTGGATGTCAGACTTTCGGGCTTCTGACGACCCGTAACGACTGTCAAAGATTCACGAATGAAAGCCGGAACCAAAGGCTTAACGACCTTCTTCAGCTATGTGTACATTTTAATCTGTCGAGCTCCGCTAATGAGACACAATTGATTTTCTATTGTTTCGTTGCCAATAAGCGACGCGCGGTGCTTGACGGGTTAAATTAACCGTGTAATGCCGGCATTATAGACATCGTAGGTACGCACGGCTACACATCAAGCTATACATAACCAGTATAAGCTGACTGCTGACTGTACGAAAAAACCTATAAAATGCGAGGTCAGATAAAACTGGAAATATATAGCTTGATGTGCTGTCGTATGTACTAACTCCGAATATTCTTTTGTTTTAGAAAAATGTTTCTATTGGTTTTTTATTTACCAAAAGCTGTCCAGAAAAACGATAGACAGTATTTTAGATAAGCTTCGAAAAGTTTTTGACTTGTTATACCTAGCGTACACTTTTAACAAGATGTTCAGATTTTCACATTATTTGTGCAGTTTTTGTATCAAAAACCTAGTCAACTTCAAAACCAAAGTATGTTAGATACTGATAAAGATGCTGATAACTTTTAAACACAAAACCAATAAGTAGGTACAGTCACGTTTAAAAGTATGTATACACTTGGCAATTTTCAATTGCGATTTTTTCGTGAAATAACGAATGCAACGTTGAAATACGACACTTTACATAAACCTATGGGTTCCAAAATACTATTTTCGTAATATCATAAAATTTCATTCAAAAATAAAGGAGAAAATCGCCTTTGAATAAAGCCAAGTGTATACATACTTTTGACTCTGCCTTATTGCAGGAAGATCTGAACAGACTGACGAACTGGTGCAAAACGAACAAAATGCTTCTTAACGTTTCAAAGTGTTATTACATGCAATTTAGCCGTAACAAAATCGTCAAATCTAACGATTACACGATTAGCCAACAAAGACTAATACAGGTAGAGGAGATACGTGACTTGGGAGTCACACTTGATAAAAACCTTAAATTTGACAAACACATCCTAAATATTTCATCGAAGGGGTTCAAAATCCTTGGATTTATCTTACGTAACAGCAAAGATTTTAAAAAGGCGTCTACCAGAATTAAATTATTTAACACACTGGTTCGGCCAATACTTGAATATAGCAGCCAGGTTTGGAATCCCCACTACGACATATACATTAAACACCTCGAAAGTGTCCAAAGACGTTTCCTGTATCATCTTTGTTACAAAGATCGTTTAGCTAAAAAAGTTATCAGCTACAAAGACAGATTAGGGCACTACAATATGGTCTCACTTGCAGACAGAAGGAAAACGGCAGACCTGATACTACTGCACAAGGTATTCAACGGAGCCATAGACTGTAGCGAACTATTAGGCAAACTGCATATAAACGCGCCATCTCGTCTGCCGCGGAAAAGCAGTTACAACTTATTTTGCGTCTCAGGGTCTAAAACTAACCTGGGACATTTCGCCGCTCTCCCGAGACTCTGCAGGCAGTACAATGAGTTGTCTAAGCGTTGCGACCTGGATATAACCCTGCCCATTTCAAAATACAAAAAGAATTTAGCCACCGCATAATATCTAACTAAGTATATAACTATGTTACTTCTCTTTGAAATGTGAGTTAATTATAATTAAACTAACATAATTATGCAATTGTAATATTAATGCTCAATCTCAACATTTTAATTCTTAATAATTATTATTTTTCTCAAATTTATTCACTGTTTCTCAATATTTTATTCTTATCCTGTCTACACTATTTGCAATAATTATGAATCTCTTGACATGTTAATTTTATTTTTTTTCCTTCACTTTTTATATTTTGTATTCATTAGTCATTTACTTTGTCTATTTTTATCGTGTTTACTCCTAGTTATATGTGCATGCTGTGGTCTCCTGTAATTGAAGGAGCACACGTAAAAGAACCTTTTGTATTACTGTAATTTATATTGTGTATGTGTATCCTTTGTTGGAGATCCTTAATAAATAAATAGACGTGACTGTACAAAACGTCTTCCAAACGGAGTATATCATATCATTGGGAGTCTATCATAATATATCCAGGAAGTTTATCTATCATGGATCAGATCGGAACAAATCATATATTCATATCATCATCGGATACCTATCAAATTAATCTGCCTGAATTTTGCATTTATTTCTGAATATATCAGTATTTTACATGGAGCGACTGTCTATTTGACCTTCACAACCCAGTTTTTGGGTAACACGATACCCCTTGGTAAACCTGGTTATCAGACTTTTGGGCTGATGACTGCCAAAGATATGATAAGAGCAAGCCTTGACAGAGATCATATGTCACACGCTTCAAACTATAGTGACATTTATTTAAATTGTGTTCGTTTATTAAAACGTTCCAATACTAGCCCTTAAACTAATACAATATTAAGCAACTAATTAGGCCTCAAAACATAAATATAACTGTATTTAAAAATACACATAACATAACAATGGTCAATACACAGAGTTAACATTTTAATATTTGAGACATAAACTTTAAATGATTTTCGGCAGTGAGAGGCTTTGTTAAAACATCAGCCAACATTTCATCAGTATAAAGATATTCTAAATCAATCTGTTTCTTTGTTACTAACTCCCTTATTCATAATCCTATTTTATCTCTATTTTAGCTAAAATAGGTTTATAGAACGCTTGTCTTTATCTGTCACGTTGTCATTTCTGTGTGTAAGAAAGAGACAAACCCCATTTTAACTAAAATAGGTTCGATAAGTTTTATGAATAAGGGGGTAAATCTTTTACAAAGTGATGTCTTATATTGATATGCTTTGACCTCGCATGAAATACAGAATTATTAGAAAATTTATGTGCTGACTGATTGTCATTTAACATCAAAACTTTACAAACAATGCCAGTACATTCGGAAATAAATGTTTTTAAAAACATAGCTTCTTTACAAGAATCAGAGATCGCCATGTACTCAGCTTCTGTACTAGAGAGTGCCACTGTACGTTGCTTACGGCTCTCCCATGAAACTATGAACTTTCCAATACAAAATATGTAACCGGTGTAAGATCGACGATCCACCTGATTGGCCCCCAGTCTGCATCAATAAAACCCACAATATTCATTTCTCCTTTCTGAAAAATAAGATAATGTTATGGATGGTCACCCATCCACGAAGCGAACGCGGCCTACGTAGCTTAACCACCAATCGACCCGAGCGGCTGTTGTCATTAAGCCACGAGTCCCTATATACTCTACAAAAACCATGATCAGAACAATAATGGCAAACAATAATTGCGAGCGAAGGGTGGCGACCATTCAATCAGCAGTGGAACATAATAATAAAGTGTCAGGGCCTCACTCGTAAATATCTGACCGGCTGACCACAATGTAAGAAATTGCAGAAGCTTAGCATGCAAATGTCAACTAACTTTTGGAGGCCACTGAATGTAAAGTTATTCAAACTTATGTTTCAAATTAATATTATTTCAAGTTAAACAAATATCAACTTTATTTTAAAGGTAATAAAGTTGATTTCAGAGTAACTAGCACTATTGAAAATGTTATAAAAATGTTTGAAGCTGTAGCGTAAACTTAACTTTATAATGAAGGATTTAAAGTTTCTTTTCCATAAACTCATATTTGTTTACATTTTTGGCAAATAAATCGCAAATGCAGATTCGCACCCTAATTGCGTAACACACTTTAAATCGGAATCTGAATCATTTTGAAGCAAATTGCTAATCCATTGCTTCCTAAGTTCGAAAAATTTGTCTGCTCAACATGTAAATAACGCAATGAATGTTGTTGAACTTTCAAAATGAAACCGATTCCAATTGATAATGTGTTACGCCATTGCCCCGCAGTCCCTATCGGCAACGTGTGTCACTATTTTCATCAGAAATGAGCTGAATTAGAGGTACCTGTAATAATACCTACTTCCTACCTAGATTAATCTTACCTTGTCTTATCTTATCTTATCTTCTTGGTGATTCTTTACTTTTTGTTTTTATTTGATGTATGTATCTGGGTTCCCTATCCATTTGCATAAAATTTTGGGACCTAATATAACTTGGCATACTTTTGTTTCTCCTGATTATATTTTCGCGTAACATTATTTACGCATAACAGCTTACGCATAATTTTTTAAGCATAATTTCTTTACTCATAATAATGATTAAGCATAACATTCTAAAGCATAAATTTAGCATGCTCGTTTTGGAACCTAACCAAACCGAACCTCGGGGTGCCCCTGACGTCGTTTAGTATTATGCGAATTATGCCAAAACAAATTATCCTTAAAGATAATTATGCCAGCATAAACTGTATGCCAAAAAAAAATATGGCAAAGTATTATTATGCCAAAACAAATTATGCCAAAACAAATTATGCCAAAATAGTTATGCCAAAGTATATAAGGAAAAAGAACGTTATGCGAAAAGAAGGGATCCCATGTATCTGGTGTATTGTGTGTCTTTGAATCTGTGCTAAATAAATGTATTTTCTTTCTTTCTTTCTTTCTTTCTTCTTATCTATCGGACCTACTGATATTTCTATACTGCGTTTGATCGGACGTACAACCGGACAGTTATGGCTTGCGTCGAGATGTTATGACGCAAAACGGTAGGGCGCTGTAATTGATCCGCGATTGCTATGCACCCGGTGCTTTTTGTGGCGATATTATGACGATTCCGTGATATTGAAGTAGAAACAGGAATCTTCCTGAAACGGTGCTTTGGATTTTTGAAGTGAAAACTTCTTCAGGCGCGTTGGGCATTTTTTTAAATGGGAAAAAACCATTGAATTCGCGCCACTGTTACCGTAACCGACACCGCTTTGGAGGTGTTCGGCTGTCCTCGGGATGAACTCGGTTTTAATGTATATCCGATATGTCAGTGAGTGATGGTGATGGCAAAGAAGTTTGTGTTTTGTTTTCACTTCTGTCGGCACTCCCGGAGTGCCACTGTTTTATTTTTTTATTCTAGCTTATTGTATATAATTTTTATTTTCATAATTTCACTGCAACATTGTTTGGTGGTGGTTTACCTTTGTTTCAATTTTAATCGATATACAGGATTAAATTGAAAACTTGCACCAAATCGAAATAGAAGGTGCAATAACTGCTACTTAACCGGTCAAGCGGCGCGGTTCGCCGATCGGTGACGAAACAATAGAAAATCAATTGTGCTCACCAGCGGCGCTTGACAGATTATAATTATTATAAATTATTATTGTCATTTCCCAAGTAAAAATAATTTCTGGGAAAGTGGGAAGCTACTTTTATTTTTGGTTCCCATTTGCTGTTTACATTACGCACTACCGAAATTTTGTAATTTTGCCATTCAATATGTCTATAACCAGAAGGTTCCCAGGCATGGTCCAGTACAAAAAAATTATTAAAATTACGGGGAGAGTACAGGTGACTCTCGGCGTCGTTAAGTGTCTTTTTATTACACCCATTTTTAACACCCCGGTTACAAAAAAGAAAGGTTATTTTCCTACTAAACCTATTGGTCAGTGTATCGTATCGAGTCAATAAAAAGTCAACAATAACTGCTGTCTATTATAATTATGACCGCTGTTGCGTGAATAACGATCATCGATAAACGTCCACGGTTGAACGTAAAATGCATCCCTATAGCGATTAAATCAGTCTGTCAGGCATCTATAGGTGTACAAGTATCTTTTGGCGCGTGGCCAAATGTGGAACTAACGCCGCCATCTTGTTTTTAGAGTTCCGTACCTCAAAAGGAAAGACGGAGCCCATATAAGATCACTTCGTTGTCCGTCTGTCAAGACCCTTTTTCTCAGGAACGCGTGGAGTTATCAAGTTGAAATTAATATGAAATACTTAACGCTGAAAAATCAAACTTCTATGTCAACGCAATCAAAAGGTACGGGCGCTTACGTTACGTTTATTCCGCATATTTTGACACTCGCAAGGGAATCAAAACCTATAGGGTACTTCCCGTTGACCTAGAATCATATAATTTGGCAAGAAGCAATGTAATGTAGCACAAGTAAAGGAAAAAATCCGAAATCGTAAATTTGGAGTCACATTACAAAAAAAACCCGTGATAAACTATGTATTTACATACTAACTATCATCGCGAGCCCGTGCGTCTCCTTCTAGTTTTGACGGAACCTATTCAGCTCGTCCCACCATCCCTACGTGGTCTTCCGCGACCCCATTGTCTGTATTAAAATTAAAATCATGTGAATCTGATTTCTCAAGTTACAATTACAAAACTATGACATGTAATCACCATTTGCTCTCAGTTTATTTCGGTCTTCAATCTCAAAAAAAGCCGAACTAATCTAGTTTTCAAACATAATTTAATTTTGACGTTTAAAACTGTTTTTTTGAGCCAATATACAGAAATAAAAGAACGGGCAACCCTAAAAAAAGACACGAGCAAAGTCGCGTGCACAACCAATAGCCAATAAACGTCAACCAGTATAATGACGTCACGAATTTCGGAAATATTCTTCCGAATGCACCACTCGTAAAAGGTTTACGGCCAGTTCCGGGGGCACCTAGGTTTATTAACGTTTTATACATGTGTGTGTCGTAATGGGCTATTAAATTTAGTTGAGGACTGATAGGTAGTCGGTAATAAAAGCCTAATGATTTCATTGGGATATCGATGTGCGTCAGTTCACCTATTGAGTATAGTAATTTTATTCTAGGCATATGTACTAGGTACGTCTAAGGGCTAATTTTTCCATCGCCAGATAACTTTTATTCGAGGAATAAAATTGACGTTTGATAGTTTTTGCATGAAAGAACTGTCAAAATTTCTTAAATTATTCTTCGAATAAAATTATCAGATAGTTGAAAAATCAGCCCTAGCTGGTTTTTTAAACGACTTATTGTTGTTTCGACATTTTCACTGTTTCTTGTAAATTAACTATTCTGTCTAATGAGGTAGGTAATCATAAAATGGACAAAACAATGAAGATTTTTCTCAGTTCTATCCATAAATAAAAAAAATAAAGTGTCTGTTCGTAATATCAAAATAACAGCTTTTTCCTAAATGCATAATAAAAGTATGTACTTATTTATGTTAATTATAACAAAAACAAAAAACAAAAAGTTTATTTCAGTACCATGTACAACTTTTACAGTGATCTTACATAGGGACCTCCTTTTAAGTAAAGATATACCTGTGCTAGGAGGCCCCGCTCTTCAACATCATATCAATCAAAAAAAAAATTTTTTTTAAATTATTATCTGTATGTTTGTTCCATCTAATCACCGAAACGGCTGGACTGATTTTGACGGGACTTTCACTGGCAGACAACTGATGTTATGGAGTAATTTATACCTTGGCTACTTTTTGTCTCGGTAGCATGTTTCCTTGGGATAATCTCCACATCAACGCGGGTGAAGCCTCGGGCAGAAAAGAAAGAAAGAAAGATAAATGTGTTTATGACGTTGACTTTGAATTACCAATTTTCATTAGGTACCTAACTACAAAATTTTACCTACCTTCGCTCCTTCAGCAATATCAGTAACGCTGTATACAGGGTGAAAAATATAATCACCGTTATCCTCTTAAGAGGTGATTGTACTCATCATTATGAACAACTTTTACTATGGGACCAAACCTGAAATCGCAAAAAAAAAAAAACAGCTATTCTCTACATTTTAACGAGTTATGCGAACATAAATGTACGGAACAGCTGATTTTTTTTTCACGATTTCAGGTTTGTTTCCATGATGATGAGTGCAATGAGTTCTTAATAGGACAAAGTGATTAAAATTTCACCGTTTAAAATAAACCTATTCAATCAAAATCACGCCCATTGATAACTAATCAAATAAATTACAGGACACCTACGGTCAAATTCTCAACAACTATTCAGAGTATCTCGAAATTACCCGTCGCTATTAAAATTAACCCGGTATACAACAAACAATGTCTTATATTGTGCTTAATTAACTAATACTTAATGACCATATTCAAATGGACGTGAATCAAAGCGCCCGTATGCTTGTATGGGAAAATGGAGCGAGTCGTGAATAGACAATAATTGCGGAGGTCATTTGAGACGGACAAAAGATTGGTCCCCATCACCCTTTGACTGAAGCTCACGTGGCATGGAGTCGTGTTAGGTGCACACTAATATTATAAAGGCGAAAGTTTGTGTGTTTGTATGTTTGTTACTTCTTCACGCACAAATGGTTGAACGGATTTGGATGAAATTTGGCACACAGATATTTTATAACCAGGATTAACACCTAGGATATCCGATATTTCCACGGGATCGACACATAAATGCGGAAAGTTGGTGTTAAATTAAACGGTGTGATACAGACCATTAAAATCAACAACTTTTTCCATGAGACCAAAAATCGCGAAAAAATAATCAACAGCCCCATACAAATATTCAATACCTACTTGACCCAAATGTATGGAAAGTTCTGTTGCCTTTTTTTTCGCGCTAGGATTTGTCCCTCGCCTATTAGTAGCCTTACAAAGGAAATTTAAGTATAGAATTGTAACAATTATAGTTTTGCAAAAGAGTAAGTTTCGGTGGTTGTTGAAGAATTTCTTTGCCTCGTATTACTTTCACGAACGCTTACTCCACGTCCGCACGGTTTTTTTCGGAATTTTATCGGGCACTGGAGTTCCAACTCTCGGTATTGAACCGGGGGTTGAGAATTCAACAGACCGCATCTCAGCGCGTCAAAAAACACTGTTGGATTTTCAAGCCTCGGCACTACGCAGTGTGCACGCGAGAACAACTCGCCCGTGCGTACCTGGGCAGAGTTGGAATGGTTAGAGACAACTAAAGCAGACTTATTTTAATGATATTCTAACTATTGGTGCCTATTCTCTTGTTCACAAACTTAACTAAATTTAAGTGCAGTGTAGGTACTTATCCTTTTCTTTCTATTTCATTAAAAAAAGGACAGAAGATAAATTCTAGTTTAGTCCTGTCAATTTAATCAGCGCCTGACACTACTCCATACAAGTATTAGACGTGATTAAAAACTTGCCTACTAAAATTACGTGAATTTACGTCAGGCGCTGATTAATGACAGGACTAAACTAAAATTTATCTTCTGTCCTTTTCCTAATGAAATAGAAAGAAAAAAATGCACTGAACTTTAATTTGTGAACAACAGAATCGGCAGCATCGGTTTTGTATTTTAGTACAGAATTAAAAAAATTATGTGCGAACAGGAATTTAAAAAAAAACATTAAATAGTCCGACTCCATTCCTTTCGAAAATGTTCGTCGTCTGCCCAATGGAGTGGACAGTTTTTTCCTATTTTGCAATTGATAGCCGCCATCCGAAAATTAAAGGGTCCCTGCATATTTTAAACATTCCTATTATTATGCAAATTAACGTATTGACCCTGCTTGTACCCGAAGTGTTAAGAGCCATTGCTGTTCCATGCGAGAAAGAAACATCGCTTTATTTTGTATTGCGCTGTCTCTTTTCCGTGCAGAACAATGATAGTTTTTAATCTCGCAATTTAGTGTGACCCTAAATTCTCTGGACATTCACATTTAAACAATTTTATTTTTTTACTTAGTGTTATTCAAAATTCGCTTTTATGTTTTTGAAATAAAAAACATAAGTACAGCAAAAACATTTCGGTTTCCTCATTAATTATATTTTACTTGCCACGATAATGTGTCAGTAGAATTTGAATCTAATATAACTTGTGATAAGGCGTATTTTTATTTGATTTAGGATTTTAAGATATTTTATTGGCAGCTTCCGTTTTTGCTAAAAAGGCGTGAAAGGGATAGCAGATGATTGTTTAGAATTATTTGGATCACGTATTAGTTTTAATGAACCGGACGCATGAGGGCAGATTGTTAGTGACCAGTAATAAAAATGTATGAGAAAATACTTTAATTAAACGATATTATGTTTCAGGGGCCAAGTTTTAATGTCGCCGCGTGGTAAACATTGAGATAAAATATGTTTTAACTGGTCAAGCAGCGCGCGTCGCCCATTGGCGACGAAACAATAGAAAATCAATTATGTCTCATAGCTTGACAGATTAATTTCTGAAAATGTCAATGATATATTCTCATTATTGTTAAAAAATTCTTACTTAAATAAAACATACAATAAAACTAATTGGTCAAAATATGAATATATAATTGTTATAAATAAATGTTAAATATAGGTAGGTACCTAAATACATAAACGATGTATTTTTTATGAATTAACCTAATACCTTTAAAAATAAAAATAATTAAATAAACCTACCGTATCCACCATTACTTTGGTATTAACTAAATAATTTAAGTAGAAAAAAAACATGAATTTTTCAACGTTCATTCATATTCTTCAACTATTCACACCTGTCTAGGTACAACATAAAATATTTTATGCAATTCACAACCTTAACTTTCTCATGATAAAGTTTAAAATTATTTTAACTTAAGACTAGGGTGACCAGGTGTGTTCACGGTCGGTATGGCACAGTATAGTGGTGAGTCATTCGTGTCTTTAAAGTTCAGGGCACGTGGTCACTTAGTCGTTAACCTTTTGCGGTTGAAAAGTCACAGTTTTTGCAATAAAAAATGTCTTGATTCTAATAATAATTGCTTTTGCAATAAGAAAGTTTCCGGTGTTAAAGGAATTTAATTATTAATAGTTGGTATAAAAAATAACTATAACGGCCGCATACTAAACTCGTGGCTAAAAAACAGCCGCACGTGTCAATCGATCAGGTTAAGCTATGCTTGCCGCAGTCGGTTCGTAGATGGGTCCATTATACAGTACAGGGTGTTAGGCAGAGGGTTAGCCAAACAAGGGGGGCTCGTAGGTAGACCAATTTAGGAAATACTAACCCCCTTATTCATAAAACTTATCAAACCTATTTTAGTTAAAATGGAGTTTGTCTCTTTCTTACACACAGAAATGACAACGTGACAGATAAAGACAAACGCTGGCAAGGCGCTGGGTATCAGCTCACTGTAGTGACATTGGCAGTTATAATATTTATCATCTTTGGTGAACTTTACACTCAAAAGGGAATCCGGGGAATCGTTACTGTCCAGAGCAATATTTATCTATGCCGCCACATCCCCAGTCAATGGATACTTTGGTGGTTCTCTTTATGCCAGGATGGGTGGTAAACATGTCTAAATCTAAGTGGAACATGTCAAACTCCAGGAAGGATCATCGTTGGTTTGGAAGCGTACATGCGTACATCTGTGTATCGTGACGTCAGTACCTATAACTAATACCTCTGGTTCTGGTCTGGGTTGTTTCGGTCTAAGTGATGAAAAACACGGTTTTTGGGCTTGCCGCTCAACGTGTTAAATTTTTTTTTTAAGTTTTACAAAAAAATAAAACACAGTCCCTTACAGGATTAATAAATACAACACATTTCCATTACGTACCTACTCGTTACACTTCACTTACTACTTATAACTTTTTTTTTTACGCAAACCATTTAACGGTATGCTGACATTACTGGTCTGCAAACATCTGCCCCTGCGCACACGCTTGTACTAACACCTTGAGGGGTGGTCAGGGTAATTATAAATAGTAAAATAAAACTTAAAGATGCGGGTGCAAAATAAATTCTTGTGGCATACGAGTTTCTGATGGTGCAGTATATTGAGTAAGAAACGTTTACCTCATCTCATCTGCCTAGCCTTTTCCCAACTATGTTGGGATCGGCTTCCAGTCTAACCGGATGCTGCTGAATACCAGTAGTCTAGTAGGTATTTTACATAGAGCGACTGCCTATCTGACCACCACAACTCAGTTACTGGGTAATACGACACCCCTTGGTAAGACTGGTTGTCAGAATTTCGGGCTTCTGACTACCCATAACGACTGTCAAAGAGCCACGAATGACAGCAGGGAGCAACGGTTTAACGTGCTTTCCGAGGCACGGAGGGGGTACGTAAAGATGGTCACCCATCCACAGATCAACCGCGGCAAGCGTAGCTTAACCTGATCGATCGACCTGTGCGGTTGTTATTATTTAGGCACGGGCCTTTCTAAGAAACGCTTATCTTTTGAAGAAAAATATAATATTCAACTAATTAATAAATTGGAAGAGAAAAAAAGTTCGACTTCTGCTAATAGCGTATTCTCTATGACACAATGGCGTAGTTTGAATACAGAAAAGATCAAGTTACTACAACCTGTCAAATTTCTGTAATAGATTTTCAACTTTATCACTAAATTATAAGGTTGAAAGTTGATTGGAAAAAATTTACAGATTCGGGTAACTGATGTGCTGGCGTCTGTACCTATTTCAATTCCTTGGCGTTAACAAGACACGATATTGACGTGTCTTGCACGTGGTAAGAGTTTGCGGGGAGTAATACAAACTTGGGGCCCTAAAGAGTTTTAACCATTTATACAATTCTTAATTTAAATTGCACATTTGTCTGCAATGATGGAGATGTGCTAGTGATTGCGGCGACCGAACGTTAGGCGCTTTACGGGAAACAAAACCTTTTCAACGTGGCAGCAGTGGTAGCCCAGTGGTATCCGACACGACATACGAGTCGTAGGTCGTAGATTCGAACCCAGACAGGTGCTTTACTTTGTCTAAATTATTTCATCCCCACTGCTCTAAAAACGGTAAAGGAAAACATCGTGAGGAAACCAGCATGTTCTAAAACCAAAAATTCGAAGACTTGTGGTATAGTACCAACCCGCACTGGGCCCGCGTAGTGGCCACTTTCACTTTATCACTTCTGTTCGCTAATGTGTTTTTTTAACCGACTTCTAAAAAAGGAGGAGGTTCTCAATTCGAATGTTTGTATTTTCTATACTTCATTGCATATACCTAATTCAAAATGTGCCAATTCGACCACACAGATTGAGTGGACCTGTCCAGTCAGTGCACGCATTTGTCAGTAGTCGTGCAGCTCATCTCAAAACCAAAGGAGCTTGTGTATGCCGCATAAATTACTCAAACTGATTAACTTTTTAAGCGCCTGGCTAAATATCAATAATTGCCCTAGCGTGCGGCTACAAATCGATAAAATCAAGATAAAATAATACCTACAATAAATAAGGAGGAAAAAATATTGTATCGATAAAAAATAGTCAAAAAGTTTTTTTCTCTATTTACCTATTAATGGTTTTAGTTGTACCACGCAGTTAATAAGGCGAAAATAGAACGAAAAAAACATGCTTGTTCTCTGTCGCAGAAATACGACACGAGCGGTAGGGGCACGGAAATATATGTCGCATATGCGACACAAGCGGTTAAAAGGTTAAAACTAACGAAGAAAGAAAACAGAAAAAGCAATGACCTACATAATATTCATACATAAAATACCATTACAAAACAAGTCAAAAATACAACGAACTCAACAGATTCACGTAATCAGAACATCCCAGCACAAAACAGGGGTGCAGATTAACATCCGAAAAGAAATTTCAAATTAAATCCATTCTGGTAGATTGTGACAAATGCCGTCAGTCATGCGACCCCTCATTTGCATCAGAAAAACTTGAAGAACAACTATTTATCAATTGGCGAGAGGACTTCCGGCTGCCATGACAGCAGGCGCGACGTGTTTCCGCCCGCCATCTTTGAATGAACGCTCTATATCCGACTGCGGGAGGAATTTGTTCTAAGTTTATACTAGAAGTGTCATTCTAGTAAAGTTAAAAATGTTTATGAGTTAGGACTAGGGTTACCATCCGTCCGGATTTGTCCGGACATGTCCGGACTTCCAGACTTTTGTCCGGACTTTGTCCGGCTCTTTAATTTGTCCGGATGTTTTGGCTTAGATGGAATACGAGTAATAAAATTTATAAGTACTTAATACCAAATAAGTCTTTAATATTTATTAACTTCTCATTCATCTAAAAACAAAATATATTTCTTTATCAATCAACTTAACGAGATCAAGCAATAAATCTCGTATTGAAAATTTGCAAACAATCAACTAATTCAAACATAAAAAACTTTCTTTGAAATAAAAATAGTTTTACGTAAAATAATCAAACTTAACTCTAGTTTCTGATATAGGTATTAATTTTTCAGCGCACTTTTTACCACTAAGGGGGTACTTAAATGTTTGGATTTTGTAACTAAAATGTCCGGACTTTTATTGAAATGTCCGGCTTTTTGTCAGGACATTTCAAACTTCTAAATGGTAACCCTGGTTAGGACTGACATATTACAGCAGTAAGCAGCAGTAGTAGTATTTTGCAGTTTTTACTAGTACGGAGGTCAGTGTGAATTTACTCTCTAACAACCATATACGTTCGTCATTCGTCATGAGATCTTATGTTATTCTTATTTATTTTTATATTATTATTTATTATTCATAATTATTCATTCCTAAGGTTGTTATTGTGCTGCTAGAAATAAATGTTTTTGTTTTGTTTTTATTATTGTTAAAAAAATATTATATTATAGTGAATTGTATGTGTACTATTGGTTTATATCCTACATAAGTATTTGTGTACCTATTTTATTTATAATTCAATAGTTATTTTTTTATCATTTTTCCTCTCAACCAAAGAACCTGCCATCTAATCTCTTCACCACCCTTGGTTGACTGGTAGAGAATGCCTAAGGCGTTAAGTCGGCCTTTTTACTTTTTTGTGTGTGAAGTTTAAATAATTATACGTGGGACAAAACTTATTTTAATAATAAATTGGTGTTATTTTATTATTTTTGTGATGATTGAGTGAATTAATTAATGAAATGCACCAACCCCTGCGTGGTTTGACCAGACTGGATTAATCGAATGAAACCCAAGATTGGCACTAGCCCCTATAGCCTCATGTTTCATGGTGCTATAGAGGCCATTGCATATCAAGGAGTACACCGGGGGCTCTGTCATGGAAGGAAAGACGTGCCCTTAGGATAGGAAAGTATTTAAGAGCCCTACCGGATATGCATCCTAGAGTAAGCAATTAGGCATTGGACTAGTGGAGAGATGGGTGATATTCATCTATGGATAGGCCACTTTTACTATTTTCCATATTTTTGTGATAAAAGATAATATTATTAAGTTTTCACTGTTCCTATTTCTCAACATTTCAAGAAAAAAATGCCTCAAAAAATATTCATAGCAACGAGTACCTTACAAATGCACAATGTTTTTTTCTAACGGCGCGCGGTCTTTCGAGGATTTTCGATATCGAATCAGTTGTTCCGAAGATTATCCAAATCACCCAAAGATTAATACAAACTCACAAACATAGGAAAACATCGTGAGGAAACCAGCATGTCCTAGAACCAAAAATTCGAAGATATGTGACATTTACCAATCCGCACTGGGCCCGCGTTTTAAATTACAGCCCACTCCCTCTCGAAGAGAGGTGGCCTGCGTCCCAGCACTGGGAACATTAAGAGTAAACTAGTCGCGAGCTCGAACTCACTGGTGGTCATGGCCAAAATCACGCTGTCTAACTTGGCTTCGTGTCTGACGGAACTAGTATCAGTGATGAGCAGTTAGACGCTAATCTACACGCACAACATCTAGTTCTCACGCACAGAAACACCGTTCCGAACTGATAGGCGCATAAAAATATTTGAAAAGTGCTTTGGAAAATCGAGTTCTATGAAAAATCCACTACATAAATCAATCATAAATAAAGTTTTTTTGTACTCTTCGATAACTGAGCTTTGTTGGTACGGATTTAATTTTTAATATTTTTCAGTTCTTTTATTACTTATTTACACCCAAAGTTACGTTAAAAATAGCAAGAAAAACGAATCTTTGTTGGCTCAGAACTTTTTAATGGCTTTTTATTTTACAATTCTGCTTCCGTACAGACACAATTAATAATTAGACAAAACGATACAATGTTTAACTTTGGATGTACAATGTCAAACAGTGGAGTAATACTCTCCCGAAATTTGTATGGAAAAAATATCGAATAGTGGCACCTTAAAGGCTGATTATGTTATACAAACTAACCAGTTTTACCTCTTAAAATAAAGTATAGAGGAACTCATGACGCTTCCTGTCAAAACCCCGAAATACTCGTAGATCTTTCTTCCCGAGACTCAAAACCGCGTCTGATTCGGGAGTGATCTCCATTTAGATAATTTAGTGGTACATTCGCGATGAAATATTTTCCGCATTTCACCGTGATCCGTTGATTGTAGGTGATTCTATTAGCTTGATGTCAGCCATTTTGTTTCCGAGCTGTTTACTAAATGTTGGGGCTTTGCAATTTTTTATATGAACACAGGCTTCACTGACATGTGATTGTCGAGGCAATCCAGCTGCTGAACAATACGGACATAGTGCATAGCCTCAAGAAATGGAAACCATTTGTGTTAGTATAGTGAATAATATTATTTTTTCTATAAGCCCTCGCGAAGTTAATTTATTAGTAGGCGAGTCGACAACTCCAGAAATATGTGTTAGGCTATTGGCACAGATAATATAATACCTATTGGCACATTTTGAATTTTATGCAATACTAACAGCGCCCCGCGATTTCACCCGCATAAGTTTTGATTGGTCCCGTGCGAATATCGGGACAAAAACTACTAATACACACAAAAACTGTTACTATTCTATTCTATTCCTATGTCCTTTCCCGGGACTCAAACCATCTCTATACTAAAATTTATCTAAATCAGTTCAACGGTTTAAGCGTGAAGAGGTAACAGACAGACACACTTTCGCATTTAAAATATTAGGTACAGAAAAATGACGCCAGCGCACAGAAGTGATCAGAGTTAAATATATATAAAACATTTTATAAAACGTGTATTTTTTTCTTAACTTGATTGCATAAAAATTCAAAATGTGTCAATTGCCTTGAATAATCTACTGAATTAAGTGACTAAATAACTATTAATCCATTTGTTAATAAACGTATTATATCAGATGAATAGTTACACGCCGATTTCTCTGTTTCAGTCGTCAGTAATTTGAATTTCGAAAAAGAAGACAAAGCGTTAATCGTAATACAGACGTTATAGGTACAACGTCTATTAGTAAGGGGGTAAGTATACAGGTACAAATAAATATTGTCTATAAGCATTTATTTTTGACGAGTAAAAGTGGGTTTTTTTTAAACCAATTTACATAAATAAATATCATTTAATATCATTTAGCAATTGGTCAAAATATTATTTATAATCTTCTTTCAGTTTTTGAAATAACTAATTCAACTGCTTTATTTTATTGGCATAGGTGACTAATATTCCGCGTTTTGTGAAATACATAATACAAAACTTATCTCAGTTGGCACGCACTTTATCTCAAAACGTGTTATAACGAGTGACGTAGGGTGAAATGTATAGTCTACACGACACTGCGAAAGGGGACTATAATTTCGACAAACAGTGTATACCTTCGATAGCTCAGTTGGTAGAGCGGTGGACTGTAGCTGTAAACGATTGGAATCCATAGGTCGCTGGTTCAAATCCGGCTCGAAGGAATTTTTTGTTTTTTAATAAAATTTGGGAGACCGTTGTTTGCCAAGTGTAAAAAAGTGTCTATATTTTTCGTATAATTAGGTGGTTTTTGTTCTAATTGTTTTTAATAAGACTAAATATTTTATGAAATTTTGATAACAATCGTTAAGTAATGTAATAAATAAAATATTACATACAGCTACATCAAAAATTAAATTAACAAAAATCCTAATTAAATTACCTTCCAGACGTAAATAGAAACTTTTTCTCGTAACAATCTACAATCGAATTACTTAAATTTAATTTGGGTAGGTACGATACAAAGAATTTGAATCACCTTAACCCTGCAACCGCGACTCTTGGAACCGTGTTGAATCAATTAGAGGGTTGAATCCCATTTTATTTAGATGTCTTCGTACAAATAAAATTTAAAAAAATTCTGCCGTGGTTATTTCGTAGAGATGTACCTTGACGAGCTTACTCGATAAATATTTTAATAGTAATAATAATTTGGTATTGTAACAATCCATATCCATACTAATATTATAAAATCAAAAGTAACTCTGTCTGTCTGTATGTTACCTTTTCACGCCTAAACCGCTGAACCGATTTAGATGAAATTTGGTATAGTGATAGCTTGAGTCCCGGGAAAGGAGATAGGATACTTTTTATCCCGATATTCCCACAGGATCGAGACTTATGCGGGTGAAACCGCGGGGCGCAGCTAGTACATATATGAATTAGTATTTATAACACAAAACAAATTATTCAGCGGGGTAATTGCGTAACACACTACCAATAACAATGGCTTTCATTTTGACAGTTCAACAACATTCATTGCGTTATTTACGTTAAGGTAGACTATTTTTCGAACATATTTACGAAGCAATGGTTTTGCAATAACCTTCAAAATTATTCAAATTGTGATTGATTGTGTGTTACGCAATTAATCTGTCAAGCTCCGCTAATAACTGACTAAATAACTGACTAACTGACACAATTGATTTTCTATTGTTTCGTCGCCGATCGGTCATACACGTACAGTTCGCGTCAAATAACTTTGCCGCTCATAAGTAGAAATTTGACGTAGCTTGATGTGCTGGCTTATGTACTATTTTCGATTTTTCTCACTACATCTTCTTTTAAACCGGCACCCTGATTGCGTAACACACTATCAATCTGCATCATTTTGAAGGATATTGCTAATCCAAAATTAATGTTCTTACATACACATGAAAAAACATTAATCACACAAGTTATCAAGTTATGTACTGTAGAGACCTCTTCGTGAGAAGACCTTTTTATGATACACTGGCCGATATTATTTGAAGGCATATGCCATTCGAACGTTTAAGCATGTGTCATTGAGAGTCGTAGGTTTGACGTGTAATGAATAAGATGGAATAATTATATATTTATATGATGAAATACTCCTAAATAATATCCTATGAAAGTCTAATATGAGTTTCATTCCAGTAAAGTAGTTCCCCTACGTAGTGAACCCTACGTTGAGTCCACAGGACTCTCTACATAGTGGTGGAGGCGCCGGGTATTCGAACCGGGTATTCGGGTATTCTCTACAGTACCTACATACATAACTTGAGAACTTGTAAATGTTACACAAAATTTACTGAAAAAAAAAACACTTCAATACCTACCTCTAATAACATTTTTATCGATCTAAATGAATGCGAATCTCTCTAACTAAAAAATCTAATTCTATTAAAATCGCCCCAATTATACGCGAATGAAATTTTAACCCTTTCGAGGTTCAGTTGAACTTTTTAATTGCTGTTAAATCGAAAAGGGATCAAATGAAAACGGGCTGGCCCATTGATGACTGACACTAATCTATGTGGGTGGGTACAATTTCACGGTTAGCCATTGTATGCAGTACAAAAATGGTGCGCATTTCTTTTTTTTTATAGTTTTTTTCCATAAAAATGTAAATATGAATATAGTATTTTAATTTGGAACAAAGCAAAAGGAGTAAGTAAGTACATACGCCAGCACATTAAGCTATCCGAAACAGTGAAATTTTCCCAATCAACTTTGAATCTAATGGTTTGGTGATTATTATGATATGATTGAAAATCTATTAAAGAAATTTGGCAGAATGTAGAGCTTGATGTGCTGGCGTATGTACCTATGAAAGTATCTCATCGCACATAGATATAAGAAAAAAAGGGGATTAAAACATTTCATATGGAGCCTAGCATACCTATCTACTGTCCCGCCATTTTGATTTCTTTTCAAAATGATGGACACGCATGCAACCTATATAAATCGATAGCGGACATCAATGCAAACAGAAAACATAATAAGACCAAATCCCGTAAACTGACACGTCCATATTTTTTGAACTTGCTTACATCTGGTTCCACAGATGTTTGAAATAATCACGCAAGTTCAAAAAAAGTGGCCAAGTGCGAGTCGAACTCGCGCACAAAGGGTTCCGTACCATTATCTCAAAAAATAGCAAAAAAAATCACGTCTGTTGTATGGGAGCCCCCCTTAAATATTTTTTTTTTTTAAATTTAATTATTTATTTTTAAAGTGAATATACAACTAAATATTTTGTGAACATTTCAAGCGTTTACCTGATGCCGTTATTAATATCGAGCAAATAACGGCAAAAAAATCACATTTGTTGTATGGGAGCCCCCCTTAAATATTTATTTTATTCTGTTTTTAGTATTTGTTGTTATAGCGGCTACAGAAATACATTATCTGTGAAAATTTCAATTGTCTAGCTATCACGGTTCATGAGATACAGCCTGGTGACAGACAGACAGACGGACAGTGGAGTCTTAGTAATAGGGTCCCGTTTTTACCCTTTGGGTACGGAACCCTAAAAATATGACACGTGATCAACTTTGAACGTCGATATCTCGGAAACGTGACACTTTAAATGTAATTCTTATTTATTATGGAAGGGAAAAAACATTGCTTAGGTACATTCATATTTAAGAAAAAACTTTTTTACAAAAAAAAAACAACCGACTTCAAAAAAACACTACAAAGTGATAAATAACTTTAGTATTTGACATCGTTGTCGTTGGTTTCGCATTTTAGTTTTTTGACACCGACTACCGAAATTAAAGTTATGTATCACTTTGTAGTGTTTTTTTTTGAAGTCGGTTATTTTTTTTGTAAAAAAGTTTTTATTTTTCACTTTTTAGTTGTACCTACCCCACACAAATTCAATTAACACTAGTGCATTGAAGAATTGAAGACACCGACTAGAAGAATCATCAAAATTCGCATAGAAATGCCGGAGATGCAGTAAATTAATGCATATAACTTCGTACATAAGAATAATTTACGTAATTTATTATATACTAAAACCTTCCTGAAAGTATGTAGATCACATTAATGAAAGAATGATCAAAATCAGTTCATTAGTTTTTGAGAAAATCGCGGACATACATACATACATGAATACAGAACCTCCTTTTTTGAAGTCGGTTAAAAATCGAACTCAAATGACTATACCTACTTACTTTTCATCTTTTTGCAAAAATAGACAAAAATAAAACCTTACCATTTAAAAAAAAAAAGTTTGCGAATCACCCCTATTATGTTAACCCTTCCAAGTCGCACTGATTCACCATAAACCGTCACCGACTGATGGATCAAGATATTAATACCGAGCGTGGCGAATGTGACCTGACGTTAACCCTTTCTATGCATTTATAATTAGAACTGCGCTACGGGTCTTCTAATGACTGTTAACCCTAATTTTCTTTTCATAATCTGTGATTGATCATATAGGAGTGTTTTTAAGAAAGGCGTTTGTGATTTTTAAATGACTTCAAAAAAAGGAGGCGGTTATTAATTCGGATGAATATTTCTTTTTTTAACCGACTTCAAAAAAGGAAACTCCGTCATATATAGACGGATTTGCAAAATTATTTTTTTTGTTCGAAAGAGATTTATTCCGAAATGGTCGCATTTAAATTTCGTAAAGATCTGATTATGAGTTTCGGAGACAGACAACGGAACTCTTCAATAAATGCCAGCAAATCAACCGCGATTGCTGCTACCGCATACGTATGCATTGTTTACGCAATCACACAACATAACATCACGCCTGTACCCTCTAAAGGGGTACGCAGATGTGTTCAGTATACCACGGTACACCCACATTTCTTTCAAAGTTGTTATTGGGGTATTAGAGGTACCCCAGAAACAACTTTTACCCTTATAATTATAATATGATAGTTCATAGAACATACAGAGAAAAACATAAAGTTCAAGCCTATTCTTTTATCTTTGGTTATAAGTAATCATTACGTCATTTTTTTTATATTTATTAAACTTTGTGGGTAATTATTTTCTGCTCTAAAAATTGTATTATGAAACTAAAACTTTACCAGAGTAACCCAAGCTGTATTTTCATTAAATGGCCCTTACTTATTAAGGGCTCACCGAATTAATATGCAGATTAGCTGAATTAGAGTGAATTTGATCGATGAGACGACTAACAAGAAGAAGGGTACAATGTGCCCGCATAATTATACAGATCGGACTAACTTACCTAGTGACGTCCGATCCTTAATTATGTGAAGTAATCTCATCCTCATTGTATAGGTACTATGTAGTCGCACCATTTCGTGCGCACACGTCACAATATTTAAAGATGAAATTCAAATTTTTTCATCCTAAAGAAAAACAAATGTTGTCTGTGGTCCAGTCGTTGGCGCGGTCTCCTGACATCTGTCAATCATTCTTTCAAAGCATAAGAACGGGACTTCACGATGACCTACATGGGCATCGTATAGTCCCGGCATACAGCACAACACAACTTCTAGAAGGGGTTTAATAAGGCAATCCAATACACCTAAAGTATAGGATGATTATCTGGGAAGGGTTGGGATACAATGAGGATGAGATTACTTCACATAATTAAGGATCGGACGTCACTAGGTAAGTTAGTCCGATCTGTATAATTATGCTACGTAATCTCATCCTCATTGTATAGGTACTATGTAGATGTTCAAAGAATAAAGTTGTGTTGGTCATCATAGGTACCTACATAAAATGAGCATTGTTCAATAATTGAACATTGTAACATAACATGCATACTAATTGTAATGCATTTCTATTAAGAATCAGTGTAGGTACCATTAAGGTAAATAGTTACCTAACTTAATTTATAATTCTCTAATTACTATAAGATTCTGGAAATATAATCAGTTTTGAATCAACTAGTTTAATTAATAATCCCATATGGCACACATCAATTTCTTGTAATCAGACAATTAACATTGACATGTAATAAGTTCTATGTACAACCACTCTATAGAGCACACAGCTGGTGCAAAAACATTAGAATCACTAATAAAAAGGTCTCTTATAAAACCGAGTAAGGGTTGAGAAATTTGTGGTCCAACCAGCATAATGACACCTTCTTCAGAGCCCTTTGAAGTAGAGGCATGTCTGTATATGTGAATTTAGAAATAATAATATCTATTCCACTCTTACTTGAAATTTGTTTTATCCATCTATTATTGGTTGCAGTAGAGGTTGCATCATAAGGCTTTCTTATAGTTATAATTAATGATTTACAATTTTGTCTTTTACTCTTACCTAGTAAAATCTAGATAGGACAATTTAAGGGTTGTGGCAGTACAGAAAGATAAATTATCTTTAAAAAATGGTAGAATCAAGTTGAGTTCGGATCTACCAGGTTTTAATTATATCTGGATTTTTATGTTAATTTTGTCCTCATTATAAGAAGTGTACTAATGAGTGACCAGGTTTGAATTTTGTGTGCAGTTACAAGAGCTATTATCGTTACTAATTGTTTGGTTAGAAATTCTAAACCAAGGGTTTGATTGGGAAATAAATTAATCTGTCGAACTCCGCTAATGAGATACAATTGATTTTCTATTGTTTCGTCGCCAATAGGCGACGCGCGGTGCTTGGCCGGTTAAATAATGCAAAACGATACTAGGGTCCCACTAACTTCCTATTTGGGATTCTTTGGTCTTAATATAAATATATCCCTGAGGAACCTTGTCGCTCTGTCATTGTTGTGTCAATGTGGCGGTCAAAAACTACAGAATTTGCTGATTATTATATAGCTCACTCAATACCATTAGGATATCATACATCATTAAACTTAGTGGTAAAAATTATATGACCATCATTACTGAGCCTAGGGGTCAATGTCTTGTGTCTAACAGAAGAGAGTCTACTGATCTAGAGCAAAGCTAACACTATATTAATTGAGGGATCAGTCTTTCTCCTATCAGGAAAGCGTCCCTGATAATATGGCAGCAAACAGTGACTCCTGTGCATTGGGTGTTGAGATCCCATTTGACAGTGAATAGATCTACAGAACATACTTGGATCAGGGAGCCATGATATGTTGATATTTAGTATTAGACCTGATTGTAAACAGGTTAATCGGGGGCTGGCCCAGTACAGCACACACCCCCCCCCCCCTGCTTACATAGGTATATCTTTACTTAAAAGTATGTCCTTATGTATGGTTTCAAAGTTGTACAAGTTGCTGCAAATTTTTTTTTTTTTTGCAACATTTGACTTGTAGGCTATATCACATCACTTCCATTTAATTTCTATGTTAGGAAGCCTAGATTCAATTTCCCATACTGTTTTCTTTGGAACTAATATAAAATGCATAAACCCGTATTTGTCATTCCTTGTACCGTTGCCAAAATTGTTAAGCCAAGCTATTCAGATGAGTAAAATGAGTACCACCCATCTTACTGACACAGGATATGGCCGTTGTGATATCTTTTCTAAGTCCTTACAGTAACTGAGTTTGCTTGCAAATGTTTTGAGCCCCATAAATGCTGCTAATAGTTCAAGGTAAGGTAAGGAACTTTTCAACATTAACTGTCCAGTGCCTGTGGATGTTGATATCATTACATACCAGACCCCAGTCAGTTTGGGACAATATTTCGAGAACAAAATCTAATTGTTTAATTCTATTGTGGTTTGTTGGAATGTAAGGTAACCAACAATCTCTGCAAATAAATGATTTTTAATTTGTTTCTAGCCCTGTTGTATTTGTAAATAAGTGATTTTTAACCTACTTTGGTATAAAGTTAACCATATTCATATACAGATGCAGCTACTAGAATACCTAGTAATTAGACACACTCGATTATTTATATCTCATTTCAGACTTAATATTCTTTATGGACTACAGGGTGAAGTCTATATTTTCCTGAGGAAGTGAAATGGCAAACTGGACTGAACCCAACTAATATCCTAGACATTGGCAGCACTGTCTGGGCACTCTTTTCAGTTTTAATAATAAATCCTAGATATTTAACACAGTTTGAGTATCAGACATATTTTCTAAACACTGCATATGGATCGGCAGGGCACAGAATATAATTGTCAAGATGTATGACAAAAAACAACCCTAGTGACCTCCGGTGACAGACAACTGGCTTTATGATGTTTGTGAATACATATGGAGCGGTGCTAAGTCCAAATACGAGGCATGTAAACTGTTATAACTTATAACATATCTTGAAATAGAAACTGGGGATATCTCCTGAAATATTTTCATATGGATAATTGATATGAATTTTTTAAATCAATGTAATATTGTAGGCAAAAAACTTATATACCTAGTAACATACTACATATTAAGTTTTTATTTAATATGTATCTCCAAACACCATGCGATTTTGGTACAATTATACCAGATAAAATTACTTATTTGACAGGAGCACATGTTTCTATAGCACCTAATATAAGAGATTATTCCATGGGGATAGATTGCTTTCTTTCTGAATGAAGTTGTTATTCAGAAGTTTGAATTGGAAACTCAGTAAAAGGTAGTTTATAACCCTTGATCCACTCATATATGGTTGGATTAGTAGTAATATCATACTTCAGAGAAATATTGCAATCTACCAGTCTGTACCTGAGCTAGTGATGATGCTGGTTCTGGCAACGGTTGTTGGCATTGGATTTATCTTGAAGCTTATAGATAGCTATTCTGAATTGGTGTGTAGAATAGGTATTTTGATATTGGTGTTTACTCACATCAATTCTTGAATTTCCTCATGGCTAGGTAGGATTAAGGATCTCAGATTATTGCAATTTTCATGATAAATTAATGTCACACTCAGTCTAGCTCAGTAACTTAATGTTTCGATTTGATCTGCACTATACAAACGCTTGGGAGGCTATTAGACTGTTATGAACTGTTCCCAATGAATGTAATAGTAGCGGCCACTGTAGTTCGCTGCACCTTGATTGTGTGGTCCCATTTGATTCCACTTCCATTTACTGCTGCCACCCTTCCTTTTTAAATTCTGGTGGGTTCAATAGGCTACAAATTATGAATGTTTCATACTTCTTTTAAATGTTTAGCTTCATCTCCACATTTAGTCCATTATCATAATTGACCACCGTGTGGCCAGACTGCCATGCAGTTCTACAGGTAAAGTAGCTAACTGTACCCCAGCATCTCACAAGTAGATTTTCAATACTTGAACTTAGGACTTCACGTTGGGTATGTATATCGTTCCACTCTCAGCCTCCTTTCGGCTGTATTTTAGTAGAATTGAAGTACTAACATAGCTTATATAAGTTAAATTGTATATTAACACCCTCACTGAGAGGAGGCCTGTGTCCCAGCAGTGGGAACATTATAGGCTGATTATGTGTTATGTATGTATATTAACATCTAGAATATAAAGTATTTTGGAATTAGATTATAATTAACGGCATTGAGTATGGATATTCCCAATCCGGCTGCGTTGGCTTCGGTCACATAACACAAAGTCCAACTGTAGTCTTCCATGGAAGAGGGCTCCGTACTCATCTACGAAGACTAATTAGAGTTAGGTCCCAGACTGCTTAGATCTAAATCCATGGCTAACCTCACGTGATAGCTCTAGGAATGCAGGAGGGATGTGTTTTTAACACTGGACGTATAGACTGGTTTATATCTGATTTTATTTGATTTAACCTGAAATAAATGGATTATTATTATAGAACATTGACTAACCTCTCGTGAGTCTGTGTGGAGTTGATGGCACAGTTGAATGTTCTCATGGTTCACCTCGCGTGAGAACACTTAGAGACGGCCAAAGATCCTCAGAACACTGAACGTATATACCATGTAGTGTCGTTCTTATGTAAGTATACAGCACAGTTACGTTCTCATGGTTGACCTCACAGTGAAAACTAGAGACTGCTGTGTGTATTACGGCATCCCTTGTCAGCCAAAGATCCTCCGAACACTGAACGTATATACCATCGGCTAGCCTCGCGTGATAGCTCATGTGGTATCGTTCTTGTGTAAGTATACGGCACAGTTACGTTCTCATGGTTGACCTCACAGTGAAAACTAGAGACTGCTGTGCGTATATTACGGCATGATTTCAATTGCCGACAACTGAGTTTCGATGACGGCTCCGCTTTGCTTTTTCAAGCGATTTTTCCAGTTCTCGCAGGCGTACGGTCAGCTCCTACATTCCATCGTCTCGTTTTCTTCTGTTTTCCCATCTTGTTAAAACTTTTCTGAACTTTTATATACGAAAACGTGATCAGTGCGCGGCACAAAAAAGTACAATGATTGACAGATGTCAGGAGACCGCGCCAACGACTGGACCACAGACAACATTTGTTTTTCTTTAGGATGAAAAAATTTGAATTTCATCTTTAAATATTGTGACGTGTGCGCACGAAATGGTGCGACTACATAGTACCTATACAATGAGGATGAGATTACGTAGCATAATCTAAAATTTGCCTAAAGAGTATTGGGTGACCACTTAAATACTTGTGTGAAAATTTCAAATTATTATGGTCAGAGCATGCACTGACAGACAAGGCACAATCTAAACCGCTGGACTAATACAAAACAAATAATATACAAGGTGAAATTAAATTCATTGGCATCCTTTTAAGGGGTCATTGTACTCATCGTTATGAACAACTATTACTGTGGGACTAAACTTAAAAATCAGCTGTTCCTTGCATTTACATTCACATAACTCGTCAAAATGTAGGGAAGAGCTGATTTTTTTTCGCGATTTCAGGTTTGTTCCCATAGTAAAAGTTGTTCATAATGATGAGTACAATGACCCCTTAAAAGGATGCCCATGAATTCAATTTCACCCTGAAGAGGTTATGTAATAGGCTTAATGATTTTCATAGTTCTTATAGGTAATAATATGGCCATCTTTACCTCCAAATATATCGGGAACGTGACACTTTAGGGTACCATATAATATCGCTTGACATTTTTATTTGTTTATATGTACCCTACCCATTATAAAGGGTTATTGGAAAAACACCAACAACCTCTTAAGAGGTCATTGTACTCATCATTGTGAACAACTTTTACTAAGGAACCAAACCTGAAATCGCGAAAAAAATCAGCTGTTCTGTACATTTCGACAAGTTATTCGAACATAAATGTAGGGAATAGCTGATTTTTTTTTCGCGATTTCAGGTTTGGTTCCATAGTAAAAGTTGTTCATAATGGTGAGTACAATGACCTCTTAAGAGGTTGTTGGTGTTTTTTTCCAATAACGCTTTATACTATTATTCGTGGGCGGAAGCATTGAAAAAAATCAAAATGGCGGCGGGTCTGATATGCCAGAAAGGTTGGAACCCTTTTCAAATATTTATTTCTGTTGAGTTTTATGTCAAAGTTACAAGCTTTAGTACCTTTGAATCGCTCTCCTGTAAAGTTGTGTTTTTGCACTTGTATAGGTACGTAGGACCCGTCGAATAACATTTTGACTGACCTGAGAATCGAACCCAGGAGCCTACGATCAGAAGTCGCGGTCGCAACGAGACCAATGGGGCCAATAATTATAATAAAACACTCACCTACACAGAAATTCACAAGCCTCGCAAAGTATGTATAAAGAAAATCATACAAATGTCGAACATTTTATACCCAAAAACTAAAGTACTATTTTCTTATGGGAAATAACATCTTGAGCATTTTTTACTATTACAGCAAAAGTTTACAACTAGGTAACCCCCGGCTGCTATTTGAGATTAAAATGCCAAAAATCATATTTTTATAACAAGTGTTTTGAACATAACATTAAAAAAAAATTAATTGAGTTTATCATTCTAACATGTTTAAACTATAAAATTGTTACATAATTTTTGATATTTAAAATCTCAAATAGCAGCCGAGGGGTTAATTTTAGACTTTCACTTGTAGTACCTAGTAAAAAAAATGCTCAATAATAAGAATCCCCTAAGAAAATAGTTTTTTTTTTTTCTGGCCGGCACGTTAATTTTTCTGTACGGAATGAATCCTATAGGGTCTTCCCACATTTATCGACGCGGAATCGGCTTATGCCTGTCTAAAAAGCCTTTATGTCTACGTAATAAGGGTGTTACTAATACCATTCGCATCGGTTCGGCTCGGACGACGCGGCGCGATGCCGATCGACGGCGAAACGAGCCGTTTGCCTATTAGCTCGGCGATAAGTCGAGTAGTTTGGTAATACGCACTCGGCTTAAGCGGATTCCGCGTCGATAAATGTGGGTACACCCTTACGCGACTGAACAGGTATCTAAAAGTCAGAGACAAACTGAGATTCATATTAAGACACACTGAGACTTAGAACGGTTCTGCACTACATCCGATCCGAATCCGAGAAATCAATGCCGATCCGAAGTGACCACAGTCCTATCTGACGCCATGACGAGCCAAGCGAAGCGCAAGGGCACTACTTTTACCTTTTCTCGAAGCACTTCGTCGTATTTTTGAACCTTCATAACTTGGGTTTGGATTATACCAGAGAAACAAAATTTTCGGGATATGATGTCAGTGGTTGACTTATTAAACCTAGAAAGTTTCAATTACATAGCTTTTATAATTTAGATTTTATTGATATCTAAAAAATACCCCGATTTCGTCACTGACTCACTGATGATCATGAATATTCTTAAGGTTCTTCCTGAAGTCCTAGAAAGCTGAAATTTGGTATGTAAGCTAATAATAGTACACAAACAAAAAAAAAATCTTAAAACTTGCAACTTTTACCCCCCAACCCCTTAAACTAGGGGGTGAAAGTTTGTGTGAGACTTCCGTAAATTTTGATGCTAGAGGTCTGAAAATTTATATAGGGGGTCCTTGTTATAAATAATAAGATATGTATTTCAGGATTTTTAGTAAATCATCCCCTACCCTTTAAATTAAGGAATGATTTGTTTCAGTTTTCCCAAGATGTGATTCTACACTCGTATAAATATCATAAATAATAATAATAATAGCAACTTACAAAAAGAAATGAAATCCCACAAAAACATTTAATGTTAAATGTTGCCAAGACGGGACCATGTAGCTCGCACTGTCAAAAAATAATCAGATCTCATGTAGAGCCAAGCTTCTAACTCTACACGCCATAACTCGACAAGGCCTAACTTCGCAAACTTTACACCTTAGTCAAAATATATGGCTTGGCCATTTCGCTACATTCACATGAGCGTAACGTGAAAAACTCTAATAAGGGGTATTAAAACACTCATGTGATACTATTATCACACTCGTGTTTTAATACCCCTTATTATAAAACAGTTGCATAAATAACTATTAGAAGTATATAATGTCATAAAAATTAAGTAATGTCCAATACTGTCAACACATAACTAACAATACAAATAAAATAATTTTAATAAAAAAAATCGGACCCAAGTATTCACCATAATTATATTATGTATGATTATAAACGTCTCGGGACCATGGGGTCCCGGTCCTTTGGAAGGCATTCGAGGGACCGAAGCCAACTCGCAAAGGCCCCTTAAGAAACTTTAATGAAATGTGGCACCAACCGATGATTATCCCTGTATGCACTATGCATGTGCACCCAAGGGTAACCCCCGGTTCGTGTAGGACTATTGCAGGATATGGAAAAATAAAAAGTTGGACTATGGGTTTAGGTGGCTAAAGTGGACGGGTTACCAAGTACTATGGAAGAACTATGGAGCAGTGGTGGCCCAGTGGTATCAGCCGCGACTTACGATTTGAAGGTCGTAGGTTCGAACCCCGACAGGCGCTTTACTTTGTGTAAATTATTTCATCACCACTGCTCTCAAAACGGTGAAGGAAAACATCGTGAGGAAACCGGCATGTCCTAGAACCAAAAATTCGAAGACATGTGACATCCACCAACCCGCACTGGGCCCGCGTGGTGGATTACGGCCCACTCCCTCTCACAGAGAGGAGGCCTGTGTCCCAGCAGTGGGAACGTTATAGGCTGATTATGTATGTATGTATGTATGGAAGAACTATGACCCCTGCCTGATCAATGTTTTATATATATAAACTGATAAAATGGCAGGGGGTGACTTGCACACTATACTATATTATGTATATTATTATACATACAAATTTCTATCTGACAGGTATTCATTAATTGTGTAGTATGTCTTATTTATCTAATTTGCGTTACTTGTTTTCTGTCTTGAAGGTATGATTGTATTAGATTAAATAGGTTTCCTCTTATCCCATATGCATCAAGTTTATTTAGCAATATATTATGTTGGACATAATCGAACGCCTGTGTCATGTCGCAGAAAATGGCACAGACTGGAGTATTTTTATCCATGTTTGTCATAACAGTATGCAAGAAATCGTATATGGCCAAGTTAATTGTTTTTTTCTCCCTAAATCCTTTCTGTTCATCACAGAGTATATGATTTGTTTCAAAATAGTTATTAAGTTCCCTGTAAATATATTTTTAGATAATTTTTGAAATTATTGGTATTAATGATATTGGCCTGTAAAATTCTATTAGCTTATCCTGTTTTTTAAATAGAGGTTTCACAATAGATTTTTTTAGCGCATTCGGAAATATCCCTTCACTGATGCTTAAATTAATAATGTAGCTTATGGGGCCACAGACTTCATATGCTACAGTCTTAATTATTTTTGTACATATGCCATCGTATCCCACACTGTTTGTATTTTTTAAGGCCGCGATAATGTTTAGTATATCAGTTGCTAGACTTGGAGCCATGAACATTGAGTCTTTTCTGGCTAATATATGTTTGGTGTCTGTGGTTCCCGAGCTAGTCATAGGTTTAATTTTATCTATAAAGTAATCGTTAAATATATTTGCAATAATTTTGGGATCAGTTACAGTTTCGTTATTATATCGAATTTTGTCTATAGTGTTTTTTGGTATGTTTAGTTTTGTTTGGTTTATTATTTCCCAAGTAGTCTTAGATCTATTATTTGATGTTTTAATTTTATGTATATTTTGTGCGCGTTGAGTTAAATAAATAATTTTTTTGAGCATTTTTGAATAACTCTTAAATTTATTTTTATTAATTTCGGAATGTTTTTGTCTATATTGCCATAATAATTGGCGCTTCTTTGCATGAGAGACCCAACTAGGCTGTCTTTTTAACCGACTTCAAAAAAAGGAGGAGGTTATCAATTCGACTGTATTTTTTTTTTTATTTTTTTTTTTTTATGTTTGTTACCTCATAACTTGCGACTGGGTGATTTTCATGATTCTTTTTTTATTTGAAAGCTGGTGCTTCCCGTGTGGTCCCATTGTCTCCATTTCAATATTTGATGATGGGATCTTAGAGAAATCGAGGGCAACCCTCAAATTTTATAGGCTCACTTATTGTTTTTCGCATGTTTTATGAAGTATCTTGTGTATTTGCGTATGGTTGTCACCATCTCAGGTAGCTGGGCTGATGATGGAAGGTACAACTCCTTAACAGTAAGAAGTTACTCGAACAGGAAAGGACTGTTTTAGTAAATTGTTTTGATGTTTGATAGGGCATTTGCCACATTTGGTCTCATGATCATCAAGTCATGACCTGATGCTGCAGTCAGGATACCTAACAGCAGCTAACAACAGTTAGTACCTAACTCCTCGACAACTAACAGCAGATATATCGTATTTAGGCTCATTGAAAAGGGCTCGATGTGTGGATAAACGTACTGTTAATGAGGAACACCGAAGTACATAAAGACCTGATGCTGAAGCCAGGAGCATCAGAAAAAATACCAACCTTGAAATTACAGCACCGTAGTCGTGTTTGGGCTCATTTTAAACAGGACTAAATTTTAAGTTCAATGTAATGTTGACATAAGTCTGGCCTGATGCTGCAGCCAGGATTATCAGCATCTAGTCTAAAAGCATCAGGTCAAGATTTGGTGATGGGATCCTGGAGAAATCGAAGGAACTCTTCAAATATTATAGGCACACCTATAGCGATTTGGGTATTTTTTGTAGTAACTCGTGCATTTGCTCTCGGAAAGCACTATTTGGTGAAGTGGAACTGATGATGAAGACCACAGATGGCCATCGGAAGTACTCAATAATATCTAAGTATTTCACGGGTTGCGATTCGATTACTTTAATATAGTTGCTAAGCAATTTATGCTCGTCACAATGTGAATGGTGATATGGAGCTGATGGTGGACCTGGAGAACTCCTCAACAATTAACTTCCCTGCATCGGGAAAAGCAATATTTTGTTTGTAAAAGGCGATAATCACTAGGCTATTGCTAGGCTAGGTATATTAGATAAATTATAAGCAGACCCACTAAAAAGCGTGAAATAAAAACTTTTTAAGAAAAAAAAAACCGACTTCCAAAAAAACACTACAAAGTGAAAAATAACTTTATTTCGGAAGTCGGTGGCAAAAAACTAAAATACAGATCCAAAGACACCGACTTTCGAAATAAAGTTATTTTTCACTTTGTAGTGTTTTTTTGGAAGTCGGTTTTTTTTTTCTTAAAAAGTTTTCACTTTCACAGAAATAAGGATTTCAGGGAAGCACTGTGTATATAAGAAAGAAAACATTTCTATGAAGGCATTGTAAGCAATGTTTGGGTCCTTGGCTTCATATACATCAGCAAACGATAGGCAATTAAGGTAGGATTTAAATTTGTCTATGTTCTCTTTACTATAGTCCCGTCTAGTGGTCCGCCAATGATTTCTAGTGATTGCAGTGCTAACCGGGCAATTGAGTAGTTGCGCCGTATGGTCAGACAGAGCCAGTTCCAAAACTATAGCTTTACGACTCCTATCAAAATTATGCGCAAAATTGTCGATGCATGTCTTGCTCTTTAAACGAGTAGGTTGACGTATAGATAATTTTAAATTAAAACTTAATAACAAATCAAATTCTGTTTGGTTTTCTTCAATATATCTATATTAAAATCACCCGCCAGTACAACATTTTTAAAAGATTTTTTTATCAGAACACGTAATAATATCTCTAATCTACTCATAAATTCATTAAAGTTACCTGGATTTGGTACTCTATATATACATACAATTACAATTCTATAATTTACAAGTTCTATGGCGCAACATTCAAAGATACCCGTTATAGATAAATTAGCGATTTTCGGTAATTCCCTCCACTGATGACCATTTCTTATGAGTATACAAGCACCACCTCTTTTATTTTCCTTGCGACTAAAGCATGCAGCTAAACAATAGTTAGGTATATTGAGATGGACTTCATAGCCTTCCATCATGAAATGCTTCGTAATACATAATAGGTCCACTTGCATACTTTTTTCTAATAACTCACATAGACACACAGTGAGCATGTCAGATTTTGCTAGGAGTCCTGCAATATTTTTGTGCATAATGTATACATTTTTATTCACGAAAAAAAGTATTCGTCGGTGTTTTAATTTCAGCTGTTTAATTATTATCGGCTGATTTATTGACTACTACGTGTTTGTCAGAATCTAAGTTTACCTGGACATATTTGTTTTCAAAGGACTTTTTACCTTTATTTTGAATAATTTGTTCATATTGAATGCGTTGGAAATGATAATTTAAACATAGTATTTCTTTTAATAGTGATCTTGCAAGGTTTACTACATAATTTCGTCCACTTGGTAATAATCTAGTGTAGTTCATATCATTAAACAGTACATTTTTATATTTATTACAAATAAACCTAAGTAAATCGTTAAGTTTCGATTCCTGTAAAAACATGTTTTTGGGTACTTCCGAGATGATTACATTTGTATTCGCAGTTGATGCTAGCCAACGGTGTAGATTTATATCGATATCATATGGATTTTTATCGCTGCATCCGCCTAATACAATAACGTAATCGTTTTTTGTTAGGTGACTGATTTTGTTTTTTGAGAATCGCAGAACCTCACTCAATGCTGCACCTGGTTTCAGATAGGAAACTACAGCATACTCTGGCCCTAGGAGATCCTGCAGTATGTCGCGCAAGCCACGTCCCTGACCATCTCCCAGTATAACCACTCTGTGGCAGCTGCTCCGGTGTTCAACCGTTGCACCTTCTGATGACCGGCGCTGAATCCCCTCTTTTCCAGTTTCTTTTTCACTGCAACGGCGTGTGGTTTCCGCTTGGATCTGAGCATCACTCTCCGATTGATTCTGCTGTGTTATGTGTTTGCTGGGTTGATCCGATGTACTTTTTGGCTGAGTACTTCTGGCTAGACGTAGAGGTGAATGGCGGGAAGTGTTTATTCTCATATTCAAAACTCTTCTGGAGATGGGTGTCAAGTTGCTTCTTTTGACTTGTGGAGTAGAGTTGGTGATTTCTTTCAGCAATTCTATTTGTCTTTCCTGATCTTGTATCTGTTGTTTTAGTTTGGTATTCTCATAACTAAGATTATCTATTTCTTTGTCAGCAATTTTTAGTCTTTCCTTAATTTCCTTCATTTCCTGTCTGAAATCCACCACAAATGATTGATTGCTCATTTGTGTAGCACTCTGTATGCTCATTTTAGTAGAATCTAGCATAATGGAGTTTAATATGTCTTGACTTGAATGAGATAAGTTAGTTTGTGATTGTGACCTGAATAGTTTTTTTCTATAAGTAATATTTTCCATGGTATTTTAAATTTGAAATGCTCGCATGTATTGGGCCAGTACAGCAATTTCGATTTATCTCGAAGAAGGTTGTCAAAATAATGCTCTTTCCAAGCATGCTTGAGAAAAATATTTTTCTTAACGATTTGTTCGTGATGAGAAGTTTAAATTTTTAGCCGTCTTATCACTTTCACTGCTTATGTTCTCACTTGAAATGTTCTTTTCTCACTTTTTCACTGATTTGGCTAGGTATTACACCATTTATGAACGTTTTTATAATGTTACTATGTAAACACTGTCACTTCCACGGTTCTAGTCTTATTATATTGTTTTGTTTATTTGTTTTGTGTCCTTTTTTGGTGCTTGATAAAATGATAACACTAGATGTATCTCGTATATTCAAGTCACTTTAGTTTTAATTCATCGTGATATTACTGCTTTTGGAATATTAAGAAATAAAAAATACGGAGCGATATGTTCTCGTGACGGCAGCGCTATCTTCAACTTGACAACAAAGAAGGTTCTTTAATTATATTTTTAAATATTACAATGTAAAAAAGTCTTTTAGGTAATCAATTATTTTGACAAAAATATTTGTTTTCTTTTTCTTTTTAATTTTTATATTCAAATTCATATTCATATCAAATGAAAAATTTGTTTCAATAACCATTAGTTTTGTTTTCTTGCCTTAAATGTGAGAAATAACGCCTTATATAGTGCTAGACAGTGATTCTAGAATTTTCCCCTCCACTCTACTCCACTTAACACTAGTAGACTCGCGTGGGTGGCAAAAAGTCTCCCACCGATTTATTCTGAAAACATAATATCTTATTCTGTGTATCACATAACACTATCACACTAATATTATAAAGGCGAAAGTTTGTGAGTGTGTGTGTTTATATGTTTGTTACTTCTTCACGCTTAAACGGCTGAACCAATTTTGATAAAATTATGTATGGAGGTAGCTGACACCCTGGATTAACATATAGGCTACTTTTTACCCCGATATTCCCACGGGATCGACATTTACGCGGGTGAAACCGCAGGGCGCAGCTAGTTGTGTAATATACCGGCTAAAGGACATGGCCAATTTTTGTAAGGATGTCGGCATAGTTATCGAATTTATTGTACACCTATGATTTTTTGTGTTTTATATTCGTGAATATTTGCTCATTAAATTGCTATAAATAAAAAACTCAGAGAACTTGTCATTACAACAGACTAGACAAAAAACCGTTTCATTAAACCTTTTAATCAGATCGCTAGCAATAAGATGTATAGATTATAATTTCGCTATTAAAACACTTAGGTAAAAGCGCTTTAAAATAGCGAACAGTTGTGAATTATATTATTATGTATAACTGATATGGTTTTAATATTATTGAGCATTTAAACAAAGTGATGGCCACCTAAATGAAGGATTTTAAACTGCATATTGATTAACATTTTTATGAAACTAGGTGATAGTCTCAAAAAATGTGACAATAATAACAAACATAACATAACATCGCGCCTATATATTCCCCGAAAGGTTGGTCAGAGGAAAACAGAGAATTTTTATTTCACAAATACGTAACCTGGATTAAGTGTAAGAATAGGGCTTTAGTAATTACATAAATAGCTGCTTTAAACATAACCAGACACGTTAAAAAAATACAAGCTTATTTATATATTATTGTTTTACAATAATGTAATTATGGTTTTCAAAAAAGATTAGCCTTTTGTTAGATTGTTTTAATATTCTTGAATTGTTAATAATATGTTGTCTAAAAATCCAGCTGGAGCTTGGATATTGTTTTGGTGTCTTGCCCAACCAAGGTACCAGATTATTGTCATAACGTGACAACAACAACCAGCGGTCCTGTTTCCTACAAGGCAACTACAATAGTACCCTAAAATAGCTTCCAACAGACAGCTTCCTCGGTTTGAGCATTGGTTATCCAACGCGAAAGTCTTGTTTGATGGTGTGCAGAAAGCGAGGATATGAGATGCCTCTGCAACCTTTGCATGGCTATTCCGCAGTTGATGCACCTTATATTGATCCACAAAACAAATCCGAAACGCAATGCAAATCAGTCCAGTGTTAATAGCAAGGTAATTGAGTGGTAGAAGGTATCAGTCCGTAGGAATAAGCAGGGGTCAAAATAGGAATATTCGCAAAAACACAAACACACTAGGTAGTACGCAATGAAGAATATGCAATAACATTATTTCATTACATTGACATTCGACATAGACAACGCACATTGTCAAACAAGTAAACGCTTTCCGTTTTATGTTTTTTTTTGTGTGAAATATAAAAAAACTATCTTACACATCAATATTATGAAAAGATAATTTTATTAAATGCAACAAATACCAAAGAAGATAGTTTCGTAAGAATAAAATGTTACTAATATGAGCATTTTGTCGTCCACATCACATTTCTACAAGTAGTATGCATGGTATGGAACTCCCATTAATATATTTATCTTTTTCTATGGTCCACTATGGCGGACGTTGACAAACGGTACTTTGAATTCATCTTGCACTACTAAATATTTTGAAATAAAAACTGACGAGTTCAGAGAGGTTAAAAACTACGTATTAATTCATTTTTCTATTTTTAATATACAATATTATTTACTAAGTATGTGTATATGGAATGTACTTTTTTGTCCATGTCTTTTGTTTCGGTGTTTTTTGTCTTTTTAATTATTACCTTCTCTTACGTAAATCATTTTCTTATTAATCAGCTGATGTAGAGTCGGCCATTTTCCCCTTAAAGGACTGTTATAGTAGGGGTCTGGGTTTCATAACTTAATAGTTGGTTTAAAGAACGTTTTGGTGCTAAAATGCGTTTATGAATAGCAATTTTTGACATCGAGACTTTAGCAAGTCTTTAGATGTTCCATAACTTATCTATACTAATACAATTTATCTATACTAATATAATATAAGAGGTAAAATTTGTTTGTAAGTTTGTATGTAGGGGGTAATCTCTGGAACTACCAGTCGGATTTGAAAAATTCTTCTTGCATTTGATAGCTCAATTCTTGAGAAAGGCTATAGGCTATTTAACGTCACGCTATGACCCTTAGGAGCCGAGCAAAAGCGCTATGGGGAAACGAAGTGATAGAGCAGGAGACGCGGGCAGGTGATGCAATACGACGAGATGGGTCGAGGGAATAAGAAATTTCACGCGAACGAAGTCGCGGGCAGAAGCTAGTTATGAATAAGACCGTTAGAATTTAAATTAGGTACCTTCTCTTACATAAATAGGAAGAGGAATAAAGTTAATTTTTATTAAAATTATATGATTTTAGAAGAGCTTTATTTTAAAAACTTATTTATAAAAATGGTTGGCCATATTTATTATATGCCCCGCGCGAAATCGTGGGTATATCGAGGCGTGAGCAATTTAGTGTTAAGGATCCACTCTAGAAATTATTATCATATGATGCGTTATCGTTGATTAATTAGATATTATGTTGCAATAGGAAATAGCTTTTTTTCCTTCTAACTCTGCATGAGTCATGTATTGTACATGGCACGCGCGCTTTTCAAGGATCACCACTTTTCCGTCGCCTTCCAAAAATTATAGTGTAACCCGACAGTACACAATTAGCGTTTATAGTCAGCTGTACTCATTCATGCAACATTCATAAAGCATCAGTTAAGTGGTAGCTAAAATTATCAAATAAACCATCATCTTTGGCTATCCGTGACTTATCGTTCAAGCAAAACTACTACTACTATACTAACACATCACATTACATCATTGTGGCCATTTTGTAATTTCTTACATCATAATCTCTTTGGTGCACGTTGGGTACACTTACGTCAAATTCATAAGGACGATTCGAAATGTTGCCACTATATAAAGCGTAAGACGTTTATTGAGGATGGTATTCTCATAGCATGTACTGTACCTATGTCTATTTCCTGTTTAGTATAGTTATTCTATAACTTTTAAATTCAATTGTTTTTCGTTAAGTACACTGTACCAGTACAGTGTTGTAAAAATTGTTTGCTGCGCCGGACTACGTCATTACGTCAGCGCCGGCTGTCGCTGAAAACCAGCGCTGGGGCTCTGTCTTGCATAGGGTCGCAGCATAATGCTGAGCGATAGCCGTTTTGCTTGGATGTGACGCATGTTTCCCCCTACCTTTTTATTTTATTTTTTGTGTTTATGTTCTTTTTTTCGTCATTTTCACCGCAAATAAACGTATTTTCTTTCTTCCATTCAAAAATCCAAGGTGTGTGCGGCTCATTCAGCGCATACAAAATCCTATCCTGCAAAACAGTAACTATACACAGAAAAGACACCCCTCATAGTACATTCCGTACCAAGTATCATTTTAGATCAAACACGTGATAATGGCTATAAGAGCGCCCCTATTATTTGATACAATAAAAGTGAAGTGCAGAAATACTTGGCATTCTACTGCGAAACTGCACCTCATATAACTTTTGACACAAGTGACACCCCACTATCAAACAAAACTAATTCTTGCAGCTAATGATGTAAAGGCAAAATTTCCGTAACATTTGATAAACCAGATGAGGGATTTTAGGATGGCGACCTATATGTGTATCGGTCGTTCAATAGGCCGTACACTCGCAGATACGGTACTAATGGTGATTGAGAAAAATATGGCAGGAGAACACAGTACAATAACTTGCGGTTATAACTTCATGAATATTGAAGATCACAAAGATAGTCATGACATGTTTTTATTTGATTTTGCCACGGTAAAGAAACGATATCTGTTTTATACAGGGTGAAATTGAATTCATGGACATCCTTTTAAGGGGTCATTGTAATCATCATTTTGAACACCTTTAACTATGGGACCAAACCTGAAATCGTGAAAAAAAAAATCAGCTCTTCCCTACATTTTGACGAGTTATGTGAACATAAATGGAAGGAACAGCTGATTATTTTTCGCGATTTTAGGTTTAGTCCCATAGTAAAAGTCAAAATTGTCAATCAATTTCAATCAGTCAATTTTGTCAAAATTGGTCCAGCCGTTTGAGCGTGGAGAAGTAACAAACATATGAACACACACACGCACTTTTGCTTTTATATTAGTGTGATTCGTGTGATTTTTGTGATATATCTGGATACCTATTTCTCAAGCTATGAGTAGTATTATAGAGGTCGGAGGAACAAGGTGTAAAGTTCACTCATCCTCCATAGAAAAGGGAAGATCCTCTGACCAGACGGGTGTGGTGTCTGGTGGATAACTGCCCGATAATTCATGTCGGGCCGTCGTATAATTATATGCTAGTTGCGCGGTAAACTATGCTTGCGAGATGCAGGATTTTGCGTGACGTCAGTATGACGCGTAGTTAGCATGTGGCGTTGTAGATACCGCTACATTAATTACCGTATCGTTAACGCGTTCCTGGTTCAGACGCGATGCTTTGTCGACTACGGGATTATTCACCCCTTTCTCCTTCTAGTTGACTACTTATTAATATTCCGAGGGTAATCTTTGACGATTAATGTTTTGGGCAATATTACACGTCACGATTTTGTCTGCTGAGTTTTCTCCTGTGCAACTTGCTGAGTTTTTGAAGTTAAAACTTCTGTAGGCGGCTTTTGTGCTTTTCTGTGCAGTTAACGAAACTGAACCGTCACGCTCGGGTCGGCGACGCTAAATTGGGTATACGTGGCCCAGTCGTAAGTTTTCACTATTTATCACACGACGCGATGCGCGCTTTACTTGTGGTAACCAAGTGTACAAACACGCTGTGAATGTGTGTGAATTCACAACGTGTTTTTTTTGCTATGCAGGACGAAATCATTTCCAACAACGTCTAATTAAAAAGCTGTTCATAGGTTTAGTCAAAAGCAAAACGTACAGACGCCAGCACATCAACCTACCCGAAACTGTCAGATTTTCCCAATCAACTTTGAACCTTATGCTTTAGTGATAAAGTTGAAAATCTATTAAAGAAATTTGACAGATTGTAGTAGGTTGATGTGCTGGCGTCTGTACCGTACGCGTTATGCGGACTATCCTCATACGGTACAATATCTACTCTCTTACTTCAATGCCAGCACCCTGATTCACAAGGGTGAATATATTATGGATTCCAATTTGAAAATTGTCAACCCCAATATCGGATGAGGTTTCAACAATAGAATTAAGAATACAGTGTTACCAGTGATTATTTCCTATTAGTTATATAATAAACATTTTGATTTCGTTAGTCTGATAGGATTAAGTTTGGGGAGGCAATTATTGAATTAAGGGAGCGATGTATTTTGTAGCTTTATGATAATGATAACTGTTATGTGCTGAACCCAACATGGATCAAATTTTATCTTCTAATCAATCAATCAATAAATTTAACCTATCGAAATCCACTGCTGGACATAAAGGCCATGTGCCATAACACCCTATCTTTCGCCTTCCGTATTCAGTCCGTCTGAGCCACATTTTGCGGTAGTCGGTCCATTTAGCTGGGGGGCGTCCCACACTACGCTTGCCGATACGCGGTCTCGACTCCAGGACGCGGCCGCTCCACCAGCCATCGGTTCTTGAACAAGATGGCCAGCCCACTGCCATTTCAGCTTGCTAGCTTTGCAAGCTAGAACTCTGCTTCTAAACCCAACCTATTATTGTCCTCCTGCAGAGCAAAGGCAAGGCACAGAAATCTTATATATAAGTCCAAGTTTCCTCATGATGCTTTCTTTTACCGATGTCAGTAATGTCCAAGACAAACTCAAAAAGTACAGACGCCAGCACATCAAGCTACCCAAAACTGTCAAATTTTCCCAATCAACTTTGAACCTTATGCTTTAGTGACAAAATTGAAAATCTATTAAAGAAATTTGATAGATTGTAGTAGCTTGTCATGCTGGCGTCTGTACACATGAATTTAAGAAGTATAGGCGACAAGACGTTGGTAGCTACGCTTCACAGACTGGCTCATCGGCATAATGTTTCTTGCCTGTCGGTCTTCTACAGACTGTACTTCGGAGAGTGTGCGCAGGAGCTCCATGACCTGATCTCACCATCGCCCTTTTACCACCGGACAACCAGACGTACAGCAGCGTACCATCCACACTTGGTTGATATCCCGACGAATCGTATTTAGCGCTTCTCCTCCACGTTTATTATGCGCACAGCCAGTGTGGAACTCTCTGCTGGCGCCATCTGTGTTCCCTCCCACATTTAACCCGTCTGCCTTCAAATCAAGAGTGAACAGCCATCTTTTGGGCACGCTCGTTCCATCATAGACTTCATCCATCGCTTTCCATCAGCGTGATCGGGGTCAAGCGCGGGCCAATTTAGCGACAAAAAAAAAAAGTCACAATTTTATGTCCCCTTTATGAAAATGTTGTCTAATTAATTAAAATACATGTCCCATCCATTACTTAGATAATGTCCACAAATTAGTGTAAAATAACTCATCAATCTCCACGCCAATTAAAATGATTGGACTCTTTGAATATTTCAATTAAAATATTATGATAGCAGACACGCAACTGTGGCATCATGAGGCACATAAAATTGAGTTTCGTGTCAGTTTATTCTTTCACATAAAATAATAAGATTTTTTGGGATGCATGAAGAAACCTCCTCGTGTGGCGCAGTTTATTCCGCCAGTTACTCAACAGAACCGAGCGTTCGGTGCATCCTGGACAGTCATACCCAACACCTTATTTGACTGGCCAATTCTTCCCTTGCGGTGGTAGGGCTAACGCCCGCCTGGTTTGCGACCACCCTCCCACAGGAGTCCGGCGTCAAGCAGCCTTTTTTTTTTTTCTTGCGGTTGGAAATCCTCATGGACTTTCTCTATCGTGGGGGTGACAGAGGGGCATGCCGGACTCTTACCGGCTAAAACCACCGCGGTGTTCCACCTCTACCTATGGCCGGGGGTGCGGGATTCGCATAAGCATTCACCGCTCCAGGCGTCAAGCAGCCTGCTGTGTTTCTTCAATGCGTGGGAGTTCCAGTACCTTAGGCATCTTCTGGTCACGCTCGTTCCATCATAGACCTCATCCATCGCTTTCCATCAGGCGTGTTCGAGATCAAGAGCAGGCCCATTCAGAGAATAAAAAAAAAGAACTTTTTTTCGTTTGCTTATGTTGTGCCCACTGCTGGGCTTTCCCTTTTTCCTTTCAAACCTCCCTGTCTACTGCGATCTGTGGACATGGTGGCCCTGCAAGCGTTATCAGATCGTCACGTACACAAGTACTTACTGTCGAGTGTACTTATAACGGGTAAGTACCATGTTAATTATCATCAGATTCATATCACAACATAATTAACAGTCAATTATTGTTCTAATTTACGTATTAATCAAATTATCTATGTATATTAATATGTAATAAGTAGCCCGTAGGTTGAGAGTTGTTCAGCAAAATAACGTATTTAGTTACTAAAATAAATCGATAGATCAGGTTAAGCTACGATTGCCGCGGTTGGTCCGTAGATGGGTGGTATCGTATTACCCAGTAACTGGGTTGTGGTGGTCAGATAGGCAGCCGTTCCATGTAAAATACTGGTATTTAGCTGCATCTGGTTAGACTGGAAGCCGACCCCAACATATGTAGCTGGAAAAAGGCAGATGATAAAATAAATCGCTTAACTTATAGCTTTCAAGGCCCTCACATTTAAAACTACAAAAACATTGAAAAAATCCAAACAAGCGATTCACCTCTTATTTAACAGAACGAACTGTAGCTCAAACCGAAACGATAAACCAAACTGACTATTACTTCCAGCTATATCCCATTCAAACTTGCCAAAGCCTTCGGAAGCTAAACATAACCATTTCCTACTCCCATACAAGTCCCATACATCTCAAACTATAGAACGACAGAAGCCATCAAAACACAATACCTTATATATAGTTGTCATTACTCAAAGACCAACGTATACTTGCTACAAAACATCCCTTTTCTGAATCAATTTGAGCATTACCGTCTTCAGAATAATGCTCTTAGTGTTGAAATGTGATCGCAAAATTAAGGTGGTAAACCGCTTTGGCTATTCGACTAGTCTTAGATGCCCCGCTGTGTTAGGTAAAGAGAAATGATGAGTTCAATTTTCATAGATAGTTTATTCGCCAGTGATGTGTATTTTGGTGGTTCTGTTAACGCTGAGATATTTACCACCGGACAACCAGACGTACTGCAGCGTACCATCCGCACTTGGTTGATATCCCGATGAGTCGTACTCAGCGCTTCTCCTTCACTTTAAAAACGTTCAAAATCAAGTCGAATACTTGTCAAAAGAATACATGACGTGATTTTACAGGTATTTTTGGCAGATTCTCAGTCTCAATCTGTCAAAAATACCTCTAAAATCACTACATTTTTATATTTTTTATCACTTATTACTCTTATCAGACTGTGAACGTTATTTAAATTACGAAAATTGCCCCTCAGTTCTAACAACCTGTCAATCGGTACTTCGTTATTTTTTAACACCGTAACTACCAACCAAATGACCAATTACTGTGACTATAAAAATGACGTGAACAACAAGGGAATGCTTTTTGTTAATGAATTATGTTTAAATAATTTCATGTGGGGGTAAAATTTGACCACAGTCGCACGCACCCCTATTGAAATATTGAGTTGACAATAAATAGTAAAAGGTGAAGAAAAAGTATTTTATTTATTTATTATTTATTAAAACTTTATGCACAAGTAAAAAAAAATACTGTACAAAGGCGGACTTAATGCCTGAGGCATTTTCTACCAGTCAACCTTAGGGTGATGCAGAGACAAAACATGGCAGGTGCAACATACAGAATAACTAGCTTGGAAATGACTATAAAATACAAGAATATATACATAGATACATACATACATACATATAAACCACATGAACTCTCAGGGGAGAAATGATCGGTAGAGGAGAAAACGAATCCAGCAAATCAGTATTTATTGGACGAACAAAAAATTACCAGCCAAGCGCGAGTCGGACACTACAGTATCTGTACCGCTAAATGTATAAAGCATAAACAGATTTTAAGTAGTAATAGTTAGCTAGAAAAACTTGCCGATTGCTGCCGAGTTTCGCCAGGTAATTTCATTTGAACCTATAGGTATAGAGTTATTTTTTTTCTCTCAAAAATTAAAATTAAATGGCCAAATGCATTTATTAGGTCTATTCTATTCTATTTTTAATAAATGGCAAGCAAAGCCGATGTCGACTATTCTGCCAATGTCTAAAGTGAGCTGAAAGAACAAGTGTGCATGAGAGAGAGAAAAAAAAAAAAAAAAAAAATGGTTATAAACGAATAAAAAGTTGATACAATGTAGATCTCGCTGGATTAGTACGGGACTGAAACAAACAAAAAATAGAAATAAATAAATATTATAATTGTTAAAACATAAAATACACGCATACCACACCCACACATACAGAATAATTCATAGTTTTATGTTATTGTGACGATTTATTAGGTCATTTAAACAACATCTCAATGTTTTGACATGTCGCCATTATGTTATACAAAGCATAGGCGGGTCAATAGTTTTATCCATGCTAATATATAAATAAGTATTATAAATGCGAAAGTGTGTTTGTCTGTCTGTCTATTACCTCTTCACTCTTAAACCGCTGAACCGATTTAGATGAAATGTGGTATAGAGATAGTTTGAGTCCCGGGTCCGCGGTTCCACCCGCATAAGTTTCGATCCCGTGGGAATATCGGGATAAAAACTATCCTATATCCTTTCCTGGGACTCAAACTATACATCTAATTTGGTTCAGCGGTTTAAGCGTGAAGAGGTAACAGACAGACACACTTTCGCATTTATAATATTAGTATGGATATAATATTAGTATGGATACCTTGAAAGACTGACAGTTAAACTATCTCCTATTATTTTAAAAGGGGAAAATGTTTTCTTTCTTTCATTCACAAACCAAGTTTTGTGTATAAGTCGTGCTTCGACACGTGTCACAAAATTGGTGACCAATTTACTAACCAGGAAGCGAACACGGTCATTCGACCGAGTAATTGCTCAGTTTTACTTTGTGTCATTATTTTCTTTTTCAGTAATTTTCTGGTTTCATTTGTTGAAACCAGAAAATTACTATTTGCTTTTGTTTGGATCAAATGGTGGTCCCCTCTATTTTTTTTCTTTATTTTCTAATCATAACCTTTACCTTTATAGAGCAATGTTGGCTCAGTGGCAACGGCCGCGACATACGAGTCTTGCCACGTTGTATGGCAATGCCTAGCCTCTGACCAAGGTAAAAGCCAGCCCTTGGGTCACGGAAAGTTTCAAAATTTATCAATGAATAATTAGTGATATTTTAACTCCGATGACGTTAATTTGCATAGATAAAGGCATATTCCATGGTATAAACACATGTCCTTTTCATTATCATTTACCACTTATCGAAATCTTCGACTAACGGATATTGACACTTCAGACGGATAAGTACTTCAAGATAGATACTATATATAGATCTATAGATAGAACAATAGGTAAGTTATTCATATAGGTGGCAAAAATGTTATAATTAGTTGCTGACATCATCTAAATAATTCTTACTATTATCGTTTGTCTGTTACCACACCCCGGACACTCCATACAACGCTCGCAAAATAATTACCTACTACTACTACATTAAAAAATGACGTTTGTATACGTATGAATGTGTGCGTGAGGTACTTGTGTTTGCGAGCGCTCTTGTTAAAGAGCCGGCGACGAATACGACGAAGTGCGGGGTGAGGTGCGGTAACTGATGTTAGTGCGGGGAAGGGAGTGTCCTTTCTGTACGTAGTACTTTAAGGCGAATGGGTAGTTGTAGCCCGCGAAATTCAATTTTTCTTACGTTTTTTGCAATTTTCAGGTCAGTGTCAGGTTGTATCTTGATCAAAATATGATTCGCGACAATAACAGGTACGTATTTACAGAATTATAATAATTAGAATCATTAATACATCTTTCTAAGTTAGATTTCTACCGTTAAGAACAAATCTCGTATGGAAAAGTGTTGGTGGTAGAAATCTAACTTAAACAGATGTATTAATGATTCTGATGATTATAATTCTGTGAATACGTACCTGTTATAGTCGCGAATCAAATTTTCATCAAGATACAACCTGACACTGACCTGAAAACTGCAAAAAACGTAAGAAAAATTGAATTTCGCGGGCTACAACTACGCATTCACCTTAAGTATTTACTAAAGTACTCTTTATTTTTCTTCAATCGACATTTGGTTTTTGTTTTGATTGTTGACATTTGCGAGTGTCGCAACTCGAATATCTAAAATCCTTGAAAACCTACTAAACACAAACTCAAAGCATTTATTTCAATTAAACCATGTAGTACAGACACTTTTGAATTGTCAAAATGAAATAGACGGTAAAGTTGAAGCTAGTTACCCATTCCAAAACGTAGATCTCTATGGAGAAGAACGGGCAAGAAACTCCATGGACACTATTACAAAATCCTGGGTACACTATTCTTGTTGCTTCTATATAATTATGAGAACAGTGTAAATAAGCGAGCGAAAGTGATGCAATTACTTTTGAAACACAAAAGAGTAATGGCTATAGTGTGCGTGCGCTCGGAATAAAACGACGTATGAGCCAAAACAAATTTACTCCTTTTATAACAAAATAAATGAATTAAATGTAAGACTACTTTGAGTAAACTTTGATATGATAATTCTCTATGTTTTAAAGTAAATTCCATTGAATAACTCTTAAGCGTTACGCCGCCGTGATGTCGAAAAAAGTAAAAAATTGATATAACTTTGCAATTTTTTTCAATTTGTTTGTATAGAGTAAAATTCATTGAATCGTGTATTCCTTTTACATGGTACTAGACCAAAGAGTCAAAAAAACTTTAGCCTGTAAGTATTTATCTACAATGTCAACATACCCAAAGTACAGTGGGTACTTCCCTTATCGTATCTAATATAGACACAAAAGAGTGAGAAGTTTACAAATTAATCACCTAAAAACTAGTTATGAAGTACATTAACTTCTCGACAGTATCTCTAAACGCATTATATCATTTTAACGCACTAAGTCGGGTAACAGACAAAGGTGTTATAAATCGCAGTCATTTATAACGCATTGTCGAGTTTTCATTGCGCGGTCGGAATTCGGAATGTGAAATGAGGAGGGCGACACACAAAGTACTAGGTACAACATGGCCCACACTGAGCGACATGCGACTGCGGCAGCGCTGCGACTAGTCGCAACGACAGGCTTCGTTCGTACCCATCCCTGCGGGGTAATTGCGTAACACAACAACACTTTTTTTTTATGGATGGGAAATCATCAAATGACTCCTCCCGCTCTGGGTGGAGCGGAAGGGAGTGTCAGACTTTTACTGACAAAAACCCATCCGTGTTCCTTCCTTAGCCCTTTATGTTCCGGGGTAGCGGTAACCCTTTCGGACAATCCCGCACCCGCGGCAGGCTTCGGTCCTGGCAGGCTCCTTCCTTTTTGCTGACTTCTCTTTGAGGCGCGCGTGGAACACGTACAGTCACGTCTAAAAGTATGTATACACTTGGCAATTTTTAATTGCGATTTTTTTGTGAAATAACGAATGCAACGTTGAAATACGACACTTAACATAAACCTATGGGTTCGAAAATATTATTTTCGTAATAACATAAAATTTCATTCAAAAATAAAGGAGAAAAACGCCTTTGAATAAAGCCAAGTGTATACATACTTTTAGACGTGACTGTACGCGCCGTCCGGCACGGGCCTGGTCCTGATCGGACGGTGAGCTACCCATTACTCTCCGTTCGCAGGCCTGCGCCTACGGTGGCCGGGAGTCTCCCGCGGCGGCTGGGACGTGAGGCTAACACAACAACACTAAGGGCGGTTTCGCACTACGTCCGATCCGAATCCGAGAAATGCCGGGCCGAAGTGACCGTAGTCCTATTTGTATGAGGGGTTGCGCACTACATCCGAACTCTATCCGTCAGAATTTAGAACAATTTCCAATTCGGATTGATTTCCCGGATTCGGATCGGACGGAATGCGAAACCGCTCTAACAGTGGCAATGGCTTTTATTTTGACGGTTCGACATCACTTATTACGTTATTTAAGTTGTTGAGCAAAAGATTTTTCTAGTATATGAAGCAATGAACTAACAATATCCTTCAAAATGATTCAGATTCTGATTGATAGTTTGTTACGCAATTAGGATCCAGGTGTCCTAGACGGAACGTACGAACGGACGTAGGTGGCGGAACGGCTGAGGGAGAGAGCCTCACACCCCAGCCGCCGCGGGAGACGCTCCGGGCGTCGGGAGCCGCGCGACGACTCCCGGCCACCGTAGGCGCGGTCCTGCGGACGGAGAGTAATGGGTAGCTCACCGTCTGATCAGGACCAGGCCCGTGCCGGACGGCGCGTACGTGTTCCACGCGCGCCTCAAAGAGATGTCAGCATAAAGGAAGGGGCCTGCCAGGGCCGAAGCCTGCCGGGGGTGCGGGATTGTCCGAAAGGGTTACCGCTACCCCGGAACATAAAGGGCTAAGGAAGGAACACGGATGGGTTTTAGTCAGTAAGGGTCTGACACTCCCTTCGCTCCACCCAGAGCGGGAGGGGTCATTTGATGATTTCCCATCCATAAAAAAAAAAAAACCCGACTGCGGTAAAAAAACTTAAGTTAAAAAAACTGAAAAGCTAAAAACAAGCCCATTTTAAATTAAATAAAAGTTGGAAGCAGGTGGGACCCATTTGAATTTTAAAATATAATAAAAATGGTTTGGGTAACACAACAGGTTCATCGAGAGGTATTGAGGAAAAAAAAATTTGAAGACATAATATTGCACCAAAAATCGGCCATTTTGTTTTTTTTTTTTTTTAATTTTGATATACCCAGTATCACTCTCACAATAAATACGAATCTAACAACACTTCTCAAGCTAAAATCCGTCAAGCCGTTCAGGCCGCAGAGCGTGCTAAACAATTATACATACATACTCTCGAAAAACATAACCCTCCCTCTGGCGCAGTCGGGTAATAAATAATAAATCATCCGGGTTATCGCATCTTTTACCGACTTGAAGCAGCGTATACCGTGCAGTGGACTTGTGAACAGTCGATTATATATAAAAAAAAACAGACAGAGTGACTGACTGTAATAAATGTAAAAAAATTACTGTCATCAATGTTTTATGTTCCTTTGCATAAATAAAGCTATTTTTATTTACTATTTAACAATTAAACTGTATTTAAGTTTTTCCACTATACAAATTTAGAAAAAAAAAAGTCATGTTTTATGTTTTTATTTATTCATTGGTGTCCACTCGATGACGACGTATTTCTTGCATTTTAATTTTCTGTATTTTTGGGTAAGTATTCATTTGTAAAACCTATAAGTCAATTACAACTGAGCTTGTAAGTTATTATCTACCTACTATATTATATTATTTAGTTAAAATTAAAATATTTAAAAGTCCATATTTAAGCGCCTAACAAAAATGTTACAGCAACAACTTAACCCCACGCAACTATAAGGTACCATTTTATCGATAGTCATAACTATGTTTTACTAACTGCGCCCCACAAACACAACTCAAACTCACAACACATAACTCATAACTCTCGATCCCATGGGAACATCGGGACAAAAAGTATCCCATGTGTTATTCTGATGTATAAGCTATATTACTGTAAAGTGTCATCAAAATCCGTCCAGCCGTTTGTGCGTGAAGAAGTAACAAACATACAAACACACTCACAAACTCTCGCCTTTATAATATTAGTGTAATGTGATTCAACATAAATCTTCCTTCCACAAAATCATGATTCACAGTTGTCTAGACTTACTCCTAAGAACTGTTCATCATCAGCAGCAGTCCAATGCTGGGCATAGGCCTCTCCTATTTCACGCCATTCAACTCGATTTTTGGGCAACTCTCATCTAGCTGCTACCAGCCACCCTTCGAAGATCGTCGCTCCATCTAGCCTGAGGGCGTCCTACCTTACGTTTGTCGAATTACTTTAAAAAGTATCAAAATTTTGTTTCTAGTACTTGAGACTTACAACTTGGTTCTCTCTAAACCGCAACTGTTTAAAAGCGTTCCTATCACATATCTACATTAATACTAAGTAATAAAAGGCTAAAGAGTTTGTTTGAATGCGCTAATTTCTAGAACTGCCTGTCGAATTTAAAAATTGCATTTGATAGCCTAATTCTTGAGGAAGGCTATATGCTATTTAACATCACGCTACGACCCTTAGGAGCCGAGCAAAAACTCAGAAAGAACTCTAAGCAAAAACGAAGTAATAGCGCGGGCATGCGATGGAAAGATAGATAGATAAAACGTTTATTTAGTTCAACAAAAGATACAATACAGGCATTAAAAAAACATCAAAAAAGGTGAGAAAAAAAAACAAAGATTAAAAAGATAAATTGACTCATAGACACCTCATATGACATTTATAACGATCGATCACGACTGGTTGATGTGTGTCTCATGGTTGCACCAAATAGGAGTCCAGCTCAGCATATGCCAGGTACAATACCTGACGCTGGTATTCTGCTGCATCCCGTTAATGACACACGGATGTCGAGAAGACACATCTGAGTTTCAAAAAAATGGTACCTACATAGTGCGGCGCGTATATTATAAAGTCAAAGTCAAAGCATTTATTTCAAATAGGCACATAAAAGGCACTTTTGAACGTCAAAAATTACCTTAAAATAGAATTGATTCTAGTCGCCCATTCCAAAAGGTAGTTATCGTATGGAGAAGAATGGGCAAGAAACTCCACCGTTACTCTTTTAAAATGTTTTACAATATTTTGCCTATTGTGGTTGTTGTAGGTAAAATAATTAAAAACGAAACCATGACATATAAATTAATTATCTGATAGATACATGGTGCTCACATATTTACAAACATGGTACAAGTAAACGATTTTAATTTAAAAAAAAAATTACTAGTAATAAGTCAGGGTGTGAGTAATGAATGTAAATCAATGTAAAAAAGAATAAAATTTTTACGATTACATTAGCAACCAGTTTGATTTTGTCTAGACTCTAGATTGTCCTATGGAGCAGGACCAGCATGTTTCCAAGCGTTCTTATCTTGGATATAATCTTCTAATTTATAGTAATTATGCTTGTTTACAAAGTGTACGTTTAATGTGAGTTTTAAATTTTCTTTCATTTAATTGCAATATATCACAAGGTATTTTATTGTAACATTTAACACAGTACCCCATAAAAGATGTATGTACTTTGGCTAATCTGAAAAATGGTTGATGTATTTTATCTTTATTTATAAAGATGGTAAGTACCCACATCTTCATCGTCGATGGGATGCGACAACGGGTGGGTCGCTGGCAGAAGCTAGTAATAATCATAAATTCATGCAATTGGACGTCAAACGTCAATGGTACGATATCCCCTAGGGAGTCAATAGCTGATGCGTGCGTAATCCTTCTTGCAATATCTGTTGTTTCATTACCGTGATATCAAAGGGTTTCAGTTGCATGAAAATTCGGGAGATTTGTAAAGTTTCCACTACGTTTTATTCTTGGCGTGTCGATAGCAATCTATACCTATACGGTGACTGGTAATTAGTGACCAATACTTTAAACACATGATTGAGACGCCAGCACATCAAGCTATTACAATCTGTCAAATTTCTTTAATAGATTTTCAACTTTATCGCTGAAGCATTAGGTTCAAAGTTGATTGGGAAAATTTGACAGTTTCGGGTAGCTTGATGTGCTGGCGTCTGTACTCATTTTTTTTACGGTGTTTTTTTTTTTCATAATTACACTATTTTATGATAGGTACGTTAAAAACGCTGTGGTGGCCAAGTGGTAACGGCCGCGACTTACGAGTTGTAGGCCGTAGGTTCGCATCCAGACAGGAACTTTATTTTGTGTAAATTATTTCATCACCACTGCTCTTGAAACGGTGAAAGAAAACATCATGAGGAAACCGGCATGTCCTAGAATCAAAACTTCACAAGACATGTGACATCTGCCAACCCGCACTGGGCCCGCGTGGTGGATTACGGCCGACTCCCTCTCACAGAGAGGAGGCCTGTGTCCCAGCAGTGGGAACACTCTAGGTTGATTATGTTACAAATCCTAAAGAAGTTTGCGCCAAAACGAGAGCAGATGGGTAGCTAATTTAACTTTGCAAATATGTCCAGTCATTTTGCAAAGCGCCCGTTCCGAATCTTGCTACAACATTCGGTAGCCAATTCTGCCATGTTAATACCCCTAGATATTAAGATAGGGCTAATCCTGACATAACTTAGGATCACGCCAGTTATATGCCATTCCCTACCCACTGACCATTGTCCTGCATTTAATTTAAACGGGAAACAGCTCCAAGCGACGTGGTAATGATTTTACTAGCCCCTACAAACTTACTGAGATCAACAGCTTTTGTCGCGATAGCTCTTATCACGTTGCAGCAAGGATATTTTTTCACTGTTTCCTTGTTTCACGGCGGAAGATTAAAGTTAGTTTTAAGGTGTCGTAAGATTTTATGCGCGAAGCTCTTTATGCAAACAAGTCCTAAGGGTGACGTTTCTGGTTTTTGGCGCCATTGAATTTTGACCCGCTATTAATGTTAATATGATATTGCTGCGGCTCTTGTTATTTGATGGTAGAAGATATGAATGTTATGGAACTAAAACATAATTTGAATTTTAGATTTAAGACAAAACAGTTCAACGGCTGAGATAAGTAAACATTGTAAAGAAGTACTTAAATATCTACTACTTTGTTACTACCAACAGCCCTACACAGAAGAAGAGAAGAGGTGTATGATGTGGTTAGCTATGATAGCTAGATAGAGATATGAGGAACAGGGTGTAAAGTTCACTCACACTCTATAGAAAAGGGAGGATCCTCCGACCAGACGGGTGTTGTGTCTGGCGGGCAACTGCCCGATGATTCATGTCGGGCTGTTGTATCTATGCTAGTTGCGCGGTAAACTCTGCTTGCGCGATGCAGGATTTGCGTGACGTCAGTATGACGCGTTGTTCGCATGTGGCGTTGTAGATACCGCTACACTGCTAATAAAGATCAAATTCTCAAAACACGTATTCGTTTCTGTGAAACTGACAGGTGTCAAGAATGCAATTTCTCGTCGGCCGCACTGTAGTAGAAATAAGGTCATACCACACGTATCAAATCGGAAAGGGATGCGCACCGTATCGCTTTTCGCCTCGCCGTCAAACAGGCGTCAACCTAACGTAACCACATAACCAAAGCGGATCAGAAGCTCCGATACGTCGACTCGGAAACGAATGCGAAGTCTAAAACCTTTAATGGGACCAATATTATTTATAACTTTAGATTCTTATAAACAAAAAATAAATAGGCACATAAAGTCGAACAAATACAACAGACCATTTCTGACAATAATCTATGTACATGGTCTGGCCAATATTTATACATAATGTCTAGGTTGTTCTCAGGGATAGTCAGATAGGAAATGTCAACTTCATCTAGCTTATATTTTTTTTTATATGACGTGTAAAAGTGATTCCGATTTCGTTTCATTACATTTATGTTTTCGTAGTGTGAGACGCCCTTCAGCTAGATGGACCGACGACCTTAAAAAGGTGGCTGGGTGAGACTGGATGCGGACGGCGAAGGACAGAGTGTTTGACATGGTTGTGACGCAGCCTGGGAGGGGCCTGTGTCCAGCAGTGGACTGCAATAGGCTGAGTTGATTGTTGATCTGACACTTTTTTTAGTTATGAAGCACCCTAAAAAAAGTTGGCGTTGTTCAAAAATTCTGGCACATTTTTCATTAACGAAATCCGCATCACCCTTAGTTAATAATCTGCTGATATAACCCCTGACAAATGGCGCTAATAAGAAACTTGTCGTGGTGGGATTAGCTAGCGTTAATTGATGTTATTATTGTCAAAGACTAGGACTGTGAACTTTTTTTATCGATATCGATGGGATGATTATATTACCTATATTCTGTTTTTTGTTTTGCTACCTACATCTATATATATAAAAATGAAACCCGTTTTCCGTTGTCACGACATAACATGAAAACGGCTTGACCGATTTCGATGAAATTTGGTATAGAGATAGTTTGAGTCCCGGGAAAGGACATAGGATAGTTTTTATCCCGATATTCCCACGGGATCGAAAGTTACGCGGGTGAAACCGCGGGGCGCAGCTAGTTTGATATAAAAAGCTACGGTTTCCTAGAAGACCGGTTCGTCTTGTTATAACCAGTATTTGACATTAATCTGTCAAGCTCCACTAATGAAACACAATTGATTTTCAATGTTTCGTCGCCAATAGGCGACACGCGGTGCTTGACCGATTAAGGTGTCAAAAAACGCTCTGTATTTGAACAGTCGTTCAACACTTTCTCAGGAAACAAAATCGCCTGCAAAACTGTCTGTTAGGACGATTCTGGATTCTTCATTGGTATCAAAATCAAAACAACCTTTTTTCTTGTAAAGAATAAATTAGAAAATAATATCAGATACCCCATACTTACACAGTTATTTTAATTTGCAAGAAAATATTTCATAAGTAATTTAAAAGCTAACAGTCATAAAATAATAATAACATGTACAAGTACAAGTATAATAAAAAAATAACAATACTTAATTTTATAAACCGACCTTTCTTAACTGTTTTCTTTGACAGTTTTCTGACTTCTCTCTTCTCTTTCTTCTTTCTGAATTCACCATTTATCTATACTACACTAATAATAAAACTGAAGAGTTTGTTTGAACGCGCTAATCTCTGGAACTACCAGTCGGATTTGAAAAAGTCTTTTTGCATTTGATAGCTCCAATTCTTGAGGAAGGCTATAGGCTATTTAACATCATGCTAGGACCCTTAGGAGCCGAGCAAAAAGAAAAAAAAGTCAGAAAGTACGCTAAGCGAAAATGAAGTGATAGCGCGGGCAGGCGATGCGATGCGAGTTGCGACAGGGTGAATCGGGAAACAATATTTTTTTACGGAAGTCGCGGTCAGAAGCTAGTATAATATATTATGTCGACAAAAATATTGATATTTAAAATCCTCCTGTCCCATCACTATTTCATAAGTTAACCTTCCCATCACCACAATATTTCGTAAGCGGATTAGTGTTTAAAACCAAAATGGCGGGTGCTCGTCGTAATTAAAATGTGTCATAATATTAGGGGTGGCTTCAGTGAAAATGAGAATTATAAATATTACTTTGCTCAAGATTAGACAATAACTTTTATGAATAGGTGTTGAGGTATAAGAAGTTCAAATTTTTTGATAAAATATTTTTTTAATCCCAATATTTTTTTTTGGTGTTCATATCCGGACTAGTAACAACGTGACTTTTTTTTTAATTTATATGTATTTTCTAAGTTTATCTTAGACATCACTGACATACAGTGGCTTCCAAAAGTTGGTGGTATTATCCACTTCAGCTGCTGATACCAAATCTATATATGTATGTACACAGGGTGAAATTGAAAACATGCGACAAATTGAAATGGGAGATTGTACTCATCATTATGAACAACTTTTACTATGGGACAAAACATGAAATCGCGAAAAAAAAATCAGCTGTTCCATACATTTATGTTCGCATAACTCGTCAAAATGTAGAGAACAGCTGATTATTTTTTCGCGATTTCAGGTTTGGTCCCATAGTAAAAGTTGTTTATAAAGATAAGTACAATCTCTCATTTCGATTTGTCGCATGTTTTCAATTTCAACCTGTATAAAATTCAAAGTCCTGACTGATATATCAACGCACAGCCTATACCGGTGTTCCTAGAGACAATGTATTATTGTCTCCGTTTATGCTCACTAGTTCCTTCGCGTAGTTCCTTTGAAGGAACTACTGAGAATTTTTGTATCAGTAGTTCCTTTGAAAAAGTTGAAGGAACTACTGAGACTAAATATTTCCGTTAGCAGTTCCTTTGAAGGAACTACTGAGAACTTTTTGATCAGTAGTTCCTTTGCAAAAGCTGAAGGAACTACTGAGACTAGATAGTTCCTTTAGCAGTTCTTTTGAAGGAAAGAACGGATTTAACGAAAATCAATAACGAACTCAAACTCAAAGCATTTATTTCAATTAAACGATGTACAGGCACTTTTGAATTGTCAAAATTAAATAGTCGGTCACTAAGTCAGAAAGTTGAAGCTATTTACCCATTCCAAAGCGTAGATCTCTATGGAGAAGAACGGGCAAAAAACTCCATGGACACTCTTTTTAACCGACTTCAAAAAAAGGAGGAGGTTATCAATTCGACTGTATTTTTTTTTTTTTTTTTTTTTTTTTTTTTTTATGTTTGTTACCTCATAACTTGCGACTGGGTGAACCGATTTTCATGATTCTTTTTTTATTTGAAAGCTGGTGCTTCCCGTGTGGTCCCATTGTCACCATTTCAATATCTGATGATGGGATCTTAGAGAAATCGAGGGCAACCCTCAAATTTTATAGGCTTACTTATTGTTTTTCGCATGTTTTATGAAGTATCTTGTGTATTTGCGTATGGTTGTCACCATCTCAAGTAGCTGGGCTGATGATGGAAGGTACAACTCCTTAACAGTAAGAAGTTACTCGAACAGGAAAGGACTGTTTTAGTAAATTGTTTTGATGTTTGATAGGGCATTTGCCACATTTGGTCTCATGATCATCAAGTCATGATCTGATGCTGCAGTCAGGATAGTCTGCAGAGTACCTAACTCCTCGACAACTAACAGCAGATATATCGTGTTTAGGCTCATTGAAAAGGGCTCGATGTGTGGATAAACTTACTGTTAATGAGGAACACCGAAGTACATAAAGACCTGATGCTGAAGCCAGGAGCATCAGAAAAAGTACCAACCTTGAAATTACAGCACCGTAGTCGTGTTTGGGCTCATTTTAAACAGGACTAAATTTTAAGTTCAATGTAATGTTGACATAAGTGTGGCCTGATGCTGCAGCCAGGATTATCAGCATCTAGTCTAAAAGCATCAGGTCAAGATTTGATGATGGGATCCTGGAGAAATCGAAGGAACTCTTAAAATATTATAGGCACACCTATAGCGATTTGGGTATTTTTTATAGTAACTCGTGCATTTGCTCTCGGAAAGCACTATTTGGTGAAGTGGAACTGATGATGAAGACCACAGATGGCCATCGGAAGTACTCAATAATATCTAAGTATTTCACGGGTTGCGATTCGATTACTTTAATATGGTTGCTAAGCAATTTATGCTCCTTACAATGTGAATGGTGATATGGAGCTGATGGTGGACCTGGAGAACTCCTCAACAATTAACTTCCCTGCATCGGGAAAAGCAATATTTTGTTTGTAAAAGGCGATAATCACTAGGCTATTGTAACTTAGATAAATTATAAGCAGACCCACTAAAAAGTGTGAAATAAAAACTTTTTAAGAAAAAAAAAACCGACTTCCAAAAAAACACTACAAAGTGAAAAATAACTTTATTTCGGAAGTCGGTGGCAAAAAACTAAAATACAGATCTAAAGACACCGACTTCCGAAATAAAGTTATTTTTCACTTTGTAGTGTTTTTTTGGAAGTCGGTTTTTTTTTTCTTAAAAAGTTTTAAATCAAGAATATTACAAAATCCTGGGTACATTATTATTCTTGTTGCTTCTATACAATGTAAAAAAAAAAACAATGTAAAAAATAAGATTAAAAATAAGCTTTGGCAATTAAGAGATGACCAGTCTCAACCGACGGCGCCCGTTCACGAACAACAATTATATATATAGACAAAATTAAATTATTCTCTTAGAAGATGTGAATTCAGATTAAGTTTTATAAATACATGCATAATAAGAAATTTTTTCCAAAAAATGTGGAACAGATATGTCACCAGCCAGTAATTGTAACTGTACGGATTTAATGAAGTCGTCTTTTTCTATGTCTATATCACGTCGCTTTGTTATATTAATTTTGAATCTTTTTAATTGGTCATATTTAAAATTTGTAATACATGCATCATCATTTAAAATATGTAAAACTTGGAGCATGTTAGGAAGCTGTTTATTTTGCGATTCCAACCCTCCACTATATTGTTAGTGCGGTATTTGTCACCAAATACTGACCAAATTTTAATGAGTTCTGGCTTCATCCAATATGTAGAAAAATAAATTTTGAATTTTGTCAGAAATGGATCTTCTTCACCTATTTCTGTTTTTATATAACACCAACCTCTTTCTATTTCATTTTCCGGAAGGAATGGTAAAGAATAGCAGAGTTGAATTATCCTTTTCTGTGTCTTTGTTTTCGCACAACCAATACTTTTTGCTTTGTGCCTCAAGCATTCGGTGAAGTGATAATGGCTTCCCTTTACTTTTACTTCCATTTGAGTTAAAACTTTTAAAGTGGCCGCTTCGAAATCAATTCTAAACTCTTTAGGTTTCCATCCTGGTATTTGTGAAGTAATCAATTCTATTAAAATTTTATAAGCCTTTTCTGATCGGTGCGACATAAACGCATAAAGCTATAATAAAAAAAACTATAATGTTCATATGACTATTCGAACCAATTCCTAAATCACCTTGAATTACATACATATAACTGTGAAAATGGTGACGGACACGATTGGAAGGTACCGTCCATAAAAAAGTTAAATACATTTTCCATACGAGATTTCGCTTCTTCCGAACAGAATATTAGAATTTTTATGTCCCCATCATGATAATCGGCAAGCAAGAATTTTTGGAATTGTGCAGGAACCTGGACATCTCAAAAATTGTTACAACATATCTTTGTAATTTCAGCGTCTTTATTCCGTTTTCGATAAATTGTTGCTCTTTTATTTTGAAAATTGGGAATTGGCCTATCGGACGCCAGGTCTAAACCATCTTTTCTCATTTTAACAATGTGTTTATTAAACACTTTTGGAGCCGGCTCTTTCCCTTCGGCAGCCTCAAGAATGGCTTCGTTTATTCGGGCATCTATTATATTTTGACTTGCGTCCTTCTTGCAATTCTCACTATGGGCTGTTTCTTTTATCACCTGTCGGAGGAAGGCGAAGGAACTAGTGAGCATAAACGAAATATTTAGTCTCAGTAGTTCCTTCAACTTTTTCAAAGGAACTACTGATACAAAAAGTTCTCAGTAGTTCCTCCAAAGGAACTGCTAACGGAAATATTTAGTCTTATATATTGTCTTCTTTATTGTTGTTTTAGTCTTGTATATTTAGTCTTTAGTATATTTAGTATTTAGTTTCCTTTGAAGGAACTACTGAGAATTTTTGTATCAGTAGTTCCTTTGAAAAAGTTGAAGGAACTACTGAGACGTGTTCTTTGTGAAGAGTAGGTATCCATTGAGAAAGAGTTTTTCGAAATTCCACCCCTAAGAGGGTGAAATGGGGGGTTGAATTTTGTATAAATAATTTTCGACCTCCACGCGGGCGAAGCCGCGGGTAAAAGCTAGTTACTATATAAAATAAAAAAAAATAATATCTCCACACAATGAGTGCCTGAAGATGGTCGGCGCCGCCGAGGCCGGCCCAGAAAGAGAAGTTACATGGAGCAACTGCCTATCTGACCTCCACAACCCAGTTACTGGGTAATACGATACCCCTTGGTAAGACTGGTTGTCAGACTTTCGGGCTTTTGACGACCTGTAACGACTGTCAAAGATCCACGAATGACAGCCGGGACCAACGGCTTAACGTGCTAAGAAAGGGTCTAGGTATGTGAAGATGGTCACCCATCCACGGACCAATCGCAGCAAGCGTAGCTTAACCTGATCGATCGACCCGTGCGGCTGTTATTATTTAGCCACACGACTCAAAATATAAAGCCATAATAAGTCAGCACCCAAATTGCGTAACACACTATCAACTTCAATCTGAATCATTTTGAAGGATATAACTAATCCATTGCTTCATACGTTCGAAAAAAATGTCTGCCCACTAACGTAAAACGCAATGAATGTTGTTGAACTGTCAAAATGAAACCTACTGCGTGTTACGCAATTACCCCTCTGGTCTATCATGAGCATGACATTGATGCATTGTACATAACTATGAAATATTCTGGCAACACCAAGCGAAATATCCCGACCGTAAGAGTAATTAAAGAGACTGCTTTAATTTGCAAAGAGCGAATATAATCCTAATTCGTCATGGTACTTTCAAAGCAGGGAAATTCATCCTAACCCTTCAATCCCTGGTCATTCATACCTATTCTAACCCCTTCCAAATTAAAACCATACCCACACTTCATGCTATCGTATAATAATCCTTATTGTAACGGAGTAAGGTACACAACAATAGCAAATCTTATATCGTGTTGCCGGCAAATAGACATGAGTAATAGCGCTTATGATTGAGACGCGTCATCGGATATTCGTATTGTTCGTATGAGAAAATGAACTTTATAATGAATCTGTTAAAGTCCTTTTTGGAAGCAGATTAGTTTCGCGGTTGATTTTTCTCTTGAAATACATTATAGCAGAATGTTGTCTTCTGAAACTTAAAGAAAAACAAAAAAAAAACGAGTGTGCTTATGACCACACGACTGAAGTGAAACTTGAAACGTATTTGGCTATGAGAGGAAGAGAGAAAGAAAATGCGCGCGCGCACTGCTTTCTCTTGCTTATATACCCCACTCAACTCCCGTTCGGCTCGCCCGATCACACTTTTCGTAACGCTTACGTCACGCGTTCTCCAGCTTACTCCCCATGTCAAGCGTGCGTAAAGAAGTTTCACTTCAAAAGAAGTGAATTGACTTTCGCCATTCTATGATGTTTTAGTTAAAAATCTTCAGCGTCATAAAGATAATACATATTTATAATTAGGTACGATTATTAGGTACCTATTTACACAGGGTGAAATTTTCAAGTGGGCGTGGATAGCCAAATTCGAAACTGAGGAATAGCGAAAGTACACAAAGGAGTACCGGGCTCGATTTTGATGAAAACTAAAACTGCATCATTGGATTTTTGAAAATTCAATATCGCTAGCCAGGAATCGAAACTGTTGATTTTGAAAAAAAAAAAAAAAACACACACTGTATTATTACACCATTCGATAGCCTCCCTAATAAGGATCAAATTCTAGGAAGTAATGACATACGGCAAACTAAAGAAAAGAACTCCTTTTTTTTTATAGGTGTGGGCCGGACACGTCTCGGAAGTGCATCTGGAGAGATGGGCAAAGATCGCCACTCACTGGACGCCTGAGGGAGGAGATCGCCGTCGAGGTAAACCAAGGCAAAGGTGGTGTGGCGATCTTATAATGTTTGCGGAGCCCACATGGCCAGAGATCGCACAAGGTTTGCCCAGCAGTGGGACACAATATAGGCTAACAAAAAAGTAGTCCCAACTACTGTAAATAATGTGAACCACTGTAAACCACTGAATATTCTTGTATTGAGCCGAGTCCGTGACAAAGCAGAGCCATTTGAACTAATGGTAACATTCGTATTGGTCAGTATGATAGACTGCCGTGTTTCATAGAGTTATAAGTCGTGACCGAAGCAAGTTTGGGTAAGAATTAATCGCTGCCATTATTTATCATTCCTTAGTCAGGCACTAGTTGTCTGGCATTTTTGCTGAACTGGGCCTTTTGGCGCTGCCGTGAGGCACACTTTCCTGCTAACCCTAACTCAATATTATAAATGCGAAAGTAAGTTTGTTTGTTACCTTTTCACGCCTAAACCCGACTATATTTTTTTAGCTATTCAATGTAGAGAATAGCTTAAAAAATAAATCTCTATGTCTGTTTTTTTAATTTTTAGAAATAGTTAAAAGAATAGTATTATTAACTTGTATGTGAAAAAATGTCATTATTAAAAAATGTATAATAATTATGTTAATATGTACAAAAAAAAAGGAGCTACGTCTGCCAAAAAAACTGCTTTGCAGTTTGTCAAAAGTAAATATATCTTGTTCAAAATTATTTATGTTAATAAACACTTTTTCATTTTTCTTTTTATTTTTCCTTTTTGTGAAGTAAATCCATCACTCAATTTTCACACAAAACCAGGAAGGATTTTCTAATAAAGCATCTTTCACATATGTAAACCTTAAATAATCCTTGTTAATGATATACGGCAGCGTCTACCCCCATAAAACTGATTGAGCAGGGAACAAAAGGGCCGTACTCAATACACCAGCGACCCCTGTCGGCGAAACAAAACTGGTTAAGAATGAAAAATGAAATCAAGTGGACATTGCTTACGGTTTGACTTAGGAACGTTTGAACTTGGAGAAATAATGGTTGGTGACATTGATTATTTTTTTGTTTGACCCGTTCCTAACCGACTGGCCGGAGAATTGATTGTTTATTTTTAATTAAAACGGTAACACCAATTAGGTATATTAATTAACATCTCTATGTTAATTAATGTAATTGGTGTTGGGAAATAGTTTTGTATACCATACCTGCGTAAAGCTCTCAAATACTTCAAATACTAACATATAACAGAGGACACCTTAGCATACTTCTTCTCACAGAATATGCATAATTCTACTCCATTCATCGGCAAGTTAAAAAATTGCCTATTCTGTACAGCTGTTCTAAACTAATGCGCTTACCAGCAAACAACATAATTATAATATTGAATTTAATTGTAAAAACAAATAAATTGCATTAATTAGTTGCATAACTTTCTCAAGTATTCAGCTGCATACAGTTAGACTGGGATCCGACTCGAATCATCTGGTTGGCTTCCAGTCTAACTGGATGCAGCTTAAAACCAGTATTTTACATGGAGTGACTGGTACCGATACCCATTGATAAGACTGGTTGTCAGAATTTCGGGCTTCTGACTACCCGTAACGACTATTAAAGATCCACGAATGACAGCCGGGACCAACGGCTTAACGTGCTTTCCGAGGCACGGAGGAGTCTCGGTATGTAAAGATGGTCACCCATCCACAGACCAACCGCGGCAAGCGTAGCTTAAACTGATCGATAAACCTGTGTGGCTGTTATTATTTAGCCACGGACCCCTGTGGGATTCGACTCGAATATATGTAGTTAGCAAAAGGCTAGGTGATGACAACTTTCAACCAAAATTACAAGCAATTTTACTTGAACGAGCCTACTGTAGGTACATTCTAGCCACACACCATCAGATTTACAGATCATTTGCATAATACCTTAAGGCCAAACTATCAGTAGGTAGGTACGTACCGGGCAGGCTTGACCATCATTAATCAGCAGCACTTAGCTTACTTTGCATAAAATGATTAATGCTCACACAAAGTTGCCCAATGAAAATCATTCTGTTTATTTTGTGCTGATAAATTGTACGAGCAAAGGGGACAGGGGCTCCGTGAAACTGTCTGGTTTGAGTTTTATTGTAGTTTACAAAAAAAAAAATATCTGTGAAAAAATTGATCTAGGTTTCCCTGACGGTATAAAACGGTAACGTTATCCTATTTCTTACTAGCTGCGCCCCGCGGTTTCACCCGCATAAGTTTCGATCCCGTGGGAATATCGGGTTAAAAACTATCGTATGTCCTTTCCCGGGACTCAAACTATATCTATACCAAATTTCATCTAAATCGGTTCAGCGGTTATTGATTCCCCATGCAATCTTCCACCCCCCTTTTCACCCCCTTAAAGGATAAAAACTATCCTATGTCCTTCCCCGGGATGCAATCTACCTCTCTGCCAAATTTCATCTACATCTGTTCAGTGGTTTAGGCGTGAAAAGGTAACATACAGACAGACAGAGTTACTTTCGAATTTATAATACACTCAGCGGCAGAAAAAGTGGCCCAAGTGCATAAAGGAAGCTTGTAAACAAACTAAGTGTTATTTATGAGATGTTTTGATGACGATAGGTTTCAAGTGATCCGTTTACTTTATTTAAGTGGGTAATTTGAAATTAACTTGTGTTTAAATTGACCCTGTCTAAAAACGTACGCCAGAACTGTTTTGAACGTTAATCCGAGAGGTAAGTTAAAATTCTTTTTTAAATTCATGGGTCTGTAAAACTGTTTTTTATTGATTTTTTATTGATTACGGGTTTATTTCTCCCTCTCACAAAGAGGAGGCCTGTGTCCCAGCAGTGGGAACGTTATAGGCTGATTATGTTATGTACGGGTTTATTTCGATTCCAGAAAAAATTAGAAGATGCCACTTACTGCTGCTCAAGTTGCTCAGGCGGTTTTGTTAACCGACCAAGGACGAACTCAACGTGAGGTAGCTGCAACTCTTAATGTGGCGCGTACCACCCTACGATTTGCACTTAAGAGGCATCGTGAGACTGGACTCTATACACGGCGGCCAGGTAGCGGCAGAGTAAGGTGTACTTCTGCCCGCGATGACCGATTTTTATACTGGAAGTATTGAGAAATCGCTTCTTTACCGTTGTTGAAATCAGGCGGTGACTTCAAGCGGCACGTGGTATCATTGTTAGTGAACGGACCATAAGGTGAAGGATGGAAGAACGTGATTTACGTACCAGGAGACCAGCACGACGGCCAGAACATGAGAGACACCATCAAGTTGCACGCTTAAGATTTGCCCGTGAACGCGTGAATTGGACTTTGGACCAATGAGCAAGGTCTTGTTTACTGATGAGTGCAAAGTAGCCTTAAGAGCACCAGATGGTCGTGACAGAGTTTATAGGCGCCGTGGAGAACGTTTCCATCCCATCACGACACGCCAGACAGTAAGTTACCAAGGCGGGTCTGTCATGGTGTAGGGAGGTGTGTGTTCCGAAGCGCGTACGGAGCTTGTGATCGTGGATCAGCGCCTAACAGCAGTCGGGTACATTGAAGAAATCCTCCAAGATCACGTTGTGCCTTTTGTGGACTTTATTGGTCGAGAAGTTTTTCTGCTTATGCAGGATAATGCAAGAGCTTATACTGCTGGCATTGTTGAGTCTTACATAGCTGACGTCGGTATTCAAAAACTGCCTTAGCCGGCTCGTAGCTCAGACATGAATCCTATAGAACCTGTCTAGAACATGCTTAAAAGACGGATCCGAGCACTGCCAAACCCGGCAGAGTCACTCCGTGAGCTAAAAATGGCTCTAGTCAGAGCGTAGGAGGAAATTCCTCAAGAAGACATAAAAAACATACTGCAAAGCATGCCAGAACGCATGCAAGCCGTCATCGAAACAAGAGGGGATAATAATCGGTATTAATTAAGTGATTTTTTGTTGAAATTCCAAGAAATTTTGAGAATATTTTAAATAAAAATTCTCTTAAAAGCTTTTTTTTATTGTTTTCCCAAATTGTTACTAAAACTTCAACTTTAAAGTCTTAATTTTAACTAAACTTACGTTATAAACCGTTAACGTATTACGTGTAATAAAAATTACAACCTTATTTTATTATTTAAAAAAATTGAACATCTTTTCATTTTGGGCCACTTTTTCTGCCGCTGAGTGTATTAGTATGGATAGTATGGATTTATATTCAATTTTAACAAAAAATTCTCCTAATCATTATATATCAATACATGAAACGTGTTCATGATATTGGTAGGTAATAAAGATTAAAAGAAAGGAAACGATGAGGCACAATAATGACACAAAAACACAACAACTTCAACCAAACCTAAAGAAGAATGATGAGCCAATAAGCAACCAGGAGCTAAACAAGGAAAACACATTAATTACACACTCATGAAAAAAAATACGACAAATTCCCGCATGATAAACGCGCAAACTCGTGCCGATGCCGCACGGAAACTGTAAATCTAACTAAGCCTTCGTACCTTCTAAATAATAGATGAGTCGGGTAAAAATCCGGTAGGAATTATCAAGACATGTCATTACTCATATTCCGAATGCAAAATACTCGAAACTCAAATGTATTGGTGTTCGAAAATGAAGATTGGAGGGTGATTCTCTTTTATTTTTTTGTTTTACTTTTGCACAGTTGTACACACTTCTATCTGTGTTGGTTTCGCGACAAGTTCCTTTTGTGATTTATATGTGGGCTATAAATAATAGGCTTTAAAAAACAGTTTGCTATGTTTAGTTCCGGTTTATTTATGAGTACAGTTAAAGTGTTAGTTTGTTATGTAGAAATTAAACATAATATATTAAAGTTGATTTGGATAGTAAAGTTATACATATTTTAACATACAATTTTGTGAAAATATTGCAACCTATTGGGAGTTATAATATGTTCGAGCCGTTTGGGGTTGAAACACTAGGGCCACTTGGCTTTTCGAGATATCGCCAAGCAGTTAGTCGACTCTTCACGTGACCAGAGGGCTGGCCTATTTCTTGGCCAAAGAATTAGCATTTCCATACAACGTGGCAATGCTGCCAGCCTTTTGGGCACTGTTCCTGTTGACAGCGATGCGGACGAATCTTTGATGAGGGCATCATGACTATTTTGTTTTGTTTTTCATATAATTGTACATATTATTATAGTTTGTATTGTATGTTAGCTTATATTATTTTGTGAAAGAGATATTAAAATGTTATTACAATCAATACGTAGGTCCATATTTCGTAATAACATGAAAAATAAACCTTACTAAAAATATGATCTCATGCAACTGTAACCATCCTTCTCATTTTCCTACACAAAGACAGAGACAAAAAATCAACAACAAACGGACACACAAATCCACAATTCGCAAACGAAGTCAAATAACAGATGACGTTCGTTTTTCTCGCATCCGTTGCCGCGTATTCAAATTTGACAGTGACAAATCCTCGGCCATTTCCGCCTGCGGTTCGGAGCGACTCGGATGTTCATATCATTTATATTCATTCGAGATTAGGTCGGCTTTTGTTCGAAGTATAAGTGACAAGTCAGCAATGATAGTAGGGGTGAGAGTTAAAAATGGAGAGAGACGTTGATTGGTTTACGAAATTAAATTAAAGGAATTAATTTGCAGAATAAGACTCGTGTTCTTAATGGCAACAAAAGTTGATATTTATTCTGACCAATCTCAAAAGATGACTTCTTTCGAGTGGTGCAAAATTACTTATGCCATTTCTTTGTTTATTTATCAACTTGACATACATCCTATCACTACAAACTGTATGCAAGTGCCGTTCAGAGACTGAAAATGAAAACAATAACGATAAATTGTTCCACCGAACCGCACGTTACAAAATTTTGTTTCAGTGCGGTTAGTGGATGTGTTCAGGTGCTGTTCGTCCAAGTGCGGTTCAAATCAGTGCTCTGATTGGAATACCTCCGCCAGATTAGTCATGAATAAATAATAAATTACATAAATAAATTAATAACATCCTAGTAATTCTTACATCTTCGGAAAACAAACTCTTTTCGCGCAAAAAAATCACAACTTTTATTTATTACCTTACATATTTTTATGCTCGTTTTTTGCCGTTAATCTGTGGTGAACTTTTACTGATAAGGACATACAAAACACGTATAAAAAGTAATATTACTAGGTTTTGAACCCACAACCTCAAACAATCCTTTTAATCCTTTTCCCCACAAGGATGCCAATACTTAAAAAAAAAAGGTCCAGGAAAATCTTATCTGTATCAAAAACTACTAAAAACAAACGAGGAAAACTGGCTCCTACAAAATATTTAAGCAAAAACAGGAAAATCTTACTAACACTTGTATTAACATGTTAAGTGACCCGTTCTAAACTCGCCCTTACCGTATGTAAATGTTATCGCAAATTTATTGCTATATTCGCATTCTCCTAAGTGATTTCCAAGATTTCCTTTTCGAAATATGCTCCAGAAACTCTCCTTTTATTGTATTGAAAATAACCAGTTTTAAAAGATCTACGAGCTTGAAATACTTTGCTTAAGTTTTTCGCGAAGTGATGTGTCATGCTATAGTGGTGAGGGTTATAAACTAAGCGCATTTATGTTTTCGTGAATTTTCAGCAATTTAAGGTTATGGAAATTCACAGTTGAAGGAACATGTTTTCAGTATTATTTAGTGATACTGAAGATGTTAATTGTTTAAACATAAAATAACATCAAGTCTGTTATTTGGGCCTGCGGACGGAGAGTAATGGGTAGCTCACCGTCCGATCAGGACCAGGCCCGTGCCGGAAGGCGCGTATGTGTTCCACGCGCGCCTCAAAGAGCAGCGAGGTGGAGCGACTCTCTTGGACATTGGACATCGTACGGACAACATGTACTTGGAAACTGTCTAGCATTCCGTATCTGGTTGTGTCGTGTGCCTACAGTGTGTGATTCGCTAGTGTGATTAAGAGCCAGTCCACACGGCGCGTTGCGTCAGCGTTGCGTTGACGCAGCGTTGCGTTGACGCAGCGTTGCGTTGTTTTAAATACAAATAAACATAGTGTACACAAGGTGTAACGCACACATGACGGACAGCAGCCCCCGAGTTGAAGCGGGAGGGGTGTAATTACCTGCGACGCCGGAGCGTCACCGCTCAGTTGCATTGATAAAGAGAAGACACGCGGAAATGCGAACTGAAACCGAAACTGCGTCAACGGAACGTTACGACTGCGTCCTAGTAACGCTGCGTTGACGCAGCGCCCGTGTGGCCGGCATTGCGTTAAAATTCATGCGTTGCGACGACGCAACGCACCGTGTGGACTGGTACTAATTTGTTCGTAAATTGTAATCTGATTTGAAATACAAACGGTTTTTATATTGCGCAATAGGTAACAAACATTACCCATAGTACGCCCACAGTACTTAAAATATGGTTGATGATAACTAGAACCTTCTTCGTCATATATTTTATTTGTTTATCAAAATTTCCCTAAATTTATATGCCACCTCCACTCCTTCCTACCTTAAACACCCCATAAACAGATTTCGTGTTAACGTGTGAGAGATCCACTGGTGCATATCTAAAAGCATTGTAAATTTTCACACAAACGCCGCCGTCAGTACATTGTGAACTGAGCGAAGATATAGTGGCAACAGTCCCCGGATTCAAAGTGTTTTAGGACTGATAGAGGGACTGAAAAGTTTTTATTTTATTAATATCGTAGTATCTAATGTACCTACCTATTATTAAACACGGTTGCGTGGATTTGGCTGCTTTATTTTCGATGTTACTTTAAAAAAAACATTTATTTGAATTTTCTATATGAATCACCGAAATGTATGTACGCGCATAACTTCCAAACGACTGCACCAATTGGATAATTCTTTTTTTGTTTTGTTCGGTATTGCCAGGACAAGGTTTGTATGACAGAAAATTTCGCCCGTGCGAAGCTGGGGCGGGGTAGTTTTACTAACACAATAATGTTTAAAAATTAAGCAGTTTCTTAACATCACGTATATCCCCAAAGGGTTAGGCAGATGTGTATCCTATTCTACTGAGGCCAGTACATCAATCAACCCGAAACTGTCAAATTTTCCCAATCAACTTTGAACCTTATAATTTAGCTATAGAGTTGAAAATCTATTAAATAAATTTGACAGATTATAGTAGCTTGATGTGCTGGCGTCAGTTTACCATATTTTGCATTGTTATGTTTAAATCCCATGTAATAGGGGCTGGCCCTATTGCCATCAAGTAGGCACGAATCCATACTCCAGGTTGCCAATGTGAAATTCCTGGTAGAAAAACTAAGAACAGTCTGCCCGACCCGGGCATCGTACCCAGGATCTCATGCTTGGCAGCTAGGTGAGATAAAAGTTACGGCACCGATTCGCCAATGCGTAATATTCGTATAGAATCAAGTTCTTATGACTAACTAAATAACGCTGAGGAATTTGTTGCGCCAATTCTTCCCAGCTAAATCATTAGGAAGTGGTGAAGGGCGGGCGTTTTGGGGAATTGTCTTTTTTATTTTCTTTTTATTGCTGAATGGACCCGCTCTTGACCTCGATTACGCCTGATAGAAAGCCATGGATGAGGTCTATGATGGAACGAGCGTGCCCAGAAGATGCCTTAGGCACTGGATCTCCCACGCATCGATGAAACACAGTCTTCAAAACACAGACTCACTCACGAAGAGAGATCTTGTGAAGAACTCTTCTTAGAACGTAACCAAGGACACGCTACGTCAACCGGTCGCGCTAGCGCATCCTAAACTTAAAAGCTACTTTATTTATCAATGTTATTGTTTTCATATCGTATTATACGTGTTCATCATATTTATACAGTCCACTCATTTTAACTCTACACCTATGTACTATCGTCGCGAACACACAGCAGGCTGCTCCGGTGGGAGGGTGGTCGCAAACCAGGCGGGCGTTAGCCCTACCACCGTATGGGAAGAATTGGCCAGTCAAATAAGGTGTTGGGTGTGACTGTCCAGGATGCACCGAACGCTCGGTTCTGTTGAGTAACTGGCGGAACAAACTGCGCTACACGAGGAGGCTTCTTCATGCATCCCAACGAAATTGTCAATGAAATGAAAAAAATAAATATCTCATCTTATTTTATCGTTTAAAAAGGGCTGATTCCTTGATTTGAATAAATGCCCTTTGTTAATATTTTTTTCAATTGACAGACACCGATCTGGTTTTAGTATGGTGGTAATGTATGTCCATGCGTTTGCTTACTTTTTTTTTCCTGACCCAAACCACCATAACATAAGCAAGCATCTCGTCTACCATTAGCGTAAACTTTTGACGGCTATACTGACAATAAAATTTTATAACTGTTCACTTTATCGTTCAGGCTACATTACGAATTCATCATTTAAGTACCATGCGGAAATATTATATTTACGACATGAGATTCTAAAAGATAAAAGGATTAAATTATATTAGGTGGAGAGTAAAACGACTGTATACATTTTTCAATTATGTGATGGACCAGGATGGCATGAGTGGTGAAACGGGCTTGTGCCATAACAGCCGCACGGGTCAGCTAAGCTTACCGCGGTCGGTCTGTGGATGGGTGACATGTGGATCCATTATAATATATCGAGACCCCTTAATGCCTCGGAAAGCACATTAAGCCGTTGGTCGCGGCTATCATTTGTAGATCTATGACAGTCGTTTCGGGTCTTCAGAAGCCCGGAAATCTGACAATCTACATAATTATATTACCAACTGTATCGTATTACCCAGTAACTTGGTTGTAGAGGTCAGATAGGCAGTCACTATATGTTAAATACTGGTATTCAGCTGCATCCGGTTAGACTGGAAGCCGACCCCAACATAGCTGGGAAAAGGCTAGGCAGATGATGAGTTGTCACGTACAAGTACAAAAACAAAATCCACCTGAAACATTTGTTAAATTGAATGTTACTAATAAACCACTGCAACAGAACATTGGAATAAATTCGCTTGCCTACTCTCGCGGCGGTGCTCGCGGTTTCATCGATTTTAATCACACTAAGTGACAATGTATTTATCACCTATACTCACCGACACCAATATTGGAGCCACTGGTAGGGGTGTGCGAGGTTTAAATAGAACAGATTATATTATAACCATAACTAGCAGCGCCCCGTGGTTCCACCCGGATAAGATTCCCGTGGGAATATCGGGATGAAAACTATCATATGTCCTTTCCCGGGACTCAAAATATCTCTATACCAAATTTCATCTAAATCGGTTCAGCGGTTTTAGCGTGAAGAGGTAACAGAAAGACAGACAGACACACTTTCGCATTTATAATATTAGTAAGGATTATGAAAATAAATGATCTTTTAATGATGGGACCTTATATTAACCAACCTTATACCTATCATATCCAGCGAATAAAGGTCCTTGTCTTTTTATTGGGGAGGAAAAGTCTGGACGAATGGCAAGGCCGAACAAAATGTGGACTGAGAGCCAATAAGTGACATTTTTGTCAAACTTAGAGTTACCTTCTAGGTTTGGGCGACCACTTCTCTTCAGGTATGTTTCATGCTTTGTTTGACTCCTTATACCTTCTTCTTATTCGTGTCACTGGCACAACTGTTTTTGAAATCGTGTTTGCCCAAAACTTCGCCACTTCCACAGCGTCCCAGAGATCTCTTGTCTTGCGTATTGCTTGAAAGGAGCCTTTCCAAGCGACTTTAAAAAAGCAGCACGTATCCCTCAAACGTCTGGCGCACCCTGGACAGCTAGCACTCGTTAGCGCAGAGTCTAGTTCATCATCATCATCTGCCTAGCCTTTTCCCAACTATGTTGGGGTCGGCTTCCAGCCTAACCGGATGCAGCTGAATACCAGTATTTTACATGGAGCGACTGCCTATCTGACGTCCACAACCCAGTTACTGGGTAATACGATACCCCAATGGTAAGACTGGTTGTCAGATTTTCGAGCTTCTGACGACCCGTAACAACTGTCAAAGATCCACGAATGACAGCCGGGACCAACGGCTTAACGTGCTTTCCGAGGCACAGAGGGGTCTTGGTATGTAAAGATGGTCACCCATCTACAGACCAACCGCGCCAAGCGTAGCTTAACCTGATCGATCGACCTGTGCGGCTGATATTACTTAGCAACAAGCCCCTCTAGAGTCAAGGTAACTAATTATTTCATGACGATGGCACGAAATAAATAGCCTTTCTCAAAAACCTAATACTTTAAAAGATTTCGAAAACGCCTTAGAGGCAACCCTGACTGTCCGCGAATATGCAAATACGATTGGTTATTTGGGCTAAAATTTTGACTCCCCGTGGCTGAAATTTGAGTGATATTAGATTAGGTTTAACGCGATATGCCCGTGTTAGCTTAATGCATCGGAATACCACGCTAATCCCATTATACGTGTTTCAACTACGATACCTAAATATTTTTTTTTTTTTTACTATTTTTATTTATTTTGCATATTTACATAATTTAAAAAGCTAACAATCTTAAAATAATAATAGTGATGCGGACGAATTTTTTGATGCCCTTTGATTATTTTCCCTCCCTTTTTATATACTTGTATATATAATTATTTCAAGATAATTAAAAATTAGTTTTGGTTAGATTAGAAAATACATATTTAATTTATTTATTTATAGGCTTAAATAGGACAATCTAGAGTCTAGACAAAATCAAACTGGTTGCTAATTTAATTTTCAAATTTTATTCTTTTTTTACATTGATTTACATTCATTACTCACACCCTGACTTATTACTCGTAATTTTTTTTTTCAAATTAAAATCGTTTACTTTTACCATGTTTGTAAATATGTGAGCACCATTTATCTATCAGATAATTAATTTATATGTCATGGTTTCGTTTTTAATTCTTGTACCTTTTGTGGTATAGTAATTTTATTTTAGGTGCATCGTCCTCACATATAATCCAGGTTTCCCCCCGAATTTTTTCCTACACCGATTTTTATTCATCGTACCTCTTCTTGTCAGTCCACGTTTTTATTCTTTTTTATTATACAGGGTGAAATTAAATTGATAGGCATCCTTTTAAGGGGTCATTGTACTCATCATTATGAACAACTTTTACTATGGGACTAAACCTAAAATCGCGAAAAAAAAATCAACTGTTCTTTGGGTTTATATTCACATAACTCGTCAAAATGTAGGGAAGATCTGATTTTTTTTCGCGATTTCAGGTTTCGTCCCATAGTAAAAGTTGTTCATAATGATGATTACAATGACCCTTTAAAAGGATGCCCATGAGTTTAATTTCACCCTGTATATTTGATCTGTCTGAACTGGTGTTTTATAACCACGCATGACAAACTACACTCGGTTTCGGATTTGTGTCAAACTATACTGTAGCAATACTTATGGTGAAAGACCAGGATATTTTCTTTGTGGAAATTTAGAATTTTGTGAGCTATCGAAGAAAAAAACCTTAAAAAATTGTAATTTTGTGTGTCTTACGTAATTATCCCGAACCAATTATGGCAAGAATACTTTTTATTAAAAGAGCATGCCGTCTGTACAACGACACGATTTCATTAAAAGCAAATCAAGATTTAGATATTTTTCACCTTTCTCTACCCAAATTCAAATTTAGTATAAGAAATATTTTGGCATCGAAATTTAAATAATAATAATGTTATATGTTAATATTAAATTGTAAATGTAAACTTTAACGGTGTGAATTTCTGGTTGTTGTTACACTTAGTCACATATAATTTACTTGTATAATAATCTGTGGAAACTGTTTCTGGAATGTGTTGAACTAATTGTATATTTACTTATGTTTTTTATTGCATCTGTTTGTTTCCCAAATAAAAAAAAAAAAAAAATATCCCATTGGAATTATTAGGAACTAGCTGACCCGGTGAACTTCGTACCGCCTTAGATTTTTTTTTTCTGTTAAGACATGTGGCGTATCTATTATCATAATAAGGTTATGGTTCTTTTCCTCGGGAACAGCACTTTTTTCGGGATGAAAGGTACCCTATGTCCGTTTTTGTACGATCAGCTTCAGAGAAAAGGAACCCCTCAAGACTTTAAAGATTATCGCCCGAGCGCGCTCGAGCCCGCTGTCGCTCGTCGCTCGAGCGACGGCGGGCGCGTCACGTGGCTCTGGCCTCGAGCAGCTCCCTCCCCCGCTGCCGCGCGCCGCATCCATCTCTGCCCGAGCATCCACCGATCCCACTCAAATATTATTTGCAAGTTTTTAAATAATTATAATATGGTATTTTTTCGGCTTTTTGCCCGAACCGTATCCCAAGAATAACTTAACTTACAAAAAGACACTTTATGTGCGATTGAGGATACGAACCCGCATCACCAGGCGCCAGCCGATCACGTAGACCGCGCCTTATACCACTAGACTATTGAATCAGTTAGCCATCTTAACGAAAATTTGAATAGCTTTACTCCTTTTATCGAACAAGGTTGATAACGGTCTAATCTTCTAGATATTAAGGTTTAAATTTCAACGTCCACCACGTATTATAAATACTAACACCTTACCGTCTTGTTTTACAAAATGCAATTCGTAACTCCTCAATTAACTAAATTATAAGGTTGAAATTTGCATAGATTTCTTGTTTGGTTGAATAGAATGTGCTTGATTCCGATTGTTGCCCTACCTACCGTAATTTTAATTTAGAATTCTTCTTCGCCTTATTTACTAAACTGTGATTGAGGGTATAATTACTTATCAAATCGTTTCGTTTTCGTGTCGATCCGCTTGTGCGTAATTATCTTCGTCGAAATATTATCCGATTTATTAAGTTTTTGAACAGTTGATTATATTAACCGACAGTATTGTTCGATTAATAACTTTTTGAAGGCTGGAATTAAATAAACTGACGACTGGGGGAAACTGACCAGTGATACGCGGACTCTAAAATTGTTGTTCTCTGGGAACAGGAACAAAGCATAAAGAACGAGATATGGGCATAACGGTAAGATTTACGTTATACACATATATGTATTTATTGTTGCAATCATGTTGCATTATTACTGACAAGTTGGATTTTTTTATGTATTCCTAATATTATTATTTTCGTTCCAGAGAAAAACAGTTCGTAGATGGATACAAAGGTATCATGCGACTGGTGATGTGAAATGTGATCGCCAAGGCCCTCGCTCAATAATTGTTTACACTAATGAATCGGGGCGACACCGTAATATTGTGGAAGTTCACTCAGTGACACCCTTCAAAACTACGCGTTCAAGTGTGACTTCAAGAAGTGATAGACAGTGACGGCCATCCTCTCCGTTATTAATAGGCAATTTACTCGGCAGATTTATTGTGTAACTGATCTGATAAAATTACATTGGAACGTATGAGCAAGTGTTAATGATTCCCAATATTTGTGGGATCATTAATTCGTAGTTAATCAAAAATAAACAACCTTTATTATTATCAATCCAGATACTTTTGTTTACAAGTAGTCTTGTAGGTAATGTGTGATGCACCATCTGACCTCACATATTTTTATAATTTCTAATGTTGTGTTAAATAAGGGTTATCAGAAAATATGATAAAAGAGAAAGATGTATATTGCTATACTTTTATAGTTTAGCATGTTGGTTCTTCCTCTGTAATTCACAGGCACAAATGACAACATTTAATTTTTTAATCTTTTTTTCCGATAAGATCATACAAAGTATAAAAAAATAATGTTTTCACAACTTTAAATGAATAAATATTACCTATTGTAGTTGTTTCTAGAAAAATCTATAAATGAACCGTTATCTAATGTTAAACGTTCTAAACCTCACCCAGGGTATCTATTTTGTGTTTAGTTAATATTCTAAGTAAATAACCCCAATTTAACACACATAGAAAACTGTATATTCAACCGTGAAGTGGATTCCATGAAGTCCTAGAAATGTAATTAGAGAAATAAATGAATATTGTTTATGCAACATGCCTAGATTTTCTTACAAACCTCATACCTACTTCAACATTTGATTTCTTAAATAATAATTAACAAAAATCACATAATAACCTATAAAAGAAACAAAAAAAAACAAAAAAAGAACTTCTCGTCCGAGGATTTGAACTCGAGACCATCGAATTGTTAAGCCGCTGTCTTAACCACTAGACCAACACGCCATATACAATACGTTACAAAAAACTTAAATGGGTTTAATGTCATTCCCAAAAGGGGTTCCCTTACTTTGAAGCGGACTGTACACCTGACAACGTATATGCAAAATTTCAGGATGACCGGTTCAGTGGCTTAGGCGTGAAAAGGTAACAAATAAACTTACTTTCGCATTTATAATATGAAAGTTAGGAAGTTGGGATCGCTTACGGCACTGCCAAAATTTCCCGAACAACAAAGAAAAACTACCAACCGAAAAATCAATCAAAATACATCTGTTTGCTACTAATTACACCTTTTGTCGCAGCCGAAGCGTTTCGTCCACAGATGTCACGTCTAATTAGTAGTGTTGTGTGCGCTTGACATTAGCACGTGGCGTCGCATTCCGATTAAATTGAACGCCGATGCGCGCCCGTGCTTAATGTATTTAATTAGTGCAATATATACATCGATGCAGTAATTAGGGTGAGTCGGATCTAGTGATATTAGGTAAAACGAATACGGATTAGGTACGGGTGTGGTAAAATATACCAATATTTGGATGAAAGAGAATATAACATTTAAAGTTCTGCGCACCCCTTAGGGACATATATAAGGTGTAAAAAAATTAACCTTAAAAACTTTAAGAGGTGCTTTAGACCATCGAACTGAACAACTTTCACTATGGGACCAACTCCGAAATCACGAAAAAAAAAATCTGCTGTTTCATACAAAAGTTCAATACCTACTCGGCCAAAATGTATGAAACAGCTCATTTTTTTTTCGTGATTTCAGAGTTGGTCCCATAGTGAAAGTTGTTCAGTTCGATGGTCTAAAGCACCTCTTAAAGTTCTTGCAGTTAATTTTTTTACACCTTATATAGGAGGCAGGTAGGACATAGATATTTCTTTTTTACTGTAAAAGCATGGTTTTGGAAGTAAATGGTACTTTTTCCGCCAAAGAGACCTCTGACTGACCCCACGTTTACACCAAGGTATAAAATAAAGCATTATATTCTACATGTCGTGTCTACTGTTTTCTTGTACCGTTTACACCTAGAATAATTTTTATACAAAACTTGTCAAAAATGTAAACAAATAAGCAGTTAAGAAAACTTCTGAAACATTGTCAACACAAATGTCTGATACATAATAATCAGTCTACATCATTCCCACATGGCTGATAAATTTTTATGACATCTCTTTTACACGATTTGTGAAACTTAGAGGTGTACCTATATGTGTAAACGGAGGATACCTCATAGTGAACAAAAACATCGAGAACACAACTGTCAGGAATTACTAACAAGTTTGATTAAGATTAAGGCACGCTTACTATATAACATCCGGTCTTTGCCAATGGGAAAATCCTCTTACCCAGCACATCTATAACCATAGATGATCTATCGATATATAGCCACGTCCCTACGTGACTTCGCACTATTTCAAGGTAGGTACAAATGTCCTACATAATGAGATTACCTAGGTATCGACAACGGGCGACGTTTTAGCTAATGAGATCAGAATTAATTGCATGTCGATTTTGTAATATAGTGTGACAGCTGCATGTTTGCACGTGACGAGCAAAATTAAATATAAATTGGGGTTAATAGATGATCAATAATTCAGGTAAAGGCTGTAATATAACTAATGCTTTGGTCAGAGATAAAATTATATATTTAGATAATTTTATCCGAGGAATAATTTTGAATTTTTGACAGTTCTTCCATACAAAATCAGTCAAACGTCACTTTTATTCCACGAATAAAAATTATCTGTCGATTGAAAAATCAGCCCTTAGTCAAGTAATTTATATGTTATTAAAATAGTATCAGAGAAAAAAAAAATCATATGAAGGTTTTTTACAATAATTAATTATGCTTCAGCCGAAAGACGTCTACTGCTGGACACAAGTGTCACTCTCAAGCATAGGTTATAATAACAGCTTGTTATTTTCCCACTGCTGGGCAAAGGCTTCTTCTCATACAGAGTAGACACGAGCATTGATCACCACGCTTGCACAAGATGTGTTGGCGACTTCAGGCTCATATTAACTATAAGTCCTGCACCCTAACTGCGTAACACACTATCAATCGGAATCTGAAGCATTTTGAAGCAAATTCCTAATCCATTGCTTCGTAAGTTCGAAAAATTTGTCTGCCCAACACGTAAATAACGCAATGAATGTTGTTGAACTGTCAAAATGAAACCCATTCCGATTGATAATGTGTTACGCAATTGCCCCGCTGGTTTTCTCACGAAGTTTTCCTTCACTGATGTCAGTAATATCCAAGATAAACTAAAAAGGTACTTACACATTGAAAAGGTCACATTGGTACTTGCCCGGATTTAAACCCACAACCTCGCTTAAGAGGAAATGCGTTCGGAGAAACTTTTGAGAAAGTCTAAGTAAAAATTCATAATTCGAGGTATGGCTCTCGCCTATTTCCTCCTCCAATATTGAACCAATTTAAAAGATACTTCATAAACTTAATAAGAAGGATATATACTGTGTCCCTAAGTTTTTCTTTTTTCATTAATATTTGTCAAATTTGTACGCTAGGCCTCTATTGACAGCGGTTTAAATCGGCATTTTTTGAGGGTTCTAGTAATTATAAAATTAATGTAACATCAAAAAGATACAAGTAGTTAATATTTATTATTCTGTAAAAAATCATTGCTTTATAGTCATCAGAAAGAAAACAGGCGAGAGCGTTTCTAAGGAGAAAAGACCACCGGCATTTTCTCTTAAGGATCCCCCCTTAACCCTAGGTAGCCCGCGAAATTCAAATTTTCTTACGTTTTTTGCAATTCGCAGATCAATGTCGGATTGTATGTTGAACAAAATATGATTCGCAAGCGTAACATGTATTTACATTAAGTTCATAATTATAATCCTATTGATTGCTATTGGTTGAAATAGTCACGTATTGACGATTTTAATGATTATAATTATGTAAATACATACTTGTTACACTCGCGAATCATAAGTACTTTATTATACCCTTGGTAAGACTGGCTGTCAGACTTTCGAACTCCTGACGACCCTTAACTACTGTTAAAGATTCACGAATGACAGCCGGGATCAATGGCTTAACTTGCTTTCCGAGGTACGGAGGGGTCTTGGTATGTAAAAATGGTCACCCATCCACGGACCACCTGCAAAAAACGTAGCTTAACCTGATCCATCGAACCGTGCGGCTGTTGTTACTTAGCCACAAGCCCACGCATAAGAACACCACACTATTCACCAAAATATAAGAGACAAAAATACCCCAACAAAACCGATTATGTCTGTCTGTCTGACGCAATTAATCCCCAAAATCCTATAAAAGCAGATTAACGTAGGTCCACTCGGACAAATTGTGTATTAATATTTTATGTAGTTCGCACCGGCCTACCGGGAGCCGGCTATAAAGCTGTCATCACAAGACAAACTGCTTGCACTTCTTATGGGTGATTTAGGGATGGATTATGGGACCCCATACATATGTAGGAGTGAATTTTGGTAGCGAAGTGTTGATGGTTGCCAGTGGTGGAATTGAGTTTTTTAAGTCAATGGGAAAATGTATTTTTTTGTGATGGATATTCGAAAAAAAGAGGGTTGAAGATTTTTATATCGTAGTTTTTTTTTTCAAAATGGCGGCCTCGAATGAAACCTATATTAATCGATAGCTGAAAAAATTATAAGACCAAACCCCATAAAGTGTCATATACCCGAGATATTAACGTTCAAAATTGATTACGTGACTTCCATATTGTTTTAACTTGCATAAGGGTTTATAATAAAAAATAAAAAAATCATTTATTTCAGATAACTAATTGATCCATAATTCCATACAGTCCGATTTACAATAAAATACATAAAATTAAATTAAAATAAATAAAACGGAAATAAAAATAAAAAAAATAAAATTAACGATTAAAAATTACAATAAATAAAATTAAGTTTATATATCTTCATAATAAGTAACTAACTATATACACTAGATACTAAAATAAAAGACTAACTAACTTACAATACAAATAAATAAAAATAAAAAAAGTACTTATTTACTAGATGTACTTAAGCAACAAGATGTACTTGCTTAAGTACATCATGTTGCTTAAATGTTAGAAATAATCAGACTGAAAGTTTTAAGTAATAAAACATCTATGCAACAAGATAAAAGCAAGTTCAAAGCCCTTAATTGAACCAATAAAACTATCGATGTAAAATTGTCTTTGGACAAAGCACTAAATAACCTGAGTCAACTTTCCTAAATATAATACAAAATATCTAGCCATTTGTGTAACCTACTATTTTTATGGCAATGCCCATGACAAATACCTTACCACAACATTTGAGATTAATTCTAGGGTTGTTGAAGAACTGCTCAGATGTTCATTCTGTTATACTTAAAATTCAAATAACAGTACTTTGATTAATTATTGCCATCAACCGGGCACAAATCCAAACTCCGGGCAGCTACTGAGATAATCCAGATGGCAAAACCCAATAACACGTTGCCCGACCCGGGAACCAAACCCTGGACCTCAGAAGTAGCGCTTGCTACCACTAGACCAAAGAAACATTTAGCAAATACACTACCTTTTCCTCAAAAAAAATTGTTTCACATTCTCCAAAGCAAAAATCAAAATTCCGATCTCATCCATTCTATAATAAATGAGGTCCCATTAAAATAAATGGACAAGCTTTTAGAAATCATTCAGATCACCAAAATAAGGACGATGGTAAAAAATATATTGTATAAGAAAAACGCATTGGATAAGTACTTACAAAAAAAATAAATTAACAAATAACGAAAATACACTAATGTGCCGGCAGTTTATTATTTTAGGTCAAAATAAAATCACTTTAATCAGTGTTTATTTTGCTTGGATATATTTAGTTAGACGCACGCTGTGTTAAAAAATTTCCATCTATTTTAATGGGACCCTGTATTCTCCACTCCACAATTACAGAAACTCCAATACATTTAGAGACACGGGACTGGACACAGAATTGTACTGAGGCATTTAATTAGTATTAGACGAATCGCCTGAGGCAACGCGGACATTGCCTCGGTACCATTGTGATTGATATATGAGAATACCGGTAGAAATTCTAACATGTAACCTCATGTATTGGATTTAAACTGTAATCGCTTTGAAATTGTGCGTGCACTTTAGTGAAAATAAGATAGACAATGGGGCAAACTTGAATACTTCTAAAATAAGCAATGATAGTTTAGCAAAAACGTATTACCCAGTAACTGGGTTGTGGAGGTCAGATAGGTAGACGGTCCATGTAAAATACTGGCATTCAGCTTCATCCGGTTAGACTGGAAGCCGACCCAAACATAGGAAAAGGCTAGGTAAATGATGATGAGTTTAGCAAAAAGGCGAACAAATAAAAGTATAAAGCATGTACATTTTTTTTTTTTTTTTTTGTAAAAGTTAAAGAGAGTCTGAATACAGCATGTTATCCTGTGAAACATTATTGGGCTAATAATCAATATAGAAAAACAACATATAACAAAAATAAAAACATATAATGTCAATGATTTTAAAGATATCAAACATTAAAAAAACTGAAACACCCAGAAACACAAATGACAACAATAGTAAAACAGCTGCAATCAATCGTGACAAAGTTACACTAGACACTACAGATATTATATATCTCATCTCTTTTAACAAGACTCAAACGCACAACACTAATAGGAATGCCCCCAGGCCACTAGAAACAGTAAATCCAGAACTCATTACAAGCGATTGCAGGAACATAATTACGTACTAGCAGATAATAATATAATCGCACAATTCCCTTGCAATGTCCCAGGATGAGCATCATTAATATATGGAACTAAATTATCGACCGTGGATAAGCACTGTTCAATGTGCCCAGCACTAAATATCTTTGCATCGTAATAGTTGCCTGGCTTTGTAGGGATGACGGTGTGTTTCTATCGATATAATTTCATATTTGTACGTATAACATCTCGCCTTGATTCACCGAAGGGTTGTATAGAGGAAAAATTGTATTATAATTACACTTTTTTCACATTTTTTGACACAAGAAACTAAATTACGGACACTTCAACAGGTTGATCGAGAAATAAAAAAACAATTTATTATATATGCAGGAACTATTATATAAAAAAAATATTCGATGCAACGAGCATTCTGAAAACGAGGATAAACAAATATAACATCGACATCTTCGAAGGACAGCCCTCACCTACGATAACACGCATACCCCACCTATCAGATGTCACCATCTCATATACGGAAACCACATTCTGTTCCTATTCTGCCTATAATATTCCAGTTCATTCCCCTTACATCTGGTTTCAACCGGTACACAACCAGTCTACACTGGTCTTTGTCATTTAACACTGCATTGCAAAATGTTCGAATATCAGAGGTCTATATAAAATGGATTTGTGGTACCTCTAAAGCTAAATGGACAATGGTGACCGCTGAATTTCAGAAAGGCCAAACGCCTCTAAAGGCCGCCTTTGTTTTGCACAGATAGACGGCTAAAGCGGCTTTATTATACATATAGAATGAGTTACTAGGAAACGGAACGGCGAAGGAATTTAGCCTTTGTTTCTAGGATCAGATTTGATTAAAGTGGTTGAGTCATTCGGCGTGTGTGTAGTACGAAAATTGGTTCCAAGTACTTGACATTAAATTCCAATGTAATGTTTGTATATTGTGGGGAATTGTTGTAGAAGTTTGGCTCTCTATGTTTTTTTTTCATTACAAAGAAAGCCTATACTGCAGAAACATATTACTCCGAGAAATATTTTAACGATGCTTGAAATATTTCTACTACTAGCTGCGCCCCGCGGTTTCACCCGCGTAAATGTCGATCCCGTGGGAATATCGGGATAAAAACTATCCTATGTCCTTTCCCGGGACTCAAACTATCTCTATACCAAATTTCATCGAAATCGGTCCAGCCGTTTTCATGTTATGTCGTGACAACGGAAAACGGGTTTCATTTTTATATACAGGGTGTGTCGTAAATAGTGGTCCACCGTTAAGGATTCGATATACCAGATAATTTACTATAACATATTACAATTTTAACCATTTTTACCCAAGAGTTCCGAAAATATATATTTTTTTGTTTTTTATTTACGAAATTTCTACCTTTTGTTACAAATTTGGTTGTAGTTTCAACATAAACCATTATTTTTTCATTTTGATTTCTGTTAATTACTGCTGAATACTAGAGCTAACGTGTAAAATTATGGTTGTTTATGTAAATTTAGAGATTTTGAAGAAAAAGTTAGTTCTTGTCTATTTTAACCCAAAATTTTAACATAATCGTGCAAAATAAAGAACGATTTTTGTAAAAAAAAATTTACTAGTAAAATAGTTAAAATTGTAATATGTTATAGTTAATTATCTGGTATATCGAATCCTTCACTGTGGACCACTATTTACGACACACCCTGTATATAGATTAACGAAAACAGTCTCAGTACTTGTACATTAGCGAACGAAGAGGGAAGAAAACGACACGAAAATAAACAAAATTCTTGAAAATAAAAAACTTACAAATATGTTAATTCGCAAACTTTTCAAATCTAAATTTATCACTGGCCAAACAAAACAATTAGGACGATGTTACCCAACTCTCAGAGACTACAACTAGTAGATTTGCATTGGATCGCAGTTAACGAAGCCATTATTGAAATTTTATGTGAGTTTGATTATTATTCAGAAGACCGCTATTAGGACTGGACACGGGATTAGGGTATTGCTAAAATGGTGTGGAAACAGAACCTATTTACTTAACGTTTGATTTTTCAATAGTCACATATTTTGTATCTGAGGAATAAATATTGCGGTTTGACAATTTTGTATAGAACATAAGTCAAACTGTCAAATTTATTCTTCAGTTATAAGCTATCTATTGAAAAATCAGCCCTAAGTAAAGTTAGTTAGTACGGCATTGTTATATAACGTCAAATTATTAGTATCAAATAAACTTAACAATTTATATTAAAGGGGCGTAGGTAGGCCAGATAATGTTAATTTTTGCTATAAGTGACATATCAATTTATTGCCACAATAAGGCATGAATGAATTTAAATATATTTTATTACTATAAGAATTAGGATTTACGAAAAAAAAAAAACAAATAGAGAGACACATCATCATTCTTCTACTTTATCTCAATTTATTTGGGGTCGGCGCAACATGTGTTTTCTCCCATATTTCTCTATTTATCGTTATCTCGGTAGTCACACCCATTCGAACCATAGAGAGACACATAGCTTCAAAATACACTCTGGTCACGGTCCGGTCACTAAGCTTACATTATAGAAAACAATGAACTCCCTGAACATTTAAACGATGACATCCATAACCTAGAAGTAACTCTTTCCATACCAGCGTACCCGAACCTTGAGTGAACAGCCATCGTTGAGTTATGTAATGGAAACCTGTTAATTGCTCTCAAAGTGCCAACGTACATAATTCATACAATCTCTAACTTATGTGGCGAACACAACGTGTATATAGGCTTCCGTCGCGATGCATATTATATGCATGGATGACTTCATTTGCATATTATTGCGGAGGGTCACACATGGTTTAGTATTTTTGGCGTTAATATGCTGGAACTTATGCATTGTTATTCGATACTGAAAATGCTGATTGTCATAGATAGTCACAATTTAGATATACATCAACACGTACAGTGGCCTCAAAAAGTTAGTTGACATTTTAATTTCAGCTGTGATACACCACATTATGATTTAAAATTCTAGTGATCCAAATGTTTGAACTGCTATAACGTTATAATTAAACTAAGACTAATTTAACTCCCTTTGATTTTTATCATAAAAATAATCTAGTATCCCTTAGGAGGACCTGATTATTAACTATGCACAATTTTAGTTTCTATCGAAAGAAGAACGAGGAAAAAGAAAAAGTGTTTATTGGTACTCGCACAGCTTCCTGTGCGAGTACCAATAAACCATCTACTATAATCTATCTAGAATCTTCATTACTAAGCTAACACTCAATAAAAGAAATACGAAAAATAAAACGAAGTTGTGTTCCTATCCTTTCCTAGTAGATCAATACGTAGGTAATATAAAGGGTCTTAACAACCATCAAATCTATTTCGACCAACTTTCAACGGTAGTGTGTTATTCATTTCGGTTTAAAATCAATTTATATCTACTTTATTTCAGGGCACTTTAAAAGCTTTATTTATTTTTGAGTTAATTTTCAATGGAAAGCCACTTATCATTTTCATAACAACATTCAACACCATCCGACAGAGCCGAAGCCTTTTATCAAATATTAAAATTATATTTCCATCCATAATGAGCCTTATATTGTGAAACCCAAATAATTTGCTCAATTAATGAGTTCAAACGGAGTCAGATTTCATTTTAATTGGTGGATTACTCTGACATCTGACGCCTTGTTTTTTAGCAATTCAAAACAGGGGATTTTTACGTCATCCTTGACGGAAACAGAGAGATAAAACGAACGTAATTGCACTCGTTTTTTAACTGCTTTATCTGATTCTTCCTTAGCGTCACAATTCAGCTCCAATCTGACCAAGCATGTTAGTCTTGCCACACAATTTTCTACTTTATGTTTGCCTAGCTTAGGTTTTTAATGGTTTGTAAGATTTGGATCCTCCAGCATTTTTCCAAAGCGTCTGCGGGCATCTATCAGGATGGACAAGCGTTTTGTTGAATCGTGAATTGGACGTTGGTCCGAGAGTTTTAAATCTGAACGATTTACGCGAAAATAATAGCTGAAAAGCAATCCCGTTGGACGAATGCACGTTTTTTGTTGAATTCGATTTAGAATTCCTTTTTATCTGTTTTATGAGTTGAGTGAGATTTTATTGTGGTTTGATTGACCATTATCATCTCCTTTCTTTCATTCTCGTGATTTTTAGGGGAAGGGGTATTCTTGAAGCCCTTTAATTGTTGTATTGATAGTTTGTCGGAGGGTATGCACAGGCCCATGTGAACTAAGCTTTTTACTGTAGTTGTTATCATTACTATACTACTGTTGTTGCTAGTCATGTTGTACGATTACGCTTTGGGTGAAAATCTGGTCTAAACTTATAATGTGAACCTAATTATATACTGTGATTGTTATATGTTGTAGTTGCCTTAAGAATAAATAAATAAATAATAGAAATTGAAAAATGAAAAAAAAGCAATATATTCTTCCCAAAGTTTTTGAAAAAATTAAACAACATACTAATAATAATAAGTTCAATAACAAAAATAGTTTCTACACAATTTCAATGTGATTCACGAAAATAAAAAAACAGATACCTACAGCCATAAAGAATATCTTATTGAAATTAATGAAGCAGTTCAAAAGAAACCAGAAGCTCCATTGAAAAAAGATAATAATGTCGCAATAAATATAGCATAAATGATTGATGCCACACCATCTTCCCTCAACTCTTGCCCGTTAGCATTGAACATACAGGACCACTGACAGACGATCATTAATCTTGCCATGTATGTAAATTTTGCTCTGATAAATCGTTGGTCAAGCAAAACAGGACCTCGTCCATTATTTTGGGTCTAGGGTCGTTTGTTACCGTACTTGTTTGTATTGCTACTTTGCTGTTTGCTTTTTATTTATTAACTTAAGTGTGTTCTGCAGTCTGATTTGGAATAGCTGCTTTGGGTGTACTGGTTTGTTTGAATTTGTTAGTGTCTATGAGAATTTCCGGGATGCTGATTTTTTTGCGATTGTCGTCTGACGAAGTCACCTGATTGTATGTAGTCTTTGAATTTAAACTATTGTTGAGGGCATTTCTAGTGTTTTGTTTTTATGTGTCCAAATTTAAACCAACATTCATTTATACAAACTCAAATTAAATGAAAAAGATAAGTATCGATTCCCATCACGTATACGGAGTTTTGCTAACCGATTTAATTTGACACTGTAAGCGTATTTTCATTTAACCTATGAATACTACCATCATCCTACAGTTCCTCATTAAACTTGTACATTACAATAAAGAATTCCTCTAAATCGACATATCCGATATCAATGTAACGATCTAAAGCTACAACACGACGAATATCCCTCAATTCCTACCTAACTACAAATATAGTTATCAATACAGTACCAGGGCCACATAGCCCGAAGCATGTCGCTCCCCTCGCATTGTCGCCAAGGCGCAAGGGTCAGTGTACTATGACATGGCCTCCGTCGCCTCTATCTCTCTAATATTGCACTTCGATAATCCAATTAGTGTCCAATAGTGCAGATATGTGTCCTTTGATGTCATGGGTTTCGTAGCTTCCCGTGTTCTATTATTGTTGGTTTTAGTTACTGTCATTGTTCAGTGGGATTGTATTGTAATTATTTTTACCTGATCATAAGATGATGAAGTTCATCATGCATGTTCATAAAACTATTTTTTTTTAATCATCATCTGTGAATAATTTATCATCTTAGTCAAAATTAAATATACGAATAGTTTGCTGTGTTAAAATTATTAATATCATAAGTTTATAATAGAAAATACGCTCATTTCGTAAATTAATCAACATGTCCTATAACATTTGTGACATTTTTAAATATTAATCTAATTACAAGTAATGACGACGTCATCATTACTTAAGATCATAATTCTAAGTCTCTTGTGTAAAAAGTAGTAAAAATAGTTGAATCATTTAAATTACTAGCAGAAAAAATCTCTGTACGAGCATTCTCACGCCTCTAACATTAGCAAATAATTACAACATAACAAACATCTAAATATGACAAACGACTTTAATCCACTCATGTGTGAAGACGCGTGTGCTAAACTTAAGTTTGAACAAAAAAATCTCACTTACCCTAAATTTTAAACCTTCAGCGTCGCAGCATAGAGGTCAAAATCTTTTGATGTGGATGAAGTTCTAAATCAAAATAGTTTAAACTGTAGGGCGTGTTGCAGACAAGTCAATGTATGTTAACTCATGTTTAATGGTTTTCATAACACTCAATTGATCACGCATCGCGTCACAAATACATAAATTATTTTTTAAATCATGGGAAATGGCGACGCGTGTGTGTACTTTGAAATTATAAATTTGAACATTTTTGAAGAACCGTGAGAGTATGTGTGAATAATATAAATGATGTGTACTTATCATAATTATATTTGCATCTCTGTGAGATTTCTGTTATTGAAGTAAGTGACATTGCAGCCATCAATTACGTAATGAATAATTCAATAAGTGCAATAATTTTGGCATTATTGTAACTTTACCTACGAGTCAATAATTAGAAGTCTTTTGACAGACGTAAGTAAAGTAACTGAGACAAGCAGCCGTGCTCTGAGCCTTATGTTCACCAACATTTAAATTTTATCAACTGTTTAATAATTAAATCACTACTTTAGTCAAAATTTTCTCAGGAAATTTGACATAAACTAACTGTAACAGGTGGTTTGAATGTTGCTGAACAAAAGCCTTAGTCGATTATTTTCTTACTTAGATCCCTAAGTCATCATAATCGTCACCCACAGCGCGACTTCACCCACTGCTGGGCATCGGCCTCTCTTTTCTTGTGCCGATCCCCACACTCCTATGCCAGTCTCATCCAGGTTTTGCCCGCGATGGCAACAATGTTATCCGCCCATCTCGCGTGATCCTTATATGAAATTAATTAGGATTAAAATAATATGTAGGTAAGTAAATAACAACTAATACCTAATTAATTAATAAATTAACAAAATTATATACTAACTTAACTAAAACTACTCACAAACTAAAACATAGCGTAGAAAAAAATCATCCGCATCGCTGTCGACTGGTTATGTACCCAAGAGACTGATATGACATGACAGACCACGTTGTACGGCAATGCTTAGCCTCTGCCCAAGGTAAAAGCCAGCCCTTCATAGGCTCGATAATATTTGTATTAATGTCAAATCTTACCTCAAAACTTGGTTTTCATGGTATGGGTATGTGTTACGGAGAAATGAGGAAAATGACGCGAGGAGAGTTTTGAATATAGATGTCGATGGCTATAGAGAGTAGGGGAAGACCAAAGAAACGATGGATGGAATGTGTGAATGATGATATGGTTAGAAAGGGGGTGACTACCGAGATGACGACTAATGGAGAAGTATGGAAGAAAAAGACATTTTACGGTATGTTGTTTTTTTTTTGAAGGATAAAATCAGGAATTAAATTATCTGGAAAAGAACCGGAGTTACCGACATAGCTTGCAAAGTAAGCAAACTTAAGCGGCAGTGGACATGTCTGTCGAAGGACCGATGGCCAGTGGAGCAGACGAGTCCTGGAGTGGAGACCGCGTACCGGCAAGCGTAGCGTGGGACGCCCCCCAGCTAGATGGACGGACTACCTAAAGAAGGTGGCTGGGGTAGATTGGATGCGGAAGACGGAGGACAGGGTGCTGTGGCGCAGTCTGGGATAGGCCTATGTCCAGCAGTGGACTGCAATAGGCTGAGTTGATTGATTGATTGATGGAAGAAAAAGACATGTTGCGCCGACCCCAAATAAATTGAGATAAGGGCAGGAGAATCTCACATCAAAACTTGCAAGACTTTTAAATAGAAAGATTGATACACAAAATACATGAAAAAAACGTGGCAATGCTGCCAGTCTTCTGGGCACGTTTCCGGATGACAGCGATGCGGATGAATACTTCGACGCCTAAGTGTCCTTTGTTTTATATTTTTATATATTTGTATTGTAAGTTAGTTAGTCATTTATTTTAGTATCTAGTGTATATAGTTAGTTACTAATTTTAATAAAGAGATTTAACATGAAAAAAACCTATAGCAAATTCTCCTTTTAACAAAACCCATTCTATTATTTGTTCACCCAATTCCCTCGTCCCTAATGCCAGCCTTTCACGAACTATTTGTCCACTAAAACAATTGCGAGGGATAAGGAAAAACACTAACATCACGTACAAAGAGTTTAACTCGGCTATCTCGACATATAGGAATTGGTGGAGACAGTGACCGATGGCTATCGGAGATAAGTTTACTCGTAGTTCGCAGTTTGTTAACCGGTTTAGTCATGTGTTATTGGCAGTGGCATGCATTGCATATAGGCATATAAGCAGTGCCTACCTCGATATATCAACATAAGCCTGTCAATTACATTTTAGTATGTGCCCCACAATTAAGAAACTCACTAAATTATCATACCTAACAAAAAACAAAATCTGCATACAAACACGCGCAGCAGTAGGCAGTCGCCGGACGGCCTACTCGGCTCTCGTACTATTCGCACATTGTCATTGGTCTTCACTCGTTCAAGTTAATACGACAAAATTAAAAATACGTACGTCTCACGCGTTATACCATACTTTCGATCTTCGCAATGCCTACTCAAATAACCACACTTTTGACCTCACTTTTTTTTTCTGATTAGTGACCGCGTTTGCTAAGACAAGACCCGGCCTAGTGCCTACCTATTCTGAAAACCAATGCACGCCACTGGTTATTGGGTAATTACTGCTTCATTGGTCTCGTAGTCGAAAGCACGACTGCTGAGCGTAGGGTCCTAGGTTTGATTCCCAGGGCAGGCAAAATTTTATTGGTAGAACTCCGGCATTTATAAACCGATTTGAAAAAATCTCTTTTGTTTGAAAAGGTATACTTATAGGGTGGTCCGATATATGTTTTGGTCCAGTTCTGATGAGTGGTTTTGAGGTACGAGTAGCTTCAATAATTCGTGTTTATTCCACTTAATGTTGATGTTATAATAACTTCCTGTCACTGTTATTTACTTAGCAAGTGAAGAAAACTTTATTACGCAAAAAAAAAACAAAAACCAAAGACACCGACTTCCGAAAGTAAAGTAATTTTTCAATTTGTAGTATTTTTCTGGAAGTCGGTTGTTTTTTTTTTTTGTAACAATCTTCATTATTACCGCAACACCAGCCTAATCTTTGTTCAAAACCTTATCTATCTACCTAATTACCTTCTAACCCTTACGAGACATCACTACAGACTTATCTAGAATGCAAATGATTCGTTACGTCCCGCTCCGCGTCGGATCGCATCGGATCGCAATTAGTGTAAACGGTACGGGCGACGCCGTCCGTGTAAGCTCACTTGATCCGTGTTCCAGCTTTGCGACAGCCAAATCCGACGTGGATTTTTGACGATCTAGGGATACTGGATGTGCTTGATTTGATTTATGAAGTGTATGGCGTTAGAAACAGAATTCGTCAACATTTTATGAAATAAAATGAAATTGTATATTCTGTAAAAAGGATATCGGAATTACTTTTACACGTCAAATTATAAAAGAAATATAAGTTAGATGAGGTCGGCGTTTCCTATCTGACTACTCTGAGAGGAAAGGCCTCATCTATCGCTTTCCATCAGGCGTGATTGGGGTCAAGAGCCCATTTAGCAGTAAAAATAAAAAAACAAACTCAGGAGTACTCTCTTTTAAATTCCAGACATAATCTTAGTCAGATCATGTGAAGACAGTACCACACAGATTTTAGTGGACCAGTCCAGTCAGTGCAAGCATTTGTCAGTTATCGTGTGCATAACTCAACTCAAAACTTGAGAAACTTGTCAAACTTACATTAGCGTCTTATGAAGTTACTAAGACATAACGTGCATAAAAAAGGAGTATGGTGGGCGCTTATTATCAAACTCTTAATGAAATAAAAGATTCAGATGCATTCATAAATGGTTCATAATTTCAGCCGAGAGACGTCCACTGCTGAGTGCTGGACATAGGCCTCCCCCAAGCATCGCCACTTCGACCGGTTTGATGCATTTTTGTGAAGCATAATAACAACCATGCATGACCGATAAGAATGAAATTATCCGGAAAAGAACCAGAGTTACCGACATATAGCTGGCAGAGTAAGCAGACAGAAGTGGCAGTGGGCTGGCCATGTTTGTCGAAGGACCGATGGCTGGTGGCGCAGACGAGTCGTGGAGTGGAGACCGCGTATCGGCAAGAGTAGCGTAGGACGCCCCCAGTTCAACGACCAAAAGAAGATGGCTGGGACAGATTGGATGCCGAACGCGGAGGACAAGCTGTTGTAGCGCAGCCTGGGAGAGGCCTATGTCCAGCAGTGGACTGCGATAGGATGAGTTGATTGATGACCGGTACCTTTTCAGATTCGTCCACTTCATCAATCAATCAAAAAATCCAAAATCACAGATCAACCTAAACGTTGCCTTACGATACCACTTCCAGGTCCAATCTAGTCAAAGCCTCGTATTTTGTAATTGTTGCGAATTCGCGCGCATCTATCAAAATTAAATTTTACAGGATTTTGGGCTTTAAATCTTTGCTGTAAAGGATTGAAATGTTACACTTTGTTTGTTTTATGTCCGTTCTGTATATTTCCAGTTTTCCACTATATTGGACTCGACATGTCCGGTGTTTTTACTTTATTTGAATGTCACTGCTGGTGCAACAGAATGTATATTTTGTTGAGGTTTATTTAATAAATTGTTTGCTTACAACTGTTCGGTTTGTTGGGCTTTAAAGTAAATTGGTATTTTTGAGGACAGTATAGTTTGAACAAGATCACAAATTGTCCAGCGGTCTACACCCTAAGCACGATATACGTAGATTCGGATATCTATGACGTAGATTCAGCCGAAGTTACGAACGCTTCCTGCACCGTATCACATATGGATATAAGATTTCGGGGCCCGAACTATTAATGAAATTCAACACGATTACTCCCGAAGTGATTTCATGCCCGTCCGAGAAATTAAAATTGACATTTTTTTTTAACAGATCAACAACTTTCCGACCGACTTGTATCTTCTTTGAAGGACTTAAAAGTATTAGACATCCTGATTTAGTACGTACAGCTTAAGGTGAATGGGTAGTTGTAGCCCGCGAAATTCAATTTTTCTTACGTTTTTTGCAATTTTCAGATCAGTGTCAGGTTGTATCTTGATCCAAATATGATTCGCGACTATAATAGACATGTATTTGTTACCGGCCAAACCCGATTTCAGGACAAACTAGTTTAGCCTAGGCTAAACTAGTTCCGTCGACATAGGATGCAAGGGCGAGCGAAGGGCACCCCGAGGTTCGGTTTGGTTAGGTTACTTTAAACCCTTTATACAGAAATAGGGGCCCCGCGAAGCGGGGCTCCGTCGACATAAGATCCAAGTACGAGCGAAGGGCACCCCCTATCGCGTATAGGAAGAACTAGTTTAGCCTAGGCTAAACTAGTTTGTCCTGAAATCGGGTTTGGCCGGTAACATATTTACAGAATTATAGTCATTAGAATCATTAATATATCTAGATTAGATTTCTACCACTAACACTTTTCCATACGAGATTTGTTCTTAACGGTAGAAATCTGACTTAGAAAGATGTATTAATGATTCTAATAATTATAATTCTGTAAATACATACCGGTTATAGTCGCGAATCATATTTTGATCAAGATACAACCTGACACTGACCTGAAAATTGCAAAAAACGTAAGAAAAATTGAATTTCGCGGGCTACAACTACCCATTCACCTTAACCAAAGTTGATAATTAATTCACATAGATTAATGTTTTATAAAGGTTAGTTTTTATAAAGTGCAGACCGTTAACAATTGCATAATCAGTCTATAATGTTCCCACTGCTGGGACACAGGCCTCCTCTCTGTGAGAAGGAGTGGACTGTAATCCACCACGCGGGCCCAGTGCGTGTTGGTAGATGTCACATGTCTTCGAATTTTTCGTTCTAGGACATGCCGGTTTGCTCACGATGTTTTCGTTTACCGTTTTGAGAGCAGCGGAGATGAAAGTAAAGCGTCTGGCTGGGTTCGAACCCACGACTTCTTGTAACTACATCGGCCACCACTGCTCTCGATTAACATTTGCAAAGTAGTCACTACAGAACAGAACAGAATACTCTTTATTATGTAAACCATATAAATTACAGATTACAGATTATTGTAAAAAGAAAATAATTTAAAAGAAAAATATAACTGTACATAACTACACTATCACAAACACTATAAAATCCCACACAAGAAATAGAAACACAAACAACAGAAAAAATCGACTCGTCAAATTGAATAATCATTGACAAAGATAAAATTGTTGCAGAACTATCATTTTTGATGAATCGTGAACACGCGTCGTTTACGTGACGGATCGCATCCGTCCACACGAGCAAATGTGAATGATAACTTTATATTTGTGAATTTAAAAACGTGTGTGCCAAATTGAACTTTGTGCCGAAGAAATAAGTCTATTGAAATTATAATCGATCATTTAGATGCGCTTGAATGAATTAATGTGTGTGAAAAAATTTGTTGTACATCTTGAAATGAAATTGAATTAATGCCATGTTTTGTGCAAGATGAGGTTATATCATGTTGTTTATTAAACTTGTAATGTTACACCATATTATGAGCTATAGGTTATTTTAAGTCAACTTCAAGGTAGGAAAACTTTAGACTATGTGTGACATCATCATCATTCTCTTATACCCATTTGTTTGAGGTTGCCACAACATGTCTTTTTCTTCCATACTTCTCTATTAGTATCATTTTGATTGATTCGTCATCTCGGTAGTCAGTGACATCGACCCGCAGCCTTGTTACCTCTGGTACCGTGGATTCTGAACCTCCTGGGCCGAAATTATGAAGAATTTATTAAAAAAAATCGCTGTTCCATATTATAATTAGACCGTGTAGGTGTTGAATTTTTCTATGAAACAGCTGTTTTTTAAGCTATTGCATAGCTTTTATCGCGAGCTTTGAGCGCGGCGACCGAATCAAGAAATTCCGTAACGAAAATAAACCTTACACCCACCACTCTGACCGGCACCGCGGCGACGTTGAAAGCCGTACATCGTCTAACGTCGTTTGATCGTTTCAGTTCGGCAGACTTCGGCACGGTGTTTGTGTGCGTGCGACTAGACGTATGCGTGCGACTAGACGTATGCGTGTAGACGTGGTGGTCACCACGCTCAAAAAGTGTAACTTGAATTAATATCAAAGAAAAAACTTGAATTAATATCAAAGAAAAAAACTTATTGCATAAATATTATAATTGCATAAGTTGATAAAAAATGCTATGCAATAGCTTTACCACGGCAGTCCCCGAGTGCCACACGTTTTTTTTTTTATAAATTTCTTCAAAATTAATGGCTACGTTACATGGCTTCATGGTTACATTTCTGAATTCGTGGTTACAGTTAGCGCGTTGATGTCCCAGCCAGTCTCATTAAAATAGATGGAAAAAAAAAAAAAGAAAAAAAAAACATTCAGACCACCAAAATAAGGACGATGGTAAAAAAAATATAAGAAAAACGCATTAGATACTTACAAGAGAAATAATCAGCTAACGAAAATACACGAATGTGCCGGCAATGTATTATTTTAGGTCAAAATAAAATCACTTTAATCAGTGTTTTTTTTTTTTTTTCTCGGGTATCTTTGGTAAGACGTACTGAGCGCTATGTTAAAATTTGTCCATCTATTTTAATGGGACCCTGTATATCATGTTTATTTTGGTTTCCGCAAACAATTGAACCAAAAGCACCTCATCATTACCTCAATAACACACCATTACCAATAATCAACATAACACAACACCCAAATAGCTTAGAAGCTTCCACAAACAACTTCAACAAATCATCGCAACTATGAACAATATGAACTAAGATAACCATCTTATATCGTATTCATCAAAGGCTTTACCCAAATCTGAACAATGTTACATCTGTTTGGAACTGTCAAACATTTTAGGCAGCAATACGTATGTTAATGTGGCGTCCCTTCAAGTTTATTGTTATGGCGAGATGCTCTTAAACGGCTCTCGATAGGCATAAGACGTTTGGGACATACTGCGTTGGAGGATGAAGAATGTTCGTTGGTAGACATGAATGTTTTTTCTTCATTAAACTTGGTCTTTTTGCTTTCATATGTCAATGTCTATATCAGCCGTTCTGTTCCTTTTGTTATTATTGCTAAATGGTCCTCTTCGGAGTTGCCAGCCCGTATTACTTATTACCTATGGTCCTGCTCTTGGCCTCGATCACGCCTGATGGAAAGCGATGGATGAGGTCTATGATGGAACGAGCGTGCCCTGAAGATGCCTGTTCACTCTTGCTTTGAAGGCAGACGGTCTTCACCTAAGTTTTCACGGTAAGATTTTTACAGAAAAAACGTGCAGAAGTAAGTAATACTTTAATATTATAGTTTTAGAGTCTTGGAAACCCATGAAGATATTATTTCCTGTCTTAAGATTTGTTCTAGGTTTCATTCTATTTTTATTGTTTTTTTCTACGATCGTTTTGTTCAAATTATTGGTATAATAAAAAGTAATACATTACATATAATTCAATAAATTGTTAAATGAAATAATAAATAAAGATTTTTTGTTCAACTAGGACTAAATTACATGGTAAAGTAATAATATAATATAACCACTGATAAGACCATGCGCCCGCGCCACGTTCACTATTATGGATGCGCCAGAAAATAAAGGCAATCGCAACCCACCGTTATGACTCACGCCCATCGTGACAGGTGTCGTACTGCTCTCCTAGATAGGTTACAAAATAATCTGTGTTTAGGAGAAACAGTGCTGATCCCCGTCATTTATGTTCAGATTTTCAAATCTGAACATAAATCAAAAACATTAATGTTCAATTTGATTACTAAAACCATTGTATACCACTGATCTCTCAAAGCTCACATACATCCATTTTAAAATTCAATAGATACAGTTTACATTCACTCAACTAAAAAAAAAACATTCCGTAATTCCATCCACTTTTTTACCGAAAAAATGTTGTATCATACAATCTCTGTATGTATCCCATGAACCGATCCGTGTCTAAGTGCTACGGGTCTCGTTTTCAAAAGCTAGTGAAATTCAAAACAGGCAGTTTGTACGTCAATGAGTGCTGGGAATTTATTGAAATGACTACACTGTATATTTCGGATTTTATTGTATCGCTAAATGTTCCAGTTGTATCATTATTGCGGAGTTACTGACTGAGAATGGAAAATAAAATGCTTGTATACGAATTTGTGTTTTGATGTTGTCTTCACATTTAACACTACATTTGGTTTTGTGTTGTAGGAATCTTGAAGTTTTTACTTTTTCTCTATTCTTCTATTTTTCGGCCTATTGGAGGGTTGATTGTCCCTGAAATTTATTGTATTGAAGTAACTTTAGTGGTAGAAACAGCAGGAACTGCTTTTATCATTTCATTGAATACTGCAGGAAAATCATTTTACATATTTTTACTTTCTTCAGTTTCAATGTACAGTCGGTGATAGCTGTTACCTGACCCACCTTATAAACGAACGAATTTGAACCCTCTGCCTGTAACATTAAGGGTTACTCCATTTGTATGAGTTTAGACCAGCGCTACTTGATGATTGCCATTCTCTTACCCTTATCCTAATTTATCTGTGGTCGGGACAACATGTCTATTTCTACCATATTTTCTATTTTAATTGTCATCTCTATAGTCACTTTTACGCCCTTTCTGGCCTTATAATCTTTCACACAGTCCATCTAATTGGTTTCAATGTAACGTTGCAAATAAAAATTTATTGTTCACTATTTTCCCTATTATTGGTGCATAGATTGCGTAAGTGCGTATTATTTAATTTAAATTAACTTAAGGAGCACGCAGCGTTCTGTAGTATCTGCTTACCCCCTGGGAATAAGGTGCGAGATTATGTATGTCTATGTGTGTGCATTATAAAAAATATATCGACGGTTCCCCGGGTATTTGATCTAAGTGACATTTTTTGCAATATTGAGTTATATACATAATTGTAATCAGCGAAGTTTTCTGATTCCAATTATGTATATAACTCAATTTCGCAAAAAAATTCGCTTAGATCAAATACCCGGGGAACCGTCGATATATGTATATATGTAAATAAATATATAAACCTAAGTATGATCTCTCTCCGGTCGTGTCTGATTTCCGTCCCGTCGGACTATGAGAGTGAGGGAAGAGAGAGTGCACCTGTGTCTATGCACACACTTGTTCACTCCTTTGAGATCGGTCGCCTTTATTTATGAACCTAAGTAAGACACTAAATTAAGACTCATATAGGCTATAACTCAGAGGACAATATCAAAATATTTAAAACGGATCCACCAAACGAAGTCGACTTACAAACTAAGAAAGGCAAAACTATTGTAACGAACCATTCTAGCGAAGCTTAATTTGGTATAGCGATACCTCAAAGGGGACTCAAGACATTATAGATAGGTACAGAAGGTCTTCTCCATACAACGAGTAAAGACAGGCGCACGCACACTTAAGGCAAAATTAATTTTTTGCTTAGTAAAGTCAGCGTATCTTACAAATAAGAACTTTATGTATAAAACATTAGGGTTTAAATTCTTCTGAAACGCTAGCTTTTTTCTGCCTATAAGAATATAACCATTATAGACATTGATATAAGGTTCATATTTGTATGATTCGCTTACAAAGCAAAGCACAGTCGATAGCATGTTAATACTAAATTAACTTTTACTACGAGTAACTATAGGCAAAAAATATTATTTAAAAGTGACGATTCACCCGATTCGGGCGAGGACATTCGTGCGAATCGACTAATAAACCATACGTTTTTCCTCGTTGTTTAAATCCAACCTTCTGTACTTACCTATTTATGTGGTGGCGAAGCGTCGCGGTGGTTGTCGACTTCAAGCTAATGTATTCCGGCTATTGTTTGTGGCAGACGGGATTATGTGCCTGATATCAAATTGCTAGGTAAAAGGGATTGGGTCGGTTTGTCGATGTTACGGGTTGTGGTAAGAAATTGAAGATGTTTTTGTTTGAGTGTTGTTGAGCTTACCATTATTTAGCAGGAATTATAAGTCTCGATGAAGAAGAACCAAGGCAGGCTGGGAGAGTAGCTGATCTATTCCGTAAGAATCTCACCGTGAAACCCTAAATGAAGTGAGTTTGAAGTGAGCTTTCAATAGTCGATCCCTAAGTATAGGTAAAAGGACACTATCCACAGATATAGATACACATAGATAACGCAAGAGCAACTACTTCGCGCGCCAAAAATCGCACTAGCTTACGTTCAAAAATCGTAAGCCGCCACTTTCGCGCTCAGTCCTGTGTACTGCTGGCTGGGTGAGCGTGAGCGAGAGCGCGAGCTTGTGACGTCATAGTAGGTAGTCAAAAAATGGCACGCTTGGTTTTCATAAAGTTCGTGATACTTGCGTTATCTAGGTCTATCTATATTGTGACACTACCGCACAGAAGTGATAAGAGTTAAATATTACAAAACGAGTACTTTATTTTCTTAAGTTTATTGCATAAAATTCAAAATGTGCCAGTTGCCTAATACATATTTCTGGAGTTGTCGGGTCGCCCATAAATAAATTAACTTCGTGTGAATAGCCTATAGAAAAAATAATATTATTTAAAAGTGACGATTCTCACGTTTCGGGCGAGTAAATTCGTGCGAATCGACTAATATGCCATCGATAAGACGTGAGAAACAGTTTCTAGTTATTGTCTTTGGCTTTAATGTGTTCAATCGAGCAAACTTGCTACTAGCCTCAGTATTTCAACCAACCACTTACAAATATCAGTAATTCTAACCGTTACATCAACTTCAAAATCCCCATTAACGCCCGAATTATTCGAAGTTTCAAGACGTCAAACTATAAATCCAGGGTAACATCGACAAGATATTTTGCCAAGATTAACAATATCCCAAGCACTAGTTGGTCAAAGGACAAATTGCGATCCAAGATGGTAAATAATTAATTGTACTAATGGAACAGTTAGTTGGCAACGTTGGAATTTGTCAAAACAAGACGACGGTATGAATAGATTGTGGAAATGGTGGATGCTGGTATTGTTCAGTTTTGATGAGATTGTTTGGTTAAATTCAGGACTGGTAATGAAGTTTTAGATAATGATATTATAAGAATAGGAGGTATTAAAAATATCTAGTATTTTTTTTATTATTATCTTGTTTGGATATACGACCATATCTACACAATTTACACATCAACAAAACAGACTTTTAATAAACGGAGGGGCAATTCTTGTAATTTTATAAAAATGTTCACAGTCTGATCCCAGTCTCAATCAAAAATACCTCTAATTTCCCTACATTTTTGACAAGTTTTTGACATTTTTTATCGCCGAGATGAGACTACGACCTAGATTTTGAAAGTTTTAAATTATGAAAATTGGTCTTCTGCTTTTAAAGCAACTACACAAAAATCATCAATTAATATTTTAGTGACGTGTAGAGTTTCGCTAGGCAATTTAATTTGAACCTAAGAATATCATGGCAAAGTGTTTAGTTAGTTTCATCGTATCTCTTTTTATACACATTAAAGATAAAATTTGCTTTTTTATCACATTTACGTCTATTTAATTTTATTTTTACGACTTCAGATCACCAATCATCGAAAAACTTATCTGACAGAAGCAATACCACTAAAAATAAATAGCATCAGCCATCATAATCCCAAATTGGTTTCCAAACACGAAACTTTAAAAAGGAATCTATGATTGAATCAACACACGATAAATCGGTGAATGAGGGACCCTTTATTGTTACTTGAGCGAAGATGTAATGTTCACTGGATAAGGTGGAAACGTCTTGATGCCTACTATTGAACATTTGGCTTATTAGTCGATTCGCACGAATTTACTCTTACGTCACTTTTTAATAATATTATTTTTTCTATAAGCGACTTGCACGAATTTGGCATATTTAGAAAAAAAAAAATATTATTTAAAAGCGACGATTCGCCCGTTTTGTGCGAGTAAATTCGTGTGAATTGACTAATAAGCCAAATATTGTTATCACTCTCCAATACTATGTAATTGTTTGGTCAAGAGTCTTTTGTTCTTTTCTTGAAGTTTTAACACAGATCATATGCGTTTTTATCCATTTAAATTGTTAACTTTAATTAATTGTATATTATTATGTAATAGCTTGATATGTCGTCGTGTATTACTACATTTTATGCAAAATAAAGACATTCTATTCAATCCTAAAATATGAAAAATCTAAGTAGGTATATAAGGTCCCATTAAAATAGGTGGACAAACTTTTAAAAATCATTCAGACCACCAAAATAAGGACGATGGTAAAAAAAAAAGACGGGTTGCACTCCGGGAGTGCCGGCAGAAGTGAAAACTTGAATATTATCGTTGAAATCAATTATGAATTGAATTAATATAACTAATTTTTTTTCACTATTTCTGCGTCACTTTTTTTAATGAAAAAAGTGACGCAGAAATAGTGAAAAAAATTTAGATTAGATGTACTTTGTTCAATTTCCATATTTTAAACACTTTATATACACGAATTTTACGAATACACAGCAGTGTGGCTACTACACAGACGGTCGAGCCATCAGCTGTCCATCCATCCATCCACATCCACGTCTACCATCACCGTCACCGTCACCGTCCCCGTCACCGTCTCCGTCCCCGTCACCGTCACCGTCACCGACACCGTCACCGTCACCGTCACCGACACCGTCACCGTTACCGTCACCGTCACCGTCACTGTCACCGTCAACGTCACCGTCACCGTCACCGTCACCGTCACCGTCACCGTCACCGTCACCGTCACCGTCACCGTCACCGACACCGTCACCGTTACCGTCAGCGTCACCGTTACCGTCACCGTCACCGTCACCGTCACCGTCAACGTCACCGTCACCGTCACCGTCAACGTCACCGTCACCGTCTCCGTCCTCGTCACCGTCACCGTCACCGACACCGTCACCGTCACCGTCACCGACACCGTCACCGTTACCGTCACCGTCAACGTCACCGTCACCGTCACCGTCAACGTCACCGTCACCGTCACCGTCACCGTCACCGTCACCGTCACCGTCCGTCCGTCACCGTCACCGTCACCGTCCGTCCGTCCGTCCGTCCGTCAGTCCGTCCGTCCGTCCGTCCGTCCATCCATCCATCCATCCATCCATTATCTATATCTCTTACCTATATAAAAAATTGCTGTTCCCGACAGGGTCCATAATTGTTTCCATTATTTTTATTTACCACCATTGTACATTATGGATTGCAATAAACAATTTGAGATTTGAGATTTATCGTGTCTCACTTGGTTCACATTCTTTGGCGCCGCCGCCGTAGAAAGAGGGGGGGGGGGGAAATCTCTCCTGACGGTCACGTGTCCTGACGCGAGTTTAACATTTTTTCCCCATACAAAAAGTGTGCAACGCCGCTAAAGAAGTTTTCACTTCAAAAAACACATAAGAAAAACGCATTAGATACTTACAAGAAAAATAATCAGCTAACGAAAATACACTAATGTGCCGCCAATTTATAATTATAGGTCAAAATTGCTTGGATATCTTTGGTTAGACGTACTGAGCGCTGTGTTAAAATTTGTACGTCTATTTTAATGGCACCATGTATATTCATTTCTTATTTCTTTAACACGACTAGCACATCCAGCCATCTAGCTCCTGACCTCTATTGTGTAAAGCAATATTGAGTGCGGGTGTAAGGGCAAGTAATTGTGAAGATGTCGTCGGATTACCGACCCTCGGGGTAAGCAGAACTTCAGGGATAAGTGATACATCAGTGTCGAATTGTGTCCGCTTGTGTCTTGGATACGGTTTGAATTCGGGATGATAGATGTGTTTTTTTTTAGTTTTGGTTCTTGATATCATGTTGTTACTTAAGTAGATCGGGATTTAGGTTGAGTTTAATATATGTAAATATTGATCAACGTTTTCTATCTTGGTTTAAAAAGAAATTAGTTATTGTTTACTAATAAATATTAATAAAAAAAAAATCGCTGGTTTTATTAAATGATGTTTTTTTTTTAATATTTCCACGTAACAAGACAGGTGAATAAAAAAGCTTGTAGATAATTTGAATTTTGAATTGTGAAAATTTTAGAACTAATCTGCGTTCGCAATTTAGTTACCAAACATGTAAACAAATATGAGTTTTTGAAAAAATACTTTAATTCTTACAAAGTAAAGTTTAGTTTACGCTACAACTTCAAACATTTTCATAACTTTTTCAATATTGCTAGTCACTCTAAAATCATCTTATTTTTTGCGTTTAAGCCAGAATAAAACAACTTAATTACCAGTAAAATAAAGAACGTTTCTACCTTGCGTTCATTGTTGATGATTATGCGTTCTTGATCGCTCGTGCCTTTGCTTGATAAAATGTTACTCCAATACGCTCGTTGGCTTTTTATATCAGGTAGTGACAAAACATCGAGGGTCGTGTTCGAAGTGCGGTTCGATAAAATTATACAACAGCGAATGCTCGATGTTCTGTTACAAGTAATTAATGCTCTAGCATTCTAGTATAGACTAGAGTCTATACTCACTTTAACGTTAACAAAACAATGAGATCAGTTGCTTAAAAATATAAGAAAATGAGTCTAAGTTGCAAGCATTATAGCACAATTTTGAAAACAATACATAAATACCCGATACAGATACCTATGTCCATCAAATCTTCCAATAATGTGAATCTAAATAATCAAAAAGTAGCCATTTTATTTAACGACAATAGCACTCTAAAACATTCCCCATTCCCTTTGTTTACTCAAGGGGAAATAATTAGAGCAGATTCGGATGAAAACAAGGAAGGAAAAAGAAATAATAATTCATCAGGTAGAGAGAGATAATCCTGAAATTTTTTGAAATGGGACGTAATAAAGCTGTGCTTCCAACAAGAGCGATTTTTTACTCAGATATTGTCGCATGGCTTCTGCTCGTGCCTAATTTTTATGAGAAGAGGCTTTTTGAGAGTTGATGTTGCTCATGGGAATGATTCATTTATTGGTACTATTTTGCAAAATACTATATTTAACGAGGGGCTTGTGACTAAGTAATAACACCCGCACAGGTTGATCGATCAGAGGATCGATTGGATTATTGAATGGCCAGTAACTTTACTAATTTAAATTAAGATTTTGAAATCATTTTCAAGTTATGGAACAACAAACTGAATGTCATACTTAACAAAGTTTAAATTCCATTGCAACCAAAAACTTATTAGGACCTTTTTGTCACAAATGGTCGCTCAAAAATCAACTTACAATACATTTCAGTAAATTAGAACGACGACCCACTGACTGTATTTTTGACAGATTGACACTGAGATCAGAGGGGCAACTCTCGTAATTTTAAGAACGTTCACAGTCTGATCTCAGTCTTAATCTCGCAAAAATACCTCTCATTTCCCTACATTTTGACACGTTTTTGACATTTGTTTGTCGCCGAGATGAGACTGCGACTAGATTTTTAACGTTTTAAATTACGAGAATTGCCCTTCTGGTATAAATAAATAAATGAAGCGACTGACTTTAACCGTCTTGCGACATGTTCAAAACTCATATCGCCATTGTCGCTTCGCTTCTGCCATATCGCTTCGGTTTTAGTGTGCGCCGGATTTATTTACAACGGGGAATAAGAGAACAGAAAGATGAGGCAAATTAGCAATTATATTATAAAAAAATCATCGGTTGTTTTAAAAGCGGTGTCGTGGAGAATATTTTGTTTTAGCAATACGATACGATGTAATGAGGGTCGGATACGTTATATGAGAGTGGATAAAAGTAATGGATGTTTTGTATTTTATGGAAAATGGATTGTTTTTGCCAAAATGTTACTAACTATCGATATGTTTTACACCCCATCACTAGAAGCTACCGTAGGTGCTCTAAAGGGAATGAAGTTGAATATTTTTTATTATGCCCCTTTGAGCACCACGGTAAAATATGGATTGGTGCTCTAATGGTAATACCTTTGGTGCTCTAAAAAAAGGTGCTCTGAAAATAGGTGCTCAAACGGGAATACTCCCTTTCTACAATGTGGAGATGACAATACAACAATAAATTAAACCTCGTATACCTAATAACGTTCCCAGTCTGCATACAAAATTTCAATTAAATATATCCAATAGTTTAGTCACTAGATATTATTTTTCATTTTTAACATTTTCTACATGATGTAGCTGTTAACAAGCCAGCACCGGTAGGTTAAAGACTTCCAGTTAAACACAGCATGTTGTCAGCTCGCTAGTTCAATTACTTTCGTCAAATTTGTTTTTAAAATTTCCTTCGATGTGAACTAATGCATATTATACCTTGTGCTGGAGACATAAGAGTCATGCATGCGGAAGTTATTACTTAATACAAATGTTAATTTTTTTACAAAACTGCAAAAAAAGGGGTGCCCGGCACGCTGACCTATACAATTTTTTCAGGTTTCGGCCATATGTTTGTTGGGTCAATAACATCGCGCTGTTGTCACAATATTTAAAGTGTGTTCTTTTTTGTTTACACTTTTAGGCTATTTAATATGTCTGAAAAAATCAATTTTTTAATTTCAAAGTTACGATTTATTTGATGGTTCCTAAATACTCCTATGCATTAGTATTGCTAGTGTTTTCATTTATTGTTGTATTGTCATCTCCACATTGTATATTGCAGATCAGATAACTCTATGGATCTGATCACCAAAAGCACAGGATTTTTTTACTTTTTTTAGGTTTTGTCAATAAAAAAACCGAATGTATATTAATTTTGTTCGTTAATAAACCCCTTTGTTTACTGTTCGTGATTCCTTGGCGTATCCCAAATAAAATATATTTCTTTCTTCCTAAATTCATAAATAATCTACGTACAGACGCCAGCACATCAAACTACCCGAAACTGTCAAATTTTCCCAATCAACTTTGAACCTTATACTTTAGCGATAAAGTTGAAAATCTATTAAAGAAATTTGACAGATTGTAGTAGCTTGATGTGCTGGCGACTGTACCTTCCCATATCAGTAAAACAAATACTCGACAAACATTCAACTTAAATTTGACAGCATACACTGCCCAATCAATTCAAAACCACGACAAAATCTGGTAATCGATCAAAATAACCCTCAAACTGTATTGTGTCCCTCAAAAATTTGTAACAGATTTGTATGATCCATTATACCCACCCTCGTTCCATACATATCTATGTATTTTGGGACAAGTGGTGCTTTCAAGTACCGTTCAGAACTCTCCAACGTGTCTTAGGATTGAGACAGATGGCCGAGGCAACACTTGAAAGGAAATTATCATTTTTGTGTCAAACTTTTCTTCGTCTTTGTAGGGTGAGAAAAGTGAGGTAGTTAAAAGATATTTGACAAGCGAAAATTACACTTTTATATTATACTAGCTGCGCCCAGCGGTTTCACCCGCATAAGTTTCGATCCCTTGGGAATATCGGGATGAAAAGTATCCTTTGTACTTTCCCGAGACTCAAGCTATCTCTATACCAAATTTTATCTAAATCGGTTCAGTGATTTAGGCGTGAAAAGGTAACATACAGACAGACAGAGTTACTTTCGAATTTATAATATTAAGTATGGATTAGTATGGATGGTTGTGGCTATCAAGAAAATATATTTTATTTGTAATAGTAGGTTTTGTACAAAAATGTTTACATGTAAGTAAATCATATTTTTAAAACTAGATGAGGTCGGCGTTTCCTATTCTGAAAAGAAAGTTCGTAACAAACTCAAGGTCACAATCTCTTCTAAAGATATAATCCAGACAAAATCTTGTTCAGCTCATGTAAGGACCATGTAAAAAAAAATTTAAAAAAAAACTTTATTCAGTTCAGAAAAAAAACACGGTACAATATAAAAACAAAAACTAGTAACAGTTTACAAGGAGTCTTACGTGCTAGGTTTTTACGAACTCCCTGGACCCCACACTAGGATTCCCTGTGTCGTGGGGCCCAGTCTCATCCCAAGTAAGGCAAACATGTTAATTTATGTACCTAAGTGAAGTAATTAATTACAAAACAAAAAATGTACGTAGTTGATATGATTTAAATGTACCTACGTAGTTTATATCTGAAATGGAGTTTTGAGGAGAGAACCACACAGGTTTGAGTGAACCTGTCCAATCAGGTCAGTGATTATTTATAGGGAACAAAGTTTAAAAAACTAAATGGCTTCTGCGTGGCTTGCCTAGCTATTGTATATGTAAATAACAATTAACAATAATAACAAATGTATTTTCTTTCTTTATATTTAAGTACAGTCAGCATCAAAAGTCGATTAACACTATCAATTTATACATGTTATTAAATTGACAACAACTTTTTTCAATAAACTGATTTTTAGCTTTTCACATAATAGACAAGAGTATATATTCAAAAAAAAAAATTCTTGTGCTGCAATTTTGAACAAATATTTCGCTCAATAACTAAGATTAAAAAACTGAAGTGTTAATCAACTTTTGATGCTGACCGTACTAGCTTCTGCCCGCGACTTCGTCCGCGTGAAGTTTCACCCTCCCCCCATTCACCCTCTTCGGGGTGTAATTTCGTAAAACCCTTTCTTAGTGGATACCTACTCTTCACAAGAACACACCCTCCAATTTCCATGTCTCTAGGAGTATGTAGGTGTGTTGATATATCAGTCAGTCAGGACTTTGGATTTTATGTACTGTATTTACTATAGCTATAGTATATACCATTGTTTTTTACTAAACATAAGTACTATATAGGTAACTTTCTGGCCGCTAAATATATCGGCTGCATCAACATTCACCATAACTTAAGTGATTAAAAATAAAAATGCAAATCCGATATAACCCCGCCGTCCGTATTTATCCAATGTCATATTTGCATACGACATGTTACAACACGTCTCGGCACGTGCCCACTGACGTTTCACGCAGATTACATTTATTTTCAATCTTCATTGTTGATTGAAAATGAAGATTTGCATGTTTTTGTTACTTTTGATAATGGGTAATGTCGTCATGCGTTTTCTTGTAATGGATATAGAGGTTAGTAGGATTGCCAGAGTCAATAATAATAATACATAATTATGAATAACAGATATAATATATTAATAAGTAAAATAACAAAAATAAATTATAGCATAATACTAATTAATTATACTGCATTAATAATAATGAACAAATTTTAAGCGAGTAATGAAATGAGCAATATTAAATATAATTAAATAAATAGATAAACCTGCATATAAAATATTAATAGAATAAGTGAATGAATGGAAATATAAATACATAGTTAATAGAATAGAAAATTAATGAAGCGCTCTTCTTCTCTCTTACTTTTTTAAAAATTTGCTGTGCCCGGCAGGGTCCATAATAATTGTTAATATTATTTTTTATTTACCACCTGTAATTTGTACATTATGGATTGCAATAAACGATTTCAGATTTGAGATTTGATGTTTGGAAATTAAAAAAAATTAAATCTGTGACTTTTTACAAACAATATTTAGGTACGAAGCACGAAGGGGCTTGTGCCTAAGTATGTAATAACAACCGCACCGGTCGGTCGACTTCGCGGATACACGCTAAGCGGATCTTTGGCACTGGTTACGGGTCGCCAGAACTCCGAAAGTCTGACAACCAGTCGTACCCAGTAACTTGGTTATGGAAGTCAGAAACGCAGTCGCTCCATGTAAAATATTGGTATTAAGCTGCATCAGTTAGACTGGAAGCCGACCCCAACATAGTTGGGAAAAGGCTAGGTAGGGTTGTTCAACCTCTCACAAAAGAAAATCATAAATACAAACCATTAAATAAGACACCATAATCTAATAATTTACCACAACACTATTATGCCGGTTGTCCACTTATATTTTTTCTACCAAATGCTTGGTCACGACGTAGGGTCAACCAAAAAATGTGCGGCTACCGTGTATAGCCGTTTGTCTTCATCGGCGACAGGTTTATGACCGGGGGCGGTAAATAATATCGGCGCGGAAAAGACGTCATGCAACATTCATACGTTATTTTGATACAGGTTGATGTTGTTCATGGGAATGAATGGTGTCGGTGCAGTTTTGCAAAATTTTAGATTTGTCGAAGTAAATGGATTGGGACGACGAGGTGTCGGTCGTCCAGCCGGGAGTTGGGTGGACGACATTGTTGCCATCGCAGGTAAAACCTGGAAGAGGCTGGTACAGGAACGTGGGTGCAAGAAAAGAGAGGCCTGTAATACTTATCCAGTAGAGGGTGAAGTCTGTGGATGATGATGAAATAGATTTGATTACTTAAAGAAGAAAAAAAGAAGAAGAAAGAAAATACATTTATTTAGCACAGACTAAAAGACACACAATACACTAGATACATACATCAGATAAAAACAAAAAGTAAAGATTAAATAAAAAAGTATAGTCAGATGTAAAAAAAAAAATAAGCACGAAAGTGTGCCTCACGGCTGCGCTAAAAAGGGCCAGTTTAGCAAAAATGCCAGACAATTAGTGCCTGACCCTGGTTTTCAACTGGACGTGGTGTGAGGTGACGGATGTAAATCAGTTTTTATATTGCAACGTGACGTACTTACCAATTCTCGTAATTAAAAACGTTCAAAATCTTGTCGCAATCTCATCTTAGCGACGATAAATGTCAAAAACTTGTCAAACATATAGGGAAATAAGAGGTATTTTTGACAGATTGAGACTGAGTTCAGACTGTGAACGCTCTTAATCTGTCAAGCTCCGCTAGTGAGACACACTTGATTTTCTATTGTTTCGTCGCCAATGGGCGACGCGCGCCGCTTGACTAGTTAAAATTAGGAGAATTTTCCCTGTGATATCTTTATCCAGCCGAAGGTTACGCATTTTAGTGAGATCCTGCTCTGTTTTTCGCTTTGTAGTAATGGTGTGAGCCTTATCAACATAACCCTTCTCAAATTAAAGTCTTATATAGTTGAAATTAAAAAAAAAGAAAGTAAAAATCCATATTGCTACAAGGTAGGATTAATTTAAAAACAAAAACAACGAGAAAATATATTCTCGAACATATTATTATAGTAATGAATATAGAAAGCATTTTCTTCTTAATATAAAAAGTAACATCCTGTATATGAGACAGTAACTGGATTTCCTCAAATACCTCTGAGCTGAGGGTCTATTTCGAGATAGAGGTGGACAACTGGCGTCGCTCCTACTGGTAGGGATAAGTAGATACTGTGCTATATTGTTTCATATTATTGCGACAAATATGAAGAATATTTGACGAAATGTGATGATCATTTTCATTCTTCTTTAGTTTTTTTTTAATGCAATTTTACTATGGCTTATGGTTTAAGACATTTATTTCTCATATACAGAATATAATTATTCACTTGGAATGAGAAACACTCGTTGCATACATATAAACGTTCATTGGAACGAGTATCGGAATGGATATGTTTAAAGTTAGACGTAGGAACAATAATTGTTAGTTGTTGACTTATCATTATGTTAGTAAAATAAACTACACTTAAATATATCAAGGATTTTTTTTTAAGTAGGTAATCTGCAAAAATATTGAGACCAAGTCCATATTACGTGTCGAAACACAGTTTCTATGAGAGTTCCAATAGAAAGAAATTATTAAGACTAGCTGTCCATGATATTTATTTGTATATGTATACATAAATACCGTTACTAATAATTTAATAGAAATGTCGCAAAATTTACACAAAGAGTTTAATTTTCTAAACAAAATTGAAGTTTCAAGTTTTATTTTTTGTTTTATAGCTTTGGAGAATAAGAAAAATGACATTGCAAATTAATAACGGAACAGATAGCGCCATCTATGGTATTGGTTCCGAACTTCTATGTCATAAAAATGGTGACCTATTAGCGAGATAACAGAGGGTCCGAACATTATGCTTGGTTTGGGGTCGAGGGTTCCAATCGCATGAGTGCGAGTTTAGTCAGCGGAGATAAATTTAAAATAATAACAAAATGTGGATTTTCCGAGTAATTTAAATAAGTCAGATCACGTATTTTAAGAAATAAAGTTATGTTTTATAATTTTAATTTGTATAACGTACCTACCTTTAGACGCCAATGACATATATCTCACCACAGACTAAAAAGAGAAGTTACATGTATGTCACAAATTTACTTACAAAGATGAAGAGTTTGTCTTTTTATTTGTTTGAACGAGCTAATCTCTGGAACTACGAAACATTTTTTGTGCATTTGATAGCCCTTTTGAGGAAGGATAATATAACATAGGAGCCGAGTAAAAAGAAAAAAAAGTCGGAAAGAACACTAAGCGAAAAATAAATAATAGCGCGGACAGGCGATGCGATGCGACGCGGACAAAGTCGCGGGCAGAAGCTAGTATCATATAAAATATATTGTCAATCCGTATACCTATCATAATCGTATGGTCAAGCGAAAATCCCTAAACGTATCAACCTATTAATCAAATCAGACTTAGCCAGATGGCGACCATATCCCAATAAAACCGATCCACACTTAAATATCAATCAATAAGATGACACATTACATTACAATAATTACATTTACTCAAAAAAATATTCACCCTCTAATATCATAATCCGTAGTTTCCCCAAAATACGTTGTTACCCTAGGATCCGTAATTTCCCCGAAATCCGTTTAAACGCAACTATTTTTGGTAAATCGGTGGAAAGAGGATCGTGCATAAGGGAAGTGTAATCAAATCATAGCGCAGACATAATCGAGTATAATGGTGTTTCGCGGGAAAATTATTTCGGACTTTTTTGTCCATTCCGTTTTTATTCATGCATGACCGTGTTTTTTTATTGAATTATAATATAGTTGGTTCTAGTAATGGTCGCTCCGGTACTGTTTGAATAGTAATCTGTCCATAATTTATGAGCGGATATCCAATTTCATCTTCCTGTTTTTCGAAATATCTAATCGTAAATTAGTCAGTACGTTTTTGGTACCGAAATAATAATACGTACATATTGTCATATCTGAAATCTTTATACCTAACTTTAAAAAGCCATAAATCAAAAAAAATAGTGGTAAAATCAATAGATTCTAATATAGATTTTGAATAGCTAGACTGTCAGTTGACTTGTGTAATACACCGCATTATATCAACCAGACATAACATCGCAGATAATCCAAAATTCTTTTAGCTTACTATCACAAAAAGAGCATTCAATTTCGACAATAAATCATACATTACCTGTGGTAGGGCTGTGACAGGCAATTTGTCATGTACCCGCTGACGCGTAACGAAGAGATTTGAGGAACCCTTTTGAGGAATACTCAAATCCGTTTGGAGGAATACCGAATTTTGTTATTGTTACGGTTTTGTGAGTTTTCGTTTATTTGCGAAATAATCGTAAGGGTTGTGGGGAATTGTTGGATGGCATTTGAATTTTTTTGTTGTTTTATAAATATGAATTTTGATTTATGGAATTCAATTGGAGTTGGGCAAGACACCTGGCAAGGCGCAGTGATGACAGGTGGAGAAAGGCAGTGATCGAGAGGCGTCCAAAGACTGGGAGATGAAGTGTCAGTCGTCCAGCGGCGAGATGGGCGGACGACATTGATTCCATCGCAGGAAGAACTTGGATGAGGCTGCCATAGGAACGTCATAATCAGCCTATAATGTTCTCACTGCTGGGACGCAGGCCTCCTCTCGGTAAGAGGGAATGGGCTGTAATCTACCACGCGGGCCCAGTGCGGATTAGTAGATGTCACATGTCTTCGAATTTTTGGTTCTAGGACATGCCGGTTTCCTCACGATGTTTTCCTTCAGCGTTTTGAGAGCAGTGGTGATGAAATAATTTACACAAAGTAAAGCGACTGTCTGGGTTCGAACCTACGACCTGCAACTCGTAAGTCGCAGTCGTTATCACTGGGCCACCACTGCTCTCGTGCACTGCTCTCGTAATAGGCACATGAAAATAGAGGCCTATAGCCAGCGGTGGATGAAGTGGGGCCGTGAATGATGGATGGTGATGGTGATGAAATATGAGTTGATTCAATTTAGTGGGATGATGAGTGAAAAGTTACCCAGTAACTGGGTTGTGGAGGTCAGATAGGCAGTCGCTCCATGTAAAATACTGGTATTCAGCTGCATCCGGTTAGAGTGGAAGCCGAACCCAACATAGTTGGGAAAAGGCTGGGCAGATGATGACGATGATGATGAGTGAAAAGTAAGGCGTGATTGCTTTTAACATATTTAGAACTTTATATTCTTTATTATTATTATTAGCCTGCGATGTTCCACTGCAGGGCAAAGGCCTCCCTATTCTCTTTCCACTTCTCTCTGTTCATAGCTGCTAAGGACCAGTTCTTGTTGAAGAAGTCCAGCTCATCCCGCCATTATAATCTTTAAAGGTTTTTTTTTTTTTAAAATTAAACGTATTACTACAGACTGTAATCAACTAACTTAATTTCAAGATTTATTTAAGAATTTCAACGTATTTTTGCTGTTCTCTGTAAACCTCATTAGAATTCGTTTCTAAAACTACATTACATTGTAGGTAACCCGTTAATCAGATTTGCTAGTAAGTGAAATAGAGAATTGACTACTGAACGTTGGGAAATAAAGAAAAAAAAAGGAAATACATATATTATAATCAAAATAACGAACCATAAATTCTGTTTTTATTTCACCACCCACATACCACATCTTACCCATGATTAACACATCATTAGCCATAGCCCTAGGGGTGAAATCGAACCTTTTTTTCCATGTTAATTAAACAGATTAAAGGCGGTGTCCGCATGACCTATTTTCACCCCGATAGCATACTTTACACTCCCGTGAAGGGATGAAATACATAAGGGTAACGTATGAACGATTTTAAATAATAATACTAATTAGTTGAAGAAATATTGCTATGGTTTGTTTTAATTGGACGCGTCATTATCACGAATTGAGAAATAAAATTAAAGTTCTTTTTTATTTGGCACAAAAAATATACCGTACCGCATAATGTTCCCACTGCTGGGACACAGGCCTCCTCTCGGTGGGAGAAAATGGGCCGTAATCCACCATGCAGGCCCAATGCGGGTTGGTAGATGTCACATGTCTTCGAATTTTTGGTTCTAAGACATGCCGGTTTCCTCACGATGTTTTCCTTCACCGTTTTGAGACCGGTAGTGATGAAATAATCTACACAAAGTAAAGCGCCTGTCTGGGATTGAACCTACGACCTACAAGTCGTAAATCGAGACCATGACCATTACAACTGGACCACCACAAAAAATATAACTACTAGCTTTTGAAATGCCCGAAACAAAGTACAAATGACAATTTTGATTTTAAAAATATGTTTTTTTCTGTTCATAGTTTATTAAATCAATGTGTATTACTATAAATACCTTAATGAGCGATTAATTGGTTTATCTTCCAAATGCCTCACTTTCCAAAATAAATTCAAATGCTTTTCTCAGCCCACTTAACAATTCTCTTCAATTACAATTGCACCATAAAAAATAATAGACGATGTTGACAATGAATTTTAACAAGCTATTCAAATTAAGAGTATCATCGCCGAGGCTTTAAACCTCAAAGCCAGATGGGTCCAAAGCCGAAATTATCTCATTTCATTATAATATTATTATTCGAGGACATTTTTGAAGCAATCTCGGTCGTCCGTACACCTGAGACCGTAGTTTATACTGAAGTGCAAACTGGAATTTTGAAATTAGAATGTTGGTTATTTTTTTTAAAAGGAATGGCAGTTCGACATTGGGTTATAGAATGGCCAGTAACTTTACTAATTTAAATTAAGACTTTGAATTAATTTTCAAGTTATGGAACAACAAACTGAATGTCATACTTAACAAAGTTTAAATTGCATTGCAACCAAATACTTATTAGGACCGTTTTGTTACAAATGGTCACTCAAAAATCAACTTAGAATACTTTTTAGTAAAGTAGAAAGACGACCCACTGAGCGTATTTTTGACAGATTGACACTGAGATCAGACTGTGAACGTGCTTAAAATTACGAGAATTGCCCCTCTGTACATTTTGAATGGTCGTGTATTTAAATTCAGAACAATAATGACACCAAAATGATAAAAAATGCACGATGGCTCGATTTAGCAGTCCTGCAGTAGCAGGGAGTAAATTTTCTTTATTCTGAAAACTAAACTGACATTTAAGGAATTTTTAGGAGTAATATTTTCGGTTTATTTTAAGTAATATAGGCTTAAAGGTATGAAGTTCTTGCCTTGTTATTTAACAAATCATTGCGACAAAAAATAAATTCTCAAGATCCAACATAACACGGTATACAAATCTTAACAAGGTAAGTCGTTACCCGTAAATACGCCTAAATTTCCCTCGCTTATACTCCAACATTCAATACCCTAAAAGATTCACTCATATCAAACCAAAAAACACTTAATTCAAGGAAAAACCACCCTTCTGTCATAAACATAGAGTTGATACAGCACGCAAATGAAATTGGTAAAAGTGTAACCGCGAAATTGTGTTACCGTCTTTTCTTTTGCAGACCAGTCATTCAAAAATCGATCTTATATTTAACAAAATATGGTGTTTACAAACTGCAGATGTTTTGCCAAGGGTAAGTAAGTCCTTAACACAATTCGTGGGCATCTCGTCACAGAATTACGGGTGCGTTCACGTGTGAACCATCTCTTACGGCTTCGGTGGCAGGTTACTTAAACCGCTGAGTTATATTGATTGTAAGAGGAAAAATGCTGTCGTTTATAATGAACTGAGTAGTACTGGTTTTCATAGATTTTTATAATTGACTAGCTGCGTCCCCGCGGTTTCACTCGCATAAGTTTCGATCCCTTAGGAATATCGGGATAAAAAGAACCCTATATATTAATCCAAGGTGTCAGCTTCCTCCATACAAAATTTCATCAAAATTAGTCCAGCCGTTTGAGCGTGAAGAAGTAACAAACATATAAACACACACACACTCACATACACGTACTCACAAACTTTCGCATTTATAATATTAGTGTGATTTAAAGTACCTGGTACTTGTTGACAGGCTTACATTGTCGTCCCATACCTACTAACACTGTAATTTGAAAACAGGCAATTATTTCTAGGTAATTTGATTGCACGTATGAAAATCTGCGAAACAGTAAAATCTTTATTTAAACATTAATATTATAATACTCGTCTCACAAACAATATTTCAGATTACCAACATATATTATCGTCGGCTAAGTATTCTAGACTGCTAACTCCATTTTTGGCTTAACTGACTATTTAGTATCAAATGAAAGAGAAAATTCTATTTTTATTCTAAAGATACCTACAGTTAAGCAATGTTATGCAATATCGTTGGCACATATTCCCACACCCTTCCAGGTTAGTTACGGCAGAAATATGTGAGGTTTCTCTTTCATTTGATACTAAATGGAGTTAGCAGCTTAGAATATTTAACCGACGATATTTATTTTAAAACAATGGTACCCTTGTTTAACAGAGACATCCAAGTATCATAACGTGAATAAAATCGTCATTTGTATCCGCCATTTCTGTTTCGTTGGAGTAGAACAAAACAGATAGACAGAACATCATTCTAACCCTTATTTCTACGAAATAAAAAACAAATGATTTTTACAATACTTTGGCGGTGAAAAGCTGTTTCACACGGTCTTAGCGTTGTGCTGCGATTCTATTCGATTTTTCTGCTTGGTCCTATAAAGTCTGTGTTATTTATCTTAAATATACTTCTATTACAAAATGAATCCTTCCTTCCTTTCTTCATCCTTCTTGCTTGAACAAGCGTTGATTATCACGCGTTTACCAAGTGTCACCTACAGACGACAGCGAACTTAACTCGCTCGTCCTTAACTAATGTGATTGTAAATCAGCATTTTTGAAGTGAAAACTTCTCTAGCGGCGTTGTACACTTTTTTTGTAATGGGTAGAAAATGTTAAACTCCCGTCAGGACACGTGACCTCATCGAAAATTCGTAAGACGGATGGAGAGTAGACAGCCGGCGCGGCGTAGGAGAGGAAGTATCCCCCTCTCTTTCTACGGCGTGGCGAAAATGTATGCCTGCTGTTTCGTTTAGGCGGCGCAGGGCGCTTGCGCGAATGTTCGTGTGTGTTTATGTTACAGCGTGGCACGCGCATCCATGAATGGTGACAGCTGATGGCTCGACCGTCTGTGTAGTGGTCACACTGCTGTGTATTCGTCAAATTCGTGTATATAAAGTGTTTAAAATATGGAAATTGAACAAAGTGCATCTATTAATGAAAAAAGTGACGAAGAAATAGCGAAAGAAAATGAGTTATATTGATTCAATTAATAGCTGATTTATTTCAACGTTAATATTCAAGTTTTCACTTTTGCCCGGCGCTTACGGAGTGCAACCCGTCTTTTTTTTATTTTTATTGCTGAATGGGCCCGCTTTTGACCTCGATCACGCCTGATGGAAAGCAATGGATGAGGTCTGTGATGGAACGAGCGTGCCCAGAAGATGCCTAAGGAACTGGAACTCCCACGCATCGACGAAATACAGCAGGCTGCTTGACGCCGGACTCCAGTGGGAGGGTGGTCGCAAACCAGGCGGGCGTTAGCACTACCCCCGCAAGGAAAGAATTGGCCAGTTAAATAAGGTGTTGGGTGTGACTGTCCAGGATGCGCCGAGCGCTCGATTCAGTTGAGTAACTGGCGGAACAAACTACGCTACACGAAGAGGCTTCTTCATGCATCCCAAAAATCCCAAATCCCATTTATAGGTCAGGCCTAGTGAGAGCAGCGCAGTGGTGGTCCAGTAGTAACGGCCGTGGCTTACTCGTACGAGTTGAAAGTCGTAGGTTTGAACCTAGCTTGTCTGGGTTCGAACCTGGCTTTACTTTGTGTAAATTATTTTCATCACCATTGCTCTCAAAATGGTGAAAGAAAACATCGAAAACCGGTGTGACATCTACCAACCCGGATTGGGCCCGCGTGGTAGATTACGGCCCATTCCCTCACACCGAGAGGAGGCCTGTGTCCCAGCAGTGGGAACATTAAAAGCTGATTATGCTAGTGCACTCTACAGAATTTTCCCAATTTGGATAAATAACGCAACGATTCGTAAGTAACGTTTAGCAAAAAAATCGTTCAGTTTTTTAAATGTAATGTTTAAAGTATCTAAGCTCGTGTTTTTAGTTCATTAAAGGTGCGTGCACGCGGAAGCAGTCGCCGCCGGATGCCTTTTACAGCGGCAGGTCTTTGGCGGCCTGATCAATGGAGTGCGACTAAGGTGACCACAAAATGTCAGGACACTTTTTGCGGGAATCTGCCTGATACAATCTCGGTGACGCTGTATTTCGTGGAAAAGCTTGTAGGACAGGGATTAAGCGTTAATCCATACTATAATTTTATAAATTCGAAAGTAAATATGTCTGTATGTTACCTTTTCACGCCTAAACCGCTAAACCGATTTTTATGAAATTTGGTATAGAGATAGTTTGAGTCCCGGGAAAGGATATAAGATAGTTTTTATTCCGATATTCCCACGGGATCGAAACTTACGCGGGTGAAACCGCGGGACATTTTGAAAAAAAAAAAAACAAAATGGCGTAACAATATGTATGCCACGGTTCTTCAAAGCCCTTTTACCACACTTAACCGTAAAATTTCGTCTCACATTTCTCTACCCTATAGTCGCCCTATTTTCTTTGACGTTCGCCGCCCGCATAAACAATAACATTCAAACCGAGCCACCTCAGGGAGTACCTTTGTCACGAAATGATCAGTCTCACAGAAGGAAGTCTTCAAAAGGTATATTAATGAGATGCGAGTCTTTGACGAGTCTCTATACGAAAAGGTAATCTTTGATAATACTCTGGGGATGTTATTGTATTTTTCCTTTTTTGATGCAAGAGTTATCTTGGTTGTTGAAAAATTTTGACGGGATGTTGTTTTAATCTGGTAATGGAATACCTAAAAATAGATTGTGACGTTATAATTATCCAAACAAAATAAAGTTTAATTTTTTTAGGTGACGAATGGTCATCAGATCTCTAATGACCATTCGACACATTGGCTATTTCGTCGCTATCCCTAATAGGTCACATTCACTAATACGTCAGGTCATACATAGGTACATCTGGTCAGTTTCTTAACTCGTTTCATGCTGTATTTTGACTCATTCCCAACTCGTCCGATGGGCATGTACAGCGTACGGTCAGCGTTAAAAATGTTGTGACGAACAGATTGTTCACAATGATCAGCAAAAAGACATACTTAATACACGAGGTAGCCATATTTATTAGAGTAATAAAAAAAGCATAATTGGTTGTGTTGCCAATATACATATTACATTGTACCTTTTATTTTATTGCCAACATATAATATGAGATTTTGAGCGTCGCGTGGTACAAGCACTGTTGATTTTGTTTATTGTTCAAAAAATTATGACACAATATTTTTTCTGCTTTAATAATTTTGCTATGTCGTAAATACATACATCTCTTTTCTTTCACAAAAAATAAAATAAAAATCTCACTTTACATTATTTACATTAGTGTCGCCAGTCTCTTGGGTACATTACCAGTCGACAGCGATGCGGATGAATTTTTCGACGCTATATTTTAGTTTGTGTATAGTTTTAGTTAAGTTAGGTATTCATTTTTATTAATTAATTATTTGGGTATTAGTTATTATTTGCTTACTTATTATTTTAATTTATGAGAAAAGAAATTAAATTTTATGTCGCTATGAATTAATTGATCATTTCCGCGCGTAGAGAATGGTGGTCGATTTTTCATATTATTTGTCTTTGTCCATAGGCTTCTGCTCTGTTCACCTTTTATACCCTGTTGTTGTCCGTCATCTGGATAAAAAACCTCACTTATAACTTGAAGCTCTGCGTCCACCGACCTTATCAGTCACCATTTCACCCGTACCGCCATCACAAGTATCATAATTATTATACAATTACAAGATTGAAACTCAAAACCAAAGCATTATTTTCAATTGAATCTTGTTTTGTCAACTGACTAAAAATTTTGAACATTATACCGTAAAATCAAACCTTAAAAGGAATTTAAAAGAAGATATTATACAAATACAGTGTGGAAACCACGTTTAAGCAATACATTATACCACATACTTGTTATCGCCGTTTCTGACGATATACAAAAAAATGAACGAAATCGGTCGCGAAAAAAAATCACCTGTTCCCTACATTTTGACGAGTTATGCGAACATAAATGTAGGGAACAGCAAATTTTTTTTTTCGCGACCGATTTCGTTCATATTTACAGACCTCCTCCCAGACTTATAGAACTCGAAATTGTTTATTTTATGCTTTTATAAATAACCGATGAAAGCTCTCAAGGTGCACTACGATTATTGGTGCGTGACTACATCGTCTACGAGATGGTCTACGGCTGCTACGCCGTAGCCTACTGTCTTACTACGCCGTAGCAATTGCGTTTTTAATTAGTCAGGCAAAACCCGCTCGGGTTCCGTACTAATTTCAGCGTATACAAATAAAATCCTTAATTTTTCATTGAAATATAAGATTTTCAGAATCAAAACGTACTTAATTCTAACAAAATTTTACTGAAAATGAAGTTGCACCCAAAAATATAACCTTATCTTAAACCGCGGTCAAATAAAATCACCGTCAAACTAGATTTGGTTCTTAAACGAGATTGTTACGGTCCAGATTGTTTCCTGTCCATTACCCCTTGGCTACAAACCATATTACTGCAATTTCCTTTCAGCGCCGCAACTTATTGAATTTATTTCTTTTTTCATGGGTCACTCTACGAAAACATTCGGTTATTGGGGCGAAATGGGGGTTAATTTTATATCCTATGGTAAGGCTGGGCAGGTATGTTGACATTATTGTGTGTAACTGAATTTTGAAAGGTTTGGTAGGAAAAAATAATGCATAAAGTATAGCTGAGATTTTTGGTTCAGTATGTTTAAATTAACACAAAAATGTATTTTTATGTTATTCCACTCAAAATAATTATTTAATTTATTTTTAACAGGTACTAAATTTTTATGGGCCAAAAAAAGCATGATGTGAATCAACTATCTTGAGCTACCAAACAAACAAGTACTAAATCTAACGTTAATTTTAGAAGCCTCTTTCTGAATGCTCAAACATCTTACCAAACAACGCCAATAGTTTAACCATACGCCTACGGAACCCTAATAATTAACCAAGAAGTATCAACAACAAAAAAGAAGTATATAGGTCTCCGTAACACATAAATAGTAGCCAGTTTATTTACTTTCATTGAACCTTAGTTGTCCTACAAATAAATAAATAACATTACCACCTGAAATAAAAGAACGATAAACGAGGGTAGTCCCGAAATGTATTTAATTCCGTTCGGGGACCGTCTCGGTGCACGAATGGCTTCATTTACGATTTTTATTTCCGGCCAGTGTTGGGCTAAAGGGATGGTAAGATGTCGGTAAAGTTTTTATCGATAAAAGTTGTTGATTGGTTCTTGAAGTCAAATCTGCCTAGCCTTCTATTACTTCTATTTTGGGGTCAGCTTCCAGTCCAACCCGATGCAATAGAATACCAGTATTTTACATGGAGTTACAACCCAGTTACAGGGTAACACGATACCCATTAATAAGACTGGCTGTCAGATTTTTAGGCTTCTGACTACCTGTAACGACTGTCAAAGATCTACGAATGGCAGCCGGTAACAACGGGAGTCTCGTAAAATAATAACAAGAAGATTGTTTAGCTACTTATTTGTCCTTGTACAGAACGGAGCATGGGGTATTTTCCACCAGAGTCGTCTTCTTAGCGTGTCGGTAGCAATTTAAATGGACTCGGCCCAGAGTCGCCAGAAGATCGGAGTTGCAAGAACTGCCGTATAGATGATTAATAAGCTTTACAGAAAAAAAAAACTTCTCTAAAAAAATATCTTAGTCTCGCCAATGCAGGACGAATGATTTTATTTCTGAAATAGGTTTGTACAAATACGTGAATCATATTTTAAAAACAAGATGAAGTCGACGTTTTCTATCTGATTACTCTGCGAAGAAAGGCCAAAACATACTCGGAGGTCAGCCTGTTTTCAAGTACAGACATAATCTTGGTCAGATGAGTGAGGATCATGTAGATTAGTGTCTTTTTTTTATGGATGGGAAATCATCAAATGACTCCTCCCGCTCTGGGTGGAGCGGAAGGGAGTTTCAGACTCTTACTGACTAAAACCCATCCGTGTTCCTTCCTTAACCCTTTATGTTCCGGGGTAGCGGTAACCCTTTCGGACAATCCCGCACGCCCGGCAGGCTTCGGCCCTGGCAGGCCCCTTCGTTTTTGCTGACTTCTCTTTGAGGCGCGCGTGGAACACGTACGCGCCGTCCGGCACGGGCCTGGTCCTGATCGGACGGTGAGCTACCCATTACTCTCCGTCCGCAGGCCCGCGCCTACGGTGGCCGGGAGTCGCCACGCGGCTCCCGACGCCCGGAGCGTCTCCCGCGGCGGCTGGGACGTGAGGCTCTCTCCCTCAGCCATTCCGCCACCTCCTTCGCTAGCATGACTGCTTCGCAGAAGGAGGTGACTGCCTCCCACTCCCTCTCGCCCCGGACCCTGGCTTGAACCAGGGCCGGGCCAGGGCCAGGCCAGATTTGTGTCTGAAATGGTCTTTTGAGGAAAGAACCACACTGGATTGAGTGGACTTATCCAGTCAGGGCCTATCTGTAAGTAATCGTGTAGTTTAACTAACAACTAAAGGAGCTCAACGACTAATGTGTTTCTATCGATATCGACATCCTACATCACTACCTATAATAAGCGCGATCCGTGTATTGAGATTAACTTGTTTATATAGCATTAGGTTAGTGTACATTAAATTTAACTATCACGCTTCATTGCTCGAATCGGCGGCAAGCAGAGACAATGAAACAAAATGTTTTAACTATTTATTTTAACTCCCCAGGTATTTGGAGTCGTTAATGGAATGAAAGAAAGAAAACAGAGCAGTTAAAGTCAGGTTTGAACGTTTGAATAGAATTGTATCCATACCTTAATATTATAAATTCGAAAGTAACTCTGTCTGTCTGTCTGTATGTTACCTTTTCAGGCCTAAATCGCTGAACCGATTTAGTTGAAATTTGGTATAGAGATAGCTTGAGTCCCGGAAAGGGACATAAGGTACTTTTTATTCCGATATTCCCACGGGATCGAGACTTATGCGGGTGAAACGGCGGGGCGCAACTAGTGTAGTTATAATTTAGGAAGAGCTTATCTAATCTGCACTGGAGTTAAGAAATTCTTAAACTAAATTCCTAACTAGAAAGTGGCTTCAGCTTTTGTTCGCAACGGTATTTAAAGACTCGTAAGAAATATTTGACAAGCGCTTGACTTTGTATAAATTATTTAATCACTGCTCTCAAAATGTTGAAGGTAAATATCGTGAGGAGACCAGCATGTCCTAGAACCAAAAATTCGAAGACATGTGAGATCTACCAACCCGCACTGGGCCCACGTGGTGGATTACAGCCCACTCTCTCTCACCGAGAGGAGGCCTGTGTCCCAGCAGTGGGAACATTATAGGCTGATAATTATTATTATTTTTGCCATTCATTCGTATTTGTTTACATTTTTGGCAAATAAATCGCATACGCAGATTATAAATAATGGCTCTTAGTTATATGAAAAAGCTATAAAACGGGAAATTGATGTAATGTATTAATTTTATAAAGAATTAATTTCACCAATTGTATTCGTTACTCTCTTGAAGTTCATCTAAAATCTAAATTCCCATTAAAGAAAGAAAGAAAGAAAAAGTATTTATTGCGACTCGTACAGGAAGATCACAAACTAAACTAAACGCAGTAAAAAATAAAAAACCAAGTTATATAAAAAAAGTAACAAAACAAAAAGAAAAATTAGACAGAAACTCCTATACGAGGCCAAAAGGCTCCTACCTCAGCATTCCATTCAATATTATAAATGTGAAAGTAGGTTTGTTTGTTTGTTACATTTTCACGCCTAAACCACTGAACCGATCATCATGAAATTTTGCATTAACGTTGTCAGGGACACAGAAATGGACATAAGGTACTTTTCATTCACAAAAAAAATACTGTTCCCGGAAAAAAAAAACAAAAACTTTCGACGGTCACAATTGCTTTAGGACGCTAGATGGCGCTGTGTCTTTCGAATTATAATATTAGAAACTACGAGTATAGTATTTTAAATATAAGTGATACATTTTGTGAGTCTAGAGTGTAATGCGAGCGAAACCGCGGGCAAAACCTAGTCATTTCTAAATTAAATTTTGCCTAATCATGTTCAAATATTCTATTTTAAATTGAAGTTTGAAATGAATACAATACAACCATACAAGCAATCACAAAGAACATTCCTCACACACACCTACATCAAAAACAATAATCAATTTAATGAAAGCCGACCCCGGCGACTAATTAATCGCATGAACGACTTTCAATAATCCTCCGTACGGTCCGGTTAATGAAAAATCGTGCGGACACGTCCGTTCTCGTCCGAAAGAATCCGGTGATCCGGCTGACCGTTGTAATTGGGTGGTCGTTTGAATAGAACCACGTGTTTTGATCTAGGTAATGGACTAAAAAGAGGGTGCTGATATTGATTTTCTTTTTGTTTTATTGTTTGGTTTACATAATTAAAGAGGAGTGAGTCCAAAATAGTTTGACGAGGAAAAAGCGGTTGATATATTTTTTTGAAGTGAAAACTTCGAAGCGTTAAACTATTTTTGGTAGGGGAAAACCTTATGGGTTCGCATCATCGACATGCTGTAATAGCAATATTTCAATAGGTATATCAGCTATAAGGGTGAAGTGTTCTGCAACATTATTTCAATATATTTTTTTTAAATTACTTAATTATCATTAGTTAAACTTAAACTGCATTCATTGCAAGTAGCTAATTTAACTTCATAGAAAAAGATAACAAAAGTAGAAACATTTGAAGATACTTTAACAGAAGGTACGAAAAATGTACGTTTTCAAACTAATACTATAAACTATTACCTGATTAAAAAAAAAAACGAGTGTGCTTATGACCACACGACTGAAGTTAAACTTCAAACGTATTTGGCTGTGAGAGGAAGAGAGAATGAAAATGTGCGCGCGCACAGCTTTCTCTTGCTTATATCCCCCACTCAACTCCCGTTCGCTTCGCCCGATCACACTTTTCGTCACGCGTTCGCCAGCTTACTCCCCAAGTCAAGCGTGCGTAAAGATGTTTCACTTCAAAAAAACTAGTACTTATCGCAGATGTCAATAAGAGTTGCAACTTGCAAACCAAAAGCTATCAAAGGGGCAATTCTCGTAATTTTATGAACGATCACAGTCTGATCTCAGTCTCAATCTGTCAATAATACCTCTTTTCCCTACATTTTTGCACATTTATTGTCGCTAAGATGAGATTGCGTCTAGATTTTGAACGTTTTTAATTACGAGAATTAGCTTCAAGGTGAGCTGCCTACCTACTTGCTTACAAAACAACGCCACGCCTTATTCCATGAAGGATCGGGCAGAGGTGTACTATAATACCTACACCTACATTTCGCCAGTTATGTTCAAGTCCCATGTAATTGGGGGCAAGCCTATCAAACGGAAACAAATCCAGACTCGGGGCTGCTATTGAGAAATTCCTGATGCAAAAAACTCAATAACACTTTGCCCGACCTGGGAGAAGAATCCAGAACCTTCTCCTCAGTAGTAGCACTTGCTACCACTACACCAATGAACACTCATACCTCCTCACGTAATGAACTCAATCAGTCCCAAAAATAAACACAGGTGAACAAAAAATCTGCTGCAAGCGCTTCAAAGAGGATTCATCGTAAAATTAGAAAAAGTACCTTCAAGCGATCCCTTATCCGAGTCACTTTTACGACCCTATTATAAAATTGTCTTTATGCGCCATTTTATTGCTAAAAGACTTAGGTAATTACGTCACGGTGCAAAGATGAGATTCTCGGAGTTAAAGAGCTATTAAAAGTTTTTGATATTCCGGTCAGAGACAATCAAAATGTTTGATTGGATTTTGTTTTACTATTACTTTAGTTATTACGGGATTTAATAACCGTATCTACGGTTTAATATAGAAGCCATCTTGTCTTTCTTCATTTCGAGTGAAGTGTAAAACTCTAAGATCCGACCGCGCTAAATTTGCCAAAGATGTAAACAACAATGGCCGCTCGAAATTGAATAAAATCGATGTATATCGATTTTGAAAAACATTTATTTCAAGTAATGTTTGTTTTCGTCTAGTTAGCTCGGAGATTTAGACGAAAACAAACATTACTAATAATATATGTTCTTGTATATCGATTGAATTCAATTTTGAGCGGCCATTGTTGTTTACATCTTTGGCACATTTGGCGCGGTCGGACTTTAGCTAAACTTGGTTCATGTTTCACAAAATAGAAAACCCATACAGAGGTTGTCTTTAAAAGATCGCTTTTAGCGAAAAGACCGCTCAATGTGCCACCCCTTCTAAAATGTCTATATTCGTATCTGTGATTCGCATGGTGCATAATAAAGAGTATAGCATTCTGTTCTTCTTCTTAGCGTGTCGATAGCAATCTAAATGGACTCGGCCCAGAATTCGGCTACTTGTTTGGCGCCATCACCAGCGTCCACCAGTTCCTGTAACGTGCACCTGACAGGACGCACATTCTGTTCTTAAATAGTATTTTTTCAATTCCATTACTATTGCCACCTCTTGATGCATTTAATAGAGCCAACGCTCGTGTCAGGCACAAAAAAGAGAATAAAACTATTCTAATTATCACACTAATGGATGTTTGTTACTCTTTCACGCAAAAATTACTGAACCGATTTTGATGAAACTTGACATTAATATAGCTGATACATCAAAATAACACATAGGACACATTTTATCCCGATATTCCTATGGGATCAATACAAATGCATGTGAAACCGCGGGGCGCAGATAGTAATAATATAAACGTGGCTGTTTGTGGATGTTTGTTACTCTTTCACGCAAAAATTACAGAACGGATTTTGATGAAACTATACAGTAATATAGCTTATACATTAAAATAACACGTAGAATACGTTATATCCTAATACTCCCACGGGAACGACACTTCTGCGGGTGAATCCGCGGGGTGCTGCTAGAGCAAAACTAATTTAAAGTATGAAAAAGTCATTGGTTTTCATTATAAAGCTTATCAAGACAGAAAAATATCGAAAACTATTTAAAAAAAATACTCATAAATACAGGCTGTATCCAAAACTCAACCTCCCCTGTCATTTATAATAAAACCTTTTTTTATTTATACCTTGGCGACCGTCATTAAAGCATGTATTCCATCAAGCCGGTCCCCTGTCGCGCATAAACAATAGATATAAAACGAGCCAAGTGGAACACCCCCTTTTGTATACGGACTCAGCTCGTCATGCCTGTCATACACTACAGGGGATGTCGGTTTGATTTCTGTGTGAAAGATTTTTCCTGAACGTTTTCCTGCAGGTAGGTTTTGCTTAAAGGCATACTACATTGCTGGTCCTGGTGCGTGTTTTACTTAATTACTTATTTTTCGTTGTTTCCCAATTAAAATCACACTAATATTATAAAGGCGAAAGTTTGTGTGTGTGTGTGTGTGTGTTTATATGTTTGTTACCTCTTCATGCCTAAACCACTGAACTGATTTAGATGAAATTTGGTATAGAGATAGTTTGAGTCCCGGAAAAGGACATAGGATAGTTTTTATCCCGATATTCCCACGGGATCTAAACTTATGCGGGTGAAACCGCGGGGCGCAGCTAGTTAGTAATATTTTTGACATTGCAAAATGTTGGCAGAAAATTTACTAATACTGATTTTGAATATGTCTGCCTCATCAAATATCTTTTAGCAGCTATTTACGATTTAGGTAGCCAAAAGGGTTATTATACAGGATGAAATTGAATAGGTGCGACAAATTAAAATATCTAATTCAGCATGCTATAAAGTAAATTTAGAGCATGATATTAAGGAAAGGGACGAACAATCTAATTTTCCTTACATTTTGCCCAAGTTTTTGACATTGATTGTCGCTGAGATGACATTGCAACTAGATTTTGAATGTTTTTATTACTAGAATTGGCCTTCTGGTGTGATCTTGTTAAAAATATATTTATAGTTCTATATAGCTATATAGTTTCAATTTTGAAAAAAATCTATTCTATAAATACGTTATTTTAAATAAAGCAGCCTGTATACAGAAACCCATTTAGTGCATTTGTAGTAGTTGAATTGTTGTCCAGCGCGAATCAATCACTGGCCTCTACCGGACACCTGATGCCGAATGTCGTTGTGTATTTATGTAGAATATGTGTACGATGAAACATGGAAACAGACAATGGAGATCGGTTGTCATGGTCAGGAACGTTTTGAGTATAAATGTTGATGGCTATAAAAGGAAGGAAATACCAAAGAAACGTTGAATGGACTGTCTGAAAGATGATATGGCTCAAACTCAAACTCAAAGCATTAATTTCAATTAAACAAATTACATGCACTTTTGAATTGTCAAGCGGTCGGTCAGAAAATTGAAAATTGGTCATATTATTTGATCTGTAAAAATAAGGCTTACCCTATCCATTAAATAAAAGGATTTTTTAAATCGTTTCACAATTGGCAGAGATATCGCATAACATAGAAACAAAAAAAAAATACTATTAAAAAACTTACTTTCGAAATAGGTACTCAATCAGCACTATTTGACGGTCAAAGTTTCAAAAATTAACTCTCAAAACTATTCACCACTTTAGTATTTAGCTTCCTAACAATACTGATACCTATTAATCAGCCCATCTATATCAGTTACAATTACTGATAACCTCCTCCGTCGTTTTCCAAAAATCCTTAACCACAGTAATGACAAAATCGACCACATTAAGTTCACGCTACAAAATGTACGGTAACCAAAAAGAATTATCTTTCGAATACTGGCAATAAAGAAAAGCAGTTAATAAGGTAACGTCACGAACCTACGATAGACGGAAAAAGTAGGAAGATTATGATAATTGGGCAGAAGGGACAAACGTCATGCGATGTTATTTTTGTTTTGTTACATAATTAATTAGGATTTTTTGGGATGTATGAAGAAGCCTCCTTGTGTAGCGCAGTTTGTTCCGCCAGTTACTCAACTGAACTGAGCGCTCGGCGCATCCTGGACAGTCACACCCAACACCTTATTTGGCTGGCCAATTCTTCCCATGCGGTGGTAGGGCTAACGCCCGCCTGGTTTGCGACCGCCCTCCCACCGGAGTCCAAGCAGCCTTCTATGTTTCGTCGATGCGTGAGAGTTCCAAGCCTTAGGCATCTTCTGGGCACGCTCGTTCCATCATAGACCTCATCCATCGCTTTCCATCAGGCATGATCGAGGTCAAGAGCGAGCCCATTCAGCAATATTTTTTTAAAAACAAAAAGGTATTTTATTAATACTACTCATTTCCTTGAGTGTACATGTTATTGTTTGATATAGTCGGCTGCGTGCATGTTTATCCTGCGAATTCGTCCGTTTGAAATTTTTGTTTTTGCTCGGCTCCAATTCGTCCTAGCACGATTTTAAATAGCCTATAGCCTTCCTCAAGAATTAAGCTATCAAATGTAAAAATATTTATTTTAACCCGACTGGCAGTAGCAGAAATTAGCGCATTCAAACAAACAAACTATCTATTCACCTGTATTATAGATTTATATTTATTTGCTACCTCTTTGGTCTAGTGGTCGCAAGCTATACTGTTGAGTATGAGGTCCTGGATTCGATTCCCGGGTCGAGCGAAGTGTTATTAGGGTTTTCCATCAGAGATTTCTCAGTAATAGCCCGGAATCTGGATTTGTGCTCGGTTGATGGCAATAACATAACTGGCGAAATGTGGGTGCACTATAATAATAGGTGCACCACTACCTAACCCTTCGGGAAACACAAGGGTGATGATATTCGGACCTTCACAACCCAGTTACTGGGTAATACGATACCCCTTGGTAAGACTGGTTGTCAGATTTTCGGGCTTCTGACGACCCGTAACGACTGTCAAAGATCTATAAATGACTGGCGGGACCAACTGTTTAACGTGCTTTCCGAGTAATAGATGGTCACCCATCCATGGACCGACCTCGGCAAGTCTAGCTTAACCTGCGATGGACCCGTGTAAACTACTTACCATCAGGTCAATAATTTAACAAAGACATAACCCTCCTTTTGGGCTTCGCCGCAGTCGGGTAAAAAGGTAGATATTACAGGTACCGCAATAGGTAATGATAACACAGCCGTTTCTGCCAATGAGGCTCATACTCTTTGCCCTCATAACGTTAGTTTTATTTTTGCTTTATTGGCGTTTCCATACAATATAGTGGTGCACCGTTATGGTAGCGTGAGCCAGCACTATTTGTTCGCCGACGGACATCGGACTAGCGCAAATAACTTAAAACGAAGATTCATTGCGTTTTAAATTGATAAGCAATAAAATTGTACAGTATTTTTATTATTTTCTGATATAGGTAAGTAATAAAGTTTTGGTATTAAAATTATAAAGTACAGTGGCAACATGTTCTTGTACATTAGTTTCCGCACATTTTCTTGGCGCCACTCGATTTGCTATCGGATTCGGGGAACGCTATGAAATGGTAACGTTTATGGTATAAAATGTTTAAATGGTAAATCAATTTTACTATTAAGTAATTTGGAACACAACTTAAGTGCTACCATAAAATATACATTTGTCACTAATCATTCCTACTAAAAACTACCAATTTGTAGCTTTCCCCTTAAACGAACCTTAACAATCGAACAATTGTGAATAGCTGTGCAGGTAAAATTGGTAACTTAATAATACTGGAAAGGTTATGATGAGTATGTATGAAATAGAATTAATGTAATAAATATATAAAATCATGATTGCAATGTGCCAGTTGGCTTCATGAAAATCTTAAACTATAGAAATAAAAAAAACTTTTTAACAAAAAATTAAACCTCCGAAAAAACTGAAAAGCAAAAAATAATAAACTTTTTTTATTTAACCTTAATAAATAAGTTCTTAAACTAATGCAAGTATACCTAAGTAATTTTGAGTCGGCGCCAAACAAGCAAATTAATTCGTTGCGAGTGGTCGTGCGGAGAGCGCATTTTTTGTTTGAAATGTTAATGTTTATCGCTATAGATTTCACGTTGCTTATTTCTTTAAATTTAAGGTAATTTAGTAATCTTTGTTCATTGATTGTTTGGCGCCGACTCAAAATTATTTAGGTATACTTGCATTAGTTTAAGAACTTATTTATTAAGGTTAAATAAAAAAAGTTTATTATTTTTTGCTTTTCAGTTTTTTCGGAGGTTTAATTTTTTGTTAAAAAGTTTTTATTTTATAATTTTTTGAGGCCATAATTTACTAATTACTACATGCTTAATGTTTGATTACTTTTAAAATACCTACCTTACTTTAGACATTAACTGTTATATACTCCTACTTTAACTATTATTTTTTGTGTAATATAATACTAAATAATATAATGTAATACTTAAAAAAAACAGGCTTCATATACCAACATAGATAGGCCTTTTATTTTAATTGTAATACACAGCTCAGCATTAAAATCTGTGAATGAACAATAAGTCACCCCTATTTTCCCACCCTTAGGGTAGGTATTTTTTTTCCAAATTTACATGGGACCAACTTCGAAGTATGTCCTATCCAACAAAAGAAGAATGATCAAAATCGGACTACTCTGTAAAAAGTTAAGCGTGGTCATACATTACAATCAGTGAGTGAACAATCAATCATCCCCTGTTTTCTAACCCTTAGGGTTGGATTTTTTTTTCCAAATTTATATGGGACCAACTTCAGGGTATACCCTTTCTAATAAAAAAAGAATTATCAAAATCGGACTGCTCTGTAAAAAGTTATGCGTGATCATACATAAAAAAAAAAAAAAAAAAAAAAAAAAAAAAAAAATATACGCGTCGAATTGAGAACCTCCTCCGTTTTTTTTCGTCGGTTAAAAAAATACGGGGTTAAATTAAATAAGCTACCGAAACTCTGCAGACGTGGTGGGTATTCGATATCTAAAAACGCTAAATTAAAAACAAAAAAGAAAACATTATTTTGATGTTTTCTTTTTGGGGGTCAACGGCCGCTGGTCACTTGAAGTCTGAGTTGGGAAGTCTGTTTTGTTTTGTTTTGTCGTGTTTAGATAAGTAATAATTTTTTTTTTTTATTGATTCATGAACTAGTGTTTCAATATTTAGGTATGACACTGGATCCTGCACTAGGATACCCTGTGTCGCAGGATCCAGTCTCTTTCGACAGATAATATGAGTTATTTAAGATATGTTAACAAATGCAACGGTTTCAGTAGATATAATTAATTTAAACTTAGAACTAAAAGCACTAAAAGGTAAGGGGGCATCCATTAATTACGTGAGGCTTTTATGGGGGGGAGGGGGTCAAGCCGATTCTCACCCAATCTCACGTGGGGGAGAGGGGAGGTCCTGGCAAGTCTCACGTAATTTTTTATCTGCAAGAAACAATGTAAAATTGCGAGAAAACTGGGTAGAATTAATCTTAACTAGTCTTAAATAAAAATAATTAAATAAATTGTTTTGTTTTTTAATAAATCCAACGCAATGAAGCATAATATATATTAACGTATTTACACTGAAAACACGCATTTTGAACAATCTCACGTGAGATTAGAGGGAGGGGGAGGGAGTCGAGCAAAATCTCACGGTATCTCGCTAAGGGGGTAGAGGGGGGTCCAAAAATCGCCAAAATCACCTCACGTAATTAATGGACGCCCCCTAACCAAACAGGTGATGAGTGTAAGTATGTATGTGCTGAGTGTGAGTATGCAGATATCGAAACCTATCATGTCTGTGTAGTTTACGCAACAAAAAAAAATGTTTTTAAAACCAATATTTCAAGTGACTACACTAACTGCGGTCGATGACCCTGTATAGTTCCAATAAATTTAAAATACTAAAATATCTCTTAGAGCACTGTCGCATATCTTCGGTAATCTTTGTGGTCCTCTTAGCTTGTTAATGAGTTCAAACACCGGTTTCAATTCATCTTGAGTCACGCCCTGAAATAAAACAAAATGACAAACTTTCAAATTATTATCATACTAGCTTTTCCCTCTCGAAGAGAGGAGGCCTGTGTCCCAGCAGTGGGAAAAAAATAAAGAAAGAAAAAGTATTTATTGCAACTCGTACAGGAAGAAAACAAACTAAATTAAACATAGTCAAAAACAAAAAACCCAAATTATATATTTTTTTTAAAGTAACAAAAAGAAAAATTAAACAGAAAGTCTTATACGAGGCCAAAAGGCTCCTATCTCAGAATGGGCCAAAAGGCTCCTATCTCAGAATGGGCCAAAAGGCTCCTATCTCAGAATGGGCCAAAAGGCTTCTATCTCAGAATGGGCCAAAAGGCTCCTATCTCAGAATGGGCCAAAAGGCTCCTATCTCAGAATGGGCCAAAAGGCTCCTATCTCAGCTTGATGCTGCGACATTTAAAAAATATTATAGGCTGAGCGGCTTCACCCACGTTAATGTCGGAAATTATCCTATGAGTACATATTATGTATAAAGGTTATAAACTATCTGTGTGCCAAATTGTATCTAAATCTGTTCAGCCGTTTTTGCGTGATTGAATAACAAATATCCAATCCTACAAACTTCCTCATCAATAATTATTAGAAGGATTTTGTTGAAGTAAAGATTCCTATTTTAAAATTCACTCTGTAAGGCAACAACCTTTTATCACGCAGAGAAGGACACACTTGTTCAATGAGGATTGGCGATTTATTGAAAATGCGCTGGGCAAACGCTCAATACCATAAATCGTCACTCACATATTTATGTACTGACGCCAGTACATCAAGCTCCCCGAAACTGTCAAATTTTCCCAATCAACTTTGAGTTTTATGCTTTAGCGATAAAGTTAAAAATCTATTAAAGAAATTTGACACATTGTAGTAGCTTGTTGTGCTGGTGTCTGTACTTACGCCAGTTGGTTACGAGATACAACCAAAACAACTAAACTGAATACTCACAAAAAAATAGTTCAATAGTTGGAGCCAAATAAAATATGTTATCAAGATTTCGCGTTAGGGTTTGCCAAAGAGCAATGGAGCGCAGTATTTTAGGCGTTAAACGGACTAACAGAACACGAAACACCAAACTGCGATCCAAAACGGGGATCCTAGACGTAGGTAAAAAGGTTGCCAAGCTGAAATAGGATAGAGCGGTTCACGTCAGCTGCATGCATAGTGACCGCTGCTAAATGCAAAATTAAGAAAAAAACAAGATACATAAGAAATTCACCTGATTCCGACGATAAATGACGACAGCGATCATTCTTCCCCATAGCATTTGCATCAAGAACGGCTCTGAACCTTTAATTTCTAGCAGATGTAGCTGCATCATCGCATCATGCTTCACGGTTTTGTCTGTAACAATGTTAACGAAATTAGTTAAACCTATGTATATAATAAATAATGGATAACTAGCAGAGCTCCTGGAGTACATCATCATCTGTCTAGCGTTTTCCCAACTATTCCGGGGTCGGATTCCAGCCTTACCGGGTGCAGCTGAATACCAGTATTTTACATGGAGCGACTGCCTATCTGACCTCCACAACCCAGTTGGTGGGTAATACGAGTACGATACCCCTTGGTAAGACTGATTGTCAGATTTTCGGGCTTCTGACGACCCGTAACGACTGTCAAATATTCACAAATGACAACCGGCACCAACGGCTTAACGTGCTTTCCGAGGCACAGAGGGGTATTGGTATGTAAATATGGTCACCCATCCACGGACCGACCGCGGCAAGCGTAGCTTAACCTAATCGATTGACCCATGTGGCTGTTATTATAAGCCCCGATGCCTGATTTTATGTAAAAGTTAAACTCACGTATATCATTCCTGCCAGCATCCAAAGAGATGACTTGTTGGAAGCAGCCGTTCACTCCTCCAATAGATTTGGACCAGACATCGAAAGGGTTGTCAGTGTGGTAACGCTGTCGTACTATGATGCCGTCGGTGTCTTCTAACAGCAGTTTCTTTGATGTTGCTGTTTTGTTTAGTAGCCATCTTAGACTACCCTGTAAAATATATTAAATATTTAATAATAACATAATCAGCCAATAATGCCCACTGCTCGGACACAGGCCTCCTCTCTGTGAGTATGAGTAGTGAGTAGGCCGTACACAACAACAAAACAAACATTATTTACTATTTTATTAATTTTGTATTTTGTGTTTCACGAACTATGTCCAAATAAAAATTTTTCTTTCTTTCTTTTAATCCACCACGCGGGCCCAGTGCGTGTTGGCAGAAGTCACATGTCTTCAAATTTTTGGTTCTGCCGGACATGCCGGTTTCGTCACGATGTTTTCCTTCACCTTTTTGAGAGCAGCGGTGATGAAATAATTTACACAAAGTATGTAAAGCACCTGTCAGGGTTCGAAACTATGACCTACAACTCGTAAGTCACGGACGTTTCCACTGGGCCACCACTGCTCAATGGGCAAATATTTTATTGATACAAGTGAACTACCTATTTTATTTATGCAGGTAATTTTCGAAATATCGCCAAGCGGTTAGTCGACTCTTCACGTGACTAGAGGGCTGGCCTATTTCTTGGCCAAAGAATTAGCATTGCCATACAACGTGGCAATGCTGCCAGCCTTTTGAGCACTGTTCCTGTTGACAGCGATGCGGACGAATTCTTTGGGGCTATGATTATTTTGTTTATTTTTTCATATAATTGTACATATTATTATAGTTAATATGTTAGCTTATATTATGTAAATATCTATTAAATATTAAAAATATATTTCAGGGAAACAAAATTTGGTGAGCATTTATCCATTTTGGCCGGCAAAAAGAATATAAATACAACACGTACATTCTGAGTAGGTAATAACAATATCATTACAAGTTATCAATTATTTTTTATTAGATTTCTTGAAATAGAGCTTGTGTTAAACTTTTCACTAAAATTGAAGTCGAGTTTTTTTTATTTTTCTTCAGGGCAACAAACTCCATGGGCACTCAACTCGTACAAGATTTCTTAAAGATTCGGTTCAGTTAGCTCAGTAATTTGTAAAATGATTAAGATACACCGGACGACAATTTGATTTAGTACGAGTACCATTACTCGTGGAGGCACTGGTATTGCAAATTTATTGCATAATTCTCCATAGAGATCTACGTTTTGCAATGGGCTTCAACTTTCTGACTAACTGACCGACTTTTTAATTTTGACAATTCAAAAGTGCCTGTACATGGTTTAATTGAAATAAATGCTTTTAGTTTGAGTTTTGAGTTTTATTATAGAATAAAATAAAGAAGAATCCTTACCCCATCAGTCTCACTAATCTCCACCTTATAACACGTCACCTGTTTTTCAGGAAACAACTTTTCAGGTATGATGGCCACCACATGCCAATCACCAATCACATCCTTCAAATTAAAGTTAGCCTGAAAGCTATCACACTTAGTACTGTTATCAGTACCTTCTGAATTCACCAGGGTTATAAAGAGTAGGATTATAAAAGGTGTCATGTTTGAATGAGGTTGAGGACCGAAGTGGATTTTGGAGTGAATTTTGTGAATTAAGTTGGTTGGTCTGTGCGGTGACGAGTTTGGAACGTATGGAACGGGCAAATTAAATTGCTCTAGTCATTTTTAACCGACTCCAAAAAATGAGGAGGTTCCCAATTCGGTTGTTTTTTTATGTTTGTTACCTCAAAAAACCGATCTGCAAAATTATTTTTAATTTTTTTTGACAAGGAAAATGCGAACTTAGCAACGCCGACTTTTAAAATTAAAGTTATATTTCACTTTGTAGTGTATTTTTTGGAAGTCGATTATTTTTTTTTTTGTAAAAAGTTTTTATTCCTGATTTGGTTGGTTGGGTTTTTGGGAGGTCTTTGCCCACCGGTGGGATGATACAGTTTAACAGTCCGTATTAATCGTATTCGTTTACAGGATGCAAATTGATTGTTGGCAACTGAAATTATTATACGAGCAAATAGTTATATCTATATCTGATGTCGTCAAAAATTTCTTCCGCATCGCTGTCAATGGGAAAAGTGCCCATAAGTCTGGCAGCATTGCTACGTTGGATGGCAATGTTGATTCTTTGGCCTAAAAATAGGCTAGCCCTCTGGTGACGTGAAGAGTCGACCAAAGACTTTAGTGACTTACAACTTTCGTCATTGATCGATAAAGACGAAAGTTGTAAGTCACTAAGTAATCCATACTATAATATTATAGTATGTTACCATATTATATATAGTATGTTACATGTTGTTGTTATTATAGTATGTTACCTTTTCAGGCCTAAGCCACTGAACGGATTTAGATAAAATTTGGCAGAGAGATAGATTGCATCCCGGGGAAGGACATATGATAGTTTATATCCCAGAAATAATTATTTAAGGGGTGAAAAGGGGGGTGGAATTTTGTATGGGGAATCAATAACCGCTGAACCGATTTAGATGAAATTTGGTATGGAGATGGTTTGAGTTGTGAAGAAGGATATAGAATAGTTTTTATCCCCGAAACTATCTCTTAAGAGTGTAAAAAGGGGGGTGGAGATTTCTAAAGGGAATCAATAAAAAAGGACTATAATACTTTTATCGCGGGTGAAACCGCGCGGTACAGCTAGTATAATATATACTACTAATACTTGCAGTAGTTTGCCTGTTCTAAACATTTCCAAGTGCTATTAAGATGAGGTGTGATAACAAGACATGTGGGCGATCGTTTTACGTGCAAATAATTGGATAATGTCTTAATGTCTGCTAGTCTGGCGTGTGACACATTTTAAAACAATTATTTAATTTGTGTGCCGCGAGATAACTGGTACTCAGTCCAGCGACCTAATTTTATGAGTTCATTCACAAGATTCCGAGAAACTGTGAATAGTTTTTAAATCTTTGAGCTTACATAATTTATGTCTTTAAAGGAAGATGCCAGTAAATGTATGGAATGTGTACCCACTCCAATAGGAATAAATGATATATAATTTTCAAAAAGAAATTGACAGATCTATTAATTAATAAACGTTATAATACTCAACTGGCGAATTTCTGACCAATATGAATTTAAATTGATAAAATGACATATTCTTTGTATTCCTGACTTGTACTAAATCATTTATATTTTTAATTTAACTGTATTGACCTCGAACTTGTCGAATTTATAATCCCATTTTAGTAAACTCCACATTATGTACTGTATTGCCTATTTCAAATAATGTACTGAATTTCATCTTGACATGGTAATCATAAATTAATTTGATTGAATGTGTAAATAATAACGAAAATATTAATGAGACTTTATTATTATACTAGCTGCGCCCCGCGGTTTCACCCGCATAAGACTCGATCCCGTGGGAATATCGGGATAAAAACTATCCTATGTCCTTTTCCGGGACTCAAACTATCTCTATACCAAATTTCATCTAAATCGGTTCTGTGGTTTAGGCGTGAAGAAGTAACAAACATATATTATAAACACACACACACACACACACACACACTCACAAACTTTCGCCTTTATAATATTAGTGTGAAGTGTGATTAGTGTGATAATAGTAAACTCGACATTATGTATTGTATTGCCTATTTCAAATAATGTACTGAATTTCATCTTGACATGGTAATCATAAATTAATTTGATTGAATGTGTAAATAACGAAAATATTAATGAGTCTTTATTATTATACGTAGCTAAACTATTTGCATGCCTTAGTTAAGGTACCTAGTTAGTATAGGATCATATTTATAAGCTTAACATCTGTGACTTGTACCTACTTTCTGTGCAAATAAAGTACTATTCTATTCTATTCATTAGAAAGGTATTAACATTTAGAACAAGAACTCCATAGGCCCTTACCTTGATTACTTACTTGTTCGATTGGAGTAATACAGGATGGATTTGTGATAGACTTAGAACTATGGGCACGATCAATCAATCAACACAGTCTCAGTCCACTCCTGGACCTATCCTTTGCCGCACCACAACACCCTGTCCTTCGCCTTCCGCATAAAGTCTGCAATAGGCACGAATACTAACTTCTATTCAGTTCAAAAAAAGCTATGTAACTATGTATTACACATAGCTTGGAGGGGGGTACCAAAATTTGTATAATTATTTCACAAATCATAATTCTGATTCAGAATTTCCAAAGTTGATTAATTACCTAATTACAAAAAAACAGCCATAATGTAATTTGTTTAAATAAAAATAAAATTATTCTTTCGTAAAAATGAGACACTTCTCAACTATAAGGAACTTTAAAACACACACTTAACAAGTACAATGACTGAAAAGGACAAAAGAACACATCCCAATAAAAAAAACCAAGCTTTAAAATTTTCTTTTATTTCGCCATTTTCCCATTCAAAAACATCTCAAGAATTATCTGTGTTCCCATACAAAAACACGGTCATTGTTTAAAAAGTCAAAACCGACATAGATTTACTTGAACAAAGGCAGTAAAAACGGTTTATAGACTTGTTATTGCTGTCCCAACGGACAGTGGGAGTGGTGCAAGATGTGGTTATAGCGATTTTGGTTTTATTCTCTTTTTGGTAAGGTTTAGCTTTAATCAACTCAGTCTGTTGCAGTCCACTGCTGGACCTAGGCCTCTCCCCTGCGCCAGAACACCTTGTCCTGCACCTTCTGCATTTGATCTTTCACAGTCACCAAGGCCAAGGTTTGCATTTAGTAAAATAGTTTTTGACCTGCGAATCACAAAATAAGTCAAAATATAAAGACGAAAAATGAAAACAGTATTTTCGACCGAAGTAAAATGAATGTGGGTACTCGTACTTTCAAAATAATTATGTGATTTAATCATAATAGTTTAAAAGGTTAGGTACTGCAAATTTTTATTTACCAGTAACTTGTCAAGTTTATAACTGTTGAAGGTATAATAACTATAGAAAGTATTGAAACATATTACTAAAGCCTTAACCTTTTTCTAAAATTTTGTAATAAATAACCTAATAAAAAATAAAATCAAATAAAATAATAATATCTGTATCCTAGCAGTAAGTTTTCTTAAGAAAAAATAAAATATTTTGATAATTTAATTTTGATTTTTAAGTATAAACCTGAGATGATTTGTGTAAATTAATGGTCTACTTAGAGCAGTGGTGGCCAAGTGGTAAAGGCCGCGATTTACGAGTTGTAGGTCATAGGTTCGAACACAGACAGGCGCTTTACTTTGAGTAAATTATTTCATCACCACTGCTCTCAAAACGGTGAAAGAAAACATCGTGAGGAAACCAACATGTCCCAGAACTAACAATTCGAAGACATGTGACTTCTGCCAACCCGCACTGGGCCTGCGTGGTAGATTACGGCCCACTCCTTCCCACCGAGAGGAGGCCTGTGTCTCAGCATTGGGAACATTATAGTCTGATTTTGAAAGGTCTACTCGGAGTAATTGAATAGACAAGTTATTACTAGACAATAACTTATTAATAATCCATCAAATAAGTTTACTATACGCTTATGCCTTGCGCCGTATTCAAAAGACGGAATCGGTGGAAACAGATTTTAATGTATCCTATGAAAATCTTCATTCAAAAGCTCTTTCCCTTTGAATTTTAATATAAATCCCGAATTGAGAGTTTATTAGCGTTGGACGAATACCAATAAATGTGAAAATTATGTATTCTTTCGTTCAATGGATATTTATGCGAGATTCGCAGGATTATTTACATGCTGCTGCGGTATGGACGAGTAAAGTGCTTTTTTTTTGGAAAAAGTACGAGTATTATGTTGCTTTTAATAGATTTGCTTCTTTGGGTTGAATTAACTTATCTTGTTTTTTCCCAGAACTATTACAAGAGGTAGCCTACACCTTGAGCAAATACACAAACCGACATTCATGTCTATATACAGGTTGAAATTGAAAGCATGCGACAAATCGAAATGGCAGATTATACTCATCATTATGAACAACTTTTACAATGGGACCAAACCTGAAATCGCGAAAATAAAATCAGCTGTTCCCTACATTTTGGCGAGTTATGCAAACATAAATGTAGGGATTAGCAGATTTTTTCTTTTTCGCGATTTCAGGTTTGGTCCCATAGTAAAAGATGTTCGTAATGACGAGTACAATCTCCCATTTCGATTTGTCGCATGTGTTCAATTTCACCCTGTAAAAGAAGTGTCATCATCTGCCTAGCCTTTTCCCAACTATGTTGGGGTCGGCTTCCATTCTAACCGGATGCAACTGAATACCAGTATTTTTAATGGAGCGACTGCCTATCTGACCTCCACAACCCATTTGGTGGGTAATACGATACCCCTTGGTAAAATTGGTTGTCAAACTTTCGGGCTTCTGACGACCCGTAACGACTGTCAAACATCCACGAATAACAACCGGGACCAACAGCTTAAAGTGCTTTCCGAGGCACGGAGGGGTCTTGGTATGTAAAGATGGTCACCCATCCACGGACCAACCGCGGCAAGCGTAGCTTAACCTGATCGATCGACATGTGGGGCTATTATTACTTAGCCACAAGCCTCGTACACATATGTTTAAATAAATAACATAATAAAATAGTTACGTAACCTATACTGATTGTTTGAACCTGTGTTTGATTTCCCAGATTATTATTTTAAATTTTACCATAAAAGGATTTCTTCCCTCTATGACACATCGTTTTAAAACTCCTCTTTCACGATTTTTTATCCAAATAATCCTTTACCCAAACGACCTTATAATTTTTAGCATCTAAAACAAAAATGGCGGTAATTAATCTTACCCTTTCACGAGTTGTTAGTCTCGTCGAGGATTTAAAGTTTGCGACTCATTAACTGCGAATTTTGCATGAAGCACCTAGGTGTAGGGTTATCCGTCAACATTTTCGGGTTAATGTCAAAAAGGAAGCATGAATGCTTTTTAATAGAAAGCACTGAATTAGAAATGTATCCCCTTATTTAAGTATAAACGGGGTTAAATATATTTATTTATTTATTACCTACTTTATTGTACACCACAAAAATACATAACATGAAATAAACACATTAAACACTACAAAATATACAATGGGCGGCCTTATCGCTTTCTGCGATCTCTTCCAGGCAACCTTGGAATGGACAGTGACCACCAAAAAAATATACTAAACATTAAAAAATTAAGTCTAAAATTACAATACTTCTAGCTGGACACCCCGACGTTAGGTTTGGTTAGATTACTGTAAACCCTTTACACAGAAATGGGCTCCGTCGACATAGGATGCAAGAACGAGCAAATAAGAAAACAAATACCTACCTTTACCTAGGTATTTTACAACAAATGGAGTTTTAATTTTGGTGATCATTTACTATTTTTGGCAGTAAAAAGTGTTTTTTTTTTATGTTTAAATATATTTTTTATTCTTTTTTTTTATATTTTAAGAGATATTTAAATGTAATTAGATGAGTTAATAGATAAATAAACGAAATAATAATTTGGTAACAATATTAATCTAAGCAAGACTATACCAATAAAATATACTTTCAAAATCACTCACTCTAACTGCCACTACCAAACCGAGAACAATCTCGCATATGGTCGTCAATAAACATATAACAGTGGGTATGTGACTGCTGTCAGTCTGTCACGGCTAACGAGGATATGTAGAACGTCTTCAAACGTTGCAATCAGAACACCGATGTCGTTTATTGAAATCTCAGCTCTTAGAGCACAGAGTAGGGAAACGAGTCAGAGAGATTTCTTTTTTGTACAAATATTTTTGTAGTATACAATTATTTTAATAGTTTTCTTCTGACCGACGTACGTGTTCTATCATTTCCTTATTTAATTGGTAAGTTCTTTTAAATGAAGGCTCACTTAACTCTAACATATATTTAAATGTTACATGTGGTTTCCTGTAAGTGAAGAAGTGCACCTACTTATCTGTCATGTATTGTGTACAGACGTCAGCACATCAAGCTACCCGAAACTGTCAAATTTTCCGAATCAACCTTGGACCTTATGCTTCAGCGATAAAGTTGAAAATATATTAAGGAAATTTGACAGATTGTAGTAGCTTGTTGTGCTGTAATTATGATTTTTAAGTAGAATTTTTGACATTGCGCTTTTAACATTCTGCGCTTTTGACTATGCGCGCCTTTGACTTCCTACGCTTTTGACATTTTGCTCTTTTGACAATTTGCAACCCAATTGCCATTTCGCGCTTTTGACCTTATGCTCCTAAACGCTTCAAATAATTAACAGAAACAAAAACGATTTTTTAAATACGTTTAGTGCTAGACGCATTTAGGAATTTGTGGTGCAAATGGACCTAAACTCCAAGAGTAATCCGAATTAAATTGTAAAAGTATTGTGATCAACACGTCTTATTTATCACTGTTTTTTTTATTATAGGTACGTGGTTTGGATCTAAACTCTAAATCCCAATTTTAATAAAAAAAAACTTTATTGTTCAAAAGATTACATAGATTTTTCATTGGCATCGCTCCAAACGAGGCAAGCCTATATCCTGGGCACCCAGTATGGAGGGTTTACCATTTAAACATATATTTTAAAAACATTAATGAAGGAGTATAGTTACCATAATAATAATAATATCTATGTGGATTAATGTTAATCTTCTGTTGGAAAGATCATAATTAAATAATTTTATTATTTTTATTAATAAAAATAATTAAATAATTTAACAAAATTTTCTGTATTTTTATAATTTTAATGTATTTATTTTGAGAAAATCATTGAGTCTCAAAGAAAGTGCGCAATTTGGATGGAGTAGTGGAACTGCGGAGCTGACGCTGCCTGTGTGAGCGTGCGCGTTCCATCGCCGCCCGTTCGATGTCCACCGCGCACAGGATGGATGAAAATAGCACATAATGTAATTTCTTGCTCCGTTGGTGTAATTGCTGTATGGCGTTCCAGTAGGAGGATAAATAAATAAATAAAATAAAATAAAATAACAAAACAGCTTATTAGTCAATTCGCTCAAAACGTGCGAATCGTCCTTTTTAAATAATATATATTTTTCTATATAGGTGACTCGCACGAAGTTAATTTATTTGTGGGAGTGTCAACAACTCCAGAATTCAAAATGTGTCAATTGCCTAATACATATTTCTGGAGTTGTCATCTATAGAAAAAATAATATTCGATTAAAATATTAAAAAAAAAAAGTAAAACGTTAGCCACAATATTGAACATTAAAACGCGTTGAATTAAAAAACAATCTCACAACACAACAAAGTCTCTGCGCTAACCTACTCTGTGCCCAAAGATGATTGTCACCGATAGAGGGCGCCAGTTCGTAAAGTTTTACGATCACTTCCGACACGACACAGCCTCTTAGTAATCTGCACTACTAGGGGAACACCCAATAGGGGTAGTAGGTTCCCCTAATAAAGGAAGTAGTAGTGTTGCGGTGATGTCTCACTCTATATGAATCTGTTCCATCTTGAATCAAAGCATCGAATCTTGATTGAATTCCGAAGGGCGTTCGGTTATGATCTATAATGCGAGTCTATGAATGAGATCCTAATCTTTCGAATTTGAATATCCGTTCGGATGTTATGTAAACGTTATCGGGGAGCTGCATCTTAGTTATTGCACGATTATATTCGATAAAGCGCAGTGTTTGATCTTTTTGTGCAGCGGGGTAGTTGCTACACACTAGCAATGGCTTTCATTTTGACAGTTCAACAATATTCATTGCGTTATTTACGTTGTTGAGCAGAAAAGTTTTTCGAAAATATGAAGCAAATAGATTAGTAATATCGATACCGGAAATATGAAATAACGTAAGGGACATTTTGTCGAAAATGAGTTATATATATCATTGGATTCGAAATTTCTTGCTCTATCGATTGGTATATTTAAAATCTCAATATCTCCAAAAAAATGTCCCTTACATTACATATTTTTCGCTGGTCTAGACCATTTTTTTATAAAAACTGGCTGTATAGGACGTCTTAAATTAATATTTTTATAAAAACTAATGTAAGTCTCTTTACTCACAGTATTTGGTATTTACATTAAAAAAAAATCGAGAACATTTTATAACAGGTCTTATACATTAGTATTCCCTGAATAGGTGCAAATACTATGTCCCTTACGTTAAATTGTGGTTCGAATTATCATAATCATATTAACCCATACGTTAATTTGTCAGCATCGAAAATAATTGACCTGTCCTTTACATCTAAAACTTATCTAAACAAATATTATTATACGTCTCTGTCACACGCAAAACGGTGCAACATGTCTGAGCTAGATAGCAATACGGACTTTGTGTTTGATTTTACCTGCGCGGTCGTGACCCTTACTTAGTATTTCGTAACACGGTGACATTACACATCTTCATTTAAGTAATACATCATCGTTTTCATTGATCTAACTACAAATACCTAGTGAAAGTTTTATCTGGATTCTAAACATGAGTGATGAAAAGTTATCTTCACTTCTCTAGCCCGCAGGCAAAAATTTATGAACATTATAGGAACCACATAAACAGGTTATTATTTCTTACTACTTTTGGTAAATTATTGTTTAGTCATAAATGGAGTTCAGTAATTAAAAAATTGGTCTATTTAGATGGATTAAAACCTTTAATCTTTGCTGAAGATCTATAGACCCATCTCACTTCTGAGCCACGTATACAAGCGTTTTCGAGGGTCATCACAAACCGTCTCGCCAGCATACTTGACGAGTTTCAGCCGCCAGATCAAGCCGGTTTTCGAAAAGGCTTCAGCACCGTAAACCACATCCCTACTGTTCTGCAAATTGAACAGAAGACCGAGAAGTGCAATCAGACGCTGTGTATGGCATTTGTGGCCTACGAGAAAGCCTTCGACTTCACCGAAATATGGGCAGTTCTGGCCTCTCTGCAACGATGTCGAATTGACTGGAGCTACATCGAAGTGTTGAAATGTTTGTATGACACTGCCACGATGACTGTCCAGATCCAGGATCAGAAAACCAGCCCCATCCAACTGCTCAGAGTGGTGAGACAGAGGGATGTTATATCCCCTAAATTGTTTACAAATGCGTTGGAGGACGTCTTCAAGACGCTGGATTGAACTGGACTATCAATGTGAACGGCGAGTACATTTCAGATCTTCGATTTGCCGATGACATTGTCATACTGGCAGAGACGCTGGAACAGCTAAACGAAATGCTGCACAGCCTAAATGTAGCTCCTCGGCGGGTTGACCTCGGCATGAATTTGAACAAGACGAAAGTTATGTACAATTCACACGTCTTGCCGAGTCCAATCTACATCGAAGGGTCGCTTCTCGAAGTTGTGAAGGATTATGTCTACCTAGGGCAAATATTCTAGCTCGGTAGAAACAACTTTGAGAAAGAAGCCGACAGAAGAAGCCGTCAAGTCTTCTCGTCACCTATCCCGCAGTGCTTGAAGGCTAAGATCTTCAACCAGTGCGTTCTGCCCGTCAGGATATATGGTGCCGAAACGTGAACACTGACGGTCGGGCTGGTCCACAAATTCAAGGTCGCTCAGCGCGCTTTGGACCGAGCTGTGCTCGAAGTCTCTTCGAAAGATAAAATCAGGATTGAAATATTCCGGAAAAGAACCGGAGTTACCGACATAGCTTGCAGAGTAAACAGTTGCCACCCCACCAGCCCCACACACACAGTGGGCTGGCCATGTTTATCGAAGGACCGATGGCCGGTGGAGCAGACGAGTCCTGAGTGGAGACCGCGTATCGGCAAGCGTAGTGTGGGACGCCCCCAGTCCGTTCTAGCTAGATGGACGGACGACCTAAAAAAGGTGGCTGGAACGGACTGGATGCCGAAGGCGGAGGACAGGGTGTTGTGACGCAGCCTGGGAGAGGTCTATGTTCAGCAGTGGACTGCAATAGGCTGAGTTGATTGATTGAGATAGATTAATTCGAATCCTAATAAAAACATACCTTCCATTAGGTAAAATATTAGTAAGTATGATATATAATTGTGTGTAGTAAGTAGGTCATGTAAAAATTACAACTTATTAAGCAGTTAACGCAGGATGAATAGACAGCATGCATGTTATCATTCAAAGGGAGATTAAAAAACTGATGGTTTGGGGACCTTTCCAGTGGCCATCATTTATGGAATCAGCCAGAAAAAGTCCTCCTGCTTATCGAGCAATTATGTTGTACTTAGAATAATTTATGCGAGTTATTTGCGTTTATAAAAAAGGATTAGTGAGTACAAATAAAAGTTTTAATCTATTTTATTCGTTTATTTTTTATCCTTTTATGTCAGCAAGTAGGTTTAAACTATATTGATAGGCGCAGTAGGTCATGAATGTATTAAATTCTATTTTTTAAATTTATTAACAGCATAAGCAATAAAGAGTACACCATTAAGAGGCCTTTACTTTGAAAAACAGTAAATGTTTATTTCCTATAATATCCCTTACATCAAAAACATTAGTTGTTTATTTCCTATAATGTCCCTTACATCAAAAAACATTATTTGTTTATTTCTTATAATGTCCCTTACATCAATGCTATTCATTTACATCTCAAATTTTGTTAACGTATGTCACCTGTATTCATTATTATTTAACGTAAGGGACATGCTATCTTTAAAACTATAGGTTTTAATCAATGTTTGCTATTTTAGCTTAAAAGAATGAAGAAATCTAAGAAACTTTGTCCTAGACACTTTTTACATAAAACAAACAGTTAAAAAGTTATAGTCAGTTTTTGTAAAAAAATATCTTATTTTTACTCTTCTGTAAACCTTAGTTTTGTCCCTTACGTTATTTCATATTTCCGGTATCGATATCTTTCAAAATTATTCAGATTGAGATGGTGTGTTACGCGAGAGGGGTCCGTGACTTAATTATAACAGCCGCACAAGTCGATCGATCAGGTTAAGCTACGCTTGCCACGGTTGGTCTGTGGATGGGTGACCATCTTTACATACCGAGACCCCTCCGTGCCTCGAAAAGTACGTTAAGCCGTCGGTCCCGGCTGTCATTCGCGGATCTTTGACAGTCGTTACGAGTAGTCAGAAGCCCGAAAGTCTGACAACCAGTCTTACCAAGGGATATCGTATTACTCATTAACTGGGTTGTGGAGGTTAGATAGGCAGTCGCTCCATGTAAAATACTGGTATTCAGCTGCATCCGGTTAGACTGGAAGCCGACCCCAACATAGTTGGGAAAAAGCTTCGCAGATGATGAGATAGTGTGTTACGAAATTAGGGAGTTTTTTAATTTTATTGCGAGACCCTTTCTTTTTATTGGATAAATAAAAGAATTAGCTGAATAATTGAATTGAGTACAACTTCTTTCGATTACAACAAAAAACAATTACAACGACGCGCCCATGCAAATAAAAAGCCACATGCAGGTATTACTCGTTCAACACCAGTAGTTCTAAACCAGACCACAAACACGGGTGTGGCCGCCGCTCCCACTAAACTGTATAAATCGCGTTTAAATTCCTACACTGTTACGTCACTCGTTATGATGCAGGCATTAGTTGTGCTGTATCCGCCCGTCCGTCATCGGGTAGTGGCCATGGTTTCCTGAAAATTTTGTAAAACACGGCAATCAGCCTATAATGTTCCCACTGCTAGGACACAGGCCTCCAGGAGAGGGAGTGGGCCATCCACCACGCGGGCCCATTGCGGGTTGATAGATGTCGCAAGTCTTCGAATTTTTAGCTCTAGGACATGCCGGTTACCTCACGATGTTTTCTATCATCGTTTTGAGAGCAGTGGTGATGAAATAATTTACACAAAGTAAAGCGCCTGTCTGGATCCAAGCCTATGACATTTACATTGCATTCATAGCACTGCCTGACTACGATAATCCGCTGTTTGCAAAATATTTTTTTTTTTGGTTTTTCTAACAATCCACAAAAATTCAGTAAAGTATGGCCAACCTACATATCCAGGTGATGAATGCAATCGCTGCATCGAGCAAAGCTTTTATTCGCATATTTTAAAGCGACATAAGCGCTGGATATTATTTTAAAAGAAAATAACGAATACATACATAACAGAGTATATAATAGAATCTTTCAAGAAATCCAATTCAGGAAATGGTAAAGTTCATTTTATAATCTGAAACGGTTTTTATTGTTATCCCGGCAGTACATAAGCCTTTATTTATAAATGTTGCTTTTTAGTCCCTCTCACTGAGAGGAGGCCTGTGTCCCAGTAGTGGGAACATTATAGGCTGATTATGCACTTATGCTTAATGACGTTTAAACGTCACAAAATGTATGATTAAACAGTCGCTATTCATTACTTAATTTTACGAATTTTATTGGAACTACATAACTTCAACTTCAATCGCTGCAGCGGCTTTTTTAGCTTACCGCACCCAGCAAAACATTTTGCAAATGGCGCATAACTAGTGACGTCATTTGATAGGTGCATTACTATGACTTTAGTCCTGTCTTCAACGCCCAGACATTTATTAAGTCGACACGGTAATGCAGGGTTGAAAACCTTTATGTTTTATTTAAGGATGGGTGGGCAACATTATGCAAATGTGGGATAAAGTTGGTTATTATATTGCAACGATAAATATGTCGACGCAGCATGGAGGACATATGACATTCGCTGTGGTATACGTTAATAAGAGTGACATTTGACAAGCTGTCATTTTTACGGAGCGTCGCGTTCGCATCTGTAGCTGTGGTAGCGAGGCGGTAGACTCATACGTGTGGCACGAGAACGAATTGTTTAAATAATTGTTTGCCCCTCGGGCCTTGGGGTCCGAGTGCTCATGGTCTTTTTAAGGAAATTTCAAAACGGCTGGTACACACTTCCCGTGACCCAAAGGCTGGCTTTTACCTTGGCCAAAGGCTAAGCATTGCCGTACAACGTGGCAATGCCGCCAGTCTTTTGGGTACATTACCTGTCGACAGCGATGCGGATGAATTTTTCGACGCTATGTTTTAGTTTGTGTATTTTAGTCTTAGTTAAGTTAGGTTTTAATTTTGTTATTTATTTTAAATAATTATATCTCATTCTGGGGTTATGAATTGAAGTATAAATCTTTTTATTCAATTAACCTAATAACAAAGTACAAGATTGTTTAAATCCGGCACAATCATTTAAGTGACGATGGATCATACTGACATAGGTCATCCTGAGCCTATTAAAATAATACTTCGATAAACAAACTTATCCATACTAATATTATAGATGCGTAAGTGTGTCTGTCAGTCTTTTTGTCTGTTACCTCTTCACGCTTAAACCGCTAAACCAATTTAGATGAAATTTGGTATGGAGATAGTTTGAGTCCCGGGAAAGACATAGGATAGCTTTTATCCCGATATTCCCATGGGAAACTTATGCGGCTGTCTGTTTATTGGAGTGTTATTCGTCAAATCGATTACAATAGCGCAAACACGTTCAAAACTTCATTTCGGTTTACCTTTTTTCATCAACGAACGTTTGGAAAACTACAACTCATAGTTTCACAAATATTTCAGTTATATATTTACTAGGTAAATAACAAGATACATAATCTGCATTCGCGATTTATTTGCCAAAAATGTAAACAAATATGAGTTTATGGAAAAATAACTTTAAATCCTACACAATAAAGTTCAGTTTACGCTACAAATTCAAACATTTTATAACTTTTTCAATAGCGCTAGTCACTCTAAAATCAACTTACTTACCATTAAAATAAAGTTGATATTTGTTTAACTTGAAATAATATTAATTTGAAACATAAGTATGAGTTGACTTTATATAAACTCAAGCCTTCTTTACACGGGTGTAGGCAGAAACTACAGAACGCCACCGTCTATACATACTCCTTTTGCTTTCGTTAACGTTAGTACAGACGCCGGCACATCAACTAATACAATCTGTCAAATTTCTTTAATAAATCAACTTTATTGCTAAAGCAAAATTGATTTGGAAAATGATTAAATGATGATGATGAAATGATTGTGCCGGATTCGATTCGTCGTTAAAATGTTGCGACGACAGCTCTCGTGCCACACGTGTCTGAGTCTACCGCCTCGCTACCACAGATGCGACGCTCCGTAAAAAAGACAGCTTGTCAAATGTCACTCTTATTGACGTATACCACAGCGAATGTCATATATATGTCCTCCATGCTGCGTCGACAAATTGTTCAAAATTGATTGGGAAAATTTGACAGTTTCGGGTAGGTTGATGTGCTGCTGTCTGCACATCAGAGGGGCAATTCTCGTAATTTTAAGAATGTCTGATCTCAGTCTCAATCTGTCAAAAATACCTCTAATTTCCCTAGTTTTCTTTGACAAGTTTTTGACATTGATTGTCGCTGAGATGAGATTGCGACTAGAATTTGAACGTTTTTAATTACGGGAATTGAACTTCTGAACATATACACACGCCGGCTGTTTTGCACTACGCACTTCACCTTTCTGAAGAAAATCATCACAAGATAGCATTCATGAAAAAGGTTTCATCAATAACATCGAGATTGTTTCAAACGGATATAACCCTTTAGGCACTCAAATCAATTAACAGCAGCGTGCAAAAGACACCACTTTCTCAAGATTGCCCTCAAAAAAAAGTTTAACCAACCGAAAACGTTTCAAAGGCAACATTAATCTATATCTACCCGCTAAAAGGAGGTACAATTAACTATTATAATTACTAATTAGTGCTGGCAGATGCACTCTCTCTACCAATTTCACACCTGACTGCCCACTTTTAGGTAAAGGGTAGAAGTAAGTGGTGCATTTTTAATTTACCTTTAATGTAAGTGAAGGTAAGATTCGTAAGTGATCCGTTTGTAATTGATTTTGTGGCTGTTAGGGATTCCTTGCTTGAGGTTGGAAAGTACCTTCAAAAAGTTCAACGTTCACCTCTTGTATTTATGGTCGGAAAAAGTGGTGTTTAGGAAAGGGTGTTTTTAAAAATGACTTTGCCCATGTGCACGTGGCCTGGTTCTTGTCTCATATATACACCAAGTGTACATACGAGAAAGTGCTCGAAACATCAACGGTACACCAAGTGTACACAACTATTGTCATTGTTTTATTGTCCTTGTTAAAACAATGAGATCACTGCGTGTGAGAGGATATTATCGTCTCAAATGATAAATGGTAAATTATTAGTTAAGATATTTATTTCTGTAAATTGGTTAAAAAAAAACTTTTAAGCATTCAAAATTGAATTATTTTTTAAAACTAATGAGTTCCGTGTTTCCTAACCGATTAGTCCAAAAAGAAAGGCCGAAACAAACTGTCTCTTGTAAAAGTCCAGTTAAAATCTTGTTCAGATCATGTGAAGACCATGTAGATTGGTGTCTGAAATAACCTTTCCGGGGAAAGAATCACTCAGATTGAGTGGAAAGGACCTCCAAATATTCAACGTTCACTTCCTATATTTACGGTTGGAACAAATGGTGTTTTTAAAAATGACGTTACCTATTTGCACACGGCCTGGTTCTTGCCTCATATCATCGTATAAAATGATAAATGGTAAATTATTAGTTAAGATATTTATTTTTGTAAATTGGTTAAAAAAAAAACTTTTACGCGTCAAAATTGAATTATGTTTTAAAACTAGACGAGTTCCGTATTTCCTAACCAACTACCCTGAGAAGAAAGACTGAAACAAACTCAAAACCAGGACAGTCTCTTTTAAAGTCCAGACATAATTTTAGTCAGGCCATAATGAAGACCATGCAGATTAGTGTCTGGGATATTGTATCGTAACAACGCCCATACATGAATGTGTGTGCGGACGCGTATTCGTATGTTCTTGACGATGATTCCTTTATGTAAAGGCTGATTTAGACAGGGTAAGTAACTGACTACAAACTCAAGACAAGTCAGTGCTGACCCGGTATTTACCTAGTGTAAATTAAATTTGGAGACAGTGGAGCTGTCTAATGATTTAGACAGCCTTTTGGCTGAAATGATGAAAGGCTGATGCCTTTCATCATTTCAGCCAAAAGACGTCCACTGCTGGACATAGGCCTCCCCCAAGCACCTCCACTTCGACCGGTTTTGAGCTTCTCGCATCCAACCAGTTCCTGCGGCCTTCACAAGGTCGTCGGTCCACCTTGTGGGAGGCCTTCCAACGCTACGTGTTCCGGTACGCGGTCGCCACTCCAGATTCTTTCGGCCCCATCGGCCATCTGTTCTGCGAGCAATGTGCCCTGCCCACTGCCACTTATGTTTGGCAATTCTTCGGGCTATGTCGGTTACCTCAATCAGCCTTTACATATGAGATGTAAGTAAGACAGCTGCGGTCAAAATCAGTTGAAACACAAAATTCGGAATACTCATTGAAGTACTCCATTACTTTTATTCAAATCGCAAATTAAAATGCAATCACCGACTTATTTCCAAAACGTTGTAATCCATCTTAAAAGATAAAGATAGTTACGACATTGTTACCAAGATAAAACGATTTCGAGACTGAATTTCAAATTTAAATTCGTTCCAGGATGTTTCCAATTAAGTGCGCGTCGTGGATGACGGATGACATCCTCCCGGGGGATGTTGGCGAATGTCTTGTTGAAAATACGGATGCTCGTGAACTATTTTAAATCTATTTTGAATTGAAGGCCTCGAAGTCAGAATAATTCAGAAGGCACAGAAAGGGGAATTGTGTTGAAACGTCATGTTCGTGAACGGGCGCCGTCACGTCAGTAGGGACCGGTCATCTCTTTGCTGAAATGACTTATTTTAATTTAATATTTGAATTGTTTTTATTTGAATTGTTTTTTTGATACCGACTTCCGAAATTAAGTTATTTTTCACTTTGTACAGACGCCAGCACATCAAGCTACCCGAAACTGTCAATTTTTTCCAATCAACCTTGACCCTTATGCTTTAGCGATAAAGTTGAAAATCTATTAAAGGACAGATTGTAGTAGCTTGATGTGCTGGCGTCTGTACTTAGTGTTTTTTTGGAAGTCGGTTGTTTTTTTTTTATATTTTGTCCACTAGCATGCTTAGCCCGAATATTAAATGTATCGAAATTGTGAAGACAAAATATCAAATGGGTACAGACGCCACCATATCAAGCTACCCGAAATTGTCAAATTTTCGCAATCAACCTTGAACCTTATGCTTTAGCGATAAAGTTGAAAATCTATTAAATACATAAATTTGACAGATTGTAGTAGCTTGATGTGCTGACGTCTGTACCAGAAATTTCCCATTCATTGTTTTGCTATACCTATGCAAGCTATTAACTAACGTATATACAAGCTATTAATTAACGTAAACACAAAACCTATCTGTTAAAACACAACTGAAATATTATCATGAACAAAAACAAACCCAAATAAAATTAAAAATTATCTTTTTTCCCATTCGGGCTGCGAGTGCAGTCAGTGTGCATTCTACAGTTTACTGCTTTCCAGCTAAATATAAAACACGCTCAGAGAATTGTTAATTTCGAGAAACTGAGTATTTCTGATTATATCTTTTGGACAAGTCTTGGGGCACAATGAGCACTGGATCAGCTAGCTACAATGGTCATTCATTTTTGTCGAAGAAGGATGTCGTCGAAGTAGCATCGTTTCTTAGTTAAATCATGTCGAAGAAACGCTTTATCGGAGTACAGTAGTGTCGGACTTAAGGTATTTCGAACTAAAGTACTGTCGAAATGAAGACGTGTCGGAGTTCCGTAGTGTCGAATTAAAATCTTGTCATATTAAAGTTTGTCGAAGTTCGGTTGGTAAGTCCAAAGAAGAGGGTAAATATATTAAAAATTCTCCACAGTATGAAAATTGACAACGCCTTTATGTCTTAGCACTTAGCAGTAAAGGTGATTTTCGTGTCACCACTGAAGTAAGTACGTACGGTCACCAAAGGAGATAAATAACCAGCATCGTCGGATATAGTTGACGTTTAGTAAGAAACCGAAAGATATTTTCGAATGCAATTTAATGCAATTAATAGAAAATATACAGTTCATTTATCAAATTAAATTTAATTCCAAAACATACACCGGTTGCTTAAACAACGTTATGATCACCTGTAGTATTGTCTCTCTTTTTTCTCTAAATCCATCCAAAGTTTGTCTTTAAAAGATTGCTTTTAGCAATAAGACCGCCTATTGTGGCACCCTTTGTAAAATTTCTACATTAATATATCTGTAATATTTTATTTTATTTCTGTTTCTAATTAAGAACCACTGATTTCCCATTGTACTACTAACCTACCAGCATTCCTGAAAGCACACAAACCGTAAAAACCTCGAGATAAAGCAAGTATAAAATATTTTAATTATATTTTATCACCACTAAAACTGTGTAAATGAAAAACCGGTTTCGTTGCTTTATGAAATCGTAAAAAACTTGTCTTTGCGCCCAATGGGAGAGATTTGCAGTTTTCATGGTGTTACCATTGTTGAAATTTCATTATGGAGTTTTATTTCGTTGTGCCATCTCGATTTATATTGTTTCTTTTATATTTTTAATGGCTATGGTAATTAAGGAGTTATCTGAAGATCTGTTTCGTTTTTTAATAAACTGTTGTTGTGTTTTGTGCCAAGTTTTTTATTTTTTTCAGCCGGTAGACATCTAGTTTTGTACATAGGCCTCCCCCAAGCACCTCCACTTCAACCAGTTCTGTGCTTCTCGCATCCAACGAGTTCCTGCGGCCTTCACAAGGTCGTCGGTCCAAGTTTAATTACGGTGATAAAATTGGCAATATTTCGAATCTTCATAATAGTGCAGGATAGAAGGGCTTGTTGCTAAGTAATAACAGCCACACGGGTCGATCAATCAGGTTAAGCTACGCTTGCGTGGTTGGTCTGTGGATGGGTGACCATCTTTACATACCAAGACCCATCCGTATCTCGGAAAGCAGATCTTTGAGAGTCGTTACGGGTCGTCAGGAGCCCGAAAGTCTGACAACTAGTTTTACCAAGGGGTATAGTTTTGCCCAGGAACTGGGTTGTGGAGGTCAGATAGGCAGTCGCTCCATGTAAAGTACTGGCATTCAGCTGCATCCGGTTAGACTGGAAGTCGACCCCAACATAGTGGGGAACTGGCTAGGCAGATGATGATGATCCTAGTGCAGGATGTCAATTTACGATCGACATACGAAAACCTTAATCACCTTCAAAATGTGACATTGACAGGGTAACGAGTTTCATGTAGCCAATGTTTTGAGAGTATGTCATGCTCACTCAAACGTCTCGCTGATGGTGGCGCATGTGTTAGATCATTTAACTCCCTTCAAAATGGTTGAGCTGAATAGTGGTGCTAATCCATGCGTCATGTTCATGAACGGGCGCCGTCAGTCGGGACTGGTCATTTCTTAGCTGCCACGGTGTATTTTAATTATGTTTGTCTCTATGAGAAGAACGGGCAAGAAACTTGATGGACTCTTTCAAATTATTATTTTTTGTTTGTTTCTATTTCGTGTACTCTGGACGCATTTAATTAGTAATTCAACATGAATGATGTAACAGTATAATTTTAAAGAGTATCCATCGAGCTATGCTTGGAGTTTCCCTGCGGAATCGAATCAGAAATGAAGAGATCCGCAGGAGAACCAAGGTAACCGACATAGCCCGAAGAATTGCCAAACTTAAGTGGCAGTGGGCAGGACACATTGCTCGCAGAACAGATGGCCGATGGGGCCGAAAGGTTCTGGAATGGCGACCGCGTACCGGAAGGCGTAGCGTTGGAAGGCCTCCCACAAGGTGGACCGACGACCTTGTGAAGGCCGCAGGAACTCGTTGGATGCGAGAAGCACAAAACCGGTCGAAGTGGAGGTGCTTGGGGGAGGCCTATGTCCAGCAGTGGACGTCTTTCGGCTGAAATGATGATGATGATGATCCATCGAGTTTCTTGACCTTTCTTCTCCATAACAACCAACTACGTTTTGGAATTGGAAACTAGCTTCATGTTTTTGCCTGAACGACTCCTTGACAATTCAAAAGTTCCTGTAAATGGTTTAATTGAAATAAATGCTTTGATTTTTAGTTTACAAAGTCAAAAGTGATCAATGTTTTCGTAAGTTGACCGTACCTACCTGTGTTTTCTGGGCAGGATCCAGTGCCTATCTATCATGTTTTTAGTCTTGAATTTCTTGCACACTTAGTGTAATTTTCCAACTTTCGAAACTGTCTGATTTTAAAAACCGCGTTTGAGAATGTCTTCCTTTTTTTAACCGACTTCAAAAAAGGAGGTTCTGTATTCGACCCGTACCTATGTATGTTTGTATGTCCGCGATTTTCTCAAAAACTAATAAACTAATTTTGATAATTCATTCACTAATGTGATCTACATACTTTCGGAAAGGTTTTAATATACAATACATTAGGTAATTATTCTTATGTACGAAGTTATATGCATAAATGTACTACATCTCCGGCATTTCTATGCGAATTTTGATGATTCTTCTAGTTGGTGTCTTCAATTCTTCAATGCACTAGTGTTAATTGAATTTGTGTGGGGTAGATACAACTAAAAAGTGAAAAAAAAAACTTTTTTACAAGTTAAACAACCGACTTAAAAAAAACACTACAAAATGATAATTAACTTTAATTTCGGAAGTCGGTGTCAAAAAACGAAAATGCGGAAACAACGACACTGACTTCCGAAATTAAAGTTATTTATCATTTTGTATTGTTTTTTTTTTTTAAGTCGGTTGTTTTTTTGTGTTGAATTAACGTAACATTCTGAACATAAAAATAATAATTTTATCACTAATAATTTTAATTTTAATACTTTTAATTTTCACGACAACGTAATCAACAAAAAATCGCCATTAAAAAAGAAACAAAAACATAAAATTGCCCTCCTAATAATTATAGTGTACGTTTGCAAGCTAAATGAAGACGCCATGCAAAATGAGCGTCTATTCTCCCGGGAATATGCTGACAGAAAAGTAATTATGTTTAATCCTTAGGGCGAGCAGTTCACGCGCTAATTAAAGGTGTCAGATGAAAATGTATTTTTTTTTTATTTGTTGCCAGCTAAAATTAAATTACCTAGTTATTTTTGCAACCAGTCAACTGAAAAAGACCTTTGCTGACCGTACAAATTTATTTATTTTTATTTATTTATTTAAATTAATTTATTAAATTACGAAGTATTTTGACAGAAACAATTCCTTCACGTAGTTACAAAGTTAAGAAGATTCTAATCCTTATTAACGTGCTAGGAAAGAAATAAAGATTTAAAAATATAATTATTAAGATCACAAAATAATAAAGTTTTCCAGACCGATTTTCGGCCATGGCGACCAGTCTCAGCGGAGACCAGCCGCGGCGCGGGAGATATTATTACAAGTGTGTGCGCAGACACAGGTGCAATCTTTCTTTCCTCACTGTCATTATCTGATGAAACGGCAATCCGAAACGACAGGAGAGAGATCAGGCGCAGGACCATTGCATACCTTAGGGTAGGATATGGCTAATGGACACTATTGTTTGTATGAGACCTTTTCTTTTGTACCCATATTCGCAAATTAATAAATGATTATGATTAGGACCAACGGCTTAACTTGCTTTCCGAGGCACGGGGGTATCACACCGCCAACTTCCATACTCCGGGGCTATTACTAAGAAATTCCCAATGCAAAAACCCAATAATACTTTGCCCGACTCAGGAATCAAACCCAGGACCCCACGCTCAGCAGTTGCGCTTATGACCACATCACAAAATTAATTAAGTATTTCAATGGTTAAAGTTGAAGAAAACTTAAAAAAACATAAAAAAAGTGTAAGTAGTGGTTAAGGGGCTTACAGGACCAAAACGCAAGTTTTAGAAACGACTAGCTGCGCCCCGCGGTTTCATCCGCATACGTTTCGATCCCGTGGGAATATCGGGTTAAAAAAGTGGCCTATGTGTTAATCCACTGTCAGCTACCTCCATATAAAATTTTATCAAAATTTCTCCAGCCGTTTGAGCGTGAAGAAGTAACAAACATAAACACACACACACACTCACAAACTTTCGCCTTTATAATATTAGTGTGATAAAAGTATATGATTAGTGTGATAAAAGTATAGAGATAGTTTGAGTCCCGGGGAAGGACATAGGATAGTTTTTATCCCGATATTCCCACGGGATCGACACATATGCGGGTGAAACCGCGGGGCGCAGCTAGTTGCTTCATATTTTGCAATAAATTACCAGCGTTGTGTCATCGCGATTCTCTTTCTTTTCTATGCAGTCCGACAGTGACCGCGCTTTAGGTCATGTAGTCCTCTTATGTAGTATTTAAAAACTGATCAACTTAAAGTTCTCAACTTGGAATCCGGATAAAGAATCTATTTAAACTGCTCACTAAAACTACGGAAGACACGAGTTCTTTCAAAGAAAAACAAAGAAAGATTCCAAATAGAGACTTCTCCTGAAAAACTCGTGCTGTCGGTGAAATAAACTGAAATAAAGACAACGAGGGCAAAGAGTAATGATCCTGAACAGTTCCGATGAATGTTTTACATCAGAAGGATGTATATAGAGTTGTAAGTTGTTGTGTTTTTTTTTTTTTGTTGAATTTTTAGACGTTAGGAAGATTTTGTGTATGCTTTCAGAGAAAAAAGTTATTTTTGTTTTTAAAAATTTTCTGGTTCCTGTTGTATTTTCTAAAGATATTTTTGTATGTGCTAGGGCGAGGGGGATTCATTTTTAAAATTGCTGCACTGTTATGTTTTTTTTTATTTTCAACAGACACAGTAGCTACGAAATAAACTACTGCGTGGTCACAGATACTATATCGTATATCATACAGTTTATTTTAGTCCATTTCGTGCAAAATTGCGGGAACTTCTAGAAATTTCACGTTTAAAAGGCACCTAGGTACCCCTTTGCTCTGCTTTCTTTATGTCATTTTTAATTTTAACAAGATCGCATTGATATTCAAAATATTTTGTTTCACATAAACCTATATTGGCACTTAAAAGACGTCACAAGCTAGTTACGCGGTTCCATTTGTCGTTTCCTATGGAGAAGAACCGGCAAGAAACTCCACAGTTACTCCTTTAAAATATTTTTAATATTTTAATCGTACAATACAGGACAGTTTAGGCTCTATCAACAAGTACCAGGTGGTTAACAAATTAGAAAATGGTCAAAAAATAGGAGCATTTATGTGTCTACATGGCTGACAACTTTCTCATATTCACAATAAATAACCATTAATAATACGAAAATCATAATAATAATATTTTCGCCAAACGTGTTAACAACTCTATATCCATCAACCATTTCACCCGTCTCCATCGATCGTCCCTGATGCGTCGAGATAGGTCACAGACAAGATTGGCCAGCCATACCTCTCGTCTTATTTATTGGGCCGACAGACAGACAAATGTGGCCAAACGTATTAATGGCTCCAACTCTCCAAGGTTTTTTCTACTGCCCTATTAGATCTGATTAGGGAGAGTGGGAATCGTGTAATGGGCCGATTTTTTTGTTGATCGCTTGTTATTTTTTAAACGTTGATTGGATTTCTTTTGGCGACGCAGAATGTCTACTTCGCAAAATTTCCACTGGTCGCAAAATGTCCTTTTCTCAGAATGTCTCTTTCGCAGAATGTCCACTTCGCAAAATGTCTCTTTCGCAGAATGTCCACTTCGCAAAATGTCCCTTTCGCATATTGTCCCCTTTTCATTGCTGACTTACTTTAATCGTAATTCATTTTAGCAATGTGCTTTCACACGTCATGGTTGACGTGTGTTTATTTGTATTGATATGGGTAAGCATAAAAAAAATATATATAGTACAAATCACATTTATTTCTTTGCATAATCGCTTGATTTAAAGTAATTCACGCAATCATAAAACGGTTAGACCATAAAACTCGTAAGACTTTCCACATTTAATTCCTAGCTAGTGTAGTATTATTTTGTTTGTTACATATTTTACTATGAATAATAAACAATTTTCAATAAAAATAAACATTATATTTTTAGTAAAATTTAAGAAACTATTATAACACAATGTGTTTCTAAACGTAAAACGGAATATTTCAATAAAGTATAATGAAGGTACCTACAAAATATTTTAAGTAGATCATATCAAGTAGAAGTGGTTATGAGAAATTATCGTTAATTTGTGTATCCTATTCTACTATTACTAATTAACAAAAAACATTATGGAGCAAGAAATCCATTTCGTTAATAATCAAAAAGGACAACTTACACTCATTACTGGTAATCATAGATACAGTAAAAAGAAAACTACTACAAGTGGTGGTACTTTGTGGAGGTGTATAAATAGACGCGAGTGCAGTGCTTCGTTAACGTTAGATAAAACACGTACAACAATTACAAGGAAGTCTCGTCATACATGTGAGTCAACTGATATAAAATATGCAATTCATGAACACATTTCACGTCTTAAGAAGATCGTTTGTGAAGATTTCAGACCTATTCCGCAAATTTTTGAAGAATATCAAACAAACCTCCATGAAAATAGATCTGATTGTTTACCTTCATTTTGATCTATCAAAGATACTTTGTACAGAGCACGTAAATCTTTTTTAAATACAGATAGACTACAACATAACAGTACTGAAACTGCAAGTGTACCGGAAGTATTGGGAAAAGAATTCTTAATTTGTGAAGATGGAGATACTGAGAAAATTTTAATATTTGCAACAACTCAAGCAAAAAAAGTTATAAAATTACCAGTCTCATATTTTGCAGATGGGACTTTTATGTCTGCACCAAAACCATATTATCAAATGTATGTCTTACATTTAGATATGAACTCAAGTAAAAAATGTACAAATATAGTACCGGTAATATATTCGTTATTACCCAACAAGATACAAGACACATACACCCGCCTTTTTCGAATTTTAAAAACCAAATTGGGCATTAAAATAAGAAACTTCAAATGTGATTATGAGATTGCACAAATGAATGCGGTGGAAGCTGTATTCCCCGATGCCAGAGTTAGTGGTTGTTACAGACATTTTAATGCCGCTATTTGGAAGAATGCAAAAAAAATGGGCTTATTAAAATCAAAAGAAGGTAGAAATGTTGCAAGAATCGCTGCGATGATACCGCTCGTGCCAGCAGATAAAATACCAGCTACGTGGTGTTATATTATAAACCAGGCGCCGAATAGTTCTGAAATGCACCGTTTTAGAAAGTATTTCGAAAAACAGTGGTACCCCTAAATGTCTACCACGTTGTTGAGTTGTGCTTTCCAACGCCATCGAACAACGAATGCTTTGGAAGGCTGGCACCGACGCGTTAATACAGGACGTATACCAAGAAAACCAAGTCTGTACATGTTTGTCTTTAAGTTGAAAAAGGAAAGTAAATACTGGGATAGGGAAATAAGGAACAGTCTTTTTAAAAATGTGCAGCACAATAGAAGAAAACTTGACATTTATTTTGATAAAAAATATAAGGCATTATTGGTTCAATTAGAACGAAATAATTTGACATTGCCACAATTTATAAAAAAAAGTAATAATTTTACAGTTAACGGTTCGTAGGTAATTAAAGAGTGTTCAAATTTCTTATTTTTTTTTATTGCGAGTTAATAACAATTAAGTTGGTAAAATAATGACTTTAAATCAAGCGATTATGCAAAGAAATAAATGTGATTTGTACTATATATTTTTTTTTTTGCTTACCCATATCGATACAAATAAACACACGTCAAACATGATGTGTGAAAGCTAATTGCTAAAATGAATTGAATTATGATTAAAGTAAGTCAGAAATAAAAAGGGAACAATATGCGAAAGGGACATTTTGCGAAGTGGACATTCTGCGAAAGAGACATTTTGCGAAGTGGACATTCTGCGAAAGAGACATTTTGCGAAAGAGACATTCTGAGAAAAGGACATTTTGCGAAGTGGACATTCTGCGTCGGAGCCCTTTTGGCAATGTTTTTTATTCGAAAGAATGGTTTCATTAAGCATTTTTTACAGACGTCAGTACATCAATCTGTCAAATTTATTTGATAGATTTTCAACTTGATCGCTAAAGTATAAGGTTCAAAATTGATTGGGACAATTTGACAGTTGCGGGTAGCTTGATGTCTGTACAATATCTGACGGAACTGTTACACGTTTCGGAAGACAATCATCGTGGGTAACTCAGATACATGAATGTTAAGCGTTTAAGGTCTAATTTCACCAAACTTTTACACCTAGAATAAGTCTTATCCTGTGAATACATTTTAAATTTTTGACAGTTTTCCATATTACAACTGTTAGACGTCAATTTTATTCCACGGAACTCCACGACCTCATTCCACCGACCCCCTTCTACCTTCGGACATCCAGACGCACTGCAAATTACCATCCCTGCCAAGTTGCTGTTCCACCAATTCACACTAAGCCTTTTCAAATGTCTTTTATAATGCGCACAGCAAAAGAGTGGAACTCTCTACCTGCGTCTGTGTTTCCGAGCGCATACAACCCGAATCTCTTCAAAGTGAGTGTGAACAGGCTTCTTCTGGGTAAGCTCACTCCATCGTCGACTTTGTCTCTGTCACCTCTGACCTAGACTAGAGTCAAGAGCAAACCCATTCCAAATAAAAGATAAAAAAATGGATAAAAGATATCTGACTTTGGTAAGAAATCAGTGACGTAACATTAATTTTAATCGCTTGTTCGTAAGTATTAGTAAGTACCTCTTGATGAGTTCCGATGAGTTTCACGCATAAAAAGTAAGAGTTTATTTTGCTTCCTAGTTGGTGGTTGGTTCGTTGGCTTAAAATCTACCTAACTTTTTGACAGCCACACGTCAAAAAATCGAAAACGTGGCCTCGGCGTCAGAGCTGGTTCACATTAGGTCGGACCGACAGTTTTACCGGCCCGACAAACGTGTCGGATCCATATTGGCGTATGTATGTCAATAGCGCCGTTCACATTAGGGCGACCCGACCAAACTGTCGGAGCCGACATTTTTACCGTACGTCCAGCCACGATTTCTGTCGGATCGGACATAATATTGGCGTACTAGCAAGTATGGCGCTGTTCACATTTGTCGGCGCGAAGCGGCGGCGACACCCGCCTGCCACCCTCCCACCCGCCCTTACCCCGCTCTCGGCACTCGCGCAAGCAGTTTCGTCGACGTGTATGCAGAGAAGACACGTTTCAATATGGAGGGCGAAATTAATGTAGAAGTTTTGATTTCTCTCAACTCACAACTGTTTTGTGACGACCCAGGCCGGGCAGTAAAACGACCGTACCGACAGTTATATTCACATTAGGTCGGGTCGGCGGCGTCTAGTGTGAAAAGCAACACCCGGCAGTCGGTGAACGGCAAACTGTTGGTCCGCCCTAATGTGAACCAGCTCTCAGTCTGTCATGTAGTCGGTACCGTGTGGCGTGCTGGGCACATTTTGGTTTGTCATCTATACATGACTGTGGCGGTCAAAAGGTTAAAGAAAAAAAGCTGCTGTAAACTGTCGAGGAGCTCTCGAGGCTGTCTATCGTACCCATCATCAGATCAACTCCCAAGTCTCTGTTATTTTGAAGTATCTTCAGAACTACCTAATTATGTGTGTACGCCTTTTGTTTGATTGGTTTAAAGAAGGTGTAGCAGGTGTTATGCTGGTCACTTTCCTTTACATACCAAACGAAGACCTTTATTCAATTCAAAACGGTGCGTACCCTCCAGAAACTATCCACAAACAAAAGCAAACTTCTTCAAAGAAAACCAAGAACATCTGGTCCTGAATTATGCATACCCTTAACATCTAAACACGATGACCAACCAAGCGACCTCTTAAATGAACCTTGTGGCCACAATACGCAGAACCCTTTACATTGGTCAATATTTATCAGCGTCCGAGCAAATTTACTGAACAGAGGGGTCAGTGTATTCTGGTCTTCTCTTTTAGAACCTTATTGTGTAAGTATTAAGGGTGGTTATTATTATGACCAGTTCAGAAGTTTTTTTGTGACGAGTGGCTTTGATGTGTCGTGAATTTGTGTGGGATGAATGCTGATGAATGTGGCTGTGATTTTGATAGGTGAGATGTAGTGAAAGTTTTCTTTCTTAGAGTAAAGTAACTATGTGGTGGTAGCCGAAAGGGGAAACTATTTCTTTTGAAGTATTCGGGAAGGGTTATTGTTAAACGTCATTATCGAAATAAAGAAAAATAAGTTTATTTGTGGCTTACTAGCTTCAGCCTGCGGCTTCGCCCGCGTGTAAAAATTCAACCTCCCATTTCACCCTCTTAGGGCCTGTGCACACAACGTTTTTTAAACGCGCCGTTGACGCGCGTTTGTAGCGATACAGACGCGATACGCACGCGAGTCAGACGCAGCCTGTAGACGTTTGCACAAGCTTTGTAGGATAAAAGCGCGCCGTCGACTCACGTTTCTAAAACGCGCGTCAACGGCGCGTTTAAAAAACGTGTTGTGCACAGGCCCTTAGGGGTGGAATTTCCAAAAACTCTGTATGTTTCTCTAATTTATACAAAATACTATATTCACTAATCTGTTTTCCAAAAATAGTGATTTGATTATGACTAGATTTCTTATTTATTTATTTTATTTTTTTAGGTACTTCTTCTGTTATTCTATTCAACTTCAATTATTCTCTATTAAAGGAAAGAAAACGTCAATCAATCAACTCAGCCTATCGCAGTCCACTGCTGGAATTTTTTTTTAAATTTAAAATTGGTTTCAGAAGTGACAGAGACAGAGTCGACGATAGAGTGAGCTTACCCAGAAGAAGCCTGTTCACTCTCACTTTGAAGAGATTCGGGTTGTATGTGCTCGGAAACACAGACGCAGGTAGAGAGTTCCACTCTTTTGCTGTGCGCATAAAGACATAGACCTCTCCCAGGTAGAACACAACACCCTGTCCTCCGTCTTCCTCATCAAGTCTGTCCCACCTTTTTACGAGGGTCGGTCCGTCACACTACGCTTGCCGAAAGGAAATTTATGATTACAGCAAACAGCAACATCTTCCTACATATTCTAACTTATCCAATCACATCTCAAAAAGACGCCATCTTGGAAACCGATCGAAAACATATCTAAATCATTACCCATTGTCTCATAATCCATCTGAACCGTGAATATTTTACATTCATCGTAATACGTCACATGGTTCCGTGCCACAATAAAATCTTTATGGCTATTGCCTCACATTTCTCCTTTATGCTTTCCTTGATCCCGTATGGAAGGTTTACGGGGTATTCCAGCTAGAGACACTGTGTTCTTGTGTGTTTAGTCTATATGAAGTGTTAGAGTAGTTGCTTGAAATTTTTGGGTAAAATGTTTTTGGAGATAATTTATGTATTTATTTAATACTTTAAGCACACAAATTTAGGCGCGGACTTGATGCCTCAGACATTTTCTACCGGTCAACATTTGAGTGATGCAGAGACAAACAGTGGTAGGTGCAATCATGAAAATTGAGGAATAATTATTTTTATATGGGCAGTCAAGATAACGCTTTTTAAAGCTTATTGCCAAGTGTAAAAACACGTGCAGTCTGTGGACCAACTATACTCAGCGGGCTATCAGCGCCCTACCGGTCCAATACAATAACGGGTTCAGGATGTTGATGGGGCTGCCCCGTTTCTGCAGTGCATCAGGTATGTTTGCACAAGCACACGTCGATGGCTTCCACGCCATTGTCAGACGGAAATCTGCCTCTTTGCTTTGCAGAGTGCGGAGGAGCTCCAACTCCATCCTGAAGACCATAGCGTGGAGGTGCGAGTCTCCGCTATTAGCTGATGTTGTTCGAAGATGTATTTCGAACAACAGCCTTGTTTCTAAATAGATTACCAACATACTAACATAGGTATAAGTTATCTTTTTGTTTTTTTACTAACCCATATGGATGCTGCTTATCCGAATTAAAGATTATTTTATATTATTTTATTAAGATACGCATAAACCTCTTAAAACGATAAATACAATATATATACTTAATTACATATAAATATGAGCACAAATAAATACATAATATACTAAAAAAAAATAAGACAAACAATGAAAAAACATTACAGTCGTGATGCTCGAGAAACAGATGAGGGTCGAACCCTCATCTGTCTGATTGAAAAAAGAGGTTTTTTAATGGAACTATTAGGTAATTAGCTAAACATTTTTCTAGTTTAGAAACTCATATTAATATTTGCCCTTTGAATGAATCAAACATTAAAAAAAAAAAAAAAATACCGATCTTTAATAAGACCTATCTTCTGTCTGTTCATCACAGACGGTTTTCTTTTAAACTCCACATTTTCTCTCACAGCATCTGTTGCTCCCAATACCCCTGTGTTCTTACTTCAAGTAAAGATTTGTCTTTACGACGCATGTACGGGAAATCGATCGTTTATTCAAAGCAGGTGATTCCTTCCGAAGCTCCATTTATGAGCGCTCTCATGTTGATAGCTTTAGGAATAATAGCGTGAATATAATTTGCAAATTAAAAACTGTTAATGTCAAGGGGCTTTAATCAATTGGAGTTGTTCGGTATTTTATTGAGGTTATCAATTTGTTCATAACACTTATCTCAAGTTATTAAGAGGATGTGCGGTCGGAGAGACTTTTTGAAAAATCCTAAATAAATAGTCGTAATTCAAGGTTTGGCTCTCGCCAATTTCCTCCTCCAATATTGGACCAATTCATAAACTGAATAAGGAGGATACATACTGTGTCCCTATATGTTTTTCTTTTTTCATTAACCGATCAAGCGGCGCGGTTCGCCGATTGGCGACGAAACATAGAAAATCAATTGTGTCCCATTAGCGGAGCTTGACAGAAGATTAATAGTTGTGTTTGTACACTAGGTACTAGGCTCTCTGTTGACAGCAGTTTAAATCGGCATTTTTAAGGGTTCTAGTGCTTATAAAAATAATGTATCATTAAAAAGGAAAACGTAGGGTCATACAAGTAGTCAATATTTATTATTCTATAAAAATCATTGCTTTATGGTCATTAACCAAAAAGAAAACAGGCAAGAGCGTTTCTATGGAGAAACGACCACCCGTATTTCTTCTTAATAAAGATCAATCTCCACAGATGGGCGTTCCTGGAAATCTCAAGTGCGTATGCGCTTCCTCTCCACAGACAATGGCCCACCTTCCATCCTGCGCCGCATGCGCTGTCACCTGTGCACTTGATGATCTTATGACAGCGTCAGTGAGCGGAGTTCGCGCAGCTGAATTTTGGGCCAAAGATGTTTGAACTGTTTGCCATCAATACCCTAAGAAGAAAAATAAACAAATTCATTGTTCCTCTCTACCAAAGCAACTGCCATCTAATCTCTTCACCACCCTTGATTGACTGGTAGAGAATGCCTAGCGCATTAAGTCCGCCTTTGTTCCTTTATTGTGTGCGAAAAGTTTAAATAAATAAAGACCAAATACCAATTGGTCAAAATATTATATAATAAACCATCTTATTACTTCTTTGTGTAATGTATTCGGCGCACCCTGAGCAGTCATATGGTTAAATTCATATCAGAGAAGATATTTTTTTTTTGTAGTTATTTTAGCACTACAAAAGTTTGTTGCTTATTATTTTCTTACCTTCAATATTTTGTGAGTAGACTTTGCAATAATTCATATAAAAACATTTTAATAAAAGGATAAATCCAACAGTTGTACTACACAATCATTCTTCATACAGTAACGAAAAAAAGAAAAAAACCCCAAGTATTAAAAACATAAACAACCTACAGAAACGTTACTGTCACATTGCCAAAGAACAATCGTGGTAATTTGGTCCCACCAGCCTCTTGAATTAGCCGATGTCTTGGGGCATTTATTTCCTCAATCAAAAGTGCAAGTGGCTTCGAGTGGGACGAAACGACCTAATGAATTCTCTACTTTTAGCTTTCTTAAGGGGGACCAAGAGATAACGGTGTACGTGACTTTTTGAAGATTGTTTGCACTGACGGCATTTTTGTGTGATGTTTTAATTAGGCTGTTTTAATGATTTGTCTTTCATGAATGGGCTATAAGTCGGTTGCAGGCCACTGAACGAGAAAAAATAGAAGTTTTATTGTTAATACGACAGTGTTTAGAGTCCTGCCAAGTGTTGAAATTATTTTTCACTTCTCATGCTCTAAACGTTCGTCTTTATCTTGTGCGTAGACGACATAAAATCGATTTTTATGCTCTAGTGCATAAACTATTTTTTTTAAGACTAAGATAATCAGGCCCAACACGTCGCCTGCGGCTCGGGTGGATATAAACGTCTCGGGGTAAAATGGCTTCTTTTATGCACTAGTTGTACAATCTACTATTTAATAGTCCTAATTGTGGTATGTGCACTGTATTATAATACAAATACTAGTGTTTTTATTTTACTAGTTTCTGCCCGCGACTACGTCGGCGTGAAATTTCTTTATTTTTTATTCCCCATCGCACCCTGTCGCATCGCATCGTTTGCCCGCGCTACTACTTCGTTTTCGCTTAGCGTTCTTTCTGACTTTTTATCTATTTGCTCGGCTTTGGAGGGTCTTAGAGTGATATTGAATAACTTATAGCCTTTCCAAAGAATTGGGCTATCAAATGCAAAAATAATTTTCTGAATCCGACCGGTAGTTCCAGAGATTAGCGCGTTCAAACAAAAAAAAAAATCTTCAGCTTTTTTGTTAATATATAGATGGAGTTCTATGCATATCACAGATGCATTGATATTCTAAATACAAAGCTAGAATGTCTTTTGTGCCTGCAATTACTTTGGCGAGCAGTATTTTCAAACTAGAATAGATAAAGTTCAAAATATTTTTTTTTTTATATCTATGACTAGGGTTTATTTCTAAATCTTTCAACGTGTGTTACCGCCTTATCCTCGTGGACCAAGTAGGGGTGGCGACTGTATTACAGTCCGGGGGTCGCATTCCGAAGATTACTGCGTTGCCTTCCTGAGACGTTTACTGGGTTTTACTGGTGGATATAGTGAAAAACTAGATGTGGCATGTAAGTAATAAGGACAACTTTATGGCCCGGACTCCACTGAAGCGGAGCTGGGCGGAGCGTGTAGGAATCGACCAATCACAATGGTTTAAATCCTCATCCCGTCACTCGTTTCGTCTGTGATTGCACGATTCCTGCACGTCTCCGCTCCGCTCCGCACAGCTCCGCTTCAGTGGAGTCCGGGCCTGAGTGGACAGTTTTTGAAAACACGTGTTATAAGAACTTAAAATAGTTGGTCCTGGCTGTCATTTGTATATTTTTGACAGTCGTTACGGGTCGTCAGAAGGCCGAAATTATGACAACCAGTCTTACCAAGGGGTATCGTATTACCTAGTAACTTGGTAATGAAGATCAGATAGGCAGTCACACAACGTAAAATACATAGAGACGTGAGGTCTTAACCACTGGACCATCATGACATACAGGTGGTCTCCAAAAGTTTTGACATTTTTCCACTTTAGCTAAAAAATGCCAAATAATAATTTAAAATAAAAAAATATCAGGTAGGTACTCCTCAGGGATTACTTGATTATTTTTTATGATAAATCAAAGTTAGTTGAATTAGTCAATAACATCGTTATAGCAGTTTAAACATCTGGACCACTAGAATTTTAAATCATAATGTGGTGTGTCATAGGTGAAGTGGAAAAATAAAAACTAGCTTTTGTAGGCCACTGTATGTATTATTATTCTATTTAAATACATATTTACATAATATAAGCTAACATATAAACTATAATAATGTAATGTAAGTACAATTATATAAAAAAATAAACAAAACAATCATAGGGCATCAAAGAATTCGTCCGCATCCCTGTCAACAGTAACAGTGCCCAAAAGGCTGGCAGCATTGCCACGTTGTATGGCAATGCTAATTCTTTGGCCAAGAAATAGGCCAGCGCTCTGGTCACGTGAAGAGTCGACTAACCGCTTGGCGATATCTATTTATTTATTTTAATTGTTTGACTTTAATAATAATCAACATCCAATCACAAAAAATACTAGATATGTGACAACAAATTAATAAATCTTAGCTTTCAGAGATCAGGGAAAGTAAAATAAATTCTCTGAAACAGTTCTTCCATTCTCCATTGATCTTTGTCGCGCCCGTTCACAATTTGCCTCAATAATGTGGCTGCTTGTTTCACCCACTTACAAGCCTTATACAATTTATTATTAGGGGCACCTTCCTTATAAGAAAGCCTGTGATGATGGAACTTGAAGATGTTCGTAATACCGAATGCATCTGTCACGATTTTATTGTTATTGAAGAGATGAGATACTTGGTACTAAAAGCTACTGACTGACAATATTTCCAAGAAGTGTACCTAATATTAGGTCCTTACATATGAAATTGGCGTTTTGTATGGAAGGAACAAAAAGTCGAATATTTTTTAATATAATATATTTAATTAATCAAAGTATGAACCATTGTTTTCAATGCACTTTTGCCATCTTATAGGTAGTTCATTGATCCCTTTACTAAAAAAACCAGTCGGACGGGAATCAATAAAATCTTTGAAGGCGATTTGGACTGCCCCATCGGAGTTGAATTTTTTCCCTTGCAAAAAGTTATCCAAATTGCGAAAAAAATGGTAATCTGTTGGAGCAAGGTCCGGGGAGTACGGAGGATGTCTAAGACATTCCAATTCAAGCTCTTCTAATTTGGTAGCCGTCTGTTGCGCAGTGTGTGGTCTGGCGTTGTCGTGAAGCAGCAGTGGCGTGGAGCGATTGACCAGCCTTGGTTGTTTAGCCGCTAGCTTTTCCATCACATCGAAGCCTGCAGCTAACTCGGACGTGGTTTGCGATGGGTCCGCTTCCACAATAGCCTTCAATTCTCCATTATCAACTTGGGTCTCAGGCCGTCCACGGGGCTTGTTCTGCAGGTCGAAATTTCCAGAACGAAAACGTTGGAACCAAAAACGAACTGTGTTTTCTTTTGCAACATGACCGCCATACACATCATTCACCCTTCGAGTCGTTTCCGCAGCACTAGTGCCACGGCGGAACTCGTACTCGTAAATAATGCGATATTTTAAATTTTCCATTTTGTAAAATGAGTGACGCAAACAGAAAAAACAGAAGAAAAAAAAACAAATGAATGACGGTCATCGAAGCACAAATACATGAGTAAATAGCTGTACAAATTTGAATTTGGAATTCCTTACCAAAGAGGAGAAATTCGTGATTAAAGTGGCCAGTACGAAAAACGCCAATTTCATATGTAAGGACCTAATATATAATATAATATTTATATTCTGTAATATTTATGGTGTACATAATAAATAATATTCTATTCTATTCTAATTTTGTCGCGAAAAATGGACCAATTGGTACAGTCAGCAAAAGAGATGAGTATGCAGGATCGTCGGATATAGTTGAAGTTTAGTAAGAAACCGATGGATGTTGTCGATGTGTTTGTTTTTACCGACTTCACAAAAAGGAGGAGGTACTATGTTCGGCTGTTTGTATGTTTTTTATTATCATCATTATTATTTTGTATGTTTGTTCATCGAATACTCCGCCAATTGTCGATGGATTTTCAAAATTCTTTTTTTGTTCGAAAGTAGATAGTTCTGAGGTGGTCCCATTGTCACCAAGTTAGGATCTAATGGTGGGATCTTAGAGAAATCGAGGGCAACCCTCAAATTTTATAGGCTCACTTATTGTTTTTCGCATATTTTATGAAGTATCTTGTTTATTTGCGTATGGTTGTCACCATCTCAGGTAGCTGGGCTGATGATGGAAGGTACAACTCCTTAACAGTAAGAAGTTACTCGAACAGGCAAGGACTGTTTTAGTAAATTGTTTTGATGTTTGATAGGGCATTTGTCACATTTGGTCTCATGATCATCAAGTCATGACCTGATGCTGCAGTCAGGATAGTCTGCAGAGTACCTAACTCCTCGACAACTAACAGCAGTTATATCGTGTTTAGGCTCATTGAAAAGGGCTCGATGTGTGGATAAACGTACTGTTAATGAGGAACACCGAAGTACATAGAGACCTGATGCTGAAGCCAGGAGCATCAGAAAAAGTACAAACCTTGAAATAACAGCACCGTAGTCGTGTTTGGGTTCATTTTAAACAGGACTAAATTTTAAGTTCAATGCAATGTTGACATAAGTCTGGCCTGATGCTGCAGCCAGGATTATCAGCTTCTAGTCTAAAAACATCAGGTCAGGATTTGATGATGAGATCCTGGAGAAATCGAAGGAACTCTTCAAATATTATAGGCACACCTATAGCGATTTGGGTATTTTTTATAGTAACTCGTGCACTTGCTCTCGGAAAGCACCATTTGGTGAAGTGGAGCTGATGATGAAGACCACAGATGGCCACCGGAACTACTCAATAATATCTAAGTATTTCACGGGTTGCGATTCGATTACTTTAATATGGTTGCTAAGCAATTCATGCTCGTCACAATGTGAATGGTGATATGGAGCTGATGGTGGACCTGGAGAACTCCTCAACAATTAACTTCCCTGCATCGGGAAAAGCAATATTTTGTTTGTAAAAGGCGATGATCACTAGGCTATTGTAACTTAGATAAATTATAAGCAGACCCACTAAAAAGCGTGAAATAAAAACTTTTTAAGAAAAAAAAACCGACTTTCAAAAAAACACTACAAAGTGAAAAATAACTTTAATTTCGGAAGTCGGTGGAAAAAAACTAAAATACAGATCCAAAGACACCGACTTCGATGTTGTCGATGTGTTTGTTTTCTATTAATAAAATTAAATTTTATTCGAGAACATCCATCGGTTTCTTACTAAACTTCAACTATATCGCTAGATCGCTCTTAGCGATAAGACCGCCCATTGTGTCACCCATTGTATAGTTTCTTTATTTATGTCTGTAATTTATATGGTGTACATAATAAAGAGTATTCTATTCTATTCTATTCTATATCCGACGATCCTGCATATTTATCTCTTTTGTTGACTGTATATACGAGTACTAGGTACATTCTGGTAGAAGTATTTTTTTGTAACTAATACCTAAAGGTAATCTTTAGAGGCGTTAAAACTAAAGTCTCATGTGCTTATAATTTCACTGGTTCCCTCTGAACCAGAATACAAAAATTCCATTTCATGGCAGCATTAATAGATATTTCACTTTCAATATCCTCATCATCATCATTTCAGCCGAAAGACGTCCACTGCTGGACATAGGCCTCCCCCAAGACCCTCCACTTCGACCGGTTCTGTGCTTCTCGCATCCTGCAGATTCCTGCGGCCTTCACCAGGTCATCGGTCCACCTTGTGGGAGGCCTTCCAACGCTACATTTATTTTTTAAATGTCGCAGCATGATGCTGAGATAGGAGCCTTTTGGCCTCGTATAGGAGTTTCTGTTTTATTTTTCTTTTCTTTTTTTTAAACAGGTTGAAATTTCAATCACCGTTATCCCTTAAGGGGTCATTGTACTCATCATTATGAACAACTTTTACTATGATTAAACATGAAATTGCGAAAAAAGAAATCAGCTGTTCCCTACATTTTGACTAGTTATGCGAACATAAATGTAGGGAACAGCTGATTTCTTTTTTCACGATTTCAGGTTTGGTCTCATAGGAAAAGTTGTTCATGAGTACAATGACCCCTTAGTCATAGGATAACGGTGATTAAAATTTCAACCTGTATAATTTGACTTTTTATTTTTTAATTTATTTAGTTTAGTTTGTGATCTTCCTGTACGAGTCGCAATAAATGCTTTTTCTTTCTTTCTACGTCATCCGGTACGCAATATCTTCATTACTAGTTAATTCGAAAAGATACCAAACCTGTTATTTCAATAATAACATCAACTCGATATCCAATCATTACCTACGTACATTCAAAGTTAACACGAAATAAAGTCATTATTAGATTTACACAAATACTTATAGAGAACCATAAAATGAACCACTTTAGGGGTGAATTTCGTTTGACAGCTACAAATAAAAGTATCATAATTGTGTTTTAAATTAAGGGTGAGAAATAAGTTATTACTTCCTCTATGGCAATTTTAAAATCATTATGTCGTTTGTAAGTATAGATTTTTTGAGTCATTTATGATATTGATAGTTTTGAAAAGTTTTTGATTGACTACGATACCAAATTGCTTATACCCCTTACTAATAAAAGTATTATATCAGATGAATAGTAACACACCGATTTCTCTCATTCAGTCGTCAGTAATTTGACTTTCGAAAGAAGAAGACAAAGCGTTGTGTAACTATACAGACGCTATACAACGTTTATTAGTAAGGGGGATATTGTTTATGTTTATAATATAGTTACTAGCTTCTGCTCGCAACTTCGTCTACGTTAAATTTGTTGTGTCGCGACTTCGTTCGCGTGCATGTCAGAAAACAAATTGCATGGGCTTTAATTTTTTTGCGCGGAACCCTAATTATTTTTTCTAAAATAAAAGTAGCCTAACATACTCCTTATAACATCAGCTATTTACCAGTAAAAGTCCTGTCAAAATCGGTTTAGCCGTTTAGGACATTAGCCGGAACAAACAGACAGACAGACAAAAAACAAAAAAAAATTACCGTCTAGATTTTCAAAAGCATTTAGTGAAAAGCTGTTATTTTGACATTAGAAACATACACTTCAATTTTATTTATTTGTATTAGATCTATAACTGGAAAAATATGAATGTGGGTACTGTGTCTACTCCTGAGCTTGTCTCGTCGACAAATAAGCCGCAATTTTTTAACCGACTTTAAAAAAGGAGGTTCTGTATTCGACCCGTATGTATGTATGTTTGTATATCTACGATTTTCTCAATAACTTATAAACCAATTTTGATAATTCTTTCACTAATGTAATCTACATATTTTCAGGAAGGTTTTAGTGTATAATAAATTGGGTAATTATTCTTATGTACGAAGTTATATGCATAAATGTACTGCATCTCCGGCATTTCTATGCAAATTCTTCTAGTCGGTGTCTTCAATTCTTCAATGCACTAGTGTTAATTGAATTTGTGTGGGTTAAGTACCTACAACTAAAAAGTGAAAAATAAAAACTTTTTTACAAAAAAACACCCGACTTAAAAAAAAACTACAAAGTGATAAATAACTTTAAATTCGGAAGTCGGTGTCAAAAAACGAAAATGCGGAACCAACGACACCGACTTCTGAATTTTTTTTTTGTAAAAAAGTTTTTTCAAATAATAGTGTCTATAAAGACCCAATCAAAAACTGCAAGCACATATCCATTACACCCTAATAGAAAGTCGTCTCTAAAAAGATTATTGACGGCGTTTCACCAAGTCATCAGCGAGCAATCATTCCCTGATGACTAGCTAACGTGATTACAGTTTCATTACCGAGCGCAGTTCAGCCCCCTATTTTAATTGATAGTATGAAACTATTGGGTTACTTGTGTATGTGAGTTTCAAGCGGCTGAAGCGATTTAAAGCGGGTGGTTTTTTTTTTTACTTTCTGAATACATTTTTTGTTTTATAAATTAGCTATGAGTATTAAGTTTAAGGTCACCTAAAACTATTAGTGTAAACATAAACAGCCTATAACGTTCCCACTGCTGGGACACAGGCCTCCTCTCTGTGAGAGGGAGTGGGCCGTAATCTACCACGCGGGCCCAGTGCGGGTTGGTGGATGTCACATGTCATCGAATTTTTGGTTCTAAGACATGCCGGTTTCCTCACGATGTTTTCCTTCACCGTTTTGAGAGCAGTGGTGATGAAATAATTTACACAAAGTAAAGCGCCTGTCGGGGTTCGAACCTACGACCTACAACTTGTAAGTCGCGGTTGATACCACTGGGCCACCACTGCTCAAAACAATTAGTGTGCTGTTTATTATTTAGGCGAGTTAGGGCCGGCGCTCACTGACGGCGTGGCACGGCATGGGACGGCAGGTGGTGCTGCGGCGTTCCGTGACATCCCGTGGCATGCCGTGGCATCCTGCTGAAAGCCCGCACCGACCGGACTGCGCCCCGTTAACCGAAATGAAACAAGAAAAAAGCTGAATCCATTGCTGCAGCGCTTTAAAACCTTCAAACACATCGAAAATAACATAAGAATTTTTCAACCAGCCGACTGTTACCGCTTTAATCTAATTAGTACACGCTTAACACACGTCTGCAGCAAATGGGTTTAATTAAAAAGTGAATAGTTCCACTGTGATGATGCGTTCAACCAGTTTCAGATAACGAAGCAGGTTTCATTTTGTTATCCAGTTTTATTTTAATTAATTAAATTGTGTTTGCAAAGTGGGTGAATTTATCTGGCCGTATTTGTATTATTTTTGAGCTTTTACCGTCCCAGTTGTAGTGGTTTTTGTGGACGAGTTCGTCGTGTAAATGTGTGTAAGTGTGTCATTACAATGTATTTCGAGACATCGCCAAGCGGTTTGTCGAATCTTCACGTGACCACAGGGTAGGCCTATTTGCGAAAGAATCAGCATTGCCATACAACGTGGCAATGCTGCCAGCCTTTTGGGTACTTTTCCTGTTGACTGCAGTTAACAGGAAAAGTGCATAACATCATAAAATCGTCAGCGTTGCAATGTTAGCGAATTTTTGATGAGTAGATAGATAGATAAACCATTTATTATTACTTTTTTTTTAAGTTTTTTTTTTTAGTCTTTCTTCCCTTTTTATATACTATGTACAGGATGACCTACTGATCAACTAAGTTGAGCAAAAAATAGTTGAGCTATAGAGCCTAAAATGTTCGGTAATACAAACTGTGTCCTATAGCTCAACTGCTCAACTAGTTGAGCAATCTCGTTGAGCAGTGGGGAAGAAGTGATAGTTATCCAGTTTACCTGTGCAATCTTAAGTTGTATAATTATTATTAAGAACTGATTGAAAAATCAGCCCTTAATAATACATTATTATAATTAAATTGTATTATAATTATTGTATTATAATAAAATAAATTATTATAATAAAATAATAATAAAATTGACGGCTGACAGATTTTGTATGGAAGAACTGTCAAAAATTTAAAATTATTCCTCGCATAAAATTATCTGGCTATGGATAAATCAGCCCTGAGACGTTTTGTTAATCACTTTCTACATGACGTTGTTTATTTTAACACAAAAACCGACATTCATCAGAAATGTTACTTAAAAATTAATAAACTAAGTACTAATACAAAAATTCACAATAAATAAGTAAGTTTCATTCACAGTAAATAAGTTTGCAAAGTGGTTGAATTCATCTGAAGAGAAACAGCATTTTAATAAAGTAAGTACCTGCTCACACACAATACTAAGCAAATAAATAAATAAAAACAAATAAATTATCTTCCAATCACCGAACCCCTGAGAGGTCATCTCTACCCCTGCACTACAGTGTAAAGCACACAATATGTACACATACGAGCATTGTTGTAGTGGCGGCGCACAATACGGGAACACTAATGGATTATCAGTGATTTGCATTTAGCTGGCTTTGCTGGTTAAGTTTATGCGAGAATGATTCAGCCTGATTGTGGATTTATAAGTGGTAGTGGTTCGTGGTGGCCGCACGGGTCCATCCATAAGAGGGGCAATTCTCGTAATTTTAAGAACGTTCACAGTCAGAAGGCTAATATTCTCGCAATTTAAAACGTTCAAAATCTAGTCGCAGTCTCATCTCGGCGACAAACAAATGTCAAAAACTTGTCAAAATATAAGGAAATTAGAGGTATTTTTAACAGATGGAGACTGAGATCAGACTGTGAACGTTCTTAAAATTACGAGAATTACCTCTCAGATCATCAAGTGACAGTCGATTTCTGTAGATTGGCTAATGATTTCACCACGATGGCAAATATAAGAAGAAAAGAATAGAAGAGAAGAGTATTCTATTCTGTAAGTTTCCATCATAATAAATTGTTATAGCAAAAAAAAAATTATTTTACATGCGATTTGGTCATTCTCGCATACAGCCTTTGTTCTGCAACAATGATGCGAGTCGACAGAGGCGCCCTCTCACGGTCCAGTTGAAAATAATTGTCTCACTGATAGCGCCCAACTCATTCGATAGTGCACATATTTGTGCGTAGATAATGTATGCGTTACATAGTAACCCTACTCCTCACTCCGCAGATACCCGTATACAATCCGTTTGGTGTATCTACTTATAGAATTGGAGACACTCTAGAGTAGAGCTCTCTATGAAGCCCGCCAAGGTCAAATAGTTCGTCCGTAAAATTCACAAAAGCAGTACATGTGATGCGTCACTAAGCTGTGCAGGTTGCAACTAATTGCGTTATCGCTTTCCTAATGGGCGAAAACTTTAAGGGCGCCGCCGCAGTTTTCGGCGAAAAAATTTTAGGTGATCAGGCGGAAAAGGCCGCGATAGTACCTACTCGTACCAACAATATGGAAAAGTAAAGGACCCAAAAATGTTAGTGCAATATGTCACCTTTGAAACGAGAACTTATTGCTGTGAAAAGATCATCAATTAGGGAGCTACTCAAATGAGCTGTAAGTCACCTCACACGTTAATCAGTGCTTCGGTCACAAATCTTGGTATGAAGCAAGTCGTTGTTCCGACACATTACACACAGACGACTGTTTGTCGACACACATTTACGAGCAAGCCGGAAATCTGATAGTGACACCTTTAGTAGTGGCGTGAAGGTGACTGTATTAGATACGTTTAAACATGGGTTATGAAGGTTTACAAAAGTGGATAATAAATTAACACAAATTATTTGGTTAGAAGAGGTTTGCTTGTGGCTAAGTATTAACAGCCGCATGGGCCGATCGATCAGGTTAGGCTACGCTTGCCGCGGTTATTCCGTGGATGGGTGACCATCTTTACATATCAAAACCCCTCCGTGCCTCGGAAATCACTTTAAGCAGTTGGTCATGAATGTCAATCGTGGATCTTTGCCAGTGGTTACGGGTCGTCAGAAGCCCGTAAGTCTGGCAACCAGTCTTACCAAGGGTATCGTATTACCAAGTTAAGGTTGTGGAGGTCAGATAAGCAGTCGCTGCATGTAAAATATTAGTATTCAGCTGCATCCAGTTAGGCCCTAACATAGTTGGGAAATGGATAGGCAGATGAGCACTTCTAAGTAAACCAATACTTAAAAGTCGCGCCCAAGATGCAAGTAGACATATCTACGCGCATCTTGGGCAATAAGCCCTACCTTGCTGACAGAATAATGTGTTTACTATTACTTTACTGTTAGGACAGAAGTGAAATCACAATTAAATAACAGAATTATTTAATAATCTAATAACTAATCACATGAATTATGAAAAGAGTTATCAACCATAGTAAAATTACAATCAGAGGAACACAATCATCACTAAACAAATATTAAAGAAATAACGAGATAACAGATTACACCGAACGGCTGGCAGATAGTGCTTCTACAAGCAACGCTGTCAAAAAGCATAGACCACCAAACAAGAACCAGAGAGCCTGACTCGCCGCCTGTGGCAGCCTCCTTTCAGTGACCGCGTCCTCCGCGCTCCTGGGCCGGGTAGTAGTATCTAACATTACTATAAATTGATCTGGCAACTTCTGTTCGTACCGGAAACTTTGGTATCAATACATAAACTGTATTTAGTCTAGCAAATTAAGTCATTAAAACGTCACGAGTTGACTTAAACTGAATCTTAAACACAGCATAAGCATAACCATAATCAGCCTACAATGTTCCCACTGTTGGGACTCAGACCTCCTCTCGTCGAGAGGGAGTGGGACTGAACACAGACATTTTTCTTTAGGCGCGTTGGGCATTTTTTAAGATGGGAAAAAACTATTGAACTCGCGTCACTATTACCGTAATTGACACCGCTTCGGATGTGTTTGGCTGTCCTCGGGACGTACTCGGTTTTAATGTATATCCGATATGTCAGTGAGTGATGGTAAAGTATTCTGTTTGTGTTTTGTTTTCACTTCTGTCGGCACTCCCGGAGTGCCACTGTTTTTTTTTTTAATCAAGAAGAAACCGTCTCTTCATTTTTCTCCTCTGCAGCTTCCATATTTATAGATTTCTTGAAATCTTTTGTTTTAAGTAGCAACTCCATCGTCATTACAGCGAACACACTCCAGTTGTGTCACTGCGATTTAAGAAGACAAAGGGCAGTAAAACGAGTGATTGCTCGCAACACTGCTGGCGACAGAGATGCTGTGGGCACAGTCTGTGATTAGATATAGTTAGCGTTAAAATGACCATTGTGGTATAGAAACTAAATAACTTAACCTTTTAACCGCTTATGTCGGGTTAATCCGACAAATATTTTCGTGTCCATTCCGCCAGAGTCGTATATATACGACCAAATACCACAGCTCGTTTAATCTGTATTATTATTAAATCATCACAGCTCGTTTCATCGGTATTTATTTTTTGTGTTTTTTTTTTCCGGCGCTGGGGCCACGATAACTGATATAAAGTCGGGCGGTTAAAAGGTTAAATTTAATTTTGTTGTAAGGAAAAACCTTAAGAATACACTGCAAAGGGGTTTATTTAAAAACTTAGCTTAAACGTTTGACGTTTAACCTTTTGACCGCCACGTCAAAAAAGCAAAAACATATGCTCGGTGCCAAGCTAAGAATTACCTACAAATGTCTGTCGTGACCGTGGCGTGCTGGGCACATTTTATTTTTTTTATTGTATTAGGATCTCCAACAAAGAATACACCTTACATGCTATTACATGCTATATTATAAATATATTTTGGTTTATCATCTATATCATGACCGTGGCAGTCAAAAGGAAGAACGTCATAAAAAAAGTTTAAAAGTAACTTTTCCAAAATATAGGAAGAATAAAAAAATGGCGACCTGTAAATATTGTGCTATTCGCTTAAATTTTTTTGGGATGCATGAAGAAGCCTCCTCGTGTAGCGCAGTTTGTTCCGCCAGTTACTCAACTGAACCGCTCGGCGCATCCTGGACAGTCACACCCAACACCTTATTTGACTGGCCAATTCTTCCCAAGCGATAGTAGGGCTAACGCCCGCCTGATTTGCGACCACCCTCCCACCGGAGTCCGGCGTCAAGCAGCCTGCTGTGTGAGTACCAGTACCTTAGGCAAAAAAAATAACAATTAATTAAAGCAAAAAACACGTAAATCGGTTAAGTGGCCCTCCAGTTATAAGCGCACTTACGAACACACAGAAAGGAAGGAGATGCTTTTTGTACTAATTAAGTAGGTATATAGGTCAAGTGCATTGCAACTTCATTATACCTTCCGATGCATGACAACACTTCACTACACACAATTTAAAAAAAAAATACACACTTGACCCAAATGCAGTGGTGGCGTAGCACCGTAGCACTCAGCGTAGCGCTGCGCTACAAATTAATCGTAGCGAGTGCGTAGCGCGCAAATCGTAGCAATTAAACCTATTTTAATGACTAAGCAAAAGTGAGTGCTTAATTATGCTAGTAGGTACTTAATAATTTGAAAACTAGATCGTGAATGTTTTATTATTAAGCTAGTTGTCTCTAAAGGATTAAGCAGAAATATCATAATCAGCCTATAATGTTCCCACTGCTGGGACACAGGCCTCCTCTCAGTGAGAGGGAGTGGGCCGTAATCCACCACGCGGGCCCATAGCGGGTTGGTGGATGTCACATGTCTTCGAATTTTCGGTTCTAGGACATGCCGGTTTCCTCACGATGTTTTCCTTCACCGTTTTGAGAGCAGTGGTGATGAAATAATTTACACAAAGTAAAGTGCCTGTCTGGGTTCGAACCTACGACTTACAACTCGTAGTCGTGTCCGTTACCACTGGGCCACCATTGCTCTCAAGCAAAGCAAAAAAAGCAAGCAGAAATATATTGTGGTTTAATCACAGTTTTCTCTTGGTTTCAAACCTCTTTTGAAATGTAGGCCATTTGCTGCAGGTAAAATATAGTTTGACGATTATTGACTAACCAAAAATGAGTTTATTTTTTTTTATTTTTGGTAATTTACAATGTTCAGGTTAAGTTAGGTATACACAGAAAGAAATAAGCAGTAAATAAAAATGAAAAAAAAACATTGATCTGAACTGTTTTATGCAATTACACATGAGCCTAACGTTCAAAACAGTATTTTTTACTGATCCGAAAACAGTTAAAGCTTGAGACAAAATGTTACCGTCATGACAGTAAACTTTAACGTTTTAAGTAGCTAAAAGGTCATAAAATTAACTGTTTTATTTATTTGGTGATATCGTTCAAGCCATTGAAATTTACTTACATTACAATAATGGTGGTTTTCCTTTTTTTTGTTTTTATTTTCAGTAAATAGTATGTTCAATCATTTAACCTCTCGTCTGTCGGAACGTAGATCTACGCGAGACACAATGGCTTTTTAATTGTGTCTGTAATTACGACATTCAATGGGTTAAAGTTACTGTGTTTTACAAACATTTCTTCTTACTGTATAAAGTCCATAAGTCTATGGTTTTAGACATTTATCTATATATATAAACTTCAAAGTCCTGACTGACTGACTGATATATCAACGCACAGCCCAAACCGCTGGACCTAGAGACTTGAAATTTTGCACATAGATACCTTATACAGTGTAGGCATCCATTAAGGGAGGGTTTTTAGAAATTCCACCCCTAATTGGGTGAATGAGGGGAGGGTGAAATTTCACGTGGACGAAGTCGCGGGCAGAAGCTAGTTTCTCATAAACAGAATACAATTATTCACGTGGAATGAGAAACACTGGTTGCATACATGTAAACGTTCATTGGAACGAGTATCGGAACGGATATGTTTAAAGTTAGACATAAGTACAATAATTTTTAGTTGTTAACTTATTATTATTTTAGTAAAATAAACTACACTAAAAGTCATCAAGGAATATAAGTATTTTTTTTTATGTAGGAAATCTGCAAAAATCGCACTAATATTATAAAGGGGAAAGTTTGTGAGTGTGTGTGTGTGAGGGTGTGTTTATACGTTTGATACTTCATCCCGCTCAAACGGCTGGACCAATTTTGATAAAATTTTGTATGGAGGTAGCTGACACCCTGGGTTAACATATAAGCTACTTTTTATCCCAATATTCCCACGGGATCGACACTTATGCGGGAAAAACCGCGGGGCACAGCTAGTTTTGAAATAAAAGTCAGAAATAATTTTTTTTCCAGTGTAAAAGTAGAACTGACCCTGTTGTTTCATTTGTAATTCTAGTATGCAGTAAAAAATATTACAAGAATATTCTTCATCTTCTTCTTCGTAGCACTCTTGTCAGAGCGGTCGTGGTCCTCATGTAGTTTCTTGTCTAGGGCCTGATGTGATTCGCCTCACGATTTCTCACCACCTATTCCGATTTCTGGTATGTTTTGTGCACTCATACAAGGGTTCACCCACTGCGGATTTAATTTCATCAGTCCATCTCATGGGTGAGCGTCCGCGTGGTCTAGTGCCCTCCACTCTACCCTGCACGACAAGGCGTTCAATAGAGTCTCCCCCACGCCTCGAGACATGTTCGAAGTATTTGAGGATGTGCGTTTGAACCGTAACAGATTGACGCTTTCTGATGTTGAGTTCGTATACAGGTGTTGGTGCGAAACTTAGTCCACGATACCCCAAGCATTCTTCTCCAGCACCACATTACCAGAACGTCTATCTTCTTCTTCTCGATGTCTCGCAGCGTAGAATATTCTTAGGCACCGGATTTTAACTCGGGTCTGTCTGTAAGCTACTTTATGACCGTTTTTACTCACTTGAAGATAAAACTTCCAAGTTTTTGTAATGTGTGTTTTTATTAGTGTTGTACACGTATAAACTTAAATGACTTAAGTTGGATTTATGTGACGAGTCGTAAGTTTAAGAGGAAAGTTCGAAGTGACTTATAACTATTACGTCATATTATGAATGGCAAACCTATTGCAGAACATTGACTTGAATGTACCTTGGTGACTGAAAGAATGTCATGTTCACTCAAACGTCTCGCTGATGGTGACGCATGTCGATACCGGAAATATGAAATAACGTAAGGGACAAAACTAAGGTTTACAGGAGAGCAAAAATAAGATATTTTTTTACAAAAACTGACTATAACTTTTTAACTATATGTTTTATGTAAAAAGTGTCTAGGACAAAGTTTCTTAGATTTCTTCATTCTTTTAAGCTAAAATAGCAAACATTGATTAAAACCTATAGTTTTAAAGATAGCATGTCCCTTACGTTAAATAATAATGAATACGGGTGACATACGTTAACAAAATTTGAGATGTAAATTAACAGCATTGATGTAAGGGACATTATAGGAAATAAACAAATATTTTTTTTGATGTAAGGGACATTATAAGAAATAAACATTTAATGTTTTTCAAAGATCTCTTTGATGGTGTACTCTTTATTGCTTATGCTGTTAATAAATTTTAAAAATAGAATTTAATACAGTCAGGACCTACTGCGCCTATCAATATAGTTTAAACCTAGTTGCTGACATAAAAGGATAAAAAATAAACGAATAAAATAGATTAAAACTTTTATTAGTACTCACTAATCTTCTTTTATAAACGCAAATAACTCGCATAAATAATGTTAAGTACAACATAATTGCTCGATAAGCAAGAGGAGTTTTTCTGGCTGATTCCATAAATGATGGCTACTGGAAAGGTCCCCAAACCATCAGTTTTTTAATCTCCCTTTAAATGATAACATGCATGCTGTCTATTCATCCTGCGTTAACTGCTTAATAAGTTGTAATTTTTACATGACCTACTTACCAATATTTTACCTATTGGAAAGTATGTTTTTATTAGGATTCGAATTATTCTATCTCAATCAATCAACTCAGCCTATTACAGTCCACTGCTGAACATAGACCAGGCTGCGTCACAACACCCTGTCCTCCGCCTTCGGCATCCAGTCCGTTCCAGCCACCTTTTTTAGGTCGTCCGTCCATCTAGCTGGGGGGCGTCCCACACTACGCTTGCCGATACGCGGTCTCCACTCAGGACTCGTCTGCTCCACCGGCCATCGGTCCTTCGATAAACATGGCCAGCCGACTGTGTGAATGGGGCTGGTGGGGTGGCAACTGTTTACTCTGCAAGCTATGTCGGTAACTCCGGTTCTTTTCCGGAAACTTTCAATCCTGATTTCATCTTTCAAAGAGACTCCGAGCATAGCTTGGTCCATAGCGCGCTGAGCGACCTTGAATTTGTGGACCAGCCCGACTGTCAGTGTCCACGTTTTGGCACCATATATCATGACGGGCAGAACGCACTGGTTGAAGATCATAGTCTTCAAACACTGCGGGATAGGCAACGAGAAGACTTGACGGCTTCTTCTGTCGGCTTCTTTCTCAAAGTTGTGTCTACCGAGCTGGATTATTTGCCCTAGGTAGACATAATTCTTCACAACTTCGAGAAGCGACCCTTCGATGTAGACTCGGCAAGACGTGCGAATTGTACATGACTTTCGTCTTGTCCAAATTCATGCCGAGACCAACCCGCCGAGGAGCTACATTTAGGCTGTGCAGCATTTGGTTTAGCTGTTCCAGCGTCTCTGCCATTATGAAGATGTCATCGGCAAATCGAAGATCTGAAATGTACTCGCCGTTCACGTTGATAGTCCAGTTCAATCCAGCGTCTTGAAGACGTCCTCCAACGCATTTGTAAACAATTTAGGGGATATAATATCCCCCTGTCTCACCACTCTGAGCAGTTAGATGGGGCTGGTTTTCTGATCCTGGATCTGGACAGTCATCGTGGCAGTGTCATACAAACATTTCAACACTTCGATGTAGCGCCAGTCAATTCGACATCGTTGCAGAGAGGCCAGAACTGCCCATATTTCGATGAAGTCGAAGGCTTTCTCGTAGTCCACAAATGCCATACACAGCGTCTGATTGTACTCCTCGGTCTTCTGTTCAATTTGCAGAACAGTATGGATGTGGTTTACGGTGCTGAAGCCTTTTCGAAAACCGGCTTGTTCAAGCGGCTGGAACTCGTCAAGTATTCTGGCGGGACGGTTTGTGACGACCCTTGAGAACGCTTGTATACATGGCTCAGAAGCGAGATGGGTCTCTAGTTCTTCAGCAAGGATTTAAGGTTTTATTCCATCTAAATAGACCAATTTTTTTAATTACTGAACTCCATTTATGACTAAACAATAATTTACCAAAAGTAGTAAGAAATAATTACCTGTTTATGTGATTCCTATAATGTTCATAAATTTTTGCCTGCGGGCTAGAGAAGTGAAGATAACTTTTCATCACTCATGTTTAAAATCCAGATAAAACTTTTACTAGGTACTTGTAGTTAGATCAATAAAAACGATGATGTGTTACTTAAATGAAGATGTGTAATGTCACAAACAGTGTTACGAAATTCTAAGTAAGGGTCACGACCGCGTAGGTAAAATCGAAACACAAAATCCGTATTGCTATCTAGCTCAGACATATTGCACTGCTTTGCGTGTGACAGAGAGGTATAATAATATTCGTTTAGATAAGTTTTAGATGTAAAGGACAGGTCAATTATTTTCGATGCTGAAAAATTAACGTATGGGTCAATATGATTATGATAATTCGAGCCACAATTTAACGTAAGGGACATGGTATTTGCACCTACTCAGGGAACACTAATGTATAAGACCTGTTGTAAAATGTTCTCGATTTTTTTTTAATGCAAAGACCAAATACTGTGAGTAAAGAGACTTACATTAGTTTTTATAAAAATATTATTTTAAAACGTCCTATACAGCCAGTTTTTGTAAAAAAAATGGTCTAGACCTGCGGAAAATATGTAATGTAAGGGACATTTTTTTTGAGATATTGAGATTTTAAATATACCAATCGATAGAGCAAGAAATTACGAATCCAATGATATATATAACTCATTTTCGACAAAATGTCCCTTACGTTATTTCATATTTCCGGTATCGATGTGTTAGATCATTAAGTTCCCTCCAAAATCATGATCATAATCAGCCTATAATGTTCCTACTGCTGGGACACAGGCCTCCTCTCAGTGAGAGGAAGTGGGCCGTATACCACCACGCGGGCCCAATGCGGGCTGGTGGATGTCACATGTCTTCGAATTTTTGGTTCTAGGACATGCCGGTTACCTCACGATGTTTTCCTTCACCGTTTTGAGAGCAGTGGTGATGAAATAATTTACTCAAAGTAAAGTGCCTGTCTGGGTTCGAAACTACGACCTACAACTCGTAAGTCGTGTCTGTAATAAATAATATAATATTCCACAACTATCACACAACGCCATCCAGTCCCAAGCTAAGCAGAGTTGCGTTATGGGTACTAGACAACTGATAAACATACTTATATATTTCTAAATACATACATATTATAGATAATTTACACCCATACACAGAAAAAATGATCATGCTCATCACACAAACATTTGTCCTGGGTGGGAATCGAACCCACGACCTCCGGCTTAGCAGTCGGGGTCACTAACCACTAGACCCCACCACTAGGCCACCACTGCTCTCCCTTCTAAATGGTTGAGCTGAATTGTGCTGATCCCTACATCATATTCGTGAATAGGCGTCGTCAGTATGGACTGGTCATCTCTTAGCTGCCACGGATATTTTAATTTCCGAATTGTTTTTATTTTTTTGCCTTTTGCACTATTTGCAAACAATATTCTTTAGAAGGGTCCGTGGTTAAATAATAACAGCCGCACAGGTCGAAAGATCAGGTTAAGCTACGCTTGCCGCGGTTGGTCTGTGGATGGGTAACCATCTTTACATACCGAGACTCCTCCGTGCCTCGAAAAGCACGTTAACCCGTTGCTCCCGGCTGTCATTCGTGGATCTTTGACAGTCGTTACGGGTCGTCAGAAGCCCGAAAGTCTGACAACCAGTCTTACTAAGGGGTATCGTATTACCCAGTAACTGTGTTGTGGAGGTCAGATAGGCAGTCGCTCCGTGTAAAATACTGGTATTCAGCTGCATCCGGTTAGACTGGAAGCCGACCCCAACATAGTTGGGAAAAGGCTAGGTAGATGATGAAGTGCTGATTAAAATTGACGTCCGGCAGTTCTATTACTGAAAAAAAAATGGCCAAATATTCCAAATTTATTCTCGATAAGACTCATTCCAGAAATAAAAGTTTATTGAAATTCGCGCTAAGTATTTATAACACAGTTTTGAAGTTTATAAGACTGTTCTTTCATTTAAAACTGTCATTGTTATATCTTGTGCATTATTAAATACGAATGGTGTCACAAAAGTATTGTTGTAATTATTCTCAAAACTTTGGCCGTAAATCAGATGTGCTCAGCACTTGATTAGCATACAACAAGAGGGTGTAAATCATTGCAACACGCCCTTTCGGTGTGGGGACTGTATCAGAATGGTATACCAATACCTACACAACATGATTAATTGTTTATCACATTAAGAATGTGTAATAGGGTATTTTACTCTATATGAGAAAAAATCCAAAAATATATTATTAAGATAGCTTAGGCAAAAAGCAGTCGGAAAACGTTAGTTTTAGTTCATAAAATAGGTGACTGGGTGACTGGTTGTCAGACTTTCGGACTTCTGACGAGCCACATAATTATGATAGCCGGGACCAACGGCTTAACGTGCTTTCCGAAGCACGGAAGGGTCCACGGACCAACTGCGGTAAGATAAAACGGCGTAAAATCAGCCCTTAATCAATAAAGTTGTCATTGAAGTGAAAAACTGACAGCTCTTACCAAATAATTGCCTTACAATGATTGCCTCGGTGTAAACAGGGGCCGCATGCAATTATAGAATGGCAAAACTTGCATTCAATTATTGTGTTTTTTTAATAAATTGAATGGCAATCATTGAACGCTCTTTATGGCATACGATTATTGCTCTTGAACGTTCCATAAACTTACATCGTGTAAATGGGGCTTTAACCAATAGACTATCATGACATTTCGACACAGGTAGATTTATTCCAAACAATATACTTCTACCTGTACTACTGATACTGATCAATCAATCTGCTGTAACATCTCTTAAGTTTTTGAAGAACTTACAATTTTGTGTCGTTACAGAAATATTAAATGTTTTTGGCATGAAATCAGACCCTTGAACACTGGAATCAACCAATCAGAAAACACAAAAATAAAACACTACAAAGTGATAAATAACTTTAATTTCGGAAGTCGGTGTAGTTGGTTCCACATTTTCGTATTTTGACACCGACTTCCGAAATTAAAGTTATCTATCACACCCCACACAAATTCAATTACTTAACACTAGTGCATTGAAGAATTGAAGACACCAACTAGAAGAATCATCAAAGTTTGCATAGAAATTCCGGACATGCAGTACATTTCTGCATATAACTTCGTACATAAGAATAATTACCTAATGTATTATATACTAAAACCTCCCTGAAAGTATGTAGATCACATTAATCTGTCAAGCTCCGCTAATGAGACACAATTGATTTTCTATTGTTTCGTCGCCGATCAGCGATCCGCGCCGCTTGACCGGTTAATGAAATAATTATCAAAACTGGTTCATTAGTTTTTGAGAAAGTCGCGGACATACAAACATACATGCGGGTTGAATACAGAACCTCCTTTTTTGAAGTCGGTTAAAAAATAACCAACGTATGCATTGTTCTTTAAAATAGCCTCAACGACTCAATACCTACAAGAGAAAAAGACGAAGCCCACTTTCACCTCCCGGGAATCGAACCCAACCCAATGAGCTTGTGATTGTGACAAGATCAACACCATGTACCAATGATTAATACCCTCCCGTTCTATGCTAATTGTGGCTAAGTGGCTTCTGATTTACGGCGCGGATTTAAGTATAATTATTTAGCGAACACCCTTCGAGTCTTGAGTATGTCATTTGTCAAGCAATGTGCTAATTACTGATGTTCTTATCACGGCTTTGCGTTTGTTTTTGGCTTTGACTGTAATGGAATTGGGAGTGATCGTTAGTAGGTACCTATACGTATTTGAAATGGAATTAAATACGAATTGATAGGCGGGAATTTTGAGAGTACATGTGGGAGAGCAAACTGAAGTGGCAGTGGGCTGGCCATGTCTGTCGAAGGACCGATTGCCGGTGGAGCAGACGAGTCCTGGAGTGGAGACCGCGTACCGGCAAGCGTAGTGTGGGACCCCCCTCCCCCCCTAGATGGACGGACGACCTAAAGAAGGTGGCTGGAGTAGACTGGACGCGAAAAGCGGAGGACAGGGTGCTGTGGCGCAGTCTGGGAGAAGCCTATGTCCAGCAGTGGACTGCGATAGGCTGAGTTGACTGTGGGAGAGGAAATATTTATAAATTAAACAAGACTATAATTTTGAATGGTATGTTCTGATGTTTGAGGCTCCTAATGAGTTTAATTTTTTACGATTGAATCCATACTTAATATTATAAATTTGAAAGTAACTCTGTCTGTATGTTACCTTTTCACGCCTAAACCACTGAAGGGATTTAGATGAAATTTGGTACAGAGATATTTTGAGTCCCGTGAAAGGACATAGGATAGTTTTTATCTCGATATTCCCACGGGATCGATACTTATGCGGGTGAAACCGCGGGGCGCTGCTAGTCCATACTTCCATACTAATATTATAAATTCGAAAAGTAAATCTGTCTGTCTGTATGTTACCTTTTCACGCCTAAACCGCTATACGGATTTAGATGAAATTTAGTATAGAGATATTTTGAGTCCCGGGAAAGGACATAGGATAGCTTTTATCTCGATATTCCCACAGGATCGACACATATGCGGGTGAAACCGCGGGGCGCTGCTAGTGAAAAATAAATCAACGAAAACAGTGTTTTTTTATAAAAATAAAGAAGTCCAAACATTGTCATTTAAAATTCACTGCACAAACTCCATACAGAGTTAAAATGTACAAATACTTTAACATTTCTTCCTATTTCACTACCAGTACATAAACTATGAATCAGTATCGAGCGGGTATCAGCAGTATTCTAGTGTTCGGGTCATTTGCCGTCGGATCATTACCCCCGCGGCCCCGACTCGATAACTTCACCCCTCTTGTCTTTATTGTGACAGACAGGGCGCTATTACGGTGCAGACTGATTTCTGAATATTGTTTTTCAAATTTTATTATGGTGCGCTTGGGTCATTAGTGCTATTGAGCATAAAATATGCTCAAGATTATTTTTTACATCGAGTATTTCGTGACGCTCTTCCTTTATCAATATAATTATTATGTTCGCCTGCGTTAAAACTAGATTCCCGTTCGTCATCTTCACTATTTACTTCACTTAGTGTTAAGAAGTACTCATCTTAATTCTAGGTGGAACCTACACATTAGCATGCATAAAATATTCGTCAGACTTATAATACTTACCCATTAATTTAATGACCAAAAAAATGAAGATTCTTACCAAGACCCGTTTGTGGCTCGGAAAGCATGTTAAGCCATTGGTCCCGGCTGTTATTCGTCGATATTTGACAGTCGTTACGGGTCGACAGAAGCCCAAAAATCAGACAACCAGTCTTACCAAGGAGTATCGTATTACCCAGTAACTGGGTTGTAGAGGTCAGAGGCAATCGCTCCATGTAAAATACTAGTATTCAGCTGCATCCTGTTAGACTGGAAGCCGACCCCAACATAGTTGGGAAAAGGCTAGGCAGATGATGATCGTAAATGCAATCATATGCTGAATTCACGGTTCCAATTTGCGCACAGATTAAAATTTTATCCTGTATACCTTCTACTAAGTGTCATTCCCCATAGTCCAGTCGCGAGCCACGACATTGATCGACGACAGTTCCAACATCACTTAATCTCCCATTAGAACTAACGCCTCACACTTAACAACTAACACTATTCACGATGTGAAAAATGAATCCTATGAGGGTAGATACACAAGCGAATCTCGGGACCATTTCCTCTTCCGGTACAGCATCCATCTTAGTCGGATGTTTGCCGACACCCTTTTTAAATTATGGTGTCGTAATGATAGTGTACCTTCGGTCTTTGTGTGGGACTTATGGGCCGATAACCATTAATATATCTATTAAAGATCGTGAAAAGAAGGATCTTATATCTTGTCGGCAAGAAAATATTGTAATAACCTCTAATAATTGTACTACCAATCAATCTGCCTAGCCTTTTCTCGACTATGTCTGGGTCGGCTTCCAGTCTATCCGGATGCAGCTGAATACCAGTATTTTACATGGAGCGATTGCCTATCTGACCTACACAATCCAGTTACTGTACCCTTGGTAAGCTTAGTTGTCAGATTTTTGGGTTTCTGACTGCCCGTAACGACTGTCAAAGATCTACGAATAACAGCCGGGACCAACAGCTTAACGTGCTATCCGAAGCACGGAGTACCCGGAACCCGGGTAGTCGGGTTTTAGTTTTCAAACTTTTTTTTCTAATATCTAAACAGCAGAGACCGCGTAACAATACACTACCATAATCCCCATAGAAACATTCTATATCTCTTAACACAGATCGAGGGTAACACAAGTATCCGTAAGCACCCACATCGCTACAGAAACCTTTGTGTGTAGCGAAATAATAGCTACACAAGTGGACTGGATAATGGCGATCATTAAATGGACATCAGTCTTTTGTCCGGCCATCTAATTGAGTTGCCATGGCAACGGTAAGGTAGAAATAATTGGCGGTAGATATCTGTGATGGTTATGATTTTCTGATTCAGATTTGCTTACCAACAATAAATCAGCATTATAAATGATTCGTAAAGGTATGTTTCCTTTTTAGTTCGATGAAATACAAATCATTATTTCAACATTTCTATTTTGGTTTTACTTTATGTAAATTATTTCATCACCACTGCTCTCAAAACGGTGAAGGAAAACATCGTGAGAAAACCGGCATGTCCTAGAACCAAAACTTCGAAGACATGTGACATCTACCAACTCGCACTGGGCCCGCGTGGCGGATTACGGTCCACTCCCTCTCACCAAAAGGAGGCATGTGGGAATATTATATGTGGATTATGTGATTTCAAGAAATAAAAAAAACCGAGTGTGTTATGACCATACGACTGAAGTGAAACTTTGCTATGAGAGGAAGTGAGAAAGAAAATGTGCGCGCGCACTGCTTTCTCTTGCTTATATCCCCCACTCAACTCCCGTTCGCCTCGCCCGATCACACTTTTCGTAACGCTTACGTCACGTATTCGCCAGCTTACTCCCCAAGTCAAGCGTGCGTAAAGAAGTTTCACTTCAAAAATCGTTACCCACGTCTGTAACTAATTTAAAAGTGTAATCTTTAAAGCATCTGCGTTTATCACAGGGAGGTACATTCAGTTCACATGAAACAACTGTAATGATAAACATAATACTTTGCCATCACTCACTGACATATCGGATCCAATTTAAAAAAATGCCCAACCAGCCTAAAGAATTTTTCACTTCAATAAAACCATAAATCCTGTAATCAATCCAAAGGTTCTCTTTCAAAGATCGACCATTGTGTCATCCCTTGTTAATATTTATGGTGTACTATAATAAAGAGTATATTTCTAATACCAGTTAAAAATAAAATAGCATAAAAACTATATCCGCAAGATCCTCTAAAACAGAAGACCTTACAAATAAAATTCCCCAACTATTTTCAACCACTTCAGACAATCCCTACTTGTTTCCAAAAAGCATAAAACCATTCACATTTTACCTACGGATCTCCCGCTAAATTACCGCGGTATTACTAGCGGTAATACCGGTCGGTAACCGTGGTAATACCGGTTGGTAACAGCAGCCCTTCGCGTTTGCTCTCAGCGGGTTTAAATAGTAAAAAATTCAAGCGGTCAGTGAACAAAGAAAGTTGTTCGGAACAATTTTCTACTTCAGGAAGAAGTGGGGATTATGTGAATGTTGGAATGGATTGAGGAGGTATTTTAGACAAATTATAGTATTAAGTCCCTTATTCTATGTAGGACGATGTTTAAGAGTAATTTTATATATGTACTAGCTTACTGCGAGCTTCGTACCGCCTCAAAATAAATAATGTGACAAAGTTCAATTATTTTTGTTTTTCTTGTTTTTTATTGTTGTTTTTCTTGGGAACAGCACTTTTTTTCAGTATGAAAGGTAACCTATGTCCGTTTCTGTACACCTGACAACGAATATGCATTTCAGGATGATCGGTTCAGTGGTTTAGGCGAGAAGAGGTAACAAACAAACAAACAAACTTACTTTCGCATTTATAATATTATATAGTTAGGATGTGAAAACGAATTTAGCGTAGAATTTTAAATTGCAAACTACATAATTTTAAAATATACTTAAAACAAAAGGAAACACAACCGACTCAATCTGCATTTTCGATTTATTTGCAAAAAATATAAACAAATAATGAGTTTATGGAAAAATAACTTTAAATCCTTCAAAATAAAGTTCAGTTTACGCTACAACTTCAAAGATTTTTATAACTTTTTCAATAGTGCGAGTCACTCTGAAATCTACTTAAGTACCATTAAAATAAAGTTGGTATTTGTTTAATTTGAAATAATATTCTCAACTTCAAATTCTCAATTCAAATTCAGATGAAAATGCCAAATGCCTTATCCATAAAACTGTTAACTCCTTGGTCCCAACGAAGCACCACCGGCCATTGACAGTAAAGCAGAAAGTACGAAACTTCACCACAAAGCGTTCAATTATAAACAAAAAACGAAAAGAACTGAAATCTGCCTCTGTGCCTTTGACAGACTCAGGTTTGACTTTATAGTTTAGTCTGGATTATGCTGAAAGCGGCAGTATTACCGAAATTTTAAAAAGGTGGAATTGAATTTTTTTTTTGTTTCTTCTGTGCTAATGTGTGCGGTGAATCAGAATTTTTATCATACTTTTATAACATGGGATTCAACGGAAATAGCAAATGGGACACAACGTTAATACCTAGAAAAGTGGATTCAAAAATGGGATCTAACGAAAATAAACCCACAATAGTCGTCGTGATGGCTCAGTGGTTAAATCCTCGCCGCCACCGGTTATGAACGAGGTTTTGAGTTCAAATCTGGGCAAGTACTAGTAGGATCTTTCTTTGCTTTGATGTTCAAAGAAGTAATAATGTGATAGTCTTTATTTAATTGTTATCGTAACTAAAGGTTGACTGGTAGAGAAAGCCGGAATTAAGTCCATCTTTGCACCTTTTTGTGTGCGAAAAGTTTCAATATCTTCTATTTATTTAATACTTCAAGCACATAAATTTACAGAGGCGCACTTTTTCTACCAGTCAACCTATGGGTGATGCAGAGACAAACAGTGGTAGGTGCAATCATGAAAATTGAGGAATAAATATTTTAAATATACGTTGATTTAATAGGTTTATGCGTATCTTTATACGCATAAACCTATTAAATCCACGTTACTATTATTTCTACGTTATTATTTCTTTTTACTATAGTTAAAAGCGTGCTGTTATATACATAGGTCAGTTTCGTGGGTATTAAAATAGTCTTACAATTTACTCTTGGACTCATATTACTTACCACCTTCTGGCCGCGACTTCGTCCGCGTGAAATTTCTTGCTTTCTGACTTTTCTTGTTTTTGCTCAGCACCTTAAAGTTCTAGCGTGATGTTAAATAGCATATAGCCTTCCTCAAGAATTGGGCTATTAAACACAAAATGAAATTTTCAAATTCGACCAATAGTTGTAGAGATTAGCGCGTTCAAACAAACAAACGCTTCAGCTTTATTATTAGTAGGTATAGATACATAAAATCGTATAACTAGAACCTCTTAACAATAATAAAGAAAAAAAACGGGTGTGCTTATGACCACACGACTGAAGTGAAACGTCAAACGTATTTGGCTATGAGAGGAAGAGAGAAAGAAAATGTGCGCGCGCACTGCTTTCTCTTGCTTATATCCCCCACTCAACTCCCGTTCACCCCGCCCGATCACACTTTTCGTAACGCTTACGTCACGCGTTCGCCAGCTTACTCCCCAAGTCAAGCGTGCGTAAAGAAGTTTCACTTCAAAAACTACACTATTTGAATAACTTCAATGACTATAAAGAAAATAGTCATCACTATATAGTTTGTTTGAAAAATCACTTTTTTATTTTAGATATGTTAGCATTTATTTTGATGGTTTCAAAATAATCCTATACATTAGTATTGTCGGTGTTTTCATTTATTGTCGAACTAGCAGCGTCACGCGGTTTCACCCGCATCAGTTTCGATCCCGTGAGAATATCGGGATAAAAACTATCCTATGTTGTTTCCCGGGACTCAAACCATCTCGATACCAAATTTCATCTAAATTGGTTTAGCGGTTTAAGCGTGAAGAGGTAACAGACAGACAGACACACTTTCGCATTTATAATATTAGTATGGATTGTCGTCTCCACATTGTATGTAACTTCAGTGATTAGAATTAAAATTGCCACTTAAATTCCTAGAAAGTAATTCTTAAACAGCCCTTCTAAAGGTCTAAGAGACCAACTAAACGCCATTAGCCCTTACTAACTCATCAGTGACTATAACCTACATCACTTACTACTCACTAGTTCGCGACATGTAGGGTGAAAACACTCGACATTATTATTTACAAGCGTCGCGATACCCGATGCGACAACCTGACGACTTGCTTTAGATCTTATACAGGGTGTTCAAGTTTTTATGTTGGATTTTTTTTCATTTAAGCGCTGGTTTCTTATTAATCTAATCACACTAATATTATAAAGGCGAAAGTTTGTGAGTGAGTGTGTTTATATGTTTGTTACTTCTTCACGCTCAAACGGCTAGACCAATTTTGATAAATATTTGTATGGAGGTACCTGACACCATGGATTAACATATAGGCTACTTTTTATCCCGATATTCCCACGGGATCGACATATACGCGGGTGAAACCGCGGGGCGCAGCTAGTTTATTCTAAAAGAGAGAGGCATGAGGATCAGGGTCACTCATCCTCCATAGAAAAGGAGGGATCCTCTGACCAGAAGGGTGTTGTGTTTTGTGGCCTACTGCCCGACGATTGATGTCTGGACGTTGTATATATGTTACTAGCTGCGCCCCGCGGTTTTACCCGCATAAGTCTCGATCCCGTGGGAATATCGGGATAAAAACTACCCTATGTCCTTTTCCGGGACTCAAGCTATCTCTATACCAAATTTCATCAAAATTGGTCTAGCCGTTTGAGCGTGAAGAGGTAACAAACATATAAACACACACACTCACAAACTTTCGCCTTTATAATATTAGTGTGACTAGCTGCGCCCCGCGGTTTCACCCGCGTAAATGTCGATCCCGTGGGAATATCGAGATAAAAACTATCCTATGTCCTTTCCCGGGACTCAAACTATCTCTATACCAAATTTCATCTAAATCGGTTCAGCGGTTTGAGCGTGAAGAAGTAACAAACATATAAACACACACACTCACAAACTTTCGCCTTTATAATATTAGTGTGATAAGTGTGATGTGATGATGTGATTTGCGCGGTAAACTCTGCTTGCGCGATGCAGGATTTTACGTGACGTCGGTATGATGCGTGGTTCGCATGTGGCGATGTAGACAATAGTGTCGGACTTAAGATATTTCGAACTAAAGTATTGTCGAAATAAAGACGTGTTGGAGTTGCATATTGTCGAAATAAAATTTTGTCGTATTACGGTTTGTCGAAATTCTGTTGGTAAGTCGATGCCGTCACAGAATTATATTAATTGCCTGTAGGTATACTTTGATCTATTTTATTGTATTGCTATTTCTAACCATAAATGTGTAATACAAAGCCTTATACCTAATTTGGAATTAAGATTTGTCAGATAAATAGTAAGATCGTTTTAATTTCGCAGCAGTATTTTAATAAACTTACCTTCATACTTTTTCTAAGAAAAACTAACTTAATTAAACGAGCAAACGGGCTACGTAACTTAGTAAACTAATCTACTCAACGAAGGCCAAGGTCTCGGCTAGAAGTAGTTGCAAATGAAAAAGTTAATACCTTTATATTTTCCGTACAGACTGCCTTAAAATTAAAAAGTTAAAGAAGACAAAAACAGGTCAATCTTAAAGAGGAATTAAAAAGCAAAGTTACCTGAAATAACATTGTAACATCATCCTGTACGTTAGACAAATTGAAAGCAATGAAGTCGAAAGCGTAAGTTCTCAATCATTCAACTTAACGACAATCGGGAAGAGGGGCTGCGTACGCGGCGGTGAGATGAGATTTACGCTAAATGGATGCGGCATCTAATGCATTTTTTTTTCAGATATATACTTCTGAACAGTACCTACACATAGGAATACGAGTATAAGCAAGTTTTTCAAGCGCTCATTCGCTTAGGTTTCTAAGTTTGATTGATGATTTTCAGGAGCGCGCTATGAAATGCGCTTCGGCTCAAGTTGTTATGGCAACTGGGCCTTTTTTTGTCTTTCTCTTTAACCATTAGGTAGACTGGTACGCTCAATCTCAGAAGATCCATGATGGATCTAGTGACGGTTGTTTTCTCATTGGTAGCTCTCAGCAGTGGATCTACTGAGATTTGTTTTTTCAAAAGACGCATGAGCCAGACCCAGATATACCTTTAATAATCTGCCTTGGGCGACATCAATGTTGGCGAAGTTTTTTTTTTTTGGCTTGTCTTTTGTGCATCACAAGCAGGTTACTTTTAATTCTGCTGTCAGGAGCACACTAACCGATACACTATTTTCGTGTATCTCGTGCCAACACGAGATACACCAAAATGTGTACCAGAAGCAGGTTACTTTTTTAATGAGCTGAAGCGTAATTTTCGCAATTTATAGGCACGTCCGGAGCACACTGCCTGATAAGCTATTTTTGTTTATCTCGTGCCGACACGAGATACATTACCTACACACTGGCACATCCATCTACATCCATACATCCTCGTCCCAGATCCACGAAGCTATAACAACTTAATAGTGTAAGAGCATGTTGATTGCCGGCCGGCGACTAATGGCCGGTCTTAAACAATTTAGCTTGCTTTTTATTGACGCGACATTTTCTCCCTATTGCTCGTTTTCTATTGTTGTTTTTAGTTTCCTTTTGTGATTTGTTTGTATTGATTGTTTTGAGATCGAAGGAATCGAATGGTAGAAGCTTTTCTTTCCTGGTTGTTGAAGTCTTTTGAAAGTTATCGTGTGTGAAAGCCACTTTAACTTTTCTCATGAAAGATTATGAGTCTTTTTTGTGCCGCGTACTGTATTATGTTTTTAGATTTTATAGGTTAACTAGCTGCGGCCCGCGGTTTCACCCACATAAGTTTCGACTCCAAAAAAAATCTGCAGAGGGTCCCTATCATCTACGGGTAAAAAAAAAATAGCCTACGACCTATTCTCAGACCTACCCACAAACACAAAGAATTTCATAAAAATCGGTCAAGTCGTTTCGGAGGAGTTCGATGAAAAACACTGTGACACGAGATTTTTATATATTTAGATAAAAGGAAATAAACAAAAGACAAAATAATAATAAAAACCCATTTATAGCTATACCGGCTGACTTTTTTTACCGTCTGGACAGTTTAAAGATGAACGGAGTAGAAGCCTATGGCACATCAATTTCTTTTTAGGGTTTCGTACCCAACGGGCGAAAACGGAACCCTATTACTAAGACTTCGCTGTCTGTCTGTCTATCACCAGGCTGTATCTCAAGAACCGCGATAGCTAGGCAGTTGAAATTTTCACAAATGTTACATTTCTGTTGCCGCTATAACAACCAATACTAAAAACAAAATAAATGTTTAAGGAGGGCTCCCATACAACAGACGTGATATTTTTGCCGTTTTTTGCTCGATATTAATAACGGCAACAGGTAGACGCTTGAAATATTTACAGAATAGCTACTTAGTTGTATATTCACTTTAAAAATAAATATTGAAATTAAAATAAAATAAATTAACGGGGGCTCCCATACAACAAACGTGATTTTTTTTATATTATGTAGTGTTAAATATGGTACGGTGGTACGGAACCCTTCGTATGCGAGTCTGACTCGCACTTGGCTGGTTTTTTTTTTTCAAAAACCTAAAATAAAATTAACCTATCAATAATATAGATAAAGCCATCCAAGAAGACGCGCCCCACTCTTCTTAGTAATCGCTTACAGCACAAGTGTGTAACATTCCGCTAGTGCTTTTAGGACCAACCCACGGGCAAAAACGAGTTATGGTCATAAGAATAGAAAAAAAGTAATCCTTTGACTTTGTTACATTGAAAACAACTGACAAGAAAAAGATCCCAAAACAATACCCAAGATATAGTCACATCTTTCAACATTTTCTATTAAATGGAAGCCTATTGTGAACTAAACCAAGTCCCACATTATAAACCCCTTTCGCCACACAGTGACAAACGCTAAACCGTTGTCAGTCACAGTAAATAACGCTTTGTGATAGCAAACTATAGTAAATAACAAGTCTTTGTTAGCTGTGAACGCGTCATTTTAACTAGAACGCGATAAGCTTTGACGTTTTTAGTTTAGTCCTGTTCGTGATTTAGAATTCGGTCTAAAAAGTGACAGAATAGAGGCTTACCCCAGGAGTGGTAGGGATTTCGTATTACCCAGGAACTGGGTTGTGTAGGTCAGATAGGCAGTCACTCCATGTAAAATATTGGTACTCAGCTCCGGTCCGGTTAGACTGGAAGCCGACCCCAATATAATTGGGAAAAGGCAGATGATGACCCCAGGATTGGTAGAAGCATACTAAGTATTATTTTGGCAGGAATGCCAGTTCAAGGCGACATCCAACCCGTTAAAAATTTTATATAAAAATATATATCCTGTATATTAAAAAAATGGAGAAGTTATTCATTGAGATTTAGATTTTAAATCAATACCAACTGCATTATCTTCGCTAACGTCTTATTAACTTTATTTTTACGAGTGTTTTACAGCTCGAACCATTGCTGATAGAAGAAGACTAAAACATTCCAACTATAAAAAAAAAAAACGACAAACTACATAGTATCCAATTCAAAAACATTTACCGGCTACCCTTAGTCTCCTTTACCCGGTTCTACTAAATTCGAGTTGACAAACGAACCACAGCCAAACAGCGGATCAGACGTGGCTTTGTGAAACACCCGGTCAATACCCGAAAATTAATTAAACCACAATCCAATATGCCCAACAAAATTGGTAATAATCAAAGCCTTTTCGAACTATACCGATTTTTTTTGATAATTCTATTGATTTGTGGCTACGACTTTAATATTATAAAAAGTTCATTAATAAAATGGATTGTAAGAGTTTACTGTTGCAGTCTTGTTACATTAATTATCTACTCCTCTGTGGCCTGTTGTCCGGTGGACTTGTCTCAAATTTGGTCCTTATTGGAATATTCGGCCTCAGTGATTATTATTTTATGCTTCGAAAGCCGCACAGAAACTTTCTTCGAAATGTTGATGGATATCGACTGCTATTTAAGGATTAACAGACGCCATCATATCCACAGCATATATAAGTTAGTCATATTTTCCATTATAATATGGTCTGTTCGAGTTTCTTATACTTGGATGTACTGTTATACTTACGAATGCTATGACAATTTGTATTTGTTTGTGATAAGACAGGTCTCTTTAATAGCTCTCGATTTCAATCGAGTCTGGCGATGCATATTATTCGATGCTATTCGATATCGGTTGAAAATCCTTCGAATAAGATTGGAGGAGACTCCGGAGTATAATTATTATTTATACGTCAAGAATAATAAAAGTATCAAGGAGGATAAGATGAAGTTTTGTCTGCATATGTATAGGAGCATTGCTGATTTGGTTGATATGGTTTCACCTGAATTGCATGCATCGGTAAGCATTTTAAATTTTTCTCTAACTTGTGGTCTTTTGGACAAGTTGTAATAAAATAATTTGTCGGTTTTTCGACAAGCCTACACTATCGAAGTTCTGTCTTCTTCTTCGTGTCGCTGGCATGACTGTATTTTAGATCTTGTTAGCCTAAAACTTCGCCACTTCCACGGTTGTCAGTGGTAGCGCAGAGGTTACTTTGACTGCATGTTTTGGGACACCGAAGGCAGGATAGGGGGTGGAGCATCATTACAGACATAGCTCCACAACCAAACCCTACTGCCATTCATTATCATTTATATTTATTTATTTATTTTTATTTTATCATTATCATTGGAATTACATCTTCCCAATTGTTTCCGGAGACGGCATCAAACTTTAATGAAACTAAAAAAGTATCTTTGTTTCTAGAGAAGGATGCAGAGTATTTGATATTCCAGAAATATTACTTTAAAGAGGTTTTTTTTTTGTTATTAAGTGTTTCATAATTAATTTATTCCAGTTATTCCTGAGTGTCGCCGGCAGTTTACCAAAACTAGTTACTAATGTCTACAATATATTGACAGCCATCGAAGGCCATGTAAGTATTACAATGCTTAAACACACATTAAAAAACTTCTCATTATCACGCAACTTTAAGCATGTGAGAAATTATGAGCTATCTCGTGAGGAAAGCATTTTGGGATGCATGAAGAAGCCTCCTCGTGTAGCGGAGTTTGTTCCGCCAGTTACTCAACTGACCCGAGCGCTCGGCGCAACCTGGACAGTCACACTCAACACTTTATTTGACTGGCCAATACATCCCTTGCGGGCTAACACCCGCCTGGTTTGCGACCACCCTCCCATCGGAGTCCGGCGCCAAGCAGCTGTGTTTCGTCGATGTGTGGGAGTTCTAGTGCCTTAGGAATCTTCTGGACACGCTCGTTCCATCATAGACCTCATCCATCGCTTTCCATCAGGCGTGATCGAGGACAAGAGCGGGCCCATTTAGCAAAAAAAACAGTTTTGAGTATGACGATAAAAAATGTGACATTCATGCCTTGTTTAGTAGACTTAATTAAACATACCTAGCCAGCCAGCTAGCTAGCTAGCCAGTTATGTTTAGTCCCATGCAATCGGGGGCGAGCCCGAGGAGTAAAATTCCTAATAATTATTTTATTCCTAAGGCCTGACTATTCAATAGCCAGATATTTTTTATCAGTGGAATAAATCTTGTGGTTTGACAGTTTTTGTATCGAAAATATGTCAAATTGTCATATTTATTCTTCAGATGTAAGTTATCTGACTATTAAATAAAGTCCTTAAGTCTAGTCAATTTTATGAAAAATCATATTTACGCTTGGCAATTTTCCTTAAGTCCTCCTTTTAGAGATTATTTACGAGTAGCAAAGAGAACAATTATATACGATAAGGATGTATGGAAGAAGAACACAATATTGCGCCGACCCCAAATAACTTGAGCTACAGGCAAAAGGATAATGATGAGGGGTATATCAATACTATTATTTTTATTACAGACTTCAAAAAGGGAGGTTATTCGGCAAAAAAATAAAACTAAAATACAGATCTCAAAACACCAACTTCCGAAATTAAAGTTATTTCATAATTTTGTGTTAATTTCTTTTTGAAGTCGATTTAATTTTTTTAACCGGTCAAGGACCGCGGTCCGCCCATTGGCGACGAAACAATAGAAAATCAATTGTGTCTCATTAGCGCAGCTTGACAGATTAAATTACTTTTTTTTTTTAATCCATGTAGATATTTTAAGAATGATACAATACCTCCCTAGTAAACCGTCAATGTTTTTATTATAATTAAATTTTATATCGATTCTGTTCTAGGAGCCAGTCGAATCTCTCGGCTACGTATTACTGCATTTGCTACAAATAAGCTTACTATTATTTTCTCCGTTCGTCGCTGTGGAGTTCTATTCGGTGGAAGTGGACAAGATAAGGCTGTTTCTGACGCACAGGCTAATCGATGGTAATGGTATGTGTACAAGTAGCCGTGACAGACCGCTATTTATTTTTATATTTAATACTTCAAGCACATAAATGTACATAGGCGGACTTAATGCCAGAGTCATTTTCTACCAGTCAATCTTTAGGTGGTGCAGAGACAAACTGTGGTAGGTGCAATAATGAAAATTGAGGAATAAATATTTTAAATATGAATATAAGCATAAACCTACTAAAACTATGAATATATGTATATATAATAATGTAGAATATAATATTACTAGCTGCGCCCCGCGGTTTCACCCGTGTAAATGTCGATCCCGTGGGAATATCGGGATAAAAAGTAGCCTATGTCCTTTCCCAGGACTCAAACTATCTCTATACCAAATTTCATCTAAATCGGTTCAGCGGTTTGAGTGTGAAGAAGTAACAAACATATAAACACACACACACACTCACAAACTTTCGCCTTTATAATATTAGTGTGATGTTTCAGACCCAACAATTAAAGAAGACATAAAAATGTTTCTCTGCTACACTGAAATAAGAACGTTCAAGTACAGAATATGGCGGATAATACCCATCAACATATCCTTACCTTTGGAACTTGTCAACGTGTGTATTTCTTATGTTATTGTCATGATTAATTATACACATCTGTATGGTTAAGAAATGTTTATGCTTAAATGTTTTCTTGTTATTGGTTATTTGTCAGTTTTTTTTTTTTTTGTTAGCCTGTACTGTCCCACTGCTGGGCAAAGGCCTCCCCCAAATCCTTCCAGAAGCTCTTTTCCCGCGCCACCTCGAACCAGTCCTCGTGGTACGCGTCCAGGTCATCTTGCCATCTCTTTCTGGACCGGCCTCGGCGGCGCCGTCCATCTTCAGGCACCCATTGTGGGGAGATTTTTGCCCAGCGGTCATCGTGCATACGACTGATGTGACCTGTCCAATCCCATTTGAGCCTGGCAGTAGTAGTATTGAAATGAACAACTTTCACTATGGGGCCAACTCCGAAATCACGAAAAAAAGAATCAGCTGTTTAATACAAAATTTCAATACCTACTCTACCAAAATGTATGAAACAGCTCATTTTTTTTTTCGTGATTTCAGAGTTGGTCCCTTAGTGAAAGCTGTTCAGTTCGATGGTCTAAAGCACCTCTTAAAGTTTTAAAGGTTAATTTTTAACACTTTATATTATCATGTTTCAATTGTTTTTCCCATTTATTGGAACCTGCTTAGAGTATAACCCAGATACTATTAAAAATACGGACAAAAAAAATTAAAAAAAACTCCCATATTACACTACAAGCTTCTGCCCGCGTGAAACACCCTCCCCCCATTCACCCTCTTAGGGGTGAAAATTAAAAATTCTTTCTTAGTGGATACCTACTCTTCACAAAGAACACGCCCTCCAAATTTCATGTCTCTAGGACCAGCGGTTTAGGCTGTGCGTTGATATAGCAGTCAGTCAGGACTTTGAATTTTATGTACAGGGTGTTACAGAAAGGGTATATCAATACAAACGGGTTGAAGAGTGTATCTGGTCTAGAATCTCTGTACAAAATTTCAGCTCAAAAGCATTAACTTTGAAAATGCTTAATATTTTTTTTATTTCGCAATCACGGCGCTGCGCTGGCGCGCGGCGGCGTGATGTGCGTATACTAGGCGCACAGACACACTACAGCTAGATAATGGATAATGACCCTCGTAGCGCGGTGACACGTTTGTTATGATTTCAATTTAATAAAATATCGAAATAAAAAAATATTAAGCATTTTCAAAGTTACTGCTTTTGAGCTGAAATTTTGTACAGAGATTCTAGATCAGATACACTCTTCAACCCGTTTGTATTTATATACCCTTTCTGTAACATCCTGTATATAGATTACGGGTCTGTCTGGGACATAGTCTTTGAGCTGAATATCTCTAATCTTAGACAGGCCAGCTCTCAAAACTCAAACTTAGGGATTTTTTAATACCCGTCTATTTAAAACCACTTTTCTACAGAATAACCGTAACATGCTCTCCTTAACTTTGCAGTCCAACTGATCCACATAGTTGTAATTTATCTACGGACCCTTCTCAACATCAAACAAAGCCTAGATATTGTTTATTAAAAGTATTACAAAACTTTATAAGAACGTTTCCTTTGAGGTCAGAGTTTGACGGAACGAATGCACATTGGTTTAACGATTTGAAACCTTCGAAGATTTCTACCTCATTTGATTCGAGCAATTGTTTTGAACAATTTATTTGATAGTATGGAATTATATAATTTTAAAACAATACCAATTGAACAGAACCATATTGTTTTTATTTATAAACTAGCTGCGCCCCGCGGTTTCACCCGCGTAAATGTCGGTCCCGTGGGAATATCGGGATAAAAATTAGCATATGTATATATTAATCCAGGGTGTCAGCTACCTCCATGCAAAATTTTATTAATATTGATCCAACCGTTTGAGCGTGAAGAAGTAACAAACATATAAACACACACTCTCAAACTTTCGCCTTTATAATATTAGTGTGATAGTGTGATATGCTTTTTAATTCAGCATGCCTAGTGATAACTTTACTGCTGCCTTGTGTTTGAATGGGGAAGTTTATTTTTTAACCAACTTCGTTCAAAAATAATTGATGAGTAAGTCCATACGAGTGATCCAGTTTTTTTCACATGTTTGGTTGGCGAACAAAACAGGTGACTCATCTGCTTGTAAGCGGTCACTTATTGTCAGCTAATATATAAGAGGCAGAGTTTGAGAGCAGTGGTGGCCAAGTGGTAACAGCCGCGACTTACGAGTTGTAGATCATAGGTTCGAACCCAGACAGGCGCTTTACTTTGTGTAAATTATTTCATCACCACTGCTCTCAAAACAGTGAAGGGAAACATCGTGGGGAGTCCTAGAACCAAAAATTCGAAGACATGTGACATCTACCAACCCGCACTGGGCCCGCGTGGTGGATTACGGCCCACTCCCTCTCACCGAGAGGAGGCCTGTGTCCCAGCAGTGGGAACATTGTAGGCTGATTATGATATAAGAGGCATCACAGGTGCATTGGCATCTTAGAGACTAAAGAGAGTTATGTAAGTAGCTAGCAGCGCACCGCGGTTTCACCCGCATAAGTGTCGATCCCGTAGGAATATCGGGACAAAATGTATCCCATGTGTTATTCTAATGTATAAGCTATATTACTGTAAATTTTCGTCAAAATCCGTTCAGTAGTTTTTGCGTGAAGAAGCAACAAACACAAACACACTCACAATATACTTTCGCCTTTATAATATTAGTGTGATTAACCCATCGCCCGTCAAAGTTCAAATACTAAACGGAACTCTTTGATGACTTTAAACTTTTCTAGATGCCTCATTGGTATAGTCGCTATAAGCGCTACAGCTGAACATGAGGTCCTGGGTTCGATTCTCGGGTCGAGTAAAGTGTTATTGGGCATTTTCCGTGAGTAATTTCTCAGTATCAGTCCGGTGCCTGCATTTCTTCCCGGTTGATGGTAATAGGCTTGCCCTCTATTATATGGGACTTAAACTTGATAGATAATTAATTAGTAGTGTGTAATGTAATATAACAAGTAATATTGTAATGCCTGTTTTTATATATCTTAAGTCCATGAGCATGCGTGAATATATATTATTACAAAAAAATGTAAGATGGACTCACGTAGATTTAAGCTAGTATTGTAAGTTTAAATAAGAATGAATGTGCCCGATGTGGGAATATCGTAACTGTTTCCTAAAAAAAAAAGGAAAAATAATAAACAAACAATGTAATTAAAAAAGGGCGCGAACCACCAAGTCCGCGGTAATGAAGAAAAAATAAAGAAACTTGACTGTCGAAATGTGGTTGTACAGACGCCAGCACATCAAGTTATCCCAATCTGTCAAATTTCTTTGATAGAATTTCAACTTTACTATAAGGTAATAAGGTTCATATTCAATTGGGAAAATTTGACAGATTGGGGTAGCTTGATGTGCTGGCCTCTGTACTATAATAACCCCCTTACTAATAAACGTTGTAAGCGTCTGTATAGTTAGACAACGTTTTGTCTTCTTCTTTCGAATGTCAAATTACTGACGACTGAAAGAGAGAAATCGGTGTGTTCAAAAAATTCATGTGATATAATACGTTTATTAGTAAGGGAGTAAAGGTATATCTCTGGCTTACACATCAGGGATTATGGTACGTTTAAATGTTACAAATATCCGAACACCTTCAAACAAAACAACATCACCACTCAATTCTAAACAGATCCATTAACAAACAGTTCAATCTAAAATCACGCTGAATCACTTCAGAACATTACACCTAGTGCTTGGGCAGACTGCAAACGCGGGAGCGGGCGGGGCGGGCTCGGCGTGGCGTACTCAAACATAAGAACTTCATTTGAGCGTCTATAATGGGCGCGGTGACTGGCGCGGGCTGCTTGGCGCGGAGAGCGTGCGGGCAACTCACGCCATAGCTCGTCTGAGCTTTTTTTTTTCTAGTAAAAATAAGTCTTCTTCATCCATATTCATCATCATCATCATTTCAGCCGAAAGACGTCCACTGCTGGACATAGGCCTCCCCCAACCACTTCCACTTCGACCAGTTCTGTGCTTCTCGCATCCAACGAGTTCCTGCGGCCTTCACAAGGCGGTCTTCATCCATATTATATTTTGACAAACACTGGACAAGACAATACTCAGACCGCAGCCGCGCTCGACTGCGGACAGGCAGATCGCGCGCGTTCCCACACCCGCGCCGCTCCCCGCCACCCGCTACCAGTCTGGCTAAGCACTTAGTATACACAACACATTATTATCCGTCTAGACTGATAGTTCCTGATGCTATTAATCACAGCTTTTTGTTACCATCCTGTACTGCACTTAGCATAATTACTGCAGAATTTCCTTGCAAATTACCCGTAGATACAGCGTGGTTTAATTTAGATTATTATCTTTAGTTCGAAGATGGGTTCTTGTTAGATGGGGAAATAGACGATGTTGTTTATTTTTTCTGATACTTATTGTAACTTACGTTTCGTTAATTCGGTACTTAAAAAAGATGTATGTACAGTCACCAAAAGAGTTAACCTTTTAACCGCTTGTGTCGCATTTATTCGACACATGTTTCCGTGCCCCTACCGCCCGTGTCGTATTTCTGCGACAGAGAACATGCATGATTTTTTCGTTCTATTTTGACGAAAGTAGAACGAAAAAATCATGCATGTTCTAATTGTACCATGCAGTTAATAGGACGCTATGCACTGCGTGGTACTATTAAAACCATTATTAAACAGAAATAAAAACTTTTTGACTATTTTTTAATCGATACAACGATTTCTCCTCCTTATTTATTGCAGGTATTATTTTATCTTGATTTTATCGATTTGTAGCCGCGCGCTAGGGGCACGGCAACTGATATTTAGCCAAGCGCTTAAAAGGTTAAGTAACCAGGGTCGTCGGATACAGTTAAAATTTAGTAAGAAAGCGATGGATGTTTTCGAATGGAATTTAATTGCATAAATGAACTGTTTATTTTCTATGAATTAAATTAATTTTATTCAAAAACATCCTTCGGTTTCTTACTAAACTTCAACTATATCCGACTACCCTGGTAACTTATCGCTTTTGGTGACCGTACCTAAAATGGAGCAGTGGTTGCCCAGTGGTAACGGCCGCAACTAACGAGTTGTAGATCGCTGGTTCGAACTTCGAACCCAGTCAAGCGCTTTACTTTGTGTAAATTATATCATCACCACTGCTCTCAAAACGGTGAAGGAAAACATCGTGAGGAAACCGGCAGTCCTAGAACCAAAAATTCGAAGACAGGTGACATCTACCAACCCTCACTGGGCCCGCGTGGTGGAGTACGGCCCACTCCCTCTCGCAGAAAGCGAATGTATGCTTTGGTAAGCTAATGTATGATTATGTAAATTAAATTCAGTTCTTTGTAATAGTTTTAATGTAACTTTCCAAATACCTACTACTTTCTTTTGTTATTCTGTTTTTTAGCTAACTAACTGAATATATGTGACGAAAAAATAATTTTTTCAATACAAAAACAATAGTGTTTTAATCTTAAGCTCCGTAGCAGTAGCTACGCGAACAGCTACGCCGTAGCTCCCCGTAGTACCCTGCGTAGCAAATATTAATATTATGAATAAAAGAAAAACAAAGATGTCAATTTTCTTCTGTTTGTCTTTAATTTAAATCTTAACGTGTGAGGAGACGATGTTATTATACGCTGCCTGCGAAATAACGAGGAAAATTGAACAAAATCAACACTTATTATCTAAGTGTTTAATGTAGTAAGAATAAATGGTGGACGTCCGAAGTGGTGGAGGAGGCATTTATATTGTTATGGGAGTAAAAATGTATGATGAACTCAGATTTGAAAACCAACTGTAATAATACACAAATTATAAAAATTCACAAACGATGGGACACTTGATATCATGTCCAACGTGTCCTGTCAGCTGCACGTTACAGGAACTGATGGACGCTGATGATGGCCCCAAACAAGTAGCCAAATTCTGGGCCGAGTCCATTTAGATTGCCATCGACACGCTAAGAAGATAATAATTATTCAGAATGGCTTTACATGAGATTTATAGATAAGATTTGTACAGACGCCAGCACATCAAACTACCCGAAACTGTCAAATTTTCCCAATCAACTTTGAACCTTATGTTTTAGTGATAAGGTTGAAAGTCTATTATAGAAATTTGACAGATAGTAGTAGCTTGATGTGCTTGCGTCTGTACATTTGTATCATTCACATTCATAGTTGAACTTAAATCTGCAAGCTTAAAGTACAATGGTGTTGTGCAAATAAGTCCATATTAAGTTTTGTAAAAAAAAAAGGTATTGTCATGCTCAGACCCATCATCATCACCATCAGCCTACAGCAGTCTACTGCTGGACATAGGCCTCTCCTATTGCACGCCATTCAACTCGATTTTCGGCAACTCTCATCCAGCTGCTTCCAGCCATCCTGCGAAGATCGTCGCTTCACCTAACCTGAAGGCGTCCCACCTTACGTTTGCCGATTCGCGGCCTTCACTGAAGAATACGTCTACCCCAACGGTCATCGGTTCTACGGCTAATATGGCCGGCCCATTGCCACTTCAGCTTGCTTATTCTGTGAGCTATGTCAACAACTTTGGTTCTCTGCCGGATCACCTCGTTGCGGATTCGATCCCTCAGAGAGACTCCAAGCATAGCCTGTTCCATAGCTCGCTGAGCGATTTTGAATTTATGGACCAGCCGTACCGTGAGTGTCCACGTTTCGGCTCCGTAAGTCATAACTGGCTGGAGGCACTGATTGAAGACCTTAGTCTTTAGGCTCTGTGGAATACGCGACGAGAAGACTTGACGAAGCATCCCAAACGCTGCCCAGCCCAGCTGAAGTCCTCTGTTAGCCTTCAACAAAATCTCCAAAATAATTCTTACATTCACTATGCCGCATCCAAATCCCAAGAACAAACCTAACATCAATGTCTTTCTCGCTCTCCCGAAGAGACAATAGTACTTCCTTCTTTTATCTCCTTTATTAAGTACTGTAGTGACGCAATATCCGGCTCCGGAGCGCCATAGTTCCATTACATATAAGTTGCTTATCGCTTTACTTCTTTCAATGGTCGCTGCATTGTTTTTGTTGGGAAAATTTAAGTTTTTTTTTCATGAGTCTTTTGTTTTTACAAGAATGCTGAATTTTCTGGTGAGTAGAAAGGTGTGGCTAAATAATAAAAGGCGCACAGGTCAATCGATCAGGTTAAGCTACGCTTGCCGCGGTTGGTCTGTGGATGGGTGACCATCTTTACGTGCCGAGACACCTCCGTGCCTCGGAAAGCATGTTAAGCCATTAGTCCCGGCTGTCATTCGTGAATCTTTAAAAGTCGTTACAGGTAGTCTGAAGCCCAAAAGTCTGACAAACAGTCTTACCAAGGGGTTACCAAATAACTGGGTTATGGAGATAAGTAGTCGCTCCATGTAAAATACTGGTATTCAGCTGCATGCGGTTCGACGGGAAGCCGACCCCAACATAGTTGGGAAAAGAAATTCTAAGCAGATGAGAAAGGTATGTTTTTGTGTCTCATAATTTTCGTACTCGAATTTTCTTTTCTTACGTTAAAGAATATTTGTATCAGAACTATTGTAACTTCAGATTTTGGTCTGCTACTTAAAACTTCATATCGGAAAAACTGATTCACACTGTCCTATCTGAGTATTAAAACTTAAAACAGGGTTTCACCAGCTCAGCAGTGTTTTTTTTTCTTTTTATTGCTGAATGGGCACGCTCTTGACCTCGATCGCGCCTGATGGAAAGCGATGGATGAGGTCTATGATGGAACGAATGTGCCCAGAAGATGCCTAAGGCACTGGAACTCCCACACATCGACGAAATACAGCAGGCTGCTTGACGCCGGACTCCGGTGGGAGGATGTGATATAAATTTTTGATAATAATGATTTTATGCAAGTGTTTTAAATTTTTTCCATAATTATCAATTAATTCATTATTAATTATTATTATATTTTATTAATTATTATTTATTATCGTAATAACTCAGGAGTTATTACGTTACTCCCGTGACACCGCACTCCTCACAAATGCAAATATAGATTAATCTTGTTTATGATTAAGACAACTCTTTGAACTCAAATCAAAGCCGCGCAGAAACAGTGTCTCCATCTATTGTCAAATGACTGTAAACATTTACAATCAGACGCGCAGGAACAATTGCCATCCATTCCGCTTCAAGGCAATCCAATCCATTTGCAAATAGAAGTAGAATTCGAGTTAATTGTCGTTTTACCAATTTACACCTCCCCGTTCGAAACCCAAAACCATTCAAATGACCACCCTATTCTCTTCCGCGTAAGAGTGGTCAAAGTAGAGATGGGTGTTAAAGTTACCGTGGTGATGAAAGGTAGTGTTGGGCCACGAAATACGAGTATTGTTCATTTGTATGCGCGTGAGTGAATTGGTTTGAAATGTGAAGGGCTTTAGACGGTATTGCCTCTCTAACTTTTGTTTAGAGCTGATGGAGATGTTGTTTTAGGATGTGGCGTTATTTAGATGTGTCTGAGGGCCGTTTTAATGGTAATGTGATTTGTAATTGGTTTTAAGATGGTGTGTGTTTGGGATAGGTTTTGACATCTTAAAGTGATGTCAGTTGTTGTAAGAGGTATTGTTAAAGAAAACGCACTGAATAGGTTAAGCTTGACCTACGTATCGCTCATTTGGAGAAACATCGACGTAACTGTTACTTTTTTTTACGTCTATGCTTTTCAAACGTAAATATGCTTTTTTTATTGGAAATGGGCTTGCTCTTGACTCTAGCCTTGGTCAAAGGTGACAGAGACAAAGTCGACGATGGAGCGAGCATACCCAGAAGAAGCCTGTTCACTCATACTTAAAAGAGATTCGGGTTCTAAGTGCTTTGGCATATTTAACTCATTTTTGGGAAAAAATACATTTATGTCGATGTTTCTCCAGACGAGCGATATGTCAATTGCCGTTTTTTTCTTTTTGTTAGCTTGTTTTGTAAAGGGGCCAGTTTGTCCATTGCTGGGCAAACTGGCCTGGCCTTTTTCCTTCCATACATCACTATTTTTTGCGATATCAGGCCATGTTGGTCTCGCGTCGTCAGATCACTGGTCACATCGTCACGGGCTATACAGTTTATGAGACATTATTACAAAATACATATCGCACACCTCGATCTAAAGAGAGCTAACTCTAAAATCTAAAATTTTGAGGTATGCATACCATCGAATTCCTTAACTCACTACTTAGCGACCAACGATTAAACCACAAGACTCTTATACCTAACATCATTGTTCTATCTGCATTTGTATTCATTAAAAAGTAAAAAAGATATTAAAAAGTATACAGCAAACTCCTGTAGTGCACAGGGAGATTGTAATCAGTTTTTCAACTTTTTTGAAAAAAGTGTTTTTTGAGTTAATCGCTGTTTAGATCTAGGTATGCGATATATAATTTAGATTTGATACAGCGCTAAATGTTCGCAAGATTCCGTACCTTTCAAAGTTGGAGCACGGGACCCGAGCACGGGACCCTAATCCCCGTGCTTCATCCAGGTGGAGAAACTAGGTGAAGCACGGGTCCGAACCCTTCAAATGCTAACCTACTAAACAATCTTATTTAATATAATATGTATTACTTGTGAGATACATTGTGTATTCATGCGATGGCCAAGTCAATCTATTTATTTAAAACATAAAAGATTTTTAATATTGATATGGTCACTATAAGATATATGTTGTTAGGTTAGCTGATTACGTAATAACTTAAGACAGAAGGTCCCTTAAGTAGGGACTGCATAAATTAACCGACTTGGTATTACATGGATCTCACAACTTTTTACGGTAGAAGAACTGAGTTGCGAGACTTGGCTTTTTTTACAAGTTATGTGTTGATGGCTAGTATTTTCAGATCATTTCTCGACCGCTTTTTATTAAAGATCACTTTTAGCGATAAGACCGCCCATTGTGTTACCCTATGTAAACTTTCAACATTTTTATCTGTAATTCGCGTAGTGTGGGACGCCCTAAGCTAGATGGACGGACGACCTAAAGAAGGTGGCTGGGGTAGACTGGATGCGGAAGGCGGAGGACAGGGTGCTGTGACGCAACCTGGGAGAGACCTATGTCCAGCAGTGGACTGCGATAGGCTGAGTTGATTGAGTGATTGAGCTGTAGTTCTTATGGCGTGTATAACATGTGTGTAACTTTAACGGTGTGAAATTCTGGTTGTTGTTACACTTAGTCCCATATAATTTACTTGTATAATGATCTGTGGAAACTGTTTCTGGATTGTGTTGAACTAATTGTATATTTATTTATGTTTGTTATTGCATCTGTTTGTTTCCCAAATAAAATAAAATACAGGGTGAAATTGAAAACATGCGACAAATCGAAATGGCAGATTGTACTCATCATTATGAACAACTTTTACTATGAGCCCAAATCTGAAATCGCGAAAAAAAATCAGCTGTTCCCTACATTTTATGTTCGCATAACTCGTCAAAATGAAGGGAACAGCTGATTTTTTTTTCGTGATTTCAGGTTTGGTCCCATAGTAAAAGATGTTCATAATGATGAGTACAATCTCCCATTTCGATTTGTCGCATGTGTTCAATTTCACCCTGTATAATAAAAAGTTCAGTTTGCATTAACAGTGTCCACAACAAAACAAACCCCATGGTTTTTAAATCCAATACTAACAAGCACTGACATGACATTTCAAACAACCTATCATGATCCCTCGAATCTAAACATTTTTGGAAATCGAGCCTCCCTTTAAAATCTAAGGTTTCCCTTATTACGACAAATAAAACGCAATAAAAAAAATAACAAGACAAATATAAAACCTCGTACACACGTAACGTGATATTTTAAAAGAAAGAAAGAAAAAAATATGACATGTGAAGACCTTTAAAATGGACGAAGGGGAGGCAATTTAATTTTCTTTTGGACTCTATTGAGTGAAATCCAAAGCATATTGGACAAATATAAAATGCTTTGATGTAATGTTATCCCTCTATTATTATTTTTTTCCTTTTTCGTTCTTGTATTAGCTTCGTTTTTGGACATACACGGTTTCAATTTGTGTAATCAAATGTGGAGTTCCGAAATTGCATAATATTTTTTTAAGAAAAAAGTGGTTTTGAATGCTTGTCTGCATTGTCACAAGTAAAGGAAAATGTATGCCAAGTAATAATCTCAAGTTCAATTAATATTTTTGCCTCGGTATTATGATAAAATAATTTTTTGAGGTCAAGTACAAACAGCTCTGTCATTAAATTACAAACGAAATTTCAACAAAATTATATAACACTACTTTCCCTATATTACAAATTAATCTAATACATCAAAGTCCAACAAAAACCTACAAATCGCACTCATTTGACAAAGAGAATAGGCAAAATTATTAAATTTTAATAGACGCAATATCAAAGTACGTTCGTCGAAGCGACAACGCGTGATATCGTCAAAGAGAAAATTCCTTTGTGATCATATCGTGTCATTTTATTTTTCATTTCAACCGGTGTGTCCTGAGCTTTACGATGCGTTAATTGCTTTCATTATGAGGAATGTTAAATGGCGGATTATTTTAAAAATAGAATTGTGTTTTTTATTGTTTTGTTTTTTATTTGTTCTGGGATATTGCAGTGACACGCAATTCATGGCTTTACGGCCGAACACAATTACCTACATATCACCAGTTTTGGCATACTGGAGGAAGGAAACCCTATCTATCTCTGGTTTTAATCAATAATCTATATCAGTAGCGATATGTATGATTATAATATACTGTCAGTTATGATTATACTGGCTACCATCAGTAGCGATCTATCTTTAACTAAAAATAGGTTATAGGGTTCGGCCGTTAGTGGATATAATCTTCTATACATAGAAAGATACTCTCCCGTGTTCAGTGCATGTACTGTCCTGCGGGCAATTGCCTAACTCATTATCAATCGGAATCGATTTCATTTTGACATTTCAACAACATTCATTGCGTTATTTACGTGTTGAGCAGACAAATTTTTCGAACTTATAAAGCAATGGATTAGCAATTTGCTTCAAAATGATTTAGATTCCGACTAACGTGGTACGCAATTAGGGTGCAGACGTACGACACCATCCGGTCAGCGCAGCATCTAGGTAGCATGTAGGTAGGTCAAATATGGGCCGAATAATCTGGGCCTATAGCGCAGCCGTAAGGCACATCTTCCTTTAAATTTCTTACAACGCACTTTGCACTTTTTATTTATTTTGCAGAATTTTGTGTATTTATCTGGTATTTATTTTGAGAATAAGAATATACCTATTTAAAATAATCTATAACAACAGTACTGTCAAATTATTGATTAATTAAAGAATAAAGCAAGTTTATTTATTTATTGTAATTGAAGTCTTCTCAGTTCGTTGGCCGCATCCACATCAGTGTTGTCTAGGTAGGGCTGCTCCATCATCGAAGCCAAATAACTTGGCTATTGGTTTATGTCTTGTGCCACGAATGCACATGCTAATATAAAGTATTTTCTTTCTTAATTGATCTTAGACAAAGTTTAATTTAGTGTCTCTTTTAACTTTTATGATTAAGTGTTATAAAAGAAAAACTGAGAAAACTGAGTCCGTCCCTATTTTGTTAATTCCTATAGCAGACTCAGTTTTCATATTATGAGTAACTAGCTTTATGACCGGTACCCTAATTGCGTAACACACTATGAATCACAATCTGGATAGTTTGAAGGATATTGCTAATACATTGCTGCATTAATCCGGAAAATATGTCTGCTCAACAAAATAAATAACGCAATGAATGTTGTTGAAATGCCAAAATGAAAGCCTTTGCTTGTGGTTTTTATTAATTCTTCTGTAGGCTTTCAAAGAACAGAGGTTCCGCAAATTTCTATAATTATTCAGTGATTTAGGTTAGTACAGACGCCAAGCACATCAAGCTACTACAATCTGTCAAATTTCTTTAATAGATTTTCAACTTTATCTCTAATGCATAAGGTTCAAAGTTGATTGGGAAAATTTGACAGTTTCGGGTAGCTTGATGTGCTGTCATCAGTCTAATAATTGTTTGTGTTCCTTGGGAATTAATTTTAAGCTGTCTTCACGTTTCTTCACAATAATAATAGACCTATATCCTTACATAGGTAATGAAACATGAAACTCATTAGCACTTACAAGTCACGAGCTGCTGTTAAGTTAACGCGCGCGTAAACGTTCCCCGCTAATCCGCGGCGCGAATAAAATGCGCTGCAAACGAACGTTTATTATCGCGTTAACGTTATCAGTGCGCGCGTTGGTCGTAATAGTAGGTATAAATGGGGTGTTGTGTTTGATAAGCCGAATGTCGGTAGTTTATTGACATGTATGTTGTAACTTTGATGTTTCTTGTATAAGTTGGAAATATATTATAACACTATCCATACTTAATATTATAAATTCGAAAGTAACTCTGCCTGTCTGTCTGTCTGTCTGTGTGTACACTAGGAAGTGGTGAAGGGCGGGCGTTTTGGGGGACTGATCTTTTGTAATTTTGACGTTCGAAAAGTGCTGATTCTCAGCCTAGTTTGAATAAATGACTTTTGATTTTTGTATTACCTTTTCACGCCTAAACCGCTGAACCGATTTAGGTGAAATTTGGTATAGAGATAGCTTGAGTCTCGGGATAGGACATAGGATACTTTTTATCCCGATATTCCCACGGGATCGAGACTTATGCGGGTGAAACCGCGGGGCGCAGCAAGTCACATCACATCACACTTCACACTAATATTATAAAGGCGAAAGTTTGTGAGTGTGTTTGTATGTTTGTTATTTTCACGCACAAACGGCTGAACACCTTTTGATAAATTTTAGTATGGAGGTAGCTGACACCCTGGATTAACACATAGGATACTTTTTATCCCGATATTCCCGCGTAATCGCGACTTATGCGAGAGAAACCGCGGGGCACTGCTAGTACATACTCGTCATAAATGAACTCACGCCATCTTTCCATGGGGTAGGCAGTAACTACAGAACGCCTCCTGGTACGATCCTTACATACTCCTTTTACCTCGTTTACGTCCATAAATCTGAGGGGCAATTCTCGTAATTTAAAACGTTCAAAATCTAGTCGCACTCTCACCTCGTCGACAAACAAATCGTCGTTGTCAAACCAATATCTGCTATGTGCCGTTTTTTGAGATTTCAAGGTTTTGACGAAAATTGAACATCAATCAATCAATCAATCAATTTTTGTCAATATCTTGAAATCTCAAAAAACGGCACATAGCAGATTTTAGTTTGACAACGACGAAATGTCAAAAGCTTGTCAAAATGTAGGGAAATTAAAGGTATTTTTGACAGATTGAGACTGAGATCAGACTGTGAACGTTTTTAAAATTACGAAAATTGCCCCTCTGGTCATACACTTACGTCTGTTAAAAGTTGGTTCCATCGTAATTTTCCTTAAGATCCAATTTAGTAAATTTTTTGTAGTTTTAAGAAAATTTGGTGATTTTTTGTCGCCTTAGCCTAACCCTGATCAGCCTATAATAATAGCCTGTGTCCCCACTGCTGGGACAAAAGCCAAAGGCAGTGGGCCGTAATCCACCACGTGAACCCAGTTCGGGTTGGCGGATGCCACATGTCTTCGAATTTTCGGTTCTTGAACATGCCGGTTTCCTCACGATGTTTTTTTCCTTTACAGTTTTGAGAGCAGTGGTGATGAAATAATTTACACAAAGTAAAGTGCCTGGTTGGGTTCGAATTCACGATCGTAAGTCGCGTCAGTTACCGCTGGGCCACCTCTCATTATTTGACAATTCAACTCTCTCAATTTTTGTCAATTTAGTATACATACTATCCATACTAATATTATAAATTCGAAAGTAACTCTGTCGGTCTGTCTGTCGTTCTGTATGTTACCTTTTCACGCCTAAACCACTGAACGGATTTCGATAAAATTTGGCAGAGAGATAGATTGCATCCCGGGAAAGGACATATGATAGTTTTTATTCCGATATTCCCACGGGATCGACACTTCTGCAGGTGAAACCGCGGGGCGCAGCTAGTTATTTTATAAAACTCGATCTTACTACTCGGTCAAGCCGTTTCGGAGGAGTTCGATAACAAACACTGTACACGAGATTTTTATATATTAGATAAGACATTGAAAACTTTTCAGTACCAAATACCAGAATATATAAACAACCTCACTCTTGATGGCACCCATTACTTCTCAGCCTTAATCTCGTAATTACAGTCAAAACGTAAAGTTGGGATGAAATTTTAATCGCCTCCTCCCCCTCCCACCTCCCCCTCTGCTGTCCTCATTAACACAACATTTGAAGATTTAAACAGTCATCGCTCTCTGATGAGTTGTAAACTTGTAAGTTAATGTTGAAACATCTTGAGGTTATGTCACGTAAGATTTTAGATCTTGCTCTACAGTGAAGTTCTGACCAAAACATTGTTCAGAAATCTGGATTTATTGTGTGATATCATCATAATTGAGAAAGTGAGAAGAAGTGATATGAAGATGAGAAAGTGTGATGGTCAAGTTTTCGCTGTCGAGAAATACAAATTAAATTCATCAAAAGACTTATATTTTTATAAACAAAGACTTTGTGAACAAAAAAGACAGCTAAATGATAGCAACAAGAAAGATAAATTAAAAAATACAAAAGCAAAATAAAAATACTTTTTACAAAACGGAAACAGCATCGTTTGCCAAAAAAAGTCAACAACTCCTTCCCGATACCTGAATTACTGCAAAAACATGGTAGGTATTTAATTTAAAAAAGAAACATAAAGTCATTTCACAGATTAACCCAGTGAACTGTCATGAACTGGCGACGAAACAATAGAAAATCAATTGTGTCTCATTAGCGGAGCTTGACAGATTAAAAGCTACCAACTTCCTTTTTGCTTGCTTTACCGCGCGTGGCGTCACGTAACCTAAATCTAATCCCTTTGCATTATAGACATAGGCGTTTTATCTTGTCATGAAAACAGGCAAGTTTTAACGTTTATTAAGAGTAGTATTCTGTAATTAGTCAACGAGTGTTGTTTACAGGAAATATTAGTGTTGAGGAACTTTATGCGATCATATTTTGCGAGGTATAATAATCTGGTTTATTTCGTACTATTTTTGTTAATGGTAGGACATCATTAGTAATGGTTTCTCATTACTCAGTTGTATTCTATGTCGTAAGTATACATAACAGGAGTTTGATAATAATTTATTTGCTGAATATGTTAAAGATTTATTTGACGTCGAGTCCCGCCACGTCGAGTCGCCGCCACGGCTACTAGGATTAAAAATGTAGGTATAAGAAATCATTAAGATGCCTGAAGCATCTTCTAGGCACGCTCGAGGCATGATCGAGATGAAAAGCAGACTCATTAAGCAATTAAAAAAAAAAAAAAAGAAACTATGGCTCAACGTAGCTCGCCTTGGCATGCCTTAGACGAATTTAAATCTATTTTTATGCTAAGCTGTTGAATGAGTCGAAATAAGCTGAATATGCTGCCATTGCCATTCAACGTGGCAATGCTGCCAGTTTTCTGGGTACGTTTCCGGATGACAGCGATGTAGAGGAGTACTTCGACGCCTAAGTGACCAAAAAAAAATATTTTTTGCATTTATTTGTATATTTATTTATTTATTTATTCATAGGAGAACCAACAGCTATAACAGAAGCATAACAATATAATATGAGACATAAAGCCAATTACAGGTTCTCACGCGTTAGTTAGTTAGTCATTTGATTTAGTACCTAGTGTAAATAGTTGCGTTATATATTGTATATAATCATTTTAATGTTTATGAAATAAGTATAATTTATTAAGCACACAAGTAAAGCAAAGCATAAAACACTTCATACCCAACAAAAATCACTCATAATAATATTAAAAATGATAAATCACAGTTCCCATTCTCGGGGCGGGTTGCACCGATGCAATATTCCTGACACGCTATTTGTCATGAACGGCTGACGTGAGCTAGTGTGAACCGTCACTGATCTCGTGTGCTACATGCATCGCGTTTCCTAGGATTTTTCTTAAGAAATGTAACGTGAGTTTTCGTTATAAAGTACCTTGTTTTGCAACGTGGAGCTTGAGATTGCGTACATTTTGTAGCGTGAGATAGTTTGTGTATGGAAGTAAAAGATTGTGTGTGGAAGCTTGTTAAATCTGTGAGGGTTTGGGATTTGTTTAAGTCAGAAACTACCTAAAACTGTGTTTAACAATTAACTATAACTTTATAATCTACGGTCAAGCGCGGCTTTGGTATAACGGATAACTGTGTCTGTTAGAAAATCAATTACATTTAAACAACAGAACTTTTATTTTTATTTATTTGATTTCATACGTGTTCTATTAAGGGTGTTATTTACCTGAAATAAATTAATTAATAAACTTTTTTCAGCACATAATTACTTTGGTATCAGTAGGTAATTGAATTCTGCATCCAAATAATTTTAGCATAACAACCGAAACATAACTCCACACTGCAGCACGTGCAATAAACATCAAGCACACAGCTTTTAAAACAAGCCTTAACAGCCGTTAATAAAACCCTATCACATTATACCCTCAAAACGGAGCACCTCAAGCAATAAACTGTCCGATTCACTACTTAACCGGAGTTTAACGTGCGCGCCGTTAACTCTGTTCAATCTGCTTAATTGAGAATGGTTTCACCGACCTTTAATGGGCAGTATGTTAGTTATGCGTTTTGGGAGATTCAGGCCGTATACTTGAAAGTCATTATTTCGAGTAGGATAATGGTTTATGGTATGAATAAGCCCTTATGATTGGTACTTTACTAAGCCCACAAAGTGGGTTGTGTTCAGGAAGAAACATGCAGGCACATTATACCTAAAACCGTATAGATTTTTTATACAATAACAGCTGCTGTAAGGCTGTGACATGATATACTGCATGAATTAAAATTGATTGTAGTAGAAACTCGAAACTCGGCCCCAAATGAAAGAGTGAGGTGACGAGGTATTTTTTGATAATGGATCAAGATATTAAATTCTGACTCTATCCAATTTCTTTCGACCGACTTCGAAATAGGAGGAAATTCTTCACGTTAAACAAAAAATTTAGCGTTCACTAAAGCAGCATTCTAATAAATCAGAAAATGATAATATCTATACCATTTTCTGATTAATTGTTTCGATTTTTAAAAATCGCACCGTGAAAACTTAGATGAAGTGAGCTATCATTCCTCTTGATGATGCCAGGGCTCGCTAGGGTTAATAGCTCAGTTTACCTAAGTTTTCACGGAGAGATTTTTTTCAGACCGGCTGATAATTACACGATAGATAATTATGCTTGCTTATCCCCCAAAGCCTTCACTCACTATATTTTCCAATTACAAGAACTTCTATTTATTCGTAAAAATCACGCAAAACGTGATAGTATCGCGTGTCGGTCACTCGTATTAGAGATATTTTTTATGATTGCCAGCGGTCGCCACAATTTGCCACCCCTGCTTTATGCTTTGGTGCGTCTTGTAGCGGTAGTTATTTTGCGCGACCCCTGGATAGTGTTCAAATTGCGAGAGAGATATACTTATTAAATTCCGTGAATATTTTTATCAGTTTTTTAATGTTTTCTAACCATTTCAAGCCATATCGAGACACCCTTTATTTTTTATGGATGGGAAATCATCAAATGACCCCTCCTGCTCTGGGTGGAGCGGAAGGGAGTGTCAGACTCTTACTGACTAAAATCCATCCGTGTTCCTTCCTTAGCCCTTTATGTTTCGGGGTAGCGGTAACCCTTTCCGACAATCCCGCACCCCCGGCAGGCTTCGGCCTTGGCAGGCCCCTTTCTTTTTGCTGACATCTCTTTGAGGCGCGCGTGGAACACGTACGCGCCGTCCGGCACGGGCCTGGTCCTGATCGGACGGTGAGCTATCGAGACACCCTGGAGTTACTGTTTCTGAAGCTTTCAGCGTTACCATTCATAAAGTCAAGTCTTTACTTCGATCTTGCCAATAGATGGTGATGGTGAGGTGATGAACATGACAACATAAAATGATGCTAAGAAGCGACTGATGTACTTAGATATCTGAAAATCACATCACACTAATATTATAAAGGCGAAAATTTGTGAGTGGGTGTGTGTGTGTGTATTTATATGTTTGTTACTTCTTCACGCAATTTTGATAAAATTTTGTATGGAAGTAGCTGACACCCTGGATTAACATATAGGCTACTTTTTTTCCGGATATTCCCACGGGATCGACACTTATGCGGGAGAAACCGCGGGGCGCAGCTAGTTTAAAATATATCAGGCTCAAAACTCCTTCTTCGCAGTCGTTACCTCTCATGTTCAAATACTGCTGCACTTCATATCCTTGAATGCTCACGTAAAGCATTTATTTCAAAATCACGATAACGCAGAGAGCATTATCGTGATTTTAAAATAAATGTGCTACACTTCTATTACATGTGGTAGAAACGTGCAAGGTACATGCTATTTCATTGAGACTAAAGACTATGATTTTGAAGTGATATGGCTAGTCATCTCATCTGAAATTATGGCTAATAGATGTAGAAGAAGAAATGCTGCGCCGACGCCAAATAAATTTGAATTAGAGTAGAATAATGATGATGTTAATAGAACACGAAGCTACGACATTGCTAGTAAAGAAATGAGGTATCGTTGGAAGCGTCTTGATCGTGCGCTGGTTATAGGCTATATGACGTCACATTAAATTGAATATGGCGCCCTCTAGCGGAAATAAAGTCATGACTTTAAAAAAAATATTTTTTAATCATGTTGTGTTGGCAATCAAATTAAACACTTAATTAGCACATTTCAAAAATATAAATATTACTGAAATAAGTCCCAAAACAATTAAATAAAAAATAAGTTTAAAAACTGAAACCCGACTACTGAAAAGGATGAAACAAGAAAGTACCTTCCGTGGTCGCATGCCGCTGTTTATAATTACATACAAGCTAAGGTAGCATGCGACCATGGGAAGGTACTTTTTTGTTTCATCCTTTTCAGTAGTCGGGTTTTATTATAAACGGTGTCCCTATTGTGAACATACATCTCGCGTTGCCGCGCGACCATCGGATTTCTTTGTCCATTATACTGTAAGCCGATATTATTGGGGCACAAATTGAATTGTCATACATACTCGGGGGCCTTTATTGTATTTTAATGGTGGACGCTCACGTACGGAATATTGGGTTTGTTTATATGAATAGTGGTTTTAGATTTAGGTACCTATAGCAGTTTTCATAATCTCAGATAATTTACATTCCGTCGCTACTTGATCTGAAGGCCAATAGGTCTCATTCGCTAATCTGTCATTTTGCGTTTCTGACGTTCTTCGCCCAAACCTTTAAAACGTTCAAAATCTATGCTATCTATTCTGCCGTATCTATCTATTCTGCCGTAAGGTAGAATGTAGAGGAAACATTTAGTGATGTACCATCTTATACCTGTACCTACATTGTTGGCAAATAAATAAATCTGAATCTAGTCGCAGTCTCATCTCGGCGACAAAGAAAATGTCAAAAACTTATCAAAATGTAGGGAAATTAGAGGTATTTTTGACAGATTGAGATTGTGATCAAACTGTGAACGTTCTTAAAATTACGAGAATTGCCCCTCAGTTATGTACTTCAGCACAAAGTATTCTAAGTTGGTTTTTGAGTGACCATTTGTAACAAAAAGTTCAAAAATATTACTCCTGAAAATGTCTTAAATATCAGTTTAGTTTCCAGAGTAAAAACACACTCCCTGCAACTGCTGCTAGTGCTGGACTGCTAAATCGAGCCATCGTGCATTTTCATCATTTTGGTGTCAGTATTCCTTTGGGCGCATTATGTCCAATTCGCAAAATGTCCAACTGTCCAATTCTCAATTGGTCCAGTTCGCAATTGGTCCAGTTCGCAATTGGTCCAGTTCGTAATTGGACCAGTTCGCAATTGGTTGTTCCGAATTTGAATACAGGACCATTCAAAATGTACAGAGGGGCAATTCTCTTAATTTTAAGCACGTTCACAGTCTGATCTCAGTGTCAATCTGTCAAAAATACGGTCAGTGAGTCCTCTTTCTAATTTACTGAAATATATTCTAAGTTGATTTTTGAGTGACCATTTGTTACAAAAAGGAATTTGAACTTTATTATGTATGACATTCAGTTTGAGTAAAAGTAAGTAAAATAATCTGACTTAGAGCTTTATAAACAAAAAAAAAACGATTGTGATTTTTCTATACATACACTGTTTTGTATTTCTTACAATGTCACTCCAATCTCTGGTGTTTCTCTAAACAAACGATACCCACTCTCAAATAAGTACGCTTTCTCTAAAAATATAGAAGCTTTCAATAATATTGGCGCTTGCTCAGGTACTTTACATTTCATAGTAGAACTCAAGTCAAACAGTTGCATGTAAGAATATTGAGATTTTATTGAACAAATTCTATATTTTGACGTACTACGGGTCTTCGATTGTATATCACATACAACCTACTTCTCAAAAATACGGTAAAGTTTGTCTTCTCCTATTTTGGTACGAGATAAACGAGAAATATGTTGCTCATGCCTTGGCAAAGATTAAGGGCCAAAACACACACGCTACTTTTAGCATCGGCGATCGGCGATTTAGCTGGTTTTTAGAAGCTAAATGCAGCGACCAAGCATTCCACACCGCACACTTAAAACGCCAAACGCGGCGATTCAGTCGCTTTTTGGAAGCTCGACACAGCGGCTGAACGCTATACTCCGCACACATTTGGATGCCGGTCGCAGCGATTTGGCATCTGCGCCAGCATCGGAGCAGTCGCTAAAACGCGCGATTCCGATACTGCGTCCGAACGCAGGAAGTCGCGAAATCGCGATGCAGCGTCGATTCAGCATTTGAGCAGTCGCTAAAACGCGCGATTCCGATACAGCGTCCGAACGCAGAGAATCGCCAAAACGCGATGCAGCATCGATACAGCTGCAAAATCGCCGATCGCTGATGCTAAAAGTAGCGTGTGTGCTTTGGCCCTTACCCAACGATTACTTTAATACAGTGTGGCGATTAGGTTATCACAATAATTTAAACCACGTATTCTACATCACGTATTTTAAATATACATAATTAAAATTATTCATAACAATTAACATCGTAGCCGTGGCACCTAATATGAAAACCATAAAAATGAATCGCCGAAATGTATGTACGCGCATAACTTCCGAACGACTGCACCAAATTGGATAATTATTTTTTTGTTGTGTTTGGTATTGCTAGGATAAGGTTTTTATGAAAAAAAAATCCGGAAATTCGAAAAAAAAAATGTTTTATTTCTATTTTTTGTAAAATTGATTATTTTACTTTTTTAACAGACTAATAACAACTTTTAATAACCGCTGTAACTGATAACCTCATCGCAACTCTGTATAGATATTTACACATTTATCTAAAACAACGTCGACTTTGTCTCTGTCACCTTTGACCTAGATTAGAGTCAAGAGCAAGCTCATTTCAAATATAAAATAAAATAAAAAAAACTCTTTTCTCTCTCTATTACAACAAGCGTAGGTACTTTTTCCGTTACATTGATATTAGTAATGAGAATGCAAACATAATTATGGTACTATGTTATTAGGATAATTACATCACATTTTGAGGGAGGAGGTGGTCCGAACAAGTCTTATTTTTTCTTACGTGGAAGTGGGACTGGTCTAGATTGTTCTTACGCTAGATCACAAAAGTAACGAAACATTCGAAGTTTTTAATTTTTTTGATACTTTTTCTTTGCAATTTTGGTAGATACCTACTGATCTTACGTAAGATTGAAAGGGGTAGGTAGGAGTAGGGGTAGGTAGGGGGTGGGGTGGTGTGTGGGGGGAGGGGGTTCATCCAAGTCTTATTTTTTCTTACGTAGGGAGAAGGGGGGTCATAAACTAGTCGAAATTGACTTACGTAATAAGTGAACATCACCAAACCTATATCTCAACTTGTTCATAATCGCAACCTTACAAGATAATAGGAACTCGAACAAAACAAATAGTAGTTCCTCTGCAACCTCTTTCAAAACTTCTCAATATTTCACAGACGACTAACAAACTTCGTCCGGATTTACCTGCATTAAGTGATTAGTTCCATTTGTGAAGCGCACAGCTTGAGCCAAACTGTCGAACTGTATTGTGTGATAAAGTTTACGGCATACTGATTAATTATGAATTTCTATGAGTCTAGGAATTTAAATGGATGTAGGTTTTCTCTAGAGAATGTAAGTTTTAAATAGGAATGAGGCAGGTTTTAATGGAATACTAGCAGTGTCCCGCGGTTTCACCCGCATAAGTTTCGATCCCGTGGGAAGATCAGGATAAAAAATACCCTATGTATTATGCGATAAAAACTATCCTAAGTGAAATTCGACCTTAGTCTGAAAGAAGTAGCTCTTACAAAAATCAATCAATGTCTGTAATTTATATGGTGTACATAATAAAGAGTATTCTATTCTATCTAAGAATCTACAAGCACTTACAATCACACTATCACACTAATATTATGAAAGCGAAAGTTTGCGAGTGTGTGCGTGGGGGTGTGTGTGCGTGGGGGTGTGTGTGTGTGTGTGTTTATATGTTGGTTACTTCTTCTCGCTCAAACGGCTAGACCAATTTTAATACAATTTGGTATGGAAGTAGCTAACACCCTGGATTAACATATAGTCTACTTTTTATCCCGAGATTCCCACGGGATCGAAATTTATGCGGATGAAACCGCGGGGCGCAGCTATTGACTTATAAGAAGTAAAGTTACAAAATCAACAAACAAAATCACCCCATCTTAAGGCTCAGTGCTTTCTTAAACATTCATTAGTCACCTTTTGTATGTCCGTCTGTGTGTCACATCTCGGAAACTGGAGGGGCGTTAGAGCGAGTATTAATGTTGCTTCTAATGATCCCTGATACGGATTTGTATATTCAAGCTGTATGCAGTTGGGGGTAGACAGTAATGATTGGTGTTATAAATTGTTTATTTTCCAGTTGTTAGGAATGTAATTGTGTTCTTTTATTTATTAATTGAAACTATACTTTATTTTAACTTACACTTTAAATTTTTTTCTCTCAAAATACATATATTTAGTCGTCAAAGTAGGTTCCCGTAGCTTATTTAACTCAACTTTAACCATACATACCATATGCTACAAATTCGAGAAAAAGGGTGTGTTAGATCACCTTAGTGCCGAGAAAGACTTTCTTCATACTTTAAACGTTTATTAAAGAAATCCATACTAATATTATAAATTCGAAAGTGACTGTCTGTTTGTCTATCTGTCTGTCTGTCTATCGGTCTGTCTGTATGTTACCTTTTCACGCCTAAACCAGTGAACCGATTTAGATGAAATTTGGTGTAGAGATAGTTTAAGTCCCGGGGAAGGACATAGGATAGTTTTTATACCGACATTCCCACGGGATCGACACTTATACGGGTGAAACCGCGAGGCGCAGCTAGTATAATATAAAACAACAATTTTATAAGTCGTTTCTAAGACAAAAAGAAATTAAATAATTCTCTTAAACCTTCTTTTTTTCTTCATGCTGAGATAGGAGCCTTTTGGCCTCGTATAGGACTTTTTGTTTCATTTTTCTTTTTGTTACATTTTTTTATAATTATGATTTGGTTTTTTTATTTTATTTTTGTCTGTGTTTAGTTTAGTTTGTGATCTCAATAAAAACATTTTCTTTCTTTTTTATTTCAGACAGTAACTCATTAAATATTACAATACAAAATCAAAATATGTAGACAAAAAATATCGTCAATAGAATTAGCTCCACCGGCTACAAGTTAATAGAATAGAACGAACGGTACAATAGAGTATTGAATAGAGCATTTTGTTCCTGTTTCTGTAAACAGTATGTAAACGACGCGGGTACAGTCAGTCCGTCTGTTTGCTTTTGGCAGAGGATTGGTTTTGGAACATACGGGTGGAAAGTTGGACGAATATTCATTTAGCCTAAGCGAAATAAAATGGGAGAGGGCGCTGACTCGTCATGACATACAGGTACACCTTGTTCAGGAGTCAGAGGCTTCAAAATAGTTTTTGTAAACTACTATGTCAATAAATAATTATTATTATTATTTTGTAACAATTTCGGTTCATGAAGCCAGAGTTATCATCTGCCATGCCTTAACCCTTTGACCGCCAAGGACGCATTAAAGCGTCAATCAATAACTTGATCGAGACGCCAATGACGTCTTTAAGCGTCCATCGCACTTCAAAATGTTTAATATTACTACTGTATATTGTACATGTTACACATCACTAGCCAATCGTACGATAAATGATTTGTAATACGGTCGCGGCGTTGGGGGCAAGATAGATGAAATTTTACATGGCGGTCAAAGGATTAAATAATAATAATCATTTTGTTATCAGGCAACTAAGGCCCATAGATAAAATACACAAAAAAAAAACTGATACATATTAAAAACCTTAAAACTATGACTATACACGTAACTTTAAACCCAACTATGTTGGGGTCAAATTCCAGTGTAAACGGATGCAGCTGATTACAGTATTTTACTTAGAGCCACTGCCTATCTGACTTCCACAACCCAGCAACTGGGTAATACGATACCTCTTGGTAAGACTGGCTGTCAGACTTTCGGGCTTCTGACGACTCGTAACGACTGTCAAAGATCCAAGAATGACAGCCGGAACCAACTGCTTAACGTACTCTCTGAGGCACGGGGTGCCTCGGAATGTAAAGATGATCACCCGTCCACGGACTGACCGTAGCAAGCGTAGCTCAATCTGATATATCGACCCATGCAGCTATTATTACTTAGCCATTGAGCTCTCTCAAGCCAGAGTCAAAAGTCACTCCATAAACCAGATCTACCCCTTCTTAACCGACTCCAAAAAAGGAGGTTCTGTATTCGACCCGTATGTATGTTTATAGATAAGCTGTTAATTTATTTTTCAACCCTAACAATTTTCCACTGAAAACTGTAAACCTTTTAGATAATACTAGCTGCGCCCCGCAGTTTCACCCGCATAAGTCTCGATCCCGTGGGAATATTGGGATAAAATGTATCCTATGTCCTTTCCCGGGACTCAAGCTATTTCTATACCAAAGTTCATCTAAATCGGTTCAGCGGTTTAGACGTGAAAAGGTAACATACAGACAGAGCTACTTTCGAATTTATAATATTACTTAGTATGGATTCCGCTCCACACGATTTCCACCCGTATGTAACAACAGATTCATCTGTATGCAGCGCCTTTTTTTCTGTGACTTCCCTTACTCCATGCGATTGGGATAAAATCGTTTGCAACGCGCAATTGTTTCGTATCGCCTTGATTTTGAATTTCATTAGGCGAACATGACTGTCTGTCGAGTTAATTGTAAAAGGAATGAAAGTTCATTTGATTATTTGTGATTACGAGAAGGAACCTTAGTTATCTGAACATATTTAGTCCAATGGAAGGCTGGGGTTGCCTCAATAAAATACTTTCTTTAAAAAAAAACACTCCGGGAGTGCCGACAAAAGTGAAAATAAAACACAAACAGAATACTTTGCCATCACTCACTGACATATCGGATATACATTAAAACCGAGTACATCCCGAGGACAGCCGAACACATCCGAAGCGGTGTCGGTCACAGTAACAGTGGCGCGAATTCAATGGTTTTTCACATCTCAAAAATGCCCAATGGGCCTAAAGAAGTTTTCACTTCAAAAAATGCAGGACAAATCCTGCATTTTTCGCGGCTTTTTTTTTTTTGGCGGTGCTTTCAAAAAAGCACCGCTTTCTAAAACGCACCGATCGTAGCACAATGCTACACCGTAGATAAACGTGTAATAAGTCAACGCGTAGCATTATTACCACAAACTTAAGTTGAAAAAGATCAGAAGGCCAATTCTCGTAATTTAAAACGTTCAAAATCTAGTCGCAGTCTCATCTCGGTGACAAACAAATGTCAAAAACTTGTCAAAATGTAGGGAAATCAGAGGTATTTTTGACAGATGACAGACGGAGATCAGACTGTGAACGTTCTTAAAATTAAGAGAAAAATAGTCTTTAAAAAAATATATTCGGTTTCTCACTTTTGAATAACTCATTCCTTGTTAACTTTGGAAAAGGTTTCTGAAAAATTAAATCTGTATTTTTTTATAACTATGGTCAGTCAACAACAAAACCCCTCCCACTGTAAATCAGTTAGTCTAATTAACCCCAACTATTTATACATCGTATCGATACCAAATTACACTGACAAGCTAATCAGGCGTACATTATACATAGACAATAATGCAATCATCTATATATTATGCAAACACGGTAATGACTTGGGTTAATAGATTCCGTTCCACTGATTTGCCTCATTAGATGGAGGAAATTACTAGATATTAGTGAGGTTACGTCAATAAATACGGTAGCTTGTTTGATAGTAGAAAGAAATAAAATTGTTTATCACACTTAATATTATAAAGGCAAAAGTATGTGAGTGTGTGTGCGTGTGTGTGTGTTTATATGTTTGTTACTTAACAGCAGGACCAATTATGATTAAATTTTGTGCGGAGGTAGTTGACACCCTGGATTAACATATAGGCTACTTTTATCCCGCACACTAATATTATAAAGGCGAAAGTTTGTGAGTGTGTGTGCGTGTTTATATGTTTGTTACTTCTTTACGCTCAAACGGCTGGACCGATTTTGATAAAATTTTGTATGGAGGTAGCTGACACCCTGGATTAACATATAGACTACTTTTTATCCCGATATTCCCACGGAATCGAAACTTATGAGGGTGAAACCGCGGGACGCAGCTAGTTCTGTAAATAAGATATCTGAATTTCTTTTACACGTATAAAAAAAAAATAAGCTAGATGAGGTCAGCGTTTCTTGTCTGACTACTGTGAGAAGAAAGGCCGAAACAAACTCAGAGGTCACAGTATCTTTTAAAGTCCAGCCACTGCGACACTGGGTCCGACCTATGTTTCGAACCCAGGATCCTAAACTCAACAGTCACATTTGCAAGTACACTACTATAGTAAACTAGCTGTGCCCCGCGGTTTCACCCGCGATAAAAGTATTATAGTCCTTTTTTATTGATTCCCATTACAAATCTCCACACCCCTTTTTACACCCCCTTTTTTTACACGCTTAAAGGATAATTCCGGGGATAAAAACTATTCTATATCCTTCTCCACAACTTAAACTATCTCCATACCCAATTTCAATTTCCCCATACAAACTTCCACCCCCTTTCACCCCCTTCAAAGATGATTTCTGGGATAAAAACGACCATATGTCCTTCCCCGGGATGCAATCTATCTCTCTGCCAAATTTCATCTAAATCCGTTCAGTGCTTTAGGCGTGAAAAGGTAACATACAGACAGACAGACAGAGTTACTTTCGAATTTATAATGTTAATAAAAATAATATATATAGTATATATATAATAATATATATACCTAGTATGTATATATAGTATGGGTTAGAGTTAAAATGTTCAGAAACGTTTCCCTTTTATTCTAATAACAACAAAACAATACGATTACACCAGAGGGTAAATACATTGAGTGATGTGGCAACCCTAATAAAAAAAAAAATGCTTGAAAAATATTCGAAACAGTGGGTACCTACACAACACACGTATTCAGTCATCCGTCAAAAAACAACCTCCTGTAGTTTATAAGGAAGAGGGGAAGAACTGATATTCTCGATATTATTATAATATACCGTTTAGATATGTCACTGTCGGGGTCGGGTTCCGTTTAAATATATTTGTTTAATTTGTTTTTTAAAGCAAAATAGGTACCTACATGAACGTAAAAAGAAACGCAATGTTTTGTTGACATTACAGGAAAATTATTTCAACTCTACGCCATCCAGCTACATATACAGCAGTTTCTATCTGAATTAATTAATTAATCGGGCAATTTTCTGAAGACAATTCCCGTAATTGAAGACTTTCAAAATCTAGTCGCAATCTCATCTCAGCGACAATCAATTTCAGAAAACTTGCCGAAAATAATTATGGTTATGTTTGTTTTAAAATACGAGAATTGCCTCTCTGGTCTCCTTATTATCTTTAGACTACGCGTAACATCGCTTTCCGCCAGACGAGATTAAGGTGAAAAATTGGTTCTTTATGCAAAAATATATTAAATAAAAAACAATAAAATTAAAATTAAAAATATTCTTTGTTTAGTTTTATTAAGTGAATTGTTTTTTAGATTTTATGTATTTTTTTTTGTCTCCTTTACTCTTTAACACGCTGTCTACATTTCTCTATTTCTTGTCCTATCGCAGGTATGCTGGAAGAGATTTCTTATGACATAAGCATCACCTTTGTACCAATTTTTCTGTTCTGTTTTTCTTGTCTGTATATGTGTGTACATAAGTGGTTAAATATGTGCAATTTATGCTCTCACTAATATTAAATCCCGATTATTTTAAACGAAACCTTTTAAATTTTCAGATAACAGCTTTAGCAATATTACACATTATAGAAATCAATTTCTCATATTCCCACAGAACCCTACAGCTCGCTAGCTCGGAGAAAATGTTTAAAACATTAGTGTCGAGGGTATAACGGGAAGGTGCTGCTCTGCGGGCGTGATAAATTGATTTCAGGTTCAATACCTGGGTAGCATCAAACCTATACCTACTAGTATACTTTAGTTATAAGATAAGGTATACACAGGAGCAGTGGTGGTAACGGCCGCGACTTACGAGTTGTGGGTTATAGGTTCGGATTAAGGGACATCTCGCCCACGCAAAAACCGCAGGGCCAGATATCAACTTTTTAAAATGTACATGGGTAGATTCGCCCGGACCAATTTAGTAGAACAGGCCAGATGTCTCCTATTAAAAAGTGAAGGGATATTTCGGCAAAATCGTATATTTTTAAATTAAATATCTGATAAATCTGCAAGTCATAGCATCGAAGCCAGACAGGCGCTTTACTTTGTGTAAAGTATTCCATCACCACTGCTGTCGAAACCGTGAAGGAAAACATCGTGAGGAAACCGGAATGTCCTAGAACCAATAATTCGAAGACATATATGACAACTAACAACCCGCACCGGGTCCGCGTGGTGAAATTTTGTTCTAATCAGCATTCGCGCAAAAAATGTAAACAAATATAAGTTTATGGAAAAATAACTTTAACTACTAAACAATAAAGTTCCGTTTACGCTACAACTTCAAAGATTTTTATAACTTTTTCAATAGTGCTAGTCACTCTGAAATCAACTTAATTTTCATTAAAATAAAGTTGATATTTGTTTAACTTGAAATACTTAATATTTATTTGAAACATAACTTTGAATAGACTTTAAGTGAGAAATCAAACATCATGACATCACGGCTTTATTTCCTGAAAGGTAAGACAGAGATGCACCTTTAGTACACCCACATTTCGCCAGTTATACATATAGGCATCATCATATTAATAAATTATAAGTTGTATGAAGTCCTCGGTACTATGATAGTCCCAAGTTTGTTTCTAGCAAAAACGTAGCCGTAGCTCTTATTGCTCCGAGATCGTAGCGGGCGTAGGCACACCAAAATCACGGCTACGGCGTAGCAAATATTGTAAATCCGATTAGTAGAGGTACACAAAACACTGAAAGATTAAAAAACACAGCAACACATATAGATAAACAATTTACCCATCCCTCACAAAGGTCAGTAAATACACAAAGTCCATCAGAACCCAAATAAGCTTCTTATACAAAACCTCTTTTTATAATACGCACAAAAACCGGCTACTTTCGATTTGATAGAAAATCGCTTCAAATCCCTTGATAATATCAAAACCTTTAACAAATAACGAGTACAACGAACTTTAAACTCTATCTTTTAAGCAATAAAGTTGGAATTTCTTTGCAAGCTGGGCATTAAAATATTATTTCAGGCACATATTTGTCAACATGTCAAAATAGCCCTTTGATTTCGGTGTCCCTTTAGTAGGTAATATAAAAATGGGGTATAAAGGGAAGGGGCGATGCGGTATATCAATTTTGTTAAAGCGATATGTCACACACGTGATTTGGTTGGATGGAAATAAATATAATCCATAAACATATAATGTTTACTATTTGCAGAATTGTGTAGATAAAAAAAAAATAAAAGAAAGAAAATACATTTATTTAGCACAGACTAAAAGACACACAATACACCAGATACATTAGATAAAAAAAAAAAAAGATCAAATAAAACGCGCGAAGTCAGTAAGTAATTAGCAGGAAAGTGTGCCTCACGGCTGCGCCAAAAAGGCCTAGTTCAGCAATAATGCCAGACAACTAGTGCCTGACGCTGGTTTGCAACAGGACCTAATGTGTGAGGTGACGGATGTAAATCAGTTTTACACTGCAACGTGACGTGTGTATGTATATGTTACCGGCCAAACCCGATTTCAGGACAAACTAGTTTAGCCTAGGCTAAACTAGTTCTTCCTATACGCGATAGGGGGTGCCCTTCGCTCACCCTTGGATCTTATGTCGACGGAGCCCCGCTTCGCGGGGCCCCTATTTCTGTGTAAAGGGTTTAAAGTAACCTAACCAAACCGAACCTCGGGGTGCCCTTCGCTCGCCCTTGCATCCTATGTCGACGGAACTAGTTTAGCCTAGGCTAAACTAGTTTGTCCTGAAATCGGGTTTGGCCGGTAACATATACATAAATAAAATATGTGTCAGACAAAAAATAGTAACGAATAAGTAGATACCTACATAAATAGTGTGAGTTGAATAACATTCCAAAAATAAGCAAATGAGACAAAAAAAAAACCAAAACTAGCAGCCCGTCCCAGCTCCGTACGGGCGTATTTTTTTTTTCGAATTTCCGATATTTTCTTTCATACAAACCCTTTTCTGGCAATACCTAACACAAAAAAAAAAGAATTATCCACTTCGGTGCAGTCATTCTGAAGTTATGCGCGTATAGACATTTCAGCGATTCATATTTATTTAAGTACTAGCTTCTGCCCGCGACTTCGTCCGCGTGAAATTCGTACTTTCCTCTAAAAGTTTCGAAAATGTATGTTGGTATGATATTTATAATTAACTTAAATAAATAAGTATTCGGGCCAATTTTTAAGTTTATAGAACAAAGGAATCAGATTTTTCAAAGAAACTATCCCCGCTTTTCACCCCCACAGGGGTAGAATTTTGAAAAATCGTTTAAGATGTGTTCATAACTTGACTCAAAGTTTATTAATACCAATTTTCAAGCTAATCAAGCCACGCAGTAAAATACTCCCCTTTAAAATTAACTACCTCTTTTCATACAGTTAGGGGTAGATTTTCGAAAAACCCTGATACACGTTATTAATTATTTTAGTCCTTAGTATAAATACTGAGTTTCAAGTTAATCGGACAGGGCGTTAAAATTCTTCCATACAAATTTTAACACCCCCCATTACCTCTTTAGGGGGTATTTTAGAAAAACGAAAAATTCCAAACTTAATAATTTACTTAGATAAGTATTCGTGCCAAGTTTCAAGGTTATTAACTCAATAAATAAGATTTTTCATACAAACAAAATCCTCCCTTTTCACCCCCTTAAAGGTTGAATTTCCAAAAACCCCTTCTCATTCGATACCTACTCTGCACAAAGAACACAACCTCCAAAACTCATGTCCCTTGGACCAGCGGTTTAGACTGTGCGTTGATATTTCGGTCAGTTCGTTCATCCCCCTTTGGGGGAGAAATTATCAAAAACGCTGAGACACGTATAAATTAATTTTCAATCGTTAGCCTAAATACAACATTTTAAGACCCTTACTTTTAAACTGACGGACTTTCATACACAACTTCATCCCCCTTTTTAACCCTTTGGGGTAGGAATTATCAAAAACGCTGAGACACATATAAATTAATTTTTAGTCGTCAGCCTAAACACAAAATTTGAAGATCCTAACTTTAAAACTGACGGACTTTCATACAAACTTTCATCCCCTATTTAACTCCCTTAGGGGTTGAATTTAAAAAAATCCTTCCTAATTCCTTGTCTACATTATAAAGGGAACCATTGTGTAAAATTTCAAAATAAATACCTATAACTACTTTAATTAATAAAAGTACCTACGCTTAATAATTTGTAATTTGAACGAATATTTAAACACTACCAAAACAACTAATACGTGGTCCTAACCTTAGCTACCTTACACTTAAAATCTAAGTGACTATTTAAACTAAAATATTCTTATAGAATTATAACCAGAAATATATACGACTCACAACAAAAAAGAAATGAAAATAAAGCTGAAACGCCTGTGCACTACTATCTACCTATACCTACTTCACTTAAAAATAAATACTTATAACTACTTTAATTAATAAAAGTACCTACGCTTAATAATTTTTAATTTGAACGAATATTTAAACACTACCAAAACAACTCATACCTATTTTACAAAATAACAACAAAAGAAATTCAAATAAACTATTTAAAGACTAAAAGTCGCGCTGATAAGCACGGTTTCTCAATATTAATTATTGTCTGTCAATAAGGTCGAACGCTCTGAACGCATCAACAGCCAAATATTGAATGAAGCTGAGAAGCTCGCTCTCGGACCTCCCGCCTTTTTATACCCTACCGCCGCCGCGCCGCCGCGACCCGTGTCGAGCGCGGCAACCGTTACACAAAAATAATCCTTATAGCATGATTCAGTCTTCACGTGGACGGCGCGATGGCTTATTTCATGTATAAGTTTGGTGTTTCTATACCGATTTCTATGATTCTTTTTTTATTGAATAGGTAATAATGTTAACTTTTTTAAATTAGGGATGAGTGAGAGTATTATAAGCGTAAGAGTAAACAAATATAATCAGAATGCTCCGAACTGCTAAGCTATCTAAGGAGTTACACGTGTTATTGTGAGTCAACCATAAAAGATAGACATATGCTGTTGCGGGATATTTTTTAGACAATTTTATGTAGAATATTTCCGTGATACATGATTTCTATGTAACTTTAACCATTAAGGCTGCACACGCGACGGAAGCTTAAAAAATGAAGTAACTTCTCCCGTTTTCCAAACATTTCCCTTCACTACTCTGCTCCTATTGACTGTAGCGTGATGAAAAGTATACTATAACCTGCCCAGGAGTATGAAAAATAATTGTACCAAGTTTCGTTAAAATCCGTCCAGTAGTTTTTGTTTCTATAAGGAACATACAGACAGACAGACAGACAGACAGACAGACAGACAGACAGACAGACAAAAATTTTACTGATTGCATTTTTGGCATCAGTATCGATCACTAATTACCCCCTGATAGTTATTTTGAAAATATATTTCATGTACAGAATTGACCTCTCTACAGATTTATTATAAGTATAGATACAGGGCTACTTGTAATTCGACGTATATCAAAGACAAAGACATTTATTCGTCGGATATGGTAGGTACAAAGTTGGTTGGTACAAATGGATAAGTTCAACACATCCGTCAGGAGCTGAGAGGGGAGCCAAAATGCAACAAATTGAACCCCCTATAAGTATGGCCGAAATTCTATAGTTTTCGAGATATTTGAATTTTAAGAGTTTTTCGATATAATTCCGAATAAAAAATAAACTACATATTGAATGGGTACCATTAAACAACGATATTGTAGCTGGCACTTCAATTAAGCTATGAACATAATTAAAAATACTTAATTCAACAAAATAATTAAAATGATGAGAGATTGAAGAACAATTTTTATTTTATCCATACTAATATTGCAAATTCGAAAGTAACTGACAGACTGACTGACTGTCTGTCTGTCTGTCTGTATGTTACCTTTTCACGCCTAAACCGCTGAACTGATTTAGATGAAACTAGCTGCGCCCCGCGGTTTCACCCACGTAAATTTCGATTCCGTGGGAATATCGGGACAAAAACTATCCTATGTCCTTTTCCGGGACTCAAACTATATCTATACCAAATTTCATCTAAATCGGTTCAGTGGTTTAGGCGTGAAGAAGTAACAAACATATAAACACACACACACACACACTCACAAACTTTCGCCTTTATAATATTAGTGTGATTTGGTATAGAGATAGCTTAAGACCCGGGAAAGGACATATGATACTTTTTTTCCCGATATTTCCACGGGATCGAGACTTATGTGGGTGAAACCGCAGGGCGCAGCTAGTATAAAATACACAAGACGAACATAATTAACTACACTATACAATTCCGTCACGTAGCACAGCTCCGTAGCAGCGTAGCAAAACCGTAGCAGAACCGTAGCGAACCGTAGCACATCGTAGAGGTAAATGGAGGGAAAATTGCATATTATGTTTTTAAAATGAAGAAAACTCATGAAAATATTCCGGTTATGTAAGAAAATCTTTGCATTAGTCGGTTTTGCTTTTTATTTAATGATTCTTTCGCTGCAGTATGTTGCTAAATTAAAGGAGGTTATTCTGAAAAAGCCTGTAAAATCATAACCCTCCTTTGGTTTTGTCGTAGTCGGGTAAAAATTATGTTAAGTGGAAGACCCTTGCAAAAAAGTCCTAAAAACTTTGAATATTTTTTTTATATGAGTAAATAACCCAAAGTCACTTATAAAAAAGTCTAGGAAGGCATCATTTTTTTTTTAATGGGCCCGCTCTTGACCCCGATCACACCTGGTGGAAAGCGATAAATGAGGTCTATGATGGAACGAGCGTGCCCAGAAGATACCTGTTCACTCTTGATTTGGATCAAGGGCTAAATAAATCTATCACATCATAACAAACACCCATTAAGGATGAAAGAAAAAAAATATGCCAAAAGTAAAGTTTAAACGGAACTGGGCTGGGCACATTTGTCGCATGTCAGACGAGATCAATGGGCGAGACATACTACCCAGTGGGTTCCGCCTAATGGCAAACGAAATCGCGGCAGGCCCAGACGGAGATGGCGGGATGAGCTGGTCTCCTTTGATAAAGATTGGTCCTTGGCAGCTCTGGACAGAGAGAGGTGGAAGGAGAGTAGGGAGGCCTTTTCTCAGCAGTGGGACATTATCCTCACTTCCTAACCAATATTTTAAATGCGAAAGTAAGTTTGTTTGTTACCTATTCACGACTAAACCACTGAACCGATCATCCTGAAATCTTGCATATACCTTGTCAGGTATGCAGAAACGGACATAGAATACCTTTCATCCCGAAAAAAAGTGCTGTTCTCGAAGAAAACAGCAATAACGTTATTATGATAATAGATGGCGCCACGTGTCTTTCGAAACTTATGCGGGCGAAACCGCGGGGCGCTGCTAGTTGGTTAATAAATATGTAATTTTTTACCTATGGCTTCGAAAACAAAGCAAACCTTATCCCTTCACTTCCTATTATCCTGTAACTGAAAAAGAACATGAATATTCCCCCCTAAGTGCTGTTTCCAATTCAAACTCTTAAATAAATTAACATCAATTATTCCACATGTACACTCGAGCACAGAATTAAAACTTCTCACGTGCACAATTCTATTTGAAAATTGAATGGAACAGAACAGAACAAAGGAGTGTTTTCTGTCAACGGCATTTCCTTTTGAAAATGGAATGCGGCGATTCGGTCCGTGTCCAATGACCGACCCGTCTGCCGTGGTACGATTTTCAAATGTATAAATGAAAATACTGGGATTTTTTGTAGCGACTGTACTTTTGTTTATTGATATAGGTTACGCCATGACAGTTTTGATTTTTTTTTTTTATTTTTAACACAATATTGGTATGGAAAAGTAACTTTTCAATCGAAGTATTATTAGAAGCATTCTATACGTAATATGTCATATTTAAAAACGTTCAAAATCTAGTCGCAGTCTCATCTCAGCGACCATCGATGTTAAAAACTTGACAAAAATGTAGGTAAATTGGACGTATAATTGACAGATTGATACTGAGACAGAATCATGAATAGCTCGGCTACGATCTAGCCAAAAAAAATATATTTTAAAAATCTCACCGTGAAAACTTAGGTGAAGTGAGATTAAAGTGAGTGAGTGATCGGTGTCTAATGTTCCCACTGCTGGGACACAAGCCGCCTTTCTTCGTAAGAGGCAGCCACCACGCGGGCCCAATGCGGGTTGGTGGATGTCAAATATACTTTATCGCTTTAGTGAAGCGAGCTATCAATAAATTATCAATCTCTTGCATCAAGAGGAATGACAGCTCACTTCAAACTCACTTCACCAAGCTTTGGACGATGAGATTTTTACAGAACGAGATGAGAAGACTAAATAGACCGACAGATTAGCGCATTCTTGCTGAACTGGGCCTTATTGGCGCATCCGTGAGGCACACTTTCCTGCTAATTTCTTACATCGGACTTTACACTTTTTATTTGATCTTTATTTATTGTTTTTGTTTTCATCTGAAGGCCAATTCTACTAATTAATGTGCAATGTGAAAAACACGAGACTGGAATGCGATGACACTGTGAATAGATCAAAAAATGGCATTCTGCTAACCTTAAAATTCGGTTTGTTCACATTCCGGTCGCAATATCATCGCAGTCTAGTCTCATAGCAGTCAACTTTGTTCTCGTTTACAAAATTAAACATATTTTCATGTTGGTTCAATGTACGCAGACGTTATTGTGATACTTTAATTTTTAGCAGCCTTATTATCTGTTTTTTTTTATGTATTTATTAGTTTGCTTGATTAAGTGCATACTCATAGTATTTTCATTTCTTGTTTGTTATTATATATCTTTGAAAATACAAAATCATTAAAATAAATAATCGGCTAGAAAGTTAACATGGAACGTATTCGTAAACGCTACGCGCAAGCGCGACGCAAATGATTAAAGATGTCAAAAAGAGACGTCATTATATTTTACATTTGAGTGAGTTTATATCGAACGTTAAGGAATGAGAAAGACTAAAACTAGAACCTTTTCTATTATGGCCCGCCAAATAACGCCTCGCCAATTGGAGCTCCTCCTAGATTTTCTGAAGGAGCACCAGTCATTGGCGTTGGGCAAGGTGAGAGGCAGGGAGGGCAATGCCCTGTCCAAAAGGCTTTGGAGACATTTGTTGTTTTGTAAATAAAACGCTGAGTATAAAACAAAATCTTATTTAATAATAATATGTGCAAAATGAAAAATTAAATAGTGTTTTCTTTTAGGGCTTTGTTGACGCTGCCGCGCCGTGCTCCACGCAAGCGATGCGCCACGGGCCATTGTGTTTATTACCTTTTTAAGTTACTTACTTAATAAACAATATTAAATTATACTCAATCTTATTTATTGAACAATACCTATAAGGGGTTCGAGGCTAAGTAACAGCCACATGGGTCCATCGATCAAAGTTACGCATGTCACGCGCAGTCGGTCCGTGGATAAGTATCATCTGAATCCAACTGCTGGCACTTAGCTGAATCCAACTGGACGCCAACCTCAACATAGTTGGTAATCAAAGAAAACATACATAAACTCACGCCATTTTCCCATGGGGTAAGCAGAAACTAAAGACAGATCTTTGCACACACTTTTTGCTTCGGCCACGTTCATACAGTCATACACGCACACTGGCTGCTAGAATATTTTTATGGGATGCATGTATTTCATCCATCCAGTCCTTCATTTTGCTTATCGCGGTAGGTATAGGCGAGTGACAGAGGCCTGTCTAAATATCGAGTATCGGACGACCATCACCATCGGTACATAAGCACTGTAATATTATATAGATAGGTACTATTACCGGGTACATAAGCACTGTAATATTATATAGAAAGGTACTATTACCGTGACATAAGTTCGACAGACAAGTTACCTACTCGACTTGGTAATGCATCACATTCGCGTTACTCTTACAACTAAGTACATAAATATTTATGTAATAAATAAATAATGTTGTATGGGTAAGGTACATTTAAATAATAAACTGATAAATGTTCGACTTGTGTATATAAAGGTAAAAAGAAAGCACAAATGTCCAAAAACTGATGAATGGATAACCCGCAGCGAATGAGTCAATCGATACTATGCAACTACTAATTTGCTATTCATTTACTGCGCATCGGTGTCAGCACAACATACAAATGATAAGTCCGCCTATGTACATTTATGTGCTTGAAGTATTAAATAAATAAATAATAATGATTGAGAAGCCCTAAAAAATTTTAGAAAACCTTTATCAGTGTGTGGGTTGGTTCCTTCTTAATTTATTGCCATGTCACAGTTTTAAAGAAAAAATAAAAAAACCTCATAATTCTGTTAAACATTTTACTGAATAATAAAAATAAGTAAATCTTAAATTCTTATTTATCCTTGTTATGAAAACTTGTAATAAACTAAACCAATACATGTACACAAGATGAAAAAATTAAGATTTCTTGTCATCATTGAATTTATTTTTTTAATGCATTTCTTTTTTTATTACAATTTAAATGTTAATGATGTTCTTCAATATTATACTTGTATGTTACATAGAACAAATTATATTGTACATTACTGTAAATAAACTTTATTCAAAATAACAAATAATTACAATACAATTTAACTATTGTTGTAGGTACCTACACAAAATTTTGACAAAATCTGCTTTTTCTCAAAACTATCATTGTGTGGGTTTATTCCAATTTGCCTAAGTAGGTCGAAGTAATTTTATTAAGAAGTTTATTAAACAACACAGATTCAAAGACTTCTTAGATATTGAAAATAGAGTTATATCAACACGGAACCAAGTAATTCTTTGTAAAAATATAGGATTATGCCATTATTCATATTATGCAAACAAGAACCAACCCACCTGGTTCTACATAATTGATTAAAAATATTTTAAAAACAACCATGTGGAATGAAACATTTTTTAGATTGTCGGGTTACCTGGGACGTGGATCTTGTTAGTTTATTGAACAGCAGTGTTACATGGGTTGATATCCTTGTCATAGAAATGTTTTGTTCTGTTAAAATTGTCAGATCATTTTGATCTTTACAGGGTCGATAGAAGTTACATTTTTTAAAGCTTTCTATATCTCATCTTGATTTTGGCATGTGTGTGGATTGGTTGCTGTTTGCTTAAGTAGCTCCTACTGACATAAAGTTACACTTAAAACAATAATTTATTGTGTGAAACAACATTACGGCTATCAGTGTTATCAAAAATTTTATCATGGTCTAACATGTTAATATCGAGAACAGAAAATGATTCCTTAGTACTATTTACACTATATACGGACATTTAGGGCAATTAGATCGTATGACACGTTAGCTCCACAACCATAACACTTCACTGAACTTTTATCGGTTATATCTTTAATATTTTTGCAAGAGTTGCGAGTATGTCCGACGTCACGTTAATAAACTTTACACAAAATAGCCATTTCCATTTTCCAGACGAGTTTTTGCTATTGTTTACACAGTCGGCAGGGGCTAAGCACATCTCATAGCGCTCGACGACGCAGTAGGTATGTCTGCCAGCGCACTCGTCGCGGAGGCCGAGATATGCGAAAGCGCGCGCGGGCGGCGCGGGCGACACAGGCCGGGGCAGCGCTAGCGGCGCGGCCGTGCGCGTCTTTCTAGTTTTCTTTTCTACACTTCGGACAGTGACTCCTTTATGTTTAGCGCCTTCTCAACGAACATAGATCTAGGTTGTAAAAGGATCCACGGGTCAACGTTTCCATATGCGTCGATGAGACGTCGACGTTGTTGGCCGACGTAGCCAACAGGCTCTGAACCAATTGACGGTTCGATTCCACTTGAACCTTGGCGACCGGCGACCGCTTCCAGAAACGACGCAGCGTCCCTTCCGATAGAGGCGCGGACGTCGGAGACGCCGGCGCGCCTCTCATGGTGTTGTCATCGTTGCCTGCTACTTTTACGGCGCGGCGGCGAGGCAATATTGTTTCACAATAGTCAAGTAAACACGAGGAAACACTATTTATTTACGTTACGATGTGCACTAAAGTTCGGAGTGTCCACTAAGAATCCGTTTCTTTGTAAATAGGTACTTTGAGTTCGCGTCGTATCGGTCGCGTTGAAGCGCCCGCGCCTGTTGTACTTTGTACGGTGAATCAAATGAAATAAAGTTTTGCGGCATATTGATACACTATTAATCGTTCACACATTATAAAACACAGAAAATTCGAGTGAAACACTGAGACAGTGCAAAACTCGAGCCGTTTGCGATCGTGATTTCAGCCGGACTGACGGGCGCGGAGAGGGATGCGGGGAGCGACATGTGGGGCGTGGGCAGCGAGGCCCGAGGGGCGCGCGCGGGAAGCGGGCGCGTGGATACACGTGCCACGTGTACAATATTTATTTTGTTATTAGCTCAGAACAATAATAAATAATAATTGTCCCGAGGTTATTAGGTACCTAGTTATTGACTTGACGAGCTAATAGAGGCCCGCTCTGACAGAATATGCGTCGCACCAAATAGGAACACGATATTAAAAAGCTATTTTATTCGAGGATCCGATAAACGGCGAGTTTACCCCGCCGCGGGGCAATTACGACCATTACTTATATCTTAATTATTAAAAAAGTTACAAATCTGAAACACAGTGCAAGATAAAGTTTGAAATAGTATGCATGCTATTTAATTTTATACGCATAAAACCACATAAAACTTTACAGAAGCTAAAATTATTAGTCACAGTTCGGTCTACAAATAATCTCATGCTGGCGTCAGTTTTAACGTTTTTATATTTAGTGGAATACTCTATATGTTTTTAGATGTCAATGATGTCATGGCGAAACTTTAGCAGAATACTCTATTGGTACATTTTTTGTTTTCGGTCTAGTCGCAATCTCATTGCAGTAAACGTCACATTTGACTACTTTTTTTGGTTTAGTAGAATACCTTTTGTGACATTTTGGAACTTTTGAGGCACTGCGACTTGAATGTGAACGTTTTTTAGTTAGTAGAATTGGCCTTCTGATGTATGGATCTGAAGGGCAATTCTCGTAATTTTAAAAACGTTCACAGTCTGATCTCAGTCTCAATCTGTCAAAAATACATACCTCTAATTTCCCTACATTTTGACAAGTTTTTGACATTTTTTGTCGCCGAGATGAGACTGCGACTAGATTTTGAACGTTTTAAATTACGAGAATTGGCCTTCTGGTGTATTGTGTGTCTTTTAGTCTGTGCTAAATAAACGTATTTTCTTTCTTCGTTTCTCTCTTTACCAGTAGAATGCGACTAATCTTAAAAATACGAGAATTACCCGCTGAAAACGGAAGGAAAAAATATTTCGAAAAAACTTTATGAAAAAAATTAAGAGACAAAGTGTCGCTGTACAAGAAAACTAAAATCCAATCACGTTTCCTGCAACACAACGTAGTTTCAACACGAACATGTATGTAGAACTTAATGAAACTTTAACCTTGTATGCATTTTTAAAAAGTTTGCACAAAAAAGGATGTTAAAACTTTTCTTTTGTAACATAGGAACCTTATTACTTAATTGGAAGCACGGTGGTTCTTTTAGTCGTTGAGACTAGCTTAGGTAAAATCGATAAAACATGGAGAAATGTTATTTCTCAAACATGTTTGGACATTACCAATCCGCACCGGGCCCATGTGGTGGATTACGGCCCACACAGAAGAGGCCTGTGTCCCAGCAGTGGGAATGTTATAGGCTGACTATGCTTGGAAATTAGAGCATTATTTTGATAACTTTCTTCGAGAAAATGCTGTACTGGTCAAATACATGCGGGCATCGGCTGACAATGTTAGAGTGCATACACAAGAGCGACACACGTCGACGACAGAGGCCACTGCATCCGTCGACACGCGTCGGCGGCAGCACCGACAACGTGTTACTCGTGCTTTTGAAAACGGTGCTCAAATATACGAGCGTACGTTGTTGACGGCACTTCACACACCACATTCGTCGTGTTTAGCGCTTGAATAAATGACTATGAAAACTCATATCTAACGTGTAATTTAAAAATGGAACGAACGTTACTTCAAAACATGGCAACCAAGGAGGTAAATTATCAAAGATTTTATTTAAATTTGGAACTGGCTTGCAAATAGAGCTGAAACAAATGAACATTTTTCAACAGCAATTCATCACTAATTCTAGAATTTATGATTCATTTAAGTGCTTAGTTTGAATTTCCGCGCATTATTTGAGAAAAGTGTAAGCCTTGGTGGCAACCAGGCATTCTCTTTTGCAGGCCGCTGCAGTAATGTACAATAGGTAAGGTGCGTAGCTCGCAACTGGCGTGCGTGTAAGGCCAGATGTGTGGACGTAAACGAAGCAAAAGGAGTATGTAGCGATCGTAGCAGGGGATGTTTTATAGTTTTTGCCTGCCATGGAAAGAAGACGTGTATTTATGTAATTTTTTGTTCCAAGGATTTCCAAACTCAATTTTCCGTGCATCACAATTTTCCATCAAATACATCAGTGACAAAATCAACACCAGAACCATTTAATATCAACACTTTTAATTTCAATTCCAACCCCTCAAATGACATAAATAATTTTTGCAGAACGTAATAAAAACCAGACACCCGCCAAACATCAAATGCTAATAATTTTCAATATTTCAAAGTCCTCTCTTCAAAAAGAAACAATAACTTTAAAGAGTTTACGAGTGCATAAAAATTGCTTCGGGGTATTTTTTACCCCGAGCGCGAAGAAAGGGTTAAGGGCTTAGCCCTTTGGCGTCGACAGTAATTAATGGCAGATCTCAAAGATTTTTTTCTTCTTTAGAAAACGCGATTCCTTTGATCTGATTGTTTAATATCGTAATGAACTTCGAAATTGGATTTTTGTATTGTTTACAGAGATTTATAGAGATTTAGGAAGTGGAACTAATATAAAAGACTATGATTCTAGTTTAGTGCTAATTGCATTTATTGTGAATTAGCAGCGCCCCGCAGTTTCACCCGCATAACTTGCGATCCCGGGGAAATATCGGACTTAAAAGTTCTCTTTCATTTGTATTAATCCTGGTTATAAACTGTGTGCCCATCCAAATCCGTTCAATAGTTTTTGCGTGAAAGAGTAACAAACATCCATCCGTTTATCTATTCATTCTCACAAACTTTCACGTTAAAACAGGTAGGATAGGATATGAAGTTAGCGAGTATTTAAAAAAAACGTTTATGCGGTTTATGCGTATCTTTAAATTTAAAATATTTATTCCTCAATTTTCATTATTCCACCTACCACTGTTTGTCTCTGCATCACCCAAAGGTTGACTGGTAGAAAATGCCTATGGCATTAAGTCCGCCTATGTACATTTATCTGCTTGAAGTAATAAATAAATAAATAAAAAAAACGTTGTATTTATAGGACTGACAAAAATAGAAAATCTGTATCAGAACGGAATGAGAAAGTTTATAGTGGATAAGACAGAGATTAAAACAGAAGAACAACTAGCAAGGAATCGAGGGGGGGGGTGGGGGGGGTTCAGGGAATCAGATCGGAATAACTCTAAAATTGTAGTGATTGTATAAAAATGATGACACCGCGGTTTGACTTTACGGTACAAAAAAACGCTCCCTAGGAAAAAAAAACTATTTTCTTTTATAAATAACGTTTCAGTGATATCGTCGTCCGCCAGTGAACTGCGGACGCTATGTAGCGGCCACCGCAGTCTTAATACTTTACCTTTACGTAAATCAATTCTTCTACAAAATCAACGTGAGACGGTAGCTAGAAATAATATAAGTATACACATCCAGCATTTTCGCTTTTTAAAATACAGATTTCCACAGAACTTATCAAATACAACAATGCAACATAAGTACATGACCCAATTCACAAATTGGACTTCCAAATCACCGATACATCCTAATTACCGCTGGTCATGTATTTGTGACAGAAGTGTATAAATATGCACGTCATTGCAAGCAAATGAACTTTTCATTACACTGCCGTGCCGAGCGCGTGATTAAACGCCTTTATAGTCGTAAAGCGATACCGATACACAACGCAATTTGATTATGATTCAGGGTTGTCCGCAAAAAAATTATCGTACCTTTTTAGGGTTCCGTAGCCAAATGGCAAAAAACGGAACCCTTATGGATTCGTCATGTCTGTCTGTCTGTCTGTCTGTCTGTCTGTCTGTCTGTCCGTCCGTCCGTATGTCACAGTCACTTTTTTCCGAAACTATAAGAACTATACTGTTGAAACTTGGTAAGTAGATGTATTCTGTGAACCGCAGTAAGATTTTCACACAAAAATAGAAAAAAAACAATAAATTTTGGGGTTCCCCATACTTACAACTGAAACTCCAAAAATTTTTTTTCATCAAACCTGTACGTGTGGGGTATCTATGGATAGGTCTTCAAAAATGATATTGAGGTTTCTAATATCATTTTTTTCTGAACTGAATAGTTTGCGCGAGAGACACTTCCAAAGTGGTAAAATGTGTGTCCCCCCCCCTCTAACTTCTAAAATAAGAGAATGATAAAATTAAAAAAATATATATAATGTACAATACCATGTAAACTTCCATCGAAAATTGGTTTGAACGAGATCTAGTAAGTAGTTTTTTTTTTAATACGTCATAAATCGAAAACCGCAATTTACCTTTCACAAAGTTACAACGAACTACAAGAACTTTTATATTATGTTACTTGCTGCTACGGAACCCTTCATGGGCGAGTCCGGCTCGCACTTGGCCGGTTTTTTTTATGAACTTTTTTAATGAGTAAATATGGCATTAAGCTTTTGATGATGAATAGTGATTGAGATTAAACAAGGCCTATACTGACACAACTCTATTGTTTTCTTACTGCCTATTTTTATGAGATGAAGTTATTTATTTGTACTGAAAAGTAACATCATCATCATCATCAAAAAAAAAAATTAAAAAAAATAGGAAAGGTTCTGAAGTGGCGACCGTGTACCGGAAGACGTAGTGTTGGAAGGCCTCCCACAAGGTGGACCGACGACCTTCTAAAGACCGCAAGAACTCGTTGGATGCGAGAAGCACAAAACCGGTCAAAGTGGAGGTGCTTGGGGGAGGCCTATGTCCAGCAGTGGAAGTCTTTCGACTGAAAAGTATATTTACGGTAAATTAATAAGGCCTTTTTCATAGAAAATAGCACGGTATCTGCAATCTTAGTTCGATTGGAAAATTGTGTGGAAATCGGTTGTCATGTGAAGCGGAGGAATGAGAAAAATATCGTGAGGAAAGTTTTGAGTATAAATGTCGATGGATATAAGAGTACGGGAAGGCCAAGGAAACACAAACTCAAAGCATTTATTTCAATTAAACCATGTACAGGCATTTTTGAATTGTCAAAATTAAATAGTCGGTCTGTAAGTAAAAAAGTTGAAGCTAGTTGAAGAACGATGGATGGACTGTGTGGAAGATGATAATATATGGCTAGGGGTGAGGACAAATAGATTTCCAAATAAATTGGGATAAGACTAGGAGAACGATCTTAAGATAAAACCATATGGACTCATTACTTAACTTTATTAACAAAATTAAATAAAAACTTTATCAAAACAATACACACGAAACATTATACTTCATCATCATCATTATCAGACTATAATGTTCCCACTGCTGGGACACAGGCCTCCTCTCTATGAGAGGGAGTGGGCCGTAATCCACCACGCAGGCCCAGTGCGGGTTGGTAGATGTCACGTCTTCGAATTTTTGGTTTTAGGACGTGCCGGTTTCCTCACGATGTTTTCCTTCACCGTTTTGAGAGCAGTGGTGATGAAATAATTTATACAAAGTAAAGCGCCTATCTGGGTTCGAACCTACGACCTACAACTCGTAAGTGGCGGCTGATACCACTGGGCCACCACTGCACATTATATAATTATTATACTTCAAACATGATAATATTTAGTTCAGTATTCAATAAGTTAATCTATAAGAACTTAGTTTATTAACACTCCACGTTTACCTTCTAACCGACCGTACACCCCTGAACGCGCTATTAACCGTCGATCTGTTAATCATAGGTTTGGTTTACAGTCGGCGCGAGCGATGTATCTCGTACAATTGTTATTTACTGCTTTATTGCGGCTTCGAATTGCCATTCACTGCGGCTTTTGGTGTTGTACCGACTGAATTGATGTATTGTCGAATTTTTGATCCGTTATTATTGGTATAAATGTTGGAACGAGTGTGGGATTAATTTGTTTGGTATACTCTGTATACAGAGTAATAATATTGCAAGTGTCAACGACGCTGCTAATGATCTCGGTTAATAATTAAAACTGTAATTTTTCTTTAACTTTATTAAAGACTGTGCTTGTGTAAGTTTTTAGGGTTCCATACCTCAAAGGAAAAACGAAACCGCCTTTTCTGACGATATACAAAAAAAAGGAACGAAATCGATCGCGAAAAAAATCAGCTGTTCCTTTCGTACATCATGATGATGAAACAACAGAACAGCACAGCACACATCACTCACAGCACAACACAGAACACAGCACAACAAACAACAGCACACACACACACACACAGCATACAGCAAACAACAGAATAGCAGATTTTTTTTTAAGGCGAAAACAAGTATGTGGTATAATTTATTGCATATATGTGTTTTCCATACTGTATAAATCTGATCATAACCTACCTTAAAAAAAAACTATATTACATGTTACTATGAACTTTTCTATGATCCCTCCCCCTCATTTGCGAAATAGAAAACCAGCAGGACATCGCATTACCAAAGAGTTAATACCAACAGTGGCACTACATTGCACTAAAAAGTACCGTTTAGTTACATATTTAATAAGCTGTTCATCGGTCCCTGCTGAGCTGTGGGGGTCGGAACAGCTTGTAAATGCGAAGAACGCGTGACTAGAAACTTTTAAGCTTTGCAATGAAGATAAAGTTATTGGCTATTGTGGCGAACGGACGATTTGTTTTTGTTCTTTTTTTTTATTTTTTGTCGCGACTTCAGGGATACCTACTAAAATGGTTATAGTTTTGTACCAATATAGAATAGATTAGAATACTCTTTATTATGTACCACCATATAAATTACAGACATAAATATAGAAACTTTACAATGGGTGACACAATGGGCGGTCTTATCGCTAAGAGCGATCTTTTAAAGACAACCTTTGGATGGATTAAAAACGGGAAGGACAGACAAATACTGTAGGTAGTCTGTGGTATACCATTTACACAATACTAATATATTGCTTTTATGTTTATAAAAGTGGATATAAAACTAGCAACAATAATTGAAATGAAGATTTTTATTCGAATTATCAAAGATCATCTAGAAACTTTTATAATCATCATATCGACGGCAGCAAATTAAGAAATTCACTTTTTTACATCTGTCAACTCAGAATACTTTGTTTTACGATAGGATTTTTTCTCTCTCATAATATTCAAAATTTTTAAGGACTGTTGGCTTTTTTATACGAAGCAGATAAAAATATCAGTAGTATTTTGGAAAAAAAATAAACAGTAATCGGTTTTAAAATAGCAGAAAATTGCTTAGTTCTTCTATTAAAATGAATTCGTAGAGTAAATTCGAACATTTCAAATCAAAACTTGCCAACAACACATTTTCAATTTACAATTTTTCTCACTAAAAACCATCTTCCCATTTCTCTTCCAAAGGCGAACGGAAGGATGATTATTTATAGAAATTAATAACATTCTCACCGTGATACTAAGTGCTAGGTTCACGTAGGTTAGCTAGACGTTCAGAACGGCTATGATTAACGAGGCCATGGCTATGACAGGTGGGTGAGGCTATGCGGCTATACAGGGTGTAGGTAAGACCAGAATTTATTTTGCAAGAACAATTTTGTGAGGGCAATGTGGCATGGTCATTAAGAATGTTAAGGCTAATTTAGTTATGGAAAAACCTTTATCTATCCGTAAAATGCGACATAATCACACTAATATTATAAAGGCGAAAGTTTGTGTGCGTGTGTGTGTGTGTTGTTACCTCTTCACGCTCAAACGGTTAGACCAATTTTGATAAAATTTTGTATGCAGGTAGCTGATACCCTGGATTAACACATAGGCTACTTTTTATCTCGATATACACGGGATCGACATTTGCGCGGGTGAAACCGCGGGGTGCAGCTAGTCAGCCTATAATGTTCCCACTGCCGGGACACAGGCCTGCTCTCGGTGAGAGGGAGTGGGCCGTAATCCACCACGCGGGCCCAGTGCAGTTTTGTAGATGACACAATATGTCTTCGAATTTTTGGTTTCCTCCCGTGGTTTTCCTTCACCGTTTTGAGAGCAATGCTGATGAAATATTTTACACAAAGTAAAGCGTCTCTTTGGATTCGAACCCACGACTTACAATTCGTAAGTCCTACCACGCGGGTCCAGTGTGGGTGCGAGAGCAAAGTGCATTGCTGCAGCAATATTGCAAAACTGATTGTTTGAGTAGGTATTATGTAATGCTCATCATATCAAAAACAAAAAATTACCAGAAGGCCAATTCTCGTAATATACAACGTTCAAAAACTAGTCGCAGTCTCATCTCAGCGACAAATAAATGTCAAAAACTTGTCAAAATGTAGGGAAATTAGAGGTATTTTTGACAGATTGAGACTGAAATCCGACTGTGAACGTTCTTAAAATTACGAGAATTGCCCCTCAGGTCATTTAAGTCAAACTATTTCTGTATAATTGTATTCAAAACCACCCCCTGTGTGTACAGGGTATATCTTAGATGACTCAACGTGTCTCGGTAGCGGTGGCCACTTGAACTGTCAATTAGAAGATATTGAGGAGCCATGATTGACGACATCCTAATGCTCAGATATGAACTGTTTTGATTTAGTGAGCTGCTGCACAGGCGCACAGGTAGACTGGTGCTGCTGGTGCATTTAAAAAGCAAAGATGCAGAATATGAAATTATGTTTATTTCTATTACTAGATCTTTAAAGACACGTTTACATGTCCACTTTTGGTCAGTGTATTAAAACTTGATGAAGCCGGCATTTCCCCTCTGACTGATCCCTGAGAAGAAATGCCGAAGTAAACTTAAAGGTCAATGGTCTCTTTTAAAGTAAATACGAGTTAAGAAAGACAAAACAGACGTGAAAACAAACACAAACAGAATACTTTGCCATCACTCACTGTTATATCGGATATACATTAAAACCGAGTACATTCCGAGGATAGCCGAACACATCCGAAACGGTCGTTACAGTAACAGTGGCGCGAATTCAATGGTTTTTTTCTCATTTCAAAAAATGCCCAACGCGCCTATAGAAGTTTTCACTTCAAAAACAAACATTATATTATTATTAAGATTTTATGTGAGTATAACAATGCAGGGCCATGTCTGGAAGGGCCTTTTGAAGAAAGGGCCATTGCAGCTTTTAGTTGACCTGTCCCGACCATTTATTGTACCTACCTACTTTAAAATACGTTGTAATCGAGCCTCCAGAAAATAAACAAATATCCACAAATACAGGGTGTTACAGAAAGGGTATATCAATACAAACGGGTTGAAGAGTGTATCTCGTCTAGAATCTCTGTACAAAATTTCAGCTCAAAAGCAGTAACTTTGAAAATGCTTAATATTTTTTTATTTCGATAGTTTATAAAATTAAATCATAAAAAATGTGTCACCGCACTACGAGGGTCATTATCCATTATCTGTAGTGTGTCTGTGCGCCTAGTACACGCACATCACGCCGCCGCGCGTCAGTGCAGCGCCGTGATGTCGAAATAAAAAAATATTAAGCATTTTCAAAGTTAATGCTTTTGCGCTGAAATTTTGTACAGAGATTCTAGACCATATACACTCTTCAACCCGTTTGTATTGATATACCCTTTCCGTAACACCCTGTATAAGGTTTTTAATGCAGAGAAGCAAATAGTTAAAGATTAACGAGTGAAATAAGTATATCTTATCATTATACCGTACATAATAACAAAAAATTGTGGTCAAATACTAGCCTACTTAGATATGTCCAATACTTTGAAAATTAAACTCACGAAAAAACCTCCTTCCGTTTTAAATTAGCACAAGAACAAAGGCATTTCATAATGTTACCTGTTCTTATATCCATACGAGGTGAGAGTACCAGTTACACGACATTCATTCCGACCGTCATTTATTTCTACGGGCCATTTGTCAAAAACAAGATGCAGCCGAGGATACATCTGAAAAAGGAATAAAAATAAATCAATAATTATAGACTCTCATTTAAATAGGCAACTAAAATATATGCATTAAAATATTTTGGCTATGGTTATAGCTGCATGTCTTTTAAAAGTACATTTTATATAAATTTTGACTTTGACTTTGACATGAGCCTTTTCTCCAACAATTCGTCGCGAAAAAAATATACTTACAAAAATATACTATCATAAAAAATTTATACTTACCTTATTTACGAAACTTCCTTTGCTTTTAACCGACTTCAGAAAAATGTTCTTAATTTGCACAAAAACAAAGGCATCCTCCTAATGTTATTGTCCTCATATCCGCGTGAGGTGAGAGTACCAGTTACACGCCATTTATCCTGGCCGTCACTTGTTTCTGTGGGCCATTTGTCAAAAACTCGGATGTCACTACTCGTATTGATTTATGGGTGTACCGGAATGCAATACTTATAATGGATAAATATTGTAGGATTTTTTTGCAGAGATGATAGGGTGACTATGGTTGTTTGGTGAATTGGTTTAGAATATAATTATAGAAGTTTATAAACCTCGATGTTTTTTGAAGTGAAAACTTCTTTAGCGGCGTTGAACACTTTTTGTAATGGGTAAAAAATGTTAAACTCGCATCAGGGCATCGCGTCAGGACACGTGACCGTCAGGAGAGATTCCCCCCCCCCCCCCATCTCTTTCTACGGCGGCGCCAACCGAAGTGAACCAAGTGAGACACGATAATGGATTGATGGATGGATGGATGGATGGTGATGGTGATGGCGACGGTGATGGCGATGGTGATGGCGATGGTGATGGCGATGGTGATGGTGATGTGATGTGATGTGATGGTGGACGCGGACGCGGACGTGGATGGACAGCTGATAGCTCGACCGTCTGTGTAGTAGCCACACTGCTGTGTATTCGTAAAATTCGTGTATATAAAGTGTTTCAAAAAATGGAAATTGAACAAAGTGCATCGATTTATGAAAAAAGTGACGCAGAAATAGTGAAAAAAACTAAGTTATATTAATTCAATTAATAATTGATTTATTTCAACGTTAATATGCAAGTTTTCACTTCTGCCGGCACTCCCGGAGTGCAACCCGTCTTTTTTTTTTAATAAAACAACTATAGGAAAAATGATCTCGTTTTAAATATCTGTCAATAAAGTCAAATTCTCTTCTGTCATTTCTGACCGCAAGATTATTTTCAAAGGGTATAAGACATTGCCATAGTGAAAAATAAAATAAAAGCGAATATACCTACCTAGTATTTTTTTTCTGTATTAAATTTTCATTGCTTCTCAACACACATGGTTAGAAATAAGTTTGGTATATTTTTAATTTTATAGACATTATTTCAAAATGCTAATAGTACTGAAAACTTTACACAGAAAAGCCACCCTACTAACAATCGAAGTCAGTCTCCGGTATTCGGTTTACGCCAAATTGAGCTGTCAGTGTGACGTCATCAATCATGACGTAACGATGCCATGTAAATTGTGACGAGTATTAAACTTCTTCTCATTTCCTTGAGTGTGCATGATATTGTTCGATACAGTCGGCGGAGCGTGAATGTTTAACTACCATTAATATTTATTTCCTTGTCATGTTTATGATTTAGGAATATTGTAATCTTGACTGCATCGTTTGTCTAGTGGTTGCAAGCGCTACTGTTAAACATGAGGTCCTGGGTTCGAATCCTAGGTCGGGTGTTTGGTATTTCGTTTTTTCTATCTGGAATTTCTCAACATGAGACTTAAACATAACTGGCAAAATGTGTCCAACCCTTTGGGGAAACTTGACTTGATGATGTTATGTAAAATCTTGCTTATTTTAATATTGTAAAGAGGAAAACTGGGTTAGAAAGTTAAACTTAAGGTGAATGCGCAGTGGTAGACCACGAAATTCAAATTTTCTTACGTTTTTTGCAATTTTCAGGTCAGTTTCAGGTTGTATCTTCTCTATCAAAATATGATTTGCGACTACAACAGATATGTATTTCCAGAAATCATCAGAATCATTAATATATCTCTTTAAGTTAGTCTAACTTAGAAAGATGTATTAATGAGTCTAATGATTTTATTTCTGTAAATACGTACCTGTTATAGTCGCCAATCATATTTTGATCAAGATACAACCTGACATTGACCTGAAAATTGCAATAAACGTAAGAAAAATTTAATTTCGCGGGCTACAACTGTGCATTGACCTGAAGTTTTTTATGAATGGCGTCAACTGATTGTAATAATAATATTTTTATTATTTTTCTATTACCTGCTTTATTTAATTTTTATATCGGAAACTTGTTTGCTAGTTGTGTCTTGAATTTATAATTATTAATCTTTTTACAACCTAAAACTATTGAATTAAATGTTTTGCTTGAAAAATCCACTGTTTTTTAACTCAAGTTAGGGAGTATAAATTATAGTTTTTTTTTTATATTTTAGGAACTACGAGTAAGTACAAATTATTCGAGATAAAAGATCTTTTTAATATTATGCACTTGTTTCTGTGGCAAATTTTTTTTTTCAATCCTTTTACTTTTTTACCTTATTTACTTTTTAGTATATGCTAAAACCTGCCTATTACTTACACAAATGTTAATACGAGTTTGTATAAATCAATCCACAAGAAAACACTTGCATACCCTATAGCATAATATTATAAGCCTATAACGTTCCCACTGCTGGGATACACAGGTCTTCTCTCTGTGAGAGGAAGTATAGGCCATAATCCACCACGCGGGTCCAGTGCGGGTTGGTAGATGTCACATGTCTTCGAATTTTTGGTTCCTCACGATGTTTTCTTTCACTGTTTTGAGAGCAGTGCTGATGAAATGAAATACACAAAGTAAAGTGCATGCCTGGGTTCGAACCCACGACCTATCACTGGCCCACCACTGCTCTATTAATATTAATATTACCTATAGCATCTATGAATTAACGTGAAATGAAACATCTACTCCATAATTCACCAATTAATGAGATCAAATACCGCACTAATTAGTGTAACAATAATCCAGGTATAATTAAGCTTCGGTCCGCAATCTCACATAACACTCGATTGACAAACACCGGAATTAGGTACGTGTCCGTAATTAGGTGCCTATCCGTAATTAGGTTGCTGACATGTTAAATCGGATGTCAATTTATCTGAGATGGGAAATGGTGTTGTTACCTTATTAGGCGATAGTATTGTGCTGTTGTTATCTTTGATGTACAGATGGCAGCACATCAACCTGCCCGAAACTGTCAAGTTTTCCCAATCAATCTTGAACCTTATGTTGCAGTGATAAAGTTGAAAATCTATATTAAAGAAATTTGACAGGATATAGTAGCTTGATGTGCTGGCGTCTGTACCTACCACATACAAGAAAACCCAGTTTAGACACTCTGTTAATAATATTATCTTGTACGGAATGAAACCAAACGCGGCGATTCAGTCGCTTTTCGGAAGCTCAATACAGCGGCTGAACGCCAAACTCCGCACACATTCGGATGCCGGTCGCAGCGATTTGGCATTTGCGCCAGCATCGGAGCAGTCGCTAAAACGCGCGATTCCGATACCACGTCCGAACGCAGAGAGTCGCCAAAACGCGATGCAGCATCGATACAGCCGCAAAATCGCCGATCGCCGATGCAAAAAGTAGCGTGTGTGCTTTGGCCCTAAGGTCGACTTTAGCAGCCAAACTTTACAGTACCTACACGATGGACAATAATACGGTATTAATTTTACAGTAAAAGCTTAACACCGACCCAATAGCACAATAGACACATGTAAATCCACTCATCTATCTTCGACCCCCATAAGACTCCCATCACCGTCCATTATCAAATATGCACAAGATAAATAATGACCAATCCACTTTAATCAACTTATTTAAAGAGGTAATTCATTGCATCAAAATCCATTACCAAGTTTATTTAAACAATTGTTTAACAGAATTCAATCTGCATACGTAATGTATAACTAACAATGTTTTTGTGACGGACAATGGGGTAGAAGGACAGAGTAGATAATTACAGAAGGCCGAGTCGTACAAAGAGCGAAAACCAACACTGTGGCTCTGTCTCGCATAGGGTCACAGCATTATGCTAAGCGATGGCCGTTTTGCGTGGATGTGACGCATATTTTGCCCCAACTTGTTTTTTATTGTGTTTGTGTTTCTTTCGTCGTCGTCGTGTCGTACCACGTATTTCTATACACTCTCTTAGAACGTGTCTCCACACGACGATATCATCGCGGCGAAAATTTGATGGTACGGTGAGATTATCGCCGCGATTCTCTCGCTCGTGGAGACGGCACCTTAGCGTCATTTTTATCGCAAATCAATATAATTTTTCTTTCTTTCAAAACGCATGCACACATAGACACGCTTCACGCACAGTCACGAGTACCAATACGTTACAATTACGCCAGATCCAAAAGCAATTACCTATGTCTTAGAGTTCGTTATGTCAAGTGACATTATACTATCTGTTATTATGCCATATATTACACACCCGATAGAAATATAGTGCTACTAACATAGCGACCAGCCATAGAAACCATGCTATTATCACTTTCTTAGCGCATCGCTGACAAATATTTAGTTAAAATTCATGTTTGGCCCCGAACTCACCATTCGCTGACTCACATATACATAATATATTATTATAAATATACTATTATGAAATAGATCTCGAAGTTGTAGGCGTTATTTCACGAGAAAATAGTTTTTTTTTTTAATTTTGCGTAAGTGCGAGCGCGACTGGCATTTGTTTTACGCCGGCTCCGTGGTCAAATAGAATTGGCCAACGTTGGGGCCAACCAAATTCAATCAAAAAACATATTGGGACCAACGTGTGGGACAGTTTGAGAACTCTATAGTCTGTACGCGTTTATTTGTCATGTCTGTACGTTTTCACTCGATGTATGGAGTAAACCTTCTGTCTTCTGTATGATTCTCTGGCAAAAGCCAATGTCGACCATTGTCCGAAGTGACAAATGTAATGAATAATTTAATGGGTGTCCGTGATTAAGATAATTGAATGTTAGCGTTCTATTGAATCGGACTGAGTGGTCATTTGGATTATGTTATTATTATGTAATCGTTTTAAAGGTTTTTGTTGACTGGTTGGACACTATTAACAACTGTTTGATTGTGTAGGATCCACTGTTGTTTCTCATTTTGGTATATGTAATAGCAACACTGATACATAATCAATTACCAATTATGTGTTAAAGAGAAAAGAGTTTCTGGAAGGATTTGGAGGAGACCTTTGCCCAACAGTGGGGTAGTACAGGCTAAAAAAAATGTAACGTTCATCAAAGACAATAGAATAATAGTTTTTTTTTTTTTCAAAAATATTTGTCATTTTATCTTGTGGCAATGTGACCAAAATGGCGAAATATGTATAAATATATTCTCTAATCAATTAAAGTAGAAATTTCATCACCACTGCTCGCAAAACGGTGAAGGAAAACATCATGAGGAAACCGGTATGTCCTAGAACCAAAAATTCGAAGACATGTGACATCTGCCAACCCGCACTGGGCCCGCGTGGTGGATTACGGCCCACACCCTCTCTGAGAGGAGGCCTGTGTCCTAGCAGTGGGAACATTATAGAGTGATTATGTATGTTATGTAAAGTACAATTTATTGTACTTAACTTCCAATTTAAATAAAAATCGAATAATAAGAACCCGCCTAAAATATTACCCCACATTTCTTAAAAAAAAAAAATTATGCAAAATTAAAAAAGGTCCTTCCATTTTCCGCAGATTATAAATCTCAAATCATTAAGTAGACTGGATAAAAAACACTCAGAGACCAAATTAAATTCACATTTTTTCCACCCACCTAACCCTTGAAATGCGTGTCGGATTCAACGGGGCTTTATTGCACGGAAAATGGGTAAAAAAGACCCACTCGGGCAAAAATCTTGAACTGTCAACGATCGGTGTGAGTTATGAGCGTTTAGATTGTTCTATGCTGTGAAGTTACCACATTAGTTGTATGTTAGTTACCTGGTTTGCGACCACCCTCCCACCGGAGTCCGGCGTCAAGCAGCCTGCTGTGTTTCGTCGGTGCGTGGGAGTTCCAGTGCCTTAGGCATTTTCTGGGCACGCTCGTTCCACCATAGACCTCACCCATCACTTCCATCAGGCGTGATCGAGGTCAAGAGCGGGCCCATTCAGCAATAAAAAAAAGTTGAATTAAGATAAAAATGTGTTTCAATAATTATAAACAAAACGGATAATTTATGGAACAAGATTACATTGTTTTAATGTTCAAGAAAAAGTCACAGTACAGTAAAATTAAACCACTTTAGTGTGAGAAAGTGGTGTCCGATCTAAGGGACAATTCCAGTAATTAAAAACGTTCAAAATATAGTTGCGATCTCATCTCAGTGGCAATCAATGTCATAAACTTGTCAAAAATGTTGGTAAATTAGAGGAATTTTCGACAGATAAAATTACGAGAATTGCCCCTTTGGTTGTATGTGCAAAATTAGTTTATATTAGTAAAAATACAAACGTGACAAAATAAAAATATTCACTTTAAAAAAAAGTACAATTCAGATTAAAATAAAGAAACGTTTAAACATCCTAGTGCTTTCTTAATTTATTGAGTTACGAATATTCTATTTTCAATTCAAAAACATTTAGCTAATCGTTCTCTCAACCCTGTTACAACTTGCACCCCACACCAACCCGCCCAGCTATTTGTAAGGAAATCAATGCAAAGGAAACACAAAGCGGCAAAATATCGCGACGTCCGCCACAGAGGACCGAAATGGCCAGCTTCTGACGGTAAATTTAACATTTTTACCCTCAGCGAAGTAGGGTTACCCTTTCCGTTTGTCCATTGAATATTACAATACTGTTATGGCAAGTGTTAGGAGTTTTGACCCTTCCGTTTTTGGTTATTTATTGTGTATAGGAATAATATCAATAAATTGCTGTGTGCAGGGTACATTAGCTGCAGTTTTTTTTGGAAAAAATATCCGGTTATAAATATATCGTTTGAATAAATCTAACGGCGCAGGATACCAGAAGTGGTCATCATATCTATTAGTGGTTCAGCAGCTTCAATATCATCAGGATTATGCCAGAATATGGCAGTTCATCGTGAACGTGGTATGACAACCCCTTTTTTTACGGATGGGAAATCATCAAATGACCCCTCGTGCTCTGGGTGGAGCGGAAGGGAGTGACAGACTCTTACTGACTAAAACCCATACGTGTTCCTTCCTTAGCCCTTTATGTTCCGGGGTAGCGGTAACCCTTTCGGACAATCCCGCACCGCCGGCAGGCTGCGGCCCTGGCAGGCCCCTTCCTCTTAGCTGACATCTCTTTGAGGCGCGCGTGGAACTCGTACGCGCCGTCCGGCACGGGCCTGGTCCTGATCGGCTGGTAAGCTACCTATTACTCTCCATCCGCAGGCGCAGGCGACAACCCCCTAAGATGTTAGGTTGTTGTCTTTTCTTTACTTTGCCGTATGTCATTACTTCCCGGAATTTGATCCTTATTAGGGACACTATCGTATGGTAAATAAAATACAGCGTGTTTTTTTTTATCAAAATCAACGGGTCCCATTCTTCGCTAGAAATATTGATTTTCAAAAAATCCAATGATGCAGTTTTAGTTTTCATCAAAATCGGACCGAGACACCTTTGAGTACTTTTCGCTATTCCTCATTGTTTCGGATTTGGCCATCCACGCCCACTTGATCAAAGTCAAAGTCAAAGCATTTATTTCAAATAGGCACATAAAAGGCACTTTTGAACGTCAAAAATTACATTAATCTGTCAAGCTCCGCTAATGAAACACAATTGATTTTCTATTGTTTCGTCACCAATGGGCGACGCGAACCGCTTGACCGGTTAAAATAGAATTGATTCTAGTCGCCCCTTCCAAAAGGTAGTTTTCGTATGGAGAAGAATGGGCAAGAAACTCCACCGTTACTCTTTTAAAATGTTTTACAATATTTTGCATAGGTACATTAATTATATTATAATAAAATTACTATACCACAATAGGTAAAATAATTAAAAACGAAACCGTGACATATACATTAATTATCTGATAGATACATGGTGCTCACATATTTACAAAAATATTATATTTGGAAAATTCATTCTGTATTAGACTACAACGTTTTCTTTGCAAACTGTCGGCTTATTTAGCTGTAATGAGTACATATAAAAAATCATAACCCTGAGCAAAATAAAACACTAACCAACCATTTTCTTTTCCACCTCAATACTTCTACGTAACCCTATCCTTCCCAGCACATTAATCATGGAAGCGACATGCATTAAAGTAAGGGAAGGTAATTAATATGTTCACGTCGTCTCCTCACGACTTCGCTTCTCATTAAGACGCCATTACACTGAGAACACGCCATTTTACAAAAAGATCTACTCTTGTTTCTGAGTATATTCATTTTTCATCGGATAGAGTACCTAGTTTGTTTGGGAAATGAGAAGTATTTTGTATTTTACGTATACTCTGATGATATGATCTTGTTACTTGTGAAATTATTGTTTCGATTACCGTGGACTGCCTCGTTCATCTAGTGGTAGCAAGCGCTAATGTTCAGCTTAAAGTCGTTTGATTCCCAGGTTGGGCAAGTGTTTGATTTTTCAATTAGGAATTTCTTAGCAGCAGCCCGGAGTCTAAATTAGTGCCTGGTTGGCGGACTCATGCACCAAGGGTTCCGTACAAAGAAGGATCCCCAAAAAAAAACCAGAATCGATTAAAATAATTTATGAACAACAAAATAGACCTTAAATAAGAGGACATAAATACGCTATTTGTTATGCATAAAACCATAACCAAACAGGCCAGCAGCATATAACAATTATGTTATACTACCTTGCATTTGCAAGACACGAAGGGCTTCAACAGTCAGCGGCTTTTTTTGATAGCGTTCTCCTAGATTTAGAAAATACGTAACATTTTTAAAATCAATAAAAGAACGTAGCATATACCTATTCAGTTGTTTTCATTTATTAAGTTAATAGCCATATAATAATCCGCAATCACGTTTATATGTATATAAATAATATTTTATATTTATATACATATATATAATCAGTAGATACGTATAATGTTCTTTACTCTCAAATCTCTCTCAATATTACGCACAATTGGTCACAATATCGTTTGTAAAACCGCTTTAAATATCATAGATTTTAAAAGTTTAGTTATTAAGTTACGATTTTTTTATTACTTGGTGATGGTTTAATCGAAAACTATTATTGAATTTGGGATATAGTACGTATACTCTACCTTGCCACACATAAATCGTTTTAATCGATTCTGGGTTTTTGCTCCATATATTTTTGGGCATTATCCTTTGTAGTTATGTAAATAGTTTATCACGGGATTTGTTTTCTTGTTATGTAACGGTTTTCGGATTTTTTCCTTTACTTGTGCTACATGACATTGTTTCTTGCAAAATTTCATGATTCTATGTCAACGGGAAGTACCCTATACATTTTGATTCCTTTGAGAGTGTCGAAATATACGTTTTTTGCAGCATAAACGGCCGCATATTTTTTAGGTTAACTTAGAAGTTTGATTTTTTCATAGCTTCAAGGGACTGTAGACCTGAGTATATGGTTTTAATTTCAACTCGATACCGTGACGCATTCCCGAGATAAAGGGTCTTGACAGACAGACGGACAACAAAGTGATCCTATAAGGGTTCCATTTTTCATTTTGAGGTACGGAAGGAACAACAGAGTGATCCTATAAGGGTTTCGTTTTTTTTTTGAGGTACGTAACCCTAAAAACATACACCCACACACTATAAAAAAGTGTCATGACGATTAAAATTTTGCACTTTTTTCGGGCTAGCTCTCATTCGCCATGTGCGCAGAGCATAACGTGCGATGAAGAACTTCGTACCAACAAAAGTTTGTATGTGTGCAAATGCATAGAATCCCTCACAAATTACAATCATACCTACGTACAAACACATGATGCCACGTCCACAACTCGGGCCTTTTAATCCAAACCCAGAGGCGTGTATAGAAGTGCCAATAAACTTCAACAAAATTTGCACAACAAAAGCTTATAAGCTCGAAACCATTTCACACACAGAATCCCTCTCGTAATGAAACCAAACCTGTGGAAACCGGTCCCATTTGCAAATACTCGTCAACCCTTAATCTGCCGCTTGCATTTTACGAGACCTACGGCAATATCTGTCAATGTCCTTATCAATAAATTGTGAGCGTTTAGAGCAAACGACGTCGTTTGACGATTTGAGGCGCGCGGCCGTAATCCGCGGTCTATTGGACCCCATCTGCGTTGCAAGGGTTAAGTCGCGACAAATAGACCATTTGCAAATAATAAGACGCAGTGAAAGAATAAATTAAGGGCTTCGAGGGTTGGGCGTGGCGTTCTGGGGCTGAATTGAAAATCTGTGTGGAAATGCTTTTTGTTTTATGAATTGGATTATATTCTTAGCGAATTTGTAGAGGGAGTGTGATTGGTCAATTTTTGTTGTTGTGTTATAATATTTGTGCTGATTAGGATATTTAAAGTGTAGTGTTTCTATTAAATAGATATGTAAACACTGTCTCATTCACACAAGCGGGGTAGCTGCTGTCACTTATGTCATCTGTCAGTTACGAGGAATGGCGGGAAACAGACAAAGTGAAGCAGGCTATATACGATAGCGCTTGGTGTGGTAGTGAGCCAGTGAGGTGATATGTATAAAATAAATACGGAACCAACAGGATTCTACATATAGTATAGGGACATACATATTACGTTAACGCCTATCAGTTCAGGTCGGTAACTTATCGCAACTTTATTATTTTTACATGTGTGTGTTGGATCATTTAGCTCTGTTCAAAGCGGTTGAGCTGAATGGTGCTAACACATGCGTCATGTTCGTGAACGGGCGCCATCAGTAGGGACTGGTCATCTCTTCGCTGCCATGGCTAATTTTTATTTAATTTAATATATGAATTGCTTTTTTTTCTCTTCTTTTCATTACGGACGCTTTTAACGTTCTGCATTGTTCTCACATGCATATTTTTTAACATGAATAATGTAACCAAAACTTTGTAACCATATTATTTTGATTTAATAGTGTCCATGGAGTTTCTTGCCCGTTCTTCTCCATAGATACCTACGCTTTGGAATGGGCAACTAGCTTCATCTTTCTGACTGACCGACCCCTTGACAATTCAAAAGTGCCTGTAATTGGTTTAATTGAAATAAATGCTAAGTTTTGAGTTAAGTTTTTTTGATGTGATCTTATTTAGACCACAAAATTCAGATACAAATTACTATTGTTAATGAGATGACCCAATGACCCAAATCTATTCAATAAACTAGTTTTGAGCATGACGTAATAGTTAAAAGTTTGGGTATTTAATGTGAAATATAGGTAAAGGTATGTATTTAATTTTGTTTTTGAAGTGAAACTTCTTTACGCACGCTTGACTTGGGGAGTAAGCTGGCGAAGGCGTTACGAAAAGTGTGATCGGGCGAGGCGAACGGGAGTTGAGTGGGGGATATAAGCAAGAGAAAGCAGTGCGCGCGCACATTTTCTTTTTCTCTTCCTCTCATAGCCAAATACGTTTGAAGTTCCACTTCAGTCGTGTGGTCATAAGCACACTCGGTTTTTTTTTCTGTTAGGTTTTTTTTTTGTTTTATTGTTTGCTTTTATTTTCTTCAACATTTGTAGGCCTTCACGGCAAAACATAGCGCCCATATAATTACCTAAGATCTTTATGTAAATACCTATGTTTCACAAATAAATATTCTGATTCTGATTGGTTGAATTTGAATCTGCACCCTAATTGCACACTATCAATCGGAATCTGAATTATTCTGAAGCCAATTGCTAGCCATTGCTTCTTAAGTTCGGAAAATTTGTCTGCTCAACACGTAAATAACGCAATAATTGTTGTTGAACTGTCAAAATGAAACCGATTCCGATTGATAATGTGTTACGCAATTGCCCCACTGTTCTAATTTCATTACCTATATTTTAATCAAAAATTATGTTTAAAAAACTGAAGTTTTACACAATAGACATGTCTATGTTGTTGATCCTGTGCTCGTAAGTGCTATAACTGCTGATCTTGGGTTCGATTCCCAGGTCGAGCAAAATGTTATTGGGTTTTTCGGTCTGTAATTTCTCAATAGCAGCCCGGAGTCTGGATCTGATCCCAGATGATGGCAATAAGCTCGCCCCCTATTACATGGGACTTAAACATAACTGGCGAAATGTGGGAGTACTATAGGTACACCTCTGTCTTACCCTAAGGGGAATACAAGCGTGATGTTACGTTATCCATACTATATATTATATAATTTGACAGGCCTGATGGTCTAGTGGTTAGTGACCCTGACTGCTATGCCGGAGGTCGTGGGTTCGATTCCCACCCAGGACAAATGTTTGTGTGATGAGCACGATAATTTGTTCTGTGTCTGGGTGTAATTTATCTATAAATGTATGTATTTAGAAATATATAAGTATGTTTATCAGTTGTCTAGTACCCATAACACAAGCTCTGCTTAGCTTGGGACTAGATGGCGTTGTGTGATAGTTGTGGAATATTATTATTATTATATATACTATATTACTATATATCCATACTAATATTATAAATTCGAAAGTAACTCTGTCTGTCTGTCTGTATGTTACCTTTTCACGCCTAAACCGCTGAACCGATTTAGATGTAGCTAGTTGGTCTGATTTTGAAAACCACTATTACACCTCTCCACAGGACTTATTACGATGTTATTACCTAGCATTTAAGTAAAGGTGTACCTATTCCTTCGCTGCCACTTGGATACTGTACCGTGTGCTGTGACATAAATACACATCTACAAGAACTGGATCTAGTTTAATTTACTTATATAAACAAGGGCGCCATAACGCGCCTAAATTGGTATAGAGATAGCTTGAGTTCAGGGAAAGGACATAGGATACTTTTTATCCCGATATTCCCACGGGGTCGAAACTTATGCGGGTGAAACCGCGGGGCGCAGCTAGTGTTATATTTTGAGAATAATTATCTTTAAACCTATATCCTAACAACTTTTTGAAGATTTAACAAACAAACAAATCCAATTACATCCAAGCAATTAATTTTCAATTCGAATCCAAAACAAAATTCATTAATATTATCATCCATAAGTTTTCCCCTGGACAACCCGTGGAGATCTCTCAAGGCGCCGTTTTCCGTCTTACAGTATGGCAATTAATAATTATTGCACCTAGTTCCGGCCGTTTCCGGCAGGGGAGACTTCCGGTACACAGGGGAGTGACAGGGGAACGTTAGTTTATGATTATAAGTACTTTGGAAGAGATTGGTGTAGTTATTGTGTTAATTTTTTATATTTATTTCTGTAAATTAGTAAAAAAAAATATTCTGGAGGCACTCGGAGCTAAGTAACAACAACCGCACAGATCGATCGACCAGGTTAAGCTTCGCTTGCCACGGTCGGTCCGTGGATGGGTGACCACCTTTACATACCGAGACCCCTCCGTGGTTCTAAAAGCACGTTAAGCCGTTAGCCCCGGCTGTCATTCTTGGATCTTTAACAGTCGTTACGGGTCGTTAGAAGCACGACGATAGTCTGACAACCAATCTTACCAAGGGTATCGTGATAGTAGTCGGGTTGTAACTAGGTTGTGGAGGTCAGATCCCCACTGTCTAAAGTAACTCCCCTTTGGGAGTTTTTTTAACCGACTTCAAAAAAAGGAGGTTCTGTATTCGACCCGTATGTTTGTATGTCCGCGATTTTCTCAAAGTCAAAGTCAAAGCATTTATTTCAAATAGGCACATAAAAGGCACTTTTGAACGTCAAATAATATCTTAAAATAGAATTGATTCTAGTCGCCTATTCCAAAAGGTAGTTTTCGTATGGAGAAGAATGGGCAAGAAACTCCACCGTTACTCTTTTAAAATGTTTTAGGTACAATATTTTGCATGGGTACATTAATTATATAATAACATGTGAGGACGATGCACCTAAAATAAAATTACTATACCACAATAGGTAAAAGAATTAAAAACGAAACCATGACATATAAATTAATTATCTGATAGATACATGGTGCTCACATATTTACAAACATGGTACAAGCAAAACTATATTTAATAAAAAAAAAAAAATACAAGTAATAAGTCAGGGTGTGAGTAATGAATGTAAAAACTAATAAAAAAAAATTACAATTAAATTAGCAACCAGTTTGATTTTGTCTAGACTCTAGATTGTCCTATGGAGCAGGACCAGCATGTGTCCAAGCGTTCTTATCTTGGATATAATCTTCTAATTTATAGTATGCTTGTTTACAAAGTGTACGTTTAATGTGAGTTTTAAATTTTCTTTCATTTAATTGCAATATATCACTAGGTATTTTATTGTAACATTTGACACAGTACCCCATAAAAGATGTATGTCTCAAAAACTATTGAACCGATTTTTATAATTCTTTCACAAATACGATCTACAATTTTCAGGAAGGTTTTAGAATATAATACATTAGGTAATTACTCTTACTTACGAAGTTATATGCATAAATGTACTGCATCTCCGGCATTTCTATGCGAATTTTGATGATTCTTCTAGTCGGTGTCTTCAATTCTTCAATGAACTAGTGTTAATTGATTTGTGTGGGGTAGGTAGGTACAACTAAAAAGTGAAAATAAACGCTTTTAATTCAAAAAAAAAAAACAACCGATTTCAAAAAAACAACAAAATGATAAATAACTTTAATTTCGGAAGTCGGTGTCAAAAACGAAAATGCGGAACCAACGACACCGACTTCCGAAATTAAAGTTATTTATCATTTTGTTGCTTTTTTGAAATCGGTAGTTTTTTTTTTTTTTTTTTTAAAGAGTTTATTTATGTAGGTATAAAAAAAACTGAGGTAACGAACGAACCGAGATCAATCAACGATCGAAAAAACACAACAGAAGCAGTTAATGGAGAAAGGACTTCGCCTAAACGTCATAAATAACTATGAACATTGAAACCTACCTTTGCGAATGTTCGGACACAATTAATAGAAGCTTTGTCATAACCACATTTCACACGACCAAATCCTCAAAGCGCATTTCATCTGAAATATGAAGCACACTATTCCAGTTTTAATTACCTAGATTGGTAGCGTACATCACAATTTATGAGGACAATATAACTGCAGGTTTATGTTCTAGTGTAATGCGAATTTTGATTACCTTGCTATCTATTTCTGTGGTGCTTATGTGTATTAGTGTTGCTATATTATTTTCCTTTGGTCGGATGCGTTTTATTACTGGTTCTACTTGTACTGGTATGCAATTGTCATGATCAGCGGCTTCAAACGCTTTATTATCGGGTACTTATATTTTAATAATGTTTTTATTATTGTCTTATGGGATGAGTCATTCCAGCGGGTTTTAGGGTCAATTTATACTAGCGCAGAGTCGAAGCGCATTGAAGCGTTAATCTGAAACTTAACATAGCAAATTCACCCTTATCTCCACAATGTAATTATTTATTTTAGTACATGGAGGACTTACAGCTAATAAAAACAAACAAAAAAGAAAACCATAGTCACCAGAAAGCCAATTACAAATCCTCACGTATAGACTTATAATGTAATGCACATATTTCTTCTGAGATAAAAATGAGGTGAGCAAATTCGCGCGCATTCGACTGAATTCGTATCTGAGCGCGACCAACGCTGACTGCATTACGTTGTGAATTTTTTGATCGTCATATAAACAAAACACAAACAGAATACTTTGCCATCACTCACTGACATATCGGAAATACATTAAAACCGAGTACATCTCGAGGACAGCCGAACACATCCAAATGTAGCGCGGTGTCGGTAACAGTGTCGCGAGTTCAATGGTTTTTTTCCCATCTCAAATGCCCAACGCGCCTAAAGAAGTTTTCTCTTCAAAAACATCAACAAATGCCAACAAGTTACATCTATCTAAACCGTCAGCGCCATTGTCTTCACATTTCCTCACAAAATCACCAAACACACAAACACAAGAGGTCCCCACATGTCGTAACACATCATTAATCTCTGATCTATGTGACATTTAATTACCTAAAACACCATATATTAGGCGTTCTTCCGTCCTTACCCCATAAGATCACTTACAAACTTATCTGCAACAAGCAATGCAAAAATAAACTCTGTTGCTTTGTGATAAGGTTGCTGTAAGTGTAAGAGTAACTTGATAAGGTTCTGGTAATTAATATTGTCTTTCTTATTGCTTCACGCCTAAGATTTTATTGCTTTGTTATATTGTTTATATTATTGGGAACGCGTGAATCGTCACTCATGATCAAGATATAACAGAGTGTAGGAAAATTATCTTATATTGAATACAATTATTTTCTAACCTTGACAGTTACCAACTATGTTTTAATGGCCAATTACAATATAACATAAAATAAGAAAATAATAACTAATACCTAATTAATTAATAAAAAAAACTAAATTAAATCCTAACTTAACTAAAAATATACTGAAACTAAAATATAGCGTCGAAAACTTTATCCGCATCGCTGTCGACTGGTAATGTACCCAAGAGACTGGCGGCATTACCACGTTGTATGGCAATGCTTAGACTTTGGCCAAGGTAAAAGTCAGCCCTAGGGTCACGGAAAGTGTCAACCAGCAATTTCAAAATTTCCTTAAAATTAATTATTTTAAGGAAATTATTTATTATTTAATTATTTTCTTAGCACACCAGGGTAAACTTTTGAAACAAAATAAAGAAAAACCTAGGCCAACCTAGAGAAGACAAGATCTAGATTTTAGGAGGGGGTGCCTATACGATGATAATGATGGTGATGAAGACCAGCATAGTATAGTCAAAATCAATATCTTTTATCCATACTAATATTTTAAATTCGAAAGTAACTCTGTCTGTCTGTATGTTACCTTTTCACGCCTAAACCACTGAACCTATTTAGATTAAATTTAGTATAGACATAGCATGAGTCCCGGAAAAAGACATAGGATACTTTTTATCCCGATATTCCCACGGGATCGAGACTTATGCAGGTGAAACCGCGGGGCGCAGCTCGTTCCACATAAACCTACATGGGCGCTTAAGAAACGTCAGAAGCTTGGCGCACGGTTCCAATTGGTCCTTTCCTATGAAAAAGAATATAGCAAATATATAGCAGTCATCAAAACAATAATATCCTCAAGCAAGTATTTATGAAGCGAATAATAGTAGTCCGAATATCTTTAATAGATGATCGCAAAATGACTGAATTTAATGTCCCTTACTAGGGAATCAAAAACATATACACAGAAGCAGACCACTACTCATTTTCAAACACAAACCTTTCAAGGTACCTACATCCACCTCAGAAAATATTAACCCAAAAAAAATCCAAAAAACTAAACCCAGACTGTAAGAGTTTCCTGCTATCATCTCCAAGATTACTTAATGCACATTCCTATTCTGAAACGTGGTGAGTCCCTGACAAATACTAGGACATTTCACAGTCTGCCGGGCGTGGTGTTAAGGCCTGGGTCACACGAGACAAGTTTTTTAAGCTAGGTCAATCAAATACTAGTTTCGTCGACCACATGAAGCTAGTACACAAGCCAGGATAGTTAAATTAGGTGCTACTAGCTCTATTATCATATTTATCTGCCTAGCTTTTTGCTAACTTTTTAGGGGTCGGCTTTCAGTCTAACCGGATGATGCTGGAAACCAGTATTTTACAAGAAGTGACTGCCTATCTGACCTCCACAACCCAGTTACTGGATAATACGATACCCCTTGATATGACTGGTTGTCAGACTTTCGGGCTTCTGACTGTCAAAGTTCCACGAATGACTGCCTGGGACCAACGGCATAACATGCTTTCCGAGGCACGGAGGGGTTTTTGTTGGTATGTAAAGATGGTCGCCCAGCTACGGATCAACCACGGCAAGCGTAGCTCAACCTGATCGATCGATCCGTGCGGCTGTTATTACTTAGCCACAAATAAAAAATACCACCCCATCCTATTAAAATATATAAGCTTGAAACGCTAGCTTACTAGCTTCCTCAGTAGCCTCATCATCATCATCAAAAGACGTCCACTGCTGGACATAGGCCTCCCCCAAGCACCTCCACTTTGACCGGTTCTGTGCTTCTCGCATCCAACGGGTTCCTACGGCCTTCACAAGGTCGTCGGTCCACCTTGTGGCTACTAGCCTAGAAATGAAGCTAGTTCTGTATACACGAAGGCAGAGTTACTAGCTTGCTAGCTTACTAAGACTAGCTTACTATCCGGGCTTGAGAAACTAGCCTCATGTAACCCGGGCATAAGTGCTCACACAATGCTGTAGTATTTTAAATGTGGATGAAATGCGAGCTACGGTTGTATTTTAAGGCGAGCCAAATGTGTGGACATTTGTTTGCAACAAAGCACTAAATGGGATGCATTTTGTTTAGGAGTGCTGTTTTGTGTGTGTCCTTTTGATCGAGTGATGTTGTGTTGAGTGGTATCTTGTAATGTAACGTAGCATCACGGTTGTTTTCCTGAAAGGAATAAACAGAGCTGTATAGTGAGCTAGTGAACTCAAACTAAACCATGTGCAGGCACTTTTGAATTGTCAAAATTAAATAGTCAGTTAGTTAGTCAAAAAGTTGAAGGTAGTTGCCCATTCCAAAACGTAGATCTCTATGGAGAAGAACGGGCAAGAAACTCAATCAATATATTACAAAATCCAGGGTACAGGGGCAGGGGGGGGGGGGTGACACTACTCCATACAAGTTTAGACGTGATTAAAAACTTGCCTACTAAAATTACGTCAATTTATCTTCTGTCCTTTTCTTAATAAAATAGAAAGAAAAAGATGCACTGAACTTAAATTTAGTTTAGTTGGTGAACAAGGCAATCGGCACCAATGACTAGATATTATAAGAAAGAAACAGTGATGATAAAAAAAATCAGTCCTATAAAAATCAAACACAAAATATAAGGTCCCATTAAAATACATGGACAAACTTTTAGAAATCATTCAGACCACCAAAATAAGGACGATGGTAAAAAATATATATATGAAAAACGCATTAGATACTTACAAGAAAAATAACCGCTAACGAAAATACACTAATGTGCCGGCAATTTATTATTTTAGGTCAAAATAAAGTCACTTTAATCAGTGTTTTTTTGCTTGGATATCTTTGGTTGGACGTACTGAGCGCTGTGTTATTTGTCCATCTATTTTAATGGGACCCTAATTATATATTTAAGAATACACAAGACCGCTTATTATTCAAAATCACAAAACATTTGTTCTCATAGGTTAAACATTTGTTCTCATACATTCGGTATCTTTGCCAATGAGAAATGTTCTCCGTAGCGGACATTTATTTGATGTCTGCCAAGCGTTCGTGATAGATGCCTTGCGCTTCGCTTGCTTTAGGTAGGTAGCGTTAGTACTAAAAAAACACAAATTCTGTAAATCTTTTACTGTCCCCAGAATCTGTGAAAGGAATTAAATAAACATAATTATTAAATTGATGCCCTGAGATAGTGAGGCGGGGTCGCGGCAGACCACGTAGGAGATGGCGGGACGAGCTGGATAGGTTCTGCCAAAACTGGAAGGAGGACGCGGGCTCGCGAAAGATGGAAGGAGTGGAGGGAGGCCTTTGCCCAGGAGTGGGACAGCACAGGCTAGAGAGAAATAGAAGTAAAACACCTTAGATTCGATAATAATAAAAGACTGAAATATCAATGACGCGTCACGTTTAGGCACTTTTCGTTACACGAAAGAGAAGAAAGATATAATCCTCTCTGTCTCTCACACTAAATCCCTCTTATTCTTTATTTTTAAGAAGCTTCGCTACTGTCACGTGTACGGGTCTGCACGCCCTATTTTTTAAATTCAGTATTTCCAGCATTCGAAACAATTCGCCTTTTTTACAGTATTAGCTGCAAAATCCAGAAATTAAGAAACAATTTAAGTATGTAATTAATGATTCGTAACTGGAAAGGAGCAAATGCTAAAGCGCCATTTGGGCCAAAATGAGTTTTTTTTCTGCGTCAATCTGTTTAGGTTTCAAGACAATCTGAGCCAATTTTAATTGGATCGGATAATCTAAAAAAAAATAGTTGAAAATTGTTTAGAAAAAATCTAATCCAACGATATATTAACCCATTTTGGCCCAAATGGCGCTTTAGCATTTTCTGCTTTCCAGTGACGATATCTATTTTTGTAAGCCCACTTGTGCCAGTTTTCAATCTAATTAGACGCAGCTTGATAAATATTATAATATGTTACTCCAGCAACAAAGCAAAATAAATATACAAGATAAACGAGTACGTAAGACATCTCTAAGTGCTTCAATACATACATAAGAAACATCCCACAGAACCCTTTTCACCGTACAATTCCGTTGCCAATCGTAAATTTATCTCAGGGGCTATTAGTTCAATAAAATTCAACTAAAACGATAAATAAAACCGACTTTGACGGATAGCCCATTTCCCCCACAAAGAATAGCTAGACAAAAATGACATTGCGTTCGAAATGAACTCTAACAACGAAAGCGTAGAGTTGAAAGTTAACGTTGCTGGTTGGTAACGAAAAGTTGGTGAAATTTTTGTATCTATGTCACATGGGAATGTTTTGTCCGAAACCAAACTTATTTACCGTCGAAGACTGAATAAAACATTAGCAGAAGAAAGATGTACACAAATCGAATTGGGACAGAATGATTCATTTGTTTCCACTGATAATGATGAATTATCTGATCGACGTGTGTAATTGCGGGTGGAATACAAAAACAATAAAAAAGATATTATGTAGTAAGAGAATCATTCTTATTTATGAAATACTAGCAGCGCTCCGCGGTTTCACCCGCTTATGTTTCAATCCCGTGGAAAAATCGGGATGAAAAGTATTCCATGTGTTAATCCCGGTTATAAACTATCTGAGTGCCTTTCATCCAAATCCGTTCAGTAGGTTTTGCGTGAAAGTCATCCATCCATGCTACAAACTTTCGAATTTATAATATTATTAGTATTAGTAGTAAATAGGACCGATCTTCAGAACCGACCGCGTTCTGTAGTGCGATTTATTCAGATACTAGCAGCGCCCCGCGATTTCACACGCGTAAATGCCGATCCCGTGGGAATATCGGGATAAAAAGTAGCCTATATGTTAATCCAGGGTGTCAGCTACCTCCATACAAAATTTTATCAAAATTGGTGAAGCCATTTGAGCGTGAAGAAGTAACAAACATATAAACACACACACACACTCACAAACTTTAGCCTTTATAATATTAGTGTGATATATGTCTCCAATATGGTAATGACAATGACAGGATATTACGAGTATCTAAACCATTTCAAATAAATAAATAAATATTTTCATCGTTCGCATTAACTCTCAATAATAATTCTCTCATTTCAATTGAATGGTTCACGCATAAAGTTTCAAAAACACAAGCACCTATATCCCATAATACCATATCGCTCAACCCTTTCAAACCTCACTTAGTCCCCAAAACGAAGCGATGCGTAAAACTGATCCAAAGCAAATGTTTGTCTTTGTGACCGAAGGCAACATTTATAATTGGTTCGTCCACCATTTTTATTTTCGTGTCGTTTGTCCAATGTTTTTGCCTCAGGGTGTCTGTGAAGTGCACTTAATACGGCTGTTTTGATTTGAAAGCTATCATATTTCTCGGTGTCGCGTTTTGTAAAGGCTTCTCTTATTGTGGAAATAGTGTCTTGTTTCAATTCTTGTTATAATAATTTTACAGGGTGTTAAAAGACACATCACATAGCCGTCAACTACGCATTTTGTACATACATCAAACTAAGTAACATTGCACAAAAAAAATTGATGGGAAGCGACTTTTATTTTTGATGACGAAAAAACGGAGGAGGTTCCCAAGTCGACGCGTATATATATTTGTTTTTAATGTATGATCACACATAACTTTTTACAGAGTACCTAGTCCGATTTTTTACCTAAGTAATTTTGAGTCGGCGCCAAACAATCAATGAACAAAGATCACTAAATTAAAGAAATAACCAAATCAAATTAACAATGCAACGTGAAATCTCCAGCGATAAACATTAACATTCCAAACAAAAAATGCGCTCTCCACACGACCATTCGCAACGATATTAATTTGCTTGTTTAGCGCCGACTCAGAATTACTTAGGTACCTGTACTTACATTAGCTTAAGAACTTATTTACTAAGGTTAAATAAAAATGTTTATTATTTTTGCTTTTCAGTTTTTTTGGAGGTTTAATTTTTTTGTTGGTGTGAGAATTTGCTGTTTGCGGTAGTGCACAATGTAACGCTTATTGTGCTTATGAGTGCATGCAACGGTGCAGACATTGCGCGGGGATTTTAAGTTATGTGACATTTAAAACTTGTGTCCGTAAAAAAGTCAGTAAAAGTTGGAATTTTGACCTTCAATACCTTTGTAACCAGTAGGTTCCCGGGTATGGTCCAGTACAAAAAATTATTACAATGACGGGTACAAGTGACTCTCAGTTTCGTTAAGTGTCTTTTTACACCCGTTATTTTTCTCGATATCATTCAATGCGTCTTTATTAAAACCTGGTTGAGACTTGCACAGACAAGAAGAGCGAAGCATAGCACAAAAAAGAAGAGACCTCAACTCAGTAGTGGGTGGATGATAATGATGATTATGATAATAGTATATAAAGACTATTATCAATTATAATTTAAAAAAAATAATAATATTGGTAATAATACCATATTTTGATCCTTAAGAGGAAATGCGGGTGGTCGTTTCTCCATAGTTCAGAAACGCTCTGGCCTGTTTTCTCTCTGGTTAATGACCATAAAGCAATGATTTTTTACAGAATAATAAATATTATCTACAAGTATCTCCCTATGTTTGCCTTTTGATGATACATTATTTTTATAAGCACTAGAACCCTCATTTAAACCGCTGTCAACAGAGGCCTAGTGTAAAAATTTGAAAACTATTAATGAAAAAGGAAAACATAGGGACACATTATATATTTTTCTTATTCAGTTTATGATTGGTCGAATATTGGAGGAGGAAATAGGCGAGAGTCAAACCTCGAATTATGACTTTTTACTTCGGCTTTTTCAAAAGTCTCTCCGACCGCATTTCCTCTTAACGGTCACTAGTCAGATGCCACTGGATGATAAATTTATACTCTTTTATTTTATGAACATCTACTTAGAGCGAATTCCACGAAACTTTTATATTTCGAATAAGTCTTATCCTAAGCATAAATGTTGAATTTTTGACACTTTTCCATATTAGAACTGTCAGACGTCAATTTTAATCCACAGATAAAATATATCTGACTTTGGTAAAATCAGCCCCTAATCGTTTTATTTTACTTTAACTTATTTATTGATTTGTCTGAATGCCGTAATTGTTCAGTGACTTCCTTCTATTGACTACATGGATATCTCATCGTGTCCTTGTTCATCACTATTCTAGTCAACAGTTTCTTTGGCTTTAGTTCCCTGAACTTTAAACCCTAACACTTCTGAAGAAAACACGGCAAGAAATCTCTCCGACTTCCATAACTAAAATAGTTTCAAGAAAAATACGTAAACCAAGAATTTGCATTAAATTCTAAAGGAACTCCGCTATAATGCTTTCAGAAAGTTTGATATAAACACGCGCGTAAAACAAACGTGTCATAAACAATATTAAATCCTATGAGTTCTGAGTTCCGCGGCACTGGATAGTCCAAGTATATTAATGTCGCAAGTTCGCGACGTACGGTATCCGACTTTTGCATTTCCTTATTTCGTTGATCTAAGAATTGTTTTGGATGAGTCATTTTCGTACGGCGTATTTAATCGAAACTCAAATATTTCCCATTTTGCGTTCTGAAAAATATGTAGGTATTGAACACTCTAATATAATGGACGCGCCTCTTTTTATGATCCTCAAATAATTCCTAGTTTGGGGTCCTAAAAATACTAAATAGTCTAGTCACTAGGTGGAGGTCAGATAGGTAGTCACTTTATACATGAAGATTTTTTTATCACCATCCAAATTTTTACAGGGTGTTCTACCCATGAATATGAACAACTTTCACTATGGGACCAACTCTGAAATCACGAAAAAAAATCATCTATTTAATACAAAAGTTCAATACCATGGGTACTTGAAACAGCAGATTTTTTTTTGTGATTTCAGAGTTGGTCCCATAGTGAAAGTTGTTCATATTAATGGGTAGAACACCATGTAAAAATCTGGATGGTGATAAAAAATCTTCCTGTATAAAGTGACTACCTATCTGACCTCCACCTAGTGACTTGGTAATACAATACCCCCCCTTGGTAAGAGTGAAAGAAAGAAAGAAAAATTATTTATTCTGTACAAACAAAATTCACATTACAAATAAAAGACATAAAATATACATATAAAACGTACGGAACGGACTGGAAAGTACCACATCCATTTATGATATGATATAATTTTTAAAGTTCCAGGTCGCTTCCGAGTTAAAATCTGTCTCTAAAATCGAAGGTACAATCCGATGGAGTCACGGAGTATATGCAAAATGCATGATTTATGGCTCATATGCATTTCGTCGCCTTGTACTAACTCGATTCGACAACTTCGTCGATATATGACTTGAAGAAACATCTTTGCTACAGTTGCTTATAAAGTTTTGAAATGAAATACGAACTTCTCGGTGTAATACTCAAATAATTGAGGATGCTCTGACGATTATAGATTTAGTTTATTTATTTATTTATTTATTCATTATAAATTTCCCGCGCTCGGGTCATGGGACCCGAGCGCGGGAAATTTCTCGCCGGCTGGTCGATACTTCACGTGACCGGAGGGCTGGGTCGTTCTTTGGCCAAATAATTAGCATTACCATTCAACGGGGCAATGCTGCCAGTCTTCTGGGCACGTTTCCGGATGACAGCGATGCGTACGAATACTTCGACGCCTAAGTGTCCTTTGTTTTATTTTTGTATATTTGTATTGTAAGTTAGTAATTTATTTTAGTATCTAGTGTATAAAAAATAATAACATAGCATTAAAGCATTTATTTTCTGTTTATTTATTAATACCACCATTGCAAAAAAAAAAAATCTAAGAAGAGAAAACTATCCTCGGCTAGTCTTGGCTCTACATAATTTGCATGCTGTTATGGATATAAATTGAAATAGTATAATGATAAGAAAAATTACAACGTGCGTAGGTGTAAATACCTAGCTAGGTATAGGTATTTTAACAATAAACAATTTTCCGTCAACGACACATGGAAAGCATAAATTGCATTCCACATTTTTTTATGTTGTAGCTAATCTCCTAAGTACGAGACATCGCGTGAACAGAAAATGTCTCTCTGACAAACACCTAAAACAAACTTCAGCACTAGCGACATCTTTTTTGGTTGAACCTTTTTGGAATACATTAAAAAATGACCCCAATATTATAAAGAGATGATCATTTTATGTATCCATCTATCTTCTTCTTATAAAAATTAAAGGCCGTTTGCTAGTCTCACAAAAACTCGAAAATGACTCGACCGATTGTGATGAAATTTCGCTAAGTGGTTGTGTAGACGAAGAAGAGAGAAGAGAAGGTTCCTAATAAAAAAAAAATGAAAAAGGCACTGAAACGCTTTAGCTAGTTTTTAATAAATCCGTAGTTACAAAATATACTATCGCTGGAGCAGATGCAGTAACAAGTCAAAATTATAAATTACGTGAAATTATTAATTCTCTTGTATTACATGAAGCTACAGCAGATATAAACGGTACAGCTCGTAATAATAATATCAGAACCATTCACGTGTAACCATTAAAATTTGAAGCCGTTAACCGTAAACCTTTAGCGGCAATAACATGCCTCAGTTAGGATATAGTTTTATGTGCTATAACTGTTTAACACGATGTGCTAGCTTTTATAAGTCGTTTCGACACATGAATAAATTTAATCGCTTTTGGTGACGTTAACAAATTTTTTTTGTATACTTTTACAATAATATCCGTATCACCTTTCTATGTTCATCTCAGGGTATTTGACCTATGTAAATTATTAATTACTAGCATAATCAACTTAGAATGTTCCCACTGCTAGGACACAAGCGTTCTCTGTGAGAGGGATTGGGGCATGATCCACCTCACGGGCCCAGTACGGGTTGGTCAAACGGTGTAGGAAAACATCGTAAGGAAACCGGCATGTTCTTCAAACAAAAATTCAAAGACATTGTGACATCTACCAACCCGTACTGGGCCCGCGTAATGGATTACGGCCCACTCTTTCTCACCGAGAGGAGGCCTGTCTTCCAGCAGTGGGAACATTATAGGCTGATTATGTATGTATTAGGCAAATATATAGTTGTGACGATTCTTTCTTCGTAGCTTCGCAAAGCTAATTTTTTTTAAGTCTGTCGATGGCAATCTAAATTGAGTAAATTGAGCTAAAAGTTTAGCTTTATCAATAGCATCCATCCAGCTGCTACCAGCCATCCTGCGAAGATCGTCGCTCCACCTAGCCTCCACCTAGCCATCGATGCAGGGGATATGATAATGCATAAGTCTGTGCGCAGACACAGGTGCACTCTCTCTCTTCCCTCACTCCCGTAGTCCGATGGTATGCCAATCTGACATAACCGGAGAGACATCAGGCGTAGGACCAACTGCTTAACGTACTCTACTCCGGGGTGCTACTGAGAAATTCCTAAGGGATAAACCCAATAACACTCGATCTCTCAGAAAATTCTTTAAATTAAGAGAATAATACAATAGATATCAATATTTATTCAATAAATATATAACGGAGAAGGCATGTGTGTCTCGTTATTATCAGCCATATTTTAACTACTGTGGGCGAATACTATGGGTATAGTGTTGGTTATTGCGCAATAGAAAACGGGTTTGCAGTTCAAATCAGATTATAATTTCACGAACAAATTAATCACACTAGCAAATCACACACTATAGGTGCACGATACAACCAGATACGGAACGCGGGACAGTTTCTGAGCACATGTTGTTCGTACGATGTCCAATTGTCAAGAAAGACGCTCCACCTCGCTGCACGTTCTCTTCTACTCCCTACGAACGCAGGCTAGACTCTGTCAAGCGCTACCAGATGGCGCTGGCGTTCCGAATAGTCAACCGAATGACTCCGTGGAAGCGTTGTCGTCACAGCGCTTCCGCCTCGTTGTCAAGTCAGCTCCCGTACTAATGATTTCTTCGACATATACAATAGTTAGATTGCGTCAACTATACGTACTAATTACTATGACTGTTTACGGTAACGCGCAATGTAACACACGTACTAAATTATGCTTACGGGTGCATACAACGGTACAGACGTCGTGCGGGGATTTCAAGTTAAGTCGTAATATTTAAAATTGTTTTTGTAAAGGAACGTCTGAAAAAGTTGGAAATTTTACGTTAAATTTCTCCATCCCCAGAAGGTTCCCAGGTATGAGCTAGTACAATAAAAAAAAAAACTATAACAATAATAGGGAGAACGAGTGACTCTCGGCTTCGTTAAGCGTCTTTCTAAACCTTTCTATACAGTTTATAATTATTATATTTGAAGCCCAAACAAAACAAAAAATATTTAAAGGAAAATACAAAAAGATATTAAAACTAATTCAATGGAAGAAAGGATTAGATATCCTAACATTTTATTTTTATCCCTTATCGTCTTTAGGATTTTTTTAATTACTGGCAGTGAGTTCCGGAATACCAGTACACATTCTGTTTTCAAAAAAAATATCCTCCTGGTGACGTTTAATTCTGAAAAATCCATTTTCACCCCATTCACTGGACCAGCTATTAGCTGCTAACCAGTAGTCGATACCATTCTCAACACCATAGCCTATAACACGTACACTATGAGAACCTTTGTAAATACCATGCGTGTGAACGTAAATTCCTGAATGGTAACCATTACCATTATCGTGCTGGAAATCTTCGTAGACTGCCATTGATGCTTTAATAGGTCCGTTTAAATATATTTCCGCTTTTATTTGGTAGTCGTCATTAGGTAACGAATAGAACTCCTGAGCGTAGTGTTTATCCAGTTCATAATTTTGAAAAGGCTTGACGCAACTTTCTACGCATACTCTACGATTTAATGCCAATGGCTCATACGGTTTACACTGTCGTGTCACGAGGCCTTTTTCTTTCCAAAACAAGAATCCCTTTTCTGGAATACCACCATGGCAAATAGTTCTATTTTCACTATCGCATTCTAAATCTTGTTCAGAGAGGTACACCGCTTTATTTGTGTGAATGCAAGTTCTGTCTGAAGCGGTGTTAGCAACGCCGTGAGTCCAACATGACTCACAATGTATTTGGTCGTAGATTTCGCCTATACTGTGACATGTCTGCCACTTTTCTCTTGAGTCAAAATTCTCAGGCAGAGGTCCCACTTCAGCAGGATTATGATATTTAACTGTCAGGTCATCATGGTACTTTCTACGAGTTTCATCGTGAAAGTATGTTTTATCAAAATTTAAATTGAATATAATATTGGAATACTGTTTGATTTTCCATGAGTAGTTCCTTTCGTCACAGAATACTTAAAGTACTACGTACAGAAAGGCCACTCCCTTCCCCGCACTAACATCAGTTACCGCACCTCACCCCGCACTTCGATGTGTTCGTCGCCTGCTCTTTAACAATGGCGCTCGCATACACAAGAACCGCAGCGCTGTACCTACCTACTGCTGACACGAACACATTATTTTTTTAAAGTTTTATATTTTGTGTTAATCACGATGGTTGTATTTTGTGCATTATTTGGATGCTTATCTTCATCGAGGAACGATAAAGACAGGAGTTTCTTTCGGTTCCCGAAACATGAAAGAAGGTAAGGAACAGCAACTCAAATATCCTTTAAACCCATAAAAAATAAAAGCTAGTATATTACAGACAAACAAGTTAAGCCAGTGTTGTGATAATTTATTTTCATAATTTTCTCTATTATTCATTTATTTTCCAAGTTTTCTTCGTTTTAGAACAATTAAAACTTCCGTAATATTAACATACCAACTATTAAATTATTGCTCTCTCTCTTTATTGTCTTAGTTATGTATCTTTCTTTCACGTTCTATTCGTTCTTCGACTTGAAAAGTAGTACAATAGAAATGTTATTAATTAGATTTCTGTGAGTACCTAGTGTCGCGGCGCGCGGCGCCCCATTGTTACATACGTTCGGGCAGCGCCGCCGCCGCCTACGCACGAGTACTGCCAGCCAGCCCTACTAGATTTCACGCACACATTTACACGTATACAAACGTCATTTGTCAATGTAGTGGTAGTAGGTAATTATTTTGCGAGCGTTGTATGGAGTGTCCGGGCCCGGGGTGTGCTTTCGTTGAAGTGTTCTACGAAGTTCGCTCGCGTCATTGTCAAAAACTTCGTTTGCAATTCTTCGTCCACTGCGCTTGCGGCTAACTTCATCAGCGTCGATATCACTAACACGTAAACCTTCATTGTCACTGCTGTTTGATGTCTTACTGATGGCTACATATTTAGAGCCTTCACCTTTTATATGGCATCAGAAATCTTAAGTATGTCAGTACGCCATATTTTACCAAAATTGATAACATATAATTTATTGATAGATAGAGTAACACGTGTACCTTTTCAGTGTTTTATATTAATTTAGGAATGTAACTGATAATATTATTAGCAGAATTTTCTCGACTGCGTCAGACATTCTAAAATTGATAATGGCGCCGATTCCCTTTTTCACAAACTAAACTAAATTTAAGTTCAGTGCATCTTATTCATTTTATTTCATTAAGAAAAGGACAGAACATAAATATGAATTTACTCCTGTCAAATTAGTCGGCGCCTGACATAAATTGACGTATTTTTAGTAATTTTTTAGTCACGTCTAACCTTATCTATGGAGTATTTGATTTGACAGGACTAGATTAATATTTATGTTCTGTCCTTTTCTTACTGAAATAGAAAGAAAAAGATGCACTGAACTTAAATTTAGTTTAGTTTGTGTACAAGGGAATCGGCGCCAATATCTATTTCTTAAGAGTTGCCTTTAGTTTGGCAACAAAATTAAATTATACGAATTCAGCGTGACCCGTGAAACGAGGTCCAAAGTGAAATTTTAGAAACTTGAAAAATAACATTCCGCTTCGTAGTTCAATTGAAAGTGTTCCTTCAAGGTTTCGTTCACATGTCACCCTTAAATTTCTTATATAGCCAACTAAACTGAATGTGAACGCTAGCAACCGATTTATCAGCATAATATTCTTGTCATTTATTCACAAACTATAAGATGGACATGTTCTTCATAGATGTTTATATTTTTAGCTACCGGCAGCTGAATAAATTGCGTCACAACCTTCTTTCGTATCGCACATCTAGATCTAAACAGCGGCGATTAACTCAAAAAAAAACACTTTTTTCAGAAAAGTTGAAAAACTGGTTACCATCTCCCTGTGCACTACAGGAGTTTGTTGTATTGATCAATACTTTTTAAATGCAGATAGAACAATGATGTTATAAGTTTTTGCATCTGTTTTGTTGGTCGCTAGGTAGTGAGTTAAGGATTTCGATGGTATGCATACCTCAAATATTTAGATTTTAGAGTTAGCTCTCTTTAGATCTAGGTGTGCGATCTATGGTCACAACTCTCAACATATTGTTTTCAACAGCGTTCAGTTAGAGCAGTTGTCGGTATGTTCAGCCGGGGTTTGTCTCGCGACTTCTTTACTACGAGTATCTGTAAGGAATCCTTGATTGAAAATTGATAGCGACGACCGTCATCGCAGCAGTGTTATGACAGTCGTCACAGTAATTCTTTCGGCAGGCATAGTAAGATCGGATACTACTGTGATACTGGTCTTTGATCCTCGACAAAATTACAGAATGAAAGGAAAAACCCCATAATACACTGTAGTAACAATTTGTGGACATATTAGACTTTTATTCTCTACTATACTCGTATTACTTTCTGCAGAAATATTTGAAAAAAAATGACTTAATATGTAACTCCCAGAGGTTTTCCGTCAGGTGTCAGACCACTATTAATCCTAAAAGAATCATCGACCCTAAATGTCGAGCGACAGAAAGATAAAAAGAGTATCCCTACAAAAAAATAGTAGCCTAGCCTTTTTTCGACATTACATAGTCAGCCTATAATGTTCCCACTGCTGGGACACAGGCCTCCTCTCTGTGAGATGAGTGGGCCATAATTCACCACGCGGACCCAGTGCGGGTTGGTAGATGTCACATGTCTTCGAATATTTGGTTCTAGGACATGCCGGTTTCCTCACGATGTTTTCCTTCACCGTTTTTGAGAGCAGTGGTGATGAAATAATTTACACAAAGTAAAGCACCTGTCAGGGTTCGAACCTACGACCTACAACTCGTAAGTCGCGACCTCTACCTCTTCTTCGACATTGGTGTTGACAAAATAATTAGCCGCTAGCCTAAAATAAACACGTGTATTAGTTTATTTTAGACATGCGGCTAATTATTTAGAATAAAACATTTATTCACATAAAAAATGTTTAATTAAAATAAGTAGATTTTTGTTATGCAATTAAATTAAAAAAAAATATCCTTACTCAAAAAACGAAATTATTATTAGTCTAATTCAAAATTATTTCTTTTTAACAAAGATAAAAACGGGTAGGTATAGGTAATAATAATTTTAAAGATCACATTATTATTAAAGTAATTTCCGCGTCATCGCATTTAATGGTTGATATCTGTAAAATGCGCAGCAGATTTTTTTAATTATTATTAAAGATAAGGTTTTTCCTCAGTTTTTGAAATTACTAGTAGGTAGAACCTGAAACATTTTTAAACATTTTTTTAAATTGAAAAAGAATCTGCTTTTATTCCTAAGAATGTAAATTTTTCACTTTCGATTAAAAAAATATGTATCTTGGACTAAATATGTTAGGCAGATATTTTTTTATGAATAAAAAGCGTATCTTATAATATTCCCATCACAAAAAAAAAACATAAAAAGAGTTTGCAGAAAAAAGTTACAAATTTTTATTGATGTCACTAGTTAGAATTTCAATATTTGGAAGGATTTATTCCCGTTGGATCCCGCTTTTGAATTTTATGTTAATATTTTTGGCGTCGGATCCCACAACACATTATTATGTATTTCCGTTGGATCCCGAATTTAAAAAATGCAAAATAATTACGTTTTACTGTCGTTGAATCCCGAAAAGTATTTCCGTTGGAACCCGAATGCTTAAAAAATCTGAATGCGGGTACTTTCAACAACAAAATAATAAAATGAGGGGTTCACTAATGTTTCACCAAAACTCCATTGACAAATTTTTAGTTTAATCTGAATCTTTGGAAACCACATGCCTACGCCGCGTGTAAAAATGTTATAACCAGATTATTATTATTAAATTCCTAAATAAAAACAGCATTAGGTAATAAAATAAAAACATTCTTTACCAAGAATGTGAATACCTAAAGCGAATATTCAACCTATTCTTTGTATGTTTCTTAGATAACCATTTAAACAATACAATGCATTTATGTTTTATATGGATAACACACATAAGGATTCCTCTACAAACTTCTTTAAACATTAAACCTCTTAATATAAATTCCTAAACCCAAAATCGGTGCGAATGTAAAATTAAAAACTTTGTCCATACAGCATAATAAGCCTATACTGTTCCCACTACTAAGACACAGGCCTCCTCTGTGCGAGGAGTGGGCCGTAATCCACCACGCGGGCCCAATTCGGGGGATGTCACATGTCTTCGATTTTTTGGTTCTAGGACATACCAATTTCCGCACTATGTTTTCCTTCACAGTTTTGAGAGCAGTGGGTTAAATAATTAGTACCAGCAACAAGTACCAGTGTCAGGCACTAGTTGTCTGGCATTTTTGCTGAACTAGGCCTTTTTAGCGCAGCCTTGAAACACACCTTCCTGCTTATTTTTTTAACATCGGGCTTTACATTTTTTATTTGACCTTTATTTTTTTGTTTTTATCTATGTACTAGCTGCGCCCCGCGGTTTCACCCGCGTAAATGTCGATCCCGTAGGAATATCGGGATAAAAACTATCCTATGTCCTTTCCCGGGACTCAAACTATCTCTATACCAAATTTCATCGAAATCGGTCCAGCCGTTTTCATGTTATGTCGTGACAACGGAAAACGGGTTTCATTTTTATATATATAGATGTATCTGGTGTACTGTGTGTCTTTTAGTCTGTGCTAAATATATGTATTTTCTTTCTTTTTTTCAAAAGTAAAATGCCTGCCTGAGTTCACACTCACAACCTTAAAACTCGCAAGTCGGGGGCCACACACGCAAGATCACGCATCTATTCTCCATACGTGATCTAAATAAGGTGTTTCAAAATTAATTCGACAAACTTTAAGCGATACTTTAGACCATCGAACTGAGCAACTTTCACTGTGGGACCAACTCTAAAATCACGAAAAAAAAATCTGCTGTTTAATACAAAAGTTCAATACCTACTTGACCAAAATGTATGAAACAGCAGATTTTTTTTCGTGATTTCAGAGTTGGTCCCATAGTGAAAGTTGTTCAGTTCGATGGTCTAAAGCACCTCTTAAAGTTTGTTGTATTTCACTTATTTAATGAATGTTCCTTTCAGAAAAAAAAACAAAATAATTTGCACTTCCAAATATAGTCATAATTTATTGTTTCATGTAACATATTATTATAATGTTAAGAACGTGAATATAATATATGAACCATTATTTTGTACTTATTCTTTGCATGTTTCTATAATATCAAAAAAATCGTTAGCACTGATTAAACTATTATTTTTTTTATTTTATGAAACATTACTTTCATACCTAAAATATTTTTTTTTTTTATAAATACTGACGACTGTCGATGAACACCACAAACGTTTAGAAGTGACAACGATGATGTTACACGCGGCGGTACTTGTGACGCTCGCGGGATTGGTTGCGGCTGACTTCGACCCAGAGTTGCACGCCAAATACCTAACGATGCCAAAGTCAGCCTTCATCGAGTATTTCAACGCACAGAACTACTCTTGGAAGATGGCTGAGTACGACAACATCTATGAGAAGTATACCGCTTGTGAATATTTTGATAAGGAAGCTATAGATAACTTACCACTCGAAACTCACGATCTTGAAGCAATTGATCTGCCGGATAACTTTGACGCCAGAGATAAGTGGCCTCAATGTGAAACTATAAAAGAAATCTACGATCAAGGACATTGCGGTTCGTGCTGGACTTTTGGAGCTGTCACGACAGCATCTGATAGAACGTGCATTCACAAAGATGTACATGTCCGTCTTTCGGAACAAGATATAGAATGTTTGCAAAAAAATGTATGCAAAGGCGGTTTTTCAAGTAATGCATTCAATTTTTGGCGAGACGAAGGTCTTGTTACTGCAGAATGTAAACCGTATGATATAGAAAAACTTCTAAAAAATGAATGCGTGACTAAATGTGTAAATACTGACATAAATTACAAAAAAGATAAACACTTTGGTAAGAAGGTGTACGCAGTATCAGAGGAAAGAGACCAAATAAAGGCAGAGTTGGTAATAAACGGCCCTATTAAAGCCGGCTTTGCTTGTTTTGAAGATTTTTCATCTTATAAATCAGGAGTCTATGTTCATACACATGGCAAAATGAGGGGGTATCATAGTGTGCGAGTTATTGGTTACGGTATTGAAGATGGAATTGATTATTGGTTAGTCGCTAATAGCTGGGGGAGTGAGTTCGGTGAACATGGATGGTTCAAGATCAAAAGTTACCAAGAAGAAATCCAGTTTGAAAAGTATATGACAACTGGTCTGCCAAAGAATTAATAAAGACAATAAACAATCTGTTTATTTAATTCATTTTTTCTTCTTCATTTTGTGTTTATGTTTTTTATCCATATGCATCATCCTTTTTATTTATATCCATAGCTAGCGTTTTTCTAACGCACTTTTTTTCATAGAATTCATCATCATTTTTTCTAATGTATTTTAATGTGCTAAGTTTATTATATTACTTAGCTATAGGTGTTATACTAACTTCATAGTCATTCAACATTGCAATGTTACCACCCCTTTGGGCATGCTTCCCACTTACATTGATGTGTATTTTTATTTATAAAAAATTTACAGTAATTTAAATATGCCTGATGATAATGAGACATGCAAATGATTTATCTATATGTCGGAAATACATCATTCGTTTGACTATTCGGAACGTCAGCGCTATCTGGTGGCGCTGGACAGAGTCTAGCCTGAGCCCGTGGGGTGGTCGAGGAGAACGAGCAGCGAGGTGGAGTGGTGCACTTGACCATTGGACATTGTACGGACAACATGTGCTCAGAAACTGTCGCGCGTTCCGTATCGTTGTGTCGTGTCCTACAGTGTGTGATTCGCTGGTATGATTAATTTGTTCGTGAAATTATAATCTGATTTGAACTGTAAATGGTTTTTCTATTGCGCAATAACCAACACTACCCACAGTATACGCCCACAGTAATTAAAATATGGCTGTTGATAACGAGACACACATACCTTCTCCGTTATATATTATAATTATGTGTATAAAAGGACAAACTGACTGACATATCAACGAACAGCCGAAACTACTAGGACTAGGAATGTGAAATTTTGCACACAGCTTCCTTTTATAATGTAGGGGAGCACTAAGACTAATGTCGTTAGGGATAAGTTTTTCGAAAATCTACCCCTAACGGCGTGAAAAGGGGTAGTTAATTTCCCAGGGTCGGATTTTACTGCGTAGCTTGATTAACTTAAAATTGGTATAAATAATCTTTGAGTCAAGTTGTGAACACATGCCAAACGTCTTTTTCAAAATTCTACCCCTGTGGGGTTGAAATACGGGGGGATACAGTTTATATAATATTGATTTGGTTGATAAACTAGAAACTTGGCAAGAACACTATTGCTTAAGTAAGTAATAAAGTTTATCAGTATTAGTTTTTCAAAACTACCCCTCATAGTGGGGTTTACAGGGGTGTTAAAGTTTGCGTGGAAGAATTTTAACGCGCGGTCCAATAAACTCGAAACTCAGTATGTATACTTAAGACCACAATAAATAATAAAGTGTATCAGGGTTTTTAAAAATCTACCCCTGACGGGGTGAAGCGTGTTGTCAACTTCACAGGGGAGTATTTTATTTTTTATTTTAGTTTTTTTTAAATTTCATCCCTATGGGAGGGAATAAAACGAGGAGATACAGTTTATATGAAAAATCTTATTCATTTGGTTAATAAACTTGAAACTCGACACGAATACTTACCTAAGAATTATAAGGCGCAGTCCGATTAACTTGAAACTTAAATGGTCTTAGTATTAATACGTTTGACAAAAGAAATGATGATAAGTTTTTGGGTCTTTCTAAAATCGACCCATACTGGGGAAAAAAGGGGTAATATGTTTTTTAAGGGGAGCATTTTACTGCGTAGCCTGATTAACTCAAAATTGGTATAAATAATTATCTTTGTGTCAAATTATAGAAACCTCCCAATCGATTTTTTAGAATTTTACCCCTGTGGGGGTGAAAAGGCGTTATACAGTTTACTTTAAAAATCTAATCCTATTTTAACTTAAAAATTGGCCCAAATACTTATATATCTAAATAAATTATAGCTATCGTAAACATTAAGTTTCCTTTACCTTTCAAGGGGAGGTGAAGGTGTTAAAATTTTTTGAGGAACGTATGAAACCCACGCGGATGAAGTCGCGGGCAAAGTGTTAGTTTCAAATAAAGTCAAGTTGTAGTTGTGTTGTATTTTGCTATTTGGTCCTACCTCGTTGCTTACTTTTATAAGTGTACATAAATGATAAAATTAATAAATATTTAAAGACATTTATGCCAGTACATAAAATCGTATACCTAGTTGATTATTAGAAATTGCAAATAATTATAAACCAAATTCCATACGAATGTAAAAATAAAAACGTTCTGCATATTTCATACGTGGTCCATATTCTATGAATGTTTCTTTGATAAAACAAAATAATTTGCACTTCCAATATTGTTGTAATTTATTGATATATGTAACACTAGCTATTGGCCGCAGCTCCCCCGTGGATGTCGGAGAATATCCCACGGAAACGCACTACCGGTATTCAAAGTATACTTTGTGGTAATCAAGGTTATAAACTATCTATGTCATCCAAATTCGTTCAGCCGGTTTTGCGCCAATCCGGAACATACATCCTGACAAACAGACCAAAATTCTAAAACCTATATTTTCGGCATCAGACTTATTTCCACACCTTGCAGAAAATACTTTTTTTTATAATACTCTATGTACAGTATTGACTTCGTTACTATCTTATTACATGTAAAGATTGCTTTCATACCTGACATAACAAACTTTGTATAAATACTGATAACAGTCGATGAACATCACAAACGTTTAAAAGTGACAACGATGATGTTACACGCAGTGGTACTTGTGACGCTAGCGGGATTGGTTGCGGCTGACTTCGACCCAGAATTACACGCCAAATACCTAACGATGCCAAAGTCAGCCTTCATCGAGTATTTCAACGCACAGAACTACTCTTGGAAGATGGCTGAGTACGACAATATCGAAGAGAAGTATACCGCTTGTGCACATTATGATATGGAATCTATGGAAAACTTACCACTCCTAACTCACGATCTTGAAGCAATTGATCTGCCAGATAACTTTGACGCCAGAGAACAATGGCCTCAATGTGAGACTATAAAAGAAATCTACGATCAAGGAAATTGTGGTTCTTGCTGGGCCTTCGGAGCTGCCACTTCAGCGTCTGATAGAACTTGTATTAGCAAAAATATACATGTACGTCTTTCTGTACAAGATTTAGAGTGTGTTCCGAAGGATGTATGCGGAGGAGGTCATTCATATGATGCATTCAAATTTTGGCAAGATAAAGGCCTAGTTACTCTAGATTGTAAACCATATGACATTAATAAGCTCAACAATAATACTTGTGTAACTGAATGTGTAAATACTGATATAAATTACGAAGAAGATAAACATTTCGCTGAAAAGGTTTACAGATTATCCAGTGACAGCGATCAAATAAAGAGAGAGTTAGTAAAAAACGGCCCTATCCAGGCTGGGTTTGATGTTTTCACAGATTTTGAGGACTATAAATCAGGAGTTTATGTACATACACACGGAAGATGGGGGGGGCGCCATAGTGTTCGAGTTATCGGCTACGGTGTCGAAGATGGAATGGATTATTGGCTAGTGGCAAACAGCATGGGGAGTAGTTGGGGTGATAATGGATGGTTTAAGATTAAAAGTTACCAAAAAGATATACATTTTGAAGATTTGATGAATACTGGCCTGCCAAAAAATTAATTATTCTTGACGTCTTCTCATATTATATTGAAACAATTTCTGGAATCCAAGCCATACTTTTTTTTTTCTTTATTTGAAATGGGCTTGCTCTTGACTTTAGTCTAGATCAAAGGTGACAGAGACAAAGTCGACGATGGAGCGAGCTTACCCAGAAGAAGCGTGAAACTCCCTTACTACTCAGTAAAGGAGTTTTTAGAAGACAAATCCATTGCAAAAAAAAAATCTCTCTCTCTTATACACCAAATATTATGAAATGATCTAATATAATATGGAATATAGACAATCGAATATAGATGTGAAATTATGAATAGGTACATAAATAATAACATAATTTAGTAATAATGAAAATATTTTTAAGAATTTCATAATAATTACCATACGTTTTTCTTACGCAACACTTACATAAAATAACTAATATGCTATACCAATATACCCATTAGTATAATATAAATATACGAGTACACCCAATTAAGCACATCTAATAATTTATAATTTAAAATAATATTGATTTGCTACTTAGCCCTCTTCCTCTCTCCTAATATTGCTGCGCCCGACAGGGTCCATATTGTTCTTTTACTTTATAATACCATCTATGTAATACATATGGAATTCAATAAAGAATTGAGTATTGAGTATATTCAAATTTTGTTTATTCTTTAGATAGCTACCGTTTTTTTTTTTTTCAAATTACTTTATTGTGTATAGAATTCTTCCATATCAGTTACACAATCACATACGAGTATATACATTACCTACTCAACAAAATCTAAGGAACAAATCCATAGCAATTATTTTAATTTGAACACTTTTCATGTAACATATTTTATATCTGAAAATCTTAAATGGTACTCAAAACGAAAAAAAAAACACTTTTTGGTAGATAAAAAAAAACTAACGCCTTGATAACATTAAATAAAAAAATACATTCCTAGCAAATTTTTAATAATCTGTTGGACCTCCTAAGGCATTCGCAGCGGCTCTACATCGGCGTAGCATGCGTATCAGGTTGTCGATTGTCACCTGTGGCATATTGCTCCATACTCTGGAAAAATGTGCAAAAAGCTCTTCTCCCGTCTTCAAATTTTAGGGAAGGTCATTGAACGTTCTTGTCCTGAGCAAATCCCACGAATGCCCTATGGGATTGAGATTCAGTGGACCGAGCAGCCACTCTAATAGCGTGACATTGTTCTTGCAGAGCACATTCATTACTTGCCTGGTCGACTGTACACGCACATTATCGTGCATGAACATGAAATCTTGGCCGTACTGTTATCAGTGAGGGATGACCTTAGGTTGCATAATCTCGTCACAGTATTGTACAACATTTAAATTGCATCGGATTCGTTCTTTCACCCAGACAAATTCTAGCCCACACCATAATCGTTCTGCCCTGGTACGGATGATTCTGGACTCGACCCTGGCAATCACGAATTCACCAAACACGCACTCTTCTTGAATCTGGATGAAATCCAAAGCGCGACTCATCAGAAAAGAAAACACGAGCCTGTTGAGTATTGGTTCAGTGCAAACGTGTGGTTAGCCTACAACGCCTACTTGAGGAAGTGGAGGAATTTATTGAAAAAAGAACACAATCTGTGTGTGTGTACAGTAATATAAACTACGTCAAACAACAGCCATATCAACTTTATTGTCACATATTATGTTAATCTTCTTTGTCAATGTTATTAAAATTACACATGGACATTTTCGCAAAACGTCATTTTCTCAAAACGTCATTTTCTCAAAACGTCGTTTTCTCACAATGTCACTTTCGCAAAACGTCATTTTCGCAGAATGACCTAATACTAACACTACAGAATCGGGTAAGTAATTAAGTAAGGAGCAGCCAGTGCTGCGCCTCCCACTTATAGAATGTGGTTCCTCTTCAGCCTTTTCACCACCACTGTCGGGTTCAACAGTTCAGTAACTAGTGGGTTTGGATACAAGGTTAGGCGTGTTGTTCCTTGTACCGCTCGATTTCATAGTTTACTGTTGGCATTTGTCATGGATTTTGTCGTTCCTAGCAAACCAAGGTGCGTTAACTATGGATCTTAGGATACCATTTGGACACTTTGCAGGCGGAGTATGTTGGTTTTGCTGGCAGCGTCCCACAATTAGATCCCGTAGGTCCTTAAAGTATTGTTTATTTTTATATAGTTGCAAAAAAAATATTTTACACATTAATTCAGGTAATGATTGGCGGTCTTTCTTCTTTCTTTGATTCGGTTATCCCAATAGCGGCTTTCTTTCTAGACTCGAAAAATTACACAAGGCGTCTCATTACATTACACACCAATTTTTTAGCATAATAATTATAATAACCAATTACATGATAGATCATTTTAAGCACATATGCATATAGTTATGTACAGTCGCCAGCAAAATTGCAAAGTTTGAATTCAAGTTTTCGAAAATAAACTAGATGGCGTTGGTTTCTTCACAACTATGACTAATTTACGAAACGTAAGTAAGGAGTTAGGAAGAAACGTATTAAGTAGGATTGAGCAAAGAGTTACAAGGCTAATACATTTATCTAATTATTACATTACATTTAGGTACCAGCATACGTAGCTTAAATGATAAAAATAATAAAAGAAACCGATAGGAATATGTTTATTAAGCTAACGAGTGGGTATTTTAATAATTAATTTAATATTCGAATTAGTAGTTACTTAGCACCTACTTATAAATTGATATTCAATTTTAATATAGTAGGTTAATAATTAGGAACAATTTTCTTTAAAAGAAACTATTAATTATAAATTGTTTGAATGTTTGAAGAGACAAAAAGAAACTACAAAAATATTTTATCATATAAAGCAAAGCAACGCCATCTAATTTATTTATTTATTTATTTTAGTACATGGAGGACTTACAGCTAATAAAAACAAACAAAAAAGAAAACAATGGTCACCAGAAAGCCAATTACAAATCCTCACGTATAGACTTATAATAGTTATGGTGTGAGCACAAAAACAATAAAAACACCGCCTAAATTAAAGTAACAAGTAATATAAATAATACAATAACAAAAACAAATAATATAACCTACCACTACTTGAAAAATTTGAGGCTTAAGCACCTTCTGGCCGAATTCACACTTATTGTGAATTCATACTAATAACAGCATAATTAAATTTTGTTAGTCGTTAACTGGTTTTACGCTAGATGGCGTCATTTCTCGCTTCATACGATTTTGTTTCTGTACTACCCATGCACTTTTGCAGCCTATCGTATGTAATAAAAATTTGATTGATGATTTTTTATGTATTTTTAATAAATTACTTACCCGATTCTACAGTGTTAGTATTAGGTCTCTCCCGATAAAAAAAATGGCTTGAATGACATTCTGAGAAAATGACGTTTTGCGAAAGTGACATTGTGAGAAAATGACGTTTTGAGAAAATGACGTTTTGCGAAAGTGACATTATGCTAAAGTGACCAAATTTTTCACGGTGACGTTTTGCGAAAGTGACGTTCTGCGTCAAGACCCATTCATTTCGTACCCATAAATATTAAAGTTTTTTTTTTCTTCTGGGAAAGTACCTCTTGAGCAATTTTTATTACTACAATGAAAGTCTACCGTTAACCCCCCGACCCCCTGGCTGCTATTTCATCATGCTCGCAGACTGCTTAGAGCTCCAGCTCTTAAACGCCGAAATCGAGGGTGTCGATTATTGTGAGCTAACACACACGTTTGTACTGGACCGATACTCAATGGGCTCGTGTTTTTTTTTTCTGATGAGTCGCGCTTTGAATTTCATCCCGATTCAAGAAAAGTGCGTGTTTGGTGAATTTCCGGTCGCCAGAGTCGAGTCCAGAATCCTCAGGAATCAACCAGGGCAGAACGATTTCCATTTCCACAACATTATTGTTGTGGAAATGGAAATCGTTTCCATTTCCTCAAGAAACAATATCGGAAAAACGGCGACAGTAAATTGATCTCTAAATTCCTCATTTTTAACCGACTTTAAAAAAGCTAATCAGCCAATCATGAGAACATTACATGGTTAAGCCAGCATGACATGCCTGCCTTTAATACTCCTCGTGTATAAATCTGTTGAGTAGTTTATTATCAGTTAAATTCCTCGATAAAAATTGCATTCTACGATAAAAACATTCTTCATAAAGAATTTGAATACCTACACCAAATATGCCACCACCAATATAAGCATGTTTCTAGATAACAACAAAATTATTAAAAGTACTGATATAGTTATATTTATTGTTTTATGTAAAATTGCTTTCATACCTGACATCATATTTCGTATAAATACTGATGACAGCCGATGGACACCACAAACGTTTAGAAGTGACAACGATGATGTTATACGCAGCGGTACTTGTGACGCTCGCGGGATTGGTTGCGGCTGATTTCGACCCAGAGTTGCACGCCAAATACCTAACGATGCCAAAGTCAGCCTTCATCGAGTATTTCAACGCACAGAACTACTCTTGGAAGATGGCTGAGTACGACAACATCCATGAGAAGTATACCGCTTGTGCATATGTTGATAAGGAAGCTATAGATAAGTTACCACTCGAAACTCACGATCTTGAAGCAATTGATCTGCCGGATAACTTTGACGCCAGAGATAAGTGGCCTCAATGTGAAACTATAAAAGAAATCTACAATCAAGGAGATTGCGGTTCGTGCTGGACCTTCGGAACCGCCACGACAGCATCTGATAGAACGTGCATTCACAAAGATGTACATGTCCGTCTTTCGGAGCAAGATATAGAATGTTTGAAAAAAAATGTATGCGGAGGCGGTTATTCAAATCATGCATACAAATTTTGGCGAGACGAAGGTCTTGTTACTGCAGAATGTAAACCGTATGATATAGAAAAACTTCTAAAAAATGAATGCGTGACTGAATGTGTAAATACTGACATAAATTACAAAAAAGATAAACACTTTGGTAAGAAGGTGTACGCAGTATCAGAGGAAAGAGACCAAATAAAGGCAGAGTTGGTAATAAACGGCCCTATCACAGCCGAATTTGCTTGTTTTGAAGATTTTTCTTCTTATAAATCAGGAGTCTATGTTCATACACATGGCAAAATGAGGGGGTATCATAGTGTGCGAGTTATTGGTTACGGTATTGAAGATGGAATTGATTATTGGTTAGTCGCTAATAGCTGGGGGAGTGAGTTCGGTGAACATGGATGGTTCAAGATCAAAAGTTACCAAGAAGAAATCCAGTTTGAAAAGTATATGACAACTGGTCTGCCAAAGAATTAATAAAGACAATAAACAATCTGTTTATTTAATTCATTTTTTCTTCTTCATTTTGTGTTTATGTTTTTTATCCATATGCATCATCCTTTTTATTTATATCCATAGCTAGCGTTTTTCTAACGCACTTTTTTTCATAGAATTCATCATCATTTTTTCTAATGTATTTTAATGTGCTAAGTTTATTATATTACTTAGCTATAGGTGTTATACTAACTTCATAGTCATTCAACATTGCAATGTTACCACCCCTTTGGGCATGCTTCCCACTTACATTGATGTGTATTTTTATTTATAAAAAATTTACAGTAATTTAAATATGCCTGATGATAATGAGACATGCAAATGATTTATCTATATGTCGGAAATACATCATTCGTTTGACTATTCGGAACGTCAGCGCTATCTGGTGGCGCTGGACAGAGTCTAGCCTGAGCCCGTGGGGTGGTCGAGGAGAACGAGCAGCGAGGTGGAGTGGTGCACTTGACCATTGGACATTGTACGGACAACATGTGCTCAGAAACTGTCGCGCGTTCCGTATCGTTGTGTCGTGTCCTACAGTGTGTGATTCGCTGGTATGATTAATTTGTTCGTGAAATTATAATCTGATTTGAACTGTAAATGGTTTTTCTATTGCGCAATAACCAACACTACCCACAGTATACGCCCACAGTAATTAAAATATGGCTGTTGATAACGAGACACACATACCTTCTCCGTTATATATTATAATTATGTGTATAAAAGGACAAACTGACTGACATATCAACGAACAGCCGAAACTACTAGGACTAGGAATGTGAAATTTTGCACACAGCTTCCTTTTATAATGTAGGGGAGCACTAAGACTAATGTCGTTAGGGATAAGTTTTTCGAAAATCTACCCCTAACGGCGTGAAAAGGGGTAGTTAATTTCCCAGGGTCGGATTTTACTGCGTAGCTTGATTAACTTAAAATTGGTATAAATAATCTTTGAGTCAAGTTGTGAACACATGCCAAACGTCTTTTTCAAAATTCTACCCCTGTGGGGTTGAAATACGGGGGGATACAGTTTATATAATATTGATTTGGTTGATAAACTAGAAACTTGGCAAGAACACTATTGCTTAAGTAAGTAATAAAGTTTATCAGTATTAGTTTTTCAAAACTACCCCTCATAGTGGGGTTTACAGGGGTGTTAAAGTTTGCGTGGAAGAATTTTAACGCGCGGTCCAATAAACTCGAAACTCAGTATGTATACTTAAGACCACAATAAATAATAAAGTGTATCAGGGTTTTTAAAAATCTACCCCTGACGGGGTGAAGCGTGTTGTCAACTTCACAGGGGAGTATTTTATTTTTTATTTTAGTTTTTTTTAAATTTCATCCCTATGGGAGGGAATAAAACGAGGAGATACAGTTTATATGAAAAATCTTATTCATTTGGTTAATAAACTTGAAACTCGACACGAATACTTACCTAAGAATTATAAGGCGCAGTCCGATTAACTTGAAACTTAAATGGTCTTAGTATTAATACGTTTGACAAAAGAAATGATGATAAGTTTTTGGGTCTTTCTAAAATCGACCCATACTGGGGAAAAAAGGGGTAATATGTTTTTTAAGGGGAGCATTTTACTGCGTAGCCTGATTAACTCAAAATTGGTATAAATAATTATCTTTGTGTCAAATTATAGAAACCTCCCAATCGATTTTTTAGAATTTTACCCCTGTGGGGGTGAAAAGGCGTTATACAGTTTACTTTAAAAATCTAATCCTATTTTAACTTAAAAATTGGCCCAAATACTTATATATCTAAATAAATTATAGCTATCGTAAACATTAAGTTTCCTTTACCTTTCAAGGGGAGGTGAAGGTGTTAAAATTTTTTGAGGAACGTATGAAACCCACGCGGATGAAGTCGCGGGCAAAGTGTTAGTTTCAAATAAAGTCAAGTTGTAGTTGTGTTGTATTTTGCTATTTGGTCCTACCTCGTTGCTTACTTTTATAAGTGTACATAAATGATAAAATTAATAAATATTTAAAGACATTTATGCCAGTACATAAAATCGTATACCTAGTTGATTATTAGAAATTGCAAATAATTATAAACCAAATTCCATACGAATGTAAAAATAAAAACGTTCTGCATATTTCATACGTGGTCCATATTCTATGAATGTTTCTTTGATAAAACAAAATAATTTGCACTTCCAATATTGTTGTAATTTATTGATATATGTAACACTAGCTATTGGCCGCAGCTCCCCCGTGGATGTCGGAGAATATCCCACGGAAACGCACTACCGGTATTCAAAGTATACTTTGTGGTAATCAAGGTTATAAACTATCTATGTCATCCAAATTCGTTCAGCCGGTTTTGCGCCAATCCGGAACATACATCCTGACAAACAGACCAAAATTCTAAAACCTATATTTTCGGCATCAGACTTATTTCCACACCTTGCAGAAAATACTTTTTTTTATAATACTCTATGTACAGTATTGACTTCGTTACTATCTTATTACATGTAAAGATTGCTTTCATACCTGACATAACAAACTTTGTATAAATACTGATAACAGTCGATGAACATCACAAACGTTTAAAAGTGACAACGATGATGTTACACGCAGTGGTACTTGTGACGCTAGCGGGATTGGTTGCGGCTGACTTCGACCCAGAATTACACGCCAAATACCTAACGATGCCAAAGTCAGCCTTCATCGAGTATTTCAACGCACAGAACTACTCTTGGAAGATGGCTGAGTACGACAATATCGAAGAGAAGTATACCGCTTGTGCACATTATGATATGGAATCTATGGAAAACTTACCACTCCTAACTCACGATCTTGAAGCAATTGATCTGCCAGATAACTTTGACGCCAGAGAACAATGGCCTCAATGTGAGACTATAAAAGAAATCTACGATCAAGGAAATTGTGGTTCTTGCTGGGCCTTCGGAGCTGCCACTTCAGCGTCTGATAGAACTTGTATTAGCAAAAATATACATGTACGTCTTTCTGTACAAGATTTAGAGTGTGTTCCGAAGGATGTATGCGGAGGAGGTCATTCATATGATGCATTCAAATTTTGGCAAGATAAAGGCCTAGTTACTCTAGATTGTAAACCATATGACATTAATAAGCTCAACAATAATACTTGTGTAACTGAATGTGTAAATACTGATATAAATTACGAAGAAGATAAACATTTCGCTGAAAAGGTTTACAGATTATCCAGTGACAGCGATCAAATAAAGAGAGAGTTAGTAAAAAACGGCCCTATCCAGGCTGGGTTTGATGTTTTCACAGATTTTGAGGACTATAAATCAGGAGTTTATGTACATACACACGGAAGATGGGGGGGGCGCCATAGTGTTCGAGTTATCGGCTACGGTGTCGAAGATGGAATGGATTATTGGCTAGTGGCAAACAGCATGGGGAGTAGTTGGGGTGATAATGGATGGTTTAAGATTAAAAGTTACCAAAAAGATATACATTTTGAAGATTTGATGAATACTGGCCTGCCAAAAAATTAATTATTCTTGACGTCTTCTCATATTATATTGAAACAATTTCTGGAATCCAAGCCATACTTTTTTTTTTCTTTATTTGAAATGGGCTTGCTCTTGACTTTAGTCTAGATCAAAGGTGACAGAGACAAAGTCGACGATGGAGCGAGCTTACCCAGAAGAAGCGTGAAACTCCCTTACTACTCAGTAAAGGAGTTTTTAGAAGACAAATCCATTGCAAAAAAAAAATCTCTCTCTCTTATACACCAAATATTATGAAATGATCTAATATAATATGGAATATAGACAATCGAATATAGATGTGAAATTATGAATAGGTACATAAATAATAACATAATTTAGTAATAATGAAAATATTTTTAAGAATTTCATAATAATTACCATACGTTTTTCTTACGCAACACTTACATAAAATAACTAATATGCTATACCAATATACCCATTAGTATAATATAAATATACGAGTACACCCAATTAAGCACATCTAATAATTTATAATTTAAAATAATATTGATTTGCTACTTAGCCCTCTTCCTCTCTCCTAATATTGCTGTGCCCGACAGGGTCCATATTGTTCTTTTACTTTATAATACCATCTATGTAATACATATGGAATTCAATAAAGAATTGAGTATTGAGTATATTCAAATTTTGTTTATTCTTTAGATAGCTACCGTTTTTTTTTTTTCAAATTACTTTATTGTGTATAGAATTCTTCCATATCAGTTACACAATCACATACGAGTATATACATTACCTACTCAACAAAATCTAAGGAACAAATCCATAGCAATTATTTTAATTTGAACACTTTTCATGTAACATATTTTATATCTGAAAATCTTAAATGGTACTCAAAACGAAAAAAAAAAACACTTTTTGGTAGATAAAAAAAAACTAACGCCTAGATAACATTAAATAAAAAAATACATTCCTAGCAAAATTTTAATAATCTGTTGGACCTCCTAAGGCATTCGCAGCGGCTCTACATCGGCGTGGCATGCTAAGTATCAGGTTGTCGATTGTCACCTGTGGCATATTGCTCCATACTCTGGAAAAATGTGCAAAAAGCTCTTCTCCCGTCTTCAAATTTTAAGGAAGGTCATTGAACGCTCTTGTCCCGAGCAAATCCCACGAATGCCCTATGGGATTGAGATTCAGTGGACCGAGCAGCCACTCTAATAGCGTGACATTGTTCTTGCAGAGCACATTCATTACTTGCCTGGTCGACTGTACACGCACATTATCGTGCATGAACATGAAATCTTGGCCGTACTGTTATCAGTGAGGGATGACCTTAGGTTGCATAATCTCGTTACAGTATTGTACAACATTTAAATTGCATCGGATTCGTTCTTTCACCCAGACAAATTCTAGCCCACACCATAATCGTTCTGCCCTGGTACGGATGATTCTGGACTCGACTCTGGCAACCAGGAATTCACCAAACACGCACTCTTCTTGAATCTGGATGAAATCCAAAGCGCGACTCATCAGAAAAGAAAACACGAGCCTGTTGAGTATTGGTTCAGTGCAAACGTGTGGTTAGCCTACAACGACTACTTGAGGAGGTGGAGGAATTTATTGAAAAAAGAACACAATCTGTGTGTAGGGCAGAACGATTTCCATTTCCACAACATTATTGTTGTGGAAATGGAAATCGTTTCCATTTCTTCAAGAAACAATATCGGAAAAACGGCGACAGTAAATTGATCTCAAAATTCCTCATTTTTAACCGACTTTAAAAAAGCTAATCAGCCAATCATGAGAACATTACATGGTTAAGCCAGCATGACATGCCTGCCTTTAATACTCCTCGTGTATAAATCTGTTGAGTAGTTTATTATCAGTTAAATTCCTCGATAAAAATTGCATTCTACAATAAAAACATTCTTCATAAAGAATTTGAATACCTACACCAAATATGCCACCACCAATATAAGCATGTTTCTAGATAACAACAAAATTATTAAAAGTACTGATATAGTTATATTTATTGTTTTATGTAAAATTGCTTTCATACCTGACATCATATTTCGTATAAATACTGATGACAGCCGATGGACACCACAAACGTTTAGAAGTGAGAACCATGATGTTACACGCAGTTTTACTTGTGACGCTCGCAGGATTGGTTGCGGCTGACTTCGACCCAGAGTTGCACGCCAAATACCTAACAATGCCAAAGTCAGCCTTCATCGAGTATTTCAACGCACAGAACTACTCTTGGAAGATGGCTGAGTACGACAACATCCATGAGAAGTATACCGCTTGTGCATATTTTGATAAGGAAGCTATAGATAAGTTACCACTCAAAACTCACGATCTTGAAGCAATTGATCTGCCGGATAACTTTGACGCCAGAGAAAAATGGTCTCAATGTGAGACTATAAAAGAAATCTATGATCAAGGACAATGTGGTTCATGCTGGACCTTCGGAACCGCCACGACAGCATCTGATAGAACTTGCATACACAAAAATGTACATGTCCGTCTTTCTGAACAAGATTTTGAATGTCTGCAAGACCATGTATGCAATGGAGGTAACCCGTTACTAGCATTTGATTTCTGGACAGAAAAAGGTCTTGTTACTCAAGAATGTAAACCGTACGACATAGAAGAGCTCAAAAAAAATAAATGCGTAACTGAATGTGTAAATACTGATATTAGTTATAAAGAAGACAAACATTTCGCTGAAAATGTTTACGCAATATCGAATAGCAGCGATGAAATAAAGGCAGAATTAGTTAAAAATGGTCCTATTCAGGCCGTATTTGCTGTTTACAGTGATTTTAGGGATTATCATTCAGGAATTTATGTTCATACACATGGAGATAAAGTTGGGTATCATAGTGTACGAATTGTTGGCTACGGTAGCGAAGAAGGAGTTGATTATTGGTTAGTGGCCAACAGCTGGGGGGGTGCTTGGGGTGAACAAGGATGGTTCAGAATTAAAAGGTTCCAAAAAAGACTTATTTTTGAAGAGCTTTTGATAACCGGTATGCCAAAGTATTAATTATTTTTCTTTTTGTACTAACTTGTGTTTTACCTTTATAGTTGACGTTCTTCCAACACATTTTACTTTCTATAAATTATACATATACCCCCTTATTAATAAACCCATTATATCAGATGAATAGTTAGACACGGATTTCTCTCTTTCAGTCGTCAGTAATTTAACTTTTGAAAAAAGAAGAAAAAGCACTGTATAACTATACAGACGTTATACAAAGTTTATTAGTAAGGGGGGTATTGTGTATCCATAGTACCTAACATGATAACTATTTTAATATTTAGAAACAAAAATTTTGCATACGATTGTTAAATTAAAAAATATATATTTATCAAAATTAAATTATCGGCAATTTCATTTTATTTGTCAGTCTTTTATGAATTTCAATCTTGTTTTTTCGATTTCGAAGAGCTACCCTATTCCAATTCTCTTCAGACTAGAAACTTGCTTCGTTGGTTAAAAAAGCGACATAAATTGACATCATCATTGATTAAATAATTACACACAACTAGTCCACATTCGGCATTATCTATACTTATAATAAATCTGTAGAGAGGTCAATTCTGTACATGAAATATATTTTCAAAATAACTATCAGAGGGTGATTAGTGATCGATACTGATGCCAAAAATGCAATCAGTAAAATTTTTGTCTGTCTGTCTGTCTGTCTGTCTGTCTGTATGTTCCTTATAGAAACAAAAACTACTCGACGGATTTTAACGAAACTTGGTACAATTATTCTTCATACTCCTAGGCAGGTTATAGTATACTTTTCATCACGCTACAATCAATAGGAGCAGAGTAGTGAAGGTAAATGTTGGGAAAACGGGAGAAGTTACTCCATTTTTTAAGCTTCCGTCGCGTGTGCAGCCTTAATGGTTAAAGTTACATAGAAATCATGTATGACGGAAATATTCTACATAAAATTGTCTAAAAAATATCCTTCAACAGCATATGTCTATCTTTTATGGTTGACTCACAATAACACGTGAAACTCCTGTTAGCTTAGCAGTTCGGAGCATTCTGATTATATTTGTTTACTCTTACGTTTATAATACTCTCACTCATCCCTAATTTAAAAAAGTTAACATTATTACCTATTCAATAAAAAAAGAATCATAGAAATCGGTATAGAAACACCAAACTTATACATGAAATAAGCCATCGCGCCGTCGCACGTCTGAATCATGCTATAAGGATTATTTTTGTGTAACGGTTGTCAGAGCGTTCGACCTTATTGACAGACAATAATTTTATTGATATTGAGAAACCGTGCTTATCAGCGCGACTTTTAGTCTTTAAATAGTTTATTTGAATTTCCTTTGTTGTTATTTTGTAAAATAGGTATGAGTTGTTTAAAATTATTTTCAAATTAAAAATTATTAAACGTAGGTACTTTTATTAATTAAAGTAGTTATAAGTATTTATTTTTAAGTGAAGTAGGTATAGGTAGATAGTATTGCACAGGCGTTTCAGCTTTATTTTCATTTCTTTTTTGTTGTGTAGACAAGGAATAAGGAAGGATTGTTTGAAATTCAACCCCTAAGGGAGTTAAATAGGGGATGAAAGTTTGTATGAAAGTCCGTCAGTTTTAAAGTTAGGATCATCAAATTTTATGTTTAGGCTGACGACTAAAAATTTATTTATACGTGTCTCAGCGTTTTTGATAATTCTACCCCCAAAGGGTTAAAAGGGGGGATGAAGTTGTGTATGAAAGTCCGTCAGTTTAAAAGTTAGGATCTTTAAATTTTGTATTTAGGCTAACGATTGAAAATTAATTTATACGTGTCTCAGCGTTTTTGATAATTTCTCCCCCAAAAGGGGGATGAACGACCTGACTGAAATATCAACGCACAGTCTAAATCGCTGGTCCTTCCTAGGGACATGAATTTTGGAGGGTGTGTTCTTTGTGAAGAGTAGGTATCGAATAAGAAGGGGTTTTTGGAAATTAAACCTTTAAGGGAGTGAAAAGGGGGGGATTTTGTTGGTATGAAAAATCTTATTTCTTGAGTTAATAACCTTGAAACTTGGCACGAATACTTATCTAAGTAAATTATGAAGTTTGGAATTTTTCGTTTTTCTAAAATACCCCCTAAGGAGGTATTGGGGGTGTCAAAATTTGTATGGAAGAATTTTAACGCCCTGTCCGATTAACTTGAAACTCAGTATTTATACTAAGGACTAAAAATAATTAATAACATGTATTCGGGGTTTTCGAAAATCTACCCCTAACTGTGTGAAAGGGAGGATTTTACCGCGTGGCTTGATTAGCTCGAAAATTGGTATAAATAAACTGAGTCAAGTTATAAAATTCCACCCCTGTGGGGGTGAAAAGCGGGGATACAGTTTATTTGAAAAATCTGATTCCTTTGTTCTATAAACTTAAAAATTGGCCCGAATACTTATTTATCTAAATTAATTATAAAGATCATACCAACATACATTTTCGAAACTTTTAGAGGAAAGTACGAATTTCACGCGGACGAAGTCGCGGGCAGAAGCTAGTTTATTATAAAATTAAAAATTAGGTTACCGTTTAAATAAGACAATTTGTATTAGTAGAAGTTAGCCAAAAACTGTCTTACTAATATGAACCTTATTATTAAGCTACATTGCATATTTTAGTATATTAATATCATGATTCCTATTCCATAGAAATCACCGAACCTTTTTTTTTATGGATCAAATGACTCCTCCCTCTCTGGGTGGAGCGGAAGGGAGTGTCAGACTCTTACTGACTAAAACCCATCCGTGTTCCTTTTTTAGCCCTTTATGTTCCGGGGTAGCGGTAACCCTTTCGGACAATCCCGCACCCCCGGCAGGCTTCGGCCCTGGCAGACCCCTTCCTTTTTGCTGACATCTTTTTGAGGCGCGCGTGGAACACGTACGCGCCGTTCGGCACGGGCCTGGTCCTGATCGGACAGTGAGCTACCCATTACTTTCCGTCCGCAGGCCCGCGCCTACGGTGGCCGGGAGACGTCACGCGGCTCCCGACGCCCGGAGCGTCTCCCGCGGTGGCTGCAACGTGAGGCTCTCTCCCTCAGCCATCCCGCCACCTCCTTCGCTAGCATGACTGCTTCGCAGAAGGGGGTGACTGCCTCCCACTCCCTCTCGCCCCGAACCAGGGCTGGACGCGAGAGGTTGCCGCCGCTGCCGATCGCCTCTACGAGGGCACGGCGGTGCTCCGCCCAAGCAAGGCAGACTTCCACCGTATGCTGCACCGTGTCCTCTGGGCGATCCTCGCAATGGTGACACCCGGGCGTCTCCTCCCGCCTGATGATGTGCAGGAACCTTCCGAAACATTCGTGTCCGGTGAGGACCTGAGTCAGGCGATAGGTGAGGACGCAATGACGCCTCTCTAGCCACTACATGCCATTACATGCTTAAGCCAACATGACATGCCTACCTTTAATACCTCTCGTGTATAAATCCGTTGAGTTGTTTATTGTCAGTTAAATTCTACAAAAAATTATATTCTACAATAAAAACATTCTTCATAAAAAACTTGAATACCTACATCAAATATGGCCACCACCAATATAAGCATGTTTCTAGATAACAAAAAACTTTTTTACAAAAAACAACAACCAACTTCAAAAAAAAAACTACAAAGTGAATAATAACTTTAATTTCGGAAGTCGGTGTCGTTGGTTCCGCATTTTTGTTTTTTGACACCGACTTCCGAAATTAAAGTTATTATTCACTTTGTAGTGTAATTTTTTTGAAGTTGGTTGTTGTTTTTTGTAAAAAAGTTTTTATTCTTCAGTTTTTAGTTGTACCTACCCCATACAAATTCAATTAATACTAGTGCATTGAAGAATTGAAGACACCGACTAGAAGAATCATCAAAATTCTCATAGAAATGCCGGAGGCGCAGTACATTTATGCATATAACTTCGTAAATAAGAATAATTACTTGAAGTATTATATACTAAAACCTTCCTGAAAGTATGTAGATCACATTATTGAAAGAATCATCTAAATTGGTTCATTAGTTTTTGAGAAAATCGCGGACATACATACATACATACGAGTCGAATACAGAACCTCCTTTTTTGAAATACCTAGTTATATTTATTGTTTTATATAAAATTGCTTTCATACCTGACATCATATTTCGTATAAATACTGATGACAGCCGATGGACACCACAAACGTTTAGAAGTGAGAACCATGATGTTACACGCAATTTTACTTAAATGCACGCCAAATACCTAACGATGCCAAAGTCAGCCTTCATCGAGTATTTCAACGCACAGATCTACTCTTGGAAGATGGCTGAGTACGACAACATCTAAGAGAAGTATACCGCTTCTGCATATTTTGATAAGGAAGCTATAGATAAGTTATTACTCAAAACTCACGATCTTGAAGCAATTGTCAAAAATCAAAAATTGTAAATCAAAAATGGTCTCAATGTGAGACTATAAAAGAAATCTATGATCAAGGACAATGTGGTTCATGCTGGACCTTCGGAACCGCCACGACAGCATCTGATAGAACTTGCATACACAAAAATGAACATGTCCGTCTTTCTGAACAAGATTTTGAATGTGTGCAAGACCATGTATGCAATGGAGGTAACCCGTTACTAGCATTTATTTTCTGGACAGAAAAAGGTCTTGTTACTCAAGAATGTAAACCGTACGACATAGAAAAGCTCAAAAAATAATAAATGCGTAACTGAATGTGTAAATACTGATATTAGTTATAAAGAAGACAAACATTTCGCTGAAAAGGTTTACGCAATATCGAATAACAGCGATGAAATAAAGGCAGAGTTAGTTAAAAATGGTCCTATTCAGGCCGCATTTGCTGTTTTCAGTGATTTTATGGATTATCATTCAGGAATTTATGTTCATACACATGGAGATAAAGTTGGGTATCATAGTGTACGAATTGTTGGCAACGTTAGCGAAGAAGGAATTGATTATTGGTTAGTGGCCAACAGCTGGGGGGGTGCTTGGGGTGAACAAGGATAGTTCAGAGTTAAAAGGTTCCAAAAAAGACTTAATTTAGAAAACAATTTGCAAATAAACATTTTTATTCTTTATTTTTTTCCGTTCTTGAGTTCAAACTATCGCAATTTGCCAGCCCGTAACGTCTACATTACGCTTACACTATATATTTAAATCTTAATTTAAATATATCTCTCAACTCGCCTCTCAACTGTGGGAAAATCAAAATTTTATTTATACCAATAGAAAAAGTTATTCTGTCTCATTATTGATTTATTACTACACCTGTCCTAATTCATCAATTAGCAGACGAACAAGAATCTCAATCGTTAATGACACCGTTTCTTAATTACCTTCTAATGACATATCTAATATTAGAACATTATCAAATATAAAAATTTTAGTGTACTTCATTCGTGTGATCATTCTGTTGTCTGCTTTGGGAATTACCTCTCGTATTATATTGTGCCTATTTTATTTTATTTCTATCAAAAGACAATATTGTTGCTTCTTTGTGTGTGAAAGTGTCAGAGAATATTTGTGAGAGTTCAAGATGATTTTCTACCGGTTGGGATTACAGAGGTACGTACATTTTTATGTTTACAATACTCCCCCCTTTTTTTCCTTTTTCATCGTGTGGAAATCCTCATGGATGTCCACCACCCTGGGGTGGGTGGAGGGGTCTGCCAGACCCTTACTGACTAAAACCACACGGTGTCCTGCTGCTACCTTTAGCCGGGGTGCTGGAGTGCTTGCGCATTTCGTCACGCTCCCCCGGGCAGGTGTAGGCCCGCATGGATTCATGCGGACCCCGTCATTGTTGATGTTCTGCAGAAAGGACAGCTGTATAGAACTCGCAGCCAGCGTGTGTGTATGACCAGAAGGCCAATTCCCGTAATTTAAAACGTTCAAATTCTAGCCGCAGTCTCATCTCGGCGACAAACAAACGTCAAAAACTTGTCAAAATGTAAAGAAATTAGCGTAAGAAATTAGACGTATTTTTGACAGACTGAGACGGAGATCAGAAGGCCAATTCTCGTAATTTAAAACGTTCAAAATCTAGTCGCAGTCTCATCTTGGTGACAAGACAAACAAATGTCAAAAACTGGTCAAAATATAGGGAAATTAGAAGTATTTTGTAACAGATTGAAACTGAGATCAGACTGTGAACGTTCTTAAAATTACGAGAACCCTCAGACTGAACGTTCTTAAAATTACGAGAATTGCCCCTCAAACTGTGAACGTTCTTAAAATTACGAGAATTGCCCCTCAGACTATAAACGTTCTTAAAATTACGAGAATTGCCCCTCAGACTGTAAACGTTCTTAAAATTACGAGAATTGCCCCTCAGACTGTGAACGTTCTTAAAATTACGAGGATTGCCCCTCAGACTGTGAACGTTCTTAAAATTACGAGGATTGTCCCTCAGACTGTGAACGTTCTTAAAATTACGAGGATTGCCCCTCAGACTGTGAACGTTCTTAAAATTACGAGGATTGCCCCTCTGACTGTGAACGTTCTTAAAATTACGAGGATTGCCCCTCAGACTGTGAACGTTCTTAAAATTACGAGGATTGCCCCTCAGACTCTGAACGTTCTTAAAATTACGAGGATTGCCCCTCAGACTATAAACGTTCTTAAAATTACGAGGATTGCCCCTCAGACTATAAACGTTCTTAAAATTACGAGGATTGCCCCTCTGATGTATAAATGTAAACGAAACAAACCCGCCACCTGACTATGGCTGTGGCGTTCTAACGTCGCACGTAAGTTCACGCCATATTCACATAGGGGTAGCCATGGGAGAAGGCGTAAGTTTACGTGCGTATGCACCTAATTCTCTCCATGACTGCTATATACTTACTTCAACCCCTACTTATAAGACCACTAGCAGCGCCCCGCGGTTTCACCCGCGTATGTTTCGATCCCGTGGGGATATCGGGATAAAAACTATCCTATGTCCTCTCCCGGGACTCAAACTATCTCTATACCAAATTTCATCTATATCGGTTGAGCGGTTTAAGCGTGAAGAGGTAACAGTCACACAGACACACTTTCACATTTATAATCACACTATCACACTAATATTATAAAGGCGAAAGTTTGTGAGTGTGTATGTTTATGTGTTTATTACTTCTTCACACTCAAACGGCTGGACCAGTTTTGATAAAATTTGGTATGAAGGTAGCCGACACCCTGGATTAATATATAGGCTACTTTTTATCCTGATATTCCTACGAGATCGACACTTACGTGGGTGAAACCGCGGGGCGCAGCTAGTTTCTCTATATACAATCCAGTTTTATTTACCTTACAGATTAATTGAGTACTTCAAGCTCGACCAGCTCTTCAGAGGAGATGAGAAACGGCAGAAGAAACGCAAAAGGATGTATTATATAACGAATCTACACACCAACCGAACTATGGATTTATGTATTTCGGCATTACTCTCTCTAATCAGCGCCTTAATCTGTATTTCAATACCCTATGCGGCATTAAAGTCACCTTGCGAAGTCTTTAAGACGAATAACATGATAACTTTATATAATATAACATCGTACTTTGAAAGATACGTGAAAATGATTGACAGATTGATAATAGCATTGTTTATTATTTTTATTTGTATTTCTGCAAAAATTTTGCTGGATGGAATCAAAATTACAAATATAAGTAGGAACCCGTGGTTCGAGAGATGTAGATATGAGCCTCCTACACGGTAAATAGTTAAAAAAAAACTCGTGCGTACAGTTCGACACAACTTAGATGTAGCATCGGCAAAATTCGTAAGACGTTCGTAATTCGTATTCGTAAATCTTTATTACTACAATACTACTACTTACTACTTTAATAAAGATTGGTGATTTTGAAGGCGCACTTAGTTCGGATGTGATCGGTTTTACGAATTTTGCCGATGCTACATCTAAGTTGTGTCGAACTGTACTACTACCTATTGATTTTGAAAATAATTTGTTACTCTTATGAATGGTTTGGTTTTATTATCCTAGAATTATACAGGGTGAAATTGAATTCATGGGCATCCTTTTAAAGGGTCATTGTAATCATCATTATGAACAGCTTTTACTATGGGACCAAACCTGAAATCGGGAAAAAAAATCAGCTCTTCCCTACATTTTGACGATTTATGTGAACATAAATGCAAGGAAGAGCTGATTTTTTTTTCGCGATTTTAGGTTTAGTCCCATAGTAAAAGTTGTTCATAATGATGAGTACAATGACCCCTTAAAAGGATACCCATGAATTTAATTTCACCCTGTAGTACTGACCCCTTAAAATGATGCCCATGAATTTAATTTCAGCCTGTAGTATTGACATATACCTAAACTATGTACATTAAATTAATGTCAGAAATTGTGAACTCACATTTAGGAATTTTGTTAAAAAAAAACGACAGAAATGAGACTATAGTTTTGATCATCAGATTTCATGCCAAACCTGACCATATTTCAAAATGCAATCCAAGAAAAACTAAGACTTTAGACAACAAAATAAAATAATAAAATTCAACGAAACCCTTCAAATATTTCATTCAATAACATACTGTATGTATATAAACTGTCTCAAAACATTATTAGCATAAATATCTCTGGCAACACTGGCATACGAAACATGAAAGTATCCATCCAATTTGGGAAGAGCATGGCAACATTCAATTGTGTACGATCCACGTATACTTCCTATTCAAACACGACAATGTTTGGATAAGGTATCCCCATTTGCTTTTTATACCAAATAATCTTTTCAAAGGAACGAAGCGGAATGGAGCTAACGTAAACAAATATAGACTACGTATTTTTGTTAGAAATATCGAGGTAATGGAAAGGTATCTACTATTGCAAATAGTGAGAATTTTACGTAAAAAACTTTTTTACAAAAAAAACAGCCGACTTCAAAAAAAAACAAAATAACTTTCACATTTTCGTTTTTTAACACCGACTTCCGAAATTACAGTTATTTTGTTTTTTTTTTGAGTTTTTATTTTTCACTTTTTAGTTGTACCTACCCCACACAAATTCAATTAACACTAGTGCATTGAAGAATTTAAGACGAAGAAGTCGGTTTTTTTTTTTCAGATAATTCTTTTTTTTTTCAGATAGCAACATACTAAAGTACTTCTAGTGTTTTAATTTTTTGTATCCCCTTAACATGGGACTTAAACATGACTGGCGAAATGTGGGCATACACCTCTGCCTAACTTTTCGGGGTTTACAGGCGTGATGTATATTATAACGTGCTATAAATTTTGACGACGTAAATAACACCCTACTGCAGGTCCAAAATTGGTTCACTGCTAATAATTTAGTATTAAATGGAAAAAAAAACTAAGTGCATAAGATTTTCTTTACCAAAATGTCAAAGGTAGTGATTGCGAGATAATATTGAATCAAGAGAAACTAGAATTCGTCGATACAACTGTTTTCCTAGGGATCACGCTCGACTCAAGGCTACAATGGGGTCCTCATTTAACATCTCTTGCAGGACGGCTAAGTTCAGCTGCTTATGCTGTCAGAAAAATCCGTCAGTTTACTGATGTAGATACCGCGAGACTGGTCTATTTTAGTTACTTTCATAGTATCATGTCTTACGGTATTTTACTTTGGGGACGGGTTGCAGACATCGATTCTATTTTTAACCGACTTCAAAAAAAGGAGGAGGTTATCAATTCGACTGTATTTTTTTTTTTTTTTTTTTTTTTTTTTTTTATGTTTGTTACCTCATAACTTGCGACTGGGCGAACCGATTTTCATGATTCTTTTTTTATTTGAAAGCTGGTGCTTCCCGTGTGGTCCCATTGTCACCATTTCAATATCTGATGATGGGATCTTAGAGAAATCGAGGGCAACCCTCAAATTTTATAGGCTCACTTATTGTTTTTCGCATATTTTATGAAGTATCTTGTGTATTTGCGTATGGTTGTCACCATCTCAGGTAGCTGGGCTGATGATGGAAGGTACAACTCCTTAACAGTAAGAAGTTACTCGAACAGGCAAGGGCTGTTTTTAGTAAATTGTTTTGATGTTTGATAGGGCATTTGTCACATTTGGTCTCATGATCATCAAGTCATGACCTGATGCTGCAGTCAGGATAGTCTGCAGAGTACCTAACTCCTCGACAACTAACAGCAGATATATCGTGTTTAGGCTCATTGAAAAGGGCTCGATGTGTGGATAAACGTACTGTTAATGAGGAACACCGAAGTACATAGAGACCTGATGCTGAAGCCAGGACCATCAGAAAAAGTACAAACCTTGAAATTACAGCACAGTAGTCGTGTTTGGGCTCATTTTAAACAGGACTAAATTTTAAGTTCAATGCAATGTTGACATAAGTCTGGCCTGATGCTGCAGCCAGGATTATCAGCATCTAGTCTAAAAACATCAGGTCAGGATTTGATGATGGGATCCTGGAGAAATCGAAGGAACTCTTCAAATATTATAGGCACACCTATAGCGATTTGGGTATTTTTTATAGTAACTCGTGCACTTGCTCTCGGAAAGCCCCATTTGGTGAAGTGGAACTGATGATGAAGACCACAGATGGCCTCCGGAACTACTCAATAATATATAAGTATTTCACGGGTTGCTATTCGATTACTTTAATATGGTTGCTAAGCAATTTATGCTCGTCACAATGTGAATGGTGATATGGAGCTGATGGTGGACCTGGAGAACTCCTCAACAATTAACTTCCCTGCATCGGGAAAAGCAATAATTTGTTTGTAAAAGGCGATGAGCACTAAGCTATTGTAACTTAGATAAATTATAAGCAGACCCACTAAAAAGCGTGAAATAAAAACTTTTTAAGAAAAAAAAAACCGACTTCCAAAAAAACACTACAAAGTGAAAAATAACTTTAATTTCGGAAGTCGGTGGCAAAAAACTAAAATACAGATCCAAAGACACCGACTTCCGAAATTAAAGTTATTTTTCACTTTGTAGTGTTTTTTTGGAAGTCGGTTTTTTTTTTCTTAAAAAGTTTTTTTATTCTGCAGAAAAGAGCCATCAGAGCCATATATAATCTTCGCAGGCGCGATTCTCTAAGGGAACGGTTTAAGGAAATTAACATCATGACGGTACCTTGTCAATATATCTATGAAAACATCATGTATGTAAGGAAAAATTTACATCTTTTTAGTAAAAGAGGTGAGAGACATAATTATAGTACTAGAAATAGGGACCTATTAGTTCAACCAGGTTTCAGACTAGCGAAAGTAGACTCATCTTTTATGGGGTACTGTTTAAAATGTTATAATAAAATACCTCCCCACATTCTTCAACTGAATGAGACAAAATTCAAGTCTTGTATTAAACGCACACTATGCAGGCAGGCATATTATAAGTTAGGGGATTACATTGCGGATAAAAAAGCCTGGCTCAATGCTGGTCCTGCTCCACAACCACAACTAATTGATTAACACTTGAAAATACTGTTGGAGCTGCTGAAGATTGTAAGTCTATCTTTGCATTGTATAAATTCAATCTCCTAGTATTGTATAATTGCATAACACATGTGTGAGTACTATGTACACACTATAAAGCTACCATTTACTGGGTACGTCTTTCATTGACTTGAATGTGCTCTGGCGGCTGAGAGTATGTCATGCTCACTCAAATGTCTCGCTGATGGTGGCGCATGTGTTGGATCATTTAGCTCCCTTCAAAATGGTTGAGCTGAATGGTGCTGATGCATGCGTCATGTTCGTGAACGGGCGCCGTCAGTAGGGACTGGTCATCTCTTTGCTGCCATGGCTTATTTTATTATTTGAATTGTTGTTTTTTCTCATCTTTTCATTATGGACGCTTTTAACGTTCTGCATCGTTCTCACATGTATAATTTTTAACATGAATGATGTAACCAAGACTTTGTCACCACATTATTTTGATTTAAAAGAGTGTCCATGGAGTTTCTTGCCCGTTCTTCTCCATAGGTACCTACGCTTTGGAATGGGCAACTAGCTTCACTTTTTCTGACTGACTGACTTCTTGACAATTCAAAAGTGCCTGTAAATGGTTTAATTGAAATAAATGCTTTGAGTTTGAGTTTGAGTTTGTGTTCTTATGTAAAAATGTATGTGTTTTGGTGCGAATTTTCAAATATATTAAGCAACTAGATGTTGCCCGCGACTTCGTACACGTGGCGCCATCTATTATCATATTAACGTTATTGTTGTTTTACTCTATGTACCCTATGTCCGTTTCTGTACACCTGACAGCGTATATGAAAAATTCCAGGATGATCGGTTCAGTGGTTTAGGCGTGAAAAGGTAACAAACAAACAAACAAACTTACTTTCGCATTTATAATATTAGTTAGGATATATTAAACTTCAGATTGATTCTAACATTTTAATTATCTTCCTAACTCAATCGGTCGCTGCCTTAGTGAACCTTGTTCAAAAAACTCAACCTGTATAATTCGTGCCAAAGATGAAGACTGAAAACACAATACGTTATTGAAAATACGAATTTGAAGATGACCGATGCTCGTACTATCTATGTAAGTATAGTTAAGTATAAAATTTTTATTGTTTTGCTGACAATATATACTGGTTTTGTCTAGTAAAATCCACATTTGGTTTAGTTATAACCTGCACCCGATTCGCGGCCTAACGCTTCAGGTAATTCGTTGCATAAAAATTCATACAATTTTATAGTGCGTCCGAAATGGTCCGAAACGCAGTGTATAGTCACATAGGCTCACTTTTTAGCTTGCCAGTGGGAAAAATATTCAAAGATGAATATTTATTCTACGTTTCCAATAACCCTTGCATGCCGTGCACTGTACAATGGACCATTGGGCTTCAGTATTGTGATGTGGCATGGTACAAGTTACTAGATTTGTGCTAAACACGATGTAAGTCGGGCCCCTATTTTTTTACCCGACTACGGCGAAGCAAAAAGGAGGGTTATGATTTTTGACCGGTATGTATGTATGTATGTTCATCTGTTCCCTCATAACTTCTAAAGTACCTACTTGTCATAATTAGATAAAGGAGGTATCGTTGGAAGCGTCTTGATTGTCCCCTGGTTATAGGCTATGGTACGCCACATTAAATTGAATATGGCGCCCTCTAGCGAACAAAAAGTTATGATCTAAAAAAAAATTTTTTTTTCATCATGGCTTGTTGGGTATCAAATTAAAGGGCTTAATTAGCACATTTCGAAAATATAAATATTACTGAAATAAGTCCCAAAATAATTAAATAAAAATAAGTATAAAGCTAAAACCCGATTACTGACAAGGATGAAACAAGAATGTACCTTCCCGTGGTCAAGGTAAACACGATATAAGTTGGGCCCCTATTTTACACACTATGCTATATAACTAATGAACAGTAGAGCAGAAGCATAATCGGCCTAATATTCCCACTGCTGGGACACAGGCTTCCTCTCTCTGCGAGGGAGTGGGCTGTAATTCACCAAGCGGGCCCAGTGCAGGTTGATAGATGTCACATGTTTGTGAATTTTTGGTTCTACGACTTGCCGGTTTTCTCACTTTATTTTTCTTCACCATTTTGAGAACAGCCAGTCAGTGGTGATCAAAATCAAAATATTTTATTTCACATAAACCTACATGGGCACTTATGAAAGGTCAGAAGCTAGGTGCACGGTTCCACTTATGTGTGATATCACAGCGGCGGGCCCTATCAGAATACCAGCGCTGCGACATTTATTTTTAAGCTATTGCATAGCTTTTATCGCGGGCTTTGAGCGTGGCGACCGAATCAAGAAATTCCGTAACGGAAATAAACCTAACACCCCCTACTCCGACCGGCACAGCGGTGCGGCGCTGAAAGCCGTGCATCGTCTAACGTCGTTTCAGTTCGGCAGACTTCGGCACGGTGTTTGTGTGCGTGCGACTAGACTGTAAGAAGCTCACATAAGTTGATAAAAAAATGCTATGCAATAGCTTTACCGCGGCAGTCCCCGAGTGCCACACGTATTTTTTAAATGTCGCAGCATCATGCTGAGATAGGAGCCTTTTGGCCTCGTATAGGAGTTTCTGTTTCAGTTTTCTTTTTGTTACTTTTTTTATATAACTTGGTTTTTTTTATTTTTTACTGTCTTTAGTTTAGTTTGTGATCTTCCTGTACGAGTCGCAATAAATATTTTTTCTTTCTTTCTTTCAATTGGCCGTTTCCAATGGAGAAGAGCCGGCAAGAAACTCCACCGGTGATGAAATTGTACTACGCTGTGAATCACTAACCAGCAGGATCTTCAGGTCTGCAAATGTCCTTATTTACAATATAAAACGTCCCACATTTCAAGACTTAACCCACCCGCAGCCGGCCGGTCCACATTTCGCCACTATACGCACTAACCGTACCTCACTCCCTGGACTACAGGCAAGCCAGTTGTTAATTTTGCAGGAACGCCTCTACTCTTGTGGTTTATTCGTACGGCTATGGCTCTAGGGGTTATTTAAGAGAGGATTCGTGACCGTTCGCAGTAGAGACTCTGGGAAATTTAACTGGCACGCTCTGTGACTGTTAATGTGTAATTGGAAGAGAGAATTTGTGGTGGGCTGGCATGGCTGGGATGTTACTTAAATATACTGTTGTTGACGGGGTTTTTTGGTCTTATCATGTAGGTTGCAAATGACTGCCGCAATAGCAAATAACTATTGCAGTCACCCACCCACTCAGAGCGGGAGGAGTCATTTTATGATTCCCCATCCATTAAAAAAAAAATAGCAAATAACTACTCCAAAAGGACATCACACAGATGCGGCTTTTCGCGGGATTCCGTCACGTCCGTGTGAAGAACCAAAATAAGTTTAAAAAGTATTTCCTTTATAATATTATTTCATACTTGAGACTACGCTCAGTTGCCCTAGGGACCACTGCTGGATCTCCTTATCTCGTATCGGCAAGAACTGCAGGAGAATAGTTCATGCAGTGTTGGGTTCCGTACCCAAGGTGCCAATGGGGGTCAGCGGGATTGTCCGAAAGGGTTACCGCGGCCCCGGAACATAAAGGGCTAAGGAAGGAACACGGATGGGTTTTAGTCAGTAAGAGTCTACCACTCCCTTCCGCTCACCCAGAGCGGGAAGAGTCATTTGATGATTTCCCATCCATAAAAAAGGGTGCCAATGTGGCCTTATTACTAAGCCTCCGCTATCCCTGCATCCGCCCCTCCATCCGTCCGTTAATCCGTCCATCCATCCGTCAGTCCATCCGTCTATCGAAATTTTCACAGAGTGTTTATTATCGTTAAGGACCGATACTAGTTCAGATTGCGAAAATTGCCTTAGCATTAACGGCTGTAGTTCCAACAGTTCTGCAGTTTTCACTTTGAAATTAATATACGATAAAGATGAGGACTACTGCGAGGTGTCATCGGTTGCGAAAACACGATTCCATACAATTTTCTCGATACAAAGAAGTCTCAAAGTTACCTCTAAACCGCAAAATAAAAGGAGAATATTCAATGAAAATTTTCAAATTAGGCCATGAAAATTTGCAAGCTAATCAAACTATGCATAAAGCAGGTGTCATAGGTTCGTTTTTATTTTTTTAATCGTTAAATTTAACGTAAAAAGATGAGATCCGAAATATCCAGCTTTATAACCACTCTTACCTTGAACCGCTCTGCCGCCCGGCCCCCGACAGGACCCCGATTCAGTACTTGTCAGTACCGCTTCGGCTATCAGACGGGGAACCCGTGTCACTTTGCTTGCGCTCAAAAGACCCGATTGACAACGTTTTATGTTCTGAAGAAATTATGTAATAAAGTAAAATGAAATATAGATGTAAAATATAAGGCCTCGTATTTTTATTTTTTCCAAATTTTGTAGTTTTCATTCATAAAATAATTTTTGAAATGGTTTAAAATCGTAATCTCATGTCAATGTCAAAACATTGTCAAAAATTTAGGGAGGTAAACGTACCTATTTTAGACAGTTCCCAATGTGTAATGGTGTTTTCAATATATTCAGTAAAACTATTTTTATAAATAATTTTATCTATTTATTGATACAGGGTGTAAAAAGACTTTAGCCGTCGTACATCAAACTAAGTAACATTGCACAAAAGATCTGTGACAAAAGTAATTGCTGGAAATCGACTTTAATTTTTGGTGTAAACATTTGCTGTATGCGCACTACCACAAACAGTAAATTTTGCACCGGCATGTAACTATACAGGGGTCCTGGAGGTATTTAAAGTTGTGTTATAATATCAAAACTTGTTTTCGTAAAAAATATCAGTGAAAGTTGTAATTTTGACCTTAATAATAATATCTCCGTAACCAGAAAGTTTCTAGTACAAAGAAATGATTACAATAATGGGGAGTACAAGTGACTCTCGGCTCGTTGTGTCTTTTTAAACCCGTTATGTTGTAATAGGAGACCAGAAACTATGATCTGCATTAACTAATTTTGAAAAAAAATACAGTCGGCATAAAATTAGCCAATTTACACAAAACCTTTATATTCTCTACGGTTTTCATTCATCGCAAGTAATCACAAATTACCACTGACAGATTTTGAGAATTAATTATGTACAGACGCCAGCACATCAAGCTACTACAACCTGTCATATTTCAGCCTATTCACAGATATCACAAATTCTTATAACCACGCATTCGGAAATCACGACAACTGTCAACCTTATTACTGTACTAGCCAAAAAAACAATGAAGATGTTACTTTAATTTTGAAAACGTGCGCTATTTGGAATAGAATAAAGTTTATAGTGAATACTGTAGCAGCTAAAGCTCGAAGTTTGATGCACAATACTGATAGCAATAAAGTAGAATCCTTCAACAACATTATTGCTAATTTTGTTGGAGGGAAACGTATTAACTTTTCCTTACGTCAGGGCTATGAGTCGAGATGCAACGCTGCTGTAGTTTCATTTAATACAAAACGCCCTCTCTCCACTCTACATAGATCAATCTTGGGGAAAAGCACCAGACCACTAGTGCTTCAATTAGAGGAGAAACGTTTTAGGAAACGTAGGGGTGTGTTTAAAGATTTAAGAAAGGATAGAAAACGAAAAAAAAATTAAGAACAAAGAAAGTAGTAAAGATTATGGTGAACATTGTCAAAAGCCAGATATGACCACTTTAGAGTACGATCGCTGCAAAGAGGACTTTTTAAAAAATTTACCAAGCTCAGAAGAAGACAGAAGAAACGTTGAAATATCAACGATTCTTCAAAGAGATTCCAGTGAGTGGTTAGAACTTAGAAGGAAACTTCTTACAGCCTCTAATTTCTCCAAAGTGGTCAATAGAAAAATTCTAGTGTTAAAAATTTAGTTAAAAATCTTATATATCCAAAAAAATTATGTAATGTGCCGTCCATAAAACATGGAATAGAAAACGAAACAACCGCAATGGAACAACTAGCATCACAACTTAATATTAAAATAGAGCCTTGTGGTCTTTTTATTGATAAAGAGTTACCTTTTCTAGGTGCAACTCCGGACGGAGTTGTGCAGGGAGAAGACACAATAGTAGAAATAAAGTGTCCAATTTCTGCATTCAGGACTTCGTTGGACGATGCAATAGATAAAAAAAAAAATAAGGTTTTGGAGGAAAACGAAAGATGGACTTTCCATAAATTTGAAACATCCTTGGTACATTCAGGTGCAGGGACAACTACACATAACTGGGAGAAATACATGTATTTTTGGCGTATGGTCGGGATGCAAAAATCATATCAAAACTGAAATTATACAGAAAGACGATCATTATTGGGCACAATTCATGGAACCTAAATTAACAAATTTTTACTTATCATACATGTTACCAGAGTTATGTGATCCCAGACATACACGGAATATGGAAATTAGGGATTTAAGGGAATTCACATAAATGTTCTTGCTTTCGTCATTCTCCTCCTCTTGATTCCTTTTTTTTTTAATTTAAATGTTTTCATTAATAACAACTTATTTTAAAATTCGTTCTATTCTCCTCCTCCTCAAGTCGTACTCCTCATTACTGAGGGTCGTGATCCTCCCTTGAAAACAACTTTTCCCTGACGATGTTTCGCCATCTCTGTCTATCCATGGCCAAGTGAAGCGCATCATGAAATTTCGTGTCAAGAGAAGAGCTTATCTGGTCAGACCATCGCAATGGGCTGCGACCTGTTGGTCGTTTACCATCCACCTTGCCGGTAACCATCAGTTGTTCGAGGTTATTGTGTTCTATTCTAAACCATCGTTAAAGCCAAAATCTATGAAACTTTCTAATCTTAATAAGCCGACTTATATGTACCAGCCGTTTGGGGCTGAAACACTACGGCCACAGGGTCCGAGTGCCCACTTAATTATTAGAGAAATCGCCAAGCGATTGGTCGACTCTTCACGTGACCAGAGGACTAGCCTATTTTTTGGCCAAAGAATCAGCAAAAAGAAAGTAATTTTAAGGCCGGCGCTCACTGACGGCATGGCACGGCGTGTCATGGCAGAGGATTTTATTACTAATCAAGTTATTTTAAATCTTATTTCAATTAGTTTAGAATTCATGTTACTTTATTTCGATACCACGATGGAAATGACGCTACGTGCCGCGGGACGCTGCGGCATGACGCGACGCGCCGAGGGATGCTGCGGCATGACGTGTTATGCCGTTTCATTCCACGTAATGCCGCGGCGCGCCATTGCATCCCGCGGGACGTGTGGGTCACTTTGTGTCGAGGAATTATGATTGCTAAGCTGGTTGAAATAAGGTTGAAACTTGTGCAGCGGTCATTTCGGTTAATGGGGCGCAGTCCAGTCAGGGCGGGCTTTCAGCAGGATTCCACGGAACGCCGCGGGATGCCGCAGCACAACATGCCGTGGCACGCCGTCAGTGAGTGAGCAATGGTCTTTGGTCGGTCATAGAACACTAATGCAGTAGGTATATTGCGGATTTCGCGGTAACGAAAGATTGGTGTAGTTCGTTTGTAGACGTCGCTACTCAAATATTATGTATAAATAACTTTGTCTTTGCTTTGTATTTGCTATGCGAATGATGAGCGTCCCATGTTTTTTTTGTTATTATATTATTATTTACCTGTCCATTTAAAAGAATTTTATATATACTGCACATACGATGTGAAAGCTAATTTTTATGTGAATGTAATAAATGAATGTTAAGATTAATCATTTTATTTCTTGACATCCTTCCAACAATAGTACAGTTCACCCTAACTGAATCAGTATGTCAGTGCGAGTGGGATAGAATGATACATAGCGCGGGGAAGTGGGGGCAAAATCTGAATTTGAGCTGAACTATTACAAGCCCTTAACGACAAATAATAAACAAAATACATTTTATTTACGTTTTTAGCCTTGTAGTACGGAGCTGCTTTTTTTCGGAGGAAATTATCGACATGCCACACAAATAAACACACCATTATATTACTACTAGCAGCGCACCACGGTTTCACCCGCATAAATGTCGATCCCGTGGGAATATCGGGATAAAAAGTATACTATGTGTTATTCTCATGTATAAGCTAGACCACTGTAAAGTTTTATCAAAATCCGTTCAGTAGTTTTTGCGTGAAAGAGTAACAAACATCCATCCATCCATCCATCTTCAGAAACTTTTGCGTATATAATATTAGTAGGACTCGTAGGATAAATATCTCATCACACATGTCAAAATGAATGGTACAATATACCCAACCCCGCAACGCACAAACGCACACAGTTTCAATCAACAGAGTGGTCATACAGACCGAGCGACAGCTGTGCGCACTGACGGGTTAATTTCGAATGCTAATGCACAGACATGTATTAAAATATTAATGTTTACTGTAGTCAATAGTGGAAAATATATGAGGCAATATTTTTGAGTAAAAAAAATAATAGGTAGGTGTGGAAAAACAGCACAACAGCAGCTTGGCGTCAACGTTATGGAATTAAAAATAAAGACATGTGTATTTTTTTAATCGTCAGGAAATATTTCGAAATATTTGTTTGGTGTCGGTTACGGTAACAGTGTCGCGAGTTCAATAGCTTTTTCCATCTCAAAAAATGCCAACATGCATGTGTATCTATGTAAGTACATCATACACAATATATGTAGATACTTATATACAGAGGTGTCGGTTACGGTAACAGTGTCGCAAGTTCAATGGTTTTTTCCCATCTCAAAAAATGTCCAAAGCGCCTGCACAAGTTTTGACTTAAAAAAAAAATACGGTTTGTTTTGTGTTTACAGCCACTGTTAAACGGTGATTATTATAATTCCCATAAGACGTAACCTATCCACGAATTAGGCAGGTACTTCATTTTTAAAAGTTGCTGAATTAAAATTGAATAAAGCTTTCGAACCATTGATTGGCCATCGCTTGTAAGAATATGGCTGAATGAGTTTTTAAAAATATATACAAGTCACAATTAGTTTTAACTTTTTTTTTTGGAACTTAATGTTTGAGCCATTTGGGGTTGAAACACTAGGGCTATGGAGTCCGAGTGCCCACTTAGTTTTTCGAGACATCGCCAAGCGGTTGGTTGACTATTCCCGTGACCAGAGGGCTGGCCTATTTTTGGCTAAAGAATCCTGCCAGTTTTTGGGCACTTTTCCTGTTGACAACGATGCGCACGAATTTTTTGTTGCCCTTTGATTATTTCCCCTCCTTTTTAAATACTTGTACTGTATATTATTATTTAATGACAGTTAGCATTTTAAATTACTTAATTATTTAAATTATCTTAAACAAATGAAAACTTTTCTCTTTCATTGTATGTGAACCACTTCTACATTACTTTTCAAATAATATAATATATACTTCGTACTATTCAAATATTCACAATAAACCCTGCTAAATAAATCTTCATTATACGAGCTAGTGTGACCAGTAAATTGAACGTCATTTACCCGGGGTTGCCATAAATCAACCATTTAACGAATTAATCAGATGAATATTAACCACATTTTGGTTGGCGGATATTCGGCCGTGTCCACACGATCTGGATTGTGTTTAAGCGTGATTAATGTTGGTACGGTAATTATGTTTCAGGCTGAAGTTGATGAAGTCGAGTATGATATTATGTTTTTATTTTCAAGTTGTGAGCTGTAAAATAGGAGTGGGACTAGGTACGCAAGCCCTAAAAATACAGCTTTAAAAAAAAAAAACTAAAGTCATTTGTTAAAATGAGGCTCAATTATTTAAGAAAAAGTGCATCATTAGAAGCGCAAAAAGTTTTTGGAGGGTTCACAAATTTCAAAAAGGGTCCATCATCAGTCAGTAAGTTTTTAGAGGATAAGTAAAATAGTCCCTTTTACAATCTTACTTCCTCACATTATCATTTTTCTGCATGTGAATTCAGACATGCTTTCTGAGGATTAATAAAATTACTCCTGAGAGCATAAAATATAGTCATAGTTCATAATGAATACTAAAAAAAAAACATTACCCATTACCAACTTACCCATTTTCCTTTGGTTCCTACAAATTCAGCTAGTTTTCGTAAAAAAGCAAACAGGTGAGCTGTCTTGAGATACAACATTATTTCTTTAGTGAGACGTATCTCAGATATACTGCGGGGCAATTGCGTAACACTTTATCAATCGGAATCGGTTTCATTTTGACAGTTCAACAACATTCATTGCGTCATTTACGTGTTGAGCAGACAAATTTTTCGAAATTATGAAGCAATGAATTAGCAATTGGCTTCGAAATGATTCTGATTCCGATTGATAGTGTGTTACGCAATTAGGGTGCTGTTTTACAGGAAGCTCTGCAGCTTAATTACATTTCAAATCATAATAACTTGTCATCCAAAAACACTTCATGAATACATCCTGTTTTTTTTTTATTTTACTTTCAATAATGTAACAGGACAGTTAAATATAACATCGTTGTATGAAAGGTTGATGCAGGTGGACCATGACCGAATCCCGACTTTGTTTGCATTATTTTGTACAAAAAAGGTCAGTATCGAAATAAAAAATAAAAATAAGTATTTTATTTCACGTAAACCTACATGGGCACTCAGGTAACGTCAGAAGCTAGGTGAACGATTCCAAATGGTCGTTTCCTATGGAGAAGAACCGGCAATAAACTCCACTCTTACTATTTAAAAATAATTGTCTTTTACAATGTTTTCAAATTAGGTACAATAAAAATAGGTATGGGAGGACAGCGTAGGCCTGTCAACAAATACCTGATACTTAATAAAATAAAGATGGTCGACAAATCTACAGCCCTGGGTGGTTTCAAATAACTGACGAAATGCGTATCTGTCATGTTGCGTGTCTGCCAAACTGCTTGTCTGTCGAGTTCCGTTTCTAACAAGTTGCGTGTCTATCCTGAGAGATGACGAAATGCGTATTTGACTACTTGCGTTTCTGATGACATGCTTTCAAAGTAACAATGCTTTCAAAGCAAAACTTAAAGGCTGGTTAACGGACCAGGTATTTTATGACCTAAAAGAATGGTTTTAGATAACTGATTTAATTATGATTTTAGTATTTGTCTGCTTTTTGTTTTTTGTTTCGACGAATGATTAATCTATTAACTACAGTATGTTATTGTAATTTTTTCTCAATTAATCTTTATAATGTATGTTAAATGTTCCACGCTTTTTTGTAAATTTTATTACTAGTTTTTCTTGACATGTAACTTTAATAATTATGAATAAATGAACTGAACTAATCCTACAAGACCTACAAAGTTCGTTTCACAAAATATTTAAAAAAAATCCATCAAAAAGATAAACCAAGTATAAAAACCTATTAAAACCAAATAATATGATTGCCATTACAACCACTTATAAAGAGTTGAATCGAATTTTTTAACTTACAAACATTTCAACAATTGGGTGCTCCAAATCGAGAAATGGCTAAGTCCACTCCGTTTTTGGTAATACAAAAAATAGACATATTTTTTTAAAACAAACCAAAGGACATGTTGAAATTAAAATACCATCCAGTTATAGTACACAATATACTCTTTATTTAAGTCTATAAAACAAAACATAAAAGTATTATTTTAGTAAAAATTTTTATTACAAGACTTTTAAGAATAACCGGTCATACCTCACACTCTAACATCATTCCTACTTAAAGAAAAACTTCTTGGTTCCCCAACGCCCCTCGTCTCTCATCCCAGTAATTAATCCCTAGTATTTCTCAAAGTATAATATTTTTATTATTTATTCTCGGTCGGGCGAGGTATTAGCACAAAACAGCGACTCGGGGGTATAAATCATGTGAAGTGACGGGGACCACGCCCCTGCATTACTGATACTGTAGTGGAAAGGAAAGTATACGATTTTGAGTGGGTACTTTGATATCATTTTACTTGAAATAATAACTAATTATGTAGGAAATACTGCATCTGGTTAGACTGGAAGCTAACCCCAAGACAGTTGGACAAGAGCAGGTTGATTTGAAGCAGTCACAGTTAGAATGATGCAATTACAACATCAAAAATTTTGACCTGTACCTAGTATTGATTAGGGTGATTAGGGTTTAGATTTAGGAGCTTACTACCTTTTAGAACACATAATTTTTTTAAATTATATAATTACTAGCTGCGCCCCGTGGTTTCACCCGCATAAGTGTCGAGCCCCTGGAAATATCGGGACAAAAACTATCCTATGTCCTTCCCCGGGACTCAAACTATCTCTATACCAAATTTCATCTAAATCGGTTCAGTGGTTTAGGCGTGAAAAAGTAACATACAGACAGACAGAGTATAATATTAATATTATTTATTATTTTATTGTGTAATTTATTATTATTATTATGGATTCGCACTAGTATCTTTTGACCGAAGATGTTTCGGGATTCCGGAGACCTATCAATTTACATCGAGACTCATAGAAAATTGGAAAAAACAATTTCTTTTAATTGCTGAATGGGCCTGCTCTTGACATCGATCACGCCTGATAGAAAGCGATGGATGAGGTCTATGATGGAACGAGCTTGCCCAGAAGATGCCTAAGGCACTGGAACTCCCACGCATCGACGAAACAAAGCAGGCTGCTTGACGCCGGACTCCGGTGGGAGCGGTCGCAAACCAGGCGGGCGTTAGCCCTACCACCGCAAGGGAAGAATTGGCCAGTCAAATAAGGTGTTGGGTGTGACTGTCCAGGATGCGTCGAGCGCTCGGTTCAGTTGAGTAACTGGCGGAATAAACTGCACTACACGAGGAGGCTTCTTCATGCATCCCGAATGCTGGTGATTACAGTGGTCCACTTATTGACTACGAGTCGCAGTAGTCTCAATGGTTTTAAAAACAACTTCTTATAAAATAAACAAATAAAAATCGCTATAAACAAAACCTAAAACTAAAAAATCTAAAAAGCCACCTCTAAAACCTTAAATAAAAAACAAAAATTAATTAACTGCAGCATTGTTTCTTCCACAAAAGGTTCCGTACAGTTCATTAATTTAAAATCTTAGTAACAATACAGGGATTTAGTAGAAGGGTTCTCTCCAACGAAGATTCTTAGTTCGGATAGTGAGCCAACATTAATCATTGAGTTTTCGTCGCTGGAATAGATAAAATAATGTATTTTACAAAGTTTCCTCTAAATAATGATTGATGGCATCGCGTTTTGTATTTAGTTAATGTTTCGTTACAGATACTTTTATTTAAAAGACCATTTCAGACACCAATCTACATGGTCTTCACATGATCTGACCAAGATTTTGCCTGGACTTTAAAAGAGACTGTGACCTCTGAGTTTGTTTCGGCCTTTCTTCTCAGAGTAGTCAGATAGGAAACGCCGAACTCATCTAGCTTAAAAAAAATATGATTGACGTGTATAAGTGTTTGTACAAACCTGCTTATACAGAAAATAAATCATTTGTCATTTAAATAGTATTTAAACCCTCGGGCCGAGCCCAGTGCGGCCTGCGGGTTGGTAGATGTCACATGTCTCCAAATTTTTGGTTCTAGGACAAGACGGTTTCCTCACGATGAATGACTCCAAGGCATTTAGAAGTACAAGAAAGGTCTTATCAAAATAAAAAAGCGAAACGTCACTTTACAGAATAAAAATATTTCAAGATCTTATATCTTTTCATTTTTTTCCAAAAACACGTCTAACTAAACTCTAACATAACTAGCAAGAGATCCAGAGAAGGGTGGGGAGGGTTCCTGACCCCCCCCCCTCACCCTGCTCAAAAATAAAAATAAATAGAAAAATATGTTGTTGACCCCTGGGTCAGACGGGAATAAATCTTAAAAACAACATATTTTTTATAGCTTGACGACTCTCAGCCATGTAAGACGCGTGTCAAAATTAAACAAATGAATTCCACTCCCTGCTACGCTTATCAACATGAACAATACAGTTCCAAACTCAAATCTCAGAATATCCAAACTTAGTTCCACACACAGGATTGTACATTCCATTTATATTCAACCTCCATTGACCATTTCACCCAAGCACAGTACAGGTGGACTCATAAACTCCAAGCTCAGTTTATCTTCAGTCAAACTTGTCAGTTTTAACTGTTGCGCCATTATGCTCAGCCCGGTTATCATACGTGGGCAGACGATGCCATAAATTATGGCTAGGTTATAGAGTTTGATGGTATGTGTGTCTATGGTAATTCAGGGAGGTTAGGTTTTGTTTGAAGCGTAAATATCTCTGGATGCTGTCGTGGTTTCTTTAATGAAGAGGCAGTTAATATGATGGAGGTATTTAAATAGGTACAGTCAGCAACAAAAGTCGATTAACACTGTCATTTTTACATGTTATTAAATTGACAACAATTTGTTTCAATACACTGCTTTTTAGCTTTTCACATAATAGCAAAGAGTTTATAGTCTAAAAAAATTTCTTCTGCTGGCAATTTTGAACAAATATTTTGCTCAATAACTAAAATTGAAAAAACTGATGTGTTAATCAACTTTTGTTGCTGACCGTATCCAAAAATCGCATTGTTGGTCGCTGAATTTATGAAAAGGTTGACTTTCGCACTGAAATAATGTCTTACCGTCCAATAAATGGTAATTGTTTTCTGGTAATAAATCTTGTAATCTTCCTCCCGGTCCTCGGCGGTATCCCTCGTTGTCACGATTGAATCCTTGTTGCCGTAGCAAAACAAACCAAACTTATAAAATTAACTAGCTGCGCCCCGCGGTTTCACCCGGGTCAGTTTCATAATTCAATGATGATTCGAAAGACACGTGGCGCCATCTATTATCATAATAACGTTATTGTTGTTTTCCTCGGGAACAGCACTTTTTTTCAGGATGAAAGGTACCCTATGTCCGTTTCTGTACACCTGACAACTTATATGCAAAATTTCAGGATGATCGGTTCAGTTGTTTAGGCGTGAAAGGTCACGAAAAAAACTTACTTTTTCATTTATAATATTAGCAATATTAGTTAGGATTTAGGTGACGGAAATCATTGTGATACTACTTTTCAATAAATGTCGTTGGAAATTCTCAGTTCGTCTTGTGTTTAAATCTTTGGTCTTCATAAACTAAATTACACAAGTTGTGTGTGTTTCAATGAGTCTTATTGTTTGCTAATGACGTTATTATATCATTGTGATTAAATTACACACAGTCACACAGCTCAAGCAACGATGGAGATTTTGAAACACCAATTTCGGGCTCGTGTGATCTCCCGTTGGTGATTTGAACTGGTCGGCCAGATCGCCAGATCTGACGGCGTCAGACTTCTTTCAACAAACCACAAACCTTGCAAGTCTTGAAAGCCAACATCATTTTAAGTCATAGAAATAAAACTAAAAGATTCGGCTATACTCCTTGACTGTACTAATGATGAAATTAGGCAGTGGGTCCAGTCGACCAATTCAAAATTTGATTTGGTCGACTCAACCTGCGGGTCCAGTTCGAGTGAGTCCAGTTGACCAAAGACTCTTAGCAGCGATTACACATAATTTGACATCACCCTTCAAAATCCTCAAACTACCTCTATATCACACACACTTACATCAACTTACACGTAAGTAATTAACCATTAAGTTAACTAAGACAGTTAATCCGCAGTCATCACTAAAGATTTAACCCCAGCACTTTATTACCTGTGCAGTCTTCAATGGCTAACCCTGCGGAGACTAACTTTATTTCGGTCCATTCGACCCTTCAAATCCCTATTTAATGACCAGCCTTTAGGGTGGGCTCGGGTTGATGTTGGTTTATTTGTCCAATTCGATTTCTTAGAATTTTATACATGATAATGAGTACCTATTCTATTATATTCTATTTTTTTTCGACTAAATTTTTTGTTTATTTCTAACACACATAACCTATTTTACAATTTAACACTAAAATATATTATATAGATATTATATACAAGTGTATAATAATAAAAAGGAAAATTATAATTAATTCATTCATTATAATTTATATATTTGGGTAGTGTGTAACCCTAATATATAAATTACAGATAATATAAATGTAGAAATTGAAATAAATCGGAAATGGTTTGATAATTAGAAATGTAAGTTAATTTAAAAATGACAAGTAAATCAATCCAACATAATTATACTCGTCAATTTTATTTACTTTGTATGAAAAAAAAAGAATTTTGCAATTTCATTTATATATTTATGACGGAGTTATACCCGAAAATAGGTACATTAAAAAAAAATATAGACATACGAATTGAGAACCTCCTTCTTTTTTTGAAATCGGTTAAAAAGGGGCTTTACTCTGCACTTGGGAAAATTATTTGGTTACTCTTTATTTTGTTTACTTTTGGATTTTGTTATCAAAAAGAATATTTTAAGTTTTTTTTTCCCACCATGTTCATTTTGAACAAATTTTTTGCTCAACACGGCTATACACAAACTTAATTAAATTTTAAAGAAGAAAACGACAGAAAAATCGATCTCAAGATCCGACCATCAGTTTCCAATAAAACGGGTGTAAAACTTAATAAAATCTTTAGACAACAGTTCTAATTGCATCAAATCCGCCGACCTCAACGCGACTACCCCCTTCTCTACGTCCGTATAATTTTCACATGCGTCTGTCTGTCCACACAATATCACTATATTTACATAGGGCCTTTGTTTGACGCGTAATTACTGAACACCAGGCCCTGCCTGATATATCGTAGCGGATTTGTCAACGATATTTAGTTACTTTGAATCCGTTGATATATTCCGGGAATCCGGGAAAATGACGGACTTTGAATATCGTAGGCCTTACAGGGAATATTGCGAAACTGTGACTGAAACTGGTGTTGTGATCGTTTAAAGGTATTTAGTTTCATAATGGTGGTTTGAGACTCGGGTTACAGTGGTCGTTGTTTGTGTTTTGGTTTATGTAAACTGGTATACTCAAAGGAATAAGTGTAGCTAGAGAAGGAGACTGTGTTATTTATTCATTTATTTAATACTTCAAGCACATAAATGTACAGAGGCGGACTTAATGCCATAGGCATTTTCTACCAGTCAACCTTTGGGTGATGCAGAGACAAACAGTGGTAGGTGCAATCACGAAAATTAAGGAATAAATATTTTAAATATAAAGATACGCATAAACCTATTAAAACTATGAATATAATATATAACTAATTATATATAAATATAATATACTTACTAACTAAAAATGTTATTATGGAGTTGGTAGGTGGTGTAAATAGTCCAGTAGGTGCCCTGTCAGTTCACCAAAAATTAATTTACAAACTTTTACTTGACAAACAACGATTGGCAAAAACATGATTTGTCATTTCATCATTATACAAAAACAAGTTTGCCAAATAATTCACTTTACAAAATAATCACCAGATAAACTTTTGTTTAATAACGTGTTATTTAACAAGCAATTCATTTTACATTCATTTTATCTCATAAAACAACGTTTGGAATAAAAACGTTTTACATATTGACTTATCATTACGCAATTTCCTAAAAATGAAACTCATTCTTTCATCGACTTGCGCTAATAGATAAAAAGAGATTATTTTTAATGGGCTACCCGGAACCGAACTAGTTAGATTAGGTTAATTATTTAAAAAAAAATGTTAGGTTAGGTTAGGTTAAAACTGTGACCCCTACGCACGAGCCGAGCGAGCGAAGCGAGCGGTGCCGCGGCAGCGGCCGGCGAATGCCAGAAACGCTTAGATTATATAGAAAAAAATTGCTTTTACACAAAATATGGGTGCCAGAAACGACTTGCGCTAATAGTAGAAAAAAAGAGATTATTTTTAGTAGGCTACCCGGAACCGAACTAGTTACATTAGGTTAATTATTTTTTAAAAAATGGTTCGGTTAGGTTAGGTTAAAACTGTGACCCTCTACGCACGAGCCGAGCGAGCGAAGCGAGCGGTGCCGCGGCAGCGGCCGGCGAGTGCCAGAAACGACTAGATTATATAGAAAAAAATACTTGCCTGAAATTGATTTGTCCCAAATAGAGAATACCGTCATGATCACTTTGTGACTGGTTTAGAAAATCGTTACATAGTATAAAACAAAGTCACTCCCGCTGTCTGAAAGCTTAGATCTTTTAAACTACGCAACGGATTTTAATGCAGTCGCTAGTGTATCATAAAATGATATTTTGTATAAACGTTATTTTTCCAAAAGAATCTAAATATTAAATGAAAAATGTATAAATGATTAAATATCATCCGTAACATTTGTAAAGAGAAGCATTTGCCAAATAAATGTTTGTGAAGCGAGTGTTTATAAAATAAAACATTTGCGGAATGAGTTGTTTGTGAAATAAATAGTATACGAAACGTTGGTTGTAAACTAAAAATGTGTCAATGGAGTTTTGGTGAAACATTAGTGAACCAGTCCAGTATCTAGTGATCGTAACGCTTCTGACGACCCGTAACTACTGTCTTAGATCCACGAATGACAGCCGGGACCAACGGCTTAACGTGCTTTCCGAGACACGGAGGGGTCTCGGTATGTAAAGATGATGGTCACCCATCCACAGACCAACCGCGGCAAGCGTAGCTTAACCTGACCAATCGACCCGTGCAGCTGTTATTATATTTAAACCAAATAGACTACCGCTATTCTTCCGACAGCTATTCGCTCGTCGGGGACTATTCAAATCAGGTTGCGTACCTAAAATGTGTCATTTTCGATTCGGAAGCTTGTCGAATACCAGCTTCCGAATCGAAAATGACACAGTTGTGAACAGCTATACAGGTCACACGCGTACGTCAATTGAGAACAACCGAACAATACATACCTACTTGATTTAATCAATATAAAACAATAACATAATGACAATCGGAATCCAATAACCAATTACGAGTACATCTAAAGAGGGTGACACACACACACATAACCCCACCTACAGACATCTAATTAACCGCATGATTGACTTGTCCTTACCACTAATTGCCCGTGGCCAGTGGATGATGGAAAAAAAAACCTTTGCTATCCTTTGAATAAAGCCATCCACTGGAAAATTGTCATAATGCTCCGGGCATGCGTGTTTTTGAAGAAGAAAATGGATTATATAAAATTGTAAAGGTGTTATGTTATGTTATGTTATGACGCATGGATCCATACCAACTTTATGTACGGCAATTACCTAAAGTGTTGCTTGTTGGTATATTTTTTTTATTACAACCTATCAAAACCTTTAGAGTTAAGGCACAGACGCCAGCACCTCAAGCTACTACAATGTGTCAAATTTCTTTAATAGATTTTCAACTTTATCGCTAAAGCATTAGATTCAAGATTGATTGGGAAAATTTGACATTTTCGGGTAGCTTGTGCTGGCTGGATCTGTACTTTAACCCTAGAAAAGTGAAAAGTGGGGCGCGTCTTCGTGGATGGCACTATCTTTAACAACGCGGACGGGCGATGCGATGCGACCGGTTATCCGGGGACAAGAAATTTTACGGGGACAAAGTCGCGAGCAAAACCAAGTATTCAATACTACGTAGGTAGGTACTTTGACCTCCCGCATACACAGATATTACTAGGCCTTCCGTCAGAGTCTCTTGATAAGCGGATTGGTCATTGCAGCTACATAATACCTCCACAGGAGATACCTATCGTCGGCCTGTAATCCCTTAGTGGCCTCCTGCGATGCTCGTTATCGGTGAAGGACCTAGAACTTATCGGAATAGAGAAGGCACAGTGTACATCCATATACAGGGTGAATTTTTCAAGTGGGCGTGGATGGCCAAATCCGAAACTATGAGGAATAGCGAAAAGTACTCAAAGGAGTCATGGGCTCGATTTTGATGAAAACTAATACGGCATCATTGGATTTTTGAAAAAACAATATTTCTAGCCAGGAATCGAACCCGTTGATTTTGAAAAAAAAAACACACACTGTATTATTACACCTTTCGATAGGGTCGCTAATAAGGATCGAATTCGGGGAAGTAATGGGGGTGTACTATACCTCTGACTTACTGACGAAAGTTATCACTTCCGACAAGTTTATCATAGTAGATTGTACCTACAACTAAGGCATAAAAGAAGCTATTTTACCCCGAGACGTTTATATCCACCCGAGCCGCAGGCGAGGGTGGATAGTTAAGTCGAGGGGTAAAATGGCTCGTTTATGCCTGAGTTATACACTCTGCTTTTCACTTCGATTGCGAGAAAATGAAACAAGCATAAAGTATACAGTACATAATTAATCAAAAATGTTGCATCCATAGCTAATTCCCGCCACCACAGATAATACCGCCACAAAACTTTTTAAAACTTTTTTTTTTTAATTTTCAGCATTAAATTTGTCATTCGACTTGAGTACTTCATACTGCCAAAAAATGAAAACGTTTCTTTGCCTTTTTAAATAATAAATGACAACTATTTTACCTGATTTTATTAAATTAACGATAGAAAACACGGAAGTGGTATAAATTAAAGAAAATGAAATAAATCACGACTTTAATCTGCGAAGTTTTATTGTGCGTGTGGCTGTTGGGCCTGATTATTTTAGTCTTAGAAAAAAAAAAAACTTTGTGCACTAGAACATAAAAAGCGATTTATGTCGTCTAAGCACAACATAAAGACGGACTTTTAGAGCATGAGAAGTGAAAAAATAATTAATTGCCGACTTCATAGCTTTTATTGACCGTATGATTTTTTAGTACACCCACTCGCCACTTATGTTATTAGTTCCATATCCCAGAAGGCAAACCTATTGCCACTAACCGGAAACTTATTAAAACTCTAAGCTGACAAGAATTTCCTATTAAATAAACCTAGGTGTACTCTGTGTGACCCCAGGATCGAACATGTTTTCTCACGCTCAGCAGTAACCTGCGGGCTAGCTACTAATCAAAATCAGCCATCAACATTTTTCCCTTCAAAATATCCGCAAAAAACATACACTTAGAAGTATGACAGCTTCACAAATAAAAATATTTACTGCCAAGTCAGCAAACGGGCCCCTAAACATACCTTTATGACCTCATAGATCACTGCATAACCCTTCGAAGTACAATAGAACTAGGTACCTGCTAGTTTATAAACCCATAAAACATGATGTATTCATGGATTTTATGATACAAATAATAAAGTAGAGTTATGGGGAAACAGAAAATAATATAGAATTTATTTTTCATTCATTTGTTTTCAGTCTGCGCAGTGGTTTTTTTTAAACCCACTCCTGCCTTGCATGTGTGCTCTTACATTATCAGTCCTTGGTTCAACGAATTTAGGTAGTTACACATTTTAAAACAAACAAACACAGAAAGATGACTTCCTCTGGTATAACCATCAAAAACAAATACATAATATACTTAAAAATATCCACTCTACTATCTACTCAATTTTTTCCTGTCTATACTACCCATATATCTAACTAAACTAATATTATAAAGAGAAAAGATTTGATTTTTTGAATGTGTGTTTGTTACGCTTTCACGCTAAAACGGCTGAACGGATTTAGATGAAATTTGACACATGGATAGACACGAAGAAGGCATGAAGAAGCCTTCTCATGCATCGCAGTTTGTTCCGACAGTTACTCAACTGAACCAAGTGCCCGGCGCATCCTGGACAGTCACACCCAACCCCTTATTTGTCTGGCGAATTCTTCCCTTGCGGTACGACCACCCTCCCACCGGAGTCCGGCGTCAAGCAGGACCCACGCATCGACGAAACACAGCAGGCTGTGTTTCGTCGATGCGTGGGAGTTCTAGTGCCTTAGGCATCTTCTGAGCGCGCTCGTTCCATCATAGACCTCATCAATCGCTTTCCATCAGGCGTGATCGAGGTCAAAAGCGGACCCATTCGGTAATTAAAAAAAAAAATCATTAAAAATATGACAACGATATACAAACGGTAAACTGAACCATTTCTTGAAAGTATTTTCGTTTCTGTCACAACTTGACAACGTTACAACTCTAAGTCATTATCTAAATACGAAGCGAACCACTAAGTTACATTAATTAAGCTTGAAACTATGTAATAGGAAGACCGTTTGTACAGCCTCAGGGCATAATTACACTAATGATCAGCTGACCGCTTTGTCCATCGTATTGACATGCGACAATGGCAATGTAACTTCGATAGTTTGTAATGTTGTCATATTATGTAATGTTATTATATTATGTAATAGAGCCGTGGTGGTCCAGTGGTAACAGCCGCGATTTACAAGTTGTAGGTCGTAAGTTCGAACCCAGGCAGGCACTTTACTTTGTGTAAATTATTTCATCACCATTGCTCTTAAAACGGTAAAGGAAAACATCGTGAGGAAACCGGCAAGTCTTAGAACCAAAAATTCGAAGACATGTGACATCTACCAACCCGCACTGGGCCCGTATGGTGGATCTCAAACTCAAAACTCAAAGCATTTATTTCCATTAAACCATTTACAGGCACTTTTGAATTGTCAAAATAGTCGGTCAGTTAGTCAGAAAGTTGAAGCTAGTTGCCCATTCCAAAGCGTAGATCTCTATGGAGAAGAACGGGCAAGAAACTTCATGGACACTCTTTTAAATCAAGATATATTACAAAATCCTGGGTACATTATTCTTGTTGCTTCTACAGGATGTTACAGAAAGGGTATATCAATACAAACGGGTTGAAGAGTGTATCTGGTCTAGAATCTCTGTACAAAATTTCAGTTCAAAAGCAGTAACTTTGAAAATGCTTAATATTTTTTTATTTCGATAGTTTATTAAATTGAAATCATAACAAACGTGTCACCGCACTACAAGGGACATTATCCATTATCTGTAGTGTGTCTGTGCGCCTAGTACACGCACATCACGCCGCCGCGCGCCATTGCAACGCCGCCGTGATGTCGAAATAAAAAAATATTAAGCATTTTCAAAGTTAATGCTTTTGAACTGAAATTTTGTACAGAGATTCAAGACCAGATACACTCTTCGACCCGTTTGTATTGATATACCCTTTCCGTAACACCCTGTATATGTGAGAACTATGTAAAAAAACATAAATGAAGTAGCTGTAGAGCCAATCAAACGATTTACCTACATAACATACATAATCAGCCTATAATGTTCCCACTGCTGGGACACAGGCCTCCTCTCTGTGAGAGGGAGTGGGCCGTAATCTACCACGCGGGCCCAGTGCGGGTTGGTACATGTCACATGTCTTCGAATTTTTGGTTCCAGGACATGCCGGTTTCCTCACGATGTTTTCCTTCACCGTTTTGAGAGCAGTGGTGATGAAATTATTTACACAAAGTAAAGCGCCTGTCTGGGTTCGAACCTACGACCTACAACTCGTAAGTTGCGACCGTTACCACGAATCAAACTCGTAATCAATCGAATCGTAATCAAACGATTTAAATCATGACTAATAATAAAACAAAAAACAGAGCATACTCGTATGTTACGTGTCCCAGGAAAAACAGTGTTGTGTGTGTAAAAAGGTCATGGATAAAAGCTAGTTAATATATAGAGACGCCAGCACATCAAGCTACTATAATCTATCATTCTTTAATAGATTTTCAACTTTATCTCTAAAGCATAAGGTTCACAGTTGATTGGGTAAATTTGACAGTTTCGGCTAGGTTGATGCTGGCGTCTGTACATAAATGAGTCATACATGCCCAACGAGTCTCAACTCTATTCAGATTAACAGCGAAAATAAGGAAAAGAAGAAATCTTCATTTTGTATCTCACATGACATCAAAACATGAGCAACCAGCATGCCACATTCTACCATCAATCATCTTCCCCATTTCTGTCTGTACCTACATCAATTAATTACTAGTCCTAATACACATTAGCTTATTAACAAATCTTTCCACAGACACATTACTAAAATATTAAAGTAAGAGCTAATAAATTATTCTGAGTAAGTAAATAATTAACTTGAAACGCAAATGTGGACCTTAACACGCAAATATTAGACCGGACTGTGGATTTAGAAATGTATTTAGGATCTCGTGAATAATAAGTTATTTTTTAATGGACTTACAGGAAAATAGGATTAGGAGTAGGGAAATGCACTCCTGGCATTTTCATTTATTTATTCGAATAAATCTCAAGGGGTCCGTGGCTAAATAATAGCAGTCGCAAAGGTCGATCAATCAGGTTAAGCTACGCTTGCCACGGTTGTTCTGTGGATGGGTGACCATCTTTACATACCGAGACCCCTCCGTGCTCCGGAAAGCACATTAAGCCGTTGGTCTCGGCTGTCATTTTTGGATCTTTGACAGTCGTTACGGGTAGTCAGAAGTCCGAAATTCTGACAACCAGTCTTACCAAGGGGTATCGTATTACCCAGTAACTGTTGTTGCTGTGGTTGTGGAGGTCAGATAGGTAGTCGCTCTATGTAAAATACTGGTATTCAACTGCATCCGGTTAGACTGGAAGCCGACCCCAACATAGTTGGGAAAAGGCTAGGCAGATGATGATTATGATTCGAATGCATCTCAAATATGCAGCAATTACTGTACCTACTTGAAGGTTGACTTATTTTTACGTTTAACTACCATATTATATTCAAACCATGTGAAGGCCGCAGGAATCTGCTGGATGCGAGATGAATAGAACCGGTTGAAGCGGCAATGCTTGGGGGACGCTTACGTCCAGCAGTGGACGTCTTTCGGTTGAGGAGATGTGTGTACGAGTAGTGTCAGGCGCTGATTAATTTGACAGGACTAAACTGAAACTTATCTTCTGTCCTTTTCTTAATGAACTAGAAAGAAAAAGATGCACTGGACTTAAATTTAGTTTGTGAATTCTTTTAGTGTGAAAACACTGAAGCGAGATTTATGTACGTACAGTCAACAAAAGAGATAAGTATGCAGGGTCGTCGGATATAGTTAATTTCAGTCGACAACAACCATCGGTTTCTAACTAAACTTTAACTACAGGGTGAAATTGAATTCATGGGCATCCTTTTAAGGGGTCATTGTAATCATCATTTTGAACAACTTTTACTATGGGACCAAACCTGAACTCACAAAAAAAAATCAGCTCTTCCCTACATTTTGACGAGTTATGTGAACATAAATGGAAGGAACAGCTGATTTTTTTTCGCGATTTTAGGTTTAGTCCCATAGTAAAAGTTGTTCATAATGATGATTACAATGACCCTTTAAAAGGAAGCCCATGAATTCAATTTCACCCTGTATATCCGACGATTCTGCATACTTATCACTTTTGTTGACTGTACATACAACACTGTTTCTAAAACCATGTAATATTAATGTATTTTATCTAATAAGAAACGATTCGAGTTACGAGTAAACCTCGAGGCTGTCTGAAATAGAGAAGCGCTGCAGTGATAAGTCGCTTGTTTCAGCTGCAGTGGTACTGCTATCTTTGTTTTATACCCACCTTGGTTCCTACTACGATACAGCAAAGACATCACACTAATATTATAAAGGCGGAATTTTGTGGGGGTGTGTTTATATGTTTGTCCCTTCTTCACGCTCAAACTGCTGGACCAATTTTGATAAAATTTTTGATGGAGGTAGCCGACACCCTGGATTAACATATAGGCAACTTTTTATCCCGATATTCCCATGGGATCGACATATACGCGGGTGAAACCGCGGGGCGCAGCTAGTAACAGAAAATTTCCGTAACTAAAAATCTTCGACCACTATAAACGTTAAAAATCTAGTTGCAATCTCATCTCAGCGACTATTGATTTTAAAAATCCTATAAACTTTTTTTTTGACAGTTTTTTTTTTAAAAAGCTATATTTAAATTTGGACTGGGGGTTGTCTGGCGCATGTCATATGTAAAACCAGCCAAGTGCGAGTCGGACTCGCACACGAAGGGTTCCGTACCACCGTACTATTTTACGGTATTACGGAACCCTTCGTGTGCAAGTTAACACTACGTACATACAAATAACGGCAAAAAATCACGTTTGTTGTATGGGAGCCCCCTTAAATGTTTATTTTATTCTGTTTGTTGTATTTGTTGTTATAGCGGCAACAGAAATTCGTCATCTGTGAAAATTTCAACTGTCTAGCTATCACGGTCCATTGATACAACCTGGTGACAGACAGACAGACAGACGGACAGTGGAGTCTTAGTAATAGGGTCCCTAAAAATGGACTAAAGTCACAGAAAAGCGTGACTTAAGTGCGGGTTTAGGTCAAACATATAATGTGCTATAAATAATTTTGCTTTCTTTCGGATAAGGGTCAATCCCAACTGAAAGAGCAGCGGCGCGCAGCGGCCGTAAGAGAAAGTGTCTTTCCTCTTTTTGGAAGGCTCGTGCAGTCTCGTGGCGCCGCGCTGCGCCTCCTTTGCCTTCAAATGACTATGGATAATAGCCGCTGCCGGCCGCTGCTCTTTCAGTGGGGATTGACTCTTTTTTATGGACGGGAATTCATCAAATGACCCCTCCCGCTCTGGATGGAGCGGAAGGGAGTGTCAGACTCTTACTGACTAAAACCCATCCGCCGTGTTCCTTCCTTAGCCCCGGTAACCCTTCCGGACATTCCCGCACCCCCCGCTTCGGCTGTGGCAGGCCCCTTTCTTTTTGCTGACATCTCTTTGAGGCGCGCGTGGAACACGTACGCGCCGTCTGGCACGGGCCTGGTCCTGATTGGACGGTGAGCTACCCATTACTCTCCGTCCGCGGGCCCGCGCCTACGGTGGCCGGGAGTCGTCATGCGGCGTTTGACCCTAAGTCGTGACTGTGACAGACTGAGAACCTCATAAGCACGACTTCTGACATTGTGTCCCTGTAGGCTTTTCACCAGCAGTGACCGACTTTCAGCTCATCTGATAACCCTAAGAATGCTTAGCTAAAAAACGATATAGCTGAAAATAACGAATGATAGATTTTTAAGGTTCCGTACCCAAACGGTGAAAACATAACCCTATTACTAAGACTTCGCTGTCTGTCCGTCCGTCCGTCTGTCTGTCACCAGGCTGTACCTATCCAAGAACCGCAATAACTAGACAGTTGAAATTTTCACAAATTATGTATTTCTATTGCCGCTATAACAACAAATACTAAAAACAAAACAAAATAAATATTTAAAGGGGGCTCCCATCAACAGACGTGTATTAATAACGGCGACAGGTAGACGCTTGAAATATTTACAGAATAGCTACTTAGTTGTATATTCACTTTAAAAATAAATAATGAAATTAAAATAAAATAAATTAAGGGGGGCTCCCATACAACAAACGTGATTTTTTTATATTATGTAGTGTTAAATATTGTTCGGTGTTACGGAACGCTTCGTGTGCGAGTCCGACTCGCGCTTGACCGGTTTTTAATTAGACTGAGCAAGTCAAAATCAAGATGTTTTTTTCAGATTTTAAGGACATTTTCATCAAAATCTCACTTCAGAACTCACTTCCTAGTCGATTTTAATTCGTCCTATGGTAGCAATGTTTTCGAGCTGCAGGCAAAACATGCATTATGTATAAGTTTTTATAAGACCCGTCAGAAAATGCAATTCGAAACAAAGTATCAAGTTTAATGCGATCCCCAGATTAAAAATGGCGAGAAAACACTCCGTGGAAGAGTTTATAAAAATGATTTTGATGAATTGTTTGCTTCTTTGAAACTGTTACTTATTATAACTTCAAGTTGAAAGTGTTATTCCTTAAGTTATGAATCATGTTTGAGTTTGAAAGTTTCAGTTAGTTTAAAGGGGTAGTAATCTTTTTTATAAGAGAAGTAGGTACCTTATATTCTGGAGTCTGTGAACAGAGGGGCCATTCTCTTAATTTTAAGAACGTTCACAGTATGATCTCAGTCTCAATCTGTCAAAAATGCTTCTAATTTCCCTACATTTTTGACAAGTTTTTGACATTGATTGTCGTTGCGATGAGATTGCGACTAGACTTTGAACGTTTTTATGTAGGTACGGGAATTGACCTTTAAGGCAAATGCTTGTATTAAGAGTGGCTTCACGTTATAATAACCAAAAGTATCCAGAACAATGTTTAAAACCTTGTTTAGCATTCGAGTACGTATGCTAACTGACGCTTTAATCTTTGGGCTTTAGCTGCCTCTGTAAAGGACATTACAGGCGTATAATATTTTAAGGCGACAGTCAACGTTGATCAAGAGCTGTCTAGATGCACCCTTACAATAAAAAATACAAGAAAGTACGTCTTAAAATACAAATGATTCAACCATCTCTACTAAATGCATTAAAACTGTTAGGGTATTAACAATTTCAAAGCAAAAACACAAAGAAAAATAAAACCTCACTAATTAGAACATAATCCGTCCCATTCTTCCTAATTGCCCCCATCAGCTAATAACTGTAATAAAATAATTAGACTTTAGAGGAAAAGAATGCTTTATTATTTCAAATTAAAATCTGCAGTGTAATCCGTCAGGCGGCGGCGTAACAAGATGGTGGGATGAAATTCAAAATGGCGGACGCAGGTGCAACGGTTTAGATGGGATTTTATTTTTCGTTTCGTTTTTATTGTGCTGTCAGTACTTCTATGGATTAAAACCTACTAGTAACTACTGTAGCATGTATACAGAAGTATACCTACTGTATAATCAAGTTACCTGTTAATAATACTTTATGTACCTACCTGTCTACAGTACATAAGTACGCAGCTATTCGTGAAGTGGTTTTATATGGTAGTTCCAAACAGAAATATAATGAAACATTTTGGTTACAAGGCCATTAATAAGGCACATAGAGATTTAGAACTAGTTCGGCTTAATATACCGTGGTCTCTGTCACTCATACCATACCCATTCATCTCCATACAAAACTACCTTTTGGAAGGGGCGACTAGAATCTATTCTATTTTTTTGGAAATTTTGGTGTTCAAACGTGCGTTTTATCGTGTCTATTTAAAATTAATGATTTAACTTTGACTTTGAAAATCAATATCCAAAGTCAGGCTGAAAAGGAGCACTTTTTGAATGTCAAAATTACATAAGACAGTCCACCAAGACACTTGCCCTTCACCACTGCCTAGTGCTTTAGCTGAGACTCCCCAGCAGCACAGTTTATTTTATGTTTATTGTTAATTAAAACGGTAACACCAATTACACTAATTAACATAAAGATTTAAACAGGTATGGTAGTAGGTATACAAACATATTTTATATACTAACATATAAAAGAGGACACCCTAGCATACTTCTTCTCACAAAACATCAGACATACGCATAATTCTACTCCATTCATCGGCAAACTGAGGGGCAATTCTCGTAATTTTAAGAACGTTCACAGTCTGATCTCAGTCTCAATCTGTCAAAAAGACCTCTAATTTCCCTACGTTTTGACAAGTTTTTGACATTTGTTTGTCGCCGAGATGAGACTGCGACTAGATTTTGAACGTTTTAAATTACGAGAATTGGCCTTCAGATCACATTCAGGATTGGTAGTCAGGGGCATTAAGTATCCTTAAAGTACGACACACAGGGGACTCAGTTCTGGCGACAGTTTTAGATACACAGTAAGAAGAAGTTGAGACCTGAGTGAGTCTTTTTAATTAAAACGCCCGGTTATCTACTGTAAGTATAAGTTTAGCGTGTGTTGACTCATTCGGTTCCCTACAAATGGTTGAGCTGGATGGTGCTGATCCACGCGTCATGTTCGTGAACGGGCGCCGTCGGTTAAGACTGGTCATATCTTAACTGCCAAGTCTTATTTTTAATCGAATTGTTTGTATTGCTTCTTCATTTGGATGTTTTTTTTTACATTGTTCTCACATATAGAAGCAACAAGAATAATGTACCCAGGATTCTGTAATATCTTGATTTAAAAGAGTGTCCATGGAGTTTCTTGCCCGTTCATCTCCATAGAGATCTACGCTTTGGAATGGGCAACTAGCTTCAACTTTCTGACTAACTGACCGAAAGTGCCTGTAATAGTTTAGTTGAAATAAATGCTTTGCGTTTGAGTTTAGCAATAGACCTATTCGGTTTGACCATACTCAGCTAAAACAAAACTGTAAGTATATTATTTTTCCATAAAATTTTCCAATCCATAGCAAACTCTACTAATCCATATTTTACAGCACAATAAACATATACTAACGGGTATAACTGTATAAGCAGATGTCATAAAATTCATTGAGCACAATCGTAAAGCGGGTCGACGTCTGAATATCGAAGTATTCATGACATTTTATGAGTTTCCATTCATCCGTGAAACTGTCAATAGGTACTTCGCTTTCAGGAGAAAATTGCATGGAAAATGGATATTTATTTTCATATACTTCTTTAGAAATTTAAAGAAGGGAGAAAATCATGATATTATTATGTTTGAAGTTTTGAACACTAATCAATCGGTCTAGCCGTTTCCCAACTGTGTTGGGGTCGGCCTCTAGTCTAACCGGATGCAGCTGAATACCAGTATTTTGCATGAAGTGACTCCCTAACTGACCTCCACAACCCAGTTACTGGGCGCGGTCAGACTGTTTGTAAGATTTTTGTGGGCTTATGACTACCGTGACGAGTGGTGAAGACTGTCAAAGAACTGCGAATGACAGCTAGGACCAATGGCTTAACTTACTTTCCGAGACACGGAGGGGGGTTCTCGATATGTATTGGATAGTCACTCATCTGCGAACCGATCGCCGCAACCTTAGCTTAACCTTTGATCAACCCGTGTGGCTGTTATCATTCAGCGCTTTTTTTAGCGATAAACACAAAAAAACAAGTATTTATTCATCATAAATAGTAAAAACCTGCATATAAGGTGCTATAAAAATATCTGCCACGGCTGCAATGGGAGACAGTATTCTGTATATAGATTACAATAGTAAAGATACATTATTGATCTTATGTCATAATTTTTTTCATACAAAAAAATGTGCGTATGAATTGATTTAGTTGCATGAAACCGTCCCATAGTAATTAGCTGTTGCCGCACCGTCATTTAATTTCGCAAAATGTGACGAAGCGACATATCGCGCATAGTTTGTGAACCACGTCATGCAGAATAGAGTAAACTACTTTATTTTCTGAAATTGATTTAGCTATTCCGGGGTACAATATTTATTCACTACTGTAATAAGTATAAACAGCCATTAGAAGACCCTGAAATATCAATCACATTAAGTTTATTTCTAACAAAACTACTTGCGTTACTCATCAGCCCGATGACATTAAGTAATACGATATCACTTATATATTAGCATACATCCTCAACCCTATTTTCGACTCGGAAGGTACCGAATTACCCAAAACATCTTTACCCACTAAACGAGTGCCCGCGGCAAGGCACATCAAATTACCTAATGGATAACCGCTTTTAATTATTTAGAGGTTAATTTACATGGCTTAAAAGTGAGCTTGTTGGTTTTTGAGAGTAATATTATTCAATTATCGCAAAGCTGTATAATATGTATTTTCAATTCAGCTGTGATGCCGCATCACGATTCAAAATTCAAAAAAATAATCAGGTACTCAGTCCTAAGGGATTACTTTATGATTTTTTATGATAAATCAAAGATAGTTGAATCACATCACACTTAATATTATAAAGGCGAAAGTTTGTGAGTGTATGTGTGGGGGTGTGTTTATATGTGTGCTACTTCCTCACGCTCAAACGGCTGGACCAATTTAGATAAAATTTTGTATGGAGGTAGCTGACACCCTGGATTAACATATAAGGTACTTTTTATCCCGATATTCCCACGGGATCGACATTTACGCGGGTGAAACCGCGGGGCGCAGCTAGTTAGTCAATACAAACATCATAGCCATTCAAACATTTGGATCACTAGAATTTAAAATCATAATGTGGTGAGTCACAGTTGAAGTGGAAAAATATGTATATTGATTCAGAGAGACTAAAATACTGTGCATTTAGCGATTTATTCCAGTTTGATCCCCTGAGACCCCCTCCACCCCTCCCCCTCTCCTCGATCAACTGCTAGTTCTCAGCCGACCACTAATTTAACCGGTCAAGCGGCGCGGTTCGCCGATCGGCGACGAAACAATAGAAAATCAATTGTGTCTCATTAGCGGAGCTTGACAGATTAAAGACAAATTTAAGCAACTTCGTTTGTTCAGACACACCCCGGACACTCCATACAACGCTCGCAAAATAATTACCTACTACTACTACATTAAAAAATGACGTTTGTATACGTATGAATGTGTGCGTGAGGTACTTGTGTTTGCGAGCGCTCTTGTTAAAGAACTGCGACGAATACGCCGAAGTGCGGGGTGAGGTGCGGTAACTGACGTTAGTGCGGGGAAGGGAGTGTCCTTTCTGTACGTAATACTTTAAGTATTCTGTGGTTCAGATTGAGTTCTCCATGTATAGCATGGGACTATTTAGAAAATGTATTAAAATAATAACAAGTTTCTTCTTATTCAACTCCTAAAATAAAAACAAAAATGTCGTAGCACAGTGACAGGTTTAATCTGTCAAGCGCCGCTAATGAGACACAAATGATTTTCTATTGTTTCGTCGCCGATCGGCGAACCGCGACGCTTGACCGGTTAAAAATAAGAATTTTATTTGTTCATCATTGCGACATCAATGACTTTACAACTTACTATTATATGATAATTTTATTTGTAACTATCTTAAAAATGAATTTGTTTGATGGTGGATGGTGAATAAATGATGGTGGTCCCAAAAAAAAACAACCAACAAAAAAAAAATGTGGGAACAACATCCACCTCTGCAGTACAAGATTACGTGTTTAAATCTGGCAAACGCACTCCGCTCACGTTTGCACGTCAACTCAAAAGGAAATATCAAAGTGAAAAATACTACAAAAATACAGTTTATCCTTTAAGCCTACATAAGTACCTACCTTCCAAAACAGAGGTATTATGAATACCTCTACCTATCTTCTATCTTCAAAGTGTGTAACTTAATGGAGCGGCAGATCGCCCGCGGCCTCAATTTGTCTAATGCGAAACTATACTGTACATATTGTTTGCTTAGCAACCTGGGATATTGTGTTTACAATGTGTTACTAGTGTGTACCTGTTTAATACATGTTGTTTGTGATCAGCCAATCAAATAAAATATTAACTATAATAATATGTACAATTATATGAAAAAATAAACAATCATTATAGGGCATCAAAGAATTCATCCGCATCGTTGTCAACAGGAACAGTGCCCAAAAGGCTGGCAGCATTGCCACGTTGTATGGCAATGCTAATTCTTTGGCCAAGAAATAGGCTAGCCCTCTGGTCACGTGAAGAGTCGACTAACCGCTTGGCGATATCCCGAAATACCAAGTGGGCACTCGGACCCCATGGCCCTAGTGTTTCAACCCCAAACGGCTCGAACATATTGCTCGAACATATATAACGGCCCAATCAGGTTGCAATGTTTTCGCCGTTTGAGGTTTTCTGCACCTGCAGCAGCCGCCCCAGCACAGCCCACCGTGCTAGGAAGATGAGATGGCGCAAGGGTGTCGACACATGTTGCATCCCACACCAAAGGTCTGCCTAACTTCCAGGGCATTATGGTCATTCCGTCTGGTCTCTTTCCATCGTCGTGTGCCAGGCCGTTGGGTTCTAAAACAGCTGGCACCCCGGAGGTGACAAGAGCACGATGGATGATGTCATTAATGCTATCCGGCCTGCGCTCCTACTGCAGGATAGGCCATGGTGTCCAAGGCAGTCGACAGATTCACCGCACTGACAGCGATGCGGAGCCCCGCAAGGAGCGCCCAAACGCAGGCAGGTAGCGAGCCGAAGCAATTAAATTAATTATTTTGAAGAGAAATATATTTAATACTAATCTCAACTTTAGATCCTAAAACATAACATGTTTTAAAGTACCTAGACTTTCTGATTTTCATTGTATGTCTGTATTAAAATCCTGTCTTTGAAAAAATAACAGAATTAATATATTCACAGTAAAGTCTAAGAAATAATTAACAAAGGTATTTATAATGTTAGATGCCTGTACTAGGATAAACCTGTAGCACAAGCGGCATGAGCTTAAAAGTTGTAGTAATTGTAGGACAATCAAATTCTTAACAATATTTACCTTAATAATTACCTTAAAAAATATTATAGGCACTTTAATTTCTTATGCAATAATAGATAACTGTACGATCATAATGATAAAACAAATAATGGTTCTGGATACATACATATTAACAAAGAGAAAGAAACCACTTCTACATTGATATACAGTATATTTCTTCTATAAGTAGATTTTCTTTCACAGTTGCAGCTCAATTTAAATTTATATTTAGAGCTAAAACAAAAACAGTCCCAGCGTCACAACAAACTAATACATTTAATCCAGTAGGTGCCAAATAACTCAATTTGAATATAAGTGAATATGAAAAGAGATGATGTGCCAATTCCGAGAGTCTACATTACGGGAATTTGCGAGACAAAGCGATGAAACAAATGGATGCGATCAATCCCCTTTCACATCGGTGGGAAATGAAGGCCTAATGTGAGTCATCACATTTGCACACGAACATTCAACTCTATTTACACATGAAGTAAGAAAGGAGATTGAATATCGCAAGTTAGTGAAACAATGATAAAGGGCGAGGAAGAATACGAGAAGAAGAAAGGGTAAGATGAGATAGCTTTACAATGTTAAATAAGGTCAATCGAAAAAGTCTAAACGTCTAGATATAGGTCTACCTCAAGCATCGTCGCATCATCGACCGATCCTGTGTTTCACGCTTCAGCGAATTCCATAAGTTCACAATTTGACCTGAATGAAAGCAGGATAACAATTTCCTCTAAAACGACTTTAATGACGACTTTACTATTTGACATAAAAACTATCTCTTCTTCTGCAATCGGTTCCTCATTACTAAGGATCGTGGTCACTGGATCCTTTCAAACCGACAATCTGCCTCAATCTACTCTGGTCCATAGTTGCCATCACCACCTGCTGAATATTGCCTGAGGACGTAGCTCCTTTTACTTGGTCAGCCCATCGTGTTGGCGACCGGCCTCTCGCTCTCTTTCCTTCGGTATTGCCAACAATAACCAGCTTTTCAAGGCTACTATCTCCCCTTAGCATAAAGACTATAGGAACTTCTTTTTATTTTTAGCTAAACAGAGCTGTTTACCGCATCCATAATTCAAAAGCGGACTACTTTTGCACGCTTCTTGTACATATTTATATCAAACAAATATTGTCTATATATCATACATGTTTCTTGCGAATTATTTACTTTCAACGCGCGTATGTGTATATCATAGTTCTTATTTGCCTGTATTTTTTCATCCGCTATGGAAAGATAAATCAACAACCTTGTGCAATGAAAATGATGATTGTAAATGGTGTATTGTTTTTTTTATATAATTGTTCAAACACAATTCTGTAATTCACATATTTTGTTCATGAAAAATGATACTCTAATTCAATTTAGTATAGAAGGAGGCCAAACATCGATCCTTGAGGAAAACCCTGTGTTCGTTTCGAGTTTGCTAAAATATCTAGTAACAAGTTTTACTCTCATTTAACAAATAATGTTAAAGCAGGTCCAGTATTATTCCCTCAAGCTATTTATTTAATAGTTTAGCCTATATTTCCCCTATAACTCGTTTTTTATCATAACGATACTAAATCAAATGCAGTATCAAAGTTAACGTCCATTTTGACGAAATCGAATTGTAATCAGACTAATTTCAAAATCAACTTTAATTTTGATGTTGCATTTGATTAAATAGCAAGTATGAAAAGATGATGAAAGGTTCGTGGCTAAATAATGACAGCCACACGGGTCGATCTAAGATTAAGCAACGCTTGCCGCGGTCGGTTCGTGGATGGGTTAACATTCATGACATATCGAGACCCCTCCGTGCTTCGGAAAGCACATTAAGCCTTTGGCCCTCGCTATCATTCGTAAATCTTTGACAGTCGTTACGGGTTGGATGCTTATAAGTCTGACAACCAGTTTTACAAAGGGGTATCGTGTTACGCAGTAACTGGGTTGTGGAGGTCAGATAGGCAGTCGCTCCATGTAAAATACTTATATACAGCTGCATACGGTTGGGCTGGAAGCTGACGTCAAAGTATTTGGGAAAAAGCTAGGCAGATTAATTGATGGAATTAGGTGTATTGCCAAATTATAAATTAATTAAAACCATACAACGTATATCCACCAACCCGCACTGGGCCCGCGTGGTGGATTACGGCCCACTCCCTCTCACAGAGAGGAGGCCTGTGAACGTTATAGGCTGATTATGTTATGTTTTATACAACGTATGTGGCGAATATTTTTATACTTAAACATCGTATTGATTTGTATGTTAAAAAAGAAATACAGTCATAACTATTTTGTAGATAATTATATATAAAGGTTTCATTTTGTTAAGTGTGTTTCCAATATTAAAATCTACAGGGAAGCTTTAACTTCAATGAAATTAAAATTATAGCTTCGGGCTTTGAGTTAGGAACTATAATAGACATTCACTTGTCATACCGTCAGCTAGCAACATGGTGCCGACGAAAAAGTTAAAAACTTATCTAGCGATTGGTTTCAAATACCCCTTACCAGCATTTAGACTTTTATTAGGAAACAACATTAAAATAAGTAATTCCAAGTACATTTGTTACTTTCTAAAGCTTTACTGTATCTTCATTTTTATCTGGTTGACAACCTGGCATTTTCGTTTCAATGCTTTAAATAGTTTGATTAAGGTGAATGCGCAGTGGTAGCCCGCGAAATTCAAATTTTCTTACGTTTTTTGCAATTTGCAGGTCGGTGTCAGGTTTTATCTTGATCAAAATTTGATTCGCGACTATAACAGGTACGTATTTACAGAATTATAATCATCAGAATCATTAATACATCTTTTTAAGTTAGATTTCTACCATAAACACTTTTCCATACAAGATTTGTTCTTAACGGTAGAAATCTAACTTAAAGAGATATATTAATGATTCTAATGACTATAATTCTGTAAATGCACATCTATTATAGTCGCGAATCAAATTTTGATCAAGATACAACCTGACACTGACCTGCAAATTGCAAAAAACGTAAGAAAATTTGAATTTCGCGGTCTACCACTGCGCATTCACCTTAATATTGGTGTATTAGAATACTCTTGCTTCGTCGTCTACTATTTGATTACATCTCAAGAATATGTAATGAAATTTGCCAAAGGTATCTTTACAAGTGATGCCGTTATGGGCTATAAGAATCTGCCTTACCTTCATTGGTTTGTTTATGTATTAGTGGTATTTACGATCACTATGAGGATTATCTTAATGATTCTACATTTGTTTCCTTATTTTACAATCGCCACTAATATAATGAGAATATCCACTGACGCTAACTATACGACTGTTTGGTTTTTACTGTCCGCCTTGTATATCAGAATGGTACTTATAAGAAAATGTTTAATAAACAATTTTGTGCCCATCAACATTGTTGGTAAGGATCAAGTGAGCAAAAATATAAAAGTTGTTAAAAAATGTATGGGTTATTACAACAACATACTCGACAATATGCGTATCATAGATCATCCGTTCCAGTTTTTGGTAAGTGATTGAAAATTTTATAATTATCAGGCTTTTCAATATAGCCGGCTAATCCCACTGCTGGGCAAAGGCCTCCCTATTCTCTTTTCACCTCTTTCTGTCCAGAGCTGCCAAGAACCAACCTTTATTAAAGGAGTCCATCTCATAACACCATCTCCGTCTGGGCCCGCCGCGATATCGTTTGCCAAGAAGCAAGACCCACAGGGTCATAAGTTTGGCTTTTTTGTCGTTGTAAAATGGTTTTCTATATATTTTGCAGGTTTCAATATCGTTGCTATGCGGTGTGCCAAAATTGGTGGCTGGAATGTATTATACAATAAAAATATGGGTGCATGAAGTGAGTGATTACCTCTCTTAATCTTTGTTTTGCTTTATGCTATCACGGTGATCATAGGATGTCTAGGAATGTAAACAAGTGGCACCTGAGCGAAGTCCCAAAAGAAGACAAACTAGAAACCTTATTAGCTTATCATTTCAGCCGAAGGACGTCCACTACTGGACATAGGCCTCTCCAAAGCACCTCCACTTCGACCGGTTCTGTGCTTAGCTGTATGTGTGCGTGTATAACTTATAAATGCTTGAAACCACTACTACACACTTTTAATTTTATCATGTTTGATTCTAATTATGATAGCATTCTAATTCCGCAGGATATCTCAAAAACCGTATTCCTTTGGATACTGGAGACAATATTTTCTATATTTATTGTAACATTACCGGCTTTCATCGCAGAGTTGATCAGCAACGAAATAAATGAAATCAAGGCTACGCTTGCAACCCAGTTGATTCGCTGCTCAGGTGAGAAATAATAATATTTGTTTTTGGGTAATATAGCAATTTAACACGCAGAACTTCTACGAATGATAGTAAAAAAGTATTATGCATTTTATATATTTACCGTGAAATTGATACAAAACTCATTCACAAACATAAATAATGATGAGTTTTTCGTGAGAAAAGTTTTGAGAACGGATGTTGTGGCTATAAAACAGGGGAAGACTAAAGAATCGATGAATTGATTATTCAAAAGATGATGGTAGAGAGGTGGTAAATACTGAAATGACGTCTGATATGCAAGATGACATACTGCAAATAAATTCAAATAGTGGCATGCGGATGTTGATGAAAAACAGTAGGATTTTTTGTTTTTGATCGATTGTTAAAGGAAATGCAATAAATGATAAAAAAAATGAATATGTGCAAGTATATAAAAAGGGAGGGGAAATAATCAAAGGGCATCAAAAAATTCGTCCGCATCGCTGTCAACAGGAAACGTGCCCAAAAGGCTGACAACATTGCCGCGTTGGATGGCAATGCTGATTCTTTGGCCAAAAAATAGGCCAGCCCTCTAGTCACGTGAAGAGTCGACCAACCGCTTGGCGATGTCTCGAAATACTAAGTGGGCACTCGGTAAATACTAAATGATTAAGTATTTAGTATTCATGTCTCCTAATCAATTATTTTCAGACCAGTCCCTCCGGTTTGAGCTGCATACAGCTCTTCAATACGTCCTTGTACGACCGTTTAGCTTCGTGATCTGTCGCACTGTGCCGATCAATAGCAGCTTACCCTTCAGTATTATCAGCATTTGCATCACTTACGTCATTGTCGTCATGCAGTTTTCTCATTATAATGATGATAATTTTGTCTCTGCTAGTGTTTCTGGAAATTACAGTCGTTAATCAGGCACTTGTATATTATATGTTTTTGCGATGTGAAAATTTTGTAGCCTATATGGAGATTATCTGAAATAAAATAAAAAAAAGTGTTGTTTTTGGTTTTACCCTGTAACTATATAATATAGTATAATTGCAACCTGCACACCCACCCAATGCTTATTTTGTTAAACCCGGTGGGGCTTATTGTCAACAAATTATTTTGTATGTACCTACACATCTTTATTTCTAGTGTTATACTTTGAACATTATTTGTTATTCTGTTAAAATGGCGGTTCATGGTACTGAATTATTTTCCGTGATCAAAGTTACCAGTTTAAGTACTGTTAGCAATTAGGTGTAAACCCACATCAATAATTTTATCTTCTACGTATATAAATTTATTCACTGACAGACAACGTTTAGACTAAACCACTAGATCTAGAAGTTTGAAATTTGCACAAGAGTTCCTTAAATAAAAAACGTGAGCACTAAGAAAGGTTTTTTTTTTAATTCATCCCCTTTTTGTTTTTCAAAAACCTCTTAAATAGAAAATGGAAGCCGATGAGCAATGCCATCGGGCACACTGCTTACTTGTAGCACGAAATAAGGTTCGTATAAAATGTTACATAACTCTTGAAAATAACACGCAATAACATTATATCAGCATCTATTATACATAGCGTGGGTACATCTCTCCTTGATCTAGAACTTGTTTGAAGGGCAAAGACGAAGCCGAGTTCAGACGTTAATGTTAGAGAAACAGAATTTTGTATTCAATCAGATCAGTCTAACCGGATGCTGCCGAAAACCAGTATTTCACATGGAGCGACCGCCTATCTGACCTCCACAGCCCAGTAACTGGGTAACACGATACCCCTTGGTAAGACTGATTGTCCGACTTTTGCGCTTCTTACTATCCGTTATGACTGTAAAAGATATAAGAGTGATAGTCGGGACTATAGAGGTATGAGAAACAAGGTGTAAAGTTCACTCATACTCTATAGAAAATCGAGGATCCTCCGACCAGACGGGTGTTGTGTCTGGCGGGCAACTGCCCGATGATTCATGTAGGGCTGTTGTATCTATGCTAGTTGCGCGGTAAACTCTGCTTGCGAGATGCAGGATTTGCGTGACGTCAGTATGACGCGTTGTTCGCATGTGGCGTTGTAGATACCGCTGGGGCTGGGGGTCAGTAATAATAGAGAAGTATGGAAGAAAAATGGATGTTGCGCCGATCCCAAATAAATTGGGATAAGGGCGGGAGAATGATGAGTCGGGACCATCGGCTTAACGTGCTTTCTGAGGTACTCGATATACAGTAATGGATGGTCACTGTTGGGAATCGAACCCAACACCACACCATGCGCGCGACCTGCACGCGCAGGCAGCGTGATCAGCGGGTCATCGGTAAGCTGAGGCGCGGCGCGGCGGCGACACGGCTCGGCCCGACCACTCGCTTCTCCACGGACTCCACCGCGACGGACGATACTCCTATCTTAAAATCATTTATTGTTTGACCGGGAAGTTTCATATTGTTAACTGAGACGGCAATAAACCGTTGCCTATTTATACAGTCCACTCTTTTATTGCTCCCCGCGCTAACAGTCACCCATCGACGAATAATGAACATGAACTTTGTAACTTTTGAAAATAACACGCAATAACATTATATTCTAGAAACAGCATACACGTGGCGTACGTGCATCTCTCCCTGACCTAGAACTTGGTCGAAGGGCAAGGACGAAGCGAAGCTGAGACGCTAATGTTAGAGAAACTTAGAATTTAGTATTACAATGTCATAATAAATAATGCAGTGTAACAGTTTCCTTTTGAAATGTAGCTTATTTGTTCACAACATAATTCTTACGTGAAAGAGTTACTATCACACTTCACACTAACATTATAAAGGTGAAAGTTTGTGAGTGGGGGTATGTGTGTGTGTTTATATGTTTGTTACTTCTTCACGCTCAAACGGCTCGACCAATTTTGATAAAATTTTGCATGGAGGTAGCTGACACCCTGGATTAACATATAAGCTACTTTTTATCCCGATATTCTCACGGGATCGACATTTAAGCGGGTGAAACCGCGGGGCGCAACTAGTTTGATTCAAGTTCCCTTTAAAATCTTATCTAGATAGGTATTAAGAACTTTTGTAAAATTATTTTCAATTTAACGATTTTTGCGGTTTTTGAATACCTACGACCGACGAGAGATTGCGTTCTTGACACCTGTCAGTTTCAAACAAACGAATACGTCATTGCGAATTTAATCTCTATTAGCTACTAGAAAATGCCGCACTGATGGAGGTCAGGAACGCATTTTCTCGACAGCTGGACTGTAATTGGACAATTTCCACTTAGGGTTCCTGTCTAACTTATTGTGCCTGAAAAAGGGCAATATATTCAAGTAGCATTATACAACATTTGTCGTCGCTAGACCTACCCTAGACAATCTGCACGACGATTAATGAAAACACTCATCTGAACCTATTAGTACTTTGGCCTTACATCTTACCTAGTATAAACAAAAGCACAATTAGCCACATAGACACGGGCCTCCTCTCTACGAGAGGGAGTAGGCTATTCCACCACGCGGGCCCAGTGCTGGTTAGTAAATGTCACATGTCTTCGAATTGTTGGTTCTGGATGGGAAATCATCAAATGATGGATGGATGGACCTCCCACTCTGGATGGAGCGTAAGAGTGTCAGACTCTTACTGACTAAAACCCACCCATGTTCCGTCCTTAGCCCTTTGTGTTCCGGGGTAGCAGTAACCCTTTCGGACAATCCCGCTACAGAATTGTTGGTTCTGGGACATACATAGCATAAAATTATATGTGCTACTAATCAAGCTAATTCGCTAGAGAAATAAATTCTAAGTATAAAAACAAAACGCCCATTTTATCTACAACCCTCAAATCAAATTTTCGAAGTCCTGAGTGTTCATGAATAATTCTGAAGCGAGTGCATGGATAGTGACACCAGTCACACACCGACCCTGGGGTTGGTTAGCAAAATGTAAAAGAAGTATTACAGTTACAACGAAAAAAATGTTTCCGTCATATCGCTTTATCTTCTTCTTCTTAGGCAACATAAATAAATAATCTATATCTATACTAATAATAAAGCTAAAGAGTTTGTTTGTTTGAACGCACTAATCTCTAGAACGAAATGAAAAAAAATATTTTTGCATTTGATAGCCCAGGTCTTGAGGAAGGATATAGACTACTTAACATCACGTATTTGACGGACAGAGCCGTCATCTACCCCGGTCGCGACACTCGCGACGGGGAGTGGAACCGGCGAGAGGTGTCGTGCGGTATCCCACAGGGATCGGTTCTGGGGCCGCTCCTGTGGGACATCGGTTACGACTGGGTGCTGCGGGCCGACCTCCCTGATGGCGTCAGCGTGGTTTGCTACGCTGATGATACGCTGGTCCTGGTAAGAGCCGAGCGAAAACGAAATAATAGCACGGGCAGACGATGCGATGCAACGGGGTGGGTCAAGAAGAATGGGAACAAGAAATTTAACGCGGACGAAATCGCAGGCAGATGCTAGTAAATATTTAAATTAATTAGTTACTGGTATTAGTAGTATAAGACATTGTAACCAATGAATTCTTAATTACCAAAGCAGCTTACATGGCAATTCCTTTTTAACGACGAAATAAAGGAGGAGGTTCTCAAGACAACGCGTATTTTTTATGTATGACACGCATAGATTTTTATAGTACGATTTTGACGGTTATTTTGTTTGTTTGGCGCCAACAAAAAATTTGTTACATAAATTAATTTAGGATATATATTCATTTTAGTTTCATTCATTCACTAAATGCGAATTTCACCAATGAAACTGCACACGAGCACGTCTAAACTGCGTTCAAGAGAGCAGCTTATTTTCATTTTTTGTTTTCCAGTTTCTTTTTTCATCGGATTAAATTTTTTTTGCTTCGATTGTAATTATTGTACCCCCAAATATTTACAACTCCCAACATGCTCCTTATTCCACACAAACACTAGGTCTCCTTTAAGCTAGGTTTCCGTAGTACGCCATTAAAACAAGCTGGATCAGTGAAATCTCAGCCATTGGCGCGGATGGTTTTATAACTCGAATACATAATTTATTACTACAATCACCGTAGATGTGGGAACCCAGCTCCCACGTAGGAAGTGAGATTTTCTTTAAGGGTATTGAGGAGATTTCGTTTGATATTCGGTTTTATACACATATCGATGGCTGGTACCTTTGTTATTTATCTTCTGAATCTCGTGGCAATTTTCATTCAAACCTTGACAGCATCATTGTTAAACTTTTTTTATTTTAAGAGATGGGAAATTTTAGTCATCAACTATAAGGTCTCCAAAACTGTCATTGATCTCCACCAAGTCTTCCACTGTTAAGCACAGTTCACGAACAGTTAAATTTTTAGCACTGTGCGTGATCCTACATATCACACTTATATTATAAAGGCGAAAGTTTGTGAGTGTGTGTGTGTGTTTATATGTTTGTTACCTCTTCACGCCTATACCACTGAACCGATTTAGATGAAATTTGGTATAAAGATAGTTTGAGTCCCGGAAAAGGACATAGGATAGTTTTTATCCCGATATTCCCACGGGACCGACATTTACGCGGGTGAAACCACGGGGCGCAGCTAGTTAATTATAAACTAGCTTCAGCCCGCGACTTCGTTCGCGTGAACTTCCTGTTTCCCCGTCGTATCGCATCACCCGCCCGCACTATCACTTAACCCCACAAGCGTCAAGTGTACACCAAGTGTACATAAGAGAAAGCGCTCGAAACGTCAACGGTACACCAAGTGTACACAACAGTGTCATTGTTGTATTGTCATTTTCATTGTTAAAACAATGACTTTACTGCGCCTATTCAACTACTCAGACGCGTGGGGTGTTTCGACAGATAGGCGGGCAAACATGTGAGAGGTTAACGTTCTTTATGACTTTTTTTCTTTTTGCTCGGCTCCTAAGGGTCATAGCGTGATATTAAATAACCTATAGCCTTCCTCAAGAATTGGGCTATCAAATGCAAGAAGAATTTTTCAAATCCGACTGGTAGTTCCAGAAATTACCCCCTACATACAAACTTACAAACAAATTTTACCTCTTTCCAATATTAGTATATTAGTTTTTTTATATTATTTATAACTAATAACCTCCATTTTCTTTGCACATCAGTGTGTTGCCTGACGGATAAGAATAAAGTTATCCCTGTGGAATCCAGCAAACGCACTGTAGAGAGGAAGGAGGTCGTAAAACTAGCTGGTTTAGCATAGTTTTTATTATTCTAGTTCTGATTTGACTTGTTGATTCTTTGTGTAGCAGGTAAATAAGTTTTAAAAGAAGATTCCTGTCTAGTGCTAAATTTAAAGTGGTTTGAAGCTTAGAGATATTTTAAAGGAATGTTTGTTTAGGCATGTATTTATTCGAACCTTAAATAGTTTTTATTTTTGGGTCCTAGAAATACTTAGGTAATAGCCAAGTCACTGCGACCAACAAAGCCGAGCGAGCGAAGCGAGCGATGCTGCGCCCGGCGAGCGCTACACCCAAGCGATGACCGTTTGGGTAGACGACGTTAACGTCAGGTAGGATGCCCTCAGGCTAGGTACAGCGACGGTCGTCGCAGGCTGGTTGGTACCAGCTGGATGAGAATTACCGAGAATCGAGGTAAATGTCGTGCAATTGGAGAGACCTATGTCCATCAGTGGATTGCTGTATACTAATGATGGTAAAGTAGGTATTTAGAGGATCAGCTAAATATTTCCCGTTTGTTTAAAGACCTAGACTTGGCTTGTCAACGGGTGTAGGTAGTATTATAATCAGTGATCGGAATAGGCTGAGTATATTTACCTAAAGTTTAAAGAACAGAGACGGAAATTGGAGACTTCCTTACGACTAAATTTTTAAAAAATATCTTTTTTATGTTGGTTGAACATTTCAATATAACATGAATATATTAATGAGTCATTAAATATTCATGTTATATTGAAAAGTTCAACCAACATAAAAAAACATACTTAATTATATTTTTAATATTGGTTATTTTATTTATCAAAACATTGATTACGATTTATTAAAGCATTTATAATGTTAATGATAAAATAAGATATTAAAAGTTACATAATTAAAGTTCATTCAAGTAAAAAAAAATTGTCATAAGAAGGTCTCTGATTTCCGTCTCTGTTCTTTCTTTAAACTTTAGGTAAATATACTCAGCCTATTCCGATCACTGATTATAATACTATAATGATTATGAAATTGTGTCACAGTTAGATTATGGGTACAGTAAACGCAAAATTGTCTTAGTACTGGATTGCTTTTTATGACGGATTACAAAAAGGTAAGCGACTATGTGACACAATATTGAGTTAACGTTAGTACCTATACATGGATGACATGATTTATACCAAAATTACATACACATAATATAACAAAAACGTATTAAGGTATCAGTCGCAAATTGAGAATAATGTGACACCTCATCAAGCCAAGCATATCTACACGATATTATATGAATTATTCATACACGACTTCCAAACAATACACAAATATCAATAGACCTGTAAGATCTTCACGAATGGCCTAAACCGGAGCTCAATGTAATCTGGCCGTGTGTCCCCGTACTAAATAGTCCAAATTACGTGGAGCTCTCGTTTCTATGTCAATGTTTGATAAATGAGGTCTTGGTTAAGTGGTGGTGTGAATCTCATTGCTGGTACACAATAGGATGCCATCAATCAGGGTAAGATTACAACCGTGACGTCACGTCAAACTGGGGTTTTGGGATGTGCGTAAAAATTTAAATTAGATTTTTTTTCTAATAATGTTACAGAATGAATTGTTGAATGAATTTCGCGGGACAATATGTAACAATAGGTGTTGGCATCGTTTTATATTTTGCAGTTAGAATTTTGTTTTTTTATTGGTTGAATCTTGGGTCTCGCCTTGCGGCTAAATGATATAATATGTGAATATATATGCTGCATATTGTTTAGATAAATGTTTTTGTACAACTAAAGTTAATAAAGAAACATTTTTTTTTATATAATAACAGCCGCACGGGTCTCTCGAAGGTTAAGCTACGCTTGCCGAGGCCGGTCCGTGGATGGGTGACCATACATTACATATCGAGGATGAGACCCCTCCGTGCCTCGGTTAGCATGTTAAGCCGTTGATCCCGGCTATCGTTTGTAGACCTTTGACAGTTGTTACGGGTAGTCAGAAGCGCGAAAGTCTGACAACCAATCATAATAAGGGGTATTGTATTACCCAGTAACTGGGTTATGGAGGTCAGATAGGCAGTCGCTCCATGTAAAATACTGAATTCAGCTGCATTCGGTTAGACTAGAAGCTAACCCCCACATAGTTGGGAAAAGTCTCGGCAGAAGATAATTGAGTCTTCGATTGTCATTGAATAATTTTATTTGTACATGGTGATTATTGGTTGAAAATTATTCATTCACTTTTACTAAAATTATTTTAAAAAAATAACATTAAAATTAAAGACAAAAATAAAATAGCTCAACCGATTTAAGAAAATGGCCACTTAAAAATAGCGCACGCAATAAAATTGCCTAAGAATAATAACTGGGATTACATAAACAAATAAAACTCAAGAAGGCAGTTAAAATATTTTATCTGTTATGAATATAATCCTGTTTTTACGGCGATATTAAAATTGAACCGACTGGGGTTTGATACACAGGGTAGAGCGATGCGATGCGATATTTTTCTTAATTTTGTAGAATGTACTGTTTTCTTCCAAATAATTCTACATGTTACGATTCACAGCTTGATATATCGCTCATTTGGAGAAACATGGACGCAAATTTATTTTTAAGTCCTGAAAGTAGTTTGTTCAAAATTGACTACTGAATCGATTTGAGTAACTTTTACTATACGTTTTCTTTTTTTTATTTCAAAAAATATGTTTATTGCCATACTGACCGCCGACTGAGCCAAAGAAAATTTAATCCTATTTCAAGGCCATAAGACTCAATTTTAAATGCATAAAGTAATGCTATGGTCAACACGACTTTTTTTTTAAATAATAGTTACATTTAAAAAATTCAAGTTCTGGTCATTGATTATATTTTTAAGTCAATACTCTAATTGGGGTATGGCTTGCGTTAAATAAGTTACATATTTCCCTCCAGAATTTCAGGACTTGGAAATATTGATATTCCAAGGTTAGACCAATTCCCAGGCTTTTGGACCTCTTAATATGTGTAGCGTCTTAACTAGTAACTGGGTTGTGGAGGTCGGATTTTATTGCTGCAAGTAAAATACTGGTTCATTTCATTCAGCTGCATCTGGATAAACCGGAGGCGAGCCCCAAGATAGTTGGGAAAAGGCTAGGCATACGATGAATCTGCCTAGCCTTTTCGGGCTCGAGGCTTTTTCTTCATTTGGCTATTGGTTCGTCTCTAAAGACGAAATAGCTTTTTTTTATTTGAAATGTGTTTGCTCTTGACCCTAGTCTAGGTCAGAGGTGACAGAGACAAAGTCGACGATGGAGTGAGCTTACCCAGAAGAAGCCTGTTCACACTCACTTTGAAGAGATTCGGGTTGTATGCGCAAACACAGACGCAGGTAGAGAGTTCTCTTTTAAGCTATCGCAACTCATCGCTTTGCATTCTATGATTAAAATCTTTAGTTTTAACAGTAAAGGAGACGTAAAACCTTAAGAAGTGTTTAGAAGGATTATCTTTGCTTCCCCTTACTTACACTTTTTTTTTATTATTTTAACGACTAATTGTAACCCTTCATTTATTTTGCTTCACATCTGGCTTCATCTTGTTGAGTCTGGAGGAATATTTAGCTGATTAAGTAATTATTTATTTCGCGCTTTCGTTGTGTTTGTTCTGTTAGCTTTGTTGCTTTGAATCCTATTTATAATGTTTTAAATGGGAAATTTTTGACTGTATGTTACTCCATAGCGCAAAAACGGCTGAACGGATTTGGATGAAATTTGGCACACAGTTTAAACCTGAATTAGGGCGGGTGATTTCACGTCTCACGTCCACGATACTTTTTATACCGGTAAATGGCCTACGCAAAAGCAGTTGCGGACTGAAGTTAGTCATTTCTAACAATCAATTATATCAGACTAGCAGCGCCCCGCGGTTTCACCCGCGTAAGTTTCGATTCCGTAGGAATATCGGAATAAAAACTATCCTATGTCCTTTCTTGGGACTCAAACTATCTCTATACTAAATTTCATCTAAATCCGTTCAGTGGTGTAGGCGTGAAATGGTAACATACGGACAGACAGTCAGAGTTACTTTCGAATTTATAATATTGCCATCTGGCTATGATTAACTTTTTATTATAACGTCAGGTAATATTTGATAACCTATATATTTTAGAGTATTTTCAAAAAACTGCACAATTATTCGTGAGATGTTTGTGGTTTATTGTCAGCATAATTAATTTTTAACTTGATTTTGATACGAGTTTTTAGTCTTTTAAATTTTTCGCGACTAAAAGATATCTCTGAGTTTGTTTCGGCATTTCTTCTCAAGGATCAGTCAGCTAAGAAATGCCGGCGCAATCTATTTTTTTTTTTAATATTGACCGCAAAATTGACTTTTAGAAGTGTCGTAAAAGATCTACTTAGGACGAATTTCACCAAACTTTTATACATAGTATAAACCTTATCCTGCGAATATCTTTTGAATTTTTGACAGTTTTTCCATACGAAAAACTGTCAAAAATTCAAAAAAAATCACAGTTCTAACTAGTATGTAGAACTGTCAGACGCCAATTCTATTCCACGGATGAAAGATATCTGACTTTGGTAAAATCAGCCCTTAGTGATAAACATAATTTCATTGAATTTCAAATATAACGTGATTATTACCTACCGCTGTCGGTTTTTTCATTAAACTTTCCTAAAAAAGAAAATCATTTCCAATTCATAAACTCGCAAGTGCAATCTTGAAACATTAAATTAATTCGTGAAACGACAAAGTGTGGGAGCAATTTAACTTGTGGACTGAGTGGCCTGGCCCTTGGGACTGGCCTGACTTTGATCGATGGTTTAAGTTTCATCTGTTTCGACCTCGGAAATTGGACTGTGTTTATAAATAGCAGAAGTTAATTTTGGTTTAGATGTTTTAAAGATTTTTTGTGGGAGATGCGTAATGTAGATTGACACTCCCTTTTTGGTGATGATCATAAAAAATAAAAATAAATGCTGCTATAGTAATAAATAGTAGGCACCATTGTCTGAAAAGGCTTATTTATTTGATTTAAAAAAAAATATTTATTTATTTGATTTACACGGCTTATGAAACCAATTACATAAATCAAAGTATTAATAAGTACTAACATAAAACAAACTAATAACAACAATTAAATTCTATTATTTTCACAATAATTGAGGCACATAACCATTAAATTGGCGAATTTATTATGGATTCTTGGCAAGATAGACATTTATTTATTTATCCTCCCACTGGAACGCCATACAGCAATTACACCAACGCGCAACGGGGCAAGAAATTACTTCATGTGCTGCTTTCCACCCATCCATAAAAAGGCGATTAGATCATATACCGAGCGGTCCACACCGCAGAAGACCGCAAAACAGACGCGTCGTATGCGATCGTGACCCTCAGCAGTTAGGGAACAACAAAGGAGAAGGAGAAGATATAAAAATGTTTACCATAAATTACAAATATGTACCTACTGTATGTTAATAAAAAGCGGACATTTTGAAATAAAGCGCATTAGTTTTGGTGATAAATACAAAGCTTATGTGCTTACAGTATTTATGTATATAACTTCTCTACATAACGATACCTACAACTTACAGAATGCAAACGCTAGCCTTGATACATTCAAAACGGATAAATAACAGAATGTCGAGACAAACACACATTAATATGAAATTAGTCAACTTTGAATCCTACCACGGAACGTACATGCCGATAAATAAATCAATTGCGAATAATTCCACTAGACAAGACCGTACTCTGTTAGCACAGACCTAACAAGGGAATGGAGGGTACGTATAGTCGAAGTTAGATTGAAGTCTATTTTATATATAAAAAAAGAAAAGAAAGAATGAACAATATTTTTAATGGGTCACACACAGGAAATACAAAGAGTAAAAAACTTTTTTACAAAAAAAAACAACCGACTTCAAAAAAAAACACTACAAAATGATAACTTTAATTTCGGAAGTCGGTGTCGTTGATTCCGCATTTTCGTTTTTTATCATTTTTAACCGACTTTAAAAAAGGAGGTTCTGTATTCGACCCGTATGTATGTATGTATGTATGTATGTATTGTTTTTTACTTTTGGAGCGATTATTTCCGAAATTATTGACATTATCAAAAAATGATTTTAGTAAACCCCTATTCATTTTTAAATACCTTTCCAACAATATATCACACGTTAGGGTTGAAATTAAAAAAAAAAATCACTTCCCACTTTACATATAGGGGGGCTACCCTAATAAAACATTTTTTTCCAATTTTTATTTTACCACTTTGTCGGCGTGATTGATATACATATTGGTACCAAATTTCAGCTTTCTAGTGCTAACGGTCACAGAGATTAAGCGAGGACGGACAGACGGACGGACGGACAGACAGACATGGCGAAACTATAAGGGTTCCTAGTTGACTACGGAACCCTAAAAAAGATACAATTATTATAAATTATTATTATTTATTGTATTTCATATATTATATTTGTTAAGTTATTTTTAATATAAGTACTACTGTTTGTTTTCCCCTTTTTTCAATCGACAGATAATTCTTATTCATGGAATAAAATTGACATCTGATAGATTTTGTATGAAATAACTGTCAAAAATTCAAAATTATTCCTCGAACAAAGTTATCAGAGGATTGAAAAATCAGCCCTTAATAAAATAAATCTACAGGGTGAAATTGAACACATGCGACAAACCGAAATGGGAGATTGTACTCATTATTATGAACAACTTTTATGCTGGTCAGTGTTCCCTACATTTTGATGAGTTTTGCGAACATAAATGTAGGGAACAGCTGATTTTTTTTTCGCGATTTCATGTTTGGTCCCATAGTAAAAGTTGTTCATAATAATGAGTACAATCTCCCATTTCGATTTGTCGCATGTGTTCAATTTCATCCTGTATATGGTGCCATGAAGAATTTATCAAACATTACAGCATGCCGCCTCTGTACAATTCATTATCATACGAGAGGTAACATTTCGATGCAGTCGATATTAATAAAGAGATTATGTCGACATGAAATATCGATATGCTATACGAATGTCAACTGTTTGTGAGCTTAAGTAATTACAACACTTTGATGAATATATTTTTAATAAATAATGTGTTTGTGAATGACGCCAGAAAAGAGTACCGGAAGAATTTGGGAAAGGGCTTTGCCCACCAAAGAGACATTGTACAACGTTTTTTTTTTATATCCCATAACTCTAGTCATTATACTCATCATTATGAACAACTTTTACTATGGGACCAAACCTGAAATCGCAAAAAAAAAAACATCTGTTCCCTATATTTAACATAACTCGTCAGAATGTATGGAACAGCTGATTTTTTTTTCGCGATTTCAGGTTTGGTCCCATAGGAAAAGTTGTTCATATTCATGGGTAGAACACCTTGTAAAAATTTGGATGGTGATAAAAAAAAATCTTCCTGTATAAGCTAATAGAAAGAAAGTACATTTATTTAGGACAGACTAAAAGACACACAGTGTACCAGATACATACATCAGATAAAAACAAAAAATAGAATCTATGCTAGTTACAGTAGGTACCTATATGTATATGCAGCAGTATCTATGCTAGCTATAGTAGATATATGTATATGTCGTGGCCAGATCATAGAATTGATCATTTCATGAAGTGTTCGGTCATTTCATGAAATGGTTGTGTATCATGAAATGGCCAGCTAAGATTGACCATATCGTTTAAAAGTCAACGTTTAATGATATGTCGTTCGACGTTTGGTCATATCATGAATTTAGGGTTCGACGTCAGGGACAGCCCGAGGTTCGGTTTGGTTAGGTTCCTTTAAACCCTGCAGACAGAAATAGGAGCCCCGCGCAGCGGGTCTCCGTCGACCTGACGTCGTCGTTAGAAATAAAACGAGCATGCTAAATTTATGCTTTAGAATATTATGCTTAATCATTATTCTGATTATATAATTGTTGTTATGCGAAAATATAATTAGGAGAAACAAAAGTAGGTATGCCAAGTTATATTAGGTCTTAAAATGTTATGTAAATGGATAGGGAAACCGACATCAACGCCGTCTACCGGCGGATATTCTAATTATTTAACGATATGATCACTAATCTTTAGCCACATCATGAAATAGTCGTGCATTTAACTGTTCATATCGTCAAACGTTGAATAATCATTGATCTGGCCAGACCACATCACAGTGGCGAAGGGTGAATTTATGACAGAGGTAAGCCGGAGCAAAAAAAAATGCCAAAAAAAAATCAATTATGAATTGACTATAGTGTGGTTATGTTCTGAATTTTCGAAGGGAAGCCGGTGGGAATCGAGTTGTATGGTACCTTCGCCACTGCCACATCATGATGTGGCCAATAGACAGTGAAACATTTCATGGAATGCGACCATTTCATGAAATTATCGAGCATTTCATGAAGTGAGCAAATCTATGATATGGCCACGACATATATGCAACAGTATCTATGCTAGCTACAATAGGTATACAATTATACATGCAACAGTATCTATGTTACAGTTGACACAATAGTTATGCATGGCCTGTGTCTGTTTGATAAATGTATTTGGCGCGCTGTCAATACTCCGCTCTGCTAATATATGACCGTGTTATGATTTATGATCGTCACTTCATTAGCTTTGGATCTCTATCTACATCGGGTTGTAGTATTGTGGTTTTATAACAGTATAATAATATGACAATGACATAGGGAATAAGGTTTTAATGGTTTAAGAAAATAAGGTGGATAAAATACGGTGTTTATTCGAAGAATTAAAGGCTACAGGACAAATTAAAATCTTCAATATCTATAGAAAGGGAGGGGAAATGTGGAAACGTGCTGCCAGCCTTTTGGGCACGTTTCCTGTTGACAGCGATGCGGACGAATTTTTTGATGCTCTTTGATTATTTCCCCTCCCTTTTTATATACTTATACATATTATTATTTTAAGACAGTTAGCTTTTTAAATTATGTAAAATAATAATTAAATTAATGAAACATCTATAGTATTGAAATTTCAAATACGTAATATAACTTTTGTTAGTGCTGGTCATGGGCTAAGAGAACCACCGATTGGTGCCTACTAAACGCCCGACGCCATCGCGGCAGATAATGTTATATAAGCTTCATAACAATAATGACTTATTATTAATACTCGTGAGATCACTACATGGACACACTTTTAAGAAAATACATTTCAAATCTTGTAAAGAAACAACAATAATTTCCCTTACTGTAATATTGACAAAAGTCTAGAATTGGTAAACATGTTTTATGTTTAAACATGTTTTGTACTGAAAATAGCAACCATAAAATTGTTAAGAACATGTTATCATTGATATTAAACACTAAAATTTGTTAACTGCAAGTAAACAATGACATAGGTGATAGAGAGGCTGATGACGATGAAAGGCAGGTTGATGTCGAGCGGCACGGCGCGACAGATCATGTATCTGAACGGACGCAGCGACACGTATTGCAGCGCAGTCGACAGCTCGAAGCGGAGAGACTCGTCTGCAATAGATAAAAAATATCTATTGAGCCAAACTTATCAGGCGTTTATGTACCACTTCAGGGCAAAAGCCTTCCTTCCCTCCTTCCACATATCCCTATAGCCCCACCCTATTTCAAGTTAAACAAATATCAACTTTCTTTTAATGATAATTAAGTTGATTTCAGAGTGACTAGCACTATTGAAAAAGTTATAAAAATGTTTGAAGTTGTAGCGTAAACTGAACTTCATCATCATCATCATCATCATCAGCCTATAATGTTCCCACTGCTGGGACACAGGCCTCCTCTCTGTGAGAGGGAGTGGGCCGTAATCTACCACGCGGGCCCAGTGCGGGTTGGTAGATGTCACATGTCTTTGAATTTTTGGTTCTAGGACATGCCGGTTTCCTCACGATGTTTTCCTTCACCGTTTTGAGAGCAGTGGTGATGAAATAATTTACACAAAGTAAAGCGCCTGTCTGGGTTCGAACCTACGACCTACAACTCGTAAGTCGCGGCCGATACCACTGGGCCACCACTGCTCTCCTGAACTTCATTATGTAGGAATTAAAGTTATTTTTCCATTAATTCATATTTTTTTACATATTTGGCAATTAAATCGCGAACGCAGATTAGTGCTGTTTATGGCCAGTCTTTAAAACTAAAAAGAGTCGAGTTCGTCCCGATATCCCACTTCTTGGGCCTGCCTTATTGCTGTTTTGGACCCACTGGTTATTTTAGCCTACAGCTCCTCCGGTATGCGATAGATGTGGCCAGCCCAGTTCCATTTAAACTTGGCAGCCCACATCATCAATTATGGTTTTGGAACGTAATTTCAATTCTTGTTCGAATTACAATTGCAATATTCTTTTTAAATCCCATTTACCTGAACATCTAATAAGTTGAGCCGTGAGTGTTTCTCTTATTTTTTCCACTTCGTAAATAATTAATTCTGCAATTATCCCAGGACAAAATAAATCACTAAGTGTATGTGCCGCCTCTGGTGCAAAACTCATGACTATCAGAAAATCCTTCTGCAAGCATAAATGGGAATTTCTTGTTAGAGCGTCAGGTATCAGGTTTAATATACTATCTAAAGAAAGAAAGATAGACAAGTGCATATTTAAAAAAAAACTAGACATGAAGATATAATGAGACGTCACGTAAGATAAACGGCGTAAACCGCGCCGTATAAAAAACGTATCCATCAACAAGCTTCCATCTGACGACCGTGCCTACACACGGCGAATAAACCGTAGTTTTTTAAGGCAAGATAAAAAGGTGCGTACAATCATGGGCCTTAGCAGTACAGTTAGTAGAATTGAAGTCACCTAGCACAAAGTCCAAACTATCTAAAAAGAAAAGCCACATAATGTACTTACTCCTTTGAAATATGCTGCCACTGCTTCACTCGTTATAAATATTAGTTTCGGAAAGCTTAAGATTAACATAAATACCTGAAAATAGAAATATGCAATGATCAATTATTTTTGAAAACAGACATTGAAAAAAGCATATTAACATAAAGTTTTACCTGATATTTTATTTGCTTATCAACAGATTCCATAATGTCTAGCAGATTATTATAATAATACAAACTCTTTCTTATATTTTTTATTCTGATATCTACTTCATTTCGACCAATAAGGTTTATAGGAACGGGATTATTTTCTACAAAATATCTTAGGAGTTTCATACGAGTGTGCAGTATTGAGAAAATTACGACGACCAATATGCGGCTTAAATTTATGCAAACCAACATGGTGGCCACACACCCAACTGTATACACATTATCTGAAGCAAACAAAAATGTAATCATTATAAGAAATGCTCTTGAAGTGACGGATATACAAATTATTGTGTACAAATATTTGGTAAACAGCGGTATTTTCTTGAAACCAATAATTCTGTCATTGGTTCTGATACTATTAAAAAAGTTAAAGAAATATTTATTCGCAAAAAGTAAGGAGATTATAACATAGAACAAGTATTCGATATAGACAAATGTGGCGAAGTTGATTCCAAATTTGAGAAAACTAAACATCAAAATACTAATGCAGCCAGTGAAAGAAATGCAATATAATTTAATGAAGACGCAGTATAGCTTGGATTGAATAAGATTTAAATACCGGCCGAACAAAACTTGAAACAAAATTATTAGGTTTAACAATGTCTCAGGAGAGACAATATTTTTGAGAAATTTGATTATCTTCGACATTTTGTTCATTGTTGTTTAGAGGGACACACGAGTTAATACGTTGAGCTAGCTTTGAAAGAGTGCAACGAGAACTTACCAATATTGATCATGACACCATAAATAAACTTTTCAATCGAATAATTGTTGGCCACTTCGTTGTAGTTAATGCAGCCTTAATTATATACTGTTTGATTGATTGTATCGAAGCTATATTAAAACTTCGTCGATAGGCTGCCCAAAAAAACTATGTTTCTATGATACGTAGCTTTCTAGGTCCAAATAATTTAGAAAAATTCTTAAAAAAAATGGAATCTTAGAAAGTCATCATTGTTAATCTCTTGACGTGTCAATTTGAAGAGGACTGCACGGTACGAGTAATTGCCTGTGGCATACCATAAGCTGAAGCAACAATTAAAATTCAACAAATGACTTGCATCGTCTAAACAGTCTATAAACAATGCAAGTCATTCGTTGTTTCAATTTTATTGTATGCCACAGGTAAGAAATTTGCATTCTGTTAATGGGGCTTAATGATTTTTGATGATTCGAGACATAATGATGACGTTTCAAAAAAAAAAAGTAAGTTCCATCTTTCCTGGTCCAGTGGTTAACGCCACACCTCTCATACATGAGGTTGTGGGCTCAAAATTTGGCAAAGAAGTACCTATGTGATTTTTTCAATTCATATGCACAGACGCCAGCACATCAACTTACCTGAAACTGTCAAATTTTCCCAATCAACCTTGAACCTTATGCAGCTTTAGCGACAAAGTTGAAAATCTATTAAAGAAAGACAGATTGTAATAGCTTGACGTGCTGGCGTTCCTTACTTTCTGAATGCTCTTGCCTTTTCTATATGAGAAGACACATTTGCATGCAGTGGGACAATAATAGAGCAGTGGTAGCCAAGTGGTAACGGCCGCGACTTACGAGTTGTAGGTCATAGGTTCGAACCCAGACAGGCGCTTTACTTTGAGTAAATTATTTTATCACCACTGCTCTCATAACGGTGAAGGAAAACATCGTGAGGAAACCGGCATGTCCTAGAACCAACAATTCGAAGACATGTGACATCTGCCAACCCGCACTGGGCCCGCGTGGTGGATTACGGCCCACTCCCTCTCACCGAGAGAAAAACACCTGAAATCACCTATGTTTCACAAAATAAATAAATTAAATGAAATGAATGAGAGGAGGCCTGTGTCCCAGCAGTGAGAACATTATAATTAAGCTGATTATGATGAACATTTTTCCTCCAATAACAAACACAATAAACAAAGACAACACAATATTAGTCTAAATATAACACTAGATGATACTAAACATTAAAACGCGGTTGCGCAAACTACATTAGGGACTTGGCAGAGCTAACGATATCACACAAGTTCTCAATTCTGTTCAGTACGGTGGCAATTTGTGCAATTTGTGCAAATTGCGACTGCGAAGGAGTTTTAGCGTTATCGCAAGACTTGAGAACTCAACGGTAATGCTTGGTTCAGCTATGTATGGTAATTGGTTGAGTGCTAAGATGTTTCTAAAAGCAGTATACGGACAAACATTGCTATTTAATAGGTACGAGGTCCTAATGCAATGCTGGACTTAAGAAACCCCGACACAACGTAAAAAAATTGATTTAATGAAGTCTTTTTTACCCGACTACGGCGAAGCAAAAAGGGGGGTTATGATTTTGACCGGTATGTATGTACGAGTATGTATGCATGTATGTTCATATTTTCCCTCATAACTTCAAAAGTACTTATAATGATTTGACAAATAAGGTATCGTTAGAAGCGTCTTGACCGTCCGCTGACTATAGGCTATGTGACGTCACACTAAATTCAATATGGCGCCCTCTAGAGGACATAAAGTAATGAATTTAAAAATAAATATTTTGGGATGGTGCCTTGTAGGGTATCAAATGAATGGGCTTAATTAGCACATTTCAAAAATATAAGTATTACTGATATAAGCCCCAAAATAATTAAATAATAAAAAAGTTTAAAAACTAAAACCCGACAGCTGAAAAGGATGAAACAAGAAAGTACCTTCCCGTGGTCGCATGCTACCATAGCTTATATGTATGTTAGTACAGCGGCACGGACGGCGCTTCTTTTTTAATCCATCGAAATGTTGTCTGTAAAAGATCGCTCTTAGCGATAAGACCGCCCATTGTAAAGTTTCTATATTTATGTCTGTAATTTATATGGTGTACATAATAAAGAGTATTATATTCTATTCTTCACCTTGTATATCAAAGAATGAAATATGTACCTACCAATTTTTTTTTACATCTTGTAATTTGCACGATAGACTAAGATCGTTCAATTTTTGGGAGAGAAATTGAGTAACGAACCCAATTAATCAAGAAAATTCCAAGCCTACCTACTCAATTAGCGAATACCTAGGTGTAGCCCTTGATATTAATCTAACACTAATCAGCCGGATCTTCATTAGCTCACGATGTAATTAGACTAAGTTTACATAATAACTGTTATTATGCTGTGGTGCAAATTAAGTAGTAATTAGGTCATTTGAAATGGCAAGTAGGCTATGGCTCAGAGGTTAAGAAGCTCGCGTTTCAAAGAGGCTGCAGGTTCGAATCATAATATCTATGTTTATCTTGGATAGGCACCTTCTAACGGCCAAAGAAACTATCGTAAAGGTCACCTGGATTTCAGTAAGTATAAAATCGTCAACACGCAGTGACTGTCCAGGAGTGGAGAACCCATATAGCCGTATATATCATAAAACGCATGTAGAATAGGTAAAGATACTTTCTAACGGTTTATCGATATTTCGTTAATGACTTAGGGCGAACATCACAGTTTGACAGTTTTTCTGCAGTCAATTGGTTCGGTTTCCGCACTTAGTCCTTCAAGTGGACCATTGTGCGTGAATATCAAATGCCAAACTGTCATATTTATTCTTCAGATAAAAGTCATTTGACGATTGAAAAATCGGCCCTTACTTACTTAAATGTAGTGTCAAAAATAAATAACTTCGAGCTGATTTTGCAATAGTTAAATAGCTTTTATCTAAAGAATAATTATGACAGTTTGACAAATTATTTTCTATACAAAAGCTACCAAACCGCAATATTTATTCCTCAGAAAAAAATTATTTGACTATTGAAATTCAGCCCTATAAAATTTTTGTCTTTGTTAACTATGTCTTCGTCATAACAAAGACAAAAATAAATAAACTAATTAATTTATAAGCTCATGACTTACGCCCAACTCTTTATTAAGAACAAACACGAAGCTAATCTGTTGACATCGAAGATCTGCTGATAATTTGATCCGACACGCTTCAGTGACATGTTAATTGATATCCGCTTTGTGTACCTCATTATTCAAAATATGATATACCTAATCATTCTTCCTACCTATATCTTACACAGTGGCGTGCATTAGTTTTCAGAATAGATAGGCACTAAGTCGGGTCTAGTATAGACACACACGGTCACTAATCAGAAAAAAAAGTAAGGTCAAAAGTGTGGTTATTTGAGTAGGCATGCCTACTTAAGGGTGATAAATTGCGAAGGTCGAACGTCATGGTATTACGCGTGAGACGTACGTATTTTTAATTTTGTCGTATTCACTTGAACGAGTATGACAATGTGCGAATAGTACGGGAGCCGAGTAAGCCGTCCGGCGACTGCCTACTGCCACGCGTGTTTGTATGAAGATTTTGTTTTTTGTTAGGTATGATAATTTAGTGAGTTTCTTAATTGTAGGGCGCACACACTAAAATGTAATTGACAGGCTTATGTTGATATATCGAGGTAGGCAGTGCTTATATGCCTATATGCAATCCACGCCACTGATCTTACAGTACACAGGTATTATGACTTATCTGATAAACAACGATAACCAGCAACAATTCAAACTAGAATCGCCACAATAAAACTTTGAATATTCTCTATGCAAATGTTAAAGAGACTCATCTGTATGGGACGTGTGTTCATTACACCGGACGACTCGGCAGCGACACGTCCACGGAATAATTACGTCATCGTCCTGACCGTGGACGGATTAAAAGGTATGGAAATAATTTGGAGCTGAAATTGTGCGGTTTGTTTTAAGTTTTCATTGTCAGTGATTGTTGAGGATGATATAAAGTTTTATGATTTTTATTTGAAACTAGCGGCCCGCCCCAGCTTCGGCCGGCGCAATTTTTTTTTTTTTTAATTTCCGAAATTTTCTTTCATACAAACCTTGTCCTGGAAATACCGAACACAACAAAAAAAAAAAAATATCTAATTTGGTGCAGTCGTTCGGATGATTCACTGAAATGAGTCAAATAAAAATAAGTACCTATATTGTGTAAACTACTAAAATATGATTTTAATTTAGTTTTGTTTTACCCGCGGTGTAATTGCGTTACACATTCTCAGTAGAAATGTCTTTCATTTTGACAGTTCAACAACATTCATTGCGTTATTTACGTTGTTGAGCTGACCACTTTTTCAAACATATGAAGCAATGGATTAGCAATATCCTTCAAAATGAAACACTTACAACACCCACCAACAACAACACCAATTAGGTATTACTCTCAAAACATGTTCATTCTTGAGTTCCAAAAACATGGCACTTACTTAAACAGTTCTACCCTCTCTTCAATCAATTATAATCCCAACTTCATCCAGCCCATTTAAACCTTCGCCTCTAAATGACACCGACATACCCATAAGACACAAGAATGTCACTGGCACACTGACTCAGTAGCTAAGCACCCCTGCAAATAGAGGGTGGGCTGATAAGCAGGTGCATTGAACCGGGGGAGGGCCCGCCAATTATTCATCACCATGCCTTGAGAAAAAATCCCCTGTAACTACCCTTTGTGGAAGGGTGGATACCAGGCTAGATGCATGTGTGTCAGGTATATTTTTTTTTGTGTAAAGATTGGAAATGTGCTTCGAATTTTCTTCTGCACCTGGACTCTTATGCGAACTTTTGAGGAGAATTATACAGGGTGAAATTAAATTCATGGGACATCCTTTTAAGGGGTCATTGTACTCATTAATATGAACAACTTTTACTATGGGACTAAACCTAAAATTGCGAAAAAAAATCAGCTGTTCCTTGCATAATATGTTCACATAACTCGTCAAAATGTAGGGAAGAGCTGATTTTTTTTTCGCAATTTCAGGTTTGTTCCCATAGTAAAAGTTGTTCATAATGATGATTACAATGACCCCTTAAAAGGATGCCCATGAATTCAATTTCACCCTGTAGAACAACTGCCGACAAACCTTGACCTTTGCCACATTACTATGTCGCTCCATCACAGCCAAGTCCAAGTATGCCTTCTAAACTTATTTATCTGCGGGTATAGTAACATAACCTCTAGTTATTATAGCAAATTAATTAGCCAGAGTATAAAAGGCTTTGGCGTTGTTATGTGATTTGTTAAGGGGCCGATTATTCTGTGATGATAAAATAAATAGTGATAAATAAAAATACAGGACATAATAATATTGACTTGACATTTTTTTTCTTTCTTGGCTTTCTGGAGTCAATTTTTTTTAATAGATCTGTTTCACCCATAAGAGGAACCCTGATGAAAATGGCTCTTTTATTCAAAGTAGTTTAATTTTCTTTCTTTTCTTTCTTGTCTTTCTTGAGTCAATTTTTTTTTAATAGATATGTTTTACCCATAGGAAGAACCCTGATGAAAATGGATCTGTTATTCAAAGGAGTTTAATTATAATTAATAAAAAACTTAGCTAATATAATATCTATCTTTATGGTTTTTATACGATCAAATGAGCATTATAAGGGTCAGTGCAGACAGAACGGAGCGCAGCGGAGAGGATTTTATTACCGCACTTGAAAATAAACTTTAAAATTATTACAATAAAGCCGCGCGGGGATTCCCGCGTATCTTCGAGGACGCGCGAGCATTTTTTGTCAAGTTCAAGCATTTATGCACTTTATTGTAATAATTTTAAAGTTTATTTTCAAGTGCGTTAATAAAATCCTCTCCGCTGCGCTCCGTTCTGTCTGCGCTGACCCTTAGTCGTGCACTGTTGGATTTTCCAAATTTTTACAGGTAGTTTTATGACAGGAGAACTTTTGCGTAAGAGAATAAAAGGTTTAGTTAAACAGGCTTTGGTTTAGCGGCTTTTATAAAGCTAAGCCAAGCGGTTTTATCCCATAAACTGAGGCACACGATTTCTAAAAAAGTATAAACCAAAACACGATCTCCATATACGCCCAAAGCATAGAACCGACGAATATATACGAAAATATTTTTTTTATCCTTGTTTACAATCCTCTTCGAAAACAAAGGGCATATCGCCTACATACTGAAAAACGACCTGAAGGCAAGATAATTAGAATAACCGTATGGAGTTTCATGGACGGTTAAAAAAAAAACACATAACCTCTCGCTTCGTTAGGTTAGGTCGGTGTTTGCTTTCTGTTTTTTTATTTGAATGGGCTTAGGTAACATTTGGTATGGAAAAGATTTGTAAAGGCTTTTGCCTATTAGAGCGTAACATTCCGACCGCAGTGTCGTATGTAGGATCGGTTGACCAGTGGCAGAACGTTTAGATTTTTGGGATGCATGAAGAAGCCTCCTCGTGTAGCGCAGCTTGTTCTGCTAGTTACTCAACTGAACCGAGCGCTCGGCGCATCCTGGACAGTCACACCCAACACCTTATTTGACTGGCCAATACTTCCCTTGTGGTGGTAGGGGTAGGGCTAACGCCCGCCTGGTTTGCGACCCACCGGAGTCCGGCGTCAAGCAGCCTGCTGTGTTTCGTCGATGCGTGGGAGTTCCAGTGCCTTGGGCATCTTCTGGGCACGCTCGTTCCATCATAGCCCTCATCCACCGCTTTTCATCTGGCGTAATTGAGGTCAAGAGCGGGCCCATTCAGCAATAAAAAAAAGATTGTGCGCTAAGGGCGATAGGAACAACCTGCGTTATCGCAACTAAGATATAGGAAAAAACTAGGCTAACTGTAACCACTAACTAACTACTTTAGGACGGAAATACTGAATCTTGCCAAGAAACGATTCGTACAAAATAACACTCGTAACAGGATAATCTGGCGAGCGTTAGTTCAATCTTGGTTCATACTTAACTTCTTTGTGTGTATGCGATTTTGGACGGGCTTGTTGCTAAATAGTACCAGCCGCAGCGATCGTTCAGGTTATGCTACGCTTGCCGCGGTCGGTTCATGCCTTGGAAAGCACATTAAGCCGCTGGTTCCGGCTGTCATTCTTGGATCTTTGACAGTCGTCATATGGTCGTCAGATGCCCGAAAGTCTGACAACCATTCTTACCTTAGAGGTATCGTGTTACCCAGTATGTGGGTTGTGGAGTTCTGATATAGGCAGTCGCTCCATGTAAAATACTGGTATTCAGCTACATCTGGCTAGACTGGAAGCCGACCCCAACATAGTTGGGAAAAGGCTAGGCAGTATGATTGATGCGATTTTGGTACGGTACAGTCTAGTTAACACAGACCTTTAAGGTGGTTTTTCAGACCATTAATCGCTATTGTGGAATGAAAACATGGCGGGTTAGGATACGCGAAAAACATAGAAAGCAAGGGTTACTCGCAGTCTGTTTCCCGAATTTTCTGGGCTACGAAATATTGTATTTTCTGCACGTAGACCAAACCTTGTTTACTAACATAATCAGCCTATAATGTTCCCACTGCTGGGATACAGGCCTCCTCTTTGTGAAAGGTACTGGGCCGTAATGCATCACGTGGGCCAGCGCGAGTTGGTAGATGTCACATGTCATCGGTTTTTTTTTTTTTTTTTGTTCTAGGACATGGCGGTTTCCTCACGATGATTTCCATCACCGTTCTGAAAGCAATAAAGTGCCTGCCTGGGTTCGAACTCACGATCTGTAACTCGTAAATCGGGGGCGATACCATTAGGCTACTACTGCTCAATAATGCTAAATTAAGACACACCGAAGCTCTTAAATCTTCTATCATTATTTCCGTCAATGACATTAGTTGCCCAGAAAAAAAAAAAACAAATTTAATACTACTTGATTATGAAATAGATAGTTTTGAAAAGAAAAATTCGATATTATGTTTCATTACTCATGTAGCACTTATAAGACTATGTTTAACAGTTATTTAGTCTCTGATTTCGCATCACATTACCCTTAGGAGCAATTCTCATTATTTTAATAACGTTTACAGTCTGATCTCAGTCTCAATCTGTCAAAAATACCTCTAATTTCCTTACATGTTTGACTAGATTGGACCTTTTTAATAAGGGAAATTTTCAAACTCAAACCATTTATTTCAATTAAAACATGTACAGGCACTTTGGAATTGTCAAAATTAAATAGTCGGTCAGTCAGTCAGAAAGCTGAAGCTACTTGCCCATTTCAAAACGTAGATCTCTACGGAGAAGAACGGGCAAGAAACTATATGGACACTCTTTTAAATCAAGATATTATAAAATCCTGGGTACCTTATTCTTTCAAATCCGACTGGCAGTTCCAGAGATTACCCCCAACATACAAACCAATTTTACCTCTTTATATTATTATTAGTATACAGGTTGAATTTTCCAAGTGGGCGTGGATGCCCAAATCCGAAACTATCAGGAATAGCGAAAAATACTCAAAGGAGTCACGGGCCCGATTTTGATGAAAACTAAAACTGCATCATTGGATTTTTGAAAAATCAATATTTCTAGCCAGGAATCAAACCCGTTGCTTTGGAAAAAAAAAATTCAGCCTGTATGTGACAGCAAAAAGACGGTACACCATCCAAGTTATTGTTACCAGCTGGTCAAACCTCGCCTCTTTGCAACATTGTAACCTCTCGTTTTCCTCTCAATCCATATATAAAACTACGAAAAATGATGCCAGCCTTCTCGTTAAAAGCTAGTGCTACTCAACAGTGTTGCCACAATGACTGCATATTTACTGTGCCATCGTTATTGCCCTGGACTAATGGACTCTGAGTACAACATTGTTTTCGTTTGCATCAAAACAAATGGACGAAACTGTTTTCGATGGCATTTTACTGCCTACCAAATGGAGTTTTTGCGGTACTTAATTTGGTAGTATTTTGTTTGCGTAGGAGTGGAATACTGATTGGTTTGTCATGATTGTGTAGTACATTCCAATAATTATGCAGATTTACCTACTTAGGGGTAGGGGAAGAACAAAGAAATGATGGATCGGGATAGACTGTGTGAAAGATGATATGGTTAGAAAGGGGATGACTACCGAGATGACGACTAATAGAGAAGTATGGAAATATCGTGCCCTACGTGTCCGCTGCACGTTACAGGAACTGATGGACGCTAGTGATGGCGCCAAACAAGTAGCCGAATTCTGGGCCAAGTACATTTAGATTGCCATCGACACGCTAAGAAGAAGAAGATAGAAGACAAGGACAAGTTGCGCCGACCCCAATTAAATTGGTATAAGGGCTGGAGAATTATGACTTAGGTCAGGCAACTACAGAATAGAATATTAAGCATTATTATAACTATTTCAATTCATAATCAATATTTTAGTACGGAGCGATATTAAGAGATTAATCAGAACAGCGAAACATTTGACAGAAATTAACGTTGTCAACTTTTAGAAATTAGAGAGGCTAAGAAATGTCAGCCGCACGGATCGATCGATCAGGTTAAGCTACGCTTGCCGCGGTTGGTCCGTGGGTGGGTGATCATTTTTACATACTCGTGCCTCGGAAAGCACGTTAAGCCGTTAGTTGTTCCCGGCTGTAATTCGTGGATCTTTGACAGTAGTCGTTACGGGTCGTCACAACCAATCTTACCAAGGGGTATCGTATTACCCAATAACTGGGTTGTGGAGGTCAGGTCAGATAGGCAGTTGCTCCATGTAAAATACTTGTATTCAGCTGCATTCGGTTAGTCTGGAAGCCGACCCCAACATAGTTGGGAAAAGGCTAGGCAAATGATGAACTTTCAAAAATTACTCTTTTTCGTCAATTCTTGCATTCTCCAGAGTTCCTTCACTACAACCGATAAATCGCTAAAGCGTTTTACTTTTTCCTTTATTTGGAGATCTATAAACTAATCTATCTATATATATCACGAGTCAATTGAAACTTCACAAGGATATACTAAAATAGAAGTATGGAAGGAAAAGACATATATTTCTCCGACCCCAAATAAATTGGGATAAAGGCGAGAAAATGACGATGCTGGTGAGGTAACCCGCATGTCCTAGAACCAAATATTCGAAAACATTTGTGACATCTACGAACCCGCACTGGGCCCGCGTGGTGGATAACAGCCCACTCCCTCTCACCGAGAGGAAACCTGTGTCGCAGTAGTGGAAACATTATAAGCTGACTATGATGATGATGATGGTGTGTAACAGCACTGGATAGGGATAAGTGGAAGAATGGAAGGGAGGCCTTTGCCCTGCAGTGGGACAGAAATGGCTGATAATAATAATAATGATGATGATAGTGATGATGACGAACCTTGAACAATCAAATCGACACATAGTTACACTATACCAACTCCTGAGAATCGTTAGCATAATATAACATCACTCCAATCTTTTGCACCCACACATACAAGAACAGAACACAAGACCACTAAACAATATAAAGTGCTCACATTATCCATTCAGAACACAAAAAGCTGCATTTATCTCAAAGCAAGAGAAAAGCAAAAATGCGAGGTATCATAAAACAAAATGGAAGATCAAGTGCAGCACTAAGTTGAGAGAATAATTAGCATAGAGCTCGGAAGCACGTAATTGTATGAGATATTGTACGGAAAATATTATCTTCGTTGTTTTTTTGTAAGATGAAAAGTTTGTTGTGAAATTGGCTAGCAGAAAATTTGCTGGCTGTAAGTTTTTGAACATATGTATGATATCAACGGTTATTAAACGAACACAATGGGCGTGCATGATTTGCAATGACTATATTGTTGATTTTCATTTTTTTCTGTTCTAAAATCCTTAAACCTAATATACTAATAAGCAACTGTAACTTATTACTTTACGTGATAGATTACATATTTTATAAATACAAATGGTGTACATTTCCACTATAGTTTATATACAAACTCTTACAAGGGTTTTATAATCAGTATCTTCTTGCTTAATTTATTTGGAGTATGTCTTCTTCTTTTAGTAAAAGAGTCCCTAGTAAGGAAGTACTAAAAAAAAAAAACAAATGTTTCACTTAATGAGAATCATAGTAATTACAATAAAAATAGAAAATAGCGAACAGAGGGTCACTCAGGCACTCAGTTTACAGCAAACATACACACAGTACAAACAAAATTAAAGTAGATAATATTAAACTTACCATTTTCAACAATTTAACAACATAAGTAAATAACAAGACATTGAAGGTAGTAAAAGATTCTTACGAAACGGAAGTCTAGTAATGCGGGAAGAATAAGAACTTAACCTTTAACCAACGTTCTTTCATACCCATTAATTTACTCGTATAAACAAATTACTAAATAATGTGAAGAGTTTATAAAAGGAAAATCTACCAGTACCATAAAATTACTGATTCAACAAAAGCCAAAACACAAATAGAAAACCATCATAAACGGCCACATCAAAATTCTATGAATAACTGAATATGTCAAAAGGCAAACATGAATACTATCTCCAATCGTACCCTTTTCTCCCTTTCAATGTATGCCAAGAGATCCTTACCAATAGTGCTGATGTACAAGCACTTAAATTGCTCCATAATAAACTTTAAAACATCAGGGATAGAGTTGGTTATCCAATGGTGAGAAACTGTTTAGAACGTTGAAGTATTTACCGTTTAGATTTATCAGATGTGTTTTTGACAGTCAGTATAGAATGTTTAGAGGAAAGGTACTTCAAAATGAACGTGTATGTGTTTGGAGATATGTTTAAGTTAAACTAAATTTGTATAGAAAGTTATTTTTAAATCATAGCTTTATGGTCTACTTATGCGTAAGATTTACTTAAGGAGTGCCGCAAGGGACTATCTTGGGTACTATTCCGATTTCAGTATGTATCTTATATATATTTATCAAATAGCACAAGACCAGTCTAACTTGCGACGGTTGAGGAAGGTCATGTCCATTTCATGTGGAAGTATTTCGGCTGCAATGTTGACGATGATATTTAACAAGACATATAAAACCGAACTTTAGTATAATTTTACTTAAAAGCAGTCACAAAACATGCTAAATTAAAAATCGATAAACAAAAAATTATTCCTTAAAACCCATCGCCAATTTCATAGCCTATTAAAACTGCATATTGCGCACTGATAAAATTTAAAAGCAATCTGTAAACGTTTAACATTCAAACGATTCATGTAAATGACAAAGGTACGATGTAAATAGCGTTACACTGTTTGTAGCTGGGGCAGACCACAGTGCGGTGAGTTGACGTTGGATAGCATGTAGTGTTACTTACATCATTCAGGGGTTTATTTATAAACGTTGATTAAAGTTAAGTGACGTTTAAACGTCAAAAATGTATGGTTAAACAGTCGCTAACCACGAGGCGCACTTCGCACTTCTGCATGAGGTCTTGGGTTCGATTCTCGCGTCGGGTAAAATGTTATTGCATTTTACATCTGACTCAGTACCAGCCTGGAGTCTGTATATATGTGCCCGATTGAAGTTACATGAGACTTAATTATAACGGGTCAAATGTGGGTGTACTATCTATGTCCTAACCCTTTGGGGGTTACAGGCGTGATGTTATGTTAAGTAGATGATGAAAAAAACGAAAAACGGAAGAAAACCCTCTTAGACAGGATAGGATAGGAAGCAATGCCAGCACCCTAATTGTGTAATACACTGAATCATTTTAAAAGATATTGCTAACCCATTGCTTCATATGTTCGAAAAATTTGTCTACGCAACAACGTAAATAACGCAATGAATGTTGTTGAACTATCAAAATGAAAGCCATTCCTACTAATAGTGTGTTACGCAATTACTCCACTGGATTGCAAATCTAAATATATTAGAAACTGATTGGAAATGTGATTTCAGTTGCAAAGACTGACTATGTTTTTCGGGGCTAAAATAGAATTTTATTTTATTTCCAGAATTGTTTGGGTCTGGTTGTCCCAATTACAACGTTAAAACAAAATCCCAGTCCTGTTCCAAGTAACTATGGGACCTTATTGACTTACCTTATGGGCCTAATTGGCGCAGCCGTGAGGCACACAATACAATATTTTAAGTTTTTTGTTTTTGTGTGAATATTGTGTGCCTTATTGAACCTGGGTGAAATAAACTTATTTTCTTTCTTTCTATCAGTCTCAGCTAGCATGGCGCATATTGTACCATCCTCCATACGCATTTTATTGTTAACGTCACTTCTTTAAAATCTGCGCAAATCAATAGCCATGTGGCGCTACCCCATACAGTTCTTGCTTCACTGTATTCCCGTAATGCCCAAAACGGGCATCAATCACACTCGCAAATTGCGCCGCGCTAGCCGACAGCCTCACCCCTTTACGACACGTCAATATAATACTGTTTAAATTAAACTTTGATTGACTTTCTTTGTTTTTAATAGGAGGTAAAATTCTGAAATAACAAAAATATGTAAGTTTTTAGTATTGTAGGTAAAGACGGATACTAAAATTACTTTTTCTCCAATTGTTCCTTTAACCGGTCAAGAACCGCGGTCCGCCCATTGGCGACGAAACAATAGAAAATCAATTGTGTCTCATTAGCGGATCTTGACAATCGTTAGAAAAATAGTTGGTGCTGCCCGCGACTTCGTCCGCGTGAAATCCTGTCCTAACTTCCTAACTTAATATTATAAATGCGAAAGTAAGTTTGTTTGTTTGTTACCTTTTCACGCTTAAACCACTGAACCGATCAGAAATTTTGCATATATTTACGTTGCCAGGTGTACAGAAACGGACATTGGGTACCTTTCGTCCCGAAAAAAACAACAATACACGTGGCGCCATCTATTATCATAATAACGTTAAATACTACCACTACGTCGTATAATACTAGCTGCGCCCCACGGTTTCACCCGCGTAAATGTCGATTCCGTGGGAATATCGGGATAAAAAGTAGCCTATATGTTCATTCAAGATGTCAGCTACCTCCATACAATTTTTTATCAAAATTGGTCCAGCCGGTTGAGCGTGAAGAAGTAACAAACATATAAACACACACACACAAACTTTCGCCTTTATAATATTAGTGTGATTTACAGTTAAAATCATCAGCAAATATAACTACCAAACCACACCAACCTTCAAACACAGTCCCCGTCAAAATGTACACCGCATTCAATTAAAACCAGTAATACTTCGGAAGTGAATCAACACACGCAGAACGATATCAAAGCTTTCGATATTCTGTTTAACACACGCTCAATTAAACAGTTATCGCGATAAAGCGCCAGCTATCGCGATATAGCGCCAGTGATCAAGCCTTTGGAATTTTCAATGCGCCAAATGTTAGATCAAAGGGTGATAGCTTATTCATTCGGTTGGAATATGTTTCATAGAGGTTTTAAGGATGGCTGGAAGAGAAAGGATTTTTTTAATTTTTGAAGTGAAAGCGTCTTTAAGCGCACTTTGCGCTCGTTCTGTGTTCAAGACAATCAAAGTAATGAGGTTACGTCTGGCGTGGATTTAAAAACTAATATTTTATTTTATTTGCTAACAATTTACATAATTATCATACCTATTTTATCATTTATTTATTTCTGTTACTGCCCGTGACATCACAGCGGGCCCTATCAGAATACCAGCGCTGTGACATTTATTTCTTAAATGTTGCAGCATCATGCTGAGATAGGAGCCTTTTGGCCTCGTATAGGACTTTCTGTTCATTTTTCTTTTTATTATTACTTTTTTTTTTATATAACTTGTTTTTTTTTTTACTGTGTATAGTTTTTCTTTCTTTCTTCTGTACTGTAACAGTGAACTAAAATGAACCGACAAGCTTGAGCCGGTGACGATGAATCGGGTATACCTGTAGCGGTATCTACAACGCCACATGCGGAAAACGCGTCATACTGACGCCACGCAAATCCTGCATCTCGCAAGCAGAGTTTACCGCGCAACTAGCATAGATACAACGACCAGACATGACTCATTGGGCAGTTGCCCGCCAGACACAACACCCGTCTGGTCGGAGGATCCTCCCTTTTCTATAGAGTATGAGTGAACTTTACACCCTATTCACCATACCTCTATATACCTACTCGGCTTCAGTCGGGTATACTCGGTGTTGAAGCGCGTATACTCGGATTCAGTCGTTTCTATTATGTGTGGTCATTAAGCAAACATTTTATCTGAAATACAAGAGTCTTCACCGATGCGTTGCCATCCTAAAGATAAAGGTGAATAATTCTTGAAAATTTACACCTTGAACAAAAATTGATATCTTCCCAACTCAAGCTGAATTTTGCAGTACACCACATTCAATTTAACCGGTCAAGCCCAGCGCGTTACCGATCGGTGACGAAACAATAGAAAATCAATTGTGTCTCATTAGCGGAGCTTGACAGATTAATTATGGTAACGAATGGCTTGGAAATGGACAATTGTTTAAAAGTGCAGCATTTCTAATTTTTTTTTTGTAATTGGTTTGCTGTTGACTCTAGTCTAGGTCAGAGGTGACAGAGACAAAGTCGACGATGGAGTGAGCTTACCCAGAAGAAGCCTCTTTACTCTCACTTTGAAGAAATTCGGGTTGTATGCGCTCAGAAAATTTTGTAATCAAGCAATCTGCCTAGTGTTTTCCCAACTATGTTAGGAACGACTTCTAGTCTATCCAGATGCAGCTGAATACCAGTATTTTACAAGGAGCGACTGCCTATCAAACCTCCACAACCCAGTTACTGGGTAACACGATACCCCTTGGTAAGATTGGTTGTCAGAAAATTTTTGCTATATTGTTTTTATTTTCTTTGACCTGATTCCTTCCAGCCTCTTTATAGCAAGGGTAGGCATATGATTGAGTGTTTATTGAGTTAGGCTTCCTGTTATTTTGTACTGATGGATCTTTCTGTGGCTTTGTGGCTTGCGGGGTTTCAGAGCAGTGAATAGAACAAAAAGAAACGTTGTATGGAGCGGTCAAAAGGGCAATTAATATGTAAGCTTTGGTGGTGTAAAGTGGTGGAAAATATATAATTTTTTATAGCCATGGGTAAGTTAACACTGAGCGGAGCATCTGGGTATTCAAATGTTTGTTGCGCGGCGCACTATTTTCTCATACAAAATACGTAATTAGAATGTATGTGTGTGAGTACAAAAAACTAACGTGGAGTGGCGCTAGCAGACCGAAAATTAAAAGTGATACGGCGCGATGACGTAACTTGAAGGAATTTGTATAAGCCGCAGCCGTTTATACACGTTGTTTTAAGAAAGACATAGTTTTTGCTGACGTGATTAAACGTTGTGTCAAATAGCGTTTATCAAATTTTACGTATTATAACGTTGCTCCGCTCAAAGTGTTAAACAGTGTTTGATTTTCTGGATACTAGAGTTAACTGGTGACAAGGTGGACCGACGACCTTGTGAAAGTCGCAGGAACCCGTTGGATGCGAGAAGCACAAAACCGGTCGAAGTGGAGGTGCTTGGGGGAGGCCTATGCCCAGCAGTGGAGGTGCTTGGAGGAGGCCTATGCCCAGCAGTGGACGTATTTCGGCTGAAATGATGATGATGATGAGAGTTAACTATACTTATTGACGGTGTAGATTATTCTACTGTTCTTTGCAATGTTGAAAATGACTTAGAAATACCTACTGAAAAAAAAAATTTGATTGAAAGATTTTTCTTTTGAATGAAGAGATTCCTGTTCTTATAGGACATCAGTGATCAATCAGTCTGCCTAGCCTTTTCCCAACTATGTTGGGGTCGGCTTCCAGTGTAACCAGATGCAGCTGAATACCAATATTTTACATGAAACTACTGCCTATCTGACCTCCACAGCCCGGTCACTGGGTAATACTAACCCATTGGTAAGACTGGTTGTCAGACTTTCGGGTTTTTGGCAACCCGTAACGACAATCAAAGATCCTCGAATGACAGCCGAGACCAACGGCTTAACGTGCTTACCGAAGCACGGCGGGCTCTTGTTATGTAAAGATGGTCACCCATCCATGGACCAACCCCGGCAAGCGTACCTTAACCTGATCGATCGACCCGTGCGACTGGTATTTCTTAGCCACAAGCCCCAGCTTATAGGATATGAGACATGAATAAAAATGTTACTTTAATCCAACCATACTTAGGTACAGACGCCAGCATATCAACCTACTACAATCTATCAAATTTCTTTAATAGATTTTCAACTTTATCACTAAAGCATAAGGTTCAAAGTTGATTGGGAAAATTTGACAGTTTCAGTACATAAATGAGTCATGCCCAACGAGACTCAACTCTATTCAGATTAACAGCGAAAATAAGGAAAAGAATGAAATCTTCATTTTGTATCTCACATGACATCAAAACTTGAGCAACCAGCATGCCATATTCTACCATCAATCATCTTCCCCATTTCACATACCCATACCTACCTCCCTACCACCACTTCCCTTGATAAAAGCGTGATGATTTTCATACTGCTTGCTCCCCCAGCATTATAATTTCAAAGAGTAGGGTACCAGGTATGTAGTACATAAACTGTATGGAGGTGACGAAGATGATCCATGGAGACTTGTGTATTATTTTGTATTTGATGATGCTAGGAGTGTGGACTTAAGTAAAGTATCTCAATCAACTCAGCCTATCGCAGTCCACTGCTGGACATAGGTCTCTCCCAGAGTGCACCACAGCACCCTGTCCTCCGCCTTCCGCATTCAGTCTACCCCAGCCACCTTCTTCGGGTCCGTCCGTCTAGCTAAGGGGCGTCCCACACTACGCTTGCCGATACGTGGTCTCCACTCCAGGACTCGTCTGCTCCATCGGCCATAAGTGTCCTTCGACAAACATGGCCAGCCCACTGCCACTTCATTTTGCTTACTCTTCAATCTAAACTCCGGTTCTTTTCCGAATAATTTCATATTCAGTGACACATTCTAGAAACAGTTTCATATACGCAATAGTTGCATTAGGCCAAACAAAAAAACTAAGGCTACAACTACCAATTAGTAAATTTAATAGATCGAAAATCGAAGTCCCAACACCCTAGTCACAGTAGTCAAGCCAAACACCACGAACCCTACAGGGGATGTCGACAAAGAGCGGTGAGTAATTACAGAAAAATGGGGAATAACTAGGTCATCGCAGATGTGTGCACGGATTATGGTGTTCTACGGGGTCTTAAGGGTAAACGGCCGTGTGTGGTACGCAGCAATTTATGTTTGTAGATGTAATGTCCGGAAATCATTAGGTAATGCATGTCTTCGCTTGTTGTGGAAAGCCTAGGTATTTGCTAGACTCAGTTTGTAAACGCCTGAACAAATGTCAATACATCTATCTATATATAAAATTCAAAGTCCTGCCTGACTAATATATCAACGCACAGCCTAAACCGCTGCTCCTAGAAACATGAAATTTGGAGGGTGTGTTCTTTGTGAAGAGTAGGTATCCACTAAGCAAGGGTTTTTTGAAATTCCACCCTTATGAGGGTGAATGGGGGGAGGGTGAAATTTCACGTGGACGAAGTCGCGGGCAGAAGCTAGTATAAAAATAAAAGTCTTGACTTACTCACTGACTGACTCAACGCCTAGCCTAAAACAAAGAGGTTCCCTTTTTTATGTAGACAAGGAATAAGGTAGGTAACTCGATTATATCGCACCTCTGGTGCAACAAAGTCACAAATAGCCAAAACTGCAAAATTGAGGTACCTAAGTATGCCAAATTGTCTCTGAACCATGCCTATACTTTTAAAAGTTCTCTCCTGTAAAATTAAAAAATGAGCTGTTGTTGCACCGAAGGTGCGATATGACGGTCGCTGGGAAAGTGCAAGTCTTCAGAAAAGCTATTGCAGAATCCCATCGGTGGATAATTATTGTAACTTTGGTCATATGTTTCCATTCCATTACACGCTCGTCCACCTAAACGAATTATACCAAGCAAATGACAGAAAGTACTCAGACTGCAATAATGCGCACACCACTGACACCACCCCACATGCAGACATTGCCTAATCAATAGTCAAATAACTCCACATTACACAGGGTGCGCTGCAATTTCATCAAAACACCGCCACATACACCCTGTATAGACAAATCCTATTGCATGCCTTTCGCCACCCTGTCATTGCGATGCCGAATGACGTCATTGAGGCAAGAGATGGATTCGAACCATAATTTCTGGACACAACTCTACACACCACGAAATCATCAAAATTGCGGTACAATTTTAAATTTATCATACATTGCTGCATCAATCAAGGATTTTATTGATGATGATCAAAGAGAGTGAGCAATGGATGATAAACAGAGGGATGTAGACGAATGATTGGGGGATGTAATTGGTAAATGACGTGTGCCATTTAGAGGCCTGATGGACGAACATTAGGCCGTCTGCGCCGTTGTGGGCCGGACGCATTCCATTTGTTCGAGGGTTTCGCACTAATTCCACAAATGTACCAACGGGTTGGCGGGAAAAATGTGAAGTAATGTGTCACATGACAATGCCGGCCATGTTCTTTTTTCCTTTTTTAAACGCAACTCTTTTGTGGGAAGTTGACTTTAATTTTCGTCATTTGGATACGTTCACGCACAGCGGTCTTTGCATTTTTTTTGTAAAAAGGTTTTGTCAGGTCGGATGAAAGTAATTTGTTTGTTAATTTCCTGTTATATTTTTTAGACTAACATTAACAACTAAGCATGATAAGACTTGTTATTAACTGTTTTTTAGCCTATACTGTCCCACTGCTGGGCAAAGGCCTCCCCCAAGTCCTTCCAGGAACTCCTTTCCCGCGCCACCTCAAACCAGCCAAAAAAAAGACAGGACAAATTAACTGAATATGAACACAAATACGAATGTCTCAGCAAGTATCAAGTATTAACATGAATTAATTTAAAAGAAATCTGTCGAAATTGTTAAATAACAAAGTGTATTATTCTGTTGACGAATATTTAAATGACAAATTTTAATTATAATACCTCTTAACTAAATTCAATCTGTTCTCATGACATACTTACTAAATATTTTTTTTAATTTTGACTATTATTGTATTTTAGGAACTTTGATATTTTGTATGCCTTTTGGCGGGGCACAGCTCGGATCTTATGTATTATAACACCTTCTGTATGTACCCTGTGTTCACGAAATAAATGAATTTGAATTTGAGGAATTCTGCAATAATCGTCGAACATAGCTTTGCTAATAAATATTAACAACTGTGGTTTGTATTACAGTTCCTACCCTATACTTATCAAGCGTTCTAGAAGTTTCCAAAGTGAGTAGTAGCTTGTAGCATTTAAACCCCACATCGAATATACTCCTACGCAAACATAACATCACAAACATCTTTCTACAAACAAGCAAATGAGGCGTGAATAACAAATGCACTCTCCAGCCTTGACATTCAGTGTACCAACATCGTAATAAAGTAATAACTTTAAGATAATGTTCAATACATTTTCCATTTCCTTTCAGACTTGTTTCAATACTTTCTAACAAAGGGCGACCTTCAGATGTTTCAGTATGAATATCTGGATCGTGTAGAGATTGACCTAGACCTTGGCATTCACATTGAAGAAGAAAGCTAGGTTTCTAACTCGACGGTTTTCTATTTGGGAAGCAAATTAATGGAAAAGCTCATTAGGCAAAAAAAATTATAAAATTTGCCAAGCTTTTACGAAAATATCAATAAACTTTTACCGTGTACGTGTACTTCATTAATATTGTTTAGGGTTTTTGGTTTTCTTTTTTTTATAAACATGCATCAGATACCTGTGTGTAGTGAGGTTTATGAAGCAGTCTTTTGGAACCATGAGAAATGAAGAAAAATCCCGTATTTCAGTCGGTTTTAGATAAATACATCCTTTGAAATAAAATTATATTTAAAAACTTTGAAACAACTGACAGAAATATGTAACTGTATTCTGCAATGAAATCTACAGTACCCGGGCAAAAATATGACACATCAAGCTTTAAAAAGAGACCGCCACGCACACAGATATAGATACACCTAGATAACGCAAGAGCAACTACTTCGCGTGCCAAAAATCGCACAAGCTTACGTTCAAAAATCGTAAGCCGCCACTTTCGCGCTCAGTCCTGTGTACTGCTGGCTGGGTGAGCGTGAGCGAGAGCGCGAGCTTGTGATGTCATAGTAGGTAGTCAAAAAAATGGCACGCTTGGTTTTCATACATTTCGTGATACTTGCGTTATCTAGGTCTATCTATATCTGTGGCCACGCATACAGTGGCAGATACGACATGTCAGCTCTAAGAAGTCGAACTATTTCTTAAATCCTTGTCCACATTTAAGATCGCATACTGTGTGTGTGTAATTCTATTTCAAAAATACTACGCCTTTCATATCACCACTGTAAAAACAACGTATTTTAAAATCTAATCTAATCACTAGCCTGTGTTTTCCCGCTGCCGGGCCTGCTCTCCTCTCCATTTTCCACAATTTTTTTTCTACTGCAGTCCTTTCGGTAGGAGTCAAGCTCGTCCCGCCATCTTCGAATTGGCCTGCCGCGATGTCGTGCGTTTAATGGGACCAAATCGGTAGTTATTTAGTTTATTTCTCATCTGGTATGCGGCAGACATATGCGGCCCAGTCCCAATAAAATTAAACTTGGTCGAAATAAAAATCTACCGATTTAGTACAGACCCTAACACAATCCTTGACATTCGAGCAAGGTCGGCGATAACAAAAGACTAAGACGCACGCTCTGCAGTATAATTTTATGAGAAATAGAACCTGCAGCGATAGCACAGAATTACACTAGGAAAGATCTGGAGTAGGTGTTGTGACGTCACTTGTTAAAGTGGTTTATCTCTAAGCTCAAGAAATACGCTTTTTATGTTAGTTTGTTAAAAATTTTCCTGTAGGAATAATCTCCAGTGTGTAGCTTTTATACTGGAACTCTGTAAAACTCTGGCAACACAGATAAACGAGGAAAAGGCAAAAATACTAATATAGAAACACTACATACTTGCTTACTACGTACTTGTGCGTTACCATTGCTAAATGTCGAATATTCCCGATCGGTAACACCTTGTCGTCAACTCTGTTGACGATCGGGATAAAAAGGTTCATTCGTTCAGTGTTGATGAACGGGACTTTTTTTCTGCAATTATTAAAACTTCTTTTTTCAAATCGCTATACCTACCACTTTTAACCTGACACGAACTACCCAACACTGCAACACTTAGTTTGCCACCCCATTTTTCCCCAAGACACGCTGCAAGAGTACTTTGAATAATTGAAAAAAAACTGTCAAGTGTTTGGGGTCCCCCAGACCCTTTATAGGTCAGTAGCGTAATGTTGAGTCGTGAACACGGAAGGGTTAAGAGTACGCGGGGGAGTGTTAAAAATGTAACGCCTTGTTAGCAGAATGTTCTTGGGTTTGTATGTAGGTACCTACTAAAGGATGATTTCCACCAAACGGCTCGCATCACATCGGATCGGAAAGGATACGAACGGATGTCGCGACATCCGATCGCGTCCGTCAGGATATCGACGCATACGATCGGCTCCGTACGTCGCTTGCGAACGTATCCGTTTCTCCGGATTTATTACCGTTGGATCCCACTTTTGAATCCCATTTTTTAGGTTTTAACGATGTATCCCGTTTGCTATTTCCGTTGAATCCCATGTTATAACAACATGTGTACATTTCAGAAGAAAAGTGAGTTTCATTCCTACCGTGTTGACGTGTTATAAATTTTGAAAATGGTTGAAGTTGACGTAGTATTGTTGGCTATTGCATTAGAAGAAGAAGAAAATAATCATAAAACACAGAAGAGGAAAAGAAACATTTTTGGACGACAGCCGAAAGGATTCGATCGGATACGACGACAGGCGAACGGAGCCGTACGCGTCGCAGCATACTTTCGGCTACGATCGCGTGTCGCGGAAGACGTCCGCGATCAAGCTGATGTGCGCGGCTTGGTAATATAGACTTTAAATACTGTGTACACGATTTAATATCGTTTAAAGATTGTAAAATCCGATCCGATCCGATACGGTGCGAGCCGTTTGGTGGAAATTACCCTTTAAGTTTTCTTTAGTGTTATATGGGTATAATGTCCAAGAAATTAGAGAAAATGTTAGATGGCTCGGTAATTGATATTAGTAGAATATTGTTACTAACACAACTGAGTCATGTTCCTTGTTTAATAAAAGTCAAAGTCAAAGCATTTATTTCAAATAGGCACATAAAAGGCACTTTTGAACGTCAAAAATTATCTTAAAATAGAATTCATTCTAGTCGCCCATTCCAAAAGGTAGTTTTCGTATGGAGAAGAATGGTCAAGAAACTCCACCGTTACTCTTTTAAAATGTTTTAGGTACAATATTTTGCATGGGTACATTAATTATATAATAACATGTGAGGACGATGCACCTAAAATAAAATTACTATACCACAATAGGTAAAAGAATTAAAAACGAAACCATGACATATAAATTAATTATCTAAAGATATTATTATTATTATAGGCCTCTGCAATTGCATGCCATTTAGCTCGATTCTCGGCAACTCTCTTCCAACTGCTGCCATGCGAAGATCATCGCTCCACCTAGCCTGAGTCCTACCTTACGTTTGCCGATTCCCGATTCACTCAAGAACACGTCTACCCCAACGGCCATTGTTTCTACGGCTAATATGGCCGGCCCATTGCCACTTCAGCTTACTTATTCTGTGAGCTATGTCGACAACTTTGGTTCTCTGCCGGATCACCTCATTCCGGATTCTATTCATAATTAATTATCTAAGCTAAACCTCTTGACACGCCAATCTATTCCGAAACTCGAAACGGAATTAATAAAAACATTTTCTCAACGCGCCCATAAATAATCCGAATTGATGTTAATTAATGACATTGAAGATTAATAAAGAGCGGGAATCAAAAGGCGAATTATAAGGAAATCTGAAGAAACAAGGGGGGATAGAAATGAGAATGTCACGAAGTAATCGGATGGTCGGCGGCAGACGAGACGTTGATAAATAGTCGTCAATGTTGGTGGGATGGCGTCAGGTCCAAGTGAAGACCGCAATAAGAGCGTAATAAATATAGTACTATACAAAAACTGATTTTAATTCGAAGTTGTCAATTTTGAATTAAAAACTTTACTATAACTTTATATTATACAGGTTGAAATTTTAATCACAGTCTTCCTCTTAAGGGGTCATTGTACTCATCATTATGAACAACTTTTACTTTAGGAACAAACCTGAAATCATGAAAAAAAAATCTGCTGTTCCCTACATTTATGTTCGCATAAATCGTCAAAATATAGGGAACGGCTGATTTTTTTTTTTCACGATTTCAGGTTTGGTCCCATAGTAAAAGTTATTCATAATGATGAGTACAATGACCCGTTAAGAGGAAAACGGTGGTTAAAAGAAGAAGGGTCACGTCCCATAGAAAATTTACCCAGGCCCGACACAAAAGGAACGCATCTCAGTTATTTTGTTATATTAAATATAACAGAAATAAATTAACACTATTTTGAATATCAGTGGCTATCACCCATATATTGCCATTTGAATTTGGTAAGGCAAAATATTTTAAAATATTTTTTTTTTAATGAATAGCAATTATATCCATTTAAAATGACGCCAATTTAGATAAAAATACAAAAATAGGCAGCTGGAGGCTTAATTTATTGAGGCATCCACAGGCAAGCCCGGTTAAGCAGACAATAACCTCAAAGTTAAACTGCGAGATGTCATTAAAAAAATTTAAAATAAAATTGGCTTTCTGTGTTGAGATCTGTGCGTTTTTTAACCGACTTCAAAAAAGGAGGTTCTGTATTCGACCCGTATGTATGTAAGTTTGTATGTCTGCGATTTCTTAAAAACTAATGAATCAATTTTGATAATTCTTTCACTAAAGTAATCTACATACTTTCAGGAAGGTTTTAGTACATAATGCATTAGGTAATTATTCTTATGTACGGAGTTATATGCATAAATGTACTGCATCTTCGTCTTTTTTTCTATGCTAATTTGGACGATTTTTCTAGTCAGTGTCTTCAATTCTTCAATGCACTAGTGTTAATTGGATTTGTGTGGGGTAGGTACAACTAAAAAGTAAAAAATAAAAACTTTTTTACAAAAAAAACAACCATCTTGAAAAAAAAACACTACAAAGTGATACATAATTTTAATTTCGGAAGTCGTTGTCTAAAAACGAAAAAGCGGAACCAACGACACCGACTTCCGAAATTAAAGTTATTTATCACTTTGTAGTGTTTTTTTTTAAGTCGGTTGTTTTTTTCTAAATTGTTGTACCGTCATTGAAATACCTACACACAATTACGAATTTAATAATAATATAGATTAAACGAGCTGTGTTATTTGGTCGTATATATACGACACTGGCGGAATGGACACGAAAATATTTGTCGGATTAATCCGTCGTAAGCGACTAAAAGGTTAATTATCAAACCCAGAATTAATTAAGTATGTGTTGTGCAAAATTCTTAATTCAATATGAAATCTTCATCCTCTTGTAACTTGTACCACTAGAAGAAGAAGACAAAAGATGTCTGTATCACTAATAGGCTTAACAATAATGTTAGTAGCTGCACTCCGGTTAATTGTTTACGATACTGTGTGTCACGGGGCTCACGGGGAGATTAGATACGTTTTGTTTTGATTGCGAGGTTCTTCAGATTAAGGTAAATGTTAGTTGTAAAGGATTAGGGAAAATATTTTTAGGTAAACTATATAGGCATATAAAGTAGCTACGACATAGACAAAAAAACAGCTGATTTGAGTTGGTTTTGGTTTCGTTTCGGTCGATATATTCAGTTCAATCATTCAACTTAGCCTATCGCAGGCCACTGCTAGACCGCTTCGGCCGTCATGGAAACCGGGGTTTCGTAACTGGTTTCCATTAAGGCTTTTTTGAAACTTTTACGTAACTGGTTTCCATGAAGGCTTTTTTGATACTTCTACGTAAATGGTTTCCATGAAGGCTTTTTTGATACTACTACGTAACTGGTTTCCATGAAGGCTTTTTTGATACTTCTACGTAACTGGTTTCCATGAAGGCTTTTTTGATACTTCTACGTAACTGGTTTCCTTAAAGAATTTTAAGCAGTAAATAAAAATGAAAATACGTTGACCTGATATGCTTTAAACAGTTCCATATGAGTCTAACGTTCAAAACAGTATTTTTACTGATCCGAAAACAGTTAAAGCTTGAGGCAAAATGTTACCGCCATGACAGTAAACTTTAACGTTTTAAGTAGCTAAAAAGTCATAAAATTAACTGTTTTATTCATTTGGTGATATCGTTCAAACCATTGAAAAAACAGTCTCCTTTACTTATATTACAGTAATGGTGGTTTTCCTTTGTTTTTGTTGATTTTTTCAGTAAATAGTATGTTCAATCATTAAAAGTTACTGTTTTGTCTTTTACTGTTTTACAAACATTTTTTCTTACTGAAATTCAGTAAGTCTTAATGAAATCGCTTTAATGTAGTGTGATAAAAAAATTTTTTTTTCAATGCAGGCTTCGCCACAACACCCTGTCCTCCGCCTTCCGCATCCAGTCTGCCCCAGCCACCTTCTTAAAGTCGTCGGTCCATCTAGCTGGGAAGCATTCCACATTACGTTTGCCGATACGCGGTCTCCATTCCAGGACTCGTCTGCTCCACCGGCCATCGGTGTCCTTCGATAAACATGGCCAGCCCACTGCCACTTAAATTTGCTTACTCTGCAATCTTAGCTCCGGTTCTATTCCGAATAATTTCATATTCAGTGACACATTCTAAATACAGTTTGATATACGCAATAGTTGCTTTAGGCCAAATTAAAAAAACTATGGCTACAACCACCAATTAGTTACTTTAATAGATCGAAAACACTGCATAAGCATTCAGAAAGCATTAAGATTCATTTTCATTTTGGTGCAAATACGTGTGCGTTTTTCATTACTTTTAATGACCAGACAATATTAATTTATGCACCTATGAATAATTTTATTCAACACACAGTGCACAGTTCCCGTCATATTTATTGGAAACGTGAAAAATCGCCAACCCTTCAAATGATGACACAGAAAACGACCGGTCATTTGCACCCCGACATTTTTAAAATGGCGTTCATAATCGTTATTAATATGCGTATGAACCATCTAATATTGAGCGTTTATGCAAATATACAGTATTTGCTAAAACGCACAGAAATTTGCATACATTTGCGGTACCGTTTTTTGTGTTCAATGACACGTGAGAGGTATAAATATTGTCTCTCATTTTTGTTTTGCCGTTTCTACTTTGCATAAGCGTTGCAGGGTTGGTTCTGCCGTTTTGAATAATTAAGGTCCTTGTTTTTTTTTAATTTTGGCGTTTAGATGGTGGAATTAATTTACTTAGTGTTTTTGTTAACGTACCAATTTGAATTCCTTTACAGCGAAAAATATTTTGCCCTTGTTCGGTCCCCGTATGAATTTTGTCTTTAGTCTAAAAAGACTATGTCCCCCGAGTTTGTTTCGGCGTTTCTTCTCGGGGATCAGTCAGCTAGGAAAAGCCGACGCCATGTTGTTTTAAAATATTGACGTGTAAATGTGTCTTAAAAGATCTACTTACAGAAAATGTCTAATTAATCAGCCGCTCCATATATTAGGGTCGAGTAGGTATTGAAGTTTTGTACGGGACAATTGATAGATTTTTACATTTGATAGGTCAATTCTTGAGGAAGGCTATTAGCTATTTACCATTACGCTAAGACTCTTAGAAGCCGAGCAAAAAAAAATCAGAAAGAACGCTAAGCGATAACGAAGAATTGGACCAACCGCGAATTGGATCAATCGCAAATAAGGTGAATTGGACCAATCGCGCCTAAAGGACGAAGTATAACGATGCGATGGGGACCAGAAAATTACATGCGGCCGAAATCTCGGGCAGAAGCTAGTATTATAATATTGCTAGAAATCCACAATAATAGGCGTTTAATTTATGTCTGAGTTTACTAGCTTAAAGATGTTAAAGAATATAATTATGGTACTCTGCCAAATAGTAGCTGAAAATTGGTTACCATTTTAGTATTTTATTTTTACCTCGCAGTCGGTAGACGATCTGCTGAAAATAAATAAATAATTCGAGATGCATTTCTATGAAACTATCAAAAATAGGTATCCTATTTGATGCAGCTGTAAATTCAATGACAGTTTGAGACCTTTCATAAATGCGATGCAATTTCTAAAACACCGCAGTATAAAGTGATCTTCAGACGGATCACAAAATAATGCAACGTGTGCACTATTCTGGGATCAATACAATATGCACAGTTTTAAGAGAATAAACAAAACACTGGCGATTTTTTTGTTGTTCGTGAAACAATATTTTGACCATAGATTCATTTTTCTTGTAGCAGCACAAATTATAGAGCTCACGTTGTGGTAAAAATATTGTCCAGTCAGCAAATGAATGCCTGCTTAGCATCCCAATTGCGTTACACACGCTCAATGACAATTCGAAGAATTATGAAGGAAATTCCTGATCCATTGCTTCATATATTTGAAAAAGTCGCCTGCTCTACAAAGTAAATAACGCAATGGAAATTGTTGAATTGTCAAAATTACTGGCATTGCCATTGTAAGTGCGTTACGCAATTACCCCACTGGATGGGTTAGACATACTTAAAGATTTGCCACTGTGATGACCAAAGTGTGTCTTTATATTAGACTAGCTGACAGGAACTTCGCACCGCCTCAGAATCAAATAATGTGACAAAGTTCCATAGACACGTGGTGCCATCTATTATCATAATAACGTTATTGTTGTTTTCCTCGTGAACAGCACTTGTTTTCGGGATGAAATACCTTTCATGTCTATGTCTGTTTCTGTACACCTGACAGCGTATATGCAAAATTTCAGGATGATCGGTTCAGTGGTTTAGGCGTGAAAAGGTAACAAACAAACTTACATTCGCATTTATAATATATATAAGTTAGGATTCGTAGGTATACACCGTGTTCCGGACGATATACATAAACTTCGACCAGATGTTCAGACCATGGAAATATGCATTTTTCATTATGGACACATTAACGAATTCTTATTTTTTGTTATTTTTTTTATAAACTAAATACCTTGACGTAAATCGCCCGATATGCATGCCTCTTTATCCGAATTGGCAACGATGACGTTTTTTCATACATAAGATTTGGCGGGCTGCAACTTGTCAGAACTGAGTTAAGACCCTTTCTTACTGCATAGCTCAATTAAATATAACTAAATGAAATTACAAATATCTTTGTAACGAAGCCATTTTAAGTACCACTTCCTTTGTTAGATTTAATTTGTAAAAAGCTTTAAAAAGCGTTTGACAAAGTTTATGGATATCGTGAAAAACACGGTGTATAGGCCCCCCAGCTATCTAGCTGACTTTCTTTAGGTCGTCCGTCCATCTGGACGGACGACCTAAAGAAAGTGGCTGGAAAGGACTGGATGTGGAAGGCGGAGGACAGGGTGTTGTGGCGCAGCCTGAGAGAGGCCTATGTCCAGCAGTGGGCTGCAATTGGCTGAATTGATTGATTGAGTAGAAGTATATTATATACTTCAACTCAATCAATTCAGCCACAGGTCACAGTACCCGACAATGTACCTATATACCGTATATAGGTACATTGTCGGGTACTGTGACCCGAATGAACAGTTTGTCGCGAACCACCGCCTTTTATTCACGTTCCAGCTACTAGTGGAGCGATTAGTCGCAGCGTTTCGCTCGATCGTCTGTCAACCCTTTACGGAACCTATTTTTAAGGTCGTATACTTTACGTTCCACAAAACAATAAACAATAGCATTACGTATTGACGGCTCAATCGATTCGACAGTTTTTATTGGCCGTAGCGTCTCAATTTTATCTGAAAAGTGCATTGCCTTGTTGAGCGAATGATGGTGGATAAATAAAACACCTATACACGTTTTATATCGTCGCGGATGAAGGGTAATCGTGTGTTTTATTTTCTTACTGCGCTAAAAAATAAAAGAAAAGTAACTAACCTGCATTTGCGATTTATGATTGATGTTTTCCCAACTATATTTTGGGGTCGGCTTCCAGTCTAACCGGATACAGCTGAGTACCAGTTTTTTACATGGAGTGACTGCCTATCTGACCTCCACAACCCAGTTACCAGTTACTGGGTAATGGGACCCATTTGAATTTGAAAATAAAATCAAAAGTGGTATGAGTTCCGCCTGCTTCCAACTTTTATTTAATTTAAAATGGGCTTGTTTTTAGCTTTACAGTTTTTTTAACATAAGTTTTTTACCGCAGTCGGGTTTCTTAATTTTTTTAATTACTTTTTTTTTTATTTCCAGCTTTTTAGTTTACTAATGTGAAAGATTTCATAGGTGATATGTACCTAGTTCTTGGTACGTGTTTTTTTACGATTTGTCACTTCGAATTACTTTTACCCATATAAGTTTTATATATTTTTGTAATCACCTTTTAACACCTTTTATTTTGATACCCCACTCGATTGGTTTTGAGAAAAAAAAAATTTTTTGAAGACATAATATTGCGCCAAAAATCCGCCATTTTGTTTTTTTTTTTATATACCCAGTGTTTGTCTCACAGTAAATACGAATCTAACGACACCTCTCAAGCTAAAATCCATCGAGCCGTTCAGGCCGCAGAGCGTGCCAAACAATTATACATACATACATACTCTCGAAAAACATAACCCATATTCTGGCGCAGTCGGTGTAAAAAAAAACCGCCACATTTAAAAAAAAACACTCTTTTAAAATCGATTAGGTACCTGAAACCAAAACAGCCGATCGTTTCTGTAAAAATCTCACCGTGAAAACTTAGCTGAAGTGAACTGTCAGTATTGGTTATCCCTTGTATCCCTGTTGAAATATCAGAATAGACCAGTTGACCAATAAAGCCACAACTAATGAATTGAATCGTATATCAAAATAACAACCCATACTTGTAAAGCTATTAATAAATAAAACATAGTAAGTAATAAAGTCATCGCAGTACTAATGGTGCTCAAATTACACACCACCGGCACCAGATGGTCGGAACACCAATTAAAATGATATCAGTCGCTCGTCACAAATAGTCCCAGTATTTTCTGTTTTCATTTTTAAGTAATTTATGGATTGGGTAATTGGTGTTGAATTTTTTACTTCCCTACTCGGCTGTTTTCTTTTAGGATTTTTTTATAGGTAGTTTCGGTTTGGACCCAAAAGTTGCCAACGGAACCCTAACCTAACCTAACCCCCCCAGAAATACAAGCGTTATGTTACAGTCAACAAAAGAGATAAGTATGCAGAATCGTCGGATATAGTTGAAGTTTCGTAAGAAACCGATGGATGTTCTAGAATAAAATTTTATTTTATTAATAGAAAAAAAAAACAGCTCATTTATCAAATTAAATTTCAGTCGACAACGTCCATCAGCTTCTTACTAAACTTCAGCTATATCCGACGATCCTGCATACTTATCTCTTTTGATTACTGTACATGGCGATGAATGTTGTTTATATTGTGATCCCCAGAGCAGGTTTCAAAGGCTTGGCAAGTGGCTATTGTATTTCATAACGTAATGTAATTGACACCATTAAAATTGTTTGCAGTAAAATAGTGGAGTCGTGGAAAAACTTAAAATTCAAATGGATAATACGAGTATCGGAAGTCGGTGTCGTTAGTTCCGCATTTTCGTTTTTTTGACACCGTCTTCCGAAATTAAAGTTATTTATCACTTTGCACTTGCTGACCATAGTTTTATTGTTGTTATTAGTAGTAATAACTTGTTTATTTATTTTACTTCGATGGTCCTAGTTTATCATTTGTGACTTCAAGTGACAGCTATGTAAACAGAACCCAGCATTGCATATATATGTAAGCTGTCACGCCCTTTATACCTGGAGGCTTTTATTTGGTCAGTAAGTTTTTTTTTGGTTATATTTTAAATTTTTTTTTTGCTTGAGTACGTATAGTGTTTATTGTATTTGTTGGTATATTGGCGTGGCTAGTTAACCTATGGCAAATAATTTAATTTAAGGTTCTGTGTCCTGTAATGTTAATTACTTTGCATACATAGTATTGTATAAAATTAACATTTTCTAACTGAACAGATAGCTGTGCTGCTGGGGAGTTTGTTCCGCCACTTCTTCTCCCCAGCGAAAGCACTAGGAAGTGGCGAAGGGCGGGCGTTTTGGGGGACTGTCTTTTGTAATTTTGACGTTCGAAAAGTGCTGATTCTCAGCCTAGTTTGAATAAATGACTTTTGATTTTGATTTTGATTTTGCAGTATCTTTTTTTGAAGTCGGTTGTTTTTTTTTTTTGTAAAAAAGTTTTTATTTTTCACTTTTTAGTTGTACCTACTCCACACAAATTCAGTTAACACTAATGCATTGATGAATTGAAGACGCCGCGCCGACTAGAAGAATCATCAAAATTCGCATAGAAATGCCGGAGATGCCGTACATTTATGCATATAACTTCATACATAAGAATAATTACCGAATGTATTACATACTTAAACCTTCCTGAAAGTATGTAGATCATATTAGTGAAAGAACTATCAAAATTGGTTCATTGGTTTTTGAGAAAATCGCGGACATACAAACATAAATACATACATACGGGTCGAATACAGAACCTCCTTTTTTGAAGTCGGTTAAAAAAGGGTGAAAATACCAACACAGACCGCAAAGACGCCATATTTTACGTGGACCTGTAATGAACCGGCTAATAATATAATTTACATAATAAATATCACACCACCAACATCACACAACTTACTGTAAATCGATTATAACCCCCTGAAGACGCTAACGTTAATTAGTTTACTAAGTTATAATGAAAACTGTTTCACACAATGACCACAGCCAAAATTGTTCGCGTTAACCCTGCAAATGCGTTCGACGGGTCGTAATGGTTCGGGTTTAAGTTTAATTTAATATTAACTGTTGCAACAAGACGGCGGTCTTAGATGCAACTTAATACGCTAAGATTTTGGAGAGACTTGCGATTTGTCGCACGTATTTTAGATTTGCGTCCTAGGAGTAGGTTTTAAAGAATGGTGATAAATTTTATAAAAAATTACACATTACCAAAATAAATAATGGGAAAAAAGAGCACAAGCCTGCTTGCTTTAACGATGCTACCTTAGGTACACAATTTTACTAACCTCTCACACGTTTGCCCGCCTACCTATCGAAATACCTCACGCGTCGGAGTAATTGAATGGGCGTAGTAAAGTCATTGTTTTAACAATGACAATAGAACAATGGCATTGTTATGTACACTTGGTGTACCGTTGACGTTGCGAGCACTTTCCCTTATGTACACTTGGTGTACACTTGACGCTTGAGGGTTAATCTAGAAATATCAACTTGAAGTAATCCGGGTACACCAGCCAAAATTAATCTGCCTAGCCTTTTCCCAACTATGTTGGGGTCATATTCCAATCTGACTGGATCCAGTTGAAGACCAGTATTTTAAATGGAGCGAGCCAGTCTGTCTGACCTCCCCAACGCAGTTATTGGATAACACCATTCACCTTGGTATGACTGGTTCTCAGACTTTGGGCTTCTGACGACCCGTAACGACGGTCAAAGATCTGCGAATGATGGCCGAGACCAACTGTTTAACGTGCTTGTAGAGGTATGAGGAACATGGTGTAAAGTTCACTCATACTCTATAGAAAAGGGAGGGGTGTTATGTCTGGCGGGCAACTGCCCAATGATTCATGTCGGGCCGTTGTATCTATGCTAGTTGCGCGGTAAACTCTGCTTGCGAGATGCAGGATTTGCGTAACGTCAGTATGACGCGTTGTTCGCATGTGGCGTTGTAGATACCGCTACATGCTTTCTGAGGTATGGAGGGGTCTCAATATGTAATGGATGGTCACCCATCCACGAACAGACCGCAGCAAGCGTAGCTTAAAACCTCTTCGATCGACCCACAATCAGCCTATAATGTTCCCACTGCTGGGACACAGGCCTCCTCTCAGTGAGAGGGACCTGTATCTCAGCTACAAGTATCAAGACCATTTACAACAACTAAGTACGATAAACCTTCTTATACAGACTAACTATAACAAAGCAACATGCAAAGACTAAATTACTTCTACACTAAAAATAGTTTCCGGGAAAATGAAAATAATGTACAAAGAAAACTACGAGTATTGAAAACTGTTGGAGCGAATTTAACCCCTGCTTAGGTCGTTGACTGGTGATCGAAACATTCGCGTACTCGTAGAATGGGGTTAGCAAGAGTATTTATAGCATGTATTACGTTAGACATGTTAAATGGACTTAGTTTATCTTGTTTAAGGAGGCTACATGACCTAAAGCGCGGTCACTGTTGGACTGTATAGAAAAAAATAAAGAAAAGCGTGATGACAGAACGCTGGTAATTTATTGAAAAATATGAATCAATTATCTATTTACAAAAAAAAATCTATTGTTTGGACTAAAAAATTAAAATACTAGTTCTTTAGTATGTTGCTTGCTTGTATATTAGTATGGTTTTTATTGTGTAAAGAAAGTTTTTAAATAAAAACCATACTAATATACATACAATCAGTCTGGTTTTTGTCAGATTATTCTACAAGCAACTCTACCTAGCAAGCCTACCTAGCATATATCCTGAAGAGTATCATATATTTTTTATTTTTTCATTATAAAACTTGCGTTTTTTTGCGTTTAGGTCCTGTAGTCCCCTTAAGTAACTTGTCACAAACTAGGTTATCTGAAGTATAAATAAAAGTAAGAAGAAGTAGGGAAGAACAAATAGATGCTGTATATAAATGACTGCTTGGACGAGATGTAACGAAATAATTTCTTCATAGAACAATACTTAAAAAAGCCTAACACAGCCTACAGGCTAGATCAAGCAGCAAACCTCCCATTTAGGTAAATTAAATCTTATTAGGTTCACTCTCTTGCGTGTCACACAGGTGTGTGACACGCAAGAGAGTGAACCTAATAAGATTTAATTTAGTAAATCAGTCAATGCAACCTTTCGCTGTATTTTTCTACCTCGAAAACTCTAAAGGTAAAATTCCCGTATTTCTTTATCTCAGCGACAATCAATGTCAAAGGTAAATTAGTATTTTTGACAGACTGAGACTGAAATTAAAATATTGTTACAAAATATTGGTTACATATAATTTTAAATTACGAAGGTCTTTTTTCTATTATTGACTTTATTACTGACGACATTCTTATTATTGTCATCTCTGTATTATTGACATCTCTGTATTATTGACATCTCTGTATTATTGACATCTCTGTATTATTGACATCTCTGTATTATTGACATCTCTGTATTATTGACATCTCTGTATTATTGACATCTCTGTATTATTGACATCTCTGTATTATTGACATCTCTGTATTATTGACATCTCTGTATTATTGACATCTCTATATTTTTGACATCTTTGTATTATAGACAGTAATGAATTTTAATAGTGATTTGTATTACATAATAACTTTTTGCTATTTGCTAAATTTGACTATTCGCGTATTTTAAACAATTTTGCATGCCGTAAGGTAAAATGTATTTGGACTCTCCACAAAATAACCATATTATATGTATACCTACATTTTTGGCAAATAAATGATTTCTATTTCTATCATTCATGTTGAAATTATACATGTTAGAACAATGTAGAAAGACGTGCACATTAGAAGCGTCTGTAACAAAACGATAAAAACATTTTTTTTTTTATTTAAATGAGTTGTGGCTGTTAAGAGATGACCAGCCCCGTTCACGAACATGACGTAAGGATCAACGTTTTTAAATATGGAATTGTCCCCCTGATCCTGACTTCGGTGGATTTGATTTGCGATAGGAGCGAACTTTTTTTATAACAGAAGAGTTTAAAACAGAAGACGAACGAGCAGGGGATCGTGGAGGGGGGGACGGAGGGGGGGCTCAGGAGGTCAGACCGGAATGAATCGAATTTACTGACGGCTCAAAACAGGCCAAAGCCTCACCTATAAAATATTTTGACACGTCACGCTCCGTTTTCCGTATTTCAAGCGCAAATCCGTGTCATACCTTACAAAGTTCTAACGTATGACCAGGCGCGTATTGTGCTGTCGTGTGCAGACGGACCGTTAATGTGCGGTCGGATTACGGAGAGCTATCAACAATGCGGCCGCGATTAAGTCGAGAACGTATCCCGAGTTTCGGTTCCGGTACCGGTACTTTGGACCGGGGGTCGCAGTTGCAGGGTTAATTGAAAATGGGTGCGAGTGCGGAAAATAAAATTATTTTACTTGACAATATTCAACGTAACGGTTGTTACCATACTTAAAATTATCAAAATTATATTATTATAATCCGGCTCGAAGGACCAAAAAGATGTAGGATCTTTCCCATCCCTTTAATGATGATAGTTGAGTGATACGCAAAAATACGTAATAATAGATTTTATTGATGACTAGCTGCGCCCCGCGGTTTCACCCGCATAAGTTTCAATCCCGTGGGAATATCGGGATAAAAAATATCATATGTACTTTCCCGGGTCCAAAACTATCTCCAGTATCTCTATACCAAAATTCATCTAAATCGGTTCAGTGGTTTAGGCGTGAAAAGGTAACATACAGACAGACAGACAAAGTTACTTTCGAATTTATAATATTAGTATGGATGAAATTAATTTAATGATAATGAGTGCACGCGATTTGGATGATATTTGTGTACTAAAGTATAGAACACGCGTAGCGAGTAAAATGCTGACACAATGATGTCAAATTTGTACGTGCTTGCACTGTACAAGACATAATATAATTAACGCCGCGATACAAGATGAAATACCTTGCCTAAAATAAGTACTGAATGATACTTTCATACTAACATATTTTCCCCAATCACAGTAGCGAATATAATTTTTACACCACTTCCTCGGTAATTCAAATTATATCACATGTAAACCTAACCTAAAGCAAGTCATAACAGCCCTAGGCTGTAGCCGGGCAGTAATATTGTAATGAATTTCATAATAACCCGCTGGTCAATAATGTGATTTGAAATCGGAATTTGTTTACCTATAACAGTAAAATCAGATAAAACAGTTACGATTTAATGTACTAAACATTCAATTATAACTTTAATAGTCAGGTTTATAACAAGGTCCGGGTAGCATCTGTGAAAGGGGTTAACCCGTCAATGACTACGGTTGTTAAGAAGTAACCGAATTATTAGTAATTGGATTAACCACGTTGTAGCATTCAAGCGTAGTGGAATTTATTTGAATGGCTTGTCATTTAACCCTTTAACTGCTGCCGGTTGCACGAGGGAGTTTTAATTTTGGCCTTAATTAAATAAAATGTTGTGTATTGCGACACTAAAAGGAAGAGTGAAATACATTTTAGATGTCTCGGGTGTTAATGTTTAAAGATCGAAATTATGTACAAGTTTATTTTCTTATATCCTTAATTAACAAAAATAACAAAATTAAAACCTAACTTAACTAAAACTTTACACAAACTAAAATATAGCCGTCGAAATTATTATTATTAAAAGCCACGGGCACAAGATTGTTAGGTCTTTGCCTTACAGTGAGACATTGTGATTTCCCACTGCAGTGCAAAGGTCTCCCTAGTCTCTTTCCACCTCTCTCTGTTTAAAGCAAAGAAGAACTGGTCCTTAGCAGCTTTAAAAAGAGAGAAGGATCTAAAACCAAGGGAAAAAAAATCACGTAGTTACACGTGTCTGAAGTTTAGCAATGTTTAATTACTTAGTTTTTTTATATTTAACTAGCTTTTGCCCATGGCTTGCGCTTGGCTCGCGTGGATGTCGGAAAATGTCCCACGATGCTATGCAATGCGATGCATGCTATGTCCTAACGCAGGGCATAGCCTATCTTTAAAAATCGTGCAAATTCGTTCAACCGTTAAGGCGAGAAAATGTAACAGATCGACAGACATACAGAGTTACTTTCGCATTTATTATATAATATTATTATTATAGATTTGGTATTTCTTTTTAATATAACTTGTTAAATTGTATAAATATTATTAGGTACTTAAGTGGTGTCAAAGTCACTTAGACGGCTTTTCGCTTAATCCTCAAAAATTATACCAAAAAAATAACAGCAAACAATTTCACGCTCTCAAGCCATCGTTCGCAGCCACATTTGAATATTTCAAAACATCCAATCCACATTATCTGTTCAAATACAAAAAGAAATATACCCGATGCCAACAGGAAATGCTTTTATATTTGTCAACGTCACATCCCCACAGTGGAGTAACAAAAAAAAAAAGAAAAAAAAATTGATGTGACATTTTTTTTTTCAAATGAACCGTGACGACGCTCGGCCTCTCTTATTAGATTAACAGGTCGATTTGCAATTCTGTGTGTTCATACACATGTTTATTTTACGGAAATGAATCGCATTTTGGCATGAGGGGGCGCTGTGTTGACTCAGCGTATATTTAGAGGAATACCTTTGGCGTTTGTGAATTGTGTTGTAATTCATACGTGCCTGTTGTGGGGTTTTTATAAATTGTTAATAATAGGTCATCATTATTCGTTTTTCTATAACTTACAGTATTAACGCTTATAATCAAAATTAAAAACCAAAAGTCACTTATTCACATTAGGCTGAGAATCAGCACTTTTCGAACGTCAAAATTACAAATGAAAGACAGTCTCCCAAAACGCCCGTCAAAATCAAAAGTCATTTATTCAAACTAGGCTGAGAATCAGCACTTTTCGAACGTCAAAATTACAAAAGACAGTCCCCCAAAACGCCCGTCCTTCACCACTTCCTAGCGCTTTCGCTAGAAAGAAAAAGTGTTGCAACAAACTCCCCAACAGCATAGCTGCAGTTCAGTTAGAAAAACATGATTCTATATAATAGTAGGTTGCAATAATGTCAATCCCAATTCTATTACTTATACCTAACGTGACCATTCGTCCCGCTTTGGGCGGGACAGTCCCGCTTTCAGGCTGTCTGTCCCGTTGTCCCCAACCAGAGCAAAAATGTCCCACCTTTACAAAGGAAACAAACGATATTCAATTCAATTTATTCATGAACAATTAACATTGTATCTGAATATCAGATATAAGACGGCACAAAACATATAACAGTAAGTAGTCGATAAATTTTAATTACAAAGACTAACATCGACAAATCATGTGATAAACTCCATTCCTACTTAAAAACTAGACCCGAAATTTTAAACCTAATTTGCTGCACCGAAAAATACAAAACAAATGTGTCTTCAACCGTAATGTAATGTTAAAATTACATATTATATATTACCTAATATATTATTTTTCATGTCCTTTTCTCTTTTTAATAAATACCTTGCAAAATAAGTATTTTTTTTGTTTAATTCCGCAAGCGTCCTGCGCTGACAAAAAAAAATGTTCACGTTACTTATAGGAACCCCATCAGGAGAAATGATAGCGCACACTTCACCTAATTCACGGTGATATTTTTACAGGAAAAAACCGACTGTTTAGCTGTATTAAACCCTATTGATTCGAAATCAATTATTCAAAGCAACTCCAAACCAAATACGCCTTCTTTTAACACAAATAAACACAATAAATAGTCGTAGATTTATAACAAAATATCAAACAGAATGAATCATGAGAGTTCGCGATGCATTCACAGCGGGTAGTGTCACGTGTCCCATGATTAGTTCGCAAATTCTTAGCATTTGAAAATATTTACACTGCCAACACATACACACTGCAATCTCCACCTTAATTTTACTACCACAAAGTCGAAAATCTGAATTCTAAAACATCTTTCTTCGATTCGATAGGAAATATTCTTGCTAAACGAAAATACATTTTCGAGTTGAAAGATTAAAGTTGAATTTGAAACGCAGTAGCATTTGAAGGGTTGTAATCCGGAGCTCACAATCGAATTAGTTGACCGCCCGCTGTTTTTGCTACTGAATACAATAGATTCCTTGGAAATTGGACGTGTGCTGTTGAAATTACAATCGACAATGGTTTCTTGCTACATCGAGCTTTCCATAGTTTTATTTTAAAAGTCTTCTACACTATTTACGTAAGAAAGTGCTGTTTATTTCATGGTAATTGACGATAGCACAAAATACTTTATCTATAGATAAGTATTTCATTTACTCGTTTTTTTTTTCGTTCAAATAAAATAAGTTTAGATTTGATGGTTTTTGTTCAATTTAATTTACCATATTTGCTAGAGAGATTTGATCCTTACGATTGACCCTATCGATTGGTGCCATAAAAGTACAGGATGCTATTCCAGGTGTGGCAAGCGTATTTTCAAAAATATCTAAATGCAGTTTTGCTTACTTATAAAAATAAAGGAATGTTTCCTTTGGGTAAAATTTGCTGTCATCAGTATTTAGATACTTTTCCTCTAGGTACGCTTCGAAAATTCCACCCTGTATACCTATGTATATTCTTATAGAGTTCTTTTTGAAGATGTTCTTCATAAAATTCTAGTCTACTGTTAGTGTGTTACGCAATTACCCCACTGAACTTATCACACTTCACACTAATATTATAAAGGCGAAAGTTTGTGAGTGTGTGTGTGTGTGTGTGTTTATATGTTTGTTACTTCTTCACGCCTAAACCACTGAACCGATTTAGATGTTTGGTATAGAGATAGTTTGAGTCCCGGAAAAGGACATAGGATAGTTTTATCCCGATATTCCCACGGGATCGATATTCCCACGGGATCGACATTTACGCGGGTAAAACCGCGGGGCGCAGCTAGTAATATTATAAATTCGAAAGTAACTCTGTCTGTCTGTCTGTATGTTACCTTTTCAAGCCTAAACCGCTGAACCGATTCAGATGAAATTTGGTATAGAGATAGCTTGAGTCCCGGGAAAGGACATAGGATAATTTTTATCCCGATATTCTCACGGGATCGAGACTTATGCGGGTGAAACCGCGGGGTGCGTAGTTAATAGTAGTTAATAATATAAGTCTGAAATCGCTAACGTCTTGAGCAAACGGGTTGACCAATACTCGTGCCTTCTCCTTATGAAAAGAGGCCTTTGCCCAGTAGTGGGATTAATAATAGGCTGGTATTATTATTATGAAATATCAACTTTATTTTAATAGTAATTAAGTTGATTTCAAAGTGACTTGCACTATTGAAAAAGTTACAAAAATGTTTGAAGTTGTAGCGTAAACTGACCTTTTTTGTGTAGGAATTAAAGTTATTTTTCCATAAACTCATATTTGTTTACAATTTCGGCAAATAAATCGCAAATGCAGGTTATCTACGGGCAGCCAAGAGCGATATTGATACTGCAAACAGCCACTACTACTAAACACATATAGATACATTTAAATAAATACGACGTACAAAGATCATATCACAGGCCTTTGAATCTGAATCAAACATGTTCAAACGTCAAAGGGAATCTGAAATGATCATCTAACTTCGTTCTCTATAGCGCTTAACTCAAAGCAATAAGGTTTACAATCGTAAGTTAAGTCATGTGTTTGACAAATCATTGCTAATTCATAGACAAACATGTGTGGAGAGTTTCTAAACAAATATGAATACTGAATATGAAACAGTATGTTGAAGAGATTATGGTATTGATAAGCTTTGGTGAGGATTCAGCTGAAATACTCGAACATTACCGGCTGATTATACAGGATGAAATTGAACACATGCGACAAATCGAAATGGGAGATTATACTCATCATTATGAACAACTTTTACTATGGGACCAAACCTGAAATCGCGAAAAAAAAATCAGCTGTTCCCTACATTTTGGCGAGTTATGCGAACATAAATGTAGCGAACAGCTGATTTTTTTTTTCGCGATTTCAGGTTTGGTCCCATAGTAAAAGTTGTTCATAATGACGAGTACAATCTCCCGTTTCGATTTGTCGCATGTGTTCAATTTCACCCTGTATACTATAGGACATACTTAGTATAATCAGCCTGTAATGTTCCCACTGCTGGGACACAGGCCTCCTCTCTGTGAGAGGGAGTCGGCTTTAATCCACGCGCACCCAGTGCGGGTTGGTGGATGTCAGATGTCTTCAAAGTTTTTGTTCTAGGATATGGCCGGTTTCCTCACGATGTTGTACTTCACCGTTTTGAGAGCAGTGGTGATGAAACAATTTACACAAAGTAAAGTGCTTGCTCAGGTTCGAACCCACGACCTCTCTCCTCGGTCCTATGAAATATACAAATTCAGGCACGATAATCTTAACAACATTTATATCAGACTAGCTTCTGCCCGCGACTTCGTTCGCGTGAAATTTCTTATTCCCTCGACCCATCTCGTCGTATTGCATCACCTGCCCGCATCTCCTGCTATATCACTTCGTTTCCCCATAGCGCTTTTGCTCGGCTCCTACGGGTCATCGCGTGACGTTAAATAGCCTATAGCCATCCTCAAGAATTGGGCTATCAAATGCAAGAAGAATTTTTCAAATCCGACTGGTAGTTCCAGAGATTACCCCCTACATAAAAACTTACAAACAAATTTTACCTCTTTATAATATTAGTATAGATGACCGACAGAATTCGGCTCTACTAACTTCGCCAAAACATTATTAGAAAAAGATCACCCAAGATGAAATCTTGCCAAACCTAAATCATTATTCACTATCAAATAGCCTGGAGCTGTTACATAACGAATCATAACGATATTATTTCAGGCACAGAGCAATAAAATCTCCCATTATATTGACTTATTGTACTACCTATAAAGTGGGGGTCGAGATCTTTGCCATGTCTTTTGATTTGTTTTGATTTATTTTTATATTACAGTATTCGAAAATATCAATATAAAATAATATAAAAGATGGCCCTAGCATAGAACCTTGTAGGAACCCGTAGTTTACTGAAATATGATCGCAAATTTATAGTTTGCTTTTTGATTGAGAAACCTTGTATATATTTCTAGTCCTATTATCATTATTGCTGTACTGGGCCTTTTTGGCGTAGCCGTGAGGCACACTTTCCTGCTAATTACATACACGGACTTTACGCTTTTTATTTGATCTTTGTTTTGTTTTTTTTTTATCTGGTGTATTGTGTGTCTTTTAATTTGTGCTTAATAAATGTATTTTCTTTCTTTCTTTCTTTCTATTATATCTTTTGTCCTATTCTTGTTCTGCAACATTCGCGGCAGCCATCTTGCACTGACTTTTGAAAGGCAAAGAAGGTCATGAAGAATAGTGTGCACTGAACCAACAGAGAGGCGGGTCATCTCTGCTATCATTTTGATCTTCATTCGGGGCTTCGGGCATCCTCCAGTATATAAGCTTCTCAACATTTTTCACGTTTTCTTCCGTAGAGGAAGTAACCGGGCCGCCCGAGCGAGTGTCGTCTTCAATACTCTCTCTGCCCCTTTTAAATTCACTTGACCACTTTTGAACCGAATATAACAAAGGTGCAGAATCTTGGTACACAACCACCATCTCTTCGTGAATAGTTTTTTGACTTTTTCTTTGTTTGGTAAGGAATTTAATAACAGCGCGGTTCTATGTTTTCTTCAACATTGTCACGTTAGCCATTCCAGTTGTCGTTGACTAAGGATAACTAGCAAACTAATGATCACAACTATATGAAATGTTGCCTTTATACCCTTAGATAATGTCATTAATTAATTAATCAGTCAAATTACCCACATCATTAGTAAATCAATATCGAGAATACATTGAACGCCCCTCTTAATATAGAAAGAAAGAAAAATATTTTATTTGGGACGCAGGAAATACAAACAGTAAAATTACCCAAAAAAGGCCTGTGCGAGGCCAAAAAGGCTCCTATCTAAGCATAATGCTGCAATATTTAAAAAATAAATACCAGTATAATACTGATAGGGCACGATAAAGCAACTAAGTAACTACAGTATTTGTCTGTCCTTCCCCTTTTTAATCCATCCAAAGGTTGTCTTAAAAAGATCGCTCTTAGCGATAAGACCGCCCATTGTGTCACCCTTTGTAGTGTTTTTATGTCTGTAATTTATACAGGTGTACATAATAAAGAGTCCTAGCCTTTTCCCAACTATGTTGGGGTCAGCTTCAAGTCTAGCCAGATGCAGCTGAATGCCAGTGTTTTACATGGAGCGACTGCCTATCTGACCTCCACAACCCAGTTGCTAGGTAATACCATACCCCTTGGTAAGACTGGTTGTCCGACTTTCGGGCTTCTGACTATCCGTAACGACTGTCAAAGATCCACGAATGACAGCCGGGACGGCTGTCATTCGTGGATCTTTGACGACTTCAACGACTTACCGTGCTTTCCAAGGTACGGAGGGGTCTCGGTATGTAAAGATGGTCACCCACAGACAAACCGCGGCAAGCGTAGCTTTACCTGATGCATCGACCTGTGCGGCTGTTATTATTTAGCCACGGGCCCCCAAAGGGTATTCTATTATATTCTATTCTAAGTAGCTTCTGTTATTAATATTAAAACATAGTTCCGTTTCAAATTTATTTTTAGACAACAGTATTTAAAATCAATATGACCACCGTACTTAAATAGTATAGAGACAGTATAAACTGAGACGCCAGTCGAAGCAGTAAGTGCTATCATGCTATCGAAAATAAGGCAATTAATAAAAAAACACGAAACACGTATATCGTTCTTAAACGTTATGGCTTTGTTTCGACTTTTGCTTGGCAACTATGCAAATATCAGTGAATCAAGACCAATTTGCTACTTAATTAAGTTATACTGCATTTGTTGTTGTGCGATTATTACTTTTATTAACTTCTATTATATCCACCGAAACTTACAATCCAGCTACATTCTATTCATCTTCGAATACATTTTTATCGCTACAGTAAACTTTGTTTATGGCGATAAACGTTTCTTGCACTTCATCAGTGCTATCACAACCAATGACAGAATTATCGGCTTTAAGAAATTGCCCATGTTCACAAATTACGTGTACCTTATTTTCATCAGTAATTTCTTCATAAGATTAGGTACTATTTTATATCGAGCTTCTCATTATAACCATTCCATTAGTAACTTCTGTAGCGTATCCATCGCTGTATTTTCCATAGACTTCAACCATTTAACTGTCATTATGATCTTCGCCATTCTACAGAGTCGCATGAAACAGTTGAGAAAGTTCTTAGAATTAAATTCAGTCCCTATTAATATTACTGGGAGGCATTCAGTATTAAAAATGTAAAGAAAAGTTTGTACAATTACAACAATTTGTTGGATAACTTGCAATATGTTGATAAACCGCTGCAATATTTGGTAAATATAATAAAATTGATTTAAGTACTTCATACGACGTTATAACGGGTGTAAAAATAACCTTCACAAAGCCAAGTCACTTATTGTTCCCTTGTTATGATATTTTAGTGTAGTGGACCATTCTAGAACCTTCTGGTTACGGAGATATTGAAGGTCAACGTTCCAACTCTTTGTGACCGAACTAGTCACACTAATCACATCACACTAATCACACTATCACACTAATATTATAAAGGCGAATGTTTGAGAGTAAGTGGCGTGTGTGTGTGTGTTTATATGTTTGTTACTTCTTCACGTTCAAACGGCTGGACCAATTTTGATAAAATTTAGTATGGAGGTAGCTGACACCCTGAATTAACATATAGGTTACTTTTTATCCCACGGGATCGACATTTACGTGGGTGAAACCGCGGGGTGCAGCTAGTTTAGAAAATAAGTTAACTTTAAATATTCCTTGTACTGTTGCATTCACCTATAAGCACAATGCTATGTGTGTGTTAGATTAATATAATATAAGTATATAGTATATAAGACTCTAATATGTGATTATGAAATGTAAACAATAAAATTATAAATGCAGAAAGTTTTAGTAATAGTATTTAAATTATTAAAGTGTTTTGTAAAGTCACTGATTTGACTCACTGCTGTCGATTGTATGAATCAGCACTTGTTTGTGAGTCGGTATATAAAGAGTGGGGCTGCAGTGTAACGGGCAGTTGCTCCTCGACTAGCAAAGCAGTAACATCTAAGAAACGTCAAAGTTGTTTGTTCACGACTATAAAAGGGGAAGCCCCGTGTAGCGGAGTCCATTCTTGTTCGAGACATCGATTAGAACGGAGCTCCGGCCTACAGGTAAAAGTTAAGTTATCTTATTACTGATTTGTTACTGATTACTGTACTATTACTATGTTATTACTATATTATTGTTAAAATGTTTGTTGTCTTACTATTGTTATTATGTTGCTGTTATTCTGGGTTCTCTTGGACCATTATCCAAGAAATAGAATTAATTGTTTTTATGATAACGATAATTTATGGCAATAATAAGCAATTTGTTGGTAGAATAATTTAATACTGTTTCCATGGAGTTTCTTGTCCTTCTTCTCCATGATGACCTAGATTTGGAACGGACAACTAGCTTTCTGATTAATTACTGACAAGCCTAAATTCTAATAAATGTCTAGCTTGTCTTTCTGTGCCTTATTTCATAAAATCCTTTCCCTACATACCATATTCAGTTACTTTTACACACACTAAATAACTAATAACCATTCTGATATTTAAAGCTTGATATTTGGGTAATATACATATAGACCTATATATAGATATCTACCTCATTTTTCCTAACATCAGAAGTGGGATTGTTCTCTGGCCTTTTAAACAGCTTACTAATACATTTTATTTTGCTATTTTCATGTTCAATGTTGGAGCGTTTTGACGATCTTCTGGAAGCCGTTGGTCGACGGGTCGCCATAATGATGACATCGCGCTGCCGCCTCTGACATCGCTGCTCTGGAGCTGCTAATTACTGTATGAGCTTTGAGACTACGGAATCTCAACCTGCTGTAAGAACATCGAGAAGCTTTCCGGCAATAAGATGTAGTTGAGTCGGTAAGATCCTTAGAGCCTCTTTTACATTAAAACGAAATGCAATCAGATAGGTACGACGATTAAATTGATAGGTTAGGTACGTGTTGCAAAATACTTTTTGATAATTATTATGTAACATTTAGATTGACTATTTTAACTATGTGATAATTATTGAACCAATCGCTTCAAAATAATATTTGAGAATACAATAATATAAAAGAATAGTATAATGCACAAAAGTGAAACTTAGCGATTTCGAAATAAAACACCTTATGAAGTAGGTACTTAAAAAAAAAAAAAAAAACTGCCTCTTTAGGACCGTGATACTTTGTTATGTTTTAGCAGATATACGATAGATAGTTTTATTTACCGCCGAATTAGAAAGTATGCAAAGAAACCTACGATTAGGTTACAAAATCAGTTAAATATTTGAAAATTTAAGAAATAAACAGTTCAACCAATTAGGTTTAGTTAAACTGAACTGAACCAAGTTTAATATTTAATAAAAGATTTATAGTAGAAATAAAAAGCTAAAGGAAAAATTAAACTGATTGTAATAAAAATAACACTGCTGGTCGGTCACTGGCCTGATACCAATCTGAAATTCATTCGCAGCAGGTGATAGGACTGGTATGTCAGGGCCAGAGGCTTTTGTATGAATTGCTGGTCGGTCTCTGCCCTGATATTAGTTTGAAATTCATGTGCAGCAAATGATAGAACTAATATGCCAGGGCCAGATACTTCTTGAAAAATATAATCGGTTTGGTACTTCGAGAGCGAAGTACAGTTCAGAATGGCCGTAATGGATTATTTTTAAATGTATTACTGTTTTGATGATCATTTTGGTACGATTCAGTTTAACAGAACGTTCAAACGATACATTGATATTTTAGATAACAATTCTATGTGAATACCGTATTGAGTTTTTGAAAGAACATATCAATGTTGTGATTGGCTTTTATTTTGTACAGTCTACTCTCTTATTATAACATCTTCGTTAGTTCTCAAATTATTTCCTTTATCGAGCCAAGATACATAATGCATTTTAAAGCTATGGTACTGAGAAGACTATTACATAGAAAAATATATTTAATTACTTGATAACAGATCAAAATATGTACCTTTAATCAATACCGAGTGGCCTCATTTACTTGGAATAATTCCATAGTAGTGAACATTACGTAGTAAGGATTCAAGATTTACATTGCAATTTAAATATTGTGTATCATGTTTGTACATCATGTATACTAATACTAAACTAACTAACGTAAAGTAAATGTTACTGAATATGTAACTGAATGAATAGACCGTGATGAATAAGGTGAGAAACTGTTTATAAAATTGTGTATGATTGGAAAGTTAAGTTTATTGATAAAATTAGATGAAACGTTTCATTGTGAGTTGATTTTCAAGTCAGTCAAGCCAAGTCAAAGACGGGCCTCTGAATCTTTATGATCAAGCCATGATCTGCGACCTCTGAGTTTGATTTGAGTTGCAAAATGGTTGTATTCAAAGGCCTTGAAATTAGATGAAACGTTTCATTGTGAGTTGATTTTCAAGTCAGTCAAGCCAAGTCAAAGACGGGCCTCTGAATCTTTATGATCAAGCCATGATCTGCGACCTCTGAGTTTGATTTGAGTTGCAAAATGGTTGTATTCAAAGGCCTTGGTCATGGCCGTGGTTTCAGTTGGTTGGTTCAATAAAATTTAGTCAGGCCAAGTCAAAGACGGGCCTCTGAATCTCTATGATCAAGCCACGATCTGCGACCTCTGAGTTTGACAGTTTTACCAAACTAGGCAATGTCGCCATTGAGTCTGGTCTAAAAGTGTTAGCATTTCTACTAACAGTGATATACAAGTTAAGTAAATGCTGGATCCAATTTTGCAATTAGTAAATTTTTACTCGAATTTTTTTATTATTGATTATCTGTGTATTGTTGTTGGATATTGCTTCCCTAGTGGAGTAGTGTTCAGTGGCTATGTCGAAACTTTGCTAAAACGATAACAGAAAATATGTTTGTTAAATACCTAGTTTTCAGTGATGTTGTCAGATTGACCGAGCGGTGGTTATTTGATAATTTTCATGATAATTGGTTACTGCTTCGATTCAATAGCTGTCGAAAATGATATGTTAAATTGATTCACTAGATGTATTTTAATTAAATAATTTGTAAGTTGTGATTGTTAATAACTATGATAAAAATACGCTGGGCGATCGTTTACTTGGTGCTTGTCTATCTCACTGGCAGCGTGTGAATGGGACTTGCATGACGAGGTAACCGATATACAGATATTATGTTTCCGCTGGTCGGTCTTTTGCTTGGTGCAAGTCTATCCCACGAGCAGCGGGTGGAGGGGACTTGACACGTCTAGGCAATAGGCAAACATAAAAGAAAGAAAATGATTATTAAACAATCACAGCTTTCAGTTCATTGTACTTCGAGAGCGAAGTACTTGTCAGTATGGCCGTGTTAGATTAATATAATATAAGTATATAGTATATAAGACTCTAATATGTGATTATGAAATGTAAACAATAAAATTATAAATGCAGAAAGTTTTAGTAATAGTATTTAAATTATTAAAGTGTTTTGTAAAGTCACTGATTTGACTCACTGCTGTCGATTGTATGAATCAGCACTTGTTTGTGAGTCGGTATATAAAGAGTGGGGCTGCAGTGTAACGGGCAGTTGCTCCTCGACTAGCAAAGCAGTAACATCTAAGAAACGTCAAAGTTGTTTGTTCACGACTATAAAAGGGGAAGCCCCGTGTAGCGGAGTCCATTCTTGTTCGAGACATCGATTAGAACGGAGCTCCGGCCTACAGGTAAAAGTTAAGTTATCTTATTACTGATTTGTTACTGATTACTGTACTATTACTATGTTATTACTATATTATTGTTAAAATGTTTGTTGTCTTACTATTGTTATTATGTTGCTGTTATTCTGGGTTCTCTTGGACCATTATCCAAGAAATAGAATTAATTGTTTTTATGATAACGATAATTTATGGCAATAATAAGCAATTTGTTGGTAGAATAATTTAATACTGTTTCCATGGAGTTTCTTGTCCTTCTTCTCCATGATGACCTAGATTTGGAACGGACAACTAGCTTTCTGATTAATTACTGACAAGCCTAAATTCTAATAAATGTCTAGCTTGTCTTTCTGTGCCTTATTTCATAAAATCCTTTCCCTACATACCATATTCAGTTACTTTTACACACACTAAATAACTAATAACCATTCTGATATTTAAAGCTTGATATTTGGGTAATATACATATAGACCTATATATAGATATCTACCTCATTTTTCCTAACATGTGCGTCACCTTACGCATTTACAGCGAATTTTCACACCAAAAATTTGAGTCGTTTCCCAGCAATTATTTTTACACACCTAGTTTGATGGTGACGGTTTCGTGAAGGATGTTTTTACACTGTGTATATTCTAAACTCATGTTTCAGATATTCATCAATTGGACTTCATTTTGTTTAAAATCGATTTTCTTGTCTCATAATCAGTTAAGTGGTTATTTTGAGGTTAGTATATTATTTTATTCAACGTTGACGTACACGTATTTTAAATATAAGAGATGGTGTGTTTACAGGGTTACGACAAGAAATTAAACTGCGCATATCTAATGCCGTTCCCAGTCTGCATATGAATTTAAAATTCAATAAAATATATCCAATAGTTTAGTCACTAGCTAGTCACAGATTGGCTATAGTCCGCGCGGAACTAGTTGGCCGCGCCTTAGGTATGTGTGAGTGGTCGGACGGAGGGGCGGGGGCGCATTACTCAGTACGTGCGTTGTGAACCGCTGCCTCACCCCTGTCCCCAGCTCAGCGGCCAACTAATTCTGCGCGGACTAAAAACAAACAGTTTTACAAACAAACAGTTGTAAACAGTTTTTTTGAAAAACAAACACTTTTTTTATTTCGATTCTAGAATTTATTGGATAGTTTCAAAATATTCTTACGCATTAGTATTGCCAGTGTTTTCATTTATCGTCGTATAGTAGTCTCCACATTGCTTAACGAGTTTCGATATAAAAAGGGCACCCAACCAAATAAGGGCCCGAACACGCGTAACACAACCAAATCACAACCACACCACAACAAAAAAAAAAAAAGTCAAAGCATTTATTTCAAATAGGCACATAAAAGGCACTTTTGAACGTCAAAAAATATCTTAAAATAGAATTGATTCTAGTCGCCCATTCCAAAAGGTAGTTTTCGTATGGAGAAGAATGGGCAAGAAACTCCACCGTTACTCTTTTAAAATGTTTTAGGTACAATATTTTGCATGGGTACATTAATTATATAATAACATGTGAGGACGATGCACCCAAAATAAAATTACTATACCACAGGTAAAAGAATTAAAAACGAAACCATGACATATAAATTAATTATCTGATAGATACATGGTGCTCACATATTTACAAACATGGTACTTACAAGCAAACCGATTTTAATAAAAAAAATAAAAAAATAAATACAAGTAATAAGTCAGGGTGTGAGTAATGAATGACAAAACGAATAAAAAAAAAAACACAACACAAGGACACCACGTGGACAGACGCTAACTTGTATGAAAATAAATATTCTATTCACACGGACCACATTTGACTGTAAAAATCAACCCTGTGGGCGATACCGATCACATCAAGGCGGCGCCGCAACTACAACTCAATTACAACGTTGTGTCACTTGTGTCGTCGCGACGACGCTGTCACAACCGGAGTCGATCTGACGGCCAATTCTCGTAATTTTAAGAACGTTCACAGTCTGATCTCAGTCTCTGATCTGTCAAAAATACCTCTAATTTCCCTACATTTTGACAAGTTTTTGACCTTTTTATTTGTCGCCGAGATGAGACTGCGACTAGATTATGAACGTTTTAAATTACGAGAATTGGCCTTCTGTCTGCAAACACTAGCCAAAACGTAACCACATCGCAACTACTAGCGACAACGCATCCACAACGCAACTGCAAGAAGTTGCAGCGACATTAATTGACACTATTCACACGTAACCACTACTTGTCCTCATTTTATCGCTGCGATGTGGCGTGGTTGTGGTAGGTAGGTGTGAACGAGCCCTAAACCAATTCACAGTATAAATATATCTTTCTACTGTGACCAATTGTAGTCAGTTAATAAGGTATTACCAACGTTTAACTTTTTTTTGACGATTGTTTTTTCTTGTGGAAAGAAGAATTGTCCAAAAATTACTACGAAAAAAAAATTACTGATGAAAAATGACTACAGTGTAGGTGAGGGAAATTAATTGTTTTGCGAATTGACTATCAATTGACCAACTTAAATTGTTTTGTAGTACCTAGTATGTAGCATTATTGCTATAATAATTATTCTTGTTGTAGTGGTTGTGTTGTGATGTTGTTGTATAGTACATACTAATTCCGTGGTAAATTCAAATCACAACTGTCACACTTTGACAGTTGTTTGAAATGTTTGATAAGCAATTAATTTCCCTATAGGCTATAAGTAACTGTACATACACATACCATTGTTGATAATAAATAACAGTTTTTTGTTAAATATTTCCAGAGCCATAGCTCTCGCATAGTACCGTCCTTGGTGGAGATAATACAGTCTGTAGTCATGGTGTCTTGTCCAGCGGTCATTGCGCAGGCAACCGCTCACGAAGTGGATCAAATAAAGACGACACTCACGCGACAATCGCTGAGATGCTCAGCTGATAATACGAGTACAGTCACGTCTAAAAGTATGTATACACTTGGCTTTATTCAAAGGCGATTTTCTCCTTTATTTTTGAATGAAATTTTATGTTATTACGAAAATAGTGTTTTCGAGCCCATAGGTTTATGTTAAGTGTCGTATTTCAACGTTGCATTCGTTATTTCACGAAAAAATCGCAATTGAAAATTGCCAAGTGTATACATACTTTTAGACGTGACTGTACACACGACGACACATCAAACTATACATTTCCAGTTTTAGCTGACCTCGCAATTCGCATTGATTGTATAGGGTTTTCGTACAGACGCCAGCACATCAACCTACTACAATCTGTCAAATTTCTTTAATAGATTTTCAACTTTATCACTAATGTATACGGTTAAAATTTGATTGGGACAATTTGACAGTTTCGGGTAGGTTGATGTGCTGGCGTCTGTACAATATCAACTTATACTGGAAATGTATAGCTTGTTAGCCTAATGATATTTAATTGAGGTATTCATCATGTAGGTGTCACTTGTAATCGATTATTAACCTTGCATTTCATTATCTGTAGTTAATTGACATGCCGTGACAGTGGACAATTGTCAATTTTTATTTTTGATAATCTCACTCATCTCACTAGATATTCAGCCATCAAACAGAACGGATTAAATCTTTATATATCTTCGCAATCTATTGTAATAAAACTGCTCACTTCATTTCACGTATCATAGTTATTTTTTTTTCTACAATAATATAACAACTCTGATTCGGCTCAGTTGCCAAAAAAAAAAACAACTCTGATAACTTATAATATGCAGATGGATTAGTCCGGGAGGTACCGTTGCATTTTCGGCAGTGATTTTACGCCGATTGCTTGCCATCTTTTCCTATAGATCTCGGATGACTTATAACTGAACCAAGCGTCAGCTGGCGCACCCGCGGTGGGTGTGGAATTGGGAGGTTGCGGAAGTTGTAAAAAAAAATAAAAAATTAAGTAATAGTACGCCGGCTGAAACTTATTTCATAAATAATTGACATCATACTGAGCTGAAAAAAAATCGTCAGCTGCATCGTGGAGGGGGGATTATGCGTCAGCTGCTCGCATGAACTTGTAAGAAAAACCGTAAAATAAAGTTATAGTACGCCGGATGAAATTTGGCTACATGATTCTTCAAATAATTTAGAATATGAAAACAACAATCAGCTGCTTGTGTAGCGGTGGAAAGACCGTCAGCTGACCCAGTAAAGATTTAAAATTTTGGAGCATTGCTACGAGTATTAGGCTGTTTCCTTTTAAACACATATTTCGAGATAGATTCTGGCCTTGCTTGAACCCATAACACGACCTTCGGGCTGTAGTGACCTACACACTTCAGTCTAGTTAAATTAATAACCTAAAAGGAATACCAAATAAAATATAAATTATGTATTTCTTAAATAAAATTAATTATAATTTATATTCACATATTTACAAAAGAACTTAAAACTAGACTTATTAAATATAAAGTCAACATTTAAAATAAAACTTTTTACAATAATTAAAATATGTAATATTCAATAAAAAAAGTAATAAAAAGAATTAAAAACCCGACTGCAACCTTATGCTAAAACTAACTGAAAAGCTAAAAACAAGCCCATTTTAAATTAAATAAAAGTTTTGTCCCATTTTAGTTTGAAACTATAATAATGGTTTGGGCCCCGCCTGCTTCCAACTTTTATTTGATTTAAAATGGGCTTGTTTTTAGCTTTTCAGTTAGTTTTAGCATAAAGTTGCAGTCGGATTTTTTTTATTATTTTTTTTATTTCCAGCTTTTTAGTTTACAAATGTGAAAGATTTCGCAGACGATTTAGTTCTTGGTACGTGTTTTTTTACGATTTGTCACTTTGAATTACTTTTAACTATATAAGTTGTATATATTTTTGTAATCACCTTTTAAAACCCTTTATTTTGATACCCCACTCGATAGGTTTGCGAAAAAAAAAATATTTATGAAGGCATAAATGGCGCCAAAAATCCGCCACTGTGTTTTATTTTTTTTATTTTGATATACCCAGTGTCACTCTCACAGTAAATACGAATCTAACGACACCTCTCAAGCTAAAATCCATCGAGCCGTGCATACATACATACAAACATACATACATACTCTCGACGATATTTTCATAATAATGCTCGGCAATATGAATGCAATTCACAACGATTTGAAAATAACAATGCACATTGGTTCCGGGAATTTTCAAAGATTCGTTAATATCACGAAATTGTATGAAAAATTGGGAACCGATTTGTGCTCTGCATTGCCAGGGTTCCATGCCCTCACAGGCTGTGATTTCAATCCTGCATTTTACAGGAAAGGAAAAAATAAGCCTTTACAATTGTTGCGAAAATCTCAGGCATATATGCGAGCATTGGGGGATCACAAATAGTCCGAGTTGAGAATTAGACGAGGTCTTCATAACGATTGAAGAATTTGTTTGTCGCTTGTACGGATTTAAAGCGATAAACGAAGTCAACGCTACACGAGTTGCTACCTTTACTAAAAATTATCGAATTGATGAAAAAAACGATGTACTCAAGTGGAAAAACCGTATCGACGGGGCGATCTTCCCTCCATGTAAATCCGAGCTACGCCAGTATTTACTGCGCACTTCATATATAGCGCACCTTTGGAGCCATGCTCACCTTCAAGAACCTTCTCAATTATCTCCCACTGACTGGGAATGGGAAGAAAAAGACAAGAAGTATGTCTTCAAATGGTTCGGGGAGATCAAGTACCCCTATCAGTCACCAGTATAACGGATAGCAGCGAAAATATTGGCGGTATGGAATTATTTTCGCTGACACTTTCTTTGAGCTTGTATATTCCTGGTAGCCTAATTTTGATTATTGACATGCTCATTTGCAGATGATGGTGAAGAGAATCGAGCTCAAGAACTTCATCAAGACGAAGAGAACGATTTCCTGCAGGACAGTTCGGATGATGATTCGTCCGAGAACGATTACGATAGCGATACCATCGACAAAGAATAGCTTCTGCAAAGTTCTCATTTTCTATATATTTCGATTTTTTGAAGTGTAAACTTCTTTAGCGGCGTTGCACACTTTTAGTAGTGGGTAAAAAATGTTAAACTCGCGTCAGGACATCGCGTCAGGACACGTGACCGTCAGGAGAGATTTCCCCCCCCCCCCCTCTTTCTACGGCGGCGCCAACCGAAGTGAAGTGACACACGGATACAATGGATGGATGGATGGATGGATGGATGGATGGATGGATGGAAGTGGAAGTGGAAGTGGAAGTCGAAGTAGAAGTCGAAGTGGAAGTGGAAGTGGAAGTCGAAGTGGAAGTCGAAGTGGAAGTCGAAGTGAAAATCGAAGTCGAAGTGGAAGTCGAAGTGGAAGTCGAAGTGGAAGTCGAAGTGGAAGTCGAAGTCGAAGTCAAAGTGGATGTCGAAGTGGAAGTCGAAGTGGAAATCGAAGTGGAAGTCGAAGTGGAAGTCGAAGTGGAAGTGGAAGTCGAAGTCGAAGTGGAAGTCGAAGTGGAAGTCGAAGTGGAAGTGGAAGTGGATGGATGGATGGATGGACAGCTGATGGCTCGACTGTCTGTGTAGTAGCCACACTGCTGTGTATTCGTAAAATTCGTTTATATTAAGTGTTTAAAATATGGAAATTGAACAAAGTGCATCTATTAATGAAAAAAGGTGACGCAGAAATAGTGAAAAAAAAATGAGTTATATTAATTAAATTAATAACTGATTTATTTCAACGTTAATATTCAAGTTTTCACTTCTGCCGGCACTCCCGGAGTGCAACCCGTCTTTTTTTTTATGTTATATTACCCTTCATTTTATTTTATGTTCATTTCATTTTACACTCGATTTCATTTCATATTATGCATTTTGTTAAAAATAAAACAAGACAAAAATATACCGTGACAGATTCTGTGCATTACTCGAATAATCTGTACCTTTACTGCGTCAGCTGACGGTCTTTCCACCGCTACACAAGCAGCTGATTGTTGTTTTCATATTCTAAATTATTTGAAGAATCATGTAGCCAAATTTCATCCGGCGTACTATAACTTTATTTTACGGTTTTTCTTACAAGTTCATGCGAGCAGCTGACGCATAATCCCCCCTCCACGATGCAGCTGACGATTTTTTTTCAGCTCAGTATGATGTCAATTATTTATGAAATAAGTTTCAGCCGGCGTACTATTACTTAATTTTTTATTTTTTTTTACAACTTCCGCATCCTCCCAATTCCACACCCACCGCTACTTGAGCAGCTGACGGTCGGTTCAGTTATCAGTCATATAAGATCAACTATCGATGTTAATATCAGCCGGCTTACTATGACTTTTGAATTTGCAACGCTACCGCCCGGACTAGATGTAAAAATACCAAATTGTGCGTCCGACTTCGACGCGACCACCGAACAAGGTTCTTTTTTTAAAAACAAGCGCTCTCCCGCCATTAACTTCCACTGACAGCTTTTCCAAAGAGAATCACACAAATTGAATCGTTTCGGTGTTGCCATCACAATAAGTCGATTAGAAATAATCGAATACAAAAGTAAATTAAATTTAAAAACTAGATTACAACAAATTGCGTCAAATAGTTTAAATAACATAATAAAACCTAACACTATATTTTATTCGAGAAAACCTTTGCTGGTCCATCAAGATGTTGTCGTGCGTACCATAACTCATGGTTTAATATTTATTATTTCACTGCATTATTGGTCCAAAGTGTGTCTACTGAGTCAATTTGTCCGTTTCTCTCAGAAGCAACCAAGCACACCAATTGTTTAACACACTTTCTAACACAATTCAAAGGACTTTGAAATACATTCTTAATCCATTGCTACCCGTTGGTCTCGTGGTTGCAAACGCAACTGCTGTGCGTGAAGTCCTGGGTTTAATTCCTAGGTGGATCAGTGTCATTGGGTTTTAAACAGCCCAGAGTTTGGAAGTTGGCGGTGTGATACCCCCGTACCCCGGAAACCACATTAAGTCGTTGGTCCTGCGCCTAATATCTCTCCGGTCGTGTACCATCACAGCCGGCTATGAGAGTGAGGCAATAGATAGTGCACCTGTGTCTGCGCAGGCGTATACACTTGTGCACTATAATATCTCCTGCGCCGAAAGCTAGTCTCTTTTTATATTGGCCGCCATAGCCGAAATGCGGACTGGAGGACTATAATTACCCGACTACGGCGAAGAAAAAGAAGGGTTATGATTTTGACCGGTATGTATGTATGTATGTTCATCTGTTCCCTCATAACTTCTATACTACTTGTCATAATTAGACAAATGAGGTATCGTTGGAAGCGTCTTGATTGTCCGCTGGTTATAGGCTATGTGACGTCACATTAAATTGAATATGGCGCCCTCTAGCGGACATAGTCATGATCTAAAAAAAAAAAAAATTATATTGCCGTGTGGGGTATCAAATGAAAGGGCTTAATTAGCACATTTCAAAAATTTCCGCTGTACTAAGATACATAAAAGCTATGGTAGCATGCGACCACGTTTCATCCTTTGCAGTAGTCGGGTTTTAGTTTTTAAACTTATTTTTTATTTTTTTTAATAATATTTAGCGGATCATTGATAACTTTGTTCGCAGACAAGTCTCTCCGCTTCGAGCTGTCGACTGCGCTGCAGTACGTGTCGCTGCGTCCGTTCAGATACATGATCTGTCGCGCGGTGCCGCTCGACATCAACCTGCCTTTCACCGTCATCAGCCTCTCAATCACCTATGTCATTGTTCTTTTGCAGCTAAGAAATATTTCTCTGTAATTTACGAAGACGTTTTGAGTTTTGTTAAAAATACTAAGCTGTAAGTTGTCTAGAGATTATTTTAAGATCCCTGCTGATTCACGTGTGAAAATTAATTTTCCAGCGACTTAATCGCGGAAAAATCGTGTGTATTTTGAACCGACGAAAAAAAGGAGGTGGTTCTCAAGTCGACGCGTATATTTTTTTTTTATGTATGACCACGCACATCTTTTTTCAGAGTAGTTCGATTGTATTTAATTTTTTTTTTTTAATGGAAATAAACAGGATGAAAAATAGCCTATGTCCGTCTCCAGGTCTCAGGTTAGGTACCTATCTATCTTTGGGGTTGAAACACTAGGGCCATGGAGTCCGAGTGCCCACTTGGTTTTTCGAGATATCGCCGAGCGGTTAGTCGACTTTTCGCGTGACCAGAGGGCTGGCCTATTTCTTGGCCAAAGAATTAGCATTGCCATACAACGTGACAATGCTGCCAGCCTTTTGGACCTCTTGGGCCTTTTGTTCCTGTTGACAGCGATGCGGACGAATTCTTTGATGCCCTATGATTATTTTGTTTATTTTTTCATATAAGTGTACATATTATTATAGTTTATATGTTAGCTTATATTCTGTCTTTCGTAACAATCGGTTCATTGGCTTAGGCGTGACAAGATAAAATACAGACAGAAAGAGTTACATTCGCATTTATACAATAACCCCCTTACTAATAAACGTATTATATCAGATGAATAGTTACACACCGATTTCTCTCTTTCAGTCGTCAGTAATTTGACTATCGAGAGAAGAAGACAAAGCGTTGTGTAACTATACAGACGCTACACAACGTTTATTAGTAGGTAATTTTAGTATGAATTATAATCCATAATGTGTTTCTCAATAATTTATGTAATTACCTCTTTAGGAGTACATCGCGTTTGAATGTCGCCAAACATACACATTTTTACACGTGACTATATTAATGTTTAAAAGAAAGAAAGATAATGCATTTATTTAGCACAGACTAAAAGACACACAATATAATCAGATTAAAAAAAATTTAAAAAATAAAGATCGAATAAAAAGCGTAAGCGCTTAAGCGTTACTCAATGAATCTAATGGGGATTTCATTTTTATCGTCAAAATCGCAAGCAGGTAGAGGAATATGTACCTAAAGAATGCATAATAAATAATGTATGACTTGATGACATTCAGATGATATATTTGTCGTACGCTTTGTGCCCTCTGCAGTGATCTTTGATACGTGAAACGCGATGTACAGGCTGTTGTTTTGTAAATCCTACTAATCCTACTTCCCACTAATCCTAATATCCTACTAATCCTACTATATATCCTACTAATCACACTAATATTATAAAGGCGAAAGTTTGTGAGAATGTATGGATGTTTGTTACTCTTTCACGCAAAAACCACTGAACGGATTTTGATGAAACTTTACAGTAATACAGCTTATACATCAGAATAACACATAGGATACTTTTTATCCCGATATTCCCACGGGATCGACACTTTTGCTGATGCTTGTGAAACCGCGGGGCGGTGCTAGTATCACACTAATATTATAAAGGCGAACTTTCGTGTGTGTTTGTATGTTTGTTACTTCTTCACGCACAAACTGCTGAACGGATTTGGATGAAATTTGGCACATAGATAGTTTATAACCAAGATTAACACATAGAATACTTTTTATTCCGATATTTTTACGGGATCGACACTTATGCGGGTGAAACCGCGGGGTGCTGCTAGTAGTCTCATTTTTGTATTAATAATGTTTTGTTTTTAATCGACTACAAAAAGGAGGAAGTTCTATGTTCGTCTGTGTATATTTTTTTTGTTAATTATTTTCATCAATTTTTCGTTCATTCATGAACCGATTTTGAAAATTCTTCTATCAATTTGGTACAGGAAGCTCGCGCGGTGGTCCCATAGGAATTGTTTGTGGTTTTTGAGTGAGCTTCAATAATACGTATTTAATCCACTTTGTGTACCTACTACCTAGTTATCTATGTCGATGATGTTATAAAACCTGTCACTGTAGTAAAAATAACTTTAATTTCGTAAGTCGATGGGAAAAAATCGAACATACAATATCGAACACCGACTTCCGAAATTAAAGTAATTTTTCACTTTGTAGTGTTTTTTTTTAAGTCGTTTGTTTTTTATTTGTTATCAATAATATACTTCTTTGTTGTTTATGCAATTGTTTTATTTTGTAGACATTTTCTGGGATGTTATATCTTATCAAACGCCATTACAAACTTTAATCCCATAGGTAATTAAGCGTTTAGTTGGATACCCAAAATTGGCATTTAAATGTTACGCTACGAAGCGCTACGACATTTCGTAGCCGCCGTAGCACTAGTGTGGTCGTCGTAGACGTAAATTTTTACCAGAATGAATAGTATGTTGCAACCAAATGTTCACTGTTTGCGCCGTAATTTTTTTTTGACATAATTTAAGTACTAAATTATTTTCGAGAGTGGAAACGTGGACGATTTTGGCCCGAGAAAGACAAAGGATTGATGCATTTGAGATGTGGTGCTGGAGACGAACGTTGAGAATACCGTGGACTGCCAAACGAACCAACGCGTCGATCTTAACCCAGTTTCGAATAAAAACATATGTCAACAACGCATTCTCTCCTATTTCGGCCACTTAGTACGCAGAGGCGATGAAAGTTTAGAAAAACTGTGGTAGGGAACACAGAAGGCAAACGACCGCGCGGTCGTTCACCAACACCGCAGAGAAAGAGAGAGAGAGTGAGAGAGTTCAGATGAATGGAATCGTCGTCCTATAAATTCTACACGGTGGTAAGGGATGCGCTGGCCCCGGACAGACACCGGTGGAGACGGATCATCCGCTTCAGATGCAACTCCGAAGCTGACCACGATACTCAGACATGAGGGACCGACTACAGAGAGAGAGAGATTATTTTCAATCGAAGGATCTTGGTTTTAAATATTTTCAATACGAGAATTTGTCTCTAAATGCAACGCTGCGCTGCGCTACGAAGTTCCGTAGGCGACGTAGCACTCGCGTAGTAGTTGTAGAAGCAATCCGTACTATCACACTTCACACTAATATTATAAAGGCGAAAGTTTGTGAGTGTGTGTGTGTGTTTATATGTTTGTTACTTCTTCACGCCTAAACCACTGAACCGATTTAGATGAAATTTGGTATAGAGATAGTTTGAGTCCCGGAAAAGGACATAGGATACTTTTTATCCCGATGTTCCCACGGGATCGAAACTTATGCGGGTGAAACCGCAGGGCGCAGCTAGCATTCCATATTTTCAGAACCACCCTGTATCCCTTCCGAAGAATCGCTGACAAAAGGCGCGGTGGCAGCCGGATCTGTCGCCTCGGGCGTCGCCTAATATGCTAATATTTGCCGAATAAAAGCCACATGTAGGACGTAAACTTTTTGCGAATATAATGTAGGAACTAGAGACACTCTACTGGATACTGGCGACACTGGAGGTTTGAATATGGTTAAGGTGAATGCGTAGTTGTAGCCCACGAAATTCAATTTTTCTTACGTTTTTTGCAACTGTCAGGTCAGTGTCAGGTTGTATCTTGATCAAAATATGATTCGCGACTATAACAGGTACAGTAAAACGGGGCTACTTTGACAGGCGGGGCTACTTTGACCAGGCCGATCACAACGCTATGACGCGTTCCCCACACCCCGCGCCTCGCGCAATATTACTCGAGGTCACGCACACTTGCTGAGCACGCGTGAAAACCGATTTTGGCGCTCTGTCAAAGTAGCTACCACATCTGTCAAAGTAACCCTGGAAGTCAAAGTAGTCCCGTTTTGCGGTACCTACGTATTTACAGAATTATAATAATTAGAATCAGTAATACATCTTTCTAAGTTAGATTTCTACCGTTAAGAACAAATCTCGTATGGAAAAGTGTTTATGGTAGAAATCTTACTTAAAGAGATATATTAATTCTAATGACTATAATTCTGTAAATACATATGTATTATAGTCGCGAATCATGTTTTGATCAAGATACAACCTGACACTGACCTGAAAATTGCAAAAAACCTAAGAAAATTTAAATTTCGCGGTCTACCACTTCACATTCACCTTAAGGAAACATGTTGTGTGGTTTTAATCGAGAGAACTCGGCCATATCTGCTCTTACACTATGCCTAGACTGAAAATTTGATAGGTTCAATTTGTGCTTTTACGACCACTAGAAAAATTGATTAACGGCTGATTGCTGTAGGTAATTTATGAGTTAAATAATTAAAAAGTAGGGCCCGTAGCTAAATAATAACAGCCGCACAGGTCGGTCGATCAGGTTAAGCTACGCTTGCCGCGGTTGGTCTGTGGATGGGTGACCATCTTTACATACCGAGACCCCTCTGTGCCTCGGAAAGCACGTTAAGCCGTTGGTACCGGCTGTCATTCGTGGATCTTTGACAGTCGTTACGGGTAGTCAGAAGCCCGAAAATCTGACAACCAGTCTTATCAAAGGGTATTTATTTATTTAATACTTCAAGCACATAAATGTACAGAGGCGGACTTAATGCCATAGGCATTTTCTACCAGTCAACCTTTGGGTGATGCAGAGACAAACAGCGGTAGGTGCAATCATGAAAAGGGTATCGTATTACCCAGTAACTGGGTTGTGGAGGTCAGATAGGCAGTCGCTCCATGTAGAATACTGATATTCAGCTGCATCCGGTTAGGCTATTAGCCGACCCCAACATAGTTGGGAAAAAGGCTAGGCAGATGATGATGATGAATTAAAATTTATAACTTAACATTAAATATTTACTATAGATAAGTTAAAGCCAAAACATTAAAAGCTACGGCCTTATTTCAAAACAAGGTTCTTTAAACACAGGTTTAAAACATCGAGCCATTTTTAAATTTCGAACTATAATCCGTTAAAGTTAAAGTTCTTATTAGAAAATCTGACGTACTAAACCATAGTGTATGTTGTCAATTTAGCATTAAGAATTTTACGTTCATCGAAATAAAGTTTAAAATACAGTAACCATCTCGCAGGCAGGCTAGGTCTAATGTTGGAACTCGTTTTGTAATATGATGGTTTATGTTCAATTTATTAATTATAATTCTTCAATCAACGTATATTTTGTTTTCTGTTTCCAAACTCAAATAAACCTAATCTAACCATGTTTTAGCATAAGTACTCTACATCATCTACTTTTTAAAAACGAAACACAATATTTTACATCCTACATCCACCCTCGGAAATCCGAATAACAATGCCTCCATATTTTATATTACCTGCATGTGCTCGCCAAATAAAAATAATCCTACCAATTTGCAATGCTACTTTATGTTTTCAATCGCTTTAGGCGATACCATCATTTTATTTGATCGGTTTATATCGTTTCTTGTTACTGAATCCTTATTATTATAGTTTTTAAATAGGTAAGGAAGGTCTAGTAATATAAGTAAGTAGCTTTTAAAGACTTCTTTGGTTCTGTTATTATTATTTATTTTTTGTAAATAATCAATCTGCCTAGCCTTTTCCCAAATATGTTAGGGTCAGCTTCCAGTCTAACCGGAAGCATGTCAATATCAATATATTACATTTCTTCAGTTCTGTTATTTTTTTTTTGATAAATGGAAACGCCTAATGGAAAGCGATGGTTGAGGTGTATGATGGAACGAGCGTGCCCAGAAGATAACTAAGGCTCTGGAACTCCCACGAATCAACGAAACACAGCACGCTGCTTGACTCGTTTACGTACATACATACAGGTTGCGAGGACTACGCTAAAACACTATACCTACTTATTTTATGACCTCACTAGGAACCGATAAAATTGTCGCACTTTAAAATACCTTATTCATGAAATATCTGAAACTAAAATACTTTCAGTACCTACTCAATTCCCGTGACGTCATCTCCTATAAAAATAAACAAAAAGTGCTCGATACTTTATGGCCCACACGGGACGACCATAAACTCCAATAGAACAGAAAGGTATTCAGTCGTAATGCGCGGGAATTTTTAAATTTTACGACTTCAAATACTTTAATCGAGTTTTTATTGTCGTTTTAGTACTGAACCCGTTAAACAGCTTTTAAATATTGAATATGAGATTAATTGTCTGTAAACGTTTATATGGGAAACGATTTAAATGCTGAATAGATTTTTTGAAGTAGGTAAGTATAAAAATCTAAGAAAGAATATTGCGTTCAATCCAAATCCGTCATATATTACCAACCCCTGTTGAATGATGCTACCATAGCCTACCTCATTTTGGTAGAAATTGGCAGGTATATCTACAAACGCTTAGAAATTTTTAAAATCATAAAACATTAGGTATCTTAGCTTCATAATTAGCCAATAATGTTCCCACTGCTGGGACACAGGCCTCTTCTCTTCGAGAGGGAGTGGGCCACAGGCCAATATAGGTACCTAAGTCTGTAGAGTGGGCATCGCCGCATAGTCCTAACTTACTGGTAAGTAAGTCTTAATGATTTTTCCCCAATTAAATGTCCTATGTATTTCAACAAACGAAAAAAAATGACGAGCTTCTTAGCTTCCAACAATATAGAACGTCTGTAACCCTAGCAATAACGCAAATTGAAAATTCTGAACTCCAAGGCGGAGGTGTAATATTTCAATGTCCAAACTAACGTTAGCGTCAGACTTAAACCTCGTTTAAATGAAAACTAATTTTAATATTAATGCTACGTCTTATTGCGCGGAAGCTTTGAAAAGATGCTATTTTTAACTGTTAAGGAAAGTTAGATTAATATTACGTTATTAAAATGCATTGTGGTCGAGTCTGATGCGGTTTTTCATGAGTCTTATCCAACCTATCTGCTATAAGTGTCTTCAAGAAATGTTTTTTTTTCTGAACCTAGAAAAAGGTCACGTTAAATGCCCATGTAACATCCACCCTCATGAAGATCGGAGACTCTAGACTCGAACTAGTGGACATGCAATTATGTTTACCTAGGACAAACTGTCCAGTTAGGTAGGTCCAACTTCGAGAAACAGGTCAATCGTCATATTCGACTCGGCTGGGCAGCGTTCGGGAAGCTACGCAATATCTTCTCGTCCCACATACAGCAGTGTTTCAAGACCAGTGGCGTAGCTATCGGAGGGCCAAGCGGTGCCATGCACCGGCCCCCAAGCCCAGGGGGCCCCTCGGCCCCTGGTCAGCAAACCTCGAATTGACCCAGCAAAAAATTTCTTCCACCTTCAGAACATAGGTAAATATAATAAATTCTTTCTGTTGTGTTGTGTAACTTCATATGTTCAGCCACTTCAACAAATAGGCTGGTATGCGACCGATTTATGAATACTAGCTTACTCTACTGAAATATTAGTAATAAACTGCAGTCCCTTTTTTGACAAAATTCCATAACCTTGATATTTTCTACAAAATATTGTTACGGTACTCATACACCCTAAACCATTTACATACCTATGTAAGAATTTATGTTTTTTACTCGATAAATAAAACCTAACCAGTTTAGATAGAACCCCAACTTTTTTTTGCACCAGGGCCCCTGGTCTGGTAGCTACGCCACTGTTCAAGACGAAATTCTTTGACCAAGGCGTGTTGCCAGTGATGACCTATGGCACTGGTCGTTCATAGTAGGACCATGAGAAAATATACCTCATTAGAAGGCTGACAGTCACCCAAAGGGCAATGGAGAGGGCTAATGCTTGAAGTTTCCCAACGCGATCGAAACAAATGAAGAGATCCGTAGGCAGATCAATACCTAATAATCTAAAGTAAATTGCGACTTGCGAGTCAATCATTCGTTTGTGGTACAAGGGAGGCACAGTATGATGGCTGCTGTTATCTTTGCTAGTTTTTATGAATTCGCTACTAAATGTCAGAAAATATATAATTATTATGCCACACTAGTGTTGTACGAACCGCAATAAGTAATGATGATGATGCAATCCGACCGATTTCGGCCAGGACGATTGCTTCAACTCCGCAGTAGTTGTCATTCGTGAGATGGCATTCTTTTTTTTTCTTTTTTTTTACCGCAATAATTATACAGATCGGACTAACTTACCTAGTGACGTCCGATCCTTAATTATGTGAAGTAATCTCGTCCTCATTTATCGAATGTATAAGCTGTAGGTATTTTTATAATTTGCAACCTGTCACAGGCACCATCGTACAAGTGCCGGTTAGGTTACTATACCTAGTGCTTAAGCCATAGAGTAAATAATGTTCATTATATTGGCTTAAGGTGCCACTATTCGATATTTTTTCCATACAGATTTCGGGAGAGTATTACTCTACTGTTTGACATTGTATATCCAAAATTAAACATTGTATCCTTTTGTCTAATTATTATTAATTGTGTCTGTACGGAAGCAGAATTGTAAAATAACAAGCCATTAAAAAGTTATGAGCCAACAAAGATTCGTTTTTCTTGCTATTTTTAACGTAACTTTGGGTGTAAATAAGTAATAAAAGAACTGAAAAATATTAAAAATTAAATCCGTGCCGACAAAGCTCAGTTATCGAAGAGTTCAAAAAACTTTATTTGTGATTGATTTATGTAGTGGATTTTTCATAGAACTCGATTTTCCAAAGCACTTTTCAAATATTTTTATACGCTTATCAGTTCGGAACGGTGTTTCTGTGCGTGAGAACTAGATGTTGTGCGTGTAGATTAGCGTCTAACTGCTCATCACTGATACTAGCTCCGTCAGACACGAAGCCAAGTTAGACAGCGTAATTTTGGCCATGACCACCAGTGAGTTCGAGCTCGCGACTAGTTTACTCTTAAGCTACGGTTTTCCAAAAAAACAACAGCAGCGAGCTAACGTCTGTCATGAATGAAATGATGGCAGCCGGGTTTGACTTTACGATGTTAAAAAACGCTCTCTATAAAAACACACCAACTTCATCATCTGCCTAGCCTTTTCCCAACTATGTTGGGGTCGGCTTCCAGTCTAACCGGATGCAGCTGAATACCAGTATTTACATAGAGCGACTGACTATCTGACCTCCACAACTCAGTTACTGGGTAATACGATACCTCTTGGTAAGATTGGTTGACTTTCGGGCTACTGGCGCTGGCGGCCCGTAACGACTGTCAAAGATCCACGAATGACAGCCGGGACCAGCGGCGTGACATGCTTTCCGAGGCACTTACTTTCATAAATAACATTTCAGGGCCATCATTGGCCGGTATACTGCAGACGCTATGTGGCCATCACCCATCACTCTTCTAAGAAAAAGTAGCTATGAAAATGGTTCGTTGGAACGTCCTTACCACGGAAAAAATGTGCTCACTTGCAAGCTTTGCATGGCTCAATTCCAAGATAACCATTGCTCAGCTAAAGTTGTACTGCTGTGCAACTGCTAGCTGTATTACTTGTTGAAACAGCTGAATTGAAAGTAACGAGTGCCACGAAATTAGAACTTTTATCACTCATAGTAACAGCACACCCCGGACACTCCATACAACCCTCGCAAAATAATTACCTACTACTACTACATTAAAAAATGACGTTTGTATACGTATGAATGTGTGCGTGAGGTACTTGTGTTTGCGAGCGCAGAACTGCGACGAATACGCCGAAGTGTTGGGTGAGGTGCGGTAACTGATGTTAGTGCGGGGAAGGGAGTGGCCTTTCTGTACGTAGTACTTTAAGTATTCTGTGGTAACAGGCACAATCCTGTGCAGTGTAGAACACGGAAAGCAACTCGTTTTGAACGATATACTTAGGGCCGGTTCCTCGTACGAAAATTATCACTTTTGTGACAAATTGTCAAGCGCGCTTAAATTGCTGTTGAATGATTTATCAACACCCAATCGCAGTAGTTTACGATCGCTTGACAATTTGATAAATTTTTCAAAATTGCACGCCACAATCAGGAGTTGCTCTTCGTGTTAATTTCGGTTCTTTACATCAGACTACATCTACCGAGAAAGATCATAGACTAAAGAGGATAAAATAAAAAAAAACATCTATATATTTTTTAATTCATTTTATTAGCTTACACACCAAAATAAATTAGCATGCAACTAACAAATAACAAAATTGTCCTACTTATAATACCTTCTATCACACCAATTTTTTAAACTACTATTTAATTCTACATTTCTACAACATTGAGAGTACAAAATATTTGTCATACATAAGTAGCGACATCTGTTATCAGAAATTAAAGTTATTAACTATGATCTCGGCCAATAGATGGCGTTGATCAAACTGAATCGCGATAACGGAATTTGCGCGACGACATACAAAGCATATTTACAATTTTACCCGATCATAGTAAAAAAGAGGGACAGTCAAACAATTGATAACATTTTTAGTACAAATTTTGTAAATATTATCTTTAAATAACAGTTAATTAGGTTGTAGACAGAATAAAAATGATGTCAAAAGCTATACTTATTATATCTGAAATGGAGATTGAAATGTGTAGATTATGTAAAAGCTTAGTTTTTATTTAGTTTACGTGACATACTGACATATTACAATTTCTTTGACTCGGTGGTGAAGGAGTAATAAATATATGTATATCCGCATCTTTCATACATTTTCTGCAATCGGGTTTTGGAATCCGCACTTATCATTACTGACTAATTTAGTTAAGTGCCAGTTTTCTTATTTTATAGATCATTGTTACAATATTGTAGCACATTCAAAATCAATATCTTTTTATTCTTAAATCATCTAAGTATACGAAATTCGATTGATTATACATACAGATAAAATACGTCCATATACATATAATTTTTTACGTTAAATCTAAATCATTTGATCGCGCATTTACAAAGGAGACAAACAAAAATAAAATTCTTATTAGCCAATTGTTCCCAATATTAAGCAAATTAAAGTTTTAAAATTAAGTCCCTTGACAGGAATCAGTATTTCCAGCCAATTCCAATCTTCAACAATAATTTGGAAGGAAATTGGAGTAAGCTAGAAACGCCATTTTCTATATAAGTTCCATTTTTTTTAATCTAACTACAAATTGGCACTATAATCACTTTTCTTACATTTCCAAAATACGTAAATATTAAACATTTGAAATCACAATTAAAAACATAATTAAATGGACGACAAACATTAAGTAATAAGTTGTTTGGTAATTATTTATAAAAAATAATTGCATTGTTTGATGTTAAAAAATAACTACTTAACTTATGTAAAATCGAGTACCCGAACACTTGTGTATAAAAATAAAAATGTTTAGTTTTACCGTGTTTTCATAAAGCAAGTAAACATGACGTCACACCTACCGACGGGCAGACCACATTTCAATGTAACGTCAACACGCTGCAAGCTAAAGGTACACCAGGCTATCTTTTTTTTTGGGAATGGCATCTCGCAGTTCAACCTGGGTGGTTGTCGTCTGTTTAACCAGACTACACCAGGCTATCAATCGACACTAGACATTTATTGACAAAAACCAGTCATGGTATGGCATCTGTCCCACCGCCAGCGATTAGCGAGGAGCGAGTAGAGCTAGCAACGAGCGAAAAAAAAAAAAAAAAAAAAAACAGCGACAAATGTTCTGCTGCCACGGGAGCGTCGCTGAGCTCTTTAATAGCTCTTGTCGCTGCGACAAACGAGTACTCGGCGGTGTGAACATTCAGCGATCAACGATTAATGTAGGGTTAGTTTTCAAAGACCAGACAAATTTAAGGGTGTGGTACAAACCATCAAACTGAACAACTTTCTCCATGGTACCAATATCGTAATCGGGAAAAATTTATCTACTGTCCCATACTGCCCCCGATAGGAAAAAAGACGCATCTAACATTTTTTTCAGATTTGAGTTACATACATTGCCGGAATCAGAAAAAAAGGCACATCTGTCTGTATTTTTAATAGTTTTCTAACTTCCTCCAGTGCGGTTTTAGCAAAACAAAATATTATTATTTTCCCGTTTCATTCATTAAAAAATTTATTTCTTCGTTTTTACTTTTTGTTAGATACGTCTTTTTAACTATCGGGGGCAGCATAGAAAACTTCAATACCTACTCGACCTAAACGTATGGGACGGCTGAATTTTTATTCGCGGTTACGATGTTGGTCCCATGGACAAAATTGTTCAGATTGATGGTCTGTACCATACCCTTAAATTTGGCTGGTCTTTGCCAACTAACCCAGTATGATATGTATCACTAACACGGGATCTACAATTTTTCTTTCTGAACGAGAAAATCGTTGATAACTAGTCGCTTCCCCGTGGCAGTGGGACAGGTACCTTTGGTCGTTCAACAAAAAAAAACGAGCATCGAATGGAATTTGAAATAAATATGATGACTTTTTCGGTGATCGTGTTATGACCACACTTATTAAGAAGAATTAATGCCATCATGATTCCAGTCCGAAAAAGGGATGGTGCTATCGGTCATATATAGCTCCGTCTCTCTCTTACACAGGAATCATGACGGCATTACACCGTCACAATACGGCACTTGATCAGTTTTACTAGTGATGTTACGATCGACATCGATATTTAGTGTTTGATGTCACCGATGCCGATTTATCGATATTTAGTGTCGTGCACCTTACTTGCATATTATAAACGCGTCTTTACATTCAGTAGCTAGACAGTACAAAATAACTACTATCGGTGTTATTCATAATCCTATTTTATCTCTATTTTAGCTAAAATAGGTTTATAGAACGTTTGTCTTTATCTGTCACGTTGTCATTTCTGTGTGTAAGAAAGAGACAAACCCCATTTTAACTAAAATAGGTTTGATAAGTTTTATGAATAAGGGGGTAAGTATTTATTGTTCCTCAAATCCGAAATGTTCAATTTAAACCAACTAAATGCTAAAATAAAATGAATCACATCGGCTATGTTAAAGCCGAACAATCTACCTAGAATATAACATCACGCCTTTGATCCCCGAAGGATCAGGCAGATGTGTCCTTTTAGTACACCCACATTTCGCCAGTTATGTTTAATACCCATGTAATAGGGGATGAGCCTAATGCCATCAACTAGGCACAAATCCAGACACCAGGCTACTGAGAATTCCTGATGGAAAAACCCAATAGAACTTTGCACGACCTTTGAATCGACCCCAGGACCTCATGCTCAGCAGTAGCTCTTGCGACCACTAGACCGACGAGGCAAATTACAAGAAGGGTGCAAAATTAAGAAGAAAACTGTCGTAGAAATCAAGAATTTTGAACTATTTCTCTGCGTAACACATATTTTAATATCTATCTCAATTCAGTCTTATCCATTGCGCCGTATGTTTTAAAATCCGTGTTCGCGATAACCATAACATGCAATGGATGTTCCGTAACTGTCAAAATGAAATCGTTGTGATCGCGGTACGCAATAAGTCTGCAAATTAGTTATTTGAAGCTTATTTATTACTTTAAGCACTCCACAAACATATTTTGGTCCGACTCAATCGCTAGAGAAATCTACAAGATCTTCTTTTGCAACCCAAAACCTAAAGTCCATAATGTAACGACAAAACTACTTACGAAATAATACAGTACCTACTAAATTACATATATCAGACTTAAAAAGAAAATATTTTCATAGACAATTCCCTCTACACTATGACATCAATTTGTTTCTATTACAAATAACCTAACTTAAATTCAGAATCATAGGCCCGGGTTCTGAAACGAAAATCATGTAATCTGCATTGGCGCTTTATTTGCCAAAAATGTAAACAAATATGAATTAATGGAAAAATAACTTTAATTCCTACACAAAAAAGTTCAGTTTACGCTACAACTTCAAACATTTTTATAACTTTTTCAATAGTGCTAGTCACTCTGAAGTCAACTTATACTCCATTTACTATAGCATTAGACAGTTCAGAAGTTATAAAACGCTCTTTTAGGGCACACTTTGTAATAAAAGTACAATAAACATTATTCCAGTCAAGATTGATGTGGAGTTAAATATAATCAATTTAAATAACAGAAGTCACACTTAATTGTACTTATTTAAGGCGAATGGGTAGTTGTAGCCCGCGAAATTCAATTTTTCTTACGTTTTTTGCAATTTTCAGGTCAGTGTCAGGTTGTATCTTGATCAAAATATGATTCGCGACAATAACAGGTACGTATTTACAGAATTATAATAATTAGAATCATTAATACATCTTTCTAAGTTAGATTTCTACCGCTAAGAACAAATCTCGTATGGAAAAGTGTTGGTGGTAGAAATCTAACTTAAACAGATGTATTAATGATTCTGATGATTATAATTCTGTAAATACGTACCTGTTATAGTCGCGAATCAAATTTTCATCAAGATACAACCTGACACTGACCTGAAAATTGCAAAAAACGTAAGAAAAATTGAATTTCGCGGGCTACAACTACCCATTCACCTTAACCTGTCTACCTTCTGAAATTACAAGGCTTTCATTCAATATTATTTAGTTTTTACATAAAATATTGTCGTGTCAATGTTTAAAATCTAAAAGAAGCAGGGGCGGACAGTACCGGGAACGTTTTTCATGTCACTATAACTCTACCAAATCTAAAATGTTACCTATTCCCTTCATAAGTTGTGGCAGCACGTGTTTTTTTATTTTGTCGGTTTATATAAAGTTGTTTTTCATAAACTGATTGTTACTAAAAATTGTTTCATTCCATGTACCTATCCAAGCATCGTGACGAGTAGATAGATAGAATATGCTTTATTGTATGCCATATATTGTTACTTACAAAAAAAGCACATACATTATTTATTAAAATTGTTTGAACTTAACTTGAAAATAAAAGGTTTCGTACTCCTGCTTCTGCAAGCCTCTTTTTTCTAATGTTATAATAAATGGAGTATAATTGTCATTGAAATAAAGTTGATATTTGTTTAACTTGAAATAGGGTGTGCAGCACTGCACACTTTTACAATAAGTGCAGGAGCTCTCGGTAGCATCCGAGACAATGGCGAAGTCGGAAGTGTGTGTGTGTGTGTGTGTGTGAATTGCACATTATATAGGCATATAAGCAATGCCTACCTCGATATATCAACATAAGCCTGTCAATTACATTTTAGTGTGTGTGCCCCACAATTAAGAAACTCACTAAATTATCATACCTGACAAAAAACAAAATCTTCATACAAACACGCGCGGCAGTAGGCAGTCGCCGGACGGCCTACTCGGCTCCCGTATTATTCGGACATTGTCATTGGTCTTCAAGTTAATATGACAAAATTAAAAATACGTACGTCTCACGCGTAGTACTATGACGTTCGACCTTCGCAATTTATCACCCTTAAGTAGGCATGCCTACTCAAATAACCACATTTTTTACCTCATTTTTTTCTGATTAGTGACCGCGTTTGCCTAGACTAGACCCGGCCTAGTGCCTACCTATTCTGAAAACCAATGCACGCCACTGCTTCACGTATACATCCACAGCATGTTTGTATACTTGTTTATCATAAGTAAATCGCGCGTCGCTTCATGAGATAAAAATACTATAATAAATTGTCAAGCGCGCGTAGACTACTGTGTTTGGTTTAACTAATTACAACAGCCAATCGGAACACTTGACCGGCGTTTCATTTTGACCCGTCGATTATTTTCGTTTCAGAAACTGAGCGTTAAATAACATCAAGTTTTGGAAACGCAAACTAAATGTCGTACAAGACAAAGTTCAAATATCATTGGAACCAAAAAGAATGGACCTTGTTTTATACACTAGGCACACTTCGCACAGTTTTTACGACTTGATAAAACATCGAGATTTATTTAAATATCTGTAAGTTTCCTATTAATGTATTATACACATAAACTTTCAGAAAAACATTCTATAAATGTTTTTGAAAACCACAATAAAATCCGTTGCGTAGTTAAGAAGAACGACGCGGTCACACAGACGACACGAGCGACTTTAATTTATAATATTATTAGTAGTTGGTCACTCAAAAATCAACTTAAGCTACATGACGCTAAAGTAGATAGTTGAGTGAGCGGCAACGAAAGTAAATCATTTTCGATTCTTAAGCCAACTGTAGTATATAGACACTTAGCTATCAATTTGTTTCTATTACTTAAATATTATAATTACCAGAAAATTATTATAATATGTAAGTTTGATATTAATGTATTACACATATAAACCTTTCGGAAATATTCTCTAAAAGATTTAAAAAACCGCATTTAATCCCGTTAACGAGAACTACGCGGCCACATAGACAGACACGAAAAGCGACTTTAATTTATAATATGTATCACTCAAAAATCAACTTAAGCTACATGACGCTAAAGAAGATAGTTGAGTAAACGGCAATGAAAGTAAATCATTTATTATTCTTAAGTCAACTTTAGTATATAGACATTGAGTTATCAACTTGTTTTTATTACATACAACTATTTGAATTACCAGAAAATTAAGAATATTTGGACACCTAGTTACATAGAATGACGTCTACTATTTTTTTTTAAATGCACTAAAATTGAGAACAAATATCGGAGAAAAATGGTACGCCGTTTAATTTTAAAACCAATTCAAATTTATAGAACAAAAACCATAGACTCACTAAAGATACGGGCTGACTATGAAATCATAGACAATCTTCCGGGTACGACATAATTGTATTGCACAAAAACGTTTAATATCCCTGATTTTAGTACCACTAAATCCCGTCACATCTACATGGTCAAAATTTACGGGAGGCAATTTTCCCAAGTCTTTGACCTCAAAGGTGGGAATAATCTATGATGTTGTTTATCTTTCCTTCGAGATATGTATTTCCTTCTTGCTACACCATAGTGGCGAATGGCCCGTATAACACGATTCCTATCCCTTCAGAGGTTCGCATTGTGAACCTCCGAAAGGAAGCCGGTAGAGTTGTAGTAGTTACTATCGATAAATGTCACAGTCAATAGTGTCTACTAATGCCAAAAAATATAGTTACACTACGGGTATTTAATTCACCAAAACATTCAAAAAACAAAAACGCCTATTTTTAGCTTTGAATTACAACAACAATAAAAATGCGCCAAAACATCATAATCGGGAACTAAAAATTCATACAATAGCGTTTGTAATGGACGAGAGCAAGTCGCTGTACAACGGGTTACGATAGACACAGACATAGAAAGAATGCGTCTTTTATATTCCTATAACAATTTAAGAATTATAGTACCTAATATAGTCGAGTTTATTTCTGTAAAACATTGAAAGCTTTGTTTGTGTAGTGATAGCGTCTTTTTGGTTCTACTTCTTGACGATAGATGGCGTTCATTTCAGTAAGGAAAAAACAAGTACGCCACGTTTTAAGTTAATAAATTAATTTTGACTTTATTGATTAATACCGGCTTCGCTTCGGTTTCTTTCTTACAAAAATTGACACTTCGCCTCGCCGGCTACACGGCAAGGATTGAAATAAAAATATAACATAGCACGGTCGATATACTCTGTTGAAAAACCCGTTACACATATCCGAATCATGCTTTCATTGTCCATGATTTCATATTTGTTTTGTTATACGACGTACACTTAACAGTTTTTAAAATCGGCATGTTCACAGCGGCAGTACAGTAACACCGGTGACACACCCGCACGGACGGCACACGTGCACGGACGACGTTAAAATAGTACCAACTCTGAAATGAAAAATCACCTGTTATACATTACCATTAGACAATGGATGTATTTTTTAAAATGCAGATATTTTTATCGATATTTCAGAGTTAGACCGATAGTGAAAGGTGTTCATATTCATGGCTAATTTCACCCCATAAAAGATAGCCAATATATCCAATGTCACCCTGTATATTTTCGTTACTGCGCTATACAGATACCAAACATTCAGTGGCGTGCATTGCATATAGGCATATAAGCAGTGTACGTCTTAGTAATACCATGACGTTCGACCATCGCAATTTATCACCCATAAGTAGGCATGCCTACTCAAATAACCACACTTTTGACCTCATTTTTTTTTTTCTGATTAGTGACCGCGTTTGTCTAGACTGGACCCGGCCTAGTGTCTACCTATTCCGAAAACCAATGCACGCCACTGCAAACATTATCCTAACTGATCCTAATTAACTAATATTATAAATGTGAAAGTAAGTTTGTTACGCTTTCACGCTAAAACGGCTGAACGGATTTGTATCATGATTCATAACATAATTTGGCACATGGGTAGAGCATGACCTGGATTAGGACATAGAATACTTTTATCCCGGTAAACGCAGATGAATTCGCGGGCAAAAGCTAGTTAAACATAAAATGTATTAACCAAAATTGGTCTTAATCAACATCAGAGGGATCAGGTACGTGAGACGTAGGATTATTGGCCACAGCCTCAGTAATAACCTGAACCGGTCCTGGATTATTTATCCTACTCCCATTAGACAGGTCTAAAACCGGTAACCTTAGCACAAAATCGTGATCCCAGCCACTATGTCTTGGCTCAGACCATTGAATAACCCGAAAATCTGCTGAATTCTGCCCAGATACGGTTGGTATAGGAATTCTTGGAATGCGTGCAGCTAAAGCGTGAAGTCTGGGATTCTGCGGTCGTTCTCTTGGCTCTGGTCTGGAGGAATCTGGGACTACATTAATCGCATCGGGACGTCTACCTTGCTCCTGCCTGGATGAAAACATGTGTTGGTACCTGGCTATCTCGGCCGGTAGCAGCGGTCTAGCATCTCTTCCGATTCTTTGCACGGTGACCTGTCCTGATCGGTTGAGCTGGTTGTTTTGTGATTGGTTCGGGGATGTCATTGATGATGTGTCGACGATTGTCGTGTTCGATCTCGCTAAGTGCGGTGGATGGTGAACGCAGATGCCGTTTTGAGTGGCCCTGGCTGATGTTGGGAAGTTTAGAGCGAGATATTCTGGTAACGGTACGCAGACAACGCCGATTTCCTCCTGTAAAATTAAAGGAAGCAATATTTTATTCTTTCTCTACTGATGAAGCGAAGTGCGTCGAAGCCGAACATTAAGTTACGCTAACCTGAGTGCCTAGTGTGAGTTTGTTTTACGTTAACGCGATCGCCACGTTTATGACGTTCGGCGCTCCGATTGGCCCGCTCCAAGCTCTTAACCAATCACAGAGCCAAACGCGGTAAACGTTTCGATCGCGTTTGCGTAAAAACAACTCGCACTCCGCGCACAGAAGTCAGACATACATTATTTTGCAATTTTTATTTCTGTCTTTCTATAAAAAAAATATCAGGAAATACATATATAACTTACCGAAACACTAGGCCTCCTCTCAGGATTGCTATCCGGTACAAATACGAAAGGTTTCCTATCAACTTCAATCGAGGATTGAGCAGAAGTCGGTGTGTCTTCTTTTTTCTCCTTCTCTAAAGATACATCAGGAACCACTTGTAACTCTTCGGGTGGATTCGGAACGGTGACATAGCTCGCTATTATGCTAGACAGTTGATCCAGGACCTGTTAAAATAAATTCGGAATAGTGACATCTGTTAGTAGACATTGGAAATAGTGTTTTCGATTGTGAGCGATAGATGGCGTTAATTTTAAAAAATACATCTCCGTTTTTGTCACTTTGCTATGGAACCCTAATTAAAAAAAGACTATATTTTTAGTGAAAGAACTTCCTCAAAAATTAAATTCCTGATAAACCAATTTCCAAGTGCGTACATTATGATGATTACATCACACTAATATTATTAAGGCGAAAATTTGTGAGTGTGTGTGTGTTTATAATTATGTTTGTTACTACTTCACGCCCAAACGGGTGGACCAATTTTGATAAAATTTTGTATGGAGGTAGCTGACACCCTGGATTAACATATAGGCTACTTTTTACCCCGATATTCCCACGGGATCGACACTTATGCGGGTGAAACCGCGGGGCGCAGTTAGTTATATATAATTTTTTTACCTCGTCGGCTACTAGTCTATGTTTCGGATCTTTGACCAGCAACCTTTGAATTAGGAACACTGTGTTGTCTGACGCCTGCACTGAGTTGCCATCCCTGAAAATGCAATATTAATACATTTAAAAATAACTTTTTAAGCAAAGCCACCACAAATCAACAGATTGGCGGAGGCAAACGCAGTTTAACCAAACGAATCAAATGATATGGCCAGATAAAAGATCATCATCTGTCTAGCCTTTTCCCAACTATGTTTGGGTCGGTTCCCAGTCTAATCGGATACAGCTAAATGAGAGTATTTTACATGGAGCAACTGCCTATCTGACCCCCACAACGCAGTTACTGGGTAACAACCCTTGGTAAGACTAGTTGTCAGACTTTCGGGCTTCTGACTAGTCCTAATGTTAACACTCGCATAAATAGAATAATTTTATAGAAATCAAACTTACGGTGGTATATTATAGTTGGCAGCCTGTATCCTGCAAAATAGTTGAGCAAGACTGGTGTCGCAGAAGGGAAACTGTCCGTATAGCATGGTGTATAGGACCACGCCTAACGCCCACATGTCTGAGGGCTTGCCTAAGTACGGTTTGCATTGCAGCACGTCAGGAGAAATGTAGGCTGGCGATCCTGGAAAACATTGTGTTATTTATTGAATTTGAAATTGTGAAGGTTTAAATGTGAGAATTTGTTTTTGAAACGAAGTTCTTTAAGGGGACTATATGACCTAAAGCGCGGTCACTGTCGGACTGCATAGAAATGAAAGAGAAGGGCGATGACACAACGCTGGTAATTTATTGCAAAATATGAAGCAATTATCTATTTACAAAAAATCTATTGTTTGGACTAAAAAATTAAAACACGCTTTATTATGTTGCTTGTAGAATAATCTGACAAAAAATCATAATGATTGTTTGTATATTAGTATGGTTTTTATTGTAAAAAGAAAGGTTTTAGATGTATCTTTATGATTTTTTTTCTATCGTTTTCTCTCGCTTTCTCTTTCTCATAACAAAACACTACGCCAATCTAGCGCCGCACGATATGCCTGCTGACTTCGAGACCGGGTTTGCGTTCGCCGCGCCGCTCCCCGCGCCTCCGCCGCCGCTGACTTCGTGTCCGTGGCCTTAAAGAACCTCCGAGCGTAGCCCGCTCCATAGCGCGCTGAGCGACCTTGAATTTGTGGACCAGCCCGACTGTCAGTGTCCAAAAATAGGACAGTAGACTTTTCTAGTCTCCTGCAGAAATCTTTAAATTCGCGAGCACCTGTTAAAATATAAGTGGAAGATGTTACAACTATGGCTTACCCCTCTGATCCTTCAACAAGTCCCGATCGCTACCGAGATGCGTGCCCAGACAGAAGTTGGTAAGAATGACTCGTCCCGTCCGTTGGTTCAACACTATGTTGCCAAGCTTTAAGTCCCTGTGCACTATGTTTCTCTGAAAAGATAAATATATTTGATAGCATTAGTTAGATTGGGCTTATAGGCTTCTCTTAGCAGAGTGACATCCGTGTGGCGGACATCTGTGGCGATGTGCCATATGCGAACTTCACATCATACTGACGTCACTCGAAATCCAGCATCGTGCAAGCGTTTACCGCGCAACAAGCATAATTACATACAACATCTCGACATGAATCGCCGGGCAGTAGCCCGTGATGCGCGTCACACACCCGTCTGGTCGGAGGATCCTCCCTTTTCTATGCAGGTTGAGTGAACTTTACACCCCGCTCGTCATAACTCTTTACCCGAACATGTGCGAGGAAAATCCGGCGTGCGATCGCCACCTCTATAATACAATGAAAATTACGCGACGTAATATCGATCAGAAAATGTTAAAGCAATTAAAAAAAACATTGCAGGCGTATGTACGCCAAACTGTCCTTGCCTCTTTCACTGAATTATAAATGAATGCTCGTAGTCAGTAACATTATTGATTCTGACAGAGAAACACTGCTTTTATCGAAGGTATCTTCGCGCCTCGCGCGTAAGCAACGAGCTTATAAGCGCATACATTATTACCCAAACATTATTATTTCCTTTATTCAATTAAATACCATATAAATTATATTTTTAAATTACCCAAACATTATTATTATGAGAGTTTATTTAAACAAGCTGTGTAAGTAATGAAAATTCAAATTTATGCTTTTGGGAAGAAATACAGAATTACGTGTTTCAGCGTCTTAGTAAAATCATCCCCAAAGGGGGATGATTTTACTTTTTTTAATCATTAAAAAAAACTCACCTTATGCAAATTGGCGACAACCCTCACAATATCATAGAAAATGAGTATTGCTTCCTTCTCTGGAACCTTCTTCACTTTAGTAACATATTGCTGTAAGTTCACCAGTTCAGATCCCTTCTCACTGAACTGGTGCGGGCTCACACAGTCCAGCACGAGTAACATACGGTGACGAACACGGCCAGTGAAGATGGAACCGCTGCCGGATGGGTTCGGAATTTCTTCCAATGCTTGGTCCTGGAAATTGAGAAGCAGATAAATATGTGACTGGAACACGCTGCGAACTCGCTGGTCACTAGCTCCTGTTGTTTATATATGTAATTATTTTCGTCGGAAGTCGGTGTCGGTTCCGCATTTACGTTTTTTAATACCGACTTCCGAAATTAAAGTTATTTATCACTTTGTATTGTTTTTTTATTGAAGTTGGTTGTTTTTTTTGTAAAAAGTTTTTTTCTTCAATTTTTAGTTGTACCTACCCACTACAAAAACTGTTAACACTGGTGCATTGAAGAATTGAAAACACCGACTAGAAGAATCATCAAAATTCTCAAAGAAATGCCGGATATGCAGTACATTTTATGCATATAACGTCGTACATAAAAATAATAACCTAATGTATTATATACCAAAACCTTCCTGAAAGTATACAAATCACATTAATGAAAGAATTATCAAAATTGCTTCACTAGTTTTTGAGAAAATTGCAGACATACAAACATACATAGACATATGGGTCGAATACAGAACCTCCTTTTTGAAGTCGGTTAAAAATGCTGCACTAAAACAGTGCCCTTACCTTGAACAAACCATGGTGATGAATCACACCATCCTGGTCCTTCAACAAGGACAATAGAGAATATTCCGTATGCAATAGCATCTTGCCCTGCCGATCGTCCTGGGTTTCAGGTTGGCCTTCATTTTTTATGCTCAAGATCTTAATCTGAAATAGCAGAAAGTTTTTTTTTAAATATTATTTTGAAGTAAGTATAAATAGTTTGTAACTTTTTCGTCCATTTGACTAACTAGGAACGCAGGCAGATTGTGAAGATCATTATAGTAGTACTAGCGTCTGCCCGCGGCTTCATGCGTGTGGACATCGGAAATTATCCCACGGGAATATGCTACCGGGACTAAAAATAGCCTATGCCCTTCCCCAGGATGCCAACGATCTCCTTCCCTAATTTTATCAAAATCCTTTCAGTGGTCCAGGCATGAAAAGGTACAGACAGTTACTTTTGAATTTATAATATTAGTATGGATATTACCTATTATTTCCACTAACTTAAACCAAATGCCAAAAGAACACACAGTCACACAAGCTAAGCCGCAAGCACAGCTAGTTTGTATCATAGAAACTACATGCAGGCAAAATCGTGAGCAACAGCCTTATGTTATGAAATAACTACTAAGTTTTATCTCCTAAACTGTTTTAAGAGTTCTGCAAGAAACATGTTTTTTTTTTTTTTAATTTAAATCTAGTATGGTGGTATGGAACACTGTGTGCCAGCCCGACTCACTTTTTTTATATAGACTTATCTTTTTATAACACAACTTCTTGATATCAAACATGAATAATTTATCATTAATAGCAAGCCTGAGATACTGAGAAAATACAGCACAAGGAAGACCTATTTGACAGGCCTGATGGTCCAGTGGTTAGTGACCCTGACTGCTATGCCGGAGGTCGTGGGTTCGATTCCCACCCAGGACAAATGTTTGTGTGATGAGCACGATCATTTGTTCTGTGTCTGGGTGTAATTTATCTATAATATGTATGTATTTAGAAATATAATAAGTATGTTTATCAGTTGTCTAGTACCCATAACACAAGCTCTGCTTAGCTTGGGACTAGATGGCGTTGTGTGATAGTTGTGGAATATTTAACCATAACCAGTATGACGATTTCATAACTATTTCACAAATAACAGAAATAACACTTTAAAAGTTAAAAAAATATTGCATCATTTCAAATAATGTTTATTAATTTAAAAAAAAAAAAAACATTGTGCATGGAGGTCAATAACGATTTATAAATAAACCTCATCATAGCTACATAGCAAATAAAAAAGGAAACTAATTATTTAATTACAATTCATGGATAATAGAGCAAAAACTATTATAATAATGATTGATGAAGGCTATCCTGTTCTACTAATGAAACTTGTGGCAAATTGTCTTCCATTCCATACAAAGTGATTAGTAAACAAGATAAAGTGTACAATGTTCAAAATATTACATGATAAGTTTACAGTGTTTACAAATAGAATGTAATCAAAACAGCTCTTTACCTGATAGAACTCATCTGTTCTCTCCTTCCTTGCCAAGCACTGCACAATGCTTTTAACAGGACTGGGCCCGAGTTTCGGACCAAGGAGGAAAGGACCAGCCTTACGAACATGCTTGTCTGGCACAGGAGTGCCTGGAGCAGGCACTTCATTCGTATCATACAATACTTCGACACTGCTTGGAGAATAGGGACCAAAGTTTTTGAAGTTCTTCAACACCCCGCTGCAAGTGGAGCTCGCGTACGCTGATACTCTAGGGATCTTCGGATTCGGCTGCAGTGGCATAGGTCGTGTCCTTTTTCCAGGACTCGAACTGCATTCTGGTCTGTCTTGATCCATAACTAGTGCAAATCCACTCTCGATATTGAACGAGTAAATACGACGTTATTCACCAAATTATGAAATAATTACTTTGAAGACTCACGTTTTACTGTAAGATGATAGTGATACGCGCACTGTTGTTACGACGAAAATAACGCAATATTCGTAAATCTCATTTATTTACCTACTTGAAATGAAAATGTCTGATTTTTCGTTCAGAAATTATAGCAAAATCCATAATATAAAGATGGTTGCACAAGGAATGTAACACAAAAAATATTTGTTTTGATTTAATACCTGTAATCTTTTTTAATATTATTTCTTGTGATTATTCTCTAAATTTAATTCTTCAAGACCAAATAGGTACGAACGAAAGGATCAATTTTCAATTTTTCAAATGACACTCACGCTTTACCATCGACGCGCGACGGCATCAACAGTCAACACCAATCAAAAAGAGTACTCTCTGTGATCAACATTTTTTCTCTATGTGATCAATACAGCAACAACAACAAAAATTATCTGTCATGCATGTCAAAAAAAATGTTATAAAATACTAAAGACAGCTGCGTGAAACATTAACAGAGTTTATCAGTGTAGCTGTTTGTTGTATTTAACATTTAATTATGGATCTAATCAAGAAAATATAATTTAGTACATGCAATTTTTGCTAAGCTTAGTCAGTTCAATAACATTTTCCATCGTCTGTATGGGTCTTTATTCCTACATTGACAAGTGTGTGACAATTTGTTTTTGACAGATTTTATAACCATGTTTGTCACGATCGTTCTCGATAGTATTTTGTGATCCCGTTTCCCATCGAATTGTGCAATAATTATAAAAAACATTTATTCCTGTATATAGTAATAAAATCACAGCAAGATGTGGAAAGGTTTGAGATTAACACGCTCTCAGTTAAGAAAGTTTCATCACAATGGCCCCAAATTTCAGCCTGTCGGTGTCCCCGCTATAGATTCTGTGCTGAACCAATGGTACGAATTCTGCAAGAAGCCACCTAAAGGATTTGAAAAGTATTTCGAGCCAGGTTCAAGTCAAAAACCGGCTAAAACTCCAGGTACGGATAAAGAAGCACCGCCTACGCCTTCGAAAGCTGCTCAACCGCCTCCGAAATCGACTGCCCAGGATAAATGGAACATGAACATGTTCAGTGGTGGTTCCGGTGGTAGTGGCAACCGCAGTGGTTACGAAGGCCAAGATAGAGAAAAATGGATGATGTTTGGTGCAATGGGCATTGTAGGTATATTAGGATCTATCGCATACTTCGAACTTCGCTACAGAGAGATTAGCTGGCGGGATTTCGTCAATTTATACCTACGTAAGGGTAATGTGGAAAAACTAGAAGTTATCAACAAAAAATGGGTGAGAGTGAAACTACACCCAGGCTCAGCCATAGATGGAAAAGTCACTTGGTTTGCTATTGGCAGTGTAGATTCATTTGAGAGGAATTTAGAAAACGCACAAGTAGAGATGAGTATTGATCCACCAAACTTCCTTCCTGTTATTTATAAGACTGAGGTTGAAGCCTCAAGTTTAACAGGCATGCTCCCAACCATACTTATTATAGGATTTTTAATTTATATGATGAGAAGATCAGCAGACATGATGGGCCGCGGTGGAAAGAAGGGGGGTGGACTTTTTGGGGGGGTTATGGAGTCCACAGCTAAGCTTATTAATCCCACCGATATTGGTGTCAAGTTCCAAGACGTTGCTGGATGTGAAGAAGCTAAAATAGAGATTATGGAGTTTGTCAACTTTTTGAAGAATCCCCAGCAGTACATTGACTTGGGTGCCAAAATCCCTAAAGGAGCCTTGCTCACTGGCCCCCCTGGTACTGGTAAAACCTTGCTAGCGAAGGCCACTGCAGGAGAAGCCAATGTACCGTTCCTTACAGTCTCAGGATCTGAGTTCTTAGAGATGTTTGTGGGTGTTGGTCCCTCTCGAGTCCGTGACATGTTTTCTATGGCCCGTAAACATGCACCGTGCATCCTCTTCATTGATGAGATCGATGCAGTTGGTAGGAAAAGAGGAGGACGTAGTTTTGGAGGTCACTCAGAACAGGAGAATACCTTGAATCAGCTTCTGGTTGAAATGGACGGGTTTAATACTACAACAAACGTTGTGGTGCTGGCTGCTACAAACAGAGTAGATATTCTGGATAAAGCCCTCCTAAGACCTGGTAGATTTGACAGGCAGATATTTGTTCCTGCTCCAGATATTAAGGGAAGAGCATCAATTTTCAAAGTTCATTTGGCTCCACTGAAGACTACAATTGATAAGGAGAAGCTGGCACGAAAGATGGCTGCACTTACTCCAGGTATAATACATTTATTTACTTATATAAATTTCACAAAATATTTGCCACTGAGTACCAGAATTTTTAGTGCCAAACTTAAAAGTAGTTATATTTTAATGCAAGAAATATCTCTGCGAAGATCAAGAAAGACTCTTTTGCCATCTTAAAATATTGGTAATGATCATTCACCAATATTTTCCTATGATTGTCTTGTCATCTAAACTAATATTATAATAAAAAGAAAAGATTTGAAATATAAAACTAACTCGTCTTTAAGGTGAATGTGCAGTGGTAGACCGCGAAATTTAAATTTTCTTATGTTTTTTGCAATTTGTAGGTCAGTGTCAGGTTGTATCTTGATCAAAATATGACTTGCGACTATAATAGACATGTATTTACAGAATTATAGTCATTCGAATCATTAATATATCTCTTTAAGATAGATTTCTACCATAAACACTTTTTCCATACGAGATTTGTTCTTAACTGTAAGAAAAATTGAACGTGAGAAAAATTGAATTTCGCGGGCTACAACTGCGCATTCACCTTAAAGACGAGTTAGTTTCCTATAGAAATTTGAAATTCCTCATATCTCGTCTTTATATCAGAGTCCTTTATAATAAATACACACTACATTAAGAATCCGTTTGTATGAACTACGCATGCTCCGCCGGCCTCTTAAGTGTTTCGAATAGATGAATTATTAGAAATTCGAGATCGCATGGCTACGGCGTTAAGTTTTTCGTGGTAGCGTGCATTCGTTGTTAAGTGTTTCGTATTATTAAACTTACGGGACGTGTTATTCGATGTTACACTTTTCTAAGTCACGTAACACATGCCGTAAGTACAGACGCCCGCACATCAACCTGCCCGAAAATGTCAAACTTTCCCAATCAACTTTAAACCTTATGATTTAGCGATAAAGTTAAAAATCTATCAAAGAAATTTGACCGATTGTAGTAGCTTGATGTGCTGGCGTCTGTACATATGAAGTTAAGACATAGATCTTTGCTACTCGTCCAATTTAGTTTCAGCGTTGCAACATCATTAAATTTCGTATTAACATCGTTGTTCATCAAACAGTTATGGTAAATAAGATTCCAATATAATTTTTTTAGAGCAGTGGTGGCCCAGTGGTATCGGCCGCGACTTACGAGTTGTAGGTCGTAGGTACGAACCCCCACAGGCGCTTTATTTTGTGTAAATTATTTCATCACCACTGCTCTCAAAACGGTGAAGGAAAACATCGTGAGGAAACCGGCATGTCCTATAACCAAAAATTCGAAGATATGTGACATCTACCAACCCGTAATGGGCCCGCGTGGTGGATTACGGCCCACTCCCTCTCACAGAGAGGAGGCCTGTGTCCCAGCAGTGGGAACATTGTAGGCTGATTATGATGATGATGACAATTTTTTCCAACCCACCATGTTGACTGTTTGCCCGCCAACTTCTGTCTGGGCATTTGAAACAACTGTCGAATGTTTACGCGCCAACTTCTGTCAATGCATTTGTAACTATATCCCGCAAGAGCTAACTTGAGACCCGAGCGGCCCCTCCCGACCCCCTCGCTGTTATCGCTCTCGTCATCCGAGCGAATACTCTAGTTAACTCTTGCGGGTGGTACTGTCGAATATTGGCGCGCCATCATCGCATCTGAAGCTAATCCTAGGTATAAGGGATAGGTTCACCATCTCCGATCTTGCAACGTTGAGGCGGTTCTTAGGCGATCTCAAAGCAGAGCTTACCGTCGAGGCGCATACTGTCTGTGATACTGTGTCCATTAAAACAGTTGCAGACGCGTGAATATAACTCTTAACAATGGATACGTAACTTGAACACGCACCTCCGCCAAAAGCAAAGAAAATGCTCTCTGTTAGAATAGAACTCGTACCTACTCGACATTACGACCGCAATTTTTCAGTAGTAGTGTTATTTTCCTTCAGATTCAACTTAACTCCCATTTTATACGACCCTAGAAGATAATGTTATTATGATTTTTTTGTTACTATCATAGATATATGAAAATAGGAGATATGCCCGGTAGTTGAAAATGTATTAGAACCCGATGTCGCTAGGTTTGCCCCACCGCCGCGCCACTACTACAGATGTAGTTTAGTAAAAGCAATAGATACAAAGTCGCGCACACTCTTGCAATTCATAAATCAGAACGTACTACACAATCAATTATAAACCTTAAGGGTCAGGACCAAATTCTTCTGCATTAATTGATGGGTTAAAATGTCCCTACTTCAGCTCGCCAAGAACATGTTAAATCTTTTTTATAAAAAAACCGCGAGCATGTGTATTTTAATTTATTTAGTAGCCTTTAGGGTATAACGATATCACATTAATCATTAAACTGAATTTAAGCACAATCGGTTTTGTAATAATAAGCAATATAATGTGTCCCAAAAATTCTTCCAGTGTGACACTCAGTTGTGCCACACCATTTTATGCAGTATTACAATACCTAACAACTGGGAATTTCGTTAATTATGCTGTTGCAGCACTGGTGCATTACCTGTAACCAACTTCAGTATACTGCGGCCATGTTGTTTAACTGTCGATCGAAAAAAACGTCTTCCGTGTCAAGTGTGTCATTATAAATTATTGTATTTGTGTGGGTATTTGAACTATTTCCAGACAAATTCTGTGAATTAGCAGTCTTACATCTATAAGTTTACTTAATTTAGTATTGGAATACACTAGCGTGCTTTCGTTTACCAGTTAAATTTACGAACTGCAAACATTATTAGTTTGGTTTTCGCGGGTATTTTGTTCCAGTGTGCTACGAATGACACTAAATTGTGCTACGTATCACACCGGAAAATTGTAAAGGTAGGTGCACATCACACTTTCGTTCAATAATAATTATTTAAAGTTAAAACTCCGATTTTCATAAAATTAGGTATTATACAAGGTGTTATTAAATTAACGCAAAATCTAAAGTGTTTGTGTTCTAACTGCTTAAGTAACTTCTGTTATAAACAGAAATTTATTTCTAGTGTGTGTGACTAGAAATAAATTTCTGTTTTTAACAGAAGTTACATAAACAGTTAGTTAAAATGAGCTTAGGTAGATTTTAAATTTATTTATTATTAACATAGAATATACCCTTTTTACTATCATGTGCTTATACCTTTACAAATTCCACTGTGATACATTTTTTCCAGTGTAACACTTTCCGTTGTGATTTCCGTTGTGCAACGATGCAAAGAATTTGGTCCTGACCCTTAACTCTTCAAACACAGCGTGCATTTTACCATGCACCGTACAACTCACTCACACAAAAACATCTATCGCTATCGTTGTGCTGTGCAAAAGCAATTTATTATACACATACGCTAGTGATTGACTAAATCGGAAAGTTATCGACTCTTTAATTCATTATTGTACTAAGAAAAATAAAGGGTCATGAAAATAAAATAAATAAAAAACTATATGTCCAGAACATATTATTATGTTATAAATCAATAAAAAGTAGCTAAAAAAATTACTGAAGTTAATAAAAAAAATTAACATTATTTTTCATTTTCTCAAGGGCCTTCCAACCATTTAAACGTCATCTTTTCAGGTCTTCTATAAACCGGGTTAAAATGGTTGACAAATTGAAAAATTAACTATAATAGCAATATATTCGTTGAGCAATCGACGTTGTTGTCGATAGCCTACGTTAGTGGACATTCATAACCACATCACTATCTCGCCGCAAGACACAGCGGCTGTACTGTGCGACGCTCGGCGACAATGAAGTATCGTTTTGTAATTTTTACATTGCTTGCTGTTCACTTAACGACATACTGAGTGGCTAGTGGTTAAGAAGCAATGTATTTGCTGCAAAAATAGTACAGCCGCTGCGATATTTGAAAACAAAAATAACGTAGTAAAAGCAAGAAATATTTTACGCTTTGTTGTTTTTCATGATTTTAAAGACAAATACAGTAAAATACTTTTACTTATATATGGTAAGTGATTCCACGAGATACGAGGATTTTATTTTGACTTCGTTTTTTACAGGAAACCACTGAACAACTCGGCATTTTTATACTTTATCACGATCACAGTCAAAAGCGCACTAGTTCGCGGAGACGGCCATTCGCCTAGTACAAGCGCATGTTGCTCATGACGCGTGGACACAGACACGCCCCCATGCCACTTCTCCTGTTTTTTACATTTCTATGGTTACTATAAATATATTTTTAATCTTTTTTCAGGTTTCACTGGCGCTGACATTGCAAATGTCTGCAACGAAGCCGCTCTCATCGCCGCTCGAGAGTTAGCCAACGACATTAACATGAAGAACTTCGAGCAAGCCATCGAGAGAGTGGTCGCTGGCATGGAAAAGAAATCCAACGTCCTCCAACCTGATGAGAGAAAGATTGTGGCATACCACGAGGCAGGCCACGCAGTCGCCGGCTGGTTCCTACAGCACGCTGACCCACTACTCAAAGTGTCCATAATTCCCAGAGGAAAAGGTCTCGGATACGCCCAGTACTTACCTAAAGAACAATATCTTTACAGCAAAGAACAGCTGTTCGATAGAATGTGTATGACGCTCGGTGGCAGAGTCAGTGAAGAGATTTTCTTCGGCAGAATCACAACGGGCGCTCAAGATGACCTGAAAAAAGTAACCCAAAGCGCATACGCACAAATAGTCCACTACGGCATGAACGCCAAAGTAGGCAATGTATCGTTCGAAATGCCCCAACCTGGTGAAATGGTAATCGATAAGCCATATTCGGAAAAGACAGCCGAATTAATCGATTCCGAAGTCAGAGAATTGATTAACAGCGCCCATGTATTCACAACCCAGTTGTTAGTTAAACATAAGGATAACATTGAAAAAGTAGCAGAGAGGTTGTTGAAGCAGGAGATTTTAAGTAGAGAGGACATGATTGAGCTTCTTGGAAAGAGACCCTTCCCTGAAAAGAGCACTTACGAGGAGTTTGTAGAAGGTACGGGATCCTTAGAGGAAGACACGACATTACCTGAAGGTCTAAAACAATGGAACAAAGAGAAGGTTCTCGCACCTCCTTCAGAAAGTGTAAAACCGCCGACGTCGGGGCCAACTACCCCTACCGCTCCCAAATAATACAAATTAAGCCTTTATGTTGTAGTGTTGAGAGTAGTCAGTTTTACGTGAAAATATTTGTATTACCTTTAAGTTGTAAAGGTTTTTCTTTATTCAAGTCTGTGGACGTGTGTACATGACTTAGGTTTGTTTTTTGTAGTCTGAGAGCGAATTGATTATCTGGAAATGGTATCAGCATTTACTATGTCAACTTTTAAGTAGGTTTACAAACAAAAGTAAGAATTTTAGACACCTTTAAAACCAATATTAAACCAAGAATCAGAATGTTTTGAACATTTGTATAGCTCCTTCACTATTTCTGTTTTGTAAAATAAACAAATTCCAGTCTTTCAATACTGTTTTGATTTTTTTATACTTATTTCGCTTTTAGTTTTATTAGTTGTTAATAATAATTCAACGATACCTCGCCTGTGTTAATAACGTAAAAGCTGGCAGCAAAATTATGTAGAATGTAGATAACTTAAAAATGAATTTATCTTTGGAACAATGTAGCATTCAATATTTGTGTGTATTCTCTGCTGAACTGGATTAAAACTTGTTAATTAATTGTAATAATATTTTGTGATTTCTAGCCGTTCAAGCCATAAAAGTTGAATGAACTGAGAGAAAGCTTAGTAATTACTGCTGTTGATTTACATAGAACAATAGATTTTTATGTTGAAAATTTTCTTTTTTATTTATTTCTGTTTCACCTTTGTTTTATCCGCAATGTATAGCCGTCAAATACGTACAGATACATCAAGCTACTACAATCTGTCAAATTTCTTTATTAGATTTTCAACTTTATCGCTAAAGCATTAGCACAGTATGAGGTTCAAGGTTGTTTGGGGAAATTTTACAGTTTCGGGTAGCTTGAGGAGTTGGATGTGCTGGCATCTGTACAATGGAGACTTCACTCAGCATTGGGACTGCATACGGATCGAAGAAGACAGCTATCAAAGGATTTCCTAAGTTTTACACAGATTACATAATATTCTCTGTCTATAAGTAAACACGTGTATATTCGGGAAGACAGCGTTGGAAGGCCTCCCACAAAATGGGCTGGTGAACTTGTGAAGGTCGCAGGAATCCGCTGGTTGCGGGAAGCGCAGAACCGGTCGAAGTGGAGGAGCTTGTGGGGGAGGCCTATGTCCAGCAGTGGATGTCTTTCGGCCTAAATGATGAATGATCAAACTAAACAAGCTGTTTATTTGTGGTGTAATAAAATTGAAATAACTCAACAACCAAAGAGATTTAAGATAGGCTTTGGTCCCATACATTTTATAGTTACTTATGTGAACTTTTATGTATGGATCAAAGTTAGGTACTTTACTCTTTGGTATGGATTAATGAAACGATCATGCCCTCATTAGCAAATTACTTCTTTGTTGCTTTCTGCAAGATTAGCGCCGCCATTTTAAATTCGGTATTTCGGGAACTCCCGCTTTGACAGTTCCACAGATCACTTTAGCTTACTACATATTAGTAATCTGTGAGATTACTATTTTGTATTCACCGGTTGGCATGAGGCATGAGGTCTTCAATAATGTCTGTTAGAATAATTATGTTGCATTTAATTTTAACCTAAGAACCTAGCATAACCGAAGAACATAACAAAAGAAATGTACGTAAAATCTCCAGTTTGACACGGAGTAAGCAGAAGGAACATCACGAACACACAGTTTGGTTTGCTTTGTATGGTACCTATGTACAGACGCCAGCACATCAACCTACCCGAAACTGTCAAAATTTCCCAATCAACTTTGAACCTTAAATTGTGATAAAGTTGAAAATCTATTAAAGAAAGACAGATTGTAGTAGGTTGATGTGCTGGCGTCTGTAAGTACAGTCAACCGCAAATCAGTGACAGCACTTGAACAGTTGAACTAGGTACGAATATCGCACTTTTTGCCTCAAAATAAGTGTGCTGTCAATGTCAAATTGTTACCAAATCGTAATCATACGATTTACTATACCTCACGTAAAAGCAAATAGTTTTTCAAACTTACCGCCACTTACCATCTGTTTGATTTCTATTGTATTATTCGTAGCGTAGAGCAACAACTGAAGTAAGTTAATCTGAATCTTGTAGGTACCTACCTGCCATAACTACACCAAGAGAGTGGTTGTGTTCCGTGACCCCGCGTCAAAACATTGTGTGAGTGTACCTACCTACATATTATGCCTATATTCATAAGGCGTAATAATTGACATGCATACGCATTTGTACTTACCTATTACTGTTAGAGTACCTGCTATCATGCTATGCGCGTGACCTTGATTGATATGGTCAGTGTATGATGCAATGGCGTTAAGCTTTTCTTAGTTGTGTTATGACTACTTTCTTTACGATTATGTCACAAAATAATAAAAACATGCTTTTATTTTTGTTAAGAGCATAATAAACGCAGCCGAAGCCGGCTGGGTGATTATGAGATAATTTTTGGCGGCAAATTGTTTACTCACAATCGGTTATGGATAAAATTAGAGCGGGAAATATGACTGGAGTGTGTGAAAAGTAAAAAATAGTACTTTATGCCCGCATGCATGGTTGTCAAGTATTTTCCGCAAAGCATGCTTTTTTAACGGGAATTGAGAGACAGTATAGAGGAAAAGAGTAATTTGTTTGTTTATGTGTGGTCACAGAAGTGGTTTAAGGATTAAAATAATTTACTACATTTCGAGTACCAATATATTTAATTGGCCACTGGCTGAAATTAAAGATTTACATTTGCCTCCCCTCCAAGTAAGTCGAATGCAGTAGGGCAGGCACTTTCGCGCGGGAAACACGTCTCCTTGCCTCCCGTTATGAAACGTACAGGCCGGAGGATCCGCGCAAAAGTGCCTGCCCTGTACAAAAATTGAAGGAACAACTTCAACAAAAAAAAAACAGGGTTATATTAAAATTATAATATGAAAATATTCAAATATCAGCTGAAAATACATCCAGCCTTATTTCTGTTTATTTAAATATTCACTACATTTACTTTATACATCACCAATTTCTTAAGTAAATTCAGTTTTTGTACAATATAAAAAGAATCTTATATTATCATCTATGTTTACACGCGAGAAGTGTATAACACGCCCGCAATCGCATTACAGCTTGATCTAACCGAGCGAACGAGAAATAAAGAGAAATCGTAACAAAATATTTAAAATTATGGTAATTATTACAAGTAACTACACTATGTTTATGTTCAACATTTTATGTCAATATTCATTATTATCTATACTTAATTGAAGCCTATGATATAACATTATAAATGATGAAAAACATTTTTCTTCATGATATCATTCAACAATTAATCCATTAACAACTTGCATCCATTTACTCGTATCTATCGAACGGAAAATTATCACTAATCTCAGTAACAACAAAAGGTCCATATCAATGACAGTCTCTAATTTTTTCCCCTTTCGGTTTTCGGCCCCTCTTTTTACCGGCGGAAGTTACACCTGCGAACGCCATTGCGGCGCGTTTCGCGAGACACGACTTGCAGAACCAGTCTTCTGTTGCACCGGGTTCTTCAGTGATGCCGACACACACCCAGTGGTACCACCCGTCACAGCCGTCACAACCGATCATCGGCGAGCCGTTGTCAGGCCGGCCGCATGCGGGACATACCCAAATCTTACTCCCGTGTTCGTCCACGTAATAAGGTGTGGGTAACGGTCCGGTCGGTTTGTCGACCGCGGCGGGAGGTAGCGGAGCCGGTGCCGGTGCCGGCGTGGGTTCTTCCGAAATCGATGCAACGTCATCGTCAAAAGTTTCCACGTGCCCTTTCTTGCACAGTGGTTTAATTAATATCCTTTTATATTTCGATGAGGAGGATGGAGTATTTTTTCGGGGTGGCGAGCTTGCGGACGGCGGTGAAGACGAGTGGCCTTCGATGTCTGCGATGTGGTTCTGTTTTGAATGCTTCTGCTTCGGCGGTCTCGTCACTAGCGCGGATATTTGCGCCAGTTCTGGAGAGCGACTGTGCTCTCTGGACATTGGCTCGTCCTTCATCGGCGATTCCTCCTCCTCATCTTCCTTCTTGATCACCGGTTTGATATTTAACTTGTATAAATCCGGCGAACTCGGCGGCATTGGTGAATTCGAGTTGGACGAGCTTAGCTTGAGCGTAAGCTTCGGGACTAAACCGTCCACTAGCTTTTCTTTCTTCTTGTCCTTCTTTTCTTTCTTTATTTTATCTTTCAACTCTTGCCTCTCCTCCTTTTCTCTTTTCTTTTCAGATTTATCTTTGTTTTTATCCTTTTTATCTTTTTTCTTCTTGATTTTGATGCCATCTTTATCTTTCTCCTTCTTTTCTTTCTTATGTGACTTATCCTTTTTCTTTTCAGAGTTTTCTAGTTCTCTTTCTTGTGGAAGTTCTGGAGACGGTACTCTGACAGGCTCTGGTACAGGTTCTGGTTTCTTTTCCACGATAGGTTCTGGTGTCGGCAAACGTGGCGGGATGGGAGACCGCCTAGGCGGCTCTAGTCTCACGGGGTCCATTTTAGGAGGATTTAATTCAATAGTTATATCTGGCGTAACAGGAGGCATTTTATACATATTCGACTTGTGATCTTTATGCGACTTGGACTTATGCTTCTGCAAAATGTTTGGAATGGTTTGAGATTTGTGCTTGTCGTGTCTGTCCTTTTCTCGACCCATCATCGAAGGTTTATGTATGCCTCTGTCATCGTCATTGTCAACAGGAATCACTTCTAAACTAGGACGACGACGTAACATTGAAGGTATTTTCATAGGGGAAGATCTGGATGTGTGAGGGAAGTTACCCATAGGAATAAGTGGATTTCGAATACCAGGGTTAAGGCCACCAGGCAAGAAACTAGTGCCAGGGATCAAGCCAGGTCCACCTGCACCTAATGCAAATGGATTGAGCATATTTGACGGTTGTAACCCTCTCAGTGCTGGATTATTGGCCAACTCAGCTAGGAAGTCACTACCAGGTATTAATCCAGGAGTAGGTATTAAACCTGGACCAGGCATTAGACCTCTCCCTGGAGTCATACCAGGGAAGAATGGAAAACCAGGTGGCATTTGTGGCAACTTTGATTCATTCTTTGGCCTACTTGATTTGGGCGGTTTGATACCACTCATTTTCATACTTTGCTTTTCAGCTTGTGCAATCTCAAATGCTATCTGCTGTTGTTTCTTCAATAACTTTGCTTCTAGTTTTGCAGCTTTATCTTTCTTGTCCTTATGTTTCTTTTCTTTCTTAATTTTTGGACTGACACTAGCTATATCTTTGGGATAAGGTACTTGCAGGGATTTATTAATTGATATACTAGGATGATGTTCCATTGGTGGGGCTCTAGAAGCCATAGGATGCACATCTATAGAATCATCATCAATGTTTATTACTTCATCAGTCCTCAAGTCCATAACTTTAGACAAATCTACAGCACTATTATCATTATTGTTCACAACAGGCTCTTCAGTTTTCACTCTAAAAGGTTCGTGGGATCTACTTTCAATTGCATTATCATGTGTAGAATTTTGTAACCTTGAGATCATTGTATCAGACTGCAATTTTTCATGAACAACCTCTGGAGTGATTCTATCTTCTTTCGATTTGTTCGATATCCTTTTAAATATATTAATCTTTGATCTATCTGGTTGAGAGGCCAATTTCTCCTCTTCATCAATTACTTCTTTCTTAATTTCCACTTCGGGTACAAAGGAATTAGTGGAAGGATGTGATTTATGTACAGGAATAGAATTAGAAACAAGTGGAGATTTTGAAATAGGTATTTTTCTCGGTACAGGAATTGTATCCTCAGTTAGTACTGAGTTTCTGGGCATTACTAATGGTGCCGGTGATGGTGGTGGTGGTGCTGGTTCGACAGGCTCCTGCTTGATGTGAGGAACCGGTCTCACAGGTTCAGTCACAGGAGGTGGTGGTGGCATCACAGATCTCGAAGGTTGCGGGGGCATTGGCCCAGCCTTCGGCGCTGGCATGGTCACATGATTATGATGTGTAGGATGGACATCCTTATTTTTCATAGGATGACCAGGTGGATACTTATTCAATTTACTACTATCCTTAGATTTACTACCCTCACCTTTATGACTCTTATCTTTTCGTTTACTTTTCATAACTTTACCATTCAATAACTTATTCTTCTTAGATTTCTTATCACTTTTCTCTAATATTGGTGCCTTCGTTACATTAGAATGATGTGAATTTGCTTTGTGTTTGTCATAATGTTTTTCTGACATAATGGCAGGAGGCCGTGCCTCAGGCAGTTTACCCTCACGCGCCGGAGACAGGAACCCTGACATAGTCATCATCACACTGCTGATTTCTCTAGTCCTTTCCTCCTCATCCAAACGTAACCTTGGTCTTTTACTGTTTGGTAATGAAACTGGATCAGTGGGTCTCTTGAAGATTTCCTTGTTTTTATCTGGGCTATCGGTGACTGATATTTCTGGACTTGTACATGTTGCATTACTATTGTCAACATTATCAATGCCATTTTGACGGATCTCAACAGTTCCTGCCACAATAGGTGTATCCCTTTCCTTTTCAGGGTACATAGGGGGCAGGTGCTCATGCACATGCATAGGTCTCGTGACCACTTCATGACTTCCAGGTTTGAGAAAGTTCAGATTAGATTCCTTAGGTTTAGGGAACTTTTCAGAGGTTACCGGTGCTGGCACGGGTGGAACGCACCTAGTGTACTCTGTCAACTCTGGTAAATGAATGTGTAGGTCACGAAATACTAATCCTAAGTCATGTAAATTTGGTTCAGTCCTATTAAATTGTTCGGCGTATCTATTAGCTTGAGTCCCAAGTGAACGTATGTACTTCTCCAGCACATGCACCAAAATGTCCAGTGGAGTTGAGTTTATACCGTTCCATCCTATAGTTTGGCATATTTGCGCAACATTCCTTCGCAGTATCTCGCGGGCGTACGCCTCTGACATTATGACACCAACAAGTTATCTGGAACAAACGAATATATCGCATTTATTACGATAGTTCACAGCTAATTGACTAACAAACATATCATTTGGCGTATTCATCATGTTCACAATAATAAAGAATCATGTTACGAACGTTAGGACTCCTGAAACAGCGAATCTCATGATTTTTATACCTGCAAGTGTCTAGTAGTACAGAGTCGTGATTCCGAATGGGTGAAAATTTCAAGTTTGGAACACACATGTATGCTTCACTACAATCTTAATAACTCATGGATAATTTATAAAAACACATAAAGCGTTTACAATGCAAAATAACGAAGTGTTTACGTAAAAACTTCTCAGCATTCTAAAAACACAGTGCCCCGTGCGCCATGATTGCATTTTGGGTTGTCAATGTTGAGTGTTGCTGCGCTAAAATAATTAAAAGGCGGTCTATTAGAGATGCGTTCACAGTGAACGGAAAATTAATATTTATCGACAGATGTGTGGAAGGAAAATAGCGGTATTTTAGAGGGTCACCCCACTTGATTATGATTAGAGTCAAAGTGGCCTTTTTATTTTATTTTCATTTTTTTTTTGCGCCTTTGATATAATTTTTTTTTTACTTGGAAAAAGAAAATTTATATATGGCGCTAAGATATTCAACTTGTATAAAAGTAAAAAAAAATCCTTTTTTTTTATCTTTGTGAACATACATACCTACAATTTTGTACCTATGTGTGTACAAAAAGATAGGTAAATTATCAGAGCGTTATTTAAGTTCTTGATGACGAAAACGTTTGTTGTATTGTTGATATGATTTGTAAGTTCTATCAGTACATAAAAATCATAAGATTAGACCCCAGGTATAGTGAACCGACATTATCCAATAACCTGTTATGGTCGCGGGAACTCACTTGATGCAGAATGTTTATACATGGTTTATACATAGTATGGAGATGTTTGAGAGAGACTAATAGGTATCATGATACATAATTATGAGGACAACATGAGACATTGTCTACTGGCATGAATTCATGATGAGCCAATGGGATTAAAAACAGAAAGTTCGTAATTGGTGGCAGCACTGTTATCCGTCCGCAAACCGCCATTGTTGCGTATGTATGGGTTCACTTTTGCGTCAATCATAAATTAAACGAAAATAGATAAAAATGTATGCGACTTGGGAAGACGAACGAAGGAAAAGGGAAGCGTCTACTACTGGTAAAATCAATTACTTAAAATCGTTTTATGATATAAAGGTTATGTTGTGTTTTTTTACCTAAGATCTTTTTTTGTTGAAGACTAGATGCGTGTTACAACAGAAATAACCAAATTGGAGTTGAAAACAACTCGAGGATGATCTTCTTGACTGAAAAACTTCAGAGCAGAGATGTTACTTCTAGCACTGATCCAATATGGTAATTTTAAATACACACTTCTAATTTACATAATATCATATTTTGCAGTGTCCAAGTTTACTTTTGCAGTCAACAGCTGCGAAACGAGGCCTATTAATTAATTATGTATAAAAGATGCGTGTTGATATCAATGTATAGAATCTAAGAGCTGGCTAACATATTCTTGGACTAGTGATAGTTGCGACATCAGTCTTTATCCCCATTGTTAGGATTTGGTTTCCTGTAGACTGTAGTTGAGTTGAGTTGCCTGAGTCTTCAGTCTTTTAACAGTTTATTTATGTACTAGGTTTGTTCTACTGCATTTCTAAAGTGGACACACGACTTCAATGAAACGTAACAGCCTGTGTTGACGCCGGTAGCAGGCACGGTGGCGGACTGCTTGTTATTACTTTCTGATAGTTAAGGAGCTATTGAAACTCATGCCTGACCCATAAATTGGTCTGACCAATAAAAAAAGTTTGATTTGAGACACATGTGCACTGCATTACCATATTCTGTTCGGGAACTATATTTTCTATCACCAAAATTTATATTTGTCATCAAGTTGTATCACCTAATAAATAGATCTATCGCCACGAAATATTTTCGTTCTCAGATAGCGGGGCTCCGTCGACATAGGATGCAAGAACGAGCGAAGGGCACCCCGAGGTTCGGTTTGGTTAGGTTACTTTAAACCCTTTACACAGAAATAGGGGCCCCGCGAAGCGGGGCTCCGTCGACATAGGATGCAAGAGCGAGCGAAGGGCACCCCAAGGTTCGGTTTGGTTAGGTCACTTGCATTGTTTGGTGACTACATTTTGGTGACAGATCTACTATTTGGAGGACAAACCCTATTATTTAAGAAACACAAAACTAATTAAATTGGTGATAGCTTAAATGATACCCATTCTGTTCGCCATTGTGTCCACTACCATTACCGTCTCTGTCTGAACTATGCTTAATATTATCAACCGGTATAAGCTATACAGAGCTCTGAAAAGATTTCCAACAATATTTATTTTTTTGATTTATTCACAAAGTCAGAACAATTTACAAGCTAATACTAAAATATATATAATATATTATAAACAAGAATATAATAAAAAAAATTAAGAAAAAAGCAGGCGGGAGCTCATTGGGCATCAAAAAGTTCGTCTGCATTGCTGTCAATGGTATCGTGCCCAAAAGGCTGGCAGCATTACCGCGTAGGATGGCAATGCTGATTCTTTGGGCTAAAAATAGGCCAGCCCTCTGCAGGTCAACCAACCACTTGGCGATGTCCCGAAATATTCGATGAGCACTCGGACCCCAATGCCCTAGTGTTTCAACCCCAAACGGCTCAAACATATAGCTCCCAATAAGGTTGTTTTTTTAGCGCCGTTTGAGGTTTTCTGCTCCTGCAGCAGCCGCCCCAGCTCAGCCCACCGTGCTAGGAAGATGAGAAGCGCGAAGATGTCGACGCAGGTTGCATCCCACACCAAAGATCTATCCAACTTCCAAGGCATTATGGTCATTCCACCTGGCCTCTTCCCATCGTTGCATGCCAAGCTATTAGGTTCTAAAACAGCTGGTACCCCGGCGGTGACAACAGCCCGACGAATGATGTCGTTAATGCTGGCGTGCCGTGCTCTCTTGCTGCAGAATAGGCCACGGTGTCCGAGGCAGTCGGCTGCTTCACCACATTGACAGCGATAATTTAGTTAAAATTATATTCATTTTATTTCATGAAGAAAATATGAATTTGCTAAATCCCACGTGGTTCGTTTTGAACGAAGAGGCAGAAACGTTCGAAGTCAACTTTAAAAAAAAAAGCTGACAGTTTGTCAAATCCTCTAATGGTCGACGGACTGTGATATGGTTTTTGTAGATAGAATTTCATAATTCTTCGTTTTTATACTCGAAATAAGCGTTCATATTCAGAGACACGCGATAATCTCACAAATTTATACATAAAATTGCGTTTGGCAGCACGAGGGGCTGATTAAATCAAGTAAAAATTTTCACGTAGCGATTGGAAGAGTTCGAGCACTATAGTTTTAACGTTTTATAACTTTTTCATGTTAAAACTGTTGATATTGTGGGTTGAGTGGTGAAGTTTGAAGATGACTACGTCTTCTGAGGACGTTTTGCTCAGCGTGGGCGGCGTGAGGTACAAGAAGGGAGATGGCACTTTGTATGTTATGAACCAAAGGTTAGCATGGATGTTGGAAAATAGAGACACAGTGGCTGTATCACATAAATATGCTGATATTAAAAGTAAGTAAATTAAATGTTATTCTCCCTACACAAGTTCCAGAATACGCTTCATACTCTTATAAGACTAGAACTAAACATTAACATTGCAAACACATTATAGCTTTCTATGTGTTCTTCAATTAATGTTATTCACACATCTCTATTAGATAAACATATAGGGATTGCAGCTGCCTGTGTACACCACCTGCCTGCCTGCTATCATGTTACATAGATTACTATACTTCGGCTAAATGTAAACATGGCTACACTGCATTTATTCCAAACAATATTACATTATTTCTAGAATATTAAAAATAGTATGTACACTCACTTGAAGAGATTAATAACTACTAGATAACGCAATTAGTATTAGAAGGCTTTATCATTGAGTAAGATAATTTAGCATCATCATTCTCAATGATCATTTAAGTACTCATCATCTTAAAAATGTAGTGGTACCTGACTCTGGACACAGGACCTAGTACTATGTGGTTACAAAATGATAACAACTCATTATAGTGTGTCCACGCTTGTACCCGTCTTAATAGGCGTGTGTATGCTATCAACATAACCTTGAATGAGATGATTCATCTTTATTTTTGGCCACTTGAACTTCGTGGTGGTCTTCTATTTGTTTCACAAGTATAGTATGCACCACAAAAGATAAGACTTGACAAGCTCAGTAGTAGGAAGTTTCCGCAGGTAAGTTGTGTACGAAATACTTACCCATAATGTGTATATCTATTCAGGGATTTATCGATGACATTTAGATAAAAATTCTTAACAATATTATAATATTTATTACGAAATAATAAAATTTAAGATAAAAGTCTCATCTTTTGTGGTGCATACTATATCCAGAAGTATTATAGGGGGTTATTTAAGGTTGCCGTTTCGGGAAACATATGAGAAAAAAAAATGGATATTTTTAACCGACTTCTAAAAAAGGAGGAGGTTCTCAATTCGAATGTTTGTGTTTTTTTTTTTTTATGTTTGTTCGCGCATAACTCCGTCGCTTGCCAACCGATTTGAAAAATTCTTTTTTTGCTGGAACAACACTAAAATGAATACTTCCCAAATGGTCCCATGAAAATTTTATCGAAATCGGACAAGCGGTTTTTGAAAAATCAACAAAAATCTAAAAACTTATCTACATTGTCTACATTAACGATTTTTTTGTTTACTTATTTGTGGGGTAGGTACAACTAAAAAGTAAAAATAAAAACTTTTTTACAAAAAAAAAAACAACCGACTTCAAAAAAAACACTACAAAGTGATAAATAACTTTAATTTCGGAAGTCGGTGTCAAAAAACGAAAATGCGGAACCAACGACACCGACTTCCGAAATTAAAGTTATTTATCACTTTGTAGTGTTTTTTTTGAAGTTGGTTGTTTTTTTTTTGTAAAAAAGTTTTTATTTATTCTTTTCAAATGTTTCTTTAGCATATTTACATAATATAAAATAAATAAATATGAAATAATTTACATAGTGAGAAAAAAATGCAGTTGATGTTATGATGCTTTCTGGTCCAAAAGCAGAAATTACAGAACATTTCAAAATCAAAAATCATCAAATTTATTTCTTCAACATATTTTACTAGAACAGAATTAGTGATTGGAGCCTCCCTTTAAGCAAGTAATACCTGTATTGGGAGACTTCGAAAATTAATTTTTTTTTTTCTACAATTGCATATTAAAGTATTGCATAACTCATGATGCGAAGCATTCAAGCGTGCTTTACAATATTGAAAGATTTTTTTTGCCTTCCTTCTGCAAATGTTTCTATTGTTATACTCCTGCTAGCACTCAGAACCTATTTAATTTATATACAATTGTATAGATAATAAACGAAAAAATCACCAAAATATTCTAAAAAAAATCTAGTCAACCAAGTGTGAAACCTGAAAACATTGCAACTTGCGAAAAAATCAATTAATTGAGTCAAAATTCTTTTTAATAGATTTGTTTCTCCCATAGGAAGAACCCTATTGAAAATGGCTCTTTTATATTCAAAGTAGTTTAATTATAATTAATAAAAATTAACTAATATAATATCTATATCTATAGCTTTTTATACAATCAAATGTGCCTTATGATTATGAGTCCTGCACTTTTAGATTTTCCAAACAATTTTTAAATATGCAAATAATCTTTATTGTCTTCAACCTCATTCTTGGTGCTTAAAAGGGTTGCCATTTCCCAAACCTTATGCGGCCTATAACTTATCCTTGTTGGCCAACAAATAAATATTTGAGTGTGGATATGATTGATCATGGATTGTATGATTGAATAGTTCAGATTGAATGACTTTCATCCTTTTCAAGATTGCCTCAAGTTTTTTTTTTTTTTACTAGCCTACTCTGTTCCACTCCTGGACAAAGGTCTCCCTCCACTCCTTCCATCTTTCGCGAGATAATAATTCGAGCTGGATAGGTTCCGTCGAAACTGAAAGGAGGACGCGCGGGCTCGCCTTTTACTTTCATAAAATTATTTTGTAAACTCAGTTCCCAAAATAAATTCCCTTTCACTTTTTTCAGCACAAAAAATATCCCCAGCGGGAAAACCAAAAGTGCAACTACAAGTGGTATTACACGATGGCACATGTTCCACATTTCATTTCGTCAATGCTGCGGGTGCCGAGGCACAGGCAAAAGACCGGGATCAGGTGAAGATGTTGCTGCAGAACTTACTACCAAAGTTTAAGAGACAGATTGATGGAGAACTGGAGATGAAATCTAAGTAAGAGGGCTTTGAAATTAGGTTTAAGTAGCATTAAGTTTATCTATTAGGTGATGCATAATCAAATACTTTGAGGAAATGGTGCTATACCCAAATCACTTTAGCGTGGCAATAGCGGTCATTGACCCACCTACATTGTTTAGCATTATTTATTTCAAAAACTGAAATAAAGTTCTGTCAACATCCTGAATCAATATCTATTGTGTAACGTGTTCCAATAATAAATTCCGAAAAACCATACTTAGTTTATTGATTGCGTTCCTACGGAGAGGTATTATTGAAAGGGCAATGGCCGCTATTGCCACGCTAAAGTGCTGGGGGTATAATTTTTTTAATTATTAAGTTGCATTGCAATCTAACTAATACCCGTATTCACAAACATTACTATGCGGTATCACAGTGCGCGCAGACGCACAGGGTTCCAAAAACCTATTCAAAGACGATACTTGAGTGACGATCGGCACTATGCGTCCCTTAATGTTTATGAATTTAAAGGCTTGTCATAAGGAATGCATTGAGAAATGCCTTACTTTGCATAGTATTGCTACTTAGCCAAGTATTGTTTATGAATACAGGTGTATATGTATTAGACAGTGGCGCGATAACCGATGTAGGGTATTGCCAACTTTTGAACGCACGCTTTACGCTTGAAAAAAAGAAATTGCTTTTTTTGACTCTTGTCATTTGAAAAATAAAAAAAAATTTGGGAAGTTTTTATTGATTTTTGCTTACGCACATTGGAGGCCCCCGTGGCCCGGGGGCCCCGTATAATTGATACGGCAGATACGGCGGTAGCTACGCCCCTGGTATTAGACCGATTTAGTGAATACATAAATATAACTGAAGCATGTATTGTCAGATATATTGATGAAAATGTTTATTTCAAGCAGTCAGATCAAAGTTAGTTAATTTTGTCTAGCTAGTAAACTATCTTTAGAAGTAATTTTTATTACTAGACAGGTTATCTTGGCTAACTAATGCCACTGATTACTCATAATCCGTCATCCTGCCCTTGATCCATGTTACTCGGGGTTCAAACTCAAACTCTCAAACTCAAAGCATTTATTTCAATTAAACCATTACAGGCACTTTTGAATTGTCAAAATTAAGTAGTTGGTCAGTTAGTCAGAAAGTTGAAGCTAGTCGCCCATTCCAAAGCCTTGCCACAACATATTTACTTCTTTGATTCTCCCCTCAATTGACCAATCCCCTTGATCTCTGTCCGATCTTTCATATCATTCCTCACACAATCCATCCACCGGTAACTGGCAAACTATAATAATTTTACTGTATATTGGAAAAAAAACAAGTTTTCACGTTTTGTTACTGAGCCAAAACCAAAATGTAGACAAAACTGTAAGATAAAAATAGCCGAACAACATTTGTAACCTTTCACTGACATTGTAATAAAAATGTTGGAATGTCATGCAAATACATTTAGAGTATAGATACATATAAGTAAATACCGTAGGTCTCGCAGTCGCAAGCGCTACTGCTGAGCGCGGGGTCTTGGGTTCGATTCCCAGGTCGGGCAAAATGTCGGCCGTTGGTCCTGCGCCTGATCTCTCTCCGGTCGTGTCAGACTGCCGTCCTACCGGACTATGGGAGTGGGGGAAGAGAGAGTGCACCTGTGTGTGCGCATACACTTGTGCACTATAATATCTCCCGTGCCGAAGGCTATTTTCGGTTGAGGCCGCCATGGCTGAAATACGGTCTGGAGGACTATTACTATAAGTACAGACGCCAGCACATCAAGCTACTACAATCTGTCAAAATTCTTTAATAAATTTTCAACTTTATTGCTTAAGCATAAGGTTTATAATTGATTGGCAAAATTTGACAGTTTTAGGCTGTACATAACACACTACATAGTGCATGCTGCTTTAATGCAGAGGTCATATTATTACGTGAAAACATGAATCTGAAAAACACTGAGCCTATCTGACCTCCACAACCCAGTTACTGAGTAATACAATACCCCTACAGTTGTTACAGTAACCACATGGACCTTTATTTAATACTGTATGCACAAGTTAAAAAGTACTGTACATTGGTGGACATACAACAATAACAATAAAACTACTAATAATTTAATTTTTTTTTAATTATTTTCTCAGACTACTATCCTTGCACCCTACATTGAAGCATTTATATGAAGACTTGGTGATATCAAAGGTGATCAATAGTGAAGAATACTGGAATACACCTACTCTAAAGAATTATACGGAATCTAATGCTATTAAGCAGGAGGCTGGTATGTTACTATTTGTTTTTTTTAATTAAGGGGCCGTCCATTAATCGCGGGTTTTTTTGACATTTTATAACCCCTTGGTGATATATGGTGAGGTTTAAGGCTATCACCCCCCCCTATATCACGTGTATTTACAAAGAATCTTATTTTTTTTTTAATATTTATAAAATACAAGTATAAGTATCATCTAATTTTATTATAGAAAATTAAAGACTACAATAATAACGTTTAGAGGTAGACAGAAAGGTTGCAGGTTGTTTTTTTAAAATAATGAAAGTTTTAAAATAATGAAAGAAATGCGAAAAATAAATACACGTAACGCCGCTTTTCAGTTGAGTATCGTGCGTTTGCTGAAAAAATAAATACATGTGATATATTACTACACCCCCCTCCCCCTTGTGATATTTCGTGATTTTTTATGGACCCCGCCCCCTCCCTTTCGAGCCTCACGTGATTAATGGACAGGCCCAAAGCTACAGTCAAGCTGTCGAGAGAATGCGTTCTTGACACCTGTCAGTGCGGCAATTCTAGTAGTTAATAAAGAACAAATTCGTTTGTATGAAACTGACCGGTGTCAAGAACGCATTCTCTCATCAACCGATCTATAAAGACCTATCTCACGTGCAAGTAAAATCAAATTATTTCATTACACGCTTTTTATTTCAAAAAGAAGATGTACAAATTGGCCTCAAGCTGGGCAAGCCTGTTTCTTGCCTGGTGTTAATGATATTAAGAAAAGTAGTTCTGGCTAACATCTCCAAATGAATCTATCACACTAATATTATAAAGGTGAAAGTGTGTCTGTGTGCGTGTTTATGTGTTTCTTAATTCTTCACGCTCAAACGGCTGGACCAATTTTGATAAAGTTTTGTATGGAGGTTGCTGACACCCTGGATTAACATATAGGCTACTTTTTATCCCGATATTCCCACGGGATCGACATTTACGCGGGTGAAACCGCGGGGCGCTGCTAATTAAGAATAAATTAAACAGGCCTACTGGCAAACTGAAGATAAACGATTTTTAATAGCGCACTGAAGTTGCAACTCTCGGTATTGAGCCGAGCATTGAGAATCGAACAGAGCGCATCCCAGCTCGGCAAAAAACTCCTACACAGACACACAGTCACAGACAGTCTCTTTATTCTTTCTACTCTCGGCGTTTAGCAGTACGTTGAAAACCCAGTACGCGATAAAATATCGCCCGTGTGAGATTTTTTTTTTTATGGATGGGAAATCATCAAATGACTCCTCCCGCTCTGGGTGGAGCGTGTGTCAGACTCTTACTGACTAAAACCCATCCGTGTTCCTTCCTTAGCCCTTTATGTTCCGGGGTGGCGGTAACCCTTTCGAACAATCCCGCACCCCCGGCAGGCTTCGGCCCTGGCAGGCCCCTTCCTTTTTGCTGACATCTCTTTGAGGCGCGCGTGGAACACGTACGCGCCGTCCGGCACGGGTCCTAATCGGACGGTGAGCTACCCATTACTCTCCGTCCGCAGGCCCGCACTTACGGTGGCCGTGAGTCGTCACGCGGCTCTCGACGCCTGGAGCGTCTCCCGCGGCGGCTGGGACGCGAGGCTCTCTCCCTCGCTCGTGTGAGCCTGGGCTTATAAAATAAACTAAAAGATCTGCCTACTTCCAGGTGTGTCCGGAGCTTTTTTAGCGGACATCCAGCCTCAAACGGACGGCTGCAACGGCCTCAAATACAACCTCACCCAGGACATAATAGACGCCATATTTAAAACGTATCCCGCTGTCAGAAAGAAACACATTGATTATGTGCCCAACAAAATGACTGAAGCAGAGTTTTGGACCAAGTTTTTTCAGTCTCATTATTTTCATAGGTAAGTTTACCAATGGCAAATATCAATATTGCCATAATCGATCAATCTTTTCTTTATATTGCTGGTAAGATATAATAATCAAATATCGATACTGCAAGAGAGAATAGATATATCAATATAACTTACTGTATATGTAATTAGGTACAGTTCGACACAACTTAGATGTAGCATCGTCAAAATTCGTAAAACCCATCACATCCGAACTAAGTGCGCCTTCAAAATCACCAATCTTTATTACAAAGAAAAATTGATCAATTTTTCCTAAAGTAGTAATAAAGATTTACGAATACGAATTACGAACGTTTAACGAATTTTGCCGATGCTACATCTAATTTGTGTCGAACTGTATATATTCATAGTTTTAATAGGTTTATGCGTATCTTTATATTTAAAATATTTATTCCTCAATTTTCATTATTGCACTGTTTGTCTCTGCATCACCCAAAGGTTGACTGGTAGAAAATGCTTATGGTATTAAGTCCGCCTATGTACATTTACGTGCTTGAAGTATTAAATAAATAAATAATAAACTTTTGTTGACAATTCAAGTCAATTTTTATAAATCTCTATTAAATCTAATCGAGATTTATAAAAATTAATTTGCGAATTTGATTGATCAACTATCGAAATTATTCTAATTATATTTTTTTTTTGTCATAAGTATAATTTTCGTCGTTTTATTTAAAATTGTCATCCTGAATGATAATTTAAAATATTCCATGATTTATTACAGAGACCGTATCGCCTCATCGTCTAGCAAAGATTTGTTTGGAGAATGTGCCAAAATGGATGACCAAGCTATTGCATCAGCTATGAAACACACAACTTTAGATCTCACAGTAAGTAGATTTTCCTTAGAAGGATAAATTTAAGTCTCCAAGTCACGAATGAATAGGTATCTTTTATAGTCTGTTCCAAAAGCGTTTGATGAAGATGTAAACAAATGAATCAGAAAACGTACAGAACAAGCTATTTGGTATACAGACAAAAATATTCATCTTTCCACTACACAGCCAATATTTAGTTTTATTTTGTGCGTTGTAACTTTTTCGGCTTATGGCATCCTTAATTAAATAGAGTAGTATAAAAGAATTGACTAACTCAGCACACCATTGTTTAAAAGTAGTTGGAAGGCCTTTTCCGCCTGAGTTTATAATTGATTTAAATAAGAACACATAAGAGCCAGATTGTCTAACAAAGATTGATAACAGACAATATAATAGAAATAAATAAAATAAACAATGAACATTTCAATTGCCAGTGCAACACGTCAATATATTGTGACGCAGTTTGTATTTATATCGTATCGATAATATTGAAAGTCAATTGACGACTGATACTTATCATGTAAAGTTTGAAAATGGTGTTAGCATCCCAGGTTCAGTCACTGGCTGGGCACAACAAACCAACATTGGCTCAAATGTTGGCCCAATTGATTTGAACGCGGTTTTTTAGATGCAAATATTTTATTAGTTTCATCTACGTATCTTCGGAAATATGAAAGAGTGGTGATGAGATCTAATATGGAGTTGTTACGACCATGAAAGTACTTGCCTATTTTTTTAATATACAAAATTTTAGTCACTGTCATCCTCTTAAGGGGTCATTATACTTGTCATTATGAACAACTTTTACTATGGGACCAAACATGAAATTGCGAAAAAAAAAATCTGTTGTTCTCTACATTTTGACGAGTTATGCGAACATAAATGTAGGGAACAGCTGATTTTTTTAATCACGATTTCAGGTTTGGTCCCATAGCTAGTAAAAGTTGTTTATAATGATGAGTACAATGACCCCTTGAGAGGATAACGATGATTAAAATTTCACCCTGTATTACCATGTTTACAAAATTATAGATTAACAACTCTATGCAATTTCAAACATCTTTTCAAAACTTTAGAGTGACGAATAGCGATCTTACAGACATACCTATATGGTCTTTGAAGGCCATAACGGCAGTCTGGAGCTCAGAATTCTAATAGCCAGTCTTATTTTATGTTAATTGTATTCTCTGTTAAAATCTAATATTCAGCTTCAACTGGATACACTGGAAATAGCTGTAGCATGATTTAAATAAATCATGTCGTACAGTCACGTCTAAAAGTATGTATATGTTACCGGCCAAACCCGATTTCAGGACAAACTAGTTTAGCCTAGGCTAAACTAGTTCTTCCTATACGCGATAGGATTACCTTCGCTCGCCCTTGGATCTTATGTCCACGGAGCCCCGCTTCGCGGGGCCCCTATTTCTGTGTAAAGGGTTTAAAGTAACCTAACCAAACCGAACCTCGGGGTGCCCTTCGCTCGCCGTTGCATCCTATGTCGACGGAACTAGTTTAGCCTAGGCTAAACTAGTTTGTCCTGAAATCGGGTTTGGCCGGTAACATATACACTTGGCTTTATTCAAAGGCGATTTTCTCCTTTATTTTTGAATGGAATTTTATGTTATTACGAAAACAGTATTTTCGAACCCATAGGTTTAAGTGTCGTATTTCAACGTTGCATTCGTTATTTCACGAAAAAATCGCAATTGAAAATTGCCAAGTGTATACATACCTTTAGACGTGACTGTACATACAAAAACCAACTCTGATAAACCATTGTAAATAAAATAAAAAAAATACAAAATCTTTGTTTTTACTATCGACCCATTCCTACTATCCCACTGCTCCACTGCTGGGCAAGGGCCTCCACTCTTTCTATTTGTTAAAATAAATATAATGCTATGCTATAATGAGTAGTGTTAAAACTACCATCATCCAAGTTAAAAGACCATCTCAGACACTAATCTGCAAGGCCCTCACGTGATCTGACCAAAATAATGTCTGGACTTTAAAACAGACTGACCGCTGAACTTGTTTCCGTTCAGTGTTTCTTCTCAGAGTGGTTGATTAGGAAACACCAACTTCATCTAGTTTTAAATTATGTATTACTAGCTGCGCCCCGCGGTTTCTCCCGCATAAGTCTCGATCCCGTGGGAATATCGGGATAAAAAGTATCCTATGTCCTTTCCCGGGACTCAAACTATCTCTATACCAAATTTCATCTAAATCGGTTCAGCGGTTTAGGCGTGAAAAGGTAACATACAGACAGACAGAGTTACTTTCGAATTTATAATATTATAGTATGGATTATTTCTTTTGACATAGAAAAGTGTTTTTTTAATTCTTTTCTTTTTTTTTATTGCTGAATTGGCTCGCTCTTGACCTCGAACACGCCGGAAAGCGATGGATGAGGTCTATGATGGAACGAGCGTGCCCGGAAGATGCCTGAGGCACTGGAACTCCCACGCATCGTCGAAACACAGCTTTCTCTTGCCCTTATCTCTCATTTTTTTAGGGTCAGCGTCAGACGTCTTTTTCTTCCATACTTCTCTATTATTAGTCGTCATTTCGGTAGTCACCCCCTTTCTAGCCATATCATCTTTCACACAGTCCAGCCATCGTTTCTTTGGTCTTCCCACTAGTAGCCATTCAAATTCATACTTTCCTTACGACAATTTCCTCATTTTTACAGAAATAAAATGTCATTTAACTCCAACTTTTGTTTACTAGGTGGACCTCCCCCAGTTTACGGAAAACATACCCATGCTACCGTCGGAAGAGGATACTGCGCCAGAAAAGGACAGAGGGGATAACGCCTCCATACACAGAAACATGATCAAGCGGTTCAACCAACACTCTATTATGGTTTGTTTCAGTTTTGTATAACGTAGAATGTGTGTTTCCATGTTTTTACCCGGTTGCCCCCGAAGCTTAACTTACCCTTGTGGAAAATGCTAAATATAAAAATTCGGCCAAGTGCGAGTTAACACTACATATAAATAACTTCAAAATAATCACGTTTGATGTATGGGAGCCCCCTTAAATATTTATTTTATTCTGTTTTTAGTATTTGTTGTTATAGCGGCAACAGAAATACATCATCTGTGAAAATTTCAACTGTCTAGCTATCATCAACAAACAAACAAACAAAAACATTTATTTCATCGTTCATGAGATACAGCCTGTTGACAGACAGACGGACAGTAGTCTTAGTAATAGGGTCCCGTTTTTATCCTTTGTTACAGAACCCTAAAAAAACTATAAATCAAAAAATGCATGTAAAAAAGGTACAAGTCATAAAGTGGGCGAGGCTCTATATTTTGTAGTATTGGTAAAAAATTGGCGAGACTTGTGTCCCAAGCAATCATACTGCAATTCGGGACTCGTTCTAATTTACAAATAATTTTGTACCGTGTACAAAATTCTCGTTCTTTCATAAGTACTTCTATTTAAAAACATAAAATTTGAACGATATGAAATGGTCATGAACGATATGAAATGGTAATTACGACTGTAAAATGTATCGATATTTTGAATGAATGAAACTTTAACCCCACGACAAAACCTGCATAATATTAAATTATAGTAACATATACTTCTAAAATTCATCTTTCCTAAATTCCAGGTGCTCAAAGCTAGTCATAAAACAAATTCTAGTAATAATAATAATAACAGTAGTAATAAAACAACGAATAACAACAAAGTTGTTGAAAATGGTGTCAAAGAATCTAATGGTGTAGCAGAGAAGAGAACGGCAGACGAAATTACGGAACAACCGAATAAGAAGCAGAGAATATTAGAAAAGTTACATTATGAAGATCTAGAAGATAGACCCGGGAATGAAGATGCACAGGAATTGAAATTGTCTAAGGTGAGATTTATTCCTTATTTTATCCAGTAGGTTAGCTAAACAGGAAGATTTTTTTATCACCATCCAAATTTTTACTGCGTGTTCTACCCATGAATATGAACAACTTTCACTATGGGACCAACTCTGAAATCACGAAAAAAAATCAGCTGTTTCATACAAAAGTTCAATACCTACTTGACCAAAATGTATGAAACAGCTGACTTTTTTTTCGTGATTTCAGGTCCCATAGTGAAAGTTGTTCATATTCATGGGTAGAACACGCAGTAAAAATTTGGATGGTGATAAAAAAATCTTCCTGTATACATAAAAAAAACTCTTTATTGTCTACACCATTAAGATTACAGATATAAAAGTAGAAATTTTATATAGGGTGACACAATCAAATCAGTCTTATTGCTAAAAGCGATGTTCTAAAGACAACCTTCGTCGTGGACTCTTTGTAAAGGAGGTTGGCCGGAGAGGTACCTCCACCATTCCTATTTCTGACGCAAAGCGGCGTTGATTTCCGGTTTGCATTTGTATGGGTTTATATTTTATGATGTTTTTGACTAATTTCGTACAATCACCCCTACTTGAAAACAGCAGGGATAACTTTCTGAAGGGGAAAACTTGTTTGGTTTCCTTTTTTGTTTTTAACAAAAACAAAGTTGTTAGGCAATACAATTGTTGGAAGAAATGTTTTCCTATGACTTCTTGTTGGCAACAAAAGGTTATCAAGCGGAAAATTCTGACATAAAATGAGAATATATTTAATTTGTTGTTTATTGCATGTTTGCCATGCGCTAAGATTAAAAAAGATTTTTGTAATGTTTGAAGTTTTCTTTTAGGTTTGCGGGTGTATAATAATTAATTAATGTATAGTTTTTTTCTTAATGCTAATATCTTTACAGATAGAACGGTATCTCCTTGGCCCATCGACACAAACGCACCAAACACACACACATACAAACAACCCACCACCTTTATCTGCACTAGCTTCAATATGTCAAGTAAGTAAAGTTTATCTTTGGTTTAAAAAATAAACATTTTTAGTAAATACACTCAAGGGCACATTTAACCGGCCACCTATATTTTGTAGATTTCTTCAAAATTCTATGGTAATTTAATTAATTTTGTTATAATGTCACATTGGGTGAACCTCCACGAAAATAAATGAAACATGTGTATGTTGTGAAATGGTTTAATTAAGACAAAATTTAAAAAAAATAGAATATGCACTTTTCTTACAAAAAATAAAAATTAGCAAAATGTCAATTTAAAAAAAAAGTGTGCTCTAAATTACCGGATTAATAATGTGTATTTCCTCCTCTGGCCCTAATGACCTCCTGCAATCGATTAGAAAGCCCGTCAATTATGTCTTGGATGTCGCTTTGGGGAATGTTCTGCCACTCCTCAACAGCTGCAGTTTTTAGCTCACTGATGGTGGTAGGAGCTGGTGTACGACCCCGAATTCGTCTTTTTAGGTTGTCCCATACATGCTCTATTGGGTTCAGGTCAGGGCTGCGAGCTGGCCATGGTAATCGCTGAATATCGACGGCGTCCAAGTAATCGCTGACAATTCTCGCGGTGTGTGCACGAGCATTATCGTGCATTAAAACAAAATTATCGCCAATGAATGGGGCAAACGGCATCACGTGTGGTTCTAAAACTTCTGTCACGTACCTGTGAGCATTAACGCTGCCTCTATCGAAGATGACCAATTCTGTACGGGCGTCATAACAAATGCCACCCCACACCATTATAGAGCCTCCCTCGTAGCCTACTGTTTCAACCACAGCACATTCAGCAAACCTTTCACCACGGCGTCTATACACGCGCTGACGTCCATCAGGACCTCGTAAAGCTATTCTTGATTCATCCGAGAAGAGAACTGCCTTCCATTGTTCCGAAGTCCAATTTAAATGTTCTCGAGCAAATGCAAGTCTCGCTCTTCTGTGAGTTGCGGTCAGCGCTGGGACTCGAACTGGTCGAAATGCTCTCAGATCCCTCTCAGCTAACCTTCTTCTTATTGTTCTTAGGCTCACACTTACATTTCGTACCTCAAACAAGCGGTTACGAGCCTCAGGAGCAGTTGTAAACCGATTCCGAAGAACGTTCGAGACGATGTAACGATCATCTCTCTCTGATGTACACCTTCTACGACCTTGCCCTGGCCTTCTTGTGTAGGAACCAGTCTCTCTGTAACGCCGGATAGCATCTTGAATTGTGGATCGTGGATATCCAAGCATCCGTCCAATCCGACGCTGGCTAAACCCAGCGTCTGCAAGTGCTACAGCCCTAGCTGCCCCAGCTGCGTCCAGTGGCATCTTTTTGGTGTAAATGAAATCACGGCAGGCCAATACCTAGGTTTTATTCGAAGAAATGGTATCACAACGTTTTAAATCAAATGTATCCGTCACATAAAACATGGGGCGAGACTGTCAAATTACGATTAAACTGATTATTGTTGAATAAAAACCACAAAAGTAAACAAAACGCGGGTATGATTGATTTATTTATTTCAGATATACCCACTTAAGAAGTAACGCCTAGTACGCAAAGCGTAAGTTAACATAAACAAACGTTAAGCAGTTCGAGATGAGTGGACGGTTAAATGTGCCCCTGAGTGTAGTTTGTAATCTTAAGCCAGTTATGTTTGGGTAGGTTTCGATAGAAAAAAATAAAATATTACGTCACTGACAAACAGATGTGATCCTAAATGAGAACCTGTAGGAACACCAGATGGTAATAAGTACAAAAAAAAAATATTGCCAATTATCGCAACGCGTATCATTTATAATTGTCAAATAAGATCTTTCTACACCACCTTCACAGCCATATTACCAAAATAGTTAAGTTTTCGCATGAAAATTATACTACAAACAGTGTCAAAAGCGTTAGTATGGTCCAGATACAAACTTGTTTGACACAAGATTTTTTTTAATGGTTCTTCTTTACTTTTTGTTTTTAATTTATAACAAGTGTCTCAAATAAAAACTTACTACTTTATTTGTTTCTGTTTTTCCCTAACGTTGTGCAAACAAACTTATAATTGCCTGCTCCTACTACAATTACCACTGGCCTGTCTGTTTTTTGTATGTACTGTGTGGGTAATCGTTATCTGAGCTGAGTTAAACCAGTACAGCCTAACTTATTACGAGTACTACACTGCGGGGGCCAATAAATTAATGGGGTGTTGTAAGTTTCGCTTCCTTATGCTATAGTAATAGTTATTCTTTGGTACAGGCGTGGTCGAGCGGGCAGCAGTGCCAGCGACCGGTGCGAGTGAGCGCGGGCGCGTGTGTTGGCGCGCTCGGCGAGCTCAGTCCCGGCGGCGCGCTCATGCGACATCACCACGCCGCGTCTATGGCGCGTGAGTATATTGTACACTAGGCGGGAGCGTGGGCGCGCTCGGCGAGCTCAGTCCCGGCGGCGCGCTCATGCGACATCACCACGCCGCGTCTATGGCGCGTGAGTATATTGTACACTAGGCGGGAGCGTGGGCGCGCTCGGCGAGCTCAGTCCCGGCGGCGCGCTCATGCGACATCACCACGCCGCGTCTATGGCGCGTGAGTATATTGTACACTAGGCGGGAGCGTGGGCGCGCTCGGCGAGCTCAGTCCCGGCGGCGCGCTCATGCGACATCACCACGCCGCGTCTATGGCGCGTGAGTATATTGTACACTAGGCGGGAGCGTGGGCGCGCTCGGCGAGCTCAGTCCCGGCGGCGCGCTCATGCGACATCACCACGCCGCGTCTATGGCGCGTGAGTATATTGTACACTAGGCGGGAGCGTGGGCGCGCTCGGCGAGCTCAGTCCCGGCGGCGCGCTCATGCGACATCACCACGCCGCGTCTATGGCGCGTGAGTATATTGTACACTAGGCGGGAGCGTGGGCGCGCTCGGCGAGCTCAGTCCCGGCGGCGCGCTCATGCGACATCACCACGCCGCGTTTATGGCGCGTGAGTATATTGTACACTAGGCGGGAGCGTGGGCGCGCTCGGCGAGCTCAGTCCCGGCGGCGCGCTCATGCGACATCACCACGCCGCGTCTATGGCGCGTGAGTATATTGTACACTAGGCGGGAGCGTGGGCGCGCTCGGCGAGCTCAGTCCCGGCGGCGCGCTCATGCGACATCACCACGCCGCGTTTATGGCGCGTGAGTATATTGTACACTAGGCGGGAGCGTGGGCGCGCTCGGCGAGCTCAGTCCCGGCGGCGCGCTCATGCGACATCACCACGCCGCGTCTATGGCGCGTGAGTATATTGTACACTAGGCGGGAGCGTGGGCGCGCTCGGCGAGCTCAGTCCCGGCGGCGCGCTCATGCGACATCACCACGCCGCGTCTATGGCGCGTGAGTATATTGTACACTAGGCGGGAGCGTGGGCGCGCTCGGCGAGCTCAGTCCCGGCGGCGCGCTCATGCGACATCACCACGCCGCGTTTATGGCGCGTGAGTATATTGTACACTAGGCGGGAGCGTGGGCGCGCTCGGCGAGCTCAGTCCCGGCGGCGCGCTCATGCGACATCACCACGCCGCGTCTATGGCGCGTGAGTATATTGTACACTAGGCGGGAGCGTGGGCGCGCTCGGCGAGCTCAGTCCCGGCGGCGCGCTCATGCGACATCACCACGCCGCGTCTACGGCGCGTGAGTATATTGTACACTAGGCGGGAGCGTGGGCGCGCTCGGCGCAGTCCTACTGGACTATCCAATGTGTACATTTCTGCAATGTTCCGGCGATTTCTACCATCATGGCGCGCATCATGTGACTTGTATGTTATTCACATAAGGTTTAAAATTACTATGAAAGACGCGTGCTAGTGAATTGCAACACCCATAGATATCCGAGAGATATGCCTTCACTGCATATTTGTTCAAGTTCAAGTGTCGCCACATTTTCCCACTCCGGAAACTCCCACAAAAACAAAAGAAATAGATACGGCACACATGATCAAATTGGGCGGCTTTTTTGGCACACACACAAGAAAATAAGCGTAACACTTTTGTGCTATCTTATTGCACACATGCTCAAAAGGGGCGGGCACTAGAAAGTATAGACACAGTCACGGAATGCACACATGCAACTCTAGCATCAACTAGGGAAGATGGGTTAATATAAATAGTTGATCGATAAAAATATCGATAGATATCAACTACAAAAAAGAGGAGTGTTTTTGGGTGTATTTTGTATTATTTATTTTTCCTGCTTTCAACGTGGTATATTAATAAAAAACCAATAAAACCAAATCACGTAATAATATAATATATTTGTTTGCAAATGACATTTAAGTAAATAAGTAGTTTCTTTAGTTTCTCTCTTACGTAAAATTAAAACTATTTAACTATCGATCATAAAACAACAATTCAAATAACCTATTGAACATTTAATAAAAAAACGTTTATTAAAATAAACAGGTTCTTAATAATTAATTACAATCTAGCCTATAAGACGAACAAGCAATTTTAATCTAAATTTTTTACATAATAATTATTACCCGAATGCTGCGAAGCCCAAAAGGAGGGTTATTTTAACCTTTTAACCGCTTACGTCGGATTAATCCGACAAATATTTTCGTGTCCATTCCGCCAGAGTCGTATATATACGACCAAATAACACAGCTCGTTTAATCTGTATTATTATTACATCATCACAGCTCGTTTCATCGGTATTTATTGTTCGTTTTTTTTTTGTCGGGCGCTGGGGGCACGACAACTGATATAAAGTCCGGCGGTTAAAAGGTTAAAACTTAGAATAGTGTTGATTATTGGTACTTTACAAAAGTACAGAACAAATTACAGATTGGTTTGAGGGAAACCAATTATTTTTCCTGCCTGTTGCATCTATCCATTTATTTTTAATTTCTGGATCTTTCGGGAAACTGAAAAAAATAATTATTAATTCTTGTAAAATTACAATTTATCGATAGCAATATCTCAGCGCTACGCATCACTAATGCATCATTTGACACGATCCATGTCAAATGACGTTGCTAGGCAATTTTCTCATGTCATCACAATAATATTTCACAACGAAATATTTGTAAAATTCTTAAATAATATAATTAGTGCAGTGATTTTTTACTTACCGGTGGTAGGACACGCCGCTTGTCTTAAGGTTTGTTGTGACTGATCTATTTTTGCAAATAAGGACGGAACAATTCGGCATTTTGTAAAAATACGAAATGACACCACACGTTTCGATACAAACATATGACTACGGCGCTTACTGCCGTCGCGCAACTCGCGCATCTAACATACGCCCAGATTACAAGTTATGGCCATGGTATTATATAATTGTACCATGGTTATGGCCTTTTATAGAGGCGACGTGCGCCACGCCTCCATGCCATATCCCTCGATATCCGTGGCAACACCTATAACTGACTAAGCAACCATCTCAGTAGTTCTTCAAAATCAACTTTTCTTTCCAGAATTAATACCTCCTGACGTAAAGTCAGAACTGCACCGCATCTACCTATCGGGGGGCGAGTTACTTAGAGAGCTGTGGCGTTGCTTCCCTCAGCCGGGCGCCGCGCCGGACACGGAGGATACGAGCGCTAGGGCAGAGAAGTTCTATGAAGCACTGCTCAGATTTAGGAATGTTAAATTGAGGCCTTTTGAGGTAAGACATTTTATTATTCAGGTTGAAAACCAGCGTCAGTAGAGTTCGACAGAAAATGGATGTTTTTCGGCCGAAAACGAAAACGTTTTTCGTAACGAAACTTTTTTGATTTATCGATAGGTTTTTCTTTGACAAAGTGGTTAAAGAGTGCAGTGTCAAACTTTTAATCATTGTTTTAACCGTTTAAACTTAAATCACACGAACTTTTGAACTTTTCTCAAAGTTACACCTATTATTTAATAATTTTTGATTAATGAATAATTTGTAATCTGGTTAAATTTTATATGGGTGTATACCTGAAATAAATGATTTGATTTGATTATTAATTAAACAATCTCCAATTAAATAGTGTTCCGTGCATCAGCAAGATTTTCTTTCCAGCATCTTTTTTAACCAACAATTTATCCACAGGAAAAAATGCTTCGGGACCTAACGCCGTTAGCGACGACGTTGACGCGGCATATGAATCAAATGATAGACACAGCCTGCGCGAAATACGCGGTCTGGCAACAACGCCAAGCCAAGCTGCGGTAGTAGTAAGTTATAGTTGTTTGTACCGTCAGCAGAAACAACTATACACAAATTAAAATTGAATAAAAATGAAAGTGATGAAGATGCTGTCGGTTTTTTTGTTTATAAATAATTGGAAATATAATTTCTGAAAGAATTTTTTATGTTTGGATTTTTCTTTGTGTTGTTAAATTGCCTGGTTGATCTTTTGTTGTTAAATTACACATTAAAAAAAAAATGAGTTGACCAGAAAATTATACCGGTTTTTTTAACTGAAAATTCTTTTTTATACACGATAAACTCTTCATTATTTTGAGTTGTGGTAAAGACAGTTGTTTAGCGTAAAATTGAAAAAAAAAATATATAAAAAAGCCTAATCAATAGCAAATCGGATTGACTATAATTATGTTATTTAGACTAAGTGGTTCTATATTAGTATCACGAAACTATACTCTTTGCATTTGAATACTAAATAATATTAAAGACTCGAATACACGCTTTACATTAAAGAAAAGCAATAGATAGAAACAATATATGGGTATGCTTCTAGACAGTTTCTGTGATAAATAGATGAACACAATTGCATAAAAATATTTTGCTAAAAAATAATTGTAACCTTTTCTGCTGACGGTATATATTTTTATAATAAATGCGACCAAATTGTCAAATTGTCGTTGTTAGGTACGTTAGCGATGTGACGAGAGACTTAATGCATAGAAGTCTACTTTATTTTGTATTTCATTGCCAGATTGTACAGAGGTAGAGGCCAGCACATCAAACTACCCCAATCTGTCAAATTTTGCCAATTGAATATGAACCTTATTACTTTGCAGTAAAATTGAAAATCTATCAAAGAAATTTGACAGATTGGGGTAACTTGATGTGCTGGCGTCTGTACATTGGAGTTTATTTTCTCAATAGTATTGAAGCGAGCAATAAATATAAAATGATACGATGTGATAGACTTTACTTGAAAAAACTTTTATTGTGATTGTTGTTATCTTAGAGCATTTAAATTGGAATTTAAATACCACAAATATTTTTTTACTCAAAAATTTCAATGACATTGACATAATGTCAGTGCCAATGTATGTCAGTTCAAAATGCTAATGGATCTAAGAATTTGATGCGATTTCCGTCTCTAATTATTACGAGTTAAGAGAGTGAATCTGTAATCAAAATCGAATTATCAATAATTTCCCCCGAATATTCCCGATCAGTAACACCTTGTCGTCAACACTGTTGACGTTCGGGAAAAAAAAAATTCATTCGTCCACAGTGTAGACGGTTATGGATTGTCAACAGTGTTACTGATCCGGAATATTCCATTTCCCCCTAAAATTTAATAAGGTGTAAATAAGTGTAAATTACGCACAAAATTAAACATGATCTGATGCTCTAAGAATCTCACGATTGAAGTCCAAAAATATAGTAAAATATTTAAGGCTATCCTCGTAGCAAATATTCTTAAACAAACTCCTAAAAACCAAAACTGCCCTTTGTAAATAGATACCAGAAATAAGACTGAATTTAAAAACCATTGCTGTTCCCTATAAAATAATTTATCACCTAATAAACTTTCTCGTCACATCTTAACTGAATTTGGCAAACAAAAAATTGTACATATGCCTGTCTTATACAGGGTGAAATTGAATTCATGAGCATCCTGTTAAGGGGTCATTGTACTCATCATTATGAACAACTTTTACTATGAGACCAAACCTGAAATCGCGAAAAAAAAATCAGCTCTTCCCTACATTTTGTCGAGTTATGTGAACATAAATGCATAGAACAGCTGATTTTTTTTCGCGATTTTAAGTTTAGTCCCACTGTAAAAGTTTTCATAATGATGAGTAAAATGACCCCTTAAAAGGATGCCCATGAATTTAATTTCACCCTTATATAATAAACAATAATCTGTGAATACCTAATATCATTTAGATAATGTAAATTGGGACCCACGGACGCTCAGGCGGTTGGAGGATTATCGTTGGAATCGACTATTTTGTCGTACGTTTTCGCTGTTAGATAGCCCAGCACGAGCGATCTTTTCCCGCGGCGATTTTTTTTCGCGCACTGAATTTTCAACACAATCAGTGGCGTAACTATACCGTTTGGGGCCCGTGGCAAATTCAAGGACCCTCATTCAATGTAAAGAAGCTCAACCAACGTTATAGTTTTTTTTACTGGCACTTCTCCCGCGACTTCTTCCGCGTAGATTTTATATGTTCCCCTACAAAATTTAACACCTGACTGCTTCGTTGGCCTAGTGGTCGCAAGCGCTACTGCTGAGCATGAGATCCTGTCCAAAAAAATTGACAAACAATGGGAAAAAGGTACAACATGTTCGAAATCTGAATGATGTCCTTTGTTGCACAGATTCAAAAAATGTTTGCCTTTATAAACCTATGTTAGGATCCTCGTGTGCTCATGGCCCTCTCGGGCCGGGAGCCCCCTCTGGCTGGGGGCCCGTGGCATTTTACCCCAAGGCCACCCTATAGTTACGCCACTGAACGCACTGCTTAGCGCCGAGAGTTGAAAATCCAACAGTGTTTTTCATTTCGTGGTGGGATGCACTCTGTTGGATTCTCATTGCTCGGCTCAACACCCGAGGGTTGAAAATCTATTGCGCGATCTAGATAACCAGTTCACTTTAGCCCACCAAAACCCATAATCCAATATTTTTGTTTCCATGTCCTACACCAACCGGGGGTTGTCCTTGGGTGCACTTGCATAGTGCGAACAGGGATAATCGTCGGTTGGTGCCTCATTTCATTGAAAACGTCTAACGGGCCTCTGTGCGTTGAATCCGGTTCCGTTTTGGAATATTGTTTGTCGTATTCTGTGAAACATGCCCTTGTCCTTTCAAAATGTATTTTCCGGTCTCGTTGTTTTCTGTATCAGTAGTATGGAAGAAAAATATATGCTGCGCCGATCCTAAATAAATTGGGATAAGAGCAGTAGAATGATGATGAATTACGTTATTTTCTGATTCGGCCCATGCTTTCATATTTAAGCCTGATTTACACGTGCGATTTAATTGCCTGTGACGTGTCATAAGATAAAAAAAAAAAACACAGATATAGATACACCTAGATAACGCAAGAGCAACTATGCGTGCAAAAAATCGCACCAGCTTACATACAAAAATCGTAAGCCAATCCTGTGTACTGCTTGCTGGGTGAGCGAGAGCGTGAGCGCTGGCGCTAGGCCCCGGAGGGTGGGGCGAGACGGGGTGCCTCACGCAGCGGTGTCTTTTAATCGATATGATTTTCCCATCACTAAATAGTGCTTGTGACGTCATAGTAGGTAGTCCAAAAATGGCATGCTTGGTTTTCATACAGATCGTGATACTTGCGTTATCTAAGTCTATCTATATCTGTGTGAAGAAACAATAAAAGTTGCATCGTCTCCGATTGAAGTCATTTGTAGCTTCAATTTTATTGTATGTCACAGGCAAGAAACTTGCATCGTATAAAAGGGCTTTACGTAAAAGTTTAAGATTGCGAATCTAGTACAAAAAGTAAAGGCGATTTTTTTCAAGCGTCTAATCGTCCGTGAATGTCCCACCTTAGTGTACGTAAAGAAATATAATTTAAAAAGGAAATAAATGCATTTTGATGAACCAAATCTAACTGAATGAGTAGTTGTAATTTGTTATATTTTTCACTGCATATCAAAGCGCTTGCGCATTGATTGAATAATGTAATAATTCACTTGAAAAAAAAAAAACTGCATCCAAATTGTTTCTTTTTTCATTTTGTTGCAACAACATGTTTTTGCGTTGCTGGAAATATTTTGTTGGCAACATTGCATTTAGTACGCGTGCAGCATGTATCCAGTAACGTATTTTAATTAAATGTATGATTTTATACCATGTGGACACGATAATGCGACAATAAATGAAAATAGGCAATACTAATGCATAGGAATATTTTGAAACTATGAAATAAAAATCATAACATTGAAAAGAATAAAGTAATTTTTTAAACAAACTAGTAAAAGTGCACAGTGCTGCACATCCCCACCCTATTTCAAGTTAAACAAATATCAACTTTATTTCAATGATAATAAGTTTCATTTCAGAGTGACTAGCACTATTGAAAAAGTTATAAAAATGTTTGAAGTTGTAGCGTAAACTGAACTTTATTGTGTAGGAATTTAAAGTTATTTTTCCATTAATTCATATTTGTTTATATCTTTGGCAAATAAATCGCAAACGCAGATAGTAGCGACTATGGATTTTGCTAATCATTGACTAGCTATAGTGACTAAACTATTGCATATATTTGGTTGAATTTTTGTATGCAGACTGTGACGTCATTAGTTATACGAAGTTTAATTTATTTTCGTATTGTCGTCTCCACCTTGTATACTCATGCTGGATTATATTCGAACGCAGTGTGAATTGTTCCTGAATAAATTCCAGAAAAAAAAGAAAATTAATCATGTTTCTACAACAATATTGCGCATCTTTTGCTAACCATGAATACTCGAAATAAAAGTAAAAATATAATGTGCCAAGAGATTTTGAAAATTTAACACATTCAATTGTTTTATATTTTGTGCCTTATAATGTAAAACAATGATTGAATATAATAATAAACAATTTGATGCAGTTTAAAGCCACACTATAGTGTTCACGCAACGGAATTGTAAGCAGCAAACTTAGCCGACGTTCGCTCGGACGCAAAATGTCGCGGCGGAATTTTATCGCGCGCTGGAATTTCAACCCTCGTCGTTGAACCGAGCATTTCTGAATCTGAGCGTTCTGTTGGATTCTGATCCAACAGAACGCATCCCAGTGCGTCAAAAAGACGTACTGTTCTATTTTCAAATCTCGGCGCTGAGCAGTGCGTTGAAAATACAGTGCGCGAAAAAATATCGCCGCGCGGAAACGCACCCGTGCGAACCTGGTTTTATAGTGTTGCCTGCTAACAATTTCAAATAATAATAATAGCAACATTCTAATACTCTATAATGTTCCAATACTGAACGTAACTGATGTAATTTTTAATAATTGGCGACAATAAATCGCATTATTTGTATAGTATAAGTTGGGAAAGTCCAAATTGTCTCGTTACCATACCTATTGGCTAAATTTTTATTATTTTCCTGTGTTTCAATGGCTGGTGTTGGCGGGTTTTTTACTATATTGATAGGAAGGTGCGAAGCTACAAGGATCTTTTGGCGCCAAAATCGGAACTACCGCAGCCATTTTGATTTTTTCAAAACAATTTCTGTCAATTTCACAAATATTTACCAACTCCTGCCTGTCAATGTCATTCAGGCGTCAAAAGATCATTCTAGTACTCTAGTTGTAGTTCGCGATAACAAGGGAGTTTGTAGCTCTGCGGCAGTATAAGGAAGTGTGACAGATACAGCCATCAATGCGCCAAAAAAGGAGGGTGCTATGTCCTGTGTATAGTCATCTCTTTCTCGCACTGATACATCGATGAATTTGACACTTCCCTACACGGCTCCTGTTTTCTCAATAATAATATTGGAAATTGCGCCTCCACTATTTACCTCTGTGTGTGTGTGTGTGTGTGTGAGTGAGAGGGAAATATCAATAGTGGAATTTTTAAATACTTACCTTATTCCCGTACTGCCGCGCCTTGTACTAAGATTGAAGTGTTTTTTATACGAATACTGTAGGTAGACGAATTGGGGCTAATATGGGCCATTGTAAACAGGACTCTCTAGGTTATAAAAAAATCGAAAATTTTGATATTTTTAAGCATTAATGTTAAAGTTGGTGTTTCTGTCACCTTTATATTACATTTGTTTGTTTTATTCATTATACTTTGCCACACAAAATAGAAACTGACACATAGTGTTGTGCCGTTCTTGTGCTGTGTCGACTTTTATCGACTTCTTTATGTTTTCTTGTTTAATAATTTATATTAATTATCCTGTACTTTAACCATTAGCTAGTATCATTCGTTAGCAATAATGTATTTATTTTAGATATCTAATTTTATGTGTAAACAAGTCTTTTGTTACAGTATGTAAGCTAGTGTTGTTTCTATTTTGTGTCAAATTGTTAATTAGTATCGAAATTATGTTAATTCAGTTTTGAAATTATTAAAAGCTATTTTTAGATCTCTCTAAGATATTTGCACCCGTTTAGTATCAATATTGTTATCACAAAATATGTAGTTTTATACTAACATCATCTCATTTGTAACACTTTCATTTCACGATTTCACTTAACCTCAGTTTTTAAACAATGTTTCTAAATAAACGGGTGCCCAATATAAATGTTCCTGAAGCAATATTACTAATAAACTGATCATTTAGTTTATTTTTTTAAACTTATTAATTTCGTGATACGTAAAAGAATATTTTTGACAGGGTTAGGGGTGTTAGTGTACAATGTTTAGAATCAACTTACCATAGACAAGAATTCTTTCCTCCTTCGGGCTCAGCTCGCTCCATGGTCAGTTATAGACCTTGTCCAGAAAGGGCGAATTTGCCGCGAATCTCTCGCGCGTACTTTACGTCCAGAAGGAGCGTACCAACGTGCGAGCATTTGGGGACCCAAATGCTCGCATTTTGCCGCTCCATTTCCCTTGATATGTGCACCCGCTCTGAAGTTTGCGCGTAAACTGAACACAACAAGGAATCTCTAGTATCTTGACTCGCGCGCTATACGTGCGAGTCGAGCCTGGTGAACATGCATGCGATTTACGCGCGTGTTTTAAATTTGCGCGGTGCTTATGTACGCAATGTATTGGTGACTTCGCCAACGCGCGTTTGAATTCGCCCTTTCTGGACAAGGTCTTGGGAATTCGTAGTATGGCTATGACGCAAATTCGTCCAGCCCATTTCTATTCATTTTTAGTTATAAGACAGTTAATATTGTGCACTATCACCAATAGTATCAATTAAATAGAAAAGCGTGCTTATTCATGTAAAGGCACCTCTGAATAGTTATTGATACAATGTTCTTTTTGTCTACTAGTTCGTCAGTTTAATTTAAATACAAAGATATGATTCGGTATTCTAGCGGTTTTATTTAACCTTTTGCCAACGCCATTTTAGTTCCGTGCGAAAAAGGGATGGTGCTATTCGTCCGGTATAATTGCGTCCCTCTCTATCTCCGATACAATTTCATCGTTTCAAGGTAAGTACAGTCACAAGCATATAAATATTGGTACTATGGCCAATGTGATGTCATTTTTTTTTACCCGACTGCGCCAGAAGGAGGGTTATGTTTTTCGAGAGTATGTTTGTATAGTTGTTTGGCACGCTCTGTGAGCTGAACGGCTCGATGGATTTTAGCTTGAGAGGTGTATAATTGATGTTTTTGGCGCGGAACAGTTTTTTTTGCTTATTACGTGGAAACTACAAGGCCTAGAGATTTGAAAATTTTGCTGCCTATGGCAGCTATTATGCCTTAATTTTTGAGCTATAATACATAATCGTATCTTCTTTCGTTCGGAAGATATGACATGAGCAGCTGGGGTGCCGTCACTCCAGCTTACACATACTTATCGGTTTAATAACTCATAGAGTATTTTGACCAGAGATTTGAAAATGTTGCTGCCAATGGCAGCTATTATGCCTTAATTTTTAAACTATCATACATAATCATATCTTCTTTCGTTTGGAAGATACGACATGAGCAGCTGGGGTGACATCACTCCAGCTTACACACACGTTTTTTTATCGTAGTTTCAACATTTTTTGAGTATTATCGTTCAGTTTTTTCCTTCCTTGTGCAGCTATTATGCCTTATTTTTCTGACTATATTCCAAAACCCTAACCTCACTGGTTTGCCTGGTATTGAATGAGGAAGCTGGGATGACGTCACTCTAGCTAACACACACTAAACGACTCATATTGACGAAGTTTTTGTGGCAGCTAAATTAAGACTGGGAACTTGGATTGCAGCTATTATGCCTTAAATATTGGCATAGGTAGAATTATTCTATCACATATGAGGAAGCTGGAGTTATGCACATGTTAGATTCGTATTGACTGTGAGTGACACTGGGTATATCAAAATAAAAAAAAAACAAAATGGCGGATTTTTGGCGCCATATTATGCCTTCAAAATTTTTTTTTTCTGAAAGCCTATCGAGTGGAGTATCAAAATAAAGGGTTTTGAAAGGTGATTACAAAAATATATACAACTTATATGGTTAAAAGTAATTCAAAGTGACAAATCGTAAAAAACTCGTATCAGGAACTAAATCGTCTGCGAAATCTTTCACATTTGTAAACTAAAAAGCTGGAAATAAAAAAAAGTAATTTAAAAAATTAAAAACCCCGACTGCATCCTTATACTAAAACTAACTGAAAAGCTAAAAACAAGCCCATTTTAAATTAAATAAAAGTTGGAAGCAGGCGGGACCCATTAGAGTTTTGAAACTATAATAATGGCCCCGCGTGCTTCCAACTTTTATTTATAAATTTAAAATGGGCTTGTTTTTAACTTTTCAGTTAGTTTTAGTATAAGGTCGCAGTCGAGTTTTTTAATTTTTTAAATTACTTTTTTTGCAATATGAGCAGCACTGAATGTGATATAGAAGAAAACTCGAATCATAATACAGTCAGGGAAAAAAAAGTAGGTTAGAGTAATAAAACAATAATTTCTGACAGATTTATTTATAAATGATGTTTTACAAATTCAACAAAATATACGTCTGTAATGTCTTTTGTTAAAAGCAGTGGTAGTCACATAATTATGTCACAAAGTTAACTTGTAAAATGTGTTTGCGCATCTTTTTTTCTGTCTTGTGATAGTAATATTTAAACATTCGGTTATTCTTTGTATCCACCCCCAAAAAAATCCTATCAGTTTCGTTTATCAAACTAGGCCTAGGGTGATTGATCGCACCTTCGTACATATCGCACAGACTGCCTTTAGAATTGCTTTAAATGGTTTCGGAAAAAAACTTCTTATAAATATGGAGCATTTTGGGTGAGGATGTTCTGTGAAAAATCAACACTATTAACACAAGATAAAACATTGAATATGAAAGTAAGTGCAGTTATGAGTTGCAGCCTTCTTGCCTAATAAAATAATAATTGCTATAATAATATTAAATTATATAAGTTATATTATTTATACAGGGTGATAAAAGTCTATGATTAATTACAATGACATTATATTAATTGAGGTTAATTATTTGAAGTACAGCTATTTGGGTAAGCAAAAAAATAAAGGGTAATACCTACTTGGTACAGGAGTGAAAGTGTGCGTATGCAAAGCATGGATGGCAAAGCACGATTTTGAACGCGTTTGGATCGCATTAGGCCGTGTCCTCAATATATTATATCAGTGTTTGCCGCGTTATATTTGTTCGGTGAACCTGAACGCTTCGTCGCGCCAATAAGACCTTCCGCGGGTCTATTCTGTAAAAATCTAACCGTGAAAATTTAGGTGAAGTGAGAGTGAGATGCCTGATTAGATTTTTACAGAATAGACCAGCTGGTTATTTAAACAAATGTGACAATAGATCGCGACGTCTTTATAAGTTAGTAATGAAATGCGTTGCGTATGATAAACAACTCATCGAAGTCGACGAATATAAACGAGACTTGGCATATTAAAATTCATTGTAACGTATAAATACGTATTTAACTTTGAAAAGGGAGTCATCTTTTCTTATCATATTATACATTTTTGTAAAACAAAATCTAACTTTAGTTCTAGCCTAAATCTTTGAGGCAGTATTTGTATTTTCAACTTTATTTCGATTTAGGCAAAGTTCTTAATACTAAAATGCCAACTTAGCACCGAACTAAGCTGTCATTTTTGTATAAAGAACCGCATTTCTATAACAGTTAGGTTCTTAATTCAATAACTGGCTCGGTGGCTTAACCGGTCAAGCGGCGCGCGTCGCCCATTGGCGACGAAACAATAGAAAATTAATTGTGTCTCGTTAGCGGAGCTTGACAGATTAAACCTGAAGGGAATTTTCGTAATTTTAACTGGTCAAGCGGCGCGCGTCGCCGATCGGCGACGAAACAATAGAAAATCAATTGTGTCTCATTAGCGGAGCTTGACAGATTAAGAACGTTCAGAGTCTGATCTGTCTCAATCTGTCAAAAATATTTCCCTACATTTTTGAGTTTTTGACATTGACTGTCGCCGAGATAAGATTGCGACTAGATTTTAAACGTTTTTAATTAAGGGAGTTGACCTTCTGACACCTTGTTTTTTAATAAGGGGGAGTGAGATTTAGCTATCTGTGCTTATCCGTCGACTTCAACAAAATATTGTAAATATCTTTGGAATGTTGACAAATTAACATGAGATTGACAGAAATTGATTAATAAATATACCTAATATAAAATCCTAACTACGATTAATACATAAATAACTCAATTATAATTCTCTAAATTACATAAGGCCTTATAAACAGCGGTTATAATAATATTTTTATTATATTTATTGAACGAACCCGTAGACGCATTCTTAAACGAACGCGACGCCATTTTGATGGAAACTAAATGTGTGAAACACAAAATAGTTGGTACAGAAGGCCGTACGTACTTAAGACTTTACTTTTCTAAGCGTTACATACGATTATGAAGCTTATTTTCATTACCATAATGTTCATATTCCTGTAAGCGAATGTCATCGAGCGTTTCATACAAATATGAACTTTAAGTTTATACAAATAAAGTTTCTTGTGGTTTGTTGAGCTGACCTTCTGTGCTTTTGATCAGCAGTGGTAGTTCATGGGCCGTTTATTATGATTTCATACATGATTAAAATAATAAATTATGCAATTCTTTATTGTAAGCTTGCTTATCCACATTAGTGCGACTGCGAAATTCTATTTTATCTATAGCTATTTGAAAGCTTATAATAAATAAAAATAGCTGCCAATCACAGATATAGATAGACCTAGATAACGCAAGTATCACGATCTGTATGAAAATCAAGCGCGCCATTTTTGACTACCAACTGTGACGTCACAAGCACTATTTAGTGATGCACCCGCACCCGCCTCGCCCCACCCCCGGGGCCTAGCGCCAGCGCTCACGCTCACCCAGCCAGCAGTACTCAGGACTGAGCGCGAAAGTGGCGGCTTACGATTTTTGTACGTAAGCTGGGCACGCGAAGTAGTTGCTCTTGCGTTATCTAGGTGTATCTATATCTGTGCTGCCAATACTGTAGGATGCTAGTTTATATTAAAATGATGCGACAGCATCCTAATACAATAGATTCAGTACATAATTCTGCGTTGAAATTACTCGTCGGTTATTAAAAAAAAAATGCTATTCCATATATTTTGACCGCGTAGATATTGGACCTTTTTTTAGAAGCAGGAGATTTTGCCATTAAGAGGGACCCATTGGGTCGTTAGTTTGGCCCATTGTTCGTCTGACATGCGGCAGATGTGTTCAGCCCAGTTCCATTTTAGCGTAGCAGCTTTCCAAGTGATATCAGCAATCTTTGTGATGGAACGACATCGGCAAACGACATCGTGGCAGGCCCTGACGGAGATGGCGGGATGAGCTGGACTCCTTCAACTAGAACTGGTCCTTAGCAGCTTTGAACAGAGAGAAGTGGAGAGTAGAGAGGCCTTTGCCCTGCAGTGGGACATCACAAGCTAATAATAATAATAAAGGAGATTTTATTTTTAATAACCGATAAAAAAATTACTGAGTTAGGGAGTCTAGAATCATGTGCTGAATTCATGTATATTGCAAAACCTGAAATTGTTTGCGGCGGAAAAACTCAAAAAATTCGTGTGACGTTATTGATGGCATCAAATGTTGGCAACATTGCATGCAGTATGCGTCAGGAACATGTGGCCCAGTAACACACTGCGCAACTTTTGACTGTCATGATTTTTGGGCTTCTTTGACATCCCTTTTAAATAACAATCCAATAGGCAAAAGCACAAAACATAAATATCCAGAAATCACAGATCAAGTTATTCAGCGTAAAATAAATAAAAGATCCTTATCAAGAATTTGTTTCGTAAATATTAAAACTTATTTATGCCCAATATTGCTACGTATATTATTATGACCAATATGGATAACCAATACATTTTATTGCAAACTCCACAGAAATATCAACGTTACGGCCACGTTAACAAAGTTGAATTTTAAATGGCAAACGCTTTTGGTAAGTTCAAATCATATTAGTGGCCATTGTAAATTGAACCTTTCAGATGCAATAAATAGTTCTTATTCCGAAGCACGTTCTAAATTCAAATGAAGAGCGATTCACTTGCTAAAAAAAGTTTGCAAAAGAAATAAAATGTTGCCATGAATAATCGAATGATAAGTAATTTAACATCAAGCTTTAACAAACTCCTTTTGAAACCTCCATTCACAGGCTAGTAACCAATCAACGTGACTTGTGCTACATAAAAAAAAAGAAGTCTTATAACGTAAAAAGTCTATGGCTTGGACCTTATGGCTGTTTGTACACGTCACGGTTTCTTGGCGGTACGGCGTATGAAGCGTAGAGTCGATGACTTATGCCATTATGCGCAAGAAAACAGCTGCTCTGTTGCGCCGGATTCGAGGGTGCGCCAACGGAATCCTAAGGATGATTTCTGAGAGACCACTCTGCAATGCTGGGGAGATTCATCCAGCTTCATGTGACGAGATGACACTATTACTGACTATGAGTTTTATTATTTTGACATTGATGGTTTTATGATTTTATTATTTGAATTTTGAGAGTCAGAACGATGTTTTGTTTTTGATTTTTTTTCTATTGACTAACATTCTGCCCTCGTAATAGCAAATGCAGTAATCGACATTTTTACGATTTTCCATTTTTGTCAAAAATTACATGGGGAGACTTCAAGCTATACGTAGAATTTTTTTTTTCTATAGCTGGAACATGATGAAATTGAAAAAAATTTGAAAAAAAAGATTGAAAAAAAAAACACTTAAACGCGTTTTTCTCGAAACCGCCATTTGGCTAGTACTACATTTGCTGTTACGAGGGCAGCATTGTAATACGACCTTTGTTACTAACAACTATCAACTGTGGACATATTAGTCTGCAATAAATGGATTAATTATTATAAACCGCGTCGTAAGAAAAACGTGTCCATCAACAAGCTTCCATAGTGATCCATACAACTGTACCGGTATCTACAACGCCACATGCGAACAACGCATCATACTGACGTCACGCAAAATCCTGCATCTCGCAAGCAGAGTTTACCGCGCAACTAGCATAGATACAACGGCCCGACATGAATCATCGGGCAGTTGCCCGCCAGACACAACACCCGTCTGGTCGGAGGATCCTCCCTTTTCTATGGAGGATGAGTGAAATTTACACCCTCATCCTCATACCTCTATAGAACGATGACAACTGTGCACACGGCGAATAAAACGTAGTGTTTCTCGGCAAGAAAAACGCGTGTGTACAAAGGGCCAATTTTTTTTTGGAGCGTGGATCCACGTTCAGACAATTTAAGTCAATTATTATGTTTTTTTATATAACACTTAAAACGTAAGTTTCAACATCAGTATTGGTTACTTGCATACCAAGATCCTCTTAAATTCGTTGCGATCTCCACTGGGGCGTATTCGATATCCTAAAATACATTATTGGATAGATACTCTTCAAGAAGACGGGTTAGGGTAAATTACCCTTCACAAATCCATAGGGTAATATTAGGTTGAAGGGTAAAGCGCCTATCTGAAGGCTTTGACGACCCATACGATAAATATTATGGCTACTATAGCCGCTATGATGATGAGTATGAACATTTTTCGGCGATATCTGCGCTGGTATTCGGCCGCTTTTGCTAGTTCGTCGACGCCGGCTTCCACGTTCGCACTAGCGGCTTCGATGTGAGTTTCCACAGTGTCTGTAATTAGAAATTATTGTTTAAATAACTACTCAGGAGGAGGGGCCCGAGGCTAAATAATAACAGCCGCACAGGTCGATCGATCAGCACTCAAATTGCGTAACACACAATAGTGTGCAACAAAATATGCTTCGAATTGAGAGTAAATAACTCTCAATTTGAAGCATATTTTTAATCCATCCATCCATAGTAATATTATAAATTTGAAAGTAACTCTGTCTGTCTCCTTTTCACGCCTAAACCGCTGAACCGATTTAGATGAAATTTGGTATAGAGATAATTTGAGTCCCGGGAAAGGACATAGGGTACTTTTTATTCCGATATTCCCACGGGATCGAGACATATGCGGGAGAAACCGTGGGGCGCAGCTAGTTGCTCTATATGTTCGAAAAATGGGTCTGCTCAACAACACAAAAAGCGCAATGGATGTTGTTGAACTGTCAAAATGAAACCCATTGCTACTGATAGTGTGTTGCGCAATTACCTTGCAGGTTAAGCTACGCTTGCCGCGGTTGGTCTGCGGATGACCACCTTTACAACTCTATGAAGGCACAACTTACCGACAGACTGAGACTGTTGGTTCACCATATCAGCCAACTCCTGTATAATTTGGTTCACATCTAGAACATCAGCTTCAATTTTGTTAATGTAGGCTTCCTTTTCAAGCAGCATGCTCGTCTCGAATTGTACTAGACGCGCCTGAAAAATAAGACAATATTAGAATCATATTTTCTTTCTTTCTTTTCATAAATAGAAAATCACACACCAAACATATACACGGCTATTGGAAAAAACACCAACAACCTCTTAAGAGGTAATTTTACTCATCATTATGAACAATTTTTGCTATGGGACCAAACCAGAAATCGCGAAAAAAAAAATCAGCTGTTCCCTACATTTTGACGAGTTATATGAACATAATTAATGTAGGGAACAGCTGATTTTTTTTCCGCCCACCCGGGAACTGTAAATAATTACCTGTGCCTGCTGGTTAGCAATGAGCGTGGCCTCTTCATCATCAGCGATGGCCTGCTGCTCCATAGCCTGTGGGTCGTTACGGACGCGCGGTTGCCTCGGCATGTGGGCGGCCATCTTCTCGGATACTTGCTGTAAATTAGAAATAGTAAATTTATTAAAGAAATGTGGAAGAAAATGGGGGGATGCCTTTGCCCAGTAGTGGGACAGTACAGGCTAACGGAAAAGAAAACAAAAATATTCGAGGGAAGAAAATTTATAAGCTTATTTTAACCTTTGTCTAGCGAACTTGACAAAGACGTTACACGCAGAAGAAAATTAATATTTTTAGCTACGTTGATAAGGTTCAGAATCGTTTATAGGGATTTGGATAAAGAGGTAATGCATGTTATACTTAGTTTCTAATACTAACTGATTCAAACTAACTATGTAAGAAAGAAAGAAAATACATTTATTTGCGGGAAACATGACGCATCAAAAAAAAAAAACAAACTAACTAAACGGCCCACTCGCTCTCACATGATGAGGCGTGTGTCCCAGCAGTAGGAACATTAAGGGCTGATTATGTTATGTAATTTTAAAGGCTTGTTTCTTGTAATTTCATTAAATGTGAAGGGGAGCGAAATATCTTGAATCAATTATTTACTTGCAAGCATTTACAATACAATAGGTTATTGAGACGCGTACATTTATTGCGCGTGAGTACTAATCTAACAGGTAGCCGCTTGTGATGAGCTTGAGCGGGTGCGCCAAAGTTCACCTAAATTTTCAACTCCGATAATTGGAAATCCGAAAATGTTCTTCCTAACATTTTTATTTTATTTTTATTTATTTATTTATTTATTTTACCATTTATGTACACACATATTTTTCATCCTAACAATCACAATTCCTAACTACTCTGTCTCTAATGTTCATAATTCCGAATCATTCAACTTCATAATGTCAGTAGCAATAAACATCTATTATACTTTTATTTGTTTTCCTATATTTTCTCAACGTAACCATCTTTTACACTATTATTCAAAGTCATATCTTTTTTGTTTAGATCGTCACCATAGGATGCAAAAGCGAGCAAAGGGCACCCCGAGGTTCGGTTTGGTTAGGTTACTTTAAACCCTTTACACAGAAATAGGGGCCCCGCGAAGCGGGGCTCCGTCGACATAGGATGCAAGGGCGAGCGAAGGGCACCCCGAGGTTCGGTTTGGTTAGGTTACTTTAAACCCTTTACACAGAAATAGGGGCCCCGCGAAGCGGGGCTCCGTCGACATAGGATGCAAGGGCGAGTGAAGGGCACCCCGAGGTTCGGTTTGGTTAGGTTACTTTAAACCCTTTACACAGAAATAGGGGCCCCGCGAAGCGGGGCTCCGTCGACATAGGATGACATAGGATGAAAAAAAAAGTTTTTATCATATTAGACTAAATAGGTTTTATGTCTATTGAGTGGTATATCAAACGATTTTATATTAATTGTCTGTTATTCTTATAGAAATTATTTACATTAAAATTATATCAATCGTTTATTATATTAACTGGTCATTATATCAAATAAAATTATAGGTTCAGTTTTAATATCTTGTAAACATTAGACGTTTTGTAATTATATCATATATTACTTACCCGTATAAACTCCCAGGCCATGAAAATATTATGGTAATTATGTTTAGGGATAAAAGCGTTGGGATAAAAAACAGTAGGAGTTTAAAATATTTACATTAATGATATTATTAATTACAATTTTCGGAAACATGAGTGTTATGAACATCGCCGGTAGCACTACAAATAGTATGAATGCAAACTTTAGGAAGAGTGATCATTCGGATTACAAATCGTTAGGAAGAACAATTTCGGGTAAAGAACTTTAGTTGAGCCAATATGGACCCGCTTGAGCACTAGTTTCGCGGCGCGCCGCTCCGACGCGGGCGGCGATGTTGCACCCCCCGCCGCTGTCATAGTGGTGTGCCGCACGCGGTACAGTACGGTTATTGTAATCTTGGTGCACACGATGGCGTGCACAATTTTTTTTACACCAATAATTATGAACACTACTAGCATGCAAAAGTAATGAATGCGGCTTAGTCTAAATAAGATTAACTTGCTCACCTTCTGCACTGAAGAATATTTAGCCAGGGCATCTCTGAAGGCCTGGGTGAGTCTTTCCACCTGCAGCTTCTGAGGTTTATCTCCTCGTCGGACGACCACGCCCAATCGTTGTATGTCGCGCGCAGTCGCCGATACCGAGCCGTTGACTGTTTGCTGTGTGTCGTGGCTGGAAGGACAAATGAAATAAGCAAATTTTAGGAACCACTATGATGAGTCTTCCTGTCAAATTGTTTCCAAATTAAGCGGCATTGATATTGAAATTTATTCTACGGAGTGATTGATTTACTTATTCAGATTTAAATACTGATTCATTATAGTATCATAATTACGAAACTGCAAAAACTCTGATTCCGTAAGAAAGAAAGGAAGGAAAGAAAAAAAAGAAAGAAAGGAAGGAAAAAAGAAAAGAAAGAAAGAAAAAAAAAATTGGGACAAGCACAGAAAATACAACAACAAAAAAAGAACATTACAACTAACAAAAACAATAAAAATAAAGCATTACAACTAAGAAAATAGTGAAAAAAAAAGGAGACGTGGGAGGCCAAAAAGGCTCCTTCTTACCTCAGGATGCTGCTAAAGGGATATATCCCTTTCATACGGAAACCGAGTTTTTGTAGCATCTGTTTTTCTATTTTATTAGTACATCATGTTAATTCTGTACTCTTACTACCTACTGTAAGCTTCAGTCGGAAAATAGGCCGTGCTAATATGTATTAGCACAGGCCATTCTATCTTAGACCTCATCTATCGCTTTCCATCAGGCGTGATCGGGGTCAAGTAGCGCGCCCATTTAGGAAAAAAAAAAAAAAAAATATCTCATGGTATGTTCAAATGAAAAACCAGTCAGCTAGTCAGTAGCCGGGCACACAGGCTTAGAAAGAATGAGTTTGATTTTTTTGTGGAGTTCTCTGGAAGCTCGCTACTTCTTTAATGAAAGAAGCCTCATACTTACATTTTCTCCCTCAACTGCACACTGTCATTAGGCCCACCTATCTGCTTCATCATCTTCTCCAGCGACTTCAAGCCACTGTTGATTGTGTTCACATTGTCGGCTATTCCCTCACTTAGGTTATACAGTTCTGTGGGACTGAAGTCTGCGAATCCGACGTTAGGAACGGGCGCAGTCGCTCCGTAGTCTCGGCTGAAACCGCCGGCAATTTGTTCTCTTTCCGCCATTGTTGGAGCTGTAATGAATTAAATACATTCAGTCAAAAAAGTATCAGGAATGGATGATTCCTTTATGGTTCTAAATTCATTTTTTTTTGTTTGGCATAACTGTTTTCCATTTTGGCGCGGAGTTTGAGTTGCAATTTGCGTCTGTCGTTTAGATTAAATAAAGTGCTGTTTTTAGTTAGATCATATCTAGTGTGTATTGCGAATTTCATAATGGACAAAAACATCGAACAGAGTCTTAAATTTTGCATCGCCAATGGAATTTCGTGTTCGAAGTCACTGAAAATGTTACAGGAGGCTTACGGTTAATCGACTTTATCAAAAACACGTGCTTATGAGTGGTACAAAGCGTTCAAAAGCGGTCGAGATATGCTGGAATATTTACCTCGCCCTGGTAGACCATCAACGTCTTCAACTGAAATTAACATCGCAAAATTGAAGGAAATAATGACTGAAAATCCTCTTTCAAGTTTGAGAGAGATAGCCGCTGAACTGTGTCTCACGAGTCGATCCGTATAATTTTAAATACCTAATCACTTAGGTATGAAACACGTTGCCGCACGGCTAGTCCCAAAAGACCTGAATTTTTTCCAAAAACTCAATCGCATAAAAGTCGCTGAAGACATGCTAGAACGAGTCAATTCCGATCCAACCTTCATGAAACGCATTGTTACTGGTACCGAGAAGTGGGTTTACGAGTTTGACATGCAAACTAGTCAACAAGCTTCGGAGTGGCGCCTTCCAAATGAGTCGAAACCGAAAAAAACCACGCCAAAGTCGATCAAAAGTCAAAGTCATGTTGACTGTTTTCTTTGATTGACTATCGCGGTGTTGTGCACTCGGAATTCTTACCGGAAGGTCAAACGGTAAATAAAGTATATTATTTGAGCGTTATGCGGCGTTTAACCTTTTGAACGCCATTGTCACATATAATTATGTGACAAACGAAATCTTACCCTGAACGCCAACGTCACAAATATATATGACAAAATACACGTCGTCGCACGGACAGCACCAAATTATGAAATAAACAATTTAATCATTACTTTTGTGTGTTTTTATTTAAATAATTTAAAAGTTTAAGCTTCCGTCTAAGTATATTGTATTGCATGAAACTAATATAAATAAACCACCAATATCGAGAAATTTGTTGTTTTGAGTCAAAACAACACACACACACACACACGTGTGTGTGTTGTTTTGTTAAAGTGGCCTGGCGTCAGGGGTACGGCGATACGTTTCTACTCTGGCGTTCAAAAGGTTAACGAGAGCAAATTCGAAGAAAAAGGCCAGATTTGTGGACAGAAATTGTTGGATATTGCACCACGATAATGCGCCTTCGCACAAGGCCATCATTGTGAACGAATATTTGACCAAAAACTGAAGAAATACAATCGAGCAACCGACCAGCCGACTTCTTTCTTTTTCCTAAACTCAAATTACCACTTCGTAGCACCCGTTTTCATTCGGTAGAAGACATAAAGGAGAATTCGCGGCGAGAACTAAACTCAATTCCAGAAAAAGCTTTTAGAGAATGTTTTGATGATTGGATTATTCGTTGGCGTAAGTGTATCGTTTCTGAAGGAGCATACTTTGAAGGCGATAAAATAGGATGAATAACTAATATTTTGTGTATTATTGATCTTTTTCCTGTACTTTTTTGACAGAGTAGTATTGTTACGAGCTTGGGGTTCGTGACAATAAAAACTGCCGATTTAATAACCAAAAATAGACACTTTATTTAAAAACACAAATTACAACTTAAACACACTAATTATAAAACACAATCGCACTACTAATCACTTGAGAGTCGCACTTGAAGATCGCTTCGATGTTTTCGCTTGTATCGCTTATCCAACACTGAATGCCGGCTCGCAGGCACACCGGCCTTATATAGGCCTCGGATAGTTCCAGAACCTTCTACCGTAGAAACATCTAGAATGTTCGAGTACATACCGAACCCGACGGACCAGACGTCGATAGTTCTGGAAAGTTCTATCATCGAAGTTTCTAGAAGGGACCCGAATAATTATAAGTTCTGCTACTCGATACTAGATGGCGCTAGTGGTAGCTAATGTCGCCATCAAGTGTGGCGCGCAACACTGCCCCCTCCTAAGACATGCTCGTCCCGAGCATTATTGGCCCCATAATAACGCGCCAGTCGATCCACATGGACGATCTTAGGAGTACCTCTTGCACCTTTCTGTATCCGGTAGGTTACGTCATTGATCTTTGTCACAATCCGGTACGGTCCGTCCCATTTAGCTTGAAGCTTAGGAGATTTCCCTTTGCTGCGGACTGGATTGTGCAACCACACTAGTGATCCTTCGTCGAACCCTTTATTGTTCATTTTGCGGTCATAACGGGTTTTCATCTTCTCAGACATTTGCTGGCCCGATTGTCTGACGTGCTCATAGATGTCATTCATTTTGTTCCGCAAGTCATTCGCATAATCGGTTATACTGCGTGGGGCGTCAGGTGGTATTCCGGTGATCAGGTCTGCAGGCAGCCGTAATTCCCTTCCAAAGTTTGCGAAAGCTGGTGTCACCGATGTACTTTCGTGAACAGCACTTCGATATGACAACAAGAACGGTTGTATGTGCTTGTCCCAATCTCGTTGCCGATTTTCCACAACTTTTGCCAGGTATCTCTCCAATGTCTGATTAAATCGTTCCACCATTCCATCCGATTGTGGGTGGTAAGAAGTTGTTCTCGTTTTATGAGTACCCATAACTCGACAAGTTTCCTGGAATATTTGGGACTCAAAATTCCTTCCTTGATCACTGTGAATCTCTAAAGGTACTCCAAAACGGCAGAAGACTTCATGAACCAATTTATCTGCAACTGTTGAAGCTTCTTGGTTTGGAATGGCGAAGACTTCCGGCCACTTAGTGAAGTAATCCATTACAACCATGAAATACTTGTTACCACTTTCACTTTCCGGAAATGGTCCTGCAACATCCAGGGCTATCCTCTCCCATGGTGCACCAACATTGTATAATTTCAATGCACCTCTACTACGAGTCTGAGGTCCCTTTACAGCTGCACAACTCGTACATTTGCGACACCAGTCCTCGACATCGTCACGACAGTGGACCCAGTAAAACCGTTCTCGTATCTTCAGTAGGGTCCGTTTAACTCCCAAATGGCCTCCTGAACAACCATTATGGTACAGCTGTAGAACATCAGGTACTTTAGCTTTAGGGACAACCATTTGAAAATGACAGCTGTCTCCTCGAGCATTTTCCCATTTACGGCACAGGACTCCTTCCTGAATCACCAAGCTGTCCCATTGGGCCCAATAGCTTTTTGTGATCGAACTCATCGCTGAGACGTCGCTCCACGTGGGCTTAGGTGCACCGGCCTTTATCCACTCGAGAATCGGTTTGAGGTCTGAATCTTCCTGCTGGGCACGTTGTAGGGTTTCCTTCCACTCGTTGCTGAGGTCTGTCTTGAGCATCCTCACAGGTACGACTTCTTTACTTTCTTGCCTAGTACAATGCTTGCAGTCTTCAGGACAAGGTCTTCTTGACAATGCATCCGCGTTGCCATGAGATTTTCCGCTGCGATGTTCGACCACGAAGTCGTATTCCTGCAGTAGTTCAATCCATCTCGCAACTTGACCTTCTGGATTTTTGAACTGCAATAGCCATTTCAGTGCAGCATGGTCAGTTCGTAAGTGGAATTTCCGCCCCAGAAGATATTTGCTAAAATGCTGCAATGACTTTACCACAGCAAGCAATTCCCGTCTCGTGACACAATAGTTCCTTTCCGGCTTTGACAACGACTTGCTGAAGTACGCTATTACAACCTCTTGATCACCATTCCGTTGAGACAATACACCACCAAGTCCTATGTCACTTGCGTCTGTGTCAACTATAAATTCCTTGCCTGCATCAGGGTACCCCAAAATAGGTGTTTTGCACAGTCGGCCCTTTAACTCCTGGAATGCGATATTGCAACTTTCATCCCAGCAGAAATGTCGCTTCTCCTCGGTTAGCTTGTGCAGGGGTTTGGCTATATCCGCAAAGTTCTTAACAAATCGCCGATAATAAGAGCACAAACCCAAAAATGCTCTGACCTGCGTCTTATCTTTTGGAACTGGCCAATTCTTGACAGCGGCGATTTTCTCTGGATCCGTGCGGATACCTTCTTCCGACACTACATACCCCAAAAAGCTAACTTGTCGTTTGAATAGTGAACACTTCTTCGGACTTAACTTGAGGTTGGCACTCTGGATCTTCATGAGCACGCGTTCCAGATTTTGAAGATGTTCTTCAAACGTACGGCCTACGATGATGATGTCATCCAAGTAGACCAGACAGGCATCGCCAATTAGCCCGGTAAGTACAAGTTCCATCAACCTTTCAAACGTTGCCGGAGCATTGCACAATCCAAACGGCATAACTTTAAATTGCCAAAGACCCTTTCCTGTCGAGAATGCAGTTTTCTCCTTGTCCTTGGGATCAATTTCAACTTGCCAGTAGCCACTTTTCAGGTCTAGAGTGCTAAACCACTTTACTCCAGTAAGCATGTCCAGCGTGTCATCAATTCTTGGCAAAGGATAGCTGTCCTTCTTCGTAACGTCGTTCAGACGACGATAGTCAACACAAAACCGCATGCTGCCGTCCTTCTTCCTTACCAGCACTACAGGTGAACACCATGGACTAGATGAAGGTTCAATAACACCATCCTTCACCATTCCTTCGATCATGGTTTCCACTTCCTTTTCACGTGCTACCGGCAATCTCCTTGGCCGCTGACGGATAGGCAATTCTTCTCCTGTGTTTATTTTGTGTTGAACTAAGCCAGTCTTCCCAATGTCAGCATCGTTTGACGAGAAAACACCGGCGTACTTGAGTAACATCTTCTTCGCCTTGACCATTTCATTTTGGGACAGAGCGCTGCGGCAGTCTTCTAAAAGTGTGGACACTTTCGTTTGTGCATCCTTGCTGATGGTCCCAGTCGATAGATATTGGCATCGACGTAACCAATCCACTTCCTCGCAAGTACCAACTAGTGTGCCTTTTTCTATAATCTGTTCCTGATCACAAAGGTTCAGCACACGTACCCCTGAGATGTCGGTGGCTCTGACCAAAGTTCGTGCCACTTTCCATGGAAGGTCATTGTCTACCCTTTCCACGAGTACACAACGATTAGTTTGCCCAGGATTCCGAGGAAGACTAACCGGCACAATCGTTTCTGATCTCGGCGGAAGAACAATCTTTTTAAGGCTGTACACATTCCCTGGTAATGCCCCTTCCATAAAAAGTTCCTCTTGTCCACATTTCAAAACACCTTGCTTGACGTCAATCTCGCAATAATTCTTCCTCATAAAGTCAAGGCCCAAGATGCAATCGTCCATTATATCAGCCACGATGACATTATGCAGGTAGATTCTGTTGCCTAGCTTCAACTCCATCTTCTTCTCTCCATGGACGGGTATACGCTGACCGGTGGCTGTTACCAAATTAATGCGTTCTCGGTTGTATGCGGAGTCCCCGAGGAACCGACTTAGAAGTTGGGAACTGACGACCGTACGAGAGGCTCCAGTATCTATGGTCAACTTACACGGCGTTCCGTTGACCTCGCCCTTGATGATTAAGCTGTTCCCGTCAAGGGTTTGTGTGATCGAAATCCTTGGGGCTCTTTGAGCATCAGCCAGCACCCGCCCCGCAGTCCTGGCTATTACTCGTTTCCCTGCTGCTGTTGCTGGGCGGTGCTGTTAGCCGCACTACCCTCTGGAGCTCGGTCTTCTCTTTCTGCAGTTCGCTTAGGGCAACTGGATCGAAGGTGGCCCCTTTCCCCACAGCCGTAGCACCTAGGGCTGTATCCTTTATTGCGGTCGCGAACTGTAGCCGCTGCAACCTCCCTGACACGATGGGAACGATGATCCTGCCGCACAGCTTCCACCTCCAGTGCATGGGCCAAGGCGTCCTTAAGCGTCCCGTGGTGACCGAGCCTCACAGCAGCTCTAACTTCAAGGTCACGGATGCCGTCGATAAATACCTGCACCAAATTCCCATCAATAAGCGCAGGTACAGACTGGTATGCTTTCCGAACCAGCTTCTCAACTTCAAGGGCCCACTGCTGCAGGTTTTCGTTATTGCGTTGCACGCGATCCTTGAGCTGCGCACGAAACACGTGTTCCAGGTGAGCGTCGCCATACCGAGCTTCCAATGCCTCAAGGAGCTGCTCGTAAGTCACTTCTTTGCTGAGAGCTTCCAGCACAGTTAAGGCCTGATCGCGCAGGCCTAGGGTGAGGGCAGTCATGGCCTGACTCTTATTCCACCCGTTCGCCTTCATGACAGCCTCAAACTGAATCTTGTAGGCCGACCAGGAAGAAGTTCCGTCGAACGGTGGCACTTTGAATCCCCGTAGCGAAGGTGTTGTAGCTACGACGGGGGCTGCGATTCCATCCTCAAGTTTGAGGTAATCCAGCGTTTTCTTCACGTCAGCCATTACGGTTTTCTTCACGTCAGCCATCACGTTGTCAACCCGATTATTCACTTGGTCGATTCGGGTTTCAGCTTCCAACAGGCGGTTGTCGTGTTGAGCAACCTTATCCTTCACCTCCTTTATGTCTTTCCCGAAGGTAGCGTGAAGTTCCTTCAGAAGGAGCATCTGCTCTTCCTGTCGGCGGGACTGCTCCTGCTGACGGCGGGCCTGTTCCTCCTTATCTTGCTGGAGCTGTTCTTCCAGCCGACGAGCCTGTTCCTCCTGTCGGCGGGCCTGTTCCTCCTTGTCCCGCTGGAGCTGTTCTTCCAACCGACGAGCCTGTTCCTCCTGTCGGCGGGCCTGTTCCTCCTGACGGCGAGACTGCTCCTGCAGCATCATCATCAAAGCAGCAAAATCTGGTGCTGATGATGCTGGAGCAGCTGTGGACGGGCCGGCCTCCGTGATTGGTAGTTGTCCCTCCGACGTCTGTGGCGTTGCTCCACCGAATCGCCTCTGGTCCGTCTCTTGCTGGCGTTGACTCCGGGTACGGATACCCTCCGTGTCGTCCTTCGGTAGAATCGGCATGATTTTAATCCTTGCTTCTGACACCAATTGTTACGAGCTTGGGGTTCGTGACAATAAAAACTGCCGATTTAATAACCAAAAATAGACACTTTATTTAAAAACACAAATTACAACTTAAACACACTAATTATAAAACACAATCGCACTACTAATCACTTGAGAGTCGCACTTGAAGATCGCTTCGATGTTTTCGCTTGTATCGCTTATCCAACACTGAATGCCGGCTCGCAGGCACACCGGCCTTATATAGGCCTCGGATAGTTCCAGAACCTTCTACCGTAGAAACATCTAGAATGTTCGAGTACATACCGAACCCGACGGACCAGACGTCGATAGTTCTGGAAAGTTCTATCATCGAAGTTTCTAGAAGGGACCCGAATAATTATAAGTTCTGCTACTCGATACTAGATGGCGCTAGTGGTAGCTAATGTCGCCATCAAGTGTGGCGCGCAACAGTATAATATCTCCCGGAGTCGATGGCAAGTCTCAGTTGAGATTGGTCGCCATGGCCGAAATTCGGTCTGGAGGACTTTATTTAGGGTAAATTCATTTTTAAACAGTTGCTGTTATAGTGCCTAGTTGTTACCATATTTTCCTCAGATAGGTGCTAAGTATTGACCCCAATGTTATGAGAATTAATTTTATTAGCATAATATTTACATAATAAAAAGATTAATGAAAACACGATTCAATGAATGAATGAATAATAAAGGTGAAGGACATGATAATATAAATATAATATTATGCAAGAATTTGTATAGATTCAGTTAGCCACATTCCAATATCCATTTATCATGAATGTGAAGACTATGTGGGTCATTTTTTTTTTTCTTTTCTCTCTATTCTGTTAGTTTTTTTCACAGTCTGGCAGTTTGAGTAATTTATGTGGCCTCCCCAAATGTCTTTTCTTTGGAATTGTGCGTTGAATTGTTGAGCTTCTTTTCTTAAGTTTTGAGTTGAGCTGCACGATTTCTGACAAATGTATGCACTGACTGGACAGGTCCACTCAATCTGTGTGGTTCTTGCCTCAAAAGTCACACATAGTAGTAGTACATGGTCTTCACATGACCTGACCAAGATTATGTCTGGACTTTAAAAGAGACTGTGACCTCTGAGTTTGTTTTGCCCTTTCTTCTCAGACTAGTCAGATAGGAAACGCCAACCTCATCTTGTTTTTTAAAATATGATTGACATGTAAAAGTGTTTGTGCAGACAAGATATAGATAGACCTAGATAACGGACGACAGAGGCTAGTATTTATATAAATGGATTTTTTTTTATTAGTTCTCTATTAATATAAAAAGCCAATATTATATTAGTTTACATGATTAATGTGTTAAGAAGGAATATCAAAGTACTTGAAGGCTATAAAAACATTTAATGGCTTAAATTATGTACAAAATAATGTACAGTTTATGTATGTTTTCAGTACCACCAATTTCCTATACAAGTAAAATGTACTTTAATAATACTGTTAGTCATTAGCCTTAATAATCTATCTATTTTAACAGTAAGCATGGGGTCTACTTCAAATTAAACCAGATGCAAATAAATTTCAATATTCAAAATGGAGAAAAATTTACTATTTGACATAAATAATTCAGGTATTGGCTACATAAAGTGCAGTCTTACGACTTGTAGATTGTAGGTTCTTGAACCCTGACAGGCGCTTTACTTTGTGTAAATTATTTCAAAACAACTGCTTTCAAACCTGTGATGGAATTCCTACATCCAAAAATTTGAAGACGTGACATCTACCAACCCACACTGGGCCCTCGTGGTGGATAACAACCCACTCCCTTTCAAAGAGAGTAAGTCTGTTTCCCAGGAGTGGGAACATTGTAGGCTCATCATCTGCCTAGCCTTTTCCCAACTATAATGAGGTCGGCTTTCAGTCTAACCGGATGCAGCTGAATACCAGTATTTTACATGGAGCAACCGCCTACTCTTTGCTAAGACTGGTTGTCAGATTTTAGGGCTTCTGATGACCCGTAACGACTGTCAAAGATCCACGAATGACAGCAGGGACCAATGGCTTAACATGCTTTCCGAGGATTATAAGCTTATTACGTAATTTAGGTATTGGGCGGACAGGGTTATGATGCACACAGTAGAGACTGAGCTGGGTATTATGCATTTGAGCAGAAAAGGCCTATCTTGCATAAGAATAGGGAGACAAACAAAATAGAGAAAATTAAAAAAAAACACTGACCAAAAACATTTGTAGGTGTTTGACAAACAACAGTGTAGAAAACATACTACCAAGTTTCATTTACTTAAAAATATTTATGACTTTGAAGACAAATTCGTTTCAATAAATATTTACATACTAACCCCCTTATTCATAATCCTATTTATTTATTTATTTATTCATAGGAGAACCAACAGCTATAACAGAAGCATAACAATATAATATGAGACATAAAGCCAATTACAGGTTCTCACGGGTAGAGACAGAAAATGTATTAGAAATCTTAGGATCACTAACAAGCACGAAAGAAAAAAAAAATACAAATATAAGGTATATAAGCACTATGCACTTTTAAAAAAGTCAGCGTTCAGCCGAGCACGTGCAGAATAGGTTTTAGTGGTAAATGGGTCAAATGAGAATTCTTTGCAAAGAATATTAAAGTCCTTACTCGCTCGCACCATGTATGAGTTTTGCCTGAAGTTAGAAGAGGAAAAGGGAATGGAAATCGGCGGATTAAATCTAACTGATCTCTGAGGGACATTGAAACGCAGTTTATGCAGGAGATCAGGACAGTCAACCTCGTTAGATATAATTTTTAAAAGGAAAGTGCAATCTGCTAGCCGACGACGATTTATAAGTGGCTGCAGGTGAAATCTCTTGCACAGATTTATGTAATCATCAGAGTGGTATGGTATACGTAGCCGAAAACATAGAAACCGAATAAATCTTTTTTGTATATTCTCAATACGATTAATGTATTTGCCATAGCAGGGGTTCCAAATTATTTTATCTCTATTTTAGCTAAAATTCCAAATTATTTTATCTCTATTTTAGCTAAAATAGGTTTATAGAATGTTTGTCTTTATCTGTCACGTTGTCATTTCTGTGTGTAAGAAAGAGACAAACCCCATTTTAACTAAAATAGGTTTGATAAGTTTTATGAATAAAGGGGTAAAGATAAGAAAGAAAAACAATATATTTTTCAATTTGAGAGTTTGACAAACTCTCATGTATGACTCATCTTAAGTGGATCTCCCCACAGTGGTGGTGGTGTTTTACTGCCTGATTCATTGATAAGGTTTTTGGAATAAATATGAAGTGATACCTTTCCCATTCATCTTTTTGATGTTGTACAATAGACAATTACTACTTTACGCTAAGACAGTTGGTAATTCCAGAAGCCCATTAATTTTGAGCATAAATTAAAATTGGCATGAAAAGCTGCATGACTGTGCCAGTTTAAGCAAAAAAAATATCTTTGTTTGTATCGCAAACAATGACTCAATTCTTTTTCATTGTTATCCAAATACATTTTTAAATGATTCAGGGAAGTGGATTACTAAAAGGTATACAGATAATAGAGTCTGAATAATATTGTTCAAGTAAGTTGGATTATAGGATTGAAATGTAACGTCCAGTGAAATAAATAGAACACACTTACCGACCAAAATAAAAAAAAAATAAACCAGAACGATTCCCTTTCGTAAAAGTACTACAAATGTCACACTAAACTTCCAACCTCACGGAATGTTCCCATGTATAAAAAGTTTAGGCTATTTACCACTTATTGCGATGCAGGAAATGAACAAATATACTCCTGTTGTGATTCACTGAGATTTTTATCCACAATAATTGATGTGAAGTGACAGCGGTTCAGTACCTACTAATTTGTACGAATATAACGTCACTAAAATTAACCAAGACTATTAAATGACACGGTATTGCGCAATTTGTAAAGCATAACCGGTTTACTAAATAACTTTACCTTAATAATGTAGATTAGGGTACTTATTTCAGGTTTTCTACGACTACTAAATGTAAATTCTTTGTTCAATTTCCAATCGACGGTCGATGAACTGTCAATGTCAGTCAAAAACTGTCAACCACAGCTTTGCTACAAAAATGAAGTCACAAAAAATAAATAAATTAATAATTAAAAATACGACTTATTAACACAAGTAAAATGTGTTTAATTTACAATTTCAATAAATACATTTGTATAAAAAAATATACAATAAATTCACTTTATTCATAGATGACGTTGAAAACTGAAATTTTAGTTCTTGTTTGTTACTTTTGTCTGTTCACCAATAGGTGGCGGTAAAGTTGAGGTTTGTGTTTTAAAAAAAGTCACTTGTTTAGTTATGCATTACGGTTGTGGTTTGAATTATTTCTAAATCTAAATAATTTTCGGACCAAAAAATCCGAATGCGCGATGCTATCTTTGTCAATGGTATAGACGCCAGCACATCAACCTACTACAATCTGTCAAATTTCTTTAATAGATTTTCAACTTTATTATTAAATGATAAGGTTCAATGTTGATTGGGAAAATCTGACAGTTTCGGGTAGGTTGATGTGCTGGCGTCTGTACACACGGCTACACCTCAAGCTATCTATACATTTCCAGTTTTAGCTAACCTCGCATTGTATAGGTTTTTCGTGCAATCAGAAGTCAGTTTAAACTGGTTTTTTTTATACCTATAGCTTGATGTGCAGCCGTGCCATATCCCCTAAATTCCTTAATATTTTTAATTGGGAACACATAGTGCGAACAAAGAAACATTAAAATATTCGCGCAGCCTGTTACAAACGCTGATGGTGGCTGGGAGCGATGAAGGTGAAGTCGGTGTATTTCTTGAAGCAAAAACATTATCTGAAGAAAAACTTGTTGACAGAAGTCGGGTTTTGTTTTAATTTTTTTAGTTGTGGCAGTACAAATTCTTCCTATAGGTATACGTGTTTATTTAATATAGCAAGTAGGTACCTATCTCTACTATCACCTTATATAAAAAAAACATATTATTGAAGTTAACTAAAAAGCCACACCACAAAACTTGATCAAAAATATAAAAAACAAAAAATAAAAAAACTAAATCGGTGGACGGTAAAGAATTATTGCTGGACATCTGTGACTAGGTACACATAAAAAAAAGTTCCGACGGTAGTAGACAGTAAGTTGTAATGAAAAGTAAAATTGGTATTTCAATTTTGTAGAAATCAATCATAATTATTACAATATAAAACTTGTACGATAAAAGTCTTTGCACATAATCAATCCCTCGAATCTTTCATTTTTAATGCAAAGGACGTGTGGAGGCCTTGTAAGAATTTTCTCACAAGAGCGTGCTGGGGTCAGGATGCATAAACCACTCGCCACCTGTTGCCTTTGCCTGGTAACGTGTTGCGATTAAAAAAAAAACTACTTGGAAAAATAGAATAATGGCCGGGATTTGCGTTCCATGTGATTTGAATTTTGAATAATCAAACGTGGTTTTATTGCAAGAACATGAACGGATAGAGAAATTGTAAGTAGGTTTAATAAAATGGACTACAACGGAATAAAGTACAATTTTTATCGCAATAACTTTATTGAATTGATTTAATGGCTCGTCATGGTGGTCTCGGAATTTGATTAAAAACATACAATTATTATCATTTCTGCAGCGTTTCACTACTTGTACTATTTATTCTGTGGTTTCACGTTTTCATCAACAAACGACCCTAACAGAGCAGAAAAAAAAAAAACTTAGAAACAATTTATTTCGCGGTTTACTTCAGCGCGAACGTATTTTGTTATTTTTTTATAAGTACCTATCTAATAGTTATACATATTCTTTCTTCTAATATTGTGTTACTACAGAAAAATTATTGAATACTCTAATAGAAAAGAAAGAAATTACCGTTTATTTGCGGTTTAGTAAACATGACGAAGAAAAAGAACACAGAAAAAAATAACAAGTGGGAGAAAATATGCATCACATCCCACGCAAAACGGCCTTCGCTCAGCATATCTAATGCTAATGTGTTAATTGACTGGCGTTGCTGACTGTACCTAATCGTGAGCTTGTCAATCAACCTTATAAAAATCTAAGTCAGTCCCTTGTTTACATTATAGTTTCAATACCTGCATTTCAAGTTTTCAACACCAAGTACGACTCCGTGACTAAGAATTAATTTTATGCATTCAATTATTCGAGACGACATTTTGATATTTATTACATTTGTCTTGTAACATTTGATGTGAAGACAGCATTAAAATATTTCAGATATTTATGGCACACGGCCTAATGAGCTGAAGTCTTTGTCATTTGCAAAATAGAAGTACGAGACTGGCAACACACAGTATATCCTGGCCTTTCAAAATGGCGCTCCTTGCAAAGGCCCCTTGGGCCCACGTCAATTTTATGTCAAATTCGGTAAATTTTACTTTAGTTCCAAAACTCGCCGCGTGTCAATTTAAACTGGACAATGTGGATATTATGGTCCGGAGTGAGAGTTACGAACTCGTACGATGGCTATTTTGAATCTCAGTTTCATGTCGTATTTTGAGCAAAAACGATCAAGTACCGAAGGGTTTATACGGTTTTATTATAACGAATGACATTAATGATGAATGATGTCGTGAAATACGGCGATGAATCGCATCAGGGGACGACTCAGATTTACGAAAAAAACGATCTGAGACCAGAAATAATGAAGCAAATTGGTTTTTTAATAACTGACGTAGAACTTCAACGCAAGGCTTTAAGAATCATTGTAGTAGTTGTACTGAATCCGTCGATATCCCTGTCACCCTGTAATTTGCATTCGCGATTTATTTGCCAAAAGTGTAAACAAATACCTAGGGGTTTTGTAAAAATAACTTTAAATCTTACAAAATAAAGTTCAGTTTACGCTACTACTTCAAACATTTTTTATAACTTTTTCAATAGCGCTAGTCACTCTGAAATCAACCTAATTTCCATTAAAATAAAGTTGATATTTGTTTAACTTGTATACATTCTAAATATTTTGAAGAACCTCTATTTTTAGTACCTAAGTTAACTGTAGGGGGCCTCATTTGCAATAAATTCACAGTTAGGTAATGAGTCGTACGTAAATTTTAAAAACTACGTTCACACGTAGGTAATTTTAACCAAGGGAGGGGACTTTGTCTTATTTGTGTGTTCATCAGACTATGTATGACAAACATTTTTATATTAATTTATCGTAGCTGAAGTTAAACACTTCATAACCCAAGAAATTCCCGCGGAAAATGCTGTCGACCATTTTAACAACCGCGGCAATTATTACCCGCCATTTTTTTGTCATTAAAAGCTGTTAAATTGCACTGGTATTAGCCACTTAAAACATCTAGGTGGGAATCTCGGAATTTACTGCGAAGTACTTATTTCCTGTAATCCTGGTTGAATGGGCCGCCTAAGTAGTGGGTAATTACCTTTAGATCTTTAGATGTTACGTACCAACTTTGTGCAATTGTGCGGCTTTAATAAGGAACAGTCGCTATTCGCGGTATTTCACAAATGTCTGGTTTTATTTTACCTATTTCCGCTTTCTTTATAGTAGAATAGAATACCTACTATTTATTATGAATAAAATCCATATCCATACTATCCAAACTAATATTAGGTATAAATTCGAAAGTAACTCTGTCTGTCTGTCGGTCTGTCTGTCTGTATGTTACCATTTCACGCCTAAACCACTGAACCGATTTAGATGAAATTTGGTATAGAGATAGTTTGAGTGGACATAGGATAGTTTTTATCCCGATATTCCCACGGGATCGACTCTTATGCGGGTGAAACCGGGGGGCGCAGCTAGTAGGGATATAAATTACAGACCTTAGATCAATAATATTGATCGAAGTTACAGACATAAATATAGAAATTTTACAAATGGTGCCACAATGGGCGGTCTTATCGATCTTTTAAAGGCAACCTTTGGAGATGGACTAAAAGGGGGAAGGAGAGACAAATACTTACTGTATCATGTAGTCTGCGGTGGTGTGGTGACTTACATACTGGTTGAATACAGAACCTCCTTTTTCAAAGTCGGTTAAAAAAAAAAAGAAATTAGGGTCCGCCGTTTTAATGACTTGGTACATATTTCTACCGCTGACGGTACTATGTGATTAAAACAGAATTTAAACTTCGTTTGTTCAATCCAATATAAAATATAAGCAATGCATAGAATAATAAACAATAAATCAGAATAGTAATTTTTACGACAATTTAACTGGCTTGTAGTTCGTAAGTCAAATGTAAAAGGTATTTGTGCGTGACTGTACATAGTGTGTGTGCGCGGCTGCATAATTATTTTATAGGTACTCAATTTCATACATTTTTAACTAGCTATGCAATGTTTTCGATCTCGTACGTTTGTAAAGTTTCTGTCTTCAGGCGAAGTCACTATATTTAAATCCTAAAGTTTCTAGTGCTAGCACACGTTACTTCAGCCTATAAGTAAAGTCTATCTTTTTGGTACACATCGAGGAGTAGTAGAGCGCATTCTGTGTCACTCATTCCTGTGTAAAGCTAGGGTTTCCTAAGGGCGTTTGTCCACCGCCACCGTCACCGGAACGTCACCGAGAAAAAGATGACGGCGCCGAAGCAGCGATACATATATTTACTATGGCCGTGTCTCCACCATAATATTATGTCCGCCACCCAAGCGCTGTCATCCCGGCCGCCGAAGTTTCGAGTTCGCCGCGACCGCTAGAACTCGGCCCGAGATTGTAACACGCCGATGTGTTTACGTATTTTATTCACATACTGCCGTTGTACCGGCGCCGTTCGCATAGCTTTTGTTTTGCCTATCATTACATATTGAACCAAGTTTGGTTACGGTGAAAAAACTATCGCCATCACCGGGACGTCACGTTCGGTTCGAATACTGCCGTTTCTCGGTGACGTGACGTCCCGGTCGCAATTTGCCGTCGAATGATGTCACGTTCATAAAACGTTCTTTATGAAAGGGTGTGTTGACTAGAGAGCGTTTTTTGACACCGTAAAGTCAAACCTTGGTGCTATAATTTTCATAACAGCCGTCACTGCGCCGTAGCTTAACAGTGTCTTTCTAGAGAAAGAAAGAAAAAAAAACCGGCCAAGAGCGTGTCGGGCCACGCTCAGTGTAGGGTTCCGTAGTTTCCCGTCCGTCACAATAAGTGTTCCCACGTACAATTCGATAATACCCGACCCAATGTAATAAGTACCTACAGCGCCATCTCTCGGGGAATTGGGTTACTAATTAATACATAGACGTGCCAGAAGTTTTCGGTGGTAATTTTGGATTGCGAGAACCGATTTTAATAATTTTTTTTTTTTTGAGAAAAGGTACGTTCAGGATAATAAAACGATATAACGGATATGTAATCGAAGTTAAAAAAAAATGCATGCATATACGATTATACTACGAACTTAGTCCAGAGTTGATTTTGTACAACTTTTTGTCTTTTTTGTACAAAAACTGTTGTTTCTATCAAGTTCAAAATAATTTTCCTAGAAAGTCCTTATAAAGTTCTACTTTTCAGAATTTTTCCATATTTTCTAAACTTATGGTTCAAAAGTTAGAGGGGCGGGGACACATTGTTTTTTACTTTTGGAGCGATTATTTCCGAAATTATTTACATTATCAAAAAATGATTTTAGTAAACCCCTATTCATTTTTAAATACCTTTCCAACAATATATCACACGTTAGGGTTGAAATTAAAAAGAAAATCACTTCTCACTTTACATATAGGGGGGCTACCCTAATAAAACATTTTTTTCCAATTTTTATTTTACCACTTTGTCAGCGTGATTGATATACATATTGGTACCAAATTTCAGCTTTCTAGTGCTAACGGTCACAGAGATTAAGCGAGGACGGACAGACGGACGGACGGACGGACGGACGGACAGACAGACATGGCGAAACTATAAGGGTTCCTAGTTGACTACGGAACCCTAAAAATGAGCACGAGCAATCATATTTACAGCTGGGAACTGTATGTAGGTACTTATTTCATTTTTGGCCTGCGGGCGGCGGACTAGGGGCATCCGTCGTCCGACCAGACAGGCTCGAGTTGTCACCGAGTGTACCACGCGCCACTCGAGAGTGGGTGCGGCCATTATGGGAATGGCCGCACGGGGAGGTGGAACCAGTGGCGTGCATTGGTTTTCAGAATAGGTAGGCACTAGGCTGGGTCTAGTCTACACAAACGCGGTCACTAATAAAAAAAAAAGTAAGGTCAAAAGTGTGTTTATTTGAGTAGGCATGCCTACTTAAGGGTGATAAATTGCGAAGGTCGAACGTCATGGTATTACGCGTGACACGTACGTATTTTTAATTTTGTCGTATTAACTTGAACGAGTAAAGACCAATCACAATGTGCGAATAGTACGGGAGCCGAGTAGGCAGTCCAGCGACTGCCTACTGCCGCACGTGTTTGTATGAAGATTTTGTTTTTGTTAGGTATGATAATTTAGTGAGTTTCTTAATTGTGGGGCACACACGCTAAAATTTAATTGACAGGCTTATGTTGATATATCGAGGTAGGCACTGCTTATATGCCTATAAGCAATGCACGCCACTGGGTGGGACCCGCTGAGTAACAGCGGGTCGAGGCCTCTCGGGGGAGCGGTGAATGCTTATGCGAATCCCGCACCCCCGGCCATAGGCAGAGGTGGAACACCTCGGTGGTTTTAACCGGTAAGAGTCCAGTCCTTCTGTCACCCCCACGATGGAGGTAGTCATAAAAAAAAGGTCCCAGATTCCCAGTACCAATTGAGAAAATTTGGACAGGCCCGTTGTACATGCCATTTGGCGCAAATTCAATTACAAAGAGAAAGCACGCTCTTTAGCGCCATTAGGTTCAAATCTCTACAGAACCACTTATTTATGTTTATTTAAGTAAGTACCTAAATATCGGCGTTTGCCGCCACAGACTGTGTTTGTTTATAAAGTCGAATCTACTACGAGATGGTAGGGAAATATACAATAGGGAAGCACTCGAGACTCGAGATTTGCTCGTTTATATTTTTAACTGAAAGTTCAAGATTTTGTTGGGGGCATTTTGAACCTTATCGCAATAGAAACAAGAGTGTTATGTATTCATGCTAATAAAGGTAGGCAAGCTTGCAGATAATTTATAGTTGAGTATTTCAAGTCGAGGAGCAGTGGTGGCTCAGTGGTATCGGACCCGACTTACGAGTTGTAGGTCGTGGGTTCGAACTCAGCCAGGCGCCTTACTTTGTGTACCTAAATAATTTCATCACCACTGCTCTCAAAACGGTGAACGAAAACATTGTGAGGAAACCGGCATGTCCGTGAACCAAAAGTTCGAAGACATGTGACATCTACCAACCCGCTCTGGGCACGCTTGGTAGATTACAGCCCACTCACTCTTGAGAAGATGATGCGTGTGCCCCAGCAGTAGAAACATTATAGGCTGATTTTGTAGAAACATTATACTTGTATGTACTAAAAGCTAGAACTTTAACACGTCAACATTTTTAATATCCTATTTCCTACCATATAATTAATTAAAATATATCTTTAAAGCTATATGTATAATTAGCGCGGTAGCTAATCACAGAAAGCTTCATTTTTCGCGCCGTTCGCCATAAATCGTTGTATAATAAAATGATTTCTCTTCCACATTTATGAAAGCCAGACGGTTTAGTTTAAATCATGACAATTTATGGGTTTATTTAGAAAATAAGTAGGTGTAAATATAGTCTGCGCCATTTTGTTTCAGAAATATGGTGTGTCTAATTAGCAGGTTGGGAATAAAGCTATTTTGTACTAGGTGTTTTGATACGGCTCCTTTATTATGTTTGATACTCACATTATAATTAGACGTAGGTAGGTATTTACCTTTGTGCTCACTTAACTATCTAGGCCCTAATTCACTATTTGGTCAACTGGACCCACTCGAACTGGACCCGCGGGTCCAGTCGACCAAATCAAATTTTGAATTGATCGACTGGACCCACTGCCTGATTTCATCATTAGTACAGTCAAGGAGTAAAGCCGAATCTTTTAGTTTTATTATACTTACATAATATTATTCAATAAGGTACCTACACTTAATTTTTATTTACTTATTTTTACTTACTCGAAACCACGTCAGCGGTGCTATTCTGTAAAAATATCACCGTGATAACTTAGGTGAAGTGAGCTGTCAGTGGTGTCAATCCCTAGCAACAGATGGAATAATAGCTCACTCTAAGTTCACTTCACAATTTTCACGGTGAGTTTTTTACAGAATAGGTCCGCTGATGCTAGGGACTGACACTATTGACTTGACAGCTCACGTTAAGGTGAATGTGCCATGGTAGACCGCGAAATTTAAATTTTCTTACGTTTTTTGCAATTTGCAGATCAGTGTCAGGTTGTATCTTTATCCAAATATGATTCTCGACTATAATAGACATGTATTTACAGAATCATAGTCATTAGAATCATTAATATATCTCTTTAAGTTAGATTTCTACCATAAACACTTTTCCATACGAGATTTGTTCTTAACGGTAGAAATCTAACTTAGAAAGATGTATTAATGATTCTAATTATTATAATTCTGTAAATACGTACCGGTTATAGTCGCGAATCATATTTTGATCATGATACAACCTGACACTGACCTGAAAATTGCAAAAAACGTAAGAAAAATTTAATTTCGCGGGCTACAACTACCCATTCACCTTAAGCTCACTTCTTCTATGTTTTCAAGGTGGTATTTTTACATTTGCTAATCCCGCCAATGTCGTGTTCATTTCGCGCGGTTTCGTTCATTGTATCATAGAGAATTCGGCCCTTAGTCATTTTGTATTTTAATTTTTATTATCTTTAGGTTTCTTTGGCGATTTATTTATTGACAAAGGGAGAACAATTCGGTTTTTTGTACAGACGCCAGTACATCAAGCTACCCGAATGTGTCAAATTTTCCCAATCAACCTTGAACCTAATTCTTTAGCAATAAAGTTGAAAATCTTATTGTAGTAACTTCATGTGCTGGCGTCTGTACCTACAATATTACAGTAGCGTAAAATCAACACAGTAATTCGAAATATTTACGCTAAATAACAATTAAATGAACTGTAAAATGGTAACGTCATGTTAATTAGACAGTTTATATTTTATTTATATTCATTCTGCACTGCAGTCGCTAACGGCGGACTGCGACGTGGAGGTAAGAAGGAAAGAAAGGGTTTCGGATGCGGCAAACAATTTCGTCGTACGTCCTTCTTCTAGAAGCGCTTTAAAACTACTACTGTAATTTGAAAACATTGTAAAAGCCAATTATTTTTAAAAGAGTAATCGTGGAGTTTCTTGCCGGTTCTTCTCCATAGGAAACGACCAATTGGAACCGTGCACCTAGCTTCTGACGTTTCATAGATGCCCATGGAGGTTTAAGTGAAATAAAATATTATGATTTTGATTTTCAAAAGGCGAATCAAATGATTATTAAGAATTTCAGCCACCTACTGGGATCAATCTGTATAATAAAAAATAAAAACAACAAGAGTACCATCGACACGAAATAGAAGAAGAATTCCCTCAAGTCTCTTGGGCATCCACTTTTATACCTCATCCACGCGCTCACCCCTACGCACATGCGCGTCACGTCGGAGGAAGTTTACGAGTCACGCGTACAGTTTCCTCGTTCGCAGGATGTTTTGCAGCGCGCGCGCAACCCGCTCGTTCGCCCATTGGACGTCGCAGCTATTTCTGATTTATGTATGTCGTTCTCGTGATGGATGAGTGCGTCTTGATTGGGAAATTCTGTGGTTTACTGTTTTAGTTATAAAGGTAAATAAATGTTTGACGAAAGTGTGAGTGTGTTGACGTGTTTTTTAGGCACGTGAGCTTTTTCACGTTTCTCTTCTTATGCATTTTCATAACCGTCACAGGCGCTTTACTTTGTGTAAATAATTTCAACGCCACTGCTCTCAAAACGGTGAAGGAAAACATCGTAAGGAATCCGGCATATCCTAAAACCGATAATTCAAAGAAATGTGACATCTACCAACCCGCACTGGGCCGGCTCACACAAAGGACTCTAGAGGTGCGGGGAGTCGATTAAAAAAGGGGGAATTGTTTATCAAACTATCCCTTTTTAGTCATCACTATAACGCAATGCTAACAAGGCTTATTCCCAACGGCTCCAAAGGGGTTTGAAGATTTTTGTATGGAGGGTGGCCCTAAGGTCGGCCGCCATTTTGATTTTTTTTCAGAATCGCGGTGCAAAACAAAAGTTATATATTTAGATAGAGGACACTTATACAAACAAAAAATGTAATATAACATAATATCCTAAAGCGTCAGGTTTCGGAGTTATTCACCAAAATATAAGTCGAAAACCAACAAGATTTTTTTTGGTTTTGTTCCCTCTAGGTAAGCATATTGAACTATTGAGGTAATAGAAACGTTATGAAACCTTTATGGAGAAGAAACAAACAAAGAAAGGACTTTTTAAAATAAATAATTAAACACGGCAATTTATAGTTCGTTTTTTAATCCCAGAGACTAATCTGACAGTTAAGTCTTTTGTGTTTTCGTTTTTTTTTAGTATAGAAGTTTGACATTACACTTGTCAGATTAGTCTCTGGGATTAAAAAACGAACTATAAATTGCCGTGCTTAATTATTTATTTAAAAAATGTCTATTCTTTATTTGTTTCTTCTCCATAAAGGTTTCATAACGTTTCTATTACCTCAATAGTTCAATATGCTTACCTGGAGGGAAAAAAAAACAAAAAAATCCTTGTTGTTTTTGACTTATATTTCGGTGAATAACTCCGAAACCTGACGCTTTAGGATATTATGTTACATAACATTTTTTGTTTGTATAAGTGTCCTCTATCTAAATATATAACTTTTATTGTGCACCGCGATTCTGAAAAAAAATCAAAATGGCGGCTGATTTTAGGGCCAAAACCTTCAAACCCCTTTTATTCCCAACGGCTCCAAAAATAAACCCAAATTTATTATTTTTAAATAAAATCATGCCCATTGGCTCCAAAAATTTTAAAGTACAAACTGCAAAAAAAATTTTATATTTACAATAAAATTAGTTTATGATTCAACAAACAAATTATCCGTTAAGTCAACATTTGAAAGATTCTACGTTTGACATCATAATCTACTACTGACAGATGATATATTTAATAGATTCTGCATTTGACAGATTTTGAAAAAGTGAGACAAGTAAGGAACATTTTCGCATCAAAAATAATACTGTATAGTTATCACTATATATTGATAAGCATAGATTAGGAGTCACAGAAAGAGATCGATTAAAGTTACGAACAGTTTTTAAAGTACCCAACATTTTTTTTTCTCTGGTAATAACATAAAGTAAAAAGCACGCGTTTTTAATACACTGCATTATTTTCATATTTTTGTATAATCAAAATAGCCTTATTTAGTTTAGTTTTATTTGAAAAGTACTAGGGTAACAGAAGTTAGTAGGAGGTTGTATAATACGTAATGCGTACCCCATGCATAAGCCGCATGTTCTTCATGAGTTTTATTTTAGCAGCAATCTCTTGCATACTTCTGCTACCCTAGTGCTTTTCAAATAAAATTACAGATAATAAAAATAAAAATTAAGTGGTCATCTTCGGTCCACATCCGAGAGAAATTCAAACTAATACCTATTTCCGTTCCAACCTTTTTATTTTTCTTTTTAGAATAAAAAAAATGAAATTCAACAATTTTATGCAATCTTAAAATAAAGTTGGAAAAGAGACTACCCTTGACTGTATCATAAGTAGGCGCGACGTTGTGGGACTTACAGTAAGGTGAAGAGCGATGTAATGGGAATGCAAGTAAGACGTCTGTTGAGGAGCGACATTATGAGAAGCGACGTTCAGGGAAAAATTCCTTAGCATAATATATTGATTTGTGACTACCTTTGTACTGAAACTATTTACCACGAAATTATAACATTAATTTTAGCAATTTGTGTTTTGTTGACCTTACGCGATTTGTTTTGGAGCCGCTGGGAACAGTTTTAATATTTTATTATTTTAACTAATAAAATTATGGAGCCCTTGGGAATCAATGTATGGAAAGAAAATTTTTGGAGAACATTAGATTTGGAGTTCGTGGGAACAAGCCGCTAACAAGACCTTATCTGAGCCTCATCGTTACATGTGGCATTATGTAATGTCCTTGAAGCACAACTAAAATCTAGCAGACTTCCAAAACACAATATGTAACTTCTCAACTCCATACGCGCACACTCTCCGGTCAGACTTCAGACTAAACATCCAAGACCGCACTATTCCTCAAACAAAAACCCGATATATCCAGCTATGTTTAGAAGATTACATGAACCACGAAACTGCGAACATTAGCAACGAATTGTAGAACAAATTAAACGTTTCTATTTTAATATGGACAGGTGTGAAGCTTTCGCGTCAGAATTGCTAGGAATTTAAAGGTCGTAGTTGCAACTGTTTTTTTTTTTGTTACGTCTTGTAGCTTTGTTATTTAATTGTGAAGATGTACTGGTAGACGTGGTATCTAGTGTTTTTTCTATGATCTGGTTTTTGGCACGAATTTTTAAGTGACTCATAAAGTGTAAACGGTCTCTTATTGAGAGAGAGAGAGCTTATGACTAATTAATAATAGCCGCACGGGTCGATCGATCAGGTTAATCTGCGCTTGCCGCGGTTAGTCCCTGGATGGGTGACCATTTTTAACCGACTTTAAAAAAGGAGGTTCTGTATTCGACCCGTATGTATGTATGTATGTATGTATGTATGTATGTATGTATGTATGTATGTATGTATGTATGTATGTATGTTTGTATGTCCGCGATTATCTCAAAAACTACTGAACCGATTTTGATAATTCTTTCATTAGTGTGATCTACATACTTTCAGGAAGGTTTTAGTATATAATACATTAGGTAATTATTCTTATGTACGAAGTTATATGCACAAATGTACTGCATCTCCGACATTTCTATGTGAATTTTGATTATTCTTTGAGTCGTGTCTTCAATTCTTCAATGCACTAGTGTTAATGGAATTTGTGTAGGGTAGGTACAACTAAAAAGTGAAAAATAAAAACTTTTTTACAAAAAAAAAGAACCGACTTCAAAAAAAAACACTACAAAGTGAAAAATAACTTTAATTTCGGAAGTCGGTGTCAAAAAACGAAAATGCGGAACAAACGACACCGACTTCCGAAATTAAAGTTATTTTTCACTTTGTAGTGTTTTTTTTTGAAGTCGGTTCTTTTTTACATACCAAGACCCCCTCCGTGCCTCGGAAAGCACGTTAAGCCGTTGGTCCCGGCTGTCATTCGTGGATCAAAACGGAGGGGTCTTCTCGGTATGTAAAGAGGGTTCGCGGATTTTTTCCCTTACTTGTGCTACATGACATTGCCTCTTGGCAAACATGATTCTAGGTCAACGGGAAGTACCTTATAGGTTTTGATTCCCTTGCGAGTAGTTGCGAGTGTCAAAATATGCATGAGGCATAAACGGAACATAAACGCCCGTATCTTTGAATTGCATTGACTTAGAAGTTTGATTTTTTCACTGCTTCAAGGGGTTGCAGCCCTGAGTATTTGATATTAATTTCAACTTGATAACTCCACGCTTTCCTGAGAAAAATGGTCTTGACAGACGGACAGACAACGGACGGACAACGAAGTTGATCTATACGGGTTTCGTTTTTCCTTTTGAGGTACGCAACCCTAAAAAACTTTTTTACAAAAAAAACAACCGGCTTCCAAAAAAAAACACTACAAAGCGAAAAATAACTTTAATTTCGGAAGTCGGTGTCGTTGGTTCCGCATTTTCGTTTTTTGACACCGACTTCCGAAATTAAAGTTATTTTTCGCTTTGTAGTGTTTTTTTTTGAAATCGGTTGTTTTTTTTGTAAAAAAGTTTTTATTTTTCACTTTTTAGTTGTACCTACCCCACACAAATTCAATTAACACTAGTGCATTGAAGAATTGAAGACACGACTCGAAGAATCATCAAAATTCGCATAGAAATGTCGGAGATGCAGTACATTTATGCATATAACTTCGTACATAAGAATAACTACCTAATGTATTATATACTAAAACCTTCCTGAAAGTATGTAGATCACACTAATGAAAGAATGATCAAAATCGGTTCAGTAGTTTTTGAGATAATCGCGGACATACAAACATACATACATACATACATACATACGGGTCGAATACAGAACCTCCTTTTTTAAAGTCGGTTAAAAATACTTTATGTAGTTACAGTAACTAGCACTAAACCTACTTTGTTCTTTTTAATTTCCACAGAATGACCGCGGCACCAGAGCTTTACAAAGGGATGTTGTTATAATAATACTTGCAACGGGTTAAGAGGCGTGTGCCGACTACAAAGATACCACGTGCCTTAGTTTTAAACAACAGAACCATCTCTGTTTATATCGAAGTACCAAAAAAGTGAAAAGGGTAGAAAACTGAGTGTTTTGAAGTTCATCGTTAAGTACCAACTTTTTGTTGTTCAACTTTTGAAATAACTCCATTGAAAATGTTTTTTAGGGTTCCGTAGCCAAATGGCAAAAAACGGAACCCTTATGGATTCGTCATGTCTGTCTGTCTGTCTGTCCGTCCGTCCGTATGTCACAGCCACTTTTTTCCGAAACTATAAGAACTATACTGTTGAAACTTGGTAGGTAGATGTATTCTGTGAACTGCAGTAAGATTTTCACACAAAAATAGAAAAAAAAACAATAAATTTTGGGGTTCCCCATACTTACAACTGAAACTCCAAAAATTTTTTTTCATCAAACCTGTACGTGTGGAGTATCTATGGATAGGTCTTCAAAAATGATATTGAGAGAATGATAAAATTAAAAAAATATATATAATGTACATTACCATGTAAACTTCCACCGAAAATTGGTTTGAACGAGATCTAGTAAGTAGTTTTTTTTTAATACGTCATAAATCGAAAACCGCAATTTACCTTTCACAAAATTACAACGAACTACAAGAACTTTTATATTATGTTACTTGCTGCTACGGAACCCTTCGTGGGCGAGTCCGACTCGCACTTGGCTGGTTTTTTGTAAATACACTTTTATCGTCAGATACTGCATGCGTAGCCTGCACAAAATGATAGGATAGACAAAATAACAGATCCATACTATTATAAATTCGAAAGTAACTCTGTCTGTCTGTATGTTACCTTTTTACGCCTAAACCGTTGAACCGATTTAAATGAAATTTGGTATAGAGATACTTTGAGTCCCGGGAAAGGACATAGGGTACTTTTTATCCCGATATTCCCACGGGATCGAGACTTATGCGGGTGAAACCGCGGGGTGCAGCTAGTTTCTTTATAAATCTGTGTACAATCCGTCATTTTGTCTATTCTTCCGTCGACAAAACCCGTTTCTATGGTACTCATGCTACGCGTGCTGGTTCCTGTGCAGGCAGAGAGACAAAAGAGAGAGTCCTTAAGGGGCTTACAGGACCTAAACGCAAAAAAACGCAAGTTTTATAACGCCTAAAAGTATGTGATCGACTACAGTAAACAAAATTAGCAAAATGTATGATATTCTTCAGGATATATGCTAGTTAGATAGTGTGTTGAAAACATAGTACAACTAATTTCATACGATAGAAAAAAATCATAAAGATACCTGTAAAAACTTTCTATTTACAATAAAAACCATACTAATACATACAATCACTATGATTTTTTGTCAGATTATTCTACAAGCAACATACTAAAGCACTAGTGTTTTATTTTTTTTAGTAAAAACAATACATTTTTTGTAAATATATGATTGCTTCATATTTTGCAATAAATTACCAGGGTTGTGTCATCGCGCTTCTCTTTCTTTTCTACGCAGTCGGACAGTGACCGCGCTTTAGGTCATGTAGTCCCCATAATCTGTTTGCATTAACATGAGACTATGCAACTCTTAATTAAGAAATTCTGAATTACGGCAAGACATAACCCTCATCTTAATTTACAAGAGGTAGGCCGTTCTTAATTGGAGTTTGGTTCTACACAAATCGGGGAGCAAAGTATAGCTTTATTTTTAACCTCGATCTGCCCGCCTTTTCCCAACTATGTTGGGGTTCCAGTCTAACTGGATGCAGCTGAATACCAGTATTTTACATAAAGGGACTGCCTATCTGTCCTACACAACCCAGCTACTGGGTAATACGATACCCCTTGGTAAGACCAGTCTTGCCAGCAGTCAGTCCAGCCCGAAAGTTTGACCATCAGTTGTCAAACTTTCGGGCTTCTGATTACCTACCCGTAACGACTGTCCAAGATCTACAAATGATAGCCGGGACCCGGGACCAACGGTTTAACATGCTTTCCGAGGCACGGAGAGTTCTTGATATGTAATCGAAGGTCATCCATCCACGGACCGACCTCGACCTTCGATCGGCCCATCCGGCTGTTATTATTTTAGCTTAACTTTTTAATCGACTTCAAAAGAAAGGACTCTAAATTAAGTGGTGTCAAACATTCGCTAGGTGTACATACGCCAGCACATCAAGCTACCTGAAACTGTCAAATTATCCCAATCAATTTTGAGCCTTACTGTTTAGCAATAAAGTTTAAAATCTATTAAAGAAATTTGACAGATTGTAGTAACTTGATGTGCTGGCGTCTGCACGATGTTGAAGCATGACCTATGGCCATAGTTTAAGAACCTTTGTTTTGATCGTGCATATGGTATGTCAATGCCCTATTGATGGCAAGCGCAATTGAAATAGACTTTAATCGTTCTATGTGTGAGCCTAAAACAATTGACAGTCTAAACATATAGGTACATAAAGGGTGTTAATTATCACCCGATTCAAATCGTTTATTGTTATTGCCTAGCAAGACACATATGTTCAGTGTGTGATACCTATCTAGAACCTAGATACAGTCAACAAAATAAATTGTTGCGTGTGTAATAATTTTTTTTAATACTCAGAGCTGAGACAATCAAACAAACTGTCAGAGTCCTCACATGTTACATGAAACGTTTATTTTCTCTTGACTGTACTTACCTGTCAAAAAGAGTAAGGGGATCAGACCTAGATAAAGTGGTTAAGACAGAGATTAAAACAGAAGAATAACTATAGCAGGGGATCCAGGTTGGGTTCAGACCAGCACCCTAATTACGTAATACACCATCAATCGGAATCTGAATCATTTTGAAGCAAATTGCTAATCCATTGCTTCCTAAGTTCGAAAAAATTGTCTGCTCAACACGTAAATAACGCAATGAATGTTGTTGAACTGTCAAAATGAAACTGATTCCGATTGAAAAATGTGTTACGCAATTGCCCCGTGGAATAAATTGTTAAAAAGTAGGTAGTTAAGTATGGCATCCGTTAATGAGTAATGATTAGCGACTGTTTAACCATACATTTTTGACGTTTAAACGTCACTTGGCTTAGCTTTGGATAGAGTAAATTCAGGTTAATCACCGTTTATGAATAAACCCCTACATGCTTGAGGAGCGGCTCTCATCAGATCCGTTATCATAACATTTAAAATTTAGTTTTAGTACTCATCTCTTTTGCTGTCTGTATTTGTAATCCCACTATTTATGACACTGTAACCTAACTGTTTCATCGTATCGTTATTAAGATCTCACCTAACAAAGTTTAGTTAATTAACGTACAATTTTAAGCTAAATAAACGGTTACATAAGACTTATCAGCCTATCTTTGCATGATTATCGAGAATGTAGGTGAGCAGGGGTCGAGGACTCGAGGTGTAAAGATGAACGAAAGCGAAGTTTGATATTGCACTCTATGTTACTGAGTATAGGATTCATTATTAACTGATCTCTTGTCCAGGGGTCGAGGTGTAAGATTCTACGATTGTGGGGGATGATAAGGGGGGCTAGGAAACCGTTATTATTTATTGTTATGTACTTTTGTGTGAGTTTTTACTGCTTCCAGAGATGGTATACCTATGCAAATGACTACGCCGACGCAGTATGAACAAAATATTATAAATCTGCATTTGCGATTTATTTGCCAAAAATGTAAACAATATGAGTTTATGGAAAAATAACTTTAAATCCTACAAAATAAAGTTCAGTTTACGCTGCAGCTTCAAACATTTTTATAACTTTTTCAATAGTCCTAGCCAATCTGAAATCAACTTGATTACTATTAAAATAAAGTTGATATTTGTTTAACTTGAAATACTTCTTTTTCTAACCTAACATCATCATTTTCTTGCTCTTATCCCAATTTGTTTGGGGTCAGCGCAACATGCCTTTTTCCATATCTATTTCTCTATTAGTCATCATCTCAGTAGACAAAGTCACCCCTTTCGAGCCATAATCTTAATCTCATTATTTTTTTAAAATTTGTTGTAAGATTTTCGTTTCCTTTTAATAATTTCTAACTATTTACACTAGATACTAAATTAAATGACTAAATAATTTACTAAAAAAATAAATACAAAAACAAAGGACACTTAGACGTCGAAGTACTCCTCCGCATCGCTGTCATCCGGAAACGTGCCCAGAAGACTATATTAAATACTTACCAAAAAATACGAAAATATTTATTTCAACTTAAACATTCTGTCATACTTACATAAATTGAGGCAGCGCCAGTAAGTTACAAAAGTACTTGTGTCGGTGCTGTTTTGCTCTTCCCTTAAGTGGTAACTTAAGGCGACTACACGACCTAAAGCGCGGTCACTGTCGGACTGCATAGAAAAGAAAGAGAAGCGCGATGACACAACCGTGGTAATTTATTGCAAATATGAAGCAATTATCTATTTACAAAAACTCTGAAACACCAAACAAATAAAAACCGTATACTAAAATTCGGGGAATTAAATTGTCTTTTAGATGGTGAAAGTTTTATGAAAATACACTCGATAGTGTTTGCGTGATTATCGTTTTTATGTCCGCGGTAGACATTACTTTACAAATTAATTACACTATGTTAAAAAAATATAATTGCAAATATTCACATATCAAATTACGAAGCAAATGGTCTAGTATAACATTTATTTTTTTCAAAGAAATCAGTCCGGTCGATTAGACGTGATGTTGAATTTAAAATCATTAGAAGTCGTATATCTGCGCCTTAACAATGATGAGGCTAATAAAGTAAAGGGTTCAAAAAGAAAAGTAAAAATAAAATAAAACATTAATTTAGCCGTTCTCAGTGTGTACACAAGGCTACACATCAAGCTATACATTTCGAGTTTTAGCTGACCTCGCATTGTATAGGTTTTTCATACAATCAGAAGTCAGCTTGTACTGCTTAGGTATAGCTTGATGTGTAGCCATGCGTACGTGTGTGTTTGTGTATGTCATCATCATCATCATCATCAGCCTATAATGTTCCCACTGCTGGGACACAGGCCTCCTCTCTGTGAGAGGGAGTGGGCCGTAATCTACCACGCGGGCCCAGTGCGGGTTGGTAGATGTCACATGTCTTTGAATTTTTGGTTCTAGGACATGCCGGTTTCCTCACGATGTTTTCTTTCACCGTTTTGAGAGCAGTGGTGATGAAATAATTTACACAAAGTAAAGCGCCTGTCTGGGTTCGAACCTACGACCTACGACTCGTAAGCCGCGGCCGATACCACTGGGCCACCACTGCTCTATGTTTGTGTATGTATACTATGATATTCTAGCTAAAGAGCCCGAAAACCATTGCATTTTACTTTTCAAGTGTTACCAGGATTGCATCGTAAATGAAGGTGCGGATAATTGCTCAATAAATCAGTGATCCATCATGGTTGATGTGGCCTACATCGTCCATTGTGTACAGAGCCCATAACTCAACTGTCATGTCAATGGCCCAATGAGAATGAACGAAACAGAGCGTGGACATCAAGTTGCTTTTCTGCGTAAATTGGCAGTACATTGAGCAATATATCGTCCGGCCGCGTTAAATTTTCCAAAAATGTAAACAACAATGGCCGCTCGAAATTGAATAAAATCGGTATACAAGAACATTTATTTTAAGCAATGTTTGTTTTCATCTAAATCTTCGCGCTAACTAGACGCTGCTTTTGTTGACTGTACCTTATGAAAAAAATAGGCAATTTTTTCGGAAATACAATCGTAAAGATATTCTTAACATTTGTTCAAGTAACATTCCCACAATTTTAATCCCTTGACCGTTTAAACTCAAAAACCCAACGGCCATTACAAACGGTCAGACAGTTTGATTTTTACTTATTGATATTGATTAGACAAATGAACATCCCCATGGCTTAATGGGACAATTGTTCCACATCCGTTTCATTAATGATCAGCAAATAAGAGTAGAATGAATGTTGGTTATCGAAACATTGAAGTAAGTTGGCAAGTTGGTAGAACATTGTGTTTGACTTGGGAAAAGTTAGCAATGCCTGTGTTTGTTAACTGGCGATATGTGGGGCCTCTATAGATGGGTTACGGGTACACATCTTCCTAATCCTTCGGAGATTATAGGGCCTAATTCACTATGACCACTTAAGGGGCCTACAGGACCTAAACGCAAAAAAACGCAAGTTTTAGAAACAATAAAAGTATTATGATCGACAACAGTAAACAAAATCAGAAAAATTATATGATATTCTTCAGGATATATGCTAGGTAGATAGTGTGTTGAAAACATAATACTTACAACTAATTTGATAGGATAGAAAAAAATCATGAAGATACCTCTAAAAACTTTCTTATTACAATAAAAACCGTACTTACATACAATCATTATGATTTTTTGTCAGATTATTCTACAAGCAACGTACTAAAACTCTAGTGTTTCAATTTTTTAGTCCAAACAATAGATTTATTGTAAACTAACTGCGCCCCGCGGTTTCACCTGCGTAAATGTCGATCCCGTGGGAATATCGGGATAAAAAGTAGCCTATATGTTAATCCAGGGTGTCAGCTACCTCCATACAAAAACTAACAAACCTACTAATATAAAAAAAAAAAAACAAGAAAATAGACGAAGACGAGAAAAAGACCTGATTGACAACATACTTCACCCAATTTTTCATGGTGACTCTACATCGTTACTTGACAAAATATGGGTAAAAAAATTTAGTTTCTCATACGACATGAATCGTCATTATCCATACTAATCCATATTAATCACACTAATATTATAAAGGCGAAAGTATGTCTGTCTGTTACCTCTTCACGCTTAAACCGCTGAACCGATTTAGATGAAATTTGGTATAGAGATAGTTTGGGTCCCAGGAAAGGATATAGGATAGTTTTTATCCCGATATTCCCACGGGAAACTTATGCGGGTAAAACAGCGGAGCGCTGCTAGTTATAAATATTTTAAGTGCAGTCAACAAAAGAGATAAGTATGCAGGATCGTCGGATATAGTTGAAGTTTAGCAAGAAACCGATGGATGTTCTCGAGTAAAATTTAATTTTATTAATAGAAAACAAACAGCTCTTTTATTAAATTAAATTTATCCATTCCATCGGTTTCTTACCAAACTTCAACTATATCCGACGCACCTGCATACTTATCTCTTTTATTGACTGTACCTGCATTTTACATAGCGGTTCTTCTAGTAATTATTCCGGAAGAGGTTCATGTTTGTCTGACTGTCAAAATGAATCTACACGTACAGCTACAGCAGCAAAGGTCAAAGTTCAGATCCGCCTAAATAACCTAAATAATTCATGTTGGTTGTTACTCATTGTTTTGAAACATACAACTTATTGTGGTATGTGTAACTGTACCATTGTTAAAATTAAAATTTGTAGCAAAAGGCTTTTTGTATAGAACTTTTGTGAAGAGAGGGAAATGAACTTTCAAAAACAATGCAATCATGACCATAAATTACTGTATGTCTGGAATAAAGATATTATTATTATTATAAACCATAATCAGCGTATATTGTTCCCACTGCTGGCACACAGGCCTCCTCTCGGTGAGAGGGAGTGGGCCGTAATCCGCCACGCGGGCCCAGTGCGAGTTGGTAGATGTCACATGTTTATTTGATAGCCCAATTCTTGAGGATGCTTGCGAGGTATTTATTATCAAGGTAAGACCATTAGGAACCGAACAAAAAGAGAAAAAAAACGGGGCGTTCGTCAAGAAAATTGGGAAAAATAAAATAGATGCGGACGCGGACGGAAGCCAGTTTATAATATGTTCAGATGAAGATACTGCTGCCTCTCTAAAGACACCCATGGTGACAAAGACGTTGCATTGCATGCAACCTGACCAAAATTATATCTAGACTTTAAAAGAGATTATGACGTCTGAGTTTGTTTCGGCCTTTCTTCTCAGAGTAGTCAGATAGGAAACGCCGACCTCATCTAGTTTTTATTAAAAATATGATTGACGTGTAAAAGTGTTTGTGCAAACCTATTTCCAAAAATAAAATCATTTATCATTGTATCTGCCCAAACTCGCATATAAGTCGCAGAAAGTCAAAATAATATAAAAGAAGTTAAGTCCAAACTCCAAGTCAAAGTAATTCTCAAAATAGACTTGTAAAATACGAAACAATCCAGATGTAAAGTTAATTGAAATAGCGATACAATAATAAATATTAACATAATTTATTCTCAATAAATCTTTGCCGCACAATCGTGTATGGCAATTAAATGAATCCTTTTATCAGCCTCTCGGCCCTTTCCACTTGGGACTGCGATGGTACAGACGCCAGCACATCAAGCTACTACAATCTATCAAATTTCTTTAATAGATTTTCATCTTTATCGCTAAAGCATTATGTTCATGGTTTATTGGGAAATTTTGGCAGTTTTGGGTAGCTTGATGTGCTGGCGTCTGTGCATTCTCATCTCACATCACAATTCCTTCCCGCAGTTACATATGCCGTGGTTACATATCGACGCGCAAACTGAAACTATCAATACAACACATGATCCTAAAAAAACCACTGTTTCAATTTTTTTTTAATAACTGACGGAAAGTTGCAATGCAAACTCAAAGCATTTATTTTTGAATTTTCAAAATTAAATAGTCGGTCTGTTAGTCAGATAGTTGAAGCTAGTAGTAGTAGCAGGGAGGGGAATGGAGGTTTCAATGCAGGGAGGAGGCAGAATCATGTACTGGAATGCAAATGGAATGAATCCTTGGCATTCATCTTTGCTTAGGTGTGCGGCTTCCTACTCTCACCTCACTGTATATTTTCTTCCTTGCCATATCTTCTTTTGCATATTCCATCATCGGACTGCTGCGTCCTTATATAGCCTTTTCCTTCTCTTTCTTCATTGGTATCATATAGGTACTACAGGTACACTGCTTACTATAATTATGCTCACTACTGATATGATTGACTGGTCGATTAAATTTTTATGCAAGTATTAACCGCGACCATTTCTTTTTAGTTGTATTTTTACAAAACTAATGGCTGATCTTTCAATCTACAGATAATTTTTATTCGTGGAATAAAATTGACGTCTGACAGTTTTTGTATGGAAGAACTGTCAAAAATTCCTCCGATAAAATTATCTGGATTTGGAAAAATCAGCCTTAAGTAAAATAAAAGTTACTAAAGACACGTAAAGTTATCCCAGGTTATTTTCAGCAAGGGAACTACTTTAATATCATCGTAAAATCCAAAAACATGCCTAAAAATTGTAGCTTCGTTGGACATAATTTATTAGCGCAACGTGGAAGCTTAGTGTCAAAAATTTACGACGATTGACTCACACATATAGCCCATAAAATTTTAATTTGATTCCATTCTAAAGCTGAAGTGAATGAAATTTTGGAACTTCCTGGATAAGTAGGTGTAAGGCTACGGTTGTTGGATGATGTTACTTGATGGTCCAATGAGGCATCTGAATAATAGGACCATTGCAGTTAGCTCACCACTTGGTAAAGTCACTTTCCAGAAATATTTTCAAACATTAATTCTTATGTCCTTGAAAGTCGGACTTATGTACCTACTTGTAATGGTAATGGGTTTAATTTATGAAATGTTTTTTTTTTATATTTTTTATTACGAATAATTTAAACGTGCACGTCTTTCTACATAATTCTCATATGTATAATTTCAACATGAATGATGTCACCAATATTTTGTAATAGATTTAAAAGAGTATCCGTGGAGTTCCTTGCCCGTTCTTCTCCATAGCGTAGTATTATATTATCTGTGCCCATAGGTACCTACTATGCTATGAAATGGGTAAATTAGCTTTCTGCTTTCTGACTGACCGACCCCTTGACAATTCAATAGTGCCCACTGGTTTATTTGAAATAAATGTCTTCACTTTCGGAAAATTTACCTATCTAACAATCGATGCTATGATCGCAATCGCAAGTAAGACAAACCATTTGCAAATCCACTTAAGAGAAGACCAATACCAGCAAGATATTGCTACTACCGAACAAATATCGTGCACCTAAAATCCCAACCTAATTTAATTCCAATTCTTCCAAAGCTTACACATTCTCACAATGTTTTCAACGCGACATCTTCGGCGCCGGCGCCGGTCCTTCGATACCATCTTTCTGGTCTTTTTATCCTTACTTTGCTACAGTAACTAATTGGCAGGCAACGTGGTAAGATTGTCACGGGTTCGTGCCGGCGAATTCTTGTTGCTGGACAGCTAATTAGGTGCCTAGTTCATTAGTGGGATTTTGGATTTTTTGTGTTATTTTTACGGCTACTGTTTGTTTTAGGTTGATTTATTTTAGTTTTGGGTGTTTTGGTTTGAATTTGTGCATCGTATACTTCATCACTAAACGATTCATACGATTCGCAATTCGTAGGTATGTCTGGTAGTGAAGTGGAAAGGTTACTTATTTTATATTTTTCTTTAGGTATTAATAATGCATATGAATTTTACTCATCTTGCATATTTTTCTCCCAAGACACATTTTTCTTATTTTAATTGTATCGCTGTAATTCAGTCTTTGTTTCCCTATTTTAGTTCATTCTTATACTAGGGTTCTTAGTGTATTTAATGATTTCGATTGGTTTGTAGTACCATAAAGTTAACTTTTTCATTAATTTGTATACAGTCTTCTAAAACGTTACGATCATTCTAGAATTTAGGTGTTCTTTTTGGGACTATGTTAATTGCCAAGAGTATCCCACAAAAACTAATTTACAATAATTGGTCCTACAATCCGAGTCGCAATATGAACAGCGCAGGCTTTCACAGAGCGATACATAGCAATTAACTCTGCACTCCAATATGCAGCGAATAAATTCAACTTAGATAATATCGCCTGTATTCTAGTTCTGCAGCCAATGGAACTACTAGTGTTGGACGGGTCTGATTTTCGCGGGATACTCCGGGATTTACTAGCCTTTTTTTTATGGATGGGAAATCATCAAATGACCCCTCCCGCTCTGGGTGGAGCGGAAGGGAGTGTCAGACTCTTACTGACTAAAACCTATCCGTGTTCCTTCCTTAGCCCTTTATGTTCCGGGGTAGCGGTAACCCTTTCGGACAATCCCGCACCCCCGGCAGGCTTCGGCCCTGGCAGGCCCCTTCCTATATGCTGACATCTCTTTGAGGCGCGCGTGGAACACGTACGCGCCGTCCGGCACGGGCCTGGTCCTGATCGGACGGTGAGCTACCCATTACTCTCCGTCCGCAGGCCCGCGCCTACGGTGGCCGGGAGTCGTCACGCGGCTCCCGACGCCCGGAGCGTCTCTCGCGGCGGCTGGGGCGTGAGGCTCTCTCCCTCAGCCGTTCCGCCACCTCTTTCGCTAGCAAGAGTATTGAATGCGGTGAATGGTGAAATGAGCGAGTGGTCAAGTTTGTCTTGGCAACTCTTCAGCCACCTGTTCCTGAGCCTGTGTTGTGTAAAAATCACACCTTGAAAATGTAGGTGTAGCGAGATGACATTCTGCGTGACGCTACGCTAGTGATTGACACTATTGGTTCACTTCACCAAAGTTTTAACGGTGCGATTTCTATAGAATAGATTGGCTGTGACGATACTTAATTACTGATTCATTATAATAATTATGATTAAACTTCGTCTTGGAATAAATAAATCTCATTGTGTTTTATTAGCTGAGTGGTCGTTTTGAAGAAACGAAGCGTTATGAGTTTGAGGCATTCCAAATAGCTTTGTACCTTTTTGTGGAAGTGGAATATAGATTTTGTTCAGCATGTTCATATAGGCTGAAAAAAACATAAATTCAAATTGATTCAAATCTAAATTGTATTGTCCCGCTGCAGAGCAAAGGCCTCCCTCTCCCTATTCCACACGATTATGTCTTTTGCTAGTTTTATGCCAGTTCTTTTGGTAGGAGTCAAGCTCGTCCCGTTATCTTCGTGTCGGCCTGCCGCAAGTCATCGTGCGTTTAGTGGGAAAATGAAAAAAATACATGATAGAATTTTTATTTTATTTTAATCTAGTGGAGTTTACAAGAGCTTTTATTTACCTACCTACATTCGACTACGGACTCGAGTTATTGGAATTTATATTAGTTCTCACCTTTTCTTTTCGCATCCCTACCATCCCACACGTATTGAAATTGAGATGTTTGATATTGATTATGGTGGCGTGGGAGGGAATTAATTGGTTGTAGTGATATTACTAATTATTTTACAATCTAAGACTATCGCACTTCTTGTTGACGGGCTGGCCCTTGATTTGTGAAGTTGTAAATAATAGTTTATCATGTTTACCTGCAGCTTTAGCCAAAGTCAAAGTCACGAATTAATCTCTAAGCTTCGGGTGAAGTTGTGCTAAACACGATCTTTACACACACCACTGATTACCTTCATTATTGTCTCTTCTTTCTTCCTTAATTCATCCAACCGTTGTCTTTAAAATATCGCTTCTAGTGACAAGACCGCCCATTGTGTCAACCCTTGTAAAAATTCTACGTTAATATCTGTAACTAGCTGCTGCCCGCGACTTTCACTATCATCATCATCATTTCAGCCGAAAGACGTCCACTGCTGAACATAGGCCTCCCCCAAGCACCTCCACTTCGACCGGTTTTGTGCTTCTCGCATCCAACGAGTTCCTGCGGCCTTCACAAGGTCAAGGTCGACTTTGTCCGCGTGAAATCCTATCCTAACTAAGTTTTTTTTTCTAAATAAAAGCATCCTAAGTTACTCCTTATTACATCAGCTATCTGCCAGTGAAAGTCCAGTCAAAATCGGTCCAGCCGTTTCAGAGATTAGCCGGAACAAACAGACAGATAAAAATTAAAAAAAATGTTATTTTGGTATATGTACCGTGTATACATCCATATGCATTTAGTAAAATCCATGCTTGAGTCACAGTATTATACTGTGACCTAGGCATGAATCTCGATAAAATATAAAAATTGAATTAGAGATTAGTGTGTTACCTGTCTCTGGTGCCCGAGATGCAGGCTGTGCCTAGTTTGGGACCGGCAATACCTCCATTTTGTAATTTTGAATATTGACATAAACGATTTACTTTTACTTCTTTAAATGGTTGAGCGTCGTTCAATTCGGGCCCTTCCCTAGTTGTAGCAGAACAGACATCATAATTATTTAAAATGGGAAATTGTATTACTTTATTTATGAGAAGAGATAGATTGATAGATAGAAAAGCTTTTAATAAGATGCGAATAACTGGCTTACGATGCTCAGTATCAAAATATGCATAACATTAATAATTTAGTACTATCTAACTCCATACAGACAGGCGGACATGGTGGTGAGTAGTAAAACTGTTAGCTATCGTTTAATTGCCGCGAACGTATTGACAGTTACTGTCAACGAGTTATGAGTTGTAACTTGTTGTACCTGTTTAGAGGAGAAACAGTTGACAGTCGGATAGTTGTAAGCGGCTAGAGTTATCTGCAACTCTGTGAGGATGTCGTCACGCTATGCGCAGTGTCTATTTTGCATTATGGTCTTTGACACTACGGTTAACTGGTAGCTTATTAACAGGGTGACAGGACTGACAGGTTTGTGAATATTATAAGCAGCAATAAGTCAATATCGTCGCCTTAGAGTGAAAACCTCGGGAATGCATTTGCATAGTTTTTTGTATGAATACCTTGTAAGTAGCATTTTATGCATTTCGGTCAATCTTCGAGAATATGACTGTTCTGGATATGAAAGCGGGTTAAATTTACCTATAAATTAACAAAAAAAAAACATAAAAGAAGCCGTAAAAAAATTGTACAGCACGCAGTTGTATCTTCCTCCTGAAAAATTACTTCTTTTACACTTAAGAGGTTTTCACTCTAAGGCGTCGATATGGTAATGAGGTCAGGGGGCAATTCTCGTAAGGGGTTAGAAGATTTTTGTATGGAGGGTGGCCCTAAGGTCGGTCGCCATTTTGATTTTTTTTCAGAATCGCGGTGCACAACAAAAAATACATATTTAGATAGAGGACGCTTATACAAACAAAAAATGTTATGTAACATAATATCCTAAAGCGTCAGGTTTCGGAGTTATTCACCGAAATATAATTCGAAAACAACAAGGATTTTTTTGTTTTTTTTCCCTCCAGGTAAGCATATTGAACTATTGAGGTAATAGAAACGTTATAAAACCTTTATGGAGAAGAAACAAATGAAAAATAGACATTTTTTAAATAAATAATTAAGCACGGCAATTTATAGTTCGTTTTTTTATCCCAGAGACTAATCTGACATTTAAGTCTTTTGTGTTTTCGTTTTTTTTAGTATAGAAGTTTGACATTACACTTGTCAGATTAGTCTCTGGGATTAAAAAACGAACTATAAATTGCCGTGCTTAATTATTTATTTAAAAAATGTCTATTCTTCATTTGTTTCTTCTCCATAAAGGTTTTATAACGTTTCTATTACCTCAATAGTTCAATATGCTTACCTGGAGGGAAAAAAAACAAAAAAATCCGTGTTGTTTTCGACTTATATTTCGGTGAATAACTCCGAAACCTGACGCTTTAGGATATTATGTTACATAACATTTTTTGTTTGTATGAGTGTCTTCTATCTAAATATATAACTTTTGTTGTGCACCGCAATTCTGAAAAAAAATCAAAATGGCGGCTGATTTTAGGGCCAAAACCTTCAAACCCCTTTAAGAAAGTTCACAGTCTGATCTCAGTCTCAATCTGTCAAAACTACCTCTAATTTCCCTACATTTTTGACAAGATTTTGACATTTGGTTGTCGCTGAGATGAGATTGCGACTAGATTTTGAACGTTTAAAATTACGAGAATTGGCCTTCTGATCTGTCTCATTCTGTCAAAAATATTTCAATATTTATGGGTATTAGTATCCCTTGACCACAGACCTTCGCTGGTACAGGTTTCCTGGGAAACCCTGTATATAGATTGACTGCTTCGTTGGTCTAGCGGTCGCAAGTGCTGAGCATGAAGTCGAAGAGAAGAAGGTTCGATTCCCAGGTCGAGGTATGTACGAGCTTGGTGGTGACGGTAATTCAGTAGATAAATGCAAAAATTAGAGAGATACCAAAATCTTTCACTCATAAAATTCACCCATAATTTATTTAACCCCATTCTACCAACAAGAAGAATTTTATCGCCTTTTCGAAACCTATAAATTATACACACAAAAGAGATCGAAATCCAAATAAACATTTTGTTTATAAAAGAGAACACATACGTCAAATCAAAGTCTCCCACACAACCCGAATCAAAGGAGCCGAGAACAAAAGGATTTTGTACACCATTCCACGCATATCCCCCCATCTTTAACAACACTTTCACACCATAATCACTCTTTTGTACCTGTTACATAGGGTTGATAATACCGTGCTGTTTTTTGCTGCTGAAACGCTGAAGCTTCTTGAAGGGTGTACCATCAAACGGTAGTGCAGTGATTAAACCGATTTGTTACCGTGTTGGTCTTACGTAAGTACTAAAAGTTTTTGTGCAAGTATTTTGAGTTCCGGTGCAATATAGATGCGCTTGCGCATGCGTTACGTAAAAAAGGGCCGATTACGTCAAGAGGATAGGCAGCAACATAACTACTCATCATCTGCCTAGCCTTTTCCCAACTATGTTGGGGTCGGCTTCCAGTCTAACCGGATGCAGCTAAATACCAGTATTTTATATGGAGCGACTACCTATCTGACCTCTACAACCCATTTCTGGGTAATACGATACCCCTTGGTAAGACTGGTTTTCAGACTTTCGGGCTTCTGACGACGCGTAGTAACGACTGTCAAAGATATACGAATGACAGCCGATACTAACGGCTTAACGTGCTTTCCGAGACACGTAGGGGTCTTGGTATGTAAAGATGGTCACCCATCCACGGGCCAACCGCAGCAAGCGTAGCTTAACTTGGTCAATCGACCCGTGCGGCTGTTATTAGTATTACTTAGTTAGCTTTGCTTTGCTTGTGGATCTTGGTGAGTAAAGGAATGAATAGTCGGGAACCAACGTACAGACGCCAGCACATCAACCTACACCTAACTGTCACATTTTCCCAATCAACTTTGAACCTTATGTTTCAGTGATAAAGTTGAAAATCTATTAAAGAAATTTGACAGATTGTAGTAGGTTGATGTGCTGGCGTCTGTACAATAAACTCCCAGGGTAAAATTCCTTGTACTAATAACATCAAGCTTGCATTCCCGGAAGGGTTAGGCAGAAGTGTACCTATTATACTATACCCTTGTGCTAATATTGCTAATTGATTAATGAACGAAAACAAAACAACAGCCAGTTCCCCACAGCTCTGGTTTCAATCATAGGTCAAAGCGACGTCGAAAAAAAAAAAAACAGTGGCACTCCGGGAGAGCCGACAGAAGTGAAAACAAAACACAAACAGAATACTTTGCCATCACTCACTGACATCCATACTAATATACGTAGTACTAGCTATTAAGTATTCCTGTGCTAATATTATAAATTCGAAAGTAACTCGGTCTGTCTGTATGTTACGTTTTCACGCCTAAACCGCTGAAACGATTTAGATGAAATTTTCTTATAGAGATAGCTTGAGTCCCGGGAAAGGCCACAGGATACTTTTTATACCGATATTCCCACGGGATCGAGAGTTATGCGGGTAAAACCGCGGGACGCAGCTAGTATCATATACATTAAAACCGAGTACATCCCGAGGACAGCCGAACATATCCGAAGCGGTGTGCAATGGCGCGAATTCAATGGTTTTTTCTTTCCCACCTCAAAAAATGCCCACCGCGTCTGAAGAAGTTTTTACTTCAAAAAATCACCGTTCCATTCTTCACACCTTTCTTTTTAAAACAATACTAATTATGTTTTGCTGCTAATTACCGCTAAACGGCCGGCATAGTGCGTTTGCGTTCTTCTGTAAATTACTCACCACTTTACTGTTTGCGGATCGTTTTGTTTGTTTGTTTATTACTTTATGAATAGGTAATTGTTTTTGTTCTAATTGTTTGGACTCTTATTGGCGTGTACTTAATTAATTTTTAATGAGAACTGAGAGGAGACCTTTAGAGGGGCTTGTGGCTAAGTAATAACAGCTGCACGGGTCGATCGATCAGGTTAAGCAACGCTTGCCGCGGTTAGTCCGTAGATGGGTGACATTCTTTACATACCAAGACCTCTCCGTGTCTCCGAAAGCACGTTTAGCTGTTGGTACCGGCTGTCATTCGTGGATCTTTGACAGTCGTTACGGGTCGTTAGATGCCCGAAAGTCTAACAACCAGTCTTACAAAGGGGTATTGTATTACCCATGTAACTGGGTTTCAAAGGTTAGATAGGCAGTCGCTCTATGTAAAATACTGGTATTCAGCTGCATCCGGTTAGACTGGAAGCCGACCCCAACATTGTTGGGAAAAGGTTAGGCAGATGATGATGCCTCTTGGTCCTATTTCATTCATAAAAGTTTAATGTGCCAAATAATTATATACCTACTTAATTGACACTCCACACTTCAAGTTATACACCTCTGCCTATTCCTTCGCGTAAACAAGGCGTGACGTTATCTTACGTCATCAGTCATCACCATCGTCCACCAATTTAATCACCAAAAATATCGATAAGAAACCCAGCCTCAACAGTTCCAAATTCGAGGCCCAGCCTTGACAGTTCTAAATTCGAGGCTCTATGTATTGAAACGCAACAAATCGCGTCTTGACATTGTAATGTAGCAAATAGAGCTGCTAAAGTGCCGTCATTGGTCTACAGTACGAGTGCTACAATTGAATAACTATTTTAATGCGCACACGGCGAACAGGGGTCCGAAACAATAGTGTTGGGATTTATGATAGAGGAGTTTTATCGATAGATCTAGAAATATCTATCAATTTCTGACTGAGTTTGTCTGAGTTATTTATAGAATAGCTGAACATTAAGAAGTAATTATTGAATTGTTGTGAATCATCATCCTCATCTTTCTGCCCTTGTCCTATGTTTCTTGGGTTCGGCGCAAAACGTTTTCTTCTTCTATTTTCCCTGTCAACCGTCACGTTATCATTCTGCACTCCCTTTTCTATCATTCTCACAAAAACCAACCATCTTTTCTTTGGCTTTTCTCTCCCTCTCCATCCAACAACAGTTATATTCCTTGCTTATGCGCATGTAGGAGTTTATTAGTTGTTTTATTATGTACTAGCTGCGCCTCGCGGTTTCACCCGCGTAAATGTCGATCCCGTGGGAATATCGGGATAACAAGTAGCCTATATGTTAATCCAGGGTGTTAGCTACCTCCGTACAAAATTTTATCAAAATTGGTCCAGCTGCTTGAGCGTGAAGAAGTAACAAAAATACAAATACACTCACAAACCTAATTACACTAATATTATAAAGGCGAAAGATTAGGTAATTAGTTTTATTATTTCTTATTACAATCAAACCTTCATACAGAATTACTGTATTTTCTAAGTGTACAAACACAATAGAATGTATGCGGGGAAGACGAGTAGCGTCAGCATATAACACGCGCACGCACCTACATATACACACTTCCGACTTCACAATGGTGAAGTCTCGGACGGTACCGAGAGCTCCCGCGTCCGCTTACACCTCATTTTCAGCGTGGTTTGTTCATCAGTGAAGCGCGTCGCTTCGTGAGATAAAAATACTTATATAAAAATGCCGTGCCATTGTTTATCGACATCGATACCTTTACAATCATCACTCACTATACATCACTAAACTGTAGTGCACTTATCCGAGACACAACTCGTCAACGTGGAGAGTATACGGGACTCGTTTGATCTAATGTCTCGCGTCTATCTCGATTTCGACCCAGCAAACTATGCCAAAACATGTGCAAGGTTTTAGTACTATAGCAGTGTTCATAATCTCAGATTTTTTACATTCTATCGCCACTTAATCAGTTATCTACTTTATTGAAATGTTGTCTAAGTTGATTTTTTGAGTAACTCATTTGTAACAAAAGGTCCAAGTAATTTTTGCTTGCAATGAAATTTGAACTTTGTTTAGTATGACATTCAGTTTGTTGTTGCATAACTTGAAAATTATCCTAAATTCTTAATTCAAATATACGTTAGATATGTCTTTCTCTTTTGAGAAAGAACGCATTTGAATTGGTAGCAAATCCTGAAGATACAGTGCTTCAAAGATTCATGACGAGTGTCGATATTATAGAACGTTGGGTGCAAACTGAACAGTCGGCTAAACCAAACTAAAGTTGTGGAACTCTTTGCCAGCGTCTGTGTTCCCTACCACATTTAACCCGTCTGCCTTCAAAGCAAGAGTGAACAGGCATCTTATGGGCACGCTCGTTGCATCATGATCAGGCGTGATCGACGCCAAGAGCAGGCCCATTCAGCAATAAAAAAATAAACATCCAGATTGAGAACCTCTGTAGCGGTATCTACAATGCCACATGCGAACAACGCGTCATACTGACGTCACGTAAATCCTGCATCTCGCAACCAGAGTTTACCGCGCAAATACAACGGCCCGACATGAATCATCGGGCAGTTGCCCGCCAGACACAACACCCGTCTGGTCGGAGGATCCTCCCTTTTCTATAGAGTATGAGTGAACTTTATACCCTGTTCCTCATACCTCTATACCTCCTCCTTTTTTGAAGTCGGTTAAAAAAAAGAATATGCTTGGAACTGGCTAAAGATACAATTTGTTTCGTTATGACGATAAAGTGTCGATCATAACAATGAAATTGTAAAGACGTTTCAGAACTGTTTCTTCAGAGACGAGTTTCAATCAAGGTAATGTTACAATTAAGAAGAATAAAAAAAAAAGTTTAAAAACTAAAACCCGACTACTGAAAAGGATGAAACAAGAAAGTACCTTCCCGTGGTCGCATGCTACCATAGCTTATTTAGTACAGCGGCATGCGACCATGCTTGTTTCATCCTTTTCAGTAGTCGGGTTTTAGTTTTTAAACTTTTTTTTTATTTAATTATTTTGGGGCTTATTTCAGTACTACTTATATTTTTGAAATGTGCTAATTAAGCCCTTTCATTTGATACCCCACAAGGCACCATCCCAAAATATTTATTTTTAAATTCATTACTTTATGTCCTCTAGAGAGCGCCATATTGAATTTAGTGTGACGTCACATAGCCTATATAACCAGCGGACGGTCAAGACGCTTGTAGCGATACCTCATTTGTCAAAATATTATAAGTAAGTACTTCTTATGTTATGAGGGAACAGATGAACATACATACATACCGGTCAAAAATCATAACCCTCCTTTTTGCTTTGCCGTAGTCGGATAAAAACGGTTGTCTTCCAACACTTGTATAATAAATAACTCTCCCTAGATCAGTAATTCTCGCTTTCACGCTACCGTTTCATGTAAACCAACTAATGTTTAGAAGAACAAGTCCATTGCTGCTGTTGTACAAAAAACTTAGTTGAAGCTTAAAGGATCGATGGACATCATTTTAACAATGTAAAGGGGTAGAGTGATGAATATCGTTAAGAAAAACGACCGCATTATTTTCCCGAACATTTTCTCGAACAGAAAACTTTCTTAAATGATTTAGATTAAGTGAAACAGTAAAAATGGCGCCGCGTGTATTCCGAAACAGAAAAAAAAATGCATAGTAATAAAGTGTCTTGAATTAGCTATCACCCAGTTTGGTTCCGCTGAAGACTAGTAGGGGATCCAAAATTCACGATCAAAGATGGGATTGTGACTGAAAAGGTTAAAAATACGTCGATAAAAATGTAGTAAGTACCTAATATTCGCACGCCACACTTGGCAGAATGTGATGATACCATTGACTAATCTTAAGACCATGATAATGTACAGACGCCAGCTACCTGAAACTGTCAAATTTTCCCAATCAACTTTGAACCTTATAATTTAGCGATAAAGTTGAAAATCAGAGATTTGTAGTAGTTTGATGTGCTGGCGTCTGTACCATACTCTGCCAAAAAAAGAAAAAAATATATGTCCTGCCAATTGTAATAAATGTAAGAAAATTTTAATTTCGCGGATTACCCCAGTCAGAGCGTCACCCTTAGATTAAGGCTCACACACGTTACACTATTTTTTTTGTCTTAGGAAGCGACGCGCACTTTACTTTTAGTAACCTAGTTTACAAACACACTGTGAATGTGTGCGTGAAGATGAGTAGCGTCAGCACATAACACACACACACACACTTCCGACTTTACCATTGTCTCGGTACCGAGACCTCCTGCATTACACAGCGGCTTCGTACACTTGGTAAACACAAGTAATGCGCGTGTCGCTTGGTGACATAAAATACTATATCAATTTGTACAGACGCCAGCACATCAAGCTACTACAATCTGTCAAATTTCTTTAATAGATTTTCTACTTTAACGCTAATGCATAAGGTTCAAAGTTGATTGAGAAAACTTGACATCGAGTAGCTTGATGTGTTGGCGTCTGTACTTGACAATCAACTTTTAATTAAGAAAGTTCCCTTATCCTAAACCAGGAAGTCCCCCAAATACGCTAAGCGTGGCAACACGAGCTTGTAGTTTTATGCGTCGATAGTGGTCTCGTTCGGATATAACGCCCCATTAGTTTTTATGTCCAGTGTTGCAAGCTGACAAATAATATTTTTCCTCAAAGTCGTTAGTGTCAACTAGACGATTTTATACGCAGTTTCTATTTAAGATAACCTGTGAAATGTTCTTTGTAAATGTAGTTGTATCTATAGGATGGCTTGGCTTTATTTATTAATCTTGTAATAAAATATTGGTTGCGTGTTGATGCTGCAAAAATATGGGTGTTGCCAGAAGCGAAATTTGCAATGAGAGAGATTTTAGAATGAATTGTGGTGTTTTGACATGCAATCAAAACTTTTATAGTTTATTGGTAACACTAAAAATAATGTTATTTAAAAATATTGCCGTAGATAATCGTGTCGTATTTTCAGTTTTAGTTACTCGGTCGATTGGCATTTATCTATTACCTAGTACTGGCGTGTAAAATTACAAAAAAAAAAAATCCTATAAAAAAAGACGTATCGATGGGTACAAAACTAAACTATTGTCTAAGTAGGTAACCGGGTATCTACCTACTAATTCAAACATACAAAGTATTTATGCATAACCATCATCATCATCATTTCAGCCAAAAGACGTGCACTGCTGGACATAGGCCTCCCCCAAACACCGCTGCTTCGACCGATTCTGTGCTTCCCGCATCCATCGGATTCCTGCGGTCTTCACAAGGTCATCGGTCCACCTTGTGGGAGGCCTTCCAACGTTACGTTTTCCGGAAGGTCATCGGTCTACCTTGTGGGAGGCCTTCCCGGTACACGGTCGCCACTCCAGAACCTTTCAACCCCATCGACCATCTGTTCTGCGAGCAATGTGCCCTGCCCACTACCTCTTAAGTTTCGCAAGTCTTCGGGCTATGTCGGTGGCCTTGGTTCTTCTGCAGATTTCTTTATTTCTGATTCGATCACGTAGAGCAACTTCAAGCATAGCCGTCTCAATTGCCCTTTGGGGGACTTTTACCCTTCGAATAAGGCCTATAGTCGCCCTTCTTAAAGAAAAGTTAAACACCTCCGTTCAATGCTTTTGGCGTTTTGCCCTCGAGTATGACAGAATCCAGCAGCTTCTGAAGGGCCTTAAGAACGGGTTTTCCGCCTTTAGTATGTAGTTCGGCCGTAATTCAGTCATCACCCGGCGCCCTGTTGTTTTTGAGCTGCTTCAGAGCCATCCTAATCTCGTACATGCTGACGTCTGCGATGTCTTCGGTATAGTGTCGGGTCAATGTAGCTCTTGAGGTTGAGTCGTTTGCCAGATTCGTAACGTGGTTATTTGTTGACGTGTATAACTGTTCTAGAACGTCTCGATCTGTCGATCGATTGAGATCGAGTGTCGAGAGTAAGCCTGCTGCTTTGGCGGATACGATCCTGCCACCAGCATCAATATGCATAGCAATAAATTGGAATCCATGTGACGCCATCTCGCAAGATTAAAATCCATCTGATTTCCACTCTCCCACGGGAGTTTTTTTTTATATTTGTGTTAACAATGGCAATACCGGCAATGCCTAAGTCCGGATGCTCAAAAGGAAATAAAAAAAAATTGACGTAGAAGATTCAAAAATTTCGAACGTTGCGAATTTGAATTTGCATATCCGCCGAAAAGAAACATTCTCGTTGATTTTATTTAATTTTTTTTTTATCTGAACGAAGATCTCTACAGCCGGTAGTAAGGATATATCAATTGAATACTAAAATCTATGACAATGGCGAGTAATGTTTTTACATTTTTGGACAGGGGAACAGTTTTTACAACCGGACATTTTAATAAAATCTCATTTATAGTGTATTGTTGTCTGTTTGTGATTTATGATTGGTGTCATTGTCATCTGATGACAGAATGATTTAAAATGTCAATGAATGATATCGCTTTTGTACTACGTAAAGGACAACGTTTGACGCACTTTGTTGTATGTACAGACGCCAGCACATCAACCTACTACAATCTGTCAAATTTCTTTTATAGATTTTCAACTTTATCACTAAAGCATAAGGTTCAAAGTTGATTGGAAAATGTGACAGTTTCGGGTAGGTTGATGTGCTGGCGTCTGTACATTGTTTTTTTTTTGTACAAAAGACTGCTAGTGATATCGTATCGATAATCGTCAACGAATAATCTACTCGTATATCTCGAATAATAAATATAAATACTAATAATAAAGCTGAAGAGTTTGCTTGTTTGAACGCGCTAAGTTTGTGTAGCCATAAATTCGCTAGCGTCTCCGTAAAAATATATAATACCAGCTGCGCCCCGCGGTTTCACCCGCATAAGTATCGATCCCGTGGGAATATCGGGATAAAAACTATCATATGTCCTTCCCCGGGACTCAAACTATCTCTATACCAAATTTCATCTGAATTGGTTCAGTGGTTTAGGCGTGAAAAGGTAACACATAACATACAGATAGACAGACAGACAGAGTTACTTTCGAATTTATAATATTAGCATGGATAAGAAATATTGTACAGCGTTCCTAGCGGTCACAGAAATAATTAAAATTAGTACCATGAGCACTATAGATTTAGATAGGTAAGAAACCTAACGTAATCTATTCGAATACAATTTATAATATTTATTTCATATTCCATTGAATTGTATGGCGAGCGATATTGTATCTTAAGATAAAATATTATAGTATCTTAGCCGTGTGTAGCGCCCTTTATTCACATGCGTTTCCTCCCTCCAGTGATGAACATAAATGTTGATGGCTGTATAGAGGTACGAGGAACAGGGTGTAACGTTCACTCATCCTCCATAAAAAGGGAGGATCCTCCGACCAGATGGGAGTCGTGTCTGGTGGGCAACTGCTCAACGATTGATGTCGGGACATTGTGTATAATTATGCTAGTTGCGCGGTAAACTCTGCTTGCGCGATGTAGGATTTTGCGTGACGTCAGTGTGATGCGTAGTTCGCAGGTGACTTGTTCCTCATATAGGACTAACTCTGAAATATATTTTTTGTAGGTAGGTACCTTTGCGAACAAAGTCGCAGGCTACAACTACCTAGTCTAATCATATCCATACTTATTAATCATACTATCATACTAATATTATAAATGCGAAAGTTTGTGAGTGTGTGTGGGGGTGAGTGTTTGGGGGTGTGTGTGTGTGTTTATATGTTTGTTACTTCTTCACGCTCAAACGGCTGGACCAATTTTGATAAAATTTTCTATGGAGGTAGCTGACATCCTGGATTAACATATAGGCTAATTTTTGTCCCGATATTCCCACGGGATCGAAACTTATGCGGGTGAAACCGCGGGGCGCAGCTAGTAATATTATAAATTCGAAAGTAGGTAACTCTGTCTGTCTGTCTGTATGTTACCTTTTCACACCTAAACCACAGAACCGATTTAGATGAAATTTGGTATAGATATAGTTTGAGTCCCGGGAAAGGACATAGGATAGTTTTTATCCCGATATTCCCACGGGATCGAAACTTATGCGGATGAAACCGCGGGGCGCAGCTAGTAACAGATAAGTTCGCGTGATCTTCGTGATGGTAGACAAGGCAGAACAGGGTTTATACCTTCGTCTATTATGTTTCAAACGATCACTCGTTCGGAGGATTGTGTTTCGGAACAGATTGTATTTCAGGACATCGAACTAGACCATAGACTAGTATTCTTTGTTTTATTTGTAGTGGAGATTTTTTTAGGGATTTAACTTTGTAACATCGAAATATCTTCATTGTTCTAGTGATTTTCAAGCAAGAAATGGATTTTATTTACAAAAAGTGTGAGTTTGTTAGATTCACGTGCAATTCTTCTGTGTATTCTGTCACTTTTCTATTCATTTAATAGTTTTGGTTTACGTCCATTGTTCTACATAGTCCAGTCCATATTAGGACGATGGAAACATGTCATTTTCCCCATAGACCAATTGGTCAAATTTCAATTGGTCCATGGAGCACCGACGATTTCTTAAACTCAAAACAAAATCCATTCTGTAGATCTAATTGTTGAAACATCAATTTTTTATGAGCTCAGAACGCTATAGCGAAACACTCTTCGCCGATGGCACGCTTCGCCGAAATCACTCTTAATCGACTGTGGTTAGCAATATCTGAAGAATTTTCGAAATGGAAGTTTCCAATTAATAATATTGAGCAAATATGGTTGTGGGTCATATTAAGATAACAGCTTTTAGATAGACAGTTTACTTTTGAAGTGAAACTTCTTTACGCACGCTTGACTTGGGGAGTAAGCTGGCGAACGCATGACGTAAGCGTTACGAAAAATGTGATCGGGCGAGGCGAACGGGAGTTGAGTGGGGGATATAAGCAAGAGAAAGCAGTGCGCGCGCACATTTTCTTTCTCTCTTCTATTTCGTACATCTAAGCACAGTGCAGGCCTATTGTCTGTATCACAGGCAGTGTAGGAGCAAGAGAGAGCAGTGCGCGCGCACATTTTCTTTCTCTCTTTCTCGAAGTTTCACGTCAGTCGTGTGGTCATAAGCACACTAGGTTTTTTTTAAGTTAAAAATTCCACCAATCCGATACCATTCATAAACGTACAAGCTAAACTAAAATAGGGTATAATCATTGAACTTAGCAATCAATTGGGATCTAATCGTCTTAATAGAATGCAATTGTCTCGGCCTTGCTTCCCAGAATTGAAGAGCTCTTGTATCAGTTAAACAGATCGCTTTGCATTTTATCATTTAGGGTTTTTTACAGACTTCGATAATAAAAGCCGTGTGCCCGGTAGGATTTCAAATCGGCAAAAATTACGAACTTCTATACAAACTTTGAGATCAGCGGTGGCCTAGTGGTAACGACCGCAACTTACGAGTTAGGTCGTGGCCTCGTGGGTTCCGAATTCGAACCTACACAGTCGCTTTACTTTGTGTAAATAATTTCATCACCACTGCTCTCACAACGGTGAAGGTAAACGTGAGGAAACCAGCACGTCCTAGAACCAAAAATTCGAAGGCGTGTGATATCTAACAACCCGCACTGGGCCCGCGTGATGGATTCAGCCCTCCCTCTCGAAGAGAGGAGGCCTGTGTCCCAGCAGTGAGAACGTCATAGGCTGTAGGTATATGTAGGTATACAAACTTTAATCCCCTGCTATATTCCCTTTTAATCCTTTACTATTTGGCCCCTTTAGGGGATGAATTTTCAAAAATCCTTCTGAAGGGGCTGTCTCCACGAGCGAGAGAATCGCGGCGATAGTCTCGCTGTGCCATCAAATTTTCGCCGCGATGATATCGCCGCGCCGTGTGGAGACACGTTCTATACGTGGCACGACGATAATATCGTCGCGATTCCCTCGCTCGTGGAGACAGCCCCTTAGTGCACACCTTCGGTTTTGAAGGAACTCAGAATTTGAAGCTTCTAGAGCCAGCAATTCAGGCTGTGCGTTGTGTGCCAGCGAATTTAAGATTTTTATTAAATTAGTAAAATAATGTAAATTATGCACCCACATTTTCACCAATATCCATACTAATATTACAAATTCGAAAGTAACTCTGTCTGTCTGTCTGTATGTTACCTTTTCACGCCTAAACTGTTGCACCGATTTAGATGAAATTTGGTATAGATATAGTTTGAGTTCCGGGAAAGGACACAGGATACTTTTCATCCCGATATTCCCACGGGATCGAGACTTATGTGGGTGAAACCGCGGGGCGCAGCTAGTAGGATATAAGTTCGTCGTTCGTCCTCGTATGTGGGTGGGTAACAACCAATTTGTGGGTGTCCGAAAAATGGCACATCATAAATTTATTTATTTATTTATTATATATTATATATATTATTATATATTATATTTTATACCTTTACAACTATCATAACAGGATTAACCTAATGCGATGGTGTGGTATTTATATACTTACAATATTAAATTAACCTAATAAGGAACTTCTATAACATACTACCTATCCTAAATTATATAAATCTCATATATAACAATAACAGTGAACAACTATTATTTAACCTACATTTAACTAAAATACTAAAAGATTTATATTTTTCCTAACCTATAACACTTATGTGTAGCACAATATAAATAATAGTACCCTTGCGAGTTCACTCCTAGTACATGTAAATACATCTAATATTAAATCATCATGTAAATATATCAATCTGATATTGATCATGAAGATAGTAAAATGATTGCAAAATATATTAAAAAAATTATCCATTTTGGTGCTTTTGTTCGGAAGTTACCTATGCGCGTACACACATTTCGGCGATTCATTTTTATTGATTTTTTTTATTTTTTTTTAAATTTTTATTAGGTACCACGGCTAGAATGTTAATTGTTATGAGTAATTTTAATTGTGTTTGTTTAAAATACGTGATGTAGAATACGTGGTTTCAATGAATATGATAACCTAATCGCCACACTGTAAATAAAAAACAACAATCAAAATAAGGAATAATTTAAAATAACAATTTACAACTAGGCCACCACTGCTCTCAATCTATAGTATTATGTAGAGATTAACATTATAGGTACTTGTATTATAGTTCCCGAAAAGCTAGGCTCCCACATTCCATCAGTTACGTTTAAATTCCATTTAATTGAAGTCGGGGTGAGCTTATTGCCATGCTATCCCTAATTATCAGGCAACTAACCCAACCTACACTATCTATACCTTTGAGACAAACAAATCTTAGGATATTAAAAAGCAGTGACTCCCAAAACCTTACAGACACTCCCACTTCACCATCCTTACATTATTCAATTACATACCGTACCGTTAAAACTGCATGTCTGCATCGAAAAAAGCCAGCGTCCTCAAGATGAGGGCATCACTGACCCAAATACAAGACAAGTTACAACAAGCCATTATTATAAAACGTTGTGTTCTCTTTTGTTTTTTGTTAAATCGGCTCGTTATAAGAATTTATTGAGGTATTGAATGAATGGGATGTTAAATTAAATTGTGTGTACAGTGTGTTTAAATTAATAAATAAAAAAAAACAATCGACTTAAAAAAAAACACTACAAAATGATAAATAACTTTAATTTCGGAAGTCGGTGTCGTTGGTTCCGCATTTTCGTTTTTTGACACCGACTTCCGAAATTAAAGTAATTTATCAATTTGTAGTGTTTTTTTTTAAATCGGTTGTTTATTTTGTAAAAACGTTTTTATTTTTCACTTTTTGGTTGTAACTACTTCACACAAATTCAATCAACACTAGTGCACTGAAGAGTTGAAAACACCGACTAGGAGAATCATCAAAATTCGCATAGAAATGCCGAAGATGCAGTACATTTATGCATATAACTTCGTACATAAGAATAATTACCTAATGATACAGGGTGGGGTGTTACGGAAAGGGTATATCAATACAAACGGGTTGAAGAGTGTATCTGATCTAGAATCTCTGTACAAAATTTCAGCTCAAAAGCATTAACTTTGAAAATGCTTAATATTTTTTTATTTCGATATCACGGCGCTGCACTGGCGCGCGGCGGCGTGATGTGCGTGTACTAGGCGCACAGACACACTACAGATAATGGATAATGACCCTCGTAGTGCGGTGACACGTTTGTTATGATTTCAATTTAATAAACTATCGAAATAAAAAAATATTAAGCATTTTCAAAGTTACTGCTTTTGAACTGAAATTTTGTACAGAGATTCTAGACTAGATACACTCTTCAACCCGTTTGTATTGATATACCCTTTCTGTAAAACCCTGTATACTAAAACCTTTCTGAAAGTATGTAGATCACATTAATGAAAGAATGATCAAAATTGCTTCATCAGTTTTTGAGAAAATCACGGACATACAGACATACGGGTCGAATACAGAATCTCCTTTTTGAAGTCGGTTAAAAAGTAAGCATCAGGTCTCATGGCTAAATGATAAAAGTCGCACGGTTCGATTGAAGGAGGATATGACGTAATGGAAATTGGAATGTGAATATACATATCGAGACCTCTTGTAGTCAGAAGCCCGGAAGTCTGACAACCAGTCTTACCAAGGTGTATCGTATTACCCAGTAACTGGGTGGTGGAGGTCAGTTAGGCAGTCGCTCCACGTAAAAAACTGGAACCGGCACCCTAATTGCGTAACACTATCAATCGGAATCAGAATCATTTCGAAGCCAATTGCTAAACCATTGCTTCATAAGTTCGAAAAATTTGTCTGCTAAACACGTAAATAACGCAATGAATGTTGTTGAACTGTCAAAATGAAACCGATTCCGATTGATAAAGTGTCACACAATTGCCCCGCCGGTTAGACTGGAAGCCGACCGCAATAAAGGTAGTTGAGAAAAGGCTAGACAGATAATGTAGTAGCGGCATAACAACGTATTCGTCATCTCGTCTGAAGAATGTACGAGCTATTATCATGTTGTAACCCACAAAATATATTCGCCTGAGGTAAAACTTCATATTTAGTACAACTGTCACCCGACAATATGCACTATAATGTTAAAAGCTCGTTAAAAACTTTGTCACACCAGGTTTTGACGTAATTCGGCTAAATGTAACATTTGTACGTGTCTATAGGGTTGACAAAAGGAGAGTGAAGTTTTTGACTCGTTTGATATGGTTATGTTGTAGTCAAAACTCATAACCAGTCAAAAGTACTTTTAACTAACAAAATCAGTCAAAAGTAGTTTTGACTGGAAGCTCTCGACAATAGTACTATTGACTGAAATAATAGTCAAAACTAGTTTTGCCCAATAGAGTTGGTTAAAAGTAGTTTTGACTGGTTCTATCAGTCAAAACTCTTATAAAGATAAGGTGGTCGACATAAATTACGAAGAAACGCACTTATAAAGTATTTTAACTCTAAATATAATTAGAGAATCAATAGATATTTGTTAAAAATGAGTGAGCACGAAAAGAAAGAACGTTTTTTAGGAAGATTTTTAGCGATAGAAGATATGAAAGATAGTCATTTTAATGTTATGAGTCTTATGACAAAAGAACAATTTGAAAAATTTGCAATGCAAGTCGAAAAGAAGTTGCAGAAAAGAAAACGCTGTTACAGTACAGTAGATTAAAACGCTTTAACTTAATTGAAGTCTGTGGTATTAAAAAGTAAGTTACAAACACAGAACCTATCAAATATTTTTTACCGGCTGAAGAAATCTACGACATAATTGATGCTGCTCATATTTTGTATTACTACCTAAATCTTCGTAATAAACGAATTTACAACATGAAATATTTTATTACATCCTATACTAACTGGTTATAGTTATTTTGACTGATGCTCTATTGGTTAAAACTAGTTTTGACTAAGAGCTTTAGCCAAAACCACTTTTAACCAAATATTGTCAGTTAAAATCACTATTGACTACCGATTTTCAGACAAAACTACTTTTGACCAACGTGTTCAGTCAAAATTACTTTTGTCTGATTTTTTCAGTCAAAAGTACTTTTGACTGGTTATGAGTTTTGACTGCAACAGTTATAACAAAGCCACAGTAATTAAATTATTATTATTAGCCTGTGATGTCCCACTGCAGGGCAAAGGCCTCCCTACTCTCCACCTCTCTCTGTTCAAAGCTGCTAAGGACCAGGCCTTGTTAAAGGAATCCAACTCATCCCGCCATCTCCGTCTGGGCCTGCCACGATGTCGTTTGCCATTAAGAGGGACCCATTGGGTCGTAAGTTTGGCTTCTGTTCGTCTGACATGCGGCAGATGTATCCAGCCCAGTTCCATTTTAGCGTGGCAGCTTTCCAAGTGACATCAGTTACCTTTGTGATGGAACGGATGGTCGTATTCCTAACCCGGTCTGTTAGTTTGATACCCAGAATACTCCGTTCCGTAGCCTTCTGGCAAACCTCGAGCGTGGACTTCTGCTGATTTGTCAAAGACCATGTTTGACCACCATTTGAGAGGACTTCCCATCCAGACTGCACTAAAGTTACTTTACTTGAAGTAGTATGTTTCTTATCATTTCAGGAATCTTAACAATATAATATAAGAAAGAAATAGGTTTTAGGGTCCCGTACCTCAAAATTTTGGTATGCATGAAGAAGCCTCCTCGTGTAGCGCAGTTTGTTCCGCCAGTTACTCAACTGAACCAATCAGACACATGTGGAGGTATCAAGTTGAAATTCATATAAAATATGCAGGTCTATGTTCCTTAGACTTACAGCTCAAAAACAATCAAGCTTCAAATTCAACGCAATAAAAAAATACGGCCATGCGACATTTTTTAATAAATCAAAACCTATAGGGTACTTTCCGTTGAGCTAGAACCATGGATATAATTACATAGATAGTTCCATCCACGAAGACGCGCTCCACTCTTCTTACTAATTGTTAGTAGTTATCGCTAGTTAATTCCGCTAGTGTTTTAGTTTTTTGATACACACTAATTATCCACTAATAAGTAATTACTGTGTATCGACAAAACTAAAACACTAGCGGAATGTTGCACACTTGTACTGTAAGCGATTAAGAAGAAGAGTGGGGCGCGTCTTCGTGGATGGCGCTATCTGTAAAGGTCCGAAAATCGTTAATTTTTATCACATAAGAAAATATGGAACCCTTCATAGTGCGTGGTCTGATTCGTACGTGGCGTTTTTCTTGTCATTATCCGATCAGAATACCCATGGCTAAAAAAATATGTATAGTATGCAGGTACAATTTTCCACTAGACCTCAAACTCAAATACATAATGCAAGATTAGAGACGCAATTCTCGTATTTTTAAGAACGTTCACAATCTGATCTCAGTCTCAATCTGTCAAAAAATACTTCTAATTTCCCTACATTTTGACAAGTTTTTGAAATTTGTTTGTCGCCGAGATGAGACTGCGACTAGATTTTGAACGTTTTAAATTACGAGAATTGGCCTTTAGAGCGATTTAAACTAATTTCTCACATAACCGGACAAGTCAACAGCATCCTATCATCAAAACCCATAATCTCGCCAGCCCTGATTCCGACCTCAATCCACGTCCGTAAGTCTTCCTTCCTCATACTGAACTAAAATAAGCGCGGCCGATATTTGGGCTGTTTACCTCATTGTTGACGGCTTTATAAGACGACAATTAGTGCGGCTGCAGACTAGACTACTGTTGCCAGCGCTTGCCCATTCGTGGTCGTCAATCCAAACTATCCAAACTTAATATTATAAATGCGAAAGTAACTCTGTCTGTCTGTCTGTCTTTTCTTCACGCCTAAACTACTGAACCGATTTCGATGAAATTTGGTATAGAGATAGTTTGAGTCCCGGGAAAGGACATAGGATAGTTTTTATCCCGATATTCCCACGGGATCGAAACTTACGCGGGTGAAACCGCGGGGCGCAGCTAGTTCATCATAAGTTGCAGTTGACTCTTTGTATCCCTTCATTGATATATCAATGATCCCTTTGAACTAAGGCCCGTATTACAAAACCTCATTCAAGACTCAAGCATTACATAAAACTAGTTTAGAGCCATTTGATTGGTTGAAACTCGTTTTAAGTAATTCTTGAGCGCAGTTTTGTAATACGGGACTAAGTCTTGGGTCATCGTGCCCGAGTCCCAAACTAAGCCTTGCTAGTTGCAATTCCGCCGCGGAAAGACATATTTTTTTGATAGCTCTTCTTCTTCATATTCTGAGCTTTCATCCTCAGTATCCTCAAGTGTATTTGTTTGCATGCGCATACTCAATCACAGTAGCGAGCGTCTTGTGTATGATGCGAAATTCATTAAGAGGACTACATGACCTAAAGCGTGGTCACTGTCAGACTGCATAGAAAAGAAAGAGAAGCGCGATGTCACAACGCTGGTAATTTATTGCAAAATATGAAGCAATTATTTATTTACGAAAAATCTATTGTTTGGACTAAAAAATTAAAACACTCGAGTTTTAGTATGTTGCTTGTAGAATAATCTGACAAAAAATCATAATGATTGTATGTATATTAGTATGGTTTTTATTGTAAAAATAAAGTTTTTAGAGGTATGTTCATGATCTTTTTCTATCATACCAAATTAGTTGTATTATGTTTTCAAGACACTATCTATTTAGCGTATATCCTGAAGATTATCATATATTTTTCTGATTTTGTTTACTGTAGTCGATCATATACTTTTATTGTTTCTAAAACTTGCGTTTTTTGCGTTTAGGTCCTGTAAGCTCCTTAAAAAAGTGACGTGACGTCTACTGGTGCTCAACTGCTCACAGGTTTTGACGACAACTTGTGGCAGTGGCTGTGGCCTAATTTGAATGACAGTTATTGACAATCATTGTCACAGAAAATAAAAATAAACACGAATCGAGGACCAATCCTCGATTCGTGTTTATTTTTTCTTATTTATATAAATGTTTGTCACGTCGTATTTTGTTTTTCTTGACATTTTAATTGGAACGCTGTAAATTAAAACCGGGAGAGTTTTACAGGGTGTACCGTTTTAAAAAATCAAACTTCAATCGACAGTTGTGGCCCAGTCTAACACAAATCTCCCATGTCACATTGTAAATAAATTAAATACAATAAAATAATTATATATACACGAATTCGGATGATAGACTTTGGCAGTAAACTATTTAATGTTTGTTTATCTTTGTAATTACTCGTATTGTTTTATTTCTTTACATAACATAATCAGCATATATTGTTCCCACTGCTGGGACACAGGCCTCCTCTCAGTGAGAGGGAGTGGGCCGTAATCCCCCACGCGGGCCCAGTGCGGGTTGGCAGATGTCACATGTCTTCGAATTTTTGGTTCTAGGACATGCCGGTTTCCTCAAGATGTTTTCCTTCACCATTTTGACAGCAGTGGTGATGAAATAATTTACACAAAGTAAAGCGCTTGTCTGGATTCGAACCTACGACCTACAACTCGTATGTTGCGGCCGTTACCACTTGGCCACCACTGCTCCTTATTATTTATTTATTTAATATATTTTATTTAGACATCGCATCTGACGACCTGCGTGATTTTGTTATGACATGAATGGTTATAGTTGACTATATTTATGCAACACTGCCTTCGTATCAAGAATTGAAAGCAAAACTGCAATCCAAACAATTTCATCCATCACACCTCTCGATATCTGTCATATTATTTATCAATATATTACACTGCAATTGTTGTTCAAACAATGCATCGACCGACATCCTTTACCAAGGTCGTGCCATATACTGATAATGAATGATAGTGGATACACGCGGTGAATATTAACTCGCTGTAGTATCATAGCGTTATGCAATTTGTTTTGTTTAAGATATTTATATGAGTCGTAAATCGTATGAGCCGACCACATCTCCGAGCAGTGGTGGCCAAGTGGTAACGGCCGCGACTTACGAGTCGAGTTCGAAGGTTCGAATCCAGACAAGCGCTTTACTTTCTGTAAATCATTTCATCACCACTGCTGTCAAAATGGTGAAGGAAAACATCTTGAGGAAACCGGCATGTCCTAGAACCAGTTCGAAGACATGTGACATCTGACAACCCGTACTGGGCCCGCGTGGTGGATTACGGCCCACTCCCTCTCACTGAGAGGAGGCCTGTGTCCCAGCAGTGGGAACATTATAGGCTGATGATGATGATTTTTATTTTTAAACTGTCTTAGACGTATCTCGGGACCCCAGGATCCTGGACCTTTGGAAGGCGAAGCCAACTCGCAGAAGCCCCTCAGACAATTTAAAATGGAACGAGGCACCAACCGACTATTATCCATGTATGCCCTTTGCAACTGTACCCAAGGACAACCCCCGGTTGGTGTAGGACTATTGAAAGATATGGAAACAAAGATTTTGGATTATGGGTTTTGGATGACTAAAGTGGACTGGTTGCCTAGAATTATGGAAGGACTATGCCCCTTGCCTGGCCATTATAGCAGCATTATTAGCTGCTGGATGAGAGCCTCTCATCCAGCTGCTACCTAGCGACGATCGTCTCTCTACCTACTCTGAGTGGGTCATACCCTACGTTTACTGGTCATCCCTTTAATTGCCAAGGCTTATTATTAATCTTATTTTTTGAATTTTTTTATTCTTTCGTGTTTTTTTTTTACATTGTTTTCACGTATAGAAGCAACAAGAATAATGTACCCAGGATTTTGTAATATTCTTGATTTAAAAGAGTGTCCATGGAGTTTCTTGCCTGTTCTTCTCCATAGAGATCTACGCTTTGGAATGGGTAACTAGCTTTAACTTTCTGACTAACTGACCGACTATTTAATTTTGACAATTCAAAAGTGCCTGTACATGGTTTAATTGAAATAAATGCTTTGAGTTTGAGTTTGCCGATTCGCGGTCGAGCGAACTGCAACTCTCTATCATGATTATTTGATTTATCAACTGCAATGTTAGTTTCGTTGCAATATACAGCATTGACTTGCCAATGATTTGCATCTGATTAGCCAGTAAACAAATTTCCTGTGCAGATAAATAATCTTTTGTTTATCTTCGCAATAGATACCGACGCGGGTGCAGCTACCTCTGATGTCAATCAAAAGAGGATAACTTTCCATTATAAGCCGTTAAGGGGAATGCGTCAGGGTTGCCTGAGAAATTCTAATTTATTTATTTATTAATCACAAAATCCACAGCTCTTTGAAATTTTCTCTTAAGATATTTATGCTAGTCTTACAGCCAATTACGGATTTATAATTTAATAACTATACATACATGCAACAGAAACAAACATACAGAATGACGTGAACTGCTAGCACCATCTGAGAATTACTAAGTGTACAGTGTGAGTGTGTGTGGGTGTGTCAAGTATGTATTTACAGAATTATAATAATTAAAATCATCAATACCTATAGCCCTCTAAGTTATGGCCTATTGAATGACTATTTCCATGAAATAATTATGAATCAATAAGATGTGGCGAAGATGTCAACAGCCTCGGACACCACGGCCTGTCTTGCAGCCGAAGTGCGGGTCGCTTAGCGCGCCACGCGAACATTAATGACATCATCCGACGAGCTCTTGTTACCGTCGGCGTTCCAGCTGTATTAGAACCCAATGGCTTGGTACGCGACGATGGCAAGAGACCGGACGGTATGTCTCTATTTCCTTGGAAGGTGGGTAGGCCTTTAGTGTGGGACGCAAGCGGCGAAAATATAATAACCTTATCGGAAATTATATTTTCGAGCCGTTTGGGTTTGAAACCCTCGGGCCGTGGGGTCCGAGTGCTCATGGTATTTTTACAGAAATTTCAAAACGGCTGGTTGACACTTCCCGTGACCCAAGGGCTGGCTTTTACCTTGGCCAAAGGCTAAGCATTGCCATACAACGTGGCAATGCCGCCACTCTCTTGGGTACATTACCAGTCGACAGCGATGCGGATGAATTTTTCGACGCTATATTTTAGTTTTTGTATAGTTTTAGTTAAGTTAGGTTTTAATTTTGTTATTTTTGTTAATTAAGTTTTTAAATAAATAAATGTGAGTGGTTAAGCAAAAAAAAAAAAAAAAAATAAGATTATATGAACTTAGCATAAGTACCTACTTGTTGTGCTCGTGAATCATATTTTAACTAGCTTCTGCCCGCGACTTCGTCCGCATGAAATTTCACCCTCCCCCCATTCACCCTCTTAAGGGTGGAATTTCGAAAAACCCTTTCTTAGTGGATACCTACTCTTAACTAAGAACACACCCTCCAAATTTCATGTCTTTAGGACCAGCGGTTTAGGCTATGCGTTGATATATCAGTCAGTCAGTCAGGACTTTGAATTTTATATGTATAGATCAACATTCACCAAGACACTGAGCTGCAAATTGCAAAAAGCGTCCCAGAATTTAAATTTCGCGGGCTACGTAGCGTATCCCCCTTAACTCCTCCCCACATTCCATTTATGAAAAACAAAAACCGTAATCTTTACAAGAAATGTGACGTGCGAACATTTTTATACATCCAGAAGAAATCAGACATTTCCTTTACATCTATTCTAAATTTAAATATTATTTCCCTCCTCCAAGGAAGTGGGTAGAGGAAACGATTAATTGTTAAAAAGCGATGGTTTGAGTTAGAGGCGCGTGCGCATCCTTAACCGTTACATGGCGACGTTTTTTCAAAAGTGGCCACATTTAGAATTTGTGGTGTTGGGTTGTGTTTTTTTTTGTACGATGCTTAATGATGTCCTGCTCGGCTAGGTTAACATGGAAAGGGTTAACTGTTAATTTATTTTTGTTATTTTTGTGCTAGCCTGCAGTACACTACTGGGCGTTTAAGTGCTTCCATTTATTTTTACCGATATTATGGTAAGAATAAATGGAAGCATTTAAATGCATCTGCCTAGCCTTTTATATTGGGGTCGGCTTCCAGTCTCACCGGATGCAGCAAAATACCAGTAAGCGACTGCCTATCTGACCTCTACCACCCAGTTACTGGGTAATACGATATCCCTTGGTAAGACTGGTTGACAGACTTTCGGGCTTCTGACTGCCAAAGATCCAGGAATGTCAACCGGGACCAAACGCTTAACGTGCTTTCCGAGGCAGGAAGGATCTTGATATGTAAAGATGGTCACCCATCTACGGACCAACTGTGGCAAGCGTAGCTTAACCTGATCGATCGACCTGTGCGGCTGTTATTACTTAGCCACGAGTCTCTTTTACCATAATATAATGTGTACAGGGTGTCCCTGGAAGTATGGATCAAATCGAATAGGGACGTGGGCAAGGTCATTTCCAAACGTTTTAGCAAAAAAAAATAATACTAAAAAAAAAGAGAAGAAAGATCGAATCCGTGAAAACTATCAGGGCTATCATTTTTTTTTTTAGATAGCCCTGATAGTATTTTTTTATGATTAATTTCTTTGAACACTAAGCGAAGTGATTGAAAAAAAAATTAAAATCGGTCATAACTTTTGAACCGTAAAAAAATTCACTGACATTCTCAGGGTTAAAAAGTTTGGAAATGACCTTGCCCACGCCCCTATTCGATTTGATCCATACTTCCAGGGACACCCTGTATTGCTTCATTCCTTATATCTTTCGAAATCTTGCGCTTCGTATTTCGTAAAATGCTTGGTGATGCATATTATTTGTTTGCGATTTTTATCGTGAATGCATTTACTTAGAAGGTATACACTAAACACCTTTATCTTATCGGTGCTACCTAGTGATAAAATTGCATTGTTAATACAGATTTTTCCTGTTTTTTTCCTCAGTGAATTTGTTATCTGTGGGTAAAGTTATCACGATGTAATTCAGCCTGGTACTCATTGCCTTGTTCTTGCTTTTTAGCTGTTTTTAACCGACTTCAAAAAAGGAGGTTCGGTATTCGACCCGTATGTATGTATGTATGCATGTTTGTATGTCCGCGATTTTCTCAAAAACTAATGAAGCAATTTTGATAATTCTTTCACTAATTTGTTCTACATACTTTCGGGAAGGTTTTAGTATATAATACATTAAGTAACTATTCTTATGTACGAAGATATATACATAAATGTACAACCGATTTAAAAAAAAACACTACAGAATGATAAATACTTAACTTTAATTTCGGAAGTCGGTGTCAAAAAACGAAAATGTGGAATCAACGACACCGACTTCCGAAATTAAAGTTATTTATCATTTTGTAGTGTTTTTTTTTTGAATTTGGTTGTTTTTTTTTTGTAAATAAGTTTTTCTTTGATATTTTGAACCCATTTATAAATACCTAAAAGGAGCTTTGTGGTCTAAAGATTAAAATTATATTAGCTACCGAAACTCTGCAGACGTGATGGATATCGAATTCTAAACATGATAAAATAAAAGTATCAAATAATTTAATGTTTTTTGTGGGGTCAACGACCGCTGGCAGTTTTGTTACTTGAAGTTTGAGTAAAGATAATCTGTTTTCTTATGTTTAATCGTGTTGAGATTTCGAAACCCAACACATCTGTGAAGTTTACACAAAAAAAAACTGACTTTTTTAAACTGATACTTATTGCAAGTGACTATGCTAACTGCAGTCGATGACCCCACAAAAAAAAAATTGGTTGTCTGTAAAGTCGGTTAATTTTACGTGATAATGTCATAAGAAAACAATGCGTCACAAGCCGAACGCTTAGGCCGATCGTGCCTCTCTATCGCTTGTTCCGCGCTCTCGCTTGCACGCTCGACTCAGGCGGAACGTGACAATGAGTCATGATTTTTCGTGCATGCAGCCGGCGTTCATCGATTTATAAGACGTTATTACGTCAAAAACCATCAAATTAATTTCTTTTTGTTTTATCATGTTCAGATATTGATACCCACCACGTCTGAGGAGGTTCGTTTGCTAATATAATTTGACCCTGTATTTAATAAGGGATACTGTGCTTTCACATTTCTCCAATAAATAGAAATTACAACGACACAAAAGTACAGACGCCAGCACATCAAGTTACCCGAAACTGTCAAATTATTCCAATCAAACTTGAACCTTATGCTTAAGCGATTAAGTTGAAAATCTATTAAAGAAATTTGACAAATTGTAGTAGCTTGATGTGCTGGCGTCTGTACAAAACCAAGAACCCGATCCACCTAGTCATATCCTTTTTTTTTATGGATGTGAAATCATCAAATGACCCCCCGCTCTGGGTGGAGCGAAAGGGAGTGTCAGACTCTTACTGACTAAAACCCATCCGTGTTCTTTCCTTAGCCCTTTATGTTCCAGGGTAGCGGTAACCCTTTCGGACAATCCCGCACCCTCGGCAGGCTTCGGCCCTGGCAGGCCCCTTCCTTTTTGCTGACATCTCTTTGAGTCGCGCGTGGAACACATACGCGCCGTCCGGCACGGGCCTGGTCCTGATCGGACGGTGAGCTACTCACCTAGTCATATCCTGCAAAGCAAATACTCTCATCTTAATCGCACATCCATTTATCGAGCTCACGTAGTACCACAGAATACTTAAAGTACTACGTACAGAAAGGCCACTCCCTTCCCCGCACTAACATCAGTTACCGCACCTCACCCCGCACTTCGAGGTTACCGTCGCAGTTCTTTAACAAAGAGCGCTCGCAAACACAAGTACCTCACGCACACATTCATACGTATACAAACGTCATTTTTTAATGTAGTAGTAGTAGGTAATTATTTTCGAGCGTTGTATGGAGTGTCCGGGGTGTGGTAGTACACTCCATCAAACAAAAGCCGCTTCCACGCTATTTTAACCCTACTAGCTCGATACACAGTGGCCGATACGTTGTGACAGACAGACAGACGCGTAGGAAGTCATTAGTTACCGCGTTGTTATTTATAACAATTGATTATGAACCGCCGATAACTAGTGGCCGGTACAAATTGGTGTGAAATGTACGGACTTACGGAGTCTCTGAGTGACCAATTAGTGTGAGGGTTTGAACTTGGAGTAGGTGTCAGTCAAATTGGTAAACGGGTTTGGTATCTTCTACAAAATACGTAGGCTCAAAGTAGGTAGGTATTTTTTAAACATTGTAGATTGTATTTTAAATATCATTGCAATTTTATCACTTGTAAAATCGTATTATCGATTGTTTTTTGCAATAACCTATCTGGTTGGCACTCGACGCATTGGATAATTGATCCACTCCAAATTAGCTGGCGAGTTTTCATTATTTTAAAAAAAGCTATTAGGAAGTCTAAACGTTTTCATTTATTTGAAGTCATTTTTGTTAGCAATTGTTAGAAACCGCATGCATCAAAAGTGCACATTTTTGCGAAGTGCACATTTTGCGTCAAACCCCATCAAACTATATGACTTGTATTCGTTCGAAATTCGAAGTTTGATTTTTATTTGCTTATTTTCGGCCAGTTTTCGTTGTAGCAGTCAGTCTATTCATCATAAAAAAAATAATGTGGATTCTCATTTTCTACGAAATGTTTGGGAAAAGTCTTTTGCAATTTCTGACTTTTCTAGTAAGTAAGTACTCAAATCTCAGTTGGTCCAATAGAGTTGTTTGATCCTTTTATGAAACAGGATTGGTTGGCTTCTAAAAATATTTTTTTTGTGAAAAAATGCCCATTTTTTTGCCGATTGTTCGTTTTTTTCCTAAATCTGTGAATGCAGATCAAAATTTCTAAAAAAGTTGGTTTTACTACATACTTATTACTAGACCGTAAAATTGTAAAACAATCAATCAGTCAGCACAGTAGCCAAATAGCCGCAGCGCCAGTGTTGGTATCCGACAATTCCGGCACCCATTAGAATCAATCCATCAGTTTCAGCGAAAGCAACAAACAGACATACCCACTGATTAGTACCGCCAAGACTGCCTCATTGGTCTAGTAGCCGCAAGTGCTACTGCTGAGCATGAGATCCTGGGTTCGAATTCCATGTCGGGCAAAGTGTCATTGGGTTTTTCTATCTTTCGCCTGGAGTCTGGATTTGTGCCCGGTTGATGGCAATAGTTTCGCTCCATATTTCATGGGACTTAAACATAACTGGCGAAATGTGGCTGTAGGTACTATAGGGGTACAGTCAGCCCCAAAAACATGTATACACCATAGAAATGTATGTCTATGGTATATACGGACAATTGACAACATTTCAAACCTGACACGACCTTAAAACAAAAATACTATTTCTTTATTTTCGTATCCTGAGTTCAAATATATTTTTATTTTATTTTTTTATTTCTAAATTTCTGAGAAAAAAAATAAAAATCAAAAAACAGGTGATGACGTCACATAAACGGCGGAATGAGGTAGTTACCTTTGCGCATTCCAATGTCTTTGATTGAAAACATTATATCAAACAAGACATGTAAATGTCACCTAAGAAGTGTAACTAGAAAACAACTAAAAAACTGAATTGAATTCAACAATATTTTTTCCTATCAACTCGACACGCTGCTTACTGTTAATATTATCAATTTTTGATTGATATTTCGCCAATAAAATGGATCCCAATGAAAAATATACGCCAATGACGAAACCAAAACAACGACTGAGACAAGTGACATCTAACAGCTTTTTTGACGGGTCACAATAAAGCAAAGGTAATATCGCCATTCTACCGTCATCACGTCTTTTTAGAATACACCGAATTTCAAAGTTAAAATTATGAATGAAAAGTACATAATTTCGAAAAACGAAAAAATATGGGTGCCCTAGGTTTGAATTTACTTTTATATAACGTAATAATACATGCAGGTTAAAAATATGAAATGTTGTCAATTGAACCACTTTATTGTCTACAACCATTGTTCCTTGATTGACCAAATGTTTACTTTGTTTTGGTAAAATAAATTGTACAGGGTGAAATTGAATTCATGGGCATCCTTTTAAGGGGTCATTGTAATCATCATTATGAACAACTTTAACTATGGGGCCAACCTGAAATCGCGAAAAAAAAGAGTTATGTGAACATAAATGCAAGGAACAGCTGATTTTTTTTTCGCGATTTTAAGTTTAGTCCCATAGTAAAAGTTGTTCATAATGATGAGTACAATGGCCCCTTTAAAGGATGCCCATGAATTTAATTTCACCCTGTATACTATGTTTTGTACTTATCTGGTGGATACACTGTTCAAGCAAACAAAAGTTGTAGACAATAAAATGGTTCCTTGTCCTTGTATACATCTCTTAGGGGCTGACAGCACACCTCTGCCTAACCTTCTGGGGAATGCAGGCGTCATGTTCGTGAACGGGCGCCGTCGGTTGAGACTAAGGCTTATTTTTAATCTTATATTTTGAATTCTTTCTTCATTTCTGTGTTTTTTTTTTACATTGTTCTCACATATAGAAGCAACAAGAATAATGTACCCAGGATTTTGTAATATCTTGATTTAAAAGAGTGTCCATGGAGTTTCTTGCCCGTTCTTCTCCATAGAGATCTACGTTTTGGAATGGGCAACTAGCTTCAACTTTCTGACTAACTGACCGACTATTTAATTTTGACAATTCAAAAGTGCCTGTACATGGTTTAATTGAAATAAATGCTTTGAGTTTGAGTTTGATGATATGTTCTATAGCACTGGCGGTGAAAGTCGATGCCGACGTTACTTCATCAATCAATTCCAATGAGTTACAGAATCAATACTGCGTGTCACGTCGTGGGCATGTAATGGCCCTTCGATTCCTGTTATACTAATGGGTTTTATTAAAACTGTATGGATGTTAAACGTTCTTTTTTTAAACGGTGTTTTTGTTTATTGTTTGTGCTCGTGCGATGTTTTTTTGTTTCTGCCTACTCATTTAAAACTGAGGTGTTGAGTTAAGTACCTACAAGTTAGAGATGAGTTTGAATTTTGAACTTCATTTTTAATTTAAGTATTATTGTGTCTTCAGAGCGGCGAAGTTATTTGTCGCGAACTGTATGTCGCAACCCGATTGTATGATTGGTCATTCACGTTTGCAGCTGTCGTCGATCTTCAAGGTTTCTTTCTTCAAATTTGAAACAAAAGGTAGAAACGTAAATAAAAAACAAAAAAAATAAATATTCGGAACCCTTGGATAAAAATGGTTAAAATTGTAATATGTTATAGTAAATTATCTGGTATATCAAATCCTTAACGGTGGACCACTATTTACGCCACACCCTGTATTTGTATTGCTATCAAAACGAGAAATCAGTACCCACATAAAGGTAGGTCAAACACCATTTCTTCCTGTATATGGAAATTGTAATATCCATTGCGTGTTTTACTACACTTCTGGACACATCTATTGGCCCACCTTGTATTTTCAGTTTCGTTTGGTCCTAGCTAAAATTTTATATTAGATCGAGCAAAAAGTTTTTATGCAGTTTTGAACCTGGCACATTCACAATTTCATTCAATAGTCTTTTTTTGAATTTCGAACACAGAATTTAAAGAAACAAAAGACAATTTGGAGCCTGTTTGTTGATATCAAACAATCGAATACTAAGAAAACTTGGTTTTATTGGTTTACTTGGATTTAATTCTTGAAAAAGTGATTGATATCTTTGGTTTTGCAACAAACATTACTTATTCTTAACATTAAGGTGAGGTTCTATCAATAATCTATGGATACTTCACCTGAAGTCGCCGCCCAAGCTGTGGCACTTATTCAGGCCGGACACAGCCAAAGAAACGTGAGTGCTCAACTTAATTTAAGTCGATCTGCGGTCCGAAATGTTTATCGGAGGTACCTAGAGACTGGCGGCTTTGTTCGTCTCCAAGGAGGGCCACGATCTCGGGTCACAACTGAAAGGCAGGATCGATTCATCGTGACGACCAGCTTGAGAAATCGTCACCTTACCTCCATTGAGATACAAAACCAACTTCGCGACTTCCACGGAGTATCTGTGAGCGTTCGAACTGTTCGGAGAAGGTTAAAAGAACGCGATATGGTACCACACAAGCCAGCTAATGGGCCCAAACTAACGCGAGCCCACCGAACAGCGCGCCTTCATTTCGCACGCAGTCATTTAAATTGGACACAGCAAGATTGGAGCCGTGTACTCTTTTCTGATGAGTCTAAAATTGTGTTACATGGCAATGATGGAAGGAAGAAGGTCTACCAACGTAAGGGAGAGCGTTTCGCATAATGCTGCTTTGAAGAGAGGGTTGCTTATGGCGGTGGCTCATGGACTGTCTGGGGCGGTATATCCGCGAGCGGCAAAACTCAACTTGAGGTTGTTACAGGACCACGGCTGCCAACATTAAATGCTGAAAGGTACATTCGTGAGTGCTTAGAACCTCACGTGATACCATACGCGGACTATGTGGGCCCAAATTTCCTTTTTATGCATGATAAATGATAATGCAAGAGCCCATGCGGCCGGCATCGTCAGGGAATATCTTCGGGATGTGAACATCACAGTTATGGACTGGCCAGCCAGAAGCCCAGACATGAACCCCATTGAGCACATGTGGGACGAGCTAAAAAGACGTGTTAGGGCTCGTCAGCCAGTTGCCCAGACGATGCAGGAGTTGAAAACTGCCATAGAAGAGGAATGGGAGATGATCCCTCAAAATTTCATAGAGCGGTTGATAAACTCTATGCCTAATCGTATGAGAGCTGTGGTAGATGCCCATGGAGGCAACACGCGTTATTAAATTAAACCTTTATTTGATAAAACATGTTTTTTATTCAAAAATCAATTGCCTTTAACAAGGCGCATATCCGACTTGTTAGGCGTAGCTCCATGTCGTATGGTATTCTGAATTCAAATTTAAAACAATACGATCGAAAAAGATGGTAAAATGTATCAGGTTTAAAACTGCATCAACAGTTTTTGTTCAATCTAGCAATCATATTTCGGTAGGGGCCATCGAAACCTTAACTCTAAGGTGGGCCAATAGATGTGTCCAGAAGTGTAGTAAGTAGCATGTCAAGTAATTTGTATGATACACGGGAATATTAATCTTAATTGTATGGTCTGAAAGGCCATGATCCCATACGGGGTTAGGTCGAGGTGAAATGTCATAGGACCACAGTTCGTATGGTCAGCGTTAGGTTTCATTTGATAGGGGAAATATTTACGGGGACTTATGTAGTAGATCTGTGACTTATTGTGAGGGTACTTGTTTTAGACTGTATACCATAGCATAGTGTATTGGTCTGTTCGAAAAGTAACTGATAAAACTGTAAACAAATAGATCAGAAAACGTACCTGTGGATTCCAATTTGTAGTTCCACTTGAAAATTGAATGATTTAATTATTTGAATATTTAAATGCAAAATGCTGATTTTAAATTGCCTTATAGATGTTTCTCAATTGACAATTGGGGTCAATTTTATGACGTCAATTGTTTTCGATGATTTTTCAATAACAATTTAGTCATGTTCATCATAATCAGCCTATAATGTTCCCACTGCTGGGACACAGGTCTCTTCTTGGTGAGAGGGAGTGGGCCGTAATCCACCACGCGGGCCCAGTGCGGATTGGCAGATGTCACATGAATTTTTGGTTCTAGGACACAGGTTTTCTCACGATATTTTCCTTCACAGTTTTGAGAGCAGTGGTGATGAAAATAATTTACACAAAGTAAAGCGCCTGTCTAGGTTCGAACCTACGACCTACAACTCGTAAGTCGCGGCCGTTACCACTGGGCCACCACTGATCTTAGTAATGTTATTCAAACAAAAATTTTATGGTGAGATACGAAGTTGATACATTCTCAATACAGATCAATATGTAGCTAATTTAACATGAATAGGGTTTGTTTACACTTTCATCGTACACTTTTAGAACAGACTATACTTACATTACTTCATTTATTACTTACTTATAGTAGGACCTGTGAAATGTCAAAGTTTTTGTCAGTTGGCAGTGGTGGTGAAGTGGTAACTGTCTCGACTTGGTCGGGGTTCAAACCCAGGCAGACATGCTCTTTACTTTGTGATTTATTTCATCACCACCGCTCTCAAAATTCGCCTCTCGTATATCTCGCTCGGAGTTTTTAACCGACTTCAAAAAAGGAGGTTCTGTATTCGACCCGTATGCATGCATGTATGTTTGTATATCCGCGATTTTCTAGAAAACTGATGAACCGATTTTGATAATTCTTTCATTAATGTAATCTACATACTTTCAGGAAGGTTTTAGTATATAATACATTAGGTAATTATTCTTATGTACGACGTTAAATGCATAAATGCACTGCAGCTCCGTCATTTCTATGCGAATTTTGATGATTCTTCTAGTCGGTGTCTTCAATTGAATTTGTGTGGGGTAGGTACAACTAAAAAGTTAAAAATATAAAACTTTTTTACAAAAAAAAAAAAAAACTACCGACTTCAAAAAAAAAACACTACAAAGTGATAAATAGACTTTAATTTCGGAAGTCGGTGTCGAAAAACGAAAATGTGAAACTAACTCAAACTCAAACTCAAAGCATTTATTTCAATTAAACCATTTACAGGCACTTTTGAATTGTCAAGAAGTCAGTCAGTCAGAAAAAATGAAGCTAGTTGCCCATTCCAAAGCGTAGGTACCTATGGAGAAGAACGGGCAAGAAACTCCATGGACACTCTTTTAAATCAAAATAATGAGGTTACAAAGTCTTGGTTACATCATTCATGTTAAAAATTATACATGTGAGAACGATGCAGAACGTTAAAAGCGTCCATAATGAAAAGATGAGAAAAAACAACAATTCAAATAATAAATTAAAATAAGCCATGGCAGCAAAGAGATGACCAGTCCCTACTGACGGCGCCCGTTCACGAACATGACGCATGCATCAGCACCATTCAGCTCAACCATTTTGAAGGGAGCTAAATGATCCAACACATGCGCCACCATCAGCAAGACATTTGAGTGAGCATGACATACTCTCAGCCGCCAGAGCACATTCAAGTCAATGAAAGACGTACCCAGTAAATGGTAGCTTTATAGTGTGTACATAGTACTCACACATGTGTTATGCAATTATACAATACTAGGAGATTGAATTTATACAATGCAAAGATAGACTTACAATCTTCAGCAGCTCCAAAAGTATTTTCAAGTGTTAATCAATTAGTTGTGGTTGTGGAGCAGGACCAGCATTGAGCCAGGCATTTTTATCCGCGATGTAACCCCCTAACTTATAATATGCCTGCCTGCATAGTGTGCGTTTAATACAAGACTTGAATTTTGTCTCATTCAGTTGCAGAATGTGGGGAGGTATTTTATTATAACGACACCGACTTCCGAAATTAAAGTTATTTATCACTTTGTATTGTTTTTTTTTTTTGTAAAAATGTTTTTACTACAGGTATAGGAAACCAAACTATCCAGCTAGTTAGTAAAACTTGGACGGCTAACTGCTTAGCATAATTACCTATTTGAGCATCTACCATCACTCATACAGGCTGTTTTAGTGCACTTTAGTCCAAACAAGATAAACTCCAAGCCCTACTCCAGACATCATAATTCCATGCCTTGTAATCTACAACCCAACGCTGTTATCAAAATGATGAATGTTAATTCTAGCATAATATCTTCATAATCAAAACAAATGACCAGACAGTCTATCATTCCAGTTTGGCCCTAGAAACTAGATCTATCCGTTAGACTCGCCATAAATATTATATTTCAAGACCATAGCTCTATAAATAATAGTGACATAATCTTAGTTTCTATCGAAGTATTGTTTATGGTATAAATATTAAGGCTTGAATATAGTATTGGTTTGGAGTAATGTGACGTTTTGAAGGGACTTTCTAACATAACCAAGATCAATGACGTAGAGGAAACTCAAACACAAATATTAGTTCTAGGACATGCCTCAAGATGTTTTCCTTCACCGTTTTTAAGGTTCCGTACCTCAAAAGGAAAAAACGGAACCCTTATAGGATCACTTTGTTGTCCGTCTGTCTGTCAAGACACTTTATCTCGAGAACGCGTAAAAGTATCGAGTTGAAATTAAAACCATATACTCAAGTCTACAGTCCCTTGAAGCTGTGAAAAAATCAAACTTCTAAGTTAACGTTAAAAAAAGATATGGCCGTTTAAGCCACAAAAAACGTATATTTCGACACTTAAGGGAATAAAAAATTTATAGGGTACTTCCCGTTGACATAGAATCATGAAATTTGACAAGAAGCAATGTCATGTAGCACAAGTAAAGGAAAGAATCCAAACACCGTAAAATTGTAGTTACATTAAAAAAAAACCCGTGATAAACTATTTACATACTTACAAATTTATACGGAACCCTCGGTGCGTGAGTCCGAATCGCACTAGACCAGTTTTTTCTTCAAACACATGATTTGGCCCTCTACCATCCTGCTGGGCCCGCGTGGCGAATTACACCCCACTCCTTTTGGAAGACTACCTTTTGGAAGGGGCGACTAGAAACAATTCTATTTTAAGGTAATTTTTGACGTTCAAAAGTGCCTTTTATGTGCCTATTTGAAATAAATTTTTTGGCTTTGACTCCCTCTCGAAGAGAGGAGGCCTGTATCCCAGCAGTTGGAACATTATAGGCTGATGATGATGGATACTTGGACCCAGTAGATCACGGCATCAGTGACATTCCTCAGACTATCAAAGTGTAGCAGAAGTGCGGACACCTGGCACTCTAGCCATTTGGAACAAGGAGCAATCACCAAATCGATTTTGCAGCGGCATACTTCGTTAAATGGTAACGCAATGGATCCAGTGCCTTCAATATAGCCCTCTGCAATGCTCGCCCGTTCCTGAAGTTTTAAGATTTTGGTTGCTGGTGAATGCTTCACGTTCCACAATTTGCTTTTCTCTTTAATTAGTTGCTCTTGGACGGCCTGTGTAGAAGGACGCTTTTCTGACTTTCAGGTCTATTCGGAAATGTTGTATTCCGTTTTTCTAAAGTGCATGCGTCATCTAAATCTAAACTAATATTATAAGGAGAAAATATTTAATTTTTTTGTATGTTAGTTTGTTACGCTTTCACGCTAAAACGGCTGAATGGATATGGATGATATTTGGCACATGGGTTGGCCGTGCCCTGGAGAAGGATGTAGGCTTTTCATCCTGGATTGCAGATGAAGTCACGGGCATCAGCTATTTCTAATAGATTGTTACACCAGTTGTTTGTGAATGTCGAGATTTTGCAGCTATTGTCTGAGGCGCAAAGGAAAACATCGATAGCCATTTGGGAATTATTTTCAGAATTCAAGATCAATAATCTTAGTTCGTCACTTCAAACTAAAACTCAAAGCATTTATTTCAATTCAACCATTTACAGGCACTTTTGAATTGTCAAAGGAGTCGGTCATTCAGAAAGATGATGCTGAAGTTGCCTATTTTAAAGCGTAGTAGGTTCCTATGGAAAAGAACGGGCAAGAAACTCCACGGACAATTCAATAATAGACACTAGTATGGATCAAGCCTAAAGCCCATTGTCATAATCCAACTTTCTCGGATCGAACTATTGTGTTGAACACAAATACAACGTTGTAGAATAATAATGGACTGGATTATTGAAATGGACAGTTCGTTGATTTATTATTATAGTTAAGCCCGTGGGCGGTAAAGTAACCTGTCAGTATTTAATAAACAATGCTAGTATTAAGATGGTTTTACACGAAATGGGACAAATCGTGACGGTGAAATATCTTTTGGTAAGGCACGCTGGAATGATAATTAATTACAAGTAGTTGTGACACTATTTAAACTAATAGATAAGAAAAATGTAAAGTATGAATGTGGATGAATAAAAGAATAGAGGTCTAAACCTAGATGCACAGTATGGAAGATGATAATTATGGCCAGCGGGGCAATTGCGTAACACATTATAAATCGGAATCAGTTTCATTTTGACAGTTCAACATCATTCATTGCGTTATTTACGTGTTGATCAGACAGATTTTTCGAACTAAAGAAGCAATGGATTAGCAATTGGCTTCAAAATGATTCAGATTCCGATTGATAGTGTGTTACGCAATTAGGGTGCGGATAAGAATGAAAACGGAACGGTGAAGGAAAACATCGTGAGGAAACTGGCATGTTCTAGAACCAAAAAATCGAAGACATTTGACATCTACCAACCCACACTGGCACGGTGGTATATGGTCCTGTAATGTTAATTACTTTGCATACTTAGTATTGTATAAAATCAATTATATTCTAACTGAACAGACAGACTTTGCATACTTAGTAAGTATTGTATAAAATCAATTATTTTCTAACTGAACAGACAGCTGTGCTGCTGGGGAGTTTGTTCCGCCACTTCTTCTCCCCAGCGAAAGCACTAGGAAGTGGCGAAGGGCTCTTCTGTAATTTTGACGTTCGAAAAGTGCTGATTCTCAGCCTAGTTTGAATAAATGACTTTTGATTTTTGACTCCCTCTCACAGAGAAGAGGCCTGTGTACCAGCAGTGGGAACATTATAGGCTGATTATGTATAATCATTGACAGTCTTGTTCCACCCACTGCTGACTATGTGGTGCTATGATTAACGTTATCTCTCTCTTGCCGTCTCATTGCCATCTCTTACGATAACAATACAGTTATCACTTTGTATAGTTATCGTAGTAGCTTTTCATTCATTTGAATGAAGAGTTGGGGTATTATTCTCAAGGAATTACACTACATACAAGGAGCATTTACAATCAATTACAATAAAGCGCATCTAACGTTTAAGTGCATCCAAACCCGCGGTACGAGACTACTAATAGTTTAAACGGCGATTTCAGATACAAAACGAAAACAGAAAATCTACTTGGATCAAGATATGAAAGCAAGCTTACACATACATAGGCACCTGTTCAAAACTCTACCAAAAATGTAGGGGTAGGCACAAAATATACTCAATGGCGCCGATTCTCTTGTTCACAAACTAAACTAAATTTAAGTTCAGTGCATCTTTTTCTTTCTATTTCATTAAGAAAAGGACAGGAGATAAATATTAGTTTAGTCCTGTCAAATTAAGATACTCCATAGACAATTTAGACGTGATTAAAAAAATGGCTATTAAAAATACGTTAATTTACGTCAGGCACTGACTAATTTGACAGGCCTAAACTAATGTATAATATAATATAATATATTTATTCAAAAATTATTAGTCATGAAAATTTGTACAGTTTTGCTTAAATAAAAATTACATTGCTAAGATTTAATATTTATCTTCTGTCCTTTTCTTAATGAAATAGAAAGAAAAAGATGCACTGAAATTAGGACACCAAACAGTATAGCTCCAATGGTAAACAAATGAGCATCCATCTATAAGTTTAGTTTATGAACAAGGGAATCGGCGCCAATATTTATTGACATTCCACAATCAGATTGACAGGCCAGTTGACAGGCCTGATGGTCTAGTGGTTAGTGACCCTGACTGCTATGCCGGAGGTCGTGGGTTCGATTCCCACCCAGGACAAATGTTTGTGTGATGAGCACGATCATTTGTTCTGTGTCTGGGTGTAATTTATCTATAATATGTATGTATTTAGAAATATATAAGTATGTTTATCAGTTGTTTAGTACCCATAACACAAGCAATGCTTAGCTTGGGACTAGATGGCGTTGTGTGATAAAAAAAAAAAAAAAAAAAAAAAATCAGAACTTAGGTAGTAGGTTTTACAATGTTTTGATCTTTGTGGACCCTGTCGGGCACAGCAAATTACGAGAGAGGAAGAGAGCTTTAAGTTGATTAATTAGTTGGTATGGCATAATATATTTTTAAGTAAAAATAACACATTAAAGGAGAACGAGTAAGGCCGTACCCAGAGACAAAGTTTAGCATTATGGACTATGTCGGTATTTGTTGACCTCATGGAGTAGTTTAATTAATCCTAAGACAGCATGCCTGAATTCACTTGGAGAAAAAAGATATTTAAGGAAGTTAAATTGGTTTTGAGAAGACGGTACCCAGAGACAAGGTTAATTGTAGCATTATGGACTATGTCGGTATTTGTTGACCTCATGGAGTAGTTTAATTAATCCTAAGACAGCATGCCTGAATTCACTTGGAGAAAAAAGATATTTAAGGAAGTTAAATTGGTTTTGAGAAGACGGTACCCAGAGACAAGGTTAATTGTAGCATTATGAACTATGTCGGTATTTGTTGACCTCATGGAGTAGTTTAATTAATCCTAAGACAGCATGTCTGAATTCACTTGGAGAAAAAAGATATTTAAGGAAGTTAAATTGGTTTTGAGAAGACGGTACCCAGAGACAAGGTTAACTGTAGCATTATAAACTATGTCGGTATTTGTTGACCTCATGGAGTAGTTTAATTAATCCTCAGACAGCATGTCTGAATTCACTTGGAGAAAAAAATATATTTAAGGAAGTTAAATTGGTTTTGAGAAGAGCGTACCCAGAGACAAAGTTAATTGTAGCAATATGAACTATGTCGGTATTTGTTGACCTCATGGAGTAGTTTAATTAATCCTCAGACAGCATGTCTGAATTCACTTGGAGAAAAAAGATATTTAAGGAAGTAAAATTGTTTTTGGGAAGACCGTACCAAGAGACAAAGTTAAATGTAGCATTATGAAATATGTCGGTATTTGTTGACCTCATAGAGTAGTTTAATTAATCCTAAGACAGCAAGGCTGAATTCACTTGGAAAAAAATGATATTTAAGGAAGTTAAATTGTTTTATTAAATAGAATAAAATAAAAGAATAGAACGTTATTTATTCTCATTAATTATTATTTTAACTCCTTTATTTCATTATGCATGTTTATACAAATTATATTTCTAAATATTAGAACATAAAAACATTTAAAAATATAAAAAAGTTGTAGCCCACCGGTATCGGGAACAGGTCCAAGCTATCGGCAATCAGGGCTCCGGAGAGAAGAACCTCCTAATAATGTGGGTCGTGTCGAGAAGTTCCGCTTTCTGAATCAAGTCCTTGATCTAGCTGCCCAACGAGAGCCTCCACAGTTGCTAGTCGACGTTTTTGGCTATTAAGCCACAGGCTGTCACGACTATCGGCACAATGATCGCTGAGTCCACATTCCACGTTTAACAACCTCGTTGTTAATATGTTTATATTTCCCGGCACACACGAGGGTCGCAATCATGCAGTGGCGTGCACAGAGATTTCAGACAGGGTATGCACAAAAAAAAACTACATCAATCAACCGTTTGAAAATGTTTCTATTTAAACATACTTCACCAGCAGGTCTCAGAGGTATAATTTTCCATTTTTACAATAATCTTACTAAATAATAATTACTCGACTGTCAATCACTTGCGCCGTATCTCATATTAGGACTTGGTTCTACGCATACCTCTATAGGGTCATGACTCTTCGCAAATGCTCTGACACGTATGATTTTGCGAGTTTTAATTGGTATGTGCCTAAACTAAACAAGATAAGTTCCTCCTCGTTGAGGCTAGGAAATGGTACATCGCTTTCTTCGTGAAACGTACCCTTTGGCGGTTGATATTACAGTCCACAACATATTAGTCATCAAACCTGTTGGAAACGTTAATTCTGTCATCTATTATTTCGACAATGTTGTAAGCGTGTGGATTATTCTACAATGGATCACGGAACGTGTTCAATAAGGCTCCAGCGATTTAGAAAATTAACAGAACTTGATTAAAAATTAATTAAAATTGATTTAGAACTTGTATTGTTTTGTTTTTATTTCTTTTTTGTATCTAATTTTATGCTGCATTGTCGGTTGCTAGCAGACATGCTGACTAAGGATTAATTAAACTACTCCATGAGGGCAACGAATACCAACATAGCTCATAATCTCTCCCCGAATAGCAGAATAGCTATTAAAACATGGGAAAAATATAACAAAAAAAAAAAATTAAAGGCGGTACGAAGTTTGCCGGGTCAGCTAGTATTGAATAAAAACCAATATAAGTATGGTAATTACAATAATGAATAAAGATAATGAACTTTCCTATTATTTTATTAAAACAATTTAACTTCCTTAAATATCTTTTTTCCCCAAGTGAATTCAGACATGCTGTCTGAGGATTAATTAAACTACTCCATGAGGTCAACAAATTCCGACATAGTTCATAATGCTACAATTAACCTTGTCTCTGGGTAGGTACCGTCTTCTCAAAACCAATTTAACTTCCTTAAATATCTTTTTTCTCCAAGTGAATTCAGACATGCTGTCTTAGGATTAATTAAACTACTCCTTGAGGTCAACAAATACCGACATAGTTCATAAAGCTACAATTAACCTTGTCTCTGGGTACCGTCTTCTCAAAACCAATTTAACTTCCTTAAATATCTTTTTTCTCCAAGTGAATTCAGACATGCTGTCTTAGGATTAATTAAACTACTCCATGAGGGCAACGAATACCGATATAGCTCATAATGCTACAGTCATCTTTTTTATTGGGTACGGGGCCCATACAACTTTACCCATTGTTCTTTTAAATATACATATGTGCGTATGGATTGGATGCCAGTTGCAACAAATATAACGGACACATCAGCTGGAATGGACACAGTTGCCGTTCAGATAGCAAGAAAAAGAAATATGATAAAGCATGGTACAGATAGTAGAGGGAAGTCTTGGAAAAGGCTTGTCCAGGGAAGTAATACTATGTATCTGACCTCTTTCTGTCGCTAAGCTGCGATGCTGGTTTCTGTGTCTAGAATCCTCTGGTTTGATGTTGTATTGTAATCATGCGGACTGCCTTGCCACTCACTTACATAAAATCGGGCGGCCATCGTACTGCAGTTACCTACTGCATGTTTGTTGCAATACTGGGAAGGCTAAGGACGACTGCCAGTGTCTGTGTTCCGAACGACACGCGTCGAGGACAGAGGAAACTACAACCTTCGACAACATGCCGCTCGTGTATTTGAACATCGTACTCAAATATACGAGTGACACGTTGTCGATTGCATCCGTCGACACAGTAAATACTGCATTGTTTTCTGTAGCTGCAGTGATGTGCAACTATATCAGTCTCACTGTCTAAACATAGTCGATAGACTATGCCGAAGTTGTTGAATGTCGCTGTCGTGTGCTTCGTGTTCTATAGCAGCTGCGCACGAGTTGATCTAATACGTTGCGCTCAATTTAGAGGACGAATTTACTCTACAAATAGTGATGTACTTTGTTTGTTTATTGGATTAGATGTTGGTTATGTTGCCAAAATGAGACTTTAGTGTTACGGGCGATGAGTTTCAGATTGATTATAGAATATTTCACCAGTATCTACCTACTTTATTACTGATAGGTTCGGCCCGCGTCTTTGTCGCGTGGATGTCAACACCCATACACAACGTAACTGAGCTAAGTGTAATGTATATGTATGAGTAAAATAATTGAACAGAAAGTATGAGAAGTATGTGTATGAGTATGGATTTTTTTTCTCTTTTATTTTCATTGATTTCTACTGCTATTTCCAAATCGTAAAAAAAAGCTATCAGGGCTATCTAAAAAAATGAAACTGATAGCCCTGATAGTTTTTTGTTATGATTTTCTTCTTTGAGCACTATGCGAAGTAATAGAAAAAAAAAAAAACAAAAAGTTGGTCATAACTTTTGAACCGTAAAAAAATTCACCGACATTCTCAGGGTTAAAAAGTTTGGAAATGACCTTACCCACGCCCCTATTTGATTTGATCCATACTTCCAGGGACACCCTGTATAGTTGTTATTTTGGGTGACGTCAATATGATGATTAGTTTACATGTGGCGCTGTAGATGCCGCCACAAAATACTTATGACTTATGAAAGTTAAAAGTTTTCCTATCAAAACTTCTGTCCCTTACCTCCACAGTGTCTCTGTGGGCGGGAAGCCTTATGGATTTATGTCTCTGACCTCCACCACCATTCAATTACATGGTCAAGCACTTTATTATCACTATGACGTTTACACGAGTGTTTACAAACTCGCTGGGAACGTTTGCATGAAAACGGGACGCAAGATGATAAACCGATGTTCGGTTGCCCTCAAAGGATTTATATGGTTGACATTAAAAGTGGATGGATAGGATGAATAGTGGTGGGTTCAGTGGTGTATTCACATGGTAATGGTGGATATCACACTAATATTATAAAGGCGAAAGTTTGTGAGTGTGTTTGTGTGTGTTTATATGTTTGTTACTTCTTCACGCTCAAACGACTGGCCCAATTTTGATAAAATTTTGTATGGAGGTAGCTGATACCCTGGATTAACATATAAGCTACTTCACGGAATCGACATTTACGCTGGTGAAGCCGCGGGGCGCAGCTAGTGATGAATATGGGAATGTGAGAGAGATGGATTATTCCACTTTGCATATCTATTCTCATAAGAAGTTATTAATCTTGATAGAGCGCTGAGGTTCGACAAATGTGCCAAAAAAAACAGTGGCACTCCGGGAGTGCCAACAGAAGTGAAAACAAAACACAAACGTAAAACTTTGCCATCACTCACTGACATATCGGATAAACATTAAAACCGAGTACATCCCGAGGACAGCCGAACACATCCGAAGCGGTGTCGTTACGGTAACAGTGGCGCGAATTCAATGGTTTTTTCCATCTCATAAAATGCCGAACGCGCTTAAAGAAGTTTTCACTTCAATAAAGCAAACGGCGTCGCCAAGGTCGGCCTAGAAAGCGGTGGCAAGATGAACTGGACGCGTGTCGCAAGGGCTGGTTCGAAGTGGCGTGGGAAAAGAGTTCCTGGATGGACTTGGGGTAGGCCTTTGCCCAACATCAGGACAGTAAAGGCTAAGCAAAAATCTAGGTACACATCAATCAGTCTGCCTAGCCCTTTCCCAACTGTGATAGGGTCGGCTTCCAGTCCAACTGGATGCAGCTGAATACCAGTATTTTACATGAAGTGAATACCTATCTGACCTCCACAACCCAGTCGCTCGGTAACACGATACCCCTTGGTAAGACTGGTTGTCAGACTTTCGGGCTTCTGACTACCCGTTACGACGATTTATTTTCGTTGGAACCCACTTTTGAATCCCAGTTTAATATTTTTGGCGTTGGATCCCACAAAACATTATTATGTATTTCCGTTGGACCCTAAATTTAAAAAATGCAAGATAATTACGTTTTATTGTCATTGAATCCCAAAGAGTATTTCCGTTGGATTCCAAATGCTTAAAAAATCTGAAGCCGGTACTTTCAACAACAAAATCTGTCAAAGATCTACAAATAACCAGCCGAGACCGAGGCACGGAGGGGTCTCGATATGTTATGAATGGTCACCCATCCACGGACCGACCTCGGCAAGCAAAGCTTAACCTTCCAACAATCCGTGCAACTGTTATTATTTAGCCACAAATCTCGTTTTAAAATACTTATCTGTAATCTTTTTGCTCTGAGATGGTTGAAAGACGAAGAAAGTGAAGCCGATAGATAGTTTAGGTTTGATATTTTTTCCGGCTCTAAAGAAGACCCCAAATAAAATATTTTGACAAAGTCCATACGAAGATGGTCTGAATTTTGATGCAGAAACTCAAATTCTATTCATGTTTAAAACTCCTCTTTGAAATTAAAGTAGGTTATAATCAAAGTTAATTCAGTAGCCATTTTCTTCAACCCATTTCTAACGACACGGGAAATGTCGGGTGGTCCACAACTTCACAGCGAAGCCAAACGTAAAATTGGGCCAACATCGTCGAATCGCAATTCCGCCTTACTGTAGTATCCTTTTCAAACGATTGTGAAATAGGTCGAAACTAATCGGAAGTGTTAATGGGAATCGATGTATCGAAACTATAATCGATTGAGAATCGGTATGAATGAAAGCTATTAAAAGAACGGCTATATGTGGGAGTGAATGAAGGAGTGAATGAATCGGGAAATGCAGTCGCTTTCATATTTGCTTTGGTTGTTCTAAATTTGAAAGGAGTGATGTAAGATTGTACGTGCAGGACGACTGAATATACTGGCAAGGAAATGCAAGCAATTTTATGCCTTATTTATTTTGTTTTTATTAGAATTTGGTTATCTGCTGCGAGTTTTTTTTTTGTTTTACACTTAAAGAAGGCAAGTCTTTTATATCCTTATCAGTTTTCCAATTCTTTCCTTTATCAAGTCAGTACATCTAATATGTACAGACGCCAGCACATCAACCTACCCGAAACTGTCAGATTTTCCCAATCAACTTTGAACCTTATGGTTTGGTGATAAAGTTGAAAATCTATTAAAGAAATTTGACAGATTGTAGTAGGTTGATGTGCTGGCGTCTGTACCTTTGGAATAAAAACTTTATCTAACTGCTTAATATTTTTTAATACGTTCGGACATGTAAAGAAGATTTGGAAACCAGACAGACGCTTTTTGTGTAAATAATTTCATCACCACTGCTCTCAAAACGGTGAAGGAGAACATTACATTGTGAGGAAACCGGCATGTCCTAGAACCAAAAATTCGAAGACATGTGACATCTGCGAACCCGCACTGGGCCCGCGTGGTAGATTACAGCCCACTCCCTCGCGAAGGGAGGAGGCCTGTGTCCAACAGTGGGAACATTATAGGCTTATTTCACTTTTACTTATACTATGTAAAGAAGACAGCTCAATGTTGTTACGACGCAATATATTGCGGAGTCCGTAAAGCAGATTCTATCGTGCAATGAGCAGACAAAAATAGCCCTTAAGGTTACGAACATATCTAATTATTATGTATGTGACTGTAATTAGGTTTAAAGATTCTCAAAAAAGACACAAAGTCACTTACATGCTTAACATAAATTATATAAAGTTCGTCACAGACGTCACGGTAGCAATTTCAATACATTTGTCCCCGGGCCCCCAGCGAGATGGACGGACGACCTAAAGAAGATGGCTGGGGTATACTGGATGCGGAAGGCGGAGGACAGGGTGCTGTGGCGCAGTCTGGGAGAGGCCTATGTCTAGCGGTGGACTGCGATGGGCTGAGTTGATTGATTTTGTCCCCGTTTCCCTTACTGGTTTCATTGCAATGATACAGAAAAAAAAAACTCAAACGGGTCGTCAGAAGCCCGAAAATCTGACAACCAGTCTCACCAAGGGGTATCGTATTATCCAGTAACTGGGTTGTGCAGGTTAGATAGGCAGTCGCTCCATGTAAACTGGTATTCAGCTGCATCTGGTTAGACTGGAAGCCGACATAGTTGGAAAAAGGCTAGGGCTAGGCAGATGATGATGATGATGATGAAAAAAACTTTTGGTCTGTGCCATTCTCTGCTTATGAATTGAAGATTAGGACGAAGGAAAGAGAGGATGGAGGAAAGTCAGAGCAGAGATGCAGTTATTACATTAGGACTAAAATAATTATGTAGGTCGCCGCTAAGAGCTTTCATTTTAAACTAAATTCTAAGAACGTCTAAACTTCCATTGCTATCATTACTATTAACAAGATGATAGACATGCCTATATGTATTTTATAGGTACCTAAATAATAGGTAAGTATAAAATACATAGTGCTATAATAATTATATAAAAAAGACAACTAGTGATGTGATAATAACACCTCCTTTTCAAGTACTTTAAAAATTAGAATTTAGTCTGTGAAAAGTTTGTAGGAAGAATTTATAATATACTTGAATAGTTAAGAGTTTTTATTTTATTCTCATTAATAGCAAAGGCATTTTCTATATAAATTCAATTGATATTATTAAAAATATTAAGAAAAAAATATATCCTGATCAGATTTTTATTATTGTAGCAATCCGCTGTTTGGCCGATCTTTTTACCACAGCATCAGCTAATATTCTCGTACCAAACCAACACAAAAGAAGAAGATAAAAAGAAAAGAAAACAAATGACCGTTGCAGCGCTAATTTTCAGATGCGAGCATTACGAAGCCATTCCTACCTAAGGTCCGTTTCTAATTTTGCCAAAGATGTACGTAAACAACAATGGCCGCTCGAAATTGAATAAAATCGATATACAAGCACATTTAGACGAAAACAAATATTACTTAATATAAATGTTCTTGTATATCGATTTTATTCAATTTCGAGCGGCCATTGTTGTTTACATCTTTGGAAAATTTACAAACACCGGACTATATCAATAGGTCTGTGCTACCTAAGTACCGACGTACGGACATGTCCAAGGAAAGCAAAACAATATAAACTCGAGCACTCTATGGCTCTATTCCAGCGAACTATTGTTGCTAGTTCTGGCTATGAAAACATAACGGTAACAGTTTCAGTGTGCTGAAATACATGCCTTAGTATTCCGATGATGTGTTAATGTTCAGTAGTCCTGTTTCGTTTCTGGGTTAATTAGGGTGTTTGAAATGTCCGGTTGCTGATCAAAAAACACAAAAATACCAGCCTATTATTGTTGAAGTGAAAACTTCTTTAGACGTGTTGGGTATTTTTTGAGATGGGAAAAAACCATTGAATTCGCGCCACTGTTACCGTAACCGACACCGCTTCGGATGTGTTCGGATGTCCTCGGGATATGTCAGTGAGTGATGGCAAAGTATTCTGTTTGTGTTTTGTTTTCACTTCTGTCAGTCCAGTAGTTCTTGTGTTGTCTTCTGTCTTCTTCTGTCTGTGTGTTTCAGGCCTCTTCTCATACACAGAAGGAATGAACATTGACCACTAGAAAGAAAGAAAGATAGAAAAAGTATTTATTGCGACTCGTACAGGAAGATCCCAAACTAAACTAAACACAGTAAAAAATAAAAACCAAGTTATATAAAAAAAAAGTAACAAAAAGAAAAATGAGACAAAAACTCCTATACGAGGCCAAAAGGCTCCTATCTCAGCATGATGCTGCGACATTTAAAAAATAAATGTCGCAGCGCTGGTATTCTGATAGGGCCCGCCGCTGTGATGTCACGGGCAGTTACAGAAATAAATAAATATTAAAATAAATTTAACATGTAGAATATTAGCAAATAGAATAAAATATTAACTACGCTATTACTACGCTTGCTCAAGGCGGGTGGTATTTCAGACTTATATTAATTTTAGCTACACCCCGCGCTTTCACCTGCATAAGTCTCGATCCCGTGGGAATTTCGGGATAAAAAGTATCCTATGTCCTAATCCAGGTTATGGTCTACCCCTGTGCCAAATTTCATTCAAATCTGTTCAGCCGTTCTAGCCTGAAAGTGTAACAAACAAACATACAAAAATCAAATATTTTCCTTTTACTAATATGAGTTTCGATAATCATGATTTCCTTCACTGATGTCAGTGATTTTCAAGATAAACTTAGAAAGTATATATATGAATTGAAAAGGTCACAGTTACAGTTAAATATTTCAGCCTGCTGAAATACATACTATAATTGTGACGATGTGGTAATGATAAATAAATAAGCAAGGATAAGCAAGTGGAAGTGGCAATGGCCCGGCCATATTAGCCGTAGAACCGATGACTGTTGGGGTAGACGTGTTCTTGAGTGGAGACCGCGAATCGGTAAACGTAAGGTAGGACACCCTCAGGCTAGGTGGAGCGACGATCTTCGCAAGATGGCTGGTAGCAGCTGGATGAGAGTTGCCGAAAATCGAGTTGAATGGCGTGCAATAGGAGAGGCCTATGTCCAGCAGTGGACTGCTGTAGGCTGATCTGATGATGATGGTAATGATAAGTAGTCCTGTTTCGTTTGTGGGTTAATAATTAGTGTCTGAATATTCGGTTCCTGATAAAAATCGCAATGGATCGTATTAATTAAATAAATCGAAAGGAACAGTAAGTGTATCGAATGAATTATTGGTTTATGCATGTACGGGACCAGCAACCTAATTGTGAAACACACTATCAATCGGAATCTGAATCATTTTGAAGAAAATTGCTAATCCATTGCTTCATAAGTACGAAAAATTTGTCTGCTCAACACGTAAATAACGCAATGAATGTTGTTAAACTGTCAAAATGAAACCGATTCCGATTGATAATGTGTTACGCAATTGCCCTGCGGGTTTTGGTACCTTATATATTTTTTCCTAGCAAGGATACAAATATTTCACATAAAAAATCATCTTTAAATGTACATAGTAACTTCCGTGTTTTACTATCGTATCCAAATCAATTTTTTTGAAGTGTAAACTTCTTTAGCGGCGTTGCACACTTTTAGTAATGGGTAAAAAATGTTAAACTCGCGTCAGGACATCGCGTCAGGACACGTGACCGTCAGGAGAGATTTCCCCCCCCCTCTCTTTCTACGGCGGCGCCAACCGAAGTGAAGTGACACACGGACACAATGGATGGATGGATGGATGGATGGATGGATGGAAGTGGAAGTGGAAGTCGAAGTCGAAGTCAAAGTCGAAGTCGAAATGGAAGTCGAAGTGGAAGTGGAAGTGGAAGTGGATGGATGGATGGATGGACAGCTGATGGCTCGACCGTCTGTGTAGTAGCCACACTGCTGTGTATTCGTAAAATTCATGTATATAAAGTGTTTAAAATATGGCAATTGAACAAAGTGCATCTATTAATGAAAAAAGTGACGCAGAAATAGTGAAAAAAAATTAGTTATATTAATTAAATTAATAATTGATTTATTTCAACGTTAATATTCAAGTTTTCACTTCTGCCGGCACTCCCGGAGTGCAACCCGTCTTTTTTTTTTAATATTGGTAATTTTGGAGTTCAACATATTAGTTGGTCTCCATAGCTTGGAGCTCAATGGAGTCTACTTTGGGCAGTATTTATTCTCAAAAGACTTCTTGTCAAAATGCTGAACCAAGAGTCCCAAGAGTGTCTTTTACCAAATTCTTGTGCTAACTACAAATTCACTTGAAAATCCACATCCGTTTTACTCCATTCCAAATTCCAACATTACGACAACTCTGTGTATCAATCAATCAATCAGTGCTGAATCAATCGACAAGAGCGGGTCGCGCCACGAATTTGTTCTTAAATCTACGAGTATCCGTATCCGTTTCCGGCTTTAAATAGTGGCACGTGCCCGTTTTAGGTTGGGGAGGAATGTCAAAGATGTTTGTTTTTTTTATGGGTGCAAATGACATTTTTTGGGAGATAGGTCGGGATTTATTGTTTTGGGTAAAAAACGAGTGAGATAATTTTTTTGTTAGTTTCAACAAGTACCTACGTATACCTTACCTATTGATTGCACTGATAAGGAAGACGAAAAAAATGTGTATGAAAAACATTAATAAAAAAAAATGGATTTTCTAGGTCTAACGTTACATAACCATCTAATATATTAGGACGAATCACAAGGAGGACTCAAACTATGGATCAATGTAAGAGCTGATACTGTGCCCCTTAGAGCTGATTTCTCAATCGACTGATAATTTTTATTCGTGGAATAAAATTGAGCCCTAAGACAATTATACCATCCAAATGAAAACATCACCACTGCTCTCAAAACGGTGAAAGAAAACATCGTGAGGAAACCGGCATGTCCTAGAACCAAAAAATCGAAGACATGTCACATCTACCAATCCGTACTGGGCCCGCGTGGTCGATTACGCACCACTCCCACTTTAAGAGAGGAGGCCTGTGTCCCAGCAGTGGGAACATTATAAGCGGATTATGTATATGTTAACCGGATGACAAGCAGACGTATTAGCACATAGGTACACTTACAAAATTACAATTTAGAACACAATCCATCCATTTAATAGAACACGGAAGCTGGGACAGACATACATACACAGTTCTTAAAACACATTATTATGTTCCCAGAACATAAGTAATGAAGGAAATTCGTTTCCTTGTGAAACTACAATTCTTACTATTTACATATGCGGGCAGGAGTAGTGTGTGAATGGAGTGTCAGGCCGGCCGCACATTGGATACTAATTTGTATCACGAACACTGGTTGCGTTTTTCTCCGTTGAAATGCCAATAGTGATTGTAACCCGGGACCATATTTCATATTTAACGTACGAGCACATAAAAAAATCCGAACAAGTTGCGATTGATTTCGGATGTCGGAACTATAAGCGGGTACACGGTCGACTAGCTTGCATCTAGTATGCGAGGTACCACCGTAAAGGGAGTATCGAGATGGATCGTACGTAAACGCATCCAAAGTGCGGCCGGACTTAATGTGTGAGTATGACGCACCATCTGCGACTGTCATATCTTGGAGTTGCTGTAAATCAGTGGATCATGCCTTTTTGTAATGATTTTGCAGCATTCTATTTAACAAGGTGTTATTGTACTACACTAAAATTTTACTTTAATATATTATGTACTTTAATTACCTGTATCAATTAAATTTATTTTCTACACACACAAACACATTATAAAACACATTTTGTTGGATAGTCATTGTTAGTTTATAAGATAAATAAACATCGAATAATGCAATAAAGAATACTTTAGATTTGTTATATTCGTATCTATCGTTCCAATCGTTATCGTAAAAGAAAAATAAAGGTATGTTATTGTAAAACAATCTCAATATCAGCATGTAGATTATCGTGGTCGTCATTGTATGAGATCACCCCGCAAGCGTATTTTTCTAGCCTATCCTTTTCATTTTGTACACGCTAAAGTTATCAGTAAAACATTGCGGCAAGCGATAGTAAAGTAGTAGTAGAAACCTGCAGCTTGTATAATTTTTCTATTAATACTACAATGGTTATTACTGTAAAAGCCCGGGTTACAATAAACAGAAAATGTTGCAAAATAAAAATGAAAAGTCAGTGTTTTTAACTCTACAAAGTATGGAATGAGCACTCCATTTAATACTGCTCTGTGTAAACCCTCAAGTTTACGATTGAGACATGTAATAGAAATGGCTACTTTAGTAAGTTTATTTGTAGAAAGTGATTATGTGTATTACATTATATTTTATTATAATATAAAGGTGGGATATTTTGTTTGTTTGTTTTGTAACATGGTTTAATTAAGATGAAAACTTACTTGAGTTTATAGTTTAACTTTTGAAGATAGATATTTAGGGGTTTAGTTATAAACGATGATTAAAATTAAATGACTTTTAAACGTCAAAAATGTATGCTTAAACAGTCGCTAATCACCAATCTTTATGAATAAGGAAGTAAATTTTATTATGAAGTCGTTATCTATAGCGAGTTCTATAATCCGTAATAAAATACGTGAGGCGTCTGAAGACACAGGTTTTTAAAAACCATTTTAAGGTGAATGCGCAGTGGTAGCCCGCGAAATTCAAATTTTCTTACGTTTTTTGCAATTTTTAGGTCAGTGTCAGGTTTTATCTTGATCAAAATTTGATTCGCGACTATAACAGGTACGTATTTACAAAATTATAATCATCAGAATCATTAATACATCTTTCTGAGTTAGATTTCTACCGTTAAGAACAAATCTCGTATGGAAAAGTGTTTATGGTAGAAATCTAACTTAAAGAGATATATTAATGATTCTAATGACTATAATTCTGTAAATACATGTCTATTATAGTCGCGAATCAAATTTTTATCAAGATACAACCTGACACTGACCTGCAAATTGCAAAAAAAGTAAGAAAACTTGAATTTCGCGGGCTACCACTACGCATTCACCTTAACGCGAGAAAACCTTCTGTTACCAACGTAACAAAGTTTATTTTTCCATGTGCTTTTCTGTAATTGGTTGATATCCCGACCAATCGTACTCAGTGCTTCTTCTCCACATTTATTATGCGCACATCCAAAATGTGGAACTCTCTGCCGGCGTCTGTGTTCCCTTCCACATTTAACCAGTCTGCCTTCAAAGCAAGAGTGAATAGGCATCTTCTGAACATGCTCGTTCCATCATAGACGTCAAGAGTAAGCAATTTAAAAAAACGTGATGACTCAGTGACCTTGCCTTTAATGCCTTTCATAAATGAGGTTGTGAGTTCAAATCCAGGCAAGTAGCAATGTCAATGTGAGGTTTTCAATTCGTATGTACAGACGCCAGCACATCAAGCTATCCGAAACTGTCAAATTTTCCCAATCAACTTTGAACCTTATGATTTAGCAATAATGTTGAAAATCTATTAGAGAAATTTGACAGATTGTAGTAGCTTGATGTACTTTCTGAGTTTATCTTAGACATTACTGACATCAGTGAAGGAAAACATCGTGAGGAAACCTGGACTTCTAGTTAACTAGCAGCGCCCCGCGGTTTGACCCGCGTGAATGTTGATCCCGAGGGAATATCGGGATAAAAACTATCCTATATCCTTTTCTAGGACTCAAACTATCTCTATACCAAATTTCATCTAAATCGGTTCAGGGGTTTAGGCGTGAAGAAGTAACAAACATATAAACACACACACTCACAAACTTTCGCCTTTATAATATTAATATAGTGTGATGTGATGAGGAACAGGGTGTAAAGTTCACTCAAGCTCTATAGAAAAGGGAGGATCCTCCGACCAGACGGGTGTTGTGTCTGGCGGGCAACTGCCCCATAACTCATGTCTGGCTGTTTTATCTATGCTAGTTGCGCGGTAAACTCTGCTTGCGAGATGCAGGATTTGCGTGACGACAGTATGACGCGTTGTTCGCATGTGGCGTTGTAGATACCGCTACAGTGTTATATACGAGTAAGTCTGAAATCGCCAACCCGTCTTGAGAAAGCGTGGTGATCAATGCTTGTGCCTTTTCTGTATGACTTGATGCCTTTATTCTGCAGTAGGCCCATAATAGGAAAGAAAGAAAGAAAAGTATTTATTGCGACTCGTACAGGAAGATCACAAACTAAACTAAACAGTAAAAAAAAAGACGGGTTGCACTCCGGGAGTGCCGGCAGAAGTGAAAACTTGAATATTAACGTTGAAATAAATCAATTATTAATTTAAAAAGCTAACAATCTTAAAATAATAATATGTACAAGTATATAAAAAGGAAAATCCACCACCACCACCAACACTACCACCACCACCACCACCACCACCAGCACCACCACCACCAGCACCACCACCACCAGCACCACCACCACCGCCATCACCATCACCACCAACACCAGCACCACCAACACCAGCACCACCACCACCACCACCACCACCACCACCACCACCAGCACCACCACCACCACCACCATCACCACCACCACCAGCACCACCAGCACCACCACCACCACCAGCACCATCACCACCAGCACCACCATCACCATCACCATCCCCATCCCATCCCCATTCCCATCCCCATCCACATCCCCATCACCATCCCCATCCACATCACCTTCACCATCACCATCACCATCCATCCATCCATTATCGTGTCTCACTTGGTTCACTTCGGTTGGCGCCGCCGTAGAAAGCGAGGGGGGGGGGGATCTCTCCTGACGGTCACGTGTCCTGACGCGATGCCCTGACGCGAGTTTCACATTTTTTACCCATTACAAAAAGTGTGCAACGCCGCTAAAGAAGTTTACACTTCAAAAAATAAAAACCAAGTTATATAAAAAAAAAGTAACAAAAAGAAAAATGAGACAGAAACTCCTATACGAGGCCAAAAGGCTCCTATCTCAGAATGATGCTACGACATTTAAAAAATAAATGTTGCAGCGCAGGTATTCTGATAGAGCCCGCCCGGAAGGTATAATTTTCTTTCAAGCGAGTACAACCACGGGCAAAACTAACACACTGTCGCGTATATCTCAACAGAATCAAATACAGTCGTATTGCAGCTCAGTTCATAGATTATGCAGACAATATAATACGAATAATAGAAGATTCAAGATAGCGATAATATTAGCATAAACTGACAGCTACGCCATATTGAGCGGTTATTTTAGTTCAATATACATTTTACTTTATACTGTACGTTAGGTCTTGGTGCTTTTGAACGCCGATAAATACAATGCTCCATTAAAATAGATGGACAAATTTTAACACAGCGCTTAGTACATCTAACCAAAGTTTTCAAAGAAAAAAAATAAAACACTGAATATAGTGATTTTATTTTGACCTAAAATAATAAATTGCCGGCACATTAGTGTATTTTCGTTAGCTGATTATTTTTCTTGTAAGTATCTAATGCGTTTTTCTTATATATTTTTTACTATCGTCCTTATTTTGGTGGTCTGAATGATTTCTAATGAGTGTTTAATAATAATGATGATGGTTATATTGTTGGTTTGTCTATTTTAATGGGACCTTATAATTATGCATATTTTAAGGGAAAAATTGGTGGAGTATCCAAAAACCGGACCAGTGCGAGTCGGCCTCGCACACGAAAGGTTCCGTACCGCAAGACACAAAACGCCGAAAAAAAAAAACGTGTTTCTTGCAGGTCCCCTTTCAATTTTAACTAGCGTCAATAGAAATCTACACTCTGTGAAAATTTCAACTGTCTACTTATTACGGTTCGCGTGTTAAAGCCCGCTGACAGACACAGGGACGGACGGACTGCGGAGGTCTAGTAATAGGGTCCCGTTGGCACACTTCCTTAAACGATAAAAAATGATTTTAGAGCAGTGGTGGCCCAGTGTTGACGACCGCCACTCACGAGTAGTAGGTCGTAGGTTCTAACCATGACAGGCGCTTTACTTTGCTCAAATTATTTCATCACCACTGCTCTCAAAACGGTGAAGGAAAACATCGTGAGGAAACCGGCATGTCCTAGAACTAAAAATTCGAAGACATGTGACTTATACAGCTGGGAAAGGCTAGGCAGATCGGCTGTGCAATATCAAAATCTAGCAACTGACATTTCTTAAAAAATCGGTGTTCTTGCATATTTCGTCCACTTGCGACGACAGTGTGACATCTCGATTTGTACGATTTTTTGTTTCACTGATAATTGTGTTTTTTCTTTTTGATATTTCATTTCAGTATTAGTTATACTCTAATCAATGTATGAACATAATAAAGCCATCTTGACAACAATTTAAGAGTTATGCTCAAAGTCAAAGCATTTATTTCAAATAGGCACATAAAAGGCACTTTTGAACGTCAAAAATTATCTTAAAATAGAATTGATTCTAGTCGCCCATTCCAAAAGGTAGTTTTCGTGTGGAGGAGAATGGTCAAGAAACTCCACGTTACTCTTTTAAAATGTTTTAGGTACAATATTTTGCATGGGTACATTAATTATATAACAATCTCATTTTAAATTTCAAGTCGTTTTCTGTAAAATTACGGTTTTTGAGATGTCACACTGTCGTCGCAAGTGGACGATTTGCCTTACTAGATTATTTAGCAAGTCAAATATGCAAAAACACCGATTTTTTTTTTACAAATGTCAGTTGCTAGATTTTGAATTTGCACAGCCGAGATGATAATGATGTAGTAGTATTATAATTACTAAATATAACATTATAGCTACCTATAGTTTAATGCCTACCTTTAGAGAAGACCTTCCCGACCTGACCTGTGAACTGAGATCTGCAGATGCATAATTTGCCTACAGAAATGTCTTAGTTAATTTATGTAACATAAATTCCTGATTACAAAAATGAATAGCTACCTTCTTCTTAGCGTGTCGATAGCAATTTAAATGGACTTGGCCCAGAATTCGACTACTTGTTTGGCGCGATCACCAGCGTCCACCAGTTCCTGTAACGTGCAGCTGACAGCACACGCAGGACACGATATTAAGTGTCCCATTGTTTGTGGAACAGCACCACACTTACACTCCAAGGCGGAGTCGTCTATGAATCTCAGTCTAAACAGGTTTTCCTTGCTTCGGCCAACATGCGTCCGGAGTCTGTTTAAAGACTTCCAAGTTATCCAAGGTAACTCATGTCCAGGTGGGAGGTCTTCAGCGGGTGAAACGAACTGTCTGGATAACGAAGTACTGTCTCGCCACAGCTTCAGTCTTTTTTGTGATGGTTCGCCAGTAAATGGGACGACAGCGACACATTTTAAAAAACTGTTTCGGCTTTTCAGCCTTTGTGGCACACGGATGTTGTCGTGCAAAGGGTGTTGTGTGTAGGAGACCATTTTGGCTCTTTCGCTTGCCACCGCTCTGCTATTGATACAGCTATTGATAAACGATATTTGTTACTGTAAGTAGGTTTGTGGTAACACTTTTCAACGTCATCAGCCTACAGTAGTCCACTCCTGGACATAGGCCTCTCTAATTGCACGCCATTTAGCTCGATTCTTGGCAACTCTCATCTAGCTGCTACCAGCCACCCTGCGAAGATCGACGCTCCATCTAGCCTCAACTCAAGAACACGTCTACCCTAACGGTTATCGGTTCTACGGCTTATATGGCCGGCCAACTATACAGGGTGGTCCAAAAGTCGTGGATCAAACGAAATAGGGAGATGAAGGAGGTCATTTCCAACAAAAAATCTTTCTATAGTATGGTCATAATTCAATTGCCCTAAAAGTTATGAATATTTGTGTATACCGAGTTCTTTTACAATTAGACAAATTAAAAAAAAATGTGATATAAAACAATAAAACAAACGGTGTTGTATTACTACTAGATAAATGAATGTATCAGCACTACAAAGTTCTATTAGGGCTCTGAGTATCAAATTTCAAGAGCAATTTATTTTTTTCCAAAGATTTTGTAACGTTACCAAAAATTATTTCTCACTTTAAAAGCGTTGGAAATGACCTCCTTTATCCCCCTACTTCGTTTGATCCACGACTTTTGAACCACCCTGTATATGTCGACAACTTTGGTTCTCTGCCGGATCACCTCGTTGCGGATTTAATCCCTCAGAGAGACTCCAAGCATAGCCTTAAATTTATGGATCAGCCGTACCGTGAGTGTCCACGTTTCGACTCCATAAGTAATAACTGGCAGGACGCACTGATTGAAGACCTTAGTCTTAGGCTCTGTGGAATACGCGACGAGAAGACTCGGCGAAGCTTCCCAAACCTTAAATGCAAATGTTTCTAATCTTTAAAATATAAATGTAAATTCTACTACATCCTACTTGCTTTTGTCATTTATTTGCCAACAACTTCATCTTATCTTATTTTATGGACAAAGAAAGGGGATGTTGTATGTTTTCTCAGTTTATTTGCAGTTGTCTTTATTTATATTGTTAATCTACGATGACTTATCACAGGCATAAAATTGAATATTAAGGTTTTATACAAGAAATAGGTATTTGTGCTTATGACATTAAATCCGCCTCTGTACATTTGTGTGCTTTTAAAATCCTTAACGAATATTATAAATGCGAAAGTAAGTTTGTTTGTTACGTTTTCACGCCTAAACCAATGAGCCGATCATCATGAAATTTTGCATATACGTTGTCAGGTGTACAGAAAAGGACATAGGGGGTACCCTATGTCCGTTTAAAAATTTTCCCAATCAACTTTGAATCTTATGCTCTGGCGATATAGTTGAAAATCTATTAAAGAAATTTTACAGATTGTAGTAGCTTGGTGTGCAGGCTGACGTCTGTACACGCGACAGACGGTACGCGACCGACACCGATGACGTCACGTAACACAAAAAAAAAACTATCTTCTCTGTATCTTTTAATTTAAATCTGTTTTCATCGTAAGTATGATATGACCATGTAATCGCGCACCGACTGCTTTTAAAATGGTTACCCATTCGTCAGTGCAGAGAGTTTGAGGGCTGTCTTCATTGTTCTCTATTCTCGAAAGCTCGGCAAACCCACTTCTCCTCCTTAAATTACTTCCTAAATCGATTCGTTTTTTCCTCTACCGATCGTTTTTTTTTTCTTATACATATTTTATAATTATTTCCAAGCTATTTATCCCGTATGTTGCACGGTTGCACCTGTCATGTTTTGTCTCTCTTTCACTCTTAGGTTGACTGGTATCTAGAAAATACCTCAGATATTGTACAGTATTTTTTTCTTGTGCATAAAGTTTTAATATAAATTCAGCCTTAAAGAAAAATTAACATTAAACTGATTCAAGCCAGCCATTAATATTATTTATGCGAGTCTACGAAACCACTCGAACTCTTGCAGATATCTGACAGTATCATGCTTTATGAACACATTTAGATGACCGCTTTTATCAATGAACATAACACGTCCCACTTCCAACAAAAACCATGTCTCTGGCGCCCATGTCATTGAATATTTGCCAACATTAACAAAACGTAAAGAAAACAGTGAAAATACATTAATCACAAGACAAAATATATCATAGATGCACCTCCTATTACGTAATACGACGCAAACGTGCTATTTACTTGCGTTTTCCACGATTTTCCCGCGCTGAAAGAAGTTAAACAAGGACGCAGATAAAACAACTGTAGTTTTCACTGAGCGTTAGAAAAAGATAGATGTATATCGAGCTTTCCCCCGCGGTTCCAATTACAGCGCGCGCGCACCGCTGAAAGCTTTTGCGCGAGCGCGAACTCAACTGACTCGAGTATTCAGTCGTCATTCAGAGCTGGGCGCGTGCGGTCGTTTTGTTAATGTCGAACAATAATCGAATTTTCACGTACGGAGCTAAACTTTTGATGTGACTGTGTCCAAGTGATTGTGTTTTTTGACATTTAGTGACGTTTTGTGTTATAAACTTATATTTCGGAGGCTATAGTGACATTCTGTGACATTGCGGATACCCCGAGCGGGAATTGTGTTCATTCCCAGAAGTTGGTAAGCCGATTTGTGTTATTTTAAGATATAATTAAATATAGACTGGCGGCATTTATATGAAAATATAATTAGTTTCATACGTAGTGAGTCGGTATTCTCGGTATTGTTTTTTTTTTGTGTGATTAGATAAAGTACTATTTTTCTTAGAATTGAAAATTAATTGGGTGTGAATTGGAGGGATTTTGTTTGAGAATAGTAATAATGATTTTACAAACTTGATTACTAAGCTGGTTTACTGAAAAAACGATTTTTTGTAAGTGCCTAAATACCTTATAAGTATTACAAATCAGGAAGAGTAGTCACCAATACGTTTAAAACTCGGTTAGTTTTACCAAGTATTATTTGCATCACTTATGTTGCATGCTAACTAATTTTGTTTTTAAAGGCGGAATGTAAATATTTTCGTGACATATTTTTTCTGAACGGTTGTCATTGATTTTTTATGAAAGAAAAATATTTCCGAATTAAAACACGATTCATATTATTTTATGCTTTACCTACTCAAAGGATGATCGAGCGAAATAAAGTTTGACTAACGAATTGAAAAATGAAACATTTCTACATAAGTATCCTACATATCTTTAAGAAATGTCAGAAAAAACTTAAATTTTAATTGATAAGTATGTATAATAACAGTCTATTATTGTCTCCACTGCAGAAAGGCATCTTCTCAAACACAGAAGGCCCGAGTATTGATCACCACGCTTGCTCGTGACAGGTTGGCGATGTCAGACTTAAATTAACTATACTTATACAATTTTTATTTATATACATAAAATAAAATAAAACAGCTAACCTAAGATAATATATATAAAATATAATACTATACTACTATACTATATTTTATATATTATATAATATTATATTATATATAATACTATACTATATTTTATATATTATAATATATAAAATATATATATAAATATAATATATATATAAAATAATATAAGATATAGTGCGGTCACAATATCTCTGCACCTCGCTTATTCATTAAATAATTAAGTAATTCTTATTTATATTCAATCACAAAATCCTTCAATCTAAACCTCATACATGTATAATAATTATGTATAAGGTTTAGATATGCATATCCGGCAGTCGGGTAAAAAAAAAACATATTTCTAGAGATGCTTACTATCATCATCATCATCATCAGCGAACATCGGCGTCATCGAGCGAGGTGCAGAGATAATGTGACCGATTTATATACAATAAAAAAAAAAAACTTATTTAATATAAAATAAAAACAGCCAACCTAAGACAAAAATACGTTAGTATTCAAACCAAAAATAGTAATCAAACTTGAAAGAAAAACTCCAACAATTACTTAAAGGACATTGTCTTTAATAAAAAAGAGAATCTAACAAAAAAGGAAACGTCCAAGCAATAAATAAATCTTTACAAAGACACGGTCCTGAGGATGATGCTCAAGCGGGAATCGAACCAGTGTCCCTTTTAGCATTCAGCCGGCGTCCTAACGCGTAACACGTGGCAAACAATGTGTTTTTGTTGCTTAACGAACAGAAAAACGAATGGAGACTCCGAGATGCTAAAAATATTAATTGAAAATGGTTATTTTTAAACTATGCGTATTTTGTCAGTGAAATGAAATTATTTATTATCTAAATAGGATATTGGAATAAATGTTACACGAGATATTAAAAAAAAAAAACTAGATGGAGTCAACAGTTCCTATCTGACTACCCCTGAAAAGAAATGGCGCAACAAACTCAGGGGTCAGTTTCAAGTCCAAACATTATCTTGGTCAGATAATGTGAGGACCTTGTAGATTAGTGTCTGAAATGGTCTTTTAAGGAAAAAACCACACCGATTTGAGTGGACCTGTCTAATCAGTGCAAGCATTTGATAATGTTGTACAGACGCCAGCACATCAAGCTACCCGAAACTGTCAAATTTTCACAATCAACCTTGAACCTTATGCTTTACCGATAAAGCTGAAAATCTATGAAAGAAATTTGACAGATTGTAGTAGCTTGATGTGCTGGCGTCTGTACTTGTCAATGTTATGTTTGTTACTATGTGACCGTTTATCATGCCATTTAGTTTTATTTTAGTGTGTGGTTAGAATCAGTTTTAGTTACATTGCATGCGTGCAATTGTGGTTATTTTTAAGTTAAAGTCAGCAATTTTAAGACTGATAATGTATTTTGTCCAGAGCGAAAAATAACATTACATGATATTTTTTTTATTAATTCGTCACACATATTTTTTAACTTAAAATAAAACATTATTTGACCCATATTTTTATACACAAATTGTGTAATATTCGAAAATTTAATACACATTAAAACAATTATAAAATTATTCCTTTTAAAACCAAAAAATAAAAAACGCAACAACGACTCCACAATTCGGAAACATCTCAATTCTTTCCGGTGAAGCTAACGTGTGCGGAACACGTGGTTCTGTAGGTAGTGACAAAAAAACGAACAGACACAATGAAGATGTTACCCTTAATCTGGTCCCTTTGGATTTTGGAGGCATGACATGTGCCTTCATTAATAGTTTGGACATGTATTGGTTATTAGTAATAGGAATTTTAGGAGGTAGCAGAACTCTTTTTTTGTAGAAGCTCCTCTGGGGAATTACTACCACCATATCTGCGTATAGTCCGCCTCTGTACATTTGTGTGCTTAAAGTATATTAAATAAATAAATAAATATCTATCTCAACCGCCAAGCAGAGTTGCTGTTTGTAGGGTTGTCGGTACCCACGAGCGTCAACATCGTGAGGAAACCGGCATGTCCTAGAACAAAAAGTTCGAAGACATGTGACTTCCACCAAACCGCACTGGGCTCGCGTGGTGGATTACGGCCACTCTCTCTCACAGAGAGGAGGCTTGTGTCCCAGCAATGGGAACGGTAGTTATGGTTCGTTTGTAAATCAGAAAGAACATTCCACAAGCCACTGCGAAATATAACAAAAATATAAGCTTTAAGAACCGATCTTAGATCTAAAGTTTATATTATAACAAAAATAAACTTTATTCTTTAAACATAACACATTTCTGCGAAGTCATATTTTATATTTCGATCATAACAATAAAAACTCATAAACGCTAGATTCGTAAAAGCTATCTTTTGCCCGTTCCCATGTTAAAAACAGATCTTTTATCTTTCTATCTTTTAATGCACTGACCAATATAGAAGTTTAAGAACCTTAGACTTGTATTTATTACTTGTCTTGCTGTATTTACACTTTCAAAGGGTGATATTTTATTGTCATGAAGACAAACGTTTCGAATATAACAGGACTACATGACCTAAAGCGCGGTCACTGTCGGACTGAATAGAAACTAAAGAGAAGCGCAATGACACAACGCTGGTAATTTATTGCAAAATATGAAGCAATTATCTATTTACAAAAAATCTATTTTTTGGACTAAAAAATTAAAACTCTAATGCTTTAGTATGTTGCTTGTAGAATAATCTGACAAATAATCAGAATGATTGTATGAATATTAGTATGGTTTTATTGTAAAAATAAATTTTTTAGAGGTATTTTCATGTTTTTTCTACCGTATCAAATTAGTTGTATTATGTTTTCAACACACTATCTAACTAACATATATATCCTGAAGAATATTTTACTGATTTTGTTTACTGTAGTCGATCATATACTTTTAGGCATTATAAAACTTGCGTTTTTTGCGTTTACGTCCTGTAATCCCCTTAAGTCTATGCGCAGACCTTAGTCAATATTACCGTCTCTAGGATGAACAAACGCTTTATCTCTTCTACGTAGCTTTTCAGTCGGCGTTGTTATTGCTTTATCAGTTATCACACTGAGATTTAACGTCACTTGCATGTCATAAAACGAGAAGATCGCGGAGCTGGTTTAATTTGGCGTTCATTCAGATGTATCTCACCCATGTGGGGGATATAATGGTAATGTGAGTCAAAGATCCATTTGTCTATGTCAATCAACTTAGCATATCCCAGGCTGCGCCACAACACCCTGTCCCCTGCCTTCTGCATTCAATCTATCCCAGCCACCTTTTTAAGACCGTCGGTCCATCTAGCTGGGTGGTGTCTCACACTACGCTTTCCAATACGCAGTCTCCACTCCAGGACTCGTCAATTTCCTACTGGGAATTGTTGTCAAAAGTGGTAAAGCAATCAGCAGCGAAGTCGACTATACCTACTACTTTATTGTCGTTGGCGAGATTTAAGAAACGTATAAAGTAAAAACTAAACTGGCTGTCATTCGTAGATCTTTGACAGTCGTTACGGGCAGTCAGATGCCCAAGTCTGATAACCTGTTTTACCATAGCGTTTCGTGTTACCCAGTAACTGGGTTGTGTAGGTCAGATAGGCAGTCGCTCCATGTAAAGTACTGGTATTCGGCTGCATCTGGTTAGATCGGAAGCCGCCTCAACACAGTTAGGAAGGATTGGAAGTTTGATTGATAAACCATTTCAATCATAAACTGGCGCCAAAATTGCTTTGAGTCTTCTTTCCATTTAATTTAAATAATGTACCAGCACGTATATTTTTTTTGACATCAAATCATGTCAAACGAGACGCGTCTAATGGCGCCGAGCCGCCAACTGAGGGCACTCAAAACATTTCAGGGCTAATATCTGTCAGAAATATAAAGTACTAGCTGTGCCCGCAGCTTTGCTCATGTGACTGTGAATTGAATTGGCTCTTTTAACAAAATGCTAACGTGAAGCCATAGTACAGACGCCAGCACATCAACCTACCCGAAACTGTCAAATTTTCCCAATCAACTTTGAACCTTATATTTTAGTGATAAAGTTGAAAATCTATTAAAGAAAGACAGATTGTAGTAGGTTGATGTGCTAGCGTCTGTACATAATTATATTCGTAATATCTACAATATCAGTTGATTCATGAGTTGATGTTGGCATGTGGCCCAGTGGTAACGACCGCGACTTACGAGATATAGGTCGTAGGTTCGAACCCTGACAGGCGCTTTACTTTGTGTAAATCATTTCATCACCACTGCTCTCAAAACGGTGAAGGAAAACATCGTGAGGAAACCGGCATGTCCTAGAACCAAAAATTCGTAGACATGTGACATTGGGCCCGCGTGCTGGATTACGGCCGACTCCCTCTCACAGAGAGGAGGCCTGTGTCCCAGCAGTAGGAATATTATAGGCTGATTATGCTGATTATTTATAATATTTGTTGGTAAAACTTTGCTTCAAGTATCTTTGGGGTTGGCGTAGCATGTCTTTTTCTTCCATACTTCTCTATTAGTTGTCATCTCAGTAGTCACCCCCTTTCTAACCATATCATCATTCACACAGTCCATCCATCGTTTCTTTGGTCTTCTCTTACTCTTATAGCCATCTACATTCATAGTAAAAACTTTTTTTTTATTTGGCTCAACTTATAAACTATATTTTTTTTTGTAATTTATGGTCTCTCTTAGAATCGTTCAAATTCTAGAAAACTTTAATTTTTTACTCAATTTCTTTGAGAATTTCATCAGCCGATTGAAGAACAAAAGTGAGAATATGCAAAAATACGCGCTTGTGCAAAATACTGTAATACGAGTATAAAAGTATGGCTACCCGTCTCGCCCACGTTGCGCAGGAGTCGATTAGACATCAGAATTATTAAGAAAAACTCTATTCTAGGGCGTGAGTCAAGTAATGGAACATTTTATTGTTCTGTAATTTTTATTAGCGTGTTGGTGAGCAGAGATGCAGATTTTTAGACAAAAATGTTTTTTTTTTTTTAACCATTCGGACACTAAGAGCACTGTTTTTGAGCGGATGCACTCGGAGCTTTTCAAGGCTGGTATACCTCCAGTTCGCACTGTCCAAGTTTTTTTTGCCGTGCGAGCGTGAAAGAGCACGCAAACGGAGCCGTTCGGCTGCGCGAGCGCGGAAGAGTAGATACGTCATCATTGCAGAGGCAGCCGGTCGGCTCCTCTTATTATTTCACACTAAGCGCGTTAGGTTTGCGCTCAAGTATTCTCAATAATAAAAGTGACATTTAAAAGTAAACCATACTAAAATGATTCAGAAGTCTATTTTAAACGTGATAAAAAATCTGCTCTCCTCTCCGAGCCAGTATGTGTGAACGGACCCTAAAAATCCCTTTCCGTGCCCCCAGTGTGCAGTGGGCGCAAGCCCTAAGACTGCTTGAAAATATGTAACCCTTTCTTTGTAACATCTTGATCATACCTAGATAGATTCCGTCTTCTAATATTCATGGATTCTATACATTCCAAGAAGGTTTCCAGTTAACATCTCTTGAGTGAGTGAACTATTTTGAACGTGACTCCCGCATCACATTCAGGCGTACTCTAGAATAAATTACACTTTATCTACAAGACGGGAATCGAATTAGGATCGATGCCAATTTAATCGATTAATGTTCAATCGATATCGATACATTAGAGATGTGATAGTATATGTATTAGTGGTCCGTTTTGTACTGTTAGTATGATGGATTCACCAGAATTGTAATAAAGATCATAGAACATAGGATCACTCCTATAATCCCCGATTGGGTAGGCGGAGTAATAACCACTATAATCCATACTATCCATACTAATATTATAAATTCGAAAGTAACTCTATCTGTCTGTATGTTACCTTTTAACGCCTAAACCACTGAACGGATTTAGATGAAATTTGGCAGAGAGATAGATTGCATCCCGGGCAAGGACATAGGATAGTTTTTATCCCAGAAATTATCCTTTAAGGGGGTGAAAGAGGGGGTAGAAGTTTGTACCGTTAATCAATAACCGCTGAACCGATTTAGATGGGTATGGAGATAGTGTGAGTTGTGGGGAAGGATATAGAATAGTTTTTATCCCCGAAATTATCCCTTAAGGGTGTAAAAAGGGGGGTGGAGATTTGTAAAGGGAATCAATAAAAACGGACTATAATACTTTTATCGCGGGTGAAACCGCGGGGCACAGCTAGTATCTATATAAACAAGGCAAAGTCGGGTTAGTTACTCCATGTATAACTCAAGAACGGCTGGACCGACTTTTAAGATCTTTGATTTCTTGGATTTGTCTCCGCTCCGAATAGCAGAATAACTATTTATCAACTTTCCTATAGAAAACTTCAATACCTACTCGACCTAAACGTATGGGACGGCTGATTTTTTATTCGCGATTACGATGTTGGACCAACATTGTTGGTCCCATGGACAAAATTGTTCAGTTTTATGGTCTGTTTTTTTTTTTTTTTACTGTGTTTAGTTTAGTTTGTGATCTTCCTATACGAGTCGCAATAAATACTTTTTCTTTCTTTCTTTTCTTTACCACACCCTAAAATTTTGCTGGTATTTGAAAACTAACCCTGTACCTATGTAGGCAGGTACAGGACGCTCTGACTAACATTTCTGGAAAAGCAGGCGTGATGTTATTTAACCATACTCTTCCATTTAGGACCGCATTACAACCAACACAGTAGTTTCCAACATTCGTACACACAAACAGACATGCATTAAGTATCGGTATTCGATAAACAATCTGCTGCATTAAGGTCAGTGGAAATAGGTCAAGTGTGAGTTGTTTCACGGACTATAATGTAAACAACATTTGTCAGTATATCAGTCAATATGACTATGATGATTAAAACTGGAAATAGTAGATATCAAAGATTTAAATCGTTAGATTTGCCCTGATTTTATTAAAACTGGACGTATTACGTACCAAAGATTTAAATCGTTAGATTTGCCCTGATTTTATTAAAACTGGAAGCATTGGGTACCAAAGATTTAAATCGTTAGATTTGCCCTCACCGTACTAAGTTGCGCGAAGTGTTTAAACTGAGAAGGGCGAGCTCTCACAATAATAATGGCGTTTCCATGACAATCAATTCAAGTCTCTGCGACATTGTGTATGTCAGAGTCTGTCAAAATGAAATAGAAACCCGCGACCCGCCCCTACTTCGCATGGCTTTACGACTTGAGAAAACTCTCTCCACCTTGTATGTTAGTTTAAGATTCGTGTATTATACACATAAACCTTTCGGAATAAAATTTCTAAATTATAGCAAAAACCGCATCAAAGTCCTTTGCGTAGTTTAGAAGAACTATTTCAATTTATTTTACATCCCTTTTTTTTTGGATGGGAAATCATCAAATGGCCCCTCCCGCTCTGGGTGGAGTGGAAGGGAGTGTGATACTCTTACTGACTAAAATCCATCCGTGTTCCTTACTTAGCCCTTTGTGTTCCGGGGTAGCGGTAACCCTTTCGGCCACTGTACCAAAACTTTGTAGGCAATAATTATAATATGTTCGCTAAAACTACGAATTTAGACATTTGCGAGTCTCTGCCTAAATATAAAAAAAAATGTTTAATATATTTAATTTAGGTAGGTATTTAATTTAAGTAAAGGAGTGCACCTACCTATTACCTGATATGGCCCTTTATTTTACGTGTCACATCATCACATCTTTTTTTGGAGATCCTGAACAAATCCATACTACTTAATATTATAAATTCGAAAGTAATTCTGTCTGTCTGTCTGTATGTTACCTTTTCACGTCTAAACCACTGAACCGATTTAGATGGAATTTGGTAGATATAGAGATAGTTTGAGTCCTGGGGAAGGACATAGGATAGTTTTTATCCCGATATCGAAACTTATGCGGGTGAAACCGCGGGGTGCAGCTAGTAAATAAATAAGAACGACGCGGTCACACAGCAGGCACGAAAAGCGAAATTAATTTAAGTACAATTAAGTATAGATGTCTTAACTTATAAAGCGAGATCAGCAGTGTTCTCAGCATCCATCTATGTGCGCAACTTTTTTCGTATTATGCACGAAAAAAATATCTGGAAGAATAAACTGCTTGCAGAATTCGTTTTAGCTAAAAATAACTTCTAGAAAATATTCGATTTCTGCAGATCTCAAACATTCCCGGATAAATCGCCATTGTATTCAAGGAAACCAACAACAAATGATAGCTGTCAAACCGCAGATTGTGGCGAATTATTTCTTAGTCTCATAACAATAGAGTTTATTTTTGAATAATGTGTCTGTGATCGGAATTTCAGTTCCTAGATTTGAAATGGAGTAGGTTTTATCCGAGGTTCCGCTTGTGCTTAAAATAAAGATGTTGCATAAGTTTAGAGCTTGCAACACATGACTGTGACGAAGTTAATTTCATACGGTAGGTTTACATCGAATAAAAAACAATATTTTGTGAATTATTAATTTTTTTTTTTTTATTTATAACTACAAAACGCCACTTGCTACGTTTCTTATACAGGGTGAAATTAAATTAGCCAGCAAAATTCTGCAGGCGTCATGAGTATCAATATCTAAAAACGTTAAAATGAAATTTAAAAAGATTTGATTTATTAGGGGTCAACGACCGCTGTTGTTACTTGAAGTACGAGTTGAGAAAATAGGTTTTTTCGTATTTAGATACCGATACTAATCACGTCTGTGAAGTTTACATATAAAAAACTGATATTTCAAGTGAATACATTAACATTCCCATTCATTTGACATTCCCAGACATTTGACAGGCCTGATGGTCTAGTGGTTAGTGACCCTGACTGCTATGCCGGAGGTCGTGGGTTCGATTCCCACCCAGGACAAATGATTGTGTGATGAGCACGATCATTTGTTCTGTGTCTGGGTGTAATTTATCTATAATATGTATGTATTTAGAAATATATAAGTATGTTTATCAGTTGTCTAGTACCCATAACACAAGCTCTGCTTAGCTTGTGACTAGATGGCGTTGTGTGATAGTTGTGGATTAAAAAAAAAAAAAAAAAAAAATTAAAGGCGGTCGACGACCCTATTAAAAAAATCATCATTTTAATTTATTTTTGTGTTATCGTGTTTAGATATTGATACTCATCACGTATTCGGAGTTTCTGTAACTAATTTAATTGGACTCTGTATACCTACTCCTTTTGCTTCGTTTACGTTAGGTTAACAGTAATTTTATTTACAGAATAAATGCAACGAGCGTCATATTTCATAATTTAAGAAAAAAGTTTGTAATACCATTCCAGACGAAAAAAAAGTATTTCAGACTGAAATAGTTTTCAGTATCCGTCCCAGAACTACATACTGATAGTAACAAACTTAAAATTATGGCTAAAATAACTGCTAAACCACTTTGATTCGTCGCAACAAGGTTTAAATTTGAATAATTTCCAATTAACTAACGGTAAAATAAGGTTTGTCGAGTACGCAAAGGGCGACGGAATCAGAACACTGGCCGTATAGAATACAGATCGAAAATAGAATGCGTGTGACAATGAAAAAAACTCAATACACATTCAAATTAGGAATTCCGAGCGCGTTTTTTTATTACTGTCTGAACTTTTTAGCGCTTTGACTTTCTAAAATGTACGACCACCCTGTTGTAAACATCAAAATTTTTGTTCCGATCCTCAAATAATAATAATAAGTTTAATAATAATAAGTTTATTCATCAAAAACTAAAATACAATGTGACGGATTCGGTGAGCCACAAACTAAGCATCGCTTGTATCTTGTGGCTATGTAGTGCAATTTTACAATGTTTATGATTACATTACAGTTTGAGGATGTTAGATAGTTACAGAAAGATAAGAATTAAAATAAAATAAAACATTCGTGCGATTCTGTTCACAAAATAAAATGGTATTGGTTTAACCTAAGGCTATGGTGTGTGTGTGTCAGTGTGTATGTTGGGGTGTATGTGTAAGTGTTTGTATGCATGTTTGCGTGTGAGGGGGTGTGAGTATGTGTTTATAGATGCTATATCAAATGTTTAAAAGAATTCAAGAGGTTTTGTGGGACACCCGGGTGGAAAGAAGTTCATTACATGTATTAAATAACAGATACAAATCAAAGGTAAAATAACTATGAACGAACCTCAGACCAAATAAAAAAGTCAAGACATAGCGCTGCGAACAATACAGTGAAGCATGCCAAAACTACACCTCCGCTCTGTGCATACACGCTGACACGCACACATTTACAACCATTTACAATCAAACTACACCTCACTAAATGCACACATGTTTACGAAACCAGCTTCACTTTACTGTTGACAACCCTCTGTCTTGGTTGGTTTTTTATTTGGTCTGAGGAACGGACTGTAAAAAGATTGCCGTACATTATTGAGTTTGTTAATGAAACCGCAAGCTGTAAGTCATCCTAAAGAAATGGGGTCATTGCTCATTCAACAGTCATGATTCTTACCACAATATCTAGGCATACATATTGAACAGAGCACAAAGCTCTCAAAACGATGAAGGGAAACCGGTGTGTCCTAAAACCAAAAAAAATCGAAGACATGTGACATCTACCAACCCGCACTGGGCCCGCGTGGTGGATTACGGCCCACTCCCTCTCAGAGAGAGGAGGCCTGAGTCCCAGCAGAACATTATAGGCTGATTATTTATGTGTATGTGTTATGTAGATACTAAACATATCTACTTTTTATATGAACAATAGGCTTTGAGTTCTGACGGAACATCAAAATCTTTTTTTTTGGATCACAGCCAGGGCTGACTTTCCTAAAATATATAATTACCACATTTCATATTTCCATTAGCAGTTTTGTTCTTGTTACCTATGTCTCTAAACGAATCGAGGGGTCGATGGAGTCTCAAATTGTAATCATACTTTATCTAAAATAAAGTACCTATTATAAATAAAATGGATTTGTTTTTTGTTTGTTACTTTGATTCCCTTTGACGTTAAAACGGGTGACGGAATTGGCCGTAGGCATGTAGGACGAGTAGACAAACCTCACAAAATTTTGCACATGCGTGGGTCATGACCTGGGTTAAGTCATAGGATACTTTTTATCCCGATATTCCCACGAGATCGAGACTTACACATATAAACAAACAAAAAAAACAAGGGGTATTCCACGAAACGCACCAACTTTGAAACGCACCAAATGAAACGTCTACCGATATCATTTATTACGAATCCTTCTTGCTCTTCCCTATGTTTCATCGTTGATGCAATTCGAGGAATAAAATTAATTGTAATATTTTTATTTTTATTAATGTTTAATTTTTTTTTTACAAGGAATACATTTGGTGCGTTTCGGGGAATACCCCAAAAACAAATATTTTCGCTTTATAATATTAGTTTAGACTATGCAAAGCTAATTATTATGAGATAGTTAACAATACATAATTCTTCATTTAACTCAGTCCGACTTCTCGAAACTTTGGAGAAATTGACTTTCACTATTATCACTGCAGATGCTCCCTGCATACGTCACATCCTGGTCTGCCAGGAGCCAGGAAGAGATATGCAATTCTATTAATAGCCTGCTCATATGCACCTTGTACATCATACATGCATTTCTCTGTATTGAACGTAGTATTTGTCATCGTCAAGTATTGTAATGCTTATATGAATCAATCAACAGTATTTTATGTGACCATTATGATCTTACCCCCTTATTCATAAAACTTATCAAACCTGTTTTAGTCAAAATGGGGTTTGTCTCTTTCTTACGCACAGAAATGACAACGTGACAGATAAAGACAAACGTTCTTCTATAAACCTATTTTAGCTAAAATAGAGATAAAATAGGATTATGAATAAGGGGGTTAGAATCTGACTGACAAATTATAATTATTGGTTCGATTCACATACAGCATGTATCAGAATTGAAAGGTGTGGTCGTGTGGTACAGATCATTAAACTGAACAGCTTTCTTGATTAGACTAACATCGTAATCCCGAAAAAAATATTAGCCAGCCGTCCGTCCGTCCGTTCTTCAAAGTTTTGTATGGGACAGTTTAATTTTGTCGCGATTACGAGTCATAACTCGTAATCGCGAAAAAATTAAACTGTCTGTCTGTCTCAGGATAAAAGTTGTTCAGTTTGATGTTCGGTTCGGTTTGATTTCTATTTTAAGGTAATTTTTGACGTTCAAAAGTGCCTTTTATATGCCTACTAGCTGCGCCCCGCGGTTTCACCCGCATAAGTCTCGATCCCGTGGGAATACCGGGATAAAAACTATCCTATGTCCTTACCCGGGACTCAAACTATCTCTATACCAAATTTCATCTAAATCGGTTCAGTTGTTTAGGCGTGAAAGGTAACATACAGACAGACAGACAGAGTTACTTTCGAATTTATAATATTAGTATGGAAGTATAGATTACGAGTTATGCCTCATGTTGAAAGTTGTTCAGTTTGATGGTCTGTACAGTCACGAGCACCAATATGTCAACACTTGGCAATTTTCAATTGCGATTTTTTCGTGAAATAACGAATGCAACGTTGAAATACGACACTTAACATAAACCTATGGGTTCGAAAATACTATTTTCGTAATAACATAAAATTTCATTCAAAAATAAAGGAGAAAATCGCCTTTGAATAAAGCCAAGTGTATACATACTTATAGACGTGACTGTACCATACCCTTCAATTTGACCACATTTTTCTGATACATGCTATATTAGGTGAACACACACACACGTATAAAACTCAGACTAATAGATTTATATCGTTCGAGCCTAACTTATAAATACTAACGCCTGCTCTAATAGACGTCGATTAGAAGTAATGAATGAATCATTATTCTTGCGATCACTTAAGGGTGGCCTGTACGTCTTGGCCACACGCAATCAAGAAGAAACAAAGTAATGAAAAATATTTTATTTGGGACACGTACAGAAAATCAACAGACGAGAGACGTCCTTTGCTGGACATAGGCCTCCCCAAGCACCTCCACTTCGACCGGTCACAGAAAATACTAACAGTAAAAAAAAGTATTTAAAACTAACAAAGTTACATTAAAAACAACCAAAAAAAAAAAAACGGCCTGTGCGAGGTCAAAACTTCCCAGCATAATGCTGCGCATTATAGGCAGTTAGAATCCTTTTGATCTAGGAGCTTTTTGAGTTCTCAAAACGGTAAAGGAAAACATCGTGAGGAAACCGGCATGTCCTAGAACAAAAAATTCGAAGACATCCACATCACCAATCCGTACTGGGCCCGCGTGGTGGATTACGGCCCACTCCCTCTCACCGAGAGGAGGCCTGTGTCCCAGCAGTGGGAACATTATAGGCTGATTATGTATGTGTACACTATTAAAATTCTACATACTCTAAAAAGTCGTATTATATCAACCAGAACTATAAAACAATTGACAGTTCAACAACTAGGTAGATTTCCAACAAGAAGTTCCAATGCTCCTTGAATTTGAACGTGGTGAGTTGAACAGGCTAAGTTTATTAGTGGACGCGATCCGCATAAGATTGGCATTCTCTATGGTTGTCATCACTGTGTTATGGTGACGTAAACCTCTGGCCGTGAACCCGGTAGTGTGCTGATAGAGGTGGGATGAGGTTTGTAGGAATCGATGACATTATTGATAGAATTATTTAAAATACTAGCTTCTCGCCGCGGTTTCACCCGCGTAAATGTCGATCCCGTGGAATATTGGGATAATAAAAAGTATCCTATATGTTAATCCAGGGTGTCAGCTACCTTAATACAAAATTTTATCAAAATTAGTCCAGCCGTTTGAGCGTGAAGAAGTAACAAACATATAAACACACACACTCACAAACTTTCGCCTTTATAATATTAGTGTGATTAGTGTGATAATCGGTTTCCTGTGCATCAAACATTTATTCGCAAAAGTCTTAGGGAGACAGCAGCCACGTGCTATGGTATGTATACGTGCGTCATATATTTTAAGGATACGCTCAAATTGTATCACTAAAATTGAGTTGCATTTGGCTTAGCATTGCAGTTTGCGTAATACTGGATACATAATGAACCCGATCTACCAGTAATTGTTTTATAATGTTCTCATTATTGGGTTTCAGACTTCCTCTCGATTCACCATTCCTGGCTCCATGCACCATTTGAAAAATGTTTCATTATTTCGTTTCATTTATGATGAAAATTATTATTCTTTGTAATTATTACAAGAAGTCGACTATCAGACTAGTGTTTCCCCCCACTATCCAGGAAGCTTTTATATATACTATGTCTCTGCATACGAGATTGTAACATACAAAACACCCATAGCATATGCAACGCATGTCCCATAGCCCCATAGACGGCATAAAAAACTAGTAGGGCCCTCCACCTCACATACAAATTAGTATATTCCCATATTATATCAATTAAAATTCAAGGAAATTCATTGAACTCCGTCTATGGTTATTATCTCCAGAAAGGTTTGTAATATCCTGTGTGGAGTCTTTTGATGGTTTGTATGTTAAGGAGTATGGAAACAAACAACTTTTTATTCGTTATTTTCATTCCACTTCTTCTTTTTCATCGAGAAAATAAGTGGTTCGTCAGAAGTAAGAGTATTGGTAGCTATCGTCAACATGCGTATCGCAATCTGAATGATTATGAAGGATGTTGGTAATCCATTGCTTCATATGTTCGAAAAATTTGTCTGCTCAACAACGTAAATAACGCAATGAATGTTGTCGAACTGTCAAAATGAAAGCCATTGCTACTGTAAGTTTTTTTCAGTTATAAATTACATGCAAATATGATATTTAACTACTTTAAAATATGCTCAATTTCCTTTAACACATCATAAAATGCGGTCCTACGCGCCTGCCTGCTGGTGTAAATCGTACTAAGATCTAATACACCGAAAAAGACTGATGACATGTACACATACGTGTATGACATGTGACTGATGAGATGTTGACTATTTTTCATCACCATTTTATTAGGTTATATATGAACCTAACTAATAAAACTAACTAACCAACATTTTACACAGAATTCTAACTACAATCTTGATCAGCGGAAATTCTGTTTCAGTCTTAATCTGTAAGTCTTAAACTAATTCTAGATCAGAACTAATTATATTATTAGGTACACAGTAAACACGTTGCATCATTTAGCTAAATATAGCCATTACGTTCAATAAACATAATCAGTTTATTCCAAGATTTACGGTAGCACATTGTATGCGTTGGGATCAAAATAAACTAAGGATACAATTCGGGTTTATTGCTGGTCTAAATCTTATTCTAGATCTGGATTGAATCTTTCTGGCACTATTCCTATATCTCCACTAACCTTTGATACTTGAAATCCTTATGTCGAAAGTTTGATCAAGTCTCTCTCTGCTGTTAATTATCATTTAGCACGTGTGGCCATGTCGGTCGAAGGACTGGACTGATGGCCGGTGGAGCAGACGAGTCCTGGAGTGGAGACCGCGTACCGGCAAGCGTAGTGTGAGACGCCCCCCAGCTAGATGGACGGACGACCTGAAGAAGGTGGCTGGGGTAGACTGGATGCGGAAAGCGGAGGGCAGGGTGCTGTGGGGCAGTCTGGGAGAGGCCTATGTCCAGCAGTGGACTGCGATAGGCTGAGTTGGTTGATTGATTGATTGACGTGTGGCTTTTCTCATCATCTGTCTAGCTTTTTCCCAACTATGTTGGGGTCGGCTTCCAGTCTAACCAGATGCAGCTGAATACCAGTATTTTACATGGAGCGACTGCCTATCTAACTCCCACAACCCAGTTATTGGGTAGTACCCCTTGGTAAGACTGATTGTCAGACTTTCGGGCTTCTGACTACCCGTTACGACTGTCAAAGATTCAAGAAAGCCTTTTACTTCAACTCCTGTTTTCTAAAATTACGATTTCTTTTCTTCTTCGACACAATATTTACCTCATTCACTCTTCCATAATCTTCACTCCCGTCTGTCGCAGACGCTACAGATAACTTGGAACGTAATGGGTCAAACGAATCGCGATATCCGGCGATACATCATCGCTTCCTCGTGGATACGATGTGCGAATGATAACGTTATTGGACGTGGCAAGTTAGGGTTTGGTGTTAGTGCAGGCGGGAGCGGGAGCGGAAGTTGAACGGTGTTCAGTACAAACGCTTCCTCGTGGATACGATGTGTGAATGTTAACGCTCTTTGGGCGTGGTAAATTAGGGTTTGTTGTTAGTGCTGACTGGAGCGGTAACGTGAGCGGAAGTCATAAGATATTTGGCAGCTAGCACGAACTAAATGAATTGGTTGGATGAAATTGCGATGACAAATCATAAAAAATATATATTTTACTTTCTTACTTAGATAGTAACATACAAAACCTAGAGAAACTGAAAAATAGCACACACTGTGTTGGGTTGCCCAAAATTTATATAAATTTGTACACATACCTACCACATGAAATGTGTAGAACGGAGATAAAAAGAAGCGAACTACATTGCACAGAAAGTTTCTCGAATACTTCAACAGTACAAATACGTTGAATGCAAATGTAGAGATGATAATATCGGCGATATGATCCCAATACTCAAGCAACTGCTTAATCGCTTCCGCTTCTAACAAGTCCTCACCCTAACCGAGCGAGGAGCTTATGATTGACGTATCAACTTATAAGACATGCATAATTGAGTAGGCATCGACCAACAAGTAACTGTTGCAGTGATTTATATGAGATTAGCTTAGAATATTGATAGTTTCAGGGCTATAAAGATTTTTGATAGATAATCGAGTTCGTAGAAAGTAACTGTAATTTTTATAGTGCAATGCGTGTGTGCTTGGGCCCTAAGGTTCACATAATACTCACACAGACACACACACTACACTCACACTCACTCTCTCTACACTCTCACTGTCTCTCTGTGTGTCTCTCTCTCACTGTCTCTACTTGACATTCAGTCAGACAGACACAGATATACATATGACCGATAGGGTGACTCCAAGTGACGACTATTAAGGCACTAATGTGTGGTCACATCACGGCCTCGTAAAAAGGACATAAATGCTTACAACAGTTACAACATTCTTTGTTGTCAACTTTTATGTGATTTCGAGTCAGTGTTGTTTGTTTAACGCGTCATAGGATATGTCCGGGTCGAAGTTAGTTTTAAAATTACAAAATGTGATTTTATTATAAACTAGCTGCGCGCCGCGGTGTCACCCGCACAAGTCTCGATCCCGTAGGAATATCGGGATAAAAAGTATCCTATGTCCTTTCCCGGGACTCAAACTATCTCTATACCAAGTTTCATATAATTCGGTTCAGTGGTTTAGGCGTGAAAAAGTAACATACAGACAGACAGACAGAGTTACTTTCGAATTTATAATATTAGCATGGATAGCTTCAGCCCGCGACTTCGTCCGCCTGAAATTTCTTGTTCACGTTCACAATATCTGTCTGAAATATATTGTCCCACATTAGTTGTCTTCATAGTTGGGAAAAGGCTAGGCAGATGATGATGTAATAGCCGTCGTCTCAAATCGAAAAGCATTAAGAATGGGTCAACCCACTTTCTTTGTAGGTGTTGGCTTCACACCTCTTTCCCAAAAGGGGTAAACTGAAATTACAGAACGACATTTTCTGCGATCCTTACCTACTACTTTTGCTTCAGCCATGTTCGTTCATCTTGTCATACACACGCGCTTGAATAATTTGCGGTATAATCAATTATTAATGACTACGACTTCCTGAAATTATTTAATTGGCAACGACCATAAACAATATATGAGTTTTTTTTATGTTATTTCGTGTAAATATGACGCAATAGCAAAACAGTCAACCGCCAACTTGTAAAGTTTCCAATTTTTCATTCAAACATGCGTCCGCGCAGTATCATTAATTTTACTATAAATCTTCCATTGAGTAAAATTCTAAGAAAGATATTTTTAGTTTTAAAATAAAGATAGATTATGACTAGTAGGTATCATGGTGTCATTCAAAATTAGTCAAAGGACAATAATGTGGGGAGTTTGTTGCGCCACTTCTTCCGAGCTAAAGCACTCCTAGTTGGCGGTGTGATGCTCCCGGGCCTCGGAAGCCGTTGGTCTTGCGCCTGATCTCTCTCCGGTCGTGTCGGATTGCCGTCCCATCAGACTATGAGAGTGAGGAAAGAGAGAGTACCTGTGTCTGCGCACACACTTGTGCACTATAATATCTCCCGCGCCGAAGGCTGGTCTGCGTTGAGATTGGCCGCCATGATCAAAGTACGGTCTGGAGGACTTATTATGTACAGACGCCAATTACATCAAACTCTGTCAGTTTTTTAAAATATATTTTCAACTTTTTCGCTACAGCATAAGGTTCAAAGTTGATTTGGAAAATTTGACAGTTTCGGGTAGCTTGATGTGCTCGCTGATAGCTGTCTAAATGGACTCGGCCCAGAATTCGGCTACTTGTTTGGCGCCATCACCAGGGTCCATCAGTTCCTGTAACGTGCAGCTGACAGGACACGCAGGACACGACATTAAGTGTTCCATCGTTTGTGGAACAGCACCACACTTACACTCCAAGGCGGAGTCGTCTATGCATCTCCACCTGAACAGGATTTCCTTGCTTCGGCCAACCTGGGTCCGAACTCTCCGGAGTCGGTTTAAAGACTTCCAGGTTACCCAAGGTAACTCATGTCCAGGTGGGAGTTTGGGTAAGGAAGCACTGTCAGGCTGATTGGCTAATCCGTTCACCACGATGGCAATTCAAAGTCCACTTATCTACACTTACACGTGGTAGAATATTTTGGTTTTATTCCCACAAGAACATGGAAACATTAATCAAAATAACGTACTAATATCCGGTACCAATCAAAATGATTGATAATCTTTTGACTAATACTGAAAATATTATGATGACCTCGTTGTGTGAAAACTCTAAACTTCCAGAGGAAGTGCTTTTTTTTATAGAACGACATGACGTCATCAAAATTTTTAATTACGAATGTCATACATTTTTTTATTGGCAATTTTATCTTTTAAATATGGTTTAGTTTTAGTGTCATTTTATTGTGAGTTTTATAATTTTTACTGTCAGCTGTTATTTTGGCACTGGGTATGGGCTGATAAATCTTTATGACGTCTTTGTTCTGTAACCTGATAGTCCGTTTTTGTACATAATGGTTGACTTATTTAACACCCAAGCCCTAGGTTCTAATTGCTTAACACATTTTCAATCATTACCTGAATCATTTTGAAGGATATTGCTAATCCTTTGCTTCATAAATATGTTCGAAAAATTTGTCTACTCAACAGCGCAAATAACGCAATGAATGGTGTTGAACTGTCATAATGAAAGCCATTGCTACTGATAGTATGTTACACAAAGTCAAAGGCAAAAGTCACAAAGAACGCAAATCGAAAACAAAGTAATAGCGCGGGTAGGCGATGCGATGCGACAGGGAATAACATGTAAAAATGATAGTGTTAATCGACTTTTGATGCTGAATGTACAAGAAACTTCACGCGGACGAAGCTAGTCTTCTATGACGTCTTTGTGTCTGGATACCATCTGCTGGCTATCAATAACAAAGTCTAGCGGTCTAGCCAGTCCAACCATTATCTATTAACAGCAACAAGAGATAAACGACTTAATCCCGGCCATCAAGATATACCAACATAATTCAATAAAACAAAAGCACCCGGCGATTGTCTCAAATCACATGAGTGCAAGCATTATCTTCGATTGAACGTCTACAATAAAATATTAAGACCCAACAACAAAACGACACAATTACATCACGTTGCAACTCACAAATCTCAACTTTATGACCTGAGTGTTAAAGTTCAAGTTTTATTGGACAGTTGACGGTTGTAAGTGTCATTTTATGGTCTGGTTGGTGAGATGTAATAAATTTCAATTAATGTTGTCAACAACGTATATGACATTGTCTTACTGTTGAGATTTGGCTAGGCTGCAAGCAGTTGCTATGAAAGAAATAAAGGTGACATATATTGGTTTCTCAGAAAATTTAGTCTGGGTGATGAAATTCGATCTAGACAAAAAATTAACGTCCGTTTTTGTTTCGTTGAAGTTTGTTATTTTTGCCTGTGCAATATGGATGTCCTGTATTGTATTTCTTGTGTATTTTTGATGTCGTTTTCTGATCTTTCACCTTGTAATGTGGTCATTGGTCTTGACATTCTAATAGACGTGACGTGTCGTGACGTGCCCATCATACTGGCCCCGGAAACCCATGTGCTTTTGATCATTGAAATATTAATTATTGTTAAAATATTGACTGTACGTTCAAAGGATTGATGAAACCTTGTGAATTAGAAAGTCCCTTACCTGAATTGCTTAAAAGTATTTCATGGGGATCCCTATCAAGTCCATGCACGCATCTGTTATTGTTTTCATGCTTTATTTTAAAACTACGTAATATGCCATGACATGACCGTTTACTCTATGATGTCCAGCATAACAGCATAATAAATATATAGTTTCCACTGCTGGGACACAGGTCTCCTCTCTTCGAGAGGGTGTGGGCTGTACCTAACTTAGCACGCGAGCCCAGTGCGGTTTGGTAGATGTCACATGTGCTCGATTTTTTGGTTCTAGGACATGCCAGTTTCCTCACGATGTTTTCCTTCACCGCTTTGAGGGCAGTGGTGATGAAATTATTTACACAAATTAAGAACCTGGCTGGGTTCAAACCCATGAACTACAACTCGTAAGTCAGAGCCGTTACCACTGGGCTACCATTTCTTCTATATGATGTCCATTTGAACATAATTCCATTTATAAACACACCCTTTTTTTTCGTGGATGGGAAATCATCAAATGACCCCTTCCGCTCTGGGTGGAGCGGAAGGGAGTGTCAGACTCTTACTGACTAAAACCCACCCGTGTTCCTTCCTTAGCCCTTTATGTTCCGGGGTATCGGTAACCCTTTCGGATAATCCCGCACCCCCGGCAGGCTTCGGCCCTAACAGGCCCCTTCCTTTATGCTGACATCTCTTTGAGGCGGGCGTGGAACACGTACGCGCCGTCCGGCACGCGCCTGGTCCTGATCGGACGGTGAGCTACCCATTACTCTCCGTCCGCAGGCCCGCGCCTGCGGTGGCCGGGAGTCGTCACGCGGCTCCCGACGCCCGGAGCGTCTCCCGCGGCGGCTGGGACGTGAGGCTCTCTCCCTCAGCCATCCCGCTACCTCTTTCGCTAGCATGACTGCTTCGCAGAAGGAGGTGACTGCTCCAGACCATGGCTTGAACCAGGGCCGGACGCGAGTAGTGGAAGTTTCTGGGCAGATATCGATATTAATACTACAGGACATCCCATAACTTATGTGATGTCCTACCCATACCATACAAGTCATTAAACCCATAAAAGTAATTAATTATGTATGTACAAAGTAATATGCGTATTATTCTCAAATAAACCCTTAAGTGATGTCAAATGACGGTCAGAGGCCATTTTCAACCAATTTATATGTTAATAAAATTGAATCGATTGTGTGCAGTAATTTATTGCAATGGCTGCGTTTGCGCATCTTTATTATTATGTACTATTGTTTGTTGAGAAGTTAATTTATTAACTTTGATACAGGGTGCGAGTATATTGCTTTATTAAAATATTTATTTTGTTAATATTATATATTATAATGTCCGAGATTTTTTTATAGACTACGTCATCGCCAACCCGTCTTGAGCAAGCGAAACAATAAATTTAAAAAAAATATGATTGTCGTGTAAAAGTGTTTGTATAAACCTACTTACAGAAATAAAATCATTTATCATGCCTTTTCTATGGCCTTTGCCCTGCAGTGGAACAGAAATAGGCTAATATTATTGTTATATTACGTCATTGACAGCGTGTGGTTCATTTTCCTTTCGAAAAATTCCTCTTCTTATTTCGAAGACGTTCATAAAAAAAACAAAACACAAACAGAATATTTTGCCATCACTCACTGACATATCGGATATACATTAACACAGCGTACTTCCCGAGGACAGACGAACACATCCGAAGCTGTGTCGTTACGGTAGCAGTGGCGCGAATTCAATGGATTTTTTTCCAATCTCAAAAATGCCCAACGCGCTTAACCGGTCAAGCACTGCGCGTCGCCTATTGGCGACGAAACAATAGAAAATCAATTGTGTCTCATTAGTGGATCTTGGCAGAAGAAGTTTTCATTTAAAAAAAAAACACTAGTTGTGATTGATTTATTAAAAGCAACCTATTTTATTGAATCGTAAAAACCTGAAAGACATTTTCGTAATTTGTATTTTTTTAATGCACCTAATTCTAAATGTAGAGCAGAATCATAAAAAATATTTTGAATGCATGAATTTTAAAAATGTAGGTCAACACAATAAAACTGCAGGAAAATATCTATCGTCTATTTTGACATATAAAGCATCATTTGAATGCTGCTTAAATGAAGTAATTTAACTTCTAGAAATCCATTTCTTTCTTCTAATAATAAGTGAGATTTAGAAGAGAAATACTCCAAATTTTCACAATAACAAGCAGTGCGCCCATGGGCAGTTTCTCAGGAGCCTTTTACTATAAAAACAGAGGTTTAATAAGTACCAACTTCCATGTTTCTAACTTCAAAAATGACAAGCTTCCGGTCTTTCATCCCCTATTTAACTCCTTTAGGGGATGGATTTTCAAAAACCCTCTCACTTTCGCTATATGTACCCAGTTTTTTTACCGTCTGCGTCTGGACAAGACACAGAAATCACTTTTTTTTTTTTTTTACAAAATTTCGTCTTAAAGGCACCCATCGTTCTCTACGCGCGGAAATTATCAATGAGTTAAAAAAAAGAGATTTTTTATTTTATTTTTTGTGGAAGAAAAAATCTGTGCCAGAAGTTTCTACTCAGTTCACCTTTTATACCCTGTTTATATCCAGACGGTTAAAAACGTCAGCCGGTATTTAAAATTTTCATTCGAATTTGCAACTAACAGCTAACTAGTAACTCCTGTAGAACAGTAGTAAAATTCACAACACAAACATAATTTATGTACTCTTACATAAGAACATACAAAAACCACCATTTGCATTCACAACGCACCCGATTAATATTTCTATGGCATCAGGAATCATTCCCACTTCCTTGTACGTGAAGTGCATTTTATTGGTAATCTTCGTCCCTTTCCTCCATACCTTCAATTGTGTGTGCTAGAGTGGGATGGAGGATTCCTCGGGCAACGTCTTACTGCAGTCAATCATCTATATTCGTGGTAGCTAGTGGAATATTATCGTCACTTCCGGTGGAGTCGTTGACTTGATGAAAGGTTTGCTTGTAGTTTCGACTATCAATTTTATTGATGAATCGACTGGAGCTTTGAGTCCATCAAACTGTCTATGTGATATGGTAATTGCGAAATTGTGGAGTTTCTCTGTAATTTTGCCTTTTGAGAATTTATAGCGAGTAGATCTTTCGTGCTCCGCTCATCTTTACATGCATTAGATATTTCTATTGTAAAGGGATTAAAGTAATTCCAATTCCACACTTACTCCTAATTTAAATTTGTGAAGTTTTGAAATCTACATAGCTACCAGATATGTATGTTATCCCATTCTCTTTATCTGATGTGGTCAAAAAACAAAATTAAATACCTACTAACAATAATTCTTGTAAAGACTAACATATTAGTAATTTATATATTTATTTATATGTACTTTATTAAAGGTGCACCAGAAAATAAGTTACAAAAAAAAAACAGTGGCACTCCGGGAGTGCCGACAGAAGTGAAAACAAAACACAAACAGAATACTTTGCCATCACTCACTGATGTATCGGAAATACATTAAAACCGAGTAGGTACATCCCGAGAACAGCCGAACACATCCGAATGTAGCGCGGTGTCGGTAACAGTGTCGCGAGTTCAATGGTTTTTTCCCATTTCAAAAAAAATGCCCAACGCGCCTAAAGTTTTCACTTAAAAAAAATAACAAAACATAGGTACAGACGCCAGCACATCAACCTACCCGAAACTGTCAGATTTTCCCAATCAACTTTGAACCTTATGGTTTGGTGATAAAGTTGAAAATCTATTAAAGAAATTTGACAGATTGTAGTAGGTTGATGTGCTGGCGTCTGTACAAGGGGCGGCCTTATCGCTTATAAATAAATCAATAAATTAGTAATCTAGTGCCTTTGGGTTCGAGTTAAATACCAGCCTAGTAGATACTGTTACTGTTAGCCTGCATCATCCTACTGCTGTCATCATCATCAGCCTATAATGTTCCCACTGCTGGGACACAGGCCTCCTCTCTGTGAGAGGGAGTGGGCCGTAATCTACCACGCGGGCCCAGTGCGGGTTGGTAGATGTCACATGTCTTTGAATTTTTGGTTCTAGGACATGCCGGTTTCCTCACGATGTTTTCCTTCACCGTTTTGAGAGCAGTGGTGATGAAATAATTTACACAAAGTAAAGCGCCTGTCTGGGTTCGAACCTACGACCTACAACTCGTAAGTCGCGGCCGATACCACTAGGCCACCACTGCTCACACTGCTCACTGCTGTCAGAGGCTGGGCAAAGGCCTCTCCCCATGACTTCCAGCTCTTTCGATCCAGGGCTAAAGTGGACCACTGGTTATTGTTTTCTGCAGCTCGTCCCGCCATATTCTTCGGGGTCTGCCGCGACACCTTCTGGCTGAGTCAGAGCTCCACGTACCTAGTGGCTATTTTGGCCCACAGCTCACTTATCATACGGCAGGCTTAGTCAGCCCAGTCTCATTTCAGCTTAGCGGCTTTTTGAGCAACGTCAGTAATCTGTGTTTTGGAGCGCAGTGTGGTGTTGCGAATATGGTCTGTCAATTTGACGCCTAGAATTCTGCGCTTCTTTGCAAACTTTGAGTTTGGAGTTTGGACTTTTGAATGTTAGTCAAAGACCAAGTCTGGGATCCATTACTTTTCCTAGTAGACAAAGATATTCAATTGAAGATAGCCATTACATTTCCTCGAAACTCATCTTCAGTGCCAACAGTAGTTCGAATAGGTGTTTTGGCATTGATTGTTACATTTCAAGCCCCATGGGACCGTCCTGATGCGTTATTTATGGATTTTGGATAATCGATATTTTCGAGTGTTTGCAACTGTTTATAATCAAGTGCCAAATATTCCGGGAAGTCCAGTTCATTCAGGAAATCATCCAGATTATAAAGTTAATGTTTTGCCAGAAGAAGGCTAAATATACGTCGATTTGGTTTTGAGTCATTTCATTGTTTGGTATGGAAAACAGACATATTGTATTAGTGAATCAGGTTATATTATAGATTGAATTTTACATCGTTCTCATATGTATAATGTCGACATGAATGATGTAACCAATAATTTTATGATTTAAAAAGAGTGTCCGTGGAGTTACTTGCCCGTTCTTCGCCATTGGAAAATTGCCCAACGACAACAAGCTTCATTTTTCTGACTGACCGACCTCTTTACAATTCAAAACTCATAGCATTTTCCTTACATAGTATAAAACAAAGTCGCCGAAATGTCCATACGCGCATAACTTCAGAATGACTGCACCAAATTGGACAATTCTTTTTTTGTTGACAATTCTTTTTTTGTATAGGACAAGGTTTATATGAAAGAAAATTTGGAAAATTCGAAAAAAAAAAAATTGCACCCGTGCGAAGTTGGCGCGGGCCGCTAGTTTCAAATAAACCAATTACAGGCATCTGTAATTGGTTTGAGTTTGAGTTCACTTATTTCTTCCACTACTACTTTATTTGAAAATACGTCTACTTTGTAAACGGCTATTCAGATTGACCTCGTTTGTTAAATACTTCTGCACTTGACATTGTATTGTGACATTATTCATGAATTTATCAGAAGATAGTTCAGATATTTATTTATTTAATACTTCAAGCACATAAATGTGTACATAGGCGGACTTAATGCCATAGGCATTTTTTACCGGTCAACCTTAGGGTGATGCAGAGACAAACAGTAGTAGGTGCAATAATGAAAATTGAGGAATAAATATATGTATATTCGTATTACTTATCTGACTATGGGGGCATCCATTAATTACGTGAGGCGTTTAAGGGGGGGGGGGGGGGTCAAGCCGATTCTAACCCAATCTCACGTGGGGGAGAGGGGGTCCTAGCAAGTATCACGTCATTTTTTTTTTCCGCAAGAAACAGTGTACAATTGCAAGAAAACTGGATTGAATTGAGTCTTATATAAAAATAATGAAACATTTTTTAAATAAATCTAACACAATGAAGCATAGATTAACGTATTTACAAAGAAAATACGCATTTTGAACAATCTCAAGTGAGATTAGAGGGAAGGGGAGGGGGTCGAGCCAAATCTCACGATATCTCACTAAGGGGGGAGGGGGGGGGTCCAAAAATCACTGACAATCATTGACATACAAAAATTCAAGTGCTAAGACATTGTAGTTTTAAATTCTACCTGTATTTTTATCTGTTTCATAATTTATCACGTCTTCCCTTTCAAAACACTACAATCGTTCTACTCCATAAGTCCTTCAAACCCATATTTCTGTAGATATGGCACAAAAACAAAAGAGGTCGCACTCAAGGAGGGTCTCAAGTGCTGGTACAATGTGGTCAGTATACCGCGATATCTTAACGTTTTGAAGCACTGCTGCGGAGACTTATTGGTGCGGCTTGGAATAGAAGATGTGTGGAGACGACTTATTTCATTTTGATTTTTAAGTTAACTTTTTCAATCTTCTTGCTATGGAAACTAAAGTTTAGATTGCAGTAATTCTTCTAAAATCATTTGCCTCCTTCTGATCTCACAAATAGTAGTCATTGGAGATATTTCTGTAATCATTAATTCAATTTTCCCTTATGAACCCTTCATTAGAAAACCAGCGTCAGACAGCATCTGTCTGGCATTAATGCTGAAATGAACCTTTTTGGCGCAGCCGTGAGGCACACACTATTGTTGTCAGAAACAGTGTTTTTTATTTTTTTTATTGATTTTGTATTTTGTGTTTCACGAACTGTGTCCAAATAAACATTTTTCTTTCTTTCTTTCTTAATTATCTTCATAGTTTGCTTGTTATCTAGATAATCTATCATTGCATTAAATTTTTTATCGTTATCTACGAATAAATTTGATGCTATAAAGTTATATACGACACGGCGACATCCGTTCCTGGTAATTTTCAGGGTAATTAGAAGTTGAACTTTCCGATTATCGGTTGTTTATTTTTCATAAATAGTTCAATTAAATACTATATAGTTTTAAAAGAAATGTGTAGGTTATTTACCTACAGTAGAAAGTGCTCTCGGAGTCATACAACCGATTTTCTTCGTTCGATAATAAAACTTTTGACCTTCATAATTTTTTTACAATTTTATTTTTGTAGTGAAAACTTTTTTAGGCACGTTGAACTGTTTATGGAAGAGGAAATCTTACAAAACTTAAAAAAAAAACATGTATATTGCAACTAATTTAAGAAAACCACAGATATAGATACACTTAGATAACGCAAGAGCACCTACTTCGCGTGCCAAAAATCGCACCAGTTTACGATCGAAAATCATAAGCCGCCACTTTCGCGCTCAGTCCTGCGTACTGCTGGCTGGGTGAGCGTGAGCGAGAGAGCGCGAGCTTATGACGTCATAGTAGGTAGTTAAAAAGTGGCACGCTTAGTTTTCATACAGTTCGTGATACTTGCGTTATCTAGGTATATCTATATCTGTGAAGAAAACCATTGTTATTTCATAGTTTGAAGTTTTCAATTCTGTCGGCAGTCTCCTTGACTGCCTGTTTTTTATCAAGAAGCGACTCCACTATTATATTTCTCTACCAATAGTAAGTCAGTCCGTAGACTCCCCTTACTCAGAGAGTCCAGACGACTGACGAGTGGTTTGTTGCGTGTATACAAAGTAGTTATACAGGGTGATTGGAAAATGGGTGCAAAGCTTTAAGGCGAAGATAGTACCGACTATTTACTCGTAGAACCATTTAAGCCGTGGTTGTCTTAGACGAAGTTTTGTTTTTTCTCGAAATTTCCCAAAATTTTAAGTAAACTGCTTATTTATGGCCAAATTGAATGATAAATGATTTTTTTTTTATTTAATTAATAATTAAAGTAATGTGTAAGCGATCTAGAAAATGTTTTAAGCCTCTGTGTCATCACACTATCACACTAATATTATAAAGGCGAAAGTTTGTGAGTGTATGTGTGTGTTTATATGTTTGTTACTTCTTCACGCTCAAACGGCTGGGCCAGTTTTGATAAATATTTGCATGAAGGTAGCTGACACCCTAGATTAACATATAGGCTACTTTTTATCTCGATATTTACACGGGATCGACATTTACGCGGGTGCAACCGCGGGGCGCAGCTAGTTAAACATAAAAAACATAAAAATTAGATTAAAAAAATAGGTAAGACTTTGTTTAAGACAACCATGGCTTAAATGGTTCCAAGTTGTCTGTACTATCTTCGCCTTAAAGCTTTGCACCCATCTTCCAATCACCCTGTATGATGCTTAACTTATGGTCCTTTTCCTTTTAAGGGTCACTAGGAGAATTATAATTTTATCGTCAGAAGCCCCTACCTTAACTTGGTGAAAGTGTTAATAATTTTTATGCCTGGGTAGCTAAGCGTGGAGCTTCAGAAAGGTCACGTGCTTAGTACAGTCACGAGCATAAGTATGTATATACTCGGCTTCATTAAAAGGCGATTTTCTCCTTTATTTTTTAATTAAATTTTATGTTATTACGAACATAGTATTTTCGAACCAAAAAAAAAAAAAAACAAAAAAAAAAAATCGCAATTGAAAGTTGTTAAGTGTTGACATATTAGTGCTGTGTTGATATATTAGTGCTCGTGACGGTACTCGCAATCGGCGTGTATGAAGGTAAACGAAGCAAAAGGAGTACGTTAGGAATTAAAGATCGTAGCAGGAGCATTCTGTAGTTCCTGTCCAGCTCTACGGGAAGAAGTCGTGAGTTTACGTATGTATGCATGTATCATTGACAATAATATCGAATAGAAAATAATTCCACGGAATTACGTAATTCAAATTGTATGGGCCTTTAAAAAAAACAACAACAAATCCATACTATCCATACTAAAATGCGAAAGTGTGTCTGTCCGTTACCTCTTCACGCTTAAACCGCTGCACTGATTTAGATGAAATTTGGTACAAAGATTGTTTGAGTCCCGGGAAAGGGGAACTTATGCGGATGAAACCGCGGGGCGCTGCTAGTTTCATATATTTGACTGCTGTGTATCATCCACTACTTACAATCCTTTCGTCTCCTTACTTTCGCCAGCTAAAGAATATAAAGTACCCGACAAGGCGTTACCTAAATACCTCACAGAGTCGCAGTACTGCTAATTACTCTTAACAAAGGAGATGGAAAAATCACTAATTAATTAATAGAATGCAATTGTTAATGAAAATCAACGGTATTCTAGCTGCGTGTACGCAGGTATGCGGTAGAGGTTGGAAAACGCGTGTATAGGTACATGTATTGTTAAGAACTTTGCGTGGATGATGATATTGTCTATTTATAGAGCATTAAAAGGACCATAAAGAATTACATTAGTAGTACGGTCAGCATCAAAAGTTGATTAACACTTCAGTTTTTTTAATCTTAGTTATTGAGCAAAATGTTTTTTCAAAATTGCAGCAGAATTTTTTTTTTAGAATATATACTCTTGTCTATTATGTGAAAAGCTAAAAATCAGTTTATTGAAAAAAGTTGTTGTCAATTTAATAACAGGTAAAAATTATAGTGTTAATCGACTTTTGATGCTGACTGTACCTGTGATCAACGCTGCCTTGGTAAGTTGGCAGGCAGCCCTGCATAGCTATTCACAAACACTCGATATGCTTCCGTATCGTATCAAACATTAATCATTGCTATCGTAGGAGTCTTCTAAATGCTGTTCACAAGTCCAAAACCCAAAAATTTTGTCAGTTTAAATTAAATAGACGCCCGCTATTCTTCCAACAGATATTTGCTGTTGAGGGCAAGTCAAATCAGTTTCTCGAAATGTCAGGTTTTCGATACGATAGCCTATCGTATGGTTGTGAATAGCTGTGCTGCTCGCGAGAAAAAACAAGTGAATACGTTTGGTTTCAAGGAAGCTGTAACATTCAAGGAACAAATGAATGCGTTTAGTATCAAGAGAGCTGTTTCACTAATGAGGAAAAACCTGAAAGGCAATTATTTTTTAATACGTTTATAAGTATTCTAATCTGTCTCAATCTGTCAAAAATACCTCCAATTTCACAACTTAAATTTTTTACAAGTTTTTGACGTTGATTGCCGCTGATATGAGATTGCGACTAGATTTTGACTCTTAAATACGTGTCGACGAATCGTTCGAAAGGTTATATCGATGAAATTCTAAAAAAGTAAATCGTTCGGTCCGAAAACCGTTCGTCGGCGTCGTTGAAAAATTCTATCGGAGAAACACTGAAAAGTGAATCGTTCTGTCGGCGAACCGTTCATCGGAGAAGCGAACGTCGGAGAACTGTTTCAGAACGCGTGGAACTTCGTTCAGAAAAGATATATTCTGTTGAAGATAAGATTTTCCCAAGCATCGCTCCAACGACTAGTCTTGCGCTGCATTTATCCTACAAACTCCCGCGCCCTTTACTATGTCCCAATATTCTCCCTATAATTACATACTGCATAATTCTATTCACTCCATTCAGTGATAAACTGTCTAGCTGTCATAGAGTTTGTATGCAATTTACACATAATCCGTACCATAGACAATAATCCGTATCATAGACAATAGCAACACACATCGAATAACTCACCTAGTCACCTAAGTAGTTGTCATACCGTGTCAGTATTCGGTAAATCAGTGTGTTTACAAGAATCGCGGCAGTCGACAAGCTACAGGAATTTGTATGCGATGCAGAGAATGCTAATGTCTTTGCTGCCTGAATTAGGGCTGTGAAAGCAAGTAAAGGATTGGTTGTGTTAAGTAATCGTTGGTGGTCCTTTGAATTGTTAAATTCTGAGAAAATGGCATAGATAAATGAAAAGCAGTTACTCCTGGTTAGACTGGAAGTCGGCTTAGAATAGGCTAGTGTAGTGTTTAAAACCAACGTGAGATGGATGGTTCATAGATAAGTATCCTATAGTTAATCTGTGAACAGCGTTGTGGTCTGCAATATTGACTGTAAGTTTTGTATATTTCTTATTTCTATGTTTTATATTGTAGCTGTTTGTTTCCTTTTTAATAAAAATAGTTACAAAAAAAAGCTTTTTAGCATATTTCGAAGACACGGGTATAAAAATTGTGCGTCCTTTGCTAGGTACTTTTATCGTTTTCAATTTTAAAACGTCTGGTCCAAAACTACTTTTCTGACGTTCACTTTTAACTACGTGGCAGTTTTTATTGAAGTGAAAACTTCTTTAGCGGCGTTGAACACTTTTTGTAATGGGTAAAAAATGTTAAACTCGCGTCAGGGCATCGCGTCAGGACACGTGACCGTCAGGAGAGATTTCCCCCCCCCTCCCCATCTCTTTCTACGGCGGCGCCAACCGAAGTGAACCAAGTGAGACACGACAAAGATGGCCGAAGAAAATGACATTTGACGTACAAATGTTTGAAAAGTCAGTTTCGTAAACAATAGTACTTCGAGGAACCGCAGTTGTATTTAATTTATTTTGAACTTCTGTTTAACCAATTTAGTTTATTATTATATACCTACCTACAATACAAAATAGAAGCGACGAAAAATATAACGAAGCACATTATAGCAACAAGAAATACTGTGGGACATTGCTGCTTTTGTGTGAAAACAATGCTTCCGTGTCGACCACGGAAGTTTACTCCCTGCAGGGAGATGCTCCAGTAGGGTGTGGCTGTGAAGCTATGTTGCAAAACATGCTCCACGTCCTATCCTGCCTTATTTGTCCTACCCAAAACATGCAGTCAAAGTGACCTCTGCGCTGCCACCGACGACAACGTGGAAGTGGCAATATTTTGAGCCAACAAGATCTAAAGTAAAAGAGAAGAAATTTAGGGAGTAGTTCATTAATAAAAAGCTTGTATACAAATATCAGTTTATTTTTATAATACTTGTACGCACCGGGACTTACAGCTTAGTACGGCTGTTATTCCAAATGCATACAGTGTGGCTAAGTTTGTAACAATTGAGCCTGGTATCTATGGTTACCTCACCCTACTGATTATAAACCTACAGCAACTACTTAACACCCTAGTTATCCTAACACCCTAACCTATCATACAAGCCTACGGGAGACCTACGGGAACAGACAGAATTTGGGTAGGAATAGGGGTTTGTGTACGTCGTGCAATGTGTACACAGGAAATAGTTTTGTCATTGCCGGTCCCACAGACTCATAGAACTGGTGATGGCTAAAGGTGTCTTGGCCATAGTGAGAGGAATTATGGAAGATGAATCAAACTCTACTCCAGCTTGATGACTAATTTATTCATTTACTAATTACTAATTTATGTGGAACGAATGTATGTCGCTCTTGATGCTGACGCTGGCGTATGTAACTCTTGCCTGTTCACGGCTGAACAATACTCTAAACTCTAATTTGGCTTCTAAAACTTGTGCAAGCAGAACAACATTTTTAAAATGTTTGCTTTTCATTTGCAATCTGTGCCATCTCTTCTGTAGGCCGTTTCATTTTCTGCTATTCGTAGTGAAGCACCATCTTTACTAGTCCTATTGACCTGAAATACAAAACTAATGTTATAAATTCTTTCTCTTCATTATCTTATTTATACTGATTTAATTAATCAGTAGCGGCATCAAAATAACAGTCATTATTATTCTTATGGCGGGTTTTTTTTTTGTTACAATGATTTTTGTACAGGCAAACGAAGTTCTTCGTAAAATTGTAAATTGGATAGGCACCTAATTCGTAAATCATGCCAGGCTGCCCCTGTTTAGCGTTAGTGCTTGTGTCAGTGTTTTTATTTTCTATTATGGAGACCTCTCCCTGACCAATTCTTCCAAAAAATCTAAGGATTAGAAGCAAAAGCAAGCATAAGTATAAGAAATTGAGAATGTTTACAAAACATAATTTACTTTGAACACATTTTAGCTGTAACAGTAGGTACACACCTTATCCTCCTCCAACCAATATTCAATTCTTTGCCCTTTATTGCAACTAGTCTCCGGTCTTAATTTCATTTATTTTAAATACAAAAAAAATATTCAGAAGTTTTTTAGTTTGACACATACAATATCAAATTCATTCATTGACATATTCATATTGTTTCCATGACGACCTTGACGTTGTCGCGTCAAAACTGTTGAAACTGTAGACAATAAATTAGTTTTTCATACGTAATAATGGTGCCGATTCTCTTGTTCACAAACTAAACTAAATTTAAGTTCAGTGCATCTTTTTCTTTCTATTTCATTAAGAAAAGGACAGGAGATAAATATTAGTTCAGTCCTGTCAAATTAAGATACTCCATAGACAATTTAGACGTGATTAAAAAATTGGCTATTAAAAATACGTCAATTTACGTCAGGCGCCGACTAATTTGACAGGTCTGAACTAATATTTATCTCCTGTCCTTTTCTTAATGAAATAGAAAGAAAAAGATGCACTGAAATTAAATTTAGTTTAGTTTGTGAACAAAGGAATCGGCGCCAATGTCTATGGACACAAATATTCGGTTCGTAGACAGATATTCTCGTATGCCGATTTAATGTGTTGGCCAATTTGTTGGATGACTTCATTATAATGGCAACATTTAGAAGTTGTAGGACATTCTAATTATAGAACGTTTATGAAGCGTTTATGAATACAAAATTTTATCGAATGTTTTAAAGGCCTATTGAGCATTTTAACTAATGAATGGTTTAAACCTTCAATAGGCTTTTTTTATGAATAAGACCGAAAGTGTTTAAAATATGGAAATTGAACAAAGTGCATCTATTAATGAAAAAAGTGACGCAGAAATATTGAAAAAAAAATGAGTAATATTAATTAAATTAATAATTGATTTATTTCAACGTTAATATTCAAGTTTTCACTTCTGCCGGCACTCCCGGAGTGCAACCCGTCTTTTTTTTTTATAAGTTCTGCAATACTCCTAATGAGAAAATAAATTCTCAAATGTTGAAAGGGGAAAACTAAGACGACCCACTGACCCATGAAGTTTATTAAATGACTCTCAAGAAAAGATCAAACACCAAATCACGTTCACGAATCCTCGAAAGTCCTTTACATCGTCAGCCCTAATGAAAGCACATAACAATTTCGTCCCGTTTGGCTCACGTTACGTTTGGTACAGTCAATCACACATCATTGGTATCACTTTGATATTGACAGCGCCTTTATGTCGTAGCAGTAAGGGCGGTTTATGTAGTACAACTGTGGCTCATTTGCGGTCGGTTGTACAAATGTTTGTAAGAATTGGGACGACCCATTTATATTCGTTCGTGATCATCGGCTGGTTGTTTGATTACATTAGTAATGGTTTTGATTAAATGTTGCAGCAACGAAGGTTAACGGTGGTGTTATTATTTATGGTTTTACGTGTCGGATTTGAAGGCTTTCTTTAGTTTTTTTATGAGGGACATTGCAATAGAAAGTACCTTATGTTCAATTGTTGATGGAAATCCACAACTAGTATGGTTTATGCTAGATGATAAACAGCATATACCTAGTAGGTAAAATTGAAAGCGGATCTATGTCACAGATTCATAGTAGCTAGCAGTCCGGACTATAAAGTTTGCGAGGACATTGGCAAGAAGTTCATCATAAGGGTAATGTTATCTCATTGATTGTTTTATTTGTTTTAGTGTATTCGTGTATTTATTGGCATTAAGTCCGCCTCTGCACATGTGTGTGCTTAAAGTAATTAATAAATAAGTAACTAATATTCACGTCTTAGTCATCACTCGCACACATTGATTAAAACAAAAGCGAACACGACAAAAAAAACCCACCTTAATTAAAAACAATTAATTCCAACAACAAACAAAATTAACATATTGCTATCTTCATCCTGTCAGAGGTGTTAATACCGCCACCTATTGTCCCAAAGATTATCATCTCGAACTTGACATTCGTCCGCCGTGTCGAGCAGTGAGACGAATCCAGAATAGGCATGTCAATTCTGAGAAACGTTGTTCGAAAAATGTGTCGAAGCGCGTAAATTATTCTGTCGCATTGTAGCGATGCGTTCGGAATGTGTGATCAGTATTCATAGTCGGGTGTCGATGAAATATATGGATTTATGGAGTGAATCAGTCGGTTTGGAGGGCAGGTATGGAATGGCGAAAATGGGTTATTGTCTTTATTTCCGGGCTTTTATGTGTGTTTGTGTGTTGTCGCGTTTTTCAACCGAATTTTTATTTGGTTTTTGGAACTATCGAAATCTTATCACTTAAAAATCATGGTCATATTTAAAGTAGTTTTTCATGAATTTTTAATTCTAAAGTATATCGACGGTCCCTACGTATAATCACCTATGTGGTAGATACGTGATTTGTGTTTTTTTGTTCCGTGACATTCAGACAAACCTAAACTATCTTCTAGTTTAATAAAAACTAATAAAAGTTGGCAAATTGAGCTTTAAATACACACACGACATTTCCCAAGTAGAACATGAACTACATGTGTTTAAAACTTTAAAGTGCTCTCCTGTAAAATTTGTCCTTTGCAGTTAGGGGATTATACGTAGGGACCGTCGATATGTATTTATAGTCTCTGAAGTTTTAATTGATAGGTAGGTATATACTTTCAAACATGTCCATAATTACTATACATATATATATATACCACACAATGCGCACTCACGCACAATGGTCCATTTGAAGGACTAAGTGCGGAAACCAAATCCATAACATAGAACTTATATACCACATGACAGTCCATATTACTAGATAAGTACTTAAATTCCTGCTGGATGCTGAATCCAGGCTAAAAAAAGAAGTCTCTCTGCAGAGGCATTCATGGACGTTGGGGTCATACATCCACTTCAAAATTTTGCAAATGGAATAGCCCAGCAAAGATTTTTCTCAATTAATTCTCTGATAGACAACCACTTAGTCAATTATTTCAATCTAGTTCACGAACTCTTATGTCAAGCTCAAAACGGTGAACCATTTGAAATCTCTTAACCTACAAACAAGCAAATTGAACGAAGACACCAGCACCAATCCCGGTCCCCCTCATGGGTCGTTATCCAATCCCGCTACATACAATGGTACTATTGTTTTCGAACTAATAGCTACTATACTATTGGCCTAGTTCGGGACCTAGGGACGTGTGTTTGTCGAAATGGGGGCTTTTTTTCGTGTGGGACATTGGGCCAATTGTTGGAGTATTGGTGACAAGTTTTGTGTTGTGTAGTTTTTCGTCGAATTTTTTTGGAAAATCAAAATTTTGTAGACATTTTTTTAAGTACATATCTGTTAAATAAAAACTCAAAACAAACATTTATTAATCGCAGCTTCTACAGATGTTAGTGAATCATTAACGGTATGATTTTCTGTTAACTATTATGATTTGGCCCATTACCCGATTCCGCCTTGACGTCGACTTACGGGACACCCTGTATAAAAAAACAAATGAAAAAACATTACAAAAAATCGAATCGAACGCACGAATTTCTTATAGAAAATCTTCACAAATAAACAAAAAAAAAACTGAAGATCAAATACGTAACTGTCACTACTATGACCTTTGTGGTCACACGTAATGTGTCACTCGACTGTAGAGAGAACTGAACCGCAATGCGGTGTAGTGTGATGTTTATTTTTGTATATAATTTGTTGGTTTTGTAGTGTAGTTTGTCATTTTGATGTAAAATAGTTTCTTCGGATATAAATAATAAAATTTGTTGAGTATGGCAGCTCCGTGACTATAATTTTAGCAACTTTGTGAATTGTTTTGTTGAGTTATTTGGGAGGAAAAATTAAAATGTGCAGTAGTTATATTCAAAATTTTAATGTGTTATTTTCTTTTTTTAATTTTTTATTAGCTGTTTGTGTCCCACTGCTGGGCAAAGGCCTCCCTACTCTCTGTCCAGAGCTGGGTGTTATGTTGTGTTTTTTTTTTTAGTTTTCAAAGATATCGAGTTGGTTCAAAGACACAAAATCAGTTTAAATCAAGCCAAACTGAAACAAGATAAAGTACCTATTTAATTGGAGAAATCGTAAACCTATAAATAAACCAATTCACAGCCAAAAACCTCAAGATAACACAGAGCATTCGAAACGAAAACTTATATAAACGTAAACGTAAACAAACAAGTTTGCGTTAAGATCTTCCCAGATTTCTATATATAAAGCTTACGCAAAACGTTTTAGCGAAACGTTAGGTCAAGCTACGGTTTACTATGAATAGTATGAATCGTAGAGAGATTTTCCCATTTTATTCTTACTTGTGCGGTTATTTACGTGATCAATACATCGGAATTACGTTGATTTAAGATATCTCCCGATAGCTGATGCATAGTAGGGGAAGACTAAAGACTCGATAGTTGGACACGACCGTTCTGCTTTGTGCTCGTGATTGTACAAGGTGAAATTGAATTCATGGGAATCCTGTCATTGTAATCATCATTATGAACAACTTTTACTATGGGACCAAACCTGAAATCACGAAAAAAATCAGCTCTTCCCTACATTTTGACGAGTTATGTGAACATAAATGCAAGGAACATCTGATTTTTTTTCGCGAAAAATCGCGAAAAAAGGTACTAAACCTAAAAAGGTTTAGTACCATAGTAAAAGTTGTTCATAATGATGAGTACAATGATCCCTTAAAAGGATGCCCATGAATTTAATTTCACCCTGTATTATTTATTTTTTCCTTTCTATTAGAATTAATTATCTTTTTGTATGCAGATGCTAGGGACTGATACTAATGACAGTTCACTACACCTAAGTTATCTAGGTAAGATTTTTACAGATAAGATCGGCAGAAAACATACACTGCGCCCTTTCGCTACAACATTTAAATAAAAACTTTTGAGTCATTCCTATACTTACCTACATAAACATTTTTGAGTAATTCAAATAGGTATATATTTACGACTATGTAAAAACAAACGCAATCAATCATCGTATTTACAAGCCATCAATCAACACAAGTTTTTAACATTCATGCCAAAATGATAAAAATGTGAATTAACAGACTGAAGTTTCATCATCTGTGTAAACCATCAGGCCGGTCTTTTCCATGGTCAGAGTTGTATATTAGGTAAACTCAAAACTCAAAGCATTTATTTCAATTAAACCAATACAGGCACTTTTGAACTGTTAAGGGGTCGGTCAATCAGAAAGATGAAGCTAGTTGCCCATTCTAAGGCCTCATTTACGGAGACGCGGGGCGTCGCGCGTTGCGTTGAGCGGCGCGGCCCGCACTGAATTCAAATATATGGCGTTGTATGAGTGCGTTTACGGAGAAGCGATTTTAGACGCGTTTGTTTGAATTAGGGCGTTTTTTGCGGCCGAGCCCGCGGATGGCACCGACGCGTCCCACGCGGCGTTTATCGCGGCGGCGCACGCAGCGGCAATTCTCGATGAAGCTATGTCCGAGGCGGAATCTTCTGTCAGTCTTATTTAGAAATCGCGCAACACAGACGTAGTCACCGTCGCAATGGAGTATGATATGATCGACTTTTTTTTTCGTCGTTGTTTTTCGTCTTTTTTTTTGATCGAGGCGAGCGTGCGCCGCCGCGATGCCCGCCGCGTGCTTCGCTACACGCTAGAGGATTCGCCGCGGGCGCCGCGGCGGGCACCGCCACGCTTCCCGTCTCGCTTCTCTATGAACATGGTCGTATATTGCTATAAGTTTGTGTTTACGCGTGCGATGATGCGTGCCGCTTCACGCGCCGCCCCACCGTAAACAGAAAAAACGTCCGACGCGCCGCGAGACGCCACGCCACACGCGACGCGCGACGCCCCGCGTCTCCGTAAATGAGGCCTAAAGCGTAGGTACCTATGGAGAAGAACGGGCAAGAAACTCCATGGACACTCTTTTAAATCAAAATAAAATGGTTACAAACTTTTGGTTACATCATTCATTTTAAAAATTATACATGTGAGAACGATGCAGAACGTTAAAAGCGTCCATAATGAAAAGATGAGAAAAAAACAACAATTCAAATAATAAATTAAAATAAGCCATGGCAGCAAAGAGATGACCAGTCCCTACTGACGGCGCCCGTTCACGAACATGACGCATGTATTAGTAGTTTAGGTAGGTATTGTGGAGGTTCTGCCCTCTTTTGAAATACTGGCCGGTAATATTTGAAGCCATGTTCCATTCGAACGTTTAAGCGTGTGTCATTAAATGAGTTGTTGGTTTGACGTGAAACTTTTTTTATATTTTTCTATTTGCTCCCAAAAATAACCCCCATATTCAAAATTAATTTATTTACGTTACACGTCTGTGTTTGGGTCACCCGGTCGGCTCCATCTTTCGGGCCCGTCCTCCCTACCATTACCGCGCCCCCCGGTCTATTCCTTGATATGCAATGGTCGCTGTAGCACCATGAAAATGAGGCTACAGGAGCTAGTGCGAATCTTGGGGTTCATTCGATTAATTGAGTCTGGTTTAACCTCGCTGGGATCGGTGCAATTCATTCATTCATTCGTTACACGTCTGTGTTTGGGTCACAGAGATTTATATGTGTAAGTACCAAATTTCAACTAAATCGATCCATTAAATTCGGAGCAAGTTGGCTGTAACAGACGGACGGACAGACAGACACACGAGTGATCCTATAAGGATTCCGTTTTTCCTTTTGAGGTACGGAACCCTAAAAACAACAAGTAAGAGAACGGTCAGCATCAAAAGTTGATTAACACTTCAGTTTTTTTAATCTTAGTTATTGAGCAAAATATTTGTTCAAAATTGCAGCAGAAGAAATTTTTTTAGAATATATTCTCTTGTCTATTATGTGAAAAGCTAAAAATCAGTTTATTGAAAAAAGTTGTTATCAATTTAATAACATGTAAACATGATAGTGTTAATCGACTTTTGATGCTGACTGTACCATCGACACTGAAAGAAGAAGACCTAGCTGCCTAGCCTGATAGTAAGTATATACAGGGTGTTACAGAAAGGGTATAACAATACAAACGGGTTGAAGAGTGTATCTGGTCTAGAATCTCTGTACAAAATTTCAGCTCAAAAGCATTAACTTTGAAAATGCTTAATATTTTTTTATTTCGACATCACGGCGCTGCACTGGCGCGCGGCGGCGTGATGTGCCTGTACTAGGCGCACAGACACACTACAGATAATGGATAATGACCCTCGTAGTGTGGTGACATGTTTGTTTTGATTTCAATTTAATAAACTATCGAAATAAAAAAATATTAAGCAATTTCAAAGTTACTGCTTTTGAGTTGAAATTTTGTACAGAGATTCTAGACCAGATACACTCTTCAACCCGTTTGTATTGATATACCCTTTCCGTAACACCCTGTATAATTGTGTACCACACACTAAACATAATCTACTACAATCTATTTTAAACCCACACGGAACGGATTTCCTAACCTTGATGCCATACTGCGAATGATTTAATATCGAAAAACACATACATTAAACGAAAAACTCTTTGATATACACTTTTATCGTCGCCACGAATAAATTCTGATGCCTCTAATTGACTCCGACGTTCGTAAAAGATTAGATAGTGTTCTGTTTTTGATGAAGTTACGGCTTTTCAGAATTCCTTGGGTGCTGGGAAGTGTGTAATATTGATTGGAAATAACGTGTCCGTTTTTCTGTGAACTTTTTGTTTATGAAATGTGGGTTTTCGAAGTGTAAATACATGATGTAAATTTCGGTAGAAGTTCAGTCGTAAATATCAACATAATATCCATACTATAATATTATACATTCGAAAGTAACTCTGTCTTTCTGTCTATATGTTACCTTTTCACGCCTAAACCTCTGAACCGATTTAGATGAAATTTGGTATAGAGATAGTTTGAGTCCCGGGAAAGGACATAAAATAGTTTTTATCCCGATATTCGCACGGGATCGAAACGCATAATTTATGCGGATGAAACCGCGGGGCGCAGCTAGTAGGTATTAATAATAGGACTTCTTGTGAAAGAGGTTTTCCATGGAAATACTGCCTATATTCTTATTTCTTCCAACTAACAGTAATGATGTGTTTTAATTTGAAAAGTATGAATACGTATCAAACTGTAACCTAAAAAATAGGTTTTAAAATGAAAAGTTTATCGATAGGTCAGGTTAAGCTACGCTTGCTGTGGTTGGTCAGTAGATGGGTGACCATCTTCACATACCAAGACCCCTCCATGCCTCGGAAAACACGTTAAGCCGTTGGTCGCGGCTGTCATTCGTGGATCTTTGACAGTCGTTACGGGTCATCAGAAGTCCGAAAGTCTGACTACCAGTCTTACCAAGGGGTATCGTATTACCCAGGTGGAGATCAGATAGGCAGTTGCTCCATGTAAAATACTGGTATTCAGCTGCAGCCAGTTAGACTGGAAGCCGACCCCAACATAGTTGGGAAAAGGCTAGGCTGATGATGACGTTTAGAAAAAATACGAATAAATGTCATCAGCTCTCGGAGGAAATCATTGCGGGGAAACCACCACGCCAATCTAAATGCACTAGGCCCAGAATTCGGCTACGTGTTTGACGCCATCAACAGCGTCCATCAGTTCTTGTAACGTGCAGCTGACAGTATCAGGACATGATATTAAGTGTCTTATCGTTTGTGGAACCAGTGGCGTGCATTGCATATAGGCATATAAGCAGTGCCTACCTCGATATATCAACATAAGCCTGTCAATTACATTTTAGTGTGCGTGCGCCACAATTAAGAAACTCACTAAATTATCATACCTGACAAAAACAAAATCTTAATACAAACACGTGCGGCAGTAGGCATTCGCCAGACGGCCTACTCGGCTCCCGTACTATTCGCACATTGTCATTGGTCTTTACTCGTTCAAGTTAATATGACAAACTTAAAAATACATACGTCTCGCGCGTAATACCATGACGTTCGACCTTCGCAATTTATCACCCTCAAGTAGGCATGTCTACTCAAATAACCACACTTTTGACCTCACTTTTTTTCCGATTAGTGACCGCGTTTGCCTAGACTAGACCCGGCCTAGTGCCTACCTATTCTGAAAACTAATGCACGCCACTATGTGGAACAGCACCGGCAGTGCTATGTGAAATATATAGATATATGGACTGTGTGAAAGGTGAAATGGCTAGAAAGGGACTGCCGAGATGACGACTAAAAGAGAAGTATGGAGATAGAATCACACTAATATTATAAAGGCGAAAGTTTGTGAGTGTTTTTGTTTATATGTTTGTTACTTCATCACGCTCAAACGGCTGCACCAATTTTGATAAAAGTTTGTATGGAGGTAGCTGACACCCTGGATTAACATATAGGCTACTTTTTATCCCGGAATTCCGTCGGGATCAACATTTACGCGGGTGAAACCGCAGGGCGCAGCTAGTAGAGAAATAAATTCGGGTAAGACCAGGAGAATGATAATGGTGATAGAACAACAATCCTTTTATTTTTATTTACATTTTAGCAATTGTTTTAAATTGTTATAAATATTTCAAACATTTACGTCACACATATTATTCAAAGTAACTTACATAAAAGTATTCAAAAGCAATGCTGTCAAAAGGTCGATAAAAATTATCGATAAACTACTTCGCAGACGTCAACTTCTATTGTTTTAAATCATGCATGGAATTTTCGACTTTAACGCTTTAAAATATGATATAAAATACAGAAATTTGTTTAAAATATAATGCTGTAAGAGTACAGAAATAACGTTCAATATAAATTATCAAGCGCCGTGAAAACTTCAGCGGGCCGTAGCATAAATAACGAACACACAGGCAATGCGAATTAAATAGATACCATTTGCACTTGACTTATGGTTTAAATAAGACTTGAATTCCAATTCGAGAGCCATCTTGTATTCAATATCAGATAAGCATGACGATAAATAGTTAATTACGGGATGAGGATGGAATTCTTATGGAAAAATTATCCTTTTGGTATTCGCAATCTCGCAGCAATTGATTCGAATGGCACTAAGTTGAATTGATAGGGATGCAATTTTTCATCGACATAAAAGCTTTTCAAACTCTCATATCGATAAGTACGGTTTCTAAGAAAGATGCAAAACATTTTACTATACTACTTTGTAATGTAGATGCGTTTGTTGATTCTATGAGAAAGATGCAAAGTGCTTTGGCTGCTTCTCGTTGTGAACTATATCTGTGATTGGATTTTTAATATACTCTTTTATGTGTGCAATACTTGAAGAGTTGATTTTTAGCAGTTCAAGAAACTATCGGTATAAATAAAATTTGATTGCCTCGGTGGTTTAGTGGTCGCAAGCGCTACTGCTGAACAAGAGGGTTCGATTCCTAGGTCGGGCAAGATGTTACTGGGTTGGCCATCAGGAGTTTTTCAATTTTTTACTTTTTATTACTGAATGGGTCCGCTCTTGACCTCGATCACGCCTGATGCAAAGCGATGGATGAGGTCCATGATGGAACGAGCGTGCCCAGAAGATGCCTGAGGCACTGGAACTCCCACGCATCGACGAAACACAGCAGGCTGCTTGACGCCGGACTCCGATGGGAGGGTGGTCGCGAACCAGGCGGGCGTTAGCCATACCGCCGCAAGCGAGGAATTGGCCAGTCAAATAAGGTGTTGGGTGTGACTGTCCAGGATGCGCCGAGCGTTCGGTTCAGTTGAGTAACTAGTGGAGCAAACTGCGCTACACGAGGAGGCTTCTTCATGCATCCAAAAATGCATCTCAATGAGTCTTGATTTGTGCCTGGTTGATGGCAAAAGGTTCGCCCCCTATTACATGGGGCTTAAACATGACTAGCAAAACGAGGGTGTACAGATGCCAGCACATCAAGCTACTATAATCTGTCAAATTTCTTTGATAGATTTTCAACTTTATTGCCAAAGCATAAGGTTCAAAGTTGATTGGGAAAATTTGACAGTTTCGGGTAGCTTGATGTGCTGGCGTCTGTACTATAGGTACAGTGTACACCTCTGAAAACTTCTGTGATTACTGGCGTGATGTTATGTTATGTAAATTTTAAATAGATACCGCTATTCCATTCACTGTCTTAAATAACTTTTATATGATGTGGTAAAATGATTCGCAGAATCCATGAAAAATTTAATACATACAAGTCACCATGTAAATTAATTGAATTTGGTGGTCATGGCCAATCCTATTAATATTTTGATTGCATGGTAGTCCCAGTGCATATTTCGTCGTATTCGGCGTGAAATTCAATTTATTTATAATTTTATTAGCTGAGATAATGAATCTAAGTGCTTACTTAATGCTTGATTATAAATATAGTAAGTACTAATGGTTTATTACGTTTTAATGTTAGACACAATGTCTCTCTGATTAATAAAATATAGGCTCCTGTAGACAGGAGCGACGCGACGCTAGTAGAATAATTTCTATGAAACGTCATGGAAATTGCTTTACCAGAAACGCGTCGCACCGTCGCCGCGTCGCTTCACGCCTGTCTACGGAAGCATTATTTCTTTAACTTTATCGGATTGAAATAGTTGTAGGTAGTTTTATTTTAATCAATTAAGGTATTTTGGACTACATAATTAACATGAATTTAAATTAAATTACATGTTAACCAGACTAAAATTGAATAACGATATTAGAACCATAAAACAACGCTTACAAATTCAATGTTTTATCACTTCTTGGACATTTATTGCGTACAACGACTCTCTTAGATTTATTAAATGGATTTCCATTATTGTTGGTAGACTTTTCGAATCATACTTAACTAGCTTAGCTATCAAATAAGTAATAAAAAGATTTCATTTTAAACCAATAAAAATTTTAGCTCCTCCTTACCTCCTACCGAAACTAATATAAATATATTTTATAAAGCTGATTTACATTTAGAGTGGAACATTTAAGAATATATACTAATAATAAATCTTACTAATAATAAAGTTGAAGTGTTTGTTTGACCGCTCCAAACTCAGGAACTACTGGTCGGAGTTGGAAAATTCTTTTGCATTCGATAGCCCAATTCTTGGGAAAGGCCTTAGGAGCCGAGACAAGAAAGTCAGAAAGAACGCTAAGTATTAACAAAGTCTTAGCGCGGGCAAGTGATGCAATGCGACGGGGTGAGTCGGGGGACCAGAAATTTCAAGCGGACGAAGTTGCGGGCAGAAGCTATAGTCCACTTAACAAAGGAGTTGTCGAGTGCGTGAGCTGGGCCCTAAGTGATTTCTTCAGAAAGTTGTTCAGGGTGCTTAGGGAGTGAACATGCTAAACGTCCCCGCGTCTAGTAGGTGAGCCGGAGAAGGGGGGGGGGGGGGATAAAAGTTCCCACTTTTGAGTTTTTCCCTAATATCTTTAAAACGGTGCGTCGTAGAGAAAAAATATCTAGAACGTAATGAAAGCTAATAAAATTTTCTACAACTTTTATCTGAACACTTTTTTCGAATTCCTACCCATTTTCGAACTACATCTTCCGGAAAAGTGAAAATTTTCGAAAAAGACTCACCAAACACCAGCTGTTGCCTGCTACTTCGTTCGACAGACAGACACCAGCAGAGCTTTTCAGAGCGTGATGCTCAAAACCTGTTTACAATTTAGAAAAAGTAAAATGAAAAGTGAAAAAAAAAAAAATGTGTAATGTGTAAATGTAAAGTGAAATGAAATGCTGTTTAGCTGCGTGCTCAATTGGTGGGAGGGAGCTGAAAGCTAATAAAATATTCATTTCATAATAATCATAATATGTCCGAAAAAAGTAGGAACTTCTACAAGCCTCTCAAAGAAACATACCACCCACAGTTCTAAAGCAAAGCCGTAAATACTGAGAACCTAACTAAACCATTGAATAACAACAACAGTTACTGTAAATGACTTGACTACTCATAAGCCAAAACTAACAGTTATTTGTACTACAAACGCTGGTTTAAATTTTAGTACGGGACTACTTATAACCGTCCTAATCAGCATATTATAATCCTAGAATGGTTTGGCAGACGTGTTGATATGATTTGTTTGGACACTCTAAGTTAGTCACTGCCAGTGTCCATATAGCCTAGATATAGCCTCCTGTCATATAGAGGCTAAGTGCGTGCTAATAACGGCTATCATGGGGACAGAAGTAAATTGGAAGACAGACAAATAGGCCAGAATCGTCAAGCAGAGGGTTTCGAAAGACGCCTCTTCACCGAGGGAGGCGTTTACAACTTTGACAACTGACCTCCGCGAATCTATACTCTATACAAATAAATAAAATTTGAGTGTTTTTTTGACGTGACGACGTCTTATAATTCGATGGAGCCGGCTGCACGCACGAAAAAACATGACTCATGCGGCGTTACCTCGCTCTGAGGCGTTCCATTTATGACGTTGTTGTAATATTAAAATAACCACTTTTTTACTAAATGCATATGGATGTATACACGGTACATATACCAAAATATTTTTTTTTTTACAATTTTTGTCTGTTTGTCTATCTGTCTGTTTGTTCCGGCTAATCTCTGTAACAGCTGGACCGATTTTGACGGGATTTTCACTGACAGATAGCTGATGAAGAGTAACTTAGGTTACTTTTATTTTAGAAAAAGAATTAGGGTTCCGCACAAAAAAATTAAAATGTTTTCCGTCATGCACGTGAACGAAGTCGCGGGCACAGCTAGTATTTAACAGGTTTATAGCGTCTGTTATGATACAGACGCCATATTCTTTTTTCAGTTCGTAATTAACTGCAGTGTCATTACTACGATGCAATCACAAATCCTTCTCAAGTCAACCTGATACCATTCTAAATGTAAATTAAACGCACTCTGGGCCAACCACGCCCATAATTCATGAAGTTCGTGCCGATATGAAGAGAAGAAGGCAGGACATTCTAGTCAGTATACTGCAAGACAAGAACAACCAACCAATAACGGCTGTCAACAGGCTTTAGGGACAAAATATTATAAACGGTATAGCAGACTGAGATAAACACTATTTCATATTTAGAAGGAGAGAAAAACGGGTAGAATCAGCTTGAAAGCTTACAGAGCGCGTTTTGATGTTTAGTTAAATGCGTATGCGTAGTCTCACTGATATAAATAATTGTCAAATCCATACTTATTACTTAGGTATACTTATACTATAAATTCGAAAGTAACTCTGTCTGTCTGGCTGTATGTTACCTTTTCACGCCTAAACCACTGAACCGATTTAGATGAAATTTGGTATAGAGATAGATTGCATCCCGAGGAAGGACAGAGGATAGTTTTTATCCCGATATTCCCACGGGATCGAAATTTATGCGGGTGAAACTGCGGGGCGCAGCTAGTATTAATATAAATGCGCCTTTCATTGACCGCACCTTCTTTACTGTACCTACTTCCAACGAAGAATTTCTGTAGCAATAAATCTGGCTTATTAGTCGTCTTAAAAACATTCCAAACAACGTTTTCAGTACATTGTGTGTTCAATCGAAAATTCAAAAGCCAACCACGGTGATCAATGTCGATTTGATGACCATCGTGTAATTCAAACCACGTATTTGATAGTAGCAACAGTTATGGCCTGTAGTAGCGGCTCGCCCAATTGAATAACGATTTTCTGCGCGGGCGCAAGCTAGTGTTGCGACTGTGTCGATTGTTATCGATAAACGGATTAAGTTTATATACGTGATTGAAATGTTGATTGTAAATAATATGTAGTGTTTTGTAGCAATTAACGATGTGGCTAATAAATGTTTTATAGCGTTGATTAGAAATTATAATTAATTTTATTGCTAGTTGTATTACAAATGTATAGACTTACCCGTTTACTATATATTATTTATTTATTTTATTGAATCCTGTAACGCATCACATAAGATACTCTGAGAGCTTTTTTTATAAACTGTATATTCATTATAGGTACAAACCTATTAACCTACATTTGGTATCCCAAAAAGTAATTTAAATTCCACAAAAAATACCATATCTAATCTTTTAATCCCGCACAAAATTATCGACATCGTCCCCTCCCTACAAAATCTCAGGCTCCTTATCGATGATTTACAAATTGTACAGACGGACAATGAACATAGGGGAGGACCGGTCGCCAAGGTCGGGAGTTCGAACCCGGGAGATACACTTATTTAACGTAATGCGGAAGTTTTTTCATGTAAATGATTATTCAATGGAATATTTAGTGAGTGTTTTGTGTTGCAGTTTCTATAATGTGGGAATATTTTGTTTTTAATGACGACATAAGGGCGCGGTGAATTCTTTGTTTGGAATATTTATGTGGGCAACGGAGATTGTTTTTTTTTTTGATCATTATTATTTTTTTTTCTTTGTAGCATTTGCACTTATAAATTCCCACTGAGCCCCTAGTAGGACTTTTATTATTAGAAATGGCCTTTACCGTTGTTCCATACTAATATTAAAAAGTGTGTCTGTCTGTCTGTCTGTTACCTCTTTACGCTTAAACCGCTGAACCAATTTAGATGAAATTTCGTATGGAGATAGTTTGTGTTGTGGTGAAAGATATAGAATACTTTTTATCGCCGAAATTATCCCTTAAGGGTGTATAAAGGGGCGTGGAAATTCGTAATGGGAATCATCAATAAAAAGGACTATAAGAGTTTTATCACAGGTGAAACCGCGGGGCACAGCTATAGTCATAAATAAATAGTCAAATACCTCAGTCTATCTAGAGGCCCTTTCCGATTAGATCTTTTCACGACTGTTGCATATATTGAATGACTTAATTAAAGAAACAAGCGAGCATCAACACACGTTATTCAAACATGACGTCTTGTTTCCCTGAAGGTTTGGGCAGAGATGTACCTATAGTACTTCCACATTTCACTAAGGTGCAAGTCCATTGCTATCAACCGGACACAAATGCAGACTCCAGGCTGCCTACCGGGTGCGGGATTGTCCGAAAGGGTTACCGCTACCCCGGAACATAAAGGGCTAAGGAAGGAACACGGATGGGTTTTAGTCAGTAAGAGTCTGACACTCCCTTCCGTTCCACCCAGAGCGGGAGGGGTAATTTGAAGATTTCCCATCCATAAAAAAAGGTTGTCTACCGGGAAATTCCAGATAGAAAGACCCAATAACACTTTGTTCTACCTGAGAATCGAACTCAGGACCTCGTGCTCAGTAATAGCGCTTGCTTGCGACCACTACACCAACAACAACCTTCTTCAAAATGTTCCTCCTTTCTCAACACAAAAACCCCACGATCAACGTACCGGAATATAACGAACCACCTGCCTTATAACCAGAGGTCGGAGTAGGTAGATTGATTTAAGGTCGTTGACGTCAAACGTAGAGGATAATATTGATATGCCTCCAAAATACCGGAACTTCATATTTATTGTGATACTAGCTGCGCCCCGCGGTTTCACCCGCGTAAATTTCGATCCCGTGGGAATATCGGGATAAAAACTATCCTATGTCCTTTCCCGAAACTCAAACTATCTCTATACCAAATTTCATCGAAATCGGTCCAGCCGTTTGAGCGTGAAGAAGTAACAAACATATAAACACACACACACACACACACACTCACAAACTTTCGCCTTTATAATATTAGTGTGATTTGTTCCGGAATTTTATCAATCTACGCTGCCAGTGTTAGCTAATGGTGAAAGAAATCAGTATTTTATTTTATACAAAAGTACCTTGGAATAGTTACACCGTATTTTGTCCCTTACTGTTGAATTAGAAATGACGCTTGACAGTATGAGACAAAACTTAGATAGGGCCTTTTGTTTCTTTATCTCATGTTCATCTATGTTCACAACGCGTTGACCGCACGCAACGACCAATCAGAAGCAAGTATCCTGTATGACTCATTGGGTGTTCATATAATAAACGATTTTGTTAGCCTATCTGTATGTTTTTTATTTTGTTTTATTCCATAATTCTAATCCCGGAACTTTTTCCGGTACTTCCCGCACATTATGGATAAAATGGCATGTCCATATTATAATATCTTGACGCAAGTATATAAAATCAATCTACCTACTCCGACCTCTGCTTATAACTCAAGCCATTCAAGTACTTACACGAGCCCATTGTCAGCCCATAACTCCTGCGCACAACTTACTTACACCAACAATTTTGCAGAACATACAGACAGACACAAACCAGCACCCGTTGACTCCCATGACCTGTTTAGATTACCGGTCGAGTTTATAAGCGAGTAGATTTTCGGTGAAAGATTAGTGATCCACTCTCCTATTATTGTTAGGTATGATTTACGGTTGAGAAAGTGGGTCGATTTGATGAACTTTGCGGAAACGGATATTAGTGTTTTCTGGTAAGTTTTAGTGTTTAGATTATGATGTGTTTTGATGTTTATAGGTAATGGGTGCGCTCTCGGTTTGTTTGTTCCGGTTGAAAGTAGGTTTATCAAAATGGACTGTTAATTTTTCTGTATTAGTTCAATCGGGAATATTGAGGAGGTCAAAGGTTTATAAGTTTATATTTCGTGAGTGTATTAACACAGACTTACGGGTCGAGTTACTAAAATTGCGCGTTAAGTAAAGTAAACAATTGTTACTTTACTGAAGTTTAAGGTACACATGACGACACACCAAGATACATTTCCAGTTATAGCTGATCTCGCATTGTATAAGCTTTTCATACAATGAGAAGTCAACTTATTACTGGAAATATATAGCTTTATATGTCGTCGTGCATACTATAGCATTAAGTTAATGTAGATATGGCAGCAACAATTACTTTCTTTAAATTACAAAAAGTCAGCAACTAAATTATTTTATACACTCTTTCCACTAACTCTTTCACCACTCTCCCACCAACTGGCACAACCAAACGCAGCATAAGGTATACAAAATCCCAAAATAACGCTGATCGTATGAATTTGACCTATAGTGTGAACGTACTGTTTGATTACCAGACCAGATCTGTTGTGATATCACACCTCAATATAGGAACACTTTATAAGGGTTCTTCATGCTTTCAACAAATCTTCTTCTTCGTGTCGCTGGCAAGACTTTTCTCAGATCTTGTTGGTCCAAAACATGGCCACTTCCACGGCGTCATTGGTGGACGCGCAGAGGTCACTTTGACTGCAAGTTTTAGAACACGGAAGGCAGGAGGTGGGGCTTAGTTTGCGACATAGCACCACATCCACACCCTGCTGCCGTTCAGATTTTTTTGAAGTGAAACTTCTTTACGCACGCTTGACTTGGGGAGTAAGCTGGCGAACGCGTGACGTAAGCGTTACGAAAAATGTGATCGGGCGAGGCGAACGGGAGTTGAGTGGGGGATATAAGCAAGAGAAAGCAGTGCGCGCGCACATTTTCTTTCTCTCTTCCTCTCATAGCCAAATACGTTTGAAGATTTTTTCTGAGAAGAACAATAGACGGTGTACTGTTGATATTGGTATCTTTGTTCGGTTTAAAGAATAAGCATTGTTCTGACACTAGTTGAGATGCTGCTAAGCATTAATCAATCAACTCAGCCTATCGCAGTCGACAGCTGGACATTGGTCTCTCCCAGGCTGCGCCACAACACCCTGTCCTCCGCTACCTGCATCCAGTCTCTGTCCCAGCCACTTTTCTAAGGTCGTCGGTTCATCTAGTTAGGTGTGCCACTCGTCTGCTCCACCGGCCATCACAAGCATTAACCTATAATATTTCCACATTTTGTCTTTCATCTTAAAGCCAGCTTAATACCACACCCCGGACACTCCACACAACCCTCGCAAAATAATTACCTACTACTACTACTTACATTAAAAAATGACGTTTGTATACGTATGAATGTGTGCGTGAGGTACTTGTGTTTGCGAGCGCTCTTGTTAAATAACTGCGACGAATACGCCGAAGTGCGGGGTGAGGTGCGGTAACTGATGTTAGTGCGGGGAAGGGAGTGTCCTTTCTGTACGTAGTACTCGTACTTTAAGTATTCTGTGTTAATACTCCACCTTGTCTTTTTTTTTAATTTCTTATAAATAACTCATTGGTTGGCGGGACCCATACCATTTTTATATTTTCAAACTCAAATGGGTCCCGCCTGCTTCCAACTTTTATTTAATTTAAAATGGGCTTGTTTTTAGCTTTTCAGTTTTTTTTTTTTTTTTAATTTAGGTTTTTTACCGCAGTCGGGTTTTTTAGTTTTTTACGTCTTTGCTTTCCTAACGTAAATACGCTTTCTAAGTGCTTTGGCATATTTAACTAATTTTTGGGAAAAAAATACATTTGCTTCGATGTTTCTCCAAATGAGCGATATTATGTTTTTTTTTTTACTAGAACGTCGATAATTCGTGTTTACTTGAAGGCAGTAACTTAGTTTGCACTATCTAAGACGATAACTAAAGGATTTTTTTCAAGAATTTATGTTTGGGAAATTACACACACCGGCAAAATTAGAGGAACACAAAAAAAATACATTATTTTTTGAGATTGAATGTCTATTATTTAATGTTTTTGTTGTATTTGAGTCTGTTCGTTTATTTTATGCAAGAAAAAAACAAACTGTAGGGTTTATTAGGATTTATTTAATAAAAATAAAAATAAATGCTTTCGTCTGAAAAATTTTGATGTTTTCGAATACGTAATACTAATAACAGAGCTAAATTAAAAAAAAAAAAAATAATAGCGCGCGTTGTCTCCACGTGCCCTTATAATGGCTTGGATACGTGTAGCCATGCTTCTGATAACACCTTCGATAATTTCCTGAGGCAAAATGCCCCATTCTTCAACCAGCGCCAATTTCTGGTCTCCAACATTCCTAGGGGCAGGATTTCTTAAACAAACCCTTCGTGCAATCATGTCCCTGACATGTTCTATCAGATTTATGTCCGGCGATCGTGCAGGCCAGTCCATCTGGGATACACCAGTCTCATTTAAGTAATCATGCACTATGCGCGCAGTGTAGGGCCGTGCGTTATCGTGCATAAACTCGAAATTTGGGATTATGAATGGGGCAAAAGGCATATCATGGGGTTCTAAGATCTCAGTTGTGTACCTGTGTGCAGTCAAAAGACCGCCATCAATAATGATCAGAGCGGTGTGGGACGTCAAACTTAAACCACCCAACACCAAAACAGACCCTCCACCGTAAGCCGTTGTTTCGAAAAAATTTGCTTGATGGTAACGCTCTCCTCGATATCTCCACATCCTCTCCCTTCCGTTGATGAAATTTACACCAAAATGGCTTTCGTCGGAGAACAAAACTCAACTCCACTCATCGGACCAATTTTGATGCTGACGAGCGAACGCTAATCTTGCTATTCGATGGCCCACCTCAAGTTTTGGCACTTTTGCTGGCACGTATGACTTCAAACCAACTTAATTTAACCTTCTCCTCACTGTTCGTTCACTAACACGTACGTTACGCGCTTCTTTTAAGACATTTCGGGTCTGAACAGCCGTTTGACGACGATTTCTTAGAGTTTGCACCCTTATAAAACGGTCGTCTACGGCACTGTTTGCACGATTTCTGCCTTGCCCTCGCCTGCGCACGTAAGATCCTGCCTGTCTGTACCATTGCACATTACGGTGGATCACGGATACTGATACACCTAACGTTCTACTGACTGAACGGTAGATGAGACCTTCCTCAATCATTGTTACAGCCCTGGCGACTTTAATTGCAGGAAAATCACTCATTCTGTATGCAATACAATGTTAACTCTCCAAACAAAACAAACATAATGAGCCAGGGCCGCCATTGACTGCATAAACCAACTTTCTTATCAAAAACACTCAGAAGCTTAAAGTGTAAATAAACACATATGAGGGTACAATTTCTGTTAGAAGGTTGAAAAATGTCAAAAAAACCCATAATGTTATATGAAACAAGGGTAATCATTCAAAAAACGGAACCACTTGTCGAAATACCCATGAGTTTTTAAAAAAAGGCACCTTTTTTTTCTGTTCCTCTAATTTTGCCGGTGTGTGTACTATTTGTTATGATTACGGAATAGTTACTGCACCTCTTATATCGATTTTGCGCAAGTTTTCAATTTCATCCTGTATATTCTAGCTCCATGGTTAATGTACCTAGAATTCTATTACGAATGGTGGTTACGTTAACTGCCAATTGAGTAAGTCTTTAAAATACTACTAAACTCATTTTATCTGTGAAAGCTAGTACGGTCAGCAACAAAAGTCGATTAACATTTCAGTGTTTTTAATCTTAGTTATTGAGCAAAATATTTGTTCAAAATTCCAACAGAAGAAACATTTTCAGAATATAAACCCTTTGCTATTATGTGAAAAGCTAAAAAGCAGTTTATTGAAAAACATTGTTGTCAATTTAATAACATGTAAAAATGACAGTGTTAATCGACTTTTGCTGCTGACTGTACATATGTATTTATGGCATCGTCTACATCATCTATATATTTATAAATTACTAGCTGCGCTCCACGGTTTCACCTGCGTAAATCTCAATACCGTGGGAATATCGGGATAAAAAGTAGCCTATATGTTAATCCAGGGTGTCAGCTACCTCCACACAAAATCTTATCAAAATTGGTCCAGCCGTTTAAGCGTGAAGAAGTAACAAACATATAAACACACACTCACAAACTTTCACCTTTATAATATTAGTGTGATTTCAAATAATCTGTCTTAAATTAATACGACGATAATTAATATTGAATGTATTGAAAAATTAATGAATTTTAGAACATTGGACATAAATATTATACTTTAGCATTTAATTTAGTAATTGTTTTGCATGTCAAATGTCTGACTATGTCTTAGGAACTTAATTACTGACTTTAAGGCTAACACTGTACCAACACCTATTGCCAGTGGCGTGCATTGGTTTTCAGAATAGTTAGGCACTAGGCCGGGTCTATTCTAGGCAAACGCGGTCACTAATCAGAAAAAAAAGTGAGGTCAAAAGTGTGGTTATTTGAGTAGGCATGCCTACTTAAGGGTGATAAACTGAGAAGGTCGAACGTCATGGTATTACGCGTGAGACGTACGTATTTTTAATTTTGTCGTATTAACTTGAACGAGTATAGACCAATGTCAATATGCGAATAGTACGGAAGCCGAGTAGGCCGTCTGGCGACTGCCTACTGCCGCGCGTGTTTGTATGAAGATTTGGTTTTTTGTTAGGTACTTATTTAGTGAGTGTCTTAATTTTGGGGCACACACACTTAAATGTAATTGATAGGCTTATGTTGATATATCGAGGTAGGCACTGCTTATATGCCTATATGCAAGGCATGCCACTGCCTATTGCAAGTAAATGATTATGATAGTGAGATTTACAAAAAACCGGAAATGGAGAGTAGCGAAACATCCGACGATGACATGGAAAACAGCAACATCCAACACAACACAACAGAGCAACGACATACAAAAGAACCGAGAAAGCAGTAGAACCCCGCCAAAAGACTCAACGATGAAGCTCGACCTGAACCAGCCTGACGGCAAGGTCGTTAAAAGATGCCCATCCATAGATATAATTACCCATCTCTCCACTAGTCCATTGCTTACTCTAGGATGCATATCCGGTAGGCTCTTAAATCCTTACCTATCCTTTGGGCACGTCTTCCCTACCATTACCGCGCCCCCCGGTCTATTCCTTGATATGCAATGGTCGCTGTAGCACCATGAAAATGAGGCTACAGGAGCTAGTGCGAATCTTGGGGTTCATTCGATTAATCGAGTCTGGTTTAACCACGCTGGGATCGGTGCAATTCATTCATTCATGATTAAATTAAAATTCCTTATTATTTTTTATACTGACATACAGACTTTAACATCGTCCAAAAACCAATTCAGTTTTATTTTCGTTCGTAACCTTCTACCTTGGTTCTAAAAATAAATAAAAGGATTGCACTTGAAACCGAAGTGGTACTTCATTCTGTATCTTTACTAGTTTGAGATAACTTACTGCTTCATAAAGCACTTGAAACAGGAATGTTATCTATGAACTGATTCAGAAACCGTATAAGTCGAGTTAATTGGTATTAAAAAGATATCATAGAAAATAATTTGTAGGTAACGTAAGGTAGGTACGCAGGGATTACCTCGTTGGTGTAGTGGTTGGAAGCACTACTGCTGAGCATATGAGGTCTTAGATTCGATTTCCAGGTCAGGCAAAGTCTGAAAATTCAGCTGTTTCATACAAAAGTTCAATACCTACTTGACCAAAATGTATGAAATAGCTGATTTTTGTCCTGAATAGCTGATTTTGGTCCCATAGTGAAAGTTGTTCATATTCATGGGTAGAACACCCTGTAAAAATTTGGATGGTGATAAAAAATCTCCCTGTATAAAATTCTGGTTAAACACTTTATTCAAAAGGTCCTCTATAACCCATGCACTCCACGAACCTCTGTTCACGCTGAATTTTATATGTTAATCTGTGTCAGTAAACTATTTACACTAGAAGTTGATTAAAAATTGAATTAACCCTATGAACTCATAACCATAATCAATTTATTGACACATACAAGTTAGGAAACATGCAATCAGAAACACTGATAGTGAAAAGAGTGCATAAGTAGAAGTAGCCATGGGCCCCAAAGAACGAAAGAAAGAAAGAAAAAGTATTTATTGCGACTTGTCGTATACTGCCCACGTAATAGCAAATGCAGTAATCGACATTTTTACGATTTTTCATTTTTGTCAAAAATGACATGGGAGACTTCAAGCTATACGTAGAATTTTTGAAGTGAAAACTTCTTTAGCGGCGTTGAACACTTTTTGTAATGGGTAAAAAATGTTAAACTCGCGTCAGGGCATCGCGTCAGGACACGTGACCGTCAGGAGAGATTTCCCCCCCCCCCCCCCCCCCCCTCTCTTTCTACGGCGGCGCCAACCGAAGTGAACCAAGTTTAGTGACACACGACAATGGATGGATGGATGGATTGGATGGAGTGGAAGTGGAAGTGGTAGTGGAAGTGGAAGTGGAAGTGGAAGTGGAAGTCGGAGTCGAAGTCGAAGTCGAAGTCAAAGTCGAAGTCGAGTCGAAGTCAAAGTCGAAGTAGAAGTCGAAGTCGGAGTCGAAGTCAAAATCGAAGTCGTAGTCGGAGTCGAAGTCGAAGTTGAAGTCAAAGTCGAAGTAGAAGTCGAAGTCAAAGTCAAAGTCGAAGTAGAAGTCGAAGTCGGAGTCGAAGTCGGAGTCGAAGTCAAAGTCGAAGTCGAAGTCAAAGTCGTAGTAGAAGTCGAAGTCGGAGTCAAAGTCGAAGTAGAAGTCGAAGTCGGAGTCGAAGTCAAAGTCGAAGTCGGAGTCGAAGTCGAAGTCAAAGTCAAAGTCGAAGTCGAAGTGGAAGTGGACGTAGACACACTGCTGTGTATTCGTAACATTCGTGTATATAAAGTGTTTAAAATATGGAAATTGAACAAAGTGCATCTATTAATGAAAAAAGGGACGCAGAAATAGTGAAAAAAAATGAGTTATATTAATTCAATTAATAATTGATTTATTTCAACGTTAATATTCAAGTTTTCACTTCTGCGGCACTCCCGGAGTGCAACCTGTCTTTTTTTTTTTCTATCATGTTCCAGACATGATGAAATTGAAAAAAAAAAAAAAAAAAACACTATTTGCTGTTACGAGGGCAGTATAGGAAGATCACAAACTAAACTAAACCCAGTAAAAAAAACCAAGTTATGTAAAAAAAAAGTAACAAAAAGAAAAATGAAACAGAAAGTCCTATACGAGGCCAAAAGGCTCCTATCTCAGCATGATGCTGCGACATTTAAAAAATAAATGTCACAGCGCTGGTATTCTGATAGGGCCAATCTAGGCACGGCTTGTGTCTTGGACTGTATGTACTCATGGCTATGGCATGTGTTATGCGATGCTATGAAATCTGACATAAAACAGAGCTTTAAAAAATAGTGTACATGTTGAAAATTTAAGGGAAAATATACGGTACTATTTTTGTTTATAATTTGCTCGTTAAAAGTTGTCTTTCTCATGTCTGAAATAAAAGTTTTCTATTTTATAAGTCTTGTACTTGTACAGAAAAAGAAATGATCCATTATTCTAAAATCTTACGCCTTCTAACACCGAACATTGTAATTTCAGTTGTTGATCCTTAGAACCGTGTTGGTGCAGGGGTTACCTGGTGCCATGGGCTATAAATAGCCCCGCACTCGCACCCCATGTAGCCCATAGCCCATGGTTAATGTACAGAGTATATTAACTGTACGACCACCAGCTTTTATGGCTCTTTTAAGTTTTTAACTTAGAATGTTCGAGCTTTTGAGTGTAGGAGCGTGTTATGTTATCTGTGAGAACTGATTTTTTAAATTTTTGTTTCAAGAACCTTTGAACACAAGGTAAAGAACTTGGTTTAAATCTTTATTTGAACCTTTTTGTCTAAAGAAATAGGCAATAATATTCATTATGTTATGTTAAGTACAATAAGTTTTTGAGGTGTAATTTTCTCTACCTGAAGGATTTACAAAATCTCATGACCTTTCTCAGGGTCTAGAGATAGCGTCTCTATCTAAGAGATAAATTAATAAAAAGAAATGTAACTAATTTACTTACTTTGTGTAAATAATTTCATCACCACTGCTCTCAAAACGCTGAAGGAAAACATCGTGAGGAAACCGGCATGTCCTAGAACCAAAAATTCGAAGACATGTGACATCTACCAACCTGCACTGGGCCCGCTCACAGCCCACTCCCTCTCAATGAGAGGAGGCCTGTGTCCCAGCAGTGGGAATATTATAGGCTGATTATGCTTATGTAACTAATTACCATAAAATTAACTGTCTGATAAGTTAACCGAAACTTTACAGGAGCTGATGAAACGGGTCATAAGGCCATAACAGCTCTGTGTTAACAATAATATAGCTTCATCATCATTTCAGCCGAAAGACGTCCACTGTTGGACATAGGCCTCCCCCAAGCACCTCCACTTCGACCGGATAATATAGCTTGTTTTCTCAAAAATGGTTAAACCGTCCTTTGAAAAAGCTTCAGTTATACCCCCTTACTAATGAACGTATTATATCAGATGAATAGTTACTCACCGATTTCTCTCTTTCAGTCGTCAGTAATCTGACTTTCGAAAGAAGAAGACAATGCGTTGTGTAACTATACAGACGCTATACAACGTTTGTTAGTAAGGGGGTACAGTAAAACGGGGCTACTTTGACTTCCAGGGTTACTTTGACAAGGCCGATCACAACGCTAAGACGCGTTCCCCACACCCCGCGCCTCGCGCAATACTACTCGAGGTCACGCACACTTGCTGAGCACACGTGAAAACCGATTTTGGCGCTCTGTTAAAGTAGTTCCAACGCCTGTCAAAGTAACCCTGGAAGTCAAAGTAGCCCCGTTTTGCGGTAACTCTTTATTTACCCAAATACAATTACTCCTAACTGACCACCTGTAGCTACAATATAATCATCTTCATCGACTACCAACTATTTACACAACTGCTAAATAGGTCCAAATCGTCAAGTGCGATCGATTATTGTGCATCTCTGGTGTGCGTTACTCCAGCGGAATGTTGTCGCTTTTCAGGATTTCGGCTTGACAGAAATTAGTACCCCATCTCGTGTAATTGTGCCCGAAATTAATAATTTGTGCGTCCAGCCGATCCAAAGATATTCACGAAAAACAGATTCCGCTGGAGTAACGTTACTGCAGCGGCATGTTTTTTTACCAGTGGTCGTAGCTGAATACAAACTAGCTACTTAGATAGATATAATTTGTGCCTAATTGTGCCCAAAAAATATAATTTGTGCGTCTTGAGGTTTCAGAGTTATTCAAGATGCCGCTGGGGTAAATTTTAGCAAATTGCTGTATCTCTTAAACGGCATGACATACAACTACGATTTTTTTTACTACGGTGGGTCGTAATTTGTGCTTAATTTGTGCAAATTTATTTTTTCTATAATCGACACCTTTGGAAAATTTGAATTTTTTTTTCAAAATCCCTAAAATCGATCCTCGCGCTTCAATGAGAAACCCTAGAAACTTACCAATTATGGTGGTTTGTACCTTTCATGAACTCAAAGCATCATGTGAAATTCGATGTTTCTATTCCAACTCCTTAGAGAGTTATTCCATTTGAATTAAAATCTGGCTACGATATAATGTAACGCTCCAATACATGAGTTATTATTAAGTGACTGTAATTATGATTATACTAATAATTAGTACCTTTATTAAATTGTTTATCCTTAAAGTTTCAGCTGAAAAAACCTTCTAATTACTTAGATATGAGAAAAAAGCGATAGGAAAAGAAATCACACGATTAACCGAACAAATTCGAATGACTACATAAAAGCGGGCTCACAGTACATTGTGCCAACCTTCTTAAATATGTAGTACAACAGTTCGTTTTTTGAAACAGTCTCTCACAAAAGTGTTACTTATAATTTATTGTTTTGTAAAACACGTATTACGTACGTAGTACATTATAATTCAATGGGTATTACGTACACACAGTGTGTAAGCCATAAATGATATTGAGGATTTGCAAACCTTTAAACTCTCAGTCAAATGTTAGTAAGTACCTACAACAATCTAATAAAGACCAAAGGTTTATTTGACGAGAAAGTGTATTTTTATTGCCATAAAAATAAAAGAAAAAATACCCTTTAAGTATAGATTTAGTTTTGAATTTAAATAAAATAGCATGATTGATACCTCTGTAAAATTTTGTTTTATTATTTAGGTACCTACTTAATAGAAATATTCACAAATTGATCAAATTGAGGCAAGTGGATGTCTAATTGTCTATCTCAGCCAATTCGTCAATCGGAACTATTACACTCACACATATAAAATACATCTATCCTATGCTATGACGTCAGAACGACCGGGATAATAAAACATTACGTGGGGGGAATCCCCAAAGCTTGTCGTTGCTTCATTCGAAGTTGCCGTACGGAATGGTTTTTTGTAAACATTCTTCAATGAAAAACAATGGTACCAACATTACTGGAATTTTTACGTGAAACGCACTTTTAGTTCGGTTCGGTGTTAACTTTGTTTGACACGAGTAATTGGCCGCCAATCTCGTGTGTGAAGAGCGTGTGCGCATTATCTTTTTCCCAGTAATTCAAGAAATTGTGTGTATAATTACGACGCGTGTAATTTCGGCTGGACAATACGCATTGGTTTTGTGGTATGTACATTGGTGAAATAAATTAACTGTTCAGTGATAAAGAAGATCGACACACATGTATTTTCTGTGCATTAGAGTAAATAAATAGTTACCTAATTAAACCATTTGTACGCACCTGTACCCATCAACATTCAATTATAATACTACCAATTTAAGAAGGTGGGCATAATGTACTGTGAGCCCGCTTTTATGTAGTCATTCGAATTTGTTCGGTTAATCGTGTGATTTCTTTTCCTACCGTTTTTTTGTCATATCTAAGTAGTTGGAAGGTTTTTTCAGCTGAAACTTTAAGGATAAACAATTTAATAAAGGTACTAATTATTTGTATAATCATAATTACAGTCACTTAATAATAACTCATGTATTGGAGCGTTACATTATATCGTAGCCAGATTTTAATTCAAATGGAATAACTCTCTAAGGAGTTGGAATAGAAATATCGAATTTCACATGATGCTTTGAGTTCATGAAAGGTACAAACCACCATAATTGGTAAGTTTCTAGGGTTTCTCATTGAAGCGCGAGGATCGATTTTAGGGTTTTTGAAAAAAAAATTCAAATTTTCCAAAGGTGTCGATTATAGAAAAAATAAAATTGCACAAATTAAGCACAAATTACGACCCACCGTAGTAAAAAAAATCGTAGTTGTATGTCATGCCGTTTAAGAGATACAGCAATTTGCTAAACGTTACCCCAGCGGCATCTTGAATAACTCTGAAACCTCAAGACGCACAAATTATATTTTTTGGGCACAATTAGGCACAAATTATATCTATCTAAGTAGCTAGTTTGTATTCAGCTACGACCACTGGTAAAAAAACATGCCGCTGCAGTAACGTTACTCCAGCGGAATCTGTTTTTCGTGAATATCTTTGGATCGGCTGGACGCACAAATTATTAATTTCGGGCACAATTACACGAGATGGGGTACTAATTTCTGTAAAGCCGAAATCCTGAAAAGCGACAACATTCCGCTGGAGTAACGCACACCATCTCTGCCATGTCGCCGCGCACAAAGGTGAACGCAGGAAGTTTACGCAGCACGTGCGAGCTTCCTCACACAGGATGTTTTAAAATACGAACGCGATTTAGAATTAACAATGGCGGTTGGTACAACATGCGAATTTGATTTGGAATGTGTTGGGTGGCAGTGGTGAAGTTGATTAAGGATAATTAGTCGCTATAAGTAAGCATTTTCCCATAAAAATAATATTGTACGTAAGTGGTTTTCTAAAATATAAATGACTTTTCCACCAACATTTTGGCACAACATAATTATTATATTAAAAGAAGTATAATTTCAAATAATTGATTTAGTTAACATATTTAACGACTAGCTTCTGCCCGCGACTTCTTGCGGGTGCCCCGACCCACTGCGTCTCCTAGCATTGCCCGCCTGCGCTCTTTCTTCGTTTTCGCTTTCTGACTTTTTTTCTTTTTGCTCTGTTAATCCTCTGAACTGTGGGAAAGTCAAAATTTGATTTATAAAAATAGGAAACGTAATTGTGTCTCATGAGTCACAGTTGAGCTCTCAAGAATTGGGCTATCAAAAAAAAAAAAAAATTTTTCATCTCCGACTGGTAGTTTCAGAGCGCGATGGTAGTAGATCCTGTCACGCAACTGTATATTAATACCTATGTACCTAGTGTTTGATTCATATGCTATTTTGTCCTTAGTAACTTACTGTTTCGCATGCTCGTCTGTGGTGGTCAATTGTTTATTCCGTCAATTATCACTGTACTGCGGTTTGTGGTCTAATGCAACACAAAATATTAGCCTAAAAGGTCCACTCTGGAATACTAATTAGTTGGTTACGTGAACTCATAGTACGTATCTAAAAATATTAAATTTCTTGAAAAATAGCAAAAATGGGACGGTTTCATCTACACACCCATTTATATAATATATTATTTCTTAAAAAAATGCAAACAATGGAACGGATTGACACATTGTAAAAATTTAATTGATCTTAGAATGCTTTACTCCTTTTGGGACGAATTCCACCAAACCTAGAACAAGACTTATCCTGAGAAAAAAAATGTGAATTTTTGACAGTTGTTCCATCTGGAACTGTCAGCCGTCAATTTTATTCCAGGGATAAAAGAATATAATTATATAACTTTGGCAAAATCAGGCCTTAATGATCAAACTTCATTTGTTTTAGGTTTCCATTGTTAATACCAGCCTATTATTGTCCCACTGCAGGGAAAAGGTCTCTTCTCATACAGACACGACTGCTTTACATAATTTTTGAAGTGAAAACTTCTTAAGGCGCGTTGGGCATTTTTTGAGGTGCGAAAAAACCATTGAACTCACGACACTGTTACCGCTTCGGATATGTTCGGCTGTCCTCGGGATGTACTCGGTTTTAATGTATTTCTGAAATTATATCAGTGAGTGATGCCAAAGTATTCTGTTTCTGTTTTGTTTATTATGACGATTAAAAAAATACACACGTAAATGTTCAAGTTTTCACTCCCGGAGTGCCACTTTTTTTAAATTTATTTCCGACTGCTTTGTTAGTCTAATGGTCGCAAGATCTACTGCTGGGCAATTCCCGGGTTGGGTCATGTGTTATTGGGTTTTTCCATCTGTAATTTCTCAGCAACAGCCCGGAGTATGGATTTCTACCCGGTTGATAGCAATGGGCTCGTATCCTAGGTACAGACAGCGTCAGAGAAAAGGAACCCCCTTTGGTAACGACTCATTACCAAAGGGGGTTTCTTTTCTCTGACGCTGTCCGTACATGGGCATTGAAACATAGTGTACTATAGGAACACCACTACTATACCCTTCGGGTATCTTATTAATTTCTGAAATGTGGGTGTTCCTTCTGCACATGTTTATTTTATGTTAGCGGTCAGCACGAACCTGTCAAACAACGTACGATTCCGCGCGGTTTCGTGCGTACACGTACGTACACAATTAGCACTATTTGTTTATAACCAGTTAATGTGTTGTGTGGTGAGATTTAATGTGATTGTTTGTACATGCATAATTAATAGAACTATGTATTGACTGGGTTAATTAGCGGGGTTGTGTATAAGCAGATTAACTGTGTATTGTACATAGTAATGAGGTTTGTAAATAGTTGGGACTTGATTTGCAAGGAATTTTGTGCATCTTTTGTTTAGTCTTAACATGAGTGCAGCTAAATTGATCTTTTTTTCTACTAAACATCCTGCAATTCGTGGTTTTTTTTTTAATATTTTTATCTGAATTAGTCATAATCGCATCAAAACTGTTGGTCGCGGCTGTCATTTTTTGTAGATATTTGACAGTCGTTACGGTTACTCGGAAGCCCAAAAGTCTGAGAACCAGTCTTACCAAGGGATATCGTGATACCTCACTAACTAGGTTGTGGAGGTCAGATAGGCACTCCATGTAAAATACTGGTAATAATCTGCATCTGGTTAGACTGGAAGCCGACCCCAATATAAGTAGTTGGGAAAAGGCTAGGCATATTTATTTAAACAAAACTTATTAATAAATCAATATAATAATTATTATTGTCTCTAATAGCCCAAACAATAACGCATCACCCTATACAAACTCATAAAGCTGTGTTTACAAACATGAATTTAAAAAAAACCGCCGCCCGCGACATCTGGCGCTAGCGTTATGTAATTATTTATTTTATGAACACACATCTACGTTTACGTTTTTTTTGTCTTTCTCTCTAACATTGTAAATAAACTGCTGTACAATTATCTGTTGTTTTGTTCTGTTATCTTGGTCTATGTTTTTAATTAATTCGTTTAGTGCCGTTGCGTTTTTTTTTAAATTATAATCTGTGATTTCATAAGGTAACTGTGACAGGATTTTTTTACATTACCTGTAAGTACAATAATTATTAGATAGTACCTTTTTTTTCTGCACCCCATTTAGGTAATGCTAAATTCTGGTACTATATACCTAAGCATAAAATGTTTCTCGGGCATTGTAGTTAGGCACAGAAATCTTTATGCTGAATCTAGATCGGTTAAGAAAAAAGGTAGCATGTAATATTTCAACATTTATATCTGTTATTTTTATAGTGTACAGACGCCAACACGTCAAGCTACCCAAAACCGTAAAATTTTCCCAATCAACTTTGAACCTTATGCTTTAACGATAAAGTTGATAATATATTAAAGAAATTTGACAGATTTTAGTAGCTTGATGTGCTGGCGTCTGTACATAATAAATAGTATTCTATCTATCTAGGTAGACAACATCAGAAAGCCAATTCTCGTACTTAAAAAACGTTCAAATTCAAGACACAATCTCATCTCCGCGACAACCAATGTCAAAAACTTGTCAAAAATGTATGTAAATTGATTGTATTTTTGATAAATTACGACTTACACGTTCTTAAAGATACGGGAATTGGCTCCTTAGAAAAGTCTAAGGAGCAAATTCCCGTATCTTTAGGAACGTTCGACGCTAAAGGTAGCGTCGATCGCCAAAATATTGAATCACCCATAAATCAGAGCTCTATGACAAACACAAACAGCCGTTCATTCACCCGTAAGAAAAAAAAAAACAAAAAAGCATCTCAACAATTTAGTCTACAAAGTTATTAATAGCAAAACAATTACGCGCTCTAGCCCTGCCACCCTTCGAAATAAATAAATCATTCAAAAAAGGATTGTTGAAAACCGATTTAGAACGAGGGGCTTATAAAAAGGATTTAACACTAAAAAAACTGATGGTGTATCCATATTTAAAATATATCGTTGGGTTAACCCCTCCGTACTATGATATACGGGGCTGTGGCACGTGTTATACGATGCTATGAAATCTGACATAAAACAGAGCTTTAAAAACTAGTGTACATGTTGAAAATTTAAGGGAAAATATACGGTACTATTTTTGTTTATAATTTGCTCGTTAAAAGTTTATGTTTACGCGTACGCGTGGAATTAATTTTAGGTAAATTAAAAACTTAAGTTTAGTAAAAATATTTGGCTGTTATCTGGTGACGACAGATACTTAATTAGTTATACTTTTTCAGGAAACAGAATAATATTTTTTGTTATTTATTTAATTCACGACCAGACAACGCTCGGCCTAAACTGTGTCTGGAAGCATGTGCACTAAGAAATGTTTTTTTTTAATTCATCCCCTAAGGAGGTTACATAGGGGATAAAAACTGTATGGAAATTCGTCATGTTTGCCCATACGAATCCTGTTCTTATAATAACATTGAAAACTATTCAAAAAGAATGTCTTTTGCACTCAAATTCTAACATCTAACTGAGCCCTATTCTTCTATTATTTTAAAACAACAAGGCAGCGGACACTACTTTAAAAAAAAACCTTTCACAAAAATGGTTACCCAAATAACAGAGTCAGACTGGAAAACATCACAAAGTGCAGACATTTTGATTTTTGTTTCGTCTTCGGTAGACCTGACCTAATCTTCTCCATAATATACATATCAAAAATATACACTACACACTTGGCTTTGTGCCTTATTTGAAAATTCATCTATTGTTTATTTCCCTTTAAGTTTTGTAATTTTTTGAAGACGAATTTCAATTTTGCTTTTCATATTACAAAAAAATTGGTACTACACTTCCTGGGTATTGAAATGGATTGTCTGTATTTCAGAGAAACATATCCCGTATTTATAATAACGTTCGCTTTTTAATCTCAGGCTCAACCTGTCAAAAATACCAAAATGTTTGGCATGTTTTGACTTTAATAATGATCGCAGAGATGAGATGGCTTACAGGTGTATTCAGACTCGTTGCGTTCCGTTTAATATAAAGCAGATATTACACGCAACAGACTCAACACTAGAAGTAACCAACTCTGAAACTTGATAGGGAAAGAGACATAATGAAAATTATGACAATGCAATAAGAAAATAAGGATAATGAACTTATAACTAATTTTAAACTCGAGGATAATAATATATTTATAGAACTTTTACATTAACCTGGAACCATATCTCAATCAGATACAATTTCCACCCCACTAGATAAAACGAAAGGCGATATTAAGATTGAATATAAAGTTATATTAACACAAAATAAAAACTTCACCCCTTTCCTAAAAGCGGTGCGGCAGTGAATCAAACCTGAGTTATTTTATATGCTTGTTTATTTAATGTTTAAATTTATACCGTGCCAACGACCGGTGCCGTGTACTGCAACGAAAGTTATAATTATATGTATAAAAATGTTGTTAAACGACGGTATGGGTTCCGTCCAAGAAGATCTGGAAGATGTGTGTGAGAGAATGGAGAAAAATATTTGCTTTCTTATGCTGATAATATTGAGTCTTTTAAAGAATTTAAACCTAAAAGAGTTCTATCTTCCATTTCGGACACTGTCAGTAATTTCAACACTTTACGAATTGTTTCATAAGTCCATCATATTTCTTGATCATGGTTGGCTAGATCATATTGACCACTTTCAACATCCAGTGTCTTCATTGCTATAGCATTATCTTTATCCTGATCTATTTCAAGACTGACTTTTATTTTCACATCAACATGTATTCTTTGTTTATTAACACCTATCTGTTTGTTTCCTCATCGGATCCCAGAAATCTGTCCAAATACACATTGCCCAGACATTTGCATTGCCCTCGATCAGAGTGTCATTGACAACAACCTAATATTTCAGCTTCTTAATTAATTCAGTGTGACCTCGTAAATTTTGTGTTAAACAGCTTGTTTTTGACTCATCCTCATATGTATTGATGTAAGAAATGTTCCTGAATGTTGGCTTGTTTTTATTCAAGGCAATTTGGATAATTTATTGCTGGTTAAACGGTGTATGGTGTAAGTTGGCAGGGATATCATCAGCAGCAGACTGTTGAGCTATGTTGATTAATTAATGCGCCTTCTTTTTCATAAAATCGAATCGCGGGATCTGAAATGACTCAATATTGCTGCTCAATTCTATTTTCGTCTTAAATCATCTGAAGTGTTTTTCTTTCCGGGATTCAAAGGAAATGTGGAAACGTTATGAAATATTTTGTTGACTTACATTCAATTGCTTTTTTTGTACCTCACTCGATATATATTTCTTGGTATTCTGAGTGGTCTTATTTACATGCACTCGAGTAAGCATCAAGGAGCATTAACTTTCTGGAATGCCTAGCTCTATGATCCGCAAGTAAAATTATGTCTTTGGCAACGAGATATTTTAGCATCTGTCGTCTCTCCCAAGACACTCTGGCACCAGTTGTCTACTAACCATTATAGCTACGCACCTCCTCCTCTCCTCAATACTCCGTATATTTTAAGTTACATAAACTTCAAGTACTTCGGTAAGCACTACACTTACCGCTCCATTTATGAACCTTTTGACATTTATTAGCTTTACGCACCCTGTATTTTAGAGGTTAGAGCTTCGCAACCAATGTGCGCTACGTATTGAATGTTAGTGTCGATAATGTTAGAAAGGCTATTTTTAGGGCCACAGATGTTCCTTCAATATGCGTATAGCCCAACAAATATGGCTAGGTTTAAAATTGGCTATAGTTTTTTAGCACTGGCGAAAGAATGTTTGTTGTAGATTTGTGTCTAGCGTGTTTAAGACATCTGGCATTGTTATGTACTCGCCATTGTTATTCTAAAGATCGTTACGAAGTTTTTTCGTCGTCATTAATTATACTAAAGCTAAAATATAATAGATCATGGCTTTCAAAAACCAAAAGTGTTGAGTGAAGCTTCACCATACATAGCAATAACCTGGAGGATTATTATTATATTACCCAAAAGGAGCCTCATAAATGAAAATGTGTTAGATATTGCGTCGATCCTCATCAAGGTTGGTTAAATAAACAGTTAATGAACAGTTTATTTTCTACGCTCTAGTTGTTGGATCATTATCTCTTTTCATAACATATCCTTTTTTAGACATTTCCTTTTGCTAGTATTATGATATTGTTGGGAACATATTACTTTTAGTTTTACCTAAGATCTATTGTCAAAAATATGTTTTTAATAATGATTTTCCATCCTTTGTTTCAGAAGCTAATGGATCCCAATAAGAGGAATTGAGTTTGTCGGTGAAACATGACGTTCGCCGCCATTGCGTTTTGGCGCGAAATGCCGATCGCCATCACGTTCCTCCTGGCAATGGCGTGTCTTGTTACAGCCAGAGATATTGTTTTAGGTGAGTTTTTTATTATATTATTGCTGAAAATGTTGAAAGTATAAATAGAAACCTGAATAAATAATCAAAAGTCGGAGCTGTTAACAATTTTGTCATAATATAATATAATTTCTAATAACCATATAATTATATACGTTTTTATAAGTATTTCATAAATTATAATGATATGAATGAATTTAAAAATGTCTAACATGAGGCATTGTGTCCAGGGTCTAGAGCTGAATATTAATGCAGGGTTAGTAAGAAATGCCAGTAAAGGATGTTCGTCTACTTCCTTTTCATATTTTACTTCAGCAATCATTATTCAAGCGCCCATAGCATTAAACACCAATTGCCAAATAATCGTAGGAAGCAAGAATACTGTTGTAACAAATGTCAACTATATCAAAAGCCCAACAATAGGCCCCAAAATACATGTGCTGAATGTATATGGGCTTCTTAAAGTCAAAAACCATTAATTTGGTATTCAAAATCCATTCGTATTAACAAAAATCTGGGATGGGATACCAAGAATTTAAAATTCTAATCGCTTCGTAGTGTGAATACGAATTGGTATACCAAAATCAATTGTAGGGCCTATAGTACGTTATTTTTGGCAGTCGGAAATGATTTCTTTTGTCCGTTTATTATTCAAAGTGGGTTTAAGGCGCCATGTCGAGAATTATATTGTCAAACTCAATGCGTAGGGCTTGATCAATATCGAGTACAATCGTTAGTGCTGCGCCAATGATATTTGAATATGGTTTCATAATCGTTTCTTTTTTGGCAGGTACAGCTTTTATAACTGTTTCTTGGGTTGAGCTAAATTTTAAAACAGTCACGCCATTAGCTATTTAAAACTTCGTGAAGGTATAGTTTGTAACCAATTATGACTTCCACGTGGTTCTACTACTTCATCAACTTTGTATCACAATTTAACACCGAAGAGTTAATATAGCAACGGAAAAGGTTATTACTTCACGGTCACAAATCGATTGTTCCCTCCCCAACCCTCTCATTTGGTTCTCATTAAAAGCACCGGATGCCTAATTACTTTAATAACCAGTTAATTTAGAGCCCTTTGCTCTCTTTTCGAATCTTCGTCATTGTGTCTGGCCGGTCCAGCGTACGTCTGTGGGAGGTCGTCTTATGTTGGTCGTTCTGATCTATTTAATGTAACGTCCTGTGTAGTTATGATGTCCTGGTACATCAATTTGATTGAGGGATGATAATTTGTATAATTTGTCGTGATTTTTAGGGCTGAGAGGATGTAATGGATTATTTTTATGAGCGTAAATAAGATGTGTATTACATCTGTCACTAAGTTATTTCTTTATCACAATTTGAATAATGGGGATTTAAAAAGTTTACTTTTTATTTTAGCAATCTTTTATCATCTTGAGCTTTTTGCACAGATTGCTCCGAATTACATAGGCTTTGGCAAACTCAAAGATTTCGACCCTCATATTTTGTCATATCATCTTTTATCTCAAGACAAATATGCAGGTATCTCTATCTTCTATCTTTTTTATTGGAACTCAAATATTTTCTCCGTCACTATCGAAAGCCAAATAGAATTGTATACAGTGATGGCATTCTGCGAATATTTTTTCACGTGTGGACCTAAACAAACATAATGTTTCATAGGAATGTTATCGAAATCTTATAATATATTAGTATTAGATATAAGTATTTTGCTTATTCGAAATTTACCTGCTTTAGTTTTATTATTTGGCATATGCACTGGCAACATTCGGGATTGACAGGATCCTTTTTTGAATGAAGGGTTGATTGAATTCAATGATTCCATTGAATGATTTATCTGGTGATGAATTTGTTCATGCATATCAGGCACAAAAACATGTAAATCACCAACTTAACAACCATCCCATGTTAACACAGATCTAAACAAAAGGCCTCAAAGTTTCCTTCAAAGACAAAAAACCTTTGATCCCACGTAAACGATTCCATGGCAAATCAATATGATTTCGTATTGCATACAAATGGCGTGAGCGGGCGGCGGATGTCGGCGCCTTTTGCAACAGTACTGCCAACACGGCGGATGACAACTGCGCCTGAGCATCCTCTGGCCCTTGTAGGGCTGGTCACTGGGTGGGACATTTTTATATGGTTGGCGTGATCAATGAAGACAATAAGTAAAAGTAAAGTCATGAAACAAATACATTTTCTGTTAAATTAAATAATAATGATGTATGTGTTAACCTTAACACAGCCTTTGGACAATATGGAAGGTAAAAATTCATATTTCATAGAACAAAAATCATACAGTTTGTTAGTTTCATGTCTCACTTGTACGTATGGGTATTTTGTCAATCCATTTAGGTAAGTACTATTACGACGTACGTTTTAAAAACAAACACCATTGTTATACAATTGTTACCTGCTGTGTTTTCTTTAAAAACAACAACACCATACCTTTTTTTGCAATACAAGCTCCAACTCTTCATTCAAGTCTAGTGCGGAACTTTTCCGCCCTACCAGCCCTTGTATGGTCATCGAACGCCCTCTGAATTTCTATTACGTTGGGAAAATCGTGCTCAGTGACTTCGTGACGTCCTTACCCAACCTTGGCGACTTGCGCTTGCGCCGCCATTTTGTATTCAACTAATGTTATTATGACAACCAAGAAAGCTCTCTTCATATGTGTTTCCACTCATTTTGCGTTTCATATTAATTTTATTTATTAATCTTGGCATGGATGAGGGCTTTATTTTTGGATTCATGACAATAATTTGTAATGACAAAATGGTGGGTTTCAGTGAGTCTAGTGGATAGTCTGATGTGAACGATAAATATGTTATCTATTTTGACATTGACAGTATTTAGTTTAGTAGGTACTATTTGCTTCATGACATTAAATTTGTAATAAAAAAATGCTGTCCAATTAATATTCACTGTTGTTTACTAAAGTTTTAATACAAACAGTGGCCTCCAAGAGTTAATTGTAATTTTCCACTTCAGCTTTGACACACCACATTATAATTTAAAATTCTAGTATTCCAGATGTTTGAACTGCTATAACGTTGTTATTTACTAATTCAATTACCTTTGACTTATCATAAAAATAATCAAGGAATCCCTTAGACCACACCTGATCACCTGCTATTTATTTTTTATTTTAAATCATATGGTGGCGTGACAGCTGGAGGCCACTGCATGTCTTTAGACACTGTTTTAACCGTATTTATTTCTTCAACTTCCAAAACATTAAATTAATTAATTCAGTAGACAAACACTACAGAGCACTAATCTGGCAAGGCAATTTTCATGTCAATAAACAGATGTTAGACATAAATGTCCAATTTTTACAGCTCATATCTCTCACAGCCAATTTCTCCACCACAGTTGATACTTTCCAAGAATCAAGAGCAATTAAATGACACATAATAGATTTGACATGTACTAAAATCCTTGCTAAGTCAAAAGACAAATAAACCTCTAACTAAGAGACTCTGAAATGTAGTTCCGAAGTGGAGATGATGCTTAAAATGTCGTAAAAATTTTATAGTACGAATGAAAATAAATAGTTTTTCACCGTGTTCCATTTAGATGGTCCACCATAAAAGTTTTTACAACTGAAAGAAAATAGACTTCTGGAACATATTGCGTAATAAATAATCTATCTGAATTGCATGGAAAAAAATCTGTTACAGATAACGCCATCCACGAAGACGCGCCCCACTCTTCTTCCTAATCGCTTACAGTACAAGTGTGCAACATTCCGCTAGTGTTTTAGTTTTGCCGATACATAGTAATTACTTATTTGTGGGTAATTAGTGTGTATCAAAAGACTAAAACACTAGCGGAATTAGCTAGCGATAACCACTAGCGATTAGTAAGAAGAGTGGGGCGCGTCTTCGTGGATGGCACTATCTATAGTATGAACTTCTATATATTTTGTGTCTTTAGTAGCAGACTCAATCTTTGCTTCTTAAATTCTAGTCTAGTTGGGTTTGATTAGTTCAACCTTGCTACTTGTTTAGCCACGTACTAAATTACTAAACAGGTCTTAAATGTTAAATTTGTTTGTTACCTATGCGAACTAAAAATAACTATTTTGCGGAGTGGTGTTCGTTTTACGACATTTGCGTTCCATCCACCGCTTTGTGGAGACCAAACAATACTTTTATTTCTTCTAAATTTTTTTGCTTTAATTCTTGTTATATAACATTTGAAAGATCCATAACCTTTTGTACTTATGACTTCACGATGCCAATACAAACAAATATGCAGCCAAAGTGACCTCTGCGCTGTCACCAATAATGCCATGAAAGTGGCGAAGTTTTGGGCCAAAATAATATGAATATCTGTCGTGTCAGGGACACGAAGAAGAAGAACTGGTCCGACATCCTACCCTCCAGCTTTAATGATTTAACTTAAAAGACCTCCGTATCGCGGGTCAGTAAATAATGCCAATTATTCAACTTGATATATTTGCACCAAATAAGTGAAACGTGCGCCAGCGCTTGTCTCCGGGAAATTTGTCAGGAGTGCGCATAATCTCGCGGGTAACTCTTAGCTCATAAATAACGGTTATTTTCTCTCCAAATGAGATTGAATTAATTGGTGTTTTGCAAGAAAATTCCCCTTTGATGTATGTTGTAAAGATTATAATCAGACAAGGTATCAAGAATTATGACTAGGACGGTTTGTCCTGTTTGAAATTATTACGCTATCTGTCAATTGCTGGTTATCAATTATTGCAATTTTCATATAATTGACGTCTGAGTAATTTAATTTGCATTTATTTTTAATGATCACTTGATGCAAGTCTCTCTCTATTGGCTCCTGAATGTTGCATATTGTGGCCGATTTTATCTGTCATACATTCTTGTAGGGTTAGATCAGTCTCAATAATTCATATTAGCTAATTATAGACTTCACTTATAATATTAATTCAGTCACCCATGTCATATAACATCTGTAAGTACTATTGAAATGGCTTCTTCCATTTGCGAAACTAAGACCTAACTGCCAAGTGGCCATAAAGATAAAAAGGTCATCTATTACAGACCTTTCAGAGCACCTGCTCTTTCAGCTGTCAATACTAAACATGTGCTCATGCAATAAAGACAAATCATGAATTTATCAACATGTCATAAATATGTAGTCAGTACTTTTTTGCCTTTATTCAGTTGTGAATTTATTGTCACGGTGTATATAAAATTAATGTGGGTGATAAATTGAAGTTCCTTTTCTATTTTTGTCTTGTAAATGTACATTACAATAAGCTCAATAAGTGTGCTTGCTTTGGGTATTCTGCTTATATCAAAAATAGAAATGGATTTCTAATAAAAACAACACACGCATCATGACAACGTTCTTTTTTAAAATAAAAAGACTGTGTCTTTTTGTAAACGACTTATCTTTTTTTGCATCCAAACGTATCTTACTTTCACCTCCCTTGTTTACCTTCGTAGATAGATACATATATCTACAACATCTTTACTTCCGTCCCACACTTTTGCATCTGCATTTATTTCCCCAGTTTGTCTTGTCACCACGTCGCCAGCTGATAAATTCGATGTTTCTTCATTAAACGCTACTCCAGAGGCACATTATAAATCTTGTGTATTTGACGTAGTGTCTTATTTGATCCGTATCTTCTCGTCTATTTCAGTTTTATCTCCCTACGTATTAATATTAGCGACATTTATGTCGTAGTCCATTTTACTTTTGCTGTTAGGTTTTTAATTAATGTTTAACCGGTCAAGCGGCGCGCGTCGCCGATCGGTAACGAAACAATAGAAAATCAATAGTGTCTCATTAGCGGAGCTTGATAGAAAGTTCCAGTTCTAATTCAAAAACTTAGCAGTATCAACAACATTATTATTAGGCTTCATACTACGTATATTATCATTAACTATGTTATTTACGTGATGTTTTACTTCAACCAGCTGAAATATATCTACATACCTTACATTAGCAGTACCATTTATGTACCAATCTGTAATATTATACGAAAGTTCCTTCTAAATTAATTTTCCTCGTCTATGTCCAAAGCTTAATGTTTGTCATTGATGTATTCGCGGCAACTTGCAGCACTGTAAATATTTGCTGTGCCACGGTATGATATGTGTTTCAGTTCATTGCGCTCACGCTTCTATTTGTGACCAGGGCATTACTGGACAACTGTAATGTAGATGTTATGTTGGCTAGCTATTTTGTTAAAGAAAAGGTTAATTAATGTTGAAGAAGAGAGAGAAAATTATACGTGATTTTGACTTTATGGTTAACATTAATGAGAATGAGAGAAAATTGTAATATTTAGAAGAAGTTAACTACTACAAGCTTAATGATAGTTTGAATTGAGGAAATTATACTTTTCTAGTGCATTTATTGTGTTTATGGGTTTGGTTGTACCAGCTATATTTGTTTCTAAAAAATAGATAAGGGAAGGTAATGAAAGCGTTAAACTCAAAGTTAAATTATGAAGTAACTTTAGAAATATCTAAAACAATCTTAATTTAAAACATCAAAGTATCCAAAACTGGTCTGCAGACTTTTTCTCCTTAAAGACCTGCAGAGAAGCTCCACCTCCCAAAATGAGCATTAGCAGAAGAGCGAAACGTCACGTCAACGCTGTCCACTGAATGACAAATCATCCCATTACCAACATCTGCCTTCAGAACCTGCAATTTTGATCCCCAAAAACCTCTAAGCCTCTAAAACTAAAGCCCAAATTCCCTTGGCAAACATTTCTGCAACAGCGAAACCAGTTAGCCGGTGCAAGTTTTTGAATGCACATGGTGTCTCCATATTCATTTTACAGTCTGTTGCTATTCTAGGAATAATATTCCTCCATATATTCGCGTATTTTGGTACAGGTGCCCAGATGTGGTGTTCAGTTTTCCTTTTGCCAAAGTTTCGGTAGGGGAGTTATGTACCAGGCAATTTGTCTTCTTATTCGGTTGCATCTGTCTGGATTTATTAGGCCCTGCTTTTTTAGTTTTGGTATCTTCAAGTTAATGAACTTAATCCCAATTACTGTGGACTGACTAATTGCTGATTAACTTGGTTTTGATTCTTTGTGTCACTGTGTTAGCGTGACACATTCATATTTGTTATGGTTTCTATGTTTAGGCTGCGTCTCACTGTATTAGGGTGTGCAGGGCTTTCTAAATGTGAATAGCTTTATTTCTTTCATATCTATTTGGTTCAATTGCTTCGCATTAACAAGACACCTAGTGGAATTCATTCATTTCACTTCCAATTTTCTTATCAATATCTTAGGGCATATCTAAATCTGATATTGTAACACTTGCAACCTACATAACACAAACAGTTAATAAATGATTATATGCATACACGGCCTGTTTTCGAGAAAGCCCAGTTGTTTCCGCTATCCCTGCAAGCGAGCACTAGATAACAAAATTAATAGCCGATCCAATCTAAGGCTATAAATCTGATAAGAAATATAGGTCCGTTTATTCAATTGGACTGCAGAATCAGAGGCAAACACTATCAGAGAATGGTCCAAGATATCTTATGCCATTTCGATAATTTCAAAATCTACATTATCTTCGATAAGTAATTGTCCGTCGGTTGGTTATCTATTGGAATTAGTTTATCTCGTATCTTCTTTGGTGGTATCTGCTATATTAATGTTTCGAGCCTTTGAATGTCCTGTTGGTCTTGTTCGTGGAGCATTTGAAGTTGTATGTTTGATCTCAGATTGAGCGAATACTTTATGATAGTCTTTGATATCTGTTTAGATATCAGCGTTTGGGTTATGTCTCTGGTATTTTCAGGCAAATTGCTTGGCATGTTGGCGGGGAAAACCAAGCACGATTGCAAGCGGCGGTTTATAATGGATATTTGAACATGGATGGTTATAGAAATTGCTTCAGTAAAATAACATTCGGAATTCACAGCAAAAACAAAAAGGATATATCCAATCAGCGTGCTAGCAGCTCAAAACATTTGCACCATAGATTTATTTTGTAAAAAACCTAGCGAGTTTCTGCTAGCACAGCGGGTCTTCAAAGCATCGTTGTGTACATTATTAAAATTTTTCTCACGAGCACATGGTTTCCGAGGGCATGCAGTTGCATCTACAGGCGAAAGTTTAATGTTTAATTTAACGTGTTTCGCAAGGGAAACTTCATTAGGTTAAGGATGTGATGTTTGTATGTGTGTACCTATGTTTGGATTGTTGCCATCAATTTATTTAGGTTTGTTGTTTTGTTCGTCTTTATATATTTCGATTTGGAATGCTGGGTTAAGGTTATTTAGTATTTGGCCTTTATGAACTAGATTTTATTATGAAATGAAAGGATATTAAAAAAAATGATATATTATTTTAACAAGTAAATACCTTAATTTCTAGTGATTGGAGCCTCAGCCTCTTTTTAAGCAAATAAGCCTGAGTCAGGAGACTCCGGTCTTCCATAACTTAAATAAATATTATTTACTTGTTTTATTTTTTATTCTTTGGTTCTTGAATATTATTGATTTGCAAATATTTGATAGGATATAAATAGATACCTTTTAATTTAGATGATGAATAATATATATTACATTTTCTAAATCACTATAAGTTCGATTTAGTGTTTACATTATTAAATTTTATGACATTTTAAGACAAATATAATGAAAATAGAAGTGTGTGCACTAGATTAATGATCATTACATCGAATAGAAGGACGCATCTTTAAATAAGACAAAACTTCTTCCTTTACAACATAAATCAAAGCTATCAGAGTTGATGCCCACAACCTGTAATGGGCTTTCCCTACATGTTGAAGTAAGTTCAAAGTTCGCGTCGGTGTTAGTGGTAGGTTAATACATTGCTTACACGCGTCAATTTGACCCAAGTTGACACCTCAACTGACCACTACAAATTGTGTAGAAAATAATCTGAAAGACTTATTCGTTTCCCGGTTGATGGTACTCGTAATAGGCTTGCCCTCTATTACTTGGGACTTAAACATAACTGGCGAAATGTTGGTGTAGTATAGGTAGGGACAGTCAGCTTCAGAGAAAAGGAACCCCCATTGGTAATGACATCAAGAAATCTTGGGGTGGTTTCTTTTCTCTGACGCTGTCTGTACACACCTCTGCCTCAACTTTCGGAAAATAATAATTCTTTTATTCAGATAACTAAGATCCAAGGTGTTAGTAATTACAATAATGACTTACAACTATTGTTAGTAAAGTGACAAAATATTGGTGATTCATTTGACCTTATTGACTGATCACCGTCCTCACCATTTTCTTAATAAAAATTGGAGAGGTAACATCCTCCCCTATTATTTTGAGGATGCTGTTGCTAGTTCCTCGTACTCTGCTTAGTAGACGTGCAGTTTTTTTGCCAATCACCTCATGAAAGCCATCGGTTCTATTCTGCAGAAACATCTCTGAAGCACTTCAAAAACGAGGCCTTCGCAACTTAATACAAAATACACGCGTGTTTTTACATTATGTTATGTGTAGGTACTGAAAAGTTCCTGCATCACGTTATGGCAATGTTAACTTTTATTGACAATCTACAGGTTGAAATTGAAAACATACGACAAATCGAAATGGGAGATTGTACACATCATTCTGAACGACTTTTACTATGGGACCAAACCTGAAATCTCTACATTTTGACGAGTTATGCGAACATAAATGTAGGGAACAGCTGACTTTTTTTTTCACGATTACAGGTTTGATCAAATAGTATAAGTTGTTCATAATGATGAGTACAATCTTCCATTTCGATTTGTCGTATGTTGTCAATTTCAACCTGTATAGTAGAGTGTATCGAAAAAAGTTTTTAATGCGTCTAAGTCCCCTTCGAGCCTTTTAAAGGAGACAGTACTTTGCTTTATGGCTTCATTGGTTCTTCTTCCATTTTTTTGGTTTACTCCAGACTCCAGAGGAATCCCATTCCCATAAATATTTAACGACAATTTCTATATTATTGAAAAAATATATATGTAATTAAAAACACGTTCGTTCGGCTCCACAGTTTGCTGTGTTCTCATTTCGACCTGCAGATTTATTGCTTACCATTTTTTGCTTGTTTATTTATTTTAAAAAAGACATCGTGTCAAGTTGCACAAAAAACCGTGGAGCAGGCAGAGTAAATTATTATATACGAACTGTGCGAATATTTTTTTGTGTTCTTCGGTAGCTTCATGTGATTCTGGCCTCAGCTTTGTGTGATTACGATTGTCTACTTATCTGTGTCTGCGTTACTTCGTACCTAAATATTGGATAGTTTACAAGTCTTTACCACATCTTTACCGACTTTACCTTTGGTGGTTTTTTTTTTCGTTAGCAACAAAAGTCGATTAATACGTCGGTTTTATTTTTATCGTACTTAATTATTTTATTGAAATCGGAGCAGAAGTAAAAAAAATACTCTTAGCTACACACACACACACGTACACAGGGTATACAGGGTGGCATACATCGACGCATAGCCTGCGGGCTGATAGCGTAACACAACTAACATATCAGTAGCAATGGGATTCATTTTGACAGTTCAACAACATTCATTGCGTTATTTTCATTGTTAAGCAGACACATTTTTCGAACATATGAAGCAATGGATCAGCAGTATCCTTCAAAATGATTCAGATTGTGATTAATAGTGTGTTACGCAATTAGGGTGCTGTTACCATGCATTCACTACATGGTTCTGGACCCTTTTTTTTAAACCGGTTATTACAAAAAAAATTTTTTTTTGACCGCGTAGGCACTTAAGTAGGAAAAAGCATTTTTTTTTAAATTACCGACGTAAATTGGGTGGGTAGTGGGGTACAGAATCATGTACTGAACCCATGGCTAATAGGTTGTGTGTCGGTGTTCTTGCCACCCTGAATGAAATGCCGAAATACAAGAAAACTCAAACTCAAAACTCAAAGCATTTATTTCAATTAAACCAATTACAGGCACTTTTGAATTGTCAAGGGGTCCGTCAGTCAGAAAGTTGAAGCTAGTTGCCCATTCCAAAGAGTAGGTACCTATGGAGAAGAACGGGCAAGAAACTCCATGGACACTCTTTTAAATCAAAATAATATGGTTACAAAGTCTTTGTTACATCATTCATGTTAAAAATTATACATGTGAGAACGATGCAGAACGTTAAAAGCGTCCATAATGAGAAGAGTAAGGTATCTAATCATTTTATGTCAATTCAGATGATGTATTAAAGCAACAGTGTTAATTAATGAAAGAAAGAAGAAAGAAAGAAAATACGTTTATTTGCGGTGAAAATGACGCAAAAAAGAACATAAACACAAAAAATAAAATAAAAAGTAGGGGGAAACATGCGTCACATCCACGCAAAACGGCTATCGCTCAGCATTATGCTGCTATTGACAGAGCCCCAGTTTTTAAACTGTCAAGCTCCGAGTCTTTGGTCAACTGGACCCACTCGAACTGGAACCGCGGGTCCAGTTCGAATGGGTCCAGTTGACCAAAGATTCCTCCGCTAATGAGACACAATTGATTTTCTATTGTTTCGTCGCCAATGGGCGACGCGCGCCGCTTGACCGGTTAATCGACTTTTTTCGCTGACCGTACCTAACCTCAACATGCATTTACTAAAAATAGTAATAATAATCTACAAAACGAAAGCTAAACCTGCAAAATTCCCAAAAACCTTAATTCGTCGAACTTACCAAACAGTTTAAATCAACCGAATCTGTCGGTTCCACCATCTCCTAACCAACAGTTTCCTAGGAATGCCGAGCGTGTTTTCCTAATCAACATGTTAGTATCGTGTTACTAGGAGTCGGCTTACAACCACAACATCGGAATTGTTACAGAGTTCCTTCGAAATTGGGTGTGGGTTGGAATCATTGGACTTCCTAATTATTGTGTTCGGTTTTGGATTATGCTGGTTGAATCAATTGAGTGCCTCTTTATGGTAATTATTGAACAGTTTACGAGTATCATATATAATCCATACTTATCACACTAATATTATAAAGGCGAAAGTTTGTGAGTGTGTGTGTTTATATGTTTGTTACTTCTTCACGCTTAAACCGCTGAACCGATTTAGATGAAATTTGGTATAGAGATAGTTGGAGTCCCGGGAAAGGACATAGGATACTTTTTATCCCGATATTCCCACGGGATCGAGACTTATGCGGGTGAAACCGCGGGGCGCAGCAAGTAATATTATAAATTCTAAAGTAACTCGTCTGTCTGTCTGTATGTTACCTCTTCACGCTTATACCGCTGAACCGATTTCTATGAAATTTGGTATAGAGATAGTTTGAGTCCCGGGGAAGGACATAGGATAGTTTTTATCCCGATATTCCCACGGGATCGAAACTAATGCGGGTGAAACCGCGGGGCGCTGCTAGTTAGTCAATAAAAACGTTATAGCAGTTCAAACATTTGGATCACTAGAATTTGAAATCATAAAGTGGTGTGTCAAATCTGAAGTGGAAAAATATCAAGTAACTCTTGGAGGCCACTGTAGGTATATACTCGTATGTGATAATATTATATAGTAATATAATAATGTATTACTTATTTGACACAACTGTTAAAATGTACGAACTTGGTGTTTACTTAAAACAGTTGATGGTCTCATGCCAATATGATAAACCGGGTTACTCCCTGAGTACCCCGATCCCCGAGGCCTCCGTCCCGGAGGACCCCGATTTATTTTTATCTTGATAAACTCAATTAAAAGTCAGTTTATCTTAAAAGAACCGTCAGCAGGGTAACCCTTGCTGACGGCTCTTTTAAGTAACAATTATTATTAATAGTCAAAAACTTTGCAAAGAACTTTTACAAATCGATGAATTTATTTATTTATTTATTTATTCATAGAGGACCAACAGCTATAACAGAAGCATAACAATATTATATGAGATATAAAGCCAATTACAGGTTCTCACGGGTAGAAACAGAAAATGTATTAGAAATCTTAGGATCACTAACGATAGAAAAGAATACAAATATAAGGTATATAAGCACTATGCACTTTTAAAAAAGTCAGCGTTCAGCCGAGCACGTGCAGAATAGGTTTTGGTGATAAATGGGTCAAATGAGAATTCTTTGCAAAAATTGTTTCGTCAACCGATTGATTGATAACCCTCACCTCTAAATTCAAACTTTTAGAGATTTTTTTCTAGATCTTTTTTCCAACTTTATTTCTGACATATGATTCTTAACTCCATAACTGATATTCATCACCACCATCACTTTTAAAATCATTTTTCATTCAAGATTGTTAACATATTTTTAAAACCGTTCAAATAAAAGCTGAAATTAGTTCCCATGAGCGTGCCACTAAATAAATATTTGTGCTGAATCGCGGCTTGTCCTTGGAACGTCGTGAAGGGGACTGGGGTAGGCTGAGAGGGCTAGCTATAACGGGCGCAGTAGTCAAAGCTATTTGTGAACAACAGAAGGTAAATGTGGGTTTGTGCTAAGTAAATCATGTTAGCTGTAAAACTAAGTCTGGATTGTTTTGGTTTTTGTAGTTATTGTTTTGTTTCTGTTTGACTGATGTGTTTAAGGTGAATGCGCAGTGGTAGACCGCGAAATTTAAATTTTTACGTTTACGTTTTTTGCAATTTGTAGGTCAGTGTCAGGTTGTATCTTGATCAAAATATGATTTGCAACTATAATATACATGTATTTACATAATTATAGTCATTAGAATCATTAATATATCTCTTTAAGTTAGATTTCTACCATAATCACTTTTCCATACGAGATTTGTTCTTAACGGTAGAAATCTAACCTAGAAAGATGTATTAATGATTATAATTCTGTAATTACGTACATGTTATAGTCGCGAATCATATTTTGATCAAGATACAACTTGACACTGACCTGAAAATTGCAAAAAACGTAAGAAAAATTGAATTTCGCGGGCTACAACTACGGTTGTATGCATGAGCAAGCATTATTTGTTGTAGAGACAGGATTTTTATTGAGCTTGCAATTTGACGTAGGTAATAGTTAGTTGTTAATTTTTGAAGTGAACACTTCTTCAGGCGCGTTGGGTATTTTTTGAGATGGAAACAAACCATTGAATTCGCGCCACTGTTACCGTAACTGACAACGCTTTGGATGTGTTTGGCTGTCCTCGGGATGTACTCGGTTTTAATGTATATCCGATATGTCAGTGAGTGATGGCAAAGCATTCTGTTTGTGTTTTGTTTTCACTTCTGTCGGCACTCCCGGAGTGTTACTGTTTTTTCTATATACACAAATATAAAACTCCTGGATGAGAGATGCACAAAACCGGGTAGTATGGCAGAAAAAAGGGGAGGTCTGTAACCAGCTTTGGGTGATTCCGGACTGAAATAATGATCACACAAATAACAAAGTTAAGAATGAATGAATGAATGAATTGCACCGATCCCAGCGAGGTTAAACCAGAACCCCAAGATTCGCACTAGCTCCTGTAGCCTCATGTTCATGGTGCTACAGCGACCATTGCATATCAAGGAATAGACTGGGGGGCGCGGTAATGGTAGGGAAGACGTGCCCGTAGGATAGGGAAGGATTTTATGCATTCTAGAGTAAGCATTGGACTAGTGGAGAGATGGGTAATTATCATCTATGGATGGGCATCTTTTGACACAAATAACAATGTTAAGACATGATTAAAATAGGTTTTTTTTTCTTTAATAACTGCATAAAACAATTCTTATTTAACAATCTTTTCAAGCAAAATAGTTAATTGATTGTATCAATGAATGTAAAAGTTTTTCAATCAATTAAGTTCATTCAAGACATTTTCTTTTATTCGGCTCAAACTTGCTTTCTTTCTTTCCTTACTAATGTGTCAGTAATCAAGCTCATTAAATCACTATAACAAAATTAAGTCATTATATCATAATGACAACACTGCTCGCTACCGGTGTATAATATTAGTTCTAATGGTAATGATACGGTGGCACATCATAGTCAGTAATATTGCATTAAAATAACATTAGCCTTCATTAGTAGTAGTTTTTTCAATTACCTAAGTAGTTCCAGTAGTTATGTGATTCACCGTATTTTGTTCGGAAGTGGTTTTTTTTTAGTTTTTTTTTAGTAATAATCGCTTACTTATATTAAATTAATAACGTGTTTTATAAGATTCTTTGAGGAAGGGCTCGTCGCTAAGTTATCACGGGTCGATCGATCAGGTAGATAGTGTGTTGAAAACATAATACAACTTATTAGATAAGATAGAAAAAAATCATGAAGTTACCTCTAAAAACTTTCTTTTAACAATAAAAACCATACTAATATACATACAATCATTCTGATTTTTTGTCAGCTTATTCTACAAGCAACATACTAAAGCACTAGTGCTTTAATTTTTTAGTCCAAACAATAGATTTTTTGTAAATAAATAATTGCTAAATATTTTGCAAAAAATTATCAGCGTTGTGTCATCGCGCTTCTCTTTCTCTTCTATGCAGTTCGACAAAGACCGCGCTTTAGGTCATTTGTAGTCTAACTAATGAATTTTTCGACTCAATCGCAACGGTGACTGCATTCAACAAAAAATCCCAGACTAGCCAGTATCTAGACAAATGCAAGCGTAATAATTGCTATAAAGTGTTTCTTTTTATGCGTCTGGAGTTTTTTGCTAGTCTGGCAGAGACCTAAGGTCGATGGACATCTGCAGTGCAAGCTGAGATTTATTTGTGACCTATCAAAATGTTGGTAGTTGATTAGGAATTAAATATGGGTAGTACTTACTTAGATCTATAGTCCTAAGGTCATTAGGATCTCACATGTGCGGGGTATCTAATAAAATAACTTATTCATAATCATCACACTATTACACTAATATTATAAAGGCGAAAGTTTGTGAGGGGGTGTGTGTGTGTTTATATGTTTGTTACTTCTTCACGCTCAAACGGCTGGACCAATGTTGATAAAATTTTGTGTGGAGGCAGCTGACACCCTGGATTAACATATAGGCTACTTTTTATCCCGATATTCCCACGGGATCGAAATTTACGCGGGTGAAACCGCGGGGCGCAGCTAGTAACAAATATTTGTAATGTAGACAAAATAATATCCTTATATCCTGTTCGGATACAGAAATTAAACTAACGACCAACTGTGACCTAAGGTCAGAGATGACCTTCCAAGCAACTACCATTTAAGTCTTCATATCAATTTCTCATACCTATTCAATTCCACGTAGGTAAATGTAGGTAAAACATATAATTCTGTCCATAAAATATGTTTAAACAAATAATACAAGCCGGTAACCATCCCACTACAGGGTACAGGTCTCTTCTGATAAAGAGAAGGAACATGCATTGACCACCATTCTCACGGAGTGTTGAAGATGTCAGAATTCAGAACATTTTGGGGTTTATTCATACACGATCATTAAAGTTCAGTGACGTTCAAACGTCATAAATGTACGCTGATGACTACTTAACTTTAAGCAGCGATTATGAATAAAGGGGTATAAGTTTAGCGGGGTAATTGCGTAACACACTAACATTTTAATAATATTCATTGAGTTATGTACGTTGTTGAGGAGGTACATTTTTCGAGCATGCAATGGATTCTTTAAAATCATTCAGTAGAGTGTTACGAAATTAGGGTGCAGGTTTCCTTTTTCCGAGATGTTTATGATAAACATTATAAGTACTTATGTAGAAAATAAAATACAAATCAATTTGAAATAGTAATTTTAGTACCAACCTTGTCAAGGGGCAATTCCTGTATTTTAAGAACGTTCACATCCTAGTTTCATTCGGTCAAAAATACCTCTATTTTACCTATATTTTGTCACACTGTCGCTGAGATGAGATTGGGACTAGATTTAGAAAGTTTTTAATTACAGTCTCTAAACCTAAACATTCGTACCTACTTAAGTAGCAATTTATATTATCAATAGAATATTAGTACACAAGGAACTTTCATGGAATCAATTTATGAAGATAATGAAAACATTTATACGCCAGATAATTCTGTGAGATAAATACAAAATGCTTCTTAGCGCGCATTACAAAGCTTATGGCTTCATAATTAATATGAAAACAACGCTGCATTGATATTTATTGTAATTTTATGCGAATACGGGGCGTGGTTGTGTAGGTGTTTTAACGTAGTTTAAGTTTGTACGAAACTGATAAACTTGTGTTTAATGTGAAAATTGTGAACATTCATGAGAAACCGCAATTAGGTACAAATTTTTTTTCGGTGCCGTAAGTGGAATAATTTAGGTGCCATTCGCTCAAGTGCTGTTTAAATCGGTGCTGTAAATGGAATACCCCAATTTCCTAAATACCATCACTGCTGGACAATGCCCTTCTTTCGCGTGGGTACATAGGATACTTTTCTGCTGGCATATTGTTGATTAAGATCATTTTTGCAATTTTTAAATCTCCGATCCGATTGGGTTAAAATCATTGTAAAAATTGTCCAACCTATTAACTAACACATACTCTATGACTAGACCTGCATTCACATGGTATTCCTTTTTCCATACTTGAAGAATTATTAGTCTACTGTCCCTTACCTCCACAACGCCTCCCCAACTGACCCTTACCGCAAGGTGACACCAACACCAAGGCAGCATGTTTGCAAAGCTCTTCACAACGAGAATTGTTTTACGACAGAGGACCCCAAGACCCGAACAGACCCGAGCGGACCCGAACGGCTAATTGTAATGTAAATACGGTCTGAGTGGCATGATAATTGTATAGCCCATGGTTTTACATATTTCCAATAATGTTAATAGGGTATGCTTTGCTGGGAAAATACTGGCTTTGAATTATACATCTGTAATATTATTATTTGAAAAGACAATTTACACAAAAGAAGTTCCTTACACTAATTAGGACTGAAACTGAGAATAACGTAAAAGCTTTGAAGAAGTCTTTATTGGGGTTTCTGGGAGCTTGATCAAACTTTCTAACATAAGTTGTTGTGATAAGTTGGCAATAATAACAATAGCCAATCAATCAACTTGGTGAAATTAGGCGGATCTCAAAATACCATGCGTCATGCTCCGATGCGTGATTTCTACAAACAAACTCAATAAAAACGCGTCCACACAGAGTATTTGGCTACGTTTTTCGCACCCCGTCGCGTGGTGCGTTGTAGTGTGAGATCCGCCTTAATAAAATGATCCATAAATAACTTCCAGGGCAAGCTTTTCTTGTCAGTGAGACTCTACAGAATTAATCTTAAGACATATTTAAATTCTAGCCTTTAAGAAAAACCCTTTCCAACTACATATAAGTGGTGCATTATTTTTTATCAGCATATATGAAATTCAGCCATTTCTCCGCCGAGTGCAGTTAAGTGGCAGTCGGATGTAATGTATGCAGTGTTAAGGAGACGCTTCCGAAGAGCACTTATTGACGCATCATCAGTACATATTGTGTTTGTACAAGAACTCTGCGATTGGCTGGTATTGGTTTAAGATTTGCATGCCATGATATTTGCTCGACACTTTCGAAGCAATTGGAAAGAAGACAAATATATCATACTAGCTGCGCCCCGCGGTTTCACCCGCATAAGTCCCGATCCCGTGGGAATATCGGGATAAAAAGTATCCTATGTCCTTACCCAGGACTCAAGCTATCTCTATACCAAATTTCATATAAATCGGTTCAGCGGTTTAGGCGTGAAAACGTAACAGACAGACAGACAGAGTTACTTTCGAATTTATAATATTAGTATGGAAGTATGGATTTAATAGTTGAAGGTTCAATATTTATGTGGATTGACTTCTTCGGCCTGAAGTTTTGAGACATGTCTTTTGTAATAAGGCAGTCTTCTTGCTTTTTAAAATCATGGACAGTTCATCAATGTGTCCATCATGGAATGTCCTTCAAAATTAAAATCTTCTACATACGGTTCATTATCTCCCTTGGATCTTCCTCCATACTCCGTGTCCTTGCTTGACCATAAATTGAATGATGCATCTTTGGGCTTAGAACATATTCTTCTCTAGAGCGGTTCTTAACCATCCACAGCTACTGTTCCCAATTATCACAAACAATGTCGTGATTCTGAAAAAATCAAAACAATCCAGCCCTAATTTCGTCACCCTACAAGTTTGAGTCATTGCTTCTAAAATCAGACTGGCAAAAGGCAGCCATAGCCAATACTCAAATAAAGCCACAAGTGCTAAGTGCCAGCCCTACTAGCCCCGATACGTTTTGTTGTTCCGTCGTCTAGCCATCGTCTCGCCAAAAGACATCTAGCGTGATCCAGGATCTAACACCTTGACAAATCTTCAGCAGTGCTAATCACACAAGTCCAGCCCTGAGGGTGACTTCTTGACTCCCACGAGAACAAAAGATAGCCTACCTTTCAAAATTCTTAGAGATTTAATCACAGTTGCCATGTTTAAACTGACAGAACCAACAGCCACTGTGACAGCCCTAGCTGCTCTCTACACAAAGAAAGCCACAACTGCTAAGTGGCACCCCTACTAGCCCCTCATCTCGGCGACACATGAGTAACGAGACGTTTTGTTGTTCCGTCGTCTGGCCATCGTCTCGCTGGCGTCTGCATCAAGGTCAAGTGACTCAGTCTTTTTTTACGACATTGAATAGATTGGGTGAGAAGTTTTAGTTCACATAGATACCAACCGGTATATTCTGTTAAAATGTCACCTTGAAAATTTAGGTGAAGTGAGCTTGAAATGAGCTGTCAATAATGTCAATGTGGAATGACAGGTCACTTCACCGAAGTTTTCCGACGAGATTCTTACAGAATAGACCGGCTGATGTCGTAGCGGTTTAAAACAGTCTGAATCATTTCCCTGGTTGATGGTTGAAACGAAAGAGTCGAACTTGCCCAGGAATTGGACCAAACCGAATCATGCGTTCCCCCTCAAAAATGCGTGTAATTTCGGAAATGGCAGTCTGCGAGGTTTGGCCTTAATATGAAAAAAGGCATAAAGTAACTTGACCTCTAGCCTGTATTTACCACTTCATTTTGGCCAGTAATCTTGTACAAAAAATTAAAAAAAATGCCGACCTATTTGAATGTGTTTAGTGGCGATGCTGACTAGATTCTTTGTGTAATTACTAGTCCTTCTGAATGTTCTATTTTGTGGCTTATTTAAGAGTAGCTACAGTTATGTTAATTGACAAAGAAGTGCTTCAGTGACCGGCTGTCATAGGGAAGTGTGAAGACCACAGATTATAGTGAACTGTTGAGCTTTTACGTAGGGTTCCAACCAGGAGTGTGTGCTGTTAGATTTGTTACTACATCATTGGCTTACTTGGTTCATTATAGTTGCGGAATAAAATACATAAAGCTCTTGATGTAAATCAACTGCTGGCTTTTGGACCGATTATTGTCATAGAGATTTTTTTAACTTACTGAGTAAGGAATCTCAAGACTGAGTTCCTTATATTTTTACTAGCTGCGCCCCGCGGCTGCAGCCGCATGTCTCGATCCCGTGGGAATATCGGGATAAAAAGTATCCTATGTCCTTTCCCGGGACTCAAACTATCTCTATACCAAATTTCATCTAAATCGGTTCAGCGGTTTAGGCGTGAAAAGGTAACAAACAGACAGAAGGCAGACAAATAGACAGACAGACAGAGTCACTTTCGAATTTATAATATTAGTAAGTATGGATGTCTGCAATATGAACTCTTGCACCTATTTAAATGATAAATTATCTTTTTTTTTTGGCCTATACTATCCCACTGCTGGGCAAAGGCGCCCCCAAAAAACCAGGAACGCTTTAAGTTACATGTAAAAGTTTCAGTTTGTGTATGGCCAATACATTCTTATTTTCGGAATCGAAAATCTGGCAATAACTTCAAGAGATTAATGAACTTTGGCACATATTTTAGGATAAAGCTTATGACGTCAACGCATTGTTTTACATACCCCCCACATAACTTCAACATTCTTAAAAAAAAAACATCTCAAGAAGTCTCAAATGAGTCACAGATTAAACATTACAGATGCGCAGGAGCAACGGAAATACCTAATCTTTGCATTAGTCTATCGCGGTTTCGCACTTAACACGTGTGGGTATTGGCAGTCTTGGAATGTTTTTTGAAAATAATCGCGTTCCGGCCTGTAATGTGTTATACGGAGATGTTACTTGGATAGACGTGACTTCGAAAATACATCCTTGTCTGGAGTGTGAAGTGGGTTACTTTCGTCCTAATAGTCAAATCCCAATCAACTTTGAAACTTATGCTTTAGCGATAAAATTTAAAATCTATTAAAGAAATTTGACAGATTGTAGTAGTTTGCCCCTTTAAAACTGACGAATGTCTGTGGAACAAGATAGTTCAAGAATGTCTCAAAGGGCAGCTTTAGGACCCTTGTGATTGAATAACCAGTTCCAAACCCATACACTGTCTGTCTGTTAGGTACCTTATCACGCCTCAACCATTTAATCGATCGGTAGAAAATTCTAGAAGGACATAGGTTCCTTTTCTATTACTCGATTGACATAATTATTGTGATCCTCTCATTGTCTTATTTTAATTTTATTCTAATTTTTAACCACGCTGACATTTTTTTAATACATAATTATATATTTGTAATTCCACTCTTCACTTATTTTGATTTTTTATTTGGAATTGTAAACCTTTGCATGCCCGTGACAGTAAAATATGGAGAATTTTATTATAAAAAAACACCGAATATGTACTATACCCATGTTTGCAAAGAAAAAAATGAAAAAAAAAACATTTTTCATCCTGGATTGCAGATGAAGTCGCAAACAAAAGCTAGTCTGCTTTAAATAAACTTTTTGGTCATTCATTCTTCATTCGTCTTCGGTCAAAGCCAGTTTTTGACACATCTTAATAAGTCTCATTTGATCAGTAAAATCGTCTTGTTCTTCGTTCTCTCTGCGGAAAATGCTAATTTACCTACTAGGTCCAATCGTAAAGGTAGGTTAGTTAGGTTTAAAGATATTTTATTTCTCATAAGAACTTAAATAACATAGTTCACTTAAAATGAGATACAAAGTGCTTATATCTAATGATAAATAATGGTATTATATTTGCCTCTGGGGTGTTGGTGACGTTATAGTGTACATACATGTTTCTTAAGTTTTGCCTTAAATATGTTTATACTATCACACCTCTTTAAATCCTCCGGTAAATCATTAAACAATTGTGTTCCTTCAACCAATATCGTTTTTTTCCCGTAATTAGTCCGTGCACGTGCAGTCATTAGTTGAAATTTGTTTTTGCTTCTTGTGTTGTATGTTATTGATTTTTTATGTAATTGAATGTTTGTTTGTACGGAATTCGTGGTGATTTTTTTTATGAGAATGCAGGTGTAATATGTGTATAGTTGTGTGAGATTTAGTAGTTTAGTTTGTTGGTATAATTTTTTTGTTGGGTATAGATAGGGATAGTGGAATAATACTTTGATAATTTTGTTTTGTATTCGTTGTAGTGAGTTTAAGTTAGATTTAGCGGCTGATCCCCACACTTCGATTAGGTATTCAAGGTTTGATTTTACTAGAGAGTTATATATAATTTGACGAACTTTTTTCGGGATACATTTTGTAACTTTTCGTAACGCTCCTAATAGTGATATTAGTTTTATTTTGACGTGGTCGATGTGTAGTTTCCAAGAAAGTTTGTCATCTACCCACAGACCGAGATATTTTTCGTGATTAGACCGTTTTATTATTTCTCCGTCAATCGTAAGAGGTGAAAACTCCGGTAAAGGCTTATTTTTGGCGGAGAAAATCATAAATGATGTTTTTGACGTGTTAATAGTTAGTAAGTTATATTTTAACCATTCGTTGAGTAGGTCAAGGTCCTTTTGAGCTTCAGACATAATTTTCTGTAACGATTTATCGAAGTAAAAAAGGCAAGTGTCATCCGCGTATAACGTTAGGTGTCCTGTCAGCCCTATTTTATCAATGTTATTTATATAAATTAGAAATAGCAATGAGCTAATAATTGAGCCTTGTGGACAGCCGTATGTTCAATTGGGTTTAAGGCTAGTTTTTTACCTGAGGACCTAGACAAAGTGACATTCTATCAGCCAAAACAATGACAGAAAAGTCAATAATGTTTCGGACTGGCATAACCTACTCGTACCTAAAGCTTACGTCAATCCTAATGAAATTGAACAATTAATATTCGTATAAATTATATTATATTAATACAATTAATTTTCTTAATAAGTTAATAGATGTAATATGATTATTCCTTTAGATGAAATTTATTATTTATGTAATATTTTAAAGCGAAAGGTGTTTGATTTTTTGTATGTTTCTTTGTTACGCTTTCACACTAAAACGGCTGAACGGATTTGGATAAAATTTGGCACATAGTTAGACCTGGATTAGGACATAGGGTACTTTTTATCCCGATATTCCCACAGAATCTAGACTTCTACGGGTAAAACCGCGGGGCATAGCTAGTATTTAGTATAATTGAAGTCGTTGCAGGAATGAGAGACGCTTTTAAAGCGATTGTCACTTGTCTGAGCCCTCTTGTCGGACGGGAGTAGGAGTAGACACGAGACTATGATGAGCCAATAGAAACTGGAATGCGCTAGGTGCTATTGTCTTGTGTGTCTAGAAGTAATTGAGTAAAATGTGTCATCGGGTTACTTGTAGGCGAAAGGTGACTGACCTTTCAATTGTTAATTAGAATGCAAAACAAATGATTCTATTATTCAAAATGATGGAAAGGTGCAAGACTTTCCAAGGCAACCCAGTTTCTAAAGAGTTTTAAAACATGATCATCCCTGTGATAAAAAATAACGAAATTTCCTTTATAAAAAACCGACTTCCAAAAAAACACTACAAAGTGAAAAATAACTTTAATTTCGGAAGTCGGTGTCTTTGGATCTGTATTTTAGTTTTTTGCCACCGACTTCCGAAATTAAAGTTATTTTTCACTTTGTAGTGTTTTTTTGGAAGTCGGTTTTTTTTTTCTTAAAAAGTTTTTATTTCACGCTTTTTAGTGGGTCTGCTTATAATTTATCTAAGTTACAATAGCCTAGTGATCTTTGCCTTTTACAAACAAAATATTGCTTTTCCCGATGCAGGGAAGTTAATTGTTGAGGAGTTCTCCAGGTCCACCATCAGGTCCATATCACCATTCACATTGTGACGAGCATGAATTGCTTAGCAACCATATTAAAGTAATCGAATCGCAACCCATGAAATACTTAGATATTATTGAGTAGTTCCGGTGGCCATCTGTGGTCTTCATCATCAGTTCCACTTCACCAAATGGTGCTTTCCGAGAGCAAGTGCACGAGTTACTATAAAAAATACCCAAATCGCTATAGGTGTGCCTATAATATTTGAAGAGTTCATTTAGTCCTGTTTAAAATGAGCCCAAACACGACTACGGTGCTGTTATTTCAAGGTTTGTACTTTTTCTGATGCTCCTGGCTTCAGCATCAGGTCTCTATGTACTTCGGTGTTCCTCATTAACAGTACGTTTATAGACACATCGAGCCCTTTTCAATGAGCCTAAACACGATATATCTGCTGTTAGTTGTCGAGGAGTTAGGTACTCTGCAGACTATCCTGACTGCAGCATCAGGTCATGACTTGATGATCATGAGACCAAATGTGACAAATGCCCTATCAAACATCAAAACAATTTACTAAAACAGTCCTTGCCTGTTTGAGTAACTTCTTACTGTTAAGGAGTTGTACCTTCCATCATCAGCCCAGCTACCTGAGATGGTGACAACCATACGCAAATAAACAAGATACTTCATAAAATATGCGAAAAACAATAAGTGAGCCTATAAAATTTGAGGGTTGCCCTCGATTTCTCTAAGATCCCATCATCAGATCCTAACTTGGTGACAATGGGACCACCTCAGAACTATCTACTTACGAACAAAAAAAGAATTTTGAAAATCCATCGACAATTGGCGGAGTATTCGATGAACAAACATACAAAATAATAATAAAAATAAAAAACATACAAACAGCCGAACATAGTACCTCCTCCTTTTTGTGAAGTCGGTAAAAATCATAGACTTCTAGATTTGATTTGATTGACTTCAGAAACTGTGCCCTCTGATAAAAAAAAAAAAAACAATTTTCTTTATAAAAATCATAGACATAAGATTTGATTTGATTGATTTCAGAAACTGTATTTGAAACACCTGTCTGACCTAATTTACACATTTAATATTCAACATTACAAATATAAAATAATAGGGCATGTCCTACATCCGAAGAAAAAAGGGTCAAACAAAAACCGTTAAAAATAGTCGAGAAAAAAGAAAAACAGATCCATAGATCATAAACAGTGTATCAGTCATCGTTAGCGGGAATCGACGCGTGCGCAAGCATTGATCATTAAAATGTTAGTAGTACATTGCGTAGAGTACATTGTCTGTTTGTTAGTAAACGATTAATTAGATGCTAATGTGTTTTTGTTTGTCGAAGATTGTTTTTTTCTTCGAGCATAACAATGTGAGGTTATGTTAAGTTGAACTTTAACAAGGCTTCTTTTGCATAAAAATAAAAAGGAAATGCAATCTCATCGGATAAAATAAAAACCGAGTGTGCTTATGACCACACGACTGAAGTAAAACTTCAAACGTATGTGGCTATGAGAGGAAGAGAGAAAGAAAATGTGCGCGCGCACTGCTTTCTCTTGCTTATATCCCCCACTCAACTCCCGTTCGCCTCGCCCGATCACACTTTTCGTAACGCTTACGTCATGCGTTCGCCAGCTTACTCCCCAAGTCAAGCGTGCGTAAAGAAGTTTCACTTCAAAAAAATACTACTACTTCCATTATTTCTAATATTTATAGAAATAAATGTTCACCAATTACCTGCTAATTGCGTAACACACTATCAGTAGCAATGGGTTTCATTTTGACAGTTCAACAACATTCATTGCGTTACTCACGTTGTTTAGCAGTCACATTTTTCGAACTTATGAAGCAATGGATAAGTAATATCCTTCAAAATGATTGAGATTGATAGTGTGTTACGCAATTAGGGTGCTGTATATTCTTAATCTTCTGGCTTTAAGAAGCAACATCATAATATACTATTCACAGCATAGCACCACGCCTGTCTCCCTGAAGGGGTAAGTAGGAATATAAAGTACTTAACTCACAATTCGTTCCCTGACAGATCTATTGCCATGTTTATTGCCAAAAACCGGGGACAAATAATTAATAAGTATGTATATTCATTTCAACACAAACGGTAATTGAATCAACAACTAATTAACATCGCCAATCCACACAATCACACCTAACGTACCAAAAACGTAACAATAAACGTTACGTTATAACTGTACTGTGACGTAATAGGTACATTGTTATGCATACCGCGCCCTCTGCCGGTGCCAAGACGCGTGTCATAATTGTATGACGATGATTTATTGGAAATTGTGTTTGGAACCATGATGTGGGTGTTTTTGGTTCGGTTTGAAATGGGCTCAAGGTACTGTTGTGAAGCGCCTTGTCTATAACCCCGATTGTTTCTTTAAATCTACAGTCAAACTTCAAAGCAAGGCATTTTATTGGTTGTTTCTAGTTTTTTATATTAATCACTAGCTGCGCCCTGCGGTTTTACCCGCATAAATGTCGATTCCATGGTAATATCGGGATAAAAAGTAGCCTATATGTTAATACAGGGTGTCAGCTATCTCCTTACAAAATTTTATCAAAATTGGTCCAGCCGTTTGAGCGTGAAGAAGTAACACACATATAAACACACACACACAATCACAAACTTTCGCCTTTATAATATTAGTGTGATTAAATTCAAAATCAAAAGTCATTTATTAAAATTAGCCTTAGAATCAACACTTTTGTATCGTCAAAATTACATGAGACAGTGCGCCAAAACCCTCCCCCCCACTACCCTTCACGACTCCTAGTGCTTTAACAAACTAAGAATGCTTTTCATTTGGTTGCGTTAAAGAACTTGCTTTGTGGTAAAGTCCATCCTTCTTCATTAAACTCTGTAATTACGGAAGTAGAAAAAGTGATTATCTTCCAAACCTATGTATGTTCTATCACGGACACTGGCGGTGGACCACTTTTCAACCTTATTACCAAGGGCATAAGGGTGAAAAGTGATCTACCGCCATTGTCCGCGACTGTATATCTTTGCTGTACACTTTCGCTGTTTCACAACTGAAAACTAATAGAAACATCACTCATACACACGTTTTCATGACGCAGGTAGATACAAGATTTTCATGAAAACCGTAAATGTGTCAATGACCTCGTACGAGGAAATGCTGAAAATCTTGAAATAGACTGAAACGTTGGGTATAAGTGTTGTGATGAAAATGATGTGTTTACCGTCTAAATCTAGCTTCTACTAGTATCCCATTTTGTATGAACACTCGACATAGCAGGCTGGTGACCACTTTCGCCCTTATGTCCTTAGTAATAAGGTTGAAAAGTGGTCAACAGTACTTAGGTACACTCTTCTTGGCAACATGTACGGCAAGTGTCTCTTTAGTTCACATAAATTAGAAAAGCCATTAAACTAAATACATTTAATCTGAAATGAGATGAAATAATACTAAAGTTAGATATGAAGATATCTTTTACAAGCCAGTTGCGGTAAAAAAATTATACCTGACTCACTTTGAGAAGAAACGTCGATTCAAACTTAGAGATTATTTTTCAAATTCAAACTTTATTATTATGATAAACTTGCTGCGCCCCGCGGTTTCACCCGCATAAGTCTCGATCTCGTCGGAATATCGGGATAAAACGTATCCTATATCCTAATTCAGGTCATGGTCTAACCATGTGCCAAGTTTAATCCAAATCCGTTCAGCCGTTTAAGCGTGAAAGCGTAACAAACAATCAAATCTATTCTCTTTCTCTTTTTTACTTATAACTGTGCTTAACCTGCAAAATATATATAAATAATATATATATATATAAATATAAATAGAAATACTATATAGTTATGTGTAACCTTGATCATATTTTCACCACAAATGGCACCAATTCCCAAATATTCACCGACACATGAAAATAACGACTTTTTTTTACCTATAACAAAAGACTTACCTACTGACAACCGCCGCAGGCACAGCTAGAGAAATCTTCAATACTGTTACAACTACTCGTACCATCCCATTTAAGCTGATCCGGTAACCATGTAGGCTTATCAACAATAGTCTTTAATCGCTGGCTCATGTTCCCCTATAGGCACCTATAGGCACCTATAGGCACCTGTCCCACCGTCAACGAGGAAGCTAGTAGCTATCAACGATTTTCTTACTCAAGAAACGTACAAAAAATTGTAGACCCCGTATAAGTTTTTCGTTAGCTTATATTGTGTCCCACTGCTGGGCAAAGGCCTCCCCTTTTTCCTTTCAAACGGTCTTGAGCGATCTCTGGTCATGTTGGCCGTGCAGGGTCCTGGGGGGTATAAGTAAGAGTAAAATATTAATAGTTGATCGCTGACTGTTCATACCGCCGGCGAGTACCCGTTTGTCGCATCCACAAGAGAACGCTCGCTTGGCTGTCAAAACAACAAAGGTTGAATGGTAAAAAATGCCTATGGCATTAAGTCCGCCTATGTACATTTATGTGCTTAAAGTATTAAATAAATAAATAAACTCTCTCTGAGAGACTGACGATTGGAATACATGACAACAACATACAAAATATCTTAAAACATTTTAAAAGCGTAACGCTGAAGTTTCTTGCCCATTCTCCAAACGAAAACTACCTTTTGGAAGTTTGACGTTCAAAAGTGCTTGTATGTGTCTGTTTGAAATAAATGCTTTGACTTTGACATACGCAAACCAACGAGTGATCGTCGCTGTCGCGCACTCGCTGATTGTTGATCACCAACTCGTTTTTATTTGATAGCTGCTCTAATCGCTTTTCGCTACTTGTAAGCGGTGGGACGGTTGCCTTAGTAACCCTCTTCATTGTCAACTTATCTTTACACTACCTACCTAAGGCTCTCTTGTGCTTAAACCTGATCCCTATCGAGTACCCTAAGTCTAGATTATAATGCCTCGATATTGGATAAGAAAGCTGTGTATTTCATACAAATTCCCGTTTTATGCTCAATTTAGAGCCATTTGGTATTTGATAAATGGTCGATAGGTTCGCTTCTTAAGTGCCTTAAGACTTTCGGATAAACTCTTGAGATATTTCGGATTAGGAGAATTAAAAGGGGAGTTTTAGTAGTTAAAGGGTGAATAAGAAACATTTATACAGGTTGAAATAAACATGCGACAAATCGAAATGGGAGATTGTACTCATCATTATGAACAACTTTTACTATGGGACCAAATCTGAAATCGCGAAAAAAGAATCAGCTGTTCCCTACATTTTATGTTCGCATAACTCGTTAAAAAATGTAGGGAACAGCTGATTTTTTTTCCTGGTCCCATAGTAAAAGTTGTTCATAATGATGAGTACAATCTCTTCGATTTGTCGCATGTTTTCAATTTCACCCAGTATAGCTCTCGTATCATTTTACATTGCATTTTGGCTGTTACGAAGAAACAATTCTCATTTTCCAAGACTTGATTCTCACAATTTTTATATCAACTCATCCTATCGCAGTCTGGACATAGGCCTCTTCCAGGTTGCGCCACAACACCCTGTCCTTCGCCTTCCGCACCTAGTCTGTCCCAGCCACCTTCTTAAGGTCGTCAATCCATGTAGCTGAAAGTAAAAAAAAAAAAAGATCAAGTCAAAACATAGATGATCTTGTAATCGCATTTTATCAACACGTCTGTCGCCTTAGACGCCTTTTATGACACTACTTAGACCACCGCATGAAGGACCAAGCTCCCTCATTCTACACCAAGGCTGCTCTATACTTCATTAAGCCTCACCAATTATTCAAACACCCTGAATCAGGAACACCGACTACCTCATTTACAATCACCTTACTCTTGTTATTATTTAAATGAACAGCCTGTGCAGTCCGGAGAGTGTTTAAACTTGAGGGGTGCTACACGCTCGTTCGACTCGGCAGTATTTGTTGAGCAAAGTCGACCCGAAGTATTTACTATACATACTCGGCTTTTACTCGGCTCGTGCCGACCAGCAGGCTCCGTTTGACATCCAATCAATCAATCAAATAATTCTATCGCAGTCCACTGCTGGGCATAAGCCTCTACCAGGCTGCGCCACAACACCCTGTCCTCCGCCGTCCGCATCCAGTCTGTCCCAGCCTCCTTTTTAAGGTCGTCGGTCCATTCTAGCTGGGGAGCATCCCACACTATACTCGCCGATACGCGGCCCTACCCTCTACCTTCGCTGAAGCATGTTCGGGTTTCCTCGGCATGATTCGAGCTAAACCGGGTGGCTTTTTCCTGAACATAATGTATATCTAATATAATCGATATTGCCCCCCGGTTGTGCCGAATCATCTCAATCGTCAATCAAACCCGAACAAGTGAGTAGCACCCCTGAGTGTTTAAACCAACAGAACACCTTGCTATTGCACTTGGATTTGCATAAATAAACGCGGTCAAGACAGGACAGTACATTTCTATTATGTTCAGGTGGGCCCGCACAAGATAAAGGGCAGAAGGTCCATTCCATTACCATTTGGTTTAAAATTAAAAAAAAAGAAAGCAAAGAGCTCCTGATTGTCACTTGTTTTATCATGTCAAAATTCGAACTGATGATGGAAAGAGGGTGGGTTTTGCTAACGACAGGCTCCTATCGACAAAAACTAGCTTCATTGTCCCCAGTAAAAAAGTACTGAGTGTAGGTATTTACCGCCGACCAACTGTCACTATTAAATTTGTAGAAGTCATCGTTGAAGATAGATAAGGATAATGAAAAGATAATGCGAAAAATCTTTAGTTAGTAAATTATATATCCTATAACTTATTATGATGATGGATCGATTATAAAAACAAAACAGTCACAGAAGACTTGCAAAGCATCATGTGTACGCACGGCTACACATCAAGCTATACATAACCAGTATAAGCTGACTCCTAATTGTACGAAAAACCTACAATACAATGTGGTACAATGCGAGGTCAGCTAAAACTGGAAATGTATAGCTTGGTGTGTACCTATATTCCATAGCCTTAGGTGGTTAAGGTGAATGCGCAGTTGTATCCCGCGAAATTCAATATTTCTTACGTTTTTTGCAATTTTCAGGTCAGTGTCAGGTTGTATCTTGATCAAAATATGATTCGCGACAATAACAGGTACGTATTTATAGAATTATAATAATTAGAATCATTAATACATCTTCCTAAGTTAGAGTTCTACCGTTAAGAACAAATCTCGTATGGAAAAGTGTTTATGGTAGAAATCTAACTTAAAGAGATATATTAATGATTCAAATGACTATAATTCTGTAAATACATGTCTTTTATAGTCGCAAATCATATTTTGATCAAGATACAACCTGACACTGACCTACAAATTGCAAAAAACGTAAGAAAATTTAAATTTCGTGGTCTACCACTACGCATTGTCCTTAAATAAAGATAAACAAAAAAGCCACGTGACTTAGTTAACAGACTAAACGAACCAGTCTACATATTCGGTTGTCATGCTACGTCACAGTTGTACTCTTCAATTTAGCAACGTTATAATTCATTAAAAAATTTGCTAAATTGAAGAGTACAACTGTGACGTAGCATGACAACTGAATAGACTGGTATTACGTTCAGTCGGTTAACTAAGTCACGTGGTTTTTTTGTTTACCTTTATTTAACTAATACGTCATTATTCTATTTTCGTTGTTTATTAGCACATCTTGTCGTTGTACTTCTGTATTAATTTTATGGCTATGTAAGTGAGTGCACTAAATCAGATCGAGTAACTTGAAACTAGAAAGTTATTGGAAACTGATTGTTATTATGGAATAAACGGTAAAGTGCATGTTTTATTATTTTATACTGAGTCATAAAATAAAACATAACGGATTGTGAACACGATACATTAAATGCTGAATCCTATTTCTGTCTGTTACTAAATCTGTCTCCTATTTCACATGGTCTCGGAAATATGTAGATACTAGCAGCGCCCCGCGGTTTCACCCGCATAAGTTTCCCGTGGGAATATCGGGATAAAACCTATTCTATGTCCTTTCCCGGGACTCAAACTATCTCTATACCAAATTTCATCTAAATCGGTTCAGCGGTTTAAGCGTGAAGAGGTAACAGACAAACGGACAGACACACTTTCGCTTATAATATTAGTATGGATTGCAGAAAAGAAAAGTCCCGATGACAATATTTATGTAATTGCAAATGGCGAACATACAGCTAACTCCAAAAGTTTGTTGTCATTTTTCCACTTTTACCAAAGCTTAATTTAAAGATACGTGTTAAGCACCAAATTAAAGCCAGGTAAGGTCCAGTTGGGTATAATAAATATAGATCACAAGAATAATTAACAAAAGGTAAAAAACACGCAAGCCGCCCGGTCGCTAGCCAATCAACAGTAATTCGCCTAGCAAGCAGATCTGTCGCCAACAATACGTAAATTCATACGAAACGGACATAATTTTTGTTCTCACCACCCAAATGTCCATTCAAAAATTTTTCTTCTTAAACCGTTTTAATCTGGGGTTTACCAACAACGGTAGCCAGGATCAGTACGTCACTACAGGGGTTAAGTAATCCGTGACTAATGACTTCCTACTGAGTTGTATTGGAAGCCGACGACATCCAAATAGACTCCGGAAGTCGTCCACGGACGGACGAAGATGTCCTTTTAAAAATATTTTGTTAAAACGGAAAAAACAGTAGAATAATATTGGTGTGTTGATGAAATAAAACGTAATACCCAAATGGGTGGGATTTAATACCCATACCAAACCTTGTTTCTATAATTTTTATGGTGTACATGATAAAGAATATTCTATCTAGCATTTTTAAGAGATATAATGTAAATAAACTTGGTAATCAATTCCTGAATCGAAGTGAAGGTGAAGGAAAACATCGTGAGGAAACCGGCATGCTCTAGAACCAAAAATTCGTAGACATGTGACATCCAGCAACCTGCGCCGGGCCCGCTTGGTGGATTATGGCCTACTCCCTCTCACAGAGAGGAGGCCTGTGTCCCAGCAGTGGGAACAGTATAGGCTGATTATGCTAAGTAACTCATAAACATAGAAACAGCAGGTACAGTCAACAAAAGAGATAAGTATGCAGGATCGTCGGATATAGTTGAAGTTTACTAAGAAACCGATGGATTTTGTCGACTGAAATTTAACTTGATAAAATTAATTAAATTAAATTTTATTCGAGAACATCCATCGGTTTCTTACTAAACTCCAACTATATCCGACGATCCTGCATACTTATCTCTTTTGTTGACTGTTCAATAAGATAGATAAATAATGAATAGATAAGAAATAATAATCAGTCAGAATAGAAAAGAAAGAATAATCAGTCGTGGCCGAAATAGAGTAGTCTATTTTGCACTAAGTCCGGATTATTTTGCATGTAAACAAACTAGTAGTACTACTAACTGTACGCACTAAAGTCACATTTTGGCAGCACAGCCAACATTTTCTCTAATAAACTAATAAAGTACACGACTGTTTGTAGAGTAAATTCGTCTTCTAAATTGAGCGCGACGTATTAGATCAACTCGTGCGCAGGAACCACTAGACGAGAAGGTAAAGAAGATCTACTATAAAATCAGACTAAATGCGTAGTATAGCAACTAGCTAGTTAGTCAGAGTTAGAACATTTTTTCTATTTGTTTGTATATTTTAGTCTTGTAGTCCCGAGGAGGTTAATTAGCTTAACTTTAGCCAATCTCAAGTTTAACTATACTTATCTTGTCTAAAATTATCAAAATGTTGTACCTATGTAATGGTGCCCTAGACACAGGCTGTGCCCAGTTTGGGACCAACGATGCCTCCATATTGTAATTTTGAATTACGAAATAAACGATTTACGTTACTTTACTTTAAAATTTTTGACAGTTTCAAACAAAAACTGACGTCAAAATATTCGCAGGATAAGACTTATACCTACTGGTACAAAAGTTTGGTAAAATTTGCCTTCGAGAACATTTTCAACACACAATAATTCTGCGAATAATTATCTTAGTAAGCAAGAATATTTTAGATCAAATACGAAAAGCTTAAACATAGGCCGTCGGAAATAGACAAAAAAAGTGGCTAAATTCGCAAAGTGTGATGTAGTTCTGCATTTTTGGTATGTTGTATAGGTTTGTTAGGGTAGTGTAAATTCAAATTTGCAACTTCGAAAAACTTGTGGAAACTGAGAAAATCGAGAAAAATTTCGAAATTTTGGGACTTTTTTCACTATTTGCTCTCCAGGGCCAAAACTATGCATTTTTTTGCGAACAATGCTCCGTACACTTATAAACGATATTAAATTGCCTACAATTTGAGCCCAAATGCAGCTCTATTGACCTCAAAGGAGCCAAGCTATGGCACTTCAAAGATGACCAATTTTTCTTGAAAAATGAAATTTTCAGGTTTTCCACACTTATTTCGCGAAATATTGGCAAAACCACATGCCCAGCGAAGAAAAGTTACTGAAAATATTTTATAGTACATTTATTTAGCTTTTATTAGAGCCCAAAACGAAGTCTGTGAGACTAGCAGTTCACTCACAATCTCAAAAAAACGAAAAGAAGGTAAAATGGGTTATAGAGGCAAAAGACTCAATGTATACAGGGTTATTGGAAATTAGACCGAAATCTTATAAGGGGCGATGGGGGACATCATTTGCAACAATATTGACCCCAAAAGTAATATAACCTGTCCGTCCATAGCAAAAAGATTTGTAAATCGTAGAACTTTTTCTTTTGTCTTTGTTGTGTGTGGATGTCGATTGATGGCGTTAAGTTCACTAATGTACCATTGAAGTTAACTTTAATGGTTAACATTTTTTTAATTTTAAGTGGTTATTGCAGGGATACGTTACATTTGTCTCGATTATTCCATTCCGAATATCAATAACATAAGCTGAGAGTACCTCCCCGCGGTGAAGGCGGTAACAGTGTAAGCGTGTAATGCAAACACTTATGTAGTCGTTGATGGGGGATACCTCTTGCATACTGTTTTTGGCATCGTAACTCATTTGTACAGGCAATTATAGATGCCTACGTCACGTATACGTTGAACCGCTTTGGCAAGAACGTATCAGTGGTGTTTGACGGGTACCCGGGACGAGAGTGCCGATCGGAGCACAAAATCTGCCGAGCGATTCAGACGATATCTTGATACTTCAACTGAAATTATTTTTGACTCCTCCACGATTATAAAAGTGCCCCAGGAGAAGATGATGTCGAACGATCGAAACAAAGAACGTCTTATTCAACATCTCTGCTCTGCATTATGTCTCGAAGGAATTGAAACGAAGACAGCGACGGATGATGCAGACCGCGATATTATTCTAATGGCGTTAGAGAAAACCAAGAGCCACGCCCATGTTATCGTAGTGGGAGAGGACGTAGACCTGCTTGTTCTCCTCTGTGGGTTGGGTTCTAACATCCAGAACTTGCGCTTTCAGAAACGTGGACGTAACAGAAATGAGGCCGGCTGCATTCAGTATACCACTAGCGCGTTTAACCAAGGAGAAGTTGAAATGCCCAATGGATTTAAACTGTTTATACACGCTTTTACTGGGTGTGATACCACGTCCGCCCTTTTCTGGCAAGGAAAACAGAAAATGTGGGGTCAATTTCAAAAGAGGCAAGACCTAGTAGACCATCAATCGGAATCGGTTTCATTTTGACAGTTCAACAACATTCATTGCGTTATTTACGTGTTGAGCAGACACATTTTTCGAACTTATGAAGCAATGGATTAGCAATTTGCTTCAAAATGATACAGATTCCGATTGATAATGTGTCACGCAATTAGGGTGCTGGCTACCATCTTCCTCCAAACAGATGCAACGCATGCGGATATTGTGGAAGCTGGCGTAAAGTGTCTGGTGGCTCTTTACGGAGGCGTTGCAGGTACTCAGACACTGCAAGACCTACGGTTCCAGTTGTTTGTGAAGACAGCGGCAAGCGCAAAAGTGAATCTGGCACGTTTGCGCCCTACTACCGAGGCATCCTCTTTTCATGCGTTTCGCACCTACCACCAAGTGCAAAAATGGCTGGGGGTAGAAAAGGATCCCACCGAGTGGGGTTGGGAAATTAGCTCCCGCGGCCTAATCCCGATCACAACAAACAAAGAGCCAGCTCCCGCACAGCTTCTAAAAATGATAGCCTGCAAATGCAAAAAGGGATGTAAAGGGGCATGTAGTTGTTTAAAAGCTGGGCTGAAATGCTCGGCTCTTTGTTTGAATTGCGGAGGAAAGTCGTGTAATAACGTCGCGTTGATTTCTGTTGACGAAGACAGCGACGATTCAGAGCAAGATGAAGAAGGACTTCTTCCTCAGAATTATGAAGAAAGACACGAAGAGGAAGAAGAACACGAGCGCATTCTTTTTCATCTTTCTCAAAATGAAAACCATCCTGATGAAAGTGAATCCCAACCAAAGAAAAAACGACGATTGACTAAGAACAGTTCTTAGTCAATCGTCGTTTTTTCGGTTTGATTTTTTGGTTTTTTTTTAATTCGGTCATTGATTTTGTTTTGCCTAGAACTTAGATTCCAAATCAAACTTCGAGCGAGATTATTGCAAGTGACCTCCCACCAAAATTCCTGTCTAATTTCCAATAACCCTAAATGTATTTTAGTCTTTTGTCTCTATAACCCATTATACCTTTTTTTCGTTTTTTTGAGATTGTGAGTGAACTGCTAGTTTCACAGACTTTGTTTTGGGCTCTAATAAAAGCTAAATAAATGTACTACAAAACATTTTCAGTAACTTTTCTTCGTAGGGCAAATGGTTTTGCCAATATTTCGCGAAATAAGTGTCGAAAACCTGAAAATTTAAATTTTCAAGAAAAATTGGTCATCTTAGAAGTGCCATAGCTTGGCTCCTTTGGGGTCAATAGAGCTGCATTTACGCTCAAATTGTAGGCAATTTAATACAGTTTATAAGTGTACGGAACATTGTTCGCAAAAAAATGCATAGTTTTGGCCCTGGAGAGCAAATAGTGAAAAAAGTCCCAAAATTTCGAAGTTTTTCTCGATTTTCTCAGTTTCCACAAGTTTTTCGAAGTTGCAAATTTGAATTTACACTACTCTAATAGACCCATACAACATACCAAAAATGCAGAACTACATCACGCTTTGCGAATTTAATGTCTTTATCCGACGGCCTAACAGAGCTACTGACAATTGAAATGGCTTCCAGTTCAAAATTAGTCATTGTTTTATACTGTAGTCACGAGTCACGACTGGTACCTATTTACTGGTAAAAACATCTATCGGCCTTCGAGCGAAAATACTTTATATTTCGCCACATATAACCAAGAAATCATTCGTAGATTTTATTCTTCTCAGTCAACATCTAACGATGTGTCATCATGTTTTAGGGATGAGCCTTCTGTTCCAAACTATTCTGTGTTGCACCGAGTCTTCCTGCGCAAACGCATGTAGGCGGGAACATTTCGCTTTCTTGATTTTGTAGACGTGGATCGTGAAAGCGATGTTAATTTAAGCTGCAACGTTGATGCGAAATAACATTAGAAATTATGCTCCGGTAGAGTGGTTAGCTAGATGATAGGAAACGTGTGTTTAATTAAAATAGGCTTGCAGCTTGCTATAGGAGAAATATAAGGTGGTATAGAGAAGGTCTTAAGCTTGTTCTAAAAGGCTATTGAAGGGAATAAGTTGTGACATGCAAGAGATAGAAGACAAGTTAATAATTCGACTGTCTTAAACATCGCTTTGAAGATAGCTGCGGGGTAATTGCGTAATGCAAAGCCATTGCAATGCCTTTCGTTTTGAAAACTCAACAACAAGTAGATGAATTTTTCAAACATATGAAGTAATGTAATTATTATTGAAGGTGTTACGCAATTAGGATGTAGTGCTAGAAATGACGTTACCAATTATTTGACTAAATTTTTATCATTGCAATGACAAAGAGATTAAGAAAGAAACGAAAACCACATAGAGAAAAATATAGTGAAACTAGAAAATAAAAGTTTAAGACGAAAACGATCAGTAGGTATCTTCATAAACATATATAACTGTGCCATAAGACGTATAGAATAGAACTCCACGACAAACCAGACAAAAGATATCACAGACATCACAGTTAATAAACCAAATTAACTATTATGAGTACAAGCTTCCGTTGGCAAAAGGTCAATAAATAACTTTGTTACCACTTGCCCACGCGCAAGACTAATTACAGACGTAGCCGCATAAAATACTCCAAGCTTATATACTCTTTGATAATTTAAATGAGAGAGGAAACCATATCTATAAGTTTTAGGTGTACTTTTGGAGAGTGGCAGCAATTTTGAAATTGTATTCGAATTATGGTTCTCGTTGGTTGTGGATAAAAGAAATACAAATTGTTTCCGCTGTTTCGTTTGTGTTTTTCGTTTTCGGTTTAAAGAAACTTTATTCCCAAAAAAGACATAAGTCACTTACTTGAGAACAATACTAAAAATATAAATTACAATATGTTCGTCATCAGTATTACAATTTAATAGTTACCCATCCAATGCATTCATTTCTCCAGAAGTGATCGGTCCGCAATTATGTGCTGGCGAAGTTGAGTTTTGAATGCATTGTAAGAGTGTACATTTCTTATACAGGACGGTAATTTGTTATAAAGCTGGGCTCCTTCAAAAGTTAGCATTTTTTTGCCATAGTTAGTTCTTGTTTTTGGTAAAACTAGCAAGCTTGCTCGCCGTGTACTGCGTTGACTAACTTGTTTATATTGAATTTTATTATCACCTTTAATCATATTGTCTACATGATTAGTAACATCAAGTGGGTGGGCAGTACCATTCGCTTTATGTCTGACAGTTACAAGAGAATGGTTCTACCTATACCCAACATCGAGTGATATTATATTATTATTCTTATCAAGTTCATCATTCTAGCTCAAATCTACTTCTTCTTTCTTAACTTCTGACACTTTATAATTTGGTTCATCTGTACTGCTATGATAATCCTTAACTAACTGTATTTCAGGTCACAGATGATCTTTACTTTTCTTATTAAAAAATATTTATAGCAATTTAAAAACGTCCCCAGTTAAACTTCCATGAAATCGATTTCCCACAAATCAAACTAATTGAACGCAACTAAAAGAAACGTGCGCGTGCTCCTATAAATAAATCCAAGATGGCGGCCCACCCTTCGCGCCAAAATTGGAAGTGATAGAAAAAGTTCGAACAGTAGCAAAAAAGGTTTTACTATTTGGTGCCTATTAGCTGTGCTATTAGCAGAAATGCAAGTAATTATCCTTTTGTAACGAGAATTTATGATGATGCAGTTTTTGTCTGAATATTTTTGCTAATTAATAACGTATTGCTGCTGAAAAGCTGGCAACCGATGTTGCCCTTAATAGAATGTGCCATAAGTTATTGGAAATTCCGACAGGTTTATGTAACTTCTTCTTCAGAATTTTTACAATGTTATTAACGACAATGTTTTAAATACATTTGCACTTAGGTTCTTTTTAAAATAGTTTCTTCTTACTTAGTAGGATGTTCATTTGTTTCACGCAAATGTGCAATATTGTTCATTGTTAAGTTGAGTTATGTAATTTTAACGCCATAAAATGTTTGCTTAAGTTATGACGCGGAAATGTGCGAGTATCAATACCAAAGTGTTTAGTTTGTCTTATTGCTTATTTGCAACACATACTTTCTATTACCGTGTTTACAAGTATTAGCTTAAGAAGTTTGTGGGTACTGTGCCCACAAAATGACACATTTTACGCAACAAATTAAGGTTTCTCTACCTTAAAATTAAAGCATCTGCGACGTGCCAAAAGCCAAAATACTTGACATTTGGTTACAAATTGACATTCCTGTCAAATTAAACGTCAACCGTTGAATTCAAATTTCGCAACTGTCATACTACAAGCGGAAATGACGTATAGGGTTACTATGAACGACGTTCTGCTTCCGCCTTTAGCCGCCATCTTAATTGGGAAAAAGCTTGCGCATGCGCGAACTACGAAATCCGAACAGGAAACGGACGTAGCGGTGTGTCTTTTTTAATATTTTTATATTCCCGACGCGACAAGTCGTTGGAATTAAAAATATTCCTTTTCATCTTTTGAATGTACTTTTGTTAATAGTTTCCTATATCTCGAATAGGGCTTTGAAGTTGTCATAACAAACTAGTGGGTACTACGGCTAATTAGATGTTAAGTGATTAATTTTATAATGTGTTAAAAAGTAAGACTGTCAAAGAGTTGGCGAGGTGGATTTTTGTTTTGTATGAGGATCGTTTTAGCTGACTAATGATTTTTAAAGATCACTATTGTATTTAGGTCTGTACACGACTCTGCAAAAAATTGCAGCGTTAAAACTACGTTATACCTAATAGATTATCGATTTCGAATCTAGACGCAATTAATTGCCAGGAATAGGGATTTAATTGCTAGTTGGAAAAAAGTGTTTCCAACTGGCAATTAAATCCCTTTCCAAATCGTTATTCGCTACTTTTCTAATGTTTTTTTTTTCAAATCTGATAGTAGAAAATACATCTAGATTGGGTGTTACTTTCGCCATCTTTTTCAGTCTCCAGTTGATGCTTTTGAAAGAGATCTAATTGGACGCACCACATTCTACAGTACCCTTGGGGATTGTCTTCTCAAATTATTTCCATAATCTCAAACCGGCCACCCCGTGTCACATTATTATGAACAAACCGTAAAATCACAGGAAACCGAGCTATTTCTACATCTCGCACGGACGCACTCGATATGACGTATGTCACACGATATACCTCAAAACACCACCAAGGATGTTACCATCAAAACATACCTCCTCCACTCCTATTTTAACAACAATAAGGTCGTGAATTCATTGGCTATTTGTGTCATAGCTGCAGAGTTAAGTATGTTGGTCTGAGTATCGGTTTTGGCTTGACATTGATACTTGATGCCTTATTTCGTACGCGGTTTTATTTTTAGGGGGATGTTTTAAGTGTTTTTTTTTTGTGTATTTTAATGGCGTAGTTACTGATTCTGAAGGACAGACTTCGGTAAACGGTTTTTTTTTACGTGAAGGTGAGCAGCAGGGACTGGCTTCAACATCAATGAAAGCCCTTGATTGTGTAAAGAGGGCTATTGGTAAAGATTCGAATATGAACATGATTACTGATAGAAGACATGTGGTTGTCAGTTGTTTTATTATTTGAAAATATTTTTAGTTTCTAATTATACGAGCTTCTATCACCCAAATCTCCACTAGTCCATTTCCTACTCTAGGACGCATATCCGGCTCACAATTCCTTCCCTATATCCTAAGGGCACGTCTTCCCTACCATTACGGCGTCCCCCGGTCTACTCCTTGATATGCAATGTTCTCCGTAGCACCATGAAACATGAGGCTTCAGATGCTAGTGTAAATGTTGGGCTTCATTCGATTAATCGAGTCTGGTCAAACCACGCTGAGGTCGGTACATTTCATTCATTCATTTATAATTATGCCAGCTACTTGGAAAAGGACCTAATAATTAAAAAAAAGACAGATATTTATGCCCTGAATCTATCTCCAATAGATATTGATGTTCCTTTGATATATGAGACAATGGAAATGTAAAAGAAACTAAATCTGGCTACCATTGATGTTGATTAATCTTCAGGAAATGAAAGGGAAGATGCGGTTTGGCGGTAGGTTTTAATGTTGCTTCATCGGTGTAGCTGTTTCTAATCAAATTTCGAGTTCCCGAGTTAAATCGTAACAGAAAAACGATACGGACGATACTTTTGCAAATATCCTTACAAAGATAGAGGAACATAGCTCTGTAGACATTGAACTGCCTAAATCTCGCTTCTTTTGTTTCATATCAGCCCTGAAGAGTCTATTTTATTGGTTCGCTATCCCAATAAACACTCCGCAATTACCGGTAAAGCCAACCTAACGATCAACCAAGTATACCAGAGGGGCAATTCTTGTAATTTTAAGAACGTTGACAGTCTGATCTCAGTCTCGATCCGTCAAAAATTCCTCTAATTTTCCTACATTTTTGACAAATTTTTGACATTGATTGTCGCTGAGATGAGATTGCGACTAGATTTTGAACGTTTAAAATTACGGGAATTAGCCTTTAGATTATTGATTTTAGTTCAAGCTATTGTAAATTGTTATTACGGGATGATGACGCTGCCGATTTTCTCCATAGTAGCGTGGTACTCAAATTGGGAGTCAAAATTGTCTCTCCTAATTACAGATCACACAGTAATCTAGCCAGGAGAGCAGCGATTCACCGGACAATTCATTGTGCATATACCAAGTAATTAATAATACATACATACTTTGAACGTCTCTCATGTACTATAAAACCTTTATGTGCCTATATAAGAGGATGGGCAACAAAACTTAGCAGACCGCAGCAGACATAATATTAATGAAGAAAATCTTATCGTTTATCTTAATGATGTGGTTATAAAATCTAATGACGTGGCTACCTTTTATAACACTCCTACTACTAGTGCTAATCTGTACACTTCACTTTGAACCTCACTAAAGTGAATGTACACAATTTTAAAGTAAACTCATTCGTTCCTAAAGCAAATTATCATTCACTTCTCAATAAAACTCGAAGTTTAGAAAAAGTCCTTGAATCTCGAAAACCTTGATATCAAAACAAAGATAAACGATAATCAAACACGTGATGACCCCGATACATTTCTCGTTCCTCCTTATTATGTATCGCGTGTCGAGTCCCTTAAACCGAAGCGCTATATAAGGAACGAAGCAATTTGATGAATGGCATCTGCTATTGTTAGTGTCATCGATAAATATCCTGGTCATGTACTGGTATTTGCCCTTAGGGAGTCGGAATAGCAGCACTATGAACCCGGTAGGCAAGCTGGAGTTTAATTGAAAAGCTTTTAAAAAGATATTCCTATCAATGTGTATTACCAGTGAGACGGCCTAGTCTTTGGGGAATTGTCACAGAATTGGCCGTTTTTACTAGCACCAGGTAACACCCAAACGAATGCTTAAATAAAAGTTCGGTGTTGAATTTTCAACGTTCGGCTCAGCGCCAAAAGTTGAAGATCCAACAGCGTGCTTAGGTGTCGTCTAGGATTAGTGAAAACCGGCAAAACTCTATACCCTTCTAAATTATATGTACCCTATCTGAAGCTCTTAGCACGGAACTGTCTTGCAGTCTTTTAAAAATGCTCCATACTTTAAAGATCTGGTACCTAATCATTAAATGAATTTAAAACTGGGTGAAAAGATCTGGATGTCATTAGGTTTTACTGACGAAGATTCTGTACAGCCTTGTCCTCATTTGTATCAGTACCTGATGATATTGGTACAAGGTCTCGGCACATTTTAATTGGAGAAAGAAATAAACTTGTCGAATGCATTATTATTTATTTGTTTAGCCTATACTGTCCCACTGCTGGGCAAACGCGTCTCCCAAATCCTTCCAGGAACTCCTTTCCCGCGCCCTTTATGAACTGTAAAAGACATTCGGACTACATCTTCATCATTCCTGCCCCTATCTATTAGGGTCGCAATTTATTTAGGGTCGGCGCAATGTATCTTTTTCTTCCATACTTTTCATTCGGATCATATTTTTCTGAAATCGGATTTCCCGTGTGCAACCGCCTTAAGACATGAATGAACGATTATCGATCATAACTCCTCACGCCAATCATTCGTTCCTGTATGGAACAAGGAAGTGGATGTGATCGCCATCGGAATGTAACCTTCATTCACAATGGTGTAGAGGATGGCTTAGCCATCCATTAATTAGTGATTAATTGATTAACAATGAGTTTGTGGTCGTCGTTTGTAATGAGAAGTACAGTTATAATGGTGATGTACATAGTATTTTGTAATGGGTTTGAGGAGTTCATATAGTTATGCTGGGGAAATTGTTACGCCACTTCTTCCCAGTTAAAATACTAGGAAGTGGTGAAGGGCGGGCGTTTTGTGCGACTGTTTTATGTAATTTTGACATTAGAAAAGTGTTGATTCTCAGCCTAGTTTGAATTAAAGGTTTTTGTTTCGGATAGTTTGAAAAGGTTAGTTTTTACGAATGAACAAAAAAAACGTTAGAGTTGGAATTCAGTGCTTTGCGAAATATTATTGCCTGAAATTTTAACAATTTCCTATCAATTATCTACTTACTTAGATTACTTTATTCTTAGTTAGTTCATATCAATTAACAATTATTTTGTCTTGTGATATTTTGCAACATGTGCTACAACGTTGTAAGTTGATGCTATTCATTTTAATATCTATATAATAATAGAGAGTCCCTAATAAACTTATGAAAAAACCTATTAACGAGAATTTGAAAGCTAATTCTAAATTAGCTTGCGAGTTATTTTTCTGTCAACCTGCACAACATAAGGATGCCTTTTGCAGACCACCTTTACAGTACCTAACTTTTGCAAACACTAACAAAGAACCGTAGTCCAAACCTTTGACTGTCAAGTTCTCCAGTAATAATAAAATATTTCCATTTTGCAAAATTTGCCTACATATTTTGATAGAATCCTGTTTTTCTTTGATTCACGATTTACAACTGGTAGTAAGATATATATAATAATATATTGGTATCTATATATTATAATTTTAAGTCTAATTGTAAGCTGCTATTTCAAATTCCAGTGTAAATGAACTTTTGAACTCATCATAAATAATTTTGATCGACTCAACATAATGTAGTACATACAATTTTAAATAAACAGTAATGTACACCTACGTATGAAATTATTTTTGGCGTTGTTCCAAGCAATTAATAAGTCATATGTAACGGCAATACAAAAGATTTGCTTTAGGTACTTGCATGATTTTGTGTTATAATTGTTTTATTAATATACTGACTAGCTACTGCCCTCGTCTTCGCCCGCGTGATAGACAACTGTACTATAAAACATACCCTATGAGGTTATTATATGTTATTATATTATATGGTAGGTATATGTTGATTAAACCCTGCTGGTTTGTTTTTATCCCATTTTACATTCCTGCTTTTACTCTTCTTGAATATTTTATGTAGAAAAGATTTCGAGTTACTGGCACGTCGAGCCAGTAGACATTCGATGTATAGGATTATCGTTGCAATGGCTTTTCGGCGAAACGGACGCTCGATCTAATGGCTATTCGAAATTGTGGTACATCGATGCTCTGGAATTTCGGCAATTCGGACGTTCGATCTGATGACTTCGGGGAGTTAGCCATCGGGCATATGACATTCGATATTAAGCAGTAAACCCAAGATCACCGGAGGTCCAGCATAACTAGAGCCGTGATGATATGGAGTTCAGTTGTTGCGAGCGATCAGGTTATAGTGGATTATGTGTCAAAAGTGTTGAAATGGTGTGTCGAGCGTGAGTCCAGCATGTATATTGGGGATTCAAGATCAGTGGTGAAAATAATTTTTCTCTTTCACATCGTTCGAAACATAAAATTAAATTCTCAAATTATTATCCTTCACAACTTAAATTCAGTACGAACTCCAAACATCCAGGGTCAGACCACCAACGTTCCACAGATTAGTCGCCTTCCATTGTTTTACATAATTTGTACCCGAATAGTGACAGATTAAGGGGTTGAAACAATTGGACCATTGTTTCTGGGATAATTCGGGAGTACCATAATTATATGAAGATTCGGGTATTAGAGAAAAGTATAGTCCTTTGCTTCTTGTCATTATCGTTGAGTCACAAGTAAAACAGAAAAGACGTTGTAGGTTTTTCAAAATGGAAACTAAGATTTTGAGTGACTGACTGTGATTGACGCAAAAGTGCATAGTAACGGGTCTTATTGAAATTTATGTCTTCTATAAATGTATTTCGACGTGAATAAAGACTACACCTCATGAAGATGATGTTTTTTTTTAAATGTTCGTTTTGTTTGTGCAGAATAAACAATTTTTCTTTCTTTTTTTTCTTTTTCTATTCGTTCTAAGATCAAACTTTAAACATTAACGACTTTTAGCGCTGGTACATCAAGCTACTACAATCTGTCAAATTTCTTTAATAGATTTTGAACTCTATCGCTAAATTATAAGGTTCAAATTTGATTGGGAAATCTTGACAAGTTTCGGGTAGCTTGATGTGCTGGCGTCTGTACATACATTAACTTACGTATTTTGTCTGTTTGGTTCATATAAATTATTGTCAAACTATAATTATTTAAAACTTATATTTCAATTTCTCGTACCTACCTAATAACGTGTTTTCATTAGGAGTCTTTCCGTTTCTATTCTTCCGAATAGGATGGACACATGAGCCTATTCAGATAAAGTCTAATGTTATTCTTTTGTCAAAGTTATTTTAAGTAACATTCGACCTTTACCCAAAATGGTCATTTGTAAAAATCTTTCTCACGCCCTCAAGGGGCTATTGTTTTTAAAAACACCAAATCTTTTATGACTTAAGTTTTGAGTTTCCATGTTTTTGTAGCCCTTGGTTGCAGGGCTTGCATCTGCTCAACATATGCAACCACTAAATCGATAGTTAAAGAGCTTTGCAAAAAAGATAGTGTTGTTAAGATGCAATATCGATATTTTTAAGTGTCGAATTGAAAAATGTCATAATTTAAAAATAACAATTATCTTCGTAGAAATTCATTTCGTTCTAGTGAAATCTGTAACGTTTAACTTATATGCTGTGTTGATCTTGAAAAAAGAATATTTGTAATTGTTTGCACACTTACACTATTCATACTTTATTATAAAAAAAGATACAATTTATGAAGACACTACATAGTAAAATCGCAACCATTTTAAAACATATTATCATCGATATCGATTTCAAAATTCATCGACCCATCTCTATTGCAGGCCATAATTCACAGGCCACAAATCTCGATGGCAGTTAAAATTTCAGCCGGGACCACTTGCGAAACAAAGCGACGTTACTTTGTATAACTGCAATATATTTGTAAGAAATACACAATCGGGCCAGTATAGGTATGATATTTATAAATAAATCTTCGAGACTTGGAGTAAGTACTTAAGAGTTTTAGAAATAAAAAAATGGATTTACAAATTTTAGTATCCGTGATTATTTTTAGAGAAGACGTCACTTTTTATCGATACTTTTATCTCTGCAAAGATTTTGGTGCTTACTTCAAACCGTCTTTATTAGGAACTCTAACAAGTATAAAAAAAGTAGACGATTTTGATTTTATTAACCTCCAAAAATAACCCTTACCTCCAAATATACATATTTTTATTTCATCGCGACTTCTGTCGTTGACCTATAGGCATAATCAGCCTATAAGGTTCCCACTGCTAGGACACAAGCTCCTCCCGGTCCCGGGCACGGGCCCAGTGTGGGTTGGTAGATGTCATATATGTCTTCGATTTTTTAGTTCTAGGACACGCCGGTTTCGTCACGATATTTTCCTCCACCATCTTGAAATCAGCGGTGATGAAATAATTTACACAAAGTAAAGCTCCAGTCTGGGTTCGAACCTACGACCTACAACCCCTAAGTCGCGACCGTTACCACAGGGTCAACACTGCTCACGTTGACCTATATGACGTATTGTTGAATCTAGATTCTAGTCTAACCCAGCTAGTACCTGTCAAAATAGCATTCCATCTTGAAAATGAGACGAAAATAATTTCTCAAGTCCAAAACAAATGAATAATAATGTAATAATTGTTACACATGGTTCCCATTCCAGTTTTGTTCGCCTTTTCAAGAAACGTAGTGAAGAGGCGTAAACCACTAAATCAAATGAACTTGACAATGCGTAAATAAAAATTAAACAGTCGTTCTTTTGTGTCCCTCTTTTAGTTCATACGTCAGACTTGAGACAGACTTCGTGTACTGACGTCAGGTTTATGTGAGTATTAGGCACCGTATCGATTGAAAATTTATAAATTATTTTGTTTCTTGAATGTGTGTTACGTCTAACTATAAAAAAAAAAACTAAAAAATATTAAAAAATAGATTGGTAATGATTGATTCGTATTTTGGTTGGTTGGTAATTGGTATTGGTTTGGTAAATAACATATTATGATGACATATAACGTTATTATGATAATAGATGGCATCACGTGTATTGTTGTTTTCCTCGGCAACAGCACTTTTTTTCGGGATGAAAGGTACTCTATGTCCGCTTCTGTACTCCTGACAACGTATAAGCAAATTTTCAGGATGACCGGTTCAGTGGTTTAGGCGTAAAAAGGTAACAAACAAACTTACTTTCGCATTTATAATATTAAATATTATAGTTAGGATAGGATAGGATTTCACGCGGACTGCAGCAGCTAGTTTAAAATAAACCAGAGCTAATAAACAAATAAACCTCAAAGTAGCAACCCTAAGTAATAACCCTAAAGTGCAGAGCGAAAGTCGAAGTCGTTACAATAAAAGTCCTTAAAATAAAAACTGAACCAGCCAATGCTCATTAAAATCACGTTTGCGTTTATAAATAGAAGTTGTTGCGGACACCTGAACACTATAAATCTACTTGTATATTATTTTAACATGCCCAAGTGTTGCAAATGGATTTTCTAAATTTCACCGGGAATTGGGTTCGAGCCTTCGGGGGGATTTTTTTTTGCGTTTTGGCGACACATTTATTTTTGAGTTGCAAGCATAATTTACTGCTTGACTTGGGGGTCTTGGTCCGACGGCCGCCATGACCTACGCACAATGGTCCACTTGAAAAGTTAGGGGCAAAAGTAAAAGTAAAAGCAACAGCTAAAATAATGAAAAAACAAATTTAACCGTTACTTTGGCTTTGTGACGTTACTTTGGCTGTTACTATTGATGAAGAAACTGGCCGTATGTGAGGAAACTAAACCAAACCAAACAAAGCCAAACAACATCTCTTGGGATAAAATGTGTTTCAAATCAAATCAAAAGTCATTTACTGAAATTAAGCTGAGAATCAGCACTTTTTGAACGTTAAAATTACATAAGACAGTCCCCCAAAATGCCCGCCCTTCATCACTTCCTAGTGCTTTATCTGGAAAGAAGATCTGGCGCAAAAAACTCAGCAGCACAGCTGTCTGTTAAGTACGATGAACAATAAGTATTTGTAGTTATCCAATTCTGATTTAGAGTATCAGTCTCTGAGTATTTGTGACCTGTAAATATTAAGTAAGCGCTTTTCCTCAATGGCTATCGTTGCGGAATCACCTATGGTACTTACAGATTTACGATAGCGAACAAACCGTGCCGCTCAACTAATAAATACATCACGTCAAGTTAATAAATTTCAAATAAGCCTTAAACAAAAACAAACACAATAAATCTTTGTTTATTGTTAAGAAAAGTCAATGATATTCATTTAATCGACATTTTAAGAGCAGTAAACATTTTTTTAATCCTCAATTTATACATGACTTGTTTTTTAAAGTTGCGAGAACTCATTCGCATTCACAAGCTGCAGTGGTAGGGTTTGGTTTATGAGCTGAGAACGCAACGCTAAAGGGTTACTTTATTCTCGTTATTTTATGTTGTATGTTAAATATACGAGTAGCATAGGGTTATGTTTTTACCGAGGATAGTTTTCGTTTTTTATGCTGAACATTCAGAATATAAAAGTAGGTGCTATTCCTGGATTTAATACAGCATGTACGGTCAGCATCAAAAGTTGATTAACACTTCAGTTTTTTTAATCTTAGTTATTGAGCAAAATATTTGTTCAAAATTGCAGCAGAAGAATTTTTTTTAGAATACATACTCTTGTCTATTACGTGAAAAGCTAAAAATCAGTTTATTGAAAAAAGTTGTTGTCAATTTAATAACATGTAAAAATGATAGTGTTAATCGACTTTTGATGCTGACTGTACCATGTAAGTATAGTTTGTTCTAAAAGTGTCTAATAAAAGTATAAACAAACCCCCTCCTGGTTCAGGTTAAATTTTTACGCAGTCACTAAAGGAAATTAGTAACACCTTCCAACAATGATTGTTGGAATAACATGGTTAAATAGTAATTGCAAAATCATTAACGAAAATAAAGTTAACCTCCATTGTCCACTGAAAAACATCTTTATGGTGATTTAAAATTTTAATTTCGGGTTTAATTATTCAAATACTTAATCAAATCAAACCACTCAATTTGCAAGTGAGGCTACAAAGTGGTATATCCACAGGTATGTTTCTGATCCATTTGTTTACATTTTTATTAGACAGGGAAACGCTTTTGGAACAGACTATAGTTAGTTTTGAGAAGCCGTCTTTACAAGATAAAGTTAATGAAATGTTTCAGTGTTTACATTACCATGCAAAAGAATAAAATACATAGTTCTTTGAATCCGCTGCCGTTTTTGCATTTCATAACCAATATGAAATGCAAAAACGATAACTTTAGTCTTATTTCTACGCAATAACAAGACTTCTCCTATAATGCGAATTATATTGTAAACATAAGTATTTTTCCTGCTATCTGGCAATGAAGGAGTTTCACATTAAAAAAGATAAACATACAGTTTTCATAACTTTTAGTTTTTACAGATTTACGATTCATTTGTTTTGATTCTATGAAATATGCATTATGTTTACCTGTGAATAATTCACTTTAGAGTATTCGAGGGTTAGATTCTGAAACTATCTAGTTATTACCGAATCTAAATATCACAAGAACTCATAGACATTTGTTTGCAAACAATTACTAAGAATTAGTATCGACAAGACCTGTTTTAAAATAGCTCATTCTGTGTTTTACATATTAACCACTTAGAAAGGTGGTAGCAGAATTGACTGCCCAGGCTGCATTGGAAGTACATTTAAGTCATCAGCCTATAACAGTCCACTGCTGGACATAGGCCTCTCCAATTGCACGCCATTCAGCTTAATTCTCGGCAACTCGCATCCGGCTGCTACCAGTCACCCAGCAAAAACAGTCGCTCCACCTAGCCTGAGGGCGCCCTACACTAAGTTTGCAGATTCGCGGTTACGCGGTTTTAGTATCGCTCCAGAATAGAAGATAGTATCGCCACCAGTGGATGCTATTGTAGTACAAAATTGTCTTACTGTTGATTTACTTGCTAATAATGAACTCACATACTAATTTAAATTTGTATCTCTTGTTACAGATAAGAACTATACACAATTAGAAGTTCCACTGAACGAGCGGTTACGACTGACGTGTGTAGTGAAGACTAATGGTGATAAGCAATCCTTACTGCTGTGGTATAAGGATGGATATCTGCTGACTGAGGGCCACAGAAGCAAAGGACCAAAGCAATGGTAGGTTTCAACATAGAAAATATACTATTCTATGCAGACAATAATCGTAAAGGCAAATGAAATGTGAAAGATGATATAGCGAGGAAGGAAGTGAATTGAGAGATGAAGGCTAATTGAGATGTATGGAAGATAAAGAGAGAGCTGACTCGAAATATATTAATAAATTTGCCAAGGACAGAAATCCTCCTGCCCCTATCTGCATAAAAACCATCCTCTACGGATAACCTAGGTAGGTTTTATGGCAGAACAGTCGATGCGATTAGCGCAAGACTGGAAACTGGATCATCATCATAATCAGCCTAAAATGTTCCCACTGCTGGGACACAGGCCTCATCTCGGTGAGAGGGAGCGGGCCGTAATCCACCACGTGGGCCCAGTGCGGGTTGGCAGATGTCACATGTCTTCCAACATTTAGTTCTAGGATATGCCGGTTTCCTCACGATGTTTCCTTCACCGTTTTGAGAGCAGTGATCATGAAATAATTTACACAAAGTAAAGCACCTGTCTGGGTTCGAACCTACGACCTACAACTCGTAAATCGCGGCCGTTACCACTTGGCCACCACTTACTGCTAGTTGTGGCTTATATTTTAAATACGATGTAGTTGTAGGTCATCATGCTGATAAAAAGATGAACAAACAAAATGAAAACAACGGGCTTTTAACTTACCCTAGTCGGAAAAAAACTAAAATAAATACTAAGGTTTTGGTGCAAATCTAGAAGATCCTAAATTTAAGTTCAGTCAGAAAAGTAAAAAAAAATCACAGTGGAATTATTCACATAAATTCAATTCAAAATACCTCATTAAGCTGGCTTCTGCAACTATTTCAATCAACACACCCAGCTAAGCTACCTCACCACCTATTCTAAGCAAATCTAGAAATAACAAGGGAAATTTCGCGAAGCACAGAAATAGAGACATAGGAACAGCAAGCAATGTATCCACCAGTAACAATATTTACACAGAACTTTGAATACAACCCGTAATGTATGGCTGAGTTATGTGATTCTATTTGAGGCGGCTCAAAACACTGTCGATCAAAATTATGTTGAATATTAATCACATAAATTGTGAATGAAAACGTCAGAACTGTTGCGATATCCTACTTAATCATATTATAAATGCGAAAGTTTATGAGAATGATGGATGGATATTTGTTACTCTTTCAAGCAAAAACTACTAAACGGATTTGGATGAAATTTGGCACACAGATAGCACTAGCATGATATGTAATAGCAGCGCCTCGCAGTTTCACCCGCATAAGTGTCGATCCCGTGGTAATATCGGAAGAAGAACTATCTTATATCCTTTCCTGGGACTCAAACTATCTTTATATCAAATTTAATCTAAATCGGTTTAGCGGTTTAAGCATGAAGAGGTAGCAGACAGACAGACAGACACACTTTCGCATTTATAATATTAGTATGGAGGTCTCGTCAAAATTAAAGGCCACACCTTTTATTTTGATTAGCTCATCAAACTGAACCACTTTCGCCATGGGAACAATATCGTAATCGTGAAAAAATAATCAGACGATTTTGCGATTATAGATATTGGTCCTATAGAGAAATTGGTTCAGTTGATTTGTTGTTCAGTTTGATGGTCTGTATTTCAACTAGGTACACCTTTCTGAAACGCCCTGAAAGTATTTACAGCCACATAAGTAGGTACTGTTTGTGTTAATGGTTTTATAGCTAAAAGTTTTCTTATTGATCAGTCATCTAGCGCATAAGCTTTAAGACCAAAGGATTGACCATAGTAGATATTTGTAGTTATTTGATGCCATAGATTTTGAATATCATAAAACTGTTTCTTGAAGCTCTGATAATGGATAGAATACTCGTTATTTTCTACACCATATGAATTACAGATATAAATGTAGAAATAGAATCCAATATGAAAGAGATCAGTATGATCTTTAAAGCAAATGTGCTGTCTTTAGTTGTAATAAATTGGCAAACGATTAACTGAAATTCAAGCCAACATTTCTGCTGTAATTCGAACCAAAGTTTATTGCTTCATATAAAATCTTTTCAAGCCAGAACTTTCATTGTGGATGAATCTATTTTTGTCTTGCTGCGTATTTGGCGTGGTACGAAATCCTCGTAAAAGATATGACGTTTAGTTATCTTCTGTTTGAGATTATCTAATTGAAGTCAGTTACTTGTTTTTATCACCACAATTATAAATATTTTCATGGTTGAGTGAATAAATTAAAATGTTGTTGATTTCAGGTTAAGAATAAATGCTTTCAGACCCAAAGATGCAGGACTATATACTTGTAATCAAAATGCCAAAGAGATGAATATTAGGATCAGGCTAAAACGTAACAGTCCACAAGATATTGAAGGTAAGATTGAAACATATTAGTAAATTTAACATTTTATTAATTATAATTATAGTTAGTAGTAGTTAGTAGTTATTTTTTATAATTATAGTTTTGAAAAACGGAAACCAAATATGCTCACAGTGTAGAGGATATATTTGCTTTCAATTTAATTCAAAGAACAACTAGATACAAAGAAACGAAGAGATAGAAACCAAGATGGGTGGGCAAAGAAGTTTTCTTATGAAACCATTTCTAAAACAACAAACTGTTTCAGGTATAAAAGGTTTCCACGAAATTCGCGAACTCATCCTACAATCTGTAAACAATAAAATGATTCGTGTTAGAAATCTTCAATGTCAAACGTATCACAGTAGCATTACTTTGAACAGTTTTCATCGCTGTTTCAGTGTCTTTGGCCTGAGCGCGGTTATTTTAATATTATATTTTATTAGCGTCTTTATTGGTCATCCAGATGTGTAAACAGTGTGCACCGGATTCCGGGGTTGCAGCAATATTGCACTCGTGTGTAGAAATGCTTAAAACATTCGGTTTTAAAACATTTCGTTAGCTTTTTCGACGACACGGGATGCACGTAAATTTTGATCGAAATAACCAGCGATTTCCTGTATCGTCTTCAGTTTTTATTTGATGACTTTCCTTATTTATATATTTATTGTTTTATATCATAAAGAAGTACAGATGTTAGTAGGTATTTTTCAAGATTATGCTAATCAAATAGTGTTCCCAGGTTACCAAGCAGACATGGGTGACAGAGCACTCCCAGAAACACTATCACAAATCAAAAGTGCAGCCCTAGTAGAAAATAATACGTTAGAAGAAAACGTGACTGACACCAAACGATACATAAAAGACGAGGACCCAGATGAGAAAGGAGAGAAAGACGAAAAAGACCATCCAAACTACGGTCATGTTGATGAAAAGCAGGACTACTTCCCTCCAAGGTTCAAGCATCCCACAAAACTATATAAGATGGACATGAAACCTGCAGGGAATTCCATAAGACTGAGATGCGCGGCTGAAGGTAATAAATATTTTTATTAGTAGATATTTTAAGCATCGTGTTGTGTTGCTGTATTTCGGTTTCTCTCATTTTTGGAGCCGTGTTTAAGTTCATATTTTAGGACATGTTATTTCATGTACCTATTGCAAATGAAATGTTTTCAGTTTTATTAATTCTATAACCTTTTGTAGTTTCGTATATACAAACCGCGATATAGGCAACGTTATATTAAATTAAACACGCAAACTCTAGTCATCGTCCCCAAACAGTCTGCTTCCCTATTTTACTCTACAAACTTAAATGCAGCCCACACCGAAATAGCCAGAAGCATATTTACTACATCGTAAAACATTTGCAGGGAATCCAACTCCGAACATTACTTGGTATAAAAACAGGAGTACTCCGATATCTCGCGTGTTCTTCCAACCGTCCTACGGAAAGTGGTCAATGGCTTTGGATGAGCTGACAAAAGCTGACAATGGAAATTACACTTGTGTTGTCTGCAACCAGCTTGGATGCATTGAGCATACTGTCGTTCTTCATATTCAAGGTATGTTTTTGATTTATGGATTTAGTTATGTTAAGATTTGACGACGAGACTTATTTGTTAAAAATGTTTTACGCGAAAATAAAGATCATAATAATAAGAATTATCATGTTCATATGGATCAAGTCATACCGTATTGTAATGTTGTTCTTCTATAGTATGTTTAACTTTCATGGCCTTCAGAATTATCATGTTCATATGGATCAAGTCATACCGTATTGTAATGTTGTTCTTCTATCATATGTTTAACTTTTATGGCCTATTACGAACGTGACTCCAATCGTATAACTTCACTATGTAGAAATTCTACGACATTTCAATAGGCTATCTCTTATAGAACGCTACCCATCGAAGCCGTACATTAAGGAGGGGTATCCTGGTAACATCACACTTCTAGTCAACGATACTGTGACTCTGTCCTGTCCACCTGTCTCAGACTTGGAACCTTACTTGTACTGGGTCAGGCCATACAATTATTCTGTTCAAAATGCCGAAGTTGGACCCAGTGATATGCCCATACCTGTTGGAGATGTTATAGAGGTCTTTAAATTTCTCATACACGGTGTTGGTCCAAAGTCACTGTTTGGTGTTGGATCACTGCTTTTTCTGGAAGTCGAGGTTTTGTTATTCTCTTTAGTATCATTAAAGTCTTCGGTTCGTCGATTATCTTCTTCTATGTTATGCTTAATAAATTGAATTATGTCTTTAACACGTAGGTGCCTATTGTAATTTGTCTGGTAATTATTGTTGGATTAGAAGCAATTTTCACTGCAGGTTTACGGTACAAATGTCGCACATGTAATTTTAACTGTTTAGTGTAAGTCTAAAGGAGTTGGTTTAGTAACTGGTGAAGGATTGGTCTTAATTTTGGTGGTGGTAAATGTTGTGTCAACTTTAACTCATGCTATTTCTTCTATTGGTATTCACAGGACGAGACATTTTAGTAACACGTTAGCAAATGAGTAAGAATTTAAAGAATGTGTTGGACGAACATTGATCTTCTTTTTAATGTAAGCAAAGTTCACATTGCTAACATTTAGTCTGGGTAAAACGATAGGCGTTTCAAGCTCGCCAGCTATTTGATTCAATACAAATATAAACTGCAAAATGTACAAAAAAACGACTGACATTCCACTGTTAGTGTGGATCGAAGTGTTGCAATTCAAACATTGTTATTTTTGTTCATTGTTTTCTAGAGAGAAAGAATTTCTATGGAATGTGTTCTTAATTTAGATGATAAGAACAGTTCTTCAAAAGAGTTACCCAAGATTTCTAAAAGCGAGTTGAGAATGGTTAACAATACCATGTCTTACGTTAAGTTAAAATATTTAAACATGATGGCTAGTTAATAATCAATGATACTTTACATGTGAACATTAAAACTAAATCTAGGCATTTCATAAACCTTGATTTCAAACCAGCTGATATAAAGAAAATAACACATCAAAAAGCAGACGAAAAATAAGATAAAGAAGCAGAATTCTAACCACCCAATTTCTTTATAGAGCGTCTTTACGCAAAGCCAGTACTGACTCGTGGTGCTGAGAATCAGACGGTCGTGGTTGGAGATACAGCTCGTTTCAGCTGTCAGTTCCTGACTGACATGCATCCGTCAGTCTTTTGGATGTACTTTACAAGAGACGAGTACGTTTACAACTACACCGTCGACCCTAATGATGCGTCCGTCAAGGAGACGATTGTCATCTTCAATGAGAACAAAATGGTTTTGGTGAGGGCTTTGTCACTAACGCATGGTGTGGTGCATGTTTGTTTAGAATTAAGTAATTTGGAGTCGACCGACCGACCTCATATAAGTTTTAAAAATATGATTGACGTTTTAAAAAAAGGATTTGTACAGAAATAAAATCATTTATCATTTCTTAATTTGCAGCGTGTCTGTCTAATTGCTTTTCCATTCTGAATTTCTGAAATTCATTAATATGTAGTGCATGTAAAATATGATTCTCTCTATTGCACAATAAATAAGTTAAGTTACCGTTACATTTTGTTGTAACCTAGATATTTGCAATCTTATGCTTTAAACATTATCAAATTTGTAAGAAAATATTTTTTTAAATATTCTTTTATAAGAAAATAAATTTGTAAAATTTATTTATAAGAAAATAAATTTTTAATAATTTTTTTATAAGAAAATATATTTTTAATAATTTTTTTATAAGAAAATATGTTTTTAATATTTTTTTTTATTTCATTTTTTACAAAATCACAGCATGGTGTTTTTATCATATTTCTCAATTCTCTTAACTATCTTGTGAACAACTAACAAACCAGACAAAACAATATATTTGAAATTACTGACCTAACTGATAATTTCAGAGCGAGAATCCAGCAGACAAACCGGAACAACTCACGATATACAATATAACCAAGGAAGACGAAGGCTGGTACGTTTGTGTGGCCCTCAACAGTTTAGGAAACACAACGGCTAAGGGATTTTTGACTGTATTGGAATGTAAGTAACATTAGCAGTTGAAATTGCCAGTAAAGACACAAATTTTTTAGTTTTTCACAAACACAAACAATGGATGAGTCCAAGGAGGAAGCGCTAAGGTCGCCCGCGAAATTCAAACTTTTTTTCGTTTTTTTGCTTTTTTCTGGTCAGTATTAAGTTGTACGTTGATTAAAATATGATTCGCCAACGTAACAAATATGTATTTACAGAATTATAATAATTAGAATCAGTAGTTAAAAAAAAAAACAGGTCCAGTTGAAAACCAGCGTCAGGTACTAGTTGTCTAGCATTTTTGCTGAACTGGCCCTTTTTTAGCGCAGCCGTGAGGCACACTTTCCTGCTTATTTTTTTTTTTTTATATCGGACTTTATACTTTTTTTTTTATTATACTTTACTTTTTGTTTTTATTTGATGTATGTATCTGGTGTATTGTGTGTCTTTGAGTCTGTGCTAAATAAATGTATTTTCTTTCTTTCTAATTGCAAAAACAGAAATCCCATTTTAACCGACTTCTAATCCAATTTCAGCAGCTCCACCAATTCAAGAAGCAACAGACCATGGGAAGCACACTCTCCTCATTAACATCCTAACAGTGGTTCTCGGAGCCATGTTCTTTGTAGCCGCGATCATAGTGGTGATGATCTGCAAGAAGCTGAGGAGAGAGAAGGAACAGAAGCAATTAGCGATAGAGACGGCGAGGGCAGTGATAGTGACGCATTGGACGAAGAAGGTTACTGTGGAGAAGCCGAACATGAATGGATCGCCGATGACGACGGGTGAAGCTTTGGTAAGTTATAAAAAAAGCTTTCACAGCATTAGCAAATAGCATACGCAATAGCAGTACGTTTTGACTGTCCCTTTCAAAATCAGTGGGTCATGTCGTGTGTGGGTATGGCGAGTCATGGCAAATTATAATTTTTTATGTAATGTGTACTAGGTTAAGGTTTCTATGGGTCTATGCCACCCGAAATAAAGTTATTATTATTATTTATGTAGAAAATGGTCAACTTTTTTGTATGAAAACTTGTTTAAAAATGTCTTAAACAAACATATCAAAAACATTATCTGTTTCTTTATGTGTTTTTAACTAAAACGGCATTGAAATATTTTTCCACATCGCTGACGAATGGCAGCGTACCCAAAGTTAAAACTATATGTGATGAAAAAGAGGACTACACAACTCCCTCTTAAAATTTGTTTAAAAGCAGTTGCCTGTATCCTAATTGCTTGTTTGAACAGTCAGTACTGCAGTACAGAGTACAGACTCAAGATGTTTGATATCTAAATAAAAGTCATACAAAAGTAAAGCAGTAAAGTCACACATCACAATCTTTTCTATCAATTGCTAACTAACTAATTCAACACTTCCACAGCTGATGCCAGTAGTAAAAATCGAGAAACAAAAGCTATCGCAAGTCCAGAACACGACCAACGATTCGATGATGATGTCGGAATACGAACTGCCGATGGACATCGACTGGGAGGTGCCGAGAGAGTCACTGTGCTTGGGCAAGATACTCGGAGAGGGAGAGTTTGGCAAGGTCGTGAAGGCTGAGTGCGTGGGGATACTGAAGCCGGGTATGCAGTCGGTTGTGGCTGTTAAGATGTTGAAGGGTAAGATTTTTGATGTATGTAGAAACGGGAATACTGTTGAGGCAAAAGACTAAGAATAATTTACCAACGTTCAGGAAAGCCTAACTAAAGCCTATTTAATTGAAAACTGCTGACAAATCTCTGGTTTACTGTTTTTTTTTTGTTAGTGACTAAAATACAACCGACCATTGAGAAGGTATTTAATTTGATCTTGCCCTCTGAAACTTTAGTAGAAGTAATTTGATAAAATATGCTTTTCCGAAGCCACGACCGCTCAAGGATATTCCTGAAATGACCTATTTTGATTCATGTTATTTTAAAATTTCACCTACCTACATTTTCCAGAGGGCCACACGGACGCAGAGATGATGGCACTAGTCTCGGAGATGGAGATGATGAAGATGATCGGCAAACACGTCAACATCATTAACTTGCTCGGATGCTGCACACAGGATGGACCGCTTTACGTTATCGTCGAGTACGCTCCTAATGGAAACTTGAGAGAATTCTTGAGGAATCACAGACCTGGAAACAGGTAAGAGTTTATGGAGTGTTTACTATTTTGAATCGAGCATATTGGTACTCGTAGTATTGTTGTTAGCTGTACTGTCGTCTAGAGAAGGCCCTACAAATAGTACATATCTATAGCGATCGATCGCTTAATAGAGCGATATACAGGGTGAAATTTTAATCACCGTTTTCCTAAATTTCAGCCTGTATAAACATAACAGTGTTTCAACACTAAAGTAGGCAAAACTGCATAGTCGATCAACATCAACACAATCACTTAATCTGTCAAGCTCCATTAATGTGACACAATTGATTTTCTATTGTTTCGTCACCGATAGGCGACGCCCGGAGCTTGACCGGATCACTTACTTCTTGTGAAACAAAATTATAATAAAAACTACATTTATGTTAAAATAGACATTGCAGTCACTCTCATACTTAATAGCAAAATGTATTCATAAAATAAACTTATCTTTCCAGATATGAATCACCTACAGAAGAATTAAAAGAAAAGAAAACGCTCACACAAAAGGATCTAGTATCATTCTCATACCAAGTTGCGAGAGGAATGGAGTATTTGGCGTCCAGACGGGTAAGTTACCATTACCATAGATTAAGTAAAGCCAACAACACAATACTGCGCTCCAAAACAAAGATAGCTGACGTGGCTCAAAAGGCTGCTCAACTTAAATGGGACTGGGCAGGACATGTCTGCCGCATGCCGGACAAACTGTGGGCCCAAATAGCGCAGAATTGGTGCCCTGAGACAGTGAGGCGGGGTCGCGGCAGACCACGTAGGAGATGGCGGGACGAGCTGGATAGGTTCCGTCAAAACTGGAGGGAGGACGCGCGGGCTCGCGAAAAATGGAAGGAGTGGAGGGAGGCCTTTGCCCAGGAGTGGGGCAGCGCAGGCTAGATAAAAAAAAAAGTAAAAGCTTCCAAGAATAACTGCTCAGTGTTTAATTTTAGAGAGCAAAGAAGTTTGAGACGAAAAACCCAATTCTTTTAAGTAATATGGGCTGCTTCTGAAGATGTCCTAATAGAAAAAACTTTATTGCCCGTTTCACAAACACTAGGCAACACCTAAATCCAAAGCCGAAGATACAGAAGAGCACTGTTTGATTTTTCAACGTTTGGTTTAACGCTGAGAATGAAAAATTCAACGTGCAATAATTTGCAGGCATTACATTTAAGTGTCCCATAGTGTTACCTACTGAAAACTTGACATACGTCAAAGCCTAGCAGTCGGGCTTGCGACCAACAAGGCAGTCATTCAAATTACCTATAATATTTATTACCTCATCATCAGCCTATAGCAGTCCACTGCTGGACATATGCGTCTTCTATTGCACGCCATTCAACTCGATTTTCGGCAACTCTCATCCAGCTGCTACCAGCCATCCTGCGAAGATCGTCGCTCCACCTAGCCTGAGGGCGTCCCACCTTACGTTTACCGATTCACGGTCTCCACTCAAGAACACGTCTATTCCAACGTGCATCGGTTCTATGGCTCATATGGCCGGCCCATTGCCACTTCAGCTTGCTTATTCTGTGAGCTATAGGTACTCTGTGTCTTACCTTACGTTTCATCATCTTCCTGCCCTTATCCCGTGTTACTTGTGGTCGGCGCAACACGTTTTCTTCTTCCATTCTCCCCTGTCAACCGTCGCGCTATCATTCACTCCCTTCTCTTTCATATCATTCCTCACACAATCCATTCATCTTTTCTTCGGCCTTCCTCTCCCTCTCCGTCCATCAACATGTACATTCATCACTCTTTTAGTCACATGCGTTTCGTCCCTTCTCATCACATGCCCATACCAAGCCAAACGATTTCCTTTCAACTTTTCTGTCACTGGCGCCACTTTCAAACTTCCTCTTATATACTCATTTCATACTTTATCCATTCTCGTCACTCCACACATCCATCTCAACATTCTCATCTCCGCTGCATGCAATTTTTTTTCATCCGTCTTCTTCACAGCCCAGCATTCAGACCCATACAGTACGACAGGCCCTATCACGGACTTATAAATTTTCCCCTTTAACTTAAGGGGCATCCGTGGGTCGCAAGTTGTTCCTGTGACCTGTCTTACCTTACGTTTGCCGATTCTAATTATACCTACTTAGTTACAATCTTCCTCAAAATCGTTTCACCTCTAATCATCTCCTCATCTTTCCACAGTGCATCCACCGCGACTTGGCCGCCCGTAACGTGCTGGTCTCTGACGACTGTATCCTCAAGATAGCAGACTTCGGCCTCGCCAAGGATGTCCACAGCAACGACTACTACAGGAAGAAGACGGAAGGACGGCTGCCTGTCCGGTGGATGGCGCCCGAGTCACTGTATCACAAAGTTTTTACAACGCAGACTGATGTGTAAGTTGAAATCATTGCTTTAGTTGGATGTAAAATGTTATTTAAGGAATAAAATGATAGGTTTTGAAAAAAAAAAAATTTTTTTGAATGCATAATATGGCGCCAAAAATCCGCCATTTTGTTTTTATTTTTATTTTGATATACCCAGTGTCACTCTCGCATTAAATACCAATCTAACGACACCTCTCAAGCTAAAATCCATCGAGCCGTTCAGGCCACAGAGCGTGCCAAACAATTATACAAACATACAAACAAACATACATACATACATACTCTCGAAAAACATAACCCTCCTTCTGGCGCAGTCGGGTAAAAAATAAACCAGAGAGAGAGAGAGAGAAAAATAATAAAGAGAGAGATGAGTAATGTCAGGTGAATAATAATTGTGCCGTGTAGCCTCATATTGCACTATTCCCAAACTGACTGAATGGAAGAAAATAAAAATGTTCTTTCCTGAATCTGATGGACGATTAGATTTTCACTGCCTATTTGATTCGACTATGCCATGGTATATACCATCATATTGAATCAGTGGCGTGCATTGCATATAGGCATATAAGTAGTGCCTACCTCGATACATGAACATAAGCCTGTCAATTACATTTTAGTGTGTGCCCCACAATTAAGAATCTCACAAAATTATCATACCTAACAAAAAACAAAATCTTCATACAAACACGCGCGGCAGTAGGCAGTCGCCGGACGGCCTACTCGGCTCCCGTACTATTCGCACATTGTCATTGGTCTTAACTCGTTGAAGTTAATACGACAAAATTAAAAATACGTACGTCTCACGCGTAATACCATGACGTTCGACCTTCGCAATTTATCACCCTTAAGTAGGCATGCCTACTCAAATAACCGCTCTTTTGACCCCTCTTTTTTTTGATTAGTGATCGCGTTTGCCTAGACTAGACCCGGCCTAGTGCCTACCTATTCTGAAAACCAATGCACGCCACTGTATTGAATGCTAAAACTTTTTTCCTACCTTTTACAGTTTGTTGAGCGTAAGGTTTCCCTAGCCTTTATAAGTTTCTATAGAATCTAGATTATCTTGGTTACGGCAGTAGGTACTATTTTTCCTTCCTAATATAAATATTTTTCCGAATATTTCAGCTGGTCCTTCGGCGTGCTCCTATGGGAGATCATGACGCTGGGAGGCACGCCGTACCCCACTGTCCCTGGACAGTACATGTACCAGCACCTGAGCGCGGGTCATCGGATGGAGAAGCCGCCATGCTGTAGTCTTGAAATGTAAGTTATTAATGGCTTATTTGTTTAACCTTTTAAGCGCTAGGCTAAATATCAATTGCAGCGCCCCTAGCACGCGGCTACAAATCAATAAAATCAAGATAAAATAATATCTACAATAAATAAGGAGGAGAAATCGTTGTATCGATTAAAAAATAGTCAAAAAGTTTTTTTATTAAGGTTGGTAATACGGAAATATGTGTCGCATAAATGCGACACACGCGGTTAAAAGGTTAAGTCCCACGTAATAAGCAGCGAGCCTCTTGCCATCAACCTGGCATAAATCCGGACTGAAGGCTGCTACTGACAAATTCCAGATAGTAAAACCCAATAATAAATTGCCCGACCATCGAACCCAGTGCTGTTACATTAATTTTACTGATTTCTTCGCAATTCTCTGCTAACTTTATATTTCACCATCATGCACATTGTAAGACATGCAAATATATACAAATACAGAAGGACTCTTACTAAGTACTCCTTCACATCGGTATCATCTGGAAACGTGCCCAGAAGACTAGCAGCATTGCCACCACAACAAAAAACACCCAACTTGTCTTGTTTAATACCGCAAGGCTTGATGGATTATTCAGTTGATTTGAAGCCCAAAAGAGCCACCGAAAATACTAACGATTTTTTTTTCTCCACAGATACATGCTGATGCGCGAGTGTTGGTCCTTCTCTCCGGGAGACAGACCCTCCTTCACAGAGCTGGTAGAAGACCTGGACAAGATCCTCACAGTCACCGCCAACCAGGAGTACCTGGACCTCGGTCTACCACAGCTTGACACACCACCTTCGAGCTACGATGGCTCAGGAGACGAAAGTGACAGTGACTTTCCATTCATCAAGTAGACTTGAGTTGTGTCAATTTTGAATGTAGCAAGGTGAACAGTATTAGTTACGCGTAGGTGTACCAATGTAGAAGATATTTTGTAAAGTATTGAATGTTGGAACGTTCCAATTTGTGACATGTAATTATAAGCGGCAATCGTAATCTAGAATATAATTTTAATTGCCCTTATAGGGTCATAAATTGGAAATAACTGGCCATTCAGTCCTCAGGGAGTTAAATGTGCTGGTTAGGCACCTATTCTTCTTCTTCAAGTTATTGAAATTGCCGGATACTACCAGTTCGGCTAGTCTGGGTGTGTGGCTATTACTCAAAACCTAAAAGAAAGAAGAAAAGTAGTTTTTCTAGGGCAAGAACACAAGTGTTTGAACCCCAAATGAGTAGTTGAACTTAATATTGAACCCACCAATGAGAGTCGTGTTGTATTTGATAAAATATAGGGTAGATTTTACAATAAATTTGAGATTCTTGGACAGTATTGTTAAGAAAGTAGTACCAGAGACCAGAATGACTATTCTGGTACTTTGGTCCATTTTGGACATGACGTGCAACACATTACCTACTTTATGTGTACGGACTTTTGCGGTATTAAAAATTTCACTATTGCATACCACGTCCTAAACAGATCATGAGGGTCTTTTACGAAATAAGTGGAGATAAACGAACTAGTGTTTTAATCTGATTTTTTTTAGTATAAAATCAGATACAACTTAAAACACAAGGCCCTTTTAGTGCAGTTTGAACGAAATCTACACCCTGTAGCCAATGGGCCTTATTAGAAGGCTAAAAGTCACCCAAAGTGCAATGGAGAGGGCTTCGCTTGGAGTTTCCCTGCGTAATCGAATCAGAAATGAAGAGATCCGCAGGAGAACCAAGGTAACCGACATACCCCGAAGAATTGCCAAACTTAAGTGGCAGTGGGCAGGGCACATTGCTCGCAGAACAGATGGCCGATGGGACCGAAAGGTTCTGGCGTGGTGACCGCGTACCGGAAGGCGTAGCGTTGGAAGGCCGCCCACAAGGTGGACCGACGACCTTGTGAAGGGCGCAGGAACACGTTGAATGCAAGAAGCACAGAACCGGTCGTAGTGGAGGTGCTTGGGGGGGGGGGGGGGGCTATGTCTAGCAGTGTACGTCTTTCGGCTGAAATAATGATGAATGACACCCTGTAGACGAATTTGATGATACCGGAAAGTCAGAATAGTAGGTACTGTATACTGTTCGTGTCATTTTCTATTTAAGATTTATTTACTATTATTGAGTCTAGATATTTATTTAGGTTATAGGTTTTTATACAAAATGCGAAACAAAGTATTGCATAATATTTCGTGTAAATATTAGAAATATTTCCCTTTGGGGTCAAATGTAAATATCCTAGTACCAAAGTTTATGTGTTTTTTTTTTATATATTATAAAATATTATTGTGAAGTTTTAGAGCATTTTTTATGAAGATGAGAGATGTTACATGACGTATTTTTGAGTAAAAATAAGAATCTATAACATCTAGTCTGTTTCAGAAGAACCGAGGCGATTTTTTTTATTAATACTTCTTTTAAGATTTTTTTAAAAGTATTTTAGATTTATCACAAAATATTATGGCTGTTACATTGAATTATTTTAGAGTATTTTTGACGGACTACACTTTGTAGTGTTTTACAAATACCTTAGGAATGTTTCCTAGTAAGTCCACAGTTTTTGTCTATGGTAATTTCCCGTTCCAATTTTTAGTTTTTAAAGGACCACAGACAATTTTTTGTTTGCCTGTGCAGAGGATGCATTTCACCACCAAATCTTTATCGTACTTAATTATGCTATCGTTATAATTAAAAATGTGTAACCATTAGCGAGAAATTATTATGAGATTATTTTGTAAATAGTAGGTAGGAATTTTCTACTCATTTTTATTGTAATGAGAAAAGTAATTAAGTTTGAAAGAATGAGTTGATAGTTGTCACAAATCTCTTTTTTTTTATTAGTGGAAATCGTAATGAGATTTTTTTTTGATAATTAAAATTGGAAAATTATAATAATTATCATAAATATATTAGCTGCTAATAATTTTATGGATGACATCACCGTTATTGGTATTTATAATTTAATTGAATCCATTTATTTATACTTAATCAATTAATTGAATGTTGATGTGCCTTGAATCAAATAATGGAATGTTGTAGTAATATTTGGCGCGCCTTGTATGTATATTTGCTGGTTTATGTGTGGGTCAAAATGAAGTTGTAAGAATTATAATGAAATAAAGATTTATAGTGCGAATGTATTTCTGTATTTTTTCTGAACTGCCCAATATAATTACTGATATTATCTCTACCTATCTACTAATACTAGAGCAGTGGTGGCCCAGTGGTAACGGCTGCGATGTATTCTAGTTCGTAGGTTCGAACCCAGACAGGCGTTTTACTTTGTGTAAATTATTTAATTACCACTGTTCTCATAAACGGTAAAGGAAAACCGGCATGTCCAAAAATTCGAAGACATGTGACATCTACCAACCCGCACTGGGCCCGCGTAGTGGATTACGGATTACTCTCGCCGAAAGGCCTGTGTTCCAGCAGTGGGAACACTGATTATGCTACCTACTAATTAAGGCCTGAAGATAAGCCGAATATAATTATTTTCCTTCGACATTCCACTTCTAAATAGTCCCTATAGAAATAATTCTTATTTCATAGAACAGCGCCATCTATTAAAATATACATGTACTTCTAAGTTACGTAGGCATACCAGTTCTCTCCGTATTAGTCAGTACTGCTAATAGAGGGCAGCACTAAGCTTCCAAATGCTGGCGCATGTAAGAATTTGTTTTCTGTAATTCTGCATGACACACGTGCGCGCCGCTTTGATTGCTATTATCTATGTTATTATTATGTATTACCAAAGTTTATTTAATCTTTTTATAAAATGGGTATTAACTAGGAAGGGGGCTACAATTTAAAAAAAAAACGCGTTTCAGGAAAGGTTTTTTGACCACTTGTCCCCGTGACAATTTAACCCAAGAACAAATTGACCCCGGGATAATTCAACCCTAGAACAACTCGACCCGAACAACTCAAACCCAATAATAATTAACCTTTTAACTGCCCGACTTCATATCAGTTGTCGTGCCTCCAGCCCCCGGCGGCACAGTGAATCGAAAAAACCTGACAGAAAACAGCCTAGTTAAATTAAATAGCAGATTAAACGAGCTGTGGCATTTGGTCGTAAATATACGACCTTGGCGAAATGGACACGAAAATATTTGTTGGATTAAGCGGTTAAAAGGTTAAGACGAGTGAAATCGCCCTGTGAAAAATGTCCATTTATTTTAAGTTTTTTGCAAATAGGTAGGTATCTCAAAAACTAGACGTCTTAGGTCAAAAATAAGGAACATTTCATCCCCCCTTGCCTCCCTTACCTATACTACACCCGGGTTAATTTAAATTGCAAAAAGCTGTGTTAACAGTATCACTGTTGTAAATTTAGCAATTAATTAACTCAGTCACTACGCTTGCGCTATTTATTTATTTATTCATTTATTTCAGGCGACGCAGGCCCATAGATAAATACCTTAACCTAAACATAGGTACATATTTTTATTATAAAACTAGTACATCACTTCACTAGCTAGTTCTTGTACTGCTCTGTGGTACTTGTCCGCGGAAGCGACGGAACACCACGTCCTGTGGCCAGAAGTCTTCTTCCATGACGACGGGCAGATAACAATTCGGTACGCGCACCACGAACGCCTTGAAGTTGACGTCACGAAACCCTCATCATCAGCCTTATTCGGTGCCTTTTTTGGCATAGGCTTCGTACTTGGAGTACCTGGGGCACTCGCGGTGACGCTAGCGAATTCCTTTTGTAAGGGCTTCGCCAGGGCTGCAGAAACTGGCAGCGGGACGGAGCGAGGGGCTCGGGCGGCGCTGCGTGGAGGAGCCGCGATGACGGGCGCTGGGCTGAGCTGAGGGGCGCGCGGGCGGGGCGCTCTGCAACCTCAGCAAACGACGGGTGCGCTGGCGACGAAACTCGATGCTTGCCAAGACGCGGTCTCCACTCCAGGACTCGTCTGCTCCACAGGCCATTGATCTTTCGGTAAACATGGCCCGTCCACTGCCACTTCAGCTTGCTTAGGTACTCTGCAAACTATATCGGTAACTGAATTTTGCAAAATGTCATGAGAAGCTCTAAAGCGTTTGTTCACCACTTCGCTGAGTTTTCCCGAGTCGTCCGTGAATTCTAAAGGCTGACTTACTGTAGTAGTGCTGACTCCACCGACTCCAAATTCAATTTATACTAGGTACCTAAATATCGGGTCAGCACTGACTTGTCTCAAGTTTTGGCACAGTATAATATAAATTATACTGTGGTTTTGGTCAGTTATTTGCCGTTTAAATCAGCCTTAACAAGGGAAATCGTAAGTTGCGTCCTTAATTGCTATGAATCCCATTTTTGAGATTTTCGCAATTATCTCAAAAACAAGACGTCCTAGGTCAGAAATTTCATCGGTTATAGGCCCCGAGATGTTTGAATTTCAGATCCATGTTTAACAGTTAGTCATTCTATTTACTTAGGAAAACATCGTGAGGAAACCGGCATGTCCTAGAACGACGATTACACTTGTCCGAATTTACAGTCACCTTACAGATTGGAGAAGTGAGGTGCGTTGGTTTCAGAACCACATTGACTGAAAGTCTACTTAAGCTAAGCCAAATCATCATGTGCATCATCTGCCTAACCTTTTCCCAACTATGTTGGGGTCGGCTTCCAGTCTAACCGGTATGCAGCTGAATACCAGTATTTTACATGGAGCGACTGCCTACCTGACCTCCACAACCCAGTTACTGGGTAATACGATACCCCTTGTTAAGACTGGTTGTCAGATTTTCGGGCTTCTGACGACCCGTAATGACTGTCAAAGATCCACGAATAACAGCCGGGACCAACGGCTTAACGTGCTTTCCGAGGCACGGAGGGGTCTTAGTATGTAAAGATGGTCACCCATCTACAGACCAACCGCGGTAAGCTGCGGCTGATAATTATTACTTAGCCACAAGTCCCTTACGCTTAGCCGAATATTCCCATAAAAAAAAGTTTCATTCGTCCAGTGTTGTCGAAGGGAACTTTTTCTCCCGATCGTCAAGTGTGGACGACAAGGTGTTACTGATCGGGAATATTCGAGCTAAGCGCACATTACAGCCGCGGCTGGCCGCAGCAAAATTGGTTTAGACTGATTCAAAGGACAATGCCAGAAACTCTATAGAACGTTGCCCCATGTAATAAAAGTCATGTCATTTACAAGCATGCAATATCCATTAGCATCCTAAGTGCTTTGAGGCTCGCGCATCTCTAGTTTATAACTAGTTGCGCCCCGCGGTTTCACCCGCATAAGTGTCGATTCCGTGGGAATATCGGGATAAAAAGTAGCCTATATGTTAATCCAGGGTGTCAGCTACCTCCATACAAAATTTTATCGAAATTGGTCCAGCCGTTTGAGCTTGAAAAAGTAACAAACATATAAACACACGCACACACTCACAAACTCGCCTTTATAATATTAGTGTGATAGTAGTCTATGCTCGCGCAGACGCGCACATTAGGGCGTGCAGCACCACAACGCCACGTATTGCAAAAATCGTCCTTCATCACTTTCGAACATTTTGTATGAACCATCGCATATCAGAAAATAATGTTCCCACTGCTGGGTCAGTGCGGGTTGGTAAATGTCGTCGAACTTTTGGTTCTAGGACATGCCGATTTCCTCTCTCTTGAGTTTGCTATGTTCGCAAATGACCCGTATATTCCATTAATTTTTAAGGGTGTGAAATTAAAGGTGTTGCTTTAGTCATACATAATTTTATTTTTGTCAGTACATTATGGCATCGCCTTAAATTAACATACAAATGTTCATACAAAAATTATGCTAATTGAACGTTCACAGTTCTTGTTTGAATTACAAAATAAATCGTTTTACAAATTTATTTTTTTACCTATCACAATAATCTTTAGGATTCTAGCGAAATTAAACATTTTTAGTCAAAACAAAATTCATTTTTAATTTACATTTAAATAATAATCAACCTTGATAGCAACTTAAAATAATTAATTATCACTTAAAATACGTAACGAAAATATTTTTTATCAATAATTATTTTAATTACAAAAATGAACTTATAGAATAATCTAGATTCGAAGATAATACTTATTTATTAAAAATTAGTTATTTGGTTTTGTTTTTGTTTGTGCGTTGTTTTATAAATGTTCTTTCTTACTGAATAATAATAATAAAGAAAAGGTTGTTAGTTAACATTAATTTAATTATTAAAATATTATCTAGTATAGAGGAATAGTAAAGTAATTGCCAGTTGTTTATGCTGCCAAATCTGTATTGAATGACGACAACAAGAATAAAAATTAATATTTTTCAAGTAACGGCAATTTTAGAAACACGTACAATTTAATACGATTAAGTTACATTCACAATCGACGTAAAACCATTAGTAAGTCAATCGAACTGTTATCTCGGTAAGGTAAGGTATATATGAATGATTGCCAAAGTTTTATCAAACTCACGGACATCATTCAAATTTATACTTTATAACAATGAGGTAAGAGTTACATTGCAATAACTTACTAATGGTTTTACGTCATTCAAATTTGATCGTGAATGTGCTGCTTTGGGAAAGGCGTTTTTATTAAGTAGTAAATATTAAAGACGTCAAACAATTTAAATTTTTGTATGATTCGATTTCATTATTCGATCGATAGTTATTTTACCTATCTTCTCATCTAAAGACTGTATTTTTATCTCTAACGTCCAGCGTTATACTCAGTAAAAATGCAGAAAATATAAATAGATTGTCTAGAAAAATAATTACCTATGGACTTCGGTTTAGAAGTCTATAAATAGTACAGATATCACAAGAAAAGTATGTGCTTCGGGAGTCATCGTCTATCTTCGGAAATACGAACGTGCGATGATGAGATCTAATATAGAGCTGTGACAACCATGGAAGTACTTGCCAATTTTACATTACTATGATTATAAAATCATCGATAAACAACAAAACAAAAATTGAGTGACTGACAGATGACGATCTGCGATCGGAGTAAGTAACCTGACGTGACGGAGAGAAAACTTTATACAAACACGCAATTACAGGTGCACTATTACAAAGCAGTACAAAACCTTAAAGCTTTGCCCCTTGTACTCTGTAACGCGACCATCATGCTAATTCGGAAACACGAAAATTACCGAAGCGCAAATCTTTTCTGGTTAACCTGTAGGTACATACGCACATTTGTTTTGACATGTGCTCATATTATAATGTCAAATAGTCCCATGACGATGTATTGTCGCAGGAAACAATGGCGAATAGCATCATCAGTATGTCGTCTATTTCGACTTCTTTGTCCTCGTAAACAAATAAACTAACATAACATATTACATTTTCAGCAATATTCGTATAAATAAATAAATGTTGCAAATACAAAGAAAAATGGAACTGCTTATTTTTCACAAAATATTACACTCTACAGAAGCAGCCAAGATTTAAATTAAATAAGCGCGCTTTTTTTGTTACAGGTTTTAACCATTTTAATATTTCTTTGCAAAATTTAATACTTTTTGCGAAAACGATTAATTATTATCACATGCAAAATGTCAATTTCATTGCTACCTACCTAATACCCGATTTGGTTATTAGAATAAGACAAATAGTTATGACAATCATATTCAATTTAAGTATGTCAATTAATATAATCAAGCAAGAGTAAAATATAATCCAAGTTTCGATGTAACATCTAGAATGTCAAATTGCAGCTTTTCTATAAAATATTCATTACAGCAGAATTTCATTAAGAGCATTATATAACATGAAGCGCAGACTTAGGCCGATCAGTTGATATATGCAAATCATGAAAACTGCTGCACATTTTCGAGTTTTATACCAAATAATAGTCACAACTATTCACCTCAGTCAAACATTTCAACAACGATAATTAATAGGCTTTCTTATATCTATCCAGACTGTCCATGATCTATCAAACTCATATCACATATTGACACAACGCAATTTCTTTTCTGGTACTCTAGACGCAAACTGGAAGCTAGGTACGACCGCTTTCACTTCAGCCTTCTCTTCTTCCTGTGCCGCTTCTCCCATCAAAGTTCGCAAACAAATCTTCATGTCAGAAGCGAATTTCCTAACTAACCTTTCCAACGAAAAGAGGTGTTCGTCTAGAGCTTCTGGGATTTCTTCTCTCATGAAGTCTGCTAATCTTAAAAGGTATTCTGCGTTCGGACCAGACTGTCCTTGGCATTCTAGAATTTGCTTAGCTATATCTGGTAAGGGGGCTGCTCCCAACCAATGCCGGTTTTCGGGGACAGCAATGTAGAGAAGAGCGTTTTTCTTTTCTGAGGTACTAGGAGCGTTGCTTGATGAAGAGGTGAATAAAATGGGGCGCGGGTGGAAGTTTACTGTGTGTGTTCTGTAGCCACCAAGTTGGCATTCCCTGGTTGAAAGGTAAGGTAAGGCTGCGTTGTTGTCCGCTGAGATCAGGAACGCTTTGCCCCATGTGATGCCCTGGAACAAACGGAAAATAAACATAAGTATTGAAAATGCTTTAGTCATTTAATTTTGCTGGATAATCTTTCGTATTGGATACAATTCACAGGACATCAACGTTCTTTAGTCTAGAGTGTTTATTGATCTAAATGCTGTCAGTTTACACAAATCTTCAGTTGATAATCATTAAGTATAGCAAAGCTTAGGATCAATACCAATATTAGCTAAGTCCCTATTTGATAAATGTGTGAGATGTACCATTGTATATAAGATAAAGATGTGAGTCTTTATCTTCATCTTTATCGTCATTGCGACTTTAAGAATTGAAACAGGCTAATGACCAGTTATCGGACTATTGTAGTTCATTTAGTTCACTCAATCCACAAACAAAATTATTTGTTTGATTGATTGCATGGTTACGTTAGGGCAGTACATACATATTACTATACTCGAAGTCTACCGGCAAAATTGTGCCCGATTAAAGCGCAGGCCACACTGGAAACGAAGCAAAACGAAGCTGTGTGAATTGCCACCTGATGCAGCGCTGAGAACCTTCTGCAAAGCGAAATTCGCTGCACAGCGAAGCGGACCCCTAGATTAGTCGTCGTGATTTCTTAATGATGAGGTGGATAACTAATTCAAACGTGATTATTGGTGAGGTTTAAGAAAATCGTGCTATGTGAAAACAAGTTTTATCTTATTCGTCTGTCAAGGATTTATTTTATGATCGAATTTTAAATGATACGTCCGTAATGAAGATTGGCGGAATTCTTAGGTAATAATAATTTGATTACAAATCTGTTTTTATCGCAATTAAGGGGTTTAGAAGGGTAATAGTAGCAAATACACGTCGTAAAGGTTACAAAATTGATGAGTATAAAAACTTTTAATTAGCAAATTCAAGTGTTAAAACATCAAAACTGCTTGTCTACAAACATAGTTGAAAAAACATCATCATCATCTGCCTAGCCTTTTCCCAACTATAACTCAAACTCAAAGCATTTATTTCAATTAAACCATTACAGGCACTTTTGAATTGTCAAAATTAAGTAGTCGGTCAGTTAGTCAGAAAGTTGAAGCTAGTCGGGGTATGTTGGGGTCAGCTTCCAGTCTAACCGAATGCAGCTGAATACCAGAATTTTACATGGAGCGACTGCCTATCTGACCTCCTCAATCCAGTTATTGGATGACTGACTGACTGGAGACTGGTTGTCAGACTTTTGGACTACCCGTAACGACCGTCAAAGATCTACAGATGACCAACAGTGACACACCGACAGAATACATATCCAGTTATTATGAAAATGGTTGCCATCACAAATCACGTCATTATCAACTTAATGATACGCTAATTAATAGTTAATGAGCCGAACATGTGCGAGTGCGTGTCCCACGCTTCATTTGCATGATTGATAAGAGATGCACATGTATCAGTCATTCTCGTTCTCGTTCACTTTCCCTTTCAAGTATCCGTTTTTATCGCACCTTATAAATTTATTAGCGACTCGCCCCTGCTTCGTACAAAAGTGTGATCTATTGATGTGATGTTATCAAAACATTGAGGTCACTTCTATGCTTTATCAATGTTAAATACTAATGTATTATACACGAGAAGTGTTCAGTGTGTCAAAAGTTTTATTGTTTTTAACCGACTTCAAAAAAGGAGGTTCTGTATTCGACCCGTATGTATGTATGTATATACAGACGCCAGCACATCAACCTACCCGAAACTGTCACATTTTCCCAATCAACTTTGAACCTTATGCTTTAGTGATAAAGTTGAAAATCGATTAAAGAAATTTGACAGATCGTAGTAGGTTGATGTGCTGGCGTCTGTAAGTTTGTATGTCCGCGATTTTTTCAAAACGATTGAACCGATTTTGATAATTCTTTCGTTAATGTGATCATACTTTCAGGAAGGTTATAGTAAATAATACATTAGGTAATTATTCTTATGTACGAAGGTATATGCATAAATGTACTGCCTCTCCGGCATTTCTATGCGAATTTTGATGATTCTTCTAGTCGAACTCAAGACGAGTTCATACAAAAATCCCGAACAAAAGAGGACGTTTCGATTTCCCAAATCTGAAAATTTTCCGGGAATTTTTGTCAATTCTTCTTTCCTTATACGCCCAATTCGAATTATTACGAACATTTTGAAACAAAAAATAGCCAAATCGGTCCAGCCGTTCTCAATTGATGCGCTTGCCAACGAACATCAATTTTTAAATATAAATAGTTTGATATAGTCATTTCAAGGTTCTAGGTAAATTATTTACATATTTGGTGCCTCATTAAGACTCATGGCCTATTTTTGCGTCCACTGTACCTACTTTGTAGGTAAGTGATATATTTTTTAAAAAAACATACATAATAGTGTTGTCAGCTCGTCACCATGGTCAAGTGCGCACACGCATGCGATTAAAAGATTACCAAACACAGCTACCGCCATCTCTTGACACTCATAAACACCAAAAGTAATATCGAACATTTCAACAAAACGTTGTGGTATTTGGCATTCATTTCCAAATAGGTTCCTGAATTTTGAACGACAGCCAAATGGAAAATCATATTTTTAGATCCGCGAATTGTTTACCCAATTTTTATTATATTGATCGTTATATTCTATAGAATCTTGTTTAATTCGGTTTAAGGTAGGTATCCGGTTTTCGTTTGTTTTGCTGTTTCTGACCCTGAATTAGGTCAAGGTTGTTTTAAGACGTTAATAATACAAACACCAGCGCGTGCGCACGTGGAAAACATTTGCTAAAATTATTTGAAGGTACAACAAACATGTGAAATCCGGAGGCCATGTGTTTATTTAGCCACCTCCTTCTTTACTGTTTTGAAATATTGTGTTTAATTAGCCTATATTTTAACTTACTTCCGCAGTAGACAACGATTTCCATTAGGTCTTAAATTGGACTTCGATATTATTATAATGATAATTCGGTCGTGAAGTGATAACAGCCGCACGGTTTGATCGATCAGAATAAACTACGCTTGCCGCGGTTGGTCAGTGGGTGGTTGACCATCTTTACATACTGAGAACCCTCCGTGCCTCGGAAAGCACGTTAAGCCGTTGGCACAGAATAAATAGCACCCGTTGGTCCCGCCCGGCTGTCATTCGTGGATCCTTGACAGTCGTTAGCAGCCCAAAAGTCTGACAACCAGTCTTACCAAGGGGTATCGTATTACCCTATAACTAGGCTGTGGAGGTCAGATAGGCAGTCGCTCCATGTAAAATACTTGGTATTCAGCTGCATCCGGTTAGATTGGAAGCCGACCCCATCGTAATTGGGAAAAAGGCTAGCCAGATGATGAATTCGCTGACGAAGACAAATAGGATCACGGAGGCCTTCCTTGAAATTCACAAAAATTGTACCGATATACCGGTACCAAATAAGTACCCCCTCACTTTTAGCTTTTAAAAGAAATAGTGATAAAATTTTGGTACCCAAGCAGTGATCCTATATGAAATCCGAAGGTACACGGGAAGATCTTGGCAATCTATTCGTTTGTAACTGAAACAGCTGGCAATAACAGTAGTCCATGGATATGTCGCAGCTAAGTGGTTTAATTAGCCGTTTAGTTAACCGCTTAGCCTTTTAACTAAACGGCGGCCGTTCAACCAACGGCCTGAATGATATTTAATATTACAATTTAGGTTGGAACTGGAATCAATCACGCGAGAGCCGAATTGATAGCACTTACTAAGCCAGGGCACCCCGACCAAATGGATTAGGTTAGGTTAGGTTTGAACTGTGATCAACCGCGTGCGAGCAAAGAGAGCGAAGCGAGGCGAGGCGAGCACTACTTCCAAAGGCCAGGCGGTTAACTAAACGGATTATTTAACCAGTTGGCTGCGACAGATATACCAAATAATCATAGGCCAGAAAACACAAAGTATAGATACCAATGATACGAAATATTTTTTTTAGTCATCCTCTTTGATGTTTGAGCTAAAATCCAATAAATATAAAACACTTCCTATGGCTGTAGTAAAGACTGAAATAGATAATGTTCTAAACAACTACAAAGTATTACAATGACGACGCCTGACAACATTCAACGAATTCCAGAATTTGCATGCTAGTTTATTGGTAGGCGGAATTTTAAAGTGGTTTGTTTGTTACACATTTTTTTTAAACAGTAAGCATATACATTCTTTTGTTATTTATTTAGAACAAAGAGTTTTTATTGTAACGTGATTTCAGGTACCTTGTTTTAGAATAATGAGAAAAGTATTCTTCAAAAATTTGTGAAAGATCAATGTTAATGTGAAACCATTTTTATCAATATTGCCGAGAGGTCTGAAGGCGAATTACAAGGATTTCGCGACAAGATAAAAGACGACTGCTATATGATAACCCGATAACCTATTATTATGACAGTAGCGAATTTTTATGTAACTCGTGGCCGTCTGTCTACGCGATCAGAATAGTCTGGAGATAGCAACTGCTAATGCTATAATATATGCTTACTTATCAAGTTTTTTTTGTATCTCCATTCAAGAGGCACTTAGCTCTTTCCCGCAGGTTTCACTTACCTATATCCTTAGGGAAATTTGTGTTCGGTACAAGTCACGTTGACTTGAGTTCCTAGGCAATTGGGAACACTCAAGTCAACCTCACCTGCTCGTGGTAGGTACACCCTGCTTTCGACCAACGAGGCTCTGGCGACCCACCAACCCACACTGGACCAGCGCGGCGGGTTATGGTCCAAACCCCCCATAAATATGGAAAGCACAAACCGACTGGACAGAGAAGGCACAGCACAAGGAAATGTGGAAGAAAATGGGGGAGGCCTTTGCCCAGCAGTGGGACAGTACAGGCTAACGAAAAAAAAATAATAAGTCACGACTCAGGACTAGACCATGTCCTGCTGAGTCCGGACATAGACCTATCTGCGTGCAAGATTTCAACGAAATCCGTTCAGCCGCGTATGCGTGATAAAGTAAACATTCAAACATCTTCCAAATCTAACACAGATAATATTAGCGGGATTAACGATATAGGACGTGAAGTATCTAATCAGAAAGTTTTGGATATCGGCCTAGTATTTAAAATTCTAAATACTATATTTAGTCTAGGGAAATAAAAGATTGCTATTCTACTGATATATACAAGAAATAATATTTCGAGAAGCCGAGTTAAGACCAAGATAGATAGATAACATAATTATAATTTATAATGTGAACAACATTGATAAAAGGGATACCTAAATGTGTAATCACATTCAATATTTCATTACATAATTATTCTGGAATCAGCTGGTCATGAGCAAGATTGGAAAGAATTAGATAGAATAGGATGTTTATGCATACAATACTGTATGACAAATGGGCTATAAGAGTAGGGGAAGACCAAAGAAACGATGGGTAGACTGCGTGAAAGATGATATGGCTAGAAAGGGGGTGACTACCGAGATAGACGACTAAGCAAGTAAGTACGTGTGGACGAAAAATACAAGTAACTTGTTTGCATCTAAGTAACTTGTTTGCATCTGAGCCTATCAAGCACAGTGATCACAGCTACTACTTTTATTTGATTGAGATTTGAAACGGGATCTTGATTGGAGTTATCAAAAAACCTATTTGCAGCAATCAAGTTGATCAAGTTGCTTGATTGACATAACTAACTTACTTTGTCGTTTTAACTCTTCTATAATAATGTCATGTTAAGAGTAATCAAGAAACTTGTTTGAGCTTTCAATAATTTGAACTAGTAGGTATTGCTGCAATCATGTCGTGATGATCAACTTAACTAAGATTTTGATTAAACTAAACAAGATATCGTCAAACAAGCTAAAAAGTCACTTGATTGGAGTGCATTTTTTTTCAGTGTAAATTAGGATAAGTGCAGGAGAATAATGATGATCATGCGCAAGTGCAATAAGCATACAAATATAGCATAAAAGAGAGTGACTCAGCTAACAGTTCAAGGTGCACCGGATGTGACTCAAGTATTAAGTGCTACACGTGGATGCAATAGATTTCCCAAATATATAATATAATGCACCAAGACAACAATCACTCTAAACAAACGTTGATACTCCTAACAACCAAAGAATTTATAACTTCGTTGAGATAAAGCCAGATAACATAACTATTGTTCCAATAATAACAACAGACAATCGAACTGTGGACTGGTCAAACAATTGCCGATCTGTCTCATCTGATAGCGACTATAGTGAAACAAAATACTATTGATATGTATATGGGAAACCCTTTTAATTGTTTAAGTTTAATAATACATGTTATGGGATCTATATATTCCCAGACTATTGTTATCTCAACGTTTTGATAACTACTCTTTGTTATTTTTATATTATAGGTATATATTCAATGTGTAGGTACAGTTTAATTCAATTACTGTGAAGCGGATATTATGTCTTATCAATGCTAAATTATTTCGAAACTTACTCAATGATAGTTTTACAATCATTCCCACCCGGGATGATTATTTAATACTAGCTTCTGCCCGCGACTACGTCTGCGTGCAATTTCTTGTTTTAACATAAAATATATATCCTATGACACTTGGCGATACTGTGTCTTCCCATTAGTGAAAGGATTTCCGGAATCGGATTAGCAGTTCCGAAGATTACCCCTACATACACCCACGCAATATAAAAGAGTTCACTAAACTTCACCGGCCAATAGAAGCAACTCAAATACCACTACAAAATAATTAATTAAGTAATTCATCGTGAGGAAATAGGTACATCCTAGGACAAAAAAATCGAACAGATGTGACATACACCAAGGGCCTTATCATACTAGCGGATTGCGAACGTCCTAAAAGCGGAGCGGACGCGCAACGAACACGCGGCGCATGCGCAGCGAATTCGTTGCGGACGCGCAACGAGATCGCCGCGAATAGCAGCGACGCTATTGTTACGGAGCGTATTGTACGTCGTTAACTTGCAAACACGCGACGAAAACGCTGCGAATTTGCCACGCGTCCGCGACGTCTTCGCTGTGCAGCCGCGGCATGTTCGCAACGCATTCGCTGCGCGCCCGCCCCGCCCCACAGCCGCTCGTAAACCGCTAGTGTGATAAGGCCCCAACCCGCACTGGGCCTACTCCCTCTCACAGAGAGCCCTGTGTTCCAGTAATGGGAACAATATAGGCAGCTAATGCTAAGTAATTCGACCGCTAGCGCATGACATTAGCGAATTTTGCAACAGGTATTACAATTTCAAACTCAGCTGAAACTGCAATGTTATAAATTACCAAGTTCACGGTTACTAATACTGTTACTGCAAGGTCTATATCAAATTGTGTTAGTATAAAACAATTTACTTATGTAAGCATAGAAACTGATATTTATGTAAGCGGAGAATTTCTTCATGAAGTGCATTCAAGTCTAAGAAATAATTCGTTATTTAGATTTAAATAACAGTTAACGATTATTTACAGACGAGTGATATCCGATCACTCAAATGACCGATTCGATAAAATTGGTTGGATTAGATGACACAAGATTTTAAAGATGCGTCTGATTGAGCTCTAACCACTAGATTATCAGAATACAACATAAATAATAAATCAAAACCACCTCATAAAGACCATGATGACGATCGATGTATCGATGAATACATAGCTCACCTACGGGGTAATGCGTAACACACTGAAAATGACAATAGATCGCAATGGTTTTCATCTTGACAGTTCACCCACGTTCACTGAGTTATATACGTTGTTGATCAGACGCATTTTTCCTACCCATGAAGCTATGGATTAGGAATATCCATCAAAACCCTCGGATTATGAAAGAAATTACGCAATTAGGATACTGGTTCCAATGACTGCTAACGATGATGGTGTTAATACCAATAAAGCCAAATATATATCTTATCATACTAAAATAATCTTCAAGATTAAGTATTTACAAACACCCAGAAGTAACACGAAAGAGAGATGAGGATGATGAGAAAAACGAGGAACACACACAATACCACATTGAGGAAAAACACAGACTACATTATTTTCTAGCAACAAAGCTCAACCAATAACAAATGACGAGCTAATCCTATCTCTTACAGCAATAGTCTTATCATAGGAATAACGTCTAAGCAATGAAACTGCAATACTGAAGGTTAGGAGGGCATCAGCTTTGTCTGGAGTATTAACCTGGTTAGATCACTTCACTCCTATCTTTTGCTTTGCTTTTGCTAGCTTTTACTGTTGTAATTGATCTGGAATTAATATATTTATTACTCTATTTCGTATTTTATAGGATTTTTTAAGCGTTTTCTATCAACATCTTTAACTTGTCGGCTGTAATTCGTAGATCTTTAACAGTCGTTACGGGTAGTCTATACCAAGGAGTATCGTTTCACCCAATATCTGGGTTGTAGAGGTCAGATTGGAAATAGGAAGTGGCTCCATGTAAAATACTGTTAGTCAGCTGCACCCCGCCGAGCCCAACATGGTTGGGAGAAGGTTACGCAAATTGAGCTAAGGCTGACAAAGCTGCATATAGTTACTATTCGAACATACTATTAGGTGGATATGTACAGACGCCAGCACATCAAGCTGCCCGAAACTGACAAATTTTCCCAATAAATTTTGAACCTTATGATTCAGCGACAAAGTTGAAAATCTATTAAAGAAATTTAACAGATTGTAGTAGTTTTATGTGCTGCCGTCTGTACCAATATGTCAAGTTTCAATGGAGTCAGACTGTCTGCCGCTGTAGACTTGTTTCATAGTTAACCAGGCATTTTAATCATTTAAAGGAAAACTGATTACAACGTAAACATCACAATCATAATAAATTGGCATTTGGCAATTGTTACGGCATCATCAGCGGCATATTGAGCATTGCATTCGGTTAGACTGGAGGTCGACTCCAACATAGTTTGGAAAAGGCTAGGCAGATTAATTGCTTAGCCTTTTTTTGATATTTTGATAGAAATATAATATTTAATGCAAACGTAACATTGTGCGATGGTCAGCAGAAGTCTTATTTAGGTATGTCATGCGCTCATTTTACTTTGGACATATTATGAAAGTAATACGACTAGAGTCAATTTACAAGTTCAGTGCACTGGCAAGACAAAATATTTTATTTATTTCGCTGGATGACATTCAACTTGCAACAAGGCGAGATTGTTGACCGAAGCCGTATGAAAGACGAAGCTATTTCTAACAATTTCTTTTGGGAGTTCTAAGAAGACATTATGTTAGTACTAGCTTGGTTTCGATTTCGACTCACCCATTGCCGATCTTATCGATGTCCTTTTGTTTATGAAACATGTCGAAAATGATAAATCCTTTCCGATGTCGAAATTGATATCGATCTTCTTTTTAATCTGTCAAGCTCCGCTAATGAGACAACAATTGATTTTCTATTGTTTCGTCGCCGATCGGCGAACCGCGCCGCTTGACCGGTTAATCGTGCTCATTAGAACTTTCCTGACACTTTTAATTCAACCCTTCTAAAAGGGTCTTCTGCTAGACAGGCTCATATTCATAACTGTCTACAACTTCAACGAGCTAGACTGCAAAGGGTAAAATCAGGAGGGTGCAGTTTCCGTCTAGACACAATATAATCACATCAACCGACCGATTTGTAACAGTCTTTGGCGAAGATGGCGGGAAGAGCGGTGGTAGTTACAGACAGGGTTGATTCCTAGTTTTATATCGCAGACTAATATATATGAAACTACTTGCACGAGATGGAAGAAGAAAGAAAGAAAATAAATGTATTCGACCAAGGTTTTATAGCACACAATATTCACACGAAACACACAAAAAACAGAGAGAGCAGTGGTGGCCAAGTGGTAACGGCCACGACTTACGAGGAGTAGGTCGTAGGTTCGAACCCAGACAGGCGCTTTACTTTGTGTAAATTATTTCATCACCACTGCTCTCAAAACGGTGAAGGAAAACATCGTGAGGAAACCGGCATGTCCTAGAACCAAAAATTCGAAGACATGTGACATCTGCCAACCCGCACTGGGCCCGCGTGGTGGATTACGGCCCATTCCCTCTCGCTGAGAGGAGGCCTGTGTCCCAGCAGTGGGAACATTATAGGCTGATTATGTATGTATGTATGTACACAAAAAACACGGCTGTGCCAAATAGCATCATCAAGAAGCAAAGATATAAACATGCATCCAGACAAGACGCTTACGCTTTGTCTTGTGGTTGTAGTGGACACAAGAGCCGTTTGAGAATGCACGCAGCACGCCCTAACGATCTTAGAACATTTCATTGTTACGTGTTAGGTACACACTGATATGGCATCCCGAATATCAATGTCCAATTCTTCAAAATGCATTAAGTACATCAATGGCATCACAATAAGGCCCCAGCCAGTCTGGCAGTCCAGCCTGTAACAACTCGAGTCACGGAGATATTATCTTTATCACGTGTCTGTCGTGTCATACGACTGCCAATTTATAAATCGGCGGACGTAATTCACACCGTTTCGAGTTCATCAAGAACCCCTCCTTAGTCCAATAGTGTATAGAATTTTATTTCTGGACCACTGGAGTTTTTATTGTATTGGCATGAAGCCATAATTTCTTTGCTTGAAAGGTTTGAGGGAATGGGTTGACCCAAATTGGTCGAACGAAATGATTGGGTATTTTAATTGGTTATCTAATCATTTTGGGGATACGGTAACGTGTTTTATATAATGGGAAAGTGGAATTAGCTTTGTGGAGAAAATAGAACGGACACTTTTTACTTGAAAGAGTGTATGTAACGTTTGTTATGAAATTACCTATCTGATCATGATATATGGTGCATTGTAGTGCATGATGGCAATGACCATATTGCAAATATTATTTGCACACCATTGTTAACTTTAAAGATAAAGCTTAAGAAACCAAAGCATGCTGTGGCAAAAGTGCTTACATAATCAGCCTCCTCTCGGTAAGAGGGAGTGGGCCGTAATCCACCACGCGGGCCCAGTGCGGGTTGGTAGATATCTACATTGTTACATGTCTTCGAATTTTTTGGTTCTAGTTCGGTTTCCTCACAATTCTTTCCTTCACCGTTTTATGAACAGTAGTAAAGCGCCATTCGGGGTTCGAACCTACGACCTACAACTCGTAAGTCACGGCCGTTACCACTTGGCCACCACTGCTCGAAAAGTAGGTACACAAAAGAGCTTGCTTGCTGAGAAATAGCAACAGTGTACCAGCCAAGTTTGGTAACTATAGTGGTGATTTGGTATAGTGACAGCACAGAATCCAATCAATCAATGACACACAACCCACGACCAACAACAGACATGTAAACAAAAGCCAATCACTAATAGATTACGTCAAAAGCATGCGTGACGTACATAGTTCTATTCTTAAATCTGCGCAGAAACGTCACCGAAGAACGAAGATTGAATGAGTAAGAAGTATCAACTCAAAGGAGTGTCGGAAGTTATTTTAGTATTACAAGTAAACTGGACTATAAAATTAAACGCAGTTAATCTAATAATAAAAACTGACACGTGTATGTGACTCGTGTCGATAGTAATATGAAGCATGTGCAGATTGCGCGTGAATTTGCTATGTTGAAAATTGTTGTTTGAGTTGACAAAGCCGAAGGTCAAGGAAAAAATGGTCAACACTATCTTTTAGTAGCAAACGAGAAATGTAAAGAGCCTTTGACAATGTAGAGCTCGCATGCCTTCTGAAATCTGATCTGTGTATGTAAATCTTAGCACTCATTTGTTTTAAAGAAACTGGTCAATGACTTTGATATGATATTATTATGATGACTTTAATAACGGGTGAACCACTACGAATAAGATGAACCAAGAAAAAGATGGAGAAAAATTAGAGGTGTAATGCTAATAGTTTTCGAGGAAAAGAGGCAAATTGCAGGTACACGAGTATGATACTATACCTAGCTTGTATAAGCTTTTTTATAACGTTTGGTTATGGTGTGGCAGGGACATCTACGCGTAACTTGTTATCATAGATTCAGGATCCGATTCTGGACCTCACCGTTGAAATTTTTGGTGGGTTATTAAAAGAAAAAAAAACTGCGGTTTCCTACAAAATTAAGTGCAATAACCACGCGGTCCAAAATTTATGGAACAGCTAATTTGTACTGTGTTAGTAACAGGTTGTGCGCTAATGTTCCTAGTAGAAACATCGGCGCAGTTGGCTGCGACATAGATACCAATTAAAGCTACATGATCTTAAATAAGACTTATCAACAGGAAAATTATTTGTTTTTAGATTTTGCAACATTTGTTTACAAACCATTACCACAGAATAACTAATAGTACTCCATTACTTAGAAATATTAATTAATTTTACAAGTATAGCAGAATGTAATTTCTTATTGAGATATGGTTTTCCTGTTAGACAATACCCAGCGATAAGAGATGAAGTTATGCAGTATTACGGTGCGTTTCCTGATCCATTTTCCTTAAGCTATCTTTTTAACTGAATTTGGCTTGACTTGGTTGGACCAATAATAGTGTGACGTCAATTTTTAAGGAAGGTGCAAGGTTATTCCGAGAGTTTCAGATCCGGACATGACGCGATTATTCCGTGTATAAAGTTTTTTCTCAGAAAATTACCACCTTGACTATGTAGTTAAACAGAAAATAGGTCATAAACGTTATTAGACAAAGTGGATAGTCCCTTTAGGCTACCTTTCCACCAGTACCAGATATGAGCGAAGATGCGTAGCGAGGGATGTGTGTGAATCCAACCAATAACATCGCTTCATTTTTATAGCTTGAACTAAGTTAGCGTTGGTATTGGTTAGTTTTACACACATCCCTCTCTACGCATCCTCGCTCATCTCTGGTGGAGAAGCCGCCTTATAAGGCACTAGGTACGGAGGCACGTGCCAATATGTGTTGTGTGTGGGCCACGTCATTTTTAGTGGTTTTAGTTAGTAAAAGTTTACTAACATAGAGTAGTTACTAATACTACTCGTATATGGATTGTGAGTCCGAAATAAAGAATATAATAATATATAAAGATACAAAGCAATTGTGAGGAAAAGAAGTACGCGACAAAAAATAAGTATCCCCTTTTACAATACCATTTTCCTCTCATATCAACAGTAGAGTGACGTCATTCAACCTGACGCAGGGATTTATCCCTAAAGAAAGGCGCGTACGTCACAGTCAACGTCAAAACCAATGATTTCTACTAATTAGGTACGATGCTGTAACTCCTACGTCACATAGGTGACGAATGAATGTTGAGAGATGCACGGATTCCTTTGGTAAGAATTATGAGATGCTCGATTTCCTTCGTGACAGGAAAGGTCATGCTTTTATAGTACCTACTTAGTTGATTGCGTCATAATGTTACGTGGTTACAAAGTATGTAATTGAGAAAATGATATCAAAATATGCACGTCAGTAGGAAGGGAATAATTATGGCAATGCATCGAAGAAAAAGTAGTTACAACCTCTTGCAGTGTTAAAAATACTTGACAGTCAACAAGGTTTAGTACCGGCTAATAGCGAGTCTCATTGTCCAGTATGTACAAACGCCAGCACATCAACCTACCCGAAACTATCAGATTTTCCCAATCAACTTTGAACCTTATGCTTTAGTGATAAAGTTGAAAATCTATTAAAGAAATTTGACAGATTGTAGTAGGTTGATGTGCTGGCGTCTGTACTACGCGAACTTTATAATGATCACATAATGCGGCTGTTCAAATGCATATCCAATGAGTGATATGACAATCAGTCTTACTACAGATTCCACATCTCTCCACTGACATAACCTTAAGAATGCATTGCGAAGTTAATAATGATGTGTTTATCATAAAGTAATCACTTGCCATAATAATGAAATGGTTATAATGACAATTCATTATTATTCCAATGGCGAGCGGCGGATGCGGGTATCGGTCATACCGTTTGGTACGTAACAAATACCAAGAGGCTTTGTTTTAAAAGAAGATTAGAAAATTGAGGACGAGAGCATTTTCATGGGTGAACGAAGAAATGATATAGAACTAGATACAACGAGCTAAAAGAAAGACAAAGATCAAAGAAAGCGACAGAATAACAACTTAACCTTAAGATAATTTCGTTCCTAATTAACCAATTATTAATTAACCTAAAACTAGGCCACGAGAAATAAAAGAACCGCTACATAACAGGAACTAATCAATCTCTGATCTCCTCCAAGATGGCGGTAATTGAAGGTCCCCAAATGAAACAAAAGAAGCCGCAGCACCATTTCGAAATCATCGGTTCGAAGTTAATCTAATTATCGGACCCATTGGTCATGGTGGTTGCAACGAAATTACCAATTTGCTTGAGATTAGTAATAATTTGAAAGGTCTATTTCAACATTTGATTGGACCTAATTTTGGTTAGAACTGGAACGCTGCGTAAAACAGTGTGGAAATATATGATGAAAACATGGCAAATAAAACTGCATCTGGACAAGTGGGTTGCCCAGGTAAATAACAACAAAGATGCCGATGGGAACATTTTTCGAGATGCATAAATGATTTTGCATAAATTAATGAAAATTAACTTACAAAATAAAGCAAAAATCACAGCACAGAATAAATAGTCTTAATGATAAACTCGAAATCTAAGACGAATAAAACACTATCTCATAAGAAAACGGTGACAATTTGAAGAATGTATCACAAAATGAAGACACGGAAGTTTATTTATTTAGCACAAAAATAAAAACAAAGGAACTAGATTGAACTGGACATTACGCATCTGAGATTTTGCGCAGTACATACAAGAAGATTTATAAGTATATGACAAGTAGCACAAGAAAAAATGTGCTTGGTTTTATCGACGTTGTTTATTAGTAAAACACAATTATATACCCCAACAGATGTTTTAATTATAATGCAAAATATATTCTTTTCTTTGAAATTAAAGTGGAATTGAAATGAAATTAATAAAAAAAAAACTGCGCAACAATTCTTTGTTGAATGAAGTCTCCCTTTTATCCTTTGTTGATCTGACTAACACCTTTTAACGACGTAATTACAACTGTACGACCGAGTCACTTTCGCTGCCAACAATACCATCAGTCCATCACTTCAGTTATTTCTTATCTCATCTCTTACAGGTAATCGTTTATTGTCTTTCTTTCAGTCAACGAACACAGAACAAACGCGTACTTTATTTATCTGTGCAACGCACCTGTCATGCGCAGGCAAATCGTTCATTGAAATATGGCGCGTGCCCTGCAGTATTTTAACCTCCATTTGCCATAGTATCAACTGCAATACTGCCGTTTTTATTGTCCTTACTGATTATATTATTGCATTTATGAAAAGCTTCTTTCAAATGGCACGTAATATTGATAACGTTAGTGTGTTCGATACTCGCATTTATATTATAATTTACAGTTTCCCTAACGATTGTTTGATCGACGTAATAATACTTTTTGTTTTGACGTTTCGGGTTATCAGTTTGACCTGTTCAATGTTTTAGATTGATGATATGAATTAAGTAATTTAATTTAATGTCTTCATGTGTTTGTGTTGTTGTGGGAATATGAGCTTTAATCTTATTGGTTACATGGGGTAATATTGTATATCTGTATACAATTTTTTTTTGTTCCATTAGGTCATTGGTTACAAAACCGATGTCAATTTTAAAATAAAGCCCATGAAATTCAAGTTAGCAGCCTCAAAAACTGATGAAGTAATTTATTGTAGGTAGGTAGTTTAATGAGCAGTCACCGGTTTGACCTTAATTAAATTACTTTTATCATTTAAATCACAACTCGAAGTAATATCATGTTTTTACCTACACTGTAAACTTACTACCTATTCAATAAGGATGTCAAATTGTCAACTACAGTCAGTATTGTCAATACTTTTTGTTGAAAGTAAATACCATTGTATCTAGTTTCATTAATCTCATTGTATCTATAACTGCTTCCTATTCACTGTCAGTGTTTAAGAGGAAGTTAATGCTGATAACAATGAGATCAGTTAATGGGTCAAATTTTGCGGTGACGGGATTGTTTGCATAAAAAGTCAATCACTTTTTGTGTCAATCCAATAACCAGTTGAATTGTGAGTTTATCTTGGTCTTTCACTAATTTACAATGTCCTAGACATTCTAGAAATCTAGACGATATCGTATTGATTAACAGTTCCTATAATACAATCAATATATTTTTTTCTTTCCTTTTTAATTTAACAGCATGCAGATCATTGATAAATGACAAATGATTTATTTTCTGTAAGTAGGTTTGTACAAACACTTTTACACGTCAATTCGTCATTATAATATCAACTAAAGATTTGTGTCCTTTTTTGTCCCAAAGGATCGGAAAAGTTAGAACATATAAAATTCTCAATAGGTAGGTATCAGTGGCGAAGGGTGAATTTATGACAGAGGTAAGCCGGAGCAAAAAAAAATTCAATTATGAATTGACTATAGTGTGGTTATGTTCTGAATTTTCAAAGGGAAGCCGGTAGGAATCGAGTTGTATGGTACCTTCGCCACTGGTAGGTATTACTTACTTTCTTCCAAGAACAGTTGGAAATTAACCATGTTATTAAAAAAAACGAAAAAAATGGGTCGAACCATTCGCGTCAATGTGTCGATTGTCTGGTAAAAACATGAATGAAGTTTGTACTGAAATAAAAAGTAAATAAGAAAAGTAAATAATACTCACTTCCTTGTCTTCTATGAGAGTCGCGACTCGGCCCGGCTGTGAAAAAAGAAATGGATCCGTTAAGTCATTGTTTATGAAATTAACAATTTGATAAGGAGTCGTCGTATCATCAAAACATTGAATTAAGTACCATGCGTTTTCGTTGTTATTGGAGTAAAAAACATGTTTTATAAAACAATTATGTTTTTAAGTTGCATCACGAGATTCTAGAAAAATAAAACAAAACAAAGATGTATTGGTTTTTGAACCCTGTAAAGTTATCATAAATGTGGTTGGTCTCTGTCTTTCAATTTCTTTTGCGGTTACTAGTATCGACCATAGATTAGGTAAACAATAATTATGATTCTTCGAGAATGGCAATGATCGAAAGTGACATAAAAGCAGGGGCAGGGTATAAATGCTATTGTGCCGAAGACCAGAGACAACAGAGCACAAAAGTGCTAGAATGGAGACCATGAAGCATAGTAGGTTCAGGTAGCGGAAAAGAAGAACTAGATGCAGAAGACACAAGATCAGAAGGAAACTACACTCTGCATTGTCATGAAACGGGTTGAAGTAGAGAGAGAGACGTAGAAATCGCAAATCAAAATATTGTAACGCAGACCAAGCGGCATCGTGGGTGTGTGTATTCACACAAAAATACGAAAATAGGTGAGCGTGATAGGTGCGTGATCGTTGTAATACGCAGTTTATCTAATGCTAATAAACTAGCATGATCCGTTGGCATGCTAAATATTTACGTCAGAACATGTTTCACTACTTTTCCATACTTGTTCGGAAATTATAAGGTTTCGTCCTTGAATTTAGATCACATATAATATATGTATATATCGGCGATATACTCTTCCACAAAATCAATAAAAACTCTTCAGCACTTCGAATGTCAAAATTACATAAAACAGTCCCCAAAACGCCCGCCAGTTTCTAGTGCTTACCCTGGGAAGAAGTGGCGCAACAAACTTCCCAACAGCAGAGCTGTCTGTTAAAGATCGATATTCGTCTACAAAATGGTAGCGTATGAACTTGTTTTTGGTTATAAGAAGGAAAAGAAGACCTTGGAATCTTCTTTATCTCAGTTCTGTTTGGGGTCAACACAAAAAGATAGGAATCTATTTAAAAGCGGTTGAAAAAAGAGGAATACTGTATTATGGTACGATCTAGGTTTAAAAAGGTGACGACTAATTACTGTGAAGTAAGATAAGTAATGATAAAACTGTATAGGTATCAATTTCATACAGTGAAAACGTTTTAGCAAATGATTATTTATTGAACAAACAAAATATTGAGCCCGTAGGAGGGTAGGTATTATGGTGAATAGATAATAGCGTAGTAAACTGTCTGATGGTCGAAAATACTATATTGAACCTCAAAAATATCTATGACATTGCAATTAAATAGTAGTAATTTATTTCATCAACACTGCTTTCAAAACAATGAAGGAAAACATCGTGAGCAAACTGGCATGTCCTTGAATAAAAAATTCGAAGGTATGTGACATCCAACAGCTCGCACTGGGCCCGCAAAGTGGATTATGACCCACTACCTCTCACAGAGAGGAGGCCTGTGTCCCAGCAGTTTTCGCGGACAAAATGACCGCCGTCTGCGGAACGGTGGTACGGAACGCTTCGTGTGTAAGTCCGACTCGCACTTGGCCGGTTTTTATTATTATTGTTTTTTTGAACAATATTGTTGATATTATGGCAACGCGTATCAATGGTGCCCCTGATGCACGGGTTATTGAAACATCAACTACGGTGTTCGCAGACAACCTGTCTGCTATTCATAAGGTGGATCATGAATGTCAACATTTTGTTATTAAGAGGAAATGTGGGTCAACAGAGGCCTAGTGTACAAATTTGACAACTGTAGCGGTATTTACAACGCCACATGCGAACAACGCGTCACACTGACGTCACGCAAATCCTGCATCGCGCAAGCAGAGTTTACCGCGCAACTAGCATATATACAACAGCCCGACATGACTCATTGGGCAGTTGCCCGCAAGACACAACACCCGTCTGGTCGGAGGATCCTCCCTTTTCTATAGAGTATGAGTGAACTTTACACCCTGTTCCTCATACCTCTATACAACTATTAATGAAAAAGTAAAAACATAGTGACACAGTATATATCCTTCTTATTCAGTTTATGAAATATCTTTTAAATTGGTCCAATATTGGACAAGGAAATAGGCGAGAGCCAAACCTCGAATTATGACTTTTTACTTAGGCTTTTTCAAGTCTCTCCGACCGCATTTCCTCTTATTTACCTACTTTATAATAGCAAACAGTATTATTATCTTCGCATTGTTCATTCCGAAGTTTACATAACATAACGCCTGTATTCTCCGGAGGGATAAGCAGAGCTGTACCTATAGCACCCACAGGTTTTTTTCATGTACCTAATAGTGGGCCTGGGTGAGCTTATTGCCATCAACCGGGTAAAAACACAGATTACTAGTCAAAAATCCAGACTCCAGTCCTTCCAGATGGAATAACCTAATACTTTGCCCGACCCGAGGATCGCACCCAGGACCTCATGCTCAGCAGTAGCGCTTGCGACCACAAGACCAACGAGGCGAAACAGAAAAGTTTATATGATAAAATATTTCTGGCCAGCCAGTCTCAGGGTCCCTATTTCTGTTTTCCCACGTAGTCCATGTTTTCGCTTACAATGACCTCAGTAAGTTCCTCAAGTCTTCTCCTTGCATCATCACTCTGTCCAGCTCTTGAATCATTCTCCTGGGATGTCCCAGTAAATGTCAAGCTAAACTGGCTGACCATACGATGCCTCAGCAATCTGATTGAAGGTAAGTATTTTGAATGAAATGGCCCAGATTACTTCCGCAACCAAAGTTTAATTGCAAAGAACATCATGGCCAAGTAAGGTCATGGCTGATGAGCCATTGACACGATCGTCATTTGTTAGTGCCTACAAGAGTTAGTCTCTATAAAAACAAACTTATTTAAAACAAAACATGCGTATTGCAGAATAATATTATGAATGAAAAACATATATTTTTGATTTGTTCTATATTACATGTCATAACAATATATTTAATTCACGTATTTTGATTTTATTTTCCTGCTCTTATCGTCTGGAACGTAAAATAGAGATACTTACCAAAAAAAGTATTATTGCATGTGTTTTACGCATAACACAATTTTTTAAGTAGTTTGGTACTTAGTTAAGTATTCTCTGAATATTATCTAGTACTACGATCTATACTGTGGATCTGTGGTTACATTATAACTAGGTAAGTAGGTATGTAATCAGCAATCGTTATGACGTTCCTGAGAGATGTAAATGATAGCACCCAAAATGCTGCAATATTATTGCGCCATTACAATAGTCAAAATTGTGTAGTACAGTCGACCATTTGTCAGTGAATCACTTTGCGCTGGCTTAGCGTAATACGAAGTTTAATAGATTGCGAGGTCAGCTAATAGGTACTGGTTCTGTTAGCACTGACATGCGGCCTATTGTATCAAATCTTCGTTCGCGATTTATTTGCCAAAAATGTAAACAAATATGAATTAATGGAAAAATAACTTTAATTCCTACATAATAAAGTTCAGTTTAAACTACAACTTCAAACATTTTTGTAACTTTTTCAATAGTGCTAGTCACTCTGAAATCAACTGAATTATTATTGAAATAAAGTTGATATTATGTTTCCCTTGAAATAGGGTGGGGGTGTGCAGCACTGCGCACTTTTACTATACACTACCTACCTACCACTTATTTTGAAGGAGAACAAGAACCAACGATGGCATTAGCATATATGTATAGCTTTAGAGGAAGCTTGAGCATTCTGGTGATGATATCTTCTTCGGCTGTCCTTTTCTGAAGCTCTCTCCAGAAAAGAACAGCCGAAGAAGATATTCCTCACATTCCTTACTAAACTTGACCTTGATTCGTGCATTGGCAAGGTCATAACAAAAGTAAGTAAGTATAAACTTTACGAACGTCATCAAAACATTAGAAATTCTCAGCAGGAAATGGATGGATGAAACAATACGTTCTGTTTTAACAGGATAATCAGAGAAATGCTGTCAGTGTCATCTGTGTGACACTGCTTTGATATCCTTGTAAACGAGCGTAGCTAATATTATTTATTACTAGCTGCGCCCCCCGGTTTCACCCGCATAAGTCTTGATCCCGTGGAAATATCAGAATAAAAAGTATCCTATGTATTAATCCTGGTTATAAACTATCTGTGTGCCAAATTTCATCCAAATCCGATCAGTAGTTTTTGCGTGAAGAAGTAACAAACACACTCACAAACTTTCGCCTTTATAATATTAGTGTGATGATTAGCACCAACCCGCACTGGGCCCGCGTGGTGGCACTCCCTCTGACAGAGAGGGGGCCTGTGTCCCAGCAGTGGGAACATTATAGGCTGATAAGGCTAAGCGTAGCTACCCATTGAGTCACATACTACTCAATAGTAATTTGTGGTTTTGTTTTCCACAAAACATTACCAAAATGCTGGAAATTCTTACTGCTTAATATGGGCATAAAATTATCAACAATCCAACGCCACGAAGAGATAATAATATTACTACAGTTTAGCAAGAATTAATTGCATTATGCGCAAGCAAGCAAGCTAAGCGCAATGGTTCGGCTGTGTTTTACGACAATGGCGCGAAGTCGCAAAAGCAATTTGTTGGTGTATGGATTCATCCAAATATAGGTAGCTACCGGCAAAAAAATAATCACGATACTAATTTCAATCAACTCTCAACTCCTTCCAAGTAATCCCTCTTTTTATTTTATCTTAAACATACTCTCGACCCTGACTAGAGAAAAGGTAGTAAGCTTTCCTGTTTTTCTAACTCAGGAATCCCTAGAGCATTGTGTGTGCGACAGTATAATGGTTAGTCTAAGGATTCACCCAAAGGCTAGACACAAGCAGCAAAAGCAAAAATCAACATCAAAAGACCGAGGACAATACAAGATGCCAATACCAACCCCTAACACTCATTCCTTTCGAATCATCCTCCTTTTTTATCTCAAAACTACTCTCGACCTCGACTATTTTGGTACATCTCAGAACAATATCGGTCGCGATGCGTCAGCGCATCTCGTGTGAAAGTGCATCCACCTTGAATCTTCGCCAGTTCGACGTGTGTCGTTAAATATTTGGAGGCCATTGCATTCGTAAAGGGATTCCGGTGAGGAATTTAATTCGTTGATTGCACGGGTGTATCTCTGGTCATCATTGTTCATTATGATTTTATCTTGGGCTGTAGGCGTTGTCGCTTAAGGCACTGAGTAGATCATGGACAATTTGTCCGACACCACTGGACAGAAATGACCGCTATTTTTCTTCTACTATAGTTGACTCAGAAATATATTTCTGAGTCTATTTTTACCTACGTGTGCGTTATTGCATAGATTTCCATATGTCGCGAACAAATTGTACATCGTCTGCTCACTCTTAGCGCTTTATCAGTCGATAGAGTCCACTACTTCTTCGTTTACCTAATTTCATCATACGAATCTATACTACTAACAATACAGTTGAAGAATTTGTTTGTTTGAACGCGCCAATCTCTGTAACATAGCCCGAAGAATTGCCAAACTTAAGTGGCAGTGGGCAGGCCACATTGCTCGCAGAACAGATGGCCGATGGGGCCGAAAGGTTCTGTAGTGGCGACCGCGTACCGGAAGACGTAGCGTTGGAAGGCCTCCCACAAGGTGGACCGACGACCTTGTGAAGGCCGCAGGAACTCGTTGGATGCGAGAAGCTCAAAAGCGGTCGAAGTGGAGGTGCTTGGGGGAAGCTTATGTCCAGCAGGACGTCTTTCGGCTGAAATGATGATGATGATGAATCTCTGTAACTACCAGTCGGATTTCAAAAATTCTTCTTTGCGTTTGATCGCCCAATTCTTGAGGAAGGCTATAGGCTATTTAACATCACGTTTGGACCCTTAGGAGCCGGGCAAAAAGAAAAAAAATTAGAAAGAACGTTCAGTTAAGCGAAAACGCATTGATAGCGCGGGCAGGCGATGCGATGCGACCGGGGTAAGAAGAAATTTCGCGCGGACGAAGACGCATAATAAAAAAAAAAAATCTTATTCATCATCTCTTCATTCATCTATTACACAGTACTATTCTACGTGGTGGTATAATTAAAAGTGTTACCAAAGACATAGTTTTGCAGGTCACAGATTATTCTCAAGAAGATGACAGACAACAATCAGTCAACCAAAAGGTCATCGTCACGATGTTATTAATACCTCCTTCAAAAGATGTTACATTCTACGCAAACTTCGGAACATACAGAAGTCAGACGCCTTCTTTTTCACTGAGCAATTACGAGTCCAGTTGAATGTGAGATATGAAAGCCGTAAAATACCAAACTAGTACATTGACATACTTTCTTGCGCATTTTTGCTTTCGGTAGGTGAGCAGAGGCGTGAGGGAGACTCTACTGAACGCCTTGTCGTGCAGGGTAGAGTGGAGGGCACTAGACCACGCGGACGCTCACCCATGAGATGGACTGACCAAATTAAATCCGCAGTGGGTGATCCCTTGTATGCACAAAAAATTCCAGAAATCGGATTAGGTGGCGAGAAATCGTGAGGCGAATTACATCAACCCCTAGACAAGAAACTACATGAGGACCACGTCCGCTCTGACAGGAGTGTTACGAAGAAGAAAAAGAAGAAGGTGAGCAGAATCGCAAGCGTATTACACTTTTGTCACTTGCGTGACGTACAGTCAGCATCAAAAGTCGATTAACACTATCATTTTTACATGTTATTAAATTGACAACTTTTTTCAATAAACTGATTTTTGGCTTTTCACATAATAGATCAGAGTATATATTCTAAAAAAAATTCTTCTCCTGCATTTTTGAACAAATATTTTGCTCAATAACTAAGATTAAAAAAACTGAAGTGTTAATCAACTTTTGATGCTGACCGTACCTACATCATTATCATCATCATCATCATCCACTTCTCTCTTTTCATGTGCCAATCCCGACGCTCCTGAGCCAGTCTCATCCAATTTCTACCCGCGATAGCAACAATGTCGTCCACCCATCTCACCACCGGAGGACCGACACATCGTCTCGCAGCTCCCAGTCACATTACAAGTACATTATTACGAGTATCCTATCATATGCTAGCCTTGTCTCAACTGTGTCGGAATTAGCATCCAATATTACTAGAATAAAGCTGGTTGTTGGTATTTTACGTAGAGAAACTATCATCTGAATATCTGATTTGCCCAACCTGTTTTCCGGGCAATATCTTTTGGTAAGTCTGGTTGTCAGGCTTTCGGGAGCCTGCCAGTGGTGTTTTTATAACAACTAGGTAGCAGGAAGAGAGGAGGCAACACAAACATGCTTGAACCAAAAATAATGGTCACCCATCCACAGACTGACCTTACCAAGTGCAGCTTAACCCGACAAGATCGATTGATGGGTGGACTTAGTGACAAATCCTTTGAATCCCATAGCTTATCTCGACATGATTATTATGAATCCTTAGTACACATACAAAGCTATTTAAATGCAATCCATCATACTAAAGTGATAATCTATCCATAAATTAGCTATCAATGTCTAGACTGGATTACGTTGTTATTATCATTGTTTCAATATTTACAGTAGATATAATTGAGCTATGTAAATATGTTATGGGTTTAGTTAGGGTAATTGTACTTATTATGGCATTATGTTTGCTTTCTGATTATCGTGAATGTCAATTGTTTGGATATTTTTAACCGACTTCAAAAAAGGAGGTTCTGTATTCGACCCATATGTATGCATGTTTGTATGTCCGCGATTTTCTAAAAAACTAATGAACCGATTTTGATAATTCTTTCATTAATGTGATCTACATACTAAGTACTACGTAAGGTAATTATTCTTATGTACGAAGTTATTGCATAAATGTACTACATCTCCGGCATTTTTTATGCGAATTTTCATGATTCTTCTAGTCGGTGTCTTCAATTCTTCAATGCACTAGTGGTAATTTACTTTGTGTGGGGTAGGTACAACTAGAGTTAAAAATAAATATTTTTTACAAAAAAAACAACCAACTTCAAAAAAAAAACACTACAAAGTGAAAAATAACTTTAATTTCGAAAGTCGGTGTCGTTGGTTCCGCATTTTCGTTTTTTGACACCGACTTCCGAAATTAAAGTTATTTTTCACTTTGTAGTGTTTTTTTTTGAAGTCTGTTGTTTTCTTTTGTAAAAAATATTTATTTTTAACTCTAGTTGTACCTACCCCACACAAAGTTTTTATTACTTATAGTTATGTGTATTTAAGGGTGAAAATGGCGACGCTTGGGGGAGGCTTATGTCCGGCAGTGAACGTCTTTTGAAATGATGATGATGATGATATTTTGGAATGATTGTATCCTTTCATTGTAAGTACTTAAGTATCTTGTTTTAATTTTTAGTTTGTTATAAATGCAACATCATAGAAGAATTTATTGGATTTAAAAATGTGAAAAACTCCGAAATGAACTTAATTAATTACCATTAAAATAAAGTTATATTTGTTTGACTTGAAATAATATTCATTTGAAACATAAGTTTGAATGGACTTTAGGTGTTATATGCTTGTCCTACATGCGATTTTGAATCTTTTAAAAAGCCTGTCACAGTATCTAGGTTAAAAAGGTTTAAATAAATTCTTAACCTTATTGGCATGACCCAGTCCCATCAGATTATCATTAGAAATAGGGACATTAGGTCAAAGATAGCGATAATACAATTTTTACTTAGCCCATTTTCGATGAATCAAGACTTGCATTAAATACTTCATCATCTGCCTAACCTTTTCCCAACTACGTGGGGATCAGTATACAGTCTAATGGGATGCAGCTGAATAACAGAATTTTACAGAGTGACTGCCTATATGACCTCCACAACACAGTTATCTACTGGGTAATACAATACCCACCCCTTGCTAAGACTGATAGTCAGACACTTGGGATTCTGACAATCCGTAACGGCTGTCAAAAAGCCCCGAATGACAGCTGGGACAAACAATTTATTCAATTACATAACTATGTACATAAATAAAAAAAATATGATTACTGGCTGGAAAAATTACGAATTTCCAAGGAATTTAAGAAAAATTATTAACTTGGTTGAGTTTTAAAATTAGAATACTTATACCAGGTTACAAATAAACAATTGAGTTCTCATGAATTGAGTTCTAAATGACCAAAAATAATGTAAGCAGGTAAATGAGTTTGGTAATTAGTCAGAAAAATGCTCAGTAAACCAAACCATCTGCTCAGTCAATTAAACATAATATTGCAAGTATGTACCTAACTGGAAATATAACCCAGTCTACTTTTAAATGACCTAATTTCCAAAACTAATGAATTGTTTATTATTCTATAAACTACAACTAAAATAAAAACATTGTGACAGAACACTTGTCTTGCTCAAATAATATTTTAGTTCATTAAACTTTTGCAAAACAAAACACTGTTTTATTTCAGTTTGAATCTTTTTAAGTCAAACCTTTATGAAAGTGTAAACAATAATGTTATTTTGTTTAGGTATTTTGAAATTCGAACAAGCCCCTTCGCGTCAGATGGTCGACGGTGATGGTCAGTTCAGTTGGATGATGTAAGGAGGTAGGTGAGTTTCAAGATCATAGATTTCTTTATAGAATTACCTTCGTATCTGTCCCTCGGTGTGTCGTGTTTCCTTGCCAGAACCTTCTTGAGAATCCTTTCACGTACCCAGTGATCGACTGCTGGTACTCAAAACCTGGGTTCCAGCACAGCGAACCGTAACCAAAAACCCAGAATGCTTCCTTTTTCGCTTCCATAACTTTACTGCTTTCTTCTGACATATCCATCTTGATTTTGGAAGTTTATTTTATGTTAAGAATTCAATTTAGAAACAAATAAGATCGTAGAACACTTCGCGAATTCAAATAAAGAATAGAAAATTAGAAAGCGCAAGACCGAGCCGCGTGCTCTTATCACAGATTTTTAAAACTCCACTTTTGTTATTCTACTTGTGTCTCATTGTTGGTATTTAGTATACGCACATGCAATATAAACTAGCACTAAGAATGATATTTAAAATTTAAACGACCACCCATTGCGCTTCTATACTGCAGACTGGCAATTGACATTTTTCGTTTTGTACTTTACAGCGAAATAGGGCGCGTATTTGCGTTTCGTTACATGTTATTGCTTCATCTGTCAAATGCAAGAATGGAGGTTATACATTATTATATTGTGAGTTCAAAGTTTGTATTCTAGTATTTCAGTATTAGTATTTACCAAATTAAGACACATATATGGTATTGTAAAGTATTTTAATGAAACATAATGCAGAAATTCTTTTGAAATTAAAAAAAAAATGATGTTCGATTCTACGTGCAAAGAAACTTGAGGTTCATCTTTTATTTTTGTTGTGGTAACTGGATTTTCCCTCGCCCAATCACCTTTCTCATAGAGAATAGCCGTACATTGATTGGTCGTTAGAGTCTGATGCAATTTTTTGAATGCCTTACAGCAGTAAACATACTGTTGTAGGTAATTTTCAATAGGTAATTCCCTACTTTTCCATGAAAGCTTTTACGTAATTGGCATTACTAACATGAGAGAATTTTCGGGATTTTTTTAATACAGATGGCTAGTAGAAAAAATGTAAACATTTTAATAGGTAACACTATTATAAATAAGCATGGTGCGACATTTCATACTGTCGACTTGTCGTTTATCTACCCTTTTATAATAAATTATAGGTTGATAGATAGGTACCATAGGTATACATAACTATGGTAGGTACTGAAATAGGTACGATGTTTATTCTAATGGTTTGGTGGCTAGATAAAGTACCCTCCTAATAATTATTAGAGTGAAAGTGTATTTTTTTTAAGTGATTTGTCTTGGACTGATATTGATCTGTCCAATACCGATCCTCATATCTACTGGTGCATTGGATCCAAGACTACAACTTGCAGCCAATACACCCAATGTGTATGTGAGGCGCCGGCATGATGCTATTCGGTATGCCTTGGACGTGCTTGCTTGCACGACGCGATGGATCAGTAAGAAACCTATACCTAGTACACCCACTTTTTGCCAATTATGTTTAAGTTCCATATAATAGGGGACGAGCCTGTTGTCATCAATCAACCGGGCCGGATTCCCGGGTCGGGCACTTTGCTCTACCCGGGAATCGAACCCAAGACCTTATGTTCAGCAGTAGCTCTTGAGACGTCAGTTTTTTTAATAATACGTCAATATTTTCTGTAATTTTTACAGGGGTATGAAAAGTCCCGTAAATAATATTGTTCGCGGGACTTTTTCGTACAAGATGACCCTACACTTAAGAATAGGTAATGTGGTTTTATGCAGAAATATAAATTATGGTTCACAAACATGACTATATTCTAGGAAAAAATATGCACCATGTAGGGTGATGCCTACTTAAAACCACAATAACTTCGAAGGGTGGTGTTAGTTAGGTACGTATCAAAGTCAAAGTCAAAGCATTTATTTCAAATAGGCAGATAAAAGGCACTCTTGAACGTCAAAATTTACATTGAAATAGAATTGATTGTAGTCGCCCATTCCACAAGGTAGTTTTCGTATGGAGAAGAATGGGCAAGAAACTCCACCGTTACTCTTTTAAAAATGTTTTACAATATTTGGCATAGGTACATTCATTATATAATAACATGTGAGGACGATGCACCTAAAATAAAATTACTATACCACAATAGGTAAAAGAATTAAAAACGAAACCATGACATATAAATTAATTATCTGATAGATACCTACATGGTGCTCACATATTTACAAACATGGTACAAGCAAAACGATATTAATTAAAAAAAAAATACAAGGAATAAGTCAGGGTGTGAGTAATATCTAATAGGTATCTACGTAAGGACTAGGTACCTATACCAAATAATTAGGTAGCTGATTGGACGTTTGGGTATGTACTGATGGCCTCCAGCTGACTATGTTGAGCTTGTAGAAAAGCTGCCAGTGGGTCATACTGCCTGTCCCTTGCTGCCTTTCCCCAGCGACGCCCTAACCCGAGGTCCGTAACCCACAGGGGGTGCCCTTAGCGTGTAGTCGCTTAGTTTTTTAAGCCCTGGCTGGAGGCCTTTATTTATTGAGGCACCCACAGGTAAGTCCGGTTAAGTAGACGACAAACTCATAGGTTCAAAGGCAAGATATAATTCCAAAAAAAAAAACAATCGCTATGGCCCACCAAGAAATCTCTTAACTGAACAAGAAGCCAGGTGATTCGCTGCAGGTACAATTTAGTCAGATCTCCGGCGATTTGTTGTTTCTCTCTCCCTCTTTAAAAGCCTGAGCAGTTGAGGCCCAGTGGTGTCTGCCCCGACTTAAAGAGTTGTAGGTCGTGGGTTCGAACCCAAACAGGCGCTTTACTTTGTGTAAGTACCTAATTTATTTCATCACCACTGCTCTCAAAACAGTGAAAAATTCGAAGACATGACATCCACCCACCCGTACTGGGCCCGCGCCATAGAAATGTAAAATATATCTATGGCCCGCGCACAGATAATATAATACTCTACGTAGCCCGCGTAATGGATTTTGGTCCACTCCCTCTCATAGCGAGAAAGGCCGGTGTCCAAGTAGTAGGTATAGGCTGATTATGCTAGAGTAGAAAATATTGTAAGTTTATGGATGTAGTAATGTGTCTCACATGTACAGCTACCCGAATCTGTAAAATTTCCCAATTAACTTTGATCCTTATACTTAAATGATAAAGTTGAAAATCTATTAAAGAAATTTGACAGATTGTAGTAGCTTGATGTGCTGGCGTCTGTACCTGCATTGACATATTTTTCCTAGACATAAAATACAGTCCTCCAGACCGTATTTCGGCCATTGCGGCCAATCTCAACGGAGACTAGCCTTCGGCGCGGGAGATATTATAGTGCACAGGTGCGTGCGCAGACCAAGGTGCAGTCCTTCTTCCCTCACTCTCATAGTCCGACGGGACGGCAATCCGACACGACTGGAGAGAGATCAGGTGCAAGACTAACGGCTTAAGGTGAATGCGCAGTGATAGACCGCGAAATTTAAATTTTCTTACGTTTTTTGCAATTTGTAGGTCAGTATCAGGTTATATCTTGACCAAAATATGATTTGCGACTATAATAGACATGTATTTACAGAATTATAGTCATTAGAATCATTAATATTTCTCTTTAAGTTAGATTTCTACCATAAACACTTTTCCATACGAGATTTGTTCTTAACGGTAGAAATCTAACTTAGAAAGATATATTAATGATTCTAATGATTATAATTCTATAAATACGTACCTATTATAGTCGCGAATCAAATTTTGATCAAGACACAACCTGACACTGACCTGCAAATTGCAAAAAACGTAAGAAAATTTGAATTTCGCGGTCTACCAGTGCGCATTCACCTTAACGGTTTTACCTAGACGTAGAAGGTAGGTACAGACACCAGCACATCAAGCTACCCGAAACTGTCAAATTTTCCGAATGAACTTTGAACCTTATGCTGTAGTCATAAAGTTGAAAATCTATTAAAGAAATTTGACAGATTGTTGTAGCCTGATGTGCTGGCGTTTGTAACTACACACATCAAAAGTGTCTAGGGATCAAGCATTTTTATGCGGATTTCTTGAGATTGAGATGTGGCTTTGTAATAAATTTATGATTTTATAAATTTATATGGATCCTGTTTGGTGCATTTCATAATTTGAATCAGGAACTGTGAATCAAATTCGAGTAAAAGATGAAAATCAGCTGTCAATATTTTCCCTATAAAAACATACAACGCATTGAAGACATTATTAGTGCTACTGTTTCCCTACTACTGATTAAAACCAACGTTATTATGGAGCGGCGACGTCATTTAAGCAGGGAAGAAATGCTCAGAGCCGTGGGAATGATAGAAGCTGGTTCCCGGCAACGTACTGTGGCTTTAGCTCTGAATACAAGTCAGAGTGTTATCAGTCGACTTTGGACACGTTACCGAAGCACTGGTACCGTGGCTGAGCGCCATGGAGGACGGTATCGCTGCACCACACGGAGACAAGACCGATACATTCAAATCTTAACTCGAAGAGCTCCAACAATAACCGCCATGATGTTAGCCGTGAGGCTTCATCACTCTTCAGGGAACTTAATTAGCGACCAAACAGTCAGAAACCGCTTGCATGAAGTGAACCTTCATTCCCGAAGACCGCTACGGGTACCACCTATAGCAATGCACAATCGTAGGATTCGATATCAATGGGCTCTTGAACACAGAAATTGGGCAGAAGAACAATGGCGTTTCGTGTGCTTTTCTGATGAGTCTCGTTTTGGTATGAGACCGGATACAAGACGTATACGACACTGGAGAACCCCTGGACGCCAACAGCGATTAAAATCCTGCCAGGAAGTCCATCCTTATAGTGGTGGAACCATCATGGTATGGGCGGGTATTTGGATCGGCGGAAGAACTGAGTTGATTTGGATCAGAGGCAACCTCAACGCTCAAATTTATGCTGAGACGATTGTATCAGACGTCATCGTTCCTCTACAAGTGCAAATCGGTCCCTTATTTCAGTTAATGCATGATAATGCACGACCGCACACCGCAAGAGTTGTAAGACAGACTCTCGCCGCAGCTAACATCAATGTCCTGCCCTGGCCTGCTCAGTCGCCAGACTTGAACCCGATTGAGCATGCATGGGATATGCTACAGAGAAGAGCTCTGCCGAATATGGAGGGTATCCAGTCGCAAGAAGACCTTTTTTTGTTGTTGCAACGAACATGGGCGGCCATTCCACAGCGTGATTTGGATGAACTCATTTTGAGTATGCCAAACCGATGTTCTTGTGTTGTTAGTGTTCGCGGTAGAAACACGGATTATTAATTGTTTAAGTTACCCAATAAAATTTTAAAGAAAACTGTTATTTCAGTCCTTTTTTCGAACTTTTGTGTTAGTGGTTCAAATGTCAAAAATCCCTTTATTAGGAAAATGGCAAATTTCTTTATTAATGCAAAGGTGACTTGGTTTATCGTTACTGTGACAAACGAAAACATTTTATTTGATGAATCCTTAAAGAAAATTTTAATTAATATCAATCAGGAGAAAAGTTATTGCAAAAATATATGTTGATCCCTAGACACTTTTGATGTGTGTAGATCAACAAGACCTTAGTATAATAATATTATTCATTGTAAAGTCCCTAAAGAGTTAGATATGCATATGGTTTAGTAAAACATTCATAAACATGTTTTTCTTGTGCGGTACCTACTTAGCTAACTACAATAGTCATTGACACTACTACCTAACTACTTACTTTTATAGCAGGAGATTTTTTTTTCTTTATTTTAAGGGCTTTGTCGCTGAGCGATAACGTCGCCCTGTAACATCAACACAATCAACTAAACCTAAAAACAGATAGCACTAAACTTACTTTAACCTTTTGAACGCCATTGTCACATATATGTGACAAACGAAATCTTACCCTGAACGCCAACGTCACAAATATATGACAAAATACACGTCACACGGGTCGCACCATATTATGAAATAAACAATTTAATCATTACTTTTGTGTATTTTTATTTATATAATTTAAAAGTTTAAGCTTCCGTCTATATTGTATTACATGAAACTAATATAAATAAACCACCAATATCGAGAAATTTGTTGTTTTAAGTGTGTGTGTGTGTGTGTTGTTTTGTTAAAGTGGTCTGGCGTCAGGGGTACGACGATACGTTTATACTCTGGCGCTCAAAAGATTAAAACAAAGAATGCCAGTTTCTACAGTATCCTAGCTTGTTCCGATAAAGGACATGCCAGGATAGCATTACACTCTCCAATATCATACATATTTATAGTGCGAAGTAAATTAAATCTCAAAGCCCCATTCCGCACACACTCCATAAAAACATGTTGCACATCTTCGACTACTCCATATTCTTCACAGTTGGGTGATGTTACCTTTTTCATCAGAAAACCGAACTTTTTTGATGGAATGTGACCGGAACGAAGTCTTAATGCCATAACTAAATCCCTTTCTACTAAGTATGTTTTTGATTAGTCCAATTATACACTGGAGGCTGTGGTTGGATGGTCTTGTATCAAATTCCCTTTTCTGTTGACCTCTTGTTAAAGTATTCACTCCACATGTTTGTACACATAGCAGGAGATAAGCACCAACAAAATAGTTTGTACCTAAGTTTTATGTTTTAGTAAACAAATGAATAGCTTAATTTCTCTTTCGAATTGTTTTATTAACAGGCGGTGTTAGCAATTCGCTAACAATGGTTAGCAAAAAATCTGTTGCTGAGGAAGGTTATAGACTATTTAACATCACTCTGGGGCCCTTAGGGGCCGAGCAAAAAGAAAAAAAAAAGAAAGAAAACGAAGTAATCGCACGAGATGCGATGCGATGCGACGCGATAGGTCGGGATAAGAAGCTACCATTCAAAATAAAACTTCAAAAAGATTCAATACAATGGTCCATATATTTTCATAAAGAATAAATCACAATGCATTAGTTTATATTTTACATGTTATAACAGACACGGAGTATTAAATGGTTACATATTTCAGTTAATTGCTGGGACATAGTTATTTACCTCATAATAAATAGACTAACAACTGGTTTTTGAAAGACTAATAAAAAAATCGAACTGTCAAAATTCTGTCAAGTGATTTGGTTGGCTGCATTGTCATTTCGTCAGCCAATAGGTAAAGACATCGGTAGTTCGTTTTTGTTTTGATTAGCCTTTTAGAAACCGGGTGTGAATGTGCTCTAAACAGACAAAATACTGTGAACAATTGAACATCAATATTGGTAAAACTGCGGAAAACTATACAATTTTTAAAATGATAGTCTGTCGAATAAATGTGTTGAAAGGTTGGTAATATTGTTGATAGGTATCTACTTAGGTTAGTTCGTAGAATACTCATTTTGAATTTCTGTATGCTGATTTATTTTTTAAACTGACTGCGTATTATGATGAAACTTAAAACACATTTTATTTGACAGACTCGTTTATATTTATCATTATTTGGTTTCATTTTGTAACAATTATAATACATGGAATGGCTGAAAACACTTTCATTCTATATTTTTCCTATCGAAATTAACGACTAGGTATTTGAATATTTTTAAATTTCTGATTTTCATTTCTCTACAACTGGAATTCCAGAATGGAAAAATGTGATCGAAATTTCAATTTCAAACACGGAATGAAAAGTGCTTTTTATCTGATACTAAGCAGTAGGTATGTTATTAATATTTATTTTTGGAATTGGTACATTATGAGATTATTATGTAACTGGCCATTATTTACATTTTGATGATGTGATGCTTATATTTGAATTAACTTTCACTCGCTAAAATGGGAGCGAAATATTATTTAAATGTGGAGCAAATTCCAGAAACTGCTTGTTGGATTTTTACTTTCAATATTTTATTTAATACCTTAGAGAATTAACACTTATCTATGTGCCTATACAATGCAATTACGTAAGAACTGTCTGACGGAATTGGAACCTGTAGACTCCTCGTTTTTAGAAAGGAATTCAATGAAAATCGCGAGCCAAAGTAGGTTAAATATTTCCTTATACTAAAACTTCCCATTCTCGCTAGAGAAATAACAAACCGTTTCTCGAATTGACATCACACTCCAAAATAGTTAATATGAATAACTGCACCAACAATTTGTGAAATCATAGGTAACTAACAACATTATATTATTGAGATTACAGATTAATAATTAAAATATCATTAAATCTATTTTAAAAGCAATTTAATATCTTCAATTTGCGATATTTGGCTTAAAATTGATTTTCCATACAGGAAAATATTTTTACAAGTCTGTATGAAGCTGTGTTTCATATATTTCTCTGTGGTCTAGTATGATTGGGTAGGGGTTTATGGGAAAAAGGGTAAACCCTATCCTACGTCCTATGTTAGTCATCTTACTTATACCAATACTGAATGACGTATTAACTATAGGAAGATATTGGGTAGTTTTACCCATAACTATTTTACCTTATAGCAGTAATAGTGTCTTACCCATTCCCTAAAATTTACTCCTAATGTTAGATTAACAATTTCTGCATTAGGTACATGAAACACATCTTCAGACAGTAATTATTATTATGCTAATTACATTAAAATTGTGATGGTCATTTCCTATCAAGCTAACAATGCAACTATTTACAATCAGACTTTTTACAATACACATACAACAATATTATTCAATAGAACATTCATTTTATTTCATTCTGATACATCTCAAAGTTCAAAAATTACATTATTTTTATTGAATATTATATATGAATAATTAATGTATCTAAATATAATTTAATACTATGTTCCTGAACACAGGACAGGTACGGTTAAAATGTGTTTTATATTTGATTATTATTTTTATTTATATAATATGACTAGTGATATGTAATGATAACTTTACATAGGGTATGGTAAAACAGAATAATTTTTATATTCAAATATTATTCAACGAGATTTCTTGATAATTATATTATTTACTAAGTATACTGTAATATTGAGTTTTATGAATGTATTTAGATTTTATCTTATATTTACAATGCACCACGGGGTAGATCTACTATTAATTAATAATATCTAACTAATTTTTCAAATAAATCAGGCTTTTTGGTAGGTCCCTTTTGGGGATAAGGGTCTAGAACAACTTGTTTTATAGAGGTAGGTAAAGAATATTTTAAAAACCTAATATGCATTAATTTATTATGCAGTACATTTAATTATTTGAAATTATTATGATGCTGTTCAATTATTTACATAGCAAAAGCTCTCAATTTGTTTTTAAATATTGCAATAAACGTCTCTACATAATTATAAGACCATATCAGATCAGTTTTTTTATTGCCTATAATAATTATAATTTTGGTCAAATATTTACGTCCACATAATATAAATACATAACTTGATAGAGATATTATGCAAACTATACCTATAATTCTGTTTATTTTATTGGTTACTAATTTTATTGAATAATATGTCAGACAATTAGGTACCTACTGTAAATTGTGTAGGCAAATGGTTGGTCCATTTCAGACACATCATCAATTACCTACATTTCAAATTGTATTGTATGATAATATATTAAACTCAAAGCATTATTTCCTCAATGAGCAGTAACTATTGTAATCAGAATTCAATCCAATAGTAGATACAACTAACATTGCTAAAGATTATAGAACAATCTGTTACACAGACATGATATCTCCATTACTGACACTAATAAATATTTTTGACAATCTATTGCTCTTGTTTTAATTATAATATCTACATAAAATATATTAATATCCCATATAATTAACAACTATAACATTTCAGAGAATATAACGAATTAACGTTACACCAGTAACCAACTCAATGTTGGCAAAAATGCCAATCTATTCCATTATATAATTCCAGTTCCAACTTATTCTAACACTATTTACACTGACGCCTTATAGATACGTCAACTTAAGTTGGTTCCAATATGGTACCAACTTAAGTGGAATGCTTGGATCATACGTTCGATTCGGGACCTTCCGTGTTATGTTTGAACGAAGCTCGGATTCTGGCGAGGTATAGGGCGCAGATGTGTCCGTAACATTTGTTGTACCATTCTGGCGTTCGGCCCCTATAAAGAAAAGAAAAGTCTCATTAGGAATGAAGTTGTTGTATTTTACTTTATTTTTGTTTCTGATTGTTCTCTTACACTATGTTGCTCATTGTGATACCTTGAACCACGAGTTCGAGACAAGAGAACTTAATTAAGCTATCATCTGGCCTGTTAAAGTACCTAAACTAGCTGGAACTCTGGCATAAGTCTCTCCCAAGTTGCACCAGGGATTTTTGAAATATAATCAGGCTACAATGTCCCCACTGCTGGGACATTGGTCTCGCCTCCTTGAGACGAACTGGGCCATAATCGACCACGCGGGCCTGATGCAGATGGATAATAGCAAGAGCTTTTTTGAAGTCCAATATCGACACTTACATAGTATCAACTCGGGCCAGATGCACAAGTCTGCTGCGTCCCTTCCCGGCTGGCTGCGCGAGGTAGCGCGAGGCGAGCACGACGCCGCGCGCGGCGAGGGGCGGCTCTCCCGCGCCGGCCGGCGCCGGGCCGTGCGCGCCGGGCGCCGCGCCGTGCGCCACCGACGTCTCCGCCACCGCGCACCAGCCACCACCACCACCGCCTTGCTGCCATGATCTGTCACAGAACAAAACAAATGGTAGTCTTGTAAGGATATTAAGAGCAAAGATGAAAGCTAAACCCCAAGGGAAATAAATGTTTGTTATTTCCTAGACGAAAACATTTTACCAAACCAAACATATTTAGGTAATCCGTGTTAAGCCAAGGCAAGTCTTGAATGTCTTGTGGAGAAGATGGATCCTCTATAAAATATCCCTTTCTTACCGTAAAACACAATAATCTCTTGACGGCAGATTGATGCTAGAAGCCGTGACGTACTGGAACACTTCAGCGTTAGTGCCAAGCTTCTCCGCAACTCGCCATTTTACCAACGAATCATCCCATATGTGCCGCTCTCGGAGTATCCTAGAATGTAAATAATACTTATTAAATATAAGGTAAAATACATGTTTTTTATATTAAATGGGCTTGCTCTTGACTCTAGTCTAGGTCAAAGGTGACAGAAACAAAGTCGACGATGAAGCGAGCTTACCCAGAAGAAGCCTGTTCACTCTCACTTTGAAGAGATTCGGGTTGTATGCGCTCGGAACAACAGACATGTTTATGACAGTTTATGTATAAGTTACATTCATCGTTTAACATAAAACTGTGATGTGAAATAAGAAGTGTGAGTGCGAAATAATAGATTCATCCAAGAAGTTCATAGAAAAAATAATGTTCCTTAATTAAAGTTACCTTTGCATAACCTCCTGGGGCGGTGCTTCTACATCAGTAGTAGCTCTCCATAACCTCAACGGATGTCCGTCACCAACCTTCTTGCAACACAGTTCCACGTGAGGCGCTGCCCCTGACACTGACATCCATCCACGTGTTCTGGAATTATAGAATCAGGGTTAAATTCCATTCTCTGTCTGGGTTGGGATTAAAAAGCCTGAAAATCTCTAATTAAACACTGAAACATGCGTATCATCCATTAAAAATAGAAAACGCAAAAAATATTTTTGTTATTAGTACTTAATAATTAAGTTATTGAGGAACTGCCAATACTCCAAACATTCCTCCATTCGGGCAGATGGTTTAGATTTTGTAGTAGGTACTAAAAAACATCAAATTAGTAGATGGAAAATAGCCGATTATCAAGTCTAGTATTTTTTAGTGGATTAAGTCTGCCATTCATCAAGATTCGACTGCAATTTCTAGCCAAAAAAACAGTCCTTAGTAAAATTTTAATCATAATTAAATTAAAGCCAATAAAACCGTTGTCTAAAAACCACTCAACCTGTATTAATTAAACAAGCAACATTTAGATTTAATAAAAAAATACGAAAACACTACGGATAAACACCTAGAGTGGCCGTGATAGGACTACAGATGGCAGTGACATGTGTTCAGTGTTTTGAATGAAAATTTGTATATAAAACATCTGTTCTTTACTAATATTGCGCAATTTGATATCCTATATGGTGCCGGACCTCTATCAAGGTAATTTATATTTGGTATAAGGAATTTGGAAGTTTGTACTAAAATACTAGGCTTTGCTACCAAAATCGAAACTAACTTTGCAGAAGTTTACTGGTATTCAAGTGACTGATGTCACTGATACAATTTTCTTAGTCATTAATATAGGTAAAAACCTTCGTGAAGGGATAAACAGAACTACGTAAAATTCGTGACGTCGAAGGAAAATTATGTCCCTGCAAACATGTTTCCCATAATGTAGCCATGAAAACAATTTTGTAGTTCATGTGAAAAGGGAAAACAAAAAAAGAGACTATATATTCCGTGTTTAATAAATAATTACTCACTTTCTTAAATATTGTCAAATTGTTTTGATAGTTTCCCATTGTCTTAAAATTATTTAAAACAATGAGTAAAGTTATATAACAAAACGTAGAGATCAAGATAGATGCATTTTTGAATTGATGTTATGATTCCCACACTTGGGAAATACCTGCATATTTAACAGAAACAACAGCTTGCCTCGTGTAAAATTGTTATATGTTTATGTAGGTATTTATTTAACAATTTATGCACACACGTACAGCCTCTCACACGTTTGCCCGCCTACCTGTCGAAACAACCCACGCGTCGGAGTAGTTGAAAGGGCGCAGTAAAGTCATTGTTTAAACAATGACAATGACAATAGAACAGTGACACTGTTGTGTACACTTGGTGTACCGTTGACGTTTTGATCACATTCTCTTACTTGGTGTACACTTGACGCTTGAGGGGATAAACCGACAAGAAGATTTGAACGTTTTTTTTTAAGTACGAGAATTGACCAGAAGGCCAATTCCCGTAGTTAAAAACGTTCAAAATCTAGTCGCAATCTCAACTCAGCGACAATCAATGTCAAAAACTTGTCAAAAAAATGTAGGGAATTGAGAGGTATTTTTGACAGATTGAGAACGTGAACGAGGCTAAGAACGTTCTTAAAATAACGAGAATTGCCCCTCAGGTCTCTGCTAACCCTGATAACTGCTTTTTGGCAGATGTGAACTGACTGAGTTCTAAAACTCAATAAAATGTTTCTGAAAGCCCATTCTGTTAATTCTGCTGTCAAATTTCACAATAGCCACCATTGATTGAAAAACTTATTTACTGACTTAAGTTGTCTACTATTTCCATATGTTAACTATTTCCATTAGGAACCAATTTTGTTTTTTCTAAAATGTGAATGTATGCTATAAAAATCTTCTAGGTATCAGTAAAGAACAGATGTTTTTAAAAATCGATGATAAGGTGGATATACGCTCTAACACCGATGTCTCACCTCTTTCCTGATCGGCCACAGACTCTAAAAAAGCATGAAAAAAGTTAGACTCTATGAGAGACAAGTATAAATACAAAGATTTTGAAGAGAATTATGATTTCAGAGTCTACTATAGTACTTCAAGGATTTTGGAAACTGGTTACTATTCTAAAGAGGTTAAAACTTACTTTTCTTTGGCTTCTTTTAGTAAAGCTTTTATGCAGGCTTGCTGGAAACCTTTCCAGTCTTGGTTGAAGTCTGCACCCAATTCTTCTAACGCAACCTGGAATTTCAGAATGGATAAATTTCCAACAGTTCCATATTGTGTTTAGTCTTGTTTTTCATGAGCAAATTTTAATATTATTTTCTTCAATTAGTCGAGATAGTGACATCAAAGCCAGTCCCTCAACAACAGTGACGTTTCTTCTTGGAATCAATCCGGAATATCCTGGAAGGTTATCCCACTTTCTTTTCGTCATAATAACCACATCATTCGATGTTTGACGTGAGTGTAAGCAGGTAAGGTTAAGGTCAACATTTTCCTGATGAATACTTCCGTCACGAATTACCTTATTGTTTACTATAGGAACAGGATAATCCTCGCTTACGTATTAATTCGAAAAGGTTCTGAATCACAAGCGGCTGGTAAAACTGAAAATGACACAAGTGTAATACTTAGGTATAAGTAATTTTAGAGAATGTCTAACAAAAAATCTATTTCCTAACTTCGTCGGTGTCATTTTCCAGTTTTACTAGCCGCCTGTGATTCAGAATCTTTTCCATTACCTACTCAATTAGTCGTAATTTACTTATTTGATGTCGAAACGAAATACGGTATTTTCTATCAAAGAAACAGTTCTCCATTAGGGAAGTGAAATCAAATGTACTTAGTTGATAATCACCATTCATCAACTTTTTCATTCTTAATATTATTACTTACCGGCACACTCTCTTCGAAGTAGTTAAATTTGCACCTAGCTAGCATATCAGCTGGTGCCAGGAACAGCTGGGCATGTTTCTGGATGAGGAGTAAGAGACACGCATGCGCAGCTCGACTCTCGCTGATCTGACGCTGGTCTGCTACACTCTCGATAACCATTCTGGAAATGGAATATTTCGGGTGAGAATGGGTTTGTAGAGAAAATTGTAATTGGTGGTATTGTTAAACCTGCAGCCTAATTGCGGAACGCCTAATCGTCAAATGATTCTGATCAGTTGGCTTCATTTCTATCACAATTGGCTTCATTTTACGATTTTCGAATTGCGAAACTCTAGTTTATTATGAAACCAATTATGAACGTTAAGGCCCTGCGCAGAAACTAGAGTTTCGCAATTCGAAAATCGTAAAATGAAGCCAATTGTGATAGAAATGAAGCCAACTGATCAGAATCATTTGACGATTTGGCGTTCCGCAATTAGGCTGCTGCTAATTGTGAGAAGGGTTTTCAAGATTTTATGTTTATCATTTTTACGATTTCTAGTACTTAAGTACCAAACAACCAAAGGAGGTATATAATTATGTATTTTGGCTGTTAGGACACAAAATGGTCAAATGCAATTTTTGATAAATTTGAAATTATATATGAAGACATTTTTTCTTTTTGTCTACTTAATATTCTTATTTTTATTGAAAGCGCAACAAAAAATCAAATATAGGTACCTATTAGAGTTTCCTTCCTTCGTGCTACCAGTTGTTGGTGGCGCATGGTGCAACCTCAATAATGTGGGAGCTAGACAGACAGCCAGGTTGGACGCCGTCATCTGGTTCACAGCTGAATGTTCTGCTACCTGCAACATACATTTTATTATAGGTAATGAGTCAGTCTAACGAAGATAATAATAATATACTTTATTGATACAAGTCCTTACAATATGCTTAATATCTAGCTAAAGTTCACAATAAATAAGGCGCACAAAAGTTGAAACCCTGACTCCTAAACTAGGAAAACCTGTGACTTAGGAGTCAAAAGATTCAATACCTTAATTGCCAGTACCTATGGCAGTAATTTGTAAACTGGTGTGTTACATTGGAAAGCAAAAGGGTCACCTTGCTGACTATAAGCCTGTGAATCACTAACAATATCTAAGTGTTTGAAATAAAAGTTTACAGAGTTGCAGAATTCAGGTTTAAAAAGATTTTTTGAAAGGTATTTTATTCAAAACTAGCTATGCTCCGCATAAGTTACGATCCCGTGAGAATATCGGGATAAAAGTATACTATGTCCTTTCCCGGGACTCAAACTATCTCTATACCAAATTTCATCTAAATCTGTTCACCGGTTTAGGCGTGAAAAGGTAACATACAGACAGACAGAGTTACTTTCGAATTTATAATATTAGTATGGATATAATAATGTAGAGTGGATGCTTACGTCTGCTAGAAATATGAGCAAAGAATGCAATGCTTCTAAATGTTCTTCTGGTAACAGTAGCAGTGCACACTGCACAGCATCCGGCCTCAATGGTTCAGGAACATCTGTAATACATAGTTATTGTAATATTTCTACATTTTGTTTGTGTCCATTTATTTAATTCATGTAATCTGGAATTTTGCATGCTAGTTTTAGCGAATTTTTTTTAGAAACTGTTTAAAGAAAACCCTTCTGTACCTAATGTTTGTAATTCTTGCAAATAAATTTCATTTCATTTGTTTCTTAAATCAATCGATATTTTGTTATTCCTTTTTATAAATTCTTTTATCTAATTTTTGTGACGAGATCTGTATTTATTTATTTCTTGTTTATAAATTCCTTTAAATCTTTTTTGTGACGAGATCTACAGTGCTACTTTCTCACCTTTAATAAAAAATCTAAGATGATTGCGATTCAGATAGAATCTTGTTTCCGTGTAGTTTAAAGATCGAAAGTAGTCAAGAAATTATCCCTACATAATTAACTAGATTTCCTTTCAACTAGGTAGCTTCTTTGACTGGACAATTGTGCTGAGTTTTTAACTACCGACGCAAACCGGTTTGTTTGATATCCGAAAAAATTTAAAGAACCTACACTTTTAAGGTGAATGCGCAGTGTTAGCCCGCGAAATTCAATTTTCTTACGTTTTTTGCAATTTTCAGGTCAGTGTCAGGTTGTATCTTGATCAAAATATGTTTCGCGACTATAACACGTACGTATTTACAGAATTATAATAATTAGAAACATTAATACATCTTTCTAAGTTAGATTTCTACCGTTAAGAACAAATCTCGTATGGAAAAGTGTTTATGGTAGAAATCCAACTTAAAGAGATATATTAATGATTCTAATGACTATAATTCTGTAAATACATATCTATTATAGTCGCAAATTATATTTTGATCAAGATACAACCTGACACTGACCTACAAATTGCAAAAAACGTAAGAAAATTTAAATTTCGCGGTCTACCACTGCGCATTCACCTTAAGGTAGGTCAAGATAGTAGTTTTAAAGAACAATATTCAAACAACAATAACAATATTCATGCTGAGATAGGAGCCTTTGGCCTCGTATAGGACTTTCCGTTCATTTTTCTTTTTATTAGTTTTGTTTCATATAACTTGGATTTTTTTTACTGTGTTTAGTTTAGTTTGTGATCTTTCTATACGAGTCGCATTAAATACTTTTTCTTTCTTTTCTTTTCAAATAGGAGTAGGATAAAGAAAAATATGACCCAAAAACTTACGTTGAAAGATCGCAATGAATGTCTCACTCAGCTTATTCGTCAGCAACGCGTCAGGTAGCTCCCTGAAGTATTGCTTCACCATATCAGCCACATCATGGGCCTGGGCCCCATCGAAGTTGAGGCTGGACTGGTTCGGCTCTATGGTGTTAATATTCTCTATGGCAAAGCTCGCGTTGGAAGCTCCTGCAGCTTCCACTGTGGTCCGGAGTTTCGCTATCCTAGATTTGACGCCAGCTTTTCTGAAGATACCCATCTGGAAATAGTTTGAAGTTTAGTTAAATAAAAAGTAGTATATATTTACTTAGAAGTGAAACAGAGTACTGTATTGAATTTCGGGTTCCATGAAATTAGACCAATGTGTGTCATAATTTTGAAGAACAGGCTAAAAACTAAGAAGGCCATTTTGTTTTATTACGAAACGTCGGATGTTCTGAAAACCTTTTAAACGATTTGCGGGCCACCCCAGTCACAAAACAATATTAAACAAATTATCATCAACCCCTCCAATGTTGAAATTGATGCAAATATACTTCCCAAGATGATCATAACGCTAATTTGGAGAAACATCGAAGTAGGTAAATGTATTTTTTCCCAAAAATGAGTTAAATATAACAAAGCACTTAGAAAGCGTATTTACGTTAGGAAAGCAGAGACATAAAAAAAAGTAGCAGTTACGTCGATGTTTCTCCAAATGAGCGATATTCCCAAGATATTTTTCTGTCGTGGCAAAAAGTTGCCATAATAATCAAGTTTTGCAAACATAATGGGCTTTATTGAAGAACTTATACAGATATGAGGAATAGGGTGTAAAATTAATTCATACTCCATAGAAAAGGGAGGATCCTCCGACCAGACGGGTGTTGTGTCTGGCGGGCAACTGCCCAAAGATTCATGTCGGGCTGTTGTATCTATGCTAGTTGCGCGGTAAACTCTGCTTGCGAGATGCAGGATTTGCGTGATGTTACTATGACGCGTTGTTCGCATGTGGCGTTGTAGATACCGCTGCAAACTGACCACCCTGGCTATTCACGAACACAAAGAAAACTTACTTGATCCAAAGCGTTGTTTTTGAGCCAGTTCAGCGCACACTGTATCGGCTTTGGTAGAGCATGCCCTGTCCTCTGCAGAGACACGGTTAGGGGCACACCGAACACCGTCTTGTCTGAAACGAAAACAAATAAGATTTTTATTATCAACTCATAAAAAAACTGATGATTTTCGACTAAGTATTGGAAAGGGAAAAAAAGGTCGGTGATTTTGGCTTTATTATAGCAAAACTTTAGTTATTTTAATGATTCTTAATTTTTGAAGTGAAAACTTCTTTAGCGGCGGTGCACACTTTTTGTAATGGGTAAAAAATGTTAAACTCGCGTCAGGACATCGCGTCAGGACACGTGACCGTCAGGAGAGATTCCCCCCCCCCCCTCTCTTTCTACGGCGGCGCCAACCGAAGTGAACCAAGTGAGTCAATGGATGGATGGATGGATGAATGGATGGTGATGGTGATGGTGAAGGTGATGGTGACGGTGACGGTGACGGTGACGGTGACGGTGACGGTGACGGTGACGGTGATGGTGATGGTGGACGTGGACGTGGACGTGGATGGATGGATGGATGGACAGCTGATGGCTCGACCGTCTGTGTAGTAGCCACACTGTTGTGTATTCGTAAAATTCGTGTATATAAAGTGTTTAAAATATGGAAATTGAACAAAGTGCATCGATTAATGAAAAAACTGTCGCAGAAATAGTGAAAAACAATTAGTTATATTAATTCAATTAATAATTGATTTATTTCAATGTTAATATTCAAGTTTTCACATCTGCCGGCACTCCCGAAATGCAACCCGTCTTTTTTTTATTGATTCGTTGTGTTTTGGGCTACTTACATAAAAATAAGGTTGCAATTACATATATATATATATATATTAATTAAATATTATCGATACAATTCCTGAGTATTTATCCAAACTCTCAGTAATTATTATCTTAATTAATTGATCAGCCCCCTAATAACACAGTATCAATCACAATCTTAATCATTTTGAAGGATATTGCTAATCCATTGCTTTATATGTTTTAAAAATTTGTCCGCTCAACAACGTAAATAACGCAATGAATGTTGTTGAACTGCCCAAACGAAAGCCAATTACCCCGCTGACCTTAACAACAATTTCTAAAAGCAAAGTCGGTACAATATTTTCTAAAGAACCGTATTATGCAAAGTATAAAGTTCACTTTTATGTGAACACGAAGAGATTACTACATTTTATCCACTATCCCCCAAATATCTTACGTTAAAAGGAAAAACTTGACTGGTCAACTTTCAAGGGATGAATATACTTATAAATGTTAGCAAAGCAATATATTTCGATACTATTGTAACGTCCATCGGCTTAATGTAAATCTTCAAATGAAAATAAACCCTGTTCACATCAAATTAGAGTCCAATTTTGAACGTAACTTTAAAATGAAATTCAGAATGTGTATTTTGGCTTTGAGTAAGGATAATAACGGCTTTCTTGATTTAGGAGTTTTAAAAGTCATATTGTAACATATTGGTTTTATTTGATTTCCAATAGCTTTTGGTTGGAAAACCCTTTTTTCCGGAAAGAATTCGTATTCTCATTGTAATGTCGATTCGTGCCGGTATCCCAGGTTGATACGGGCGTGTTTAATTCGAGGCGACTTTTTTGTACACTGGATTTTCAACGCTCTGCTTATTACCGAGAGTTGAAAATCCAACAGTGTGTTTTTTTATGTGCTCTGTTGGATTCTCAATGTTCGGCTCAACGCCGAGGGTTCAAAATCCAGTGCACGATAAAATCCAGCCGCGATATTTTTACGTCACTGCGGACGTGGGTTTATTTGGATTAACTTTATTCGAAGGGAAAATAATTATGATTTATTAGAAATAGGATGTTGTTTCCGTGTGCGTGACTTTCCTATATCTCATTAGGTAGGTATGTTGCATCTTCGTCCCCCTTGAGACGTATTTACTTTACCGGAAGAATGGGCAAAACTGTCCGTTCTAAATATTCGTTTGATCTCAAAAGGTATCAGTAGGATTTTCTTGTCAAAATGTTTTGGTTGTCGTTCCGTTCTTGGAATCGTGTTTACCTAATTTATATAGAAGATTTCGATCCTTATACTTCTTGAAGGGGCAACTCGGGATAAATATTTACTATATTCAATTTACATAAAAAACAAAGGACACTTAGGCGTCGAAGTATTCATCCGCATCGCTGTCATCCGGAAACGTGCCCAGAAGACTGGCAGCATTGCCACGTTGAATGGCAATGCTAATTCTTTGGCCAAAGAACGACCCAGCCCTCTGGTCACGTGAAGTATCGACCAGCCGGCGAGAAATTTCCTTAAAAAGGAGACGCGCGCTCGGGCCCCATGACCCGAGCGTTTCGACCCCAAACGGCTCGGATGCGATGATGCGATGCGGACGAATACTTCGACGCCTAAGTGTCCTTTGTTTTTTATTTTTATATATTTGTATTGTAAGTTAGTTAGTCATTTATTTACATAACATACATAATCAGCCTATAATGTCCCCACTGCTGGGACACAGGCCTCCTCTCGGTGAGAAGGAGTGGGCCGTAATCCACCACGCGGGCCCAGTGCGGGTTGGCAGATGTCACATGTCATCGAATATTTGGTTCTAGGACATGCCGGTTTCCTCACGATGTTTTCCTTCACCGTTTTGAGAGCAGTGGTGATGAAATGATTTACACAAAATAAAGCGCCTGTCTGGGCTCGAACCTACGATCTACAACTCGTAAGTCGCGGCCGTTACCACTTGGCCACCACTGCTCTCTAAACATCTTCTCTATAAACATTACTCTAAGTAGACTAACCTTTATAATCAGGAGTCTTGATCTTCCTGATCAGTTTAGGAAGCTCCCAATTCCAGCCAGACTTGTGCGAAGGACAGTACCGTTCCATGCAGGCTGTCAGCCGAAGTAGCGCCAACTTCCTTAGGATGTGGAGCTGGCCACATGAGAGCGAAGACATTGGCCGGGATACTGAAAAAAAAAGAATATTTTATTAAGTTTTAAATGAGGAATACGTTGATTAATCTGTGTTTTACGCATGTTTCGCGCGGGAGTTTGCGGGACTAACAGGTTTGAGCTATTGTTTTAAAATTAAATCATTAATTATTATGAAATCATCATTAACAATCTTGCGCTAGCAGAACTCATTCAATTATTTACTTTGTGTAGTGATTGGGTCACCATGATAAAGGTTGTGCCTAGTTTGGGACCCACTGTAAAATCAGACTAAGTTTTCTGTTGGTTAGAATTGCATGCTAATACGTACAAAATATTATTCTGTGCTAATACTTGTATGTTTGTGAACTATGTGTAAGTTGTAATAAATTAATTTGAATTTGTTTTTTAGCTAAGGATAATTTTTGACGAATCTTTTAAGCGTTTCTTAAATTAATACCTATAATTTATGTTTATTAGAAAGATCTTCTTTATCAATTCTTTTGTGTCTTTCATGAAACTGCAAAATATTTCCTAAAACGATTTTGGAGCAGATATCTATGTATTTTTATTTACACTATTGAGTACGATAAATCGGGCTTCAATTTATAGAACTTGATAGGAGAACTAAGCACCTTTCTTCTTTTTTTTTTTTTCATTTTATGAAAAATACGGAGTATTCCCGTTTGAGCACCTATTTTCAGAGCACCTTTTTTTAGAGCACCAAATGTATCATCTAAATGTTTCTAACTTACGGTACGAATCCGGGTCCTTCTGGTTCGGGGTCGGCGTCAAAGTGTTGTTCGCCTTCGGTCCGCCGTTTAGCGCGTTCGTCCTAAACGAATACCATCGCTGTATGTTATTCCTGAAAGTTAGAAGGTTGATTTGTAAGTTTGTGTTATATATTGTTGTGTTAGAAACTAGGAGATTTTGTGGCCTGAAAATGAATTCCGGGTCAAATATAACTGACTCTTCAGACCGCAAACTATTAAAACAATTATTTCCCGTTTCGAAAGGAATGGGTGCTGATGAAACGGGCATTATGAGACATGAATAATTTTGACAACGCATAATAAGCAAAAGTACAGTGGTCTTCAAAAGCTAGTTGACCTTTTCCCCTTACCTGTGATGCCACGTTATGATGTAAAATAAAAAAAAAATAATAAGGTACTCTCCTAAGGGATTTAAGAGATTACTTGATTATTTTTTTATAAGTCATGGGTAGTTAAATTAGTCAATAATAACGTTATAGCATTTCAAACATTTGCATCGCTAGAATTTTAAATCATAATGTGGTGTGTCGCAGCTGAAGTGGAAAAATGTCTATTGACTTTTTGAAGCCACTGTACGGATATTTTGTAGATTTAGTTTTTTTTTTAATTTTTCTTTTAAAATTTGTTTTTCATATTTTTTTTTTTTTTTGGCAGCGACACCACTCGCTATCAACTGGATCTACATCCTACGTCAAATATAAAACGTCACTTGTTTTTGGTTACTTACTTCTTACTCTTCATGTCCAGACTATCATCGTCATCATCTTGGTCTCCATCATGAGACCTGGATCCTGCAGAGTTGGGGCTACTGTCCAGTTCAGAACTCCTAGATGCCGACTTATCTCTTTTGAGACTTCTATCACGAAACCTGGAGACAAAGAAGAACGTTTAGTTTCTCTAATAGTAAACGATGACCAGCACGGACTATTGAAAGACGATGGATTTGGAAAATATCTTATCATTTCAAACTAATTAAAAATGTATAAACCCATGAAGCCTAGGTAGATACTTGCTTCATACACGATAATAATATTTGTAAATAGTTTAATGATGAATGAAATATAGCACACGAAATCTTGCACAACGAAAACACGACCAGAACCTACCAACAACCTGTCATTGGTGACGTAAAGGGAGACAGCCCTCGTGCTAATGACGCTACTGCAACATCACGTCACTATAACAATGCAATCTTTATCATCACACTAATAGGACCACAAAATTCTTCCATCCAAAATTGGTCCTTATATCCACAATTTCACAGTACTTTTACAAAAATTCTGCCACAAAACCTCACTATTCACCAACAATATAACGAATACTGCATAGCCAAGACTGACATTAGTATGCCAATCAGTTGTTTGAGCATTGTCCATTACTGCGACACTCATTTTAAACTAATGGCTACCAGTTGGAGTAATTAGTCTTCACGCGGTAATGTCGTTTTCAAATATGGCGTCTGTGTCATCTATGTCTAGGTCTGCTTTTGAGTTTTTTTTTTTCTGTTTAATCTTCAGTTCCACTAGCACTCCTTGTGAGGCTTGTCAAAGAACAACCCTGTTCGATTCTCTACTTGTCTAAATATTGAAGAAAGCGTAGTTTGGTTTTGTCTTCCATTCTTCCTTATCGTTGTCACCTTATTATTTACTCTGTTTAATTTCATCGGCGTTTCTAATGACGACATGATGTCGTAATGTCTATTGAGTATGTCAAGCGTTGTATGGATGTTATTATACTTGAGTTTACCTCTTTGTTCATTGTAATGATAATTGATCTCTCCTATCGTATCGGCATAAACTTGAGATTGAGCAATACCATGGTGAAAATATTTATCATTCAGAAGGCAGCCAGTGTGGTAGACAATTATTTGCGGACATTTTAAGAATTAGTCCCTTGTGAAGGGCTAAGAGGCTCGTGGTTAAATAATACAAGCGAAACAACGCTTGCCGAGGTCGGCCCGAGAATGGGTGACCATCCATTATATGACATACCAGAACCGCAAACCGTGCTTCGAAAAGTACATGAAGCAGTTGGTCCCGGCTGACGGTCGACAGTCGTTACGGGTAGTCAAAAGCCCGAAAGTCGGACAACCAGTCTTGCCAAGGGTTAGCTAGTAACTGGGTTGTGGAAGTCAGATAGGCAGTCGCTCTATGTAAAATACTGGAATTTAGCTGCATCCGGTTAGACTGGAAGCCGACCTCAACATAGTTAAGAAAAGGCTTGGCAGATTGATTTTCCTTCGTAAGAACTGTTTTTGCATCCTTACCTTCCAAGTGACGGCAATATGTGGAGTATTACTGAGTACTGACACTTCGCTTCAATATGATTGAAACTTTTGATTTATTGAGTAACTGTTTGTTGAGGACGCAGGCAAAATACATTATCCTTAGTTTTGCCAGCGTCCTGTTCAAACTAAGGTTCAAAGAAGGCTGGAATAATGTATCCACAAGGAGAATCTTGTGTATCTTAAAGGGATTTTAAGTAGGAATTATCTAGATCTTTGGGTTTGAATATTTCAGTTTTGATGCTGCTGTGATAGAATGTCTAGAACTTAATATAAAATCTTCAGTATATTCAGATATCAATAGTTACTTCTTGAGATATAAGAGCATGTATAGACAAAGAGACACGTATATTATTTGGTAGATAGTGAAATATCGTAAAATGTCGTGAGGAAAGTTTTGAGTATGAATTTAGATGGATATAAGAGTGGGGGAAGACCAAAGAAACGATCGATGGACTGTGTGAATGATGACATGGTTAGAAAGGGGGTGACTACCGAGATGACGACTAATAGAGAAGTATGGAAGAAAAAGACATGTTGCGCCGACCACAAATAAATTGGAATAAGGACAGGAGAATGATGAGATAGTAACATTTCGCTTTGATGTGAAATGCCAAATAAATAAGAAGGTCTGGTACATTTTGAACAACGACGTCAACTTACAAATTAGAATAAAATATAATATTACAACCTTAGAGAGATATAAAGCACTTTATTCGATTTTACCACAAGGCCTAGACACAGCCTTGACAAAAATATTACAAGAATAAATATAATTCTCAAGGGGGCTTGTAAGATCTGACGACTATATTGTTGAGTATCGTATCTCAAAAGATATTATTTTGGTACCTATATATGAGCGGAGCACTGGTGCCAGTTGTATCATGAAACCCTTTCAAGGATTCTTGCAAAGTCTAAAATGGATTTAAGATCGACTGACTAGTACAAAAACAATATTTTAACGAATAAAATAATGATTTGTTTTATGTGAATATTGCGTGCCTTAACTTGGGTCAAATAAATTTATCTTTTTCTTTCTATTATCATGCCAGTATTTTTCGATGGCGCTACTTGCAAGTAGAATACACCAAGCCGCCATCGAAGCGAACAATGAAAGTTAATATAAGAACCGTCACTTACTTCTTCCCATCATTTCCTAAATTGAGTGAGCTGGTCCTTATAGCCTGCCGTCGGTGATGAGTGTGACCTGGTGACTTCTGGACCTCTCGAAGTATCTCAGGGTCTGGCTTCAGATCCACAGGAGACGGGGGCTCTACGTAAACCTGGTGATGAAAAAGATGAAGTTAAAAATTAACAGTTCTTAAAGCATTTTTCTTCTAAAAAAAAAATGTTTTTAATGAACGCCTGACTGTTTGACTTGAGCAAATCGGAGGCCATAAAACATTGCTATAAGGTTTCCTGCAAAGACGCCCCAGCCGAAACAACTAACAGTGCCAAATAGGTAATACAGTATCACTTTTAGAAAATACCAAAAACTATAAGACGAATAATGAACATGTATCGCTTTTCCAAAATTCAGAAACTATATTAGAGACATAAGAAAGTTCTTAATGAAATAATAAGATAATGTTGATCCTTTTCGCAAAGAACCAAGAAGACGGATAAAAGAAGATGTAATTAACTTGAAACATGATAACAAAGTTCCATCTATGACATATATTATATATGTTATTAAGTGGCCTCGCTGAGTTAAGGTTACATCGCACGAGATAAGCCAAACTTATGTAATAGTTGAATCTCCAGCGAGTTTCCGCAAACTATTCGCGGTAGTTAGGAAGCACTATAAGTTCTCATGGATAAATGAAGACGTAAGATTATCATATAGCCTTATATTTTCGAAAATGTCAGCCAATTATTTACCTAAAAAATTTCGGATTCGCTTACACGATATATTTGAACCCAAGGTTAGGTGATCGATACATTTATGTTATGAAGGGTTTCACAGATAGTCTCTACTTGTAGTTCAACTTGGAAATCCAAACTAAGACCATTAAGGGTTGCAGCCATTTACGTACTTGTATAAAAGAATTATTAAATCATCCAAATAAACACTCACCTCAGCATTTTGATGAGTATTATGATCCTTGTAATAATTATGTCTCCAACTAGCAGGCTGGCACTCAGAATCGCTTAGAGCACTAGAATCTTCATTCTTGATCCCTCTATGAAAAATCCTCTTAGCTCTTCCCAATTTTGACTTTGAACTCTTATTGCTGGAGCCCATGCTTCCATCTGACGCATAACTTGAGTCATCTCCAAAGGGAGCGTTTAGGACATAGGATTGTTCTAAAGGAGCAATAGGTGATGGAGGCATGACAGTCATTGGTGACGGTGGCTGAGTTCTGATTGCTGGAGCATGTAAAGGAGAACTATGGAAATCTGGGAAGGGGAACGCTGTAGGCGTAGTAGGAGTCATGTCAATGTAACTAAGGTCAGCATATTTGTCTTGCTGCACATCTAAGAAATGAGGCGAGGATACGATGACTTCTGTACGGTTCTGCCGTTTTCTTCTTCTTGTTTTGAGGGATTCCACTCTTCGGAGTAAGGCTTTTGCTCCGTCTCGGAGTCTTTCGGAGCCTGTGCGTCGGAAACGTGTGCCTGTTTCTTCTTCATCTTCTTTGTCGCTTGGTAACTGTATTACTGTTTGGCCTGGTACTGTTAATCTGTAAAAAAGATTTTCATCATAAGATGGAGTTACAATTTTACTTTGTGCTACGTGCTTGTTTAACCAAATCACACCGCTCAAATGCTCAACTAAAGTGTTTCTCATACAACTTGAAACATAACTCAAAAACATCCCACAGAAGCATTTGCAACTCGGAATTGCAAACACCATCTTAAAAGCACTACCTCATCTCCATAAACTTCTTATGGCCTATTATGGTCTCAAAGTAACTCCAAACTTCGAAGGCTCAAGTACAAAGTTTTGCAGAAACTCGTCAAACTGATAGACAACAATTTATTACCATTATAATACAAAATTTAGGCGTGAATTAACTAAAGCTAAGATGGTTTCACAATAATGGCGTTATCGTAGTTTATAAATAGGTTATAGTTCGTCCTACGGAATCTCAATTTAGAACGTTTTAAAAATTTTGTGATAACCATGGAAATTGTCATGATGGCCCAGTGGTAACGGCCTCGACTTACGAGATGTAGGTCGCGGGTTCGAACCCAGGCAGGCGCTTTACTTTGTGTAAATAATTTCATCACCGCTGCTCTCAAAACGGCGAAGGAAAACATCGTGAGAAAACCGGCATGTCCTAGAACCAAAAAATCGACGACATGTGACATCTACCAACCCGCACTGATTACAGAGAGAATTACAGCCTACTCCCTCTCGAAGAATGGAGGCTTGTGTCCCAGCAGTGGGAATATTATAGCCCCATAGGAAAGGATTTACCTTTGGATTGGGTACCTAACTCAGTCTTATTAGCTAACTGACTGACTCCTATGCATGAAGTGCCCAAGAATGGTTTCATTAAAACAAATGCTTTGACTATGGTAAAGATAGTATGTAGTCTTGAATAGTATAAAGATGGTAAAGGTACTAAAAATGAAATAATTGAAGCAGCTGCAGTTTGTGCAAGCTGTTAAACGTCAGATGTTATTGACAATGAGCTTGTCATCTGTTTACCAAATATAGTTCTCAATGATGACCTTTAAGTAAGTACTTGGAGCATTTATTTAATTAGGAATGATGCACAATGTATTCTAGGGCCATTTTAGAAGGTTTTTGACGACGAACACCAGCGTTGAAATATGTAAAAAGTGCGCGTAAAAAGTTTTTGTGAAATAATTAAAACGCCGAAATGAATCGTTGTCGAGCCTTTTCCCAACTATGTTGGGGTCGGCTTCCAGTCTAACCGCATGCAGCTGAATACCAGTATCTTACATGGAGCGACTGAATATTACATATAATCCATACTAATATTATAACTGTGTCTGTCTGTCTGTATGTTACCTTTTCACGCCTAAACTGCTGAACTGATTTAGATGAAATTTGGTATAGAGATAGTTTGAGTCGCGGGAAAGGACATAGGATACTTTTTATCCCGATATTCCCACGGAATCGAGACTTATGCGTGTGAAACCGTGGGGCGCAGCTAGTATTAGATATAATTACCTTTTGTTCGTTTGAATAATTTAATTTGTAATTGGCTTACAAAGTAGTAAGAAATTTTTGTGCGATTTTATGTCTTCAAAGACTAGAATCCTATTTAAGTGTGGCAGCTTTCCGTATCTTTTAGTAAATGCATGTAGGTAATTAAGGGAAAGGAAAGAAAACTCAAAATCGTCACTGTTGATTCTGTTAAGAGACGAGGTTAAGTAAAAAGAACCCACCACTACCTACCTATCTAAGTTTCGTTACGAATCATCAACTAGAGCGGTCGCGTGGACAAGAAGTTCAAAAATGCCAAAATAGACACAACAGAAGGCCTATTCCTGCAATTGAAAACGTTCAAAATCTAGTCGCAATCCCATTTCAGCGACAATCAATGACAAAAACATGTCAAAATGTAGGGAAATTAGAGGTATTTTTGACAGATTGAGACTGAGATCAGACTGTTAACGTTCTTAAAATTACGAGAATTGCCCCTCAGATTAAAGGAGTAATTGTCTTCAACAATTCCTAAAAAGCCTCTGTAGTCATAAAAAAACATCAACTTATAACACAACTTCAAAATCTTTGTGATAGATTGAACGATAAAAATACTTTTTTTAATATCCGCTCCAAAAAACATCGTAAGCCCATTACCGAATTATACTAACAACGGAAGTTTTCCAATACATTTCATTAACTTTTATTGTTCTTAAGTAGAAAGTTTTGCTTCCGTTAGAATTATTAGAAAGTATACATTTTGGTCTATTTTCTTATCTAAATTCTGTTAAGGTAAGTGATTTAGATGCATATTTTACTCTGCTGGCAACAAATTTAGAGTTCCTTATGATAGAATAGAATACTCTTTATTATGTACACCATACATATTAAAGAAATAAATGTAGAAATCTTATAAGGGGTGACACAATGGGTGGTCTCACCACTAAAAGCGATCTTTTAAAACAACCTTTGGATGGATTTAGAGTAAAAGGAGAGACAATACCGCAGGTAGTCTGTGGTGTACTATTAACATACATACATACACGAAACACATATTTATCTATATAAATAAATATATACAATAATAGTCATAAAACAAGTGCAAAGACCACAATAAATGACGTTTAAGGAGAGAGATAGTGTTTTTTTTTTACCATAATTTTTAACCGACTTTAAAAAAGGAGGTTCTGTATTCGACCCGTATGTATGTATGTATGTATGTATGTATGTATGTTTGTATGTCCGCGATTATCTCAAAAACTACTGAACCGATTTTAATAATTCTTTCATTAGTGTGATCTACATACTTTCAGGAAGGTTTTAGTATATAATACATTAGGTAATTATTCTTATGTACGAAGTTATATGCATGAATGTACTGCATCTCCGGCATTTCTATGCGAATTTTGATGATTCTTCGAGTTGTGTCTTCAATTCTTCAATGCACTAGTGTTAATTGAATTTATGTGGGGTAGGTACAACTAAAAAGTGAAAAATAAAAACTTTTTTACAAAAAAAACAACCGACTTCAAAAAAAAAACACTACAAAGTGAAAAATAACTTTAATTTCGGAAGTCGGTGTCAAAAAACGAAAATGCGGAACCGAAGACACCGAATTAAAGTTATTTTTCACTTTGTAGTGTTTTTTTTTTGAAGTCGGTTGTTTTTTTTGTAAAAAAGTTTTTATAATAAAAATGAACAAAGATTTATCACTCCTTGTTCGAATATGATAAATAGGTTTAAGAGCGAAGACAAATTGTTAACGCCCGAAAATAAATGAAAATTCGGATTAGATTAATAAGGATTTGCTGGCAGTAAATTGCTGTGAATGGCTGAACTGGAATAGATAATATTGGTGGACGTGGGTGTTGTAAGAGGCGATTAGGGGAATTATGGAATGTGGGTGATTACTGATTATCTTACAGTGCGGAACATCGTTGTCGGCAGTTGAATTAATTGGTCGTATGGTGGACTAAAGCAGACAGACAGGCACGAGGCGATAGTGCGACACGATTCAGCGATATACAAAGTGTTAAAAAATTAACCTTAAAAACTTTAAGAGGTGCTTTAGACCATCGAACTGAACAACTTTTATTATGGGACCAACTCTGAAATCACGAAAAAAATAAAAGAGCTGTTTCATACATTTTGGTCGAGTAGGTATTGAACTTTTGTATTAAACAGTTGATTTTATTTTCGCTTCATGTAAAATACTGGTATTCAGCTGCAACCGGTTAGACTGGAAGCCGACCCAGACATAGTAGGGAAAAGGCTAGGCAGATGATGATGCTACAACAATTTATTAAAATCATAATATCGTTCAAATTATATTTACTTAAAACTACCACTATAGCATTGGCTTTTAAGTCTACTATAACTACCAAATTAATTCCATCTCCCTACGGATCATTTACTTGGCTGGTGTGTTCGAACTTGGCCATATATTCATGAACTCAGTCAATTATCGCGTCAAATTCACACGCTAACAATTAATGATACATTAAGAGCTTTCCGCTCTGAATACGGACGCCCTTTATGTAGGTTATTGGGGCCGCCGCAATACATAAGGCGATGGTCTGATTACTAGCGGTTTCTGTGATTTCTTTAAGGTAGAAATTTCTGTTTTCTTCAACTTTTCATTTATCACTGTAGTTATAATTGCTTTCCTTTTGTCTAATTGTGTACTGCTCTGGTAAATTAAATTATATATTTAGCCAACCTAACCCTGAAACGATTCGAAATTACCGGGACGGTAAAATTACAGCGTTGCTCTTTTGGTGGAGAAAATATTCTGCCAAAAGATCAATGTTGTATTTTTGTAAATGGTGGCGCAGGCGCCAGCCGGGCGTTAGAGTGGTTAGTCCGGTTGATTCCTTATAGATTTCGAAATTGAACGGAGCGAAGGACCTATTAAGAACAATCAGATTCAGCAGCTTGAAGTTTGCTAGTTCAACTGACTGCATGCCTTACCAATCATTTTCTTGAAATCTATATCAGATAATATATCGTATCTATCAGATAATTAATTTATATGTCATGGTTTCGTTTTTAATTCTTTTACCTATTGTGGTATAGTAATTTTATTTTAGGTGCATCGTCCTCACTATTATATAATTAATGTACCCATGAAAAATATTGTACCTAAAACATTTTAAAAGAGTAACGGTGCAGTTTCTTGCCCATTCTTCTCCATACGAAAACTACCTTTTGGAATGGGCGACTAGAATCAATTCTATTTTAAGATAATTTTTGACGTTCAAAAGTGCCTTTTATGTGCCTATTTGAAATAAATGCTTTGACTTTGACTTTGAAAATTGAACCAAAAATATAAACAATCTTACTAATATTATAAAGGCGAAAGTTTGTGATTGTGTTTGTATGTTTGTTACTTCTTCAAGCACAAACGACTGAACGGATTTGGCTGAAATTTGGCACACAGACAGACACTTATGCGGGTGAAACCGCGGGGCGCAGCTAGTATTTTATAATCTTCTTCTTAGCGTGTCGATAGCAATCTAAATGTACTCGGCCCAGAATTCGGCTACTTGTTCGGCGGCATCACCAGCGTTCATCATTCTATAATTATGTTAAGTCACATGGTATTTCCAATCCGTTTCGCTCTCCGCTATCAGACAAACCTAACTCCCTTACCGACCTATCATTACTAAAGGTTTAGCAATCCAAAATGGAAACGTGATAGGTGAAGGGACTATACTATGTAGAACAAATGGACTGTGGGCTTAATTATAGTCATTGTACGGTCCGGACCGTCACTTTGTTGATGTTTGCTAAGGGACCATTATGAGGCTCTTAGTCAATAGAGTTTCTTTTAGTAGGAAGGGCAAGTGACGGGACGAGAACAAAAGCGTGCAGGAATCATCATCTGCCTAGCCTATTCCCAACTATGTTGGGGTCCGCTTCCAGTCTAACCAGATGCAGCTGAATACCAGTATTTTACATGGAGCGACTAGTAAGACTAGTTGTCAGATTTTCGGGCTTCTGATGACCCGTAACGACTGTCAAAGTTCCACTAATAACAGCCGGGACCAACGGCTTAACGTGCTTGTCCGAGGCACGGAGGGGTCTTGGTATGAAAAGATCCGGGGGTCTTGGTCCGTGGATGGGTGACCATCTTTACATGGGTTAGAGGGCAACTCGTCCACTTCGAAACTGGGACCAGGGACCAATTACACCTTTCTAATTTGATTAAAGGGCAACTCGTCCCACTTCGAAACTGGGACCAGGGGCCTAAGAGGGGCAACTCGTCCCACTTCGAAACTGGCACCTGATCCGTCCGTGCCTCGGAAAGCAAGTTAAGCCGTCGGTCCCGGCTGTCATTCGTGGATCTTTAACAGTCGTTACGGGTCGTCAGAAGCTCGAAAATCTGACAACCCGTCTTACCAAGGGGTAATCGTATTACCCAGTAACTGGGTTGTAGAGGTCAGATAGGCAGTCGCTCCATGTAAAATACTGGTATTCAGCTGCATTCGGTTAGACTGGAAGTCGACCCCAACATAGTTGGGAAAAGGCTAGGCAGATGATGAGGAGTTAGTTTAACTATCTTCGCAAGCTACTAAAGTTGTAATGGGTTTGTTCCGTAGAAGTATGCGATGGACGGTCGCGACCTTTAACCTCTATTAAACTAACTGTTACGTCTTTGACTGATGCCGATGCGATTACTACTGATAGATTTTACAGCACGACTTGGGGCTATGAAAGAGACACTTTCATGTCGAAAAAGATTGAAGAATCGACTGTTAGGGAATTTATTTTATTTATTTAATACTTCAAGCACATAAATGTACAGAGGCGGACTTAATGCCATAGGCATTTTCTACCAGTCAACCTTTGGGTGATGCAGAGAGATAACGCTTTTTAAAGCTTATTGCCAAGTGTTTTACACGTGCAGTCTGTGGACCAACTATACTCAGCGGGCTATCAGCGCCCTACGGGTCCAATATAATAACGGGTTCAGGATGTTGATGGAGCTGCCCCGTTTCTGCAGTGCATCAGCTATGTTTGCACAAGCACACGTCGATGGCTTCCACGCCATTGTCAGACGGAAGTCTGCCTCTTTGCTCTGCAGAGTGCGGGGGAGCTCCAACTCCATCCTGAAGACTATAGCGTGGAGGTGCGAGTCTCCGCTATTAGGTGATGTTGTTCGAAGATGTATTTCGAACAACAGCCTTGTTTCTAAATAGATTACCAACATACTAAAATACGTATAAGTTATCTTTTTTTTTTTTTTTACTAACCCGTATGGGTGCTGCTTATCCGAATTAAAGATTATTATTATTATTTTTTTTTTTTTATTACGAAGAGGATTTATAAATGACCTTTTAAGGACCATCCAATAACGCTTCGCTCCTTTCACCCAACACAATATTCGTTCTAAAGTAAGTTTAAGTTAATCACACTAATATTATAAAGGCGAAAGTTTGTGATTGTGAGGGTGTGTGTGTTTATATGTTTGTTAATTCTTTACGCTCAAACGGCTGGACTAATTTTGATAAAATTTTGTATGGAGGTAGCTGACACGCTGGATTAACATATAGGCTACTTTTTACCCCGATATTTCCACGGGATCGAAACTTATACGGGTGAAACCGCGGGGCGCAGCTAGTTGTAAATAAACAACAAAATCTACTTCGGCAGAAATTTGGGGCTGTAATTCGTGTGTTGTGAAGTGATTACTCAAATTACTCGTATTGTAAGTACACAAACACGGCAACACGTAATAAGCAAACCCATAAAAACAACATCCCCAGGCAAGAATCGAACCTTCAACCATTCGCTACCATCCCAAAAAATAATAAACACAAAATTTCATAACACAAGATGTTACTTAACCTCACAAAGAAAACGTCTCATCATACTATTATAAAAGAAGTAGCGGTCATCGACATTTTAACTGATTCAACAATACTGCCGGTCAAAACTGATACGAATCCGTTCCGTTACGCGTCAGTATCATTCCACTTAACATTCCAATCAATCAGTTGTAACAATCAAATTAATAAGCTCGCCTAAAATATCTATAATCATCTGTAAGTGTTAATGAGGATGTGCTTGTGGGCTTTGGAAACAGCGGGGTTCATAAAAGCTGTAGCGATTTCAGCGCTATGTATTTGGATTTTAGTTTTTGCAGGGATTTCTATATACAATGCAGCGGAAGATATTGTTTTGTAAACGCTAAGGTTTGATGGTAAGCACAGGCCTGATCCAAAAGAGGGGAAGATCACTACGCTAGTATTGACTGACTTTGACTGACACCTACCCTAACCTTTAGCGAATTCTACTTTAAAAAGTTTTTATTTTTCAATTTTTTTTTAATTTAAGGGAAATTTTATTTTAACATAATAATATATCCTTAATTAACAAAAATAACAAAATTAAAACCAAACTTAACTAAAACTATACAAAAACTAAAATATAGCGTCGAAAAATTATCCGCATCGCTGTCGGCTTGTAATGTACCCAAGAGACTAGCGGCTTTAAAAAGTTGTCTAAAATAATTTTAAATCAGACAGAAGCAAAGTATTTAATGCTTTTGGTGTGTCTTTATAAAAACCATGTCTATCTTCCCAAAAATCTAATTAGAAAGCCTATGATATTTGGTGAAAGATTCTCTAAAGAATCGCTGTCCGCTGAAGTCGTTTTAATGGCCTCAACCTAACAGTACTTCTGAGTCTTCACACTAAAATAATTGGCCCTTGATTGCGCAAACGATTGATATTTAAGATACAAAAGGCTTCAACTTGCTGTTCAGTACATAATTAAATTGATATCCGTAGCTGAAACCATACCTACTACATCACACAAATATTATAAAGACGAAAGTTTGTGAGGATGTTTGTTACTCTTTCACACAAAAACTACTGAACGGACTTTGATGAAACTTTACAGTATTGAACCTACTTGACCAAAATGTATGAAACAGCTGTTTTTTTGGTGGTGGTGGTGGTCTACATAATACATAGTATTATATTCTAGACCAAATACCACAGAAGTACGTAAATACCTTCCTGTTTCGAGAGATTGATTTTGCCTTCAAGCGCTGAAAGTATAAGCTTTAGAAATGCGTCCTTTGAATCTTCAAAGACTACAAAATTGCAATCCCTGAAAATCTAGCTACCTTGGTATCTACAGATTGGATACGAAATTGAAATGGTATTGATCGACCCTACCTTCGTTATAGACCAAGGAACGGCAATCAGTAGCTTGAACTAGCTTCCTACTCAAAGTACTGAGGTACCGACTGAACTTTACTAACCTAAATGTTACTGAAGCTATTTTTTCCAGGAAAGCCAGGAAAAGGTGGCCTTTTAAAAGGCCCGTCGAAATACATGTCGTGCGTATTCGTATTCCTTTCGTGTCGTGTATTGTGTCGGAGGGGCTTGTGGCGAAGTAATAACAGCTGCACGGGTCGATCGATCAGGTTAAGCTACGCTTGCCGCAGTTGGTCCGTGGATGGGTGACCATCTTCACATACCAAGACTCCTCCGTGCCTCGGAAAGCATGTTAAGCCGTTGGTTCCGGCTGTCATTTGTGGATCTTTGACAGTTGTTACGGGTCGTCAGAAGCCCGAAAGTCTGACAACCAGTCTTACCAAGGATTATCGTATTATCCAGTAACTGTGTTGTGAAGGTCAGATAGGCAGTCGCTCCATGTAAAATAATGGTCTTCAGCTGCATCCTGTGACTTATGTATGACTAATGACATTGATGTAATTTCATGATATTATAATGCACGTACTAGAAATATTTGCACGACTGATAAGTCGAATACAGTGAGACTAAAATTATTTTACCATGTTATATTGTGAGTACCTGTATTCTGGCAAATAAATACAATGTCATTTCATTTCCAGTTAGACTGGAAGTTGGAAAAAGGTTAAGCAGATGATGAAGTATTTCTAATGAAGTCCTTTGTAAGTCATTTGTTTCTCGAACAAATATGCCAAGTGAGTTAAACAGTGTACTAGGGGCACAGAAAGCGCAAAGAGCCTAAGCTCTTATACAAATTGGTGTTACAAAGCCGTAGCACAATGACCAGTAGGTAAGAGTGGTGCTCTAGTTAAGAGGAAATGCCGGTGGTCTTTTCTCCATAGAAACGATGTCGCCTGTTTTATTTCTGGTAAATGACCATAAAACTATGTTTTTTTACAGAATAATAAATATTAACTACTTGTACCTATGTCCCTATGTTTCTGTAACCTACACCTACATTAGATGTATACGAGGTCGCAGCCAACCGATTTAATTAGCCGTTTAGTTAACCGCCTAGCCTTTTAACTTAACGGCGGCCGTTCAGCTAACGGCCTGAATAATGATATTCAATTATAGATAGAAATCTGTAACCAATCACGCGCGAGCCGAATTGGTCGCATAACTAAGTCAGGACACCCCGACCAAATGGGTTAGGTTAGATTAGAACTGTGATCAACCGCGTGCGAGCCGAGGGAGCGAAGCGAGGCGAGCACTATCCACAGGCCAGGGATTAAGAAAAATGGCTAATTTAACCAGTTGGCTACGACATATACATACATAGCTTAGGTTAGGTAAACGTAAAACATTTTGTTGACAATACAAGGACATGGCTGTTATAATATTTATTAAAATTATACTTTATGGAGGTCCCTTGGTCCCTTCGTAGAGTAAGCAAAACTGTAAATAAAAGCTTGGAAAAGGTCACTGAAGGACAACTTTTGATTTATCTCAGGTCCATGTTGAGACTGTAAATTATGATACCTTCTGTCGAGTTCTACATGCCTGGTACCCGAAAGCCATATTTTGGGAGTGATTGAAACACCGAAAAGCTATGGCTGAGATGTCTCAAACTCAAAGCATTTATTATAATTAAATAATTTACAGGCACTTTTAAAGTGTCAAGAAGTCAGTCACCTACTCTGAAAATTAAAGCAGCCCATTCCAAAAGTAGATCTCTATAGAGAAGTTAACGCGTTGTGGATTTAAATCAATATGATTGGTCGATGTCTGCCCGTCTCCTCTCCGCTACACTCATCTGACAACATGAGAAAAATACTTGTGCGGAGCAAGAATATTTTAAAACAAAAGTACCGTCAACCGGGGTGAATAGGAATGCAGGGGTAAACCGGGACAAAACTTTAAAAGGGATTTTAACATTAAAATAATATAGTTTGTGGCCAAAAAGGACCCTAATTTGTTTACTGTAATTTAACTAACGATTACGTGCCCTTATTGACAACAAACTATATTGTTTCAACGTTAAAATCCATTTTAAAGTTTTGTCCCGCTTCGCCCCTGCATCCCTATTCACCCCGTTTGACTGTATGTTTTGAAATAATGACCCAAAACATAAACAATACAGCTCCCAACGTTATTAAAACTACATTTAACTGTAACACGGGCTTGCAGCACTAACATAATGGCTCAAACTCTAGTTAGTTCCTAACTAGCTATGACGCGTTCAAAGTTAAATTCAACTTTCAAGCTGCTAGCTTTTGCATTAGTGCTTCAGCACGTTTTCCTGGGAAATCGGGATTTAGAAGGTAAATAGAATTACCCAGCGCCATGAGTACTTGTATTATTTTCAATTTCATAAACTTTGATGTTAGTTAGAGTGGATTTATCTTATTTTAGAACTTTGCACTTTTTGGCTATGCTATTACTCGTACTCTTGTAAAGATGTGACTGTGGTTTCGACTGACAATTTAGGTATATTCATAGTTAGATAGTTTAAATGAAAACTCATTAGATTTAATGGAAGGGCGTGCAATTTTTAATTAGATGATCCTTATACTATTAAAACTATGACTGTGAATTAGACTGTCATTTTGAAGCTACAGAATGCCACAGGTGTGGCACCTAGAGGATAAAAATGATTTATTGAACATCCTAAAAGTATCTAGCATGAAAGCGACAAGAAAATAGAGACAACGCAACAACGGTATTACCTACAGGATTGAATTTTTAGTGTGCTACGAAATATTCTAAATATATTGAGAGCAGTGGTGGCCCAATGGTAACAGCCGCGACTTACGAGATGGACGCCGTAGATTTCGAGCCTTAACAGGCGCTTCAAAAACATAAAAACATCGTAAGGAAACCGGCATGGCCTAGAACCAAAAGTTCAAAGATATGTGCCATTTACCAACCCGCACTGGCCTGCGTGGTGGGTTACGGCCCACACGCTTTCACAGAGAGGAGGAGGAGTTCCAGCAGTGAGATCATTACAGACTTTTTTTATGGATGGGAAATCATTAAATGACCCCTCCCGCTCTGGGTGGAGCGGAAGGGAGTGTCAGACTCTTACTGACTAAAACCCATCCGTGTTCCTTTCTTAGCCCTTTATGTTCCGGAGTAGCGGTAACCCTTTCGGACAATCCCGCACCCCCGGCAGGCTTCGGCCCTGGCAGGCCCCTTCCTTTTTGCTGACATTTCTTTGAGACGCGCGTGGAACACGTACGCGCCGTCCGGCAGTGAGATCATTACAGGCTGATTATTATATTATAAGCTATGAAATATTCTAAGCAATCACAAAACTTTAATAATTATTATGTACTTACAGGTCAGGTTCAACATCTGTATAATTCCCTTCTGGGTCGACGAGTCCCACTCTTATTGTGGGCAGAGTCTCGTCTTCATCATCTTCTACCTCCCCTCTCGCCTCCCTTGCTTCTCTTTCTGCTAATGCTCGAGCTGCTATGACCTGTAAACATAATGAAATATTAGAAAAAACTGGTGTTACAGAAAAATATTAATAACTTTGATTTCGTTATTTTTCAAATTGATGTTATTTCAAGCTAAGCAATTATCAACTTTTTTTTAATGGAAATTGATTTCAGAGTGACTAGCACTATTGAAAAAGTTAAAACTGTTTGAAGTTGTAGTGTAAACAGAACTTTATTGTGTCGGAATTAAAGTTATTTTTCCATAAACTCATATTTGTTTACATTTTTGGCAATTAAGTCGCGAATGCAGACTAGGTAAACTTTTTTTAAATCAGTGCCGTTTGCATGATAACGATGTTAATGTTGATGTTTTTTTTTTATTATTTGATTTGATAATTATGATAACACACATACAACACTTAACATCACGCCTGTAACCCCAACGGATTAGGTAGAGGTGTACGTATAGTACCTCCACATTTTGCCAATCATGTTTACCTAAGCCCCAAAAACCAAAAATTCATAACAAAGGCCACTTATAAACTAATACAAATGCAGCCAAATTCCTAATATCGGCGAACACACAAACATGGTTTATACAGACAAATAAAGAATGATTCTAGAAAATATAAAAAAAGACACCCACACGCAGCCATAATACATCGGTTGGTTCTGACAACCGATGTATTATTCACTTCGCTGCGTGTGGGTGTGTGTGTGACGTGTAAACCAATACAGCGTTCCAATCGAAGTACCCCACATCCACATAATCCGATTGTTCATATATTTCAATATGCCAACCCTATTTTTTCGCCGTATTTTGAAATCCCCCGAAACAAATGATGTGCGATCAACCATTTTTTACAAAACGATGTAAGCGCGAATGTACGGATGAAAAACTCTTCGGTTTCAGCAGCAAAGAATTCATGTGTATCGAATATGAAACCAACTGTGTGTTTGCATAAGCATTTTTTTTATATAAATAAATGTGAATGAAACGGTTAAATAATTCTGAGTTTAAATTTTGGACAACGAACCTCCTTAGCACATCTTTTAGGGCCGTAAGAGCATCAAGATTGTATAAATACTAATAGGTAGTTCATTACATATTCAACCTATAATGTTCCCACTGCTGGGACACCAGGCCTCCTCTCTTTGAGAGGGAGTGGGCTATAATCTACCATCCTGTTCCAGCGCGGGTTGGTAGATGTCACATGTCTTAAAATTTTTAGTTCTGGGACAAGTCGGTTTCCTCGCGATGTTTTCCTTCATCGTATTGAGAGCAGTGGTGATGACATTATTTACACAAAGTAAAGCGCCTGTCTGGGTTCGAACCTACGACCTACCACTCGTAAGCCGCGGCCGTTACTACTGGTCTACCACTGCTCTCAGGTAATTCATTGTCATATATAATTTAAGCCAGATAATTCCGCTTGAGTTACTGAGAGAAAGGGGTTCCAAGCGTCTATATTAAGACGTACTAACTCTGTCTTTCAACCCTATCTTAGGACAATTAATGCAATGTCACTGCTCGCTCATAGAAACTACAATAGCAACTAATGCCTTTATGCATACGTAATGCAAGACAAACGTTTCAGGTCTTAAGCCCTCACGTCTGCGGACTTAAAGGTATGTGTTTCGTATGTAAGGATCAGTTACCTATAATAAAATTTTGCGCAGTGCTGCACACCCCCACCCTATTTCAAGTTAAACAAATATCAACTTTATTTCAATGATAACTAAGTTGATTTCAGAGTGACTGAAAAAGTTATAAAAATGTTTGAAGTTGTAGAGTAAACTGAACTTTATTGTTTAGGATTAAAAGTTATATTTCCATAAACTAATATTTGTTTACACTTTTGTCTTTTATCTTACCTGTAACCTCCTTTGTGCCTGTGGTGTGATCTCCACAACCCTGGACCATCGCCGAGACTTCCTTTCGTACTGCCATTTGTCGCTCAACGCGCATTGCTCATCGTCAGAGTCGTTCTGTTGACCAAAGATAATTTATTGTTATTACTTGATAGGCAGGCATTTGTATTAAAATAACATTCGTAGTGGTCTGAGAAAATGACGATTGCCGAAATGTGTTAGTTAGGTCTCCTTCTCAAGTGTCTGTTTTATTCATTTAATCAATCATCATTTGTTTTTTTTTATTCATTTTAAATAATCTTTTTTATCTAATTAATATTATAAATAGTTTGTAAGGATGGACGCATGGATGGATGGATGTATTTTTGACGTTCAAAAGTGCCTTTTATGTGCCTATTTGAAATAAATGCTTTGACTTTGACTTTGTTTGTAACACTTTCACGCAAAAACTACTAAACGGATTTGGATAGTTAGTTGTAACCACACAGTCGCTTATTTAGCTTTGAACATGTAACCCCGCGTGATATAGTTAATGTCTTTAACACACTTAAGTCTAAAAACACCGGTGATTATTGGGGCATCTCCGTTAAACTTTTAAGTAATATAATAGACATCGTAGCCCCCTATTTAGCTGTTACTTTTAATAAATGTGTTGATTTAGGAACTTTTCCTGACCTCATGAAGAGTAGTAAAGTCATACCGTTATTTAAATCAGGTAATGAAAATGACGTTGGCAATTTTAGGCCTATTTCTATCTTACCTGCATTTAGCAAAATATTTGAAAAATTAATACTCAAGCAGTTGCTAAGACATTTTAATTTAAATAGCCTCCTTCATAATGAACAATATGGCTTTACAAAAGGTCGTTCAACCACAGATGCGGGTGTTGCTTTGCTGAAACACATATTTAATGCATGGGAGAAATCTCAAAATGCTATTGGAGTTTTCTGTGATCTCTCCAAAGCCTTTGATTGCGTGCACCATGACACGCTTTTACGTAAACTACGTCATTACGGTGTCCAAAACGAAGCTCTCAACGTAATAAATTCTTATTTACATAATAGATTCCAATGTGTAGATGTTAATGGTGTAAAATCTTCCGGGCTACCAGTTCAGTTAGGTGTACCACAAGGCTCAATACTGGGTCCATTCTTGTTCTTAGTATATATTAATGATTTACCATTCCATTTAAAGGGCATCTGTGACGTTGTACTGTTTGCAGACGATACATCTCTTATTTTTAAAGTTGACAGGAATAGACAAGATTTTGACGACGTAAACAGTGCACTATCAATAGTTACGGATTGGTTTACGTCAAATAACCTAGTTCTCAATGCCAAGAAAACGAAATGTGTAAAGTTTGCCTTACCAAATGTTAGAAATCTAGGACCCAACATCGTCTTAGATAAAGTGGTGCTTGAAACAGTGGGCTCGGCAGTTTTTCTGGGAATAACAGTAGATGCCAAACTTCAGTGGGGACCACATATATCAAGCCTAGCAGGAAGGCTCAGTTCGGCTGCCTATGCCGTCAGGAAAGTAAGACAATACACTGACGTTGATACAGCTCGTTTAGTCTATTTTAGTTATTTTCACAGCGTTATGTCCTACGGTATTCTGCTGTGGGGCAAAGCCGCTGATATACAAAATATATTTGTCCTGCAAAAACGAGCTGTTCGAGCGATTTACCAGCTAGGCGCCAGATTTTCTCTAAGAGATTTTTTTAAAGATATTGGTATTCTCACGGTTGCATCACAGTTCATCTTTGCCAACATCTTATATGTTAGGCAAAATATACACTTGTACACTAAAAACAGTGATACTCATAATGTTAACACTAGAAATAAGGACAAACTACGTGCTCCCTTTCACCGGCTTCATAAGGTTCATAACTCATTTGTTGGGCTTGGTATAACCTTTTATAACAAGCTACCTTCTTCCTTGCTAGATTTGCCTTTTAATAGATTTAAAGCTCAAGTAAAATCCAACCTTTGTTCAAAAGCATACTATTCCATCAACGACTACTTAAACGATAAGAATAGTTGGTCGCCCTGATTAACTCAAGACAATTATTATGTTCTTTCTCCAGAATTAGCTTACTGACAGGTTATATGAGTTTATATAATTGTTTTTATTTTATTTTTATTTTTTTGTTTTTTTTAGTTGAGAGTTTTAGTCAATTCGGTATAATTTTATTGTAATTTATTATTGACATAATCTACTCATTTCAATGTCTTTTAATGAGTTGATTGCAATATGTGGTTAGCTAGCGACCTCTACGAATGATCATATTATTATTCTTGCTTGAGCAACCGGCAGCAAGTTCGTCATGCTCCCTTAGATGTCATTGCTTGCGGTAGCGTCGGGGGTCGGGTTGCCTCCTTCCCTCAAATATGGCGAGGGGGGTAATGGCTGATCTTTGCGTTATGCTCGTGAACGGGTGCTGCTTGTGGTGACTGGTCGTCTTGCTGACCATGGTTTTATTGTGGTTATTAGTAGTAATAACTTGTTTATTTATTTTACTTCGATGGTCCTAGTTTATCATTTGTGACTTCAAGTGACAGCTATGTAAACAGAACCCAGCATTGCATATATATGTAAGCTGTCACGCCCTTTATACCTGGAGGCTTTTAATTGGTCAGTAACTTTTTTTTTTTTTGGTTATATTTTTAATTTTTTTTTGCTTGAGTACGTATAGTGTTTACTGTATTTGTTGGTATATTGGCGTGGCTAGTTAACCTATGGCAAATAATTTAATTTAAGGTTCTGTGTCCTGTAATGTTAATTACTTTGCATACATAGTATTGTATAAAATTAATTATTATCTAACTGAACAGACAGCTGTGCTGCTGGGGAGTTTGTTCCGCCACTTCTTCTCCCCAGCGAAAGCACTAGGAAGTGGCGAAGGGCGGGCGTTTTGGGGGACTGTCTTTTGTAATTTTGACGTTCGAAAAGTGCTGATTCTCAGCCTAGTTTGAATAAATGACTTTTGATTTTTTTTGATTTTGACAGATAGTTTGTAACCAGGATTAACACATAGGATACTTTTTATCCCGATATTCCCACGGGATTGAAACTTATGCGGGTGAAACCGTGGGGCGCTGCTAGTCATGTATAAACACAGTTCGCACGGGTGAAATCGACTTATGTGGCGACATGTCAAAACATCGAGATTTCTAGACTACACCTATTTAAGTTAAATTATACATATAATGATATAAACCTTCTGGAATATTTTTTTTGTATTATGGTGAAAATCGTATAAAAATGTTCGGTCACGCTGACAAACACGAAAAGCGACTTTGCACCTTTGTTTTTAGATATACGAGTACATAGACAAAATGGTTCAATATTGGATACAACAGTAGATGGTATTAGTCGAAAGGGGTCTACTAAATCATCGTCATTACGAGTTCCAAGCTTGGTAATACAATACCCTTTTTTGGGATAAAATTTTTCTTATATCCTACGGTTCATGACCCAGAGGACATCTTAGGGCCGGGACACATAAACACGATACGACGTCGCGTCGTGCTACGACGTATATGAATCGACGTATATGACGTGACGTATCATTCAAACCGGGAAAAGTGGAAAGAGGGAAGGGAGGCCTTTGCCCTGCAGACCCTGCAGTGAGACAACACAGGCTTATAATAATAATAAGTCATTCAAACGGTGAAACGATGCTGCGTCGTAGCACGACGCGACGTCGTATCGTGTTTATGTGTCCCGGCCCTTAGGGTTGATTATAAGTTATATTTCTGTTGTATACAACATAAATATTTGCGTTTTTTTTTTTATTGCTGATTGGGCCCGCTCTTGACCTCGATCACGCCTGATGGAAAGCGATGGATGAGGTCTATGATAGAACGAGCGTGCCCAGAAGATTTCTAAGGCACTGAAACTCCCACGCATCGACGAAACACAGCTGGCTGCTTGACCCGATGGGAGGTGTGGTCGCAAACCAGGCGGGCGTTGGCCCTACCACCGCAAGAAAAAACGAAAAAAAAAACCGCATTAAAATTTTAATCCAGCTTCGTTTTTTCAAGTTTTCCGTTTCAAAAACAACCTTCACAAAACCACTAAAAAAATTAAGACCGCACTTAGGTACCGACCTTAATCCAATCACGATTGAAGCCACGTAATTGGATTAACACAAATTATTTTACACGCCCGTGCCTTTAAACCGAGTGAATGTAATTCAATTCAATTTAATTGAATTAATCTGTTTTGAGTCGAGCGATCTAAAGAGCGTTGATTGCTTTCAATGAAGTTGTTGTTTCGTGAATATACGTAGTTGAAGGTGCAGGTGAATTGATTTTATGGGGGATTCTGTAGTGAAATGTTGTGTTAGGTTTCTGAGATTCTCTATTAAACTCACAATAGATAATATGGAAGTTCGTCAGTTTTGTAGATGTGAAATTCCATCAGGCACATCGCTTTTGCCATAGGAAAAACTAGCTGCGCCCCGCGGTTTCACCCGCGTAAATGTCGATCCCGTGGGAATATCGGGATAAAAACTATCCTATGTCCTTTTCCGGGACTCAAACTATCTCTATACCAAATTTCATCTAAATTGGTTCAGTGGTTTAGGCGTGAAGAAGTAACAAACATATAAACACACACACTCACAAACTTTCGCCTTTATAATATTAGTGTGATGTGATAGTGTTATAGTGTTATTAGTGTGATAAACTTCGGTTAACAATAACGTAGAAACCACCCATTAATCGCTATCGCTACTTTTGAAATAAAATAGCATTTATAGAGGTATGAGGAACACGGTGAAAAGTTCACTCATTCTTTAGACGGGTGTCTATTTGGTGGGTAAATGCCCGACGATTGATGTCGGGACATTGTATTATGCTAGTTGAGCGGTAAATTCTGCTTGCGCGATGCAGGATTTTGCGTGACGTCAGTTTGATGCGTAGTACGCATGTGGCGATCTAGATGTCGCCACAAAGAGTCCGACCTCAGCATAGCTATTCACAATCATACGACAGGCTATCGTATCGAAAACCTGACATTTTGACAACAAGGGTGCTTACTCTTGAATTTAATTCCGATAGATCGACATTAGAATTGTGATGTTTCGTACTTTTGAGTTCGGTTTAATTAAACTAAAAGGTAAAATTGGGTGTCCATTTTGGTGAACTAAGTGGAAATTAGGGCCGGGCTCCAAAATCAATCATCCAATTTTACCTTTTAGTTTAATTAAACCGAACTCAAAAGTACGAAACGTCATAATTCTAATGTCGATCTATCGGAATTAAATTCAAGAGTAAGCACCCTGATTTGACTTGCCCTCGACAGCAAATAGCTGTTGGAAGAATAGCGGGCGTCTATTTGATTTAAACTGACAAAATTTTCGGGTTTTGGACTTGTGAACAGCATTTAGAAGACTCCTACGATAACAATGATTAATGTTCGATACGATACGGAAGCGTATCGAGTGTTTGTGAATAGCTATGCAGATTCAAATATACTATCGAAGGTTCGACCACTCAGCAGCGCTTTTTGAATGATCTTTTAAATATTCACAAAATCATTCCCAGACGGTAGGATCAATTTGAGTTTGCAAAGGAAGATTAATTTAAAGTGTCTGTAATTCTACACAAATAAATAAATTCTAATTCTGTTTTACAAGATAATTGAATTATGAATCCCAGATTCCCCTGAGGATTATCTTGCGGTGTGTCGTTATAGTAATAGAACGGATTTGAATGAAATCTGGTACTTAGGTAGGTAGTCCATGACCTGGATTAGGACATAAATGATACTTTTTATCCCGATATTCCTACGGGCTCGATCCCGTATGCGGGTGAAACTGCGGGCAGCAGCTAGTCCATACTATCCATACTAATATTATAAATTCGAAAGTAACTCTGTCTGTCTGTCTATATGTTACCTTTTCACGCCTAAACCACTGAACCGATTTAGATGAAATTTGGTATAGAGATAGTTTGAGTCCCGGGGAAGGACATAGGATAGTTTTTATCCCGATATTCCCACGGGATCGACACTTATGCGGGTGAAACCGCGGGCCGCAGCTAGTATAAAATAAATTCATTTTGACCAATTATATTTATTCCATGAGGATTTAAATTAAATCCTCTACAATTTCTTAAACTTTTTAATCCTTTAACCTGTCAGAACGTGGCTAACAAGCTTAATAAATAGTGTGAAGGTGCTAAATGGCTGAACTAGCCATTTAATAACAGTTCAGATCAATTTGTAAGCATGACGAGCGAACCGAGATGTTATCTGGAGGCTAAAGGGTACAGTCATTCACGTAAATGGTTGTCGATTGGATATAAATATTCCATTGATTTTTTTTTTCGGCGTGATCGGTAAAGAATATCTTTATTTAAGTTGTTTTTATTTGAAGAGGTTACCGTTTTGGAATTTAATATTCGAATAGGTAGTAGTAGTGTATGAGCTCAATTGTCACTCTAACACATAAATCAGCAATCTAATAATGGTCTTTACGATTGTACACATACGGATTAAATGACTCAACACAATATTAAAATAATTTAAAGATGGAGGAGTGTTATCGCAAAATTAGTATTTTACTTTTTATTAACTACCGAGGTCGACGCCTATTAGTCTACGAAGCCAATATGGCGAGCAGAGAATTGATTGATTTAAGATTATCTGCACTTTGTTGCAAATTGATTTTAGTATTCTGAGTAGATAGGAGATCAGAAGGCCATTTCCCATAGTTAAAAGCGTTCAAAATCTAGTCCGCAATCTCATCTCAGCGGCAATCAATGTCAAAAACTTGTCAAAAGTGTAGGGTAATAGATAGAGGTATTTTTGACAGATTGAGACTGAGATCAGACTGTGAACGTGCTTAAAATTACGAAAATGGCCCCTCTGAGGTTCCGTGTTGAACTTAGCAAAGAATTTAATAACTAGCTGCAGATTGCTGCAGCAGCTGCAGCTGACAAGCTCAGTGATAATTTGACTGTTCGTGAGAATTTCACAAAATAATAATGAAAACAGCGTAAAAAAACTTGCTTGGAAAACATACACATGGTTGTACAAGCGGAGGTCAAAACAAATTGAACTGCTGGCTCCTATACTAAGTTAAACGGTTGAAATACGTAAATAAATCAATAAATTTATGAAAAAAAAATACACTGCAAGTACATGAAATAAAGTGCATAAAACTCAAAATGTGCCAATTGCCTATTACGTATTTCTGGAGTCATCGATCTGCCTACAAATAAATTAACATCGTGCGAATCGCCTATAAATTACTTGTTTGTTAGCTAAAAGTGTCGATTCGCTCGTTTCGGGTGCATATAGTCGTGCGAATCAACCGATAAACCAAAATGGTCTTGCAACTACGAATAAAGTAGTAACCCAATTCAAATCTCAACTCATCTACAAACGAACTAGGTACTTAGGTGTTATTAATAGTCCTATACATGAACATAATCGAAGGTGTTATTATTACCGTAATAATTACTCGCAATCATTCAAGGACTCGAAACTTAATACTGTACTAATTACTACAAGATTGCAAAGGTTAAATGTCGTTAGATCACGTTGAAAGGCTGTGTTCACACTGGAGAAGTTTATCAATAATACTTTTGTCTGATGAAAAGGAGTTTAAAGCAGATTCTTGGACAAATTCGTAGTCAATCAATTTACCTAGCCTTTTCTCAGCTACCTTGGGGTCGGCTTCCAGTCTACCCGGATGAAGCTATAATACCAGTACTTTAAACGGAGAGACTGCCTAACTGAGCTCCACAATCAAAGTCGTAGTGCTCCTTGTGAAAAGTCCCATAATTATGTTAGAACTATTTAAGGCAAAGTTACTTAGCGTAATAATATCCTTCAAACCAGAATAGTAATGTAGCTTTAAACAGGATACTCTGTTGAAGGTGGGGTGGTGGTGGGTATTGTAGGTGGTGGTGTCGTGAGACGCCGCCCAGCTAGGTGAACCGACGACTTTAAGACTGGGCTGGGACAGACTGGATGCGGAAGGCGTAGAACAGGGTATTGTGGCGCAGCCTGGGAGAGGTCTATGTCCAGCAGTAGACTGCGACGGACTGAGTTGATTGATTGTAGGTAGGTACACCAAAATATTAAGACAACATAATTATAACCAAGATCTCTATAATAATAATATCACATGGTTTTCTTTTTATTTTATGACCAACATACGTTTAACCTGCCAATTCAATTCACAAAACATTGACTGATATTAGGTATAACTCGCATCTCACTTTGATTGATGCACAAACGTATCAATCAACTTCACAAATCTGTTCAGTGTAGCCGACGCCTAACGCTAACAATGATGGGAGCCTGTCCGCATGATATGATCTCGGAAAGGTTAAAGTAATTATGTGATCTTTATACCTGTGTATATGACTGTTAACAACAGCATATAGAATTGTAATTTGTATGTAGTTTTCCAGTCTTACCAAAAGAGGTATCGTATTACCCGTTTATTGTCGTTGGATCCCACTTTTGAATCCCATTTTTTAGGTATTAACGATGGATCCCGTTTGCTATTTCCGTTGAATCCCATATTATAACAACATGTGTACATTTCAGAAGAAAAGTGATTTACCTTTATCAATCAATAAAAATAGATTATTTTTAGTGGGGTACCCGGAACCGAACTAGTTAGATTAGGTTAATTATTAAAAAAAAAAAACAATGTTAGGTTAGGTTAGGTTAAAACTGTGACCCCTACGCACGAGCCGAGCGAGCGAAGCGAGCGGTGCCGCGGCAGCGGCCGGCGAGTGCCAGAAACGACTAGAAACGTTGGTTGTAAACTAATTTGTCAATGGAGTTTTGGTGAAACATTAGTGAACCCCTCATTTTATTATAAACAATTTTGTTGTTGAAAGTACCTGCATTCAGATTTTTTGAAGCATTCGGGATCCAACGGAAATACTTTTCGGGATTCAACGACAATTAAACGTAATTATCTTGCATTTTTTAAATTCGGGATCCAACGGAAATACATAATAATGTTTTGCGGGATCCAACGCCAAAAATATTAAAATGGGATTCAAAAACGGGATCCTATGGAAATAAATCGTTTTACCCAGTAACTGGGTTGTGAAGGTCAGATAGTCCATGGGTATATGGGTATATGGGTATATGGGTGTATGGTATGGGTGATGGGTGGGTATGGGTATGGGTATGGGTGGTGATAGGTCTCCATGTAAAATACTGGTATTCAGCTGCATCCGGTTAGACTGGAATCCGACCCCAAAATAGTTGGGAAAAGGCTGGGCAGATGACGATGATGTAGTTTTGCATGGAAAATATTCTTTACACATTGTTCTTGGATAATTTAGGACGCGCTTTTCTGATATGGTGGAGGGAAGGAGATTTTGATAATGAAGCGCACATGATAGTGTGTTGCGCAATAAATTACTGTCTGGATTCTGGATTTAGCGATATATATTGATAATAGGCTCAATAAATATATGAAAAAAAAAATAAGTCATAACTGGGGATTCATAACTTAATGTGGGTTTACACAACAGCTCTGCCAACGCCATGGGAGAATAAAATCGTGACCAACTCCCACCGTAGATTTTATGTTCTTACTGTTTACCAGTGAATACTGCCAAATGAACATCGCTCCACCTTTATTTAGCACTTCGATCAAGAATACTCATGCTAAAATGACTTGTTAAATCACCAATACCTTGATGCGAAGTACCAGGCTGACATAATCGAAAGGAGATTCAAACAATATCGATTATCGTAAGCCCCAAAATATGCGCTTAACTTACAAAGCTGGGATTACATGGGCGCTGTATTTGCACTTTAACGATATTATGGAATATTGTAGGTATAATAATATGGTAATCTGTTTCGTGTTTACTTATTTTATAAGCAAATAGGTTATTGGATAACTTTGAATGACATTTTTATAGAGACTTTTTACTGTGCTGCGATAGTATTCTTTTTTAACCAAAATATTTTTCCCCGGTTTTTGCGTTGTGTAGCGGAATATTTGCGAAGTTAAAATGCAAAAGACTTTTTTTAAATTCTGTGAACGTTCTTAAAATTACTATAATTGCCCCTCTGTCACCATGGATTCAGTCTAGATTCTGATCCTCCCTGCAATGAAAATTTTCGTCGGTTATTAAAAAAAAAATGTAGTTCCATACATTTTAATCGCGTAGGTCTTGCACAGGGTCGCAGCATAATGCTGAGCCATAGCCGTTTTGCGTGGATGTGACGCATATTTCCCCCAACCCTTTAATTTTTTTTTGTGTTTTTATTCTTTATTGCGTCATGTTTACCGCAAATAAACGTATTTTCTTTCTTTCTTTGTATTGCACTTTTCTATTGAACAGACTTTTTTTGATAGCCGACGAACAATTTCTACACTGGGGGTCTAGAATTATGTGCTGAATCAGAATATGATTAGATAGATCTGCCAGCCTGTATATTATCTACATACTCGTAGGAATGGAGAATATCATCAACGGCATGAAAAATGTTGTCTGGTAGGTAAAGTCAAGAAAATTTATTGTTTTAAGCAAATTGATTACCAACTTAAATTCTCCATTCATTCAAATCACATCTGTCATTCTTTGACAGTTAAATGGCTATAATACGACAAATTGACGTAGGGTATCAATTTTTCAAATGATCTCCCTGACTGATTAATGATTTTATTTCAGTAATTAATTTTGCACAAACACTTTTACACGTCAATCATATTTTAAAAACTAGATGAGGTCAGCGTTTCCTATCTGACTACTCTGAGAAGAAAGGCCGAAACAAACTCAGAGGTCACAGTCTCTTTTAAAGTCCAGATATAATCTTGGTCAGATCATGTGAAGATCATGTAGATCGATGTCTGAGATGGTCTTTTGAGGAAAGAACCACACAGATTGAGAGGACTTGTCCAGTCAGTGCACACATTTGTCAGAAATCGTGCAGCTCAACTCAAAACTGAAGGAGCTCAACGATTCGACGAACAATACCAAAGAAAGGACATTTGGGTAGGCTACATAAATTACTCATACTACCAGACCATGACAAAAACTAACAGAACAGCGAGAAAAATAAAAATCAAAAAGTATACCCACGTAGTCTTCACATTCACAATAATTAAAACAATATAATATCTACTTTAAGTTAAAAGTAAGCAAATTTCATGACATCACTGCCAAAACGAGATTGGGTTGGATTCGGTCCACTGCACAAGGAATAACTTGCACTCAAGTGTAAAATCAAGACATTTGTATATTTTGCCAAAAGGATGCAGAAGATTGAGCAAGGATTAAACTCTGTCCATTAAATGCCATTGACTTGAGAAGAAGAGGCGTATTTCTGGTTCATGTTTTTAGAAATGTTAAGCACAATGACGTCATTTCTTCAGTTTTGATAAAGTCCCATGTACAGGCGAATCTATTGGTCTTACAGTATTTTTATCTCACGAAGCGACGCGCGGTTTACTTGTGGTAACCAAGTGTACACGCATGCTGTGAATGTGTGCATGAAGACGAGTAGCGTTAGCACATAACTGACATATCGCTCATTTGGAGAAACATTGACGTAAATGTATTTTTTTCCCAAAAATGAGTTAAATATGCCAAAGGACTTAGAAAGCGTATTTACGTTAGGAAAGCATAACATAACATAATCAGCCTATAATGTTCCCACTGCTGGGACACAGGCCTCCTCTCAGTGAGAGGGAGTGGGCCATAATCCTCCACGCGTGCCCATTGCGGGTTGGCAGATGTCACATGTCTTCGAATTTTTTATTCTAGGACATGCCGGTTTCCTCACGATGTTTTCCTTCGCCGTTTTGAGAGCAAAAAAAAAAGTACCAGTTATATCGATGTTTCTCCAAATGTAGGTATACATATGAAGACACATTTCCGACTTCTTCCGTGTATCAGAGGGTACCGAGAGCTCCTGCGCTTGCACAAAAAATCACAGCGTGTTTATACACTTAGACGACTAGAATCAATTCTATTTTAAGATAATTTTTGACGTTCAAAAGTGCCTTTTATGTGTCTATTTGAAATAAATGCTTTGACTTTGACTTAGTTACCACAAGTAAAGCGCGCGTCGCTTCTTAGGATAAAAATACTATAACTGAATATACATCCAGAGTAGTTACTGTTAGAGCAACTAAGAAAAATAATTCTATTCTTTGTTGGGGCTGCAGATGTAGTGGCACACTAAGAAATTACTCAGATGAAACTCAGATGTGTCTTCTCGACATCCGTGTGTCACTAACGGAATGCAGCAGAATACCAGCGTCAGGTATTGTACCTGGCATATGCTGAGCTGGACTCCTATTTGGTGCGACCATGAGACACACCGACCAGTAGTGATCGATCGTTATTAATGTCATATGAGGTGTCTATGGGTCAATTTATCTTTTTAATCTTTGTTTTTTTTTCTCACCTTTTTTAATGCCTGTATTGTGTCTTTTGTTGCACTAAATAAACGTTTTATCTATCTATCTAAATGATTTAGCACCACAATTCTTCATCATCTGAGTCTAATGAGCGGCCAAAGTCGTGGCCAGTCGTTACTCTCTATGCAAGATCTACCCATTACGTATGTTTGCATAATAGTACTTTGACCTGTCACCTATCAAACAAAAAAATCTCAATTCAGAAGTCCATTCACGTAAGCCGCCTACACCATATGACACAACACCGCAATCTGATATTGCGTAAAATTTAAAACAAAGAGCACCTAACATTAAACGACAGCTAATAGCCTTGGAGTATGAATTTAGATCTGTAGAGCGCTATTCTGCCGTGCTAAACGCAAAAGCGGTATCTCAGGAAAAGCTAGTTTCGAGAAAATTGAAGTTTTGCTTTTGAGGTAAAGCTGAGATAGGGAACACTTTTCCAAGGGTTTTTTTTATTAAGATACCGCTATTTGGTTTAGCTCATTGGATGCAAGTTCACAAGAGTATTAAACTAATTTATGCTGTAGAAATAAATAATTTTTGATATTTGATATTTTGATATGCATATTTCTTTAAGCTATCCGATGCCACAAAAATCAACCTTACGATTTTTTTTGAGATACCGCTTATGAGCTTAGCACGGCAGTATTGTAGTCATTGGTAGGTAATTGATACAGCGCGAGCTGCTATCCTGGTCCATCCTGAACCATTCTTCTATCCAAAAGTAATGAAAAACTGTTTTTAAATTTGAATATTATTTAGGAGGTAAAATTATTTGGTTGTTGTTTAAAGGACTCGTAGGTAATCTCTGGAGGTAACGATCCGACTAGAAGAATTCTTTCACTGATGCACTATTTTCCGATTGCCGTATGATATGTTTTCTGGTATACACACGCTCGTTCCACCATAGACCTCATCAATCACGCATGATAGAGGTCAAGAGCAGGCCCATTCAGCAATAAAAAAAAAAAAACATAGCGATCCTAGTTTACTTCAACGCGGAGGGAAGCCGCAGGCAAAAGCTAGTGTGATATTGATTAGCTATTGTCATTTAGATAAAAAAATTACAAAACCTAACACGAAGCAAGCTTCCAGAAATCAGGTGTTTGTGGATATTTTGTAAACACTCCCATTTGCCAACAAAAGCAGAGGTGTTGCATACCAGCTTCGCGTAAGCTCATCACAACACTATTAGGTATTCATCATTATCAACACCAAATAACCTATAATTTAATTTACCTACAAGCAACAGTAGTTAAGGTGAATGGGTAGTTGTAGCCCGCGAAATTCAATTTTTCTTAAGTTTTTTGCAATTTGCAGATCAGTGTCAGGTTGTATCTTGATCCAAATATGATTCGCGACTATAATAGACGTGTATTTACAGAATCATAGTCATTAGAATCATTAATATATCTCTTTAAGTTAGATTTCTACCACAAACACTTTTCCATACGAGATTTGTTCTTAACGGTAGAAATCTAACTTAGAAAGATGTATTAATGATTCTAATTATTATAATTCTGTAAATACATACCGGTTATAGTCGCGAATCATATTTTGATCAAGATACAACCTGACACTGACCTGAAAATTGCAAAAAACGTAAGAAAAATTGAATTTCGCGGGCTACAACTACCCATTCACCTTAAACAAAGTTCCTATAATTATCACGCTTGGAAACCGATTAATTTCCTAAATTCTACGTAAAGAGCGATGCAGCAGCACCTTCTATCGATCAAACGTCCAATGATTTCTGAGGTATTTTAGCTAGTGCTTTTCACGTCGCGGGGTTTGTTTATATACGACTAGCTGCGCCTCGCGGTTTCACCCGCATAAGTCTCAATCCCGTGGGAATATCGGGATAAAAAGTATCCTATGCCCTTTCCCGGGACTCAAGCTATCTCTAGACCAAATTTCATCTAAATCGGTTCAGCGGTTTGGGCGTGAAAAGGTAACAGACAGACAGACAGACAGAGTTACTTAATATTAGTATGGATTCTTTAAGTTAAGCCGTTTTAACGTAAAAAAATGTATGGTTCAGCACTTAAGCAGACGTTATAAATAGTGCAATACACAAAGACACGCCCCACTCTTCTAGCCACTAATCGGTAGTGGTTATCGCTAGTTAATTTCGCTAGTGTTTTAGTTTTTGATAAACACTAATTACCCACTAATAAGTAATTACTGTGTATCGACCAAACTAAAACATTAGCGGAATGTTGCACACTTGTACTGTAAGCGATTAGGAAGAAGAGTGGGGCGCGTCTTCGTGGATGGCGCTATCTGTAATCATTACTTATTTTCGCAACGCAACGTCATTAAATAAGCCTCTGGAGTTGTCTAACTCCAGAGGCTTATGAAAGAGGCTTATTAGAGACTTAGAAACAATAAGTCGAAGTAGTCCCAGGAGTCTTCCTGGGACTACTTCGACTCATTGGTTCTAAACACCCAATTATGGAAGAATTTCGCTCAGTTATGTTACTTTGTTGAATTAATAACAAACAAGAAATGTCGTGTTTGCCATTAGTTCAACAAAGGGACTTATGTCAGCGGGGTATATAATAGCGTAACACACTAACATTAGGAATGACTTTCATTTTGACTGTTCAACAACATTCATTGCGTTATTTACGTTGTTGAGCAAACAAAATTTTCGAACATATGAAGCAATGGATTTGCAATATCCTTCAAAATGATTCAGGTTGTAATTGATAGTGTGTTGTGCAATAATTAGGGTACCGGTTTCTGAAACCAAAGTTGGCTAGACAGGCTTGTCTCATTCATACTCTATGCTAGAACATCAATAATGTCAGTGTACCGAGTCTCGTTACAATCGACCTTTTAAAACAATCAATCTTATGTTGAAACGATCGCGGGAAACTGTGTGTTATTTTACGTGAAGATGTATTACAAAGATTTAGATGTAGGTGCTCGATTTTGATTGCTTTGGCTTTGGTGAAAAATTACTTAGATGTAATCTTTCGCTGAATATTTTAAGGCCAGATGAGTGGTGGTAAGTTTTAAGGTTAGGAGGATGATGAACCATTATAAGATCAATTCGTTGTCCGTTTGTCTGTCCGTCCGTCAAGACCCTTTTTCTCAGGAACGCGTGGAGTTATCAAGTTGAAATTATTATCAAATACTCAGGGCTGCAATCCCTTGTAGCAGTGAAAAAATCAAACTAGGCCGCATATTTATTTTGTCAAACGCAAGGGAATCAAAACCTATAGGGTACTTCCCATTGACATAGAATCATGAAATTTGGCAAGAAGCAATGTCATGTAGCACAAGTAAAGGAAAAAAATCCGAAAACCGTAAATTTGTACGGAACCCTCGCTGCGCGAGTCCGACTCGTACTTGACTGGTTTTTTTAATATTATTAAAAACAGAGATGAATATTTAACTTTTTTGCCTTTATTTCTTTACTAGGAATCATGTTCAGAATATTTTTTATAAATTAGATAAATAATGGGAAAAAGGTACAACATATTCGAAACCTGAATGATGTGCTTTGTTGCACACTTTCAAAAAAAGTTTGCTTTTATCAACTTATGTTAGGATTCTACTGTGCTCATGACCCTCTCGGGCCTGGGGCCCCCTCTGCCTGGGGTCCGTGGCATTTGGCCCAATGCCACCCTATAGTTACGCCAGTGATACTAGCATAGATATATAAGCAACATAGCTTATTTTGATACCACCAGGAACTCTGCTCACCCTCCCAACCACACAATCAAACTTCACACATTGTTATTGAACACTGTATCAAAGTTATTTAACAGCTGAGTAAACTATGTGATAATTCTATATTGTAACTCGCGACCGGTCACGCTCGAAATTGCCCGGGCATTTTGTGAAATATTGCTCGGGTGGTGGTTGGGCATGGTGTGTGGGGCTTAGCTGATAATGGACAAAGTGGATTTAATACTGGTGTGGTAGAATATGATAATTTTATAGGTTTATCTAGCCGCCCCTGCTACGCACGGTTTTTATGATGTGACAAAACATTGAGATTATGAATAAAAGATTTGAATGAATTACTCCGATCCCAGCGTAGGCTTCCTAGTCAATTCAGCCAGCTCAGCAACAAAATTAAAAAAAATAGACCATGCAAAAAGTTTTTAGTACCTTCTACTAATTTGATTAAGTTCAGTAGCGGAATGTCTCCTGCCAGTAATAAAAACCAAAATTAAAAAAAAAAACCCTTAACCATATTTTCATGTTAGTTTGAATATGAACAAACTTTTCACAAAATCCCCAGAGATTTTCGACCCCTGCAACAGAGAGCAATTCAATTATAACAACTTTGTATTTCGTCTAGACTTTAAAATTAGAAACATACGTTTAAGTTCTAGCTTCATTAGAAACAATATGACACTTTCATAAAAACTGATAAAATTAAACAGGCAGAGGCAAGAAACACAGACTTTCCCGTGCCAGTTATAACAAAAATAAATCCTTACCCACATTTTCATACTACTTAAAGTGTGAGCAAACTTTTCACCAATCCCCAGAGATTGTCAACCCTTGTAACGTTGTCAAATTGTCAATTCTATTAAGACAACTTTGTGTTTCGTCTAAAATGAGAACGAGAATGAGACGTTTAGATTACAGCTTCACTCAATTTTTTTTTAATTGATGTGATATTTTATTCACAATCTAGTCTATTACAGTATAGTCCATTAGCTTATAAGTAATATAATAAAAATCATCATACCGTCTGACTTTTTTACCGTTTGGACAAAGACTAATAAAGAAAACTTTGCAATAATAAAACACTTTCACAAAAATTATAAAATTGTACGTACAGTCAGAGGCAAAAAACAAAGGCTTCCTGTTGAGTAAATTTTAAACAGCCTTAACCACATTTTCATATTACCTAAAGTATGAGCAAACTTTTCACCAAATCCCCAGAGATTGTCAACCCCTGTTACGCTGTCAAATTGTTTGAGCGCTCCTGTTATAATGACTTTGTAGAGTTTCCTTAGCTCGCGAATCCTGTGGAGTACAGTATTAACTCATGTTCGCTAAATTAAGTTCTGGAGTAGTAAACATTTATTAGGACGTGATTTGTTTAACATAATACGTTGGTTGATAAATTGGTAATTTTAAGTAAGCTATTTTACTTTTATTTATGGAATAAAGGTTAATTTTGGGACAGAATGCTGAAAAAAAATCTATTTAGAATCCCCTATTTTTTTTGTCTGTGTCTGTTTTATATGTATGTGAACGGAGAGAAGTGGAAAGAGAGTAGAGAGGCCTTTGCCCTGCAGTGAGACATAATCTATACTAATATGCACAAAGTGTGTCTGTCTGTCTGTAACCTCTTCACGCTTAAACCGCTGAACCGATTTAGATGAAATTTGGTAAAGAGATAGTTTGAGTCCCGGAAAAGGACATATGATAGTTTTTATCCCGATATTGCCACGGGATCGACACATATGCGGGTGACACCGCGGGGCGCTGATCTGAACATCCAATTTATGTCTCATTGTGTAAGGTTTCAATAAAATAACAGGTCAGTTTATACTGGACAAGTAGGGAAGCTTGATGTGTCGTCGTGTGTAAAGCAATACTCGTAATAATTATGGTTCGTTTTATAACCGACGAGTTGCACAGAAAGATAAGCGGAGTTTTTTAATCAGGGTTTTTTTTTAAGATTAAGTTCCGGCTGGCTTGTTTGATAGGTCATGTCGTTCCATCATAGACCTCATCCATCGCTTTCCATCAGGCGTGATCGAGGTCAAGAAAGGGCCCATTCAGGAATAAAAATAAAAAAAAATACCGAGTGTGCTTATAACCACACGACTGAAGTGAAACTTCAAACGTATTTGGCTATGAGAGGAAGAGAGAAAGAAAATGTGCGCGCGCACTGCTTTCTCTAGCTCATATCCCCCACTCAACTCCCGTTCGCCTCGTCCGATCACACTTTTCGTAACGCTTAGGTCACGCGTTCGCCAGCTTACTCCCCAAGTCAAGCGTGCGTAAAGAAGTTTCACTTCAAAAATTACGATGTGCAGTGAAAGACCAAGAATTTTGACAAAAAACTGTAGATCAGCTAACAAAATAAAGAAAACTCATTGCTATGTGTACGTATTGTAAACAGACTGGCGTGTAATTGTAAGAGCGCTTTTATTTAAAACTTTGTGTTCAAGTGAAATGCAATTAAACCCCGTTTAACTACGGTGTAATCAACTAAATGAAAAGTCAACAATTTTATTGCAAACGTTTTCTGTTTTCTAGTTAAAGCTATTTACTGTTTTATGAACCCGTTTGTGATTCGATTACTTTTATTACAGCATGTACTTTCTAGAATAGCCGCCGGCTAAGAGAGGCCACCCCTGCTTATCCCAGGAGTTGGTAAGAAATAAAGTGAATAAGTTTATTTGTACAACAAAAGAACCACATTAGTTATACTTATCATCATTACCATCATCAGCCTATAGCAGTCAACTACTGGACTATAGCACGCCATTCAACTCGATTTTCGGCAAGTTCCGAGGCCCATAAAAAGACATAGCCTCGGACTTGTGCAATGCCACCTCTAGACCCAACCTTCCACGACTATCGCAACCCCACGTGTCATTGCATCGGCCGCCGCCTGATGCGACCTCCCCTGCGCCAACACCAGCGTGCCGTCAGCATAGCAAACCTCGCTGACGCCATCAGGGAGGTCGGCCCGCAGCACCCAGTCGTAACCGATGTCCCACAGGAGCGGCCCCAGAACCGATCCCTGTGGGACACCGCACGACATCTCTCGCCAGTCCATTCAACCCCTTACGGGGTGAATTTTGAGAAGTCCTTTCTTAGTGCACCCCTAGACCTCATAAGGAACCTACGTGCCGGAATCTCTAGACCCAGCGGTTTGGGCTGTGCGTTGATATGTCAGTCAGCCAGTTTCTTCTTTTATATATGTAGATAGCCCTCCTCAGAATTGCGCTAAGGCTATCGAATGCCAAAAATATTTTTTCATATCCGACTGGTAGTTCCCGATATTAGCGCGTTCAAACAAACACACAAAAAACCCTTCAGCTTTATTATTAGTAAATAAAAGAAAGATTTACATTAATAATCAAACATACAACTTTGAACCTCGTCCATTTTATCAAATGCACTTTTTATATGGCCAATAATCGTAAAACAAGCTGTTTGCTTAGTTTGCTAAGCTGTGGTCCAGCGGTTCTCAAGTTAAAGTGATCGCCCCCTGGGGCGAGCGATTGAGTGCGCTCGCCTTTAAGTAAATGGGGGCGTTGACTTGATTGGATGGATTTTGTTGTCTGGGACGTTCTTATGTTGGAAAATAAAAGGAAAAACTGTGAATTAGTACTTTGTTTTTAGCTTAGATATTCGTTGTATATTTTTTAGCTTACTAACGTGTCAATGTGTAAGATCGAATCCTTTAATTTGTTTTAAAATAGCATTATAATAATAGTCAGTAAAAAGTTATAACAATATTTTGATTTGTAGTCTGAGCAACATATACCTTCTTCTTCTTTGTGAACTGCCGGTCAAGCACCGCGCGTCGCCTATTGGCGACGAAACAATAGAAAATCAATTGTGTCTCATTAGCGGAGCTCGACATTAAAAAATGCAAAATATATTTGTAAGGTAGTATACCAACCCTGCTTTGCACGGGTACATACAAATATACAATGTACTGTTATGGCGACAATAAATTAAATAATAATGTATTATACTCATAAACCTTCCGAAATTAATTCTCTAAATGATAGTGAGCACATCAAAATCTGTTGTTTATTTAGTTTAAAAGAACAGCGCGGTCACATAGGTACACGAAAAGCAACTATAATTTATAATATTTATAGATGTAAAAAAATGTGTGCTGCATCTTTTAGAACCTTTGTCTCGTAAAATATACAAGGTTTTATTATAATCACGGAAATGGAATTTTAAGTAAAGGTAGAGAAAATTATAAGTACCCACTAGCAATAATAATAATTATGAATTTTATGTCTTTTCGCATAATTGCGGCACAAATAATATTTAAAACTTTCTTGAACTTACCGGAAATGTAAACTTATAAATGCGACTTCCAAGTTATATTTTCCGGTAAAAGTCAAGTATTTACAGTCAATTGTAATGTTTATGTATTAATAAATAAAGTCTATATACGGCCAGTTAGTTTCTACTGCCATTTGCACTTTCATTTTTCATATAACTTACAGAATTAAATAATTAGAAGTATTATTTGCTTTCTAGCTTATTTATCTAAAGTCTGCGGGGCAATTGCGTAACACATTACAATCGGAATCGGTTTCATTTTGACAGTTCAACAGCATTCATAAATTTTTCGAACTTATGAAGCAATGGATTAGCAATTTGATTCAAAATGATTCAGATTCCGATTGATAGTGTGTTACGCAATTAGGGTGCAGGTTATAAAAAAATAAGCAATGTTCAGGTTTTCATAAAAAAAATTAAAAGTATTTTTTTTTTCATGATTCACAAATAACCGCGTAACATTTTTAAATATTTTTCTTTACATTTTTACTTAATCCTCTAGTGTTACTCAATCTTTTATGGTTTTTTTTTTTAAATTTCAAAATATTACAATGAAGCATAAAGCTTATCCATATTTTTATTTACTAATATACACACATCAAAAGTGTCTAGGGATCAAGCATTTTTATGCGGATTTCTTGAGATTGAGATGTGGCTTTGTAATAAATTTATGATTTTATAAATTTATATGGATCCTTTTTGGTGCATTTCATAATTTGAATCAGGAACTGTGAATCAAATTCGAGTAAAAGATGAAAATCAGCTGTCAATATTTTCCCTATAAAAACATACAACGCATTGAAGACATTATTAGTGCTACTGTTTCCCTACTACTGATTAAAACCAACGTTATTATGGAGCGGCGACGTCATTTAAGCAGGGAAGAAATGCTCAGAGCCGTGGGAATGATAGAAGCTGGTTCCCGGCAACGTACTGTGGCTTTAGCTCTGAATACAAGTCAGAGTGTTATCAGTCGACTTTGGACACGTTACCGAAGCACTGGTACCGTGGCTGAGCGCCATGGAGGACGGTATCGCTGCACCACACGGAGACAAGACCGATATATTCAAATCTTAACTCGAAGAGCTCCAACAATAACCGCCATGATGTTAGCCGTGAGGCTTCATCACTCTTCAGGGAACTTAATTAGCGACCAAACAGTCAGAAACCGCTTGCATGAAGTGAACCTTCATTCCCGAAGACCGCTACGGGTACCACCTATGCACAATCGTAGGATTCGATATCAATGGGCTCTTGAACACAGAAATTGGGCAGAAGAACAATGGCGTTTCGTGTGCTTTTCTGATGAGTCTCGTTTTGGTATGAGACCAGATACAAGACGTATACGACACTGGAGAACCCCTGGACGCCAACTGCGATTAAAATCCTGCCAGGAAGTCCATCCTTATAGTGGTGGAACCATCATGGTATGGGCGGGTATTTGGATCGGCGGAAGAACTGAGTTGATTTGGATCAGAGGCAACCTCAACGCTCAAATTTATGCTGAGACGATTGTATCAGACGTCATCGTTCCTCTAAAAGTGCAAATCGGTCCCTTATTTCAGTTAATGCATGATAATGCACGACCGCACACCGCAAGAGTTGTAAGACAGACTCTCGCCGCAGCTAACATCAATGTCCTGCCCTGGCCTGCTCAGTCGCCAGACTTGAACCCGATTGAGCATGCATGGGATATGCTACAGAGAAGAGCTCTGCCGAATATGGAGGGTATCCAGTCGCAAGAAGACCTTTTTTTGTTGTTGCAACGAACATGGGCGGCCATTCCACAGCGTGATTTGGATGAACTCATTTTGAGTATGCCAAACCGATGTTCTTGTGTTGTTAGTGTTCGCGGTAGAAACACGGATTATTAATTGTTTAAGTTACCCAATAAAATTTTAAAGAAAACTGTTATTTCAGTCTTTTTTTCGAACTTTTGTGTTAGTGGTTCAAATGTCAAAAATCCCTTTATTAGGAAAATGGCAAATTTCTTTATTAATGCAAAGGTGACTTGGTTTATCGTTACTGTGACAAACGAAAACACTTTATTTGATGAATCCTTAAAGAAAATTTTAATTAATATCAATCAGGAGAAAAGTTATTGCAAAAATATATGTTGATCCCTAGACACTTTTGATGTGTGTATATCAACTTTTCTTAATAGCTTTGGCGAGGTTTCGTTATCAAAAAAACATGGTCCTATATTCGTTATTATATCTTTTGTGTCAAAATAAAAAGTCATTTATTCAAATTAGGCTGCGAATCAGCACTTTTCGAACGTCAACCGTCCTAAGTAGTGTCTAAAATGTTTTGTTGTATTAAATACTAGCAGCGCCTCGCGGTTTCACCCGCATGAGTTTCGATTCCGCTGGAATATCGGGATAAAAAGTATTTTTGTCCTTTCCTGGGACTTAAACTATTTCTATACCAAATCTTTCATCTAAATCGGTTCAGCGGTTTAAGCGTGAAGAGGTAACAGACAGACACTCGGACACACTTCCGCATTTATAATATTAGTATGGATAAAATATATTTCTTTCTTCTTTTTTTTTTTTATTTCTATTTTTATGACTGTAATTTATATGGTGTACATAATAAAGAGTATTCTATTCTATTATCCAATTAGTTAAAGTTGCCATAAAGACACTTCACACGCAGTTCAAGTTATTTCTATATTAGGTACTAATCTTAGAACAGGCTTAAATATTTCAGTTAATCTCTAAGTTGATAGACCGATTAAATTAAAATTTTCCGTTAACACGATCAATTCCCCGAAATATGTAATTAACTGCAAATTGATTAATAAATATTAATTATTGGGCAGTAATTATTAAAGTCTGTGGGAATAATTTTTGAGTAATGATGGTTATTACTAGGTTCTCATTGGTTGATTAAATTTTGTAATAACATTTTGATGAAAAGTGCCGTTTCCTAAGAATAATTTGTTAGATTTATTCATTCCGTTATTTATGATTTGTTATTTCTGTATTAATGTTATTATGAATAAGTTTTGCTAATAAATTTAACTATCCCGCAGTATTTCTCTCTCACCAGAAGATTAGCGACAGCACATCAGCGTGCAGCGGTAACTTTTGTTTTGAACTAGCAGCGCCCCACGGTTTCATCCACATAAGTGTCGATACCGTAGGAATATCGGGATAACAAGTATCTTCTATGTTATTCTGATATATAAGCTATATTACTGGAAAGTTCCATCAAAATCTGTTCAGTAGTTTTTGCGTGAAAGAGTAACAAAAATCCATACATCCATCCTCACAAACTTTCGCGTTTATAATATTAGTAAGAAGTAAGAAAGTAAGAAGTAAGATAGTAAGAAGTAAGATACGACAAGCTTCAGGATCGCATCTATTTCCTTGCCAAAATGTATAGAAATCTGTTACTTTAAAATTGGTATGGAAATACTACTGTTTGTATTTCTTAAAATAAAATAAAACATTTTGGCATGGATAACGCTTTTATGTCGTAGCAGTAAGGGCGATTTTCTTAGTGAAAGTGTTACCACTGAGTCTAGACATTACTTTACCGTTATTTTCCAACAATTTAAGATAACAAGATTTCATAAGACTTCATTGATATGAAGAATGTTTTAGAACAAAGTTTTAATATGTACTTGGAAGAATAAGCACATTAAAGACCCACGTAATAATTACTGTAAAGGGAAATTATTATATAGATAAGTTTTTTTTTTTACTTTTTTGATCGCGTTGGCAAAAACATTTGCTTTTTGTGAAGTTTGTTTTACTTTTAACCTGATTTATAAAAATCTTTAGTGGTAAAGTTTTTTTTTTATCTCGTAGCCGAACGGCATATTATTATTAGTGCATAAACAAAAACAAAATCATGATTAAACAAAAAACAATTTAAAAAAACATTTCCTTCTAAAAAAACTTCTTCTGAAACTTTCATTACAAGAAGAAATGGTTTTACTAAAAAAAAAACCCATTAGGTTTCCTAATGGTTGAGCAACGCTGACACACAATAATTTTAGGAGTTTCTTCAACGAAAACATGCACGTAACTATTACATTATTTTTGCAGGTAAAGTCCGGTTAGTCAAGATTGTTTATCAATTGTCCGTATACAATCAAATCGCAATTGGAATATACAATCAGTTGTAAAAAAGGGCAACACAACGCACAGCAACGTTGTGTGTTATGGAACGCAACATTCTAGGTGTTAAAAGACAGGACAGAATTCGGAACACCACGCTGCGTTCCAAAACGGGCATACTGGATGTAGAAAAGAAGGGGCTGCCAGGCTAAAATGGGATTGGATGGGTTTCATCAGCTGCAGCCGTATGCACAATGACTGCTGGGCAAAAATCTCCACACAATGCCTGAAGATGGACGCCGAGGCAGGCCCAAAAAGAGATGGCGAGATGACCTGGACGCGTACCGCAAGAGCTGGTTCGAGGTGGCGCGGGAAAAGAGTTCTTGGAAGGATTTGGGGGAGGGTTTTGCCCAGCAGTGGGACATATAGGCTAACAAAAAAAACTAACATTAGGTAACTTACCGATCTCTTCTGATGATGATGGTGTTCTAACTTCATGTTGGCACATCTGTTCAGCGCCGTCAGACGTCTGAACAACGACTGAAGGGAGTCGGCGTCTAAAAACGGATGGTCGTTCTGCACGCCTGACACGTCTATTGGGAACTGGAGATCTGGAACAAGGAGAAAATGTAATTAACAATGGGATCATCATACATAAATAACAAAATTATAACCTAACTTTACTAAAACTATACACAATCTAAAATATAGCGTCGAAAAATTCATCCGTATCACTGTCGACTGGTAATGTACCCAAGAGACTGGCGGCATTACCACGTTGTATGGCAATGCTTAGCCTTTGGCCAAGGTAAAAGCCAGCCCTTGGGTCATGGGAAGTGTCAACCAGCCGTTTTCACTCGGACCCCAAGGCCCGGGGGTTTCAACCCCAAACGGCTCGAAAATATAATTTCCGATAAGGTTATTATATTTTCGCCGCTTGAGGTTGATCATCATTAAATAACTTGTGAGAGGACCAGTGGTAGCCCAATGGTATCGGCCTCAACTTACGAGTTATAGGTTGTGAGTTCAAACCCAGGCAGGCACTTAACTTTATGTACTTAATTTCATCACCACTGCTCCCAAAACGGTGAAGAAAATCGTAGTTCATGATAATTCCAGTACCTTTGCGCTAAACCCATATTGTGAATAACGCGTACACGATCAAAAGTACTTTCTGGGTCATAGAATACCAAAACCATTATTAATTTGTCAACACGTTTCATTTAAATAATATTATTACTATTACGAATTCTCCCAAAGCGCTTCACTATTTTACAGGTAACAATACTAAATTCCCACATCACTTGATTACAGGCACCCACCTACGTCACAAAACACCGCCAGAGGATACGTCACTCTGATGACGTCGCTATCTCACAAGTAGATACTATTGTCTGGTGCTCAATTTAGTTAAGATTAGAAGGTAATGTAGAAATTGTGACGTATAGTGGTTGATTAGTAAGTCTATTTATGTGTACATTTAGACTTATAGTCCCGATGTGGCTACTTAATTTTTATTTTTATTTCATTTGTTGATCTTAGTTTTCCCTTAATTATTAAAATCTTGTACCATTGTAATGGTGCCCAAGACACAGGCTGTGCCTAGTTTGGGACCAACAATACCTCGATATTGTAATTTTAAAATATGGAATAAACGATTTTACTTTTACTTTAATTTAGGTGTGACGTGCGGCTTTTAAGTTTGGGTGAATGTTAAGGGTGCGTTTTAGGGCTGTTTTGCTGTGGCAGGTGTTTATACATACATAATAATCAGCCTTTAATGTTCCCACTGCTCGGACACAGGGCTCCTCTCTGTGAGAGGGACTGGGCCATAATCTACCACGCGGTCCCATTGAGGGATATTATGGTAGATGTCACATGTCTTCGAATTTTTGGTTCTACGACATGCCGGTTTCCTCACGATGTTTTCCTTCACCGTTTTGAGAGCAGTGGTGATGAAATAATTTACACAAATTAAAGTGTCTGCTTTGGTTCGAACCTACGTCCTACAACACATAAGTCGCGGCCGTTACCACTGGGCCACCACTGCTCTATACAGAATATACTCGTACATATTAATTGTTAGAATTGAAAATGGAAATATGTTTGTAGTTACTTTGAGCTACCTCACCGATTATTGTCGTCGGTAGGATAAATAAAATCGATAGCTTTTATCTGTGTCTTCATTAAGGTTACTGGGAGTCTGTCATTATCGTCAGCTCTTTCTTTTGTGTACAATTTAGCAAACAATTAGATGGTTAACATAATTGAACGAGGTGGCCGTCTCATTAATTCAGTCCCTGCAATATGGCTAATGGCAATTGCCAAAGCGTTTCCAAAAATAAATCTCAAATCAACACTATTATGTAACTAACTAGCTTCTGCCCGCGACTTCGTCCGCGTGAAATTTCATCCTCCCCCGTTCACCCTCTTAGGGGTGGAATTTCGAAAAACCCTTTCTTAATAGATACCTACTTTTCACAAAAAACACATCCTCCAAATTTCATGTATCTAGGACCAGCGTTTTAGGCTGTGCGTTGATATATTAGTCAGGACTTTGAATTTTATATACCGTTAATTAAATTCAAAAGGGCCACAAGTCGAAAAAAATTACAAATATTTTTTAAAGCAAAAATCGTATCAATTTCAAAAGGCCCACAAGTCGAAAAAATTTGATTCAATTTGTAATTTTTTCGACTTGTGGCCCTTATGAATTTAAGCAGCGAAACGTAGATAGATGATAATATTAGCACACAAAACTGTAATATTAGTCTACATTCCAAACGACACACAATTGAACTTCAGCTTGGCGAACTTCTTTGTGAACTTTGTTGTGGCGTTTATAAGAAACGATACCTACATACATAAATAGCTAGTCAATCATTGACAAAACGTAGAACGTTAGATGACAATTATTCATAGACGAAACGAAAGCCAATGTTATATCATTACTGAGGACCAAGCTGAATTTCTAAACAGATTCAATTCAATTCAGACCATAAATCACACAATTTTAAGTTTAGAACACGTATTTAACAAAAGCGCCGCTCGCGCCGTTCCCGCTCGTCACGGAAATGAAACCGAGGGGCACGTGGCGGAACCGGAAACGTTCTCAACTCAAACTTAATGTACCTATAGTTGTTGTAGATGAAGATTATAAAAGGGAATAATGGTTTTGTGCATTGTGTTGAAGCTCGGTTAAGCAGACGACAACCTCGTAGACTCATAGATTGAACTACGACATGTGATTCCAAAAAAAAAAATGTTCATTGTGTAAAATGTTGTTGTTGGAAGGTTCTTCTCTTCCTCTCAGTATCAGTGTTCAGTAAAAATTTTTTATTGTTTATTTTTCCATTTTTTTAAATTATATTTCTAATTAAATAAAGGCTCGAGTCAATTTTCTCTCGAGGTGCCATCCAGTGTAGTCGCGATTAGATAAATATCACCGACACTGTATTTCGCAGTAAGATGTTTGAACTATAGACATCAAGGTACCCCTAGGGATATAACTAATTATCACGGCTTCAACCATCTTACTGGTCAATAAACTGCCATGTTGATCAGAAATTGCATTACTCTCCCTGCATGTCCTGCTGGCAACACCCTTTGTGCACTACCCGCCAATATTAGGCGTATACAGGGGGCTTGTTTCGTGCCAAACTCGGTTACCTGCCCCTTTGTTATGGTAATTCACTTAAACTGGCCTTCCGTTCAGGGTTTCAGTTTTTTTTTTTAAATCAATCAACGTGTTACAGAGGTTCTTTGAAAAGGTAAAAACAGAGGGTGGAAAGGAAAGAAAAGGTTAGTAAATGTTTGCAATTTGTGGCGCCATTTTGTAGAATTTGTACCGTGTTGAACATTGAGAAAAAAATCCATCTGACATTGTATTTCTTTGTCAAAACATTACTAAGTTACCGATACATTTTCCTGAATTCTAAAGGCGTTGGATCACAGGTGGAAGTTTCCTGTGTATTTAATAAAAAATATTGAAAAAAAAAGACGGGTTGCACTCCGGGAGTGCCGGCAGAAGTGAAAACTTGAATATTAACGTTGAAATAAATCAATTATTAATTGAATTAATATAACTAAGTTTTTTTCACTATTTCTGCGTCACTTTTTTCATTAATCGATGCACTTTGTTCAATTTCCATTTTTTGAAACACTATAATACACGAATTTTACGAATACACAGCAGTGTGGCTACTACACAGACGGTCGAGCCATCAGCTGTCCATCCACGTCCGCGTCCGCGTCCACCATCACCATCACATCACATCACATCACCATCGCATCGCCATCACCATCGCCATCGCCATCGCCATCACCATCGCCATCACCATCGCCATTACCATCACCATCGCCATCACCATCACCATCGCCATCACCATCGCCATCCATCCATCCACTATCGTGTCTCACTTGGTTCACTTCGGTTGGCGCCGCCGTAGAAAGAGATGGGGGGGAATCTCTCCTGACGGTCACGTGTCCTGACGCGATGCCCTGACGCGAGTTTAACATTTTTTACCCATTACAAAAAGTGTTCAACGCCGCTAAAGAAGTTTTCACTTCAAAAAATCTAAATAACCTGACCCTTTTCATTCCAAGTAGGTACAACAGACACAGATATTCAATACAGCCTGCAACTGTCATCGCACATTCAACAATGTTACTGCAGTTCTATGAATACAGAAAAAAGACACATTTAAACTTATCGCGGGGTACAAAAGTAGGCCGGTTGTCACAAAGCGTCCCGTATCGTGTTGACGTCAGCATCCGGTCAGGAGAGGGGGGTAACGGAAGTGGGGAGGCGCAGTCGCACGTCGTATGTCGAGGATGTAGGTCGCGTTTGATAATAATTGGAAAACTTGAATATATGGGAAATTATGTGGTATTGCTGGGATTTTATTTTCGTATTGGAATCATATTTCAGGATTAAATTAAAACAGTATTTGTTTATTTTTTTTACTTTGTGCACTAGAAAGGTACAGAGGCGGACTTAATGATTATATTCTTCTATTTCTAACGATATTTCACGAAGGGAAAATTTTGATATACTTAAGTAACAAACATTGCAAGCTGCATTAGTACCTACGTGTTATGCTACGGCTACATTGTCGCTATAAACGCGCACTACACTCCGCACGCTCTCCTCCCGCACACCGCTCGACGTCTCGCTAGACAGCAGAAAGCGCGCGAAGTATAGTTTGCGTTATCGCGACAATGTAGCCATAGCAATAGAAGAAAATATGAAGAAACCTGTCAATATTTTCTATATGATACCAATGAACGATTAGGACTCGTGGCTTAATGATAACTGCCGCAGGAGTCGATCGAAGACGGTTGTCGCAGTTGGGTCGTGGAGATCTTTGACAGTCGTTACGGATAGTGAGAAGCCCAAACGTCAGGCAACCAGCCTTAGCAAGGGGTATCGTGTTAGCCAGTAATTTAGTTGTGGATATTAAAAAAGGCAGTCGCTCCATGGAATATACTGGTATGTATTCAGCTGCATCTGGTTAGACTGGATGCCGACCCCAACATAGTTGGGAAAAGGCTAGCCAGGTTGATTGACCAATGAAAGATTAGGCCAATCGAGTTTAAAGGTAAAGTATTGAGTAAAGGTAACGAACTAGTTTTCCCGTAAACAACTATCGTGTTGCACGCCGGATAACGCGATCAAAGAATAAGATATTCATCTCGGGGCCCTCAATACAAACATACTTGACTTTATTAAATGAGGTATAATATGGCGGTCGTAAAGGCGATGTTAAACGCAATAAATGCCCTTGGCCGTAATATAGACGTTTTTAAATGTTACGATAGGAAGTATCAGGTATGTAAATATTATGTTTTTTGGAGAATGGTCGGTGGGTTTTTTTTCACCGAGCCACGTGTCCCATGACAACGGAAATAGAAGAAATCAATTACATTTATATCGGAAAACGAGTAATGTATGGAAATTAGAGGTATTTTTGACAGATTGAGACTGAGATCAGACTGTGAACGTTTAAACAGAACCGAAGCGAATTTTCTTTTCGGTCATAACTTTGCATCTTTTTAATCTGTCAAGCTCCGCTAATGACACACAATTAATTTTCTATTGTTTCGTCTCCAATGGGCGACGCGCGCCGCTTGACCGGTTAACATAATTAATTAATCAGATGAAACATTTTATTTATGCAAAACCAATTCAAACTCAGATAACAAGGGCCCATCAAAAAAGTCAAACCCGAATTTAAAATAATTACCATCAATCAGGCGAAAAATAATGTGTGTTACCAGGTAAGGTAGCGGCTGCTTTATTTCTGCTGGCAACATATGTCATAATCTGACGAGGGTGCCTGACGTGACGTAGGTTCGGACAGCAACATGAGTTGTTGTTGATTGTTGTTGTTAAATGTTGATTATCTGATAGGAATTGTTTAGTGTCTATGAGCGACTAATTCTATCTAGAGCGGATCTTTCAGGATGATATAAACGGTTCCCTATCCATTTGCATAAAATTTTGAGACCATAACTTGGCATACCTACTTTTGTTTCTCCTAATTATATTTTCGCATAACATTATTTACTCATAGTTTTTTAAGCATAATTTCTTTACTCGTAAACATTCTAAAGCATAAATTTAGCATGGTCGTTTTATTTCTAACGACGTCAGGTCGACGGAGCCCCGCCTGCAGGGTTTAAAGGAACCTAACCAAACTGAACCTCGGGGTGCCCCTGACGTCGTTTAGTATTATGCGAATTAAATTTATGCCAAAACAAATTAGCCTTAAAGATAATTATGCCAACATACTCTGTATGCCAAAAAAATTATGGCTAAGTATTATTATGCCAAAACAAATTATGCCAAAATAGTTATGCCAAAGTATATTAGGAAAAAGAACATTATACAAAAGAAGGGATCCCGATATAAACAAATGAAGTGCGTTTTACGAATACGCGTCAATAACGTCGAAAGTATGCACCGAGAAATTGATTGCATTTGTACTAGATTACTAGCTGTTATGCGCGACTTTGCCGAAAATCTAGTAGAATGGTGCACAATAGTAGTGGCAGTCCACTGCTGGGCCTAGCCAGCAGTGGACTTCTATAGGCTGATGATGATGATTCGCGATTTCGCTTGCGTGTAATCTGTATTTAAATTTTTTTTTAAACAAATATTTTGGATGAAAGTAGCTTATAATGACTTTCTCGAGGTCCTGGGCTACTTACCTGACGAACATAACGAGACATTCATAGTTACTATTGCATTTATATTATTAGTATGGATAATAACAATGTATTTTCAAGATATTTTTTCAGGATTGAGAATTGATATTTGAACATGGGAAAATACAGGGTGAAATTAAATTCATGGGCATCCTTTTAAGGGGTCATTATACTCATCTTTATGAACAACTTTTACTATGGGATTAAACCTAAAATCGCGAAAAAAAAAATCAGCTGTTCCTTGCATTTATGTTCACATAACTCGTCAAAATGTAGGGAAGAGCTAATTTTTTTTCGCGATTTCAGGTTTGGTGCCATAGTAAAAGTTGTTCATAATGATGATAACAATTTCCCCTTAAAAGGATGCCCATGAATTCAATTTCACCCTGTATAAAGTGTGGAAAGAAGAAACGGCTGTGAAAGTTTCATAAATCATCATAATCATTTGCCTAGCCTTTTCCCAACTATGTTAGGGTTGGTTTCCAGTCTAACTGGATGCGGAAACTTTCCGCGGAGCGGCTGAAAGTTTCCTGAATATTTGAAGTTAGTTACTCAAAGGGAGAAATTCCTTTATTTCCACAAGTCCCTTCATAAAACAGCGTCAATTTTTTTTGAAAAGTCGCTGAATGTTTTAACAAACTTTATACAGGCTTATTTTTTTATCACCATCCAAATTTTTACAGGATGTTCTACCCATGAATATGAACAACTTTCACTATGGGACCAACTCTGAAATCACGAAAAAAAAATCTGCTGTTTCATACATTTTGGTCAAGTAGGTATTGAACTTTTGTATGAAACAGCAGATTTTTTTTTCGTGATTTCAGAATTGGTCCCAGAGTGAAAGTTGTTCATATTCATGGGTAGAACACCCTGTAAAAATTTGGATGGTGATGAAAAAATCTCCCTGTATAACTATTCCTTTAATTCACATCCAGAGGGAACCGCCAAGCGCCATTCAGCACCACACAGCACCCTCGAACGAACTCAATACGATAATTAACTGAACGGCAGACGAACAGAAAAAGGCTTTCGCACTTCGTTATTGGGACAGACAGATATTGAAGCAATTTCCTTAATGTTTCTACCCAGAGCGGGGAAGTTTTTGTTCTGAAAAAACTCACCCCAGATTCTTGAAGGGCTGAAATTGAGACCGCGTAGAAATAAATTTGCTTTTGGGCCAATTATTTGACAGCTGTGTTCGTTTGAATGGGTAGGGAAATCTTATTTAAATACTGTGCTTCATAATCCACGAAATTAGAATCGATTGGTATTTTTTTAGTTGGGGTAACTGTTATTTTAATATTAGGTCTCTGGGTGAAAATCTTGAGATTTCTTGAGCTAATAGAAGTAAGCCATAAATAGTGGACTAATGACCAGTAGTGCTATTCTGTACAAATGTCATTATGACAACTTAATCTGCATTCGCGATTTTTTTGCCAAAAATGTAAACAAATATGAGTTTACGGAAAAATAACTTTAAATCCTACACAATAAAGTTCAGTTTACGCTTCAACTTCAAACATTTTTATTCAATAGTGCTAGTCGTTCTGAAATCAACTTAATTAACATTAAAATAAAGTTGATATTTGTTTAACATGAAATAAAATTAATTTGAAACATAAGTTTGAATAGACTTTAAGTGAAGTGGGTTTAAAGTGAACTGTAAATAGTATCGATCCCTACAAACAGGTGAAATGACAGCCCAGTACCTACACGTAAGTTTTAACTGTGTGATTATTACAGAATAGCACTATTGTTCATAGGATCAAGCTTATAACATAAATCCTAATGGGTTATACATACAAGTTTTACTTCACTTCTAAAAGACATTTTGAACGTTAAAAACAAGAAAATAGAGTTGATTCTAGTTCCAAAAGGTACTTTCGTATGGAGGAGAATGGGCAAGAAACTCCAAAGCTACTCTTTTAAAATATTTTAATACATTTATTATATAATTATATGTGAAGACGAGTTACATTCTAGCCTCCTTACTAATAAACGTTGTATAGCGTCTGTATAGTTACACAACGCTCTGTCTTCTTCTTTCGAAAGTCAAATTACTGACAACTGAAAGACAGAATCGGTGTGTAACTATTCATCTGGTATAAAACGTTTGTTAGTACGGGGTAGGTACATAATAGTCCTATACCACAATAGGTAAAAATAATTAAAATGACCATTGACAGCTAAATATACAAATACCGTGCTCAAATGACATTATTGCTTCATAAAATACTAGTCTATATTGCTTGTTTATACGTAAATTATTTTACCGATCAAGAAATAGCAACAAAATCGTGTCTTTAAAACATGTTCACACCAAAACAGAGAAACTAAACAACGAATACAAAACGTTTGCGCCGGCGCCGTAGCTCCTTAACCCAACGACCTTTTGAAATTTATTTTAATAATAATATTATGACCAACTATTACATATTTTATGAAATTCAAACACTGGCGGCCGAAAATAGGCATCATTACGACAACCTTTTTAGGTAAACACCACTATCTGAACGGAAAAGGGAACCTTTGGGTAAATTACATTTATTTAGTTAGGCTCGTGTTGTTGTAAATTTGTGGAAGTCTGCTTGTTTTGCTGGCGAAAAGTTTTTTTTTTGTATTTTCGAAGGATGTATTTTTTATTAGAGTTTAGAATTTTGGATCTGTAATATTATCCACTTATTATAATTATATTAATATTAAACATGGAGCACAACAACCAGCCTGGTTTTTGTGCTCCATGATATTAAATAACATAAGGAACTGCAAATCTATATATATAAAAATGAAACCCGTTTTCCGTTGTCACGACATAACATGAAAACGGCTGGACCGATTTCGATGAAATTTGGTATAGAGATAGTTTGAGTCCCGGGAAAGGACATAGGATAGTTTTTATCCCGATATTCCCACGGGATCGACATTTACGCGGGTGAAACCGCGGGGCGCAGCTAGTACTATATAATAGTACATTATGATACATGTGTGGTATGTTGATCATTAAACACGAGGCGGTATTATTCGCGCGAGCCGCAGGCGAGCGCGATAAGGTAGCCGAGAGTTTAATTATCAATGCACACGCGTATCATACGACGTTTTTCAACACACTTGTGAGGAAAAAAACAGACTTGTATTGTTAAATATTAACTTGTATGGATAATGGCGGGCTTGGTTTGTCATTCCGCGCGCCGCGCTGACGTGCGCGCGTAGGTTTACCCATAGAGTAAGTAATGGTCATTCCTACACCTGCGCGCGCATTGCTAGCGCGGCGCGCGTTTATTTACTTAAAGGCAAAGATAAAACCGATATACAGCCTATAGAAAAAATATAATAAACACAAAATAATGTTAAGACTGATCGTAGTGTTGTCGTATGTCAAATTGTAGTTTAGTTAGTATGGAATTAGAAAGTACTATTTGCATAGAAAAATATACATTAATTCAGTGAGAATCCGCAATAATAGAACGCCAGTGGTCTTTTCCATTTGGTTACGGGAGGGACGAAGTAAAATTATAAGGTGCATCCAGACAGAGCGAGCCATGCGCCGCAAGTGCTTTTTTTGTATGTTAGATGCCTCAGCCTGAGGCAACCATACATATAAAAAAATCATTTGCGGCACATGCCTCGCTATGTGTGGATGCACCCTTAGGTGAATGCGCAGTGGTAGACCGCGAAATTTTTTTTTTTTACCTAAGTTTTTTACAATTCGCAGGTCAGTATCAGGTTGTATCTTGATCAAAATGTATATTTATATAATAGATATGTATTTAAAGAATTATAGTCATTAGAATCATTAATATATAGGTATATTTAAGTTAGATTTGTTCCCTAAGAACTTTTCCATAATTAAGAGATTTGTTCCTATGGAACAAATCTAACTTGGAAAGATGTATTTAATGATTCTAATGATTATAATTCTGTAAATACGAATCTGTTATAGTCGGGAATCATATTTTGATCAAGATACAACCTGACACTGACCTGAAAATTGCAAAAAACGTTAGAAAAATTTAATTTCGTGGGCTACAACTGCGCATTCATCTTAAGGTAAATAAATTTTAGTTCATCTTGGGACCAAGGACAATTCAGACTATTAAAAAAAAAGTAAAATATGGCTCGCGGATTCTTTTTGGCATGAAGTCTCTTTGAAGAGATTAAAAAAAAACGCACTTCTCCGACCTCCGACTAGTAAATTAAATAGTTATCTGTGGAAATAAAGCACAAGTACCGTAACGTAAAGAAAAAGCACGCGTTTGTAATACACTGCATTATGGATCTAAAAGCTGTGCATTAAGAGCCATTTTACGAGCAAGTGTGTTGAAAATATATTTGTCTACAAGCAGTACCTAGACCTACTATTCTAAGCAGAAAAATAGCGCTCCCAGATTTTCATATTTCAGTTTTGTGTATGTGATCTTATGAAAATTATATCATGTGAAAGTTATTTCAAGTTATATTGTTTATTTATCATCTAATATAACCTTACATACCTACCTAATAACAAATAATATAATTTTGTACCTTACATACTGTTATTATTATGCCATATATTACACAGCCTCTTTTTATACACCTAAAAGGCTGTATTCACAACACTGAATATTTTTTTCGTTCAAATCATAGTAATTCAATTATTTTAGTTTCTCTTTGGTTATCTCAATAAATGATAGCTGTAGTCCACTAATCATTTCAAATGAATTCTAATATTGTCATGAATATGGTTATCCATTGGCTATGTTACGTAAATAATTCATTATTTATCTGTGTTTTTCATGTGCACGACAGTGCACATAATGTTAGTAGAGTAGCTTCAAAAACCAACTCCACAATTTATAAACTTCACCCTACTTAATTACCTCTACCTGTACCTTTTCATTACACGGCATTGTACAAAACCCTACAGACAGAGCACCTAAAAACAAAAAAAACGGTTTCACCGAAAAAGAAAACAAGGGTGCAAATCACCCTTATTTTCATTCCCACATACGCTCATATTATTATACTAGCTGTATACAGCTGTATACTTTACATTGCACGGCAGTGTACATACAACCCTATACTCGGGGCCGTGTTTAAAATTAGCACGGTCGCCAGCCTGTGAAGTGTACGCTTGAATGCCTTCGCCTTTTATCCCAAATCAGAACCTAAACCAGTGGAGGCTTTCATGTACGAGTAGGTATATTGTTATTTATTTAAGGGAAAATCCACCCTTGAAAGGCACATTTTTTATGGCAATAAGGCTTATATTTGAGTGCTTATGAGGCTTCTGTCTTGGTGACGGAAATGAAAGGGAGTGAATTGAGTATTACATTTAAATCAACATCTAATGAGAGTTAAAGCTCTCAAAGGATTGTGTGGGATGTAATCAGGATATTAATTGTGAAGTAGGTCATCATCTGGATAGCCTTTTCCCAACTATTTTAGGGTCGGCTTCCAGTCTAACCAGATGCAGCTGAATACTAGTAGTTTATATGGAGCGACTGCCTATCTGACCTCCACAACCCAGTTATTGGGTAATACGATACCCCTTGGTAAGACTGGTTGTCAGACTTCGTAACGACTGTCAAAGATCCACGAACGAAAACCAGGACCAACGGCTTAGCGTGTTTTCCGAGGCACAGAGAGGTCTCGGTATGTTAAGATGGTCACCCATCCACGGACCAAATCGCGGCAAGAGTAGCTTAACCTGAGCGATCGACTCGTGCGGCTGTTATTACTTAGCCACAAGCCACAAGTCCCCGTAGTACATAAAATAGGTGTTCTACATTTACATACATTATGAGATGTGAAAATGGATATGAACTATCGTCGTTTTTTTTGGCATTATTGCTAAACTGGGCCTTTTTGGCGCAGCCGTGAGGCACACATTCCTGCTAATTACTTACATCGGACTTTATGCTTTTTATTTAATCTTTTTTTTATTTTTTATTTGATGTATCTGGTGTATTGTGTCTTTTAGTCTGTGCTAAATAAATGTATTTTCTTTCTTATCAAAAAAATCTATATTATATACTTACATCTATATAATGTAGCTTGTTATATTATATAATTATAAATATTCAGATCATTGTTGAAAATAAATGTTATAATTTAACATTTCATAGAACTCAAACCAATGTAATATTTATGTCATTATAATTATTATGTAATCTGAAGGGCTTGGCAAACTCGTGACAAAGTTACTTGTTTGTTGGCATTGCCTTACAATAGTTTCAGCTGTGAAGCCGTAAAAGCTTGCACACTTCAAGTTTGTAACTAAACCAAAACTTCAGCAGTAATTGAAACAACTTAATTGTTTCAGACATTTTATTTCAAAATAATGTAGGGTTTCTCAGTCCTTCTAAACTGCCTACCTTTTTCACCTGACCGCGATTGTTTAGACAATTCTTAAGATGATTCTAATTTATTTTTTCTGTGTAAGGGAGAATTCGAAAAGATATATGGTTACTCATGTGACACGGTACATAATATAGCCTTATGACGAGTCAGGGGACCATAGGAAGTTCCCTTTTTTGGTTTGTCTAAGTTTTTTGAATTATTACGAAGAATTGCCAAACTTATGTGGCAGTGGGCAGGGCACATTGCTCGCAGAACAGATGGCCGATGAGGCCGAAAGCTTCTGGAGTGGCGACCGTGTATCGGAAGACGTAGCGTTGGAAGGCCTTCCACAAGGTGGACCGACGACCTTGAGAAGGCCGCAGGAACCAGGCAAACAGGCAAACAGGACAGGAAGTGAAGGTGCTTGAGGGAGGCCTATGTCCAGTAGTGGACGTCTTTCGGCTGAAATGATGAAGTTTTTTGTAGTTGTGTTGATACCTGTCAGAATTTCAAAGTATTGTATACATTCAGCCAAAAAAATATCGGGAATGGATGATTTGTTTATGGTTCCTTTAATTATTTGTTTTCCCTAGCGAAGAAATTTTTCGTCAGAAAATTATCTGACGTTTCATAGAAAAGTGTAATACGGTAGGTATTGCATTTTTAAGCGGTCAAAATCTTAGGGGGACTTAGAATCATGTACTGAATCTATGGTAAAAGGTTGCGCGTCTATAACCTGTCACCCCCTGTAAATGTGTAACCTTGCCTTTATAGGTCCATGCAATAATGACATATGTCATTATTGCATGGACTTACTAAGGCAAGTTTAGTGTGCCCTTTATGCAAATCGTACCAGAAAAAAACACCTAGCTTTTTTCTTATGCTTTATTAAAATATTTTCCTTCTAAGGGACAAAGGCATTCAAGTTCACGTTTGAGTAAATGTATTCATGTATTATTCTGTCGGATAGACAAGTGACTCGGTGACTGGCAGCTTGACGTTTGGCATGTGAAGTAGGCGCCTTTTGTCCGCCATTTGTATTCTTTAAGACAAGCTTGGTAGTAAATTTTCCTTTTTGTGGACAGTATATTAAGTCTCTTTTTAATGGTGCGTGTCTGTGGAATGTTTTAGGCAGTTTTATGTTTTATTTGTCTCCCACGATACATGTATGTTTTGAAGTTTTTTTTTTTCTAAAAATATTGTCACAGTAGGGTAAAAAGAACACAGTAGAGTATTTTTAACTAAATTGTTCAATGACTACGATTTTAAGCTCACGATCCGTTTTGGAAACTTACTGGGTAACCCATATTTTCAAAGTTGCTAGACCAAACACAATATTCTCTGAATAAATAATAATTAAAAAAAAACTAATCATACTTTACCAAAAGCTGTTTCGGCTATGGCCAAAAATAAACGTTTATAAAAATTTATAAAGATCGGTAACCTTTCTTCTCAGACATCCCAAAATATAAAAAAGAAGATAATTTAATAACGTGCAAAAGCGAATAACAAAGAATACATAACCTAACAGCCAACCCAATTTTTAATAAAGCTAACAAAACACCGAAAAGTTTGAGCCAAAAACTTTTCCAAAATTGGTTTAAGCCTTCATTTTATTCAATGTTTTCCGTTGACGCCAATTTTCCAAGAACTTTTCATCGAGGTGAAAGGAAAAAGAAGATTTAAAAGCTTTAATTAAATCGTTAACTGGGCGGTTTTATCTGTCCTGAAGTATAATGGGGGTGACTGGTTTGTGAGGTAAAGGACAAAAGACTTTTTTGCTTGCTAATAACTGAATTATCCAAAGATGTAAACAACAATGGCCGCTCGAAATTGAATAAAATCGATATACAAAAACATTTATTTTAAGTAATGTTTGCTTTCGTCTAGTTAGCTCGAAGATTTAGATGAAAACAAACAATACTTAAGTGCAGCGGGGCAATTGCGTAACACGTTATCAATCGGAATCGGTTTCATTTTGACAGTTCAACAACATTCATTGCGTTATTTACGTGTTGAGCAGACTAATTTTTCGAACTTAAGAAGCAATGGATTAGTAATTGGCTTCAAAATGATCCATTCCGATTAAGAGTGTGTTACGCAATTAGAGTGCATGTTTAGGTCACACAGTGCCATAAAATATGTTTGCGAAAAGTTGACAAATACTGCTAATATAATAAATCAAAATATTTCTATAAGATCCTTTTCTTTTTAAGTGTCTATCTATACTCCATTTGAAATAAGATTAGACATTTAAATAAACCGTTTTTACAGTCTGTTCAGCCGATTTTGACTTCTATACCGTAAGTATAAGAATGGTATTAAAAGCAAAAAAGTGGTTACAATACCAACTGTTTACTGCAGCTGCCATAAGTCATGCCACCAACGCAATAGAATTTAAAATCGGTTGAACAGACTGTAAAGAAGGTTTATTTAAGGTGAATGCGCAGTTGTAGCCCGCGAAATTCAATTTTTCTTACGTTTTTTGCAATTTTCAGGTGAGTGTCAGGTTGTATCTTGATCAAAATATGATTCGCGACTATAACAGGTACTTATTTACAGAATTATAATAATTAGAATCATTAATACATCTTTTTAAGTTAGATTTAATCTCGTATGGAAAAGTGTTTATGGTAGAAATCTAACTTAAATATTAATGATTCTAATGACTATAATTCTGTAAATACATATATATTATAGTCGCGAATTATATTTTGATCAAGATACAACCTAACACTGACCTGCAAATTGCGAAAAACGTAAGAAAATTTAAATTTCGCGGTCTACCACTGCGCATTCACCTTAAATGTCTAATCTTATTTCAAATGGAGTGTATTTTTATGATGGCAAGTTTGCACGTGTCTTCCCAAAATAAACCACAAATCAGTTTATATGACACAAAGCAAATTATCCCCAAAATTGGCTGCGTCAGTAATCTAAGCATGTCTCTTGCCGATAGAGGAGAATCACTTATCAGAATCCAATTAACAGAGTCGGTCAGTGCGACGGTGCTGTACGTAGGTACACATTGGTTTGGTAGCCTTTGTAAATATAGGCGGCGAAGCTCTATGTACAGTTGAGACCAGAGTATAATAAAGATATTGACTGTCCGTTTGGGCTCGTGGCGAAATAATAACAGCAATCGCAGTCGATCGAAGGTTAAGCTACACTTACCGAGGTCGGTACGTGGATGGGTGATCATCCATTACATATCGAGACCCTTCTTTGGCTTGGAATACACGTTTATTCGTAGGTCCCGGCTGTCATTCGTAGATTTATTTATTTATTTAAACTTTTCGCACAAAAAGGTACAAAGAAGCTTAATGCATGCTTAATGTTCGACAGTCGTTATGGATAGTCAGAAGCCCGAAATTCTGACAACCAGTCTTGCCAAGGGGTATCATTTTACCAAGTAAATGGGTTCTGGAAGTCAGATAGATAGTTGCCAAGATTTTAGTATTGGTGATTAACGTACGAAAGATCTCAATGTTTGAAGAAAGAAAACACATTCACGGAAAAAAAAGACGGGTTGCACTCCGGGAGTGCCGGCAGAAGTGAAAACTTGAATATTAACGTTGTGCATTTTTATATTTTGGTTAGGGAATAATTTTGCACGAATTGCTTTAATTATCAGTATAAAAGTACTATCATTTATGTGGTAGAATATTTATTTATTGCGCTATCGTACTCAAACATGACAATTAAAGTAGCTATTTTTTTTGTTTTATAATAATTTTACGAATACACAGCAGTGTGGCCACTACTTTATTTATTTATTTATTTAATTTAATTAAAACGGTTTAAAACCAATTACAAGACACACATAAAAGAAACATAAAAGATTAAATCATCAAATAAAAAATGAAAAGAAGTTAACAACACTTTCATACATCCCTCTCACAGTACTTCTGACGGTCTACTACTACACAGACGGTCGAGCCATCAGCTGTCACCATCCATGGATGCGCGTGGCACGCTGTAACATAAACACACACGAACATTCGCGCAAGCGCCCTGCGCCGCCTAAACGAAACAGCAGGCATACATTTTCGCCGCGCCGTAGACAGAGAGGGGGATACTTCCTCTCCTACGCCGCACCGGCTGTCTACTCTCCATCCGTCTTACGAATTTTCGATCAGGTCACGTGTCCTGACGCGAGTTTAACATTTTTTACCCATTACAAAAAAAGTGTACAACGCCGCTAAAGAAGTTTTCATTTCAAAAATATTATTAACTAGCTGTTGCCCGCGACTACGTCTGCGATCCAGAATGAGAAATAGCCTATGTCCTTTCTCAGGTCCTGGTCTATCTGTGGTCATAATTTCATCCATTCCGTTCAACGGTTTTAGCGTGGAAATCAATTGTAAGAAATTCGCCTGAATTCATTCATTGTTACAAAATGTCTTGACGGTCGTGCCTGCGTGAGCAGTTTCTCATTTATTTTCAACAAAATCAATCTGGCTAAAAACGGATGAATATAAATCTTCTATTAAAATATCCATCACTTTCGCTGTTTAGTTGTTTACCCACATTTGGAGTACTGTACCTATCTACAGTCGTGGCGAAAAGTGCTAACGAGAAAAAAAGGTTTTTTCTCCTTACAGACCGTAATAAGTCTACATTACATTTACACATTACATTACTGTAAAAGATAATATGGCTAGAAATGCTGCAAAGACCCCAAATAAGTTCGGGTAAAGGCAAGAGAACGAATGATCAATTTTTCAAATGGCTCGTGTGATTGTCCCATAAGAGTTTTAACAAAAAAAAAAAATTACAAATTTTTGAAAAGTCCCCATACCTTTTACATATTATTGCACTTTCCACCTGAAATTTAACTTCAAAACCCATTTTACATTGAAATACTAAACGTGTCAGCATATGAGATTTTCCGTAACACTGCAACTATTTCATTTTCACTTTTCAAACAGTCTCCATAACTGTATTTCTCCATAGTGAGCAAATATTGGCTCCAAAATTGAATTGTATAAGAAATCCCTCGACTCGAGTCGCAGTATCAAATATTTATACGACATTCTAAGTTTAGATTTTCTACGAAATACTGCTACGATACGATTTTATACGAATACTGCTTGTTATCTGTCAAATAATGTCTGTATTTTATTTTTGACTGATTAAGTGTAAAAACAACAATGTGACTAACTGTATTCTGCACCATTTACGTGACCACTAAGCATTTTATTTTAGTATGTTTGAATAATTTAAACCTAAATTTAACCTACCTGACATTTATAAGAAAACTATAATTTATCTGAATAAATAACAATAATTTAATGTAATATCTATTTCATATTTAATTTAACTTTAATTTTTTTTTGATACCTACTATAATGGGTGCATGTGTAAAAAACTTGCCTGATATAAACTAATTTTATTTATTTATTTTTCTATTAATACCTACTTATGGATAAGTCCTGAAGTTTAAGGAATTCAGCCTGTGGCGGTAGACACTTCTTCTGCCATAATAAGGCAATTTGTGAGAAGACTTATACCCTCGTTTACATTTCTCGTAGTGTCTTGTTGGTGGGTGCTCTTGTCATTAATTCGTCTTCAGTTTAATTTACTAACAATATAGTTTAACCGGTTGAATGCCGAAATTACAGACACAATTATAAAGCCATTGTGTCTCGCGTGGATCCACGTTTAAGCATACGAAGGGTTAAAGTACAAACCTGTTACTAACAATTTATGGAACTTTTCAGTTGCCCAAAATAAATTGTTTTTTGTTTTTAATATATTTTTTTACTGAAGTAGGAATTAATAGAAAAATGTTCTCAAGTTTAAGGAAATAAAATAAATTACCTACATAAAAATATTTGTTAGTTGTGTCACGTAGCGTTACACGTAACTATGCAACATAATGTAGATTGACTAATAAATCAATCAAGCGTCAATCGTTTACTAAGGCAACGGTATAAATTACTTTGTTTATTACCGAATCCTTCGTTTTTGATCAAAGAAGGATGAATACAAGTTGACGTCAGAAGATTTATCATAATAAATCTACAAGATCTTTAATAAATTATTGATTTGACTCGCCCGCTATTGGAAAATGAGGGTGCTATATAGGCATAATCAAACAATCAACTCAGCCTATCGCAGTCCACTGCTGGACATAGGCCTCTCCCAGACTGCGCCACAGCACCCTGTCCTCCGCCTTCCGCATCCAGTCTACCCCAGCCACCTTCTTTAGGTCGTCCGCCCATCTAGCATAATACAGGCATAATACAGCCATAATTATCGTATATACAGGCATAATATGGCTATATAGGCATAATATGGCTATATAGGGTGTCCCTGGAAGTATGGATCAAATCGAATAGGGACGTGAGCAAGGTCATTTCCAAAGGTTTTAGAAAAAAAAATACTAAAAAAAAAGAGAAGAAAGATCGAATTCGTGAAAACTATCAGGGCTATCAATTTATTTTTTTTAGATAGCCCTGATAGTATTTTTTTATGATTATTTTCTTTGAACACTAAGCGAAGTGATTGAAAAAAAAATTCAAATCGGTCATAACTTTTGAACCGTAAAAAAATTCACTGACATTCTCAGGGTTAAAAAGTTTGGAAATGACCTTGCCCATGCCCCTATTCGATTTGATCCTTACTTCCAGGGACACCCTGTATAGGCATAATACTCTCTGCCTAACACTTCAGGAAATACGGTCGTGTTGCTATGTTGTGTAAAATATACTACCTTTATTTACTGTTTTTTTAGCTATCATACAAAGATACGAAAGATCGGATAAAAATCATCGCAGTCCTCCAAGCTTCATCGAAGCCCAACAAAAAAAAAAAAACAAACAAATATCTGCCCAACCACTTGTGTCTCCAGCAGTACATCAAACAAATAGGGCTGCCTCACTCCGCAAATTAAAACCATTTCACAAAGCCCTGGTCAGCCGGCCGTGTATTCGATTAACTCGCCATAAATGAATCCATTCAATACGTCTTTTTATCTATTTTTAACCGACTTTTATAGCAACAGGTCGACTTTCGTTGGTCTATTGCCCGTTTTTACCTTATGTTTGTACAATTGATTGTATTTTGTTTTTTTCTTGCACGAATGGGAAACGATTATGTTGTTGTTCGAATGGAGATGGAGATGTGATTGACAAATAAAAAAGTATAATATCTCGGATGTTATAACGGAAAGCTGCCAATCTTAAGTGGGATTGAACCGAACATGTTTACCGCATATCAGATAAGCTACGGGCTAAAATAACCACTGATTTAGGGGCTTTGGGGGTCCTATTAAATGACAGACAACATCGCGGCAGACCAAGACGAAGATGAAGGGACGTACTTGACTCCTTCTCAAAAGATTGGCCTGCAATGGTAATGGAGAGAGAGGCGTGTGCGGAAAAGGGAAAGGGAAGCCCTTGCCCAGCAGTGGGACACTACGGGAAAAATAAATAGACAGATAATTACCATTCTTTAAAATGTTATTGGTCATGTAAAACTAGCGATGATAGATCTTTTCTTAGTTTGCAATGTGATAAAAGACACTAGTTTTAATTTAATTTTGCATTGCCCTCAAAGACAGTTTTCAGCTTTGAGTAATTAGTGAGTACACTTTAAGTTGATCTTACAAACAATACAATAAACAACAATGAAAATACAGTTACTAGCCCAAATTCCAAATATTAGTCTCATTGCACGTCAACGTACCAACAATACAAACTAACAACTGTATAGACTAACAATTGCTTTTCAAAGGGTACTCTATCATTAGGGCTTAGCCGAAATTGATAACATTGTTCACTAAGTGATAACATTTAGAATAGAATTGGATAATTGTGTACTTTAGATAAAGGGTAACGGTTTTGTCCGCAACTGTACTTTGGATTGTGTTTTAGGTTTATGTTATTATGAGTAATCTTGAACTGTTGGTTAAGATTAGTTTACGAAATAGTGAATCACTTTGGTTGGTAGGTAGATACTTTCTTTTCCGTAGTATTAAGAAACATTTTGTTTTTGAACTTATGGCAACCGCAAAAGGCAAATAAATAACTATATTTTTTTTTAATTTTCAATGTCGCTAATTCGCTTGACAATACTGGTAATTAAAAACACTTCGTATCATCCAGTAACGGGGTTGTGGAGGTCAGATAGGCAGTCGCTCCATGTAAAATACTGGTATTCAGCTGCATCCGGTAAGACTGGAAGCCGACCCCAACATAGTTGGGAAAAGGCTAGGCAGATTGAAAACTGTTAATTAATGTCATTTGGAGATTCAAATTCAACGGACGATATTATAGGAGCGTGTCAATGTTAGCTTGATTCCTTTTACTATAGTAAACTAGCTGCGTCCCGCGGTTTCACCCGCATAAGTGTCGATCCCGTGGGAATATCGGGATAAAAACTATCCTATGTCCTTCCCCGGGACTCAAACTATCTCTATACCAAATTTCAATCGGTACAGTGGTTTAGGCGTGAAAAGGTAACATACAGACAGACAGAGTTACTTTCGAATTTATAATATTAGTATGGATTGTTAGAATATACTTTTATACTTCAACCAGTCTTAATATTACAGGAAGAAAAGTATATTTACCTGTAGATTCATTCTCAACTTCCGTCTGGATATAAACGTTATTCTTCAATAAATACATTTTATTTACCTTGTAAAGTCAGCACTTAAACACAGTTTCTCTAAAATATTACGTGATGCACTTTCAGATTACGCAGTTTATGCACTTTTAGTAAAACAAGTTCGTCTCACAAACACTTTACAAAGGGGTTGACAGATGCGTTGCTTTAGGATCCAATATCGAAATTATGGTGAAATAGTTTTGTCCTCATTTTAATCAGAGTCACACTCAATTTCTGAAAGGCTTTATAATCAACACAAAAATTATGCGCTTTTATTATTGGTAACGTGACTATATTATCGTCCACGTTCACGTCCATAAAACGCATGGAAATACCTACGTGCACGTTATTTCGTTATCGTGGAAAAAAATTTAAAAGCGTCTTCATATATTTCCCTACATTGTACTTCCCTGTGTAATATCGTCACTTCAGAATGTATAAGAGCGAACAACAGCTAAGTAACACTGTTATATTAAACTCATGAAACTATGTAACCACAGCCAATTCAATAACTTGCCACCAGCTTGACTATCTCTTTGCTACTTAATTTTGACCTTAATTTTGTAAAGAATTTTCACAACACAAAATTTTCCGCCCGACGACGTCGAAGTCATGCACTAATAAAACAAAACACTATCAAAATAAAAAATTGACTTCTAATTTCAAATTCAAATTTTAAAAAAGAATGCCGCTCACGCGTTGCTCTTTTCCAACGTCTAAACAATTTGCGAGTGATAAGTTTCCAGTCAGTTTAATTGAACTAGATAGATAATTGGAATCAGCAATGATACTGTTGATGAAATACCTACGCATTTGCGATCAACGTGCGGGTAGTCACGCATGTTTATATGCAAGCTTGGTAGAGGTTTTGGGGTAGGTAGTGTTTGAAAAGACATTTTGGAAATGTTCTAATTTAGTTAGGTTTAAATTAACAGTGTCGCAGAGCAGATTCCGGGTAAACTTTAGCCTCTGACAGTATTTGAGACTAATTTTGGTGGCTTTTTACTTTCCATTTTTTGCATTCTTCCAAATGTTATCTAATTTCTAGCTAAACTATGTGAAAGCATAATAAATACAATAGAATATTACTACTGGTCAAAATAAAAAAAAAAGTGATCCACACATTTTTTTAAATTCTGTATCACTGGAACGAAAATTTGAAAATTCCTCCTTTTCGATCATTCTGTATCTTGAATTAATGACAGGAAGATGATTATTTTATATCTGAAAGAATATTCCATAACAATATTGCAACACAAGAATGTGAAACAGCCATGTAAAAATGAAGATAGATTTTTTAAAAACATATTCCATAATTTGTTTAAGAAATTATAACTAAAATAAAATTAAAATAATAGAAACTCGAAAACGATCAAAAATCGTGGAACATACCGTGGTATTGTCGGATACCCCTGGGTATGAGGAATAATTTTTTTTTATGCCTTCTCTATTTGGACCACTAGGTATATCAACTGGGAACAATACCGTTCAAACATTGGTCTGTGTGCTCTAATTGAATATTCAAAGCACAGAATATATTACCAATAATTCGATTACTATACCTCCCAAATCTCCCGTCATGATACGTCACTCATCAAACAGCGATGATTGATACGTCTTGCTAATTAACGTCAGCTGAATATTAATTAATATTATTACGATCAAAGCACATATAAACCATGAGACAATATAGCGTCGGTTTTCATGGGTACTATCTGTTCTAAACATTCTTGTATTGAGAAAAATTAAAAAGATACTTTTGATATGAGATTAGTTGATACTATTTGAAAGCTATACGGGGTAATTGCGTAACGTATTGACAATAGCCATGGCTTTCATTTTGACTGTTCGACAACATTCATTGCGTTATTCAGGTACAGTCAACAAAAGAGATAAGTATGCAGGATCGTCAAATATAGTTGAAGTTTAGTAAGAAACAGATGGATGTTGTCGACTGAAGTTTAATTTTGATAAATGAGCTGTTTGTTTTATAATAATAAAACTAAATGTTAATCGAGAACATCCATCGGTTTCTTACTAAACTTCAACTACATATATCCGACGATCCTGCATACTTATCTCTTTTGTTGACTGTACGTTGTTGAGCAATCGAATTTTTCAAACGTATGAAGCAATGGATTATGAATATCCTCCAAAACCCTCGAGATTGAGGTTAAACTGTCGAGATGCATGAATTCACAACACATTATTTTTTTAAGTGGTCATTTATATTTTAAAATAGTAAACTACTGATCGTATCGTAATACTTACAATAACAATAATATTGAAAAGATAATAGATAAATATGTAATCGAAGAAAATGTTACATTAAATTTATTATTGTGTCTGTTACGAGTACCTCATTAGCTGATAATGGTTTTATCAGTTAAATTCCAGTTAAGATCTAATTGATATCTATTATTAATTTATATCTTGTGATTATTTAGCTATTAATGTTTGTTGTTTCCGTATGACAAATTATTTTCACGCTTTTAATCAACACAGCAGTGCTGGCTCAGTGGTAACGGCCACGACTTACGAGTTGTAAGTCGCAGGTTCGAACCCAGTCAGGCGCTTTACTTTGAGTAAATTATTTCATCACCCACTGCTCGCAAAAACGGATGAAGGATAACATCGTGATGAAACCGGCATGTCCTAGAATCAAAAATTCGAGCACATGTGACATCTACCAACCTGCACTGGGCCCGCGTGGTGGATTACGGCCCACTCCCTCTCATTGATAGGAGGCCTGTGTCGCAGCAGTGGGAACATTATAGGCTGATCATATGTAACAGACACTTTTGCTCTATTTATGTTTTTTTTTTACTATGAACCATGATTATTTCAAGCTGATAAAATCTGAAATACTAAGCACAGAACTCGAAAGTTATATGGGGGGGTTAGGTATATGCAAGGGAGAGCCCTGTGGGATACTCTAGCAGTGAATTGATTAGACGTACTTGTCTAACGATCATCAACTAAAGAAGAACCAGCAGCCTAATTGCGGAACGCCAAATCGTCAAATGATTCTGATCAGTTGGCTTCATTTCTATCACAATTGGCTTCATTTTACGATTTTCGAATTGCGAAACTCTAGTTTATTATGAAACCAATTATGAACGTTAAGGCCCTGCGCAGAAACTAGAGTTTCGCAATTCGAAAACCGTTAAATGAAGCCAATTGTGATAGAAATGAAGCCAACTGATCAGAATCATTTGACGATTTGGCGTTCCGCAATTAGGCTGCTGGCTATATTTTTACTCTATTGCCACCATTTTTTTTCTCTTTATAATATTAGTTTTTCTGTAAATATTTACATAATATAAGCTAACATCTATAATAGTATTGTACATTTATGTGAAGAAATAAGTAAAATAATCATAGGGCATCAAAGAATTCGTCCGCATCGCTGTCAACAGGAACAGTGCCCAAAAGGCTGGCAGCATTGCCACGTTGTATGGCAATGCTAATTCTTTGGCCAAGCAATAGGCCAGCCCTCTGGTCACGAAGAGTCGACTAACCGCTTGGCGATATCTCAAAAAACCAAGTGGGCACTCGGTTTGACAGCATTGCCACCATTGACATACATATTATGATACAAAGCAATACTTCACAAACCTACATCTCTGCTAATCTCTTTACCAAAACAGTCGTGAACATAAACAAAGCCCCACATTCTTCATTCGCATCACATAACTGAAATAACAAATGGCTTGTGGTCGGGGACCAAGTGCAGTAAGTGCATCATTGCACAATTCAATTGGACCCACATGCGAGGACTAAGGTCAGTCATACTCGTACTGGGCAAAATACATGGCGTGGAGTAAGGTGTGAGTGGAGAGCGATTTATCATCTTTAAAACGCGAAAGATAGTTTTGAAGTGAAAACTTCTTTAGGCGCGTTGGGTATACATATTTTGAAAACACCAAACACCAATTGAATTCGCGCCACTGTTACCGTAACGACACCGCTTCGGATGTGTTCGGCTGTCTTCGGGATGTACTCGGTTTTAATCTATATCCGATATGTCAGTGAGTGATGGCAATGTATTCTGTATGTGTGTGTGTGTGTGTGTGTGTGTGTGTGTGTGTGTGTGTGTGTATTTATATGTTGTACATAATAAAGCACTCCCGGAGTGCCACTGTTTTTTTTTTGTGGTTTTTGGGTACCTACTATTCTTCTACTGATTTTTCAATCGACAGATAACTTTTATTTTTGCAGTAAAATTGACGTCTGACAGTTTTTGTATGGAATAACTGTCAAAATTATTCCTCGGATAAAATTATCGTGCCTTGGAAAAATAAAAATCAGCTCTAAGTGGTGTCGACTGTTATTTGAACATTGTTGGTCCAGAACTAGTTGCGCGGTAAACTCTGCTTGCGAGATGCAGGATTTTGCGTGACGTCAGTATAACGCGTTGTTCGCATGTGACGTTGTAAATACCACTACACTTAGATGATTTACTATATCTTCGTTAGACAGAAAGTGTTTCTCAACTACGGAATAAAGAAAATGAACTTTACAAGCTTATGACTGGTCACATACAGAAGATGATTTCAAGCGAGACGCACAAGGTTAATCCGCACATGTGTTGTAGACTATACAAAGATACTTGTTGTGCTGATTGATTGCCGCACAACCGAACTACCCACACAAATAAAATAGATACCCAAATGAAATAGGTAGCCATTCTATTATACACGGTTCCCTTTGACTGAATAGGTAGATATTATTGTATTATGTACACCATAAACATTACAGATAAAAATGGTGAAATTTTACAAAGGGTGACACAATGAGCAAAATAAGTGTTTGATTGGAGGTTTTGGAAATTGAAAAAAAAAAAAAAATCAACCTTTAACGACAGAGATTTTTTTTTTATTTTTTTTTATTATGTACGCCATAAATATTAAAGATATGAATGTTGAAATTTTACAAGGGGTGACACAATGGACAAATAAGTATTGGAGGTTTTGCAAATTGAAAAAAAACGGAGATTATAAAAAAATAAATAAAATAATAATAAAATAAAATAAGTTTATTTCGTATCATTTTGGCTTACATTGCATGACGAGGAGTCTCCATTTAGGCATAGAAAATGCCTGTAGTTGAAGGCTCCGCTCTTCCCTTACATTATAAACATACAGATAGGTAAATAATTATTTATTATATTAATAATAGGAGATTTTCAGGTAATAATAATAACAATCAAACTGGGAGCTAGATTATTTAGCTGCTACCTCTTAGGTGGATTGCTAGAATGCTAGCCAAAATTATAAAATAATAAGAGATGAGGTGATGGAGAGCAGTGGTGGCCCAGTGGTATCGGCCGCGACTTACGAGTTGTAGGTCGTAGGTTCGAACCCAGACAGGCGCTTTACTTTGTGTAAATTATTTCATCACCACTGCTCTCAAAACGGTGAAGGAAAACATCGTGAGGAAACCGGCATGTCCTAGAACCAAAAATTCAAAGACATGTGACATCTACCAACCCGCACTGGGCCCGCGTGGTGGATTACGGCCCACTCCCTCTCACAGAGAGGAGGCCTGTGTCCCAGCAGTGGGAACATTATAGGCTGATGATGATGATGATGAAGAGATGAGGTAACAAGCGACAAATGATCCAAAACATCGTATCCAATGCTGCCAGTCTCCTGGGCTCGTTTCCGGATGACAGCTATGCGGACGAGTACTTCGAAGCTTAAATGTAGTTTTGTATTTAGTTAGTTAGTCATTTAATTTAGTACCTAGTGTAAATAGTTGTGTTAAAAATTGTAAAAGTTTAAAACAAAAAAAGAAAGAAACAGTGGCAGTGCAGTGTCGGGAGTGCCGACAGAAGTAAAAACTTGAACAATTACGTGTGTATTTTTTGAATCGTCGAAAAATATTTCGAAATATTTATTTGGTGCCGGTTACGGTAATGGTAACAGTGTCGCAAGTTCAATGGTTTTTTTCCCATCTCAAAAACAGCCAACATACAGGACAGGATAATCCAAACTAATATTATAAATGCGAAAGTAACTCTGTCTGTCTGTCTGTCTTTTCTTCACGCCTAAACCGCTGAACCGATTTAGATGAAATTTGGTGTAGAGATAGTTTGAGTCCCGGGGAAGGACATAGGATAGTTTTTATCCCGATATTCCCACGGGATCGACACTTATGCGGGTGAAACCGCGGGGCGCAGCTAGTGTACAATAATACAAGTTATAAAGATAATTTATTGTAATGTATCTCGTTGGTAATCCTTAAATAAATAAATAAAAAATAAATAACATGCATGTATATCTATGTAAAGACGCCAGCCCACTGTCATTTTCTTTAATAGATTTTCAACTTTATTACTAAAGTACAAGGTTCAAAGTTGATTGGGAAAATTTTACAGTTTCGGGTAGCTTGATGTGCTGCCGTCTGTACGTGCATACACAATATATACAGAGGTGTCGGTTACGGTAACAGTTTTCACTTCAAAGAAATTGTTTAATTTAATATTAAATAAGGCCTATTGATCTTCATACTACTTACTAACTTAATGCTTGACTTTTCATACTCCGACAACTACTTTGATAATAATCCTTAACCTTATCAAAGAAAAATGTCCAACAAAACGACACCAAATTTTGTGGTATTTAAAGGGATAATTATCTTTATCAGATTCTGTCTATGGTGAATGCTCGACACGTTACAAAGATTTTTCGATGCGGACGTGACAGAACGCATGTTGGGCCTATTATGTTGTTGGTTTCGGCATGTTCTCCGCTTATGAAGTACCTTCATATGTGATTTTGTTCGTATCTCAAGTTTCTAAAGGTACAGTAAACAAAAGAGATAAGTATGCAGGATCGTCGAATATAGTTGAAGTTTAGTAAGAAACCGATGGACGTTTTCGAATAAAATTTAATTTCGCTAATAGAAAACAAACAGCTCATTTATCAAATAAAATCTCAGTCGACAAGATCCATCGGTTTTTTACTAAACTTCAACTATATCCGACGATCCTGCATACTTATCTCTTTTGGTGACTGTTCTTAAGATTAAAAAAATTCGTTGGATAGTTAGTTTTCCTACAACCCTAGCACGCTCCTTTGTTTGAGTTAAAAAAAAACTTGGGTTATTAACTACTCAGGATTAAGTGGGACTGGGCGGGTCACACCTATAGGATGCATCCAGACATATGGGCCAAAATCGTCACACAGTGGGTGCCTGGAGACGGGCGTCGTCGCCGAGGGCAAAGAAACACTGCCCTGATAATTTGGACTCGTTCCTAACCGATTGGACGAAGAAGGCACAGCACAAAGAAAAGTGGAATAATTATGTGGGAGATAAACGTAGATTAACAAAAAAAAGAACCATATTATTTTGATTTAACCCCTTGAATGTCGTAATTACAGACACAATTAAAAAGCCATTGTGTCTCGCGTAGATCTACGTTCCGGCATACGAAGGGTTAAAAGAGTGTCCATGGAGTTTCTTGCCCGTTCTTCTCCATAGGTACCTACGCTTTGGAATGGGCTACTAGCTTTTTTTGACTGACCGACCCCTTGACAATTCAAAAGTGCCTGTAATTACATCCTACAACATACATAATCAGCCTATAATTTTCCCACTGCTGGGACACAGGCCTCCTCTCAGTGAGAGGGAGTGGGCCGTAATCCACCACGCGGGCCCAGTGCGGGTTGGCAGATGTCACATGTCTTCGAATTTTTGGTTCTAGGACATGTCGGTTTCCTCACGATGTTTTCCTTCACCGTTTTTGAGAGCAGTGGTGATGAAATAATTTACACAAAGTAAAGCGCCTGTCTGCCTGTAATTGGTTTGATTGAAATAAATCCTTTGAATTTGAGTTTGAACTACTCACTCTATATTTACCTGTTAAAGTATACTTTCTATAATTATGGTAAACGCCAGCAAAAGATCTTAAAAAAAAAAATGGCTTTACTAGGGAGGCTCTCACAAATTAGTATAGTGATTAGGCCTTAGATTTAATATGTATATATAATAACTATTCCATAAATAATCTAGTCATACCTACTTCTAACATTAGCCTACCCAAACCTTGCCCAAGGCTTAACACTGCCCGGTCATAGCCAACAATGCCCATTGCTAATTTTGCCCATAACAAAGTGTCAACTTCTCACCAACAACAAAGCAATTCTTTTCAAACACGCAAAAGATTATTGAGTCATTCCATCGCGTGCGTATAAAGCATAGAGGAAACTTGGCCCAGTTTCCCCTTCAGTTTGTATGAAAGACATTCATTAACGGTGACGTTGAAGGGTAGCGGCGGGAAAAATGGCAATGTAGCTGAATGGATGAAGTATTCAAACGTGTTTTGGAACTGTGTGAAGGCCTGAACGGTAATGTGCATATATTCTAAAGCGTAAGGTATAAGTTAATAGAATATTCTTGGATAAAGTATTAAAGATATAGCAGTGTTCATAATCTCAGATAATTTATACTACATCGGCACATAATCAGCTACCTACTTTATTGAAATGTAGTCTAAGTTGATTTTTGAGTGACCATTTGTAACAAAAAGGTCCTAATAAGTTATTGGTTGCAATGGAATTTGAACTTTGTTATGTATGACATACAATTTATTTTTCCATAACTCGAAAATTATCTCAAATTCCTGGCTCTAATATAGAAAGAAAGAAAAAGTATTTATTGCGATTCGTATAGGAAGATCACAAACTCACGCTAAGGTCAGATATTTGTGCAGCATTGGTAAGGTAATACTACCCATGGACTCCACGAGACAGGCTCGAGGAGTTCACAAGCAAAATGCTTCCTTTGCGTCTTATTTTTTTTTTTTGAAGTGGAATCTTCTTTAGGCGCGTTAGGCATTTTTTAAGATGGAAAAAAAACCATTGAATTCGTGCCACTGTTACCGTAATGACACCGCTTCGGATGTGTTCGGCTGTCCCCGGGATGTACTCGGTTTTAATGTTTATCCGATATGTCAGTGAGTGATGGCAGAGTATTCTGTTAGTGTTTTGTTTTCACTTCTGTCGGCACTCCCGGAGTGTCACTGTTTTTTTTTTTTTTAACCTAGCTATTAATGTAGACTATAAAGAAACGTAAACACAGTTTTTGGCAAATAAACATTATTTAAGGATTGTGTGGCGTTCTGTAGTTTCTGCCCCCGTGGGACCAAGGCATGAGTTTATATATGTATGTGTACATAAGAATACGCAACTCGTGGCAGAAGATTAACCTTTTTTATGGAACCGCATATTAAAAGTCTCCCGGAGTCTCGCCCATTTAACACCTAGGTTAATTATTTCATTAACAAGTCAATAATGATGATCACAATGTCACCAAAGGCTCAACGATGATAATCATCAAAGTGGCCGGTCATTGTTCACAGCTGCAGATGTCTTCATGATTGCCGTCAGTAATTAAAAGGAGTGACGCTAAAATGTATTGTTAATTTGCCAGTATTTATGTTTTATGTTGCCTTGTTAATTGTTTTGTGTGTAGAGGATTATTGTGGTGAATCGGGATTATTTAACATACTCTAATATTTTTGTATTTTTTTTTGACTTGATAACGTCTTATAAATCGATGAACGCACGAAAAAGCATGACTCATTGTCACCTTTCGCCTGAGCCGAGCGTGCAAGCGGGAGCGCGGAACAAGCGATAGAGAGGCACCATCGGATTTTTTCTTATGACGTTATCACGTAAAATTATCGTCCGTAAAACGACTTTACAGACAACCAATGTTTTTTTAAGTTACAGCAGTCCGAACAGTATGACTCATTATAGCAATAAGATCACCTTTGATGTCATCAACTTTGCAATAACGTCACTTTATTTGCTTGACATTCAAACAACAATGTCCTTGCATTTTAAATTACTCATTTATTAAAATTGTCATTTAGATCAAAACTTATAATTTAATCATTTAGAAATTCGGTATTTCCCTGCAGCATTTTTAAATATTTTTCCTCTAAAACAACTTATCCTGTAAAAATAATCAAGCTGGTTGGTAAATACGTCATTTCAAATGTTACAATGTAAAAAAAAAAATGTATTTAACAAGCTAATACCTAAGTCATAAGTTTGAATATATATGCGTAAAGGTATCCAAATTGACACTTCACATAGGTCAGGGGCAATTTGACGTGTGAGCAATATTCAAAATGGCGCTCTTACGTACAGACGTCGTATAAAATATTGCTCGCATTTGGGTTTATTATAGAATTTTGTTTACGTCTGCCTGTTGGCGAATTGCTTTCGGGATATTAAGATCTATATTTTTTAGAGCTTTACTAACGTTCAGATATAAATCTGAATTACATTTTGTATAGGTACGTATAATAGGTAATTTTTTTTTTTGGGTGGGAAATCGTCAAATAACTTCTCCCGTTCTGGGTGGACTTTTACTGACTCGAATTCCTTCAGTTCAGTGGCGTAACTATAGGGTGGCATTGGGGCAAAATGCCACGGGCCCCCAGCCAGAGGGGGCCCCCGAAGAGGGCCATGAGCACAGGAGTTTATAAAAGTTTATAAAAGCAAACTTTTTTGAAAATGTGCAACAAAGGACATCATTCAGGTTTCGAACATTTTGTACCTTTTCCCATTGTTTGTCTATTTTTGTGGGCAGGAGCAGGACCTCATGCTCAGCAGTAGCGCTTGTGACCACTAGACCACTGACCAATAACGAAGCAGTCAGGTGTTAAATTTTGTAGGAGAAATTATGAAATCTACGCGGAAGAAGCCGCGGGAGAAGTGCTAGTAAAAAAAAAAACTAACGTTGGTCGAGCTTCTTTACACTGGGGGAGGGCCCCATCCTTTGAATTTGCCACGGGCCCCAAACGGTACAGTTACGCCACTGCTTCAGTTGCCTGTGCCAGGGGGCAACAGTAACTCTTTCGAACAACCGGCACTCGGCAGGTATAATAGGTACTTAGTTACAGGAATAAATAATTTCCAGAGATAAAAATTTGACTGTTCCTTCAATATAATTGTAAATGTTAAGTAATCCAGCCAGAGATATTTCATCTTTAGTCGTTACCACGTCAAAATACATACAAAAAAAACCACTTCAAAAACATAACCCTCTATTTAGGCTTCGTACCAGTCGGGTAAATATGTCAGCAGTAATTTAAATATCGATGACAAACACTTCATTCATAACTGACGTCAGTTTCCTTGTGAGACATTATCTAAATAGTGTTAATAGATGGGCTCACCGCACCGTTCATTTAAGTCATAATACCATGTTATATGTTTGTTCAGAAGGACCATACTACTGCAGTCATAACTATTATACACTAGCTGCGCCCCGCGGTTTCACTCGCATAAGTTTCGATCCCGTAGGAATATCGGGATAAAAGTATTTTATATGTTAATCCAGGCTTTCAGCTCTCTCCATACAAAATTTTATCAAAATTGGTCCAGCCGTTTGAGCGTGAAGAAGGAACATACATATAAACACACACACTCACCCCCACACACACTCACAAACTTTCGTCTTTATAATAATTATTTAGTTCAACATTTGCATAATTGCGTATTAATACTCTATCAGTATCAATCTGAATAATTTTGAAGGATATTGCTAATCCATTGCTTCATGCTGCGGTAGGCCCAGCGTAGCGTGACAAATTGGACGCCTATCTAAAGGATTGCCCAGATGTAGTAAGAGACAGGACAAAAATAGAAAGACAGAAGGGAGGCCTTTGCCCTGTAATGGGACATAACACGCTCATAAAAAAAAAAAAAAAAATTGCTTCATATGTTCGAAAAATGTGTCTACTCAACAACGTAAATAATGCAATGAATGTTGTTGAACTGTCCAAATGGAATCCATTGCTACTGATAGTGTGTTGCGGTATTACCCCGCAGGCGAAACTTATGTTCAAAAGTGAGGCTTGTGATTGAGAAAGTATGTAGGTAAGTACTATAGGTATTTGAGTAACCTTTTTTTATATGCACGTGTGTCTGTGACAAGATAAACTATTTTTCTATATTTTGTTTTTTAATTATGTAATGTTTTTTGAAATTAAATATTTGCAATTAATTTATTTAATCAAACACTTTGTAACGTTTATAGTGATAATTAAAGGAATAGTATGACATTTTTAATAATTTAATGTATTCTGTAATTAAATATTTGCACAGCACATGTAATGGTAGAATGTAAATGGGCCACATTATAATAAGATCATACTACTTTGTACACCTACATTTTGGCAAATAAAGAATTATTATTATTTCAATTGCAGTCACAGTGATATAATCTTAATAGTGTTGATGTCTTGAGGATTATTTTGTTATTGATGTTTTTTTGCGCCTCTAAATCCAACTTAAGACATTATTATATTATTTGTCTGTATATTAATGTCACTTATAGTAATCAGCTGCCATTTTTTTTAAATTAAAATCTTCAAACATGCTTTTATTATCTGATTTGAATATTTCTAGATACGTTTGAGGGGTGTTTTTTTTTGCTATTATTTAAAGCAACGTTGAGTTTGGCCCATTTTACGTACTTGAGTATTTTTTGTGTCATTCGTCATCTCGAGTGTACACAGATGAACTGCATTCCAACCGCTTATCCTCTACAAAATGTGGGTTTGTTAATGACACTCAAAAATTGCAAGATTGCGACTGTGTTTCGTGCTACAACTTTTTCATTTTTTATAGTTGACTAACGAATACGACCCGCCTCATCTTCGCACGGTTTTTGAGATTGTTATTATTGGTATTATTTGTAAGTTTAATACATATTAAGTTTTTATACAAATAAAACTTCCGGAATTAATTCTCTAAATGGTGGTGAAAACAGCATCAAAATCCGTCGCGGAGTTTAGAAGAACAAGACATTTAATCTTAGTATTTACATTATACAATGCTAACAGATTTAAAATAATATTAATAATATGTACACGTATATTTTAAAACCAGAGACAAGAATCTATAAGATAGGTACGCATGAATTTCCTAGCTCTTTGACTAGTATGATTTGTAATTATTAAAAAAAAAGTAATTTATGTTATTATTTAAAAAAATCAAAAGTAATATTCAAATAAGGCTGAGAATCAGCACTTTTCGAGCGTCAAACATGTCTTGTACTTTGTAGACCTTCTTAGTTTTTTATTCGGTACGTCCTACGCTGGACCGGTCACGCCTACTTAGTCAGCTGTGCTTTGGAAAAGTCAATAGTTGATGTAGGATATGGGCATTTAGAAGGTCATTTAATAGTTCGAGGAGGTATTTGGTCACATTTTGAAGACTGGTTTCGAATAGTATTCTAGCTGTAGGTGATTTGGTATCTGTACTTACGTGACGTATCGTATAATTTATTTTCTAGAGTTTGGTACATTTTTGATGAATTATAATAATATTTTTCTTATTCTCGTGAATCATTTTTCACTGCAAATGGTCGCAGAGGTTAAAACCTCACTAAAAATTGCATAATTAGTTAGGTTATTAAAAGTAGGTACCTATAAAAATCCTTTTGAATCGCATACCAAACATATCGCGGGATAATGCTAAATATAAAATAAAAAAAACAGCACTTACCAACTATAATTTTGTGCAAACAAATTCCTCAAACGGGGCAGGCCACTGTGCAAAATACAAACGTACACATTTCTAACGGTCAAAAGTCACAGAAAACACAAAAAGTTCGTCCGTCCGTTGCAACATGCAGTCACCCACTGGTCCTTACCTGAACTAATCGGAGAAAAAAAAAACATTTTGACGGATAAGTTTGCCTTGTCAAGGATACAGACCCCCTATCGCTACACTCCTGATACAGCACAATTTTAATAACAACAGACCGAAAAATAACAATACAATACCTATTTCTTGGGAATAGGAGCTATTTTTGCATGAATTAATTGTCAAAACGCAGCAAAAACGTTTGGTCTTATGTCAAAAATGTGTCAAACAGATATTCTTATTGTAAAGTTCGGAATTTAGTCATTTTCGAGAAATATTTTACCTGTGTTACAGATAAGACTAATCAGTTAAGTTTTGTTTGACTTTAGGATGACGTAAACGATCATTTATTGTGGCCATAGTATTATGTTAGTGGGTATCAAATGGGTGGGCGGGAACTTTCACAAAAAAAAGGTTTTTTACTTTAGTTTTTAGAGCAAAATCTTTGGATTATGTCATTGGAACGGTCGTTTTATTTATTGTTATGTTTTTGTGGGTCATTTTAAATCGTTTCGAAACTAGTTCGAAAGGACAAATAGGAGAGTTATGAAGGTCCAGGGTTTTATAGTCAATAAAATTTTACTATGTGTAACGGAACAAATAACTTCTTTTTTAGTTAAGCTGGGTCTATTTTTGTTTATGTTTATTGCAATTTAACTATAAATCTGCACTATAGTAAACTTTGTTTTTCTGGGTTAGTCATTGACATACAAGCCATGCGCAATTCACATGTTATATATTTATTATGTAATTGTTAGAGCAGTGATGGCGCAGTGGTAACGGCCGTTACTTACGAGTTGGAAGTCGCAGGTTCAAACCCAGACAGGCGCTTTACTTTGTGTATATTAATTAATTACCACTGCTCTCAAAACGGTGAAGGAACACATCGAGAGGAAACTGGCATGTCCTAGAACCGCAAATTCGAAGACATGTGACATCTACACCAACCCGCACTGGGCTCGCGTGGTGGATTACGGCCCACTCCCTCTCACAGAGAGGAGGCCTGTATCCCAACAGTAGGAACATTATAGGCTGATTATGCTGATTATTGCAGAAAAGATGTCTGATGTATATTCAGTGAAGGTTACAAAATGTTTTATTAAAAAATATGTAAACCTTTAGTTTACAACACGGTAATTAATTTTAAAGCAACTAAAAAGGTGAAATTTATGTGTTTTCTTGTTAATTCACTCAGGTGTTACAGTTATGAAACCCGCAATAAAATGTAATAAAGTTTTTTTTTTTTAAATACAGAGTAACTAATTTGAGATTTAATTATGTCTATAAATTGTGCTTAATACCTTCCTTATAACTATAAAACATTCAAATAAAGACTTATATAGATTGTAACACGCGTTTTCGTATTTTTTTCCAAGAATTGAATGCTTTTTAACACTGTGTTTTATAATCGTTTGACAGATAAAATACTTACATTCTGGTCATTGATTTGTCATGTACGGAAAATACAAGTATCATTAATTGTTTCTAATTAATGTATTTAGGCTTGTTTAATTCACATTTCTTTTGTTTTATTATTTTATAACCTAATTTGTGTAATACGCTTAGCTGATTCATAGATCCGTATGATTATAAACCTTATATCTAGGCACTAAGAGAAATAAGTCTGTTAATAAAACTAGGTCTTAAACACGTTATCTGACGATCTATTCCGTAAAAATTGCACCGTGAAAACTTAGATGAAGTGAGCTGTTAATAGTGATAATCCGGTGCACCTAAGTATTCACAATGACATTTTTGTAGATTTAAACCGGCTGTTATCAATTCCATAAAACTTAACAGTATGGGTCAATAATTTGTTCTACTTACATAGCATAATTAGTATTTTCCTATGAAAAACACTTTATTTACCACTGACACACTATACCACGTAACCAATCACTAATCAAATTACGTCCATTTCTCACCAATTCGAACTCAACTCGAATGAATCACCAACAAAATCACAGGAAAAAATGCACGAATTCTTAGAAAATGACGGAATTTACGATAAAAAATACTACGTCATAACTTCATAAGCACATCACAAGGAAAGTGCGTCTATCAATGATACAACACGAATGTAAACAAAATCCTCTGCCTCACATTTTTATGTAAGCGTTATCTCAAATTATGATAAAGACCTTGGCAATTGGTGTTAGTCATAAAACTTGTGCAAAGGAATACAAGTCTTATGTCTTGGCTAACAAAGTTGAACTTGCAAGGATTGTGCAGGGTGTAAATTGTATCAGAAGTAATTATGTTTTCAAAAAATATATTGACACAGTAATGGATGCGAGCGATTAGTAAAAAGTGTGTTTTAAGAGCTTTTAAAAATATATTGACATACATACTTTCTTTTTTTTTGTCATGAAATTAACCTTACATTTTTATAATAAACCTAGCTTCTGCCCGCGACTTCGCCTGCGTTGTAGTCAACTACAGACATGTACTATAAAACATACCCTATGGCACTCGACAATATTGTACTTTTCCGCAAGTAAAAGTCGCATCAGTACTTGTCTTCCAGAGATTACCTCCTACATCCAAACTTAGAACTTACAAACTATAATAAAGCAAAAGACATTTATTAAAATTTTATAACTTGAGAAAATGTAACTAACTATTTACGCTAGATACTAAAATAAATTACTAACTAACTTACTATACAAATAAATACAAAAACAAAGGACACTTAGGCGTCGAAGTACTCGTCCGCATCGCTGTCATCCAGAAACGTGCCCAGAAGACTGGTAGCATTGCCACGTTGAATGGCAATGCTAATTCTTTGGCCAAAGAACGACCCAGCCTTCTGGCGACGTGGAGTATCGACCAGCCGGCAATAAATTTAAAATAAAGTAGAAAATAAATCTCAAAACTTTTTCCAACTATTTCATCACTTCAAACCAATGTGTAAGGTATCGATCAGAAAAATTCAGAGAAAAAACTAAAAAAAACTACTAATAAAAAAAACATAATCAAAGTCCTTTAAATCTCCATCTAATTTAATTATTCATAACCCGCAGGTCATCTTGGTATAAAAAATATCCGTCTCTGGATTCCATATTTGGAGAATGGATTCCATCTGAGGCTTCATAATGGAATATTTACGTCACAAAGACGAGAGTAAGCGCTTGGTCCTTTTGCTCCTATTAAAGGATAATTTACTTTATATTGTCAGCGTAGATGTAATATGGAAGGATGGGAATATTGTGGATACGCTTGGTAATATAATATTAGAAAGTAAAGGGGGCTGTTCATTTATTACGTAAGACAATTTCAACCAATTTCTGACTCCCCCTCCCTTCTACATAAGAATAAATAAGACTAGAATCAACCCCCTTTGAATCTTACGTAAAATCAGTATCTACCAAAATTGCAAAGAAAAAATAGCAAAAAAAAAATTATACTTATAATTTTTGCTTACTTTTGTGATTTTACGTAAGTATAATCTAGACCGCTTCCACCCCCACGTAAGAAAAAACAAGACTTGTTCGGACCCCCTCCCCCCTCAAATCATCTTACGTAATAAATGCCCCAAGCTTTTTGTAACCTAACACCCAGAACGTTGGATGTCAAGAAGGAGATGAAAGAATGGATACAGAGATGACACGAGCAATGATTACCAGACTTGGTCAAGACAACTTGGCGATTTCAGACTCAAATTGACTCTAAGTCAAGGTTTTCTCACCATAATTTTTGATCACCGATGTTGATAAAGTCCAAGTATACCCAAATAGAACTAAGCAGGACTGCGGTTCTTTCGAAGATTAGCCATTCATCGCAAATGACTGGGAATAGTACCTTGATAAGACTTATATAGAACACTTTTATAGCCTATAGATTCCTATAATTTAGGGACGTTATTGGTTAAAATTTAGACTCTTGTATTTGTACCAATAATTAAGCAAAGACCTCATAGCTTTGCACTCCGGGAGTGCCGACAGAAGTGAAAACTTGAACAATTACGTGTGTATTTTTTGAATCGTCATATAAACAAAACACAAACAGAACACTTTGCCATCACTCTCTGACATATCGGAAATAAATTAGAACCGAGTACATCCCGAGGACAGCCGAACACATCCAAATGTAGCGCGGTGTCGGTAACAGTGTCGCGAGTTCAATGGTTTTTTCCCATCTCAAAAAATGGCCAACGCGCCAAAAAAAGTTTCCACTTCAAAAACGAAAAGTAGCCTGCTTTAAAAACAATCAGCAACTCTTGTATGTACAAAAGGTTCAGAGCACCCGAGCTTGTGTAAGACAGTTTGGGTCAAACACGAACTGAATTGTAACTACGAAACAAATTGAGTGTGAATAAAACCGTAAGAGAAAAGATAACTGAATGTAATTCGAAACTGAAAGGTCCTAGGGGACAGAAACGGACCTATCACGTCGAATTGAACGCTGTCTTTGGAATACGAAATTAAGATATCTCGAAAATGTGAAAATGGAAAAGCTTCTGAGCTTTTTAGATTTTTCAATTCGTTTTACGTGTGAATTGTCGATTGAATACGTAATACTTAAGTAGGTTATAATTTACATAGAAATAAAAAAAAAATCATTATTCATTATTGATAATGCTCGAAATTCTAACAGACCATTACCAACTTCGTTGATTTTTTCTGAATTTATCTATTTTCATGCAACACTCTCAGATTGCCTGTAAGGAATCGCACAGTGTGATCCACTGACTGTAGACACTAGTTTTATTAAGTATGTTCTTCCTTTTTGCAATAAAAAAAAAATTGAAAATAATAAAGTTATTTCAACAAAAAAAAAAATGAAAAAGTAAGAAAGCACACGAACCTGCAAATAAAAAAGCAAACCTTTTGTTTCCCGTCCCCGTATAAAAAGACCAATAAAATCCCTACCACAAACGCACAAAGATCTAAACCAAAGTAAGAGGTATATCCACTTAATTCTCTCATTAATAAATGTAAGAATAGCGATCAATTGAGTGGGATTTGGCTTCATCTGGCCAGCTGAGCTTCGTTACCGTCTCAGTGGTACAGGGTGTTTGAAAAATGCGTCGAGGGATTTGTTGGCTTATTATTGCGAAGGACATGGTCTGTGCTGTGAGTCATGTGATCCTATTGTTCTTCGGACATTATAAGTGGATGGGACGCATAGTTTCCCCCAACTTGATCTTTTAATGTTTTTGTTCTTTTTCTGCGTCATTTTTACCGAAAATAAACGTATTGTCTTTCTTTCTTTCTTATTCTTTAGTAAGGGCATTGGGGTTTGGAACCCTAATTGCGTAACACACTATCAATCGGAATCTGAATCATGTTGAAGCCAATCGCTAATTCATTGCTTCATCAGTTCGAAAAATTTGTCTGTTCAACACGTAAACAACGCAATGAATGTTATTGAACTGTCAAAGTGAAACCGATTCCGATTGATAATGTGTTACGCAATTGCCCCGCCGATTAGTGTTACTGACACTTTTGAAAAAAAAATATTATGATGAATGCAATGTTTCGGCAACCATACGGCTTTAGGCTCTTGTGAAACAGCTGGAGGTATGTGTTTTTATGTGAAAAATAAAGAAATTATACGAGAAACCATTTCGATGAAATGTATATGGAAGCATAGATAACCACACTATCCTCATTTTTTATTAAAACATAAATGCACTGATTTTCCAAAATTGGCAATCACAAAAACTTCTATGCTATTAAATATTTGCTGGCAAAAACCGGAATATGCTATTGCTACTTGAATATGTCAAAAATTTCCCAAAAATTTTAATATTTACATCTCTACTGAGTTTTTCAACCATTCATTAAACAACCTGAGCAAATCAAATATACCATTATAATCACATTATCACACATATTATAAAGTTGAAAGTCTGTGAGTGTGTGTTTATATGTTTGTTCCTTCTTCACGCTCAAACGGCTGGACCAATTACGATAAAATTTTGTATGGAGGTAGCTGACACCCTGGATTAACATATAGCCTATTTTTCCCTATATTTCCACGGGATCAACATTTACGCGGGTAAAACCGCGGGGCGCAGCTAGTCTTTCAATAATCCGATCCAGCCTGTCCCTTGCTGCCCTCTCCCAGCGAAGCCCTAAGCCGAGGTCCGTGCCCCACAGGAGGAGCCCTTAGCGTGTAGTCGCTTAGTTTTTAGCCCTGGATTTAATTCATTGAGGCAACTACAGGATCACCCGATTAAGCAACCGACAACATCCTAGGTTGATCTGCGAGATGCCTTTAAAAAAAAAGCAATCTTTCAAAAACCCTAATGAATTCAAACTTAAGGTTACAAAATATCCGAATTTGCATAAACAGATGACAGCACCCTATATATATTCAAAATGTGGGACAAACCGCGCATTGACTAGTAAGTATGATTAATAGATAAGTTAGGACAAGTCGGGACTGCGTATTATTGGTACTGTCCTTAATAGGCAAGGAGTTCGTAGAAACCCTTGCTTTATGTATTGTGAATTTGTTGAGACGAAAGTTAGTATGTACTTTAGAGTATCGTTATGACGTTATATTTTGTGGGGTAAGCACGTAGTTGAGTGTTAGTTATTTGCGTGAAAGGGTCGTGGAGACAGTTTAATATTTCATTCTGAGTGTTGATACTTTGAATAAGTGTTAATATTTTCTGGTCCTTGTCATCTTTATTTCTACTGAAGATATTAAGAAAGCAGGGAGCAGTGGTGGCCCAGTGGTCACGGCCGCGACTTACGAGTTGTAGGTCGTAGATTCGAACCCAGTCAGGGGCTTTACTTTGTGTAAATTATATCATCACCACTGCTCTCAAAACGGTGAAGGAAAACATCGTGAGGAAACCGGCAGTCCTAGAACCAAAAATTCGAAGACATGTGACAACTACCAACCCGCACTGGGCCCGCGTGGTAGATTATGGCCCACCCCCTCCCCTCTCACAGAGAGGAGTCCTGTGTCCCAGCAGTGGGAACATTATAGGCTGAATGTGTGTGTATTAAGAGCCTATACCTCAAATGGCTTAGCGTGATCCTCCGTTATATCGAAAATACTGCACCATTAATTTTGAAATAAATATATGGTAAAGTTGAGGATTAATGCTAAGTCTTATGTTAGACGAAAACACGATTCCATAAAATTTTCTCGATAGAAAAAAATTCCAAAGTTACCTCTAACCCGATCAATAAACCGCTGGTATTCAAAAAATACTTCAAATTAGATCATGAAACTTTGCATACTAACTGAACTTACTTTAAAGCAGGTCTTATGTTATTTACTTTTTTATAATTACCATTATTAAAAAGTAAAAAGCAAATACCTAAACTATTGGCGCTGCCTGCCGCTAAGCACCGCGCTCTATCTCGCTCTCACTCAGTCAGCGAGCAGTATCGTATGAGCGAGATAGAGAGTGAATTTTAGCTGAGGTAGTATAGGCTCTTAAGAAAGTAAGTCTGAGGGGCAATTCTCGTAATATTAAGAACGTTCAAAGTCTGATCTCAGTCTCAATCTGTCAAAAATACTTACCTCTAATTTCGCTACATTTTTGACAAGTGATATTGATTGTCGCTAAGACGAGATTGCGACTATATTTTGAACGTTTTTAATTACCTAAGTAAATTGGCTTTCGGATATAGGCTGAAACAAGCATTACTTCAAGAGAGTTTTTAGGATTCCGTACCCAAAGGTTGAAAATGGACCCCTATTACTGTCTGTCCGTCCTTCCGTCTGTCTGTCACCAGGCTGTATCTCAAGAACCGCGATAGCTAGACAGTTGAAATTTTCACAAATTATGTATTTCTGTTGCCGCTATAACAACAAATACTAAAAACAACATTCAATCATTATTTAAGGGGGGCTCCTATACAACAGACGTGATCTTTTTGCCGTTTTTTGCTCGATATTAATAACGGCAACAGGTAGACGCTTGAAATATTTACATAATAGCTACTTAGTTATTAGTCACTTTATAAATAAATAATTAAATTAAAACAAAACAAATTAAGGGGGGCTCCCATACAACAAACGTGATTTTTTTATATTATGTAGTGTTAAATATTGTACGGTGGTACGGAACCCTTCGTGTGCGAGTCCGACTCGCACTTGGCCGGTTTTTTTTCCTGAAAAGGACTGGATTAAGTACTTATTCTTAACCATTATTATACCTAGATAGTGCCATCCACGAAGACGCGCCCCACTCTTCTTACATTACTACATTAGTTTCGAATAAAATTTAATTTATAAAAAACAAACAGTTCATTTATCAAATTAAATTTTAATTTAAAAACATCCATCGGTTTCTTACTTGACTTCAACAGTATCCGATGGGGTGGTTACTTATCTCTTTTGGTGACTGCACCTATATTGGTTAACCTCTAACCAAGGGGCATAGTTCTAGGATCTACATATTTGGATAAACGCAATGGGGACACATACCTTCGTACATCTGCGCATATTGCGGGAATCCTGCTGCCCTGAGCCATTTGCACGCCTCCGCTGCTTCGATCTCTGAAACAATGCAGAAACAAATCAATTAGTAGGTACATTGAAAATATATTTTTTATAATGATAATCATGTCGTAGATATTAACTATAAAAGAACTCTTCACTTTGCATTTGAGTATGTTTTTTAGGATTCCGTACCTCAAAAGGAAAAACGGTACCCTTATAAGATCACTTCGTTGTCCCTCTGTCTGTCCGTCTGTCAAGGTTTTCTCGGGAACGCGTAAAGTTATCAAGTTGAAATTAATACTAAATACTCAAGGCTGCAATCTCTTGAAGCAGTGAAAAAATCAAACCTCTAAGTCAACGCAATCAAAAGATACGGGCGTTTATGTTCCGTTTATGCCGCATATTTTGACACTCGCAAGGGAAAATGTAGCAGCTTAGTAGGTAATGATGGAATAAAACAAGAGTAGAAGTGTAGAAATATGAACGTATAATTTTCCGTACACACAACGAGCTTAAGTGTAAAAACTCAGGGGCTGAAGTAGTGTTTGGTGTTTCATTGCAGATGTATGCCGGTTTCAGTCTATCCAGCGATACAACTGTCTCTCGATGTGTAGCTGAATTTTGAAGTATTTTTCGTGTCTCTGTAGCACTGGATACGGTCCGTCGTAGGGTGGTGTCAGCGGCACTCGCACGGTATCGTTCCTCACAAAGACGTGTGTGCACGTACCGAAGTCCTTGTGTATGAAGGGACTGGCTGTTGTTCTTACGGTAGGGTACCTACTTCCCGTTGACCTAATTTTTTGTTGGTAAACACTACCATTTTCTGTTCCTTTACCCTTGATCCTTAATTACTGAATCTATATAACGTTGTAGTAATATATTTTATCTTCATCAATAGCCAGCCTTTGTAAAATTCCATAGGTAGAGTATTGCCTATTGGTAGGTAAGTACTATTACTTTTACGTCAAAATCTTAGTGCTTCATAAATTCTACACGAAAACACTTCCTATACTATTTTTCTAGTTTGTGCTTGAAAAGAAAACCTGCTTCAAAAACCTTGTTGCCCTCAATATTGAACAAAATAACAAAACACGTGTGTTTTTATTTTCCGCACCGTTATCATGTTCCCGATAACTTCTAAATAAATTCAGTAAAGGTTATCTTATATAATTAAGTCTTTTATAGAAAGTTCATCACTATGAAAGCCACTAGAATTTTTATGGTCTCATCTTAGTTTATTGCTGAGTTTTTATGGGAAAACAATGGAAAAGCAGCCGTTCGACCCACGCTTCAAAAGTCGTAACTCGCAGTAAATGGCGGTACTATTTAATATTGTACATAATTTATTGTTGTATTTTGCATAAATACTTGTTTAAGTTGGGGCTTAAAATTGTTTTATGGGTAATTAATGTTTTGTAGATTTAAATCTGCGTTGGTGTTTTATTTACTGTGGGTATTGGAGAAAAAATATTGAAATACAAACAAATTACACTTGAATTGCCGTTTCTCTAATAATAAGTCGGTTCCTAATGTTTCAAAGGATTGAATTTAAATATTGTTTTACACGCATCTGCGTGTACTCATTAGTGGTACAGACTCATCTATATAAATAAAAATAAATCGCCGAAATGTATGTACGCGCATAACTTCCGAACGAATGCGCCAAATTGGATAATTCTTTTTTTGTCGTGTTCGGTATTGCCAAGACATATGGTTTGTATGAAAGAAAATTTCAGAATTTCGCAAAAAAAAATTGCACTCGTGCGAAGATGGGGTGGGCCGCTAGTTATAAATATTTTTGTTTCTGTAATTATATTTACAAAGCTGAAAAAAAGCACAACCTTTTTTCATAATTTTTGCACTGAACAATGATCAATATTTTCATGATCAGAGGGGCCATTCTTGTAATTTTATGAACGTTCACAGTCTGATCTCTGTCTCAATCTGTCAAAAATAGATGATCTAATTTCCTTAAAATTTAAAAAAAAAATTGACAATGATTGTCGCTGAGATGAGACTGCGACTAGATCGTTTTAATTATGGGAATTAGCCTTCAGGTATTTAAAATTTCCAACATTTAAGCTAGGTAACAAGGTCAGAAAACTCCGCTGTAAAGATTAGATAAAACAATCTTGTTTACACGGAAATACCATTTTCCAGGCTGTTGACTTTCAATATCTACACAGGAAATTAACACTTTCATTTAAAAATTAACTCAATGTGGTAGTGTTGCCAGCCTTTTGGGCACTTTTCCTATTGACAGAGACTTGGTTGTTTTCTTTTTGGATCATAGGGATCCAAAAAAAAAAATTCGTTTGCCACTTTTTTTGGTACCTACATGTCAACTCTGATTTTTAAGTTGCTAGACTAAAATGAAAGCTGCGAGCGACCATTTTTGTCAACACATTATTTAGTCCTACAGATTTTTAATTTGCTAGACCAAAATGATAGCTAACAGTGTCATTTTGGTCTAGCCAATTAAAAATTGAGTTCAGATATTATTATTTTGACTGTCAATTTATAATAATATAGTTATTACGTAAAAATTATCCTATTGTAAATAAAGATTGATAATCTTAGTTTCTCATTCAGTTTTTTTTTTTCATTATATACCTAATGTAAATAAAAATACGTATGAATATGAAAAAAAAAATCTGTCAAGACGTATTTTTAGCGCAAAGTTATTCCACAAAATTTCTTAATTAGCCCACTCAATTAGTATTGTAACGCTACTGAGTGTAATACTCAGTAGCGTTACAATACTAATTGGCTCACACAACAACTACCTAGTTAAAATTCCGTAAAAAAAAAAACACAAGAAGGCTTTCACTAATAAATATGAATGCGTAAGAACCAGTGTACTTGGCCTCTGGGCCCTTAACAAATGTTGGAGGTATCAATCAATTTGTACTAGATGTCAGAGGTCAGAGTGAAATGGTCGTGTTGGAACTGTCTTACCGAAGTACAATCAGCAGTATTGTGGAAGTGACGGGTACAAATGCCTAAATAATGGAGAGGAAAGCGAGTAACGGCATGAGTGAAGAATTTGTGGATGCGGTGGTTAAAGTTGGAGGAGTGATTGTGTTCAGCGGGGCAATTGCGTAACACATTATCTATCGGAATCGGTTTCATTTTTACAGTTCAATAACATTCATTTCGTTATAATTATACGTGTTGAGCAGACAATTTTTTCGAACTTATGAAGCAATGGATTAGCATTTGCTTCAAAATGATTCTGATTCCGATTGATAGTGTGTTAGACAATAAGGGTGCTGGTAGAGTGTGCAGGTATGCGTGACGTATTTGAGTTTGTTTACTGTTGACGATAGAAAGGGAACATATTCAGTGGTTTTGTATGTAAAAAGGTTGTGTGATTTACAAAATATATCAAGGCATCTGCATCAAAGAAAAACGACACGTATTTTTAGGAAGGTTAAGATCTTTCACTTGATAGCCAAGTACTAACACACGGCTACGCATCAAGCTATACATAACCAGTATAAGCTGACTTCTGATTGTACGAAAATCCTATACAATGTGAGGTCTCCTGAAACTGAAAATGTATAGCTTGATGTGTAGCCCTATGTACCAGGTAGGATGGTCAAAAACTATGGAATTAGCAACAGTTCTCGTTCAATCACCACCATTATCATTTCAGCCTGGAATCACTGACAGGGCATAGGCTCCTCTTTCTTCTGCCTTACTTCCGTGCGTCCTACAACCAGAGAACAATTCTCGTAATTTTAAGAACGTTCACAGTTTCACCTCAGTCTCAATCTGTCAAAAATACCTCTAATTTCCCTACATTTTGACAAGTTTTTGATATTTGCTTGTCGCCGAGATGAGACTGCGACTAGATTTTGAACGTTTTAAAATACAAGAATTGGCTTTCAGAATTCCTAGCTCTGAATTACCCATGCGAAACGTATCAGTGCAGAATAAAAGAAAGAAAGAAAAAAGAAAATCAAATCACTACAAAAAGGGCTTACATCAAATAAACTTTATCAATATAGATACCACATCAATTCATTACCACCTCCCCTACTCCATTACCTTAGCGGATAGTGGCAAAGTGGGGATCGATTTTTCATAGGCACTTTTAAACGTATGACTCGTATGATATCTGTTTGTACTAACGACAAAATAGTTAAGTATGCAGGTGACTAACAATCCATGCCCTTCCATTTGATCGGATGGATGGTCTGTGTGAAAGATGATATTATAAGTATTTATTTTAGTAAATAGTTTGTATGTGTATATAACTTATTTATGTATTTGTGTACCTAATTTTAAGTTTTTTTTTATCATTGTTCCTCGCAACCAAAGCACCTCCCATCTAATCTCTTCACCACCCTTGGTTGACTGGTAGAGAATGCCTAAGGCATTAAGTCCGCCTTTGTACCTTTTTGTGCGAAAAGTTTAAATAAATAAATATGCCTAGAAAGGTGGTGACTACCAGAGACAAATAGAGAAGTATGGAAGTAAAAGACATGTTGCACCGACTCCAAATAATTTGCAACAAGGGCAGGAGAATGATATCGAATGGTGGTGGTTATTGGATCTTCACTTTTAAAAAGAATTAGGTCTACAGGGTAATTTGTACCATATTCGGCACGCATGGCAGGCGAATTGGTGATACCAGTTTATTTTGAGTAGAAAAAGAATGAATATGCTGATATTTTTTTTTATCCCTTAGCCTTTTCTCGCCACGAGGAATTATACGAACGGAGTCAACGCACTGCTTTGATTAAATACAAAGGCAATTAGCTCCCTGTACACTTATTAATTTCGCTGTCCGTACAAATGTAGCCTATATCGGCCACCGGCGTAGCGTCGACAGCGAGATGTATGGCCGTTTATGGACCGATAATACGGGATTGGGACACCACTCTTTGTTTTGAATAATTTGTTACAAGATACACCGAAAGAAACCAATGTTAATATAAAGATATTGTTTTTGGGTGGTTGAAAAATTGTGATATTAAATCATTTTAATAATACGCTTTGGTTGTGGTGAAAGACGGAGTTATTGCTGATAATTTGTAGTGTAAAAGGTGTGTATGTCGAAAGTTATAAAATCGATTTTTCTTAAGGAAAGATACAGCAATAATTTGGTGGTAACTGCTGTTATATGCGATACCTTCTTTGTTTAAATGCCGGTTTAATATCCGGTGAAAAGAAACAGTACAGAAAAGTTCTGTTGTTTAATTTTTTGTTACAAAAAAGGGTCAATTTAATTTAATTACCTACCTGACGAAATTCATAGACGTGATAAAATAACATAAAGGATAATGAGTAAGACCGAATTATCATTTTTATATAATATTTTTTTTCTATAGGCGACTCGCACGAAGTTAATTTATTTGTGGGTGAGTCGACAACTCCAGAAATATGTAAAGCAATTGGCATATTTTTGAATTTTATGCAAAAGAACACGTTTCATAATATGTATATTATATAACTAGCAGCGCCTCGCGGTTTCACTCACACAAGTTTCGATACCGTGGGAATATCAGGTTACCAAGTATCCTATGTGTTAATCCTGGTTATAAACTGTCTGTGTGCCAAAGGACATGGCCAGTTTTTGTAAGGACGTCGGCATAGTTATCGAATTTATTGTACACCTATCATTTTTGGTGTTTTATATTCGTGAATATTTGCTCATTAAATTGCTACAAATAAAAAACTCAGAGAACTTGTCAGTACAACAACTTAGACAAAAAACAGTTTCATTAAACCTTTTAATCAGATCGCTAGCAATAAGGTGTATAGATTATAATTTTGCTATTAAAACACTTAAAGGCGCTTTAAAATAGCGAACAGTTGTGAATTATATTATTACGTATAACAAGCATTTAAACAAAGTGATGGCCACCTAAATGAAGGATTTTAAACTGCATATTGATTAACATTTTTATGAAACTGGGTGATAGTCTCAAAAAATGTGACAATAATAACAAACATAACATAACATCGCGCCTATATATTCCTCGAAGGGTTGGTCAGAGGTGTAGTACAACCACATTTCACCAGTTATTTTGAGTCCCATGGGCGAGCTGATTGCCATTAAGCGCACAAGTCCAGACTCCGGGTTACTACTGAGAAATTCCTGATGAAAAAATTAAGAGAGAGATATGGGGTTTATATCTCTTTGTTCGACCTGGGAATCGAACTCAGGACCTCATGCTCAGCAGTAGTTTGCGACCACTAGACCAACGAGGCAGTCATAATAACAATTAACAAAGTATATTCGAAATTAATGGTTTTCTTTAAAGTACATTTTTACAGATTACCCTTATATTTTTTTAAATAGGTAGTTCAATATACTATAAAAAAGAGAAGCACAAAATAAAGCAAAAGAGTAAAAATAATTATTTATTTATTAGAGAAAATAATAAAAATATTTTGCTACCTATATTATAATTATTATATCTTAAATGTCTACCTAAATAACATAAATTGCAGCGATAGTGTTAATGAAGATACCGAGTGAGGTCAATCAACCAGCTTGTATAAAATAGAGAATTTTTATTTCACAAATACAGTAACCTGGATTAAGTGTAAGTATAGGGCTTTAGTAATTACATAAATAGCTGCTTTAAACATAACCAGACATGTTAAAAAATACAAGCATATTTATATATTATTGTTTTACAATTGTAATTATGGTTTTCAAGAAAGATTAGCCTTTTGTTAGATTGTTTTAATATTCTTGAATTGTTAATAATATGTTGTCTAAAAATCCAGCTGGAACTTGGATATTGTTTTGGTGTCTTGCCCAACCAAGGTACCAGATAATTGTCATAACGTGACAACAACAACTAACGGTCCTGTTTCCTACAAGGCAACTACAATAGTACCCTAAAATAGCTTCCAACAGACAGCTTCCTCGGTTTGAGCATTGGTTATCCAACGCGAAACTCTTGTTTGATGGTGTGCAGAAAGCGAGGATATGAGATGCCTCTGCAACCTTTGCATGGCTATTCCGCAGTTGATGCACCTCATATTGATCCACAAAACAAATCCGAAACGCAATGCAAATCAGAGTCCAGTGTTAATAGCAAGGTAATTGAGTGGTAGAAGGTATCAGTCCGTAGGAATAAGCAGGGGACAAATAGGAATATTCGCAAAAACATAAACACAGTAGGTACGCAATGAAGAATATGCAATAACATTAATTCCAATCAAAAAGTACTTTGTGATTATTTCATTACATTGACATTCGACATAGACAACGCCATTGTCATTGTCAAATAAGTAAACGCGTTCCGTTTTATGATTTTTTTTGTGTGTGAAATATAAAAAAAAACTATCTTACGCATCAATATTATGAAAAGATAATTTTATTAAACGCAACAAATACCAATGAAGATACATAGTTTCGTAAGAATAAAATGTTCCTAATATGAGCATTTTGTCGTCCACGTCACATGTCTACAAGTAGTATGCATGGTATGGAACGCCCATTAATATATTTATCTTTCTCTATGGTCCACTATGGCGGAAGTTGACAAACGGTACTTTGAATTCATCATGCATTACTAAATATTTTGAAATAAACACTGACGAGTTCAGGGAGGTTAAAAACAACGTATTAATTCATTTTTCTATTTTTAATATACAATATTATTTACTATGCATGTGTACTTGGAATGTACTTTTTTGTCCATGTCCTTTCATCTAAATCCGTTCAGTAGTTTTTGCGTGAACGAGTAACAAATATCCATCTATCCTCACAAACTTTCGCGTTTATACTATTAGTAGGATTATACAATATGTAACATAATTAACGCAAGACCTCATACACCCCAAATAGAGTATTGCGTTAAAAGCATATTACAATGGCCAAAGCTATATTTTTTTAAAGCTAACTATATTTATTAAGAACATGGAGTTGCCCCTAGTACCACTTTATGTATTTAAAATTGAGTCTTATTGCCTTGTAATAAGATTTAATTTTGTTTGGCTCAATGGGGAGGTCAGTGTGGCTAAATACATAACTTTTGAAAAATATATCTATATCAAAAGTTACTGAAATCGATTCAGTAGTCAATTTTGAACAAACTACTTTCAGGACTTGCGTTCATTCTGTTACACTTTGTATAAGGGTCTTCCCACATTTATCGACGCGGAATCTGCTAACGCCGGTCAAAAAAGCCTTTATGTCTACGTAATAAGGGTATTACTAATACCATTCGCATCGGCTCGGCACGGACGACGCGGCGCGACGCCGATCGACGGCGAAACGAGCCGTTTGCCTATTAGCTCGGCGATAAGTCGAGTAGTTTGGTGATACGCACTCGGCTTAAGACGATTCCGCGTCGATAAATGTGGGTACACCCTAACTCTTAGCACTTCTGTGCGATAGTGCCTTTTTTCTATACTTGTAAATTCGTGCGAATCGACTAATATGCTGTTCTTAGATTATCATCACAAATATATTATGACTAACACAAGCAAAAATTCATATCCATAGAACAATTTACTCAATGGTACTTGTCAAGCAGGAAAATATACTACAAAATGCATAAAATTAATATCGATTCGACACGTGTTCAGTTCCTAGTTACCAGTACTAGATAGCTCATGTTATCTGGGTATTGTGCATTGATTCTGCCGATAGTCAAGTGTTTATTACTTCAATGACGTCAGATAGACGTTTACCAGTAAATATGCAGTCATATTAGACCACACAGAGATTAGTTATTTAAATATGGGTGGCGCTTTAATCAGTATGGAAAATATAAAGGTATGTGTGGGGAAAATTTTATACACAGTCAAAAAAAGAGATAAGTATGCAGGATCGTCGGATATAGTTGAAGTTTAGTAAGAAACCGATGGATGTTGTCGACTGAAATTTAATTTGATAAATGAGCTGTTTATTTTCTATTAATTAAATTAAATTTTATTCGAGAACATCTATCGGTTTCTTACTAAACTTCAACTATATCCGACGATCCTGCATAATTATCTCTTTTGTTGACTGTACAAAGTCAAAGCAATATAGCATAATCAGCCTATAATGTTCCCACTGCTGGGACCCAGGCTTACGATTGGTGAGAGGGAGTGCGCCGTACCGTGCGGGCCCAGTGCGGGTTAGTAGATATCACATGTCTTCGAATTTTTGGTTCTAGGACATACCGGTTTCCTCACGATGTTTTCCTTCATAGTTTTGAAAGCAGTGGTGATGAAATAATTTACACAATTAAAAGCTTTAGGCTGGGTTTGTTTGAACCTAAAACCTACAATTCGTAAGTCGCGGTCGTTACCACTAAGCCACTGCTCTATGTAATGTCTTACAACATTTTGTATACAGTGTTATAGTTTGTGTTTGTAACTGAAAATAGTATTGCCTATTTGTTCATGAGTAGTATATGCACGGCAAAATAAATAAATATATGTTTTCGCAATAGCAGATGAATCGCCCTCTATTTTGAAGCAGCTGACATCTCTTTAAAGCCACAACGCAGTTGCAACTGCCAGATTTAGCAGCTGCCTCGCAGATGCAAGTAAAGTGTAGTATGTTTGGATGCTACTTTAGTAGCAGCACAGAATTATAAGAAATGGAGTCAATGTTGTGTATTTAGTTTGCGCCGTCATATAAATGCGAAAGTGTGTCTGTCTGTCTGTTACCTCTTCACGCTTAAATCGCTAAACCGATTTAGATGAAATTTGGTGTAGAGATAGTTTGAGTCCCGGGAAAGGACATAGGATAGTTTTCATCCCGATATTCCCACGGGATCGCAACTTATGCGGGTGAAACCGCGGGGCGCTGCTAGTAATCTATAAAATTGTAGTTTTAGTTGTTACAACTTAATCCGATCCCGCATTACACTGTGACGGCATCTACATTGTCACATGCGTACTACGCATCACTCAGACGTCACGCAAAATCCTGCATCGCGCAAGCAAAGTTTACCGCGCAACTGCCGACGATTGATGTCGGGACAATGTATATACAATGTCCCGACATTAATCGTCGGCATAATTCCAATCCAACCTGCCCCTTGCTGCCCTCTCCCAGCGACGCCCTAAGCCGTGGTCCGTACCCCACAGGTGCCCTTAGCGTGTAGTCGCTTAGTTTTATGTTTTTTAAGCCCCTGGTTGGAGGTCCTAATTTATTGAGGCAAGTCCGGTTAAGCAGACGACAACCTCCTAGGCTGAACTGCAAATACCATTCAGCAGTAGCCCATCAGACAAAACACCCGTATGGTCGGAGGATTCTCCGTTTTCTATAGAGGATGAGTGTACTTTACACTCCTCACACTGTTGACGTGAACCTTAACTCGTAAATATTTAAGAACTAGGTCCAATACCAATACAATGGGTTGCAGGAAAACAGACCCAATTTCAAAGAAAGAAAAACCTCTAATTCAAAGCAATGAAGTGAATTATTTGTTTTTTGAGCTGTGCCTGTTTTTCTGCTTGTTATATAAACAATATTGAACCGATTGTCAAAAAGCTGAATGTTATGAACGAATTAAATTAACCCGTGTTGTTGTTTGCTTCTTTAATTGTGAGGTTGTTAGGTAATTACTTTGGATTGAGCAACCATTTTTTGGAGATCTTCGTTGGAAACTTTTACTTGGGAAATTGCCTTCAGATTGTTCAAAGGAATAAATAAAGCTGTATGTTGAAATTCTCCGTTTTCAGAAGTATAGGTACGGGACGCATACACAAATTCTTTTATAAAAGCTTTGATGTAAATTACACTATTATATACATATCTTTCAAACACGTCATCTTTTCATTCATTTCATTTAATAACAAATACATAGCTATTTTTAACTTTACACAACTCTTCAAAACTTGTTGAAATGTATGAGCATGAAGTGAAACATCAAAAGATTGGCAATGTTTTGGTTTACTATCAACATAAGAGTTCATAGCATACGCAGTTTAGTTTATATTCTACGCAACAGCTGTTCGGGAAGCCGGTTCTATGAATTGGTTTGAAATAAACTTTGACAATCACCGTTCGCCATGTGGTTTGCCAGATTTTTTTAAGTAGGTATACCACCTTTTAAAAGAACTGTTTTTCCTTTAGGTTTTATCAAGAGGATGGGAGGGATGTTACAATTTTTTAGGGTAGTTGCAGGTCATGCCCCACTTTCTGGAACGCGATTTCAGGCTTGGTCTCATAGTAAAAGTTGTTCATAATGTCCCTCTTAAGATTTTGTTGATGTTTTTCCAATAAAACTGTATAATACCTACAAAATATAATACAGAATTGGACAGTTTTTTTTTTTTTAAATCAACAGGATTTTTTGCATTTTCATTTGCATGATGTAAGATTAGCATAACATGGTCATTTGAAAGCCATGTGATGAATGAGATTGACGCCGTTAGGTTTGAATAATTCACGGGAAAAGTCTGCGTTTTTCCTGTGGCGATTTTTTTTGTGCACTGTATTTTTTTCATCGCACTGCGTAGCGTCGAGAGATGAAAATCCAACAGTGTGTTTTTTTGATGCGGTGGGAATGCTGGAGTACGATCTGTTGGATTCTCAATGCTCGGCTGAACACCGACAGTTGAAAATCCAGTGCGCGATAAAATCCCGCCGCGCAATTTTTACGTTTATGCGAACGTCGTCGGCTAAGAATTGGATGAAAAGTGTTTTCCTGGTGCTAGTTAATTACTGATAATTAATACTTATTGCTGTACGTTAACGGTGAAACGTTTTTGCGGTTTCAGAAGCCGCGCATTCAGAGTATGATATCCCGGTAGAACTCCACACTAATACCAAAATCGGTCGCGAAGAAATATGTTCGCATTACTCGTCAAAATGTAGGGAACAGCTGATTTTTTTCGTAACCGATTTCTTTCATTTTTTGTAAGAAAAGGCGATAACAAGTATGTGGTATAATTTATTGCATATGTGGTTTCCATGTTATACCAAAAAAATATTACTTATCAAGAACTGCACTTAAGACCTAAATGGGACTAGCACAGACCTAGGAAGCATAAAAAAATGGGAAGAGGCCAATAGTCAGCGGGTGCAACAAGGCTGCTCCTTTAGTTTGAACTTATTTTTTTTTTTTGTGGGAAATTACGGCAGGCAACGGTCCTAGTGGACCTCGTCAGTTAGTGCTGACATCTCTTTGAGGCGCGTGTGGACCACAACGCGCTGTCGACCCGGGCCTGCTCCTTACCGGACGGCGAGCTGCCCATTGCTCGCCGTCCTCAAGCCCGCGCCTACGGTGGCCGGGAATCGGATATCGATTCCCGACGCCCAGGGCGTCTCCTGCGGCGACTAGGGGCGCGAGGGCGCAAATATTGCCTCTCCCTCACGCGCGAACTTTGAACTAGTTTGAACTTTCCTTAACCTTTTCTATACTAAAAGAGCGATGGATGGTTTTTAATTAGTTAGTTCGTCTGGTTACTTTAACTTTAAACCTGTGAAGAACTGACTGGAAAGGGACCACGATTAAGACCTGGATGAGGCTCGAACATACCAGGGAAGCATAACATAAGGGAGGAGGCTAATAGTTAGCAGTGGGTGGAACAAACCTGTCAATGATAAAGAAGAAAGGTTTCCAAAGAAAAAATAAGGCGTAGGTATATAAACAGTGAGTAAATAAAAGCTGTGCATGATGATAATGACAATTACAGATATAACATTAATGAGGTTAGTCACTGCGTTAACGAACTCTTTCCTACCAAACTTTGTTCAACAAAAACAAAAGAACAGTTGCCATTGCTCATTTCGTTTGCAATTAACTTGACCTCTTCTGTACAAAAAGAGCGATGGATGGTTTTTAATTAGTTTGTTCGTCTAGTTTACTTTAACTAAAAACTTCGTTTAACCAGTAATGAGTCTGGGTAATTAGACACGTAGATAAGTGTCGCCATAATAGTTTGTACTTTAGTTCGTGGAGGTATTGTTATCTGTTGCGGTGGCCATATTGACTTATTATGTTGTTGTCAAATTCTAATTTAGAATGGTTGAACTAAAATATTTTTTTTTTGTTTTTTTGTACGCTTTTTTAGTGGGAACATTTATACAGGGTCCCATTAAAATAGATGGGCACATTTTAACACAGCGCTCAGTACCTACGACTAACCAAAGATATCCAAGCAAAAAAAAACACTGATTAAAGTGATTTTATTTTGACATAAAATAATAAATTGCCGACACATTAGTGTATTTTCGTTTGCTGGTTATTTTTCTTGTATGTATCTAATGCGTTTTTCGTACTTATATATTTTTTTACCATCGTCCTTATTTTGGTGGTCTGAATGATTTCTAAAAGTTTGTCCATCTATTTTAATGGGCCCTTATAATTGTACAGATGTGCCAAATGCAAGGCAATGCAATATAAGGTAAAATATATCAGGACTATTTGCTAAAATTGCATCTTATCTAAATACTTATGAGTACTTGCCTATATTATAAGATTTATAAGCAACTAAATGATTTCTATTTCTATCGAAACTCTGACTGCTTGAGTTTACTAGTTTTATTACCTCTTGTGGTAGAAGAATAGGTAAGTAGGTATGATAGAGGTTTAAAATAAATATTTTAAAATTTCAAGGTTTGATATTTTTGTAATAACCTACATAACGATAGTGCCAAAGGATTTTATTTTTTATTTATTTATTAATAACCAACTTATATTGACAGTTTGCACACACATTCAAGTTATTAGTCAATATTAGTAATTACACACGTCATACAATCATAAAATTAGGTAAAATCACATAATAAAAAGATGAAATGAAATAAAGTGAAATAAAATTGGTCAAAACTAGATAAAAATTAGATAAAATTAGACCAAAATTAGATAGATATTAATATGTAGGTGAATCTTTGTACGTTTCCACAAAAATATGAGAGCCTTATGTAGGTTAACACGGAGATGTTTAAAAACACTTCCTATAAAACCTAAACAAACTGCAGAACACGTTAATAAAACTAACATTACATCATACCTGAGAATAACAACACTAAAACTGGCACATTTTGATATTTAGCCATAAAAACCAAAAAAGAAAAAGAAACACCATAAATTACCTGTTATTTGATCAACACTTAAATTAGGAACACTCATTATGCACAACACTGGCACTAAACTACACTAAACGCGGCAATCTTAGCAACATGCATGCTCTTGCGCATCGTTTTCAACACTGAATCACTCATTCAAACGAAAATTTCGATCTATTAACTGCTATTTGTAACGTATTAACACATTATCTGTTATGCAACTAAGTAGCAAATTTTATTGGTTATAAGTGTTATAACTTAAATCGTAAAAACGTTATATGCATACAGATTTTCATTCAAAGTCTGTTCTAACGGTACTATAATAAGATGTTAAACTATCGATGTCTTATTAAAAAACACTGGCCACTACGTAATGTTGTCACAAATTGAAACGGATGCGCATTCTTTATTTGATTTAAATTTTTGCTTTTAACCTAAAACGCTTAAGTTTTTAAAGTTATGGCACGTTATAAAATACAAATCTGTTTTGAATTTAGAATGTTTTTATTTATGGGATTATTTTTTTACTTTAAAATCGTTTTCAGGCAACAGTTTGTCTCTGAATGTTCTTATATAAAAACTTTTTAAGATTTTAATCGATTTTGTGTATCTGAAATCGATTATTTTAATTTTAAAATCGTACTGATTCGAGTGGACTGTACACGGATGTAAGAAACAAACTAGTGAGACCGCTAGTTGACTAAGAATGAGATTAGTTATCAGTTTTTATCGCAAGCGGTCGTTACTGCGTCCTTTAATCGCTGGTCACGTCACCGATAGTGGTCTAGCTATGGAATATTATTAAATCACCTTGTTTGGATGTGGTAAATACACAGCACTTAATTTTGTTGTTTACATTTTATAAGGAAAACAATATTGATTAAAAAAAATGCAACCTGTTTTGTGAATAAATTTATAGAGAAGTGTAATTAGGGCCTTAGAGCGCTTGTGAGAAATGTTGTCTTAGACTGGGATTTTTCCTGTATTCATAGGTTTGATTCTAATTAACTCCAATTAATCTCAAATGCATAATCAAAACACTAATCAAGTAATTAATAAACGTCTTAAATGCTTGAAGTAGGAACATAACTCCTACTTCGACGTTCCCTCAATGCCACCACATACGACGCGTCTCCAAGTCATGCGGTCATGCAGTGTGGACCGCTCGGTAAATGCTGCAACAGCCTTCTTGGTCGTGCTCTGCCTTGAGCATGCAGTCTTTCCAGACAATGCATAGGTGAACGCATGACACCAAAATTAAAATATGATGTTTTTATTTTCCTCTTTCTTCTTCGATCTTTTTTTAGGCAGTGTTTTCAACAGGCCTGTTTTCATTAACAAAATTGAATTCAAGTTATAAATAAATAAAAAAAAATAACATAACATGTATATTTAAAATATTTTTTTTAAAATAAGTACCTACATATATTACGTGTATTTAATACATATATTTTTACCACGAACGATCACTGATCTAAAGTTTTATATCGTAGGAAAACTATCTAAAGTCTAGCCGTGTGAAATTTGCCAAAGATGTAAACAACAATGGCCGCTCGAAATTGAATAAAATCGATATACAAGAACATATATTTTAAGTAATAATTGTTTTCGTCTAAATCTCCAAGCTAACTAGACGAAAACAAACATTACTTAAAATAAATGTTCTTGTATATCGATTTTATTCAATTTCGAGCGGCCATTGTTGTTTACATCTTTGGAAAATTTATTATTATGTAATAATATTATAATAATTTATTATTCTCATTCTAATAAGGTTGCTGTTGGGTTGCTGCCATTGACAAGTCTGTCAAAATCATTGTGATCTTTATTCTCGTCTTAATAAGGTTGCTATTAGGTTGCAGCTGTCAGAGATTAAATAACTGTGAACAAACTGTACTCCTTCACTTTCCTAACTCCATGTAAAACTCAATGACTTAAAGAATTAAGGCTCACAAATATTTAGGAGTTCTCTATCTTTTATGTCATTCATGTTATATACATATTTATAATATAATGTACGTTTGTTTTGTTTGTTTGTATACAGAATGACGTTATGATATAGAAATAGAGTTGAAATGACCTCATGGTGTGGGGGTAATTGTCGTGGGTGTTGGATAAACGGCCTTATTAGATGCAGAATTGCAATATTTTGGTGTGAGGTTTGTTTTTGAAGGTAAATTGAATTTAGGCTGGACTGGCGAGTGAGAGGTTCAGGTTAAGCTACGCTTGCCGCGGTTGGTCTGTGGATGGGTGACCATCTTTACATACTGAGACCCCTTCGTGCCTCGGAAAGCACGTTAATCCGTTGGTCCCGGCTGTCATTCGTGGATCATTGACTGTCGTTACGGGTAGTCAGAAGCCCTAAAGTCTGACAAGTGACAACCAGTCGTACCAAGGGGTATCGTATTACCCAGTAACTGGGTTGTGGAGGTCAGAATAAAAGGACTTGGCAGCCCGAAAACTTCAGCTATTTGACGTTCGAAAATTGCTGATTTACAGCCTAGTTTGAATAAATGACTTTTGATTTTGATTTTTATAGTTTTTTTATCTCACGAGGCGACGCGCGCTTTACTTGTGGTTACCAAGTATACAAACACGTTTTTTTTTTAAGTCGGTTGTTTTTTTTTTTAATAAAGTTTTTATTTTTCACTTTTTAGTTGTATCTACCCCACACAAATTCAATTAATACTAGTGCATGGAATAATTATTGAAGACACTGACTAGAAGAAACATCAAAATTCGCATAGAAATGCCGAAGATGCAGTACCTACATTTATGCATATAACTTCATACGTAAGAATAATTACCTAATGTATTATATATCTACTAGAACCTTCCTGAAAGTATATAGATCACATTAGTGAAAAAAATATCAAAATTGGTTCATTAGTTTTTGAGACAGTTAAAAACAAATCGCGGACATACAAACATACATACCCCCAATGTAGACAGAATCTCCTTTTTTGAAGTCGGTTAAAAAAGAACCACTATCTCAAAGCATGACCCAGCAGGGTACTTAACAAACTGCCTCACAAAAGACACAAAAGACTTCTAAACAGCGTCGTATAACCTTTATCTATGACAGTGAAAGTCAATACAACAGTAAGATGGTCGGCAGTGATAGAACTCGAGTCTTTTTACTGCACAATAATAATTTTAACGCTGTTTTAATGTCCGCACTTACGCGGCTTGGTGACCATGAGGTTTTAAAAGGCGGGATAAAGTATTAATTGTTATTGAAAAATGATAATACATATACATGGTGAAATTAAATTCATGGGCATTCTTTTAAGGGGTCATTGTACTCATGATTATGAACAACTTTTAATATGGGACTAAACCTAAAATCGCGAAAAAAAATCAGCTGTTCCTTGCATTTATGTTCACATAACTCGTCAAAATGTATGCGTAAATATGTAAATGCTCCTGCCCTTACTCCAATTCATTTGAGGTCGGCGCAACATGTCTTTTTCTTCCATACTTCTCTATTAGCTCGGTAGTCACCCCCTTTCTAACCATATCATCATTCACACAGCCCATCCATCGTTTCCTTCCCAGAATTTGATCCTTATTAGGGACACTATCGAATGGTGTAATAATACAGTGTGTGTTTTTTTTTTCAAAATCAACAGGTTCGATTCCTGACTAGAAATATTGATTTTTCAAAAATCCAATGATGCAGTTTTAGTTTTCATCAAAATCGAGCCCGCGACTCCTTTGAGTACATTTCGCTATTCCTCATAGTTTAGAATTTGGCCATCCACGCCCACTTGAAAAATTCACCCTGTATAATAGGTATATTGTGTCAGCGGTGTAATAGCGTAACAAATAAATAAATAACACAATAACAGTAGCAATAGCTTTAATTTTGACAGTTCAACAACATTCATTGCGTTATTTAAGTTGTTGAGCACTTAATCTGTCAAGCTCCGCTAATGAGACACAATTGATTTTCTATTGTTTCGTCGCCGATCGGCGAACCGCGCCGCTTGACCGGATATTTTTTTAATATATTTTATGAAGCAATGGATTAGCAATATCCTTCAAAATGATTCAGATTGTGATTGATCGTGTATTACACAGCACGGTACAGGAAAAATACCAACGCGCAAGCATTGTCTTATTCGCAAGAAAAACAAAAAAGCATCTATCAAACCTTTCGAGAAATTCAGAAACGTCAGTAATGTATGTTATCAGAACATAAACATAACATAACATAAGTCATAACAACGCTTGAAATAATCCAGTTTCCGATAGCGAATGCAGTAAAATTGATCGTTATCGATTCCCAGTAAGTCTGATTCATCAAACTCAGGTGTTTACTCACCGAATCTGCAGTTTCTGCGGTATGAGGGAATTCTTAGATTAGTTAGACTTGACTCATAAAATCAAAGAGAAGGTTTCGAGATGTTTTTGTTATTATAAAGTTTCTATGAAATTTAATAGTCTTCCAACTTCTTAGTCAATATATTTTAATAGCACTGATGATGTGTTTATAATATTCACTATTTACTTGGATTCATTATAAGTCGTCCCATTGCTAATTTATTTTTAATAGATTTTTTTATAATTAACTTTATAAAACTTCCATTCCTTGTAAATATTTACATAATATAAGCTCACATATAATAATATGTACATTTATATGAAAAAATAAACAAAATAATCATAGGGCGTCAAAGAATTCGTCCGCATCGCTGTCAACAGGAACAGTGCCCAAAAGGCTGGCAGCATTGCCACGTTGTATGGCAATGCTAAATTCCTTGTATAAAGTTGTAAAATTCTGCATCAGCTTCTTTGAAAATCACAAAAAAATAATCATGTCAAGTGCTGATGACACTTAAAAACTTCGGAGTTAAAAACCAAAATCAGAGCAATTTACATCCGCTAATTTTACATACCACATGTCAATAAAAATACCACCAAACTTTCTTATTAGAACCAAAAACTACTATAAAAAAAATATGACTATCCCAAAACTCACCAATAACGGGTCACCCTAGCCCATAAAGTTTTCAACCAATCTGGGCTCAGAAATAATAAAGCCAAAAGCGAAATTCTCGAAACTGGAGTGTGGTCACCCGAGTTACCAGATGCGCTTCCGATTCCGCGTACGTTCGGATAGGTTCGGAATAATTCGTTTGGGTTATACGTTATCCCTGTCACTATGCGAAATTTCCAGTTATTATATAATAGGTATAAACATTTTGGGGTTTGTAGATCGGTCGAATATACAGTCAGAGAAATTAATTGCAAATGTACAACTTAAAAGAGCTGTGGTGGCCCAGTGGTAACGGATCCTCATAATAGCTACAAATGGAATGTATGTAATTTTATTAACCGACTTCTAAAAAAGGAGGAGGTTATATTATATACGTTTTTTTTTTATGTTTGTTCGCGCATAACTCCGTTGCTTGCCAACCGATTTGGAAAATTATTTTTTTGTTGGAAAGGGTATACTTCCCAAATGGTCCCATGAAAATTTTATCGAAATCGGACAAGCGGTTTTTGAAAAATCAACAAAAATCTAAAAATTTATCTACATTAACGATCTTTTTGTTTACTTTTTTGTGGGGTAGGTACAACTAAAAAGTGAAAAATAAAAACTTTTTTACAAAAAAAAAAAACAACCGACTTCAAAAAAAAAAAACACTACAAAGTGATAAATAACTTTAATTTCGGAAGTCGGTGTCAAAAAACGAAAATGTGGGACCAACGACACCGACTTCCGAAATTAAAGTTATTTATCACTTTGTAGTGTTTTTTTTTTGAAGTCGGTTGTTTTTTAACTTATGTTAATAATATGGAGATTTTCGTAGCTTTATATTATGAAATGTATTTTTTTCGTATCGTAGCGAAGAACTTTTGATTTTTTTCAGGCGAAAATTCTCATGAATCTTGGAAAGTGTACCCTCCGCTTGGGAAATACTGAGAGTAAGAGGTTTTTGTCTTTATTTTGTCTAAAAGGTTTTCATTACGATACAAAATAGAGTGGATATTATAATAAAGGTAATATACATATGTATCGACCTTTACTTTTTTCTACGTGTAAATAAAAGCGGCCAAGTGCGAGTCAGACTGGAACACGAACTGCTCCGTGCCACCGAGCAATATTTAACAGCACATATTTAAAAAAACATACCTACATCCATACTATACAGGCTGTTACAGAAACGGTATATCAATACAAACGGGTTGAAGAGTGTATCTGGTCTAGAATCTCTGTAAAAAAATTTCAGCTCAAAAGCATTAACTTTGAAAACGCTTAATATTTTTTATTTCGACATCACGGCGCTGCACTGGCGCGCGGCGGCGTTATGTGCGTGTACTAGGCGCACAGACACACTACAGATAATGGATAATGACCCTCGTAGTGCGGTGACACGTTTGTTATGATTTCAATTTAATAAACTATCGAAATAAAAAAATATTAAGCATTTTCAAAGTTACTGCTTTTGAGCTGAAATTTTGTACAGAGATTCTAGACCAGATACACTCTTCAACCCGTTTGTATTGATATACCCTTTCCGTAACACCCTGTATAATAAATATTATAAATGTGAAAGTGTGTCTGTCTGTCTGTTACCTCTTCACGCTTAAACCGCAGAGCCGATTTAGATGAAATTTGGTATAGAGATAGTTTGAGTCCCGGGAAAGGACATAGGGCAGTTTTTATCCCGATATTCCCATGGGATCGATACTTATGCGCGGGCACTACTAGTTAGATCATACAAAAAAAAAAAGACGGGTTGCACTCCGGGAGTGCCGGCAGAAGTGAAAACTTGAATATTAACGTTGAAATAAATCAATTATTAATTTAATTAATATAACTCATTTTTTTCACTATTTCTGCGTCACTTTTTTCATTAATAGATGCACTTTGTTCAATTTCCATATTTTAAACACTTTATATAAACGAATTTTACGAATACACAGCAGTGTGGCTACTACACAGACGGTCGAGCCATCAACTGTCCATCCATCCATCCATCCACTTCCACTTCCACTTCGACTTCCACTTCGACTTCCACTTCGACTTCCATTTCGACTTCCACTTCGACTTCCACTTCGACTTCGACTTCGACTTCGACTTCGACTTCCACTTCCACTTCGACTTCCACTTTGACTTCCACTTCCACTTCCACTACCATCCATCCATCCATCCATCCATCCATCCATTGTTTCCGTGTGTCACTTCACTTCGGTTGGCGCCGCCGTAAAAAGAGGGGGGGGGGGGGAAATCTCTCCTGACGGTCACGTGTCCTGACGCGAGTTTAACATTTTTTACCCACTACTAAAAGTGTGCAACGCCGCTAAAGAAGTTTACACTTCAAAAATTGTATGGGTTCCCTTTAATTATTATTTGTTACAGCGGCCATTAATAGTAGTAGGTACCTACATACTCTGAAAATTTCAAGTATCTATCTATTACGGTCTAAAAGATATAGCCCTGTGACAGTCGGACCGGACAGACGGTCAGCGGAGCCTCAGTAATAGGGTTCCGTTGGCACCCTGTAGGTACGGAACCCTAAAATATATTCTAACCATCGCCGTTTCTCGGACAAAGACCTTGTTTTTCTCACCACCATATTTTCTACTTAGTCTCTCCTAAATACAGATTACTCAGTAATCTAGATAGGAGAGCATCGATTCACCCAACACTTCATTGTGCCTACACCATGTAATTAATAATGCATACTTTCTAGGTCCCCCATGTAAGTACTACAAAACCTTTATGTACCTTAATAAATTTATTATTGTATTAAAGTTATTTTTCTACTTAAGATAGCTGCCATTTTCTAACTGTAATGAAGCCGTCAAAACAAGTTATATTTTAAGAACAAGGTCTAACAAAACCGGCCCGTCAGACGATGATTACATTTCGTAACGTGATTGCGTTATCAACAAGAACAATAACAGACAAATTAGTTAGATAACGATATCTTAATGGTGTGTATTGACTATTTTTGGGTATAGCTGTAATGTAGTAAGTGACACATGAATAAGTAATACAGAGGCTTAACTTCATACAATCGCGCTGTGCAAGGTGCAAGTTCGTTTTTAACCGACTTCAAACAAGGAGGTTCTTTATTCGACCCGTATGTTATGTATGTTTGTATGTCCGCGATTTTCTCAATAACTCATGAAAAAATTTTGATAATTCTTTCATTAATGTGATCTGCATACTTTCAAGAAGGCTTTAGTATATAATACATTAGGTAGTTATTCTTATGTACGAAGTTATATGCATAAATGTACTGCATCTCCGGCATTTCTATGCGAATTTTGATGATTGTTCTAGTCGGAGTCTTCAATTCTTCAATGCACTAGTGTTAATTGAATTTGTGTGGGGTAGGTACAACTAAAAAGTAAAAAAATGTCTTCCAAAAAAACACAACAAAGTGATACATAATTTTAACTTCGGAAGTCGGTGTCAAAAAACGAAAATGCGGAACCAACGACACCGACTTCGGAAAAGTTGCTTATTTTTTTTTTTGTAAAAAAGTTTTTCGTTTCTCGTATCTACAAGAACTTATTCGTGAGGCTTAATTCAGAGGGCAGCTCACAGAGTTCATAATCACTCAGACATAGCCATGACACCGCATTGCAAAAGGTATGAAGTTTAGTCTCTGTAAGTAATCTACTCCGTGCGATTCAAGATGGCGGCTCTACATCATTATAACGTTGCGAAACATCAATCATTGGCATCAGGTCAAGTGTCCTACTGAATATAAGCTAGACAGCAATTCATGAATATAAATTAGACATATAATATTTGTGTGCTATTCATGCTTTAAGCAGTCACGCAGTTTCACCTGCGAGGAAAAAGGTTTAATTGATGGGTCTTTATTACCCTGCTTTCCTTATGTAGGCCAAATGCCCCCATGTTCCCCAAAGGAGTACCTACCGTGCATTCACGATTTAATTGCCAAAAATGTAAACAAATATGAATTAATGGAAAAATAACTTTAATTCCTACATAACAAAGTTCAGTTTACGCTACAACTTCAAAAATTTTTACAACTTTGTCAATAGTGCTAGTCACTCTGAAATCAACTTAATTTTCATTGAAATAAAGTTGATATTTGTTTAACTTGAAATAGGGTAGGGGTGTCCAGCACTACGCACTTTTACTTTAAGGATCATGTATGCACAGAACTATAAATTACAAACCCATTTCGGCAGTTTACTTTTATGTTAGGGGGCGAGCCTTTTGCAATGACTGGGGACAACATTATCCAGACTCCAGATTGGTACTGAGAGGTTTATTACCAAATCATCATTATCATTTCAGCCGAAAGACGGCCATTGCTGGACATAGGCCGGTCCAAGCATCGCCACTTCGACCGGTTCTGTGGGTATTACCTAATGGAAAAATTTAATTACATTTCTTGGAGATAGAGAGAAAGGAATAGTGGTTTATTATCACAAAAACACGAGCATATAAAAAGATAAGCAGTAAAACAAAAGCTTCATATTACAAGCACGAACCCCACATAATTTTAATCTGTCGAGCTCCGCTAATGAGACACAATTGATTTTCTATTGTTTCGTCGCCAATAGACGACGCGCGCCGCTTGACCAGTTAAGTTCAGTCTGATCTCAATCTGTCAAAAATGCCTTTAATTTCCCTACATTTTTTACAAGTTTTTAGATTGATTGTCGCCGAGTTGAGATTGCGACTACATTTTGATCGTTTTTAGCTAGGAGAATTGGTTTACAGGGCCCTAGACTCAGCAGTTGCGCTTTTGACCACAAAATAAACAAGACCAACAGTCCATGTCATCAAAATAAACAAGATAAAGCCCACCTCTGACCCAATCTGACCCAAAATGTCATTTAAACAAGCATTAACGTTTTAGCACCCAAAGCCGATCTCAATACAAAATGACACGAAATGATTATCACATTAACATGTTGCAGTAACAACCTGTTACCCGACTTACGGCCATCAGTGAGGTATTAAGTGTTTACACGGTAATCCTCCGTTTGAAAGCAAAACTGACGTAATCGGAGATCATAATCAGAGTGGTCTAAGTTGCGAGCGACTGCAATTGTATAAATCAAAATTAATTGTAGTTGTAAAGCAAATGTACATTTTACATTTAAACGTGGTTTATAGAATAAAAAAGTAAGTATATGATTTTAAAATTTCCGCTAAATTTTTGCGAGCATTATTCCATTATTGCAATGTTTGTTGCTATCATAATCGAATAATTGCTAAAAGAAAGGTGATGTAAAATAGGGTAGAAGAAATAATGTAATAAGAAGCTTTTTACTTTAATATAACTACTTTGAATAATACCCAAATAAGCAAGAAATGTGTCCTATTAGTAGAAGAGCATCGCATTACAAAATAAAATCTATTCATCAAGGTCCCATTAAAATATGTAGACAAACTTTTAGAAATCATTCAGACCACCAAAATAAGGACGATGGTAAAAAATATATATAAGAAAAACGCATTAGATACTTACAAGAAAAATAATCAGCTAACGAAAATACACTAATATACGGCATATGGCAATATGGAAATTTATTATTTTAGGTCAAAATAAAGTCACTTTAATCAGTATTTTTTTTTTGCTTGGATATCTTTTATTAGACGTACTGAGCGCTGTGTAAAAATGTGTCCATCTACACACATCAACACGGTCTAGGGATATTTCATACTCAATTAAATAACTCGAAAAGTACTGGCCGCATTGGAATATTTTATACACCGATTTGTTTGTAATTTATCTCAGACTAATTCCAAATTTAAATTTTTGAAAATTCTTTTGTTTCGGTGGCAAAAAATGTCTTGATGTATAGGAGAGGGAATTTTCATTTGTGCGAAATTTAGAAAACAATACGAATTACGTTTAGTTACAGTTTTTTTTTCATTTTTAAACGAAAGATAAAGTTAAAATTGAGGTATTGTAGCCATGCAACGCCGACATTTGACGAGGGCGGAGATGTTACGAGCTGTGGGAATGCTGGAAGCTGGATCTGTTCAGCGTAATGTTGCTGAGGCCATAGGGACCCATCAAAATGTAATTTCAAGATTGTGGACACGCTATCGTGCCACAGGTGAAGTAGCGGAGAGGCACCGGGGGCCAAGTCGCATCACTACCCCCAGACAAGACCGATTTTTGCAAATTACTGCGCGAGCACAACCAAATGCAACGGCGACTCAATTGGTCCAAAGGCTGCGAGTGGAACACCAAGTGCTTGTGAGTGACCAAACTGTAAGAAGGCGACTGCATGAAAGCAATCTACGCTCTCGTAGACCACTCCGGGTCCCACCTTTATGGAGAGGCAATCGTGGACGACGATTAGAATGGGTTCGGAACCACGTGGACTGGGGCCGTGAGCAATGGTCCAATGTGCTGTTCACGGATGAATCCAGGTTCGGCTTCCATCCAGATTCACGAAGGACGCGTGTTTGGAGAGTTCCTGGACGATGGAGCCGTCTCCAGAACCCTCAGGAAGTTCACCCATACCAAGGAGGAACAATTATGGTTTAGGCAGGAATTCGTCTTGGAGGACGGACGGATCTCGTTTGGGTGCGGGGCAATATGACGGCAGAACGATACGTCCAACAGGTGCTGGGGCCCGTAATCTTGCCCCACAGAACACAAATGGGGCAAGATTTCCTGCTCATGCACGACAATGCCCGGGCACACACGGCGAGAACGGTAGCAGCTTGGTTACATACACATAATGTTAGGGCCTTAGACTGGCCTGCTCAATCGTCAGATCTAAATCCCATTGAGCATGCGTGGGATATGCTGCAAAGAAGAGCTTTGAAGGAAGTTCCTGAAAATCTGGCTACAGAAGATCAACTTTTTGCGCACCTCAGAAGGACATGGGACAATATTGCGCAGCAAGACATTGACAACCTTGTTCTGAGCATGCCGAATCGTTGCCGATGTGTTATGAACATCATGGGCGCTTTCTCAGACTACTAACTTCAAGTTTATAAACACAAATTAAATGATTTTTCTATTTTTTTCAGTTTTTACTCACAAATTAAAAGTTCATTCATATACGATTTCCGTCTATGCTTCATTTTTTTTCCATAAAATCCTGAAATTTTAATCTAAGTACCTTAACCATTATTAAAAAATGGTAGAATATTAAATAACGTATCTTTTAAATATACACATGTCATATAAATAATTAACACATTGATAGTAATTCGCTTTTTTAAAAATATCCCTAGACCGTGTTGATGTGTGTATTTTAATGGGACCCTGTATATTAATAAAATAGTAACGAAGACTTTTTAATTTATCCTTTTATCTATTTGTCTGCATGTGTGTTCCGACCGGATTTGGATGAACACACCGATAGATTAATGAATGAACACATGGAGTACTTTTAATCCCGGTAGTACCTACGTTCCAGTGGGATATTTTCCGATATCCACGCGGGCGTAGCCCCGGGCAAAAGCTAGTCAAGAAATATCACTATACAACCGTTCCCTCTCTTAACTTGCACCCAACACTAACTTAAAGTCGAGCATTTACAAGCTTCACATGAAACCGCTACCGGGTGGCCCGGAAGCCGCTCAAAAAGAGTTTACCGCAGTTTACCGCATTTTACCGCGGTTTACCGGAGCTGACCTCAAGTACTAAGGCACGTGGTCAAATATGCATGCCTTACGTAACTCAGTGGGTCTCGAGGGAATAGTTTGGGAAGCAGCAGTAGCAAATAATGTAGATATGTGGTGTTAGTTATTATTTAAGTGAAAACTTCTTTAGGCGCGTAGGGCATTTTTGAGATGGGAAAAAACCATTGAATTCGCGCCACTGTTACTGTAACCGACACCGCTTCGGATGTGTTCGGTTGTCCTCGGGATGTACTCGGTTTTAATGTACCTATATCCGATATGTCAGTGAGTGATGGCAAAGTATTCTGTTTGTGTTTTGTTTTCACTTCTGTCGGCACTCACGGAGTGCCTTTTTTTTGCTTAAACTGAATTTTAAGCAGCTAGTAGGCAATGAAATTCAAAATATACAGACGAAGTCTACAGCTAGTATTAAGGGGCTGTTCATTTATTACGTGAGAGAATTTCGACCACTTTCTAACCCCCCCTACGTAAGAAAAAATAACACTTGAATGAACCCTCTCCCCTCTTTCAATCTTACGCAAGATCTACCAAAATTGCAAAGAAAAAGTGTCAAAAAAATTAAAAACTTAGAATTTTTGCTTACCTTTGTGACCTTATGTAAAAACAATCTAGACCCCTCCCACCCCCACGTAAGAAAAAATAAGACTTGTTCGGACCCCCTTCCCCTCAAATCTTCTAGCGTAATAAATGAACAGCCCCTTAGAATAACACTATGTTACTTCTTATTAACTTTTCCTTAAACATACGACATGACTTCTAATAAAAATGTAAGTAGGAACAAGCTTATGGCAATCATAAAGGCTTAACACACCATGGTGAAAGCTGAATAAATATCTACTAAAAATTCATAATTATGAATCAAATATACATCACGACTCGATATAAACTATTCAGCATTTTTATTAAAAAAATATGAATATTTTTGACCTTATCCACAGAAAAAAACGTGTTATTTTAAAGTAATGCATTCAAATTAATTTTGAATTTCAATAATCGCTTTTGCGGTCATAATGCTTCGTTCAAACGCGCTTATGCCTCAGATACACAAAGCTAGTATTTCAAAGCTCCTCCATCGATAGCAAGAACCTCGGCATACTATCCTGACTTGCTGTCCCGGGGGTCACTCTAAGTGCGTTAACGAAGATAGGGGCCCATCCAAAAGTAGTTGATCCCAATATTCAATGTATTGTGTCACCCTTTGTAATATCTACATTTATATCTGTAATTTATATGGTGTACATAATAAAGAGTATTCTATTCTATTAATCAGTCAAAACGAATATCAAATTCAATTTTTCGGGCGGACAAAACACATCGCAAGTAGGAACAACAAACAAGGAGTTTATAGTCAATACACACTATCCTATCGAATACTAGTCACTAGCTTCGTCGGCCACATGAAGCTAGTGCACAAGCCAGGATAGTAAAATGAGTGGTGGCGGTGCCACCAGCTCAAAAAATAGAACCTCATCCTATTAAACTATCCTAGCTTGATACGCTAGCCTACTAGCTTTCTCACTAGCTAACTAGCCTAGAAAGTACTACAGAACTAAACTGTCTAGACAAAGTCAAACTGATTGCTAATTTTATTGTACAATTTATTATTTTGATGACATTTCTTTACATTCAGTTAATACTTTAATCTGTCGAGCTCCGCTAATGAGACGCAATTGATTTTCTATTGTTTCGTCGCCAATAGGCGACTCGCCTCGCTCATACATTGACTTATTACTTGTTGAAATTTTAGGAAAATCTTATAGTTTTCTAAGTTTGTCATTACCTATGTGAGCACCATGTATCTATCACATAAATAATTTATCTGTAATTGTAACAGTTACTAACTTGCTAGCTTACTATCCTGGCTTGAGTTACTAGCCTCGTGTATCTCGAGCATAAGTGACTCGAGGGACTTACTAGGACCAACAAGAGGGGTGTCCATTCGAATTCATGACTCTCATAGCGTGTTCGAACCATAAACTATGGCACTGCGACGTTTTTACGACACCCCATGTCTGGTTAAAAAGTGTTTAGCTACATTATTTAATGGACAGTTTAAAATTCTTTGGTGAGAGATGACATGTTTAGTTTAGTGTGGTGTAGAAACTAGAACGTATGTGGCGATGTTTTTAGTATTGTTGTTTATTGATTACGTTTTCGTTTTCTGTTGGGTAAAGTTTTGTCTTCACATTAATCATGATTACGATATTAGCTCGTTAGATCAGATATGATTACTTGAAGTTGATGTTTTACAAGTTTATAGCTAACAAGTATGAATCTAGTATCATTGTTTTCATTTTATGACAAGCAAATAATACCCACCCATTTGTTATACTGTTATTTAAATAGAACGTTTACTATATATTTTTTTATCTATACTAATATTATAAAGAGGTAAAATTTGTTTGTTTGTTTGTAAGTTTGTATGTAGGGGGTAATCTCTGAAACTAGCAGTCGGATTTGAAAAATTCTTCTTGCATTTGATAGCCCAATTCTTGAGGAAGGTTATAGGCTATTTAACATCACGCTATGACCCTTAGGAGCCGAGCAAAAAGAAAAAAAGTCAAAAAGAACGTTAAGTGATAGCGCGGGCGGGTGATGCGATACGACGGGGTGGCTCGGGGGAAACAAGAAGTTTCACGCGAACGAAGTCGCGGGCTGAAGCTAGTGTAAAATAAATTAATAAAGGATAATATACACCGGTACTCTTTATTATGTAGACCATATTTTTTATTATTATAAGCCTGTGTTGTCCCACTGCAGGGCAAAGGCCTCCCTTCCCTCTTTCCACTTTTCCCTGTCTACTGCAAACCACCGCCACCATCGGTCTGCTTCTGTCTATTTTACAAAGGGTGAAACATTGAATTGAATGTAATCAGCTTTCTCAGAATTTCCTCTTACTGTATAATTTATTTCTATTTCAAATGATTCACAGAAAGATTTACCGGGAATCGAATAATTTCCGTTAGCATTTAGAAATGCCACCGAAAATTCTGGGAACGTAGATTAAAGAAGTCCGCCTGGTTATAAATAACATTTCGAAGTTAACGATTAAAATGTAAAAGAATTATTTTCCGAGAAATGAAAGCGCGTTGACACATCACTGGTCAAGTTGGCCTACATTTGGCCAATACCCAAACATGGCCAACCCCAAATAGGGCCAACGTTTGTTTTCGGCAATCGATGCAATTATGTACAAGTTCGGCGTTAATTTGTATTAATTGTTATGTAAAAAACTTAATTATCTCCGTGTGTCTTATAGTATTGAGGTTTGTGTGTGGTAATTAATGTTGAGATTATTAGTTAATTCTCTGTTTTTTGTGAAAATTAAATGGAAAACGCTTAAATTCACTTAATAATTTAATGCCACTTAATGTTTTTCTTTGGCCGGAACTTACCTACGTGACTGAATGACAGACAACACACTGTCTAACAACTACCAATAGCTAATCATAAGCCAATAAACAAACATTGCAACCAACATTTTAGTCACTAGGTCAGTGGTCATTTGGTCAGATGTTTGGTGAAAACATTTGTTACATAAACGCCAACATGCTGTGACCGCAGCGTGGTTAAGCGATCGTTAAAATTGACTATAAACAGTTGAACATTGCTAGGCGTCAATTGGTCATAAATTCTCGATGGTCCACTAGAGCTTGTATTGTATAGAAAGCTAAGCGAAGCATGAGCTAGGTTAGTAACGTAAGGTTCATTAAGATCTTGTTTCACATCGAGTTTTAGCAAAAGATTGCCAAGCCGATTATCTACAAAGTCGATTTCTATCTTAAGAAGACTACGTGACCTAAAGCGCGGTCTTTGTCGGACTGCATAGAAAAGAAAGAGAAGCGCGATGACACAACGCTGGTAATTTATTGCAAAATATGACGCAATTATCTATTTACGAAAAGTCTATTGTTTGGACTAAAAATGAATGTAGTTACCGATGGAAAACCAGTTAATGGTCGTCAAAGCTAAGCTATGTAAAGTATATTCGTAACATTCACTGGACCACCATCTTTATAATTGTCACTTTCTTTAGGAATGCGTTGTCCGATTTATGGCAGTCATATTTTATTTGTTTTTATTCATTTCCAACATGCTGCTATGGTGATTTTCTGAATATTTAGTATCTATTTTAGCACATTTTCTCACATGGCAATAAAATAACAATTTATTTATTCATTGAATATATGTATTATGTTGTTGTTTGTAAGGTATTTTTATTTAGTGCTGTAGAAGGTTTTGTATAACACGTTTTAAGCCGTAGGTCATTTATGGATCTTTGAAGGGTCAACAGAACACAACCAGTACTACCAAGGGGTAAAGTATTACCCCATTCCATACATTCCATACAATCCGGACATACAATCCATACATTCCGGACATTCCATACAACGCTCGCAAAATAATTACCTACTACTACTACATTCAAAAATGACGTTTGTATACGTATGAATGTGTGCGTAAGGTACTTGTCTTTGCGAGCGCTCTTGTTAAAGAACTGCGACGAATACGCCGAAGTGCGGGGTGAGGTGCGGTAACTGATGTTAGTGCGGGGAAGGGAGTGGCCTTTCTGTACGTAGTACTTTAAGTATTCTGTGGTATTACCCAGTAACTGGGTTGTGGAGGTCAGATAGGCAGTCGCTCCATGTAAAATCAGCTGCATCCGGTTAAACTGGAAGCTATTAGATAAAAAGCTAGGCAGATTATGAGGATGAGGTAACTGTATTTATTGCATGTTTTTTAAATCAGATTTTTTATGTTGATAGTTCTTAGTATTTAGTTGACGCACTGGTTGTAAACTGCAGGGCAATTGCGAAACACACTATCAGTAGCGATGGGTTTCATTTTGACAGTTTAACAACATTCATTGCGTTATTTGCGTTGTTGAGAGACACATTTTTCAAAATGGAGCAATGGATTATAAATATGCTTCAAAATGATTCAAATTGAGAGTAATAATGTGTTACGTGATTAGGGTGCAGCTTAGTTTTAAGCCCAGCCGCAATAAAATTGGCATTTTTATTGTACAAATGCCAGCACATCAAGCTACTACAATCTGTCAAATTTCTTTAATAGATTTTCAACTTTATCGCTAAATTATAAGGTTCAAAGTCGATTGGGAAAATTTGACAGTTCCGGGTAGCTTGATGTGTTGGCGTCTGTATTAACTGCCGTTGTGTATTTATTTATGACCAACCCAGAAAAATCATAAGGAATCGGATGAGAATATATTTCGGTAAGTATAATGCGGGTGACAAGGACATCGACGCGAAACTGTAACCTATTCGATTCTGAACCAAATTGCTGTTCCATACGTCATGTTGTAGGTAGTAGGTATTCAAAGAAGGAAAGAAAAGAAAAAAGAAAGGAAAAGTATTTATTGCGACTCGTACAGGAAGTAAACTAAACTAAACACAGTAAAAAATAAAAAAAAAACAAGTTATATAAAAAAAAAAACTTCTCTATAGTCTATGGAACGGCAGGTTTTTTTTTCTAGAGGTTTAGAATCATGTACTGAATGAATACACACAGTTTATTTATTAAAACTTTATGCACAAGTAAAAACTGTACAAAGGCGGACTTAATGCCTTGGGCATTTTCTACCAGTCTACCTTATGGTGATGCAGAGACAATACACAGTAGGTGCAATAACAGAAAGAAAAAAAAATATTTATAGCTAATATACAGGGTGTTACAGAAAGGGTATATCAATACAAACGGGTTGAAGAGTGTATCTGGTCTAGAATCTCTGTACAAAATTTCAGCTCAAAAACAGTAAGTTTGAAAATGCTTAATATATTTTTATTTCGATAGTTTATTAAATTGAAATCATAACAAACATGTCACCGCACTACGAGGGTCATTATCCATTATCTTTAGTGTGTCTGTGCGCCTAATACACGCACATCACGCCGCCGCGCGCCAGTGCAGCGCCGTGATGTCGAAATAAAAAAAAAGATTAAGCATTTTCAAAGTTAATGCTTTTGAGCTGAAATTTTGTACACCAATTGTAATTTTGTAGACCAGATACACTCTTCAACCCGTTTGTATTGATATACCCTTTCTGTAACACCCTGTATAAGAATAAATACACACAGTTTACGTGTCGATGTCCCTGCCGTCCTGCATCATCGGCTCTCCAAATTTTCGCGCATGTTCTCTCTGTCACACTCGGCCCATGTCACCATTTGGTTCCTAAAAATGTGCAAGCAGCCTTCTGCGCAAAGTTCAGACCATCCATGAGTCGTGGGCTGTATTGTGTACCTACAATATCACTAACTTTCTTTCCAATCGATTCACAAATAATTATTATTCCAACACCACTATTGATTTATGTAACTGATACACAACATCCTCCCATTGGTTATATTTCAATACCCTATTGTCTATTGGATTTAAATAGTACATGCTCTTGCTAAATAATCGACAGTACGTAAAGCTGAGGTTTTGCAATTAAAGCATGGAACAGAGTTGTAACAGAACACGCGACGCGACGCGAAGTTTACAGAAATGTAATATAATAGAATCCTTGTGGTGCCGTAAAGTTTGGTCGTTGCATATTGCGTTTTGTATAATGAGGTGTGGCACAAGTTTTGGTGTAGAATAGAGTATATTACATGTATATGTACATTACTACCGAGACTTCATCCTGGAGTTATAATAATCCATACTTACTAATTTTATAAATTCGAAAGTAACTCTATCTGTCTGTCTGTATGTTACCTTTTCACGCCTAAACCACTGAACCGATTTTAATGAAATTTGCTATAGATATAGTTTGAGCCCCGGGAAAGGACACACAATAGTTTTTATCCCGATATTCTTACGGGATCGGAACTTATGCGGGTGAAACCGCGGGGCGCAGCTAGTGTTCTTATAAAAAATTGTTTTGGTACTTTTAAATGGTTGAAACTTCACTGTATAAAAGTAAAATACCTCTCCATAATTTTAAACTTTCAGTCTACAGAAGTATCATTCAGTAGTAGATAGACCCGCTAAGAAGAAGAAGTAAAATATAGGGTTTCATAAAGCATTGGCGATGTTGGCGTGATCCTTCAATACCGTCTCACCGTTCAAAATCAACATGAATGATTTAACCAATAACTTTGTAACAATATTTTGATTTAAAAGAGTGTCCGTGGAGTTTCTTGCGTGTTCTTCTCCATTGGTACCTACTACACTTTGAAATAGGGATTGGGCAACTAGCTTCATCTTTCTGACGGACCGACCCCTTGACAATTCAATAATGCCTGTAAGTGGTTTAAATGAAAGAAATACTTTAAGTTTGATATGTGCCTATTTATATCGTGCGACTAAAACGCCCGCGTGTGGTCGCGTCGGCTGTTACAAGTGTGTAACTAAGTTCTCCTGTTATAATTAGCATCTGCCTACACCAGCCTACGTGTGATGGATCTATAATGTTATTAAGTTAGTTAAGTTTTTAATCTAAGTTTTGACTTGAACTTAGTTTATAGAATGTCTGTTTTGATTTTATGATTTCTGTATTTTTTTAGCATTTGTGGGAGATTTTATGCCTGTTCGAAGTTAGATAGTTTAGGCCAAGTAGTGGGTGTAGGTAGATGCAGGGTCTAATAGAAGGAAGTTTTCCTAAACCCAAATGTACTGCTAGCAAATAACTGGTAATTACCTAATTCTAACTATTTAATCGAAAAAGGAGAAAACATAGAATTTTGCTTCTCATGTGAAAGAAAGAAAGAAAAAGTATTTATTGTGACTCGTACAGGAAGATCACAAACTAAACTAAACACAGTAAAAAATAAAAACCAAGTGTATAAAAAAAAAGTAACAAAAAGAAAAATGAGACGGAAACTCCTATACGAGGCCAAAAGGCTCCTATCTCAGCATGATGCTGTGACATTTAAAAAATAAATGTCGCAGCGCTGGTATTCTGCATTGCTTAGTCTTAGAATTTTTTTTAAACTCTCATGCAATAAAAATTCGTTGGATAAATCTTTATATTTTGTATGACGTAATAAAAAAATCAATACAAAATATCTAAAGTATTCATTATGAATTCTAATAGCCAAAGTCTACCAATCACTAAAATCAACTCCAAAATCATACACAATATTACCCGGACCACTGCTTACCCCATAGCAATCAAAAACCCACACACAAACCTATAATTCTCAACATTTCGCACTGATGACTAACACCACAGAATATTGACTAGGTACAATAATTTACATGTCAAGGGAAACTTGCAAATTAGATATTGTAACATTTAATAAGATTTAAAGAGACAGCCAATATGTCTGTTAATACAGATTTATGTGCAAAAGCTTATAAACGAAATATCCGTAATTGGAAATGTCATTATGTTCGTGATTGTGTGAAATAGATTACAATGAGTTTTGTGTAATCGATTAGTGCTTACTGCTTAGCAGTCGACAGTTGAATACAATATCTACATTATTATAAAGTCTGTAATAATTATCTTTAGATTGTAAGAAATTTGTAAACCAGGGCTGTGACTCTGTCTCGCGTAGGTTCACAGCAGTGGCGTGCATTGCATATAGGCATATAAGCAGTGCCTACCTCGATATATCAACATAAGCCTGTCAATTACATTTTAGTGTGTGTACCCCATTAAGAAACTCACTAAATTATCATACCAAACAAAAAACAAAATCTTCATTCAAACACGTGTGGCAGTAGACAGTCGCCGGACGGCCTACTCGGCTCCCGTACTATTCCCGCATTTTCATTGGTCTTTACTCGTTCAAAATAATACGACAAAATTAAAAATACGTGCGTCACCCGCGTAATACCATGACGTTCGACCTTCGCAATTTATCGCCCTTAAGTAGGCATGCCTACTCAAATAACCACACTTTTGACCTTACTTTTTTTTCTGATTAGTGACCGCGTTTGCCTAGACTAGACCCGGCCTACTGCCTACCTATTCTGAAAACCAATGCGCGCCACTGGTTCACAGCATTATGCTGAGCGATGGCTTTTTTACGTGGATGTGACGCGTATTTTCCCCCAACTTTGTTCTTTTATATGTTTGTGTTTTTTCTTTACGTCACGTCTTACCATAAATACAAGTATTTTCCTTCTTTCTTTAAAAGTTAAAAAAAAATTGTCTCCAAGATATTCGTTACCGTTTCTGTGGCTGAATCTCTGCTACCACTTTTATGCTGACGCTTGAATGAGCTATGATTCTGGGTTTGAATCCCACACATTAAAATACGACTGAAAAACACACAAACAGAAACAACGAAGCAGTGTTTCCAACTTCCAAGTCCACCTGGACATGAGTTACCTTGGGTAACCTGGAAGTCTTTAAACAGACTCCGGACCCAGGTTGGCCGAAGCAAGGAAAACCGGTTCAGGTGGAGATTTATAGACGACTCCGCCTTGGAGTGTAAATGTGGTGCTGTTCCACAAACGATGGGATACTTAATATCGTGACCTGCGTGTCCTGTCAGCTGCACGTTACAGGAACTGATGGACTCTAGTAATGGCGCCAAACAAGTAGCTGAATTCTGGGCCGAGTACATTTAGATTGCTATCGAAACGCTAAGAAGAAGACTTCCAAGTCGCTTCCATTATTTGCATTACAGGATTTGTAAATCAATTTGCACTACAGAAATCAGTACTAAAGTTCGAAATTTCAAATTAGAACTTCTTTTTCATACCAGCCTGTATTAACCATGGCATTTATCACTATTTCGTAACTGCCACTCCTACGCATGTAGTTTTTAATTCCCCTCAGCAAACGTTAAATCTTAAACAAACATTTGTACTGAGATGAGTGACATCATGTTGCGCACGCGCGGTTTTACACGCAGTTTTGTAGAGGCGTGAGGTGTAAACGGAGAGAAGAATTGAATGAAGTTAGTTACTGATGAGAAATAAAACGGACTGATGCCAAAAAAACTACTACTTGCATATATTTGATCACTTACTTTTTTAAGAAACGATTTTTATCTAGAGCCAATGCATAGCTCGCTACCGATGAATTCATAACTGGAAAACCAAGATTATAATAATATTAGGTCCTTACATATGAAATTGGCGTTTTGTATGGAAGGAACAAAAAGTCGAATATTTTTTAATATAATATATTTAATTAATCAAAGTATGAACCATTGTTTTCAATGCACTTTTGCCATCTTATAGGTAGTTCATTGATCCCTTTACTAAAAAAACCAGTCGGACGGGAATCAATAAAATCTTTGAACGCGATTTGGACTGCCCCATCGGAGTTGAATTTTTTCCCTTGCAAAAAGTTATCCAAATTGCGAAAAAAATGGTAATCTGTTGGAGCAAGGTCCGGGGAGTACGGAGGATGTCTAAGACATTCCAATTCAAGCTCTTCTAATTTGGTAGCCGTCTGTTGCGCAGTGTGTGGTCTGGCGTTGTCGTGAAGCAGCAGTGGCGTGGATCTTCCCAATTTGCTTCAAGTGAATTAAAACAGTTTTATCACTAACATCGAAGCCTGCAGCTAACTCGGACGTGGTTTGCGATGGGTCCGCTTCCACAATAGCCTTCAATTCTCCATTATCAACTTGGGTCTCAGGCCGTCCACGGGGCTTGTTCTGCAGGTCGAAATTTCCAGAACGAAAACGTTGGAACCAAAAACGAACTGTGTTTTCTTTTGCAACATGACCGCCATACACATCATTCACCCTTCGAGTCGTTTCCGCAGCACTAGTGCCACGGCGGAACTCGTACTCGTAAATAATGCGATATTTTAAATTTTCCATTTTGTAAAATGAGTGACGCAAACAGAAAAAACAGAAGAAAAAAAACAAATGAATGACGGTCATCGAAGCACAAATACATGAGTAAATAGCTGTACAAATTTGAATTTGGAATTCCTTACCAAAGAGGAGAAATTCGTGATTAAAGTGGCCAGTACGAAAAACGCCAATTTCATATGTAAGGACCTAATATGTCTTTCTTTTATGTTGTATGCAAGAAAGAGTATTCTGTCTAGCTAGTTTCTTATGAGAGGATAAAAATTTGTTACTCAGCAGTAGCTCAATTTCTCTGTCTTGGGGAATCTATACCTATAATACAGCCGATGGATCATGGCTGGTTCGAACTTTGTCCAGAAGGCTGCTAACAAGGCTGAAATAAAATGTTTTAGGAACCAAATGGTGACACCAGTGTCTTGGGCATCTTATGGGCACGCTCGTTCCATCATAGACCTCATCCATCGCTTTCCATCAGGCGTGATCGACGTCTAGAGCGGACCCATTCAGTAATAATAAAAAAAACCCAGGCGAGTGTGAATGGGAGGACATACGCGAAAATTCGCAGAGCCTATGTTCAGAACGGCCATATTGTACTATGTATTAACATGCGAAATTTCTTATGAAGGAGAAGCAATCGACCCCAAATTGCGTTGATATTGTGCTTTTTTTCTAATTAGTCAAGAATTTTAATATCGACATTCGTACAGCCCGATGTAAACTTTTTTTTTTTTTTTGAGGGTGGGGAATCATCAAATGACAAAACCCACCCATGTTCCTTCCTTAGCCCTTTATGTTCCGGGGTAGCGGTAACCTTCTGGGGTGAGGGGTGGGGGTACTCTATAGCGAGAAGTCACTTCAGAACCGCCAAAATGTTTGAAGCTCACTGTACCCATAATAGTCATGTTGTATCCGCTTTCCGCTCATCACTTAGACCAAAAACTCACGTTACGTTTAGATCTGTTTAGGCAGCGCAGCACTTACGAAACATTCAGCGAATCTTGTCGTGTTTGCACAGCACATATTTGTGTATATTGTACTTGTGTTCTGTGTTGCGAGTGTGTACTTAATCGTTTGATGTCAAAATCTATTTTTAGAAACATGAAAAAAGAAAGAAAATACATTTATTTAGCACAGACTAAAAGACACACAATACACCAGATACATCAGATAAAAAAAAAAAAAACAAATAAAAAGCGCAAAGTCCTATGTAAGTAATTGGCAGGAAGTGCTCAGGAAAAACTCGATAACACATTGCACGATCCGGGAATCGAACCGAGGATCTCATGATGAGCAGTAATGCTGGCAATCACTAGACCACCGAGACAGTTCTGTTACAAGTTTTTACTAAACTACTACCTTGATCTAAAACTGCATTATTACCTACCATAATATTTCACGCTAAATAAAATCTAAAATTCTAAACAAAATTAGACCCATTTCAAACAAAGGGTTGCTCGTTTGGACTGGAGACATTTTTAGCTTTAAATAAGGGCTAAATATAGAGGAACACGTGCATGCGAATAATTTTCTTATTTGAATTTCAAGGCTAAGTCCAGACGTATCTAAGAATAAAATTTCCATGAGAAGGGGAATATATAAGCGTCATTGACATCATGGCACCATGTATAGCATAATCAGCCTATAATGTTACCACTGCTGGGGCACAGGCCTCCTCTCTGTGAGAGGGAGTGGGCCGTAATCCACTACGCGGGCCTAGTGCGGGTTGGTAGATGTCACATGTCTTCGAATTTTTGGTTCTAGGACATGCCGGTTTCCTCACGATGTTTTCCTTTACTGTTTTGAGAGCAGTGGTGATGAATAATTTACACAAAGTAAAGCGCCTGTCTGGGATCGAACCTACGACCTACAACTCGTAAGTTGCGGCCGTTGCCACCGGGCCACCACTGCTCACCCATACTGTATGTTTTCCTTCATTGTTTTGAGAGTTGTGGTGATAAAATTATTTACACAAAGTAAAGCGCCTGCCAGCTGCTGAATTAAAGTGGAACTGGGCTGGCCATATCTGTCGCATGTCGGAGCAGCAATACGCAAAAGTCACCACTCAGTGGATCCCAAATGGCAGGAAACGACCCAGAAAGAGATGGCGGGATAAGCTGGACTCCTTCTTAAAGGATTGGCCCACAATCGTGGTAGACCGGGAAACGTGTAAAGAGGGAAGGGAGGCCTTTGCTCTGCAGTGGGACAATACCGACTTTTAATAATAATAATAATAAAGCGCCTGCTTGGGTTCGAACCCACGACCTACAACTTGTAAGTTGGAGCCGTTGCCATTGGGCCACCACTGCTCGTCACGTTCCCATTTACCTACTACATTACTTGCAGGTTTTTCCTATAACTGTAACCTCAAGACGACATAAATTGAACCAAAAAAAAACCTAGTCTTCCACGTGCAAAATAAACGGTCCACTAGTTCCAAAAAATCTAGGTGCAAGCTACACTATCAAGTTTCAATGTTCGTGAGGAAACCTAATATGGCTCTGTGACAGACAGTCAGACAGATTGACACCTCGGTTATTTGATTAATCACCTCACTTCAAAATGGCGCCTAGTTGATATATCGGTTGATTTCACGGTGAAATAATTGGCAGTGTCGATTTAATATTCCGTTTTCAATTAAGCATTCGCCATTTTCTGGTGTGAATGATACTCGAGGCTATATGTTAGGAGCATAACTATTATTGACACTTGTATGTAATCAGGAAGAAGAATGGATTATATGAAAGACTAGCAGCGCCCCGCGGTTTCACCCGTATAAGTCTCGATCCCGTGGGAGTATGGGGATAAGAAGTATCCTATGTCCTTTCCCGAGACTCAAACTATCTCTATACCAAATTTCATCTAAATCGGTTCAGCGGTTTAAGTGCGAAGAGGTAACAGACAGACACACTTTCGCATTTATAATATTACTATGAATGATGGCTGGAAAGAAAGTGAACTTAGAGATGACAGCTGATAGAAGGAAGGTATGGAAGAAGAATTAGGCACCTATGAGGGTACTGTGCCGACCCTTAATAAACGGGAAATTAATTTCTTTAAGTAGGTTTGCACAAACACTTTTACACGTCAATCATGTTTTAAAAACTAGATGAGGTCGGCGTTTCCTATCTTACTAATCTGAGAAGAAAAGCCGAAACAAACTCAGAGGTCACAGTCTCTTTTAATGTCCAGACATAATCTTGGTCAGACCATGTAGATCGATGTCTGAGATGGTCTTTTGAGGAAAGAACCACACAGATTGAGTGGACCTGTCCAGTCAGTGCACGCATTTGTTAGAAATCGTGCAGCTCGACTCAAAACTTAAGGAGCTAGACTTCTTTCTTCACCTGCTTTCTTTCTATACCTAACATTTCTTGATTGTATCGCCACCATACTTATTTTTCTGAACACGACCGCTACGTAGCATAAACTTTATGCTGCAGAAATTATGAATTTAATTAAACAAATAAATAAGTACCTAAGCGTTGATTTTATGAATAACTTTGGGGCAGTTTTTCAAAGATTTGCATAATATTATTCCGATATTTTGGGGTCCCCTCGTAAAGTTTTGACTTCTTTATTTATTTGTTCGACCGTACAAATGGTATGCAAAATAATTTTTATAAACTTTATATTAAGTATCAAGCCGGAGACAATTTACTCTTTACCGCATTGAAATAAGGTCTTAGTTCAAATTGCAGCAACTCTAATAAAATAATTATGTAATCACGAGTTTTGCTAAAATTGCAATTTTAAAAGAACATAACGATATACCTAATATCACGACTGTATTTCCGAAAGAAATAGGGGGCGTCCATTAATTACGTGAGGTGATTTGGGCGATTTTTTGACCCCCCCTCCCGCCTTAGTGAGATACCGTGAGATTTTGCTCGACTCCCTCCCCCTCCCTCTAATCTCACGTGAGATTGTTTAAAATGCGTGTTTTCAGTGTAAATACATTAATCTGTCAAGCTCCGCTAATGAGACACGATTGATTTTCTATTGTTTGGTCACCGATCGGTGTCCCGCGGTCCTTGAGCGGTCAATACATAATATTATGCTTCATTGCGTTGGATTTATTAAAAAACAAAACAATTTGTTTAATTATTTTTATTTAAGACTAGTTAAGATTAATTCTATCCAGTTTTCTCGCAATTTTACACTGTTTCTTGCAGATAAAAAATTACGTGAGACTTGCCAGAACCTTCCCTCTCCCCCACGTGAGATTGGGTGAGAATGGACCCCCTCCCCCCCATAAAAGCCTCACGTAATTAATGGATGCCCCCTTAGGCAGTGGTGCAACTACAGGACACCCACATTTCGTAAGTTATGTTTAAGTTATGTTTAAGTCATGTTTAAGTCCCATGTAATAGGGGGCGAACCTATTACCACCAACCGAGTACAAAAAAGCAGTGGTGGCCCAGTGGTAACGACCGCGACTTCCGAGATATAGGTCGTAGGTTCAAATCCTGACAGGCGCTTTACTTTGTGTAAATTATTTCATCACCATTGCTCGCAAAACGGTGAAGGAAAACATCGTGAGGAAACCGGCATGTCCTGGAACCAAAAATTCGAAGACACGTGACATCTTACATATACAGAGGCACTTAAATAGGCCACGGTTATGTATTTAATTTGTAAGTAGTTATAGTATAATAATGTACTGTGCTCGTCATACAACTACTGTTCTACTTTATATGTTGCAAATTATAGGCGAGGACGCTGGCACCCTAAACACAAGTTAAATCTTACCACAGAATACTTAAAGTACTACGTACAGAAAGGACACTCCCTTCCCCGCACTAACATCAGTTACCGCACCTCACCCCGCACTTCGGCGTATTCGTCGCAGTTATTTAACAAGAGCGCTCGCAAACACAAGTACCTCACGCACACATTCATACGTATACAAACGTCATTTTTTAATGTAGTAGTAGTAGGTAATTATTTTGCGAGGGTTGTATGGAGTGTCCGGGGTGTGATCTTACTTTGGGTGCCAGAGTTCATCGAAACCACTCTTTAACTTTGTTGTAATGCTGCATAGTATTTAGATGAGTGTTTTTGTACAACTTAAGTTAATAAAGAAACTTTTTTTTTTTATCTATTAACCCGCACTGGGTCCGCATGGTGGATTGCGGCCCACTCCTTCTCATAAAGAAGAAGCCTGTGTCCCAGCAGTGGGAATATTAAAGGCTGATTATGTTATGTATGTTATGGACACAAATCCAGATTCCGGACCGCTACTGAGAAATTCCAGATGGAAAACCCAATAACACTTTGCCCGACCCGGGAATCAAACCCAGGAACTCATTCTCAGCAGTAGGGCGACCACTAGACCAACGAGTCATAGGTCATTAAAATAAGGATGTGACCTTACATTATCGATAGCTGTATTTTTTGCGAGTGAATTGATTGTGTTGAACCACTTATTATTATTTGTACAATAGCCGATTAAATGATCGAAAGTAGATATCGATTCAAATGAACGATCGATCGATCAAATGAAAGTATAGATCGGTATCTATAGTCAAATAAATTTGAAACTAAATTATAACAATACGATATCGTTATTAATTATGTGTCTATATTGAAATACTATACTAGCAACATGATATGACTTTGGTTGGCAACAAATATTAATTGTGGTCTTTTTTAGGGTTCCGTAGTCAACCAGGAACCCTTATAGTTTCGCCATGTCCGTCTGTCTGTCTGTTTGTCCGCGGTTTAGCTTAAAAATTATTGGTACTAGAAAGTTGTAATTTGGCATGAGCATACACGTTAATGACGCCGAAAAAGTGGTAAAATAAAAATAAAAAAAAAACCAATTATTTAGGGTACCTTCCCTACATGTAAAGTGGGGATGATATTTTTTTTTTCGTCCATCCCATAGTGTGGGATATCGTTGGATAGGTCTTTCAAAAATATTAGGGGTTTGGGAAGACCGTTTTTTGATTAAGTGAACCGTTCGTGACTTATCAAGCTTTAAAGTACCAATTTTCGTTAGAGTCAAGTGTGCACCCCTCCCCCCCCTACCAACTAACCGGTTGTAGTTAGAAATTCAAATGTCACGACATATATATAACGAAGGGCTTTTTTACAAGTTTACGAGTAATAGTCGACCAACTTAAATTTGCAGTTGCAATGTATGGGAGAACATGATTTTCAACTACAATGTTAAGTTTATTCTTGGGATAAATTCATTCCAACTACGGAGCCCTTCATTCTGCGTGGTCCGACACGCACTTGACCGGCTTTTTTTAGATAAACGTAATATTCTTGAGCGGCCTCGAGAAATATCTTTCAAAGCATTTTCATTACTATAATGAAACTTTGCCATTAAATCCTTATTGTTCATTACTCCATCAAGATTCTAGCAGCCCACCCAGGTATTCTCCCAAAGCTATACTTCAAGCGCTTAACTTGTTAACAATCGAGTGAAAATTTTATGACTCATAAAATTTTCATTGACCACTATGGCTTCCTCGAAGAATTTGCATTTAAGAACTGAAAACTATTCTTAATCGAATTCCTGAGATAGCGTTTGGAACTGTACTTAATAAACCGTTATGCTGCTAGATATTTAGAAGGTCTTCTAATGGATTAGGTGGAGCTGTAGTGCAACTTGTAATATGACAAGTAGATATCTATTAAATAAGCATTTGTGAATTACCAAATGTATGTGTGCGTTTATGTTACTAACTTCTTGGATTTTTTTTTTTTCTGTGGCTTTGTTTTTGTATGTATTAACAATAGTTTTTTATAAGGTTTATTTTGTGTTACTAACAGTATATGGACTACGTTAGAAATAAATGTCTTAAATTATTATTATTATAAATCGTAGAAGAATCTAGTGGTAAATGTTTTATTGTGGTTCATAAAAGGTATTCCAACAAATTAGTAAAAGTTGAAGACTTTTCTGACAATTCAGGATATTTTTGACATTTATTTTCCAGCACCCTAATTGCGTAACACACTATCAATCGGAATCAGAATCATTTTGAAGCAAATTGCAAATCCATTGCTTCATAAGTTCGAAAAATTTGTCTGCTCAACACGTAAATAACGCAATCAATGTTGTTGAACTGTCAAAGTGAAACCAATTCCGATTGATATGTGTTACGCAATTGCCCCGCTGGTTGGTCGATCCCATTATTATATACCTACCACTTTAGTGTAAGGCTTAATATTGTAAATATGCATTATTTAACTAAATAAATAAATGAATTTTAGGTGCCAATTTCAATTATAATCGTATCATTCCTCTTTCACTATTCAACAATGATCATGGGACCTCCATATTCATAATTATTTATTTGTCAAAATACGGTTCACTAGCTGCGCTCCGCGGTTTCACCCGCATAAGTTTCGATCGCGTGAGAATATCGCGATAAAAACTATCCTATGTCCTTTCCCGGGACTCAAACTATCTCTATACCAAATTTCATCTAAATCGGTTCAGTGGTTTAGGCGTGAAAAGGTAACATACAGACAGACAGATACACAGAGTTACTTTCGAATTATTAGATAACTAGCTGCGCCCCGCGGTTTCACCCGCGTAAATGTCGATTTCGTGAGAACATCGGGATAAAAAGTAGCTTATATGTTAATCCAGGGTGTCAGCTACCTCCATACAAAATTTTACCAAAATCGGTCCAGCCGTTTGAGCGTGAAGAAGTAACAAACATATAAACACACACACACACACATTTTCGCCTTTATATTTTAGTGTGATTAGTTTGATATTAGTATGGATTATAAGTTTGGTATCATCGCATACAGCGAGATTTACGAATCGTGAGAATATCAACATTACCATAATCGCAGAACCAGCGAATAATGTGGCGACTCTAGTCTCGAGATTAAACCAACAGACTCAAGCGTGTACAAGACCGAACTGCCCCCTTTACCGCAGTAATGAATGGACTCAACCCTATTTTCCCACAATTGTGTAGGTGATTTCTCACGGAAGTGCATTAAGTGGTGACGCGGCATCGATATGTCGATGACATACGAGTGGTTGCGTTGCGCAGCCCTACTATCGATACAGGACTGAATCGTGACTGTGTTATGGATTTGATTTTATAACATTATTTTTGAAGTTTTAGAAATATTGTGACTAATATATCTATTAAAATCAAGATCGCGATAAAATTTACATAATATAACAATCTTAAAATAATAATATTATACAGTGCATGTATACAGGGTGGGCAAAAAATCGTGGATCAAACGAAACAGGGCGATAGTCGGGGTTATTTGCAGTAAAAGATATCTTTGTGGCAGAGCCCTAACTTGATCTCCTTATAAAAGTTATGGCAGTTTGAGTGTTTACATTATGGTTCTGTTACAAATAATTCTTCGTGAGACTTAAAAGATATTGAAAAAAAACTTTTTAAGAAAAAAAAACCGACTTCCAAAAAAACACTACAAAGTGAAAAATAACTTTAATTTCGGAAGTCGGTGTCTTTGGATCTGTATTTTAGTTTTTTGCCACCGACTTCCGAAATTAAAGTTATTTTTCACTTTGTAGTGTTTTTTTGGAAGTCGGTTTTTTTTTCTTAAAAAGTTTTTATTTCACGCTTTTTAGTGGGTCTGCTTATAATTTATCTAAGTTACAGTAGCATAGTGCTCATCGCCTTTTACAAACAAATTATTGCTTTTCCCGATGCAGGGAAGTTAATTGTTGAGGAGTTCTCCAGGTCCACCATCTGCTCCATATCACCATTCACATTGTGACGAGCATACATTGCTTAGCAACCATATTAAAGTAATCGAATCGCAACCCGTGAAATACTTAGATATTATTGAGTAGTTCCGGTGGCCATCTGTGGTCTTCATCATCAGTTCCACTTCACCAAATGGTGCTTTCCGAGAGCAAGTGCACGAGTTACTATAAAAAATACCCAAATCGCTATAGGTGTGCCTATAATATTTGAAGAGTTCCTTCGATTTCTCCAGGATCCCATCATCAAATCCTGACCTGATGTTTTTAGACTAGATGCTGATAATCCTGGCTGCAGCATCAGGCCAGACTTATGTCAACATTGCATTGAACTTAAAATTTAGTCCTGTTTAAAATGAGCCCAAACACGACTACTGTGCTGTAATTTCAAGGTTTGTACTTTTTCTGATGCTCCTGGCTTCAGCATCAGGTCTCTATGTACTTCGGTGTTCCTCATTAACAGTACGTTTATCCACACATGGAGTCCTTTTCAATGAGCCTAAACACGATATATCTGCTGTTAGTTGTCGAGGAGTTAGGTACTCTGCAGACTATCCTGACTGCAGCATCAGGTCATGACTTGATGATCATGAGACCAAATGTGACAAATGCCCTATCAAACATCAAAACAATTTACTAAAAACAGCCCTTGCCTGTTCGAGTAACTTCTTACTGTTAAGGATTTGTACCTTCCATCATCAGCCCAGCTACCTGAGATGGTGACAACCATACGCAAATACACAAGATACTTCATAAAATTTGCGAAAAACAATAAGTGAGCCTATAAAATTTGAGGGTTGCCCTCGATTTCTCTAAGATCCCATCATCAGATATTGAAATGGTGACAATGGGACCACACGGGAAGCACCAGCTTTCAAATAAAAAAAGAATCATGAAAATCGGTTCACCCAGTCGCAAGTTATGAGGTAACAAACATAAAAAAAAAAAAAAAAAAAAAAAAAAAAAAAAATACAGTCGAATTGATAACCTCCTCCTTTTTTTGAAGTCGGTTAAAAAGTGCCAATACTGATAAATCATGGTACCTACTGTCATAAAAGCAGTGTTTTAGTGATGATATTTGTTTTTTTTTTATTTTTTTTTACTGCATATAACCCCAACTATCGCCCTGTTTCGTTTGATCCACGATTTTTTGCCCACCCTGTGTAAAAAGGGAGGGGAAAGAACAATAGGGCACCAAACAATTTGCAGCCATCGCTGTCAATAGAAAAAGTGTCCAAAAGGCTGGCAGCTAGCATTGCCACAATGCTGATATCGAGATTAATTAAAAAGAAAAAATTAAAACAAAAAATACAGATTTTTGACTCGCCTGCACAAGTTATGTTAATGATGAAAAGGTTACTCGTAAGAATAGATACTGTTTTCTTTTTGTTTTTTCTAGATATAGAATACGATGTAATGGACTGAAAAAATAAAGGATATTAAAATTCATCTATTGGAGAAACGTTCCTAAGTAACCCTAGAATAACTTACCATACACAAATACTATTCGTAAAAGCCAATATTCTTCCAAGCCAAAGTTCTTAGTAAAATAAGAGCTAAGTATTCTTTCGTTTTTTCGAAGACGGGGAAAAGAGAAAAAACTAAAATAGTTCTTGAAAGTTTTCAACGTTTTTCTAGCTGTTAATGGTCAGATTTGAATAACCAGAAAGCGGTGGTCTTGCTACGCTGACGCTCTTTTCAACATTATAATTATGCGACAAAAACTACTTAGAAATGACGGTAAATTGGATAAGCTACGGTATTCTAAAAGAGCGGTGGTCGTCATATAACGGCCGTAATATAAAGGCCGTCATATAACGGCCGTCATGAAAATCTATCTTTATCTATCTTACCAGTATTTGACGTTAAGGTGTTACAACACGCTTTGTATCTGGACAGATGTTATTATGTGACCGTTCACCGCATTCTTAGGAAACCAAAGCTTTATAGGTAGTTTTATTGTAACCCTAGTTCCATCATACTTTGGAAATTGATTAAACAAAGGATATGAATTTACTTTGTCTAATTTCATCACCATTGCTCCCAAAACGGTGAAGGAAAATATCGTGAGGAAACCGACATGTCTTAGACCCAAAAATTCGAAGACATCGACAAACCCGCGCTGGGCCCGCGTGGTGGATTATGGTCCACTCCCTCTTATAGAAAAGAGGTCTGTGTCCCAGCAGTGGGAACATTAATGGCTGATTATGCTTAAAGATATAAATAATAACAGCATTAATCAATCAAGGTGTGATTTGCATTTATCATAGGTAATAGACCGAATATGGAACATGCAATATTTTATTTATTTTATTTTATTTGGGAAACAAACAGATGCCCGAAATATGATAAGATTTATAACCATTTAATTTTAGACAGCTACATCTTTTACAGCCCAGACCATAGACACAATCTATAATAAATACATCAACCAGAAAAGGTAACAACTAATAATTCGCCCCGAAAAAGGAGTCCGTCTGTCGTTTTGAAACATTTCGCAACTTTGCTACGTAATGGCTTCCATTTGTTATTTATTTTGGCAGGGTATGGTGAACTTTTCAGTCCAAAACATCAAAATAATAAAATGCGGACAGACCCGCGATGCTTAGCCAGTTAAAAAACTTACATATATGAGAACATGTAGTAGCCACCATCACATCAAACAATAGGCCTTTATACGGTGGCCTGCAGTTTGTCAACTGGGCCTGTAATTTGTCAAACGCGGCCGTCATTTGTCAGCCATGGCTGTGATTTGTCAAATTTGTCAGATAACACTTCCACTGCGGTGGTCTTCCATTGATAATGTTCAATAACAATGCTAAAACGTGATCGGTTTTAGATTGTGTTGTTTTTAAGCGTGAAATCAATCGTGATTTCGGTATTTGAGGCAATTAGAAATAATTGTGTCACTAGGAATTAATATGGTAATTGGGTGATGGTTGATAGTTGATAGTGGTTTGTAGAGAGAGAATAAACGGTACTAAATCGTGAAATAATGATTGAAAACTTTTTTTGAAGGGATAGTAACCACTGAGTGGATCCCGTTAGACCATAGCCTGCTGAATAATAACTGCCGCACAGGTCGATCGATCAGATTAAGCTACGCTTGCCGCGGTTGGTCTGTGGATGGGTGACCATCTTTACAAACCGAGACCCCTCCGTGTCTCAGAAAGCACGTTAAGCCGTTGGTCTCGTCTGTCATTCGTCGATCTTTTACAGTCGTTACGGGTAGTCAGAAGCACGAAAGTCTGACAACCAGTCTTACCAAGAGGTATCGTATTATCCCAGTGGCGTGCATTGCATATAGGCATATAAGCAGTGCCTACCTCGATATATCAACATAAGCCTGTCAATTACATTTTAGTGTGTGTGCCCCACAATCAAGAAACTCACTAAATTATCATACCTAACAAAAAACAAAATCTTCATACAAACACGCGCGGCAGTAGGCAGTCGCCGGACGGCCTACTCGGCTCCCGTACTATTCGCACATTGTCATTGGTCTTTACTCGTTCAAGTTAATACGACAAAATTTAAAACACGTACGTCTCACGCATAATACTATGACGTTCGACCTTCGCAATTTATCACCCTTAAGTGGGCATGCCTACTCAAATAACCACACTTTTGACCTCACTTTTATTCTGATTAGATTAGTGACCCATTGCCTACTTATTCTGAAAACCAATGCACGCCACTGTATTATCCCGTAACTGGGTGGTGGAGGTCAGATAGGCAGTCGCTCCATGTAAAATACTGGTATTCACCTGCATCCGGTTAGACTGGAAGCCGACCCCAAGATAGTTGGGTAAAGGCTAGGCAGACGATGAAAACAAAAAACCATAGCACCATATTCTTAGAACACCAATGAAACATGATACACCCACTCAAAGTGAACCGTATCATTACAACTTACAAGACATTGCATAAAAACGCATTGAACAACGTCGACCATGTTTTATTCATGGCGAACACTGTATTGTATTCAAATATAGACTTTCGCCAATTATAATGACTAGTGCTTTCGCGGGCAGAGCCTGGGTGCCTCACTAGTGGGTGTGCTTTAGAAACTGATTTAAGAATGTTGGGACATAAATACTCATAGTTCCGTGTTTTATAAGCTTTTTCTTAGAAATGAGAAGAAACTTCATAGTCTTTTGGCTGGTGATAAATTTTCGTTTATTACCGTTGGATCCCACTTTTGAATCCCATTTTTTAGGTATTAACGATGGATCCCGTTTGCTATTTCCGTTGAATCCCATGTTACAACAACATGTGTACATTTCAGAAGAAAAGTGATTTACCTTTATCATAAAACAACGTTTGGAATAAAAACGTTTTACATATTGACTTATCATTACGCAATTCCCTAAAAATAGTAAACTCATTCTTTCATCGACTTGCACTAATAGAAAAAAAAGAGATTATTTTTAGTGGGCTATCCGGAACCGAACTAGTTAGATTAGGTTAATTATTAAAAAAAGAAAACAATGATAGGTTAGGTTAGGTTAAAACTGTGACCCCTACGCACGAGCCGAGCGAGCGAAGCGAGCGGTGCCGCGGCAGCGGCCGGCGAGTGCCAGAAACGACTAGATTATATAGAAAATGAGTTGTTTGTGAAATAAATAGTATACAAAACGTTGGTTGTAAACTAAAAATTTGTCAATGGAGTTTTGGTGAAATATTAGTGAACCCCTCATTTTATTATAAACAATTTTGCTGTTGAAAGTACCCGCATTCAGATTTTTTTAAGCATTCGGGATCCAACGGAAATACTTTTCGGGATTCAACGACAATAAAACGTAATTATCTTGCATTTTTTCAATTCGGGATTCAACGGAAATACATAATAATGTTTTGCGGGATCCAACGCCAAAAATATTAAAATGGGATTCAAAAACGGGATCCAACGGAAATAAATCTAAATTTTGATGGCTATAATACCGGAATGGGCATATTCTTTTGTTTTTATTTTTCTATGTTTGTGCCATAGACGGCCTAGACGCGTACCGCAAAGGTTGGATCGAGGTGGCCCTGGACAATAATGCTTGGAAGGATTTGGCGGATGCCTTTGACAGTGCAAGGCTAACATAAAAAAAAAATGTGCCATAATAGGTGTTTCGCTTGTGTAGGTAATTATTATCTTCCAAAAAATGGGGTTTTCATTCTTGCTTTCTAATGTGCTAACAAATTCAAATATCTTGATTCCACCGAGCTGGATTTCGTAATGAAATAAAAATTAATTCTCGCTAGTCATAAATACCGATTTTTGATGAAAACTTAACACAACAATCCTTTTTCGAATTACGATAACAACTGCAATTGCAGGAAATGCATTGAAAAAAAATTAATGACTTTCAAATTATCTTCATTCAATGGAGACTCATGAAAAATGCATGACACAGTGTGTCAATAAAAAACAATACAGACTTCAAGCAATTAAGTTTTTAAAAGAATCTTAAACGAAATAAATAAATAATTAATACCACAACTTTCTACACAAACACAGGAAAAGTCAAAGAGCTTTTTACAGATATCAATTAAAAGAAAATTAAACACATTAACCGCTATCCGATTGCTTTTAAGTAATTGTCTTTAAAAACTCTGAAGAAAATTAAACAAGATTCTTTAGAAATAAATAAGGAAATCTTGATATTAAACGAGAAAAATTGAAAATGTTTTTCGTCTTACTTTTCCTGTATAAAATTTACATCAACCCCATTAGTAACTTTATTATCATTTTGTAACAGCTCGGATTTAAAGAAAGAAATAGTATTTATTGCCGCGTATTTGAGCGTGTGTCCACTAAAGGCCCCTTTTTATAATGACTGGCTAAATTGTGAAATGTGGGTAGGTAAATACACCTGCATAGCTATTCACAACCATACGACAGGCTATCGTACCGAAAACCTGGTATTCCGATAACCTGATTTGACTTGCCCTCAACAGCAAATAGCTGTTGGAAGAATAGCGGGCGTCTATTTGACTTAAACTGACAAAATTTTCGGGTTTTGGGAAGGTTCATATCTGACGGAACATGCGTCGCGTATTATCGGTCGCGTAACGCCAGAACAGACAAATGTATAGAAAAACACTTGACCGTTCACACTCAACCGATGATGCGTTAGTGCGTCGAGTGTGAACGGTCAAGTGTTTTTCTATACATTTGTCTGTTCTGGCGTTACGCGACCGATAATACGCGACGCATGTTCCGTCAGATATGAACCTTCCCTAAATCTACCAAAATCATGAAAAATGAAAGAAAAAGAACATTCAAACTTTTAAGTTTATTTAAGATTTAAACTAACAAAACAAAACGTAGACCTGTGTGAAGCCAAAAAAGCTCCTATATCAGCATGATGCTACGTTATTTGAAAAAAAAAACATAAATGAGGGTTTTCATATTAAAAGGAACCCCAATCACGGTTAAGAGGAGTACACACCGGTTGGAAAAGTCAAAATGCTAGCTGTCAATGCGTCCTGACTTTTTGCCGACTTTTGTCACGTCCAGTCGCAATGTAGTCGCGATGTCGCCTGCCTTAAAAAATATTGGCAACGGTACATAATATGAGAGATTCGCCGTTTGTGGCTGTGGGAAATTTATGTACCTATAAGCTTTTTTCGGTTCGTTCCCACGGGAGACTGGTTGTCAGACTTTCGGGCTTCTGACGACCCTTAAAGACTGTCAAAGATCCGCGAATGACAGCCGATCAAAGGCTTAACGTGCTTTCCGAGGCACGGAGGAGTATCGGTATGTAAAGATGGTCACCCATCCACAGACCAACCGCGGCAAGCGTAGCTTAACCTGATCGATCGACCTGTGTGGCTGTTATTATTTAGCCACGGGGGTCCTTTTATGATTTTTATGATTATAATTCTACAAATAAATATTTGTTAGGGCCGCGAATCATTAAGATCAACATATCGCTCATTTGGAGAAATATCGATGTAACTGCTACTTTTTTTTAAAGTCATTGCTTTCTTAACGTAAATACCATAGATATTTGAAAGAAGTTTTTGTTAGAAGTTTTTTACATTTCTATGGTAAATACACTTCCTCAGTGCTTTGGCATATTTAACTAATTTTTGAGAAAAAATACGTCGATGTTTCTCCAAATGCGCGATATGTACAGACGCCAGCACATCAACCTACCCGAAACTGTCAAATTTTCCCAATCAACTTTGAACCCTATGCTTTAGTGATAAAGTTGAAAATCTATTAAAGAAATTTGACAGATTGTAGTAAGTTGATGTGCGTCTGTACAACCTGATGCTGATATGTAAATTGCAAAAAACATAGAAAAAATTAATTTCGGGCTACCCAGACGCTTTCACCTATTATTTAGCTAATTCCTTCACGTACAATGAGTCAATATAATACTACTGATCGATTCTTTATACAATAAAACCGATAAATATTAATAGAAAGTGACGTATTAGCTTTCCAAATAATAACATATGAGCACAGTTATTGGTATCAGATGATATCATGTTACATGGCGATGAGCTTCGACATACTTGATTACGTACGGCTAGCGTGGTTTACCGTTACCAGTTTTTTTATAAGTATCACAGTTATCCTTTAATTAATTATTAGAAAATAGCTGTTAGCAATGGTTTTACCCGCATTTTAGGGGAACTATTTATGTATCCGTTCCTTTCTTTATATTCCCTACAAAATGGTTGAGCTGGATGGTGCTGATCCACGCGTCATGTTCGTGGACGGGCGCCGTCGGTTGAGACTGGTCATATTATTTTTAATCTTATATTTTGAATTGTTTCTTCATTTGTGTTTTTTTTACATTGTTCTCACATATAGAAGCAACAAGAACAATGTACCCAGGATTTTGTAATATCTTGATTTAAAAGAGTGTCCATGGAGTTTCTTGCCCGTTCTTCTCCATAGAGATCTACGTTTTGGAATGCTTGTTTTGAGCTTCCACTTTCTGACTAACTGACCGACTATTTAATTTTGACAATTATTAAAGTGCCTGTGTACGTGGTTTAATTGAAATAAATGATTTAAGTTTGAGTTTGAATAAGTCCTTTTGGAGCAACTGTTCCCTGTTAATAAAAAACTTCGGCAGTCTGCTGTAAACATAAAAACGTTAACTTAAGCCAAACATTAAGTATGCACTGTAAGTAAAATTGTTATCTGGTCCAAGTTATGGTTCAACTAAACGGACAATGTCGGGAAAAGTTACTAACTTTCTCGTACAGTTGGGAAAAAAAGTTTCTGAGAAGATGGCGGTTATTTTATTTTTTATGGTGGAAGTTTGGAATTACGGCCGCGGCTGTTGGAACTTTAATTCAAAGTCAATTTTAAGGTTCCGACAGACTGGCACGACGCGACTCTGCTGGAACAATTTCTATTTACACTTCATGGAAAATTAATCTGCCTATCTTTGCCCACCTGGCTAGCCTTTTCCCAACTATGTTGGGGTCGGCTTCTACTCTAACCGAACGCAGCTGAATGCTAGTATTTTACATAGAGCGACTGCCTATCTGACCTCCACAATTCAGTTACCGGGTAACACGATACTCCTTTACATGGCACAATTTTATTTAATACTAGCTGCGCCCCGCGGTATTACCCGTATAAGTGTCGATCCTGTAGGAACATCGGGATAAAATTTAGCCTATATGTTAATCACTAGTGTCAGCGACCTCCATGCAAAATTTTATCAAAATTAGTCAAGCCGTTTGACCGTGAAGAAGTAACAAACATATAAACACACACACAAACATTCGCATTTATAAGATTAGTGTGATATTTAATTAAAATTATCGACACGTAAAATTTAATATTGAAAGTGGACCTTCCAATGAACTGCAATTAATCAGAAAACTGCCTTAAGGTGAATGGGTAGTTGTAGCCCGCGAAATTCAATTTTTCTTACGTTTTTTGCAATTTTCAGGTCAGTGTCAGGTTGTATCTTGATCAAAATATGATTCGCGACTATAACCGGTACGTATTTACAGAATTATAATAATTAGAATCATTAATACATCTTTCTAAGTTAGATTTCTACCGTTAAGAACAAATCCCCTATGGAAAAGTGTTTATGGTAGAAATCTAACTTAAAGAGATATATTAATGATTCTAATGACTATGATTCTGTAAATACATGTCTGTTATAGTCGCAAATCATATTTGGATCAAGATACAACCTGACACTGATCTGCAAATTGTAAAAATGTAAGAAAATTTAAATTTCGCGGTCTACCATGGCACATTCACCTTAATTAAAACGCTTTCAAACAGATTGGTGATCGTATTTTGTTGTGAAAAGCTACTGAAAAGCTTGTAGAAAAGCACTACAATACTGCATAATCAGCCTATAATGTTCCCACTGCTGGGACACAGGCCTCCTCTCTGTGAGAGGGAGTGAGCCATAATCCACCACGCGGGCCCAGTGCGGGTTGGTGGATGTCACATGACTTTGAAATTTTGGGCTCTGGGACATGCCGGTTTCCTCACGACGTTTTCCTCCACCATTTTGAGAGCAGTGGTTATATAATTAAATAAACAAAGTAAAGTGTCTGTCTGGGTTCGGAGTCATGACTACAAGTCAAGTCGGGGCCAATACCACAAGGCCACCGCTGCTCCTAAAAAGAAACTGCGCAGAAATCTATTATGATGCCTGTAAATTGAGAGAATGCCTACTTTTTTTATCCAGCAGTCGGCAGCTTCGGGCTAAAAAATGCCACAACTAGACGTTGACGTCAGTGAAGAAAAATAAACTAGAAAACATGGACTTCATTATAAGAGTCAAATATGGAGCTGAAAATGCTGTAAAGCTTTATCAAAATGAAAATAAGCTTTCCAATAAAACAATATCCTACTAATATTATAAACGTGGCAGTTTGTGAGGACGGATGGATGGATGGATGGATGTTAGTTACTCTTTCACGCAAAACTAATGAACGGATTTGGATGAAATTTGGCACACAGATAGTTAATAAACTTGAAAACGTTGACTACAATATTAGAGTTCTCAAGTTACGTAGCTGAAAATGGTGTAAAGTTTTATCAAAATGAAATTTAGCTTTCCAATAAAACAATATTTCATCATAAAACAAATTGACTGTCTGTATCCATTACAGCTACTTCTAATATTATCATCAATTCCGACATCCAAATTGGTTAAAATTAATATTTCAACATTGAAAAACTAATAACAAAGTCGAGTCAATAAATTGAAATTGTTTGAAAATTATTTTCGTCTAAATATTTCGCAGGAAACCTGAACCTTTGGGCAAATTGTTGTTTCAAAAATACTTAGTTTCGATAATAATGTTGTACACGTCTTATCAAGGGGAATAGTATTACCGAGTAACTGGTTTATGGAGGTCAGATAGGCAGTCGCTCCATGTAAAATACTGTATTCAGCTGCATCCGATTAGACTGGAAGCCGACCTCAACATAGTTGGGAAAAGGCTTGGCAGATGATGAATAATGTTGTACACGATGGTCCTATATTGGCCACACTTCGCTCTATTATTTGGTAAGATCGGTAAGATCCCCAATTATTGTTAACCCTGTATCCGATAAAGTGATTTCTCTTTGATAATGGGAAATCGAGCATGGAGCAGGAAGCTTTATAATAAACACCAAATCCTTCAGGTGTCACCCTAAAGTACCTACATACCTACTACTTCATAGGGTCGCCGGTCGTTACTGGCATTGGTTGCCTGAAAAGCTGCTCCCTAACTGCGTAACACTCTTTCAATCGCAATCCGAAGATTTTGGACAAAATTTCTAATCCATTGCCGCATAGGTTTGAAAACTTCAACGTAAATAACGCAATTAATGTGGCTCAATTGTCAAAATGCGATCGATTGCCATTTTTTTCCCCCGTCGTTGGTCCTATTCACGAACATTTAATAATTATACACAGTTGCAAAGAGGCTTTGAGTAAGAAAGTCTAGCTGCGTTTCTTTGGATACATTTTAAACCAGTGAGACTCCATCTCTGGCTTTGATTTTAATTTTCAGAAAGTATTTTTGAGAATTGGTGGCCTGAGGCGGGGTCGCGGCAGACCACATATGAGATGGCGGGACGAGCTAGATAGGTTCCGTCAAAACTGGAAGGAGGACGCGCGGGCTCGCGAAAGATGAAAGGAGTGGAAGGAGGCCTTTGCCCAGGAGTGGGACAGCGCAGACTAGTTAAAAAAAAAAATTCAACTTATTTTTTCTTTTCTTTCATCGGAAAATGCTAGCAATTATTACAGATTGTTTCTATTTTGGCCTGAGCCCAAGAGAACGTTCGTAGAATCGTAGTATTAACTTTGGTTTGGATGAATAAATGTACCTAATATTTTCTTTATTTTTGGTAGCAAGTCTTCAGAGATTTTCTCCCTAAGTCCCTACCAGTTAATACTGAGCTACCTACTCTATTGACCCCATAAAGGCCAACGACCGTACTTTCCCAAGCTTTATTTGCGAACTGTACAAAAAGGTTTCTTACCGAAAACGCATTGAATTGAATGCCGACATTGCGGACGTAATGCCTTATAAGGGTTGCCATGAATTAAAAAAAGGCTCAGCGTTTAAACTTTTAAAGTAGTTTTAGCTTTTTTTGAGGTCGGGTTCTGTGACGATTTCTCCTTTACAGAACTATATTTTAAATGGCAAACCACACTAGTCTTCCGGACCGTATTTCGGCCACTGTGGCCAATCTCAACGGAGACTAGCCTTCGACGACGAGATATTATAGTGTACAAGTGTGTGCGCAGACACAGGTGCACTCCCTCTTCCCTCACTCTCATAATCCGACGGGACGGACACGACCGGAGAGAGATCAGGCGCAGGACCAACGGCTGCTTTCCAAGCCACGGGGGTATCGCAACGCAAACTTCCAAACTCCGGGCTGCTATTAAGAAATTCGTTATGGAAAAACACAATAACACATTGCCCGACCTGAAAGCAAACCCAAGACCCCATGATCAGCAGTCTCGCTTGCGACCACGACACCAAGGGCAGACGAACCACACTACGGTGAAGGTGAAATGAAAAATAAACGAAACTCGAGCAAAGCAAACTTTTGTAATTGTTTTTTTTTTCCAAAGATTTCGGTGTCCAACCGTCCGTGTGATGTATCAGTATTTTTCCACTTTGCCCCACCGGCCGCCCCACTGGTGGGGCAAAGTGGAATGCCTAAAATTTTGCAGTGGAATCTGTCCCACTAAATCGAAATAGTGTATTTTCACTATTCGACAACGTTTTGTTTTCGGTACCTACATTTTCGTTTTTACTGAAGTTTCCAATTTTTCCTAAAGAATGTATAATGGATTTCGTGACAAGGAGGACAAAAGCTTTTTTCCTAAAAGCCATTCTAGTTTCGATTTCACAACCAATTTAGGGGATGATTGTTTGGGTAACCAGTCGGAACTAACCTCTTGACAGATGAGGCGTTCTATATTTGCAAATGAAGGAAGGAATTTCTAGGTTAGGAACAAAACAATTTAACATAACATAATATTTAGATCACGTCTGTGTTCCCAAAAGATTAGGCAGACCTGTACAGACGCCAGCACATCAAGCTACCCGAAAGTGTCAAATTTTCCCAATCAACTTTGAACCTTATGCTTTAACGATAAAGTTGAAAATCTATTAAAGAAATTTGACAGATTGTAGTAGCTTAATATGCTGGCGTCTGTACCTATAGTACACCCACATTTCGCCAGTTATGTTTAAATCCCGCGTCATTGAGGGCGAAAACAAAGTTGGATGTATGTAGGATGGAAGAATTCCTTGGATTAACAGAAATAAACACCTTTTTGTAATTTTATATCAGCTTTTATTTTTTCAGCTTTATCACCTTTACAATCGTCTTTTGTTTCTCTCCGCTTCCCTTCGTCTATCCCCGGCATGTTTCGTTTGGAAACTTTTATAAATAGATTAGAAAAAAGAAATAACATCAGTTTAGAAATAAAATAACACAGAATGGACTAAAAATTATTATTATCTTATATTAAAAGTTAATATTATTAAATAGCTCACATATATTTATCACAGAACTTATTGCTAATCAGTAAAGTTCTTCAGTGGAAGTGTACGTTTTTGTATAATAGATGTTCTGTTTTATACTCGTTTCTATTATACTACCTTTAATATTAATACTCTCTTACCCCCTTACTAATAAACGCATTGTATCAGATGAATAGTTACACATCGATTTCTCTCTTTCATTCGTCAGTAATTTGACCTTCGAAAGAAGAAGACAAAGCGTTGTATAACTATACAGACGCTATACAACGTTTATTAGTAAGGGAGTTAGCCAATAATATTGTATCCAATGACGAGTTGTATCCAAGAAACACGCGCAAAGATATTCGAAAAATAATTTAGGGAACCCCAAAACCCAGCACGACTATTGAATGAGCGTCCGAGAGAGATGCTCATCCGTTTCACATTTAGCTTGTTCAACTTAAAGACCTGAATGAAAAATACATTAAACATTTTTCCTTTTACCATTGCGCGGTAAGAAAAAGTTGCAGTTCTGGCTTCACGAATTTTATTATACTTTTTGCGCATTTAATTGTCCTGTTTCGTGATCGATCGGTTTGGCACTTCGGGTTTTTTCGGAGCCTCCGATGTTGATGGTAATGTACGTTCCTTTTTTTTGTTTCCGAGTAGGTACTGTTATAGTTTCATTCAATTGTAATGTGTGGTGGAGACAAGTTTTTGCTGAGATCATAATGACATATTTTAAATTGATGTTGTTTTGTTTTTTTTTAAAGTGGGGCTTGTGGGATAACAGCCGCACGAGTCGATCGATCAGGTTAAGCCACGCTTGCCGCGGTTGGTCCGTGGATGGGTGACCATCTTTACATACCGAGACCTCTCCGTGCCTCAGAAAGCACGTTAAGCCGTTGATCCCGGCTGACATTCGTGGATCTTTGACAGTCGTTACGGGTCGTCAGAAGCCCGAAAATCTGGCAACCAGTCTTACCAAGGGGTATTGCATTACCCTGTAACTGGGTTGTGGAGGTCAGATAGGCAGTCGGTCCATGTAAAATACTGGTATTCAGCTGCACCCGATTAGACTGGAAGCCGACCCCAACATAGTTGGGAAAAGACTAGGCAGATGATGATGATGTTTTGTTTTTTAAAGGAGTATGTAAGGATCATACAGGTGGAGTTATGTAGTTTCTGCCTTAGCACTTGGGAAGAAGGCGTCAATTTATGTATGTGTAAGTGTAATCTTGAATCAGAAATGAAGAGATCCGCAGGAGAACCAAGATAACCGACATAGCCCGAAGAATTGCTAAACTTAAGTGGCAGTGGGCAGGGCACATTGCTCGCAGAACAGATGGCCGATGGGGCCGAAACGTTCTGGAGTGGCGACCGTGTATCGGAAGACGTAGCGTTGGAAGGCCTCCAAAGGTGGACCGCCGACCTTGTGAAGGCCGCAGGAACTCGTTGGATGCGAGAAGCACAAAACCGGTCGAAGTGGAGGTGCTTGGGGGAGGCCTTTGTCCAGCAGTGGACGTCTTTCGGCTGAAATGATGATGATGAGGTGTTATTTTGGCTGCTTACTCCATGCTGTGCTTAATGATTCCTCGGCAATATGTAGACGAAGTTTGAGCATTGGTGGCCCAGCGGTAACGGCCACGTTGTAGATCGTAGGTTCGAACCTGGCACTTAACTTTGGGTAAATTATTTCATCACCATTGTGTTCAAAACGGTGAAGGAAAATATCGTAAGGAAACTGGCGTGTCCTATAACTAAAAATTCACAGACATGTGACACCCACCAACACGCATCACAGAGAGAAGGCTAGTGTCCCAGCAGTGGGAACAGTATTGGCTGATTATAGCTATTCACATCAACCCTTCTTTACTTCATGTGTATTGGTAAAAGATGTTAAGAGGACTTGAAGCAGAGTCTGCTGATGGTTATAAACTAGTGTACCTAATCCATACTAATATTTTAAATGCGAAAGTGTGTCTGTCTGCTACCTCTTCACGCTTAAACCGCTGAACCGATTTAGTTGAAATTTGGTAAAGACATAGTTTTTCTCCCGATATTCCCACGGGATCGACATTTACGCGGGTGAAACCGGGGAGCAGCTAGTCAGTAATAAATTATGATGATAATAAAAGTGCACGACTCATAATGCTCATTTAATCGTATAAAAAACCATAGTAGTTAAACATATTAGTTAGTTTTTTATAAATTATAATTAAACTATTTTAAATAAAAGAGCCATTTTCAAAGGGTGAAAAGAATCTATTAAAAAAAAAACTAAATTAATTGATTTTTTCGCAAGCTACGATGTTTTCAGGTTTTACACTGGATTGACGGGAATTTTTTCAAGAAATATTTGATGTTTTTTTCGTTTCTACTGCATTAAATCAATTTTTGAAAAGTACAGAATTAATGACCATTAAATTATCTATACAATGGTATATAAGTTAAGTAGGTTCTGTGTACTAGCAGGAGTATAACAATAGAAACAGTTGCAGAACGGAGACAAAAAAAAATCGATCGTAAAGCACTCTCTAATGTTTCGCACCATGAGTCGTGCAATACAAACATAAATATTTTATTGTTCAGGTAATACAGTAAGCAGGTTCACTGGTTAACAGCAAGTTGAGACAACATGAGAAGCTTAAAATACTACCTGGAGCGTCACAATATACTATTAGCCAGTGACCCCAAACTAGACAGTCTGTAAATGCAGTTGTTATTGGTGCTAAGTCATGAAAACTTAGGTACCTAGGTACTATAGGCCCACCGCTTAACTGAGACGTTGCCTGAGGTAGCAGCGCGGTGCGGGAGGGGTGTGGTGACATGACGCGAGAGCTCAGTGATTCGTCTACTTGTGACAACTATTACCCCTCCCGCACCGCGCAGCTACCTCAGGCAACGTCTCAGTTAAGCGGTCGGCCTATAATTTCATTTTTATTACAAACCTTTTCACATAAAGAAAGGTGTGATCATTAGCGACTGCACGACTATTTCCTCCATTTAAGGCTGGCTAGTTTCTAGGTGCACAGAGCAAATGCCTTCTGACCTTACAGCCTATAGAAATACACAGTTGATAAATGAAGAATGAATGTTAAATAATGGTCAGTTGCAATATTTATTTGAATTGAATTTTTGAAGGTATGATTTGAATCTGAGTCTATACATACATATGTACATAAATGCAAAAAAATAAAATTGAAGCGACTGTTTGCAATTTCAAAAGAATAGGTTTTTACTAAATGCATATGAAAGTATATACAGTACTTATAACAAAAAAAAAAAACAATTTTTAAATTGGTTGTTTATCTGTTTGTTCCGGCTAAACTCTGAAACGGCTGGACTGATTTTGATAAAATTTGTTAAGGGGATAGTTTGAACCCTGGGGAAGAGCATTAGGCATTTTATCGAGATACCACGCGGGCGAAGACGCGGGCGAAAGCTAGTATTGAATAATTTTTCAAGCAATAATAAGGTCATTTTGGTAATTATATTTTGATCATCATCATCAAATCAACATTTTTAACCTACCTACATCTTAATAGAATCCATGCTAATATTATAAATGCGAAAGTGTGTCTGTCTGTTACCTCTTCACGTTTAAACCGCTAAACCGAATTAGATAAAATTTGGTAAAGAGATAGTTTGAGTCCCGGGAAAAGACATAGGATAGTTTTTATCCCGATATTCCCACGGGATCGACATTTACGCGGGTGAAACCGCGGGGCGCAGCTAGTATTCCTATATAACTTTTATCTATCTGCATTCTACATTCATTCATTCCTCAATACAAAAACTAAATCGATTATTAAGAATTGTTTTTTCTTCCGAATAAATAAAATAAAGTAACTCCTCGATATCATTGAAGAAATATAAAAACCGGTAAATAGGCAATGAAAATTTAACACGACCAGCAACTTTACCGATTAAATAATAAATTAACGAGGCGATACGTCGATTAAATAAAAATCAACGGTATAACGAATCGATTTTTTGTATCGATTATTATTTTAATCAGTGAATGAAGTTTACGGAGCCTGTCAATTGATACGCATTGATCTGCGTTTGCGCATGTACAAAGGGACGTAACTTCGTTTTATTGGTGGCTTGTTCAGTTAGCTTATTGATTTCTGAAAGGCGTTTCAATGTGTCGTTTAGATTTATTATGGTACAGACGCCAGCACGTCAAGTTTCTTTCATTTCTTTCAAATTTCTTTAATAGATTTTCAACTTTATCGCTGAAGTATAAGGTTCAAAGTTGATTGGGAAAATTTGACAGTTTGTTTGTCTGTACAAGTGAGTGAAGGACGTATGGACGATCTGCTAAATTCCTTTATTTTCCTTCTTGAGTTAAGTCTGTTATTGTAGACTAGTGCTTGTTTGTTTTATGTATAAGTTACGTACGTAATTAGAACTTAGCGTTGGTTTAAAAAGATAAAATAAAGAAGAATGATAATTATTTAAAATGATCAGTTATTGAAACAAGTGAAGATCGTCTTCAATACAGTTTGCTTTCACAATAACTTGGTACTTTCAAAATGGTTCTCTGGAATTGGCTTCTTATTTTGGCGCCACATTTTTCTAGTATTACTCACAGCCTTAAAGCTGGATACTCAAAAAAATTAAAACAAAATTGTCATTCCCACAAAGTAGCCTTTGCCAATTCACAAAAAAAAACCGAAAACCGGTTACCAACTGTACTGAATCCAGCATTACATTTATACAATCGACGAGAAATGTTTCCTTTTAAAACGTTTTTTGCCGATCAAGAATTTCTGAGCGCTGCGCCCGCGCACTGAATTGTGTATTGTGCGCAAGAGTTGATGAGAGCGCGTTCGATATTTGAAATGTGGGTTCCGTTCCTTATTCAATTTATACCCTTATCTCTGTTGATGATCGGCTATTTGAAAGTGTGATGCGGTTTTATACTATTTATTACCTTTAAGAGTTGAAGGCGATCAGAAATTCATGTAGTGTCAACTTTATGACGTCTTTCAAAGAACTGATTATTAATTTCGAAATTATACTTTTGCTACGGAGACTTAACTACTCCTTTCCTCCATGGACTTTCCTGCCGGCTCTGCTCCATAGCAAACAACCAATTGGAACCGTGCAACTACCTAGCTTCTGATATTTCATAAGTGCCCATGTAGATTTATGTGAAATAAAATATTTAGATTTACATGTTTGATTTTCAAATCTTTAAAACCATTGTCTTATTCTCAATTCTTTATTGCATACCATAATGTATGTAGTTGGTAGCGAAATAATTTTATTAGTCACAATTTATGGACTATATTCTCGAGCGATGCATTGTCGTTTGACAAGGAGAACTTCCTCATTGGTTCTTAGTTATTAGATTTCGTGAACAGAATTGTCTGTCCTTCTCGTCTTTGATTACTTCCCTAGGAAGTAGTTGAACAACGTATCTAAAAAAATCGTTAAACAATTTCTTATAATTATTTAAAAAACTACGTGATCAATTTACAAATTAGTTTATATTTTAATAATGATTGATTCCGTATCAATAAAGTTACTAAAACAAAAATTTTAGGAATGTGAGAACGTTGTAGGCCTTGTACAGTGTAGTTTTGTGGATATTTTTTTATTTTATTAATTAACTTGTACTTGTTGACAGGCCTATACTGTACTTAAATTACAGTATTAATATGTATGGGACATATTAATACTGTAATTTGAAAAAATTGTAAAAACCCTACTATTTTTCTTTAAAAATAATTATAGCAAACGACCAATTGGAACCGTGCACCTAGCATTAGCGTTTCGTAAGTGCCATGTAGGTTTATGTGAAATAAAATATTTTGATTTACGTAAAAGCTGTATCGTGTGTGTCCTTCCTAATACTGTTTGTAAACACATTTGATGCACAGCGATGGAATTTCAGTTCAATTCAATCGTAGCCGTTTGATCTCGACTAAAAATAGATCACCCTTTCGTAGAGCGATGCGACTCTAGAATTTTATTAAGAGGATAAGCAAGAATGTCTTTTTTTTTGTACCTAAAGTTAGTGATCACAAAAAAGAAATATAAAATTGTAACGAACATTTTCAAAGAGGTATATTCAGCAGTCATTGTACTTAGTCGGAATAGTAATATTTGATAAAATTCTGTACATAACTTTTCTTCGCCCTTATTATGTACTTTGATTTTAACCAAATATGTTGTTAACTAAAATTTGATCGAAGTATTGTAGCGTAGTTGTCAGAGGAGGCATGTCATAGAACTAAAAAATCAAAGACATGTGACATCTACCAACCTGCACTGGGCCCACGTGGTGGATTACGGCCCACTCCTTCTCACAGAGAGGAGGCCTGTGTCCCAGCCGTGGGAACATTAAACGATGATTATAGTAATCATAGTAGACACGAATAATCATCGTCATGATCATCATCATTCTAGTCAAATGAAGTCCACTGCTGAACACAAGTCACAGAAAATAATACAATTTCATGAACCGTCTAGGATATTTTATTTTCGATTCCATAATCAAGTACGGATTTTGATGGCCTCAAAACTTTGATCCTCACTTTGAGGAACCCTAAAACATTTAAAGAAACATTGGTATTTTCGTTTATTTGCAATAATTAATTCGTTTTTACTGTCCAATGTGAATTAAAATTTAAACAGCCGTAATTATAATTTTCAACAGTGCAACACAATTTTTTGTGGTCACATTTTGAAACAGTTTTGGTCCTGCATTCGTGGGTTGACTGGTCCTAGTTGGTTTACTTTTTCTAGGACCACTTGGTCTTTTAGCCCAATATGGTGCGTTGGAAAAAGGACCAATTATTTTGTCCACAGTTAACAAAGATGGTCCTTTCGAGTACTTATTTATTTTTTAAACTTTAATGTATATAGCATTTTTTTTTTTGTTGTTATTTTGGTGGTCAAAAGCGTTGTTTATCAACTTAAATATTGATCATTGGCTAGCTTAGCTAGATCTTTAGCTATTATTAAAAAAAAAAAATAAGTGATAAATCATGTATTTTTTAATAATGGCTTATTAGGTATGTTTTTTTACTTTGATGCAAGTTTTTAAAAATATCATTTTATTTTTATTATAATTAAATAATATTATAAAAATAAAGACCAATTATCAATATTTAAATTGATAAACAACGCTTTTGAGTGGGTGTCAATTTGTTTAGCAATTAATCGCCCTGAACAGTCAGGACGTCGACGACGTGTTATAGCCATTTCATACAACTGCCAATAAATTACAGTTGAGATTTGAATAAAAGGCAACTTAAGCTGGTAGTCAGTAGCGATGGAGGAGGCGGGATGGCGGAGGGAGAGAGCCTCACATCACAGCCGTCGCGGGAGACACTCCGGGCGTCGGGAGCCGCGTGACGACTCCCGGCCACCGTAGGCGCGGGCCTGCGGACGGAGAGTAATGGGTAGCTCACCGTCCGATCAGGACCAGGCCCGTGCCGGACGGCGCGTACGTGTTCCATGGGCACCGCAAAGAGATGTCAGCAAAAAGGAAGGGGCCTGCCAGGGCCGAAGCCTGTTGGGGGTGCGGGATTGTCCGAAAGGGTTACCGCTACCCCGGAACATAAAGGGCTAAGGAAGGAACATGGGTGGGTTTTAATCAGTAAGAGTCTGATACTCCCTTCCGCTTAACCCAAAGCGGGAGGGGTCATTTGATGATTGCCTAATCATTGAAAAATAAAGCTGGTAGAATCAGATAGCGAGTACCTTTCTCAAAGAATTTCGAAACAAAGATTTCAATTGGTTGCATTCCAATCTAAAAATAGGCAAACCTATGCGAATCCGTTTACATCGTTAGAACCCCACAACAGACGTATCTTGTCCATCACATGTCGTTATGATTGACAGGTGCTCCCGTTCCCGGTTTAGAAGATGGTATTTGGAACAATTTTGAGCAAATTTCTTGATGCAAATAGCGTTGGTTATTACGTCTTTGTTTTGACTCAAAATGGAATTACTTAACAGTCGTGGAGGGAAGAAGAGAGAGCAAAGGCCCCCCTATCCACTTTCCACTTTTCTTGGTCTACTACGATTGTGAGTCAATCCTTTTAGTCCAGCTCATCCCGCCATCTCTTTCCAGGCTCCAACATGCGACAGATGTGGATAGCCCAGTTTTACTTTAGTGCAGCAGATGTGCGGCCAACGTCCGCTATTTGTGTTTTAGAAAGAAGTATAGAGAAGTCGTTTTTTTTTTAATGTATACAGGGTGAAATTGAAAACATGCGATAAATCGAAATGGGAGATTGTACTCATCATTATGAACAACTATTACTAAGGGACCAGACCTGAAATCGCGAAAACAAAATCAGCTGTTCCCTACATTTATGTTCGCATAACTCGTCAAAATGCAGGGAACAGCTGATTTTTTTTTCGCGTGTTCAGGTTCGGTCCCATAGTAAAAGTTGTTCATAATGATGAGTATAATCTCCCATTTCGATTTTCGGCGCGGGAGATATTAAAGTGCACAAGTGTGTGCGCAAGATACAGGTGCACTCTCTCTTCCCTCACTCTCAACTGTTCTGTTAATCTCGTGGTCACAAGCGCGACTGCTGAGCGTGGGGTCCTGGGTTCGATTCCAAGGTCGGGCAAAGTGTTTAAAAATGTACTTTTTATTCACAACATTATTGGTTGTTTTATTGTTTTAATTACTCAGTCCTAAATATAGAACACATCTCTTCAGTAAATTACATTACAAATAATCTAGAACTCGGCATATACTTCAAAGTACAGACGCCAGCACATCAAGCTACTACAATCTGTCAAATTTATTAAATAGATTTTAAACATTATCGCTACAGAATAAGGTTCAAAGTTGATTGGGAAAATTTGATAGTTTCGGGTAGCTTGATGTGCTGGCGTGTGTACCATAAGCCACAGACTCGATAAATCAGGGAATTTACATGACTACAAAATTAATCTATCCAACAATGATGCCGGTTAAAAACGCAGGCTCGACGGTAGCATCCGAAGGATTTGAATATATTTCATATTTATTAGGATAATCCTCTTACGGTGGGCACTGACATGGTCCAGCGGACTGAACTTAGTGATTTGATGTTTTATTGAGGTGGTTTGTTAAACGTTGGCTTGGTTGTCTATTTTAAACCGAGTTGAATTTAATGTCCTTTTCGTAGTGCTTTTTAGGGACTTAAAGGGTGAAATTTTAATCACCGTTTTCCTCTTAAGGGGTCATTGTACTCATCATCATGAACAACTTTTACTATGAGACCAAACACGAAATCGTGAAAAAAAAAATCAGCTGTTCTCTACATTTATGTTCGCATAACTCGTCAAAATATAGGAAACCGCTGATGTTTTCTTTCGCGATTTCGTGTTTGGTCCCATAGTAAAAGTTGTTCATGATGATGAGTACAATGACCCCTAAGAGGAGGAGGTAAACGGTGATTAAAATTTCACCCTTTATAGCTAGATTATTTTACTTGGACTTGGACATAATTAGCTAGATAACTTTACTTTACTTTAAAAGACAGCAATGCAAAAACATACGTGTACCAAATAACTTCCTGTATTTTATACCTATGCCCTGGTATAGGTGTAAAATGACCTATCATTCAAACTTATGAATAGAACAAAATGCATTAAACTTCCTTTTTTTACCGTTTCTTTTTTTTTCTACGCTTTTCAACTTTGAGAGCCATAAAAAAACACCCAGTAGCCAGAATATGAAAGAGTATTTGTCGGCAACCGCATAAACCACTGTCGAGTGGAATATTTGAAGAAAATATTTTAATCTTATAAACCGAAAGTTGAAAGATTAATTTACCTTTTTTTTTCGTTCCCATAAGGGACCATTTTATACTTCTTTTTAAGGTAGTTTTACTTATTAAGTAGACGTTATTTATAAGCTTGTAAGATGAGGAATTAGTGAAGTATAATAGAGTGGGTTTTTAGAAAATGTTTCATGATTTATTGAGGTTTTATTTGAAACTAGCTGCGCCCCGCGGTTTCACCCGCATAAGTCTCGATCCCGTAGGAATATCGGGATAAAAACTATCCTATGTCCTTCCACGGGACTCAAACTATCTCTATACCAAATTTCATCTAAATCGGTTCAGTGGTTCAGGCGTGAAAAGGTAACATACAGACACACAGAGTTACTTTCGAATTTATAATATTAGTATGGATAACTACTGTTTAAAACGTGTAGTATCAACGTTTACCTATCGTAGATAGGTATGTCATCCTTTTATTTTTTTAAATAGTAACCTGCATAGTGGGCTTTTCGGATAAATACATGATAATGATTAAAAGAGTGACGAATACAGGGTCAAATGAAAGTACATAGTTAGCGACACTCCGCAGGCGTTATGGGTGGGTCTATATTAGTATGTAAACACGACCAAATGAAAAAGATTTGATGACTTTTTGGGGTCAATGATCACTGGTAGTTTTTTTACCTGAAGTATGAGTTTTTTTTTTAAGTGAAACTTCTTTACGCACGCTTGTCTTGGGGAGTAAGCTGGCGAACGCGTGACGTAAGCGTTACGAAAAGTGTGATCGGGCGAGGCGAACGGGTGTTGAGTGGGGGATATAAGCAAGAGAAAGCAGTGCGCGCGCACATTTTCTTTCTTTCTTCCTCTCATAGCCAAATACGTTTGAAGTTTTTTTTTTAATGTTTTATCATATTTTAAGACGACCCATCACGTAAATGTAGTTTACACAAAACATGATTTTTTTTTAAACTGATATTTCAAGCAACTAATCAAACCTGCGGAAATGAGCCCAAAAAAAAAAACTTATCATATTATTATTTTTTTTTTGTTTTATTCTTTTTGGTTTCGCTAATTAATTTAATTTGACTCTGTATTCTATAATTATTCTAACCTTGTATCGTCGTTTATATCTCAGATTCAATGTAGGTAACATACCTGTACGTATGAAGCTGTAGTTACCGCAGATAAAAAAAGAACACTGACGAAAACATTTTATCATTTATTTTACCTTACTGCAGAGATTTTCAGACTAAAAGCCTTTGCCGCTGTAGGTGGATAAATTGGTTGAAAGGTTTCCTTACCTGGAACAAAAATGAAAACAACGTAAGTTTTTTATTTTTTTTAACAAGCACAACTTTTTCTCATAACATTATTAGGTAAGAACTGAAATTGTATTATGCGACATTATTTACAATAATTTTTTACCGACGTTAAATATTTTTTACAGTAGGTACATTACTTTTGACCGCTCTTTTTTCTGGTTATTTTTAATGTAAATTAAACAGCCATTGTGACGTGGATCCACGTTATACGAAAAGGGACCAAAGGACCGGAAGTTACCTAATAAGTGACCATTATTTTGGTGATGACGTACAGTCGACCTCACGTTTCGTCGGTGAGAACACTTTGAGCTTAGAATAATCAGCCTATAATGTTCCCACTGCTGGGACACGGGCCTCCTCTCTGTGAGAGGGAGTAGGCCGTTATCAACCACGCGGGCCCAGTGCGGGTTGGTTTGGTATACTACATGTCATATGTCTACGAATTTTTGGTGCTAGAACATGCCGGTTTTATCACGATGTTTTCCTTCACCGTTTTGAGAGCAGTAGTGATGAAATAATTTACACTAAGTAAAGCGCCTGTCTGGGTTCGAACCTACGACCTACAACTCGGAAGTCGCGGCCGTTACCACCGGGCCACCACTGACCCGCACTTTGAGCTTGACCCTGGCCTAATGTAGTACGAAGTTTCAATAGAATAAAAGGTCAGCTTATTCTGGTTTGGTATGGTACAGACGAGACGCCAGTACACCGGGCTACTAAAATCTGTCAAATTTCTTTAATAGATTTTCAACTTTATCACTAAAACATAAGGTTCAAAGTTGATCAAAAGACGTGCGGTCAAAAGAGCCTTCTCAATACCTAAACTAACGTGGGCCCAGTTGCCCCCTAGGTAGAATTGGGTGGGACGAGTTGACCCCTAGTAAAATTAGAAAGGTGGAATTGGTCCCTGGTCCCAGTTTCGAAGTGGGACGAGTTGACCCCTAGTAAAATTAGAAAGGTGGAATTGGTCCCTGGTCCCAGTTTTGAAGTGGGGCGAGTTGACCCCTAGTAAAATTAGAAAGGTGGAATTGGTCCCTGGTCCCAGTTTCAAAGTGGACGAGTTGCCCCCTAACCCTTCTCATTCACCCCATTCGATATTCCACATTAAAAAACTATTGACCCACCACCACGCCACTCACAAAACCGATCTAATTGCCGAACCACCCATCTGTTCCCAAAGGAAGTAAAGTACATCATCTTTAACTTTAAGACTGCTATCAAAGAGGAGAGGCTTGTAAAGTAAATAAAAGAGGCGCAGGCACCTGCTTTCGGACGATAACTATCGTATAAATCAACAGTATACGCTGTAAATCCATCACCGGACGCCCCATAAAAACGACACTGATTTTTAGGGTTCCGTAGACTGTGGTTGTTTGGTTTGAAGACCTACTATAGTTTATTCATTCCTGTTAAAAATTAACTTAAAATATAAAAATAAACATACAATTTTTTTTCTTATCTATCTATTTTACTGTGTGTACCTGCAAACGCCAACACATTAAGCTACCCGAAACTGTCAAATTTTCCCAATCAACTTTGAACCTTATGCTTTAGGCATAATGTTGAATATCTATTAAAGAGATTTGACAGATTGTAGTAGCTTAATGTGCTAGCGTCTGTACATAAATTATAATAGAATAGAAAACAAAGAAAAGTTTATTTTATTAGAATTAATATTGCCCAGAGGCAAATAAAATGATGGTGAGTTAAATAAGTAAAACTATCTATACCAGCACAGTCGAATACATTTATCACTTCGAGAGAAAATCGAGAGAATGTGTTCCTGACACCTGTCAATGCGACAATTCTAGTAACTAATAAAGGTCATTTTCGCAAAACACGTATTCGTTTGTATGAAGCTCACAGGTGTCAAGAACGCGTTCGCTCATCGACCACAATGTAAGTAAGAAGTTCGTCAAAAGCGTGCTAGGTAAATGCTGAAAATTACAAAAAAAAAAACAGTAGTTAAAACTTAAAGTTTTTAAGTAAATCTTATAACGTAACTTAAACTAAGCTATTTAATGCAGGACAACAAAGAACTTTAATCCTAGAGACACAAAAAACTTTTTAAGAAAAAAAAACTGACTTCCAAAAAAACACTACTTACAAAGTGAAAAATAACTTTAATTTCGGAAGTCGGTGTCTTTGGATCTGTATTTTAGTTTTTTGCCACCGACTTCCGAAATTAAAGTTATTTTTCACTTTGTAAGTAGTGTTTTTTTGGAAGTCGGTTTTTTTTTCTTAAAAAGTTTTTATTTCACGCTTTTTAGTGGGTCTGCTTATAATTTATCTAAGTTACAATAGCTTAGTGCTCATCGCCTTTTACAAACAAATTATTGCTTTTCCCGATGCAGGGAAGTTAATTGTTGAGGAGTTCTCCAGGTCCACCATTAGCTCCATATCACCATTCACATTGTGACGAGCATAAATTGCTTAGCAACCATATTAAAGTAATCGAATAGCAACCCGTGAAATACTTATATATTATTGAGTAGTTCTGGAGGCCATCTGTGGTCTTCATCATCAGTTCCACTTCACCAAATGGTGCTTTCCGAGAGCAAGTGCACGAGTTACTATAAAAAATACCCAAATCGCTATAGGTGTGCCTATAATATTTGAAGAGTTCCTTCGATTTCTCCAGGATCCCATCATCAAATCCTGACCTGATGTTTTTAGACTAGATGCTGATAATCCTGGCTGCAGCATCAGGCCAGACTTATGTCAACATTGCATTGAACTTAAAATTTAGTCCTGTTTAAAATGAGCCCAAACACGACTACTGTGCTGTAATTTCAAGGTTTGTACTTTTTCTGATGCTCCTGGCTTCAGCATCAGATCTCTATGTACTTCGGTGTTCCTCATTAACAGTACTTTTATCCACACATCGAGCCCTTTTCAATGAGCCTAAACACGATATATCTGCTGTTAGTTGTCGAGGAGTTAGGTACTCTGCAGACTATCCTGACTGCAGCATCAGGTCATGACTTGATGATCATGAGACCAAATGTGACAAATGCCCTATCAAACATCAAAACAATTTACTAATCAAAACAGCCCTTGCCTGTTCGAGTAACTTCTTACTGTTAAGGAGTTGTACCTTCCATCATCAGCCCAGCTACCTGAGATGGTGACAACCATACGCAAATACACAAGATACTTCATAAAATATGCGAAAAACAATAAGTGAGCCTATAAAATTTGAGGGTTGCCCTCGATTTCTCTAAGATCCCATCATCAGATATTGAAATGGTGACAATGGGACCACACGGGAAGCACCAGATTTCAAATAAAAAAAGAATCATGAAAATCGGTTCACCCAGTCGCAAGTTATGAGGTAACAAACATAAAAAAAAAAAAAAATACAGTCGAATTGATAACCTCCTCCTTTTTTTGAAGTCGGTTAAAAACAAACACAATCGACAGACAAACAGAACCCAGTCACAAACTACGTTAAAGAATTAACCAGATTTATATCCCAAACTTCAAAAGTAAGAACAAAGCCGTTACTGGAGTTTAATCAGCTTAACAATTAAGCTCGTATCCAATTACAAAGATATTATCATATTGGATCCTGTACATTCCATTGTTTGTTTAGGTGAAGAAATCAACCCTTTTAGTTGGTTCGCTACCAACTACCGCAGTTAGAGCAGTGGTGGCTCAGTGGTAACGGCCGCGACTTTCGAGTGTAGGCCGTAGGTTCGAACCCTGACCTTTGTGTAAGTAATTTCATCAACACTGCTCTCAAAACGGTGTGACATCTGCCAACCCGAAGTGGGCCCGCGTGGTGGATCACGGCCCACTCCCTCTCACAGAGAGGAGGCCTGTGTCCCAGCAGTGGGAACATTATAGGCTGATTATGATGTGTAGGTCGCGATGGCGTTGAATAAGTGATGTGTGTGAGTTGATACGTAACAAAACAATAGGAACATAACATCCATTATAAAATTAAATATGTAATTTTAAAGGTAAACGTAAATAAACAGAGGCATGATTGACTACCAAACCCTGTTTGAACTGCGGGGTAATTGCGTAACGAACGCCAGCACATCACGCGAGACGCCAGCACATCAAGCTACTACAATCTGTCAAATTTCTTTAATAGATTTTCAACTTTATCGCTAAAACATAAGGTTCAAAGTTAATTGGGAAAATTTGACAGTTCCGGGTAGCTTGATGTGCTGGCGTCTGAACATAAAATGACATTTGATAACAATACCTTTCATTTTGACAGTTCAGCCACGTTTATTGTGATATAATTTACGTTCTTTCTAGAATTTTAAATAACAATAGATTAGGAATATCCTGCAAAACTCTCGGATTGTGATATTGAAAGTGTGTTACGCAGTTTGGGTGCTGGCGACACCTGCAGGGTAGCATTTTAAATGGCAACATCATTCATTTTGACCTGTTCAATAACAGAAAAATTGAACAGACTTTTCAATCATGAAGCAGTGTGAAAAGTATTCAAAAGGGCGTTACGCAATCAGAAAATAATGGGACATGAAGTGTCTATATATCTTCTATATCTATCAATACATAGTCACAGAATAACTAATAATACTGACATTATATAAAATAAAGTCGCTTGTCGTATGTCTGTGTGACCGCTTGGTGCTTCTAAACTACTAAATAGTTTATCATGCGGTTTTCACCATAATATTAAACATGCATACTAAGGAACTCTCGATGTTTTGCCAAGTCATAAAATCCGTGCAAAGCAGGCTCGGGGCCTAGTACCAATAGGTAAGTATCAGTAAATGTATGCGATATTGTCAACTAGCTGCGCCCCGCGGTTTCACCCGCATAAGTCTCGATCCCGTGGGAATATCGGGATAAAAAGTATCCTATGTCCTTTCCCGGGACTCAAACTATCTCTGTACCAAATTTCATCTAAATCGGTTCAGCGGTTTGAGCGTGAAGAAGTAACAAACATATAAACACACACACACACACTCACAAACTTTCGCCTTTATAATATTAGTGTGATAACCAAGGCAGGTAATTGTATTGTAAATCAAATAACACATAATAATTTGCGGACGTTCACATCTTGATCTTTCGGCTCTATTGCAAACCTAGCGACCTGAGGGGCAATTCTCGTAATTTTAAGAACGTTCACAGTCTGTCAAAAATACCTCTAATTTCCCCACATTTTTGACATTGATTGTCGCTAACATAATATTGCGACTAGATTTTGAACGTTTTTAATTACGGGAATTGGCCTTCGGGCTTTTTACATTTTAATATTAACTTTTCTTAAATAGCTCCAGTTGACACAAGAGAAGATGAACCATTTGAAAATTCAAAAAGCTCATTTTACGACCCACACACCCGTCAAACAAAATTCATAAAACGAACTAACAAAAATTCCCCTTAATAATTTAAATAAATGACCTTTCCACCCGCATATTTAAAAATAAAATATCTCCCTACTACATCCGTGTACACAAAATTAAAAAAAAAGTGTGTAATAGCATATTGTATTGTAACAGGATGGCCCATTGTCTGTCCACTATTCACCATTAAAACTTCATTCATTCAAACCTTTATTTAATTTACTCGGCCTTATAAAAATAGTGAACCCTTTTTTTTAAGGAAGGGTGAATCATGACTGGCGTTTTGTAATTTGTTTGCGTAGATGACTTGGTTATTGTATTTATATTAGGTTTTTGTAAAAGAAAGATTTTGATATAGTTTGGCAGACCCGTCTAAACAGATTTTTTCATTTAAATCTCGCACAGGGGCCGGTTTTAAGATATTATAAACAAAGATTTCGAATTATGAAACAGAGATACGTATGTCGTCAGAGAAATTATGGTTGAGCAAAATAATGGGTACTGTACGTAAAGCTGTGTTACACCTTATTAATACAACAGCAGCAGGCTGGCAGCATTGCCTTACAACGTGGCAATGCTGCCAGCCTTTTGGGCACTGTTCCTGTTGACAGCGATGCGGACGAATTCTTTGATGCCCTATGATTATTTTGTTTATTTTTTCATATAAATGTACATATTAATATTATAGTTTATATGTTATCTTATATTATGTAAATAAAGATAATAAAACCTTATTAATACGTTTGATGCGGACCCAATTTACAGTTTTGTTTATCAATCCGTTTTCCCGCGTTTACATAAGGTATGTATTTTAAGATTTCAGTAGATAGGAACACGTGTAAAGTATATAAACCTCCATCAAAAAGGATCTTCAAATTGTTTCAAATAGATTCCCGTAGCTGACAAAGCTAAGACATGGCTGAGACGGAAGCTGTTAAAGGTAGACGCATGTTGTAGATTTAATTTTGCGCTCCAGTTGCGGCAAGTAATCAGGCTCTGTTTGATGTAGGGTGAATCTATGTTTGAATTAGGTACGTAGAAAGTGTTACCTACTTTACATAAAATTGATGAAGTGAAAATGAGTAAATACGAGAACGCGTAACGTGATCACCGTAGAAACAAAAGAAAAGAATAACATAGTGACAGATTGTAGAAAGATTTCTACGCCGTGATGTCAAAACTCCAAATATGAAGAAAAGAAATGTCACTTTGTACAGTCAACAAAAGAGATACGTATGCAGGATCGTCGGATATAGTCGAAGTTTAGTAAGAAACCGATGGATGTTCTCAAATCAAATTTAATTTTATTAACAGAAAACAAACATCTTATTTCAATCAAATTAAATTTCAGTCGACAACATCCATCGGTTTCTTACTAAACTTCAACTATAGCCGACGATCCTGCATACTTATCTCTTTTGTTGATTGTACATAAGACAATATAATATAGGAATAATATTTCGAAGAGCTGCGCCTGCAAAACTCTTTGTGATTGGGCCTGACCGAAAAATGATTTCCGATCCATTTCTGTGTTCTTACGGATGATTTCCACCAAACGGCTCGTATCGCATTGGATCGGAAAGGAGACGAACGGGTATGGCGACAGCCGATCGCGATAGTTAGTGGTATCTGAAATATACTAAAAAATACCTCATTAATAAGATAATTCCCACGCCGAATTTGAAAGCAGCCATGCAGCCTCAGAGATCTAAATAACGTTGAATTTAATCACCAATCAGAATCATCATTTACAACACACATGAGAACATATTTAGACCCATATCAAACCGGATTCAACCATGTTTATACTAAGTAAAAGATCCAAAAGCTTATAAAATTAAATAAGGTGAAAACAGGCCTATTCAATGTGATAATTGTACGCACACGGGTCTAAGTGATCATTACACTTTTATATCGGAGATCTCGTTAAGATTGTATGTTGAACATAAGTTATGTTATGTGCGTGACCTGTGTTGGTGTCAAGCTTTTATGTTGATGGTTACTGTTGTGAACTGTACTTGACACATGGTTGGAAAGTTGGAGCAGCCGAAGTGCTTGACCTTTACTTGTCTTAATATTTTATTTTTGAGTTATTTGTTGGTTATTGGTTGACGAAAAAGGTGAGTTGTTTTGACTGACAGTCCAACCAATAATCCAGGGTAAGGACATCAGAAGGCCAATTCTCATAACTAAAAATTGCTTCATTAGTTTTTGAGAAAATCGCGGACATACAAACATACATACTTACATACCACCTCCATTTTTAAAGTTGGTAAAAAAAGTTCGAAATCTGGTCGCAATCTCATCTCAGCGATAGTCAATGCCAAAAACTTGTCAAAAATGTAGCATAATTAGAGCTATTTTTGGTAGACTGCGAACGTTCCTAAATATTATGAGAATTTCCCCCCTGCAATATCAAAAGAATAGAATAGAATAGAATACTCTTTATTATGTACACCATATAAATTACAGACATAAATATAGAAAACCTACATAGAGACCACCACATACCTACATAGAGATGGATGGAAGTAATATTCCCTACGTGTGTGATATGTGCCCTAACATTATAGATACTCATTACTACATTATAGGTGGTTTTATCAATTTCCCGTGTTACACTTGTAGATGCATATTACTAGCTGTGCCTCGCGGTTTCACCCGCGATAAAAGTATTATAGTCCTTTTTTATTGATTCCCTTCACAAATCTCCATCCCCCGTTTTACACCCTTACCCCCTTATTCATAAAACTTATCAAACCTATTTTAGTTAAAATGGGGTTTGTCTCTTTCTTACACACAGAAATGTCAACGTGACAGATAAAGACAAACGTTCTATAAACCTATTTTAGCTAAAATAGAGATAAAATAGGATTATGAATAAGGGGGTTAGGGTATAACTTCGGGGATAAAAACTATTCTATATCCTTCCCCACAACTCAAACTATCTCCATACCAAATTTCACCTAAATCGGTTCAGCGGTTATTGATTCCCCATGCAAATTTCCACCCTCCTTTTCCCCCCCTTAAAGGATGATTTCTAGGATAAAAACTATCCTATGTCCTTCCCCGGGATGCAATCTATCTCTTTGCCAAATTTCATGTAAATCCGTTCAGTGGTTTAGGCGTGAAAAGGTAACATACAGACAGACAGAGTTACTTTCGAATTTATAATATTGGTATGGATAGTACGGTGCCATTGTTTTGCACTTTTATTCCCAATACAAACACTTTTCAAGCTATCAAAAACAACATTTTGAAAATCTCCAAACATTCGTCGAACAACAAAGCCGTATGTATCACTCATATCAGTATTCGTGACCATAAGATCGTTATTAACCTGCTTCAAGATAACACCAGTTAAAAGAAGGTTTACCGACAAATTTAACGGATACCGTCGTGGGATGTACGGGAAGATGCTGGCTGTAATTATCTCACGTAAACTGTTATTTAGCGCTTTTGGAGATTAGCGATGTTGATTGATCTTTCTTTTTACCCGACTGCGCCTGAAGGAGGGTTATGTTTTTTATAAGTTAGTGCTAAGGGGGCGTGAAGACTATCTGTCTTTTTCTTATAATTACTTACATGCAAAACCATAACACTGAAAGGCTGAGAGTTTGATGCCCGTTTTCACTAACGCTACGCGGCATCTAAGTATTGCACTGTCGGATATTCAACCCTCGGTTAAACGCCGAGAGATGAAAATTCAATAGTAGCTACGCTTTTATTAGGAATTACTTTAAGGTGTTGCATAGTCTTAGGAAAAACGGGCATAAGCAAAAAAATGTTTTTTATATATTTTTTATATATGTTTTTTATATATCTAAATCGGTTCAGTGGTTTAGGCGTGAAAAAGTAACATACAGACGGACAGAGTTACTTTTGCATTTATAATATTACTAGCTGCGCCCCGCGGTTTCACCCTCATAAGTGTCGATCCCGTGGGAATATCGGGATAAAAACTATCCTATGTCCTTTCCCGGGACTCACACTATCTCTATACCAAATTTCATCTAAATCGGTTCAGCGGTTTAAGCGTGGAGAGGTAACAGACAGACAGACACACTTTCACATTTATAATATTATAAGTATGGATGTTTTTAGGCATCTCAACCGCACGCCAGCCACACATTTGAACTGCGAAAACCGCTCTTAGATACTGCTACTACATAAAGGCTTAAGTGTACATAAACATCACAAAGATTCAGTAGCTTTCAACGATGCCAGAAGCCATGTCCAACAAGAGTTGCCTGCATACCAGACTGACACATAGTTTAATCTTCAGCCTTCAAAATATTTGATATACAAAGCACAACACATCTTTAAGTATAACCAGCCTAGTGAAGACAACTACATGACCTAAAGCGCGATCTTTGTCGGATTGCATAGAAAAGGAAGAGAAGCACGATGACACAACGGTGGTAATTTATTGCAAATATGAAGCAATTATCTATTTACAAAAACTAGTTAATAAAAAAATCCATCAATGAATGCAGTTTGGCATTAGAAATTTAATGGTAGGTATATTTTTAATTATAATTAAGATAAACTGCTTTTACAGACTATTAAGAGGTGTTTTTGAACATTTTTTCCATGCATTAATGTATATTTAATTATGATTTTAGTTCCATCACTGTATTATAAAATAAGACTTGAAAATATCATATTTTTTTTGGTCAAAATTATTTACGGTTTAAGAGATACACTGCGTTAAAAAACCAACTTTTTAACTGTTTTCTGAAACCTCCGCCGTAAGACGAGAACCACAATACTCAAGAGACATAAGTAATTGATTCACAATCAAAATATTAGGTCGAAGGCTTTGTTAGGCTCAAGACGAAACTTACTTAAATGTGTAGTTTAATTTTCATTTAGTATGCAAAAGGGTAACATTGTAATTTGGTTGAGAAAACTGTCTTGAGGGCTTGTGGCGGGGGTTTCAAGTTTGGTTATTTGCTTAGGGTCCCAAAAGAGAATAAAATAGAGGGCAAAGTTAGGAGCAAATTGATTGGTCAACTTTTGTTTTTGCTTGCATATACTCGTATATGCAAGCAAAAACAAAAGTTGACCAATCAATTTGCTCCTAACTTTGCCCTCTATTTTTTACTACATATGATTATCTAATTAATTTAAACAAAATATATGAAAACAATTTTTTTAAACAGTAAATTAACTGAGTTGCTTGCCCATTCTTCTCCATATGAGGCTACCTTTTGGAAGGAGCATCTATGTAAATTCAATTGTTCTTTTTTCTTGTTCTTTGTCTTTTCGTGTCAATGGTAATCAATGAAATGAAAAACAAAATGGTACAAAATTGCTATCTACTAAATACGCTTTAGTACCTACCCTCTGTTTTAATAGCACCAATGCAGATGCGCTAATACAAAAGATGCTATGAGCGGAGTAGAAAAAAAAAACTTCTAAACGTTAGCGTATTTCTAGAACACTCACTTTAATGGCGTTCAAAGGAAAATCGTCACAATTACACTTAAGTATGTGTTATATTTTTGCAGAATTCAAGTAAGTGTTACAATTAAATGAAATCAAGAGTAAACAGACATCTTCTGGGCACGCTCGTTCCATCATAGACCTCATCTATCGCTTTCCATCAGGCGTGATCGGGGTAAAAAAAAGAAGCATCAACAATTTTAATAAATTCCCTCTTATATCTTGCGTAGGAAGAAAGTAATCATATCGGATAGATACTCATTACATTACACTACCTATCAATTGAAACAGATCATCAAAGAATGTCATAGCATTCATAAAGTAAGTTTTAGTATGCAACAACAAATAAAAATATGGCGTCTTTTTGAATAGTAACATAGATATAAAACGTACAAAAATATGTCGTAACGCATAAAACTCCCTGAAATATGATCGACACTCGACCTTACTTGTCAATGAATATAAAAATAGTGTATGAATAGGAAACACAATTTTATTTTTACTACTACCTTTGTCCTGAAGATAGAGTCGTTCCTACAAAATTTCGAAGCTTGAAATTACATTGTATTCATTTAGTTAATTATAATTGTGTGTGTGTTGTGTGTATTTTGTATTTAATAACTATTCGTTTTTCAGTTCAAGGAAAAATTTTGTGTGTACCACAATTTTGCATTACCAAATACATATAGCGTTTCGAAAATAATCATAGCATTTGCCTGGGTTGTGGATAAAAATTGCATATTTTGAAAGTTGCCTATCCTGTAAATTCCGCTTGTGTGTATTATTGCAAGCGACCTACTTTTTTTCGTAGAACATGGTCACATTCACGGATATCTATGGTCACATTACAAACTTTAATACAGGCAGCAAACACATTCTTAAAAAAATAAGTTATATGCATCTGATTCTGCAAAAAACAAATGACGAATACACTTCATTCGAACTTCAACTAAAAGGCCAGTAACCACCATTACTAGAATGTCAGTAAATTCTAGACTCTCCTAGACCAACTACTGAAGCCGACTTTGAAGTCGTTTCCCTTTGATGTGCCGCCAACGCGTTACACGTGAAGGCTTATTACGGTAACTTCCGTTGGAAGTACTTGCTATGAAGCATCAATTGTTTTTCGAACTATAAATATTCTATGATAAAATGATAGGAGCACTTATAGACTTCCTGTTATGAAGGATGTTTAAGTTTCATAGTTATGCGATGTAGGTTGGCTATAAAAGGGCCACTTCTATATAAGTTGAAGTCCTCTTTTTTATCATAAAAACCTGCATAAAAATTGATAAGGCTATACTAGCTTAGAGCAGTGGTGGCCAAGTGGTAACGGCCGCGACTTACGAGTTGTAGGTCGTAGGTTCGAACCCAGACAGGCGCTTTACTTTGTGTAAATTATTTCATCACCACTGCTCTCAAAACGGTGAAGGAAAACATCGTGAGGAAACCGGCATGTCCTAGAACCAAAAATTCGAAGACATGCGACATCTGCCAACCCGAACTGGGCCCGCGTGGTGAATTACGGCCCACTCCCTCTCACAGAGAGGAGGCCTGTGTCCCAGCAGTGGGAACATTATAGGCTGATTATGATACTAGCTTAAACTGGTAATTAATTACTTACTATAAAATGCTTGTATTTTTAAAGATTTATGTATAAACAAGAAGGCATTGGTTAGATACTTCTTCGACTAAGGGCGAATTCTACCAAACTTGTATACCTAGAATAGGTAACTATTATCCTGAGAATAAATTTTGAATTTTTTACAGTTTTTCCATAATAGAACTGCAGGCCAATTTCCGTAATTTAAAACGTTCAAAATCTAGTCGCAGTCTCATCTCAGCAACAAACAAATGTCAAAAACTTGTCAAAAAAATGTAGGGAAATTAGAGGTATTTTTGACAGATTGAGACTGAGATCAGACTGTGAACGATATTAAAGTTACGAGAATTGCCCGTCTGATATGTCAATTCTATTCCACAGATAATAGATTTATCTAACTTAGGTTGCATCAGCCCATCGGTCTCGTGTCAAAACCTCATGTACTTACCAACCTAGTTGTAAAAAACTTAGAAAGTCAGATGAGACCGGATTGTTTAAGAGTCGGTCACATTATGTCATGGTCGTACTTAAGGCGAATGGGTAGTTGTAGCCCGCGAAATTCAATTTTTCTTACGTTTTTTGCAATTTTCAGGTCAGTGTCAGGTTGTATCTTGATGAAAATTTGATTCGCGACTATAACAGGTACGTATTCACAGAATTATAATCATCAGAATCATTAATACATCTGTTTAAGTTAGATTTCTACCACCAACACTTTTCCATACGAGATTTGTTCTTAACGGTAGAAATCTAACTTAGGAAGATGTATTAATGATTCTAATTATTATAATTCTGTAAATACGTACCTGTTATTGTCGCGAATCATATTTTGATCAAGATACAACCTGACACTGACCTGAAAATTGCAAAAAACGTAAGAAAAATTGAATTTCGCGGGCTACAACTACGCATTCACCTTAATGCTAAAAAAATAAAAACAAAAAATATAGGTATATTTATGTAAGTACTGCCACATTTTTGTATTCAAGCAATTAAAGGCGAAAATAAAAAAAAAACAATATCATGATAAGAAAATGCTTTAAAAAAAAGACGGGTTGCACTCCTGGAGTGCCGGCAGAAGTGAAAACTTGAATATTAACGTTGAAATAAATCAATTATTAATTGAATTAATATAACTAAGTTTTTTTCACTATTTCTGCGTCACTTTTTTCATTAATCGATGCACTTTGTTCAATTTCCATTTTTTGAAACACTTTATATACACGAATTTTACGAATACACAGCAGTGTGGCTACTACACAGACGGTCGAGCCATCAGCTGTCCATCCACGTCCGCGTCCGCGTCCACCATCACCATCACATCACATCACATCACCATCACCATCGCCATCACCATCACCATCGCCATCACCACCGCCATCACCATCACCATCACCATCACCATCGCCATCACCATCCATCCATCCATCCATCCATCCATCCATCCATTATCGTGTCTCACTTGGTTCACTTCGGTTGGCGCCGCCGTAGAAAGAGATGGGGGGGGGAATCTCTCCTGACGGTCACGTGTCCTGACGCGATGCCCTGACGCGAGTTTAACATTTTTTACCCATTACAAAAAGTGTTCAATGCCGCTAAAGAAGTTTTCACTTCAAAAATCCCAATTACAATATTTAATCATGAGACGAAGACACAATTCATCATTCATCAATATCTTGCATTTCCTAGCGACCCAAAACATCTCCTTATTTTGTACGTCCACAAAAGAATCAAAGTCGGCATCTCTAATCACTACCTCCCTACCCTCAATCCATCACGTCGGTAGATACCAACAAACGCTATCAACACGTGATACCAAGACCGATGGGTACCGGGTTTGACTCCTATGTAGGTCAAGTGGACAACTTGTTTGTTTGAATTTTAATTGTAGTTAATGAGCTTTCTTAATCAACGTTTTTAATTAAGAGTAGAATTTATGGGGTTTTTGGTGTTTAAGTTTTGAATTTATGGGTTTTTGGTGTTAGGTGTTGATGTGTGAAATTAAAATGTGGCGGGTTTTTTCCTTTGAAGTTACTGTGGAATACTTTATCAACGCCATTTATCAGCGTTAGGTTAGCTTTTACCACAGCGTTTTGCGTCATTCACCCAGTTTTTTTTTTTGCTCACATCCATCCTTTTCACGTCGCCTCGCTGCCTGAAATCTGCACTGTACAAGCTTAGAAAATGAAAATTGCCTTTAGGTAGTTTTTTTTAGATTCGCCGCACTGCAGTCAAACGCCAGTGGTTATTGACAGTGCAAACGTATTTTTACGCAGCCAAATTCTCTTATTCATAAAGTGGACAGTAATGAACCCAAAAACACTACCTATCCTTGTCATTTCTACGTTAATTAAACGAAAAGGAAATAATATACGTTCGATAAATAGACGATTATGTTAGTATGTCTAGAATTCTGTAAGACGAGTGTATGAATTTTAGTCTGATTTTCTTTAACTAATGTAATCGGCGGATGGTTAATTTTAAACTAAAAATAGATAGATAAATAATTATCTAGTTACATTGTTAGTATTAAGACATTTTTCACTAGTTTGAATGCAAAATTATACGCGATCATGTGGGAAATTTTGTCAATGATCCAAGTGTAGACATTTATGAATATCGGGACTAAGTCTACATAATAATAACGCGGGGGAACTTCGGGATTTCCGACACGCCTAATCATAGAATTCAAGTGAAATCTATGACAGATCACTTAACATATTTATGAGTACATGTCGACACATGATTGTTCCCCTCGCCTACATAAACGAATTATTTGTATGACGTCAACAACTCCACTTCGTGCTAACTACATCATGTCGCAAGGTGTAGTCGCGACACTTTGTCTAACTTGATTCTGTAGGAGTTACATTACACTTCGGTGTTTCACAGCTAGATAACTTGTTTCCAAGTATTCTTTCGAGTAACTAAGTTGTATAAACTTCTATAATAAGTCCTCCAGATTTCTGGACCTCTAATATACTAACACTAGCTTCAGCCCACGACTTCGTCCGCGTGAAATTTCACCCTCCCCCAATTACCCTCTTAGGGGTGGAATTTCGAAAAACCCTTTCCTAGTGGATACCTATTCTCCACAAAGAACACACCCTTCAAATTTAATGTCTCTAGAACCAGAAGTCAGTCAGTCAGGACTTTGAATTTTATATATACCTACCTACTAACATGGAGAAATTAGACTAAGGGCGAATCCCACCAACTCTTATACTTTTTTTTTGTTTTGGGGTGGAAAATCCTCATGGATGTCCAGCATGTCCGCTGCCCTAGGGTGGGCGGTGGAGTCTGTCAGACTCTTACTGACTAAAAACCACCCCGGTGTTCCCTTCCCACATTTGGTCCGGGGATCATGGGAACTTGTACACCTTCCACGATCCCCGGAAACTTTTATACAAAGTGGAATAATCCGAATAAGTCTTATCCTCAGATAAAATGTTGAATTTTTGACAGTCTTTTCCATACAAGAACTATCAGACGACAATTTTGTTCTGCAGATAAAAGATAAACTAACTTTGGTAAAATCAGCCCTTAGAGTATTAAAATTACCAGACATACATAGTTACTTTTTATTCTTTAAATCTTGTCTCGTATCGAAAAGAGCTTTAAATATTTGAATAGATCATAACGTGGTAGCATTTCATGTCAGGTATCAAGGTAGTAGCGGAGCTGACTGCTCAGAATGTAAATACATAATCAGCCTATAATGTTCCTACTGCTGGGACACAGGCCTCCTCTCGGTGAGAGGGAGTAGGCCATAATCCACCACGCGGGCCCAGTGCGGGTTGGCAGATGTCACATGTCTTCGAATTCTAGGACATGCCGGTTTCCTCACGATGTTTTTCTTTCACAGTTTTGAGAGCAACCTGCGACCTAGAACTCGTAAGGCCGTTACCATTCAGCCACCACTGCTTCTCGCGTGGCGATAGTGTCCGGTGCATGCTGCTGCTCTCAAAACGGTGAAGAAAAACATCGTGAGGAAACCGGCATGTCCTAGAATTCGAAGACACGTGACATCTACCAACCCGCACCGGGCCTGCGTGGTGGATTACGTCCCACTCCCTCTCACCGAGAGGAGGCCTGTGTCCCAGCAGTGGGAACATTATAGCCTTATTATGATGATATATGACTCGTAGAGGGGATATTACCACCCACTAACCCTAAGACCATAAGCAGCAGTAACAGCTGTCAACAATGGATAGACCAGAATGAAAAATTGCTATACAAAAAACCACTTAAAATTGAACGAAAACTTAAAAGATTCAATTAATATCTCTCAACTTCCGTGGGACGAACTGTTCAGCTAATCTTCTCGGCGTTTCTTACACCATCACATAAAAACAATGGGATAGCAACAGTACAGTTATGTTATTATTACCATAAAGAGCCCATAATTATGATTGTGTAACACGGAGCGGCGGTAGCGTTTGCGCAATCCTGCAGTGAGGAGATTCAGAAGGATTACTTCTTCGACCCACGATGGAGCTCTTGTGTAGACGCATTAACAATGCGCAAATATGCAGATAAGTATACTGAACTAGGCTTTGTGTTTCGACAACAATTATTAAGGCAGGCCAGGCAAGGACTATCAATTAACTCAAACAACCACGTTCGAAGCTGGTCCCTCTCAATTCTGCCACAACACTAGGTTTTCCGCCTTTCATATCCAGTCGGCCAGATGCCTATTTAGGCTAATCGAAGGCAACTCGAAGACTCATCTGCTCTAACGATAATCAGTCTTTTCACAGACATGGCCGTCTCGCTACTACTTTAGCTTGCAACTACATCAGAAACCATCTTCGCTGGCATAGGATCACTGTCTATTCATTCATGCAGATAGTGTATAAGCCTTCCACCGTCATGGGTCGGTACTTCTGTAACTGTCTATGTTATGACAACGGCAATAGGCGCACGCGCACCGTATCCGAGTGATCTGTATGCGCGGGAGTGGAGCCGTTATGTTCAGGGTTGATAGAGATTTTTTTGACAATTTCGGAAGTCGTAGTTTTTGTTTTGTTTTGGGTTCTTAATCGCCTCGGGTTAATTTTATGTGGTGTTGGTTTTACTGGTATTTGTCTTTTTGTTAAGATATACCTATTGATTTATGTATTAGGTTCGGCAATTATTTTAACTTAATAACATTTTGTAAAATATGAGTTTCCGGCAGTGAACATAATACAAGCATGATCGAAGAATGGTGATATTCTTTATCTTTATTACCTACCTCACCTGTCTGCCACGGTAATAAATATTAGTTTTCTTTGACTTCAAACTAATATATCAATAGGTATAGTTTTTACTATTAGTTTTTGCATGTTTATATTATTATAACTTACTTTATCAGAAGTTTTTTATCTTTGGCCTGGCAACATTGGCAACCCTACCTTAGGCCGAACTTTTTTGTTCTGCAACAAATGATGGGATTTGTAGACTATGATGGAAGATGGTTATCATGCGTTGTTATATTTTTTCGTATGTGTTAAACTTTTTTATGTCTCTTGATTAATTTATGACGATTTGTTAAATAATTTATACCTCGAATAGATCAAACTAGAATGAAGAAATGACAGAATACAGAATTTAATATTTTGGAATTACGTTGAAAAGCAACTCAGTGGGGATGATGTCAAAAGAATTGGTGTAAACGAATGTTTTTCCGTGTAGTTGCTATCGGAATTCATGAATTCAACATAGGATGCGAATGATGATAGTTGGATGGGTGACCACCCGTAACAGACCGAGAACAGTCCGTGGCTCGTAAAGCACGTTAAGCAGTTGGTCCCGGCTGTCATTCGTTGATCTTTGACTATCTTCGTTGATTTTATTTTACTCAATTTTCATGTAAAAGTTACCATTATTTGCTTTTATTGTATTATTTGCAATGCCTTCAAACATATGAACCAAGGGTTGGCACTGGTGCCCTTAATATTAGGTCCTTACATATGAAATTGGCGTTTTGTATGGAAGGAACAAAAAGTCGAATATTTTTTAATATAATATATTTAATTAATCAAAGTATGAACCATTGTTTTCAATGCACTTTTGCCATCTTATAGGTAGTTCATTGATCCCTTTACTAAAAAAACCAGTCGGACGGGAATCAATAAAATCTTTGAAGGCGATTTGGACTGCCCCATCGGAGTTGAATTTTTTCCCTTGCAAAAAGTTATCCAAATTGCGAAAAAAATGGTAATCTGTTGGAGCAAGGTCCGGGGAGTACGGAGGATGTCTAAGACATTCCAATTCAAGCTCTTCTAATTTGGTAGCCGTCTGTTGCGCAGTGTGTGGTCTGGCGTTGTCGTGAAGCAGCAGTGGCGTGGAGCGATTGACCAGCCTTGGTTGTTTAGCCGCTAGCTTTTCCATCATGGTTTGTAATTGCTGACAATAGACATCAGCTGTAATAGTCTGGCCAGATTTGAGAAAACTGTAATGAACAATACCGGCACTAGTCCACCAAACGCTTACAAGTAACTTTTTTGGGGTTAATTTTCGCTTGGGGCAGGATTTGGCTGGCTGGCCAGGATCCAACCATTGCGCTGAGCGCTTCCGATTATCGTAAAGAATCCATTTTTCATCACAGGTAATGATTCGGTTTAAAATACCTTCATTGTTGTGCCGGTTCAGTAATGTAACGCAGCAGTCGACGCGCGTTTGCCGGTTTGCTCCAGTCAATTCGTGAGGTACCCACCTTTCAAGCTTTTTAATCTTCCCAATTTGCTTCAAGTGAATTAAAACAGTTTTATCACTAACATCGAAGCCTGCAGCTAACTCGGACGTGGTTTGCGATGGGTCCGCTTCCACAATAGCCTTCAATTCTCCATTATCAACTTGGGTCTCAGGCCGTCCACGGGGCTTGTTCTGCAGGTCGAAATTTCCAGAACGAAAACGTTGGAACCAAAAACGAACTGTGTTTTCTTTTGCAACATGACCGCCATACACATCATTCACCCTTCGAGTCGTTTCCGCAGCACTAGTGCCACGGCGGAACTCGTACTCGTAAATAATGCGATATTTTAAATTTTCCATTTTGTAAAATGAGTGACGCAAACAGAAAAAACAGAAGAAAAAAAACAAATGAATGACGGTCATCGAAGCACAAATACATGAGTAAATAGCTGTACAAATTTGAATTTGGAATTCCTTACCAAAGAGGAGAAATTCGTGATTAAAGTGGCCAGTACGAAAAACGCCAATTTCATATGTAAGGACCTAATACAAGTTATCCTGATAAGTTAGAAAGGGTGCAAGTTACGACAACTTCTAGTGCTATATTCACATTTAAGTCATAAGTATGTATGTAACATTAAATAGCTGTATTGTTGGAACGAATAAATATTATTACTATCTTTACGGGGGCAGTCCGAATCCCGAAAGTCTGACAACCAGTCTTGGCAAGGGGTATCATGTTACCCAGTACCTAACTGTGTTTTTGAGGTCAGATAGGCAGTCGCTGTGACCTTGTGAAGGCCGCAGGAACTCGTTGGATGCGAGAAGCACAAAACCGGTCGAAGTGGAGGTGCTTGGGGGAGGCCTATGTCCAGCAGTGGACGTCTTTCGGCTGAAAAATGATGATAGGCAGTCGCTTCATGTAAAATACTGATATCCAGCTGCATCCAGTTAGAATAGAAACCGATTATAACATAGTTGAAACAGGCAAGGCATGACGAATGACAACACTTCTTTAAAAATGTAGTTTTTGAAATATTTTCATGGTTACGAGTATGGTTATCGGAATAGTCCCACTTGCACAATCCATCTACGAGTACTCGCCAATCGATCACCATACCATAGACGTGGGCTATTGTCGCCTCGCAATGGGCCATTGTTGTACTCATAAATGATGAGTACCACAACTTGTCAACTTGTCACTGATATGCCGTTACGACCTTTGACCTGACTGCAACATGGCATTGAATAGCATCTACCTTTCTGCCAACCATGACTTATAGTTTTTTACTTCGGTATTAATTATGTTCGATACTTATGAACTTTTTTTGCCGACGTTATTGGATGTCATTATGGATCTAAGTTGCTGTTTTGACCAAAGCCCTTGGGACCGGAATATGATGCATTTTGGCGTAAAATAATATCTATAGTTATTATGATTTTATCAAATCTATCGTAGTCTGACCTGCGATGTGGCGGTTACGGGCCAACGGGTAATAAATAATTTTGTCCTTTGAAAAATGGTTTTGGATTAAAATACCAGTATCAAACCCAAGGGTTTTCTGGATAACGGTGAATGTTTTATAGGTACAGACATGCTTGAGAATAGTTAATACAGTAAGACCTCACGAACCATTGTTTCATTTAGAAACCCTTTAAGTTTATTCATCATCATCATTTCAGCCAAAAGACGTCCACTGCTGGACAAAAGCCTCCCCTAAGCACCTCCACTTCGACCGGTTTTGTGCTTCTCGCATTCAACGTGTTCCTGCGGCCTTCACAAGGAAGAAAGGAAAGGAAGTTTATTACTTTTATTTAATTTCTTTCTACCCCTGTACCAAAAAGGTCATTCGCTACCCACAATTCTGCTTACCCCTCATCAGATCAAGCGCAAACCCATCAAAGGCCACCCAATCCCACCTGTCTATTGTTGAACGGAAGTATTACGACGAGTAATTACGTATGGACGGAAATTGTTGCCAACATCAATCATTGTTGGTTATTTACATTCAATGGTGTGAATGCTGACTCAGGGAGCCTTTGTGGCCTGTGGCCTGAGGCCATCTGGCTATAGATGTGATGTGTCACGGATTTTGGGGGATTTGTGTAATTAGGCCAGGCCAGGGTCTTTAAATGGCTCTTTAGCCAACTGAGGCCGCTTGGACTTATCCCGCGGGATGAGTTGGCTAAATAATTAATTTTAAATGACAGTGTATAGGGAACCCTCTGATTTTCCTTTTTTTTTTTGATTAACCTTTTTTTGGGGTCAATTCTTGTTGTTTGTGGTATTAGTTACTCCAAAAGATTGTTCTTTGTAGTGGTTTTTTTGAGAGATTCTGTTTTAAAAGGGGACGAATTTCAAAGCAAATAAAATTATGGTGCCATATTAACAGGACAATAATCCCTGGAAATATACCGAAAGATATTTCGGTAGTTTTTCCTGGACAATTAGTCCACACAACCTTATTGCATGTTTTTGGATTTAACATGAAATTCAACGCCTATCATGTTTTCCAAGTGTGGGTGGATTTGCTCAATCCTTTGTAGAGACTACAAAATAATCCTTATAGATATACTGGTAACTCCACCAAAACATTCAACCAACAGCCAATAATTTCACCTCAAACATCTTATTCAATTGTGCTACGACATTGTCGAAAACACAGCTTTTCGTTCCGGCACAAGAGGTTACAATATTTATGAGTTAATTCGACAACCGAATCTTGTTCAGCAATACTTGGTCTCCAGTGTACACAATGCTCCGTGGGCGTCCCATTCAAAGGGTCACGATACCATGTTCCTTTATGGAGTCAGTTTTGTAACAGATAAATTTATAGACGAGATCCCTTTAACGGTGAATGGGAATTGATAATGCGAAATGATGGTCTGCCAAAAGTGGAGGGATTTAGGTGAGACCAATTTTGTGTGGGAAAATTCTAGCTTGTTCAATATGAATCAGTATTATTACATATCTAACATCGTATTTACCAATAACTTGTCTTCTACTGTAAGTAGGAGGTAGTGATATTAACCGGTCAAGCGGCGCGGTTCGCCGATCGGCGACGAAACAATAGAAAATCAATTGTGTCTCATAAGCGGAGCTTGACAGATTAAACGACATTACACAAATGAAAAAATAAATGATTATTTTCATTTTTGACCAGAAGGCTGGGTTGTTCTTTGGCCAGAAAATTAGTATTGCCATTCAACGTGGCAATGCTGCCAGTCTTCTGGGCACGTTTCCAGACATCACTACCATTCACCGCGCCGTTGACAGCGATGCGGGCGAGTACTTCGACGCCTAAATGTCCTTTGTTGTATTTGTAAAAGTAGTTAGTTAGTCATTTAATTTGGTACGTAAGACACATACTTAAAGTATATTCAAAAATAAAATTGGTGTTATTTCAAGTTAAACACATATCAACTTTATTTAAATGGCAAATAAGTTGATTTCAGAGTGACTAGCATTCTTGAAAAAGTTATAAAAATGTTTGAAGTTGTAACGTAAACTGAACTTTATTGTGTAGGAATTAAAGTTGTTTTTCCATAAACTTATTTTTGTTTACATTTTTGGCAAATAGGTAAGCCGCGAATGCAGATTAGTGTAAATAGTCAGTTATGTTAAGTATTGTTAAAGTTATGTAAGTACCTAAATAAATTTTTCATTTTAATTTTAGAAAATATCTCGCATTTGTGTTAGAATTTCTACATCTCTTAGTAAAAATAGCAGCACCTTTGTTTATCTCAGCATATTCAGTGCTGTACACCTTCTGAACTTTTTTTTATCTTTTTTCATAGCTCTATGGGCCCACTTATGGCCTCGATCACGCCTGATGGAAAGCGATGGATGAGGTCTATGATGGAACGAGCGTGCCCAGAAGATGCCTAAGGTACTGGAACTCCCACGCATCGACGAAACACAGCAGGCTGCTTGACGCCGGATTCCGGTGGGAGGGTGGTAGCAAACCAGGCGGGCGTTAGCCCTACCACTGCAAGTGAAGTATTGGCCAGTCAAATAAGGTGTTGGGTCTGTCCAGAATGCGCCGAGCGCTCGGTTTAATTGAGTAACTGGCGGAACGAACTGCGCTACACGAGGAGGCTTCTTCATGCATCCCAAAAAAAAAATCTAATGTTTGTAAATTATTTCAGTAATTTTGCTCTAAAACGCCACTAACATAAAACATAATCAGCCTATAACGTTCCCACTGCTGGGACACAGGCCTCCTCTCTGTGAGAGGCCGTGGGCCGTAATCCACCACGCGGGCCCAGTGCGGGTTGGTGGATATCACATGTCTTCGAATTTTTGGTTCTAGGACATGCCGGTTTCCTCACGATGTTTTCCTTCACCAATTTGAGAGCAGTGGTGATGAAATAATTTACACAAAGTAAAACGCCTGTCGGGGTTCGAACCTACGACCTACAACTTGTAAGTCGCGGCTGATACCACTGGGCCACCACTGCTCCACCAACGCCACTAAGGCCTTAAAAAAAACACTAAATAGGCTTATAACGACGTCGTAGAATGTTAGGAGCATAATATTGTGGTGTAAAAACCACAAACCTCCATAGGTATCTACATTTTCCTTTCATCCCCGAAATAAACGGATCATCAAAAGGGCTCGTAATATCAAATCCATGCATATTAATGACTTTACATATACCGCTTAAAATGTACAGAGTAAAGATCGTTTGCGTACAAAAAACATTATTGCCTTGTTGGTGGAACGTAGCGCTTTGTGACGTCAGCGCTACGCAAAAAGGGCGGGGGGCACATTGTTGGTCCTCGATTCGGTGTCACTGTGTATTTAGGCCATATAATGGGTAAAATAGGTTTAGTCCCATAGTAAAAGTTGTTCATAATGATGATTACAATGACCCCTTAAAATGATGCCCATGAACTCAATTTCACCCTGTATATCTATAGAAATTCTAAACTTCTAAGTTAGACAGTCAGGAACTAAGATGCATCGCGGCTGCATTCAAGTAGGTACGGTCACACAGTATGCATTACACATGAACCCACAAGGAAACGGATGGATGGACAGACGTAACGATGTATGTATGTATGGACGTACAGACAGACTGTCAGGTGTGCTAAGTACTACGGAAGTCAGGGGAATGTAAGAGGATGGGTAATTCTTGGAAATTACACGTACGTCCACATATTATAAACGTGAAAGTTTGTGAGGGTGGATGGATGGATGTTTGTTACTCTTTCACGCAAAAACTTCTGAACGGATTTTGATGAAATTTTACTGTAATATAGTTTATACATCAGAATAGCACATAGGAAACCGCGGGGCGCTGCTAGCACATACATACACTCATTCATATACTAATCTAACTAGCCTGTATTGTACCACTGCAGGGCAAAGGTCTCCCCCTTCCGTAAAATAAATAAAATAATAAGTTTAAATTATTTTTCAGAATACAACCCCCATCGAACATAACTGAAAACACCGGAATAAATCGCAATTATTAATACTAGACCAACGAATACTTCAAGTTATTACTGGCTATAAAGGAACATTCTAAAATTAAAAACAATAGAATTTGAAATGAGTTCGTGTTTAGAATGTCAATGGAACCGTGGCTTATCAGTCGACTTGCACGAATTTACTCGCTCGAAACGGGCGAATCGTCACTTTTAAATAATATAATTTTTTCTACAGGCGACTCGCACGAATTGTGGCACATCTTGAATTTTATGCAAGGATAGAAAAATAATAAAAAAAAAAACATTGAACACTAGCGCAACAGAAGTTTTATATAACGTAAATTAAGTATTATAAAACGTGTAGGTACTTTTTAACCGATTTCATTCTTAACTTCATTGCATAAAATTTAAAATGTGCCATTTTGTGCAAGTCGCTTATAGAAGAAAAAAAAAAAATTAAAAGTGACGATTCTCCCATTTCGGGCGAGTTAAATGGTGCGAATTGACTAATAAGCCAAAACCGTTGGCATTTCTGTTAAGAATTTCAAGACATCTATTCAGCCGAAGTCTATGGAATTAGTCAAGGTGGCTTTGTCTTAGTTGGCTTTAGAATTTTATAGGTTCTTTTGTGGGACTGTCATTTGTTTTTCTTTTTTATTGATAGAAAACAATCAATTGATGGTAAGGTGGAATTTTTTGTTGTGCTAATGTGGCATCATTGACCGAATAGAAACTTTAGATGGCAATAAAAAAATCTATGAATTTTATTGTCTATGTCGTTGAACCTGATTATCGATGTAGTGGTCGTCAAATCCAGATCTAGATTTAATCTAATAATCCTTATTTTGTTCTTTTGACGATGACGATGACGGAAAACAATAATGTGTCTCTTTCCTACCTAATGCTTTTTCTAAAATATAAGTTACGCCTAAAATCCTCCTTTTAACATGAGCTATCTGCCAGTTAAAGGCCCGTCAAAATCGGTCCAGTCGTTTCGGAGATTAGCCGGAACAAACAGACAGACAGACGGACTAAAATATAAAATAGATTTTGTGTTATAAGTACCGTGCATTTAAAGCTGTTATTTTGACATTTCAAAGAGACATTATTTAAAAGTAGACAGTGACCCTAGAGCCTAGAGCGGGCTGGCGTCTGTCAGACGCGTCATAATAATTATATTCATCCTTTTTACGTTAAAAAGGGTAAGTAAGTAACCTTTGAACTACTACAATTTAACAAGTTCCCAAAACACAACGTCACCCGCACGTCGCCGGCGCACGATTTGAATTGCAATGAGAATGCGTGCGCGCAGGTAACGGGACACATTATTGATTCGTTGACATTTCGTAGATGGGGGCTATATCAAGGGTATATGCGTGGGAAGAATTTGTAGTAGGTAGGTACAGACGCCAGCACATCAAGCCATAATCTGTCAAGTTTCTTTAATAGATTTTCAACTTTATCGTTAAAGCATAAGATTAAAAGTTGATTGGAAAATTTGACAGGGTAGCTTGATGTGCTGGCGTCTGTACTATGATGCATATTGGGTAAGAAAGTGCTGTTTACCGTCAAACGGGGTGAATAGGGATGCGGGGGTGAATCGGGACAAAACTTTAAAAGGGATTTTAACACTAAAATAATATACTTAGTTTGTGGCCAAAAAGGACCCTAATGTGTTTAAGTACTGTAATTTAATTAACGATTACGTGCCCTTATTGACAACAAACTATATTATTTCAACGTTAAAATCCATTTTAAAGTTTCGTCCCGATTCACCCCATTTGTAGGTAAGTAGGACGATTGTAATATTACGAGATAGTCCTTCTTCGATCGGCGTCAACAGCATCTGTCTGGCATTATTGCTGAAATCACATCACACATTTTTTTTTTTCATAATGATTATTTGAAGTCTGTCGTCCGACCATAGTGAATTCGTTCTATGGCAAATAGTGTAGTGGTGGAGCAGCCAATGCTGCGCCTCCGACTTAGGGTCTTCCCACATTTATCGACGCGGAATCGGCTAACGCCGGTCAAAAAAGCCTTTATGTCTACGTAATAAGGGTGTTACTAATACCATTCGCATCGGCTCGGCTCGGACGACGCGGCGCGATGCCGATCGACGGCGAAACGAGCCGTTTGCCTATTAGCTCGGCGATAAGTCGAGTAGTTTGGTGATACGCACTCGGCTTAAGCCGATTCCGCGTCGATAAATGTGGGGACACCCTTATAGAAGGTGGTTCCTCTTCAGCCTTTTTACCACCGCTGTCGGGTTTAACAGTTCAGTTACTCGTAAGGCTCACATGATCCTATATTTTTATTTTATTTTTTCACATGTGTGATATATACTTTGCCAAACAAACGTTTTTTTTTATTCATTTCTTGAGAGCAGTGGTGGCCATGTGGTAACGGCCGCGACTTACGAGTTGTAGGTCGTAGTTTCGAACCCAGACAGGCGCTTTACTTTGTATAAATTATTTCATCACCACTGCTCTCAAAACGGTGAAGGAAAACATCGTGAGGAAACCGGCATGTCCTAGAACCAAAACATTTGAAGACATGTGACATCTGCCAACCCGCACTGGGCCCGTGTGGTAGGTTACGGCCCACTCCCTCTCACTGAGAGGAGGCCTGTGTCCCAGCAGTGGGAACATTATAAGCTGATTATGTATTTATTTCATTCCTTCACGATTCGCGACACTACGTGCACCTACGCACAAAATGCAGCTTGGTTAGAGAGCCCCGCCACTATACTACTATGTTAATGAATACTGGAATACAATTAAATGACATATTTTCATTTAATTATTGTATGTCGATACAAGAGGCACAGCCCCATTTTATGTCCAGGGAAATCACTGTCCATTCCAAGGTTGCCTGGAAGAGATCGCAGAAAGCGATAAGGCCGCCTATTGTATATTTTGTAGTGTTTAATGTGTTTATTTCATGTTATGTATTTTTGTGGTGTACAATAAAGTATACTTATATAAATAAATAAATAAATAAATAAGAGGAAAAGTCCGGAACTGGTAATGTTGATCCAAACTAATATTATAAATGCGAAAGTAACTCTGTCTGTCTGTCTGTCTTTTCTTCACGCCTAAACTACTGAACCGATTTAGATGAAATTTGGTATAGAGATAGTTTGAGTCCCGGGGAAGGACATAGGATAGTTTTTATCCCGATATTCCCACGGGATCGACACATATGCGGGTGAAACCGCGGGGCGCAGCTAGTTCTCAATAAATATGAGTAATACATTTTTCTAAGTATCAGAATTGCGGTAAATCGCCTGCGCGATGTTAAAAGCTTACCTAGTTTTCTTTTTTTAACTTATACTCGTATAACCCGACGAAGCAATTAATATACGTTACAAAGATAGATGGTTTTATTATTCAGTACCTACAGTCTAATCTCTTAAACACTCTCACCTTGAAAGGATTTTCACGCTGAAATAATTAAGATAAGCATGACGCAATTAACAAGCCATTCTGTTTATCTTTTTACCCGACTATAGTGAATAAAAAAAGGAGGGTTATGATTTTGACCCGTATGTATGTTCATCTGTTCCTTCATAACTTCAAAAGTTCTTCTAATAATTTGACAAATGAGGTATCGTTAGAAGCGTCTTGACCGTCCGCTGGTTATAGGCTAAGTGACGTCTCGCTAAATTCAATATGGCGCCCTCTAGAAGACATAAAGTAATGAATTTAAAAATAAATATTTTGGAATGGTGCCTTGTTGGGTATCAAAAGAAAGGGCTTAATTAGCACATTTGAAAAATATAAATATTACTGATACAAGCCCCAAAATAATTAAATAAAAAATAAGTTTAAAAACTGAAACCCGACTACTGAAAAGGATGAAACAAGAAAGTAGGTACCTTCCCGTATAATATAGTAGTACAGCGGCATGCGACCACAGGAAGGTACTTTCTTGTTTCATCCTTTTCAGTAGTCGGGCTTTAGTTTTTAAGCTTATTGTTTATTTTTTCCACGAGATTAGCCACAAACTGCATGTTTTGGTAGTATTATTAGTAGAATTTAAGGAACACTAGTTTAATTTTTCTATAAAATAACACCACTTTCTGGTGCCATTAGTGCACCATTTTGTGACGCTGCATCGGTATTCACAACCACTAGACGCGCGTCCGTACCGTATTGAAGTTATCATCAATGTTATTATAGGAGTCCTCTAAACGCTGTGCACAACTCCAAAACTCGAAGGTTTTTGTCAGTTTAAATCAAATAGACAACCGCTTTTCTTCCGACAGCTGTTTGCTGTCGGGAGCAAGGCAAGTCGGGTTATCGAAATGTGTCATTTTAGATACGATAGCCTGTCGGATAATTGTCATTAGCTATGCTTTACATTCATTACTCACACCCTGACTTATTACTTGTTAATTTCTTTTTTTTTATTATTAAAATCGTTTACTTTTACCAGGTTTGTAAATATGTGAGCACCATGTATCTATCAGATAATTAATTTATATGTCATGGTTTCGTTTTTAATTCTTTTACCTATTGTGGTATATTAATTTTATTTTAGGTGCATCGTCCTCACATATTATTATATATAATGAATGTAACTATGCCAAATATTGTAAAACATTTTTAAAAGAGTATCTAACGGTGGAGTTTCTTGCCTATTCTTCTCCATACGAAAACTACTTTTTGGAAGGGGTGACTAGAATCAATTCTATTTTAATATAAATTTTGACGTTCAAAAGTGCCTTTTATGTGCCTATTTGAAATAAATGCTTTGACTTTGACTTTGCTGGAGTCCTTTGACAAACTTCGAGCTCACAACCTGTTGAATTACTTATACCTAACGCTACACATATTTGTATTACACAATTGTCATAAACATACATAACAGCTCAAATTAACAACGATTAGTCCTTACTCTCTCAGTCCACAAACAAAATTAGGCTCCGCTTAAAATCGTCCTAACAAAGCGGGTAGGGCTGAGTGCACACGAGCTACAATTACTGCGGGCTATTGTTCGTGAGCAGCGATCGGCTCGTAATTACACGCCTTACTGACAGTTGAGGCTATGGCTGGACAATTTGTTGGTTTAGCAAGGGTTAAGGGCTGTGTAGCCGAAAAGAGGACTAAATATATATTTTTTAATCTTGGAGATATAATTTTAATTGAATTAGTTTTGTTTTATTATTTATGGCAACTACTTGTTTGTAGTTTTTGTCAGAGCAAAATATGTGCGGTATAATCGGTAAAGAAAAGTTACATTATTTCATACAAAATTTATCATTAAAGAACCATAATTACATACTTATTTGTGAGGAGGGTATTAAACAAATAACAAACAAAAACAAATACCTATGGTTATTTTGCCTACATATAACATTATGTCAAACCTAACAAGGACGTATAAAAAATTTACATTTGAGGCTTGAATAAAAAAAAAATTAAGTGAAAGCAATCGTTTTAAATTGAACACCCCTAAATTATGCACTGTCCAGTAACCGCCACAAGTAATTACCGAATGGTTCCCGTCTGAACGACCGGTCGGTGTGTCCCCCTCTTTACGACCTAACGAACTCTGTCATTTTCTTGCTTCATTGCCGAGTTAGTGAATTTTTAAATAGATGAACTGTTTAATATCGTGAAACTAACTTCTGCGAAGTTGTTGAAAAAGTTTCTTTTAGAAGTTGATCACGAAAACCGCGAAATACTGTCTTTTCGCGATTTTCGTGAGCAACTTCTAACGTTTTTACTGTCTGTGTTTGTGTGCGTGTTTCGGTCTGTGTTTGCATGTTTCTTTTTGCGTGTGTGTGTTTCTGTCTGTGGCTGTGTGGGGGTGTCTCTGGCTGTGTGTCTCTGTGTATGTCTGTGTTTGTGTGCTGTAAAAACGTACACATCATTGCTGGGCATAGGGTGGAGCAGTGACCAGCAAAATTACGCTAATGAGGATATTATTATCGCATGTTGGTTGTTGGGTATTTTAAGATCCAGGGTGAGAAAAGCGAATGAAATGAAAATTGACCTAGTAGTAGATTCCGATGGATAGGTGAATGTTGAGCAGCCACGAGTTTCCCAGTGTAGACTTTTGTTCCATACCTGTAACAAGATGAAAAAGAAATTAATTCATCATCATCTGCCTAGCCTTTTCCCAACCATGTTGGGGTTGGCTTCTAGTCTAACCGGATGCAGCTGAATACCAGTATTTTACACGGAGCGACTGGCTATCTGACCTCCGCAACCCAGTTACTGGGTAATAAGATACCCCTTGGTAAGACTGGTTGTCAGACTTTCGGGCTTCTGACGACTACCCGTAATGACTGTCAAAGATCCACGAATGACAACCGGGACCAACGGCTTAACGTGCTTTCCGAGGCACGGAGGAGTCTCGGTATGTAAAGATAGTCACCCATCCACAGACCAACCGCGGCAAAGTAGCTTAACCTGATCGATCGACCTGTGCGGCTGTTATTATTTAGCCACGGGCCCCTCTCATGAAAAAGAAATTAGTTGTTTAGACAAATAAGAGGTGTCACAAAAGTTTCCTCGTTGGCCTAGTGGTAGCAAGCACTACTGCTGAGCATGAGGTCCTGGGTTTGATTCACAGGTCGGGCAAAGTGTTATTGGGTATTTCCATCTGGAATTTCTTGTAGCGGCCCGGAGTTTGGATTTGTGCCCGGTTGATGGCAGTAGGCTCGTCCTGTATTATATGGGACTTAAACATAACTTGCGAAACCAAACCTTTTTACCCCGAAGAGTTAGGCAGAGGTGAACCCGTAGGTTCACCTACTCACCATACCCGACCCCCCTTCGCTAGAGGTCTTGGGTCTACCCCAGCTGGACCCAAGACGAGAGACCTCTAAAACAAGGCGTGATTATATGTCAAAAAAGTTGTGATGTAAGAATGTATCAATAATCATTAAGATTTCCCTTTTAAGAACTAAAACAATATTATCAAGATTGCCATCTACTAATCGAAACAATAGATGATACAGCTACACTTTTCTAAGAAGACGTAGTCAATTAAGAAAATTGATAGTCTTCAAGTGATGCCAAAGTAATACTACAGCCAGGAAGTGATCCGTTGTATGTCATTGATATATGCAAATATTGGGACGCTACAAGATGTTAGCGATGAGCGATCAATTGTGAGAACGAAAAAAACGAATGTGAAAAACATGTACGAACAGAATTAAAAGAAGTACAAGATAAAGCAGTACAAAATTAAGTTACATGGGATGGTTAAAATCTTGGCGCAAAAAGCTGGACCCATAGGTGAATAAGTGAAGAAGACACAGTATCTATTTTGTCGATGGTGATATTAATAATTAAGTAGATGGTGGATAAGAAGTCACACTAGAAATTCTTGATGAATGGGAAAAGAATACGACAGAAGACTACAAAATCTTTGAAACTGATTTAGATAACGCGCGTGTTGATGAAGAGAAGGTTATTATGGATTTCGATATAAGGAACATGTATTCACACATCGTTGTTTGCTAAGTTTGTAACTTGGGACTCGCACTATAATGATATATTGATTCATTATTCATGTTGATGTACAAAAAAATCAATTACGTTGATGGGTTAAATATATTTCTGCTTAGAATCGTATTAGATAAGCTTTTTGTTACAAGTACGTACAAAATTTATTGTTTCCTCTCACGCTCAGTTACAAGTATAATACGTTTAAAATTTAACCATGTTATGGCAAGTTTGTTTTGAAAAAGATTGTTTTAAATTGTCTTGTTAGTCAAAAATCTTCTGTGTTAAAACAAGTAGTTAAAATCTAGATACTTATAAAAATCAGTAAGAAATAGTGCTATCTAAATAAATGCACAAATATTTGAAAGGAAGCGATTTTAATCTGTAACATGAAAATATCTAAGGCTTTATCAATGCAAATACCAATTTGCATATGCTTTTACTGCATATCTCAAAACCACAAATCACCAAATCTGTCCCAAACAGTCCTACCCTGTCTTCTTTAACTTCCACACTTCAATCTCTTATGTCTTCAATGTGTCTAAGATACTTATGATTCTCACTGATCCTAACTTTCCCAACTTTTACCAAGAAATATCTTGCACCATAACTTTCATAGTGATTCATATAGGTATCTCTGTCTACATCCGTAAAGAACAATGCTTGAACATATAAAACAATAGTATCGTCCTAATGATCTCATTTATCCGATAACTGATAAGAAGAAACATAGGTGTGCTATCAACAGAATTATCACGAAGTTAATTTCATTCAATCTCACAAATGTTCTCACACGGTTCATTGTTTTCGGTGTTATGTAAGTGAGGAAAGGAAGCAGAAGGTTTACTTGATGCTTAGGAATGAAAGGTGAAGGTTAAGTTTTCAAAAGGAAATATAAAAAAATACGTGAAACATGTCATGTGAAAATATGAACAGAAAAAAAAGTTGGCCGTCGCGGGACGCTCGCCAGATGTGAAACATCGAAATTGATAGCAAGCCAAAAAACAAAGGACGGCATAAGGGCATGACACGCGCGGCATGGCAAGCTGACTCTTAAGTCAGCTTCATTCCTAAGGCGCGCCTATAGATGTTTTACATCAAAAAAACGTAAATCGTATGTCTAAAGCAGATTTAAGAATAGTGACAGTTGAATATTCGGCGTTGAAAGAAAATATGTAGGAGTAATAGCAAATATCAATCAATTTCTGTCGTTTGAGACTAGAATACGGAGATACTGGCTCTACACTAGGAATTTTCCATGAGATAAATGGTGTGCAGACGGCAGAATACCCACGAATATTTTTATCTAATTTTCACACAAACCAAAAGGAATTCATAAGCCAACGTTGATTTTCTGTTTCCAACTTTCCATTGACAAACATTTTACCATAGATTGTGCTCACTAGGGGTTCACACATGACCGGCCATAATGATTCCAGAGACAAATAGTTATTTCATGCAGAAAGACACGTTACAAACAATAATTGAACTGTCAGCGTGATATAAACTTCCGTCATGTACATTTTGTATGGAAATGTTTATTGTTTTCTACAAACTACTATTATTGCGTGTTTGTTTATTAACATGTTGACTATGGTGACTGCAGTGAATCTATTTAATAGATATGTAAACATTGTCTCATTCACACAAGCGGGGTAGCTGCTGTCACTAATGTCATCTGTCAGTCACGAAAAATGGCGGGAAAGAGAGAAAGTGAAGCAGGGTCTGCACGATAGCGCTTGGTGTGGTAGTGAGCCAGTGAAGTGATATATTCAACATAAATACGGAATCAACAGGATTCTATAGTTACTATAACTAGGAGAACACTTGGCAAGGTGCAGTGACTGGTGGAGTTAGGCTGTGACCGAGTGGCGTCCAATGACAGGAAGATGAGGTGTCGGTCTGCCTGATAAGATAGCGATAAGATGGGCGAACGACGTTGCCATCGTGGGGAAAACCTGGGCAACGCTTCCCTAAGACGACCCACTGACCGCTGGCACAGGAGTGTGGGGATTGGGACAGTAAAATGAAAGGCCTTTGCCCATCAGTGGGGTAAGTCGCGCTGTGGATGATGATGATAATAAATATTACAACAAACATTTTTTTTTTTCAAGTAACTGCAAGAATAGCTTTCAAGATACGGGTTTGGTCCCATAGTAATAGTTGTAATGATAAGTACTAAGACCGCTGAAGAGGTTATCCATTAATTACCGGACAACCATACCTTCATTGAAAACTACTCTATCAGAATGGACGTGTTTAATTATACAGAGCAATAATTATAATAAATCAATCAGAAAAAGGCCACGAACCGCTTTTACTTTCTATGTACCTACTCGTAGTTCATTCATTAGAATTACATACACATAGTTTTGATTAAAGTAGTAAAGGAATTTCTTCAGTTCATCACTAGGTTATATTTAGTGGAAAATTAAGGAGGCGGTTTTAGGTTTTAGTTTGTGAACAGATAATAATCAAATCTAGAAATACAAATATTACCAAAAGTAATATCTACAGTTTGCAAAAAAATGGTATCTGAAAAGAAAAGAAAAAAAAAATGGCACTCAGGGAGTGCCGACAGAAGTGAAAACTTGAACAATTACGTGTGTATTTTTTGTATCGTCATATGAACAGAATACTTTGCCATCACCCACTGATATGTCGGAAATACATTAAAACCGAGTACATTCCGAGGACAGCCGATCCCATCCGAATGTAGCGCGGTGTCGGTAACAGTGTCGCGAGTTCAATGGTTTTTTCTCGGCCCAAAAATGCCCAACGCCCCTAAAGAAGTTTTCACTTCAAAAAGTGATTAGGGGCCAGCACCCTAATTGCGTAACACACTATCAATCGGAATCTGAATCATTTCGAAGCAAATTACTAATCCATTGCTTTGTAAGTTCGAAAAATTTGTCTGCTCAACACGTAAATAACGCAATGAATGTTGTTGAACTGTCAAAATGAAACAGATTCCGATTGATAATGTGTTACGCAATTGCCCCGCAGGACAGGACCCGTAGCAACCATGCATGACCGTTTGCAGAGCAGTTGTATTGCGAAGCAGGTCAAAATTACGGTTATAATAAAATTGTAATTAATGCGGTTGATATTTACAAGATAAATAATATTATGAAGAACTAAATCGTGATTCCATAACAATCCTCACATTAGTCCACACTTTGATAGCAAACAGCATATTTCATAGATTCGTGCCCATTGTGCGATGCCAAGCAATAATTATTTCACAATTTTATCTTGCGTTCGATTATTTTATTTATAGACAGGGCAGTACACGTTCCCACTGTGCGGATCAGGGGGGTTCTTGATAGGGATGGGAAACGGAATTTGAGTTTTATCGATATTTTCATGACTCATTCATTATTTTTTTATTAATTTATGTTTGGCAACGGGTGTTCGTGTTACTTGCTTGAAATAAAGGAATTTATTATTATTAGTCTACTGTTTTTATTGATCTTTTGAATCGTTTCATATCTCTGTTGTTTTAACAAACGAATTAAAATATCAACGGGGCAATTGCGTAACCTACCACCAAAGGCAATACTCATTTTGTTCAACAATACTCATTGGGTGGTTGACGTTGTTGAGCAGATGAGTTTTTCAAACCTATGGAGCAATGGAATTGTGTGATTCATAGTGTGTTACGCAATTGAGGTACCGAATCAATTAATTTGAGTAGCAATATACACACTTGATATTTTCAAGATACTTATTAATTCCATCTTGACTTTTGACGTTCAAGTTTTTTTTTATATAATCATCGTTGTAGTAGTTTTCATTTTAGCAATTGTCATTCTTATTGCAACCGGATCAATTGCTGAAACTGCAAGTATGCTTTTGTCAATGCTGTCCTCTGGATTGTTTTCTACGGCACCCATATTGTTATGGAACACCTCTCCCACACCTCTCCCAAACCCTTCGGGTATAAGAATCATGAAGAAGAGGCGCGTACGTCATTTTATTCTTTTTTTATCGATACCACGTCGATAATCCCATCCCTACATACATGGTGTTCGCGTGTAAGTAGTGATATCATCTATTTATAAGTGAACGTTCCGCTCAGCCACATATCACAAGTGAATGAACACTTTTGTTAGTGCAACATTACTTAAAGTTTTGTAGCTCTGTGGAGGACTGGAATGAACGTTATTTTGTTGTAAAGTTTTAATGGTGGTCTAGAGCGAGTAATCCAGGGCGAAATGTTGCTAAAGAAACATCCACAATGATCCATTATGTTTCAACCATGATTCTCTGTGTCAACAAAACAGTGTTTTTTTTTGCTTCTGCTTGGCACAGTTTTTACCAAAAACCTACTGAAAGATTTTTTTATCGCCATCTTAATTTTTACAGGTTGTTCTACCCATGAATATGAAAAACTTTCACTATGGGACCAAATCTGAAATCACGAAAAAAAAATCTGCTGTTTAATACAAAAGTTCAATACCTACTTGACCAAAATGTATGAAACAGCAAATTTTTTTTTTTTCGTGATTTCAGTTTTGGTCCCATAGTGAAAGTCGTTCATATTCATGGGTTGAATACTCTAAAAATATGGATGATGATAAAAAAATCTTCCTGTATCTCGAAGGTTTGTGAAATTAAAATTTGACAAAACTTCGAGATTTCTTCATTATAGGTATGTAATATATTTACGTTTATTAACGTTGGATCCCGTTTTTTGATCCCGTTTTTTAGGTATTACCGATGGATCCCGTTTGCTATTTCCGTTGAATCCCATATTATAACAACATGTGTACATTTCAGAAGAAAAGTGATTTACCTTTATCAAACACTAAAAAGAGATTATTTTTAGTGGGTTACCCGGAACCGAACTAGTTAGATTAGGTTAATTATTAAAAAAAAAACAATGTTAGGTTAGGTTAGGTTAAAACTGTGACCCCTACGCACGAGCCGAGCGAGCGAAGCGAGCGGTGCCGCGGCAGCGGCCGGCGAGTGCCAGAAACGACTAGATTATATAGAAAATGAGTTGTTTGTGAAATAAATAGTATACGAAACGTTGGTTGTAAACTAAAAATTTGTCAATGGAGTTTTGGTGAAACATTAGTGAACCCCTCATTTTATTATAAACAATTTTGTTGTTGAAAGTACCCGCATTCATATTTTTTTAAGCATTCGGGATCCAACGGAAATACTTTTCGGGATTCAACGACAATAAAACGTAATTATCTTGCATTTTTTAAATTCGGGATCCAACGGAAATACATAATAATGTTTTGCGGGATCCAACGCCAAAAATATTAAAATGGGATTCAAAAACGGGATCCAACGGTAATAAATCTATATTTATTTATTTTAACTTTTCACACACAAAAAGGTACAAAGGCGGACTTAATGCCTTAAGCATTCTCTACCAGTCAACCAAGAGTGGTCAAGAGATTAGATGGCAGGTGCATTGGTTGAGAGGAACAATTATAAAAAAAAAAACTATTAAAAGTAGGTACTTACACAAATACACGTAAAACTTCCGGAATGAATACTGTAAATAATGGTGCAAACTGCATCAAAAAGACATTGCGTGGTTTAGAAAAACAACGCGGTCACACAACAGACACGAAAAGCGACTTTATATGTATGTATAAAAGTTGCAATGTTGCATTCTTATTACTGTAGCATGTCAAAAACTGTTCACAACAATAAAGATCATTCTGCCTCATCTTAAGCCGGCTGTACACATGGGGCCAAGATGTTGGGCCAACGTGTTGGGCCAACGTGTAGAGAGCTACCTGGCGGTATGTTGGCTTAATTGGTCTAGTTGGCGCCAACATTGGCAGGCCATCCGAATAGTGTCGGTTTTTTGTGCACACATCAAAGGATCTTGGCGCGCTCCGCAAACAGCGTTCACACGTTGGTGTCTTGTTCAGTTCGTTGTTACCGTCAGCGGAGACAGTATCGTTGCGTGTGAGTGAAATTTACGTTCCCATGTTCCGATAGCAAAATTATTATCACCCTGTATATAAATAATAACTAATAACACATTTACCTCGTTCTATTCCGATGAATAGTCACCATCCACCACCTTCTTTTGCGCCATTTCTTTTTAGTCACTCTACTTTGGTGCACATGTACGTAATAATTAAACGCACTGTATAAATAAATTGCCGCGGCTGCAAGAACTTCTACGTCCATCTTTGAAGCGCCAATGCAGAATGATCAGTAAGCCAATGTGTGAACAGCAATCTTGGTTATCCATCATTTCTGCCCAACACGTTGGCCCAACACATTGGCCCCATGTGTACAGCCGGCTTTAGATGATTATTTTGCCGTGACTTGTCTGTTCACTATCTTACCGCGTGATTAGGGACTCTCTTTAAAACCAAAACTGTTCGGGGTAATTCCGTAAACAGTAGGTGCATAAAACCATTAATAATCATAAACATGTAACTGTAAAACTTCCACAATTTCGTCCCTTTGTAATAAAAGTACAACTTTCACTTACACGCCCGTTATCAGAATGAATTAGTGCCATAAACATCAATTAAAATTAATGAACACAAACCCACATATTAAACGAACTTCCTACTTAGCATTTCTGCTCCACCCCTTTCAATTGTTAGCGAAATAACATAAACGCTGTGTCATTATAAGGACATTGCTCTCATTTACTAGGATGAGTCTTTAACCGACGCTGTGGTGACGAAAAGAGGGTGCTGTGTTTCAAGTGTTTGTACGTTTGCGTGTGGTTTCGTTATTTATTTTTAGTGACCGTTTAATTTCTGTTCGGATGTAAATGATAATGTAGGTTAAAGTTCGGTGATCACAAGCATCAATACAAGAAATAAAATATTCAACAAGAAGCTTATTGGAAAAAGATCAATAAATAAATTTAATTCAAAATTCCCTCAAATAAATACTTTGCATAATATCATCAACTTACTTATACAGTTTCACACTATCAGCATTCAATAATCATGTTATAGAAACACCAATAAACAAATAAAAGACTTACAAAATAACTTTCCATGCATAATGTCTATGAATCTTGTATTACACGTAATACCACCAATAAAAACCGTTAAAATTCAAATACAGAACTACCACTCCCTATTACGTAAACAGTTTTCTTACACAAATTGCTATTGACAAATCAATTGGTATTACTAAACGGTTTCTATCAGACATACGCTTATTTACATACCATACGATTTGAATTCAATGTAGCGGATTCAACTATCAATAAGTTTTAGAAATGCTACCGATTGAGTGGCATTGAGTAGTATTTATATGCGTGTTAGGGTGTTACCACAATGATGAGCAACGGGACGGCAAATTGATTCAGAGCTGTTATATGAGACCAAAATAGTTGATTTAAGTTACGTCAATTTTGGCTGGAGGAGACCAAAGATTACAAAGATAAACAGATAAGAAAGATGATTAGGTCCATTTCTGCACTGGTATCTGTAATTCGTATAGTGTAGAATAAAGAGTATTCTATTCCATAATTGATTGAAGGAAGGAAAGATCGTAATTTTAGCAGATCAAAATGGTTTTAAAGAATATTCTTTTCGGCTTATTGATTATTTTATAGGCAATTGTGGCTCCAATGTAATTTCAGCGATCAACTTTAGTAGTGTAAATATCACTAGCTTATAACTCATCATCTGCCTAGCATTTTCCCAATTATGTTGGGGCCAGCTTCCAGTCTAACCAGGTGCAGCTGAATACCGTAAAACATGGCAACTTGGCCCATAAATTTAAAAAATAAATGCTTAATTAATGATATTTTGGAAAATTTTAATAAATTGATTATTGTTTCGGTGCCACATAATACTATATGCTCATGTCTCGATACACAAAACTAAAAATAGTAAAAAAAAAAGCATATTTATTAGTGAAAATAACAATTATAGGTGTTGGGCAAAAAATCATATACATTTGGTAACTTGAACTAACCCACATTACAGATCTCCGTTACTATGGACTATATCACTATTCGAAAAGGACTGAATGAAAATACTGAGCAATGCAAATAATGTATTAAATTATACGCCAAATATTCACATTCCTTGACCCTTAAAAATGAGTGGGCAAAGTCAAAAAGCCTTCTAGAACATTTTTCGTACAAAATGGCGATTGTTCAAGGGTTGTCACCATTGACAATACTTAACTATTTAATAATTTTTAGTGTGGAATATTATAATATATTATAATGATAAATTAAAAATAATATAACATCATTTTTTACGTAATATGCTTTATTTCTAAAGTGTTCAAAAACTAAAAAATAATTTAAAAAAAATCTAAAAAGTATGTACCTATCTCGGTCTTTGTTTTTATATGAAAATAACAAATAACACTAAAATTTGTAATGAGTTTTACAGAAAAATTATATTGCATAGTTAAAATTGCGATGACTCATCGCAATATTAACTATGCAATATAATTTTTAGTAATTTTAAGTACCTATAAATATTAGGTACTTACTTATCTTTTATGTTATTGTTATATAATATAATCAACATTTAGCGTAAATTAATTTGGATACATATCTACACTGACGGACAAATAAACTGCAACAAAGTTCAGGATTAGGTACTAGTATGCAAAGTATGTCGAGACTACCCATTATTAAAACAAATGTAAATTAAAACAAGAGTACCTAGGTAGTTTGATTTCGATGTAAATACATATAGTTTTTAAGAACCTAAAACCAATCAACAAAAAACTTTAAAAACACAGTCAGAATTTGGAAGATACGAGCCCTCGTATCTTCTAAATCCCGACTGTGTTTTTAAACTTTATATGTTTACCAACATTATTAACTGTTCATCAAATCCGAACCCTCCTTTTTTTACTTGGTTAAAAAATGTACCTCGGGTGACAACCCTAGTGAAAAAGAAACGTTGGGCAATGTCGTCAACGATATTCAAAAAATATGCTTGTGACATTGCTCACCGTTATATTTTATGATTATACGACGCATTTAGCGAAGAAAACTAGTCTATATTATTCATTTCCAATGTCCAAGTAGCACTTCTCGAAAAAGTTTTTTTAAAAGATTTTGCCCGCAAAAAAACACTCTAACTTCAACGACGTCTGACAGACAACTGAAGTAACATCTGTGACAGCGCGTCACACAGTGTTGCCAGAAAAATGATGAATTTTTTACCATAGACAAAATGTTCTTACTAACTATAGACAAATTTGGTATGTATTAAGTTTTTAAAAAAATACACAACTGGGCAAAGTCAAATGTCGAGGGCAAAGTTGCCATGTTTTACGGTACCAGTATTGTACATGGAGTGACTGCCTATCTGACCTCCACAACCCTGTTACTGGGCAATACATTACCCTTTGGCAAGACTAGCTGTCAGACCTTTGGACTTCTGAATACCCGTAACGACTGTCAAAGGGCTTAAAACCATATTCCACAAACCATTTCATAAAATCGATAGTTATCTACAATAAAATATAAATTTCCTTTCAACCCAACTATAAAATAAGTTGTTTATAGGAAGTAACGCATACTTATAAACCACAGTAAAAGCGAAATCGTTGGTAAAACCACACATTATACAAACAACAAATAACAAGTTCTAATCTTCACATCGAATATCCATGTTTGAGTATTTTCCGCAATAAAATCGATGTGAGTCAATCGATATCCGAATAGAATAGTGTGGTAGAATGTTGTTTGTCGCAGAGTATGAATAAAGCAAGCTCTAAAGCCTGGGACATCCACTACGCGGGCCCAGTGCGGATTGGTAGATGTCACATGTCTTCGATTTTTTGGTTCTAGGACATGCCGGTTTCTTCACGATGTTTTCCTTCACCGTTTTGAGAGCAGTGGTGATTAAATTATTTACACGAAGTAAAGCGCCTGCTTGGGCTCGAACCCACGAAGTAAGTCAGGGCCGATTGCACTGGGCCACCACTGTGCTGTCACCGTTGCGGTAGTACTTTAGTTAAACATTATTGATAATGGTAATTTTACTGGTAGCAGTTTTCAGTGTTTTTGACGTGACCAGCATCGTCTCCCAAATGTTTGAGGAGTCAACAATGCGGCTTACATTAAACGAAGAACTTTTTTTTTCAGTTACTGAAAATTCTGAGACCAAAACACTTCTTTAAGCGCGTTGGGCATTTTTTGAAATGGGAAAAAACAATTGAATTCGCGCCACTGTCCGCTTCGGATGTGTTCGGCTGTCCTCGGGATGTACTCGGTTTTAATGTTTTTCCGATATGTCAGTGAATGATGGTAAAGTATTCTGTTTGTGTTTTGTTTATACGACGATTAAAAAAATACCTACACACGTAATTGTTCAAGTTTTCACTTCTGTCGGCACTCCTGGAGTGCCATTTTTCTTCTGCTAATATAATTCCAAGCTACGTCAGCCCTCTTTATGAAAACTTTACTCGTGAGTACATAAAGTTTTAGACGTTATCTTATCCATACTGCAAGGTCATACAAGTGTACATATCACTTTCATACCGTCGATGGTAACTGCACACTGTCGATTGTCAGCACACCTTTCTCAATCAGTTTCACCGCAAACATTTGTGTTCCGTCGATTTAAACTGAGCGTTTATAAGGTGCAACGCATATTTAGCAGGTTTTATTTTTGAGCTATTTTTATTTACTCTCCATCATGACTCTCCTGTCCTTATCCCGATTTATTTGGGGTCATACTTCTCTATTAGTCGTCATCTCAGTAGCAGTGGCGTGCATTGGTTTTCAAAATAGGTAGGCACTAGGCCGGGTCTAGTCTAGGTAAACGCGGTCACTGATCAGAAAAAAAAGTGAGGTCAAAAGTGTGGTTATTTGAGTAGGCATGCCTACTTAAGGGTGATAAATTGCAAAGGTCGAACGTCATGGTATTACGCGTGAGACGTACGTATTTTTAATTTTGTCGCATTAATTTGAACGAGTAAAGACCAATGACAATGTGCGAATAGTACGGGAGTCGGGTAGGCCGTGTTTGTTTGAAGATTTTGTTTTTAAGGCATGATAATTTAGTGAGTTTCTTAATGGGGCACACACAATAAAATGTAATTGACAGGCTTATGTTGATATATCGAAGTAGGCACTGCATATATGCCTATATGCAATGCACGCCACTACTCAGTAGTCTTTAGTCATATCATCTTTCACACAGTCCATCCATCGTTTCTAGTCTTTCCCTACTCTGATAGCCATCCACATTGTACTCAAAACTCTCCTCACGACATTTTCCTCATTCCTCCGCATCATATGCCCATACCATGACAACCGATTTCCACACAACTTTTCAGTCACCATTGCGACTTTAGAGTTCCTCTTATATACTCACTAGCTGCGCCCTGCGGTTTCACCGGCGTAAGTGTCGATCCCGTGGGAATATCGGGATAAAAACTATTCTATGTCCTTCCCTGGTATGCAATCTATCTCTCTGCCGAATTTCATCGAAATCCGTTCAGTGATTTAGGCGTGAAAAGGTAACAAACATACAGACAGACAGACAGACAGAGTTACTTTCGAATTTATAATATTATTAGTATGGATTTCTTATTATATCCATTCGCGGAGGGATTGTCTTTTATGAAAAACATTTCAATTAAGGCAATCTCTAGTGATGGTAATCTCTACTTAAGGCAATCTCAGAGTTAGTCCCATCACTAACTTTGCGAAGGCGATTATTTCGTCGCATGATGTGTCTACTAGTGGTTGGATTGAGAGCAGCGGTGGCCAAGTGAGAGCAGTGGTGGCCAAGTGGTAACGGCCGCGACTCACGAGTTGTAGGTCGTAGGTTCGAATCCAGGCAGGCGCTTTACTTTGTGTAAATTATTTCATGACCACTGCTCTTAAAACGTTGAAGGAAAACATCGTTAGGAAACCGGCATGTCCTAGAACCAAAAATTCGAAGACATGTGACATCTGCCTACCTGCACTGGGCCCGCGTAGTGGATTACGGCCCACTCCCTCTCACTGAGAGGAGGCCTGTGTCCCAGCAGTGGGAAAATTATAGGCTGAGTATGTTATGTGATATGTATGGTTGGATTGGCCGATAGGTTGGCCAGATGTATGTGACTAATGCGATTGGTAATCTTGAAAGCTGTTAGCATAATGAAAAGCAAGAAAAAAATTAATAGCTACTTTAGCCGTCTAGGTGACAAAAGAATTTTAACCTAATATGAATGTGTAAAAATATTTAAGGAATTCCAATAACATATTTTAAGAATAACCAACGCCACAGTTGTTCTCCAAAACAATAAAACAAAATGGCTGCGTCAACAAGATTCAAAAGTGAAGATGCGAACGAAATATCGAAGTAGAGTTGCAGAAATGCAGAATCGAGATCGGCAAATCGTAGACAATCAGCATTTTGCTCGTGAGTGGACGTCGGTCTTTAACTCGGTCGAGTGAGAATGTTATCGCCAGCGGCAAATCGATTGACAATCGATTCGTTAGTCGCTACCGTTGCTTATCGATGCTTCTTTCGCATCACTTCTTTTGTAAGCACGATTGCTTTAAGATTGCTATCGAGCCGATTATGAGTTTTGGACTTTTTATTTTTAAAGTGATTTAAAGTTTAGAGCAGGTTTCTTCCCGATGATCACTGCTTGTTATCTGTTTGTTTTTAATTAGTAAGCCCGCCTTGTTAGCATAATCAGTCTATTATGCACCACTGCTTTTCTCATACAGGCCTCCTCTCTGTAAGAGGGAGTGGACCATAATCCACCACGTGGGCCCAGTACAGGTTGGCGGATGTCACATGTCTTCAAATTGCCGGTCTACTTACGATGTTTTCCTTCACCGTTTTGAGAGCAGTAGTGATGAAATAATTTACCCAAATTAAAGTGCCTGCTTGGGTTCGAACCTACGACCTACAACTTGTAAGTCGCGGCCGTTACCACTGGGCCACCACTGCTCTTAGCCGCCTTGGAACATTTATTTATTTAACTAGTAAACCTGCCCCTGTCGATCTAATATTCTGTAAAAATCTCACCATGAATATTTATAAAAAAACTGAATATTATTCTTTGTTTCTTTCTTTTTATACCTAGAATTCTTCCGAAGTATTAAGTAGCACTTCTGTAATCCTAGAAAATTTTCCATTGAATTAGCTCCAACAGGAATAAAAATAAAGTGACCTAATTATACCCCTAGAAGCATAAAAAGGGCAAAAGTTAACATTATCTAGAGAAAAGCCCTGAAGCTGTTAATTAGTTATACCTTAAACTTTTTACTCCAACACCGCTGCACCTTTTAGCATTGTTGTTAAAACAACTTTTAGACATTACACGTCGTTCAAGTGACGTAATTGCAAAAGTTTTTAACATTTCCTGATTTATATGCTGTACTGAAAAGGGAAAAGCTAAAAACTTTTTAACTAGAGAAGTTTTGTTTTAAAAGTCTTAATAAAATTTTATGTTATTGTCTGAGAAGCAAAGGGAAAATTTTGGTGCCGCGGTTTTGTCCATTTATGGCGAAATGTGAGTTAGGCAAAACATTTGGGGCGAATGTGGAATAAATTTATATGGGGCGAATAAGGAACAAAATGTGGGGCGAACCAGGAATATCAAATGTGGGGGCGAACTTTGTGAGACAAATGTAGATCAAATTATGAATTGAGATAGTCAGAGATATTTTTTCTTAGACTTTTTTACGCGATAGGCCCTTTAACTTTGTATTATAAACTTATAATAATGTTGTATTAATATTGTAATATTATAACTAACTAATTCCTTACGGTCTACATTACAAAAGACCACCATAAATTATCCATTTTAAACCTAAGCTTACACAATACCGGAAGATATCAAAGTGATAATTGCTCGCTGATATGCACCGGCATATAACTGATATGGTTTATGTTCATAGCCCGGTTGACCAACTCTTTAAGTGGTTAACTTGAATCTTAACTTTAATAGTTAATTTTAATCGTTAGCTTTTAATGGGACTGGTTTTTTAGGTTATCGTTTTCACGCAATTTAAGAGTAGGTTAAAAATATTAATCCATACTAATATTATAAATGCGAAAGTGTGTCTATCTGTCTATTACCTCTTCAGGCTTAAACCGCTGAACTGAAAAAGACGAAATTTGGTACAGAGATAGTTTGAGTCCCGGGAAAGGCCATAGGATATAATTTTTATCTCGATATTCCCACGGGATCGTCACATAATGCGGGTGAAACCGCGGGGCGCTGTTAGTTTTAAATATCAGTAGTTCTTTTTATTAAGATTAGGTTATGGTGAGAAACGCATCTTAGTTGGTAGTTATTTGCTTATCTAAATAATATTAGTTCAAAATAAAAGATACCTAATCCTTACCGGCTAATTTTAATTACTTATTTGTTAAGCTTTCACGGTAAAACGGGTAGGTAAACGGATTTGGTTGTTTGGCAAATGGGTAGACCATAACCTGGGGAACAATATAGGCTTATTTTCATCCTGGATTGCAGATAGTATATTTTAAGTGTTTACTAGCACCTATTTAAGTTTTAGGATTAAAATATTTTAGAAGTTTTTTTTTTTTTTGTTCGGCTATTTTTATGTTGTTAAAGCTTGGTAGCAACTTACTTACTAGCAAATATCGAAAACACTCGCTCAAATTAAGATCTTTTAACGAGCAAGCCACCTTTGAAAACGAATCACGCTTTTCCTTACAATCTTGAATCGTAAGCTTCTTGTAATTCTAACGAGCCTGCATGCCGGAAACCTTTGATAAAAAAAAGAAATAAAAAAAAAAGAAATTTAAAAAAAAGAACTCACAATATCACGATTCCCTCAGCTGACAATTGACAAGTTCGCACGAACGTAGCGATTGCGATCTTGTTCGGAAGCCGATTGTATCGATACTGGCATTCGAATAGAAGACACGACGCGAGTGAAACTCTGTCACATCGATTGTTATCGATGCCTTTGTTGGTTTGCGATGATCGATTTAGTTGTAATGGTGAATTTGACAATGGATGTATGATAGAAAAGTTAGAAATCATTGTATGTGTAGTTTGAAAGTACTTGGAATTGGAAACGGTTCTTTGGGCCATGATTGAAATAAATCAATATTATAAATGCGAAAGTGTCTGTCTGTTACCTCTTCACGCTTAAACTGCTGAACCGATTTAGATGAAATTTGGTATAGAGATAGTTTGAGTCCCGGGAAAGGGCATAAGATAGTTTTTATCCCGATATTCCCACGGGTAACTTATGCGGGTGAAACCGCAAGCCGCTGCTAGTTTCACATAAAATAACATCAAGCCTATAATCCCTTAAGGGGAAGGTTCATATCTGACGGAACATGCGTCGCGTATTATCGGTCGCGTAACGCCAGAACAGACAAATGTATAGAAAAACACTTGACCGTTCACACTCGACGCACTAACGCATCATCGGTTGAGTGTGAACGGTCAAGTGTTTTTCTATACATTTGTCTGTTCTGGCGTTACGCGACCGATAATACGCGACGCATGTTCCGTCAGATATGAACCTTCCCTAAAGGCAGAGATGTACCTATTAGTACACTAACATTTTGCCAGTTATGTAAAAGTCCCATGTAATAGGGGGCGAGCCTATTGCCATCAACCGGGCACGAATCCAGACTCCGAGCTGCTATTAAGAAATTCCAAAGGGAAAAATCCAATAACACTTTGCCTGACTTCGGAATCGAACCCAGTGCGTAACACAACTAACACACTATCAGTAGTAATCGGTTTCATTTTGACAGTTCAACAACATTCATTGCGTTATTTGCGTTGTTGAGCAGACACATATTTCGAACATATGGAGCAATGGATTAGAAATATGCTTCAAAATAATTCAAATTGAGAGTAATAGTGTGTTACGCAATTAGGTTGCTGTACCTCAAGCTCAGCAGTAGCGCTTGCGACCACTAAACCAACAAAGAAGCTTTAAAATTTAGTAAATCTAAAATCAGATCATTATGATGGGATTCCTTCTTTTCGCATAATGTTCTTTGTCCTAATCTACTTTGGCATAACGATTTTGGCACAACTTGTTTTGGCATAATAATACTTCGGCATAATTTTTTTAGGCATACATTTTAAAGACTAATTTGTTTTGGCATACATTTTATTCGCATAATACTAAACGACGTTAGGGGCACCCCGAGGTTCGGTTTGGTTAGGTTCCTTTTAACCCTGCAGACAGAAATGTGCGGGGCTCCGTCGACCTGACGTCGTTAGAAATAAAACGAGAATGCTAAATGTATGCTTTAGAATGTTATGCTTAATCATTATTATGATTAGAAAAATTATGCTCAAAAAAAATATGCGTAAGCTGTTATGCTTAATTATATTATGAGAAAATATAATTATGCCAAACAAAATTATGCTAAGTTATATTAGGTCTTAAAATTTTATGCAAATGGATAGGGAACCCATTATGATCTGATGAGGTAATAACAAATTTTGAAGCATAGGTCAGTCTTTTGCAAGACAAACTTCTTGCATAAGACCACATGTATACTGATTGATAGTGATTACTTAGAGATATTATCTTAATTACTAAGCAAATAGCGTTATCAATATCATCATTTATCAACCCGTAAACGTCTACTGATTGACAGTGCACACTTATCAATGACAGCTACAATGAACGGTCGGAGAAAATTGCTCTAATGACAACGCTTAGCAGTTGGATTGCTGCTAAATAAAGTAAAAAATATTAGTCATAAACAGTGTTCGGAGTATGTAGATTGATTTTTGGTACTTGTATCATAAATGCCCACAGAAAGATGAACATGGATAAGCCATTTTCCCGGAATGTAGTTCCGGTATTTCCGGATAAAATTAAATATTGTTATCGTTGGTAGTGATATTACACAGACATACATAATCAGCCTATGATGTTCCCACTGCTGGGACACAGCCACATAGGCCTCCTCTCAGTGAGAGGGAGCGGGCCGTAATCCACCACGCAGGCCTAGTGCGGGTTGGCAGATGTCACATGTCTTCGAATTTTTGGTTCTAGGACATGCCGGTTTCCTCACGATGTTTTCCTTCACCGTTTTGAGAGCAGTGGTGATGAAATAATTTACACAAAGTAAAGCGCCTGTCTGGATTCGAACATACAACTCGTAAGTCGCGGCCGTTACCACTTGGCCACCACTACTAGTAGTGGTAGTGATATTATTACTTCTCAATTCAAAATTTAAAGGAAGTTATCAAAAACTAAATTAATTTATTATTTATTTGTTGAATAATAAAAACAATCGAATTCCGGAATCCCGGAGGAATGTCCATATTGATACATACGTTTCGGAACAATGACCCCAATTCAATCTACCTACTCCGATCACTGGTTATAAATGAGAGCGTTCACAGTAATTTAGTACATCATCATCTGCATAGCCTTTTCCCAACTATGTTGGGGTCGGCTTCCAGTCTAACAGGATGCAGCTGAATACCAGTATTTTGCATGGAGAGACTGCCTATCTGACTTACACTAACCAGTTACCAACAAACAAAACTTTACCTTAGGCCAAACAAAACTAAAACTAAATAATTACTTGTTGAAGCTGTATAATTTAGGTCACGATTCAGGATAACTAGAAACAGTTGAAGGTAATTGGCTAAGGCTTAGAAGTTCGAACCTTTTACAGTCTCATAATTTTACACTTCAAATAGCCCGTATGTTTTCCTTTTCATGGCGCAAGTTATAAAAGGCTGAATGGTTTTTCTTTTACATTAGTAATACATTAGTAAACCATTCAGGTACCGTTTTGTTGAAACTTAGATGTGTCTCTGGACATCCATGTGTCACTAACGGGATGCAGCAGAATACCAGCGTCAGGTATTGTACCTGGCATATGCTGAGCTGGACTCCTATTTGGTGCAACTTTGAGACACACACCGACCAGTAGTGATCGACCGTTATAAATGTCATATGAGGTATCTATGGGCCAATTTATCTTTTTAATCTTTGTTTTTTTTTTTCTCACCTTTTTTGATGTTTTTTTTTAATGCCTGTATTGTGTCTGTTGTTGCACTAAATAAACGTTTTATCTATCTATCAATGTAGATTGAATATTATTTTTATTTATTTTTGATAGCGTGGAAATCCTTCTGGGAAGCCGCCTTTCTCAGAAGGAAGATTATGTTTGGGTTTCACATACTCAATCTTTATAAATAAAATGAATAAAGAAAAATTGGAAAAGTTTCCCGGGAAAATTGACTAAATCGGTAAAAACTGGAAGTGCTTTTTCTACCTGATTTTTGGACGATTTATTGAAAATTGGACAGCACGATGTCTGTCGGGTTGGATAGTTTTAAATAAAATATTAATTTTGTTCCGGTAACCTTTCTAACTACGTATAATCTGTCAAGCTCCGCTAATGAGAAACAATTGATTTTCTATTGTTTCGTCGCCAATGGGCGACGCGCGCCGCTTGACCGGTTAAATATTTTTCCATTTCGAGCTCACGACCTTTTGCTCGATAGTTCGAAGCTTTGATGCTTTTGACAGGTGCCCGGACCTGACGTCTCAATGCTGCTACCTAGTGAACATCATTCCAGAAAACCCTCATTAAAAAAAGATCTGTTCAAGTAATTTTACTTATCCACTATTTGTGCCAGCGACTTCGTTCGCGTGGATGTCGAAAAACAAATTGGATTTCATGGGTTTTAATATTTTTTGAAACCCTTGTTATTTTTCTAAAATAAAAACAGCCTGTTACTGCTTTTGACATCAGCTATATCCCGTCAAAATCGGTTCATCCGTTTCGGAGACAAGCCGGAACAAACAGACAGACAAAAATTAAAAAAATGTTTTGCTATAAGTAGGTACCGTATAAACTTTCATATGTATTTGGTATTAAAAAGCTGTTATTTTGACATACAAACAGACACTTATATTTTATTTATATGTATAGATTGTATAGACATAGATGTAAAGATAAAGAAAATAATCTAGACTAAGCCATCACAATAAGCCAGACGATTGTTTTAAAATAAAAACACTTTTACTTTTCTCAACACACGTGTCTCAATCCTACCTCTCACTGTTTTGCAAATCAACAATAGTTCTATATTATAATCTACATTCGGACAAGGCTGTCTGGCTGACCATCGGCCGGATATCTCTTATCAACACGATCTATATCGACAGCTAGTAAAAGTTGATCGCTATCGCGTCACGATGACTTGTAGCCACGTATGAACACGCCATTATTTTTGTGTTCTTTTTTTATTTGTGTGTGAGAGTATTTGAGGTAGGTAATGTATCATGTTGCCTACCTATATGTAGGTAATATATATATTTGGGCTGACATATTTTTAGCTCAATGAATCAGCATTGCTATCCGACGCCGACGGTAATGCTGCTAGCCTTTTGGGCACTTCTCCCATTGACAGCGCTGCGGACGAATTTTTTTATGCCCAATGAGCTTCTCCCTTTTTCTTTTATTTTATGCTTAGTGTAAGCTTGTATTTTATAATTAGGCTTTTTATTAGTAGTATTGTCGTTGTCAATATAGACATTTTAAAAAACTAATCCTATTCTATACACATACTTCGACGAAAAAGAAGAATTTTGTTTTTCGTTGAAGTATTTAAGTAACTTGATACCGTGTTGTTCAATCTTTTCAGCTCTTTGCTGTCCATGCGTTGAAAAATAATACGTTTTTATCTCTCAAAGAGGGTTTCACAGCTCCTTGGAGGAGTATAAAAACAGCGACATTTCATATTTTTCACTGACTGCGGATTTCTTTCAATTATTGAATCAACATTTATTTCAATAATAGAGATAATTATGACATTTGATAAGCCATTAATAACTTAAAAAACTGTTTCTCAAAATTTAATCTAATTTGAAATATAAGTCTATTATTTTAACGTAGCTTATTACTACAGTAATAATTACACAATCCCGCTACAAAACTACTTCAACAAAGCAAAAAAAAAAAACAAACTATTACTTCACCTCCTACCGCTTGCACCACAAAACAACAATAGCCGTGTCGCGATATCTATGTTCCGACAAGTCGAAGCCATCAGCCGGATCTCACGGATACTTATCTATGGTATCTCAGCATCGTTAGCGGTAAGAGTTGATCGCTATCGCTAGCGTGTGGATGATTTGTGGCTGACTCTGAACACGCCTTTATGCGACACTGTCTTTTAAGGAGCTTGATTGTGGTTGCACGTTTTGTGAGATTTCATTTATTTGTTTTAAGGTGTGTGCTAACGTGCTAAGTACCTAGATGAGATTAAGAGAGTAAAATTTTATTAAGAATATATTTGCTAAAAAGTTATGCATCATAAAGAGCGCTGTTCGCTAAGCACACTTATCTATGAACCGTAAAAATATGTAAGTTCTATGTTATGGGTTTGGTTTCCGCACTTAGTCCTTCAAATGGACCATTGTGCGTGAGCCATGGCGGCCGTCGGTGGTTATTCTAACCAGCCCACCTCCCTCCAGAAGCTGACTAAGTCTCCTGGTCTGTTTAGAATATCTGTGTATGATTTGGGTGCCCCGAGGGTTTCTGATCTGATCTGGGTGACGCCTGTGCACTCAAGGAGCAAAATAATTATGTAAGTTACCTACGTGCTTTTTGGCGCATCATATTTTATTTATCTACTACAAAAGCATGCAAAAACCTGGATTTCAGAACATTCCTATATATTTTATTGGGAACAATATTTTCTTAATATTCCTATGCGTTTCCAATTCCACGATACGAAATCGAAACGTTCATGCAACATTACAAGTTTTTTTTTTTTGTACCTTAGCTGGTTATTAGGTGTATAATATATTTCACCCCCTATAGAATTAATATGAAATCTATTCTATTATAATAACTACTTACCCATATACAACTTAAAAACTGATCAATATCACTTATAACATTATTATACCATACCACAAAGTCAATAGTGATGTAGGTAAATTGCGCAATTATTTATCGATAAGTGAATTAAATCGAATTGAAGTTGTTAAGGAAAATCGTTTGATATGGCGATCGATTTTTGCGATATAAAACCTTGTGTCGGATACTTTTTGCTTTTAACATACTCTCAAGGATTTGTTCTAGATTTCACACGAGTAACGTTTAGAATGTTGTTTCTGATTGAAAATTTATGTTTTGAAGTAATTGTTGACTTAATGTTGTGTTAAATCTTCCATGAAAATGTCTCAGAAGGTTATGGTAAGATTAAATAACAACTAATACCTAATTACCTAATTAATAAAAATAACAAAATTATATCCTCAGTCAACTAAACTATTCACAAACTAAAATATAGCGTCGAAAAATTCATCTGCATCACTGTAGACTGGTAATGTCCAAGAGTCAAGTGGCATTAACACGTTGTATGGCAATTCTTAGCCTTACTTATTAAATAGACATGAGACAGCCGCACGGGTCGATCAATCAGGTTAACCTACGCTTGCCGCGTTTGGTCCGTGGATGGGTGACCATCTTTACATACAAAGACTCCTCCGTGCCTCGGAAAGCACGATAAGCCGTTGGTCCTGGCTGTCATTCGTGGATCTTTGACCGTCGTTACGGGTCGTCAGATGCTCGAAAGTCTGACAACCAATCTTACCAAGGGGATTCGTATTACCCAGTAACTGGGTTGTAGAGGTCAGATAGGCAGTCGCTCCATGTAAAGTACTGGTACTCATCTGCCTCCGGTTCGACTGGAAGCCGACCCCAACATAGTTGGGAAAAGGCTAGGCAGATGATGATGATTGTTAATGAAATAGCAGGTGACTTGTAGATGAGTTATATTGACACATAACACAACACCACGACTTATTCCCCCGAAAGGTTAAATTTACCTGAAATTGCTTTATTTTTTATTCTTTTTACCTATTGTGGTGTGGTAGAGTAATTTTGTTCTAGGTGCATCGTCTTCACGTAATAATTATATAATTAATGTATCTATACCAAATATTGTAAAACATTTTTAACGTAGTAACGGTGGAGTTTCTTGCCCATTCTTCTGCATAAGAAACCACCTTTTAAAAGGGGCGACTAGAATCAATTCTATTTTGTTTTTTTTTGTTTTTTTCTAATTTTGACGTTCAAAAGTGCCTTTTATGTGTCTATTTGACATAAATGATTTGACTTTTTTCGGGAAACACACACAAACAGTTTAGTTATAATGAAAAAAAAAAAATGAAAAAAAGTTAGGTACATGTTTTCTTTGCTTTCCTCTCTAATTTTGTTTTGATAATGATGTAAAATGAATACTATTATTCTCATTTTCATAAATATTAGGTACTATTCTTGTCTAGACTATCTTTTTGTGACGATCTCTTTTATTCCTAATTATGAAGAAAAAATACCTCTTCAATTTTTCTCCAAAAAAATTGACAAAAGAAATTGATTGAAAATCCCGCCAAGCCATTAATTAGTTTTGTATTTTAATTACAAGTTGTTAATTTATTTTGTTGTTGAAACATTTTGGGTCAGACTTTAGGACATCAATGTTAATTCTTAGTAATTACTGTAAGGACCTTTAAACAGTTTAATTTGAATACGCTAATCAGTTTGGAAACTGCTGCGAATATTAACCAAATACACAATTAGTAGTTACAAGTGTCTCGTCAACTTTGTTAAGTTGACGTGGCACTTGTACTAACTACTGACTTTGTTAGTTTCTAAACTAATTAGCGTTTAATGCAAATGGTTAATGTATCCTTTTTATCCAAAAAAAGGGTCCTGACTAATGGACAGATGAACAACAAAGTGATCTTAAAAAGGCCAATTTTTTTTTTTTGAGGTTCGGAACCTTAAAATGAAGTTGCCTACAAACTCAAACTGAAAGCATTTATTTGAATTACACCACTTACAAGCACTTTTGAACTATCAAGAAGGCGGTTAGTTGGCGAGAAAATTGAAGCTATTTACCATAAAAGATGTTACAGACCAGATGCAGATGAATTGTATCCTACCATCAAATATTTTATCCGTGAATGCATAAAGCAGACGAATCAGTGTCTATCGATATCGACATAACTAAAAAATCTACGGTGGTTTTTGTAATACGGGAGAGTGCAGTCGACGTTCATCAGTCACTACACTATTACCAGAAAATTACAAGATCACGTTTTTTTTTTAAATCACAATCAAATTAAATCCTTAACAATTCACAACCTATGACTCACGAAGCGATTATTGATAGCATAATACGTCTTTTTAAACTAACAAAAGGCATTGAGATATAAGTTAACACTAAATGTCAGCATTGTACGGCACATGCCTCGAATAAATACATTTAAACCGCAAATACATATCAAATCTTCGCAAACAAACACTTGTAAAACATTTTAACAAATTTTATGTGCCTAATTTGTTTCATAAGATAGTGCGACAGAACTGGCCAGTTATTTTCATTGTTTGGTCACAAACAACACGCATAAACTATGTACTGGACGTATTCTAATGTAGACTCAGCACGATCTGCAGAGAGAAGGTTTATTTCGTATACGTTTTGTTTGATATCGATACTGGGAACTTAATCCTTTGATGGTACGCGAAAGTATCGATAGAAATGGCGCGTCACTAAAATTAGATTATGGCAATTTATTTGGCATTGGTGACTGAAAAGTTAGGATGGTTTTCGAACTTCTATATCGAACTTTCAGATTTTATAACAATGTTAAGTTAATCTACATTATAATCATATAGGTACCTAGTAGGAGTACGTACCTAAAGTTAATGAAAATTACCTCGTACTGTTATAATTTGCTAACAAGTTGGGTAAGTAAAATTAGTATACCTTCTTCTCACCTAAGAAACTTGGTTCTAAACTATGCCCAATTCTCAAGACACAATCTTTCATAACTAAGTGTATCGATATCATAACTTATTAACAAAGAGAAAATGTCACAGCTAAGTCGAGAAATCTATCCAGCGATAAACACGTAACTATTAAACAAACTTCGCGTTTACACCAAGAGACCTACATTTCGAACAACTGAGCATCGATAAATCGATTCCCATCTCGATTCAAAGTTCAATCGGGTAGCTGTCATCGGATCGCGATAGCGTCGCGAGTTTATCGATATTTTGTGTTGAATTGTTGATGCAACACTAGTATCGAGTGAAAACTGATGAGGGGATTATATTGTTGGACGGGTTTCACACCACTTTGTTTAGTTAGATTGAAGATTTGATAGGTAGTTGATTTTAATCGATCGTATGGTTTAATGATAGTTAAATTGTTATTCAATTCTAATGTTTTAAAAGGTTTCTCAGCTAATGAAATGAAATTAATATTTCATTTCATTAGTCTGAGAAACCTTTTGTTTATTTCTGTAAAAAAATCTTTTAAGACACTTTTACACGTCAATTTTTGGGTCAATATTTTAAAAGAAAGGCACCGGCTTTTCCTTACTAACTGTTCCCTGAGAATTGCTACGCTAATTTTAATTTCTGTAATTTTTTACATACCTACAGACATTTCGGGTTATATTCCCAAAGGGTTGGGCAGACGTGTACCTATACTATGTAGCGGTATCTACAAACGCCACAGTCGAACTTAGTAGGATTACAAGATTATAATATTGTAATCCTACTAAGAGGATAAGTTACGATAGTTAGGATAAATTTGTACCTGTGTAGATTCACAAGTTTGATTATTATAACTTCGCCTTTTTAGACAATTATTTGCAAGCTTAAATAACAGACATCTAGTTTAACACAAGTCCATGAATTTGATTGTTTCAAAATAAGGTTTTCAGAGTTAGGCGTTTCATTTTGACTAGCAATTTTCGAGTAAAGTTATGTATGATTTAAACTTTGATATTCTAGCGGCCAGTTGGTTTATTTGTTTTGTATAATTTCCCACGAGAAATATATGTGGGAGTACAATAGTTGAACTTTAAGTTAGTCATAGTAGGAGTAGGACATTATATTGTTACATAAAAGTATATAAGGGGAAAAGAGAAGAGGTAATTAATTGGACTTACCAACTGAACTTCGACAAACTTTACTACGACATGATTTTAATTCGACACTACGGAACTCCGACACGTCTTCATTTCGACAATACTTTAGTTCGAAATGCCTTAAGTCCGACACTACTGTACTCCGATAAAGCGTTTCTTCGACATGACTTAACTACGAAACGATGCGACTTCGACGACGTGCTACTTCGACAACTATGGTAGTCCGACATGAGTCAATTTCGACATACTCTACTCCGGCAAGCTGTCATCATCATCATCATCATCAGCCTATAATGTTCCCACTGCTGGGACACAGGCCTCCTCTCTGTGAGAGGGAGTGGGCCGTAATCTACCACGCGGGCCCAGTGCGGGTTGGTAGATGTCACATGTCTTTGAATTTGCATTTGTTTGTGGCATGCTGTACTTCGACAATATCTTACTTCGACGTTATATATCTGAGACACGATGCTACTTCGAATTTGAAATCTGTGAAAGATGATATGGCTAGAAAGGGGGTGACTACCTACCAACTACTACTAAAAAAAAAAATTATAGTGCTCTTAAATAGAAAGAAAATTAATATTTTTAAAACTATTATAGAGTTAAATAAAGAAAGAACAAAGGAACACAGGAAATGAAAGAACTCGAAATATCTGATATTGTCGAAGTACAGCATGCCGGAGTAGAGTATGTCGAAATTGACTCATGTCGGACTACCATAGTTGTCGAAGTAGCACGTCGTCGAAGTCGCATCGTTTCGTAGTTAAGTCATGTCGAAGAAACGCTTTATCGGAGTACAGTAGTGTCGGACTTAAGGCATTTCGAACTAAAGTATTGTCGAAATTAAGACGTGTCGGAGTTCCGTAGTGTCGAATTAAAATCTTGTCGTAGTAAAGTTTGTCGAAGTTCAGTTGGTAAGTCAATTAATTGGGCATCAAAAAAATCGTCCGCATCACTGTCAACACTGCCCAAAATGCTGGCAGCATTGCCACGTTTGATGGCAATGTTGATCTTTTGGCCTAAAAGTAGACCAGCCCTCTGGGAAGCTACAGTATTGCCGAGTGTCATCTATATATTGCTCATTTGGAGAAACATGGACGCAACTGCTACTTTTTTTTAAGTCTTTGCTTTCCTAACGTAAATACGCTTTCAAAGTGCTTTGTCATATTTAACACATTTTTGGAAAAAAATACATCTACGTCGATGTTTTTCCGAATTAGCGATTTATTTATAATTCAAAGTCCTGACTGACTGATATATCAACGCACAGCCTAAACCGCTGGTCCTAGAGAAATGAAATTTGGAGGGTGTGTTCTTTGTGAAGAGTAGGTATCCACTAAGAAAGGGTTTTTCGAAATACCACCACTTTTTTTTTTGGATGGGATATTATCAAATGACCCCTCCCGCTCTAGGTGGAGCGGAAGGGAGTGTCAGACTCTTACTGACTAAAACTATCCGTGTTCCTTCCTTAGCCCTTTATGTTCCGGGGTAGCGGTAACCCTTTCGGACAATCCCGCACCCCCGGCAGGCTTCGGTCCTGGCAAGCCCCTTCCTTTTTGCTGACATCATTTTGAGGTGCGCGTGGAACACGTACGCGCCGTCCGGCACGGGCCTGGTCCTGACCGGACGGTGAGCTCCACCCCTAAGAGGGTGAATGGGGGAGGGTGAAATTTCAAGCGGACAAAGTCGCGGACAGAATCTAGTACCTAAGTAGATAAAACCACCACCACAAAAAGAAGTGCAAAAGCAAACAGCGAGAGATAACACAGAATCCTATTATAACTTTTACTTCAAGTTATAACAAGTGGAAAGCGAGTTGTGATCACGTAGTAATGAAATAGATAGAAACTCAGTCATCGCGGAGTTCTTTCCAATATTATACGTGACGGATGAATGAGAAAAAAAAAATTATGCGTCGAATTGAGAACCTTCTCCGTTTTTTCGTCGGTTATAAATGAATGATGTTATGACTTGATCTGTTTAGCTGTAAATGTTTTATTGTATCTAGTTTTTGTCACTTCTTATCTGTCTCTTTATCTTTTTTGATTTTTTTCCAGCATCTTCGTAATCTGCATTCGTTGTTTATTTGCCGACAATGTAAACAAATATGAGTTTATGGAAAAATAACTTTAAATTCTACACAATAAAGTTCAGTTTACTCTACAACTTCAAACATTTTTATAACTTTTTCAATATTGCTAGTCACTCTGTAATCAACTTTATCTACATTAAAATAAAGTTGATATTTGTTTAACTTGAAATAATATTAATTTGAAACATAAATTTGAATATCGTATGGTTAACAAGATTCTGCCCTCGACTTCGTCCTTCTGAAATTTCTTGCTCCCCCGACTCACCCTGTTGTCGCATCGCCCTGTTACTTCGTTTAAATGAAATGTGGCTTCTGCCTAACCCGTCAAAGTGTACAGGCGTGATGTTAGGCTGTTACAATAAATTAAAAAAAAAAACAGTCACAAATCAAAATACATCCATACACAAATAGCCACCTAATATAAAACTAATTACACACTAACCTCGCTCAAAATATTTTAATCCACGCAATTCTCACAAATTGCTTATTGGCAGCGGCGAGGGTCGGCCATAAACTACTGCACGGCTAATTACTGGGACTCCTGCGCATTGCCGCGAATAGCGAGGGGGTAAGGGTGAGGTTACACATATTAATAGTGAATTGATTTTATATTACATTCCTTTTATATGGTACGGTTTGTCATTGACCGTACCTATAACTAAGAGAAAGAGCATTAAACTCGAAAGTAGCTCATGTTGGAGATTTTAGATCATGAAAGTCTGTCATGATCATCAAAATCCAGGATTCCTTTGCCTGGTGTATAAATAAATTATGTACGCATATTAGCATTATCAGGCTATAATGTTCCCAGTTTTGGGACACTGGCTTACTCCCTGTGAGAGGGAGAGAAGTACATACAAAGTACGTAGGTACGCATATGACAGAGAGACATACAGACAGAGAGATACAGACCTTATACTTAGACTTATATGTATCTCGTTTTGAATCCAAATACCGAAAAAAATTAAAATATACTGAAGGAAATAATAAAAAATTATTTAGTAAGTATATAGTACGGTATGTGATATTACATAAACGCGTAGTTCTATAACCACTGCATTAAAAACGTACATTATAATGTGCCTACGCAATAATACGCAACACAATAAACTTGCATCTATATTGTTATTAAAAACTATTGCATTATTTATTACAATAATGTTACCTGATACTTTAGAATTATAGAATATTTAAACGGTAGTAAACGTACGGAAGTTGGGTTTATGTCAAATATTACGTAGGACCTATAATATTGCTTGGTTTTTTTATTTATTGTTAAATTTTCTAACAGTAGTCTTTCAATGATGTTATGACTTGCTTAGACTGGACTGATGGGCTTTCTCCGTTCTTAACCGACTTCAAAAAAGGAGGAGGTTCTCAAGGATGTTTATATATATTTTTTATGTATTATATATATATGTATATACTTTTACTATAGGACTAAGCCTAAAATCGCGAAAAAGAAACTGCTGTTCCTTGCATTTATACACATAACTCGTCAAAATGTATGGATGAGCTGATTTTTTTTCTCGTCAAAATGTATGGATGAGCTGATTTTTTTTTCACGATTTCAGTCTTGGTCCCATAGCAAAAGTTGTTCATAATGATGATTACAATGACCCCTTAAAAGGATGCCCATGAATTCAATTTCACCCTGTATAGACGGATTTGCAAAATTATTTTTTTTATGGTGGTCCCACATAAATTTTATTAACTTTGCTGGGGCAGTTTTTGAGTTAGCTTCAATAATACGATTTTTTTCCTCTTTGTCTATATTGATGATGTTTTAATAACTTCCTATCACTAACATTTCCATAGCAAGTAAAAAGTGAAAAAGTGTGCGCTGCTGTAATTTATGAAGAAAAAAACCTTCACACAATCTTTGACTAACAAAAATTGATGAATTGACTAATAGCGCAAAATAAGTTCTTATTTGTAAAGTATAATTAACGCGAAGTAAATTAACATCACGCCTATTAATTATCTTTGACGGGCGTTCGTCAGCAGTTTTTTTATGAAAAATGGTAGGAAAATTATAAAACGGAACATATTTTTTGTAGCCCGTTTAATATTAAGGCCAGTACTTAGATAAAGGTCGCTATTTCTTGCCAGTCACTTTTATTCAGCGTGGCAACCTAACTCACGATTCTTTTGCATAATTTAATACATGGTGAAATTGAAAATATGCGACAAATCGAAATGGGAGATTGTACTCATCATTATGAACAACTTTTACTATGAGACCAAGCCTGAAATCGCAAAAAAGAGGGTGTTCTTCCCTACATTTATGTTCGCATAACTCGTCAAAATGTAGGGAACAGCTGATTTTTATTTCTCGATTTCAGGTTTGGTCCCATAGTAAAAGTTGTTCATAATGATGAGTACAATCTCCCACTTCGATTAGTCGCATGTTTTCAATTTCAACCTGTGTATATGCGGTGTTAAAAAATTAATCCTAAAAACTTTAAGAGGTGCTTTAGACCATCGAACTGAATAACTTTCACTATGGGACCAACACCGAAATCACGAAAAAAAAATCAGCTGTTTAATACAAAAGTTCAATACCTACTCGACCAAAATGTATGAAACAGCTCATTTTTTTCGTGATTTCAGAGTTGTTCCCATAGTGAACGTTGTTCATTTCGATAGTCTAAAGCACCTCTTAAAGTTTTTAAGGTTATTTTTTTAACACTTTATATATTTTGTTTCTCCCTTCCTGTGGGATTACATATAGGCATTAAGATTATCAGAATTAATTCGTACCATCCTGTAAATGTTGACAGCCGAACATGGTCCCTTCCTAATCCCGATAGATTTTTCCTGGAAAACTCCCTTTTGTCGAAGCAACCCGATGATTGTTACCGAAACCCAAATTTTCCGACAAACACAACAACAACAAACAACATTCATTCAATACTTTTTGTAAAATAAAAGACATTACTTACTAATTATAAATTGGAACTGAACTACTGAAGTGTGCATTAAGAGCCTATACTACCTCAAATGGCTTAGCGTGATCCTCCGTTATGTCGAAAATCCTGCACCATTAATTTTGAAATAAATATATGGTAAACTTGAGGATTAATGCAAAGTCTTATGTTAGACGAAAACACGATTCCATAAAATTTTCTCGATAGAAAAAAAATCCAAAGTTACCTCTAACCCGAACAATAAACCGCTGGCATTCAAAAAATACTTCAAATTAGATCATGAAACTTTACATACTAACTGAACTTACTTTAAAGCAGGTCTTATGTTATTTACTTTTTTATAATTACAATTATTTTCACTGTAAAAAGCAAATACCTAAACTATTAGCGCTGCCTGCCGCCCAGCACCGCACTCTGTCTCGCTCTCACTCAGTCCGCGAGCAGTATCGTATGAGCGAGATAAAGAGCGAATTTTAGCTGAGGTAGTATAGGCTCTTAAGTATCCGTACTTTTTGATAAAATCATTAAACATTTTACAAAACAATAATAAGTCGGTGGATTTTTTTTTTACTTTTACAACAATTTCCTTGACCTTTTCGATGTCCAAAATCTCAAAAAGCCTCTTCAGAAGCGTTAATTTTTTAACCAAAAATAATTAATATTGTCTACACGAGCCACATATTAATTAGGTGCTCTTTCTTTTTTTTTCTTTTCTTCTCCGTGTCGCTGGAACGACTTTATTTCAAATCATGTTGGCCCAAAACTTTGCCACTTCCACAACGTTGTCAGTGGCAGCGCAGACGTCACTTTGACTGCATGTTTGCATTCTTCCTTATACATTTAATAGTAGCGTAGGAGCCAGAAAATTCTTTAATCTATACAGGGTGTCCCTGGACGTATGGATCAAATCGAACAGGGACGTGGGCAAGGTCATTTCCAAACGCTTTAGCAAAAAAAAAAATACTAAAAAAAGAGAAGAAAGATCGAATTCGTGAAAACTATGTGGGCTATCAATTTTTTTTTTTTGGATAGCCCTGGTAGTATTTTTTTATGATTATTTTCTTTTAACACTAAGCGAAGTGATTGAAAAAAATATTAAAATCAGTCATAACTTTTGAACCGTAAAAAAATTCACTGACATTCTCAGGGTTAAAAAGTATGGAAATGACCTTGCCCACGCCCCTATTCGATTTGATCCATACTTCCAGGGGCACCCTGTATAATAAAGCTTAAGAGTTGTTTGTTTGAACGCACTAATCTCTAGAATTACCGGTCGGATTTGTAAAAATATTGTCTGCATTTGAAAACCCAATTCTTGAGTAAGGCTAAAGTCTATTTAACATTACACTAGAACTTTCAAGAGCGGAGAAAAAAAGAAAAAAGGCAGAAAGAACGCTAAGCGAACACGAAATTTCACGCGGACAAAATCACGGGCAGAATCTAGTAAAGTATAGATGCATAGCTTGTGTCAATAAATAAATATTATATTATATTTAATATAAATTGTCCAGTATGAACAACGTTTTACTCTGACGTCAAGATAAAGTGATAAATTGTCATTACTGTGTCTTATTAGATTGGCCTTGATAACAGATTTCCTGAGACTGACCTTTTCGGACCAACGGATTTTCTATTTAATTATATACTTTGGTGGAATCTTGGTGTCAGAAGTTTAGTTAAGTGGTTTCTAATGTTTTGGGGTATTAATAGAGAGTATTTACAAGGCAGACGTGAGTGGAAACGCCGGGAGGGGACGTCCTAGAAGGACATACAGTGACCTTTGCTTCTTCAGAAAGGTCAAGTCAGTACTCGCCACCGGCGGCGTGCGTGTCCAGATGTATGAACGTCAACAAAGCAAAAGGAGTATGTAAGGTGGCTTTCTGTAGTTTCTGCGAGTTAAGACAGAAACAGACATAACACGCCACGTTACGCAACATCAATGAAGCTTACTCATTGGCCACATTTTTCGTCTCGTTGAGCTATTTTCGTCAATAAGTAAGCGTGGGATGGCGTCGGGTGTTACAAGTGTGCAGCGGCCTTTATTCCGGTCTAATGCCCTGAACCCCCCCACCCCCCTCTCCACCCCCCCTCCACCCCCCTGCTCGATCCCCTGCTAGTTCGTTTTCTGTTTTATTTAAACTGTCTTATCCACTATAAACTTTCTCATTCCAGTCTGATCCAGTTTTTCTTTTGTTTTTATTCCTGAAGGATCGTCAGCAACACAATATGGGAATTAGGCATGAGTTTATGTGTCTATCCAACAAAATGATTGTAATTTATTCTTCAACATAACACAGTGATTAGGTACTTAGCGTTTATTACCGTTGGATCCCGTTTGCTATTTCCGTTGAATCCCATATTATAACAACATTTGTACATTTCAGAAGAAAAGTGATTTACCTTTATCAAACACTAAAAAGAGATTATTTTTAGTGGGTTACCCGGAACCGAACTAGTTAGATTAGGTTAATTATTAAAAAAAAAAAACAATGTTAGGTTAGGTTAGGTTAAAACTGTGACCCCTACGCACGAGCCGAGCGAGCGAAGCGAGCGGTGCCGCGGCAGCGGCCGGCGAGTGCCAGAAACGACTAGATTATATAGAAAATGAGTTGTTTGTGAAATAAATAGTATACGAAACGTTGATTGTAAACTAAAAATTTGTCAATGGAGTTTTGTGAAACATTAGTGAACCCCTCATTTTATTATAAACAATTTTGTTGTTGAAAGTACCCGCATTCATATTTTTTTAAGCATTCGGGATCCAACGGAAATACTTTTCGGGATTCAACGACAATAAAACGTAATTATCTTGCATTTTTTAAATTCGGGATCCAACGGAAATACATAATAATGTTTTGCGGGATCCAACGCCAAAAATATTAAAATGGGATTCAAAAACGGGATCCAACGGTAATAAATCGTACTTAGTGGTTAATTTTGATCCAACCTTATGTCGGTAGGCAGGTCTAAATCTCCGAGCTAACTAGACGAAAACGAACATTACTTAAAATAAATGTTCTTGTAAATCGATTTTATTCAATTTCGAGCGGCCATTGTTGTTTACATATTTGGCAAATTTAGCGCGGCCGGACCTTATCTTTACGAACAATGTAAACTCCAGACTGACTGCCGACAACCGATTGTTGAGGCGTGACAGATGAAAAACTCTAAACTTTCTTTGTACAGACACCAGCACATCAAGTTACTACAATCTGTCAAATTTCTATAATAGATTTTCAGCTTTATCGCTAAATCATAAGATTCAAAGTTGATTGGGAAAATTTGACAGTTTCGGGTAGCTTGATGTGCTGGCGTCTGTACCAACTTACCAAGATGATTACTCAAAAATAAAATATTGTTTTCTGGGAAGAGGCTGTTTCCTGGAAAAATATTTACATAAAGCAATCTTCTTTACAACAAAAAATGGAAGCAGACTAAGTATGAACAGTGAGAATTTTTCCCGCCCACGTTAAAGTGAAATGAGGAGCTTCACCTTTCATAGGCGTGGGTGCTGTTAACACTTAATACTTATAATAGCAGTAGGTGCCTATTGTTTTTACCGCACCTCAATTATGGTGTCGGTAAATTAATATTAAGCGAAAGAATAGACGGAAGACATTTTTAACCAGTGCGCAAACTTACCATGAATTCAGAATTAGATTATAGACCAAGTGCAGAAATTAATCGTCGTTAATCAAAAAAAAAACTCGTGCTTCATAGAAAAGTGCAATACCTACACGATTAAAATGTACGGAACACTTTTTTTTTTAATAAATATAAATAACTAAAGATTTCTACGCTAGATTTCTTATGATTGTATATTTTATGACTTTTTAGATTTCTTAGGTCTACTTAGGAGTCATAATTATGCTGAATTCATTGTCACAGTTTGCGTAATGATTATTTTACTATTAAAAAACACTCGTTTATCACACTAATATTATAAAGGCGAAAGTTTGTGAGTGTGTGTGTGTGTTTATATGTTTGTTACTTCTTCACGCTCAAACGGCTGGACCAATTTTGATAAAATTTTGTATGGAGGTAGCTGACACCCTGAATTAACATTACAGGCTACTTTTTATCCCGATATTCTCACGGGATCGATACTTATGCGGGGGACCCCGCGGGGCGCAGCTAGTTAATAATAACATGTCGATTCAATAAGACCGAAAAAACAATACCAAAAGGTATATATTTAAAAAAAAAAACTTAATTTCAAACTTTTTTATTTGTAGTCTTGTGAAATTAAACGTTCATTATAGACGAGGAATTTGTTTCTTCTCTTGTTAGCCAAAAACAGAAGCATTAAAAGAAAAAACATTTACCTACTCAAAACAAAAAACAACTACCAAAAACACGTGCCAAAGTTTACACTTTTAGCCCCCAACAAACACTGTCAAATAGCAAGTGTTGGAACCTAGGCTTTTAACCCTAAAACAAACAGCTCATCGGCATCGTACGGATGTGGAAAAACTTTAAAAGCCCGGTTTTACCGTTTTATTTGCTCTACACGTTGGTATTTATGTGTTTAGTGATGGGCTGTTTCCTGTCGATGGTATCCGCGATAAATGTACGTTTTTTGTTGGAAAATATGAACGGAATTTTAAAGATGATAATGCGTTTGGCAGTGCGTGGTCAAGTTTATAAAAAAAAGAAAATAAAGTTGACCACGCACTGCCAACAAAGACCATGCATTACTAAATATTTTTGTTACGAGTACCCTTTCGCTAAAACGCCCTCATATTAGCAATATAAAATATTTAAGCATTTATTTTTATATTTATTTTATAAGTTATTTTTTCCAAATAACGGTGTTTAAATTATTAGGAAAGCATTGTCTACGTGGTTACGTAGACAATGCTTTCCTGATAATTTACTGGTTAGTAGAAAAGGTAAAACCCTAGAGTAGTTTCGATACCAAACATTATGTGGGCTTCAATATTTTCGTATAAAAACTGAGTGCTTGCTTTTAGGCAGGCGCTACATCTAGGTAATATAATATTTACTAGCTTTTTTATATGAAATCCAATAATGCTCTCGCATGGAAAACACATTTACATTCCCTTGTGTTTCTGCATGTGGCACTAGTTTTTTTTTAATTTTTGTATTCGAAGACGTCGGAGGAGGGGGGGAGGGGAAGAGGTGGTCAAACTCAAATTGAAAGCATTTATTTCAATTAAACCAATTACAGGCGCTTTTGAATTGTCAAGGAGTCGGTCAGTCAGAAAGATGAAGCTAGTTGCCCATTCCAAAGCGTAGGTACCTATGGAGAAGAACGGGCAAGAAACTCTATGGACACTCTTTTAAATCAAAATAATATGGTTACAAAGTCTTGGTCTCATCATACATGTTAATTAAAAGTAAAAGTTAATAAATAGAAATGTAATAACGGTTGTCAGATTACGTTTACCCATAAAAGGCGAAATGAATTCTTTCCAATTATTATTTCCAAGAAAGGATCTTTTCTATTATCAAATGCAAATATTTAAATTAAAACCCAATTAAATGGACTTAAACGTTTTCAAATCGTTTTGATGCTTACATAACGAACAATTTATATTATATTTTATGGATCACTACATGGGCATTAGAAAGTTGTGCAAATTAATGAACACTTAAAATAATTAAAAGTCAATGACTTTGCATATTAATAGATAGTATTTTTACGATTCATTTCTCTCAATGCCAAGGTAGGTAAAAGTCTGTATAATGGTGCTATTAAGATAATAATAAACGGTGGAACAGTTAAACATTGACGGTATACAGCTGATGGCATTAGAAAAGATACGTCGAAGATATTTTTAATGTAAGTGAAACGTAATAGCGTTATTGACGGGTTGGATTGAAAGATAAACGTATCACTGTTCTAGATATTTTTATTGTATTACATATGTTTACTGTGCACTATATATTCTTTTATTTATATTTTTACTCAAGAATTTAAGAATGGGATGTCGGGAGAGGATGCTACAACCCTGACTTAGTTTCTTCTAGATCTTAATATTACCCCTGTCCACAATGTAGATAAAACTGGATAAATACCTACGTACTATGTAAGTAGTATAATTTTGGATAAAAATAACTATACATATCCATAATAATAAATTCGAAAGTAACTCTGTCTGTCTCTCTGTCTGTCTGTATGTTGCCTTTTCACGCCTAAACCACTTAACGGATTTCGATAAAATTTGGCGTAGAGATAGATTGCATCCCGGGGAAGGACATATGATAGTTTTTTTCCGATATTTCCACGAGATCGACATTTACGCGGGTGAAACCGCGGGGCGCAGCTAGTAACCTATAAAGTTATAATGAGTGGTAAGTTAAATCAAACGAAGAAGACTAGAATGAAATTAAGCAGAACTTAAAGCTACTCATAAAAATTTAGGAATAAGGCAAATGAAGAGATGGATGATCAAGATGGAAGATAAAAATCAATGGATAGATTAGATGTTCATCATTAAATGATAGGGGCATGCTACAAACTTAAACGATTGCTTTAATATTACGTGAACACACCCATTAAATTACTGCTCCAGGCAATCTTCTTCATAAGGATCTGTAGGTATCTTACGTCACTAAAAGCTCTTGCGTAAAGAACATTAAAGTTTTATATATCTCATCAAATCATAAGTACTAAAATATTTCTTGGAAAATTCCTTGATAACGACTATATGAAATATTGAATGAGACTAGTGATTCATGAAATGATTTACTATGGTCACCATTGACGTCTATATTATTTTGATCATTCGCGTCATCTTCGCATACAAACTTACATTTACCACCACTCAACCGAAAAAATCAAACAAAATGTTCAGGAAGTAGATTTTCATGACCGCAAATTGGAATTTATTATTAATTCACCAGAATCAGTGCATGACCTCATCAGTCAATCGAGTGGACTTGAAAAAACAAACGCGTAACGACCAATGATTAGTGAGGGTAAAAACTGAAGCAGAACACATATTGAATGGACTTATCGAGATTCATATCGAATGGGATTCATTGACACGGTTACGTCGATAACCTTTGGCATTGGAACATCATTACGGTTGTTTCTAATGCTGTATGTAATATTGTTGACGATAATTACTATTCTAATGAATCACTAGCTGAGACATAAGAAATAAACTATAATGATAGTAAGATGGATGGAAATGTTGGCATAAACAAATATTCAAGAGATACACAGTCTACCAATGGCGATATAATTATCGACATTCTTATTAATAAGGATCCACTTGGGAACAAATATGTAAAAAATAACGGTTAGTATTTTCCCGTGCACGCGGAAGAGCTTAAAAATCTTATAAATCCTAACGAACACCGGAAAAAAGAAAATAATGGGGATAAGAGAGCGCCACGAGCTCGTAAAAAGAAAGGTCTTGAGAAAAAGCATTTTAACATCACAGAGCGTTCGAATGTAAAAATGATGTATGCTGAACTAGATAAAGATTGCAAAGCACAAATCTTTATTTTTATAAAATACATTAATCAATGAGTAATCAGGTTGAGCAACAAAACAATTGAAATTGAAACAGGAAAACTCCGATGCAAAAATAATGATATATTTTCAAACAAATCTCTTTAACACGCATAGATCAGCATTTTCGTGTATTTCTGCAATTAACTACACGAAAAGGCTAGTCTATTCTATATAAAAATATACTACTATGCTACCTGCTACAAATAAATAAAATTGGAGTGTCTGTTTGTAATACTAAAATAACCGCTTTTTACTAAATGCATATGGATGTATACACGGTACATATACCAAAATAACATTTTTTACAATTTTTGTCTGTCTGTTTGTTCCGACTAATCTCTGGAATGGCTGGACTGATTTTGACGGGACTTTCACTGGCGGATAGCTGTTGTAATAAGGAATAACTTAAGGTTACTTTGATTTTAGAAAAAAAAATAATAGGCTCCCACGAAAAAAAATTAAAACCAATTTTTTGCAATCAATATTTTTAAAGGCTTTTTTGTTAAATTCGACGCGGATGAAGTTGCGGGTAACAGCTAGAACGAAAATAAATGTAATTTCATCCGTAATCACTTGATAGTCGACAAAACCGCACAAAATCAACATAAAAACTTTGTCCGTGACCTAATTCTACAAAATTAAAACTCAACCTTCGGGATTTAAAATTAATTAACCCGCAAAGTTACCCGCTCGACCTTTCCTGAGAAGATTACTCGGAGACTGCCACACAGCCTTGATATTGTTTCAAGTTATTACTGAAAGTAAGCGCATTTTCTTCAATTAATTTAATTGAGAGAAGCATTGTAACTAGAAATTCTATTTGAAGGAGTCTCAATGTTGAAGTAGTGTGACATCAAAATTCGAATTCTTTATTAAACTTACACGTGTTTACAAACATACAAGTATTAGCATGCAGTTCTAACCGAGAGAAAACTTAGATTTAACAGCGGGTCCCAAACTAGGCACAGCCTGTATCTTGGTGATACAAAGTTACTAATTGAATCAGTTCTCCGTTCTAATCAGTAATCCAGTACATTACTAACAGAAAGAGAGTAAGTATGGAAGATGATATGACACGCTGTGCCAACTCTAAATACAGTAGGATACGGCAGAAGGACAACGATGATGATGATACTTACTTATTAAAAAAACAGTAGGTACATCTATAATATATACAGGTAGAAATTGAAAACATGCGACAAATCGAAATGGGAGATTGTACTCATAATTATGAACAACTTTAACGAATTGCGAAAAAAAAAATTTGCTGCTCCCTACATTTTGACGAGTTATGCGAACATAAATGTAGGGAACAGCTGATTTTTTTTCGCGATTTCAGGTTTGGTCCCATAGTAAAAGTTGTTCATACTGATGAGTACAATCTCCCATTTCGATTTGTCGCATGTTTTCAATTTCACCCTGTATACAGAAACAAACGAATTTTCTGAAAAACAGTAATTACGGATTTGGCACAGTTTAAAACCTTGATTAATTTAAAGGATACTTTTTATCCCGGTTGTACAGTCAACAGCAAAGGTAGATGATGGAAATCAGAAATTCAATACTAATGAATGGAGTTCGCGTCAGAACTGGCAACTGTACTAGTAGTAATTGTTTGGTATAATTTACAATCACATACTTTTGAATCACTTCGACGCCACACAGTTCTGACGCGAACTCCGTTCATTAGTATTGAATTTCTGATTTTCATCATCTACTTTTGCTGTTGACTGTACGTTTCCGTAGGATTTCCGACCATAACGCGGGCAAAGCCATGGGTTAATCATATAAAATCATGTTTGTTATTACAGCGTGCCAAAATCAGATTAACTTACAATAATTAAAAGACATAATTACATTTTAAAACGTAATTATAAAATCAGGTCACCTACTCTAAAAGGATTAATATTTTGACCTCGTTACTAATTACAATCAAATTGGGAAACCGAGTCAACGTTTTGGCAAATTAGAAAAATAATTGATGATCAAAACGCAATTATCATTTGACTAGATGACTTTTAACCTATTTATGATAATAACATCCGATGATCTTGACATTAGCACTACCTATTATTATCAGTATCACTATTATCATATTCCGAAATGTTTAGAACAAGGAAATTAATGGAGCTGTATAAATGATACAGGGACTTTTGTGTAATCCTCATAATATTATCGTAAGTTAAAGGTTAATTAGATTAATAGCCAATAACAAGAATTATAGAGACAATAATCATTAAGAGAATTGTAAATATTATAAATTACAAGATATTTTATCTTTTATACCTACATAAACTTAGTATGAAATATTTTGATTTTTAGTAGTAGTACTAAGTCCCTGATTAAAAAAGTAAAGGCGAAAATAATAAATTTACGTTTTATGAAAATACTAAAATCCATGTTGAAGTCCCGGAAAAAACGAATAAAAAAAATTGCTTGAAAAGCTTTTCAAATAAACTTCTCACTTTATTATTTTAATTTGATCCCAATCCACTTTACAGCCACATATTGAAAATAAATTGAATAGAATTTTATTAAAATACCTAACAAACAAATATTTTCAGCAGGGTTTTTATTTTTTTTTTCACGGTAAAAATAAGCCTTTTATTTTGACTAATATTTGGTAGCTTGCTCCCAATTTCATTAATTATAATAGTATGATGTAGAAAACGAAACTATTCAAAGCTATAAATCGTAAAAAAGCTTATCTTACTTATCAAATAAAACTTATCGACATCGCCATCAGCAAAGAAGTTACATCACTAAATTATTTACCGTCTCTCGTTTGCAAAAACCACAAGATCTACGCGTCATACAGTCTGCGCCATGTCGGTCTGGTTGCAGTATAAACAAAAAAACACAACCACTTTATTACCACACTCCCTGCAAACAAATTACACCTTTATCACCATAAGTTAAGAGTCTAAACAGCCGCAGAATTAAGTAAGCAAGCCGCAATTCGAGACAAATTGACGCGGAATACGTTTACGGGAAATTGAACTCTAAGTTTAAGTACAGAAAGTTGTAGAGATAGTAAATTAAAGTTGGTAATGGCAGAAAATAATAAGCCTCTAGTAATACTTAACATTAATCATGAAGTCAATGGAACGCCGGCAAAAGTAAAATTAAAATCAGTTATTGGTTACGATTCATTAGTTAAACAAGGTTGAGTGCCAAAAGTATATTTTATTGCGTAAGGTCTGAAACTTATGCCTTATTTGCTTTAAGTAATTTGACAATTAATTAAATAATTTTATGCTGTGTGGTCTCTGGCCAGCTTGTTTCTACTTTCGTAAGTGTTAAGACACAACTAAAGGATACTATCAGCTCAGTTTTTTTTTAATGGGTTGCATTTATGACGTCATATTGCACAAATTCATCTGACAAGCTTATTTTACTTATTGTGGTATAGTTATTTTATTCTAGGTGCATCATCTTCACATAAAATTATATAATAATTAATGTGTACAAAATATTGTAAAACTTTTTTTTAAAGAGTTACTTGCCCATTCTGGAGGAGTTTCTTGCCTATTCTTCTCCATACGAAACTGCCTTTTGGAAAGGGCGACTAGAATCAATACTTTTTTTTTTGTAAATTTTGACGTTCAAAAGTGGCTTTTATGTACCTGTTTGAAATAAATGATTTGACTTTGTATGCCAAGCTTTGTCAGCTATAACATTTACAGATTTAGATTCATGTTCATCACTGAACTTAAATAAGACTTGAGTTCTGTTTTTCAATTATTTGTAACATCGTAAACAGGAGGTTGTAGTCCGGTTGGTGCCTCGTTGTCTACTCAAACGTGTTCGCGTACTACATTTATAATATTATATTCAGCGTATCTGACTAGATTATCAAATCCTACAACAATGCCTCATTCCAACTCAAGGGAGCAATTTGAATTCTATTAGCTAGATAGTGCACTTACTTGATATCAAGTAAAACGCCACCTGCATACCTAAAAGAATGCCTACTTACTTCGGCTTGGAGAACAGTTAAAATGGCGTCATCATCATCAAGTACTTTAAGTAATTTTCCACCTCAAGTACTTTTTCTAACGACATAATGACGAGAAGAGACCGTATTTTTTTCTTGTGTAATTTCAAAACGGATAATTTTGTTTTTATTGTAACTACCATGCAATACTTTCTTGATAATGTAATGATGTAATTTACTTGCTGCTTCAACATTATAGGTATAGTTTTGACAACCAGTTTTTTGTAAATTACCAATAATTTTCGAGCAAGCAAGATGAACTTATCACGATTAAGTAGAAAGTTATGTTCACAGGGAATTATTAGCCTCAAGATTCACGTAAACATGAATTTTCCAAATTGATATGAAATCTTCATCATGGATGTATGTCAGCTTCGAAATTGAAATCCTGGGAGGTCTTCTTTTGTTTTTATTTCATTTTACTAATATGAATCACGCTTACGTCAGTTACATACTTTTGGAAAACAATATTGAATGAAACATTCTCATCAACGTGCACTGCTAACAAGACATTGATCATTACCGTGTATTAAATTACATCAATATGTCGAACATGACACAATTCCATCACAATTAACCCCGCAAGCCATAATTAAATATCACTTAGCCTTTTAACGGAGATCATATCGGATATTAATGATGCCTCATTAAACTCAAATACTGACTACACTTAACGTTTTTGCTAAGTGAAAACTGAAGAGGATATAATATTAGCAGCTGTTTTCTCATTCAAGTGAGAATGAGGAAAAGTGGTAGAAGTCGTTAACAAAGCTCTCACGACTAACATATTATTACTATTACCAAGCCTTAATGGGTATGTGTGATACAGTATTATTCCAAACAGCTTCATGCACCAACTTAGTATATTAACAGTAACTATAGTTAATTTAGCATCCACTCTAGACCATGATCCGCCTACAAGACCATTACAATAAACGACCCGTCAGACACATTATCATAATCGCCACTCTTGACAAACGAATTGGCCATTGCAGTATGTTAGGGTTAAATCAGAACGTTGCTGCCTATCCCCCTGACACGGTCTCTTGATTGCTTTTAATACTATATAGAAAGCTGATCCAAATTCTATTGTCTACAGTGCTCGCCGATTTTATTTAAAGGTAATTCAAGACATGAAAGAGAACAAAGTGTTTGCTTAAGTCAAAATGCCAATATAATATTTCATTCAAGATAAATTAGGTCAGGGACTGGGAGACGAATGATGCCCTAATTTTACCTATTAATTATTTTCTATGTCTCAACTCCATTTATTATTTAATTAAAGACAGAGACGGGATTAATACACTGACTTGGCATTTTAGCTTTACCGAGAAAAGGGCTTATTTTGAAGATGTTATTATCTTTTGAAAATAACAATTATTCTTGCAATTGAATAAATAAAATGTTTCTACTAGTACCTACCACAATATAATAAACTTAGATTTAACATAACAAAAAAGAAGTGGACAACTTTTTATCGCATACCATAAAAGCGAAGAAAACGAGACGTATGTAATTCTTTTCACTTGAGTAAGAATTACCTAACAAGCGCAATAATTATCGTGTTAAAAAGTTCCACTTTTAGCATCTTAGATCTTGTTCACGGTTCGTTCTTTTCTCTGGAATCGCCCATCTCGCAAGCTAATGTGCTTACTAAATAGCCTCCATGAATTATAAATACATCGTCACTATCATTATTTACGGCATCCACTACGTCGCCACCGTCTTAACGTTCTATAGATTTGGTTTAAACCCGTCAGTGAATACCAAACAATGAGATAGATCGCGCGTTTGACGGACCAATCAATTTCCTGTCGCGGTGCTTAGCACGGGTCATAATGGTTATGGTTTCCTTCGCAACTCGACTATTATCTTCACGGGTTTACTCTGAATTATTTTAAACGTAAGCAGAAGCAATAAAGTTTTCGAATCCGGTTCCTTTATTGGTAGTCCCTCATGATGTTTCCTTTAGTGATTGTGAAATTGTGTGAACATTTCGTTTGGTTTGTGAATATAATGGGAAATAACTGTTTGGATATGATAATGCATTTGATAAAGTTTATCTCGTAAAACGGTCAGTTGGGCTATAAAGTTTCTAACTGACTATTGTATTAAACGTTGATAAATTCGTGGCGTTGCTTGCATTTCGTTAAGTATCTATTAACATATCATAATAACAATAAACAAACGTCAGAATACAGAAGCATTAAGAGGCGTATCACAAGGCGCAGTCTTGGGACCACAAACGATTCAACACTGAATTGCTCTTTGTTTCCAAATTATTACAGTTACCGTTTCATCTTGTATTTCTCCATACAGGAATACATGAAAGTAGAATGAAATTACCTGCAACAAAGTAAAATATTTGATTAGTTGGATGAATATTTTAATACAATATTAGCTTCGCCGTTTGTAGACTTGATTAAAAGTAGTTTGCGTTCGCTTACAATATTTCTGTTACGTGGTTGGTTGGATATAACATAAAATCTTTGCTCTATTCGTTTACTAAACAAAGGTACTTTGAATACGTGAATTTTAAAGTAAACAAAGTATTAAAGTAAACAAAGGTACTTTGAATACGTGAGTTTTTTAGTTGAATTAATAATGTTTAATTCTGTTTACACGTACCAGTTAAATCCCCGGAAGCAAATACACAATTAGCAACCAAAGAGAATGTCTAACAGCAAACTCTAACATGTTATCTTCTAAATTACATACATAATTAGATGTTCCTGTGAATACTGTTCCTAACATGTTGTTTGTTATATTCATTAGGAAGAGTTACAATGATTTTGATATTCGTTACTAATAATGGGAATTTTAGAATTGCATACTAGTATATGCTGTTAGCTTCTGTCCGCAGCTTTGCCCGCGTGGATATCTTATGATAACGATCCCGCGGGAATGTGCTACCGAGACAAAAAGTAGCTTATGCCCTTTCCCAAGATGCCATCTATGTCCTCGCCAAATTTTATCGAATTCCGTTCAGTGGTTTAGGTGTGAAAAGGTAACATACAGACGGAGTTACTTTCAAATGTATAATATTAGTAAGGATTAGCGTTTTTATCATAAAATATTGGCAGAGGTGTATATAGTATCAGCCATCAACCAGGCAGAAATCGAGACAGAGTAATTCCTAATAAAACTATAAGGGTTCCATTTTTTCCTTTTGAGGTTTGGAACCCTAAAAACTAATAATACTTTGTTCTACCCGCACGCTAATTTATTTTGAAGCTTATTGTTAATCCATTGCTTTATATGTTCGAAAAATTTATTTGCTCAACAACGCAATAAATAATATAAAGCAATGAATGTTGTTTAACTGTAAAAATTAAAGCCATTACTGCTGTTACTGTTAGTGTGTACTGATTATGGAACCTAGGTCTCTTGTGGTTGAGAATCAATGGTCTCACAAAATATTTAAAATTTCCATTTAATTTCACAATTAGGCTTATTATAAACTATAATTGTTACATCTCAGTTCTTATCTTAACGACTTCGATAACTGGGGTGACGGCAGTTATGTAAACATAGTGTTATTAGTTTATTATTACTTGTTCTATTATAAACCTTATCGGTGTTCATTCATTGGTGTGGTTCACATAATTATTATTGTAAACTATAGTAGCCTGTGATGTAAATATTTAATGAGCTTTTTTTGGTAGAGGAAAACGAAATAACAAACGTGGTTAGTAGATTGTTTTATCGGCAAAAACCCATTCTACTTCATAATCAGCCAATAATGTTCCTACTGCTGCGATACAGGCCTCTTCTCTGTGAGAGGGAGTGTGCCGTAAGTCACCACGCAGGCGCAGGGGTAGGTAGATGTCACATCTTCGAATTTCAGGTTCTAGAACATGCCAGTTTCCTCACGATGTTTTCCTTCACCGTATTGAGAGCAGTGGTGATGAAATAATTTACACAAAGTAAAGCGCCTGTCTGGGTTCGAAGCTACGACCTATCACTAGTAAGACGCGGCCGATACCACTGGGCTATCACTGCTCGAAACTGCACAGATTAATCAATAATTACTTATACCGTGATTAAAATATATCTCCATTTAAATAGCAATCTACAAGTGTTGGTGTTTGAATCTATGGCGCATTTTAAAGGAGGGTGAGCTCTCCTTAGAGTGTGATAATTGATGCCTTCATTGATTTCTTGTACGTATTTAAAATCATTCTCTGCTCATAAATCATTGCCTAAAACTTTATATTCAAGATACAAAGCATATGAACTAAATCAACACGATCCCCAACTCACAACTTTGATTAGTTTCCCAATGACCTTCAAATACTTCAACCTACACATTCCAAAAACCATTACCCCATTAGAATATCAATGACAAAACCTTCCCTAGAAATTGCCTTCGCCATAAAACCCAGCACGTATAAAGCGATCGAGTTAAAATATTAATTATTCACGCATGCGTTCAAAGGAGCCGGGCAGAGCAAATCCTCTTAGGTAACTCAACGTTAAAGGTCGGGTTACTAGGTTACCGGTGTGGCCTTAGGATGAGGAAGATTGTTTGCTAGCGGGTTAATTATAAAGGCAGATGATGGTTGTAGTAGAGCGTTTAGTTTAGAGCCTCGGTGCTTCAATTAAACTATATATATCAGCTAAGTTTTGTTGGATTCAGGAAATTGTTAACATGTTATGTTTGGTTGAGGAAATTTGCTGTGAAGCTAATGAAAAGGGGGGGGAATTATAGCGCAACGGTTGAATAAAAGGGGAGAAAGGAAGAGGAAAACATTTTGAGCCGACATCACGTAGGTACCTTAGTTCACATTTTGGATTTAAATAAATATATTCGTAGATATTGAGTACCTAACATGGAACAAGGACAGACAGGAGATGAAGTTATCTACCTTCTAGCAGAGAAATTGATGACGGATTTCGGTTTAAAGACATTTATTTCTCAAAAAAGAACATTAAGGTTCACTTACAAATTGAGAAATGTAAAGAAAATATATAATAAAAGTAGATACAGTCTCTGTGATCACATACTATACAAAGCAACATAATTAAAAGATTTTAATAGATTTTAAAGGTGACATTCAGGTGTTAGTACTTCGTCCTAACGTATTCTTCTAGCGCTTTTTTATATGTATAACATCTGTCACTGCTAAACACATCATCAGGTATCTCATTATACAGTTTTGCTCCCTCATATAGTATATTTTTCCTACCATAGTTAGTTCTAGGTTTTCTTAATTGTATTTTGTCTCGTCGTCTTGCGTTATATGTATAAGTTTTCTTTTCAAAGTTAAGTTGCGAATGTGTGTCTTGTGTTATGATTTTATGTATTAGGATGCATGTTTTAAGTATGTAGAGTTGGTTAATTTTAAGTATTTTGGTATCATTATAGATTTTGGTGGTTGGTGTAAGGTAGTTGTAGTTGTAGAGTGTTTTTATTGCTTTATTTTGTAGTATTTGTATATCCTTGATTAAAGATTTTGCTGCAGTTCCCCATATCTCAATAAGATATTCTATGTGGGGTCTAACAAGAGAGTTATATATCATTGCGCGAGCTTTTTTAGGAATGCAGGCAGACATTCGACGCAATGCTCCTACCAGAGGTGATAGTTTGGACTTAATGTAATCAATATGGGGTTTCCAAGTTAACTTAGTATCTAATATGAGGCCCAAATATCTTTCACTGTTTGATTTAGCAATATTTTCGTTGTTTATTGTAAGTTGGATTTGATTGGGGATTTTCTTATTTTTTGCAGCAAATATCATGTATGAGGTTTTCTTTGTGTTAATAGTTAGCAAATTAGACAGAAACCATGTATTTAGTATATGCAAATCATCTTGAGCTTCTTTCACTATATCAGTTAGATTGTGACCAAAGTAGAACAAGCAAGTATCATCTGCGTAAAGTGTGATACTGCCCGACGTTTTAACACTGCTGATACTATTGATGTAAATCAAAAATAATAACGGACCGAGAATTGATCCTTGTGGAATTCCGTAGGTTAATTTACAAGGCAAACTTTCATAATTATCAATTTTCACTATTTGTGTCCGATTTTCTAGATATGACTTAAGTATTCTATGTGCGGATCCGGATATTCCTACGTCAGTTAATTTTATTAGAAGCAAATCATGGCTGATCGTGTCAAACGCCTTTTTTAGGTCAATAAATATACCTAGGGCATATTGTCTGTTGTCTATAGCATTTTTTATTTTAGTAGTAAGATCTATAGTTGCTGATAAGGTATTGGATTTTGGCCTAAATCCATATTGTTGCTCAAAAAAGAAGTCTATGTCTGTTAGGTAGGTGTAAAGACGAAGGTAAATAATTCTTTCAAAAATTTTGGAGATTACTGGTAATACTGATATCGGACGATAATTGCCTGGATCAGTCTTGCTTCCAGATTTAAAAATTGGAGTTACCTTAGCAACCTTCAGACTTTCAGGGAATGTCCCTTGTTCAAGGCATTTATTTATACAGTCAGTTAAGTTGTCTAATATTAGGTTTTTAATGCATTTTATTTCTTTTACAGTAATTCCATCAATTCCACTACTTGTATTAGTATCTAGGCTATCGATTATCGTATTAATTTCTTCCTTTGTGGTTGGTTCAAATGTTTGCAGCGTATGTGCTTGTGATAGTGTTCTATTTAATGTAAAATTAGTTTGTGTTTGTGTTATTTTATTAGCTAAGATTGAACCAACTGTGGAAAAGAAATCATTAAAGTGTTGGCAGATTTGTTGCTCATTTGTTATTACATCAGTTTCAGTTTTTAACTTTGAAGGAGCACAACTGTTTTTGTGTTTGTTATTTGCTAGCGTATTAATTAAATCCCACATTTTTTTTGGCTGCTTCTGACACTTTTCAAACTTGTCCAAGTAATACTTCCTTTTTGTGTTTCTTATTGTCTTATAGGCTTCATCTCTTATGTGTTTAAAGTTTAGTTCAGTTTCATTGCTATTAATGTCTTTTTTATGTTCACTCCATGCTTCGTTTCGCTTATTTATAGCTTCTATAACGTGTTTATTGATCCAATCTTCTCGAGGCTTGTTTAGAATTTTAACTTTTTTTTCTGATCACTGTTATGAGATGAAGATTTTATGAAGATTTTATTCTGATCACTGTTATGACAGCTGAATAGAGAAAGAAAACAAATTTATTAGATACTAGTCAAGTAAGGCACACAATGTTCACGCAAAAACACAACAAAAAAAATCTTAAAATAGTATGTAATGTGTAATCACGTAACGAATAGGATATAACCAAATATTCTGAATATTTTAACACTGAATCTAGATAGGAGTTCAAAACCAAGACCACACATAACAAACTAATTCATGAAACCGATCTGCAACAAGCTCAAAGAGACAGACAATAATGCTCACAGCTTCATAAGCGTGCCACTGTTAGCCACCAAGTTACCTCATATTATGTTACAACTCACGCAGGACAATAAACAAGAGGCGTGAAAAACCACGTCTTGTTTCATAGGTGATTACCGTGAAAATAAAAAGTATACTGCAGGGTGTTATTGAATTAACGCAAAGCCTCTTAAGGAGTCATTGTACTCATCACTATGAACAACTTTTACTATGGGAACAAACCAGAAATCGCAAAAAAAAATCAGCTGTTCCCTACATTTTGACGAGTTGTGCGAACATAAAGGTAGGGAATAGCAAATTTTTTTTCGCGACAATTTTTTTTTGTTCGATACTAGTGTTACGCAATTACCCCGCCGAACGTATATTCGTGTCGCATGTAAAAAACTGTTCAAGCTACATAATTACATATTTAAGTGTATAATAGAAGGACTGAACTTGAGAACTCGTGGTTACATTTAGAATTCGCGTAGGCGGTGGGTCAGTGGTAGCAATGGCTTAATAATAGCTTGGGAACCCCAAGCCTCAATGAGTATGAATTATGTATAAAACCCCAAATTCATCAGACAAACGACCAATAATAGCATAGGATGAAGGTATTTTAGGAGTAATAGCAACAGAAGCCGTTTATTAACAATAATATTATTTGCAAAGAGACTAAATATCCATATAGTTAGGCTAAAAGCCGACTTCAATATCGCTATGAATAGTCTGGGATGGAGTACAATGGATTAGAGGTCGTTACTGAAATCACATTGCAGATGGGTGTACACTGTATTATGGGTACACGTCTGCCTAACCCTTCGGGGACTACAAGGGTGATGTTATGTTATATTTTAGCATAGACATTAAACCATTTTAGTCTTTGGTTAACTTAGATATAGAAATAGAATTGCCTATTGACCTACCAAACAAAGTGTTCACAGTCTTTTCTCAATTAAATTTGAAATTGCACATTGCCAGTTTTAAGAAGTAAAATAGAATGCCAAAATATCATGAAAATTATGTAATCGTTAAATTCCTCAACGGGTTATAAACGCAGAACCAGGGTCAGATACTCTTATTAATACAGAATCATTTTTAAATATAAGTAAGACAGAGAATTCAATGATTCTGTATAATAAAATTCACACACAAATTCACCTTTAATTTACAACCACTCCAATGCGCAAGTAGTGGGTGTACAACGACGTAAAAACGCTTTCAACCAATGATATGCCATTTGATATTCTCGCGTTGTCAGCAAAAACAACAATTTAAGCAAACCGATGTTATACAATGTTGTGCCTAGAGAATAGTCGTGTATGTTATCTTGGTAATGAGCAATATCAATATTAGCTATGTATTACGGTAACTTAGCTCCGGTATGTTTATGTTTACTGTACATATATTATGTATATGCCACATCCAGGATATCGTGGAAATATTGTATGTTCTATGTTTAAGATGCTTTGCCTTGTCTAGGAGAATTCCCAAAATGCTGATAGGTCCGTATACTCTCTAAACTCTAGTTTAAATAGATTTTGAGTAGATATTATAACTACTGATACTCTTTTAGTTTTTCTTAATTATAAAAATTAAATTTAAAATGCATTTAATCCACCAATATCTAAAGAATCAAGTTCCAAAGCAAGGTAGTGTTACTAAAACTTGAATAAACGCAAAGCAAACAATTTATTACCAAACCTTAAATCCTTCTTTCTCGGATAGGTACAGCCAAAAAGCACATGCATTTACAAACAGAAATGAGAACCATCTCGTTTCTGTTTGAAATTAAATAGACAATATTATGGAACGTGTTAAATTAAAACATAAGCCAACCACATCTTGAACTACATCTCCTAACCCTGACGCAGCTAAGCTTCGATCTTCGGATGACGTCAAAAGCGATACCGAAGCGAAACTATCAAAACAAAACACGATCTCTTCAGAATAATTACTTCTACCTACCCCCGGGGAGTCGTGCTTGATACTAGACAGATGTTTGCACTTACATGACGTTATATTGTTATAGTGAGAAATGCTCCGGGCGGGACCTTAGCTTGAACTTTGATTTGTAGTATTGTTTTTCTTTTATTTATGGAAGGTAAAGATGGTGAAGTGTTTTGTTCGGAAAATTGCGTATCAATTGAAGTGGAGGGTAATGTAGATTTTCATATGCATGAAATAACAGGTAACTAGGGCGTTATGGTAGAACATGACGTAAAATTGAGTACCTAATGAACTTTGAACACAAGCAATATAGGATCGAATACAGTTTGAAGAGTATGTACATACTTACATCAATATAACAAAGGACGAATTGATAATGATGACGATTTACCTTTAAGCACTGATTAAAAAAATCATTGATTTTCTAATAGTAGCAGTTGAAAGAAATAAACTACTAACTGAAAATGTTGTAAAAATAGTTTAGTAGATAAAGATGAATATGAAGAATTTATCTTTGAAGCGGAATCAGAAGCAACAAATGAACCGTACGTTTCCATAATCACTTATCTAGCTGAAAGATAAAATGCGAATAAAATAAGTCTTTCACAAAATTATTCAAATGAGTACCTTTCGGAGTAGGGCTTATGTTCTCAAAATCTGAGTACAAAATTAGATTTTACGATTATTCGTGTGATACAAATTATACCACAGTGTTATTATTTTGCAATTTGCTTAACGGTATAGGTAGTTTAGTTTATCTTTCGTAAAATATTATAATGGCTGCCCACACGTGCCTTACACATTATCCAAACTCATCACATTATAAAGAGAAAATATTTAATTTTTTGTACGTTTGTACGGTCAGCATCAAAAGTTGATTAACACTTCAGTTTTTTTAATCTTAGTTATTGAGCAAAATATTTGTTCAAAATTGCAGCAGAAGATTTTTTTTTAGAATATATACTCTTGTCTATTATGTGAAAAGCTAAAAATCAGTTTATTGAAAAAAATTGTTGTCAATTTAATAACATGTAAAAATGATAGTGTTAATCGACTTTTGATGCTGACTGTACGCTTTGACGCTAAAAATGTTGTTTAAAGATTTGGATGAAATTTGGCACATGGGTAGACCTAAACCTGGATAAGGACACACAGGAACATACATACATAGAATTCCCACGACATTGAGACTTATACGGGTGAATCCTCAGGACGCAGCTAGTTAGTGGATAAACGTTCTTTTTTATTATGTAAATAGTTATGTTTAGTTGATTATTCTATTTTAAGATTAAGACTTAATATACTAAAAAGACATTAGAGGGCTCAGGTTCATCCGAGAACATCAGGTGTTTCATCGGTTTTACGAATGACTTGATTGAAAATTATTACCTACTAACATTAATGATCCACCAAATGGGACCATAATTTTATTTTTACAACACCTAAAACAGAGCAGTCAAAACCCCTCACAAAAAAGTTTAAATGTTATCCCAGACTTGAACCACGTGAAAGATATTTTATTTAGTTTTTCAGAATCTCGCACTAACAACCTCACGGGGCGCACGGGGCGATCGAACCGTCGTCGTCCTAGATAGACAGTCGCTCCATGTAAAATACTGGTCATCAGCTGCATTCGGTTAGACTGGAAAGTGACGTCAACATAGTTGAGAAGGCTAGGCAGATACATGGAAATTGTCACCAGATATCTTCCACAAATATCACAAGATATCGATCACACTTCGATTTTATATGGCCTGCCCACGAATTGCAAAACATTAATTAATGATCTCAATAACAATACACATTAATAACCTTGAGGTAGTGTCAACATATAATATGGTTATTTGGTCATTGTCCCTCTCCTTTCACTTTCGATTGCCCAACGCTAATTATCTAATCTCGATCATTAATCTGGAACGAATGGTGGCCCCTACTATGTGTGTGTGTAGGGTTTTAATTTTTCCGGTTGATGGCAATAGGTTCGCTATTACATGAGACTTAAACATACTATACTACTACAGGTTACATCTATGCCCAACCCTTTGGGTAAACAAGGCGTTATGTTATGTTTAAGGCACCAGTTTAAAAAATAAAGATTTTGTAGCGGGAAAGTAATCAAAGATTTTTATATAATCAATATAATGCTAAAGTAACAAGTATGTGTCTAGTGTATGCAGTTTGCACATATTATACTTTAGTTTTCTTAAATGATATAACTTTTTGAATTTTATAACTTTCGTAAGTCATTTTATTGTTTTCTCAATTTTTTTTTAATGATTTTTATTTAATAACTTACGTAAAATTTTTCTTGCATGATTATTAAAAGATTTTTTGCTTTATATGTTTCAGATTTCACGATTTATTCTTGGTTTTTGTTTCAGCCAAGTAGTGTTATTTTGTCAGGGGTTGATTCTTTATCAGCTTGATTTTTACATTATGTGAGTAAATTTCGAGACTAAATGGTACCAAAAAACTAGTAGTTGCTATGATTGTTCGTTGTTCGCAAATAAAGGCTAGCCAATTTTCAAGTCATACCACTATTGTATCCGTATGTTACCTACAATGCATTATTATTAATCTAACTTTGATTAAATTTGGATGCTGTCGATCCAAAGATAAGATAGCCATTGTTTTCTTTCGGTGGGTTATGTAAAGATATATTTTTTGTTTTTGGTATTCGATTTTTGTTGAAAAAGCTGTAACCAGCCAGTCTCCTTTTGTTAATGTTTAAGCTTCTGCCTGCGACTTCGCCCGCGTGAAATTAATGACACTTGGCAATATTTTAGCTTTTTATTAGTAAAAGAATTTTTGGAATCGGGTCAGTAGTTCCAAAAATGACCCCTACTTTTGTAAGTAAAAGAGGTAAAATTAGTTAGTTTGTACTAACTAATTTTACCTCTTTATAATATTAATAGAAGACAGATAGGTATTATAGATAGATACATAATATAAATTTATTCGCGGTTAAAAATATTCAGCACAAAAAATTAACCTAACTAGTACCTTTTATAGAATTTGTAAGCTTTTCCGATAAGATCTATAATTTTTTGAAACAAAAAACCCTTATAGCCCTAGGGAGAATCAGAGGTAGGGTATGAATTTATTCGTGTAACAAAGACTAAAGCCCTGAAGGTGATCAAAAGTTATGTTGAATAATAAAAGAATAGCTAAGCGATGCGAGGGATAATGCTAGCTGGTTCTTTTAGGATTTGAATTTATTTAGAATACTAGCTGCGCCCCTATGGTTTCACCCGCGTAAATTTCGATCCCGTGGGAATATCGGGATAAAAAGTAGCCTATATGTTAACCCAGGGTATTAACTACCTCCATGCAAAATTTTATCAAAATTGGTCGAGCTGTTTGAGCGGGAAGAAGTAACAAACATATAAACACACACACACACACACTCACAAACTTTCGCCTTTATAATATTAGTGTGATAGTGTGATTATAATGTAAGGTATTATAATGTTCTCAGTGGTGGTCTCATCATCATCTCCGTGCCCTGGCCCCATGGTTCTTGGGGTTAGTGCAACACGTTTTCTTCTTCCATTCTTTTAACCGGTACGCTATCAGTCACTCACGCTTTCCTCATTTCATTCCTCACACAATCCATCCATCTTTTCTTTGGCCTTCCTCTTTCTCTTAGTCCATCAACATTTATCGCTTTTTAGTCACAAGCGTTTCATCTCTCTTTTTATTAGCTTTATTATAACATTGTTTGAATTAATAATAAATACTACTTCAATAAAGATTCGTGTTGTCAAGTCGTGGCTAGTTAAATGTCAAGACTATTCAATGTGCTGTTTTTTTTTATTTTTATCTAACAACAATCGCTGCATAATTATATATTATTAGAAGTCTAGACCTTGAAGAATAATGGCTGCATCTGCAATGAGGAGGATTATAATATAAATTGCTGGTTATAATTTATTTTTAGTTCAGCTTACTTTAATTTATTTTATTAATGACTAGCGACCGGGTGCTCCTGCTGCGCACGGTTTTTACGAGTTAACAAAAAACAACGAGATTTCTTAATCATCTATAATTTTAATATGATGTTATGTGTTTTAATGTGATGTTAAGTGAAAGATGTGGTCGCCTATAATTGGAGGCGCACACTTTTATTTGTCCCTCTTCATGTTGGCATACATGTGACTGTGTAGCCTCTGTTGGCGATCCAAATAAATAAATAAGAATATCAATGTATATAAATATCACCATTTCCGGAATACATTCTCTAAATGATGGTGGTAACCGCATCAAAAACTGTTGCGTTGTTTAAAAGAAAAACGTGGTCACACAGGCAGACACGAAAAGCGACTTTAATTTATAATAATTATGTACCTATAGATATAGAAGTAGGTAACGATTTTTCTATTGAAAGGTTCTTGCGACTTAGTAATATATTTTTATTCCCAAAGGAGTCTATTCGAAATTAGATTTAATGTTAAAACCGTAAGACTTACATTTCTGAGCTATTCTAGCTGTCACTGTCATTAAATATTACAAACGAAATTGTTATTCGTAATGTTATTGAAAAGCAAATCTCTTTGCGCCACATATATCCAAGAATTACATTAAAATGGCTGTCTAAACACAGATAATGTAACGTAGGTACCTACTATTATTTTAGTCCAATTAAGAAATTTCGGCTTAGTAGAACAAAAACTTTAGGTAGGCTTTAATCTTACGTTAATAATTGAGCGAAATATTATTTTATTATAAACGTAGGTATCGAGTCTCTTTATACCTACTACAGATAGAAAATTATCGACTGCTTATTATATATTTTTTTTAAACTTTGATAACGAGTTTTTTGAGATATTTTTATAACTTTTAAATTGCTTTTTTAAAAGATGTTTATTTATTTGTTACAGAAAAGTATAGGTAAGTATACATAGTAAAGAGTCATCATCTGCCTAGCCCTTTCCCAACTATGTTGGGGTCGGCTTCCAGTCTATCCGAATGCAGCTTAATACCAGTATTTTACATGGAGCGACTGCCTATCTGACCTCCACAACCCACTTACTGCGTGATACGATCATAATCAGCCTATAATGTTCCCACTGCTGTGACACAGGCCTCCTTTCTGTGAGAGGGAGTGGGCCGTAATCCACCACGCGGGCGCAGTGCCAGTTGGCAGATAATACGATACCCCTTGGTAAGACTGGTTGTCAGACTTTCGGGCTACTGACGACCCGTAACGAAAGTCAAAGATCCACGAATGTCAGCCAGGACTAACGGCTTTACGTGCTTTCCGAGGCACGGAGGGTTTTTGGTATGGGAAGATGGTCACCCATACACGGACCAACCGCGGCAAGCGTAGCTTAAGTTGATCGATCGACTTGAGCGTTATTTGGCCACAAGCCCCTAACATAACAAAGAGTATTCTATTATATTCTATTCTAGATACATAAGATTACCTTGAAAAAGGCTGGAATAATAATACAATGATCTACATCCTCCAAATTATCTTTCGGAGTTTTTATAGTAGTTCACAGGCAAGCTAAATTCAAATTAGTAGCTTATTATTTTAACGTTCATAATATTACGAGTCAGTAAGCAGGTGTTTCAAACGAAAAGTTTTAATGGTCCAATATTACCAGGTTCATTATCAAATCCCATCGTTAACTATTAATGAGGTTCTTAATGAAACCATAAAGTCAACGGTAGTGGACTTAAAGATTTATTGTCGATCATGTACAGTTATCAAATTAAGTTTGGACATAAAAACATTTATGTTGAAGTATTTGATTCTCAAATTGCAAGATAATGAGGAATTTCAAACTATAGAAAATTTATTTTTCTCATAACTCGTCTTTAAACCAGTGTCCATTCAAAATATATACAGGGTGTTACAAAAAAGGTATATCAATACAAACGGGTTGAAAAGTGTATCTGGTCTAGAATCTCTGTACAAAATTTCAGCTCAAAAGCATTAACTTTGAAAGTGCTTAATAGTTTTTTATTTTGACATCACGGCACTGCACTAGCGCGCGGCGGCGTGATGTGCGTGTACTAGGCGCACAGACACACTACAGATAATGGATAATGACCCTCGTAGTGCGGTGACACGTTTGTTATGATTTCAATTTAATAAACTATCGAAATAAAAAAATATTAAGCATTTTCAAAGTTACTGCTTTTGAGCTGAAATTTTGTACAGAGATTCTAGACCAGATACACACTCTTCAACCCGTTTGTATTGATATACCCTTTCTGTAACACCCTGTATTTGTGAACCTAGATATTCTGTAATCCAATCGGAATAAATACACACTACAACATGTTTGACTTACAAAATATTTTGGTATTACGTTTGTATTAATTACACATGCTCCGCCGGCCCCGTAATGACAAGCGACATCGTGGCAGGCCCAGACGGAGATGGCGGGATGAGCTGGACTCCTTCAACAAGAACTGGTCCTTAGCAGCTTTGAACAGAGAGAAGTGGAAAGAGAGTAGGGAGGAGAAATGGAAAGAGAGTAGGGAGGAGAAATGGAAAGAGAGTAGGGAGGCCTTTTCCCTGCAGTAGGACATCATCATCATCAGCCTACAGCAGTCCACTGCAGGACATAGGCCTCTCCTATTGCACGCCATTCAACTCGATTTTCAGCAACTCTCATCCAGCTGCTACCAGCCATCCTGCGAAGATCGTCGCTCCACCTAGCCCGAGGGCGTCCCACCTTACGTTTACCGATTCGCGGTCTCCACTCAAGAACACGTCTACCCCAATGGTCACCGGTTCTACGGCTAATATGGCCGGCCCAGTGGGACATCGCAGGCTAATAATAATATTTGATAGTGGGATAACTGTGGGAAAACAAAAATGTTATTGACTTACTGTTACTAATTATTATTTAAGACTAGCACTTTTTCAGCGATTCTGTCTGTCCTATATTCCGTATCCCGTGGGGATTTTGAATAATGTAACATTTCAGATTCGGCTTTGAGCATTACATTACATTACTACCTTCCTGACTGACGAGCATTCGCGTGTAATGTAACATTATAGATTTGACTTTTTACAAGTGGAACGCATTGATGTTACAAGTTGTATCAAGGTAAGTATTACACATTGTATCATTACAAGGTGCGCATTGTAATACTCGGTTCTCCACCTTCACTAATGTAATACTCGTTTTGTATCATTACAAGGTGCGCGTTGTAATACTCGATTTTCTTTCTTGACTGATGCAATGCTCGAATCTGTAACCTTACATTACAGGCGAATGCTCCCGATGAGGGAGCACCTTTACAGATAACAGCCCAGGTAATTTATCCAATAAAATAATGTTTGCCATACCTACCTCGTGTCAGAATGACAGTAAAAGTTATGGTCATAATGAATTCCGTCGGTATATTTTTCTTCCGCCTGAAAAATATTGTCCACTTTATCTCCTAAATTGAATTGCCAACCCTACCGTCTAATAACAAGGCTGTCATTCATTTTTTCGACGCGAAACCTGTTATAAAATTACACGTGTATGTAGGTACAGTCGCGGGTAAAAATATGTCTCTATTTAAGGCGTATTTAGTCGCCAATGGCATTATGCTTCCGGGCGGAGGCAATTTTGGTTAGTAGAGTATTTGAACAAAAAAGGAAATTTTTATTCAAAAGTTTTAGCTATGGAAATTATATTATATAATAAACATATATCTTACTATATACTATACTTCTAACCATAATAAAATAATACGCATTCTTAGAGATACTATACGTTTCACAAAATAATCAGTATCTAACAGTAGCTATAATTTCCTACTACTGCGATTCAAACCTCCTCTCTGTGAGAGGAATCGGGCCGTAATCTACCTACCACACGGGCCCAGAGTTAATTGTTACTAATCTACAACTTCAACATTTCAATCAAAGATAAACAAAAAAAAAAAACTTTTAAATTTTTTATCCAGGCTTACCAAGAGGTATTGTGTGACCCAGTAACTGAGTTATGAAGGTCATACAGGCAGTCCTTCCATGTAAAAAAGACGGGTTGCACTCCGGGAGTGCCGGCAGAAGTGAAAACTTGAATATTAACGTTGAAATAAATCAATTATTAATTGAATTAATATAACTAAGTTTTTTTCACTATTTCTGCGTCACTTTTTTCATTAATCGATGCACTTTGTTCAATTTCCATTTTTTGAAACACTTTATATACTTACACGAATTTTACCGACCGTCTGTGTAGTAACACAGACGGTCGAGCCATCAGCTGTCCATCCACGTCCGCGTCCGCGTCCGCGTCCACCATCACCATCACATCACATCACATCACCATCGCCATCACCATCGCCATCACCATCACCATCGCCATCACCATCGCCATCACCATCGCCATCACCATCGCCATCACCATCGCCATCACCATCGCCATCACCATCCATCCATCCATCCATTATCGTGTCTCACTTGGTTCACTTCGGTTGGCGCCGCCGTAGAAAGAGATGGGGGGGGGGAGGGAATCTCCTGACGGTCACGTGTCCTGACGCGATGCCCTGACGCGAGTTTAACATTTTTTACCCATTACAAAAAGTGTTCAACGCCGCTAAAGAAGTTTTCACTTCAAATAAAATACTGGTATTCAGCTGCATCTGGTTAGACTGGAAGCCGATTCCAACGTAGTTAGGGAAAGGTTACGCAGATGTTGATAAAGGGGTGATGTTTTATATAATACTAGCTTCTGCTCGCGACTTCGTCCGCGTGAAATTTCACCCTCCCCACATTCACTAGGGTTGGAATTTCGAAAAACCCTTTCTTAGTGGACACCTACTTTTTACAAAGAACACACCCTCCAAATTTCATGTCTCTAGGACCAGCGGTTTAGCCTGTGCGTTGATATATTAGTCAGTCAGGACTTTGAATTTTATACATATAATAAAAAGAATATTCTGTCTATCCTGCGTTCGCGATTTATTTGCCAAAAATGTAAACAAATAATATGAATTAATGGAAAAACTAACTTTAATTACTACACAATAAAGTTCAGTTTACTCTACAACTTCAAACATTTTTGTAACTTTTTCAATTGTGCGAGTCACTCTGAAATAAACTTAATGGTCATTGAAATAAAGTTGCTATTTGTATAACTTGAAATAGGGTGGGGGTGTGCAGTACTGCGCACTTTTACTATATTTATCTTTGAGTTCTTTGACATATGTTTGCCTGTGACAGTACAATCAGTCGTTCAGTTATTTATATGGGAGTTAACTATGTGACCGTTCGCACGAGTTTTAATTAACTGCATTTTGTTCGCAAGTGTTACATGTGAAAATGTGCTGGTTGAAAACAATATGGTTAACGGCTATATGTTTTAAACAAAAGTATTTGTGTCTAATTGCGTTTATTTCTTATGAGGATTTTTATTGAGGAGATAATATTGAATCTTATTTTAGTAAACTTAGGGTTGATTTTATCAAAGTCAGATATTTTTTATCCGTGGAATAAAATTGATGTCTGACAGCTGTTTTAGTATGGCACAACTGTAAAAAATTCAAAATATATTCTTAGGAGAAAACTTATTCTAGGTATATTAAATAATTTGGTGAAATGCGCCCATAATATGAAGAAGTTGTCTGCGACTGCCTCGTTGGTCTGAGTATGAGGATCTTGGTTCGATTCCTGGTTCGGGCAAAGTGTTATTGAGTTTTTCTATCTGAAATTTCTCAGTAACACTCGAAGTCTGCATCTGTGATCCTTTATCAAACTATGTTAATCAATAAAAAATATCTTGATCAGATACGGCTTACAGAATTTATTTAATCTGTCAAGCTCCGCTAATGAGACACAATTGATTTTCTATTGTTTCGTCGCCGATCGGGGAACCGCGCCGCTTGACCGGTTAATGTTTTTTCTAGGTGAAGTTCACGAAATATAAATTATTTTTTATAAAAAAAGTATATGAAATACACACGTGGGTGTTCTACTCTTGCGTTTAAAACGCATTTCTTGATCGATTTATGCGATAAACAGCATAGGGAATTTTTTTGAGTGAAATCAAACACTGTGAGTCGTAATGATATTTTATTTATTTATTTTACCATTTATGTACACATATACAACAGCCAAGAAAAAAACAGAGCAGAAAAATAGATGCAAAGGTGGTGAGGTGTTTTATGTTATGAAGAAGTTATAACTTCGGCAAGGTTAAGCAATGAGCAATAATAACGAACGACTAACAAATACTCACCTAAGTACGCCAGATTGTCTTACAAGAGGTCGTGAGTTTGAACCCTACCTGTTGCGCTATCGGCTGTATCTCCACACCCAACTTACAACTTAAACTTAGTTGGGTGAACAAGCTCTTCTTATTGAAACGTGGCGTCAAACTGTCTACAGCTGTCTTTAGGAACCAGTGAAGGAAAATGGAGCGCTATGGAGCGAGCTATGCTCGGAGTCTCTTTGAAGGATAAAATCCGGAATGAAATTATCCGGAAAAGAACCGGAGTTACCGACATAGCTTGCAGAGTAAGCAAACTGAAGTGGCAGTGGGCTGGCCATGTCTGTCGAAGGACCGATGGCCGGTGGAGCAGACGAGTCCTGGAGTGGAGACCGCGTACCGGCAGGCGTAGTTTGGGACGCCCCCCAGCTAGATGGATGGACAACCTAAAGAAGGTGGCTGGGGTAGACTGGATGCGGAAGGCGGAGGACAGGGTGCCGTGGCGCAGTCTGGGAGAGGCCTATGTCCAGCAGTGGACTGCGATAGGCTGAGTTGAAGCAAAATGAATAAAGAAAAACTTTAATAGAAATGAAAAACTTTTATATAAACGTTTCATAACTGAATATTCTGTTGGAGTACTGCCCCGTTGCGCGTTGGTATCGTGGTCGCAAGCGCGACTGCTGAGCGTGCGGTCATGGCTTCGATTCCCAGGTCGGGTAAAAGTGTTATTTGGTCTTTCTATTTGTTTCTCAGTAACAGCCTGGAGTTTGGAAGTTGATCATGCGAAAACCCTGTGTCTCGGAAAGCACGTTAAGCTGTTGGACCTGCGCCTGATCTCTCTCCGGCCGTGTCGGATTGCCGTCCCATCGGACAATGAGAGTGAGGGAAGAGTGAGTGCACTTGTGTCTGCGCACAATCTTGTGCACTTTATTATCTCCCGCGTAGATAGATAGTTTTAATGAGTTTATCTGCCATGACCGAAATTTCGTCTGCAAGACTATATTTATATTCCATAAGAGTAGATACTCCGCACAACACGCAAATCCCACATCAACAATGTTCATCAACAATCCGACCCACAAACGAAATTGACCCAAACGAAACGTCACCATAATCCTGTCTTTAATTAAGAAAACAGCACAGAATGTATCAACTGCTTGTCATTCCGGACCAGTCGTTAGAATTAATTGAAGGAACCCGGTTACTTTTACTATACACTTAGATTAGCAATCTATCCTTATTACTGATACTGTGAGTTATTGGTCTAGATCGCTTGAAACATATATGTCAAGTGGTCGATTTAGGCTTTTTGACTGTGATAGATTAGTCACAGCACTTGGCAAGGTCTAGATTTAGACGTGTACCTAAATATTTATTATCCTTTAAGTTAATCAGGTATACATGGATTTGTCCATTAGCATAAGTGTATGTGGTACGTATATTCTCATATTATTTGTTTAGTTTTACTAAGTGAATCGTTTATGATTTTATGTATTTTTATTTGTCTCCTTTACTCTTTCACACAAACAACGAAATTCCATGTGAAAGGATCTTTATCGTTCCTCTTGCTTCATCCACGTTTTTTATCTAGTTAAATGCGACAGTTGGTTGAAAAAAACACAATAAATAATGTAAAAAATAATTATCAGAACAACCAAGCTCCGTTCCCAAGAAATGAGTCTTTAGGAAATTAGTTCTATTCGATTAAATCACAAATTTCTTATTCAACAAGTTTCTACACTAACTCAAAGTTTTCCAATATCTTCAATAATTGGCTGTTGACATTTAAAGTTTCCACCCTGTTTATTGCCAGCCTCGTGCTGGGAATTCAATGAAAGAAAATCGGACGGAAGATCTACAATAGATGAAGTTCAAAGATTTTTAACTAATTAGAAAACAATAAATCACTACATATTATAAAACCAAGTGAACAAAGACCGACGTCTGAACGCGATAAACTCAAAAACCACCAAACGGATTTTCATACAGTTTTCATTAATGGACAGAGTGATTCATGAGGAAGGTTTATGTGTATAATTCAGGGGACGGACCCGTGATTAAAGTTTTGTGTAAATTGGCTGAAATGTGACGCAGATCGTTAAAGATGTCGGGAAAAATCATGCCGCCTGGGACCTTTACTGGCGTGCGCCGCGTAAAGAAATAGAGTTACATAAAAATAATGTATTACGTAATTAATAAATTGTTTACCTGGATTAACACATAGGGTACTTTTAATCCCAATAGTGCGTTCCCATGGGATATGTTCCGACATCTACGCGGGCATACACATAAAATCAAGTCTGTATATCTCGAAAGAGTTGTATAAAAAAAATGTATCAGTGCATTCACATTTTTTAACTTGTAAATTCCATGTGATATAAAACGAATATTATTGTTGTTACTCGGGCAGTATTATATTATCTGTGCTCGGGCAAAAGACCGGAATGCAAGCTGCTACTGAGAATTTCCAAATGAAAAACCCGTGGTCCAACCCGGGACCCCAGCAGCAGTCCAAAAATGTAAAAAAAAAACTCAAACCCCCTTACTAATAAACACTGTATAGCGTCTGTATAGTTACACAACGCTTTATCTTCTTCATTCGAAAGTCAAATTACTGACGACTGAAAGAGAGAAATCAGTGTGTAACTATTCATCTGATATTCGTTTATTAGTAAGGGGAAACACATTTATTTCAATTAAACCATTTAAATACACGTCAAGGAATTGATCAGTCGGGAAGTTGGTTTGTTGCCCGTTCAAAAACATTGATATTTACGGAAAAGAACGGCAACTCTTTTAAATAAAGATAAAATGACAAATAAACGTCAAAAAGTAATATATTATCTAAACTCTAAGATCAAACGACATATTGACGTGCCGACATGTATATACATTATATTAGTAAATTAGAACAAACAGATCCTATTAACCTTTGACTGTAGTAATTGGGGCGAGCGACCGGGTTCCCAAACGATATAATTATTGGGTTACTATTGAAAGCACTTTCTTAGAAATGGCCAACGAATTTGCTAGAAGTGGGTCACATAATTGGCTATAGGATTGGACTAATTGAAGAATTTTTGGGACTCGTCTTGCTTCTAAATATTTGAGTGATTTTTGTTGTGCTTTCTTGGGAGGGTTATCTTTGAACAGACAATTTTTATCGATAAAAACGTATCGTTTGTTAAATGGGACAGTAGGATGGGTAATGATGCTGATACTATGGGAGGAATATATATATTATATCCGACCATGTCATCTTGACCATTTAAACATTATTAAAATTACAATGCTTTAAGCACTGGAACGTAAATAATTAATTGAACTAAGCTAACGATAAAGACTAGGCTAATCTACAAACAAATGGAAGTGACAATGATGACAAACATAAAATAAACGACCCAACCTTATTTTTACAGCTTCAGAGGCTATAAAGGTATAATCATAATAAAAATGATGGATAGAAAATAATAACACAATCACCATAATAACTTAGTACAGTTAGGATATTTACATACAAACCATCAAAATGTTCCATTACAATATTTGTCCACTGCTATTACTCGCAATTTATTCTCGATACCGTAACAAATAATTTGATATCGAATACGGAACCGTTTAAGCAATTTTGGACAACATTCACAACCCAGATACATGTCGATAGCAAATGTCGAGTAGCCCACACGCAGCTCTAGTGTTTCACATCGATTTATGTATCGATACTATCGATATTGGTTAAATTATCTTGTTGATCTGTATCGATTTCATACGGGCTGACCCATGATTCTGAGGTAACCTTGGACTTGAACCTTTGTTTCCAACCTATATTTTGGTTCGAACTACAAAATGAATAGTAGTTACTATGACAAGTTTTATATATGATTTCTTTTACATCAAGTTCTCATTTCTTGTCTTAGGTACCTAATTGATTTAATTATCCACACACAACATTTGAGTTCTTAACATATCCACCAATATTATCTATAGCCAATTTGTTCTCTTATGTACAACATCCGTCATTTCTTTCAAATTCAAAACTTGAGTATAAACAAAAAAAACTATCGACTAAAAACATCGACTGCTCACAACAAGACACTCAATCCAACTGATTGACAGATAAATACACTTTTATTATAGCAAAGATATTGTTTGGCATATACAAGCAGCAAGTAGGCGAAGGTCTTCGGTTTATTGACACTCTATTGATAAATGTATGACGTGTTCCGGTACTTCGGTAGTGATCACTTTGAAAGGTACTGCCGACATTAGAAAAGTAGGTATGAGGTGTATACAGCGTGGCCCTTTGATGGCGACATTAATTTAACACATGTAAACGGTTTCGCGTTTTCGTTTTATGAACATATTTTAATCTTATTAAACGATAATATATTATTTATTCATTCATTTTAAAGTTTCTTAAATATCGCAGGCATAATTTTCCAGGGTCACGGATCATAACATCACATTAAAGAAATTAAAACGAATAACGTGCTAAGAGTAGGCGAATTGAAGGAAAGAGACAAAATGTAAAAAAAAAGAAAAGAAAATATATGTCTAATTTTTAATTTCAAGACAAAGATAGAATAAAAACGATTATTAAATTAAGTCTCCCTCCAATATTTAAACTACATCAAAGCAAAAACAATAATCTTAAAACCATAAAACCTATTATTTACCGAACAATAACTTTCTAAAAACAACTATAAATCTTCAACTCTTTAAAACTAAATAATATTTGCCTTCACATCTAGTATAATATTTTGATATTGAAAATACCAGAGATACACTAATAAATCACTCGACTAAACAAACACCGGGATACACTATGAAAATCGTTTTTAAATCGATTATCGGATCAAAAGCGCCGAATCGATTAAGTGCGATTTATGCCCGATTTTCATAGCCTTTTATTATTAGATCAAACGCTCTGGAGTAAAGTAATCGATATTTTCGGTTAGGTTTATAATCGTATTCGGGATTAGTGTGCTGAAAATAGCCTTAACGGTATTTGGGCAGGCTATTTCAAGGAGAAACTGAGGTCAGCGACCGATAATGTCATTCGTTCAACAGTCGTGATTAAGGCAATGAATGAATGAAATGGTTGGGTGACTTGAATAGGTGCTCAAGATAGAAATGATTTTGATTGATGACATTTTAATCTGAACGTGGTAGAAAAAATCTAGGAGACTTGTAACGTTTCCATTCAATTTAAGATAGAATAGTTCTCGTACTGAATGCCTTCTAAAGTTGGTAGTTTATTAATATTTGGACCACCTACCATAACTTGGTTTTCGTGGTCGACGGATTTTAGTCGAAATATGACCAGTCTTTCAAGTAGCATGTTTATATTTGCCAGCCAATAGTAACGCCTCCACAGCAAGATGTAATCTATGGCGGGAGCTGTATTAAGCCCCCTGACAATTTTATCAAACCATCTGAGAGCCTTCCGCCTAAGCATGCGTTACCGTGGCCGACTTAGAATTCTCTAAATAGACTTCGAACCCAAGTAGGCCATAGCAAAGACAATCTCCATAGATGGGAGTTCACGGATGGCTCAAATGCGTATGTGGTACCTCCCCACAGACAATGGCCCACCTTCTATCCTGCGCCGCATGCGCTGTCACCTGTGCACTTGATGATCTTATAACGACGTCAGTGAACGGGATTTGCGCAGCTGAATTTTGGGCCAACGATGTTTGAAATTTTTGTTATCGATACACTAAGAAGAAGTAGCATATTGGCTGTTACATGATCACTATCCTCCCGCTCTCATTCCGATTTATTTGGTATCCAATGATACAATGTCTGTATCATCATCTCTATTAACCTTTATCTCAGCAGTCACATCTTTTGTAGTCATATCATCTTCCGCACAATCCTTCCATCGTTTCTTTGATCTTTGTCAATTCATATAACCATTCACATTCAAACTCAATACTTTCCTAGCTACATGTTCTTTATCGTTTGTAACATGATACAAAATTACACCTACACTTCTTCACAAATCTACACATCCCTTATTTACCATATTTCTATCACATTGAAGATCCAAATCAGATTTATTCGTATCATTAACGTCTGCCCAAGACGGATGGACGGGCGTTCCGAAAAAAGTTGAGAATTCCAACTACGAAATATGAGTAGCGGAATCCGTTTGTTAATTTGATATTGTTAACCCAATTCTAACGTTTTAGTAGCAATTCGGTTGAGATTTATTATGCATTTTTACGTTATTGGAAGGGAAATTTTGGAGGTGGTGTCAGTTACTAATTTATTTTAAGATGTGTATTTATAAAACATTTTGTCTTGTCAACTGCTTCTGTTTAAGAAGGAAAAGTATTTCTAAGTGGTAGTTTTACCTCAACGAATTCTTTTTCGTTGTTTCTTTTTTGTGGTTTTGAATATAATATAATATTGTTGGAAGAGGAGTATTTTCTTCACTTATAAAAGGGCATTTTCCCTATGTTTATAACTATGTTGCTATAATTCGCAAAGAATCTGATCTTTCAATATCGTGGGGCAGCGTTTGAAAAGGGACGATAAAGTTATCCCTTCATTTTTATCGCTTTGTATTATTATCTATATGAAGTGATGTATGGAAAGCTCAGAATTAGTAAATAAAGTTAAGCTTCAATATTGACAGAAGGCCAAATATTGATAGACAAATGCCAATCAATCAATCCAGAAAAAGAAAACTACGCCATGATTATTTTTTATTAACAATAAACTAGTCAATTAAGTTTTCATCAATGATCATTATTTTGCCAGACTTCGATAGGACATAAACATAAGTAGACGTTCAATAATTCCATCGACAGTTTTTTCGTCATTGTTATTTCAATAACACGGCTAACTGAAGGCTGGGATTAAAGCAGCACATACGGAATACAGATCTTCTAAAATGTTTTATGTATGCTGTAACAAGACGTCTCTGCATTGTGTTTTATAATTCAACGTCAGATCCAGACCAGAGAGTTCAGTGCAGTGAACCAAACATTATACAGATATATGGATCTCGTCGCTCAGCTCTGCAACGGATCCAGTCTACCGTATCTAATGCATCCTAGATTTTATCCGGGCTTTGCCAAGGTTAATATTGTTTTAGACTAGCTGGCTATATTTACTTCAAATGTGATTTAGTAAAACTCAGTTCCTTGCAAATTGATAAACTCAATTTGGTAGGGTCAAAGAACCAAAAGGAACAGAAGTTGGTAGCAACAAAAGCAACAACAACAGTGAAATATATTGAAAAGCTATTTCGTAATTTCGTAGATAAGTATTTCTTTAATAAATAAGTAATTAAGAATAGTAAATCAATTTCATAAAAGAATATTAATTAAATAAAAATGTAACGCCCCATTACCTTTTCCAATTTATGTTCGGATGTACAAATATTAACATTGAATGCACCAAATAACCATCGATATACCAAATCGATTTAATTCAAGTTCTAAATCGATAACTTTCCACAATTTCACTTCTAATTCTTTTTTATAATTTACGATGTCAGCTTCCGCTACTTTATTGGTAGTTGTTATCGACTAAATAATATTGGTTTCGAGTTATTAATCTACATTTCAACATTTTTGGAGTTCAACCTTAGATTTTATGGCTTTATTATTGATTTGAACTATTCATATTAGATTAGTACCTTGATTTGGTTTTTCTAGTTTGGTATCGAGTAATTTATAAGACATCTCTGCTTTTGTCAGACTGATAGGTTTTTTTCATTTATGGCTAAATTATTCTTCCGTATGTTATATAATATTGGAAAACATCAATTTTATTATATTGCTTGATAATAGGACTGCTCGCCATATGTATGGGGGATTTGTACCAAAATAAAGAAAATTATAAAAGTATGGGGAAGAACTTTTCCCAACAGTATGATAATCTATACAAATAAAATTAAAATTTGAGTATCTGTTTGTAATATTAAAATAACCGCTTTTTAATGCAAATGGATGTATACACGGTACATATACCAAAATAATATTTTTTACAATTTTTGTCTGTCTGTTTGTTCCAGCTAATCTCTGAAATGGCTGGACCGATTTTGACAGGACTTTCACTTGCAGATAGCTGATGTAATAAGGGGTAACTTAGGCTACTTTTATTTTAGAAAGAGAATTAGGATTTCGCGCAAAAAAATTAAAACATTTTCCATCATGAACGCGAACGAAGTCGCGGGTACAGCTAGTATAGAATAACAAAAAAAGGGCTTTTCACCCTTAAACCCGTTTTTTAATACCACAGTATGTTCGACTTCTAACTTCGAATCAACGCGCGATTAACTTATGACTTATGTTATGAGTTTATGACACACGCTGTAAACTTCAAGAATATTTCGATAATCCCAGAACAAATACAAGTTAGCCGAAGTAAAGTATCCCACAAAAGTTATTCTGTACCATCTAACCAATCGAGAGATTCCGCAAAGTGTATCGATATTATAAATGATTGTGAAATAGGAAGTGCTGAAGGTAACACTAGCAGTGACATTAATACCCGTGAGTTTGCTTTGCTCTGAGAGCGGCGAAAGATTATAGGAGATAGTGATGAAGAGAGGTGGCAGATTTCATGCTTTCTGCTTGAGAATCTGAGACATCTATCGTTTTAACAAATGTGTTAGAAAATGTAATCTCTTTGAACAATGTTTCCATGTTAATGACTAGGAAAACATAACACTTATTGAATTCTCAATTACTCGTATATTGGCACTTTGTAGGTATTTTCTTAATATACATGTAATTTGTTATTATTTAATCGTGCTTTTGTATATTATGCTGTCTTTTGCGTACAGCAAATAAACGATTTAGCTATCTATCTATATTCCAACATAATTGACATTTTTAATTATTCACTTCGTTTTGAATTTGCACCAATTTAACTACAAAAATATTAAATTTTAAAGTAAGCTAATCATTTTTAATATAATGACAAGCATATCAGTCATTCGGTAAATATCTTCAAATTGAGTAACCACAAGCTTACCAGTCAACAATACATCGACATCTATCAAAATGTTAACCACCTCTGTAATAAATATGACATCACAAAAATCACTCGCATACAATTGAATATCTTCATCCTCACTCAGAGCTGGCTTCACAATTTATATGCGTTTAGCCGCATAACAACCAACAATAGCCAAAGGTGTATTTGGTATATATTTTTCAAAGTCGTTTCAAAGGTTGATTTAATACCCCAGTTATGCAATGATACAAATCATGGGAATTTGTTTAGTAAAGAAATACTCGATGGGATAGAAATGGAAGATTAAGATAGTCTTGTTACGGAAATGAAAGATGGTTATCTGGTTTTGTGTGAAATTTTGTAACGCGTTTTGGATGATGGGAATGTGAATTCCAATATTTGAAGGTCTGATTTTAATTTGTGTTGTAGAGATTATTTATTTATAACAACTATACCTACGTAATTGTTTTCATTATTAATTTCTGCTTGAGTATAGTTTTCAGTGTTTTTGTTGGTGTATTGGAGTGTGCTAGCTGATTTAGGGCAAAAAAACATAATTTAATGTTTTTTTTAGTAATATTAACTATTGACAGAATCAAATTCTTCTAACTGAATAGACAGCTGTGCTGCTGGGGAGTTTGTTGCGCCACTTCTTCCCAACAAAAGCAATACGACGAAGTGGTGAAAGGCGGGCGTTTTAGGGGATTGTATGTATCATATAATTTTGACTTTCAAAAAGTGCTGATTCTCAGGCTAGATTGAGTAAATTACTTTTGATTTAGATTTAAATTTTTAAAATTTTTGGTCAGTGGGTCGTCTTAGGGGCGGATTTATTTATTTGTTTATATTAAGTTATATAATAATAATAATTTTTATTAACAATCTATCAATTTAGGTATATATACTTTATTAATACAGGATTTTGCCAATTTATAACCTTTTGTTTACGTTACGACATATTTTGCTTGATTAATGATCAATATAACCAAAGATATTGGCCGATTCTAAATCATCATAACGCAATTAAATATCTCTAACAATAGACTTGTATCACTGTCTACGTAACATCATACCCTCAAGACAAACCCATAGCTATCGCCATGATTTTCCATCACCATCCCGTAACAATCAGTTTATTGATCTCTCTCAGTTTGGAAGTCGTGAAAACGGTATCGTTCAGATCTCCATCGCCGATTATATTGTGTGCAGTGTCAATGTTTGTGATGTAATAAAGGTCAAGAACGCGGACATTGTCAAGTTCAAGAACAGTATCTTTTATCTTTTCGTTTGTTGTTGTTATTGAGTCATCTGTTGCAGTCTTGTGTTGAAGATGATTCTTTAATTCTTTTGTTTTGATTTCAGTATCATTTTTGGCTTTCTTTTGTATCTTCTTTGATGTTTTTCATATTATTATTGTAGACTAGCTTTTGCCAGCGGCTTCGTCCGTGTGGATGTCGGAAAATATCCCATAGAAACGTACTATCGGGATTAAAAGTACCCTATGTGCTAATCCAAGTTATAAACTATCTGTGTGCCATCCAAATTCGTTTAGTCCTTTTTGCGCCAATCCGGAACATACCTCCAGACAAACAGACAAACGGACAAAAATTCTTCATTGCTATTTTATTATATGTATAGATACCTATTTCAAAGTAAACAGAACATTAGACTCTATAGGTATATACCCATAGGCTCTGATTCTCAATGAAGTAATATTACAACGAGTATGTTATGAAACTTGTTAGTATATTACATGCCCTTTCAAAATCTAGCTCAACAGTTCAACAAACCATACACTTACGTTAAAACTAATGGGCCCTATTCCGCAAACGAGACGTAAACTGTCGTGCAAAATAACCAAGCAACGCTCACCAATTATGCACTTTAATCGATTCAATCGTTTACGGGTGACTTGAAAGCATTGGTATAGAATCGATCGTAATCAGCACTATTAGTCGGGAATTAACCGAGATACGGAATGTAAATATCGATGTTTATCGATACCGATTAATCGGTAAAAAAATATCTGCGTGTTTCTCTGTGATCATGTGATGTGATTCCATTAGCGCGTTCGTGGCTACATTCTTGAATTTATGGAATGCTTTAAGTTTATCTAATTTATTTAATTACGATGTTTTCATTAAGGTTTTTGAATTTAAAAGCTGCCTTACTGGTCTATTTGAAGAGTGGTAGACCCTGACTGTGTTTTAGTTGCACAAGATTTCCAGGTTTTAGATGAACTTTGATTTAACGAACTTCATGAGGGTTATAGCCGTGTTATTTACTGCAATAATAATATTAGTTAATTACTTTGTAGACTAACAAGCTGAGTATTCACGGCCAGGTGTTCAGATTGTTTAACAAATCCTCCTAAGGTTACTTAACATCATCATCCTCTGCCTACCTTTTTCTAACCATGGTGGGGTCAGCTTCCAGTCTCACCGGATGCAGCTGAATACCAGTATTTTATTGGGAGCGACTGGCTATTTGACCTGCACAACCCAGTTACTGGGTAACACGATGCTTGTTAAGACTGGTTATCAGACTCTCGGGCTTCTGACAACCCGAAACGACTGTCAAAGCCACTTAAGACTGATTACTTTTTTATTTCTTTTCAACGTTACTGTTGGTATATTGACATGTGCTAGCTGACATATCTATATCTATACTAATATTATAAAGAGGTAAAATTTGTTTGTAAGTTTGTATGTAGGGGGTAATCTCTGGAACTACCAGTCGGATTTGAAAAATTCTTCTTGCATTTGATAGCCCAATTCTTGAGGAAGGCTATAGGCTATTTAACATCACGCTATGACCCTTAGGAGCCGAGCAAAAAGAAAAAAAGTCAAAAAGAACGTTAAGTGATAGCGCGGGCGGGTGATGCGATACGACGGGGTGGCTCGGGGGAAACAAGAAGTTTCACGCGAACGAAGTCACGGGCTGAAGCTATTGGCAAATAATTTTAATTTAATAGTTTGTTAAACGTAATGTTGATTACTTTGCATACTATTGTATAGAATCAAGTTCTTCTATCTTAACAGATAGCTGTATTTCTGAGGAGTTTAATACGCCACTTTTTCTTTCCTGTTAAAGCATTAGGAAGTGGACTGTCTTATGTAATTTTGACGTTCGTAAAATGCTGATTCTCAGCCTAGCTTGAATAAATGACTTGATTGTGTTAAGTGTACAGTCACGTCTAAAAGTATGTATACACTTGGCAATTTTTATTGCGATTTTTTCGTGATATAACGAATGCAACGTTGAAATACGACACTTAACATAAACCTATGGGTTCGAAAATACTATTTTCGTAATAACATAAAATTTCATTCAAAAATAAAGGAGAAAATCGCCTTTGAATAAAGCCAAGTGTATACATACTTTTAGATGTGACTGTACGTATCTTCAAAACATTGTGTGGCAATGTTTTGAAGTACTTCTAGTTTAGACTATCTAAACAGGTACTACTAAGCTTGCTTACTACGAAACTCACCCTGTACTTAGCTATAAATATTTGATCAAGCATAAAGGTCAACCTCCGAGTACATCCGACGACTCGACCTATTTTAACGCAAAAATTTTAGTCACCTTCTGTTAAAAAACTTTTCGGGAACGATTTGTAAACAACTGTGGGAGAAATGTTGACTTTTTCCACGAATGAACAATCAATTTTGATGAAAAATGCAAATCGCCCTTACATTTGCACGACAGTGCAAAGGTAGTTTGGCAGTTTTTGTTGAAAAATCAACAGCGGCACGGCAGTGCAGAGGTTTTTATTAAAATGTTGGCACCTATTGGGTGACGCCCCGCTTGTGTTTACTTGACCTGAGCAGGAAGCTCTTATTGCGTAACACACTCACCATTGCAATAGGTTTATTTTGACATTTAAATACCTTGACGAACTGGCGAAATGTGGGTGAACCTCTGCTTAACCCTTTTGGGAATACAGGCGTCTTATGTGTGTACATACGCCAGCACAACAAGCTACTATAATCTGTCAAATTTCTTTTATAGATTTTCAACTTTATCGCTAAAATATAAGGTTCAAAGTTGATTGGGAAAATTTGACAGTTTCGGGTAGCTTGATGTGCTGGCGTCTGTACATAAAACGGTTGCCATAAAAATGAAATTAAGAAAATAAAAAACTCCCACGTTACAGCCACTAGGTAAGTACCTACGAAGATAACGTGCCCCACAAGCAATTTAATACATGTTAATACATTAAACTCCATCCTTAATGTGTTATTGTATATGTAAATAGGTTGCTTAACCGAACAAAACTTTAATATACATGACATTAAATTCAATTTTGCTCGTAATGTTGTATCGATCGAACTCGTTACCATACTTAATTTGCATTTTCTTAATAACTTAATTCGTATTTTAAGGGCCACACACGTTTTTGACGTAAGTTTTGCTGCAGAGTTCTTCGTTTACTTAAGTTTCGCTTTGCATTCTGGCTATTTAGATGGTCGTGTGAAAATGGGTGAAAATGGGTGGTTATTTATTTTACGATATAAATTTTTGCCGGTTCTGTTGTTCACAAACTAAACTAAATTTAAGTTCAGTACATCTTTTTCTTTCTATTTCATTAAGAAAAGGACAGAAGATAAATTTTAGTTTAGTCCTGTCAAATTAATAAGCGCCTCAGATTACTACCCTCATTATTATTCCTCAGATTATTTCCTACATCTCTATGTACAGTCAACAAAATAGATAAGTATGCAGGATCGTCGGATATAGTTGAAGTTTAGTAAAAAACTGATGGATGTTCTCGCATAAAATTTAATTTTATTAATAAAAAACAAACAGCTCATTTATCAAATTAAATTTCAGTCGACAACATCCATCGGTTTCTTACTAAACTTCAACTATATCGGACGATCCTGCATACTTATCTCTTTTGTTGACTCTACCTATTTCCAATTAAAAATCCTCCGTGTCGGTACACGATACTGCACATAAAATCTTATCGGTCGCACTTTCATTACCATACTTCATTTGCATTGCTTAATAACTTAATTCGTATAAGTAACGGCCACACACGCTGAGCCGGTACTGAGCCGTTTAGTGATGGGACGCAGGTTTACTGAGGCCCGGTGGCCTCGGTTTGGGATTTGGGTGACGTTTTGGCTTCAAATCTATTTCGGAATAGTATATTTTATCTGTGAGCTTAGAGTATTCTGCGGGAGGTTCTGTTGAATATTTATAAGTATTTAATCATAGTACAGACGCCAGCACATCAAGCTACTACAATCTGTCAAATTTCTTTAATAGATTTTCAACTTTATCGCTAAAGAATAAGGTTTACACTTGATTGGGAAAATTTGACCGTTTCGGGTAGCTTGATGTGCTGGCGTCTGTACATAAGCACAACATAACATAAAATCACGCCTATTTTTTTTTTTTATTGAAAAGTAATTTTCAAAAAGAAGAATGAAAGAAATCTTTTTATTTGGGACACGCACGGGATATACTCGTACTTACAAAAAGTAAAAAAACGAACATTTATAACTAACAAAGTTACACTAAAAACAACCAGAAAAAAAAAACAAAAAAAGACTTTTGTGAAGCCAAAAAGGCTCCTATCTCAGTATAATGCTGCGATATTTAAAAAAAATAAATACCGCAGCGCTGATATTATGATAGAGAAAATAAAATCTTTCAACAATGTTGTGTTGGCTTCTGTTATGTAGTAATGCTTTAGATACTTATAGCTGTTAGGTACCTACCCAAACAGTAAGAAAAACCTGCAAAATAAAATGGAATAAAAATATGTGTCATAGAAAATTTTTTTTTTCATTATTTAAAAGCCAAGCCATCTTCACTGTAATTTTCAACAGTCGCATCACTACGAAAATTCTTTTTGTTTTGCGCTGTCCATATTTGGATTCACATAGTGCTGAATATTTTTAATACAAGATTTATAATTACGGGGAAAGTGGGCAAGCATTGTAGTGGAAAACTACGCCACGCCCATTAAGGGTAAGCAGAGAGATGCGGAAATAATTAACACACACCACACATTTAACCCGTCTGCCTTCAAATCAAGAGTGAACAGGCATCTTCTGGGCACGCTCGTTCCATCATAGACCTCATCTATCGCTTTCCATCAGGCGTGATCGGGGTCAAGAGCGCGCCCATTTAGCAATAAATAAATAAATAAATATTAAATAAAAGCCATCGGATTAGTCGATCTGAGAAGTTAAGCAGCACTTACAGCGGATTTTAGAGAGTACGTTAAACTGTTCTTCGAAATCGTTCTTCGGATTGTCATACTAATATAGACGACGCGAAGGTCGTTGGGGAAATCAGAAGTTCTATGTCCGGTATTACCCAGAAAATAGTGAAGAAAGAAACGCTCAATGAGGCTTTTTTTTTAATTTTTTTTATGGATGGGAAATCATCAAATGACTCTTCCCGCTCTGGGTGGATCGGAAGAGAGTGTCAGACTCTTACTGACTAAAACCCATCCGTGTTCCTTCCTTAGCCCTTTATGTTCCGGGGTAGCGGTAACCCTTTCGGACAATCCCGCACCCCCGGCAGGCTTCGGCCCTGGCTGGCCCCTTCCTTTTTGCTGACATCTCTTTGAGGCGCGCGTGGAACACGTAGCGCGCCGTCCGGCACGGGCCTGGTCCTGATCGGACGGTGAGCTATGATCGGACGGTGAGCTTCAATGAGGCTTAAAGAAGAGAATATGGATAATAATGACCGTTACAATCAATGGAGAATTGCACAATGATAATCGTGTTGCTTATTAGATAATTACTTATGCAGGGTGAACTGTGTAGTTCGACTTATTTCTTCGAAGGCCAAGTAGTGGTGTGACCCCTATCCATACTAATATTGTAAATTCGAAAGTAACTCTGTCTGTCTGTCTGTATGTTACCTTTTCACGCCTAAACCGCTGAACCGATTTAGATGATATTTGGTATAGAGATAGCTTGAGTCCCGGGAAAGGACATAGGTAGTTTTTATCCTGATGTTCCCACGGGATCGACACTTATGCGGGTGAAACCGCGGGGCGCAGCTAGTATAACATAAACGCTCCCAATACCTATAGTCGAGACGAAAATCCATTGAATTAGGGGAAATTCAACATTTGTGTTTCTCACCAAAATTTGTCATTAAATATCATTATTCTCTAAACTCTCAAATTTAATAGCAATAAAAAATTTATTTAATAGTAATAATATTTTTAATACATACAGGCAATTTTATGTTGCAAAACATCACTTATCATTTGCCTCAAGTCGGTAAAATTCTTTAAAGTCACGCAACAAAATAAAACCAAAAAGCATACAGCAATAAAAGAAAGATAATACAAATTATAATGTTGAACATAATACCGCAATTACAACTTCGCAATCAATACAACATTAAAAACAAATTATGCGTAAAATGAGAACGAGCCGGCTGATGTTCGAAACGATTATATCATTGAATGCATTACATGACAAACGTTATGATAACCTGTATTAAAAAGAGTATTCTGATGACACTCATGTTAACGTTTGATAGTGTTATTTGGGGTTTTTCATTTGAAGGGCCCGTGGCTAAATTATAACAGCCGCACAGGTCAATCGATCAGGTTAAGCTAACCTTGCCGCGGTTGCTCTGTGGATGGGTGACCATCTTTACATACTGAGACCCCTCCATGCCTTGGTAGGTTGGTCCCGGCTGTCATTCGTGGATCTTTGACAGTCGTTACGGGTAGTTAGAAACCCGCAAGTCTAACAACCAGTCTTACCCAGTAACTGGGTTGCGGAGGTCAGATAGGCAGTCGCTCTATGTAAAATACTGGTATTCAGCTGCATCCAGTTAGACTGGAAGCCGGCCCCAACATAGTTGGGAAAAGGCTAGGCAGATAGCACTATTGAAAAAGTAATAAAAATGTTTGAAGTTGTAGCGTAAACTGAACTTTATTGTGTAGGATTTAAAGTTATTTTTCCATAAACTCATATTTGTTTACATTTTTGGCAAACAAATCGCGAATGCAGTCTATCTATCAACTCCTTTTCTATTACGTCTGGTGTATTACTACCACTTCAGAAGTTGTAGTCTTCTTGTTAGTCTTAGTTCTTCATTCCCTATAAATAGCTATAAGCTTCCTACAGATTTTGCTGTCAAAAACAATCTTCAACGATTTACTCTTATCCAAAAACTCACGCGACAGAAATCGACCGTCAAACCAATCTTAACGGTCGTAAACATTGATTCATTCATACAAGTAATGGTCATGTCGCTTCCCGAATTTTAATACTCCATCGTGAACCTACATCGAGATGAAAGGGTCCCTATGGTCCGGCCGCGCTAAATTTGCCAATGATGTAAACAACAATGGCTGCTCGAAATTAAATAAAATCGATATACAAGAACATTCATTTTAAGTAATGCTTGTTTTCGTCTAAATCTCCAATCTAACGAGACGAAAACAAACATTACTTAAAATAAATTTCGAGCAGCCATTGTTGTTTACATCTTTGGCAAATTTTGCGCGGCCGGATTTTACATCAGCGGCTTTATGCCATGAATATGTAATATATCGTTAAGGATATTATAATAATTGATTGTAATTCAATTAATATTAAGTGGCAATTCAACGCTGCTGGCTTAGGTTCCATTTTAATGGGATTTAATGTTTATATGGAAGAGTGTTATAGATCAGAGTGTGTTTATAAGGGAAGCCCTTCTGCGGATTAAAAGCTATTGAAATTCAGCTTCTTGTGGATTGAACTTTACGTAATTAGTAGTTTAGATAATGATTAGTCTCTGTCACATATTATATGTTATTTTAGTCTTGTAATAGGATGAGTTATGGCTAATCTATCTTTTACACCGTGTTCTTCACGATATCTATAAACTTTGTCAAACGCTTCTATAACTTTTACAAATTAAATCTAAAAAAAAGGCTTCGTTGCAGAGATATTTGTAATTTCATTTAGTGAAATTTAGAGTAAGAAAGAGTCTTAACTCAGTTTTGACAAGTTGCAGCTCGCCAAATCTTATGAATGAAACTACGTCATCGTTGCCAATTCGGATAAAGAGGCATGCATGTCGGACTATTTACGTCAAGGTATTTAGTTTATATGAAAATTAACAAAAAATAAAAAATAAGAATTCATTAATGTGTCCATAATGAAAAATGCATATTTCCATGGTTCGAACATCTGGTCGAAGTTTATGTATATCGTCCGGAACACGGTGTATAAATCTTTGTAGTCCGAATAAGGTTTTTATGGAAAGAAAAATTGGGAAAGTTTTCCGGAACATTTTCAAACTCGAGGAGAACTGAAAGTGCTTTTTTAATTTTTTTTAAATTTTTTTATAGTATTTTGTATTTATGAATTATCGAGGACAGGACAACGTCTGTTGGGTCAGCTAGTTCAGTGATAAAAAGAGAAGTAAACACACGAACACACATAAATGTATTTTCTTTCTTTCTTTAAGTAAGGCGTATTGTTGGTAGTGAGGCTCACTGCTAAGGGTTCGCTGGAAAATGCTATTGGATATATTATTAAACCACCCAACTGACCATCCAATGTCAACTCTTAGTTCACCGTGTTTCCACCCTCCTCCCCCTCTGGAAGTGAAGATAACTTTAAAACCAATACAAGACCAGAGCCCTAATTCACAACCATACGACAGGCTATCGTATCGAAAACCTGACATTTCGATAACCTGATTTGACTTGCCCTCAACAGCAAATAGCTGTTGGAAGAATAGCGGGCGTCTATTTGATTGAAACTGAAAAAAATTCGGGTTTTGGACTTGTGAACAGAGTTTAGAAGACTCCTACGTATAAGATATCTCAGAAATAACAACAGTCAATCTTCAAAACTTATTTATTATTTCCACAACTTATTAAATCAAAACTTATTTCTTTATTATCTTTAAAATAAATAACCTCGGTACCACAGTACCACTACCGCTCCCTATTAGCTCCCATCCAAAAGTGCCCGATCTGTGCCAAAACCCCGCAACAGTCGCCACCAGTGTGCCCAGTGCAAACAATTCAATCTCCCAATTTTATTTCAATACGTATTTCCGCCATCAGTATGGCCAGTGCAAAAATTTTAAAAGCGTAAATCGATTTAATTAGTCGATTTTAGACCATGTTTTTGTCGTTATTTTAATAAAACCTTACATACCTACATAGCAATGATTAATGTTCGATATGATACGAAAGCGTATCGAGTGTTTGTGAATAACTATGCAGGAAAACGCATAAACAGGGGCGTTTAAAACAATGAAATGTGATATTGAATAATGGATAAATGTATCGCATACTATACTAACTCATCTGTTTTATCCTCCATCTTCAAAAATACAAGCACACAGAGTAACAAAGCATACAAGCATGTCATAAAGTCGATGTGAAATAATAATGAGGGTATCTGTTCCGATAATTGCGACTTGGATCGGGCATCGTCGTGTGACGTCGAGTATCGTCGGGTGTCCTCGGGCTATAGCGTTTACTTTCTCCGTCTGGTCCAGACCTGCGTGATTTAGAGTGGTCTGGTATTTGGGTTGCCTTCAAAAAATATCTCGCTTTTTTGGTAGGTACTTAGTTAAAAATAAATATAACTTGACAATTGTATGAAGAAGTTTAAGAAACTGTCCATGGATTTTCTTGTCCGAACTAGCTTCATCTTTCTGACTGACCGACTTCTTGACAATTCAAAAGTGTCTCTAGGTGGTTTAACCTCTCTGCTCGACAAAATTTTGACATATGACACACCAGCTGACTCGACGGGGTGTTGCGAATTACGTCATGATAATCAGAAATTTACTTTAACTTTCAGCATTCGAATTTATTAAGAAAACTGTGTTACCGTGCCTATTTTGTAAAATAAGTTTGTGGCAAATATCTTTAACTATATGCTGAGGTCGGTAAAACCGCGCCATTCTACTGTGAAAGTTGTATAAAATAGATATTACTACACCTATCCAAAAGGTAGACACCTCAAAATCGCTGAAAATATGTACATAAACCATCTAATCTCTTGATGAAAATATGCAAAAGGGAAAAATAAAGATATTGTCATTCTCTCTGCATTCTTACTTTTACCATTTTTCATACATAAACTACATAAAAAACATGATCAAATCTTGATAAAAATTACTAAAAATTGTGTTGCGACGTGACACCTCTTAGTGCTGACCATCCACCCAATTTTCTTATTCCGATTCAAAAATGTCATAAAGCCTAATCGATAATCGGTATTTAAAAAAAAATAAAAAAATTGTAGAGACTGAATAAAAACTCTTTGGTATATTTTATCATGAATTAATAGTTTTTTGAAATATAGGTAATCATTTTAATAAGTACAAACACGTACAGTGTGGAAAGGGGTGTAACTTTTTATGGTTCCCTACGTCCGAATGAAAAAACGGAACCCTTATAGGATCACTCGTGTGTCTGTCTGTAGGTTTGTTACAATCGATTTGTTTCGAATCTACTGGACCGATTAAGTTGAAATTTGGTACACATATAAACTGTGACTCAAATACGGACGTGTAACATGAATAAATTAATTATGAATATGGGGTCACTTTTTGGGGTCACATTAGATTAAAAAAAATACCATTATTATAGTTTCAAACTCAAATGGGTCCCGCCTGCTCCCAAATTTTATTTTATTTAAAATGGGCTTGTTTTTAGCTTTTCAGTTAGTTTTAGTACAAGGATGCAGTCGGGTTTTTTAATTTTTCTAATTACTTTTTTTTTATTTCCAGCTTTTTAGTTTACAAATGTGAAAGATGTGTTTCGCAGACGATTTAGTTCTTGATACGTGTTTTTTACGATTTGTCACTTTGAATTACTTTCACCACCATACCCCCATATAAGTTGTATATATTTTGGTAATCACCTTTTAAAACCCTTTATTTTGATAGGTATTGAGAAAAAAAAAATTATTGAAGGCATAATATGGCGCCAAAAACCCGCCATTTTGTTTTTTTTTTTATTTTGATATGCCCAGTGTCACTCTCACAGTAAATACGAATCTAACGACACCTCTCAAGCTAAAATCATTCGAGCCGTTCAGGCCGCAGAGCGTGCCAAACAATTATACATACTTACATACTCTCGAAAAACATAACCCTCCTTCTGGCGCAGTCGGGTAAATAGTAGATCGTTATACAAGGGTCGAAAGGAATCTATTCCCATACGAGGTATTTAGACTATAGTCCGAGTAGGAATTGATGACTTTCACCCGTGTTAAACACTACTTTTCATTTCAGGAAAGTAAAAAATAGTGGTCTTTCTAAAATATTTATTGATAATAATAACATGAATAATAGGTACCTATTTAAAATTAATTGAAATATTAGAACAATTTGTGTGCTATTTTAAATATGGAACACACTGCGTCACTGCCGCAGGCCGTCCCGCTTGATAGGTATTTTTTTCACACTGGCTGTTTATACACTCACAAGACCGCAACATTTTTCTTAATTATGTAAAAATTTCGTAGCTGACTACTTAACCAATTTAGTTCTATTTTTTAATTCATTCCCGACCTAGAGAGGGAAGCTATTACTATGAGTCTTTCCCGCCTTAAGGTGGGAAGCAAAACGTCTTCCACCCGCTATTCGGATCAAACAAACACTACTTTCCGAGTATGAGAAATGAAAAAGCTTTGCTTACTGTAAGTACCGCGTGATATATTAAATGAAAGGGTTTGTCGTGAGGGTCACAAACATATTTTTTAATAACTAAAAAAAGTTATTATTCTATTAAATAGAAACAATATATCTGAAACCACAGCCTAAAATAAAAAAAAGAACTACAAAATATAGTTCTGTGATTATTCTCGATTCCAAGAGATCCTATCAGACGTCTGGTCTTCAAATAATATAGCAAATCTCTCATTCTATACTGCGTACATCAACGATTGGCGTACATACTTACATTTGGTCACAGTCAAAATATGTTCGGGACGTTATATTCAATTTAAAGGTTTTAAATGTTATGCCTAAAACACTTGTTATAAGAAGTAGGTTAAAAATAAGATTTTTGGCATTTTCAATCTCAATAGTAAGAAATGCTCAAGATGTTATTCCCCATAAGAAAACAGTAGGACTTTTCTTTTCTGGCTGGCACTTTAATTTTTGAGTAGGTACCTTATGAATGATGGGTTTATGAAAAACAAACTTATTTTTGCAGTCGATCAAATTAATGATGATGTACATTGTGCATGCGTGAATATTCAACCCTAACGGAACCTTTCACTGTGCGTGGTCCGACATAAACATGGAAAGTTTTTTTTAAGTTTCGTTGGGAAACTACCACAAAAACAAACAATTAGGTACTATTACTCAAATAAACTAATAGAAACAAAAACTACCAAGCTCATAAAACTAACAACACATATTAAAATGTAAAGTGATTGCGGAATACGCAATTTATACAATTAATTTATCATCATTCCCAAACTTCTGCTCAGCCTACCTGAAAAATGTATACTGGGCATTCTGTAGCAAACTATTAGAAAAGTATCAAAAATAAATACTTAATTGTAAAATAAATAAAAATAATTTTATACGGCGAGCGCATTCGAAGATAAATTCAAATATAGAAACAATTCGGCGCGAAATTCAATAAATGACTATGGTCTATGGTCCTCAGTGTTATTGACTCAGTTCAATTGAATGTCCAAAAAACTATTAAAATTACATTAGAAAAGCATAAATCATTATTATAAACAATGCTTATTGTATTTAATGCTTAAAATAATTTTATTTCAATTTCTGAGTATCGATTTCCGACATTCGACATATTAATTACCCGAGTCAATCGAAATTTAAAAAAAAATCGTTTTGCATAATCGCTTTCGCACATCATTACGATAAAAAAAAAACAATCATGGACGGCGATTTTGAACACAAATTGAGTAGTGGTAATGAATAATACGTGTTATTCGACCTGTGTTTCAATATTACGTTAAGATTTGGGCATTTTCGTGTTGTTAATAACATTTACAATAATATTTGTCACATTTCAAATCTTATCTACTTGTGTGTGTGTGATATTTGTGAAAAGTAAAAGTGTAAACACGCACGATTGGCGCGAAATTCGGCATTAGATATGAAAAAACTTCATTACCACTACTTATTTTAACTTGAACAATGGATGAATTCGTCAAATAATTAAATTATGTATTATTCACTGCCCCTGTGGTGGAGTTTGGATGTCCGAAATCCCCAATTTTTATGTTTTTTAGCCTCGACCACCACTGTCAACAAAATGGCTATTATCGCATTTACAGACTTGAATTTTATAAAGGTAAAGTAATAAGCTTGCGCGCTAAATATGAAATATTTAATGGCGTTAACATATGAGTTTTTTATCCAACTCTCTTAATTAACGCACATTCATAAGATTTGATGGGTAGCTTAATAAATATTTACATAATCAATGTAGGGTGTCGTATGTCGTAATTCTTGGGTCCTAAAGGGGTCATTACCGAGCCGGCGGAGGTTCTTGTGTTCGGGTCCTAAAGGGGGCGCTACCGAACTATACGGTTAATTGAAATAGATGGTTTGAGTTTTTAATTTTTTTTTGAGTTTTGTAAATTTAGAGCAGACATGCTTCGTCGGTTATAAAAAAAAAATGCTGTTTCATGGGAAAGTGCAATACCTACGCGGACAAAATATATGGAACACCATTTTTTTTTTTAACCGGCGAAAAATTTCAACTCAGGTGGTTCAGAATCATGTTCTGAATCTAAATCGGAGTCCATGGTGACAAGCTGCACGTCAAAGTCTTGTTCTGTCCTGTCAAATTGACTTGCTTCTGCCCGCGACTTCGTCTGCGTGGATTTTTTTACATAAAATATATCCATATGTGATACACGACAATGCTGCAGCTTCCCATTTGTGAAAGAATTTTCGGAATCGAATCAGTAGTTCCGAAGATTACCCCTACATACAAACTCACAAATGTTACCACTTTATAATATTAATGAGACACAATTGATTTTCTATTGTTTCGTCGCCGATCGACGACGCGCGCCGCTTGACCTGTTAAACTAGCTGCACCCCGCGGTTTCACCTGTACAAGTTTCGATCCCGTGAGAATATCGGGATAAAAAGTAGCCTATGTGTTAATCCAGGGTGTCAGCTACCTCCATACATAATTTTATCAAAATTGGTCCAGCCGTTTGAGCGTGAAGAAGTAACAAACATATAAACACACTCACAAACTTTCGCCTTTATAATATTAGTTTGATGTGATATAGATCACTATTCCTCGTTATGACCCGAAACAATCCTAAACAGCCGTAGAGTAACAGTTTTATTAAATCTGCTGCAATGTGCAAGGATTTTCAGTGATAAAATTAAATTGCATTGCATCTAAAATAATAGCTAGCCGTCTAGCTCAGAAGAATGAACAATATTTTGCAGAAAAACCGTATTTTTCTTTAATTATCAGGTTGCGTTTCAGCTCAAACATAAAGAAGCACAAGAAAATTGTTGAGAGTCTTATAAAATATTGTTATGAGAGAAAAATACAAGAAAGAAAAATAATAAAATTTGAACCAGCACGTCAATCGGAATCTGAATAATTTTGAAGTACCTACATTGCTAATCCATTACTTTATAAGTTTGAAAATTTTGTCTGGTCAACACGTAAATAACGTAATGAATGTTGTTGAACTGTCAAAATGAAACTGATTCCGATTGATAATGTGTTACGCAATTGCCCCGTAGGTTAAGGCACAAAATATTCACACAGAAGCATCAAACATAGAGACTAGAGTTTAAAAACAAATTATTTAATATAAAGTTTAATAGACCACAAAAATAATGTGCAATTAAGTGAAAACGTTTTACCGAAGTATATAAAAATAACAAAATTATTTGCTAAAGAAACACTTCAAAGGAATAATATATAACACACATTTTCAGAAAAAATTGCCCACGCAGATTTGTTAAAAGAAAATGCTTTGTAAATTTATTACAAGAACCTCGTTGCGAAGTTTATTAAATATGTACTAAGACAACAAGGTATTATTACGGTAGTTGCTTGCAGACACAATATTGTGTGCAATATTCATAACTTAGGAAAAAACCTAGACTTTCGTTATAAGGATTGACAACAAACACGAGTAGATGAGAATTCGTGGAAGCAGGGAAATGCTAATTTTGGGCGTCAGTTTCGACTCACACCGAATTTTATGTGTTCGAGTATCTTGGGTATTTTACTTAGTTAAGGCTAATCGAATGCTAGTTGTTAGTCTGATTTCATTGACGGCCATTTTATTTCTTGTCTAAAAAATTCATCATCTAGTTTTAAAACATAAATTGATTTTGAAGTGTTAAAGTGTTTTTTTGCACCAATTTGCAGGAATAAATATCATTTAGCATTTCAATTTACTCAAAACAACGAAAAATCTTAGGCAAGAGGATAAAAAACATAAATATTTGAGCATTACTATATTAAAATTCTCTGTAATTATAAAACAAGTTAATTCTCGTGGAAGACACAAAGACTTTTGATACTATACAAGTATACATTTTCCACAAAATAATAATAAAGAATGCTTCACAGACACAAAAAACTTTATCAACCGAAGGCGCCGGACACACGGAAGGAACCTGAGATGAGGACGGGACGCAGACGCGGTGTCCCTTTCAGGTATCTTCATTATTCTTTATGCAAAATATATATCTGTCTATGAACCGAATATTTGTGTCCATAGACATTATTACGTATGAAAAACTAATTTATTGTCTACAGTTTCAACAGTTTTGACGCGACAACGTCATGGTCGTCATGGAAACCAAAAAGTACTCTGTGAAACTGACTTTTCAAACATTTGTACGTCAAATGTCATTTTCTTCGGCCATCTTTGTCGTGTCTCACTCGGTTGGCGCCGCCGTAGAAAGAGATGGGGGGGGGGGGGGGGGAATCTCTCCTGACGGTCACGTGTCCTGACGCGAGTTTAACATTTTTTACCCATTACAAAAAGTGTTCAACGCCGCTAAAGAAGTTTTCACTTCAAAAAATAAATAAGAAAAGACAAAATCAACGTGCTTCCGGCGGATGTTCAGCATCGTCGCGCAACATGTTATCATGGCTACATTGCAAAAAACTCAAAACATTTATCACACTAATCACACTAATATTATAAAGGCGAAAGTTTGTGAGTGTGTGTGTGTGAGTGTTTATATGTTTGTTACTTCTTCACGCCTAAACCACTGAACCGATTTAGATGAAATTTGGTATAGAGATAGTTTGAGTCCCGGAAAAGGACATAGGATAGTTTTTATCCCGATATTCCCACGGGATCGACATTTACGCGGGTAAAACCGCGGGGCGCAGCTAGTTTCAAATAAACCAATTACAGGCACTTTTGAATTTTTATTGGGTTGGTCAGTCAGAAAGATGAAGCTAGTTGCCCACTCCATAGCGTAGTAGGAACCTATGGAGAAGAACGGGCGAGAACCTTCATGGACACTCTTTTAAATCAAAATATTATTAATAATATATTAATTACATGATTCCGAACCTATCTGAAAAAAAATAAACACTCCAGAAGTGCCGACAGAAGTGAAAACAAAACACAAACAGAATACTTTGCCATCACTCACTGACATATCGGATATGTAACATTAAAACCGAGTACATCCCGAGGTCAGTCGAACACATCCGAAGCGGTGTCGGTTACAGTCACAGTGGCGCGAGTCCAATAGTTTTTTCCCATCTAAAAAAATTCCCAACGCGCCTTAAGAAGTTTTCACTTCAAAAATAGCTGTTCCATAGATTATGACCGCGCAGGTGCTTCTCTATGAAACGCTAGAGGGGGTCTAGAATCAAGTGCTGAATCCATGGATGTCCCTGCAATCCTACTATTTGCCTAGGGTTGCCAGGTCTTAAAACCGAAAAGCCGGACAGACCAGCCAGTTTAGCCGGACATTTGGGTAAAAAAGCAGGACGCCCTTAATTTTTTAGTCTTAGTATAACACGACAATTTTTTTAAAAGTAAAGCTAGCCTTTTTTATCATTTACTATACACTAGAGAGGGGTGGTGATGAAAAGTGACGGGGAGGCGGGGGCGCGCCGCGCACGCTTTTGTCAAATTTAAAAAGCCGGAGAGGCTCACACCGTCTGATTTGGCCGGACACGCAACCAAAAAGCCTGACTATGTCCGGCTTTATCCGGACGCCTGGCAACCCTATATTTGCCGAGTCTGCGTCCCGTCCTCGTCTCACGTCCCTTCCCTGTGGCTCGTGCCTAGTTTCTGAAGTCACGTGTTCCCTCCAAATGACGATATGAACCCAGCTAATAAAGGACCTTTCTCTTTTCCCAGTTATTCTTGCGTTTTATTACGAACCGCTAGTTTTACGAGAGTTAAATAGATTTTTTCGGGGCGATGTATGTGGCAGTTTTCTTAATATATTTGGGTCAGAAAGACCCTTTTTGATTGGGGGTGGTGGTTGATTAACTTTTTTTTTTGCCTGGAAACTTGAGAGGAATCTGAATTGTCAGTTTAAAAATCCAGACATTTATTATGCGAACAGCTTTAAGCACACGGGTATGTAGTTAACTGAACTTTCTAAATTAGGTAATTAGTTTATAAGTACTATTCAAAGCTCTATTCAAAGCCTCCTCGTGTAGCGCAGTTTGTTCCGCCAGTTATTCAACTGAACCGAGCGCTCAGCGCACCCTGGACAGCCACAACCAACACCTTATTTGACTGGCCAATTCTTCCCTTGCGGTGGTAGGGCTAACGCCCGCCTGGTTTGCTACCACCCTCCCACCGGAGTCCGGCGTCAAGCAGCCTGCTGCGTTTCGTCGATGCGTGGGAGTTCCAATGCTTTAGGCATTCTTCTGGGCAAGCTCGTTCCATCACAGACCTCATCCACCGCTTTCCATCAGGCATGATCGAGGTCAAGAGCGGTCCCATTCAGCAATAAAAAAAATATTTAAAGTTACTCTTAAACTAAAACATTTGACTATTTTCATAGGGGCTTTCAATGGCTTAGTCTTACAAACTTCAAAACCATATTTTTAACTTATTTCGTTTCAAGGCTTGTCAATCTTTCCCAGTTTCTTTCATAGCTAGTCCATCGATTTTAAATCAGCGTTGATACCAAATATCGAGAGCTAATCCTTCCGACCAACTGTAACTCATCTTCGCAGATCAATGAAATCTCTATAAGTGTTTGGTCCAAAATAAATGATTCATTTATTTATTTTTACATACAATTCATCCACTCCCATTACAAACATTGCTAGCAACATTGCTAACATTGCATTTCGGAGACGAAATTGGAGCGGCTCATATGCTATGGGGATAAGCGGAGTAAGTCGGCAAGGGTTACGGAAATTGAATCATTAGAGCAGTGGTGGCCGAGTGGTAACGGCTGCGACTTACGAGTTATAGGGCGTAGGTTCGAACCCAGACAGGCGTTTTACTTTGTGTTAATAATTTCATCACTACTGCTCTCAAAACGGTGAAGGAAACATCGTGACGATAGCGGCATGTCCTAGAACCAAAATTCGAAGACATGTGATATTTACCAACCTGCACTGGGCCCGCGTGGTAGATTACAGCTCACTCTCTGTTGAAGAGAGACCTGTGTCCTAGTAGTCAGAACATAATAGGTTGATTATGCCTGCCGTAAATAGTAAAAGGAACCCTTACAAAGTTCACTCTCGTGTCCTTCTATCACAGTTTTTTTATTAGTACATAATCTTTGCTATAACAAGCAAGAAGAAAATCTAAAACATACCTCATTAAAAATACCAACTTGCTTGACGGTGGTTTATGCCCCTTTGCTGGGCAAAGGAATCTCCTTTCTCCTTCCAAACATGGATTTTAAAGTAAAAAAACGAACCAGGAATGTTCTTTCATAAAAGTGAAGCGGCATTTCCCGCGTATCAAGAAATATATCGTTCGACTTACCTAAAAGTTAAAACCAAATCATTCGTTAACATACCTTAAAACACATTAAGATTTTTATAACTATAATAACAAGCACTTTACGTCCGTCGGGTGTCCATTAAGTTGTTTTAAACACAAAAATTATATATCGGCAGGTAAGGACTGAATATTTCATGTGAAAGCACTCGTTTACAAGTTCAACTGACATCTTATCCGTGATCATGGCCTTAACCTGTAGTTTAAGCATGTTTAAGCAAGGTTGTCGCGTGGGGTAAACTTGTTTACATCCAATACTGGCCGAAAAGAAATTATTTACTTACATTATTTTTATGCAGCCAAGAAAATAATAAATCTTTCACAACGCCAGCACACACAGCATGACCACCGAAGAAATAAAAGGCAAAATGATTGATTTTAAATGATTTTTTACGGTGGGATGTCAAAAATTAAGAAATGTCACTTTAATAAAAGCGATGTGTCTATTCTTAGTAAAGTAGAGATGTTGTGTTCATGCTACGCGCGCAGCTCTATAATGTTAAATTACATGTCATGCAATCCTAACGTAAAGTTAACCATTATAGCCCTGGGGTCTAGCCGTGCAATAATATTGTACTGAATTTTATTATAGCCCGCTTTTCAATTACTTATGTGATTTGAATTTGGAACCTTAATTAAAAATTCGTATGAAAACTTTACCGACAAATGAAAAATATATTCGAAAATCGAATTGCCTCCTCGGGAATACACTGCTTTATCCCCTCGTCGAATAATTTATTATTATAATCGGACCAAAATAGAAACTAATTCATTTAATCACGGACAGACCTACAATTCCAAATTATTATTCCCGGAAATAATTAAATTGTAATTAGTTGACCAACATTTTGCTCATCAAGATTTCATAATCTACCATTTTGGGGAAAAAATATTAAAACGTGAATATGACAATGAAATTCTGTGAACGAATCATGAAGACCTAATAACCTAGTTTGAACAATAAATACAAAGGAAAATACGGTAACACTGTTACACGTTATTTTCAAATACAATATGTTTTTGTAACAAAATTAGCAATATGCAAAGTAACATGTGTAGTTAGCAATTTGATCGTTTTTAGGGTTCCGTAGCCAAATGGCAAAAAACGAACCCTTATGGATTCGTCATGTCTGTCTGTCTGTCTGTCCGTCCGTCCGTATGTCACAGCCACTTTTTTCCGAAACTATAAGAACTATACTGTTGAAACTTGGTAAGTAGATGTATTCTGTGAACCGCAGTAAGATTTTCACACAAAAATAGAAAAAAAACAATAAATTTTGGGGTTCCCCATACTTACAACTGAAACTCCAAAAATTTTTTTTCATCAAACCTGTACGTGTGGGGTATCTATGGATAGGTCTTCAAAAATGATATTGAGGTTTCTAATATCATTTTTTTCTGAACTGAATAGTTTGCGCGAGAGACACTTCCAAAGTGGTAAAATGTGTGTCCCCCCCCCCCCCCTCTAACTTCTAAAATAAGAGAATGATAAAATTAAAAAAATATATATAATGTACATTACCATGTAAACTTCCACCGAAAATTGGTTTGAACGAGATCTAGTAAGTAGTTTTTTTTTAATACGTCATAAATCGAAAACCGCAATTTACCTTTCACAAAGTTACAACGAACTACAAGAACTTTTATATTATGTTACTTGCTGCTACGGAACCCTTCATGGGCGAGTCCGACTCGCACTTGGCCGGTTTTTTGTTTTCGGTGAAATCATTTTCATGACAACACTGAATTTGTCACTCTGCCATTTGTAAAAACAACAAAATGATCGAAATGTTCGAATGAAATTAAATTTCAATCATTCGATTCAGAACATTTCGATTGCGTTATTTACGTAATGGAACAGAAGACATTTGCAAACAATTATGAAGCAATGGACCTCCGCAGTTTATTCAAAATCCTTCATATTATTATTAAAAGTGCTGTTAGTCAATGCTGATTATTATAATTTGAAATAAGTTAATCATTATAATTACATCAGAATTAAGCTGTACACTAGCTGAACAAAAGTTTAGCCGCCAAGTCTAAATCTAGTTGATAGCTACGAGTCAACCAGTTATTCAGATGAATAAAACAAGTTTAGCCACGTGCTTCTTGCATAAGTCCGTCGAACTGATTGCGCGTACGCTTATGTGCTATAAATGTCATATTATTTTGATATACTATCTGATCTGATAACTCAATTAAATAAATGATTTAAGATATAGAAGGCGATATAAGTAAGTGATCTAGTAGGGGTTCCAGTTTTTGAAAAACAAAATTGTATTTTAAGCTCTGGTCCAACAAAAGCGAATCTTGAGCGGGATGCGGGACGAAATTCGCTCGCACCGATTGTTTCAACTAACTTTTATGAAAGTATTGAAACCATAACCTAATTGCGTAACATATTATCAATCTCAATTTGAATCATTTTGAAGGATATTGCTAATCCATTGCTTCATAAATAATTTTCGAAAAAATGTCTGCTCAACAACGTAATTAACGCAATGAATGTTGTTAAACTGTCAAAATGGAACCCATTGCTACTGGTAGTATGTTACGCAATCTGGTGCGAATAGTCGCGCGATTTCCTGATCAACAAAAACATAACATAAAAACTAGTTTTTGGCGAAATGTCACCACTGGGTGACATTTCGCCAGTTATGTTATAAGTCTCACGTAAAAGGGGGCGAGCCTAAATATTGTCATCAACCTGGCACCAATCCAGACTTGGGGCTGCTAATGAGAAATACCAGATGGAAAAACCCAAAAACACTTTTCCCGACCCGAGCGTCGCTACTAGACCAAAGAGGTAGTCCTAATAATATCATCTGTAAAACAATCGACGTTCGTAAGTCACGCCCGGCGTCCCGTGCGGGATTCGCCTCAGTTTTGCCAGAGCTTTATTTTGGCTTATCTTTCTTTCTTTCTTTCCGTAATATGATTCATTAGAAGCAGAAACGATTTTCATTCCTACTTTTATTTTAGATCGATGTGTCTCCTTTCATATGGAAATACGTTCCAAATATCGTACACCTTCAGGAAGTAAATACAAAAAAACTACAAAGTAAACATACGTACATCATAAATATTAATGAAGGTTTGTTTCATCTACGAAGGGAGGTGTTAGTTTGTATGCGTCCATAATAATTTATGAATTTGAGTGTCTTTGTCAGGTTCATGAAAATATTTTGCACGAGTTCATGTTTTAACATAGTTTTTAAGTCGTACCAATACTAGATATTATTTTGGGTTGTGATTTATAATAACCGGACCACACGTATGGTCACCAAAGAAGATAAGTATAGTAGTCATCGGATATAGTTGAAATTTAGTAAGAAACCGATGAATGCTTTCGAATAAAATTTAATTTAATTAATAGAAAACAAACAGTTCATTTATCAAAATAAATTTTATTAGGAAATATCCATCGGTTTAGAGCTCATAGTCTTGCATAGTAGACCCTCCCGAATGGAAGTAGCTATCACAAATAAAATTAGCTTACGAACCTATTTATATGCCCAGTTTGGCAAGAAAAAATGCTACAAATGGTAGCTGGACTCTTCAACAAGAACTGGTCCTTAGCAGCTTTGAACAGAAAGAAGTGGAAAGAGAGTAGGGAGGCCTTTGCCCTGCAGTGGGACGTCACAGGCTAACAATAATACAAATGGTAAGCAAAACGATTCGTTTTTGTTTATAGGAATCGAGCATTAAACATGAAAGTGCAACTCATTCATAAAACAAAGATTACCGACACGAAATGTGTCAATGCTTCAAAAAAATCCAGTTATAGAGTTTCACAGTTTGCAATAAAATAGAAGTAGTATGAATGAGCCACATTCAGCAGCTGTTTGTAGTTTGCGCTGGGAGATGAGAGTTTATAGAAAAATATGTACGGTCAGCATCAAAAGTTGATTAACACTTCAGTTTTTTTAAATCTTAGTTATTGAGCAAAATATTTATTCAAAATTGCAGAAGAAGAATTTTTTTTAGAATATTTACTCTTGTCTATTACCTATGTGAAAAGCTAAAAATCAGTTTATTGAAAAAAATTGTTGTCAATTTAATAACATGTAAAAATGATAGTGTTAATCGACTTTTGATGCTGACTGTACAAGCCCCGCATTTTATTTAGTGGTCATAAAGAATAACAATTTTTACGCGGTCTGCAGAAGGTTGCTATTTCAGGGATACAATTTCAGCTAGAAATATCGTCAAGTTATAATCAGTCCAAAATAAAAAAAAAAAAAATCGTGGACTGGGAGTGCCGACAGAAGTAAAAACAAAACACAAACAGAATACTTTGCCACTGACATATCGGATATACATTAAAACCGAGTACATCCCGAGGATAGCCGAACACGTCTGAAGCGGTGTCGTTACGGTAACAGTGGCGCGAATTCAATGGTTTTTTCCCCATCTTAAAAAAATGCCCAACGCGCTTAAAGAAGTTTTCACTTCAAAAATCAAAAGCAAAATTCATGATGAATTCTTAAAACAAATAGAGAATCAGCACTTTTTGTACGTCAACATTACATAAAACAGTCGACCCCCTTCAACACTTCCTAGTAATACTTTAGCTGGGAAGAAAAAGTGGCGCAACAAACTGCCCAGAAGCACAGCTGTCTGTGAAGTAAGAAGAACTTGAATCTCAAAACAGGCTGTTATAAACTAAGCACCAGAATTTTTCGCAATAAGTAGTGTTTCTCAACAAAGAACTGCGGTGCGTTAAAAAGCTTCCACGAGTTACGATAGTTGACTTATCCCGGTGCATCCTGAGTTTCTGAGCAACCGACCTAGCTGTCGACTTTACTGACTGACTTAGAGCGAGGCCACACGATGCGTAAACGGTGCGGTGTGGCAAAGCACCGCAATCAAATCGAGCTGTAGGGTGCCGCACAGGCGATGCGGCACCGCAGTAGAACACTGTTTACAGTGGTGCGCGCCGCAGCGCGTCACCCCTCCCCGCCTCGTCTCGTAGGTCACAAGCGCGGCGCGCGTACGGTGCGGCGCCGCACGGCGGCCTAACGCATCGTGTGACATGGCATAGTCATTTGTATTTAGGATGACGTTGCGGCACCGCTCCGGTGTCGCACCGTACCGTTAACGCATCGTGTGGCCTCACTAAGTTTTTGACCGTGGCATGAACTTTTCTCACATACGTCGTGGCCAGTCTAGAGAAATTTAATTCATCATCATCTGCCTAGCCTTTTTCCAACAATGTTGAGGTCGGCTTCCAGTCTAACCGGATGCAGCTGAATACCGGTATTTTACATGGAGCGACTGCCTATCTGACCTCTACAACCCAGTTACTGGGTAATACTACGATTGCCTTGGTAAGACTGGTTGTCAGACTATCGGGCTTCTGACGACCCATAACGACTGTCAAAGATGCACGAATGATAGCCGGGACCAACAGCTTAACGTGTTTACCGAGGCATGGAGAGGTCTTGGTATGTAAAGATGGTCACCCATCCACGGACCAACCACGGCAAGCATAGCTTAACCTGCTCGATCGACCCGTGCGGCTGTTATTTCATAGCCACAATAATCTTATGCGGGTGAAACGGTGGGGCGCTGCTAGTATGTAATAGTAGGGAAAACATTACTGGCAAAAATCAATCATTGGATACATTAAGTCTGTCGCCACAAGCATTCACTAAAGCGCTAAGTTGCATATATTACTAGCGATATTACATATACAGGGTCCCATTAAAATAGATGGACAAATTTTAACACAGCGCTCAGTACGTCTAGCTAAAGATATCAAAGAAAAAAAAACACTGATTAAAGTGATTTTATTTTGACCTAAAATATTATAATTGCCGGCACATTAGCGTATTTTCGTTAGCTGATTATTTTTCATGTAAGTGTCTAATGCATTTTTCTTATATATTTTTTTACCTGCATCGTCCTTATTTTGGTAGCCTGAATGATTTCTTAAAGTTTGTCCATCTATTTTAATGGGGCCTTATATTATATACTACCTATTAACTATATCGTAAGCTGCGTACTTACCTGCTTAAATAGAATGTAGCAATTTATCATCGGTTTCGTCACATAATCGTCACGATATCGTGCATGAGTTGTGACCACAAATTGGTCGATGCATGGTGGTTTGAGATAAACATCTGGTTTTATCAAATTCGGTTCAGTAGTTTAGAAAGGGAATTCATGCATGAAATGCAAATATGCAGGTTTCCAAACAGTGGATAGAATTAATGTCATTCTTTAGAGACAGTTTGGTTAACGTAAAATTAAACCAGCTTTCAAGTCTCTCAAGAATTGATGAAATTAATTTTCTCACTGCTGGGACAAAGTGAACATTAAAATGTTAATATCCAATGTTGTCCCACTAGTGGGACAACGTGGTGGGGCAGAGTGCAATAAAACCAAAAAAGTGCCACTGTTCTCTTACGATAGGTATATAAAATCGTTGACTATAAATCAACCTGTAGGAACATTGGTATTACCAATATTCAACTTTGTCATTATTAAATCCTAATAGCTCTTTAACTTAACCAATAAATCAAACAGTCAAATGTCATCAATATAAAGTGCGTCCCACACTGTCTTAATCTTTGCTTACCGTCCGTCATTACAAGTCGTTGGCATCACCACCATCTCAATCGGCTTTATGTCAAGGCTAACCAGAACGTCTATCACCAATCACTGTAACCAAATTGGACCAACGTTGGTCAATCGATAGCCAATGTTTGCAATACTGTTGTGCTAAAGGTTGGGTTATTATTAACACTTGATAAAGTAGCTGTTATAGAACGTAAATAGACCAAATAATTGTGTTTATTGAAGATAAAGAAAAGAAAGGAAAAACAAACGAGGAATTTGATAACAGTGAACTGACTAATAACTATGATGAAGATAATCGTCATTGGCCTAAAACTGGTCAATGTGTCTGCCAGCATACTTGCAAAATCAACTGGTGTGCCAAATAAAGTCGCATACATTAAGTCTAACTAAATAATTCCTCTATTGTGTTGTTAAAGGATGTAGAAACACATGTTAATTAAACGTCTGTATAATTAAACGGACAATTCTCTAAATTTCGCAACGCTTTTTCTTACGAATTGCCAACTATATCCCTGATGATGAATCTTTTAGCATTTAACTGTTCAGCTCGTGCCGCCACAAAACCACCATTTTATAGACATGTTGTTTTTATTTGATTTGATATACTCCGTGACAAAGTCATCGACATTATTCTGCTGTCCTTATTCCAATTTATTTGGGGTCATCGCAACATATGTTTTTTCTTCCATACTTCTCTATTAGCCGTCATCTCAGTAGTCACCACCTTTCTTACCATATCTTCATTCACACAGTACATCCATCATTTCTTTGGTCTTCCCCTACTCGTATAGCCATCGACCTATATTCTTAAAACTTTCCTCAGGCTCGCGACAAAGTGGCGTTGTTAATATTTAGCAGCAGTTCTTTCTTGAGGCAAGACCTGGATGAGACTCGCAGAAACCAGGGAAGCATGGCAGAAAAGGGATTAGGCCTGTGCTCAGTAGTGGGTAGAACTAGGCTGCCAATGATGATAGTGATGAGACCTTCATTGATCTGAATTTGTGTCGAAGCAACGACAATAGGATCGCCACAACATTATATTAGACTAGCGGCCCAGCCCAGCTTCGCATGAATCCAATTTTATTTTCGAATTTCCGAAATTCTCTTTCACACAAACCTTGTCCTGGTAATACCGAACACAACAAAAAAAAAAAATTATCCAATTTAGTGCAGTCGTTTGGAAGTTAAGCGCGTACATACATCGGCGATTCATTTTTATTTATAAAGATAGGTTCACCTTTAACATATCTGTAAAAATGTCTGCGTGTAATGAGCACTTCTACGAGTAATCTGTCTACACCATCACCATCTATATTCTCAGGAGTAATTTTATATTAAGTTTGTAATACAATACAATAAAATCAAATACTATATACATATATAATCACCATCACTGGCAAACTCAATACCAGATTCACGTAACAATCCTTCAATCATCACATACCACCTTCAACCTACTTACGTATTCGCAACAGCTACAAAATAAATAGTAGGTACAGATATAAACAAGAACAGCAAACAGAATCCAGTCACCAGTACCTAATTACATAGAAAAACCATGAATCATCTATGTGATGGAATTCATAAGTGCTAAAGATTGATTCACTTGCGGAGAAAATGTTCATGTAATATTGTGGTCTGACCATCTAGAAGCTAGTTTTTGTGGTCGCGGAAAGTGTGGTAACGATGCCGCATTTCTAATGGCAGTTATGATTTTTTAGGGTTCCGTAGGCTGAGATGCGATAGGATTGAAATACATGAATGAGGCTATAAAGTCTGTCTCTCTAAACGTCTGTCACGAGATTAGCATAACGTAACAGATAGTGGGAGCAGATGAAATAGCTCTATTAACTATAATAGAGCGAGAAAACTATAATAGAGAGATTACATATAATGGTGTGTGATAGTTCAACGGATAAACTATCACACACCATGATATGAAATCCGACATACATAGTAACTATATAAACTGCATTTAAACAAACACTACAACATTTTATTTGAACTGTCGTTGTCTATAAGATATTGACTACGGAACCTACAGTCTGTAAATCAGACTCACACTTGACCAGCTATCGTTCGCGTTCCTATTTTCTTATGGGAAAGTTTTTAATCAACCGTGTGAGGGGTTCCTTACAGTTCATTTATTTATTACTATGGTGCTTCTAAATGATGAGCAGACGGTTCTTCATCAATCATTACTAGTTCAATGAGTTTTGGATTACCTATTTGAACTCGTCAATGAATCTACTAAGGACGAATATTGGAAAGTTATTTTTGCGTGATTATTAGTAACATTTAAATAATTATAGTTAGTCAACATTATATTTTATTAATTTCTTAATTTATATAGATCGACTACGTGTAATATTTTGTTTAAGATTTTATAAATGAAAGACATTCACGTCTTTCTTTGCGTGTACGATTTCATCATCAACTTTTACGTCTTCGGTTATAAATTCTCATTCGAATGGAATCTTCTGATTCAACACTTCATCATTGCAAACAACACCTCACGCCTCATCAAGTACTAATTAATGCAGTTTCCCTCACCATTCAATATACTAAAAATAAACTTGCTAATGGCTTACTTGAATTTTAATGTACCAGTCATTATTTCAATGATCCTCGCATCCTCATTCAGGACATGTCAACGTTCTCTCATTAAGAAAAGCCTTGGTCCGCTCATGTCTTTAAACACTGATTCAATGAAATCGTATGTTAAATTATTTATTTCTTCGTTTACAATTTGACTGTCAATAGATTTTCCCTTTCGAAGTATCACGCAATTGTTGGGCGTGTGTTGGTTGTTAATCATTGTCAAATGTACTTGAAGTTGTTTAAGTGATTTTATTGTTGCCACATTGATATTACCATGTAGGTCTATGAAGGCTAGATGATAAAAATCAGTGGTTTTTGTATTCTACGTTCGTATGTTGTCAACTTTAAAAGGTTCATGATCTACAACTTCCTCAAACGTGTCGTCCTGGCTACTTGAGTCTATAAGCTAATCTACTTCAGACGGTGTCTCTAATTTATTTTATTTCAATTGAATGGTCGCAAATTGTTCACTGGTTTCATTTAAAAAAAAACTCTTAGAAGTTTACCATTCAATTTTAAAAGCTACAAATAATCAAAGTACGTATTTAGAGTTAGTGTTTGTAAGTTAAATGTCAGAATTTTGCGTAGGTTTGTATATTTGAATTAGTTTTACTATTTTGCAATCTGCTAAGAAATACTGGACTATAAAAAATACTATTACGTTGTAGAAAGGTGACGCAATCCGCCCTTTTTCGCTAGCTTCCCCGACAAACCGCTATAATAAACGATCAAGGGAAATTGGACTATAATTACCTCGCTGGATTAGTGATCGTAGTATGATGATAGCAAAGCAGTATAATCATGGGATGATGTAAGTACCCAGATGTGGTTACCACACTAGAAAAGATGAATGGTGTATCCTTAGACGCTTACAATATTGATAATACATTTGAACATCGCAATATACATGATGATAGTTTCTTTGAAATAGAAGAACATTTTGTAAATGTATTTCTAAACGGTTTTCTGTGTCCAAAAATCTATATTCACGTTGATTTTCAATACGGAAACAATAGATCGTTTTGGCTTCCGTTAGTTTTTGGTGCAAGGGTTGGGCTGGAGCATCTAACTTTAAAGGTTCTGTTTTGTAAATTTTTCTTATGTGAATAGTAGAGTATCAAATGTAATAGTAGATTGATTATGGGTATGATGGACTCAAATAAAACGGAATATAGGAATATGACATATCTACCTATGACTTAACACATTAAAATCTATTAAATTTAATTAAATTTATTTATTTCTTTAGACAACAATGATCCATATTATGTTAGTTAAATATGTAGTTAGTTAGATACAAAAATACTTAAAAGCTATGTTAGTGTGTTACAATTATTCTACTAATTTTATACTCTTTTTAACAGGTATAAAGAAAGTCTGACAGTACCACAGAATTCTAAGATTGTTGTGGACAGTACAAAACTATAATTTAAAAAAAAAATATATGTCAGGAAAACAATTTTTGGATTAAGCACACCAACAACTTGTTATGTTTAAATTTTTTTAATATGCAGATGTTTCTAAGCTACAACCTCATCGCTCAGTCTACAACTTGTGCCAGTTGCAACCACATTGTGGTCGCGGTCGCGGTTGTTCTAATGGCCCCTTGTAATTACTTCCTCGCTTACGTTACGACAGTTGCATGTGAATCGGGTTACCTCACCAAACCCAAAATTTTTATTTACTAGCTGACCGAACTACGAGCCATATTTTGGTAGATCTCATTGCAAAATGATTGCAATCCAGTTATTGTTTTAATATAAAATACGAGTATATCCTATGACACTCGGCAACTCCGGTTCCCACTCGTGAAAGAATTTTCGGAATCGGATCCGGAGTTCCAAAGATTACCCTCTACGTACCAAATCAGAAATTTTACCTTTATATAATATTATATTAGTATTAATAGGAAAGACTTGTCCTTTTCTTAAAACATTTAATACGTTTTACTTTATGTTATTGGAGGTATGTGCATATTCGCACCAATAAATTCTATAAACTGCAATATGTTTGGACTTGAATGAAAAATATCTGGCCAGCTCTGAAGTCCGTTGTGAATGGAAAATGCCCGTCCATTACTGACATAGCTTCATAATAAATTAATACAGCAGTGGTATATTGGATTTGTGTACATAGGCGTTGAAATTTTTGCTAGTTTTGATATTAATGGCGTATATACACATATGCATATATAATATACATATATGTAAAGTGTAGTTTCTTATATTTTCAGTATACCAGGAAGAAATATGTTGCCCATCCAAAAATTGCTGGAAGAAGTTAATATAATTATATCTATATAAATAAAACGTCGGGCTAGTTAGACTATTTATAACTCAAGAACGGCTGGACTGATTTTTATGATTTTTTATTTGTTAAATACGTCTTTGGCCCGAATAGCAGAACAACTCTTAAAATATGGGAAAAATTCCCAAAAAGAAATAAGGAAGATAATTCATTTTCTCTTATATTTTGTATTGATTCTGAGGCGGCACGGAATTCGCCGGGTTAGCTAGCTAGTTATAATATATAATATCTAAGCAGCCTTCTTCGTCATCTTCCTTTAAACAGAAAATTTTGATCTAGTCACTATTCGTTATTATGCCGCTTTATTAGAGCTCCATCATCCGCTTGATCTTAAATACCAATTTATTCATGGTCAGCTCAGCTTCTCATCTTCGCCCATACATCTCAGTCGCTATCTCACTAATCACCCTCTTTCTTTCTAACCATTGTCTTTCATACAATCCATCTATAGTTTATTTGGTCTTCCCCCTCTTACATCAACATTCATACTCATATCAAATAGCTATATCAACCATTTTCATTATTAAACTTCTATGGGTATACGTTCTAGTAATCATCATCCTTTCAGCCGAAAGACGTCCACTGCTGGTTATAGGTCTCCCCCAAGTATCACCATTTTGACCGGTACTGACTTCTCGTATATTATATTATTCTAGTTCTAGTTATATTTCCCAAGAACCCAGTAACAGTATCCACAAAGAACTTCAAACCGCACTCCACACGAACTTCGAACTTCAAACCTTACATACCCACCTTCATAAGCCCCAGTTCTGTTCAGAACAGCTTATTGACAGCTATTGAATGTGCTCTGCAAGTGACGTTAATGTTCCCGTACGAGGACAAAAGCTATAGGAGACTTGTCAGAGCAATATTACCTACGTGAACTATACATATTTTAACTGCCTTTTATTAAAAAGTGTGTCAATGAGTTTTTTTAAAGGTTATTGCAGAGTTTTGGATATTGTTAAAGTATTGGATGAAATTGGTTGCATATAGGTAATGCCTACGATCCAATTTCGAAAGAGATGATTTTCAAAGTGTTGCTTTGTTTTTTTTTTTAACTTTGATTTGAACATTTGGTTTAAATATGTTTTTATTTTTATTGTTCTATTTACATTTTAAAGATTCTTTTATATTTTGTAAATGATGAGATAACGTTGCCGTTGTAGGCTTTGTAGACTGTAGATTAGCAGACCATTTTCTATTGTGTTAGTACTTGTTGACAGGCCAACATTGTTCTCCTACCTGTACCTGTTAACAATTTAATTTGAAAGCATTTTGAAAGCCAATTATTTAAAAGAGGAACCGTGAATTTTCCTGCCGGCTCTTCTCCATAGGAAACAATCCATTGGAACCGTGCACCTAGCTTCTGACATTTTATAAATGCACCCATGTAAGGAAAATATTTTGATTTTGATTCGTTCGTATCTCTAGGAGACCCATTTTCAAGTACTTTTTTATAGTTTATAATGTCCAATGTCACAATAATGTCCAAGGTTTTTGATTACCTAACTGAGAAGTCAGAAGGCTTATCTACATAATAAATGGTGGTCGTGTAATTGCAGATTTGCAGTGCTACGTCTGTATTTCGTGTACGTGTGTACTTGACACGCCAACAGACGTTTTTGCGTTAATTTGTCACTGTCTCTGCGTCTGTCGTAAATTAAATAGTAGGTATCGTAATGCGATTTATATCGTGTTTTCATTTAAACGATCATATAAACTTAGCTAGATGTAACTAAAAATCTTTTCCAGTTACCTCAACCATAATTACGTACTATCGTCAAAATGGTTTGAAAATTAATTTCTAAATTTCCTAATAAACTTCAGTTATTAATTAGAAATACCCATAAACTAACCCATCAGTGAAAATAAGAAATTCTCATTGCAACATTACAAAGCTAATATCTAACCAAGCGAAAGGATATCTCGTTAACCTCTTGGCCACGATCTACACGCTCAAGCGACAAGCGACTTGTGACATAGTTTGCAGAGAAAACAAATAAAAAAAAAAACCGAGTGTACTTATGACCACACGACACGACTGAAGTGAAACTTCAAACGTATTTGGCTATGAGAGGAAGAGAGAAAGAAAATGTGCGCGCGCACTGCTTTCTCTTGCTTATATCCCCCACTTAACTCCCGTTCGCCTCGCCCGATCACAATTTTCGTAACGCTTACGTCACGCGTTTGCCAGCTTACTCCCCAAGTCAAGCGTGCGTAAAGAAGTTTCACTTCAAAAAGTTTTTTAGAGTATGCCACGAGGTGCCGGGACGTGACACGTAAAGGAAAACACCAGAGAAGCGCGCGCGTGGCGCTTGACGCAAATCGCATCGCTTGGACCGCACAGAGCCTTAGCCACTTGTAGGTCCCATGAAAGTAAAAAAGATAAATACATGTCGGGGATCCCTACACTTAATGAAATGATAACGGGGCGATTTTATCAGGATGATGAAATATGTACAACCGACCACCGTGAATGTTCGTTATACACTGATTTATTTAAATACTAGCTGCGCCCCGCGGTTTCACCCGCGTAAATGTCGATTCCGTGGGACTATCGGGATAAAAAATAGCCTATATGTTAATCCAGGGTGTCAGCTACCTCCATACAAAATTTTATCAAAATTGGTCTAGCCGTTTAAGCGTGAAGAAGTAACAAACATATGAATACACACACACACTCACAAACTTTCGCCTTTATAATATTAGTGTGATAATTATTTTTACATATTATTTGCAATAATAGGTACAAATGATGTGTGTACAGAATGCACGGAGCATAAGTCGGTTCGTAAAACACATATTTATTAATATTTGATTGCTGACTGTTCACACTGCCGACAAATCCTCATTTATTGCAGCTACAAAAAGCTATCAAAGAGAGTACTCTCAGCAACGCTCGCTTCTTTCTTTCTTTCTTCTTTCCATCGCGCACTCGCTGCTCGCGTCGCGCACTCGTTTTTAGTTCTAGCTCTACTCGCTTATCGCTAATCGCCGGCAGTGAGACTGTTGCCTAAGGCGATCCACACGCAGTAGTAAAACGGTATGGGTTCTAACTTCGTATTTATTGCACATAAACTATCTCGTGTACCGACGCCCTTACCAGGACGTGACTGGAGGTCGTTACTTTTTATTAATATTATTTTCCTAATGAGCTGTAAGGTATGTGAAACCTAAATATTATGTTTTATTTTTTGTAAAAGGATAAATTTAATTTTACACTTGTCTGACGCATTTTACGAAGTAAACAGATTCTTTAGTATTAAGTTACTTTTGTGAATATTAAACATACATAAATTCATGCCTTTTTCCCACACAAAAACCACAGAACGCCACCTGCTACGATCCAACATCCATACTTAATATTATAAATGCGAAAGTGTGTCTGTCTGTCTGTCTGTTACATCTTCACGCTTAAACCGCTGTAGGTATAGATTTAGATGTTTGGTATAGAGATAGTTTGAGTCCCGGGAAAGGACATAGGCTACTTTTTATCCCGATATTCCCACGGGATCGACATTTACGCGGGTGAAACCGCGGGGCACAGCTAGTAACATATAAAACAAAAGAACGCCGATAAACCGCTCAACACTACCCACACAATCCTCAAACAATGGGTATTGCATCACTAATAATGTTCAACATAATTATGTCCAACATTGTCATGTCCCAAGTCCCAACGTTGATGGACACGCCCAAATAATCCATTGATCAGGTCGACACTTGTATGAATGGGAATTCAATCTCGTGATTAGAAGAAGTTATACCTACATCCCTGGAGATAAGGCTTACAAATTGATGGGATATCCCTTGATAGCTTTTGACGTTTCCAATTAGGTTAATTTTCGGGAACTCAAAACAATTAGCAAATCATTGGGGATAACATGAAAAGTGTAGATTTATGACATATCCGCGGCTACGCCCACGTGGAGGTCAGAAATTATCCCACGAGAACGTACTACCGAGATAAAAAGTATCCTATGTGTTAATCCAGGTTGTAAACGATATGCGTGTCATTTTTTTTTATCGAAAACTGTTCAGCCGTTTTTGCGTAATTGAGTAACAAACAGCCGAATATAATAATTTTCACATTTACTACACTAGTAGGATAATATTATGAATGACTAGCTGCGCCCCGCGGGTTCACCTGCATAAGTTTCGATCCCGTGTCAATATCGGGATAAAAAGTAGCCTATAATTATGTTAATCCAGGGTGTCAGCTACCTCTATACAAAAATTTATCAAAATTGGTCCAGCCGTTTGAGCGTGAAGAAGTAACAAACATATAAACACACCCTCATACACACACACACACTCACAAACTTTCGCCTTTATAATATTAGTGTAATTAGCATAAAGCCGGGAAGAATGACGAGAAAGGGATTGCGCCCCTACAATAAAAAGCAGCCTAACCTTGACAACGACGCTAAAGGAATTATGTCAAGTTTAGCTACTCGTAAGTGTAGGTAATAAGAAGTACCTACCATATTTAATGACTAGGTGCGCCCCGCGGTTTCACCCGCATATGTCTTGATCCCATAGGAATATCGGGATAAAAACTATCCTATGTCCTTTCCCGGGACTCAAGCTATCTCTATACCAAATTTCATCTAAATCGGTTCTCTGGTTTAGGCGTGAAAAGGTAACATACAGACAGACTTTCGAATTTATAATATTTTATTATTTAATGATTTCTCGACTCTCGAAAAGTTTAATTGGCTGTAAAGGATTTAAATGGCTATCCATAGCCTGCATCAAGACTATTTTAGATTTCAATTGGGTGTGTGGAGAGAAAAATGTCGTGAGAAAAATTTCGAGTATGAATATCGATGGCTATAAGAGTAGGGGAAGACCAAAGAAACGATGGATGGACTTTGTGAAAGATGATTATGGCAAGAAAGGAGGTGACTACCGAGATGACGACTAATAGAGAAGTATGGAAGAAAAGGACATCTTGCGCCGACTCCAAATAAATGGGAGAATGATGATGTGTTGGAAAGAGCTTTTGCTAATGGCATCCAGGCCTATTCTTCTACCTTTATGTTTGACTAATTTTATTATTTCATCAAAGCACTAGCTTCAGCCTTCGACTTCGTCTGCGTGAAATTTCACCCTCCCCCAATCACCTTCTTAGGGGTGGAATTTCGAAAAACCCTTTCTTAGTGGATACCTATTCTTCACAAAGAACACACCCTCCAAATTTCATGTCTCTAGGACCAGCGGTTTAGGCTGTGCGTTGATATATCAGTCAGTCAGTCAGGACTTTGAATTTTATATATTGAGCTAATTCTCATAACTCACGCCGACACGACGAAGGATTTCGAAGGCAAGTTACAAATTGGAAGCTTAAAACTTCAAGTTTGTTCAGACAGCTCGCAGTTGCCACTTACCTAAGTAACAAACTTGTTGCTGCTCCTACAGGTTAAGACATTGTTTTGAACTTGTATCCCATTTGTTACTATTGTTGTTGGATACTTAAGTCAGATTCACAAATAATAAATGTTTACTACAGGTTTATTCCAAAATTGCATTATGTGTGCACAAAGTGGATTTATTTATTTATTTGCTAACATGTAAAACTGTGGTTAGTAGGCATGCATTCAAATTTCGTGAGACATTATTAAAACATGTACCCTGTAAGGGCACTGCAAATTTCATATATCAAATTACATAATATTATAGTAGCAGTGGAGCTATTAGAGAATTATGGAGCAGTGGTGGAGCAGTGATGGCCTAGTGGTAACAGCCACGATAGGCGATTTACTTTGTGTAAATTACTTCATCACCACTGCTCTCAAAACGGTGAAGAAAAATATCGTGAGGAAACCGGCATGTGCTAGAGCCAAAAAATCGAAAACATGTGACGTCTACCAACCCGCACTGGGCCTGCGTGGTGGATTGCGGCCCACTCCCTCTCACAGAGAGGAGGCTTAAGGGGGGGCCAGTATAATAGGCTGATTATGCTATGGCCCACAAAGCAATATTATGTGACATGAGATAACAATATACAATATAATTTTTGAGAACAAAAGTACCTAATTGGCAAACTTGACAACGTTTTCAGAATTTGGTATGCGATTTGCTGAATTAAATTACTTACACAAAACTGATGCTTATCATACCAAAATATTAACTTCTACACCTACCAGTTGACACAGGCTTTCATTCAACCCCCACGTCTTTACTTGACCGGAATAGTAACAATTAAAAACATCCCTAATTATAGAGAACGGCAGATGTTTGAAACAGCTGATAGTATTGCAAAAATAGAATGCATCTGCGTTCAACAATGTGCAAGCTAAAAAGAAATAAATATTATTTGACTGCAAATACTACAATTGTTCAAGACTTATCTGTTTTGCCCGCAGACTTACCTATCTATAGTAATTTCTGCCCCCGTTGTTTGCAAGCATGATCAAGACCCAGATAAGCAAATCTGTGTCGAATATTGTGATTGGTCGACCAAATACCAATAACCAATCATTATAAGATAAGTTTAAATGACATTTGATCATAGATTACATAAATTCTGCTTTCAGTAATGTATGAAATGTGCTCTTATAATTTAATCCACTGAGTGGGTCCTATTAAGTGCAAAACGACACATAAAGTATTGTCGAAATGAAGACGTGTCGGAGTTCCGTAGTGTCGAATTAAAATCTTGTCGTAGTAAAGTTTGTCGAAGTTCAGTTGGTAAGTCTAGTGTGGCCAAGGTAGTGGAAGGCAGTGGGACAAAACAGGCTAGTTAGATTAGATTCATCATCATCATAATTTCAGCCGAAAGACGTCCACTGCTGGACATAAGTTCCCAAGCACCGCCACTTCAACCAGTTCTGGGTTTCTCGCATCCAGCGGATTCCTGCGGCCTTTACCAGGTCCAACTTATGGGAGACCAACAGTACGCGGTACATAGATTAGATTCGATTAGATATCGACAGTGTAGTATCAATATCTAATACCTAACTACAAAATCATGATTTTAAAAACGATTCATTTCTATAGTTTTTAATATTTTAATTAAAAAAGTTACTTATACAGGGTGAAATTAAATTCATGGGCATCCTTTTCAGGGGTCATTGTAATAATCATTATGAAATACTTTTACTATGGCACCAAACTTGAAATCGTAAAAAAAATCAGCTCTTCCCTACATTTATGTTCGCATAACTTGTCAAAATGTAGGAACAGCTGATTTTTTCGCGATTTCATGTTTGGTCCCATAGTAAAAGTTGTTCATAATGATGAGTACAATGACCCCTTAAAATGATGCCCATGAATTTAATTTCACTCTGTATTAAACAAATAGTAGGAAACGTCGCCGTCGATTCAAGACCTTATGTCTTTGCAAATATGAGCTATTTCATATGTTACCTACGAATATGCAATAAATTGAAAATCGCTAAAATGTTAGTTATTAGATATTGACACTTCACCGTCGATATAATCCAATGCTTTGTTACAAATCGCACCTTTAGCGTCTCTATGTAATCGGCGTGTGCCTGATGTTTATCAGTAAGCTCGTTATTTCACCCTGTTCAATGCATAATAAAGTAAAAACAACAATAATAGCACGTCAATGCTGCCACAGAGCCGGCAGATGGTCTTAAGAACCACAGAATAAGTTAAGCAGAAGTTTAATTGAATTTCCAGAATACGTACAATGGCAGGTATTCACAGATAAAAAATCTATAGGAATGGATACACGCCACATCGAGTTCAGCTTTGTAGGGGGTCGTCCCAGCGCGGGCCTGCGGACGGAGAGTAACGGGTAGCTCACGGTCCGATCAGGACCAGGCCCGTGCCGGACGACGCGTACATGTTCCACGCGCCCCTCAAAGAGATGTCAGCATAAAGGAAGGGGCCTGCCAGGGCCGACGCCTGCCGGGGGTGCGGGATTTTCCGAAAGGGTTACCGCTACCCCGGAACATAAAGGGCTAAGGAAGGAACATGGATGGGTTTTAGTCAGAAAGAGTCTGACACTCCCTTCCGCTCCACCCAGAGCGGGAGGGATCATTTGATGAATTTCCATCCATAAAAAAAAGAAAAAAATAAGGGGGTCGTCCCTGTCACACATACCTATGTATGAGACAATCTCTTTCTAAACCTCGATGTGTCTTTCTTCGAGGTACGAGTTTGAAGGTAACATTTTTTTTTCCTAGGTACCTATTTATTTTATCACCCACTGCCTCTGTAGCTATTGCTAAAACAACGAAGTGGTATACCATTTTAATGTAACCTAAGTAATAATAGTTATTTCTGAAATAGTTTTTCAGTTTGAATACCCCTTCATCGGTAGCTTAAAAGCTTCACCGCATGAACGGACTGTTTCAATTTAAACTTCTGTTCCTTATTTGTATTATACTTTTACCCACGTGCCTGAGTGGCGCTTTCATTCACAAACCACATACCACCTGGCATTCTAAATACTTTTCAACCTACAACCTAAATGCAGCCCTAACTTTAAGGCCTTAAGTCCAAACTCTATCGCCATCACTCCGGAATTGGGGCGTTTCGAAAAACCGTACGTGGAACAAAAAAACATGCCGATTTTGGGAATGGGGACGGGTTCGTTTTCAAAATCTTTTTTTTTTTAACACAAGGTCATTTTACCGCTAACGGTGAGCCGGGTGCAATTTGTAGGTCAATCTGTATCCTGGCCTTGTGCAGCTGTTTCGAAAAAAAAAGCGGCCTTCGATGACGTACCTGTAACAAAAAGATATGGATACGTTAGCGGTTGTGGAGTTTAAGGAGGCTTTGTTATGTTAGAACGAGTTTTTTTTTGTAATGTCCTGTGAGGGTTTTGAACTTTTGGAGTGACCGCATGGCTATGGCCACACTCGCATTGGGCCCGCATGGTGGATTACGGCCCACTCCCTTTCACTGAGAGGAGGCCTGTGTCCCAGCAGTGAGAACATTATAAGCTGATTAGGCTATTAGGCAACATGGCTATATCCAGATGGCAGATTACCTCAGACTACTGAACTTAGGATATTACCCAGCTGATAATTTTTTGCATAGATTAATTTATAAATATTGTTTCAACTGGTGCTACTAATCCCAACCACTCTCACTTTTATATGCTTCTTCCAGCAGCACTACAGGCAGTGGCATCTCAAACATCGGAGTATTCCTTCTAAGTTCATATAATCCATAAATATAATTGATTGATATTTCATGGAATAGTCATTAATTATTTGAACTTATAAACTCAAACTCAAAGCATTTATTTCAATTAAACCATATACAGGCACTTTTAAATTATCAAAATTTAAATAGTCTGTCAGTTAGTCAGAAAGTTGAAGCTAGTTTCCCATTCCAAAACGTAGATCTCTATGGAGAAGAACGGGCAAGAAACTCCATACACACTCTTTTGCATCAACACATTACAAAATCCTGGGTACATTATTCTTGTTGCTTTTACCTATATGTGAGAACAATGTAAAAAAAATACACAAATGAAGAAACAATTATACAAAATATAAGATTAAAATTAAGCCTTGGCAGTTAAGAGATGACCAGACCAGAACAGAGGATTGTATTGATGATTAACCCATCGGTAGTCGCGTGGTCTACATATGTAATCCATTGATACAAAATTGCAATGTTCTAAAAACCTAATAGTGCCAGTTTTATAGTTAGTAGTAGTAGTTTTATTATTTTATATAGAAAATATATAGTAATAAAGATTTAAAAATAAATAAACAGACTATTTGATTTATTTGGGTACTTTTTCTTATTTTAAATATGGTATACCCATGTAGACCATGCGACCATACACGTCACTTTTAGATACGCGACTACCGATGGGTTAATTATAATTCTTTGAAGTCATATTGTCATTGATAAGCTCGCGAATCATATTTTAATCAACATTCAACATGTCACTGACCTGCAAATTGCAAGAAAATTTTAATTTCACGGGCTACCAAGCGCCCCCTTAACATAAAATATATCCTATATGACACTCGAAAATACTGTAGCTTTCCATTAATAAAAGAATTTTCGGATTAGTACATACGAAGATTAACCCCTACATATAATACAAAGTCACTAATTTAACCTTTATCACACTAAAACCAATAATAATTATAAATGCGAAAGTTTGTGAGTGCGTTTGTGTGTGTTTATATGTTTGTTACTTCTTCACGCTCAAACAGCTGGACCAATTTTGATAAAATTTTGTATAGAGTTAGCTGACACCCTGGATTAACATGTAAGCTACTTTTTATCCCGATATTCCCACGGAATCGAAACTTATGCGGCTGAAACCGCCGGGCGCAGCTGGTAATATTATAATAGGTATAAAGAGATCGAAGCAGTTTGACCGCGATCAAAGTATGACAAAAAACCGGCCAAGAGCGTGTCGGGCCACGCTCAGTGTAGGGTTCCGTAGTTTCCCGTCCGTCACAATAAGTTTTCCCACGTACAATTCGATAATACCCGACCCAATGTAATAAGTACCTACAGCGCCATCTCTCGGGGAATTGGGTTATTAATTAATACATAGACGTGCCAGAAGTTTTCGGTGGTAATTTTGGATTGCGAGAACCGATTTTAATCATTCTTTTTTTGTTTGAAAAAAGATACGTTCAGGATAATAAAATATGTAAACGAAGTTAAAAAAAATGCTTGCATATACGATTATACTACGAACTTAGTCCAGAAATGATTTTGTACAACTTTTTGTCTTTTTTGTACAAAAACTGTTGTTTCTATCAAGTTCAAAATAATTTTCCTAGAAAGTCCTTATAAAGTTCTACTTTTCAGATTTTTTTCATATTTTCTAAACTTATGGTTCAAAAGTTAGAGGGGGGGGGACGCCTTGTTTTTTACTTTTGGAGCGATTATTTCCGAAATTATTGACATTATCAAAAAATGATTTCAGTAAACCCCAATTCATTTTTAAATACCTTTCCAACAATATATCACACGTTAGGGTTGAAATTAAAAAAAAAATCACTTCCCACTTTACATATAGGGGGGCTACCCTAATAAAACATTTTTTTTCAATTTTTATTTTACCACTTTGTCGGCGTGATTGATATACATATTGGTACCAAATTTCAGCTTTCTAGTGCTAACGGTCACAGAGATTAAGCGAGGACGGACAGACGGACGGACGGACAGACAGACATGGCGAAACTATAAGGGTTCCTAGTTGACTACGGAACCCTAAAAAGAATATCCCCCAACCCTCATGATTTTAAATAGTCCTCCCTTCTTATGTTCTCAAGAGACTCGTCACTTGATCCTCCATGACAAAGGGCGGGTCATCCATCACTGTAGACCACAGAGGGTTTACCCGTCCGGGTGTCAACATGGCGTTTGTAATTTACACCCTGGGTTGTTTAACCTTTTGATCGCGGAGGATTGACCTTTAGGCATCGTTCACATCAAACGTATTATCGGCCGCCGACTGTGAGCGTGTGTTTCGCAGTTTATCGCTTTTCCATATATTATATAATAATTAATTTATATGTCATGGTTTCGTTTTTAATGCTTTTACCTATTGTGGTATTGTAATTTTATTTAAGGTCCATCGTCTTCACATATTATTATACATATAAGTAATTAATGTACCCATGCAAAATATTGTAAGACATTTTAAAAGAGTAACGGTGGAGTTTCTTGCCCATTCTTCTCCATACGAAAACTACCTTTTGGAAGGGGCGACTAGAATCAATTCTACTTTTTAAGGTAATTTTTGACGTTCAAAAGTGCCTTTTATGTGCCTATTTGAAATAAATGCTTTGACTTTGACTTTACATTTAACTTCTCGGTCACGCCGAACCGACTATACGCTATTACGTAGTGCGTTGTCACTACGCTATACTCAAAGTCGGCGGCGGACAATACGTTTGGTGTGGAAGATGCCTTATTCCTGTAGATTTCGATTGTTTACGTCATTTTTGTGGTCATTTAATCGCTTTTAGAGACAATGGGATTGATCTTGTACCTGAGCGATAGATCTTGGTAAGGACGTCCAAACTAAGAGTTGGCGTATGTTATAGTGGTGAATGGCGTGCAATAGGAGAAGCCTATGTCCAGGAGTGGACTGATGTAGACTGATGATGATGGTGATAAGTTATTGATTCCTACTTTAAGAGGAAAACGGGACCGCACAGGTCGATCGATCAGGTTAAGCTACGCTTGCCGCGGTTGGTCTGTGGATGGGTGACCATCTTTACATACCGAGACCCCTCCGTGCCTCGGAAATCACGTTAAGCCGTTGGTCCCGGTTGTCATTCGTGGATCTTTGACAGTCGTTACTGGTAGTCAGAAGCCCGAAAGTCTGATAACCAGTCTTACCAAGGGTATCGTATTAACCAGTAACTGGGTTGTGGAGGTCAGATAGGTAGTCGCTCCATGTGAAATACTGGTATTCAGCTGCATCCGGTTAGACCGGTAGCCGACCCAACATAGTAGGGAAAAGGCTAGGCAGATGATGATGATCCAAGCGGGCGAAGCCGCGGGCCGAAGCTAGTATTACATAAAAGCAGTAAACATTTAAAATAACAAACTCAAACACGTTTTCGAAATGAAAATGTAGTTTTCGATGCGCTACAATTAACCGATGTTTAATTAACGTTTAACCGGTTTTAATTATTACTTCGATTAGAAAAAATGTAACTTTTACTTTTTAGATGTTACTTTTGGCAATTATAAAGGTAGGTTCGGGAAATTAAGGGAAAGTGTGTTTGTTATTGAGTAACATGTATAATAACTACGTTTCATTATAATCTGGTTTTAGTTATAAATAAGATGTGTTTTGATCACACAAACATTGAGTTTATTAACACTTCCAAATTGATAAAGATTTTGTTTTGATTTGTTTTGATTCAATGAGCTGCAGCAAATAATTATGTACATTTGAATTGAGAATTTGAGATCATTTTCAAGTTATAGAACAGCAAACTGAATGTCATTCATAAAAAAGTTCAAATTCCATTGCAACTAAAAACGTATTAGGACTTTCTGTTACAAATGGTCACTCAAAAATCAACTTAAAATACATTTCACTAAAGTATATAACTTAATAAGTGGCGATGGAATGTATATCATCTGAGATTATCAACCCTGCTATTATAGGTTGTCCGTTATCAACTTTGCTGAAAGGCAAATGCTTTTATTAAACTCATTCTAGCAAGTAATGAAGTAAACCAGACAATATTAAAAGAAAAACAAAACATTAAAAAAAACAAAAGACTGTTACGTGATATGGACTTGTTATTACTTACTGAAAAAAACATAAACATCCAAATTGAGTACCTCCTCTTTTTTGAAGTCGGTTAAAAAGGTGACTCATAATATTGCCTTTATGCAACCATCTGGCCAAACACTGTCTTTTATGATACAGGCCTCCTAGTTTTAGAGACAGGGTTTATATTTTTGTTTATAAATATTAAAAGGGGAACATCTAAAGTTAAATGTGACAGAATCTAAATTAAATACCACGAACCTAATTATAAAAAAATAAAACACACGAGCAAGATAAAAAATCAGACATTAAAAAAAAAACTATTACCCAATAAAAATATAACCAGAAACAGTAAGTATCCATGCATTTTGATCTTCAATACATTTTTATAGGAAGTCCATATCCGTTCAGGAAGGAAAGAGACCCAGATACGAAACAGACGAGAAAGAAAGAGACAGAGGATCAGTAATACGATCGTCTGATCAATTTGTAAAGAAAAAGTGGCAATACGACGGTTGTTGCTTCCGTAATAAAGAATTATTGGGTGGCTCGATTTTCACGAAAATAGCTCTATTTATAGGGAAAATTCTGTTAGAATATTTACTTCAGCAGATCTCCTATTATTAAGTTTCTATTGAATTGTTTATTTAAATATTATTTTACAGTGCCTATCTACATCAGAAATTAAACTTTGAGCCGTAAGCTAAACCAGGCATTCGTTTTCTGGCTTTTTAGGGTTCCGTACCTCGAAAGGAAAAACGGGACCCTTATAGGATCACTTTGTTGTCCGTCCGTCTGTCTGTCTGTCTGTCAATACCCTTTTTCTCAGGAACGCGTGGAGGTATCAAGCTGGAATTTATATCAAATACTTAGGTGTACTGTCCCTTAATACTGTGAAAAAATCAAACTTCTAAGCTAACGCAATCAAAAGATACAGTCGTTTGTGCCGCAAATTTCCGCAAATTTTCGACACTCGCAAGGGAATCAAAACCTAAAGTGTACCCGTGAACTCAGAATCTTGAAATTTGGTACGAAGCAACGTCTTATAGCACAAATAAAGGGAAAAATCCGAAAACCGTAAATTTGTAGTTACATACCTACAAATTTGTGCGGAACCCTCGGTGCGCGAGCTCGACTCGCACTTGACTGGTTTTTTCTTCTTTTTGCTCAGCCCCGAAGGGTCCTAACGTGATCTTAATTAGCCTATTAGCCTTCCTCAAGAATTGGGCTATCAAATGCAAAGATAAGTATTTCAAATCCGGCTGGTAGTTCTAGAGATTATGGCGTCAAAACAAACAAACTCTTGAGCTTTATTATCAGTATATACGAGTAGATAAGTCCTGGGTTCCTTACGATGGACAGAAGACAAATATTTATTTATAAGTATCTACTTTGTTCTCACTCAAAACGATTTCTTAACAAATTTTCTGGTACATCAATCATTTAAAAGAAGATTAACCACAAAAGTAACGCTTATTATTATATAATTACTTAAAATTACTCTCGACCAGTAAAAGTCATATTTATTAACTTCCTACAAATCAATTTATCAAAGCTCATTAGAAAGAAATTGATTGCGCATCTAAAAGACGATAATATAACGAAGGAAAGAAGTTCCACTCCATACTACTCGCGAAATAAACTTCTTGCAGTGGGATAAATGATAAATGATTTATTTTCTCTAAGTAGGTTTTTACAAATACTTTTACACGTCAATCATATTTTTTTTAAGCTAGATGAGGTCGGCGTTTCCTATCCGACTACTCTGAGAAGAAAGGCCGAAACAAACTCAGAGGTCGCAGTCTCTTTTAAAGTCCAGACAAAATCTTGGTCAGATCATGTGAAGACCATGTAGATTGGTGTCTGAAATGGTCTTTTGAAGAAAGAACCACACAGATTGAGCGGACCTGTCCAGTCAGTGCACGCATTTGTCAAAAATCGTGCAGCTCAACTCAGAGCTTGAGGAGCTCAACGATTCGACTAACAATACCAAAGAAAGGACATTTAGGTAGGCCGTGTAAATTAAGGAAGGATGAAACCTCTCAATAACCATGTTTTTAATTATTTATTTATTTGACCATTTCTTAAAAAATGCCCAACGTGGCTAAAGAAGTTCTCATTTCAAAAATGTTAACTGCGTAACAATATTTAAAAATTTTAAAATCGATCGAATTTATGATTGGTACGTTTACTTCGCGCGCGCGCGTACAGTCACGAGCACTGATATGTCAACACTTGCCAACTTTCAATAGCGATTTTTTCGGGAAAGAACGGATGCAACGTCAAAATACGACACTTTACATAAACCCATGAGTTCGAAAATACGATATGACATAAAATTCCATTTAAAAATAAAGGAGAACATCGCCTTTGAATAAAGCCAAGTGTATACATACTTATGTTCGTGACTGTACCTGCTATGTCCACGTGTACTGGATGTATAATTACCTCCGCGTCAAGAATCATATGTCTAGAGTTAACCTTCTGTCTTCTAACTTTCTCAACCAAAATACTTAGTAACATTATTTATTATCCAAATAATACGTTTTGATAGTCAATACATCGTTCGGTCACGGTGTGTTATGTTCATAAAACAATCATTAATCACGAGAAAGTTGATCTTCATTCATTTATCGCGAACATATTGGAGGATTTTGGGAGGATTATCGCTGGGTCAATGTTCAGACGTTCGGTAATAACCCATGGATTGTGTGGACGTACTGTCAGTAAAATAATTATATTCCCTCTAGCTGCGCCCTGCGGTTTTACTCGCATAAGTGTCTATCTCGTGGGAATATCGGAATAAAAAGTATCCTATGTCCTTTTCCGGGACTCAAACTATCTCTATACCAAATTTCATCTAAATCGGTTCAGTCGTGAAAAGGTAACATACAGACAGACAGACAGTTACTTTCGAATGTATAATATTAGTATGGATTGTCCCACAGACGTCGTCGTTTTATTTAAGTTTATTTTATCTGATTCTTCAAATAATGTATACAGCAGCTGTATTTTTTATTACGTACAGACGCCAGCACATCAAGCTACCCGAAACTGTCAAATTTTCCCAATCAACTTTGGACCTTAATGCTTTAGCGATAAAGTTGAAAATCTATTAAATAAATTTGACAGATTGTAGTACCTTGATGTGCTGGCGTCTGTACATAACATAACATCGCGACTGTACTCCCCAAAGAGTAAGGCAGGGATGGTGGAGGTAATTACCGTGTACATAATACAGGGTGTTACGGAAAGGGTATATCAATACAAACGGGTTGAAGAGTGTATCTGGTCTAGAATCTCCGTACAAATTTTCAGCTCAAAACCATTAACTTTGAAAATGCTTAAATTTTTTTTATTTCGACATCACGGCGCTGCACTGGCGCGCGGCGGCGTGATGTGCGTGTATTAGGCGCACAGACACACTACAGATAATGGATAATGACCCTCGTAGTGCGGTACCACGTTTTTTATGATTTCAATTTAATAAACTATCGAAATAAAAAAAAAATATTAAGCATTTTCAAAGTTACTGCTTTTGTGCTGAAATTTTGTACAGAGATTCTAGACCAGATACACTCTTCAACCCGTTTGTATTGATATACCCTTTCCGTAACACCCCGTATATTCAAATTTATATTTTATACAGTACTTATATTATAACTTTGTGGACGAGAATAGAAGATGACTTTTACATAATTATTCAGAGACGAGAAGAATTATTATTTATTCATCAAGAATCGTGTGTAAGGCGCCACTTTATTAGTAACGTGATAAACTATTTAATTTAAATAATATCGATAAACGATCTTTAGTTTTCTAAAAACAGACAGTTTTATTACAAAAATATTTTAAGGAACTTTATTATGTCTAACAAATAACAATAAATTATTCACTAATTGACTTTTTAAATTCATGCAAATTCTGTTATCTATAATATCTAGGAAATAAAATTATTTCACTGTTTCGTAACCTCGCATAAATATTATTATTCGAATTTGATTAGGTATGCCAGTTTTATAACAGACAGATGAACTGATGAACGGTTTATTAAGTTTATGTAAATTTTGATTCATATCTAAATTGTTATCTAATAGCCGTCGAAAGTTGGGTGAAGTTAAAATTGATAGATAATCTCAAAAGACAATTATAGTGATGGTATACAACTCAGTTTTATTTTACAAAATAATATTAATGTGCAGACGACAATAAATGAAACTGCGTACTTACATAAAACGCAGACGGCAGACACATAATATCGCACGCCCAGATCAACACTGCACTAAGTCAAAATAGCTTATTTTTCAGAATGGACGAAAAAATCATTATTTCATGTTATGTCAAAGTTATTGCGAATGTCCTGAATATTGCATGTGAATAATCCAATGCGTATCAGTATTATATAAATACGCCTGTCTTCGTGGTTAGCGCGGAAAATTTTTGGCTATTCTATTAAATAAAAAACTCGATTTTAAGATTTTTCGACATAATACAGTGCTGTTCTGGGTGTGCGGTATGCAGACTGGGAACATCATTAGATATATCTAATTGACGACATTCCCAGTCCGCATACGAAATTGAACATATTCTTCAATAGTTGATAGATTCTTCAGAAAGCTTACAGTCTAATATTTAGGTACAGACTCCAGCACATCAAGCAATCTGTCAAATTTCTTTAATAGATTTTTAACTTTATTGCTAAACTTTAAGGTTCAAAGTTGATTGGGAAAATTTTACAGTTTCGAGTAGCTTGATGTGCTGGCGTCTGTACAATTAGCGCTTACAGTTGCTATTTACAACTTCCACAATTTAAGAAGTATGCACCTAAAGTTAAAAGAAATAAAAATACAGTCACTATAGATAGTCGACTATCGGCAAAACCCGTAGTAGGCCCATCACTACATTTACGTTTGTTTGAAAAAAAAAAAAAATTTTAATGCCATATAGTTCCACATTACTCTTATGCATTAAGTAGGTGGGTATAGCCAGTGTTTTTATTAAAAATTGTCATATTATTGTCCCCACATTTAATGTTTGGTTATAAAATAACAGCAACAATATTATTACAATAACTGGCTCCTTTATCGCTCTATATTATTTCAGTGACTTGTCATGATATTGAGGTACTTATCCTCGCTTAATAAAGGTGTCTAGACAGGAAAGAAAGAGAAATTATTACACCAATAAAAAAGCCTAAGTAATAAAAGTAGTAAATGACTCAAAAATGGATACAATCACACGAACATAACTTTAATTACCAAATTAATTAACTATATTTATTAAAGTTTAACACAAGTACCCCGCAGCGCGCCACCGTTGGCCTACCGAAATAATAATTATTACTATTAATTTTATTACTTTAAAACTTATAATATCTGTAATAATACTGGTAATTGGTTAAGCTTTTACAACGTAATAAAAATTAATAATAACGGGTTTTATTGAAATAGTAATTAAAGACGAAACTTGTTACGTTTCTTGATGTAACTTTAAATGGTTGTAAAGGATTTTATTAATAAAATGTTTATGTTTTTGTCGTTTAGCATAAAGATCATGTCAGGTTTAGAATATAGGCTCCCGCAGACAGGTGCGACGCAGTGACGACGCGATTCTGGTTGATACATTTCCATGAAGTTTTCATTGAAATTGTTCTACCCGAGTCGCGTCGCGCGTGTCGATAACGCAATGAATGTGGTCCAATTGTCAAAATGAAAGGCATTGCAGTTGTTAGTGTGTTATCCTGCTGGTTCGGTTCGGTTGACGAAAATCACATGAAAAACCAGAGTTGTCCCTTTGGATGGATTAAGGTTATGGTTCACTGGTAAAATGTATCATTCGATTAGGTCTACTTAATATTATCCTCAATAAAAGCTTTTGCCAACGAATTCATTCCTTGAGTTACTTACTCAAATCCTCGTGGACAAGATTAGATTTCCGATATTTTTGATATCAAATTGAATCCTCTAAAGATTTGAAAGATATATAAATCATTTATTCAGTGCAAACAAAAGAAATAGCACAACATTTGTGAAGAATAGGTACTTTTACTTGCACATTACACACACTCCATAAGGAACACTTTTTAATTGTGAAACAGTTGCGCAACATTTCCAAGGTACTGGCAACAATGCTGCGCACCTTTTTGACCATGGCGGGGACACAACATGTTCCTAGTAACCAGTGGCGGATTTCCCAACAGGCTAAGTAGGCTGGAGCCCAGGGCGGCAGATTTTAGGAGCGGCAAATTTAGGGCTAACATTTTTTTTTTTTTTAATGTCTTACTGAAATTAAAAAGATTAATATTTATATACCTACCATGGTTTTTTGGAGAAAAAAAAAACAAAGTGAATGCTCAAATTCAGGCTTCAACCGTAGATTTGATCACAGTTGCCGATCTTTACAAATCTTTTTGAAAATTTTTCGTAGCTGAACGTGAATATTTTAAGTATTTTGAAGAAAAGGCGATGGAATTAAGCGTGTCGAAGCAGTATACAAAAGACATGGGACATTATTGTAGAGTTCGGTAGGGACGGCAAAGTTGGAATAGCCTACTGGCGGCAAATGTGTAAATCCGCCACTGCTAGTAACTGCAACATTCCATGTTGCCTGCAACACAAAGACATATTGCAGAACTTTGTTTCATGTTTTTATCTTCAGTCGTCTGTTATTTAACAAATCAATGACGGAACAGTTGAATGTGTGTGTAATAAAGAAAATTTGCTATAACGCCTTACGTGCCATTTTCACTTGCAAAAGCTCATTACAGTAATGAATTGACAGAAAACTTGTGAATGCTTTCCCTGCAACACTGTATGGATATATTGTTTATTTAATTGTTAGTAACTACTTACATTTACCCGATAATTAATATCACAGCTGCGCATTGTGAACATAGAAATATGAGCAGTTTTCTATCAAACGCGTGACATACGGTTGGGAAGAATGTGCAACAAAGTTATGGGATGGACTTATTGGTCGATTCGCACTAATTTACTGAACAGAAACGGGTGAATCGTCACTTTAAATTTTTTTTTTTTTCAATGTGCGACTCGCACGAATTTATTCGCAAAATGTCACACAAAATGTCTTAACTGTCCGTTGTCCTCGTACATAAGGGGGACAACGGTAAGGAAATTTTATGACGTTCTGTTGTCCCCGTGACGGGGACACGGATTACGGGGACAACGGGAATACAGGGACTTATAATACACTTCTGTGCGCTAGTGTCCTTTTATCTATACTTCATTGCATGACATTCAAAGTGTGCCAATTTCCTAATACATATTTCTGGAGTTGTCAACTCGCCCACAAATAAATTAACTTCGTGCGAGTCCCCTATCTATACTAATATTATAAAGAGGTATTTGTTAATTTAGTTTTTTGTAATAGTTTGTATATAAGGGGTAATCTCTGGAACTACTACTTAGTCAGATTTAAAAAAATATTTTTGCTTTTGATAGCTCAATTCTTGAGGAAGGCCTTAAGCTATTTAACATCACGAAAACGAAGTAATTGCATGGATAGGCGATGCGATGCGACGGGGTGCGTCGGGGGAACAATTTCACGCGGGCGAAGGTTGCGGGCAGAAGCTAATTATATTTAGGTATTGATTCCTTGAGCTTCTTACTCTCTCCTTTCGGAGCATTTACTGATCCGAACATTACATGCACTCAACAAAAAATTTAGAAAAGCATTTAGGAGGGTTCGCAATGATTCTATTCTCGTAATTCTAAAAGTACTTAAGCTTTTATGGCACTTGAATCTTTGACGGGAAGTTGTGAAGTTCTCGCGCAGTAGGTATATTTACACTTTTAAGTATGACTTTGAGGAAAATAGAATATTATGATAATCGGAGGATATACCTGAAACTCGTAAATTTTTGCACGTTTATTGAGCTAGAAATCATTATTTTGTTGAGTGTTGTTATACAGGTTGTTACGGAAAGGGTATATCAATACAAACGGGTTGAAGAGTGTATCTGGTCTAGAATCTCTGTACAAAATTTCAGCTCAAAAGCATTAACTTTGAAAATGCTTAATATTTTTTTATTTCGACATCACGGCGCTGCACTGGCGCGCGGCGGCGTGATGTGCGTGTACTAGGCGTACAGACACACTACAGATAATGGATAATGACCCTCGTAGTGCGGTGACATGTTTGTTATGATTTCAATTTAATAAATATCGAAATAAAAAAAATATTAAGCATTTTCAAAGTTACTGCTTTTGAGCTGAAATTTTGTACAGAGATTCTAGACCAGATACACTCTTCAACCCATTTGTATTGATATACCCTTTCCGTAACACCCTGTATAAGCTTTTAACAGGGTCCCTACCCTGTTCAACCTAATCTCATTAGACAACCTTTATTTTGTTTTTTTATGCAGGATGTAGATTCTCTTTTCTCATTAACTCTGCGTGTGACAATAGGCATTCAGTCACGAAGGTATAAATGAAAACCCCGGTCAGTCAGCATTTTTTATAATAAATTTTCTCTTAACAGTATAGCTTGGTACTGTTAGGTCCAGGGTTCTAAAAGAAAACGCATATAGACTTTTTAGGATAAATCTCTATAGCATTGTATTATAATACACCACTTATTAGCCGACCGAGCTGACTGTCTCCTCGCCGAAGTTATGGGCGTTATGGTCATAAGATTAGTTAGTTTGGGGCCCGATCTAAGAATGAATGACACCACGATTTCACAGCTGTTCCTACTTCCGATGTGCATATGCCCGTCCGAAAAAGTTAATTATTTGGAGTGTCTCTCCGAAGTTTCTAATTACCTACTTAAGGACGGGCCAGTATCTTCTTTGAAGGACTTAGATATTAGTCCCCCAGACAGAGAACCTACAATAATTCGGGATATTCCTCGAAACGCACCAACTTTGAAACGCACCAAAAGAATTCCTCAAAAAAAATTTTTTTCCTCGAAATACATCAACGATGAAACATAGAGAAGAGCATGAAGGATTTGTAATAAATGATTTAGATTGACGTTTCATTTGGTGCGTTTCGAGGAATACCCCAATAGTTCTACCAACAAGTTCGACAACTCGCTCACCACTACCAACAGCCATGTGTCCAGTAAACTAATATTTAACCACGTCATAGCCCCCGCCGCGAACCATGTACCATATTGTATCCATACAACATAACATAGTACTTTATACTTTACACAATTTACACCGTGTCGTAACGAAGGCTAATTTAATAACATACTTAATTGTCCTGTCGTCTTTTGTTGGGTGTCGCGGTGTAATAGGAGGTATGGTTGCTATGGTAAGTGTGTTTAATAGGGAAATTATGGGATTTGTGTTTTGTTGAAAAAAAAAAAAAACTATCAGGGCTATGAATTTAATTTTTTTAGATAGCCCTGATAGTTTTTTAAATATTTTTTTTATGAGCACTATGCGAAGTGATTGAAAAAAAAAATACAATAATTGGTCATAACTTATGAACCACAAAGAAATTCACCGACATTCTCAGGATTAAAAAGTTAGGAAATGAATGTTGTTTTAATGTTTGCCTACGCCCCTATTCGGTTTGATCCATACTTTCAGGGACACCCTGTATAGATCAGCAGCTGCTTACCAAAATAAGTTGATTATTTCGGAAACAATGCTGATTTAGTACAGCTTAGTAACTTTGTCATTTTAACCTGTAAAAGTTAATAATAGCATATCAGAAATCTCTACTCTACACTTCATTATAAGTAAGCTACAGTTTCTAACTCCCTAAACGCCAAGTAATTTATAGGAATCCGTCAAACGGTCAAATAAAACAAAAGCCAAGCGAAACAATATCAGCATAATCCAAGAGTGAACCAAGAATAAATAAACATCCATCTAATTCCGTAACCGACCACACGCGTCGCCACCGTCGCTATACGTCAAAATGTCCCATACTACGAGTGTATGTTATTTTTATACCATAACGAGCAAACTTGGAGCATTAATTAAATAAACAGTGTGTTGGTTTGTTTGTTTGAGTGGTAGCAGTGAAAAATATATGAGTTTGTACAAGAGGATTAGGTGAAAAAGGGTTGAGTGATTCGTTGTGGTGGTTTCAGAATGTAAACAAAAGTAGACCCTTTTTTGGGAACGAAAGAAAGGAACGTGTGTGTTACTCATTCGTAAGTCGTTGTTTTATGAAATGAAGCAATTAACCAATTGGTGTGGGTATCTTTGCGATTTAATACTTAGTAAATTTTTGAGCAGTCTAATAAAACTGCAATTTAATCAAATATTAAATGGTTCAATTTCAAAATAAACCAAGCAACTGAAAGCGATTGATTTGATTGATTGCATTTCAAACCGATTACCACGTCTGCCACCACGATTGATTCATCCATTCAAAATAAATCCCAATAATTCTAAAAAGTATTAATTACGAAACGAGTTTTATGACCAATAAATAACAATAAATTATTTTGTTGAACATCAAATTCTGATGTTCAAAAAATATTAACAGTAATTTTACAAATTCCTACAAAACCGTAAAACCTTCATATTAAATACAATATTTATTTAAAAACACAGCTAGTTCACGAGTTACGAGGCAAAACAGAACATTTGTCTATGTAAGTGTTAACCCGTACACGGCGCGTCTAATTTTTAATCTTTATTGGCTATTAAGCTTAGCGTGGCATCGGGTTGTAGAAATTATTTACTGTCTGGCTATAGCATAATGCTGTCCTTCTGTTTGTGTTCGGATTAATGCCTTTTATAAACCTAGTACACTACTAGCGTATACAGATCGCTTAGTTGTTTAAAAATCTCAGAAAAAAAAATTCTTTGTGTTGTAATTTTAACATCAAGCAAAAATATCAATAACTAAATTTTAAATTCCCTTGTCTCATTTTCTAACACACCCAGAAAGTACGGGGAAGCACATTCCTATAACATATAAGAGGAAAATACGTTATATATATAAAATATGTCGTAACCAAACGGAAGCATCGAACCGAGCTCCATTAACATGACATAAAAGTACGTCAATAACAGATAATGATAAGACATTTGATAAAATATGACAATAATATTATTGGAACAAAGTTCTTTTACGGAGCTTGCGGTAGGAGTAAATTGGCAGAAATCGTCAAGTAACGAAAAAGCGTTATGCCCCCTCCACTCGACTTTTTATTAAGTAGGTACGTAATAGAAAGAATCAGAGTCAGAGAGAGAGATAGTTTTCATGGTTTTCGAGGGTGCTGAAGCCGATAGTGAGGTAAAAATGAAAATCTAAGATAGCGGTTGCGAATATTTTAAAAATCGACATTATAATTATATTTATTATACATATATTTATTATACATATTATTTTATATACATATATTTATTATACATATATTACATTATAATTATATTTATATTTCATTTTGAATTTCATTCTTACCGTTCGTTTGTTATCTTTTACTAAGGCTTAGTACTCTGGGCTATAATAGGCTTACCAATGTTGCTAAGAACATCTAGACACGAGGATTACATCTATACCTACTAATATTATAAAGTGGTAACATTTGAGAGTTTGTATGTAGGTAGGGGTAATTTTCGGAACTGTTGATCCGGTTCCGAAAATTTTGTCGCTAATGAGAAACTATAGTATTTCCGAGTATCAAAAGCTTATGTTATAACAAGTAATTTCACGCGGACGAAGTCGAGGACAGATGCTAGTCAAGATTAGCAGCAAGGTTTTGACTTAGATCTGATTCGCCTGTTAAGTCATTTTCTGTTTTGACTGAGTCTATCGTTTACCAGTTGTATTAAGGATTAAAACACTATAATCAAGAACTTTTATATTTATCCCAAAAATCGTCTGTTGGTTCCAGAGCTTATCTGTTGGATCTTTGAAGATGTTCTTACCTGAAACCAAAGAAAACATAAAATTAAACCCCTGATTTACATAGAATTACAGAAGAATGGCACATTAAAGGTCTAAAATCGCCAGCACGCAATAAGCAAGTATGGTCATCTCCCATCTCCTTTTGCCAAGCAGTAAGTGCCCGTGACTTCGTCCGCGTGAAATTTCACCCTCCCCGCATTCACCCTCTTAGGGGTGGAATTTAGAAAAACCCTCTCTTAGTGATACCTAATCTTCATAAAGAACACACCCTCCAAATTTCATGTCTATAGGACCAGCGGTTTAGGCTGTGCGTTGTAAGTATATTCATATATTTATGTATATTTATTTGTGCTTATATTTATATGTAATTAGTTATATATTATTTTCATAGTTTTAATAGGTTTATGCGTATCTTTATATTTAAAATATTTATTCCTCAATTTTCATGATTGCACCTACCACTGTTTGTCTCTGCATCACCCAAAGGCTGACTGGTAGAAAATGCCTATGGTATTAAGTCCACCTCTGTACATTTATGTGCTTGAAGTATTAAATAAATAAATAAATAAGATAAATATATCAGTAAGGACTTTGAATTTTATATAATATAGAAGATAAATATAAATTATTTTTTTCTTATTGGCTAACCAACAATTGTTTAAACTGTAAGGCATCTAAAATCATGTTCTACTATAATCTAAAGTTAGTGGTTATTTTATGTGTTAGCTATACATTTCTCTTTCTGTTAATGCTCATTCATTCCTTATATGAGCCGAGGTTTTTGCCTTAGGACAATTACAACCCAACATTTATCTCACAAAGCACTTACTGCCTCATACAATATGCCCACAATATCTCATAGGCAATACTCTTAGTTTCATTGTGTAGGTAGCCAGTACTTATAATTTACTCGTGTATCTCCCCTGGAGAGGCTTCTTAGTTAGCCATAGGGTGTCTTGTGGCTGTCGTCCATTAACGTGGTGCGTGGTATTTATTGTGAATGTACACGCGAAGTGTGTATGCGTGATAGTGCTGGATGGGTGACGTATGAAGCCGCAGTCTACTTTGTTCTAGTCTTGCTGTATTGCTATATGAATCAACTAGCTTCTGCCCGCGACTTCGTCCGCATGAAATTTCACCCTCCCCCCATTCACCCTCTTAGGGGTGGAATTTCGAAAAACCCATTCTTAGTGGATACCTACTATTTACTAAGAACACACCCTCCAAATGTCATGTCTCTAGGACCAGCGGTTTAGGCTGTGCGTTGATATATCAGTCAGTCAGTCAGGACTTTGAATTTTATATGTATAGAAGATTTTCATTAATCCATCAACTCAGCCTATCACAGTCCACTGCTGGACATAGACCTCTCCCAAAACAATCTCTCAGATGAATTTTCATATTGTAAGAAGATTATCTTTCTTGTAAATGATTTCACAAAATGTCGCATTGGTACGAAATTATCAAGCTTTATATTTCCAATATAAACTGACTTCTCATTGTAAGAAAAGCCTATACAATGCGAGGCAGCTAAAACTGGAAATTTATAGCTTGATGTGTCGCCGTGTGTACTTTTAGCACAGCTGTTATAATATATGTAATACAAAAGAAGGTTAGGCTAGGTTCACGATTGTAACGATAATAATGATGCAACGTGTAAAAATCTGCAGTTTATTAAAATTATAACTTATCATTTGGACGCCTGAATCCCTTCTTTATTTTCCCCTGAATAACTTAGCCATAAATATTTTCTGATCCTTTCAAAATAGCCTCATCAATATTCGAATCCGGAATTCTATAGAAATTGGGCCTAAATTACAAGAGTTATGGCCAACATCAAATACTAAAGTGTGGCCAACATTGGACAGTGACATTTCGCTAACCTGACCCATATTGTATACCATAAAGGTTAATTAGACGTTGTATGTCAACAGAGGCTATTTTAATTACCCTCTATATGGTAGCAATAGCACAATTCATTTAGAAGTAACGTGGGCGGTACAATGAAATGCCTGTATGTAAGGTCAAAACAAGTTATGTAGGAGCTCTTTGTTTTTATGAGGTCCTAGTACTCGTACTTTTTGTTTCGTTTTGAGTTTTTAGTTTTTGTTTTATTTTCCAGGGCAAAATAATGATAATTACTAGTTAATTAACTTCGAAACGGTGAAGGAAAGCATCGTGAGGAAACCGGCATATCCTAGAACTAAAAATTCGAAGACATGTGACATCATTCTACCAACTCGCACTGGGCCCGTGGTGAATTATGGCTCACTCCTCTCATCGAGAGGAGGCCTGGGTCCCAGCCATTTTGTTTATTTTATTCATACACACATACATTTGTTTTAACAGGTAAGACCCAAGCTAACAAAAGTAGTCATGAATTGATAATTGTTCAGTCCCAAGTAACGGGTCTAGGTAAAAGCACAAGTTACATAGTGGACAATATACCAAGTGTCACCCAAGTCTGGAATTCCGCCAAAGAGCAAGAAAATGTGTCCAAACGGAGAGACAGTTAGTTTTATAGGCTGATTATGTAATTAACTTTTCCCCGTAAATACTAAATGTAGAATACAGATTTCGCTTCCCTTTTCAAAAGATTTGTCAGCTATACGTTACTTCAGGTACGATTTCGATATTCATTCCGGTGATATGTTCCTAAGGGACAAGACAAAACGAGAAAAATATTTTCAATTTCCAATTTTTCTTTCTAACCGAAAGTTCACAGCGACACCGACCTATCTGCTGATAGAGGTTCAATGTATGCAGCATGATATTATACATAGTAGAAAGAAAATACGTTTAATTTGCGGCAAACATGACGCAGAAAAAAAAACACAAAAAAGAACATGTTTGGGGAAAATATGCGTCACATTCACGCAAAACGGCCATCGTTTAGCATAATGCATCGACCTTATACGAGGCAGAGTCCCAACGCAATCTAATCATCTATAATAATCTTCAACATAACTTACATGAACAATAACACAAAGTTTACCACCAAATTCCAAAACACCCAAAAGGCGGGCAATACTTCCTACTTATCCGGCGATCCATATAAAAGATACCAAAACATATCTTTTGAATGATATAATCGTATCGTAGGAGTTCAAACCTTTGAAACGCCGCAGTCTGCGCGTGCGCAAACAAAGACACGCTGTTCGGAGTACCGATAGCAAAAAACGTTGCGTAATAGGATGAAAAAGAGTACCGTTGGTTCGTTACAGTGGGTTGTGCTGTGCGGCTGTTCGAGTCGATGCTATTGTGCGTAAGGGCTTTGCAGACGAGCCGATGCAACGCGCGTTTTTTGTATCAAATTAACCGATTAAGGCTGGATAGTGGATTTAGGGCTACGCTATCGTCGTTCGTCACAGAGCAGATGGCCGATGAGGCCGAAAAGTTCTGGACTGGCGACCGCGTACCGGAAGACGTAGCGTTGGAAGGCCTCCTACAAGGTGGTCCGATGACCTTGTGAAGGCCGCAGGAACCCGTTGGATGCGAGCTCAGAACCGGTCGAAGTGGAGTGGAGGTGCCCTATTTCCAACAGTTTCTTTCGACTGAAATGATGGTGATGATGATGACTTCGGTCACGCGTACCAAGACGCTGACGATAAATTGTCGTGTATAGTGTAGGAGCGAACGGTCAGCGAGCGCGAGTCGGTCGCAGTCGGTCGCGCACTAAATCCAGCCTTACACTAATTTCGAAGATTTATCTTGAATAGGACGATAAGATAAAAAAATGACTAGTACTTATAGACTTTAGCATAGTAGACTATTAAGTAATGATTCTTCGATAAAAATGTGTTCAGAGTAGGTAAAGACGATTTGTCTTTTATGTATTGTTTTGTTTTATGTATTGTATTGTTTGATTGTATTGCATTTTTCGTTTTGATTTGTTTTGTATGTGTTGTGAGCGAATGGTAAACGAAACCATTTCATTTAGAGTTGATTTTTCAATAGCCAGATAATTTTTATTCGCGGAATAAAATTGACGTCTGACAGTTTTTGTATGGAAGAACTGTCAAAAATTCAAAATTATTATTCCAATAAAATTATCTGGCGTTGGAAAAATCAGCCTTTAATCAATTTTCAGGGTGATTACAAGTCTGAAGAAAAAAGAAACTAAGGTTATTCCTAGCGTGCCACGTAATAAATGGGAAAAACGAAACTAATCAAATACGAGACATTATATCCTACGTATCGCATGTCAATATCCGAGATGTCAAAAACAATGCTTTTACTTTTTCACGGCTGATTTGGTTTAGTGTCGACGGAAATTATTTCTGCTGAAGAATATTATTTACGAGTATGTCTTGAGAAGGGACAAAATATGTTTATTTTATTTAGGTAAGTTATAATTTGTATTCTGTACTCTGTAGAAATAGGTCATTAAGTACCTAAGTTGTGTTATTACTGAGTGATTTTTTAAAACTATGTATGCTCATAGGATCGAGGTGGCTCTAGAAAATAGTTTTTGGAAGGATTTGGGGGTTTAAAAAAAATACAAATAAAATACTTTTAGCTCCGCCTATGACAACGGTAAAAAGAAGGAAAAATTTTTTATTCTGCACAAATAAGACGCACTTTATAATATAACCTGCTGTCTTTTTGAAATTTTCAGTAAAGTTTTATTAGATTTTTCCCAATTTTACTCTACCAGTCTGCTACAATAAAAAAAAAACATAAAAACGCAACAACCGCAAACCCTCCCGTCTGAACCACTCTTTACCAGTCGACCTCGCCCATTGGGCAACAAAACAACCTCACAATGCACTGACGCACACTGCGAGAAAAATAGATGTCAACTGACCTTAGCAAAAGTCAATGTGTACTGCCCTAATGTGCAACATAAATAGCCGTACGTTTACTATGTGGAACATACTTTTATGTTAATGGATTGAACATCTTCGCTACAATACTTAAGTATGTGTAACGGGACACATCTGGTCAAGTCTTGAAGTTAAAGAATGTTTTTTTTCGGTGGGTCAATTTTTTTGGCGTTAAGTGTAATGTTGGCCCTAATGTTAGTTGACCAATGTTATGTCCAATGTTTGCATTGTGTAAGGAAAATATAATTTTTGTTTAAAAGTCAAGAGATTGATGCACTTTTTGAGGAGCTGCCACGTGAAAAATGTTTTTGAATGGATCGACAACGTTTGATCGCGGTAGGTAAACTTATATTATATTATCTAATAAAAACCACGTAATTTAGCAATGAAGCATTTTATAGCAAGGTGCACAGAGCAATAACTACACCATTTAACAACCCAGTAAAAATAAATACAGCGCTATATTTTTCTTTTACAGATTACAAGCAATTTGGATTCCACATTACTAGTTTGATTGCCTGGATAAATTAATATTAAAGGATTAACAAAATAACTATACGGGCTTTTGATAGTCAACATAGCATAAATCATCCTGTAATCTCCGAAGAGTTAGGCAGATGTGTATGTATATTCAAGTTATATCCATGCTATCACACTAATATTATAAAGGCGAAAGTTTGTGAGTGTGGGTGTGTTTATATGTTTGTTACTTCTTCACGCTCAAACGGCTGGACCAATTTTGATAAAATTTTGTATGGAGGTAGCTAACACCCTGGATTAACATATAGGCTACTTTTTATCCCGATATTCCCACGGGATCGACATTTCTGCGGGTGAAACCGCGGGGCGCAGCTAGTAATAATATTATAAATTCGAAAGTAACTCTGTCTGTCTGTCTGTATGTTACCTTTTCACGCCTAAACCACTGAACCGATTTAGTTGAAATTTGGTGTTGAGATATTTGAGTCCCGGGGAAGGACATAGGATAGTTTTTATCCCGATATTCCCACGGGATCGACACTGATGCGGGTGAAACCGTGGGGCGCAGCTAGTTTTATTTATAAACAAAGATAAAAACTGCGGTTTACTACTAACCGATGCATCGATAATATTTTTCAATGTTGTTTTCCTCATACTAGAAAATGTAAATTTACTTAAGTACGAGTATTAAGCCAAAGTCAACATCAACGACTAATGTTATTTGATGTTAGCTAAAATAAATACATTCCTACATAATTGTATTTTTTCATTGTGATTTATTTTAACATAGAATCTAAGTAGGTACATACGACGACACCAAGATATACATACATTTCGAGATTTAGCTGACCTCGCATTGGATTGGTTTTTTCGTACAATCAGAAGTCAGTTTATTCTGGTTATGTATAGCTTAATGTGCAGCCGTGTGTACCTACTCTAATTATTTATTTTAACATAGAATTGTTTTTTAATCCAATAGAATTGTTTTTTTCCTAGTCTTGTATTAGGTACTCTCAGTATTGTTTTTTAATACTGAGAGTACCTAATACAAGACTAGGAGATGTTGAAATTGAAACAGCCAACGCGTGGAACTCTCTGCTGGCGTCTGTGTTCCTCTGCACATTTAACTCATCTGCCTTCAAAGCAAGAGTGAACAGGCATCTTCTGGGCACGCTCGTTCCATCATAGACCTTATCCACCGCGTAATTGAGGCCAAGAGCAGTCCCATTCAGCAATAAAAAAAATTAAAAATAAAGTGTATATTTTGATTTGGTCATGTCATGTCACCAAGAACTGTTCCCATGGAGTTTAACATCACAAGTCCGTGCAAGCCCCACTTTAAGCAGGAGGGTCAATAAAGTCAAGGGTTCTTTGGACATTTCTGGCCATTGAACTTCCAAGTGTCCGTGGCTATAGAAATCTCTGTTTGAAGAATATTTGCGATTTATTGGCAATATCTACTGCCTCATTGATCTGGTCCCGGTCGCAAGCGCTAGTGCTGAACATGATATTGGATTCGTTTCTCGGGTCGGGCAAAGTGGTATTAAATTATTATTTTTTTTCATCTGGAATTTCTCAGTGTAGCAGCCCGGAGTCTGGATTTTTGCCCGTTTGATGGCAATAACGTATGGCAATAATAAATTACATGGGTTGAATGTGGTTGTACTAAAGGTACACCTCTGCCCAACCTTTCGGAGTATGCAGGCGTAGTGTTATGTTATTAGCAGTAATAGATAATTGAATTAAACTAAAAAAGAGCGTAGTGCTTGAATCTTCGACCTTCACAAAATGCTGGCCAGTTGATCCAGTCCACATTCTTTCCTTAAAAGGAACAGGGTGTGTCCAATAAATAAAAACAACAGACGATCACTCACCACACTATATAAACAAAAACACTGCCATTACTATAAACATACACTGCAGGCCACAACAAATGACTCACGAATGCACCATAACATACGCCGTACACTGCCGGCAACTAAAACTGGTACAAATGCGTGCAACTCAAAGCATTGGAATGTCAACGCGGGTGGTGATTGACAATTGACCTTTTAAGGAGACGCTTGAACATCAGTGTAAACATGACCCGAGGTTTGTCTGAAGGATTTAGGAATGTATGGGCTTTGTAAATAATGTGAGCGTGTTGTAAATAGACTTATATAAATTGCCGTTTGTGAATATTTTAGAAGGGAATATTGCGACTATTTCCCGTAATATTTCAGTTCTGACCCTCGAAAATGTCTGACGATATTATCCGGACCACACGAATGTCATCAGCGTAATATGGATTATGAATGTGAAAACATTAATTTTGTGTCGCATTTCTCACGAAATCTTCATAGAGTTGCCACAACTACATATTAACGGGTGTTGCTTGATAAATAAGAATTACTTTTGAAAATCATAAAATGGTGAGTATATTTGTGACTTATTAACTTAAATTATGTTGTCAGCGCAATATTTTGGATTCAATAAAATACGAATTCAATTTATCACTTTTTAGTTTTTTAATAAAAATAAAAAACAACAGAAACATTGTAATTCCAGCCGCCCAGACACCCAGACACAATAAAACATTTTTTTTCTAAACACACATAGACAAACAATAAAAAACCTATAAAATAATAACTCAAAATTAATTATTTATGCGTGTCCCATCGCCATTTTATGACCCCTTTACTAGGAAAACATAAAAGCCGACTTGACCTTAAGGAACGTCAAATTGACATTCAAAACTCGCGCGCATTCCTTTAGAAGAAAAAGTTATGTGTGCGCGGTCAGCCTAGAATTCTAAAAACTGGATACGAATCATGTGTCTTTTGACGTACACTGAACTTCCTCTAGAAATTTATTTTTGAAGAAAAAGTTATATCTGTATGCAGGATTGTAAAACGTAGATATGAATCGTATTGTGGCTTCTGTTTTCAAATGTTTTGACATACTACTTACACTGATTTTTTTTAAAGCAATGTGTAGGTAGTTTCTAAATAAATGAAGCAATGTATAGCATTGTGGTTAGTTCAAGCCTTTGTATGCCTATAGGCAGTTAAGTGTTGCTTGTAAAGGTTAGATTCCAAACGGGACGGTTGCTAAATATGTGAGCGGATGGTGCTAGACGGGAAGTATTTATCTTTGTTTGGATGTTTATCGCGCGGTCCTGATATTAAAGACGGAAGATTTTGGTTTTGTAATAGTTTACGTATCTAAAATCTGGCTTACTCTTGTGAAAATGCCAATGATGAGTATATTATTTCCTAGACAGTTAGATCGTATTATTCATAATTTTAAAGAATTAATACAAGTCAACAATAAATATCAATTACAATTAGAATAAGAAATTAAAACATATCTTTACTACCAACACGTCTAACTAAGTCAAATACCGCACCTAACTGTTCCCGGCGCGGCGCAAAGGTGTCCAAAGGTTTCCTAGATTAGTATATTTCATTACTTATAGATATACCTCAAAACGCTGAAGGAAACTGGCTTGTCTTAGAACCGAAAAATTCGACATCTACCAACCAGCACTGATCCCACGTAGTCGATTACGGCCCACTCCCACTGACCGAGAGCACGCCTGTGTCCCAGCAGTGGGAACATTACAGGCTGATTATATGTATATGCTACAAAAATGCGGGATTTTCACTCTAGTCGAGTCCACAAGATCACAGACGCACACGGTATGAATAACCTTTAGAATATCGTCATAAGGTCCGATCCAGTATTCAAGAATACGCAGAGCACATGCGAGTTATGAATACAGTGACGTCATTGGCGGCCATATTGTTTGCGTACACTGTACGTCACGCTTAGCCCTGCCACACACTGAGGTATGTTAAGATTTTTTAATCTTTTGTTGTTCTTAGAGTTACATAAGGACGTAAGGAGATCCTCTATCCAACTATTCAACTTGGTAATATTTTAAACAAATACCCCCTTATTCATAATCCTATTTTATCTCTATTTTAGCTAAAATAGGTTTATAGAACGTTTGTCTTTATCTGTCACGTTGTCATTTCTGTGTGTAAGAAAGAGACAAACCCCATTTTAACTAAAATAGGTTTGATAAGTTTTATGAATAAGGGGGTTAATGTTTAATGTACTCCACGGGTGTCGGAACTGTAACTCCGGAAAACCTTGGGCAGTCAGCCCTGCGGTCAATTTCTTTCTTTCTTGATTTCTAAAAATACATCTTTGAATACAATTACGGATAGAAAAGTTTTGAGTTTAGCTAAAACTAGAACATTGTATTCAAAAACAAAACAGATCACTGTTTTTGTCATTATAACTCCAAGAATCCAACCAACTTCTAATTATATTACTACATACACAATAGACTATACACATTTATTTCTTAATTGCACGATTAAATCTTCTTGCAATTCAACCAGGCGTGATATACACCGCGTCACCCAGTCTGCGGCCGGCTTTACATCAAATCTACCTACTGTAGCGAAATGAAATGAAACACGAACACTTTTCGCTATTAAACACGTATAATTTTGTAATTAAAAATCTAAATACAAAAAGTAGGTAACAAAATATAAAAAAAATTAGGAAAACACCAAACACACTGGAGGAAACTTGTCATATATACTGAATAGGTATTAAATGAAATGATTGAATTAAAAAAAAAAAACGTTAGGAATAGAATAGAATACACTTTATTATGTACACCATATAAATTACAGACATAAAATATAGAAACTTTACAATGGGTGACACAATGGGCGGTCGGTTAAGTTTTGTATTAAAAATTAAATTTGAATTTAATAACGCAACGCGACGAGAGTTTAAATAGTGATTGCAATCAAAATCTATACAACGTCTATGTGGTTAAAGTTAGACCGCATAAAAAAGGATACGAACCCGCTGTATTTAACGTTATAGTAGGTACCCACGGCATACGAGGTCGCGATGTTAACCAAACAATGTAAGTAATCACAGATTTCGTGTAAATGTCTTTGTTTGTTGTAGTCCTTGTTTACACACGTGTGTTCCACTCCTAAGCAAATTATATAAAACTAGCTTTTGCCAGCGTCTTCGCCCGCGTCAAGTCGGAAATTATCCGACAGGAAAGTACTGCCGAGATAAAAAGGAAACAAACACTATGTGTTAATCCGGGTTGTAAACTATCTGTGTGCCAAATTTCATTCAAATCCGATTACCCGTTTTTGCGTGATTGAGTCTCAAGTCAAGTCGGTGTCAAACAACGAGAATGCGAACCCAACGAAACCGACTTCCGAAATTAAAGTTATTTTTCACTTTGTAGTGTCGTTTTTGGAAGTCAGTTTTTTTTTTTTGTATAAAGGTTTTTTAGTTTCAGTATAATAGGTGCATGTATGTATGTATAGCCAAACGCAGCATATTATAGGAATACGTTTTTATTCTCCAGGTTCCTCCATCGCTGCTATTTTTTTTTTGTTCTTGAAAGATATGAATAAATATCGTTGAGAAATCCCTCGTGAGCAAAATTCCATCGAATGGCTCATTACATATTAAACTTCCTTTAGAAGTACCCAAGGATCCTTCAATACCTATTAATGGATTATGATTTTATTATTTTTTTTATTTTTTATGAGAAGCGTAGGTAAGTCATTGAAGATATAAAGTAACTATAAGTTGCCCGTGAATTTGTCTGCGTGTTTTTTTCTTTCTAAATACAGATTGAAAGGTATCTTTGTCCTTCTCCAGGTCACGTAAACATGTAACATACAGACAGACAGAGTTACTTTCGCATTTATAATATTAAGTATGGATTATCAATTATCATCAACGAATAAATATAAATAAAAAATCTCACTGCTGAAATGGTATTTTGTACTATTAAGTTACATAGCATAATCAGCCTATAATGTTCCCACTGCTGGGACACAGGCCTCCTCTCGGGGAGAGGGAGTGGGCCGTAATCCGCCACGCGGGCCCTGTGCAGGTTGGTCGATGTTACATATCTTCGATTTTTTGGTGCTAGGACATGCCGGTTTCCTCACGATGTTTTCCTTCACCGTTTTGAGAGTAGTGGTGATGAGATAACTTACACAAAGTAAAGCGCCTGTCTGGGTTCCAAACCACGACCTACAACTCGTAAGTCGTGGTAGTTACCACATGGTCACCACTGCTCTCGCTTAGATTACATAATATACCCAAGTAGAAACAAACAAGACACATACGATACACCCAATTAAGTTAATGACCTTCTCTGTACAACATTAACTTAAAATTAGATACACAATCATTAACCAGCATAATAGTGCCTGTCCAAACTTGCGACAGTAAAAATAAGGCCCGGGCCGAAGTTGCGACATGTCGTAGGCGTTTGGTCGCCAGATGGCGAAGTGACGAAATCGCTATTTGTCTTAGAGACTGCATTTTTCAAATGCATTGCGGTGACCGCACGGAGATTGCCGAAGTTTGACGTTTTGACAGCTGTCAACGATGTCATATTTGTATTTAGAATTGATTTGTAATGCATTGTGTAATGATTTGGTTTTGCGATAGCGTTGCAATGTTGATATTAAGATAACTTGAATTAAATAAACAAACAAGAAGTTTCGAAATTATATTATGTTGTTGCTCTTATGTAAACATTTTGTAATTTTTTAACAGTAGGAAGAAAACTGGTCATCAAAACGATCTTCGCAGGAAAACAAAGAACGAGCATTGTCCTCTGTGTCCAACACGTTTTAACTTCACCTCACAGCGTCTTATTTCAAACTAGCTCCTGCCTGCGACTTATCCGCAAGAAATTTCTTCACAATCAGCCTATAACGTTCCCACTGCTGGGACACAGGCCTCCTCTCTGTGAGAGGGAAATGGGATGAAATTTCTTGTTTTAACATAAAATTGACACACTCGACAATACTGTGGCTTCCTATTACTGAAAACATTTTCGGAATCGGATCAGTAGTTCCGAAGATAACCCCCTACATACAAACTCACAAATGTTTACCTCTTTATAATATTAGTATAGACAATTCGTTCCATGTTTCCCAAAAATATTTTATTTTAGCGTAAGTATCTAAAGCTTAATAATTTGGGCATGAACAAAAAAGTTCTCATGAAAAGTAAGAGGATGTTTTAAAAATGATTTAGACCGAGTAAAAGTACCTAATAACTAACGACTGCAGTCAATTTATAAAAAAAAAAAAACATGAAATCGATTTAGAATTACTGGTTCCACTGATGCATGATGTATCGAAATTAAAATAGCTGCCAAGACTTTCAAACTTGAAAAGAATTTAAAATCAACAATTCGACTTATTGAAACTATCACTAAAGTACAATATTTATAAAAGTGAGTCAATCAGTTCACTTTAATTAGAGCCAGCGAAAAAAACAATAACTTTGAGAACGTGGATTTGGGAATGTGAACATTTTGGTCAAGAGTGAGTCCAGTGATCAAGTCCAGTCATATTTACGTACTAGGTAAGATACCAAAGGTACTGCCGGACTTAAAAATAACCGGCGAAATGTAAGAGCGGTTTCGCAGTACATCCGATCCGAATCCGAGAAATGCTGGTCCGAAGTGACCATTGACCTATTTGTATGAAGGGTTGCGCACTAGATCTGAACAAATAGGACGATGGACTGTTTCTCAGATTCGGATCGGACGTAGTGCGTAACCGCCCTTACGCTTGCGACCGGTAGATCAACGTGGCAGTCAATTTCGAACTTGTCACTACAATGTAGACTTTTGTAAACCACCTTGTTTGTTCGGAATCCTAAAATTTAAAGCGAGAACACTCGGCAAAAACATAGCAGAATTTATGCAACACGCCAAAACATACAATTTTTCACTTGTTTAAAAATAAAAGCCTTTTAAAAACTTATAACAACGTTGTCGGACACACGGTTGGTACTTTTGAACATTTAAAATTGTGTTTGGCCGAAAATAAAACAGAAAGGCTTTATGAATCTTTTAACTTGTTTAAAGAGAGGAATGAGGTTTTATGCTGTTTCAAATAGGTACATAATGCTTCGCGCTTGTGTTTTGTTTTTTTTTTTCTGCATTTGAAACGCTTTTTATTCGATTTTAGACTAGACTATGGACCAGACTAGAAAGTGAATACATTACAGAAATAAAATTATGAAGCTTTCGTAATAAAATATTTTGTTGCTTAATTTTTAAGAAAAAAAGTTCTTTCGAATTTTCGATCAAAGAATTTGGCCAGATTTGCTATCATCATCATCATCATTTCAGCTAAAAGACGTCCACTGCTGGACATAAGCCTCCCCCAAGCACCTCCATTTCGACCGGTTCTGTGCTTCCCGCATCCAGCGGGTTCCTGCGGCCTTCACAAGGTCGTCAGTCCACCTTGTGGGAGGTCTTCCAACGCTCCGTCTTCCGGTACGCGGTCGCCACTCCAGAACCTTTAGGCCTCATTGGCCATCTGTTCTGCGAGCAATGTGCCCTGCCTACTACCACTTAAGTTTGCCAATTCTTTGGGCTATGTCGGTTACCTTGGTTCTCCTGTGGATCTCTTCATTTCTTCGATCACGTAGGGAAACTCCAAGCATAGCCATTGTCCTTTGATTAACTTTTGGCCTTCTAATAAGCCCATTGTGAGTGACCACGTTTCAGTGCCATAGGTCATACACGCACTGGTCAAAGACTTTCGTCTTGAGACATTGCGGTATGTGGGATTTGCTATGCAAAAATATAATATTTACTTATGGTAATTATTTGAATATTCTAATAAATGTCGCCATCATTGATTCATAAAACGCACGGCTATGCTGCATTCTTGAAGAACGCAAAAACATTAAACGCTAAAACCATTAACTCGCAAGAAACCACATGCTAACATAAATCAAAACTACTGACGACTTTAGCAGATAGTGCGACAACTTATGGCGAAGTGATTATTTTCGCGTATGACCTACCGTTAGGGTTGCCCACAATAAAATCCGAGAATAAACGGAACGATAAATCACACAGCAATTCCAAGAGCGGTGTTACCAGTTGCAAACCATAAAACGTAATTGAATAATACCAAGCGTTTGTTAGCCGAGATGGGGGTAATAAAAAAAAAGAAAAAAGTGTAAGTACGACCTTCGTTTTGAGAATTCCGTATACGGATGCGGGTTATTGCAATCATTAATGGTATAATAAAAGGTGCTACTGTCCTGCAACATTTCAAATTGATTTTTTAAGAATGAAGTCTTGATTTAAAATTAAAATCAAGCCCGATTACCAAGACAATAATTATTAGTTAATAACAAACTTTTTTTTTTCAATAACTCATAATTCCTGGAATATTTGGCGGAGGTCTTTGCCCAGCAGTGGGACAGTTAGTGGGATAATTAATGTGATGTCTATTAATTATGATTTTTTTATCCTATCTGTCCCATTGCTGGGCTTTCCAAACATCGTCAAAATGATCTGCCAAAAAGTGCAAATCTGTACCTACCATTCTTCTTCCTTTCAAGAGCTCGTCTTCTTTTACTTCGCCAACTGGCTAAAATGTTGCCCATAAAAAAACATAAGGATCTGTTACCTCATAAAAGAACTCTAAATATTTTCACCAAGGTATGCGATGCCGACAAGGTGTTTTATCGACTCGATTTTTCGGGTCGTTGAGTTGGCATAACCTTGTAAAAGCGGGGCTGAGACCTTTACACAGTATTGTTACCAATGGGAAAATGTGGGATTGGGTTATTATAGGCTTACCACACACTCGTCGAGTGGCCTGGAAAGTAGCGTAGAGTGGTAACATTACTCGTCACGCCGCACGTCATGCCCATTGCTCCCAGTTTTGTCAGGTTTTTGGGTGCGAGTCAAAGGACCGGCAATAAATTGTGCGATTAATTGCCCGAGTAGAACAGTGTGTGGGCAGAGAGGACAACATCGTGGCAGCGAGAGGAGCATAGTGTGGCATTATGATTATCGACAAACGAGTGAAGTTTTGAATGGTTATGTATTTAGATTTAGAACATCGTTGACTTTGCATCGTTATGATGATCGACGAACGACCGAAATTCTGAATGGTTTTGTATTAAATTCGAATACCTAATCTTAGATAATTTACATGTATTGCCAGTTAATCAACTATCTACTTTAGCGTTTTGTAGTCTAGGTTGATTTTTAATTGACCTTTTAGAATAAAAAGGTCCTAAATAAATTTCTATCCTACAATGGAATTTGAACTTTGTCATGTTCGACATTGACTTTGTATTCCCAAAATTTTATAATTGTCTGTGATTCTAAATTCAAATATAAATTAAGAACATTTTTAAGTTGGGAACGTCTTGTATTTTCATCGCGTTCTTTTGTTTATGAAGTCTGGCTGGCCGGTTCTTCTTCAATGATTTGGTGTGATATGTCTTCAGGTTGTTTAATTTGATAAAATTGAAGAAATCTTGATGAATAATGATGGCATCAAAATGTAAATGAGCAAGCGTGGTGTTAATCAATGTTCGTTTCTTATTTAAGTACCTAAGTATGAGAAAAAGCTTCGAGCACAGTAGGACTAATTACTAAGTATACCTACTTACTGCTTTTGTGAAACCTTGCTCTAATTTCAGGTGCAGGTTGGTGAAATGTAACACAATATAGCCGTCGTAATTTATGTAATTATAACATGAAGTGTAACACAACAGCTAGGCGAATTTGTTTCAACGTGTGTTACATTACAAATGTTACATTTCAGCAATCTGTCTCCGGCATTACCTTCTTAAGGTTTTACGATTATGTATAAACACTGGTTTCAGTGTTCTTGATACAATTTCTGCCCACGTATTATGACTATCATCGTGGGAAAAAATCAACACACATCGTGTTGCGTATCGGATTTCCTTTATCGTGGCAAAAGTTGCAACAGATTCTAAACCATGTTCTTTTCTCTCTTATCTTTTTGAATAGAACCTAACACGAGGTACAGCTTCCATGTCTGCTCATAAAAATAAACCGGGATCCTCAAACGATGTACCAGCAGTGATTCTGATCTTGTCCTTAGCAGCAGGCCCATGTTCTGCAATTGAAGTTTACGGGATGATTGCTCTAATCATATCTAGAGGATGCTCTTCACTCCCCCTTTATCTAACCATATCAGGAGGATGTGCAGCAGCACGCTTGTCTGCTAATAACAATAACCTGGGATCGCCAATCCATGTACAAATGACGTCACATTAAGCATTATCAATACTTCCCAGTATATGTTGACATTGCATAATATAGACTTTTCTTACAATGATATGTCTGTTTATACTGGAAATGCAGAGCTAGATGTATCATCCTGCTTACCAGTAGTGTTATTGAGACTGCTCTAAGCACCAGACTCAGGTTTAGCCATAACAGTTTACGGAATAATATGGTTGTCAAGCTTCGCTTCATCATAAGGAGTATATTTGTCAGATTTTGCACGATGCACCCAGGAAATGCTTAGAAAAATAATATGTTTTATAATAACGATATCTCAGGTCGTTGCGAGCGCCATAACACCTTGTAAAGGCTATCCGAGTAACTGGACTTTATTTTGTTTAGCAGCATCTTGGGCTGTTTAGTTTGTTGTTAATCTGGGTAAGATAGGATGAGCTTTTGCGTGGGTAAGGCCAGGATTGTTAGATCCCGGTTTGGCTTTGGTTTGAGTGCATTTTTGGGCTGTAGTCACGATATTGGCCTTTGGAAAAGCAAGATCGGTTAAGAATTTTTTTAGCACGTCAAAGTTTGGTATCCTCAACATAAACTGATTAGGTACTGCTTATTTCGACTGCACTCATTCATTGTTTACGTAAAGGTAATTTCCCCTTTACGTCTTCTCCATACGAAAACTACGTTTCGGAAGGGGCGACTAGAATCAATTCTATTTTAATGTAATTTTTGACGTTCAAAAGTGCCTTTTATGTGCCTATTTAAAATAAATGCTTTGACTTTAACTTTGACGTGAACAATTAATAAGTGCAGTCAGTACCTACCTAGGTGGATATTGGCAAAAGCCGAAAAATAGCAGACTAGGCGTAAAAGTAGTAGAAGTGTAGTTACGTTTTTTGTTTCTATTCCTTCTTTCTGTTTTTTAAAAAAAAATGGAAAAGTAAAATACACCCTACGGCATCACGGCAAACATCCATAAAACTCTTGAAATATTGGGATTAATAACCGATCAAATAAAAAATTTCAATTACTATAACACAGAAGCTCACTGGACTGTATGATTACAATCATTCTCAACATTCTTTCCCTCAATAAAATTATCCTGACATTAGCCTCGATTACTGCACATAATCTAATCTCTTAATGATCTATAGAGCCGTTCCATTTCACGCTCTGCTGCCCCTACCTTGCACCAATCGCCTTAAACTGGGTTTCAAACGGCCGTTTGAGGCCTCAAGTGGCCTCAAACTGGACTCTATAACAGTTAGGCCCATCGTCCATGACGCTAGTCAAAAGTATGGCGTTAAAACTCAAATCATCAATACAACTCTAATGTTCGGTTCATATAAACAAAAACGAATCGAGTTTGGCAATAAATAGATTCGTAATCTAATGGTACCTGTGATAGCTACTTCCATATGGCAGGGTCTACTATGTTGGTCAGCGGGATTGTCCGAAAGGGTTACCGCTGCCATGGAATATAAAGGGCTAAGGAAGGAACACGGGTGGGTTTTAGTCAGTAAGAGTCTGACACTCCCTGGGGAGACTGTAAAGGAGCCTCCCCTGAACTTCGCTATGGACGGCAGCAAGTGACCACTGTGCCACTGTCTTCCCTGGGGCCACATGGTGGGTGGACAGAGTCCCCACTCTGTGCGCCCGAGACCCTAACCTGTAGTACACCCAACGCAATTGCAAAACCGTAAGAAAATTTTGAATTTCGCAGGCTTTTGCCTTACTTAAATAGTTTGAGATTGTTGAGTCGTGTATGAACCGCCATTGAAATACTAGTGCTGTAATATCCTGGCTACTCATCGTAGGTTTGAGTTTGTAATAAATTACTTTCGACTAGAGTGCGTTTCAACAAATAGTTCCTATGTTATAATGTTGGCTCCCCTGTCCTCCGCTAGGAGTACCTATATGTGTTTTGTGCCCATGTCTGTCAAGATAGTAGATATGGGAAGACTATTCTGCAGTTTTTTTTAAGATTTATAAAGTGTCCGTGTTAGAATCATGCCCAAAATATTAAGGAGTTGTGAAGAATAAGAAGTGGTATACATTGTTGCCAACATAACGGCATAGGAACTATTTGTTGAAACGCACTCTAGCGTCATGGACGATGGGCCTTAGTGTCTATGATCGCATAAAAATCAAATCTAATGTAATTTATTACGGAAGACTTTGTGGTAACCATCTTTGTATGTTGTTATCACCTGTTGCATAGATATTTTGTGTCGTTAGAAGTTATATACAACAATGTTAGGGTTATTTTATTAGATTGTAAGTTAGATTGGTTACACTGCAATCTCTGAAGTTGATATTGAACTGTTCAACACATTGTTATATGTAAATGCAAACCTCAATTTGACACGGAAAAGTAGACTTTATTTTAAACCTAAAATTGTCCTATGACCCCAGATAGGTTTTGGATATAAAGATAACTTGAACTTCTAAATGATACTGATTACGAAACAATCAAACCTGTATCATACTGAAAACATAACTCTCAAAGTACCCATGGTTGATGTATCGTTTGCGAAATTAACAATGCACGAAAAATGCACGGGCCCGCCTGCCCGCCACTGACATGTAAGGATTTGGTTATCATCGGAGTTATTTTAAAAAGATTATTATAAATATCCTCAATAACTTACTACACCTTTCATAACCAAAATGACAAGTTGATATAATAATAGCAGTCAATTTGGGCTCACAAGAATAATTTGTTTGCTTTTGAGAGAAACCTCAAAGATTACCGTTGATTACCGTCGGCCATTTTGAAGTGCAAGCGAGTTTTTGTCACGTAAAAAAGTGTTTAAGGCAAGTAGGTTAAGTAAGTTAAGTTTTACTTGAAAACTTAAAACACTATTTGTGGCTTGCTTACCTACTTTAATAATTTGGGATTTGGTGTTTTTGTGATGAAATTCTGGTAAATATTTCTTTGCTTGCTTAAAGTTTTTGGCATTGGATTAGAATTTGCAGCTATTCGGTAGAACTGATAGTAAGAGTAGGAAAATCATTACTCAATTAAGAAAAAAAAAATGCGAAGAAAGTAGACATTGTTGTTATTCTAAACAGATAGGTGTTCTGCTGGCGAGTTTGTTGCGCCATTTCTTCTTCGCAGCGAAAGCACTAGGAAGTCGTGAAGGGCGGGCGTTTTGGGGGACTTCCTTATGTAATTTTGACGTTCGAAAAGTGCTGATTCTCAGCCTAATTTGAATAAAATACTTTTGATTTTGATTCCGGGTTTCGTCCATTAATGATAATTATTTATGTCGTCTTGCATGAGAAATCCCAATGTGTGGCAATATTTTGACATTAAATAAAATAAACGAATTTATGTCAACAACTTTAGGTTTTGTAAATTATTATTAATACTCTAGCAAAGAACTGGTAACTACACACGCTGGTAGCAGAAAAACATCTATATGCATTAGGCTGGTTTCACAGCTGTCCGGGAGACCCGTATGGGCCGACCGTACACGGGAGATCCGTACGGGTAGTACCCGCAGTGCTCTGAAACGATGATTCAGTACGATACGGTTGCTAGCAGGAGATAGATGCGCTGTACGGGCTCAACCCGGAGCGGGTCGTGTACGGATCAAGCCGCGTCTCTGTGAAACGATGTTCTAGCACCTAACATGTGCTCCCGCTCCGGGCGCCTGTACTGACAGCCCGTACGGGTCTCCCGGATAGCTGTGAAGCCAGCCTTAACTTGCACCAAATGCGTTAAAATATTTAAAATAAATGTTGATATATAAATAAAGTCCTCCAGACTGAAATTTGGCCATAGCGACCAGTCTCAGCAGAGACGGAGACCAGCCTTCGGCGCGGGAGATATTATAGTGCACAAGTGTGTGCGCAGACACAGGTGCACTCTCTCTTTCCTCACTCTCATAGTCCGGTGGGACGGCAATCCGACACGACCGGAGAGAGATCAGACGCTGGACCAACGGCTTAGCGTGCTTTCGGAGGAACACCGCCAACTTCCAAACTCTGGCCAGTTACTAAGAAATTCCCAATGAAAAAATTTAATAACATTCTGCCCAACCTGAGAATCGAACCCAGGACCCCACGCTCAGCAGTCGTGTTTCCGACCACGATGCTAACAGCGCAGTCAACTTACGGCGTTGACATATACAGGGTGAAATTGAATTCATGGACATCCTTTTAAAGCATTGATATATTATATGTTACACTAGATCAGTAATTACCGCGCCAAGGCGTTGCCACTTGTCATAAGGCCACAGCCTTATGCGTAGCTAACGTCACTTCAGTGCTCTGTGTGGCGCCAACCGAAGTGAACCAAGTGACACACGACAAAAATATCGCCAAAATGGGTAAATTCGTAGTGAAAGAGTGCGATTCAAGATCACAAAAACATAATAAATTAACCAGAATTACTTTCCACACGTAATTTTATTGTTTCTGTGTTTATATCAACGTAAAATAAATAAAATGCAGAATTTTGTAAATTAGGTTCAGTGTTACCACTAAAAACTTAGGTAGTTTCCCACATTTATGGGAGTTTTTAATTTATTGGAATAAGTGATTTTAAATATTTTTTAAATAATAACAACGTTGCAGGGTGCCTAAAGATGCAGCACGCCGTGATAAATGGGTGGAAATAATCAGATTGCTGAGAAAAGAGACTAACTGAATAAATAAAAATATTTAAAAAGAAAATGTCTTAATTATTGTATTTAGTTATAAACTTCTAATACACATCGAATAAGAAATACATAATTCAAATATTTTATAAATAATTTGCCGTAACGTTTTTTTCGAACGTCATTTATGGCTTAAAAAGTTGGGTAAAATTTTGCATGGGTAGGCAACCCCATCCCGCCATTGCATGTTTATATTGCGGTCTTTGTCTAATCTAAGTGACGGTATTATTCTTCCGACTTGTGTAAGTGAGATAGATATATGTTTACTTTTAAATGTTTAGTGGTTTCAAAGCTACGTCGTCGCGTTTAAATAGTGGTTACACTTTTTTGACACATTTTATTGAGGTTTGCTTCTCTAGTTATTTAACTCAATGTTTTAAAGGGTCATTGTAATCATCATTATGAACAACTTTTGCTATGGGAACAAAACTGAAATCGCGAAAAAAAATCAGCTCTTCCCTACATTTTGACGAATTATGTGAACATAAATGCAAGGAACAGCTGATTTTTTTTTTTTGCGATTTTATGTTTAGTTCCATAGTAAAAGTTGTTCATAATGATGAGTACAATGACCCCTTAAAAGGATGCCTATGAATTTAATTTCACCCTGTAGAAGGTACAAAGACATTCTTATGCAACTTAGTATTTATAAAAACTCAACTGGTTATAAATATAATATAAGTATGACATAAAACTTAATATCGACATGTTTTATAATAATAAAATTAAGGCTGGATTTGCTGTCCAAATTCTCAAACTTTTATTACTTTTCATACTTATTATTGGTTGTTTTCAAAGTAACTTTCTTTATGTAAAAATACCCAAAATGTTATAATCGGACGCTTAATATACCTTTACTTCGAAGTTGAATAATGATGGGGTCAATAACAGGATAAATCTTTCGATTTGCACTGCTAACAAAAATTATTCAAACTTCTGAGCCAACTCATTTAAAAAAGCGGCTCACAGTAGGACCATTTTTAGGAGAATGGCTCTCTTGAATCTACCTCAAAAGAGCCATTCTCTCAAAAATGGTCCTATTTATTTTTTAAATGTTGCAGCATCATGCTGGGATAGGAGCCTTTTGGCCTCGTATAGGAGTTTCTGTTTAATTTTTTTTTGTTATTTTTTTTTTATGTAACTTGGTTTTTTTATTTTTTTACTGTGTTTAGTTTAGTTTGTTATCTTCCTGTACGAGTCGCAATAAATACTTTTATTTTTATTTTCTTTATATGTCGTTGACAAAGCAACGCGACCATTTTTCGTGTGGGCATCACTACAATCAATTGGCGATGTATTTTGTAAAAAACCGCCTCCACCTCGGGTCCAGGTGCCGTATTATGATGTAATTAATGCCACCATTTTTCCAGTGTGAGAGAGAGACGGAGCTATAGAAGACCGATAGCACCATCTCTTTTTTTTTTCAATGGAATAATGATGGCATTAATACTTTTTAATACGGTCCCTGATGTACGAGGAGGGATTCCCATACTCCTGTGCCAGCTTCATCCAGTTGCCATTTCATTAGTTCCAATTAAAGCCACCGGGTCAGATAAACTTGCTGCAATATCCAGTCAAACTTTCACAATATGAACGCATCTTTACAGTAGCAGGGGACTTTCAACCATTTTGACTAGGAATTCAGCAAGCTTCAGGAATACACTGTGCACTGTGCACGAAAATGTAATACGGTGCATATTCCCTTACAAAGCGACGATAAAGGGAGAAAGCGTATAATGTCTACTCGACCTGAAATGCAAGGAGCTGAGGAATGCATACGTTAGGATTTGTAAACTATATAAATCTAATACAGAGAGAATGTGACCTCTGAATTGTTTGTTCAGTCTTTTTTCTCACAGTAATCGGATAAGAAACACCGAGCTTTTCGTATTATATAGTAATACTAGCTGCACCCCGCGGTTTTACCCGCGTAAATGTCGATCCCGTAGGAATATCGAGATAATAAAAAGTAGCCGATATGTTAATCCATCCGTCTATCCTATGCAAGCTCAGAATAAAGACCAGACTCTCTACGACCTGTCGCCGCAGAGTTTTGGAATTTTTCAGCCATATAGCGAGAAAGGTGGCAATAACCTCGAACGACTGATGGTTACCGGCAAGGTGGATGGTAAACGACCAAGAGGTCGCAGCCCTTTGCGATGGTCCGACCAGATAAGCTCTTCTCTTGACACGAAATTGCATGATGCGCTTCACCTGGCCAAGGATGGACAGAGATGGCGAAAAATCGTCAGGGAAAAGTTGTTTTCAAGGGAGGATCACGACCCTCAGTAATGAGGAGTACGACTTGAGGAAGAAGAATGTTAATCTAGTGTATCAGCTACCTCCATATAAAATTTTATCAAAATTGGTCTAGCCGTTTGAGCGTGAAGAAGTAACAAACGTATTAACTAATATTATTAAATAAAACACTATTATTAAACTAATGTGATAATAGTGTTTTATTTAACTAATTAACAGAAATAAAAATCTTTTGCAATATGATATAATCTCAATGGGTTAATAGCCAAGAGCCTCGACCAACACCTAAAGAGTCACTCGTTGGACAACTGGATCAAGGGCTTGATTCAGAAAGCAGAAGTTCTGGACACGGCCCGCATTGTTAGGAGATTCCTCTCTCTGGAGCCGTGACCGGTAGCTTGGACCTTGTTCCCGATACCTGTAGGCTACAGTTTTTTATATTTTTATATCCTAATATTTAAAATACGTAAACATTAATGTTTACGTATACAATAATGTAATAAAGGAATAATAATCTCAAGAGCTTACATAATTTATACTTTAAAAATATCTAGGTGCTTTTCCATTCCAAGGCATCTAGAATTTCAAATAATAGCATTAAGTGGCTTTGACGTCCCGAAATGTCGGATACAATTCGGGCAATGTCGAAATGGTTCGCATTCTGCTTTAATCCCATTGAAGTGGACTTTAACAAATGTCTTGAACTTTGTACCCGGCTTTTAGGAAAATTGGGAAGTATACCTATTCACATTTTTCAAGGTACCACAAGTAACATAGGACAAGGCAGGGCCATAAGCATAATCAGCCTACAATGTTCCCACTGCTGGGACACAGGCCTCCTCTCGGTGAGAGGGAATGGGCCCTAATCCACCACACGGGCCCAGTGCGGGTTGGTATATGTCACATGTCTTGATTTATGGTTTTTAATTTTTTTTTTCTTATTTATGGTTCAAGGGCATGCCGGTTTCCTCGCGATGTTTATCTTCACCGTTTTGAGAACAGTGGTGATGAAATAATTTACACAAAGACAGGGGCACAAGGGCAGAAAAATGTTAATTATTCACGTTTTTCGAAGACAACTGACTTATTTCTAACCACTCTGCATTCGCGATTTATTTGCCAAAAATGTAAACAAATATGAGTTTATGGAAAAATAACTTTAAATCCTACACAATAAAGTTCAGTTTACGCTACAACTTCAAACATTTTCAATAGTGCTAGTCACTCCGAAATCAACTTAATTAGCAATTAAAATAAAGTTCATATTTATTTAACTTGAAATAATATTAATTTGATACTTACGTATGTTTGAACAGACTTTTGCTACAATGTTTTGTTCCTTATCAACAAAACTCATTAACACTTTAGTCAGTCTTCAAGAAACTCTGTTTTCTAAACTTTTCGCGGTTTTCTTACTGTCATAATAATCACACTCTCGGTAGTAAATCTTAAGATTTATACTGGCGTTAATGTCTGTAGATATCTCCATATTCTAAAACAACTCTCTAATGACACACTACACTATTATTATCTCCTTTATTTCATAAAATATATACGTACACATTACATTTTATTAGAGTTTAAATCCATTTACAAATATTAAAAAAAAAATCCGACGAACTGAGAACCTCCTCCTTTTTTTTGAATTCGGTTAAAAATAATAGCCCACCGATATCGGGAACAGCACCCGAATTGCGTAACACATTTTTAAACACAATTTAAATGATTTTGAAGGACATTGCTAGACCAAACAATAATGCATATCGCTATTGGATATTGCTTCATGTGTACGAAAAATGTGGCTCTGCCAAAGTGTGGAACTCTCTGCCGGCATCTGTGTTCCTTCCCACATTTAACCCGTCTGCCTTCAAATCAAGCATCTTCTGGGCACGCTCGTTCCATCATAGACCTCATCTATCGCTTTCTATCAGGCGTGATCGGGGTCAAGAGCGGACCCATTTAGCAATAAAAAAAAACAACGTAAATAACGCAATCAATGCGATTGAACTGTCAAAATAAAAACTATTGCTGCTTTTAGTGTGTTACACAATTACCCCGCAGTGTCCAAGTACAGAGGTCAGGGCTCCAGAGAGAAGAACCACCTAACAATGCGAGCCGTGTCCCAATGAGAGCCTCCTGAGGTATTGGTCGAGCAGTGGCGTGCATTGCATATAGGCATATAAGCAGTGCCTACCTCGGTATATCAACATAAACCTGTCAATTAAGAAACTCACTAAATTATCATACTTAACAAAAAACAAAATTTTCATACAAACACGCGCGGCAGTAGGCAGTCGCCGGACGGCACATTGCCATTAATTACTCGTTCAAGTTAATACGACAAAATTAAAAATACGCACGTCTCCCGCGTAATACCATGACGTTCGAACTTCGCAATTTATCACCCTTAAGTAGGCATGCCTACTCAAATGACCACACTTTTGACCTCACTTTTTTCTCATTAGCGACCGCGTTTGCCTAGACTAGACCCGGCCTAGTGCCTACCTATTCTGAAAACCAATGCACGCCACTGTGGTCGAGGCTCTTGGCTATGAAGCCATTGGCTGTCACGTCTATCGGCACAATGATCGCTGAGTCCACAAATCCCACATGATTGCACACTAATAAATTATTATTATGGTTGACACGGATAACCAAATATTTTCACGACACTTTGCTACGATAAAATATTTCAACACAAGTGCTATAACCGGAACAATACATCTCTTACAGCTATTAACCAACCGTAAAGGCTCTAAATACATCACGAACGCGTCAAAATCCTAATAATAGAGAACAGATAACTTAACAACGCACAAAAACGTTTTATCGTTGTCAAATTCGACACTAAGTCGATGACAGGTCAAAAGTGTCGACATGGAACGTTCACATCTCTATTGTATTACATGGAACGCCTCTATTTGCGACCAAGTGCTAAGTAATGATGTAATATGTTTTGGTTAAGTTTGAAGTGGTCGATGCGTAAGTAATGAATTCCTATATATATTTTGTAATGGCGTAGTCGACTTTTTATTTATTTTATTAGTGTCCCAGTGCAGGGCAACGGCCAGAGAAAGGTATCAGAGAAGGCACGAACATTGTTCACTACGCTTGCATGAGACGGGTTGGCGATTTCAGACTTATATTAACTTACTAGCTTCTAGCCCACGACTTCGTCCGCGTGAAATTTCATGTTCCCTAGACCCACCCCGTCGCATCGCATCGCCAGTCCGCGCTATTACTTCGTTTGCGCTTAGAGTTTTTTGTTATTTTTTTTTTCTTTTTGCTCGGCTCATGAGAGTGCTAGCGTGATGTTAAATAGCCTATAGTCTTCCTCAAGCATTGGGCTGGGCTTGCGGACGGAGAGTAATGGGTAGCTCACCGTCTGATCAGGACCAGGCCCGTGCCGGACGGCGCGTACGTGTTCCACGCGCGCCTCAAAGAGATGTCAGCAAAAAGGAAGGGGCCTGGCAGGGCCGAAGCCTACCGGGGGTGCGGGATTGTTCGAAAGGGTTACCGCTACCCCGGAACATAAAGGGCTAAAGAAGGAACACGGATGGGTTTTAGTCCGTAAGAGTCTGACACTCCTTTCCGCTCCACCCAAAGCGGGAGGAGTCATTTGATGATTTCCTATCCATAAAAAAAAAGCATTGGGCTACCAAACGCAAAAATAATTTTTCAAATCCAACTGGTAGTTTCAGATATTAGTGCGTTCAAACATACTCTTCAGCTTCATGAATAGTTTAAATAGACTTAGTGGTAATCCCAGGTTTCCTCACGATGTTTTTCCTTCACCAATGTCAGTAACGTCCAAGATAAACAAAAAAGTATTTTTCTTTTAAATTATCGCTTCCATTATCAAGCCAATCAAACCATATAGCTAAATATTCAGACTACCGAATATTCAATGCACCGTAGAACACAGCTACACTTCTCAATGCGCCCGCGGCGTCTCAAAGCAAGTGTTAAACTGTTGAACATGATACCGCCAGTAAACGTTAACTTCAGTTCATGAATACAGTCGGGAAGAACACTGAATTAGGAATGAGACATACCTAATATTTCAAATGAATTTTATTTTAAGTTAAGTTTTAAGGCAAGAAGTGAAAGGAATGGGATGAGGCTTTGGGATAGCACATACTAATAATAATTATTATTATTAAAAGCCTGTAATGTACCACTGCAGGGCAAATGCATCCCTACTCTCTTTTCACTTATCTCTATTTAAAACTGCTAAGAACCAGTTCTTGTTGAAGGAGTCCAGCTCATAATTTAAAAAAAATGTAAGCATGACTTCTCAAATCCTAGGCTTTATCTGACCAGAAAAGTGTTATTATTTAGTTTTTCGAATTTCTTGTGACTAATGACAAAACCTTGCCCAATATAACATAGAACGTGTTGTAAAAAAATGGCGAAATTTGATGTACTGCTCCTCTGCCTCAGGCTTGAACATTTTATGTTGTGTTGTTGTATTGGGGAGATTACATCAAGAGGTCAATTATATACGATAACCATCTCCTATTGCTATGCAGATTTTGACCCCTACCGATTATGCTATTAGCTACATTATGAGTTAGATACCTATTGATTTGCAAATTTCAACTGATGTAATTCCCTTAGTCGTGGGCCGCCAAATGTTACGGAAAATATTACTTGTAATTACTAAGTTGAGGTACATAAATATCTTTAACAGCTTATTTAATGTGTGCTAACTGCCTCACTGATTCTGTAATCGCCATCACGACTAATATGAGATTTGACATTCAGATATTATTAGGTTTATCTTTAAAGAAATTTACGGATTTCGGCAGAAAGCAACACTCCAATTGCATAACATGCTTTCTTTCGCAGTGAAGGATTTTGAAGGATACTCCTAATCCATTGCTTCAGTTATTTGAAAACTTCGCCTGCTCGACAGCGTAAATGACGCAATGAATGTTGTCGAATTGTCAAAATTAAAGGAATTGCAATAAATTGTTAGTGTGTTACGCAATCACCCGGCAGGATTTAGATTTAAAAGTAAAATAATAAACCTTCCATGGGAGTTAAAACAGTACAAGATTATTTATACCTCCGACGTTACCCTTCAGCGCAGTACTATTAAGTATTCTGTGCCTTCAGGGAAAAAGGTCAACATGAAAATATTATCTTACAAATCAAATTTGGCCAACACTTCGAAGAAACAAATAGTGATGTTCTTTATAATTTGGTTCTCATTATATCATAATAATAATAATAATAATAACCCCATCGCCGTATCTCTACGTTGACGTCGTGGTGGGGCTTGCGCGCTCCGAACTCTAGGCCTGTGCCGGAAGAGTTTACTTTGCCGGAACAGGTCTAGGGTGAGGAGCCAGACCAAGAGAGATACAGAAACCCGCAGGGCAGCATGTGGCGAGCTGTTGGGCAGTAGCGACCCCACGGACCCTATCTCCCGGGAGAAGTCTTGTTCCTCACCTCTGGCTTGCTTTTATTGGCCGGCTGGAGTGAACAATGACGAGGAAAAGAGCTCCCACCTCATTCTTGCCTTTATTGGCCGGCTTGAGTGGAGATTCGCAAGAGCAAACGTGCTCGGAGGAAGGAAGCATTTCAGTAAGATGCTGGTAGGGATCTTGACCGTACTTCCGGGATTGTCCTGATAGCCGTGGAATACCTCTCCACTCCTCATAAGCACTTCAGGACATGTTGCCCCCTTGTCGCTACGTTACTATGTGTTAGCGGCCGTTTCCGGGGGCCCATTATTGAGTGTGCAAGTCACCCCCTGCTATTTTATCCGTGTATATATAAAACATTGATTAGGCAGGGGTCATAGTTCTTCCATAGTTATTGTATTGGTAACCAGTCCACTTTAGCCACCCAAACCTATAGTCCAACTTTTTATTTTTCCATATACTGCAATAGTCCTACACTAACCGGGGGTTGTCCTTGAGTGCACTTGCATAGTGCATACAGGGAGAATCGTCGGTTAGGCCACATTTCATTGAAATTTCCTAAGGGGCCTCTGCGGGTTGGCTTCGGCCCCTCGTACGCCTTCCAAAGGACCGGGACCGCATGGTTCCGAGATTTGTAAAATCAAACAAAAATAATAATAATAATAATAAACAATAGTTCCAATAGTGGTATCAACGACTGGTATCATCCCAAAACAACTATTTATCAGTTTAAATGCAATCAATCTTTCCAAATACACATACCTTACACTACAGAAAGCTGCTATATTAAACACATGTCGTATAGTCCAAAAATTCTTACAATTAGATTTAGACAATAATTTCAATGCAGTACAAAACACCGAATCTACTCAGACTTAAAATCTCACCTTGGTTTACACCCGTGAGATTTTAATAAATACCAGGTTCTTGGAACCTGAGAAAATAAATTTTAAAAACAAAAATAATAATAAACACTTTCTTCCTCGACTGTACCGCCTCATCACTCGTGATGAATAAATGCATTATGTTATTTTTTGCCCGAATATTATTTGGGCACATGTGGGCCATTCTAATATGGCGGCCATCCAAAATGTAAGGATAACGAGAGCTCTTTTCTAGGGATGGCACTGGCATGGCGTACGAATTAGGGAATGATAAGGTTTTATAACTAATTCGAGTTATTTGAAATACTGCCTTGTTCTTAAATTAAGAATTTATTGAGTCTTATAAATTCAATGCTGTGCCTTATTCATTTATTGCGAACTTCAGAATGAATTCGAACTTTTATAAATCGCGCTTTGTAAAATTGAGAATTTAATGAAGCTACTAAAAGCTATGTTGAGCTTTTATTAATTCCGTGCTGAAATGTAGCAATTAATAAACTGAATTTAGAAATATCAGACGAACTTAGACATAAATCAATCAATCCGCCAAGCCTTTTTCTAACTATGTTGGGGTCGGCCTCCAGTCTATCCGGATTCAGTTGAATACCAGTATTTACACAGACCGATTGCCTTACTGACTTCCATAACCCAGTTACTGGGTAACACGATACCCCTTAGCAAGACTGGTTCTCAGACTTTTGGGCTTCGACATAAATACCCGTTTTTTTTTTCTCGCGGTGGAAATCCTCATGGACTTCCTCTATCGTGGGGGTGACAGAGGGGCATGCCGGACTCTTACCGGCTAAAACCACCGCGGTGTTCCACCTCTACCTATGGCCGGGGGTGCGGGATTCGCATAAGCATTCACCGCTCCCTCGACATAAATACCCTGTGGAATGAATTTAATTTGTCAAGTATTGTATTGTAGGTATATTTTAAAATATGCAAAGACGCTAAATTATTGCAAATGTAATAGTATTTAAATACTTCACACATTGCTTTTGCAGACACCATGACATCACAGATCATAAAATTGCGACAACCCTGCTATTCAACATAATATTGAGTATTCAATATTTCGTCAAATAATTTTCTTGAGTGTACATAAGTGTCTGACTGCCCACGCCATAAACTTATGTAATAAAATATATCTTGTATGTAATATTATGATATAATATTATTGTATAACTATTGGAAAAGATAAATGAACGACGTTTTCATGAAAATCTACTTTCAAAGGTTATCTGAATCTATGCTTATGTCAGTTTTCTACCTCATTTGAGTTTTCAAATGATGTTTGGTCAAAATCGAATTTAGCATGACTCAAGGTGAGCGAGTGAAATTCGACATTTCTTACATTTTTTGCAAATACATTTTAATTTTCGGGGACTGCTTGGAGGAATCACCTTAATAATGCTAGAGTTTGACTAGTTCTGAACTTCAAATTCTCAATTTAGAAACTAAGTGTAAGACTTGCACTAACTTTAATAAAAAACAAAAGGTTTCGCTATCTGAACTAACCGACCTTATAGTCCGGTTAAGTAGTCACGACCTCTATAGGTCAACTACGAGATGCCAATTAGAAAACAACTAACCGACCATCGACACTGCCAAATTACAGCCAAGACCCCATCCTCGTTTCCAAATATCAAAACAATTTCAAAAGGGTGAACGTGTTATTTGAAAACTTATTACTTTAAGACCAGTATTAAAATAATCAGACCACATTAACATATAACATAACAGCACAAGTGCACTCTATTACAACATCAAAAAATTCGGTGACAAAACCAGACCCAAACAAAAGTCCCCGTTAAATTTTATTACATTTTTATCTACTCAATACATTCAAAATGCTTTAAAAAGAAAATGTTTTACATAATCCAGTGCTGGGTCATCGTTGTCGAAAAAACATAAATGTTGGTGGCCTGAATACCAAGTTGCAGCTCTAAACAGTAGGCCGATTGTGAATCAACGAGGAAGTGTTTTTCGACGATATGGGTCAGCTTTGAAGGGTAGTGAGGGGAACGTGTCGATAGATTTGGGTTTTGTTTATCGATAAATTCAAAAGCGTTGATCGCTGGTGAAGAATTTCCGTGTTTGGTTTAGTGGTGGATTGAGGTCATAGGACTTGTTTTGTAATTCAGGTCACATTATGTGTATATCTTACTCGATTTGCTTATTCTCGATTCTTACCTGTGAACAAGAAACAAAATACGTTAATATATAGAAACATACAATGAACAACTTACGAAAAATATATAATGAACTGCCAAATTCAAATTTTACACACAATAAATCATACATTTTACTGCTGAAAAGCCACGCCTAACTAATTAAGAATTATTCGACAAATTAATTTTAACAAAAGCTAAACGCAAAATACAATTCATCATAGACAACAATTTATCATTCGCCAATACATCGACATGCCACATCCTTAACTGTAACGAATTACATCACACTAGCCATCGACAGAGATTTAGAGCGGCGTTACGTTGGTTTACCTAATTTTTCTTTGTGGTAACATTGCTTCAACCAATCCCTCATTGTTTAGTCGAACAATGACTGCATTGACGCCGTTCTGTGCCGGAAAATTATTAATTGAGGACGCGAGGTCGTTGTGTTCGGTATTTTTTTTGAGACCAGACGCCGCGCATCCCATCACTAGTTGTCAGTTTTTTTTTTTCGAGTTTTGATGTTTGCGGCAGAGAGTTTTCTTTTGAGTTTTGTGTCGGTGGACGATTATTTATGGTCGGTGTTCGCTTTGATTATGAAATTCAAGTAGTTAAGTAGATTTTTATTTACCTACGTTCTAAGTTAATCTAACTAACTGTCGGAATGGAGGTGTAGGTTCTATAGGTACACCTCTGCCTAATCCTTCGGGGTGATGTTATGTCCAGACGCCACCACATCAAGCTACTACAATCTGTCAAATTTCTTTAATAGAACTTTATCGCTAAAGCATAAAGTTTAAAGTTGATTGAGAAGATTTGACAGTAGCTTGATGTGCTGGCGTCTGTACGTCCAGGCTTTTCTCATTTAAATACAGGTTAAGCTTAGATTTTAGCATAAGCATATCCAGCATATAATGTTCCCACTGCACGTACTTGACACAGGCCTCCTCTCTTCGAGAGGAAGGGGGATGTAATCTACCACACGGTCTCAGTGCGGGTTGGTAGATGTCACATCGAATTTTTACTTCTGGGACATGCCAATTTCCTCACGATGTTTTCCTTCACCGTTTTGAGAGCAGTGGTGATTAAATTATTTACACATAGTAAATCGCCTGTCTGGGTTCGAACCCTCTACTTATAACCTCGTAAGTCGAGGTTGATACCACTGGGCTACCACTGGTCGAATGCAAGACTTTAATGCAAGCAAAATATTGCTTTTTTCTCTTGCCGAGATAGGCTAATAAAAATACAGAATTAACGTTTTGAGAGCATTCGCTTGTGATAAAGCACGATGCTTTAGCATAAACGAGTAATTTTCACGCCCCAATTATTTTAAAATGCAGATTGATATAAATGTATGGGTACCAACACGTATGTTCGTTGTTTGATAGCGGATTTCTGTTTTTCTTTTAAAGTGAATACAGTTTTATGTTATGCAACACTTGTTTTTATTGCAGTTTAGCTCGGCCTAAAAACATTTAGGTTGTTTATTAGAAAATTCAGGAGATAACAAAAAGTTGTTTGACCATAACACTTCTTTCTTAATGATGTAAAATTATACTGAAATAGATGGAAGTTACCATGATGATTACCTACCAATTTTTAGCTTCAATGTTTTTAAAGTCAAAAGTCAAAGCATTTATTTCAAATAGGCACATAAAAGGCACTTTTGAACGTCAAAATTACAAAAGACAGTCCGCCAAAACGCCCGCCCTTCACCACTTCCTAGTGCTTTCGCTGGGGAGAAGAAGTGGCGCAACGAACTCCCCAGCAGCACACCTGTCTGTTCAGTCAGAAAATACTTGATTCTATACAAGATGTGCAACAGACATAATTAGTTTTCTAGCTACCTATGAATCTTTATTTGCTCATACAATTACCTCCCAAAAGATCAAATTACCGATGTTACCGACATGTGCATAATTAGAACACACACAGTCATTCATGCTCCAAAACTCGTTTCAATTGAATTAAGTTTTATAATTATGTTTATTGATGATTAAACGAACTTACCTGAAGTGAAGTTCAATCCCAATTACACGAAGGCTCTGTCCGAAGAGATCAAGAAAACTATGTAGTAACGCGCAGGTACTGCTATCCAACCACTAAATTTGAAATCAACAAGATAAGCAAAAAAAAAAAAAAAAAAAACATGAAACAACTAGTGGTGCCCTCTCTCGGTAAATCATTTAGTTTAAAGTAAAGGGAACGGGATCCATGGTAATCACACTGACATACATAAAACGCATAAGGGGCCTCATGGATCTAGTGATCATGAGTGTACGGGACTGGGTGGGAGTTGATCTCTTCGGACAGAGCCTTCGTGTAATTGGGATTGAACTTCACTTCAGGTAAGTTCGTTTAATCATCAATTACACTCTGCTCTGTCCTCGAGATCAAGAAAACTATGTAGAATTTGAAAGCCTTAAAATGCGTTGTATGTGAGTATGTAATGAAATATTATGGTAAGTATCTAGTTAGTATGACACTTAAAAAAAAAAGAACTTAGTTTAGGTAAACATTATAATAGATAATAATTATTATATTTTAATGTTTTGCAATTCCAAATGATTAAGTAAACAAAAAGCTATAATTCTGCATGATTACTGTATTACAAGGTACAATCAATTAATTCTATGCATTTAAAACAGATAAAGCGAAATCATTGGCACTGTGTGTTAACACTGGTCTTTGATAAAACCTGGCAAATACAGATGAAGACCCACTCCAGCCAGCAGTTTTTCGAATTAGGTCTATGGAGACGCCTGATTTTATGGCTGCTGAAGTAGACGCATGTCTGGTGGAGTGGGCCTTGAATTTACTTGTATCAACACCACTGTCACATAAAACATTTTTTATCCAGCGGCTTAAAGTTTGCGAACATACAGCCTTATAAGGGCTTTTGAAGCTAATGAAAAGATGTTCTTCCCCACCTCTAATTGACGCAGTTTTTAATAAATACGACCGAAGTGCATTAGCTGGGCAAACTTCTGGTTGCTTAGTAAAAAATGGTAGATGTAGACAAGGCTGTGTTGAACCAATACGTGAAGTTTTAATCAAATCTGGAATCTTAATAGAGATGTGGTTTGAATGAATACAAATATTGTTAATATTTATTTTTGAAATTGTTTGAACCCTGTGGGCCGTGACTAATGCGATTAGGGTTACGGTCTTTTTGGCAAGGCAATCCAAGTCCAAGTCATTGTTGGGATATAAATTAGATAAGTAATTAAGCACAATAGACGGATCCCAGGTTTCATTGTATTTAGGTAAAGGTGGTCTAAGTTTATAGAAACCTTTAAATAAACGAATAATTCTGTCATCAGATCCAATTTTTGATCCAATTATTAGGGACAAAGCTGATCGATGGCTGTTCAAAGTCCCATATTGGGCTCCGTCATTAAAAAGCTTTGTAAGAAAATACATAACATTGGGAACAGAAGCTTCATAAAAGTCAACGGTATGAGACTGACAAAAAATGAACCACTTTTTTAAACCCGTATCATACTGTTTTATAGTATTACTGGAAAGTGAAGCATACATAATATCGATAGAAGAAGGAGGGACGCCTCTTTTCAGTAGTGCCGTCCTGACAATCTGCCTACAGCCAGGGTAAGCCGAGGTGGTGGTGGTCTGTTGGAACAAGACAAAAGAGCTTGGTCACTTGGTTCGAACAGGATAATCTCAGACACTAATAGACTTTCGAACAACGGAAACCACGGTTGCGTGGGCCAGTATGGCACAACAACGATGCCTTCAGCCTCATCTGTAATTATTTTCCGGAAAGTCTTTAATATGACAGAAAATGGTGGAAATGCATAAAAGTTTAGGTTATTCCAATTCAATGTAAAGGCATTTATCGCGTAGGCGTCAGGGTCTCTTTTCCATGACACGTATATGTCGCATTTTCTGTTGATTCTTGATGCAAATAGATCAATCGTTGGTATACTGAGCGTGTGAACAATTTTGCTGAACGCATTGTTACTTAGTTCCCATTCTATGTCTGGATGTGTGGCCCTAGATTCCGCGTCTGCTATTACATTATTTTCCGAACTAATATAGGAGGCGAAAACATGTATATTTTGTTTCTCGCACCACTGCCAGAGTTCTTTGGTAATTTTATTCAAATGCGGAAATCGAATGCCACCCATTCGATTAATATAAGATATGGCTGTGGTGTTATCAATGCGCAAAAGGATCTGGCAATTCTTAAGCTGTTTGGCAAATATCTTAAGGCCAAAAAAGGCTGCCATTAATTCTAATAAATTAATATGCAGGTCCTTTTCTGCAGTGTCCCACTGCCCATTCGCAGTATCTTCACCACAAGCCACCCCCCACCCTGTTTTGCTTGCATCAGAAAATATTTCAAGCAAATATTTCTCATCACGAATAGGATTTACGTTATTTTTGAGAGCATTGAGCCACCAAAATAAATCTTTGTGAATAAGTAAAGGTATATTCATATAACTTTCATAGTTATTTTCAGACTTTAATAACGCTAGGTATTTACACCTCTCTAACTCTTTCGTGTGTAGCCAGCCGTATTGAATAGCTGGGCAAGCAGATACAAGTAGACCCACCAGGTGAGCAAGACATCTGATCTTGCAACGTTTAAGGGTCATAAAGTTATGAATTTCATTCGTGATGTATGTCTTTTTTGTGTCTGTTAGTCTAATATGAAATAACTCAGTGTCTATAATAAAGCCTAGATATTTACAACTTGTTTTCGGGATCAATGAACTTTTTTCATTATTAATAACAAATCCCAAAGATTCTAAAATTAATTTAGTCTTTTGAACATTTTCTAGACATTCCTTGTATGTTTTTCCAATACAGCACACATCATCTAAATAAATAGTTGATAAATAGCCTAAACTTCTTAATAATGCCATCACAGGCTTAAGTAGCTTAGTAAAAACGTATGGGGCTGTGCACAAGCCAAATGGAAGCACGTTAAATTCATAAAGATTGTTTTTCAAACCTTGGATGGACGGTATTTGGAAACGCAAAAACTTTCGGAACTCCTTATCAATTGGAATCAAAAAATATGCGTCCTTTAAATCTAGTGTAGCTAGATAGTAATTCTTAGAAATTAATTTTACCGTAGTGCGAAGATCTTCTAATTTGAAATGGTTAGTATTTATAAATCTATTTAAGGACTTAAGATTTAAGATAAATCGTTGTCTTCCATCTGGTTTGGGTACAAGAAAGGTACTTGATACATATTGACCATAACATGATTGACAGGGTGATATTGCTCCCATCTTTAATAAATCATTAATGATCTCCCCATAGGCTATCAAATCACATCTATTTAGGATTGGTAGTGATGGCGTGTGATTTTGTAACACACTTGCATTGAAAGGTAATTTATAACCTTCAACCCAAGATAAAAGTACTGCATCACTAGTGATAAGGCGCCATCTATCGTAAAAATGCGACAGGCGTCCTGCATGACTCACCGGTTCTATCGGCGGTGCGGTGCTTGGGTCTGTGAGCGCCTGTAGGGTCCGCGCGGCTGCTGCTGCGGCGGCGGAGCGCGGCGCTGCTGGCGCTGGTACTCGGGTCGAGTGTTCGGAGCAGGCACTGCTGGACGTCTCGCCGCAGCTCCCGTCTGCCTGCCGTGGAGCGGAAGTGGGCGCCTCACGTTTAAATTTTGCGTTTGGTTTACAAATCGTCTCGAAGGGCCAGGTGCAGAGGCTCCGGTTTTCATTTCAGCGCCAGTTTTGTTTATTGCTTTGGCAGCTTTTAAAATATCCCCCAACTGGGTGCCAAAGAGGTGACTATCTATTTTAGTTGTGTACAGGTGGTCTTTTATCTCCTTTTTAATTGACGAACAAACAAAACTTCTGCGAATCATCGATTCAGTGTGTTGCAAGTCACAGGCCAATTTTCCAGCATCAGTTAACGATTTAACAAGTTTTATATTGGTATTATCGGTAGATAAGACATGTGAAAGAGCTTCACCTAGACAAGTAATTATCAAGGCAATTTGTTTCTGCTTATTTTCAATCGCCTTATCTTTTTTGTTAAGAACTTCTGATAACGCTGCTTTTACTTCTTGATTAAGTATAGGAGCGTCAATGTTTTTACAGTTTTCTGGAATGTCGTGTTTATCAAAAATGTCTTTTTTTACATCCTTAGAAGGGCCATTTGTCGCTGTATGCTCCCACCTGACAGCTATACTTGAATTAAGGGCTGGGCCGAACCTTTTGTCTCTTATAGGAGCTTCTCCTAATATTTCCAAAATATCATCTGGAAGAATGTCTTCAGCCTCGCTGTTTCCAACGACTTGCACGTCCTGACCCGTGACTGCAGTGTCAGTAGCAATGGGTTCAGACACATTAAGCTCCGACGATATGTCCTTAATGTCATGGTGCGGCACCACTACTACGACCTCACTAGGAAGGTCTGTGTTATGCGTGGTCACGGTGGACTGTCGGGGTAGCTCGGGGGACGCTAAGCGTGCTTCAATATTGCTTCCAGGTCTTTCGTCTGTAATGGACGTACACTGGTTATACTACGACCAAAAGTAGATCTATATAATCATGACGGAGGCATTCCTCCGTGATGCTCACAATCAGTTAACATGGCACTGGTATCAATCCCTTATGAACTGTACACAGCCTTATTGTTATAGATTGGCGGACACATTCCATAAAAATGTTCACGACCAACGGGAATATAAGAATATTTTAAAGGAATCATGACGGAGTCATTCCATTGTAATGCTCACAATCATTGTGTAATTTCACTGGGATTATTCCTTTTTGTAAATCAATTTGGCGGACACATTCCATATTTAAAATGTTCACAACCAACATAGATTCGATTCGGCGGACACATTCCATATTTAAAATGTTCACGACCAACAAAGATCTCTGATTTATAATATCAATTCACAATGTGGGTAGCCTCTTACAGAAAAAAAATATTTTTCTTCCTTTATATAGAATACGAGCTAAGTACATAATTTCACTGTAATTTGTTATTTAATTTGTACTTGCCTAACGTTTTTAACGAATCCGGCGAAGATGAGCGTTGTCGACGTCTTTTCTTCAATTTTTTCTCGATCTTCCTCATTTTTCGATTTACGTAGGCCTCAATATCTTCATCACTGTACCGTTTTCTCGGCATAATGATTTTAATTATACTATACGTTAAGTTTACAATAAGATAAATAAACACAACTTATCCAAAAAACACTTGAAACTATTTTATTTTTTAATTTTCGAGAGGAACGAAAAAGCACGTGGCGGATAGCGCAAGCACTAAAACGCGAATGATTTACCGAGAGAGGGCACCACTAGTTGTTTCATGTTTTTTTTTTTTTTTTTTGCTTATCTTGTTGATTTCAAATTTAGTGGTTGGATAGCAGTACCTGCGCGTTACTACATAGTTTTCTTGATCTCGAGGACAGAGCAGAGTGTAATTGATATCATCCGTCTCTTTTTACATCCCGCTAATGAATCACTGATTAAACTCAGATCCGAGATAATCGAAGAGTTTCAAATTCTTCCTCCTACGGTTTCGTCAATTACTAACTTCCCGTTTTCGATTTGTTTATTCAATTTCGTTCGACTTTCATCATAATCAGCATATAATGTTCCCACCGCTGGCACACAGGCCTCTTCTATGTGAGAGGGAGCGGGCCGCATTCCACAAAGCAGGCCCAATGCGGGTTGGTAGATGTCACATGTCTTCGAATTTTTGGTTCTTGACATGCCGGTTTCCTCACGATGTTTTCCTTCACTGGTTTTATAGCAGTGACTGTGGTGATGAAATAATTTACACAAAGTAAAGCCGTCTGGGTTCGAACCTACGACCTACAACTCGTAAGTCAAGGCCATTACCACTGGGCCACGACTTTCGTCGTCTAGGTAATATTAAATATAGTCTATAGTTAGTTTCGTTACTATGATTTGATTTAAAAGAGTGTCCATGGAGTTTCTTGCCCGTTCTTCTCCATAGGTACCTACGCTTTGGAATGGGCAACTAGCTTCACTTTTTCTGACTGACTGATTTCTTGACAATTCAAAAGTGCCTGTAAATGGTTTAATTGAAATAAATGCTTTGAGTTTGAGTTTGAGTTTGAAAATACAAATAGTTTACTTTCCAGGTAAAGGGAGACGGCATAAATAACTTAAAATGTTACCAGAGTTACAAAGTATTATTTATTTATTTATTTCAGGCTACGCAGGCCCATAGGATGCATGAAGAAGCCTCCCCGTGTAGCGCAGTTTGTTCCACCAGTTACTCAACTGAACCGAGCGCTCGGCGCATCCTGGGCAGTCACACCCAACATCTTATTTGACTGGCCAATTCTTCCCTTGCGGTGGTAGGGCTAACGCCCGCCTGGTTTGCGACCACCCTCCCACCGGAGTTCGGCGTCAAGCAGCCTGCTGTGTTTCGTCGATGCGTGGGAGTTCCAGTGCCTTAGGCATCTTCTGGGCACGCTCGTTCGATCATAGACCTCATCCAACGCTTTCCATCAGGCGTGATCGAGGTCAAGAGCGGGCCCATTCAGCAATAAAAAAAAAAAAAAAAAAAAAAAATAGATAAATACCTTAACCTAAAAATACATATCCTTATTATAAAATAGAACTTCACTTCACTAGCTTGTTCTTGTGCTGTTCTGTGGTAGTTGTCCGCGGAAGTGACGGAACACCACGTCCTGCGGCCAGAAGTCTTCTTCCATGACGACGGGCAGATAACACCGTGGAGACTAGAGAGGTGACTTTTGGTGTTGTATGGTATATCTGGCATGTTTGTGTCATGTGTGATCTGTGTAATGGTCTTTGTGGCTGTATTCAGTTTTTTATGCAGCTATTGAATTTAGGTGAAGTAGGGTTCAGCTGAGAGATGGACAACATTGATGCTATTGCGGGTAGAACCTGGATAAGGCGCTCACAGGAACGTTGGGCACATAAGAACAGTGAGGCCTATATAGCAGTGGGGCTGAGAATGATGATGATTTCAGCAGTATGAATTTAATCAATTCTATCATGCAATGTATAGACGCCAGAACATCAAGCTACTACAAACTGTCAAATGTCTTTAATAGATTTTCAACTTTATCGGTATTTACATTAGGTTCAAAGTTGATTGGGAAAATTTGACAGTTTCGGGTAGCTAGATTTGCTGGCATCTGTACATATAGCAGGCCCTTTATAAAACGTACCTATATTGTACTACTGTAAAGAATATTGTCCCTTCATTCTAATATTCATAATACCATAAAGGACCATTGGTAGTAGAGCGAAAAGCATATTTTTCTCAGAAATATTCTACGGGTCTAGAGTCAATGTATGTAAATGTTAGACCGTATCTTACGTAGGTGTCCACTTTAAATGCTAGTTTATTTCTTTTTAATTAGCGGCTTTTATCTTTTCGGTTGAAATCTTTTGGTGAATTATGACTTTTCTCTTATGGTCCATAATTAAGGTTGTCAACTCTCATTTTCGTTCTGTTTTATTATTGATAGTAAATTAAATGTTTCCGCCAACGCAATCAATAATATTTACATATATTATGTTGTTTCGCTTCTGTCAATGAAGTGAAAATCATTTGTATTCATTTTCATTCCATTTCTTATAAGTAGTTTATCATTATCATTTCAGCTGAAAGATGTCCACTGCTGGACATAGGCCTCCCCCAAGCACCTCCACTTCGATCGGTTCTGTGCTTCTTGCATCCAGCGGATTCTTGCGGCCTTCACCAGGTCAACGGTCTTGATCTGGTGAAGTAGTTCTATGTTTGTATTAGTTATTGTGTGTGTTTTTTTTTATTATCACTGAATGGGCTCGCTCTTGACCTCGTTCACGCCTGATGGAAAGCGATGGATGAGGTCTATAATGGAACGAGCGTGCCCAGAAGATGCCTGAGGCACCTGGAACTCCCACGCATTGACGAAACGCAGCAGGCTGCTTGACGCTGGACTCCGGTGGGAGGGTGGTTGCAAACCAGGCGAGCGTTAGCCCTACCACCGCAAGGGAAGAATTGGCCAGTCAAATAAGGTGTTGGGTGTGACTATCCAGGATGCGCCGAGCGCTCGGTTCTGTTGAGTAACTGGCGGAACAAACTGCGCTACACGAGGAGGCTTCTTCATGCATCCCTTCATGAATTTCAATTGTTGTGTTTTTCTCCTAATTTTTCATAGTAAGATTCTATCTGCTATTGAATGCAGGCAAGTCTTATCTATTACGATTCTTTCATTTACATTATTTCTGCCTAACGATCTTTCATTATTTTAATGACTTAAAATAGCTTTTTGTTGATATGTAATAATATATTGTGGAAATTGTCTCGATTCCTCTACATTCAAATCAAAGCAAATCAAAATATTTTATTTCACTTAAACCTACATGGGCATTTATGAAACGTCAGAAGCTATGTGCACGGTTCCAATTGGTCGTTTCCTATGGAGAAGAACCGGCAAGAAATTCCACTCCACATTCTATTCATTCATTCTATTTACTTTAGGTTCAATTGATTTACTCCGTGCTATACAATCTTAACCTAATGTATTATTGCTACATTTAGTTGCAACATCCATAATAATATTAGTTCTACCAAGACTCATAATAATTTCGTGACTGACACTCAAGTGCCCGGTACAGTCACGTCTAAAAGTATGTATACACTTGGCTTTATTCAAAGGCGATTTTCTCCTTTATTTTTGAATGAAATTTTATGTTATTACGAAAATAGTATTTTCGAACCCATAGGTTTATGTTAAGTGTCGTATTTCAACGTTGCATTCGTTATTTCACGAAAAAATCGCAAATGAAAATTGCCAAGTGTATACATACTTTTAGACGTGACTGTACACGGGCCAAAACTTGTGGTCTATGTGCCCTTGACCAAACGGTCAAAATTATAACTAGTCTTGACCCCAATGTCATTCTTTGTGACTCAACAACGGGCAATTTATTGACAATGTTCTATTATTCGCCGTCTCATTCGCACTCTTTGTTGTTGATAGGGATGTGCCAATCTTTGTTGGCTATCGACGTTTTTATAAAAAAAAATTAGAATGTCAGTTTATTTATTTTATCAATCGATCAAACTTCGAAGATGATGTTTAAGGCACTGGAAATTCAGCTAATATATTACTATAAGGATGAAATAGTGACATGACATTAATAACTTTGTTTATACAAAGAAAAACCGCTAAAGCTATATCATTAATAAAACTTATATAATCACGATTTACAACTTCAAAATCGCATAAATCTTCATAGATTTTAATAGACATGTGTGAAAATCGTAATTTAGATAGTGAAACGCGAAATGAAGGAAAGTAAAATACAGAGTACAATATTGGCTTCAACTGTACATCTAAGGATGCAATAAGACCTAGTGACGTCATCTAATTATTTTTAACATCAAATGTAGGATGAAGTGACTAAAGACGTATTACATTTTAAGGGCATGGCTTACCGACTCCTTGAAAATAGTAAAAATGGCAAATTATAATCAGCTTGTTTATTTCACTGCAGGGCAAAGGCCTCCTCAAATAATATGGATCCTGTAAATCATTTTATTTAAAAAAAAATGCTTCGAATTTGAGTTTAAAACATTTTCGTCGCACACAAATACCAAACGAATCTAAATAAAAACATCGCTAACCCAAGAACAAGTCGTCACTAAATTACAAGTTATTACTAATGACTTAACTCATGATTATTCAATAGTTGAGGCCTTCACACACGCAACAACTGTGCCAACAACGTTTGACACTGTTCCTACATTTGTGTTTAATATTTTTGTTTAAAGCACACGTGGGAATGAATTAGAAATTATAATACTGTTTGTCCGATAGGGAATGGAATTTTAAAGATTCGACAAAGATTTTGAAAGTAAAATTTGAAACTATGAAGAAGAAGGTATTGATTTAAAAATATTTATTTGAATTAAACAACAGTTAAAGAGACATTGGTGACATCATTTATTAAACACTAGCGACCCGACCCTGCTTTTTACGGTTTTTATGCACATATACTTACCATCCGAAATAAATTCTCCTGAAACCCGCATAAAATTCTATTGCGTAGTTTAGAAGAACAACGTGGTCACAAATAAGAAAAGCGACTTTAATTTAAAATGTATAGATGGCAGTCGTTATGGGTCGTCAGAAGCCCGAAAATCTGACAACCAGTCTTACCAAGGGGTATCATTATTACCCAATAACTGGGTTATGGAGGTTAGATAGGCAGTCGCTCCATGTAAAATACTGGTATTCAGCTGCATCCGGTTATACTGAAAGCCGACCCCAACATAGTTGGAAAAAGGCAAGGCAGATGATGAGATGATGATGTATAGATGACTAATTTTGAATATAATAAGCAAACAAATACAACAAAAATAGACCTACTAATAAACACGTAAGTAAACCTACAAACAATATCATTAAAGCCGAATAAAGCCACGGTACTGAACACTAAAATGAAAATAATAACAAAAGAAGTATACAAAGCACTGCAAATAAACCTAAAATAAGGAAACACCAAATTTATAAAGAAAGATACAATTATAATAAGACCTTTCTCGTTGCATGGTTATGTTTCAGAGAATGCATTAGAACCACAGAAATCTTCCGGAATAAATTCTCCTGAAACTGAGAATCGCATCAAATACCGGTGAGGAGTAAAAACAACGTGGTCATACTGACAAATGCGAAAAGCGAATTGAATTTATAATAAGTAAATGTAAACTTTATATGACTGATTTTGAAAATAATAAGCAGAAAAATACAAAAGAAATAGACCTACTAAACGTGAATACAGATAATACCGTCAAAGCCGAATAAAGCCACGATAACCAACACTACAATGAAAATAATAACAAAAGAAATATACAAAGCACTGTAATTGAACCTAAAATCAAGAAACAATATATTCATAAAGAAAGATACAATTATAATAAGACTGTTCACGTTGCAAAGTTATATTTCGGAGGACGTTCCGCCATGTTTTTTTCTTTCTTTCAAACATTAATCTTCACTTACTTAGAAACGGTCTTGGTTTTATTTTTAATTCGCGAATGTATTAGCCCTTAAATTAATTATAACGTTGGAATGGACTTTCTTAAAATTATACAGGTATGTTTGTAAGTCAGAAACTTGAAAGCAATGCGTTAATTACTGTAGGTGTGTATGCTAGTGTTCTTAACTGGCTCAATATTTAAGAGGTATCAGACGATGAAATAATTTCAATTTTGTTTGTGAAATACTTTACTTTATTTGCTACTAGCTGCGCCCCGCCGTTTCACCTGCATAAGTGTCGATCCCGTGGTAATATCGGGATAAAAATTATCCTATGTGTTAATTTTGGTTATAAACTATCTGTGTGCCAAACTTCATCTAAATCCGTTCAGCCGTATGTGCGTGAAGAAGTAACAAACATACAAACACACTCATAAGCTTTCGCCTTTATAATATTAGTATGAAGTGTGATAGTATTTTCTTTGCAGTTGATTTCTTAACACACTTTAATAACATGGGGTTTATTTCTAAACATTGCTTAAAGCTAAGTAATGATTAGCGACTGTTTAACCATACACTTTTGACGCTTAAACATAGTTTAACTTTGATTAACGTTTATAAATAAACCTCTATGAGTAGAACGATATCAACCAATCCTAAAACACAGCTAAAAACACATCTTAAAGTGACAAAAACATGAGTTTGAGTTTTATATTTCAATAACAGAAACATATTTCCTTTACAACAAGTAAATAGAGATGGACACAAAACAGCACATAAAAGAAAACTTGCTAAAAGCCACAAAATCAATACCTAGCAATAAAATGTTTTGCGCTGACTTGTCCGCAAACGAAAAATATTGCCAATACGTGACGTTAACAAAGATAGCTTCTACTGTCAACATAATATGGCAGGTAGAATGAAACAAATTGAAAATGCTTTAGCAGCAATTGTTGCTAAAAATATAGCATGACAATAATGACGAGGATAAAAAAATTGTAGGTCCTAAACCCAGACTTTGTTTTCCACTCTATATATTGAGTTAATGCTAATACGAGATAAGATAAATTACAAAATATATGTATTCTGAAATTCTGGTACTGCGTGGTGGATTACGGCCCACTCCCTCTCACAGAGAGGAGGCCTGTGTTCCAAGCAGTGGGAATATTATAGGCTGATTATGATGATGTAACGTCTGACATCAGATTTTTCTGCAATGACGTATTTGTTTAGAAGAATTCTTTATTGTTTTCTTTAATGGACAGTAATAACAGCTATTAAGATCTGCTAATTTAACCAGTCAAGCGGCGCGCGTTGCCCATTGGCGACGAAACAATAGAAAATCAATTGTGTCTCATTAGCGGAGCTTGACAGATTAATACAACTTTTATATTTTCTCTAATTGAGATCCAATCCAAGATTCACAGAATAGCTGAAGGTCTACCTTTGTAAATACTAGACGTTTCACCTTTAACTAAACTCAAATTCAAAGCATTAATTTCAATTAAACCATTTACAGGCACTTTTGAATGGTCAAAAAGTCGGTCAGTCAGAAAATATGAAGCTAGTTGCCCATTCCGAAGCGTAATAGGTACCTATGGAGAAGAACGAGCAAGAAACTCCATGGACACTCTTTTAAATTATACAGGTTGAAATTGAAAACATGCGGCAAATCGAAAGGGGAGATTGTACTCATCATTATGAACAACTTTCACTATGGGACCAACACTGAAATCGCGAAAAAAAATCAGCTGTTCCTTACATTTTGACGAGTTATGCGAACATAAACGTAGGGAAAAGCAAATTTTTTTTTCGCGATTTCAGGTTTGGTCCCATAGTAAAAGTTGTTCATAATTATGAGTACAATCTCTCCTTTCGATTTGTCGCATGTTTTCAATTTCACCCTGTATTTTTACAAAAATATTAGTTACATCATTAATTTTGAATTTATAATTATGTGTGATAACAATGTAATAAAAGACGTGCATGTTAAAAGCGTCCAGAGTATAGCAAAAAGTAACAAAACAACAATCCAAAAATAAAATAATTCAAAATAAGCCGAGGCAACTAAGTAATGACCAGCCCCAACTGATGCCGCCCGTTCACGAACATGACGCATGGATCCAGACATCTTAATTGTTAAAATACTTATATCTATTATAGCAAAATCAGAATAAGAAAATATTCACAATTCATCTTTCAAATTGAGGGTCTGACAAAAGGAGTCGAAATTGAAAATATTAATTGTCAGCAGTTTGTAAGGACTTTTTCCAATCAAAAGTTTTATAGGATCATCAAAATATTGTATAAGATTCGACAGGAGATACGGTAAACATTTTGTGTCAATTGTGTTTGAACGTTTTCGTGTCGGCAGATTGTCAGAGATCAATATTGTTGGTGCTTCGTGAGAGGGAATCTTGGTTCAAGTAATACAGTCAAGTGTTTCATAATTTAATGTCTTCTACGGCTTCAACATCGTCCTTACTTTTGAAATTGATTGCACTTAGTTTACAACTTTTGAGATTGTTGCCGTGCAGTTTGTCTCCGATTGACTGTGTTATGAATAAATTTAAAACTTCTTGGGATCGGCTTCCAGTCTTACTTAGCCGAGTCGAGCCACTACTATTCAATTTTCGTTGATTTGTGTACTTTTAGGGTTCCGTAGTTACGAATGAAAAAACCGAATCCTCGTGAGAGGATCACTCGTGTGTCTGTCTGTCTATTTGCTCCGAATCTACTGATTTTACCTTAATCCCTATGGTATGTGTGGGTATGACCGATGAAAACGTAATTCAAATCTGATTGAAAAGCTTAGAACATGAAACCATTATTGCAGAACTTTTAACTACTACAGCGATGATATATTCTATTAAGTTATTCGTCAATCTACCTGTTGTTCTAAAGCAATAAAAACTCTTAGAAATCTAGGTACTAAGTACCTTAAATTGATTTAATTTTATAGCCAATTCGTGACTATATTTTAATGAACGAGCACGTTTCGCTCATAACATTGGTACTTCATAGTATATCTTCAAGAATTTTGATGAAATCTTCATTTTGTATGCAAATCTATGAAATCAATGAATGCAACCATATCAGCTTGCAAATTACTATGATAATTATGAACTTGTAAAATACTACTACAACAATCTTCAAATAGATTTACATAAACCCGTTTTAACAGACAACTAGAGATAATAATAGAATTCGTGACAAATACTGAGTATCTTACTGATATCGTTGATAGATTTTGGTATTCATGTTTTGTTAACACTTTGTACCATTGAATCATTGTATTTATCTTAGCGCCAGTAAATACTTCTAAATAATGACCGGATTTTGATCAGATTTGAGATTTTATCAGCCTACAGTGGTCTACTGCTAGACATCAATCAACTCAGCCTATCGCAGTCCACTGCTGGACATAGACCTTTCGTAGACAGCGCCACAACACCATGTCCTCCGCCTTCCGCATCCAGTCTTTCCCAGCCACCTTCTTTAGGTCGTCCGTCAATCTAGGTGGGGGTCCCACACTACGCTTGCCGATACGCGGTCTCTACTCCAAGACTCCTCTGCTCCACCAGCCATTGGCTAGACGTAGGCCTTTCCTATTGCAAGCCATTCAACTAGATTTTCGCCAACTTTCATCCAGCTGTCGCCGCCTACCGAAGATCGTCGCTCCACCTAGCCTGAGGGCGTCCAACTTTACGTTTGCCGATTCGCGGCCTCCACTCAAGAACACGTCTACCTGAACGGTCATCGGTTCTACGGCTAAAATGGCCGGGCCATTGCCACTGTAGCTTGCTTATACTCTGAGCTAAGTCGACAACTTAGGTTCTTTGTCGATAACCTCGTTGCGAATTCGATACCTCAGAGAGACCGATTTTAGTAAAGAAAAGAAACTCGTTTAAAATCTGAAGCAATATAGGACAAAGCATAAAAAGTATCTATGTATCTAAACACGGTAGCGCATGCCGATGCGCATGCGTCCTGTTGCTTCTGTCCACCCTCATGGAAAAACGACTTGTAGTGCATCACATGGGTTATGTATACGATGACGCAGAAAGTGGCGCTATTTAGTTAAAAAATTGCTGGAATCACCAGAAATTGGGTGAGATGACGCTGGCTGGTCAGTCACTCTAGCACAGCGTCGCATCAGTGGTTGCGTGGTGGCTATCTTCTGATAACAGATGAGATCAGGGGAGCCACTGTCGTCCACAGAACAGAACTGCTATTTTCCGGCACAATTCTGATAGTATTGAAGCTGATGAACCACTAATACGATGACCAGTTTTGCGCCATTATCCAATAATTATAATCTACTAGCTTCTGCCCGCGACTTCGTCCGCGTGAAATTACACCCTCCCCCCCAACCCTTTCTTAGTGCACCCCTAGACCCCATAAGGAACCTACGTGCCAAATTTAGAATCTCTAGACCCAGCGGTTTGGGCTGTGCGTTGATATGTCATTCAGTCAGTTTCTTCTTTTATTATATTTAGATAGATGTTATTATAAATGTGAACTAGGTCATAAGGAAGATGTCACTAATAACATCAAAACTACTCCTATTCATTACAATATGTCCCATCACACATGTACTGAAAAAATCACATCTGCTCATAACGAAATGGTATGTCCCAAATAAATCGTCGTGTGTGGTGTCCAGTTATTGAAAGCAAGCCATAAACATAATGATCAGCATCGTCACTCATTGGTTGATTTACAAACTGCTTGATGTTACTGGAATTTGTCAAAATAATGAAGCAGAAACTTATTTTGAAGATGGTCAGATAAAAGAGCGTCGTTGGAATATTTGGGGAGTTAAGAATGAAGATCGACGAGGTCGTAAGTTCGAACCCAGGCAGGCAAGTTACTTTGTGTATTTTAATTTCATCACCACTGCTCTCAAAAAGGTAAAGGCAAACATCGTGAGGAAACCGGCATGTCCTAGAACCAAAAAATTCAAAGATCTGTGACATCCACCAACCCGCACTGGCCCCGCGTAGTAGATTTGATTATGGCCCACTCCTTCTCACAGAGGGGAGACCTGTGTCCCAGCAGTGGGAACATTGTAAGCTGATTATGCTAAAGATGAAAATATTTTGTTGACTGATTTAAAGAACAATGGGTAAAGTTGTATGGGCCCCGTACCCAAAAAAAAAGATGACTGTAGCATTATGAGCTATATTGGTATTCGTTGCCCTCATGGAGTAGTTTAATTAATTCTAAGACAGCATGTCTGAATTCACTTGGAGAAAAAAGATATTTAAGGAAGTTTAATTGCTTTTGAGAAGACCGCACCCAGAGACCAAGTTAATTGTAGCATTATGAACTATGTCGGTACCTGTTGAACTCATGGAGTAGTTTAATTAATCCTAAGACAGCATGTCTGAATTCACTTAGAGAAACAAGATATTTAAGGAAGTTTAATTGTTTTTGAGAAGACCGTACCCAGAGACCAAGTTAATTGTAACATTATGAACTATGTCGGTATTCGTTGCCCTCATAAAGTAGTTTAATTAATCCTATGACAGCATGTCTGAATTCACTTGGAGAAAAAAGATATTTAAGGAAGTTTAATTGTTTTTGAGAAGACCGCACCCAGAGACCAAGTTAATTGTAGCATTATGAACTATGTCGGTATCTGTTTCTGTTGACCTCTTGGAGTAGTTTAATTAAACCTAAAACAGCATGTCTGAATTCACTTGGAGAAAAAAGATATGTGAGGAAGTTAAATTGTTTTAATAAAATAATAGGAAAGTTCTTTATCTTTATTCATTATTGTAATTACCATACTTATATTGGTTCTTAATTAATACTAGCTGACCCGGCGAACTTCGTACCGCCTCAGATTTTTTTTGTTAATATTTTCCCATGTTTTAATAGCTATTCTGCTATTCGGGGCAGAGATTTTGAGCTATGTCGGTATTCGTTGCCTTCATGGAGTAGTTTGATTAATCCTAAGACAGCATGTCTGCTGGTAACCGACGATGCAGCATAAAATGAGATACAAAAAAGAAATAAAAATAAAACACAATACAAGTTCGCAAATAAGCCTGATATAGTGGTGGTTGATCGATTAGAGCGGCGCGCAATGATTTTTCACATGATTGGGAACCTCGTGTGTGCCGAGAAAGATTAACAAATTAACAACGAGGTTGTTTATACGCGGAATGTTGACTCTTGTGCCGATAGTCGTGACAGCCTAGGCTTAATAGCCAAAAACGTCGACCAGCGCCTGAAGAGGCTCTCGTTGGGTAGCTGGATCAAGGACTTGATTCAGAAAGCGGAACTTCTCGACACGACCCACATTATTAGGAGGTTCTTCTCTCTGGAGCCCCGATTGCCGATAGCTTGGGTCCTGTTCCCGATACCGGTGGGCTACTACTTTTTTATATTTTTAAATATTTTTATATTCTAATATTTAAAAATATAATTTGTTTATACATGTATAATGAAATAAAATAGTTAAAATAATAATGAATAAGAATAAATAACGTTCCTATTCTTTTATTTTATTCTTTTTAATAAAGCAAACTAAACTTCCTTAAATATCTTTTTTCTCCAAGTAAATTTAGACATGCTGTCGTAGGATTAATTAAACTACTCCATGAGGTCAACAGATACCGACATAGTTCATACTGCTACAATTAACTTTGTCTCTGGGTACGGTCTTCTCAAAAACAATTAAACTTCCTTAAATATCTTTTTTCTCCAAGTGAATTCAGACATGCTGTCTTAGGATTAATTGAACTACTCCATGAGGTCAACAGATACCGACATAGTTCATACTGCTACAATTAACTTTGTCTCTGGGTACGGTCTTCTCAAAAACAATTAAACTTCCTTAAATATCTTTTTTCTCCAAGTGAATTCAGACATGCTGTCTTAAGATTAATTAAACTACTCCATGAGGTCAACAGATACCGACATAGTTCATACTGCTACAATTAACTTTGTCTCTGGGTACGGTCTTCTCAAAAACAATTAAACTTCCTTAAATATCTTTTTTCTCCAAGTGAATTCAGACATGCTGTCTTAGGATTAATTAAACTACTCCATGAGGTCAACAGATACCGACATAGTTCATAATGCTACAATTAACTTGGTCTCTGGGTACGGTCTTACTCATTCTCCTTTACTTTGAATTTATTACGATAAAAAAAGTCAAAAGCTACTCCTGCTAAAATGAATGAACTAATTCGAATCGAACGTTTCAAACAAAAATTTCATTTATTAAAAATGAAATTTTCAATGCATTGACAGCATTCGATTGCAGCAAACAAATTGAATATCGTTCTATCGAACCGATCTAGAGTTGCAATAAAATAAAAGACCACGCAACTGTATGTATATGCGATTAAGTTCTAATTGACCTTATTTTAATTCGTCATAACCACTCAATTATGGCTTTTATACCTTGGGGAATAAAGTCTGAAATAGCACTTAAATGAACCTCCCTTTTAAATGCGTGTTTATTAATTAATGACAATAATTATGAATAGTGGTGCGCGGCATTGAGCCGCGCGTTTGAATAAATTTTATGGGCTCAAGTGTCAATTGACATAAGTATTTAGGCCATGTGACTACATTCGTTATTATTTATGAGCCAATAAAAACTGAATTTCATGTTGTTGCTAGCATATTTTCGTAAAGTCAGGTTTTCGATGAGTAAGGTTGCAATTTCCGGTGTTAAAATCGACTAATAGGTCCGAAATGGTGATCGGATAAATCGATTATCACTGGTTTGAAATTTGGGCTACGCACGCATCACTATGCATAATAATATAAATTAGTTTCGTGTCTTACTGATAAATTAACGATAGGCAAACGTATTGTTTCAGCAGCTGAAAATAGAAACATTTAGAGGATTTGTTCCAGCGAGGGTGTAGCTGTAAGTAGAGTTGCACTAAGTCTAAAGGCCTATTCAAAGCTAAGCGGTATTTGCTGCCGGTGTGGGTAGAGGTACATACCGCGCGGGTTTCGCTCAGGTATTTAGTATCAAGTTCCGCGGCTAGAGCGACCTGAGTGGTATTCGCTGCCGCTGGGGGTAGAAGTGCAAATTGCGCGGGTTTCGCTCAGGTATTTAGTATCTATTCTACCCACAATGATAGCAAAATCCGCTTTGGTGTGATCAGTAATATTACCGCATACCCACTCGGTTTTCTCTACCGCAGGCAGTAGCGAATGCCGCTTAGGTTTGTATAGGCCTTTAGGCATGTATTATAGAACCTCTTTCAAGGGTCAAGCATACTTAAAACTATTTTAAAGCCATTTGATTGGTTGAAATAAGTATTAAGTAATACTTGAATCTTGAATGTCGTTCTAAGAAAGTTTTTCTTTTAAAATTAACGCCTGGACCTAATTAAGACCATTTTCTATTTAAAAACGCTTAAAATATTGATCCCGTCTCCCCTGGACTAAAGCAGTTGTAAAAATGTGAAGTTTTACGCGGAGGAAGTCGCGGGAAAACAGCTAGTGAAGTTAAAGTAGCATCTACTGAGACAAGTGATGAAATGCTTGCATTTTCATACTCTGTATATGGATTCGCGATTGATGGTAGTCATATGATGCAATATTACTCGTTACCTACATTTTTTGCGGCACTGGACCTGTACTTAGATTTGTATTAGATCAGTTGGCTTCTTCATTAATTCTTTACTGCACTGTCCAGCAAGAGTTTGTGAGGTTAGACACCACCTCTACCAGCCAAGCCCTCTAGCCATTTACAGTTTTTTTTTTTTTTTTCTCTGGCTCTAGCCATTAATATGGTGTACATAATAAAAAGTGTTCTATTCTATTCTATTCCATTCTAGCAAAAGCATCTATATAAATGAAATGAATGTTCGCTGCTAATCGCCTCCTGGACCCATTTGGATATGTTTTGTTTTAAAATGTATGGAATAGTGCCAATTAGGTATTTTTGGAAAAAAAAATTGGAAAAGTTATCCGGATTTTTTTTTAATTCGCGGAATATTGTACGACCTTTTTGCTATGAGTGTTTTGTACGAATTATTCAAAATTGGACAGGTCTCTCAGGTCAGCTAGATATAATTTATTTGACAGTAATAATTATATGGATTATTCCTCTCTGCTCCAGCATGTTGTCCTACTGGAAGGACGAAATGGATGGCGAAAACTTTGCGGTCTACTTTGACCTACTAATCGATTTTAATGGGAAATATAGGTGCTGGTAATGTTACAACCACATTGATTCGGTATTCAAAATCTGCAACGGCTATAAACAATGGAGATTTACCATTTATTAATTTCCACAGAGCACGGATTGGACAGCGGCGTGCGGCCGAAGCGTGTCGTGCTCTGTGATAGTATCCAATGTGCAAATAATGTCAAATAATGCCTCTTCAATATTTAAATCTCGAACATCTGATGGTATCGATTTACGCAGAATCGATATAGTCAGTTCCCGTTGCTACCCTAGTTATCATTCCTGCATGCGCCACACGTTTCAAATTTCGTATTTAGAATCCTTTGGAATAACTTTACGCGCGTGTAACTGGCCATTTACAATCAATATATCTATGTTACCAACTTTATTTTACCTTTCAAAAAGAAAACTTACATTCTTATACTGTTGATCTAAGGTTGGAAATACAATGATATATTTTTTGATGAGTGTATGGGTAAAGTTGTGAGTAGTTTCTTGTAGTAAAAACAGAATTTTACTTGCAAATGCTCTAAGGTACTCGGACAGGACACCGTTAATAGGCGCGTATTGAATAAAAACTTTAACATCCAGACGTGTTGGTAACTCTTGAAGTAATGTTATCTTGAAGTTTTATTCGATACTAATAAGGATCGAGTTTGAATCGATTGGATAATCGATTCGAATATATAAACATTGACTTAGAATCGATATTGGAATAATCGATGTAGTTTATTTGCGTGTTTTGATGTTATTTAAAGAATTAAATATATCAAGGATACACTATTATAAAACTATTTATTTCTGAGATAAAAATACCGATACAATAATAATTACCTATCTAAGTGCTAGAACAATAGTGTAATTTATTATAACTGGCTTATTATAATAGCTAATTTATCACAGTAATTAATTTACAGACGCCATCTTATTAATAGACTAGCTTTTGTCCGCGACTTTGTCCGCTTGAAATTTTTTGTTCCCTGTAGCATCGCATAACTGTTTTTCTTTTCCTCGGCGCTTAAAGAGTCATAACGTGATGTCAAAAATCCTATAGCCTTCTTCAAGAATTAGGCTATCATATGCAAACATATTTTTAAAATCCGACTGGAACTGGATACGAAAAATACCTCTACAATATTAACTAGCTGCGCCCCGCGGTTTCACCCGCGCAAATGTCGATCCCTTAGAAATATCGGGATAAAAAGTAGCCTATATGCTAATCTAGGGTCTCAGCTACCTCCATAAATACATAATTTTATTAAAATTGGTCTAACCGTTTGAGCGTAAAGAAGTAACAAACATATAAGTAAACACACACGCACAGACACTCACAAACTTTCGCCTTCATAATATTAGTGTGATTTGCTAGAATCAGATTTTTCTACTTTCAATTTAAATGAGTTCAATGCATCTACAATATGGCCACCTATTTTAATATGACTAGGAATAAGCGTGGGAGTTACAACTTCACTTATTTGCCACCCACAACCTTCATTACTGAGCGTACTAGTAATTTAAGAAGTCCTTAAAGTTAAGCTAGGATTAAATCAAAAGTTTTTAAGAGAAGTGTTTATAGATATGTAGATAGGGCCATCCGCGAAGACGCGCCCCACTCTTCTTACTAATCGCTAGTGGTTATCACTAGTTAATTCCGCTAGTGTTTTAGTTATTTTTGATACACACTAATTACCCACTAATAAGTAATTACTGTGTATCGACAAAACTAAAACACTAGCGGAATGTTGCACACTTGTACTGTAAGCGATTAGGAAGAAGAGTGGGGGCTGGGGCGCGTCTTCGTAGATGGCGCTATCTGTAAATATGTATAATGTAGGTATATCTATTGTTTGTCTTCTACATTGTTCTTGTAAATTAACAATTTGGAAATTGCACCCATTTTCCATATGTATCTGGTTGGAACATTATGTGATATGTCATACATAACGCTGTCTTGGCAAACAATTGAGAAAAAAAAACAGCCTTTAGTTACAGTCAAATGCACACCACTGGTAACACTGAGCACTACGAAAATCACCCTTACTGCTACGTCATAAAGGATCTGTAAATATGAAATTATTACCACTTATGTGCGATTGAACTGTTGAATGTACAGATGCCAGCACATCAAGCTACCCGAAGCTGTCAAATTTTTACAATCAACTTTGAACCTTATGTTGTAGCGATAAGATAAAGTTGAAAATCTATTAAAGAAATTTGACAGATTGTAGTAGTTTGATGTGCTGGCGTCTGTACTACAGTCAACAAAAGCGATAAGTATGCAGGATCGTCGGATATAGTTGAAGTTTAGTAAGAAACCGATGGATGTTCTCGAATAAAATTTAATTTTATTAATAGAAAACAAACAGTTGTTTTAATAAATAAAATTTCAGTCGACAACGTCCATCGATTTCTTACTAAACTTCAACTATATCCGACGATCCTACATACTTATCTCTTTTGTTGAATGTAGTACAGACGCCAGCACATTAAGCTACTACAATCTGTCAAATTTCTTTAATAGATTTTCAACTTTATCGCTAAAACATAAGGTTCAAAGTTGATTGTGAAAGTTTGACAGTTTCTGGTAGCTTGATGTTATTAGATATAACAAAGACAACTATTTGGTACCTGAGTACATGTCGATATCTCAAGCCTTCATCTTAGGGCACATCGCCAAGATAGTTCAGTTTATCGGTTGCATTGTAATCCAATCTATTGGTCAGTCTATTAAACTTATTGGTCCTATCGATTCTTCTGCCAAATGTAAATGTGCATTTGAAATACTGAATGTTGGCAGTCAGCTCCACATTTTACCCGAATTTTGATTAAAAAAAAACTGCATGATGAGATAGGAGCCTTTTGGCCTCGTACAGGAGTTTCTGTTTTTTTTTTATGCGCCTATGATTATATTTAGTTTGTGATCTTCCTAAGTGAGTCCCAAAAATACTTTTTCTACTTTTTAAGCTATTGCATAGCTTTTATCGCGGGCTTTAAGCGCGGCGACCGAATCAAGAAATTCCGTAACGAAAATAAACCTAACACCCCCCACTCCGACCGGCCCAGCGGTGCGGCGTTGAAAGCCGTGCATCGTCTAACGTCGTTTCAGTTCGGCAGACTTCGGCACGGTGTTTGTGTGCGTGTGACTAGATGTATGCGTGTAGACTGTACGAAGCTCGCATAAGTTGATAAAAAATGCTATGCAATAGCTTTACCGCGGCAGTCCCCGAATGCCACACGTATTTTTTTCTTCTTTTTCTTTTTCTTCTATTTTTTTTTCTTTTTTTTTTTAATAAAGTTCTGATTCTGATTACCTTTCTTTCAAATTAGGCAAAATTCAAGACTCAAGTCCACCATCAATAGTTCCTCTACAACGATTTCTCCCTATGATCAGTATTATTTTTGTCAGCCATTTTCCCATCAAGACAAGCTGTAAAAGGCCGTATCTCTCATATCCCTATAAATCTAACGAACCTTAATAACTCTCCAAGCCTAAAATAATACTCAATATCTACAAAACCCACGCATGAATTAAAACCTCAACATTTAACTGGAACTAATAAAGCCTTACAGAGAATCGTCCATTATTTCACTCCTGTCAATAATTTGCAAGGCATTACACTTCGTTCTCACGTTGCGCCTGCGCAGTTTATAGGCGCGGATTAAGCGCGTACGCATACAATCCGGACTAATAATGCCGAGTGATTACTGGGTACTAATCCAGGGATAGGGAACATTTCTGTTAGAATTACAAAAGTTTGACAGCCAATTTTTTGTGGGAATGCTGCTGCCGACAATTCTGAATGTGGTCCTAGCATTATTACGACGAAACTTTGTTTTGGTTTTGAACTTTAGATCTTTAATAATCAAGATGAGACTGGTCTTGTAGTAGCAAAGGAAGCTGCAGACTTTGAGGTGCCAGCTTTAGTTAATTTTTAACATGAATGGTGTAACCAAGACTTTGTCACCATATTATTTTGATTTAAAAGAGTGTCCATGGAGTTTCTTGCCCGTTCTTCTCCATAGGTACCTACGCTTTGGAATGGGCAACTAGCTTCATCTTTCTGACTGACCGACCCTTTGACAGTTCAAAAGTGCCTCTAATTGGTTTAATTGAAATAAATGCTTTGAGTTTGTGTTAACGATTTTATCCAAAAACTAGCTTCAGCCCGCGACTTCGTTCGCGTGAAACTTCTTGTTTCCCCCGAGCCACCCCGTCGTATCGCATCACCCGCCCGCGCTATCACTTAGAGTTCTTTTTGACTTTTTTTCGTTTTGCTCGGCTCCTAAGGAATTGTATATGCTGTGGATAACGGTGTGAGTTTCACATTTATATTATATCTTTGTTTATATTATTTGCGCAGATATAATGTGTTGCTATTTGTTTGTCCCAAATAAATAAATAAATAAATAGCCTATAGCCTTCCTCAAGAATTGGGCTATCAAATACAAGAAGAATTTTTCAAATCCGACTGGTAGTTCCAGAGATTACCCCCTACATACAAACTTACAAATTTTACCTCTTTATAATATTAGTATAGATATGCCTAGCACAGTGAGCGACTCCAATAATGTGACCACAGACTGTCATCAATGCATCATTCACAAACGATGATACACCTCTGTCTGACCTTTCAAACCACACAATGTGCCCAATCGTGGCCACATTACTAAAACATATCCAACAAAAAACTCAATTCACGTTTAACTTTAAATTCAATGTGTGTACTCTCTAACTGAACGGAATAACGGCTAAATACAATGATGGCCATTGATTCGAGTTCAGCTTGAACTGCGTGGGTGGAAGCCTGCATTTAGTAGATGGATATAATGTTGGGTTTGTAGATATTGACCTTATGGAGGTGAAAGGCGCGGTTGAAGGATTAATGGAGCTGTTGCGTGGTGCTGCTGATTGGGTACGAAGGATGGAAGGGAGGAAGGAAGGATGTTCTATACAGGCTTATTTTTTTATCACCATCCAAATTTTTACAGGGTGTTCTACCCATGAATATGAACAACTTTTACTATGGGACCAACTCTGAAATCACGAAAAAAAATCTGCTGTTTCATACATTTTGGTCAAGTAGGTATTGAAGTTTTGTATTAAACAGCTGATTTTATTTCGTGATTTCAGAGTTGGTCCCATAGTGAAAGTTGTTCATATTCATGGGTAGAACACCCTTTAAAAGTTTGGATGGTGATAAAAAAATCTTTCTGTAGGTATAAGATATAGTTGATAGTGGAAGGAAGTTTTTGCGACGTTCTGGTATCTTTTATTTATCTAATTATACCTACCATTACATAATATCCCAATGCGATATAAGCATCTATCCTAACTTAATCGATACTGACATCTATAACTATAGGTATATGACTATTATGTGAGGATGTACTATGCAAATTACGTGTAGTATACGTGTAGGATTTGGGTATGCTTATACATGTACAGTCAACCAAAGAGATAAGTATGCAGGATCGTCGGATATAGTTGAAGTTTAGTAAGAAACCGATGGATGTTGTCAACTGAAATTTAATTTGATAAATGAGCTGTTTGTTTTCTGTTAATAAAATTCAACTATATTCGAGAATATCCATTGGTTTCTTACTAAACTTCAACTATAACTAAACTACAACGATCCTGCATACTTATCTCTTTGGTTGACTGTACATTAGATAAGGTTATCCCTATTTTAATTCAAGTCCAAGAAAATTCAAAATAATTCATAAATACTTTTATTGAAATTTAATGCAAGCACTCCATCTTATAGAACCTCTATTCTCACTATCTACCTAATAAGCACTTAACATTTACATTAATGAAGACACTCAGAAAGTCACAATAGAACATCTGCAAACCTAGCATCGAGCAAATAATTCAAACCACAGACAAATTATCTACCAGACTGCACTTACTACAGAATAATTATTGTTCAGTACTACCACAGAATACTTAAAGTACTACGTACAGAAAGGACACTCCCTTCCCCGCACTAACATCAGTTACCGCACCTCACCCCGCACTTTGGCGTATTCGTCGCAGTTCTTTAACAAGAGCGCTCGCAAACACAAGTACCTCACGCACACATTCATACGTATACAAACGTCATTTTTTAATGTAGTAGTAGTAGGTAATTATTTTGCGAGCGTTGTATGGAGTGTCCGGGGTGTGGTACTACACAGAATTCTTTAGGAAGTGGCGCTTACTTACCTTATGACTAATCATATTATTACACAGGAAACCGCTAAACATTAACTCACCGTTGACTAAGATCTATTTATACAGTAAAACAATATACGCACAAACAGTCTCGAAGCACCTGCATCGTCAACACGGAACACTTTTATATCAAAACACAAACAAAATAACAAACAAGTTGCAGAATGACTCACTGTGCGTACGCGCTGAATGCAAGTGAACGTTGCAAAATTAATATTTATTGTTGTGTTGTTTCCAGGTTGAGAAAAGGTCGTCTCGTTATTTGGTTGAAGTTTGCGATTAAGAAATTAATTAAACTGAAAAGATGTTCCTTTAAAATAATAATATTCAATATAGCGAAGACGCTAGAAGCAGCTGGAGGAGGGTAGTCAAATTAAGTCAAGAGTGGAGACTAAAATACACAGGCTGGTTCTCCATTAGGGGCATTGGATACATTATGAAGTCGTATTCGGTGGAGTTAGAAGCCACCTCTATCATGGTTAGAAAAAGGTTAAACCGAATGAATAAAAACCCAACTAACATCATATAAATGCCCAGTGTCAACGAACTAAGTGTCAAGGTTAAGTGAGAAATGTTAGCAAAAATAATTGGAGATGAAGAAGCAACGTGTGTCGATGATGATAATGCTGATATACCCTAACAATCGGAAGCTTTTGTTAATCCACATGATAATATTAAAGATATCATGCCTCGTCATCCTTATGATACAGCTTTTAAATTTAGATGAGTAAAACCCAGGGAACCCTTCCATTCAACTTCAGCAGGTTTGAACAAATAAGCCATTGACTCACCCTGCCTTTATGCATCATAATAATTGAGCCCTTACACCGGATTCCTGTCAATTTGAGGACCTGCGCTTTGTTTGCACTTCGAGATGAAGTCAATGACATGGACCGGACGAAACATAATGATTATGAGGTTTCGGTATTTAAAAAAGATAAAAGAATTGTGATTGTGTTTATAAATATTTGCGCGCCGAATTGCGATAAGGAATTTAACCGAAATGGTCCCTATGATGTTGATGGGGGTGATGAGCTTTCTGACAAGTTAGGACTGTGTGCAGCGGTGGACAGTGATATGCTATAGTGGTTGGCATATATAGCAGGAGAAAGAATTTTCTATGCCAGCTAAGCAATTCAAGAAGCTACAATAAGTAAGCAAAAAGCCACTTAAGATCTCAGGAACAATGCAATAATTTGGCAAAATTAATATAATAAGAAATTCACAACAAATCATCATCATTTTTCTCCAATTTATTTGGTGTCGGTGTAACATGTGTTTTTCTTACTACTTTATTCTTTTGACATCTCTATTAGTCGTCATCTCAGGACCCCCTTTCTAGCCACAAAATCTTGCAAACAGTCCTTTCATCGTTTCTTTAGTCTTCCCCTACCAAAAAAACATATTCATAACAAATACCTATATGAAAAATGTCAGCAATACCAACACGAAATGAGTAACTAACGGAACAATACAACATAATCATAACTTGGTAATACATACTCGTAGTTCGCTAAAATTATATCACAAATAATATATAGTATGGAGATACATATTATCTTCACCTTCATATCGAGTAATTTACGACTATTGGAGTACTTTTACGAGTCTCATAATAAATCAAAACAAAGAAACACAGTTATGGAAATATATTATTAGTTACTGTTCTATTTATTCCGTAAATCATAGAGATTTACTCACACGAATGGTTGGTGAAGCAACAGTTGGCGATTTTGGGGATGATTTATATTAGGACGATACTGAATGAAAAAGGAGCTGTCATATTATTGGCTAAAAGATAACAATTCTGAATACAAGGCAAGGAAAGACGTAAGAAAAGTTGGATGGACTCTGTGAAAGATGATTAATAAGGGCTGGTGTCCGCAACTCCACGTCATCGTCAATGCGCATATTTTGCGTACGGGTGGGAAAATAGATTATTCGATCAACATGAAAGATGATATGGCTAGAAAGAGGGTGACTAACTGAGATGATGGCTAATAGAAAAGTATAGAAGAAAAAGACATGCTACACCGACCCTAAAGAAGTTGAGTTGAGATAAGGGCCGAACGATGATGATGTTTATGAATATACCTTTATCATACGATTTTGAGAATATTGGAATAATCATTGTTTCAATAACAAACGAGAGTGAATTCAAAGATATTCCTTTACAATACGATGTTAAAACCCTTGCCTTGTCATTACAAATAAGCAAATATCGTGAAAGTAGCCAACACAACCCAACAATTTGTTAAAGACATACTCTGTTACTTTGACCCTAATCCACAACACACATGTCAGTAATTTAAACATATTATTAGCCCTTTAGCACATTGCCAGAACCCATAAAAACTATTATGCAATATCTTTGAAACAGTACATTCCGTTATGAAGTAATAAGAATCATTTTAGTGTACCGACATTGTAAACTAAAACATTTCAATGGAATTACTTTGTATTTTATGACTTGTGGTTTTGCAATACATAATATCTATGAAACAAAACTTTACTCATCTATATAAATAAAACAAAGTCGGGTTAGTTTCACCATTTATAACTCAAGAACGGCTGGACCGATTTTTATGATCTTTGATTTGTTGGATTTGTCTCCACCCCAATAAGCAGAGTAACTATTAAAACATGGGAAAAATTCACGAAAATAATAATAATAAAGATAATTAATTTTCTCATAATTATATATTTTGTTCTTATTGATTCTGAGGCGGCACGAAGTTAGCCGGGTCAGAATACAATTTGGTAACAATTATGTCATAATTTTGTGAAATGAGACATCATGCCTTAACCATCGCAAAAGAATTTTTGATGATAGACACATAGTTATTATATTATGTATGTTGATGATGATTATGATGATGTTTCTTCATTTGTGTGTTTTTTTACATTGTTCTCACATATAGAAGCAACAAAAATAATGTTGCCCAGGATTTTGCAATATCTTGATTTAAAAGAGTGTCCATGGAGTTTCTTGCCTGTTCGTCTCCATAGAGATCTACGTTTTGGAATGGGCAACTAGCTTCAAGTTTCTGACTAACTAACCGACTATTTAATTTTGACACTTCAAAAGTGCCTGCACATGGTTTAATTGAAATAAATGCTTTGAGTTTGAGTTTGATGCTATCTGGCCGATTTCCGTCACAGCGACTACGCTCAATGACTTATCAGGGTGGTTGAGAGCTTAAATGTGTTGCTCTGGCAATCCGTGTCTGTGTGGTCGATGACAGTAGTACTTACTACATCCCTTTTGCCATATTCCTTATCTAATAATGGCGCTGTCTCTGTCTTTTATTCTAGCAGGAGGAATCTAATTTAGACGCGTTATCACAATCATTGAATATTTCTGGGAAAATTATGATTATAATAATGATTTAGAAGCAATACATGCCATTTCAAATAACAAAACAAAATGAACACTCCCCAATAACAAAACAAACGTCTCAACAATATAACGCATCAAATTATCACAAAATTGTTATTTCAATAGCACATTGGCTTGTACAAACAACAACATTGTTGTTGCAAATATCTGTGTTGTTTTCATTGTTTTATATAGTGTCCCATTGGCTGGAATGTTAGCCGTTTAAGGAATGCTGATGTTTAGCAATCTTTGGCAAGGTTCGGCTTAGAATTGTCTTCTTATTGTCTGTTAAGTTATCTTTGAGTAGTAAAGGTTGTGTCTATTTCATGAATTCCAAATATCTATTTTAGAGCTTGTTTGTCGACATTGTTCAACTTTTGACTGGAAATAACATTTGAGTTAGTAAGTGAATCTAAAAAAGTCCGTGGTTCATCAGAATTTGTCGGCAGAATATACTCGAATTAATATGAAATATTTTAAAAATTTACTATCTGTTCAGATTACATATAAAATTTGGGTTGGTACTGTAGTAAATGAAGCGAAAAATTAAAGGATAAAGTTTTTAATAAATAGCCTAAGAAACGATTGGTACAACGTTACACGGGAAATTTAAAATTGAAACTGTTTATATTAAATCGATCTTTTAAAATATTAAGAATTCAAAGAGCTCAGACAAGCTGTTAACAGTACCTACGTATCGTTAATAAAAACATCATGAAACACTATGAGTCAACAACATTACTAAACCAGATAGCTTCTAAGAAACCACTAAGGAAAAACAAGCATTTACTAAAAAAGGATCGACCCTGATCAGTGTAAGAAATATTCCTTAAGTTGAGCTGGTTAACAATAAAAGTAGAAGGAATTTCCAATCACTCATTCCTATTTATAAAGGAGGATTTTTATAAGAGGAAAGATTTATCGGTTATCAATAAAAATATATAATAAGATATAATTTAGTGTTAGTGTTTACCTCAAGAATGACATGAAACTTTTTTAATTGGAACTAACGTAGAGCAGCTAAGAGTTCTATTTAAAGGTAGATTTTTTAAAACTTTCAATTTTTCAAATTATATAATTCCCGTCTGATCCCCTAACCCCTCCCCCCTCCTCCACCCCCCACCTTCCTCAGTCCTCAGAGACAGGTCCGACAAAACAAAACAAACCAAAACACAAATGTCTATGAACATGACTTTGAATATTAAAGTTTCTTAAATATTTAATACCAAATAAATGATATCTGAAGTAATTTCTAAACTTACACCTATAACCACAATGTCAAGTATCCGATCTACTTCTTTTTCTAACAAAATCAACAAAAAAAAAGAAATCCAATAACATTGTTGTATGTACAAGGCACTTACCTACATACAAGGATCTCAAATTGAAAGTCATTACGGAGGCGGAGAAACAAACGGACATAAGTGCAAAATCAAATACGAATGGGAGAGGAAATCAATCCAAAATTCGTATGTTTACTTGACTACTTGTTTTTCAATGGGCGAGGGAATTAAGATGGATCGACTTTTTGCAGAGAGTAAAAATAATATTAATCATGCAGAAATTAAGAGCAGTGTTATAGATATAATTAATATTGAAATAGCTCTGGCTGAGGTTGGGGAAATCAAAATGAATGCTGAAGATATATAGAACACGGCCATACAGACGTCCGTCATAAAATGTGTGCACATTGTAAATTTATCGTGGACGGAAATTTAAATGCATAATCAGCCATCATACATTTAGTAAGTAGGTATTTTGTAATAGGTAATACGGGCTGGTGCAACGTCAATGCGCGTATTTTGCGTACGGGTGGGAAAATTGATTATTCGATCCACCCCAGCTCCTCAAGGAAGGCCAGCAACGCCTTGATGTTACTGACCGTCTCACGTAGGGTATCTGGGTTACCGAAGTACTTTGCCCTGTACGTGGCGACCACCTGGCAGCTTAGAAGCACATGTGCCGCTGTCTCGTCATCCTCCATGCAGGCCCTGCACAGCGGACTGTCTGTCTGTCTGATTTTTTTTTCGTGATTTCAGAGTTGGTCCTATAGTGAAAGTTGTTCATATTCATAGATAGAACACCCTGTAAAATTTGGATGGTGATGAAAAAATCTTCCTGTTTATTGCCATACATTTTACTACCCTGTGTTATCGTGATGACGTGCACGATAAAATCGTCACAATAGAAATATACACCCATTGACGTTCAATATACAATATTTAACATACGATAGTTACCTTGAGATGACCTTGTCCAGAAATTTTTGCTCCCAGAACAATGATAATTTGATTTCGATAGTGAGGTCCAGGTCATAACTACGACAATACTTAGTATAGATAAATCATTTTATAGTTTTTTTAAACTTGACTTCTTGTATGAGTCATACGTCATTATTATACTATATTTATGTATATTATTTCATTCTGAACCTTTGACATCATTATATTGATAGCAATGTCTATTTTTCCCGGATTACATTCGGAAATACCATAAATTTTTATTGTTATTACTACATTGATAAAACCATTACTTACTCGTATAATGGTTTGCGATAATTTTGCGTGAACGAAGAGAATTTTTATATTGTCCGTGTAACTTATATTGTCTGTTATATCACGATTTTCTTTGATGGTAACATAATTTAGTATGCTTCAAATGTTCCAAGAATTAGTGTTATCATATCAGAGTACAATAGATTTGTAAAAATTGTATGAAGTTTAACTTTCATAATAGAAAAACTAGAATTGCGTTAAGTCATCTAGTGTTAACTATCAGTAATTCCAGTGTAATGACGACTTCTCCCGTCACACTTTTTCTAATGTTTCGGTCTCCTTTTATTTGAATTTTAAAACTTCATTAACAAAAATAACAAGATTAAAAACTAACTTAACTAAAACTATACAAAAACTAAAATATAGCGTCGAAAAATTCATCCGCATCGCTGTCGACTGGTAATGTACCCAAGAGACTGGCGGCATTGCCACGTTGTATGGCAATGCTTAGCCTTTGGCCAAGGTAAAAGCCAGCCCTTGGGTCACGGGAATTGTCAACCAGCCGTTTTGAAATTTCTGTAAAAAGACCATGAGCACTCGGACCCCACGGCCCGAGGGTTTCAACCCCAAACGGCTCGAAAATATAATTTCCGATAAGGTTATTATATTTTCGCCGCTTGAGGTTTTCCGCAGCCGCAGCAGCAGCGCCAGCACAGCATGCCGATCCAGGAAGGTGGGATGGCGCAAGAGTATCGACACAAGTTGCGTCCCACACTAAAGGCCTACCCACCTTCCAAGGAAATAGAGACATACCGTCCGGTCTCTTGCCGTCGTCGCGTACCAAGCCATTGGGTTCTAATACAGCTGGAACGCCGACGGTAACAAGAGCTCGTCGGATGATGTCATTAATGTTCGCGTGTCGCGCTAAGCGACCCGCACTTCGGCTGCAAGACAGGCCGTGGTGTCCGAGGCTGTTGACATCTTCGCCACAGTGACAGCGATGAGGGGAACAGCAAGGAGTGCCTAGTCGCAGGGAAGCAGCGAGGCGAAAAGTAGTGTTTCGGTTAGTTTTATAAAACATAATTATACAGAGATTCTAATTTGTGTTAAAACTGACTGCGAATTCGACAAGTCCTTCACTATTCTTTACAACTGGATGAAAATAACACATGACCCTAATCACCACCACATTATTTAGAATGATCCTAATGAAGCGTATGCGCAGATGCCCATATTGGTACGTTTCTAATTCTGTCTGTATGTCCGTAAGCTCTTTGTTTCGCTCCAAAATTTTTTGTTAGTACAATTATACGCTTCGTTAAGTCAAGAAGACAAAAGGACTTTTTGTAAGACTTAAAGGATTTGCGGATATAAGTAGAGAATCATCAAAACAACTCCTGTGGTGGTATTCCCATAAAGCTGAATCAGCCAAAATGTACCTTAGCTTATGTGCTGTAGGGTTCAAAATTTAAGATACAAGTCGTCGAATCAAGATATCAGCAAACAATTGAGTGTATCATGATTGACTTTATAGTCAGTCACGCCCGATTTTATTTGCATCTCACCAAAACGATCTTCACCTTTATTCTTTACATGCTATGGATCAAAATCAAGGTTTTTATCAGCAAAGTAAAGTTGGTACATTAAAACATGAAAGCATTAATACAGTGAATGGTTAATAACGTCTCGATTGACATTAATTCTTCCTTGTTGCGCTTCTGATTTGCATAATCTGTGAACTTGTTTCTCTTATAAAAAATATCGAATGAATCACGCTTTGATTACTGTGCTATAATCACATACGTACTTTGTAATGATATAAAACTTGAATGGAACGAGTAAGCAAGGGTTTTTCTTGGAATATATGCTGCTTATTGATGCATTATTTTGTTTACAATATGTTGTGTTTCATTATTGTTTATTTCAGTACGGAATTCCAGAATAGGATATGATATTACAGCTTTCTCATGATCTATATTTTTGCATTCCGCAGACTCATCAAAGAGTCTAGTTTTTTTTTAGTTTTCCCACACTGTCAACTGACTTATTGAACGGACAACACAAAGCAGTCGTTCTACCTGTTTTATGATCAAAAAAACGTCTTCCTCATACAGTTGTTTATTTAGTACTATTTCACCATTATGAACCAATAGATCACCTTACCCATCAACAAAAATCGATCGTAATATATTCTACGATTGCTTCACAACATCAATGGGAAACGTAACCCGTCATTCAACAATGAATAATATTATAAAACCTTGGAACATAATACCATGAACGTGCTCCTAAACTCCATTGATGCATCTTATGGCGTTGGTGGTTTCGTGAACTTCTCACCATTAACACCATTGATTTATTAAGGACGTTAACGTGAATGTAGGCCAAGTATTTTATTGAATGCAAATGGATTGAGAATTTTGTGTAAGTTGGTGGTTTCATACATGACTAGCTGCTGCCCGCGACTTCATCCGCGTGAAATCTTATCCTAACTAAAAGTTTTTTTTTTTAAATATAAGTAGCCTAAGTTACTTCTTATTATATCAGCTATCTGCCAGTGAAAGTTCCATCAAAATCGGTTTAGCCGTTTCAGAGATTAGCCGGAACAAACAGACAGACAAAAATGGTAAAAAAAAATATTTTGATATACATATGTACCGTGTATACATCCATATGCATTTAGTATAAAGCGGTTGTTTTAATATTACAAACACACTCCAACTTTATTTATTTGTATAGATGTATAGATAATCAGCTATTATAATTCATTGCATGGGTGTCGTGATGAATTAGAGCTATTCAAGTCTGCTAAGTTGCGAGTGCAGTACTTATAAACTTCTTAGGGTTTCGATGACAAACTAACTAGGTCCTATGATTATATTGTTGCGGCCTAAAACTTGGCCACTTTGAATTTGTAAGTGATTTTAATATTTCTACACCGGCAACGGTAGTGTATGTGAAACTCGTGAATGTGGAAAATATCGAAAAGTAACCTGCATGAATTACAAAGTTCTAAATAGATCGAGCTAAAGTTGGGATCGATAGGTCTAAGTTCTCTGTATGTGAAGAGGCGGAAAAACAACAAACGACTTTATTATATTTTTCTTCAACCATTGCTGCCCCACAGCTGGGCAAAGGTCTCCCTTATATCTGTCAATTAAATTATAGGATAATTACTAGTCATTATTACTCCATAAGTGTTTGGCCAGACTGGCAGCTTGGCAACTTCCTTTGAGTGTCCATAGTGGGCATAGTGGGCGCAGTGAGCGGCGCGGGCTGCTCGGCGCGGGGAGCACGCGGACAACTCATCCCATAGCTCGTTCATACAAGTGGCCGCAGTAGGTGCGCGAGCGGCCCGCGTGGGGACCAGGGTTCTCAAGGCAGTTCGAGTTTTTTTCTAGTAAAAAAAAATTGTATTTTTCATCCATATTATATTTTGACAAACATTGGACACGACAACATGCAGAACGCAGCCGCGCTCCACTGCGGACAGGCAGATCGCGCGGGTTCCCGCACCCGCGCTACTCCCCGCCCCGCGCTGCCAGTCTAGCCAAGCACTGATGGTTCATTTAAAATGTTGTCATTAGATACGGGCGCGACACCTAGGCCATTGAACTACTTTTTTCTGGCATCAAACGACTGTCCAACGGGACGGTATTAGATTTCTTAATTCATTGATACAGGTGTCACAAAAACACGAACCCAATTAGCTCCTCCTTCAATAGAAGAACCAATAATTCCCATTCAGAATGAGTATTTTCGTCATTCTCTTGCACTTATACCAATTTATTTAGAGTCGGCGAAACATGTTTTATTCTCCCATACTTCTCTATTAGTCGACATATATTATAGACTATCTTTCCGTCGTCTAGTTTGGGTGTCCGGAGTTTCACACAACGTGCATGTCTAACACGACCCACGATCCCATAACAAATAATAAGGATATAAGTTATTTAAGTATTTAATGCATTGTTAACTTTTTTTCTCTCCTTATTTTATTAGGCATATGAAATAAATTATTTACTTTATTTATCTCAGTAGTGACCCCCTTTCTAGCCATATCATCAATGATCGGATAATCACAAAATAATAATACGGACATGCCTTTCAGAATCCCGGATCCCGGAATCTTCTGATTCGATTCGATCACTAATCTGTTAGATAGACAAATCAATTTCCAGTACTTGACCACATTGTGCACATTATCATTTTTATTGATATTCCATTTGTTTTGAATAAAATAAAGATACTAAATCAACCACTGCTATAATTTCATTATGTTGTTTTTACAAAATTGTTCAATCCCGGGAACCCGCGATTACTTATTTATTCAGAAAAGAATGTCCATATTATTCTTTTGTGGGAAGAAGTTTACGTATATATAAGTGCCCGATTATCCGATCACTGCATATCATTTTTCACAAAATCCATCCGTCGTTTCTTCGGCACTTCCCATTTAGAATAACCTTATCAAATTATCTAATTAGTCAGTGTGTGAAGGCTGTAATGTAACAGTATTCAATGTCAAATGTTTCACAATACACTATGAGATGTTCGTGAGATGATAATCAAGTATCAATGTAATAGTGATGAGAAACTATTTGCATGTCACGACTGGATTCCAGTACCTACAAAAGGTAGGTATTTGTATTAAGTAAGTGTCATTATAAAAAAATATATGATAATATGTACAAAACAAAAGGAGCTACGTCTGCCAACAAACTGCTTTGCAGTTTGGCGGAGGTAATATATCTTGTTTAAAATGATTTATGTGAATAAACACTTTTTCATTTTTTTTTTAAATGGGCTTGCTCTTGACTCTAGCCTAGGTCAAGGGTGACAAAGACAAAGTCGACGATGGAGCGAGCTTACCCAGAAGAAGCCTGTTCACTCTCACTTTGAAGAGATTCGGGTTCTATGCGATCGGAAAAACAGACGCAGGTAGAGAGTTCCACTCTTTTGCTGCGCGCATTATAAAGAACATTTGCAAACGCTTAGTGCGAATTGGTGGAATAGCCACCAGGTAGGGATGGTAACTTGCAGTGCGCCTGGATGTCCGAAGGTAGAAGGGGGGCGGTGGAATGAGGTCGTGGAGCTCTTGGGTCACCGAAGTACAGTCTGTAGAAGACTGACAAGCAGGCAACCTTGCGGCGATGAGCCAAGCTGTGTTTTTTTTTTTTCATTTATAGTCTCAAGAGTTTCTTGTAGCCTGTATCCTTACTATAAAAACCGGCCAAGAGCGTGTCGGGCCACGCTCAGTATAGGGTTCCGTAGTTTCCCGTCCGTCACAATAAGTGTTCCCACGTACAATTCGATAATACCCGACCCAATGTAATAAGTACCTACAGCGCCATCTTTTGGGGAATTGGGTTACTAATTAGTACATAGACGTGCCAGAAGTTTTCGGTGGTAATTTTGGATTGCGAGAACCAATTTTAATCATTCTTTTTTTGTTTGAAAAAAGATACGTTCAGGATAATAAAATATGTAAACGAAGTTAAAAAAAAAATGCTTGCATATACGATTATACTACAAACTTAGTCCCGAAATAATTTTGTACAACTTTTGTCTTTTTTGTACAAAAACTGTTGTTTTTATCAAGTTCAAAATAATTTTCCTAGAAAGTCCTTATAAAGTTCTACTTTTCAGATTTTTTTCATATTTTCTAAACTTATGGTTCAAAAGTTAAAGGGGGGGGGGACACATTGTTTTTTACTTTTGGAGCGATTATTTCCGAAATTATTGACATTATCAAAAATGATTTTAGTAAACCCATATTCATTTTTAAATACCTTTCCAACAATATATCACACGTTAGGGTTGAAATTAAAAAAAAAATCACTTCCCACTTTACATATAGGGGGGCTACCCTAATAAAACATTTTTTTCCAATTTTTATTTTACCACTTTGTCGGCGTGATTGATATACATATTGGTACCAAATTTCAGCTTTCTAGTGCTAACGGTCACAGAGATTAAGCGAGGACGGACAGACGGACGGACGGACAGACAGACATGGCGAAACTATAAGGGTTCCTAGTTGACTACGGAACCCTAAAAAGGGTGTATTATCCTTCAAAAATGAAAACAAAACAGGATTATAATTAGATGTTGTTTTTTAATAATGAATATCATAACAAAACACCCGTAGGTGTACCCTGTAATGGTAGGCAGATATGTGTATATGGGCGATCTTAATGTCATTAACCGAACGCAAATTCAGCTTACGGGCTGCAACAGAAAAAACTTGTCAGAAAAATCAAATTTCACTTTGCTCGACCTAGGAATCGAACCCAGGACGGCTAAGCAGCCGTGATGGCGACCACTGGACCAACGAGTCGCTCTCTTCAAGAAACATCTCAATAAAACCCATATTTTTACTACCACCTGTTCAGATATGTTGAAATAATACAAATAAGACGGTAGTCAACGCGAAATTCTCACTTTCTAATGTTCGCACATAAACATAATCAAATTATGTCCAGCCGACGTGAGTGACCGTACTTTCATTGAGCAAATATACCGTAAGGGCGAGCTGCGACTGCTAGCGGGAACGTGATAATTGTAGCGTAGCGACTGCGGACACGTAGTGATTTAGGTGGTTGTAGTTAATATGGACTGCATTTTCTTAGATATATAAGGTCCCATTAAATAATAATAACAAATTCATTATTTCGGACAACGTAAGATCCACTGTGTTAGTAATATTATAGTTAATGTTAGTGACGTATTATTTAAAAATTTATTTAGAATTAAAATAGATGGACAAACGTTTAGAAATCATTCAGACCACCAAAATAAGGACGATGGTAAAAAAAATATAAGAAAAACGCATTAGATACTGTCAAGAAAAATAATCAGCCAACGAAAATACACTAATGTGCCGGCAATTTATTATTAAAGGTCGAAATAAAATCACTTTAATCAGTGTTTTTTTTGCTTGGATATCTTTGGTCAGACGTACTGAGCGCTGTGTTAAAATTTGTCCATCTATTTTAATGAGACCCTGTATATGTATATCAGGCACTGCTTTCAAGAAATAAAACGATACACATAATTCACAATTTTTTTTTTCTTTAAAATTGTCTACGACTTGAACTCTGTCAGGATTGGATCTTCTTACTGATTTGTAGTTAGTAATTATGTAATAAATGAATGATGGTTATTGTATAAGTGGTGGCATACAATTTAAAATTCTGCATCTATTAGGTAGGTACTTCCTACTTCCTAGCTAATATTTTGTCTTGGTCTGCATCACGATAGGTAATTTTGGACCTTTGGGAGGCGTGCGAGGGTCCGAAGTCAACTCGCAAAGGCCTGTTAGGCGCTCTTTTAGAATTGAGGCACGACCCGACGATTATTCCTGTTCGCACTATGCAATTGCATTCAAGGACAACCCCCGGTTTGTGTAGAACTAATGCAGGATAATATGGAAAAACCTAGGCTCACACAGAAAAAAAAAGACTTTTAGAACTTAGATCTTAGTCTGTTTTTTAGCCTTTTCCTATTTTCACAAAATTATTCGTGTTCTACAAAACAAAAAAACGAAAACACAGCATTTATAATATACGTCACAAAACATGCTCATAAATAAACGAAAGCCTCAACCTCAGCCTTTCCGCTATCAACGTGACCCATTCCTTCGGGCTTAGTTCAAACATTACTAGAGAGAGAACAAAAACGGTGAAATTCTCGAACGACGTGTGAAAAATGGTTTTCATTTTAAGTTTGTTTAACGCCTACGTTCTCGGTTTTGTCTTAAGACGTTTTGTGTGACGTAGTTACCTAATAACCTCATGCCGAGAGAAAAAGCTGTCGTCAGGATGTTTATTTGGTATTTTTCCTTGTTTAAGTAGAAGGGAAGCATTGACATTTGTCGATGTCCACTAAGCTATTGATCTAATATACCTATAATAAAAAAGGCTTATGTTTAACTTATCACCAGATAAAGTAAAATATAACACCAAATAAACACTTTTTAACACCGACGACCTTGTGAAGGCCGCAGGAACTTGTTGGATGCGAGAAGCACAAAACCGGTCGAAGTGGAGGTGCTTGGGGGAGGCCTATGTCCAGCAGTGGACGTCTTTCGGCTGAAATGATGATGATGATGAAACACTTTTTACTGCCAAAAATAGTAAATGATCACCAAAATTAAAACTCCATTTTATTGTAAAATACCTAGGTAAAGGTATTTGTATTCTCATTTGCTCGCTCTTGCATCCTATGTCGACGGAGCCCCGCTTCGCGGGCGCCTATTTCTGTGTAAAGACCAAACCTAACCTCGGGGTGCCTGCTGTAGCTGGTGGCCGCCACCGGCCACACGTGTGCGACAAATCCATACAAAACGTATGAAAAATCATGTGAACTGCTTGTCGCTGGGCTACCGGTGGCTGTGGCCGGTGGCTCGTTTGCGCCTAGCCTTAACCTGCTTTCCGAGGCACGGGGGTATCACACAGTCAACTTCTAAACTCCGGGCTGTTAGTGAGAACTTCTCACACAGACAGAATAATTATATAATTATATATTCTGTCTATTATATATTCTGTGACTAAGCTAAATATTATTATTAGAGATCGGATATTCGGATGCATATTCACCTAAAGTTGAGAAGTTGGCTAATATGGAATGAGCTTTTGTATCGGTTGTACAAATCTTTGAATTTTGTATTTTTTTCTGAATATAAAATTGGATGCATATCTACCTACCTAATATTGTAAAGTAGCTAGGTAGATACCAAAATGCAATAGCAAACAACGTCAAGATATTGGACTACATATATTTAGAATAATTTTATTCATGTACCTAGTTCCTTTCATACTATACACCCGATTAGTTATGCATTCCCGGTGTTCCTGGTATCCCGGGAATTTTTATAGAATAAATATTTTAAGAAGCCGCTCCCATACTTTCATAGCTAAAAATTCACTTTAGGTAAATATGCATCCGAATATCCGATCTCTAATTATTATGCTGTTAATGTTAGTGGTGGGTTCACGAAAACATTATACTCAATCTCGTAATTACTTTCGACCTTAACTCCCAGTAAATTGAAACATCACTAATTAGGGTTGACGCTATCTAAATATCACTTTAGTTTTAAAGTCAAAATATTCCTTGACCGACCAACCGTAGGCATAATCAACCTTTAATGTTGCCACTGCTGGGACATAGGCCTCCTCTCTGTGAAAGCGAGTGGGCCGAAATCCACCACATGAGCCCAGTGCGGGTTGGTAGATGTCACATGTCTTAGAAATCTTGGTTCTAGGACATGCCGGTTTCCCCCCGATGTTTTCCTTCACCGTTTTGACAGCAGTGGTGATGAAATAATTTACACAAAGTAAAACGCATGTCTAAGTTCGAACCTACGACCTAGTCGTAAGTCGCGGCCGTTACCACTGGGCCACCACTGCTCTCAAGCTACCGGCCGCAGGGTGGCAATTTAATTCCGAGATGAACTCTGCAACAGAACAAGTACATTTCGAAGTTCGAATTCACCACCGCTCGTTATTGCCTTGGCATAATTTGGCTATTATCGCATAATGCCATATTACTCAACCGGGTGTATTACCGCGCAATGTTGTTTAAATAGTAGAACTTTACGTACGTTTGAGTACACATAAAAATCGGATAAACGGAAGAAGTAGGTAGCATTGAGTAATATTCTTAAATTAGAAGTTAATGCTCTTGAATGTAGAACAGTTCTAATTTTAGTTTATTTTGTTTCTGGAGTAGGTTGCCTAATCATCTTCACGTGTTGTTTTGGTACGATGTCTGAATAAACAAGTTTCTCAATTCTAAATTCTTTATTGCATTCCAATAATGTGAATAAAACAGTTGGTAGGCTTAAAATTATTGAAACAATGATTCACCCTATCGGGCACAGCATAGTAGGAGAGAGGAGGAAAAGCGCTTACCTACATATTTGTGTTTATAATATGTTTATCATATGTCCTTTCCTGGGACTCAAACTATCTCTATACCAAATTTCATCTAAATCGGTTCAGTGGTTTAGGCGTGAAAAGGTAACATACAGGCAGACAGACAGAGTTACTTTTGAATTTATAATATTAATAATATAGTATAGTATATTATAGTATAATAGTATAGTATATATATAGTATATAGTATGGATTACCCTTGTCTATTGACGGCACCAACGGTTAGAGAAGAGTGTCCCTAGTTATCCTATCCTATAAGTATTATAAATGCGAAAGTAAGTTTGTTTGTTTGTAACCTTTTAACGCCTAAACCACAGAACCGATCATCATGAAATTTTGCATATACGTTGCCAGGTGTACAGAAACGGACATACCATACGGTACCTTTCATGCCGAAAAAAGTGCTTTTCCCGAGGAAGACAACAAAAAACTTATTATGATGATAGATGGCGCTACGTGTCTATTGAACTTTGTCACATTATTCAATTCTAAGGCGGTACGAAGTTCGCCGGGTCAGCTAATTGATCATAAAGGAATAGATATTAGGTAAATCATCAGTCTTAGTAAAGGAGTTTCATAATACATATTACGTATTTTAAAGCTAACCATGTTTCATCGTTTCAATATTATGAATAATTTCTTAGTAAATCAATAAAACAGATTGTATAATACGAGTTGAGGACGACAGTTAAACCTTTGGCCTGCAATCTTAAACTGTCGGGCAATAAAGCCTGATGATATAACCCCTTATCTCACGCATTACAACACAAGTTTCTCAAGCTAATATTTGCAACTAAACTCGTAAATGTATTAAGGCTTGTTTACATGATTCCAGTTATAAGTGGAGTGATTATTGGTTATTTTTTGCAAGAATTTCTGACTTTTTAGGAGATGTTTATACGCTGCCAGTTGGGGGCTGGGGCGACCGTCTAAACCGCGTAAAAGAACTGCCAGTGTCATACTTAATTGTTGTTTTGAACGCATTTTACATGGGTTGATTGCATTCAGTTTCAGTGGTAAAATTCGCCCTGAGTATGAGAAATTGACAGCCACTTCGAAACAATACAAAATCAATTGTGTCTCATTAGCGGAGCTCGACAGATTAATGCAATTTTGCGTTTGCTATGACAGAAAAAAAACCCCAGTGCAGTCTGATGGGGTTCAAGCAAGTATTAGACACGAGGAAGATAAGGCGCATGGCACTTACATATTCAATTGTTTATACCGTGCAAGTCGCTAGAACGCACCCACACTCCACTAATAACTGGAGACGTGTGAATCGGGCTTAAAGCCTACTAAACCGGTAACACAGTATTACAGTGTCGACATTGTCAAAGGTCGACACCTATATAACAGGTTCCAGTTATTTTGCTACGTCTTGTAATTAATTTTATTTTGTTGACAATGACCACACACTTCGTTGTAAAGGAATGCTTTATAAAATAATCCAAAGGTAGGTTTAGTTTGTGGTGGGGACACAGATAATGGTTTTCAATTATGTGGTCATTAATAAAAATATTCTGGATGATGTTTTCCTCTTTGTCTCTGTGGATGGGTGACCATCTTTACATACCGAGACCCCTCCGTGCCTCGGAAGCACGTTAAGCCGTTGGTCCCGACTGTCATTCGTGGATCTTTGACAGTCGTTACGGGTAATCAGAAGCCCGAAAGTCTGACAACCAGTCTTAGCAAGGGGTATCGTATTACCCAGTAACTGGGTTGTGGAGGTCAGATGGGCAGTCGCTCCATGTAAAATACTGGTATTCAGCTGCATCCAGTTAGACTGGAAGCCGACCCCAACATAGTTGGGAAAAGGCAAGGCAGATGACTATGATGATGTTTTCCTATTTGTGATCAATAAAAGGCGGATTTAATTACCTACTAAGATAACATAATATCTCGCCTCTATTCTCCAAAAGGCTGGGCAGAGGTTTATCTATAGGTAAACCCTATACTAGCCCTATAGCGCACCTACATTTCGCCAGTTATGTTTAAATCCGTATCCGGGCGACCGTGTGGCCATTAACCGGGCACAAATCCAGAGCCCGGGCTGCTAATGAGAAATGCCAAATGGAAAATCCAATAACACTTTGCCTGACCCGGGACTCGAACCCAGCAGTACTAGCGGTTGCGAACACTAAGCCAACGCCACTACTAGTGTCATTATTAAAGAAAAATACTTATTTGTGAAGGTGTATAAAAACAAACTAGGAAAAGAATGTGCAGTCAAAATCTCGAAACAGCCCGAGGGAAATAATGAATACCTACCGTAATTTACTGTTGATTTAAAAATAAAAAACGCCAACAAAAAGTGTATCCTTTTGTTTCATTAATCAATCATACAATTTCAATTACTGACTTTTCAACATAATTATACTCGACGACGCTCGAATTGTATGCAATATAAATAGCCAGTCTAACTTTTCAATTAACACAAAAGAAACTAACAAAATTCTTATTATTATTCTTATACAAACAAAGAATAATAAAACTTGTGACGAACGGTACACAACCGTCTAGACATCTCATAGACAAAACAATGTAGTGTCAGAACAGCCAATAAGCAGCCATCTTTGTGTCAACTTTATTCTTTAAAGGCCATGGGAAGGAAGGTCAAGGGATGAACTGGACATGTTCCGTCAAACCTGAAAGGAGGAAACATGGGCTCGCGAAAGTTGGAAGGATTGGATCCCAGGCCTTTGCCTAGAAGTGGGATAGAGCAGGCCAGGAAAAAAAATGTTTCAAGAGGAAGTTGTTGAAAGTTGTGAAAGTTGACAGTAACAATTACCTTTGTAATTGAAAAGAGTTTGTAAAAGAGTTGATGAACTATCAACGCGATTTGGTGATTTTGAAAGACAATCTTGGAAGTGATAGAACACTAGAAACTACGCGTACTGATTAAAGGAAAGAGGAAGATTGCATAAGCATTTTGCCACTGCTGGGACACAGGCCTCCTCTTTTCGAGAGCGAGTGGGCTGTAATCTACCACGCGGGCCCAGTGCGGGTTGGTAGATGTCACATGTCTTCGAATATTCGGTTCTACTATATGCTGGTTTCCTCACGATGTTTTCCTTCACTGCTTTGAGAGCAGTGGTGATGATATTATTTACACAAAGTAAAGTGCCTGTCTGGGTTCGAACCCACGACCTACAACACGTAAGTCTGGGCCGTTACCACCACAACTCTCGAGGAAGATTGAAGTCAATTAACTCAGCCTATCGCAGTCCACTGCTGGACATAGGCCTCTCCCAGACTGCGCCACAGCACCCTGTCCTCCGTGATTGAAGTACCTTTAAATGAATGCCTAAGTAGATACCACGAAGTAGACACAACTATGTAGGAGATATCGTGACACACTTTTGTAGGAACTCCACTTAAAATAATCAATATTTCAAATATGCAAATGTAACCTTAACACAGACAGACATAAAACTATGACCCAAACTATTAAAACATAACACAATAAGTATTTGCACGACACAAGCAAAGAACTCCAATTTGAATTGTAAAACGCTTGCAAATAAGTGGATTTCATTATAACGTTTTCCAACTGCATGAAATTTGAGACACGGTGCATGATATCACTTACAGCGCCGAACCATCAGATGACACGGAGAGAGGTAATAATCTATTTGGAGTAGTTTTGAATGCTGTCCAAATGATCGAGTAAAACAAGTCGGCATTTGAAGGTCACTTTAAGTAAAATATTGCTTAACAGTATTTGAATAAGCAGACAGTATAATGATTGTGTAGCGTATATTTCAAACAGTCATAAATTATTTAATAAGTAATTTTTTCTTAAATTTTTTGTGTTTCATTGTATGACACAATACCATAGTATGTATATTAGCTACATAATATTGCTGGTTAGTTATTATTTATTAGATAACTTCTTTTTTGTGGTAGAGGTGAATAGTCTGAAGTTCAAGCTTATGCCAAAGTTAAATCTAGAGTTAAGCAGCCTTATTGATATGTGTACTTTTGGAGGAAAGAGGAAAATTTCGGGAGGAAAGTTTTGGAGGAATGAGGAAAATGTCGGATGGAAAGTTTTGGAGGAATGAGGAAAATTTCGGGACGAAAGTTCTGGGGGAATGAGGAAAATGTCGAGAGGAAAGTTTTGGAGGAATGAGGAAAATGTCGCGAGGAAAGTTTTGGAGGAATGAGGAAAATGTCGGAAGGAAAGTTTTGAATGTGGATGGCTATAAGAATAGGGGAAGACCAAAGAACCGATAGATGGACTGTATGAAAGATGATATGGCTAGAAAGGGGGTGACTACCGAGATGACGACTAATAGAGAATAATGGAACAAACATACATGTTGCGCCGAACCCGATTAATTTGGGATGACCCTATTGAATCAAAGATTGATCGATGACTGTGATCCTACCTAACATAGAAGTAAACCATAAAGATAATAATTACATACATTCTAAAATTATAGACGTTGTGAAATCAAATAACCTAGTATCGTCATAGTGATGTAAAATAGTCTCTAATTACAGCATAAAACTATGCAGATATTGCTAAATAATCCATGGATAATGAAATCATTTGCCAAGACTGCAAATTTTAGCACATCCATCAGCACTTAGTACTAACATTGCATTTGTAAGCCATTTACAAATTGTCCTAGATTCCTTTAAAGGCTCAAGGCATAGACGCTAAACTAACACTGTTACTAAACGGGACCCATCGATAAATCTATAGATTTTATCCATATTCTACTTTGGAAAGGTAAACAATACTTATACCATAAAAGAGGCTACAGTTATGCCAGCCCCCTTTGACTGTAGTTTGAATATATTTTCTATAAAGAGTCACACGGCGGCAAAGGAAGGTCACGATTTAGCTATAACGTTTGCTATTTTTGTTGAATTTAATCCGATATTGTTATTTTCGGATTTATAGAGTGCATTTATTTGTTTAGTAGATCTATCTTCTATTTTGTGATTTCTTATAAGGAGCCATTTTGCCTTATTGAGTGAGTTCAGCCCACATTCACCCATGACTGCATCTGCTTCGTGCTACCTTTTCGGTTCTTTGTCTGATTCGGTATGGATTGTTGTAACTCAATTGAGAAACATTGGTACTATTGCTATTTTATCAATCCTCCGCAAATCTATGACTAGAATGGTAAAAACCCAATACCTTCTATTATCTTGTTAAATAAAAGGTGTATTTTGTAATAACTGAACCCTCTTAAGAGGTCGTTGAACTCTTCATTAATCATGAACAACTTAAACTATAGGATCTAAACTGAAATCGTAAAAAAACAATCAGTCATTTTCTACATTTTGTCGAGATATGCCAACATAAACATATGGAGCAGTTGATTTGTTTTGGATCAGCATTGGTCCTATAGAAAATCTTATTCATAATGATGAGTATAATGCTCCTTTAGAATTCTTCCATTATTTATTTTACTTCTAGTATAATATTAGTAAAAAAACAAATGCAATGCTTATGATGTATGTAGGTGTGATTTGTGTCAGTTGTTTTGGTGTTGTCTATATGCTATAGTTACGTATGCAAGTGAGTGCATATATGTATTAGTGAATTGTCAATGTGGGTACTGTGAGTTTTTACCTAAACTAACATCGTAGTCGAGTATAGGAAGCCTATTTGGTACCTTCACTTTGCATAAAACGTTGTTTGCTGCAACCAAAAACACTGAAAATTCCGAAGAACATTTCCTAAAAGCAACTGCCCCATGACCTAGTTCATACACTTACGCAAAGCGTCCTGCCACTGACAGTAACAGTATTATTTTTCTTTGAGAAATGTAGAGTGTGTTTGTTTTCCTGATGTCAGATGACATTTGTGAAGCTGTCTGGAAAAATAAGGAAATGGTGGGAAAAGAACCAAGTGGAGTGGATAAACCAAGAAGAAACTTATTTGAGCTAGATGTATGTGTGATTGTTACTAAAGAAATAAATGATGACAAAGGAAAATCATAATACTCTATGAACATGAGTCTATTATAATAACTGTACGTACATTAAATATAAAAAAAAATGTAATTGCTACGAAAGAGTCAGATGCCGAAAATATTGTGTTTTAAATTTTTGTTCGTTTGTCTATTTATCTGGATATACTTATGTATGTTCCGGATTTGCGCAAAAACTACTGAACGGATTTAGATGGCACACTGATAGTTTATATCCTGGACTAACACATAGAGAACTTTTAATCCCGGTAGTACGTTTCCGTTGGTATTCAAAGTAAATATGTGTCATTCGGCATTAAACACTATAAAGACATAACGATCCCAAAATATATGTTGACATATTACTCATTCATTTGCCTATAACATTGTTTTGAACTTAGATTCATTATCAGCTAGATGGGGTCAAATATTTTAGTAATCAGTAACTCGAAGCGACGTTAAATTAGCAATTTATACTCATAGTTCTAAATTGGGATTCCCTGAGGTTTAATTTTTACCTAAACGCTCTTGCCTTCAAATAAAAATCTCTGGGTCACTAATTAAAAAACATCAAAGTAAAGTCAATTCAAATCCTTCTTTTGATTAATGTTATTTTCAATTCAACAAAATTTCAATTTTATGCCAGTGTAGAGTATGACCATTTTTGATTGAAACAGTCATAAGACTTGCTGAGGTTGCGAGTTGCCTAGCTTTATGCTTTATGTATAAATTCGAGTTATTTCTCCAAATAAGTACACATTTTTGTTTACATTTTTGGAAACTGAATCGTGAATGCAGAAACCTAGACTGATTATATAGATACAGAATCTCTTATGAATTTCAAATTCGAATACAGAGGCTGCAAAAATCTAGGCTAGATACGCTTGGAAAAGGAACCCTAGATCTAGACCGGGATAAAGTAAGATGAAGAGGATTGAAACCAAATAAGGCAACACGAAAAATAAAGATATTTTCTCAAAGAAAACCAGATATTTTATAGATCGATTTCATTTTACACATTCCAAAGCCATACCATAGAAACTTGAGATTTAATAATTAAACAATACAAACTTTACTCCATGTCGTAAGGACCAATAAAAACGTCTTAACATAACGACATGATTATTTACGACCAATCAGGAGGAAGCGACATGTATAAACTTTTTTTGATGTTCTTCAATATTGGGATCTTTATGAGAGACATTAAAACAATTGCTAAAGAAATATATATGTATTTATATACCCATATTACTAACTGTTGTCCGTGACTTCGTCTGCGTGTAAGTATTTTATATTTCACTATTTTTTTATAAACTTAAGCGGCTCGCACCAGCTTCGCACAGGTGCAATTTTTTTTGCGAATGTCCGAAATTTTCTTTCATACAAACCTTGTCCTGGCAATACCGAACACAACAAAAATAGTAGATTGTTATGCAAGGGTCGAAAGGAATCAATTCCTATACGAGGCATTTAGACGCCCGAGCGCAGCGAGGGCGGCTATAGTTCGAGTAGGATTGATGACTTTCACCCGCGTTAAACACTCTACTTTTCATTTCGAATATAAGGAAAGTAAAAAATAGTAGTTTTTCTAAAATATTTATTGATAACAATAACATGCATAGTACCTATTTAAAATTAATGGAGAAGTTAGAACAAATTTGTCTTTTTTTTATTTTAAATATGGAACACACCGCGTCATCGCCGCGGGCTGTCCCGCTTAATAGGTTTTTTTTTTTTAATTCACACTGGCTGTTTATACACTCACAAGACTGCAGCATTTTTCTTAATTTATGTAAAATTTTTCGTAGCTGACTACAGTTCTATTTTTAAAATTCGTTCCCACCCTAAAGAGGGAAGTAATTACTATGAGTCTTTCCCGCCCTGTGGTGGGAAGCAGCGTCTTCCACCCGCTATTTGGATCAAACAAACACTACTTTCCGAGTATGAGAAATGAAAAAGAATTATCCAATTTGGTGCAGTCCTTCGGAAGTTATGCGCGTATATACATTTTAGCGACTTTGTTTTATACCATGTAAGGATTCAGGACGAAAAGAAAATTCGACTCTTCACGTGCAGCTTTTAAATCGTTTATTGGGTAAGTTTCAAATGGGGTTGTAAAAGCGTAATTATCATTTAATTTATTTATAATACTCGTATGTATATCGATATTAAATAGGTTCTTTCAAGTTTGTGTCAGTCCTTTTAATGTTTCAAAGCCTCCTACTTTTATAAGGCTTAGTAGGAAAGTCCCGGCTAATGAACGAACAAGGATGAAGAATATCGATAAAAAAGGCAAAACAAAGACGACTATCGAAGCTAAATTAAACAAGGTTCTTTTGCTTATGGCGCTTCAAGCCCGCGTCACGATTCGCAAACATTTTTCATCAATAAGAACAAAAGGACATTGCTCTGAAGCTTTACATTGTTATTCTAAGAACCACAGATATACATATAAATAGACCTAGATAACGCAAGTATCACGATCTGTATGAAAACCACAATCACTATTTAGTGATGGGAAAACCCCACCCCCGGGGCCTAGCGCCAGCGCTCACACTCACCCAGCCAGCAGTACACAGGACTGAGCGCGAAAGTGGCGGCTTACGATTTTTGTACGTAAGCTGGTGCGATTTTTGGCACTCCAAGTAGTTGCTCTTGCGATATCTAAGTGTATCTATATCTGTGCTAAGAACCAATACATAAATTACTTTTTGTGTTATAAATTACTAACTTTTGACCGCGGTTCTTCCGTGTCAATGGAAATTATCCCACAGAAACTTAACTACCAATATAAAAACTGTCCTTAACCGGTCAAGGGCCACGGTCCGCCGATCGGTGAACAAACAATAGAAAATCAATTGTGTCTCATTAGCGGAGCTTGACAGATTAAAATGTCTTAACCCAAGTCCTGGTCTACCCATATGCCAAATTTTATCCAAATACGTTGAGCTGTTTTAGCGTGAAAGCGTAACCAACCAACAAATTCATCAAATTTCGCATCATCTGATATCGCAGTTATAATATTATTCTACCTACATTTGAAAAAAAAAAATTAAGTAAACAATTAATTTCACATTTTAAGGTCAGTTCACTACAAAGCGAGCGTTTTGTGAAATAAAATGTCACCCGTCACCAGCATCAACTGTTAAGCGTAGTGCATTGAAATCGTACTTATTATAGTACCTACGCTAATACTTTAATTAAATTCCATGCACTAGCTTGGCAGTTGGTAGCCGCTAGCCGGCACTAACTGTCAAGCTAGTGTCACTCGTAATGTCGTCGCTTAGCACTTTCGAGCGCTTTAAACCGTCACATGCATAAGTTTGCAACAGAAGATTAACCCCCTTATTCATAATCCTATTTTATCTCTATTTTAGCTAAAATAGGTTTATAGAACGTTTGTCTTTATCTGTCACGTTGTCATTTCTGTGTGTAAGAAAGAGACAAACCCCATTTTAACTAAAATAGGTTTGATAAGTTTTATGAATAAGGGGGTGAGTCTTTTAAAGAAGCGCTGTAAATGCTATTTTAATTTTTGTAGGTGTGTTTCATGTCAAATATGGCTCTGATAATAAGATCAGAAATAAAACGGTGATACCACACTTCAAAAATGATTACGAGATTTTGAAGTGTCCGTACGAATTAGGATTATAATAATTGATCTTTAACCATAAAATCAATTAGGATCAATTTGTAGAGATTTCATACGTGTTGATCCATAAGACGGCTAGAGCAATGTTCTTTGACAACCACATCGAATCCTTATACGCGATTGGTTCTTCTTTTGGCCCTATTTGAACTCATGACGTAATAATAACCTAATCAATTGTAAAATCTTGAAGCATTGTTGATGGCAGCATCATTATGATGATTGATAACATTATAAAGGCTACACGACCAACTACAAGAGTCTTTTTTGCAAAGGAATCGGTTGCGTATAAATAAGCAAGCATTTCTTGTATATTTCCTACTTCATATGAATAAACTTTCCTCTATCATTCTTTCTTGTTTCAGGTTTTTACCCGATGAATCAGTCTGCATTTTATTCTGATCTTAATATCCCCGCTTCCATAGCGTGATGTCATCAGTTTAGTGTTGTCTGTTTTTTTTTTTTTAGATTCGTCATCCAGTTCTTTATGGAGGGTAGACTTATCCTATGTTTAAAAGTTCTACCATCCAATAGGTCACAGTACACTATATTTGGATTAGAAACACAATAAGAAAGGCATTTAGAGGATAACCTGGTTAAGCAAACTTCAACCCGTGGTTGACCTGCGAGATGCCATTCATAAAAGAAAATATAAAGTATAGTAAAAATCCCGCAGGGTAGATGGTGGGGGCCCAAATTCCTTTTTACACCAGCGCCTTTGCTCTCCTACGATACTGCTCGATTGTGCATGAGAACTTCTTTCATTACACCGCAAAGGAAATAAACACTTAAAACGTTTTGTCGAAAGCATTTGACTCTATTAACATTATTTGCCTTTGTATTCCACCTAAGTCCACTGACCATATCCCAACATAAAAGGTAAAATATGCAAATCTCTACCTATACCTTGTTAGATTAAGCGTGACGGTTGTAATGTAAATAACTTAGAAAACACAAATAGTACGAGATGAGTAACACCATAGTAGGTTCGTGTTTGTGCCACATTCTCCGAAACACGTTAAAAGCTTGAATGAAACCAGTTTAACCAGATAATAAGAATATTCCACAGCTGATTATCTTTGTCAAAATAGTCAGATTACAAGGTCAGTAAACGTTCTAGTTTTATTAGTGTTAGAAGAAGTTTTTTTTTTTTTTTTGATAAATTCGAATTTACATAATCAGCCTTTAATGTTCCCACTGCTGGAAACACAGGCCTCCTCTCTTCGAGAGGGAGTGAACTGTAATCCACCACGCGGGCCCAGTGCGGGTTGGTAGATGTCACATGTCCTTGAATTTTTGGTTCTAGGACATGCCGGTTTCCTCAAGATGTTTTCCTTCACCGTTTTCAGAGCAGTGGTGATGAAATAATTTACACAAAGTAAAGCGCCTGGCTGGGTACGAACCCACGACCTACAACTCGTAAGTCGTGGCCGTTACCACTGGGCCATCACTGCTCTAATATAAATTCGAATGTCTTTAATAATAATAAGTTTATTTACACAAAAACCTTAATATACAAAGCTCATACAATACACATAGGAACATTAAACTTTGGGAAACAAAGGTTGCTTAAATAGTGAGAACCCTGCCTCCTAAACTAGGGGGGACCCTGTGACTTAGGAGTCAGTATTCTACTGTAACTTCGTGTACAAAAAATCCTTTTTCTATATGTGATAACATTGTGATCCTATAATGAACTACGGCTAATTAATGTGTAGGTACTCGTATGTGTGTTAAAGGAGGGAGATGTGGTTGTGTGGTGTGGTGTGGTGTATGAAAGGGGTTTGGGGTTGTGTTTTATGCGGGTATGTCCTGATCTTGTGGTGTTACATGGGTTTCTGTATTCGGCTTTGTAGAATAGTGATTATCATTATTCCGTGTTTACTGTTTTTTGTTCTGGAATTTCTCAGTAGCAGCCCGTAGTTTGGAATTGTGCCCGGTTTATGGCAGATAGGCTCGCCCTCTATTAGGTACTTTAGGGCTAGGTAGATTTTAACATAACTGGCGAAATGTGGGTGTACTATAAGTACACCTTTACCTAACCCTTTTGTGTTATACTAACTGCGCCCCGCGGTTTCACCCGCGTGAATGTCGATCCCGTGGGAATATCTGGATAAAAAGTAGCCTATATGTTAATCCAGGGTGTCAGCTACCTTCATACAAAATTTTATCAAAATTCGTCCAGCCGATTGAGCGTGAAGAAATAACAAACATATAAACACACACACACTCATAAATTTTCGCCTTTATAATATTAGTGTGATGATGTGTGCGTCATAATATGTTTCGCGCTTAAAGTGAATAAAGGCATGAAGAACATTCTGCGGGATAATTGCGTAACACACTATCAGTAACAATGGGTTTCATTTTGACAGTTCAACAATATTCATTGCGTTATTTACGTTGCTGAGCAGACACATATTTCGAACATATGAAGCAATGGATTAGCAACATCCTTCAAAATTATTCAGATTGAGAATGATAATGTGTTTCGCAATTAAGGTGTTGGTTCGAATGTATTTTGATTAATTTTTTGCCAAGTTACTTGTCCATAAAAACACAAACAGTCAAACACAATCCAAACCGGTATTATGGAAGCGAAATATGTAGTATACCAATAAAAGATAGTCCTACTTTGGACTATCATTAAAACATCAAACAACTCATTATTATTTCTCAGTTAATGGCTGTTTAACTCATTACCAACTACTGCAATAAACACCCATTAATTAATAACCTTTCTATTAACTAAAAACAAAACAATAAGACAAGTTTTAATGTCTTCAACAGAAACCCCTAAACCATTGAGTTACAGAAATAATAAAACGTTGATATCTCACTTTAACGAGTGAAATAACTTTATCTAATTAAACGAGGTTAGTGAACTGTTAATAAATAAAGCCGGTACACAATGTTACAAAAGATAAAAGTAAATAAAAGGAAAGATAAGGAAGTGTTACACGCGATTCGTTTTGAATTTGGAAAAGTTTCATGCCTTTGTGTTCAATTGGCAACTTTTTTCCGTGGGTAGCTTGAAGACTTTTTTCTTCTTGAAGAAGAAAAAAACAAAAGAAATCGGGAGAGGACGGCTATAGATATAAACAAAAACCGAACGAAATTAAAAGAGGATGATAGGTATAATCATTACCATTGTGTTTAAATTACCTGACATAATAAGTTCGCAGAAGTAGACGATACTTATAAGGAAAATAAAACCAAATGAAAAAAAGATTTTAGCAAGGCTATGTTGGCATTTATAAAAGAGGGTTTTTACCTAATAATATTAGGTATTAATATTATACCTAGTACAAAAACCTAATAAGTCTAGAGGTCAAAAAAAAGGTAGATGCTTTGGGTACTTAAAACAAAAAAAAAAAAAACATACAAGACATATGCCAGAAAATATGACCATCTGTCTGTGGCATTCTTTAGCATTCAAGCACTCAATTGACTTAATTATTTTATTGTGCCAATGGAGCTGCTCCTATTAGTAAACAAAACATTCATCACCATCATTTTATTAGTCCATAAACGTCAACAATTATGTCATTTTAAATACCGTATTGTGTGGCCTATGAAGAATGTTGGCATAAAGATCGTTGATCTGACAATCAAATGTGCATAGATACTACACTTTGATCTTAGCCAAAAGGCCGAGAAGCGATAAATGTGCATAGAAAAAATCTCTTAAGTTAGTAAGACAAGACAGACTACGTTGAAGAAGTAAACTTCAGTAACACTTGAAGTGCGAAAACCGCCCTTATGGCGACAACGTGACGGCACATCTGTCAATGTCAAAATGTAATATTCTAGGTCTATAAATAAACTGATCGACTGACATTCAATACTTATAGTGGGTACAGACGCATATTGATTTTATTCAATTTCGAGCGGCCATTGTTGTTTACATCTTTGGCAATTTTAGCGCGGACGGACCTTAAACCTTTGTTTACTCCGGAAGAACCAGACACTTAAGTAACAACTTGATTGTATAAGCGGTTATCAATCAAGCTCGTCAAGTCAGAGAGGAATGCGACCCGCGATAAGGAAGCATCTGCCTGCTCTAGTTTGTTAGTAGGCACTGCGTTTATAAGAGCATTGTGTCTTGCGTGATAGTAGATTTGATAATGAGTTGGTTGGTTGTTAGCCTAATGAGTAAGGCTGATTGTGTTTTGTTTTGATCGGTTTTATGGTCTTACTTACTGCGCCCCGCGGTTTCGTCCGCATAAGTCTCGATCCCGTAGGAATATCGGATAAAAAGTAGCTATATAGCTTTTTTTTTTATATACCTTTTCAACAAGAGGAAGTAACATTTATGACATACTAGCTGCGCCCTGTGGTTTCACCCGCATAACTTTCGATCCCGTGGGAATATCGCGATAAAAACTATCCTATGTCTTTCCCCGGGATGCAATCTACCTCTCTGCCAAATTTTATAGAAATCCGTTTACTGGTTTAGGCGTGAAAAGGTAACATACAGACAGACAGAGTTACTTTCGAATTTATAATATTAGTATGGAAGTATGGATGATGAGTTAACATATGTTTATCCAGAGCGTCAGCTACGTCCATACAAAATTTTATCAAAATTGGTCCAGCCGTTTGAGCGTGAAGAAGTAACAAACATATAAATACACACATACACTCAGAACCTTTCGCCTTTATAATATTAATGCGATGCTTGCTGTTGGAACTTCTTGTTGAAGAGCTTATCCGGTAAAGTTCTATAGCTATTCCTATTACGTACGCCTAAATAAAAGCTGATCACAGCAACTGTGATGCATAAAATGCCGGGCGTATAGCTTTATTAGGATCCTTAGATTAAAATGAGTGAGAACTATCATGAGTTCTTGAGCCATGTTAACTTTGAAGCTTGATTTGCAATCAAGCGGTTTTTCATAATGTTGCCAAAGACCCAGTTAACAGAAATGCCAACCTGTAATAAAAAATCTTAAAAAACAGATCGAAGGCCCTAATGATGAAAATTGGAGATGTACCTTTCTGACTATCTCCTTAGTGATCTAAGGAGATAGTCGACAAGAGATCGAGGAGGGAGGGGTGGAGGGGGGATCAGACAAAATAAATCATTAAAAGTAGCAAATAAAAGTAGTTTTTTTTTATTAGCAACCTTTAATATTGCCCTCAAAGTTCACATCAGGCCACAAATTAACATAGCTAATAATCTATAAATACCCTCTATACTTATGTTCAAAGATCACTCAGAAGTCACCCGTCATTCAAACAGACATGTGCTATGATATCATCATGTTTCTAACTTCCTCCGTGTCAGGACTGGCTAGCAATTATCATGTACAGCTAATTACTAGTATTGCTCATGTTAATGTCTAGAACATAGTCTAGCTAGATATTCTGATAGATGATGTAGGTTGTAGGGAAGTGTTTGGATTTTTATGCTTCCGTGGTTTTTGATACAAGGGTACAGCATTTTATCTTATGAAGTGACGAGTATTTTACTTGTGATAACCACTTGGTTACCACAAGTAAAGCACACGTCGCGTAAGTAAGCGCAAGTGCACTCGGTACACACCATAGAAATATAAAAAACAGGAGAAGTGGCAAGGGGGCGTGTCTGTGTCCACGCGTCATGAGCAACATGCGCTTGTACTAGGCGAATGGCCGTCTCCGCGAACTAGTGCGCTTTTGACTGTGATCGTGATAAAATATAAAAATACCGAGTTGTTCAGTGGTTTCCTGTAAAAAACGAAGTCAAAATAAAAACCTCGTATCTCGTGGAATCACTTACCATATATAAGTAAAAGTATTTTACTGTATTTGTCTTTAAAATCGTGAAAAACAACAAAGCGTAAAATATTTCTTGCTTTTACTACGTTATTTTTGTTTTCAAATATCGCAACAGCTGTACTATTTTTGCAGCAAATACATCGCTTCTTAACCACTAGCCACTCAGTATGTCGTTAAGTGAACAGCAAGCAATGTAAAAATTACAAAAAGATACTTCATTGTCGCCGAGCGTCGCATAGTACAGCCGCTGTGTCTTGCGGCGAGATAGTGATGTGGTTATGAATGTCCACTAACGTAGGCTATCGACAACAACGTCGATTGCTCAACGAATATATTGCTATTATAGTTAATTTTTCAATTTGTCAACCATTTTAACCCGGTTTATAGAAGACCTGAAAAGATGAAGTTTAAATGGTTGGAAGGCCCTTGAGAAAATGAAAAATAATGTTATTTTTTTTTATTAACTTCAATAATTTTTTTAGCTAATTTTTATTGATTTATAATATAATAATATGTTCTGGACATATAGTTTTTTATTTATTTTATTTTCATGACCCTTTATTTTTCTTAGTACAATAATGAATTAAAGAGTCGATAACTTTCCGATTTAGTCAATCACTAGCGTATATGTAAAATAAATGGCTTTTGCACAGCACAACGATAGCGATAGATGTTTTTGTGTGAGTAAGTTGTACGGTGCATGGTAAAATGCACGCTGTGTTTGATGAGTTAAGGTTTATAATTGATTGTGTAGTACGTTCTGATTTATGAATTGCAAGAGTGTGCGCGACTTTGTATCTATTGCTTTTACTAAACTACATCTGTAGTAGTGGCGCGGCGGTGGGGCAAACCTAGCGACATCGGGTTCTGATACATTTTCAACTACCGGGCATATCTCCTACTTTCATATATCTATGGTACACACACACACTTTCCGCTTCGTCCGTGTCTCAAACGAATTCGGAAGTGTGTGTGTGTGTTATGTGCCGACGCTACTCGTCTTTACGAGCCACGTCCATTGCGTAATTTGCATTGTTGTGCAGACGAATTTTTCAATCTTATGAAGTAATGTATTAGGAATTTTCTTCAAAACCGAACGGATTATGATTGAAAATGTGTTACGCAGTTACGCTTTAAGTTATTTTTACTACCAAATTGGGTCAAGAAAAGCAACTAACAAGCCTTTATTGTCAGGTTTCAAGAGACAAATCTTAAATCTTCTGTGCTAATGACAGCGCCTTGGCATCACTAATCTCCGAGTTAATCTTGATATTTATAGCAAATTTTACTCGTGGCTGTTACTTGCGGTAGTCGACGCTGATGTTAAAGTGCTGATGATTATGGTAATCATCCTCTGAATAAATAACTGTAGGTACCAACTATTTTTCTTTAAAATGCTAAAAGTCAGCCAAAGGGCAATCAAGAGGGCTATGCTTAGAGTCTCCCCACGTGATCGAATCAAAAATAAAGAGAGATCCGCAGGAGAACCAGGTAACCGAAATAGCCCGAAGAACTGCCGGGCCGAAAAGAGTGGTGGTCATGCACCGGACCGGAGACGTAGCGTCGGAAGGCGTCCCACAAGATGGACCAATGATCCTGCGAAGGCCGCTGGATGCAAGAAGCACAAAACCAGTCGAAGTGATGCTACTTGGGGAAGACCTATGTCCAGCGAGTTTCGACTGAAATGAAGATAATGACTGTTTTTCAAAGCCTTCTGAGCTAATGTGACTGATTTTTTCAATGAAATGCCGTGATTTTAGTTTCAAAGTAATTGAGTGCGACCTTCGAAAACTCACAAAACAATTTGTTGTTATCGTTATTGTAAGTATTTATAATTGCTTCGATGTCAAATAAGAGGCTAAATATTTCCTGATCGGGCAAAACATAGTAGACACAGTAAACCGCACATAAGTTCAACACTTGCCCTGCGAAAATCACCCTTACAGCTACGACATAAAGGCGTGGCAATGTCAAATTGTTACCAGTGTACTTATTACAAAAAAACGAAGAAAAAAAATATTTCAAACTAAGAACTGAACTGATGATACCCTATCCGGATGTAGACACGACACGAGCAAAAAGTTACATCAAACAAGGCTGAATAAAAAGCCCGACATCACATAAACGATGCTATACATTCTTAAATACAGTTTAAATGCGAAATAAAAACTAGAATCGTCCGTAAAGTGTTCGCTAGCGATTCGACACGCGGCATTAGTTACATCGGAATTTATAACAATAATAAAATACCGAGATTTAGTTTCTTTTTTTTTTTCGTTATTTATTGCATCATTGCGAGCGAATAATTGACGAAGGTTTTTTGTTCTTATTTCTTTTGTTTTAACCTTTTTTCTGTTATTTTTTCTGTTATCATTTTGTGCTTAAAATCCTTGTATGGTATTTTCTTGTTCCGTTAGACCAAAAACCTAAAATCCTTCAAATTTAGAGTTTTTATCAAGTACATAATACACCTGTAGCTATAGAGGTGTACGCACGACGACATATGCAAGGAACAGCTGATTTTTTTTCGCGATTTTAGGTTTAGTCCTATAGTAAAAGTTGTTCCCATCCTGTAGTGCACCCACATTTCGCCAGTTATATTTAAGTAGGCAGGATACAGGAGGCGAGTCTATTGCCATTTGCCGTCAACCGGGCACAAATCCAGACTCCGGACTGCTACTGAAAAACTAACATCATTTATGGGAGCAACGCTATAAATTATTCCAAAAGCACCGGATCTTTTAATTTATAAATCATTAAATTTTAAATTACTTTTAAAACAGCGGCTCACTACAGACCACGTAAATAACAGAAAACAATAAGAAATAACTCCCTTTAATGACACAATAAGGTATTCTAAGTTAATCGAAATGTTCCAGCCAGTGCTTCTTAATGAAGTGTGAGTACGCAAATGCCAATGAACTGAAATTACAATAAATATCTGCTAAGAGCTCTGGTCTTACCCCTAATGGCTGCTTTAATGTTTTGATGTTGTAATGGTATGTTGAGCTCAACTGTACCTACTGTGGTTATAATATTCTTAGCCTTTACTAGCTGTGCCTTCGACTTCGTTCGCGTGCATGTCTGGTGGGTTTTTATTTTTCTAAAATAAAAGTTAATCCTTATAACATCAGCTATCTGCCAGTGAAAGTCCCGCCTAAATTGGTTTAGCCGTTTCGGAGATTATCCGGAACAAACAGATATACAAAATTTTTTTAATTGTTTTTTTGTTATAAGTAGCTTATATACTTTCATATGCATTTAGTAAAAAGCTGTTATTTTGACATAACAAATCGACACTACAATTTTATTTATTTGTACGAAGTATAGATTGTACACATAAATTAGAAAAACAATGAACTATGGATTGGTTTCAATGTAAATAAGTTGCAATTCATTACAAAAAATAAAATAAAACAGTTTCTTCAGGCAATCTAGATAGCATAAAGTGGCCTAAACCATTGAAAACGAAAACTGTATTATGCGGCAAATTAAATATTTTTTTAAATTCCACCCTTGAGCATACCATCGCATATTTACTTCTGCACAAACAAAACGCAAAATACAAAAAAAAATATACACACACTAAATACAAAGTAGCCAAAAGCCTCGTATTCAAAACTTAAACCTTCTAGTTTACAACCTAATGAATAGATGCTAGATTGTGCCAAGCAGATAGCAAACTTAGTAATCAGGATTAGGAAGCCGTTTTGACGTTCTGTGACGTCATATCGGTACTTCGCGCCATCTTGGTTTACGAAGCTGAGCTTTGGCCGTCGGATTAGCGGTCGCTCTTGGCTAAGTTCCTGATCATCGTAGAACCGTCTTCTATAAACTTAATAATAATACAAATAATTTAATATAGAAACACTGTTGAAAACGGAAACAAAGTCATCACTGAAACATTCTAATTCAATTAAAAAGCCTTATATAAAAAATAGTCCATCAAAATCGAGTTAAAATCAGCTCCTTTTAAATGTCTCAAATTACTGTCATGAGCCTACAAATCCAAGTTTATTTTTATAAAAAAAAAATTACAAAAAAGGAAAAAAGGTGGCTGGTACAAAATGCCTACCTCTGTAAGTACATCATCATTAGATCATCATCTGCCTAGCCTTTTCCCAACTATGTTGGGGTCGGCTTCCAGTCTAACCGGATGCAGCTGAATACCAGTATTTTACATAGAGCAACTGCCTATCTGACCTCCACAACCCAGTTACTGGGTAATACGATACCTCTGTAAGTACACGTGTGTGCTTAAGTATTAAATAAATAAATAATAACGACTTTCAAAAGTAGTTCCTTTAAAATAAACGCATGTAACTTCTACCTCCCGTCAAACTCCCCAACGACCATCAAAACATTACAGCGATCATTAGCAGACTCAACTTAGCTGATATTATTTATAATAATTTCAGTTCATTCACTCACAGCGTACCTACCTTTAATTACCTGGACTTACGTGGTGATTAGGATCCGTCGTAAAACACTGCTCGATTTAAATGGTCCTAGTAATGGTTATGATGCATGTAACGTATGTTTCTAACGATGATATGGACATTGTTGAGTAGTTTTGTTTATTGAGACACATGTAGATATTATAGCATAGGGGTATACACTTACTGAGTAACACAGAATAGAGATTCTCAATTGGGTGTCAGTTTGAGGTAAAGTCCACACAAACCTATACTCCATTTGTTTAGGTAATTAAATAAAGGTAAACAAAAAAAAAAACCACGTGCCGTGGTTAACCAACTAAACGTAATACCAGTCTATTCAGTTGTCACGCTACGTCACAGTTGTACTCTTCAATTTAGCAACGTTATAATTCGTTAATAATGTTGCTAAATTGAAGAGTACAACTGTGACATAGCATGACAAGTGAAGTGAGTGATATTACGTTTAGTCGGTTAACTAAGTCACGTGTTTTTTTTGTTTACCTTTATTTAATTACCTAAACAAATGGAGTATACATGGTAAAACGGTATATCCAAAGACCTAAAGATATCATACATGTCTAGCAACTCGCACTGGGCCCCCATGGAAAATTATGGTTATTTATGACCCGCGTGGAGGATTATGGCCACAGGGCAAGCCTCCAACTCCCATGTAGATGCGTGGCGAGTCTCTGCAGTATGAACCATAATATTAATAAAATCATTCATGATTATTGGCAGGGAAACTTCCATAAATCAACAGTGCTAAAACCGCAGAACTGCCAAAGAGTTGTGGTGAAGTTTTAAAAGGAGTATCTTACTTATCTCGATTATATTTAACTAGCAGCGCCCCGCGGTTTTACCCGCGTAAATGTCGATCCGTAGGAATATCGGGATAAAAAGTAGCCTATATGTTAATCCAGGGTGTCAGCTACCTCCATACAAAATTCTATCAAAATTGGTCTAGCCGTTTAAGTGTGAAGAAGTAACAAACATATAAACAAACACACACACGCACTCACAAACTTTCGCCTGTATAATATTAGTGTGATTTTATTATTTAGTTATAGATTTTATTATTATATCGATCTACCATTCTAAATTCGCGTCGAGAATCGATAAAGGCTGCATTTGACTCGTTACTCATTTTATTGATTAGCATAATGCAATCGAGCGTCACTTGTTCTCAAAGACGTCCGACTGCCGACATTCCTTTGGGCTCTTAACGACGCTTAAGACAGTCTACACGTGTTTAAAAGCTGCTGTTTACTATGCACAGTGACGGTATCCAACATACGTGATGCGTGGTTATTCATGAATGACATCATCGTCTGATCATCATCCGAATAAAGGCGTAGCTGTCATAATCTCTATGGGTCTTTTTGTCAGTAACTAAAGAGGTGAAAAAAAGTTTCGTTTTTTTTTTTTTTGTTGTAGTAGACTTTTTTACTATTTTGGAATTTAAATATACTAGGCTTGGATAATACGTTGGTTATCATTACTCATTTTGTAGTATTTGATTTGATTATTAATTTGATGTTGACGAATCGTTTTTGTCAATGATTAAATATAAGAAAAAAGTTTGTTGTTTTTTTTTTGTAGACTTTTTTGATTACAATTTCAATGATTATTTGTTGTGATTTTTATTATTCGTTTTAAATATTAGTTTGTCGTTTCTTTATTTTCATCTATTTGTTTGGGATTTTTAGTTTTAGTAAGTATTACTTATGATTTTTTCTATTAGTATTTATTTCATATTAAACAAAAAAAAATAGACTTAGATTTTGACTATACTTTCCAAAAAATATCTTAGGATGGAGCATGATGAAGCAAAAAAAAGTTATTACTTCACAACCTCCTGTCAAAACACACAGCCATTTTGAGAGATTGCATAAACATTAGGTATTAGTTATTTACAATAACATAACTTGCGAGAATCTCAGCATAGTGCTCTTAATCAATCAATGTTTGCAAACTAAATGTCATGGCCGCTTGAAACAGGTTTGTAAAACTTTGGTAATCTTTGATGTCGGTAATAATGACGTTATCGGTAATAATGTGCATTGATTAGTTCGATGAATAAAAAATTGGCGAGGAATTAAGTTAAATGTTTGATACCGATTTTTAGTTCTGTATCAAAAATCTTACCTACGGTCTTTGATTTTATTTGGTTGGTTTAATGAATATGCAATGTGGGGATGACATCGCGATAGTAAATTAAACTACGTACCTACATAATTGTCCAAAGACGTTCCCAGTCTGCATACAAAAATTCATTCAAATATATATCCAATTAAACAATTGGATATATATTTAAATGATTTTTTTTGCTTTCGGTGTTACGATTTATTTGATTATTTGAAAATACTCCAAAACACTAGTACCGTTAGTATTTTCATGTATTTTCTTATTGTTGTCTCCCAAGTGTAGGAATGTATATATTTTTCTCTAAGTATTTTATTTTTGTGTTTTTTACAATTATTTTGTAATTAATCTCCGTAATTTATTACTTATCTAAGTTTTTTCCTCGTTTTCAAGTTTGTTATTTTCAATAAGATTTTTACCTTGACCGGTTTTTGTTAAGGTTTTTGTGCATTAGTCGGGCCTTTATATTAATATAGTAGACTAGATAATATCTCTGCACATGGCACATGCTATTCTGATGAACACATGCATGCCATATAAAGTTGAAATAACAATGAAGGTCTTATTATATTACCAGCCAGCAAAAAATATTGAAAAGGAAATCACATAGAAATAATAAGCGTTGTTTGGTCTGTTATAGATTTTAGGGGTTGATGTCCCTTGTTCGTATCATCCCTTTTAGTAAACTTTTAATAAAAAGTCTTCATTATTTGGGTTGGATAAAACTCTCTAAAAAGTCTCATATTACATTAATTTATCTTGATATAGTTGTGCATGATTATGATACAGCCATCTTCATCTGCCTGGCCTTTTCCCAACTATGTTGCGTTCGGCTTCCAGACCAACCGGATGCAGCTGAATACCAGTATTTGACATGGTGCGATTGCCTATCTGACCTCCGCAAACCAGTAACTGGGTATGATGATTTACCTTTGTAAGACTGGATGTCAGATTTTCGGGCTTCTGACGACCCGTAACGACTGTCAAAGATCTACAATTGACAGCCGGGAGCAACGGCTTAGTGTACTTTCCGCGGCACGGAGGGGTCACAATTGTAATGTTGTAATGAATGACCAACCTCGGCAGCTCAAAAATACATTTCTATGACAGAATATTCATATTTTTGTAACAATAAAAATATACCTACATAAACTTCCGGATTGAGAACCTCCTCCTTTTTTGAAGTCGGTTAAATACAAAAATAAACAAGAAAACATCAAGTTTCAAGAGGTTTCATTTTACCAGCCAACGGAATATTAATCTCTTAGCACCTCATTCTCGAAGAAAACCATACAATCAGACATCGCATCGTTCAATAATGAAGTGCTTAACTTGGTCCAACGGCTCGCAAGAATCTCGCTTGCCTTGGCTATTTCCTACTTGTTCTCTACACTTTTGCCTGAGAGTATCGCCTCCGTACCAAAGTTATCGATAAAAACCGTAATCCCAGCATTCCCAACACTTTTGGTAGCAAAAACGGTAGCGATATGCTAATGTAACTTTGATGCAACGTCGTGGTACAGGGTTTTCGGAATTATGCTGAGAAATTCCTTTGTTTTATTTTTTAATTTTGCCGTATTGTGTATCGAAGCTCGATAATGTTTGTTGTAATGTTATGGTTAATAATAAGTTGATATTCAGTTTTAAGTAGGTGCGAATATTTTTTTTGACATAATCTTAGCTATTACAATAATTAAATCGCATTGGAAAAATTCGAATAACTAATGTATTAGCCAAAAAATATTTTTACTATAATATACCTATTATTTTACTGACCATTATTATTTCAACGGTGATTAGGTACTTCAATGTCAAATTATTATAATAAAGCATGACTATTATAAAAATTATTTTTTGAATTATTAACGTCTTAAGTGACACCCAATTTAAATAATATTAAACGGCAAATAAATAAAAATGTCGTCTTTAAAAGGTCCTTTGCCGGATTCGGAAGTGACATAAAAGTATCGATAACGATAAAAGGAAGTCTCTATTAGCGTTTAAGTGTTAATTTCTACGTAAACTTTTTGGGAAGAATTTTTGAATAACACAAAATATTGTGGAATTTCTTTTTCGTATGCAATAGGGATTTGGTAGAGGTTGTTTCTTTACTGGGTTAGTAGGACTTTCAACTTTTAAATGATAGTTTTTTTTTTGTTAATTTCACTCTTTAGAAACACAGCTTTCGAGGGTTGTATCTACGATAACTCTCTGACCTAAGTTTTTGTTCTCATGGGACTTTATTTTGGATGTATAGAAAGGTATTTTGAGAAACGAATATCCTAAAAGGACAAAGTCTTGAATGTACCGAAATTCAATAACCGATTTTCGCTTTATTTAGTACCTACTTTTTGAATTTATATTCTAATCAATAAAAGCTATCTACATAGTTTTAACAACACAATATTTTAATATTTGCATGTTTAATAAAGATAATAAAAAGAAACCAGTATCGAACCTCTACCTGTTTCCTAGAATCAACATTCAAGTTGATTATTTTCCTTACAACTTACAAGTTATAACTTGTTCGCAACATTAAACAGCTGATAGGGACCCAGTCTTTGTTTTTTTTTCAATCCGCCATTAAAAATTTACATATTCATTAAGTACTTAATGGGTATTTTTAATTCAATTAAACGATACCTTTAAGTACTAAGTACATGAGTTTGTAGCAGTAAAAATAAATTAATTATTATCTAGTTGTATTTCTACAAGAACAGACGATTCTCAAAAACCGGTTTTTTATCGATACTATTTTAAATGTAGAGGACATACCTATCAAATTTAAAATGTCATGTAAATATTTTTCTAAAAAATAAAATATGAAGTAATATGGTCAACTCAACGTCTTTTCGTTTTATTTGCACAAGGTCTTGGCAATAAAATTAGACCTTAATTAATCAAATAAAGTTTTAAACAGGCGTTGAGTCGACACAAAGTTGTTCACATAAATTCAATCGTGTTTTCAATAACTTGGGTTGGGAACGGTGATAAAATTTACTAAGAACTTCAAACAGTTCAATGTCAAAGACTAGTATTTATTTCAATGACTTTATTTGTATTCATTGTTTTATTCGCTACATTTTATCATGATATGGTTGATGGCAATTATAATAGGCTCGCCCCCTATTATATGGGAATCACACTAATATTATAAAGGCGAAAGTTTGTGAATGTGTTTGTATGTTTGTTACTTCTTCATGCACAAACGGCTAAATTAATTTTGATAAAATTTGGTATGGAGATAGCTGATACCCTGGATTAACACATAGGTTACTTTTTATCCCCATATTCTCACGGGATCGAGTCTTTTACGGGTGAAACCGTGGGGCGCAGCTAGTTAAACATAACTGGCGAAATTTATGAAAATACTATAGGCACATCTCTGCCCTACCCTTTAGGTAAACAAAGCGAGACGTTTAGTTTCATCACCCTTTGTTTAGGCGATATTTCAAGTGATAACTTGGTTTTACTTAATTCTAACTTAACTTGCTTGATAGAGGTATTATAATGTACGTGGAACAGTTCAAGATTTCTTTATTAGTAGGTACTATATTTTTGTTTCTGCCTACCTTTAGGAGAAGAAGGCGTGATTTTATGTATGTATGTAATCTGCATTCGCTACTTATTTGCCAAACATGCAAACAAATATGAATTTATGAAAAAATAACTTTAAATCCTACACCATAAAGTTCAGTTTACGCTACTACTTCAAACATTTTTATAACTATTTCAATAATGCTAGTCACTTTGAAATCAACATAAAAACCACTAAAATAAAGTTGATATTTGTATAGCTTGAAATAACAATTTGAAACAAATTTGAATAGACTTCATGTATTGTTTGTTTATTTTTGAATACTTTAGAGGCCTTATTAGGAAAAACCAGAGTTAAACATTCAGTCAGCTGTTTAGTTGACCTTGGTTTGAGAAAGATCGAAAATGCCGACTCGATTAACTGTTGGCTGCGTTTTTCTCACACAAGTTAAAATACTTAACACACAGATGTTGTTTACTCTTAACATAAAAGGGCATGCACATAATTTAAAACTATAAATACATCAAGCACATGTTTGTAAACTCATCACTTCACTTAGTTACTAAAACCTTACCGTTTTGCCACGATAGTGCAAACAAATCCTCGTCGCGAAGCCATTGTAGTTCGCTAATTATAGTAGACATATCAGCAACGAACGACATTAAAACATGATAGCATAACTCCACAACACATCAAAATCACATCACTAGCACAAAAAGACCGCGAACCAATCAAACAGTCCTTCAGAGCACAACACTAAAATCTGCCATACACAAAAATGCTTGGAATGTCTAAAAAACACTGAAAAACTTTCGCTGACAACGAAAAATCACCGATATCGCGTTACAATTGATGTTACGAAACGTCAGCTTGACAGATCGTAACCCGGGGTGAACGAACGGCATGCGCAGACGCAGCGTACGTGCGGTGCGCGCGATCGATGCCAACCGACTGGCTCGACAACTCGAGTAAACACTAGCGCAGCGGGGGGTTATCGATAACCTTCCGAATATCGACAAACAACATCACTAGTGGTGCTACCTCGTGTGAAACTGAAGGCCGGCAATTTTTACGGTTTAACGTAAGGTTAATGTAACTTGTTGGGTATTTTATTGATGGTCTGAATGTAATGCGAGGCTTTGAGATTTTGTAACCGCCTGGTCTCGTTGTTGGGTTCATTATTCTCGCGGTTTATTCGCCATATTTTAAATATTCGTAATGATCGTAAGTGAAGTAAAAATTATGGAGATAAGGATCAAATGGAGGATTAAGATGAATATTCTGAATCAGGTCCATATGACTATATGAGATCAACTCCTACGCATAATTTTGTAGGTTCAGATAATGCGTGCGCTAGTGCGCTATGTAAACGAGTATACTGTCTTGTAATTAGCCTAGCAGGTAATTGAGCTAAATAATGGAGATGGGTTGCAAGAAATATACAGATAAATCGGTTTAGAAACCGGGACATTGTGTCCCTACGTACCTACATAACACTAACATAACTTACATCAAAACAATGAGTCTGACACTTTTCACGGCGCAATCAAAAGGCTTCCGCTGACAGGCGCTACGCCTCGGTGCGACGCAATTCTGCTAGAACAATTTCTTTGAAAACTCCATGGAAATTGTTCTACCAGAATCGGGCCACGCCGCCACGTCGCGCATTTCCGCGGGAACCTTCATTTGATTTTGACTTTTGGGCCGAACACATCGCACGAATGCACCCGAAAATATGGGCAAAGAGCGTGCTTTCCGAGACACGGAGGGGTCTTGGTACAGACGCCAGCACATCAACCTACTACAATCTGTCAAATTTCTTTAATAGATTTTCAACTTTAACACTAAAGCATAAGGTTCAAAGTTGATTGGGAAAATGTGACAGTTTGGGGTAGGTTGATGTGCTGGCGTCTGTACGTAAAGATGGTCACCCATCCACGGACCAATCGCGGCAAGCGTAGCTTAACCTGATCGATCAACCCGTGCGGCTGTTATTACTTAGCCACAAGCCTCTCTATAATATGCCCCGCGCACACCCGGCGACAGTCGAAACCGCTATGACTTAGCATGGTATGTAACACCAAGGCGAGTGCAACTAAAGGCTCCATATTCCCTCACAAGAGAACAGAAAGCCTCTCTCGAATACTTAAAGAAAATTATCACTTCCTGCACGACGTCTAACGCAACGACTAGTCGCAGCGACAAGATGCAGATGCATACGGCAACTCTGCGTCTTGTTGCAGCGACTAACTTTTGCTACAAGACGCATAATTTGCGCTGGCACTTAGCCATTTATTGTTTTATGCATTATCATTTTCCACAAAATCCGTCCCTATTATTTTTATTGTCACACGCTCCCCTTCCTAAAATAATCATAAGTCAAACAATACAACTGAGACATTTACAATCTTACTATAAATAGCGCTATCTATTTGAATCTAGATGATAATAATTGTTAGTCAAACAATGTCATCTTGGAATTAGGGTGCGCGGGAGCAGGATTTCGTCACACTCGAATTAAATGATAAGAAACGTGAGGTAAGCAAGATATTGTGTGTCACTGTGTATCTATCCACTTATACAGATTTTAACTTTAGAAAAGTTTGCTTGATTTTTCTCATCAATAATAATGACTAACGTGAATTATTATGTACCCAAGGCGACATATCAAGCTTTACATAATTATCCTAACTTGTCACATCACACTATCACACTTATTCACACTTATTCACACTTTCACACTTCACACTAATATTATAAAGGCGAATGTTTGTGAGTGTGTGTGTGTGTGTGTGTGTGTGTTTATATGTTTGTTACTTCTTCACGCCTAAACCACTAAACCGATTTAGATGAAATTTGGTATAGAGATAGTTTGAGACCCGGAAAAGGACATAGGATAGTTTTTATCCCGATATTCCCACGGGATCGACATTTACGCGGGTGAAACCGCGGGGCGCAGCTAGTAATATTATAAATGCGAAAATAAGTTTGTTTTTGTTTTGTTTGTTACCTTTTCACGCCTAAACCACTGAACTGATCATCCTGAAATTTTGCATATACGTTGTCAGGTGTTTAGAAACGGACATAGGGTACCTTTCATCCCGAAAAAAGTGCTGTTCCCGAGGAAAACAACAATGACGTTATTATGATAATAGATGGCTCATCGCCGCAAGGTTGCCTGCCTGTCGGTCTTCTACAGACTGTACTTCGGTGAGTGTGCCCCAGAACTCCACGACCTCATTCCACCGGCCCCCTTCTACCTTCGGACATCCCTGCGCACTGCATGTAACCATCCCTACCTGGTTGCCATTCCACCAATTGGCACTAAGCGTTTGCAAATGTCCTTTATAATGCGCACAGCAAAAGAGTGGAACTCTCTACCTGCGTCTGTTTGAACAGGCTTCTTCTGGGTAAGCTCGCTCCATCGCCGACTTTGTTTCTGCCACTTTTGACCTAGGCTAGAGTCAAGAGAAATTTCAAATGAAAAAAAAAAATAGCGCCACGAGTCTTTCGAAACTTATGCAGGTGAAACCGCGGGGCGCTGCTAGTCCAGAATAAGCTGACTTCTTATTGTACGAAAAGCCTATACGAGATTACGGGTACTATGCGAGGTCAGGCACCTTATTCTCTACTAGCTGCGCCCCGCGGTTTCACCCGCGTAAATGTAGATCCCGTGGAATATCGGGATAAAAACTATCCTATGTCCTTTCCTGGGACTCAAACTATCTCTGTACCAAATTTCATCTAAATCGGTTCAGCTGTTTGAGCGTGAAGAAGTAACAAACATATAAACACACACACATCATAATATTAGTGTGATAGTGTGATGACTCACTGAACGAAACCGCGCGAAATGAACGCGGGATTGGCGGGATTAGCTAAGAAATTGACGTGGTTTCGAGTAGGAAATCCCGAATCGTTAAGTGGTTCGGTCATCGTGAATTAGGGCCCTGCTAAAACTGTAAATTAAAGTAAGCTTCATATTATGTCGCCGTGTATACAAACCGCTGTACTTTTTATAGTTTTGTGATAAAAATAGATGATTATATCATCGTTTCTAATATTTTAATTACGTAATTAAAAATATTAGAAACTATGATACGATTATCCATTTTAAGATTTTGTATTACCTAAATAGTTAATGACATAAAACAGAATAATTAAAAAATGCTTTTATTCTTAACTAGGTTTATAGGTAAATTATTAACTGGGCAAAGGCTTACTTTACTTTTTCAAAATTTTTCAAAATTAAAGCTCTGTATGTACAGACGCCAGCACATCAAACTACCCGAAATAATCAAAGTTTCCAATCAACTTTGGACCTTATACTGTAGTGATAAAGTTGAAAATCTATTAAAGAAATTGACAGAGTGTAGTAGCTTGAAGTGCTGGCATCTGTACGTGGATAATAAAAACATTAAATGACGCTATCTTCCGTTAAACATACGACAAAATATAAAAAAAATTATACAAGGGGTATAATTTTATTGTATCATTACCGTTATTACAGCTTAAGAAAAAGCCTTTTTTACCCTTTATCGTATTATTAAAAACCGCCGCTGTAGCCTTCATAATAACTGGCGTGAAGTAACATATTATAATAGTCTCGTAACAACCAATTATTTTGCACGGAAGTGTATAATTGGTGTAGTAGCTGGGGAATACACTCGGCCGCCAGTGCACGTAATGGCTTAAGTGCCTAAGCTCGAAATTATTAATAGAACGGGTTGTAAGCTTTTTGTTACGCGTGTTATAATCTAATTGTTTTAATTTCTATTCTACTAGTTTTTATCGCGTATTGGTCTGGTGATTTTTTAATGGACTGTTTCGATTTTTGTCGTGCTGCGACAGGTCACTTAAATCGACCGTAATAATTAAAAATATTAAAAAACCCGACTGCAATCTTATACTAAAACTAACTGAAAAGCTAAAAACAAGCCCATTTTAAATTAAATAAAAGTTGGAAGCAGGCGGGGGGGGGGCCATACCATTATTATAGTTTCAAACTCAAATGGGTCCCGCCTGCTTCTAAATTTTATATCATTTAAAATGGGCTTGTTTTTAGCTTTTCAGTTAGTTTTATTACAAGGTTGCAGTCGGGTTTTTTAATTTTTTTTAATTACTTTTTTTATTTCCAGCTTTCCAGTATACAAATTTGAACGATTTCGCAGACGATTTAGTTCTTGGTACGAGTTTTTTTTACGATTTGTCACTTTGAATTACTCTTAACCATATAAGTTGTACATATTTTTGTAATCACCTTTTAAAACCCTTAATTTTGATACCCCACTCGATAGCTTTTGAGAAAAGAAACATTTTTTTTTGAAGGCACAATATGGCGCCCAAAATCCGCCATTTTGTTTCTTTTTTATTTTGATATACCCAGTGTCACTCTCACAGTAAATACGAATCTAACGACACCTCTCAAGCTAAAATCCATCGAGCCGTTCAGGCCGCAGAGCGTGCCAAACAATTATACATACATACAAACATACATACTCTCGAAAAACATAACCCTCCTTCTGGCGCAGTTGGGTAAAAATGCTCAGTCACAGGCGTTCACCCGCCGCATATTAATCGATATTTTGTTGCAAAATGAGCTCGTCACCTGCAATTTTTATCGACCTATATAAATGGGATGACGATTCGGTTTGTGAGGCAATTTGGTAACCGACCAGCGAAAATTCACCTAGTGAAAATCCCCCACTAAACGGTAATAGCTTGGAAATTGGAAAACGTACGTTTATAAAAAAACCCAATCATTTTTAGTCGTTTACAATTTTCTTTATCAACATAATGTGTTAGTCTTCAAACTGGTACTCAGCCAGTATGTGATGATTATACAAACATCACGCTGTAATTTATACAAATTTCATGTAGAATTAGAGTTCACAACTTTCTAAAGTACCTAATTAAAATGTTAACGGTAACTGCATACTTATTTCTTTTGTTGACTGTGCTTGGAGGAAGAAAGTACCTGTTCCAGTAAGATGCTTACTGTTATAATTACTCTCTTCCTCCGCCCACTTTGGCTGTTGCGAAACTCCTCTCAAGTTTTTACAAGACAATTAAATTCCTACATCATTTACGTTTTTCCTTTTATCACAAATTGGATTTACATACAGCGCGGTTCGCTCATAATCTCATTAGATATGGTCACAAACACTGAGTCGCAAGCATCCCTGCTTGAATCGCTAAATCTATTTATTCGTGCTTTTCACTAGCAATGTTTCTGTGGTGTGTGTTGTAAGCAGTTGGCGGTTTAAAAGATTATAGTCACAGATATAGACAGAACTAAATAACGCAAGTATCACGAGCTGTATGAAAACTAAGCGTGCCACTTTTTGACTACCTACTATGACGTCACAAGCTCGCGCTCTCGCTCACGCTCACCCAGCCAGCAGTACGCAGGACTGAGCGCGAAAGTGGCGGCTTACGATTTTCGAACGTAAGCTGGTGCGATTTTTGGCACGCGAAGTAGTTGCTCTTGCGTTATCTAGGTGTATCTATATCTGTGGTTATAGTATTAATATCGTCATTTATCTATGATCATCTGGGGGTTTATCCAAGGGGTATCGTATTACCCAGTAACTGGGTAGTGGAGATCAGATAGGCAGTCACTCCATGTAAAATACTGGTATTTAGCTGCATCCGCTTAGACTGGAAGACGACCCCAACAGAGGTAGTTAGAAAATGGCTATGCAGATGATGATGATCTATGATCATCTGGCACTAACGTGATTCTAGGCCATTAGCTTGGGGGTGCGGGATTGTCCGAAAGGGTTACCACTACCCCGTAACATAAAGGGCTAAGGAAGGAACACGGGTGGGTTTTAGTCAGTAAGAGTCTGACACTCCCTTCCGCTCCATCCAGAGAGCGGGAAAGGTCATTTGATGATTTCTCATCCAAAAAAAAAAGAGGCCATTAGCTTCTATCTTTTATCAGTCATCATGAGGCTAAAGCCACTCGCCTGATTGTTTGAGAGTTCACTGCTGAGCCGCCATTGTTGAGTTATTGGCAATTAAAACATGAATAAATTATAATTTGTGTCCCTTATCTTATGCGCAGAAAATGAGAACGTGTCTGCGAACATACCTGAAACAAAAAGAAGAATCCTTGAATATTTTAACTAGCAGTAGTCTTAAAATAATAATAATAATATGTACAAGTATACAGGCTGAAATTTTAATCACCGTTTTCCTCTTAAGGGGTCATTGTACTCATCATTATGAACAACTTTTATTATGGGACCAAACCTGAAATTGTGAAAAAAAAAAATCAGTTGTTCCCTACATTTATGTTTGCATAACTCGTCAAAATGTAGGGAACAGCTGATTTTTTTTTCGCCCGACTTTGCCGAAATAAGCAAAATATATAGGTTTTAAGTTTGGACGAGTTCTAGGATTTTAAGTGTCTAAACTAAAAAGAAAGAAAAATAAAGAGAAAGAAAAGAAAGAAAGAAAAATAAAGAAAGAAGAAAGAGATGGCGAGATGACCTGGACGCGTACCACGAGGGCTGGTTCGAGGTGGCGCGGGAAAAGAGTTCCTGGAAGGATTTGGGGGAGGCCTTTGCCTGGACAAAGGCCTCCCCAAAATCCTTCCCGGAACTCAGCGAACAGCGAAAGTCAAAGGATGTTCAAGTTTTCTTTGTTAGCATTTGTTTTTGGGTTCGCTGTTAAACGCTTATAACTTGTCCCACGACCAAATGCACAATGAATTTACATCTCAACACTACGCGGCTCGTTAAGCCATTACTACAGCAGCTATAATATAGCCTTCAATTGTTTCCACGACATTCGCTACTAAGTTTTACACGCATAACCGCAAACGTTTTTATGTTTTAAGTAACAGAGTATATGAAAAAACATGACATAACATCACGCCTTTATTCAGCGAAGGGTTAGGCAGAGGTAAACCTCTATAGGTTATACGCTTCGCTTGCTTAAACGTGGATCCACGAGAGACACAATGGCTGTTTAATAGGCTAGTTTCCTAAAAAATTCTAATTAGTCCGTCAGTTAGGTTATCGAAAAATAATGGACCCTTATTTTTGCTAAAAAGTGTCGCACGGCGTGACGTCACGACCCCCCACTCCCAAATTTTGACGCGCTTTATCTTTGTCATTTTTTGTTTGATTGACAAAAGAAAAAATAAGGGTCCATTATTTTTCTATAATCTAACTGACGGACTAATTAGAATTATTATTTTTTTACCCAGGAAACTACCCTATTGTGTCTGTAATTACGGCATTGAACCGATTTTGTCCCATGTAGGGCGAGCCTATTGCCATCAACCGAGCACAAATCCAGCAACTGCAGCAGCTACTGATGGGAAAACCCAATAACACTTTGTCCTACTTGAGAATCGAACCCAATACCTCCATCTTCAGCAGTAGCGCTTGCGACCACTAAGCCAAAGAGGCAGTCAGGAGTCGAGACGAGGAGAAAAGCATATGGAATTCCATGCTATGTAGATGCTGCTGCTTGTGGCTAAGTAAGAACAGCCGCACGGATCGATCGATCAGGTTAAGCTACGCTTGCCGCGGTTGGTCCATGGATGGGTAACCATCTTTACATACCAAGATCCCTCCGTGCCTCGGAAAGTACGTTAAGCCATTGGTCACGGCTGTTATTAGTAGATCTTTGACAGTCGTTACGGGTCGTCAGAAGCCCGAAATTCTGACAACCAGTCTTACCAAGGGGTTTCGTATTACCCAGTGACTGGGTTGTGGAGGTCAGATAGGCAGTCGCTCCATGTAAAATACTGGTACTCAGCTGCATCCGCGTAGACTGGAAGCCGACCCCAACACCGTATAGTATATAGCTGGGAAAAGGCTAGGCAGATGATGATGATGATGTGGTAGCTGAAATATTTCAAAAATATTCTCCTGCACAGATTCCTCACTCATTATTAGTACTGCAAAAAGTAAGGGTTTGGTCAAGGGGATGAAGGGTAATTATATCATTCAGTTCGGAAGGCCCTTCAGCTAATAAATGATGTTAGGTGAAGAGGTCTGCAGCAAATAGCCAATGTTTTGCAGAAAGCTTTAATACCCCTGCCAAATGGAGAGTGTTATTACGATAAGGTCCGATTTTCTAAGTGGATTGGCAGATAACGCTTCAGCATATGTGCTTGTTGCATAAAGATAAAAGAAATAAAGGGGTTTGAAGATTTTTGTATGGAGGGTGGCCCTAAGGTCGGCCGCCATTTTGATTTTTTTTCAGAATCGCGGTGCACAATAAAAGTTATATATTTAGATAGAGGACACTTATACAAACAAAAAATGTTAAATAACATAATATCCTAAAGCGTCAGATTTCGGAGTTATTCACCGAAATATAAGTCGAAAACAACAAGGATTTTTTTTGTTTTTTCCCCTACAGGTAACCATATTGAACTATTGAGGTAATAGAAACGTTATAAAACCTTTATGGAGAAGAAACAAATGAAGAATAGATATTTTTTTTAATAAATAACTAAACACGGCAATTTATTGATCCCTTTTTTAATCCCAGAGACTAATCTGACATTTAAGTCTTTTGTGTTTTCGTTTTTTTTAGCATAGAAGTTTGACATTACACTTGTCAGATTAGTCTCTGGGATTAAAAAAACGAACTATAAATTGCCGTGTTTAATTATTTATTTAAAAATTTCTATTCTTCATTTGTTTCTTCTCCATAAAGGTTTCATAACGTTTCTATTACCTCAATAGTTCAATATGCTTACCTGGAAGGAAAAAAAACAAAAAAATCTTAATAGTTTTCGACTTATATTTCGGTGAATAACTCCGAAACCTGACGCTTTAGGATATTATGTTAATTACATTTTTTGTTTGTATAAGTGTCCTCTATCTAAATATATAACTTTTGTTGTGCACCGCGATTCTGAAAAAAAATCAAAATGGCGGCTGATTTTAGGGCCAAAACCTTCAAACCCCTTTCTTCTTCTTTTAATCTTTTAAACCGCTTGTGTCGCATTTTATTGCGACACATATTTCCGTGCCCCTACCGCTCGTGTCGTATTTTTGCGACAGAGAACACGCATGTTTTTTAACTGACTTCAAAAAAGGAGTTTCTGTATTCGACCCGTATGTATGTATGTTTGTATGTCCGCGATTTTCACAAAAACTAATTTCTTTCTATTTTCGTCTTAAATGCGTGGTTCAACTAAAACCATTATTAAATAGAGAAAAACTTTTTGACTATTTTTTAATCGGTACAACGATTTCTCCTCCTTATTTATTGTAGGTATTATTTTATCTTGATCTTATAGATTTGTAGCCGCGCGCTAGGGGCACGGCAATTGATATTTAGCCAAGTGCATTTTCCCATCATTTGCATAACAAAAGCTCACAACGATTGAACAGGCCACATAAGAAACACGGTCAGTTACTGGCTCTTTCATATGCAGCTAACTTTAAAAAAATAAAAACGTTGGTTAGAAAAGGTTTTTGGCGCGAAAATGTCTTTTCATTCAGCATACTGATTACCATTAACAAGCAACGTAAACTCGAACGAATTTTAATTAAAAAACAACTGTCCTTTATCATTTTGGTTTGATTTTTGCGGCAAGCACTATGAGTACACTCGGCTACACATCAAACTACACATTTACAGTTTTTGCTGACCTGGCATTGTATAGGTTTTTCGTGCAATCAGCTTATAGTGGTTATGTATCGTGCGTACCACTCATAGATATGTATAAAGTCATAAAACAAATTAAATAATGATGTATGAAACGATTACTTTACTTCTTATTTACTCCGCTCGTTCATGCGAACCCCATCTGGTAGTAATTTCAACTTTTTTCAAAGGGAAGCCATAGGCAAAATCGCTTCAGCTTTCGTCTTATACCACAAACTAAAAGAAGGCTGAATACGTCTCAGCATTTCTTTTGTGCCTTATTCGAGTTGATTGCTACGCAAAAAGGCGTTCTGTCGTCCGCTCAGTTACATTAGTAAAACGTGGGTGTAGACAACCCCTTAAAGTGACAAGCCACAAAGGAAATTCTTGTTTGTCTGTGAGGAATGTTCGCAAATTTTTCAGCTAGTTTACACCGCTTGAATTTAATTTGAAATGGGTTAGCAGCTGTTTGTAAATTCTAGTGTGAGTTTAAGCGGTAAGAGACTAGTGTTATTGTGGCTGTATTGGTTATGGCGTTACGAAATTTAGGACTTGTATATGTACTGTAGCAACTACGCTACGAGGGGAACTATTTTACTTAATGCAACTCCTATTGGCTTTCATATGGTTTATTGTTTTGGAAGTTAGTAAGTTTCGTCGAATATAATTTCGTCATTTCCAAGCTAGTTATTCTTTATGTTGCACCTGCCATGTTTTGTTTCTGCATCACCCTAAGGTTGACTGGTAGAAAATGTCTCAGACATTAAGTCCGCCTTTGTACAGTATTTTTTTTTACTTGTGCATAAAGTTTTAATAAATAAATAAATAATAAATACAGGGTGTTACAGAAAGGGTATATCAATACAAACGGGTTGAAGAGTGTATCTGGTCTAGAATCTCTGTACAAAATTTCAGCTCAAAAGCAATAACTTTGAAAATGCTTAATATTTTTTTATTTCGACGTCACGGCGCTGCACTGGCGCGCGGCGGCGTGATGTGCCTGTACTAGGCGCACAGACACACTACAGATAATGGATGATGACCCTCGTAGTGCGGTGACACGTTTGTTTTGATTTCAATTTAATAAACTATCGAAATAAAAAAATATTAAGCAATTTCAAAGTTACTGCTTTTTAGCTGAAATTTTGTACAGAGATTCTAGACCAGACACACTCTTCAACCCGTTTGTATTGATATACCCTTTCCGTAACACCCTGTATACAGGGTGTCCCTGGAAGTATGGATCAAATCGAATAGGGGCGTGGGCAAGGTCATTTCCAAACTTTTTAACCCCGAGAATGTCAGTGAATTTTTTTACGGTTCAAAAGTTATGACCGATTTTTATTTTTTTTTTCAATCACTTCGCGTAGTGCTCAAAGAAAATAATCATAAAAAAATACTATCAGGGCTATCTAAAAAAAATAAATTGATAGCCCTGATAGTTTTCACGAATTCGATTTTTCTTCTCTTATTTTTTTAGTATTTTTTTTTGTTTCTTTTTTAGCTTTTTTTTTTAGTTTTTTTTTTTTTGCTAAAACGTTTGGAAATGACCTTGCCCACGTCCCTAATCGATTTGATCCATACTTCCAGCGACACCCTGTATAAAATTAGCTCAACTTATTTATCACACGTCAAACCTACGACTCTCAAAGACACATGCTTAAACGTTCGAATGGAAGATGCCTTCAAATATTACTGGCCTGCATCAAAAGAGGTCTCTACAGTACTCTGTGATAGGGTCCTAATTAGGTGTTATTTTTTAAACACGGATGATCAAACTGTCTAGTGCCAATTGGCTTTGGTATACCTAGTCAAATTCAAGGCTCGAGGTTAAGTAATTACAGTCTCACGGGTCCATCGATCAGGTTAAGCTACACTTTCCACGGTCAATCCGTGGATAGGTTGGACGGTTGGTCCCGGCTGTCATTCATGGATAGTCAGAAGCCCGAAAGTCTGACAACCAGTCTTACCAAGGGGTATCGTATTACCCGGTAACTGGATTGTGGAGGTCAGATAGGCAGTCGCTCCATGTAAACTACTGGTATTCAGCTGCTTCCGATTAGACTGGAAGCCGACCTGCCTTGCCTTTTCCCAACTATTTTGGGGTCGGCTTCCAGTGTAACCGGATGCAGCTGAATAACAGTATTTTTTTACAACAAATCTATACATTATATCTATATGTTTGCAACGGAACTGGAACGCTCCAATGCAACTAATCTACGACGCGGAGTGGCTGGAACGGAACGTGTCGCCTGCGCCGGCGGCGGCCAATTTTTCTTCCCTTCTCTCTGGCTCGAACGAAGAAGCGCGCACGAAAGTTTGTCGCGCTTACTAATTTTCTGCTACAATGTAAAACCACTTTCTATTCTGTATACCATGTCATTAAAGAGAGCAAAGGTGGCCCAGTGGTAACGGCCGCGACTTACGAGCTGTAGGTCGTAGGTTCGAACCCAGACAGGCGCTCTACTTTGTGTAAATTACTTCATCACCACTGCTCTCAAAACGGTGAAGGAAAACATCGTGAGGAAACCGGCATGTCCTAGAACCAAAAATTCAAAGACATGTGACATCTACCATCCCGCGCTGGGCCCGCGTGGTGGATTACGGCCCACTCCCTCTCTCCGAGAGGAGGCCTGTGTCCCAGCAGTGGGAACATTATAGGCTGGTAATGTATGGTAATGTATACCATGTCATTAAAGAAATAAGTAAGAGCACGCGTATAATTGATCACCCCCCAACACTATATACTAATAATAAACCTGAAGATTTTGTTTTTTTGAACGCGCTAATTTCTAGAACTACGAGTCGAGTTTAAAAAAAAAAAACTTTTTCATTTGATAGCCCAATAGGGGATCGTAGTGGAACATTGGGTGCTGTGTTGTCCCTAGGGGACTGGTCTAGGGGATTTTAGTGGAACGAGCGCAATTTTTGAGGAAGACTATAGGCTAGTTGACACCACGCTAGGATCCTTAATCTGTCAAGCGCCGCTAATGAGACACATTTGATTTTCTATTGTTTCGTCGCCGAACGGCGAACCGCGCCGATTGACCGGTTAAGAAAGATAAAAAAAAATGCGAAGCGCCAGAGTGGATCGGGGAACAACAACTGTCACGTGAACGAATTCGGGGAAAGAAGCTAGTAAAAAATATTGAAGCCCTCGCAAACGCTTATTCCTTGCACCACACACCAAGGTATGACGTCCATAGTTCTTACTACTGACGCATATAAGTGTCGTTAAAGTCGTCACGTCCTACCGCGTTGAACCACTTCGCTCTTTAAGCCTTTACTGGAAGTTGGAAAATATTAAAATGGCTATTCATATGCAGAAGGAAGTTTGATGCTAGTTCACGCTTTACCTACAGGTAAACTGAGTTACAGTTAGTTAGGATGAGTAAAGTTTTGTAGCGTGTGATGCACAGATATAAATATACCTAGATAACGCAAGTAACGCGAACTGTAATGATAACTAAGCGTGCCACTTTTTGACTACCTACTATGACGTCACAAGCTCGCGCTCTCTCGCTCACGCTCACCCAGCCAGCAGCGGTGCTATTCCGTAAAAAGATCACCGTGATAAACGTTGTTGAAGTGAGCTTAAAGTGAGCTGTCATTCCACCTGATGCTAGGGATTGACACCATTGACAGCTCACTTTAAGCTCACTTCATCTGAGTTTTCACGGTGAGTTTTTTACAGAATAGCATTTCAGTATGCAGGACTGAGCGCGAAAGTGGCGGCTTATGATTTTCGATCGTAAACTGGTGCGATTTTTGACACGTGAAGTAGGTGCTCTTGCGTTATCTAGGTGTATCTATATCTGTGGTGTGATGGTTGTCTTGGTACAGGAAGTACGACTTATCGAATCAACTGCAACTGCAGAATGCAGTAACTGTAAATGGCGTTAGGTACGAAAAGCTGGTTGATAGCACCTTGGCGGTTTAAGGATGGACAAGCTGTGACCTGATGAATAATAAGTACAGACAGCGTCAGAGAAAAGGAACCACCCCAAGACTTCTTGATGTCATTACCATAGGGGGTTCCTTTTCTCTGAAGCTGACTGTACCAGCTATGTATTTTAGAGAGCAGTGGTGGCCAAGTGGTAACGGCCGCGACTTACGAGTTGTAGGTCGTAGGTTCAAATCCAGACAGGCGCTTTACTTTGTGTAAATTATTTCATCATCACTGCTCTCAAAACGGTGAATGAAAACATCGTGAGGAAACCGGCATGTCCTAGAACCAAAAGTTCGATGACATGTGACATCTGCCAACCCCCACTGGGCCCGCGTGGTGGATTACGGCCTACTCCCTCTCACTGAAAGGAGGCCTGTGTCCAAGCAGTGGGAATATTATAGGGTGATTATGTATGACATGTATTTTAGTAATAATGTATTATAATGGGTACTAATATGTTTATATTTTTTGTTGTGGAAGTTTCCCGTCGCAATGACTACTGAGGAATCCCTTAGCCCCATACAGAAGATGGATCCTCCTTTTATAAAGCAAGGCAACCACTATTACTATGAACGTTGTGTTATTGGAAGGTCATGTTTAGTAATAGTCGTTAACGGGTTGATTTGTATAAAGTAAGGGGCTGCGGCCGTCTTCACGAGCGAGAGAATCGCAGCGACATTATCGTCGTGCCACGTATTTCTATACACTCTCTTAGAACGTGTCTCCACACGGCGATATCATCGCGACGAAAATTTGATGGCACCACGAGACTATCGCCGATTCTCTCGCTCGTGGAGACAGCCCCTTTCGGTTTCCTTGAAGAGCGTTCCCGTCATGTTATAGCGGCCATCATAAAAATCTCTCATTTTTACCAGTATTTCAGATTTGGTGCGGTATCAAAAAATGCTCTGTATTTGGATGGCCGTTTATTCTGTCACTGCTTTTTAGGAAACCAAAGCTTTAAAAGCGACAATAGACGATCGTATGCGATATCGTATAAATACTTCTTGGTCCTATTCAACGATCGTTTTTGAATAGGACGCAGCTTTGCGGTAAGTAGCAGATGAAGAACAAAGAAGAACAAATCGCTCATTTGGAGAAGCATCGACGTAACTGCTACTTTTTTTTTCAAGTCTTTGCTTTCCTAAAGTAAATACGCTTTCTTAAGTGCTTTGGCATATTTAACTCATTTTTGGGAAGAAATACTAACGTCGATGTTTCTCCAAATGAGCGAAATGGGTAACGATTTAAATGTCGCGTGTTGATGTAGAAAGTATTAATTTAGTGCTAAGGTTGAACTTTGCGTAACAGTTGACCTTTTACGCAAACAATACGGTAGTCACTTTATGACATGCGTGAGAATATAATAAAATCAGTGCCTTTATTAGCGTAGATGTATTTTCCAACTCGATGTTATCGAAAGTCAGGCTTATATCTATACTAAATAATAAAGGCTTATGTTTAACTTATCACCAGATAAAGTAAAATATAACATCAAAAAAACACTTTTTACTGCCAAAAATAGTAAATGATCACCAAAATTAAAACTCCATTTTATTGTAAAATACCTAGGTAAAGGTATTTGTAATCTCATTTGCTCGCTCTTGTGTATCTATGTCGACGGAGCCCTGCTTCGCGGGGCTCCTATTTCTGTGTCACGGGTTTAACCTAACCAAACCTAACCTCGGGGTACCCAGCTAGAACTATTGTAATTTTAGACTTAAATTTTTTGTGTTCAATATATGTTTTGGCGATCATTATATTTAATCCCAATAATAAAGCCGAAGACATTGTTTGTTTTTTGAACGCGCTGTTTTATCTATGGAACTACGTCTGGTAGTCCGGAGATTAGAAATCAGGATTTAAAATTTATTTTTGGATTTCATAGCCTAATTCTTAATGAAAGGCTATAAAAACAAACATTTAAATTGCCTATGGCAATTAAGTCCACCTCTGCACATTTATGTGCTTGAAGTAATAAATAAATAAATTGAGAACCTCCTCCTTTTTTGAAGTAGGTTAAAAATACCTAGCCAATAGACGTGGGAATTAATCTTCAAGAATAGAATAGTCTATTTTTCCAAGTGGAATCTCGAAGAAAATCGACGTAGGTAGGTAACTAAGAAAATATGAACTGTGAAAATAGACGCGAACATTTTAAGACTTAAGTGCTGTATTATTAAACATCGTCTTTCTTCGATGGGTAAGTCCTGTATAAAAAAAGCCCTACTAAGTACAGACGCCAGCACATCAAGCTTCTACTATCGATCAAATTTCTTTAATAGATTTTCAACTTTATCTATAAAGCATAAGGTTCAAAGTTGATTGGGAAAATTTGACAGTTTCGGGTAGCTTGATGTGCTGGCGTCTGTATCTACTAAGTGCTATTTGAGTCGCTGAAGCAATAATATTACGGACAAGGGCCTTTTCCCATAGATACAGTAGACCCACTCAATTTGCCTAGCCTTTTCTCAACTGTATTGGGGTCGGCTTCCAGTCTTACCGGATACAGCTAAATACCAGTATTTTACATATGATAGAGCGACTGCCTATCTGACCTCCACAATCCAGTTACTGGGTAGTACTTGGTAAGACTGGTTGTCAGACTTTCGGGCTTCTAACGACCCGTTACGACTGTCAAATATCTACGATTGACAGCCAGGACCAACGGTTTAACGTGCTTTCTGAGGCACGGAGGGTCTTGGTATGTAAAGATGGTCACCCATCCACGGACCAACCGCAGCAAGCGTAGCTGAACCTGGTCGATCGACCCGTGCGGCCGTTATTACTTAGCCACAAGCACCTCAGTAGACCCAGTATAAATAATAATTATAGTAATTACTTCTTCTTCATTCATAACGGTAGCCATTATTACCAAACATTTTATTTTTCTTATTACGTCACGCACATAATTTTCAAATAACGTTCCAAACTCATAACTCCGAAGCAATCGTTCCGTGATACTTCGTAAACAATTACTAAGTATTCCGATGCGTGAAGTATATGGCCAGTATTTTAAGACCTGAGGAGTTCCTACTTGCGATTACTCTTCATTCAAAACGTAAAGGGATTAGAGAAAATGAGAGGTCTTACTAAACTGGTTGTATGGTCGGTAATGTCGGTAGCATTATTGTTACTCAGTACCTTTTTGTTACGACATTTTTCGTTTGTTTTATCTTTTTCTCTTTTCACCCTCGTAATGCATTGTTGGAATTGGTTTGACGTAAAGATATTTTAAATTCAGAACGCGCCTCAAAAACATATTTTTCTTTAAAATTTTCCTTGTTCTGTGTAAGCGTTTTCCCAGTGGAAAAGGAGAAAAATATAACAAGGTAGGTACTTAAAAAAAAATATTGGCTTTTAACGTCACTGGAATAACAATTCCTTGTTGTACTAAACCTTTGATTTAATTTAATATTTATACATATTATAAAATAAGGGCCTGTATTTTCAAACGGTTGGTTAACGTAACATACGTAAGTATTAATAACAATTACGTACTCGTTACTATTTGACGTACGGTAAGGCCATAATTTTGTAATTGTAATTTGAAACAAACATTTTTTTTGGTTTGACGATATTTAGCGCCAGTTTTGACGTATACGCGTGCGTCAAGTGGACGTGAAACAACCCGCCCTAAAGTCGCTTTTCATGTCTGTCTAACCGTGTTGTTTTTTTTTTAACCCAGCCAACGGATTTTAATGCGATTTTCATCATCATTTATAGAATTTATTCTGAAAGGTTTATGTTTATAATACATAAATATTAAACTAACATTTATTAATATTAATGTAAGTTGAATATATATGACGGAGAAGGTATGTGTCTCATTATTATCAGCCATATTTTAATTACTGTGGGCGTACTGTGCTGTGAGTATGTGTTTGTTATTGCGCAATAGAAACACCGTTGGCAGTTCAAATCAGATTATAATTTCACGAACAAATTAATCCCACCAGCGAATCGCACACTGTAGGCGACACAACCAGATACGGAACGTGTACACGACACAGCCAGATACGGAACGCGGGACAGTTTCTAAGCACATGTTGTTCGTACGATGTCCAATGTCCAAGAGAGCTCCACACCGTTCTGTCGCGCTGTCGTCGACCCCACGAACTCAGGCTAGACTCTGTCAGCGCCACCAGATGGCGCTCGCGTTCCGAATAGTCAAACGAATGACCGGATGCGACATACATATATAATACTTACATTAATATTAAACTTACATTATTATTAAACTTAGTGATCGTGCTCATATCATAGTTATACTAGCTTCCGCCCGCGACTTCGTCCGCGTGAAATTTCACCCTCCCCCCATTCACCCCCTTAGGGGTGGAATTTCGAAAAACCCTTTCTTAGTGGTTATCTACTCTTCACAAAGAACACACCATGCAAATTTCATGTCTCTAGGACTAGCGGTTTAGGTTGTGCGTTGATATATCAGTCAGTCAGTCAGGACTTTGAATTTTATATGTACCTATAGATTCCTAGTAAGTCAGTTATAAACTACTTTCAAATAAATATATTATGATATATCGCTATATCCCTGGGGATATAATACGGCTTCAACCATCTTACTGCGACATATCGATCTTAGTGACAAAGCTGCATACCATCATCACAAATTATTATTCCAGCAGAAAGAAAAAGACGTCTCCTGCTGGACATGGGCATCCCCCAAGCACCACGACTTTGACCAGTTCTGTAGTTTTTGCATACAGCGGAATCCTGCGGCTTGCACAATATCATCGGTAAACCTTGTGGGAGGCCCTCAAATGCTATGCCTTCCAGTACGTGAACGCTACTTCAGAACTCAGCCCCATCGTCCATCTGTTCTGTGAGCAATATGCTCTGCCCATAAGCCAAATAATATTATGTTTTTCATAAAAAATGCTGCCTATAAATTCTTGCAATAGCCACATAAATAATCCCTTAGATAATAATAATAATAAGGCTTCATTCAGAAAGCAGTACTTATGGACACGGCTCGCATTGTCAGGAGGTTCCTCTCTCTGGAGCCCTGATCACCGATAAGGTGGACCCTGTTCCCGATACAGGTGGGCTACTATTTATTATATATTTTTTTATATTCTTCTATTTAAAAATACAATTTATATGTATTCAGTTGAATAAAGGAGATAATAATAAAATAATTTATTTGCTTATTTTTATATTATAGTTAGAAAGTTCTTATACCAAAAAAAAGCAATCAGTGTCGATATTTATAACGTTTACTTTTGATATTTACACTCTCCCTTTTATAAAACATATTGGCACAGCCAACGGGCGGAAGTTAAAACACAGGCTATCAAATTTCAGCAGGAAATTGACATGCCGGCGCGTGCGCGAAAGTAAACCAAACTTGACTCACACGGTGATGTCGAACGAAGCATGAGCGGTAGCGATTTAAAACATATATGTTTTGGCATGGCTGTCTTTTGAAGTTTTGACGGGAGGCCTAGAAAATGAAATTAAATTGTTGTAGGATATCGAAAACGGGGCTTGTGGCCAAGTAATAACAGCCGCGCCACACGGGTCGATCGATCAGGTTAAGTTACGCTTGCCGAGATTGATCTGTGGATGGATGACCATCTTTACATACCGAGATACCTTGGTGCCTCGAAAAGCACGTTAAGTCGTTGGTCCCGGCTGTCATTAATGGATCTTTCACAGTTGTTACGGGTAGTCAGAAGCCCGAAAGTCTGACAACCAGTCTTACCAAGGAGTATCGAATCACGCACACACTGGGTTGTGGAGGTCAGATAGGCAGTCGCTCCATGTAAAATACTGGTATTCAGCTGCATCTGGTTAGACTGGAAGCCGACCCCAACATAGTTGGAAAAAGGCTAGGCAGATGATGATATCAGAAACACGATTTTACACGTCATCTCAAAAAGAAAAATAAGCTAGATGGAGTTGACATTTCCTATCTAACTATACCCCTGACAAAGAAATGGCGAAACAAAGACAGGTGTCAAACGAACAAATAAGTGCTGAAGTATTTTTTGGTAACCCTCATTATAGAGCGGGGTTTGCGTTGCAAGGAATTTTCGAGAGATTTGCTTTGCTTAGTCAGAAGCCCAAAAACTGACAACCAGTTTTACCAAAGGAAAAGGCTAGGCAGATGACTAGGTATTCTTGCAACCCAATAATAATATAATAATATTCCACAACTATCACACAACGCCATCTAGTCCCAAGCTAAGCAGAGCTTTGTGTTATGGGTACTAGACAACTGATAAACATACTTATATATTTCTAAATACATACATATAATAGATAAATTACACCCAGACACAGAACAAATGATCGTGCTCATCACACAAACATTTGTCCTGGGTGGGAATCGAACCCACGACCTCCGGCATAGAAGTCAGGGTCACTAACCACTAGACCATCAGGCCTGCCAATGCATGAGTAATATTTGTAAAGCTCGCACAGACTTCAAAAGTTCAGGTCTGACATTTTACTAAGGTTGTAGGTATAAGTAACCGCTGTCAGTTCATAAATTAAAACCATTTCTCATTAAGGATTTATATTACATGTTACCATGGCTAGAGTTACTGCGAATTAAAAAAAAAACAGTTCCGAATAGCTTCCTTATTCTGTCTGAACGAGTCATTATTTCGTTATGGACCGTCTCTGTCTCTTTCTGGTTTTGATCGATAGAAAAGGACGAGTGTTGTGTAAATGTAATTGAAAGGTACAGAATAAGGCAGTTAATGTGTTTTTTTTTATATAGTCGTCCTTGTCTTGACATTTGATAGTTGAGGGTGAAGGACTAAGGAAATTCGTTGAGTGTTTTAATTAAAGAACATTAATTAATGAAGACTAATACTTCAAGAGTAAAAATAGAGGTTCGAGGTGTTATTCTTTATGTTGTATATTTGCATAAAATTCTTCTATACGTCTTTATTCTGAATTCATAAACGGCCGGACCGATTTCGATTAAATTTTTTGTTTGTTTGATTGGGTCCCTGGATAGTTTAGCTTCATGGTGGCGCTGCGATCGAGTTCCAGGAAACAGGATCATCTGTCCGGTTTGCTAGTTACATGTATTTTTCTCTAAAATACAGAAGCAAAATTTTTCGTTTTTTTAACAAAAAAAATATTTACAGGAGCCTCCTTTTCCATATTTTACGCTGGGTAAGACCGTAGGACCGCTCCCTACAGTCTTAATCAGCGTAAAATATGGAAAAAACTTTTTAAGAAAAAAAAAACCGACTTCCAAAAAAACACTACAAAGTGAAAAATAACTTTATTTCGGAAGTCGGTGTCTTTGGATCTGTATTTTAGTTTTTTGCCACCGACTTCCGAAATAAAGTTATTTTTCACTTTGTAGTGTTTTTTTGGAAGTCGGTTTTTTTTTTCTTAAAAAGTTTTTATTTCACGCTTTTTAGTGGGTCTGCTTATAATTTATCTAAGTTACAATAGCCTAGTGATTATCGCCTTTTACAAACAAAATATTGCTTTTCCCGATGCAGGGAAGTTAATTGTTGAGGAGTTCTCCAGGTCCACCATCAGCTCCATATCACCATTCACATTGTGACGAGCATAAATTGCTTAGCAACCATATTAAAGTAATCGAATCGCAACCCGTGAAATACTTAGATATTATTGATTACTTCCGATGGCCATCTGTGGTCTTCATCATCAGTTCCACTTCACCAAATAGTGCTTTCCGAGAGCAAATGCACGAGTTACTATAAAAAATACCCAAATCGCTATAGGTGTGCCTATAATATTTGAAGAGTTCCTTCGATTTCTCCAGGATCCCATCATCAAATCTTGACCTGATGCTTTTAGACTAGATGCTGATAATCCTGGCTGCAGCATCAGGCCAGACTTATGTCAACATTACATTGAAATTAAAATTTTGTCCTGTTTAAAATGAGCCCAAACACGACTACGGTGCTGTAATTTCAAGGTTGGTACTTTTTCTGATGCTCCTGGCTTCAGCATCAGGTCTTTATGTACTTCGGTGTTCCTCATTAACAGTACGTTTATCCACACATCGAGCCCTTTTCAATGAGCCTAAACACGATATATCTGCTGTTAGTTGTCGAGGAGTTAGGTACTCTGCAGACTATCCTGACTGCAGCATCAGATCATGACTTGATGATCATGAGACCAAATGTGGCAAATGCCCTATCAAACATCAAAACAATTTACTAAAACAGTCCTTTCCTGTTCGAGCAACTTCTTACTGTTAAGGAGTTGTACCTTCCATCATCAGCCCAGCTACCTGAGATGGTGACAACCATATGCAAATACACAAGATACTTCATAAAATATGCGAAAAACAATAAGTGAGCCTATAAAATTTGAGGGTTGCCCTCGATTTCTCTAAGATCCCATCATCAGATATTGAAATGGTGACAATGGGACCACACGGGAAGCACCAGCTTCCAAATAAAAAAAGAATCATGAAAATCGGTTCACCCAGTCGTAAGTTATGAGGTAACAAACATAAAAAAAAAAAAAAAAAAAAAAAAAAAAAAAAAAAAATACAGTCGAATTGATAACCTCCTCCTTTTTTTGAAGTCGGTTAAAAAAGAGGAAGGAGTATCCTTTCTGTAGACGTAAAATTCGTCCCACTTGCAAATTAAATTATACTTTACCCTTATTTACTCAGTTAACCTTTATAACTTACTGTTGACGTTTTTCCTTCATTCATAAATCATTATTCAAATAAGACCTTTTATGTTTTACAAAAATACGATCCCAAAAAACATCACGCTCCTTCTGGGCGGTTGGGTAAAAGCCTAAAATGACAAATAAAATAAATACAGATCAAAAAGATATAGAACTGCTAAAAAAGCAACATTTTCTGTTTTCTTTACTTCGACGAAGGGTACCTATTTTTTCTTCCATTTTTGCCAAACAAAACTGGGCTTTAAATAAACAGAGTCAAGTCCTTGAACAACTCGGGCAAGGACTCTTTGTATCTAATTACAGAGGAAAATAAAAAGACATGGCCTTCAGTCCTTGTGGTCTGAGAGTTGTGACTCATCCAGTAAAAGTGCGCGTAATGTTTTAAATGCCTGTATGGTAATGTAGAAGTGCGAACATGTTCATTCCTGAACGCTCGTGTCATGTGTTTCAAGGTGGTTTCAAGTACGTGTTTTCATTTTACCCGACTAAGGCAAATCCAAAAGAGAAAGAAAGAAAATACATTTATTTAGCACAGACTAAAAGACACACAATACACTAGATACATCAGATAAAAAAACAAATAATAAAGATCAAATAAAAAGCGTAAAGTCCGATGTAAGTAATTAGCAGGAAATTGTGCCTTACGACTGCGCCAAAAAGGCCCAGTTCAGCAATAATGACAGACAACTAGTGCCTGACGCTGGTTTTCAACTGGACCTGAGCGTTATGATTTTAACAAACTATGTATGAGTGTTCGACTGTCCTCTTTTAATTCAGCTATTTCAATTTTTTTCCAGACAAGGTTTCGTTGAAAGCATCATGTTATTCCGCGGGTGAAGTCACATAAAATCCAACATGGCGGCTTATAGCGGGTGTATAATTAAGAGCCTATACTACCTCAAATGGCTTAGCGTGATCCTCCGTTATGTCGAAAATCCTGCACCATTAATTTTGAAATAAATATATGGTAAAGTTGAGGATTAATGCAAAGTCTTATGTTAGACGAAAACACGATTCCATAAAACTTTCTCGATAGAAAAAAAATCCAGTTACCTCTAACCCGAACAATAAACCGCTGGCATTAAAAAAATACTTCAAATTAGATCATGAAACTTTGCATACTAACTGAACTTCCTTTAAAGCAGGTCTTATGTTATTTACTTTTTTATAATTACCATTATTTTCACTGTAAAAAGCAAATACCTAAACTATTAGCGCTGCCTGCCGCCCAGCACCGCACTCTGTCTCGCTCTCACTCAGTCCGCGAGCAGTATGGTATGAGTGAGATAAAGAGCGAATTTTAGCTGAGGTAGTATAGGCTCTTAACGACACTGTGTGACGACTGATTGGCATTTCGCGTGACTATGGAGCAGGAATGGTTCTTGCGAGTAGAACAAGGAATTTGAAGTAATCCTGCCAGACTGCTGGACACGGGGTAATCCATACAATGATAGCAACCGTGCCTCTGATCCGGGCATAATTATTTGAGTCGAGTAACTACTATCCAAAACCACCACCCAAGTAAAACTTTATGCAACTTGACAAACTATCACACTTCACATCAATATTATAAAGGCGAAAGTTTGTGAGTGTGTTTGTTACTTCTTCACGCACAAACGGCTGAACGGATTTGGATGAAATTTGGCACACATATAGTTTGTAACCAGGATTAACGTATAGATTACTTTTTATCCCAATATTCCCACGGAATCGACACTTATGCGGGTGAAACCGCGGGGCGATGCTAGTTGCTTTAATAAAATCGAGACATAAATATCATTATAGTTGTTGGACTGCCTCGATGGTCTAGTGGTCGCATGCGCTACTGCTGAGCCTGAGGTCCTGGGTTTAATTCCCAGGTCGAGAAAAGCATTATTGGGTTTTTCCAACAGACAGCTCGGAGTCTGGATTCGTGTCCCAGTAGATGGCAATAGGTTTGCCCTTTATTACATGGGATTTACATATAAATGGCGAAATGTGGGTGTACTATCGCGGACACTCTCGCCTGACCACCACTAAGTTCATTTTTGCTTGCATTAAAAAAATAGAAGCGCTCTCCAGTAAACCCGCCAAGGTCAAATGGTTCGTCCGTAAAATACACAAAAGGAGTACACGTGATGCGTCACTAAGCTGCGCCGTGCAGGTTGCAACTAATTGAGTTATCGCTTTCCTAATGGGCGAAAACTTAAAGGGTGGTTTGGCGCCGCCGCGCCGCAGGATTTAGGCGAAAACATTTTTAAGTGATCAGGCGGAAAAGGCCGCGATGGTACCTACATCTTTTCGGGGATCACAGGAGTGACGTTTTATGTATGTTATATACAGTGATAGGAATAGGCTGAGTATATTTACTTATCTAAACTTCGGAGAACAGAGACAGAAAGAGGAGACTTCCTTACGATGAATTTTTTTTTTCCCGGAATTCAGGAAAAATCTTAAATAAGTTGAAAATAAGCTTTATTAAATATCGGTAAAGGCAATTTTTTTTTAACTAAACTTGCAATTTCTAAACTTTCGGGATTTTCACGTAAACTCCCACCAAAGACGCCACCGCGTGCGGCACCCTTCTTGCTCCACCCCCGAGGCCTAGCGCCAGCGCTCACGCTCACACAGCCAGCAGTCCTCAGGAGTCAGGACTGAGCGCGAAAGTGGCGGCTTACGATTTTTTAAACGTAAGCTGGTGCGAATTTTGGCACGCGCAGTAGTTGCTCTTGCGTTATCTAGGTGTACCTATCTATATCTGTGGCAGTGGCGTGCATTGCATATTATATAGGCATATGAGCAGTGCCTACCTCGATATATCAACATAAGCCTGTCAATTACATTTTTTAGTGTGTGTGCCCCACAGAAACTCACTAAATTATTTTCATTTTGAACTTAGTTCCTGCCGGGGGTCCCTCGACCACACGTTTATTATTCTGATTAGTGGCCGCGTCTGCCTAGACTAGACCCGGCCTAGTGCTTACCTATTCTGAAAACCAATGCACGCCACTGATCTCTGGATGAAAGGGACTTGAATAATAATAGGTACGGACAGCGTCAGAGAAATGAAATGGAACCCCCTTTGGTAATGAGTCGTTACCAAAGGGGGTTCCTTTTCTCTGACGCTGTCTGTACATTACAATGCAATTAATTCTGCGAAGTCTTTCCTAGAACCCTGCCACACCTAAATTCATGCTCTAATAGCCGCAATGAAATTGGCTTTATGTGAGATTGTTCTCGTACAGACGACAGTTACTTGGAATCGTAACGATAACTTAATTACGGGGCCAATGCTAAACAAAGGACTATTGAATTTGTAGTCTAGTGTGTGGGTTCAATGTGCTTGAGAATGTTTAATTAGCAAACATGTTTATTGTTTAATAGAGCCATCAAAAACTATCTGATTTATATTTAGTCAACTCATCCCGCGGGATAAGTTCGAGCGATTTATTCCCCTCCACCCACCCTCGATCCCCTGCTAGATCAGTTGACTAAGGAGCCTATTTTTCGTAGTTCGGCCAAATATACAAATACAAGACTGTGATGATTTCTGTGTTGTCTATTGTGTGTCAAAGTCAAAGCATTTATTTCAAATAGGCACATAAAAGGCACTTTTGAACGTCAAAAATTATCTTAAAATAGAATTGATTCTAGTCGCCCATTCCAAAGGTAGTTTTCGTATGGAGAAGAATGGGCAAGAAACTCCACCGTTACTCTTTTAAAATGTTTCAGGTACAATATTTTGCATGGGTACATTAATTATATAATAACATGTGAGGACGATGCACCTAAAATAAAATTACTGTACCATAATAGGTAAAAGAATCAAAAACGAAACCATGACATATAAATTAATTATCTGATAGATACATGGTGCTCACATATTTACAAACATGGTACAAGCAAAACGATATTACTTTAAAAAAAAATACAAGTAATAAGTCAGGGTGTGAGTAATGAATGTAAAAAAGAATTAAAAAAAAAATGTGCATATAATGATCATTTTTATGATTATAGTTCTATAAATAAATGTTTGTTATGGCCGCGAATCATATTATTAGGTCCTTACATATGAAATTGGCGTTTTTCGTACTGGCCACTTTAATCACGAATTTCTCCTCTTTGGTAAGGAATTCCAAATTCAAATTTGTAGGTACAGCTATTTACTCATGTATTTGTGCTTCGATGACCGTCATTCATTTGTTTTTTTTCTTCTGTTTTTTCTGTTTGCGTCACTCATTTTACAAAATGGAAAATTTAAAATATCGCATTATTTACGAGTACGAGTTCCGCCGTGGCACTAGTGCTGCGGAAACGACTCGAAGGGTGAATGATGTGTATGGCGGTCATGTTGCAAAAGAAAACACAGTTCGTTTTTGGTTCCAACGTTTTCGTTCTGGAAATTTCGACCTGCAGAACAAGCCCCGTGGACGGCCTGAGACCCAAGTTGATAATGGAGAATTGAAGGCTATTGTGGAAGCGGACCCATCGCAAACCACGTCCGAGTTAGCTGCAGGCTTCGATGTTAGTGATAAAACTGTTTTAATTCACTTGAAGCAAATTGGGAAGATTAAAAAGCTTGAAAGGTGGGTACCTCACGAATTGACTGAAGCAAACCGGCAAACGCGCGTCGACTGCTGCGTTACATTACTGAACCGGCACAACAATGAAGGTATTTTAAACCGAATCATTACCTGTGATGAAAAATGGATTCTTTACGATAATCGGAAGCGCTCAGCGCAATGGTTGGATCCTGGCCAGCCAGCCAAATCCTGCCCCAAGCGAAAATTAACCCCAAAAAAGTTACTTGTAAGCGTTTGGTGGACTAGTGCCGGTATTGTTCATTACAGTTTTCTCAAATCTGGCCAGACTATTACAGCTGATGTCTATTGTCAGCAATTACAAACCATGATGGAAAAGCTAGCGGCTAAACAACCAAGGCTGGTCAATCGCTCCACGCCACTGCTGCTTCACGACAACGCCAGACCACACACTGCGCAACAGACGGCTACCAAATTAGAAGAGCTTGAATTGGAATGTCTTAGACATCCTCCGTACTCCCCGGACCTTGCTCCAACAGATTACCATTTTTTTCGCAATTTGGATAACTTTTTGCAAGGGAAAAAATTCAACTCCGATGGGGCAGTCCAAATCGCCTTCAAAGATTTTATTGATTCCCGTCCGACTGGTTTTTTTAGTAAAGGGATCAATGAACTACCTATAAGATGGCAAAAGTGCATTGAAAACAATGGTTCATACTTTGATTAATTAAATATATTATATTAAAAAATATTCGACTTTTTGTTCCTTCCATACAAAACGCCAATTTCATATGTAAGGACCTAATATTTAGTGCAACATAATGCAATTGCAAAAACCGTACGAAAATTTGAATTTCAACGGGCTATCCTGATTCTTTTGCCATAATCAAATCAAAGAGAACAACTAATAGCTACAAGCCCCTTATAAATTACTAGCTGCGCCCCGCGGTTTCACCCGCATAAGTTTCGATCCCGTGGGAATATCGGGATAAAAAGTAGCCTATGTCCTTTCCCGGGTCTCAAACTATCTCTATACCAAATTTCATCTAAATAAGTTAAGTAGTTTTTGCGTGAAAGAGTAACAAACATCCATCCATCCTAACAAACTTTCGCGTTTATAATATCTAGGACTAGGATATTGGACTAGGATAGGACTAGGCCTAGGATCTAGGACAAGGACTAGGATCTAGGACTAGTAGGAAGTAGGATTAAAATCAAGAAAGTAAAACACCTACTTATTGCCCGCGGTGATAACCCAAACACACAAAAATATGCAGACAATCTTACAGGTATTGCTTTCATAATTAAATGAGTATTTATATTTAGAAAAACATATTAATTAATGTCTTAACTTTCATACACAAAGCAGGTACCTTGTATTTTTTTTCTTTTGCTTGTATCTTTTTTCTTTTAGCAAAGATATTTTCCCCTCACAAAGAACGAAGGATCTGTTAATTGGATATTCAGGAGCATTGCTCGTATCTTTTTCCTTAATGAGCAAATATGTATAAGGTCTTTAGAACTTTAGGTGATAATATGAAAATTTGTTAGGATTATTGTATTATTTTGTCATAAGATGGAACCCTTTTTATTTTATGACAAATACTTCATTCATTATTTAAAGAGCGGCTTGTGGCTGAGTAATAACAGCCGCACGGGTCGATCGATCAGGTTAAGCTACGCTTGCCGCGGTTGGTCCGTGGATGGGTGACCATCTTTACATATCAAAACCCCTCCGTTCCTCACAAAGCAAGTTAAGCAGTTGGTCCCGGCTCTCATTCGTGGATCTTTGGCAGTCGTTACGGGTCGACAGAAGCCTGAAAGTCTGACAACCAGTCTTACCAAGGATATCGTGCTATAACCCAGTAACTGGGTTGTGAAGGTCAGATAGGCAGTCGCTTCATGTAAAATACCGGTATTCAGTTGCACCCGGTTAGACTGGACGCCGATCGCAACATAGTTGGGAAAAGGCTAGGCAGATGATGATGATGATTTAAAAACAAAAAAAAAAAAAGACTATTGTTAAATTAGGCCTGAATAACCCAATTGTGTCACCTATTAACTCATTCACTAATTACCTATAACTAATAGAGTACCTCTATAAATAAAACCATTTGATGCAAACCCACATGAGCCTACGGATGCCATACCCATTAGAAAGTACACCGACCTATGACAACCCTGACATATTGGGCTCAGCATGTAATCAATGTTTTATAGCCAATAAACAATTATGATTTACGTTTGATTAATTAACTTAAGTTTATTGTGATGGTTTGGAGCACAGATATAGATAGACCTAGATAACGTAAGTATCACAATCGGTATGAAAACCAAGCGTGCCATTTTTTGACTACCTACTATGACGTCACTAGCACTATTTAGTGATGGGAAAATCACATCGATTCAAAGACGCCGCCGCGTACGGCACCCGTCTCGCCCCACCCCCGGGGCCTAGCGCCAGCGCTCACGCTCACCCAGCCAGCACACAGGATTTTTGTGCGTAAGGGTATGTTATGTATGTTCTGTGGTACGTAAGCTGATGCGATTTTTGGCACGCGAAGTTGTTGCTCTTACGTTATCTAGGTGTATCTATATATTAGGTCCTTACATATGAAATTGGCGTTTTTCGTACTGGCCACTTTAATCACGAATTTCTCCTCTTTGGTAAGGAATTCCAAATTCAAATTTGTACAGCTATTTACTCATGTATTTGTGCTTCGATGACCGTCATTCATTTGTTTTTTTTCTTCTGTTTTTTCTGTTTGCGTCACTAATTTTACAAAATGGAAAATTTAAAATATCGCATTATTTACGAGTACGAGTTCCGCCGTGGCACTAGTGCTGCGGAAACGACTCGAAGGGTGAATGATGTGTATGGCGGTCATGTTGCAAAAGAAAACACAGTTCGTTTTTGGTTCCAACGTTTTCGTTCTGGAAATTTCGACCTGCAGAACAAGCCCCGTGGACGGCCTGAGACCCAAGTTGATAATGGAGAATTGAAGGCTATTGTGGAAGCGGACCCATCGCAAACCACGTCCGAGTTAGCTGCAGGCTTCGATGTTAGTGATAAAACTGTTTTAATTCACTTGAAGCAAATTGGGAAGATTAAAAAGCTTGAAAGGTGGGTACCTCACGAATTGACTGAAGCAAACCGGCAAACGCGCGTCGACTGCTGCGTTACATTACTGAACCGGCACAACAATGAAGGTATTTTAAACCGAATCATTACCTGTGATGAAAAATGGATTCTTTACGATAATCGGAAGCGCTCAGCGCAATGGTTGGATCCTGGCCAGCCAGCCAAATCCTGCCCCAAGCGAAAATTAACCCCAAAAAAGTTACTTGTAAGCGTTTGGTGGACTAGTGCCGGTATTGTTCATTACAGTTTTCTCAAATCTGGCCAGACTATTACAGCTGATGTCTATTGTCAGCAATTACAAACCATGATGGAAAAGCTAGCGGCTAAACAACCAAGGCTGGTCAATCGCTCCACGCCACTGCTGCTTCACGACAACGCCAGACCACACACTGCGCAACAGACGGCTACCAAATTAGAAGAGCTTGAATTGGAATGTCTTAGACATCCTCCGTACTCCCCGGACCTTGCTCCAACAGATTACCATTTTTTTCGCAATTTGGATAACTTTTTGCAAGGGAAAAAATTCAACTCCGATGGGGCAGTCCAAATCGCCTTCAAAGATTTTATTGATTCCCGTCCGACTGGTTTTTTTAGTAAAGGGATCAATGAACTACCTATAAGATGGCAAAAGTGCATTGAAAACAATGGTTCATACTTTGATTAATTAAATATATTATATTAAAAAATATTCGACTTTTTGTTCCTTCCATACAAAACGCCAATTTCATATGTAAGGACCTAATATATATCTGTCTGTGGTTTGGGGTTTCACAAGTCAATAAGCATATTCTGCAAAATACCCAATACCCATTATCGTTAGATTAGTAGGTATGAGTGATGGCTCCGGTTATAGGTTCAACTTCAGACAAGAACCAATATATTTTTTTTCAATTCTTATGTACTTACTTTCTGGTATGTCTAGTAAATTACGACATCGCTAAAGGAAAAACAACGTGTCGATACCAGGACTTAAGATAACATGTTTACATAGAGAAAAGATTTTGATTTTTTGTATGTTTGTTTGGAATGGATAAACTCAAAAAAATATAGAAAGCTACATTATCAGCGAGTATTATGGGCTGTGTTTTTATAGTATACATATTGCGGTGTTTACGACTTCCATGCGAACGTAGTCGCGGGCAGAAGCTAATCATCAACTTAATAAATTTTTCATAAACGTAATCGCACATATCAGAAATAATGTAATATGCACCATTTTTATAAATAAATTTTCGAGTTATCAAACCACGCAGTAAAAACCTCCCCTGTGTAATAAACTACCCCTTTTCACCTCATTAGAGATAGATTTTCGAAAAACCCTAGTTCACGTTATTTTTTATTTTTGGTCTTAAGTATGTTTCATAGTTTACTAAGATAAGTATTCGAGCCAAGTTTCAAGTTTATTAATTCAAGGGATAAGATTTTTCATACAAATAAAATCCCCTCTTTTCACCCCCTTAAAGGTTGAATTTCCAAAAACCCTTTCTTAGTGCTTCTCTAAATTATAAAAGGAAGCCGTGTGCAAAATTTCACATTCCTAGTCCCATTCCTAGTTTCGGCTGTGCGTTGATATGTCAGTCAGTTTCTCCTTTTATTTATATATTTATAGACATATAATTTTCCACCCGCTTTCATACTAAACAAGTCTAAATTAATGATACTCTCGATCCGCCATCTTGTCAAACAAGACATTTAATTATGAGCATTAACCTTTAATTAGAAATTGATAGAGACAAATCGCACAGCGAGTTAATCAAAATAATATTAATGTGAAATAATAGGATGTCTTCGACGTGATTTGCATAGACGTTAAGGGGTATGCTATTGTATGGATTATAGTAAAAAAAATAAGTTTAAAAACTAAAACCCGACTACTGAAAAGGATGAAACAAGAAAGTACACTTCCCGTGATCGCATGCTACCATAGCTTATAATATGTTAGTACAGTGGCATGCGACCACGGGACGGTACTTTCTTGTTTCATCCTTTTCAGTAGTCGGGTTTTACTTTTTAAACTTATTTTTTATTTAATTATTTTGGGGTTTATTTGAGTAATATTTATATTTTTGAAATGTGCTAATTAAGCCCTTTCATTTGATACCTAACAAAGCATGATTAAAAAATTTTTTTTTTTACATCATGACTTTTTGTCTACTAGAGGGCGCTATATTCAATTAAATGTGACGTCACATAGCCTATAACCAGCGGACAATCAAGACGCTTCCAACAATTGGTCCAATTATTACAAGAAATTTAGAAGTTATGAGGGAACAGATGAACACACATACATACATACCGGTCAACATCATAACCCTCCTTTTTAAAAAGAAGCTGAGTTGAGACGTTAAACTTGCCCTTAACAAAGCTCCGTAATAAAAAAGTTCGTCCCGCTATTTCTGCCGTAGGTAACTGATTTACATATCTACGTCCTTTCCTTTCTAGTTTCGCGGAAAATAAATTATTACTAATATCAGGTAACAATTAATTTGAAGACGTTTGTTATTTATTAACTGACTCGCGAAATGTATGATAACATTCATAACCTAGTGTAGAGTTACAATAATACTTGTTCCACAGTGTAATTTGTAAAACGTCTTATAGAAAAAACTGGTTTTGCCTGATTTGCGAATTTGATAACTTTTGTGGAGAAATTTATAAGTTGGTATTCATCTACTCAGGTGCGATGATTAAATTGTCGTAAAACTTACATGCTTGGTTCTTGACGGTCCGAGTTGATATGTGTGCTATGACCTTAGGTCTCAATCCCGTGGGAATATCGAGATGAAAAATGTTCTAAGTCCTAATCCAGGTAATGGTCTACCTATGTGCCAAATTTCAGCCGTTTTAGCGTGAATGAGAATCAAACAAACACACGAAAAATCAAGTCTTTTCTCAATACAAGGTGAAATTTTAATGACCGTTTTCCTCTTAAAGGATCATGGTACTCATCATTATGAAAAACTTTTACTATGGGACCAAACATGAAATCGCGAAAAAAAATCAGCTATTCCCTACATTTTGACGAGTTACGCGAACATAAATGTAGGGAACAGCTGAATTTTATTCACGTTTTCAGGTTTGCTCCCATAGTAAAAGTTGTTCATAATGATGAGTACAATTAATTAAGAGGAAAACGGTGATTAAATTGTCACCCTGTATAATATTAGTTTAGATATAACACGGCGAAGGTGGTCTGGCGATGTGATAACGTTTGCAGGGCCAACATGGCCAGAGATCCCACAAGAAGTCGGTTTGAAAGTAAAAAAGGGAGGCCGTTGCCCAGCAATGGGACACAATATAGGCGAACAAACAAAAAATCTTAATAACAGGCTAAATGTTCTTACGTGCCCTAGATTGCTCTGTCCTTCGCTTACCAGGTAATACAGACATGACATTATTTTTAGAGAAAAACTACTATTCTCTAGAAAGTATTCATCATCATCATCATAATCAGCCTATAATGTTCCCACTGCTGGGACACAGGCCTCCTCTTGGTGCGAGGGAGTGGGCCATAATCCACCACGCGGGCCCAGTGCGGGTTGGCAGATTACACAATAAAAATTATCATGATCTGCCTAGCCTTTTCCCAACTATGTTTTTTTTAATGGATGGAAAATCATCAAAAGACACCTCCCGCTCTGGGTGGAGCGGAAGGGAGTGTGAGACTCTTACTGACTAAAATCCATCCGTGTTTCTTCCTTAGCCCTTTATGTTCTGGGGTAGCGGTAACCCTTTCGGACAATCCCGCACCCCAATCCCAACCATGTTGGGGACGGCTTCCAGTCTAACCAGATGCAGCTGAGTTCTAGTATTTTACATGGAGCGACTGCCTATCTGACCTCCACAACCCAGTCACTGGGTAATACGAAACCCCTTGGTAAGACTGGTTGTCAGACTTTCGGGCTTCTGAATAACCGTAACGACTGTCAAAGATCCACGAATGACAGCCGGGACCAACGGCTTAGCGTGCTTTCCGACGGACGGAGGGGTCTCGGTATGTAAAGATGGTCACCCATCCACAGACCAACCTCTGCAAGCATAGCTTAACCTGATCGATCGACCTGTGCGGTTGTTATTATTGAGCCACGGGCCCCTGAGAGAGACAACAGAGAATAGAGTACTACACAATAATTATTAAAAAAAAAAAAAAACTCAAATGTAACATGATACTTCTTATGAGTATAAGTTAATAAAACAAATAGCGATAAATTAAAAGCTAATTAAACTAATTAGGTATTATTGAAGCAGTCACTGGATGATGTAGAAAGTAAGTTTTGCGGTATAACATGTCAAATATGATCAGTTCATATCATTCATTCATCAATTCAAGTCTAATCAAGTGAAAATTCTCAATACGATGAAGGAAAACATAAAAAAAAATATGATTGACGTGCAAAAGTGTTTGTACACACGGCCACACATCAAGCTATACATAACCAGTATAAACTGACTTCTACTTAATACGAAAAACCTATACAATGCGAGGTCAGCGAAAACTGGAAAATGTATAGCTTGATGCGTCGCCGTGTGTACAAAAATACTTACAGAAATAAATCATTTATCGTGAGAAAACCGAAATGTCCCAGAACCCAAAATTCGAAGACATGTGACATCTACCAACACTGAGCCCGCGTGGTGGATAAAGGCCAATTCCCTCTGACAGCACGGAGGCCTGTGTTCCAGCAGTGGTGCTCGGGTTTGAACCCACGACCTACAATTCGTAAGCCGCAGCCGTTACCACTGTGCAACCACTGTTTATTGAGGATGATATTCTCATAGCATGTACTGTACCTACGTCTATTTCCTGTTTAGTATAATAAATTATTCTATCACTTTTAAATTCAATTATTTTTCTTTAACTGCACCTGACGACATTACGTCAGCGCCGGCTGTCGCTGAAAACCAGCGCTGCGGCTCTCATAGGGTCGCAGCATAATGCTGAGTGATAGTCGTTTTGCGTGGATGTGACGCATGACTGTTTCCCTCTACCTTTTTACTATATTTTTTGTGTTTATGTTTTTTTTTGCGTCATTTTCACCGCAAATAAACGTATTTTCTTTCTTTTTTCTTTCACTGCTCTCTATACTAATAAATCGGCCTAAACATAAAAAATTGGCATAGCAAAATATTTAGTGCCTGAGGCACTGCCAATTACATGTAGCAAGTAGAAATAAACATTTGTTAATGATGACGCTATTAATTATAACAAAACTCGCCTGATTAGACTAGTCAGATAAATAAAATTAATTAACTTTGACAGAGGAACCGCTCTTGTAGAAAGTTGGCTGCCAAAATTACTACTCACATGGTTTTATAAGGAAGTTTGACCAAATTGAGATTTATTTTTGGTTGTGTTTAACTAGCTTATGCTATGCCAAAATACTTTTTTTATTAGAACTAGTTAATCAAACATTTTTTTTTATTAATTTTGGTATTTACATAATATAAGCTAACATATAAACTATAATAATATGTAGGTACAATTATATGAAAAAATAAACAAAATAATCATAGGGCATCAAAAAATTCGTCCGCATCGCTGTCAACAGGAACAGTGCCCATAAGGCTGGCAGCATTGCCACGTTGTATGGCAATGCTAAACCAAACATTTTATGCTAAAACATAGAGAGGTAGAGGGAGAGGTGGGTTCTTGAGTGGTGACCGTGAATCGGTAAACGTAAGGTGGGACGCCCTCAGGCTAGGTGGAGCGACGATCTTCGCAGGATGGCTGATAGCTGGATGAGAGTTGCTGAAAATCGAGTTGAATGGCGTGCAATAGGAGAGGCCCCTGTCCTGCAGTGGACTGCTATAGGCTGATGATGATGATGCTAAAACATATGACAGAGCGATAATACATAACAATTTTATTAAAAACCTATTTAACAAAAACAGCTAAAATTATATAATCAGCCTATAACGTTCCCACTTCTGGTACACAGGCCTCTTCTTTTTTTGAGAGCGAGTGGGCCATAATCCACGCGGGTTGGTAGATGTCACATGAGTTTAAAGTAACCTAACCAAGCCGAACCTCGGGGCGCCCTTCGCTCACTCTTGCATCCGTAGCCCCGCGTATCTATATATTTAATATTTTGACAAAACCTCTGTTGTCGGTAACTTAGTAATTTTGTCGGAGGTTCAGTACTTTATTCGGAAGTTTAGTTTTGTTATTCGAAGATCCATTATTTTTAGTCGGCTACAGATCGCTAATGATTAATTTGTTTTGCGGAACCATTATTATTTCCCTTCCGAAGATAGCATAAAACCGTCTGGTTAGTATGGCATAGTAAAATTACTAAAGTAGAACCCCGCCAAAAGACTCAAAGATGAAGCTCGACCTTAACCAACCTGGCGGCAAGGTCGTTAAAAGATGCCCATCCACATCTCTCCACTAGTCCAATGCTTGCTCTAGGATGCATATCCGGTAGGCTCTTAAATCCTTACCTATTCTTCGGGCACGTGCTCCTTACCATTACCGCGCCCCCCGGTCTATTCCTTGATATGCAATGGTCGCTGTAGCACCATGAACATGAGGCTACAGGAGCTAGTGCGAATCTTGGGGTTCATTCGATGATTCGAGTCTGACTTAACCATGCTGGGATCGGTGCAATTCATTCATTAATTCATAAAACTTCGAATACAATCACATTGTAGTTTGTTGCACGATGCCTATTAATATTATGTGTGTAATAAAATATATGGACTTTAATAGGACAATTCACAGAAGAAATTATAAAGTCGATAACCACGATAATAATGCACCTATCCTTGCCTTACAAGTTATGCACTCTATGCAATTTGAATTACAAATAAAAGCATATTTTAATACATTGTCATACCAGGAAAAAGTGACTTCCTCGTTGGTGTAGTGGTCGCAAGCGCTACTCCTGAGTATAAGGTCTTGGGTTCGATTTCCAGGTTGGGCAAAGTGTTATTGGGTTCTTCATTCAGGAATTTCTCAGTAGAAGCCCGGAGTCAAGATTTACATAAAGTCCGGTTAACGCCCCCCCATTAACATAACTGGCGAAATGTGGGTACACTACAGGTACACCCCTGCTTCGAGGATTACGTAGTGTGTTATATGTATACAGGCGCCAGCACATCAAGCTACCCGAAACTGTCAAATTTTCCCAATCAACTTTGAACCTTATGCTTTAGCGGTAAAGTTGAAAATCTATTAAAGAAATTTGACAGTTTGACTATAATCTGTCAAATTTCTTTAATAGATTTTCAACTTTCCTGGTACGCTACAGATGCTAGCATATCAAGCTACTAAGTTTGATATGCTGGCCTCTGTACCATACCAGGAAGAAAAATATTCATCGAGATCGAAATATGATTGCGTCATGACGCGGCATAACGTAAGCTAAGCATGTCCTAACTTAGCCTTTCGACGGACAATTAATTAGATATAACATTATTGTTATCTGTCTAGAATTCCGCCGGCGACTTTGATGTTCACATAAAAGTTAGAGGAAATAAAATACAATTTATTAGCGAATTGAAATTCGAAACTTGTATTTTGACATTTCATTTTATGGTCGTGTATTTTATGTAATAGTGTATGCTAATTGTATATTACTAGCCCCTGCTTCGCACGGTTTTCACGACTTGACAAAACATCTAGATTTCTTTATTTATATACCAACTAGCATCTGCCCGCGACTTTGTCCGCATGGAATGTCTTGTTCCCCGACCCACCCCGTAGCATCGCATTGCCTGCCCGCAATATTATTTAGGTTTCGCTTAGCGTTATTTTTGCTTGACTCTTTAATAGGTATATAAGTGCTAGCTGCGCCCCGCGGTTTCACCCGCGTAAGTTTCGATTCCAAAATTCTGGAGAGGGCCATACTTATCACCTAGGCATATAAAAAATAGCCTTCGACCTATTCTCAGACCTGCCAAATTTTCACAAATAATTTCATAAAAATCAGTCGAGCCGTTTCGGAGGAGTTCGATAACAAACAATGTAACAAGAGATTTTTATATATTTAGAAGATATTATATAATTATTATGTTTAAACGCGCTAATCTCTGGAACTATGAATCGGATTTGAAAAATTCGTTTTGAATTTTTTAGCTCAATTCTTAAGGAAGGCTATTTAACATCACGCTAAGACCCTAAAGAACCGATCAAAAAGAAAAAAAAAAGCCAGAATGAACGCTTAGCAGAAATGAAGTAACGGGCCGGAATACAGGATTTTTTATATTTAAGGTGAATGTGCCATGGTAGACCGCGAAATTTAAATTTTCTTACGTTTTTTTGCAATTTGCATATCAGTGTCAGGTTGTATCTTGATCCAAATATGATTCGCGACTATAATAGACATGTATTTACAAAATCATAGTCATTAGAATCATTAATATAACTCTTTAAGTTAGATTTCTACCATAAACACTTTTCCATACGAGATTTGTTCTTAACGGTAGAAATCTAACTTAGAAAGATGTATTAATGATTCTAATTATTATAATTCTGTAAATACGTACCGGTTATAGTCGTGAATCATATTTGGATCAAGATACAACCTGACACTGACCTGAAAATTGCAAAAAACGTAAGAAAAATTGAATTTCGCGGGCTACAACTACCCATTCACCTTAAATAGTTTAGAAAGCAAGTGGTAACGAAATTTCATTAAAGAAATTATAAAAAATAAGATTAATTTTATAAGACTCTTCCTGTAATGTTCTTCATTCACTTGACATTTCGTTATGCCCGTCATTGATGCCGATTCCCTTGTTCAGAAACTAAACATTGATACAAAGCTCCTATACAATGATATAATACACAAGGAGCACTTGCTGAAGGATATTTTTGAGAAATATGAGACTTCACAACAACAACTAAGTGAGCGATTATTTGAGGCTGGGGAACTACTGGAGTTGGTGAAGTGCAATGCTGAGAGTTATGAGTTTCTGACTAATAATCTCTCATGCAGCTGTGCCAACCAACCACCACCTCCTCAGCCTCAGAGTGACTTGTCTCCACCGGTGTTGGCTCTTCCAGCAGAGTCCTGTGTTAGTACACAGAATAATAAACCAATTTTTTTTAGTGACGAAGTAGGTTCAGGCTTTGGAAAAATATTACTTAATTACCTTAGCCATAGTTTTACCAATCATTGCTATCATAACATAAGTTTTAAACAAATGATTAAAAGAATTGCAAACACAAACCTAGACAATTATTCTACAATGGTTTTGCTACTAGGTAAAAGTACTGGTATTACCAGAGAGGACATAGTGGATGGTGTGAACACCTTATTAAAGTTAAACATAGGTAAGCTAATGTTGTGTGCTTTACCTTACTCTGATACTCTATCAGAAGATGAGAATAAATATATATATAAGTTGAATAACACTATTCACATGCTGACATGTTATCATAGTGACAAATTATTGTTTTTTGACACTAATAAGTTTGTTAGTGGTTTTAAGTTAACTCAGAGAACTTTATCTCTGTCTTGGGAATGTAGACATATGATTGCTATGTTGATAGCATATAATATTAACGGTGTTATAGCTAATATAACAAATTCTAGTGTTAGGGACGAGTCTGTGTTGTCTAGTCATACTAACAACATAGTAATGATTAATTGTGAATCTTCATGTTGTACGAAGGAGGGTCCACCTACAATACCAACATCTTTGGAGGCCACTACCAGTCAGATAGGGTATTCTCTTCCTGTTGGAACTCATACGGGCTTCCTAGACACTTCAGTCGTAGTTGTGGAGGTCTCTCCGGATAACTCTTTAAACTAGTCAGTAAGACAACAGAAGTTACCCCTTCAAATAACCTATTACTATTAGAGAATAATAAAAAGGTATCTTCTGGCAATATTACTCAGAATAATAAAAAACCAAAGGGAGGGCAACATGTTTTAAAATTATTTAACCAAAATATTCAAGGTTGCTCTTCTAAATTACTGGAAATAGAATTGTTTTTAGAAAAAACCAAGTTTGATGTCATTTGTTTAACAGAACATTGGTTAAAAGGTCATCAAGTAATGTCAATTAACTATGAAAATTATTGTGTAGTTAGCCATTTCAGCCGAACATGTATGATACATGGTGGATCATTAATATTAGTTAAAAATTCTGTTAAATCAAAGGAACGAAAAGACATCGTCGGGCTGTCTGTTGAACACACTATTGAATTGTCCTGTGTTGAGCTCGATAAGCATGTAATAGTATGCGTATACAGACCTCCAAGTTACCAGAATCTATCTGTGTTTGATTCTGTAATGGAAGATGTGCTAAAAAAACTTTCTGCTAGTAGTAAGTCAATAATCATATGTGGCGATTTTAATATTAATTTATTAGAAAATAACTCAAATACTATGAGATTATTAAGTCTTTTTAGGTCATTTGACTTGTCAAATGTTTTTATTGAACCCACCCGAGTGACAGCTTCCTCTGCCACTTGTATAGATAATATTTTCTGTAACTGTGATTATTTACACAAACAAATTGTAAATAAGTTGCCATCTGATCACAGCGGACAAACAATAACATTTTGCTCCTACATGCCTTTACAAAAAACTCTAATAAGGTTTAGGCCAATTACATCTAAAAATTTAGACAAATTAAATAATTCTTTGGCAAGTAAATTATGTGTTCAGAGTTTTAATAATTTATGTGACCCGAATGAGTTCTACGCCGAGTTCTTTTCACTATTAAACACGCAATTTAATGACACTTTCCCACTGAAGACTAAAAGTATTTACACAAAGTTCTTATTTAGTGATTGGGCGACTCCAGGTATTCGTAAAAGCAGGGAAAACCTTTTTGAACTTTATGGCCTAAAGCAACATATGAATAACACAAGCTTTCATCAGTATGTTGCAACATATTCTAAGACTTTTAAAAGTGTATGCAAAATAGCTAAAGCTCTTTATATTAGCAATAAAATAAAATCAGCCGATGATAAAATAAAAACTACCTGGCAAATAATAAATAATGAAACAGGTAGGGAAAAACAGCGTAATACTGAATTTAATTTAGAAACTGCACATGGCCCCATAAACTCAGATGTAGAAATTGCTCAGGAATTTGAAAACTTTTTTGCTAATATTCCCATTAAAACTACTGAAGCTTTAAATTCCTCACCCGCGCGTTCTGCTGATTTACTTAGAAAGAATGTTAAGCCATTCCCCTCGGAGTTTAGTTTTCAACATACAACCCCCCAGGCTGTTATAAAAGCTTTTAAAGATCTTAAAATTAAATCAACAGAAGATCTCTGGGGAATGTCTGTAAAAGTTTGTAGATCTATCATTGAAACGATTGCGCCCTATTTAGCTTTCATATTTAACATCAGTATAGACCAAGGAGTCTTTCCGGATCTCATGAAACACAGTAAAGTAGTACCTTTATTCAAAGCCGGTAATAGTAAAGAACCCAACAATTATAGGCCTGTGTCAATTCTGCCAGTTCTCAGTAAGGTGTTTGAAAAGTTGATGCTCAATCAAATGTTACGCCACTTTAATAAAAATTCCATCTTTCATGAACAACAGTACGGTTTCACCAAAGGGCGTTGTACCACTGAAGCCGGAGTCACCCTAATAAAGAACATTTTTAACGCCTGGGAGGAAGCACAAGATGCCATTGGAATCTTTTGCGACCTCTCAAAGGCGTTCGATTGCGTCAACCATGAGACACTTCTGCTGAAACTTGAGCACTATGGGATTAGGAATTTAGCTCTTGATTTACTAAAGTCGTATCTAAAGATAGAAAGCTTAAAGTTCAAGTAAACGGCGTAAACTCATTGGGGTCTGAAATGGCAATGGGCGTTCCTCAAGGTTCGATATTGGGTCCATTCCTCTTTTTAGTTTACATTAATGATTTACCACAATTACTTCAAAATCAACCGAAGATGGTGTTATTTGCAGATGACACATCATTGATCTTTAAGATAGACAGACGGGCACAAAATCTTGACGATGTGAATAACTCTATTCTTCAGGTCCAAGATTGGTTTACGGTAAATAATTTGGTACTAAATGAAAAGAAAACCAAATGCATTAGATTTAAATTACCAAATGTTAGAAGTAGCGAATGTGACATCATACTGAATGGAGAGAAACTAGAATTTGTTGATCAAACGGTTTTCCTGGGAATCACGCTAGACGAGAAATTACAATGGGGACCTCACATAACATCTCTTGCGGGGCGGCTTAGCTCGGCCGCTTATGCTGTTAGGAAGATAAGACAGTTAACAGATGTAGAAACCGCGCGTTTAGTCTATTTTAGCTACTTTCACAGCATTATGTCGTACGGCATTTTACTATGGGGTCGAGCTGCTGACATTGAATCCATCTTTATTTTGCAAAAGAGAGCTGTCAGAGCCATTTATAATCTACGTCGCCGCGAATCTCTCAGGGAACTATTTAAAAGGATTAATATTATGACGGTACCTTGCCAATTCATTTATGAAAATATTATGTATGTAAGAAAAAATCTACACCTTTTTAATAAAATAAGCGATAGACATAACTTTAATACAAGAAATAAAGATAAAATACATCAACCATTTTTCAGATTAGCCAAAGTACATACATCTTTTATGGGGTACTGTGTTAAATGTTACAATAAAATACCTTGTGATATATTGCAATTAAATGAAAGAAAATTTAAAACTCACATTAAACGTACACTTTGTAAACAAGCATACTATAAATTAGAAGATTATATCCAAGATAAGAACGCTTGGAAACATGCTGGTCCTGCTCCATAGGACAATCTAGAGTCTAGACAAAATCAAACTGGTTGCTAATTTAATATTGTAAATTTTTTTATTCTTTTTTTTTTACATTTATTACTCACACCCTGACTTATTACTTGTATTTTGTCTTTTAATTAAAATCGTTTTGCTTGTACCATGTTTGTAAATATGTGAGCACCATGTATCTGTCAGATAATTAATTTACATGTCATGGTTTCGTTTTTAATTCTTTTACCTATTGTGGTATAGTAATTTTATTGTAGGTGCATCGTCCTCACATGTTATTATATAATTAATGTACCCATGCAAAATATTGTACCTAAAATATTTTAAAAGAGTAACGGTGGAGTTTCTTGCCCGTTCTTCTCCATACGAAAACTACCTTTTGGAATGGGCGACTAGAATCAATTCTATTTTAAGATAATTTTTGACGTTCAAAAGTGCCTTTTATGTGCCTATTTGAAATAAATGCTTTGACTTTGACTTTGACTTTGAACTAAATTTAAGTTCAGTCACGCGGAAGAAGTCGCGGGTAAAAGTTTGTTATATATATAAGTTTAATATTATCTTATGTATTTTAGCCTTTCAGAATAAGTACATTATTTTAACGAGTAATTATGGAAAAAAACCGCATCAATCCTTTGCGTAGTTTAAATCAACAACGTTGACCGCGTTGTTGTTCTAAAGCGCACAGACAGATGCGAAAACTGATTTGAATTTTTTATATGTATACGTGTGACTGAAAGTGTTTTGCTGTCTAGTATTAATTATAGTAATTTGTTAGTGTTGTTATTTAATTACTAGTTATAGAAGTCGCGGAAGTAATAAATGTGCAGAAATAGATTCGGTCAAAACTTTTCCTTTCGTTACTTAATTGTTTGTTATTAATTACGGTTTTATTAGCATGTATTGAGTGTTCAACATCTGTTTTATTTAATACTAGCTGCGCCCCGCGGTTTCACCCGCGTAAATCTTGATCCCGTGGGAATATCGGGATAAAAAGTAGCCTATGTCCTTTCCCTGGACTCAAACTATTTCTATACCAAATTTCATCTAAATCGGTTCAGCGGTTTGAGCGTGAAGAAGTAACAAACATATAAACACACACACACACACACTCACAAACTTTCGCCTTTATAATATTAGTGTGATGCAATTATGTTTGTCAAGCTTGTTAGTAGGTATGTAAAATTCAGAACCGTGTCTCGGAAATCGTGCAGCTCAACTCAAAACTTAAGGAGCTCCACGATTCGACGAACAATACCAAAGAAAGGATATTTGGGTAGGCCGCATAAATTACTCAAACTGCCAGATCATGATTAAGATTAAATGAAGAAAATAAAAACAATGACCCACTTAATCTTGACATTCACAGTTATTATAATAATATAATACTTTAAAAGCTTTGACTGTTAAATGCAGAGGTTTTCCAGGAAGTTTTCCCTCGTAATTAACTTAGGGTCTTCCCACATTTATCGACGCGGAATCGGCTAACGCCGGTCAAAAAAGCCTTTATGTCTACGTAATAAGGGTGTTACTAATACCATTCGCATCGGCTCGGCACGGACGACGCGGCGCGACGCCTATCGACGGCGAAACGAGCCGTTTGCCTATTAGCTCGGCGATAAGTCGAGTAGTTTGGTGATACGCACTCGGCTTAAGCCGATTCCGCGTCGATAAATGTGGGGACACCCTTAAGAAACAGATGTTCGAGAACGCACAATTTTAAATGCAATCTAGCCCTATCTGTCAGAAACCAGCAAACGTATGTCCTTTCTTTGGTATTGTTCGTCGAATCGTTGAGCTCCTCAAGTTCTGAGTTGAGCTGCACGATTTTTGACAAATACGTGCACTGAGTGGACAGGTCCGCTCAATCTGTGTGGTTCTTTTCTCAAAAGACCATTTCAGACACCAATCTACATGGTCTTCACATGATCTGACCAAGATTTTGTCTGGACTTTAAAAGAGACTGTGACCTCTGAGTTTGTTTCGGCCTTTCTTCTCAGAGTAGTCAGATAGGAAACGCCGACTTCATCTAGCTTTAAAAAAATATGATTGACGTGTAAAAGTGTTTGTACAAACCTACTTACAGAAATAAATCATTTATCATTTATTTATAAAACTCCCATGCAATATATACAGCAAGCATTCCAAACCTCCTAGGACGAAACAAATGACAGTTACGTCCCACCACGACACAAAAAAGGACGAAGGCAACTATGAGCTAACAAATATCTGAGGCATCCGTGCAATGTGCAATGCAATGCGTTTCTGAGGTGAACAGTCAGATGGATAAACAGAGGGCGGGGTGAGCGACCGATGTGCATCGCTGTCTATGGTAGAGTGACTGTGAGGTTGATGATTTGATGGACAGATGGTAGAACTTAGAATAGTAGTGCTTACTGTCGAAGTGTTTAGGCCTATTCAAACCTAAGCGGTATTTGCTGCCGCTGTGGGAGAGGTACATACCGCGCGGGTTTTGCTCAGGTATTTAGTATCAAGTTCAGCGGCTAGAGCGACCTGAGCGGTATTCGCTGCCGCTATGGGTAGAAGTGCATACCGCGCGGGTTTCGCCCAGGTATTTAGTATCAAGTTCCGCGGCTCGAGCGACCTGAGCGGTATTCGCTGCCGCTATGGGTAGAAGTGCATACCGCGTGGGTTTCGCTCAGGTATTTAGTATCAAGTTCCGCGGCTAGAGCGGAACAGTTGGTGCCATAGTACCGCATAGGTATTGTTTCGAGCGAAACTTCAACACGGTATTCTACCCACAAGTTTAGCGAAATCTGCTTTGGTGTGAACAGTAATATTACCGCACACCCACTCGGTTTTCTCTACCGCAGACGGTAGCGAATACCGCTTAGGTTTGAATAGGCCTTTTGTTGGGGTAGATAAGAATTTAGGGGGGTTAAGAATTTTGAATCTAGGGCTATTAAATCTGTGATCATTGTCATCTAAATTATCCTTTCTAGGTCTCAGCTATCTTATAAGCACTTGGGTGGTCTCGCTATGTCATCTCTCACATTCTATCTTAAGGTGCCCTCTCTCCCTCTCAGTAATTGACCTCTGTCTATCTGTATACCAAGCATGTCTGAAGAAATAATCCTCAGGGACTTGGCACGTGCCACGTACACGTGTAGTCTTAGAGTGTTGGGTTAATTTAAAAAGCGCACTTAAATGAATGAGGAAATAGAAAATGAAGGTCTTTATTTAAATTTTTCCTCACTATTCCTTAGAAAGTGTTTTAATCTAATTTGTTTCTTTAATCCATACTATCCATACTATAAAATTATAAATTCGAAAGTAACTCTGTCTGTCTGTCTGTATGTTACCTTTTCACGCCTAAACCACTGAACCGATTTAGATGAAATTTGGTATAGAGATAGATTGCATCCCGGGGAAGGACATAAGATACTTTTTATCCCGATATTCCCACGGGATCGACACTTATGTGGGTGAAACCGCAGACCGCTGCTAGTCCATACTAATATTATAATTTCGAAAGTAATTCTGTCTGTCTATCTGTATGTTCTATACAAAAAACGTAGCTTAGTTGAATCAGTTCCCACCAGTGCTATGCTATGTGGACCAATGAATATGATTGGTGAATATCAAATGCATCCATAGCAACGTAGCATAGCACATCTCTGGTGGAAAAGCAGCCTAAAACAGCGAGAAAGAGAATAGGGAGGTCTATGCCCAGTGGGATAACACAGGCTTTTTATTAAAAATAATGAGTATGACAATGAGGGCAAAGGAGAGGGCTATGCTTGGAGTTTCCTTGCGGGATCGAATTAGAAATGAAGAGATCCGCAGGAGAACCAAGGTAACCGACATAGCCCGAAGAATTGCCAAACTTAAGTGGCAGTGGGCAAGGTTCTGGAGTGATAACCGCGTACCGGAAGGCGTAGCGTTGGAAGGCTTCCCACAAGGTGGACCGACGACCTTGTGAAGGCCGCAGGAACTCGTTGGATGCGAGAAGCACAAAACCGGTCGAAGTGGAGGTGCTTGGGGGAGGCCTATGTCCAGCAGTGGACGTCTTTCGGCTGAAATGATGATGATGATGAATAAGTATGACATCATAATGGAATTCGTACTCCGAGCCCCAAGATACAGACTAACTGTCTAGTTTGGGGCTCACTAGTTAATAATACTATACTGTATTTAAGCTACTCATGTCGTCCGAACTTAATGTTAACAAGTGAACCTGCTTACTCTGTATTATCTGGACAATAAATATTTTTTTATTTTCTATTTTCTCTATCAAAATGACACTTTCCTGACTCCCAGAAACATCCGGCCAACGAGAGACATAGACGAGACAGTTCTTACCAATCAAAGAAAACACCAAAAACATAGTCACCCTCTAATCCCGCTCCATTGATGCGTCCACGCACGCACACATTGTATGGTAATCGTAGCGCATGCGTCGTGTCGCTAGCGCGGAAGGGATACGATTGTTTTCGTATTACAAGGAAGCGACACTCGTGTGATGGGCCGCGTATCGTTCAGACGTGTCGGCATTCGGATTATATTAGATTTGATTGATGCGTCTTTGAAAGTGGCGATTTGTTTAAGTCATAAGTGCAGTCGGGTGGTGCTTCCTTTGAATGCTGATGGATGGAGTGGGTTTTGTCTCTTTAGGGTGTTTGTTGTTCATTACTAATTACACTTTTGATCTTAAAATAGCATAACATAATCAGCCTATAACGTTCTACTAGCTAGGACACAGGCCTCCTCTCTGTGAGAGGTAATAGGCCATTATCCACCACGCGGGCCCAGTGCGAGTTGGTAGATGCCACATGTCTTCGAATTTTTTGATTCTGGGACATGCCCGTTTCCTCACGATGTTTTCCTTCACCGTTTTGAGTTTTGAGATTAGTGAATGAATGAATGAATTGCACCGATCCCAGCGTGGTTAAACCAGACTCGATTAATCGAATGAACCCCAAGATTCGCACTAGCTCCTGTAGCCTCATTTTCATGGTGCTACAGCGACCATTGCATATAAAGAAATAGACCGGGGGGCGCGGTAATGGTATGGAAGACGTGGCCGAAGGATAGGTAAGGATTTGAGAACCGGCCGGATATGCATCCTAGAGGACCATCATTGGACTAAGTGGAGAGATGGGTAATTATATCTATGGATGGGTTTCACCGTTTTGAGATTAGGTGGTGATGAAATTAAATACATAAAGTTAAGTGCTTGTCGGGGTTCGAACTCACGACCTACAACTCGTAAGTAGCGGCCGATACCACTGAGCCAGAACTGCTCCATGTATGGGATGGCGTGCTAATATTATTATCAGTATTGAGCTAAACTGAAATTAGCAAAGAGCATCGAGACTGTACAGTAGGCAACTCGTTGATATTAACGAAACCAGAATAAGATGGCCCCCAAATCTTCTGAAACTCCGTACTACGCTAGGCCAGGTCAAGGTCAAAGTGTTCCCACGGACGTGCGGTCGACTGTACAGTAACGATAATAATATGTATAAAGCAACTTTTACAATTGATTTTCTTCACGATATAATTATGTGCTCGCGACTGTACTTTGGCAAAATGTTGGTGATATCAAATCAAGAATTAGAGTTGATTTTGAGTATCCGATCGACGTTAAACATGTTTTGATAATGAATTCCTAATCGGGCTCATCAGTTTCACATATCTGAATTATTGAGTGAAACATCTCATGATTGGAACCTGGGCCATTTGTTTTTGAAAACCCCAAAAACGTAAGAATTTCTGCGCATTTATCTTGAGGATTCTGAATTCTCATAGAAAAAAACATGCTGGTAACAACGCCTACACCCAAGATAAATCTCATCCAGATTAACGTTGACGTGGAAATATGTAAATAGGTTGACTTTGTGTGACTTACATTCTCACAAAATGTTTGTTATAAAATAATATAGCGAAAGTGTGTTTGTTTGTGTTTCTATCACGCAGCAACTTAGCAACGGATTGACGTGATTTTTTGCATAGAGATAGTTTATGGGTCGTAAAGTAAGCTACAGTCCGTTCAAAGTTATTTTACCTTTGACAGCAGCAACCACAGCGTCTACAGCACCCTTATTAAGACCAGAATACAGATTACAATGATTTTGACAGGCTTGTCAATAGCAGCAACCCAATAGCGACCTTATTGGAATGAGAATAAAGATCCTTGTGTGGACAGTGATGCAAAACCAGAGACAGTACGTCTGATTTTGAATGGACTGTAGGCTTCTTTATCCATAACTGCTAAATGTGAGGAAACAAATTTTTAATATACATAATCAGCCTATAACGTTCCCACTGCTGTGACACAGGCCTCCTCTCAGCTAGAGGGAGTGGGCCGTAATCCAACCACGCAGGCCCAATGCGGGTTGGTAGATGTCACATGTCTTCGAATTTTTGGTTCAAGGATATTTCCTCACGATGTTTTCCTTCACCGTTTTGACAGCAGTGGTCATGGAATATACGGTGGAGGTCTGCCCCGCATGGGCGGAGCACCGCCGTGCCCTCATAGAGGCGATCGGCAGCGGCGGCGACCTCTCGCGTCCGGCCCTGGTTCAAGCCATGGTCGAGGCGAGAGGAAGCGGGAAGCAGTTACCTCCTTCTGCGAAGCAGTCATGCTAGCGAAGGAGGTGGCGGAACGGCTGAGGGAGAGAGCCTCACGTCCCAGCTGCCGCGGGAGACGCTCCGGGCGTCGGGAGCCGCGTGACGACTCCCGGCCGCCGTAGGCGCGGGCCTGTGGACGGAGAGTAATGGGTAGCTCACCGTCCGTTCAGGACCAGGCCCGTACCGGACGGCGCGTTCGTGTTCCACGCGCGCCTCAAAGAGATGTCAGCAAAAACTGCCAGGGCCGAAGCCTGCCGGGCGGGATTGTCCGAAAGGGTTACCGCTACCCCGGAACATAAAGGGTTAAGGAAGGAACACGGATGGGTTTTAGTCAGTAAGAGTCTGACACTCCCTTCCGCTCCACCCAGAGCGGGAGGGGTCATTTGATGATTTCCCATCCATAAAAAAAGTGGTCATGGAATAATTTACACAAAGTAAAGCGCCTGTCTAATTTCGAACTTACGAACAATTCGTAAGTCGATTCAACGTATTTCTTCCAGGATATTATAGTGCCCCTTTGGTTGCAAAGGGGCACAAAGCACCGTTTATAGCCTAGGCGAAAATCCATGTTACTCATCAAAGTTTAGAGAAAAGAATTTGTTTAATAACGAATTTTGAGAAATCTTCATAAACACACAAATCATTACATTTTCTTGCATCTAATGAATTTGCACCCACTTTTATTATATGCGATGCTTAAATATTGCAAAGGGTTCACACTATCACGTCCTGAAAGAAATACTTTACGCCTATTGTAAGGATTTGTATCAATAATTATAATATTATTAATTCAACCTGTAGAGTAGATATATTTAAGTGTCTTCTCGTACGATTCGTTCTATCTGTCATGATGTTGCACGGATGTTCGAGTTGTTTATTTTTAGTTCATTAAAGTGAATTCTTTTTCATTCCTTTTTCTTTCGCGCTTCCTTCCCGTTCCGTCTGGATTTCATTTAAAAAAAGAAAAAGTTGAGTGAGTGGGTAGCACGTTTACACGTTCAAACGTCTAATCTATAGGTACATACATATCTATACAAATAAATAAAATTAAAGTAAGTAGGTATGTGTTTGTAATGTCAAAATAACAGTATACGGTACTTAGATATAATTAAAAAACATGTTTTACAATTTTTTTAAAAAAGTCTGTTCCGGCAAAAGCATATCGAACATAGTCATGTGACATCTACCAACCCACACTGGGTCCGCGAGGTAGATTACGACCATTCCCGATCACAGAGAGGAGGCCTGAGTCGCAGCAGTGGGAACGTTATAGGTTTGTTCTGTATATAGTTGTGTACTCGATTCTGGTATGTTTGAAATGATGAGCCTTTGCTCGTCAGTCCGACCCGCTTAATCAAAAATGCAATTAAGTACGTACTTACGTATTTTCATTGTATGATTGCATTTTCATTCCGAATAGTTTGCTTGGCATGTTTCATCAGTAATCTTTATGGAAAAATTAGTGTCAAGCTAAATTCGTGAAGATTGGTTTAAATGTTTTTTATTTTAGCAACCCAGAAGATTTTTGGCACAAGTCAAGTGCGACTGAGGCCTGTGAATATTTGTGATACTTTTGTCATAAGAAATATTCTATTCCGAATATTTTTTATTTTATTGCTGAATACTTCGTTCAATACTATTATTGATCGAAGGCTGAATGGGCCTGCTCTTGATCTCGATCACGCCTGATGGAATTCGACGCATCCATAAAATTCCATCAGGCGTGATCATCAGGTCCTCATCAGGTCTATGATGAAATGAGCGTGCCTTTATGTTGCCTGTTCACTTCTGGTTTGAAGGTAAACGTGTTAAATGTGGAAGGGAACATGGACGCTGGCAGAGAGTTCCACACTTTGGCTGTGCGCACTACTTACCTACCTGCTAAAAAATCCAAAGGCTCGCTAATGCCTCATCTGCATTTGCAATCCCGAAAGGTAGGCTAATGTTGGATGTCTTTACCGACACATTCTCATCTCAAAATTTTCATTACATACTCATTATTACTCATACATATTCAGCAGATCTTTAATTTTCTTAGTAAAGAAAATTATAAAGTTACTTTTCGTGTGATATTAATTCAAACGGTTTAATTCGTTGATTAAAAGACTCTGCATTTATTTAACACTAGCTGCGCACCGCGGTTTCACCCGCGTAAATGTCGATGCCGTGGGAATATAAGGATAAAAAATAGTCTATATTTTAGTCCAGGGTGTCATCAGCTACCTCCACACAAAATTTTGTCAAAATTGGTCCAGCCGTTTGAACTTAGTGTTATTAACCTAGCAAAAACCAATCGACAAACAAAAAAATCAATATTTTCGTTGTCGTTTACGATTTCCGGCCGAAAATGCAAACCAGGCCAAATTTTGGTGTCGTTTTTGGCCGATAAAAATACATTTTCTGTTGGACTCTACAGCAGGTTGACTTTCACCTAGACCTTGTTTTCTTACAAACATACCTAGTATCTACTGCAGACCAGCCTCATCATCCCCACAATATTTATTCTTAGCCTAGAACCATCAATTTCCCGTACGCGTTTCCTTCAGACTAAATCCACTTGGCATACCAAGTCCATAGCTCATCCAGTCGTTATCCTGACCACCTAGGTAGAATTCACTGCAAGTGGTGCGGAAACAGACATCTGTGCGCAGGATCGGAATCCAAATGTATCGACTTGGCTAATAGATTTGCTATTAGGATGTGTAAGGATGTGCGCAGACTTGAGTCGATACTGTCTTTAGACAAGAATAGAATAGAATACTCTTTATTTGACACTCTCCCTCTCTCTTTATTTTCTTACTCTTTATTTTGATTTCTCTTTTTTTTTAAAAAGCCATCGCTTATTAAGGGGGATGTGCACGGTAGCCCACCAAATTAAAATTTTCTTACGTTTTTTGCAACTGTGACAAATTGTATGTTGAAAACATATGATTCGCGAGCCTAACAAATACGACTCAACGTAATTATAATCATTAAAATCATCAATACGACTTAAGTTCATATTGATTCATATTTCATGAAATAGTCATTCGTTTAACTTTGTTCCTTACGTATTTACGTTGCTGAGCAGACACATTTTTAACCGACTTAAAAAAAGGAGGTTCTGTATTCGACCCGTATGTATGTATGTATGTTTGGATGTCCGCGATTTTCTCTAAAACTAATGAACCGATTTTGATAATTCCTTCATTATTGTGATCTACATACTTTCAGAAAGGTTTTAGTATATGATAAATTTGGTAATTATTCTTATGTACGAAGTTATATGCATAAATGTACTGCATCTCCGGCATTTCTATGCGAATTTTGATGATTCTTCTACTCGGTGTCTTCAATTCTTCAATGCACTAGTGTTAATTGAATTTGTGTGGGGTAGGTACAACTAAAAAGCGAAAAATATTTTTTTTTTTACAAAAAAAAACAACCGTCTTAAAAAAAAACTACAAACTGAAAAATAACTTTAATTTCGGAAATCGGTGTCAAAAAAAGAAAATGCGGAACCAACGGCACCGACTTCCGAAATTAAAGTTATTTTTCAGTTTGTAGTTTTTTTTTTAAGTCGGTTGTTTTTTCTGTAAAAAAGTTTTTTTCGAACATTTATGAAGCAATGGATTAGCAATATCTTTCAAAATGTGACTGATAGTGTGTTACGCAATTTATTATTATGTTGGCTTTCTACACACAATATTACTACCTATGCACCTATCAAAATAAGGTGAGACCTACCTAATTATTTATAAACAGTTCTACTAGCTAGGACACAGGCCTCCTCTCTGTGAGAGGTAATAGGCCATTATCCACCACGCGGGCCCAGTGCGAGTTGGTAGATGCCACATGTCTTCGAATTTTTTGATTCTGGGACATGCCCGTTTCCTCACGATGTTTTCCTTCACCGTTTTGAGTTTTGAGATTAGTGAATGAATGAATGAATTGCACCGATCCCAGCGTGGTTAAACCAGACTCGATTAATCGAATGAACCCCAAGATTCGCACTAGCTCCTGTAGCCTCATTTTCATGGTGCTACAGCGACCATTGCATATAAAGAAATAGACCGGGGGGCGCGGTAATGGTATGGAAGACGTGGCCGAAGGATAGGTAAGGATTTGAGAACCTGCCGGATATGCATCCTAGAGGACCATCATTGGACTAAGTGGAGAGATGGGTAATTATATCTATGGATGGGTTTCACCGTTTTGAGATTAGGTGGTGATGAAATTAAATACATAAAGTTAAGTGCTTGTCGGGGTTCGAACTCACGACCTACAACTCGTAAGTAGCGGCCGATACCACTGAGCCAGAACTGCTCCATGTATGGGATGGCGTGCTAATATTATTATCAGTATTGAGCTAAACTGAAATTAGCAAAGAGCATCGAGACTGTACAGTAGGCAACTCGTTGATATTAACGAAACCAGAATAAGATGGCCCCCAAATCTTCTGAAACTCCGTACTACGCTAGGCCAGGTCAAGGTCAAAGTGTTCCCACGGACGTGCGGTCGACTGTACAGTAACGATAATAATATGTATAAAGCAACTTTTACAATTGATTTTCTTCACGATATAATTATGTGCTCGCGACTGTACTTTGGCAAAATGTTGGTGATATCAAATCAAGAATTAGAGTTGATTTTGAGTATCCGATCGACGTTAAACATGTTTTGATAATGAATTCCTAATCGGGCTCATCAGTTTCACATATCTGAATTATTGAGTAAAACATCTCATGATTGGAACCTGGGCCATTTGTTTTTGAAAACCCCAAAAACGTAAGAATTTCTGCGCATTTATCTTGAGGATTCTGAATTCTCATAGAAAAAAACATGCTGGTAACAACGCCTACACCCAAGATAAATCTCATCCAGATTAACGTTGACGTGGAAATATGTAAATAGGTTGACTTTGTGTGACTTACATTCTCACAAAATGTTTGTTATAAAATAATATAGCGAAAGTGTGTTTGTTTGTGTTTCTATCACGCAGCAACTTAGCAACGGATTGACGTGATTTTTTGCATAGAGATAGTTTATGGGTCGTAAAGTAAGCTACAGTCCGTTCAAAGTTATTTTACCTTTGACAGCAGCAACCACAGCGTCTACAGCACCCTTATTAAGACCAGAATACAGATTACAATGATTTTGACAGGCTTGTCAATAGCAGCAACCCAATAGCGACCTTATTGGAATGAGAATATAGATCCTTGTGTGGACAGTGATGCAAAACCAGAGACAGTACGTCTGATTTTGAATGGACTGTAGGCTTCTTTATCCATAACTGCTAAATGTGAGGAAACAAATTTTTAATATACATAATCAGCCTATAACGTTCCCACTGCTGTGACACAGGCCTCCTCTCAGCTAGAGGGAGTGGGCCGTAATCCAACCACGCAGGCCCAATGCGGGTTGGTAGATGTCACATGTCTTCGAATTTTTGGTTCAAGGATATTTCCTCACGATGTTTTCCTTCACCGTTTTGACAGCAGTGGTCATGGAATATACGGTGGAGGTCTGCCCCGCATGGGCGGAGCACCGCCGTGCCCTCGTAGAGGCGATCGGCAGCGGCGGCGACCTCTCGCGTCCGGCCCTGGTTCAAGCCATGGTCGAGGCGAGAGGAAGCGGGAGGCAGTTACCTCCTTCTGCGAAGCAGTCATGCTAGCGAAGGAGGTGGCGGAACGGCTGAGGGAGAGAGCCTCACGTCCCAGCTGCCGCGGGAGACGCTCCGGGCGTCGGGAGCCGCGTGACGACTCCCGGCCGCCGTAGGCGCGGGCCTGTGGACGGAGAGTAATGGGTAGCTCACCGTCCGTTCAGGACCAGGCCCGTACCGGACGGCGCGTTCGTGTTCCACGCGCGCCTCAAAGAGATGTCAGCAAAAACTGCCAGGGCCGAAGCCTGCCGGGCGGGATTGTCCGAAAGGGTTACCGCTACCCCGGAACATAAAGGGTTAAGGAAGGAACACGGATGGGTTTTAGTCAGTAAGAGTCTGACACTCCCTTCCGCTCCACCCAGAGCGGGAGGGGTCATTCGATGATTTCCCATCCATAAAAAAGTGGTCATGGAATAATTTACACAAAGTAAAGCGCCTGTCTAATTTCGAACTTACGAACAATTCGTAAGTCGATTCAACGTATTTCTTCCAGGATATTATAGTGCCCCTTTGCAACATCAAAGCACCGTTTATAGCCTAGGCGAAAATCCATGTTACTCATCAAAGTTTAGAGAAAAGAATTTGTTTAATAACGAATTTTGAGAAATCTTCATAAACACACAAATCATTACATTTTCTTGCATCTAATGAATTTGCACAGTTTTATTATATGCGATGCTTAAATATTGCAAAGGGTTCACACTATCACGTCCTGAAAGAAATACTTTACGCCTATTGTAAGGATTTGTATCAATAATTATAATATAATTAATTACAATTCAACCTGTAGAGTAGATATATTTAAGTGTCTACTCGTACGATTCGTTCTATCTGTCATGATGTTGCACGGATGTTCGAGTTGTTTATTTTTAGTTCATTAAAGTGAATTCTTTTTCATTCCTTTTTCTTTCGCGCTTCCTTCCCGTTCCGTCTGGATTTCTTTTGAAAAAAGAAAAAGTTGAGTGAGTGGGTAGCACGTTTACACGGGTTCGATGACATGAACGTCTAATGTAGGTATAGGTAGTAGGTACATACAAATACATATCTATAAAATCAGCATGAGGTGCATGAGCATGCGTGAATATATATTATTAAAAAAAAAATAATAAGATGGACTCACGTAGATTTAAGCTAGTATTGTAAGTTTAGATAATGGATGTGTCCGATGTGGGAGAATTGTAACTGTTCTCTATAAAAATAAAAAAAAACAATAAACAAATAAAGAATGTAAAAATGGCGCGAACCACCAAGCCCGCGGTAATTGTCTAAAAAAAAATACATATCTATACAAATAAATAAAATTAAAGTATGTGTTTGTAATAACAGTATACGGTACTTAGATATAATTAAAAAACATGTTTTACAGTTTTTGTCTGTCTGTTTGTTCCGGCAAAAACATATCGAACACAGTCATGTGACATCTACCAACCCGCACTGGGCCAGCGGGGTAGATTACGACCATTCCCGATCACAGAGAGGAGGCCTGAGTCGCAGCAGTGGGAATGTTATAGGTTTGTTTTGTATATAGATGTTTATTCGATTCTGGTATGTTTGAAATTATGAGCTTTTACTCGTCAGTCCGACCCGCTTAATCAAAAATGCAATTAAGTACGTACTAACGTATTTTCATTGTATGATTGCATTTTCATTCCGAATAGTTTGCTTGGCATGTTTCATAAGTTTCTTTATGAAAAATGAGTGTCATGCTAAATTCGTGTAGATTGGTTTAAATGTTTTTTTTATTTTAGCAACCCAGAAGATTTTTGGCACAAGTCAAGTGCGACTGAGGCCTGTGAATATTTGTGATACTTTTGTCATAAGAAATATTCTATTCCGAATATTTTTTTTATTGCTGAATGCTTCGTTCAATACTATTATTGATCGAAGGCTGAATGGGCCTGCTCTTGAGCTCGATCACGCCTGATGGAATTCGATGTATCCATAAAATTCCATCAGGCGTGATCATCAGGTCCTCATCAGGTCTATGATGAAATGAGCGTGCCTTTAGGTTGCCTGTTCACTTCTGGTTTGAAGGTAGACGTGTTAACTGTGGAAGGGAACATAAACGCTGGCAGAGAGTTCTACACTTTGGCTGTGCGTACTACTTACCTACCTACCTGCTAAAAAATCCAAAGTCTCGCTAATGCCTCATCTGCATTTGCAATTCCGATAGTTAGGCTAGTGTTGCATGTAAAGATCGACACATTCCCATCTCTAAATTTTCATTACATACCTAAGCAGCAGATCGTTAATTTTCTTAGTAAAGAAAATTATAAAGTTACTTTTCGTGTGATATTAATTCAAACGGTTTAATTCGATGATTAAATTAAAAGACTGCATTTATTTAAAACTCAATCGATCTCGTCACGAACACTCGGTCGATGCCGTGAGAATATCGGGATAAAAAGTAGCTTATACGTTAATCCAGGGTGCCAGCTACCTCCATACAAAATTTTATCATAATTAGTCCAGCCGTTTGAACGTGAAGAAGTAACAAACATATAAACACACACACACTCACAAACTTTCGCCTTTATAATATTAGTGTGATTAACCTAGCAAAAACCTATGGAAAAACAAAAAAATCAATATTTTCGTTGTCGTTTACGATTTCCGGCCGAAAATGCAAATCAGGCCGGATTTCGGTGTAGTTTTTGGCCGATAAAAATAAGTTTTCTGTTGGACTCTACAGCAGGTTGACTTTCACCTAGACCTTGTTTTCTTACAAACATACCTAGTATCTACTGCAGACCAGCCTCGTCATCCCCACAATATTTATTCTTAGCCTAGAACCATCAATTTCCCGTACGCGCTTCCTTCAGACTAAATCCACTTGGCATACCAAGTCCATAGCTCATCCAGTCGTTATCCTGACCACCTAGGTAGAATTCACTGCAAGTGGTGCGGAAACAGACATCTGTGCGCAGGATCGGAATCCAAATGTATCGACTTGGCTAATAGATTTGCTATTAGGCTGTGTAAGGATGTGCGCTGACTTGAGTCAATACTGTCTTTAGACAAGAATAGAATGCTCTTAATTTGACACTCTCTCTCTCTCTTTATTTTCTTACTCTTTATTTGGTTTCTCTTTTTTTTTTTTGACAAGCTATCGCTTATTAAGGGGGATGCGCACGGTAGCCCACGAAATTCAAATTTTCTTACGTTTTTTGCAACTTGCAGATCAGTGTCAAATTGTATGTCGAAAAAATGTGATTCGCGAGCGTAACAAATACGACTCAACGTAATTATAATCATTAAAATCATCAATACGACCTAAGTTCATATTGATTCATATTTCATGAAATAGTCATTCGTTTAACTTTGTTCCTTACGTATTTACGTTGCTGAGCAGACACATTTTTAACCGACTTAAAAAAAGGAGGTTCTGTATTCGACCCGTATGTATGTATGTATGTTTGGATGTCCGCGATTTTCTCTAAAACTCATTAGTTTTAGAGAAAATCGCGCACAATAATGAAGGAATTATCAAAATCGGTTCATTAACCGATTTTGATAATTCCTTCATTATTGTGATCTACATACTTTCAGAAAGGTTTTAGTATATGATAAATTTGGTAATTATTCTTATGTACGAAGTTATATGCATAAAAGTACTGCATCTCCGGCATTTCTATGCGAATTTTGATGATTCTTCTACTCGGTGTCTTCAATTCTTCAATGCACTAGTGTTAATTGAATTTGTGTGGGGTAGGTACAACTAAAAAGCGAAAAATATTTTTTTTTTTACAAAAAAAAACAACCGTCTTAAAAAAAAAAACTACAAACTGAAAAATAACTTTAATTTCGGTAGTTGGTGTCAAAAAAGGAAATGCGGAACCAACGGCACCGACTTCCGAAATTAAAGTTATTTTTCAGTTTGAATTTTTTTTTTAAGTCGGTTGTTTTTTTTGTAAAAAAGTTTTTTTCGAACATTTATGAAGCAATGGATTAGCAATATCTTTCAAAATGTGACTGATAGTGTGTTACGCAATTTATTATTATGTTGGCCTTCTACACACAATATTACTACCTATGCACCTATCAAAATAAGGTGAGACCTACCTAATTATTTATAAACAGACAATAACATATTTGTGTCATGAACGTAGGTCCTATGTAGGTTGTATATTTATATATTTATACAGGATAACATAAACTCAAGTTTTCACCACATTTATCACTTTTTTAATACATATAGGTACAGAGGTACTTAAATAGGCCACGGTTATGTATTTAATTTGTAAGTAGTTCTAGTATAATAATGTACTGTGCTCGTCATACAACTACTGTTCTACTTTATATGTTGCTAATTATAGGCGAGGACGCTGGCACCCTAAACACAAGTTAAATCATACTTTGGGTGCCAGAGTTCATCGAAACCACTCTTTTCCTTTGTTGTAACGCTGCATAGTGTTTAGATGAGTGTTTTTGTACAACTGAAGTTAATAAAGAATTTTTTTTTTTTACCTAGATACATAAACTGCTGCAATACACACACTCAGTTGGGTGCTACATTTCTGACCACGAAAAGCAATTACTATTGAGGTTCAGTGATTGAAACTGACGGGTAGGTAAATCAATTACGTAGATACCTACTACGTTTCACAGGCAAGGTACGGGCGCCACATCAAGCTACCCGAAATTGTCAAATTTTCCCAATCAACTTTGAAGCTTATGGTTTAGCGATAAAGTTGAAAATCGATTAAATAAATTTGACAGATTGTAGTAGCTTGATGTACTGGCGTCTGTACTCTACTTTAACTATGTTGTAGGTATCTAGGTATAGTGTAAATGTCGAAACTCGTCCCCCATTATAGGTAACCTACGAATAATAAAAGTCGGCAGTTCTTACGTTCGCATTCCATTATTTATTTATCCTGAGTGTTACGGCCCCGCCCCCGCCAGATGGCGTACGGCAGGACTTTCCGCGTCCATGCCTGTGGAGCCATACCGCATCTCCACTTCGCGCCGCCAGGGGGCCAGTCATGGTCGTCGTCTCGCCTTCATCGGAGACGTCACGTCATCGTCATATTAATTAAAGTAAATTAAATTCATGAACCATCATCAGTCCATTTATTTCGAAGCATAACAGCGGCAACAGCCGAAACACTGAGTTTGCAATTTAGTTTCCAAATGAATGAGATTAATGTAAACAAAATATTACCTATGTGCTTTTGGAAAAATTATTTTAATTCCCACACATTTTTTTTAAATAACTTTCTGATAGTGTGCATATAGTACTGTTATTTTTAAATCAACTTAATTTAGACTGCTATAAAGTTGATATTTTTATGTTTAAGCCAAAAACTGCAATTCTGTACAGACGCCACGCACATCAAGCTACTACAATCTGTCAAATTTCTTTAATAGATTTTCAAGTTTATCGCTAAAGCATTAGGTTCAAGGTTGATTGGGAAAATTTGACAGTTTCGGGTAGCTTGATGTGCTGGCGTCTGTACAAGGATTTGAATATACTGTAGGTGGTGGTGGTGGTAGGTGGTGGTGGTATCTGGCAGCAGCTAAGTGGGAGTAGCCGAGGATTTAGATAAATGGTGTGAGATTGGTTCTAGTTCGGCTGTGGGTCCTAAGCCCATGTAAATAACTTTAAACATAATAATAATATTATTATCGTATTCAGTAACAAAGCCCATATTTAAATTTTTATTTTATTTTATTTATTTGGGAAAATAAACGGTTACACATTACAAAATTAAATAAAATATGAATATGAATTACACAAACATATAAAATACCACCAACTTCTTTTTTACGTGACAACACTATCTAACTGGACTGGACTAGCGCTTAACTGTAAGTACAGTCAGCATCAAAAGTCGATTAACACTATCATTTTTACATGTTATTAAATTGACAACAACTTTTTCAATAAACTGATTTTTAGCTTTTCACATAATAGACAAGAGTATATATTCTAAAAAAAATCTTAAAAAAATCTAAAGCAATTTTGAACAAATATTTTGCTCAATAACTAAGATTAAAAAAACTGAAGTGTTAATCAACTTTTGATGCTGACCGTACCTTAGATATAGATGACAGAAGGCCGGTTCTCGTAATTTAAAACGTTCAAAATCTAGTCGCAGTCTCATCTCGGTGACAAACAAATGTCAATAACTTGTCAAAATGTAGGAAAATTAGAGGTATTTTTGACAGATTGACACTGAGATCAGACTGTGAACGTTCATAAAATTACGAAAATTGCCCCCCTGTTCTATACATGTAGGTACCAACATTTTTACAAAAGATCATCAGAAATAATTATAAGTAATTGGTCGTAAAGAAACTATAACTTCGTGAAAACAAACTTAATCACCAGTTATAGGTAATAAGTAAATACTTACTTCATAAACTTAATTACAAAATAATCGCAAAGAGATCGATTAAAACTTTTAATGAGCAAAAATCTGCTATTAATACAGGGTGAAATTGAATTCATGGGCATCCTTTTAAGAAGTCATTGTAATCATCAGTATGAACAACTTTTACTATGGAACCAAACCTGAAATAGCGAAAAAAAATCAGCCCTTTCCTACATTTTGACGAGTTATATGAACATACTCGTAAATGCAAGGAACAGCTGATTTTTTTTTCCGCGATTTTAGGTTTAATCCCGTAGTAAAAGTTGTTCATAATGATGACTACAATGACCCCTTAAAAGGATGCCCCTGAATTTAATTTCACCTTGTATAACACAGTTTTCTGAAAAGCTGCAAAAGTGAAAAAAGAAAGTAACTTACTATGAACATTTTAATTTCTTGATGTAAAAATAACGAGCTGAAGAGGTCTTTCTTAGTTCATTCATAGTTTAAGGTTAGGTTACTATATTTTTATTTGATAGTTAGTTTAATATAAAATACTAGCAGCGCTCCGCGGTTTCACCACACACGCGGGTATTTCGGAATATCGGAATAAAAACTATCCTATGTCCTTTCCTGGAAGTCAAACTATTTCTATACCAAATTTCACCCTATTTGGTTCAGCGGTTATTGATTCCCCATACAAACTTCCACCCCCCTTTTCACCCCTTAAAGGATGATTTCTTGGATAAAAACTACCCTATGTCCTTCCCCGGAATGCAATCTATCTCTCTGCTAAATTTCATCTACATCTGTTCAGTGGTTTAGGCGTGAAAAGGTAAGACAGACAGATAGAGTTACTTTCGAATTTATAATATTAGTATGGATCCTCTGTAATAAATAAGTAAGATAAAGATATTAACTAAAAACGTCTAACTTCAGATAGTCTTGGATTGGAATCCGACCGCAATATAGTTGGGAAAAGCCTAGACAGGCGACCGCATGCACCTATTAAGCTGCCTATCTTCTCGGGCTATGTAGGTCGTAGGCATATTTTCAGATAGGCATTTAGTTTATTAAACTACAAATCTCATTAATTGTAAACTTTATTCCAGTGCATATTGTGAAACCAACATAAAGCGTGTGTGTATAATTGTAAGCGCCTACTAAAATTTTCATTGCAACCAGCTTATGCAACGTGGCTATTCTAGTTTTGGTAGGCGCATATTAATAATGTCAGGCAGTATTATTATGCGTTTAAAACATAATAAACATTAAACTATTCATGATTTAATTTAAATGTTTTGAGAATTATATTGATTAATCACTTACAAACTGTGAAACCAAATAATTGTATTTATCTTCATAATAAGTGTCAAGCGTACCTACAGACCGATTTAGAGACACCACCATGCGCTCCCTAACTCAAGTAACGGATGTTGGAGAAAAAACAGCCAGACTGAACTAGGAGTGGGCCGGACACGTCGCGCGAATGCACTCGGAGTGATGGACAAAGATCGTCACTCACTGGATGCCTGAGACATCGCCGTCGAGGTAAACCACGGGGAAGGTGGTGTGACGATCTGATGTTTGCAGGGTTAAACATGGTCAGAGGTTGCACAAGACAGGGAGGTTTGGAAGGAAGAAGGGGATTACTTTGCCCAGCAGCGGGACGGCTTATTACTCGCATGAAAAGTGCGAATCGCCTATAGAAAAAATTATATAATTTAAAAGTGACGATTCGCACGTTTCGGGCGAGTAAATTCGTGCGAATCTACTAATAAGCCCAGCGGGACACGGTATTGCTAACAAAAAAAAAATTGTTTCTAGTTTAGTTTTAGTTTAATCGGCAAATATTGTATTAGTTGATAGCAGTTTAATTACTTAAACCGGTAAGTTATTACGAAGTTTAGTTCAATTTGAGTCTATTTAGCATCTGACCCTGTAAATAACTAGGTAAACAACAATGGCAGAACGCCAAACTTTTGAGTATTTATGCGCGATGATTCGATCGACAACAAACTCTATAATTGTTTGGTTTGGCTGTAGTTACCTTAATAAATTGTTCGGGTACCTAATAATAAATTGATACTCTAACAAATTGTTATCCGCTGAAATGTACCGTTGTAAATGTTATTATTATATTATTATTTTGTTTGATTTTAAACATTTCGGGACCATGGGGTCCCGGAGCTTTGGAAGGTGTCCAAGGGGCCGAAGCCAACTCGCAGAGGCCCCTTAAGAAATTTTAATGAATTGTAGCACCAACCGACGATTATCGACTTACCAACTGAACTTCGACAAACTTTACTACGACAAGATTTTATTTCGACACTACGGAACTCCGACACGTCTTCATTTCGACAATACTTTAGTTCGAAATGCCTTAAGTCCGACACTACTGTACTCCGATAAAGCGTTTCTTCGACATGACTTAACTACGAAACGATGCGACTTCGACGACGTGCTACTTCGACAACTATGGTAGTCCGACATGAGTCAATTTCGACATACTCTACTCCGGCATGCTGTACTTCGATAATATCTTACTTCGACGTTATATATCTGGGACACGATGCTACTTCGAAATTGAAATTTATGAAAGATGATATGGCTAGAAAGGGGGTGACTACCGACTACTACTAAAAAAAAAATGTATAGTGCTCTTAAATAGAAAGAAAATTAATATTTTTAAAACTATTATAGAGTTAAATAAAGAAAGAACAAAGGAACACAGAAAATAAAAGAACTCGAAATATCTGAAATATCTGATATTGTCGAAGTACAGCATGCCGGAGTAGAGTATGTCGAAATTGACTCATGTCGGACTACCATAGTTGTCGAAGTAGCACGTCGTCGAAGTCGCATCGTTTCGTAGTTAAGTCATGTCGAAGAAACGCTTTATCGGAGTACAGTAGTGTCGGACTTAAGGCATTTCGAACTAAAGTATTGTCGAAATGAAGACGTGTCGGAGTTCCGTAGTGTCGAAATAAAATCTTGTCGTAGTAAAGTTTGTCGAAGTTCAGTTGGTAAGTCTACCGGTGGTTAGGGCTCCAGAGACAGGAACCTCCTCACAATACGAGCCGTATCGAGGAGTACTGCCTTCTGAATCAGGCCCTTGATCCAACCGCCTAACGACAGCCTCGACTTATTATTATTAGCCTGTGACGTCCCACTGCAGGGCAAAGGCCTCCCTACTCTCTTTCCACCTCTCTCGGTTCAAAGCTACTAAGGACCAGTTCTTGTTGGAGGAGTCCATTATAAAGTCATTGTAAAGTTTTCTATATTTATGTCTGTAATTTATATGGTGTACATAATAAAGAGTATTCTATTCTATTCCAGCTGTTGTAACTGTAGGTATGGTCTTTTAAATGTAATACATTTTTATTAGAAGAATTAGAATAATATGTGATAGGAAACAGCAGCGTCCTCCTGTCTGTTATTTAACTTCACTATTTTGCGATTACCAATCCAAGCCAAGTCACGTCAACGCCGGCTGTCGCTGAAAACCAGCGCTGCGGCTCTGTCTCGCGTAGGGCCGTAGCATTATGCTTAGCGATGGCCGTTTTGCGTGGATGTAATGCATATTTTCCCCCAACTTGTTCTTTTTTGTGTTTGCGTTCTTTTTATGCGTCATGTTTACCGCCAATAAACGTATTTTCTTTCTTTCTTTTCTTAAGTGTGATTACATGAAATTGGCTTGATATGATTGTCCGCCTTTGTCATGACCTAAAGTGCGGTCACTGTCGGACTGCCTAGAAAGAAAGAGAGCGCGATGACACAACCCTGGTAATTTATTGCAAAATATGAATTAAGTATCAAAAAACCTATTGTTTTGACTAAAACATTAAAACACTAGTGCTTTAGTATGTTGCTTGTAGAATAATCTGACAAAAAATCAGAATGATTGTATTATTATGGTTTTTATTGTAAAAAAGAAAGTTTTTAGAGGTATGTTTATGAGTTTTTTCTATAGTACCTATCAAATTAGTTGTATTATGTTTCCAACACACTAACAAGCATAATCCTGAAGAATATCATATATTTTTTCTGATTTTGTTTACTGTAGTCAATCGTATACTTTTAGGCATTTTTAAACTTGGGTTTTTTGCGTTTAGATCCTGTAGTCCTCTTCATAAATCTCGTAGAAAGCAAACGATTTTTAAAGGCACTAAGAAATAACCCAACGAAGAGCAGAGGTTATTCAAATCAGTCTAACCTAACCCAGGGTTAAACAATATTGATAAAGAAACACGAGAAAGATAACCCAAATGCAATTACCAGCCAATAATTATGAATTGCGGGTGGTCCAAATACACAAACTAACACGACCTTGCAACTGTGTAGTAAAATAAAAACGGTAGTAAATGCTATTACCGAATTGGCGAATATCCAAAACTCCACTTCATCGTGGTACGATTGCGATCAAGTTCGGTTTTTTAATGGTTTAAGAGTATGCTATTGGTTTATTTTGATTACTGGGTTAAAAGAGAGGACCTACACAAATAAAAAGATTGAGCTTAATTCCATAAGCTATTGTGGTTGTTGTAGCTGGGGGCTTTTGGTAAGAATAACAGCCGCACGGGTCGACCCGTGCGACGGATCGGCGTGCGGATGGTCATACCATCCATGGACCAACCGCGGCAATATTTAGTTCTAGACCTAATTTGACTTAGTCTATTCAAACTTATGTTTCAAATTGATGTTATTTCAAGTTAAACAAATATCAATTTTATTAGAATGGAAATTAAGTTGATTTCAGAGTGACTAGCGCTATTAAAAAAGTTACAAAATTGTTTGAAGTTGTAGCGTAAACTGAATTTTATTGTGTAGTTAGTGAATTTATTTGTCCATAAACTCATATTTGTTTATATTTTTGGAAATTAAATCGCGAATGCAGATTAAGTCAGGCTTGTTTGACGTGACGTCATCGCCTAATCACCTTTAACATTTAAATCATCTCAATCTAATTTTAAACATTTCCAAACCGCGTCGTTCCGCTGTCGTATGTAAAAGCAATACAAACACGAATAAGTAATGAAGTCAACAAACGTGATAAATGACAATTGGTAGCATGATGAAAATCCTTAATCCTACAGATTTTATCCTGTCATAATGGGAACTGTACCCTACTTGCGAAACACCCTCTCAATCTGTATCATTTTGAAGTACATTACTTATCCATTATTTCATAAATTTTCGAAAAGTCTGCTCAACAACGTAAATAACGCAATGGATGTTGTTGAACTGTCAAATTGAAAGCTATTTCTACTGTTAATAATTATACAGGTTGTTACAAAAAGGGTATATCAATACAAACGGGTTGAAGAGTGTATCTGGTCTATAATCTGTGTACAAAATTTCAGCTCAAAAGCATTAACTTTGAAAATGCTTAATATTTTTTTATTTCGACCTCACGGCGCTGCAATGGCGCGCGGCGGCGTGATGTGCGTGTACTAGGCGCACAGACACTACAGATAATGGATAATGACCCTCGAAGTGACACGTTTGTTATGATTTCAATTTAATAAACTATCGAAAAAAAAATATTAAGCATTTTCAAAGTTACTGCTTTTGAGCTGAAATGTTGTACAGAGATTCTAGACCAGATACACTCTTCAACCCGTTTGTATTGATATACCCTTTCCGTAACAACCTGAATGTAACGCAATTACTCCGCTGGTTCTTAGAGCGAGCTTTCATTCGGAGGAAAGAATTATGAATCTCCCCAAATCCTCATAAGTATTGCAGCAAAATCCACATCAAATAAACTTCCAAGTATTTACCTACTAACAAACAAAACTTCAGAAGTATGAGGCTTCATACAAATTTGCATCAAAAAGCGCGGGTATTCGGAAAACCTTTGAAGAATCCTCCTTGCCGCACTTGCGGATTTCAAGAGGAAGGTATTTTAATTGCACATACTTACTTTGAATCTGTGCCGCTACGAAATAAATGTGGCGAATAATTTCAGGATTTCTGTCCCATTTTCACAATGGTGGAAAACATTGTTTAAATTGCTATTTACTGTGTTCACTGATCACACATCGTTCATTTGGATGAACAGGGTATTAACTCATTTACGATATTTGACTTAAAAATACAATCTTACTAAAAAACATGCTGTCTTTCTAATGAACGTGATTGCATGTATGATATGACAACAAAAACGTTGAAGTTTTTAAAATATACAGGTAAAATGTATAAGTAGGTGAGGTTAAACAATTATTGTTTACAGAAATGGAAATATATTGATTTGAAAACTTCAAATCGCTTTTTTACCCGACTGCGCCAGAAGGAGGGTTTTTTGAGTTAATACCTATATATCAGAATTTCGATGTTCCAGCGCCGCTGAGCGGATAATACCTACAAACCAATAAACTCAACGCCCACCAAAGCCTAGACTTCGACAATTCCAGCTTATATTTACCTAACAACAAATATAAAGTGCGACGACAAGTCTAGAGCATATAGTTGCAGTCTAGAACGTGCGGGAGCAACGTTTTATTTATTCGATATGAAATAGAATTTCTTGTGAAACCACAGATGTTCTTAAATTTCTGACGAAGAGCTTGGAGCATTTTTTATTGTTCCGGTCGTTATTAAATTCAAATTAATTCAGGATTGAGCTGCTTTTTTGGTAAGTAGATTATAATACATCAAATGGGCTGGTTTGAAGTGGGTGTTGTAAAATCAACTTTAAATCTGAGGAAATACAATTAAAATTAATAGAAGCAGCGTGGGTGGAAGCTTTGCAAGATAGATGAGGATGCAGTAAGAGCATTTAATACTGGCAACTTAGAATGGGAAAAAGAAGCGTAGGATGTAAAGACTTTTGAGAGGCCAGGTGATTTAACTATACAGGGCATACATAATATCGACGGTGTAGTATCAATATCTAATAACTACAAAATCCTGATTTTACAGGAGGCGAAAAAAACGTTTAATTTCTATAGTTTTTAATATTTTAATAAAACAGTTAATTATATTAAACAAATAGTAAGAAACGTCGTCGTCGATCCAAGAGTCTTTGCAAATATGAGCTATTTCATACATATTTTACCTAAAAATATGCAATAAAGTGAAAATCGCTAAAATTTTAGTTATTAGATATTGACACTTCACCGTCGATATAGGGAATAGGAACACAGAACGGGATACAGGGATATGTAGGAGAGGACGACTGTTGACTGTATTTTTTAAAGTAACTCCTTACTTTACTAACCTGACCCGTTACGTACCTCCATACGTAACGGGTCAGGTACGAAAACTTATTTCTGCGACAAATAAGTTGGTGGCCCTAAACCATGTAATAATACCAGCCCATTAGTGTCCTGCTGCAGGGCATAACCCTCTTCTCATACTGAGAAGGCATGAACATTGATCACCACCCTTGCTCAAGACGGGTTGATGATTTCAGACTCATATTAACAAGTCCAGGCTTCCTCACGCTGTTTTTTCTTTGCAGATGGCAGTAATTCCCACTAAATACTTCCTGACATTATCTATTTCAGAAAGTAAAGACGCCAGCACATCAAGCTACTCGAAACTGTCAAATTTTCCCAATCAACTTTGAACCTAATGCTTTAACGATATAGTTGAAAATATATTAAAGAAATTTGACAGATTGTAGTAGCTTGATGTGCTGGCGTTTGTACATAATTAATGAGCGAATTAAAAGCATGAAATGTTTATACGATTCTGTATTACAAATAAAAGAAAACAACAAAAAACAAGAATAATTAATTCACATTCATACATCCCACAAGATTTCCTTAATGTTTTAATCCAATTGGGAGCAGAGAGAGCTTCTTCGCAGAGGAATATTATAATTTAATCAACTCGTCTTGAGGTGGATATAGCACGTAGTATTGCACAAGTGAATACTGTTTAACAAGTAAGACTATCCAGGTGGTGCAGTTTCTTATCATTAATTACTTAAGTAGTTCAGTAACTGAAACATCCCAGCGGTTTTCTGCTTCAAGGGTTTTATATTTTGCTGTTTGTAAATATTTTACGTCACATAAACCTACATAGGCACTTATGAAACGTCAGAAGCTAGGCGAACGGTTCCAATTGGGCATTTTTTATGGAGAAGAGCCAATAAGAAACTCCACGGCTACTCTTTAAAAAAAATTGTTAGACATATAACATAGAAGTTAATAGTAACGTAAAGCAAAGTTAGCTTAAATTTAAATTGCTATAATTACTATAATTTTAGATGTTATTCATCCTAGACTACAATTCTGACCATTTTTTTAAACCAAACTAAATTGGTCCTAAAACATCGTCCTTGAGGTATTCCTTTCTTACAATCACGCAATGAATCGTAAACGATTCCTTATGTAAATTTTATATACCTACCCATGACCTTATCATGGTCAATTACTAAAGCCCTGTACCAGAAAGGTCAAGTTCAAGAACACGCCCTTTCCGCAAGGTTTTTTATGACTTTTTTTGTTTATCAAACGCTCTACCAGATTAGATTGGAGGGTCTGCCATAAAAGAGATCGTAAAATCTATTATAGCGGTATAGGTAAAGAGGTCTGAATGTCTGTACTTAAAGGGATGGTCTGTGAAATTGACCAGACTGTAATGGCTGGTTTAGTACCGAAGTTTTCTTCGTTTAAAACTTCCGTTTTAGGTTATAAAAGTTGGGTTTGCGATGTAGGGCTTTTGTTTATTGTGATGAAAGGTTTGGTGCTTCTGTTTTGAGTATGTTTGCATATACGACAGTAATATTGCGCTTGCTATCATAATAATAATATTGCAACCATAGTAAAACTCTGTCCATTAACAGCGTAATAGGCAGAGTTTTATTACAGTTGCAATACCTACTGTACCACGACAGTTTCCAACGATGGAATTCTGAAACGCAACACATTTTTAGGTAGTTATTAAGTCTAACGCTGTTACTGCCATTCATCTGCCACGTTGATCTTGTACTCGTATTGTAACCATATTATAACTTTTTGAGAACGTGTCTGAATTCGGGGACGAGACAGCACTAACTAGATAATATTTTGCTGAAAAGTTTGGCAAGTCAGCTGATTTGTTAACAAGGGTACGGACACCGAACTTAAGTAGGTCTTATCAATAATGAAGGTCTTTTTCATAAATCCTCTTAAACATTTATAAATATATAAATGTACAAGAGGATTTATGAAAGAATATTAATAACAAAATAAATATTTCATTACGTTTATGTAAATTGATTCCAAATCGTTGGAATTGTTGAGCTCTTCGATTTGGGTTCAAGTTCCTTCAAAACAGATTTCAGTTTAATTAAAAGTATTGTGTTACAGTAATTGAGAATAATTAATCCTGTCAAGATGGTTGGAGATTCAAGGCTGTAGAGTTTGTTATGGGCCGCAATCTCTAGAAACTCGAAATATACCTTCATACTCGAAGTTTGAAGTCATGGTTAGGTGTGATGACTTAGAAACTGATTTCAAACTGTCAATTGCTGCATTAGGACCGTCTCAACTGTCTATTTCTGCATAAGACCAGAATCTTCTGTAAGCTAGACGCTTACAGATTCTGAGTACCCCAGTTATTGTTATTCTTATTCGCAATTACCCCACAGTGGGGTGATTGCGTGACACACTAACATAGCAATGGCTTTCATTTTGATCAACAACATTAATTGCGTTATACAACGTGTTTTTTTTATATCCCATAACTCTAGGGGTCATTGTACTCCTAATTATAAACAACTTTTAGGTACTATGGGACCAAACCTAAAATCGCGATTTCAGGTTTGGTCCCATAGTAAAACTTGTCCATAATGATAATTACAATGACCGCCTAGAGTTATGGTATATATATAAAAAAAACACGTTGTACAGTTGTTGGGCAGAGAAATTTTTCGAACGTATAAAACAATGGACAGCAAAATCCTTCAAAATGATTTAGATTGTGATTGAGAGTGTGTTACGCAATTAAATTGCTGGACTTTTTAACCCTGAGAATGTCAGTGAATTTTTTTACGGTTCAAAAGTTATGACCGATTTTAATTTTTTTTCAGTGAGTTCGCTTAGTATTCAAGGAAATTAATCATAAAAAAATACTATCAGGGCTATCTAAAAAAAAAAAATTGATAGCCCTGATAGTTTTCACGAATTCGATCATTCTTCTCATTTTTTTTAGTTTTTTTTTGTATTTTTTTTTTTGCTAAAACGTTTGGAAATGACCTTGCCCAAGTCCCTATTCGATTTGATCCATACTTCCAGGGACATCCTGTATAGGTGATGACAGATATGTGAGATTTTTATCCACAATCTAAAGAGGCACTAGGATTTTTTTCTATTCAAAAAAATCCATGAGCGTAAACCAAAAATCTTCCCACATATTACACAAAACGACGCATTTTCTGTATAACTATGTGCTAAGTACAATAAGTAATCTGTGAACGACAGGATAACACTCAATAATGCCTAGTGAATCAGAAAAGCGGCGAAAGCCTTGAAGGATTTGTGTAAAACGAGAAAAAAGTTGTTGCTCATCCAACCGACATAATCCTTCATCCGATTACTTCGTGAAAGAAAAAATTGCGGCCTGTTCTTAGCTAAGATCGACAAAGCACAGACATAAAAGAAAAATGGTTTATGAAAAGTTGCGAATACTTTAAGAACTTTGGATACTTTTATGAATGCGGAAGTAACTCTGTCTGTATGTAAATTTTTAACTTCGAACCGATTTTTGTGGACAGATGAGTAACTTGGGACCTGGAGAAGGTCGTAGACTACCTTTCATCCTGGTTCGCAGACATAGTTGCGGGCAACAGCTTACTAGCTGTGAGGATGGATGGATGGATGTATGTTACTCTTTCACGCAAAAACTACCTACAAACGGGGTGAATAGGGATGCAGGGGTGAATCGGGACGAAACTTTAAAATGCATTTTAACGTTGAAATAATATAGTTTGTTGTCAATATGGGCACGTAATCGTTAATTAAATTACAGTAAACACATTAGGGTCCTTTTTGGCCACAAACTATATTATTTTAATGTTAAAATCCCTTTTAAAGCTTTGTCCCGATTCACACCTGCATCCCTATTCACCCCGTTTGACGGTACTGCACGGATTTGGATGAAATTTGTTACACGGATAGTTCATAACCAGGATTAACACATAAGATTAGCACACATATACCACGGGATCGAAACTAATGCGGGTTAAACCGCGGAGCGCTGTTAGTAAAGACTTAGAGTTTGACAACATTCAAAAATGTTATCATTTATTTGAAGGAAATGCAATTTTAATGACATATTGCATCCTATTTTATGGTAGTAGTCCAACATCACTTATGTTATTCTTTTGCGAAAGTCAGCGGATTTGTTACCAACGATTTTTGTCACGTCAATAAAAGCGTCCCATGCTTGTTTTTCAATATGGTTAACGATAGATGTAAAAGATGAATCTTAAATCAGCTTTTTTTTGTCCGGACCTACGAGCCTTTGATTTTTGCCTCACCAAGCTTGGGAAACTTTAGCTTTTCTCCGCTTCTGGACGTGATATTTTATTTTCTTGTGTTTATGTTCTTTTTTGCGTCATGTTCACCGCAAATAAACGTATTTACTTTCTTTCTATATCAAAATAAAATGCCTACAAATATTTTTATTAGTCAACCTCAATATGAAACGATATAAACCAATTCAGATATTTTTTTAGTGTTGTGTAGTTTTATGCTATGAAATAATGTATACAAAACGATCAATAAGAATACATTTCGTTAGTCCAGATGAACAGGGTATTAACTCAAAAAACCCTCCTTCTGGTGCAGTCGGGTAAAAAAGCGATTTGAAGTTTTCAAATCAATATATTTCCATTTCTGTAAACAATAATTGTTTAACCTCACCTACTTATACATTTTACCTGTATATTTTAAAAACTTCAACGTTTTTGTTGTCATATCATACATGCAATCACGTTCATTAGAAAGACAGCATGTTTTTTAGTAAGATTGTATTTTTAAGTCAAATATCGTAAATGAGTTAATACCCTGTTCATCCAAATGAACGATGTGTGATCAGTGAACACAGTAAATAGCAATTTAAACAATGTTTTCCACCATTGTGAAAATGGGACAGAAATCCTGAAATTATTCGCCACATTTATTTCGTAGCGGCACAGATTCAAAGTAAGTATGTGCAATTAAAATACCTTCCTCTTGAAATCCGCAAGTGCGGCAAGGAGGATTCTTCAAAGGTTTTCCGAATACCCGCGCTTTTTGATGCAAATTTGTATGAAGCCTCATACTTCTGAAGTTTTGTTTGTTAGTAGGTAAATACTTGGAAGTTTATTTGATGTGGATTTTGCTGCAATACTTATGAGGATTTGGGGAGATTCATAATTCTTTCCTCCGAATGAAAGCTCGCTCTAAGAACCAGCGGAGTAATTGCGTTACATTCAGGTTGTTACGGAAAGGGTATATCAATACAAACGGGTTGAAGAGTGTATCTGGTCTAGAATCTCTGTACAACATTTCAGCTCAAAAGCAGTAACTTTGAAAATGCTTAATATTTTTTTTTCGATAGTTTATTAAATTGAAATCATAACAAACGTGTCACTGCACTTCGAGGGTCATTATCCATTATCTGTAGTGTGTCTATGCGCCTAGTACACGCACATCACGCCGCCGCGCGCCAGTGCAGCGCCGTGAGGTCGAAATAAAAAAATATTAAGCATTTTCAAAGTTAATGCTTTTGAGCTGAAATTTTGTACATTTCAGCGAAGGAACTAGTGAGCATAAATGGAATAATTTTATTATACTTTGTGGTTTTCCTTTTTTCTGTATTCATGATAAATAAACGAATGGTTTGATAGGCTTATCTCTTTATCCTTATTCTGTTATTTTTTTTTTACACCCATATTACTTCCCACCTGTGTGATAATACACGTAAATGTAATTTTAACTTCAAACATCAATAAATAAATATTGCATTCCACAAAAAATACAATTGCATCCATGATAAGGATATCAATTGTGTTCAGAAAGTCAATTCTCGTATTTAAAAACGTTTAAAATCAAATCGCAATCTCATCTCAGCGACAATCAATGTCAAAACCCGTTTCATCGCGTATGCTCAAATTCGCAATCGGTCAAGTGACTGTAAAACCGTCAAAATCGCGCTCGGTCAAAATAGAACCTGTCAAAAATGTATTTAAATTTATTGTATTTTTGCATCGATCACTAATAAGAATGCGAACGTTCTTAAAAATACGAGAATCGCTTTATGAATAAAAGAATATTAGATACAGGGTTTGAAATCGACTGAAGGTAATATTAATTTACCAAGTACCAACATCATTAAAAGTTTGAGCTACAGATGTAATGTTACCAAGCGTTAAAGATTTTGTTACCTATTCCGTTTGCATAGTAAAAGAGCTTTTAGGTTTGAGGCAAGCAATTCAAATTCAAAATTATTTATTCGGGACAACTAGATCCACCGGTTAGTATACAATAACTTAGAAACTATTGTTAGTACTTAAAATACAATAACATAGAAAAATACACATCCATCAATAAACATCACAACACAATTCACACAAAAAAATTCACAAAAAGCCCCTGTGCTGAGACACCCCGCCCCGACAAGATAACCAACAGGGAGATACCTCCCTACAAGATCATCAGACGAACGAAATGCCTCAACACAGGTGCACGCACATCTTCAGCTATAGTTTTCAGGATGCTGTTGTGACTCCCCCGCATCCTCCTCATAAGAGACACGACTTTTTTCCGAATGACGGCATGAAAACCGTCAGTGTGAGCCTGTGCGAACATCTCGGAGGCACTGCAGAAACGAGGAAGTCCCAACATCATCCTGAAAATATTATTGTATAGGACGCGCAGTGTGTCCAGGGATTTTTTGGTATAACTAACCCATAGACTACCCGTGTACAGACCCTGACAATACGCTTTAAATAGTGTGATCTTGACTTGGTCCGTACAGCGGGCGAATCTACGGGCCAGCATGTTGCCACGGACTGACAGAGCCCTGCGCTCCCTCTCTATGTCAACATCATCCTTAAGGCAATGTCCTAGGCCCAAGCGTTATAGTCACTTCAGTCAGTCATCGTAATTCCAAACACTTCTTTTGTTGTTCTATGTACTTTTAATTGTCATACTTTCCCTTCCTTTCATCACTTCGTGACCTTTCGCCATTTACAAACACCTCCCCTGTTACAAAACCATTAAGCGTTTTAATTACATTTACATCACCTGTTTCTGAGTCTCTCGCACATAATTCAATTACAAAGTTGTCGTCAAATCGCAACTTTGGAGCCAAGTTTCATTTAAAATTCAGTCTTCATTTCACACGAGAAACGTAAACATATCGTGTCACGTAAACGTTTAGACTTGATGCTTGATTGAAAACGTCTTTATTGTGAGTCTTTCTTTTAATTAAATTTTATTTTGTTGCAACTCTTGTGCAGTATACATTGTTATTTTGCTACATTTTGGAACTAAGGGTAGGGCGACGAGCGTTGCAGGCTGGCTGGTATTGCCGAGAATCGAGCTGAATAGCGACCAATTGGAGAGGCAACAGTGGTATAGGCTGATGATAATGATGATGGTGATGAAGAATGGTTTCATTATGTTTTTGAAATGAAACTTCTTTACGCACTCTTGACTTGGGGAGTAAGCTGGCGAACGCGTGACGTAAAAGTTACGAAAAGCGTGATCGGGCGAGGCGAACGGGAGTTGAGTGGGGGATATAAGCAAGAGAAAGCAGTGCGCGCGCACATTTTCTTTCTCTCTTCCTCTCATAGCCAAATACGTTTGAAGTTTCACTTCAGTCGTGTGGTCATAAGCACACTGGGTTTTTTTTTTTGTTGATCACAGCACACACAGCGGGCCCTATCAGAATACCAGCGCTGCGACACTTAGTTTTTAATGTCGCAGCATCATGCTGAGATAGAGGCCTTTTGGGTAACTATAGGACTTTCTGATTTTCTTTTCATTTTACTTTTTTTATTATTTCTTGTTTCTATGAGTGTGTTTAGTTTAGCTTGTGATATTCCTGTGCGAGTCTCAATAAATACTTTTTGTTCTTCTTCTTCAACCATTTCTCTTTTAATATCTAATTGTATGTCATTGTGCGAAATAGTTCCCGAAAAGCAAAATCCTGACTATAAAATATTTATTTTCTGCTTAGACCACAAACGAAGGTGGCAAAGAAATCTTGGGGCTCTGACCTTTTCATATCATTACTAAACTCTTTGTTATTCAAAACAGTCTACTGCTATAGAGAAAATATTAAAAGTTTGTGGTGAGTTTTCGCTTGGTAGGTAAGTTCGCCTTCGCTCGTAATATCTTTATTGATATAAGTTTCTTTGTTAAAAGAGTTTCCAAGAATAAGTAACTAATTAATGCGAAAAGTAGGTACGTATTTGTGGAAATCATGGGCCTTTTCCATTTAGACGGCTACAATAAACAGTCATAAGAAAAAAATTAGGGCGTAGTAGTGGCCAAGTGGTAACGGCCGCGACTTACGAATTGTAGTTCGTAGGTTCGAATTCAGACAGGCGCTTTACTTTGTGTAAATTATTTCATCACCACTGCTCTCGAAACGGTGAAGGTAAACATAGTGAGGAAACCGGCATGTCCTAGACCCAAAAATTCGAAGATATGTGACACCTACCAACCCGCAATGGGCTCGCGTGGTGGATTAAAATATTTAGGGAAATTAGAGGTATTTTTGAAAGATTGAAAGTGAGATCAGACTGTGAACATTCGAGAGATGTCGAGATTCTCTGTCCTACAACTCAGATTTAAGTTGCCCTTTGGCAAAAGCTTAGCATTTTCTCATTTACATTCCAATTTCAAAATGAAAACAAAAGAACATCGCAGCATTCAGTGAATACCTGAGAATTCTCGCAAATAGTGCGACCCTTGGATTTTAATCACTAGGTACTTTGTTTTAAAGCTGTGGTTTTCATTTTAAATAGTCGTTTAACTTGTGGAGTCCACGGAGCTGACGAACGTAGTCTTTTGTTACGTTTTGATTTTCTGGGGAAGAAACTGTGTGGATGGATTTTTATAGATGGACTAGCTTCTGCCCGCGACTTCATCCGCTTGAAACTTCACCCTCGCCCCATTCACCTTCTTAGGGGTAGAATTTCTAAAATCCCTTTCTTAGTGGATACCTACTCTTCACAAAGAACACAACCCTCCAAGTTCCATGTCTCTAGGACCAGTGGTTTAGGCTGTGCGTTGATATATCAGTCAGTCACTTTGAATTTTATTATAGTCTACATATAAAGGGTGAAATTTTAATCACCGTTTTCCGCTAAAGGGGTCATTGTACTCATCATTATGAACAACTATTACTATGGGAACAAACCTGAAATCTTGAAAAAAAAAAACCAGCTGTTCCCTACATTTTATGTTCGCATAACTCGTCAAAATGTAGGGAACAGGTGATTTTTTTTCGCGATTTCATGTTTAGTCCCATAGTAAAAGTTGTTCATAATGATGAGTACAATGACCCTTTAACAGGAAAATGGTGATTAAAATTTCACCCTGTAAAGACTATTAGATAGGTATGTATCCTTTTTAGGAAACTCAATAGTCTCTTTGTCTTTAAATACAAGTGTCATAACCTCTTGGCCTCTAGTGCATAGTGCCCACCTCATTAAGTTCGTGATCGACTCATAAGCCGAATGGCCGATTGTTTTAGCTAATATATTTAAATGACGCCTGATTGTCATCGAGTCGTGGTTCGTGACGAGAGGTTATTGGATTGTGGTAGGTTAATATTATTTTAGCGACAGATAACAGAAGGCCAATTCCCATAGTTAAAAAAAACATTCAAAATCTAGTAACAGTCTCATCTCAGCGACAATCCATGTCAAAAACTTGTCAAAAATGAAGGGAAAATGACGTTTTACGAAAGTGAAATTGTGAGAAAATGACGTTTTGAGAAAATGACGTTGTGCGAAAGTGACATTGTGAGAAAATGACGTTTTGAGAAAATGACGTTGTGCGAAAGTGACATTGTGAGAAAATGACGTTTTGAGAAAATGACGTGCGAAAATAACGTTTTGCGAAAATGACATTATGCGAAAGTGACAAAATTTTTCACAGTGACATTTTGCGAAAGTGACGTTCTGCGTCAAGACCGTATATTTGACAGATTGAGACCGAGATGAGGCTGTGAACGTTGTTAAAATTACAAGAATTGCCCCTCTGTGTGTGTGCTGAGCTGATCAAAAACGTTGTCTGTGCTGATCGAAATACTTTTTAATCGTAAGCGCTTCATTTAAAGGGCCTACATGGCCTAAAGCGCGGTCACTGTCGCGAGTTGGACTGCATAGAAAATAAAGAGAAGCGCGATGATACAACTCTAGTAATTTATTTCAAAATATGAAGCAAATATCTATTTACAAAAAATCTATTGTTTGGACTAAAAAATTAAAACACTAGTGCTTTATTATGTTGCTTGTAGAATAATCTGACAAAAAAATCGGGATGATTGTATGTAGTATGGTTTTTATTGTAAAAAGAAAGTTTTTAGAGGTATCTTCATGATTTTTTTCTATCGTATCAAATTAGTTGTATTATGTTTTCAACTCACTATCTACCTAGTGAAGCATATCATACATTTTTTTCTAATTTTTTTTACTGTAGTCGATCATATACTTTTAGGCATTATAAAACTTGTGTTTTTTGCGCTTAGGTCCTGTAGTCCCCTTAAGGTGCTCCCTCACTGGGAGCATTCGCCTGTAATATAACGTTACAGATTCGTACATTACATCAGTGAGGGAGGAAAATCGAGCATTACAGCGCGCACCTTGTAATGATACAAAACGAGTATTACATCAGTGAAGGAGGAGAAACGAGCATTACGATGCGCACCTTGTAATGATACAATGTGTAATACCTTGATACAACTTGTAACATCAATGCGCTCCACTTGTAAAAAGTCAAATCTGTAATGTTACATTACACGCGAATGCTCATCAGTCAGGGAGGTAGTATTGTAATGGAATGCTCCAAGTCGAATCTATAATGTTACATTACACGCGAATGCTCCTGGTGAGAGGGAGCACCTTTAAGTTGAAAGTTTCTAGTTGTCACACAGAAAAATACACAAATAGACCTTGGCCCTAATTCACTATGACCACTTAACGATTCATTACTTCGAAACCACATCAATTCCTTAGTTAATCACGACATCTGCTATTAATGCATTCTCTATGACACAATGGCGTGGTTTGAACTGTCAAAATACATAATTATTTTCCGTACTGTTGACATTTCGACTCCTTGCCGATAACAAGACATGATAATGGCGCCGATTCCCTTGTTCACAAACTAAACTAAATTTAAGTTCAGTGCATCTTTTTCTTTCTATTTCATTAAGAAAAGGACAAAAGATAAATATTAGTTTAGTCCTGTCAAATTAGTCAACGCCTGACGTAAATTGACGTATTTTTAGTAGACAAGTTTTTATCGCGTCTAAACTTGTCTATGGAGTATCTTATTTTGACAGGACTAAACTAATATTTATCTTCTGTCCTTTTCTTAATAAAGAAAAAATGCACTGAACTTAAATTTAGTTTAGTTTGTGAACAAGGGAATCGGCGCCATTGACGTGGTTTGCACGTGGTAAGATTTCGCGGCGAATAATATAATTGCGGCCCTGGTGGTTTTATGTTTCGCAGGGAGATAAAGCCTTGTAATGGCTTTATCACCTTAAGAACCATAAAACGACAAGGTCACACAGAGACAGTCAACAATACGACTTGAAAATACCTAAATCTTCCCTAACTAACTAATGACTGGAATGGAGACGTGTGAATGAGGTTATTAGCAAGATGCATATTTTATGTGTATTTATTTATTTATTTATCCTCACACTGGAACGCCATACGGCAATGACACCAACGGAGTAAAAAATCACTTCATCTGCTGCTTTCCATCCATGCTGTGCGCGGTGGACATCGAACAAGTGGCAATGGATCACGCACGCTCACGCAGCTTCAAGACATTTCTCCATAACCCCATCACTCCTTCCATAAATTGCACACATTCATTGCGAATTTTTGAAACACGGTGATTTTTCAAAGTAAATACCATTAAAATTGAAAAAAACGGAGAATTTTGAGATGTCATCCTGCCTGACAGATGACAGAACAACATTTATTTATGCAACACATGCACCGTTACACGTTATATTAGTTAAGATAAGAAGAAATTCTTAACTTAAAAAAAAAATCGCGTAAGTAAGTACCTATTAAATATAGTTTCTGCCTACCTGCATGGGCCATAAGGCGTGAATGTATGAAGGAACCTATTATGAACAACATTATGCGTATTTAAAATAATCTCGTAAAGTACGTTTCGTCTGCCAAATTAATAGTTAATTATTCAAATTAAAATATGTACCTACCCACCTAACCAAAAAAATAAACATCTGTTATGTAAACAAATGTCGTGTAACAGAATTTAAATCACTAAAAACGCAAATGAACAAAAATAAATTTTAATTATTGTTCTCAAATTAATTGTTTTCGTTCTTATTCATTTAACCGACATCAAAGAAAATTGTTTGTTTGAATTTTTTAATACCAATTAAAAAATTAATTATTACACTGGTCAACACTAGTTTTGGTGCCAAGAAGCTGTATTGTTTTTTTGACTTAAGACCATAAACTGATTACATTAATAGCAAAAAGATATTTATCCTACGTGTAGTTTTATAGATTTTGTCTTGTAAAGAAAAAAACAAATTTACATAAAAAAAATATTTATTACAATATTAATTAAATAAAAATTTTCTTTTTCGCGAAAGACCATAAACTGATTACATTAATAGCAAAAAGATATTTATCCTACGTGTAGTTTTATAGATTTTGTCTTGTAAAGAAAAAAACAAATTTACATAAAAAAAATATTTATTACAATATTAATTAAATAAAAATTTTCTTTTTCGCGACTTTCGAGTATGAGGTGTGGTGGGACTATCACGTTGCATCCCCCAGCAATAGTCAGCCATCATATGCCGATCCCATCGGCCTTGGTACCTGTCTTCCATAGTTTTGCATTTCCTCTGAATGTGGCAAAGGTCTTCTAGCCGACTCCAAGTCAGGATAAGTCATTTTTTTAACATTAACACCACGCAAATTGACACAGCAGAAGTAACAGTCATCGAAGTGATTTTTTTGTTCTTTCCATTGCATAGGCACTCCGAACCTCATACGACTTCTTTGACCACTGATCCACTGTCGCAAATGTTCATAGCATGTTTTACAAACAATTTGAGGTGTCCACGGCTTGTATTCATCGACAATTTTGGACTTAAAGTAAGAAAAATAAGCACTTTTTATAAAATCTGTTATTGGTTTTCTGAACTTTTTAACTGTGTATTCACCACAAATGTAACAAAACACATTTGGGTCATTGAGACAACTTCTTCGCGATGAAGACATGATATAAAAATCTACTTATTTATAGAAATGTATCGATAAGATAACAAATCATGCACAAGAAAGTACTGATTATTATCAATATTTAAAACTGCGGGTAGATCAAAAATTACACGTAGGAAAAAAAGATAAAAAATATGTTTAGTGTTGCCAGTGCATACCTAATACAAAACCACTAACAATATCTCGGCACCAAAATTTTTTATTTTTTTGTTGACTTGTGTTATCGGTTTAGTAACGGTGTGAAGGCCGCCTTATATTACGCAGTTGAATGACGTCATTATCGTTAATAATGTTTAGCACGCAGATACTAGTTAGTAATTTCATTCGTGTTCTCACAGCCCGGCTAGCTCAGTCGGTAGAGCATGAGACTCTTAATCTCAGGGTCGTGGGTTCGAGCCCCACGTTGGGCGAAATCTTTTTGCAACAGAAATTGATTTTGTTATCTTTTCTTTGCTATTTTTCGCAGTTTTTCTATATATTTTACTCTAAAAAAAGGAGGTAATTTATATATTTTCAGGTTCTTACCTGCTATTTTTCTTTCTCTCATCTTCCTCCATAGTTGTTCAGCTTTCCTCATAGGCCAGTTCTCGACCTTGGCGCTGAAACTTCTGAAGAACTTGTACTCCTTGAAGTGGGACATTCTTCTCTCCATCTTGCTTGGGGTGTGCCCCGCTGGGGGCGGCGAAGGCGCTTTAGGCGTAGTCGACGGAGAAGGCTCCGTATTTTTTTCAATTTTGTTTTCAACTTTATTTTCAATTTTATTTTCCATTTTATTTTATAAATTCAACTTTCGCAATTCTAATTTCAACAATTTAAATTCGGATTAAATTTTTTGGCCCCGAATTCAAAATTTAAACTTCCATTTAATCATCAACTTATCTTTTAATTCTATTGATTCCATTTTCAAATATAGTTATTTTACATTAACATTTTTTTTAATGAAAATATTGATTTTATTCTACATAACTTTTCTAATTCCACTTATTTGAATTCACTTTTATTAGGTAACTTCACTTAAACACGACTTAACTTTAACTAATTTAAAACACTTCGCTGGACTAGTTTCCAATTTCGCCAAGTGTTTTCGTTAATTAACCTGAAACAAATACAGAGCAAAGTTTATTCATTAACTCAGTTAATATTGGAGTTAATTCCTGGAATGAAACAGTGAGAATAGTTTATGTAAACAGTAGTTAAAAGTAACGGTTAAAGGTTAAAGATTGATTTATGTTTTTAATTTTGAAGGCGATAGTTCCCCACTTATAATATACTATAGCCATAAAATGGTTTGGGCGAAGAACGTCAGAGACGCAAAATGACAGATTAGCGAATTGTCAGAAACGCATAATGCCAGGTGTCGCAAAATGGCAAGATCAGTCCCCTTATTCACAAACACTCGATATGCTTCCGTATCGTATCGAATATTAATCATTGTTATCGTAGGAGTCTTCTCAACGCTGTTCACAAGTCCAAAACCCGATTTTGTCAGTTTAAATCAAATAGACGCCCGCTATTCTTCCAACAACTATTTGCTGTTGAGGGGAAGTCAAATCAGGTTATCGAAATGTCAGGTTTTCGATACGATAGCCTGTCGTATGGTTGTGAATCAGGGCTCGGTCGATTCTGACCATTTGTGACAAAATACTAACGCCTTAAAATTCGCTTATCTGTCATGTTGCATTTCTGACGTACTTCGCCCAAACCCATAAAATCAATTGAAAAAATAAAAAATGTACCTAATTACGTGTCTGATGACATGACGCTAAACCACTGTTTATGGTCAATTTATAATAGATTTTTAACTTTATCGCTGAAGCGTAAGGTTCATAGTTGTTTGGGTAAATTTGACAGTTTCGGGTAGCTTGATGTGCTGGCGTCTGTAAATAACTTCATCAATGTACAAGTGCTAAGGATTTGGTGCTGGGTTCGATTCCCAAGTCGGTAAAAGTGTTATTAGGCTATTATATAGGGTTTTCTATTAATAATTTCTGAGAAGCAGTATGGAGTCCAGTTGAAGACAATAGGCTTACCTCCGTAAGGACAAAAACGACCTTTGTAGCTCATTGTTAATTATATTTAAAAAAAAACTTTCGTCAAATAATTAAAACTTCATCAAATTTTTTATTTTTATAAACAACTTTAATTTTAAATTTAGTTGACAACAAAATGGACTCCTTTTACATGATCCAGTAACTGTGTCATTGTATGCTTAATGAATTTTTATATTAAAATTCATCACGGATCGTTTCGTAATTGCACGACACAGCTGGGCTGTCAATTACCTACCTAAAAAGAGATTTATTACAAAATTGAATAATGAAACCATGATTGCTCATGTAAATGGTGATTTTCTGTTTTAAAATTAGGCTATGTAGGATTGTAGGCCTAATATTATTACATCATAAGATGTCATAAACATTGGCCCTTGGCAGCTCTGGACAAAGAGAGGTGGAAGGAGAGTAGGGTGGCCTTTGCCCAGCAGTGGGAAATAAATGGATAATAAAAATTATAGTTTTATGAAAAAAACAGTCAGCTGATTTTTCAATTGACGCATAATTTTTATTAGTGGAATAACATAGACTTCTGACGTCGGCTTCGCTCGCGTTACACTCATGACTAGTCATGACACACAAAATGTATCACATTGCAAAAAAAAAATCTTACCACACCACTAAAGTTTCTAATAATATAATTCAATCATGATTCCAAAGACACGTAGCGCCATCTAGCGTCCTAAAGCAATTGTGACCGTTGAAAGTTATTGTCATAAGTGTGAAATAAGTGGTAAATAATTACCATATTAAATAACCTATCTAAGAAATCGAATTATTTAAATAATAAAAGTAAATAAATGAAAGGCATAAAATGGCTTAACAAAAAAAAAGAGTTTTAATCTTAATTAAAAAGGTATTCAAACCATTCAAGGCTCTATTAAAAACCGTTATTATAGCCTCGACCTTAACAAAGAAACAACAAACACCCAGAAATTAATAAACTACCCTCTTCTACCAAAGATAAAATTGTGTGTCTTTGAAATGAAGAATCGGTAAAATTTTCAAGTTTCTAATTTCAAATATTATAAATGGCAAGTAAGCTATTTGTCTTCGTTGACAACCTCTGTTCTGTCAAGCTCCGCTAATGAGACACAATTGATTTTCTATTGTTTCGTCGTCAATGGGCGACGCGCGCTGCTTGACCGGTTAAATAACTCCGGGGTTGAGTTTTGAGAAAGGTTTGCTTTCTGCGAGACACAATAAGGAGCGCTCTTCATCATCGTCATCAACCACAGCCCGATTCACCCGTTGCTGGGTTATAGGACTCTCTTTTCTTGTGCCAATCCTCACGCTCTTCTACCAATCTTATCCATTTTGCCCGCGATGGCAACAATATCGTCCGCCCATCTCGCATCTCCCCTTGCCAGAAAACCAATTCTCGTAATTAAAAATGTTCAAAATCTAGTCGCAATCTCATCTCAGCGACAATCAATGTCAAAAACTTATCAAAATGTAGGGAAATTGGAGGTATTTTTGACAGATTGAGATCAGACTGTGAACGTTCTTAAAATTACGAGAATTGCCCCTCTGGTGTCCTGCCCAACTCCATTTCGCTTGCTTAGTATTAAAGTGACCGAATTCAAAATTAGTCATAAATGAATTAAATACACCATCATCTTTAATTCAACGCTATCTGTGAAATATGTGGTTCATATTTTATCATAAAAAAATAAAAATAACAATGCAACTAACATCTTGTAACATTTATGTCCAAATAAACAACCGAAGTCCTAATTGCAAAAGTTTTTTGCGATTTGCCAAAAAACTATTTGTTTTAATTCGGTCAATTTAATAATAAGCGTGCGATTTGCGTTCCTTAATCCGTGTTCCGATATCGAAGACCTTCGTACGTCTTTGGATCTGGAAGTTACGAACTCGATCTATTAGCCTTATGCTAAGCATGGAACGCTCCAAGGCTCTATATGCAACTCTCAGCGTGAACACAGCCTCCTGCGTGAGTGTCCACATCTCAGCACCAACACGACCGTATGAGATGCGCCCTTTGAAAGGACCTAAGGGCGCTCCTCGTACGGTCGTATAACTCGTACCGCTCCGGTTTATTCGCCGTGTGTGGACACGATCGTCAGTTTTTATATGAATCACTGTGGAAGCTTGTTGACAAACACGTTTTTTTTTTACGGCGCGGTTAAAGGTCATAGCACGTATATCAACTCGGAAAGGGATCTTAACCGTATCGCCTTTCGTCTCGCCGTCAAACAGGCGTCAATCTAACGTAAGTACGTAACCAAAGCGGATTAGCAGCTGCGATATGTCGACTCGGCTACGGCTAGGCGACGCCGCGCTTACGGCTCGCCAACCGAGGGAGGGGTGAGAGAGGCAAGGGTGGACGAAGACGTAAGCTCGGGTACGGAGAGACGTAAGCGCGGGGATGACGATCCGTAAGCGCAGGGACGACGAGCCGTAACGCACCGCACCGCGGTTCGTGAGCTTGCCCCGAGGCGAGGCGATTACGTTACGATTCCGACTAGTGCGCGTTGTAGTAGGGAGTTTCATACAAAGAATACTAAACGGTTCGAGTTGAAACGGTAACGATCCCTTTCCGGTTTGATACGTGTGCTATGACCTTTATACACCGTATCGTAAAGAAATCGTGCCAAGTACAAAGGGGCCTTAGATAATATGTAATATTTCATCTTTCATAGGTTTGTGATGTGTCTTGTCTGCCAGTCATTCACTGAAAAGACAATTTTTCTGAAATAAATTGCCTCGGCTTCTCATCACCTAAAATTAATTTCCCTACAAAGCGAAATATTGAAATTGTTCCAATCCAACATGCAAATATCAATTTGTTTCGAATCGATGGGGGATTTAGCTGACTTCTGATTTAACTCGATTTGGAGCCCTTTCGAATATATTACGGGTTCAATTTTGTAAAAGATTTTAGGGACTTAGCAGGCTTTCACTCACGTCAACCATTTAGGATAATTTTGTATGCTGTGTGCGATCTTATGAATTTTGATCACTGCTATGCTATTTTAAATTTCGCTTTTATGAATATTTGTAATTCAAAATTTGACCTAGTTTTTTGGAAAAGCTAAATTTTGTTTTATTAGTTTTTAGTAGGGCAGAATCCAACAAGATTTTAGAGTAGTGGAATCTGCCCCACCAAATCGAATTAGTGGGGCAGATTTCACTGCAAAATTTTAGGCATTCCACTTTACCCCACCAGTGGCTCGGTGGGGCAAAGTGGAATGATTCTGATACCTGTTTTATTTTCGTCTTTTGGTTTTTGGCAGCGTTTTCTGAGGTGGTTTTGCTGCCCAAGTACAGAAGTGGATAGCAGTGTTTGAGTTGCTGAAGACAATAGGCCTGTCCTAAACATCGACGGCGATTGTCATCAACTCATAGATACCTAATCGTCATGTTGTCTGAGACAGTGCCAAATTAACATTTCAGGAATATCATAAATCTGAATCAATCACAGGTAGGTTATGTTTTCGTTTGTCTATAACTATCTCATCATCGGCCTAGCCTTTTCCATCTTCCTTTTCCCGTTGGGGTCGGCTTCCAGTCTAACCGAATGCAGCTGAATACACCAGTATTTTACATGGAGCGACTGCCAATCTGACCTCCACTACCCAGTTACTGGGTAATACGATACCCCTTGGTAAGACTGGTTGTCAGACTTTCGGGCTTCTGACGACCCGTAATGATTGTCAAAGATCAACGAATGACAGTCGGGACCAACAGCTTAATATGCTTTGGTCACCCTTCCACGGACCAACCGCGGCAAGCGTAGCTTAACCTGATCGATTGACCCGTGTGGCTGTTATTACTTAGCCACAGGCCCCTATTCGTCCTCATCTATACCTATCTATACATATTATTGTAAATTAAAGTTACCTTTATGGTAGGTCTACATTATGCAGACTTTTGGTCGTACAGATCTGTACCGACTTTGAAGTCTGAGTAAAAATTTTTATGCGGACATCTCCACAGAATGTTTGCGCAGACTTTTCACTAGTATCTAATAATTAATTATTTGGCTCCGACAAATACGCAGACATATATGCAGACTTTAAACTTTTCTGATACACCGACATTTGTCTGTACTGCTTTGTTGCACAGACAAAATTCTATAGAAGTTGATGAAAGTCTGTATCGTGTGAACCCCCCGTTAGATTCTGACTGATCCATATATATTATTAAATACGAGTAATGTCACTTCCTACCTGTCTGTGTGACCACGTTTCTTCTAAGCCACGAAACGAATTTTGATGCTCTTTTAATTGGCTTTTAACCATTATTTAGAGAATTTTATTCCGGAAGGTTTATTTGTATATTAAAATAATATTAAACTTACATTTAATAAAAAAATCTCGATATTTTGCCAAGTGACAAAACATCGTGCGTCAAGACGCCATTTTTGGTCATAGATATTGAACAGTAATTAATAAAAAATATATAAAAATACTCGTCTATTTGCGTTTCTTTAAACTTTAAACAGTACCTAACCTAAATTATTATGCAGGGTCCATAAATTAGTACGTAGCATGTCATTAGACCAGTGAACCCTTTTTAAGGCGTGGTCTGCACGCACCGACTAGTTTTAATTTTACTCCCTTCGCTCATCTTCACAAAGCTTGTCTAAATTTACATACCACTGAAACTATTTCTGTTTGTGTGTTTAGGCCTCATTATCATGCAAAAGGTTAGTGTACTAAGTGCTTTAAAGGTCAAAGGTTTACCTAATTTTGTAGTGATTTTGCTAGAAAACTCAATGAGTCACAATAGAAGTTGAATTGTTATTACGCGTACGCCTGGGGGCGTTAAGTGTCTCTCAAAGTGTCAAAACAGTCGAAAAATGAACTGAAATGTTAGTTCACATGTCAGTTAATTTTTATTCGGTGGAATTTATTGCTTTTTAGGGTCCCGTACCCAAAGGGTGATAACGGAACCCTATTACTAAGACTGCGCTGTCTGTCCGTCCGTCCGTCTGTCTGTCTGTCACCAGGCTGTATCTCAAGAACCGCGATAGCTAGACAGTTGAAATTTTCACAAATTATATATTTCTGTTGCAGCTATAACAACAAATACTAAAAACAAGATAAAATATATATTTAAGGGGGGCTCCCATACAACAGACGTGATTTTTTTTGCCGTTTTTTGCTCGATATTAATAACGGCAACAGGTAGACACTTGAAATATTTACAGAGTAGCTACTTAGTTGTATATTCAATTTAAAAATAAATAATGAAATTAAAATAAAATAAATTAAGTGGGGCTCCCATACAACAAACGTGATTTTTTATATTATGTAGTGTTAAATATTGTACGGTGGTACGGAACCCTTCGTGTGCGCGTCCGACTCGCACTTGGCCGGTTTTTCATATATAGTTGGAAAAGATTTAAAACGCTAAAATATAGGGATGTGACTTTTTAATACCCTCTTTCATTTTAAATCTTTGAACCTCTGACTAAGGGTCCACAAGAATCAAGGAGTCACCATCATCTGCCTAGCCTTTTCCCAACTATGTTGGGGTCGGCTTCCAGTCTAACCGGATGCAGCTGAATACCAGTATTTTACATGGAGCGACTGCCTATCTGACCTCCACAACCCAGTTATTCAATCACTTATCACCAAAACAAATGACAGTTTCAACAACCACGAAGATAAAGAATCGCTATAATTATTTACTCAGAACATTAACAAATCTCGAGTAAATTAAAAACAGGAGTTAAACACTCCCTTGAGAATTTTGTACGAAGATCGATGAAGAGTCCAGGAATTACCGTAATTGAATTCTCAAGTTTGATCGACTGTTGACGTAAGAGCTCTGTGTGTGTAAGACTACCTACGTGTATCTATGTGCTTTTGAGTGAATGGTGCCTCTGTGTGCGTTTTAGTAAAGGTGGGTTTAGACCAGACGAACATAGAACAAGAGCATTCCTTTCTTGATACGAGTATTCTTGAGATTTTAGTACGCATAGACCAACGAAAGAATGCTCTATCCCTGTTTACAGGAAAAGAATTTTGGTAGAATGGGGATAGAATGTTCTTTGGATCTAAACGTGACTACAACCAACATTTTTCAAAAATAACAAAAAGGTTAATAAAATATTTGACATGACATGTCTGAAACAACGTCAATACAATTTATATTATATATTATATGTTTTATACGCGACATGTTTTTGAAAAGTCTTTTACAAATCTTGTTTTTAAAACAAGTATCACAACTTGACATCGGCTATTCGTGAATTTCTGAATAGTCGATGGACTTGTATAAGGGTGAGTTAAAGTGAATGGTGTTTATGTATGTTTGAGAGTAAAATATGTATATACATATATGTGTGTGTTAGAGTAAGGACTGGCTATGTGTGTGTGTGAAGGAAAATCTTCTGAAAGATTCTACGAGTTTGTTTTGTGAGTTTGGTTGCCTTTTACGAGATTTATTTTTTTTATGCCTGAAGTGCGTTGATTTTTTTTATTAAGTTTGATTTAACTTGATTGAGATTTAACTTGATAAAGATTGAATTCTTTTTTAAGAAAAAGGCCACCATTTTTGTACAGTACTTAGGTAGGTATGGACGGCGCCGCCGAGGTCGGCCCAGAAAGCGATATTCTAACCCATTGAGATGACCTGGACGCGTACTGCGAAGGCTGGTTCGAGGGACGTGGGAAAAGAGTTCCTGGAAGGAATTAGGAGAGGCCTTTGCCCAGTAGTGGGACAGCATAGGCAAAAAAAAATTAAAATGTTTAGAATAAAGAGTTTATCAATTTCAAATGTTGGATTGGGTAAAAAGGTGATTGATACCTAAAATTACATAGGTATACAAGAAAAATAAAATGTAAAATATTCGCGGAAAGACACAAACCGGGAGATCTTAGCTTGATATTTTAGCAACAATGAAGGTAGGTAGATCTTTTAGTGTTTTTTTTTTAGGTTATGATCGTGTTTCTCAGTTTAATTATCACTACAAAGCTGTAATCTAGTGATCATAAGGAACAAATCAACATGCGTTTCATTAACCGGTCAAGCGGCGTGGTTCGCCGATCGGCGACGAAACAATAGAAAATCAATTGTGTCTCATTAACGGAGCTTGACAGATTAATAGACGTCACAATTTTTGGTGGGCCTAATCGCCGAACAAAAAAAAAACTACCTCCTTTGTTGAAAAAACATTCATGAATAAGGAAAAGAAGAAAATGTAGAAAAAAAACTAAATCACCATTTCTTCATAAAATATTTTTTTGCAATAAAGAAAATTATAGAATTCCTGAGGTTTTACCGGCATCACAATATTAATCTATGTAAATTGAAAGAGTCAGCGGGTCACGGACTCGTGGACTCAGGGCTACCTACAGGGACGCTGAAGGACGGCTTATATTTAAAGAGACTTAGAGAGACACCGCGACTGCGGTCTTTTGGGCCTGGATTTTGTTAATCTACTTACTTATATTTTTTTTAACCTTGTTCATTTTTAGGGTTCCGTACCTCAAAAGGAAAAACGGAATGCTTATAGGATCACTTTGTTGTCCGTCTGTCTGTCAAGACCCTTTATTTCGGGAACGCGTGGAGGTATCTAGTTGAAATTAAAACTCTATACTCAGGTCTATAGTCCCTTGAAGCTGTGGCAAAAATCAAACTTCTAAGTTAACGTAAAAAAAAGATACGGCCGTTTATGCCGCAAAAAACGTATATTTCGACACTCGCAAGGGAATCAAAATTTATACGGTACTTTCCGTTGACCTAGAATCATGAAATTTGGCAATAAGCAAGGTCATGTAGCAAAAGTAAAGGGAAAAATCCGAAAACCGTAAATTTGTAGTCACATTAAAAAAAAGCCCGTGATAAACTATTTACATACCTACCTACAAATTTGTACGGAACCCTCGGTGCGCGAGTTCGACTCGCACTTGATCGGTTTATTTTATAGAAATGTTAATGTGAAGTAAGGCTTAAAACTGAAAAAAGGCGTTTATCATTTTTATTATAATTAACATAAAATTAGCTAAATTCTTTATTTAAAGACTTCCAGGTAAGCCAAGGTAACCCAGGTGTGAAATTTATCTTTGTTAAGGCGGTACCCCGACCAAAACTGCGTTTTTCTTCGTTATTCAGAGGCTATTAACTCAATAATTATGAGAAATAAACTACATCTGAAAGCGCATTATTAATATTCGATATTCTATCATCACATTGCCCGTTATTATTTGTTTTTATATGTTACTAAAACATTTAAAATCTTCTTTTAAAAAAGTGACTAAAATTATTGATTGCATTCATCTTTTGCTAAAGTTGACATTCTATTAATTTGAGGATTTCACCAATGGATAGATATCTTTTTTTATTAAAATAATTCCAAAAATTTTGCGAGTTTTATGATAAAGGGGCGTGCGCAGGGTACGCTGCATCCCTTTCGTACATGGTAGTCGTGTCACTCTCTGTCTCTGTCGCGAACGCTGAAGGTTATTTGGTCGGGGTACCGCCTTAATTGAATGAACCACGTGTGTCACGGACTCAGGGACTCAGGCTTAAGGGACGTGGATGGATGGATTATATTTAATGAAAGTTAGGAGACCTCACGAATACACTGGACTGCGGTATTTTGGACCTGAGATTTTATTTATGTAGAATATGTTTGTCTTTTTTTGTGTAAATCAGTTTAATTTAATGAAAAATATATTTTTTTAGTAGGCACTAGGCTATTGTGATAGAACCAGGCCTAGAAATACCGGTATTTTTGGGAACCGGTACCATTGGGCTTGTGGAGATACCGGTACCAGACGTAGTACCTGAACTATTGGTATTTCTAATCAGTATCGGTTCTGTATCGGTAAAAAGATCGGTAGCAAATAAATGTTTCCGTAAGCTAGACTGAGGAAACTAGATATAGTAAGTAAAAAGGAACTATCCTTTTTAGTTACTATACCTGTTTTATAATACATATAATAGGCATTAGAAAAATAACTTCAAGGTAAGTACTTACCAATACGAGATTTGTGGTACGCGGCGAGTACTCGAATTTGGTACCGAGACTTGTTATGTGGAGTACCGGTACCCCGCTTGGTTTCGATACCCGTTTGGAACCGGTACTCAGGTACCGAAATGGCAAGAACCGCTAGGTACCGGTACAGAAACTGTACTTTTAGTACAGTCGACAGCAAAAGTAGATGATGAAAATCAGAAATTCAATACTAATGAACGGAGTTCGCGTCAGAACTGTGAGGCGTCGAAGTGATTCAAAAGTATGTGATTGTAAATTATACCAAACATTTACTACTGGTACAGCTGCCATATATGACGCGAACTCCGTTCATTAGTATTGAATTTCTGATTGTCATCATCTACTTTTGCTGTTGACTATACCACTTCCTAGGCCTGATTAGAACATAACATTGTACTGTAATAATTAATGCTTGTCAATTTCCCAAAGGATCGGTACCTACTCGGTTGAGCTGCTTCCAATTAATAGATAGTGTAGGTATGGAGATTCCCGCTTGATTGGTCTATGTAAGCAGAATGGACGCCACGTGTTAGGTCCATGATTGCAATTGGTAATAGCTTTCAACTGTTTATTGAGAACTTTCTTTTTAATTAATTTTGTTGTTCACTTGTTATAGTGCGGCTGACGAGAGACTAGTTCTTGACCCCTGTCAGTTTTATACAAAAGAATACGTGTTTTGCGAATTTGATCCTTATTAGATACTAGAATTGTCGCACTGACAAGTTTCAGGAAGGGCGTCTCTCGACGGCCGGACTGTGTTATGTTTAGGATGGATTTTGTAATCTTGAAAAATCTTTCTTTTGGTCTATTAAGTTGAAACTTTGTATGTCCGTTTCTATGACAATACATTCATTTCGATGGCAGAATGCTGCAGCCAGGATTGCCTTAAACGATGGTGTCATCTTATATTTTATAGTGACATTTTAATACGTATAGAGACAATTTTAATACGTACTTAATTATAATTTCCCGGTAAGAATACTCTCCTATAAAAAAATCTGCTGTTTCATAGAAAAAAATCAAAACGAAAAAGTCAAAATGTTCAGAAGAACAATTTTAATTTTATTATCTCCTAATATAAACATCAACGGGGGGGGGGGGGGAGTCAGATGTACTGAATCTCAGTGTCTGATATGATATCTGTGTTTTCTCCTCTACCGATCATTTTTCCTCTGACAGTTCATTTGGTTTATATGTATGTATCTGTGTATACATTGTATTTTATATTCATTTCCTAGTTAGTTCTCCTGTATTTTGCACCTGCCATGTTTTGTCTCTGCATCACCCTAAGGTTGACTGGTAGAAAATGCCTCAGGCATTAAGGCCGCCTTTGTACAGTATTTTTTTTTTTACTTGTGCATAAAGTTTTAATAAATAAATCCATGGTAACAAGTATTTTGGCCCCACAGCTATTTTTGAAAAGTAGGAGTAATGGTGATAAAGGTTGATGAGAGCCTATTTATTAGCCTTGCTAGAAGTTTCAGGAATTTGTCCTGGCCAGTCTTCCGTCGTACAGACGCCAGCCGCTCATCAAGCTACTACAATCTGGGGGCCTAAAAAGGCCACTGTGGCATAATCATAAAAGGATAACATTATGAATCATAATAAAGGTCGTAAAATGGACACAAACTGACAATTCATAATATTATTTGCGTACAATTTCATATCACGCAATTCATCTGTTTGACAGTTTTGTATGGAGATTCGTAAAATGGTCCACAAAATATGAATTGCTTTAATGTCAAATAATATTATGAATTGTCAGTTTGTGACCATTTTAAGACTTTTATTATGATTCATAATGTTATCCTTTTATGATTCTGCCAAAGTGGCCTTTTTAGGCCCCCTGTCCTCCTCCACGTTGACTGCCAAACAACAGATACAATACAAAATCTATTGTTCGCGGTCACCATTGACCGCGGTGGCAGTCAATGCCTTAATAGATTTTCAACTTTATCGACTAGGTTCAAGGTTGATTGGGAAAATTTGACAGTTTCGGGTAGCTTGATGTGCTGGCGTCTGTACCTGCCACCATGTATATAGGTACTATGTCATTGTAAGATTGTGTGCTTTGCGTGTTTTTTTCAATATTTTTATATTCCAAGTCTTTCATAAGAATTTTTACTGTTCTCTTTCAGGCTAACTGAAACGTTACTTAAATATTTAAAGTAGGTACTCAGGTGGCGTAAGATTAACCCCTTTATAGTATGTACTTGAACCGTAATATCTTGTCGGCATTCGCTCTATTGTTATAACATACTAAATTAATGATTTGGTTATGATAAGGGATTTGGTTATGATAAGGGATTTGTCATTCGTGTACCTAGGATTAGTGCTAGGGATGTCCATTATAGTCCCTTTGCGTAACTATGGAGAGTCGCAGCTTACTTGAACCTAAACTCAAAACGTCGAAGAATACGTTTGCGTTTTACTACACCAGCACTAATACAAAGATGAACTTTTTTTTTCAGCCGGTACTTACTTATTTATTTATTTGTAATAACGGTAATATGAGAAAAGTGCATGTACAGTCAACAAAAGAGATATATAAGTATGCAGGATCGTCGGATATACTTAGTTGAAGTTTAGTAAGAAACCGATGGAAGTTATCGAACAAAATTTTATTTTATTAATAGATAACAAAGAACGGTTGCGGAATCAACATCCCATTTATCAAATTAAATTTCAGTCGACAACATCCATCGGTTGCTTACTAAACTTCAACTATATCCAACAATCCTGCATACCTACTTATCTCTTTTGTTGACTGTACATACATTTAGTCAGATGATAGCCTATTTCCATAATCGAGTTCTAATCCAGATTCCATCAGGCAAGAGCCCATCCCATTATTCAAAATCTCAGTCGTTTTGTTTTTATTTTAATCCCTAGAATTATCAACAAACCCTTCAGGGTTCGTAAAGCTTTCAAACAAAAGCCGTATAACAAAGCCCCAAATGATTATCTCATGTTTCTGAAGAACCATGAAATATGAAGTCACAACAACAATGAACCAATCCTCCCCTCGTATTATTATGAAAAAAAAAACGTATTCCAACTCTTTGGAATGAAGTATGAAAAGTCAAGGTTTTTAATAAGATATTTATGAAAGAATTGCAAAGGCTTATAAAATGCCGATGAAGAAATGAAATGAGGAATTTAGAATGTGGCACGGTGAAATTAAATTTGTGTAATGGAAATCTATACAAAATTCAGTCCTGACTAACTGATATATCAACGCACAGCCTAAACCGCTGGTCTTAGAAACATGAAATTTGGAGGGTGTGTTCTTTGTAAAGAGTAGGTATCCTCTAAGAAAGGGTTTTTCGAAATTCCACCCTTAAGAGGGTGAATGGGTGTAAAAAACGGGGTGGAGATTTGTAAAGGGAATCAATAAAAAAGGACTATAATACTTTTATTATCGCGGGTGAAACCGCGGGGCACAGTTAGTAGCTCCATATTCAAATCAGAATGTTGTGAACTTCTGATTAGCTACTGCACGTGCATTTTAGTAAAATATTTCTAAAACTACGTTTATTTTAACGATAATATTATCCTTCTATTTTCATTCCCTGTTTTCCTTATAACTACACGTGCAGTTATCTAAACGTAACTAGGGCAACACTTTATTATTGTTCATTAATATTTGTTTTTTTTACTGGCAACTGTTAACCGAACAGAAAGGTTAAAATAATTTAAAAAAATTAACCGACTACTCTAGTCCTTGCATAATCAGCAAATGTTCCCACTGCTGGGACACAGGCCTCCTCTCATCGAGAGGGAGTGGACCATAATACCACAGTATAAAAATCAACTGTGATAATACACTACGCGGGCCTAGTGCGGGTTGGTAATAAATTACATCAATCAATCAATCAACTCAGCCTATGGCAGTCCACTGCTGGATAAATAAATTACATAGGGATACATATTATTTATTAGGAAATTGTGAATTGCACCAACAATACATTAGGTGAAATTCAAAGCATCGTCTCCAAAATCATACTTTTAATGATTCGCATAATATTGTCGGGTCAGAAGTCAACTCGCCAATCTGTCAATGTCAAATTGTTGAGGAGGTGATTATTAATAAAAACAATGTTGCCGTAAATCAGGGATTTCTTAAAATCATTTCAAGTTAATGAATTTAAATAATATTTATAACCTTCTTTGAATACAGTAAAACAAAATAATGTAATTATTACCGGATAAATAATGTCCATATATTAAAGTCAAAACTGTCAAAATTTCACTTTGGTTAGTTGACTATTGTACCAACGATATATAATATTAATGGGTCTCTAATTTGTCGTATATTAATAAATAAACTACTATGTATCCAAAATACCTTGACATGTAATATAGCCCTAGTTGAAAAATAAATATTATAATTTATATTAATAAAATATTAATTTGGTCGTTCTAAATGGTTTCGGTTTTGAGCGCATTTTTAAATGGGTTTGAATTGACAGTTAATCCTTCAAAGTATGGCACAAAATGGCACCAGTATGATTGCAACATGAAAATGCGGAAAATTATGAAAATGTAAGAAAAAGCACCATACCTACTGTTTAAATATTTTCTTGTAATTACCACGTAAAAAATAAGTTAGATTAAAGGTGCTTAGACTAAATTGTAATTAACAAATTAGTTATAAAGAACCTGGTTCTTTTAAATAAGGAATTAAATAATATATTAAGAAGAAAAACAAAAAAAGAAAGATTTCTTTAGAAATAAGCATCACCTTTGTACCTATATTTCCGTTCTTTTTTTTTTCTTGTCGGTTTATACATCATGTGTGTACATAAGTGATTAAATAAATAAATAAGTTTTATTTTTCTAAGACCTGATTTTACCAAAGTTAGATATATTTTATCCGTGGAATAAGATTAATGTCTGACAGTTCTAGTATGGAACAATAGTCAAATATACAAAATATATTCTCAGGTTAGGACTTATTCTAGGTATAAAAGGTTGGTGAATTTCGCCCTTAATCGAATCGATACTATCTAACTTACTAAAATTGTGTCTAAAAACTATAGATATAGAACACATATTGTAGATTACCAATGGTTTACCCTAGGTTGTACATATGTTATAGTAAAGAAATACAAACAAGACTTTGTTTGGCATGTGTTACATTTTCCTGCCAAAAGTTATAGTGCAAAAGTGGATAGTTTAATGCGTTAGATCAACTAAAAGCTTTCAGGCATTTCTCAACATCGTATATTAGATAATTATTTGAATTATGTTTGGCGTTAATAACATAAAATAAAAGAAAGGTTAGGCCAATGTACATAATAGAGGTACAGTCAACAAAAGAGATAAGTATGCAGGTTCGTCGGATATAGTTGAAGTTTAGTAAGAAACCGATGGATGATCTCGGAAAAAATTAAATTTGTTACAAGAGCTTTTTGTTTTCTATTAATAAAATTAAATTTTATTCGAGGACGAAGAAAGAAATATCTTTACTCTATTTCACCCCAAATAATTATTTATTACATTGCCTGATTTAATAATTATTAAAGCCATGTTTACATAAAAAATCACAACATGGCTCTAAAAATAATTTACAATTTTCATAATATAGGTAAGTCTGTAATCTATAGTAAAACGTAAACAATGATCTGCAATCAAAACTTTAAGAATAAAATATCGGCCGAAATCTACGAAAGATTATATGATTAAAATAAAATGTTATCCCCAAAATAAAAAACCCATCGTCAAATATAATTTTCACAAGGCCAAAACTATAATTGCAGTAAATCTTATCATAAATATACGTCCGTAACGATTGCACGGAAAGAAAAACATTCAATAAATCATTTATATTGACTCACCTCACTGTATGTCTTTCATTAACTAACACTAACACTAAAAACACATCACTACACTGAAAAATAAACGCACTTATTTACAAAAAGCACTTAAAAGATAGTCGACAAAAAGTTGAATCGCTCGCGACTTCGCGAGCTGAAGGGAGCTCGTACGAAAACCGTCCTAGCTTGCCACGAGAATCTACAGGTCTGACCGCAATGCCACAGAATTTCCCGCTCCAAAGCTGGAAAGAGACGCTATCATGAAAATCCTACAAGTTAGAGCGAGATAGACGTGTTTCGCGCGTTTCGCATCTGCGGAAAAGCTCGCAGAATATATACATAAGTATGCTAGTGGATGCGGCGGTCTATAGAAATTCGCACCATGCGATAGCTTATGTTAAATTAATAATTCATTCACTATGTTTGTTCAAGTTTTCCCATAGTTTAGATGTAATTATAACCTACATTGTTTTTAGAACATATATTTTTAGTAAGTTTAGTTTAAAAACCAGGTGCGATTTTTAAACATTTTGGGTTAACATCGTTCGTTTTATAGCTTTCACGTGTGGTTTTGTGTTTGAATTCTTAAAATTGTTACCTTTTCACTGAAATGTACGTAATGTATGAGAATTCTACAAGCTTTTAGCTGGTAAAGTGATAAATTTTATCTTAGTGTAGGTGTACCTAAATTTTATTTTACTAAAAAGGAAACATAGTACAGACGCCAGCACATCAAGCTACCCGAAACTGTCAAATTTTCCCAATCAACTTTGAACCTTATGTTTTAGCGATAAAGTTAAAAATCTATTAAATAAATCTGACACGAAACGAAAATGGGAAATTTAATGGAAAAAAAAGTGGTAATAATTAAAAAACATTTTTGTATTCTTTGACATTTAATGGAGTAGTTCATGATGGAGAATTTTAAGAAAAACTTACCTACTAGGTAATAGCTAGTAGTACACCTAATTCATGGGTTACGTGCTTTTTGTTATTAATCAGTTCATAAACTTTCATTGTACACCTTTTTATGAACTTTAAAAAAGTGTTTTTTTTTTTTGTTTTAGTAAATAATAACCAAAATTAGCTTAGATTAGTAATCACAGCTGTGGTGGTCCAGTGGCAACGGCCCCGACATACGAATTGGTTGTGAGTTCGAATCCAGCCAGGAACTTTACTTTGTGTTAATAATTTTGTCATTACTGCTCTCAAAATGGTGATGCAAAACATCGTGAGGAAAGCGGCATGTCATTGAACAAAAAATTCGAAGACATCTACCTGCAGGGCCGCGTTGTAGATTATAGCCCACTCCCTCTCGAAGAGAGGAGGCCTGTGCCCCAGCAGTGGGAACGTTATAGGCTGATTATGATAAGTGATCACATGATTTGCTTATATTTACATACACGATGACGAAAACTATTCTATAGACATAATTTCTGAGTCTTTGTCTTTGATGATTTAATGGCTCAGTGGCGTGCATTGGTTTTCAGAGTAGGTAGGCACTAGGGCGGGTCTAGTCTAGGCAGACGCGGTCACTGATCAGAAAAATAATCGTGGGACCCCCGGCAGGAACTAAGTTCCAGAAGAAAATAATTTAGCGAGTTTCTTAATTGTGGGGCACACACACTAAAATGTAATTGACGGGCTTATGTTGATATATCGAGGTAGGCACTGCTTATATGCCTATATGCAATGCACGCCACTGGAATGGCTATTTTTTAATAGAAAAGTAAACAGCATCTTTTACAATAAGCATTTTCAAAGTCACTGTTGACTTATAGTTATTGTTCCTATGGCACACATATATAATTATAATCAGCCTATAATGTCCCCACTGCTGGGACACAGGCCTCCTGTCTGTGGAAGAGAGTTGGCCGTAACTCACCACACGGGCCCAGTGCGGGGTGATTGATGCCATATGTCTTCGAATTTTTAGCAGATAAGTACTAGCCGCCCATAATCAGCCGATAATGTTCCCACTGCTGGGACACAGGCTTTCTCTCTTTGAGAGGGAGAGTGGATTGTAATCTACCATGTGGGCCCAGTGCGGCTTGGTAGATGTCACATGTCTTTGGATTTTTTAGTTCTAGGACATGTTTCTTCACGATGTTTTCCTTCACCGTTTTGAGAGCAGTTATGATGAAATAAATCTTCTTCTTAGCGTGTCGATAGCAATCTAAATGTACTCGGCCCAGAATTCGGCTATTTGTTTGGCGCCATCACTAGCGTCCATCAGTTCCTGTAACGTGCAGCTGACAGGACACGCAGGGCACGATATTAAGTGTCCTATCGTTTATGGAACAGCACCACATTTGAAATGAAATATACTGCACCATATGAAATAAATTGCATAAAGTAAAGTGCCTACTTGGGTTCGAACCCACGACCTACAACTCTTTAGTCAGGGCTATTACAACTGGGGGACACACAAAAACGATGAATTTACTATTTTGATTAACGACCATTCTGACACTATTCTCATTCAATTTCAAGCTTCCGTTTATTTCAATGAATATAGTTAGGTATTGGCAAGAGTTCAAATAATAGCGATTACGGTTTCTTTTATTTACTTTTATTATTCCACCATAGTACGGTCGAACAAGCTATTTGGTATACAGGCAGCTAACTTGCCACTGCTTTTAAACAATGGCGTGCTGAGTAAGTCAATTCTTTTTACCCGACTACGGCGAAGCAAAAAGGAGGGTTATGATTTTGACCAGTATGTATGTATGTATGTAAGTATATATATATGTATGTATGTTCATCTGTTCCCTCATAACTTCTAAACTGCTTATCATAATTATACAAATGATGTATCGTTGGAAGCGTCTTGGTCGTCCGCTGGTTATAGGCTATGGGACGTCACATTAAATTGAATATGGCGCCCACTGGCGGACGTAAAGTCATGATCTAAAAAAATATTTTTTTAAATCATACCTTGTTGGGTATCAAATGAAAGGGTTTAATTAGCACATTTCAAAAATATGAATATTACTGAGATAAACCCTACAAAAATTAAATAAAAAATAAGTTTAAAAACTAAAACCCGACTACTGAAAAGGATGAAACAAGAAAGTACCTTCCCGTGGTCGCATGCTACCATAGCTTATAATATGTTAGTACAGCGGCATGCGACCATGGGAAGGTACCTTTTTGTTTCATCCTTTTCAGTAGTCGGGTTTTAGTTTTGATATACCACTCTATTTAATTAAGGATGCTATAAGCTGAAAAAGTTATAAATTTATAACGCACAAAATAAAACTAAATATTGGCAGTATAGTGGAAAGATGAATATTTTTGCTTGTATACCAAATAGCTTGTTCGACCGTACTATTTATGAATGGAATTATTTATAATCGGAACTGAAAGCTCTTAGACGGTCTAGTGCAGACCATGAAAAAATGGCGGGAGGAAATAGATAGAACGAAAAAGCGCTGTAAGTATATTGAAAAGTGAAATGAAGAAGCAAGGTTTTTATAAGAATAAAGACTAGTCAAGAAGGCCATGGCTAAGGAAGTTATGATATTTTTTATCTATTTTCATCCATGTTTTTTTTATAAAATATTGTGATATTAATCTTTTCAATAGGATTTTTTTTTGTGCGGAACGAATCTGCTCTTGACCTCGATCTCGTCTGATGGAAAGCTATGAATGATGTCTACCGTACGATGGAACGAGCGTGCCTAGAAGATGCTTCTCCATTCTTGTTTTGAAGGCTGATGCACTGAAAAAAAAAGTAGTTGCCACAATCAAGATTTTGTTTATATTGACTAAGTAACTTCTTTGCATCTGAGCCTATCAAGCACAATGATCACAGCTACTACTTTTATTTAATTGAGATTTGAAACGGGATCTTGATTTCAGTTATCACAAAACCAATTTGCAGTAATCAAGTTGCTTGATTGACACAACTAACTTACTTTGTTGTTTTAGCTCTTCTACAATGATGTCATGTTAAGGGTAATCAAGAAACTTGTGTGAGCGTTCAATCATTTCGTGTCGTGATGATCAACTTAACTAAGATTTTGATTAATCTAATCAAGATATCGTCAATCAAGCTAAAAAGTTACTTGATTGGAGTGCATTTTTTTCAGTGCAGTTTATCTATAAAAGGGAACACAGACGCAGGCAGGAGTTATCACAAAACCTATTTGCAGCAATCAAGTTGATCAAGTTGCTTGATTGACATAACTAACTTACTTTGTAGTTTTAACTCTTCTACAATGATGTCATGTTAAGGGTAATCAAGAAACTTGTGTGAGCGTTCAATCATTTCGTGTCGTGATGATCAACTTAACTAAGATTTTGATTAATCTAATCAAGATATCGTCAATCAAGCTAAAAAGTTACTTGATTGGAGTGAATTTTTTTCAGTGTGGATTATCTATAAAAGGGAACACAGACGCAGGCAGAGGGTTCACACTTTGGCTGTGTGCATAATAAATGTAGAGGTGAAGCGCCGAGTACGAGTGGTCGGGATATCAACCAAGTGCGAATACCCTGCAGATAGTAGTCTTCATTTTGGCCCGGTTCGATACAAATGACTCGCTATCTAATACATACAACTAACAATATAATTTACTGCAGAAATGGATGTATGTACAGACGCCAGTACCACAGAATATATCCAGTAGGTACATCAAGCTACCTGAAACTGTCAAATTTTCCCAATCAACTTTGAACTTACTTACTTTAGCGATAAAGTTGAAAATCTATTAAAGGACAGATTGTAGTAGCTTGATGTGCTGGCGTCTGTCATGATGTTAGCATAATCAACCTATAATACTCCCACTGCTGGGACACAGGCCTCCTATTGGTGAGAGGGAGTGTGTGGGCCGTAATCCACTACGTGGGCCCAGTGCGGGTTGGTAGAAGTCACTTGTCTCCGAATTTTTGCTTCTAGGACATGCCGGCTTCCTTTCGAAGTTTTCCCTCAACGTTTTAAAAGCAGTAGTAATGAAATAATTTATACAAAGTAAAGTGCCTGCTGATTGAAAGTGATTTAGACTCGTTCCTAACCGACTGGACGGAGAAGGCACAGCACAAAGAAATGTGGAAGAAAATGGGGGAGGCCTTTGCCCAACAGTGGGACAGTACAGGCAAATTTAAAAAAAAAACCGACTGTGCTTATGACCACACGACTGAAGTGAAACTTCAAACGTATTTGGCTATGAGAGGAAAAAAGAAAGAAAATGTGCGCGCGCACTGCTTTCTCTTGCTTATATCCCCCACTCAACTCCCGTTCGCCTCGCCCGATCACACTTTACGTAACGCTTACGTCACGCGTTCGCCAGCTTACTCCCCAAGTCAAGCGTACGTAAAGAAGTTTCACTTCAAAAAGTATCTGCTTGGGTTAGAACCCCCGACCTACAACTCATAAGTCGCGGCCGTTACCACTGGGCCATGACTGGGAAGCACGATGTTATTTTATGTTATTTAATAAAACAAAGCCTAAACATTCTATTTATATAACTCAGCTTTCAAACACACAAAGGAATCTCTTCTGATATGAGCAGATCAAGATCACAAAGCCTTCCTACATGACAACTAGATAAGTATTAATGCATAATTCCATACTAATATTATAAATTCGAAAGTAACTCTGTCTGTCTGTCTGTATGTTACCTTTTCACGCCTGAACCGCTGAACCGATTTAGATGAAATTTGGTATAGAGATAGTTTGAGTCCCGGGAAAGGACATTGAATACTTTTTATCCCGACATTCCCACGGGATCGAGACTCATGCGGGTGAAACCGCGGAGCGCAGTTAGCTTTCTACAAGCTGGTCTGCACAAAGTTCTAGACTGAAACTAGGTCACCTATATAAATCTTACCATAAACACCTTGTTATGATCTTGGTGCTCGCACTTTATTAACAGATCAATATGCCTGCTAGTCGTAATATTGCACTTACCTACTAACAGTTTTCTCGCGATTACGTGTGCAGAAAAAGTTTGCAGCTCGTTGACCAACGCCTCACTGAATTCACTTTAGACATTTTATACTAGTTATTTATGCAACTGGCCGAGTGTGACAATAGTATCTCGTGAGTGTTTTGTACAGTTGCATACAAGACTTTATCTACACCTAACTTTTCAGAACGTTTATCCTCTGTAAAGGTTCTGAAACAGTTTTTTGCCATACTAACATCGAACAATGATGGCGGCCGGCGGCATACGACGTGAATTCAAATAACCTATAGATATGTTCTTTTTTTAAATTACGGCGCTGTGGTAGTGAAACGCGCGTGCATGACCATGACAATGTTCTTTTTTTGAAAATTTAGTACAACATAACACTCGTTTAGATGATAATATTATGGTTACTATGACACTGGTTGTTTTAATGTTGGCAATAAGCTAACTGTTTCAGAAACTTTTATAGAGGATTTATAGCATGGTTGTAGATAAATATAAAACATTATTGTAGGGGAGCCCAGAAGGTTAAAGCAGGCATATTCAACACGAAAACTTAATAGACGTTATGAGAGAACGCAAAAATGCTTTTAAAAAGTTTCAGATGGGAGCCTTGCGGGCAGGGGCTCGCTTTCAGTCATAAGCCATTTCTTCATCTAAACAAATATTATAAAGAGAAAAGAGTTGATTTTTTTTTGTTTTTACGCAATAAAGGCTAAACGGATATAGATGAAATTTGGCACATGGCTGGACCATGACCTGGATTAGGACTGATATTTATCTTGTTATGCCCACGGGAACGAGACTTATGCAGGTGAAACCGCGGGGCGCAGCTAGTAAAAAATATTTGAAAAACATCCAACAAAATGAAAGGGATTGTGAATGTGCCACAAGTACCTTCCCGTGGTCGCATGCTACCATAGATTATTAAGTATGTTAGTATAACTACGTAGTACTATTAAGTATTCTGTGGTATAACCACACCCCGGACACTCCATACAACGCTCGCAAAATAATTACCTACTACCACTACATTGACAAATGACGTTTGTATACGTGTAAATGTGTGCGTGAAATCTAGTAGGGCTGGCTGGCGCAGTATTGCGTAGGCGGCGGCGCTGCCCGAACGTATGCAACAATGGGGCGCCGCGCGCCGCGACACTAGGTACTCACAGAAATCTAATTAATAACATTTCTATTGTACTACTTTTAAAGTCGAAGAACGAATAGAACGTGAAAGAAAGAGACATAACTAAGACAATAAAGAGAGAGAGCAATTTGGTATGTTAATATTACGGAAGTTTTAATTGTTCTAAAACGAAGAAAACTTGGAAAATAAATGATTAATAGAGAAAATTATGAAAATAAATTATCACAACACTGGCTTAACTTGTTTGTCTGTAATATACTAGCTTTTATTTTTTATGGGTTTAAAGGATATTTGAGTTGCTGTCACGGCCGTAGCTAGGGGGGGGCATTGTGGGGCAATGCCCTAACTTGAAATCACAATGCCCTACCTTAAAAATACCAAAAACTAAGATAAATTATTATAATTAAATTGTTTGTTCATAGTTTGAGATAAAAAAATTGTAGCGATAGGTATAGGATAGGATAGCACTGCAGTTTGCGAATCTACGTCTTCAACTTTAACTGCAATCAATAGGCCTCAAAGGCTGTCAATGGGTCACGAGAGAATGGCTGGTATGGTATTTCTGGCCTTTGAAAAAAAAAAAGAACAAAATCATTTGATTTGAACGAAGTTCTTCGCCTTTTTAATAACATGGCGAATCGTAGAATTCAGCTGTTTTAAATATTTTTTATTATTATGTATAATTATTATAATAAGTTCCCGATACCGGTGGGCTACTTTTAAATGTTTTTATATATTTTTTATATCCTAATATTTAAAATATAATTTATATGTAAATAATGAAATAAAGGAACTAAGAAGTTTGCAGAAACAATAGGATCTAAATGGTATTTTTGGTCGTATCTATTTACTCGTATCACCCCACCCAACAATTAATTATTACCTCACTCTCAGACGTGGATCTCTACATCCAAATCTGGAAGTTCAACCATCTTGTTCGCTTGTTCTTCATCATTGAGGATTAGTTTTTAGATCCATGCTCAGGTTCTGTCACAGAAATTATTTGTCTACGAATAGCTATTGAATGACTGACCTAGAGGTCAATGATACACATGGTGATTGATTTAGGAGCCCGTGCTTCGAGGGCAGATGATAATTTTTTTACTTTCGCCCTACCTATAACCAATGCTGCCCTACCTCAAATTCGACTCTAGCTACAGCCCTGGTTGCTGTTATGGAACAGCAACCTTCTTTCATGTTTCGGGAACCGAAAGAAACTCCTGTCTTTATCGTTCCTCGATGAAGATAAGCATCCAAATAATGCACAATATACAACCATCGTGATTAACACAAAATATAAAACTTTAAAAAAATAATGTGTTCGTGTCAGCAGTAGGTAGGTACAGCCGTACAGCGCTGCGGTTCTTTTGTATGCGAGCGCCATTGTTAAAGAGCAGGCGACGAACACATCGAAGTGCGGGGTGAGGTGCGGTAACTGATGTTAGTGCGGGGAAGGGAGTGGCCTTTCTGTACGCAGTACTTTAAGTATTCTGTGGTATAACAGCGGCATGCAACCACGGGAAGGTACTTTCTTGTTTCATCCTTTTCAGTAGTCGGGTTTTACTTTTTATTAAACTTATGTTTTATATGGTGTACATAATAAAGAGAATTTTATCTATGTCGAAATACCTTCCTAGACGACCTTAAACATGTGTGGCTGGGACAGATTGGATGCGGTAGGCGGAGGACAGGGTGTTGTGGTGCAGCCTGGAAGAGTCCTATGTCCAGCAGTAGACTGCGATAGGCTGAGTATGATTTGAGCTTCCTATTTATATATATTCTCGTAATCTAGTTGCAATTTCATCTCGGCGACTAACAAATGTCAAAAATATGTCAAAAATGTAGGGAAATTAGATGTATTTTTAATTGACAGATTGAGACTGAGATCAGAATGCGAACGTTCTTAAAATTACGAGAATTGCCCCTCAGGTTTCTGTTTTTAATTGCTTAGCCTGAAAAGAGCACTTAGGAAAGTAATGTCGAATCTAGATCCGATCTTCAGTGGTCGTTTTGCGTTGACTGTCACTTTTTTTTTTAAATTGTTTCTTGCATGTCGACCTAGGAGGTTGTCGGATGCTTAACCGGACTTGAATGTGGGTGCCTCAATTAATAAAGCGGTCAATATGAAGTGGAGCCTACCGAGAGCGAAAAAGGCGCGCGAACGAGCCCTCAATATGTACTCAATCTTCATTGAGCATATAAAGTGGGCTTGTTCGCGCAAGTCGGCGACGGCGACAGCCCCATAGTATGAGCGCATGACATTTTCATTGATGGATCGTGTCCATCTCATGCGCTGCACACTTCCGCCGGGAGCTGGGACCCTATCAGAGGCCGGTGGGCCTCGAGGTCCTAAGCCGTCCGGCGGCCGGCGTCCTCCCCGCCGACGAGCAGGTGGTGGCGTCGAGGGCGGAGAGAATACTCGTCGCTCGAGCTCGACGCAACTGCCGCGGCCGCGGCCGGTGTCGTCACAGCGCTCACAGTAGCGCTGGGTACCGGCGGCGCGGGCAGCGAGAAGTGAGCGTGAAGAAGTAACAAACATGTAAACACACACACACACACTCACAAACATTCACCTTTATAATATTAGTGTGATTTGTTTGTTATCCTATGAAAGATTTCTCACAAATGAAAAGGCTATTCATACATTTTATGAATAGAGGACCTATAAAATCCATACTTATATACTGTCTTATATACTTATATATTATAAATTCGAAAGTAACTCTGTCTGTCTGTCTGCATGTTACCTTTTCACGCCTAAACCGCTAAACCGATTTAGATGAAATTTGGTATAGAGATAGTTTGAGTCCCGAGAAAGGACATAGGATACTTTTTATCCCGACATTCCCACGGGATCGACCCTTATGCGGATGAAACCGCGGGGCGCAGCTAGTTACTTGATAAATGAAATTGTAACATTCATTCAATTGACGACATTCAAAACATTGAATAAACACGAAGCTACCTGTGTACATACCTACTTATAACAAAAAATTATGGAGCCAATCGTGAGAAAAACGCGAAGAAAATGTTAGTTATATTTGTCACTTTTTCATCTACTACATTATTAAATCAACGTCTGAAAATTGGAAACCGAGAGCGATCTACTATACTTTGTATAAATTTATATTTGAGCCCATTTATTATTCATGTCTCGGAGCCGGGTTCTCACTTGGTTACAATAACAAAACGTATCGCAAACACAAACGAAACTATACACAACCAATATGTATGTCGCCGATGGATTGTAGAATCCGCTGTTTTACAAAACCGCTAGTTGTTTTACAAAACAACTCCGTTATGTAAAACAACTGAACAACGTGCAGCTGGATTTGAAAATCCAGCTGATCGTTTTCCAGTTGTTTTGTTTTGTTGTTGCGCAATTATTTGCGCTACATTTTACAAAACTGCTACAGACGTTTAGACGTAATGTAGAATGGCTTATCTGCAGTTACAATGAGCGTCTTTCATAAAAGTCTATTAACTGTTAATTAATATTGTCCTTAAAATCACTGTCTTCACTTAAATTAAGGTAATGTTTACTCGTATTACTTGTTTTATTTATTTATATTTTGGCCGTCATTATTGTTGTTATGACACACAGAGCCACAAACGAAAATATTTAGAACTAAAATCTACAATCTGACGTTTCATTTCACGCTGTTTTACAAAACCTCTAATCGTTGACCCACTGCATTGACAAATGCAAAACGTTTATGCAAGTCTGCGTGTTCAAGTTCAGTAATTATGGAAAACCGCTGAACGTTCTTCAGTTGTGTTACTTAACGGAGTTGTTTTGTAAAACCACTAGCGGTTTTGTAAAACAGCGGATTCGACAATCCATCTGCGTTTGCATTTGTTGAAACAATTGTACACAATTTGTTACCACTTTTACGAATAATGGTAAAGTCCGATTGGTCAGTTATAGAAGTAGGAGTTCTTTGTAAAACACCAAATATTTGCAATATTTTACTTCCTTTGACTGCAAAACTGGGCTACTTTGACTTCCAGGGTTACTTTGACAGATTTTGGAGCGACTTTGACAGAGCGCCAAAATCGGTTTTCGCGTGTGCTCAGCAAGTGTGCGTGACCTCGAGTAATATTGCGCGAGGCGCGGGGTGTAGGGAACGCGTCATAGCGTTGTGATCGGCCTGGTCAAAGTAGCCCCGCCTGTTCAAAGTAGCCCCGTTTTACTGTAATAAGCGCTACTGCTGACCATGAAGTCCTGGGTTCTATTCCCAGGTGGGGCAAAGTATTATTGGGTTTTTCTATCTAGAATTTCTTTGTATCAGCCCGGAGTCTGGATTTGTACCCGGTTGATGGCAATAGGCTCGCTCCCTATTATATGGGACTTATACATAACAGGCAAAATGTGGGTGTTTTGAACTCGTAGGTATAGGGACCTGTGGGTGCACCTCTGCTTACCTTTTGAGGAAACAAGGCATGATGTTTATGCTACGTTGTTACCTGCAGGGTAATTGCGTAACACATAATCAGTAGCAATGGGTTTCATTTTGACAGTTCAACAACATTCATTGCGTTATTTACGTTGTTGAGCATACAGGTTTTTCGAACATATGGAGCAATGGATTAGCAATATCCTTCAAAATTATTCAGATTGAGATTGATAGTGTATTACGCAATTAGGGTGCTGTTTTGTGTATTTTACAATACGATTGGTCAGTGATACGGGGAAGTAGAAGTTCTTTGTGAAGGACAAAATATTTGCAATATTTTACTTCATTTACGGCCTGGCCACTACCTTGCCGCTATCATCAGCTGTTTAGCGCGGGGCGGCAAGCGGTAAAAACAAATACACAAAAAAGTATGAACCATGCCACGACGCACCGCACGCAGCGTCAACGCTAGCAGTAAGGCTGAATTCACACCGAGATGGCAGCGAAGCGGCGAGCAGTTTCAGTGTCATACAATTTTAAACTTTATCTTCATTACTATAATACATAGTATCGCTTGAGAAACTTGAGTCGTCGGAGTGCACGCGGCGCCGCGGGCGGCCGCGCGACCTTTCAAGTTTCTCAAGCAATACTATGTATTATAGTAATAAGGATAAAGTTTAAAATTATACGACACTGAAACTGCTCGCCTCTTCGCTTCCATCTCGGTGTGATTTGAGCCTAAGGCACCGCGCCGCTTCCCGCTAAGCCAAAAGTCGTGGCCAGTCTGTTACCACCCGGCCAAGACTTTTGGCTTAGCGGCAAGCGGCGCGGTTTCTTTTGTTTAGCGTTGACGCTGCGAGCGGTGCGTCGTGGCATGGTTCATATATTTTAGTATATTTGTTTTTACCGCTCGCCGCCCCGCGCTATGCTGCCGCTGATAGCGGCGAGTTCGTGGCCAGGCCGTTAGGGCTGAATTTTCATAAGCCAGATAACTTTTATCTAAAAAATAAATCTGATAGTTTGACATATTCTCTATACAAAAGCTGTCAAACCGCAATTTTTTATTCCTCAGATAAAAGTTATCTGGCTTATGAAAAATCAGGCCTTAGTTTTGGCTATGGTTTACAATATTTTAGTGGAATTATCACACAGGATTTTGAAGGCTTGATGAAGGTAATCCCAGTGAGTAATCTTCGCTAAGATTTATTTCGCGGATTTTCCCTTTATTTTTTCTTATTTTCCTTGGCTAGCACCGGTTTGCCAGGCCTGGTTTGAGGTGGCGCGGGAAAAGAGTTCCTGGAAGGACTTAACCGGTAAAGCGGCGCGGTTCGCCGATCGGCGATGAAACAATAGAAAATCAATTGTGTCTCACTAGCGGAGCTTGACAGATAAAGGAAGGCCTTTATCCAGCAGTAGGACAGAAAAGGTCAAACAAAAAAAAAACGGCGGGGCAATTGCGTTACACATTAGCAATCGGAATCGGTTTCATTTTGACAGTTCAGCATCATTCATTGCGTTATTTACGTGTTGAGCAGACAAATTTTTCGCACTTATGAAGCAATGGATTAGCAATATGCTTCAAAATGATTCTGATTCTGATTGATAGTGTGTTACGCAATTAGGGTGCCGGTCAAGTGCGAGTCGGACTCGCGCACCGAGGGTTTCGTACTTTGTAGGTAAGTACCTATGTAAAATAGTTATCACGGGTTTTTTTTAATGTGACTACAAATTTACGGTTTTCGGATTTTTTCCTTCACTTGTGCTACATGACCTTGCTTTTTGCCAAATTTCATGATTGTAGGTCAACGGAAAATACCCTATAAATTTTGTTTCCCTTGAGAGTGTCGAAATGTACGTTTTTTGCGGCATAAACGGCCGTATCTTTTTTTTACGTTAACTTAGAAGTTTGATTTTTTTACAGCTTTAAAAGACTGTAGACTTGAGTATGTGGTTTTAATTTCAAGTCAATACTTCTACGCATTCCCGAGATAAAGGGTCTTGACAGACGGACAACAAAGTGATCCTATAAGGGTTCCGTTTTTTCCTTTTCAGGTGCAGAACCCTAAAACACCAGTACCCACTTTGTTACGTATTAAATATTCATGTAAATAGTGTTATAATGAGTTTAACAAATGAGTATAATGTATGTATCTTCCTGTACGAGTCGCAAATAATACTTTTTCTTTCTTTCTTTATAGAATAGTATGTCGATTCTACTATCACAATCCTCTTCGTAGCGCATTGTATCATAGTATTCCTAGTATCAATAATCAACCTGCCAATTAATGATATGTTCAGTATGCTTGGGGTTTTGCCAGAACCGACCATTGTTTGGGCTCGCAAGGACAAGATCTATGGCGGTGGAATTACCTTCTCTTACGTCATATTAATAATTAATGGTATCTTTGTTAAAGATAAACATCAATCACCCTTGACCTGTTTCGTTAATAGTACAGTCGCCGATTTTGGCTACCGCTTAAACCCGTGTTCTAACCATAATTTATTTATTTAATTATATTTATTTTATTAATATATGTATTTTATTTATTTATTTTTTTCTTTATTTCATTATTTACATATAAATTATATTTTTAAATATTAGGATATAAAAACATTTAAAAAATTATTATTTATTTTACTATTACCACTTACAAACCACACTACCACCACTAACCACCAACCACTTATAATCGCGCGAGTACGCGATCGACGAGATTGTTTTTATGAATTTTGACGTACAAACGCGACTTGAATGATCGCGCGACTATGTCCTATTCATGAAAAGAGAAAAAATATTCAAGAAAAAATTATCAGACGTCTGTCTATTAAAATTATAAAGTGGGACAGTTGATAATTTTTTTGCGATTACTAATTGATCCCTTTGAGAAATTTGTACAGTTTGGTGGTCTGTGTGGTCGATGGGGCAATTGCGTAACACTTTATCAATCGGAATCGGTTTCATTTTGACAGTTCAATAACATTCATTGCGTTATTTACGTGTTGAGCAGACAAATTTTTCGAACTTATGAAGCAATGGATTAGCAATTGGCTTCAAAATGATTCACATTCCGATTGATAGCGTGTTACGCAATTAGGGGTACACCACCACACCACACACCACCTACACCTTACACCTTTCTAAGACACGCTGTATAAAATCGTGACAATCGCCTTTGTTTAGGACGCGCCCTATAACTACTATGTACGATTTTGTGCTTCTGGGCGGATCTAGGATGGCTATCAGTGGCGAAACTAGAGGGTGGCATCGGGGCAAAATGCTACGTGCCCCCAGCATGAGCACAGGAGGATCCTAACATAAGTTTATAAATGCAAACTTTTTGAAAATTGTTTTTTATTATTTTGTTGCACACAAAGGACATCATTAAAAAAAAAACTATAAGGTTGGTTGAGCTTCTATACATTGAGGGAAGGCCCCATTCCTTGAATTTGCCACGGGCCTCAAACGGTATAGTTACGCCACTGATGGCTATGATGGCCAGGACACACAATAGACCGAATGAGAGGCACACAATAGATCGATTGCAGCTCTGTGATAGCGCTTCAATAACGCTGCTATACTACTGCAATACTTCGATGATACTGCTGGGAACATGTTTTTTTCTGCTTTGTTTGCTACCGGTGTTCTTGTGATGCCGCATTGATGCCGCGTTTGTTAACCTCTCACACGTTTGCCCGCCTACCTGTCGAAACGCCCCACGCGTCGGAGTAGTTGAATGGGCGCAGTAAAGTCATTGTTTTAACAATGACAATGACAATAGGACAATGACACTGTTGTGTACATACGGTGTACCGTTGACATTTCGAGCACTTTTTCTTATCTACATGGTGTACCGTTGATACTTGAGGGGTTAAGCATCTATGTTGCGTGTAGGTTCAACGAAAACCAACGCCAAATGAGAAAGCACACCTTTTTATTTAAACATTGTAGACAAACTAATCCAATCCAGAATGTTAACGAAAACTCAAACTAAAATATTTATTTTCAGTTTTAATTATTAAATACCCACAAACTGCTGAAAGTTCAACAATTTCAGCAGTTTTCACATAACACGGACCGTCCCTCCGGCGCTTAATAATGTAGTGGTCACTTTTAATACGGCGTTAATGACTAAGTTACGAGTTCAGAAGCTTCGCGAACTTTTGTGTACAGTTGGGAACAAAAGTGGTTGGATACAATTATTTTTTTTTTATTTAAGAGCACCCAGTTTACAGCAGCGGATTTTTTGATTCCATCTTCGAGATCTGTACTAGGTATGAATATATGTTTACAATAGATACACATTGCACAGCTCCTCAAGAAAGGCCAGCAACGCCTTGTTGTAACTGACGATCACTTTATTGTCCATCCGTCTGTCTGTATGTCAAAATCCTTTTTCTCAGGAACGCGTGGAGGTATCAAGTTGAAGTTCTTATAAAATCAATCTTCTAAGTCAACGCAATAAGAAATACGGCCATTTGTGCGACATATTTTGACCTAGGTTTCCGAAGTGCTTTGTCCCAATTATGTATGTAGATATATACGAGTATTTTCTGAAAGCTTAGCTCTAACTGTGCTGAGCCGACATTATTCAGCGAGGATACATACCGCATAGAGTTTGCCGATCGGCACATACCGAATATGTGAAGTAATTGCTTCGGGTCGACTTTGTTAATTCTCCTTCTTGTCGTTTCGATGGCAATAATGACATTCTGCGTAAATGACGTTATGCGAAAGTGACATTGTGAGAAAATGATGTTTTGAGAAAATGACGTGCGAAAATGACGTTTTGCGAAAGTGACATTGTGAGAAAATGACGTTTTGAGAAAATGACGTTGTGCGAAAATGACGTTTTGCGAAAGTGACATTGTGAGAAAATGACGTTTTGAGAAAATGACGTTGTGCGAAAATGACGTTTTGCGAAAGTGACGTTCTGCGTCAAGATCATCTTTATACAGTCAGCCCAGAATTTGGTTACGAGCTTGGGACTTTCAGTAATGTCCATCAACTCCTGTAGCGTACAGAGAACAGGACACGCTGATATTAGGTGTCCCATTGTTTGTGGGACATCACCACATTTACACTCCAGGGCGTAGTCATCTGTGAATCTGTAGCGGTGTCTACAACGCCACATGCGAACAGCGCGTCATACTGACGGCAGGCCAAATCCTGCATCTCGCAAGCAGAGTTTACCGTGCAACTAGCATAGATACAACGGCCCGACATGAATCATCGGGCAGTTGCCCGCCAGACACAACACCCATCTGGTCGGAGGATCCTCCCTTTTCTATAGAGTATGAGGGAACTTTACACCCTGTTCCTCATATCTCTATACTGGTGACCCCGACGTGATACGAACACGCAACCTTCTGATCTCCTCCCGAGCAGGTTCTCTTTGCTTCTGGGTGATTTTGTTCATTAAATACTGCCGCATAGAATGTGTCAACACGAACCAGTGTGTAACACCCCTGACTCTCAGTGGGCACACAAACTTGGTACAGCAAAAGCTTTTATTACTAAACTAATTAAAATGGCGCGTGTAGCCCCGACACTTCTATAAATAATAGAGATTTATTGGTTTAAAATGGGAGTTTTTTAATCCTAATTATATGTTTTACTGAGACATGGAGACGTGGCACACCCTGTTTTGTTTTATTAGTTTTATTTCTAACTAGCTGTTCCCCGCGGTTTCACCCGTATAAATATCGATCCCATGGGAATATCGGGATAAAAAGTACCTAGCCTATATGTTAATCCAGGGTGTCAGCTACCTCAATACAAAATTTTATCGAATTTGGTCTAGCCGTTTGAGCGTGAAGAAGTACCAAACATATAAACATACACACACACTCACAAACTTTCGCCTTTATGATAATAGTGTGATTAGCTGCGCCCGTAACTTTGTTCGCGTGCATGTCGAAAATCAAATTGTTTTTTTGTTCTTTTTTTTTTTGCGCGGAACACTAATTCTTTTTCTAAAATGAAAGTAGGTTGGTACTTCTTATAACATCAGCTATCTGACAGTGAAAGTCTCGTCAAAATCGGTCCAACCGTTTCAGAGATTAGTCGGAACAAACAGACATTTTTTTAAACTGTTTTTCTTTGTTACTAGCTGCCCGCTTCAGCTTCGCACGGGTGCAACTTTTTTTTCGAATTTGCGAAGTTTTCTTTCATACAAACCTCTCAATACCGAACACAACAAAAAAAAAACCGGCCAAGTGCGAGTCGGACTCGCACATGAAGGGTTCCGTAGCAGCAAGTAACATAATATAAAAGTTCTTGTAGTTCGTTGTAACTTTGTGAAAGGTAAATTGCGGTTTTCGATTTATGACGTATTAAAAAAAAACTACTTACTAGATCTCGTTCAAACCAATTTTCGGTGGAAGTTTACATGGTAATGTACATTATATATATATTTTTTAATTTTATCATTCTCTTATTTTAGAAGTTAGAGGGGGGGGGGACACACATTTTACCACTTTGGAAGTGTCTCTCGCGCAAACTATTCAGTTCAGAAAAAAATGATATTAGAAACCTCAATATCATTTTTGAAGACCTATCCATAGATACCCCACACGTACAGGTTTGATGAAAAAAAATTTTTGGAGTTTCAGTTGTAAGTATGGGGAACCCCAAAATTTATTGTTTTTTTTCTATTTTTGTGTGAAAATCTTACTGCGGTTTACAGAATACATCTACTTACCAAGTTTCAACAGTATAGTTCTTATAGTTTCGGAAAAAAGTGGCTGTGACATACGGACGGACGGACAGACAGACAGACAGACAGACAGACAGACATGACGAATCCATAAGGGTTCCGTTTTTTGCCATTTGGCTACGGAACCCTAAAAATTATCCAATTTAGTGCAGTCGTTCGGAAGTTATGCGTGTACCTGTACATACATTTCGGCGATTCATTTTTATTTATATGGATAAGTACCGTATATTATGTACACTTTCATATGTATTTAGTAAAAAGCAATTATTTTGATATTACAAACAGACACTTCAATTTTATTGATTTATATAGACTTGGAAATTAGTTTTTGTTATAGGTTGGCAATCCAGTTGACCATGATGTAATGTATAATTATTGTTTCCAATGGACACCTGCAACGGCAAGGGAAGGGTTGCCGATCAGACAAAGGAAAGTTGGCAGGGTCTTCAAACTGAAACAAAGCAATTGCCAATACACATACATTGGCAATAGACGCGGTCGTTAGTGGTTGTGATGTGAACCATTTGGTGCCATGGAAAAATTAATGGGCTGAGCACTTAGAAAGCGTATTTACGTTAGGAAAGCATAGACGCCAAAAAAAAGTACCAGTTATGTCGATGTTTCTCCAAATGAGCGATATGCTAGTTGCGCGGTAAACTCTGCTTGCGCGATGCAGGATTTTGGGTGACGTCAGTAAGACGCGTAGTTCCCATGTGTCGTTGTAGATACCGCTACATCCTAATCCAGGTCTAATAACCGACAAAAAATTTCAACACAGGTCCAGAAACATGTACTGACCATAGTAACAGTTTGTGCATCGATGTTCTTGCCACCCTGTATACAATCATAATTAACTAACCACAAATATAGCACGAGCTTGCAAATCGCTTGTAGTTTCAAGTCAATCAAGGAATTGATTAACTATGTATCGTATACGTTGTATGCATAGAGCAAGGAGACCTCGCCTTACTGCTAGAGGCGGCACTGTCAGCACGACATCGCGACGCGACTCTAGTAGAATAACAATTTCTATGAAAACTTTATGGAAATTGTTCTGCCAGAATCGCGTCGCACCGTCGCGTCGCGCCTTTAATCGCAGTACGACACTTTTTGACGTATAGAAAACTGATGGTTTTGAATGGCGATGTCAAAAACAGTGTACTGAACGCACTTTCAGCACCACAAATGTTTTTATTAGTACTACCGTCTCTAGACGCTGCCCACTGCTACACTGGTATTTACCATACGTGACGAAATTATGGTGGACTTCCACGTCCACGTCACAGTATCACGATAACGAAACCTTTTTACCATCGCCGGACAAGTCTTTTTTTTTTCTTGTTTTTGTTTTGGGTTGTTTTAAATGTAAAATACAAACAGTAAGCTACATTTAAAACTAACAATCTTATTGTTAGTTTTAATTGCTCCTTTCTTCATAATGTATGTATTTCCTGTGTTTCATTATCATCAGCCTACCGTTTTCCAAACTATGTTGGGGTCGGCTTCCAGTCTAACCGAATGCAGCTGAATACCATTATTTTTCATGGAGCGACTGCCTATCTGACCTCCACAACCCAGTTACTGAGTATTACGATACCCTTATATTTTCTGTGTTTGTCCCACATTTTTTTCCTTTCTTTCTTTTTATAACACAAGGAAGTAAAATATATGGAAATATGTATTATGAAGACGCTTCCGTCCACGTTATCGTAATAAATGGTAAAGTTTGCACATTTCCATATATTTTATGGACGTCCGTCCACGATAATAATTATCGTCACGTTAAAACATATAAAAGCACACATTCCGAGCTCTGTGGTTATATGGCAGATACCAGTGTAATTACTGTTTGTGGTATGTGGGTGCCATGTGGTCTGGCAGAGAATGGGACACGCACCCCATTTCTGTAGCTATTTGTATGGATATAATATAATGCAACGAGTCGGATTTGAACTCGGGGAGGATTAGACCGTCTGACACCCCAGTGATTGAGCTATTATTGTTCTTGAGTAGGTATGACAAGTATGTGACAGCAAATCAGAACTGAGTTACATACAATGAAGGGTTGGAAGCGATTTTCTGTTAGTTTTCCAGTTAACTTCTTCAACTAAGCAAAATGATCTCGTACAGTCGATGGCACGTGTACGTAGTTTCAGTAGAATAAGAGGCCAGTTTATAATGCTTTTGTTACCATTGTCGTGTGGCCTACTGTATCATATTGAAAAGAGCAACGAGTGGGTTCGAACGTGTGACCATGATGTCCGGCCCTCAGAACCATAAGCATAATCAACCTATAATGATCCCACTGCTGGGACGCGGGACTCCTCTATGTGAGAGGGAATGGGCCATAATCCACGATGGGATCGGCTCAGAATCGGGTGGATCAGGGTAATCATAATAAGCCTATAATGTTCCCACTGCTGGGACTCAGGCCTCCCCTCGGTGAGAGGGAGTGGGCTGTAATCCACCACGCGGGCCCAGTACGGGTTGGCAGATGTCACATGTCTTCGAATTTTTGGTTCTAGGACATGCCGGTTTCCTCACGATGTTATCCTTCACCGTTTTGAGAGCAGTGGTGATGAAATAATTTACTCAAAGTAAAGCGCCTGTCTGGGTTCGAACCTACGACCTACAACTGGTAAGTCGCGGCCGTTACCACTTGGCCACCACTGCTCTCAGCTCTCTCACTGCGATCAGGGTAATGGAATCTTCGAATTTTCGGTTCTAGGACATGTCAATTCCCTCCCGATATTTTTCTTTACCGTTTTGAGAGCACTGGTAATGAAATAAATTACACAAAGTAAAGCGCCTGCTTGGGCTCGAGTCCATGACCTATAACGCGAAATTCTGGATCGATACACTAGGCCACCACTGCTATGAACCATTGCCGACAGCAAAATGACATCCAATCATAATCACATTAATAAACTCAATTAGCATAACAACTCCTATCATGAAACGAAATTAAATCATGAATTTAAATTCGCCATTGCATTCCCTGGCTTACTGTTATTTAATATTTTAGTAGTTATACAATTCACGCAATTATGCTTTCAACGTAAACTATTAACGAGTTACAGAGCGGTTTGATCAAACGATAAAGCTAAAATTAGACGTGGTTCCGTAGTGGGTTTTAAAGCCAATGTTTCATAGTTATTTGTAGAATGATCGGAATGCTTTATAAAATAATAATGACTACTGTATTTTTTTTAACGAAGTTTTTGACGCGGTAGGATAAAAATGGTAGAATTCGTGACGTAACGAAAAAGTTTTATGCCATGCAATTAAACCATCCATCCTCTTTAACAGTTTTCATGGTTTTCGAGAGTGCTGCTAATAGGTGAGGTCAAAATGAAAACCAAGATGGCGGCTGCGAAAATATCAAAATTTTTCTTTATGGTTGTCTTTTTCATGGTTTTTGCGGGTGCTGAAGCCAATAGTGACGTCAAAATGAAAATCAAGATGGCGACAACTTTTTGTGAGCTTCTAAAAAATATACTAGATGGCGTATCAAATTCATACTTTGTCTCTCTCTCTCCCTCTCTCTGTCTCTTTTTATTACGTCATCACACGTTATTATTTTCTCAGGTACAGGTATTGTCCTGTCGGGGGTGCAGTGAAGTACAAGTTCTCCTCAGACGGAGGATCAACGATATCCGTGACGATATTCTCACGACAAAAAAGGTATAGGTATAATTCGGCATGTCCTTTTATTTACTACCTAATTACTTATGTAATAAATAAATATACCTACTATAATTACTTTTTTTACATTAATTATTGCCATAATACATCAAGTTCATCGCAATCAAGACAACAATGTGATTTTTTTTTTAAACAAAGTAGGCAATTCGTAGGTCATCAGCCTACAATAGTCCATTGCTGGACATAGGCATCTCCTATTGCACGCCATTCAGAATAGAATAGAATAGAATACTCTTTATTATATACACCATATAAATTACAGACATCACACTATCACACTAATATTATAAAGGCGAAAGTTTGTGAGTGTGTGTGTGTGTGTTTATATGTTTGTTACCTCTTCACGCCTAAACCACTGAACCGATTTAGGTGAAATTTGGTATAGAGATAGTTTGAGTCCCGGAAAAGGACATAGGATAGTTTTTATCCCGATATTCCCACGGGATCGAAACTTATGCGGTTGAAACCGCGGGGCGCAGCTAGTTAAAAATAAATTAATTCAGCTCGATTCTCGGCAACTCTCATCCAGCTGCTACCAACCACCCTGCGAAGATATGCTAACGTACGGCAGAGGACGACACCGTGGAGTTTTAGGGGGTTAGAGTCCCACGTAACTGCACTATCTCCCCGTGGTAGTACAGAATGCATGAGCATTTCTCCACGTTAAAAAAAAAATATTCAACGTATATCTGGTTTTCTAAAATGGTGGGTTATTACAATTAGCATTATTCACGTTGTTTTTACGGCAAAATGGAATACAAAAATAAAATTACAACAAAGTAAAATAAATGTATAATAGAATTTATTAGTGACAAGACATTACAAACCATATGTAACTACTAGGCGAACCGTAATGCCTCTTATATAAACACAATTAATGTCTAAAATCGTATAAACGTTTGTAACAGTTTTTATAACGCAGTTAGCTACATTAATTGTTTTGATAAAATCGTATTGGAATGTGATTGGGTTGTAATAATTACATTGCAATTTTCCTGTTGGTTTTTGCAACGGTTTCTTAATGTTATAGTCCCGGAAGAAAGCGTTGCAAAAATCAACAGGAAAAATTTATCCACATCGTAAAACGTGCACATCAACTTTTGAAGGACCTTGCAACAGTTGGCACGATACAGTGAAAGGTTATAAAGAATGGCGATGACAGTATCTATATTATTAGTAGAAGACTAACCAAATACACGAAACTGTTGCAAAGAGTCATCATCATTATCCTGCCCTTAGCCAAATTTATTTGGAGTCGGCGCAACGATTTTTTCATCCATAGGGTGTGTGTGAGGTGTGCCTTCCTAGCCATATCATCCTTCACACAGTTCATCCATCGTTTTTGGTCATCCCCTACTCTTATAGCCATTCACAAACCTCTCCACACGAAATTTTCCTTATTCTGTCGCATCACGTGCCCATACGATGACAACTGATTTCGGCACAACTTTTCAGTCACCACACCACTTTCAGAGTATGACTTGTGATGATACCTAATTAACCGGTCAAGCAAGGCGCGTCGCCAATTGACGACGAAACAATAGAAAATCAATTGTGTCTCATTAGCGGAGCTCGACAGATTAAAATCTCTTAGTCGCCCTTTGTATGCTCCAAGGCATGGAAATAAGACGCCTTTACTATGGCCTTGGTAAAGAGAGGGTTGGAAAACCTTATGTATTTTTTGAAGTGTAAACTTCTTTAGCGGCGTTGCACACTTTTTGTAATGGGTAAAAAATGTTAAACTCGCGTCAGGACACGTGACCGTCAGGAGAGATTCCCCCCCCCCCCCCCTCTTTTTACGGCGGCGCCAACCGAAGTGAACGAAGTGACACATGACATTATATTAATTCAATTAATAATTGATTTATTTCAACGTTAATATTCAAGTTTTCACTTCTGCCGGCACTCCCGGAGTGCAACCCGTCTTTTTTTTTAAATTACGGATATTGGCAGCCTCATTGGTGTAGCTTTAGAATCTGGTTCTACAGACAGATTTTTGTTCTTCTGTTACAAAATTATCAGTTGTGTGCGGGGAAATGGCAGCATATCTAAATATCTCTATAGTTCTATATGCTATAGCATCATTAGCTCACATCAGTCAACTGCTGGACACAGACTTCTCCAATCTTTGCAAATCTTACCCAGCTGTTATCAGCCACCCTGCGAAGATCATCGCTCCATCTAGCCTGAGGGCATCCTACCTTGCGTTTGTCGATATTTTTCATTATTTATTTATGTACAGTGGCGGACAGTTCCGGTGAATCACCCTTACTCAACACCAGGTGCGTATTTCATTAGAAATTTCTTCCAGCAACGCGCGACAAGACCGTTGGATGAGAAATGTGATCTCGCATGAGGAATCTAAATTCTTATTGAGACAGCTCTTATACGTTTCTTACCTATTTATCAACACAGCCTACGATGGAATTGTTGATACTAAAATTAGCCAGACTCTCAGTCAGAAGATCTTGTTTCATAAAACTTGTTATTGAAAACGAATTTTAGCCTTGATATTGAAAATTATATAAAACGAATGATATAATAAGTATTACGTTTACACTAAAATAGTTTATTTATTTTGGGAATCAATGGCTGTTTTATGTTTCTCCTAACGATTGTAGTTTTGTTTTTTATTTTATGTTACATTTATGTGTTTTAAAAGTTTAAATAATCGTCGGTATATTTAGAGGTCGTCCGGTATATGTGGGTAACGAGATTGTGTACAGTTAGGGTCAGCTCACACCGAGACGCGACGCGGCGTGACGATACTGGAAGAAGCCAGTGATTTCGCGCTGCGCCGCGCGCCGCCGCGAGACGCATCGTAAAATCGTTGGCAACACGATGCCTCGCTGCGCAGCAAGACGCCGCACGGCGCAGCAAAACGTGTCTACATTCGCCACGTGCTCCCGCCCCGCCGTAGTATAGTAGAGACAAGTCGCCACGGCGGCCTCGGCTGCGCCTCGCGGCGTCGCGCTGCTACGTGAGGCGCAACGCTGCATGGTGCAACGTATTCTGAACTCTCACAATGAAATGTGTATCTTTTCATGTAGAAAATAAAGTTATATTTTAAGTCGCTCTTTTAAAGTGTGCGCGCAGCGTCGCGTTGCGTCACGTCTTGGTGTGAGCTGACCCTTAGAGTTTGTGAAGAAAAGTATTAATTTAACATTACAGTGCTACGATTTTCCAACGGGAAACTGTCTACGTACAGTGTTTAGATTATAAACCATTTCCTATCGCATGATTCGATGCTAGATATTATGATAGAGGATTTTGTAATATCTTGATTTAAAAGAGTGTTCTTGGAGTTTCTTGCCCGTTCTTCTCCATAAAGATTTACGTTTGTGAATAGACTTCCGCTTTCTGTCTAACCGACCGACTCTTTGACAATTCAAAAGTGCCTGTAAATCGTTTAACTGAAATAAATGCTTTGAGTTTGAGCGACTCTGGAATGAAATAAGTCCTGTCTAAGACTTATATTCTCGTAAAGTTTTGCACTGAATATTTTTTCAAGTCACTTTAATGTAATGAGACGACTTTTGTCAGCATGTCAGCATCATCTTTCTATTTGAACCTGTTGGTATAAGCATCATTTGCCACTAATTTCACAATCCGGGTTCCCAAATAAACATACAATTTGTCTGCATCCACTTAACAAACGGAAACACAGCAACCTTCACCGCGCCTTGATCTAAAAACCACCTCTTTTGATTCAAAGTAATTGATAAATAAAGGCGATGATTTTAGAAACTTCTCATCTTGTCATAAATACTATTGAACATTGATGTTGAGTAGGTACAGACAGGGTCAAAAGCAAAAAGGTTTGTAGAGTGTCGATGTCAACAAACTAAAAAATCACTAGATTCGGCAAAGCGGACCAAATTGCAAGAGTTTTACAAGCTTTTATTTAACTTGCAATGTAACTATGTTTGTTCGGGTGAAATCTTGCAACTCAATTTTGAAGTAGATATCTTCAACCGATTGAGCTGAAATTTTGTGCACGTGTTTAGTTTGGATGACAAGTGCATGGTTAGTTTTGTGACGTTATTCTAAATCCAAAATGGCGGAACATCCAAGATGGCGGACTAGTTATTTTTAATGCACCCCTACAATGTGGGTATCAAATGAAAGGGCTTGCTGAGAATAACTCGAACCTAAAAAGTAAAAAATTAATTAAAAGTAAAAAACTTTTTAAAAACAAGCTTTTTTTTAAATGCGCTAGAAAGAATAAAATAAACTTTTCCTTTAAAACTTTTACTATCAACTTATAACGTCATTACACAATTTATGTGATATAAAAGCTTGTCGCGAGTTTTAAGTACTCGTTTTTACTTAGTCTGAAAATTTTAAAAATTAAAATTATTCAGTGATTTTATAATTTATTATTATTTATTGATTTTAATTTTAAATATTTTCAAACTAAGTAAATACGAGTACTTAAATCTCGCGACAAGCTTTTATATCATAAATTGTGTAATGATGTTATAAGTAGATAGTAAAATTTTAAAGTAAAAAATATAATTAGGAGAAACAAACGTATGCCAAGTTATATTAGGTCTTAAAATTTTATGCAAATGGATAGGGAACCATATTCAGCAGTAGACGTTTCGACCGCTTGAAATACTTTAGCTATGAAAGTTTACAGACCGATTCTTTGTTTTCCCATTATTTTCAATATTCCGAAATAAACACAAACTTACTCCGCTAACCGTACTGATGCATACGTTCCATGAGGCCGTCTATTTTGGTACAAATTCAAAACATATTTTGTAATAAATTCTATAATTAATGTTCTGTTATATTTAAGAGTCAAGCTGGAGAAAGAAAAGCAAGATTATATCATGAATGCTTATTACATCCGTTATTGTAAGCGTTAACGAACATTTATAGTATAAAAGTAATGTTGCTTTGGTTGTACTGTAATTAGAAGGTAATAAAGCGATGATTAAGTTTAATTATGCACTTATTGCACAGACAAGCCCCTCTAGATAGAGGCTGTTCATTTATTGCGTAAGACGGTATGAGGGGGAGGGGGTTCAAACAAGTCTTATTGTTTCTTACGTGGAGATGGGAGAGGTCTAGATTATTCTTACGTTAGATCACTATAGTAAGCAAAATTTAATGGGTTTTTAATTTTTTTGCTACTTTATCTTTGCAATTTTGGTAGATACTAATCTTACGTAAGATTGAAATGGGCGAAAGGGGTTCTTTCAAGTCTTATTTGTTCTTACGTAGGGCGAGGAGGGGGCAGAAAGTGGTCAAAATTGTCTTACGTAATAAATGAACAGCCTCTTACCGCACTGTAGGCAGTATTTATTCGCCACTAATAAGTGTTCCAGCACCTGAGGATTTGTTTTAATCCTCTTAGCCACTCAACCATTCAAGGATACTATAGCTTCCAAAAATAAAGTCTCGAGCTATGGTTGACATCATCAGTGTCATCTTGGCATTAGATTTGTGAATTGAGTTTGCTGTTTGACGTAAGCGACACCGATAACTCCGGACCATATGATAGTAGACACGTATATCATGTTACCAGCTACCTACCTGGGTTGAGGACGTTCAAGGCAGTCGCTCCACGTATAATAACTAGCTTCAGTCCACGACTTCGTCCGCGTTAAATTTCACACTCCCCCCAATCACCGTCTTAGGGGTGGAATTTCTGGGCGCGTTCTCTGCGGCGGCGAGCCGCCCACTATCTGAACGCGCCCCAAAAGGTGGTAGCCGTAAGGCTGATCCGGGGGTACCGCACGATCTCGGGCGAGGCGGCAAGCCTCCTTGCCGGACTGCCGCCATGGGATCTGGAGGCGATAGTCCTAGCGCGCCTGTATGAGTGGCGCGCGGAGGCACTGAGCCGGGGGGAAACTCCGCTTCCGCGGCAAATCGCGGCGGAGCGGACAGACCTCCGGCGCGATCTCATGGTGGCATGGAAGGAGCGACTTTCGCAACCCAGCGCAGGGCACGCCACGATAGTGGCGATAAGACCCCTCTTTGAGGAGTGGCTAGAGAGGCGTCACGGCGTCCTCACCTATCGCCTGACGCAGGTCCTCACCGGACACGGATGTTTTGGGAGGTTCCTGCACATCATCAGGCGGGAGGAGACGCCCGGGTGTCACCACTGCAAGGATCGCCCAGAGGACACGGTGGAGCATACGGTGGAGGTCTGCCCCGCATGGGCGGAGCACCGCCGTGCCCTCGTTGAGGCGATCGACAGCGGCGGCGACCTCTCGCGTCCGGCCCTGTTTCAAGCCATGGTCCGGGGCGAGAGGGAGTGAGAGGCGGTCACCTCCTTCTGCGAAGCAGTCATGCTAGCGAAGGAGGTGGCTGAACGGCTGAGGGAGAGAGCCTCACACCCCAGCCGCCGCGGGAGACGCTCCGGGCGTCGGGAGCCGCGTGACGACTCCCGGCCACCGTAGGCGCGGGCCTGGAGAGTAATGGGTAGCTCACCGTTCGATCAGGACCAGGCCCGTGCCGGACGGCGCGTACGTGTTTAATGCGCGCCTCAAAGAGATGTCAGCATAAAGGAAGGGGCCTGCCAGGGCCGAAGCCTGCCGGGGGTGCGGGATTGTCCGAAAGGGTTACCGCTACCCCGGAACATAAAGGGCTAAGGAAGGAACACGGATGGGTTTTAGTCAGTAAGAGTCTGACACTCCCTTCGCTCCACCCAGAGCGGGAGGGGTCATTTGATGATTTCCCATCCTTAAAAAAAAAAAAAAAAAAAAGGGGTGGAATTTCTAAAAACCATTTCTTCGACGAACTTGTGAAGGCCGCAGGAAACCGTTGGTTGCAAGAAGCACAGAACTGGATGGGATGTTCCCACTGCTGGGACACAGGCCTCCTCTCGGTGAGAGAGAGTGGATTGTAATCGTAATCCACCTCGCGGGCCCAGTGCGGGTTGTTAGATGTGACATGTCTTCGAATGAATGAAAAATTCATGGTTCTAGGATACGCCTGTTTCCTCAAGGTGTATTCCTTCACCGTTTTGAGTACAGTGGTGATGAAATAATTTATACAAAGAAAAGCGTCTATTTAATTTAGCTTCGTACCCACGACCTACAACTCGTAAGTCGCGGCAGTTACCACTGGGCCACCACTGATCTCCTACAGAAGTAAAGTTTTACAGACTAGCCTACTTAGCTAAGTCAAAGAAACTGACTGACATTTCCACAGCTATAAAGCTTGTTTAGGACGTCTTGCCTTTATGGTGGTCACAAAGAAAGGGGTTTTGTGAAATTGTACCTTTAAAGGGATCAAACAGTGGCATAAAGTAAAGGAACTTAAGGAAACAAAGTTACTCACAATACTGTTGAGTATAACGTAAAGAGAAATTCTAAGGAGTCTTTATGCTTACATCACAAAGGCACAATGAAACATATTGTATACAGAAATAATTGAGTAAATTATATGGTTTACGATAATTTATTTCGCTCAAAAAGAATACAATTATTCACTCCTCTGAGGAAAACATAATAATTAAGGTATGCGATGGTTTCGCTGGGTTATGAAGTAAAATTAAATAACATAAAATTTAAATAAAACAGGCTTTAATAGCATTTTAAAAATTGGGTGTTATTTCATTTCGCCTCCACAACCCAGTTATTGGGTAATACGATAAGCCCTTGGTAAGACTGGTTGTCAGACATTCGGGCTTCTGACGACCCGTAACGACTGGCAAAGATCCACGAATGACAGCCGGGACCAACGGCTTAACGTGACTTGATGCAGTATCCGGAAGTAAATATTTTAGGACTAACACAACCAGTATTCTCGACCACAAATCAGTGGTAAAAATTTGGTATTGAAATGAAATGTTTATTTCTGTAGATCTTTTAAGACACTATTACACAACGACCTTTATGGTCGTTGCTATTACACGTCAATATTTTGTTGGTTATGACCTTTTAAAGTCCAAATATTATATTATTAGGATTTTATGCGAGTTTTCCAATGCAGGGCCATGTCTGGAACGGCCTATTGAAGAAAGAGCCATTGTAGCTTTGAGTTGACCTATTTTTTTTATTGCTGAATGGGTCCGCTTTTGACCTCGATCACGCCTGATGGAAAGCGATGGATGAGGTCCATGATGGAACGAGCGTGCCCAGAGTGCCCGTGCCCGACATGCCTAAGGCACTGGAACTCCCACACACCGACGAAACACATCAGGCTGCTTGACGCCGGACTCCGGTGGGAGAGTGGTGTTCCCTATTTACAGCTTCTCAACAATAAGAGTGATTTGTAACTAAGTACTTATGTTTGGTGAATGTACCTATGAGTGACAGAGCGAGATGCTTTGACAAAGCCGAACTCTTTCTTAAACTTTATATGTGCCTTTAAAATACCATAAATGCAGGGTAACCAACCCAAAATAATAGGTATATACACCCCCCCCCTCACACATACACACACACATACATTATCAGCCAATATTGTTCCCACTGCTAGGACACAGGCCTCCTCTCCATGAGGGATGAACAAATAGGTTTACCCGAAAACAATTTTTCAAACTCTTGATCAAATATTTCAGACATAATTTTAGAATCATAACAAACAATTTTTCGACTAAGAGCGATGATTGATGCCGTCGGCAATTTATGCTTCAAAGATTATTTTGTTGAAATATTTTTCAGCCAGATTCATAATGAACCATCACTGAAAGATACTTTCGATAAACAAATTGTCGATGGAACACGTTTCGATCAAACGTAGTGCTTCCGTTGAATAAGTCTAGGTTCACGGGCGCGTTGTGCCCGATTTATTTCGCGCACGGGATTTTCAACGTACTGCTCAGCGCCGAATGTTGAAAATCCAGCATCCGTGCTAACGTGGGCTAATAGTCTCCAGAATATAATAGTAAGTAGATAACTCAGACTGTCTGTTACCTTTTCACTCCTAAACGCTACGGATTTAAATGTTTGGCACACGGGTAGGCCATGATCTGGGTTTTTATCATAGGATGCTTTTTTATCCAATGATACTATAGAGGTATGAGAAACAGGGTGTGAAGTTCACTCATCCTCCATAGAAAAGGGGGGATCCTCCGACCAGAACTCTAATTGCGTAACACACTATCATTCTCAAGCTGAATCATTTTAAAGGATTTTGACAATACATTGCTTCATAATTATGTTCGAAAAATTTGTCTGCTCAACAACGTAAATAACGCAATGAATGTTGTTGAACTGTCAAAATGAAAGTCATTGCTACTGATAGTGTGTTACGCAATTACCCCGCAGACGGGTGATGTGTCTGGTGGGCACCTGCCCGACGAATAATGTTGCTAGTTGCGCCGGTTGCGCGGTAAACTCTGTTTGCGCGATGCAGGATTTTGCGTGACGTCAGTGTGATGCGTAGTTCACGTGTGGCGATGCAGATGTCGCCACAATACCATTAACTTATCTTAAGACAATAATAATCTACTATATTCTGACAAATAAATGATTATGATTTTCCCGGTAGTACGTTCTCGTGGGTTAATTTCCTATGTCCACGCGGGTAAAGCCGCGGACAGAAGCTAGTTAGTATATCGCGGCTTGTTCATTTCCTCTACTCGATGCTTTAGGAAGATAACCTTTATAATATTTTTCTTCATAAAAAAGTGAAAGAACTTTTTGAAAGAAATTCTGAGATCAGAATTTGTTTGTTGTCAGGCTGGTAATGATGGGTTCCTGCGAAAAATATTATTAAGTGGTTATTTTATTTTATAGATAAATATGCTACAGACGCCAGCACATCAAGCTACTACAATCTATCAAATTTCTTTAATAGATTTCAACTTTATGACTAAAAATTAAGGTTCAAAATTGACTGGGGAAATTTGACAATTTCGGGTAGCTTGATGTGCTGGCGTCTGTACAATAAATTAATTTATGGATAATACATTCGTATGGCAAAAATATTGCTCATGCCGATAAATCGTCTTTGATCACTTGATCACTTTTACCTGCATCTTCATTAGCATTATGCACACAGCAGTGATGTGATTATTAATTCCTATGACAGGAAGTTTCTTGCCCATTTTTCTACATACGACTAGAATCAATTCTATTTTTTTTTAAATTTAAAAGTGCCTTTTATGTGCCTACTAGCAGCGCCCCGAGGTTTCACCCGCATAAGTTTCGATCCCGTGGGAATATCGGGATAAAAACAATCCATGTCCTTTCCCAGGACTCAAACCATCTCTTATACCAAATTTCATCTAAATCAGTTCAGCGGTTTAAGCGTGAAGACAGACACAATTTCGCTTTTATTTATAATATTAGTATGGATTTGAAATAAATAATTTGACTTTGACTTCAAACTCACAATAGAACGGCTAAAATTAGGTATCAAAAGACCCTTTTTTCCGTAATGTTACCAACGTTAACTATACTCAAAACAATTTACGATTTAGGGACAAAAACTTTAAAATCATTGTTATTATCACCACTTTACTGCAGTGTCTTGTTCGCTCAAGGAGTGCTCACAGAATAGGATCGTCGGACATACGTCCAACAGTTTTATATCATTCTACTTTAAACCATGTGTACCGGACCAAGAAATAGGTACACGCAACCTTATTACTGTGGAACACACAAGAATTCCACGGAGGAGACTGGGGAGGTAAGGTGCAAGTTACTGACCAGTTTTTTTTTTTGCTTATTATATCGCTTATTGGTGACCGTACGGTCACCAAAGGAGATAAGTAACTAAGGTCGTCGGTGTAGTTGAAGTTTAGTAAGAAACCAATAGATATTTTCGAATAAAATTTAATTTATTTAATAGAAAACAAACAGTTCATTTATCAAAAAAATATCCATCGGTTTCGTACTAAACTTCAACCATATCCAACGACCCTAGTTACTTATCTCTTTTGGTGACTGTACAGTCAACAGCAAAATTAAATGACGAAAATCAGAAATTCAATACTAATGAAAGGAGTTCGCGTCAGAACTGTGTGGCGTCGAAGTGATTCAAAAGTATGTGATTGTAAATTGTACCAAACATTTACTACTAGTACAGGTGCCATATATTCGTGATCAGTTTTGACTCCAAAAGTTATAAACTCAATTCATCACCTACTTTTGCTGTTGTCTGTACTTGATATCGTTTATGAAATACTCAGTACATTCAGTAACATAGCGAACAAAAACACCTTTGACCTAATTCAATTTTCTTTTACTAATACTGTTTATGTGTTCTGTTGGTGTCGAGTTACTTCAAGACACACATACATAAACTCACGCCTTCTTCCCTGAGGGTAGAAGGCGTGATATTGCTAATCCATTGCTTCATATGTTCGAAAAACTTGACTGCTCAACAACAATATAACGCAATGAATGTTGTTGAACTGTCAAAATGAAAGCCATTGCTACTGATAGTGTGTTACGCAATTACCCCACTGGTCATACACGCACGTCGGTTGCGAGTACTAGGTACGTACTTGACTATACTAAAGAACCTCACCAATATGATCACTATAATTACCCGACTGCGCCAGAAGGAGGGTTATGTTTTTCGAGGGTATGTATGTTTGTATGTATGTATAATTGTTTGGCACGCTTTGCGGCCTGAACGGCTCGATGGATTTTAGCTTGAGAGGTTCGTTAGATTCCTATTTACTGTGAGAGTGACACTGGGTATATCAAAATTTAAAAAAAAACAAAATGGCGGGTTTTTGGCGCCATATTATGCGTTCAAAAATATTTTTTTCTCAAAACCTATTTATTATTAAGTTCTTGTCAAGTTATTAGTTTAATATTAAGTTACTCTGTATGGTTGTCTCATATTCATCAATAAAAAAAAGATTATTATTCTTCGATACACACTTAGCAGAGCGTGAATCATCTTCTAACAATTAAATTGTTCACTCAAACGAGCCACTCTTGCTATTTTCCCATACCACCTGCTCGTTTTTCCCCAACCTCCTCGCCCAGCTGCTGTCGGGCGATGTAATCAAGGCGGCAAAACAAACATGTTGTGACCACTGAGGGTAAAGAAAGGGCAAGTTAAGAGGAAGGCATCCTTCCCATTTTTTTATTATTATAAAATAATAAAATAAACAGATGAGGAAACCGGCATGTCCTGGAACCACAAATTCGAAGACATGTGACATCTACCAATACGCACTGGGCCCGTGTGGTGGATTACAGCCCACTCCCTCTCAAGAGGAGGCCTGTGTCCCAGCAGTGGGAACATTATAGGCTGATTATGCCCAAACTAGGCAAGCCTGTATCTTGGGCATGTTTGTGCAGCCCGAAAAGTTGACAACCAGTCTTAACAAGGGGTAACGTAGACCTAAAAACTAGGTTGTAGAGATCAGACAGGCAGTCGCTCCATATCACACACCACCTTCATCATTTCAGTCGAACCGCCACTTCGACTGGTTCTGTGCTTCTGTGGTCTTCAGCTGCATTCGGCTAGACTGGAAGCCGACCCCAACGTTGATAGTTGGGAAAAAGCTAGGCAGATGATCATATTTTGGAATTGAAGCAAGGTAAAGACGATGTTCATTAATCGTGGCGACACTATAGCCGTACAACTTTTGCCTGGGTAAAAAGATGGTCATAATCAACCTATAATGTTTCCCACTGCTGGGACACAGGTCTCCTCTCGGTGAAAGGGAGTGATCCGCCACGTGAATCCACCACGCGGGCCCAGTACGTGTTGGGAGGTGTCACATGTTTTCGATATTTTCTTCTAGGACATGCCTATTTCCTCACGATATTTTCCTTCACCGTTTTGAGAGCAGTGGTGATGAAATTACTTACACAAAGTAAGGCGAGCCCTACTCCTACAATAACATTGCCCAATACTTTTATTGTGCAATCACCCCGTGCACTCAAAATTAATCAATTATTGATACAATAACTTTTGTTCAATCATTGCAGACGGTCAAAAACATTGCGCAATTCGTGATATTGTGCAATATAATTGGTCATCTAGGGCCCGCCAAAAACGCCTGTCTGAGATCGAACCTACGAACTGCAACTCCTAAATCACAGCCGTTACCACTGGGCCACCACTGCTCCTCAAAAATATGAGCCCTTCAGCATAATAAAGACATCTTAATACATAATATTGAGATAAGTTAACCAAGTAGTAGGCGTTATTAGAATCCTATAATACCTTTGACCAAAAAGGTTATGTTTAAATTTGAAACGTAGGTACTTTTCTATAAATCTATGAATTGAAGATCCAAGAATCATGCATAGGTAATAAAGTCATCTAGATTACATTATTTACATTGGAACGGTCAACGTCAAGGTCAAAAATCCACGAATATCCTAATAAAACAGAGGGATATACAAATTATATATTCATTGAATATTCCCTACACTGGACTTGATATTGAAAAATAAACATCATAGGGTTGACACTATTCAGTGGTCAAGTCCTAAATCCTGAGTCTTCAAATCCTGACTGATAATGCCTAGAAGGCTCGTGGCTAAATAATAACAGCCACACGGGTCGTCGAAAGTCAAGCTACGCTTACCGAGGTAGATAAATGGATGGGATCAATATTATTTACCTCGAAAAGCACCAGAAGGCCAATTCACGTAATTTAAAACGTTCAAAATCTAGTCGCAGTCTCATCTCAGCGACATACGAATGTCAAAAACTTGTCAAAATGTAGGGAAATTAGAGGTATTTTTGACAGATTGAGACTGAGATCAGACTGTGGACGTTCTTAAAATTACGAGAATTGCCCCTCTGGTGTTTGCCATTGTCTCGGCTATTATTTGTAGGTCTTTGACAGTCTTTACGGGTAGTCAGAAACTCGAAAGTCTGATAACTAGTTCTACAAAAGGGCTCATGTTACCCTGTTACTGGGTTATGGGGGTCACATAGGCAGTCGCTCCATGTATAATTCTGGTATGCTGCATCTGGATAGACTGGAACACGACCCCAATGTAGTTAGGATAAGGCTAGGCAGATTGATACTGATAGTGACTGAAAATATGACAACGCGTCTAAAGAAGTGTTCACTTCTTTAGACGCGTGGGCATTTTTTGACATGGGAAAAAGCCATTGAACTCGCGACACTGTTACCGTAACGACACCGCTTTGGATGTGTTCGGCTGTCCTCGAGATGTACCTACTCGGTTTTAATGTATTTTTGATAAGTATGTCAGTGAGTGATGGCAAAGTATTGTGTGTTTATATGACCATTCAAAAAATACGCACGTAATTGTTCAAGTTTTCACTTCTGTTTTTATGCAACCGTTCACTGGCGTCGATTGCATCGTCGCTTAACATCAGAAGAAACAGCTATCTAAGAAAAAAATTAACTGATAGATATAATCTTATATATTTTTCTATCTTGAATATTTATAGAAAACTGAGCAAATCACTCACAAAATAAATATTGCTTAAACTTCGGTGCGAAGCAGATGTAGGTAGATAATGCTGAAATCCAAGTTTACTATCATTCTGAAAGAAAATTAAAACTTTTACTAAAGAAAAAATGATGCGGACGAGTACTTCGACGCCTAATTGTCCTATGTTTTTGTATTTATTTGTATACTAAGTTAGTTAGTAATTTAATTTAGTATCTAGTGTAAATAAATTAGTTACATTTTTTCTAAAAAAACGTTTTAGTAAAGAGAAAATAAAAACTTCCCCTTATAACTGACCCCTTAACAGAAGTCCAGAGCAATACGCAACAAGCATTGTTTTAATTTAATAACAGTTACACGCTCCCGCAAGGATTGAAGGGGACAAACGAAAAAATTAGTTGTGACACCCCTAGAGACCTCGCCTACTCGCCTTTTCTCTATAAAAGCAGGGTCCAGAGCATCCGATCCTCAGAAACGAAGAAGCAGCCCTGAAGTCAGTACGGTTTCTTATATCCAAGCTGTGGAAACATGGTAGCAGATTTAACTGGAAATTTCACGTAAGTATACCTCTCATTGTCTCTGCTTCATTTTATCCTTATGGTCTGTTCAGCGTGTATTAAGGTGAATGGGTAGTTGAAGCCCGCGAAATTCAATTTTTCTTACGTTTTTTGCAATTTTCAGGTCAGTGTCAGGTTGTATCTTGATCAAAATATGATTCGCGACTATAACAGGTACGTATTTACAGAATTATAATAATTAGAATCATCAATACATCTTTCTAAGTTAGATTTCTACCGTTAAGAACAAATCTCGTATGGAAAAGTGTTTTTGGTAGAAATCTAACTTAAAGAGATATATTAATGATTCTAATGACTATGATTCTGTAAATACATGTCTATTATAGTCGCGAATCATATTTGGATCAAGATACAACCTGACACTGATCTGCAAATTGCAAAAAACTTAAGAAAATTTAAATTTCGCGGTCTACCATGTCACATTCACCTTAACTTATTTGGTAGGTCGATCGATCAGGTTTAGTTATGCTTACCGCGGTCGGTTCATGGATGGGTGACCATCTTTACATATCGAGACACATTAAGCTGTTGGTCCCGGTTGTAATTCGTGGATCTTCGGCAGTCGTTACGGGTCGTCAGAAGCCCGAAAGGCTGACAACCAGTCTTACCATGGGGTATAGTGTAACTTGGTTGTGGAGTTCAGATAGGTAGTCGCTCCACGTGAAATACTGGTATTCAGCTGCATCCGGTTAGACTGGAAGCTGATCCCAAAAATGCTTTGGAAAAGGCTAGGCAGTTCATGGTAGATAATTTTATTCAACTTTTGACTTTCAGACTCAAAGCATTTATTTCAACAAAACCATTTTTTTAACTTTTGAATTTGCACAGGAGTAGGTCAGAAATATCTAGCTAGTAGCCCATTCCAAAGCGTAGTACTACTTAGTTTCCTACAATCATAATCATAATAATCAGCCTATAACGTTCCCACTGCTGGGACAAAGGCCTCCCCTCTGTTGGGTGCCGGGTGCCGTAATCCACCACGTGGGCCCGGTACTGGTTGGTAGATGTCACACGTCTTCTAATTTTTGGTTCTAGGACATGTCGGTTTCCTCACGATGTTTTTCTTCACCGTTTTGGGAGCAGTGGTGATGAAATAATTTACACAAAGTAAAGCGCCTGTCCGGGTTCGAACCTACGACCTCCAACCCGTAAGTCGCGGCCGTTACCACTGGTCTACCACTGCTCTCAGTAATTTTCTACGGTGATGTTTATCTCCGTACAAAACTATTACCTACGCTGCGGGTAAGAAACTCCATAGACACTTTTTATTGGTATATTGTGTTTATCTCATAGAAATGTAAAAAACAGGAGAAGTGGCAAGGGGGCGTGTCTGTGTCCACGCGTCATGAGCAACATGCGCTTGTACTAGGCGAATAGCCGTCTCCGCAAACTAGTGCGCTTTTGACTGTGATCGTGATAAAATATAAAAATGCCGAGTTGTTCAGTGGTTTCCTGTAAAAAACGAAGTCAAAATAAAAACCTCGTATCTCGTGGAATCACTTACCATATATAAGTAATAGTACATTATGATACATGTGTGCTATGTTGATCATTAAACTCGAGGCGGTATTATTCGCGCGAGCCGTAGGCGAGCGCGATAAGGTAGCCGAGAGTTTAATTATCAATGCACACGCGTATCATACGACGTTTTTCAACACACTTGTGAGGAAAAAAACTGACTTGTATTGTTAAATATTAACTTGTATGGATAATGGCGGGCTTGGTTTGTCATTCCGCGCGCCGCGCTGACGTGCGCGCGCAGGTTTACCCATAGAGTAAGTAATTGTCATTCCTACACCTGCGCGCGCATTGCTAGCGCGGCGCGCGTTTATTTACTTAAAGGCAAAGTCAAAACCGATATACAGCCTATAGAAAAAATATAATAAACACAAAATAATGTTATGACTGATCGTAGTGTTGTCGTATGTCAAATTGTAGTTTAGTTAGTATGGAATTAGAAAGTACTATTTGCATAGAGAAAATTAATTCAGTGAGAATCCGCAATAATAGAACGCCAGTGGTCTTTTCCGTTTGGTTACGGGAGGGACGACGGAAAATTATAAGGTGCATCCAGACAGAGCGAGCCATGCGCCGCAAGTGCTTTTATTTGCGGCACATGCCTCGCTATGTGTGGATGCACCCTTAGGTGAATGCGCAGTGGTAGACCGCAAAATTTTTTTTTTTAAGTTTTTTACAATTTGCAGGTCAGTATCAGGTTGTATCTTGATCAAAATGTAAATTTATATAATAGATATGTATTTAAAGAATTATAGTCATTAGAATCATTAATATGTATATATATTTAAGTTAGATTTGTTCCCTAAGAACTTTTCCATAAGAGATTTGTTCTTATGGAACAAATCTAACTTAGAAAGATGTATTTAATGATTCTAATGATTATAATTCTGTAAATACGTATCTGTTATAGTCGCGAATCATATTTTGATCAAGATACAACCTGACACTGACCTGAAAATTGCAAAAAAACGTTAGAAAAATTTAATTTCGTGGGCTACAACTGCGCATTCATCTTAAGGTAAATAAATTTTAGTTCATCTTGGGACCAAGGACAATTCAGACTATTTAAAAAAAAAAAGTAAAATATGGCTCGCGGATTCTTTTTGGCATGAAGTCTCTTTGAAGAGATTAAAAAAAAACGCACTTCTCCGACCTCCGACTAGTAAATTAAATAGTTATCTGTGGAAATAAAGCACAAGTACCGTAACGTAAAGAAAAAGCACGCGTTTATAATACACTGCATTATGGATCTAAAAGCTGTGTATTAAGAGCCATTTTACGAGCAAGTGTGTTGAAAAAGTATTTTACTGTATTTGTCTTTAAAATCATGAAAAACAACAAAGCGTAAAATATTTCTTGCTTTTACTACGTTATTTTTGTTTTCAAATATCGCAGCGGCTATACTATTTTTGCAGCAAATACATTGCTTCTTAACCACTAGCCACTCAGTATGTCGTAAGTGAAAAGCAAGCAATGTAAAAATTACAAAACGATACTTTATTTTCGCCAAGCGTCGCATAGTACAGCCGCTGTGTCTTGCGGCGAGATAGTGATGTGGTTATGAATGTCCACTAACGTAGGCTATCGACAACAACGTTGAATGCTCAACGAATATATTGCTATTATAGTTAATTTTTCAATTTGTCAACCGTTTTAACCCGGTTTATAGAAGACCTAAAAATATGACGTTTAAATGGTTGGAAGGCCCTTGAGAAAATGTTAAATTATGTTAATTTTTTTTTATTAACTGCAATTACTTGTTTAAACACATTTTATTGATTTATAATATAATAATATGTTCTGAACATATCTTTTTTTATTTATTTTATTTTCATGACCCTTTATTTTTCTTAGTACAATAATGAATTAAAGAATCGATAACTTTCCGATTTAGTCAATCACTAGCGTATATGTAAAATAAATGGCTTTTGCACAGCACAACGATAGCGATAGATGTTTTTGTGTGAGTGAGTTGTACGGTGCATGGTAAAATGCACGCTGTGTTTGATGATTTAAGGTTTATAATTGATTGTGTAGTACGTTCTGATTTATGAATTGCAAGAGTGTGCGCGACTTTGTATCTATTGCTTTTACTAAACTACATCTGTAGTAGTGGCGCGGCGGTGGGGCAAACCTAGCGACATCGGGTTCTGATACATTTTCAACTACGGGCCATATCTCCTTCTTTCATATATCTATGGTTTATCTAGATTATTTATACCAGGTCCTTATAACACGTAACTCCTTATTTTACCACAGTATTTGTATAGTTTGTCTTAAAGATTTGTAATCCCTATGCATTGTGTCTTCTTCCGAAAAGAAAAGTTATCATAAGAATATTTTAGCATAAAAAAAAAATATATTTTTTTTTCTGATATAAGTGAATGATGTTATCATCTGCCTAGCCTTTTCCCAAATATGTTGGAGTCGGCTTCCAGTCTAACCGGATGCAGCTGAATACCAGTATTTTACATGGAGCGACTGCCTATCTGACCTCCACAACCCATCCAAGTTACTGGGTAATACGATATCAATTGGTAAGACTGGTTGTCAGACTTTCGGCCTTCTGACGACTCGTAACGACTGTAAAAGATCCACGATTGACAGCCTGGACCAACAGCTTAACGTGCTTTCCGGGGCACGGAGGGGTCTCGGCATGTAAAGATGGTCACCCATCCACGAACACGGACCAACCGCGGCAAGCGTAGCTTAACCTAATCGATCGACCCATGCGTCTGTTATTTCTTAGCCACAAGCCCCTCCTATCACTTATAACTGAATGACGTAGTTACATTAATTTATATATAACATTCGTGCAATGTTTGTGAACTTAGGTACCCACTACCTCTCGCTGGCTAGTCCACAACCATTACCTTTGACCACTTGGTTTTCCTATCGGTCTGACATCTCATCGAAAAACTCTTGTTTAATCTCATAGTGTTTATTTTTTATGTTCCTAAAATTATGTGGTGGTGTTCTGATCTGGACATATTTGTGGGAGACGCGTGGCCAGATATTGCGCACGTTTTGGACAGCAGTGGAAGACAATTTAAGCTTGATACAAAATGTTTACCGTTAAGCCGTAGCTGCAGCAGCACCGTCGCCGCCGCGGTGCTGCACCCTTGGATTTATATGGACCTTCACCTCACACATGGGACCGCCGCGGCGGCGGCGAGTTTTTAAAAGTCTTGACATCGCGGCGGCAAAAAACGTTGCCGTTGTGGAGCCTTGTGTAATCTGATTAAAATAATCAATGTTCCTAGCACACCCTTTTCTAATTCATGGATAGATGAATAAATCGTGTATTTGGTGCACACAAAATACATAGCACAACATACAAAAGCACGATTAAAAAATAACCAATTAAGACTATCAAGAAAATACTAACTTACTATTACACTGCCGGCAATACTATAAAATAAGAGAGCAGTGGTGGTTCAGTGGAAACGGCAGCGATTCACGAGTTGTAAGTCGTAGGTTCGAACCCTGACAGGTGCTGTACTTTGTGTAAATTATCCTCATGGAGGATTACGGCCCACTCTCTCTTACTGAGAGAAGGCCTGTGTCCCAGTTGTGAGAAAATCATAGGCTGCATATGATATAAAATAAGTGAGATAAGTGAATTTAAAATTAAAATAATTATTTTGTTCACAGATTCTAACAAAATGCGCAGAAAAGTACAAACGTTTCTCTTGTTCATCCTAATTATAACCACTGATATCGTCCTTGGCAAAGCAAATAAAACTAAAACATTTAAAACTAATCACAAGAAACATAGTTCTTTGAAAGAAAAGTCTGACAATGATCGACTCAAAAGGTCCCTAAATGACGATCACGACCGACCATTCTGGCCAAGTAGGGGTAAAAAACAAATTGGTAATGATCCAACCTATTACAACACGAATTTTAATAATGATTTTGAAAATAATCAAAAATTCGTGAAGTCCACTGATAAAGTAATGAAAGAACAACCATTTTGGGGAAATAGAGGAAGACGCGACAGTTCCACGGAAAATAAGTACGGATATGTCGTCGACTTTCCCGATTATTTTGTTAAACATTGCGAACACTGCACGGAATTTGGGCAAAAGCCTGACGAATATAGGAATATTAAAGATAGAAGAGACGACTTCATGTCTCCTTTCTGGGGTAGTCGAGGTCGAAGAAATTCAGCAGAACTTGAAGGTTCAGAAGACGATCCTTTTTGGGGTAATAGGGGTAGAAGACAAGAACAGGAACCATTTTGGGGTAACAGAGGTCGCAGAATAGAAAATGAACCATTCTGGGGCAATAGAGGAAAACGCGAAGAAGAACCATTTTGGGGAAATCGTGGCAGACGTGATGACGTGGAACCTTTTTGGGGCAATCGTGGAAGGAGAGACGATTCAGAGCCTTTTTGGGGTAACAGAGGAAGAAGACAGACAGAAGAACCGTTTTGGGGTAACCGAGGAAGACGGGAAGAGGAACCATTTTGGGGGAATCGCGGAAGACGAAAGGTTTCAGAACCAAATTGGATTCGCAAGCAGGATTTAAAAGAATCGATAATGAGTGCAATAAATGACGTTGAAGACGACATTGAGAATCTCTCACGACTCAAAAAGAGTAATGTTAACCCAAATTCTTTTTGGGGTGGCAGAGGAAGAGATAACAAGCTATCAGTTCTATTTAATGGGCCTGCAAGAAGTAGGTCTACTAAATTGGGAAGATATGGGCAGACTACTGAACCCCGTTCCGTCTTGGACAACCGAATGTACGTCGATGAGCCCAATTATATTTTAGTTGAAAGATCGGGGCGATCTTCAGCCGAAGGTGATGATCCTTACTACATATCTAGAGGCAAAAAGTATTATATAAATTACAGTTTGGAGCAAGCAGCCAGAGACAGACGAGGAGCCATTGAAGAAATCGTTAAATCCGTACGTAATGATCCCTATTACATCGCAAGAGGTAAAAAAGATACTGATTCCACCAAAAATGGAACTTCTTCAATGCTTAAAGAGGAGTATATCAAAGCCAAAGAATTAATTTGTGCTGCAATTGATCTGATAATAATTAAAACTGACGGAGCTAAAGTAAAACGACAAATTGATGATAACGATCGAGACAGGCGAACTATATTGAAGAAACTGGCAGCTCAACTCCAAATGGATCCATATTTTGTAAGTAGGGGCAAGAAAAATCAAATTTCCGGTGACAAAGATAATCTTCAAGATTTTATAAGTAATGTAGCTGAAAAATGTAACTAACTAAAATTAGCTTAAGATTTCTTTCACATTTGATGTTATCAAATATATATTTATGGAACTTGGTGTAACTAATCGGTAGTAGACAGGTTATTCGATAAGTAGCTATTTCGTAATAATCGTAGTACTTAGTGCAATTATAAAAATTGTCCGTGACCTGATCAAATAAAATATAGATTGTTTATCATGGCTTGATTCATTTGCTTTTTGTTGATACCCAACATTTCCTAAACACAAAGACAGATACGAGTATTAAAGAATCACCACAGAAAAAAAAACACAATATAAATACTAACAGTATGTTAAATATTTCAACTAAATAATATTTAGAAGTAATCTTTCAAGACTAGCTTTGATATTTTATAAATATTTATACGTACTAATAAATTCTCACCAGTTACAAATCTTAGTAAAATAAAACACAAACATGTTAGTGCGACTTTTTTATTATTCTGCAATATTATAAATATAGGATACATCGTCCAAACATCCTATTTTAAAAAGTTGTTGCTCTATATGTCAGATCAGGTAACATTTCGAAATTTTTTGAGCAATCACAAAATTATATATTTTTGACCAGATTTTCGATGATGTGGCAAGGTACATTCGGAATAACAGTTGTATACCTACTACTAAGCTAAATGAGAAAATATAGGATACAGATTAATTTTGGTTTCTAAGACATATTACGGCTGTTACCCTTGGTTACTTTCTCAACTTTCTAGAAGATTTCGTGAAAAGTGATTAAGAAAGATTTGATCTAAAAGATAGTTCTAAAGATTACACCTAAATAGACGAAGAGATCAGTCTAGATTTTTAATTAATTTTAGACATCAAAAATCTTCTTGCACATTTGATTAGATAAATATTTTCAAGCCAAGTTTTCTAATATATAAAGTCTAGTGAAAAACCAAAATTGAGCTAGTAAGCACGAGTAACTGAAAATCTGAAAGCTATGACGATGAAAGTAATGAACAATTTAGAAGACCTAAAAGTCCCTTAGGTACATCAATTTATCATTATTTCAATAGCCTACAACAGTGTCACTACTACTCAGACAACGATAATATTTTATTATAAAGACACATACTATGTCTTGATATGGGCTGGATACATGTAAATAGGTCTAAAACACTTGATAGAAACGTCTATTAGGTACGCAACAGGCCATTATAAAGATGGTCCAATTTATTTAATAATACTGCACGTTTAAATTAATTTTGATACATTGGGGCGAATTGATAAAATTTGACATTTCATGTCCTAACGTTAATAATCTCATATCACGCTCACAAGCGCAAAACACAAAAAGATTTATTATATTTTTAACATCATCAACGTTTCGAAATGAAAGCTGGAATAATACTAACATTCATTGACGAAAACATTTAAAAAATAAAACCTTTAGGCTTCCACTGACGAGTGAAACGTACGAAGAATATTCAAAACTTCAATTAAAAAGTCCTTGACGCGGTAAACGTCAGAATGCTCTAGAACCCTGTAGGCCGTGAAATTCGTTCATACTCTCCATAGTAGGAGATGATTGGTCGAATCTTCTCTGCCTGCGTCTTCTGTCATTGTGGAACTCCTGAAGTCCTCGTATCCATCTCCACCAGATATGATGAGAGTTTCTTTATTATTCTGAGTGGGCTCAGCTTGTTTCTGAAGTTTCTCGGCGTTTGTCGACCTGCGACTTAGTGCCTTTGTCTTCAATGACGTCTGTGTCGTTTTTGCTGGCTGCTTTTGTGCGGCTGGGTTCTCGACGATTGTCAGGAACCTCACGTGGCCGGTATGCCCGTAGGTTATACCTGGGAAATAATGATAGCATTAGAAATTAAAATATTTTTTATCAGCCCTAAGAAATACTGATATCGTGAAAGTCACGGGAAACACTGAACCGGGAAGTATCGCAGAAAAGAGGGGAGGCATGTACCCATCAGTGGTCTATTCCGGACAGAAATGATGATTATGAAGAAACGCTGACGTGACAATTCGACTTTCTTGACCAATCGGTCAAGAAAGTTCTTCTCCGGTCACTCGACCGGAGAAGGCAATAGCAAAACATAAAGTAAATTGGAAAAGTATGGAGGAGACCTTTGTGTTTGTGTGACAACATAGATCCTAACTATATTTATTTAGTATTATAAATGCGAAAGTAAGTTTGCTTGTTTCACGCCTAAACCACTGAACCGATCATCCTGAAATTTTGCACATACGTTGTCAGGTGTATAGAAACGGAAATAGAGTACCTTTCATCCCGAAAAAAAGTGATGTTCCCGAGGAAACAGCAATAATGTTATTATGATAATAGATGGCGCCACGTGTCTTTCGAATCATGATTGAATTATATTAGAAACTCGAAACTTACGCGGTTAAAACCGCGGGGCGCAGCTAGTAATTATATACACACATAAAAGAATACCACCACCTATAGTTTGAAACAGTACCCTTACCGGTAAGATGCGGCACAGTGAAGGCTCCAGTCCTGGGGTTGGGAGAGTTGTGCAGGGGCGCGGTGAGCAGCACTCCGGCGCTGGTGCCCACCCACAGCGTGTCGCGGTGGGCGAGCAGCGCCGTGACGCGGAGGCACGCCGCTTTGTGCTGGCGGATTATGTCGTCGCAACCTAGTCATGGGGAGGAAGGAGAAAGGTTAGATTTAGTCATCGATATTCATTGGGGAGATCTCGGTCACCAAGGTGAATGAAATAAAGCTGATGCCTTTGATCTAGAATAGAATAGAATAGAATACTCTTGATTATGTACACCATATAAATTACAGACATAAATATAGAAACTTCACAATGGGTGACACAATGGGCGGTCTTATCGCTAAGAGCGATCTTTTAAAGACAACCTTTGGAAGGATGGATGGATTGATTGTTATATGAATTAAAACGATATGGGCTATGCAATCCTCATTAAATCTTACTGATATCGAGAAGGTGTTATCCGTTGGTACTGTGATGGTGAAAAAATATGGGACGTTAGTTGGAACGGAAAATAGACATTTCATCTGTGTATGTTTGCTCAAATGAGGAAAAGATGCGATGTTATAATGTTCTAATCAGCTGGAATAAGAACCGTTAGCTGGCTTAGAACCAAATCGTATGGCTAATGTTGACATCCATACTAATATTATTTAAGGTGAATGGGTAGTTGCAGCCCGCGAAATTCAATTTTTCTTACGTTTTTTGCAATTTTCAGATCAGTGTCAGGTTGTATCTTGATCCAAATATGATTCGCGACTATAATAGACATGTATTTACAGAATCATAGTCATTAGAATCATTAATATATCACTTTAAATTAGATTTCTACCATAAACACTTTTCCATACGAGATTTGTTCTTAACGGTAGAAATCTAACTTAGAAAGATGTATTAATGATTCTAATTATTATAATTCTGTAAATACGTACCGGTTATAGTCGCGAATCATATTTTGGTCAAGATACAACCTGACACTGACCTGAAAATTGCAAAAAACGTAAGAAAAATTGAATTTCGCGGGCTGCAACTACCCATTCACCTTAAACGAAAATGTGTCGGATTGCCGTCCCATCGGACTATGAGTGTGAGGGAAGAGGGAATGCACATATGTCTGCGCGCACACTTGTGCACTATAATATCTCCCGCGCCAAATGCTAGTCTCCGTTGAGATCGGCCGCCGTGGCCGAAATGCTCTCTGGAAGACTTTTTATTTAATATTATAAACGTAAAAATAACTCTGACTGTCTGTCTGTTACCTGTACGGCTGAACGGATATGCACGAAATTTGGCACACGGATAAGACATATGTCACTTTTATTCTGGTAACACGTTACTGTGGAATAATTTCCGACCTCCACGCGGATAAAGCCGTTGGCAAAAGTTAGTTAACTGTAATACGTCATCATGCTTACCATGCAACATCTTAGTAACTTGCGGCGTGATATTGATCTCTGCCAACTGCTCGCGAGTGCTGGAGTTGTAGCACCGCAGCTGGGCCGCGTTGTGCAGTGACAGCCATATTGTGCCGCCTGCCACCGCCATGTGGCTGATAGGCTTCGTCTCTGAACTTATTTGGAATGTTTCGTCCACCTGGAACCAGAATATATGAATTAAACTAGCTGCTGGGGGTTTCACCCGTGTAAATGTCAATCCCGTTGGAATATCGGGATAAAAAGTAGCCTATTTGTTAATCCAGGGTGTCAGCTACCTCCATACAAAATTTTATTAAAATTGGTCCAGCCGTTTGAGCGTGAAGAAGTAACAAACATATAAACACACACACACACACTCACAAACTTTCACCTTTATAATATTAGTGTGATATTATTGAAGACAGGTAAAACAAAATGAGAGCTACACGTAGCTCTATACAAGCACTCTAGCAGTTAATGTACCTTACAAATTGTTCTACGTATTTACATTAGGTATTAATTGGAGAAAGATTTTTAACGACTGATTTTGCTCTCGTTCATGAAATTAGGTGGTGTTTAGAATGTGCGCATCATCATAATATTATACCTCTAGGTTCTAGAAGCACGTGAAAATAGGATGACCAAAATCATCCAACGTCAAATCGGATCTAATTTTTGGGATCAGAATTCTGCAACCTATCCCTATTGTTTCCAATCTCAAGATAACTTTATTGATTGTTCGGCCTCGTTATTGGGGCACGCAATGTCTCCATATATGCGAGCTTTCTATATCTATTGGTAGCGGTTCCATCACCTGCAGCGTATGCGGGTTGATGATCTTGATGGAGGCGTGCGTGGCGCACCACAGCTTGCCGCCCGACAGCAGCATGCTGCTCACGGGGCTGCTGCCCGTTCCCACCGGGATCGTGGAGCGCTCCGTCCAGGAACCATCTGGGGACGACGTCGAAGTAATAACTAAACTGATCCTTTCAATGGGGTAGTGAAGAAATTGGAAGATATACAGGGCCCTCCAAAGGTTAGTTGAAAATTTTCCACCTCAGCTGTGATGCCACATTATGATTAAAAAAATATATATATTTTTAAAGGAAGATAGTGACAATGATAGGACGACCGTGGATAAGTTTGGGATCAACCCAAACTTCTCCACGGTCTTCTCATCATCAGATGATACGGTTCATATTTTGGTTTACTGGTAGACGAAGCCTATGGCGTTAAGTTCGTAAATAAGTAAGAAAAACAAAAAACACACAAATAAAAAAATAAATGGGAAGACTAATGAAACAATTGATGGGTTGCTTGAAAGCCAGAAAGGGATATAAAGGGGGGTGACCACTTACAAGGTGACGGCTAACAGATCGATATCCGTGGATAATATAGTTAATTATGGAATAAGTTATTTTGCGCTAACCCCAAATAAAGTGGAATACGAGCAAGAGAATGACAACGATAAAAAAAATATAAAAACAGCAGACTGGTGAAAACTTATTCAAATATTTTTATACCGATGAAATAATTATGACGTGTGTATTTTTACTTACCTATATCCCGGCAATATACGACTAGATCGCCGTTGCCAAGTGCAACAAATACTTTTCCCTCCACGTATCTGAAAATAAATAATCTATTATTATATGCATAATTTCGTATTTTTCTTGTATCACTACAGTGACAGGTACAGTCTACAGTTTCAATAAAATATTTTACTGGCGAAGTTCCCGCATCAAAGCAGTTTAGTAGCTATTCTGGTCGACATCTGTAATTCTGCTATAACAACCTTCTTTATTGTAAAAGGATGCTTCCAAACGCGACGGCAAACCGCAAACTGCAGCGCTAAAGCTCAGTGACACTGTTGGTTTCTATGTAATTCTATCTGAAAGAAATCGCGTCATTGCCGCCTGCTGCTGCTGTCGAGCGACGGCATTCCAATAGTGCTGTCAATGGCATTCACTAACAGAGCGACAAGACGCCTGTTCCCTTGGGAAGTGTACCTTTAACGTATGTTCCAAAAACCTACTCATTTTTCAAAGACTATACAGGGTTATTGGAAAAACATCAAAACCTCTTAAGGGGCCATGGTACTCATCATTAACTGACATCGCAACCTGACATCGCGAAAAAAAAATCAGCTGTTCCCTACATGTATGTTCGTATAATTCGTCAAAATGTAAGGAACAGCTGATTGTTTTTTCGCGATGTCAGGTTTGGTTCCATAGTAAAAGTTGTTCATAATGATGAGTACAATGACCCCTTAAGAGGTTGTTGATGTTTTTCCAATAACCCTGTATAACCACTTGACTGCGCTACAGTGCCCCGCCCGATGCTCGAAAACTATTAGTATTTTGTCGCCTATGTATAGGCTACGGTACTAGTAACCATTTTAGTTGTGTCTAAGTATTAGAACTGTGTGCACGCCAGATTAATAAAAAAAACTATAACTTTTTATGCAATTATAACGCATCTGTATTCTCTTTGATATTTTGCAAGCCAGGCATTATATTTTTAATCAGACCGTTTTCTAAACCTCTTAAATTTAGAAGAAGGATATTGATTGAAGAAAATATACATACACAATGGAATGCACCCCCGAGTTATGCTGCAGCTTCACTTTGTTTTTCTTTATCCTAATGTTGTCGAGACAGTTGTAAACATGTATACAACCGTCTTCAGTGCCCAGCCACATTGTGGGCTGGTTGGCTGTGGTGCCACTGTCTTCTGAAGACTGACGACTGGCCGGCGATGATAAAGTGCCTGGAATTTTGGAGATGTTGTTTAGAAAAATTGAAGCTTCTATGTTTTGAACGGTATCCTATGTGTGCTTTGTGAGGGGTTGTCTATGAAAGATCTGTTATTAAGCATTGTAGGTCGTTGTGGGGCAAAGCAAAGCAGTGTTGTATAGGACCTGCACGCGTAGCATGACAACTTCTATCTCTTCTCTTCGAAAAATGGACATACGGTCTATATAAAGTAAAAGTACGCAGTACTGCACACCCCTACCCAATTTCAAGTTAAACAAATATCAACTTTATTTCAATGATAATTAAGTTAATTTCAGAGTGACTACCACTATTGGCAAAGTTATAAAAATGTTTGAAGTTGTAGCGTAAACTGAACTTTATCGTGTAGGAATAAAAGTTATTTTTCCGTTAATTCATATTTGTTTACATTATTGGCAAATAAATCGCGAATGCACGGTATATAGGTTAGCAGGGATATCGACACGTAACTGTAACCATGAGTTCAGTCAATCATTCGAGACCCACTAGCGTAGACATTCATAATCAGCCTATAATAACGTTCTCACTACTGGGACACAGGCCTCCTCTCAGTGAGAGGGAGTGGGCCGTAATCCACCACGCGGGCCCAGTGCGGGTTGGCAAATGTCATATGTCTTCGAATTTTCAGTTCTAGGACCTGTCGGTTTCCTCACGATGTTTTCCTTCACCGTTTTGAAAGCAGTGGTGATGAAATAATTTACACAAAGTAAAGCGCCTGTCTGGATTCGAACCTACGACCTACAACTCGTAAGTCGCGGCCGTTACGACTTGGCCACCTCTGCTCAGCCCACTGAGCGTATACAGCGTAGACATTATTCGTCGTTAATAGACCAGTGCAATATATATGCGGTCAAAATGTAAGGAACAGCAATTTTTAAAATTATTTTTTTTTTATTTTTTTTTTTTTTTTATTTTTACTCTAGGGTGGTTTTTTCTTGGTCTATAATCATGAACTGAATCCATGGTAACAGGTTATGCGTAGAAGTCCCTGCCACCCTGTATATCTTTTCCTCATTTTTGGCAACGCAAATCTGTCATTTTTTTCATTATTTTCTACGGTGATCTGCTGCGCGTGCTGGCAATCAGGTTTATTGTTTTCATTATTGATTTGTAAGGCCGCGTCCTAACCAAAAGCGATCGTCGCAAGAATAGGCAAATGTCGCGCTCTTTGACATCCTCGTGCGATCAATCAAGTTACATTTGCACGTCCTTATCCTTGATGATAAATGAGGATATATGATTATTTATTTCTGTAAATTGTTTTAAGAAAACACTTTAGCGTGTCAAAAAATAACTTATGTTTTAACTAGATGAGTTCGGTGTTTCCTAATCGAGGACTATGAGAAGAAACACCAATACAAACTCAGAGGTCATAGTCTCTTTTAAGTCCAGAAATAATTTTGGCCGTATCAGGACCATGCAGATTAATTCAATTAATTCAAACAATCGCGTCAACCGCGTAGTCGCGCGTTCGCTTTCGGTTAGGACGCGGGTTAAGCCATAAGTATTCCACGATCAGTACCTACCTAGTTTACTACTTTCTCTTGTGTACTTGATTGTGTTATTCGATAATGTTGTTAGCAGTTCTAACAAAAGTTAATTATGGTGTGGTCGGATGTAAGCATGTAATGAAACAATTAAAAATTATTGGAACCTTCCAAAGCTATTGTATTTTGCTAAGCATATTTTATTATTCGGGAAAAAGCTTCAAAAATTCTAGAAAAATCATTAAAAAGCTTCACTGTGAGCAAGGTTTTTAACAAAGCGCTTTAAATCATGCAAAAGTAATTATTGCGATCTTCTATATTACCCAACATGGCACGTCCAGTTACTAAGTTGCGTTGGAATAGGAAATATATATGTAAGTAAATAAATTAATGGGTAACATTCATACATTCTGTGTTGATATTATAATATTAAAGTGTAGATAGGTATTGAAAAGAACACAAAACATTTGACGACAGGATTGAATTGATAAAATGTATTAAATATCAGTACGTATAACATCAAAAAGGAATATTTCAAGAAAGAAAAATACCAAAAGTTCTACATTAGTGTGGGACTTTAAACATTGAAAAAGACGGTATAAAAGTGAACAAGGTAATCAAAAGGAGTTATTAAAGTTATAGATACCAGACCATCCACGAAGACGCGCCCCACTCTTCTTACTAATCGCTAGTGGTTGAGCCTATACTACCTCAAATGGCTTAGCGTGATCCTCCGTTATGTCGAAAATACTGCACCATTAATTTTGAAATAAATATATAGTAAAGTTGAGGATTAATGCTAAGTCTTATGTTAGACAAAAACACGATTCCATAAAATTTTCTCGATAGAAAAAAAATCCAAAGTTACCTCTAACCCGAACAATAAACCGCTGGTATTAAAAAAAATACTTCGAATTAGATCAAGAAACTTTGCATACTAACTGAACTTACTTTAAAGCAGGTCTTATGTTATTTATTTTTTTATAATTACCATTATTTTCACTGTAAAAAGCAAATTCCTAAACTATTGGCGCTGTCTGCCGTCCAGCACCGCACTCTGTCTCGCTCTCACTCAGTCCGCGAGCAGTATCGTATGAGCGAAATAAAGAGTGAATTTTAGCTGATGTAGTATAGGCTCTTAATTCCGCTAGTGTTTTAGTTTTTTGATACACACTAATTACCCAATAATAAGTAATTTCTGTGTATCGACAAAACTAAAACACTAGTGGAATGTTGCACACTTGTACTGTAAGCGATTAGGAAGAAGAGTGGGGCGCGTTTTTGTGGATGGCGCTATCTGTAACAATCTACAACAACAATGGAGACTTTATCGGCTTTAATACAAAACAAAGTTTATCTTTAGACCCAGGTTTAAACCATCGGTGTAACGTATGTTTTTTGTAAAAAGAACTTTAACTTTGTCGGATTATAGTTCGAAATTTAAAAATGGCTAGATGATTTAAACCTCTAAAGATACCTACACGTTGTTTTAGCCATTTTTAAATTTCGAACTATAATCCGACAAAGTTAAAAGTTCTTATTACAAAAACTAACGTTAAATCCGAGTCTACATTGTCGATTTTGCATTTAGAACTATACGTTTGTCGGAATAAAGTTCCAAACACAGTAACTGGCATAGAGTAAGTAATTTTCATTATATGTAAGAAGAGACGGGAATCCCATAGAAAAAGATGAAAAACGTCGCTTGTATGAAACTTGTACTAAAACTGAATACCAACATAGCAAAAATGACACAGACTATGCACAGACTGCAGATGTTAAAGCGAGACAGCGATAACCACCATTATGTTTAGCACACGTTTCATAGTTTCTTTTTTTATTAGACAGTTGCGTCAGACTGGTAACTGGTTTAAAGGTTTTGGCTAGGTCTAAAGTTATAACTCATTTTGTAATAAGACGGAAAGACATCACAAAAGTAAGAAAGACTTTGAATGTAAAATATCACAGATATCTCAACTAAACATATAAATAAATGATAAATAAAAAAAAAACATAAAATCTTACCAGAATTAATCCCCATGGCCTGTTTATCCACCGCTGGGTTGGAACTCGACTTCATAACAGGGTGGACCTGGATGCTTTGCCCAGTATGTGGGGTGCTTAGACTCTTGCTGTGGTTAGGAGTCAGCGTGGTCCTATGGTTGCCCAGGCTGGCTGTCAGGCTGCTGTGAAGTCGAATGGTTGCTGACTCCTGGCTGCGTTCCGATTGGGCGTCTTGATTCTCACTGGTTGAGGAGCCGTCGTCTTCTTCGTCGCTTGAGGATGAGCTGTGGAGAAGATTCGGAGAATGGCAAATGTTGGTCCAGAAAATCTGTTGTAAGTTTGTCTCTTCAGGACAAAATGATTGATGAATCATTTTCGGTAGAAGAGAACGAACGTACGAGTACCTACCATTTTAGATACTAATATTATTTCTTTTTTAATTTTTTTTTTATTCATCTGTGATTGTATAGATATTTACAAAATATAAGCTAACATACAAACTATAATAGTATGTACAATTACATATATGAAAAAATAAACAAATTTTTTAATTAGTCGTAATACTTCTGAAGTTACAAAAAAGTGAAAAGTTTCATAAAAAAAAAAAATATTGCTAAATCTGCAAAAATTAAAATGCTTCAACACAGTTAATTTTCGTTTCTGTCATGTTGCGAATAGAAAAAAACTTCACAACGTATTTATGTCGCAGTGGCAAATTGTCCCTCTAATAGCATGTCGCTCTTGGACAAATATTTGTATGCTCTACAAATATTTGGTCCAAGCCTGGATGTTTGTAAAGCATCGTGATTTGTTTGGACAACGGCCTCCGTGTCAAATGGAATTCGGAACTATGGGGGATAAAAGCGGTTTGTTTATCCTTGATTCCGATTATTATTTCCGCTCATTTCGCAATTCCTGATGTGTGAAAAATTTTAGGCTTTTATTTTAATTTGTTTTAAATCATTTTTAGTCTCCTAATATTTCGGTATTTCAATAAAATTTTCTTTTAGACAAGCAAAAACACATCGGGAGTAGGGACAACTGTCAAATTGTGCTGTCATTCATTCTTAGTTTGAGCATCGAATTAATCTTATATCCGTAAGTGATACGGAATGCTAATAATCCATTGCTTCATACGTTCGAAAAATTTGTCTGCACAACAACGTAAATAGAACAATGAATGTTGTTGAACTGTCAAAATGAAAGTCGGAATGTCTACTGATAGTGTGTTATGCAATTATCCCGCTGGATTCCCCAACAAAATACGTGCCAAATTATCTGTAGTAGTAACCAAGTAGTTTATCCAGTTATGACAATGATACAGACCTGTCCAGCCGTATGTTCTTACAGCTGTCATCAGGGTCAGATATACTGATACCGGGCTTTACTGAACTTGTGCTGTTCAGGGAACTCGTGCTCCTGAAACATTAGAAAATAGACATTAGTGAAAATCATGACAGCAACATAATAATAAGTCTGTTGTACAGACGCCAGCACATCAAGCTACCCGAAACTGTCAAATTTTCCCAATCAACTTTGAACCATATGCTTTAGCGATAAAGTTGAAAATCTATTAAAGAAAGTTGACAGATTGTAGTAGCTTAATGTGCTAGCGTATGTACAATGAAAAACACACAAGATTAGGCATGTAACACTAAGCATGATTATACAAGCAGTGGGCAGAGGCGAGTTGAACAGCTGGCTCCTGAACTAAGTAAAAGGATACTTGTATCTTAAGATAATATTATTATAGTTTGATCTGCGAGATTTTTCGAAATGTGATGACAAATTAAGGAATAAAATGTATAAGCTTCATCACGGGGGTAATTCTAAACGTTTTTAAAGACCGAATAACGAGCCTTTTTGATTCCTAGTTAAAGAAAATATGTGCTATTTTCTTTTAGGACATATTTACATCTCCCATCTTAAATTTTTCTTAAGGCTGATTTTTCAATAGTCAGTCGAATAAATATTGCGGTTTGACGGTTTTTGTATAGAATCTCAATCAGAATTATTCTTCAGATAAAAGTTATCTGGCTATTGGAAAAAAAGCCCTTATATTTTTTTTTGTTGAAAATAATAATAAATCGTCTCATTGATCGACACATTTCCAAAATCAAATTGTGAGAACTAACGGTATATCCAACGTCTGTTGACGAGTAAGCGCGGGCGCAGGCGGGACGCACGCGACGCATAGAATGCGCGCATTGCAGACGCCATTGCATGACGTCACTTGCGGCTTGGGTGACAGCGTGAGCACGCAGACTTGACCTACGTAGCCGTCGCTGTTGCATACCTGGAAATAGGAAACAATAATTTAGGAAGGTGGAGCAAGAATTATTGTTATCTAAACTTAATAATATCATAAAGAAAAAAAAAAAGATTTATTGTAAGTATATTTGTTTGTTACGCTTTCACGCTGAAACGGCTAAAAAGAATTTGGATGAAACTTAGCACATTGGTAGACCATGACCTGGGTTACGATCATTGATGTATATATACATCAATGGTTACGATATAGAATACTTTTTATCCCAATATTCCCACAGAATTCACTTCACTTATACAGGTAAAACCGCGGGGTGCAGCTAATATTTTATAAGTCTATATGTATAAGATAAATTCACATTAACTGACGGACTTACAGCTAAACATTTTTGCTATACTTAGGTATTGCAATTTTGAGTTAACGTTGAAATTTTATATTACGAGTATGTTATCCAGAAACCGTTTTTGATTTCTCATGACAAACATTGGAAACATGACAAACACTTTCCCCCTTACTAATAAACGTATTTCTCTTTCAGTCATCAGTAATTTGACTTTCGAAAGAAGAAGACAAAGCGTTGTGTAACTATACAGATGCTATACAACGTTTATTAGGAAGGGGGTTATTAGTTAATAAAAAAGTATGTAGATCACATTAGTGAAAGAATTATCAAAATTGGTTTATTAGTTTTTGAGAAAATCGCGGACATACATACATACGGGTCGAATACAGAACCTCCTTTTTTGAAGTCGGTTAAAAACAAAACATTGCTGGTATCACATCATCATTTATGCATCAATCAAGTTAGACTCCGATTCAAACTTTATGGCGGCTCTGAAGAGCGCTATCCGCTGCGCAGTACCCCACCCCTCACCCCGCTGACACGTGAATTCGTTACTGCGCAGCGACTCGCCTCATGATCCGAGCCGTCATAAGGTTTGAATCGGGCTGTCTTATAAAAATACGTGTGTGTGAATTGCCGCTCTTACCCAAACGTCAGGCGACTGTCCCTTCGGCGGTAGAGTAGGAGCGGCGCAAGTGAACTGCAGTCCAGCGCGAGTCTTGCGGATCGGGACCGGTGACAAGAACTCTGGTGCAGGACGCTCTTGACCGTATACACCTGGAATTAGTTTAGAGATCTCTTAACACGTTCCGGGACACTAAACGCCCCTAGACGTAATAACAATAATACTTCTATTGTGTCTCGTTCAGTGTCCTTCAAACGATTAAATATACAGGGTGTTACGGAAAGGGTATATCAATACAAAGGGGTTGAAGAGTGTATCTGGTCTAGAATCTCTGTACAAAATTTCAGCTCAAAAGCAGTAACTTTGAAAATGCTTAATATTTTTTTATTTCGATAGTTTATTAAATTTAAATCATAACAAACGTGTCACCGCACTACGAGGGTCATTATCCATTATCTGTAGTGTGTCTGTGCGCCTAGTACACGCACAACACGCTGCCGCGCACCAGTGCAGCGCCGTGATGTCGAAATAAAAAAATATTAAGCATTTTTAAAGTTAATGCTTTTGAGCTGAAATTTTGCACAGAGATTCTAGATCAGATACACTCTTCAACCTGTTTGTATTGATATACCCTTTCCGTAACACCCTGTAGAATCGCTGTTAGTAAACTATCACTTCTAATTTCTGATTCTACATTCAGGAGAAGCAGTTATAGAGAGTTCAAGAAAGCTTGTGTAAAATTAGTTTCATTGGTAGTTGAAGGGTTGTTTGAATTTCATTGATAAAAATGAGAATTTATCCTTTAATTTGCTAAGTGGGCTGATCAATCATCATTTTTTCTATTTTGGTTTTATTGATGAATGGGCACGCTCTTGACTTCGATCACGCCTGATGGAAAGCGATGGATGAGGTCTATAATGGAACAAGCGTGCCCAAAAGATGCCTAGGTCACTGGAACTCCCACGCATCTACGAAACACAGCAGGCTGCTTGACGCCGGACTCCGGTGAGAGGGTGATCGCAAACCAGACGGGCGTTAGCCCTACCACTGCAATGGAAGAATTGGCCAGTCAAATAAGGTGTTGGGTGTGACTGTCCAGGATGCGCCGAGCGCTCGGTTTAGTTGAGTAACTAACGGAACAAACTGCGCTACACGAGGAGGCTTCTTTATGCATCCCAATCATTATCTCAATATTCAAGGAGTGTTTCAATTATTGTATACGATGTACAGTCACGAGCAATAATATGTCAACACTTGGCAACTTTCAATTGCGATTTTTTCGTGAAATAACGAATGTAACGATGAATACGACACTTCACATAAACTTATTTGGTTCAAAAATACTATGTTGGTAATAAGTATAAAATTTCATTCAAAAATAAAGGAGAAAATCGCCTTTGAATAAAGCCAAGTGTATACATACTTATAGACGTGACTGTATGTGCTACTTACATAGTTTTTGTTTGGTCTCATTTATCAACTCCTCCCAACTGCTCCTCTTCTCTGCTTTCGGGTATATTATTGTTATATTCTCCGGGCCATTTCTGGAAATTACAAAATAAAAATAATATGTCTTTGTCTCTGGACTTTCCACTACTGCGGCCTCTAAGATTATCACTAGGTCAAATTCCGTCGGAGCCTACTAACAACTCATATTCGACTTTTGAGTCACCACAGTTTAAAATCGCTGCCTTGTTTTAGTACTTCACCGTAAATTAATGAAGGGTTTCATGAAAATTCACGCCTTCAGTTGGCGCCACTTTGACAAGAGGTCTTCCATTTCGACAATGAATATCTATGCTAATATAATAATAGTTTTGTAAGTTTGTATGTAGGGGGTAATCTCTAGAACTGCCAGTCGGAATTAAAAAAAAATATTTTTGAATTTGATAGCTCATTTCTTGAAGAAGACTTTAGGCTACTTAACATCATGCTATGACCCAAAGGAGGCGAAAAAAACGCTAAGCGCAAACGAAGTGATACCGCGGGCTGGTGATGCGTTGCCACAGGGTGGGTCGGGACAACAATAAATTTCACGAGGACGAAGTCCGCGGCAGAAGCTAGTAAAATATATCATCATTCATTCGTTCATCATTCAGACTAAAGAAAATACAGGCGCTTTGACACTTTAACAGGTGCTCGGACCTGACGTCTCAGTGCTGCCATCTAGTGAACGTCATTTCAGACAAACCTCATTTCAAACTCAAACTCAAAGCATTTATTTCAATTAAACCATTTACAGGCACTTTTGAATTGTCAAGAAGTCAGTCAGTCAGAAAAAATGAAGCTAGTTGCCCATTCCAAAGCGTAGGTACCTATGGAGAAGAACGGGCAAGAAACTCCATGGACACTCTTTTAAATCAAAATAATGTGGTTACAAAGTCTTGGTTACATCATTCATGTTAAAAATTATACATGTGAGAACGATGCAGAACGTTAAAAGCGTCCATAATGAAAAGATGAGAAAAAACAACAATTCAAATAATAAATTAAAATAAGCCATGGCAGCAAAGAGATGACCAGTCCCTACTGACGGCGCCCGTTCACGAACATGACGCATGCATCAGCACCATTCAGCTCAACCATTTTGAAGGGAGCTAAATGATCCAACACATGCGCCACCATCAGCGAGACATTACATCCCTACTCCTGTATCTGTAATCTGTAAGAAATTATATACTCACGAAGTATTCAAACTGATCTCCATATAACACAGCTGCGTATCACTATTCTGCCTGTCGGAAAGCTGCCTGTTCAGCGTATGCAGCATCTCTCTCACCATCTCCTCCAGTTGTAAGTGCTGCGTGTGTAACGCCGCCACATTCTCTGATATCTGCGTCAGTGTGTTCACGTCTTCAGTCAAAGTTTCCACCTCATGCAAAATCCTCCTTAGGTTCTCATCTTTAGCTGTTGGCAAAGAAATAATGGATTGGTTTTGGGAAGTTATTAGAATAATTAGTTATATGGAAGTATGATTGATTGGAATCTGGGTTTCGGGAATGGTTTTTGTTTGCTTATTTTTGCACGGGTTGATCGATCAGATTAAGCTACGCTTGCTGCGGTCGTTCCGTGGCTGGGTGACCATCTTCACATACCAACACTTCTTTCTGTCTCGGTAAACACGTTAAGCCGTTGGTACCGCTGTCATTCGTGGATTTTTGACAGTCGTTACTGGTAGTTAGAAACCAGAAAGTCTAACAACCAGGCTTACCAAAAAGTATTGTATTACCCAGTAACTGGCTTGTGGAGATCCAATAGGTTGTCTCCCAATGTAATATACTGGTGTTCAACTGCAGATAGACTAGAAGCGGACCCCAACATGGTTAGGAAAAGGCTAGGCAGATTGATTTTCGCTGCAAAGTACAGACGCCAGCACATCAAGCTACCCGAAACTGTAAAATTTTCTCATAATGCTTTAGCGATAAAGAAGAAAATATATTAACCTTTTGAACGCCATTGTCACATATATGTGACAAACGAAATCTTAGACGAAGGGCACACTGCTGCGCTTCACGCAGCGGTGTGCGGGATACGGAGCCAAATTCCACGCGCATGAATGCGTTTTTATTGAATTTGTATGTAAAAAAATCACGCGCGTGGGTGCGTTATCTGCACCCCGCTGCATGATGCGGTGCAGTGTGCGAATCGCCTTACCCTGAACGCCAACGTCACAAATATATGACAAAATACACGTCGCACGGGTCGCACCATATTATGAAATAAACAATTTAATCATTACTTTTGTGTGTTTTTATTTATATAATTTAATAGTTTAAGCTTCCGTCTATATTGTATTGCATGAAACTAATATAAATAAACCACCAATATCGAGAAATTTGTTGTTTTAAGTGTGTGTGTGTGTTGTTTTGTTAAAGTGGCCTGGCGTCAGGGGTACGGCGATACGTTTATAGTCTGGCGTTCAAAAGGTTAAAGAAATTCGACAGATTGTAGTAGCTAGATGTGCTGGCGTCTGTACATATGTTACAAAACTTCTTAGGTACTTGAGGTAATGTTAAGTTATTTAATCCAAAAACGTAAGTTTGGTATAAAGTCCTTAAAGATGAATAAATCTTTATTAATATACTTTCAAAGAGTTCCGTGATTCATGAATAAACATCGAGCGACGATTGGTTAAAATTTTAGCACATTCGCGATTCTTAAATTCAACAGAAGTGCTTCTATTTCATACAGTGGGTATTGATTGGCACTCAAAGTAAAACAGGATATCCTGCTCTGGGTTATGAAGATATATAGAAATGATGAAACTCAAAGAATTCCAAGGCCTTTATTTCATCTCCTAATAAAATTAAATTCAGTGCTTTTATAAATTTAAAAACGAAAAATACTGAAAGTATCGTTGAAGTATTGACTACATCGACAGGCAAACTATAAACATGGAATTAGTACATGACTTCGAAATTTGACTTCGTTTCGTGATCTGCCTAGCCTTTTCCCAACTATGTTGGGGTCGGCTTCCAGTCTAACCGGATGCAGCTGAGTACCAGTATTTTACATGGAGCGACTGCCTATCTGACCTTCACAGCCCAGTTGCTGGGTAGTACGAAACCCCTTGGTAAGACTGGTTGTCAGACTTTCGGGCTTCTGACGACTCGTAAAGACTCTCAAAGATCCATGAATGACAGCCGGGACCAACGGCATAACGTGCTTTCCGAGGCACGGAGGGTCTTGGTATGTAAAGATGGTCACCATTCCACGGATCAACCACGGCAAGCGTAGCTTAACCTGATCCATCGACCCATGCGGCTTTTATTACTTAGGCACAAGATTTAAAAAAATTAGCTCTTCCATACATCTTGAACGCGAAGGTATTTCACTTTTCTATGAAACAGCAGTTTTTTTTTTATCACCGACGTAAAATTTCTACGCTATGGGGTCTAGAATCACATGATTCTAGACCCCCTAGCCCTGCCACACTGCATAGATGTCACCACATCAAGCTACCAGAAACTGTAATTTTTTCCCAATCAACTTTGAACCTTATACTTTAGCGATAAAGTTGAAAATCTATTAAATAAATTTGACAGATTGTAGTAGCTTGATGTGCTGGCGTCTGTACAAGACCCACTTTGAATGGCTTTAATGAAGAAAAGATAAAATCTTAATTTTCAAACTTAAATGTGATTTTTATCGTCGCTTCATTCGATTCTCTAAAAGTTTCAAGCCCCAACAGATTGCAGAATTGAGATCGTATCACAAACGATAGTTTGCACTGTAAACTTTACCCGCGTTCTTTTTCATCCCCTCGGCATCGTGGAAAGTTTACAATTGATATCGAATCAATATTTCACCGTTTAAAATTTGACCTACTTCGCGACAACGTTACAAACCAATCGCAACAATTTCTTCGCTTTCCGTTTGTTTATTCCCAAGATGGAAACTGACCTTTCTGAGGTCTGCCTGAGTAATTTTCAATAAAAGATTTCTGTCAATAACCTTTTGTACTCGCTTTCATGTTTCGTTTGGCTGTAGTTTCTTTGTGGTTTATGTTTTTATTTGCCTTTCTTTGAGAGACATATTTTTGTCTTTGTGTCATGCTGATTGTACGGTCTGTCTGAACTTTTTCATTCGAAAAATATTATCTTTGTGGTTATTACTTATTTACTGTTTCTTTTACGTATTTTATTATTGGAAAATGTTTTAGTAACTTCTTATTTACTTTATGTCTGATTTATAGCATGGTTCACAAGATATTTATGTCGTAACTGGAAGCTAATGTGTACAGGGTTATGGTGTATTCAATAAATTGAAAAGCTTCAAAAATAAGTCACTAAGTATTATTGACTTCATAATTACCAGTAATCTCTGACAATCAATGATCATTGATTCAACTTAGCATCAACCATAGACCGGTGTTGCGAACGTTATTAATGCCATCTCACAAAATAATATTATTAATCGAGTAAGTTCGGTATGAATGAACACAAAATTAACATAAATACTTTGGAAATAGTAAATCATATAAATTCTGAATATAATCAAGTTATCAAATCATAGTCAACTATATTATACAATTCTGCTTACTACACCTGTGTTAACCAAACAGCTCACATACAAGCAACTACGTCAGCTATTACAATATGAAACGGGTGTTTTTGCAACCTCAAAACTTTTTCTGACGCCACGAGCTCAAAAATCCAGATTAAATTGGTAAAGAGGTAGAGGAGGGGTTAGTATACAGGTATGAGGAACAGGGTGTAAAGTTCACTCATACTCTATAGAAAAGGGAGGATCCTCCGACCAGACGGGTGTTGTGTCTGGCGGGCAACTGCCCAATGAGTCATGTCGGGCTGTTGTATCTATGCTAGTTGCGCGGTAAACTCTGCTTGCGCGATGCAGGATTTGCGTGACGTCAGTACCTATAAGGCGTTGTTCGCATGTGGCGTTGTAGATACCGCTACAAGCAGATAAGTTCAAAATGGAGATTACCTTTAACAATCTCGAGATCGGCCAGCGATATTCTCATGAGTAATTTGTACTTGTTTCCTTCCATCTGACTTGCTATATTACTTTGGTATGTTCTGAAAACAAACAAGTTGAAATAAATCTTCGTCTTCGTTAAAAATTTGCATCATCTTCGTACGTATTTTGTTCTGTTCCTATCTTCTTGTCATGTTTACTTATATGTATGTGCATTAATAAATAAATAAGTTGGTATTGAAATAATTATATTAATATGGCAAATGCTATGGTCAAATCTCATGTTTTTTTTTAAATACATCAACTTTTAGAAATTAAGAAAAATGCGACTTAAAAATGATGACATATCAACGATTTTTCTTTTTTAAATAGTGACGTGGCTTGTGTTTCAAAAAGTATAAAATAATAATAAATAAATTATCAGTAACAAGATAAAAAAGCGGAAGCAAGAACGTCTGAAAACTTTACCCCCTTATTCATAAAACTTATCAAACCTATTTTAGTTAAAATGGGGTTTGTCTCTTTCTTACACACAGAAATGACAACGTGACAGATAAAGACAAACTTTCTATAAACCTATTTTAGCTAAAATAGAGATAAAATAGGATTATGAATAAGGGGGTAAATATTTATGCAATTTTGATGAAATCTACATTTTATACCAAAACAACTTACGGTGTAGGCTTCTTTATCGTCCCCGTCCTCCTCTTAACGCTAGTTATCAACAGAGTATCATTAAACAGAAAGAGAGCTCTATCTTTTATGGTTCCCTGAGCCGACGGCATTGTCACCATCTCATGCCTCAGGAACATGCGGTCCAGGGTCACCAGGCTTGATAGACCCTCAATCATCTGCTCCAGTTCCCTCAAAGTCTGCTGCTGCTGTTCAAGTTCTAAGCTCTCCCGTTCAGTACAATTTATAAGTTCTAGTAAATCATGGATTTCCTTTTGAGCTTCTAGAAGAAGTTTGTGGTCTGGGTGTGACTGGTCTGGAAATAAATATATATATATTATAAGTAAAACAATGTAGCACAGTGCTGCTATTATCTAAACACCATTTTGAAAATCGAACGGGGTCTGTGAATGGTAGTCTATTTAAAAATAAATGAAAATCTCTTCCAATTTTCCAATTCTAAATGATCTTTATTTGACACCTTTTTAAAAATCGAACTCGTGTCGAGATGTGACATCCTTAGATGATTGTCAATTTAAAAACAAAATGGAGATCTCTTTCGATTGTCAAATTCTGAACGATCTTCATTTGTTTTGCATTTATGTATAGAACTCCAAAGGAAGCAGGCTCAGCTAATGTAGATATAAATTCGAAGTCGATTTACAAAAATAATTCATGTACTTTAAGAGAATCAACTTTGCGCCTTCCCCTTAAAAAATTGAAAAAAAATATATACTTAAAAAAATATTGTTTCAAAGCGACTTTAGGAGACTGCCATCAATAATGAGGGGTAAAATGTATTTGACACTGTCGAAGATATTGTTATTCAAAGAGTGAGCTAAGTGATTAAGGCATTGCTGTAAATATATATATTGAGAGAGTTTCTTTTGTTATAAATCCACCCACAATATAAATAAACTTTTTGGTCCTATACTCCCAAAGTAGGTAACGATTAAGTAGCTAGTATTGCAAACTCCTAAGTTCCCATAGTAGGTAATAGTCTCAAAGAAAAAAATCTTAAAAAAAAAACTATCAGGGGTATTCATTAATTTTTTTTATATGTATAGCCCTGATAGTTTCTTTTATGTTTTTTTTTTTCTTTGAGCACTCTGCGAAGTGATTGGTCATAACTTTTGAACCGTAAAAAAATTCACCGACATTCTCAGAGTTAAAACGTTTGGAAATGACCTTGCCCACGCCCCTATTCGATTTGATCCATACTTCCAGGGACAACCTGTATATCCTATACCAACTAACCTGTATGCTTTATCAGCCTCTGTATCAGCAGCTTGTAGCTCGGGAACTTCTGTACCGGTTTGATGAGCAAGTTATCCAATGACAGCTTCCCCTTGTGGTCTCTTGCCATAGCATCCAGGAATTTGGCAAAAGCTGGTCTGGATGATGAGGCTGTCTTGATCGTCTCCTTCGCTTTCTTCAGGTTGTTGATAAACGACATGTAGGTGTCGATTACGGTGGGTTTTGTGAACTGTGAAAGACAAGGTGTCGTTTGAATGTGGATCATGATTTTTGTTGTAGGATAAGTACAGGTTAGATTTTGCATGAATATTACAGATACAATGCCATTTAGGTAAAGATCTAAAGATAAATCAACTTTGGATGGAGACGGCGCCGCAATAGATATAAGGATCTGGTTGGAAGGTTGGTAAAACAAAGCTAAACTGGAAAATCGTAGATACTATAATATGAAATGATGAAATTTGGCACACAGATAGTTTATAACCTGATACTTTTATCCCTGTGGGACGGTCCCTTGGGATGATTTACGACATACACGCGATTGAAGCCGCTGGCAAAAGCTAGTACAAAACATCTTTATTGCTAAACCTTATGCTTTAGCAATAAAGTTGAAAATCTATTAAAGAAATTTGACAGATCGTAGTAGCTTGATGTGCTGCCGTCTGTACAAGTATATAAAAAGGAGGGGATCAAAGGGCATCAAATTTTTTTTTCACTGCTCATGCTCTAAAAGTTCGTCTTTATGTTGTGCTTAGGCGACATAAAATCGCTTTTTATGTTCTAGTGCATAAAGTATTTTTTTTTCTGAGACTAAAGTAATCAGGCCTAACAGCCACACGCACAATAAAACTTCGCAGATTAAAGTCGTGATTTATTTCATTTTCTTTAATTTATATCACTTCCGTGTTTTCTATCGTTAATTTAATAAAATCAGGTAAAATAGTTGTCATTTATTATTTAAAAACGCAAAGAAACGTTTTTATGACTTGGCAGTATGAAGTACCCAAGTCGAATGACAAATGTTTCAACATTTGTCATTCGACTTGGGTACAAAAAAAAAAAAAAAAAAAAAAGTTTCGTGGCGGTATTATCTGTGGTGGCGGGAATTAGCTATGCTTTGCAACATTTTTGATTAATTATGTACTGTGTACTTTATGCCTGTTTCATTTTCTCGCAATCGAAGTGAAAAGCAGAGTGTATAACTCAGGCATAAACGAGCCATTTTACCCCTCGACTTAACTATCCACCCTCGCCTGCGGCTCGCGTTGATATAAACGTCTCGGGGTAAAATAGCTTCTTTTATGCCTTAGTTGTACAATCTACTATTCCGCATCGCTATCTAGCATATAGCAGCATTGCCACGTTGTATGGCAATGCTGACGTTTAAATTATGTAAATATGTCTAAGCAAATAAATGATTTTTTCTTCAGTCATAATCAGCGTATAATGTCCCCACTGCTGGGACACAGGCCTCCTCTCAGTGAGGGAGAGAGGACCGTAATCCACCACGCCGGCCCAATGCGGGTTGGTTTCTTCAGAGAAAATATTTTTATTATCTAATAAATGTATAAACTTCTAATACTAAATAATGATGAATAACGATGCTGAGGAATATTTCGACGTAATATTTTAGTTTTTTAATAGTTTTTGTTAGATTAGGTAATTATATTTTTATTTTAACAATTTGTTGTTTATAAATGAATTAATTAATGTGTAATATTTATGGTGCACATAATAAATAGTATTTTATCTATCTATCTAGACCTGTCACTTCATAAATACTCAAGCGATCTATACTGTGCAAAATAATGAATACGAGTAGACGCTTTCACTGCTTTGGTCCAAGTAGTCTCATTACGCAATCTCATTATCTGTGAAACCTAGTATTATCCATACTTCCATACTAATATTATAAATTCGAAAGTAACTCTGTCTGTCTGTTTGTATGTTACCTTTTCACGCCTAAACCGCTGAACCGATTTCGATGAAATTTGGTATAGAGATAGTTTGAGTCCCGGGAAAGGACGTAAGGTAGTTTTTATCCTGATATTCCCACGTGATCGAAACTTACGCGGGTGAAACCGCGGGGCGCTGCTAGTAACATATAATTCCCACGTATCACAGCTTTCCTCGTAATAGCTCTAAACTAGTAGTTACATAGTACACTATAGTATATAATATTATAGTATACTCATATCCGCTCTGCTTGTCACAATAATCCTATTTCCTTCCTTTGCTATCCTCTAATCTGCTTACACGTTCTGCATACATGAAAGCGCCTTTTATTTTACTTGATATGGTATTACTCCATACTGGTTCATTGTCTTTGATATTGACGTAACATTAGCATACAGGGTTGATTCTATAATCAGGTGGGGGAGGGATTGTGTGTATGAATCTCGCACCCTCTCGGAGTAACGTTGTTTGAATTCTGCTGTGTGGGGTCTTACGGTTTTGATATAATAATATGTAGTACGTTTTGAAGGTTTACATAAAAAAATTCATGTACTTACAATCTAGGTATGTATTAAAAAAAAGGTTAAAAAAAAACGAAAATTCAGCCGCCACTATGGATTTCACTTTGACCTCACAATCGACTTTAGCGCCCTCGAAAACCATAAAAACGACACCCATGATGCCAAATTTGTAAGTTTTCGCAGCCACCATCTTGGATTTCTATTTAGACCTCACTAGCGGCTTAAGGGCCCTCTAAAACATGAAAACTATCTCTCTAACAAAGAAAGAAAGTCACATCAAGAGGACATAACGCTTTTTTTTACGTGACGAATATTTCCCCAAGGAAAATAAACCTACAATATATTTTTCATATTGTCTTCTTTTTTCGTAAAAATCCCCACAGATCATAGCCTACATGGCTTTTCAAGAAATCCTTCAACTCCGCGCGACATTATTCAAAGAAATTCTTAAAGTGACATCGAGCGAAGCACCCACCTAACGAGGTAGCTTTGAAAGGGTGTCAACCGCGACTCCACATTTCCAACGTAACCCTTCGACAGACGGAGGAAATCAATGCGAATTTTTACGTAAAAATGGGGTTGTGATTTTACAAACGGAGCAGTCGACTATATTCTAAATCAGAACATGCCAATCCGAGTGTCATGTGTCCAAACTGTGTTGTAGGTTGAATGCCGCGTGGGTCTCATGTTCGCAAGCGTGACTGCTGAGCGTGGGGACCTGCCTGGGTTCGATTCCCGGGTAGGGCAGTCTTATTGGATAATTGGGTTTTCCCATTGGGAATTTCTTAGTAATAGTCCAGAGTTTGAAAGTTTGCGGTGTGATACTCCCGTGCCTCGGAAAACACGTTAAAGGTATGATTCCGATCTCGGCAGCACGCAACAGTGCTGCCGCAGCACTACTGGTCCCCATATACATATTCTCTATAGGTTTATATGAGACTAGCTGCGCCCCGAGGTTTCATCCGCATAGGTTTCGATCCCGTAAAAATATCGGGATAAAAACTATCCTATGTCCTTATCTGGGACTCAAGCTATCTCTATACCAAATTTCATCTAAATCGGTTCAGCGGGTTAGGCGTGAAAAGGTAACATACAGACAGACAGACAGAGTTACTTTCGAATTTATAATATTAGTATGGATTACATTCCGAGCACAGCAGCAATGTGACGCAGCAATGTCGCGAAGTAACAGGCGCTTTACTTTGTGTAAATTATTTCATCACCACTGCTCTTAAAACGGTGAAGGAAAACAGCGTGAGGAAACCGGCATGTCCTAGAACCAAAAATTCGAAGACATGTGACATCTACCAACCCGCAGTGGACCCGCGTAGTTGGTTATGGCCCACTCCCTCTCATAGAAAGAGGAGGCCTGTGTCCCAGCAGTGGAAACATTATAAGCTGATTATGTATATAGGACTACCCCTGTCGAATATCTTATCCATTAAAAAATCGCGTAACATATTTAAAAAAAAACGTCGGATTGAGAACCTCCTCCTTTTTGAATTCGGTTAAAAATGCTTTGCCCGGTCTGAAAATCTACCCCAAAACCCCGCAATGGGACAATCAGATACGGAGATTTCCATATTATTTTTCTAATATACGAGTACGTACTGTACTAATATCGATTATACCCGAGTAATTTCTCAATCCCCTTAAGTAAATACAATCAGAAGAAAGTCTTCGCTCCATCTTCATCAATCACCATTGAAAGCAAAGTTATACTAATGCATAAAAAAATATAACCTTTATATTATATGAGGAAAAGCGAAAATAAAAACGCGAGTAAATTGTTTATTTGTTATTGTAGCGGCAAAAAAAATGGCGGCAGTTCACGAAAACAATCTCCAGCTCCCGCATTCCCCTTATACTTAAGGGGAAGATATTTATAACCATGGTTAGACCTAAAGGCCAATTCTCGTAATTTAAAACGTTCAAAATCTAGTCGCAGTCTCATCTCGGCGACAAACAATGTCAAAAACTTGTCAAAATGTAGGGAAATTAGAGGTATTTTTGACAGATTGAGACTGAGATCAGACTGTGAACGTTTTTAAAATTAGAAAGAAAGAAAAAGTATTTATTGTGACTCGTACAGGAAGATCACAAACTAAACTAAACACAGTAAAAAATAAAAACCAAGTTATATAAAAAAAAAGTAACAAGAAGAAAAATGAGACAGAAACTCCTATACAGGCCAAAAGGCTCCTATCTCAGCATGATGCTGCGACATTTAAAAAATAATTAATTTAATTACTAGAATTGCCCCTCTAATGTCTTGTACGGGTCAGAATGTTGGGCCACAAAAGGGATGAATGAAAGGCAATTGCATGCAGCTGAGATAAGAATGCTAAGAGGGATGTGTGGTGTTACACGAATTGATAAAATAAGAAATGTGTACATAAATAAGAAGTCTGAAAGTGGCACCGGTAATTGAAAAGTTGTGTGGAAATCGGTTGTCATGGTATGGGCGTGTGTTACGCAGGAATCAGGAAAATGTCGTGAGGAAAGTTTTGGGTATGAATGTCGATGGCTTTATGAGTAGGGGAAGAGCAAAAAAGCGATGGATGGACTGTGTGAATGATGATATGGTTAGAAAGTGGGTGACTGTCGAGATGGCGGCTAATAGGCTAGGAAGCAAATGACATGTTGCGCAGACCCTAAATAAATTGGGATAAGTACAAGAGAATGATGATTTTTTCTTATAGCGGCCATAGTAGTACACACTCTGTGAAAATGACAAGTGTCTACCTATTACGGTTGAAAAGATAGACAGATGGATGGACTGACAGTGGATCCTTAGGGTCTAAACAGACGGACTGCATTTCAGCTACAAAATCGCAGTTTGGATCCAGTTGACTTAACTGCTTCGAAACATAGTTATGTCAACTGCATCCTAATTACGATGTTGCAGCTGGCATGCAGTTCAAATTTTATGCAGTCCGTCTGTTTAGACCCTTAGTATAAGGTCCCGTGGGCATCCTCAAAAATTAAGTGTTGAACTTATTTTATGCAAATCCTTACAAATGAGAATTCAACATTTTTCCGACAAGACTATTTATTTATTTAAATAATTTAGTTAAGACGTCCAATATTTTAAAACATTATTCAAAGTTGTAATGTCAGAAGCTAAGTCTCCATTGACGCAATAAAGGCATTTGGGTGCTTTATTAAAAAAACATGGGATCAAGTTGCTTTACTTAGATACGCTAATCTTCATTAACCTTTAGAAGATGATGTTGAATTATGATGGCGGAAATATCGCAAGGAAACCTATATTATTACTGGTGAAATGTGGGTGTACTATAAACCTCTGACTACCACTTAGGGAAATAAAGGTGTTATGAAACATATTACATACAAAGTAGCAGGGACATTGATGCGCAACCTGTTACCTTGGATTCAGTAGGTACATGATTCTGAATACCCCTTTTTTTGTGTTTATGTTCTTTTTTGCGTCATTTTCACCGCAAATAAACGTTTTTTTTTCTTTTTTTTCTATTGTCGTTCTTGAAAAATTTGCTGACCGCGCCTTAAAATATTTTTACACTTACTTTTCTTATAATAATGAAATATTGAACTTACAACGTCTAAAAACACATCTCCAACTTTCTGCTGCAGATCCCATTGTTCCAACCTCCGCCTCAACTGCTCCAGGAACACTTGGTGCACGTTCAGGATCCCTGGCACCTGGTAGAAGATCTCGTCCACCAGGAATGTGTCTAGGAGACCAGCGTTCTCGGGACTCTTCAGGGGCTGGAGATATTTCTGTTGAGAAAAATATGGATTTAGTTTTTGTGGAAGCTGTTTGTTTTATTGTTGTTATTGTCTAGCCTATTGTTTTTTGGACTGTTTAATTGCGTAATGGAAGGCATAGTCTGCTTTATAATAAACTAGCAGTGCCCGCGACTTCGTTCGCGTGGATGTCGGGTCCATTGAAAAGTGTTTCTCTTTTTAAGTTATTTTTTTTGCGCGGAACTCTAATTCTTATTCTAAAATCTATTCTAACAACCGGCCAAGTGCGAGTCGGACCGTACAATATTTAACACTACATGTTTAAAAAAAACACATTTCTCGTAAGGTCCTTCCCTCTCATTTTTAACTATATTATTTTATTTTTCAATTTAAATACACACTGTGAAAATTTCAACTGTCTTCATATTACGCTTTATAAGAACGGACGGCGGAGGCTTAGTAATACGGAACCGTGAAAAGGATAGTCTAATATGCTATTTTAATTTTCAATAAAAGATTCTCAATGTCATAAGAATAACGTTAACTAAATTCGAAACATATTCATGCAAAATAGGCCAGGTAAACGGATTATTCCACTTTGCCCCACCAGCCGCCCCACTGGTGGGGCAAAGTGAATTGCCTAAAATTTTGCAGTGGAATCTGCCCCACTAAATCGAAATAGTGAGGCAAATTCCACTGCAAAATTTTTGGCATTCCACTTTGCCCCACCAGTGGGGCGGCTGGTGGGGCAAAGTGGAATAATCCAGGCAAACATTTGAGGGTAAAGGTCAAATACACGAAATTCGGAGCCCAGCAGTAATAAGTAGAACAAATGTTGCATTCCAATTACATTAATTAGATTTTCTGCTTAATTATAATATCAACGAAGAGACTGGCATTGAATTAACAACATTTTACCATTTTGCAACTAACGAAATTACAATAATGTAATGCTACTAAACTGTGGCGGCATCTACCTCGCCACATACGAACTACGCTGCATACTGACGTCACGCAAAATCCTGCATCGCGCAAGCAGAGTTTACCGCGCAACTATGTAGCTCGTCTCAACATCAATCGTCGGGCAGTTACCCACCAGACACGACACCTGTCCGGTCGAAGGATCTTTTCCTTTTTTATGAGGATGAATGAACTTTATACCCTGTTCCTCATACCTCTATAAAACTATCAAAGATTTACATCGAATTTCTGAAACGAACACCATGATGTCCTATGGTAATACTTCTACCCTACTTCAATACAGGCAACGAATAAAAATAACAAAAGACTGTAATTACCAGCTACCGAACATGGCAACAAAATACCATAGTTACTTGACTACGGACAAATACTTCAGTCCAGTCCTTTTGACGAAGAGTGTGATAACGAGACACTTACCCAAAATAAACCACCAAGTACCCACAAACATTCTGCTCGGTAAAACATTACAATTTAGGGTAACAGAATAAGGTTCTGTGGACAACCTTATTTCAAAAACTTTGCCAAAAATAAGGGCCCGAACACATGTTCCACAACCAAACCACAACCAAAAGAAAGAAATAAAGTACGTTTATTTGCGGAGAACATGACGCAATAAAGAACATAATACACAGGAAAAAAAAGCACACCACAACGACAACACGTGAACGGAAATTTGTGTGAAAATAGTAATAATAGTATTTGTACTTTATTAACACGGACCACATTTGGGCGTCAAATACAACTGTGTGGACGATACCGACCACATCAAGGCCACGTCGCACCCACAACGCAACTACCAGCAAAACCGCGCACTACCAACCGGACACATCGCAAACACGAGTCGATCTATCTGTCTACAAACACTAGCTACAACGTAATCACATCGCAAATACTAGTGACAACGCAACCACATCGAAATTTTGTAGTTACCGTAACGCAACTGCAAGATGCTGCAGCGACACTATTCACACGTAACCACTGCTAGCTTCCAGGGCAGTGGTGGCCCTGTGGGAACGGTGACATACGAGTAGGTTGTGGTTTGGAACCCAGATAGACGCTTTACTTAGTGTAAATAATTTAGTCACCTCTGCTCTCAAAAGGGTGAAGGAAACCGGCATGTACTAGAACCAAAAATTCGAAAACTTGTGACATCTACCAACCCGCACTGGGCCTACGTGGTAGATTACGGCCTCTCACAAAGAGGAGGCCTATGTCCCAGTAGTAGGAACTTTATAGGCTGATTATGTACTGCTTGCCCATTTATGTGGTGCGTTGTGGAACGTGTGATCGGTCCCTAAGGAAACCATAATCACCAACAGACACGCAAGATGAGACTCGATTAGATAAAAGCAAGAACAACTTTCGCCAGTAAAACTCACAATACCTTTTTTATATTTTATGAATTTTACAACGGTAATAAAACCCTACGGCAAGCAGACTTACAAGGCTATTTTAAACATTTTTCTGCCGCAAAAAAAAACTGGAGACCATAAAAAAATTGGCAAAATTCTTATCTTTTTGAGTGAGAAAGTTTTGCGCCAAACATGGGATTACTTTGATGTTTCGCGTCTCAACTTTGACAGTTTGGTTACCCTAATCAAAGAAAGGGAAAGGTGTCGTCCAGAGTGAAGAGTTGGCGCGGTATCAATTATATGAAACCGTCACATAGCACATGTATGAGTACTATATACATACTATAAAGCTACCATTTACTGGGTACGTCTTTCATTGACTTGAATGTGCCCTGGCAGCTGAGAGTATGTCATGCTCACTCAAATGTCTCGCTGATGGTGGCGCATGTGTTGGATCATTTAACTCCCTTCAAAATGGTTGAGCTGAATGGTGCTAATACATGCGTCATTTTTGTGAACGGGCGCCGTCTGTAGGGACTGGTCATCTCTTTGCTGCCATGGCTTATTTTATTTTAATGAATTGTTGTTTTTCTCATCTGTTCATTATGGACGCTTTTAACGTTCTGCATCCTTCTCACATGTATAATTTTTAACATGAATGATGTAACCAAGACTTTGTAATCTTATTATTTTGATTTAAAAGAGTGTCCATGGACTTTCTTGCCCGTTCTTCTCCATAGGTACCTACGCTTTGGAATGGGCATCTAGCTTCATCTTTCTGACTGACCGACCCCTTGACAATCCAAAAGTGCCTGTAATTGGTTTAATTGAAATAAATGCTTTGAGTTTGAGTCGTTTTCGTCCATACGTAATGGATGTAATGGCTGTAGGGCCACCTAGCTCCTTCTTTTGGTCCATCTTTACTATTATCCAATTTTCTAACTTCATACCTCATCATCATCATCTGCCTAGCCTTTTCCCAACTAGGTTGGGGTCGGCTTACAGTCTAACCGGATGCAGCTGAATACCAGTATTTTACATGGAGCGATTGCCTATCTGACCTCCACAACCCAGTTACTGGGTAATACGATACCCCTTGGTAAGACTGGTTGTAAGACTTTCGGGCTTCTGACGACCCCTATCGACTGTCAAAGATCCATGAATGACAGCCCGGACCAACGGCTTAACGTGCTTTCCGAGGCATGGAGGGTTCTCGGTATGTAAAGATGGTCACCCATCCACAGAGTCAGACCAACCGCGGCAAGCGTAGCTTAACCTGATCGATCGACATGTGCGGATGTTATTATTTAGCCACGGCCCCCTGAACTTCACACCTGACTTCATACCTGTATTTCCTAAATATTTTACTACTTTATAAGGTCCAAAGAATTTTTGTTTTAATTTTAATGCATTTCCGAATTGAGTTCTTTGTATTGCTATGATGTCCCCTTTTTTATTTATATTACAACTTCTGCCATTCCTTCCTTTTACTATAATTTCTTGTTTTCTTCTTGAATTTTTAATATCTGAGCTTTTGCTTCTTTCCTTAATTCATCTCTTTGAATTTTGTTATGGTGCACCATATAAAAATTATGGGAGCCTAGCGCGATGGTACCGAATGGTTGGTTTGTAAGGCCCTCGATAAACTCTCATTCGAAAACGTTTCAATTTGAGCAATTAGTATTTTCCTTAACTGAGTGTTCAGAAAAAAGATATCAAACCAACAACCATATTGAATAAGTAGTGATAAACTCCGGTTGAGAAACCCCAGAAAGGGGGGTGAGCGGCTTTGCACGCGTAGTTTACAAATGTTTCTTATCCGCTCGTTGCAGCGATACTGACAAACCTAGATGGTTCACGATCGTCTATTGTTTTTGCTTGTGGAAACATAATATCTAACCTCTACTAGTACCCGCTACAACAACTCGCACTGCACTGTGGCTTCCTAATCGCGCCCGCTACCGCCCTAGACACTCTGTGTTCACCCTAAACTACGCCAAAGGGGAGGCAGGGGTGAAACGTACAAAGATACATCAGTGGAAGTTCTTAATGTTGAAGATGGAAATTTATATGGAGACGTTGAACTCACTTTTGGAGGCGCAAAGCGGAATTCGGGAGTAAATCTTATTATATGAATATGGAGTTTTGGCTGAGTAAGATAATGAGTGTGATTAAATTACATAAAGGTGACGGATATAAAGATACCATTATTACAGAGTAAGAATTTGTGGGATATTCACAGCCCGCTATTTTAAGGTTACTTTATTTTACGGATTGAATAGCATTTTCTCTAATTTGTAATGTAATTCGGTCGAAAAATATCTAACTACGAGTGACTAATCACACTAATATTATAAAGGCGAAAGTTTGCGAGGGTGTATGTGTGTGTAGGGGTGTGTTCATATTATGTTTGTTACTTCTTCACGCTCAGACGGCTGGACCAATTTTGATATAATTTTGTATGGAGGTTGAATTTTTTATGGCTTTTTATCCCGATATTCCCACGAGATCGACATTTACGCGGGTGACACCGCGGGGCGCAGCTTACTTATATATAAATTATCAACTTCTGTTCAGTAGGTACTTTATGATGCAATGGATTAGCAATATCCTTCAAAATTATTCAGATTATGATTGATAGTGTGTTACGCAATTAGGGTGCTGATCTCAGTCTCAATCTGTCAACAATACCTCTAATTTCCCTACATTTTTGACAAGTTTTTGACATTTGTCGCCGAGATGAGATTGCGACTATATTTTAGAAGTTTTTAATTTCGGGAACTGGCCTTCAGATGTTTCATTATTACTTTGACCGGAATTTAGTTTGTTCAACAGTAAACTTTAACAGATAAAAACTATTAACGAAAAGCATGCACGCACGTGTCGTATGTACAGACGCCAGCACATCAAGCTACTACAATCTGTCTTTCTTAATAAAGCATAAGGTTCAAGGTTGATTGGGAAAATTTGACAGTTACGGGTAGCTTGATGTGTTGGCGTCTGTACGTGTTTATGTCACAATAAAAAAGTTTTTCATTCTTTCTTCCCATACTTTTTATAATTCCGACCATTAGCAGAAAGCCTTGGAGCAAGCGTCACGGGCAGGCACGTATCTGGCTTAGGAAATAATTAAAAGTACCCAGCAGACACATTTCTATGGCCCTCTGTTAAATCTGTCCTTCGTCTGACAAGGTTGAGACGTAGAATGGATAGAAACAAAAGCTCCACTACGTCTGATGGGATGACCCATATACAGGGTGAAATTAAATTCATGGGCATCCTTTTAAGGGGTCATTGTACTCATCATTATGAACAACTTTTACTATGGGACTAAACCTAAAATCGCAAAAAAAAACAGCTTTTCCTTGCATTTATGTTCACACTAGCTGTGCCCCGCGGTTTCACCCGCATAAGTTTCGGTCCCGTGTAAATATCGGGATAAAAAGTAGCCTATATCTTAATCCAGGGTGTCAGCTACCTCCACACAAAATTTTATCAAAATTGGTCAAGCCGTTTGAGCGTGAAGAAGTAACAAACATATAAACACACACACTCACAAACTTTCGCCTTTATAATATTAGTGTGATAACTCGACAAAATGTAGGGAAGAGCTGATTTTTTTTTGCGATGTTGTAGAGGTGTTACAATGGCTTAAAGCTAAGGTACAATAATGGACCCTGTAGGGCACAGTAAAAAGTATAAAATTAATAATGATTAACATTAAAAAACCATTGACAACAAAAACATGTTTTTTTTAAACTGTCATTCAGCACTTTTTGGTGCTTTAGCTGGTCATTTGGCAAAATCACCTGTCAGTGTGGACAATCTTTGGAATGATTTTGAATATTGGGAAAAAAGACATAAGGACACACCGACATAATATACAATTTGTACTTTTTATATTATTTTGTACGAGTAGTTCAGAATAGTTAGATCATTATACTGCATTCAAAAATCTGTTGAGGAAACTGAAGAACCAAAAAGTACAAGCAAAATAATTTTTTGCGCCTTTTTTTTTAAGAGGACTACATGACCTAAAGCGCGGTCTTTGTCGGACTGCATAGAAAAGAAAGAGAAGCGCGATGACACAACCCTGGTAATTTATTGCAATATATGATGCAACTACCTACCTATTTACGAAAAATCTATTGTTTGGACTAAAAAATACATAAAATCATAATGATTGTATGTATATTAGTATGGTTTTTATTGTAAAAAGAAAGTTTTTAGAGGTATCTTCATGATTTTTTCTATCGTACCAAATAAATTGTATTATGTTTCAACACACTATCTACCTAGCATATCCTGAAGAATATCATATATTTTTTTGATTTTGTTTACTGTAGTCAATCATATACTTTTATTGTCTCTAAAACTTGCGTTTTTTTCGTTTAGGTCCTGTAAGCCCCTTAAGACTCTTTTTTCGTGTGGTTTTTTTTTTTGAATTATCAAGCCTTCTGTTACTTCTATATTTTGCGTTTTAAAGGGGAGGGGGGTGACGTGAGGGGGAACACCGGTGACAATAAATAGCTCGACCCACATGATGGAAAGGTAGAGCGGAAAATTTGAGTGGGAAAACCACTGCGGAATTAGGGCTGGTCAATTTAATGTAACCGTTCTGATCCGGTAAAAGGAATAAAAAATAGCTGCTCTTGTGTTTTGCATAATGTCTTCGTTTTATCGTTTCAAAAGGAAGTTTTTTGTTTCTTAGGGTAGCAGTTTTCTTTTTACTTTAGAATTGGTAGTGATTGGACTGATGGAGCAATACAGGTTGAAATTGAAAACATGCGACAAATCGAAATGGGGGATTGTACTCATCATTATGAACAAAAAAAAAAAATCTGCTGTTCCCTACATTTTGACGAGTTATGCGAACATAAATGTAGGGGAACAGCTGATTTTTTTTCGCGATTACAAGTTTGGTCCCATAGTAAAAGTTGTTCCTAATGATGAGTACAATCTCCCATTTCGATTTGTCGCATGTTTTCAATTTCATCCTGTATATCTTTTGAGGTAAATTTCGCATCACCAGATGTATTTTTATCGTATTATTATTATGAAAACAATATAATTATTCGCTTTTTCAAACTAGCTGTATCTACCTAGATTATAAGAGAATGTTGTGGTCTCCTGTAATTGAAGCGCATACTAGTATTTGTTCCTGTTCTTTTAAACTTGCATGAAATTGTGTAGCCTCTGTCGGAGATCCAAATAAATACATTAAAACCTAATCCTATTGCTTCCTTTGTATCAATCTTCTGTTATCCCAATTTGGAACTTATCAAAATACTGCCGTAAGGCAAGTAAATATTTATATTCAACCATTTCAAAGGGAAGCAATTAATCCTGCATTTCAATTCACTGAAAATCAAGACGAAACTAACTGACGGCACAATTACCACCCCTGAGAACATCACAAAAGCACCAAAATTCACAAATTAACGACCTTTCGACAGCTCATTAATTTTTGAACAAAGAAAATCAAAGAACGACAGTTAGCTTGATCAGAAAGCCCACTGTGGCAGCCCTGGATTTCGTCGTCTCCATAAATATAACGAATTTGTCAGTCCGCGGCTAATTCCGGCCAGATTAACGGGCCGCCTGAGTTACTGAGTTATTATAATAATTTTACGACTTACAATTAATTTTCATACTGATCTTAGTGTTGAGTAAAAACAGACAGTTCCGTTGGTGATTTTTTAGCGAAAATACGCAAGATTTCCGAAAGAAATAACAGCAGCAATGAATGAGTCGATAAGCCTGTGAAAATCGATCTCACTGCCTAGTCTTTACACAGCTAAGTTGCGGTTAGCTGCGTGTCTAACCAGATTCAGCTGAATACAAGTATTGTACATGGAGCTCCTGCCTATCTGACCTCTACAACCCAGTTGCTGGGTAAAAGGATACCATTCGGTAAGACTGATTGTCAGACTTTCGGGCTTCTGACTACGCGTATCTGACGACTATCAAAAATTTACAAATGACAGCCGGGACCAACAGCTTAACGCGGTTTTCAAGGCATGAAAATCGATTAAATGTGAACCTAATATCCGGGAAGAACTCAAATAAGGGTGGTTGGGATTTAGAACAAAATCTTACATCCATTACCTGACAAGTGCAGAAATTGAGCGAAAAAGAGATATACCAGCAGCCATACTGAAATTATTTATTACTTCTGGTCGCGACTTCGTCCACGTCAAATAATTTATCTGTGGTTATCTATTATCCATGGAATAAAATTGACGTGTGACAGTTCTAGTATGGAAAAACTTTAAAAATTCAAAAAATGTTCTCAGGATAAGACGTCTTTTTCTAGGTATAAAAGTTTGGTATAATACGCTCTAAGTAGCTTCCTATTAGTGAAAGAATTTTCAGAATCGGATCAGTAGTTCCGAAGATTACCCCCTACTTTCAAACTCACAAACTTTTCCTCTTTATAGTATTAGTATAATAGATGGATTTATGTTCAACTGTTTTAAATGACCACCACTACATATATTTTTCCAAAGAATCTATCAATCAACTCAACCTATCGCAATTCACAGCTGGACATAGGCCTCTCACAGGCTGCGCCACAACACCCTGTCCTCCGCCTTCCCCATCCAGTCTACCCCAGCCACATTCTTTAGGTCGTCCGTCCATCTAGCTGGGGGGCGTCTCACACTACGTTTGCCGATACGCGATCTCCACTCCAGGACTCGTCTGCTCCACCGGCCATCGGTCCTTCGACAGACATGGCCAGCCCACTGCCACTTCAGTTTGCTTACTCTGCAAGCTGTGTCGGTAACTCCGGTTCTTTTCCAAAGAATACCGCCCTTTTAACCCAATTTTACCTTCGAACTACGGCTAAGGCTCTGTTATGCTTACACGTGTAGAGATGATAAGGAGAAGGCTGCTGTCAAGCCGAAAAATGTGTCATATTACCCCAACATTATAATAATAATAATATCGTTTATTCATAAAAATTATAAATAATATAACTTAACAATTATACATACATAGAGGACACAGTTGCTCATTTGCCTGAACTAGGTAGAACCTGTGTTTCAGGCTAGAAAGGTGCCTAGAATTATAAAATATAAAAATACAAAATTAAAACTGAGAAGACTAATTAAAAACTAGTATTATCTTAAAAGACTAACATGTTTTATTTACAGACAACGAGTAAATCCTCAGTCTCATTGTATGATATGCTAAGTAAAAATGGCAGAATAATCTTTTTACAGTCGTAATTATTTAATTTATAGATACTTAATTTCCTATTTAATTTATTGTATAGAAATGGGCCTAAAAATGTCTAGAATCTGTTTACAAAACATATTTAGAGGATACATTTGACTCACATCCAATATCATTCCGTCTCTTATTAGTACTTTGGATGTTATAGGAAAGCATGGTGGTTTTAATACCAAGTGCGTTATGAAAAGCTGCCGAACAGTCAGCACGTTACAGGATTTGTATAGCAGAGCTTTAAGATATTACTTTAATAAAATATCTTAAGACGTTTTCTTACCCGTTAAGTTCTCGCAGCTGACCTAGATAAACATCGCTAGTAAGAGCTAAAAGTTTTAGAGCTTGATGCTTGAAACTCGAGTGTAAACTTTGAAACATCGTTGAAAGGATTTCAAGAAAATATGGCACAATAATTTTTGATTGCAGTTGAGAACTTGTTAAGATGTATTGAGGAACACTTTGAGAAGTTTTGAGAATTCCTTGAAAATAGTTCATGCTTTTAGCGGTTTTTTATTTTTAATAGGGTATTTCTATACATGACTCGTGTCCATATTTCAATAATTCATATACAAATTCCTTAGAAAAAATTCGTTCACTTTTTCCCGAATTTTAAAATTTCCGGAAAACTGGAAACAATTTTTTTTTTTCATAAAAGCCATTTTGTATTTCAAAACAAAAATGCCAAATTGGTAGAGGCGTTTTCAAGTGATGCGCTTTCGAACGAACATCTATTAGGTAATCTTTTTGTTTCCTTGTCACGTGTTTCTTGTAAAATTTGTAGCTTGATATGCCGTTAATTGACTATCACACTCCACTTTCACTGTATATAAACTGTAATGCTGTTCCACTAGACAGCCGTAATGTATTTTTATAAATGTATTTATTTATTTACGCCGGAAGATCGGCGCCTGCGACCTTTTACTTGTCTGTCACAGCAGTGCCACAGACACACCAAAGTGACCGTGACACTCGAGGCATAGACAAGTAATGAGGTTACGTCTGGCGCGGATTAAAAATTAATATTTTTACTTTATTTGCTAATATTTTACATGTTAAACCTATTTTAATATTTATTTATTCATTTCTGTAACTGCCCGTGACATCACAGCGGCGGGCCCTATCAGAATACCAGCGCTGCGACATTTATTTTTTAAATGTCGCAGCATCATGCTGAGATAGGAGCCTTTTGGCCTCGTATAGGAGTTTCTGTCTCATTTTTCTTTGTTACTTTTGTTTTTTTTATATAACTTGGTTTTAATTTTTTACTGTTTTTAGTTTAGTTTGTGATCTTCCTGTACGAGTCGCAATAAATATTTTTTCTTTCTTTCTTTATCTTCATTTATATAGATTCTGTAAGATCAAGTAGGTATGCTAGATTATTTATACTGATGATTTACAAAATTAATGTGAGCGAATTTTAGGTCAGAATATGTTTTTTTTTTTTTGGTGGAAAACATGCAAACGACCCTCATGATTTAGTCACATCATCACGTCACAAATCAAAGCATTTATCCATACTAATATTATAAATTCGAAAGTAACTCTGTCTGTCTGTTTGTCTGTCTGTATGTTACCTTTTCACGCCTAAGCCGCTGAACCGATTTAGATGAAATTTGGTATAGAGACAGTTTGAGTCCCAGGAAAGGACATAGGATAATTTTTATCCCGATATTCCTACGGAATCGAGACTTATGCGGGCGAAACCGCGGGGCCCAGCTAGTTTGAAATAAATGCTTTGAGTTTGAGTCCATTATGGACATGTGAAAACCAGAGGCATAGCAGGTCCTTTGCCATCCCAGTCAAAGTTAAAATGTGTCATGTGCCTGTGATACAAGAACTATATTACCAATATCCATTATTAACCCATCACTATGAAATAAAAGCTCTTACACGGCAGACAGCTATCCATCAATAAAGCAATGACGTGCTCCCAATGGCAACCATTGTACAAAGGATATCGAACAAAGGACGGGCGTGACGTTATATTGATTTTCTTGCAGAATATTTTCACGTCACCGATATTTTTATGATGAAAACTCGTGTTAGATAATTGTATCGTTAATTCAGACTAATACCATTTAAAGTAAAAATGCGCTGTGCTGGACACCCCTATCTTATTTCAAGTTAAACAAATATCAATTTTATTTCAATGAAAATAAACTTGATTTCAGAGTGACTAGCACAATTGACAAAAGTTATAAAAATGTTTGAAGTTGTAGCGTAAACTGAACTTTATTGTGTAGGTATTAAAGTTATTTTTCCATTAATTCATATTTGTTTACATTTTTGGCAAATAAATCGCGAATGGATGGTAGGTGAAATTAGATGTATGGAAGAAAAAGACAAAAGAGGGGCTCGTGGCTTTATGATAACACCCGCACGGGTCGGTCGTATGGTTAAGCTACGCTTGCCGCAGTTGGTTCGTGTGGGGGTGACAATCAATTACATATCGAGAACCCTCCGTGCGTCGGAAAACACGTTAAGCCGTTGGTCCCAGTTGTCATTCGTAGATCTTTGACAGTCCTCACGGGTAGTCAGAAGCCCAAAAGTCTGACAACCAGTCTTACCAAGGGGTATCGTGTTATCCAGTAACTGGGTTGTAGAGGTCAGATAGGCAGACGCTCCATGTAAAATAGCCGAACACGGCATAAAGATAGACTTCGACTGCCACCAATAAAACTAAAATTATTTAAGAAAAATGTATAACTGCATGTCGATTATTATTTTCAATCATTTACCAAATAGTTTTCAAGACTTACCGCTGACAATATTTAAAAAAATACTTTTCAAACTATTATTAATTAAAAGATATTATACCGTTAAGGTTAAGGACTACTTAGAAGACAAGTCAATAGAATCCGTAATTTGTAAGTTAGACTAATTGACATTGCTTATTGTGAATACATTTGCACGCCATGTTAGGGCAGGATATTATGCTGAAACTAATTTACTGTAACACCTTATGTACCATATTCTAGCAAATAAATACTTTGATTTGATTTGATGTAAAATACAGCTGCATATTTTCTCTCAACTTGTTGATTTTTAGGGTTCCGTACCCAAAGGGTAAAAACGGGACCCTATTACTAAGATTCAACTGTCCGTCTGTCCGTCACCAGGCTGTATCTCATGAACATGATAGCTAGATAGTTGAAATTTTCACAGATGATGTATTTCTGTTGCCGCTATAACAACAAATACTAAATACATAATAAAATAAATATTTAAGGGGGGCTCCCATACAACAAACGTGATTTTTTTGCCAGTATATGTACGAGTATTTAGTGTTAATTCGCACACGAAGGATTCCGTAACAGCGTAACTTCGTGTGCGATTCCGACTCGCGCTTGGCCGGTTTTTTGTTCTTTGCGTCTTGTTTACCGCAAATTTTTATTTTCTTACTTTCTGTTTTTTTTTTCCTTATCATTCATACACACTTAGAATTAAAGTTTTGTCTTACCTTGACTAATATCTCCAGTGCTTCCACATAGGACTTCTCAGTCTCATACAACTCCACCACGACATGTGTCCGTGTGTCCTGTAACAAAAATAAAACCTCTATCAGTAATTTGATATTTTTTATTGGTTCAATAACTTTACGTTTATAGCTAAAAGGACTTTACAACCGGTTCTTAAGGTACGCTATCAATCGGAATCTGAATCATTTTGAAGCAAATTGCTAATCCATCGCTTCAGAAGTTCGAAAAATTTGTCAGCTCAACACGTAAATAACGCAATGAATTTTGTTGAACTGTCAAAATGAAACGATTCCGATTGATAATGTGTTACGCAACTGCCCCGCGGTTCGTAAGGTCTTAGCACTAGTACTCTCTAAACACGACATCCGCAGTTTCGACTGAAATTACGGGCCTTACTTACTCCATATAACTTACATCTATCTAGATATATATAAAATTCAAAGTCCTGACTGACTGATATATCAACGCACAGCCTAAACCGCTGGTCCTTGAGACATGAAATTTGGAGGGTGTATTCTTTGTGAAGAGTAAGTATCCACTAAGAAAGGGTTTTTCGAAATTCCTCTTCTAAGAGGGTGAATGGGAATTCTACCCCTAAGAGGGTGAATGGGGGGAGGGTGAAATTTCACGCGGACGAAGTCACGGGCAGAAGCTAGTATGTAGATAAGATTAGTTCAGAGCCCAAACTAGGAATGAACGACAATACAATTTGACAGTGGTCCCTAATCCCGGTATGTTTTGCCCGTTTGAAAAATTGAATTTGTCACTTGTTTTGACGGATCAACAACTTTTGGACGGGCCGGTATCTTCGTTAACGGACTAAAAGTGTAGTCCCTGACCCGTATGCTTACCAAATCATAGACCTTTTAAAAGTTTCTTAGGTAAGATAAATTTAATCAGGTAAAGTTCCTAAAATTTGAAAGGTCTTGCTCAACTTTGAGCAACGACCTTTAGTTATTGATAAAGATCATCATTCTCTTGTCTTTTTCCCAATTTATTTGGGGTCAAAGCAAGCAACAAGTCTTGATGCATATGAAGAGTATTAAGAAGTTTTAAATCATATTGAGATATAAAAGTAGTAGCTTATTTGTATTAACCTCATTAACAACGTAAGCCCACTCAACAATAATTGAAAAACAGCCCACAAAATCACTGCCAGCCGACGTTAAGACCCAAAAGTTACATATTTATGAATATTACGGAAAAGGCAGAGCTCCGAAGGATTATCGAGCTGAAAGAAATGTATTTAAATGAAGCCATGAGGTTTGCATAAATATGTGTATACCTACAATGGAGTGTCTCCACAAAATAGATAGAAGACAGAAGGCCAGCTCCATTCAACAAGCGAAAACAAACGCGTGTGCGTGCGTTTGTTTTTGCTTTAGGCTGGGCGCATACGTCCGGTTTCCTGATTCGGAATTCAGATTCGGAGACCCCGAAAGTACGCATTTCATACAAAATGTTCTCTTTAGCGCACACGTTCTTATATTGTCCGTTCGGAAACCCTGACGGAAAATATAAGAACGTGTGCGTACATTTTGTATGAAATGCGTGCGTTCGGGGTCTCCGAATCTGAATTCCGAAACTGAATTCCAAATCAGGAAACCGGACGTATGCGGCCCACCTTAAAAGTAATATAGACGCGTATTGTACAGAGATTTCAAACAAATGCCAGTCGCGAGCGCGCTTGCACTCGCTGTACGTAAAGCGTTTCTGTGTGTGCGTGCGTTTTTGCTCGTTGTATGTATTTATTTATTTACTTTCCATTAAAACTTTATGCACAAGTAAAATGAGGCATTTTCTACCAGCCAACCTTAGTGTGATGCAGCGAAAAACATAGCTGGTGCAACAAAAGATATACCTAGATAACAGAAAATAACTATAAAAAACAGTAAATCCATACACATAAAAAAATAAACTTTGACAGGAGAAATAACGATCGGTAGAGGAGAAAACGAATCCAGCAAATCAGTGCTGGGATGTTTGTGCCAACTTCTTACGTATATGTTCACGTGCTTTCACTTTAAAAGACAACCGAACACTGAAAAATTGCACTTCAATGAAGTGACTTTTTAGCTTGATTGACGATATCTTGTTTAGATTAATCAAAATCTTAATTAAGTTGATAATCACGACATGATTGCAGCAATACTAGTTCAAATGATTGAACGCTCAAACAAGTTTCTTGATTACCCTTAACATGACATCATTGTAGAAGATAAAAGTTAAAACAACAAAGTAAGTTAGTTGTGTCAATCAAGCAACTTGATCAACTTGATTGCTGCAAATTGGTTTTGTGATAACTCCAATCAAGATCCCGCTTCAAATCTCAATCAAATAAAAGTAGTAGGTGTGATCATTGTGCTTGATAGGCTCAGATGCAAACAAGTTACTTAGTCAATCTAAACAAAATCTTGATTGTGGCAACTGCTTTTTTTTTCAGTGAACGGGTTGCCGTCTGGTTGTCGTATGTCGTCAACCTTCTGTAACTATCTATTGTGTGATAACTCGACGTATGTACGTCTAAGTGAGTACAGTCGACAGCATAAATATTCAAACGGGTTAAATGCGGTGTTAGAGCAGGTAAGGAAGGAAAAGGTAAAAATGTGCTGGTACACTTTGTGGTTTTTGGGTAGCATGGGTTTTTTGTGGATTGTGTAACATACAGTTTAATAATGACTACTCGTTTTTAGAAAGTAAATAGTTGAATATTGTTGACTTTATTTTTTTAGGTAGGTAACGTGTCAAAATATACCTTAAGTCTAATGGCCTAGACAAAGCGGCATTCTATCAGCAATAACAATGATGGAAAAGTCAAAAATATATAGGACTGCCTAAGCTACTTAAAAGCTTATCCATGCTAATAATTATTATAAATGCAAAAGTCTGTCTGTCTGTATGTTACCTCTTCACGCTTAAACCGCTGAACCGATATAGATGAAATTTGGTATAGAGATAGTTTGAGTTCCGGGAAAGGACATAGGATTATTTTTATCCCAGAAATCCTTTGAAGGTGTAAAAAGGGTATGGAATTTTGTAAAGGGAATAAAAAAAAGGACTATAAGGCTTTTATCGCGGGTAAGTTGTTGCTAAATTTTAATACGAAACGTTTTGGAAGCTTTTGCCATTAGTCGAGAACCTTTGGCGTAATGTTGCATTTCTGTTTGAAAACTTTAGGAAAAAACATAATTATCTACAGTCTCTGACTACAAAAACTGAGCTGTAAATCAATAGACTTAAATGAATTTAAGTATCTTTTTAATAATTTACTAACTCCTAATGTTACCTATTATTAATATATTAACATTGTCAGCTTAGTAAGTTGTTGATTTTATTGTGAATGCTGTGGTCTCGAAGTGAAGGACCTACTTAATACCCCAATTAATCCAACAACATTTTATATCAAAATAATGTGAAATTGAGAAGTAAATAACAAGGAAAATAAATCGCAAAACGCGTCTAATTACGAAAGAAAAAACAATTGAACAAATTGTTTGTTTTCCCGTTCGTCTTTTTTTACTGAGTTTTCACGAGAAATACGAGAATTTCTTGCTGGTTTTATTCTAGTTCCAATTAGGGATAGTTTTCTCTTCAATGCTTCTGAAGGTTTTGCGATATCAAATATAATAAGTACAGGCTAAGAGGTAAATACGAAAAATACAATTTGGTTTTCTTAAGACCCAATTATTTTTCACAGCCCTTGTCCTTATAAAAGAGTCCGTGGAGTTACATGCCTGTTCTTCTCCATAGGTACGAAGGCCAGCTCATCAAGCTACCCCAATCTGTCAAATTTTCCCAATTGAATATGAACCTTATTACTATGTAGTAAAGTTGAAAATCTATCAAAGAAATTTGACAGATTGGGGTAGTTTGATGTGCTGGCGTCTGTACCTACTACGTTTTGGTTTGGGCAACGAGCTTCATCTTCCTTACTGACCAACCCCTTGACAATTCAAAAGTGCCTGTAATTGGTTATTTTGAAATAAATGGTTTGAGTTTGAATAGAAAACTATTAGGCGGTAACTTAATTAATGATTGTGAATGGCAATCATTAATTAAGTTACCTATGCGAGGTTCGGACGTTTCATCGTGGGTCCGAACGAACAATATTCGCGCGAACTTGCGATGGTCGCGTAGTCATTTCTATTAGGACAACGCCTTAGTCTGTGAGACACCAATTTATTAGAGCGACTTAAAACGACGAAAACACACTTTTTTAATTAAATAAAAGCCTGCTTATACCCACATACTTAAGCAATGAGTTCGGGTTCCCGAAGATTTCCGAAAGTTTGTTTCGAAAGACCTTTCTGCGATCTCCTTTTCTTTAAAATTTAAGGTAAAATTCAACGCTTTTGAAAGTAAGTTTTCCGAGCAAATCTTTGCTTTTAGAAATTCTTAAGTAAGTACTTTGTGACACAAAATAAAAGTTTATTTCTGCAATTCTGTATTTCGTTTGAAGGAAGATTTTTCTTTTCGAGAAAAGCAACATAGATTTTAGTAAGGAATTGTTTTCTTTATAATGAATAGTTCCACGCTACTCAACGGGTTGACCCGAAAGTTTTGAGCACAAAATTCCAATTACTACAACTAACACCTCTGATCATAATCATCATTCAACTGCTGTAAATGGGCCCTAATTTAGGATGCCATTCACCCAAATCTTAGAGACCTCTTTTAGATACAGAATGGTCGTCTGTAAATATTGTCATAATCACACAGACACAGAGACCATTTTGATATGGAAAGAAAACCAATACTTAGGGCCGGTTGTTTCAAACGGTTGGTTAACGTAATATAAGTACGTTAAATAATAACGATTACGTACTCGTTATTATATGACTTATGGCAAGGAATCGGACGGACGGACGGGTACGGTGGGTTTTGTAATTTGAAACATTGTTTTTTTTTTTTAGTTTGACGATAGTTAGCACCATTTTTGACGTAAACGCGTACGTCAAGTGGATGTAAAAGAACCCGCCCTTAGACTAATACCATCTACTTATACGCTGTCAACCTTCAAATCCTAAAAACATGGTTACTTAAAGGGCTTACAGGACCTAAACGCAAAAAACGCAAGTTTTAGAAACAATAAAAGTATATGATCGACTACAGTAAACAAAATAAAAAAAAATATATGATATTCTTCAGGATATATGCTAGGTAGATAGTGCGTTGAAAACATAATACAACTTATTTGGTACGATAGAAAAAAATCATGAAGATACCTCTAAAAACTTTCTTTTTACAATAAAACCCATACTAATATACATACAATCATTATGATTTTTTGTCAGATTATTCTAAAAGCAACATATAAAAACTCTAGTGTTTTAATTTTTTACTCCAAACAATAGATTTTTCGTAAATAGATAATTACTTCATATTTTGCAATAAATTACCAGCGCTGTGTCATCGCGCTTCTCTTTCTTTTCTATGCAGTCCGACAGTGACCGCGCTTTAGGTCATGTAGTCCTCTAAACTGTCAAGCTCCGCTAATGAGACACAATTGATTTTCTATTGTTTCGTCGCCAATGGGCGACGCGCGCCGACTTAAGCCTTGCTTCCCGCTCCCTCTCATGACCACCACTCCACTACCATTTAAAATTACAGCTAGAAAGCAAACATAATTAGTTATCATGATAATCAACTTCCAATGTAACCAAAACCAGCTGAAAATATCAACATTTTACATCGAGTTACCTGACCTCCGCAACCCATTTACCGGGGCTATTCCCAAAAAGCTACCTACGATTATGATACAGAAAACGAACCATTATCTAAATTAACGAATGGTATTAGCCCCGTCAGATCAGACATTCGAAACCATATTTATTACAAGACTAGGCCATTCAGTCTAGATTTTATCACAATGACCTTATAATTGCGGTCAATGGGCACGCGTTTCCTAGAAAGACAGAATAAGCCCAGGTTTCCAAGAGCGCGTTTTTCCCGTGGCGATTTTTTTTTTCGCGCACTAGATTTTCAGCGCACTGTTTATGGCCGAGAGTTGAAAATCCAACAGTGGGTTTTTTGACGCGCTGAGATGCGGTCTATTGGATTCTCAACCCTCGGCTCAACACCGAGAGTTTAAAATACAGTGCGTGATAAAACCCCTCCGCGATATTTTTACGTCTGTACGAAAGTGGGCTTAGCCACGCGTGTCTTTCTAAAAATATGTCCATTTAGGACACGATAAGATCTTGGATGTGATTGGTTCGTTCGTTCCTGGAATAGCGATTTTGATTATTAATTTATGTGTATGGTAATACATAGATCTTTGTTATTTAGAAGTGGCCCAGATATGTATATATTTTGTATTAATTATAAGCTGAGATCAAGAACAAATAAACACACTGTATTTGACCCCTTATTGCGGAAATACCGAGACATAAATACACTACGAATGGGCCTTTCAAAGAGAGATTTCGGTCTCTTATTATGGTCGTCTTCAGCACAAAGGGCTTGGGAATCCACCCAGTTCGTCCTCAAGTTTGTTAACATTGGTATGGCATGCTGCTTATAACTTTATAAGCTAAGAGTCAGATGAAAATCTGTAGGCTGAATGGATAATGTTAAAGTATTGATAAAGATGATACGAACTCAGCCTATCGTAATCCACTGATGGACATAGGCCGCATCCAGTTTGTCCTAGCCACCTTTTTAAGGCGACTACATGACCTAAAGCGTGGTCACTGTCGGACTCCATAGGAAGGAAAGAGAAGCGCGATGACACAACGGTGGTAATTTATCTATCTATACTTATAATAAATCTGTAGAGAGGTCAATTCTGTACATGAAATATATTTTCAAAATAACTATCAGGGGGTGATTAGTAATCGATACTGATGCCAAAAATGCAATCAGTAAAATTTTTGTCTGTCTGTCTGTCTGTCGGTCTGTATGTTCCTTATAGAAACAAAAACTACTCGAAAGATTTTAATGAAACTTGGTACAATTATTCTTCATACTCCTGGGCAGGTTATAGTATACTTTTCATCACGCTACAATCAATAGGAGCAGAGTAGTGAAGGGAAATGTTGGGAAAACGGGAGAAGTTACTCCATTTTTTAAGCTTCCGTCGCGTGTGCAGCCTTAATGGTTAAAGTTACATAGAAATCATGTATGACGGAAATATTCTACATAAATTGTCTAAAAAAATATCCCGCAACAGCATATGTCTATCTTTTATGGTTGACTCACAATAACACGTGTAACTCCTGATAGCTTAGCAGTTCGGAGCATTCTGATTATATTTGTTTACTCTTACGTTTATAATACTCTCACTCATCCATAATTTAAAAAAGTTAACATTATTACCTATTCAATAAAAAAGAATCATAGAAATCGGTATAGAAACACCAAACTTATACATGAAATAAGCCATCGCGCCGTCGCACGTGAATACTGAATCATGCTATAAGGATTATTTTTGTGTAACGGTTGCCGCGCTCGACACGGGTCGCGGCGGCGGTAGGGTACAAAAAGGCGGGAGGTCCGAGAGCGAGCTGGAGCTTCATTCAATATTTGGCTGTTGATGCGTTCAGAGCGTTCGACCTTATTGACAGACAATAATTTTATTGATATTGAGAAACCGTGCTTATCAGGGCGACTTTTAGTCTTTAAATAGTTTGTTTGAATTTCTTTTGTTGTTTTTTTGTAAAATAGGTAGTGTTTATTTTCTTTATTTTCATTTCTTTTTTGTTGTGAGTTGTATATATTTCTGGGTATAATTCTATTACAATATTTTAGTGTAAATAGTCATTAAGATTTTAAGTGTAAGGTAGCTAAAGTTAGGACCTCTAACGTAGGTTATTTTGTTAGGTAACTGACAGCCTTTTCGTTACCGTAGATTATTACACAATGCCACCTAAAAAACCATTATCTTTATCTCGAACTTCGAGTAAAGCTAAGAGAATGAGAATTACGCGATCTCAAGAATCGGCAGAGGAAAGAGCAAATCGGCAAACTCTATGAGAGTTAGAGCCTCAACTTCTCGAGCCAATGTCATAAACGATTTTTCAAAATTCCACCCCTGTGGGGGTGAAAAGCGGGGATACAGTTTATTTGAAAAATCTGATTCCTTTGTTCTATAAACTTAAAAATTGGCCCGAATACTTATTTATCTAAATTAATTATAAAGATCATACCAACATACATTTTCGAAACTTTTAGAGGAAAATACGAATTTCGCGCGGACGAAGTCGCGGGCAGAAGCTAGTTACAAATATGAAGCAATTATCTATTTACAAAAACTATTTAATAATAAATAATCCATCACTGAATTTGATGGTATATTTTTATTTGTAATTAAAATTGTTAATGAAGGATACCTAAACTGCTTTAAAGGCAATTAAGAGGTGTATTTGAACAGTCTTTTGATGCATTAATGTATATTTAATTATGATTTGAGTTCCATCACTGTATCAAAATAAGACTTGATAATATAATTTTTTTTTGGTCAATATTATTTACGATTTAGAGCAGTGGTGGCCCAGTGGTATCGGCCGCGACTTATGAATTGTAGGTCGTAGGTTCGAACCCAGACAGGCGCTTTACTTTGTGTAAATTATTTCATCACCACTGCTCTCAAAACGGTGAAGGAAAACATCGTGAGGAAACCGGCATGTCCTAGAACCAAAAATTCAAAGACATGTGACATCTACCAACCCGCACTGGGCCCGCGTGGTGGATTACGGCCCACTCCCTCTCACAGAGAGGAGGCCTGTGTCCCAGCAGTGGGAACATTATAGGCTGATGATGATGATTTACGATTTAAGAGATACACTGCTTTAAAAAACCAACTTTTTGACCGTTTTCTGAAACCTCCGCCTTAAGATCGTCGGTTTACCTAGCTGGAAGGCGTCCTACTCTACGCTTGAGCGCGTGAACTGTCATTCCATCTGATGTTAAGGATTGACACAATTGACAGCTCACTTCATCCTCACTTCACCTTCAGCCACGCAGGACTCATCCGGACACCGGTCCTTCGACAAACAAGGCCAGCCCACCGCCACTTCAGTTTGAAAAAAAAACACGCGTCAAATTTCAATATACCTTTTTTTTTGGGCCACTTCGCCGTGCACATTATGTTCTTTAATAACGTCGTACTATTAATAGTTGAAGCCTTTATTACGCCTTCTGAGCGTAAAAACGTGGGCGCTACGCATCTCAAACAGTCCTAAGTAAATATTCATTTAGTGTGCGTTTCGCAAAGATGGCCAATCTTTGCGAAACGCACACTCGCGAGCACAATGAATATCATATTTTTGGGAGGTATTATTTTTCATTACACACTTATTTTTAGAGAGGAAGACAGGTTAAATAACAAAAAGTGAGTTTTAATGGTTCCGTACCAAAGGGTGCCAACGGTACCCTATTACTAAGCCTCCGCTATCCGTCCGTCTGTATGTCAGCAGGCGGTATCTCATGAACCGTAATAGGTAGACTGTTGAAATTTTCACAGAGTATATATTTCTATCGCCGCTATAACAACAAATAATGAAAACAAAATAAAGGGAAGTTAAAAAAACGCCAATAATTTTTTTTTTTTGGTGTTTTTTTTGACTTGTGGTACGTAACCCTTCGTGTGTGAATCCGACTCGCACTTGGCCAGTTTTTTTTCTCTATGATGACAAATAGCCCAGGCCAAAACCCAATACACAGTGGGAATTAAGGGATACTTTCAATGCCAATAGATGACAAATGCATTGGGCATCTTGGATAAACTGAAAAGTCGCATTGACCAATTCAAAAATTAAAATAAGCCGTGGCAGCTAAGGGTTTCCCAGTCTCTACAGACGGCGCCCATTCACAAACATGACGTATGGATCATAAGTCATGTTTATTTGAATACCTACTCGAACAAACAAAGGACAAAAACAGTCATGCGACGGTAACCTTAGGGCCGGTTGTTTCAAACGGTTGGTTAACGTAACATACGTACGTCAAATAATAACGATTACGTATTCGGTATTATTTGACATACGCCAAGGTCATAGTTTTGTAATTTTAATTGGAAACAACCCTTTTTTTTGGTTTGACGATAGTTAGCGCCATTTTTGACGTATAAGCGTGTGTCAAGAGGACTTGAAACAACCCGCCCTTAGACGCTGAAGCTTTCAAACAAGCATTTGACAATTTTAACCCCAAATTATTGAACTGATGGATGCTAGAGATGGCGCCAAACACGTAGCCGAATTCTGGGCCAAGTCCATTTCGAATTGCCATCGACTCGCTAAGAAGAAGAATGATTGACAGTCAACTAAGGCAAAATAAGTTGTGTACGCGAAAACGTCAAAAACGTTTACAACGCGTGTGTCAAGTGGACGTGAAAGAACCCGCCCTTAGACTAACACCATCTACTCATACGCTGGCAACCTTCAACTCCTAAAACACCTAAACCTTTTCCCTACCCGTCTGCCTTCCTCTACTTAAGCCTTGCCCCCCCTACCTCTCTTACCCACCTCTTCACCACCTTTGACTTCCCATCTAACCATACAAAGCATAATAAAAGTGTTATTGACAACTAAGTAAGTGTCACTCAGAGCTTCTTTGATTCGGGCTGGCACGTTCATTTGTTATTTTAGGAGCGAAAATATGATGGAGGAAAGAAAGAAAAATATCAGGTAACTTTTCCTGTTAATTGGTGGGAGTAAAGTTTTGGCATAGGTTGGTAACTTGATAATACCGGAGCAACCTGAGTGCGGGCAAGCTTACTAAGGTCCGACCGCGCTAAATTTGCCAAAGATGTAAACAACAACGGGCGCTCGAAATTGAATAAAATCGATGTTGTTTACATCTTTGGCAAATTTCGCGCGGTCGGACTTTAGCTACACTCTGTATAAAGCGTGTATATCAGAATTAATGTGTGGTACAGACCATCGAACTGAACAACGTTCTCTATGGGACCAACAATGTAATCGCGAAAAAATAATAACCTACGGGTACTCGACCCAAATGTGATATGGGACAGCTGATAATTTTCTCGCGATTACGACGTTAGTCCTATAGGGCAGGGTTTCCCAAACTATGGGTCGCGACCCACTGGTGGGTCGCGAGCGAATATTGAGTGGGCCCTGCCTATAGTACCAACCGCCCGAGCCAGCGGCCGGGCGGCGGGCGACTGCTGATACGATAAAATTCGGGCGTTTATGAAAAAGCTTTTGCTGTGGAAGAGTTGTATTGAGAATGGGAATTACGATTGTTTTGAAACACTTGAAACGTTTATTGTTGAAAACCAAGTGCAGCCAAAGATGAACGTAGTATTTGCAATTTCTGCATAAAATCATTGTTAAAAAAAAACTTTGACGACTATTTCGGCGAGGAGATGAAAAAGCTCGACTTGATGAATTGGATTTGTAACCCATTTCAAGACCCCCTACCAACTGGTATGTCAACAAAAGCAAGTGAAGAACTAATTGATTTATCAAGATTCGTCACAAAAAAATAGTTTCAATCGTAAGCAATTAATGAAATTCTGGCTCTCGGTTGCTGGTAGTCATCCATGCCTGTTTGATGAAGCTATGAAAGTCCTCCTCCCCTTTACTACCTCATACTTATGTGAGGCTGGGTTTTCGAATATGGTGAACATTAAAACTAAATACCGAAATAAATTGGACTTATCAAACTCACTGCGATTAAAAGTAACTAAAGTTGAAGTTGATGTCAAAACTGTAATGGCGAAACATAGGAAACAATTTCATCCTTCCCATTAAATTTATATAATTAAGTAATAAAAGATTGTATTAAAACAGTTTGTTATTTCAAAAGTCCTTTATTAATATTGCTAACGCTTAAATTTCCTAGAGGTGGGTCCCGAGTTTGTAAACTTAAATCAGATGAGTCGTAGCCCAGTCAACTTTGGGAACCACTGCTATAGGGACAGTTATTCTTGTGGTCTTGTAGCGGTATTACAACGCCACATGCGAACAACGCGTCATACTGACGTCATACAAAAATCTTGCATCTCGCAAGCAGAGTTTACCGCGCAAATAGCATAGATACAACGGTCCGACATGAATCATCGGGCAGTTGCCCGCCAAACACACCTGTCTGGTCGGAGGATCCTCCCTTTTCTATGTGGGATGAGTGAACTTTACACCCCGTTCCTCACAAGTCTAAAGTCTATACCACACCCTTTAATATGACTATAGCGATAGAATATAGCAAAGTGCGAAGGTGACATATAGATTCACAGCACGTTTAGCAGATAATAGTGACATTCGGTTTGTACTCACGTAATTACAGTCCGGTCGTCAAGAGAATGCATTCCTGACACCTGTCAGTGCGACAATTCTAATAGCTAAGTAATAAGAATCAAATTCGCAAAACACGTATTCCTTTGTATGAAACTGACAGGTTTCAAGAACGCATTCTCTCGTCGGCCGCGCTGTAAGTGCAGGGTTGATGTAAAAACAGTTAGAATACTACTTTGTGACGTCATAAGATGTGGTAATCATTTGAATCATCTAAACTCTCTAGGTTAGAATCGGCCTCAAATGTCATGACTTCATAAAATAGTAATTCAAAAGGTCAATTTGAATTTAGAATTTTTTCATCCACCTTAACATTAAAAAACAATTTTTTCTTTCTGGTAATGGTAACTTACAAAGTAGGCCAACAAAATTAACCCTATAAGTATACCCTTTAAATATGTATTTAATGTGACAGACAGCCCTAAAGAACACGCAATACAGTCTACAATTGTTACTATACAGGGTGTGGCGTAAATAGTAGTCTACCGTTAAGAATTTCATATAGCAGATAATTTACTATAACATATTACAATCTGAAAGATTTTAGTAGAACAGTTTTTTTATAAAAATCGCTCTTGAATTTGTATGATTATGTTAAAAATTAGGGTATAAAATAGAGAAGAACTAACTTTTTCTTCAGAAACTCTAAATTTACATAAAAAAACGTAATATTACACGATAGCTCTAGTATTCAGCAGTAATTTACAGAAATCAAAATGGAAAAATAATGGTTTTTGTTGAAACTACAACCAAATTTGTAACAAAAGGTAGAAATTTCGTAAATAAAAAACAAAAAAGAATATATTTTCGGAACCCTTGTGTAAAAATGGTTAAAATTGTAATATGTTATAGTAAATTATCTGGCACATAGAATCTATAACGGTGGACCACTATTTACGCCACAACCTGTATACAGAGTGTAGCAAAGTGCGAGGGTGACATGTACACCCATTCACAACAAGTTTAGCAGACAATTGTGACACTCGCTTTGTGTCACGTAATTAAGTGCAAAGGTGACGTAAAAACAGGTTGAATACTACTCTTTGTGACGTCATAAGATGTGGGATCAAGATTGTGGGTACTATATCGTTATTTCAGTGGTGTGGTTGTTTAATTTTTAGAGTGGAAGTTAAATTAGCCACAGGAAGTTGCACTTATTCGTTCTAAGATGTCTGTTTTTGTTTTTTTTTTCTTAACTTATGTTATGCGGCAGAATAACAATTCACATAGATCCTGTTGTTGAACGTATTGTTGTCATTTACTTATGCCAAAATGTTAGCACAAAATCAAACCAAACCTTTTTACAGAGGCAAATCTTCTGTGATTAAAGAAAGAAAGAAAGAAAATACGTTTATTTGCGGTAAACATGACGCAAAAAGGACATAAACACAAAAAAAAAAAAATCAGTATTAATTGAACTCACACACAAAATTATACACCTAGTATTTTTATTCTAGGTCTATCGTCTTCACATATAATTTACCTACGTATACTAAAAATTGTAAACCATTTTTTTATAAAAAACGGTGGAGTTTCTTGCCTATTTATTTATTTATTGCCATACGAAATTACCTTTTGGAAGGGGCGACTAGATTTTTATTTCCTTTTTTGTAAATTTTGACGTTCAAATATTATTTAAATTTTGAACCACATAATTCATGCAAAAGTGAATTTTGTTTGATAGTTATTCTGCAATGGGCATACGGATAGCGCCTGGGTGCTTACTCTTGAATTTAATTCCGATAGATCGACATTAGAATTGTGACGTTTCGTACTTTTGAGTTCGGTTTAATTAAACTAAAAGGTAAAATTGGGTGTCCATTTTGGTGAACTAAGTGAAAATTAGTGATGGGCGTTGAATCAACGAACTAGTTGAATCAACGTTGATGTCTCTTCAACGGGATTAACGTTGACCATAAACAAATCAACTCGTTGAATTCGTCAACGAGTTACGAGACAACGACGTTTATGAATTCAACTCGTTTAACGAAACGAGAATATGAACTCAACGTTTTGTTATTTTCAACGTACGTAAATTGTATTTATATTTACAAAACTCCCGCTACGACGCGATAGTCATGACAATAATTTGAACTCTAAATAACGAATAAAAGATTTGATATTTATTTAGTAATTTGATCATTATTTTTAAAAGAAAGTATACGCCTGAAATTTGTGTTTTATAGCAAATTAATCAGTCAGTCCTAAGCCTGAAAAAAGTATGAAGGGAAGATCATCTAGAAACCTAGGTAGGTAGTAGGTAAAGTCATCATAAAATGTTATCCAATTTCATTTGATAAATTGCATCAAATTGTTCGTAAATTAACAGCGTACGTTAATAAAAGCGTTAAGGCGTTTATCGTTCATGCAAGTTGACGTTCGTAACACGTTAACTCGTTAACGAAATTAACTAGTTGATCAACTAGTTGACAAACGCAATTCAACGTTAACGTTTCGTTGACGGAAAAACCTTCAACGACCCATCACTAGTGAAAATTAGGGCCGGGCTCCTAAATCAATCATCCAATTTTACCTTTTAGTTTAATTAAACCGAACTCAAAAATACGAAACGTCATAATTCTAATGTCGATCTATCGGAATTAAATTCAAGAGTAAGCACCCTGATCTCTCCCCAGTCGTTTCGGATTGCCGTCCCGTCGGGGTCGGACTATGAGAGTAAAGGAACAGAGAGTGCACCTATTGTCCTGCGTACCTGGCAAATCTTCGAAATCGGTCGCATTATTATTGTACGGAAAGTCTTGAACTCGAATATAAACAACTTTGTATCCCGATAGATCAATTATTTCTTATTGTGAGTGTAGACGTAGAAACACACGAATAAAATAAATACTTATATTAATAGGTACACCAAAGCCTCATAACGTTTTAATATTGTGCCAATAAGTAGTACAATAATAAAATAGATCGCCCTAATGACAAAGACATTTCCGGTTTCCAAAATATAACGTAAACAAGGAAATACCAAATTAGCTCATCGTTCACGATCATTTAAAGCTATCAACAACGCATCGCTTTTGTATAGCATCGCTTCGACGATGGATTGAGGACCTAATAATATGCAGTAGGAAATATAAATGTTATTAAGACTACAAATATCTTTGTGGCATTCATAATAGGTTTGGTTAGGTTACTTTAAACCCTTTACACAGAAATAGCGGGGCTCCGTCGACATAGGACGCAAGAGCGAGCAAATGAGAATACATTTTACTGTAAAATACCTCGGTAAAGGTAAAAAAAGATACCTTTACCTAGGTATTTTACAATACAATGAAGTTTTAATTTTGGTGATCATTTACTATTTTTGGCAGTAAAAAGTGTTTTTTTGATGTTATATTTTACTTTATCTGGTGTTAAACATAAGCCGCTATAATTGGTGTAACTAACCCGACTTTGTTTTATTTATACAGATAGATATAGATTACTGTTGAAATGTGGGTGTGTACTACAATACTTGTATCTCTACCTACGCCTTTAACGAATACAGTCGTTATGTTATATTAAAGATGTCAGTCAAAAGATAAAGCACTAGAAAGTACTTTCTCAAATTAAGCATCCATCTTGAATACCGTGTGTTTAAAATTATGACAGGTTAAAAGACACTTCTTGATACAAGGTTTTGTCACAACATAGTGGGTTTAAGAACCAATCTGGCACTTGTCAGTATGAATGAATCATTAACTTCCTTATGAGGTAACAGTTTAGTACGAGTTAGTGGTTGATTAATGCTAGAGTGATTAGTCTGGTAAAGTGGTTTAAGGTGTAGTATGAAGTAATAGTTTGTCAGCTTATGCAAATATGTTTCTCTTCTGCTCAGTTCTTTGGATGACTAAGAAAAACATCTTTTCTAAACCATTTAATCTTTGCGCGATTTAGGTAACCCTTTCCTTTTTGGTCGTTTTGGTAATATAAAGGATGAAGTTATATTCATAGGCATCCTTCTAAGGGGTTATTGTACTCATCATTATTAACAACTTTTACTATGGAACTAAACCTAAAATCGCGAAAAAAAATCAGCTGTTCCTTGCATTTATGTTCACATAACTCGTCATAATGTAGGGAAGAGCTGATTTCAGGTTTGGTCCCATAGTAAAAGTTGTTCATAATGATGATTACAATGACCTCTTAAAAGGATGCCCATGAATTCAATTTCACCCTGTAGGTATATTATGTAGTTACAATTAGCAGCGCTCTGTGGTTTCACCCGCATTAGTTTCGATCCCGTAGGAATGTCGGAATAAAAAGTATCCTATGTGTTAACCCGGGTTATAAACTATCTGTGTGCCAAACATCTAAATCCGTTGAGTAGTTTTTGCGTGAAAGAGTAACAAACATCCATCCATCGATCTTCACAAACTTTCGACCAATTTTTCCTAAAGCCTAATTATAAGTATGATATGGTGCAATTTAATTGCATTGCATACCATAAATTGAAGCAACAATAAAAGCTGCACCGTCTAAACAGTATTTAGATGATGCAAGTCATTTCTAGCTTAAATTTGATTAAGTATATGCCTCTTGCAAGAAACTGCATCGTGCAAAAAAATGTAGCATAATATTATTATGAGTTGTATTCAAGTTGAAATAGAAAGATTCGTCACCTAAATCATAATAACATAAACAAATGACAAACAATAAATTCTACATTCAAAAACAAATTCAAAACCCCGTCTCGAATGATGCAACTCTGCCAACACAGAAACAAAACACAAACGTTCGCGCACGTGAGGTTTTAAAGCTTTCAGCGGTCGCTACATCGCAATACCGTGTAGGTACTTGGTGTACTTGCATTAGTAGGAATATGTGAAACTGAAGCGTACTATCTTTTATGCTGTACGTGAGCGATTTCGCCAGCGTTTTAAAGATGGAACAAGTCTGAAAATGGCACCGGTGACTGAGAATTTGTGTGGAAATCGGTTGTCACGGTATTAATCGATTGTGTGCTATTTATTTTTTTATGTTAAAGGTATTTTGTACAGACCTTTTTTTTCTAGTTTTATTTTTAGCGTTCATCAGTGGAATCTTGCAAATGGCCTTCTATTTCATATTGTTTAAGAACACTATATACATTAGCTGTAAGTTTCCCGAAAATAATAAGTAAATAAAATATTGTGAGGAAAGTTTTGAGTATGAATGTAGATACGATGAATGGATAGTTTAAAAGATTATATATAGCACATTTGGAGAAACATCGACGTAAATGTATTTTTTCCCAAAAATAAGTTAAATATGCCAAAGCACTTGTGTATTTACGTTAGGAAAGCAAAGACTTAAAAAAAAAACAAAAGTAGCAGTTACGTCGATGTTTCACCAAATGAGTGATATGGTGAGAAAGAGGGTGACTGCCGAAATGACGACTAATAGAGAAGTATGGAAGAAGCAAATATGTCGCGCCGACCCAAAATAAATTGTGCAAGAGAATAATGTTGACATTAGGATCAAGAGATTTTTCCGTAGAGAATAGTAGATGCCCATATTATATTCATCATTAATTAATCAAGTAACGAGGGGCTTGTGGCTAAGAAATAACAGCCGCAAGGTTTGATTGATCAGGTTAAGCTATACTTGCCGCGGTTGGTCCGTGGACGGGTGACCATCTTTACAAAGACCGTGTCTCGGAAAGCACGTTAAGCCGTTGGTCCCGGCTGTCATTCATGGATCTTTGACAGTCGTTACGGGTCGTCAGAAGCCCGAAAGTCTGACAACCAGTCTTACCAAGGGGTATAGTATTACCCAATAACTGGGTTGTGGAGGTCAGATAGGCAGTCGCTCCATGTAAAATACTGGTATTCAGCTGCATCCGGTTAGACTGGAAGCCAACCCCAACGTAGTTGGGAAAAGGCTAGGCAGATGCTGAATTAATGAAGTAACGTCTCGGTCATTAATGAACTATGTCGGTGCACTTAACACCACACCGCCACTAAACAATAATTGTGCCTGACCCTTCTCCTGAATACAAACAACTGATTGGGATCCAATCCCTGCCTCGTACGGGCAATATCATTGGATTATTTCATTTCGAATCCGGAGCTTATTTGTCATCAACCAGATACAAAACCAAATTGTATTCGGGGTATGACGATAAGCTCGCACGAATTACACCGACGGTGTAGTATCAATATCTACTAACTACAAAATCATGATTTTACAGAAGACGAAAAAAACGTTTCATTTCTATAGTTTTTAATATTTTAATAAAAAAGTTACTTAAGTATATCAAACAAATAGTAGGAAACGTCGTCGTTGATTCAAGAGCTTATGTCTTTGCAAATATGAGCTATTTCATATTTTACCTACGAATCACACTAATATTATAAAGGCGAAAGTTTGTGAGTGTGTGTGTGTGTGTTTATATGTTTGTTACTTCTTCGCGCTCAAACCGCTGAACCGATTTAGATGAAATTTGGTATAGAAATAGTTTGAGTCCCGGGAAAGGACATAGGCTACTTTTTATCCCGATATTCCCACGGGATCGAAACTTATGCGGGTGAAACCGCGGGGTGCAGCTAGTATGCAATAAAGTGAAAATCGCTAAAATGTTAGTTATTAGATATTGACTCTTCACCGTCGACATGAGATTTGTAACTGTCTAAAGTAGACACCTCTGACACCGCTTCAGAAGTGCTTTAAAATAAAGAGATGTTGAAGAATACGTTCATAGTTATTGAAGTGAAAACTTCTTTATGCGCTTTAGGCATTTTTCGAGATGGAAAAAAACCATTGAACTCGCGACACTGCTACCGACACCGCGCTACATTCCGATGTGTTTGGCTGTCCTCGAGATGTACTCGGTTTTAATGTATTTTCGATATGTCAGTGAGTGATAGCAAAGTATTCTGTTTGTGTTTTGTTTATATTATGACGATAAAAAAATACACACGTAATTTTTCAAGTTTTCACTTCTGTCGGCACTCCCGGAGTGCCACTTTTTTTAACTCTGGTTTTGCATCACTTTCCAAATCACAGTGATCTTTATTCTCATCACAATAAGGTAGCTGTTAGGTTGCTGCTGTCATAGATAAAGTAACTGTGGACAATTCAAAAGACGATTGTCTAACTTTTAACTTTTAAATCTTTGAACACAAGGCTTTTGGCAACTTCGTTTTTGTGTGCGTCTTGTTTGTGCGGAATAAACAATTTTTCTTTCTTATTTTTATTAGTGGTGTTATTCCTGTAACAATTTATAAGTAACGCAAGACTCCCTGAAAAAATATCACACTATCACACTAATATTATAAAGGCGAAAGTTTGTGAGTGTGTGTGTGTGTGTGTGTGTGTGTTTATATGTTTGTTACCTCTTCGCGCCTAAACCACTGAACCGATTTAGATGAAATTTGGTATAGAGATAGTTTGAAACCCGGAAAAGGACATAGAATAGTTTTTATCCTGATATTCCCACGGGATCGAAACTTATGCGGGTGAAACCGCGGGGCGCAGCTAGTATTCAATAATAATAAATGAGATTGCAAACTGGGAAGAAGACTGAATAAATTGAAATTCCAATAAACGACGGCTGTTTTTGCATCGAAGCGGAGATTCAGTCACGCTTGGCCTCGTTGGGTGAATAGGAAATTATAGTTTATTGAAATTAGATGGAAAAATGTTATGTAAAAGCTTTTATAGATAAATTATCATTTTACTCAAGTTTGTGGTCCTAGATTCGTAGTAGATACTATCAGTTAGCCCCAAAAAGATCTAGGGCTGATACATCGACAAGAAATAATTTTATTGTTTACAATTTTTGTTATATAAATATGTATCAATGTGTAGTAACATAACCAGTCAAATAAATTCTTGTCGATGTTTGCATCTTTTTCAGGCTAAGGGGCCGTCTCCACGAGCGAGATAATCACGGCGATATTATCGTCGTGCCACGTAGTTCTATACACTCTCTTAGAACGTGTCTCCACACGGCGATATCATCGCCGCGAAAATTTATGGCACGGCGAGACTATCGCCGCGATTCTCTCGCTCGTGGAGAAGGCCCCTAACTGGCCTCTCTGAGCGTGCGTGACTGCGTGTATAAGAGATGTAACGTGGAAAAAGCAAAAGGAGTATATTATAAGAATCGTATTAGGTGTTGTTCCTTAGTTTCTGCTTACCCCATGGTACAAGGGCGTGAGTTTGTTTCTGTATGAAGGTATGTATAATTTTACTCATCTACCAATTTGACCTATCAAACATGTAGGGGGATATTTTTTGGCATAGTATCGGTATCCTAAAACGCCGAATCCACTAACTTCAAATGTGCAAGGATACTTCTGCCATATGTACCTAAAATTGCACCATGGAAACTCCAACACTTAGTCGACGTCTGTAAGTTTTAATTGGTCCAGCACACATCTTGTTGTTTTGTAGTTTCGCCGTTTCAAGCCACGAAAGTCAATGTTCGAGTGAATTCTGAAATTGAATCATTGCGTTTTCTGAAAACTCATTGAAGTTAGTATCATGACCATGATTGGCGCTGAAAAGTCTCTGACTCACGGAAAGCTTGAATGTGACCGCTGCAATTTCACAATGGATTTTGTAGTATGGAATCGTCAAACTACGAGCTACTCAAACCTAACCACGTGTATGAAACGATAACCCCAAACGTGTTCCTGATGAAAACATCAACAGTAGGTACAAATGATTACTAAAACGCATACGATTGACTAAACTGAGCATAGTGACTCACTCGTTTTCAGAGTGATCAAACGATATCATTCCGATATTGTGTTATAAATTCTTGCAATGTCTAAAATTAAACTGTTTACGTTAAATTCAGAGTTTTTAAAATTTTCTGTGACTCAATTTTGTATTTCAAATCTAGACTAACGACTAGTAATCCTGAAATAAAAATTGTTTTAAATATAAATGTAGTAGAGTATCGAGTTTTCGTTCGCAAATGAATCAGATGTAAGGATACAAGCGCTGAAATAAGAACGATATAGATTGATGCATTTGATGTCAATGGTGTTAAAATATTTATTTTTCAATGTTGCGAAATTCGAAGTGATATTAATAGTTTTCCTGTTGATCCCTATAGTGAAATTAGATGATGCAAAAACGAGCTATAGTATCGAAGTATGGATGAGGAAAATATCATTGGGGATTTCAAAATAGAATTGTGTTGAGTATCCAAAACGGTTTTATGAAGTTAGTGGCGATATCAAAATGTAGTGATTTTGCCAAATTGCAATGATAACGCCTACGTTTACGCGTTGAGTTCATAGGTATTTGAGAAATATGAAGATCATAAACCAAACATAGTACAGATCATAATCTAGCGAATGGAATATCATAAAATGAAATTGTAGTTTATGGTGAAGCCAAATCTATACAGGTTGAAATTGAAAACATGCGACAAATCGAAATGGGAGATTGTACTCATCATCATGAACAACTATTACTATGGGACCAAACCTGAAATCGCAAAAAAAAAATCAGATGTTCCCTACATTTTGACGAGTTATGCGAACATAAATGTAGGAAACAGCTGATTTTTTTTTCGCGATTTCAGGTTTGTTCCCATAGTAAAAGTTGTTCATAATGATGAGTACAATCTCCCATTTCGATTTGTCGCATGTTTTTAATTTCACCCTGTATATTAAGAAGAAATATACTAAAAAGTATCTACACTTCGAGCATCCTAAGAATTATAATCTTCTGCTTTTATCCCAATATATTTGAGGTCGACGCAGCAAGTCTGTAATATCTACCATACATCATCTATTAACTATCATCTCAGTTGTCACCACCTATTTAGGCATATTATCTTTCAAACAATCTTTCCGTCGTATCTATCTGCCTCTACTCTTATTATCCTAAACCTGTGTCGATACTGACGTCAATAGGTAGGTACGTAGGTATTTTATGCGTATCATAGGCAGTAGTATAATCAGCCTATAATGTTTCCACTGCTGGGACACAGGCCTCCTCTCTTCGAAAGGGAGAGGGCTCAACTACCTCGTTGGCTCAATGCGCATAGGTAGATGTCACATATCTTCGAATTTTTGGTTCTAGGACATGCCGGTTTCTTCACGATGTTTTCCTTCACCGTTCTGAGAGCATTGGTGATGAAACTATTTATATGGCACAAAGTAAAGCGCCTCTCTGGGTTCCAACCCACGAACTACAACTTGTAAGTCGAAGCCGTTACCACTGGGTCACCATTGCTCTCTAGGTATTTAGGTGGAGGGCCTTGTGGCTAAGTAATAACAGCCGCACGGTTCGATCGATCAGGTTTACGCTTGTCTACGCTTGCCGCGGTTGGTCCGTGGATGGGTGACTATCATTACATACCAAGACCGTGGCTCGGAAAGCACGTTAAGCCGTTGGTTCCGGCTGTCATTCATGGATCTTTGACAGTCATTACGGGTGGTAGAAGCCCGTAAGTCTAACAACCAGTCTTATCAAGGGAGCGTATTACCCAGTAACTGGGTTGTTTAGGTCAGATAACCAGTCAGCTGCATCCGTTTAGCCTGGAAGCCGACCCCAACATGGGAAAAGGCTAAGCAAATGATGATGAATGGGCAGTAGATAATGCCCAATAATAAAGAAGCCAATTATCTACAGGGTGTTACGGAAAGGGTATATCAATACAAACGGGTTGAAGAGTGTATCTGGTCTAGGATCTCTGTACAAAATTTCAGCTCAAAAGCAGTAACTTTGAAAATGCTTAATATTTTTTTATTTCGATAGTTTATTAAATTGAAATCATAACAAACGTGTCACCGCACTACGAGGATCATTATCCATTATCTGTAGTGTGTCTGTGCGCCTAGTACACGCACATCACGCCGCCGCGCGCCAGTGCAGCACCGTGATGTCTTAAGCATTTTCAAAGTTAATGCTTTTGAGCTGAAATTTTGTACAGAGATTCTAGACCAGATACATTCTTCAACCCGTTTGTATTGATATACCCTTTCCGTAACACCCTGTATATTATAGCTACGGATTTAACTTTAGTAGATCGATCGTTAAATTTTAGGAATCAGGCATTAGTAAATCAATTGGGTCACTATATCAGGCCTTTGTGTTACATATCAAGTTCTGGTCACCTCCATTACTATCTTGGTATCAGTGAATATTTAATGCGTTATCGTGGTAACTGACAGGTGAACGGCTGTCCATAGTTCTCAGGGTATTACAGACGTTCAATATTAATATAGCTTTATCGAGTAGTTTGTATTCTCTTTGTTAGTCGTGTTGGATGTAAGGATATTGGTTTAGAAACAGCTTTTAATAACACTGGACATGTAAATAAAATTTTTGTCGCATCACATGCGCTATTTGATATATTCCTTTAAATGCTCTTGTCAGCAATCCAGCAGTTCTTTTTTTAATGTTACAAGTTTGTTTAATCAAGATTGACTATATTATATATTATGTGCCTCCTGAACCTCAATTAAAAGACATCCAACTTTTATCGCTTCCAAGAATTTATGCTGAACACGAAAAGTTTGTTCAATTAATTCTACATTAAAACGTGGCTGTCTATTCATGTACTGTCTAAAATCTTTATCACCTCATTAGTCTTTGTCATCAATTATTATTGCCATGGAAATTTCAATCCTATGATCTTTAAGTAGATCAAATTATTTGACACCGTTATCATTATCAACGTCTATCGTGCCTACCAATTCCTTATAAATGTAGTTGTCGTGTGTCCCCAAAAAATATTCCCAAAAACGTCATCTGTTCCCTGTTATCATTCAACTCATCTATTAACACGTTATCAGGGCATTCGTCGACCTCGGTCCACTCGTGTCCGATCGATATGCCATTAATTATGTCCCACTGTGGCTACTGGAAACTTTGGCGCGATATTGTGTTACAAGGTACAGTGAATCGGGCTGGTTGATGATCATTTAAATCATTTTGATTTTAATTCTAATGTGATTCAATTCAAGGTTCAAGATTCAAGGTTTCTTTTAGTATAAAAAAAAACTACATTTCGCATGCTTGATGGAATACTGACTTAATTAAAAAAAGACGATTTTTGGGACATCGCAAAAGAAGATCTTGCTATGAGGATTAATCATACTTGTTGACGCATAAAATTAAAGCCGATTTGATTTGATTATTAATTAATCATGAATGCTCGTATTTTGAACGTCTATGATTAACTATTGATGAGATCTGAGTAAAAAAATTCTTCAGAATCCTATTTGAAAATTTTGAAAAATGTACCGTCAACAAAAGAGATAAGTATGCAGGATCGTCGGATATAGTTGAAGTTTAGTAAGAAACGGATGGATGTTCTCGAATAAAATTTAATTTTATTAATAGAAAACAAACAGCTAATTTATCAAATTAAATTTCAGTTGACAACATCCATCGGTTTCTTATATACTTATCTCGTTTGTTGGCTGTTCATGGTCAACAGAGTCAAAATTAATAAGAAAAAAACAATGTTAATAGTGCCAATTTTACGACTAAACCTTCTGCCTACTGTAATCATCTCTATGATGATTACAGTAGGCAGTAGGTCTGATGTAATCATCAGGCCTGTAATCCTCAAAGGACAAGGCAGATGATGGCAGACGTTAGCGTTATGATACGAATAAACCATGTATTGTGCAGAAGTACAGACGCCATCACATCAAGCTACTACAATCTGTCAAATTTCTTTAATAGATTTTCAACTTTATTGCTAAAGCATAAGGTTCAAAGTTGACTGGAAAAATTTGACAGTTTCGGGTAGCTTGATGTGCTGGCATCTGTACCTAATAACTACGAAAGATAAAAAAAAAATATCTATTTGTTTTCTTTCTGAAACACAAAAAAAATCTACTAATTTAATTTTAGAATTCAACAATATTCATTGCGAAACCATGAATTATGAATTTCCTTCAGGTCGTGAATGTGTTATGCAATTCAGGTGCTGATTTAAATTTTAAAAACGCACATTTTGCTCATCCCTGCGGTCCCTGCCCAATGGAATGAGAGTGGATGCTGCTTTTAATGATGTGGTTGGCAGAGAAGTTAATTGTATAGCGCGTAATGAGTGGCGGTGAGCTGGAGTTAATTACTTTGAAATAAATGCAGATATTGATCCACTCACATCAAATGAACCACCAATTAATACAAATTGATTTTAGTATAAAGGTTTGAGAAATATGGCGTAAGATAAGAGCCATGAAAAAATTAAACTAGGATAGATTCAAGGTGTAATCGAAGAAGTGGCAAAATTTTAAAGGAATCATTTCATTGTACAGACGTCAGCACATCAAGCTACCCGAATCTTTCAAATTTTCCCAATCAACTTTGAAGCTTATGTTTTAGCGATAATGTTGAAAATCTATTAAAGAAATTTGACAGATTGTAGTAGCTGGGTGGCTGGCGTCTGTACTCAACATTATGAACAACTTTTACTAAGAGACCAAGCGTAAAAGCGCAAAAATAAAGTCAGCTGTTTGCTCATAATTCTCCTACCCTTATTCCAATTTATTTGGGGTCAACGCAACATGTCTTTTTCTTCCATACTTCTCTATTAGTCGTCATTTCGGTAGTCACCTCCTTCCTAGCCATATCATCTTTCACACAGTTCATCTATCGTTTCTTTGGTCTTCCCCTACTCATATAGCCATAAATTTTGTCGTGTTATTTGAACATAAATGCATGGAATAGCATCACAATGTGCTTCATAGGAAGATTTCAATTAGATCTTGTACATTCCGGCAAAATAATATCAACTAAAAGATTTCCGGTGAATCCCGAGATAACTAAAGTTTAGGACTAATAGGTTACCAGACATCTTATTAAGAAACAGCGTTGCTTTAAAGCAATGCCTATGTCGATATTATATGCCTTTGTGTAAATAATTTCATCACCACTGCTCTCAAAACGGTGAAGAAAAACATCGTGAGGAAATAAGCATGTCCTAGAACCAGAAATTCGAAGACATGAGACGTCTGCTAAAGCGCACTGGGTCCGCGTGGTGCATTACGGCCCACTCCCTCTCACTAAGAGGAGGCCTGTGTTCTATTAGTTGGGACGTTGTAGGCCGATTATGCTTATGCTTTATTTTTATTCTCGATTCCTATCCTCTACCTTCTTTATTCCCAGGATCAATAGAGAAGGATCAATAGAGAAGCGGCATGGATAACTACGATTTTACAAAATCATCTACCTAAACATTTCATAGTAGGTATAGCTTCGGTAGTGTTATTCACACCCTTAGCCCCGACCTATAAACAAAAGTTGGTCAAGGTGAACCTTAATACATACAATTTATTGTTTAAGGCTCAGTAAGGGCTGAACGGCTCTTATTTAACTGTTGTTGTTTCTAAGTCCTAATACATACTATGTTACCTACTTTTGGCCAAAAGGGTATAAATTGAAAAACTATTGGTTGCTTAGAAATTCAAAAAGTTAGATCGACCAGTTGAGCTACCACGATTATTGACAAATGCGTGCACTGACTGAACAGGTCTATTCAAATCTGTATGGTTCTTTCGCATGGTCCTCATATGGCCGAACAAAAGTATGTCTGGACTTTAATTTAGACTGTGACCTCTGAGTTTTTTTCAGTTCTCAGAGTCGTCGAATAGGAAACGCCGAACTCATCAAAAAACACTTAAGTTATTTTTGATGTGCGAAAGTGTTTTTATGAATCATTTTAAAGCAATAAATAATATCATTTATCAATACCTGAGGGACTACCATAAGTGGCAAACTCTCTGAATGCGTTATACATATATTAGGTACTACAACCATCTTTTATATGATTGACATAATACTTTCGAAGCTTATGTCAATCCCATATATTCGTATCCGTATTATTGACTTTCCCAATCTCGATTCCGCTAACAGAATGTCACATAGTATAGGTCCCCCAGGTACAAAAAAAATGTAGGTACCAAGCAAGTTCCGTTTCCAGACATTCTTTTCGAACTGAAAGTACGTTGACCCCATTCCCAAATGAAGCCCAAAATCGATGCCCAATAACTACCGAAAGAAATTCTGCCCCTAACGTCTTTCTGATGTGAGAAAATCCCAATATCCAATTCCGCAGAATAACCGGCAATCTTAGAAACGGTAGAAAACCCGAAATCTCACGGGACGTGTTTGTCATTCCCGATTCGGTCATCCAATTCGGTACTCGATCGATTATCGGGAGTTCGGAACCGCCTTAATACCCTCTCGTTTAATAAATCATAAAGTTCTGAACGAAATGATAACGATGGAAGGACTTAGAATGGTATTGGAAGCTTAAATGGTAAGGAAGTTTTCGATGGAAAACAGTATTATTGTTGTACAGACCATCAAGCTACCCGAAACTGTCAAATTTTCCCAATCGACTATGAACCTTATACTTTAGCGATAAAGTTGAAATCTATTAAAGAAATTTGACAGATTGTAGTAGCTTGATGTGCTGGCGTCTGTACTTTAAGCACATCGTAATGACTGTTCTATATCTTAGAATTTTTCCGATGGAAACATCTTAAAAATTGTATTTGTCAATCAGTGGTTACATTAAACTTCTTTGTTTGACTACAAGCGTTTAAATCCTATTTATTAACTGTCTGTCGAGTTGCGTATCTGTCGAGACGCGCATCTGACAATTTGTCGAGCTGCGTCTTTGACGTAGTGCAAATCTGATGAGATGAGTTTCTGTCAACATGCGTTTTCTGGCGAAATGCGTATTTGACCACTGGCGTTTCTGACGATATGCTAGTAATCCCTCTTCTCTTTGCTATGCAATACACAATTGCATATGTCATAATGCCAGTCAACGAATTGGTCCACTCGCAACGCTGTATGTGCTGTCACCTGCACACATGACGACTTAATGGCTGCGTCCCGTCAGCAAACAGTGTTCACGTTGCTGAATTATGGGCCAAACAAAAAAAAAGTATATTATTTCTTGTTATTTTTGCTATCAACACGCTAAGAAAAAGAACGAATTGGTCATCAGGACTTGTTTGGTATCAACCATCAACCCATTCTAACTCATCATCTGCCTAGCCTTTTCCCAACTATGTTGGGGTCGGCTTCCAGTCTAAGAGCAGCTGAATATCAGTATTTTACATGGAACGACTGCCTATCTGACCTCTACAACCCAGTTTTTATTTATTTATTTATTTAAGGACAACCAACAAAGCATACACCAAAAATACATGTTGAAATATCCATAATATTTTACATTCTATAGTGTAGCCTTAATTAAAGGCTGCCACGGCATTCATTAAACATCGAATAGGACGATAAACATTACAATATAAAAATTTTAAACTTTTATGATAATGCCCTATGCAAGACAGCTTTGAATTTATGCAAAGAGTAAGACATATCAATATCTACGCTGGGTGAGCGTGACAGGCGACAAAATTGAGTCTGCATTCTGTTAATAGTGGAAAAAAAAAAGTTACTAGGTAATACGATACCCCTTGGTAAGACTGGTTGTCAGACTTTCGGGATAGTTCAGGATAGTGACGACCCGTAACGACTGTCATAGATCCACTAATGACAGCCGAGACAAACGGCCTAACGTGCTTTCCGAGGCACGTAGGGGTCTTGGTATGTGAAGATGGTCACCCATCCACGGACCAACCGCGGCAAGCGTAGCTTAACCTGATCGATTGATCCGTGCGACTGTTATTACTTAGCCACAAGCCCCTCAATCAGCCCATTCTAACAATTACATATCGTCGCTAATCTAACTGACGTATCTGACATTTTGGACTAAGCCGATCTAACTATAGTAATTTGCTACATTTTCCAAGTCGAATCTGATATCTGATCATGTATTCCGAACAAAATAAAAACAAAGATGTTACGAAGTGACGTATCTGTTAAAATATTAACACGATAACAATAGTAGTAGTAATGTGTACTTCTGGACACGGCCCGCATTGTTAGGAGGTTCCTCTCTCTGGAGCCCTCACCGCCGGTAGCTTGGACCCTGTACCCGATACTGGTGGGCTATTATTTTTTATATTTTTAAATGTTTTTATATATTTTTTATATCCTAATATTTAAAAATATAATTTATATGTATATAATGAAATAAAGGAAAGTAGTAATAATATTGTACTGTAAAATATGTTTCCAATCAGTGACGTCACTTGGATTAGCGACGATATTAAAACCAACCCTTGCTTAACATGGACTAAAATACAAAGGCCATGTTATATTTACTGGTTACAAAAACCAACGAAGTGCCTGTGACCTTTTACGAACACGATTTTTTGTTCTTACAAACGAATGGAGCATTGAAATACATATTTCTATGAAAATGTTTTCCTCCTTCTTTACAAACCTTGAGGAAAAGTAAAAAGTTATGAAACCATAAAAAGTATTTTCAACAGAAACGAAAACTCCCTTAGTCATTCATGTACTCAACTTTGAACAACTTTATACTTTCTAAAACATTGCTTTATTGAACACGTTTTTAGAAACAAAAAAATATATAAAAAAACTAACAGTGCCCCGCGGTTTCATCCGCATAAGTGTCGATCCCGTGGGAATATCGGGATAAAAACTATCTTATGCCCTTTTCCGGGACTCAAATTATCTCTACACCAAATTTCATATAAATCGGCTTAGCGGTTTAAGCGTGAAGAGGTAACAGACAGACACACTTTCGCAATTATAATATTAGTATGGATAACCGACTACCAAAAAAAATACTACAAAGTGAAAAATAACTTACATTTTGAAGTCGGTGGCAAAAACGAAAATACAAAACCAAAGTGGCTAACCTACCCGAAACTGTCAAATTTTCCCAAACAATTTTGAACCTTATATTTTAGCAATAAAGTTGAAAATTGCATAAATAAAGTTTCAGTGACGTCAATCGTAGTTCTGGTTCGCGGTTTCTTAAAGAGTGGTGGCCTACACATAGTGTACCCAATGCTCTTTAGGAAACCGTAGTTTTACGTGACTGCTATAAAAAAGTAGTAATAATATTATTTTTTTTTATTGGTGAATTCAAATGTAAGTTTTCAGCCTTTGGACCTTGTCAGCCAGCATTATTTATGTACTCTTTCACTGAAAAATGCCACCAATATATTACAAATATTTCCACATTTTGTTGTCCTACAATTTCAATATAACTTTTAAAACCCAGACCCATATTTTACAAAGTTATTACCTGTACCTCTAATAAACGTATTTTCCACTCCAAAATACAGTTTAAAAACTCCTTTAATCATACACAGAGTATCCATGTTCAGTATGTTCGCAGATTTTAAATCCACAAAGCGTTTTCAGAACTCGGCATTGTTGACTCCGTTTACGAGGTTAGATTTAGGTAAAGAGGTTGAACCGAAAGCCTTCGAGCCGTAAATTACGTTGTTATGACATACTTCGTGAACGTACCTTGTGTTAAGGCTTTGTTATTCCCGTTATTGTTTTTTCGTTTGAAGCTTTATGATTATGTATTTTTTTTAATGTTTTGTTTTAAAAAATGAGGTTTATAAACAAAAAATTGTCATCTAGCAATATGCAGCAAAAAAGTGTCGAGAAAAAGATTAGAATCTGGTGTTATATTGGTCGCAAGCGCAACTGCTAAGCGTGGGGTCAAAGTCTATTCGGTTCCATTAGGAATTTTTCAGTTACAGTCCGGAATTTGAAATTGTAATACCCTTGTGCTTTAGCCGTTGGTCCTCCACCTGATCCTCTCTGGTCGTGTTGGATTTCCGTCCCATCGGACTATAAGAGTGAGGCAAGAGACTGAGAGTGCACCTGTATCTGCACACACTTGTGAACTATAATATCTAAGACCAGTCTCCATTGAGACTGGCCGCAATAGCCGAAATACGGTCTTTATTATTACGAATTTACTCGCCCGAAACGGGCGAATCGTCACTTTTATCCAATTTTTTTTTTTTGTATAGGCGTCTCGCACGAAGTTAATTTATTTGTGGGCGAGTCGATAACTCCAGAAATACGAGTACCTATGTATTAGGTAATTGGCACATTCCGAATTTTGTGCATTAATTTCGTGCGAATCGACTAACAGTTATCATGAGTTTATAGATAGCCAAGCCTTCCCCATTATCGAACTCATTACTATGAATGTCTATTGGCAATGGCATTTAATTCCCGACAAATGAAATAACCCCTCTTTTTTCCCCCTTGTATCTATGCCTCTTTATTTTGTTTCCCTGGGAAGGCTTGGAATAATGTCAACCCTTTCAAACTCGTGAGTAGTTATAAGCTTACGTCAAGGGGAAAGCTTCAGCATCCCTCTGACAGTAAGAATATTCCTGGAATTTACATATTTTGTTTCACAATATTAGCTCAGAACAAAATAATGTAGAAAAAATACCAATATTAATACAGATGCTAGTAAAAATGGAGCACCGCTTACGTATTTAAACTGTTCAGTATTAAATAAATAAAAATGCGTTTATATTGGCATAACAGAAACGAATACACATTCAAACTATAAAAAACAGAAAATAATTATTATAATGCCAAAATGGAAAGCAGTAAGCTCTAAGGCTGTATGTTTTGTAATGATAATTGTATTTTTTGTTATGTATTTTCTGGTGTACAGACAGCACATAAAGCTACCCGAAACAATAAAATTTTCCCAATCAACTTTGAACCTTGTACTTTAGCGATAGAGTTGAAAATCTATTAAAGAAATTCGACAAATTGTAGTAGCTAGATGTGCTGGCGTCTGTACAATAAAGTTTATAGAAATAAAATAAACGGGGTGAACGGCGGTGTTAATTTTACGGGGTTTTGGGTGAAATAAATAAAGGGCCTCAACTCAGTATACTGTCAGAAGACAACATAAAATAAAATTCGATGTATGTAGTTATATTTTAAAAGGGTATGATGGGGTTGGCATATCTGTAAGATAAAAACCCCTAAATAAAAAAATAAAAAAAAAAGTGTACTTACCACCTTTTTTTAATTTTTTTTTCTTCGCTGATTTTTAGTTGCGTGCGAGTGCCTGTACCACCTTTTTTATTTTTTTTTTCTTCGTTGATTTTTAGTTGTGTGCATACGCTAGAATAATAAAACACATAGGGTTGTGTGTGTACGTTTTTATAAATTAATGGTGATGATATAGAAGAGCTAGAGCTTAATTAGTCTAGGTACTGTAAGCACATACAAACGGGCACACGATTAGTTAGCAAACACTAGCAAGCTACGATTACTAATTTGTCTATCAGGTTTGTTGATTATGACAATAATAATCCCTTTACAATAGTCTATTGTATGTTTGAGACTTGTTAAAGTGTCTATGCTTCCCTGCGTGATCGAATCAGGAAAAGGTTACCGACATAGCCTGAAGAATAGCTAAACTTAAGTGGCTGTGGGCAGAGCACATTACTCGCAGAACGCATGGTCGATGGATTCTGGAATGGCAGTGTTGGTAGGGCTCCCACAGGGTGGACCAATGGACCAATGTTGCCAGAAAAAAAGGACTGGTTGAATTGACGACTCTTGGGGGAAGCCTATGTTCAGCAATAGTCGACTTTCAGCTGTAATGCTGATGATAACAGTAGTCTGTAAATATTTACAGCCGAATATAGTTATGTATAGATCTGCGGTCAAGTCTATATTTCGATAGTAAATAAAACCTATCCGAATGCCAAGGACGGCATCCGATATTGACGTCATTCAGTCATAACTCACGGTCTAAACTACCAATGTAAAAATTACATGTTGAACATTAGCACAACTGTCAAGATTGTGGTAATATTGATGGCCAATAACAGAATATTTTCATGATATTAAAATTTATTTGGTTACCTTGACCTACACTTGTCTTATGTTTAAATAATCTATACATCTTTACAAATAAATAAAATTGGAGTGTCTGTTTGTAATATTAATATTACTGCTTTTTACTAAATGCATATGGATGTATACACAGTACATATATCAAAATAACATTTTTTACAATTTTTGTCAGTCTGTCTGTTTGTTCCGGCTAATCTCTGAAACGGCGGAGCCAATTTTGACGAGACTTTCACTGGCAGATAGGTGATGTAATAAGGAGTAACTTAGGCTACTTTTATTTAAGAAAAAATAGGGTGTGCACAAAAAAATTAAAACGTTTTCCGTCATGCACGCGAATAAAGTCGCGGGCACAGCTAGTAGATAAATACAACTCACAACAGAACATACAATATTATTACTAATTCATGAAAGAGGGCTTTTTAAATATTTTACTATGTCTAGCCATCCATAAACGAACATTTGAGGTCTACCAACAACCCTTTTTGCTTAAGTAATAACACGATCTGTATGAAAAACAGCCCAAGGTACCTATCTATAATTTAACTTAACACACTTGAAAAAACTACATTACCCCATTTCTTCCTCATATTTATCAACCAGTGAGGCAGGTCATAGACAGACATGGGTCTACCCATGTCAGGGTGTACCGTATCGTTTGACGGCCAAAAAGGGGATTGCCCTAGTAATTTTTTGATCAGGGTTTTTATAGCACTCGTTTTTTTTATCTACTTACCAAACAGTTCAAATGAAAATGTCAGCAAGGTTGATACCGGGACTGACTACTCAATAATTTCCGCCAGAAGTATTTATAGAATACTGGCTGCTGCCCGCGACTTCGTTCGCGTGAAATCCTATCCTACCTAAAGTTTTTTTTTTCTTAAATAAAAGTAGCCTAAGTTACTCCTTATTACATCAGCTATCTGCCAGTGAAAGTCCCGTCAAAATCTGTCCAGCCGTAACAGAGATTAGCCGGAACAAACAGACAGACAGACAATCAAAAATAAAAAGCGGTTATTTTAATATTACAAACAGACACTCCAATTTTATTTATTTGTATTGATAATATAGAGAGTCATTTAATGCACTCGGATGATAACGTTACATCATCACTCCGAGTCATCAATAACATTGAAAAAAAGGACAAAATGTCCTCACGTAACCCTTCATGTTCAAAGCCACACAATTTGAAAAACAAGATTAATTTTCCGGCCACAATTTGGTCAATGCTCATAAAGAGTGTCCAAAACGGTATCATAAACCGGAGTAGGTCCAAATTTAATCATGAAAGGCCTTTCGTACAGAACATTCAACACATGCCTGAAACAATTATGAGACTTCGCGTAATAAGTGAAAAGTTTTGTAACAATTTTCGTGTGTGGAACGCTAAAAAGGTTTTAGAGAAGAGGGTATATTTATGTTTTTTTATAACACTATGAGAACTTTGAAAATGGAACTCTTAGTTAAAGCAGTGCAAGAGAAAGGTTACAAAGCTACAATGGGGGTGAATATTGTGACGACGAATGAACTGATAGAAGATGACGTCATGATGCACTGACTCCAAATATTAGATAAGCTCAAAAAAAGTTGCTGTTCCCTACATTTTGACGATCTATGCGAACTTAAATGTAGAGAACAGCTGAGTTTTTTTTTGCGGTTTCAGGTTTGGTCCCATAGTAAAAGTTGTTCATAATGACGAATACAATGACCCCCTAGAGTATAGGATAGGATATCAAAAACAACACGTATAACGGGTGTAAAAAAAATACTTAACGAAGCCGAGAGTTACTTAAACTCCCCGTCATTGTAATATTTTTTTTGTACTGGACCATATCTGGAAACCTTCTGGTTACGGAGATATTGAAAATTCCAAGTTTTACTGACTTGTTTTACGAAAACAAATGTTTAATCTTATAACACAACTTTAAATTCCCCCCATGATTCCTGTACCGTTGCATGCTCCCATAAGCACTACGTTTTGCGTGCGGTACATTGCACACTACCGCAAACAGCGAATTTTCGCAACAAACATAAAAGTCGTTTCCCAACAATTATTTTTGAGCAATGTTACTTAGTTTGATGTACAGTCAACAAAAGAGATAAGTACCTATGCAGGATCGTCGGATGTAGTTAAGTTTAATAAGAAACCGATGGATGTTATCAAATAAAATTAAATTTTATTAATAGAAAACAACAGTCAAAAACATCCATCGGTTTCTTACTAAACTTCAACAATATCCGACGATCCTGCATACTTATCTCTTTTGTTGACTGTACAGAATGCGTAGTTAACGGCTATGTGATGTGTCTTTTTAAATTAACTAGCGACATGACAGCACTAGCTTAGCTCCTGAATATAAGGCTTAATTTCCTATGCTTAAAGTTCAACATTATTAAGCCAGACACATAAAATAAAAATTGGGTCTGAGGTCCCTAGTGTATGGATATTACCTTCATAGAGACATCATATACCCGAATAACTAAACAAATATGGCTACTACCCAAATATTCGTCCCCTAAGGGGTTTACTTTGCTGCTAAACATGTCGTCTAATATACTAGCTTTCTGGTTATACGCAAGAGAGAACTAATTTAAAAATACAGATGGTTGTTGAAGTAGATACCAACTAAAAACGAAAGGAAGTAAATACCCAACAGCCCAATGGTAACAAAAATTAACAGAAAATCTTTCACACTGTTTTGATAAGTTAAGATAAAGAAGCAAGATCACGGTCCATACAAAATTGTTCTGAAGTATGCCATCTTCGGATGTCGAAAAAAATTAATTATGACCACACGACTGAAGTGAAACTTCAAACGTATTTGGCTATGAGAGGAAGAGAGAAAGAAAATGTGCGCGCGCACTGCTTTCTCTTGCTTATATCTCCCACTTAACTCCCGTTCGCCTCGCCCGATCACACTTTTCGTAACGCTTACGTCACGCGTTCGCCAGCTTACTCCCCAAGTCAAGCGTGCGTAAAGAAGTTTCACTTCAAAAAGACAATGAAAAAAAGGAAAAGAAGAGAAGAAGAAAATGCGACGTAGAAAAAGATGACTTAGACGAAGGTGTCCAGCAGTGAGACAGTCATCTACCTAGCCCTTTGCGTCGGTTTCTAGTCTAATCATAAGTAGATAAATACCAGAGGGGCAATTTCGGTATTTTTAGAAACGGATGCATTCTAATACGTCTCAATCTTTCAAAAATATATCTAGTTTACCAAAATTTTTGACAAGCTTTTGACATTGATTGTCGCTGAGATGAGATTGCGACTAGATTAAGAACGTTTTAACCGACTTCATGAAAGTAGGTTCTGTATTTATACAGGAAGATTTTTTTATCACCATCCAAATTTTTACAGGGTGTTCTACCTACGAATATGAACAACTTTCACTATGGGACCCACTCTGATATCACGAAAAAAAAATCAGCTGTTTCATACAAAAGTTCAATACCTACTTGACCAAAATGTATGAAACAGCTGAATTTTTTTTTGATTTCAGAGTTGGTCCCATAGTGAAAGTTGTTCATATTCATGGGTAGAACACCCTGTTAAAATTTGGATGGTGATAAAAAAATCTTCCTGTATACAGGAGTTGGCCTTCTATGGCCCAGCAGTGAGTTTAATGAAATACAGGGGTATGAAAAACCCCGAATCCAAGGCAAATAAAATCTTTACACATAATCATCTTACTTTCCAATGAAAATAATCCTGAAGCGGTGACTAAGCGAAAAAAGCGCTGAGTCAGCTAACAGAGTAAATTAAGCGTGAAATACGTCAAGTCAGAACCGTCGTGAGGTTATAAATTATCTGGATCAAGGTGAAGTGGTTTTCAGATATCGGGTTAAAAGGTTTGGGGTTTAAAATAGATTAAGTGTTACGTATTATAATGTTGCGTGCTATCGTCTTAGGCTGAGGCTAAAGTAGGCAGCGATTTGCGATGTGACTTGAAGAGCGAAACGAGATAAACATGGTATGGCTACATTATAAGCGAAAATCCGGCGTATATTCGGTAATGACGCGGCGGTGTTATGTAAAGTCTATTCAATTTTATGTTTGAAATTGATGTTATTTCAAGTTAAACAAATATTATCAACTTTATTGTGACGGTAATTAAGTTGATTTCAGAGTGACTAGCACTATTGAAAAATTTATAAAAATGTTTGAAGTTGTAGCGCAAACTGCACTTTATTATGTAGGAATTAAAGTAACTATTCCATAAACTCATACATATTTGTTTACATTTTTGGCAAATAAGTCGCAAATGCAGTTTAAATAAACCGCCTTCTTTTTAATAAAACATCAGGATAATACCAATCTCCTAAACATAAAAGCTTTTACTCTAAAACGATTTTACTATCCTACATCATCATTTCAGCCGAAAGACGTCCACTGCTGGACATAAGCCTCCCTCAAGCACCTCCACTTTGACCGGTTCTGTGCTTCTTGCATCCATCGGGTTCCTGCGGCCTTCACAAGGTCGTCGGTCTACCGTTTAGGAGGCCTTCCAAGGCTACGTATTCCGGTACCAAGACACAGCGTACCCTAGATAAACGATCCAATTTCCTTCTAGTAAACAGGAAACTACTTAGTTATTATAATTTAGTTCCTGCTTCTAAAAGCACGTCCTTCTCAGTACCGTTGACATAAAAACCCATTAAAACTTCAGCTTCAGCTATGGCCGGGGGTGCGGGATTCGCATAAACATACACCGCTCCCAATGCAAAGCTACCTACAGGTCTTTTAAGCTACACTAAAAAAACTACACATAAAAATCACGCTACTTCTTGAATAGCATAGAATAATCAGCCTATAATGTTCCCACTGCTGGGACACAGGCCTGCTCTCTATGAGAGGGAGTGGGCCATAATCCAACACGCGGGCCCAGTGCGGGTTAGTGAATGTCACGTGTCTTAGAATTTTTGGTGCCAGGACATGCCGGTTTTCTCACGATATTTTCCTTTACCATTTATGAGAGCAGTGGTGAATCAATTCAATACAATTTCGTAATTCTTACTTTCGGGCTTGTAGCTAAATAATAAAAGCCACAGGGATCGTTACAGGACCCTTCCGTGCCTAGGCATTGAACCCGGCTGTCATTCGTAGATCTTTGACAGTCGTTATGGGTAGTCAGAAGCCCAAAAGTCTGACAACCATTCTTACAAAGCGGTTTCGTGTTACCCAGTAACTGAGTTATGGAGGTCAGATAAGCTCAGAGTAAAATATTTCAACTGCATCCAGTTAGTCTGGACGCTGACTCCAACATAGTTCGGAAAAGGCTAGGCAAATAGATTGAATTCTTACTTTCTTAACATGTAAACTACGGTCAAAGAAGCAGAGTTTTCAGTCCTTTTGATATACGACAGGAAAACTTCAATGGATTTCATGTCGTATATTTTTCACTGCCCGAAACTTTGGCTGCGGAAACTCTATTTTCTATGTAATGCCTTCTCAAAACTTATAATATTGTCATACCTACTGAATGATTCTACGAATAAAGAATCAATCTGCCTGGCCTTTTCCCAACTATTTTGGGGTCAGCTTCCAGTGTAACCGGAAGCAGCTGAATATCTGTACTTAACATGGAGCTTCTGCCTATCTGACCTTCATAACACAGTCATAGGATAACACGAAACTCCTTGGTAAGACTTGCTGTCAGACTTTTGAGCGTCTGACTACCCGTAATGACTGTCAAAGATCTACGAATGACAGCCAGGACCGACTGGTTAGCATGCTTTCCGAGGCACGGAGGGTTCTCAGTAATATATATAGAGGATGGTCACCCATCAACGAACCGATCGCAGCAAGCGTAGCTTAACCTTCTATCGACTCATGCGGCTGTTGTCGTTTATCCACGAGCCTTTTAAAAATTACGGGTTACCCAATTCTAAACTGCGTTCGTGATTTATTTGCCAAAAATGTAAACAAATATGAATTAATGGAATAAAGTTCAGCACGCTACAACTTTAAACATTATTATGTCTTTTTCAATAGTGCTAGTCACTCTGAAATCAACTTAATAATCGTTGAAATAAAGTTGATATTTGTTCAACTTGAAATAGGGTGGGGGTGGGCAGCACTGCGCACTTTTACTATAATTAAATTGCGGCAGAAATATCCGACACATCGATAAATTAAATAAAGAATAATCCTCTTATTAATATTTATTTTGCCCTTTGCAGAGACGGTACGTAAGCTGAATTGATTGTCATTAAAAGTAATGAGTTCTCAACAGTGGGACTGTATGACAGCAAGACAGCTTGACAGCGTGACAGCTGACAGTGTAATAAACTGAACAATTCACATTGCGTGAGCATGCCTAAGCTGACAAGGTCTGTCTAGCATAATTTTCATGCTAAAGGTCACACACACACACGGATCAAATCGGAAAAGGATCGTTACCGTATCAACTCGAGCCGTTCAGAATTCTTTGTATGAAACTCCCTACTGCAACACACACTAATCGGAATCGTAACGTAATCGCCTCACCTCGGTACAAGCTCACGAACCGCGGTGCGGTGTCGTTCCCGCGCTTACGTCTCTCCGTACCCGAGCTTACGTCTCTTCGTCCACCCCTTGTCCCTCTCTCCCCTCCCGCGGCCTGCCTGCAGCACCATCAACCAGATGTCTTACCGGACGCAGCCTGAATACCAGTATTTTATCGTACATGGACCAACTGCCTATCTGACCTCCACAACCCAGTTACTGGATAATACGATACCCCTTGGTAAGACTGGTTGTCAGACTTTCGGGCTACTGACGACCCGTAAAGACTGTCAAAGATCCACGAATAACAGCCGGGACTAAAGGCTTGACGTGCTTTCCGAAGCACGGAGGGGTGTTAGTATATGAAGATGGTGACTCATCCGCGGCAAGCGTAGCTTAACCTGATCGATCGACCCGTGCGGCTGTTATTACTTCAACCACAAGCCCCTCCTTTTTTCATTTAATTATTATATTCCCTTAAATATAATAATGAAATCTCGATGATTTGTCAAGTCACAAAGCCCGGCGAGACAGGGGCGGGTCGCAAGTTTACTATAAGGCTTAGTTCTCGTACCTCCCGAGGGACTTACCAAAAAGACATAGGTACCTTCATATCTACTTAAGAAGATTAAATAAAAGTCCTTCTTCCTCCTTCGACGAGGGTGAAAAAAGGCGTCGACAGTTTTCATCAAACTTTTAAATACGCAGACTTTTTTCATCCCGCTGAAGTAATAAGATTTCTAAGATTTCTTCACCGAGATTCTAGATGCAAATTGATTTTATCGAACGAAAATTTCTCTTTGCTTTGCATTTATGTTTTGCTAGCTTTTGCCCGCGTGGTTGTCGGAAAATATCCCACGGGAACGTACTACCGGGACTAAAAGTACTCTATAAAGATAATCGAGGTTATAAACAGTATTTGTGTGCTAAATTTCAGCCAAATCCGTTCAGCCGTTTTCGCGCTAATCCGGAAGATAAACGGACAAAAATTCTTCGTTACTATTTTATTATAAGTCTTAATATATTTCTTAAAATATAAAAAAATAGTTGTCCGCCAGTGTAGGGAGCAGGGCCCAAGCAACCGGTGGTTAGGGCTCCAGAGACAGCAACCTCCTCACTATGCAAGTCATATCGAAAAATACTGCCTTCTGAATCAGGCCCTTCATCCAACCGCCTAACGAAAGCTTCGAGAGATATTGATCGAGGACTTACTATTATTATATATTATACTTATAAAATGGAGTAGGAAGAAAAAGACGGCTCGTTGTTAAAAGCAAAGAGTCTGTGGGTAGTTTTATCAGAAAAAACTTTTCATATTTTTAATTACTGAAAGCTTTTAATTTGAAATAATGTATTTAGTTTCCAACAAAGCGTAGGTAGGATTTCTATGAACCCGCGGGTGTTATTAAAGGTTGAATAAAGGATACTTGCGTACAATGTCAAAGTCAAAGTCAAAGCATTTATTTCAAATAGGCACATAAAAGGCACTTTTGAACGTCAAAAATTATCTAAAATAGAATTGATTCTAGTCGCCCATTCCAAAAGGTAGTTTTAACCTACCCTTTTCAATTAAATATGTACTAAATCTCCTTTCAGTCAACTGTCCTGTCTAAGTTATAATTTGTTTGGTGGGTGATATTTTTTAAGTAGCCAATCACAACAGCTAAAATGATGAAACTCCAAATAAAGATTTCATGATTATTTTCTAATTTATTCTAAATGGTTACAAAAATTTTGCAATTTTTCTACTTTTATTTCTTTTAATTTATACCATATAAGTAGGTAAATCAACAAATATAAGGTCCCATTAAAATATATGGACAAACTTTTAGAAATCATTCAGACCACCAAAATAAGGATGATGGTAAAAAAATATATAAGAAAAACGAATTAGATACAAGAAAAATAATCAGCTAACGAAAATACAATAATGTGCCGGCAATTTATTATTTTAGGTCAAAATAAAATCATTTTAGTCAGTGTTTATTCTTGCTTGGATATCTTTGTTTAGACGTACTGATCGCTGTGTTTTTGAAACATATTTTGTTCATCTATTTTAATGGGACCCTGTATAAATGTATAAAACATGTGTCCATATTTGTGTAAGGGAAATATGAAGGAAATTGCAAATTACACGTACCCAAGTTGAGTAAGTTTTCGATTAGAGCCAAGAACAAAGAAAATGAAACGGTTTCGCCATTGTCATGAACCGCCAGGCAAATTCACTAAGGGAGTTCTTGCAACGTTATTTAACTCTTAAAAAAATATCGCAACGAAAGTAGCACATAAAAATCTGAATTTTTTTTAATATTTCCTACTTCTTTACGTACTTATACTACTTCCTTCCCAAGAAATTGTATTCATCTTCATCTTCGTCCTTGTCTTATGTCCCTTGGGGTCGGCGCAACCCATTTACCAAAGAAATAGCCGGTTTTTTCTTCAAAAAATGTTACCGTGATAACTAAATTGAAGTGAGCTATCATTCCAGCCGATATGCTAAGGATTGTCACTGCTTATACGAGGCATGCCTTTTAAGTTTTGTCGTTTGAAGAAAAAAACACAACTAGAACCTTATAGTACTTTTTATTGTTTTTCAAAGTATTCACCACGTAGCTTAATACACTTTTCCATTCGCTCAAACCAGTTATTATAACATTTATTCCACTCTAAAGTGCGGGTGTTCAAAATGGCTGATTTGAAAGCGTCGACTGCTTCTTCACCGGACTGGAACCTTTGACCACGACGACTTTTCTTAATTTTAGGAAATGTAAAGAAATCGTTAGGGCTTAGGTCAGGACTGTATGGAGGATGGTCAAGCATTTCTACTTTTTCCTGCTTCAAATACTCAATCGTTTGACGAACGCTGTGTGAGCTTGCGTTGTCGTGGTGCAGGATGATGCGTCGCTTTGAGTTAGATTTTCGAAGTTCAGCGATGACTTGTGGTAAAAAAACTGTGGTATACCACTCTGCGTTAACCGTTCTACGATCTCCAAGTGCCATAGTCGCAACATGGCCGGTTTTTCCAACGAACGTGGCCACCATCTTCTTTGAAGTGCTTCGAGAACGAACAACTTTAGTCGGCTTTGGCTCGTCTTGAAAGACCCAGATTGTAGATTGTTGTTTGGAAACAGGATCTTAGGCTTAGATCCAAGATTCGTCACGACTGAAGATGTTGTAGGCGTGATTTGACTCTCCTCGGTTGAACCTTTGCAGAGTTTTCTTACACCATCTGACGCGGGCCGCCTTGTGATCGTCGGAAAGCAGATGCGGTATCCAACGGCAAACTAGCTTTCTCACAACAAGCGCTTCATGCAAGATCTTCTGAATGGTTGTCCCTGAGATGCCTAATAGAGCCTCTATCTCTCGATACGTCACATGACGATCTTCGAGAATTAGTTGTCTCACAGCAATGATGTTATCTTCAGTGAAGGCGGATTTTGGGCGTCCTTCGCGAGATTTGTCACTAACACTAGTATGTCCACGCTGGAATTCTAAATACCAGCGTTCGACAGTCCGCAGACATGGGGCTTCATCACTGAACACCGATGTTAGCTCTTCAAAACACTGAAGCCGTGTCAGGCCTTTTCCAAAGTTGTAGAAAATTATTGCACGAACATTTTCCTTAGAAAGATTCATTATCGTACGTAACCTGACAGATTCCAATCGACGCTGTGACTAAACCATAGCATTAATCCTAATACTTTCAACTGTTTTGAGATTCAAAATTTAAACACATTCGAATATAGAACAGTTCCAAATTCAAAATTGCCGGGAAATATGGAAACGACAGAACTTAAAAGGCATGCCTAGTACAGGGTGAAATTAAATTCATGGGCATCCTTTTAAGGGGTCATTGTACTCATCATTATGAACAACTTTTACTATGGGACTAAAACTATAATCGCGAAAAAAAAATCAGCTGTTCCTTGCATTTATGTTCACATAACTCGACAAAATGTAAGGAAGAGCTGATTTTTTTTCGCGATTTCAGGTTTGGTCCCATAGTAATAGTTGTTCATAATGATGATTACAATGGCCCCTTAAAAGGATGCCCATGAATTCAATTTCACCCTGTAGACAGCTCATTTCACCTAAGTTATCACTATGAGATTTTACAGAATACATAGGCTTTACTATCAGAATACAACTGCTTCCAATAAGTCTTAAACTGCCAAAGTCGAACACCGATCAATAAGCATTGGATACAAATACTAACGGCCGCGAGTGATCGATCACTAGAGAGTAAGGACGGAACACACGGAAGGAATTTATGGCGCACGTAAAAGCGACAGAATATGATTGAAGGGCGTATTTTACAAGGAAATATTTTGGGATAGGCGTTCTTCATTTTCCGTTGACTTGTCGCGTGTGTGGTAAAATTTTGGGTGTATGATGCTTTTCATGTGGAAGAATTTGGAGAAAATTTAAGGGCAAAACACATGGCTTCTGCATATTATTTGGTGTATTCCCGTTCGTCCCATCGATTTCGTCCCCCTCGTGGGACGAACGGGAATTCGTTATTTTTTTCCCGATCATCCCACTAATTTTATTGGTGGGACGAACGGGAATAATTTATTAATTATTTTCATGTACTTATTCCCGTTCGTCCCACCGACTTTTTTTTTGTTTTTATTTAATGACAATCACCAAATCTCAATCTTGACAAGTATAAAATATGCACAACATATATAAATTATATATATGTTCGGAAAAATATGCATCCCTATTATAAATAATTCAATCGTTATGTGAACATTTATCTTTATAGCTTTTAGGAGTCATCAGTTGTTCCTTTTTGGTCAGAAAACCCATAATAGTGGCAATAATTGATTTCTACTTCCATATATTGGCAAGGTAATAGACGCCAGCACATCAAGCTACTACAATCTGTCAAATTTCTTTAATAGATTTTCAACTTTATCGCTAAAGCATAAGGTTCGAAGTTGATTGGGAAAATTTGATAGTTCGGGTAGCTTGACGTGCTGGCGTCTGTACACAGAACTACGAGTACAACGCTGTTCGATCACTAACACTTCATTCATTATAGTCATTCCATTATACACCTTACAATAATTTTCTACCCCATCCGCAGCCAAAAATATTTTTCCTTCACTTTGCCCTCTCTTTTCCCGTATTCTAACGCGTAGCTACCTATAGTAGGTACATATGGATAAATCACGCAATACCTTTTCCGCCCACTCGGCTATAACCACTTTGCTAAGCTTTCCTCCAACTTCTTGTGCCGGGAAAGTGAACCCTTCATTTTGTTATTCTGTAATTACCCGACGGTGAAAACGTTAAATATTATTTTGTTTTTTTTTCGTGGATGAAAAATAGCCTAGTGTGCGACAGGTCATAGAAAGGATTCCTTACTCATTATTATTTGAAAACAGTTATCAGATTTGGATTTAGAGACATATAACATCACGCCTGCATAACTCGAAGGGTTGTGCAGAGGTGTACGGACGCCAGCACATCAAGCCACCCGAAACTGTCAAATTTTCCCAATCAACTTTGAACCTTATGCTTTAGTGATACAGTTGAAAGTCTATTAAAGAAATTCGACAGATTGTAGTAGCTTGATGTGCTGGCGTCTGTACATTAGTACACCCACATTCCACCAGTTATGTCCCATGTAATAGGGGGCAACCCTATTGCCATCAACCGGGCACAAATCCAGACTCAGGGCTGTTATTGAGAAATACCGGATGAAATAACCCAATAACACTTTGCCCGACCCGGGCATTCGATTCCTGGAGTCAGCAGTAGGGTAGATTTTCGTTATTTATCATCATTTCATCATTCATCGCACAAATTTTTTTTGGGTTTCGGTCCTGAGTGCGTAGATTGTTACAATGTATTCACTTACATTGAAAATATAGTATATTGGTATTCGTTTGTTATTTCGTTTGACACAATATATGTTGGGATGTGACACGTGCCGCGGTTGTGGTGCGGTGCCGTATTATAAATAATTAATATTAATAACACCTGTAAATGATGATAAATAACGAAAATCTACCCAGTAGCACTTGCGACCACTAGATGAACGAGGCAGATTTAGACTAAAGGCTGATTTAGACAGGGTGAGTAACTGACTCCAAACTCGAGACAAGTCAGTGCTGACCCGATATTTACCTAGTGTAAATTGAATTTGGAGTCAGTGGAGTCTGACTACTGACTGACTCCACTGACTAGTTATTAATGTTTGTAGTGTGTGCGTGTGTGTGTTTTATTCAGAAAATCCTGTTCCCGTTGCAAAGTTAATGGGTATCATTTAAGCTATCACCAATTTAATTAGTTTTGTGTTTCTTAAATAATAGGGTTTGTCCTCCAAATAGTAGATCTGTCACCAAAATGTAGTCACCAAACAATGCAAGTGACCTAACCAAACCGAACCTCGGGGTGCCCTTCGCTCGCTCTTGCATCCTATGTCGACGGAGCCCCGCTTCGCGGGGCCCCTATTTCTGTGTAAAGGGTTTAAAGTAACCTAACCAAACCGAACCTCGGGGTGCCCTTCGCTCGTTCTTGCATCCTATGTCGACGGAGCCCCGCTATCTGAGAACGAAAATATTTCGTGGCGATAGATCTATTTATTAGGTGATACAACTTGATGACAAATATAAATTTTGGTGATAGAAAATATAGTTCCCAAAGTTAATTACACGTTTTCTAGGAAACACATGAACAAAAGGGTAATACAAAAATACTTTAGTTCCGTGCTTAGCAACGGAATCCTATAGTATCACCCAGGATTCACCACATAGCCACAGAATGTATAATAGTACTTGACATAGCACTGTATTTTGAGAGACAAGAGTGTCTTTTTTTGCCATGTAGACGTGCCCTAAAACTCCGCTTGAGGCATAAGTATAATTTGTACAGTATTTTGCCTCGTGGCAGCGTAATTGCTTCCTCACTGATTAGGGGAAAGAAAATATCGTTTACTTAGTGAAAAGGTTAATATTGTAACAGTTACTGAGCGAGTTAATAGCCCAACCGCTAGTGTTGGCCTAACGAGCGAGATGTTATGTTAGATAAACACTTAAATTATGGTGGTTGTAACAAATTCAAAATCATTATAATAACCAACATCGTTGGATTGGGTGACAGAAAGGTTAGTAATGAGGTTTTACTGTACAGATGCCAGCACATCAAGCTACTATAATCTGTCAAATTTCTTCAATAGATTTTCAACTTTATCGCTACACCATAAGGTTCAAGGTTGATTGGAAAAATTTGACAGTTTCGGGTAGCATGATGTGCTGGCGTCTGTACATAATATAGTCCTCCGAACCATATTTCGGCCACGGCGGTCAATCTCAACAGACTAGCCATTGGCGCGGGAGATATTGTAGTGCACAAGTGTGTGCGCAGGTACGGGTGCACTCTCTCTTCCCTCCCTCTCATAGTCCGATGGGACGGCAATCCGACACGACCGGAGAGAGATCAGGTGCAGGACCAACGGCATAACGTACTTTCCGAGGCACGGGGGTATCACACCGCCAACTTCCAAACTACAAGCTGTTACTAAGAAATTTCTAATGGAAAACCCAATAACACTTTGTCCTACCTGGGAATCGAACCCAGGACCCGACGCTCAGCAGTCGCGCTTGTGACTACGACGAGACTAACGGGGCAGACCAATGAGGTTTTACACAGTACTACACGCGCAGTCGGTAACATTCGCCATTCAGTTCTTTTACAAATAGACGTGGTGTAAACGACACTTAATACGTGAGCAAAATTACTTTTAAATATGTAAAAAAAAAATTGTAAATTGAATATTGCATTAGCTATTATACAATTTACAAAAAGGCTTTTTTTATATTTGCATAACCATCCAGCTCGAAGGACCATTGTTAACCCTAACGAACACCATCGAAGCTCAATCACCGAAAAATAAGACCGTCATTTGTTTCTGCTGGGGAGTTTGTTGCGCCAGTTCTTCTTCCCAGCAAAAACACTAGGAAATGGTGGACTATCTTATGTAATTTTGACGTTGGAAAAGTGCTGATTCTCAGCCTAATTTAAATAGATTACTTTTGATTTTAGAACTTTAAAGCCAGAGCCGATACATTTTCTACATCGCCAGCAACAACATCATCTCTACACAAAAATTCTTAATCCAAAATTACCTGAGCAGCGGTCACTGTAATAGGCAACACATGTGGTTCTTCTACCGCACTCCTGGAAGTTCGACTGCCTCGATCCGAACTCTCTTCCTCCGAGTCGGATGCATGAAACGACAAAGACCCAGGACTGGGGTCACTGAGTCTCAACTTGAGGCAGTCTCGACGCATCTTGAGGTGTTTCAGTAACTTTTTAATTTAGCACTTTTTTTGTGACATGTCTTTGGATTTATCTTTGGGAATGTTTCGTTTTAATTGCTAAAGATTTTTTTATTTGGCTTTAAATAGTTTTTTGATCATTTTTGGTGCTGTAATGTGATAAAGGATGTTAAAATAGAAAGGTCACAGTGTGATGTGCAGAACGGCAAGGCGATCGTTCAAATGATTTCGAAAAACGAAAAACGGTAAGGTTTATGAGAGTAAAGTTTATTACTTATACGTTTCAATAAGTCAAATAATGGGGTCTCCCTTGTTTTACCGAAAAGAAATTGCCAAATTATCACTTCCCAAACAAATTTTCGCATAATTTAATTTGCCAAATTATTACTTACCAAAAAATCTCTTTACAAATAATTGTTACGAAAACCTATGTTTGGCAAGTGAACGTTTGAACAATAACTTGTTCACCAACTAGTACTTTTACCATTTTTTATCTAGTCAAATATTTCAGTTGGTATAACATATTTTTCAAACCTTGGGGTGCCCTTCCCTCGCTCTTGCATCCTATGTCGACGGAGCCCCGCTTCGCGGGGCCCCTATTCCTGTGTAAAGGGTTTAAAGTAACCTAACCAAACCTAACCTCAGGGTGCCCTTCGCTCGCTCTTGCATCCTATGTCGACGGAGCCCCGCTTCGCGGGGCCCCTATTTCTGTGTAAAGGGTTTAAAGTAACCTAACCAAACCTAACCTCGGGGTGCCCTTCGCTCGCTCTTGTATCCTATGTCGACGGAGTCAGTCGCTAAGTTTTTTTTATTCGCTCGTTTTATAATTCCCCATTTTTAATTATATAATTCCCAAAAAAAAATATTTTTGTATTTTTTTTTCACAGCGAAAATTTTACTAAATGTTCATTGGGTAAAGATTGTTTGCTGTAATAAATCATTTGATTAAAGACCAAATGCCTTAATGACATTATCCCAAGTAATATTCTGCCGAGTAAACATTTGACCAAATGAAAATGTGCGTACTAAAATTATTCCAAATATTACATTGGTATAAAAAAAGGTTGCTAAAATTTGCTTGGGTAATGAAAATTTGGCAAAATCTTTTCGGCAAAACGGCAGGATCCCCAAATAATGTTATCATCAAACATTTCAGAAATTGAAGCAACTAAACCAAATACACAAAACACATTTTCTGTCTCATTCAATAACAGTCCGAAAACACCCATTATTTCCTTCATTCATAATTCACAGTGAACCCGTCGATATTCGCTGATGTGTCCCAGCCTTACGCCCACGTAACGCGACACCTCGCCACGTAAGGACTCTGTTGCGTCCTTCCATTGTTGCACTTGTATAACCGGCTTTATTGCGACTCGTGCTCGTTAGCACATGTTTTCTTAGCACGATTTTTCTTTTAACAAACAAAATAACATATTGTACTTCAAAAAACATTTGTTTTTTAAAACCGGAAAGATGAAGAGAAATTGTTTCAACTTTTATTTCTTCCATATCGTTGTTTTTGTCTATATAATTTAGAGCATTTGGTATTTAGAAACATAATAGTTTTGTCATGTTTACTTTGTAAAGTATTTATGATATTTGAAGTATTTGGAGCGTATAGAAACGGTTTGGTCTCGAATCGTAAACACCGATTCGCTAAGTACTAAGCTGATTTCAACAATTGTAATTTAAATTCCTGGATGCTTTAGTAAACGTAGCTTTAAACTATGTTCTAAAAATAAATCTTTTCGTCCTGAAAATATACTGTATTATTTTTGTTTTTCAATTTCCAAGACCCGCCCCCTTATTCACAAACACTCGATATGCTTCCGTATCGTATCGTATCGAACATTAATCATTGTTATCGTAGGAGTCTTCTCAATGCTGTTCACAAGTCCAAAACCCGAAAATTTTGTCAGTTTAAATCAAATAGACGCCCGCTATTCTTCCAACAGCTATTTGCTGTTGAGGGGAAGTCAAATCAGGTTATCGAAATGCCAGGTTTTCAATACGATAGCCTGTCGTATGGTTGTGAATCAGGGCTCTGAACATTTCTCTCCGATTCTCACAAGATTTGCATTTTTATACGTTGGCAATTCTAGTGCACTCCCTAATTTAATATTCCTTTACTGAATCTAATTTCACTGCTGCATTACCTACTTTTACGATATAAGATTCATGTTTAATTTTACTCCAAAACCAAGGCATTTTAGGCAAAATTCGAATACTTCATAACATAGCCATTCAATATGATCTACAACCGCAAATTCCACAGTTCACATCTAGTTCATTTCAATGAAATACTCCAAGATCAATTAGGACTCGTAAACACAGAAATTGAAATGTAAACTACTCTCGATTGATTCGCAAATGTGTCTGTATACTCCTTTTGTATACAATGTTGAAATGAAATAAACCAGGATGGGAAAATGTCTAGAAATAATCGAGTGTTTTGGTTCAGGTAACTGTGGGAACCTGCGAGCTATTTGATTCATGCAAACCAACCAACCATGGAATGTGGACACTGACAGTCGGGCTGGTCCAAAAATTTAAGGTCGCTCAGCGGGCTATGGAGCGGGCTATGACTGTGTTTCTTTGAAGGATAACATCAGAAATGAAATTATCCGAAAATAATTTTTCTGTTCTGTTTTTGTATCACATTTAACTTTTATTTATATGTTTATCTATACTATATATACATTGCTTCATAATAAGTAACTAACTATATACACTAGATACTAAAATAAATGACTAACTAACTTACAATACAAATATATAAAAAAAAAAAAACTAAGGACACTTAGGCATCGAAGTATTTTTGTACCTAGTTATTGCAAAAATTTCATAAAATTGTATTTTGTTATCAATAATAAATTTTATGTGTGTTACTAACAAACCATGGATTTTTTATAAGTCTGAGTTTTTATTTATTTATATGTAGGTACGCGTGCTAGGTGAGATGCTTAAAGCGAAACAACGCGTGGTTTTACTATTGTAATGGCCACACTGAAGCTTGGTAGCACTCTGCATGACTAATTTGTCAGTTGTTCACTAATTTGCTACTAGCTATGCGTGGCAAGAACTGAAGCTTCTAGTTGTGTAGCTCTATAGTAGTACACACACTATAAAACTGATTTACATCGGTAAGACGTTCTCGTAACATAAGGTCCAGTTGAAAACCAGCGTCAGGCACTAGTTGTCTGACATTTATGATGAACTGGACCTACTTGGCGCAGTCGTTAGACACACAATACTGTTTCAAAGTGTATACAAATTGTAACATATGAAGCAATGGATTAGCATATCCTTCAAAATGATTCAGATTGGGATTTAAAGTGTGTTACGCAATTTGATCATCAAATACAATTTTTTTTTTTTTCTTGTTTTCTTTTTTCGGCTTTAGAGATTTTGCTTGTCATACTGTCAGGTATTGATGCAAAATCTTTGATTGATTGATAGCTTTCATCGGGATCTTTCAGGAACAGGTGCACAATATCATAAAGCTTTGGAATTTTAAGAAGTTTCTATCATCGATGTTTATACTGAAGTAATGGAGTCGTGTACTTATGAAACAAAACACCGAATGGCCATCTAAAAATAAAATGTTGAACTGTGTATTTCGAAAAAGCATCGTAATTTAATAGAGACAAATTGTCACAGTTTTACTCAATTTCTTACTTGCAATTTTCTTAAGACTAGTCGCGTTATCGACCAAGCTTCTATTTTTTCTTGCAGTCATTTGCAAAATGAACCACTTTTTATATTACGCTCTCCTACAAGTTAATCAAAGTTGGAAGTGCAATTTCCTAGCACTTTCCGCCGTAATGAACATAAAATTAGTTTAGAAGTAGATGCTTCATCACTAGACATAAAATATGTTTAGAGCGAAACAAATTACGTAAAATTCCGTTAGTGCATTTACGAAAATTAGGTTTAAGCTATTTCAGATTTCAAAATTCATAGGAAAGACGCTTTCTTGGCAAAGTATTGCACTGTATCAATAATTTTACTAAATATGTACTTTTCTTAATGGTAATTTTAAAGAACTTTTAAAATTTTAATTCTCTTGTTCCTAATTCATACTAAAAACGCGAGGCCAGTGGTGACTTCTGTGGAAAGGGCTGTGACTTACGTGTCGTTCGTCGTAGGTTCGAACCTAGACAGGCACTATACTTTGTGTAAATTATTTCAACACTACTCTAAAAAGGTGAACGAAAACATCGTGAGGAAACTGGCATTTCCTTGAACCAAAAATTCGAAGACATGTGACGTCTACCAACCCGCATTGGGCCAGCGTGGTGGAGTACGGCCCACTCCCTCTCACAGAGAGAAGGCCTGTGTCCCAGAAGACTAAAGGCTGATTGATTATGCCAATACTAAAAACAAGCTCCTGAACGTTCAATTCTATTATCCCTACTTGGTGTAATGTAAATAAATATTACCTTTATTAACAAAAACACGTGCCTTAGAGAAACACACAGAAAGATAATTAGATAATTGGATGAAGCGATTACAATGGCACGCAATATCATTTGTCATTTTCAAGCACCACAATCCTCTCCCCATCCATTAGTTCTGATCGGGAAAATCCGTTCGAAGCCGGTGTATTATGAAACGTTGGATTAAAAAGTTCGAGTTGAAAAACGGCTATTAACGGATTAAATGAGGGAATACTAAAGCTCGACTCCTTACTTTTCAGTATTATGATTTTCTTGTCAACTAAAAAAAAGAACTAAGTAAGTGCCGCATATATACGTAGAGACCTGCAGGGCAATGGCACAACACACAATGGTCTTCATTTTGACAGTTCAACAACATTCATTGCGTTATTTCCGTTGTTGAGCAGACAAATTTTTCGAACATACGAAGCAATGGATTAGCAATATCCTTCAAAATGATTCAGATTGTGATTGAAAGTGCGTTACGCAATTAGAAAAAAAAAAAAAATTAACTTTAAAAACCAGCATTATCTTGGCATCTGATAACTACATTGAAATACCCTAAAGGTCATAGCACACATATCAACTCGGAAAGTGATCGTCACCGTACCGCCTATCGCCTTGCCGTCAAACAGGCGTCATCCTAACGTTAGCACATAACCAAAGCGGATAACCAGCTTCGATACGTTGACTCATCATCTACTTGCCTTTTCCCAACTATGTTAGGGTCGGCTTCCAGTCTAAGCGGATGCAGCTGAATCCTAGTATTTTACATGGAGCGTCTGCCTACCTGACCTCCACAACCCAGTTACTGGGTAACACGATACTCCTTGGTAAGACTGGTTGTCAGACTTCCGGGATGCTGACGACCAGTAACAACTGTCAAAGATCAAGATAGATGACAGATTTTCAGTACCAAGGTAAAATCTCTTAATGCATACTAATATTATAAATTCGAAAGTAACTCTGTCTGTCTGTCTGTATGTTACCTTTTCAGACCTAAACCACAAAACGTATTTCGTTAAAATTTGACAAGGAGATAGATGGCATCCTGTGGAAGGACATTGGCTAATTTTTGTTTCAAAAATAATCCTAAGGGGCGTGTTTGTAAGGGAAACCCAGCATTTCTTCATTTAGGTTAGTACATTTCCAATATCCACGCCGGCGCTAGCAGTAGCCGAAGCTAGGTAATCATTATTTCATTTTGCTCTGTAGAATTAATTACTCTGTCGTTCGGTCGTTCCTAAGTTTGAAAATTACTCCTAATGTTCTCTGCCAACGACCTCACTAAATTGTATAAACTTTCCCATCTGCTGTCTATATCCATTTGGCAGTGTTTTGCATGTTCCTTAGAGCTGGCAAAAGTGTTATATGCTGATAGCATTGAATTGCATTACAGTACTGACAACCGACGTGGAATAAGTGCACTGAAAACTGTTTGAATGATGGATAACGTTAACTATTTATGAATTCTTACAATATATTAAATATAATATAATAATCCAATATATGAAAATTTCACTGTGTCACTGTGCTTGTTATCGAACTCCTCCGAAACCGCTTTACCGATTTTTATGAAATTTTTTGAGTATATTTGGTAGGTCTGAGAATAGGCCGTAGGCTAATTTTTTTTTTGCAAAACAACGTTTGCGGGATCAGCTAGTATAATTATAACTTAGTAGTCATAAATGCATAGAAATGCTTTCTTGTATACCAAAATTGTAAGAAAATTTGCCCATTTTTTTATTTTTAACGTGACGATATTGTCGTGGTTGTCCACGACCATAAAGTGTATGGTAATACGTGCACGTTATAACGATATCGTGGTCGGAAATTCGGGCCCTATCAGAATTCCAGCGCTGCGCTATTTATTTTTTTAATATTGCAGCATTATGCTGAGGTAGGAGCCTTTCTGGCCTCGCATAAGTCTTTTTTTATTTATCGTTTTTAATGTAACTTTGTTAGTTTTAAATACTCCTTGTGTTACTATTTATATTTCTAGTGTGTGTCCCAAATCAAATATTTTTCTTTCTTTCTTTAAATTTAAAAGTGTCTTCATATATTTTCATGCAGTTTACTTTTCTGAGTTGTCGTGATGCCGTGGAAGTCTACAACAATATATCGTCACGTTAGAAATTAAAAAAGTGCACATTGAAAGTAATAAAACAGACTTCACAAAGTATGAATCATAATATTTCTTAAAAAATTAAGAAGACATAATAAATGTCACCTTTATTCTCATTAAAACAGCCATAATTTTAAAATAAATCATGAGAATGACAGCCATCGTGACACAGATGATTAAAATTTTGGAATGCAAAATCCAAATAGTAATGTCATGACTGAGGAAGCTGAAACTATAAAATCTACCAGAAAAGATACTTTAGCGTGGCATAACAATGATGCCACAAGGACTTTCTAAATATAATAGTATATCGTAAAATTATACGGTGTAGCGTGTTATTGAGTCGAAACACACTCATCAAGTGGTCTTGGTGAATTACTCAGCAATATATCACTGACTAGATTAGATTGGCACCAGGTGGATGGGGACGCCAATGCGAAAGTGATGGCTGCATTATAGTTTACCTTGAGGAAAATAACATTGGTGATATATTGAGCTGCAGAATAAGCTCGAAATATGGGATCGGAAAATAACTCAATAAGGCAACCAGTCAAATGCAATGGTAATGTCAAAATCAATCAACAATGAACCCATAATAACTTATCTTTACTATAATCGTTATAGGGAAGAGTAAGGATGAATACTATTATATCAAAGCGCTACTTTGAAGTGCTATCAAGAGAAGGGATTTCAAAAGACAGTTTGAAATTCAATGCGACTTTGGCAGCTTGTCATCCGACATAAGGTAGGTCCATACTTCCAATTTCCTTTGTGATTGTCTGCTCCGATATTCATATCGGCTGTCTCAGCTGATACTTGAAACGAAGCTGGTTTCTAGGATATTAAGTAGATTTGAAGTCGGAAATGGAAATTTTAAAGATATTATAATCTCTATCTTAAAGTTATATGGCTAGACTATCAGGCTTCCTTATCGGAATATATTCCTGTGTTGCAGGTATTAAGGCTAATGGCCCAACAACCTTTCAACACATAACTGTAGACTGTTCTGTCGTATAAACACGATCAGAGGATTATTAGATAAGCCCAACGAGCACATACCCAGGGCTTCCTATCAACAGGGGCTCAAAACATTTTCCTAAAGGATTCCTCAATATTTAAAATGAACCCTCGATAGAAAGGTGTTGAATAATTTATATGGATTCTTGTCTTCAGTTTTGGGATGAAAACATCCAAATTATCCAAGGATGAATGTTTAGAATGGGGACGGTTTTGTGGAAAATACTTCAAATTGCAAAAAACTGTAGGCTGGTGAAAACGAAGACCTCTGACGAAATCTTTGAGATAATTCTGATAAATATAAAGAATTTTTATATTTCGGAAGTGTAATATCACAGGAATCAACCTAATCATATTTATAACGAAGTTAAACCTTTACTGAAGAAAACGTTACCAAACATATAAATATAAACTTAGTTTAAACATCTGTAAGGACATCCACATTCCGAAGCTAAGGTAATCCCAAGGGAAAGGAGTAGAAAATCAAAAGAAAACAGTTGATAATATTAAAGGAATTGCTCCAGGTAAAGATTAGATTTCAGAAGTGAGATTAGGTTATGCTTATGAATGACCGCATTCCAATCAATGATTATTTTTTGGGTTAATAGGTATAGTACCCGAACGTCATTAAAAGTACATGGAATTTTGAGAAAGAGAGACACATAGGTTAGTCAGAGAACATGCTCTACAAAACCGGACTATTTTTAAATTCTTTGTGCCATATCTTAAGCCTGGTAATATTAATGTATTGTTTTGATATTATTGTTGTGGTTGTCTGGTATGTGGTATGTTTTGTATGATTGTTTCACAAAGACGTAGAAGACATTTAGATCACCAAGTGAAACCACCAGTTAAAAACATTAGTAAGTATTTTTCAGCGAAAATATTATTTACACGTTCCGAGTTTGAAAGGAGAAGTATTGTTAACACAATGACTAAGACTAATGATAACAACGGTTTCAGAAAAGCTTTAGAAACAAGACTACAAAAACACTAATTCTACGTATAATCATCTTTAAGATCTTTCAGATCAGAAAATCTATGATGACTACAAGGTACAGGGAAATCCCAATCAGTGGCTGACTGGGGCAGGGTGAGATTGATTCAGACTTTTCTAAGGCATAAATAATTTTTGAATCTTAAACTGGAGCAAATTTTTGTATCAAAACTTTATTACTTTTCAAGACTTCTCCTTTTCCAGATTCTTTAATTCAAAAGAACAAAGAAAATATTTTGCTTTGAGGTTTTAAAATTTTATCTTTCTTCCCACTAACCCATACCTAAAGAATGATTCGTTGTTACCGTGAAATAATTTCAGAATCAGCTGTGACCTTTGAAATTTTAATATTAGAAGAGGGTAGTATATAGTTAATAGCATCCGACGTGTTTTCTTTTTCTGTAACTTGATTAAAAACAAATAAGTATTCTTATGAAAATGCGCACAATATGGCAGACCGGGGACAAAATGCCGACGGCTATGCTCCGAAGGACGCGGTATTTTATTTGGGTTTATGATTTTATGCTTTCAGTGTTGCTAAAAAAGGGTTATATTAGGTCTGTTGGGAAATTGGTGTGGATGGCAGTTATTTGTTGGTTTAAGGGGCACCTTTATTTGACAAAGAAAGTATAATAATATTATGTAGCAATTGATATGGATTTAAGACTGTACGTCTGGATTTTCTACGGATAAAGAATTTGGACAAAATACAGTGAATGGATTCAAGTAAGGCCTTTGAACAGATGTAACATCTCTCACATCAATTAATTTTCACGCATTGCAATGGAAATATAATTTAACTGTGGGTCAATAAAATATATATTTAGAATTTACGACTAAATACATAGCAGAACAAAAACAAAAATGTTATTGAAATTCCAAATCCTATAAAATTATCAGTACTAGCATTCAAACGATAACACGATTTACAACATTATTATCGCTTACAATTTTAGGTATAATTTTCCTTCTATTCACAGTAAGCAAACAATATTTAAAAATACAACCATCATATCTCATACATACGTAAATTCAATAATGTTTTCATCAAATGCGTTGGATGAAAATGTATTCCGAATCAAATTAGGTTTATTTATCTATCCTGACAACCAATTATGGGAAAATTCCTCGGAAAACATAAAGGAACGCGTTACACTCTTGTCCGATGTAGCGAAATAATCGTCTATTCGGTGAAAATACACGCAATATTTAGTACGCGACCGCCATGCCGATCTGGACCGTAAAACGCTTATAAACACTATTTTTGTATCGTTATTTTGTAAACGTAATCGATTACGAACGCAACACTGATAATAATCACCGACCGTTGGGATCACTGAAGAGTTTTTATTTAGATATCGATATTTTAACACGGCGTTCTTTTATTTTTAATATATATTTTTCGGATGGCGAGAGAAAAAAGCGCGGGGTTGTGTTTGGGAGCGCGTAACGACGCCCACCGTCGACAGTGGCGCCGCGCGCGGCACTGGCTGGAAATCAACTGGCATCGGGCAACAGGAACGTTCCATTTCACCAACAAATTTACATTTTCAGTGTCGTTCAACCTTATTGTAATTGACATAGAGTTTAAATTAGTTGATTTCGTTGGTCATTTGTAATATTATGTATATCTATATAGGCGTCAGGATGTCCCTTTTGTTCAAAGTGTTCTTGTTCCGCTCGTTTGAGTAGATTCCGTTTCATTTGGGCAGTATATAATCGTTACATTAATTTCTGTCTAGTATTGTGTCGACCTGTATGTTTGGCGTTTGTAATTATGTAATTCGGGTTTATTTATTCGATGAATAGAATGCTAACAACATAAACAGTAAACATTTACGTGTTTATAAATAAATTTATACGTTTGAAAGATATGTTTAGGTATATTTTGAATAGAATGGGTTTGTTATGCTCGTATATTGTATATTTTTTCCGTAAATAGGTGAACAGAATCTTAAATGCTCAAAATAAGGTACCTGTTATGAATAGCTTTTTGAATACACGATGACTGAAAGATAAATAAGTGCAAGCGGAAACCCAGTGACGAATGGTAAAGGAAAACATCCTATAGAATCTGTCTTTTCTTCTCAAAATGAGAAAATATTGCTTTACAGTTTTACAGTGCATAATATCATAACGGCTGATTTTCCGAAGAGTTAGTTAGTCAGAATTGTTGATTTAATTTTCGCCAGTGATGTTTAGGGGGTGAGAGGGGCGGGGTCTCTCTCCGGTTGTGTCGGATTGCCGACAGTGAGAGTGAGGGAAGAGAGAGTGCACCTGTGTCTACGCACACACTGGTGCTCTACAATATCTCCCGCGCCGGAGGCTGGTCTCCGTTGAGATTGGTCGCTATGAGCGAAATTCGGTCTGGAAGACTTCATTTTTTCATAGGCGAGCCTATAGGCATCAACCGAGTAGCAGCCCGTAGTCTGGATTTGTGTCCAGTTGTTGGCAAAAGGGGTCGCCCCCGATTACATTTGGCTTAAACGTAACTGGCCTAATGTGGGTATACAATAGCGTACACCTCTGTCTAACCCTTCGGAGATTATAGGCGTGATTATTATATTATTATAAGCCTGTGTTGTCCCACTGCTGGGCAAAGGCCTCCCTTCCCTCTTTCCACTTTACCCGGTCTACTGTGATTGTTGGCCAATCCTTTAAGAAGGAGTCCAGCCCATCCCGCTATCTCTTTCTGGGCCTGCCACGCAGTCGTTTCCTGCCATTGGGGATCCACTGAGCGGTAGCTTTTGCATATTGCTGCTAAGACATGCGACAGATAATATGATATAAACTAGAGGTGTCAATGTCATACAATTATAGATATCTATCCACATAAACTACATATATACACATACAGGTGATAATCCTCAAATGGTAAATGTTTAAAAGAAAATGGCGGTTATAGTACTAACTAAAAAAATATAATGTTTTGTGTTCTACATTTTAATATTTATACAGGTTGATGATTTATTAATTGTTTGTTTTATCATATTTTCAGGGTTAGAGAAATTGCAATAAATTAAAAGAAATCTAGAATAGCGAATATAATAATAGCGTAGAAATTGTGATGACTTTCCATATAGACAACTAGCTTTCTACATCTAGGTTTATTATTTGATAGTTTTTTTTGCGCTGGAAAATATTTTTGCATTCTACATTCTAATAATTGTACACAGGATGTTGATTTATTAATTTTTTTTTATCACATTTTCAGGGTTATAGAAATTAGAATATTTTAAATAAATAAAGAGCAGTGGTGGCCCAGTGGTATCAGCCGCGACTTACAAGTTGTAGGTCGTAGGTTCAAACCCCGACAGGCGCTTTACTTTGTGTAAATTATTTCATCACCACTGCTGTCAAAACGGTGAAGGAAAACATCGTGAGGAAACCGGCGTGTCCTAGAACCAAAAATTCGGAGACATGTGACATCCACCAACCCGCACTGGGCCCGCGTGGTGGATTACGGCCCACTCACTCTCACAGAGAGGAGGCCTGTGTCCCAGCAGTGGGAACGTTATAGGCTGATTATGTGATATGTTATGTGAAATAAACAGCAAAATGTGAGATACCAATACCAACATGGTAGTAAGGCACGACATTCCACCTACCTGAGTAGGTAAAAATAGTCTAGACGTAAGTACGTCTAGACTATTTTTTTTAATAGTTTTCATGCCTTGCCCAAGTTGAAAATTTGGGAAGGTACAGTCGCCAGCAAAATTGCATGGGTACCTTAGTGTCTATTTTCGCGTGAACGTTTGAATTCAAGTTTTCGAAAATAAACTAGATGGCGTTGGTTTGTTCACAACCATGACTAATTTACGAAACGTAAGTAAGGAGTTAGGAATTGAGCAAGGAGTTACAAGGCTACATTTATCTAATTATTACATTACATTTACCAGCATACGTTGCTGAAATGATAAAAATAATAAAAGAAACCGATAGGAATATATAAATTATTAAGCTAACGAGTGGGTGTTTTAATAATTAATTTAATATTTCCATATTCAACCTACCCTCTCAAGTTTGAAAACTAAAACTTAAAAAATCAGATACCTACCTACTCGTACTTATAAATTGATATTCAATTTTAACATAAGTAGTAGGTTAATAATTAGGAACAATTTTCTTTAAAATAAGCTATAATTATAAATTGTTTGAATGTTTGAAGAGACAAAAAGAAACTACAAAAATATTGTATCATATAAAGCAAAGCAACGCCATCTAATAACAGCATAATAAAAATTTGTTAGTCGTTAACTGGTTTTACGCTAGATGGCGTCATTTCTCTCTTCATTCGATTTTGTTTCTGTACTACCCATGCACTTTTGCAGCCTATCGTACATAATTAATGTTAATAGGTACCCTAAATTATTTTTAGGTTGCATACCTAATATCGACCTTTAAACCAAAAGCCACACATGAAGTTACTATTCGCACCCACAGACCTTTTATTTACGTATTTATTTTATTATTACTAGCAGTGCCCCGCGGTTTCACCCGCATAATTATCGATCCCGTGGGAATATCGGGATAAAAAGTATCCTTTGCCCTTTCTCGGGACTCAAACTATTTCTATACCAAATTTCTTCTAAATCGGTTCAGCAGATTAAGCGTGAAGAGGTAACAGACGGACAGACAGATAGGCACACTTTCGTATTTATAATATTAGGTCCTTACATATGAAATTGGCGTTTTTCGTACTGGCCACTTTAATCACGAATTTCTCCTCTTTGGTAAGGAATTCCAAATTCAAATTTGTACAGCTATTTACTCATGTATTTGTGCTTCGATGACCGTCATTCATTTGTTTTTTTTCTTCTGTTTTTTCTGTTTGCGTCACTCATTTTACAAAATGGAAAATTTAAAATATCGCATTATTTACGAGTACGAGTTCCGCCGTGGCACTAGTGCTGCGGAAACGACTCGAAGGGTGAATGATGTGTATGGCGGTCATGTTGCAAAAGAAAACACAGTTCGTTTTTGGTTCCAACGTTTTCGTTCTGGAAATTTCGACCTGCAGAACAAGCCCCGTGGACGGCCTGAGACCCAAGTTGATAATGGAGAATTGAAGGCTATTGTGGAAGCGGACCCATCGCAAACCACGTCCGAGTTAGCTGCAGGCTTCGATGTTAGTGATAAAACTGTTTTAATTCACTTGAAGCAAATTGGGAAGATTAAAAAGCTTGAAAGGTGGGTACCTCACGAATTGACTGAAGCAAACCGGCAAACGCGCGTCGACTGCTGCGTTACATTACTGAACCGGCACAACAATGAAGGTATTTTAAACCGAATCATTACCTGTGATGAAAAATGGATTCTTTACGATAATCGGAAGCGCTCAGCGCAATGGTTGGATCCTGGCCAGCCAGCCAAATCCTGCCCCAAGCGAAAATTAACCCCAAAAAAGTTACTTGTAAGCGTTTGGTGGACTAGTGCCGGTATTGTTCATTACAGTTTTCTCAAATCTGGCCAGACTATTACAGCTGATGTCTATTGTCAGCAATTACAAACCATGATGGAAAAGCTAGCGGCTAAACAACCAAGGCTGGTCAATCGCTCCACGCCACTGCTGCTTCACGACAACGCCAGACCACACACTGCGCAACAGACGGCTACCAAATTAGAAGAGCTTGAATTGGAATTTCTTAGACATCCTCCGTACTCCCCGGACCTTGCTCCAACAGATTACCATTTTTTTCGCAATTTGGATAACTTTTTGCAAGGGAAAAAATTCAACTCCGATGGGGCAGTCCAAATCGCCTTCAAAGATTTTATTGATTCCCGTCCGACTGGTTTTTTTAGTAAAGGGATCAATGAACTACCTATAAGATGGCAAAAGTGCATTGAAAACAATGGTTCATACTTTGATTAATTAAATATATTATATTAAAAAATATTCGACTTTTTGTTCCTTCCATACAAAACGCCAATTTCATATGTAAGGACCTAATATTAGTCTGGATTTACAGGATACAGGTTCTCGTACAATAATAAATATAGGTATTGAGTACACGTTCCATTTCTTCAAAAAACTTCTCTAAAATCCTTAAAACCGTCCATCTGTCACACAACGCATTTACTACGAGTACAACCACATCATTTAAAATCGGAATTTTGGACACATACCTTTAGCTCCAAGAATATTTTATGAGCATCAACCCTACCACAGCCGACCGCGGTACAAAAGACCCAGCTATTATAATTCCGTTTATTAATAACTTCGACCTACTTCATAAACCCACCTGTCAAATCGTATTATTATCGATGTCTACGGCGAATATTCATTATTAAATGTCCAATCTATTTACAGTTTATTTGATAGTAATGTGCTTTGAATATCTGAAAAGTTTCGCTTTAGTATAATTATAATTTAACGAAGTTTTATAAGCGTTATTAATGATTAACTTGTTATTGTCCTGTTGTAAGCATTTTATTTAATTTTAGAGAAGGCTTGCTTACTGTTAATAAGTGTTTATACATATATTTATTTTGTTCGGGAAGACAAACTTCTAAGTTTATCTTGGACATTATTGACATCAGTGAAGACAGAACATCGTGAGGAAACCTGGTCTTATAGTCATCGTGAGGAAAGGACATAGGATACTTTTCATCCCGATATTCCCACGGGATCGACGGCGGGAGAAACCGCGGGGTGCTGCTAGTATCTTAATAAACGGTGATAAAAAAGAGTTCTATAATAATATGTTTTCCTCTACTTTCAGAGATTATATTCAATGCTTTATACACTATAGAAAACTGCACAAAGGCGGATTTTAGAATCTTTTTGGTTTTGTAAGATCTAAGCAAACCTTAGAAATATTCAGAGCAAGTTTCATGCAAATGTGAGTGGGTGTAATTCAGTTCGAAAGCAAACATATAGGAGTTTAGAATATGCTTTACTAGTAGATTGTACAGAAAGGTTTGTCTTCCAAGTTTATTTTATTAAAACCTAGTGCTTTATCTGAAATCTTCTTTTTTAAACTACTTCGCTAAGTAAATAATATTTTACTTATCCTCAAGAATAATTAGATTTTGACCTTATAAAGTAATTAATATTTCAAGCACACTATTTCCCTTCGTATAAGGTTCCGTGTTGAATTTTAAACGAATTAATTAAAAGTAAGGAGTTTCCATTACTTAAACATCCTTCAATTAAATCCTTTGGATACACGGACTCTCTAACCTTTTCAATATTAATTAGCCTATTAGTTATTTTTCCAATAAAAATTGAACTTGGGGGATTCAACACAACGCTTCTACTATTAGTATATGTACTATTAGTATATAAAGTATATTCTGAAAACTATATTGGCATGACAAAATTTCTTCTTTAAATTATGAAGAAGTAAAAACACGTTGCGCGTGTTAAATGTTCCAAAATCTACGTGGGGCAGGTGCTACCATACGAAAATAAGAAGCCATATTGAATTTTCGCTATTTATTTCAAGAGGACGTGCTCATTTCTACGTACCTCTCACGTAACTGTTGTTTCTTAAAAACCGCCGCATATACGAGATCCAACTTTGAAACTAATTCTAAATTCGCTTGAGTGATCATCACTTATAACTATTTTTCTGCCAGCCTGAATGATGTAAGGCGCTCCACACACTGCACCGCGCTCCGTCGCGGTGAGCAGATTGAATTTGTATGTAAAAAATCACGCGCGGGGGCGCGTTATCTGCTCACCGTGACGGGGCGCGGTGCAGTGTGTGGAGCGCCTTAGGGTCCCTTTTGCAGACAACCTTTACAGTACTATATGCAAGCACATCCCTAGTTTATTCAAAGAAAATTACTATAATCCTACTAATATTATAAACACGAAAGTTTGTGAGGATGGATGAATGGATGTTTGTTACTCTTTTACGCAAAAACTACTGAACGGATTTTGATGAAACTTTACAATAGTCTAGCATATACATCAGTATAATACAAAGAATACTTTTTATCCTGATATTCCCACGGGATCGACACATATGTGGGTGAAACGAAAGGGCGCAGCTAGTTTTTAATAAACAACATCATACGTGATCTACAAATAGTGTTTAATAAAACATATTTTTTGTTAACTAAAAGCATTTTCATAAAATCTTTCTGATTTTGAATATTCTATTCCACGTACACCGTTCTTTATTTATTATGCGCTGGTGCCAGTGACGAGGAAACATAAAAGAACGCCGTTTTTCCAATTGCAACGTTTTATTAAATAAGTAAATTATTACCGGAGAGTAATATTAAAGGTAGACATATTCATTTTTTACCACAAAACAAAAGCAATGTACCATAGACACACAAAATGTTTTTAAACTTCTTCAATAAAGGAGGTTCTGTATTCGACCCATATATATGTATGTATGTGTGTATGTATGTATGTTTATGTCCACGATTTTCTCAAAAACTAATGAAACAATTTTGATATTTCTTTCATTAATCTCATGTACATACTTTTAGGAAGGTTTTAGTATATAATACATTAGGTAATTATTGTTATGTACGAAGTTATATGCATAAATATACTGCATTTGCGGCATTTTTATACGAATTTTGACGATTCTTCTAGTCGATGTCTTCAATTCTTCAATGCACTAGTGTTGTTTTTGTGGTTGGAAGGTAGGTACAACTAAAAAGTGAAAAATAAAAACTTTTTACAAATAAAAACAACTGACTTCAAAAAAAAACACTGCAAAATGTGTCAAAAAACGAAAATGCGGAACCAACGACACCGACTTACGAAATTAAAGTTATTTATCACTTTGCAGTGTTTTTTTTTTTGAAGTCGGTTGTTTGTTTTTTTTGTAAAAAAGTGTTTTTTTAGTTTTTTAAATATTATTCTATGTTATGAGTATTGGCCATAAACATATTCTAATTAATTTCCAAAATATATTCTCTTAAGAAAAGTCAACTCCTCTCAAAAATACGACACATCCCCACGTAATAAACTTCGTACTAACTAACGTACTTCTCTCACGCAATAATTTATAACGTCCACAAACGAACTCCTTTATCCCCCTACTAAGACGTTAACGTCAAAAAGTTTTGACAGGTACAAATCATCATGGTAATTAATAATAAACTGAAAATAAACTCGGGTCGCTTCATCATAACTCCGGAATTTCGCAGCGGTGGCAGGGTTAAGTGAGATCCAATTATTGAACGGAAGGAGAAGAAAAGGTTGGGTTTTTTTGTCTGGTTTTCATACAATAGGTAAATTTAGTTCTTATAAATCACGGTGCAAAATTGGTAGTCATAACTGCTAATGAACAGCTATTACTTAGCAGTTTTGATAGGTAAACACAATTTGACAAAGTAGGGAATTACTGCCCTATCCAACACCCAAAATCACAGTACAAAGTTGTTTCTCAAAACTGCTAATGATCAGCTATTACTTAGCAGTTTTGATAGGTAAACACAATTTGACAAAGTGGGGAATTACTGACCTATCCAACACCCAAAATCAAGGTGCAAAGTTGTTTCTCAAAACTGCTAATGATCAGCTATTACTTAGCAGTGTTGATAGGTAAACACAATTGGACAAAATGGGGAATTACTGACCTATCCAACACCCGGTACAGTGCTTCTGACCAGACAATGTCCCACTTGCTGGACTGTCCTAAGTGCCCGTTTACTTGGACCTTTGAAGTCCTAAAGAATGGTCCTTCTTATTCTATTAGCTATCTGCCAGTGAAAGTCCCGTCAAAATCGGTCCAGCCATTTCTGAGATTAGCCGGAACAAACAGACCGACAGACAAAGATTGTAAAAAATGTTATTTTGGTATATGCATCCATACCGTGTATACATCCATATGCATTTAGTAAAAAGCGGTTATTTTAATATTACAAACGACACTCCAATTTTATGTATTTGTATGTATAGATTAAAATGTGACAAATTGTCAAGCAAGCGTTAACTGCAGCTGTCTCGATTGATCGAATGATTTAGCAACAACCAACCGCATATTCATCATCATTAGGCTTAGATATTTTCGAGTAAATGGCTAATTTTATCGATATTTCGTTATAGTTTTAATATATAAACCAGGTCCTCCTGTAAGTTCTTCTTTCATGTTGCTTTCAAGCCATTTATCTATATTTCAGACATTTCAGAGATAGTGTTTTTTTATAAGCAAAAACGCCTTACAATTTTTTTCAGAAGTGAAACTTCTAATAAGAAACTACAAAACACATAATTCAAAATCACAACTGTAGCATAAAATTATATTATTTACGGACTGCTAAAAGTTGTGATTTCAAAGAGCAATGCCTATTAATCTCTTTGAATAAATAGTTTAGGCGCCACAACGTTTAAAAATAAATTACGGAAAAACCAGTACGGGAGACCGTTACGGATTCTTGTAATCTTTTATTAATTGAAATTATTTATTAAATTATTTATTTATTTATTAAACTTACACCTGCCTGTTCACAAACATACAAGTATTAGCATGCAGTTCTAATCGAGAGAAAACTTAGACAGATTTAACAGCGGGTCCCAAACTAGGCACAGCCTGTATCTTGGTGACCCAAACAGCGCAAGATTGGTGATGACTTTATGAATTTTAAATAGAAACGTTTTATTTTACTTAGTGGAGTAAAACCATAGTCACAAACATAATTAACATGAAGTTAGTTTAAGATGAACTGATTAATGATAATATCTATCGAAGAGCTGATGAATTTAATGAAATTATTCGGGCCGCTCTTTAGCCCAGTAGATTACGAGTAGACTGACGCATCCTTGATAAAAAACGAAAAGAGACACACAGATATAGATACACCTAGATAACGCAAGAGCAACTACTTCGCGTGCCAAAAATCGCACCGGCTTACGTACAAAAATCGTAAGCCGCTACTTTCGCGCTCAGTCCTGTGTACCGCTGGCTGGGTGATCATGAGCGCTGACGCTAGGCCCCGGAGGTGGGGCGAAATGGGTGCCATATGCGGCGGCGTCTTTGAATCGATTTGATTTTCCCATCACCAAACAGTGCTTGTGACGTCATAGTAGGTAGTCAAAAAATGGCTCGCTTGGTTTTAATACAGTTTGTGATAAGTACTTGCGTTATCTAGGCCTATACAGGAAGATTTTTTTATCAACATCCAAATTTTTACAGGGTGTTCTACCCACCCTGTAAAAATTTGGATGGTGATGAAAAAATCTTTCTGTATCTGTGGAGACACACTTTCTTTTTCATGAACCAGTGAAAGCCACTTGGAAGAGGCTATGGTTTTATTTTGACTGCCATAGACTCTACCGTTACGGTACGAGTGTGGTGGCTATCCCCAAAGGACAAAGAGAGCGGTACTGATTCCCAAAAAGATAATACATTTGAATAAAGGAATAAGGAGTATTTACCGTGTGTATTCGAATTAGGGGTTACTGCCCGAGGTTTCGTGGGACGAATACAACACCATATTGACCACTACCTCCGGCAATAAATGCTGACTAAAATTGTCCGTGTAACCGCAGCTTTAGAGTTAAGAGCAATCAGACAACGGACACATGACGGGATATTGATGCAGACTCCTACGTAACTAGTAAACAAGATGATGCAAGTGCGTGGGTGAGTGTAAACAACCCTTTATGTGGGTGTATGGGAAAATTTGTGAATAAAATTACGTGTTCTGGTGTCAGACGTGCCATGTTCGTATCGGCATGAATCGATACAGCTGGGCGGGAAAATCGAACATAATTATGTCAGTGGCGACTCGTATACCGTTTGGAGCCTGTGGCAAGTTCATGGGATGGGGCTCTCCCTCAATGTAAAGAAGCTCAACCAACGTTATAGGTAGTTTTTTTTGAAGTGTAAACTTCTTTAGCGGCGTTGCACACTTTTAGTAATGGGTAAAAAATGTTAAACTCGCGTCTGGACACGTGACCGTCAGGAGAGATTTCCCCCCCCCTCTCTTTCTACGGCGGCGCCAACCGAAGTGAAGTGACACACGGACACAATGGATGGATGGATGGATGGATGGATGGATGGATGGATGGATGGATGGAGTGGAAGTGGAAGTGGAAGTGGAAGTGTAAAAGGAAGTGGAAGTGGAAGTGGAAGAGGAAGTGGAAGTGGAAGTGGAAGTCGAAGTGGAAGTCGAAGTGGAAGTCGAAGTGGAAGTCGAAGTGGAAGTCGAAGTGGAAGTGGAAGTGGAAGTGGAAGTGGAAGTCGAAGTGGAAGTCGAAGTGGAAGTCGAAGTGGAAGTGGAAGTGGAAGTCGAAGTGGAAGTCGAAGTGGAAGTCGAAGTGGAAGTCGAAGTGGAAGTCGAAGTGGAAGTGGAAGTGGAAGTGTAAGTGGATGGATGGATGGATGGACAGCTGATGGCTCGACCGTCTGTGTAGTAGCCACACTGCTGTGTATTCGTGAAATTCGTGTATATAAAGTGTTTAAAATATGGAAATTGAACAAAGTGCATCTATTAATGAAAAAAGTGACGCAGAAATAGTGAAAAAAAATGAGTTATATTAATTAAATTAATAATTGATTTATTTCAACGTTAATATTCAAGTTTTCACTTCTGCCGGCACTCCCGGAGTGCAACCAGTCTTATTTTTTTTTATTAGCACTTCTCCCGCGACTTCTTCCGCGTACATTTCGTAAAGTCAAAACATTTATTTCAATTATACACATAAAGGAACGAAGGAACTTTTGAACGTCAAAAATTAAAATAAAATAGAATTGATTCTAGTCGCCCATATTTTCTCCTACAAAAACTTTAACACCTGACTGCTTCTGTCCTTATGTTAAGATCCTCCTGTGCTCATAGCCCTCTCGAGCCAGGGGCCCCATCTGGCTGGGGGCCCATGGCATTTTGCCCCACCCTATAGTTACGCCACTGTATTATGTAGATATTGTAGGTTTGGAAAAGAGGGGCACTCGACAGCAAGCCGAAGCCGGCGGTAAAAATCAACAGCATCATGCCAATTCTGCGAAGGTAGATGCTGAACGATATCGTCGATCGGCAGGAGCCGAATGAAAGCCGAATATAATAATACAGGGTGACAGGGATATCGAAGCGCATACTGTAACCATATATTAAGCGCATGACCGAGGAAAAACTTCTAAATTATTCTGCTAAAAAAAAACTGCTGTTTCATAGTGTTTTACACGTGCAGCCTGTGGGTAGATTACACTCGAAAATCGTACAGCGCCCTTTGCATTCAATATAATAATGCATTCCGGGTCTTCTTCTTAGCGTGTCGATAGCAATGTAAATGTACTCGGCCCAGAATTCGGCCACTTGTTCCACTTGATGGGGCGGTTCCGCTTCTGTAGCGCTTCAGGGATGTTTGCTGAAGCTCGTGTCGATTACTTCTACGCTACGATGCGAAAAAGATGCGCCTCCCTGGTGCGCCGGGTGCGGGACAGCCCCAAATGTGTATCGCGAGCAGACTGGATTGCTTATATGTGAATCGCTGCTGCAAGCTTTCCACGTCGGTGTTGAGCTTTTGTAGCAGGGATTTGCATGAATCAATATTGCAGTGTTAAGTGTGTAGTTTAAATTTACTAACGTACCTAGTTGTTAAGAAATATTGTTACTAACATTTTTTGAGTCCTTGTTACTAGTTTTTAAATACATATGAATAATAATAGTAAAAAGCTTTACTTGTACCATGTTTGTAAATATGTGAGCACCATGTATCTATCAGATAATTAATTTACATGTCATGGTTTCGTTTTTAATTGTTTTACCTATTGCGGTATAGTAATTTTATTTTAGTTGCATCATCCTCACATATTATTATATAATCAATATACCCATGCAAAATATTGTACCTAAAACATTTAAAAGTGTAACGGTGGAGTTTCTTGCCCATTCTTCTCCACATGAAAACTACCTTTTGGAAGGGGCGACTAGAATCAATTCTATTTTAAGGTAATTTTTGACGTTCAAAAGTACCTTTTATGTGCCTATCACACTTCACACTAATATTATAAAGGCGAAAGTTTGTGAGTGTGTGTGTGTGTGTGTGTGTGTGTTTATATGTTTGTTACTTCTTCACGCTCAAACCGCTGAACCGATTAAGATGAAATTTGGTATAGAGATAGTTTGAGTCCCGGGAAAGGACATAGGCTACTTTTTATCCCGATATTCCCACGGGATCGAAACTTATGCGGGTGAAACCGCGGGGCGCAGCTAGTTTGAAATAAATGCTTTGATTTTGAAGCAAAACCTACTTGGTCAAAATGTATTATTTTTATCATCACCTTCGAAAGAAATCCACGGACAATCGGGGTATCGTTAAACTTGCAGTTATACTTAACTGTATGCGTTCATGACCCAAAAATGTTGGCAGTCAGTCAAACGTCGCGCGGTATAAACATTGTGTTGATAATGAAGTTCTTGATTCAGGAGCTCGATGGAGTAATGGATGGCAATTAGGGATAGGGAGAGCAATTCTGATTATTTTGAGGCTTTGTTTTGGTTTTAACTGAAATAGGTTGATTATTTCCTCATTGTGTAATCCTGTTTACAAAATGAGGAAATAATCATTATCGGCTGCCATAAATAAAATGATTAAGTACTTAACTACAATATTAATTATATTGGGACTTGGTTTTTATAAAAGGGTTTATATTATCACTTTACTTTTTTCATGTCAATGAAGGTATCGTGGGGCTAATTGGTAGAGTATTAAAAGCCTTTCACGTGTACTCTAGTGCACCTCAACGCATCTTGGGCAGTCATACCAGGTTAGACCTTAAAACACAAAATAAGCCCTTCTAGCTTTGTGGATACAGTCAAGGAAATAATGACTTCCCCACTTATTGATAACTTATTGCACACATTTGAATGAAAATTACATTTTGAAAAGGTGACATGCGTCCACTTTTCGAGAAATACAGGTGTTTGAAAAATGCCATGACTGACCGTACAAGATTTGAAAAATTACATACCTACCCACCCAAAACTGTCAAATTTTCCCAATCAACTTTGAATCTTATGCTTTGGCGTTAAAGTTAAAAATCTATTAAAGAGATTTGCAAGATTGTAGTAGCTTAATGTGCTGGCGTCTGTACCTAGTCCGTAGATACAGATATTTTCCACTGTACCGTGTATAAAATACTTTCCACGAGTAACTGCTCGAATTATCACTTGCCACAGAAAAATTTACAACATGCGCCAGTAGGTTAACAGCCTTTCTGGAAGTTTAAGAAAAATAAAGACGGTTTCACCTACTTTTTATGCCACAAAACTATTGAAGAAAACCTACATAGCATTGGCGTGGTCTTGATACAAACAGCTGTTTCCAGCTTTTTCGATTACTTACAAACATAATTCGCCGTTTGACACGATCTGAGTAAAGGAAAGGTTTTTTTAGTATACCTCGTGACCTGGTAAAGGTCGTTGGATCCGCTGGATGCAAGAAAGACAGGACCGGTCGACGGCCGTCGCTGAACGCTTTGGGAAGACCTATGTCCAGTGGTAGAAGTCTTTCGGTTGGAATGATAATGATGATTCATTCTCCTTGTAATCACACTAATATTATAAAAGCGCAAGTTTGTGAGTGTGTTTGTATGTTTGTTACTTCTTCACGCACAAACTGCTGAACGGATTTCGATGAGGCACGCAGATGGTTTATAACCAGGATTAACAGATAAGATAATTTTAATTTTTTGTTTTTTTTTTTAAACTTATGCGGTTGACATTAATGCCTAGTTCAGGCACGTAAGTCTTAGGAATATAATTTACATTTAATTAAGGAAATTAAACTGTACTAAATTTTTATGCCTTATAATTTTTGAATACCTAAATATATTTTATTATTAGTATTTAGATTGAGTATTGTCTTTCAGTCACCAAAAATCTCCATTTCATGTCATCGGTTAATTGCCATAATATTCAAAGATAGTCTTGAAAATATGTTCTAGTTTTCCAGACAATTATTCCTTGATTTCTACGGACAATGGTACGAAATCGATTTAGCTTCGGTGTCCGTTCAATTCGAACCGGAATGTTGGGAATCCTATTGACTGCATGCGAACTAATGCCAAATTCCCGTAGTTTAACCACAGGTAAGAAAGGTACAATTTATATTGTACAGAGGTATATTATGTAAGGCCAGTCTCACTAAGAGGTATCGTGTTACCCAGTTACTGGACTGTGGAATGCACTCCAATCAAGTGACTTTTTAGCTTGATTGACGATATCTGGTTTCGATTATTCAAAAACTTGGTTAAGTTGATCATCACGACATGATTGCAGCAATACTAGTTCAAATGATTGAACGCTCAAACAAGTTTCTTGATTACCCTTAACATGACATCATTTTAGAAGAGTTAAAACAACAAAGTAAGTTAGTTGTGTTAATCAAGCAACTTGATCAACTTGATTGCTGTAAATAGGTTTTGTAATAACTCCAATCAAGATAACGTTTCAAATCTCAATCAAATAAAATTAGCAGCTGTGATCATAGTGCTTGATAGATGCAAACAAGTTACTTAGTCAATCTAAACAAAATCTTGATTGTGGCAACTACTTTTTTTTTCAGTGTGGTAAGACTGGAAACCGTCCCCAACATAATTGGGAAAAGACTGGGTTGATGATGATGTACTATATAATGTAAGGGGTGCTACACACTTGAAGCAAAATATATACTTTGCCGCCCGTTTGTGCAGAATCATGTCGGCCAAGCCCATGGATCAATGAGTTTTTCTATATCGATACCTTAATTGGCAAACTAGCCAACTCCATATGAGCAAATTTTTCTGGAGACACTTAAAACTGTATAATATTTTTTGTAGACTCAAATCAAATCAAAAAATGTTTTTGATGAAATTTGGAGTTGGCTGGTTTGCCAATTGAGGTGTCGGTATGATAAGCATACACCAAGTAAGAAAGAGCCTGACACCATAGGCGTCCATAGGCTTTCCATATTTTATTTGAACCTCTCTCATACCGATACCTACAAACTATAATATTATGAGAATATTAGCCAGCCAGTACCTAAGGTTTAGCGGGGATGACTGCCCATGTTCCGGACGTAGGCTATATACATGTATATATCGCAACCCGTAATAATTTCTCACATCACTATGGCCGTTATTTTAATTAATGCATTACAGCTGGAAGTCTTAAAATAGCTCACGCCCTGTGACTAGCCCTGATCGATCCCAATTTTAATCATTTTCATAACCTATAATTTAATTTGCTAATAAAGCTGTGTACGCAACAGCGTCGTAAAATAATATAACAGTAGGTACATTATTAGGAGGCTATAAATATTTTAGGGCGGTGTATAGCCGGCTTGACGACGTCCCCACAATGAGATCACCGGAGCATTGTAAATCATTTGATCATCGTCGTGATGGAAATATGTAGTCATCTGTTTTTTGCAGTCGTTTGTATTTTGTTTTTGGTGGCAAACACGCTGCCGCCCACCTGATGGGAAGTGGCTGACCATCGCTTTTCAGCCGCTGCCACAATGACACCGCAGTTAGCTTTGGGCTTTCCTAAGAAAGCGGCGAACGGTCTCACAATTTTTGACACCTTATTGTCAAATATGACAGATTTGCAAGATGGCCGTTATAATATGACGGCCTCCTCCCTGCTAGGAAACCGTAGCTTTATATTGTTGCCATCCCAGATGCAAAGCCATGCCATAGATGTCTTATGCAGGTCAATAATTCAAGTAGGTCACAGCAAGGATAACCTCCACTACTGGGGATAGCCAACAAAACACCCAGTTGGAAACACCCAGTGTTCTTCCTCCTCTCTCCTACTATCTATGCTGTGCCCGAAAGGGTCCATAATTGTGACTAATATAATTATTTCTCTACCAACTATATACATTATGGTACGCAATAAATAATTGAGAATTTGGATTCATGGACGGCTCAAACCTCCGGTGTGTATGCGGCTTCTTTCCATAGACAATGGCTCACCTCCCATCATGCACCGCATGCTCTGTCACCAGCATACGTGAAGACGTAATGGCTACGTCAACGGACACTATTCGCGTTGCTGAATTTCCGGCCAAACAAAAACTATATATATTTTCCCGTGTTATTTTTGCCATCGACACGCTAAGAAGAAAAACTAAAGAAAAATAATCTTCACGAAAACAAAAAAAAAAAAAAAACAAAGAACTCTCAGTAATGTAAGTAAATTCAATGTCACATTACATAACCTGAAGAAGTAAAACAAATCATGAGTCATACAACTGTTGATAGGTATATTAAAAAACATTTTTACCGCATTTTAAACCGTTCAGTAGTCTTGCGCATTACTTTAGCCGAATACCTTGGCATTGGCATTCGACTGAAATAGATAGTGCATACTTAGATGCCATCTTGAATAATTTAGGTGGAAATTACTCGAATTTCGAATACTAATAATTTATACGAATCGAACGTTGAAATGTGTGAATGTTCTGAATCCAAACTATCTGTTATGTTATGAAATGTGACGTAATACGTTTGAATTTCGAAAGCACTGGTGATATAAAAAAGTCTTTAATGCAAATTCTCTTTTCAAACTCAACTAGAGGTATTCAATTGTTTTAAAATTAAAATAGTTCTGAACAGCTTTTCAAAGTAATTTCACTTTGTTCTACTCTCGGAGCGGTTAGCAGCTTTTTATAATAGTTTTTTAATTATTTTCACTAGCTGTGCCTGCAACTCTACCTGCGATAAAAGCTCGAAAAATACAGTTCTGTAGGATTAGTACAGATTAAAGGCTAGTTTTACCTAAGTATGACAGTTTCTGTATGGAAAACCTGTAAAAAATTTTAAAATTTGTTTGCAAGATAAGACTTAATGTGGGTGTCTGGTCTGCATAAAAGTGCGCTCGAATTTGCCCTTAGTCAAATACACTTTCTGAGTGTTACTCTTCTATCTTAAATATTTAATTCTGTACCTAAGCAGCGGGGTAATTACATAACAGACTATCAGTAGCCATGGCTTTAATTTTGACAGTTCAACAACTTTAATTGCGTTATTTACGTTGGTGAGCAGACAAATTTTTCGAACATATAAAGCAATGGATTTTGAAGGATATTATAATAAATCTTTCAAATAGTGTGTTACGCAGTTACCCCGCAGGTTGAACTTTGTTATAGCATTAAAAAAAAATTACTGCATTGTGCTAATTTATAAAAGAAAACTTTCTTAAAATCTTGAATTTATTATTACAATTTTATTATTAATATAGCAATAGATTACGCAGTAAGTAGTATTTTTAAACCCTTAAACTACAAACCACTATCCATATCTTAATCCAAACCTTTTAAATACCACTCCAAACCTATACCCGACGAAACACGTGAACTTTCCTCAAAACGAAACGTATTTCACTCAGACTTCGATCAAAATAGAACCGAGAAATAAATACCTAGACACACCATCTATTCCTGTAGCCGTGGTATATTTTTGACGCAATTCTTAAGACAACATAGTGCCGTCAGCTGATTTTGACAATTCGATGACACATAGACAAATCTAGCGATAAGATGAAAGTTGGAATTTTAATATGCGAGGGTATATTGAATTATTATTGATGGGAATGGAAGTGTAGAACATGTGTGTTATGATTATGACGTATGACAAATTGGTGGCAAAGGTTTGGAGAAAAAAAAAAATACGGGTGTAGAAATGTGTCTATGTCGCTTTGATCTTATAAAAATTTGATTTTGGAATTGAACGTTTTGGAATTTTAATAGCTGGTTGGTGATCGTTTTTGTCTAGAGAACAGCGAACTAATCATATAATTATGTTGTACCAGCTGCACCCTGCGGTTTCACCCGCGTAAATGTTGATCCCGTGGGAATATCGGGATAAAAAGTAGTCTATATGTTAACCCAGGGTGTCAGCTACCTCTATACCAAATTTTATCAAAATAAGTCCAGTAATTTGAGCGTGAAGAAGTAACAAACATTAAACACACACACACACACAGTCACAATCTTTCGCCTTTATAATATTAGTGTGATAGTGTGATATATAACCAGGTAGAACCCGTCAGCCTTCAAAGAAAGAGTGAATAGGCATCTTCTGGGCTTGCTCGTTCCATTAAAGACCTCATCCATCACTTTACACCAGGCGAGATCGAGGTCAAGAGCTGGCCAAATCCGCAATCCATCATTTCTGCCGAAAGACGTCCACTGCTGGGTATAGGCCTCTCCCAAGCACCTCCACTTCAACCGGATCTGTGCTTCTCGCATCCAACGAGTTCCTGCGGCCTTCACAAGGTCGTCGATCCATCTTATGGGAGGCCTTCCAACGCTACGTCTTCTGGTACGCTATCGCCACTCCAGAACCTTTCGGCCCCATCGGCCATCTGTTCTGCGAGCAATGTGACCTGCCCACTGCGACTTAAGTTTGGCAATTCTTCCGCAAATTAATAAACAATAAAATGTAGATTGCTTTAACGCACCATTTTTGGTTATTTCTTCCAAAGAACAATAAAATAATTTACCAGACGTGCTCAGGCGCCCACCTCAATGCGCTACACCTACGTAGGACCTATGTGCTAAGGACGGCACTTGTTGAAGACTTACGTATTAAGAATTCCTATAAAAGCCTAAAGAAATCACAAAGTACCTACGAGAGACAAAACGTAAATTCCTCGCTAACCATTTAAGGACATACAGACACCAGACAAATGTACAAACAAACCTTGCGAAGACAATGCAATAAAAACCATGACCCACTACCCTTTTTTACACAAAAAAAGTGTTTTGTTTCACTGACATTTTAATAAATTATGACATTTTACGACACCAAATTTGACATTTTAATAAATTATGACACTTTACTACAGCTAAAAAACACGATTCAGTGATTTTATAATCGATTAAAAGTTGAACCGATTCGATGTTTTCGTCAATAAGCGTGCTGTCTACACGTATAACGAGATTTAATTAACTATAATAAAATGTAGAGTTGGTTTTTATGTATGTTTGTTGAAAATAAAAATCTTCTCAGCGGCTAAATTTTATAAGCAGGAAACTCGCAGGAAACTCGCAGAAAAACAACTTTCAGGAGTCCTGAAAAATATCTGACTTAGTCTGGAGTTCAATAATGCACTTTTCTGTTAAAGTTTACTGTAACTTAAAGTCGTTTCAAAGAATGTATTTATTTTTTAGAACATCTGCATCAAAGGCACTTTCCCAAGCAAACAACACAAGTATGTTGTGATTATAAACACATCACTTTCTTGATACCCATCCTCTTTGTTACTTTTCATGTATGACACCCACAACGGCCACAACCCACTGTATAGCCTATCATTATTTCATTTAAAAAACCGTACAGTTAACAGTATTTTATGTAAATAAAAAGTAAGCACGTCCAAATAATGAACTAGTATTAAATTAATTAGTGCCATAACTCACAATTAAAGCGACATAATTGGTATGCATAATTATTTATAATCGCTTTATAACATTACGATAAGGAAAGAACCAGTTTTGATTAAAAGGGAAAATTGTTTTCATTTCTCATACTCGGAAAGTAGTGTTTGTTTGATTCAAATAGCGAGTGGAAAACGCTGCTTCCCACCACAGGGCGGGAAAGACTCATAGTAATTACTTCCCTCTTTAGGGTGGGAATGAATTTTAAAAATAGAACTGTAGTCAACTACGAAATTTTTGACATACATTAAGAAAAATGCTGCAGTCTTGTGAGTGTATAAACAGCCAGTGTGAATTAAAAAAAAAAAACCTATTAAGCGGGACAGCCTGCGGCGATGACGCGGTGTGTTCCATATTTAAAATAAAAAAAGACAATGGTATTATTTGGCGGGATACTAACTAAGCTGTTCCGAAATTCAAAAACTTGATTTTATAGACTAATATTTCTTTAATAAAAATGAGTTTAAGCGATTCTGAAATGTTGACCCCAGATTCGGTTAAAGACAAGGCAAATGCAGTAATTGAAAATATCAGGTATATGCCGAAGTAAATAGCAACATATTTGAATTTACCAAACTGTGAGCAGTATACCGGGCATTGTTATAGAAGAACGTCAGTGACACTGTTAGCCGATTCTGGGGCGAACTTGACAATGTTAAAAAGACATGGAGGATGGAAATCCAGCACAGTCGCGGAAGGCTACATTGAGGATTCTGTCCAAAATAAAAGCAAAATTTCAAGCAAATTAACTGAGACTATTACGCCCCAGTTCGCCTCAACCAACTACTTCAAGGGAGTCTCTGCCATGGATTCCACCGTCTAATCAAATACCAGAGTCTCGTACTTTTACAGACATCCAGCATAGCCAAAGTCATAATATATCAAACACCGTAAATAATCCAAACAAGAATGTAAATTGTTCTAACTTCTCCATTAATTTTAAATAGGTACTATGCATGTTATTGTTATAAATAAATATTTTAGAAAAACTACTACTTTTTACTTTCCTTATATTCGAAATGAAAAGTAGAGTGTTTAACACGGGTGAAAGTCATCAATTCCTACTCGGACTATAGCCGCCCTCGCTGCGCTCGGGCGTCTAAATGCCTCGTATAGGAATTGATTCCTTTCGACCCTTGCATAACAATCTACTATTAATCAACTACTTTGTAATGTCATAGTCTACCGATTTAAATGAACATGCCTGGGGTGTTTAGTCACTTTCAGACCACGATATGAAAATAATCAACAAGGGACACTAGCCGACTCGTATGTTCAAATGGTTTTCTTCTAGGTTTTATTGACTACTAGCTGTGCCCCGCGGTTTCATCCGCGATAAAAGTATTATATTATAGTCCTTTTTTATTGATTCCCTTTACAAATATCCACACCCCTTTTTACACCCTTAAGGGATATTTTCGGGGATAAAACCTATTCTATATCCTTCCCACAACTCAAACTACCTCCATACCAACTTTCATCTAAATCTGTTCAGCGGTTATTGATTCCCCATACTAAATTTCCGCCCCCCTTTTCACCCCCTTAAAGGATGATTTCTGGGATAAAAACTATCCTATGTCCTTCACCGGGATGCTATCTATCTCTCTGCCAAATTTCATCTAAATCCGTTCAGTGGTTTAGGCGTGAAAAGGTAACATACAGACAGACAGACTATGGATAGTCCGCACGGAACTAGTTGGCCGCTGAGGTGGGGACAGGGGTGAGGCGTGGCGGTTCGCAACGCACGTACTGAGTACCACATGATTAGACAAACGGATGCGCCCCCGCCCCTCTGTCCCACCGCTCGCATACCTAAGGCGCGGCCAACTAGTTCCGCGCGGACTACAGCATAAACAGAGCGTACACCTCGCAAGGAAAACACAGTCTTTACTTTCGTATTTTTTTTTAAATACCATATGTCCCGTTGGTCTCATGGTCGCTAGCGCTACTGCTGGGCATGAGGTCCTGGGTTCGGAGACCAGGTCGGGCAAAGTGTTATTGGAGTTTGCCTAATCAACAAGGGGCATGAATATAATTATCTCCTAGGTTCTGTTCACTAGTATACAAATTGAGGGTACACCTGGCAACGAAGCAGGGAAACACAAAACGTCTACATTTTCTACTACTTATCAAATTGAAAATGAAATTCCGCACGAAGTCAGGCTTATTAAAACAGAAGACCCTTTTAGACAGTTTTCTTATACACGGTTCTTATAGATGGAACCGAACAGTAGAGTAAAAGAATATATCACCCGTCACTTTCATCTCTTCCTTGCCCAACCACGTGACTACGAAACTGATGTACAGCCAACAAAAGAGATAGGTATGCAGGATCGTCGGATATAATAGTTGAAGTTTAGTAAGAAACCACAAATGTCCTTTCTTTAGTATTGTTCGTCGAATTGTTGAGCTCCTCAAGTTCTGAGTTGAGCTGCACGATTTTTGACAAATGTGTGCACTGACTGGACAGGTCCGCTCAATCTGTGTGGTTCTCAAAAGACCATTTCAGACACCAATCTACATGGTCTTCACATGATCTGACCAAGATTTTGTCTGGACTTTAAAAGAGACTGTGACCTCTGAGTTTGTTTCGGCCTTTCTTCTCAGAGTAGTCAGATAGGAAACGCCGACCTCATCTAGCTTTAAAAAATATGATTGACGTGTAAAAGTGTTTTTACAAACCTACTTACAGAAAATAAATCATTTATCATTAAACCGATAGTTTAATTTGATAAATGAGCTGTTTGTTTTCTATTAGTAAAAAAAAAATTTATTCGAGAACATCCATCGGTTTCTTACTATACTTCAACTATATCCGATGATCCTGCATACTTATCTCTTTTGTTGACTGTACCTACCTATCTATCTAAGAATGTACCCAAGACATAGAATATCGATGGTAATGACACATTGATAGTACTTATAGAACAACAGACTATAGCCGAGTCACGCGGACCAAGCCCGTACCACCCGCTGACTGGGCCGGTAAGATGACGCTTAGAATAAATAACTAACTGGCTGCTTAGAAGATTTTACGACGAAATTTTGTGAAAGGTCAAGTTCAATTTAAAAATGGACGTGACCTTGATATGCGGGAGGGGGCAATTTCCGTATTTTTAAAAACGTTCACATTTGAATCTCAGTCTCAATCTGTCAAAAATACCTTTAATTTCTCTACATTTTTGATATGTTTTTGACATTGATTGTCGCTGAGATGAGATTCCAACTAGATTTTTAACGTTTTTTAATTGCGGTAATTGGCCATCAAAAATATATACCTACGCTAGAATGTTATATTATATTATATGAATGTTCCTTATGCACTGGTCAACACCAAAAATAATGTTGACTTCAATAAGTCCATGAAGAGGAAACTATGCTTTGGGCAAGAGGAAGCCAAGAGCAAGAGGGCTGAGTAAGCAGAGTGTTATTGGATTCAACATAAGAAATTTCTCACTAGCAGACCAGAATCTGGATTTCTACCGAGTTGATGGCATTAGGAAATTGATCATACCTGGCGGAATTTAAATTAACTCGCACCTTTTCTCCTCCTCTTCAGATTTTGCATGCAAATCCTTCTAACTAATACCCACTGTTAATTTTTGTAAATTATTTCATCACCACTGCTCTCAAAACGGTGAAGGAAAACATCGTGAGGAACTCGGCATGTCCTAGAACCAAAAAAATTCGAAGACATGTGACATCTGCCAACCCGCACTGGGCCCGCGTGGCGGATTACGGCCCACCCCCTCTCACCCAGAGGAGGCCTGTGTCCCAGCAGTGGGAACATTATAGGCTGATTATGTATGTTATAGCCAGTGTCAGAATGCACATTCAGTTTCATGACTTCGTAATGAAAAAGTTCTCATTCAAATCAGCACATTTTAGTGGCTCCACTAAACGGGACAATAGGTAACAGAACCAAACCGGTATATTAAATAATTAGGCAAAATTAACGCTTACTAATCATGTATATCGATTGTTGGGCCAATCAAATGGATGAAAACACTTTGATTGTCTTTTGTTTAGAATAAAAGCAAAAGATTTGAATTAATTGAGCTTTTTAATAAAACTTCGTACTGCAAGGAAGGCCATGGTCCCTATTATTAAGCCCCGCTGTCCGTCCGTCCGTCTGTCTGTCAGTAGGCTGTATCTCATAAACCGTAATAGGTAGTCAGTTGAAATTTTCACAGAGTTTGTATTTCTATTGCCGCTATAACAGCAAATAATAAAAATAAAACTAAGTTCGTAAAAATTAAAGGTGTCCTCATAAAAGAAATGTGTTTTTTGGCGTTTTTTGTCTTGTGGTACGGTGAGTCCAACTCGCACTTGGCCGGGTTTTTCGGCTCGATTCCGATATTCAAGCAAAACCTTATTTAGATAATTTCTCAAATCACACTATCATACTTATAATATTATAAAGGCGAAAGTTTGTGAGTGTGTGTATGTTTATACGTTTGTTACTTCTTCACGCTCAAACGGCTGCACCAATTTTGATAAAATTTTGTATGGATATAGCTAACACCCTGGATTAACATATAGGCTACTTTTTATACCGAAATTCCCACGGAATCGACACTTATGCAGGTGAAACCGCGGGGCACAGCTAGTATTTTATAAACAAAACACAATCCCTTTATATTCCACAAACCAACTAAAAATATTAAAAAACAAAAGCATATCTGACGCTGTACAACGTGTAGTTGACACAGCCTTGCGCTGAACTTTACATCTTTCTGTTCCGGACGTTATACAATGCCTTCACTTACAAACGGTCCTGACAGGCTTTTCTTATGAAATCTTATTGTTTTCTGTAAGTCTTGTCGTGAAAATATATCGTAAATGAGAGGTAGAGAGGGTACTAAAGATGGGTGGATTTTATAGAGTTGCAAAATACTTCTTTATTTATTTCCTTATTCGTGATGTTTTTCAGAAAGGCAGATAGTACTCGCAACCAGCGTTATGCTAATTCCCGTAATTAACCGGTCAAGCGGCGCGCGTCGCCCGTTGGCGACGAAACAATAGAAAATCAATTGTGTCTCATTAGCGGAGCTTGACAGATCAAAAACAAAATCTAGTCGCAATCTCATCTCAGCGACAATCAGTGTCAAAAATTGACAAAAATTTAGGAAAATTAGGGTTAATTTTGACAGATTGAGACTGAGATCAGACTGTGAACGTTTTTTAAAATTACGAGGATTGCGCCTCTGATATACCTATGACGTAAACGCAGCAAAAAGAAAAGAGGATCAGGATCCTCCTTTCTTTTTGGAGGAGGGTAAGGATCTTAGCTGGTGGCGTTTAGTAGTTTCGGCCTATCCCATGGGAAGAAAGCGCGAGATTATGTCTTTATTTGGCAATAGACTGCAATTACTATAAATGGTCAAAAGGGGTATAAATCACTCTTGAACTTGACAGATTGGTAGTTCTTTGATAAAAGAATGAAAAAATGTACGGTAATAAATAACAGAATATTAATCCATTCCAATAACCTGAAGGATTACCTTCAGGTAGATGGGAGCTTCTCCGTTGCCATAATTCAATAAATATCTGCCTGATCATTTCATTTTTCCGATAGATTGGGTGTCTAATCCTACTTGGACTTAAACATAATGGCGAAATGTGGGTGTGTACAGTCAACAGCAAAAGTCGACGATGAAAATCAGAAATTCAATACTAATGAATAATAGGTACACCTCTGCTATGTATCTGTAATAATATTTTTTTTATAACATACGTAAATAACAACTAATACCTAATTAATTCATAAAATTAACAAAATTATATCTTCACTTAAATAAATCTATTCACAAACTAAAATATAGCGCCGAAATTAAAGAAAGAAATAAAGAAAATACGTTTATTTGCGGTGAAAATGACGCAAAAAAGAACACAAACACAAAAAATTAAATAAAAAGGTAGGTAGGGGGAAACATGCGTACGCAAAACGGCTATCGCTCAGCATTATGCTGCGACCCTATGCAAGACAGAGCCCCAGCGCTGGTTTTCAGCGACAGCCAGCGCTGACGTCAAATCAAAAGTCATGAATCAGCCTTTTTTGAACGTCAAAACTACTTAAGATAGTCCCCAAAAACGCCCGCCCTTCACCACTTCCAAGTGCTTTCGCTGGGAAGAAGAACCGGCGCAACATAGTCCCCAGCAGAAACAAATGACGGTCTTCTATTTTTTGGTGATTGGGGTTCGATGGTGTTCGTCAGGGTTAACAATGGTCCTTGAAGAAGTGGCGCAACAAAATCCTCAGCAGCACAGCTATCTGTTCAGTTAGAAAATACTTGATTCTATACAGGTATCGAAAAATTCATCCGCAATCCTCTCTACTGGTAATGTAACCAAGAGATGTTATGTTGTGTTTCTAATTTTTAAATTGTGTTGTACGCAATACAATGTATGGGCGACCATCTTTACATACCAATACCCTTCCGTGCCTCGGAAAGCACGTTAAGCCGTTGATTCCGGCTGTCATTCGTGTATCTTTGACAGTCGTTACGGGTAGTTAGAAGCCCCGAAAGTCTGTCAACCAGTCTTACCAAGGGGTTTCGTATTACCCAGTAATTAAACGTAACGTTTTTTAAATGTCGCAGCATCATGCTGAGATAGGAGCCTTTTGGCCTCGTATAGGACTTTCTGTTCATTTTTCTTTTCGTTAATTTTTTGTTTTTATATAACTTGGTTTTTATTTTTTACTGTGTGATCTTCCTGAACAAGTCGCAATAAATACTTTTTCTTTTTTTATTTCTTTCTAACTGGGTTTTGGAGGTTAGATAGGCAGTCGCTCCATGTAAAATACTGGTATGCAGTTGCATCCGGTTAGACTGGAAGCCGACCCCAACATAGTTGGGAAAAAAAAGCAAGGCAGATGATGACCGTTCTTTTCTTCCTTCCTATGCTTACCTAAGTAAAAAAAAAAAAACCTCTGCTTTAGCTGAGCCAGTCTATAAATTCTCAAACTGCAATAAGAACTAGGAACAGAGTAAGGAATATTTATTACAACGTTATTTAAATGTAATGCTCCTACATTTTTAGTGGGTAGTATTGTTTTATTCTTGTAGCCAATGCTATTGTAGGATTACGTCAAGGAAAACTATCAATTACCTAGTTTTACTGCATTTTTTATTTTATAAGAAGCGGTATAATAGTACGAGAGCCCGCGATTAAAATTTTCAAGTCATAGCAATACGGCTAAAATCATAAATTACATCGACAGATTTAAACGAGAAGAAAATATTATATTGGTCATGAAAATCAGCTTATTTGTATCGTTTGTGAATTCATGTAGTGTTTGCTGAAGATAAAATTTTACTGACAATCTGACTATAAAAAACAAAATAAAAAAAAGGATTAAAAAAGTTTTGATGTTTTTTTCATAGGGTTCAACGACCGCTGATAGTGTTTTAACTTGAAGTACGAGTTCAGAAAAAGTGTTATATCGTTTTTAGATATCGATACCAACCACGTCTGTGAAGTTTACACAAAAAACTGATTTTTTAAACTGATATTTCAAGTAAATACACTAACAGCGGTAGATGATCCCACATAAAAAAACATCAAATTAATTTCTTATCTTTCTTTCTTTTCGTGTTTCGATATCGATACCCATCACGTCTGCAGAGTTGCACTAGCTAATTTAATTTGTCCCTTTTTATATCCTTCTAGGGCGTCGCCGCGCTACTACTCATTTCTACCTATACAGGCTCTTAATTCCCGCTGACCTCTCAAATTTAAAAAGTACAGGAGGTTTCCTTGTTTCTGGTTCCCAATAACAGAGGGTGGGCTCTATTTGTAAAAAAAAATATGTATAAACGATGAACATAATTTAAAATGTTATACAATGGCGCCGATTCCCTTGTTCACAAACTAAACTAAATTTAATTTCAGTTCATCTTTTTCTTTCTATTTCATTATGAAAAGGACAGAAGATAAATATTAGTTTAGACCTGTCAAAATAGTCGATGCCTGACGTAAATTGACGTATTTTAATAGCCAATTTTTTAATCACGTCTAAATTGTCTATGGAGTATCTTAATTTGACAGGACTAAACTAATATTTATCTCCTGTCCTTTTCTTAATGAAATAGAAAGAAAAATATGCACTGAACTTAAATTTAGTTTAGTTTGTGAACAAGAGAATCGGCGCCAATGTAAAACTTAGGATCTCAATATAAATCAGACTATAATTGTAAGCGCATATATGTAGAAGTAAAACAAACAGCGAAACAATTGCCATCAGTATAGTGACGTCGATGTTGACGTCAGTCACAACAAGTAGTCATAACCCTAATGTATTTACAATATGACATAGAACTGTGAATGACAGTCATGTCTGACATTCAGATGTCCATGACCATGAGTAGCCGCTACTGTTTGAATCGGAAAGGTCCACGTGTTTTTAGTTTGTTTGTTAATAATTTAGGTTATGTTTGCAAAAATATCAATATAGCCAAACATGATTTTCTTATCCCATTTATTTATGTTCTGACATTTATAAACGCAAAACGGTTTTGTAATGTTAATGTCAATAAAGTGAGAGGGCAATGGACTGTGGCATTTTAGGTGACAGACTTTTTTGACTAACATATATCGACTTAAGTTCAGCTTGAGTTTGAATGGGACGAAGAATCACTTAAAATGTAAATTTTCAGTGTCTGTTCCTTAAAACACAGATAATAACGCCTCATTTATAAAACCAGAATAACTTATAATTATTAAATGTATCAGATACGTAAAAGTAAATTTCCATCCCAAACTAATAACGACCCTAACCACCTACAAATTAGACAATAAATTTCCAAACTCCTACTACACTACAAACAGTTCAAAACCCAATAACCAGTGTCCTTGCAATCCTTGCATACCACTTGAAACCACATAAAGTTTTCTATTAATATCACGCATTAATGGATTTAACACCAAATGTCGCTGCCACAAACGAATCAACAGGTGCTTTTAAGAAACATACGTATTGTAAGAAAAGATCCCATTGTTTGTAAATACGTTTCGATATATTTCCACTTTTGATTTTTTTAATAACTTTTATTTACCTATCTCTTTGACTAAATCAAGGTGGTAGGGCATCGACGGGCCTGTGGACGGGGAGTAATGGGTAGCTCACCGTCCGATGACGACCAGGCCCGTGCCAGACGGCGCGTACGTGTTCCACGTACACTTCAAAGAGATGTCAGCATACAGGAAGGGGCCGGTCATGGCCGAAGCCTGCCGGGGGTGCAGGATTGTCCGAAAGGGTTACCGCTACCCCAGAACATAAAGGGCTAAGGAAGGAACACGGATGGGGTTTAGTCAGTAAGAGTCTGACACTCCCTTCCACTCCACCCAGAGCGGGACGGGTCATTTGACGATTTCCCATCCAAAAAAAAAGGGCGTCGACACGCTGACTTTAACCATGACTTAGGCTGCCTGTCCATTGACGCAAGGCGACGCTGCGGAGCGGAGAAACGGAGAAATATTAACCAATAGGATTGCATAAAATCTCGAATGTCATTTTCTATTGGTTAATATTTCTCCGTCAATGGACAGGCAGCCTTAATCTTATGAGTCTAAGCGTGGAAATTTTTCGTCAGTTATTAGAAAAAAACTTCTTCATATGTGCAACCTACACGGTTAAAATGTATGGAAAAGAATTTTTTTTTTTTAAATAACCTTCGAAAAAATTTCAACGCAGAGGGCTTCAGAATCATGTCCTGAAATCATGATAACATCACCCTAATTGAGTAACACACTATCAATCTCAATCTGAATCATTTTGAAGAATATTGCTAATCCATTGCTTCATATGTTCGAAAAATGTTCCTGCTCAACAACGTAAATAACGCAATGAATGTTGTAGAACTGTCAAAAATAAAACCCATTGCTACTGACTCTTCTGGATGATCAAGATTTCTGCTTCCATGTATTTTCAAGAGCATTGCAGGAGCAGTGGTGACCCAGTGGTAACAGCCACGACTTACGAGTTGTAGGTCATTCATAGGGTCAAGCCCAGGCGCTTTACTTTGTGTAAATTATTTCATTACCACTGCTTTCAAAACGTTGAAGGAAAAACATCGTGAGGAAACCGGCATGTCCTAGAACCAAAAATTGGAAGACATGTGACATCTACTAACCCGCACTGGGCCCGCGTTGTGGATTACGGCCCACTCCCGCTCATCGCGAGAAGGCCTGTGTCCCATCAGTGGGAACATTATAGGCTGATTATGCTGTATCTGAAAAAACAGCAGTACAGTGGCAGCAAACAGCGACGGCACGGTTAGCGCAGTGGTTAAGCGAGTGACTGCTGCGCTGCGTGTCGCGGGTTCGATTCCCGCACGGAACAAATATTTGTATACCTACAAGTAGTTGTTCCAGGTCTGGCTGTTTGTGTATGTGAGATTAAATGTTTGTAAACGCACCCACAATACAGGAGAAATTCCTAGTGTGGGGCAACGTTTAAAAAAAAAAAAAAACTATAAACTAACCCCCTTATTCATAATCCTATTTTATCTCTATTTTAGCTAAAATAGGTTTATAGAACGTTTGTCTTTATCTGTCACGTTGTCATTTCTGTGTGTAAGAAAGAGACAAACCCCATTTTAACTAAAATAGGTTTGATAAGTTTTATGAATAAGGGGGTAAAATTATTGGCAAAAGCGCTCTTTTGTGTATCTACAGACCAGCAGTGGACCTTGAAACCATCTTAAAAATTCTGTAATTGCTAATAAAGGTTAGACTAACAAGAAGCTTGGCATTGTTAGGATTATTTTCTGTATACGAAGTCTAGGACTGGCCAAGATTGAAACATTATTTCTTGAGAATATTTACGTACTACATACATATGTTTTTAGACGCCGCGTCGGCTAAGATTAATTGTTTTCTAAATATAACCTTCTAAACAGTGAAGACATATTGTTTTCAGTCTTATTTCACTTTGAAGAATGTTTTAAATAGATAATTATTATAATAAACTGTGTCCCTTGAAGAAAATAAATAAAATTGACTTTTAAACGTAGTCTCGGAGCTAGGTGGTTAAGAAAATTATCAATTATCGTAATAGGTCGTACCATTACGAGGGAAGAATATATTTTACAGATTCTGGTTTAATGCATTGAATGTCTAATAAAAAAGAGTGTTAAAAAAAAACTCCGAAAAAAACAAATACTATCACAGCACTCGAAAATATAAAACCGTCTAAACATCGGAATTTTCAAAATAAACTAAGCAAGGACATAAAAACCGGCATTTGCCGACAAAAACCGCGGGCATCACTAGTTTAAATTATCATCTGCCTAGCCTTTTCCCAACTATGGTGGGGTCGGCTTCCAGTCTAACCGGATGCAACTGAGCACCAGTATTTTACATGGAGCGACTGCCTATCTGACCTCCACAACCCAGTTACTGGGTAATACGAAATCCCTTGATAAGACTGGTTGTCAGACTTTCGAGCTTCTGACGACCCGTAACGACTGTCAAAGATCCACGAATGACAGCCGGGACAAACGGCTTAACGTGCTTTCCGAGGCACGGAGTTATTACTTATCCACAAACCCCTCGTTTCACTTACTAGCATCACTAGTTTAAATATGAGGTAAAATGTAGTGCGGGCGATTCCGCACTTGGACGCATGCCAACGCCTCTTCCGCTCAGATCGACGAATAAAAACCGATAACGACCGAGTACAAGAGACACGATCATGATATAACACTAGAATTAATTTTAAACTTTGCTTGATAAAATGTGCTTGAGAGTGTCCGTGGAGTTTCTTGTCCGTTCTTCTCCATGGGTACCTACTAAGCTTTGGGATGGGCCACAAGCTTCATCTTTCTGACTGACCGACCTCTTGACAGTTCAAAAGTGCCTGTATTTGGCTTATCCTTACCTGCTAATATTATAAACGCGAAAGTGTCTGTCTGTTACCTCTTGACGCTTAAACCGCTGAACTGATTTAGATGTAATTTGGTATAGAGATAGTTTGAGTCCTGGGAAAGGACATAGGATACTTTTTATCTCGATGTTCCCACGGGATCGAGACTTATGCGGGTGAAGCCGCAGGGCGCAGCTAATACCTAATAATTTTATTAACTAACACTAGCTATAAGATATTACTAACATTATGGATCTTTGTTGTCCGAATAAATAAATTTTGAATTTTTATTAAAATCCTAATTATCATTATAATCGCTATCAAGGCCTATGTCAAAGTAATATCTTAGTTATCGCAATTATCCACTTATCTGCAGCTTTTGTACTAATCTTTGCATTTTACATGACAGGTTTCCAACTAATGGCTTAAGTGTTGCCAATATAGAAAAGACAAATTGCCTCATAAATCGTCGGGAACATCGATGGTGTTGCCAGTTTACCTTTTATAGGGAAAATTACAAGATACTTTTTTGCTGATAGAGCAACAGTGTTCAACAAGACATATTTCTTGCCAATTCTTGCTCATCAGTAAATTAGGACATCCTCTTTTAAGAATTTTTCATATTCTCTTTTTATCGTATGCTTTCTCTTTATTTATTTATTTTATTTTATTAAAAAGGTTTAAAACCAATTACAGTAATTAAATACAAAAAGATACACACAAAAGAAACATAAAAGATTAAATATAAAATAATCAAGTAAAAAAAAAAAATTAACAACACTTTCATACATCCCTCTCACAGTACTTCTGACATACCGACAAAATCTCCGTCCACTCGTCCACAAACAGATCGTTTGTTGTATTAGAGTCCAAGAGATCATTAAGTGCGGCCAGAATACGTGGTACTGGGGATTTAGCACGCGCAACTGTGCGACATGGAGGCATAGCAAACAGCCTGTGCTTTCTGCCGCGGCAGTAGTTGTCTGGCAAAAAGAAGCGGGCCAGCACACTTTATCTTTAAAATATACGTCTAAAGGCGAATAATGGCGCCGATTCTCTAGTTCACAAACTAAACTAAATTTAAGTTCAGTGCATCTTTTTCTTTCTATTTCATTAAGAAAAGGACAGGAGATAAATATTAGTTTAGTCCTGTCAAATTAAGATACTCCATAGACAATTTAGACGTGATTAAAAAATTGGCTATTAAAAATACGTCAATTTACGTCAGGCACGGACTAATTTGACAGGTCTAAACTAATATTTATCTCCTGTCCTTTTCTTAATGAAATAGAAAGAAAAAGATACACTGAAATTTAATTTAGTTTAGTTTGTGAACAAGAGAATCGGCGCCACTGTACGGGTATATTAGAATTTCAGGAAAATTGCCGGTGCAGCAAAATTTGATTCTGTTGCAAAAAGAGATCTAGAAAATAAATGGGTTAGGTTCCATTAATATCTCACTACAGTACTGAAATAATCATAGCTACATAGCAAGGTAAAAAAAGTAACGCATAAATAAAGAATCCCCACATCATAATATTATTATACCTAACTCATAAATAATAACTTCAAAAAAACGTAAAACTATTTCTGCCGTCCCCATTTGAGTATTACGAAAGCGTAATAACCGGGACGGCACGGATTGGTACGAATAAGTACGAATTACGCGCCAGTTAGAAAAATGTCAACTCCATTATATTGCATTACATGTTTACGATATTATAATTTGTTTTTTCTTCGCATGGCTGTCGTGTGCAAAAAGTACTCAATACTCAATTCTTCTACTGTTTTTTTTTTTGACGTAATTAATGAATATAATAAAATTGTGCATATAAAACTTGACATTGTATAAAAATTACCAATTGTCATATGAACGAATTTATAATTATGTTAATGGGGATACTCAGGTATATCTTCTTAGGGTTTCGATGACAAACTAAGTGGTCCTATGATTATATTGTTGCGGCCTAAAACATGACCACTTTGAATTTGTAAGTAATTGTGTATGTGAAACTGTTTAATATTAAGATCTTAATGTACCATATACTCAGAAATAAATAAATCTAATCTATTGCATTCCATATGTATTACATAGATGGTATTATACAGTAAAAGATCAATATTAACCCTGTCGGGCACTGGAAAATACCTATTCCAAAAAAAAAAAAAAAGATTTATCCTTATTCAAATGAGAATGACATTGAACACTTAGTAAAATGGTAAGACTTCTTCATCTTCTTCTTTTCGTGTTGATGGTACTTTGTTTTTATATTGTTTGAGCCCAGTAGGTAGCCAGCTAAATTAATAAAAAAAAGTTGGTTGTGGCATCAGTGGCATTCTTTAGGTCTTCTTTACACGGGGAGGTGGGACCCGCTGAGGAATAGCGGGTCGAGGCCTGTCATGGGGAGCGGTGAATGCTTATGTGAATTCCGCACCCCTGGCCATAGGCAGAGGTGGAACACCGCGGTGGTTTTAGCCGGTAAGAGTCCGGCATGCCCCTCTGTCACCCCCACGATAGAGGAAGTCCATGAGGATTTCCACCGCGCACCAAAAAAAGAAAAAGAAGGTCTTCTTTAGTGCAAGCAAACGGTCACTTAGAACAATTCAGCAAGTGGAACCTGTAGTACTATTCTGTAAAAAAAACTTGGGTGAAGTGAATTTTAAGTGAGCTGTCATTAGTGTCACCCCCTAGCATCAAATGGACAGACAACTCACTTCAAGGTCACTTCGCCTAAGTTCTCACGGTGAGATTTTACAGAATAGACCGGATGGTTTGATTAGTAGTACCGCACTCGCACTGGGTGTTGGATGGGTCCGGCAGAATGGTCCAACATAAAGCGAAAGTTAAAAGCACGCAAAAAATGCTCTCAAACCAATGTAATTCGACTTATCAAACGTCCTGACTATCCAAGGTCAAACAAAATGAGAGAAAAAGAAAATCTTACGTAAGTCGTGAAGAATTATCAATTGCTTCAATGATCCGTCGCCGGTATATTTTAAAGATCAAAGGAAATCATTAAGGAATGCTTAGACTTGCTACATCCTCTAATTCCAATTTTTTACGTAGATCTCAACTTTTTTTTGCAGAATTCTTCTAAATGAACAAAAGATACGAACACTTTATTTGAATAACACAGGTATACAGGGTGAATTTTCCAAGTGGGCGTGGATGGCGAAATTCTAAACTATGAGGAATAGCGAAAAGTACTCAAAGGAGTCGCGGGCTCGATTTTGATAAAAACTAAAATTGCGTCATTGGATTTTTGAAAAATCAATATTTCTAGCCAGGAATCGAACCTGTTGATTTTGAAAAAAAAAACACACACTGTATTATTACACCATTCGATAGTGTCCCTAATAAGGATCAAATTCTGGGAAGTAATGACATACGGCAAACTTAAGGAAAATGTTGAATTTTAATAAACTGCTTCTTTTTTCATACCTTGTTCGAAATGATGCTCAATATTTACAATACCCGAAACACTCGTAGCGCAGTCACCTTCACAAAATTATGTTCTAAATTCAAATTTTTAATTGCAGTACAATCCTTGAGACGTCGAATCCAGCTATGTATTCAAAAACAATTGTCATAATTTTGAACAATTAATCAGTTAAGGTTTAAATAGGTAGGTAGCATAAGAAAATAAAAAAGTATTTTGATAAAAATGAGCTCTTGCCTTTAGTTTGCCGTATGTCATTACTTCCCAGAATTTGATCCTTATTAGCGACACTATCGAATGGTGTAATAATACAGCGTGTGTTTTTTTTTTTCAAAATCAACAGGTTCGATTCCTGGCCAGAAATATTGATTTTTCAAAAATCCAATGATGCAGTTTTAGTTTTCATCAAAATCGAGCCCGCGGCTCCTTTGAGTACTTACTTTTCGCTATTGCTCATAGTTTCGGATTTGGCCATCCACGCCCACTTGAAAAATTCACCCTGTATACTATTACATACAAAAAGTCACTATAATGTCAAGTAAGGTCACTATAATGTCCGTCTCCTAGGGCGTTTCCTTAAAACAAATATTTTTTTTTAACCGACTTCTAAAAAAGGAGGAGGTTCTCAATTCGAATGTTTGTATTTTTTTTTTTTTGTGTTTGTTCGCGCATAACTCCGTCGTTTGCCAACCGATTTGAAAAATTCTTTTTTTGTTAGAAAGGGTATACTTCCCAAATGGTCCCATGAAAATTTTATCGAAATCGGACAAGCGGTTTTTGAAAAATCAACAAAAATCTAAAAATTTATCTACATTGTCTACATTAACGATCTTTTTGTTTACTTTTTTGTGGGGTAGGTACAACTAAAAAGTGAAAAATAAAAACTTTTTTACAAAAAAAAAACAACCGACTTCAAAAAAAACACTACAAAGTGATAAATAACTTTAATTTCGGAAGTCGGTGTCAAAAAACGAAAATGCGGAATCAACGACACCGACTTCCGAAATTAAAGTTATTTATCACTTTGTAGTGTTTATTTTTTGAAGTCGGTTGTTTTTTTTGTAAAAAAAATTTTATTTGACTTACTAGCTCCCGGTCTAAGATACGTTTTTCTGTCCTCAATTGCACATCTAATTATTTTTAAATGGCGCCTAGATAAAAATACATACGACGGGCAATCTTGTCTGTATCACGTTAGGGAATTATGTAATTGCCGGAATAAAAATATGTGGTCAGTTAAACCACAAGATACGCTACAGTTGGTTCGATAAGCTGCGTATTGGGTCATGATTTAATATTTACAAGGTTCAAGGGATTTAGAAGATGCATTTTTTTTTTCAATTTATTCTTCTTTCGTCCCGAAGTTTTGTCCCACATTCTAAAAAATCTTGGAAAAATATAATTTTTGAAGTGAAACTTCTTTACGCACGCTTGACTTGGGGAGTAAACTGCCGAACGCGTGACGTAAGCGTTACGAAAAGTGTGATCGGGCGAGGCGAACGGGAGTTGAGTGGGGGATATAAGCAAGAGAAAGCAGTGCGCGCGCACATTTTCTTTCTCTCTTCCTCTCATAGCCAAATACGTTTGAAGTTTCACTTCAGTCGTGTGGCCGTAAGCACACTCGGATTTTTATTATTTATTCACGCTTCGTCCTATTTTATATTCCTTCTACGGCCCATATTTTTTTTTTATATATGCCAAACTTACTTTTTTGTACAATCGGCAACAAAAGGGTTACGTATTGTTAAGAGCCCTCTTACATTTCGGTACTGAGCGCGCATTTCTCCATTCCCTTTTCATACAGACGTTTTTTATTCAGAAACTGTTGAAAAACAAAAACATAACGTTTTTTGGTTCCAATATTTGTGTTAGTTTGTGATGTTTGTGAATTGGCGAAATGTGAGTGTGCTTTAGGTATACACCTCTGCCTAACCTGTTGAGTTTCAGGCGTAATAATGTTATGTTGACGCTTAAGTAAAAACCTACAATGCATGTTATAACATAAAAATAGTAAACCAAATACCTACATGAAAATTTCCATACCCATCCGACACAACAAAATATCTCTCCAACAAATATTCCAATTTGCAATACAGTACCTAGATACGCCCTACATACCTACAAAATCCCTGAAATTCCGAGTAACATGCCGCCGGCAACTGAGAGCGAATCAATACGGTTGCTAGGTGTCCTGAACTTGCATATATGTGTGTAAATATGCACACATGCACAAACTTTGATGAACGTTATGCGGCTCAATTATTCAGAGAACTGGGTTACAGAGGATTCTGTATTTTATCTCGTTTTAGTTAGGGTTGGTTTTTAATTAGTTTGGCTGTGACGCAATTACTTGGATGTAATCGTCATCACGCTGTACTATAAAGGGTAGTTCAGGTTACTGTATTGCACATCATTTTGCATCCTAAAGAGCGAAGCTGTTGAGTGTATGGTACTATCGCGGACACTCTCGCCTGACCACCACTAAGTTCATTTTTGCTTGCACTAAAAAAATAGAAGCGCTCTCTAGTAAGCGCGCCGAGGTCAAATAGTTTGTCCGTAAAATTCACTAAAGGAGTACACGTGATGCGTCACTAAGCTGCGCAGTGCAGGTTGCAACTAATTGCGTTATCACTTTCCTAATAGGCAAAACTTTAAGGAGTCGTGTCTTGGCGGCGCCGCAGGATTTAGGCGAAAAAATTTTTAAGTAATCAGGCGGAAAAGGCCGCGATGCTACGTACAAGGTTAAGCTTGTATAGCTGATTCACAGACCGTTCATTATGAAAGCCTTGTGCCTCGGGTAGCATGTGAAACCTTCACTCCTGAATTCTTGGTTATCATTTAAATACTGGAAAGCGAGTGTTGTTATTAACTAACCGCATCTCTGACAGATGCGGTTAGTTCTTTTGCTGACCTGTCAAAATTGGGAAATGTATTCATAACAGGATGTAAGTCAGTAAAACTGTATAATCAGCCTATAATGTTTCCCACTGCTGGGACTCAGGCCTTCTCTCTTCGAGAGGGAGTGGGCTGTAATCTACCACGCGGGCCCAGTACGGATTGGTAGATGTCACATGTCTTCGAATTTTTGGTTCTAGGTCATGACGGTTTCCTCACGATGTTTTCCTTCACCATTTTAAGAGTAGTGGTGATGAAATAATTTACACAAAGTAAAGCGCCTGTCTGGGTTCGAAGCTACGACCTACAGCTTGCAAATCGAGGCTGTTACCACTTGGCCACCACTGCTCTTACAGTGTTCTATACAACGTGGCAATGCTGTCAAGGCCCTTTCCTATTGACAGCGTTGCGATACGAATTTATGATGCCGTATGATTCCTTCCTCTCTTTTTATATACATGTGCGGAGTATTATTATTACTTTAAATCTGTTAGCTCATACATTATGCAAATATTATCTTGTTGAACCCGCGTATCGGCAAGCGTAGTGTGGGACGCCCCCAAGTTAGATGGACGGACGACCTAAAGAAGGTGGCTGGGACGGACTGGATGCGGAAGGCGCAGGACAGGGTGTTGTGGCGCAGCCTGGGAGAGGCCTATGTCCAGCAGTGGACTGCAATAGACTGAGTTGATTTGATTGATTGATCTTGTTTACAGTAAAGGTGTTATTTGATGAGCAAATAAATAATATTCTCTCCCAAGGGAACTGCAGCGAGCTACAGCTACCAAGAAATCATTACAAAGAGGAAAATTTCACTGGAAACGCCAATACTGCGAAGTTTACAGAGTTCTATTAAACAATGGTACTTATATTACATTTCTTCCAATAACTACGATTCCCTATAGCAATGTTTATACCACTAGCAGGAAAATCTGATCGATACAATTCCTGGGATGTTAGTTGCAACGGTTCGTTAAAGTATCGATAGAATGAGCCGACAGTTGACTAAACTGTTTGGTTCATACGATTTATGTAGGTTGGGTGGTTACACCCTGTTCGTATTTATTACAAGGGACGATTGTATTTAGTAACTAAATGGACAGGTAGATAGAATATTCTTTATTATGTACACTATCTCCCTTACTAATAAACGTTATTGGATGAATAGTTACACACCGATTTCTCTCTTTCAGTCGTCAGTAACTTGACTTTCGAAAGAAGAAGACAAAGCGTTGTGTAACTATACAGACGCTATACAACGTTTATTAGTAAGGGGGTGTAAATATTACAGACATATAAATGTAGAAAACAAGGGCGGACACAATGGATGGTCTTGTCACTAAAAGCGATCTTTCTCCAACCTTTGGATGGATTAACCCTTCGTAGGGTTAAACGTAGATTCACGCGAGACACAATGGCTTTTTAATTGTGTCTGTAATTACGGCATTCAACTGGTTAAGGGAGAAAGGAGAGACAATACTGCAGGTTGTCTGTGGTGTACACCAAATATAATATCTATCTATCTATACAGGATGAAATTTTAATCACCGTTTTCCTCTTAAAGGGTCGTTGTACTCATCATTGCGTCGTTGTACAACTTTTACTATGGGACCGAACCTGAAATCGCGAAATCAGCTGTTCCTACATTTTGACAAGTTATGCGAACATAAATTTAGGGAGCAGCTGATTTTTTTTCACGATTTAAGGTTTGGTCCCATAGTAAAAGGTGTAAATCAAAGTCGGGTTAGTTTATAACTCAAGAACGGCTGGGCCGATTTTTATGATCTTTGATTTGTTGGATTTGTCTCCGTCCCCAATAGGAGAATAACTATTAAACCCTTGGAAAAATTCACGTTATAAAAAATAATGAAGACATTCATTTTCTGATACATTTTTTATGGAACAGTTCTGAGGCGGTACGAAGTTTGCCAGGTCAGCTAGTAATACAATAAATACATACATAAATAAAACATATAAATAAATACATACAATAGTAATCAATTTTTTTTATTTTTTTATTGAAGTTTCAAATATTTAAGTACATAATTTAAAAACCTAACAATCTTAAAATAAAAATATTTACAAGTATATAAAAAGGGAGGGGAAATAATAAAAGGGCATCAAAAAATTCTTCCGCATCGCTGTCAACAGGAAACGTGCCCAAAAGGCTGGCAGCATTGCCACGTTGTATGGCAATGCTAATTTTTTGACCAAAAACTAGGACAGCTCTCTGGTCACGTGAAGAGTCGACCAAACGCTTGGCGATGTCTCAAAATACTAAGTGGACACTCGGGCCCCATGGCCCTAGTGTCTCAACCCCAAACGGTTTATTTAAATGAAATGAAATTGTTTATTTTGTAAATAGGATATCGATTTTTCCTATCTGACTACCCTTGAGAAGAAAGGGCGGAAAAAAGTCAAGGGTCAAAGTCTCTTTTAAAGTCCAGACACAATCTTGGTCAGATCACGTGAGGCAATAAAGATTAGCGCCTTTTGAAGAAAGAACCACATTTTTGAGTCATATTTCATCAACTCTTCATAATGCCATAAATGATCTAAACGATTTAAGCTTTTGAATACGTTGTTATAATAATTTTAGGTAAAGCCTTAAAAGTTTGACCTTAAGAGGACTGCATGACCTAAAGCGCGGTCACTGTCGGACTGCATAGAAAAGAAAGAGAAGCGCGATGACACAACGCTGGTAATTTATTGCAAAATATGAAGCAATTATTATCTATTTACGAAAAATCTATTGTTGTGATTTTATGTGTATTAGTATGGTTTTTATTGTAAAAAGAAAGTTTTTAGAGGTATCTTCATGATTTTTTTCTATCGTACCAAATAAGTTGTATTATTATGTTTTCAACACGCTATCTACCTAGCATATATTATTCTGAATAATATTGTATACCTATTTTTTTGATTTTGTTTACTGTAGTCGATCATATACTTTTATTGTTCTAAAACTTGTGTTGTGTAATCACAAAACAAGTTCAAGTATTATTTCAGTATTTTCTCTCTGTTCACTTTAAAATCTTTCTTATAATCAAAATCTAAAATTCTAAATATACAACTAACACGTCTTAAAATCTGCCGTAAATCTCTCAATAATGTTTTCGTTCACCTACGCCCTAACAGTTCCTATACGATTATAACAGTACCGTACCTAACAGAACAGCATCCAATCAAATCCGACCAATTTCTAGGAATGCATCGAAGTTTACCTAGATAAGACAAGAAACAAGAGACAAGCGGAGCGATTGCAGTCCGCCACTGACCTGATTCACCGATGAATCACACGTTTAGGCTGGCTGCTTACGAGAGTACCAGCTGTTATTGAGAGCAAACATATTAAAAGCGCTGATTCTTATGAGCCTATACTACCTCAAATGGCTTAGCGTGATCCTTCGTTATGTCGAAAATACTGCACCATTAATTTTGAAATAAATATATGTTAATGTTGAGGATTAATGCTAAGTCCTATGTTAGACGAAAACACGATTCCGTAAAATTTTGTCGATAGAAAAAAAATCCAAAGTTACCTCTAACCCGAACAATAACCCGCTGGTATTCAAAAAATACTTCAAATTAGATCATGAAACTTTGCATACTAACCGAACTTACTTTAAAGCAGGTCTTATGTTATTTATTTTTTTATAATTACCATTATTTTCACTGTAAAAAGCAAATACCTAAACTTTTGGCGTTGCCTGCCGCCCAGCACCGCACTCTATCTCGCTCTCACTCAGTCCGTGAGCAGTATCGCATGAGCAAGATAAAGAGTGAATTTTAGCTGCGGTAGTATGGGCTCTTAAGCGTAGTCGTCAATAGTTTAGTGGTCAAAAGTGAGGTTTTTAGGTAGTTAGGTTGTTTATTATTCATATGAGGTGTCTTGTAGGAAATAATTGACATAAGCAGTTCATAGTGATCGCCATATTGTCTGCTTAGTGTGGTGATAATGACCATTTCAGACATGTATAGGTTATTTTCGAATGAAACGAAAGAACCATGTTTAACAAAAACATTAACTAACATTATGACTGTCAAGGGAAAAATGGGAATCAGCGCCCTAAATTGCACAACTCACTATCAATCATAATCTGAATCATTTTGCTAATCCATTGCTTTATATGTTCGAAAAATTTGTCTGCTCCACAACGTAAAAAACGCTATGAATGTTGTTGAACTGTCAAAATGTAAGTCATTTCTACTGATAGTCTATTACGTAATTACCCCGCACGTACTTACGCCTTTTGTATAATATGCCAATTTTTATGCACAACAAAAACAGCTCGTGTGATGTACGCCTAAGTGAACTTTAGATTGCAAAACTAGTGTCGTGAAACTATAGTTTAACAACAGAAAAGTTATTATCATTTTGAAGTCAGTCCAACTGAAGGAAACTATTAATGCTGTTTACAAACAAACTGTTTTAATATTAAAGACGAAGTTATTCCACGAGACATCATCCAATCCTCACACACACACTGAGCGATTAGCCCTGGTACCAGAAGGCCAATTCTCGTAATTTAAAACGTTAAAAATCTAGTCGCAGTCTCATCTCGGCGACAAAAAAATGTCAAAAACTTGTCAAAATGTAGGGAAATTAGAAGTATTTTTTGATAGATTGGGACTGAGATCAGAATGTGTTCTTAAAATTACGAGAATTGCCCCTCCGGTGGTTGCCAGACAGCAAGGTTGATGAATAACTTCAATACATAAATCCTAATGATGAAAAAAGAAACAAATAATATTTTTCCCAACCTACTGATCGAATCCAGAACCCCATGGTAAGTAATCATGCAACAGCCAGCATGTATTGCACATAAAACAACTCTCAAATGAACACATATTAATATGTTGAGCTTTGACCTACCACGTTTACACGTGTCTCCGTGTGGGCTACGTACTAATAAATGGTGTACCGAGTGTTGAGTATCGGAAATATGCTCCAACTAGTGAGGGGGCGAGGTAATTTCCTTAGCAACTGTTTTAGTTTGTTGGAAAGCGCCTGCCAAGTTAAGATCATTGCCAATGTTGACGTTATCCAAGTCATATATTGCCTATTTATCTGGAATGGCTGATCGACAAATGGATTGAAGCCTAAGGGCCGTCTCCACGAGCGAGAGAATCGCGGCGATAGTCTCGGCGTGCCACCATGATATCGCCGTGTGGAGACATGTTCTAAGGGGCTGTCTCCACGAGCGAGAGAATCGCGGCGATAGTCTCGGCGTGCCACCATGATATCGCCGTGTGGAGACACGTTCTAAGGGGCTGTCTCCATGAGCGAGAGAATCGCGGCAATAGTCTCGCCGTGCCATCAAATTTTCGCCGCGATGATATCGCCGTGTGGAGACACGTTCTAAGAGAGTGTATAGGAATACGTGGCACGTCGATGATATCGTCGCGATTTTCTCACTCGTGGAGACGGCTTCTTAATGGGAGATTATGCTGAAATGATTGAGAGACCAATGTTCAGCAAATCCGCACTATTGGTTTGGTCAAGCCCACCACCATACATTTGCCATCCGCTGAAACTCATGTAGAGAAAAATCTACATTAACGTGCCAATTCCCGGAGAAATAATTCAATTATCGCGTAATTTTCATTATATTCTTTTTTTTTTTTACTTAGTCTACCACTGCGCTCCATAACTCAAGTAGCGGATGTTGGAGAAAAAACTGCCAGGCTGAAGTGGGAATGGGCCGGACACGTCTCACGAATGCACCCGGAGAGATGGGCAAAGATCGTCACTCACTGGACGCCTGAGGCAGGACATCGCCGACGAGGTAGACCAAGACGAAGGTGGCGTGACGATCTAATATCATTCGCAGGGCCAACATGGCCAGAGATCGCACAAGACAGGGAGGTTTGGATGAAAAAAGGGGAGGCCTTTGCCCAGCAGTGGGACACAAAAATAGGCTAACAAAAAAAAAAAAAAACCGGCCAAGTGCGAGTCGGACTCGCGCACCGAGGGTTCCGTACAAACCTGCAAGGTTTACAAAGTTCGTTCATTACGACAATCGAGTCATAACTATGGTATTTTTATTGCAAAATGAAATTCATAACATTACAATGGGGAAAGATGGAGGAGCATAAATTTAAGACAAAGATCTCTTTATCGTTTAAGTAATCCTTTATTTTATATTAACACATATCATTTATCTATAATATAACTGAAACACTTATACTAGCCTTGCAGCAGACTTGCGAAAGTTATTTATTTACTAAGTTTTTTAGTCACTATTTAGAAATCTGGTTCAAAAATATTAATTAAGTATTAAATTTGAACCAGACCTGTAAATGGTGACTGAAAAAGTTATATTACATTCACCAAAACATCGGGATTGAATGACGATGAGTGAGGTCGTCTTTGCCGTTTGAAAAATGTTGCCCTCCCCATACATAGTATAATAACTCGCGGTCATTGCTGTAACTACAATTATGTTTACAATCACAATTTTTTTGGTGGTATAACTACTTAAAATTTTAAGCTTTTCGGAATTTTTCTGTTACCTGTGCTGTAAGCTATTGCTTCTTACCAAATTTCGAGATTCTATGTCAACGGGAAGTGGTCTTTAGGTTTTAATTCCCTTGCGTGTAGTTGCGAGTTTCAAAATATGCGGTATCAATGGTTGTACTTTTGCGTTTTGCGTTTTTGCGTTGACTTAGAATTTTTTTTTTTTTCACGGGTTAAAGGCAATTAGATCTAAGTATTTGATATGAATTTCAACTTGATAGCTCTACGCGTTCATGAGGAAAAAAGTAATAAGTTTATATTTATTAAAAAATATATATTTTGTAATGTAACTAAAAATTTAAGGTTTTCGGAATTTTTCCTTTATGTGTGCTATAAAACGTTGCTTCATGCCAAATTTCAAGATTCTAGGTCGACTGGAAGTACCCTTTAGGTTTTGATTCCCTTGCGAGTACTTGCGAGTTTCAAAATATGCAGCTTAAATTGCTGTTTCTTTTAATTGCGTTGACATAGAAGTTTGATTTTGTTACAGCTTAAAGGTATTATAGACCTGAGTATTTGGTATGAATTTCAATTTAATACCTCTACGCGTTTATGAGGAAATGGGTAGTAAGTTTAAAATTATTAAAAAAAAATATATTATGTGATGTAACTAAAAATTTATGGTTTTCGTAATTTTTCCTTTATCTATGCTATAAGACGTTGCTTCGTACCAAATTTCAAGATTCTGAGTTCACGGGAAGCACCCTGTAGGTTTTGATTCCCTTGCAAGTGTCGAAAATTTGCGGCATAAACGGCTGTATCTTTTGATTGCGTTGGCTTAGAAGTTTGATTTTTTCACAGCTTCAAGGAACAGTAGACCTGAGTAATTGATATAAATTTCAGCTTCATACCTCCACGCGTTCCTGAGAAAAAGGGTCTTGACAGACGGACGGACGGACGGACAGACGGACAACAAAGTGATCCTATAAGGGTTCCGTTTTTTCCTTTTGAGGTACGGAACCCTAAAAAAAGTCTACACTGTCCCATTTCAGAGCAAATCCTTCCAGGGATACTTTTCTAGAGCCACTTCGATCCAACCCTTGAAGTACGCGTCTAGATCGTCTCTCCACCACGTCCTGGGTGAGACGACCTGCCTTCCTCACCGTTTTAAGAATTATATTCATAAAAAAGAACAATTTGGAAAGCCTATTTCCCCATTTTTTTATTAATAGTAATAATAGGTAATAATATTTCAACAACATCGTGATTGTTTCCTGACAGTATTTTAAGCCCTAACGCCCAAGCAAGCCCTTGACCCAAATTCCGAGTTTCCTACTACCTTAATAACGCTCCCAAGACGACAGGCGTCTCATACAATGTGTTTTATTATGTTTATCGTTAGGTACAGCTATATACATACTTCATAGCTGTAGATACTGCTGCGTCGATCTAATAATGGCGTGGAAGCGAAGGTACTGTGTACTCGGATCATCCAATCAAAGTTTTATGTCGTATAAAAGATTCACAGCATATTTTGTTAGGTTGGGAACACACAGGGAAACTAAACTAGTTTCTGGTATATATATTCTAATAATAAAGCTGCCGAGTTTGTTTCAACGCGCTAATCTCTGGAACCCGGTCGGATTAAAAAATATCTTTTTGCATTCGATAGTGTATTTTAGATAGCCCATTTAACATCAGGCTAGGACTATAAGAAGCCGAAAACGATGTAATAAGAAATTTCAACCGCATGCAGTCGCGAGCAGAAGCTAGTAGCATTATATTTGTAACAAAAAACTTGATTCCTATCCTCAAAAAGTCAAAGTCAAAGTCAAAGCATTTATTTCAAATAGGCACATAAAAGGCACTTTTGAACGTCAAAACAAACACAGACAAAGACGGCTTGACAAGCTAATCAAACCTCAACTACTCTACTTGCCTCATTCTGCCTAGCCTCTTCCCAACTACGTTGGGATCGGCTTCCAGTCTAACCGGATGCAGCTGAGTACCAGTATTTTATATGGAGCGACTGCCTATCTGACCTCCACAACCCAGTAACTGCGTTGAACCCAGTTACTGGAAAGACTGGTTGTCAGACTTTCGGGCTTCTGACGACCCGTAACAACCGTCAAAATTCACGAATGACGGCCGGGACCAACGGCTTAACGTGCTTGCCGAGGCACGGAGGGATCTTGGTATGTAAAGATGGTCACCCATCCACGGACCAACCGCGGCAAGCGTAGCTTAACCGATCGATCGACCCGTGCGGCTGTTATTACTAAGCCACAAGCCCCTCAACTACTCTACCTGTACTCGTAAATAACTAATGACACAATCATATTTTCCGACCTGCCACTCCAACAAAGTCACGGGCAGATATAACAACACCATTAAACCAAACGCGGGATTCCCACTGGCTTTATGTGAACATGCACTTAGATCTCATAAAAACATTATTTTATAGGTAAGCTGTAAACACGTTAACGCTTGATCGAACTAACAACCTGTCGCGTCTATTCTCGTGTGATTTTCTGACATTTTTCCGACATTTAGAGAGCACTTGGAGTCGGATCTCGAAGTGCACTTAAGAGGTTTTTCAAAATCTGGTGTAACTGACAGCTTCTTTTATGAAAAGCATCTTAGATTTGACGGTATTCGTGAAATGTTTCGTTTTCTAGACTGTTCATTAGAAATGTAAGACGACAGCGATCGCGCAGTTGTGCCGTCGTCGTTTGTTTTGTCATTTCTTATATTTTAGAATGAAAATGCAGAAAATAAGCATGTTACCTTGTGCTCCACAAGATTATACGTTGAGCTCCAACAATCCTTAAAACGGACTACTTGATTGACTAATATTATAAATGCGAAAGTGTGTCTGTCTGTCTGTTACATCTTCACGCTTAAACCGCTGAACCGATTTAGATGAAATTTTAGTATTGAGATAGTTTCGAGTCCCGGGAAAGGACATAGGATAGTTTTTATCCCGATATTCCCACGGGATCGAAACTTATGCGAGTGAAACCGCGGGTCGCAGCTAGTTTCTTATATTTTTGATTGAAAATGCAGAAAATAAGCATGTTACCTTGTGCTCCACAAGATTATTCGTTGTGCTCCAACAACCCTTAAAACGGACTACTAGATTGGCTGATGAGCAAAAATGGATTCCCTTTCTCTCAGAGAGGAGGCATTTGTCCAACAGTGGACGTCTTTTGGCTGAATTGATGATGATTACCTATGATACCAAAAACTAACCATACTAATATTATAAATGCAAAAATGTGTCTGTCTGTAACCTCTTCACGCCTAAACCACTGAACCAATTTAGATGAAATTTGGTATAGAGATAGTTTGAGTAAAGGACATAGGATGGTTTTTATCCCGATATTCCCACAGGATCGACACTTACGCGAGTGAAACCGCGGTGCGCTGCTAGTAGATAACTAAACTCGTGGGAGCTTAGTTATCTATAGTTATTGCTATAAATACAGTGTTTGTGTGGGTTTTCATTTAAACGTAGGTGGCTACGTTTAAATGAAAACCCACGCAAACACTGTATTTATAGCAGATAGTACAAAATCAATCTCTCAATGTCATTCAATGGAAGATTTCAACAAACAATTAGGTACTGTTTGCCTATCCAGACTAAACGTTGGAAATGAATCATGTAAGTACTTAATTATTATTGTTAGAACTAGTGTAAGCAATGCTGGAAATGTATTAAATGTGTAATAGTGACTTGTTTGCGATTCTGTGTAGGAGTCTTAACGAAATCATGAACTTTGAACTACGTGCATCTTTATGCCGTTATCCGAATTAATTAATAACGTATCATCTGCCTAGCCTTTTCCCAACTATGTTGGGGTCCGCTTCCAGTCTAACCGGATGCAGCTGAATATCAGTATTTTTCATGGAGCGACTGCTTATCTGACCTCCACAACCCAGTAACTCGGTAATACGATACCCCTTGGTAAGACTGGTTATCAGACTTTCGGGCTTCTGACTACCCGTAACGACTGTCAAAGATCCACGAATGACAGCCGGGACAAACGGCTTAACGTGCTTTCCGAGGCACGGAGGGGTCTCGGTATGTAAAGATGGTCACCCATCCACAGACCAACCGCGGCAAGCGTAGCTTAACCTGATCGATCGACCTGTGCGGCTGTTATTATTTAGCCACGGCCCGAATTAATAACGTATGTATTTCATTTAAGAATTCGGGATCCAACGGAAATACATAATAATGTTTTGCGGGATCCAACGCCAAAAATATTAAACTGGGATTCAAAAGCGGGATCCAACGGAAATAAATCTACATATATTTTGTTGCTGACGATCCGTCAGGAAATAAAACAAAAGAAAAATACAAATACTTGGGGGTTCAGACCGGAATGAGAAAGTTTATAGTGGATAAGATAGAGATTTAAACAGAAGAAAAACTAGCAGGAGATCCCTTTCAGGGGATCCAACTGGTATAACTCGAATTAACTTTGTGTTCGCCCAGTGGTAACGGCCGCGACTTACGAGTTCTAGCTCGTGGGTTCGAACCCATGTAGGCTCTTTACATTGCCTGTCGGGGGAGCGGTGAATGCTTATGCGAATCCCGCACTCCCGGCCATAGGTAGAGGTGGAACACAACGGTGGTTTTATCCGGTAAGAGTCCGGCATGCCCCTCTGTCACCCCCACGATAGAGGAAGTCCATGAGGATTTCCACAGCGAGAAAAAAATAGAGGCCTGAGGGTGTGCTGAAGGCAAAAGCTACAGTAGCTTCCTCCTGTCAGTTGATAAGAATATACGGCAATCCAAAATGCGTTTCATTAAAGTTTTATTGAGTCCCATTTATTACAAACCCTTTGACGCTTTAATTTATTATTAGATGCCTCTCCTCCCTAAAAAAAAAGAAATAAATGCAATTGCACTGCCACCAACCCGCACTCCTCTCACATTTTTACTGCAAAAGATGTAAACTCCTTGCAAAATTTGAACAAAACAGCATACTTGCAAAATATCTACGGCTACAACACGTCATAATTAAAGAGTCGATCGATACTTAATATAACTACGTACGAACACAGTCCGTTAGGATCTATATAAAGAAGCAGTACATAGTTTCTTGACCCAGTGATTCATCCGATGTATCGGTACAGCACCGCTGTTTATTTGAGTATAAGATTCGTTTAAAAAATGTGTTATTTAATTAGTTGATTAACATAACCAGCCTATAATGTTCCCACTGCTGGGACGCAGGCCTCCTCTCGGTAAGAGGGAATGGGCCGTAATCTACCACGCGGGCCCAGTGCGGATTGGTAGACGTCACATGTCTTCGAATTTTTGGTTCTAGGACATGCCGGTTTTCTCACGATATTTTCCTTCGCCGTTTTGAGAGCAGTGGTGATGAAATAATTTACACAAAGTAAAGCGCCTGTCTGGGTTCGAACCTACGACCTACAACTGGTAAGTCGCAGTCGTTCGTCGTCGTTTTAATATCTTCAAGATTAAACAAAACACAATTAGTTGATTGTGTTTTGTTTAATCTTGAAGATATTAAAAGGTGTAAAAATACCCCGAACGAAGGCAAGAGTCACCTATTCGCACTGATGTTTTTTTGTATATACTGGACCATACCTTACTTAACTTTAAATACTCCCACTATCCCTGTACCCTTACATGTACCCTAAGCACAATGTTTTGCGTGCGTTACGTTGTGAACTACCATAAAAAGCGAATTTTCACACCAAAAATAAAAGTCGTTTTCCAGCAGTAATTATTGTTTCAGCGCCTGACACTACATTATCATAATGTAAGTGTATTTATCCAATTGATTATTGTTTTCTTACATTAATAACTTCTTACAAACCAAACGTGACGACAGCATATTCGCACGACGATCGCGTTGTTTAGGACGCGGCCTAAGTGTTTGGCCAGACTGGTAGCCGGGCGCGGCGCGGCGAACTCAAACATAATTATGAACTTCATTTGAATGTCCATAGTGGGCAGGCGGGCGCGGTGAGCGGCGCGGGCTGCTCGGCGCGGGCTGCTCGGCGCAAAGAGCGCGCGGGCAACTCACGCCATAGCTCGTTCATACAAGTGGCCGCAGTGTGTGCGCGGGTGGTCCATGCGGAGACCGGGGTTCTCAAACTAGTTCGAGCTTTTTTCTAATAAAAATAAGTCTTCTTCATTCATATTACATTTTGACAAACACTGGACACGACAACACGCAGAACGCAGCCGCGCTCCAGTGTGGACAGGCAGCCCGCGCGCGTTCCCGCACCCGCGCCGCTCCCCGCCCCGCGCTGCCAGTCTGGCCAAGCACTTAGAGTTTGACAATTTGTGTTCAGATCTTACCTACACTTTATAAAACTATTGCTGTTCAAATACATTTTAACACCCTAATTAATCAAAACACGGTAAACACACAACTAATAAAACCTATTTTCGCTAAGTTCATGGAATACCTAACTAGTGACGTCATTATCATAAATTATCGTTTTTAGTGTACGTACATTCTCGGTACATTAGGTGGTGATGACGTAGTCGTCACTCCGACGTACTTTGTGCAACTAGTAAATAGAAAATGGTGAAAAACTACGGAAAATCGACAAAAAAAAATGTGAAGAATATTTCGTACTTTTTTAATGAAAATGCCTGACTATGTACACTCAACAAAAGAGATAAGTATACAGGATCGTCGGATATAGTAGAAGTTTAGTAAGAAACCGATGGATGTTGTCGACTGAAATTTAATTTGATAAATGAGTTGTTTGTTTCCTATTAATAAAATTAAATTTATTCGAGAACATCTATCGATTTCTTACTAAACTTCAACTATACCTATCAGATGATCCTGCTTACTTATCTCTTTTGTTGACTGTACATGGAAGTTGTACACATTCTATTTGTGTAGTATCTATCATTTGTTCTTAAAACAGGGCAAGGATTTTTCTTAATTCTTAAGAAACAATAAGCTAAGCTTCCCGGGTTGGGCAAAATCTTATTGGGTTTTCCATCTGGAGTTTCGGTAGCAGCTCGCAGTCTGGATTTGTGCCCGGTCGATGGCAATAGGCTTTCCCCCCTCCTATTACACGGGACTTAAACGTAACTAGCGAAATGTGGGTGTACTCTATGTACACCTCTGCTTAACCCCTCGGGGACAGGCGTGATGTTATGTTAAAATTATGCAATAACTAGCTAACCCGGCGAATTTCGCACCGCCTCAGAATTAATAAATTGGAAAATGTATTATCTTCATAATTATTTTTTCGTGAAAAACGCACCTCTCCGACTAGTAAATAGTCATCTGTGGCATTACCGCACTAGTGCAGTAACATAAAGTAAAAAGCACGTGTGTTTAATACCTACACTGCATTATGGACCTAAAGGCGGTTCATTAAGAGCCACTTTACAAGCAAGTGTGTTGAAAAATGAATTATCTTCATCTAAATGAATCATCTTTTTTATTCGTGAATTTTTCCCATGTTTTAATAGTCATTCTGCTATTCGGGCCGGAGACAAATCCAACAAATGAAAGATCATAACAATCGGTCCAGCCGTTTTTGAGTTTTAAATGGTTTAACTAACCCGACGTTGTTTTATTTATATAAATTATGCAATAAGCTACCTGTGTAACTACAAAACCAACAGGCTGTCTATTAAACGGTGTGATTAATCATGACAATTTCCCTAAGGCTGGCCATACAAGGACTGCTCGTGCAGTCAAATTTAACCGCTCGAAGCTGCCATTGATACCTGCCTGCTTGCTGCTGCAGCTGTCGGTATCAACTGCTTTGCGGTTTTTATTGCCAGCCTTAACACACGCGTCGTGAATGAAGAGCGTGGGCGGAGGTAACTGCGCAAGAGCAGTCGACAGCTCGAGCAGTCAGTGTATGCTTGGCGACTGCTTGACCGTACGATGAAATTTCAAATTTTACTGCGCTGCCGATCGCCCGAAGCAGTCGCGACTGCTCGATCGGTTCCGTGTATGTGTATACGTAAAAGACTGTAGTTTGCTATGCAGTTGCAGCTTGAAGAAGCAGTCGATACTGGCTGATTCAAGCTGTCCGTGTATGGCCGGCCTTAGATTCCCTTTTTCAAGACAGAGTTTTGTAATAAACTTTTACTTTTAGGAACACCATAATGATTGTTCTTGAGACACTAACCTACACTCGTTTTAATTGAAAAACTTAAATTAATTAAAAACACATGAAAGTGTCCGCTTTCTCCTGCAAATAAAGTCGTAAGGTTGGCGCCGATTTTATTACTTAAGATTACTTTTAACCGTTTTCAAGTTCAATCACTTGTTCTTATAAAAAAATAACTGTATCTGTAAATAGTTGATAATCTTCATTATCTAAATGCTCCAACATTTGAAGGACAAGAGATGAAAGATGCTACAACTAGTCCTTGCCTCGTAGTTATATGTAGCATAATCAGTCTATAATGTTCCCACTGCTGGGACACAGGCGTCCTCTCTGAGAGAGGGAGTGGGCTATCCTGCGCGGTGGATAGCCTATCCACCACGCGGGCCCAGTGCGGGTTATTAGATGTCACATGTCTTCGAATTTTTGGTTCTAGGACCTGCCGGTTTCCTCACGATGTTTTCCTTCTGTGTTTTGGGAACAGTCGTGATGAAATAATTTACAAAAAGTATAACACCTGCCTAGATTCGAACCTACGACCTACAACTTGTAAATATGGCCGTAACCACTGGGCTACCACTGCTCCGTTATAAATTACTAATCATTAATTTAATAGCTTTACCTATTTACTTTTATGTCAAAACTTACTAATGGTTAAATAGTCACAATTTATTATAGGCATTATATTTTAGGGTGACATCATGCGGCATTGTAAATAACGGAAGTTCATTATAGAGGCTTTGTGATACGTCACGAAATTAGCGAAATTGTGAAGAGTAATAAAATTAGGTGCCTGCTCAAATAAAATAACTTTTCACATTAGGATATGAAACTGCAAATTACCATGCAAATTTACCATGTTTGTTATCAGATAATTAATTTATTTTCATTTTTAATTCTTTTACCTATTGTGGGATAGTAATTTTATTTTAGGTGCATCGTCTTCACATGTTATTATATAATTAATGTATGCAAATTATATTATATTTCTTCGCGCTTCACATTTATGGAAGCACACTCACCTTTTAGACCAAATGGACCAAATTATCAGGCATACATTAACATCTATTTTAAATGTGGCCATGGACGACCGAGCTTGGGCACAAGCTACTCTTCCCATTCGTATGGGGGGCCTCGGCGTCCGCAAAATTTCTAGTATTAGTTTACCGGCTTTCATATCCTCGGTCCACGGCACTGATAAATTAATCAGGAAAATCTTAGCCTCCACACTGATTAATTCTGATGTGCCGTGTTTCACCGAGGCTATGGATGCCTGGAGACTCGCTTGCCCGAATACAGATCCACCCGACAATCCATCTTCCCAGAGACGGTGGGATGAGCCGCTCTGCAGAGTAGTACAGAACAATTTACTTGACTCGTCTGCTACTCCTGCGGAACGTGCGCGCCTGCTGGCTGTGGGTAGATGGGAGTCGGGACTTTGGCTTCATGCACTACCTTCGTCGAACATAGGCACTTTGTTCGACGACACTACTTTTCGCCTCGCTGCTTCCCTGCGACTAGGCACTCCTTGCTGTTCCCCTCATCGCTGTCACTGTGGCGAAGATGTCAACAGCCTCGGACACCACGGCCTGTCTTGCAGCCGAAGTGCGGGTCGCTTAGCGCGCCACGCGAACATTAATGACATCATCCGACGAGCTCTTGTTACCGTCGGCGTTCCAGCTGTATTAGAACCCAATGGCTTGGTACGCGACGATGGCAAGAGACCGGACGGTATGTCTCTATTTCCTTGGAAGGTGGGTAGGCCTTTAGTGTGGGACGCAACTTGTGTCGATACTCTTGCGCCATCCCACCTTCCTGGATCGGCATGCTGTGCTGGCGCTGCTGCTGCGGCTGCGGAAAACCTCAAGCGGCGAAAATATAATAACCTTATCGGAAATTATATTTTCGAGCCGTTTGGGGTTGAAACCCTCGGGCCGTGGGGTCCGAGTGCTCATGGTCTTTTTACAGAAATTTCAAAACGGCTGGTTGACACTTCCCGTGACCCAAGGGCTGGCTTTTACCTTGGCCAAAGGCTAAGCATTGCCATACAACGTGGCAATGCCGCCAGTCTCTTGGGTACATTACCAGTCGACAGCGATGCGGATGAATTTTTCGACGCTATATTTTAGTTTTTGTATAGTTTTAGTTAAGTGAGGTTTTAATTTTGTTATTTTTGTTAATTAAGTTTTTAAATATCATTTGAATAAAGTACCCTAGTACTTAAAAAAAAATGTATGCAAAATATTGTAAAACATCTTAAAAGAGCAACGGTGGAGTTTTTTGCCCATTCTTCTCCATACGAAAACTACATTTTGGAATGGGCGACTAGAATCAATTCTATTTTATTGTATTTTTTGACGTTCAGAAGTACCTATTATGTGCCTATCACACTATCACACTAATATTATAAAGGCGAAAGTTTGTGAGTGTGTGTGTGTGTGTGTTTATATGTTTGTTACTTCTTCTCGCCTAAACCACTGAACCGATTTAGATAAAATTTGGTATAGAGATAGTTTGAGTCCCGGAAAAGGACATCGGATAGTTTTTATCCCGATATTCCCACGGGATCGATATTTACGCGGGTGAAACCGCGGGGCGCAGCTAGTTTGAAATAAATGCTTTGACTTTGAAATTAATGAAAATAGCAAGATTGCAATGAACAATCGTGCCATATACTATTGGGTTGGTGGCCATAGTGTCCGCAGATAAAGTAGTTATGAAGGCATGAGATGCAGCTACCGTAGATAACTCAGAAAGATTTGACATAGCTGCTTCAAAATAACCTAAACAAAAGAAAACGGGACGAAATAATAAGAAACTCAGTTTAAGTGAGCTATTTTTTTTATTTTTTATAGATGGGAAATCATCAAATGACCCCTCCCTCTCTGGGTGGAGCGGAAGGGAGTGTCAGACTCTTACTGACTAAAACCCACCCGTGTTCCTTCCTTAGCCATTTATGTTCCGGGGTAGCGGTAACCCTTTCGGACAATCCCGCACCCCCGGCAGGCTACGGCCCTGGCAGGCCCCTTCCTTTTTACTGACATCTCTTTGAGGCGCGCGTAGAGCATTCAATAGTCATTCCCCAAGCATTAAGTGGAATGACAGATTAAGTGGTGAGCAGTGGTGGCCCAGTAGTAAAAGCCGCGACTTCCGAGTTGTAGGTCGTAGGTTCGAACCCACACAGGCGCTTTACTTTCTGTAATCACCACTGCTCTCAAAACGGTGAAGTAAAATATCTTGGGGAAACCGGCATGTCCTAGAACCAAAAATTCGAAGACATGTGACATCTACCAACCCGCACTGGGCCCGCGTGGTAGATTACGGCCCACTCCCTCTCACCGAGAGGAGGCCTGTGTCCCAGCAGTGGGAACATTATAGGCTGATTATATTAAGTTATGTAAGTGGAATGACACCTCACTTCAATATCACTTTACCTAAGTTTTCACGATGAGATTTTTACAGAATAGACCGGTAGGTAGGTATTCCAATTAAAGAAAAAGTGCAAGGACCAGCAATGAGGCAGTAAATACAAACTGAAATCTAATTAATCAGGAGACAGAGATGAGGAAATTGTCATCATCATCATCATTTCAGTCGAAAGACGTCCACTGCTGGACATAGGCCTCCCCCAAGCACCTCCACTTCGACCGGCTCTGTGCTTCTCGCATCCAATGGGTTCCTGCGGCCTTCACAAGGTCGCAGGAAATTGGGAAATTTTCATTTGATTCAAAAAGATTGGATTGGTACAGACGACTATTGTCCGGCACCGAATTTATGGATTAAAGGACCACGTCAAATGATTTTACACAGTTTACCATAAAACAACATAAAAGGTGATGAAAGGCATGCCAATACAACAAATAAATAAAATAGACCGTCCAATATCGGATAGTGCCACGATATTGTGTTTATTGAACCTTAAAAAGTCAATAATGAGCGATTTTAATTTCGTTTCGCTGACGCCGCTCATCGAGGGCAGAGATTCGACGAAAATTTAATTTTCTCTTCGACACTAACGTCGTTAAGAAGTCCTGCATGACAGGAAGTTTGCTGGTTGGCTGGTTTCTCTAGAAATTCTGTTTTGAAGTCAACCTCACTGTATTTGGCTAGAGCATCAACATGGATTTTAGGTAAAGAAATAAAATATGTTTATTTACGGTAAAGATGACGCAGGGAACACAAACACAAAAAATAACAATTTGGGGGAAAATATATATACCTAATAACTTAAGCATAACTTAAGGATTCCGATGTATAGTTATTTGAACAGTCTTGTAGTCTTACTCGCATAGATTGTTCATTAGTAAAGTTACATGAATTGTATGTATATGCTGTGGATAACGGTGTGAGTTTCACATTTGTATTATATCTTTGTTTATATTATTTGCGCAGATATAATGTGTTACTGTTTGTTTGTCCCAAATAAATAAATAAATAAATAAATAAATAATACCCTATGCGAGACAGAGCCACAGCGCTGGTTTTCAGCGACAGCCGGCGTTGACGTGATGACGTCAAACGGTGCAGATATAAATAAAAAATAAAATAATTAAACAATACCTAGTTCTAAATGTAGGTATAGATAGATAAATATATTAAAATGGTAACATTCCGGTAAAGCTATAGTAACTTCAGTAACGAGAATTTTGTCCTCACAATTTGAACAAGAAGGTGATGATAATATAATATTGTAACTATCTTACGTATAAATAAGACAGGACAAAATTCGGAACACCATGCTGCGTTCCAAAACGAGTATAATACCTAGACGTAGGCAAGAAAGCTGCCAGGCTCAAGTGGGACTGGGCGGGTCACATCAGCCGCATGCAGGATGACCGCTGGGCAAAAGTTTCCACACAATGAGTGCCTGAAGATGGACGGCGCCGCCGAGGTCGGCCCAGAAAGCGGTGGCGAGATGACCTGGGCGCGTACCGCGAGGGCTGGTTTGAGGTGGCGCAGAAAATGAGTTCCTGAAGGACTTAGGGGAGGCATTTGCCCAGCAGTGGGACAGTATAGGCAAAAAAAAAACTATAAGTAATCTGATATGCCAACGGGCAATGGAGCGCAACATAATTAATTGGTGTTAAAGCGTACAGATCGAGTTAGAAACACTACGCTGCGCTCCATAACTCAAGTAGCGGATCATTGCTTGCTTTTTTTTTTCTAAATAGAAAACTAATTAATGATTGTTAATTATCAAGTACAATTTTTCTTTAAATCACGTCATCATCTTCTCCTGTCTTTATCCCAATTTATTTGAAGTCGGCGCAACATGCCTTTTTCTTCCATACTTCCCTATTATTAGTCGTCATCGGTCAGGTTTTTGGAAAATCTAACCCTAACGGGGTAAAATGGGGTAGTTAATTTTACAGGGGAGGACTTTACTGCGTGGCTTGATTGACTCGATAATTGGTATATAAATAAATCTTCGAGTCAAGTAATGAACACAACCCAAACGAAATTTCAAAATTACACCCCTGTGGGGGTGGAAAGCAGGGAACCGGTTTATTTGAAAAATCTGATTCATTTGATCTATAAACTTAAAATTTGGTCCGAATTCTTATTTATCTAAATAAATGATAAAGATCATAAACATACATTTTCGAAATTTTTAGATTAAAGTACGAACATCACATGGCGAAGTCGCGGGCAGAAGCTAGTCGGTCATATAATCTTGCATATAGTCCATCCATCGTTTCTTTGGTCTTCCCCTACTCATAAACACATTCATTGTCAAAACTTTCCTCACGGGATTTTCCTCATTCCGCCTCCACCGACCCCACATATCTTTTCAGTCACTGGTGCCACTTTTAGGTTTTTTCATATATTCACAAGGATGTCCGGTAATTAATGGATAATCTCTTAAGGGGCCATTGTACTTATCATTATGGACAACTATTACTATAGAACCAAATCAGAAATCGCGAAAAAAATCAGCTGTTCTCTACATTTATGTTCGCATAACTCGTCAAAATGTTCATTACATTGGTCAGGCAGGGGCTATAGATTTTCCATAGTCCAAAATAATCAGTTCACTTTAGCCACCCAAACCCATAATCCAATATCTTTGTTACCATATCCTGCAATAGTCCTACACCAACCGGGGGTTGTCCTTGGGTGCACTTACATAGTGCGAACAGGGATGATCGTCGGTGCCTCATTTCATTAAAAACGTTTAATGGGCCTCTGCGAGTTGGCTTCGGCCCCTCGTACGCCTTCCGGGATCCCAGGGTCCCGAGAAATATAAAAAGTATAATGACCCTTAAGAATTACCAGACAGCTTATATACTCAATCCTTATTCTATCTATTCACACCAGAAATCACATACCAAAAGTATTATCTTTTACCGAATCTTTAGTCTCACCCACTAGACTTAGTTTCATTAGAGATAATTTTGAGTTAGTTTCATACACTAGGTTTAAAGCTTAAAATATTATTAAAACCGTATTATTTATTTTCGACATTGAAAGCGTAGTCCGAACTAAGTTTCAGTTAACTTCAGCATTAGTAGTTTTTAGTTTCCAAACTAGAATTTTCATTACATTTCGACGTTATGTAATGTTTGTTGAGTAAATAGAGAACCAAAATGTTCACTAACGAAGTCGCAACGAAACAGATACTAAAAAGTGCAAGTCGGACTCACACACGAAGGGTTCCGCACAGTGTAATATTATATAACAGTATATTTTTTTTAATACCTCGTATACTAGAAAAGAATAAGCAGTAAATACAAATGAAAAAACATTGATCTGAACTGCTTAAAACAGTTCCATACGAGCCTAACTTTCAAAACAGTATTTTTTACTGATCCGAAAACACTTAAAGCTTGAGGCAAAATGTCATGACAGTAAACTTTAACGTTTTAAGTAGCTAAAAGGTAACAAAATTAACTGTTTTATTCATTTGGTGGTATATAGTAATGGTGGTTTTCTTTTTTTTTTTGTTGTTTTTTTTTCAGTAAATAGTATGTTCAATCATTAAAAGTTACTGTTTTATCTTTTACTGTTTTACAAACATTTCTTCTTACTGTATAAAGTCAGTAAGTTTTAATGAAATCTCTTTAATGTGAATTATTTTTTAATTTTTTTTCTTTATAAAGAAGAGGAAAAAGCACGTTTCTTGTATAAGGACCTCCTTTAACCTTTCGTATGCCGGAACGTAGATCCACGCGAGACACAATGGCTTTTTAATTGTGTCTGTAATTACGGCATTCAACCGGTTAATTTTTGACTTTATTTTATTTTTATTATAAATTGTTTCAAGTGTCTACTCAGTACTAGTACTCAGTAATATGGTCACGCTGGCACCCTTGGTACAGAACCCTTATAAAACAACTGCACATTGCGCGAATAAAAAAGGAAAGTAAAAAATATAGTGTGAAATGGATAGCTGCAGCGCCAATTTTTCACTATTTCGTTTTATTCATTTTTATGTTCCGAATGCATGACAAAGGACAGCACAAGGCTTTGATGTTACTAATGGAGAGACGAAACTCTACGTCGCTTTTACAAATTCCTTAGTTAAAAGTAGAAAATAATTTAACTACATAGTAAAATCCTATCAATTTTTTTAGAAATAAAAAGGCAATATTACAAAAAGTATTTTAGAACGGGCAAAAACACATCGCGGGTAGGGACAACGGTCAAAATAATCGTGTTGTCATTCATTCTTACGTCAGGCTTCGACCTAATCTTATGCCCATAGGTGATAATGTACTAGGGAACTTCTGCCATAACTATAGATTTCGTGCTTTGGGAGCAGACCCCTGCTTCGCACGCAATCTAATGATATTGGGACAAATCTATATCAAAAGTTATATATGTAGGTATGTAATAGACCTAGACCATCCTAAATATAATAAACTCTCTATAGATAGTGCCATCCACGAAGACGCACCCCACTCTTCTTACTAAACGCTAGTGGTTATCGCTGGTTAATTCCGCTAGTGTTTTAGTTTTTTGATACACACTAATTACCCACTAATAAGTAATTACTGTGTATCGACAAAACTAAAACACTAGCGGAAAGTTGCACACTTGTACTGTAAGCGATTAGGAAGAAGAGTGGGGCGCATCTTCGTGGATGGTGCTATCTGTAAATGATGATGAAATGAAAACCGCATCAAAATCTATTGTGTAATTTAGATGATAAATGGAATAAGTTACGCTGCCAGCCAAAACATTTCCACAGCTGTAATTCATGTAATCCAGGATCTACGGTAATGACCAAGCAATCGCTTGGCGTCTCCCAAGATACGCCAAATCGTCTTCAAACCTAAACCGATGATATGAGCATGTATAAGCATCCTACTGATTCATCCATTGCAAATACATTGGATGCATTTGCTGTCAAAATTCCTTTCCAAATTACCCATGTTTTTGAACATGCTATTTGACGTTTGTTATAAACATTTCAGTATCACGAGGAATATGAGAAATGTTCTTAGTCTCTTGTGGTATTTTGATCTTTAATACCTACGTGTTTAGATTTGGTCGTAAGGAGTTGCTAGGGATTGATTTGAATGCTATCACCAATTTCTCGTCTACTTAGGTTGGGAGATAAAAGTAGGACGTTATGGAAGGTTTTGTTACTTTTGGTCTATAGCAATATATTGATTTACGGTCTATAGCAATATATTGATGTGATAAAGGTGTTAAAATAGGTATAATTTAAAGTGTAATCAAGTAATTTTTTTTTTTCTTTAAGATAGTGCTCACACAAGACACAATATTCTGTTGATTATTTTGCTTATTTTTTTCATATAAATGTACATAATATTATAGTTTATAATTATGTTAGCTTATATTATGTAAATATTCAGAAAGAGAATTCAAAATATTACATTCTGTTGTAAACCATAATTATTACGTAGATACACAGCGTTTGTGTTGTTTCAAAACAGTTTTTCAGTGCATCTTGATAACATCGCTATGAATAGTCGGTCAAAGACAGTCTTGGCTCAAGTCTGCTTACAGCCTAAGACCATCACAACAATTAAAGACGAAAACACGTAAGATATCTTGTCGTCTCGAATTGGAACTGGCCAATATTCCGGGCGCACATTTGTGCATCCGTCCTTTACGATTAATCTCGAGTTTAGTGACAGTGATTTAAAATAAACACGATTGCCCTTACGATTTTTAATGCCCCTGGAACAGCTGTTGCATGATTCACGTGACATTGGCCCGAGGAACGCCGGGGAACACGTATATATTATATTTAAATATAACATGACCATGAATATGATCGCGGATTAACAAAAACTGCGACCGAAATTGTATATTCCGCTAGCATTCGTTTGCACAAGTGACAAAAATCTCAGTGTATAAACTCAAATAAACTTTGGCAATAACACAAGATCGTTTGTTCTTAAGCTATTTTCTGCTGAGATAAACATCATAACAGAATTTGCAGTGTTTCACTTTGTTGCTCTTTTTGCGGATGTAATCGGGTTCAATAGCAACTATAAAGGATGTTTTGAAAGTACTCACATTGTGCTGATGTAGCGTCAGGACTACGTTGTCGAAGGTGGATGAGTTCGAGAGAGCCTCGGAGCTGCCTCGAAGTAACTCGGCCAGCAAGTCAGCTCCGGGCTTCACTCCAACCAGCTTAGAAGGCGATGATGTTGCCCTGACGTGGGTCGGACCACGACCAGTAGCCCGTTGTGATGTCATCGCCCCAACACTGGTTTTGCGACAAGGTACTGTTGTGTCTGATGAAAAACTCCTTCTGCCCACTTCTACTGACCGAGTACACGGTGCCTCTAAATTTTTACCGTACGGCGTTCTAGTAAAGTGATGTCGTCTTGCTTCTACATCTGAAGTGTCTGATGGACTAAATGGTGAAGGCGAAGCTGTTCTGTCTCTGGAACACGTATCACTGTCGGCTTCAGAAGGCGAGTCGCCATATTTCCGTCTCGCTCGGAACGAGTCATCATCTCTCTCGTCCGAGCTTTGTTGATAAAACCTTGCTCGCCTCGCTTTTAACTCTTCAGACCTCGGCCACATTGGTGCTACTCCTTCACATGGACTTGGCGGTCCGTTATTGCAAGAGTCGTCTGATTTGTCACCGAGTAACGATGAAGTCCGCGTTTCAGCTGACAAACGCATATCTTGTAGTGATGCCTCACTGCTCTCACGTTTACAGCCGTTTACTGAAGGTGGGCCTTCTTCTTCACCACCATCGTCGCTCGGCGTTGTGATGTATATTCCTTTCCTTCTTCTAGTTTTGTCAAGCGGCCTACGTCTTTCTCTAGCACCAATAGGGGCAGGTGTGCAAGGATTCTGTACCGCAGCCAGTAGGTGGGCAACCTGTTCACTCGTTATGGTTTCATCCTCCTTGTCGCGATCCAACGACCCATCGGACGCGGCGTCCGACCGATGCGGCTCCTCAAGCGGTAACTCCTTCGACCACTGTTTCACTATACACTCATACACAGGCACAGGGATTAAATTTTCTTCAGGACACTCCTCTATCGTACTGGGGAAATTCGTACAATCACAGTCCACATTAGCACACGCGTTCGTAGGGGGTTCAGGGAGGGGAGGAAAAGCAAAAGGCTGGGGTTCTAGCGGCGAAGTACCTTCACTGTGAGCTTGTGCACTGTCGGCTTGTGAGCCGTCACTTTCTTCGCGGAGTTCGTGTAAAACGCGCGGTGCCATCAAAGCTGGCAGACTACCGCCAGCTTCGGCTGGACCCTCCTCCCGCACAGGAGGGATGCGACGCGGCAGCGGGTGCGTCAACGAGCGAGTACCCAGCTGCTTGTGTGAAATGTCTGGCGGTGGGGACCTTGGCGCTGGCGACGCGTGCGCAAGCAACCCCTCGTCAGAACCAACCGCGGAGTCAACCGACGCCAGTGACCCGCCCTCCGTCGTGTTCTCATCGGTTGCTAGACTTACGGTCTCGGCATCACGACGCTTTGCACTCGCGCACTCAGACACAGTTTTTGCGGGGCGCTTCCCAAAATCAAAAATCGACGGATTCCTCGGACCGCGATAATATTTATCCTGTGCGAAATCACCTTGTGAGAACGACGCGCTACGGTACGGTATAGTTTTTTGGGCGTAGGATCCGACGATAGAGCGAGGCTCTACGCGGACGAGGGTGATGTTGTCGGTGTCGAAGTCATCACAGCGGTCCACGGAGACGCCGCGCGGTGGGCTGTGTCGGTGCCGGGAGCGGGGCGGTGGCACCGGCGGCAGCACCGGGGCCGAGTGCGGCGGCGGCGGCGGCGGAGGCGGGGGGGGCGTGGGGTGCGAGCGCGGAAGTAGGCGCTCGGTGAGGGCCTGCAGGCGCTGCTGGCGCGAGGGCCGCTCGTCGCGCGCGCCGCGGCCCAGCCGGCGTTGGATACGATCCAGCGTGCGTCGATCGGGCTTGGCGCGGCCGAGGCACGCCGCCACCGCCTCCTCAGAGCAGCAGCGGCAGGGGCAGGACCGCGGCGGCGGTGCGCGGCGGACAGCGTACCGCACCGCACCCAGCGTCACGTACGGGGACCTGCGCACACGACGCCGATATAATTTTAGATGCGAGAACGACCGCGCGCGCGACTCGCCGAAAAGCTTGGCGGCAAGTGCGACCGATTTAGAGTGCGCGAGCTTCCCCGCGACTCGCCGCTGAATTCCGGGAGGATTCCCCGCGACCCACTCCGCCACGGTTCAACAGTTATAACGGAGCAGATGACTCGTGTCTGAAGACGTGTTGCTTTGAAGCGAACAACGCTTGGTGTAATTGACAGTTGCGCGTTAAAAGATCCACATACTAACGATGTAGTGCAAACATTAGTACCTAAGCGTCTGGGTAAGAGCAGGTGTCGGACAGACAGACGGAAGACGCGCGCACTATAAATAGTCGAACGTTGGCGATTTGGCGACATAGCGACCTCGTAGCAATGTTTACAATTTTCTTGGTTAGTTGCTGTGGGTGATGTTTGAAAATATTCCAGCCAACACTAATACTTTTTCTTCTCCAAAACCCTCCATATCTCCCCCCACTTCTCTACAAACCCTCCCCGTTATAATCTCTGACATTTTCATAACAAAAATATATCTTTTATCTTATACCTGGAGTATTCTCTTCGTCTCCTGGCGCCATCTGTGGGCTCGCTAGCGCGCGCGTCTGACGCCATGGGCGGTCACGTGACCCCGCGCATACTGCGCCTGCGTCACTCGCTCTGCAACAATAATAACATGTAGCTTAGTATGGTGGATGTACTGGACTTTGGTTGGTGATAAAATTGTGTTTATATTGTGCTGACAATGTCTGCTTGTAGGCAAGTTCTGACTGACTGTAAAGTTCCTAGATTGTTACCGAGCCAATGATCTAACAACTTTTAAGCTTAGTTACTCGCACTGTTTTATTGGTCTTTCTTTACATCTATAAATACCTACTGAACATGGAGATGGAGATGGCGGGATGAGCTGTAATAAAAGGATGGATGTAAAAGGAACTCTCTTGCAACATACAAAGGAACACTCTTGGAATTTTTCTTGTAGAGTTTACAGTCAAATCTCACAATGCAAGATAATCCAGAATCGAAATAATGTCGTTATGCAATAAGAGTTTTTGTTTTGTCGGGAATCAAATCGAAAATCGCAGAAGCCTTGCTTAGCCACTGCGACAACCGTGCCACCACTAACGGTTACCGCAGTTTGCAAACTTTCGTTGGTTGCCGATTTTAAAAGTACCGTACCCTAATTGCGTAACATGCTATCGATCTCAATATCCGTGCCTCTGAAAGCACGTTAAGCCGTTTGTCCCGGCTGCCATTCGTAGAACTTTGACAGTCGTTACGGGTAGTCAGAAGCCGAAAAGTCTGACAACCAGTCTTACCAAGTAACTGGATTGTAGAGATCAGATAGGCGCTCCATGTAAAATACTGGTATTCAGCTGCATCCGGTTAGACTGGAAGCCGACCCCAACATACTCATTCTTCCACATACTCAACAAATTACACGAAATAGAAAAACCACATTTTTTCAATATAAGTACGAGTAATATGACCTTAATAAAGAGAAAAGCATATGTATGACCGTATGAGAAATCAAGAAAACTAACGTTTTATACGTAATGTTTATGGTGCAAAATCATGGGCTGAATATGGCCGAAATATTAGAATTGTGGCGTTTTAACTGTTACGTAAGTGAAAGGGTTACAAAACCACTCCGCAGGAGAGAAGTACACACAATGCGAATGTGAAAATAGAATACTTAGGGGCTGTTCATTTATTACGTAAAGGTGTCGCATGTAATGTAACGTTACAGATTTGAGCATTACATCAGTGAAGGAGGAGAACCGAGCATTACATCGCGCACCTTGTAATGAAACAATGTGTAATATCTTGATACAACTTGTACCTAACATCAATGCGCTCCACTTGTAAAAAGTCAAAACTGTACCTAATGTTACATTACACGCGAATGCTCCCGGTGAGGGAGCTCCTTAAGAAGATTTGAGGGGGAAGGGGGTCCGAACAAGTTTTATTTTTTCTTACATGGGGGTGGGAGGGGTCTAGATTGTTCTTAGTTCAGATCACAAAAGTAAGCAAAAATTAAGTTTTTAATTTTTTTTGACACTTTTTCTTTGCAATTTTGGTAAATACTGATCTTACGTAAGATTGAAAGGGGGGAGGGGGTTCATCCAAGTCTTATTTTTTTTTTACGAAGGTGGGGGAGGGGTTCAGAAACTGGTCAAAATTTTCTTACGTAATAAATGAACAGCCCCGTATTAGGACTTTATCATTTTTGCTACATTGCCAATTATGCGAAATAATTATTTTTTTGGTACGTCGCGTCTCAATAATTTGATTTTCAATCCTACTGGAATTTTTCATATTAATTTTAAGAACCATTATTATTCTGTAACATTTTCACTTGCATACGATTCAACTACACCCGACATCTGACGGATTTTATCGTAACTATTTTACAGGGCGGGCGGCAAGCGCGGTCGGTTACCGTTCATCTTATGGTGTTAACTGGGCGGGCGGGAACATACTACGTTATTGGTTCGATAGAGGTCGCTGGTGTAGATAACGATAGTTTTTAGTACATAGTAGGTTAAAGTTTAATTATTTTATTTTTTTTCTATTTTGGCGTTTTTTTTTTTTATAGACAAATGAAGGTCTTTCAACTTCTAAAGTTATTTTCAAATTAATAATATAATAGGTAAGTAATACCCTATGGATTTGGGGGAGGCCCTTGCTCAGCACTGGGACAGTATAGGATAACAAATTAAAAAAATACTTAGTAGTATTACCTATTAGTTATTAGGTTATTGACGTTGTTTGGGAGGTTAACAAATAAAATTAAATAGTAGTGGAGTTTCTTGTCGGCTCTTCTCCATAGGAATCGACCAATTGGAACCGTGCACCTAGCTTCTGACGCTTAAGAGCCCATACTACCTCAGCTAAAATTCACTCTTTATCTCGCTCATACGATACTGCTCGCGGAGTGAGTGAGAGCGAGACAGAGTTCGGTGCTGGGCGGCAGGCAACGCCAATAGTTTAGGTATTTGTTTTTTACAGTGAAAATAATGGTAATTATAAAAAAATAAATAACATAAATAAGACCTGCTTTAAAGTAAATTCAGTTAGTATGCAAAGTTTCATGATCTAATTTGAAGTATTTTTTTAATACCAGCGGTTTATTGTTCGGGTTAGAGGTAACTTTGGATTTTTTTTCTATCGAGAAAATTTTATGGAATCGTGTTTTCGTCTAACATAAGACTTAGCATTAATCCTCAACTTTACCATATATTTATTTCAAAATTAATGGTGCAGTATTTTCGACATAACGGAGGATCACGCTAAGCCATTTGAGGTAGTATAGGCCCTTAATAAGTGCCCATATAGGTGTAGCTACATCATCATCACTCGCAAGGATCAGACCGGAATAAATCTTTTAAAGTGCCCGCTATTGTATTTTGTTATTTTAAGAATTATGTATAAGTACCTAGTTGTTATTAAATTTTACGAAATAAAGTTAGTACTGTTTAGCGTCTCGAACTGAAGGCCAAAACTCGTAATTTAAAATGTTCAAAATCTAGTCGCAGTCTCATCTCGACGACAAAAAAATGTCAAAAACTTGTCAAAATGTAGGGAAATTGAAGGTATTTTTGACAGATTGAGACTGAGAGCAGACTGGGATCGTTATTAAAACTACGAGAATTATGATTGCCCCCCTGGTAGTTTCCCTTTATAAAATAAAATATTTTTATTGATTTGATTTGAAATTGAACAACAAATTATTCTTCCCACAGTACTTCAGTGCCTACTTAAAAATGATTCACACGCAATGATGGCGCCAAACAAGTAGCCGAATTCTGGACCGAGTCCATTTAGGGTCAAACCCCACTGAAAGAGCAGCGCCGCCGTTCAGTGTCATATAATTTTAAACTTTATCTTCATTACAATAATACATAGTATCGCTTGAGAAACTTGAGTCGTCGGAGTGCTCGAGGCGCCGCGGGCGGTCGCGCGGCCTTTCAAGTTTCTCAAGCGATACTATGTATTATAGTAATGAAGATAAAGTTTAAAATTATATGACACTGAAACTGCTCGCCGCTTCGCTGCCATCTCGGTGTGATTTGACCCTTAGATTGCTATCGACACAATAAGAAGAAGAAGAATGATCCGCACCGTTCTTTGTTTCATTCACCAGTAGATTCTTCATAACAAGGAAGCAAAAACAAATATAAACATTACCAATAAAACGCCGCTGACAAAGTATTCAATAAACAACATCACTTTATTAATAATAATTATTGTTAACAATGTTGCACTTTTGTATGTACAACCGACCTTCGTTGCAATTCTCACCGATTTATTCCTGATGTTAAAATTATATTCATACGTTACAATTTAGTAAGATCACAAGACTCGGTATTTATTGGTCAATTATTTAACTTGAAGGGTAATAATAATATGAAATACGGAAATATTGTGACTATTTTATGGGTATTATGGAAATAAAGCTTTCAGTGTTTATTTGTGAATAATTCACCATCCGTTTCGCAGTTCTTGTGGGTAGCAAATTCAGCAAAATATGGAATATAGTATGGACCACCGGGGTCCTAACATACAGTAGCCTCTAAAAGTTAGTTGATATTTTTACACTTCTGCTGTGACGCGAAATTATGATTTAAATAAAAAATAAATAATCAGGTAATCCTGAGGAACATAAAAAAAATCAAGTAATTCAATAAAAACGAATTGAAGGTGGAATTAGTTAGTAAAAACGTTACAGTTCAAACATTTGGAAATACCCACTCCCTCTCGAAGAGAGGACGCCTATGTTCCAGCAGTGGGAACATCATAGGCTGATTATCTATTATGCTAAACAATACAAAAAAAAAATATTAAAACGAAAGAACATGGCACTATAACATACAGTCTACATAATACCTAATCAAAGTTCAAAGAAAGAACAGAAATGATTAACCCTTTGACCGCCAAGGACGCATTAAAGCATCATTCAATAACTTGATCGAGACGCCAATGACGTCTTTAAGCGTTCATCGCACTTCAACTTTTAATCCATACTAATATGTATATTTTACGTGTTACACATCACTAGCCAATCGTACGATAAATGATTTGTAATACGGTCGCGGCGTTGGGGGAAAGATAGATGAAATACGTGGCGGTCCAGTCCCACCAAAATCTATTCGATCTACATAAATACTCGTAATGTCAGACTACATTCACCAGATTATTTTGGTGATAGCTAGGTACATTCAACAGCAAAAGTAGATGATGAATTGGGTTTATAACTTTTGGAGTCAAAACTGATCGTGAATATATGGCAGCTGTACTAGTAGTAAATGTTTGTGATAATTTACAATCACATACTTTTGAATCACTTCGACGCCACACAGTTCTGACGCGTACTCCGTTCATTAGTATTGAATTTCTGATTTTCATCATCTACTTTTGCTGTTGACTGTACACACGAAGACACATCAAGCTATACATTTCCAGTTTTAGCTGAACTCGCATCGTATAGGTTTTTCATAAAATGAGAAATCAGCTTATATCTACTGGAAATGCATAGCAGCTCGATATGTCGTCGTGCGTACCTACCTATGTTCTTAATCATGCCATCTGGCTAATTTCCCATGTGATCTAGTGATTAATCTAGGCTTGCTTTATCATTCTGTCGATCGATTTGGTGCCCAGAAACCATGCAAGAGTTCATTGTTCTGTTTTTTTTTTATTCAGGTCATACCAATGATATTGTGAAATCGATCTGGCATTAACATAAACTATGTATGTAAAGATGATAAGCGCAGTGTGCACCAAGTGTGCACAAAATGTTGTTATTCGAAACTTGGAGTGGAAACAGTAAGGAAGTCTGAAGGTCCTTGGAATTGGGCGAAATCGCCAATCTAGGTGACCAAAGTAGGTCATCTCTGCTCTGTGGTTGGTAGGTAAAACTATTCGACTCATCTAACATCCGTACATACGCACGACGACATTTCAGTTTTAGCTGAGCTCGCATTGTGATAGGCTTTTAGTACCTACAATTAGGGTTACCAGATGTAAAATTTAAAAGTCCGGAGAATAAGCCTGATTTCCTTAAAAAATCCTGAGAATTTGTCGCAATTTCAGATATTTTTCTCAAACGTATTAATAATTTTGTGCACTGAGGATCTCGATTCTCGGAGGTCATGCCCACACGTTGGGCGCGAATACACTCCACCTCTCCCGTAAAGTATCATCGCAAAAAAAAATATGACAAAACTAATTAAGTAGTTGAATGTTTCATTAATAAATAAGTTTTGATTTTATTTGTGCAATTAAGATGACCAAAGTTGATTTTTTAATTAGTCACAATATGTATAAAGAAAATTATTTTATTTTTTGTACCTTTTTAATACAAGATCTAAAAATTCTAAGTACTCTATTTTATTAAAAATTCTGAAAATCCTGAGATTTCCTGAGATTTACAAAATCCGGCCGTAATCCTGAAAAGAGTTTAAAAATCCTGATGTGTCAGGACAAATCCTGAGATATGGTAACCCTACCTACAATGAGCAGTCAGCTTATACTGGAAATGTATAGCTTGATGTAGTCGTCGTGCGTACAAAAATACGTACCTACTAAGTTACCTAATTACAGCTGAATCAGCAATTCAGCACATAAAACTAAATAATTTTATTTAAAAAAGTGTAGAAAATCTTAAAAATCTTGAAAAAAGCAAAAAGCCAACGTCACGTGGTGTTCCCAGGCGGTCACCCATCCAAGTACTGACCACGCCCGATGTTGCTTAACTTCGGTGATCGGACGAGAACCGGTGTATTCAACGTAGTATGGACGTTGGCGATAGCTACCTCGAAATTATCAATCCGTATTTGAATGGTGACGTCACGACACTGTTTCGTCACATTCGTCAAGTTTGTTTTTTTTTGTGTAGTCAGCGGTTTCATAGAAAAGTGTAGATAATACCTAAGCGGTCAAATTGTATGGAATGACATTTTTTTTTTTTTAATAACCGGCGAATAATTCCAAGTTTCAACGCAGTGCGGTTCAGAATCATACACTGTATCCAAGGTTGCGCGTTGATTTATATTATTATATTTAGGTAGGTACCTAAATCATCGTGATCGGTTCGAAAATACCTACGAACACTTACTTAAACTGCGAAAACCGCGCAAAACTGCCAATCTCAAAATGTTACCACTTACTGGCTGTTGACTGTATCAGTTATTCCACCAGTGGACGTGAAACGAATCAGAATAAAATAAAAAAAAACAAACTAGCGAATTCGACGAAGCAGTGACGTCATCACACTCGTCACTCGGATAGGTATTGATAATTTCGATTCAGCTATCGCCAACGTCCATACTACGTTGAATACACCGGTTCTCGTCCGATCACCGAAGTTAAGCAACATCGGGCGTGGTCAGTACTTGGATGGGTGACCGCCTGGGAACACCACGTGACGTTGGCTTTTTGCTTTTTTCAAGATTTCTGTATATTTTTATTTAAAAATATATAGTTTTATGTGGTAAATAAAGCCTTAAAGTTTCAAAATTAATTAGTACGGAATATATGTTGTTTTTGGAGGGGTTTACAAATTTTTAATAATCACTGAAGAAAAATACGTTGATGAACCGTGACGATATAAGATTGATCAAAAATAGGTAACCTAGCTAAATGTCGTACGAGATAAGTACCTAAGAAAACGATTTTAGGGTTATACGCAGTGAATGGGTCAAAATACTGATCTGAATATAGGCAAAAAAAACCGGACAAGTGTGACTCGGACTCGCACACCGAGAACTCCGTACTTTGTAGATGTAAATAGTTTTTTTTTTTTTGTAATTTAATTACAAAACAGTTTTCGGATGTTTTCCTTTAATTGTGCTAGGTAGGTACATGACATTGCTTTTTGCCAAATTTCACGACTCTAGGTCAACGGGAAGTGCCATAGGTTTTGATTTCGGAACATAAACGCCCGTATCTTTAATTTGATTGTTGACTTAGTTTGATTTTTTCACTGCTTGTTTGGATAGCAGCCTTTGATATTAATTTCAACTTGATAACTCCATGCGTTCTTTAGAAAAAGGATCTTGACTGACAGACAAAGACGAAGCTTATATGGGTTCCGTTTTTCCTTTTGAAGTACGGAAACCTAAAAATTACAGATTTTTGCAAAAAAAACTACTTACTACAAGATTACCACCATATAAGTAGCTCCGATACGCTAAAAACACTAAACTTCGACTTCAGCTCACCCCACATTCAATATAACGTAAACATACACCTGCATTATATCACTTGTAAGCTAACACTGTCCGTTGACCCAGCGGCCTTGCGCTGCGGCTGCAGACCGCACATTATGTTAGTGTCTAATGTATATAGCTGTGATATCGACCTGACAGTGTTGATGTTTTAGATTACCTGTTAGTATTTTGGGTTAGTGCGACTTGAGTGATTAAATCCTTTGCTCGCTGTATATACCTATAACGCAGTGTGCCTAAGTCGCGTTATGTTTAAACCACAGAATACTTAAAGTACTACGTACAGAAAGGCCACTCCCTTCCCCGCACTAACATCAGTTACCGCACCTCACCCCGCACTTCGGCGTATTCGTCGCAGTTCTGTAACAAGAGCGCTCGCAAACATAAGTACCTTACGCACACATTCATACGTATACAAACGTCATTTTTTAATGTAGTAGTAGGTAATTATTTTGCGAGCGTTGTATGGAGTGTCCGGGGTGTGCATAAACGTCATTTCAAATAAGCGTTTCGTTTATATCTCACATTGCCCATTTCGCGATACGACTATGTCACTGTTGGACTATATCTAAATATATAAAATTCAAAGTCCTGACTGACTGACTGATATATCAACGCACAGCTTCAACCGCGGGTCCAAAAGACATGAAATTTGGAGGGTGTGTTCTTTGTGAAGAGTAGGTATCCACTATGAAAGGGTTTTTCGAAATTCCACCCCTAAGAGGGTGAATGGGGGAGGGTGAAATTTTACGAGGACGAAGTCGCGGGCAAAAACTAGTCTCACATAATTATCTGAAGGCCCTATTAATTAAATGTCAGCTTCATCATGTTCCTGCTTGAATGTTCAATGCTAATTCCTGCCTGGGTTCGAACTCACGACCTACAACTCGCAAGTCAGAGCCGATACCACTGTGCCAACACGTAGGTCGTAGGGTACCCAGGCAGGCACTTCGTGTATTTAATTTCATCACCACTGCTCTCAAAACGGTGAAGGAAAACATCGTGAGGAAACCGGCATGTCCTAGAACCAAAAATTCGAAGACCAATCCTTCTCATAGGGAGGAGGTCTATGTCCCAGCAGTGGGAACATTATAGGTTGATTATGCTTTTGCTGATCTAAGTTATCTTAACCCATTAATACCCATTATTCTTAAGAACACTAATCTTTTCACCCTATCATAGTTGTGTATGTGTATATATTTTTAATTATTTAATTTACATTCTAGTGATATTTATTTTAGAAGTATGTATGTTTATTTGTATGTATGTAAGTATATTCTTGTATTATTTGTTTAGTTTTATTAAGTGAATTGTTTTTAGATTTTATAAATTTTTTTTGTCTCCTTTACTCTTTAACACGCTGTCTACATCTCTCTATTTCTTGTTCTATCACAGGTATGCTGGAAGAGATTTCTTATGAAATAAGCATCACCTTTGTACCTATTTTTCTGTTCTGTTTTTTCTTGTCTGTTTATATATGTGTGTACATAAATGGTAAATAAAAATAAATACCTAGAAACTAGCAATAAGAAAATGTGTGGCAAAAAATAATTTCAAATTAACACACATTTTATTCACCACACTACAACATCTTAATAGTTAATACTCGAACTCTAGTTTACGTAATCCAAACAACAGTTAATGCAGTTTAAATCTAATAATAAAACATCCTTTATAAATAGGGTTCCTTCCTTAAACTAATAATAACAAACATCAAAAGCTTGCAACAGTTGTAACATGTTTAAAATTTTCGATATACACTGATGATTGATTTACTTGGGTAGTATTGAATGATAGGTTGGGTTCCGTAGTTGAACTAAAAATTAATGAATTCCAAGAGAATTAAGTAAGTACGGTAGTTCTCTTGGAATTCATTCATTTTTATTAAAAATTATTTTATTATTTTAATAAAAATGAATATTTATATTGTTTAATATTTTATTATTTATGTTGTTTGTGGTCTTACACACTTCACAATTTACACACATCGGCATAACATAGCGACCTATGAACTTTAATTTAAGAACTGTATTCACTACCTATGTTACACAAATAAATAATTATTATGATTATGATCGGAATTGAGAAGACTAAAAAGAGACTATAGCTGCAATACTAATTAATAATAATAAATACTTATTTGGTTGTTCAATCAATTAAAAGTTTCGATTTTAATCCATCAAAGTGTTACCTATACGTACTAAAACACGATAAACTATATTTTATCGCTATAAAGTACAAGCATTTCCGTAAAACATAATAACCGAAAGTTTTATCGCTACTCTTCTCTTAAAAAACATCGAAAAAACATACAAGAACATCAATCACCTGGAAAACTACTTCAAAATCATGATTCTAACCTATTTAGAACATCGCTCTCCTATAATAAATATCCATACGGAACCACTAAAAGAATTCCGCTTGACGTGTAGCGTTTATAAACGTGAATCCGATTAGTTACTGTCCAGTTTATTTGTACCTTTCATGGTGATACTAACTTTAAAATCAAGTTGTATTTAACACCATTCAAAGGACTGTGGAAAAAATAAGTCAAAATCAAGTCAAAAGTCACTTATTCAAATTAGGCTAAGAATCAGCACTTCTCAGACGTCAAAATTACATAACACAGTACTGACAGCACCCCGATACGCCCGCCCTTCAACCACTTCTTAGTGCTTTCGCTGGGACAAGTGGCGCAAGAAAATCCTCAGCAGCACAGCTGTCTGTTCAGTTAGAAAAACTCGATTCTATACAGGGTGTTACAGAAAGGGTATATCAATACAAACGAGTTGAAGAGTGTATCTGGTCTAGAATCTCTGTACGAAATTTCAGCTCAAAAGCATTAACTTTGTATTTCGATTTCGGCTTTGCAGATCCGTAGCATACCTTTGAATTTGCTGACATCTTTTTAACGGACTTCAAACAAAAAAGGATTCAACCCGTATGTATATATGTATGTCTGCGATTTTCTCAAAAACTAATGAACCAATTTTGATAATTCTGTCATTAATGTGATCTACATACCTTCAGGAAGGTTTTAGTATATAATACATTATTTATTCTTAATTAATTAATTAATTCTTATGTACGAAGGGTGTCTTCAATTCTTCAATGCACTAGTGGTAAAATTGAATTTGTGTGGGGTTGGTACAACTAAAGACTTTTACAAAAAAACAACCGACTTCAAAAAAAACACTACTAAGTGATAAATAACTTTAATTTTGGAAGTCGGTGTCAAAAAACGAAAATGCGGAACCAACGACACCGACTTCCGAAATTAAAGTTATTTATCACTTTGTAGTTTTTTTTTAAGTCGGTTGTTTTGTAAAAAGGTTTTTCAGGTCCATATCTTGCCTCGTATCATTTTAAACTGGACACTTAAAGAGTTGATCACTTTTCAATCTTAGTTTTCAAAGGGAATAAAGATAATGGCTAGGAGTAGTGGTACGAGTAGTGATCTATTTTTATTACAAACGCGTTGAAAAAATGAGATTGATTGCTATTAGTTAGTGTTGAACTAGTATTTTTCTTTTGAGTTTGTTTGATCACTGTGAATATTTGGGTGAGTAAAGTGATACAATTTGGAGCACTCAATGTAGTGATTTGGGCCACCGGCCAGGCAGCCAGGCCTACTAAAAATCGAATTCTTCGTTCTTAAAATTGATGGTTATAACCCTTTTCTACTTGGGCCCAGTAGGTAGACACGTTAATTATAATCTGTGGCGTTTTATCTCATCTAAAATGCAGTTGTACCCACACTACGCTTGCCGATACGCGGTCTCCACTGATGGTCGGGTGGACTGTGCAAAGGATGATATGTCTAGAAAGGGGGTGACTACCGTAGATGACGACTAATAGAGAAGTATGGAAGAAAAAGACATGTTGCTTCAAATAGATTGGAATAAGGGCATTCACCACTCACTGGCGAACCACCACAAGAAAGACTGAAGCTGTGGCGAGACAGTGCTTCCTTACCCAAACCGTTCGTTCCACCCGCTGAGGACCCCCCACCTGGACATGAGTTACCTTGGGTAACCTGGAAGTCTTTAAACAGACTCCGGACCCAGGTTGGCCGAACCAAAGAAAAACTTTTCATGTGGAGATTTATAGACGACTCCGCCTTGGAGTGTAAATGTGGTGCTGTTCCACAAACGATGGGACACTTAATATCGTCCCTGCGTGTCCTGTCAGCTGCACGTTACAGGAACTGATGGACGCTAGTGATGGCGCCAACAAGTGACCGAATTCTGGGCCGAGTACATTTAGATTGCTATCGACACGCTAAGAAGAAGAAGGGCATTAGAATGATGATGATAAACTATTTCTTCTCTCGTATCGGTTCGAATTGCTATTACGAGTAGATTGAGAAAAGTTCATTACATGGTTTGAATACTAGCAAGTCATGTAAGTGGTAGCTGTGCATGTATCGACACTTGGAGTGGCTAGAAGGGGGCGAATATTCAGATGACGGTCGGCAGAGATACGGGGGGGGGGGGGGTGCAGGGGGGTTCTGAGGATCAAACCGGAATAACTCATATAATAATGAAAGAAGAAGACATGCTGGCTACGCAAATTAAACTGAGATAGAGGGTGACAATTCCAAGAGATCCCGTGACCTAAAAACAAATCAGACCTATTTCTAAAATTAGGTCTTGATAGGTATCTCTCAAATTAAATATACATACTTCAAAATATTTTTACAAATTCAATGATGATTCACATTCAAACGCACAAGAACTCAAAAGTTTCATACTTCAACATTTTATTTATTATATAAAAATATTTAAGTAGGTAATCGGTACATTTATAGTTAACACAGAATGATCGTCACATGCGCAAGAGTTTATTGCATTTTATTTTGATGTTTGAGAGCGTCACTATTAGGTGGGTAGTTCTTCAGGGACAAAATTTTCGATGTCTGTGGGTATATTTCTGTAACCAACTAACAAAATGGCATGTAATTTTTTTTTTGTACAGTGTAGCTTTATGCCTTACTAGGACAAATTATACTTTTTAAATAATTGCTGTCTAGGTACAAAATAAAAATATTTGAAGTTTGTTCTTCTGATTCATATAACGCGTCCGTTTGCCATTTTCCGGAACAAAATGGTCAATGTCGCATTTTCCCTTTGATACGTCAATATAAATCATAATTATATCGAAAGGAAATGAGTTGTCCTCTTACAAAAAAAAATGTGTATTGGTTATAACTACGTTAGTTTGTTTATACATAAGTAAATAAGGAGTGTCCGGCGTATAATACTGATTGATGTGGCGTAAGCTTCACTTGACCGTACTTGGTCGGGTAATAATAATGAGAGTCTGGCTTCCCGCGCGGGGGGAAGCCAGTCGTGCAACGGACGAGCTGGAAGGTGGATCTGCGGCTGGTTGGCTTAGATCTCGGTGTTACGAAGGAAAATATCTGATTCACCTGTGTTTGGTTCAGGTGGCATTATGATTGCAATGCCTACTTTATAAAATTTATTTTGTTGTTTTAAAACTTCAATCTGTGTTTCGTGTGATGCTTTTGGGTTATGGAATCGTGTAGAAAAATGACAATAATGAAGTTTGTATGTATGATGAGTTATGCGTGATTGTAGGCAAAATTCTGATACAACTGTGCCTGATTCGTATGGTCAAAACCCCCATATGACTAATGAAATAAATTAGATTTCCCCTCTCCAGCACGAAAGGAGTGCTTTTGTTGCATTATAATGTCCATTTGTTTGACCGTGTACAAGTCAGTAGTACTAGTCTTATTTATTATTATTTATTTAGCCATAACCTTTTGGATAATTAAAAAGTGACAGGAGTATAAAACTGCTTTAAATATGACACTTTTGATATGTCTTAGTCTTAGTTAAGAATGAATAATTATTGTTTAGAATTATCAATCAAAACTAACGGTGTATTTATTACTTTTTATGTCTGTTTCTGATTCATCTGGGCACAAAATATTCGATCGTCGATATCTTGAAAACTACTTTATAAAAACGAGTCCCTCATACAAACATATGTTATTTGGTATGTCTATTTTCATATGAACATGTGTTACAGAGCTGAAAGTGAAATTAAATTTTGGCCATATGGATCAGTCGAAGAATCAAATTTCGAAGAACTACCCAGGTACATGTGGTAGAGATAAATTGATTGAGATGAATTTGATCTAAGAAATAGGGTTGTACGTAGTAGAAAATATTTTTATTTTTTATTACCATTGTGATCACAGATGTTTATGTCATTTTTCAGTATTTCATTTCGGAATTAACTAAACAGAAAATACCTTCTCTGATTGGACGTTTTTCAGTACTGAGTGACAATTATCTTACCGATGCAATGCTATTAGATCCAAACTGACATTACTACTGAATGGTCAGAGGTCAGAGTTACAGGAAAGCTATAAGACGATCCTCATAATTTTTAATTAAAAGAATATTGTTTTTGGAAAAACTGCATCCCACGCAATAGATCACCCAAGCATTAATTTTATCCACATTTTAAAACAATACAGCATCCATTAGCTTAAAACTATTAAACAACGAAAATTTAAGAGATAGTTACCCAGAAAAAATATAATATTTAACCGACTACTCGGAAAAGCTGCAAAGGACCAATAAACTACTCTTTCGCGGAAACTCAAGACTTGGCAAGAGTCCACGGTATCGTGACTTGGTGAGACCGAGACCGAATTTATGTCGTTAACAGGTAAAACTTCCGACTTGCTGATCTATTCGTTTGACTGGTTTAGAATAAACTGATTCGAAGAAACGGAGTTTATTATAGCGTGGGTCAGTAGCTGCTGTCTGACGATTGACAGTTTCGGGTAGCTTGATGTGCTGGCGTCTGTACTATCGTGGACACTCCCGCGGATCCTGCCTGCCCACCACTAAGTTCATTTTTGCTTGCACTCACAAAATAGAAGCGCTCTCTAGTAAGCGCGCCAAGGCAAATAGTTTATTATTTATTTAATACTTCAAGCACATAAATGTACAGAGGCGGCAGTTTTCTACCAGTCTCAGTCAAGGCAAATAGTTCGTACGTAAAATTCACAAAAGGAGTACACGTGATGCGTCACTAAGCTGCGCAGTGCAGGTTGCAACTAATTGCGTTATCGCTTTCCTAATAGACGAAAACTTCATGTTTTTTTTAAAGTTAGACTTCTATAAGATACTCGGTGCCGCACGGGCAATTTTTTTCGATTTTGATTGACATTTATCATAATGAATAATTAATGACCTAAGAGCCTAGGTGACTCATGAAAATACACAGCATTTTCAGATAGGAAGAACGAAGAATTTTTACATAGATTTGACAGTTTACCCTGTAAGTAAACAGACACTGTAAGAGACTAATTAAGAATTCAGGATTCGCAAATGACATTAAGACATTCTAAAAAGTAGGTATATTAGTTTCCACATCATCATCTACATAGCCTTTTCCCAACTATGTTGAGGTCAGCTTACAGTCTACCCGGATGAAGCTGAATACCGGTATTTTACATGGAGCGACTGCCTATCTGACCTCCACAACCCAGTTACTGGGTAATATGATACTCCTTGGTAAGACTGGTTGTCAGACTTTCGGGCTTCTGTCTACCCGTAACGACTGTAAAAAGATCTACGAATGACAGCCGGGACCAAAGGCTTAACGTGCTTTCCGAGGCACGGAGGAGTCTCGGTATGTAAAGATGGCCACCCATCCACAGACCGACCGCGGCAAGCGTAGCTTAGCGTAACGTATGAAGACAAAGAATGAAATAACAATAGAAATATTTCATCTATCAAAGTAGACTAGAAAGACACAGTTTCCGCATTCTCAAAGGATTAGTCTAAAAACTCTCCGAACAATGAACCGTTGTGCATTTAAAGGATTATACAAATGTTATGTATCGTAAATTAGAATTTATCGCCATTAATGAACCAAAGCCATTCTTTTGTAACTTTTTATTATAAATTTCAGATTTTTAGACCAACTTATAATCATGTATGTCTATCTACCTACTTATTCAGTTACTGGTTATTTCTTGGAGCCAAAAGTTGGACACATCACAGTGTCTTTAGTGATTAACTTACAATCGTCCAATAAAGTAGCTATAGTCCGGCGTTTCTAAATTTTCCAAAAATGTAAACGACAATGGCCGCTAATCGAAAATCGATATACAAGAGCATTTATTTTAAGTAATGTTTGTTTTCGTGTAGTTAGCTCGGAGATTTAGACGAAAACAAACATTACTTCAAATAAATGTTCTTGTATATTGATTTTATTCAATTTTGAGCGGCCATTGTTGTTTACATCTTTGGCAAATTTAGAAACGCCGGACCTTAGTCTAGCAATATTTTCAAACCAGGCGGTGTAATAAACACACACAATAGCAATATTTTTCATTTTGACTGGTCAACAACATTAATTGAGTTATTTACGTTGTCGAGGAGACGAATTTTGCAAACAAATAGAGCAACGGATTAGCAATTTCCTTAAAAATCTTTCGGTTTACGCAATAGTGTAAAACACATCAATACTGCTTTGCAGCAGAACAAGTAAAAAAAAAAAACTGAGTGTGCTTATGACCACACGACTGAAATGAAACTTCAAACGTATTTGGCTATGAGAGGAAGAGAGAAAGAAAATGTGCGCGCGCACTGCTTCTCTTGCTTATATCCTCCACTCAACTCCCGTTCGCCTCGCCCGATCACACTTTTCGTAACACTTACGTCACGCGTTCGCCAGCTTACTCCCCAAGTCAAGCGTGCGTAAAGAAGTTTCACTTCAAAAAAACTTCCTTTGACAAGCAGCTGTAGGTATACAACCCACTGTTGATTTTATGAGGTTACAGAAGTTTAAAAGCCTATAAATAGTCTATTAACAGATTTATAAGTCGCCTACAAGCTCATATCTTGAATCTCTGCGTTAACTGTAAAAGCCACGTTGCGTAGGTGGATAATCCTCTTACGTGCCGATATTTAAATTATTAAGATACCAAAATAAAATATTTTACTACCAATAATAACATTTACGAGGAAGAAGTTCTAAAAAAATACAAAAATATCCTCAACACATAAATTAATGCACCGTGTGCAGTTTCGTCGTCGATGTGGACAAAAAAGGATCGTTTGAAACAAAATGGCGGAAGAAGCAGCATTTTCATTTACACTTTGTTTCGTTTTATTTCTGTACGTAGTAAAGCGTGTTCACTGTCTAATATTGGCCTCTTAAGTCGTGGGCGAGGATGCATTGCTTTTCTTTTTAAACACGATTATAAAAATAAATTTTTAGCCTACACACTCCTCCAAACAAAAGTCAACCTTTTTTTCTCCGTGTTAAGGAGGGAATTGAGTTGGTTGTCGATTGAAAATACGTTGATACATTTAAGAAAAATTTATAAGTATTTAATGTATTAAAATAACTGGACATCAAATACGTTTTATATACCTACTTAAGTTTATATGATATAAGATTCGAGGTTTTATAAGTAATTTTATATTTGTAGGTTCCAAATTCCAGATCTCTTATTTTTATCCTTTTTTTTTGGTTTTTCTCCTAGTATTAACTGATGCCAAGTGCAATAATTATGGAATTTGTCAATCAGCCAGTAGTTTTTAGGTGCTGGACATAGGTTTCTCCAATCGTTGGAGAAACGTATGTCTTCTCGCTCTATAGTATATCTATGGCTCGATTCGACAAGGTAAGACCTATTTGGTGTTGTTGAAAGGTCTATCAGCAAACTGAACGCTTTTGTCTGTGGCCTAGCTCTTGAATCCAATCGCCTGACAGAGATGAAAAAAGAAAAATCAACAGATTAGAGAATGTCATTCCATGACCGAATTGAAAATTCGATAATGGCTGCCAATCTGATTGGATGCAGCTAAATACCAGTATTTTACTTGAAGCGACTACCTATCTGACCGCCACAACCCAGTTACTGGGTAATACGTTACCCCAAAAGAAAGACTACCGACATCTTAAAACAAATAATCTCTTTCAAAAAACCTCAAATAAATCTGCCAGAATAATGATTTAATTCATAAATCTAGCCATAATAGCAAACCAGGCCATTTCTAGCGCAACACATTACATTTATTACTTCAGAACACATCAATAAAGCTAACATGTAATTGTCGTCTATTTTCGTCGCACGCGCACGCTGTAACGAGCCGAGGTAATTGAGTTATGGCTGAGCTTGTAGACAGAGTGGCAACCTATTGATGTCATGTTTTAGTTGCTCGTGGCTTCACGTGGCTGAGTGGTCGCTTTGATATAGGGCTGGTAGAACTTGGCTTTTCTCGAGGGCTGGCAGAACTTATAACTTGTTTTTTTTTTTGTGAGTTCTGTGATGCTGGAGAATACAATTGTGTATGCTCTTGTTACTGCTCATGTTAATAGGTTTATCAGTAATGATTAATGAGAAACCAAATAAAGGGAATAGTAAAAAATAATTTATCTTTGCCAACAATACAGATAAACATAATTAAGAATTTTCAGGTTTGTGGCGAATTCTTCCCATCATAGTTTTAACAACATCCATTGCTTCATATGTTCGAAAAATTTGTCAGCTCAACAACGTAAATAACGCAATGAATGTTGTTGAACTGTCAAAATTAAATATATTGCTACTGTCTTACCGCAATTAGCCGGTAGTAATAATTTTAAATTGACGGCGTCTTAGTAAATGTCGTAGTCGTAAAGACAGTTTTCGTAGTGCTAATGTTACCACGTCTATGTATTAGTAATAATTACTAATTACTATACAAGTCGAGATAAAATGAATAAAAATGAGTAATGTTAAATTTCCATTCTCACATCGATCGATTTATGATCATGACTGAACAATAGGCAAACTTTGCATTCTCAACAAAAAAACCAATCAAATAAAATCACTCACAATTATAATCTAGTACGTACATACACAACAGTTATCCTACCCACAATAACGCAACGCCCGTTTTATTGTTTTACGATAGTCAGGAAGATTAATGATATTTTGGCCAGACGTCCTACGGTCCCGCCCACCGGGTGTCACTCGCGGCCGTAGTAAAATTGTGAAATATTTGCTTGAACTACAGTAGAACAGGTAAGTATGTGTTGGGTTTTAAATGATTTTCAATATAATATTGATATGAGGTCTGAAATTGTGAGGTAGGTGCATAATCAGCCTATAATGTTCCCACAGCTGGGACACAGGCCTACTCTCTGTGAGAGGGCGTGGGCTATAATCCACCACAACTAGGGTTACCATCCGTCCGGATTTGTCCGGACATGTCCGGACTTCTAGAACTTTGTCCGGACTTTTTCCGGCTGTTTAATTTGTCCGGATGTTTTGGCTTAGATGAAATACGAGTAATAAAACTTATAAGTACCTAGGTACCTACTTAATACCAAATAAGTCTTTAATATTCTATCTAAAACCAAAATATACTTCTTATCAATCAACTTAATGAGATCAAACAATAAATCTTGTATTGAAAATTTGCAAACAATCAACAAGTTCAAACATAAAAATTTTCTTAGAAATAAAAATAGCTTTACGTAAAATAATCAAACTTAACTCTAGTTTCTGGTATAGGTATTAATATTTATAATTTTCAGCGCATTTTTTACCACTAAGTGGGTAAATGTTTGGATTTTGTGACTAAAATGTCCGGACTTTTATTGAAATGTCCGGCTTTTTGTCAGGACTTTTCAAATTTCTAAATGGTAACCTTAGCCACGATGAGGCGTAGGTCGTAGGTCGTGGCTAACGGCTGATTATGCACTACCACTTCAATTGGCTTACTCTGCAAGCTATGTCGGTAACTCCGGTTCTTTTTCAGTTAATTTTATTTCTAATTTTATCCTTCAAAAAAACTCCGAACATAGCTCGCTCCATAGCGCGCTGAACGACCTTGAATTTGTGAACCAGCTCGACTACCTAGAATCTACATATCTAGATTTTTTTTATTTATAATCAGCCTATAATGTTTCCACTGCTGGGACACAGGCCTGTTCTCTGTGAGAGGGATTGGGCCGTAATCCACCACGCGGGCCCAGTGCGGGTTGGTGGATGTCACATGTTTTCAAATTTTTGGTTCTAGGATATACCGGTTTCCTCACGATGTTTTCCTTCAACATTTTGAGAGCAGTGTTAATTAAATAATTATTTACATAAAGTAAAGTTCCTGCTCGGGTTCGAACCCACGACCTACAATTCGTAAGTCACGGAACCACTTGGCCACCACTGCACATAGCGCGCTGAGCGACCTTGAATTTGTAAACCGGCAGCCTAATTGCGAAACTTATTTTGATTCTGAATGCAACTCCGAACTGAAGCCAACTCCAGTTGTAATCGGCTTCAATATTCGGAATTGTGAGACTTTATCTGATTCAAACTAAGCAGAATTGGTTAGTGACGTACTCTTTTTTGGGCAGAATTTGTTTCGTGAACGCGTTTCGTTTCATCATAGATGAACTTATTGCTTCTGAATATTTTTGCTATAATTAAATTTTGTTTTGATTACAACTGATGGTCTACTACTGCTTATAAATAAAAATGTACAATGATAGCCGAAAAATGAAAAACCAATTTATAATACACTTTCTACCAAAAACTACCATAATTGAAATACGCAAGGAAACGTTTTATTTTTCACGTTTTAGTTATCTGTGGCCAACGATAAAATCGTAAAAACGCAGTGTTGTCAACTTAGTGGGATTTCCACTAAACCTGGGGGTTTGGACACGGGGTGGGGTGCTGGCGGACAATATTTTGCTTTTAGTGACTGGTGGGTTAGAGTGCTAAACTAATTCAATTTGTAGAAAACAATACAATAAACTACTTAAGCGCAGAAAATGTTATAATAACACGATAATGGCATGTTTTATTTCATCATTATCATTTCAGCCGAAAGACGTCCACTGCTGGACATAGGCCTTTTTTATTGAAACCCTGTGAAAGTGAGAAATAAATCATAAAACTACTGACGTTTTACCTACGATTTATTTCTTTCAAATGCGGAAACCACTATGGATTTGAACGCTGATTTGCATGGAGATCGAAAAACAAAGTAATTTCGAAAAAAATCACACGGCAACATACTTCCGGGATAAAAAAACCAACATCTAACAAACATAACATCTTCACTAACATCTTGAGTAAACTATTTTATGATATTATTGTAGTAGGATGATGCTAAAAAAATACCGTGAATAACTTATTGTGTTCATTCTCAAATCTTAAAATGGACGATCGAACATCGGTAATAACTTAATAAGAATAATAATAATAAAAAAAATTGCGACTTCTAGTGGACTCGGGAGAAAAGTTGGCAACACTGACAATGAGTAAAAGTTATTATGAAAATAGGAAACTTTTAAACCATAATATTCTTTGTTTGGTTTTATTTTGAATGTTGTTTAAATTAATAGTTGTTTTTTAACATACAAAATTATATTAAGGTACTATTCTCATACAGAAACATGGGCCTATGTTAAATAGTTTCGGAAAATTTTTCTCGCGGTTTATTGTAGAAGGAATACGTTTGTCAAGTTCTCTGAAAGAGGACAATCGGAGGTTTTCGCTGGCTGCACCAAAACTTAGGCTGTTTTGCTCGATAGCGAAAAGTACCTAAGTCAATATAATCCTACAAGTAAGTAACCACAGAAGTAACCCAATATATTTACGAAAAAGTTGTTCGTATCTCATTAGATTATTGTGGCTCGTGTACTTTGATACCGATGATCATCAAACATCGACCTATATTAGCTTTTGAATACTCAATAGTAAATGATAACTTCTCCACGTACCTACACATAATAGTTATAACAACTTAATACACGATCTAAGACGACCCACTGACCGATCTTTGAGAATTAAAAATAAAGCTTAAACCATAAGATTTCAATATGTTTTTAATTTTCAGTTATGACTTCCAACAAATGGGACTGACTGAGGGTGAGGATGATTTTGTAAATAAAAGAGCACTTCAACTGGGACAAAGTGTCCTTACTTTCTCACTCTATGGGAGCAATCACTGGCTGCACTAAGAATTTTTATTAGGCTGTTTTGCTCAATAGCGAAAAGCCAATATCTTCATCACAAGTAGGTAAGTAACCCAATATATTTAGGAAAATGTTGTCAAAGTCAAAAGGCACTTTTGAATGTCAAACGTTGTTTGTATCATACACATACTGACAATCATTCCTTTTTTGTATATATTATATAAGCAACTTATTTAGCTTAGCTTGGTTAGCTATTTGTTGTGGTTAAAATAATTATCATAGTATGTCTGTTAACCTCCATTCTAACAACTGAAATTATTAATCAATATGTTTGTACATAAGTAGTTATTGAAACAAATTATAATAACCATTAATCAAATAACAACTAAGTACAAAACATTAATCATAATATTTTTGCAGATGGTGCTAAGAGCTGAAAATACAAGAATGAAACACTGCCCTACTAACATCAATCTAGTTGACATATAATGGATTTTCTTACAAAGAATGGAAAACCTATCTGCCATATTAATAATTAAAGGTAAGCTTTTTGACACAGTTAAGAATCAAGCAGCAACTCACATAGGTAATAATTATTGATGATAAATATATCATAATTACTATGTTATATTTTATGTATACCTAACTAATGTTTACCATTCAAAAGTGTTATGTTAAATAAAAATGTTTGGAGATTGAAATACTGGCCCTAAACAAAGAAGAAATTAAACACTGCACAGCATGACAAGGCCTATGGCTTTTGTTCAGCCATGGGCTGATGATGATGTTGAAATAAAATGCGCGCAGTCGTTACACATGTTCAAAAGACTTGTAAAGGAACACTGCTTGTCGTTGTGATTTTGTCCTAACTGCAATCATCTACTGTCTTCTTTTATTTTCGGTGCTTATAATTAATTAGTATGTATTTATTTAAGTATCTATAATTTTGGATATGTATTTATCTGTGTATCTATTTTAGTGTATTGTATATATAATATTTGCAACAATGACAGCCCCATTTTATGTTCAGCGAAATCACTGTCCATTCCAAGGTTGCCTGGAAGAGATCGCAGAAAGCGATAAGGCCGCCCATTGTATATTTTGTAGTGTTTGATGTGTTTATTTCATGTTATATATATAAATAAATAAATAAAATATGCCTAGTTTTCTACATAACATAGTTTAAGTACCTACCTACTTTATTTGAGTAGAGAATAATATGATTCATTTTAACACTGCAGGAGAATTCTCGGGGTGTTTCACCTATGAAGACATGAAGGCAGCATGATTGACGCCCATTACTGGTCGCCACTGCTACTGCTGCTCAGCAACTACTTCAGTTTTTAAGCTTCTCAAGTACAAACTCAAGATTGTTAATAAAAGCTAATCGTTGTATTTTAGAAAACTTGAATCTTCAGTCTTGCATGACAAAGATATAAACATATTATCTATCTAGTGTTTTAATTGTGAACTGTAAAGGTACAAATAAAAATAACTTGTTATGAAAAATGTAAGAATAGAACACTAAACCTTTTTTTTAATAAAGACAGGTGATTATTATAGTGATACTAATTAGAAAATAGTGGTGTTTATCTAAATTAACTGTCATTCATTGGGTATAGGTAAATAGAAAGACATAAAATATAGTAAACAAAAAAAACTGGTTTTATTTAAATATTATTACAACCTTAACTGACAATAGTATTTATTCACATTTAACATGAAATATTTGGACATGCGGTAAGAATAAATTGGAACAAATATGTTGTATGGGATTGGTGGAATTTGGCATCTGAAGTCTTCTCGTAAAAGTCATCATGGATAATTTATATATTGCTTTCTAATGCTTGCTGTCAGAGAAAGTAATTTTTTCTTGAATAATGTGGTTGAGCCTGACAACTGAAAGATAAAAAAAAAGAATTTATGTAAATCCTCACTATAATATTACAACCATCCACAAAGTAAAAGGCCTCTCCCCTTAAACACTTCAATGCAAAAATTCCTTAATCTGTAAAGAGCATGAGAGCTCTTTGAAAACTTGCTCTCTATGTGACTTCCAATTTACTTTGCTATCAATACCTATACAGATAGATTGTTGCTGTGCATAGCACACAACATATAAGATACAATATTTAGGTGGTTATATCAATGGGTGCATTCCGAGTTAGGACTGTAATCGATATTTTCGATTTGAGCGTGCTTAAACCCGTACCGAATTAGGTTTAAGCACGCTCAAATCGATAATATCGATTACAGTCGTAACTCGGAACGCGGCATATGATGGGCACATTCAATGTTCAACACGTAACAAGAAAATAATAGGTACTGACATTACCTTGAACAGACAATGATGTGGATATGAGTAGGTCTATGTATATGATGGTGTGTGTGTTCGTCGTAGTCCTTAGGTACATAACCCATTGATTTACGTATATTGCTTCAAAGTGTGCTTTTTGTTCTTCCTCTTTACTTATTGCCTTTCCAATGAAGTAAAAGCCAGACTCTGTTGCTAAGCTTCTGGCATAAGTTAACGTTTGTTATGATACGGACGAGGTACGAATTTGTCTTTCGTTAAAATGCCACCAATATACATCGTTTCTGAAATATCATAATATGTATCTTTAATTTAGATTGTAAGCACTTGTAACAGAATAAAACTTTTACAAATATTTTAATAAATTCACATCACCGCCTCGATTTTTAAAATACCACTGATATTGATGCATTGAGGTTTTACACATTCACAATTTATCAGGAAGACTACCACTTACATTTTTTCGAAATAATTATGGAGATCACGCGTTTATATCCTAAAATATGTAGAACGGAAAATGATTCCGACGAGAAGGTCGCCTTCGGTTTCAAACCAACTGCAGTTGGTTTCGATTTGACGTTTTAAGCCAATTGTCCCTTGTCATTTTAATTTCACAATTCCAAAAATTGACGTTTGCCCACTTTTTCTTGACATTTCGTTCATTCTTTAACGTTCATAATTGGTTTCATAATAAACTAGAGTTTCGCAATTCGAAAATCGTAAAATGAAGCCAATTGTGATAGAAATGAAGCCAACTGATCAGAATCATTTGACGATTTGGCGTTCCGCAATTAGGCTGCAGACCGACTACTAGGATCTACTTAGCTAGGTATTTATTTATTCGAATACTAACCTGAAAATTATTTCTGTGAAGATAGTTTCATTTTTAACACTTGGGCAAACGCCAGAACAATAATAACGATCGACATAGGATGCAAATAGATATTATGAAAATGACTTCGACATAATTTAAAAAACATATTTTCTTGTTAACACTACATTTGACAAAATGTTAATGTTTTACTTGAAAAATTAAAATAAATAAATAAACTAATGATTTACGAAAAACCTGATTTATGGTGATCACTTAAGATTTACGTAAACATAAATCATTTGGTTATTTATTAATATTAAATTAAGTGGGTGTTTATTCAAATAAAATGTAAGTGGGTCGTTAAATATTGAAATGAAGTATAATTCCGTGTCGACAATAATTCTGAAATGTATATTTTTGGCGGATAATAATATTTTAACGAACTGAGGCATTAGTCATCGAGCCAAAAAAATATTTGTACTCGGCCTTCACCTTTATTTTGAACTCTATCGTTGTTTGATAGTAGTGGTGGCTCAGTGGCATCATCCTCGACTTACAAGTCGGGGATGACGGGTTTGAAACCAAGCATGTGCATTTTTTTTTCTAGCCTGCACTGTCCCACTCCTGGGCAAAGGCCTCCCTCCACTCCTTCCATTTTTCGCGAGCCCGTGCGTCCTCCCTCCAGTTTTGACGGAACCTATCCAGCTCGGAACCTATCGGAACCGGACGGAACCTATCCGCATTACTTGTGTGTAATTTATTTCATTACCCCATCGGGGTAATTGCGTAACACATTATCAGTAGCAATGGCTTTCATTTTGACAGTTCAACAACATTCATTGCGTTATTTAAGTTCTTGAGCAGACACATTTTTTGAACATATGAAGCAATGGATTGGCAATATCCTTCAAAATGATTCAGATTGCTAGCTTGATAGTGTTGTACGCAATTGGGGTACTGGTCTCAAATTAGTGATGGCCTTACGATTTGTTGGTCATGGATTCAACATTCATGGATTCACAGACAGGCGCTTTATTTTTGTATAATTTATTTCATCACCACTGCTCTCAAAACGGCAGAGGAAACATCGTAAGGAAACCTGCATGTCCCAGAACCGAAAATTCGAAGACATGTGACATCCACCAACCCGCACTGAGCCAGCGTGGTGGATTACGGCCTCTCGAAGAGAGGAAGCCTGTGTCCCAGCAGTGGGATCATTATAGGCTGATTATGCTATTATTCTGTTGTTTGATACATGCATAGATACGTTGCTACAATGTAATAAAGAATTCATTTGCATGCATTTTTTTTTTTCAAGAATTCATTTTCATTTTTTTCCACAATAGTTCGGCTATCAGTCCAGTTATCCACTTGATGAAGAAGTGATTAATACGCCAAGGCATTACGTCATGTCCTACACTCTGAGTTTTCTCGAGTATTATAAATACAACATGAAATATTTATAAGGTAATAAGTACACCATTACATTAAAATTAGAATATTTTTTGGTCATTTGTCTAATTACAGATCCTGCAAGATTTTACACAAATAGTATCTAACCATAACGTCACTAAAATAAAACAAGGAAGTAAGAATTACTTATAGCAGTTGCAACACACTCATTGAGCGTTGAAGATTGTCATTTGACACGCTCATAAAGTTTCAAGATTATTGACATCTAAATCTGTGTGTTTAAACACGGTACTTAGCGAGTGAGGCACTGGACATCAAGTGCAGTGTTGAAGTATTTAAAATTAGACAGCAAGACTCTTTTCGAGTACGTAGATAGCATACAGGAGACCGGAAAAGAGCCCTATTTTTGGTATATTAAAGTTCAATCTTCGTCAATGTAGCCGGGGCTTGATTTCACTACTAGGTAAGTTTTCTTTTAATTTTTAACAAAGTTTAACAAAATTAATTTCTCTGTAAGGACAGAGAAATTAATTTTGTTTATTAAATTGAAACACTACGTGGAGTAACCATTATAAACAACTGTCAAAAAATTAGAATTTTAGCTAGAGAGTCAGACCAACTGCCAATTTAATTAGTATCTAGACCTACACTGGAAAATAACTATTATAAGTTTGTCTATACAAACACCTAAAAAAAAGAAAAAAAGTGTTAGAAAAAGATTTAATCAATAAAAAGTATGTTAAACCGCTATCCAAATCATCATTGACACAAAAAACCTAGATTCATAACATCTTGATTTATAGGTGTGAAAAATTAACAAAAATCGATTATTCAAAATCGACAGATTATTCAATTTAAAACTCGATTTAACATATAAATATCGATATTATGTTAAACAATGTCTTGATTAGATGCAAATCGGTTTTAAAATATGGGGGGTCTCCTTAATTGATAATAATTTTCGTGTTTCCTATATTTTTTGTGGTGATTGTGATTAATTTCAAGTTTCCATATTGATTATAGAGCGGAAACGTATCGAATCGATAATCGATATAGTTGTCAGGTAATATGATACTTCTTACGGTGATCTGGTAATTAGATGAGCAGCCAGATGTTTATCGTTCTATAAAGAGTTAATTAACACTACAGATAGGCAGGATAGGTACCTATTATAGAAGTCAATGACCGCTGTATATTCTCGAGTCTACACAAGATTCGGTCACTATCGGACTGCTTAGAAAAGAAAGAGAAGCGCGATGACACAACGCTGGTAATTTATTGCAAAATATGAAGCAAATATCTATTTACTAAAAATCTATTGTTTGGACAAAAAAATCAGAAAAAATCAGAATGATTGTATGTATATTAGTATGGTTTTACTGTAAAAAGAAAGTTTTTAGAGGTATCTTCATGGTTTTTTTTCTGTCGTATCAAATTAGTTGTATGATATTTTCAACACACTATCTACCTATGCACATATCCTGAAGAATATCATATATTTTTCTGATTTTGTTTACTGTAGTCGATCATATACTTTTAGGCATTATGAAACTTGGGTTTTTTTGCGTTTAGGTCCTGTAAGCCCCATTAAAAATATTATAGTTGGTACAATCGCGTGATTGCTATTATTATTTATCTCCTTTATTCAATTAAATACATATAAATTTTATATTTTTAAATATCATAATATAAAAAATAGCTACCGGCGGTCAGGGCTCCAGAGAGAGGAACCTCCTGACAAAGCGAGACGTGTCCAGAAGTACTGCTTATTATTAGTAGATATTATTTATTATTATTAACCATAATATCATTTATCACACAGTCCATCCATCGTTTCTTTGGTCTTCCCCCACTCTGATAGCCATCCACATTCAAACTCAAAATTTTCCTCACGACATGACATTTACCTCATACCTCCGCATCACATGTCCATACCATAACAGCCAATTTATCCATATCTTTAAAATTCGATAAATTATATCGGTATTATTTACTCCGGTTTCATTGCTACTGTAGCGGCATCTACAACGCCACATGCGAACAACGCGTCATACTGACGTCACGCAAATCCTGCATCTCGCAAGCAGAGTTTACCGCGCAACTAGCATAGATACAACGGCCCGACATGAAAGATTGGGCAGTTGCCCGCCAGACACAACACCTGTCTAGTCGGAGGATCCTCCCTTTTCTCTAGAGTATGAGTGAACTTTACACCCTGTTCCTCATACCTCTATATTACAACTGGTAACCAATAAGAACGGGTACTTAGATACATCACTCTTTTCAGACTTGTCTCCAACACTGTGTCATGTATTCGCAGAGCGTCTCAAGAAATACCACAGTCTAAAATAATACAGTAAGACAAAAGCGCGAGAATCTATTCTTAAATTATCTGTTAATTAAAAAAGACTTGATTATTCATTCTGTCTAACATTTTGCACCTGGCGTACCTACATTTGCAGTTTTTCAGAGCTATTTTTCTTTTGTCTGGTCTACACATACCTAAGCCTAAGTGCTCGATATTTTTGGCTAGCTGATTTTATTATTATACAGGACAAATTTTAACGTAAACTGACGACTGAGGGAAACTGACCAGTGATACGCGGACTCCTCAGTACGTCTAACCAAAGATATCCAAGCGAAAAAAACACTGATTAAATTGATTTTATTTTGATCCAAAATAATAAATTGCCGGCTCATCACTTAGTGTATTTTCGTTAGCTGATTATTTTTCTTGTAAGTATTTAATGCGTTTTTCTTATATATTTTTTCCCATCGTCCTTATTTTGGTGGTCTGAATGATGTAGTTTGTCCATCTATTTTAATGGGACCTTAAGGTCGGTTGTCAGAATACCAAATGTCCGGCAACCAGCCTTACCAAGGGGTATCGTGTTACCCAGTAACTGGGTTGTGCAGCATCTCGTTGACAGGAAACCAAACCCAACAAAGTTGAGAAAAGGCGAGGCGGATTGATTCGAATTCGAGAATAAATGGATCCATAGTTATGTTGTGGTGGCCTTGTACTTAGAAAAAATAAAGTCTTATTTTCTCAATCATTAGATATTTAGGCGCACAGAATCGGGAAGCCAATAAAGTTTAAAAATAACACCTCTTAAATTTCCATAGGGGCAAGGATATACTCTTGAAATGCTTTGAAGCCTTGAGAACGTCCTATTGCCTTTGTAAGTATCGTTTTAAATAAAAAAAAGTATCTTAGAAGGGACTTCTCTCTTTCCAGAAGAACCTAATTGTGTTCCTTTACACTGTACTGTTCGTTTGGGGCAAGGTATAGGTTAGAATAGAATAGAATACTATTTATTATGTACATCATATAAATTACAGACATTAAATATAGAAGGTTGAATAGAAGGTTATATAGGCTATAGCGATTTTAAAATTGTGCGTCATCTTTTTTTTTTTGTCCTTGCTGGCATCATCTTTTTCTTTTTTGGTAAGGACAACGTTACCAAGGGGTAACGTTGTCTTTATCGACTATACCTATCTACAGGATGAAATTGAACACATGCGACAAATCGAAATGGGAGATTGTACTCATCATTATGAACAACTATTACTAAGGGACCATACCTGAAATCGAGAAAAAAAAATCAGCTGTTACCTACATTTTGACGAGTTACTCGAACATAAATGTAGGGAACAGCAGATTTTTTTTTCGCGATTTCAGGTTTGCTCCCATAGTAAAAGTTGTTCATAATGATGAGTACAATCGCCCATTTCGATTTGTCGCATGTTTTCAATTTCAGCCTGTATAAGAAACCTACAATCCCATATTGCAGCTAAAATATAATCATTATCAGCGCGATCTATTGGACATTATAAATGTCAGTATTCATAAACGAATGTTTACAATCTGCCATTCAAGGAATAGGACATATTAATTTGCACTGCTACATAGTAATTAACGCAACACTCAGATGTTCAATTTATTTGTGGTTTTATTTGCAACGTAGTGTAACCGGCCTGTTAACAAAAAAAAGCCGCAGAAAAAAATAACAGTATCTACCGTTTTAAGTGACAAAAAATAGATTATGTATACAGTGTGGAAATCACATACAGGGTGGTCCAAAAAGTGACGTCAATAAAAAAAATTAGATTCCTCATACCTACATCTTTAAAAATTTATAACTTTTTTCGACAAGCTCTTTATATGATTTTTTTTTTGCGATGGGACTGGCATAAAATAAATTTCATAATTATAAAAAAAAATTATGCTACTTACATTAGTGCAATATACAATTTTTTTTTATCGAAATCACAGATATGTAATACTCGATAGTGTGTTCTTTCTTTTTCAAGTACTAAGATTCTTCCTCAGTTTTTGAAATTACTAGTAGAATCTGAAACATTTGTTTACATTTTTAAAATTTACATTAATTAACATTTTGTTTACATTCATGTTCGCATAACTCGTCAAAATAAAGGGAACAGCTGAGTTTTTTTCGCGACCGATTTCGTTCATTTTTTGGAAATCGTCAGAAAAGGTGATAGTGGTATAATTTATTGCATATTATTATATTATGTGGATTCCATACTGTATATGTGTATATATAATACCTATACGTACAATAATATCACGCCTCTATTCCCCGAAGGGTTAGGTAGAGATGTACCTATAGTCCAAATTTCGCCAGTTATGTTTAAGCCTCAATTAGTTAACAGGAGGGTAGATAATGGGGCGAGCCTATTACCAATTACCATCAACCGTGCACAAATGCTACGACTTATAGGCCTGAGACGATGCCTGAGGTAGCAGCGCGGTGCGGGAAGGGTGTGGTGACGTGATGCGAGAGCTCAGTAATTCGTCAACTTGTGACAACTATTGTTACGTTGTTTTTTTTGCACCTACAACGGGTTGGTTTAGTAAAGTAGCATTTACCTGAAAACATAAGTAGTACATTACGAGGTTTCCGAGTAACACATTTCATTGTAGTTTTACAATCGGCTTCCTCACAATAAATCACTTTTCTTAATCCTAAAACATATTGAATTGTAATTAGTTGCGTTTGTTTACATTCCAAATGTCATTCAGTCAAACGTCAGTTTCTATCTGTCAAAGGCGACATCTGGTGGTCGCCGATTCACAGTTGTAGTTTAAATCGATATTTTAACATATTGATTGCTAACCATCGAAATAATATCGTATGGAGCAATCCACAATTATTTTCAGCTTTTAGTCAAAAAAAGTCATAATAAACTAAATAACCGTAAACGGAAATCATTCATTTTTTCAATATAGACTTCTTTCTAGAAACTTCGTGTCAAGTTAATATATTTTTTATCTGTGAATCGTCTTTGACGTAATGTGACAAGCTAATACTTTCTTAATTTGCCCAATTAAGATTCGAGGAGATTTAACACAATCACGACGAGATTTAGTATTGGAAATGACAAATAATTTGTTTGTTGGTCTGGATCATGAAGATTCTTATTGTTTCAGCGATTAAACGTCATGTTGTGCAGTTGTTAGTGATTTTCAAGAATTTAAGTATCTCGGTGTATTATTTATCTTCAGTGATTTAATATTATTTTACCCGTAATCGGGGAGATTTTTGGAATGCTCCGTCTAATTCCGGTTTGTGAGCCAGTGACAGCATCATGGGACTCACTTAGCATCTTGAAGCCCTACGACACGTTGAGTGATTCCACTAAACTTGTTACACGTTCTAAAAGGTAAGGATTTGGTTGTAATAGTCTTTGGAAGTGGTCTGTGAGCCCTTCCCTGGTTGTTAGAAAGGGTATTGTCGTGATCCATGGATATTTATTGCAGGATTCCTAATTGCGCATACGCAGGCAGCTTTCCAGCCGGTGAAGAATCTTGCAGTCAAGTGCTTTCTCCCTACGACAACCGTGAGTATTTCACCCGCTGACTATTTGCAACTCATCCCTATGGTCCGACCACTCAAGATTAGGCAAACCGAAGTCGTGGCTCTTTATGGTGTCATTGTAAAAAGGCCTCGTTAACCGGCTAATGTTTTAGCCTTTTAGATTTCCAAGCTCAGTCACCTCCAGGAAGGTGAATTAGTTTCTCTTTATATTATTAGGCCTCCGTATTGTCGATTCCAGGAGAGGCACCTCGAGCGATTCGTCTCGCCGCCAGGACCTAGAGGATCGTCTGGGGCCTGGACGCGAGACCCGTTCCTCGAGCACAGCGAAGCCTCGTGTGGAGACGACTGCGGCCGGCATAGTCCGTCTAGCGTTAGCGCTCAGGCGGGACGGTTTTTTCTTTTACCTACTTTAACTTTTTATTATACCTTATTACGGTTCCCGTAGGAACCAGTTGATTGTCTGGGTCCGGTTTTCGATACTGGAAACCGGCCTGCATCACAATTTAATTTGTGGATCTCGGGTTCGACATCCTACCCCGTCCGGAATAGTATTGGACACCTTCGTCGGCTCCGGGATCCGGGACTCTCAAAGTCCCTGGCGCCCATTTAATAGATTTTAAATTAATCAATAACTGGGAGGTTACTTTCTCCTTTGTTTTGTAATAATTGTAAACTTTTAACTTGAACTCATTTTAAAACGGAACAGTACCGGGTTTATCTCCAACCCCCCACGACCTTTGCTCTCTATTTTCTATTATTAGCTGGCTGGCAACAATTTGTTATTAGTGAACTCATTTTGTTATATTAGTTTACAGTTTTTTAATAAACAGTGTTTGAGATAGCTGTTGTTTCATATTACCATACCCACTAGTTTGTCACTACAGATAAAAAATCTAAATTGTAACACTATCACCCCTCTCGCACCGCACAGCTACCTCAGGCAACGTCTTAGTTAAGCGGTCGGCCTATAGTGGCTGCTATAGAGAAATTCCAACTGGAAAAACCCAATAAATAACTTTGTCCAACCCGGGAATCGAACCCAGGACCTCATGATCAGCAATAGCGCTAATAATAGCATTAATGAAATTATTTTTAGATTTTATCTTTAGCACCCAAGGGAAATAAACAATGAAAATATTTACCTAATTATTATCTCCTTCAAGAAATAAACGTAAAGAAAATCCGGTAGCCGAACTGTCATCCATAACATTATCGTCTGCCATCAAAACAAAATGATTTATTATAAGTTTTTTCTTCAACCTATAATATAATTAATGTTCGCGTAATCACAAAGTTAGCTTCACCGTTTTAACACCTTTATTTCACACAACATTAAGTTCAAATTCGACTATCACCGACTCTTCTAAAAATAAGAACCAGCAGCGCATTTGCGTTTAGAACCAGTAACGGTTAATTCAAATTGAATCTTAACTGTTAAGAATTAGATTGAAAATCAATCGGCGGTTAATTTCTAGGGTTGTCAAAAACGAGTTTGTGATCACTTAAGAGCCAAACCGCAGTGGTATGGCCCCAAGAGTTAAATGAACTTGCGGTGTGACCTTTACATTTGTTTAATGTATGAAGTATCTGCAATTTGTTTTTACTTTTTTATTGATGGTGTGCCAATAAGGACGGAAGAGGTTGTAAGAAAATCATCGCGCCGCTTTTTTGTGCCTTGTAGTTGTACCCACGGGCGATTTTTTAACGGGGCTAGTTTTTATAGAGTTAAGTGTGAAGATGCACTCTGTTAGATTCTCAATGTTCGACTCAATCTATTTTCTCTTTCCTCACTCTCATAGCCCGATGGGACAGCAAATAATCCGACACGACCGGAGAGAGATCAGGTGGAGGACCAACGGATAAACGTGCTCTCCGAAACACGGGGGTATCACACCGCCAATATCCAAACTGCGGGCATTAGGCATAAAGTGTTATGGAACCCAATAACACATTTCCCGTAATGGGAATCAAACCCAGGCCCCACGCTCAGCTGAATCAATGGATTCTCAATGCTCGACTCAACACCACTGAGTTGAAAATCCAGTGCGTGATAAAAAATCGTCGGGTTAAAAAATTACCTTTGTGTACCTAGGCTAATAATTATTCTGACAGCTTCTCTGGTAGAACCGTAGATTATGCTTTAGTATACAGGGTGAAATTAAATTCATGGGCACCCTTTTAAGGGGTCACTGAACTCATCATTATGAACAACTTTTACTATGGGACTAAACCTAAAATCACGAAAAAAAAATCAGCTGTTCCTTGCATTTATGTTCACATAACTCGTCAAAATGTAGGGAAGAGCTGATTTTTTTTCGCGATTTCTGGGTTGCTCCCATAGTAAAAGTTGTTCATAATGATGATTACAATGACCCCCTAAAAGGATGCCCATGAATTCAATTTAACCTTTTGGATAGGTATAGTCGATAAAGACAACGCTGCCAAGGACCAAAAAAGAAAAAGATGATTCCAGCAAGGACCATAACAAAAGATGACGCACAATTTTAAAATCACTATAACCTATACCTTGCCCTACCTACACGAACAGTACAGTGTAAAGGAACACTATTGTGTTCTTCTGGAAAGAGAGAGATCCCTTCTAAGATACTTTTTTTATTTAAAACGATACTTACAAAGGCAATAGGACGAGCATTTCAAGAGTATATCCTTGCCCCTACAGAAATTCAAGAGGTGTTATTTTTAAACTTTATTGGCTTCCCGATTCTGTGCACCTAAGTACCTATCTAATGATTGAGAAAATAAGAGTTTATTTTTTTAAGTTCGAGTTCACCACAACATAATTAAAGATCCAATTATTCTTCAAGAAAGAAATGAGTAAGTATACAGGGTGGCAGGGACAACAACCCGCAACCTGCCATTGATTCAGCAGTTTCAGCAGATGATTCTATTAGACCATCCCCCCGGCGTAGAAATTTTTCGTCGGTCAAAATGCAGACGACAGTAATTTTTTTTTAAATAACCAACGAAAAATTTCTACGCAAGGAGGTTCAGAATCATGTGGCTAAAAGAGTGCTGAAAGTAGCGGCCCTAGGGCGGTGCGAGCGGTGCGACGGCACCGGGCGCCGTCATGAGTAAGCGCTGAAATTCACCGAAATGTACAATTGCCCAAAAGCTAAATTATTCTGAATTAATTCAGAAATTCGTTAGCGCAAAAGCTAGAAATGTAGCCGAAGTCCTTGCGGACGAAGTCGCAGGCGCAGCTAGTCTATGTAATATCCGATTAATCCGTGTAAGCAACTGCATATGCATAATATCATAGGAACATGGTTCATGGAGGGGCGCCACTTTAAAATTTTGCACCACCTAAAAATCTTTCTAGGGCCGCCGCTGGCTGAATATAAATGATGATGGACGGGGAGGCAGAGGAAAACCAAGGAAAAGATGAAAGAATTGTGTGAGGAATGATATGAAAGAGAAGGGAGTGAATGATAGCGTGTCGTTGACAAGGGAGAGTGCAAGAAGACAATGTGTTGCGCCGAACACAAGTAAAATAGGACAAGAGCAGGAAGATGATGATGGTAATCCGCATTCGCGATTTATTTGAGTTTATGGAAAAATAACTTTAAAACCTACACAATAAAGTTCAGTTTACGCTACAATTTCCAACATTTTTATAATTTTTCGATAGTCCTAGTCACTCAGAAATCAACTTAATTACCATTAAAATAAAGTTGATATTTGTTTAACTTGAAATAATAATAATTTGAAACAAGTTAGAAATGAATAGACTTTAGGTAGCAAGCGGTACTTTTCATTCAACTATTGCTAACATTTTTTGCGCTATCCAGTCGGCAAAATAGTTTTATTAGTAGGTAATTGGTTAATACCCATAACTTATAGCTACCGGAAAAGCTTGTTTATATTTATAATACGTTTATAGTCTCTTAAACTTCGTTTACTGACTACAAATTGGCAACGAAATTGGTTTACGACTCGAAGGACCATAAAAATATACAAATACGATCTAACTGTCTAGCGTAATTATCAATTTCCTTCTGTAACTGATATTTTATGAGACTGGACTAAAGCACAAAAAAGCTAGTAGGACCAAGTACTTTTTTGATAGTATACGAGTAGGTATAAGGTCCAATTAAAATATATGGACAAACTTTTGGATATCATTTAGACCACCAAAATAAGGACGATGGTAAATAAATATATAAGAAAAACGCATTAGATACTTTCAAGAAAAATAATCAGCTGACGAAAATACACTAATGTGCCGACAATTTATTATTTTAGACCAAAAAACCACTTTAATCACTGTTTTTTTTGTTTCGATATCTTTGGTTACACATACTGAGCGCTGTGTTAAAATTTGTCCAACTATTTTAATGGGACCCTGAATAAAACAACCAGCTAAGTACTAACAAGTTTTCAATTATGTATTTGAAATAGGCAGCATCACCATAAAACGTGGCAATGCCACCGGCCTGACAGCGATGCAGACGAATTTTTGATGCCTTATGATTCTTTCCCCTTTTTTAAACATGTACAGACGCACATCAAGCTATCCGAAACTGTCAAATTTTTCCAATCAACTTTGAACCTTATGCTTCAGCGATAAACTTGAAAATCTAGTAAAGGTATTTGACTGATTGTAGTAGCTTTATGTACTGGCATCTGTACATATTAATATTTTGAGTCTGTTAGCTTACAAACAAGATCTGCACCCTAATTGCGTAACACACTATCAATCGGAATCTGAATCATTTTAAAGCAAATTGCTAATCCATTGTTTCATAAGTTCGAAAAATGTATCTGCTCAACACGTTAATAACGCAATGAATGTTGTTGAACTGTCAAAATGAAACCGATTCCGATTGATAATGTGTTACGTAATTGTCCCGCTGTTTGAAAATATAAGAAACTAGCTGCGCCCCGCGGTTTCACCCGCGTAAATGTCGATCCCGTGGGAATATCGGGATAAAAACTATCTTATGTCCTTTCCCGGGACTCAAACTATGTCTATACCAAATTTCATCGAAATCGGTCCAGCCGTTTTCATGTTATGTCGTGACAACGGAAAACGGGTTTCATTTTTATATATATAGATTAGGGAAATTATAATTCAACTTTTAATTGTGTCTATTAGTACTTACATGTTTCTATGCCTATGCACCTAAGCACCAGTGAATGTTTAAAAAATTAACACTACACCTCAGATTTGACCTTTTAATAAAAGGACACCTTGCAGAAATGAGACAAACACACAATTTATAAAAATAAATTATAACAGCCTAAACAGAGCCATAAAAATAAATTAAACAAAATCGATTCACGATTACCATAATGATAACGCTAATGTATGCTAATGACATTATTATAACCTCTAATAGTACAACAAAATAATAATATTTGAAGAAAAAAATCATCTTAATTTCTTTAATAGAAAAGTACCGCGCGGTCACGGACTGAACCGGTTTAAAATCGATTCATTCGAATACATTAGCATCGAATGATAAATCGATTTCTACGATCGAATCATGTTGATGATTGTGTAGTTTATTTCTCACTGTGTGCTCACCGTAATTTTATGGAGTCATGTTCTTGAATGATTAATTTAAGCTTTTAAGTGAATATATTTTGAAGTTCTCTGCGTAAGAGATCGTTTGCGGAGGAAGGTGTCAAATTCTTATCTTGTAACAGTTAAATACTGCTTATGAGGGGTCAGGGTGCTTAGCAAGCATAATTTAAAAAGTATGGAATCAAATGACATTGTTTTTGCCAAGTCGTCATAACATGTGTGTGATGTTTGAGCGTTATCAATTATGTGGACATGACCTGTTTTGTTTATAAAATTATTTATACATTTATAATTATACGCTCCCGGTCTCCTCTAGAACGAGGCACGCTGCAAAATTTTGTATAAAGATCTATGACTTTTAAGAGGTCGTGAATTAAAGTTTGGAACAATGATGCTGCTTTAAAACTGAATACAAAGTTTTTCTTTGAATCGGCATTATTTTGATGTTTTAGGCTTATAGCTTATGCACGGTGGCTCAATAGTAGCGGTAGCATTTCCACAATTGCGCAAACAGACGGGCAATTGATTGAACTTGATTGATTGTATTGGAACTTGATTGTTGTTAAAAAAACAGGAGTCAAGTGGACCTAAGAGAGGCCCAATCTTCGTTTATATGCTAAAAACAATATCATCATCTTCTGGCCCCTAACCCATGTTACTTGGGGTCGGCGCAACCCGTTTTCTTCTTCCATTCACCCTTGTCAACCGTCATGCCATCATTTACTCCCTTTGCTTTCATATCATTCCTCACACAATCCATCCATATTTTCTTTAGCCTTCTCCTCCCTCACCATCAATCTCCATCCATCAACATTTTTTAGTCCCATGCGTTTCCTCCCTCTTCATCAACTGCCCTGTTGGTTGGTCTCCTGGTTGCAAGCGGGAGCTGGGTTCAAACCCCAGGACTGGCAAAGTGTTATTGTGTTATTCCTGATGAAAAAACCCAATAAACCTTTATGCCTAATGCCCGGAGTTTGAATGTTGGCCGTGTGGTACCCCCGTGCCTCGTAAAGTAAGCTAAGACGTTTGTCCTGCGCCTGATTTCTCTCCAGTCGTGTCGGATTACGTGCCGTCCCATCGGACTATGAGAGGAGGGGTCTAGATTATTCTTACGTAAGATCACAAAAGTAAGCAAAAATTATAAGTTAAAAAAAAAATTGCTACTTTTTCTTTGCAATTTTGGCAGGTACTGATCTTACGTGAGATTCAAAGGGGGGGAGGACGTTCATTCAAGTCTTATTTTTTTGGGGGAGGGAGGGTCAGAAGTTGGTTAAAATTGTCTTACGTAATAAATGAACAGCCCCTAATATCTTTCACGCTGAAGGCCAGTCTCCGTTGAGGCCGAAATACGGTCTGAAGGACTATTATCACATGGCCATACCAAGGCAAATGATTACCTTTCAACTTTTCCGCCACATAAATCCAAATAATTAACTACCCATATGAAATGAATGAACTCTTAAAAAATGACGGTGTTACCCCAAAAAGGCTACTTTACATTAAGAGATAGATTACAACAAATTAAATAAAACGCAGTACATTAAGCTTTTATGTAAAACATGGACGTTTGAGAGCTAAGCCGGTTCCAATGGCACTGTTTGGACATTTTGATAAATGTATTCCGATACCAATAATTTAGGACTTAATCTAATTACAACTAACGATTGGTTTTAGCAGTGTTCAGGAAAAATTTCAATTACTTATCTACATCTTGTGGGAGTTTCACTTAGACGTCGAAATATTTATTTATTTAGACGTCGGTTTAATAAGTCACTTCAAATCAAATCTAAATAATTTTCGGAAGGTATTTTTCCTTTTACGATATTTTTAATATTTGGAAGAGGTCTTCATTAGCTATGGTCAACATGTCAAAAGAAAAATATTAAATTACCAAAAATGGGAATACCAATCAGCATCAAATTCCTAATTAGCAATGAAAAATCGAACTGTTAGATTGAAATAGAAAAATTAACATAACAAATGTTTCCTCACTCCATACAAATTGAAACCATAGCTAATAGAGTTCTTTTCAATAAAAATGCCAATAAATTATAACATTAAGCAAACTAATTTTGAGAGCATGACACATTAAAAGTTGAGGATTAATATGAAAAGCATATTGATTTACATTTGACGTAATTTATGAACGATATAAATTATGTTCAGCTATAATGTTATTTATGACACTTTTTTCGTCCGTATTTAATTTTTAAATGTGGCGACAATTTTATTTTGCTGGTTTTAGACGAAAGATTTTTGTGGACCTTCCTTGTTTCATATTGGTAAATTATGTCGCGACATGTACAGACGCCAGCACATCAAGCTACCTAAAACTGTCAAATTTTCCCAATCAACTTTGAACCTTATGCTTTGGCGATAAAGTTGAAAATCTGTTAAAGAGATTTGACAGATTGTAGTAGTTTGATGTGCTGGCGTCTGTACTTAGTACTTATTTTATAGGTCTGAAGGTCACACCTCAAATTGCTTGTACAGACGCCAGCACATCAACCTGCCCGAAACTGTCAGATTTTCCTAATCAACTTTGAACCTTATGCTTTAGTGATAAAGTTGAAAATTTATTAAAGAAATTTGACAGATTGTAGTAGGTTGATGTGCTGGCGTCTGTACCTATGTAACACACTTGCAATGCGATTAATTTTGACTATACGACAACATTCATTGCATTATTTTTGATGTCGAGCAGACGAATCTTTCAAACATTCGAAGCAAAGAATAAGGAAAATATTTACAATAATTAGAAATAAATAGCTTCAAAAAACTTAAAAACTACTACAACCTCGCTGTATCGGCTGTTGCCGCTGTGTATATGCTTCGAAATGATGATGGACTGATGGTTCAAAAATCTGTAATGTATTTTAGTTTGATTTAATGATGAGCGTGACGTCTCCAATGTGAAGGCGAGACGACAACGACGATGACTGGCCCCCTGGCGGCGCGAAGTGCAGATGCGGTATGGCTCCGCAGGCATGGTCACAGAAAGTCCTGCCGTGAGCCATCTAAAAACGGTCCTTTGCTTGGCCTTCATGGTTTGATAGGTATTAAGGAAAATCTCTTCTTCAATGAATTTACCAAAATATTCTTCACTCAAAACTAGATTCCGCACGCGACAAGCCCTAATTTACGTGAACTGGCTTAAGATGTCAATACCAAAAGAACCGTGACGTCACATAATTTCATGCTTTAGGTTAGGTACTGCGAATATTATCTCGCCTATCATGATCACTACATATTATAAAACAAAGCCGCGTCTGTCTGTCTTCAGACAGACAGACGCGGCTTTGTATCATAGACAGGCGCTCTAATATCTGGAACTAGCAGTCGGATTTGAAAAAATCTTTTTGCATTTAATAGCTCAATTCTTGAGGAAGGTTATTAATGTTATTTATCATCAAGTCACGACCCTTAGGAGTCGAGTAAAAAGAAAAAAAAAACTGAAAGAACGCTAAGCGAAAATGAAGAGCGCGGGCGGGCGATACGCAGTCACGCGGTGGGTCGGTTACCGAAATATCACGCGAACGAAGTCGCGTGCAGAAGCTAGTATGTATATAATATAATAATACCAGCCTATTATTGTCCCACTGCTGGGCAAAGGCCTCCTCTCATACAGAGAAAAAAAATATCATAATAAGCAACCAGTGTTCTTCCTCCTCTCTCCTACTCTCGGCCAGGGGTACGGTGGGTCTACAGTGCTTTATGCTGTGCTGTGCCCGACAGGGTCCATAATTGTGACATATATAAATATTTCTCTACCAACTATATAAATTATGGTACGCAATAAAGAATTGAGAATTGAGAGAAGGCACACGAGCACTAATCACCACGCTTGCTCAAAACGCGTTGGCGATTTCAGACCTCCTCACGATGTTTTTACCATCATCACCAACATCAGTAACCTCCAAGATAAACTCAGAAAGTACCTACATATGAATAGAAAACGTTACATTGGTACTTGCCCGGATTTGAACCCACAACCTCGTGGATAAAAGGCCTTAACCGCTGTGCCATCACGACAGCGTGACGTTATACAATTTCACGCTTTAGTTTACGATGAAGATTATCTTGCCTATAAATAGAGACGTACATATTTATCCTCGTGCTGTTTCACTTAGCGAATCCATACTAATAATATTATAAATTCGAAAGTAACTGTCTGTCTGTCTGTGTATGTTACCTTTTCACGCCTAAACCGCTGAACCGATTTAAATGAAATTTAGTACAGAGATAGTTTAAGTCCCGAAAAAGGACATAGGATAGTTTTAATCTCGATATTCCCACGGGATCGAAACTTATGCAGGTGAAACCGTGGGGCGCAGCTAGTATCTTTATACGATCGATTTCGAAGTGTTATATACGGTATTGGAACTAGATATTTTTTCTACTTCGTTGATTGAAGGCGCTACTGCTGAACTGGTCCTGCCGACTTATTCTGTAAAAAAAACTCACCGTGAAAACTTAGGTGAAGTGAACTTAGAGTGAGCTACCGATTGACACCATTGACAGTGCACTTCACTTATGTTTTCACGGTGAGATTTTTACAGAATAGCACTCCTGGCATCGATTTCCACGTCGGGCAAAGTATTAGTGAGTTTTCCAACGCGGCCCGTAGTCTGGACTTGTGCCCGGTTGATGGCAATAGGCTCGCCCCCTATTACAGGGGACTTTAACATAACTGGCGAAATGTGAGTGTACGTAATATAGGTTACATACCTGCCTAACCCTTCGGGGAGTATTTATAAACAGAAAAAAAATGACATAGTAAATAATAAATTAAGTGAGTGAGTCGCCGTGTCATCAAATTTTCGTCGCGATTATATCGCCGTGTGGAGTCACGTTCTAAGAGAGTCTCAAACTCAAACTCAAACTCAAAGCATTTATTTCAATTAAACCATTACAGGTACTTTTGAATTGTCAAAATTAAGTAGTCGGTCAGTTAGTCAGAAAGTTGAAGCTAGTCGCCCATTCCAAGAAGAACGGGCAAGAAACTCCATGGACACTCTTTTAAATCAAGATATTACAAAATCCTGAGTACATTATTCTTGTTGCTTCTATATGTAAGAACAATATAAAAAAAAAACACACAAATGAAGAAACAATACAAGAAATAAGATTAAAAATAAGCCTTGGCAGTTAAGAGATGACCAGTCTCAGCCGACGGCGTCCGTTCACGAACATGACGCATGGATCAGCACCATCCACCACCATCAGTGTATAGAAATGCATGGCACGACGATAATATCGCCGCGATTCTCTCACTCGTGGAGACGGCCCCTAACTAGTTTTTAGTTGCTAGCTCTCTCGCTTCTCGTTAATCGCCAGCGGTTGTACAAGTGCCTTATGGGCACCCCACAGCGTTGTCGCCACTAAAAATTAGGCAAATTAAATTAATGTTATACTTTTTATAGGTAATAAAAATACAATAAAATGTCAAGAACGTTAAACAATTATAGTAAATTTAGAATATTTTTTAAGGTACATAAATTATGCATGTAACTGCTAATGATCACTATAATTTAAAGATGTATTCAACGTTTTGTCGTAATTAATTAAAAATTTTGTGTTTTATTGGCTAAGAATTAAACTGTTGGTGATGTATGAGAATTTTTATTGTTTTTATTAACAGTTGTGTCCGATTTGAGTCTGGGAGAACATGTCTAGCAAATACCTTTGAATTAAACAGACATCCAGTCTGTTTAATTTAAAGGCATTTTGGTACATTCAACGTGATTCTTAGTCAACCTAATTCTAAGGTGGCAAAGTGTCTGTTTGAATTAATGGCATTGAAGTAAATTGTTATATTTATAATTTTAGTATAAGCTATTGGCAGTGTGGTTAGGGTACAATGGGACTGGTATGCACAATGTGTAAAAGTCCTTATAATAAATAATAATTTAAAAAAAATTACAGTTAACGGAAGAAAAACTTTAATAATACACAATTCTTGATCCAAAACTATTAAATAACCGCAGTAAAAATGTTTTCGGATACTTATCTTTATCAGCCACAGTACCTATCTCCATAGATACTGTTATTACTGTTGTGTGTATTTACGATATTAAGTTAGTGTTTTATCGATATAAAAACACTAACTTAATTTACCACATTATTTTGATTTAAAAGAGTGTCCATGGAGTTTCTTGCCCGTTCTTCTCCATAGGTACCTACGCTTTGGAATGGGCAACTAGCTTCACTTTTTCTGACTGACTGACTTCTTGACAATTCTAAAGTGCCTGTAAATGGTTTAATTGAAATAAATGCTTTGAGTTTGAGTTTAATATCGTAAAGAACTTAATTAACTAGATGTAAATAAAAATCTTCATCTTCCTGCCCTTTTCCCATGTTACTTGGGGTCGGCGCAACACGTTTTCCTCTTCCATTCTCCCCTGTCAACCGTCGCGCTATCATTCACTCCCTTCTCTTTCATATCATTCCTCACACAATCCATCCATCTTTTCATCGGCCTTCCTCTCCCTCTCCATCCATCAACATGTATATTCATCACTCTTTTAGTCACGTGCGTAGATGTAAATAAAAATATAATATACAAACAAGTTGTACAACACATCAATTTGCCAATTTTCACTAACACCAATTTCGTAACCCACTTTATTTCACAATCCAAAGGGTTTACAAGAAAGTTTCTATTCCATTGCTTCATTTGTTTAAAAAAAAAACATCTGCTCGACAACGTAAATAACTCAGTAAATGTCGTCGATTGCAAAATGACGAAAGGCATAGCAATCATTAGCGAGTTACGCAATTACCCCGTTGATGTTCAAAGTAAAAAAAATGGGTGAAATTTCGACATTCATATTATCACATTGATTGATATTAATGTTGACATTTCACCCATTTTTTTTGTATGAAATAACTCTAAATCAATTGAAGCTAATAACATTGTGTAAAATAAACGTTTACCTACCCATATTATTGCGACTATACAGGGTTATTGGTAATACAGTAAAAACTCCCCTCCGCTGAATATTGTACAGACGCCAGCACATCAACCTACCCGAAACTGTCAGATTTTCCCAATCAACTTTGAACCATAAGGTTCAAAGTTGATTGAGAAAATCTGACAGCTTTAGTGATAAAGTTGAAAATCTATTAAAGAAAGGGGTTTGAAGGTTTTGGCCCTAAAATCAGCCGCCATTTTGATTTTTTTTCAGAATTGCGGTGGACAACAAAATTTATATATTTAGATAGAGGACACTTAAATACAAACAAAAAATGTCATATAACATAATATCCTAAAGCGTCAGGTTTCGGAGTTATTCACCGAAATATAAGTCGAAAACAACAAGATTTTTTTTGTTTTTTTTCCCTCCTGGTAAAGCATATTGAACTATTGAGGCAATAGAAACGTTATGAAACCTTTATGGAGAAGAAACAAATGAAGAATAGACATTTTTTAAATAAATAATTAAATACGGCAATTTATAGTTCGTTTTTTAATCCCAGAAACTAATCTGACAAGTGTAATGTCAAACTTCTATACGAAAACACAAAAAACCTACATGTCAGATTAGTTTCTGGGATTAAAAAACGAACTATAAATTGCCGTGTTTAATTATTTATTTAAAAAATGTCTATTCTTCATTTGTTTCTTCTCCATAAAGGTTTCATAACATTTCTATTACCTCAATAGTTCAATATGCGTACCTGGAGGGAAAAAAAAACAAGAAAATCTTTGTTGTTTTCGACTTATATTTCGGTGAATAACTTCGAAACCTGACGCTTTAGGATATTATGTTATTCAACATTGTTTGTTTATATAAGTGTCCTCTATCTAAATATATAACTTTTGTTGTGCACCGCGATTCTGAAAAAAAAAAAAAAAATGGCGGCCGACCTTAGGGCCACCCGCCATACAAAAATCTTCAAACCCCTTTGACAGATTGTAGTAGGTTGATGTGCTGGCGTCTGTACTAGACACGGCAGTTTATTTACCTTTACTAGCGCTTTTTTTTTTGCTTCGCGTAGAGTTTGTAAAAGGAAATCGAATATTTCAATTCGTTGAATTGAAATATTTAATTTTTATATGAAAGTCTGATGAGTTAAAATTTGATGAATTAATAAAAGTCATAAAACAAAAGTTGTTGTTTATGATGTAATATAGTCCTGAGAGGTTGTTAATATTTTTGAGATCATCTTCAACCCATAAAATATAGTCAGCTGCATGAAAGTGAGAAGATTATAGATAAATATGTCAGTCAAGTAAATGCTGATAAACATCATCAACTAGCCTTTTCCCAACTATGTTGGGGTCGGCTTCCAGTCTAACCGGATGCAGCTGAATACCAGTATTTGACATGGAGCGACTGCCTATCTGACCTCCACAACCCAGTTACTGGGTTACCGATACCCCTTCATAAGACTAGTTATCAGACTTTCCGGCTTTTCACCATCCGTAACGACTATCATCCACGAATGACAAGCGGGACCAACGGCTCCGAGACACGGAGGGATCTCGGTATGTAAAGATGGTCACCCATCAACAGACCAACCGTGGCAAGCGTAGCTTAAACTGATCGATCGATCTGTGCGGTTGTTATTATTAAGCCACAAAAATATTTATTTTAACTTATACATTTTGTCATACATAAATTGAGGCAGCCCCAGTAAGATATACCTAAACCTACATGATTATAAACCTCTTATTATGAATGTGAAGGGAACCGCCAAATGACCGCAAAAATTACCATCTATTTAACACTAATGTGCGAAAGTAGAGTTCAAATGATGGTCAAATTGTACAAAAATCAATAACAGGTGAACAGTTTGGGAAAATAATTGATGTGTTTCAATTTTCTAGTAGTTCGCTACTAATGGGAGTTATTTGTCAACGTTTTTTATTTATGAGCGTGCCTGCTTTTTTGCGAGATTTAAATTAAAATAGTAGGTAGTTTTTGTTGGCTAATTAGTCATAATTATAAGTGATGTACCTAAATTTTATTGAGAGATTTGTGATAGATCGACTATGATGATTCTATGAATTTTTTTTTATTGCTGATTGGGCCCGCACTTTTCCTCGATCACGCTTGATGGAAAGCGATGGATGAGGTCTATGATGGAACGAGCGTGCCCAGACGATGCCTGAGGCACTGGAACTCCCACGCATCGACGAAACGCAGCCGGGTGGTCGCAAACCAGGCGGGCGTTAGCCCTACCACCGCAAGGGAAGAATTGGCCAGTCAAATAAGGTGTTGGGTGTGACTGTCCAGGATACGCCGAGCGCTCGGTTCAGTTGAGTAACTGGCGGAAAAAACTGCGCTACACGTGGAGGCTTCTTCATGCATCCCATAAAGAATCCCATTTCGTAAAGAAAGTGAGATTGTGTAACCATCTAATAGGAAATACACTCTAGATCGTTGTGTAGGTTTTAAGCACCTTACTAGACGCTGCTTAGGTGTAAATAATTTCAAGAGAATGTAAGCATTATTTGCAATAACTGCATAGTTGTAGCTACCACACCTAAATTATAAATAACTAGCTGCGCCCCGCGGTTTCACCCGCGTAAGTTTCGATCCCGTGGGAATATCGGGATAAAAACTATCCTTTATCCTTTCCCGGGACTCAAACTATGTACCAAATTTCATCTAAATCAGTTCAGTGGTTTAGGCGTGAAAAGGTTACATACAGACAGACAGACAGATAGACAGACAAACAGACAGAGTTACTTCGAAATTTATAATATTAGTATGGATTAGCTGTTGCCCGCAACTTCGTCTACGATCCAGGATGAAAAGTCCTTTTACAGGTCATAGTCTACCCATGTCGTATAAAGTCATGTCACCGTTAGAAAGTATGACACAAATTTCATCCAAATCCGTTGAGCCGTTTTAGCGCGAAAGCATTACAAACAAACATACAAAAAAACTTTTTTACAAAAAAAAACAACCGACTTCAAAAAAAAAACACTACAAAGTGATAAATAACTTTAATTTCGGAAGTCGGTGTCGTTGGTTCCGCATTTTCGTTTTTTGACACCGACTTCCGAAATTAAAATTATTTATCACTTTGAAGTGTTTTTTTTTTTTTTGAAGTAGGTTGTTTTTTTTTTTTGTAAAAAAAGTTTTTATTTTTCACTTTTTAGTTGTACCTACCCCACAAAAAAGTAAACAAAAAAGATCGTTAATGTAGACAATGTAGATAAATTTTTAAATTTTTGTTGATTTTTCAAAAACCGCTTATCCGATTTCGATAAAATCATGGGACCATTTGGGAAGTATATCCTTTCCAACAAAAAAATAATTTTTCAAATCGGTTGGCAAGCGACGGAGTTATGCGCGAACAAACATAAAAAAAAAATACAAACATTCGAATTGAGAACCTCCTCCTTTTTTAGAAGTCGGTAAAAAAAAATCAAATCTTATATCTTTGTTTTTTTAGATTAAAGTTATTAAAACTCCTTGAAAGGAAATCTTTATTTCCTAGGGAAATATAAATATAATACTTGCATAAAATTAGCGAATTGTTCGAAAACATCGTCATTTCTGCACATCAGAATGCACAATGCTTTTTGACAAAAACCTTCCCAGGACCTTCCTAGCGTAGGAGACGTATTTCATTATCCACGCGTCATGTTCATGAACGGGCGCCGTCGGTTGAGACTGGTCATCTCTTAATTGCCAAGGCTTATTTTTAATCTGATTTTTTTAATTGTTTCTTCATTTGTGTTTTTTTTACATTGTTCTCACCTATAGAAGCAACAAGAATAATGTACCCAGGATTTTGTAATGTTCTTGATTTAAAAGAGTGTCCATGGAGTTTCTTGCCCGTTCTTCTCCATAGAGATCTACGCTTTGGAATGGGCAACTAGCTTCATCTTACTCACTATTTAATTTTGACAATTCAAAAGTGCCTGTACATGGTTTAATTGAAATAAATGCTTTGAGTTTGAGTTCACACCCTAATTTTTCGCCTACAATTCCATCTCCCACATTTTCGGACTATATTTACCCAATAATAATTTCTCCTGTCCAAGACAGAATGCGGCTGAAGAAGCTGCCAACTCGGTGTAACGTCTCATTTTCTATATTGCGTGACATGTTGTAATGCACTTTATATGTAACTGATATTGACACATAGTATCTGTGCCAAGTTTCTGTTGATATCTGTGTAGGCCAAGAATAACGTCCATGGAAGCTAGCTCAATCATAACTTGCCACAATAATTGTTATTGTCAAGTTGATCTTGGCAGCAACAATAATTAATTTCTTCCCTTCACATCATCTGCCTAGCCTTTTCCCCAACTATGTTGGGGGTCGGTTTCCAGTCTAACCGGATGCAGCTGAATACCAGTATTTTACATGGAGCGACTGCCTATCAGACCTCCACAACCCAGTTACTGGGTAATACGATACCCCTTGGTAAGACTGGTTGTCAGATTTTCGGGTTTCTGACGACCCGTAACGACTGTCAAAGATCCACGAATGACAGCAGGGACCATCGGCTTAACCCCTTACTGCATAGCGTGACATATCGGTTTTTGATTTAAGAGTTTCAAAAAGAAAAAGAAATTTAGCAAATTTAAATGAGGTGACAAAAACCCTTGATGCCCGATATGTCACGCTATGCAGTAAGGGGCTTGTTTGGTCGTGCTTTTTGTGATTTCTTCCCTTCACATGACTATATTTTTTCAGCCCTTTTTTGCGTTGGGAAATCCGCATGGATACCTTCCTTTTGGGGAGAACGGAGGGTTATGTCGGACTCCGGTGAGAGTTTGTTAACTGTAACATGTTGGGTATGATTTAAGAATAGTAGCTAGATAAATGTTATGTTCACCAACCGAGTGATCTCAGGGAAGACGTTCGACGACAACACAGTGGCCTTGCAATCTTGCACAGTTAGGTTTTGGGGAGACATCTCTTTAGAGTCTCCCCAGGGATGTGCCCTAAAAGGCGTTGCACAGAAGGGGTTTCTAATCGGTTGAGAGGTAAGGGTGCCCCCTTCCATGTGCAGATGGTGACCACCGGGGTGGTTTTACTGAGGTACCTAAAAATCCTGCACTCCCTTGTTTTATTCATTCAGATATATCTGACCCGTATGGAGGGTAAACTGGTAATGTGAACAATTATTCCCAAAGACCGGGTGCCTTTTGAAAGATTCCCAACGAAATAAAAAAAAATATGCTGAGGAACAGCGGGTCGAGGCCTGTCGGAGGAGCGGAATACCGCACCCCCGGCCATAGGTAGAGGTGAAACACCGAGGTGGTTTTAGCCGGTAAGTCACGAGATGCACGATAGAGGAATTTCATGAGGACTTCCAATGCAAAAAAAAAAGGTAAATGTTTCTCTCAAATATTTAACAAAATTGTCCAAGACGAAGTTACATAAAGTAAAATAGAAAATTAACATTAGCTATACCTTCCACTAATTCAAGCCACAAATTAAGTACCTCAATACTTTCTCCCATGTTAACACAACTGTCATATTTTTATAAAACATCAATAGGTTATAATTAAGCGCTATTCAGTGCGCATACGCAGCGCTGACTCTGCAAATATACGTGTAATTAAACCGCAAGCATTCATTCACGTTCCATTGTATCTTTTAATTTCTTTTCATAAAGATAACTAACTATCTTTTGTTGTGGTAGAATGTATCTTTATGTTTATGTTGTCATTAAGTGTTGTATTATGATTAATTAAGTGGGATATTGATTTTATCGAGTGTTTTGCAAAAAGTGATACTTTGACCTTATTGGTCGTTACTCTCTATTTAATTTTTAACCGACTTAAAAAAAAGAAGGAGGTTCTCAATACGGATGAACACTTTTTTTTTACTTCGCAATATGTAACGTCACGCTTGGTTTGGCAGAGGTGTATGTACTTATTATACAGGGTGTCCCTGGAAGTATGGATCAAATCGAATAGGGACGTGGGCAAGGTCATTTCCAAACGTTTTAGCAAAAAAAAAAAACTAAAAAAAAAATACTAAAAAAAAAGAGAAGAAAGATAGAATTCGTGAAAACTATCAGGGCTATCAATTAATTTTTTTTAGATAGCCCTGATAGTATTTTTTATGATTATTTTCTTTGAACACTAAGTGAAGTGATTGAAAAAAAAAATTAAAATAGGTCATAACTTTTGAACCGTAAAAAAATTCACTGACATTCTCGCGGTTTAAAAGTTTGGAAATGACCTTGCCCACGCCCCTATTCGATTTGATCCATACTTCGAGGGACACCCTGTATAGTATACCTACCCATATTTCGCCAGTAGCCCCAAATAGTAGGGGGTGAGCCTACTGCCATCAACCGGGCACAAATCCTGAAGTTTTAAAAGGGCTGAGGTCATAAATGTTCCCCTTCCTCTTTGTAGGGCCTACTCGTGATGATTATCATGAACTGAACCATCAAAATGATGATCAAGACTGTGGTTTCAAAAATATGCTTTCTAAATACAAGCGGTCCTTTTATGTTTAAAATGACAGGGTTTATCCTAAGTAGTTAGGCTAGTTAGGCTATCGTAATATTTCATTTAAGAGATAAGATTTTTATTAAGTATATCTATAGAAGAAGATATTTTGGAGACATATCTACAAAAAAGCACGTTAAGCCGTTGGTCCCGGCTGTCATTCCTGGATCTTTGACAGTCGTTACGGGTCGTCAGTAGACCGAAAGTCTGACAACCAGTCTTACCAAGGGGTTTTGTATGACCCAGTAACTGGGTTGTGGAGGTCAGATAGGCAGTCGCACCATGTAAAATACTGGTACTCAACTGCATCCGGTTAGACTGGAAGCCGGCCCCAACGTAGTTGGGAAAAGGCTAGGCTGACCTAGTTAAAGTGGCACGATACCCATTTAGTAGATGACATCAAATTAAAGAGCAAGACCCAAAACTCACACATTATCATCTCCACCAATCAACCTTACTGTTCCCACTGCTGGGACAGAGGCCTCCTCACTGTGAGATGGAGTGGACCATAATCCACCACGCGGGCCCAGTGCGGGTTGGTGGATATCACGTCATCGAATTTTTAGTTCTGGGACATGCCGGTTTCCTCACGATGTTTTTCTTCACCGTTTTGAGAGCAATGGTGATGGAATCAAATACACAAAGTAAAGTCTACACAGGCAGGCACTTTACACCTTTACAAACACCCAGAACCAACGTTCTTGGTGTTTTTTTCAATAGTAAACAACAACAAAAGGGTAAATCCGCACCCATGACAGTTTCTCAGTTATTATGTTCCACAAACATTGACAATCTCTTATCAGTACAAACATTATCTGACAAAGGAACTCCATTGCGAATACTTTTGGTATTAAATCATACCTTTTCTTTGTACAGCCGCATTCTTGTATGTAGGACGGTCAAACGGTGTTAATAACATAACTCTCCTTTTTGTGGTTGCAGTCGAGTAAATAGGAATGTTTCTAAAGAACCTTCAGTGATGTTTTCAGTCATTTGAAATTATGCGCTGATTATGCGTTATGTTTTTTTTTGTGTTTTTTGAATGCAACTAACAGTCAAAATCAGCCTATAATGTTCCCACTGCTGGGACACAGGCCTCCTCTCTGTGAGAGGGAGTGGGCTGTAATCCACCACGCGGGCCCAGTGCGGGTTGGTAGATGTCACATGTCTTCGAATTTTTGGTTCTAGGACATGCCGGTTTCCTCACGATGTCTTCCTTCACCGTTTTGAGAGCAGTGGTGATGAAATGATTTACACAAAGACAAAGTAAAGCGCCTCTCTGGGTTCGAACCTGCGACCTACAACTCGTAAGATATGGAGTGATGTTATGGGGAAACAGCGTCGACGCATACGCGTAGAAACCGATGGATGTTCTCGAATAAATTAAATTTTATTAATAGAAAACAAACATCTCGTTTATCAAATTCAGTCGACAATATCCATCGGTTTCTTACTAAACTTCAACTATATCCGACGATCCTGCATACTTATCTCTTTTGTTGACTGTACCTACTTACACCTTATTGCACCGCACCGCGGTTCGTGAGCTTGTCCCGAGGCGAGGCGATTATGTTACGATTCCGATTAGTGTGCGTTGCAGTAGGAGGTTTCATACAAAGAATACAGAAGGGCTCGAGTTGATACGGTGACGATCCGTTTCCGAGTTGATATGTGTGCTATGACCTTAAGGGTCGGTGCACCTCTGACGGAAAATGCGTCGGGCGTAACTTCGATTGCGTCTATTTATTCACTCGACGCACTAACGCATCATCGGTTGAGTTTGAAAGGTTGAATTTTTTATCATATAAATGTCTGTTCTGGCGTTACGCGACCGACAATACGCGACGCATTTTCTGTCAGATATGAACCGACCCTAAGAGTTGACGTAATCACTAAAGTTAGAACACTAGAACTATGATTGGGCTATACACATTTCTAGAATGTTTAAGCTAAGATATTGTAAAAATATCTCAGATCTAAACTTATCTAAAGCCATAAAATCCATCAGATTAGATAAAAATGCTTCAACTTGTCTCGCATTACCACGAACTATTTATGAGTAACTGAATGATGCTGTTTTCAAAATAATAACTGCATCTTAATTGCGTAATACACTATCAATCACTACCTGAATAATTTTGAAGGATATTGCTAATCCATTGCTTCATATGTTCGACAAAAAATTCTGTTCAACAATGCAAATAACGCAATGAATGTTGTTGAACTGTCAAAATAAAACGAAATCCCACGCGAAAGAAAGTCCTTGGCACAGCTAGTTATACATAAGATTAGGAATAGGAGAAAGTTTACTGAGGATCAACTCAAAAAGATTTTACTTTTCACATGAAAACGATTACCTAATGTCCGGCGTTTCTAAAGCCAACGATGTAAACAAAAATGGCCGCTCGAAATTGAATAAAATCGATATACAAGAACATTTATTTTAATTAATGTTTGTTGTCGTCTTAAATGATCCCATTGGGCGCATTATGTCCAATTCGCAAAATGTCCAGAGGGCTCAAATATCGATTTTATTCAATTTCGAGCGGCCATTGTTGTTTACATCTTTGGCGCCGGACTATAACTACATACGATTCATTGTTAGTATAGAAGCCGATGATACAAAGTACACATATTAATAGCTAATAACATAGTAGGTAAATGACATTGCCCTCTTAAAAGACAACCATTGATGTTTCTAACTTAAACACATAGCAGTTTACCTAAAAGTTACTAAAAATAACTGAGACATTATGATCTATTTACCTTACGCCTGTCTAAAAGATTATTGGTCAAACAAGTCGGGTAAAGTATCCAGTTGTCGGCTCATTATTAAAAGAAGACAATTTATTGGTTAATTAAAGTTGAAAATTAAGTGTTTTCGGAACTTAATTTATGATAATGAAATTAATCGATCGGCGTTATTGAAGTTATTTATTTCCTTTTGAAATAATATTTTTATATGGAAACTTGATTTAAGAATGTTTTAATTAATGAGTTGAAAGTAATCGTAGATCTCAATTAGGAACAGAATCATTTATGAATTAACTTAAAATATTTTTTTTTTTTTTTTCTTGTCTACTTGACGCTATGTAGGTATTTTACTAATGTACCTATATAATCATATTTATTTCTCCAAAAATTAAATATTTACATAATATAAGCTAAAATATAAACTATAATAATATGTACAATTATATGAAAAAATACACAATCATTATAGGGCATCGAAGAATTCATCCGCATCGCTGTCAACAGGAACAGTGCCCAAAAGGCTGGCAGCATTGCCACGTTGTATGGCAATGCTAATTCTTTGGCCAAGAAATAGGCCAACCCTCTGGTCACGTGAAGAGTCGACTAACCGCTTGGCGATATCCCGAAATACCAAGTGGGCACTCGGACCCCATGGCCCTAGTGTTTCAACCCCAAACGGCTCGAACATATAAGTCCCAATCAGGTTGCAATATTTTCGCCGTTTGAGGTTTTCTGCACCTGCAGCAGCCGCCCCAGCACAGCCCACCGTGCTAGGAGGATGGGATGGCGCAAGGGTGTCGACACACGTTGCATCCCACACCAAAGGTCTGCCTAACTTCCAGGGCATTATGGTCATTCCGTCTGGCCTCTTTCCATCGTCGCGTGCCAGGCCGTTGGGTTCTAAAACAGCTGGCACCCCGGCGGTGACAAGAGCACGACGGATGATGTCATTAATGCTGGCGTGCCGTGCTATCCGGCCTGCGCTCCTACTGCAGGATAGGCCATGGTGTCCAAGGCAGTCGACAGCTTCACCGCACTGACAGCGATGCGGAGCCCCGCAAGGAGCGCCCAAACGCAGGCAGGTAGCGAGCCGAAAGGTAGTGTCACCCAGCATAGTGCCTATGTTGGGTGACGGGAGTGCTTGAAGCCACAGCCCCGACTCCCACTCACCCACAGCCAGCAGGCGGGCACGCTCAGCAGAATTGGTGGACGTATTGATAAGATTATTCCGTACCAACCTGCAGAGCGGCTCATCCCACTGTCTCTGGGAAGATGGGTTTACGGGCCGATCTGTATCCGGGCAAGCCGCTTTCCAGGCGTTCACCGCGTCGGTCAAGCACGGCACTTCACAGTCAACCAGGCAGGGAGCTAAAATTTTCCCGGTCAACTTTTCAGTGCTGTGGACAGAAGACAGGAACGCCGGTAAGCTAATACTGGTAATTTTGCGGACGCCGAGGCCACCAAAACGGATGGGTAGTGTGGCTTGAAGCCACGCTCGGTCGTCCAAGGCCACATTTAAAATGGATGTTAGTGTGCTGCGAATAATTTGGTCAATTTTGTTCAAGAGGTGTGGCTGCTTCCATAAGGGGGAAGAGCGTAGAAAATACATAAAATTTGGGCCAAAACAACAGTATCTAATCAGGGTGAATGCCGAATGTAGATTAATTTTGGAGAGTCTGTCCGAAATCTCATTGAAATTTTTAATTTTTTCGTCGATGAAAGGAGTAAAACTGTCTTCTAAAATTGGGGAACCTAGGAGGTGCAGTGAACTTTTGTCTAAAATTTTGATTTGTGGGGCTATTGCATTAAATTTATCTAAAGTCAATTGTCTGTCGGTAACGTCAGAAAGGTAAAGTTCACATTTTGAAGGGTTAAGGTCCAAGCCAATAGATTGAAATTCCTGTTTGAGGAGTTGTAGATCATTCAAAACAGTGTCTACATCACCTCCTAGCGTTCCATCGTCTAAATACCAAACGTTAAATTTTGAATTTAGTTTCCGTATAATTGGATGAATAGCCAAACTGAAAATGACTGGCCCGAGAGGGTCACCTTGTTGGCATCCTACTGCAGATTCCAAAACATTGTCCTTGTATAATAATTTGGAAGGGTACCTGTAACATTGCCACAAAAAACCATAAATTTCGGGTAGTTCCTTTTTGACTTCAGCCAACAAAGTGTCCCTGTTTACAGAGTTAAAAGCATTCTTAACGTCAACCTTGAGGATGACCTCACCTTTGTTGGAATTTAAAAATGTGGAAAGGGCATGCACGGCAGCCTCACAGCCCCCTTTCGAACCATTTTTTTTTTTTTTTTTTTTTATTTTTTTTTTTTTTATCGTGGAGAAATGCTCATGCATTCTGCACTACCACGGGGAGATAGTGCAGTTATGTGGGACTCAAACCCACTAAAACTCCACGGTGTCCTCCTCTGCCGCTTACGGCGGGAACACGGGCACGCGTTAGCACTCATCCGTGAACCCGCCGCGGCTGTCCGTCACCGGACCCTCCTCTGGGGAGTATTCCCCATCTCCGGCGCACTAGAACACATAGCACGCCGTGACCACCCCAGGGACCAAACCAGCACATGGGCGCCAGACGACCCCGTGTCTGGGCACCCTTGGTCCCCCTGCGACGGGTCAGGTCATTGGCCCCGCCGCCTGCCAATTTTCGGCCGCAGAGGATAGGGAGAGCGGCCAACGTCATACCAACACTCCTCTTCCTCTGCGGCCCCACCGCGTCCGCCATCGGACGGTGGCGACCCCGTCAAGGCCGCGGAAGGTAGGGAGAGCGGCGCACCGCAATACCGGCACTCCTCTCCCACCGCGGCCTCCAACCCTCAGCCGCGATGCCTCCGATACGACATCGCGGCCCGCCTCAGCTGCGATGTCGCTCAAGCGGCACCGCAACCTACTTGTTGGCCGCTACGTCGTCGGCTTACCGGCAAAAGCCCTGACGAGCGGCCCCTCCTCGGGTTCCACTTCGCTTCACCGTGGGTGTCCAAGCCACGGCTACTGAGCCCCCCCGCCTCGACAATGCGGGAACCCACCGGGGGGGAGCCCCCTTTCGAACCAAAACCAAGCTGCAGGGGCTGGAACTTAGCTGTACTTAAAATATTGTCTTTATTTACGTAACCAAGTCATAGTTTCTTGTGGTTTAAAATTATCTAGCTATTTCGACATTATCAGGCTAGCCTTGTCCATTTAGCTAACAATTATTTTGTTTTTTTTTTTATTATTTTTAACAAGCTACCCGCCCCTGCTTCTCGCGGTTTTTACGACTACAGAAAACACCGAAATTTCTTTATTATATGTCACCTTAATATTAATTAATTTATTATTTATACACAGCACAAAAAGACATAACAAAAAAATAAATCAAACACTACAAAATATACAATAGGCGGCCTTATCGCTTTCTGCGATATTTTACAAGTAATCTTGGAATGGACAGTGATTAATGTATTATACAAATAAACCTTCCGGAATAAATTCTCTAAATGATGGTGAAAACCGCATCAAAATTCTTTGCTCAGTTTAGAAGAACAACGCGGACACACAGACAGACACGAAAAGCGACATTAGTTTTTAATTTGTATAGATGAAAATAAATGATAAATTGTAGAGGATCGAATATTTTTTCAGAACTTATCACATTGTTTGCGTAATGTCTTCAATCTAGTTCTAATAAGCACTAAAAGTTTTACGCTCAGAGGGGCTATTCTCGCAATTTTAAGAACGTTCACTGTCTGATCTCACATCTCAGTTTTAATCGGTCAAAAAAACTTCAAAAATCCCTACATTTTTGACAAGTTTTTGACATCGATTGTCGCTGAGATGAGATTGCGACTAGATTTTGAATGTTTTTAATTACGGGAATTGGCTTTCAGATGGCCGACAACTGTCTCTCCCACCTTACTGCTTGTGCAAAATACTGCGAAATCTTTACAAAGCAAACGGCGACAAACCAAAACAAATGTTTGGTTTTGGTACAAATTGGTTATTTTCCCAACACCGTGGGTGTCTTACTGAAAGGCTGACAAATATGAACTTATTAGTGAGTTTCAAATACAGACATATATAAATACATATAGACTCTATTATTAGTGCCAGCGCCAACTGTGCGTTTTGTCGCTGCGTCTAGACGCTGCGACAAGTAGCGAGAGCGTGCGACTCCCTAGCCTGTCGTTGCGACTCTGGAACTCGACGCCAAGTGTTCGGCGCTTTGAACAAAATACAGGAGCACATTAAATTAGCTAGCATAAAACGAAAAAAAATATATAACTTTGATGATTTTTTTTTTGGGTCAGCACCCGCAGATATTGCAGTTTGAGTATTGAAAATTCGTTTTTTTGTACGTAGGTAAACTTCACATTCGTGATGGGAAATAGGAATCAATATCTAGACACTATTAAACAAAAAAAAAATAGATTCTAAACTCATAACCCCAATTTCTTTTTGTTTAGATATTGATACCTATCACATCCCCTCTGTCACCCCCACGATGGAGGAAGTCCATCAGGATTTCCAACGCGCACCCAAAAAAAAAAGCTTATTTATTTGATCTTGTTTAAGACAATGTCGGCCGCAGCCTGTTGCCAAAAGGTCGCAGTCGCAAGTTGAATAGTGGGCAAAATAGTTTGAATATTTCTTTTAGAATATTTCGACGCCTTATTTTAGTTTGTTAATAGTTTTATTTAGGTTAGGATATTATATTTCTATTTAAATAGTTTGTTAGTATTAGAAGTTTGTCCATCAACCTATTAATAAAATGTTAATAACATTATTTTATTCAAACATATATGTGTAGGTACAGTCAACAAAAGAGATGAGTATGCAGGATCGTCGGATATAGTTGAAGTTTAGTAAGAAACCGATGGATGTTCTCGAATAAAATTTAATTTTATTAATAGAAAACAAACAGCTCATTTATCAAATTAAATTTCAGTCGACAACATCCATCGGTTTCTTACTAAACTTCAACTATATCCGACGATCTTGCATACTTATCTCTTTTGTTGACTGTACATTATGATTACTTATCTCTTTTGTGGGCTTATTTTATTTTATTTAATATTTGAATTGTTGTTTTTTCATCTCTTTTCATTATGGACGCTTTTAACGTTCTGCATCGTTCTCACATGTATAATTTTTAACATGAATGATGTAACCAAGACTTTCTAACTATATTATTTTGATTTAAAAGAGTGTCCATGGAGTTTTTTGCCCGTTCTTCTCCATAGGTACCTACGCTTTGGAATGGGCAACTAGCTTCATCTTTCTGACTGACCGACCCTTTGACAATTCAAAAGTGCCTGTAATTGGTTTAATTGAAATAAATGCTTTGAGTTAGAGTTTGAATTATAAAAGATAATTGGTAAGGATTTAGATAATACAATTCTGTAGAAATGCAGTCTATTTGGATTTGATGTTGAATACCTGAACGTGTTATCAGTGGTAGCGAGATTGTTTGATAACATCACATTCATTGCATTCCTTCTCTTATAAGAGAGCTCTTGTATAACTATGTATAGCATAAAGCATAATCAGCCTATAATGTTCCCACTGCTGGGACACAGGGAGGAAGTGGGCGGGCCCAGTGCGGGTTGGTAGATGTTACATGTCTTCGAATTTTGAGTTCTAGGACATGCCGGTTTCCTCACGATGTTTTCTTTGAGAGCAGTCAGTGGTGATGAAATAATTTATACAAAGTAAATCGCCTGTCTGGATTCGAACCTACCAACTCGTGAGTCGCGGCCGTTACCACTGAGCCACCACTGCTTTATGCATAAGGTACCTGCATTAAATCCGGTAGGTTTATCAAAATACAGAAGCACGTTAGCAGAAAAGTTTCTTGCCAATAAAAAAAAAGATAATTATATTCCTCACTGTTAAAAAAACTATGAATGAAAAACTGAAGAAAAAAGCTATAATTATTTAGAAACAAAGCTATAAAAACCGCAAATTAAATATTTAATTTTATGCTCTATTCAAACGTGTCAAAATAAATCTATACAACAAATAAATAAAATTGTAGTGTCTGCTTGTAATATCAAAATAACAGCTTTTTACTAACTGCATATGAAATTATATACGGTACTTATAACAAAAAAACAATTAAAAAAAATTGTCTGTCTGTCTATCCGTTTGTTCCAGTTTTCAGTTAATCTCCAAAACGGCTGGACCGATTTTGACGGGACTTTCACTGGCTAGCTGAAGGCCAATTCTCGTAATTTAAAACGTTCAAAATCTAGTCGCAGTCTCATCTCAGCAACAAACAAAATATGTCAAAAACTTGTCAAAAATGTAGGGAAATTAGAGGTTTTTGTATCAGATTGAGACTGAGATCAGACTGTGAACGTTCTTGAAATTACGGGAATTTACCCTCTGATGCTGTAAGGAGTAACTTGGGCTTTTATTATAAAAAGAAAATCATTTTTCATGAGACAAATTATTGTTTTTCGACTTCCGCGCGGACGGAGTCGCGGGCACAGCTAGTCTAAGTACAAACATACTTACATAAAGATTTCTTTCATTCATTCTTCCACATGTATGTACATGTCCATAGGCAATGTTGCCTCAACAAATAATGTTTGACACGGCATTCGTCTAATTTTTTAACTCATTATCAATATTTGAGATCTTTATCTTAAATGATTGTAATAGCTAATAATTTATTACCTACTTGTACAGTTAGCAAAAAAGTGCCCGCGTTACGTCGAGCGAGTGTTGGTAATGAGAGTTTTTTGTTGACGGTACTCTACATACATCGTGAACTATACGCTAATCTGCATATTTGTTAGATGTGTTGTTGAGTTAGGAATCTGATAGATAGTCTTGTAATAGATTTTAAAATGTATGTGGGTCCAGTTTTGACCAATAAAAATATAGAAAATCAATGATTTGGTCAACTGGACCCGCGGGTCCAGTTGACCAAAGACACAACTCCGTGCCAGAAAGCACGTGGTCCCGGCTGTCACTCGTTGATCTTTGACAGTCTCGTTACGGGTAATCAGAAACTGACCAGTTTTATAAAGGGGTATCGTGTTACCCAGTCACTGGGTAGTGGAGGTCAGATAGGCATTCGCTCCATGTAAAATACTGGTATTCAGCTGCGTCCGTTTAGACTGGAACCCCACCCCAACAAAGTTGGAAAAAGGCTAGGTAGATTGATTGCTTGGTGGGCAGGAATTGGTTTTAATAAGCCACCAGCACCAATATTCACCAGTATGTTGTAGCTCCATGAAATAGGGGTCAGTTTGGTCCCAAATATCCAGACTCAGGGCTGCTACTGAACATTTCCTTGTCACACTAATATTATAAAGGTGAAAGTTTGTGAGTGTGTGTGTGTGTGTTTATATGTTTGTTACTTCTTCACGCACAAACGGCTGGACCAATTTTGATAAAATTTTGTATAGAGGTAGCTGATACCCTGAATTAACATATAGGCTACTTTTTACATTAGGCCCACGAGATCGACACTTATGCGGGTGAAACCGCGGGGCGCAGCTAGTAATTTATTAAACTAATATCACATCACACTTCCCAGGAATCGAAGCCACACGTTACGTTACGCCGTCTCGTTAGCAATTAGGTACTAGACCAACGGAGTATTATCCAGTTAGGTGCAAATAATTTGTTATCACAACATCCGCAACTAATAAATCTATGACGTCACTAAGTATTGTCGTTGTCAACATAATTTAATTACATAACATTCGTGCTTGTTTTATAAACATGGATAGGCATTCTAATTGTGTAAACAAACATGATTTAATATTAGATGACAATGACCTAAGTTTGCAAAACTAAACACGTGCTACTCGCAACTGCTAATGTATTGAGAATGTGTCACTAGGAAGGAATAGTAGATTGTTTGCCAAGGGAGCAAACAACTATTTTGAAGGCGAGAATATTTCTTTTACTAACAATATCCACATTCTAAATTCAAATCGCTTTTAGTCCCTAGGGATTAAAGAGCTATTTTAGTCCCTGTTTACGAAGAATACCCTAGCTCTTTTTGAACAGATGTGATAAAAAGGATTTTTAAAATATACAAGAAAATGATAATATGAAAAATAATCCTTTTTCTTTAAGACTACGTGGGTGGGTGAATTTACAGGCTCAATTTTATTCTAAGTTATAAAAATACCTAGTCCCGTAAGTACTGAGTAATTAATTCAGAGAGATTCAAAACTTCACCAGAGAGATACATAAGATAGTTCTTTTATTATTTTTTCCAGTAGCTGTTTAGTAATGTCCTATAGTCGGGCAAAGACCTCCCTACTCTCTTTCCACCTTTCTCCGTCCAGAGCTGCCAAGGGCCAATCTCTATCAAAGGAGTCCAGCTTATCCGGCCATCTCCACCGGGGCCTAGTAAAAATATTTTAAACATTCAGGATTCTAAATCGCGCACAACAAATAGGGCCATTTGCACTTACCGAGTCCTTAGGTCTGCATCTTGGCTTATTCTTTGACAGCCGATTGACAAATCTACTGTCAAAAACACATATTCTTGATAATAATAATATGATACTTTTTATCAACTCTAAACTGTTCATAACTCTATAAATTCCACCGTGTCTATTTGTCCATATCGCTGTCACTATAACATTATTTGTGGTAATTATTGTGACAGCTTCAACCGCTCCCACTGTCATGGCCGCCGTGACGTCACGAAAGATTTTTTCTTAATGTCTACACTCTACTCTTGTGGTCTATGCAACCACATTTTCTCACCTAAAAAAATATTGTATAGCGGATAACCAACAACGCCTCATTTTTTTTTGGATTTCACAGTGACTGGAAAGAGGCCTCAAAATATGAGGATTCGAACCGTTGCGGGAACAAAAGATGAGGTGCCTTTTATACAGGGTGTTACAGAAAGGGTATATCAATACAAACGGGTTGAAGAGTGTATCTGGTCTAGAATCTCTGTACAAAATTTCAGTTTAAAAGCAAGTAACTTTGAAAATGCTTAATATTTTTTTATTTCGATAGTTTATTAAATTGAAATCATAACAAACGTGTCACCGCACTACGACTGTCATTATCCATTATCTGTAATGTGTCTGTGCTCCTAGTACACGCACATCACGCCGCCGCGCGCCAGTGCAGCGCCGTGATGTCGAAATAAAAAAATATTAAGCATTTTCAAAGTTAATGCTTTGAGCTGAAATTTTGAACACAGATTCTAGACCAGATACACTCTTCAACCCGTTTGTATTGATATACCCTTTCCGTAACACCCTGTATACTTAAGTCAAATGCCAGCATTCATCCTCTCTCTCTTCTAGGGGAAGGAAACCCCTAATATGACTAGCAGTCACTTTTCCGTATGATACTAGGAATAGATATTTTATACAGGGTGCTGAAACCATGAATTCAGGACATGATTCCAGATGTAGAAGTTTTTCGTCGATTTTGTAAAAATAAAACTGTTTTATAGAAAAGTGCAATATCATCATCTGCCTAGCCTTTTCCCAAGTATGTTGGGGTCGGCTTCTAGTCTAACCGGATGCAGGTTAATACCAGTATTTTACATGGAGCGACTGCCTGTCTGACCTCCACAACCCAGTTACTGCGTAATAAAGCCAGACCAGCCAGACTTACCCCTTGGTAAGACTGGCTGTCAGAATTTCGGGCTTCTGACTGTCAAAGATCCACAAATGACAGCCGGGACCATCGGCTTAACGTGCTTTCCGAGGCACGGAACGAACGAACGAAAAGTGCAATATGTACGTGGTCCAAATGTCCACACGTTTTGACGACGTAGATATTGCACTATCCAATGAAACAGCAGATTTTCGTCGGTTTAGAATCATGTACTATCCATACAGGTTGTGCGTCGATGTTTTCGTCACCCTGTATAAATGCAAATGTGTCGTAAATTTGATTTAATTAAATATAAATATTTTAGAACGGATGCTGCCGTCCATCCTCATGATAAGTTCTATCTAAAAACACCCACGTGGAAGATAGAGAGAGTATTTCATTCCAGGCCGGAATTTATATGTATACAACGTAGGTACTGTTACATTTAATCGATTGTAGCAAATCAGCAGGGAGCGGTGTGGACCAGTGGGGAGGGCCGTGACTTACGAGTTGTAGGTCGTCAGTTCGAACCCAGGCAGGCACTTTATGTAGATTAATTCATCATCACTATTTTTAAAACGGTGAAGGAAAACATCGTGAGGAAACCGGCATGTCCTAAAACAAAAAATTCGAAGACATGTGACATCCACCATCCACCACACCAACCCTCACTGGCCCACTCTCTCTCACAGAGAGGAGGCCTGTATCCCAGCAGTGGGAACATTATAGGCTGATTATGCTAAGATTGTAACTAACCAGAACTACAAAAGGCCGTTTTCAAAATAAAACAGTGGCATTCTAGGAGTGCCGACAGAAGTGAAAACACAAACAGAATACTTTGCCATCACTCACTGACATATCGGATATACATTAAAACCGAGTACATCCCGAGGACAGCCGAACACATCCGAAGCGGTGTCGGTTACGGTAACAGTGGCACGAATTCAATGGTTTTTTCCCATGTCAAAAAAGCCCAACGTGACGTGACTAAAGAAATTTTGACTTAAAAAAAACTGAGCAAGCATTCAGTGTATGAAATTAATAATAACCTTTTGCAAAAATCAATGTGGTGCTCTTTAATTATAAGTACAGTTGAGAAAAAATCTGAAAGACATTTATTAAAAATTGCTACCAACTTTTTACGCCCACCGTACCTTCCGCCATGTCACATTTTAAGTAATGTCACCGTCATACTTAACTGACTACTGGCATTTAATTGTGATTAACATGTCCCGTTTTCATTTAACTTTCACTTAAATGTAATTTTTTGAACGTCAGTCATCAATCTTTAGACTCGACTGGTTATTAAAGTATTAAATAATGTACAGTCAGCCTCAAAAATATGTATACACTGCTAAATTGTCTACAATCTTTGTTCAATAATACTGTATCAATGTGTACCACAAAACATATTATACACTAGCTGCTGCCCGCGGCTTCGGCCGCAAGGATGTCGCAAATTATCTCACAGGAACGTGCTACCGGGACAAAATGTAGCCTATGTTACTCCTTATAACATCAGCTATGTGCCAGTGAAAGTCCCGTCAAAATCGGTCGCCGGAACACACATGCAGACAGACGGACAAACAGACAAAAAATTTAAATGTTTTTTTTTTTGCTGTGTAGGTACCGTGTATACTTTCATATGCAAATAGTAAAATACTGTTATTTTGAGATTACAAACAGACACTTCAATTTTCTTTATTTGTTTAGATCGGGTATTTGACTTCAATTGTTACTACACATTGAATGATTGAACATTGATTATGGAACACAAATTGTAGATAATCAAATAAATTCTTATCAATGTTTACATCTTTTCGCGGCTGATTATACAAGGAAAAAGTTGAGCTTCTCTGGACGTAGAGAATAAAAAAATGGCCGTATTTTTGAGGATAAAAATTCAGGAATAATAAGCTTCCTCAATTCAAATTTGAATCAATCAAACAAGCTTATCAGAGTACCGTTATTTGCAGGCCTTCTCCGAAAATAGGAGGAAATACATGTGCTATATTATAATAATAATAATCATTTTATTATCAGGCAGCTAAGGGCCATAGATAAAATACAAAAAATAATCTTATGCTATAATAAATTATAATACATATTAAGAACCTTAAAGCTATGACTATACATCTCATATTATGTGAACCACCTCGTCTGGGCGTCCACAATAGAGCTAAACAAACTACATTCGACACTAATCGTGTATAGACGATAAGTCTTGCTTGATTTTCTACGCAAAAATTACGCGACGTTATTTTGACCTATACCCATCTTATAATACCAAGAGATGCATAAATAAAATAATTCCTTGTTTTGAAATACAACTCTAATTAAAAATAATGTTTATCATATTAATGTGCATTACAATTTTCAACAAGTTACCAAAGATCATAAAGGAATTTCAATTTTTTTTTTTTTCATTAAACTGTGTAGGTGGTTTACAGAAAAAATAACGTAAAAGTTACATAAATTCTAACGATTTTTTAATGTTAAAACTTTTGCGACAAGCACAATTAGCATCACCCACAGATATGAACAAAATCTTAAATGAAACAAAATAAATATTAAGTGCAAAACGAGTATTAATTTTATTAATTTTAAAATTGTTCTTATTTACGTTGCGTTCAATCCGCGCGTTCGTGCTAGGCCTACTGGTGTGTCGCAGGGTCGCAGGACATTCAATGGAAAACTGACCTTCACTTTAAATGTAACTATAGAAAACACTCATAGCCGACATTTAAGTCATAAAATAGAAAAAAAAAAAAATTTCTCTTTAAAGATAAGATGTCCCAGATATAAATGAATCAACCATAGTCTAGTTATAGTAGCGCCATTGTATTAGTAGGCTTTATCTCTCTAAGAATTCTTGAGATTGTAACTTACTTAACAAATTCTAAGAAATAAACTAACAACTTCGTTCAGCGTTCGATTTGTTTTTAACATCCTTATTTCCTTCCTCAACTGGCTGTCGGATTACCCGTAACGTCTGTCAAAGATCCACGAATGACACCCGGGACCAACAGCGTAACGTACTTTCCGAGGCACGGACGGGTCTCGGTATGTAAAGATGGTCACCCATCCACAGACCTACCGCGGCAAGCGTAGCTTAACCTGATCGATCGACCTGTGCGGCTGTTATTATTTAGCCACGGGCCCCAGAAGTATCGATTATCTAAACACAATAAAACAAAAGAAAACATACTTTCTCAACTCATAATTCAAAAACATAACCCTCCTTCTGGCGCAGTCGGGTAAAAACAATACTCTCATCCAGTGGCGTGCTTTGCATATAGGCATATAAGCAGTGCCTACCTACCTCGATATATCAACATAAGCCTGTCAATTACATTTTAGTGTGTGTCCCCCACAATTAAGAAACTCACTAAATTATCATACCTAACAAAAAACAAAATCTTCATACAAACCCACCCCTACTCGGCTCCCGTACTATTCGCACATTGTCATTGGTCTTTACTCGTTCAAGTTAATACGACAAAATTAAAAATACGTACGTCTCACGCGTAATACCATGACGTTCGACCTTCGCAATTTATCACCCTTAAGTAGGCATGCCTACTCGAATAACCACACTTGACTTCACTTTTTTTTCTGATTAGTGACCGCGTTTGCCTAGACTAGACCCGGGCTAGTGCCTAGTTGCCTACCTATTCTGAAACCCAATGCACGCCACTGCTCCCATCTTTAAAGTCAGTGCACCCACTTCTGTGTACAGTATTTTAAAAACACTTAAAAACACAATTATCTAGTAATATAATCTCATGTCTTGCGTTTCCTTATGAGCGACTATCAGATTCTCCTATGGCCGCTATAAAAATATAATGACTTAAAGTTTCTTATTCCTTCCTTTGTAATCAAACACCGTACTATTAAGACAGCATTTTACGAGAATATCATAGACTCATACGAACAGACAAAGAGACATTAGCTCTAACTCATTTTACTGTAACTTTACTGGTATTCACACATTGACTCATTTAAAGCCTGTCTCATCTCCAGATAATAATATGTTTATACAAGTATAAAAAGAAAAAAAAATATGTATGATGGTCGATGCTTGTCGGAAGACCGAGACAGGTAACGTTTTATTTTCATATAAAAAAAAAAAACAAAACATGTATAGACAAGAAAAGGACTAAAGAGATAACGACAAATAGAGAAATGAAGAACAAGACACGTTGCAGATAAGGGCTAGACTAGAGAATGACGATGAAGACTCCCATGCCGATTTGGCTACGGTCCATTTCTTTTTCATATAAAAATTTCCTGCCAAATACGATACTGGCATAACTAAGAACATAATAAAACGAGTATGTAAGAAGAATCGAAGACCGCACTCATTTTATGATGTAATAAAAACATGGCACATTATGTTAATTAAAAGCACCATTATTAATTAAATTACCACTATAAAGATTAGTAAAGGAAGCACAGGACATCTCTCACGTTACAATGTTGACATAATCACTCTATATATTCACCAGTGTAACCTGATCTCATAATATACGGGTAGCATATAACAATGCAAGCTCCGCTTATACTGGAAATCTTAGCACATCGTGTGTACTCTTTTTGTTTATGGTGGCTAATGGCTGGCAACCTTATAATTTTTCGATCAGTAATTGCCAGTTCGATGTTCTTGTGTCTTGGTATTACTTCAATCAAGTCCTAGGTGTCGATGATGGACATAAAGGGTAAGTTTTGGTGAGTGTTCTGTCATTTGTTTCTATGGTGTCGGATGGATGATCTCAACCTAATGAAATTGTTTCTTCAATGACCGGAGGGCTAGACAAGTGGCAATCACTTTCAAAGCGTTTAATTTTTCTACAATGATTTTCAACAGGATTGATAATTTGACATAAGCGTTTCGTAAGCTTATGTCAACCAACAACAACATATCAACATTGACTTACCAACTGAACTTCGACAAAACCTAATACGACAAGATTTTATTTCGACAATACGGAACTCCGACACGTCTTCATTTAGGCTTTTAAACACTTTTTAGGCTTTTCCAGCATCGTTATCGCCAATAGAATTTCACTATGTCTAAGCCGGCTGCTCGGGTCCATTGAGAAGGGTAGAACGATAATAATACTGAGTTTTTTTTTAATCAACTCCTTTCTTTTTCTTAATGTTCGTGAACCACAAGCGCCAAGTTATTATAATAGTCTCAAAACCACACCTTCTAGACATGTGCCTCTTTAATAGTCTCAAAATGACTTCTCACATATCGTATATCATTATGTTTGATTTAGATTTGTCTCAATTTGTATCTTTTATACGTCTAAGATTTTTTGTGAATAAAACTAATTGGCCGTTACGGCTTATATTTTGATTAGTTCATTGGTGGTTTTAACGTTATAAGCCAGTTTTCTGTTTCTCACGCAGTGTCATTAAAGAGGCAGAGCGAATTTGATAGTTGGAACATCAGTTCCAACTATCAAATTCGCTCTGAATTTCAATTTCAATTTTTAAGCTTTTATAGAATAGAAATATAATTATTGATTGCTTTTAAGTACCTATAAGTTTTAAGCAGCGTAGCTTTTTTACATAGCAATGGGCCAGTCCCAGGAATACAAAGAATGCTGGCAAAACGTTTACTTAAAAATTCACATTACAATTTTACAATAATAATGAATTATCTCGTTCCTGGGGTGGAGAACGCGTATCAACAAGCGTAGTATGGGACACCCCCCAGCTAGATGGACCGATGACCTTGAATAGGTGGCTGGGATAGACTGGATGCGGAAGGCGAAGGAGAGAGTGCTGTGGTGCAGCCTGGAAGAGGCCTATGTCCAGCAGTGGACTGCAATAGACTGAGTTGATTGATTTATTATTGGTAATGTGAAATCGCTACATAATTATAAGAAGACTGACCAAGGAAAATGATCAGGAGGACAGCTCACGAGATATAGTCGTGACAACAGCACACAATAATAATAAACTGCAAGTAATCAAGTAATGTAATAATCCTAAAGATAGTGATACAATAAAGTCCCGTTGCCAATCATCAAGACCTTACAAGGCGTAATACTTCATTAATAATAAATTACTGTAATTAACACCGACTCAATAGACAAGAACCAAAACTTATTCCTAGAACCAAAAAATTCGAAGACATGTGACATCTACCAACCCGCACTGGACCCGTATCGTAGACTACAACCCACTCCCTCTCGAAGAGAGGAAGCCTGTGTACCAGCAGTGGGAACATTATAAGCTGATTATGCTTATGCAATAGACAAAGAGTTAAGAAAACAGATAACTGGCTACCTATTAGGTAAGTACAGATAAAAAGATACCTATGACAGACAGATGAACAGAGATGGTTTAGTAATTGGGTACTTACCTTAAATAAGACAAAACCATAATTCTTTCTAAAAAAAGCAGAAGCATAATCCGCCCATAACGTTGCCACTAAATCTACGCGGGCGTAAGCGTGCGAGTTGGTGAATGTCACAACACTCACAACATCTTAAAATGAAAAATGTTCTAGGAAAAAAAAAGGCATGCTTCTTCCTTCCAAAAACCACGTTTACATTATATCCTTCGTTTATACATCGACTGTAAATTTTCTCTTTACTTTCATCTTTTTCTTCAGTTTTACGTTTTTATCCATTGGAGTAAACGAATAGCAAAGTGCTTGTATTTCTGCGTTGGTGTAACACTCAAAACTATACTGTTTATATAGAAATAATAATGAATCATGGATGATCTCAAAAATAAGCCTTTAATCTCCTGTCATGTATATAACTCACTCGACTGATAATATCTAGGCCTCTCTGAAGGTTTGTGACCCCTTAGGTTCGATATTCTGAATACATCTCAAGTTTTCGTTCGAATATTTGGGTGTATGTGTTTTGTCTTGATCTTTGAGCATATTGATTGATCTGGAGCTTCAAAAGGACGTTTCCTTCCTCTCTTGAAAGATTAATGTACTGTATCAATATGGTATCAATCAAGGCTTCTTTTATACAATATTTGCTTAAACGCCATAAAGGCTTTGGTTGGTGAAAGACAATACCTTACCAACGTGACGTACGTTTAAAGCGTAATTTTGACAATCACTATGGACAATCAACTCAGCTTATCGCAGTCCATTGCTGAACATAGGCCTCTCCAATACTGCACCATAACACCTCCTCCTGTCCTCCCCCTCCCGCATCTAGTCTGTCCCAGCCACCTTTTTAAGTTCATCGGTCCATCTCGCTGGGGGCGTCCGACACTATGCTTGCGGATACGCGTTTTCCACTCCAAGACTCGTCGGCTCCACCGGCCATCGGTCCTTCGACAGACATGGCCAGCCTACTACCACAAACGCCTGGTTAAATATAATTCCTTAACTAACCACGTCTAGACAATCACCTTCATATTTATACACATCGTTCAATAATATATTGCGCAATTTAAACTTTTATTTCGTAAATCACTGCCATATATCTGTTATGAACAAAACGATTGCATGTCAACATGCACTTAATTCTAAGAACGTGACTATTATACACGGGACATATATCTACTGATGACACCGTATTTTTCTATATCTCTCAATACATAGCTTCTGCCCGCGACTTCGTCCGTTTGCATGGAAGTCGTAAGATACACAATGTACTAAAATAACAGCCACATTTTTATAAAACTCTTTCGGCCCCTGACCTACCGCGTCGCATCGCATCGCTAGCCCGTACCAATCTTCGTTCTTTTTTTCGTGAAAACTATAGATAGGTTTGGCGCAAACTAGTGAAGATTTGGTCGAAGCAGAGAAAGCTTATTACCTGGAAATACACAACACAGGGCTGAGGATGAAGATGATGATTTGGAACAAAACATCTGGATTTCAAATGCTACACCTATTAACAAGGTACAGACGCCAATACATCAAGCTACCCGAAATTGTCAAATTTTCCCAATCAACTTTGAACCTTGTTGTTGTTGAAACTCTATTAAAGAAATTTGACAGATTGTAGTAGCTTTATGTGCTGGCGTCTGTACGTAAAATTATATCAGCAACTAGCTTCTGCCCACGACTTCGTCCGCGTGAAATTTTACCCTCCCCCATTCACCCTTTTAGGGGTAAAATTCCGAAAAACCCTTTCTTAGTGGATACTCTTCACAAAGAACATCCCTCCAAATTTCATGTCTCTAGGACCAGCGGTTTAGGCTGTGCGTTGCGTTGATATACTATAAGTAAGCCATATCAGTCAGTCAGGACTTTGAATTTTATAAATATAGATAACATAACATCACGCCTGTAATCCCCAAAGGGTTAGACAGAAGTTTACCTAAAGTACACCCATATATCGATGTCAACAATATTCTAGTTTCAGAGTTTGTTTAATCAACTAGTCTACGGTTGCGGAATAGCCTTAGCGAACCGCTCACATTGTCACCCCTTGTAAAATTTCTACATTCAAATCTGTATTTTTAATGGTGTACAGAGGCCAGCACATCAAGCTACCCCAATCTGTCAAATTTTCCCAATTGAATATGAACCTTATAACTTTGCAGTAAAGTTGAAACTGTATCAAAGAAATTTGACAGATTGGGGTAGCTTGATGTGCTGGCGTCTGTACATAATAAAGAGTATTCTATCTAACTTGTGTATGCTCTACAATGTACACGATCTTTGTTTGATCTTGATAGCCTCATGAATATAATAGAACTTCCTTAAAATTAATAGCTATACCAACGAAAAAAATCCAACGCTGTTTATTTAATCAGCCACCTCATCACGGTGTTAAGTTTGGCATCAGATTAGTATGAATGAATTCGAGTACTTTATGGGTCAATGAACTCAAATTCTAAGGAGATACTCTGTAGATCATGTCTGTGTGAACTTGTATGTACATAACGTTTATAACTAACGCTGTATTTAGAAGTCAATCAAGCTACAAGGTTTTCATTAATCTATTCTTCATGATTGAGTTTAATGAATCGTTTCAAAGTCTATGCAGCTAAAGCAAAATCTTGAATGAGATTTTGAAAAGGCTTTAAGATCTATCAAAATTTAGTAGAGTAGGTACCTAAACTCTGATTTATTTGATAGACCAAAATGACAGCTGATAGGTTAAGGCATATACTACATAACGTCATGTTGACAAAAAAAAGTTCGATTGCAACTGTCATCTTAGTCTAGCAAATTAAAAATCAGAGTTTAGGTACTAAGTACTATTAGTTATTCTGTGGTTTAGGTAGATTTACTAAGTTCTGAATTCAGCATCATTATTTTGCGATTTTGTGTTCTTTTCCGTTAAAGTGCCTAATGATTATAGGTCTATCTTATTATTATTATCTAATAGCTTAATGTCTTATTTTAGTTCATATCTTCGGAAGTAAAACGTAACTAAGTACCTATTTCATGGTATCACCTACTTGATAGGTATAACTAGAAGATCGAATCCAACTGTAATTCCAAAAGTTTCATGTGGGCACATACTCGGTCCTATTGTAACTATTAAGATTCTTATAAGAATACTAGCTTATTGAACAAAAAAATAACTTTTAATGTCAAATACCTCAAAACAGAAGCAGATTCATATAAGAATTCTAAAGTTCCTCTCCATAGTGAAAAAACTCTACCACGTTAAGAGTTCAAAACTCACACAGACCTCTACTTTAACGATTTGATCTCTGAACGCGCATTGTTTTTTTTTTTTGTTGGTCCTAAAGCGCTCGTAACTTTAACAATGCTTTGAGAGATCTAACACGTCTATAACTTTAAACATGGCATTACAATTCAAGTTACCATTTCCCTCAAGCCTACATTGTTACAAAACAGCAAAACGAGAACCCTCAAGAAAGTCTTATTCAACCGTGTGCATATCAGATATGGAAATTAAGCCACAATGACTCCAATATAAGAGGTCTTTGGGTTAAAATTTCCATTAGAGGACCATTGATTTATGGGGTGGTGAGGGGGGGAAGGGGGAGGGAGGGAGGGTGGCTGCCCCCTGTACCACCCCCAACCCGCGGAGCCTCATGGTTATGGAGATATCCATGGTTAAAGTTTTGAGGTTAGAATAAAAAATTCCATAAATGTCCATCGAATTATGGTACGGGAAGGCCCGGCTACCCCCCTATACCATCCCCATCCCGCAGAACCCCATGGTTATGGAGATATCCATGGTTGAAGTTTTTAGGTTAGAATAGCGCTATTTAGTCAAACTTGGGGGAGAGCTTCCCTTTTCCCCTAGTTTGACTCCGCCTTATCTCCGGCGCTGCGGGAAGAGCAGCCCTTCCGCCCTTGCGTGACGAAGCACGGTCACTCATGCTCGGCTCCGCAGCTTCGGCTTGTTGGTCGCCTTCGGCGACCAGCCTCAGCCGCTTCACCTCGCATGGTTCCCGCGCTGCGTCACAGCGGGCGAGGGCTGCTCTCCCTCCGCGCCTCCGGTTTTTTATATACACTCTAGGGGTAGGGCAGACAAGACCACGTGGAAAGTGGGGTGCTCTGATTCGGTTTTGGGTATTTTTCGGATATTCATATAATGAGAATAAAACACAAGAAATTTTGGCGTCGCTTTACGTTCCGTTCCACAGTTTAAACAAAAATTAATTATTTTTTGTGTAAAAAAGTCGAATGTAATTGCATAATATAGCACGATTATTGTGCACATTAATTACAAACCAAATATAATATGTGAATATATGAAAATAAAATAAAATTTAAATAAAAAGTATGACATAAAGTTGAATTAAATACACCTCTACCGTCAACGGAACGTGAAATGTCAACTTTGACGTCTACCATGACAATTTATCTAACCTAAAAATTTGCAAATGGCGAGCTATTTTCCAATTTGTATGGAAACTTTAAAAAATTATATCTCGTAAACTGTGATACTCCGCGGTTTGAAATTTTGTAAAAAGCTTTCTATTTATGAGTACTATCTACAAAAAAAAAAATGAACTTCCAAATCGATGGTCCTTTAATGGAAATTTTAGCCGGTCTTTGCTTCACCAACGCCTATATTTTTGTACGTATGCATAATGCGACCCGAGACGAACACAGCAGGACCAAAACGAAAACAATAAAGAAAGCGCACGTATAAATCGACTTACCAGTTTTTGTTGAATCAAGATAAATCGTTGTACTAATCGACACGAGATGCTGGCTGGGACCAGTACCGATACCAATTTCACCGTACCGAAAGTTAGCACAACACAGGATGCAAAGTAGCAATGCAAAAAGTCCCTAGCGGAAAAAACATCAACTGAAAATCGTAGACACGATTGTTTTAAAACGTAACAAACTCACTGGTACACTGTTTTATTTATAATACAGAATGTTTTTGTGATTAAAAAACGATGATTCGATGATGCGTGGAAGGCGAACCGTCGCCGTGCGGTGCGCCGGCGCAGGCCGATCTAAAACTGACCGAACCGGTCGTCGTCGTGAAGTCTCCGAAAGAAGGATCGTGACCGGCCGCCATTGGAGCCGATACACGCTCACTTCACTGTGTACGTGAGTTTTTGTTAACATTGCTCTTACTTTAATCATTGTTATGTATTATTTCTTAAGCATTTCATCTAATAAGACAACTGTCCTTACAGCTGCAAACGTCATCATTATTATTTTCTTAGATATTATGTCTCTCTCCGTCATTTTGTGTGTGTCGCTGGTGTCTATATCCTAATTAGTTGAAATAGCTCCTGTAGGTAGATAATGTCTTATTTTACGATATGACGCTTTCAAAATATAAGATAGTACAATCTTTGAAATGTTGAGGACATTATTTTAATTAGATATTAAATTGTTGGTAGCTTGCATTTCTGGTATAAACGGCTATAATAAGTTAATTAATGAAGATATAAAACTTACAAGATACTATGAATAGAATACAGAACGTTTTGGTTTGTTTGTATAAGTATTGCTCAAGAACAGCAGAACTGTTTTGTATAAAAGTTTTATTGCAGTAATTAAAGTCATCAGACATTTTATTGTTATTGAGGTTTACCAGAGCAAATACGCAGTCATCATTGATTACAAAACTATAGTACGAGGAACAGGGTGCAAACAACTAATATAGATGATGATTGTTATGTAAATGCCAAGGAGCTGAAATTAATAAAATAATAGAAAACAAAAGAAATTCCAACATAAAGCTGCACAGCGCACTAATACAATTCATGGCCTCCTTCCAGTAAACCTTTCCTGTAGAGATCAAATTGACAACAAGGAATAAAAATTAAACATATGCAATAAAAAATACACGGCATTTATATTAGTTACATGGATTGAAAAAAATAACAGCACCCTAATTGCGTAACACACTATCAATCTTAATCTGAATCATTTTTATAAGTTTTTATTAAGAATTTATAGCTCATTCATTGCTTCATATGTTCGAAAAATTTGTCTGCTTAAAACGTAAATAACGCAATGAATATTGTTGAACTGTCATAATGAAACCGATTGCTACTGATAGTGTGTCACGCAATTACCTCGCAGGTCTTTCAGAGATGTTTTATGTTCCTTCGCAATGCTGATCTTCCAAACGCTATCTTGTATTTCCATGGTGGGCTTTTTAACTTCTTTAACTATTATATTTCTTTGTAAATTGAATTCATCTTCTATTTATTTCTTAGTTTAGCCGTCACTAGGTGGACCATGTTCAGCAGTAGATGTTTATGTCTTGAAACATCGCTTAGTCAAAAACATATATTTTTTTCTACAAATACATAGTTACAAACCCAATCATTTACTTCCGAATTTGGCACAAAACCTTCGCCAAGAAAATTGACGCCTATCGACGTCGCTATAAACACATTTGACCGATAAATATCGCTATCTCCTCATATCACTTACAATCGTGCGCATATCGTACGGATAAGAACACGACAACAGCCGACAATGCCCGATGCAATGTCAACATGTGTGATAATGATAAGTGATAATATACAATTAAACTGTGGCGTTGTAAATATATATCTAATCTGTTTTTGATATTATGGTCTCATTTTGTAGTCATTATGATGATATGGCGACATATATTTTTTGCGGTGTTGTTAGAGAAATAGGTTGAGATATCTGTGGATTTAGACGATATGCAATGTAAATAGAGGTTTGAAAAAAACAGGTGGAAGCTAACAGAAGAGACTTGAGTACTGTACTTACTGATATTTTCAGATAAAAAACATATTTGTAAAAATCTAACTGGAAAACATCATCATTAGCGTACTGATGACACACACAACATTTATTATGCACGCTGCGGAGCTTGATCCTCAATAACAGGAAGGAAATCAGTCGAAACAAAATCGGATAGAACCACTAAAAGAGGCATAGAAGAAAGTTAAGTACCCTTTCTATATAGGAAACTTTAATAGCGAAAACCATAAGGGCATTCACGGAAAAAGAAAAGATTGTCTTCTTAGGACGCCGGACGTCCTACGGCCACATCATCATAAATTCGTAATAATCATTCTCAGTGATATTTTGTAGATCTGCAATTTAAGCCTATCACAGACGTAGCTATAATATAATATCCTGTGCTATAAAGAATATTATAGCAACCTACCACACACAAGACAATTTTATAATATACTCGTACATATATTTTGGCTTCATTTCATTGATGGACATTCATACCATAATAATATAAGTTACAGTATAGGTTGGTGACGGCATAGTCCATAGAAATATATATTATAGCTGCGTGTGCGGTCACTTAAAAATATATCGTAATATGTCTAACTATGATTTATATTAATATAATATTATAGCCACGTCTGTGACGGGCTTTAAACTAGCATCATGCACTAGCTAAAATAAAAATTCCAATGTACGAGTATATTTCGTTTTCCAGTGTACGCCAAGAAAAATAATTATTTGGCACTTGCATCGACCTATTCTTACATGAAAAATTACATCTGTATTATCCTGCAGGTATCTTTTTCTAACTATATAAATAAAACAAAGTCGGGTCAGTTACACCATTTATAACTCTCAAGAACGGCTGGGCCGATTTTTATGATCTTCGATTTGTTGGATTTGTCTCCGCCCCAAATAGCAGAATGACATGGGAAAAAGTCAAGAAAAAAAAAACTGACGATAATTCATATTCTGAAACGGCACGAAGTACGCCGTCAGCTAGTATTCTATAAAAATCTCACCCTGAAAAAATAGGTGAAGTGTGCTGGCAGAGAGCTGTCATTCCACCTGATGCTAGGGACACACCTAGGATGCTTTGGATTCACAGCTCACTTCACCTAAGTTTTCATGGTGAGATTCTTACAGGGCAGAGGGGCTAGCTATTCCCGCATTTTTAAGAACGTTCACAGTCTGATCTCAGTTTATATCTGTCAAAAACGCCTATAATTCTCCTAAATTTTTTACATGATTGTCGCTAAGATCAGATTGCGACTAGATTTTGAGCGATTTTTTATTAATTACGGGATTTGGCCTCCTGAGCCCTGATTCACAACCATACGACAGGCTATCGTATCGAAAACCTGACATTTCGACAACCTGATTTAACTTCCCCTCAACAGCAAATAGCTGTTGGAAGAATAGCGGGCGTCTATTTGATTTAAACTGACAAAATATTCGGGTTTTGGACTTGTGAACAGCATTGAGAAGACTCCTACGATAACAATGATTAATGTTCGATACGATACGGAAGCATATCGAGTGTTTGTGAATAAGGGGGCAGATCGGCTGAACTATAAAACTTAGCAACAAATTCACTATACGATGTGGGTTACACGTTTTTCAGTCTTTACAGATTAATTCCGATTAGAGAAAGAAAATGAGGTTGAGAACCAAATAGGTTAATGTAGTGTTTGATAGAGGAAACATCTGAGAATAGCTCGCGTTTCCTCATCTCGATCTAAACGCCCACTTGTTAATTACTATGGCTTGTTTATATTTATAATTCGGAATTAGAGAAAAATGCTGCTTCTACGAGTAGTATAGCTATTAGACAGCTAGGTATATTATGTTCGCTGATCATGTCGAATTTTGTTTGAGAGATTAAAAAGAAAAGAAGAAAGAAAATATTTTTATATATTGTATATTTGCAGTAAACATGACGCAGAAAAAAATAAAAATAATATCGAGTTAAGTTGAGTTGAGATTGGAGATTGAAGATTTGTGACACAAGTAGCTGTTCATATTAATAATCCTACGTGAAAAAAACCGGCCAAGTGCATGTCGGACCACGCACAATGAAGGGTTCCGTAGTTGGAATGAATTTATCCCAAGAACAAACTTCACACTGTAGTTGAAAAACATGTTGTCCCATACATTCCAACTGAAAATGTAAGTTTGTACGCACAATATTGATAGATTTACCATGTTGTTTTAAGACCACAAACTTTTTGTAGGTTTTCCTGTTATCTATAGCTAAAGGAATATTTATGTATTTTTTTCAACATTTTAGGCTCAGGAGTTTTGGAGATAAGGGTGGTCAATTTTCGTATACTCGTATTTTCTTAATAACTTTAATACAGTTTACTTTAAAATTAAGAAAGAAAGAAAGAAAGAAAAAGTATTTATTGTGACTCGTACAGGAAGATCACAAACTAAACTAAACACAATAAAAAATAAAAACCAAGTTATATAAAACAAAAAAGTAACAAAAAGGAAAATGAGACAGAAACTCCTATACGAGGCCAAAAGGCTCCTATCTCAGCATGATGCTGCGACATTTAAAAAATAAATGTCGCAACGCTGGTATTCTGATAGGGCCCGCCGCTGTGATGTCACGGGCAGTTACAGAAATAAAATAAAATAAATAAATATTAAAATAGATTTAACATGAAAAATATTAGCAAATAAAATAAAAAATAATTTTTCATCCGCGCCAGGCGTAACCTCATTACTTGTCTATGCCTTGAGTGTCACGGGCACTTTGGTGTGTCTGTGGTGATCTGTGGCATTGCTGTGACAAGTAAATGGTCGTAAATTATGGAATATATTTGAGATCCTCGCAGTAAGCCCTTACATTTGATATGTCACACGGTACAGATTGCGAAATTTTCTATTTGCCCGCAAAAAATGACCCCTATTTTCAAAATTCATTTATTTACGTTACACGTCTATTTGGGTCACAAAGACCAAATTTCAACTTAATCGGTCCATTAGATTCGGAGCAAATTGGCTGTGACAGACGGTCGGACAGACAGACACACGAGTGATCCTATAAGGGTTCCGTTTTTTCCTTTTGAGGTACGGAACGCTAATAGTTCTATTATTTTAAAAATTTAAAATAGCGTTCTTCTCTTTTTTCTTCTTTCTAACTTCTAAACTTCTATGATAGGCTAACTTAAAATACGTCCACTGCTGGACATAATATTTCCCCAAGCATCGGCTCAACTACCCGTACGCAAAAAACGCGCATAGACGCGGAATTGCGAACACCAGCCCGTATTACCTATTACCTATCGGCTCAACTACTGCTTCTCTGTTGCACGTGTAGTATTTTTATTTTATCTCACGAAGCGACACGCGCTTTACTTGTGTTTACGAAGTGTACAAACACGTTGTGAAAGTGTGTATGCGCGCAGGAGCTTCTACGCTCACACATACCTTTCCGCCTTCGCAATTGTCTCCAATGGCAAAGTCGGAAATGTGTGTGTGTGTGTGTGTGTGTGTGTGTCATTCACAGCATGTTTGTACACTAAGTTAGCACAAGTAATCCGTGTGATAAAAATTATGTATCACTGTGGCACACGACTTCTTTCAGAACCCAGAAACTATCGAAATTAGTAGGTTCATAGCTTAATACATTGCGTCATCCAATTCGTCCCAAAAACGATTATTACGTTTATCTTCAAACTCAATTACTTACGCAGTAAAGCCTTACAACTTACAACGCAATCACAAAGAGTAAAAATTGCAACTTTTAATTGAACTCAAACCGGATTGTTATCCCAATAGCCGTAACTCACTTTCAAATTAAACCATGCGTGTACTATGTTGAGAACTGGCTATTGTTTTAAAATAAACTAATTTCATAATAATAGGCGGCACAGACCAATACTTTTTTTTTTGTGGATGGGAAATCATCAAATGACTCCTCCCGCTCTGGGTGGAGCAGAAGGGAGTGTCAGACTCTTACTGACTAAAACCCACCCGTGTTCCTTCCTTTTTTTTTCTCGCGGTGGAAATCCTCATGGACTTCCTCTATCGTGGGGGTGACAGAGGGGCATGCCGGACTCTTGCCGGCTAAAACCACCGTGGTGTTCCACCTCTACCTATGGCCGGGGGTGCGGGATTCGCATAAGCATTCACCGCTCTCCCGACGGCTCAGCGCTAGCTCAGCGGATCGAGGCCTGTGCCTCGACCCGCTGTTCCTCAGCAGGTCCCACCTTCCCGTGCGCTCATTCCTATAATGGCCGCACCCACTCGAGAGAGTGGCGCGCGTGGAACGCTGCAGCGCCAACTCGGGCCTGTCTGGTCGGACGACGGACGCCCCTAGTCCGCCGACCGCAGGCCAGTTATATTCCGGGGCAGCGGTAACCCTTTCGGACAATCCCATACTTCAATATTATTATTTTTAGGCAGTTCATAAGTAAGTAACGTATACATAGAGGAGCTTAATGTCAAGCTGTAGAATAATGGAAGCTGACGAAAAACCACAATGGCGATCGCATAAATTTTGGCTAAAAATGCTGAAGAGCCAAATCCTCTGCATACAACCCACATCATCATCTGCCTAGCCTTTTCCCAATTTTGTTTCGGTCAGCTTCCAGTTTAACCGGATGTAGCTGAATACCAGTATTTTACATGGAGCGACTGCCTATCGGACCTCAACAACCCAGTTACTGGGAGTGGGTAACACGATACCCCTTGGTAAGACGTAGTTGTCAGACTCGGGCTTCTGACTACCCGAAATGACAGTCAAAGATGTACAAATGACAGCCGGGACCAACGGCTTAAGGTGATTTCCGAAGCGCGGAGGTACTTCGGTAAGTATGTAATTTATGGTCACCCATCCACAGATCGACCTCGGCAAGCGTTGCTTGACTTTGAAGAATGACCCGTGTGGCCCTTGTATCTAACCCACATCAGAGGACATCATTAGTTAACAAAAGACCATACAAAGAGCATGCATCAATAACAATATGGTAGGTAAGGCACCTATTGGTTGTTCATAAAGACGTTGCAGGAATCTGGAAGCTGCTATGAGCTAAAAACCAAAGAAATTCCTAAGTATCGATGACTAAAATATTGACTATTGATATTTCATGGGTAGGTAGTTGTATCAATTGAATATGTTTGCGGCACTCATGCGCATTATAAAATGAAATATGAAGTAGAAATCTCGTTCGGTTATATTTTTACGTATATGGTCTCATTGCGAGTGGGATGCAGCACGTTCGCAGGCGACATTTTTGGGACCTAAAAGCATGAGCTGTTCTATTCCGTATTGTTCGAACTGCATCGTTTTAAATTTAGTAAATCGGTAGGTACCTACGTCGTCTTTGCCAACTAAAGCTTTTGTCAATTTTTAGGGTTTCGTACCTCAAAAGGAAAAGCGGAACCCTTAAAAGATCACTTTCGTTGTCCATCTGTATGTCCGTCAGTCAAGATCCTTTTTCTCAAAAGCGTGGAGTTATCAAGTTGAAATTAATATCAAATACTCAGGGCTGCAATCCCTTGAAGCAGTGAAAAAATCTTCCGTTGACCTAGAATCATAAGCAATGTCATGTAGCACAAGTAAAGGGAAAAATCCGAAAACCTTAGTTACATTACAAAAAAATAATTTTAAAACTATTTACATAGCTACAAAGTACGGACACCTCGGTGCGTAAGTCCGACTCACACTTGACAATTTTTTTTAATCCGGTTTTATTCATCATGAACTGCTTTCTCTTGCTCACGCCATTGTCTTCTGCTCTGAGTTCCTCTTCGGCTGACAAGGCCTGATAAAGGAAGATGGTTCGCGTGCTACAGTTACGTAAGGTAAGGTAAAGTTATGTAAGGATGAAGCAATATCCTCCTAATATTATCCTATCTTACTATCCTACTAATAATAATATTATAAATATGAAAGTTTGTGAAGATGTTTGTTACTCCTTCACGCAAAAACTACTGAACGAATTTTGATTGAACTTTGCAGTAATATAGCTTATAGGTACATCAGAATAACACATAGGATACTTTTTATCCCGATATTCCCACGGGATCGACACTTATGCGGGTGAAACCGCAGGGCGCTGCTAGTATAACATAACATCACTCCTACCTATAATACCTATAGGTAATCTTAGAAGACGTAGGATACAAGGTGTTTTTTTATATCCCATAACTCTAGGGTATGAATGAAAATGAGACCATAAATTATCAAAGAATCAACTGGCATATGAATTATTTTTCAATTACTTCTAGGTAAGTAATTATTTTTTGTTTTCATTTTTCATACAAAATAATTCGACAAAGTCACGATTATTAATACAAAACATCCTTACGTGAAATATGACAATGGCGCCGATTCTCTTGTTCACAAACTAAACTAAATTTAAGTTCAGTGCATCCTTTTCTTTCTATTTCATTAAGAAAAGGACAGAAGGTAAATTTTAGTTTAGTCCTGTCAAATTAATCAGCGCCTGACGCTACTCCATACAAGTTTAGACGTGATTAAAAACTTGCCTACTAAAATTACGTCAATTTACGTCAGGCGCTGATTAATTTGACAGGACTAAACTAAAATTTATCTTCTGTCCTTTTCTTAATGAAATAGAAAGAAAAAGATGCATTGAGCTTAAATCTAGTTTAGTTTGTGAACAACAGAATCAGCACCATTGTCGCACTTTCTTAGCTTTTGAATGATTGGTGTGAATAAAAATGATTTAAGTAAGTACCTACTCGTATTTATCAATGAAACTTGGATACATGATATCTTCGAACTATGCATTTTTGGACCACATATTCTAGAACTTTTTGGATTACTTTTACTTATCTATATATATAAAAATGAAACCCGTTTTCCGTTGTCACGACATAACATGAAAACGGCTGGACCGATTTCGATGAAATTTGGTATAGAGATAGTTTGAGTCCCGGGAAAGGACATAGGATAGTTTTTATCCCGATATTCCCACGGGATCGACATTTACGCGGGTGAAACCGCGGGGCGCAGCTAGTAGAATATAATTCTAGAGTCAGTGGCTTAATTAACTATAGGGTGGCACTGGGGCAAAATGCCACGGGCCCCCAACCAGAGGGGGCCCCCCGGCCGGAGAGGGCCATGAGCACAGGAGGAGCCTAACATAACTTTATAAAAGCAAGCTTTTTTGAAAATGTGCAGCAAAGGACTTGTAACTTTTTCCCATTGTATGTCTAATTTTTTGGACAGGACCTCATCTATGACCTCATGCTCAGCAGTAGCGCTTGCGACCACTAGACCAACGAATCAGTCAGGTGTTAAATTTTGTAGGGAAAAATATGAAATCTACGCGGAAGAAGTCGCGGGAGAAGAGCTAGTAAAAAAAAACTATAATGTTGGTTGAGCTTCTTTACATTGAGGGAGGGCCCCGTCCCTTGAATTTGCCATGGGCCCCAAACGGTATAGTTACGCCACTGCCTAGAGTTATGGGATATAAAAAAAAAACATGTTGTATTACACCCACTTACCACCAGTTTGTTTAAGTTTCAAGTTATCCGTCTATTGTGGGAATCGAACCTATGATCTCAGGCTTAGCAGTAGCGCTTGCGACCACTAGACCAACGGCCAACGAGCAGTGAAAAAACAAAAATTCGTATACGGAATTAAAAGGCTCGATTACCACATAAAACTATTTAATTTAAATAAAAAAACCTAAAAAAATGCAAAAGCCAACGTCACGTGGTGTTCCCAGGCGGTCACCCATCCAAGTACTGACCACGCCCGATGTTGCTTAACTTCGGTGATCGGACGAGAACCGGTGTATTCAACGTAGTATGGACGTTGGCGATAGTTAACTCGAAATTATCAATCCGTATCTGAATCCTGACGTCAAAATTGCCAAAGAACACAATTAATTATTTTTTTTTAGGGTTACATTTTAATTCGTTTCTGTTTCTTATTCGTTTCTGTTTCTTACGGCGATAGTTATCGCGATAAGTTGTGGCTGCACCTACGATTAACGCCCGTCATCCGCGATAACTATCGGTGTTTCCCGTAGGTGGGGCTGATTTTTCAATACACAGATAATATTTTTTTTAAATTTGAATTAATATTATCTGGTGTAGTGGTGTTCGGAAAAATCACCCCTAATAGAATGGTGAAATACCTAACTCGTACAGTCAACCGTGAGTCAGTGCTAACAATTATTTGACATGGACAGTTTTGGCGCGGTTTTCACAGTTTTACTGTTTTACCTTACACTTAGACGCGCTTGATTTTATTTTACCTACCTTGATAACCTAACTAGACGATTAGTACACCCAATTCCGGAGATTTTCTTCCTGTTCAAGTTTAAATTGTCGAATAAAACATCTTTATCTAAATAGTGACGTCATCGTTCACGATAATAATATATTTTCAACAATTTGTAAATCACAGACCGTACCTTACCTCTAATATTTATGTTTGGTTTGATCAACAAAAAACAAACAAAAATCCGTACCTACTCGCTAATGTGCTTTTACAACACACAAAACTGTATAATTTTATCAAAAATATGTAGAATATTTGGACGTAGTTATGCAGAAACGTTCCAACCCACAAGTCACTCGAAATCGAGATAATGTGATCAAACTACCTTTTATGACACTTAGCGTCAGATTAGCAAAAAGGTTTCAAGTTTTAAGTCTTATATCAGAAAATATTTTTTTCACTTACGTTCCAACCCACAACCTTTATCAAATAATAACTTGTGTAAATTAACTAGAACGTACTATGAGGACAGGAACATTTAATGTTTTACGAAACAGTATATTTATTTTGTTAAAACGCCACAACAACCTTGTAGCGTTTTAGCAAAACCATGTTAAACCATTTTATTTTGTAAAAAATGTTCCATATATATTTGGAACGTTTTTGCAAAATTACAAAAGCGAGGCATAAACGATCCAAAACTTGTGGTACGTTATGTTTCAGACCTAAATAACATAATTTGAAAACTTAAAAGGTTTCATGAATTTTGTACTATTATATACCTAAATAAAAAACCTGTTTCCAAAACAAAATGTTTCAACTTTAAAGGGTTCATTTTTAACACGCTTTAATTAGCTTCATCCTTAACTGTTTGCATACACGACCACTAAAAATAAATATTTATAACACGTAAAGAAAAAGTTTATTTTCTTTGAAGTTATTTACAAAAACAATATTACTTGAAACTTTTAATATCATAGACAAAAGAAAAGAATACTAATGACAATAATAATATATTAATTATATCGTCTCGACTCCGGCACAAACCGCGGCAGAAGCGTCAACTGTTGATGCCATCCCGCCGCGATTCAATCATGCTGGAGAAGAAGATGATAGGGTTGACACAGTAAGTAGCCAGTGCAACGACCGACTGAGGAGCGCACTGGAGGATGCGTTTCTCGAGTATAGATTCACTCCGACCGAGCTTAGACCCCGATTACCACGATTACCCATGCACAAAAAAAATAGGGCGCTGGTGTGTGCCTTGGATTCGCAGCTCAAGAATTTCTTCGAGAGCAGCGAGGATCTCGTTGATACTCACTCGATCCTGTATTGTGCGGCTGTGGCGACATGTCGTTTAGCTAACGTCAAGTTTCCAAGTTGTGACGGAGCTACTCGACCAAAACCAGCCGTACCAGCCTGGCAGCACAGGATCGAGCGTCGTATCGATGGGACCAGGGTATTCATCGGCAAACTATACTGCTTCAGGGAGGGCAATACACGACCACGAGCGATGCGCTTTGTGAGACGGGCATTCTCGGGGACTGGAATCAGCCCTCGAGAATACATATCCCGTGTCACAGAGCGCATCGACTTCCTGAAGCAGAAAATTTGTGCATGGGCGAGCCGAATTCGGCGGTATAAGCGGCATATTGATCGATACACGCAGAATCGCATGTTCCAGAGCGATGAAAGGTGGGTGTATAGAGCTTGGGAGCGACCTGAAAAAATTGTGACAGATGTATGCCGCCCGGATGATGCCGCCACGAGTGCATTTTGGCGCAACATCTGGTCGGTGCCCGTCTGTCACACTGAGGCTGGCTGGATACGGGATGTCGAGCGAGTGTGTGAGACTGTACCAGAGATGAAAACGGTACTAATTACGCCATTAGACGTTGCCAGAGCGGTCCGTCCGTTACCAAATTGGAAATCGCCAGGACCGGACGGACTGCACAACTTTTGGTTGAAATGGCTAATTAGTTCACACACTTGCCTGGCATCTCAGTTCCAGTCATCTTTAGAGTCTGGGTAGCTACCGCAGTTTCTAACAACAGGCGTTACCCACCTGCTCCATAAATTAGGTAGTCCCGCGGAACCCAAGAATTATAGACCGATCACGTGTTTGTCGACGGTTTATAAACTTCTTACATCCATTTTGAGAACGCAAATTAATACGCACATTGAGAGTAACTCGATTATGTCTGCCTCTCAAAATGGATGTAGGAATGGTTCCCGCGACACTAAGGAGCTACTCCTCATAGACATGGCCATTAGCCAAAAGGTTCGTCGATCCCGCAAGGATATGTCGACATGTTGGATAGATTATAAGAAAGCCTACGACTCGGTGCCACATACATGGCTTATGAGGGTGCTGGAGTTGTACAAGATAGATGCAACTCTACGCACCTTCCTTGAGTCGTGTATGGAGCAATGGAAGACGGTCCTTCGCTATCCAGGATATCGGCAGATCCAGGGGAATGATGAACCTGTATGGATTAAACGGGGAATATTTCAGGGCGACAGCTTGAGTCTACTTTGGTTCTGCTTAGCCCTGAATCCTCTAAGCAGACTACTGGAGGATTCAGGTCTAGGCTATCGGTTGAGGAGAGGTGGTCAGGTCATATCTCACCTCCTCTACATGGACGATTTGAAACTTTTTGCCCCCAACAAATCGCGTCTGATGGAGCTACTGAAGGTAACTGAAACTTTCAGTAGCGCCATCAGGATGGCATTTGGTATGGACAAATGTGCAGTCATGCATGTAAAGCGAGGGGAGATTATGGATTCCGAGGGAATTCAACTCTCGGATTCCATAAACCTTAGATCCCTCTCCTCATCCGAAAGCTATAAGTATTTGGGTATGTCGGAAGCGTTAGGCATCAACGATGCTGACATGAAGCAATCGTTGAAGGAATGCTTCTTTTGTCGCCTGAGGAAGGTATTAATCAGTCTTCTTTCGAAAACCGAAGGTTTCGTCTGTGCAATTATGGACGAAGTTATCTTGACGAATAACTACCGGAGACATATTATGAAGGACGGGTCAGTTGACGTGTGTCGGGCATGCCATCGTCCGGGTGAGTCTATCAGACATATTATCTCTGGTTGTTCACGTCTGGCTAACGGCGAGTACTTGCACAGGCATAACCAAGTAGCCAGGATTATTCACCAGCAACTTGCTTTGAAATATAAACTTGTGGATTCTGAGGTACCGTATTACAAGTATGTGCCCGACCCAGTTCTTGAAAATGACCATGTCACGTTGTACTGGGATCGGTCTATCATTACTGACAGGACTATTGTCGCCAATAAGCCTGATATAGTGGTGATAGATCGATTAGCGCGCCGCACAATGATTGTCGATGTTACCATTCCACATGACGGGAACCTCGTGAAAGCTGAGAAACAAATTAAATGTCTTGACTTAGCACACGAGGTTGTTGACATAAAAACCTAAAGAGTACGGAGGGAATCATAGATGATGTCGATGGGTTTGGTGGGGAACCAGATATCGAAATGCAAGAGGATGATGAGTATGACGTATGAAGATTTTATCATCATCAGCAGCATAGCAGTCCACTGCTTGACGTAGGCCTCCCCAATAGCACAAGATTTTATACTGTTTTTTAAATTGTGACCTAGTAATAAAAAAATCATAAGCAATTATTGTTCTTTTATTTGCTGTTCAGGTTTTACATATTTATTAAAAAATAAAATTTAGATGTAAAATGATGATGTAAAATTTAGATCATAAAAGGTACAGATGGATAAAAAGTACCTGGAACGTTTGTGCAAAATTAATTTGAAGCTATGTTCATGTAAATATTAATTATGTTAAAATGTTCCAATACCAATAATATTTTTTTTTCTTATTGTAAAGTGAATAGTCTAAAATTAAACATATGATTATCTAAACACAATATAATTCAACAATAAAACCTTTAGTATTGACCTTTACTAGTTAGAATAAAAAAGAATACCATTGAAACGCGTAAATGCTTTTATCTCAAATTCAGTTTACTGTGGAATGAAACGTTTTTGCATAACTACGTCCATTTATAAAAAGCAAAAAGCCAACGTCACGTGGTGTTCCCAGGCGGTCACCCATCCAAGTACTGACCACGCCCGATGTTGCTTAACTTCGGTGATCGGACGAGAACCGGTGTATTCAACGTAGTATGGACGTTGGCGGTAGCTAACTCGAAATGATCAATCCCTATTGGAATACTGACGGCACTATGTCGTCACATTCGTGATGCGATTTGATCTGGTGAAATAACTCGTAGGTACACACGGCTACACATCAAGCTATACATAACCATTATAAGCTGACTTCTGAATGTACGAAAAACTTAGACAACTTAGGTCAGCTAAAACTGGAAATGTATAACTTGATGTGTAACCGTGTGTACAGTCAACCGACACTGAAATTGATAGTTTTGCGCGGTTTTCGCAACTTAAGTAAATAAGAAAAAGACAATCAATAAAACGAAGAAGCCCTAACCCCGTCGCCCGCCTAGTAGATACTTATAAACTCGCTCTCAGTCACTCCCCAACTTTACCAGAACATCGTAACGGCTCATCGATTCTCAGAAACACCAAGTTGTTGCGTGGTCATTGTTTTTGTAATGTCTTGTTTGTTTTATTTTAACAGATTAAGTACCTACAGTAGGTACATAGGCTTATTTTGATGAATGTTGTATGGCCTCTCCTTGATGGACGGATTGCTATGACCACGTGACTGATGAAGAGAGAAAATTTGTGTTTTCTTTTGTTTTTAGCTCATGCATGGTTTGGTTTGTGGGGTTTCGGGATGGTAATTGCATCGTAGTAAAGACCGTAACAAATTAGAGACGAGATTATTTATCTGAGGAGTGAAACGGTAGTTATGATCGTTGGGTAGGTAGGTACCTAGGTACCTACCCAACGATCATAACTACCGTTAAGAAGAATTGGCTTCATTTATCTTCTAGCCTAGGTAGGTACCTAGGCTAGAAGATAAATGAAGCCAATTCTTCTTACTTCCTTTCTTTATCAGCAAAAGCTTTGGGTGTGTCATATTAATTTACCTACAACTCAGTACTGTAACAATACCTACCTGCTATAGTGTACCTTAACTAGGTACCTTAGGTATGACTTAGGTAAGCTCCGTGACGAAATCTGTACTTAATGTCATTTGGGCTCCTGGGTAGGTACTTCCGCTGGCATGATAAGTTCTCCAGGAAGTCGAAGAGGTTCTCCATAGACTAGCTCAGCTGACGAGGTGTCTTTATAATATGTGATAGTGGGAACCATAGACAATTAGTTTGGTTCGCCACAAGTCTAATGGCGGTTTCGCAATACGTCCGATCCGAATCCGAGAAATGCCGGTCCGAAGTGATCAAGTGACCATAGTCCTATTTGTATGAGGGGTTGCGCTCTAGATCCGAACTATATCCGTCGTAATTTAGAACATTCCCAATTCGGATTGAAGTCGGATCTTTAATTCAGATTCGGATCGCATGTAGTGCGAAACCGCTCTAAGTATCTACTTTTACAAGCATGTTGACGATCATTGACCCCATATCTAATTAGGTATACCAACCTAGGTAAGTATCATAGGACTGATATCCTTTATAAACTTTCTATCTTATTGATAGTAAGTCACGACCGTCTATTGAATGCAAATTAATCAATATAATAAGCTAGGTTAGGTAGTAAGTGCATTGGGAATTCCTGAAGAATGTGCTGTGTCATTTCGATGATCATAATATTAAGGAACTACTTAGAATTGTTTCTTCAATACCTTCAATCAACGAAAACCTTAAAGTATAAAATATTAATGTGATAATAATAAAATTACCTAGGTAGGTATCAATATTAACTAATCACACTTAATATTACAAAGGCGAAAGTTTGTAAGTGTGTTTGTATGTTTGTTACTTCGTCACGCACAAACGGCTGGACCAATTTTGATAAAATTTAGTATGGAGGTAGGTGACACCCTAGATTAACACATAGGCTACTTTTTATTCCGATACTCCCACGGCATCGAAACTTATGCAGGTGAAATCGCGGGGCGCAGCTAGTTAATTATAACAAGTCAGACCTTATAAAGAGAAAATTACCGAGCTAAATAGCCAAGGAAATTAGAAAGAATGAAGACGTTTTAAAGCGTAGTGTATTGTTAGTTGAATTTTTACCGTCATCTCTGTCCACCCACTCAGGAACTATCTGTTAGGCTTAAAGATAGTAGTTTACTTCTTTCCTCAACAGATTGCACTGCCGCCGCGCTTTTGGAAGAACATTGAAAAGCCAATAATTATTTATAGCTCTTTACCTTGAGAGTCTTTAGCCTTCTTGCCGATTCTTTCAGAGTATTTAAATTAATCAATTTGATTGTATCCGGACCTTTTTAAGAGTTTACAATAATAGAATAATTCCATACGTTGAACGAAACGGTGTAATAGATTACCTGTGGCTTTGACGCGTTCCAGTTTAGCTTCAGAAAACGCCACATATTGAGCGGTTCCATGTTGCTCTTTCTCATCTAAAATCGTTACTTAGAACGAGAAAGATTAATATGAATGCTAATAATATGAAACAAACCCAAAAACTTTGACACTTTCTAATTTAAAAATTTGTCGACAACGAAGTTGTTTGGGCGTATAAATCAACCAAGAAATATTAGTTTTCCGTCGTTTTAGAAGCAAAAACTTGAAAATTCACATCTTAAAAACATCATACCTATCGGTATATTTAAATTCGTAAAAGTTTTCAGTTATAAAATCTCATCGAAATAACTGTTAATTTCTAGGTGTGGCTATTGTTCGCGTGAATTTCTGGCTAAATACGGGTGAAATCGTTACAAAAAAGCAATAAAGAAGTACGAAAGAGTGTTCTAAAAGCACAAAATATGGCTCCTTTACTGGAATCATGCTGGTCGCCGTGTATTTGGTCTTCGAACGTGAAGAGTGGGAGCCGAGCGGTTGCCGTGTATACAATTGCCATGAGCGTGATCCTTATTACGTTTATTGGATATCAAATGGCTGGCGGAGACTCCACGCAGCTCTGGAACCCGCTGTTTGAAGCTGATGTTAGAGGATGTGAGTATAGTCTATACTTTCACTGAAATCATTCATGGCTTGTTTATATTTTCTTAGGTACCTATGTTCATTGGACCATAGGGGTCTCCATAGAGTAGGTACCTACTTAGATAGAGTATTTCTGAAATATATTGCATAGTTAGGCACATAGTGAACCTATAGGTTGGCATTCTTTGGGCTGTAAGATGACCCTATGACCAAGATTACAGAACCTATCCCAAGACAAGCATATTTACTTTAAACTAGTTTAAAGCTGTTTGTGTGGTTGAAACTAAGTTTTAAGTAATGCTTGAATCTTGAGTTTCTTTAAAATCAACCATTCACAGTCAAAATCCCTTTACCTTTCCTTCAGTTTTATGTTAAAAATGCATCACTTGCATTTTTAAGAAGGAAACTACAGAATGCATTCCAGACATCTGTTAGTTTCATACAAACGAAAACGTGTATTGCGAATTTGATCTTTATTAGTAAAGACCGGATTATATGCAACATAAAAAGCTTGAAATATGCATCAAAAATGCTTGAAATATGCATGAAAACTGACAGAATATGCAACATTAAATGACTAAATTTTTTTTTTGTTTTGTAAATATTATTCCTTTAAATTTAAGTTTATTGTTAGTAAATACTTGTTTTAAGTTTTACTTTATGAAGTATGTATCTTTATAATTTATTGTTTTTTAATAAAATAAAAAACTATTAAGTTTTAGATTTTTTATTACAAAATCAGCACACATTTAGTAGAAAGCAACAACATGCATAATAGTTGGGAGGAAGGAGTAGTGAGGTAGGCGAGCGCGACGATCATTTGTCTCTTGCATTTTATTATCGTACCAAAACAAAAGACGTGCGGCTGCTGAGTGCGCTGCGCTCGAAATATACTGTAAATTATAGCGATAATATGCATCATCACTAGATCTCAGGAAAAATATGCTATTAGCGCTAAAAATGGCTTAAATATGCAAATGCATATTATCCGGTTTCTATTTATTAGTTACTAGAATTGCCACATCAACAGGTTTCAGGAATGCATTCTCTTGACGGGCGAACTGTAGACTGCACACAGGTATTTGTAAGTGTTTTAATGCTTGTTTCAAGATGCTGTCTAAGTCCCAGCTATAACTCTATTGTGTATTGCAGAGACAAATATATTGAGGGGCTTGTGGCTAAGTAATATGAGCCGCACGGGTCGATTGATCAGGTTAAGCTGCGCTTGCCGCGGTTTTTCCGTGGATGGGTGACCATTTTTACATACTAAGACCCCTCCGTGCCTCAGAAAGCATGAAAACCCTTGATCCCGGCTGTCATTTGTGGAACTTTGACAGTCATTACGGGTCATCAGAAGCCCGAAAATCTGACAGCCAGTCTTACCAAGGGGTATCGTATTACCCAATAACTGGGTTGTGGAGGTCAGATAGGCAGTCACTCCATGTAAATACATAATGGTATTCAGCTGCATCCGGTTAGACTGGAAGCAGACCCCAATATAGTTGGGAAAAGGCTAGGCAGATGATGATGTAGAGACAAATATATTTCTTTGAATGTCTTAAGTGTCATTTGCGAATCCTGAATTCTTAATTAGTCTCTTACATAACACAGTATCATCATCATCAATCTCATACTCCTTGTCCTAATTTATTGGGTGTCCGACACTTTGTCTTCCGGTCCTTGGATTCCACTCGGTCACTGCCTTACTCCATCTGTCATCACTAAGCGTTGCCAGCCTGCCCAACTCCATTTTAGTGTAACACATTAATCTGGCAAGCACCGCTAATGAGACACATTTGATTTTCTATTGTTTCGTCGCCGATCGGCAAACCGCGACGCTTGACCGGTTAAAGTTGCTAATTTGAAAAAATAATTGAGTCTAACCATTTAATTGTTACATTTCAGCGCTGCTGGTATTTGGAGGAATATTCATCGCGATATTAATACTGCTGATCATCTTCTCTATATTGATGGTAAGTTAAATAAAACTAAACTGTTATACTTATTGTAATAATTTTGAAGTCCCCATAACATTGTAGTCATGCGTAATTGTGTCATTGCATGTAATTTATTAGAACATTTTATTTAATAATTCAAAATATTTTATTGTCACATAAACCTACATGGGCACTTATGAAACATCAGAAGCTAAGTGCGCTGCACCCTAATTGCGTAACGTTCACACTATCAATCGGAATACGAATCATTTTGAAGCCAATTGCTAATCCATTGCTTCATAAGTTCGAAAAATTTGTCTGCTCAACACGTAAATAACGCAATGAATGTTGTTGAACTGTCAAAATGAAACCGATTCCGATTGATAAAGTGTTATGCAATTGCCCCGCGGGTCCAATTGGTAGTTTCCTATAGAGAAGACCCGCCAAGAAACTCCATGGTTACTCTTTTAAAAATAATTGGATTTTACAATACAAGTAATTAATACCGCTGTTAATAGGTATGGGAGGACATTATAGGACTGTCATCAGTCACCTTACAAAATTGAAAATGGTCAAAAAATTTAAGAATCTATGATTCCACAAGGCCTACTAAATTTCTCACATTCACAAAATAGTATAAAAGAATAGAAAAAAAAATAGGATATTTACCAAGTGACATGATTTTTATTACAACTCTTACAAAATCTAAATTGATTTAATGTCCACAAAAGCCACTCATGAAGAGTTATTGTTACACCTACTAGTGTGTAAAATCATTATAAGATTATGTCATAGAAGTATGTAATATAAACAACATAATTTGGAAGCAGTTAATAGACCATTCAATCCACCAACCCGCGTTGGGCCAGCATGGTGGGTTACGGCCCACTTCCTCTCACTGAGAGGAGGCCTATGTCCCAGCAGTGGGAACATTAAGGCTGATTATCAGTGATCGGAGTAGGTAGGTTGATTTTTGGTACTTGTATCATAAATGCCCACAGAAAGAATAACATGGATAAGCCATTTTCCTGGAAAGCAATTCCGGTATTTCCGGATCTAATTAAATATTGTTAATGTTGATAGTGATATTATTACTACTCAGTTCAAAATTTAAAGGAAGGTATCAAAACTAAATTAATTTATTATTTATCTGTTGAATAATAAAAACAATTGAATTCCGAAATTCCGGAGGAATGTCCATATTAATATATGTATACGTTTCGGATCGATGACCCCAATTCAATCTACCTACTCCGATCATTGCTGATTATGTAAGGGACATTTATTCAATTATGTCGTTAATACCAGGAAGCCACATGTGTAGAAGGATTTTTTGCGTCTTTTGCAATATGAAAATTGAATCTACAACAGCTGCCAATCACCACAGCAGAATGCCGTAAGACGATGGAAATAAGCAAAGTAAACTAACCTAGCTGTTGCCAAACGTTTTTGCCATTTGAATACAGAACCCTAAAATGGAAAGTAAGCCTCGAGCTGATTAAAAAAAAAAAAGTTTATTAACACAAAAACCTTAATATACAACGCTCATACAATACACATAGGCACATTAAACTTTGGGAAACAAAGGTTGCTTAAATACCCTGACTTAGGAGTCAGTATTCTACTGTAACATCGTGTACAAAAATCCTTAATCTATATGTTTCCTTAAATCTAATATTTATTTTTAACAATTTCCAGATAGTCGGCATCAACATCTGGATGCGAGGCTTCATACTGCCATGGCTGTCTACCATGGGGCTGATTATCGTGTTCCAGTTGTTATTCGGACTCTGGCTTCTTGGAGGATATTATATTTACGTGAGTAGCATTTAAGTTTGGCAATTCTTTGGGATATGTCGGTTACCTTGGTTCTCCTCATTTCTAATTTGACCAAGCAGGGAAACTCCAAGCATAGCTTTGGGTGACTTAGCCTTCTAATAAGGCCCATTGTGAGCACGACCACGTTACAGTGCCATATGTCATCACTGGCAACACGCACTGGTCAAAGACTTTCGTCTTGAGACACTGCGGCCTCCCACAAGGTGGACCGACGACCTTGTGAAGGCCGCAGGAACCCGTTGGATGCGAGAAGCACAGAACCGGTTGAAGTGGAGGTGCTTGGGGGAGGCCTATGTCCAGCAGTGGACGTCTTTCGGCGGAAGTGATGATGATGATGCTGATGAGTAGCATTTCATCAACATCATAGTAGCATTTGTCATAATTTAAAGTGTCTTTGACATATCTTGAACCCTTTGGTCCCGGACCTTTAGAAGGCGTACGAGGGGCCGAAGCCAACTCCCAGAGGCTGGTTAGACATTAAGAATGAAATGAGGCACTAACTGCCGATTTTGTCTGTACGAACTACGAAATTGCAGGATATGGAAACAAATAATATTAGAATATGTTGAAAATGGCTAAAGTGGACTGATTACCTAGACCTACGGAAGGACTATTGGCCCCTGCCTGATCTATATTTTATTATACCCTGAAAAAATGGCAGGCAAAATTATGAAAGCAAGATAAATTATTATAATCCGTGCATAAGGCTGCCTGTCCATTGACGCGGAGCGGGGCTACGGAGCAGAGAAATGTTAACCAATAGGATTGCATAAAATCTCAATGTAATTTTCTATTGGTTAATATTTCTCCGTTTCTCCGCTCCGCAGCATGGCGGATACCAGTCGGGCGTGCGGCAAATGTACAAGTATCTCCTTGGCTCCCGACTTATGGTAGTAGAAGGAACAGTGGGGTTTTAGTCTGTAGGAGTCCGACATAACCCTCCGTTCTTCCCGGACTATCGCCTGATATCCCCACGAAAAAATAAAAGGTTAGGGGCCAAGGACAAGGACTCCTGGAAAAAAGCCCTAGATACGCCAATGTCCGCAGCCTCGCTCCGCGCCAATGGACAGGCAGCCTAAACATGAAACTATGGTCATGGAAGCATTGGGAGCATTTCTAATGGCTTGTTCCTTAGGTTGCAGATTATTAATTGCAGTAAGTAGTAGGATTAATTTGGAGGCAGTCAAAATAATGTTGCTCATTCATACCTTCGTAATATAATAAACATAAAAAACCTGCAGTGTGCGGTGGGGGTGGGCTCACTCAGTTAAAGTTCTGAACCAAACTTTGTTTATTTTTTTCCTTTTTTTCGTTCCATTTGCAATCGGTCGTCAGACCATAAGCAAATTCGTTCCATGACGAAATGGCGTTGTGGTGGAGCAGCCAGTGCTGCGCCTCCCACTTATAGAAGGTGGTTCCTCTTCAGCCTTTTCACCACCGCTGTCGGGTGTAACAGTTCAGTAACTAGTGGGTTTGGATGCAAGGTTAGGCGAACCAAACTGCTGCATTATTATTCTTCCAAAGGCTTATTTCTTTTTTAATCATTATTCCAGTTGGATGCAACCTTTGCTGCACTGGTGGACTTCTTGTGGATGGCATACAATGTAAGTACATATTTGAAATAATTATTTTCAAATAATTAACCATTTTAAAACAATCCACTAATCATTATAGACTTTAGAGTGGTTACCTCTTTTCTCTCTGAAAAAGGAAAGTAAGTAAATAAAGTGCTGTCTTCAACAAGAAAACCGTAAAGGATCCTTTTCATACTAGTATGTTTTCTACCTTCCCTGAAAAAACCTACTTGAACTACTACTACTTACTAGGTACTACTTTTCTTCATCCTCCTCTCCCCTCCCCCCTTCTTTCTCTCTCTTCTCTTCCTTTCTTCCTCTTTCCTTTCTTCCTCTTTCCTTTCTTCCTCCTTTTTTTTTCCTTTTTCTTTTCTTTTTTTTTACTTACTTCTTTTTTCTTTCTTTTTACTTCATTTCTTCACTCACAGACACAGCCTAAACCGCTGGACCTAGAAGCATGAAATATTACACATGTTTTCCTTATGAGCATAAAAAAGTTCTCTAAGGAAGTGAACGGGACCCTATCTACTATTACTGAACCTTCGCTGTCCGCCCGACCGTTTGTCAGCGGACTCATGAACCGTAATAGGTAGACGGTTGGGTTGGACTTGTGGCCTTCACGTGCGAGTCGGACCCGCACTTGGCCGCTTTTATTTTGGAAATTCATCTCAACCCCACAAGCGTCCACTGTACACCAAGTGTACATAAGAGAAAGTGCTCGATATATCAACGGTACACCAAGTGTACACAACTATTGTCATTGTTCTATTGTCATTGTCAAAACAATGACTTCACTACGTCCATTTAACTACTCCGACACGTGGGGTGTGTCGACTGGTAGGCGGGCAAAAGTGTGAGAGGCTCATGATGAGGGTTGAAAGTTCGTATTTTTTCGTTTGTTGGGAACGATGATGGGTACTAATTATTCTTATATTTTTCCAGATCTACTGCTGGCTCTGCGTGTTCTCCCAATACCAAATAATATTGGAGATGCAGTCGCCCAACATAGAAATATTAGTGGAATATTAGAATCAATGTTTGCACAAATGTTCGTAATAAGGTAATTTTAAAATCACTCTTTAGAAACAAATGAATTTTCCATAGAAAAATCAGGCACATATAATCAAGTATTATATTTACGTAAATCAGAACTCAATGAAGTTAGTATAAGTATAAAAATAATAATAAAAATGACTGTTGCCTAAAGCTACGGTTTCCGAAAAGAGCGGTGGCCGCATTTAACCGCCGTAGTGACGATGTCATGAAAATGACAGCAACAAAGATGTATATCGTTAGATTCGCTCTACCGCGTCTAAAAATAGTCTTGTTTCTGTTTCGTTTTGACACCTCTCACAAAATTACTTGATTTGTCATGGAAACGGTATTTAATAATGTGTGGGCCCACTCTTCTCAATATGGACACTTTTGCGTGAATAAGTACGGTAAGAGCAAATCTAGCGATTTAAATCTATTGGCAGCGACGATCTCGGGTTTGACATAATGTCAAATACTGGTTAAAATGACAGATTTTCATGATGGCCGTTTTAGTATGACGGAACCGCTTCTAGGAAACCAAAGCTTTACCATTAGATTTGCACTAGTTTTATTAATATACAAGTAGATTTTATTACATAGATTTATATATAATATATTTGTTATATTTATGTAAGTAGTTAGTATACATACAGTAAGCGCGCGATCTGAGTGCAGTCGGGGTATGAGCTGACCTTGATTAGCGCATTCCTCAGAGCTGCACTCAGATCGCGCGCCTACTGTACATACAGTACGGTCGAGGATTCAATGCCGGTCCGAACGAAAAAACATTTTTTGGAACCAAATGAGGCGAGTTTTTAAAGATCTTTTATTAATAAGAACATAATAAAACCAAGCAATTTTAATCTACCTTTTTTTTACATGATAATTATTTTAAAACTTATAATAGTGTTGATTGTACTTTACCCAAGTCCATTCCATTTTCTTGGAGTCTGATGACAGAAACATGACATAATGGTGTTATTATGTGTGTCATTATTTCTACACTAAATCGAAAAGGTTTTGTTCGTGTTAGGGCCTAACCACACTAAGGGATGATTTATATTAGACCGGGGCGTGCCGTGTACGTGGCCCGGACGGGGCATGGATTTGAAACGTTACATACATTTTACACCGTGCCAGATCCGTGTCCCGTCCGGGCCGGACCTCCCTTCCCTGATGAGATGCGTACGCATCCGTTCAGCCGCGGAAAGCTAAACGGACTTCATACAAAGTCGTTGTTTTCTATGGAAAAAAGCTGAATAATTGTGGTTAGTCCAGTAGTCTTCGCACTATATTTGTTTGGTCTAACAGCTGAATTGCCTCGATGTTCACATAAGGCGAGTGTGATTGAGAGAACATGAGCGAAAGGTCTTATTGCCTATGTTCAGACTGGCTATGATTTGTTCATTGGCTGTATTGTACGTTGAATGTGCCTAAACTAGTTAAAAAAGTTGCTGTATTTGAAATTCTTTGTAAAAGTCTCGAATTTTAGACTTTTTTTCTCTCTTGTGCGCTGTCCCACTCCTGGGTGATGTGTATTTTCATTGTGTTCAAAATGATATAACATTCGTCGACCGTAGGTTCAATTGAGGTAAGGGACAAAATACGATTTTTCAGGAGAGGCCGACAAAGTTTTTTTTCGGACGTTATTATGGGGCTGATTCGAAATTTGGATCCAAAAATCATTAGGGTAAGGGACATTTTCTTAAGCTAGAATTTTTTCATATTTACCATTCGATAGAGCGAAAAATTCTGAACAAAATTATATACTCAACTCATTTTGGGTATTTTGTCCCTTACCTCAATTGAACCTACGGTCGACGATTATTGTATTATTTTATGGTTAAGTGTATTATAACTTTAAACTTTTCTATTTAAAAGAGTTATTTTACGTCTTTAAAATATTATGAACATTATTTAAACTGGAACCGTAGCAGCTGTTATATATATAAGCATTTGTTAATTATATAACGTGTGCCTAACTTAAGTGTATTTAGCTTTAATTTAGACAAAAACAAATCAGTCAGGTGCGGCGCAACGCAACATGTCGCATCAAATTGTGACGACCTAACGCAAAATTGATTGTGCAAACGCAACGCAATTTATGGTAATAATTCCCCTCGCAACGTGAGCAAAATTGCGCATCGATTTTGGTAGACGGTACCTGTCCCGACGAGGAAGTGACTAGTTATTATCAACGATTTTCTCGCTCAAGAAACGTACAAAAGATTTTAGGTCCAGTGTAAGTACAGACGCCAGCACATCAAGCTACCCGAAACTGTCAAATTTTTCCAATCAACTTTGAACCTTATAGTTTAGCGATAAAGTTGAAAATCTATTAAAGAAATTTGACAGATTGTAGTAGCTTGATGTGCTGGCGTCTGTACAAGTGATCCAAATATTATTAGTTGATCGCTGACTGTTCATACCGCTGGCGAGTACTCGTTTGTTTCAGTTCTCACAAGAGCTATCAAAGAGAGTACATTTTTTGTTGCTAGCTCTATCCGCTTCTCGTTAACCGCCGGCGGTGGGGACAGGTATCGAAATGTAGCGTTGCCGTCGAGTGTTGTGATGTAGTGGTGGCCGAGTGGTAACGGCCGCAACTAACCAGTAATGCTCATCATCTGCCTAGCCTTTTCCCAAATATGTTGGAGTCGGCTTCCAGTCTAACCGGATGCAGCTGAATACCAGTATTTTAAATGGAGCGACTGCCTATTTGACCTCCACAACCCAGTTACTGGGTAATACGATACCCCAATGGTAAGACTGGTTGTCAGATTTTCGGGCTTCTGACGACCCGTAACGACTGTCAAAGATCTACTAATGACAACCGGGACCAACGGCTTAACGTGCTTTCCGAGGCACGGAGGGGTCTTGGTATGTAAAGATGGTCACCCATCCACACACCAACCGCGGCAAGCGTAGCTTAACCTGATCGATCGACCCGTGCGGCTGATATTACTTAGCCACAAGCTTCTCACTAACCAGTAATGCCATGTTTTTACAGAATAGCACTAACCAGTAATGCTATTCTGTAAAAATCTCACCGTGATAACTCGGCTGAAGTTAGCTTAAAGTGAGCTGTCAAAGTGTCAATCCCTCAAGTGGAATGGCAGCTCACTTCACCTTAGTTATCACGGTGATCTTTTTACAGAATAGCACCGAAGTTGTAGGTTGCGGGTTCGAAGCAAGTCAGGCACTTTGAGTATATTATTTCATTACCAGTGCTCTCAAAACGATGAAGGAAAACATCATGAGGAAATTAGCATGCCCTAGAACCAAAAACTCGAAGATATGTGATATGATCGACCAACCCGCCATAGTCTCTCGTGGTTTTTTATGGCCGACACCCTCTCACAGGGAGGTAGCCTGTGTCCCAGCAATGGGAACATTATAGGCTTAACCATACTATTCTACTGTATTATAAATGCGAAAGTGTGTCTGTCTGTTACCTCTTCACGCTTAAACCGCTGAACCGATTTAGATGAAATTTGGCATAGAGATAGTTTTTATCTCTATATTCCCATGGAATCGAAACTTATGCGGGTGAAACTGCGGGGCGCTGCAAGTTATGCTATAATAAATGTTGCGATACCGCACCATACTGTTTCGTTTCTGTCATTAGTTCTATGAACTGACTTAATTTTATCCGTCCAATGACTTTATCATACTAAAATCTTTAATCTTTTATTATTATACATTTATGAATCTCGTTTACAAATGTTTTTTGCATTTGCTATGTATTATTGAATAAGTATTTGTATTTATGATGACGCCTTATATTATTTACAAGGATTTTTAAATCAATTGAATTAATAGATGTATTGTATTTTTTAAATATCGTTTCTTCGTAAATAATGTGACCAGTGAATAGTTTCTTAGCAGTGAAATTACTAAATTAATTCTGCAAATTTATGTTTATTTCAACTGAAGATTGTGCCTTTAATTTTGAAACATTAAAAAAACGTTTAAAATAATAATAAAACACGTGATCCTTCCTGAAAGAAAACAAGCTTCAAACTAGTTTTTCTTTTGTAAAGATAATATTTACAGTTTTTCTTTTGTAAAGATAATAGTTAGTTTATAGCATTTATTTCCGAGGCAGTGATATTTATTTTTACCAATTCTCAGCTTGATGTAACATAAAATTATTAGAATTATCATCATTCCGATCGTTGACTGTGCTGTTTTTTATGACTGAATAAATAAATGAAGTTATACATACCTTTTTATTTTTTTACTTATACACAATACCTACAACCAAAAAAAAAAAATTAAATCAAAGATCATTTTAATCGTTTCCCTAGAAACGATCCTACAGATAAAGCTTGGTTTTACTTACCCAGTCGTATGCCTGGGATACACGAGGCTAGTTTTTTAAAGCTAGGATAGTAAGCTAGAACCTCTGTATACTATCCTGGCTTAGCACATGCTACAGTCCGCGCGGAACTGGTTGGCCGCGCCTTAGGTATGTGAGCGGTGGGACGGAGGGGCGGGGGCGCATTACTCGGTACTTGTATTGCGAACCGCCGCCTCACCCCTGTCCCCACCACAGCGGCCAACTAGTTCCGGGCAGACTATAGTACTGTATACATGATGCCAGATAATTTTAAAGCCGGTACAGGTTACTGAAGTACAACAGGTTGTTGTGGTCAGAAAAACAAAACGTGTAATAACTGCACACTAGCCAATCGAATACTAGCTTCGCCGGTCACATGGAGCTAGTACAGTCACGTCTAAAAGTATGTATACACATGGCAATTTTCAATTGCGATTTTTTCGTGAAATAACGAATGCAACGTTGAAATACGGCACTTAACATAAACCTATGGGTTCGAAAATACTAATTTCGTTATAAAATAAAATTTCATTAAAAAATAAAGGAGAAAATCGCCTTTGAATAAAGCCAAGTGTATACATACATTCTAGGATAGTAAAACCAGTGGTGGGGGTGATACTAGCTCTAAAATCATATAGTTGGGATACCAACTTACTTAGCAGTTTAAGTTATATTTAAATTAATTATTAGCTAATAAGCTAGATTGTGAAAAAAAAAATATTACGAGTGATCGCCATTTTTAACCAACTTCTAATAAGGAGGATATTCTCAATTCGGGTGTTTTTTTAAATTTATGATATGCAAGTCAGATTAATTTGCTATAGGTAAACATTAGGTAGGCAGTGGCTTTTTGTCAATGGCTCGTTTCTTTTGCAACAGGGAAAAATTAAAACAAAACCATTGAAAATTCTTAATTATTTATTCGGACAAATAAACTTCTTTTTTTCATTCATGATTCAGAGAAAAAATACATGACGTTGAATTTTCAGAAGAAAATATTAAAAAAAAAACATAACAGATAATTGCGTGACAAGCCTATCCCAATTTTATTATAATAATTACAACTTTATTACAATTTTAATAATTATTACCTTATAATTACGATACATTAACGAAGCCTTATAAAAATTGAAATGAACAACTTTTTCCACTCGTATTGCACAGTTAAAAATAGCATAAATATTTACCAATTATTATTATTGTAATAACACCTAATCGAATTAATATAAACTTACAATTTTCTATATAAAAAAATAAATTGTATTTGGCTTGAATATAATAAAAAAAAAACTGGAATGTTTTGAGTATTTTGGCTACAATAAATTATTTTGTCATGATCATTTAAATGACAATAATGAGATGATATTCTTTACTGATTTCGAAAAAATGTGACGTTTTTTTTAAATATAAAATGGCGACGTGATTTCAACTGTAAAAATAAGAGAAATAACGTATCGATTAAAATTTTATCGATATTTTGTTTGAAATTCGATTTAATTCTAGAAGTGTAGATGACAAGTAGTTATGTACAATGAAATCTTATACTGATTAATAAAAATAATATACAATACTTAGATTCTACAATTTACAATGTTAAATGATTATATTATCGCCTAAATACAGTCATGTTGATAAACTATTGTACAATAATTTACAAAAAGCTTAACTATAAATGATATGCAAGAAGCTATTCATATAGCTCATGATTTCACAGGATTATTAAATAAAAAACTATTTAATTTTGTTAAAATTAAGTACGCAACATTTTCGATATCCTATCGATAAAGATTGATCTGCAATTGTGGACTATCGATTAAATATTTTAATCGAAATCCATATGAAGGGAAAAATCGTTTATTTGTATATATCGATATATCCAGATCGATATACTTAGAAAATGATTTCTGTCTTTAAAAATATGTGAGTGTATGTGATTGATATAAATGCAAGGTCAGTGCCTGAAGCACAATTTTTGGCACATCCCCTAAGAGTATTCAAAAATATCAACTCCAAAAAAATAGAGAACTCCATTTAAACTGTCGTTTTGAGTATTTTAGTTTTGGAAGTCTTGTTAACCGTATACATTTTCCGATGATGATAATGCATCAGGCATATTCCCATTAATTCTAATTGAGCCCCGAAACAACAAAATGTGAAAACTTAACAACGATCGGTGTAACAAAAGCTTGCGAACGAAAGACGAAGATTACCGAAGAGTCGGCTATGAGCCTGATGAATACCAGTTCGTGTTTGGTGGCGCGGATTTATCTACAGGCTGATGCGAATGTGACGCATGAGCAGAATGCGCCTGAGGGTGATACAAATGGAAAGATGAAGGTGGATGGAAGAACTGCGACTGGTCTAATGATGATGCGTAATCTAACGCTCCAGGAACCGCTGAATAGGCTTGCGGCTTCAGCGGTAGAGGAGCTTCACCTAAGTAAGAGTGCCTTAACGCCTCGGAATAAGCACTATTATCGTACGGCAACGCATATTGTTGCTTGTCTCTTGGGGATACAGAACCTGGTGGCGTCATAGCCGAATGGTAGTCAGCGTATCCTCCGTAAGCTAAAGATCCTATATCTGTACCTTTATGTCCTAATTGCTCGCCGTAGCCCGAGCCTTCACTGCCTGGTGGGGTCGGTAACGGCCCTGATTGGCCGTCACCGGAATAGTAACCGCCAGTTCTCCCGTCACCCAAGAAGTTGCTTCGGATGACGCTTTCTCTATTTGCATACAGTTGTCTCAACAAAGCTGATGCAGGTGTAGAGGTATGGTTTGTAGGTATCTGTCTGTTTAGAGGGTTCAGGTGATGGTTCTGTGTTCCTATCCATTGTATCGTCGATTTCTGTTGCTGTTGTTTCAAGAGGGCATCAGTAGAGAAATCTGTTGGCCTATGGGAGATTTCTTTTCCATCCAACGCTACTGACGGTAAGTGTTTTGACATTGCATTTTCTAAGTCTCTTACTGACGTCGCATCAGAACCACCTTCAGGTATTGCTAGATTAGTTTTGGAAATGTCTCGATCAGCCGGCGAAATTGCAGCTCCAGGGTTGGAAGCAGCCTTTCGTCTTTCTTCGTCTCTGTCCGTTTCCTCATCACAGTCAGTCGTGTGCTTTCGTTTCTTCAGTCTTCTGGCTGGCATTGGTGATGTTCTTTCAGTGTTAGTGTGTACAGGTAAAGGTTGTGCGTCGCTGAGTCTTGTGAGGTGTGTGACGTCAGAGGTTGGAGGGGCGGAGGAAGCCGAGTCTGTGTTCGTCGGAGGTTCGGTTCTTTCGGCTTGGTGACGAGGCGGAGGTGGCGGGGCTCCGGAGTTGTCGGTATCAGGTGGACCGTTTTCTGGGTCTCCAGTTGTTTCTTCTCTCTTCACTCCTTGGACGCTTTCTTCTAGTTGGCAACAGTCCATTACTGTGTTCGGATATTCGCGCCCACTGAAAGGAAAAGAAGTTGATGATTAATTTAGTGACCATAAAAACATTAGCACGTAGGTATGTGATAGAATTTGTAGTACCGAGTCTGAAATGTTCGGATTTAGATTTCACAAGTTAGAGAAAAATCGCTGGTGGGGGATTTCATGTTTTCAATACTAAACTTACCTGATAACATAGTTGACGCAAATAATGTTCTGTTCTTCAGCATTCTTGGAGGAACAGACGACTGTGGCACAGGTTTGCATCCAGGTGTAGCCTCCAAGTTTGTTCATTATCCTATAGTAGTGCGTCAGAACTTGACCCTTGTTCATTACTGAAACAAAAGAGGATTGGATTTCACAATTATGACGATATTTGGTACGTGGTCTGGTATATGATGGGATTCAATTTTCATTGTAGAAGAGGTACTGATGTGACTGATGGGTTTTACTCAGTCTAATCATGACTGGCTGATTGGATTACACTTCCCGAAACTGTGGGATACTGAAGCAATTTTGAACGCGTTCGGAGCTGTAGTTTCGCATTATACGATGAATCATTTATTTTTCTAACATTTCAACGCAGACAAGATTAGGATCACCTAAACCTATTGACCTTCAGGTTAATCATTAGAACAATGGTTCTAAACAAACAAAAATGTAAACGTATAAGTATTAGCGTCATTATTTTCAATAGATTTGTTACACAAAGGACATAGTGAACACGTGTTTGTGGTACGTGAGTCATTAATACGAACACGGTTTTTGGCATTGTTGATGTATTGTATTGGCAACGGATTTTTTAATTATGATGCATTTGATGTTGGAGGAGAGCCAATAAGTGAAACTGATGAAGTGTTTGTTGTCTATTATGTTTAAGCTTGAAGAAAATTAATGGTTGTTATGATTGGAGACGGTGATACTCTATTACCCAGGGGTGATACCTACTTTCATCTAGATGTTACTTAAGAAAGTGTAAATGCAATGGAAAATCAAGGAGAAGATGTCCAAGAATATAGTGATAATATGACCGAAACAGAAAACAAATTATTCAATAATGAGAAATTAAAAGAACTATTCACTGTATAACAGATTATGAAAAATGCGAGTAAAAGAGTACAATAATAACACATAGTCAAATCTATGCGCTGTTTAAATAATAATAAATGTCTACCTAAAATAAAACATAGCCAGATTTGTAATATTATTAGCTGCTGACAACATCTTTAAAGCAGACGTTGGGCCATTATGTTTAATCGTACACAATAAATAATAAATCAACTTGTTTTTCAGGCAGTGAACACCAAGCAAATGCCAAAGCGTCACATTTGTCGGAAGTCCCGAACATAATCATTTAATTTTATTGGACGTATGCACAAAATTTGAATATCATACGCTTCGCGATCGTCAATAAAGTCATCTCGTAACCAAACCGCGTATACAGTTGTAACCAAATTACCCGCTTTCTAACAAACACCCGGACTTTTATGCTAATATCTACAATTGTTATTCCAGACCAGGAATGTCCACATTTGACCGGCATCTACATAGATGTACATTTTAAATTCAAATTGATGGTCTCGTAAAGCTATCAAATGGTAAGGTGCTAGAACCGCATGACGTTAACGCTACACCGTGATTGGCATTCAAAATGTCAGCCATCTTGTTATGTACGATGATTGGTTGGATGATTACGTCAGGATTATGAGTCCTTCCATTCATGTCATCTTTGTTCTTGATGTCTTGTATTTTTGTAGTGGAGCAATCGCATTAGATCGGATTGAGTTCAGATGACGAAGATACATTGAGGTCGTCACGAATTTTCCTCATCGGTGAATTAACATAGGCGCTTGATACGACATTAAAGCATTTCAACATAGAAGTCGATACTAAGGATGTCATAGAAGCAGCTTCGCAGAAGTTAAGTAAAACAGTACATGCGCACAATACTAATGAAACTTATGAAGCAATAAAATTCAATAAGGAAATTGATACTTTAAAAGATGCAAGAAAACTTAAAAGAACAGAGGAAGTTGAAAACAACAAAAACTATGAATCACACAATAATTCAGGTAGGAATAACCATAAAACAGAAAAAGCCATCTTGTAGGACATTAAGACATGACATTTCCCACGTCTACGTAAAGGGAGAGGAAACCGAAATGGTGGTATAAAAATTATTATTCAAATCACAACATGAGTAGAGACAGGCCGGCGTGGCGCTAGGCCTAAATTGTATTCCTCTGACGGATGCGCACGAAAGTAATAATATCATATACGAGAAGATTACATTACTTGAACAGGAATTCCTCTGTATACTTACGATCCTGTGCGAAATGTCAGTATAGAATGTGAAGGCGGCAAAAGCAACATGACAATATAATATTTCCGGAGGAATTCTAAATTCAATAAAATATTAGTCTCTGAATTTGAATTTTGCTCGCCATACGTGACAGATGTTGACGTTATTTTATTCTGTAGTAAGACATCCTAGACTGTAGGTACCTACTGAATGAATTTGTAATCCTGATTTTTTCTTGAGAATTTTCCTTTAGATTCCCCACCAGAATAACAATATTGCAAAAACACAGCCTATTAAAGTGTAACATCGAAAATCATTACAAAAAGAAATGTTCCCACAAAACATTGGACTCATAAATTTTCCTCGTAACGCTTTGCGCCTTGAGCTGCCTGTCTTCTTGACATGGATTTCTATAGGCCACAAACTGAATACAAATCGGTAGTTACGACATTAACCTACGAAGGATTTCACCACATATATTGGGTCATGGGTGGACGGCGCATCGTTTATAGACAATTGATGATACTCGCAAGGCTAATTAGAAATAGAGGGACAATTAATGTTGCCTAACTGGATTGATTTATTGTTGGAAGAAATGTTGAAAGGTGTAATCAATAATAGGAAGTCGTAAACAGGATCCATCTGGAGACTGCCAATGAGTTGGTGAAACCATATCCTAAAATGTTCGACTACCGTAAAATATCATGAAGCTATTTTAAATAATAAACCCTTTAACGGCGATAATAGTATAAAAGAAGACAGTAATAATACTGCGCATATTTATGATCATAATCAAGATCTTGAATCTGATTTAACAATTGAATATAATGACACAAGGAGGAAATGAGATAAAGATAGAAATAATGAAGGAATACTTACAATCTACGTGACATTTTCTAAGTTTGTTGGCATCTTCTCCATGGCACAGGGCATAGAGATTCTTCCCCGTTAATTCTTCAGCAGTGTAGCCCAGGAGTTCTGATACCCGACTGGAAATAAAATATACAATGTATCAACGAAAACATTTAATACTCAATACTCAATTCTTTATTGCATTCCACAACGTAGGCTTAGATGGTCAATATTTGCCTAAAGAAACAATCATGGACCCTGTCGGGCACAGCAAAAGAAAGAAATTTGGAGAAGAGGACTTATCATTTACGTAGGTAAGTATTTAAAAACTTGAGAAAAATAATAAAATCCTGATTTTACGTTAGTTGGTCTAGCTGCCAGCATTATATACATATATTTTTTATTAACTTTGGAAGAAAATAGTCTGCAGAAATATTCACATTTTCTCCGAGAAATATTTATAAAATACAAACAACCTGCTCATGATTTACATTAGTTAACTTGATAAAATCATGTCTTACCTGGGCTCGCAATGTGCTATTCGGAAGTCGAAGTTGATTCTTGTGACGAACATATCCGACTCCAGTCTGATCTCGTGAACCGATGGTGGCGGTAATGCTATGGCTAAAGCCACCATGCCCAGGAGTACAGTTGGAGACTTACGACTATGGGAAAAGGAATACTGCGGTCGGAGGCGGCACAGCATCAGAACCACCTGGAAAGAAAGAGATAGGCGTTGAAGAGATGCTTACAGAAAAGTTTAATAACGACAGTTTTGATATATTTCTACTAAAAGAGGAAGATTATAAAAAAAACATTATTCAACCAAAAATCTTCCTCAATGTTGATTTCTGAAAAGATTTAAAAATCTGACAGTACTTTTTGTGTCTGCCAAACCATAATAACATTAGTCCATCTTTTATAAAAATGTTAACAAGAAACGAACTCAACAAAAACAAAATAAAAAAACATCATTAAAACTTTCACATTTACTTCGTTTTCGTAAAATAGAAAACGCGGAACGTGTCTCATGTAAGAACATTAAACTTTCAAACATAACGAGAAACTGAAAAGCTATTTGTTACACACCGTAATGTTTCTGAGGCACGTATAATACATATTACCAGGTAATCGAATTCGAAGATCAAATGTAAGGAGAACCAACTAATTTGCAATTTTCCCAATAAAACCGTAGCCTTCGGCATAACATACACTCGAAAACGTTCCAGTATTAATTGCTTTACTGATTCTAAAATTGAGCTATATTACCCATTAAGATGAAGATAAAACGAATTATGGCTGTTACTTTTACTTTAGTACCTAACAACCCTTTAAAATAGGTATAAAAGAGTAATCGACAAGCAATAAAGAAATGAACGACTTCCTAAACATAAAAGGAAGTGACCAAGAAACTGCTTATAAAATAAAATGAGAATTTACACCCCGAAAACAATCTACCAGCAATTTCGCTCAGCTTTTGCGGTATTCGCAAGTCGCTTGTGATATAATCACGTTTTATGACCTAGCACCGAGTTAAGGCAAAAATTATGGGGCCGTATAATGCTGCCTTGAGGCACCCCAAGCTAACAATAATTCTAACCAATAATATTTGTGATCTAAGACGGATAAAGAGGTCGTTCGAATCCATTTGTTACTCGCTGTGTAGATATGGAGCTATGAGATTACAGTTTCAGGAATATACGTGGAGAAAAAGATAATTTACCGTATCAAAGGGTGACTTTTGAACTAAAGTTGAACATCGACTTTTTGTTTAAGTACAGAACCTAATACTGAAACGAAATGCTGAATTTATTCACAAAAATCATTCTTAGTTTTGCCAATTATCTCTTTCTACAAGATACCCACCCGCCAGTTACCACTCTCGGACCTCGTTGGTTCACCCTCCCTGCCTCTTCCAACCTAGATCGAAAATGAAAATTCAGCGTCCATATATTTCTCTCTATAAACCACTAGATAAGAAAAATGTTCACAAACTTTCATAGTCCTCTTGGTTAGTAAATTATTTTAGAAAATTATTGTTTCAGAATTTTCATAATTTATTTTGTAAATGTTAGTTAAAATAATGATGCTCTAAGTATTGAATCATTTATTATACGTATAAAGTGAAGATTTATAGTAGATTTTTTCTGTAATGTCAAAGACGAAGAAATCTAAAGTTATCATTTTGTTTTCTTCATTATCTCCAGAAAAGCAACTCCTTCAAATTTGTATGATATATATTTTTTTGATATTCTACTTCATCTCCACTTCACACGTCAACGTAGTTGCTGGTTTACTTACCCTGTATCCTGAAGACTTGAAGTGGCATCCTCTCTTGGTCAGCGTACTCTTCATTCTTATACAGAATGCCCGGTCCATCCCCCGGTATAGCGACCCACTCGCCGCCAGGGTCATTTGTGCCGATACTGTTAACAATTGAAAACACAGTTCTGTATTATTGTTTACTAGCTGCGCCCCGCGGTTTCACCCGCATAAGTCTCGATCCCGTGGAAATATCGGGATAAAAACTATCCTATGTCCTTTCTCAAGTTCCAAACTATGTCTGTACTAAATTTCACACAAATCGGTTCAGTAGTTTAGGCGTGAAGAAAAGACAGACAGACAGAGTTACTTTCGCATTTATAATATTAGTTTGGATAAGCTCGAATGCTATACTATCGCTACTACAATAGTATATATCACAGTGATGTTATGTTGGGGCCCTACATACCCGACTGCGGAGTTTTTTTTTACAAAATAAAAAGCCTCCAGAGTTGGAGGTCTTGAGGTTAAGCTGTAATTGTAGCCTTAGTAAGAGTATGCAAGAGTGAGCACAGTGAGCTAGACAGTTGGAGCACCCGAACTCGGATAGGTTAAACTATCATTTTCATTTTACCAAGACAGTGCAAAAGCGAGCTTGAAAATGGATCATCTTGACTCTTGAGTTTGAAGCCTTTGTAAACCATAAACAAGTTCGTTTATTACGGGCTTCTTATCAATAAGAATTTGAGGTGTTAGATAATATTTTACATTTTGTTTTCTTTTATACGTCGGGGGCTCCTGTAGCTTGGGGGCTCCGTATCATTGATATGGCTAATACGGCGTTAGCTACGTCCCTGATCTAGATATTATGTTCTATATTTACTTTCTTCTTTTGATAACGTTTGTCATCTGTTCCCACGTATGTATGGGCTTGGTTTTCAGTTTTTCATTGAGTGAGTTACCGTAGTTTTCCTATATTACGCTCACAATATTATGTCTATGCGTAATACGATGTCAAAATGATACCTACGTCTCAATCGTAACATCTATTGTAATGTATGTTAATAAAAACTGTTTAAAGATAAATAAATTCCTGCTGATAATTGCATTCTTTGGTATTGCACAATTTCTATTTTTTTTATCTGTTTCGTTATCAGATGTATTAGGTACTTTTCATATGTTTTCACTGCAAACTACTTATTTATATCAGATAATTGGATACGAATTAATTGAAATCGTTTCCAATTTTTCATTATGTGATTCTTGAAACTTTAAATTGATTCCTTTCCTAATAAACACATATGTTTCTCGTCCAAAAAAGCAAAGAAAAAATCCACAAAATAGACCCAATTTTAACACAAATAAAGTCGATTTTTAGTTAAAAAGCGAATCAATCAGTGAGAGAGTTGATTGATTGGGTGGACGTGTAGCTAATTATAAGATTTGTGCGGCGATGGGACCGGGACGATCGACACTACGCTGTAATTGATTTCACTGGACCAGCCACTAAGTTATTTGACGATGGTTCTAAAAGTTTTAGAGAGCCTGATGGAAAAAAATTGTATAACTTTAGAAAGGTTTTGGCTATTAAAGATAACAATTTTGCACATTGTAATTGAAGATAATTGTCTTAAACCACTCAAAACCTGTGTGCCTGAGTTTTGCCATAACATGCACAAAATAATATATATAGCACTGTTTACATCTGCAGTTAAAACCTCACCAAGAGGGCTCTTTTTTCCAAGTAATGTCTGGTCATGAATGTTTTTTAAACGGAATTCGTATTTTTGATATGACAAGCAAATATATTTGATAGATCAAACATTTTTTTTCATTATATCTAGGAATAAATCCAAATTGCTGCATGTTCTACAAGCATGCACTGATGCCAACGTGTGATTTCCTTGATGTTGAGCTTTGCATCATAAGTTTACCACACGGACTGGTATTAGAATTTCTTAAAATCGGGTAAGTACGTATTTCTTCCAAATGCCGGTCCTCTGTTCTCTAAGCCAACCTTTCCCTTTTTTCTCTTTCTTTGCCCTTTTCCCGGATACCGGATCATCTAACAGGCTTGCGAGTCTAAGGTGTTGCATTCATGAACCCAGCTGCAGAGTATTCCTGTACTTCGAGTCCAGCACGACTTTATTCCACGTTGCGTGGCTGTCAAGTTACCAGCAATTCTGTTCGAGGCAGCTGGACTTCGAGGCCACCTTCGCTTCTGTCCAGGAAACTACGATTTCAACTAATATTGTGAACACTTGAGCTCTCTGACTTTTTTTTTTTCTTTTTTATCTCAGGACAACTCAGCTTATGTATTTTAGATTGTATTACTTTTAAAATCTGTGCAAAGGAGTGGTAACAAACTTAAAAACCAATTGCAATCGATTTGCTACTTCATGAAATTCGTTATAAATATCCTAGAAGATACTCTGAAATTGACAGACTCTACTAATTTCTCGTCTTCCTATTATTTTACAGCTGCAATATTGTCTTGTAACCGTTTTGTTAGTTTTTTTTTTTACATTTTATATATAAACTTTTTATTACCTAAAAAATACGTTTTTTTCCATGCAGTGAAGTGATTTTTTTTTTCGCTACACTATTCAATGTTAAATTTCTTTCAGATAGATACAAAAAATCTTGAAAAAAATAGACGACCACAAAATACAAGAATGTAAATACAGTTCAAAGCATTTAAAGTTCAAAGAGCCAAAAGTTCAATGTGAGGTTAAGGAAAATAAGCATTATATCTACTTATTGAAGATTTTTTTTATTTCATATATTACGTCATTCTTTTCAAACAGATCACACTGCGGTTTTTATATATTTTTTTTGTATTCCTATTTCAGTAGCTTTTTGCTACTATTAGTCATAGATCGATACATCAGTTCCTTTATTTCCTTGGACCAATCTAGCACAAAAAAGTTCTGTCATCACCTTCCTTTTATTTTCGGATTGAACAAAGCTTCAGTTGATCTATTCTGGTGCTGAGTGTGTACATAGTGTGAACAAATAAGATGTGAGGATAACATCAAATTGAAAATGATAATATAAATAAGCATAGGTATAATATATGATGAAAGCTGTGTTAAACTTTTTGAATATCAAGACGAAGAGTTATAAATTCTAGAATGACGAACAGATGAAAATAAGGGCTGTAAAAAGCCATAAATTGAAATTTAACATTTTTTAAACAGATGCTACAAACTTGATGGTTATTATGCTGCACCAGAAAATATAGAATCAATAGGACACTTTGCAAAGGATGATGAAATAGTAGAAACCCATCTTGGAATGGACGATAAAGACAATGAATCAGCCTAAATCAATTTCCTCTTTGATACAAGTGAACTTTTCAGACAAGACAAGAACAAAAATAAACAGCTGTCAACCAACTTTAAATTCAACTCGCACGTGGTTCTGTTGCAAGTTTAATCTTTGGCAATAGGCACAATGACCATTATAGTGGACAAAAGGTATGTCGATTTGTATCACGTTGCTGTAATACTTAACTGGATTGACTCAGCGAACAAATATTTGTGTAACCTTGATATATCAGGCTGCTTTAAGGTGGAACAAAACAAGTATCTTTATTTTCGTGGAATTAGATGATTTTCATTTATCTTACGTATCAATATGTTCTTTATGGGCTATTTTTGATATAGTTTCCTTATTTGCAATTATTTTGGTTGATACAGACCTACCGTAATTTCTAAGATGAGTGTATGCTTGGTACTGTATTTTTTTTAAATTATATCAGTTACTTTCATTCTCATAAGTAGTGTCTTAAAAATTGAATCCTAGCACTCATTCAAAATAAAATTATGGGATTTCAGCTGTTTCCATGAAATAGTTTAACTCCAAAATGTACGTAAACTACAAGCATATTCCTTAGGACAATATCAGTACCTAATACTTTTGACGTCACTACCACCTACGATCCCGCGACAACTAAACGGCAGATTATGGCAATATCCCAAGATATCATTGTACTGGTATGTGGGAGAGTCGCATACTCAGCAAAACGTTTACTGCCTGATATTATCTAAATGGCTCCAACATTTCTATTACTTCTTTAATATTCATGCTTTATGCAGACGTTTCGAGTTTCTGGTTTAAAACGTTTTCTGCAATGTTGAATTTTTATATTGAGAGTACCTACTTGGTAGATATGTTCATTTCGTTATTGAAAACTGCTGGACCGATCACAGTTCAGTTTTACTATTGTGTAGTTAAAGATTTGACGCTCGATGTCTTGAATATGTAGGCACAACCCATTGTGTTTCTTGAAAAAGTATGTTCAAAACAACCTGATTATGTCTGTCATAAAAAATATGTTTAATTCTACCGCCATTGATTGTTGTTTTGCTACCAAATGTCATCACTATTGTATATCAATCACTCGTGTCACGTGTGTAGTTGCTTAAATACCGATATCGCAATTGTCTTTTATGAGAGCCACGCGGACCCTTCTCGTGTCCCGATCTTTTCCAAGATTGATAAACTACTCATGACTTTGGCTTTGGTAGCGGCTTTCAAAGTATCCACCTCCAACCCCTAACCAAGCTCAACTTTTAGAACCATAGGTCCGTCACTTCAGAAAACATCAAGCCATGGTCATCACGGTGACAATGTGGCGATTTCAACATGGGCCAGTGTTCTGTGACTCATTTCACCACGCCCGTCACCACACAATAGTCCACTGTCAAACCATCTCGATTCTCGATCCTGATTGATTTTTTTATCGAGTTTTTTAGCATCGCAGTGTAAATTGAAATCGATTCTAGCCCTTCGATGTGAAATAAAATTGATGATGGCTTTTGAAAAAAAGTCTGATGTGTTAACAGTTTCTATGTCAGATATAATTGGTGTAGTTTTTGGTGGTGAAAATTTGGGACCCTAAACCGTTAACGATTAAGAATGAAAAAAAAGGGTTTTTGGTAACACAAATCAGATCACAGGTGTTCGTTTCACTTCATACAAGCGAGTTATATTATAGACGTGTTGAAGGTATACCTAAATACCTATAAAAATAATCGTTTCTGATTCTTTAAAGCAATATAATGAATTATTTTACTTCCTCTATTCATTCTGGCAAAGGTTGTAACAATAATTTATTTCGTTCCATTCCATTTCATTCGTGGAATCCAAAAAATTACACAAAACAATCAAAAGAAAATATTGAATTGGAATTGTGTGCATTTAAAGCAAGTTTTTCATCAGAGCGAACGAAGCCACAACAATAATAAAAACTCTGAATTCATTCGACCGGATAACATTGCCGGTGAAAATTATTATACGAATGAATTTTTTGCTTATCTTCGCGTTTAATTGAAGTCGGCACCCACATATTTTTAGAAAAATTAAACAGATGACTGATTTAATGGCACGGCCGTCATCGGCGCCTTGATTTGATGCGCAGTTGTCATCATCATCATCGGCCTACCACATTCCCATAGCGTTGGAAATGAAATTATAATTTGTTCTGTAAAGGTTTGTGCTGACACCCCATTGACCGTTTCATAAGCTCCCAACGCGGCGTGAACGCGCCATAATCTAATTTCAATTTGATCCACAACTTATTAGTGCCAGCATTGGGCGATTCGATATACCGAGTGAAATTTAAGATCGGTATTGTCGCCGATTGTCGATGGAGCAACGGCCTCCGAAATAAGTCGAGTTTAATTGAATTCCGAACCGATGTTTTTGTCAGAAACGAAGATTCGATAATTCTTGTTGCTTCTCGTTTCCAATGTGACACCTGTTTAGAATGAACAACGGTAAAAAGTCTTCGCTTTACTGTTTTCAGTGGCTTTTTTAAAGAGTTTTTACCAGAATGGCTGGAATCAAATGAATTTAAACGGTATTACAAGTAATCTAAAGTGGAACAGCGATCTGATAGATAATTTGTAAAAAAAACAAAAATTTTTTTGATTGAGACATTTAAAATTAACTTTTTACTTGGTACACTTCTTTATTCTTAGTTAATCAAGAGAATTTTATTAGCTTTGATAAAAACTTAGTAAGATAAAACATTATCTAGGTCTCAGCTTATAAAATAGCTTAAATAAAAACAGACTAAACTTTTGCCGCAGCACGAATCTAAAATTTACTTCTCTTCATAAAAGATTATCATGTAAAAAAGGTCGCGGTAAAAAAGTAAAAATCCTGTAATTGAGAACACGAATCTCTATCACATCCTCAGCAATGACTTACAGTCTATGAAGACTACATTATTTAAGTTTGAATTATATTCAACTAACCATCAGGGTTATTCGTTCCATGCTGGCTTCCCTCCTCACTCCCAGAAGCTGGACTATTCAATCCAGCTTGACCTGGTCTTCCAGTAAGGGACAACCCCAGCTGTTCCGCTATTTCTGCATGATCAGCCTGGTGTACGTAGTCAAATATACTGCTACCCGTCATCTCTACCTGTGGGCGAAAATTATCGAGTTAATTCTGAGTTTCATAAAATTTTGCAGAAATTACAATTTTGAACAAAAGTTTTGTTGGCTAGACTGGAAACACCCCCAACATATTTCGGAATATAATAAGGTATACAAATACAAAACAAGCAATTGGAATACAAATTGTACAAGTGTTTTCGATGTCAAAAGAAATGAAAATGCAGAACATACAAAACATGTTTATGCAAAAGCACATTATATAATAAATGGTTATTACAGGGAAGATAATAAAACAAAGCATCCAAAAAGTTATTAAAACTTTTATGAAGCAGATTTTCATTCAACCACAGCCTACACGTATACAAAATTATTAGCCAATAAAAAACCAGTCTTCCAAGCCCAAGGAAGAAGGCTGAATGGTGGCCTGTCACGTACATAGTATCGTTATGAATGAAAGAGTTATCTCGCATCGCATAGCAGGTGACTTTCATAGAAATGGCTAACGAGACGGTGTTTACATGACGATTGATGACAATGATGGTGAACGGGACGTAGATGTGGTTATCTTAGGGAAAGATGTTGCTGACGTGTGTGATGACAAAAGGTTGTAAAGTTGTTGATAAGGTCTGTCTTATCGTTTGAGTTTATTGCCTTGAGGGAAGATGTCTGGGCTTCTGTTGGCTTGTGTTAAAGAAATAGTGTGGAAGGAAGCAGAGTGTGTAAGGATTGTTTTGACGACTAAGATAAGGAAAATTGAGCAAGGACAATAAACAAAACAAAAATTCAAGTAAAAATATCAGTTGGGCTTAATGAAATTGTAAACGAAGGCGTTATCAACACAAAATATTTCCTTTCTAGTATATAACTATAACTAAGTAGTGATTGAAGACGAAGAAGAAAAAAACAACTTCTGAATTATTGCCAACATACCCACGTTATAAACAAATCAAACTCCTAAGCACAAACCATAAACAAAACCCTCAAAAACAATAAAAAATCATCCAAAATCCAAACGGTGCCAACAAAACTTTCACGATGACCCTTTCACGGGTTATTCAAATGCATCTTTAAATAAATTTATCAAATATAATTGTGAGACCGTATTACACATTCAGGAGGCGTGTATCCGCAGTCAGGGCTTGCATGTAAATGGTCTAAGACAATGGTGACGTTATGGTGGTCGGTTCTTGGAATGATGGTAAGGATTTTATGGTATTTACCGATTCGCCGATTGATGGGACACACATTTTTCGTCGTTTGAATTTTATGGTGGAAAATTTTGTTGAGAGAGATGGAAAGCTTGATTGTGTTAAGTTTATGTTAATGAAGTGTGAATTTTTGATAGCTTTGAGTGCTAACCATATCATGCTTTTAGGTGATTTTATAGAAAAGATGAAGTAGGTATAGTACAACGTAGTTGTTGATATCTCTAGAAATCATAACAAATGTATGACAGATAGTGAACTTTACTTTAGACAAGTCGTTTTGGAGTTTGGCGATGAAGATATAGCTAAATTAGACATGAGAAAGTAAGATGGATGAATATTGATCAACAATATTTTCAGTACTCATAAGTTTCATCTGCGCTCAAGTCCACAAAATCAATTTACCAAAACCATAACACGTAAATGATTTCCTAATATAAACGAAAATGAACAAAAAAACTGCTTATAAAAGGAAAATATGATTTCCCATTGCTATCAGCCTGTGAAGGCAAAAGAGAAAAAGACAGAATTTAATATAGCCGAAACGTCTAACACGGGCTTTACTTATAAGAAAGTTGTATCTACTCTTATTTACCAGGAAGTTTATGTATTTTATGTCACACACACACGCGTAGAAGTACGTACACGTGTATATGAAGTGTTTCGACGTTTTTTCGGCTATGTGTGCGTGTGTTCGGGGGTGTGTGTGTTCAGGCATTAGAATGAAGAGCACGCGCGCGCCTTGCCCGCGACGTGACCGGCATATCGTATCGTCCCTTTCCCCCCATCTGCCCTCTCGCTCGCACCACCCCCTGCAGCCATTTTGGAAACGAATTTCCCAGTTTTCGGCTCTTTTCGTAGCGCCTTTTAATTTTGTAATGTTATTTAATTTTGCTTGTTTTTGTTTCGGAGTCAGTTTTTGCGAATTTGTTATTTTCTACTTTAGTTTAGCATGATCGTGCTTTTTAAAAATCTCATTATTTTGAGGGTATATTATTTTTTCTCATAAAGCGTCGCCGAATTTCGACTTTTATCTTTATCTGAGAATAATGGCGACTATTATTATTGCGGCTTTTTATAATACAAATCTGAAATGGATCTTGAATGGATCTTTAAAAAAGTTTTTTACTTCCAATATTTTTATTAAAACGAAAGCTTTACTACGAAATTCCATTACAGCAAAGAAGATGATCGTAAATGTAATGGATTTTCACAGTACATGTTTACATAGAAAAACAAAACCGAAACGAAAACCAAAGAATTTGCAAAAAAAGTACGGTCAGACAAAAGAACTTTGACCGACTAAACTCGAAACCATATCCCTTTCATCGAAAAAAGTTTTGAAGAAACTAAACCCTTTAGAGATGGTCCGAAAATAGATAGTCAAGTATAAAAACCTGGCCACGTATTAGACATAACGTGACACGTGTATATTTATCTACCATCTAGTACAGTAACGTCTTTCTAGCGGCGCCGAATATCAACTGATTAAATCGTACTGAGTGTATGTGTGCACGTGTGAATGAGTTTGTTTGTGTGTTTGTACACACAAGGTGTGCTGTGTGCTTTGCCTAAGAGGCGGGTAGAATATCAAAAAGGCTTAAGGTATGTTGAAGCGGTGAAGTCTATGAAGTGTGCAAGAAATTTTCGTTACTAAGGTTTTATAAGTTTTCGGGGGATTATGATTCTGTTAGTCATGGAATATGCTTACCTAATTCTAGGTCATTTCCATGTACATTTTCCTTGCATTGCTTATCAATGCCATTCAAACAAAAATTCTCAAAATCGTCCCTGAGTCATGGTTTTTTTTTAGTTTTCCTAGATTACGTACAAAATGGGGGTTTTCCTTACACCTCGTATTTATTGTATCTTATTGTTTGTGAGTTCCTTGAATTGCATGGACTGTAATGTATGTCCTCGTCATTCTTGACGAGCTTATATTGTATAGAGTGGCCCATTTATAGTGGTCCAAAAACTTTTGTGTCTAGGACATCCTATGGATTCACCTAAACGCAACATAAGTTCCGCGAAAATCAGTAGTTCAGAAGTCATTATTTAAAAAAAAAAAAAACTTAAAATCGCTACTTTAAACCTCACTAGATTAAAAGTATTGCACTGAATCGAGTCAAATTTAGTAGTTTATGTAGTGCATATAACTCTTCATATACCTAGTGTTATATAATAAGTGGCAATCAAGTAATGGAAGAAGTAAGAACTAAAGTAGAAGAAGCAACAAAAGGAGAAGCTGGTAATGATAAACTTACTTGTGATAATCCTAAATATATAGAAACAGTTTCAGATATGTACAGGAACCTGCCATCTGCCGCCACTGATAACGCGAACCCATCCAAGGACTGTAAACAAAAGAAAACGGAAATTAATACAATTTATCAATATTCATAGGTCCATTGAGCAAGCGATGAATGCTCGTGCCTTCTCTAATATGAGAAGAGACTATTGCCCTGCAGTGGGACAATATGAGGCTGGTATTATTATTATCATTGCTTTTGTGACAAAGAATAAGGTAACCAATCTACAAAGTGTAATCAAAATTGTGTCGGACTGGAAAAGAGGGTGAAAATAATCAGCAGTTTACAGAAAGAAAGAAAGAAAAAGTATTTATTGTGACTCGTACAGGAAGATCACAAACTAAACTAAACACAGTCATAAATAAAAAACCAAAATATATAAAAGGTCCCATTAAAATAGATGGACAAACTTTTAGAAATCATTCAGATCACCAAAATAAGGTCGATGGTGAAATATACGAAAAACGCATTAGATACTTACAAGGAAAATAATCAGCTAACGAAAATACGAGTACACTAATGTGCTGGCATTTTATTATAATAGGTCAAACTAAAATTACTTTAATCAGTGTTTTTTTTTTGCTTGGATAGCTTTGGTTAGACGTACCTACTGAGCGCTGTGTTAAAAATTGTCCTTCTATTTTAATGGGACCCTGTATAAAAAAGTAAAAAGACAAATGATACAGAAAGTCCTATACAATAACATAAATGTATAGAGCAACCCACAGTAACAGTTGTTTATAATCATGAACCTTTTTCAGGTCCAACACCATTTTAGTTATACCTTGTATTAATATACAAGTTTGCAGACTGAAGTTCAAACTGTTACAAATTACAATCAATGATTTTAGATCTACCAGCGTTTAAATTTTTCGTCGCTTCGCAGGCTGGGTCGTCTAGATTATCATGAATTCATGGTAAAGTTTGCGCGCCGAAATCCTTTACTTACAACGTGTATGTTGAACTTAGAGATGAGGATTTACAACAAAATCTATCATATTTCGGAAATGTACGTAACAGAATATCAATCTTGTTTTTCTACAAAGAAAAGTAATTAAATGCTAAATTGAAAATTGCGCAAATGACACATAAATATAATAGTTTAATCGATTGTTTACGCAAGTTCTGAAATCGATACTATAAATAACTTGACGTTGACAGATAAGCTGTCGAACATGTCAATACACAATAACTGTCATTTAGGCAATATTTCAATTGACATTATAATAGTATCGAAATATTCGTTAATTTCAACAAATAGTGTGTATTGTATTGAAAAACCACGCTTCATTATTATAGCTAAACAATAGTTTTGTATTAAAAATGGTCACGGTTTGTGCGCAGGCGCAGGCGTGAAACAACTTTACAAGTACGGTCATCAGAGAAATACAATATAGCACAATATAATAATTTTATCGATTAGGCTTGTGGCGAAACTTGGTAGTCTATTGAAATATTGACTTAGGTACAAAGGCCGAACATAAACCAATTTGAATACATTTAGCAGGGAAATAGACAATTCGGTATCACTAACTCCAATTTTGCCGTTGCACACCACAACAAAGAAACTATATTCAAAAAACTGCTATAATGGTTCAAAGAGAAACAAAAATAAATCATTGTCGATCTTCAAAACGAAGAGATAAAGATACCTATTGAAAATTTTTAAACACTAGATATTTTCTCCTAAATATAATTTATTACGTCTATGGAAAGTGTGTCAACTGTCAAATGACTTGGAGAACACACATTTTATCTATCCAAATAAATAAAATTGAAGTTTCTGTTTGTAATATCAAAATAACAGCTTTTTACTAAATGCATATGAAAGTATATACGGTACCTACTTATTACAAAAAAACAATTAAAAAAAATATCTGTCTGTCTGTTTGTTCCAGCTAATATCAGAAATGGCTGGACCGATTTTTACGGGACTTCCACCGGAAGATAGCTGACATTATACCTAAGGTGTAATTTTGGATACTTTTATTTTAGAAAAAGAATTAGGGTTCCACGCAAAAAAATCAAAACCTATGAAATCCAATTTGTTTCTCGACATGCACGCGAACCAAGTCGCGGACACAGCTAGTTAATCATTATTTTTAATCAAGAATAACAACTACCATTAGACTAGAGAAAGACTCATTCATCCGACATATCCACAATTAAATTAAGTTACGATGCAGGCGGAAAAAAGAAACATATTGAACCAAAGACGTATATTGCCAATCACTTGGATTATTCACGCTAAGCACACGTCGAAAAAAAAGACAAAATGAACCAGTAACAGTACGGAACCAGAAAAAATCTATCATAGACAATCAGACACTACCAGATTGAGCCCATAAGTGTTCTATTTACACCTTCGACATGCCAGATTAAAGAATAAATTGATCTCAATTTTTTGCACACCATACCTTCAAAAGTAATAGTTCCACATCAATTTTGTGACGGTCAGCAAAAAAAGTAAACAAACAGAAGTTTGTTGATGAAAAACTCCACGAGCCAAAATGAATGAACGAATCAACTTGATTATAGTTATACTAGAAGCGACTTTATTCATATCATCAATGATGAATAAGAAGAGTCATAGAACAACATATACGTTAATGATTCAGCAACTACTGATTTATCAATTAGGTACTTATGTGTTATTTCAAAAATTGGTCACATTCTTGAGAGGAGACTAGTGTAACGTTTGTAAAGAAATTTCTTCAGTGAAAAAATCTGATAAACAATAACAAGAATTTCACGCCACTTAAAGTAATATAAATATCATTATTAAATTGGGCATCTTCCCTGCAATTCCAATTGATGATACTAGCTCTAATAAAAACTCAACCAAAAATGTCTCTTCCAGCATCTTTATATCTAAACTCAATCCAAGATTATAATGAGATGCACGGTTGACAAAATACATCGTGATAAATAACTTTTTATTATAAATCCGCGCCTAAACGGCACTGGGCAGTAAGAAGAGTGGATTATAAACTTAATAGACCATTGTGTGCTCCAAGCTTTATTTAAAAAGTGTTCGGACGTGGTCCTTGTTATTTTATAGGTGCTTCTCAAATTATTATTTTTTGTTGGTGTTTTCAAGTTTTTGATAGGTTTTAAATTAAGAGCTTGGAGAAAGTAAAAAGTTAAGTAAGTAATGATAATATTGCTACTTTTTGTTGATCGAAGTTTAAAAGTAACTATACAAAAAAATATGACAACGAATTACCTACTACTTAATCCATGTCCAATCAAATAAAGAATATAGAGCCAGTGGCATTAATGTCTTCAAATCCTAACGAGCTACACCAAAACAGCTTCAGACATTAATATACATAGACATTGGAAAGGTAAACATGAGCATCAGTGCAACGAGGTAAAAAAAAGGTCCAGGCTAAAAAATAACGTGCACAACCAATGCCGCAAGTCAAAGTCGTATAATGGCATAATTAAGCCTCCGGATTGAGCATAGAAGTGGTACAAGTACAGATATAGACATCAAACCATCAACCAAATTCTTAAAAGTCAATCTCCAAACCTACTGACCTCAAGCTCTCGTCAGCAGACATTACACTGACAACCACGAAATTGATTCAATACGAGCTATGAAACAAATTCAAAGTTTTGCAACAAAACATGTTAGAAACCTACGTTCCTTCATGTCCGTCCTTAATTTTTTTCATAAAAACGTACAAACAGTCCCGCAAAACAGTTGATTTTCTACATAATGTGGAAAAAAAACAGACAAGGCATCACGTACAATGCTATTTTACAGCTGGGAGTAGAAACCGCAATGCCCACAATATTATAATGACGCAGAATCGATTGCAAAATGATAATTTACGTGATAGAATAGGTAGAATTGAATTTTTAGGGTTCAATGCGAAAGGAACAAACCGAAATTATAAGGCTTCAGTTCTGGCAAAACCTAAAAATACTGCTGCCTTTGGAAACAATGTAACCTAAATTAGAAAATAAAAAGTCCTCCAGACCGCGAATTTCGGCCATGGCAGCCAATATCAGCGGAGACTAGCCATCTACGCGCGAGATATTACCTATAGTGCATGAGTGTATGCGCAGATACAGGCGCACTCACTCTTCCCATATACCAATCCGACACGACCGGAGAGAGATCGGGCGCAGGACCAACGGCTTAATATGCTTTCCGAGACACGGGAGTATACACCACCAACTTCCAAACTCCGGGCTGTTACTGAGACCCGACCCGACGTACTAACGGAAGAGTCAAAGTATATTCATATTAACAACATCTTTTAAGCTATCAGCTTTGTTAAAACGTTTTTTTGCCACAAATATAACGCTCGAATTGTCATCAATACTTTATTATTATATACGGAACGTGCTATATTGTCATCAATTCGTTCTTGACCAAGTTTTTTTGCTTAACCCTCTCTGCTTGCGACAAAGTATATGTTTAATTAAATCTGTTATGAAATTTCGTGAAACCTGTGAAATATTAAATTGAGTTTTTTTTTTCAAATTCGCTTGTCTCGTGTGTCGCAGTGTCTATTGTATACTATCCATTGTATGTTTTGTTAGTAAAAAGCGTTAAGTCGGCCAAGATATTGCTCAATCGAAAGTCAAGTTTGAACATGTTGAGGCGCCCTATTAAAGTTTTTTACAATTTGACGAAAACATATTGTAGATTCGTCAACTCTTTTATCAGTTCAAATGATAGATTTATATAAGTTGATTCTAAAGCAAGGTTTTGATGACTAATTTTGTTGTATTGTTAACAGTTGTCGAACATTGATTCTTATAGTGAGCTTTGTTCGTCATTGTTATCAACATCATTAACGTTGACAATTGGCAGTCGATATGTTTGTATTGTTTGTTGTTTTAGTTTTTAGTAAAAGTTCTTCTACTGAATCTTCTTTAGATTTCATAACATTAAGGATTTAAAATTCTAAATCATTAGCGTTATCTTTGTCGTTAGAGTTTTCATAATGATAGGTAACTGGATCATTTTCATTTTCACGAACATTGCTAATGAATCCAGTTTTGATAGCCATTGTGATAATTAACAAACCCTTAAAATAACTTAATTCCCATAAACCTACATGGGCACTTATGAAACGTCAGAAACTAGGTGCAAGGTTCCAATTGGTCGATTCCTATGGAGAAGAAGTAAACTTCAAGCAAGCTATTGCGTTTAGTACCTTGCTTGAAGTGTTATCTATTCTATACTTATAATAAATCTGTAGAAGTGAAAATTCTGTACATTGAAAATATCAAAAAAAATAAATGGCAGGGGGTGTTACTTGACCGACACCGAACCCAAAAATGCGATTAAAAAAATTTTTGTCTGTCTGTCTGTTTGTTCAGGCATCACGCAAAAACTACCGGTTCGATTACGATGAAACTTGGTATAATTATTCTTTAATATCCTTGGCACCACACTGGGTACTTTTTATCCCGGAAACGTATATACAATAAAAAACAAACTTAATTTTGCGGTTCGATCCCTAGACCCGATTACTGCACCAACCGCAAATAATAAGTTTGTCGTAGGTTACGTGGAGGGTGTGTTCTTTGTGAAGAGTAGGTATCCACTAAGAAAGTGTTTTTCGAAATTCCAACCCTAAGAGGGTGAATGGAGGGAGGGTGAAATTTCACGCGGACGAAGTCGCGGGCAGCAGCTAGTTTAGGAATATAACGACAAATTAACGAACCTTAGAAATACAGACAGATATTTTATAAATTCACTCGGAACCTCAGAAATGCCAGTTCAGATTGGCCTTCAAAGCATTGGAATTATGGAAATTCAATTTGAAACCAAGACCACAGAAATGTTGGAGGTACAAAACCGTCCTTGTTAAAGCCTAAAGTATTTACTACGTTTACGTCTCAAGATAAGCGAGTGATAGGCAGTTCCGCTACCTTAGATAACAGTATATGTATATATTTGTGCTTACCTGTAATATATGTGTTCCTTGGTGCTGTTCGAACAATTCCATGGCCAGCCCTATCGCCGTCCGCCTGTTCGGTGCACCTGCAACAATTAGGAAAAATGTTAAAGTATGTTTGTGGTTTATATATTTTCTTTCTTCTTTTGGGTACGGGTCTTTACATTCAGAAGACTAATAATTTGGAGTGTGGAGTTGTGGAAGACTTGTCACTTATTGATGGAATGTGTTCGATATGAGTCTCATAGAAGTGATCTGTTTAAGGTCTTGGAGTTGAACCAACTTGATATGGGCACATTCCATAATATTCTGTCTGTTCAGGTTCATGACCCAAATGTGATCCGTAGCAGTATGTGTTTAGGGTACGATGGGACTGTCCCTAATTAAATAAAGAATTTAAAAAAAGACTAATAATTTTGTTGGTAGTCCTAATTTATGTTGTTCGCTATATGGGCGACTGTTGACTCCATGGCATAGAATTCCTCCAAGATAGAAAGAAGCAAGATAAAGTTTTCCCAATTTGCTTTCATATCGGTTTCGCTAAGTTGTAGACTATGGACTTTATTTATAAAAGATGCTTAAAGTTAAGTTATGATTAGTGACTGTTCAACCATACATTTTTGACGTTTTAACGTCTTTTAAATTTAAGCGACGTTTGTAAAGAAAATGGTTTCAATTTGATAATTGAAACCATTTTCTTTACAAACGTCGCGTCGCATGCATAGGTTCATTAGAGACCAAATCATCATTAGAGATCAAATCATCTGATGATGATTTGATCAATGGTCTCTAATGGACCTATGAATACGACAAATTCATTTTCTTTGGAAGAATATCTCTGAACAATTCCAAAAGTGGTTTTGATATCCATTGCAACCATAAAAAAAATATATAGTCAGTGTATCTGAATAAAAAAACAATAAGTAGTCAAACCGCCTTTTGTTTACCTGACATGAGGTCATGAGGTGCTACTGCTGTCTGTCATGACAAGCCACGTTTTAGCTCTTTTTATGAACCAATTAATACTCGAAATAGAGTAGCTGTTTTTTGTGCTCTGACTTAAATCTGGATCAGCTAAAATAAACTTTGATTAACTGATCTTTCTACAAGTGCCCCAAAGAACATAGTTTAATTTCTGTCATTGACAGCTATCGCCCAGTCATATGCCCCAAAAATATCAACTTCGATTAGATACTTCTATAAATAACGCAGAAAGTCCTATCAACATAAAATTATGCTTAACATCTTTTCGTCGACTGATTCTAGATCATCGTTGAAGCATCAACTATGACTAGATTAAGTACTTCTTCTTCTTCTTCAACGTGTCGATGGCACAACAGTGTACCCACTAATAAAGCTAGCTCTTAACCGTCAGTAAGATAGACAAAGCCAATAAGTTTGAAAGAACAAAATAATATTTTTTTAAGTATTCCTATGTTGGTCTTAGTTACTCATTTTTACGTCTGAATCATGCAAACCATCATACTCAAAACCTGAACTATATAGATATACATAGCAGCTAGAGCTCAGTAGAAACGTACTCCCACAATAATTCCGAAGCTGCAGTTGATCCTTGTGAAGAAATAAATCATATTCTAGTTTATGCTGGCTACTCATATTTCTAAAGCAGCTAAACTACCATAATTTCTTTTCAAAACCTGAACTAAATCTAGCCCAGTAGTTACTACACCATTTTCATACAAGCCTACAGCCCACAATAATTCCGTAGCTACTGTTGTCTGGGTCCCTGCGATCGTATCAACGGTGTCGGGTTGCGCCTGCGACTGCTTTACGATGACGTAGACATGTGTTTTATTACGTTTATCCGCTTTAAACTTAAACTGGATGAAATGAAGATGTAAAATTATTGTTGAGAATGGTTTTGAGTCATTTGCGGTATTGTCTTGAGGTTATTTTGCTGGTGAATCATCAGGGACTGATAGATTGTGGGTTATTTTGGTAAGGTTTTTGCTTGTGGGAATATCGTCATGATTATCGGAAATGCTGTCAGTAACTTTATTTGTTATGTCTGTTGTCAACACACCTTCATTAGTTTGACCTGTGACTATGAAACTTAGCCTGAATGTTTCTACCAGAATAAAATCTCCAGAGATGCTGTTTATACTATTTAATATTATAAAGAGGTATATGTAGGGGTAACTTTCGGAACTACTGATTTTTTCACTAATAGAAAACTACAGTATTGCCGAGTGTCGTGAGGATATATTTTATGTTAAAACAAAGAATTTCAAGTCTATGAAGTCGCGGGCAGAAGTTAGTATTAATTTAAACACGTTTATAAAACTAACGTCAATGTAACAAGTTGACGATTAAAATCTCATGTTGCAGCCAGGATCAATAATGAGAGTATTTAAGTTTCCAATTTGAAACATTTCATCAGCAATGAATTGAATAGGTCAGTTAATCAGAGTTGCAACAAATAGCAATTTGGATCACCGATAATGGTTAGATAGCCATCTTCAGGTCTACAATAAACAAGTCACTAAGCTAAGTGAAAACTAGCCTAATAGTCTAATATGTAACTAGTACACGGTACTAGTTCTAGGACAAAAAAGAACAATGTTTTGTCTAGATGCAATGACTCAGTCAAAAAGTGTGACGAATTGCAAAATAAAGATACTGACAATGCGTTGTGTGGTTTCAGTTAAACGAGCGCAGCGTGAGCTAATATTGTAGCAAGAGTAATATATCAAACTGATCAGAGATATTGACAAATGGATAGGTTACAGCTAGGTACAGGTGGAGTACTTTGTGGTGGTGGAGACCGCGTATCAGCAAGCGTAGTGTGGGATGCCCCCAGCTAGATGGACCGACGACCTTAAGCAGGCTGGGATAGATTGGATGTGAAAGGCGGAGGACTGAGTATTATGGTGCAGCCTGGGAGAGGCCTATGTCCAGCTGTGGACTGCGATAGGCTGAATTAAGCTACAGATACCAACTTGAGAACCATAAATAAAATAAGTCAGTGACTTAAAATGAAGTAAACTGTCTGAGGCATTTCTTTTTAAGCATAAAATAGCAGTGCCTCCTCAAAAAATTCAACGAGCGAAAAATTCACCTGTTACTTACGAAACAATATTTCAATGGATAGTTCTGTAATAATGAAATGAAGAGGTGTGCCTACAATTCTTAAGTATCTAGCTGTACCTACTGAGTAAAACAGTTATCTCATTATGAACTTGGCAGCAGTAGCGTTAGAGTTTCTATCCAGTAGTTACTTTTGTAAAGTATTCGTAAGTATAGTTGTATCCAATCATAATCTTACTATGGTTATTATTAGTTATTTAAGTTTTTCCTGTATCGTCACCCAACTGTTGGTAAAAAGTTGTAGTGAAATAAGCAGTACCATTCTGCTCTTTTATCTTTATCTCTATTGTTTTGTGTGTACATAAAAAAATAAATCTTTATTTGTTTTGCCAAGATATCAACAAAAATTCTCTAACTTCAAACCACCAAACGAAAGTGGTGATCATCTCCACAATGTGTTCAACCCGTCCGTGCAAGGACACGCGTACCCGATCGTGACCGAAGTTCGTGACGTCGGCGGACATACAGACAGACGGACAGACACGACCGCCTCGTTCAGAGGCGCTGAGGAAATTGTCGCATGTTTGCGTTGCGTAAGGTAAGGTTGCCAGTGTGTAAAAATTTGGTGATTGAACGTGATTCGTGAGTTGCAAATTATGTAACAAGGAGTGTTTTTTTTTTGGAAGTGTAGATTGTTCGTGTGTCGTAAAAATGTCTGGGTGGACAGTGTCTTTGATTAGAGTTCTTGATTGTTCATGGCGGAGTTTAGCTTAGTGGTTTGTTTAGTTAGATCTGAACTAAAGTAACATTAAATATTGAAAATGAATTCAGCATTGCGCATGGGACGTGGGAACTCAATTTTCCGATGATTACCAATACATTATCAGCCTATATGTTCCCTCTGCTGGGACACAGGCCTCCTCTCAGCGAGAGGGGGTGGACCAAAATCCACCACGAGGGCCCAGTGTTGGTTGGCGCATGATACATGTCTTCGAATTTTTGGTTGTAGGACATGCCGGTTTTCTTACGGTATTTAAACAGTTTTGAGAGCAGTGGTGATGAAATTAAATACCTACACAAAGTAAAGTGCTTGCCTGGGTTCGAACCCACGACTGGGCCACCATTGCTCTATCTACATAAATGGAGCTAAAATAGAGACTGCTACATTCCAGTTTTACTGAAAAAGGTTTCACTTCAAAACTACAATAGGGTTTGATAGATTTTCAAATAGCTTAAACTGACATACCGTAGTTACCTCATTCATAATTAAAACCATAAGTAAGTCTTGTACCTATATCTCTTCCCAAGAAAAATGTAAAAATGACATAAAACATAATGTAATTTGCCGCATTGATTGACGAGTGATGAGTCCTCATTGTAATATACTTGTAACGGAAACATGGCGCTCGTGACTGAACACGTTATCTGTCGGCGTATGCGCAGTTTATTGCGCACGCACGAAGAGTTAGTGCAAATTAATGGATTTTCTTTATGATTATATTGGTTTAGTTTGACTTTTGTTGGGAAATGGCGCTTAGGACGTATACTATTGGTAAACACGGATCCTTTTTATTACGAGTCATCTCTGTCTTCCGCATGCTTTCAATTCCTGCTGACAGAAGTTTGCATAATCAGCCTATAATGTTCCCACTGCTGGGACACAGTGACACAGGCTTGGTTAGAGGGCGTGGGCTGTAATCCACCACGCGAGCCAGTACGGGTTGGTAGATGTCACATGTCATCGAATTTTTGGTTCTAGGACACGCCGGTTTCCTCACGATGTTTTCCTTCACTGTTTTGAGAGCATCATCATCATCATTTCAGCCGAAAGACGTCCACTGCTGGACATGGGCCTCCCCCAAGCACCTCCACTTCGACCGGTTTTATGCTTCTCGCATCCAACGAGTTCCTGGGGCCTTCACAAGGTCGTCGGTCCACCTTGTGGGAGGCCTTCCAACGCTACGTCGTCCGTTACGCGGTCGCCACTCCAGAACCTTTCGGCCCCATCGGCCATCTGTTCTGCGACCAATGTGCCCTGCCCACTGCCACTTAAGTTTGGCAATTCTTCGGGCTATATCGGTTACCTTGGTTCTATATTTGAGAGCATATTGATGAATTAATTTACACAAAGTAAAGCGCCTGTCTGGGTTCGAACCTATGACCTACAACTTGTAAGTCGCGGCCGTTACCACTGAGCCAGCACTGCTCCCACCCTGACAAAAGTACAAAATTTTGTCAGGGTGGGAGCAGTGGTATCTACCTACATAATTGCTATCGCTTTAACCTACAGTTGTTAAAACCTCTTTATTAAACAAATCCTACATAGTTAGGAATAGTTTTTGGACTACAATAATGTAGTAGGTACAGTCAGCAGCAAAAGTCGATTAACACTGTCATTTTTACATGTTATTAAATTGCCAGCAATCTCTTTCAATAAACTGCTTTTTAGTTTTTCACATAATAGCAAAGAGTTTATATTCTAAAAGTGTTTCTTCTGTTGGAATTTTGAACAAATATTTTGCTCAATAACTAAGAGTAAAAAAACTGAAGTGTTAATCGACTTTTGCGGCTGACCGTACAACCGTATCTTTGGTGACTACTAAAGGAGACCAGTGACCAAGGTTAGCGAAGGGATATGTTTCCGTATAAAAGTTAATTTAATTAACAGAACACAATCAGTTCATTTATCAAATTAAATTTCATTCGAAAACATCCATCGGTTTCTTACTAAACTTCAACTATATCCGACGACCCTGGTCACTTATCTCGTTGAATTTAACTTTTTCAGTTCATTATCCAGGTTGGCCGAAGCAAGGAGAACCTGTTCAGGTGGAGATTCATAGATGACTCCGCCTTGGAGTGTAAATGTGGTGCTGTTCAATAAACGATGAGACACTTAATATCGTGTCCTGCGTGTCCTGTCAGCTGCACGTTAGAGGAACCGATAGACGATGCCGCGCTGGTGATGGCGCCAAACAAGTACCCGAATTCTGGGACGAGTCCATTTAGATTGCCATCGAGACGCTAAGAAGAGGAAGTTCATTAGCGGAAAAAGGGTAAGTAAGCAATTATTAAAATACTAGCTGCGCCCCGCGGTTTCACCCGCGTAAATGTCGATCCCGTGGGAACATCGGGATAAAAACTATCCTATGTCCTTTTCCGGGGCTCAAACTATCGCTATACCAAATTTCATCTAAATCGGTTCAGAGGTTTACGCGTGAAGAAGTAACAAACATATAAACACACACACACACACACAAACTTTCGCCTTTATAATATTAGTGTGATAGTGTGATTATTGTGATTATTTTCATTGCAATGACGCTTGTTTCATTTATATTAAAAACGATCTTTCCTTTCTACAAAAACCTACTTATATTCCAATATTAAACTCAAAATACAATAAAATAATATCGTTGTCATATCCTACGATCGTAACTTAGCTTACGAAAACAAAAACAAAAAACTATTCCGCTACAACTATATACAGCTGTAGGGCGGCCATAACTCAACGCTTTCAGCGGACTGTCCCGGGTAAAGTTACAAAGCTACCGGGCCCTACCGTAAGATAGGAGCTTTGGTATAATGTACTAAGTATGGGACAGAATAGTGGTATGTTTACGAAGTGAAATGAGAATAAGATGTGGTTTTATAAACAAAAAAGGTATGGTGTATCGGTTTCGTTTATCTGTTTTGGATTAAAATGTCATGGCTACTTTTGACGCGCTGTTTTATTTATTAAAATTTTAACATAAAGCAAAATGTGCTTTACAAATACTGTCACCGTTACTGTTAGCCTACATCATCTCACTGCTGAGCAGAGGTCTTTTTTATAAATAGGTAAGTTTTTTGAACCTGCAGCAGAATTTTGCTCGTTGCAAAAAAAGTATTTGTTGAAATAAACTTTAACTTTTACATTCGTTCATATACGTTAAGTTACTACAAGCAAGTTCAAAAATTTTTCAGGGCCGTAAAAACAAACAATAGTTAAACGTATTGTTTTTATCAGACCGTTAGCTTTTTTAATTATGTAATACAAGGTGTCCGGTAAATAATGGATAACCTCTTCAGGGATCATTGTACTTATCATTATGAACAAGTATTACTATGGGACCAAACCTGAAATCGCAAAAAAAGAATCAGCAGTTTCCTACATTTTGACGAGTTATGCGAACATAAATGTAGGGAACAGCTGATTTTTTTCGCAATTTCATGATTGGTCCCGTAGTAAAAGTTGTTCATAATAATAAGTACAATGACCCCTTAAGAGGTTATCCATTAATTACCGGACATCCTGTATATAATTAAATAACTTTTTACAAGAGTGAAAAAACAATACCTATATTTTAAAAGTACACCTTTTTCATAATTCTAATTACTTAAATGTTTGCAAAAAAAAAGCAATTTCCATTTATTTTTCGCTACACCTAGTTATATATAAGTAGTCACCCTACAATCATGCAAGTCGGCATATCAAAGCGGGCTCGAGTCAGTTTTGTTGAATTAAATCGTTATAAAGAACACGCGGAGGCTATCTCGGCATCGCAGGGTTAAATATGTCCCACCGAGGTCCCACCGGCTAAATCTGACCATGTGAAAATACTAGTTTGTGAGAATTCTGCTGTTGGACAAAAAACCCCCTTATTCATAATCCTATTTTATCTCTATTTTAGCTAAAATAGGTTTATAGAAAGTTTGTCTTTATCTGTCACGTTGTCATTTCTGTGTGTAAGAAAGAGACAAACCCCATTTTAACTAAAATAGGTTTGATAAGTTTTATGAATAAGGGGGTTTTAGTATATTGGTGTAATCTGCTGTTAAAGTAACGTTACGTAAAATGACTGCCCGATTGAAGGACTCCGAAGAAACAAATTATCTTTTTTAAATTAAATTATTTAATTATTTATTTAATACTTCAAGCATATAAATGTACAGAGGCGGACTTAATGCCATAGACATTTTCTACCAGTCAACCTTTGGGTGATGCAGAGACAAACAGTGGTAAGTGCAATCATGAAAATTGAGGAATAAATAAACCTATTAAAACTATGAATATAATATGTAACTAATTACATATAAATATAAGCACAAATAAATATACATAGTTTAAATTAAATTATTGCATGTATTTAATCGAACCTCAAATAACTCCCATTTTGCTTTCCTAAAATTATTATAGAACACTCTAATATAATGAATGAGCCTCTTTTTGTGAACCTCTAATAAATAGTTCTTATTTTGGGGCTCCGAAAATAATAACTAAATAGCTATGAACTGCGACTAACTTGAATTTTGCGCTCAGAGGTTCATTAATTTTTGTTCCACTGTTTGTCTCTGTATCACCCAAAGGTTGACTGGTAGCAAATGCCTATGGCATTAAGTCCGCCTCTGTACATTTAGGTATGTGCTTGAAGTATTAACTAAATAAATAATTTAAAAAAATGTCCATTATTAGAAGGTCAGTGAGTTTTAAGAGGATCAATAAATATTTCCCTTAAATGAAGGGTCCATACAAAGGTCTGCTGTTACGGAACTAGGGTGAGGTCTCTCTCCAGCAGTTCCTATAATACTTCTATTGCAGTAATAGGAGTATTATAGGAGTCAAGGCTGAGGTTTCTTCGTATTTGGAGACAATAGTATATGTACATGTAAAGAATGTGCAATGTCTCTCAGCAGATTTGCTAGGTATTAATTAGTTAATTATTTCAACCAGTCTTACCAAGAGGTATCGTGTTGCCCAGTATCTAGATTGTGGAGGCCAGATAGGCAGTCGTCAATAGTAATATAGATTTCCTATAAACAAATCTGCAGAAATAAATCTACTTTGACACCTTTAACCCTGTATGTACCGTAGCGTCGTCGCCGCCATTTATTTAGCTTGATCAACCCCACGAGAACAAATTTTTATTAACGCCTCTAAGACTTCGTATAATTTTCTCATTATACCGCCTCGCCCTTAAGTCAGATATTGTCGCCTTCACGACCGTAATTTGTAAGGGCATTAGCAGTTAATAAAGTTAGGTTATATGCTTTTAATGCTGGCTTTTTTTTTCGATAATGTGGCTTGCGACTTAATAATGTCTGCAGCCATTATAGGTACCAATTTATTTCAGAGCTTTCTTGTGTACCTAGGTAATACTAACAAATGAGGACAAATTGGAATGGTACCTACCTAGTAAATTAATTATATAGACTTAGAGCAGATTTTTCAATCGACAGATGATTTTTATTCGTGTAATAAAATTGACCTCTGACAGTTTTTATACGGAAGAACTGTCAAAAATTCAAAATTATTCCTCCGATAAAATTATCTAGCGTTGGAAAAATCCGCCCTTATATGATTATGGCTTGTTGCAATGTTTGGAACGAATCATTAAGGTTGTTGACCGTCACATGCGCCCGTAGTGTCCAAATACAAAGCGTTTTTTGACACCTCAAAATGTCAAATACTTGTCAAAGTGACTTATTTTATGACGTCTGTTATAAATATGACTTAAACGCTAGGACACCTTTTGGGATGCATAAAGAAGCCTTCTCGTGTAGCGCAGTTTATTCCGTCAGTTACCAACTGAACCGAGCGCTCGGCGCATCCTGGATAGTCACCTTATTTGACTGGCCAATTCTTCCCTTGCGGTGGTAGGGCTAACGCCCGCCTGGTTTGCAACCGCGTCAAGCAGCCTGCTGTGTTTCGTCGATGCGTATAGGAGTTCCAGTGCCTTAGGAATCTTCTGGACACGTAGACCTCATCCATCGCTTGCCATCGGACGTGATCGAGGTCAAGAGCGGGACCATTCAGAAATAAAAAATAAAAAAACCGTACCTAGTACACGACAATAAATTTTTTAGTGAACAAAAACTTAGGTAGGTAGGTACCTATTTATTATTAAAGGGGTATTTATGAGTAATGGAAAGACTGAAAAAGACTTAAAATTTGCTGACAAAAAAATTGTAAAACAAAGAAAAACCCTTCTAAACAGATTGTCACAAAAACAAAACTAAAAGATTTTTTACCAAAATAAAGTAAAAGAAAAAGCACCCTCCTGTTAATTCAGTAAAACGCATCGTCCAGTCGGGTAAATTTAATAAGCACCCTTAGATGGTCAACACTTACAACCGATCGATTTGATACGAAATAAAGACGTGGGCGTTTTCACACCGATGTGTAATACAAGGTATTAGTGTTTTTAGGGGTCAAGCGAGCATTTTGTTGCGATTAGAAGCTGGGCTTGAAAAAGATCTATTATTTAAGGAAAAAAAAACTATAGGTAACCTAAGTATTATGTATTGCCTAGATAGGTATTCAGAAAATGATTTACACTATAAGAAATAATAACTGAAATAAATCTCTTAGAAAATTATTTCCGAAAAACATTTCAAATCCAGTTATCATACAGTAAATTATTTTTTAACTTAGATATAATACAAAAAACGAACTATCCGAAAAGCTTTTTTTCCCACAAAAATTATCAACGAAGTCATAAAATTCTACCCTACAAACACGATAAAATGTAATAAAAAGTCCACTACTAAAATGCACTCTACAAATTCGTCACGGTGCAAATCCTAACCCGCAAATGCTCATGGCTATATTTATCGATGGGCAGAGCAATAATTTGGTCTTATTTGGTCGTATTTGCCCGTTTGGACATGTGCGGTCGACCACTAACATTGACACTGGAGTGTTAGCATAGAGCCAAAATTAAATAAAACTCAATCCTAATATAGTGGGGTCGTAAGGACTTGAAAAAAAATGGGCCTTTTTTCTCAGTTTTTCTTTAGAAGTTCGTATAATAATGTAATTAAGTTAAGCATAGTGATTTTGAAGAAGAAAGTCTAGATTTTTTCTGTTTTACAATGTGCACGCATATATTGTAAAGTCCGCTGAGGCTGAAAATACCTTGTTCTAGATTGTTTTTTTTTTTTCATTTAAAACGAATTCTACGATTTTAGGACCTACGATGACCCAGTAATTGAGTTGTGGAGGTCAGATAGGCAGTCGCTCCATGTAAAATACTGGTTTCAGCTGCATCCGGTTAGCCTGGAAGCCGACCCCAACATAGTTGGGAAAAGGCTAGGCAGATGATGATGACAGAGGTTTATTTTATTTGACAGAATTAGCTGCCAAATATCATAAAGAAACCATTTAGAAAATAATGATAGCCTCTACAAATCTACACCATAGATAGAAAAACTACAACTTTTATCCAAATGCCTTGCAGGCTCCCTCAAAAATAACACAAGTTAGAAGCGTTGATTACCAACCCCTGGGGGCACCACTTGACCGGAACTTGGGACCTCTAATGAAGAATTACCGCCCTTTGTGCTTGAACCTCTTTATTTGACAGCGTCGGTTTTGAGAAAAGTTTAGTATGCAGTAGAAGTTTATTCAATGGATTGAAAATCTCTCGATAATCTACGATAGTATTTTAAGTAACCAAGACACCTATTCTAAAAATGAACTCAAACTCAAAGCATTTATTTCAATTAAACCATGTACTTTTGTCAAAATTAAATAGTCGGTCAGTTAGTCAGAAAGTTGAAGCTAGTTGCCCATTCCAAAGCGTAGATCTCTATGGAGAAGAACGGGCAAGAAACCACATGGACACTCTTTTAAATCAAGAATATTACAAAATCCAGGGTACATTATTCTTGTTGTTTCTATATGTGAACAAATGGTAAATCATAAAAAGTGTACTTATTAATAATAACTTCAATCTTTCCATGTATCCCTAGAAGTTTTAGGGATACATGGAAAATGTATCCCTAAAACTCATAAAAATATAACATTACAAATCCCACATTTCAAACCAACACTAGCGATCCCTTTACGAAAATCGGAGAGAAAAATCCATTCGCCAAATCGGCCGCAAATAGCCGAAAATATAAAAAAAAAAACACAATTCCGAAACAATAATGAATTGTAACTAGCGAATTACACGGGCGGCCAACCCTTCATTCGCGACGCGGGGTCCAAAAGGCCCGACAGTCCGAAAACGATCGATACCAAATAAAAATAGCTACAAAATCCCGGAAAACGATCTGACATTCGGGACACGTACTGTCAATATAGAATAGTACTGGGTGATGATTGCGATGCACCGGCTGAGGGACGAACAAAAATGGCGCTGGTGACTATTATAGATTGAAAGTAATGGTGTGTTCGTTTAGTGGAAGTTCTGTTGTGTTGGTAAAAGTTATGATTCTTTATGATTTAATATTTTCTCTGTTACAGGTTGGTCTATAAGTTTCTTTATTTCAATTAAACATTGTGTGATTTAGAATTGAAAACGCTTTTAGTACCTAATGCGCTTAACATAGACTCTGTCAAAATGTCCGTAAAACTAAATGGAAAAGTGTGTAATAATGTATTCGTAGCTACAGAATGCCCCCATGGGAACAAAGCGTGAGTTTATGTATTTTATGAATGTTTTTAATTTGATAATTAAATTTAACCAAGCTCTCTCTACCATAAAAAAAATCATCTAAATAGGTGTTTTTAATTGTCAGTTTAAAAAAAGTGTCAGATGTTTAATAAAAAAAAAACATCTAATTGATCGAAAATAAACGATCAACTCAGAATATACAGGGTGAAATTGAATTCATGGGCTTCCTTTTAAGGGGTCATTGTACTCATCAATATGAACAACTTTTACTATGAGACTAACCCTAAAATCGCGAAAAAAAAATCAGCTGTTCCTTGCATTTATGTTCACATAACTCGTCAAAATGTAGGGAACAGCTAGAATTTAATTTCACCCTGTAAATACAGCTCACACGGCAAGAAAGTTCCTTCCTTCTTCTAATAACTTAATTTCCTTTCAATAATAAAACTTAATAACTCCATTCACAATCCAATCGGATCATCAAACACATCACGATTTCAATACAAAAGTCTTTAACATATTAATAAGCCGGTATCCATTTAATTATACCCGGTATTGTCGGCGTCGGGCAATGTCGGGCAAGCACGCAGTTCATTATTGCCCGGATTAGCGGAAGGGTTAACTTATTGAGCGGGTAAGATCCGGGCAAGGATATTAGGGGTTACGTTTTTCTTAAGGTGGAAGTTTTGTTATTTACTTTTGTTGATATGGGTGTTGACTTCAGTAAAATTAGTTTTGTTGTGGTTGGTTTTGTTTACCAATTAGTTTCATTGGGGTTCCGTTTAATAAAATAATATAACTGTCGCGGATCATTTGGTAGACGATTATGAGCAACCAAGATTTTAGAAAAAAAAACTTAGTAAAAAGTGTCATATTTTATTTTCTGTCTGAAGCCTGGAGTTAATTTGTTACAAGTTAAAACTCAAAATAAAATATTTTAATATTTTTAGATTAAATTTTAGTTAAGGTTTTTACAAAATAGGTCGACGGTCAGCCATTTGGTGACTCCTGCTCTAGTGTACCTACTCTTCTCGACGGAGGGTTATTCTAGCTATAAAAATTAATGATAATTAAGTATGTTTTTTTAGGAGCAGTGGTGGCCAAGTGGTAACGGCCGCGACTTACGAGTTGTGGTCGTACGTTCGAATCCAGACAGGCGCTTTACTTTGTGTAAATTATTTCATCACCACTGCTCTCAAAACGATGATGGAAAACATCGTGAGGAAACGGGCATGTCCTAAAACCAAAAATTCGAAGACATGTGACATCTGCCAACCCGCACTGGGCCCGCGTGGTGGATTACGGCCCACTCCCTCTCACTGAGAGGAGGCCTGTGTCCCAGCAGTGGGTACATTATAGGCTGATTATGTAAGTATGTTTTTTTTCTGGCTGGGCATTATGTATGTTAATACTTGACAGGAAAATCTAGGGCGTATGTATGCGATGTGACACAAGCTTTATTATAGGTAGGTATACCTAGTTTCTTACCGAAATAGAACACATGATTTTCTTGAAAAAGCACAAAGCTAGGTGCATACTAAACATAATTCTTTCTGTGAATCCACGATAGATATTCTTTCCAAAAACGCAAACAATAATGTCTACAAGAAAATATCAGTGTAGTAACCCGTGTGTCGCGCGCGGTGCTATTTTCTTTATTTATTGTTATTTTTCTATTTCCCCGGCAGATGTGCCGCGCTATGATTTACGGTCGTCTTGTATTAAGGAACGGACGTGAATTATAACGCCAACTCGCTACTGGTCAGGGAAAACTTGTTTTCTTTATTTTATACTGTGAAAAGTATATTTTTCTGGGGATTTATTGGCCGAGTGTGGGTGAAATGTTTTGAGTTTTTATGAAAAGAGTTTATAATTAAAATTTCAAAATTACTTTTGTGTGTGCACCGTATTATACGAATAAGTATAGTGTTAAACAATATTTCTCAGTAGTTGTTATAGGCACTTGATAAAAAAAAAAAACTCAAATTATTCGTGTATTCGAGAGCAGTGATGACCCAGTGGTAACCGCTGTGACTTACGAATTATAGGTCGTTGGTTCGAACTTCAGACACAACCCGCACTGGGCCTGCATGGTGGATTACGACCCACTCCCTCTCGCCGAGAGGAGGCCTGTGTCCCAGCAGTGGGGAGATTATAGGCTGATTATGATATTGTATTGTATTACATTTAATCAAATTAGTGCCAATCCCGAAATGCGTAAGATGAGCTCCGCTAGCTAGAAAATACTATTAAGAAATGAATTTTACTATTGGTTATTATTTCAGTTAATGAACTGTGATTACAGTTATTAAAAAAAAGGTACAAATCCTCTTTAAGAACCAATCAATATTCATACTTTATTTAACGCCCACACAAAACCAAATACTCGTACCACCTCATAAAACATTAACATCGAACGAAAACCAGTTAAAATCACACGTCTGTTCACCGCGAGATCCAACGCCCTTGTGGCCATAAATCAACCGTGCTGCCACCAAACGGCAATATGGGGAACGAAACATGTGTTTACACCGAAGTTAATTTGTCGAATTTATCTGCCTTGTCTTGTGTTCGTATTGAGAAATATTGCTTCGTGTTGTGTTTTGTTCCTTACGCTTTCGATTAGATGTCTATGATGTATGTGACTTTAGATTTAAAATATAATTTATCTGGATGTTTGATAAGTATGTGACAAATTAGACGTCTGCAGGTGAAGGGTTAAATCCTATTTAGAATGGGACTACTTTTCTTTCATTTTCTATTCCATTTAAGTCTTATCAACTAATCATTATGTATGGACCGATCAGGTGAAAGAATCATCGTCCTCTAAATTCTACACGGTGGTAAGGGATGCGCTGGACAGAAACCGGTGGAGGCGGATCATCTGCTCCAGATGTAACTCCGAAGCTGACCACGATCCTCAGACATGAGGGACCGACTACAGAGAGAGAGAGAGAGATGGGTGACGTCACAGGGTGAAATATTATGAAAAATTTTATTCGTCGAAGTCATCCATAAGCAGACTTCTTGTCGGTTTCAAAAAGCCGAAACTGTGACATCTCATATCACTGAAACTGATTGCTCACATAGTTTTACACAAGAATTGACTTGAACTTAATAGATTTTCGCAACTGATTCAGTTCCCTACATAGGTCCCATATTTATAGTAACATTCCTCCGTTAACGTCACGCCCTTGCCAAAACTTTTTATTTCTTACTAGCTGCGCCCCGCGGTTTCACCCGCCTAAGTTTCAATCCCGTGGGAATATCGGAATAAAAACTGTCCTATGTCCTATCCCGGGACTCAAACTATCTCTATACCAAATTTCATCTAAATCGGTTCAGTGGTTTAGGCGTGAAAAGATAACATATAGGCAGACAGACAGAGTTACTTTCGAATTTATAATATTAGTACCTATGGATATCAAACACTTACTGGGATATAATAAATATACTGCTCAATTTGTCAAGCATATCCGGTCATCAGTAAATGCCTCTCACTCAATTACATCGTCATTAAAATCAAATTGACATCGTTGACATTTTGTGCCATGTCAACCGAATAAATTAGAATGTCAGAATTGGATAATTGCAGAACTCGGTCGGTTATATGTATGTATTATGATTCTGGTTACTTATCTATTTGGTTGTTTACAAACTTTCAAAATGTTAAATAGACACCGGTAAATATGGGGACTGTTCATTTATGTAAGAATATCTACCAGTAGAACTTTGGGATAGAGGTGCCGTATTATTTGCATTAATAAGGTTTATTTGCATTAAAACATTGATGTTATCGCACTGCTAACACAAGACTGTATGATCAACTCAAAAAAAGACAAATTCGAGATAACTCATTCTTCATAATATATAAAATGAAATAACTTGATAACCTGCAATCTCTGAAATTACTCATAATTAAAGAAACCCCTTAATTTTATCACTAATTACCCGACTGCGCCAGAAGGAGGGTTATGTTTTTAAAAGAGTGTTCACCTTTTACAATCGTTAACAGGAAACGAGTAATCAGTTTTCCATCATTTGTGAAAAAAGCTTCATTTTGAGTTGATACAGTCTTGTGTTAGGAGTGCGTAATATTAATTTGACCAGGTTCCTGTTTCCAGAAACTCTTAAGTTTGGCTTTGAAGGCTTTGAAGGTCCATCGTATACTTACCTACTGTCCGCCAATTTGATTTTTGACTTGCTTACATCATGTTGCATAGATTGTTACATAATACAATACAAATCAAAAGTTACAGTAGCTTATACTTAATGCGTCACACAAGAAACCTTAAAGAGAAAATCACACAATGGGCACTAAAATATGTACCTATAGGTATCTACGTCATCCTCAAAAGAAACAAACCCACCGAATTTCCTAATGCAAACCGCAAGACGCACAGTGGTAACACCAATTAAACGGGCCAGACAAAATCGTCAAACGAACCCCAGTACAAAATTTGAATACACAAGTCACGTTCGCCAAATAAGCAGCAGTAACAAGCGGTATATCGCTTGCACTGATTGTTAATTGATTAGATTAAAAATTTTGTCCCAATTCGGCGCGTATTGTTACATTGGGGGGCGGCCCTAACGAATTAATTAGTTATTTTTAATGGTAAAGGTGTATTTTACAATTTGGATGTTGACAGATGTATTATTAGATAAGCCTGTTGGCTTTCTTTGTGGAGTAAAACTTGATCTTGTTACGTGATTGTGGGGTAAAATGTTTGATGCTACGGATAGCGTGAGGTGTACAATTTGATTAGACGGAAAGTGTAATTAAAACCTTTGTTGGGAAGAAAGTAGTGTACAATAAAGTTTCCAGTTACGAAGTGCTAACGTTGTCAAAAAAGTGTCATAATTTCGATTAAAATTATGAAGTGTCATAAATTCATAATTTCGATAAAATTATGACACTATTATAAAAAATATTTAACAAAAATGTCATTGAGTACTTGAGTAGGCACTTATATCGTGTAAGTTTAATATTATTAATTTATTAGATTAAGTACTCTGTTGTTCTCTGAGTAAATTCACAAGGAATTAATTGTTTATGGTTACCTAGTCGTTTATTTTTTTATTAAACATTATTTTTCAACGTTTGCATGGCAAATTTAAGGCAGATTGGACAGGGATCACAACGTTTTGTAAACACCTTTATTTTATGAACCTACTTTCTTAGCAAATAAACGATTATGATTGTGTAGATGTCAGTATAGATAAAGTTAATATAGGCGCATTTATTTATGGGTATCCTACAATGGAAGATGTAATTAGACAAATAAATATGTAAATTCTGCAAAGTATTACCAAAAGAGAATCAGACAACTTCAACTTACCCCATAAATTATCCCTTCTATCGCTATACTCTTGACTGATACTAATACACCTGATTTTATTACACTGCAAGCTCTTAAAAATCCCAAAAGACTAAACACGTAAGTGATGAATGTGCTCAATAAATTGTAACATTCAAATGCAACACATGAGGCGCTACGCAAGGAAAAACGCACAAATTTTTACGACACGAAGTATATTTTCCTAAATTCCCTTCCAAATCTTTATTGCATACACAAGTGTATTCAAACTACAAAATTTCATCCTACAATAACATTTTGTAAGACAATTTTGACACCCCTAAACACTCGCGTTTTATTGTCTTGAATATTTTTATTTGAATGCGTAGTACCCACCTTCAAAATTGAGTTAAAATGACAGTGGCATACGTAGTGATTCGCCCCGTGGTCGCATTAAGCGTATTAGGGGCCAAAATTGGATTTGTCGAGGGCGTTTTATTGGTACACTTGTTACGAATTTAGGAACACTGTGCGTTAAAAAAGCTCTTTGTCAATGTGACGGTATGTGTTGTATTTATGTTGTTATATTGGAAAATTTATGGTTTCCAATAAGTAAAATTTTGTGTCCCTCCGTTTTGTTTTTTTTTTTTTTGCAATATTTTCGATTTTTGTCATTGCATCATACCTAATACCGATACCGACATTATTTATTTATTTTTAATACAAAAACAAAAACTTCAAGCATTTATTTCAATATAAACAATTTGGTTGGTTAGGCACTTTTGAATTGTCAACGAGTCGGTCAGTTAATCAGAAAGTTGAAGCTAGTTGCCCATTCCAAAACGTAGATCTTTATAGAAAAGAACGGGCAAGAAACTCTAACAACTTCATATAATAGGTACAATAGCAGTACATAATGTTACAAAGCTTGTTTTCATATTTTATTCCAACATATTTTACATAATATGTTACTGAAATTATTCTTAGGCCCTGAACATTGAAGATTGTGAAAATTTCCTCTAAAAATATCTGCTGTTTATCCTTTTGCTGTAAATTATCAAAGATGAACTGTGTCCTGAAGTTCACCAAGTACAATACCATATAATAAATAAAAATTCAATACACGTACTGATTACTAGCTCACTTCTATTTCTAAGACGATATTCTAATGTAACCCTTGCATATTTTAATATTGTCTTACTATTAACTTGTTAATTAGTTACCGACTTATCAGTAAGTGATGTGAGGATTTGCACCATACTTGTACAAAGATTTATATAGTTAGATATTATTTACATACTTGTAGAACGAATACCGTCAGTGAAACTGAACGCAATCTGCCAATTTAAACGGCGGCGTTTAGAGCTGTCAGTATTGCACAATGATGACACTGCCAGCTTTTGAACGCAGTATAGATATACTAATGTATAAATTTAGAACGTTCTCGTTTAATGCCTGTATGCTCAAAAAATGTGAATGAACACTTAGATACTTAGGATGCTCAACGCTCATATCAAAGACTCAACTCGACGCAGCTGCTAAAGAAATCTAGGCCTACCTACCTAACCTAATCTAATACTGATATGGTGCTAAAACATAACATACATGTCTCGTAACACCGCACCTGTATTCCGGGATTCGGCAGTAATGCGCCTATAGGACACCTAAGGTCCGACCGCGCTAAATTAGCCAAAGATGTAAACAACAATGGCCGCTCAAAATTGAATAAAATCGATATACCTACAAGAACTTTTATTTTAAGTTATGTTTGTTTTCGTCTAAATCTCCGAGCTAAACAAACGAAAACAAACATTACTTAAAATAAATGTTCTTGTATATCTATTTTATTCAATTTCGAGTGGCCATTGTTATTTACATCTTTGGCAAATTCAGCGCGGCCGGACCTTACATTTCGACACCCACATTATGCGCCTATCTGTGTGTGTGATGTGTCTATTGTTAAAAATCTTTATTATAGCATGCCTATAATGTTGCCGCTGCTGGGACCACAGGCTGGGCATGGCCTCCTTTCTGTGAGATAGCGAGGCGTAATCCACCACGCGGGCCCAGTGCGGGTTGGTGTAGGTATGTCACAAAATGTCTCCTGGTTTCCGAGGTTGACCTTCACAGTCAAATATAAGAGCACTGGTGATTAAATCATTTATATGTCGTAAAGTGCATGTCTAAGTTCGAATCTACGACCTGCAACTCGAAAGTCTCGGTCGCTTTTATTACACACTTTAAAAAAATCGTATAATAAATAAAAACTCACACCATCTCAAATTTTGAGCCACATGTGCTCGTTAGATCACTAAAACAAATGTTTGTATATTTTTACCCGACTGCGCATACGAAGCATTTATTTGACAGATCGCGGTGAATCAGTGTCCCTAGGCGCACTTATTTGTGAATACGCCTCGCTGCGCATTGTTTTGATTTACGCGCGGTGGCGTTTTTGGCCAAACAGATTTGATTTTGACACACTGTGCGAGTTTTCGAGTAAATGCTGTTTTAATTTTAGCTGTTTTTAAGAAGATTAAAAATAAATATATGGGATTTGACTGGTTAAGTTGTATTGGCATCATAATTATCATTTTAGCCCGTAATTACCCTCTGCGGGGTATAGGCACAGTATAATATAGTATAGGCCTCATTCTTCTGCCATACTTGCCGGTGATTACAATCCATACTATAAAATATTAAACTGGGATTCAAAAGTGGGATCCAACGAAAATAAATCACACTAATATTATAAAGGCGAAAGTTTGTGAGCTCGTGTGTGTGTGTGTGTTTATATGTTTGTTACTTCTTCACGCTTAAACCGCTGAACCGATTTAGATGAAATTTGGTATAGAGATAGTTGGAGTCCCGGGAAAGGACATAGGATACTTTTTATACCGATATTCCCACGGGATCGAGACTTATGCGGGTGAAACCGCGGGGCGCTGCTAGTAATTATTATAAATGTGATATTGAATAATCAACACCTAAGCTGAATTGATTTTAATTTTATTTAAAAAGTCCGACATCATTAATTTGTTTTATACATCCTGTTTCAAATACCTACTCAAATACCTAAATCTGTAGGTGTTATTTTGTGTGTGTAAACATCTATAGACTTCAGTTCTGAGATGTCTTAAAACCCAAAGTTAAATACCAGAATAAGGTAGACACTATCTCAAACGAAGTTACCGCACTAATAACCGCCAATCACCGAATCTATTCTGCCGACAGTACTGACGAACCTACCTACCACTTGTTTTGCTGTCACTACAAGGGGCGCGGTAACGTGGTTAGCCAGACAATGACTTGACGAAGGCAAATCAGATTTGCGAACCCTCCAACGTTATTTTAAAGCTAGTCTGTCATTTTGCATAGCAGTGGAGGGTTGAACAATTGGATATTTACTGTACAAGTTTAGAGGTATAAACTTAATGTGAATTGGAAAGGATTATGGTTTATTTAAGGCTGGCTGGTTAGGTTTAAATGTAGGTAATTTGTCTTTTGAAGATTTGTAATAGATTAAAATAATTCTAAATAGGTATTTTATTATTAATGAAGTCGGTTAAAAATAGGCCCCTCGCCTACGTATTTGATCTATTGACATGGCAATGATCAGACTGGGTGGCTCGATACTTTTTATTATATTTTATTTGAAAGGTACACCAACGACTTATTCACTAAACATTGACATAATAAAAAATAGCATACGCATTGAGCTATGGTGAATTTGTCACTTATAGGCGTACACAGCACTTACATAAAAATAGCTTCTAAAATATACGTTTTAACTGGACTTTTTATTCGTAGTGAGAATATAAAAATTAATTAGAAACAAGAACAAAACATTAATAAATAAAATAGCAACAATGGATTAAGTAAAAAAAAAAAACAAAATTATATCGATGTTAGTTTTACTGTCGATCAAGATATTATTATAAACTAGCTGCTGCCCGCGACTTCGTCCGCGTGAAATCCTATCCTAACTAAAAGTATTTTTTTCCTCAAATAATATTAGCCTAAGTTACTCCTTATTACATCAGTTATCTGCCAGTGAAAGTCCCGTCAAAATCGGTCCAGCCGTTTCAGAGATTAGCCGGAACAAACAGGCAGACAGACAAAAATTGTAAAAAATGTTATTTTGGTATATGTACCGTGCATACATCCATATACATTAACGGTCTTATTCATAAAAAAAAGCTTATAGAAGGTTTAAACCATTCATTAGTTAAAATGTCATTTTCTTATTAATCAGCTGATGTAGAGTCGGCCATTTTTTCCTTAAAGTACCGTTATACGAGTAGTAGGGGTCTGGGTTTCATAACTTTATAGTTGGTTTAAAGAACATTTTGGTGCTAAAATGCGTTTATGAATAGCAATTTTTGACATCGAGACTTTAGCAAGCCTTTAGATGTTCCATAACTTATTATGAATAAGACCGTTAGTAAATAGCGGTTATTTTAATATCACAAACAGACACTCCAATTCTATTTATTTGTATAGATGGTATAAAGCTATCTTGCAACTACTAGTAAGAATAATGTTTTAAACAATATTGTACGTTTGCTGAGTAGTCAATCCTACTCGTATTACTTACATCACTCTCTTAAATAATTATATCATAAACTTAAAAGTTTTTACGCACACAATAAAAAATTATATTCGCAGCGCAGTGGAAGGATGAAATTGCCTGCAAGTATACAAATTGTTCAACTATACAAAAAAAAAATCAGCCTAGGCTTTTCCCAAATATGTCGGGGTCGGCTTCCAGTCTAACTGGATGCAGCTGAATAAATCAGTATTTTACATGGAGCGACAACAAAGTCTAACAATTAGGTATAGAGTATCTTGATCTGGTTTTCCTACAATTTCAGGTTTAGTTGAACTATCCGCACAACAACTCGTGAGGAGTATTGGAGAAAATATCAGTAGCTTATTAGGTCTATTGGTCCCAAATTCAACTTTATAACCAACTCAAAAATGACGTCAGAATAGGATCCCAGTTAGAAGCCATCTAATGAATTATTCTAAGCAACAAAAACAACAAGGTGAATACGTAAGACTCTTACTTACAATTGAACATTTTAAAACTAAGCACAACCGGATGTTTTTCCCAGATTGGCACATCGAATTCGCATAGACGTATTGATTCATTCATAATATTAAAGAGAAGAAAGTTTCAACTTTAGGTAGTGATGGACGATAGATCCGGGATTGAACCAGTAAATGTGTCAGCTGCAGCATTCATTACATACGACGACGACGAACGTAATTAATTTATTCATTGAAATGAGTTCTCAGGAAATTATAAGTACCTGTATCTCCTCCTATAGAACTAACGGGTACAATATTTTATCTCACGAAGTGACGCTCGCTTTACTTGTGGTTACCGAGTGTAAAAAGACGCAGTGAATGTGTGTAAGCGCAGGAGGTCTCGGTACCGAGACAATGGTGAAGTACCTAGGTAGAGAGTAAATATTTACTCTTCTTCACGCTCACATTCACAGCGTATTTGTACACTTGTTTACCACAAAGAAAGCGCGCGTCGCTTCGGAACAAAAATACTATAACTATCATACGAAAATAAGGTATCAACTACAGCCAAAAAATTATTAAAAAAAGAACATCCATACCTTTTATGTGCGCCTTACTCGTCGGCGGCGCATCCCGACTCCATGGAGGATCGCCGTGTCCGGAGAAGTCCCGTAACTTGAGGTAGCTTATAGTCAGCCTTATAATGGAAGCCTTGTCCAGTTGACTGGTGATCGCCGCAGGGAGGGGCAGCATCTTCGCCAGCTCGTAGAACTCGTAGTTTTCTTTCCCTCTTCTTGAGCGAGCTGCGTCTCTGCTCTTCTCTTTTCGGAGCTCGAGGATGCTGTAAAGAAAGATTGATGTTAGATTGGTGGTAGTAACAAGGTAGACGTGGGTATTGTTCTATAGGTATTAAAAATATTTCAATGTAAATGCCTATTTCACTGTGATAAAGTGACATTCTATCAGCGATGACGATAAAAAATGTTACAGCTAATGATGCAGCTGGTCTTTACTGAAAAACGGAACGCTTTGAAAGCGATTGCCGCTTCTTTAGGCTCCTGGCCTGGCTCGGCTCCACATATTTATTTTAGAAAGGCATCATGTTGTTGTGTGATGTGGATGTGCCCATCCCCTTCAACCAAATACGCAGGTGGCTACAGGAGCACACCCACACACAAGCGGAAAGCTGGTGGTCGTCGTCACCAGGCTGCAGGCAATCCAAGGAAGCTATGCCATCATTGGATGGCAAGCTAACCAGGCGCTTACTACGACTGGACAGGAAAGGCCTGCGCCTGGTGACGGGGACCATCACGGGACACTGCTCGCTGAACAAACACTTCCACACTATAGGCATAACGGACAGTCCCCTGTGCAGGGCTTGCATGGAGGCTGATGAGACCGTTGCGCATGTGCTCTTTGAGTGCACAGGCGTCACCCAGATTAGATCAGAGACCCTCGAGACACCCAAATCATACACAGATATTCTCGACAGACCAGGAGACCTAGTCAGCTTCTGGAGGGAGGTGGGCTGGTTGGAATAACCACCGACGGCCGCCATGGCTCACGCACAATGGTCCATTTGAAGGACTAATTGCGGAAACCAAATACATAACTTAGAACATAGAAGGCATCGTGTTTAGCATTTTCTTCTTTTGGGAGCTTTTTGTGTAGGGGATATTTTTAACAGTTTTTTTTTGTCGTATGATTTTGCCATTTCTCAGTAGCGGTCCGGAGTCTGGAATCGTGCCCCGTGGATGGCAATAGGCTCGTCCCTCATTACATGGAACCTAAATATAGTTTGCGAAGTGTGGGTTTGCTATAGGTACAATTCTGCCTAACCTTTGGAGAATATAGTCGTGGTGTGTGATTTTTTGTACTAAACACCGGTAAGACGAAGAATAATAAGGAATAGAATATTCTATTCCTTATTATATATCTTAACTTATATTATAACTCTTTATTATGTACACCATACAAATTACAGACATAAATATAGAAACAGCAACATCATCGTTATGTGGAATTCGGATACATCTAGAGATAATGTTTATATTATCTAGAAGCTTGAGGAATTTTTCATCAGTGTTGTTATTTTATTATAACACAGCATTGTTTACAATAAATAATAAATTTCCTCCTTGTGTAAAAGTAACTTCACGAATAGCATTTTTTCCAGGCAAAATCCTTCTTTTACAGCTTCGACTCGTTTAAACCTTTTGCTCAACAAAACCATTTCCGGCGTAAAAAACCCAAACAGTTTTCCTGTATCCTCAAAAAATATACTCGAAATATATTTAATAAATAAAAATCCGCCCAAATGTCTTGCCCAGCTGTGGGTGTGTCCCGAACACTCCCACTACCCGCCCAAAGGCGGAGTTACTAATGAACGCGTTATACTTATATATTTAAAACTCTGACATTTGCATTTAAGTTAGAACCGAAAGATGTTTCTGTATAATTAAATCAATTTACATGTTTTTGTATAAAATTTTCATATAAAAGTTGGTAATAAAGTTAAGTTTTTTTTTGTACTTAACAGGTTTGGTAATAAAGTTAGGTTAATTTAAAACCTGAAGAGTATTTAAATACATAACTACATCTGTTTGTGCATTATTTTGTTTTTGAAAAGAGGTCCCTAAGCAGAATTTGAGGCCTTCTAAGGCACATACAGTCAGCAACAAAAGTCGATTAACACTGTCATTTTTACATGTTCTAAAATTAACAACAATTTTTTTTCAATAACCTGCATTTTAGCTTGTCACATAATAGCAAAGAGTTTATATTCTAAAAATGTTTCTTCTGCTGCAATTTTTAACAAATATTTTGCTCAATAAGCAAGATTTAAAAAAAAAAACCTGAAGTGTTAATCGACTTTTGTTGCTGACCGTACAATACTATCTTCAGTTTCGCATACCTAGGTAAATTTCCTTTAGGAAGTTTTCACTGTTTGGTAAGTAACAATGACATTGTGAGAAAATGACGTTTTGAGAAAATGACGTTTTGAGAAAATGACGTTTTGAGAAAATGACGTTTTGCGAAAATGACATTATGCGAATGTGACCAAATTTTTCACGATGACATTTTGCGAAAGTGACGTTCTGCGTCAAGAGCATAACAAAGTGCATTGAATTGTCCCAAAGGGATATTATACATAATGCAAGTACAATTCAAAATAACTTGTAACTAACTCCGCATAAAATAGCAACATTCTTGCATTGCAAAGTTTTCAGTTCGCTAGAATGAATAGAACGTTACAATTGAAGTTTCCTCTAAATAAAATAACCCTAGCGAAAAACACTAAGAAAACTTCCTACATTTTCCTAAAACCCCGATCCATAATGAAACATTAAGCTCAGTCCACATCAGCGGAAACTTTACAACCGGGTCTAAACCGAAGGTGCGAACTAAGCGAAGTGTCCGTTTTACGATCGAGCCCGATTACCGACCATCCCGTGAGACCTCGGCTTTATCGTCACCTGAGTAAGGCCATTTGAAAATTGGCGCTTTTTTACGATTTTTTTTTAAAGGTTTTCCATTCTTTGTGTGGGAGGAGAGTCTGGGTCTGAGGTGGATGTTCTAGAATGGTCGTATCTAACGAGGTTGATTACCTTTTAAAAAAGGAATAGGGTTCGAATGTTTCTATTCTAGAATGCAACTTTTTGAAGTCGCTTTTGTTTTGTTTTGTAATTTGATAAAAATACATTTCTGACTGGAAACTTCACGTATGTAATAACACGTGGAAATATAATTTGCAGTGCAATGGAATTTAGAAGGTAGGTTTCTACTTAGGTAGCTTATATTTTCATGCGCATCCATTATTATGGTCAGGGACATCGATGAGCAGCCATGGATTCACTACATGATCCTGACACCTCCTGCGTTAAAATTTTTGGCCGGTTATTTAAAAAAAATATGCTGTTCCATAAATTTTCACCGCGAAGTTATTGCAGTTTTTACAAAACCGCTGTTTTTTACAACTGACTAAAAATTTCGACTCTAGAATCATGTACAGACGCCAGCACATCAAGCTACTGCAATCTGTCAAATTTCTTCAATAGATTTTCAGCTTTATCGCTACAACATAAGGTTCAGGTTGATTGGGAAAATTTGACAGTTTCTGGTAGCTTGATGTGCTGGCGTCTGTATTGAATTCATGGTTACAGTTTCCGCGTCCATGTCCTGCCAACCTGTATACATCAACTTAAAAATAATGGCCAATCGATTCTAAGAAAAAAACAACCTAATACTCCATTTCAGAAGAAACTTTACCCAATCAAGATTACAATAACTAAAGGTATTTTAAAACGTAACTCTTAACCCTTATCTTAAATAACTACACCTAAGGGACTAATAGCATTAAAAATATAAAGAAATGTGAAACAACCCTTCGTAAATCTGATTTTCCGATAAACGATAGTAAACTGTTAGGGTTAAGGGCGGGTTACATGGGACTGGTCAGTTTGAGAGGAAATATTAATTTTCAAATGAAATAAACATTTGGTTTGTTATTTGTTTTATGATGTTATTTAATTTAGTACAAAATGTAAACGATTGAATTTAAAAGACAACTAATCAAGTACTTTAGATAAAATGATCTGGCCAATATTGTGTCTGGACTTTCTAGCTCTTTTTTTATCAGTGGAGTGAAGCTAACTTGATCGATTAAATTCCTGAAGAATTACTGACGCATTTAAGTTGGACTGCGTGTCAACCTGTCTATGCCTATTGTTTTAACAATCACAACAGTTTTAAGTTCAAAAAGTTTGTCTAGACAATTCGTCATTGTAGTACAACTGATGAACAAAACAATAAGTTGATATGCTAATCGATACGCAATATGTGGTCAATTGATTCGCATAATTGACACATAGCATGGAGGATTATAGGAGGTGTAATATTAGCCTTTGAGTCATTATGAGGTCAGTAGGTATGTTATAGTGAAACTGTTGATTGTATGTGTGAGTAAGTTAAGTGTGTCGCAGTAAATCTAAACCTGCGATGTAATTGCGTGACACACTAACAATGGCAATACCTTTCATTTTGACAATTCAACAACATTCATTGGCGCGCAGACGAACTTTTTTCAAACATAATTATGAAGCAATGGATTAACAATTTCCTTCGAAATCCTCCGGATGGTGATTGAAAGTTTGTGAAAATGGGGTGCAGGCTACAATTCTATAAAATTCATACTTAACTTATCGCATATAACTAAATAATGATGCATAAATTGTGTAGTTTCAAATAAAACATCTCTAGGTACGAATATGAACAGGAGTTACTAAAAGGTTAGCTGCCCGGTTGAAAATTATCAGGGTTTCCTAATAAATATGGATTTGTTAATGTTAAATTAGTTCTCGTATGTCTGTCATTGAAAGCAAAATTTCTGATTTATGATTGAAAACTGCTACTGCTGCTAGCCTATCTCGAAACAATATTTAAAGGAAAGAGATAAAATACATTATGTATCCATCGATTTTTTACATTAATTTCATAAAAAATAATTATTTCATTTTATTGCATGTCATGTAAACCAAGCCTAACGTCCGATTTAAACCAAGGGTTGCAATGGTCAGTTAGGGGTATTACATTGTTTAAAATAACTTTACAGTCAGGGTTGAACACCCCCCTGTCTTGACCGCCCCAAGATTAGGGTGAATTATGGACGTGATAGAATTTTCTTTTTTATATAATTGATTGGATAATTTTATGCTAAATGGTTTTGTGTTACATTACATTTATTAATAGACGTACATCATGATGATATTTAAAACCTTTGAAGTATTTGTTCTTTTTATTTTATTTGTCTTTTTTATTTCACGAACAGGACAGCCGTTTTCTGGAATATTTATGCTATCTTGATTCCAGTCTAAAGGGCTTGTGACTAAGTAATAACAGCCGCACGTTTCAATCGCTTGCCGCGGTTGGTCCGTGGATGGGTAACCATCTTTACCTACATACCAAGACCCCTCTATGCCTTGGAAAGCACGTTAAGCCGTTGGTCCTGTCATTCGTAGATCTTTGACAGTCGTTACGGGTAGTCAGAAGCCCGAAACTATAATAACCAGTCTTGCCAAGGGGTATCGTATTACCCAGTAACTGGGCTGTGTAGGTCATAATATACACACATCAACACGGTCTAGGGATATTTCATACTCAATTAAATACCTCGAAAAGTACTGGCCGCATTGGAATCTTTTATACACCGATTTGTTTGTAATTTATCTCAGACTAATTCCAAATTTAAATTTTTGAAAATTCTTTTGTTTCGGTGGCAAAAAATGTCTTGATGTAGGTATAGGAGAGGGAATTTTCATTTGTGCGAAATTTAGAAAACAATACGAATTACGTTTAGTTACAGTTTTTTTTCATTTTTAAACGAAAGATAAAGTTAAAATTGAGGTATTGTAGCCATGCAACGCCGACATTTGACGAGGGCGGAGATGTTACGAGCTGTGGGAATGCTGGAAGCTGGATCTGTTCAGCGTAATGTTGCTGACGCCATAGGGACCCATCAAAATGTAATTTCAAGATTGTGGACACGCTATCGTGCCACAGGTGAAGTAGCGGAGAGGCACTGGGGGCCAAGTCGCATCACTACCCCCAGACAAGACCGATTTTTGCAAATTACTGCGCGAGCACAATCAAATGCAACGGCGACTCAATTGGTCCAAAGGCTGCGAGTGGAACACCAAGTGCTTGTGAGTGACCAAACTGTAAGAAGGCGACTGCATGAAAGCAATCTACGCTCTCGTAGACCACTCCGGGTCCCACCTTTACGGAGAGGCAATCGTGGACGACGATTAGAATGGGTTCGGAACCACGTGGACTGGGGCCGTGAGCAATGGTCCAATGTGCTGTTCACGGATGAATCCAGGTTTGGCTTCCATCCAGATTCACGAAGGACGCGTGTTTGGCGAGTTCCTGGACGATGGAGCCGTCTCCAGAACCCTCAGGAAGTTCACCCATACCAAGGAGGAACAATTATGGTTTGGGCAGGAATTCGTCTTGGAGGACGGACGGATCTCGTTTGGGTGCGGGGCAATATGACGGCAGAACGATACGTCCAACAGGTGCTGGGGCCCGTAATCTTGCCCCACAGAACACAAATGGGGCAAGATTTCCTGCTCATGCACGACAATGCCCGGGCACACACGGCGAGAACGGTAGCAGCTTGGTTACATACACATAATGTTAGGGCCTTAGACTGGCCTGCTCAATCGCCAGATCTAAATCCCATTGAGCATGCGTGGGATATGCTGCAAAGAAGAGCTCTGAAGGAAGTTCCTGAAAATCTGGCTACAGAAGATCAACTTTTTGCGCACCTCAGAAGGACATGGGACAATATTCCGCAGCAAGACATTGACAACCTTGTTCTGAGCATGCCGAATCGTTGCCGATGTGTTATGAACATCATGGGCGCTTTCTCAGACTACTAACTTCAAGTTTATAAACACAAATTAAATGATTTTTCTATTTTTTTCAGTTTTTACTCACAAATTAAAAGTTCATTCATATACGATTTCCGTCTATGCTTCATTTTTTTAATTTTAATCTAAGTACCTTAACCATTATTAAAAAATGGTAGAATATTAAATAACGTATCTTTTAACCCCCTTATTCATAATCCTATTTTATCTCTATTTTAGCTAAAATAGGTTTATAGAACGTTTGTCTTTATCTGTCACGTTGTCATTTCTGTGTGTAAGAAAGAGACAAACCCCATTTTAACTAAAATAGGTTTGATAAGTTTTATGAATAAGGGGGTAAATAAATACATGTCATATAAATAATTAACACGTTGATAGTAATTCGCTTTTTTAAAAATATCCCTAGACCGTGTTGATGTGTGTATAAGCAGTCGCTCCATTTAAAATACTGGAATTCAGCTGTACCCGGTTAGACTGAACGCCGACCTTAACATAGTTGAGAAAAGGCTAGGCAGATGATGATGACATTTATTAATAAACATTAGTACGGTCAGCATCAAAAGTTGATTAACACTTCAGTTTTTTAAATCTTAGTTATTGAGCAAAATATTTGTTCAAAATTGCAGCAGAAGATTTTTTTTTGAATATATAATACTGTTGTCTATTATGTGAAAAGCTAAAAATCAGTTTATTGAAAAAAGTTGTTGTCAGTTTAATAACATGTAAAAATGATAGTGTTAATAGACTTTTGATGCTGACTGTACACGATGATGATATTTATGACCTTTGAAGTAGGTATACATTGTAGGTATTTTTCTTCACATTTATTCATAACGTTTTGAAAAACGGTTAATTCCATTTAAAAAACGGTACCTTCTTACTTACCATTTCCAAAATGGTTCTGCGACCATATTAAGAAACGAGACGGCTCTTATCATGATATAATAACAGTACCTACCTACCTACTTAATAAAACACAAAACACAGGTATGCTGAACCTCACATAAAAAAAAAATATGTGTGCAAAGGGGCGCGTGGCTAAATAATAAAAGCCGCAGACGTCGATTGAAAGTTAAGCTACGGTTGCCGCGGTCGGTTCGTGGATGGGTGACCATACATTACATATCAAGATCCCTCCGTGCCTCGGAAAGCACGTTAAGCCGTTGGTCCCGGCTGTCATTATTGTTACGGGTAGCCAGAAGCCCAAAAGTCTGACAAGCAGTCTTACTAAAGGGTATCGTGATACCCAGTAACTGGGTTGTGGAGGTCAGATAGGCAGTCGCTCCATGTAAAATACTGATATTTAGCTGCATCCGGTTAGACTGGAAGCCGACTCCAACATAATTGGGAAAATGCTGGGCAGGTTCATATTTGTGCAACAAAAAAAAAATACATTTATTAGTTAAAAAAAAAACTATTTTGAGTTTGATTATTTTACCGAAATGGAAACTTACAGAATTTTCCACCGCAAACCTACCTATGGGTAGGTATAAAGGGTGTATAGTAAGATAGCTGAGAGGTCTACTTATCCATTTCGCTGTAAAAGTCGTGAATGTGTCATTAAATCCATTAGAGCTTGCCAGAGAGAGAGAGAGAACGGTTTGAGAGCTCCATGTTTAAAATGGTTATATTTTTTTTAGAAGATTGATTCTTAATGAATTACTTAACTAAATGATTTTTTTAAAATTAAGTCTTTTGTTTTGCGATTATATCATAACGTACGTATTTATTTTAAAAATATTATTAGCATAATCTTTAAGGCATCCTCAATATTTTGTACATGACTAGTTTCTATTAGGTACTCAATTCATGTAAAGAAAATATTTCATCAACACACAAAAGTAAAACCAAAATAAATATAAGAACCAGACACTCCAATGCTTTTTGTTCTGTCCAATTTTTATGACGGAACTCCCTTCATCTTAGAAGTGGCCGTCTTTAAGTGTCCGTGTACGTGCCTCGACACCCTGCACACCTGGGAATCGAACCCACAATACGCAGCTAACGCCTTGACCCTCCACAAATATAACTTTGAAAACCACAACTGAAAATCAACCTTGGTTTCTTAAGATAGAGTTCAAAATCTGACACACGTTGGTATCGTTCCATTGGTCAGTGATGATTAGTGCGATATTCCAACAAGAGCATATCTCCCGAATTCGTCAAACAAATCTAAGCTTTATATCATTGGTATAAAATCTAAAATCATAAGTCAGAATAAAAACAAAAAAGAATCTTCCTGCAAATTGAAATAGGAGAAACTCAGAGAAAAAAGTCCGGGATTCGAAGCCGGGAAAGGTCGTAAAAAGCCTAGTACGCAACCGTGTCGCAATAGTTACGGTTAATGTGTCCCGGACAAATTGAGTTGTGCCCGAGTAGGAAAATTAGCTGTCCCTCGGGAATCGGGGATATTTCCCGGACTCCGGGATAAGTGACGGATATGACATGACTATTTATGAGTTGCATTTTATTGTCATCGATTGGGGGTATCATCTTGCTGTTTATTTTGTTTGGTAAGGAGATACTGTAACTAATACGTCACAGAAGAGATGCAAACCAAGGCCTATACGACCCAAAATAAACCATAAGAATTCCACTATAAGGACCTATATCCTGCATCCTATAACGTTGTCTGCAGATTGAAATATTTGGCTCTTAGTTTAGACGTCAGTACGTCACCAATACTAATTGATCATTGACGACAAGGCGCGGCGATTATTGGTAAACTGTTGGTAAAACCCTATGAAAGTAATGAAGAAATATCCAATATTTGACAGCGAACACATGTTTTTCCCATCACACCATTTAAAATCACTCACAAAAAGCATTATTCACACTCTACCACTTAATTGGGACCGAATCAGAGACATCAACCCTAAACTGCCACCGCCGAAATCTTTTGACAAAAAGATTATCCAAAATGTACCAACATGTCAATAGATCCATGCTTGTTAAATTGTCACCCGTCACCTCTTTAGGGTTATCGCTGAAAGGTTAACACTTCCCGATTAACCCTAAAACGGGGTATTTAATACCCCGCTTTTGTGAAGACCATGGGAATTTCTGTGCATTTTCCCCTTGAATGGTTCCGAGTCTAAACATTGGTTCTTTGTTGTGGTTTTAAAGAAGTTTATTGAAGATAAAGTTAACGGTTCATAAATAGATAATGGTGGGTAGTTTTATTATTTATTAGATGAATAAAATGAGGTTGTAATGATGTCTTCCGTTTATTATGAAGTGCATTAAGTTGTCATAGGTTTAATTTACTCTATAAATGACGGATTGTGACATAATTATATGCAGATGCTGTGTAACAATGCTTTTGTACCTACTTTATTATTAATAAAGATGGAATAAAGATAAATCTTGTATAATTTCTGCATTGTTGTATGTCTTAACTTCAATGTGACATTAAATATTACATTTGATTAAATTAAATGACAACACACGGTATAAAATCAGCTATGGCTAAATAATAACAGTGGTTCGTGGAAGCGCCCATTACATATAGAGTAAAGACCCTTCCGTGCCTCGGAAAGCGCGTTAAGCCGTTCGTCCCAGCCCGGCTGTCATACGTAGATCTTTGACAGTCGTTACGGGTAGTCAGAAACCCGAAAGCTTGACAGCCAGTCTTACCATGGGGTATCGTGTTATCCAGTAATTGGGTTGTGGAGGTCAGATAGGCAATCGCTCCATGTAAAATACTGGTATTCAGCCGCATCCGCGGTTAGACTGAAAGCCGATCCCAACATAGTAGGGAACAAGGTAGGCAGATTGACACAGTATTACATAAATAGATTTTATTTTTATTACTGGGCTACTTAAACTAATGACGTTCTTAAAACCGCAAAAAAAAAATTCCAATTCTTAAGTACCTACCACCATAGTACAACAAAATAACCCTCTTTAAAACCAAATATGACACATCATATTCAACATCAAGTGGTTTTGTCACCGAACACTTCAGATCTCTATACCCAACAATATGTATGATTTTTAATTTCACATTGTACATTTTAGGGTTATAAGTGGGTATTGAGCGATGATTCTCGCTACCTTGGGAAGATGGGTGCAAGGTTTGTATCAACCCTCGTTTTTAAAAGCTTAATCTTTCTCTTTTGGCTTATAAAAGATTGGCTTTGTGGTGCAACCGTTTAAGGTGGCAAAGATGTCATTGCATTGGCAGGGTTACAAAGTTGCGACAGCTTTTAAAAGCTTTTAAGAGGAAATGCGGGTAGTCTTTTCTCCATAGAAACGATCTCGTCTGTTTTCTTTCTGGTTAATGACCATAAAGCAATGATTTTTTACAGAATAATAGATATTAACTACTTGTGTGTCCCTATGTTTTCCTTTTTGATGATACATTATTTTTATAAGCACTAGAACCCTCGTAAAATGCTCAAAATTGCCGCTGTCATCGGAGGCCTAGTGTACTTTGACAACTATTAACGAAAAACATAAGGACACAGTATATCCTTCTTATTCAGTTTAGTCAATTGGTCCAATATTGGAGAAGGAAATAGGCGAGAGCCAAACCTCGAATTATAACTTTTTACTTAGGCTCTTTCAAAAGTCTCTCCGACCCCATTTTCTCAGGGCATATTATAAGTACTTTAGTAAATGTCAGCTGTTGCATAAAATTCAATAATTAATCAATGCACCTGATCAATGTAAAGCTACAGTCTCCTAGAAGACCGGTGCCCGCACATAGCGTCTGCAATTTACCGGTGAATGACGTCACTAAAACGTTATTTTATAAAGCAAGTTGGGTTGCCTAGAGAACGTAGTCAAACCCCACTGCTATCATTTTCATACAGCCGTCAATACGGCCGTTGTATGGCGCCCACCGATATTCTAGGATGTAGCTTAACCGGTCAAGCGGCGCGCGTCGCCGATCGGCGACGAAACAATAGAAAATCAATTGTGTCTCATTAGCGGAGCTTGACAGATTAAGGACGGTTTCGCACTACATCCGATCCGAATCTGAGAAATGCTGGTCCGAAGTGACCGTAGTCCTATTTGTATGAGGGGTTGCGCACTAGATCCAAACTCTAGGTATCCGTCAGAATTTAGAACAATTTCCAATTCGGATTTATTTCTCGGATTCGGATCGGACGTAGTCCGAAACCGCTCTTAGAGTCATGGAATCCTACAATTTCGTTTGTCTTTACATTCAGAGTCTTCAATATTTCATTTCAAATTTGCAGGTGAATTTGGGTTTACAGAATAAAAACTGCATATTCAACAGTTTCTCGATAAAATTTCAATTGTAAAATCGCAAGTCACTTGAGTCTATAACCATCTAATCTCGCAGAATCGTCCACTGAATACCTCCGGACTTTCTTTAGGAAACTTTTCAAAGAGATATTCACACCCTCCGCTTAGGGTCCGCTAGTTTTCTTTAAAAGCATGGACATTTGAACCCTTGGAATTTAGTCAAGCGTTCCGTCCCTAGAGCCTTGGAAACCCCACGGTCAGTCGAAAGAAATTCAAATAAATTGACTGTAGTCACATACTTTTGGATGAATTACTAATATGACTGTGTAACTCCGGAATTTTCAGACACTCAACTTTAAAATGGTCTTAAAAAACTTGCTGTCGCTACAATATAATTCAAAGTGACAGAGACAGAATGAGATTTAACAATCAATCAATCTGCCTAGCCTTTTCCCAATTATGTTGGGGTTGGCTTCCAGCCTAACCGGATGCAGCTAAATATAAGTATTTTATATGGAGCGACTGCCTGTCTGACCTCCACATCCCAGTTACTGGGTAACACGATACCCCTTGATTAGACTGGTTGTCAGACGTAACGCCTGTCAAAGATCTACTGTCTAATAACATACGTTCCAAGACACGGTATGTAATTAATGGTCACCCATCCACGAACTGACCGTGGCAAGCGTAGCTTAACCTTCCACCGACTCGTGCGGCTGTTATAATTTAGCCACGAGCCCCTCAGAATCAGTTTTAAGGACGGCTTAAAATTTTTATTTGCAATTGACTATTTGACAATTAGACTCCAAAGAGTTTATGTTGTGTAAAGTTAAGTCGAAATATATGCCAGCTAAAGCTAATGGAAACCACGTTCAGCATAATGACGGTTCATTTCAAAGTAATACAATCACACTAAGTATTGACACGTTGCCAGCTCCATCTACTAATTGAATATAGAATACATTTACTTAGTTAATTTCTCCAATTTAGGTTCCTTGCACCGCAAAGCACTAAATGAGTTTAAAACATCTTTATGTTTGTGTAAATTGTTTGTATATGACCGAGACAGAATGACGCTACATACCTATATGGTGGTCTAGTATTGAGAGGGAGATTAAAGCGCAGAACCTAACTCATATGACAACCCAGGACAGATCTTCCTAGCGCCGCAGTGGAAGAAGACCCGACCCCAGATAGAACTGGGATGAAAGAAGAAGACAGAAATAGAATGATATCTTAAATATATATTCCTCAAACATTGTAGTAGATACCAACCACTGTTTGTCTCTACATCACTGAAAGGTTGACTGGTAGAAAATGCCTATTGCGTTAAATCCGTCTCTGCACACTTGTGTGCTTAAAGTAAGTAAACAGATTTGTTTAGCGTTAAACGAATTTAGTGATTAGTGGTGAAAGCAAAACGGTGAAGGAAAACATGGTGAGGAAACCAGCATGTCTTAAAACCAAAAATTTGAAGACATGTGACATCTACTAACTTGCCTGTGCCCGTGTGCTGGATTATGGCCCACTCCCTTTCGAAGAGAGGAGGCCTATGTTCTAGCAGTGGGAATCTTACAGGCTGATTATGCTTATGAAAGCAGGCCTTTACGTATTTTTGATAAAAAAGCAGTCGAAACATTTGATGAACCGCAAAGAGCTAATGAAAACCGTGAGAGAAAAGACATTGCAACTAAAGATAGTCAAAGACGATAGCGTAAGGCTAGAACCTATACTTAGCAAGGAAACGCGAGCTGAATAAAAAGAAAAATCGTAGTGCATAAAAAGACAGACACTAATCAGACGTTGGACGTTAGTCACCGAGGTTATTCCTGGCATTCGAAGCATCCAGTCCGGTTGTTTTCTACTCCATTAATATTCTAATTAGTTTGTAGTAATCGCGGTTTAAAACGATGCTAATGCGAAACTTCACCGTAACTGGCTTTTGTGAAAGGATAACATCACCCGTTGTGTCTTCTCGCTCTAACAACTGTGGTTGGATTTAGGGTTTCTCTAGTCGTTGTGCGTCAGTCTTCGCCATTGACAATGACGGTAACGGTGTTTCTTTCAGATTTATAATTCACATTATCCGGTACTGTTAACTTGAATTAACGTATTTGAATTTCAGGTTTCTAAGAAGTGCTCGTTCTTCGATTTCGTTACCTATTAAGTTTTTTCTATGGGGAATGGTTAACCGCAGTTCTGAAATTACTTGTTCTAATTTCAGTCTCCCCTCTGAGTCCAAAATCCGCCTTTTAGCACCCATTAGTAAGACTACCCTACCCTAGATCCCTAGACTACCCTACTCTAGACTTAGAGCAAATCCGAAAGAAAAAACAAATACCCATTATGACACTAAAAGTCACACTTCCATACATATTGAAACCGAACCCCTAGCAGGGTAATCAGACAATACAGTCGGAATTAATAGAAGTCCACCCGTAATGATACATCTTATTTATACGAGCAAATAAGAGGAGGGGACAGTTGTCACCATATTTGATATAGGAAATGAAAATGTCATCGGCTTAATAGGTACGCTAAGGATTATTGATAATGCACGATTTACGATAGCTGATATTAATAAAGATTACAATCTGACTGAAGGAGTAGGAAATAAGGCCAAAAGAAAGATAATGGAGTCTTTTGTTGAACAAGTAAGTAACCGTTTCGTTAGACGATCAAAATATATGCACACACGATTGCGTTGAGCAATCAGCTATTGCGTGTCGGTGAAGCTCTTAATTGTTAATTTATTGTGATGTTTTGCCAACATTTTAAAGCCAAAATATTCACTACTGAATAATGGTTTCCGCCAAAGACTCCTAGGGAACTTTTCAGTTGTGTCAGAGTTTAATCTTGTAATAGCAAATATCCAGCCTAAATGAATCATCATAATTTTTTTAGGTAGATGCCTTTGCTAAGTTACTTGTCGCCATTCGGGCTTGCATCTTCCACAAAAAGAACACTATCTTTCTTACAATTTGATCATTATGACTTCATATTTCTGCATGCCTTTGTTGGAGTCGCGATCGCTGTACATTCTACACTGCCAATTCAATTATAAGAACCAATTTTCTCAAGTACCTTCATTCCCATATGCCGAACTTTTTGAATCGACATTTTTTCTTCGCAAAAACGTACTCAGTGTCAAGAAGTCGTGGTCCACGATTGTTGGATCAGGCGTGTCAAAGGTAAGATCACGAGGACCCGTAACTCGCATACCGGTGAAAGGTGACTGGCAGTATAGTAAGTGACTATTGTCAGTAATAGGATTTGAGCGTAGAAAAAATTGGTGTAAGTACTTTTTCTGGTTTGGTAAAAAAGTTTAAAATGGGTAGGTATTGGATGCAAAGTTTCTGTTTACTGTATGTAGGAAGTCGCACATCAGTGGTAACTTTTTATTTTTTACTAGCCTACGCAGTCTCCCTCCTGGGCAAAATCCACTACTTCCATCTTTCGCGCGCCCGCGCGTCCTCCTTCCAGTTTTGACGGAACCTATCCAGCTGATCCCGCCATCTCCCACGTGGTCTGCTGCGACCCCGCCGCGCTGTCTCCGGGCCCATTTTAAACAGACAATAATTGCATTACGAAAACCTCCCTTACCTGCTGCTACGACAGAAAGGTGCTGTCTATGTCAAATTGTTTCCACTGATGAAAAGTTGACTGTACCTAAATCTATTTGAAGAGCAGCTTTCACTGATTGGCAAAGCTAAACGTTTATTGACTTCGGCGACACAAAAGATGCGTCAATCTTGACATAAAACAGCAATATTATGTTATTAAAAATTATTTGAGACTGTGCTTACAAGAAGACTTGTCCAAAAATTAAGACAGCAGAATAGAATTTTTGAATTGTAAGTACACAGGTATTTATTAAAATCCATTTTTTTTTTTCAATATAAAGTAAACACGAAAGTATCAAGATTGCTCGCTCCATCATTTGGGAATAATGACAGGAGGCAGTCAGACGTCGCGGGAGCGTTTACTATAGCACCCCTGGTGATGAGGTTAATATGACTCGGCGAATTTCCGACGATGTCCGACAGTGTACGACAATCCGACACTACGCTGTCCCGACAAATCGGAAGGCGGGATGAAGGTAATTTTGAATTGGGCTATGTCCTTTAATTTTTATATAGTTTTAAATGGAGGAAAGAATTATTTAAAAAATGTTAAAGAGCTTTAGAGCTTAGTGATTCTGTATAGAAATAAAACCTTTGTTAAATAATACGAGAATGCAGAATTTCAATATATTTTTAATAAGACTAACTGATTTAAATATCTTAATGAATAGCTAAGTACTTAATACATTTGCGTATTTATTCTAATGTAAATGAATTCTCCAGTTTTTTTTTTCTGAAATTACAAAAGTACTGACTTTTGTAATTTCAGAATGCTCATCTGTTTCTCTTCAAAATAAGTATATTTTTAGCTTTCATTTCACAAAATCATCAAAATACTCCTTTAAATAAATAAATTCACTGCACAGTGTGGCATTGCCCAATAATTTTCGGACAAAAGTAAATAAAGGCAGTCGTCCCGTCCCGGCTGGGCCCAGTGGGACGGGCGATTTGTTCGCTGGCCAAATTGCCGCTCTTTAGGACTTTAATAATCACGTCATATCCAATTTTCGTTTGACACGCTGTGCGAATACAAATTGGGCAGCGCGTTGATTGAATATGTCACTTGTTTATTAGTGAATTGACACTGGTAATTAATGATTGGTTTATTATCGACTATGTAAGGTGTTTGTTCTGGTTTTTATTTTGATAAAACGTAGGTTTATTTAGTAAATGCTTGCATGGTGACATCAAAAAAGAATCAAATAACGCAAAATTGTTTTCAAGCTCAAATGAATTATTTACAAGAATTTAAATAAAATGCGTTTACATCCACATGTATTCAAATACAATGTCTTGGCATAAATCCATAATAATTCTATGCACTTCGCAATATTCTTTGGAAGATAACATTTTCAAATATGAATATAAAAAGAAAGATCAAAGCATATTATAACAATGACGAATCTCGAAAAATCTACAACATAAAAATGTAAAATTTAGATAAATTGCGTCCCACTATGACAACGCAATGTCGACGCAGTGAAAATAATCTTACAATAGATGATATCGCATGCCCACACACCCCAGTGGGCGACATCCCGCTTTTTACGGACAAAAAATGACCAATCTACTAGACGCGTCGATACGCGTATGACTAATGGTGGTCGCCTGCTTAGCAAATTGCCTGCCAAAATCGTACCGAAACTGGAAAATTGTTTCATTCATAAATGCAATAGTTGGGATTTGCGTGGATAGCTTTCTGATGAATAAAATAGTGAGGATTACGCGGCCCCATGTGATAGCGGTTTGAAAACGTCAGATGGACAAATGCTTGTGATAATCGTTTGTATGATTGGATTTCGTTTGGTCCTTTTCTTTGGCGAGAAAGTTTTATTATATCGCCCGTTTTCTGAGTAAATAAAACTAGCTTGCTGAATTAGCAATACAAAGAGAGGTCGGGGCCGCATTCGCAGCCAATTGAAAGGAGCAGGAAATAATAGTTATTTGCAATAATCGACTGAAGGGACGGCTGATTGCGCCTGGGGCACGGCGAGGAAATTTTGCCGTATTTTTGTCTGCCAACTTATTGTCGAGTGTTCGTTAGTGTTTACTATAAATTCTTCAGTTTATTCGCTTTTACTGGTATTCGGAATAATCAGTAAGCTTAATGTAGATTAGCTAGATAAAAATATGTGTTTTACAGTCTAACTTGTGCCTCAGTAATGAAAGTTCTGTATCTAGCAAAATAATTTCAAATTAGACAGTATTTTTCTCTTGCTTATGTTGTTTTACTATATTAAAAAATATATTAAGGTAAACACTGCAAAATACACACTGTATTTTATAAAAAACATCATGTTAATCTGTGTGTAGTGTGGTATCTGTGGTCTTTCTATTCGTTTTATATAGAAAGAAATACAGATTCATCTGACATTCAAAAACGTTTCTAAGGAACCCTTCCCTCCTGGTGCCAAATCAACCCTAAAAGAAGGAATTAAAACAACAGGGGTCAGCACAAAAGTACGTTGATGAGGTAAAGGGGGATATAATAGATCATTTTCGGGACACTTGTCCCGCAGTTAATCCGGACTGGTCCAGCTAGTGATCGATTGTAGTCACCCTACTGCAGGAATGTCTATTAAACTTGGCATTTCATATGGCTGCTTGCAAAATAGACTGTAGAATTGCTTTTTGTACGTAAAACTGTTCAAAAATTGATTTTCTAGATATTGCAAAAGTAAAGAATCTGCTTTGGAAATAGCTTTTGTAAAGAAATACTGCTCAAAAAATCGTATAAAACAGAAAAAAAAAAATTGATGCTAAATGATTACATTTTCATCCAATATTTAAATTCGCTCACAAAAGTATTTGAAATTGATTCAATATGATTTTGAGAAAAATGTCGTTCATATCAACAGATCCGTTCTTCGGGCAAATTTTTTAAAAAGTGTCAATACACCATTCGGTACGTAATAAATGTCGCAATTTTGTAGAATATTTCATAGATTTTTTTTACTTTTAGGGTTCCGTACCTCAAAGGTTGCCAACAAGATCCTATCGCTAAGGCTCCACTGTCTGTTCGTCCGTCCGTCTGTCACTGGACTGTATCAATCGTAACAGGCAGACACTTGAGCACACACAGTGTGTACTGCTTTCATGATCGTACAAATAATAAAGTAAACTTAGGAATTAAGAATTACCATACAAGAAACGTTCTTTTTTCGGCGTTTTAGCTAATATTGCTAACAATATTCTACGGGGGTACGGTACGCGTTCTTTGTCTTGACCGTTTATTTTACTTTTTCCTTCATAACATCACAAAATTACAAAAACACCTGCAGCAGGAGAAGATTCGAGTGAAACCGCAGACACAAATCGACCGTTGTTTTTGAAGAATCGATTTTTTTATCAAACTTTTATTCGATTCTCTAATGACGGATAATAGTTCGGTTGTTATATCGATACTGGTCGTTTTTGGGGACGAACTCATTGTTATTATTGTTCAACTTAATTGCTTCGAAAGTATCATTTCTCTCCTTATTGGCATCCTTTTTTTATTTCTTGTCTAAATTTTATTGTATGTGGAGATAGATAGATATTTCATAATTGACTTTTTAATACGTGCTGCTGTAGGTACGAAAAAAATCGAATAGTCCAAATTCAGACATTTTTAGTACACAAAAATATATATTAGTAGGTACAATACCTACTTCCGTAGGTATAACGATATTTAAAGCAATCATCATATTCATAATCATTCTCCTGCCCTTATCCCAATTTATTTGGCGTCAGCGCCTGCGCAACATGTCTTTTTCTTCCATACTTCTCTATTAGTCGTCATCTCGGTAGTCACAGTTATTTAAGCAATACCGAATTTCATTGTATATTAAAACCAACCTGGGATGAATTTATCCCACGAACAAACTTAATTTTGTAGTTGAAAAAATGTTCTCCCATACATACGTCACGGTCAATTCTTCAACTGCAATTAATGTAAGTTTGTAATAGTAATTTTTTTAATGTGATATGATAACGCTACAAATTAATAATTTTCGGACCTTTTTCTTTACTTGTGCTGGAAGATCTTGCTTCAACTCTTTTTTCATTTCACAGTTTTTGTCCAACTATTAACACATTGAACCTCTGTGTATTGTTTGACACACTTGTAAAAATGTGTTGCTAGATATATTTTATAGTGTTGTATCAAAGTTCGTCCGTCGGTAGTAAAAACTGGAATGGATGGAGGGCGAGACGAATTGCAATGAATCAGCAGTTGGTAGCCGATTGAGGCTGGCTACTGTGGTGTACAGGCTGTTTTGAATCACAAATATTTTAGATAAAATATTTAGTAAGATCTTTGGCGTCAGTGTTAATGATTCGGACCTCTGTGCAGTGTTTTTTTTTTTGTAGTAATAAAGTTTATGCGTTACTTAAAAAAAATCTTGATACTTTTTTGTAGGTAGTAAGAAATTGTTTTTGATTTATTTTTTTGTTTTAGGTTCATCGTAAAGTTAGCGGCTAGTTTCGTGGTAACACCACCACGCAAAATTCATCAACATTTTTAATTACTGGCGAATTTTATAGAAATATTGTGTTGTAGATAGCGTTTAGTAGGTAGGTATGTTGTAGGCAGGCAAAACTTTTGAACACCTATTATCAAATTCACTACCAAAAAACATCAACCTATGTAAAATTAAAAAAAAGAGAAACTGTAATAGATCCATACATTCAAAAAGGGCCGGCAGAATTACCAATCATATTTACCGACGAACAGAATGACAATATACCTTATCACATGTTGCTAAAGGCCAAATTCGCTTGACAAAATGTTTTTCAGTCGCAAAATCTAAGCTTTAACTCATCTAAAATGAGGTGGTAGGTGATAATACTTCATAATATTAACCCGGATATTTGATATTGCCTTTTTTGCTGGCCATGTTTTTTTTTTTATTATTATTTAAGAGACATTGTTAATTCCGTAGTGAAATGTGACGATGATGTGACCAACATTGTACACTTAGTTCACAATAAACATTTTGACTTTGACTTTGACGATTCATTCTTGTAATATAATATTTATACCTAATATTTAATGATTTTTTATCTAAGTATTCGCTTACACCAATAGAGTTTGGTAAACTGTAAATAAAACCGTCAGTTTATTAATTCATCATCTATTATTTTTTTTCCCTTTTGAGAACCAGTTTAACCCACTGGGCTTAATCATTTTGGTAGCAAAATGGATACTGAAAATCCTTCGATTGATTTTATTTAGGGTTTCCATTAAATATAGATTTTTTTCGACGGAGTTGTTTAAAATAATGCCATGAAATCCAATCAGCTGATACCTATCCAACAATGTATATTTTCATCTGCCTAGCCTTTTTCCAACTATTGTTGGGGTCGGCTTCCAATCTAAACGGATACAGCTGAGTACCAGTACCTATTTTACTCGGAGCGACTGCCTATCTGACCTCCACAACCCAGTTACTGGGTAAGTAATACGAAGCCCCTTGGTAAGACTGGTTGTCAGACTTTCGGGCTTCAGACGACCTTTAACGACCGTCAAAGACCCACGATTGATAGCCGGGACCAACGGCTGAACATGCTATCCGAGCCGCGGAGGGGTCTTGGTATGTAAAGATGGTCACCCATCCACGGACCAACCGCGGCAAGCGTAGCTTTACCTGATCAATCGATCCGTGCGGCCGTTACAACTTAGCCACAAGCCCCTATCCAATTATGCATTAAAAATTAAAAAAATATCAAGTTCTGTTATTATTTCAATGCTATTCTATCGATTTTACCTACTCATTTGTACTTACTTACTACACACTACATTATTTAGCTACAGCTTCAAAATGCTTCATTCAAGTTTCAAGAACAACATTTTCGACCGATATGTAATCGGCAATAATATAATTGCGGTCTCATCACACGAAGACAAAGGACTTTTTGTCTCCTTTTCAATTGAGCTCGCTGCGGTCTGATCGCCGTTTTATAAACTCAGCTGCTTGGAAATCGACTTTTATGATAATATTGGGTTGGTTACTGTAAATGCAAATGGACAGTGTACATCATTATTTTGATAACTTGTATATTTTTTTGGAATTGATGCATTTTTTGACTTGAGAATCGTCGTCATAACAAGATGTTGACTGCCGACCACTCGCACCACTGTGCAATAAGCGACTATAAAGGATTATTACCAAAAGGACCACGTGTGGTGAAAATATCACTGATCGCTCGTTTTCGAACATACCTATCTTTAAAAATATTAGTTAGATCAGCCTTCTTTAACTTTTTGTTTTTTTTTAATGTATTTTGTGTTAGGTTTAGAATTTTTAAAAGACTTGATTTTTTGTTGCAGGAACAACACTACTAAAATATAAAAAAATATAAACAAGAGTGCTCAACTAATCTTGACCCTTTAAATATTTTTTCTATTTTTACACGTCAAAAAACATTCACCACCGTTTTACATACTCGTATAACAAAAACGCGTGTTACATTATTTAGTTACGCTCTTTATTTTTCAATCAAAATATTTTTGTCTACGGATGTGATTTTTTTTTTCATTTTTCCTTTCAACGCTTTTTTGGTATTCTTTAGAAATTTTGATGAGGTGTGAAAGGGTTCCTGTCTTGTGATTGAGTCAAAGAAGTTTTTGTTTCGTGAGATAAAATGTAAAAAAGAGTAAAAATTGTTAAGATAAAAGAGCCTTTTATCCGTTATGTCTGATGATTTTCACGGTTTTTGTTAATAGGAGACCAACATACCCGTGCACCCATTGCATTTATTTTCTGCCAATCATTTAGAAAATGGTAATGAGAAGCCCAAAAGCCTGACAACCAGCCTTAGCAAGACGTATCGTGTTACCCAGTAACTGGGTTGTGGAAGTTAGACAGCCAGTCGCTTCATGTAAAATATTGGTATTCAGCTGCATTTGATTAGACTGGAAGCCGACCCCAACATAATTGGGAAAAGGCTCGACAGATTGATTATTTTTTTTTATAAAATGTTTCAAGTGTGATTTTTATATTGCCTGTGAGTTTAAGCATAAGCATAACATAATCAGCCATGTTGCCACCGCTGTGTTAGGATAGGATTAAAAAAAGCCATAGGTATCCATTAATCTCTACTTTCATATCTCTTCGAGACAATAATTAGTCTTAAAAAAAATGGCCAGTAATACTACATAATACTTAGTAAAATTTCTCAAGTTTTAAGATAGCATTGTTTACCTCATTTTTTCTGCAATTACATCAACGAAAGTGTGATTATTTCGGCCAGTCACTGTTCAAGGTTCAAGTCAGGTTGTTGCGTATTCAAGTTTATGGTTACTTGGTTGATGTAGAGCAACCACACGGCGCGGGTTAATGTAACCGGGTACTCAATTATATTGCTTTGATGTGTCGCGGCCTACTGAGTGTTAGGAGTCTTGATACTTTATTTTTTTTTTTAAATTATTTTGACTTCTTAAAAATAATTGAAATTAGACCACATCCGTACAATAAATTGTAATGCTGAATATCTATATTTATTATTTTCACTTATAAAAATCTTACTTTCAAAATCGATTTACAACAACCGCAAGAGCACATAAAAGTTTCAAACTTTCCTTTTCATCACAAAAACTCTAGTAAGAACGTAAAATCTCCATAAAACTTACATTTCACCGTGAGAACCTCGTAAATTAGAACAAACCATTTCAAAACAATACCAATTAACTTGTGACTCAAAAGACCAAAAGCTTAGCATTTATTTGTATTATTATTGTTAAATTCAAGTGCCTCATTACGACCATATTTCTTGTTTCTGGGAAAACGACAAATTACGAAGGTGATCTTGATGTTATGATACGGATGCTGTAATATTGTTCAAATTGTAGACTTAAACGTCATTTAGATCTCTCTCAGGTAAAAATGTACTAAGATTTGATTTTTCTCTTGATTGTGATCAGAAAATGTATTTTTTTTTCAATACAAGTTTGGGAGTTCTACTAGTGTATTTAGATTGTTGATTTAATTATATGATTATTTTATAGGTGTCTGCTGAAACTTGTTAAACATAAATTAAAAACTTGTTTTAAAAAATCCGCCATATATTTTTGAAGAATTATAAGTACAGGATTTTATTCACTTGTTTTTTTTTTATCCATAACTAGGTAGAGTGATGCTTCAAATAATTCCACATAACATTTTTCGTACATTATACTTTATTTTTTCTGTTAGCAAATTACAACAATAAATAAATTACCTAATTCTTTATGTTCTTAGGCACAAGCGAGTTGGCGTACGTCATGACATGATAAAATCTTAATTTGTGTGGCCTGTTCTGTCTGCGTCGGTTAATATACTGTTGTTTTACTTGGCAAAATGTTTTGGAGGCTGCACACGATTTAATAAAACATTGAACTAAAGAAAAAATTGCTATCAACAAATTAGATGACCAAAGAATGCGAGTCTGAGAAAACAAAAGAAAGATAAGTAGGTGCGTTTTTTCGTCTTTTTTTTTTCTCTGCATGCTTTTTCTCTTTTCTGGGTAAAATAAAATAATAGTTTATATACACCCTATTTATTGATACTTCATAAAATAGTCAGAGTTATACCTATGACCATAGAGGGTTGTCTTGATGATTTAATGACTATTATTCTGTAATATTTTGTTCAAAATACAACCTAACACTAACCTGCAAACTGCAAAAAACGTAATAAAATTTGTATTTCCCGGGCTACTCTGAGGCTTCCACCTTAATTACAATAAGTAATGATGAAGATATCCATACTAATATTATAAATGTGAAAGTGTGTTTGTCTGTCTATCTGTTACCTCTTCACGCGTAAACCGCTGAACTAATTTAGATGATATTTGGTATAGAGATAGTTTGAGTCCCGATATTCCCACGGGATCAACACTTATGCGGGTGAAACCGCGTGGTGCTGCTTGTCAAATATAAAAGCTGATTTACAAAGAGACATCATCTCAAACTATCACGCCATACCCAAACCATGAAATTGTTAATAATTAGCAGATTACCATAATTTATGGTTTCTTAACGCCTTTAGTTCTGCATCATTATTTTGGAAATCGTTTTCTGCAATATCTTAATTAATCATGATGTTGTATAAGCAATAATCTTGAGACTTGGGTGCCTTAATTGGCCTCTTCAAAGCTCATCAAAGTCAATGAAGAGAAAACTGTGATTGGCTATGGTTGTCAATTTCTCAATTTTCAGCATCATTATCTTTTCCACTTGAAAAAACACAATAACGAAACCTCTTTAGAAAATGTCACGTATATGCCTTAGGTCTTAGAGATATTAACACTAGAAGGTAACCATTTGGTAGGCCAGAATTTTGGTCTTATGCTAAAAGGTTCCAAAGGGAAAATGGTCCTTGAAGACAAAATATTTATGTAAAAAGAGTTGATAAGATCAAAAAATCCGGTTTTCTTGACCCATCAAGTAAAACACACCTGATATTTTTTTATGAAGTACTTTAGGACCAGATGTCTAGATGGTCAGAATATGGTAAAATTACTTCCTGCCCAAAATGACGTAAGAGGGCACAAAATATAATCGTGCTAGAAACCAGTACAACAATGCCGTGTAGATGTAATCAGGAAATATTCGACAGACATTTCGTTGTCGCGTGGACATTTAAAACATTTTATTATCTTGTTTTATTTCATTACTTAAGTCATTCCACGCTATAAAACCGTCGAGATTATTTTAAAACGCGAAAATCTGTTGTTCACATTTTATAGTAATTTAAACGTGTAATATAATATTTATATTAGTATAAACACTTATGTAATATATTTATACAGGTAACATCTATAAGCACAAATTAAGAAACACATTAAATAAAGAAATAGCAAAAAATAATTAATGCAATAAAATAGTAATATTAATTCAATAACTCATTGATGTATCAATTCAATGTTTTTTTTTATTAAAACATTAGCAATTTAAATGATAGAAACACTTAGCATATCAAAAAGTTATTAAATATATCAGTAAGTACGTAACAACTAACTAAAAATAAAAAATATAAAGAAAAAGAAACGTGCCCAGGTTCGAGATGCGATTGGTTGGATGCTTGTTGCTGCCGACAGATATCCGGGCTTGTCTGTACGAACCAGGAATGGGTGAAGGCCGGGTTTAGGCCAGGATTGAGGCCAGGCCCTGGCCCAGGCAGGCCCATCACGCCGGGCAACCCTCCAGGCCTCTGGTGGTGGAAACCAGCTGAAGCCACCGCGTAGTCCATAGCTACCGCTTGATATGGCAACATTGTCACTTAACACTGTTACTAATCTAAAACAAGTCCGATACAGTTCCACAAGAAAGTTCCCGCGCTTTCTCACACTTCATTTTGAATTAATTACGAAATGATCAAAATCGTTCGGTCGCTGTCTATTATGTTCTCAAATAACTATCATTGTTACACACACACGCGTCCACTTTACAAGTTAATAATGTCATTTATTTTTGGTAACTTTCATTTCAAAGTCCGCGCCTCATTGTTTACAGAGTCGCAGCAGCTGAAATATTCACAAGTGCTGTGCCCGTTATTTCAGCGAAGACGTCTCAGTTATCAAACAAACGCTCTATTTTCGGGCGATCATTTACGGGGCGAGCTATTCACAAGGGAAAAGTCACGCACAGCCTCCCACTTAATAAATATTCTGGGCATATATCCGTTTTTACGTGGACGTGACTGACGGAGTACTGCCCGATTTTCACGTACGGAACGCGCGGCCGATTATCGAAAACAGTTGCACGCGACCCCCTCCTACGACCTCGGACGTGCAACTGAGACGAGACACGCGCGGTAAACGCGACTCTATCGCACTCGGGACACCAGCCGAGCCGGCGCCGATCGGTCCTTAGAGCGGGACGGCGCGCCACGGAGGACCAGTAAAACCATCGATCGGATGTCATCGCCGAGTTAAAAGCCTGCGTCGTTACACGGCTCGTAATAGGCGGTTACGTGATTGGGCGTGGCCTAAGCTATTAAGTTGAATTGTCGCGCGCTGATTGGTTGGAATTGCTAGTAGTAGTGTACGTGATATGTTCAGAAATACGTTTATAGCTGGCGTTCATAGAATATAATAAGTGTGTTGTCCGTTGGATGTCGGCCAGTCGACGCTGTTGGGCCCTGTTGCGGTTTCGTTCCCGATTCGCGTAATGCTTTTTAATTATAACGTCTGGGACCGTTAATAGGTGAGCATTGCGTGTTTAGTAGCAGAATGAGACATGTGTTGAATATTGTGGGCGTGGCTACACGTGCGATTGATTAAGTCCACAATTAACTCTAAACGTAACTCTGCTGATGACAAGTTGTAATCGGGATTAGAGTCTAGAGCTATAAATTCTTATAAGCCATAATTGAAAAATTATAGGTTGATCAGCTGTTTAGAGATGTAGGCAAAGCCTTATTAGATCATTCTAAAAGACTCTAATAAGAAAATCAGCAAAAATATCGAAGGACCAAAAATCCCAAATTTTGGTCCTTCTTCATTGAAACCTCCAACTAGCTTAGACATTAATCGCCTCTTAATAAGCAACAAAATTCATAAACATTCCGAAATCTACTGTTTTTTACACTCTTAAAAGCAAATTCCATTTAGTAAAGACCATTGATGCAATTCACTCCAGTGAGAAATAGCGTGAAACAGCAATAAAATGCTATTGTTCTAAGAACGGATGCTTTCTAATCCAAAGCCTTCAATCGAATAAGGCTTCCTATAAACAGACTACCTAGGTACGTATAGAATTAATCAATAACTGTTAAGGTTCAAGATCGTTCGCGCGCAGTTTGTATGCCTCCCGCGAACACTACAGCTGACTTTTGTTCAGAGACACGTCTTCTAGATGACCATAATAATATTCTGGCTTTTGAAGACACGCTCGCGGTAATTAGATGAAAATAATTCTAGATTTACCTCCATGAAACCAATTAACGGGCACCATGACTGATTGTGGCGGTTTACCGCAAATGATGAACAAACTCACTTTCATGAAATTAAATTGTTTATTCTGTAAATAGGATAGGTATCGGAATCACATTTAATACGTCATTTTATTTAAAAAAAAATAAGCTAGATGAGGTCGGCGTTTCCTATCTGACTACTCTGAAAAGAAAGGCCGAAGCAAACTCAGAGGTCACAGTCTCTTTGAACATCCAGACACATAATCTTGGTCATGTGAACACCATGTAGATTGACGTCTGAAAGAGGTTGAACCTCGATTAAGTAGGTTTCAAGGCATCAAAACTTTCAGGAATCAGACGGAAAAACCTCTTTGTTTTTGAAAGTTAGGTACGAATTTGTTGAACATCGTCACATTGGCAGCCGCGGAAGTTTACGGGCTGATATGAATTCCACACGAAGATGAATTCAAAATCACCCTATAATACTGTTCCCACTGCTGGGACACACACCTCTCTTCGAGAGGGAGTGGACTGTAATCCACCACGCGGGCCCAGTGCGGTGTGTTATGTCACATGTCTTCGAATTTTTGCTTCTAGGACATGCCAGTTTCCGCACGATGTTTTCCTTCTCCGTTTTGAGAGCAAGATGAACAACACAAAGTAAATTCACAAAGAATTCAAGCTCAATTCAAAGAAAGAGACGATAAAACCAACATGGGTTTAGGTACCTACCTACATTTATACGGACAAAAAGAGTTTCTAAAACGTGTACAACAACCATCTTGGCACGAACTTTCATCACCGACTCTTCTATTTTCACTCCACGCCCTTTAATATCCCTTACAAAACAAACAACTGTAACCATCACAATCTTATCTGGACCACTAGCATCCACGACTGACCACGAGCCAATCGTGGTAGTGGTCGTGGTGGGTCAAAAGATCATCGGTAGTAAAAAAGTAGTAATACTTAGATCGCCCATTGTCTACGGTAGGTAAGCAGGGTAGTCAATTGGCCGTTAGATTCTGCGTAGAATGACTGGCAGTATTTTGGGAATTTTCCTAAAGTCTTACATAGTTATATACTTCGTTCTAAGCTCCTTTAGAAATAAATGATGACTTCATCAATGTCTCTCTTACATCATCTGCCTATACTTAATGTTTTCACTGCTGGAACACATTCTGTGAGAGGGAGTGGGTCGTAATCCACCACGCGGGCCCAGTGCGGGTTGATAGATGTCTTCGAATTTTTGGTTCTAGGATATGAGGGTCTCCTCACTATGTTTTCCTTCACCGTTTTGAGCGTGATCGAGGTCAAGACCGGGCCCATTCAGCAATAAAAAATAATTTAAAAAGTCACAGTTAATAATCTTGATTGTAAACTTAACCTTCAATAATAACAAAGCGTAAAAACTAAATCGAACCTACATTATCTAACTAAACCGTAACAAAACAGACAAAGCGATCAGTCTAGATAATTCACGTTCAATTAACGCAGATCGCTTTATTTATAAACATTGCTTGAAGCAATTTTGTTTACAATCAAAATGTGTATGTTTAAGATATTTTTCTATGAGCGTGTGTCGCCTGAAAATAAATAGATGTATTATTCAAAGTGTCTACGACATTTCTCGGGACCCTGGGCCTGGCCTGGGCGGACCTTTGCAAAGCTTACAAGGGGCCCAAGCCAACTCGCAGAGGCCCGTTAGACGCGTTTAATGGAATGAGGCACCAACCGACTATTATCCCTGTAAACACTATGCAAGTGCAACCAAAGAAAACCCCGGTTGGTGCGGGACTATTGCAGGGTATGGAAACAAAGATATTGGAATATGCTTTTGGATGGCTAAAGTGGGCTGGCTACCTAGAACTGTGGAAGTTATTATTATTAATGTTAAGAAGTGATTCAACTGTTTAACCATAAATTTTTGACGTTTAAACATCACTTAACTTTCAGTAAAGTTTACAAATAAACCTCAAAGCGTTTAGATAATTCACGTTCAATACACAAAACGTTTAGATAATTCGAACTGAACTGTAGGTAGGTGTCCAGTTAGATGGCCGGCGACCGGAAGTGGATTGTTGCGGCTTCCGGTAGCCGTCCGCCTATTTATGTGCTAATATCCTCCATGGTGTGTCTATGGGATTTAGATGGTATTTGTCAGATAATACCTGTTGTTTCGGATTGGTAGGTGTTGGCTGTTTGATATGCAGACGGAAGCTTCATGGCGTGGTGTTAGTATGGAATGTATTTGGGCTAAATTTGGAATGTTAAACCGCACAAAAATGATATGGTTACAATACATAACATATCACACATAATCAGCCTGTAATGTTCTCACTGCTAGGACGCAGGCCTCCAGGTGGAAGGAGGTGTTTGCTATTCGTTGAAAATGGTCTTTCAGCAAAACATTTTGTAGTAGGTAAATCAAGATGATATTATTTTGGAATGCTCCATTATGACCATTTTTGGTTATCCTGTCCAAAAACTTGAATAATATGCACATTGCTTTTATCAAGATCTTAGAATATTTAACATTTATACCTACCTAGCTACCAAAAGTGCCAAAACATTAGCCTGCTGTTTCGCTTCGGCTCTTGTATAATAATCCAAAGTTACTAAGAGTTTTATCTTATTAAAAAAAATACTTAAAACTATTTACTTAGGTCTAGGATTCTGGCTGAAAACAAACGACTAGAAAGTCCTTTGCTCCTTTTTTCGGCCTCATCATGAAACTTCTCAATAAACAAAAGGTCTCTCTAAGTCAAACAAGCCCAAAACCCTGTTTTTTCCACCTACGACAAATCTTTCACAAACCTAGTACTTACACAAAGAAACCTAACCCCCACTTAGTTTAAAAAAGAAAAAACCTTATTACAAAACTACTTACAAAAATTCACGTTTACTTTTCAGCGACAATTCCATTCATGAAAGAGTTTTAGCTCTTTTAAAAGAATCTAGACTTTATACTAGGAGATGCTCTGATTGTTTGAGAGTATTACGGTATTGCCCGGAGTTCGGACATAATCAATAAAGTGATCGTTCTGACACGGTCACGGAGCTGAAGCGCGGACGCGGAGTTACGCAGGGTAAAGTGACGGTGAGAGGAGGTAGCGGGTAGCGGAGAGGGTAGCGGAGCGGGCAGCGGGAACAGGGTTTCAAAGGACCAATAATCTTATAAGGCAATATTTGTACAGTCGATAGGAATGCTGAAGCTGAAGAGAGTGGCTACTCCAGCTTTCTAAATCTAAAAAAAGTAGTACTTAATAAGTATGAATAAAAATGGGTCTCAGTGTAAAGCATAAGAAAAATAACACTCTGAAAAACTAAAAAAAACTCTGGTCCATAAATTCAAAAAATGATAGTTTGTTAACAAGTTATCAGCAGTAACAAGTTGAATAAATGTTATAAAGTAAAATAACAAAAAGACGCTTTTGGAGATGCTGGGATTTGAACCCAGGACTTTCAGCATGCGAAGCAGACACTCTACCACTGAGTTACATCCCCGATGATAAATTTGTACAAATTATTGCTTGCCTCAAATTAAGGACCTACGTAGGTAGTGAACGTAGAACATTATTTCTATCCTATGTACAAATGCAAAACAATGTTAGTCGCCCGCTGTCACTTATGCATATACTCACACCCAAATTCCGTACACAGGCAGTCAGAAAACTTGCCACTTCTTATTGGATAATTCGTGATTTTCATTTTTTCTTCCACTCCGTGACAGGTGTTTGAACCTGTCCACGGTCTTGACTTGACATTGGGAGACCAGGAGCGCACCAATCGGGAGCTAGTTCGACGAACTCGATTTATACACTCGATAGTACAGTTACATGGGTAATCGATTATCGTTCCGAATAATCGACTGTTGTATCTCTATTTCGATAAATTTGCCATAAAATGTCGCCGATCGATTTTAAAAGTTTAATTCTTTTTTCAATTTTCTGTTTATATTTTTAGCCGACTACGCTGCAGGAAGGTGCGTTATTTTTTTAGTTGAAAAATATATTATTAGAGTGGTTAATCGTGACAAAGGCAGCCGTAAAAAAATGGTAGAATGTCGTTTAAAAATGTATTTTTTCCTCACATAGTGATTAAACTGACCATGTAAAAACCGCAGAAAAACGGACATAGACTGTAGTAAAGAATTCTATTTCTAGGAGCCGATCGTAAATTCAATTAATCTATGAAAGCTTAGTATTAATGCGTTAAGAACTTTTTGCATACACCGGTGACTGGTTGACATATTGACCCTCTGGATAACGACCAAATTGATTCCATAAGGAATTAGGCAAAAACGAAGCAATGGATAGATTTGTCACTGAAACGCAGGAAAAAACCTCTGAAATTTAGATTTGCTATAGCTTTGTGAACTTAATCAGAAATCTGAAAGAAAAAACATCTTAGAGCGAAGCCACACTGCTCCGTTGCGCTGCGTTGCGTCGTCGCAGCGTGTTATTTTACATAAAAACTTGTCACACTTCTCTGTTGCGTTGTCGAATCAAAATCTTGCGCAACGACGTCGCAACGCAACGGAGCAGTGTGGGTTCACTCTTATCTGTGATAAAAATAATCTGTAGCATTGCTGTTAGGTCCTTTAGATTTTTGAACACCTCTAATTCTCCTGGTTTTAAAGTCTACTTCCTGATGACCATCTGATCCTGTATAGAATGCCAGTAAAGGCTTTAACATCAAAGGCTACAGTAGCCTCTACAGCATTTCCCTATATACCTACCTACTGCTATTAATAGTGGCAATTTTTCTTAAGACTGGTCATTGTGACGCTCTCCCTACAAAATGGTTGAGCTGGATGGTGCTGATCGACGCGTCATGTTCGTGAACGAGCGCCGTCGGTTGAGACTAGTCATCTCTTAACTGCCAAGGCTTATTTTTAATCGTATGTTTCGAATTGTTGCTTCATTTATGTTTTCTTTACATTGTTCTCACATATAGAAGCAACAAGAACAATGTAGGCACCCAGGATTTTGTAATATCTTGATTTAAAAGAGTGTCCAAGGAGTTTCTTGCCCGTTCTCCTTCATAGAGGTCTACGTTTTGGAATGGGCAACTAGATTCAACTTTCTGACTAACTGACCGATATTTAAATTTGACAATTCAAAAGTGTCTGTACATGATTTATTGAAATAAATGCTTTGAGTTTGAGTTCATTCAGCAGTGGAAGTGTACAGAGTAGGTACTAACCTAGGAGTTAGTAGGACTAGGCTGACCCTCTGAATATCTGTTAACTTTCCATTGCACACTGCATTGCAAAGATCTGTTCTCATTCAGGGAAGGAACGAGCGTTGGTCACTGAACTAAGTATGCTTGCTGAAGAACTGCTGCTGGTTGATGATGAAAGAGCATGATATTTTGAATGAATGAATGATATATTTATTTGCAAGAATATAGGTAGCTAACATAAGTTCTTAAGATCTCTATGGGTTTCACTATATTCGGCATTTCAGCCGTGCAAATATTTAGATTTTACATCTTGGTTATACTTATAGCATGCATTAGCAATGACATAAAAATACTAATAATAATTTCATAATTTAAATTTGGATTACAATGCAATTAATCAAATTAAATTATACAATTATATTCATTTAAAATAATAATTTATAATTATTAAAAATAGCGATCAATAATACTTAATGATGTCATGTCAATGTAAAATGGCAAGAATAATGAAAATGTTTCAATATTATTTCCATTCTGGTATTGATAAGTATAGTGTCTACTTAGGTATCAGTATTAACGAACATTCATCATCACACAAGTGTCATTTTTGCTTGCTATGTTTTGAACCTAAGACGCCTATACCCCGACACACGCCAGCCATCAAGATTGAAATGCTGATGATGATGAATCCTAATGAATTCACTAAGATCTTCCCACTTCGCACGGCCTCAAATGCCCCCGTACCGAGCGAGCGTTCTATACTGAATTTTAAACATTATCGATTGGCTCGCCCTACATTCCTCGAGATGCGTACGTGCAATGACCCTCGGCCTGAGTTTATTGGTATCGTAGCGGGTATAAATCTTTGGCCATATGATCGTGGAGCGATCGAAGAGTGGTGGTCGCCGGTTGATGACGTTTCAGGGTTTTTGTGTTAGGTAAGTTAAGTATTTGATTCTACATAGTTAGGCACTAATTCCATTTAAGCATTGATTTTAATTAATTAACCATTGGTTATGCGATATAGGGTATAAAATGTGCGTGCGAGCAAATAGGTATTTTATTACCAAAACACAACTTACAAAAATTACTAAGCTTCAAATTTAACATCTGGAATGGAACTGACTTTTTTATGCCTTGAGATTCTGCTAGAGCTAGGTATATCAATTTGGTACCTAAAAGTTACACAGGGAGTTCTATGTAGTTAAACAAGATCGAAAAGGTATCGTCAACAAAAAGTGTCACCGGGTAGGTAACAATGCAAATTAACCGCTTACATATTTATTAACAAGATAACATTCAACATAAACATACCAACATACACCTACCAACATGTTGGTACACATTCACTTAAGGCGAATAAACATGTCCAAGTTGGTAGGTTTATCTCTACTTACCCCAGAATTAGGGTAGCAGCACACATTAAGATCCAACCCTGATACTATGATATGAATTAAGATATTCTAATTTTAATTGGTCGCAGTGTTAGATGCTTGGTGTTGCCAGTTTCCTTTGTTTTAGGGAGTTTATTTGTTGCTATGAAGGATAGGTAGTCTTTGTAGAAGGTGTGTGTCGTAAAAATAATTACGTTAGAAGAGACTCACAATGAGGGGCCCGTGCCTAAATAATAACAGCCGCACAGTTCGATCGACCAGGTTAAGCTACGCTTGCCGCGGTTGGTCTGTGGATGGGTGACCATCTTTAAATACCGAGACCGCTCTGTGCCTCGGAAAGCACGTTAAGCCGTTGGTCCCGGCTGCCATTCGTGGATCTTTGACAGTCGTTACGGGTAGTCAGAAGCCCGAAAGTCTGACAACCAGTCTTACCAAGGGATATCGTATTACCCAGTAACTGGGTTGTGGAGGTCAGATAGGCAGTCGCTCCATGTAAAATACTGGTATTCAGCTGCATCCGGTTAGACTGGAAGCCGACCCCAACATAGTTGGGAAAAGGCTAGGCAACTCCAAAATATATTTCTACAAAAACAAAATAATAACTTGACATCTCAAAACACTAAGCGTTACGAGGGTTTAAAAGATCATATCAGTATACCGTTTAAATCTTAACCCTTTCCAGGGGTGGTTTTATTAATTTATTTACACGTGTATCAGGCATTATTATACAAATACCGCCATAATTGGCCCCATATGCAAAGTTTAATGCCGCCATTTTGATTTTATCTTTGTTTAATACATTTTGAGGGTAGTCTTAGGGAATTCGGGCCTGAGTTTTGGTATGTTTCGCTATTAAGTATAGAAGATATGCTGTAATTTTGAGTTGTTTTGAAGTGTGGGTTTTAGTAGGATTAATTTAGTTTTGTTAAAATTCGTCTGTTGTCAGCACAATTTTAGTATTTTTTTGGTTCTACTGATGCACACATATACGAAATTTAAATTCTCAGGGATAGTCTATTCAATTTAATTACTTAATTATAATAATTTTAATGGAAATGCTGATGCATGCTTTAGTCGTGATTTAAATTAGACAGAATTTAAAATAATCAGATACTCGCTATTTTCGCAATATTTCAGGATTTAATACATGAAATCGCATCTGAATGTCACTTTGAGAAATGTAGCTGGTAAGTTTACATTTTCCTTGAACTTTGACAGGAAGAAAACTGTCAAACCAAAACTAATTAAGGTAATAGACAAACCCAACAAACACTATAAAAAGTAAACAAGGTTGGTAGGTACCATAGAAATGTATGGTAGGTACAGTACACAAACACATAGCCACACAAAAAATACACGTGCACACATAATAATTTTCCTTATTCTGGGAAACAAACGAAATTACCACATTATTAAGTCGGTGTCAAGTAAAAATAATACCGAATAAGGCAGGATATGAGTTAAGAGTTGAAGTTGATCAACATTCAGGACGCGTTGACGGCCCCCTAAGTCTTATAGCTTTTGTGGATGTATACAGTTTGTGTTGGTATGGGGATGTGTGATGCTGCTTCGAATAGATGTCTTTGAGGATATTGTTTGATGTTTTTTTAAGTTTAGAAGCACCAGCCTAATTGCGTAACACACTATCAATTCAATTCAAATCTTTATTGCATTCACATGTGTATTATAAAAGATCTTAATAATGTTAAATGTTTAACATGGACCCTCGTGCATATAGCATGATTTAATTAATAATTGGAATAAATACATAACATAAGTAACAATGAAAGGTCATTTAAAATACAATTCATAAAAATAAAATAATAATAATATTGTCACAGATTAAAATGTTACAATAAATTTAATAAATAATAATAAAAGTCGAATAAAAAAGGTAAATAAAACAAAAGTCACAATATAAAAGTGATAAATTAAATGTCTCAAAAATTAACGAATTCATAAAGTCATCACATTAGGGTATCAATCACAATCTGAATCATTTTGAAGGATGTTGCTAATCCATTGCTTCATATGTTCGAAAAATGTGTCTGCTCAACAACGTTAATAACGCAATGTATGTTGTTGAACTGTCAAATGAAAGCCATTGCTACTGATAGTGTATCACACGATTACCCCGCAGTACCTAGAACTCTTTTTGTAACAGCTCATCTGGGAAAGCATGCCACCATATCTGACGTCAAGCAGCGAAAATATAAGAAAGCATTTGCTATCAAGTAACTTGACTGTGTCCGAGTTTGACAGGTACGGACGCTAGCGCAACACGCTACCCGAAACTTTAAAATTTTCCCAATCAACTTTGAACCTTATGCCACAGAATACTTAATAGTACTACCTACATACTTATGCTTTAGCGATAATTTTTCTTTTTACGTTTTTTTAAATATCTAAAGTTGAGACGCCAGCATATCAAGATGTGCTGGCGTCTGTACTTTAGATATTTTGGCAGCATATTAGATGATTCGCACTGGGCCCGCGTGGTGGATTACGGCCCACTCCCTCTCACAGAGAGGAGGCCTGTGTCCCAGCAGTGGGAACGTTATAGGCTGATTATGTATGTATTTTTCCATACTGACCGCTAATTGAGCCAAAGGAAATTAAATCTTATTACAAGGCAATAAGACTCAATTTTAAATGCATAAAGTAATGCTGGAATCAACACGATTTTCTTTATAACATCAGTTAGCTTAAAAAAAAATATGTTTTGGTCATTGTATTATGCTTTTAACTCAATAGTCTAATGGGGGTCTTGCGTTGATTATGTTACATATTGTATAGTGTGTATGTGTAATTATAACCTATTTATGTATTTGTGTACCTAGTTTTAATAGTTTTATTTTATCATTGTTCCTCTCAACCAAAGCACCTGCCATCTATTCTCTTCACCAGCCTTGGTTGACTGGTAGAGAATGCCTAAGGCATTAAGTCCCCTTTGTATCTTTTTTGCGTGCGAGAAGTTTAAATAAATAAATACGACATAAGTACCTATAGGTACAGACGCCAGCACATCAAGCTACCCGAAACTGTCAAATTCTCCCAATCAACTTTGAACCTTATGCTATAAGCGATAAAGTTGAAAATCTATTAAATAAATTTGACAGATTGTAGTAGTTTCATGTGCTGGCGTCTGTAGGTTCCTTACCATGTTCATTGTTCTGATTAGCATCGAAATGAATCGATAAATAAGATACTAAACGCTTGCGTTTGCTAATTTTATACAATACCTATGCTAGTAATTTTTTTTTCATATGTCAGGTTTTATGTATGTTTATTGATGTTGTTTTGTTATTGGTAACTACTTACGTACCGACTTACCTACCTACTCCTTTTTTACCTTACCTACCAACTTATTTCTTTATTTCTACTTCAAATAATATACGAGTATCTTCACGCTTTGAATATCTACAGATTGAATAAAGCAGAATACAGATCCTAAACCTATATAAGAACCTCATTTTCTGAACGCAGTTTAAAAAAGAACAGTCCCCTTCACACTCTTTAACGAATTACTTAAAGCAATTTTAAAATAAGAACTATTAGCACTTCCCCTTACGTTTTTTTTTCCTTTTTTTCTTGGCGTCGTCGGCACATTTTTTCCAGCCAGTAATAAGGGCAGGGAGAATTCGCGCCAAAACCTAATAACGCGAAGTAATTTTTCAATTGGTCGTGTTAACGTTTTTGAACGCATACACCTTGTTTTTGGATGGTGTTATGCTATAAGAATCAATTTTATTATATTTTTTCTGCGTAGTCTTTCTTTTTGCAGGTGTTTTTATTTTCTTTATAAGAAAATCGTTTCAAAAGCTGTATGCCTTATTCTGGTTGTTTTAAAGAAACTTCTTACAAAGATAATAGTGAATTATAACCGTGAATAAATCACGGTGTATCTACTCTAAACTCCGAAAGTTAAGTACTTAAGCAAGAATTTTCAATTTTCTATAAAAGAAAAAACTCCTAAAATCAGAATATTGAGACAATCGATACTTAATTGAAAGCAAGGACATCAAGCTTCTAAGTAGACAAAGTTGTCCATGAAGAAAATTGGATAAAATAATTATAGAAAAAAAAATTAAAATATTTTTTTTGCAGTCTTTCATAATGCCATCCACTTGTTCTACAATTTGCATACAATTTTTTCTCCTGTGGAGTACTGTTCCTTTTGTCTGACGTCTGTGAAACTTTTACAAAACGTTTCTTTTATTTCTTTTCGTGTTTCTTTAATGTTGTTGGAAGTTAATGTTACCGATCGATCTTTGCTAAAAATGACACTTTTGTTACATTTATATTCATCTACAGGGTGCTCTCAATTCGTGTAGTGGAAGAAGTACAACCGAATAGTTTTTTTCGATTGTGTAATTAGGACAACATTTTAGTACTTAGTAAAAGTTTTATCTAAACTAGTTTACTGTACTACTAAGATTTATTTTATCTATATATTGCTCTTGATATTGGTGCTACAAGATAAAAGAATACTTACCTACTCAATACATGGGCACATAAAATAAAGTTGGTAAGTTTAAAATTGCATGTCTTTGACGTGTTGACAGGCGCAGAAATGTAACAGACCCACAATTGCACGCATCGATGATTCGTAACATAGACTGCGGCCCTCGTAGAAATGCCATGGAGATTCCAGGAGCCAGAATAGAAAAAAGCCTTGTTAGCTTTCAATATCTAGTTAGGTATCTAAGATTATTCTTCACAGTTAAATATTTTCTTGAAGTTTATTAGTTTTTTTATTTATTATTTTTTGGTTACAAAGTTCACAGCTGCATAGGTAAATTAGCTAAAAATGTTTTACGATTATCGGAAAGAAATATGTATGATTAGCTGCGCCCCGCGGTTTCACCCGCATAAGTCTCGATTCCGTGGGAATATCGGGGTAAAAAGTATCCTATGTCCTTTCCCGGGACTCAATCTATCTCTATACCAAATTTCATCTAAATCGGTTCAGCGGTTTAGGCGTGAAAAGGTAACATACAAACAGACAGACAGAGTTACTTTCGAATTTATAATATTAGTATGGATTGGCTGCGTCATATTTTCTGTTTTTATTAAAAACTTACATTTTGAAAAATTTTACAAACTAAAGAAGTAAACAGTTTTGTTTTAATTTAATGTTTCCAATTCTATTTCGTTCATAGTTCCCGCGCCCACCCCTCAGCGAGTAACAAGGGCAATCTTGTGGGTGACTTGTAAATGAAAAGAAAAAAATAAAGTTTGAAAAAATGGCCGCTTTTAAAACATGACTTTTGCATTATGCCGTCCAACATGGCGACTATTAAACGCAATAATAGAATTATTGAAATGAAAATTGTTACTTACATTTTTTTTTTTAAACTTGGCCACATAGGTATGGCTCACTGAAGTGCCAATGATGCTGGCCATAAGTATTTACCGCTGTATTTTTTTTTTATTAAACGTTTACTGTCCCACTGCTGGGCAAAGGTCGCCCTTAGCTTTCCACACTTTCCTGTATGTTAAAACCCTTCTAAGTCATCACGCCAGCGTTTCCTAGGCATCCCTCAGTGATGACGCGACCCCCGTGTTTTGGCACCCACTGCGTGACGACTCGCGCCCATCTGTCCCGATGCAACCTACATGGCTTACGTTAAACAATAGTTTAACGTAAGCCAATATTCTATGCAACGTGTTTATTGTAAGTGTAATAATAACTGCACCAAAACTATTTTGGCTACCAAACTTATTGACGAGACAATCATCCAATTTCATAACTTATTGTGGCCTTTAAAACTAAACTTATTGTAGCAGTTAAAACTAAACTTTGCGAACCAAAACTTATCTCCTTCCCCGTTCGCATCCCGCCCTTTTTTTTATGCCAAAACCAAAAACCCCGCTTACGTCATCCGTCCGGTCAGTGTAGCCACAGATAATATAATACTCTACGTAGTGTAGCCAACCTTTTAATTCCTTTTTATTATTTATTGTTATTAAAACTTTTAAGGTAGTAAGTATCTATAGGATTTCTAAGAAGCGACGGTCTTCGCTGCAAGATGGCTGGTCGGTTGAAGAGTTACCAAAGAGTTACTTATTAACAACTGAAAATCAGCGCTGTCCCTCATAGCACAATATTATGCTGAGTGGAAGCCTTCTTATCACAGTCAAGACGTGCTGCAGCTGTCAACTATTTCTGTTTTATGCTCATGATTATAGATCAGCAGCCTAATTGCGGAACGCCAAATCGTCAAATGATTCTGATCAGTTGGCTTCATTTCTATCACAATTGGCTTCATTTTACGATTTTCGAATTGCGAAACTCTAATTTATTATGAAACTTATTACGAACGTTAAGGCCCTGCGCAGAAACTAGAGTTTCGCAATTCGAAAATCGTAAAATGAAGCCAATTGTGATAGAAATGAAGCCAACTGATCAGAATCATTTGACGATTTGGCGTTCCGCAATTAGGCTGCTGTTTTGTTTTTATTAACCGACTTCAAAAACGGAGGTTCTGTTTTTCTTTATTATTCGATTAAATTATAATTATTTTTGTATGCACGTATTTCTTGTTTTATTACTTGTTTGTCATTTGACCTACATTTTATGGTGTCCCACAATCTAATATGCCATAAAATGTTTAAACAAAAGAATCGGTACACTTTCTAGGGCCGAATAATTGTTAAATCGACCGAAGCTGTGACTTTGAGTTGATGACTTCATCATCAGATGGACAGGCTGCATTATGGTTAACTGTTAATCCGGATAGTAGGATTTGTTTCTGTTTTTTGGATGTACAACTTACTTTTAAAAAGTAAGTGTTTGGCCAGACTGACCGCGCGGGGCGGGGAGCGGCGCGGGTGCGACAGCGCGGTCTTCCTGTCCGCAGTGAAGCGCGGCTGCGTACTGCGTGTTGTCGTGTCTAGTGTGTGTCAAAATATAATATGGATGAAGGAGACTTAATTTTACTAGAAAAAACTCGTAGTATGAGAACCCGGATCCCCGCGCGGGCCGCCCGCGCACCCACTGCGGCCACTTGTATGAACGAGCGTGAGTTGCCCGCGCGCTCCCCGCGCCCGCGACGCTCGCCGCGCCCGCGTGCCTACAATGGACACTCAAATGAAGTTCATATGTTTGAGTTCGCCACGCCGCGCCCGCCCCGCGCACGCGCTGCCACTCTGGCCAAACACTAATGATAAAATCTAGAGCAGATTTTCTCTAGATAGTGTTGACACTATCTTCGTCAGTTCAGAGTATACAGGGTGGCATCATCAACGCGCAAACTAAAACTAAGAATTTAGCACATGATTTAGACAGCGATGAAAATTTTCGTCGGTTATATTAAAAAAAAAATCATAGAAAAGTGCAATACCTATGCAGTCAAAATGTATGGAACAACATTTTATTTTGCGGTCAAGGGCCGCTAATGAGACACAATTGATTTTCTATTGTATCGTGCTACATGTAGCACGCGCGGGGCTTGACCGGTTTAAAACCAACCAAAACTTTAAACTCTAGGGGGTCTAGTGGTCTAGAATCAAGTGCAGAATTCATGTTTTCATATTACTACTTTAACAATTAGTCTTAATAAACACAAGTATAACAATACATATCAGTAAAGCCAAAATCATACCTTTGAAAAATCAAAACGGTCGCCGTTCTGTGCCATGAACATTTTTTTTTTTTTACATGAATGATGTAACCAAGACTTTGTAACAATATTATTTTGATTTAAAAAGAGTGTCCATGGGTTTCTTGCCCGTTCTTCTCCATAGGTTTAGAATGGGCAACTAGCTTCATCTTTCTGATTGACCGACCCCTTGACAATTCAAAAGTGCCTGTAATTGGTTTAATTGAAATAAATGCTTTGAGTTTGAGTTTGAACCACGGAACATTTTATGGCTTCATGAATTTGATTTGTAGCAAGCGCAAAATGTATGGAACAGATTTTTTTTTTTAAATAGCCTTCGAAAAATTTCGACGCAGGAATTCGGAATTTATTAGCACACCTAGTAAGTAAATACTTAACATAATCAGCCCATAATGTTCCCACTGCTGGGACACAGGCCTCCTCTCTGTGAGAGGGAAGTAAATACTTAGCAGAACAATAAATGATCAGACAGCAGAACTGTTTTTTTTTTCTTGTCTTTCCCATATTTTCCTTACAAGAGTCCATCTTGATTATCCTCGTTTATTTCCATTATCATCAAACAAAGATACCTAATCACTTAAAAAGTAAACAAATCCGTTACCTACGTGACAAACCACATGTGTGTTAATTAATTTTTAATTGAATACTCAATTAAAGTGAAGTGTGCTATCGACCTAGTAATTGTAATTAATGCATAGTATCATTAAGTTAATTGTTTGTATAAACATGCGATCTCTCACGATTACATGGCGATAATATTCCACGTGTCATTCTTGGGAAAAATTTACTACGATTTTTTTACTTATTTATGGGAGCTAAGAACAGAAATGTGTGGTCATATTTAAACTCTCACATGTTTGCCACATGACAATAGGACAATGACAATAGTTGTGTACACTTGGTGTACAGTTGACGTTTTGAGCACTTTCTCTTGTGCACACTTGGTGTACAGTGACGCTTGAGGGGTTATGGTAGGACGCCTTCTGGTTAGGTGAAGCGACGATCTTCGCAGGGTGGCTGGTAGCAGCTGGATAAGAGTTGCCGAGAATCGAGCTAAATGGCGTGCAATTGGAGAGGCCTATGTCCAGCAGTGGACTGCTGTAGGCTGATCATGATATAAAGGTGTGGTACAGACCGTCAAACTATGGAGTTTCTTGCCCGTTCTTCTCCATACGAAAACTACCTTTTGGAATGGGCGACTAGAATCAATTCTATTTTAAGATAATTTTTGACGTTCAAAAGTGCCTTTTATGTGCCTATTTGAAATAAATGCTTTGACTTTGAACTAAACAACCTTCTCCACGGGATCAGTACCTACCACACCCTTAAATATAGGTACGTAAGCACGCATTTCTGATACACGCTATATAGGTAACTAGCAGCGCCCCGCGGTTTCACCCGCATAAGTTTCGATTCCGTGGGAATATCAAAATAAAAACTATCCTATGTCCTTTCCCGGGAGTCAAACTATCCCTATACAAAATTTCATCTAAATCGGTTCGGCGGTTTAAGCGTGAACAGGTAAAAGACAGACAGACACACTTTCGCATTTATAATAGTAGTATGGACTAGTATGGATGGTGACTTAAGGAATGAAGCAGAAGGTGTCTTTCCGTCTAGTATCTATCTACATACTGCGACCACCATTCCGACTATTCATGGTACCAGTCATTTGGATGCCTGGTTAATTGATATTCCTCATTTTCAGCAGTGTAGGTACTAATAGCCTTATAGCTATACAGGGTGACTTGTAACTTGACGTATTCCAGGACGTGATATTGTGACGCATTGCAACAAGTAAGCAGCAAATTTGGTTACATCGAAAGGTGTGTTAAAATATTAGGTACCTAATACTTTAAGAGGAGAAGGCCATGCCATCATGTATTTTCCAAATATACATCACTAAATATCAATTTTCTCTAAACTCTCAAATTGTCTTGTGGCATGGCCATCACCTCTTAAAGTATTAGGTGCCCAATGGAATTGTTATTCCATTGGGTACCTAATATTTTAACGCACCTTTCAATGTAACTAAATTTTATAAAACACCTTGGAGTTCTATTTTTGCATTACTGAAACCTTATTTGTATTTACAGAAGTTCTTATATAAATTAGCTACCAACTGCTACCGAGATTCATCCTAGTAGTTTGGTAACAAAAAACGCCTTGATCACTAATAACAGCACTTTTTTCTAGAAAACTAAACGCATTACCTATTCTGGGTGGGTTTCCCAAAGATGCAATAACACAGAGGTCACACAAATACCTAAAACAAATAGGTATTTTTCAAGACACAACGTTCAAAATAGCTTGCATCAGCCAATACCGCTATAGTAAAACAATAAAGCCAATGCCAGGAGTATACAGTAGTAATATTATCTTCTACTGATACGAATGGCACCTGTTAGCCGAACGGTTTTGATACTTGAATGAAAATAAAATAATTATGTATGGAGAAAAACGCCTAGGGGTAACAGTCCATAACATCTTTTGGCAGGCTATTGGCAACTGTTAATAAAACATTTTTATACTTGAATGTTAAAATAAGTTTGGGATGGGATGTAATAAAAGCAGATTGTATCACTCCATCTCACTTTTAGGAGTGTTCATTTTGCTGTGGGCCAAGACAAAAGAATGAGTTTAGGCAGTTACCCTGCTATTAATTAAGCTTCAGCAAAAGAGCAGCAATTACAAAATGGCTTGACAGAAAGGTGGCTTTGGAAGAATTTGAGAAGAGACCCTGTCGGGATAGCTGTCATTGAAAGTGACGAGAACGACCATTGTCAAAACCACAAGAAAACTATAATACCTAAACGAATACGGAAGCTATCTAAGTGTTAATTTCAAGACATTTCTTACTCAGAGATGCCTTATTCACTACTATAATCTTGACATTTGCATTTTAATACTGCTCGTAAAACAATGAATCAATATCGAGGCGTCTCCGGAAGCAGACAGTAGGCAAAATACCTCTTTGACTGACGCCTATACTCGAATCAAGCAATTTTGATACTTGATTGATGGTACCGTTACTGTTAGTGAAACAATGAATGAATTCTGAAGCAACGACGGGAGCAGATATTAGTTCCAAGTGCGTGGTATTGACGAATTATTCACAACTTAGCATGAATAGTCTTGATACTTGGAGAGATATATTATTATATTGACTAGAGCTTTCTAAAATGAAGATTTATTGAGATTTAAGAGAAAACCATATTGTTGGTATCGCATAAGTGAAAATACTAGTCAATATTTTTTGTTGTCTTTATTCTAGAAGTTAGACATAGAACTTTTTCTCATGTAACACGGAAAATACATTGAAAACATAATATAAAGAATGAAAGAAAAAATATTTATTCTGACTCGTGTAGGAAGATCACAAACTAAACTAAACAATCATAAATAAAAAACAAAATTATATAAAAAGAGTGTAAAAAAAAACTATAATGCACCAATTGATTTTCACGTAGATATTATGTAAAAGTAACGCATCCTGATCCTTATCAGAGTTCAACCACAAAACTTTTGACACTTCCATTTACACCACAAAAACTTTACCACATGCATCAAGTATCAAAACGCCTCACACTACATATCTATCTTAGATAGACTCAGAAGTCACGTAACTCGGCGGTCGAGGCAGCACGTTCACCAATCATCTAAACCAAGCCCGTGACCGTATACCCATCTCTCTCACCCACACACTATCTCCTATTACCGTCTCACTCTCTCGCGACGAATCCGTCGGGAAATCTGAATAGTATGGAGTAGAATTAGGTGCTTTGACATTACTTTGCAAGGCGTTGATAGATTTTCTTTGAACCTTCTTCGGTGTTGAGGGAGTAGAAGGCAAAGTTTCGTTTATGGGACTCCGGACTCGTGATAGTTTTGCTGAGGTAGACTGGTGGGAAAACTATTAATAGCCTGACGGATCTGACGAATTCAGGTGGATATGATTTTGCGTCTGGAATCGGAATTCGTGGTGTAAACAGAAGGCCAATTCTCGCAATTTAAAACGTTCAAAATCTAGTCGCAGTCTCATCTCGGCGACAAACAAATGTCAAAAACTTGTCAAAATGTAGGGAAATTAGAGGTATTTTTGACAGATTGAGACTGAGATCAAACTGTGAACGTTCTTAAAATTACGAGAATTGCCCGCCAGATATTAGAGATTTTAAATGCCCGATACTTGATGTGTAACTTTAGTTTGTCAGTTGTCACTAAAATGACACTATCTAATGACTAGTAGATACGAGGGTAAGATGTGATTGATTGTTCCACTTTCATATACATATAAATAAAAATATGTGTACCCAATTTCAACTTAATCAGTCCAGTAGATTCGGAGCAAATTGGCTGTGACAGACGGACGTAGCTAAGAATCAAAGACCGCTGCAACGCTCCTTAAGAGTAAAAAATGAATTAGCAATGCCGAGTTCAAAACTAGCTATGTTTCACTCAGGACCTCTTGTAATGTGCATTAAAATTTATAATAAATTACCCAATGAGATCAAAGACATTGAATTTGACAATAAATTTATAAACGCACTTAAAATGCACCTAATACAGAAGTGTTATTATAGCCTAAATGAGTTTTTAACAAATTGACATTCTGTAATATCAATATTTTAGATTTTATTTGAAGATTGACGCAATGTAATAATGTAGAAATTTAATAAAGACATCCAATAATAAATTAATTAATAATGAAATGATGACATTAAAATTGTAATAATATATTTTTAAATAACTTTATATAATAATGCATGCAATAATAATTTAATGTATAATTAAGAAACAAAATGTTGCGGTGCCCTAGCAGGGTTCATGTACGAAACCTTTATTTGATTTTTTAACAACCTTGTAAACGACATGAATGCAATATAAACTAAATAAACAATAAATAAACAATAGACACACGAATGATTCTATAAGGGTTCCGTTTTTTCCTTTTGAGGTACGAAATCCTGTAAACCAACAATATCATAATTCATAACACTGAAAACGAACAATGTACAAAGTGGCGATTAGGTTATCATATTAAATAGTACATCGGTTATTACAAGTTGTTATCAATCTGATAAAATAATAAAACAAACAATTTGCCTAAATCTAGACAGCTGAATTTTTCATACAAAAAAGTTGGCACAAAATGAACCACCCTTGATGATAAGGCACTAGACAAGCACGGGGCGATGGTATGAACAATTCAATACAAACTTTATGTTATTGCTACCAAATAATCACAAATTAAGTTGTTGAATGTTGTTGAATACTAAAACAAAAAAAAAAGGTCCCATGGCTAGAATGTTAATTGTTATTAATTATTTTTATTTAAAACTAGCTGCGCCCCGCGGTTTCACCCGCGTAAATGTCGATCCCGTGGGAATATCGGGATAAAAACTATCCTATGTCCTTTCCCGGGACTCAAACTATCTCTATACCAAATTTCATCGAAATCGGTCCAGCCGTTTTCATGTTATGTCGTGACAACGGAAAACGGGTTTCATTTTTATATATATAGATACGTAAATTAGAATACGTGGTTTAATTTTTTTATGTAATAACCTAATCGACAAATTGTACCTATAACTATGATATAGCATAGATGAAAGAAACTTGGCCTCTTCTTAATTCCAGTTCCGACATTGCTACTTGCGGCTAAGATCAGCCGCACGGCTCGATAGATCAGCACCCTAATTGCGTAAGACACTATCAATCGGAATTAGAATCATTTTGAAGCCAATTGCTAATCCATTGCTTCATAAGTTCGAAAAATTTAACAATGTTTGAGTGTTCAATGTGTCAAAATGAAACCGATTCCGATTGATTGCCCCGCTGGTTAAGCTACGCTTGCCACGGTTGTTCCGTGGACGGGTGATCATCTTTACATACAAAGACTCCTCCGTGTCTCGGAAAGCACGTTAAGCCGTTGGTCCCGGTTGCCATTCGTGGATCTTTGACAGTTGTTACGGGTCATCAGAAGCCCGAAAGTCAAACAAACGCATAAAAACAAAAACAAACAAACGTATTTTCTTTCTTTCTTTCTTTAATCAGTCTTACTAACGGGTATCGTATTACCCAGTAACTGGGTTGTGGAGGTCAGATAGGCAGTCGCTCCATATAAAATAATGGTATTCAGCTGCATCCGGTTAGACTGGAAGCCGACCCCAGCATAATTGGGAAAAGTATAGACCCCAACATTTGAAGAGATGGAGGAATATATTTACTTATCTGAGTCGGTCGCACAAAATGTCCAGTTTCTCGGTCTTTATTTAATTTTCCACCAACGTACATACTTAACATCTGTCTCAAATTATTTCTATTTATGATATCCACCAAAATTTTTTCAATCATCGCCATGTCAACATCAAGGACACCCTTGCTCGCTACTGATTCTAATTTCGCTCACCCCCTTACAGGAAAATCAGTTACATTATAAACATCCAAAGCATCTTAAGGGCCTACATTGCGAGCCGTCACTTTCAACAATACAGCCAATCCTATTCCGTTAGGACTACGCACGAGTGCTTCCGAGCTATCGTCTATATCTCCTCTCCTTCTTTCATATACAATCTTGATTGGGGTAAAAGCGAGAGCAAGATTTCGATTTTTGAAATATTTTGAATGTCTCGTTGTCGTTTTAGTGTTTATTGGATTATTTTTTGTTTATAGAATGTTGGCTGGTAAATAGTGATGATGTAATTTATGTAACAAACGAGGTTGATGACTTTTATATTGATAATGACATTGACGTTTCGTTATGTCATCTTATTTGAAGTTGGAATCGATTTCATGGGTCCTAAACACATTGGTCTATTTGGAAATTCTTCAACGTTCTTCTGTTTGGTTGCACCTAACCAAAGAGTTCATAGCAAATATCTTTCTTTTATCGGCACGCATAGCATGACCACTATAAAAACGGGTTTTGTCGATGGAAGAATAGACAAAATGACATATTGTAGAAAGGATTCTACCGTCATATGCATGGCGATGAAAAGAAGAAATGGTTCAAGAGTTCGAGAATCTAGGGCAGAAGAGATTGTCGATGTTGGATTGAAGGAACTTTGTCTATTCTTGGTAGAATAAAGATAGAATTGGCCATGCTTCGCGAGCAGTTAAATACTCACCACCCACTTCTAAAAACGGTTTTAAATGTTTGGTCATCCTCCCTCTCCTAACCATACCTACCTCAAAGCGAAGATGGACATTTGTAAACCTATATGTTCATTCTGTTTCTACATGTATATCTGTAATGTATATGGTGTACATATTCTACATGACAATGCAGTGCGATCTTGAAAAATATGTAGCAGCATAATCTACAATTAATCACGAAACAGCGAAAGAAGCAGTTACTATATGCGTAATCTGCAGACTTGTTATCAAAGAGACACGAGTTACTACAAGATAAACACTGAGAGTCACATCTCATTGAGAAACATTTGTTTTTACGATATTAACAAGTTTGTTTATAAGAGGTAATATAGAAATCTGCTCAATCGAGTTCGAATTGTTTAATTTTGGCGGGGAGAAATAATTAATTCGCTGTGTTTCGAACTTTTGATCAACTTAGTTTAAATTAAGAAAAATAAGCCTTATTTGATACTGAAAGAGCACGAGATCCTGGATTCGATTCCCGGGTCAGACACAGTATTATTGAGTTTTTCCATCTGGAATATCTCAGTAGCTGCCCGGAGCCTGGAATTGTGCCCGGTTGATGGCAATAGGCTCACCCCCTGTTTCATGGGACTTAAACATAACAGGCGACATGTGGGTGCCTTTAGGTACTCCTCTGCCCAACCCATTGGGAATACAGCCATGATGTTACGAGTGTAAAAAAATATAATGCTAGCTAGATTTAGCATAAGCTTCTAAGCCTTTTGGCTGCATCTTTGGCTTGGATCATGCTCAATATAAAATAGCTCGCTAGGGATTTTGGTCCTGCATTAGAACAATATTTTTGAATCAAATGAAATTTTTGAATCGATCTACAAACACGCTACAATAACAACAAGACCTACATAGCGGAGTTTACTTTAAAACCTGAATCGTACCTACACGAAAGGTTTTGGTATGCACTACTGCCTTCCACTATCGCTATGCGTGGCAGGTAGCACAACGCACCTGTTGAAGACGTTACTAAAAGGCTTATATTTACGTCCCGCGGAAGAATAAGACGATAAAGAAGGAGACTTATGATGTGAGCACATCTTCAGTAGGTTGTTTAACGACTTCAGCCAAGAATAAGACTTGGGAAAAGTGCACTATAGCGCAGTGAATACTGTTCCCGTTTCATGGCCCTTTGCAAGAGGCGATTAAAAGGAATAATAGAAGATGAGCAGTACTAATTTAATAGTAGATAATAGATCTAATGAGGAATTGGTGATAGTATGCTCTTATTTTTTTTATTGCTGAATGGGTCCACTCTTGAACGCGATCACGCCTGATGGAAAGCGATGGATGAGGTCTATGATGGAACGAGCGTGCCCAGAAGATGCCTGAGGCACTGGAACTCCCACGCATTAACGAAACAGCAGGCTGGTTGACGCTGGACTCCGGTGGGACGGTGGTCGCAAATCAGGCGGGCATTAGCCTTACCACCGCAAGGGAAGAATTGGATGCGCCGAACGCTCGGTTCAGTTGAGTAACTGGCGGAACAAACTGCGCTACACGAAGAGGCTTCTACATGCATCCCCAAAAAAAAAAAAGAACGGAATGAAGTTCAGCCAGGTGCCTTGCATTTCATAGTTTAACCGGTGAAGCACCGCGCGTCGCCTATTGGCGACCAAACAATAGAAAATTAATTGTGTCTCATTAGCGGAGCTCGACAGAGAAAGAGACTACCAGTTTGTCACCCAAGTATGAATGACCAAAACAAATTGGTAATCGCGTAACACACATGAAATTACAATTAATCGCAATGCCTTTAATTTTGACAGTTCAGCCGCGTTCATTGCGTTATTTAGGTACGTTGTTGGGCCGATGAATTATTGAAACATTATGAAGCAATAGATTAGCAGTCCCTTAAAATTTATCGGATTGTGATTGAAAGTGTGTTTAAGATTTCGAAGAAGTTAAACAGATAATTTTTTTTTCTATAATTTTATAAGCATCATATAGTTTAAAGCTCCAAGTCTGGCTTATTCTTCAAAGTCTATACGAATAAATGGCTCAAGCAAAAGCGCAATGCCAAGAAAAATTGCGACCACTCTAACCCTTAGATATCGCCGGTCTAAGAGACCACGTACTCCGATTTTTCTGGTCAAATGCACTCCGAACGAAACGCAGCGGGCCGCCACGACCATCACCGATCTATCAACGAAGTTCGCGTATAGAATGCGAAATGCGAAATTCGAAATCACCAATCGCGCACGCTGATTTCAAACGGACTTAAAGCCGAACACGCGATTATTTAAAATTCGAACGAACGACTTTTGTTTTACAGATCCGATTTGTGTCTTTCAATTTTGTCGTACTGTGTTCTTTAGTTGTTGGAATTCAGACTTAGTTTTGATCATATAGAGTTGGATTTCGATTGTTTAAGTGTGTTTAATACGTCAACCTTTTACTGCAATTGTTTTAAGAATATAAACTATTTCCTGTTAAAGGTCTCTTTCGCCCATTGTTTCGGTTTCTCTCTGAACTGAAGGTGATGTCATGTGAAGTTTTCAAGGGAATCGTAAATATTTTTAATGTTTTATATAAAAAAAATTGTATACGGATATTAAAATGAGTCATACGGAAGTCATTGGCAATAAAAAAGACATTATAGGTGCGTAGGTACAAGTTTTATATATGACAATCTCATGTCATCGTAGGTACTCATGTCGCCAGGAGTTGGAAAATTTCTAGCTAGAATCATTTTTTTTGGTGGATGATCATGAAAATACAGGGTGTTCGGCAGAACGTTGAACACACGAAAATGGCATATAGATGGGGTCATCTGCTACCTACCCAGCCCAAAAAAAATTACCCAGGCCCCATAGTTTTTTTTTATTTTTTTTTTATTACCGAAATTCGTGAGTTTTAAAACTTTGAAGGCCTATAACTTTACGTTGGATAGACGAAACTGGCAACACTTTTTTTGTTTTTGTCTCGACTATTGGTAGATTCATCTAAAATTATTGTTTGGTGCAAATAGTAAAATCGGCTATAAAAAATAAAAAAAAAATGTATGAGGCCTAGGTATTTTTTTTTTTGGGGCTGGGTAGGTAGCAAACGACCCCACCTATCTGCCATTTTCGTGTGTTCAACGTTCTGCCGAACACCCTGTATAAAAAAATAAAATACTTTATTAACCTCTGATCTCAAAAACCATCTACCATTCTGCAGTGAAGATGTAAAACCATAAATTCTCTTAACAACCCTTCACTGCAGGTGGGTGAAAAATAATTTATTCAAATAAATCTCGTGAATTTTCGCAACATCGGGGTCTAGCAGGCCCCCGGGCGTCGTTTCGCGATTCTTTTAACTGCACCAAGGAGGTGACTTTTTTGTCGCTATTTTAATGAAAATGCTAATAAAAAAGGCGGTGATGATGTTTTTAAGAAGAAAAAATATTTCTTGCGAGATGAGGTGATACGATACGGTGTCAGTCAACTTTTTGTGGTAAAAGAAAAGTTGTTAAATTAGAACTTTTTGTACATTACTAAATTAATGTTTCAGAATTACTTACCACTACAGCTAGAGTTTTTTTACGGATCGACGCTTTTTCATCAATTTCACGATAAGAAAATAATTAGGTAGGTATAACTAAATACTTTTTTAGCTCATAAACTATTTTTTTATCATGCAAAAAACTGTTTTTATCATTGAAAGATACTTACAAAATGCAAGCAAAAAATATCATTAACAAACAGAACTCAACAGTAAGTAAATCGCAGGAAGTCTCGCTTCACGACACGAAAGTCGTAAATAAAAACGTGAGATAAAAATTTACATTATCGTACTTATTTTAATTTCATTCGGCATTAATCATAGCACTGCGAAGTGTCGCGCGCCCATTTATTTTGAGCTCGGGTACTTTTTAATTTGCTGCTGCATCCTAAGGGTTGAATGTAGATTTCGTGATACCGGTCGACAGGCCTATTAGTGTTTTGGAGTTGTTTTATTTTGTAAAATAATGAAACATTTAGGTACCTATTTTATGTTTTTCTACGACATGCGGGGAAAGATACTTTTCATTGTTTTTAGTAGATATTATTGTGTTGTACTTCGTAGCATGCCCATGAACGCATTCATTATTACTTTAGATGGTAAAAAAAATCTTTTAATTTGTACTATTTTATGCCACTAATTAGAAATTTTATACCTCTCAATTATCGTAGATGTACAAGTCGTGCTGGCAAGATTCCTTCCCAGCATGACCACGCTAAAATTCCAGCTGGCATTTTACTAGATCACCTTTTACCTTCGCAATAATATTTTCTAATTTTAGCTCAGCTGGTTTTAAATTTAGATAGGTACATCCTGATAGGATGCGTTTCCACCAGAAATGTGCGAGGATGCGTAGCGAGGGACGTGTGTGAAACTATAGAGGTATGAGGAACAGGGTGTAAAGTTCACTCATACTCTAGAAAAGGGAGGACCCTCCGACCAGACGGGTGTTGTGTCTGGCGGGCAACTGCCCAATGATTCATGTCGAGCTGTTGTATCTATGTTAGTTGCGCGGTAAACTCTGCTTGCGAGATGCAGGATTTGCGTGACGTCAGTATGACGCGTTGTTCGCATGTGGCGTTGTAGATACCGCTACAAAACAAACCAATAACATCGCTACATTTTCATAGCTTGAACTAAGTTAGCGTCTTAACTGGTTAGTTTTACACACATTCCTCGCTACGCATCCTCGCAAACGCAGCCTTAGACTGGATGCCGACCCGAAAATATTTTGAAAAAGGCTAGGCACTTGAATTAATGATTTACCTACTGGTAAATAGGTAGCGAATTGGTCTTTGTCTGCAGAGGATATAATAATAATAAGGAATAACGGGATTTTAATGCTTTGAGTTTTCCTTTGTAGGAAAGTGTTCTTTGAAACCAGCAATAGCGTAAAAGTTTCAAATTAGCCTTCCTTTACTAAAAACAGCAATATATTTTTTCAATAAACACGATGATATGGGCTCCTTGCGAAGGTTGAAGGGACTCTGTTTAAGGGATATTTGGTCCCTAAACAAATTGTATGTCGTGAAATTCTAGGCACGGACAAGACGCGACCTTTCTACGGGCGTGAAAGAAAGCGGTGTAACTTCAAAATTCCCATTTTATGTGCATGTTTTTTTATTAAAGAGGGTTTCTGACTTTGTTTTTAATATATTATCCTAGGGAGGCTAGTGAATGGGTATTATTTAAGTGTTTGTTACACATAGACTATGGATTGCATATGGTATTTAACCGGTCTAGCGGCGCGGTTCGCCGATCGGCGACGAAACAATATAAAATCAATTGTGTCTCATTAGCGGCGCTTGACAGATTGAAGACAAACAAACACCTAAGTAGGTAGGTTGCTTTTCACAAAACTTTTTTAGCAGATTGCAATTTAAACCTTCTTTCGTAACGTATACGAAAACCAAAAATTAAACTTAACCTTTTTACAATCAAACTAAGTACCTTAGCTTTAGTAGGTATCTATCAAAACTAAAGATAATAAATTCCAAAAAAATAAAGAGCCGTTCGCTATTTCCAACTTAGCCTGTTTTCGCTTTACCCCCGGGGCTAGGGTTGGATGAAAAACGACATAGTAGAAATTAAGTCTCGCTAGTGAAAAATGGTTCAGAACGTGGACAACGTTTAAGGGACTTTATAGAGTAAACATGGGGTCCCTTGGCTATTATAGAGAGTCAACACAGTTTGCGAAGCGATTAGATGTTAAAAACTGCTGGGAAAGTTGGAAAAACTTATTGAAGCGTCTATTCTTCAATAGTCAGAAGAAGAACCTTAAGAATAATAGTAAAGGTACGTACTTAATCAGTTTTTTTTTACTTGTAGAGACTTTAAATCCTAACTTAATATTTAAAAATGCGAAAGTAAGTATGTTTGTTACCTTTTCACGCCTAAACCACTGGAACCGATCATCCTGAAATTTTGCATATACGTTGTCAGGTGTACAGAAACGGACAAAGGGTACCTTTCATCCCGAAAAAAAGTGCTGTTCCCGAGGAAAATAACAATAACGTTATTATAATAATAAATGGCGCCACGTGTCTATTGAACTTTGTCATATTATTTAATTCTGAGGCGGTACGAAGTTCAGCTAGTGAGCTAATAAAGGAGATTTTATAATAATATGATTTGTTTTTTTTTTAGAAATTATTTTCGTTTTGTTTTTAACACTTCTCTGACAGTGCTCAAACAGAAACATACCTAAAGTCTAACCCCCTTATTCATAATCCTATTTTATCTCTATTTTAGCTAAAATAGGTTTATAGAACGTTTGTCTTTATCTGTCACGTTGTCATTTCTGTGTGTAAGAAAGAGACAAACCCCATTTTAACTAAAATAGGTTTGATAAGTTTTATGAATAAGGGGGTATATGTATATTCTGTCAAGCTCCGCTAGTGAGACACAATTGATTTTCTATTGTTTCGTCGCCAATGGGCGACGCGCGCTGCTTGACCGGTTAAACTTATGATTCAAATTAATAGATATTATTTCAAGTTAAACAGATATCAACTTTATTTGAATGGTAATTAAGTTGATTTCAGAGTGACTATTGAAAAAGTTGTAAAAATGTTTGTAGTTGTAGCGTAAACTGAACTTTATTGTGTAGGAATTAAAGTTATTTCTCATTAATTCATATTTCTTTACATTTTTGGCAATTAAATCGCGAACGTAGATTACCTACATACATAAACAGACGCCATCTTCCCATGTCGGTAGGCAGAAACAACAGAAACCGGAAAAGATCCTTAAACACTCTTTTTTTACTTCATTTACGTCAAATAGAAAAATTGGAAAAAAGTACAATATTGTCTTACGTAGAAAACGTAAAACTGTTGTTTTTTTTGTTTTATTTGCGTAGCAGAGATACCTACCTACTCAAAACAACATTCACCTGTCACAAAATTCCATAACCATATTTTCGCACACACAAAACTAAAAAAAATCAACAACCAAAACAAAAACCATAAAATCCAGCAAAAAATCTTGTGGCCAAAAAAGATTTTATAGTTGACAAAATGAAACCTCGATGTTATCTTAAAGCAATTTGCAGTAATATATGACTTAATCTGAACAAAACTAACGGACCAACAAAGATTTTTATTACTATAGAAAAAACATTATAAATCATAGTACGGCCGCTATTAATATTATCAGCAATTTGTTTCACCTTTGTTGTTTAGTGATTAATTTTATCGCTGCGTTTTATACTGTGAAAGTGAGATAAAACGGTTTTTAAAACTAGGTTTTGATTGATTTTTGTCAGGTGACGTTTCGGTTTTAATTTCTGAGTAACCGTTAATTAAAGCCAGAAGATTAGTTACTTGTTTCTATACTTAATCGTATTTTCTTTTTCGAAATTTTTATAAATAGGTGCCGTCAAAAAGTTAATCGTCTTTAAAAAATATTTTAACTTGATAATAGTGTATTTCGCCTTCAAAAATGTTATCAAAAATCTCAAACACAGTTTATTTTCTAGATGACTTCAAAACCATCTCATCAAAATCAGAAAAAGTTTTTTTTCTTTTTGTTTATAATAAAAGAAACCTCAGCACTATAATAAAATAAATTATATTAAACAAACACACGCGATTAAGCAATAAAAATGGCTACTGTTTTTTGACACCAGCCCTTTTCCCGGAACATATAAAATCTACAACGATTTGTTTATATCGCATTAACAAGAAGGAGTTTTAATAAAGTAATAAAAATCCGAGAAAGGACGGCTAAGGGTATAATTTTGCTATTAATATTCAATTTTACCCCCAAAACTTTGTGCCACTTCAAAGAAAAATCTAAGATGACGATCTAAAGCGGAGTATCTACTTACGTAATTTCCGAGTAGGTACGCGTTTGAAGGGTTAGGTCGAAAGTTGTTTGTGTGTGCGTGAGATTGTGTTGTGTGTGTGACGTAATTACATGAATGTTAACACTTAAGCGCACGTGTTGCTCCACTTTATGTGAATTTTGTTTTGGAATAAAAATGTTTTATCTTTTTTGTACATTTCTCGATATAAGTCGGTAAATTAAACATTATCATTCCACTAATACCTATACGTATAGCTTTAAGGAGGGTACGGTAAGGTAGCCCAGCAAAATTCCTTTTTAGATTTTCATGATTTTAATGACTAAAATTCTAAAGTCAGTGCTGCACACCCCACTCCATTTCAATTTAAACAAATTTCAACTTTATTTCAATGACAATTAAGTTGATTTCAGAGTGACTATAGCACTATTGAAAAAGTTATAAAAATGTTTTAAGTTGTAGCGTAAACTGAACTTTAATGTGTAGGAATTAAAGTTATTTTTCCATTAATTCCTATTTGTTTACATTTTTGGCCAATAAATCGCGAACTCAGGATAAATATAATACGGTTTCGAATAATATTTTGATCAATATACTACCTGACACTGACTTGCAAATTGGAAAACAATAGCGCTGGCGCTTTTGTGTTGACCTACGATAAATAAATATTGTTTCGAAATATAAGAAAAAATGTTTTATGACGTTTTGCCTAAACTGGTTTTCTGATTAAAACAAATCTAAATCTGTTTGAAAATAACCAAAAACCTCTTATTAAAAATAGCTTTATGTAGATATGAATTTCAAATAACGCTTATGAATTAAATTACCAACTGGATTTTGGCCTTATTTCATTTAATATTTTTATAAAAATATCTAGATAAAAATAAGTGCATAGCGCTTGCGACCATTAGACCAACGAAGCAGTCGTTGGTCTAGTGGTCGCAAGCGCTACTGCTGAGCATGGAACCTGGGTTCGAGTCCCAGGTCGGGCAGTGTTATTGGGGATTTTCTATCTAGAATTTCTCAGTAGCAGCCCGGAGTCTGGATTTGTGACCGTTTTATGGCAATAGGCTCGCCCTCTATTACAGGGGACTTATACATTACTGGCGAAATGTGGGTGTACTATAGGTACATCTCTGCCCAACCCGTTGGGGAAACAATATTCATATATTCATATTCTTTATTGTAGATCATAGGTAGGTTAACAATACATACAATGTTCTTAATGCGTTAAAATAGGATCAGCTATGTCCCGCCGCTTATAGGCATACAATAACAATCACACAGTAATTAAGATTAAATAATTTAAAGAAGTCAAAAATACATCAATTCCAATAAATATCAGAAGTAACTGTAGCTATTACACATTAGAAAAAAACAATAAATAAAAATATATATACAGAGCGTTACGGAAAGGGTATATCAATACAAACGGGTTGAAGAGTGTATCTGGTCTAGAATCTCTGCACAAAATTTCAGCTCAAAAGCATTAACTTTGAAAATGCTTAATATTTTTTTATTTCGACATCATGGCGCTGCACTGGCGAACGGCGGCGTGATGTGCCCTACTAGGCGCACAGACACACTACAGATAATGGATAATGACCCTCGTAGTGCGGTGACACGTTTGTTATGATTTAAATTTAATAAACTATCGAAAGAAAAAAATATTAAGCATTTTCAAAGTTACTGCTTTTGAGCTGAAATTTTGTACAGAGATTCTAGACCAGATACACTCTTCACCCCGTTTGTATTGATATACCCTTTCCGTAACACCCTGTATACTATAATAAATTATTGTCCACTGATGTTAATTAATTGAATGTCAAAAAAAGCCACTAATAGACATCCAAATAGTATCTTTAAAGGTACTTTATGCATCATGGTTGAAGTAAACTGTATTTTGCAAGTGATTCGTCAGTTAAGAAATCTTTTACAGAGTAGTAGCATTTGTCCACTAACCCGTCATGCAGTTTCTTTTTAAATATTTTTATTTCTTGAACATTTCTTATAATACCCGGGATTTTATTAAACATACGTGGAGCCGAACCAAGCGTTATGTTATGTTAAAAATAGGTACCTACGGCAGCTGTAGGTGTTTTGTGTAGGTTTCAGAATGTCTTCAGATCCAGGGCTGATAACACTATCTTGTTGAAACAAGAGCAGTGTAGGTGTCGTCTTATTACGGGCCAGTACCGCGTAGGTTTGATAATGGACTAATAAAATATAATTTTTCATTATTTTTACGCAATTGTACAAACTGGTTGCCATTTTGGGAATAAATGACGAAAATTCGACGTAAGTAAGAATTACCGAGAAACGAGAAACAAATGAGAAAAATGCCAGTGCAAATGTGTGATTAAACATTTTTATGCCATAAATATGTATATATTTAAACGTATTAGATTAGGTAGGGGTACCGACCTAATTCGCTCAAGTTTTTTTTCTGATTCAGCACCCTAATTGCGCACAGCACACTATCAATTGAAATCTGAATCATTTTGAAGCCAATTGCTAATCCATTGCTTCATAAGTTCGAAAAATTTGTCTGTTCAACACGTACCTAAATAACGCAATGAATGTTGTTTAACGTTGAACTGTCAAAATTAAACCGATTCCGATTGATAAAGTGTTACGCAATTGCCCCGCTGGTTTCATAAAATCGTAACACAATATTTTACTAAAATAAAGCCTTCTCATTCAATTAAATCAACACAAGCGACACAAACTAAAACCAAAATTCATAGAAGACTTTCATAACATTTTTTTTTTCATATCACAATTTCTCCTAAAACCACAAGAAAAACCCTCGCCGTACACCTGAGAGTTTTGACAGTTGATTATCGAGCGATCATAATGCGCAGGCGCAGATTTACGACGTCATAAAATAAGGCGCCCGCACACCACAATGGGTTGTTGACAAAACGAACTAGAGCCCTTGGTAGACCCTTAACTTTATGATCTAAGGTAGCATAATGAGGACATGCGTGAAAAAAATGGTAGACTTGATCATTATTAGTTTAAAATGGAGTATTAAAAGATATTTTTTATTAACCATTTTCAACTACTAAATACACTAGATACTAAAATAAACGACTAACTAACTTACAATACAAATATATAAAAATAAAATTAGGTTTTGTTTGTTTATTCTTTTCTTACAAGTACTGATGTTTTCATTTCTTATTTTCTCAGTGATTAAATAAATCTTTCTTTCAGTTTCTTAACTGACTTTTGAAGTGAAAACTTCTTTAAGCGCGTTGGGCATTTTTTGAGATGGGAAAAAAACATTGAACTCGCGACACTGTTACTGATACTGCGCTACAACAATTTATTATTATTATAGGGGAAAAAAAAACAGTAGCACTCCGGGAGTGCCAACAGAAGGGAAATCAAAACACAAACAGAATACTTTGCCATCACTCACTGACATATCGGAAATACATTAAAACCGAGTACATCCCCAAGAAAGCTGAACACATCCGAATATGTGTTCGGCTGTCCTCGGGATGTACTCGGTTTTAATGTATTTCCGATATGTCAGTGAGTGATGGCAAAGTATTCTGTTTGTGTTTTGTTTATATGACGATTCAAAAAATACACACGTAATTGTTCAAGTTTTCACTTCTGTCGACACTCCCGGAGTGACACTTTTTTACCTTTAAGAGGTCATCATTTTAGGTGTTTCGTGTTATATGTTGGTTTACCGTGGCAACGGGCCAGTTGATTTTAGCCATGGGTTCAGAAAGAAGGTGAACCAATCCACCATCCTCTCATTTACTTTTAGTAATGATCTATCTATTGATTCCACTTCTAAAAGTAGCTTCTGACTACGTTATTCTCTCATCACCTGCCTAGTCTTTCCCCAACTTTAATGGGGTCAGCTACCAATCTAACCGGATGCAGCTGAATACCAGTATTTTACATGCAGCGACTGCTTAACTTCACAACCCAATTACTTAGTAACACGGTACCCTTTGGTAAGTTGTTATTTACAAATGTCTTGCGAAAAAACTATAGATACCTACCTCATTTTGCCGTCGCATCCACGCTACTCTTACCAATTTTTTCATGTACCACAAACTTATGACTTTTGTTCAAGAAGCTCGGTCTATCAGTTCATAACTGAACAACAAAAAAAACACTATATTGATCTCAGCTTCCCATAATTTTGACACTTTATGAGTTTAGTTTAATGTGAACGGTAGCGCGAGATACCCACATAATGACATCTTATGGATAGTTTGTGGAATTTTAAAACTATTTGTTTTAGATTTCTGAATAGAGTTTTGATAGGATGAAGTCATAAAAATGATTTATGATTTTATTTTTTGGCGTTCATAGAAAAATTATTGATGAAAAAAAATGCGATCTTTTATCGAATGATGTTAGGCTAACCAGAAATAAAATATGAAATGTGTCAACAGTTTATGAAGAACATTAATTGGACTATTATTTTAAGGCGAACACAGCACAGGTTTTATAGGTATACGACGTGTAATAAGATAAAACTAATCATTTGTAAATAAGTACAACTATGTAGTACCTACCTATTTCAATATAAATAATAATGTTCACTCGTAAAATACACTGAAAAATATATCTCATAAAAATAATATGACACACGGCATTTTGTAATAAAAATAGCGGCATGCAATAAGTATTGCAATTCGCGTCAAATAGTCGATTAGCGATCATTACACGCGATTCAGTTCACAATCGCTCTCATTTCCATAGAAAATACCCTGTCCTGGCTTTTTGCCATGGGGAAAAAAATATAAATGCCGTGGAGTAGTGTCGGATGATGACATTATAAACATTTTTGTAATCAATTTTGTATTTTTAATTTAAAATCTTAATATAGATACTAACACAAAGCGGCAATCATCGCCTCTCCTAGAGGAAATAATACCAAATGATCAAATGAATAACTACAATTAAAAAGTTTATCAAATAATTAACCATTCAATGGATTCGGTCTATGGTACTATCCAGAAGAACGTTTCTTTATAGTTCAGCGCACTAGCAGCACCGCGGAATAATGCTGTGACCTGGTAAGTACAAATTTCTTTAAAAGATTTTCAACTTTATCGTTAATGTATTAAGGTTCAAAGTTGATTGGGAAAATTTGACAGTTTCGGGTAGCTTGATGTGCTGGCGTCTGTACCAATATGACACGGCAAACCATTGAACCAGTCTGCCTTCAAAGCAATAGTGAACAGGCATCTTCTGGGCACGCTCGTTCCATCATAGACCTCATCCATTGCTTTCCATTAGGCTTGATCGAGGTCGAGAACGGGCCCATTCAGCAATGAAAAAATTAAAAACTATCGGTTGTATGGTATACGGCGACGGTATCATGACATAGTGCCGCCATGTTTGTCAACCAATTTCTAAAGTGATCCATACAACAATGAAGACCGTGCCTACACACGGCGAATCAACCGTGGTTTGTCACAGCAATAAAAGTGTGTGTACAAGCGGCCTTAATGTTTTTCTCAATATTATCTTCTTGTACAAAACAGAAATGATTTAAAATATAGTTATAAAACTGACCACGTTATGTAAAGGCAAAACGAAAAGACCCAATTAGTTTTCAAACTTTTAGTTCCTCGTGATGCCGCTACGCAATCCGCAGAGGGCGCCACTAGTAACTATCTCCTATTAATAAAATCAACAAATAATTAATACATTAGAAGAATAAACCGCTAGATTCCTTAGTGGGTAGACAAAGAACCGGACATCTAGATATGATCAATGAATTAAAAATAAATGAAGTTATAACAGTACTCCGCGCCATTCCTGTTAACCCTTTCGATGCGACACAATTATTGCAATGACTTTATTTTCGAGTGGACTGAATAGGTACAGTATTACTTAAACATAGGTAGGTAATCATTTTAAGGAAAAAATATTTCATATTACAAGTATATTCCTCATTAATTATCACGTCATCGTGAAATGATACTGGGAATTCTCAGGCCAATTACGGCCATTCAAAAATTGCCAACGCGGACGGTATTTCACGTCCACACGGCGGGGTATTGGTAAAGTTTTCAACTAGCAATAATCGCACCTCGGATTAACCTCATTGGTTACGATATTGCCTCTGCGCAAAGTTAACTTTTAAGATTCTCGGCTCGAGCCCAACCAAATCGCGGTAACGAAACCATAGCGAGATCTAACTCGACGCCAACGCCATCTAGTTATAAATTTTGAAGCTTTCGGCAAATGAAGATGTTTGGCGCGGCAACACGCGAAATTGCAACAAAATCCTTTACATTTAAATATTTAAAAAGAGAAACGATGTAAATTTAAAATTCTGCGATTCCTATTGGTCGAGTTAGGTCGGCCGAATTTCTCCGAACGTCAAAATTCGAATTGTAACGCGATCACGCACATGAGGACCGTTACTGCACATTTCAAAAATAGAACACGCCGGCCATACCGAGTAGGTGGACAGTTGACAGTAGCGAATCATGATACGCTTATTAATCAGTCTATTTATTTTATATTGCATATAAAATATTCAGAAGGCGCAGTCAGGGCGCATACATTCCTCAATAAAATGACCATAAAAAACTAATGCAGCACTTGGTGGTTTTATTGCGGTTCTTGGTAATCGTAAATATAATTGTTAAATTTCTATTTTAGGTATTGGAGGAATTATGCAATGGAATTGTTTGTTTCGAGAATAAAAGTATGGTCTGCATTGGACGTGGTAATGTAGGTATTTAAATAATTTCCTGAATAAAATGCCTTTCTTTAATCTCACAAAATGCTACCCAAACATATGTTGAAGTTCAGACGTAACAAGTTTTTAAATATTTAACCCTTCAATGCCATCGTAAATTAAAAGAATGTACAGTGGCGCCAGTATTACAGAGCGGATATTTTTGGAAGCTAACTTTAATAGTTTATCACCTTGAACCCTGCTGTTGAAAGGATTTTTAAGGCTTGCTCGTTTGTTAGGACAATCTGTTATTGAAGAGTTATCCATTAGTCCGGCAATACAATACACCTTATTGCCTGGGCTATTAGATGTGAACAGAATAAATTATTGAACAAAAAAAAATGTTTTTAGGCACTTTTTATGTCATATTTTATTATTTTAATCATAGATAGTTTCATCTTCAGTCACGTTTTATGATTTTCTTAAAAAAAGGTAACAAGTACCTACTAACAAAAATAAACTGTTAGCTTTTCCGCATAAAATTTGAATGCGAAAATAAAACCAATGAATGAGTTTGCATGTAATACACGGTCAACATTGTACTGTCATAAAAATTCAAGGAGCGTGAACTACTCCGCGCATTCTCGACAATACTGAATGACAAATGCATTAGAAACCTGATCATATACGCGTATTATTTTAAATACTCTTCAATCTACATTTAGGTCGTTTCAAAAAGGCTTTGTTATTTTTAGAAATATTTTTGCACGTTTTTCTCTAAGCATACTCGGTGTATAATTCAACGCGGTGTCAAATGTAAGTCATACTTAATAAAAATCTCAAATACACACGCAGTTCCATAAAATCCTAAAATCTAATAAAAACCATTTCATATTTGGATCGAGTGCTAAAGTCGCAAGCGTTTATCAACGTCCCTTGTTTTAAGACGGATGTCACTTGACCATTGTACCCTGAACCCTGACAATATTCCATTCCCCTCTGGTTTCTTCCAGTTGCATAAGCGAAAGGAGGGGCAGGGAAGGTCTTTGATGGCTGGTGGTGGAATAAAACAATCATTTGTCATGTCAGATGAGGGCGATATAGCGTCAGTTGTCTGATGGACACAGATTTGTGTAATGCCGACTATGATTTTTTTTTGTAGGTAATATTTCTTTTGAAACATTCCAAAAAAAACATTACATTTCTTCCTTATTTTCTTTTTTAGTTGACTTTAAAGTGTAAATAAAAACCTACCGATGAGTAACTGACCGCTTCTGAATTTTATCAAGGGTATTTTTTTTTGGAAATTTTACTAAAGCGAAAATGATTACCTTTTTTGTACACGTTTGTGAACTTATTGCATCCATCTGCAGCTTTATTTTTTTTTAATTTATGTTGAAAGTAAACTTAAAGGAGAAAAACAATCTCATAAAAATTAACAGGAAAGAAAAAAAACGCAAAAACAAAAAAATAATAAAAATCAAAAACACAACTCCCAAAAGAATTATACAACCCAATTTCCATACTCGTAATCTTCAAGATAGACAAATAAATTCGCGAATAAAAAAATGTAAATTTCATTCGGGAGAGTAAAAAGAAAAAAAATCGCGGAGACTTGATAAGAGGTAGAGGTGCGAAGTGGTTTAAAAAAAATCCCGAACGAAATGAATATTTTAGAACATCTCTTTGCGGTTGTATTTTTTAATGTTTATTTATGTTGCAATGGGGTTGATACGGGTTAATATTAATGATTTTGTTACCGAGGGGTGGTCGCGAAGATTTTTTTCGATAGGGAGACTATCGGAAGAACATTTGTTTGTGTTAATTTTGACAGGGATTTAGTGAGAGAATTGACTCGACTTTTTGTCCTTACAATGAAATTGTAGCGGTTAAGGGTTAAAACGAAAATGTTTTTTTATAGAGGTATTTTTATAATATTATGGTACCTACCTACTTGCTATTATTACTAACAACGATTGCTATACTTTTTAATAATTAATAATGTGCTTATATTAGATAAGATTTATTTATTTCTGAGTATATGGTACATTAAGATCTTAATATTAAACAGTTTCACATACACTACCGTTGCCGGTGTAGAAATATTAAAATTACTTAGGTAAAAATTCAAAGTGGCCAAGTTTTAGGCCGCAACAATATAATCATAGGACCTAGTTTGTTTGTCATCGAAACCCTAAGAAGGAGATATATCCCCATTAACATTATTATAAATTCGTTCATATGAAAATTGGTAATTTTTATACAATGTCAAGTTTTATAAGGACAATTTTATTTTTATCTTAAATCTTATGAAATTCCTAGATTTATCCCCCATGAACCTAACCTTTTGTTTTAAATTCTATTATTCTAAGAATTTTCTAAAATACTAAGAACTTAATTTTGGTTTAAAAAAAAAACTATACTTATTTGGTTTCATTTCAGTTCCAATACGTTTTGACCCTTTCTGCACATCTCGGGTCAACCATATCCCTGGTCCTTTTAAACCCTTCCCATTCCACGACCATTATTAAAAGGATGTTTACTCACAAACAAATACTTTATTCATTACTCATTCTACTCGACCTCAATAAAAATATCTTTATTTGTAAGTACAGACGCCAGCACATCACGCTACCCGAATCTGTCAAATTTTTCCAATCAATTTTGAACCTTATGTCTTAGAAAATAAAGTTGAAAATCTATTAAAGAAATTTGACAGATTGTAGTAGCTTAATATGCTGGCGTCTGTACGTAGCAACAACCGAGGTACCTATTGCCCAACCGTCGGATCGACAGGAAGCGGTAGTGAATTCGATCCTGAGTTGAATATATTATTTGATTGATGTCATGGCTGTCGTCATACATTACTATAAAATATGGCGCGGAATAGTAAATCCCGTATTAGTTAGGAGGCTAAATATATCTTCGGGAGTTTTAGCTGGAAAAACAATTGAGATTCGCCGGCCGTAAAATCTGTATGGTAATTTTGCTGAGGGTTTTTCCAGGCCATGGACTTTGGAATGGGTACCTATGTCATGGACACCTAGCCACCTACCTATATAGTACCATGTGGTAGCTGATATAAAAAGAAAGAAAAAATATTTATTGCGACTCGCACAGGAAGATCACAAACCCAAATCTAAAAAAAAAACTTTCTAATCTATTTAAATCTTTAGGTATTTATTTCCTCTATAAGAGTTCTGAGAGTCAAACTTTGAACATCAACCTAAAATGGTTTAGAATTATTAAAAAAAAAACACTAAAAATAGATAGAAGTAACTAAACAAAATACCTGAAAAAATATTAGCAGCAATTTAGCACACATCAAAAAACTTAAAGTTACCCCCAATTTAAACTATGTCCAAAAATAGCATCAATACAAGAAAACATCTGTAGAACAAGAAATCAAACATTCCACGAGCATCACAACCCCTTGATAGAGGAAAAAGTTACAGCACTTAAGGCGAATGGGTAGTTGTAGCCCGCGAAATTCAATTTTTCTTACGTTTTTTGCAATTTTCAGGTCAGTGTCAGGTTGTATCTTGATCAAAATATGATTCGCGACAATAACAGGTACGTATTTACAGAATTATAATAATTAGAATCATTAATACATCTTTCTAAGTTAGATTTCTACCGTTAAGAACAAATCTCGTATGGAAAAGTGTTGGTGGTAGAAATCTAACTTAAACAGATGTATTAATGATTCTGATGATTATAATTCTGTGAATACGTACCTGTTATAGTCGCGAATCAAATTTTCATCAAGATACAACCTGACACTGACCTGAAAACTGCAAAAAACGTAAGAAAAATTGAATTTCGCGGGCTACAACTACGCATTCACCTTAAGGGCCCCCACTTTAAAACGCCCCCACAGATAATAAAAACGCTTGTCTATGTCTTAGACAATAAGGGACAATCGTAAACCAACCGTCCAATTTAAGAAGACCCATGCATTTACAGCAATTTTTAACAATTTTTATTTTTTTTTGGTTTGGAAAAACATTTTAGTTTTGTAAAAACGAATAAAAGACTAAAAGGAGAATCGCCAAAAATCCATAAGACTGAAATATTATATTTTTTTTAGTTTTAACATCTGTGGTGTAATAAATTTATGTCTTTGACGTATTCAATGTCAGAGTCCAACACAAAATGGCGCGCATTTGAAGACTATACAGAAAGGCAAATGGCTCAGAACGAGTCTCTGGGAGTTTAAAATTGTCATTACACGGGTTACAGCGTTTTTATATTGTCGGTAGTAAGGTGCTTAGATGAACATATTTTTCCATTTTTCGCGGGGGTTAGTACAGGGTGTTTTAGATTTCCACGAGTTTTGAGGAGCTGAGAACGTTTTTCTATTCTAGGTAGCTACAAGAAATTTGTAACTAAGATATAAGGGATATCTTAGTTCTTTACGACGTATGATTTCAGTGGTCAAGCAGGTACAATTCATTTGGTAGCTTGGTTGAATAGTACCCAAATGGCTCTATTGAAAAGTCAAGAAATTACATAAATTTGAAAGGAAGGACCTACGGGGTAACTGCGCAACAAACTATCAGTAGAAATGGCTTTCATTTGACAGGTCAACAACATTCATTGCGTTATTCACGTTGTTGAGCGGACAAATTTTTCGAACTTACGAAGCAATGGATTAGCAATATCTTTCAAAATGATTCAGGTTGTGATTAATAGTAGGGTGCTGTTGAATTGAAAGTTGTTGTAGAAATACGAAACCCTGTAAAAGAGATTGTCACTTGTCTAAGACGTCCTCAGGTATGTTGTAGGACTTTCAATGGAAAACTGTCCTTTACTCGTGTAACTAAAGAAAACACCCATACACGACACAACAAGGAAAAGAGTTATGTTTTTTTTTAAAGATAAAATAAAAGTTAAATCCCCCTTTACAAAAACATTAGCCAATCAACCAAACAGATTCCCGTGCTAATAAAAATAATAAAGCTGGTAATCCTTTTTTCTTTATGTCGCTAAGGGCGGGAGCACACCGTCCCCGGAGTGTTGCTTCCCACCTGCCTGCACTCGGCCTTATTTATTGCGATCGTTCACAACGCCTCAATGGTCCCGAAATTGACAATTTTAAATTGTTTTTATTTTGTTTAAAATGGGGGATGATGCAGAAAATAGGATAATAATTCAACGGGAAATAAAATCACGGAAATTCGATGACTTTTTAGTTATTACAATAAAGTATCAAAAACACGGAGGCTTTAAAGTTAAAAACCATTTTTATCCTAAGAATTTTGTTAACTTTAGGAAATGATTGCAAATCTAGAAAAGTTTCACAAACTAAATAATGTTCCCTTCTATGAATAACATAGTTCATTGTTCATAGATGTGATCCCAGTCAATAAATACACCCATTTAAAAAAATCTCTTTTTTATCCACCTAATAATCGTTAAAAACATATTTCCAAGACCTGTCAAAGAAAAATTTGAACTAATGGTGTTTCACCCTCTTGTAAAAATGGTGAATGCTGATAAAAATGGACTTATTAAGTCGCCATCAGTTCCAGTTTGGTCCTTTATGTCCCCTCTAAGAAGTTTTAAAGTCTATTTTATTTGTTTATTTTAGTTTGCGTCGAATAGGGAAAGGGCTAGAGTTTTAGCGAAAGCATTTTTAGATATTTTTATTTTATGGACTAAACTAGCTGCGCCCCGCGGTTTCACCCGCATAAGTGTCGATACCGTGGGAATATCGGGATAAAAAAGTAGCCTATATGTTAATCCAGGGTATCAGCTACCTCCTACAAAATTTTATCAAAATTGGTCCAGCCGTTTGAGCGTGAAGAAGTAACAAACATATAAACATACACACTCACACAAACTTTCGCCTTTATAATATTAGTGTGATTGTGATAGTGTGACTGGTAAATCATAGGCACATGACATTATTAGGTCTAAAAAGGTATGGAGCATATGTCATTAACTGACTATCCATGGAGAAAAACGATGAAGACAGTTGTATGGAATTTACCTCGATTGTATTCAGTCAGCCAGCCAGTACTCATCAATCCAGTACCCGCTGAACCTTTATAACAACCACTGTGCCCAATCTTAGGCCACTTTCGTCCTTTTTCGCCAGCCATCTTGCGAAGAAATATGAGACTCTTTCTAGAATGAGAGGATTCTACAGGGTTATTTTAAATTGGTTAGCTTAACTCCCCAGACGCGATAGGTAGGTACCGTAAACATGATAAAAGAAAAAAATTATAATTTAATGTTGTTTTTGTGTGGGTTCATCAACCGTAGATATTGCAGTCACTTGAAATATCTTGGTTTGTTGTAATGCTTCGAATATCTTGGTGCTCTAGGCAAAGACACACATAAGCCAAAGATCGCCACAAATAGAAGGGTCGTCCAAAAGGTGAGTCGGGCACATCACAACGCTCAGAAAGGAGCTAATAACTGTCGATTCGCGAGATAAGGCAAATGAACTCTAGGTAGACTGCCAAAATTCAAGCCCAAATCTCACTCAAAATAATTGGGAAACAGGTAGGATTTCAGCATGAGCCACGATGCTCTAATTTACATATAAATTGTCTGATAAATAGAGGTGGTTCACACCGTCTCCATTGACGACTGTCGCGGTTCTGAAGGGAAGAGTTGCTTGTATAGTTGGGTTGGTACAGTTGAATTACATACCATACCATCACGCCTGTATTTCCGAAAGGGTCATGCAGAGGTGTACCTATAGTTAAGTACACCAACCATTTCGCCAGTAATGTTAAGTCCCATGTAATTGGGGGCGAGCCTATTGCCAACAACCGGGCACAAATCCAGACTTCGGGCTGCTACTGAGACATTCCAAATGGAAACTTCCTGTAACACTTTGTCCGAGCCGGGAATCGAACCCATGCTCAACAGTAGCGCTTGTGACCACTAGACCAAAGAGGAAGTCTTAATAAAAAAACATACATTTTTTTTTTTTTTTTTTTTTTATTTGAAATGGGCTTGCTCTTGACTCTAGCCTAGGTCAAAGGTGACAGAGACAAAGTCGACGATGGAGCGAGCTTACCCAGAAGAAGCCTGTTCACTCTCACTTTAAAGAGATTCGGGTTGTATGCGCTCGGAAAAACAGACGCAGGTAGAGAGTTCCACTCTTTTGCTGAATAAGTCACTTTCAAAGATGAAGAGAGAATTGTGTCTAGTTTTTATAAACAAAAAAGTCTAGAAAATGCAGTCAGTAATCATGAACAACTTTTATGGTTTCAATATTCTGATCACTTGGTTACCGACAGAGGTCGTTATATTTAATCTGTATTCGCTATTTATTTGCCAAAAATGTAAACAAATACGAGTTTATGGAAAATAGGTTCGTATCTAGCCATTTAGGCGTCTTTCAGAATAAGAGTATTCTAATCTCCTGAAGACTGGTTTACGCTTGCTGTAAACTTAATGTCTACTTGCGAAAGTCTAATAAATATTCGCTGTCAAATAATAATCATTTGGCAAAGGTAGGTAAGTAGGTGATATGAGGCAAATCTTGGACTTATCGAATTTACACAATCACATCTGATTTAGGACAGATTTGCTAGCTAATTTTTTTCTATCTCACTAACTTTTAATCTGGGGTAGGCGCTGTCAAAATTGTCTTAAAAGACTTTATTATTTACTAGCAGCTCCCCGCGGTTTCACCCGCATAAGTGTCGATCCCGTGGTAATATCGGGTAAAAAGTATCCTGTATTCTTCTAATGTATAAACTATATTACTATGAAGTTGCATCAAAATCCGTTCAGTAGTTTTTGCGTGAAAGAGTAACAAATATCCATCCATTCATCCTCACAATCTTTCGCGTTTATAATATTAGCAGTGCTACGCGGCTTCACCCGCATATGTTTCGATCACGTGATAATATCGGTATAAAAAGTATCCTTTGTGTTAATCCTGGTTATAAACTATCTGTGTCTGGTTATCTGTGTGCCAAATTTCATCCAAATCCGTTCAGCAGTTTTTGCGTGAAAGAGTAACAAATATCCATCCATCCATCCTCACAATCTTTCGCGTTTATAATATTAGCAGTGCTACGCGGCTTCACCCGCATATGTTTCGATCACGTGATAATATCGGTATAAAAAGTATCCTATGTGTTAATCCTGGTTATAAACTATCTGTGTCTGGTTATCTGTGTGCCAAATTTCATCCAAATCCGTTCAGCAGTTTTTGCGTGAAAGAGTAACAAACATCCATCCATCCATCCTCATAAACTTTTGCGTAGGATGCGTATGTCTATGTTCTATGCACTAATACAACTGTTTTATTTCCTCAAAACTTAAAAAGAAAAGACCGAAACGATTAAGTACCAAACTTTTCTCAAGATCCAAAAGATAGGTTCAAACCTTCAAAAGTTCAAGCAACTTCAATATTTTTACTAGCTGTATTATCAAGATCATAAGCTTACGAACAAGCAAAGTGTTAAAATTCACACGGCGCGCGGCAGCCCTCGCTGGCTTTGAAGTTTCGCCGCCGCTAGGTAATCCGTCTACGACGAGTGGATTAGGGTTGGCACACTTGGCTTCATGTATAGGTATGCCTAGCGAAATAATATTGTAAAGTCACGTTGTTTTGAAGCGGTAGATTATCGAGTGTGTTGTGTTGAGGGTTTTAAAGTTGAGGAAGTGGAACTGTTGGAGGTAAGCTAAAGCTTTTTGATCCTTGTTTCTTGAATTCTTGGGAGTATTAGGTAATGGAGCGTTTAGATTATACTAGCTGCGCCCCGCGGTTTCACCCGCGTAAATGTCGATTCCTTGGGAATATCGAGATAAATAGTAGGTTATATGTTAATCTAGGGTGTCAGCTACCTTCATACAAAATTTTATCAAAATTGGTCCAACCGTTTCAGCGTGAAGAAGTAACAAACATATAAACACACACACTCACAAACTTTCGCCTTTATAATATTAGTGTGATTATTAGTTTAGAATCTAAACTAATAATCACACTAATATTATAAAGTATGCCATTTAAGTATCTAAACTTTAGATACTTAAATGGCATACTTAGTAAAACTTACTAGAATCTCTTCTTCTTTTGGGGAAGTTATTGTTCTACATATATCGACTTAGACATATCGCTCAATTGGAGAAACATCTACGTGAATGTATTTTTTCCCAAAAATTTGTTAAATATGACAAAGCACTCAGAAAGCGTAGGTATTTACGTTAGGAAAGTAAAAATATAAATAAAGTAGCAGTTACGTCGATGTTTCTCCAAATGAGCGAAATTGCAAATTGCCATAATATAACAGTTTTACTGGCGTGGTTGTGACGAAATTACAGGCAATTTCAACTTTACTTTAAATCTAAGGTAGGCAAATGGCAGCACATCTATATCTTTCTGTTTTTTTTTTTAAATATAAATTTGTTTTTTATTTATTTTTATTGTAGGTACAGACGCCAGCACATCAAGCTACCCGAAACTGTCAAATTTTCCCAATAAACTTTGAACCTTAGGATTTAGCGATACAGTTGAAAATCAATTAAAGAAAGACAGATTATAGTAGCTTGATGTGCTGGCGTCTGTACTATGGATTGTCATCGTCCTCACATGTTATTATATAATTAATGTACCCATGCAAAATATTGTACCTAAACATTTTAAAAGAGTAACGGTGGAGTTTCTTGCCCGTTCTTCTCCATACGAAAACTACCTTTTGGAATGGGCGACTAGAATCAATTCTATTTTAAGATAATTTTTGACGTTCAAAAGTGCCTTTTATGTGCCTATTTGAAATAAATGCTTTGACTTTGACATTCTATTTAGTTTATGCCCTTCCCGTGCAAGTCTCAATAAATACTTCTTCTTTCTTTCTTTCTTACCGAGATACCTTAAATTTTGAAGGTGTGGTTTTCCAACACGTTAATCATCAGCTGCAGTCGGGTCAGCAGCAGATTTTAATATGGTTGTATTATTTGCCAATTCCCGTACGAACCTTCTCGACATCGTTCGGACAAATTCACATCTCCCAACGAAAAACAAATAACCAACCATTATCAATAAGGCTCGACGCAGACAAATCGACATGTAGTCTTATCTTACTATAAATCAACCCCAGTCCGTCTGTCTGTCACGACTAATATGAGCAACGTCGGGGGGCGCCACTGTATTAGAATAACAAATAGCTCGCGAATTGAGGGTTGAACTATTGAACTTTAGTCAAATTTGGCTTATTATTTGCGATGATAACAAGGTAGGTAGTAGTAGGTACTTACCTATTCTTAGTTCCAATATCTACATATATGTATGTGTGACTTTTTATGTGAGGGGCCCGTGGCTAAATAATAACAGCCGCACAGGTCGATCGATCAGGTTAAGCTACGCTTGCCGCGGTTGGTCTGTGGATAGGTGACCATCTTTACATACCGAGACCCCTCCGTGCCTCGGAAAGCACGTTAAGCCGTTGATCCCGGCTGTCATTCGTGGATCTTTGACAGTCGTTTCGGGTAGGTAGACGCCCGAAAGTCTGACAACCAATCTTACCAAGGGATATCGTATTACCCAGTAACTGGGTTGGAGAGGTCAGATAGGCAGTCGATTCATGTAAAATACTGGTATTCAGCTGCATCCGGTAAGACTGGTAGCCGACCTCAACATGGTTGGGAAAAGGCTAGGCAGATGATGATGTATGACGTTGTCTTCAAAAATGGTTGTCATCCACGGTGTCTATATTAAAATATTAGTGGAGAATATTAAATTATCGCCGTCCTCATCTATCATTCTCCTTTAGGTACCCTAATTGCGTTTAACACACTATCAATCTCAATCTGAATCATTTTGAAAGATATCGCTAATCCATTGCTTCATATGTTCGAAAAATTTGTCTGCTCTACTACGTAAATAACGCAATGAATGTTATTGAACTGTCAAAATGAAAGCCATTCCTACTCTTAGTGCGTTACGCAATTACCCCGCTGTTCTTACAGCCTATCGATTTGTTTGGGGTCGGTGACGCAATAGGTATTTTTCCTTGAAATCTTTATCAGCTGTGATCTCAGTGTTTTGTGCGTGGCTTTAGATATCTAGGTAAATGTCAATTCTAGTAGGTACCTTTTATTTCTGAGTAAGTATATGGTACATTAAGATCTATAAGCAAATTATATTATTTATTATTAGCCTGTGACGTCCCACTGCAGGGCAAAGGCCTCCCTACTCTCTTTCCACCTCTCTCTGTTCAAAGTTGCTAAGGACCAGTTCTTGTTGAAGGAGTCCAGCTCATCAAATCATAACTCAGCAAATTATAACTAATACCTAATTAATTAATAAAAATAACAAAATTAAATCCTAACCTAAAACTATACAGAAACCAAAATATAGCGTCGAAAAATTCATCCGCATCGCTGTCGACTGGTAATGTAGGTACCCAAGAGACCAATGTACAAGTAGGTACCTATGTTCTAAAATAAAATAATAATTTATATTAATAAAATAAAAATAATAATTTTGCCTTCTAAAATAAAATAAATGCACTAAAAAGTTGAAACTCCATCTCTATAATACCAGTTCTGTTGTTTAATTAGCTCTAAGCACAAGTCATACAAAACGCCCCCGATTTCAAAAGCTAACAATTTACCTGTAACCTCTAACCCTCAAAATATCACCATAAAACCAACAATAAAAAGCATTACACGGTCAATTTGTACCCGGGTATTACATAAAATGTTTAACCCTCCAATACCCACGAATCGTAGTTTTAATTCCTTAAGTGTGGCGCTCATTAGCAACGCAAGGGTTAACGCTTAACGGCCCCTGAAATAAAATTCCTTGGCCTTCTTGAGACAATAAAAGAAATTAGGTTTTGTCTACGGGTTGAAGCAATTATGTTGCAGAGAATGGCGAATAGGTTTAAGGGTTCTGTTCTATTAATTTATTTAAAAGAGAACCTACAGCTATAGTTCAGTTTTATTTTTTAGTTTTAAGGACCTTAACAGAAAGGTACCTTTATATTATTTAGTTAAAAGACGACATCACAATAAACAGGAATTTATTTAAATACCAAAAAAAAGAAATTGTTTAGGTACATAAAAATAGTAGATAGTGGTGATTTTCTGTAAATAAATTGGGCCTAACAATAAGACACTAAGGTAACACCTTTGTTTATTTTTAAAAGGATTCTGCTAAGTAAACATGATCTATTGCAAACGATGACAAAAATGCACAAGCGATATGAAAAGTTAAAAATTAGGTGACATCAAAAATCAAACTATTATTATAATAAATAGATATAAAAAGTTACTTAACCAGTTCTCTTGTGCATAGTATCTGAAACAAGTTATTCAATTCATTAATATATTATCAAATTACTTACAAAAATAAGTAACTAATAATTTAAGAAAACAACAGCTTGATTAAAACGAGCAACTAGCGCTATCTGTGAGCGAACAGCGGAACTACGCACACTAAGTGTGTAGTTGTTCAACTCATCAACAGATGGCGCCACTTTGTACTGCGTCAACACAAAATTAATAATTTGTAGTACGTAAATGAAAAATATTACAAAATAGTAATCAGCATTTTCAGGAATTCCCGAGAGTTCGTAGATATTAAAAAAACTAACTTTATCTTTGAACGGCTAATTCGTTTTTTTCTGCCTTGCTGGTGTGTAGGTAAGGTACCGGTTTTTGCCATGGTCTAGGTACTAATTGTTTTGTTTTACAGTCTTTAAACCCCAAATCAAAAATTAACCAATGAATCAAAAATTAAAAACAAATTAAGTACCTAGGTAACTTAATATGGCCTCTCTGCAGTAACAAGGTACCTAATTATTTGTTTGAATAAGTAGGTATGCATTTATGCATAGCCCATACTAAAATAAATCGTTCATAGATAAAAAAAGACGTTTCAGATTCACAGCGTCATGACGATGAATTTCTGTGAAGATTTTAGCCCGCAGGGCGATTAGGACCGTCGCAACTTTGAGTTTAGAAATTATGATGGAAATTGACTTAATTTTGATTTTAAATTTACTCCCGTTTTGATCGTTCGTCACTGAATAGAAGATACTTTTTTAATGATACAGAATAACTTAAAAGTATGGAAGCAAATATCTATACAAATAAATAAAATTGGAGTGTCTGTTTGTAATATTAAAACAACCGCTTTTTACTAAATGCATATGGATACACGGTACATATACCAAAATAACATTTTTTATTTTTATTTTTGTCCGTCTGTCTGTTTGTTTGTTCCGGCTAATCTCTGAAATGGCTGGGCCATTTTGACAGGACTTTCATTGGTAGATAGCTGATGTAATAACGAGTAACTTTTTCCCATAGTAACAACTTTTACTGTGGGAAAAAAACATAAGATCGCGAAAAAAAATCAGCTGTTCCCTACATTTATGTTCGCAAAACTCGTCAAAATGTAGGGAACAGCTGATTTTTTTTTTCGCGATTTTATGTTTGGTCCCATAGTAAAAGTTGTTCATAATGATAAGTACAATGACCCCTTAAGAGGAAAACGGTGATTAAAATTTCACCCTGTATATTGGATCAGCCACTAAAGAGCACTAGACTCCTGCCCAGTATTCGCTAAGCATTGATTTATATTCGACAATATTGCGACGCACTGACCCTTCGACATATATTCTTCTAATGAATTCTCAAATTAATTGTTATGCGACATAAAGTTTATATTTTCTTGTTTGATATTAAAGTCTGAGAATTGGCATGACAGCAACTTTATTGGATTTACATGTTTAATGAATTTTGACTTAATCTAGGACAGAATTGAGTTTTTTGTAAGTAATTTGTTTTATTAAAGTTATAAAATGTGGAAAAGGCAGTTATTTAAGTAGTTTGAAATAATTTTCTAATTTATGGGTGAGTTACTGCCATCCTGAACTCCGCCACAAATAGGTCAAACCTATAAGATACTTACAACTTATTAGATTTAAACAAGTAAATCCTTATGATGCTGAAGAAGAAAACTTTTATGTTGGTATAATAAACGAAAGAAGTCCCAGAGTAGCCCCATAATGATGCAATATCATTAGCCACTAGCCCCTCAAGATAACCAATAATTTGATTGCCATATTCTATGTCTAATACCTTCCCACGATTTGGCATAATGAACTGCGACCTTCGCACTCTCAGTCACACCGCAATCGGAATGACGGAAATTATACGCGAAATCATACGTAAGTACATGCATTATGTACCTTCTAATCAATATTTACGAGATGGATCATGATTGTCTGTAGTGTGTCAATACAATGATGTGGCGACAAGGATCGATACGTACCATCGAGGACTTTTCCACCCGATCACTTAAAAATTTATTCGCTTAAATCCTGCGGCGGCACCAAGCCACGCTCCCTTAAAGTTTTCGTCTATTAGGAAAGCGATAACGCAATTAGTTGCAACCTGCACTGCGCAGCTTAGTGACGCATCACGTGTACTCCTATTGTGAATTTTACGGACGAACTATTTGCCTTGGCGCGCTTACTAAAGAGCGCCTCTATTTTTTGAGTGCAAGCAAAAATGAACTTAGTGGTGTCTGGCGGGAGTGTTCGCGATAGTACCTAATTATATTAGTAGGTACGAGATATTAATTTGTTACTTCGAAAGTTAAATAAAATGAAATGAAATTGTGTAAATAGGATATGGGAATCACTTTTACATGTCATAATATAAAATAAATAAGGTAGAAGAGGTCGGAGTTTCCTGTATGACTACTCTCAGAAAAAATGCCGAAACAAACTCAGAGGTCACAGTCTCTTTTAAAGTCCAGACATAATCTTGGTCAGATCATGTGAAGACCATGTAGATTGATGTCTGTAATGGTCTTTTGAGGGAAGTACCACACAGATTTGAGCGGACCAGCCCGATTAGTGCAAGCATTTGTCAGTATAATCGTATAGCTGGACTCAGAACTTGACAGAGTTAGATATGATAGTCAAGTTTAATACCTACTGCTTGTTGATTTGACACTCAGAATACAGATTGTTCTGTATTCTGAGGTTTGACAGCTCAGATAACCTCTCTGTGAGGAAGTCTTGAGTTATATTCCCGAGTAGGGCAAAGTGTTTTTGGGTGCACTTTGCCTCGACGATGGACTCGCAGCCTATTATATTTTATTGAGGCAACAAAAATCGTGAGCCTAATGGAATTTCTCATAAAAACTTTCATTCCCTAAGTATTTAACACCTCCAGAGGATAAATTTTCAACAATGTTTTTCCTTAGACTTACTTTCGTTATTTGAGGAACTCTTATTTATTTATTTTACCATTTATGTACACACATGTAATAAACAGACAACAAAAAAATAAATACAAAGGTGATGCTTATTTCATAAGAAATTTATTGTTCTAGGACGCCCACAAAGGCCCATGGAGCGAGCCATGCTTGGCATAAGCCTACTAGACCGAGTGCGTAACGCCGAAATCCGTCGTCGGATAAAAGTCTACCACGCCACGACGTCGGGGACAGGGCGATGCGCCTCAAGCGGAGTTGGGTAGAACATGTGGTTAGGATACGGAGATGGCGAATGGTGGCTAAAGTTAGGCCACAGAAATCAGGACCGTCGAAAAGCGCGTTGGATTAACGATATCGTCAAAGTCGCAAGACCTGGATGACTGGGGTAGAGGACGCACGGAACCGAGAAGTATGGTAGAAGAAAGAAGAGCCCTGTAGATACCCAGCAGTGGGTGATTCCAGGCTGCAATGATGATGATGATGTGCAAAATTGAATGCTTTTAAACCCAGCTCCCGAGCGGTCTAGAATGTGCGTTGTTTGTCAGTGAATGAATTTAAGATTTTTATTAAGTAGATGCTTAACAGCGAGGGGTCCGTGGCTAAATAATAACAGCCGCACAAGTCGATCGATAAGGTTAAGCTACGTTTGCCGCGGTTGGTCTGTGGATGGGTGACCATCTTTACATACCGAGACCCCTCCGTGCCTCGGTAAGCACGTTAAGCCGTTGGTCCCGGCTGTCATTCGTGGACCTTTGACAGTCGTTACGGGTAGTTAGAAGCCCGAAAGTCTGACCACCAGTCTTACCAAAGGGTTATCGTATTACCCAGGAACTGGGTTGTGGAGGTTAGATAGGCAGTCGCTCCATGTATTTTGCTTTAATCGAGACTAAAGTGATCACCGTAATGCAGCTTCTTGGTAGGTATCAAGTTTTACTAATATAACCTACCTACCTAAGTAATCAAAAAACCCACAAGTTTAATCCCCTTACAAAAAATACCAGTTTCACCCCAAGAAAATCACTACACCGCTCGCGTCACAAAATTAATTTCCGCGCATCATTTTCCAATCACGGGAAAAAACAAAAAAATCCGTGTCCCCCACATCAAACAAACATTAAGAAATAATAAAACGGAACACCTTAATCTTATTACATTATAATAAGGTTGAATAACTTACAGATGTTTTCCTAATCGGATACTCTTGAATCCCCAATTTTTCATCATGAGAAAATTACATTATCGAAAATTTGCATTGCCTGTAGCGCCATCTATGAGTGAGTAGCGTTATTAAGAACCACAATACATTTACCTCCCGTACTGCATAATTACTTTACATTCCAACCTTAGTTGCATTAACATAAGGTTCAATTTTAAATGGCAGGTGTGTGTTTGGGTGTGTTAGTAATTTTGTAAATACAAAGTCAAGATTAGGGGTTCGATCCGGTTCAGGGCCCTCTGCAAAAACAGTATGAATAATAATGTGATTAGCATAATATCGGGTGCTCATCTAACAAGGTTGTTTACTTTGATAAGTTGAGAGATAATGGTTGACTTTGTTTGAGCGAACGAGTTTTTTTTAAATAAGGCTAACGTGTGGTCCTTAGACTTACCTTCGTGTTTCAGGACTTATTTGTTAATAATAACAATAACCAATCACCGATTCGTCTGCCAAGGCATATAAATAATGTCCCCCAGACCGAATTTCGGCCATAGTGACCAACCTTAGTGGAGACCAGCCTTCGACGCGGGAGATATTATAGTGCACAAGTGTGTGCGCAGACACAGGTGCACTCTCTCTTCCCTCACTCTCATAGTCCGATGGGACGGCAATCCGACACGACCGGAGAGAGATCAGGCGCAGGGTCAACGGCTTAACATGCTCTTCAGACACGGGGAATCACACCGCCTACTTCCAAATTCCGGGCTGTTACAAGGAAATTCCCAATGGAAAAACAATAACACTTTGCCCGACTCGCGAATCGAACCCAAGACCCCAAGCTCAGCATTCGCGCTTGCGACAACGGGACCAACAGGGCAGTTAAACGAATTATAGGCAGGTATTTCAGGTTTACTAAAAACCTGAAAAGACGGCATTTGTTATGAAAAACTGAACAAAAAAAAAAACAGCTTTTTTTCCTAGATTTTGTCGGGTTACGTGAACAAAAATGCAGGCAGATGTTTTTTTAACCGATTTCAAGGTTGGTCTCCTAGTTAAAGTTGTTTACACTGATCTCCGTTTCAGGTTTTCAGTTATTTCAGTTACTAGTTCGATGGACGGAAATTAATTTGATTCCGATCAACCAACCCGGGTCTATATTAAAAGAGGTTCAAAGTTCGTGATGTAATGTGATTGTGTAGAAGAAACTGTCTGAAAAAACCTATTCTTCGCAGTCTTAGGTACAGTCAACAAAGGAAATCAGTATGCAGGTTCGTCGGATATAGTTGAAGTTTAGCAAGAAACCGATGGATGTCCTCGAATAAAAAAATATTTTATTAATAGAAAACAAACAGCTCATTTATCAAATTAAATTTCAGTCGACAACATCCATCGGTTTCTTACTAAACTTCAACTATATCCGACGATCCTGCATACTTATCTCTTTTGTTGACTGTACATAGGTATCTACTGCAACTAATTCTCAATCAATGCAATCCCAATTTTATTGTCCACTAATGGAAGCCCGAGGGCACAGCTAGATTTAATTTCAAGGATACAGTGCTGATGCTACTTGTTAAGTATCCACTCTTCAGTGGCGTGCATTGGTTTTCAGAATAGGTAGGCACTAGGCCGGGTCTAGTCTAGGCAAACGCGGTCACTAATCAGAAAAAAAATGAGGTCAAAAGTGTGGTTATTTGAGTAGGCATGCCTACTTAAGGGTGATAAATTGCGAAGGTCGAACGTCATGGTATTACGCGTGAGACGTACGTATTTTTAATTTTGTCGTATTAACTTGAACGAGTAAAGACCAATGACAATGTGCGAATAGTACGGGAGCCGAGTAGGCTGTGCGGCGACTGCCTACTGCCGCGCGTGTTTGTATGAAGATTTTGTTTTCTGTTAGGTATGATAATTTTGTGAGTTTCATAATTGTGGGGCACACACTAAAATGTAATTGACAGGTTTATGTTGATATGCCTGCCTATATGCAATGCACGCCACTGCCACTCTTATTAGTGCATATTGTAGCGAAATGAAACATAGACACTTCACTCACAAACACGTTTAATTTTTGTATGTAAAAAAAATCGAAAAAACAAATATGAAAAAATATAAAAGTACAAAAAAAGAAAAACTAAATATGAAAACTTGTCACATTTAAATACTTAATAGGAAACTATTGCATAATATTTCAAATTTAGGTTTTAAATGCTACGTAACGAATTATGAGTCGGTTGCAACCAGATCCGTAAAACGAAGACGTAACTTTAACTTTTAACTAAAGATTGAAATAACGCGGTATTAAAATATTTAAAATTAACAGATTTTAAGAATAAAAAAAAGGCCAAATCTACTACGGAAAATAAAAAAAAACTTAAAAATCTCCCATATCTTATCCAAAACCTTCGCGGTGACGTAGAAGCTCTGCCAGTTGCTCCAATACCTCACTTGCTGACCTCTGAGATATGAAGAGGATGTCCGCAGCGCAGCGCGGAGCCGCAGATAAAAGTTAGTATGTAGGTGGGTGGATGGAGCCGAATAAATCGGCTTGCAGAAAATTCGGACTTCTATCTGGGGCAAAAATTATCACCATAAGAATCCCGAGTTGCAAGCAGATCTCATAAAACCCCAAAAAAACGAACAATTATACATACCAGTCAAAAGGATTCAATCCAGTCAAAAGGAATATACGTAGTCTTCCGTCGAAGAAGTGGGGAAACCTTTAGCACAGAACGGATGGGATTATTATATTGAAATATGACGAAAGGCTATGAAAGGCCAAAAAGATAAAAAAATACATACCCCGAATCAAATAATAGACATGCACGATCCAATTAAGATTTGTTGATTTCAATATTAAAGGAGATGGCAGTTTTTGGCATTGCTAATTTTGGAAAGGTACAGAATTCAAAGCTATTTAAAAAAAAAGCGCTTATTTTTATGTATTGATAGCCAGATTAACTTTATTATTGAGAATTGGGATTAAATCTCGTTAAATATGAGTAAGTTGAGCAGCCGGAAACAAGGCTTTTTGGACTTGTTATACTATATGACAGTGTTGTCATGGCAAACAAACAAACATGACTCTTTAGAAGATGACCACAGAGTACTTTTTGATAGACTAAGATGACACACAAAACTTCACAAGTCACATTCGCTCGCTCGCTACTATTTTGTGCTGGTGTGAATGTTTTGTGCGCCCAAAGTTTTACGTGGATTTTTAGAACGACCTGAGCCCTGATTCACAACCATACGACAGGCTATCGTACCGAAAACCTGACATTTCAATAACCTGATTTGACTTGTCCTCAACAGAAATAGCTGTTGGAAGAATAGCGGGCGTCTATTTGATTTAAACTGACAAAACTTTTGGGTTTTGGACTTGTGAACAGCGTTGAGAAGACTCGTACGATAACAATGATTAATGTTCGATACGATACGGAAGCATATCGAGTGTTTGTGAATAAGGGGGCAGGCTTGCTTTTGGATTTCGAAGACTCCTACCTTTCTGAACGACTGTTGCTAGACTTGGACCTCGACGTTTCCTATATGCTTAGATTATTATTTTTTCCTTTATTTAACTATATACATATAAATTATATTTTTAAATATTAGTATAAAAAATATATAAAACAATTTATTATTATTTTATTATTATTCTTATTGTTTATTATTATTCCTATTATATGCTTAGATTCCGATAAGTGAGTCTCTAGAGTCTCCTGAGTTTTCTGTGACTACTGAGTTTAATTAAAACTGACCGAGTATCTACACTTGAAACTGTCATTAGGTCTATGATCAGTGGGTAAATCATTGAACTAAACAAACTTCAACAAGTAGTTATTTATCATTTTTGAAGTCCTTACAAAGCATAATTGGCAATATGTTATGCATACAATAAACATTTATGCGTTAAAATAGTAATAGAGGTAAAATAACCTGTTAAAGTACAAACATTAATGCACTTAACCTCACTTTTACAAAAATTAAGATTTCTCTTTAACCCCATTGTAATTATTTTTTATTTATTTTTTTAACAAAAGCTCATAATATTCCCTATCAAACCATGCCACTTTTATTTCTGTGGAAACTAAAAAAGTTTAATGCCAGCGTTCTATGAACTTCTGCCATTCTCCTTTGGGTGTTGGTTCTCAAAAAATTCCGGACGTCGTATCAGAGAGTATGTAGACAAGTGAAGTATGTCACCAGAAAAAAAACCTCATGACACGTAAAAGAAATTATTTCAAAATTATTATGAAAATAAAGGCTTTTGATAGGGCCAGTACAAAAAGAGGTTGATTATAATGTTGAAGAAGGACGAATGGCGAAAATAATCATCATGCAGTAACTACTAATGCTGCAGTGGCGCCATTTTGTAGCGAAATGAAACATAGACACTTCACTCACAAACACGTTTAATTTTTGTATGTAAAAAAAATCGAAAAAACAAATATGAAAAAAATATAAAAGTACAAAAAAAGAAAAACTAAATATGAAAACTTGTAGCATTTAAAACCTAAATTTAAAATATTATGCAATAGTTTCCTATTAAGTATTTAAATGTGACAAGTTTTCATATTTAGTTTTTCTTTTTTTGTACTTTTATATTTTTTTCATATTTGTTTTTTCGATTTTTTTTACATACAAAAATTAAACGTGTTTGTGAGTGAAGTGTCTATGTTTCATTTCGCCATTTTGTAGCGAAATGAAACATAGACACTTCACTCACAAACACGTTTAATTTTTGTATGTAAAAAAAATCGAAAAAACAAATATGAAAAAATATAAAAGTACAAAAAAAGAAAAACTAAATATGAAAACTTGTCACATTTAAATACTTAATAGGAAACTATTGCATAATATTTCAAATTTAGGTTTTAAATGCTACGTAACGAATTATGAGTCGGTTGCAACCAGATCCGTAAAACGAAGACGTAACTTTAACTTTTAACTAAAGATTGAAATAACGCGGTATTAAAATATTTAAAATTAACAGATTTTAAGAATAAAAAAAAGGCCAAATCTACTACGGAAAATAAAAAAAAACTTAAAAATCTCCCATATCTTATCCAAAACCTTCGCGGTGACGTAGAAGCTCTGCCAGTTGCTCCAATACCTCACTTGCTGACCTCTGAGATATGAAGAGGATGTCCGCAGCGCAGCGCGGAGCCGCAGATAAAAGTTAGTATGTAGGTGGGTGGATGGAGCCGAATAAATCGGCTTGCAGAAAATTCGGACTTCTATCTGGGGCAAAAATTATCACCATAAGAATCCCGAGTTGCAAGCAGATCTCATAAAACCCCAAAAAAACGAACAATTATACATACCAGTCAAAAGGATTCAATCCAGTCAAAAGGAATATACGTAGTCTTCCGTCGAAGAAGTGGGGAAACCTTTAGCACAGAACGGATGGGATTATTATATTGAAATATGACGAAAGGCTATGAAAGGCCAAAAAGATAAAAAAATACATACCCCGAATCAAATAATAGACATGCACGATCCAATTAAGATTTGTTGATTTCAATATTAAATTTGGGTGTTGGTTCTCAAAAAATTCCGGACGTCGTATCAGAGAGTATGTAGACAAGTGAAGTATGTCACCAGAAAAAAAACCTCATGACACGTAAAAGAAATTATTTCAAAATTATTATGAAAATAAAGGTTTTTGATAGGGCCAGTACAAAAAGAGGTTGATTATAATGTTGAAGAAGGACGAATGGCGAAAATAATCATCATGCAGTAACTACTAATGCTGCAATATGTAAGCTGCACGCGAACCCTATGTAGTACGATACAATAGAAAATCAATTGTGTTTCATTAGCGGAGCTTGAGAGGTCATTGTAGATAAGTTAGCGTCCGGAATCTGCATCAGTCACGCTTTTTCAACATTGGTGATAATGAGACTAGTTCCGAGTAGATTGACTGCCAGCTGAAGATTTAATAAGGTACCGAATAAAGTTTAAATGGTGAAGGAAAAAATGTGCAAGCGGTGCTGGGTAACTGAATGGATTTTCGCTGTAAATAACAAGCGTAGTGAATCGTACAGAAGGCAGCACATAAAGCTACTACAATCTGTCAAATTTCTTTAATAGATTTTCAACTTTATCGCTAAATTATAAGGTTCAAAGTTGATTGGGAATATTTGACAGTTTCGGGTAGCTTGATGTGCTGGCGTCTGTAAATATCTACAGGGTCACATCCCATCGACGCGTAAACCGTAACCATGAATATTCAATACATGATTCTAGACGTAGAAATTTTTCGTCGGTTATCAAAAAAAATAACCAGTCAAGTGCGTGTCGGACTCACGCACCGAGGGTTCCGTACTTTATAGGTATGTAAATAGTTTATCAAGGGATTTTTTTTTTGTAATGTAACTACAAATTTAGGTTTTCGATTTTTTTCCTTTACTTGTGCTACATGAGATTGCTTCTTGCCAAATTTCCTGATTCTAGGTCAACGGGAAGTACCCCATAGGTTTTGATTCCGGAACATAAACGCCCGTATCTTTTGATTGCGTTGACTTAGAAGTTTGATTTTTTTCACTGCTTCAAGGGATTGCAGCCCCGAGTATTTGATATTAATTTCAACTTGATGACCCCACGCGTTCCAAAGAAAAAGGGTCTTGACAGACAAACAGACAGACGGACAACGAAGTGATCTTGTAAGGGTTCCGTTTTTCCTTTTGAGGTACGAAACCCTAAAAACTAACACAAAAATTCCTCAAAGACTATCATAGAAAGTCCAAAAGTATCACCACTTTAGTCCATATGCCAGCCATTCAATAAAGTATTCATTCCGGCCCTTGAGTAGAACATTACCATACAGACATCGAGGGAGGTGTAGTGTAGGTAGTGAGTACTGTAAATAAATAATTGTAATTCTTAATAAAACTGCCCTCAAAGTCCGCTCGCAGTAAATTGCACGTGGTGGATGCTACCGATAGTTTTGTGCGGAATGAGGGGTTTTGATACTTTACTCGTATAGTGTGGATGAAGGAATCTAACGTAGTTCAAACGATTTAATGAGGAAGCTTGCAGAGAGGATTTTGATGTGTTATTTTAAGTGTGTGTAAGTCATTGATATTGTTCGTTATTTTATGAATACTATGCCACCACAGCCACTGCCGCCGCACCAATAGCTGCCGCCTATGTAGGTATCTACAACTACTGTTCAGTCATGAAGTTTAAATACAATAAAATTAATTGCATTCTGTTCCCTGCAATTATAGTTTCTTATTCAGAGGGTTAAATAAGCGCCTTCTTGCCTCGTATCACTTAAATATCCAAAGAGATTAAATTCATCAACCCACCACTTAATTCTCCCCAAAATACGTGAAATTAAAATCATTATTATGTTATTTAAAAAAAAAATCTAGTGACCCAACCAAACCTACATAATTATAGACCCTATGTCTGTCTTTCCACTTCAAGATACTCAAACAACCAACAAGTATCAAGACCACAAAGTCGCGCTATAACAAGATAGAGCCGTCAGTGGGTCGCGTAATGACCGGACACTTTACATAATTTGGTGATCGACTGACCCCAACCTACCCTCAAGTAATGTTGTTTTGACCCGCGGCTACCCAACTACCCACCAAGCAATATGGGTAACGGAGGATATTGAATTGTACGTATTGGGTCGGTAGTTTATGTTTCAGTTTGAGATAAAACCACAGAGTATTATAAAGAATATTCAAAAATAAACAAATCCTTTGCAGCCATTCCTTTCTACCTTTGAATTGCATACATAACAGCGGATTTTTAACCCATTTTGGTTAAAAATCCCAAGAAATACCAAAAAACTACACTTTAATGTTAAGTGAAGAGAGAAAACAGACCTCAGAAACCCTTTTAAAGGCTAGTGACATCACCACGAATATCAACTTATTTTTTTTTATTATTAGCCTGTGACGTCCCACTGCAGGGCAAAGGCCTCCCTATTCTCTCATGAGAGAGTAGGGGTTTAGACAAATTAACCCACAGCGCTTGTCTAGTGCGAGTTGGCGGGTGTACAGTGGACCGCCTGACTGGGTCCGTGGGCGCCGCCTTTGACATGCTAGATGTTCATCAGCCGTCGCCCTGAGTTGATACCCTGCACTAATATCGACTGTTCCATCCGAGCCTATTTGGGTGTATTTATCCCATAGCCTACAGGTGGCGTTCTACATTCAGTTCAACACTAAATGCACGACAGTTTAAAGTCATATCGAGGACTATCAACTTAGTACCTACCTATTTACTTGAATTCAATATTTGAACTGTCAGTTCCACAAAATGGTCGACTATTTTGCAGTCAAAAAGCTCAGGAAGTCTGCGTATCTCATAGTCTACTAGATACAACTTCTCAACATAAAAAACTAGAGTTCTCAACCATTTTTTATCTTCAGCAACATCTCAACACACAACATACCGCGGCGGTCACGATCTGTCAAAGCCTCCCATTTTTGACACCACCTTAAAAACTCGCCTCCTTTGCGAGAGTCGGCAAAAACCCATCACATATTCTTCCAGGTGGGTCTTTACCCATACTCATGCTTTCGCCACAGTATGAAGGGTATATAAAAATTAATTAAATGCTAAAACGTTTGCTAAGTAGGTAAAAAGTGTGGATCGAGGGGCCGGCGCAGCGGGGGCCGTCAATCAACGTCCGCGATGTATTGAAATTGCACTTTTTATGCGCTTGCGCTGTTTGTGCGGTTATAGTGGTGGTGGAATAGCGGTGATGAATTTTCGCAAACATTTGGTCTCTGAACTTAGGTACCTGATGGCTATGATGTGGGTAGAGCTAATGTATGCAATAATAAGCTAGGTATCCTCCTTCTAGGGGCGTTGTAAGATATCTGAGTTAGATCAGGCAAGACAATTTTGACTTAAAAAAAAAAAACAAAGAGAGAAGAATTTTGATTCGATGAGAATCAACTATTCCATAGTGCAGAGTCCAGATGATAAAGCTTACGACACAAATTGAATGAAATAACCGGCGAAACCTCAAAAAAGAGCGGATTTCAAAAATCGTATGACAGTAGGATTCTCACAAAAATCGCTCCCGCTCCGCTCGTCACAAAGCTCGCGCCACCCTCGGATACGTATTACAAAGTATTATCAAACGGCCATCGACTCCAGCGACACATAAAAACAAAACCAACATATAATTGCAGAAGGAATTCGCCAAATGAGCCTTTTTACGGCAAAACTGACAGTTGGTACACTTGTCAATTTCAGAACTTCCCTTTTGGTGTGGAATTAACAGGAATGTGTAAATTTTGAGGTGTGAACATAGCATGTATAACATGTCATACTTGGACATCATTTGAGCTAAATACGGGCGTGCTAATAAGTGATAATTATAGTTATACGGTAATTATCATAATCGACACGTTTGGTAGTGTTGTAAGAAAGAAGTGGTGCCATTTGGTACGTAATTTAATTTTACCCGTCGAATATTCTCGGCATTCTCTTTCTATAAATTAATAAGCTTGAATTAAAGGTACAACAACACAAACAAACAACAATAGGTACCTATGCAATATTTCTGTAACTTAAAATAATAAGTAAGCAAATAACAAGTAATACTTAATTATTTCTTTAAAAATCTACACAAACTAAAATATAGCGTTGAAAAATTCATCCACATCGCTGTCGACTGGTAATGTACCCAGGAGACTGGCGGCATTACCACGTTGTATGGCAATGCTTAGCCTCTGACCAAGGTAAAAGCCAGCCCTTGGGTCACGAGAATTGTCAATCAGCCGTTTCGAAATTTCCTTAAAAAGACCATGAGCACTTGGACCCCAAGGCCTGAGGGTTTCAACCCCAAACGGCTCCAAAATATTATTAATAAGCTTGTTTGAATAGCAAACGCAAATTAAGATAGTAAAAGGCAGTCTAACTTTATTTTTAAGTTATTTGTCAAGTCAAGTCATTAAAATAATTGCAATTGTTTATTTAACATCGATCACCGCGACTCAATACAATGGTACAAGGTTGGGTTTAGAATACCGTACAAGCAGTATTCCAATAGATATTTAACGGCGATAATTATAGATAGTAGACAACTGCAGATACCCGCCCACCAGCTGTCGTAAAATATTCTTAAAAAAACTGTCAAAAGACTGTTTTTATCAAATTGTCTTATATTGCCATTAAGACGTCGTGTCTTTTACATGAAAAAAGTCGGTATCGTTGGTTCCGCATATTCGTTTTTAGACACCGACTTCCGAAATTAAAGTTATTTATCACTTTGTAGTGTGTTTTTTGAAGTCGGTTGTTTTTTTGTAAAAAAGTTTATATTTTTCACTTTTTAGTTGTACCTACCCCACACAAATTCAATTAACACTAGTGTATTGAAGAATTGAAGACACCGACTAGAAGAATCGTCAAAATTCGCATAAAAATGCCGGAGATGCAGTACATTACACATATAACTTCGTACAAAAGAATAATTAACTAGTGTTTTATATACTAAAACCTTCCTGAAAGTATGTAGGTCACATTAATTAAAGAAGTATCAAAATTGGTTTATTAGTTTTTGAGAAAATCGCGGACATACCTACATACATGCGGGTCGTATATAGAACTTCCTTTTTTGAAGTCGGTTAAAAATAATGCGCTAATCCTACCTATGAAGCAATAACCATTTCGCCTTACTCCATAACGATTCTACTAACCTCCTTTATCTACAAGCCATCGCCACCACGTAAAAACTAGACCCCCACCATAATAGTCAAGGAGACAGACAACGAACCATCAACATAATCCAACAACTTTACAAAAGCCCAGTAAGTGGGCAGCAACAATCGAAACCTATTTCCATTGACATGATATTACCATTTAATAGCCCGGATAGCCCGTGGCCACGCAAACGGCTATCGGAATTACCCGGGGACAGTTTATGAGCCATAACAGTCGGGCTCTCCGACTATCTGATGCATTTTTAGATGACTCGATTTTGGGTTAAGACAATCGGGAGCATTGTTTGGTACAAGTAAAACGCTGCAGAGGCGGGAAAATGATTTTGGGATTCGATTTTACTATGTATTGGTGATTATTCCTTAGTATGAAATTGAATACAAGAAAAATTTCTCAGGATTTTTTTGATGATTAAGGTGCTAGTTATTTGGAACCGGGCTGCCAACCGCAACTGCCGATAGCACGTGCAGCGGCTTCATATAAATACATACAAACCAGTGGCCGATTGCATGCAGTCGCTGCGCGTGCTGTCTGTAGTTGCAGTTAGCAGCTCGGTTCCAAATAGCACCTTTAGATTAAGCAAATATATGCAAATACACAGTTTACAAAGGAATGTGTACACTGAAAATATGATATGTAATAACAATAATTATAACCTACCTACGAATTTTGACCAATTACCAATTATTCCATTGCAAGATTAACCGGTCAAGCGGCGCGGTTCGCCGATCGGCGACGAAACAATAGAAAATCTATTGTGTCTCATTAGCGGAGCTTGACAGATTAAAGAATCTATAAATCATTGTCATTCTAGGGATACAGCTGTGCTAAAACGTATAATCATGGATCAGCAATCCTCGAGGTCTGTAAAATACCAAAACACACGATTCTCTAATTAAAAGGTGATTCCTATTCTAGCAGTTTTTCTTTCTTAATTGAGTGTCATTAAACGATTTATTTCTTTGTAAATCGCTACCAGCTTCTAACTTGCACCATGCATAGGAAAGCAATTGACTAGGAATTTACTGTTTTAAGGATTAGGAGGCATGCTGCCTACTCCTAAGGGGCATTCAGGTCCTCGTTTGAGGGTTTTATTCAATTCCATAAGGAAACTGGAACGAAAATAGGTAAATATACTTGTTTAAGTCCGGTTTACTGTAAGCCATTCTACATAACTTAGGTACAGTCGGTGACCAACATTGTCTGACCCACCCAATATTGTCTAACCCACCGGCATATCTTGTTAGCCATTTTAATCATTATCTTGTCGTTAAAGTTGAAAAGCTTTTAAGTAACACGGAAATAATTACTACCTACCTATTCTTCAAAACTTTTATTATGCGCACAGCCAAAGTGTGGAACTCTCTGCCGGCATCTGTGTTCCCTCCCACATTTAACCCGTCTGCCTTCAAATCAAGAGTGAACAGGCATCTTCTGGGCACGCTCGATCCATCATAGACCTCATCTATCGCTTTCCATCAGGCGTGATCGGGGTCAAGAGTGCGCCCATTTAGCAATAAAAAAAAAAAAAAAAAAATATATTTACTTCGTGGGGTAGATGGATACTAAATCGATCTAAGTGTCAAAAGTCAGTCTACGACTAATAGGAGTGACTTACCTGAGTTGAAAACGAACCAAGACTGTAGTACCTAGTTTTATGGTTGCTTAAGGTCACCACGCTCATAGGCATAATCAACCTATAATGTTCCCACAGCTGGGACACAGGCCTTCTCTCTGTGAGAGGGAGAGGCCATAATCCACGCGGGTCCAGTGCGTGTTGGCGGATTTCACATGTCTTCGATTTTTTAGTTCTAAGACATGCCGGTTTCCTCACGATGTTTTCCTTCTCCGTTTTTGAGAGCTCAGCTCCACCCTCGTCCACTCTAATTAGGCAATTTTAAATTGGTAAGGCCAGAGGGGCAATCACTGTATTTGTAGACAGTCCGCATTCTAATATCAGTCTCAATGAGATAAAAATAAAATTCTTTTAATTTTCCAACATTTTTGACAAGTTTTAGACGTTGATAGTCAATTAGTCACTGAGAAAGATGGCGACTTGAATTTGAACGGTCTTTTTTATTATTTTTATTATATATGAGAATATTCGCCTTCTGGATTCTGTTCGATGTTTTCCAGCACCATAAGTTAGTACTCTCACAGATAGACAACACACGTAAATCTTAAAAAGTCTTAACCAAGTGTGGGGCTAATTGGATGAGGGTCGCTAAGGATCAAGTTCGATGGCATGCGACGGAGATGCCTATAGTAACCGTGGGCTGGAATCTATACATACTTATATACATACTAATATACTAATCACACTAATATTATAAAGGCGAAAGTTTGTGTGTGTGTGTGTGTGTGTGTGTTTATATGTTTGTTACTTCTTCACGCTCAAACGGCTGGACCAATTTTGATAAAATTTTGTATGGTGGTAGCTGACACCCTGGATTAACATATAGGCTACTTTTTATCCCGATATTCCCACGGGATCGACACTTATGCGGGTGAAACCGCAGGCCGCAGCTAGTAATATTATAAATTCGAAAGTAACTCTGTCTGTATGTTACCTTTTCACGCCTAAACCACTGAACCGATTTAGATGAAATTTGGTATAGAGATAGTTTGAGTCCCGGGGAAGGACATAGAATAGTTTTTATCCCGATATTCCCACGGGATCGACACTTATGCGGGTGAAACCACGGGGCGCAGCTAGTACGGTGATAAATTGATGTTATGATTGAGTTAGGGATTAACAGCATAGCTTATTATGCAGCCTCAGTTCATCATAACTGAAAAACATTTGAAAAAAAGGTTTTTAAGTGCTGTTTTTTTATTGTAAGTGACAGAATAGCATTAATTTGCCATTGATCCGGATCCTAATTGCGTAACGCAGTATCAATAACAATCAGAATCATTTCGAAGGATATTACTAATCCATTGCTTCGTCTGTTCGAAAAATCTATCTGCACAACAACGTAAATAACGCAATGAATGTTGCTGAACTGTCAAAATGAAAGCCATTAGCTATTAGTGTGTTACAGCAATTGCCTGACAACCACAACGTCTTTAGGAATTAAATAATACTTATAGATAGCAACCAGTCCTCAAAAAGTTCTTCCTTTACTTATCATTTATTAAACTACCCTCAAAGACGGCCACTATGATCCACTACCATAAAACAGTGGGCCACGATAAATCGCCATACCTACCATGGCCCGGTGGCCCCGCTCGTAAAAGTGACCCCTCCGCCATTGCCGGCTATTGCGGAGGCCAAAGGATAAGTATTCAATAATTTATACAATTGATAAATAATAAATAGGAAGGGGCAGCCATAGTTTTGTTTTTATTTTTCTGTGGGTATTTTGAAATATTATGTCTGGGCATGGTTTTCGGAGTCTGTCTGGCACACAGTATCTATGTATCTTGGTAAATCAAGTGCTATGAATTTATTCGAATCCTTTATGAGAAAATTAAAGCTACATATCTATGGTGCTACCAAAGATTCGATTTAGTGCAATCACAATCTAGAGAGGTTTACATGACCAAAGTAAGAAATAAATTTAAAAAAGCACAACTTCTAAACTACTGATTTTCGCTTATGTTGCGTTTAGATGAATCATTGAGAGGTCCTACCTAGCCTATCCCAAAAAACAATTCGGACTGAAAATTAAAATTGAATAAAACAAATTAGAATGACGAGTGTTGTTGATTTTCAATCCATCTCTCTATTTAAGTCACAAGACAATACCACATTCTCCAACTACCTACATTAATTAGCCTATTCCCAGCTTCCAACTCATAAATAAGGTATTATCAACAACCACCATTCTTCAACAAACAAAAACTACCCATAAAATGACATTATAAAAATATTTTATCACCGATCAAAGTTACGACCAACTTATTCACTATTGCACCATAACTACACTCTCTGCTTACCCCTTAGAGCTTCATAAACAACTGTGAGCATCATAATTTTATATTTGAAGTGCTGATTTATACCTGAAGTGCTCATATAAGAGCGTAATGTGGTATAAAACAAAATGTGCTTAAATCAACGACGGTTTATACATACGGCGTTAAGTTTTCTGCTAATGATCTCAACAGGTCTGTTTGTAGGGTTGTCCGGGATATGACAGATTATTTTTATTACCGTATTTTACTGTTTCATAGCTTAGACATCTGAAGGACTGACGGTGACGGCAAAATCAGGGGGAACTCAGACAGCATCATCATCATCATCTGCCTAGCCTTTTCCCAACTATGTTGGGGTTGGCTTCCAGTCTAACCGGATGCGCCTGAATACCAGTATTTTACATGAAGCGCCTGCCTATCTGACCTCCACAACCTAGTTAGGTACTGGGTAATACGATACCCCTTGGTAAGACTGGTTGTCAGACTTTCGGGCTTCTGACTACGGGGAACTCAGACAGCATGGTCTGAAATCAAATTAGAAGGCCAATTCCCGTAATTAAAAACGTTCAAAATCTATTCGCAATCTCATCTCAGCGACAATCAATGCCAAGAACTTGTCAAAAATGTAGGGAAATTAGAGGTATTTTTGACAGATTGAGACTGAGATCAGACTGTGTATGTTTTTAAAAGTACGAGAATTAGGTACCCCTCTGATTTAAAATGTTATTTCTTTCTTTCGAATCTGAGGGTGCCTAAAAGGTTAATTACATACCAGTTCTCTCTTGAAGAATATAAATATTTCTATTCTATTATCGACTAAACATTTTGCTCTTTTTAATATAAACTTTCTACTCTATTACAAACTGTAAGACACATCCGAAAGATTGTGTATGCGGAAAATAAAACCGAAATTACAACCTCAGATGACTGATACGAATGTGTAACCCTAACTTCATCCTTATCAAATCCTCCTCCATATTTATAAGATTATTTTCCCACGACAGCCAGCCCTACACTCCACCACTCACCGATGCAAAAATCCGACCAGTCCGATCGCGACATCTCGATTCTATAATCGATCAATTAAATCGAATTTCTTACGATAAATCGAGAGGACTAACGCGAAATTTTTTCGCACGGAATCGCGCGAACAATCGCGCCCCGGCATAATATCGGATAATACGACCTTTTTGCTATATCCGTTTTCTATACCAATGCACATTTTGTTAAACAACACGTCTTACAGTGACTTTTCAAGGCATTCCTTTCCATGCACACAAAAATCAACCCAATTCTCCGACGAAAAAGTTCAAGTTCACTTGCTAATATTTCCGCATACATGTTTATTAATTTGTGGACTTTATTTCTCAGGACTTAAAGGTGATTATTGAGTGTGTAATCAGAGTAGAAGAGCTATCTCATATTAAGGAATCGGATTCTTCATAATGGAGCGATTGCATTGTCATGAAGAGTATTGAACTGATAGGAAAATACCTTTTAGAAAAAGGCGCTTTTCTATTATTTTGTATGTCTTTGTCATCCGTTGTATTGTATTGTATTTCACGCATTCATGACGCCCCTTCGTCAAAAAGAAGTGAGTGAGACATTCACAGTTATTATTATAATATGATCGTATCTCTCCACCTTTGATTGAGTTTTCCGGGGTAAATAAATAGTACCCCGATTGAAATTTATGTGTAATCGGTCTCTTATAATATGTATATTATTACACCGATATATTTACATAAAACGAAACTTGATGAAATCTAAAATGTTTTTTTTTTAGATTTATAATCAATCAACTGAATTAATGTTATAATTATGCTGTTTTTTGATCAGGGCTGACGAGGGCGTTCTAAACTCAAAAAAGAAATAGCAGCCTCAGTCAAAAAGTCACAGCTTTTATTTCAACTTACATATAGGTCCTTTTGCATTGCATTGTTTAGACGGTTTAAAACCAATTATAAAAGTTAAAGACACAGTTTGTATAAACACAAGCACAATAATAAAAAAAACATAAAGCTGAGGTAAAAAGTTAACAACACTTTACAGTACCTCTGACACTTTACAGACCCTCTCACAGTATTTCTGACATGCCAAATGAAATCTTCGTACATTCGTAAACGCGCAAACTAGTAAACATGAATTCATCACATCGACGGTGAAGTGTCAATATCTAATAACTAACATTATAGCGATTTTCACTTTATTGCATATTCGTAGGTGAAATATGAAATAGCTCATAGTTGCAAAGACATAAGGTCTTGAATCGACGACGACGTTTCCTACTATTTGTTTAATATAAGTATTTTTTTTATTAAAATATTCAAAACTATAGAAATTAAACGTTTTTTTCGCCTTTTGTAGTTATTAGATATTGATACTACACCGTCGATATGATTTCAGATCCCCTAGCGTAGTAGTTCCGTCAGTTATAAAAAAAATGTTGTTCCATACATTTTCACTGCGTATGTATTGCACAATTCGATGAAACAGCTGATATTTTTTTGTAACCAACGAGACTTGTCAATCATATGCTGAACTAGCTTCTGCTTGCGACTTCGTCGGAGTGAAATTTCAGCCTCCCCCCATTCACCCTGTTAGAGGTGGAATTACGAAAAACCCTTTCTTATTGGATACCTATTCTTCACAATTAACACACCTTCCAAATTTCATGTCTCTAGAACCAGCGGTTTAGGCTGTGCGTTGATATCAGTCAGTCAGGACTTTGAATTTTATATATCGATACCGGAAATATGAAATAACGTAAGGGACATTTTGTCGAAAATGAGTTACTTATATATATCATTGGATTCGTAATTTCTTGCTCTATCGATTGGTATATTTAAAATCTCAATATCTCAAAAAAAATGTCCCTTACATTACATATTTTCCGCAGGTCTAGACCATTTTTTTTATAAAAACTGGCTGTATAGGACGTTTAAAATTAATATTTTTATAAAAACTAATGTAAGTCTCTTTACTCACAGTATTTGGTATTTACATTAAAAAAAATCGAGAACATTTTACAACAGGTCTTATACATTAGTGTTCCCTGAGTAGGTGCAAATACCATGTCCCTTACGTTAAATTGTGGCTCGAATTATCATAATCATAGACCCATACGTTAATTTTTCAGCATCGAAAATAATTGACCTGTCCTTTACATCTAAAACTTATCTAAACGAATATTATTATACGTCTCTGTCACACGCAAAACAGTGCAACATGTCTGAGCTAGATAGCAATACGGATTTTGTGTTTGATTTTACCTGCGCGGTCGTGACCCTTACTTAGTATTTCGTAACACTGTTTGTGACATTACACATCTTCATTTAAGTAACACATCATCGTTTTCATTGATCTAACTACAAGTACCTAGTAAAACTTTTCTCTGGATTCTAAACATGAGTGATGAAAAGTTATCTTCACTTCTCTAGCCCGCAGGCAAAAATTTATGAACATTATAGGAATCACATAAACAGGTAATTATTTCTTACTACTTTTGGTAAATTATTGTTTAGTCATGTGGAGTTCAGTAATTAAAAAAATTGGTCTATTTAGATGGAATAAAACCCTTAATCTTTGCTGAAGAACTGTAGACCCATCTCGCTTCTGAGTCACGTATACAAGCGTTCTCGAGGGTCGTCACAAACCGTCCCGCCAGAATACTTGACGAGTTCCAGCCGCCTGAACAAGCCGGTTTTCGAAAAGTCTTCAGCACCGTAAACCACATCCATACTGTTCTGCAAATTGAACAGAAGACCGAGGAGTACAATCAGACGCTGTGTATGGCATTTGTGGACTACGAGAAAGCCTTCGACTTCATCGAAATATGGGCAGTTCTGGCCTCTCTTAACGACGTCGAATTGACTGGCGCTACATCGAAGTGTTGAAATGTTTGTATGACACTGCCACGATGACTGTCTAGATCCAGGATCAGAAAACCAGCCCCATCCAACTGCTCAGAGTGGTGAGACAGGGGGATATTATATCCCCTAAATTGTTTACAAATGCGTTGGAGGACGTTTTCAAGACGCTGGATTGAACTGGACTATCAACGTGAACGGCGAGTACATTTCAGATCTTCGATTTGCCGATGACATCGTCATAATGGCAGAGATGCTGGAACAGCTAAACCAAATGCTGCACAGCCTAAATGTAGCTCCTCGGCGGGTTGGCCTCGGCATGAATTTGGACAAGACGAAAGTCATGTACAACTCGCACGTCTTGCGAGTCCAATCTACATCGAAGGGTCGCTTCTCGAAGTTGTGAAGGATTATGTCTACCTAGGGCAAATAATCCAGCTCGGTAGACACAACTTTGAGAAAGAAGCCGACAGAAGAAGCCGTCAAGTCTTCTCTTCGCCTATCCCGCAGTGTTTGAAGACTATGATCTTCAACCAGTGCGTTCTGCCCGTCATGATATATGGTGCCGAAACGTGGACACTGACGGTCGGGCTGGTCCACAAATTCAAGGTCGCTCAGCGCGCTATGGACCGAGCTATGCTCGGAGTCTCTTTGAAAGATGAAATCAGGATTGAAAGTTTCCGGAAAAGAACCGGAGTTACCGACATAGCTTGCAGAGTAAACAGTTACCACCCCACCAGCCCCATTCACACAGTGGGCTGGCCATGTTTATCGAAGGACCGATGGCCGGTGGAGCAGACGAGCCCTGAGTGGAGACCGCGTATCGGCAAGCGTAGTGCGGGACGCACCCCAGCTAGATGGACGGACGACCTAAAAAAGGTGGCTGGAACGGACTGGATGCCAAAGGCGGAGGACAGGGTGTTGTGACGCAGCCTGGTCTATGTTCAGCAGTGGACTGTAATAGGCTGAGTTGATTGATTGAGATAGAATAATTCGAATCCTAATAAAAACATACCTTCCAATAGGTAAAATATTGGTAAGTAGGTCATGTAAAAATTACAACTTATTAAGCAGTTAACGCAGGATGAATAGACAGCATGCACGTTATCATTCAAAGGAAGATTAAAAAACTGATGGTTTGGGGACCTTTCCTGTGGCCATCATTTATGGAATCAGCCAGAAAAAGTCCTCTTGCTTATCGAGCAATTATATTGTACTTAGCATAATTTATGCGAGTTATTTGCGTTTATAAAAGAGGATTAGTGAGTACAAATAAAAGTTTTAATCTATTTTATTCGTTTATTTTTTATCGTTTTATGTCTTTAACTAGGTTTAAACTATATTGATAGGCGCAGTAGGTCCTGAATGTATTAAATTCTATTTTTAAAATTTATTAACAGCATAAGCAATAAAGAGTACACCATTTAAGAGACTTTACTTTGAAAAACACTAAATGTTTATTTCCTATAATGTCCCTTACATCAAAAAAAATATTTGTTTATTTCCTATAATGTCCCTTACATCAATGCTGTTAATTTACATCTCAAATTTTGTTAACGTATGTCACCCGTATTCATTATTATTTAACGTAAGGGACATGCTATCTTTAAAACTATAGGTTTTAATCAATTTTTGCTATTTTAGCTTAAAAGAATGAAGAAATCTAAGAAACTTTGTCCTAGACACTTTTTACATAAAACATATACACTCAGCGGCAGAAAAAGTGGCCCAAAATGAAAAGATGATCTATTTTTTTTTTATAACAAAATATGGTTGTAATTTTTATTACACGTAATGCGTTAACGGTTTATAACGTAAGTTTAGTTAAAATTAAGACTTTAAAGTTAAAGTTTTAGTAGAAATTTGGGAAAACAGTAAAAATAAAGCTTTTAAAAGAATTTTTATTTAAATTGTTCTCAAAATTTCTTGGAATTACAACAAAAAATCACTTAAATTAATACCGATTATTACCCCCTCTTGCTTCGATGACGGCTTGCATGCGTTCTGGCATGCTTTTCAGTATGTTTTTATGTCTACTAGAGAAATTTCCTCCCACGCTCTGACTAGAGCCACCTTTAGCTTACTGAGTGTCTCTGGCGGGTTTGGCAGTGCTCGGAACCGTCTTTTCAGCATGTCCCAGTCATGTTCTATAGGATTCATGTCTGAGCTACGAGCCGGCCAAGGCAGTTTTTGAATACCGACATCAGCTAAGTAAGACTCAACGATGCCAGCAGTATAAGCTCTTGCATTATCCTGCATAAGCAGAAAATCTGCTCGACCGATAAAGCCCACAAAAGGCACAACTTGATGTTGGAGGATTTCTTCAATGTACCCGACTGCTGTTAGGCGCTGATCCACGATCACAAGCTCCGTACGTGCTTCGGAACACACACCTCCCCACACCATGACAGACCCGCCTTGGTAACTTACTGTCTGGCGTGTCGTGATGGAAAGGAAACGTTCTCCACGGCGCCTATACACTCTCTCACGACCATCTGGTGCTCTTAAGGCTACTCTGCACTCATCAGTAAACAAGACCTTGCTCCATTGGTCCAATGTCCATTTCACGCGTTCACGGGCAAATCTAGAGCGTGCAACTTGATGGTGTCTCTCAAGTTCTGGCCCTCATGCTGGTCTCCTGGCACGTAAATCACGTTCCTCCATCCTTCACCTTATGATCCGTTTACTAACAATGATACCACATGCCAATCGAAGCCACCGCCTGATTTCAATAGCGGTAAGGAAGCGATTTCTCAATACTTCCAGTATAAAAATCGGTCATCGCGGGCAGAAGTACACCTTACTCTGCCACTACCTGGTCGTCGTGTATAGAGTCCAGTCTCACGATACCTCTTAAGTGCAAATCGTAGGGTGGTACGCGGCACATTAAGAGTTGCAGCCACCTCACGTTGAATTCGTCCTTGGTCGGTTAACAAGACCGCCTGAGCAACTTGAGCAGCAGTAAGTGGCATCTTCTAATTTTTTCTGGAATCGACATAAACCCGTAATTAATAAAAAGTCAATAAAAAACAATTTTAAAGACCCATGACAAAAATAAAGAATTTTAACTTACCTCTCGGATTAACGTTCAACACAGTTCTGGCATAAGTTTTTAGACAAGGTCAATCTAAACACAAGTTAATTTCAAATTACCTACTTAAATAAAGTAAATGGGTCACTTGAAACCTACCGTCATCAAAACATCTCATAAATAACACTTAGTTTGTTTACAAGCTTCCTTTATGCACTTGGGCCACTTTTTCTGCCGCTGAGTGTAGTTAAAAAGTTATAGTCAGTTTTTGTAAAAAAATATCTTATTTTTGCTCTCCTGTAAACCTTAGTTTTGTCCCTTACGTTATTTCATATTTCCGGTATCGATATACAGGATGAAATTAAATTCATGGGCATCCTTTTAACCGGTCAAGCGGCGCGGTTGGCCGATCAGCGACGAAACAATAGAAAATCAATTGTGTCTCATTATTAGCGACGCTTGACAGATTAAGGGGTCATTGTACTCATCATTATGAACAACTTTTACTTTGGGACTAAATCTAAAATCGCGAAAATCAGCTGTTCCTTGCATTTATGTTCACATAACTCGTCAAAATGTAGGGAAGAGCTGATTTTTTTTCGCGATTTTAGGTTTAGTCCCATAGTAAAAGTTGTTCATAATGATGATTACAATGACCCTTTAAAAGGATGCCCATGAATTCAATTTCACCATGTATAGATTAATGGTTACAGTTTGCGCACTGGTTAAAAAATTATCCTGTATAGCCCGTGACTTTGGATGCCAAATTGCCTGTATTTAACAGTCTGTTCGAGTTCTATAAATCGCCGCCCGTCAAGATAAACTTGGCATCGCAACGTTAGTGACAATATTACTACTTTGTAAAACACAGCACGTAGGTAAAGATGTATGATTAAAGTGAATACAGATTTAAAGCAAACGATAAATAGACTCTCACGGTAGTTTTCTTCCTTACTTCGCAGGTTATGTCGTTAGTTTTAAGAAGAAAAAGTTTCTGGAATAATTGGAAGTCTGGAATTTTTTCGGAGTAAAAATTGCGTAGGTATATCACACTTCATTTTTAACAATTCGGCAATATTCATTGCGTTGTTCACATTGTGAGGGGCGCGTGGCTAAATAATAACAGCCGCACGTCTCGATCGAAGGTTAAGCTACGCTTGCCGCGGTCGGTTCATGGATGGGTGACCATCCATTACATCTCGAGACCCCTGTGCCTTGCAAAGCACGTTAAGCCGTTGACACCGGCTCTCGTTCGTAAAAAAAATAACCCGAGCGCAAATTGTAGGTAACCATGAATCCGGCTTAGGGGTTTTTAGGCTCGTATGAACTAATTTGCAAAGGTTATAAAAGGAATTCAATCTAAAGTATATTAGCTACTTATGTTGTCCTGAGATAAAAAAAATGGGTCAGGGAGCTTAAGTTCTACAAAAATTGTAGTAGTTCGGAGGTTTTAAACCTTAGAGGTGAGGTTATAACCGCAGAGGTAACGCTGCAATAGTTACAGTATGCGCACTGGTTATACAAAATCCTGAACAGGGTGAAATTATTTATTTATTTTTATTAAATTCATGGGCATCCTTTTAAGATGTCATTATACTCATAATTATGAACAACTTTTACCATGGGACAAAACCTAAAATCGCGAAAAAAAATCAGCTGTTCCTTGCATTTATGTTCACATAACTCGTCAAAATGTAGGGAAGAGCTGATTTTTTTTCGCGATTTCAGGTTTGGTCCCATAGTAAAAGTTGTTCATAATGATGATTACAATGACCCCTTAAAAGGATGCCCATGAATTCAATTTCACCCTGTATATGTTACATACCTAAACATTTCGTATTTTGCCAGTTTAATACCCCGTGATAACTTGCACCACACATCACAACAAACCTGCAGAGTGCACACCTCTAAACTATAAGTCATAAAGTTATAACAAAGTACACTCAAAAACAAAAATATCTAACTAATCCTTACACCAAACTTAAGACACGGAACAAGCGCGAAAAATCCCTAGCGAGTGACTTCGGTAACCCCTAGAGCGGTTTACGAGCGTCTTAATGACGGTACTCGGGCGTTTTAATGACGTTAAATGAGCGTCAACGAGCCTTGAGTTAACAACTTCCCACTTTCTTGACTCTTGGTGCATTTTCTCGGGTTAAAAGTTCACAGTTTTGGGAATATGTTTTGGGGAATTATGTCGGGTGTTTAGTTTTGGACAATTGTGACGCGCAGTAAAAAAGAGTTTTTAAATATTGCAATAGGCGAACGTTGGACTTGAATCTCTGGGCGCCATTGTGCATTGTGCAAGCAAAGTTCGACGCGGGATTAGCATAATTATACAATGTGTTTCAGCGGGGTGTGACCAAACTTGGGGGTGTGGTACGGGCCATCAAATTGAACAACTTTTTCCCGGGGACCAACATCGTAATCTTGAAAAAGACATCAGTCGTCCCATACAAAACTTCAATACCTACTTGACCAAATGTACGTGACGAATGATTTTTTTTTCACGATTACGATGTTGGTCCCCGGGTAAAAGTTGTTCAGTTTGATGGCCTGTACCACACCCCCAAGTTTGGTCACATCCCTCTGAAACACATTGTATAAAACAGTCGGGCAGTAGCCCACCAGACAGAACACCCGTCTGATCGGAGGAACCTCCCTTTTATAAGGAGGATGAGTGAACTTCTTTCTTCCGAAATTAAAGTCATTTCATAATTTTGACTTAATTTCTTTTTGAAGCCGATTTGATTTTTTTACATAATTACATTGGGTTCCTGAAGACGTCCAATGGCATCGCGGAAGACCCAGGCTTCGGATGGTCTGTTCCTCATACCTGTATAAATCTATGAAACGCTGATAACTATACAGGGTGTCACTGGAAGTATGGATCAAATCGAATAGGGGCGTGGGCAAGGACATTTCCAAACTTTTAACCCTGAGTATGTTAGTGAATTTTTTTACGGTTCAAAAGTTATGACCGATTTTTATTTATTTTTTCAATAACTTTTTTTTATTATTATTATTGTTTATTAATCAAAACAAGAACAGTTTACAAGTGTTTTTTGAACATACCACACAAACCATCGCGGGTTTAACAGCAGTATGGCAGACACGGCAACTTGGTGCCACTACATATTAATTATTAATTAATGAGCAAATTAGGTATAAGTAGGAACAGATTTTTTTTTCTAGATCGCACTGCAATCTAGAAAATATTTTTTTAATACCTTTGAACAGTTATTCGCATTTAACACACTTCGCTTAGTGCTCAAAGAAAATAATCATAAAAAAATACTATCAGGGCTAAAAAAAAAATTGATAGCCCTGATAGTTTTCACGAATTCGATTTTTCTTCTCTTTTTTTTAGTATTTTTTATGGTATTTTTTTTTTCTTAGTTTTTTTTTTTTTTGCTAAAACGTTTGGAAATGGCCTTGCCCACGTCCCTATTCGATTTGATCCATACTTCCAGGGACACCCTGTAAAGCTAGATAACTATATAGCAGTGTAGTGCCGATCCTGCTAAATTTTATAAGGTTAAAAATGCGAGTGGCTACGTTAATACAATTCCATTAAATTATAGGTAACGCTTGAACTTAGAATAGATTTTGAACACTGATCTACACAACATGCCAAAAATGGATTTTGGATGATTAACTGCACAGGTATTTGTGCAAATTGCGTTTTTTTTGCGTCGATTGCGTTTAGTTTATTTTGTGATTTTCTTGTGCGAGTAAATACTTTTTCTTTCTTTCAAATACTCTTTAAATACATTATTGATAGACCAATCAAATCCTCTACTAATCAAAAGAACGTTGACACCACAAAACACATCGTTCCAATGAAATTAGACCACAATATAAAGCTCGTATTACACTTGACTAAGGGACAGCAGTAAAAGCAAATTGGATTTTTTCCAGCGCCCTCTGCCGGTGGGATTTAATTATTGTTTTATTGCGTGTCGAGGGGATGTATGTTAATGCTGATGGCGCCACCATTTTGTAGATCTACTTGTTTGAAATTAAGTTCGAGATGATGGTGGGTGACTGTACTTTCTTTAATAAGTTAGAAGTAGGTACATTAGTGGACAAAACTTCATTTGAAATTTTAATGCAATGGCGATAGCATAATTTTATCAAAAGAGGAGTTTAATATTTAATTTGCAATAGGGGTCTATTGCAAAATATATTTCCTTTTGCTTTGAGCTACTGTTTATCCACAATTTTTTTTTTCACCTTTAAGAAAGACAGAGAAAAAATATACCGCGTCGACTTGAGAACCTCCTCCGTTTTTTCGTCGGTTAAAAAGTCAGAATTAGTCAGAAGCTCGAAAGTCTCACAATCAGTCTTACCAAGGGATATCGTATTACCCAGTAACCGGGTTGTGGAGGTCAAGTAGGCAGTCGCTTCATGTAAAAAACCGGTATTCAGCTGCATCTGGTTAGACTGGAAGCCGACCCCAACATAGTTGGGAAAAGGCTGGGCAGATGATGAATGATTATTGTAAGCAATGTTTGGTTTCATGATACAATAAAGCCTACTGAATAAAAAAAAACATTAGTTGTCTATAAAATCGGTTTACGGACGATAATTTTACGTGATAACATCAGAAGAAAACATCCGATCGTGCCTCTCTATCGCTTGTTCCGCGCTCTCGCTTGCACACTCGGCTCAGGCGGAACGTGACAAAGAGTCATGCTTTTTCGTGCGTGCAGCCGGCGTTCATCGATTTCTAAGACGTTATCACGTCAAAAATCGTATAGGAATGTAAAAAAGATCGCTAAATATAGTCAAATTTTTGACAAAATGCACCAACTTACTTTTCAGGCGTCAGGCCAAGAGATACCTTTGTTCACAGAAATCTGGTAACCCTGCCTACCCATGTATACATATAGAACCGTTAGTACCACCTGTTCAATAGAATGAACTCTGACACAAATAGTATCAGTTTGAAGTTCCCATTGCGTTCGTGTTCACATGCTGACCTTACACCCATCGATTTAAGGGGAGGAACAAACGAGAGAAGTTTATTTATTTAATTTTTATACAGGATGTAAAAAGAACCCAACATTAGATTTGATTGGTGTGTTTATCATTTGCACTTTGAACTAAAGCGTATACCTACCTAGGTTGGTTAGGTTGTTTACCTATTTAGGTTGCACAAAACTACTAAATGTATTTATTCAAAATAAAGTTTTTTTTTTTTAAATAAATTATCTATCCCTGTACTGTGACAATTTTGCCAGTTATTTCTCTATGCCCCCAAAAAAAAAGAAAAGATGCGTTAAATAAATAAATTTGTATTGAAATATGGAAGTTTCAACGCTCATACATAACACATGCCTAGATAATGACGAGACAAGTAGATACCATTTTTAATTTTTAATGAATACTGTCAAACAGTCAAACAGTAGGCTGACCGCTTAACTGAGACGTTGCATGAGGTAGCAGCACGGCGCGGGAGGGGGCGTGGTGACGTGATGCAAGAGCCCAGTAATTCGTCAACTTGTGACAACTATCACCCCTCCCGCACCGCGCAGCTACCTCAGGCAACGTCTCAGTTAAGAGGTCGGGTTATACAGCGTAACCTTAATATTATAATGAATTTATGTCTTATGTTTCTTTACCTAATACTTAGTCATTTCAAGTAGGCACTCCTTCTTAACACGTCTTACTTAATTACATCGCAGTTTAGTGTCGAAACCGCAGTTATAATAGCAATACTAACGATTATTTTTATTATTATCCTAATAAACCGAAAATTATCCTCATTTTATGAACCAACTGCAGTTTCACCTTTAATTGGCCATCGTTTTATTAGAAAATTAATGTCGCGTATTATGTTTCATAAGCTGTTTTTAATAATATCCAATTATTATGCATATTTTATTAATAGTGTGTAATAATTTAATAATTGCTACTGAGGTTATGGGCGAATAAATTTTAATGTGGAAAGTGTGGTCCTCAACATTTGTGAATTAAATGGTAATTATACATTAGGTAGGCGTCATGTACAGACGCCAGCACATCAAGCTACCTGAAACTGTCAAATTTTCCCAATCAACTTTGAACCTTATACTTTAGCGATAAAGTTGAAAATCTATTAAAGATATTTGACTGATTGTAGTAGCCTGATGTCCTGGCGTCTGTACAAATTCTACATCATCTGAATAATAATACCAGCCTGTTACTGTCCCACTGCTGGGCACAGGCTTCTTCTCATACAGATAAAGCAATAAGAAGGGAATTATATAAATAGGATAATAATAATAAAAAAGTAACGTTTTATTTGGCATCACGAATCATCATACACAAGACAACAACTGGCCAAGTTTTTCATGTTTGCCAATATTGAATAACTTGGCCAGTTATTTTTTATATTCGCAAACGTACACCATCATAGTGCTATAAGATATGGTTTGATTGCCTGAAGCTAGCTTAATTTTTTTCAAATTATTATTTCATCATCACAGAAGCTATTCATCATTTTAACAACCCAACTACGGCAAAGCCAAAGAAGAGCTACGATTTATTTATCAAGACCTTGATGAATAACGAAAATACCATATCCATACCATACTAATTTTATTTAATAAATCAAAATATTTTTTTTGTATTTATTTGTATATTTATTTAGTCACCCCCTTACTAATAAACGTATTATATCAGATGAATAGTTGCACACCAATTTCTCTCTTTCAGTCGTCAGTAATTTGACTTTCGAAAGAAGAACACAAAGCGTTGTGTAACTATACAGACGCTATACAACCTTAATTAGTAAGTTAGTCATTTAATTTTGTACCTAGTATAAATGTAAATAGTTAGTAGCGGTATATAACCATTTTATGATTAAGAAATAAATGATCATATAACTCAAACTCAAAACATTTATTTCAATTAAACCAATTACAGGCACTTTTGAATTATCAAGGGGTCGGTCAGTCAGAAAGATGAAGCTAGTTGCCCATTCCAAAGCGTAGGTACCTATGGAGAAGAACGGGCAAGAAACTCCATGGACACTCTTTTAAATCAAAATAATATGGTTACAAAGTCTTGGTTACATCATTCATGTTAAAAATTATACATGTGAGAACGATGCAGAACGTTAAAAGCGTCCATAATGAAAAGATGAGAAAAAACAACAATTCAAATATTAAATTAAAATAAAATAAGCCATGGCAGCAAAGACCCTACTGACGGCGCCCGTTCACGAACATGACGCATGTATTAGCACCATTCAACTCAACCATTTTGAAGGGAGCTAAATGATCCAACACATGCGCCACCATCAGCGAGACATTACATAAATATAACATTTTATTTTACCTATTTTAATACTTACAGGCCTCCCCTTAACAGCCTCTATGAATCATGGGTCGGTACGAGTGTACGAGCCACTATGAATAAATGTCGTAACCCTTAGCACGCCGCCATTACTACAATTCACCCGACTGATATTATCTAAATACTGGAGAACTATATTATTATAAATGTGCTGGATTTGTTCATCATTTTTAACCGACTTCAAAAAAGGAGGTTCTGTATTCGACCCGTATGTATGTATGTTTGTATTTCCGCGATTTTCTCAAAAACTAATGAACCGATTTTGATAATTCATTCATTACTACATACTTTCAGGAAGGTTTTGTATATAAATACATCAAGTAATTTATTCTTAAGTACGAAGTTATATCCGTTATATGCATAATGTCAGTTGTATGTTGTATCAGTTATACATATTATGTATAATGGTTCCGAGACACGGAGGTATAAAACCGCCGCCTTCCAAACTCCGGGCTGTTTCTAAAAAATTCCTAATGGAAAACCCAATAACAGTTTGTCCAACCTGGAAATCGAACCCAAGACCCCACGCTCAGCAGTCGCGCTTGCAACCACTAGACCAACGGGGCAGTCAAACTCTTATCACATTAACGGCAATGTAGGAGCATGTCCTTTAGCAATTAACGTTTAAATGTTTATGCATTAATTACGAATACTTACGCCTTAGGCACGTAGTTTGTCACGAGAAATTATAGATACTAAAGGATGCGAAATGGAATATATTACTCCAAGCAATAAATTAGTAATTAGCAAGACAAAAAAAGCGGCCAAGTGCGAGTCGGACTCGCCCATGAAGGGTTCCGTAGCAGCAAGTAACATAATATAAAAGTTCTTGTAGTTCGTTGTAACTTTGTGAAAGGTAAATTGCGGTTTTCGATTTATGACGTATTAAAAAAATAACTACTTACTAGATCTCGTTCAAACCAATTTTCGGTGGAAGTTTACATGATAATGTACATTATATATATTTTTTTAATTTTATCATTCTCTTATTTTAGAAGTTAGAGGGGGGGGACACACATTTTATCACTTTGAAAGTGTCTATCGCGCAAACTATTCAGTTCAGAAAAAAATGATATTAGAAATCTCAATATCATTTTTGAAGACTTATCCATAGATACCCCACACGTACAGGTTTGATGAAAAGAAATTTTTGGAGTTTCAGTTGTAAGTATGGGGAACCCCAAAATTTATTGTTTTTTTTTTTTCTATTTTTGTGTGAAAATCTTACTGCGGTTCACAGAATACATCTACTTACCAAGTTTCAACAGTATAGTTCTTATAGTTTCGGAAAAAAGTGGCTGTGACATACGGACGGACGGACAGACAGACAGACAGACATGACGAATCCATAAGGGTTCCGTTTTTTGCCATTTGGCTACGGAACCCTAAAAATAGACTAAGAAAATAAATTACAGGTGAGTTGCACAACCGTTTAACGCTAACGTTTAATTAACTATCAGATGTATTAATTAAAGGTAATGTATTTTTAATTTTTGCAACTCGTATACCCTATTAACAGTCATTGGTGCGAAGGATGTCAGACGTGTTTTGAAATAAATCAATCTCCACAGTTTTTTTTTTTATTAATCTGCGATATTTTATAGCTCTATCTTGAATGCAATTACATAGAACCAGCTTTAGAATAAGAAAAAAATACCATCGGGTATTTCATTAGCTACACTTAATCAGCCTATAATGTTCCCACTGTTAGGACACAGGCCTCCACTCTGTGAGAGGGAGTGGGCCGTAATCCACCACGCGGGCCCAGTGCGGGTTGGCAGGTGACACATGTCTTCAAGTTTCTGGTTCTAGGACATACCGGTTTCCTCACGATGTTTTCCTTCACCGTTTTAAGGGCAGTGGTGATAAAAATAATTTACACAAAGTAAAGTGCTCACAGAGAGGAGGCCTGTGTCCCAGCAGTGGGAACATTATAGGCTGATGATGATGATGATGAAAGTGCCTGGCTGGGTTCGAACCGACGACCTACAACTCGATAAGTCGTCGCCGTTCCCATTGGGCCACCACTGCTCATTAACTACAGTTTAATCTTAAAAACCTACACTAAACTTAAACATTTATAGAAATGTAAAACTAAGCATTTGTTGCAATACTAAAAATACTAAGAAATAACTATTTGAAATTAACATTACCTACCTAAAAAAGCTTTTGAACACAGCCAAGCCCCATGTAACTTTTATAGGCAACAAATTCAAGGCAACTACATAGTTAAATGTTTCGGAATAAGTTATCGCTATGCAAATTCGGCAGTTAACTTGGCACTGATTAAAACTGCACGTCATAACTGTAATGGGGCAGCCGTTAACGCTCCGTTAAACTTTAGTTAGCTTTACTTTTGAGTTATGGTGCAACCGGACGTTTTTGGAGACATTCCTTTATGCTACTTTTGTTTTTAAAGGCAATTAGACAGTGCTGGAACAGTATTGTTCCTGTACGACACTGGTGTAGTATACATTGTAATTAAGTGTAGTTTTGATCGTCGCATAAAGATTAAACAATAGATTTTTATCAATTCCCTAAAGTCTAAATGAAGTTCGTTTTAAGTAGAGGCGAGTCTATTGCATTCTAGACTCCGTTCTGCTCCTGAGAAATTCATGATGGAAGAAACCAGTAACAGTTTTCCCGACCAGCGGGGCAATTGCGTAACACTTTATCAATCGGAATTGGTTTCATTTTGACAGTTCAACAACATTCATTGCGTTATTTACGTGTTGAGCTGACAAATTTTTTGAACTTATGAAGCAATGGGCTTCAAAATGATTCAAATTCCGATTGATAGTGTGTTACGCAATTAGGGTGCTGGAAATCGAACCCAGAACCTCATAGCAATAGTGCTTACAACCACTAGACCGAACGAGGCAACTGCAAAATATTTTTCAATCTTCCTAAATAGTCGCATGAAGTTCGGCTGTGCAATTTCAAAACCTAGCAACTGACATTTTTAAATTTGCTAGATAATCTAGCAAGTCAAATATGCAAAAAACACCGATTTTTTTTTTGTCAGTTGATAGGTTTTGAAATTGCACAACCGAGTTGTCTAAACCTAAAGTTATCCTACAGGGTCAACTACTCAGTCCAAAAGGTTACCTACCGAGTTTTCTACAAACAAATTATGTCCATTTATTAAATTCACAGACATACAGCAGATTGTAGAAATAAAATAAACAACGGGATCATTTGGAATAGGGTACATTAGAGCCGTAGAGGGGCGAACAACTGAACAAGATGGAACACAGAGGAAATGAACAGGAAAACGAAGTACAAGCTACTGATAATAAGTTGTTACTTATTCAGATTAGAATGAACGTTTTATTTATTTGGTGAAGCATTTATTATTTATTTATTTTATTTTATCATGGTTTCACACATACCCTGTATGTGAAAAAAAAATCATATATTTTGGTCAAGTAGGTATTGAACTTTTGTATGAAACAGCTGATTTTTTTTTTTCGTGATTTCAGAGTTGGTCCCATAGCGAAAGTTGTTCATATTCATGGGAACGCCCTGTAAAAATTTGACCGGTAAAAAAATTCATCCGGTATATAATATAACAAAATGGAACCTGATTTCCGAAATAAACGATTATTATTATTATTATAAACAGACAAGAAAAAAAACGGAAAAATAGGTCAAAAGAAAAATAGGTACTTATTTATATTTTTCTCGGAGGAAATAATTTCTAGAAGAATGTTAGGTTTCGTTAGTCAAAATAGACCCAATGTTTATTTTATTCCAATGTAAAGTGATTCTACACTATGTACAGACGCCAGCACATCAAGCTACTACAATATTTCAAATTTCTTTAATAGATTTTCAACTTTATCGCTAAACCATAAGGTTCAAAGTTGATTGGGAAAATTTGACAGTTTCGGGTAGCGTCCTGGTGGAGTAACAGACGGTTTTCTCGAAAATTGCAGACATCGCTTAGAATTGTTGTAGGTACGAGAAAAGTTTAATAGGAGACAGTTTCAGTCAAAGCCAATATTTTTCATATTTCACAGACAAATTAGGTACGTAGACCAAATTACAGGTTCGTGTAAATCAATTTTAAAGTGAAAACTAATGTTTAAGCATAATGCGGACGACTTTTGTGATGATATTGTGTTTGTCCACCCTGTACATAGTGTACGTCTAAATGAATAGCCGCAATTCGCATAATTTTTCTCATACCCATTTTTCTTAACGCTATCGTAAAACAAAACCTCGTGTCGTGCAACATCGGCACACGTTGTTGACAAATAAGTGCAATAAAACAGCTCGGTATTGGCTGCGAGTCAGTTTGTCAGTCGCGACGGGTGACATATTGTAGCATGTTGCTATCGCTGGCGGGAGCTAGAGGGGGGTTCGAAAAAAGAAGAAGCATAGCCCCTTTTATTTTTAAGGTTTTGTTCATCACATCACACTAATATTATAAAGGCGAAAGTTTTTGAATGTGTGTGTGTGTTTATATATTTGTTACTTCTTCACGCTCAAACTGCTGAACCAATTTTGATAAAATTTTGTATGGAGATAGCTGACTCCCTGGATTAACATATAGGCTACTTTTAATCCCAATATTCCTACGGGATCGACATTTACGCGGGTGAAGCCGCGGGGCGCAGCTGGTATATTAATAATACTTAATTCAACGTTAAAAATGATAATCAAAAGATACCTACTTAGAAAAATAATACAGGACAACTGTTTTAAATATTGGAGTGTATTAAAATTAAAATGCGTGAACAATCAAGCTATTTTTTTCTCTATCACCGTGTAAAAATACCATAAGTAATAGTAAATTGTTCTATTTAATTGATAATACATCGAATCAACCACAGACAAACGCAAAGAAGAAGATTGAGAGAGTAGGAAAGTGGCAAAAACCTCTTTGGATTGTAATAAAAATTTAAGCCTCAGAAAACATGTCATAATTCTGACGACGTATGAAAACACCAAGAAACAACACCATACACAAAAAAAACATACACCATGCATCCAGCATCGCCCACATCTTTCTACCCTGAACTCGATATGGTTAGCCCCTCAATAAATAATTTGGCAATATTAGCATACGTCGATTTATCTCGAGTCGGGGCTAGAATTATTATTTATGGTCGGGCCGACCCCTCGCACTACATACGTTAACTAAATCCGAGGAGTAAGATTTCTCATAGACTAGATAAATTGGAGAGATGAGAAATTGAGTTGAGATGAGATAGATGGTCATGACTTTTGGTATAAGAAAAATTGTAGGAAAATTATGTGCTTATCCAGTTCTTCGGTTTCACCCGTATAAGTCTCGATCCCGTGAGAATATTGGGATAAAAAGTATTCTATGTCCTAATCCAGGTCATGGTAATGATCCATTGCCACTCGTTCGATGTCCACCGCGCACAGCATGGATGGCAGCAGCAGATGAAGTGATTTTTTATTGCGTTGGTGTAATTATTGCTGTATGGCGTTCCAGTGCTAGGATAAATAAATAAATGGTCGAACTATGTGGCAAATTTCATCCAAATCCGTTCAGCCGTTTTAGCGTGAAAGTGTAACAAGTAACAAACAAACATTCAAAAATTCAAATCTTTACTCTTTATAATATTAGCTTTAAACAAATACTTGAATACTTCTTAATGACCTGTCACTACTTTTTTTATAACAGTCGAATGATTTTTATCAATCAAGATATGAGTCAAATTATATTATACTTATTATGTCAATCTTCATTAGTGATACTACCTTCAAATCTTTATGAGCAAATTAAAAGAATACGTTTTCTGTAAATTTTTAAAGAAAAAGTTCTTCATCTTCAAAATCTTCATTCTTTAACTACTAGAAGATTAATCTAACGTTTTGAAAAGTGTGAGAAAAGCCTATGTTCTTGTAACATGAATTTCTTTTCAAACAACATAAATAGAATAGAATACTCTTTATTATGTACACCATATAAATTATAGACATAAATATAGAGATTTTACAAAGGGTGACACAATGGGCGGTCTTAACGCTAAGGGCGATAAGATTATGTAAGACTCGTCACATCTGCAAAGTTCTTACTCCTCAGTCTATGCACCGGTACTGTTAAAGATTTCCTGTTCCTCGTCTATGCACGCAGCCGTGTGCCGGGACTCGCTTTGATTATCCAAGTTTGATGTCTTGACTCCAATTTCTAGTTTGTATTAGCATTTTCCAATTTGTGTATTTGAATAACAAATTCTGGTTATATTTTGAGTATATTTGACAAGTATTTTTGGGTATTAGGAGTCTTTGGTCTGGATTTTCATGTTTTTGTCAATGATTAAAACTAATACGCCTCCACAAAAATACACACCGAAAGGGTACATAACCCCCTCATTTTTGAAATCGGATAAAAACTAAACAAAACTCACAAAAAAAAAGAAAAAAAAAATTATCTCAAAAATTCTAATTGATCAAAGACTCAACGCAATCTAATTAATAAAATTAATTTCATAACAAGCAACACTGAAGGTGCGAATAAGGGAGGAGTCACACGGTAAGACAAAGCGACTGCGATTACAGTTGACGCGCGACACGACAGCGACAACAGACCTATTAATAAGCCGTATCAACGATGGAGTTAATTAAAATCAAACATTTCGTTTATCACACCCCCCTTTTTGGAGGGGAAGTTTTATTTGTATGATGAATGCAATTTAGTAAACGATGCTCGCTGATGAATTTGATGTTTTGTTTAATCGTGTGAATATGATTTGAATAAAGCCATTCATCAAATTGCAAATGTTAGCAACGATAAACTTTTTGTTTTAATTTAGAATACTAAACAGAAATTTGCTCAGCAGAAATGTAAAATGTTAGGCTGTAGAAATGTTATAGATAATAATGTAATGAAAAAATACTCTATATTCAATAGCTATGCTTCCACGTATAAGTTTAATTACGACCGCATTTGATGGTCAACGCGTCAAACAACCTTTAGGGTTATTTTTATTACATAAATCTTTTCTAATATATATAGATTTGAGCCCCAACTTAAATAATGAAAACATTCATAATCCTCCACTAGCCTCCACAACAAAAGAACCGAACACTAAACGACTTTTTATCAATACCCTTTTGAACAACACACTGACCCTAACAAAAAAAAAACCTACAGTAGCATCTTTTAACACGTCAAGGGTTAAATCTCATAAAAAAAGAAGATCGAACAAACGAACGACTTCCATTTATCAGAGAGGGTAGAAGACACTTAATCAAAGTATCACAATATACCGTCTGTAACAGGGCCATGAATATTTATAAGTGAATTAGGCGCGGTCGCGACGACAAGTCGCATGATTGGAGGCGGCGCGACTTGTCTTAACTGTTGTCGGGAGACTTAGTTGTGTTTTTTTGGAAGGTATTGTTCGCAAGACAAGGGAATTTTTATAAGATTAATTTGGGTGAAATTCGATTGTGTCTTTTAGTCTGACTAAATTCGACTAAATGGAATGGAAGAAAATCAGTAAAGTAGCTACTAACTAAATCGACTTAACTCAAAGAAATCTAGTCAAGATTTCTTTTCTAGACTAGAGTGAAAATTAGTGGTAACGAGGACAAAATAGGATGACATGTATATGTCGCAGCCAGCTGATTAAATTAGCCCTTTAGTTAACCGCCTAGCCTTTGGAAGAAGTGCTCGCCTCGCTTCGCTTTCTTTGCTCGCATGCGGTTGATCACACTTCTAACCTAACCTATCCCATTTGGTCGGGGTGCCCTGGCTTAGTTACTGCGACCAATTCAGCTCTCGAGTGATTGGTTACAGTTCCAACCTAAACTATAATATTGTATATAATTCAGGCCGTTAGTTGAACGGCTGCCGTTTAGTTAAAAGTCTAGGCCGTTAACTAAACGGCTAATTAAACCTGCTGCGATATATACATAAACTCACGCCGTCTTCTCATGGGGTTAGACAGAATCTACAGAACACCACCTACTACGATCCTTACAATACACCTTTTGCCTCGTTTCCATAGGATAAGTACTGTAGAGACCTCTTTGAGAGATTCTGACCTCCTTGCGAGACAGACCGCTAATATTTGAAGGGATATTTTGACAGGCCTGATGTTCTAGTGGTTAGTGACCCTGACTGCTATGCCGGAGGTCGTGGGTTCGATTCCCACCCAGGACAAATGTTTGTGTGATGAGCACGATCATTTGTTCTGTGTCTGGGTGTAATTTATCTATAATATGTATGTATTTAGAAATATATAAGTATGTTTATCAGTTTTCTAGTACCCATAACACAAGCTCTGCTTAGCTTGGGACTAGATGGCGTTGTGTGATAGTTGTGGAATATTACCTATATTATAATTATTATTATTATATTCCATTCGAACGTTCAAGCAAGTGTCATTGAGAGTCGTAGGTTTGACGTATTAGAAATAAATCGATATAATTTATATGAATATGATAAAAGACTCCTAAATAATATGCTATAAAACTCTAACTGGATTTTAATTCAGTAATATAGCTCACCACTGTAGCTAACCCTAGTAGAGTCAGCAAGAGACTCTACAGTACTGACTTATATTTTTAAATCAATAAAACACAACTTTCTGGCTAGCTTAAACATAACTGGCGATATATGTAGGTGTTCTATAGGTACAACTCTGCCTAGCCTTTCGAGGATTACAGGCGTGATATTATGATGTTACGTACTTTGATAGAAATATATTTGAAAAGATGCCCAAACCAAAATGAATCAACCAGACAAAGCTAATACTCCCACAGTCCACAAACAATCAGACAAAGGCTTTTCAATCTAAACAAAACAAATGCAAAAATCTAAACAACAAGCCAAAACAATCCATTTGAAAAACGCCACAAAACAAATAGAAATATGAATTGTCCGAGTGTCCAAAATCCCGGTTTAATATGACGTTGGTCATCTGATCCGGGATCACTCTGCTAATCCTTCAACTAATAGCCCCGGGGATACCCTTGGTCCGTTTAGAAAAACGTGTCCACCACATGGAAAACTCAACCATAACACTGACACAAAAAGTCAAAATTTCAATGGCAGAAAAGTCGCATCACTACGTTTAGCAGAATCTAGCTTTAGACGTACAAATTCCAGTCTTATTGGGCAAGATATAAAGTTTGAATTGGAATGATGGCGAGGTTGTTTAGCAATACAATTTTTAGGGCGCAATAGTCCTTCCGTTGAAATGTGAAAGCATTCCTGTGTTAGATTATGATATTAAGGAATGTGGTGTAAGTAGTGGTTGTGGTGTTAGAGACATTATATTTTATAGTTTTGGACGATTTATTAAAAAAATCCCCTCAATTTGCCACCCCTGGTTTGGAGATAGAGTTGTTCGCCGAATGGCCGCAGTTCTTTCTTATTGTGCTGAGTTATGAACTACATACCCCTGGCAACAAGGTAAGAGAAAAAAGGAAATGTATAACACAAAAGGCATTTCTTTGATAAATTTGACCCTTGAATTTTCAAATATACCATTAAATCCCACAGTTTTAAGTATGATAGTCAAAAATCAATTAGCCTAGCCTTTTCCCAACTATGTTAGGGTCGGCTTCCAGTCTAACCAGATGCAGCTGAATACCAGTATTATACATGGTGCGACTTAACTCCACAATCCAGTTACTGGGTAACACGATACCCCTTTGTAAGACTGATTGTCAGACATTTTAGGCTTCTGACTACCCGTTACGACTATCAAAGATCTACGAATGACAGCCGGGACCAACTGCTTAACGTGCTTTCCGAGGCATGGAGGTATCTCGATATGTAACGGATAGTCACCCATCCACGAACCGGTAAGCGCAGCTTCATCTTCCTTCGATAGCCGCAAGCTCCTAAACCATGATAGTTAACAGAAAAACCTTGCAGAACTCCAATATGGCAAAACAACTAGACCAATTACGAACTAACTTCCCGTTACATACAAAAGACTTACTAATTACCCGAAAAAAATACATTAATTTCCACGACATTCAAATTGCAAAAATACCTATAACCTTAAATACAAAGCCAAGATTCCTCTCCCCACTTCCATTGACCAAGTCAGTCAAACTTCTCTTATTAAGACCATATAAATTAAGGCCCTCAACTAATTGGATCCTTAAAACATTTTTTTTGTCCAAAGAATTTATGCAAAACACTCGGCGTGGACAAATTAAAAGTACCGGGGAAAAAAAAGTATAAATTAATGCACCCAGACGCATCTGTTTTAATTATGTCACTGGTTGAAAGAAGTTTGTGGATGTGACTGTTAATTATGAAACAAATCTTTGAAGAGGACATTGAAAGAATTTAGATAATGTCGCACAAAACAACGTTATATAGAAAATTAATATCAAGTAGAAAGTATCGAACAATTAATAGAGGATGGAGATTGGGAGATGACCTAACCTAATCGTAAAGTTAAGGAAAGAAAAACTAAAATGTTTAATAGTTTTAAAGCAACTCCTATTATTAATTATGCTACCAATGTAGATGCTACTGTAAAGGTTGTCTGCTTAAGTCGACCTTATGTTGTGCAGGCTGGCAATAAAATAACTCTGGCTGAATTCAAAAAGTCACGCGAGTTTAGAATGAGCTGTCAAACATTTGCAATAGGTTTTTGTTTAGAAGAAAACAGTGATAAATCTAAAATAAATCATCAAGGACAAACAGTAATTCCGAATAAAAATAAAACAAAGGAGCATCCACACTAACCTATAGCCGGAGGCGTCTTAAAATTAAAAGTGAACTCTTACGGAGGGTCAAACGGCGCTGTAATCGACGCAATAAATCTAAACATTCATTAATTGCTACTGAACGTATCAATGATATGGTAATTTTTGTATTCATATTGTTGATAACAGTTGTTTATAGACATATGATTATAGATAAGAGATGATAAAACATAGTAAAATAGACAATTAGAAGGAATACGAATAATATAGCATTGTAGATTAAAAGAAAGAAACGTAAAGAGTCACTACAAACAGTAAAGAAAAGCAAGAATAACAAGAAAGTAATAAACAGAATGTCAGCCATAGAGTTCGGCAATTTGCAATATTTATAGATTCATAAATGAGAATCAAACTATTAATAAACTACTCAGACCATTTGCAATGATAGAAGATTTTTGCTAGAGCAATAATATTTCAATCAGAAGCATCTCAGATGTAACCTATAACGGAGGATTGGACCTGTAGAAATAGACATTACTGTAGAAAACTTAGCATAAGTACCAAGATTCATCACGCTAAAACAAAATGGAGCCGATCAGTCACACTACAAAGAAAAGATTCAAATAATATTTGGCCCAAAACCTTTTAAAGAAATCCAAAGAGATGAAAGTGAAAAATACATTCTACGCGACAAAAGAAGCCTCTTTTCATATGCAAATGACCATAGAACGGGGAACGGTGGTATTTTTCAAAACCTTTTCACAGACATTTTGATTTTAAAATGGGATTTCTGGCTAGCCAGTAAGCGTTTTATTCTGTAGGATGAAGTCACAAATGCATTTTGGAGACAAGTTCACAGCATTTTTTATTGATGAAAGAATTCTTTGTTGGGATGGTTTCGAATGGTTTTAGCAACAAATACTTTCTAAAATGGCTAACCTAACTACAGTCCTTAACATATTTTAATTCTTTTATTATTACTTTAGACAATAATGTCAAATCAAATCATTTATTGTTTTGCAGACATGGGTATTTACACAGATGTACTTAAGGTTTTGTTATAAGAGTCCTCCATGTTCTGCCGTCAGATGGGCATGCAAATGATGATGTATGATATGGTTTAAATATTTGTTATTTTGGTTTAAGTGTTTTTTGTATTAATAAAAGATTGTGTCAATAATTTGTAGAAGAATATAGTTGACTTTTACAACATCGGAAATAGTCATCGATGAGCGATTTGGGGTGCGATTATTTATCATTGCTAAAATATACAACATGCTCATCAAATAATTTGGATTACAAGAAGTTTTGTTTTAACACGTAAGAAGCAACCGAATCACCAATTATTTTCGAATTAACTCTGCATATGATCGAATAAAATGAAGTTCAGTTTTACTTAGAGTAATCCATAGTAATAAGCATAATTAGCCTATAATTTTCCCACTGCTGGGACACAGGGCTCCTCTCGGTGAGAGGGAATGGGCCGAAATCCACGATGCGTGTGGGTTGGCGGATACCACATGTCTTAAAATGTTTGGTTCTATGATATGCCGCTTTCCTAACGATATTTTCCTTCACCGTTTTGAGAGCAGTGGTGATGAAACAATTTACACAAAGTTATCCATACATAACAATAATACCTTCCATATATCCCTGTTAGATAGACACAATAAAAACAAAAATTAAGCAGTAAAAGCAAACTACTATCGAAATCAGACGAAGCTACGAGACTTAGTAATAAATAGAAAGGTTATCCATCTTAGCCCGGCGCGAGAAATATCGCATACACTCATCTCTTTCACCCCCCTTGTAACACCCATATCTGCCGTCCCCCTTGCTCTTGAAAGCACGTGACCAGCTTACTAGTTGCATGAAGTTTTCCCTCTTTTATGGCAATTTCCCATGAAAAATCACCTGGCCAGGAACAAGCGGCGTGCCAAATTAGTTTCCTAGCCGAATCATGATATGAAATTGTTTTTGTAAGTTTCAAGCAACAGTCGTAAGATAGTGGAATAACTACATCTGATTTTCTTTAATATAAAGGGTGATATACATCGATGCACAACATATTATCATGAATTCAGTACATGATTCTGGGACTAGTGTAGAAATTATTCGACGGATACCAAAAAAATATCTGCTGCGGTCAAAATGTATGGACCAAAAGCATATAGGTATAATAAAAATGCGCAGTGCTGCACACCCCCACTCTATTTCAAGTTAAACAAATATCAGCTTTATTTCAATGACAATTAAGTTGATATCAGAGTGACTAGCACTATTGAAAAAGTTAAAATTATAAAAATGCTTGAAGTTGTAACGAAAACTAAAGTTTAAATTGTAGAAATTAAAGTTATTTTTCCATTAATTCATATTTGTTAACTTTTTGGCAAATAAATCGCTAACGCAGATTACCTACTGAATCCATGATAACAAGTTGAGCGTTGACTCTGCCATCCTATATACAGGGTGAATTTTTCAAGTGGGCGTGGATGGCCAAATCCGAAACTATGAGGAATAGCGAAAAGTACTCAAAGGAGTCGCGGGCTCGATTTTGATGAAAACTAAAACTGCATCATTGGATTTTTGAAAAATCAATATTTCTGGCCAGGAATCGAACCTGTTGATTTTGAAAAAAAAAACACACGCTGTATTATTACACCATTCGATAGTGTCGCTAATAAGGATCAAATTCTGGGAAGTAATGACATACGGCAAACTAAAGGAAAGAGCTCATTTTTATCAAAATACTTTTTTATTTTCTTATGCTACCTACCTATTAAACCTTAACTGATTAATTGTTCAAAATTATGACAATTGTTTTTGAATACATAGCTGGATTCGACGTCTCAAGGATTGTACTGCAATTAAAAATTTGAATTTAGAACATAATTTTGTGAAGGGGACTGCGCTACGAGTGTTTCGGGTGTAAAAATATTGAGCATCATTTCGAACAAGGTATGAAAAAAGAAGCAGTTTATTAAAATTCAACATTTTCCTTAAGTTTGCCGTATGTCATTACTTCCCAGAATTTGATCCTTATTAGGGACACTATCGAATGGTGTAATAATACAGTGTGTTTTTTTTTTTTCAAAATCAACAGGTTCGATTCCTGGCTAGAAATATTGAATTTTCAAAAATCCAATGATGCAGTTTTAGTTTTCATCAAAATCGAGCCCGCGACTCCTTTGAGTACTTTTCGCTATTCCTCATAGTTTAGAATTTGGCCATCCACGCCCACTTGGAAAATTCACCCTGTATAATATCTATTTCAGAAAGATGAGCCAGTGATAGACCACCCATCACAGTATTAGATTGGTATTGTTATCTTGATAAACCATCAATCTGTCAAGCTCCGCTAATGAGACACAATTGATTTTCTATTGTTTCGTCGCCGATCGGTGAACCGCGCCGCTTGACCGGTTAAACAATGCGGAGGATTTATTAAAATAGAACTAAGATTTCATCTTATCATGCATACCTTAAGAAGCCATTATTTATCTTAAAGCTACCTACTAATTAGTAAAAGGGGGCATCCAAATATGATTAATAAGGACCCTTGCATAACAGAGTCATTCGATGCGAAAACCCTCGAGCATTGGAACAGACAAGAAAAAAGAACCGCTAATTGAACGCTTCCTCCAAATTAACAACAAAACTATTACCAATCCATACTAATATTATAAATTCGAAAGTAAATCTGTCTGTCTGTCTGTATGTTACCTTTTTACGCCTAAACCACTGAACCGATTTAGATGAAATTTGGTATAGAGATATCTTGAGTCCCAGGAAAGGACATAAGATAGTTTTTATCCCGATATTCCCACGGGATCGAAACTTATGCGGGTGAAACCGCGGGGCGCAGCTAGTATTTAATAAAGCATACCCATAACTAATCCCAAGGCTAACAAACCCTCATAACAACGGTATGCAAATCCAAATTGATTAAAACAATAACAATAAACCAGCGGAATCGAATAAGGCATCGATTCTCGAGATGAATCGATACGATTCGATCTCCGTAACGATTATTGTTCCGTACTAGGTAAGCCGTAATTACTCGATACTATTGTCTTGTGCGATTTATAGATTGTCGGCGAAACAATTTATAAATTGTTGTTTTAATTGACGATAGAATTAATGATGGATATTATGAGAATGAAGAATTGTGGGCTTAGAAATGTACTTAGGAGTACATTTCTAAGCCCACACTTCTTCAGTAGGGTTACCATTTAGAAATTTGAAAAGTCCTGACAAAAAGCCGGACATTTCAATAAAAGTCCGGACATATTAGTCACAAAATCCAAACATTTACCCACTTAGTTAGTGGTAAAAAATGCGCTGAAAAATATAAAAATTAATAACTATACCAGAAACTAGAGTTAAGTTCGATTATTTTACGTAAAGCTATTTTTATTTCTAAGAAAATTTTTATGTTTGAACTAGTTGATTGTTTGCAGATTTTCAATACAAGATTTATTGTTTGATCTCGTTATGTTGATTGATAATGAAGTATATTTTGTTTTAAGATGAATGAGAAGTTAATAAATATTAAAGACTTGTTTGGTATTAAGTACTTATAAGTTTTATTACTCGTATCCCATCTATGCCAAAAAATCTGAACAAATTAAAAAGCCGGACAAAAGGCTAGAAGTGCGACATGTCCGGACAAATCCGGACGGATGGTAACCCTACTCCTACTTGCATTAGTCATAAAAGCTCTTGTAAAGGAACAAAAACAAATTGTCAATCCAAACCATGTTTTAATTAAGTACGAATTACCCACTATCACTCATTCCGCGAATGTTGAAAGACCGTATCATAACTACACTATTACCACAGAATACTTAAAGTACTACGTACAGAAAGGCCACTCCCTTCCCCGCACTAAAATCAGTTACCGCACCTCACCCCGCACTTCGAGGTTACCGTCGCAGTTCTTTAACAAAGAGCGCTCGCAACACAAGTACCTACCTCACGCACACATTCATACGTATACAAACGTCATTTTTAAATGTAGTAGTAGTAGGTAATTATTTTGCGAGCGTTGTATGGAGTGTCCGGGGTGTGCTATTACAGAAAACTTAATAGACTAGAATTCAAAATAGGACTAGTGTGCGATCTTCATAAAGAAAGGAACGTTAAAATGAAATATCCAGAACTAACTCGAACGTCACTCAGTCTGCCTAGCCTTTTTCCAACTATGTTTGGGTCTGCTTCTAGTCTAACCGGATGCAGCTGAATACCAGTATTTTACATGAAGCGACTGACTACCTGACCTCCACAACCCAGTCGCTGGGCAACATGATACTCCTTGGTGAGACTGGTTGTCAAAACTAAACCTGACGTAACACTTATAAAATACAACAAAAATCTTAAACGACGAATATACAGAATGATTTTTTTTACCGGTTCCAAATTTTTACAGGTTGTTCTACCCATGAATATGAACAACTTTCACTATGGGACCAACATTAAAATCACGAAAAAAAAATCAGCTGTTTCATACACTTTGGTCAAGTAGGTACCTATTCAACTTTTGTATTAACCAGCAGATTTTTTTTCGTGATTTCGAGTTGGTCCCATTGTGAAAGTTGTTCATATTCATGGGTAGAACAACCTGTAAATATTTGAAACCGGTAAAAAAATCATCCTGTATGAATAACTGATACAGCCGTTGACCGCATAATAAACTAACCCAAATATAGTCCATATGGCCATATATTAAGCAAAATAAATCTCCACAGCAGATAATAAGGACTAAGCCAATATGGCGAGGGAAAGACGGAATATGGCTATCAAACTGTTCCCAACGCACATCGTTAATAATAAGCCGATGTTTTATCATTTATTATATATAATTATCATCTTCAGTTCTGTATGAAACAGACCGGCAAAGAAAATATATAAGTATTACAAAGAATCGCCGTATATGACAAGAAGCACGAAAAAGATTAGGAAACACTACATTTTGTTACGATGAAAATTGCTAACAACACATTTTATAGTTATTATTGTAATGATTTCAAAGTCATAATAAAGATCTCAAATCAATTCATATATAGGGAAACCCAGAAAGCTGAATAATTTGTACTTATTACTCTAAACAAAAACCTAACACAGAAAACCGCTTTAGGTAGTTACTTACACAGGATGTCCCTGGAAGTATGGATCAAATCGAATAGGGGCTTGGGCAAGGTCATTTCCAAACTGTTTAACCGTTCACAAGTTATGACCAAATTTTTTTTTCAATCACTTCGCATAGTGCTCAAAGACAAATAATCATAAAAAAAATACTATCAGGGCTATCTAAAAAAATTAAATTTACAGCCCTGATAGTTTCTTTTAAAGATGATTCGATTTCTCTTCTCTTTTATTTTCGTTTTTTTCTTTTAGTTTTTTTTTTTTTTTTGTTAAAACGTTTGGAAATGAACTTGCCCACGCCCTTATTCGATTTGATCCATACTTCCAGGGACATCCTGTATAAGTCAAGTCAGTGGGACAATTTCGTTGTCACAAAACTGGTCAAACACAAAATATTAATGCAGCTACCAACTTTCTGAAGGAGATAAAGGAACACAATGATAACACAGAATCCACACAAGACGCTGGAGAACTAGCAGGGGATCGAGGAGGAGGGGTGGAGGGGGGATAAATCGGAGAAACAGCAAAACGAGAAATAAAAGCGATGTCAAAAGTAATCCACAAAATTAAAATTTATTTCTTCGTGATACATAGGTTACTCAATACTCAACTCTTTATTGCATTCCACAATGTAGGCTTAGATGGTAAATATTTACCAAAAGAAACAATCGTGGACCCTGTCGGGCAGAGCAAAAGAGAGATAAGAAAAAGAAAGGAAAAAAGGGTTGGAAGGGTTGAAAGGTTGTCGTACTTGTATCGCTATGTGCTGCCTTGCAAGGCGTACAAATATTGCTTACACAAATATTGCAGTAATAGGTGCAAAGCGGGGTAATTGCGTAACACACTAACAGTAGGAATGGCATTCATTTTGACAGTTTGTTCAACAACATTCATTGCGACATTTGCGATGTTGAGCAGACAAATTTTTCGAACATACCTATATGTGTTAAAATTTGTCCATCTATTTTAATGGGACCCTGTATATTGCTATGCATTTTCTTCAAACTATATTAGTTGCCCATCGGGAATCGTGTCCGCCTCTGTCCGGACACCGACCGAACACACGCAGCGACATCACACCGATCTAATTTGTCCGGGATTAGTCCGAGTACCGCTTTTTCATTATTTCACGGAGTGTCTTAAGCCCGGGCTTAGTACGTGCTGTGAATACTAAACAACTTGTATTTACTACGGATTTTTAGTTTTTATTCTGTTCTTTGGTTTGGAGGGGCTTGTGGCTAAGTAATAACAGCCACACGAGTCGATTGATCAGGTTAAACTACGCTTGCCGCGGTTGGTCCGTGGATGGGTGACCATCTTCACATACCAATACCCCTCTGGCCTCCGTGCCTCGAGAAGCACGTTAAGCCGTTGGTCCCAGCTGTCGTTCGTGGATCTTTGACAGTCGTTACGGGTCGTCAGAAGCCCGAATGTCTGACAACCAGTCTTACCAACAGGGTATCGTATTACCCAGTAACTGGGTCGTGGAGGTCAGATAGGCAGTCGCTCCATGTAAAGTACTGGTATTCAGCTGCATCCGATTAGACTGGAAACCGACCCTAACATACATAGTTGGGAAAAGGCTAGGCAGATAATGATTCTGTTCTTTGGTTTTCCGTGGTAACAGCCGCGACTTACGAGTTATAGGTCGTAGGTTCGAACCCAGACAGGTGCTTTACCTTGTATAAATTCATTCATCACCACTGCTCTCAAAACAGTGAAGGAAAACATCGTGAGGAAACCGGCATGTTCAAGAACCAAAAATTCGAAGGCATGTGACGTCTACCAACCCGCACTGGGCCCACGTGGTGGATTACGGTCAACTCCCTCTCACCGAGAGGAAGCCCGTGTCCCAGCAGTGGAAACATTATAGGCTGATTATGATGTTGATAGTTGATTGCATGAATGACAAAATAAAAATTCGTAAAAACAAAATCGATCAAACCACCGACTCCTTCATCCCTTTTTGTCATCAAAACATTACATTTTACTTGCTCCTTTTCTTCCATTAAAATAGATTATTCTTCAATAGCAGTTAATACCGAGATTGGTCGTATCAATGATCAAATGTGTCGGTCGTCTTATTCTGTAAGTGGAGAGCGCGAGTCATGTCAAAATTACACGTTGCTCGGCGTAATTGTGATTGGATTTTGTCTCTTTTTTACCATTTTTTAGGGTTCTGCTTGTGTAAGGGGTATGGGGAAGACTGTTTCGATGAATATACTTACATGGCTTTGATATTATGTAAATGATATAAGTGCAACAATCGATGATGTGAAAAATCAGGACAGAAATATTAAAAAAGCCTAAATAAACATAGAATCAAGGCTGCACAAAAACAAGTGGCTGCAAGTAAACTCTAATGAGTTTATGTTGGCATCAATTTAAGTATGTGTACTACTTAATAAATGAAAAAATAAAATTGATAAATAAGTATGGATAGAGGGATAATAATTATTATACTGTTGTACAGTGGATAATTAAGTATAATAATAAATCTCAGTCAAAAATAAACGAAGACAGATCAACTAAAGAAACAGTTTCCATCAGGAAATTCTGCAGAACCATCCACGTTTCTACCGATACAATCCTGCCAACCAATGTTTACCTGACTTTTTTCACATCTAAACCCTTTGTTTTCGTTCGTGAGAACACTCGATCGGAAATTACCATTTTTAGATATTGGATTATCGACATCCACACTGGATTTGAGGTTATTTTAAAAACTCGATCGGCAGAATTGATTCGGTATCGAATAACACGGTTTGGGCGGTGTCGTGCGATGTACCGATCAGCATTATTAGGTTGAGTTTTGAATAATTTTGCGAACTTACCGGCTGTTGACTGATGCCGCGTTCGAGACGCCATCTACTGATGGTTTTCTGAAACAAATATAAAATTAAATTAGTAAGTTATACACATATAAATAGAGGTTATGTTAGGGTCAACATATGATTGTATTCCGAAGAATAAATAATATAAAATCTTAAGTAGATAGACAGATGAATATAATACTCTTTATTATTTACAGTCAACAAAAGAGATAGGTTAGTATGCAGGATCGTTAGATATAGTTGAAGTTTAGTAAGAAACCGATGGATGTTCTCGAATAAAATTTAATTTCATTAATAGAAAACAAACAGCTCATTTATCAAATTAAAGTTCAGTCGACAACATAAATCGGTTCCTTACTAAACTTCAACTATATCCGACGATCCTGCATACTTATCTCTTTTGTTGACTGTACACTAAAAATTACAGATATACTTAAATGTAGAAATGGTTTTATCGCTAAAAGCGATCTTTTACAGACAACGTTTGGATGGATTAGAATAACTAAATAAACCAACATATCAGCACACCTACAGCCTATACTTGTGTTTTGAAGGCTGAAGCTGATGAAATCTATTAATGTACAGCTAAAATCGCAGAAAGCGATAAGGCCGCCCATCATATAGTTTATAGTGTTTGATGTATTTCTTTTTGTTATGTATTTTTGTGGCGTCCAATAATGCAACTATACAACGTGTAACGTTAAATGCGCAAAACCTGAAAATAGTTTGATCAGAATGACGAGCAGAATCAATTGAACCACTTTTTAATATAGGTCACATTTTTCAAAAAATCTTCATTAAAAACGTTGCCGTGTCTATTTATTAATAGGTCAAGCCATCACATGCGCAAACCCGCCAAAATAGGTAAACAAACATAAGTTGTTGTCGACCAATTTAAATTTTCTCATACGCGGGATAATAATAGCTCTTATTTCAATGCTAATACGAATCTTCCGTACAGTAAGTACCATGAATAAGACAATTTGAAGTAAACAATAATGCTATCTATCTTTTTTAACTTAAACTTAACCTAAGGGTTAGAAAGAGAAATGACGATCTGCACGGGAGCGGGGCGTGTGAAATACGTGACAGTGGCCATGTTTACTTTAGTCTGAGCGGCGCCGGCACATGTGTCACAGGTGTAATTGTTCTATCCCCCGGCGAGGCGGCGCGTGCGCGCGAATTTCGCGACTATGGCGTTTTTGTACACAAACATTCAATATTGTGAAATGGTGAGAATGTTGGCGCGTTGTAATGACAACGTTAATTTGGCCAAAGCCTGGAAGAGTGTGCTGGAAACATTTAAATCCCTGTTCAAAGATAATCTAAGTTTTTTAGGAGCGTAGATAGTAAATAATAAATTCAGCGCGGCGCGGAGCGGCCCGGTGACGACTCCTCCCTCAATAGAGCGTCATCGCAGACGCAAGAAACGATTAGAATTGCCAGTAAAACTAAAATAGCACATAAAACCTTTACAATTTTTTTAATGATTCTTTTTCTCTCTGAAATAGGTCAATTGAATTAAAAATCAGTTGGGGTGTCTGAGGTTTTGCGCATTTAACGTTACACGTTGTATAAGGTGTAAAAAAATTAACTGCAAGAACTTTAAGAGGTGCTTTAGACCATCGAACTGAACAACTTTCACTATGGGACCAACTCCGAAATCACGAAAAAAAAATCAGCTGTTTCATACAAAAGTTCAATACCTACTCGGCCAAAATGTATGAAACAGCTCATTTTTTTTTCGTGATTTCAGAGTTGGTCCCATAGGGAAAGTTGTTCAGTTCGATGGTCTAAAGCACCTCTTAAAGTTCTTGCAGTTAATTTTTTTACACCTTATATAGGTACAATAAATAAAAACATAAAATTAAGTCCTCAATTATTTTCATTTATTGTTTTCCTTACAGAATGAGTAAAACACTGAGCTGCCCCAAACCACTTGGTTCAACCTGGCTTCAGATTTAATGAAAACATCTGCTTTGCGACTGCATCAATATTACGACCTATCAATCCGCCTTCTTCCTTGATGATTATGGCAATATCTCCTTTATTGGCCACTGAAGTAATCGACGTAAATGCTGCATCAGCTGTCAACCTTGCTAATAATAAAAATGTAAGAATACTTATTCAAAAATCTGATCATGATTTTGACAATTCAAAAGTGCCCTTATTTGAGTTGAACAAAAGAAAGATCGTTATAGGAATGAAAACCAAAGCATTTATTTCAATTAAACCAATTACAGACATTTTTAAATTATCTAGGAGTCGGTCAGTCAGAAAAATGAAGCTAATTGCCCATTCCAAATTGCAGTAGGTTCCTATGGAGAAGAACGGGCAAGATGGACTCTTCTAAATCAAAACATTGGTTACATAATTCATGTTGAAATTGAATTTGAAAATGTGAGAACTATATAGAAAGACGTGCCCGTGCATCCGTAGTACCTACCTAAAATGATTAAAAAAAAAAACAATTTAAAAATTAAAACAAGCCGTAGCAGCTAAGAGATGACCAGTCCCTACTGACGGTGCCCGTTCATGAAGGTGACATAAGGATCAGCCAACCCTTTCTTATTTTTTTTTGTGATTATGTTCTTTATTGAGTCATGTAAACCGCAAATGAACGTATTTTCACCTGTTTTTTTTTCACCAACTTAAAGACATATTCTAAAGCACCTGCATAAGACACAAAAACTTATACAGGTGCTGTTACAAATGTTCATAATTATATTTTGATGGTATACTTACATCCAGTAAGGATCAGTGAGGCTGGAAGAAGCTCCATAGTGAGGAGCCAGGTGGTAAGGACTGACGTAATTAACCATTGGAACTGCATACATTTTACTCTTGATCACTTCTAGCCGACCAGCATGTAGTACTTATTATTGTCTCTTTAAACGACTGTGTTGTAACTTTATGACATGACTATTGGAGCCACTGAAAATGTGAAAACAATCTTAATGCTTTGGTGTGTTGTACTTGTTATATTAAAATGTAAAGTGACATACGGTGCAATAATTTGGATAAAATATATTATATATTTGGATATTTTTTAGATTGGAGGAGTTAGTTATTGGCTACAATCAGTTTGAAGATTTAATAGTTCAATTGATTTTACAGTTTCTCATTAAGAAACATTCTTTCTTGAAAATGGGAATGTCTACTATCCAAGAGTTGAGTATTGAACCTGGAATTGCAAAAATATCTATATTCCAATGAGTTTGAAATCTATTTAGCAGCTATGTAAGAAGTAGAAATCAAGTAGGTGCATCCATAACCGACTGTTACGTACGATTACAAAACTGCTTATGTAAATAGGCATAATAGTCAACAAAGTTTAACGAAATGGACTCCGCTTTGACGACAAAAACCTTCACATTCCACAGCTTTTGAAAAAGCCGCGACCGTCACTAAATACACTCTAGTTGACAGAAAGCCGACGAGTCCCGATCTTAACCGAATCGAATTTGACAATAGTTCCACTTAGCGGCCCACAGATGTCGTTAGCGCCCGCTGCGCCCGCGCTGCGCAACATGCAGAGATTAGAAATTAGTATTCGTCTACCAGTTATGTTTAAAAAAGCGGTCTTGTTTTTTTGCAATATTTTGTTACAAATAATTTACTTTTAAATGTTTTTTTTCATCGTTCTTACGCACTTTCTTTTTTCTATTTCAACGGTTTTTCCACAGTAATAGGTTTAAATGACAATTTTTTCGCCTTTAGAAAGTTTTTTCTCCGACGATTTTTTCTGATTTCAACTCATAACCAGAAATTGCTTTTCATCATCATAATTAGGCAAGTAAGTTAGGATACTTTCGTTCCGGGTGTCTATCAATTTCAAAAGTGAGTTTTTATTTTATTTAGAACACTAAGCCATACACAGTATAGCTTGCAATAAAAAAGAATCCGACTATAAACTTTTTTGAAGTTATTTTTTTTGGACATGACAAACTTATGTCGTTATGTATATGACATACTTACACCTAACAATACCAATACCTAGTACATTACCAATTGGTCCGTAACATTGAGTACAAACTACTTAACGCAAGTACCACAGTGATAGCAAGACCAAGGGGGGTAAGCACAGTGATTGGTGAAAAAACTTGGGCTCTCACAAATAGGAAACGAATAAGAACGAATGTTTTTTTTCTGTTGCCTATTTAACTTGATTATTTACGCAGCCACTTTGATGTTTGACTGTACCTAGTTGATGTAAAGATTAAGAGTTTTGATACTTGATACATAGCATTGTACAAGCAAGAATCTACGTGAACGTGAAACTAAGTAAGTTTAATTTAAACAGAATTGTAATTTATCCTGTTTCGAGTATCTAACATCCAAACCAGGAATCTATCTATTTAAAAACCATAGCAATATTTGTTTCGTATTAAAAAAATATATAAACAAAGAAAGAAAGAAATGAATAAATACAGAGAAAGTGGAACAAAAATAGGATAGAACTATCAAAGCAAAAATTGTGGCCTGAAATAAAATTGTTTTATTATGAAAATCTAGATTTGAATATTGTTTGTGATTCTGATATTTACATGAACAATTACTTTGTATCCTCGAAAATCAGACACTTCGGAATAAAGTATCAAAACCTCTCGCTCCAAAAACAAATTGACCAATCAGAAATCGATGCCGGTAATCGGATCGATTTACTTTTACACGATTCGATTCCTACTCGGTTCCCGATTGTTTCCGAATCGCGGCGAGCTCAAACGAACGCGAGCTACCTACTTTCGTCATGGAAACCGTTGGCCGGAATTAAAAACTTTTTTGTAGAACCTATTTAAAATACTTAGTTCCTTTTTTGAAGTGGCGAATTAGAATAGAAAAAGTGTTGCGTTGTAATTGGTGAGCATTATCATCAATATGATGCTTTGCTTTATCATGGTGAATAGGCAAAGGCTTGCTTCAAGAGAACAACGTGATCAACAAAAGATACAAGAAAAGTTTTCAGGTTTGGTGTCACACTTTACAGACAAAAGGTACCTACAATCCATACGCATTTTGTTTGCCCCTAGGTTGCCGAACATGAATACTTATTTCATTTTTCGAGAATAACTTTAATTGTCATTAGAACTATGAAGAGCGTGAATAGATTTTTAAATTAAGAGTAGGTTTGTACAGTCAACAAAAGAGATTAGTATGCAGGATCGTCGGATATACCTAGTCCAAGTTTAGTAAGAAATCGATGGATGTTCTCGGAAAAAAAAAATATTAAAAGAAACAAAAACAGCACATTTATCAAATTAAATTTCAGTCGACAACATACATCGGTTTCTTACTAAACTTCAACTTTATCCGACGATCCTGTATACTTATCTCTTTTGTTGACTGTACACCAGGCTCCTGGTCCACTAACACAGGTTAGATATTAATAAATAATATTAAACAATATTATTATTATGTCGTTTATTCAGCTAAATACATATAAATTATATTTTTAAATATTAGAATATAAAAAAATATAAAAAATAGTAGCCCACCGGTATCGGGAACAGCGTCCAAGCTACCAGCGGTCAGGGCTCCAGAGAGAGGAACCTCCTAACAATGCGAGCCGTGTCCAGAAGTACTGCTTTCTTATTAATTATTATTATTATAATAATTACTACATCTTAACGCATTTCTACATAACCAGTCAAGTCAAAAAAAAAACCACAACACACGCCAACTTAGAAAAACTTTGTAGCCGATGACTTCATGAAAAACTTTGGAACGTTGCAGTAATCCAATTAGAAATCTAACAATGTTCAATTAGGAGAAATCAGAACCTTACTTCTCGAGCCTAATTAAGTTTTACCACATTAGGTACATACGTAAACAGAAATCCCGAAAAATTATTTACGCATTCAACACGTCAATACAAATGTCTTCATTAACTCAATGTCGAACAGAACTCCAAATAAAAACAACGAGAACTCCCACATCGCGAGTTTCCGAGAAAACTCCCCGAAAACGTCAAATTCCACAACTAATCGAATAAGGGGTCGACAATCGAAACGTTGCGAATAAGCAATCGATCACCGTACGTCACTTTACATTTATAATACGTTAAAAACGAACCTTTCCAAATATTCGGTATATTTTAAAGTAAAAGTTAAATCGATAAAAAACTTGGAAATTGACTAAACGTACGCACTACTTTAAATCGATTAATGTTCGCAAAAAAGTTTATAAAAAAATTTACGACCGCGAATGCCAGAAACTTTCATCTGTTTTCGAATTTGGAACGCATAGGCTTGCGCTCTCCGCGGCGCTCCGCGTGCTAGTGAGGTGACATGCACGCACCCCGAAAAATTCGCAAGTCCCCCTTGCGAGTTTATACGCATCGGAGTGTGCGGGGGCCTCCCTAATCGAATAACAATCGTAATTGGGGGCGCTATTAATGAATCATTAATTCGCATTGAGGAATGTTGCGATGACTTTTGACTTGCGGTTTGTGAAGTTTGTTGCCTAATTTTGATGGGATTAATTGTTTGGAAGTTTTAACCAAACCAATCTCGGTTTGGTTAAATGTGAAATGACAACGGTGTTAATGATTTGGCTTTAAAAACTGATTTAACTTTGTATTGGCATGATGTCTTTAAAAAGAAAAATAAAGAGAAGTTTTTTTGTAAAATCAAAAATACATATTTTTGACCTAACAAAAAAAATCTTCGCTTCGTTTTAGGTGCTACATAATGCTGATAACTTCAAAATCAGATCACGAACCCACGATAACATTTAATAAATTCAAAAATAACCCGAAACAAAACGACGAACTACATCAAACTTGATAGCACAAATACCAACAAAATCTTTCACTAGAATGACAGTCACGGAGCCACTAACTTGCATTTACTGACTAAACTAAGGACAAAACTTACAAAAATTCCCCTCACAACCAGGGAATAATTTTCCAATATAGCAATAATATGACACAACAGTGGCAACACCGCGTGAATAATAAATATGGCGGGGACACGCGCGGCGCGTACGCTCAATTATTTACACGCAAATTATGGAAGTAACGTGCGTGTAGTTTTGTTTTTTGGACGAAAATGTAGGATATTGTGGGAGAAATTGGAGAATGTAGGGCAAAGTCTAATTCCTCGATTATCGTATTCTGTCATTCTCATCAGTATAGCCAATTACGCGTATGGGTTTGCAAGATGGTAAAAAACATCGCAACATAATTATTTTATAGCCATTATGGCCAATAAAACTAGTATAATTTTCATATTTACAAATGGAGGAAGGTGGAAACTACGAACGCCTACTGCTAAGATCCTTACATATTCCTTTTCTCTGTTAAGTATAAATAAATAGAAAGTATAAAATTAATACTTTTATGTTACCATCATCATCTGTCTAGCCTTTTCCCAACTATTCCAGTGTAACCGGATGCAGCTGAGTACCAGTATTTTACATGGAGCGACTGCCTATCTGACCTCCACAACCCAGTAACCGGGTAATACGAAAGCGAAACCCTTTGGTAAGACTGGTTGTCAGACTTTCGGGCTTCTGACGACCCGTAACGACTGTCAAAGATCCACGAATGACAGCCGGGACCAACAGCTTAACGTGCTTTCTGAGGCACGGAGGGGTCTTGGTATGCAAAGATGGTCACCCATCTACGGACCAACCGCGGCAAGCGTAGCTTAACCTGATCGATCGACCCGTGCGGCAGTTATTACTTAAGTAGTCTATGCCGGTTACCAATGATATCATTTTTTTTTTTAAGTTATTGGTTATAAAATTTAATAAACTTAAACTTTTTCAGCCTTATCAAGTCAAACCAGAGGTCAAACGTAAGGAGGTACTTCCAAGCACCCGTTTTCGTTCTGAATAAATTATGGGCGATAAATGCTATTTTGAACTAAACATAAAAACTAGTTGCCCTGCATAACAAGGCAAATAAGACATCTACTTTTAATAACAAGCAACATTAAAAAAAAAAACAAATCTTACAACAACAAAGTACTACCTCCTACATAAATGCTTGCAGATCTTTTCAGGAATTTATTTCAAAAGCGGTGTATACAAAACGCGCTCGACGCGCGCTCTCTGAACTGTTTTTTTAATCAAATATTTTTTTTCAATCTAATTATAACATATAATTAGATAACAATTAATTAAATTTACAAAAAAATACCAAATTGCTTTTCGTTTTACGCAATTCGCGATTTTAAATGAGATGAAAGTTTCGATCAAAGTCATCCCGCAAATCCAAGTAATTTTAATCGTTAAGTATTTCATCAAAATAATATGCTAATTTAAAAACTGAAAACACAGTATGTCTTGAGATGCATTACAACGAGTATCAATGTTTTAACATCTATTAGTAGCTTTATTCTGAATTTAGGTACATTTGTTTTCGCAGTTATGCCTGAAATATACCTGAAGGCCAATTCCCGTAATTATAAAAATAGTATTAATTAAAAACGTTCAAAATCTAGTCGTAATCTTAACTCAGCGACAATCAATGTCAAAAACTTGTCAAAAATGTAGGGGAAATATGTATAGGTATTTTTGACAGATTGAGATCAATCTCAATCTGTCAAAAATACCTATACATATTTCATCAGACTGATCAGACTGTGAACGTTCTTAAAATTACGAGAGTTGCCCCTCTGAATCTTTAGAACGTCAAAATATTGTATCCCAACATTGTACCCAACAGTACTGTGACCGGCTAATCACCTTATTAACCGGGTAGTATGCAAATTGATATGGTTCTTGCCAATGAGATGATGATTTTTTTACCATTAAGTAATATATTTATCAGAGCAAACATCTCCGCGCCCCGTAGGCATCGAGTGATTGGTATCGTTGTGCCAATGATGTACGAAGATGTGGCGCTGTCTAGTGTTTAAAATATTATGAAGCTTAGGTTTCAACTGAGAGTTTCAAAGAAACAGAACGAATGACAGCGAGGATCGAAGTTTACTTAGTAGGTAGATGATAATATTTGAATGTCATAATAAAGTTGCTCGTAAATAACATAATTATGAAATATTAAATATCTAAGTTTGAACGTGCAGTATGATATCTTCATGTTAGAATTTATATAAAAAAAGTAATTAAAAAAAACGACTTCAAAAAAAATTCTGACTCAAAATTATGAAATAATATTTTTATATATTCACGAAAATAACCAACAAAAACCAAACCAAATATAGGTACGAAACGAATTGGGTGCCTACAATTTTTTTTGAGATCAGTACTCTCCTTTTTTTGAAGTCGGTTTAAAAGCGCAAATTTTATTTTTACAATGTGGTAAAAATACCTAAGCTCTACCTAGTTTCTAAATTTTTTCGTCTAGTTAGCTAGGAGATTTAGACGAAAACAAACATTACTTAAAATAAATGTTTTCGTATATCGATTTTATTCAATTTCGAGCGGCCATTGTTGTTTACATCTTTGGCAAAAGAAACTCCGGACCTTAGGTATATGTATTTTAGGTTAAAGTTGTATGAAAAAAGAAATTACGTAATCCTAAACTTAAAAACCACCGCATGCATCTCTACCTCCCACATCTCTGGCGGGGCCATAATGCAATGCGTGCGTTCAGCGATGCTAGATAGCGAAAGGATAGTCGGTTCGATTACTGGAACCGTACTGTGGTACTTTTTGTGCCAAGATTTAATATTGATGCCTTTTATTACTCGCTGTAACTTTGCTCATCAATTAGACAATAATGTGGAGTTTTTATCAGACATTTCTAGAACATTCTAGATCTTGATGATTTTATGGTGTTATTAGTTTTTGTTTATTAGCCGTAACATTACAACTAATTGTAAACTCGATTGTGAGGCCTTAGATCAATCTAATTCATTTTATTTATTTATTGAATACTTCAAGCACATAAATGTACAGAGGCGGACTTGATGCCATCGGCATTTTCTACCAGTCAACCTTTGGGTGGTGCAGAGACAAACAGTGGTAGGTCCAATCATGAATATTGAGGAATAAATATTTTATTCTTTATTTATTTGTATAGATATTCACATAACATAAGCTAACATATAAACTATAATAATATGTACAATTATATGAAAAAATAAACAAAATAATCATAGGGCATCAAAGAATTCGTCTGCATCGCTGTCAACAGGAACAGTGCCCAAAAGGCTGGCAGCATTACCACGTTGTATGGCAATGCTAATATTTTAAATATAAAGATACGCATAAACCTATAATTAAAACTATGAAAATAAGACAAACAATAAGAAAATATTACCGTTGTGACGATACTGCCAGCTTCTTGCGAATGACATGATCTGATTATATGGCTGCGTTCTTATAATGTAAATAATGCAGCGAAGGCAAAGAGAATAGGGTCACTCAATGATGTTAACGTTCTATCAATTTTTAAATAAGAAACGTTTCTGACACAGCGTGAGGTCGTGGGTTCGACTTCCAGCGGGGCAATTGCGTAACACATTATCAATCGGAATCGGTTTCATTATGACAGTTCAACAACATTCATTGCGTTATTTACGTGTGGAGCAGACAAATTTTTCGAACTAATGAAGCAATGGATTAGCAATTTGCTTCAAAATGATTCAGATTCCGATTAATAGTGTGTTATGCAATTAGGTTGCTGGTCGGAGAAAGTGTTATTGCGTTTTTCCGTTTGTGATTTTTCAGTAGCAGTCCTGTGTCCGGATTTGTGCCCGGTTGAAGGCAATAGGCTCGCCCCCTGTTACATGGGATTTAAATATAACTGGCGAAATGTGGTTGTACAATAGGTACACCTCTGCCCAATCTTTTGGGGAAACAAAGCGTGATGTTATGTTATGTAAGTACCAGCGGTTTACTTTTTTTTTATTAATATAAGCTAACATTTAAAATAATCACACTCACACTAATATTATAAAGGCGAAAGTTTGTGAGTGTGTGTGTGTGTGTGTGTTTATGTGTTTGTTACTTCTTCACGTTCAAACGGCTGGACCAATTTTGATGAAATTTGGTATAGAGATAGCTTGAGTCCCGGAAAAGGACATAGGGTACTTTTTATCCCGATATTCCCACGGGATTGAGACTTATGCGGGTAAAACCGCGGGGCGCAGCTAGTAATAGATATACAAGAGTATAATAAAAAGAAAGGAAAAAAAAAGAAAAAGACAGGAGCCCATTGGGCATCAAAAAAATCGTCCGCATCGCTGTCAAACAATGGGATAAGTGTCCAAAAGGCTGGCAGCATTACCACGTTGGATGTCGGTTTACTTCATTTTCAAAGGAAACAAAGAAAAAAAATTGCTATAAAATTGAAACTCATTTACGCGATTTTTACATCGTCCTTCCCAAAAAAGAAAAAATATATTTAAAAAAAGAATACAAATCCAAAACCCGCCAATCACTTTGTGTGAATTCCGTAATATTCAGAAAAGTCAGGGGTAATGCAATCGTAATATCTGCGGGCCGCTTTACTAGCGCCGTGGGATCTCGTAAAGTGAGGGAACTAATGAGGATTTACGGGGACGCCGAGACGTACGCCAGCCAGGGTGGCACAACTGCGTGGTTTTGTATGCCTGCTGTGGAGATTTGGCCAAATTTTTAGGTAAAAAAGCGACTAAAAGAAATTCACGTAGGTAACTATTTTAGTAGTTTTGAATCGGCAATTTCTATCCAATAAGCGTAAAATTCATTAATAGTGAAATTGGTATATACAGATCTTTTAGGGGTCCCCTAGTGCCTTAAAATAGCCTGCAGATGCTGTAAGCTTCACATCACTGGTCACAAAATCAGTGCAAACTGGCCTCGTCTTCTATAGACAACCTTTTATTTTTTTCGCTGTGAAAATCCTCATGGACCTCCTCTATCGCGGGGATGGACTCTTACCGGCTAAAATCACCGTGGTGTTCCACCTCTACCTAAGGCTGGGATTGCGGGATTCGCATAAGCATTCACCGCTCCCCCGACGGGCTCTATAGAAACCCTATCGATGCTAGGTTTTACCATCGACTTACAGTCGACTGTCAGTCTCTTATCATTCTAGCTGACCATCAATTCTTTTAATTTCATCATCATCATCATAAACTCACGCTTTGTTCCCATGGGGGTAAGCAGCAACTACAGAACCCGCTCCTATCCTTACATACTCCTTCTACTCCTCACGTTTCATTTCAACAATTTATACTTAAGTATTTATTTTTCTAACAGATGCAGCTAATTATAGTAAAAGATTAAAAAAAAGTAAGTCTTATAAGTATTTCTAGACACAACAGAGAAAGATATATATCATCTTTAAGATTTTATTTTCTTTCTCTTTCTTTCTGACTGGACGTCTTCTTTTCGTTAATTTCACAAAACTCAACCGCAGGCTACCAACCCCTGTCACATCAGTACAAAATGTAATTACTTCTCGTTGATGCGACTGACATGCGACCCTCACACATTTTATATTTTACCTTCTGCCTTTTATTGTGCAAGGGTGACTAATTTCCTTTGTTTTACACAACAAAGAACAAAGCAAAGGAAAAACAGTCATGTTTCCACGGAAAAGTTATTTATGGAAAATTGAAAGGAATCTTAAACAAAATACAACAAAAAAAACATGACATACGTGTAGCTTCACACCTGTAATTCTCGAAGGTTTAGGGGGAGGTGTACCATCGCGGACACTGGCGGTGCACCGCTTTTCAACTTTATTACCAACGGCATAAGGGTGAAAAGTGGTCGACCGCCATTATCCGCGGCTGTACCTATAGTAGATCCACATTTTTGCCAGATAAGTTTCAGTCCCAAGTAATAGGGGACGAGCCTATTGCCATCAACCGGGCACAAATCCAGACTCCGGGATGCTACTGAGAAATTCCTCATGGAAAAAACCCAAAAACACTTTACCCTGGGCCCTAATTCACTCATCATCATCTCATCTGCCCAGCCTTTTCCCAACTATGTTGGGGTCGGCTTCCAGTCTAACCCGATACATGGAGCGACTGCATATCTCACCTCCACAGACCACAACCTAGTCACTGGGTAATACGATACCCCTTGGTAAGACTGGTTGTCAGACTTTCGGGCTTCAGACTACCCGTAACGACTGTCAAATATCCACGCATGACAACCAGGACCAATTGCTTAACGTGCTTTCCGAGGCACGGAGAGGTCTTGGTATGTAAAGATGGTCACCCATCCACGGACCAACCGCGGCAAGTGTAGCTTAACCTGATCGATCGACCAGTGCGGCAGTGGTCCTAATTCAATATGACTACTCAATGATTAATTACTTCGAAACTACGTCAATTCCTTAACTGATCCCGCGAATCCCGCGTTAATTTCGCGCGGTTTCGTTCATTGTGCCATGGAGAATACGGCCCCTGGCCTGGTAAACAGTGCTCAGCCGTAGCGCTTGCGACCACTAGAACAACATAATCAGCCTATAATGTTCCCACTGCTGGGACACAGGCCTCCTCTCTGTGAGAGGGCCGTAATCCACCACGCGGGCCCAGTGCGGGTTGGTAGATGTCACATGTCTTCGGATTTTTGGTTCTAGGACATGCCGGTTTCCTCACGATGTTTTCCTTCACCGTTTTGAGAGCAGTGGTGATGAAATAATTTACACAAAGTAAAGCGCCTGTCTGGGCTCGAACCTACGACCTACAACTCGTAAGTCGCGGCCTTTACCACTGGGCCACCACAGCTCACTGGGCACGGAGCAGTGGTGGCCCTAGAACAACGGCAGTCAAAAAAAAAAACAGTGGCACCCCGTGAGTGCCGACAGAAGTGAAAACAAAACACAAACAGAATACTTTGCCATCACTCACTAACATCGAACCGAGTACATCCCCAGGACAGCCGAACACATCCGAAGCGGTGTAGATTACGGTAACAGTGGCGCGAGTTCAATAGTTTTTTCCCATCTCAAAAAAATGCCCGACGCGCCTAAAGAAGTTTTCACTTCAAAAAACTGTAATTAATTTAAATATGCAGATGTTTTGGGATATTTTAACCAATCAACTTAGCCTTATTCGTCTTCAGTTGGACTCCCTAATAAAGGCTACCCACCTGCCCAATGATTAAAATAAAGCTTGTAAAGACTTCGTTAACGAAGAAAATCGGGATGACGCCAATTATTTTGTTTTGACATCAACAAAATTACGATGCACATGTAAAGTGAAGAGATATACAGGGTGAAATTAAATTCATGGGCATCCTTTTAAGGGGTCATTGTACTCATCATTATGAACAATTCGTACTATGGGACTAAACCTAAAATCGCGAAAAAAAATCATCTGTTCCTTGCATTTATGTTCACATAACTCGTCAAAGTGTAGGGAAGAGCTGATTTTTTTTCGCGATTTCAAGTTTGATCCTATTAAAAGTTGTTCATAATGATGATTACAATGACCCCTTAAATGGACGCCCACGAATTCAATTTCAACCTGTATACTTCACCTGCAGGTTTGATACGGAGGTAAAGTCAACTGCACATAGGTAAGTGTATGCAATTTTCGGGTGACAACTGAAAATCAGCGCTGTGCTGTAGGTCACCCATAGCACAGCAAAATGCTGAGTGGAAGCCTTCTTGTCGCAGTCAGGACGTCCAGCTGCCGACTATTTCTGTCTTGTGCTCGTGATCTATCTTGTTTTTTTAATAATATATTTTACTAGCTGCGCCCCGCGGTTTCACCCGTATAAGTTTCGATCCCGTGGAAATATCGGGATAAAAAGTATTCTATGTCCTTTCCCGGGACTATACCAAATTTCATCTAAATCAGTTCAGTGGTTTAGGTGTGAAAACGTAACATACGGCAAACAGACAGAGTTACTTTCGAATTTATAATATTATAGTATGGAAGTATGGATTCGAGTTAACTTATTTTTTTCTTGTTTCTGTGACAAATTACCTATCTTTTCTTTCTTTGTAGCGAATATATAAAATATCAAAATAATTCATCAGAATGAACCAGGTTTAAAATTGTTTCGTATTAACACAAGATATCATACAGCCGGTAAGATAAAAGAACATGAAAATTTTACCTCTTACTAAGGAGAAAACCCACAGGAAGTGACTTTCTAATAGCGTCAATCCGCGACCAACCATACTTGCACACAAAAATATATTTCAATAAAAAACATGACAATAAGGACCAAATAAAATGTTAAATCGTGCACTATATTCCGCCCTGCGGTTTCGTTCACCATTTAGCGTAATTTTATAACAGATATGATGCACATTTACATGGGGTATACCCCATAATGGTGCTTAAGAGATTTAAGACGACGTTATGAAGGATTTTTGGGCAAAATTTTGAAATTTTATGGTAGTTTGTGGTGGCGGTAAGGTGCATTGTAAGGTGAAAGATTAAGTTAAAGTATCTTTAGGATTTTGTGGGATAAGTTAAGTTTAATTGAGTGGAGTATATCTAATGTCTGTAACTGTGGTCTCTGCTGTACAGATATTGTAAACTGAGGTAAGTACAAAAATATTCTTCTACAAGCCGTTTGCCCAATGACATTTCCCGTCTGCAAAAATGACGAACTTCCATAGGAAATAAAAACCGAAAGACATTTATTTGGCACAGACTAAAGTTTAAAACACCATACAAAGTCTCATCCCCTATTTATAGATAGAATAGAATATTTATTTGCGTAAAACATGGTATACAAATTGAAGCACAAGCATGTTTAGCTAGGATAAAACATAGCATGCAAAATTTTAAAGACAAGACAAGTTAAAAAAAATATCAACATTTTTTATCCATAAATTCTTTTAAACTATAAAAACTACACTCGAGTAACCACTTATGAAATTTAATTTTAAATAGTTTTGTATTTAAAGCTTTGAAATGCCTTGGTATTTTATTATAAATGTAGATGTGCAGATGGTTTCTGAGCTGACGTTCCGCAAACACATAGTTGAGATGTGCGGCAGGGCTTTCAGAAATCTTGGTTTCATCCTGAGACAGTGTAAGGTTTTTACCGATACTGCAGCTGTTAAAGTTTTATACAATGCACTTGTGAGGAGCCACCTAGAAACAAGTGCAATCATTTGGAATCCGCATGAAGGGAAATACAGCCTTATGTTGGAAAAAATTCAAAACAAATTTGCTAGATTTCTTTACCGTAAGCAATACGGGGTTTATCCTTTTTATCCCCTGATGTACCCGAGTCTGTTCGTCCTGGGCATGGTCGGGTACACCAGGCTGGCAGTAAGAAGGGACGTTGCGCTGGTCAAGTACGTGGCGAGCGTACTGCTAGGGTTGCGGCACCACCCGGAGGTGCTGGCAGCGCTGCGGCTGCGCGCGCCGGACGGGTGCGTAGGTGCGCGCCGCCGCCCCGCTCTGTTAGAAGTGCCAGCGTCTAGGACAAACCTACTCAAGTTTGCCCCTATGTCACGAGCCGCACGTATTATTAACATTAGTACAGTATTGGAGGATATATTTAGGCAAAGCCTGCCGAGATTCATTCAAAAGGTACAATTAAGTATTGAAAAACGTCTGATATTCTAATATCAGACGTTTTTCTATGATTGATTCAAGCCGTGTGGGCGGGGTTGCAGCAGCGTTATTACGTTGTTGCAATTTTGCTTACATGGCAGCTGATTTTACTTTATTTTTGTAAAGGAATCGACATTGTAACTTATAACATCGCCTTGGATGATTCTGTAAAGGTGTTATAATTGTGGTTTAATAAATAAATAAATAATTATAAATGCACACACACATTGCCAAGCAGTTACTATTGTATTTAGACAGTCTAGGCATATAGATAGTGCCATGCCATGTTATCGCTAGTTAATTCCGCTAGTGTTTTAGTTTTTTGATACACACTAATTACCCACTAATAAATAATAACGGTGTATCGATAAAACTAAAACACTAGCGGAATGTTGCACACTTGTACTGTAAGCGATTAGGAAGAAGAGTGGGGCGCGTCTTCGTGGATGGTGCTATCTGTAAATGATGGTGAAATGAAAACCGCATCAAAATCCATTGTGTAATTTAGATGATCAATAAATGACATAAATACGACCTTCTGGAATGGTCTCCATCCACGGAAAGAAACAGAATAGCTTTAAAAAAAAAAAACTAACTCCATAAACCTACCTCAAGTATACCTACCTACTAACTTAATAAAGACAAAAATGTCATAAATAAAATTACCATACTTAATCTAACTTAAACTAATAAGTTTCCCAAGTTAAGTGGCAAGTTACTTCGCCGTAACTCTTTTGGCGAAGTTAAATAACTTCGCGTCAACTTAACTTGTAGTTAAGTAACTCTTAATTGCGGTACCGTAGCTTTATTATAGCTGAATGTTCTGAGCATAATTTTAATGCTGTGTTAAAACTTTATTATGTATAAAATATGGAGGAATTTTTGATCCTTGGGTACGCTACTTTTAAATTGTACTTATAGATTTTTTTTTTAATTTTAATCTCGATCTTTCTTTCCTTAATCTTTTAACTGCTTACGACGGATTAATCCGACAAATATTTTCGTGTCCATTCCGCCAGGGTTGTATATATACGACCAAATAACACATCTCGTTTAATCTGTATTATTATTACATCATCGCAGCTCGTTTCAACTTTCATCGGTATTAATTTTTGGTATTTCTTTTTTTTTTCTGGCACTGGAGGCATGACAACTCATATAAAGTCGGGCGGTTAAAAGGTTAATTTTATGCACCTGATAGAAACATTTTCTCGCCTGCAACCACCCAGCAAATAGCAGAAACCAAAGCATTTTCTACAGGGTTATTTTATTGGTTTGCTAAACTCCGCAGACGCGAAGAAAAAACGTTTTACTTATAAATCTAGAAGAGCAATATCTGTAAAGCGCTCGTACGTCTAACGCAACCTTACCCTAATTGTAACTCAATACCATCTAATAATCTTACTTCGCCATAACCATTCGGAAATAAGACCTCCCTACAATACAATATGGTAGGTTCCAGGCATTATTCATCCAGGCCCTTAACCTAGGCCATGTTGAAGCGTGGCCTAACGGGGTATATCAGTCACAATTTAAACAAAATACGCATTGGGACGATTTGATCCCGGCCGTACGGCTTCGTTACTCAACTTGTATGGTCTGCAAATAAATCGAGGAAAAGGAATAATACCTAATTCATTTGGAATTATAAAAAAAAATGGATAAATAGTGTGAAATGTCACTTCAAACACAATACTCATCGATTTTTTTTATGTAACTTCCTTGCAAAGACCGTGAATAGAACTTAATTTTAAATATTATTTTGGGTGTTTTTACTTTTTTCATTATATCCAATGCCACCAATTAAGCCAACTAAGATTCTGCTGTCTTTGTACCAAAACAGAATGTACCTACTATTTTTCCGTAGTTTAAAACATAGTACAGACGCTAGACGCCAGCACATCAACATACCCGAAACTGTCAAATTTTCCCAATCAACTTTGAACCTTATGCTTTAGCGATAAAGTTGAAAATCTATTAAAGAAATTTGACAGATTGTAGTAGCTTGATGAGTTGGCGTCTGTAGGTACCTAACAAGTGATTTTGGTCCTCTGGATATGACTTTGTTTTAAGCCTGAAATTTATTTGAGTGCACCAGTATTAAACAAAAGATCAAACCAATTCGGGTACAAACAACGGCGGGGCAATTGCGTAACACATTATCAATCGGAATCGGTTTCGTTTTGACAGTGCAACAACGTTCATTGCGTTATTTACGTGTTGAGCAGAAACATTTTTCGAACTTATGAAGCAATGGATTAGCAATTTGCTTGAAAATGATTCAGATTCCGATTGATAATGTGTTACGCAATTAGGGTGCGGTTCTCATCGGGTAGGCTTTCGGAAAACTTTTCAGTATGGAATGGAAAGCTAATAATAATCAGGATCCAGCACAACATGCAGACCAAGTATCTAGCTCCAAGCTTACAAATCTGTTCAATAACTAAGCCTTAATTAATAACCGTTAAAACTAAACCAGCAGCTTCTTTCCACAAAGTAATTTGCGAACCTTATGCACCCAGATAGAAAGTAATAAGTCGGTAAAAATGTGCATACAATGGGTGCATTTGAAATGCAAAGCGCAGGCGCATTCAGGGGTCGAGCCTGCCCGTCACTCACTCGCCATTATGTATCGCACTTGCTTGTATATCTTGAGGTAGATTGTAGGTACCTGTAGTACGGTTTTTATAGTGGAGAACCGTTAATTTTTTGCATATTAAAAACTTTTCTTACAGCAACTAAATTATGCTGTCCCTGATAGGAAAAAAGACGAATCTAACATTTTTTCCAGATTTGAGTTTTGCATACATTGCCGGAATCAGAAAAAAAAGGCGCATCTACCTGTATTTTTAATATTTTTCTAACTTCCTCCAGTAATTAATTTCCCGTTTCATTTATTATTTCTCCGTTATTACTTTTTGTTAGATACGTCTTTTTAACTATCGGGGGCAGTATGTATGCCTGATAGTATACCTCAAGGGGAACGAAATAAAATCCATATTCAAAGGTACATAATTATGATGGAAAAATCCCTGTAAATAAATAAAGATTTTAAAAAATAATTATGATGACACTTGAAAAGACCATTATAATTGTAAATACTGTAATTATTAAAAACAATAGAGCGAGATTTTGTGGCTTAGAAAAGCTTGAAAGTTGCAATCCAGAACCGGAAATCTGGATTATCACCGGTATATATATTTTTTAATATTTCAATGTTCCTAATTTTAAAGGCATTAGTAATGTCAGTGTAAGCAAAGACTTCTCTGCTAGCCTATATTAATCATTCCTGAAAATAAATGCACTATTCTCCACTTTGTCTTACACCAACAAAGGACCAAAAAACATGCATCTTGTGAATATTCATACCCCCCGGTAATCCTTTAAACGTCAATCATACGCGGAAGTAAGTACCTCAGTAATATTGCAACTTCGACAGAAAAAAAATGCAAGAATCACATTGTTTATCTTCATGCATATGCAGACGTCCAAGACCTGTCTCGAAGACCAAAACAAGAAAAAAGTAATCGACATTAATAATACTTTTGACGTATTGTGTGACAGTTTGAAAGTTGTAACGTTCCCAATCTGCATGTAAAGTGAGGCATAATGGTGATTTACATTTGTACAGAAAACCTCTTTGTGAGGTGTCTGAGTCAGACCAGAGTGTGAAAACGTCGGTCGACGCCCTAAACAAAGCCGTTAGTCGGGTAATGTTGGGGGATTAGATGCTGTAGAAAGAAAAAGTTTAATAGTATTTTATATTGTGCGGAGTCTCCTAACACAGGCTTATATGCTTCAAAGGAGGCTGCAATCACTAGCTGTTTACTTGTTAAAATAATAAACAATTTAACATTTAATTTTATTTTCGAATGGAATTTATAATTAGCTGTTGATTCTTGGGGGGAGAGAATCTGTTGTCAAATTAATGAGTCATATCCCTGAATTTTCAAGAGACAATTGAGGTAATTTTAACACTAATTCTGTCCTTACAATACACCTACCAGTGATGAAAGACAATAGACATAACGGCGGCTTAAAATCGAGTCGTGTTTGAAAATTCGGACGATAGTTTCTAGTTTCAGTGTTTGCCTGAAACTGTTAACGCAGCACGTTGTAGCTCCTTCCAGACGATTCAAAATAAATAGTTAGGTAGAAAACAATAGAAAATCAATATTATTTCGAGTCTGTGCTAGGCAATGTAATATTCTAAATACATACTTCTTTAATTATTATTTTTATAATAGGTAGACACTTGAAATTTCCACAGAGTGCATACGTCCATATATAAGTCCGCTATAACAACAAATAATAAAAATAATGAGAGCTAAATATTATACAGTGGTTCGAAACCCTTCGTGCACGAGTCCAACTCGCACTATTTTAAAAATGAAGTATCAACTACAGCAACATTACCGCGAGCTCTCCTCACCCGCGGAACTAAACCACTTCTTTCAGTCGTCCACTAACGACACTCGAACATTACAACACAATGACAAATATTGCGAGACAACTTACGTACACCGCCATTCTAACTAACTTACTAACTTAACAAGTGTATATTTAAAAATAACAATCACTATTTACAGAGGCAGGTGAAATATTGAGAGTTGGTGAAATTGGGAGAAAACGACGGATGTTGAAAAGCTCATTGGACGAGAAGTTTTGGTCCTGTGATTCGAAAATTAAGCAAATTGTTGCTGGTTGTTTTTATTAGGGATGAAAAAGTGAATGTAGATTAGATAGGTACTTCTGGATTTTATCTAGGTCTCACTGTAGTGAGTGCCGCCCTGTAGGGCGGCAGGGATTTCGACGCATAAACTGTAACCATGAATTTAGCACATCATTTTAGACTCTAGCGTAGAATGTGAATAGCTATGATTCTAGCGTAACATTTTTTTGTCGGTTATCAAAAAAACTCTTCTTTCATACAAATGTGCAATACCTACGCGGTCAACGTGTATGAAACAGCATTTTTTTATAACTGACAAATAATTTCAACGCAGTATTTTCAGAATCACATAGGTACTGAATCCATGGTAACATGTTTTTTGTAATTGCGTAACACACTATCAGTAGCAATGGGTTTCATTTTGACAGTTCAAGAACATCCATTGCGTTATTTGCGTTGTTGAGCAGACACATTTTTCGAACATATGGAGCAATGGATTAGAAATATGCTTCAAAATTATTCAAATTGAGAGTAATAGTGTGTTACGCAATTACGGTGCCGGTGTCCCTGCCACCTGTACAATCACCATGTTTGGCTAATCTTAAAATTCTTTTATTTCCATAATCAGTATTTTAGGACAACACGTTCCATAGATTCTCATGAATCAACTCAGCCTATAGCAGTTCACTGCTGGACATAGGCCCCCGGCTACGTCACAACACCCTGGTCTCCGCCTTCTGCATCCAGCCTGTCCCTGCCACCCTTGCATTCTCAGTCTCTTGCTTCCTTTCAATTCTCATTAATCAATCAACCAAGACTCCTGACATTTTATATGGAGCAATCATTGCAACAACAGTACTCCAAAGCAAAATAATTAAAGCAGCAATGACTAATATTTTTAACAACCCAAAAGCCCCAAATTCTTATAAGGAAGTGACAGCACTATAACAAAACTAAGACTCTAGTTAAAAACAAGGTAACACATCCATTAAAACATATTTACACATTTTTATAGTTCACAATGTAAAACCACATAGTTAAGAAAACAACTATTGACATAGAAGTACAATTGATGGCGTCAACTCTTGGAAAAGACGTATTTATAGAAACACCTGCGAAATAAATGCCGTAGATTTATTATTTTATTCTATAAAACAAGGACAATATAAATTAGACTGGATGTTCATATAAGATGCACAGATGTCTGTCCATCCGAAGACATTGTCTATCTACGACTGACGATATTTTAACAAACTAAGCGATCTTTTCAATAAATTATATTGTAAGCGCACGCGCATCGGGGCAGGGGAACTATATAGAGTTGTTGCTTTAACAGTAGGTTCAGTTGCAAAACAATCTTGGGAAAAAATGGTGTCAATACAATCTTAAAATTGGTGTTTCATTGCTTATTTGACCATTATCTCAAGGAAGAATAAAAAAAAACTGCTTGTTTGGAGAAAATTATACAGAAGCAAAGGACAAAATGAAAGTCACCACCACTACACATTTTATTCTATATCAAAATAATATTGTGTTGCAGGCAACTGACTCGAGAATTATGCAATTAATGGGTAGTTGTTTATAATCCTGAATATTATTTCTCTATATTCATTAAAGTCAAAAGGACAAGTCAGAACATCTTCTCTTAATTTAGATGTCTCCACTAGTCATTATTATTAGTATTTGCAATACTTACATGAAACTATAGTAAAAATTAACACTGACATTATATTAATATTGTCCATCTGCTGATCGCATGTAAGCGCGGATGGGTACTCTACAAATTACAAAATAATTGATGATAAAACATACACCGTACAAATATTAAAGTAGCTATTTTGCTTCCATTGATCATCAAACTAATCTACAATCTTAATTCTTGATCATCTAGATAAATTACTTGCACTTAAAATAATCATAATAACATAGCTCCCAACATAATCATCCAAGCCCCTACAAATAAAACATTAACTCCAAATTATAAACTAAAAAAGGTGGTATCATCATCTCTATGTACATCCACCTGTCTCAGCCGGTCAATCGCACAGTGCAGTCGATGCAAATGGGTGCGCCTGCGCATTGTTACCGCCGATCACTAACGACGATGTCCGAACGCGGTCATTACGCTTGACATGACCGGATCACGGCCGTGAGAATATATACGCAGGTTGTTACGTAATTTATTGTATACTCCTCGAGTTTTCTTATGTCCATGTTATTGGCACCTGTTCCTGGCCCTTTGTTCCAGGGGTCAGGATTAACGGTTTGTTGTACTTCGTATTGTAATGAGGCTGTGACTTATATGGGTGTAGGCAAATGGTTTATTGAAACCAACAGAGAGGCAGGATCAGATATAGAAGGAGGGAGAAGGTCAAAATACAGTTTGAGTCGCTCAGCCTAAAAATAATGAGAATCACCGCCGTTCATTCACTGAAAAATTAACTGAATAGGACGGAGATTATTAAAAAGTTGACCATTAAAAGGAAATCATACAATACACAGTAGGTTATTCTACCTTAGGGTAGACTGGTAGAAAATGCCCAAGGCATTAAGTCCGCCTTTGTACAGTTTTTACTTGCGCATAAAGTTTCAATAAATAAATAAAAATAAAGCTTGTTAACTTAGACAACAGTACAAATGATGAAGAAGGTATTATATTCTGTTACATCATAGAATCCTCTCAAAACAAACTAAAATCAAAGTGTCACACCAATTCATTCTAGATCTAGCCTTCAAATGCAACGAAACAGCCGGCTTGCGTACAAAAACTGTCGTCTTAACAAAAATCGAACGCCGAGCATCGCAGCATTGCGAAGAATCTGACGGCGGCCAAAAACTCAGAATGCAACAATGGGTGGATAGTATCTGACCATTTTGTTATTTGTATGTCCGATGAGAGGTTTGTCCACAGTGTTAGTCCCTGTAAAAACGTTTAATTGTCGATTTGTTAAGACTGGGTGTCTGATTCGAAAGCTTGGCTGGATGTGACTCATATAAGTGCTAATGTAAGTATTGGAGCTTAATGTTAATGTTGGGTTTAAATCTACTGTCTCTAACTACTTACTTTTTTTGTAAGATTCATCTGTATCAATAAGGAGTAGTTTAGTGTATGCGGACTTGTAATTGTGAAAACTCATGACTCCGAAATCAATCAGGAGTAGGGTTCCCTCCGCAGTTTCGAACAATTTCGGATGGGCCCGTATCTTCGTTGACGGATATAGAGAGTAGACCCTCAGTAAATTCTGTGCCGTATACATTTATCAACAGTTCTTCAATAAATTCGACAGTTTTTATTGCAGCTCACTGAAGTTCAAGCTAAAGTGTTCAAATCTTATAAATATACGCGTCGAATCGTCGACATTGGGAACTCCTACGTTCCGTAACTTCTACATATAATTTACTTTGGATTTTTCTATTGAATAACCTAGTAAATTATTTCAACTATTATTTATGGTACCATCGTAAAGCAGCGACTTCTAAAAAAAAACAATTTCTCGTAGTAATCTATCAGCCTGTCCCATCATCAATTTCTCAATCATCAAAGTTAATTATATTGTGAACATGAGGCAATACCTCTTCAGCATCATATCTTTCCTTTTTGAAAAAACAACTACCTTTAAATCAATCCACAAATAGAATGGCAGCCATAGTTTTTTTTTTCAAATCCTTGCCTTGAAACCGATCATTCCTATTTTCCTTCAAACGCTTCAAAGATCCCATTTTTTGCTTCAACCATCATTATACCTGCGACAAGACATATCTAGAGCTGAACACAGGAAATTTATATATTCGAAAATGAAAAAAATATATCACAACTTTTCAAACCAGAATGTTACAAGGACATGAAATTAAAATCTACAGAAAGAGATAAGACCATTCTTGATGTTGACAAAAAAGGCTGTATACCTAGTGTCCTATTCTCAACGCATTTCCAAGTATAATTGCAGAGAAAAAAAAAACTATACGTAGAAACCAATCAATTCGACGACAACGGAATAAGGCTTATTATTTTTTTTCTTTTCGATAATAAGCACTGTCATGAAGAAGCGAATTAACCACCACATTCTGCTGTCAATCTCGACCTTATTGATTCAACAATAAGATTGACTGTCAATGATCCAGGTGTATTGATAAGTTTGTAATAAAGAAGGCTTAAAGTATTTTATCCGGTAATTATCCAGGGATAATTCCTTCGGTTACGGTGACAATTTTCTCCGATTGTCCCGCCATTAAAACTGGTTATGTTATTATTATTGATTTTATATTGCAACAAATGTATGTGAGAGCTGATTAAGATCATAATCTTTATCGATATAATATTAATAGCTTAGATCCGCGTGTTGATCGGTAGCATTTTTAATATAAAAACATTTACTTTTTCTCTTTCATAAGTAATTTGGTCCGCTATAGTGGTTACAGCGTGGATTACTGTTTTAGAATTTCTGTCTTTAGAAGTTTAACAAAGTTCAAAGATTTTCAAACAATATTTACATAATATAAGCTAACAGACCTAAAATAATAAATAATAATATGCACATGCAGTAATATAACTAAATTAAAGGGGGAAAGAATAACAGGGCGTCAAAAAATTCTTCCGCATCGCTGCCAACACGAAATGTGCTGCCCAGTTGTATGGCAATGCTGATCCTTAGTTTGAATGTTTATACAAAGTAAGGAACTAGGAATGCTCCCAGTAAATACGATTCCTTACCTAGTATCTATACAGCGTGTATCAGTGTAGTCATATATTACATTTAAGTCGAGACTTGGAATTTTATTTTTTCGCGATTACATTGTTGGTCCCATGGAGAAAGTTTTTCAGTTTGACGGTCTGTACACCACACTCTTAAATATGACCACTCATTTCTGATATCAATCAATCAACAATCAGCTCAGCCTATCGCAGTCCACTGCTGGACATAGGCCTCTCCCAGACTGCGCCACAGCACCCTGTCCTCCGCCTTCCGCATCCAGTCTACCCCAGCCACCTTCTTTAGGTCGTCCGTCAATATAGCTGGGGGGCGTCCCACACTATGTACGCTTGCCGGTACGCGGTGTTCATTTCTGATATACGCTGTATAAATTAGGTTAGATTCTTTATCCATTTTATATGTTTCGGATCCAATGTAAATCACTTCACTGGACACAGCCTCATGCATTTCATCGTTTGTCTTCTCTTTCAATCGGCATGTGTGCTTTCTTGTTTGTTCTGCACCGCATTACAATAATTATTTTAAAACAGATTAAGCCCAGTCGTTGTGCCCGACAATATCTTTCCATCTGCCTAGCCTTTTCTCAACTATGTTGGGGTCGGCTTCCAGTATAACTGGATGCAGCTGAATATCAGTATTTTACATGGAGTGACCGCCTATCTGACCTCCACAACCCAGTTACTGGGTAATACGATACCCCTTGGTAAGACTGGTTGTCAGACTTTCGGGCTTCTGACTAGCAGAAAGTTAAGTTATGTTGTTTTCCCTTCAAAATATCCGCAAAAAACATATCCATAAAAATATGACAGCGTCACAAATAAAAATATTTACTGCCAAGTCTATCTAACTTTACCAAATCAAACCAACACCCTAATTGCGTAACACACTACCAATGACAATCTCAAGGATAATGCTAATCCATTGCTTCATATGCTCGAAAAAATTGTCAGCTCAACAACGTAAATAACGCAATGAATGACGTTGAACTGTCAAAATGAAAACCATTCCTAATGTGTGACGCAATTACCCGGCTGACCTAGTCTAAGCACATTTCTAACCTTGGATTCAAAATGAAGAATCACAGTGAACAGAACCATATTATAAGAACTATCACCCTATAATCCACAGTACGGCCACCAAAAAAACTATTGAACAAAACAATGCAACTTGCTCATATACAATCAAGTCATAATAACCATATCGTGAGAAATTAATATAATTATTGGTCCTTATGGTTGCAGCGGCCACATAAGGGAGATCGATGGTTGTGCGAAAGAGAGGACAGACTTTTTTCTATACGAAAAAGAGAGATGGAAATATCAACGTGTTATTACGGTCAGCAAATTGGCTCGTTTATGTAAAATTCTTCCCGCTGCGCATCTGCTGAATATATTTTGAAATTATTGTGTTAAATTAACTTTAATGTCACATTTCAAATATTTCTGGTCTTACCATCGATCACTAATAGGTCTTACTGATATAATGTTTCTGATTAGTCCCTTATTGGTTGCAGTTCAATTGCTTTAAATTATGTGCTGTAGGTTAGATATAACAAAAATAGCTTCATGTTTGACATATTTGATTCCAGAGTTGTCTCAATTATTTTCAAATTACTTTATTACCAAAGGAGTTTATTATTTCAATTGTTCTTGTGTTAAAGATTTCTAGATTTATTAGCTTTATCCCGCGGCTTCACCCACGTGGATGTCAGAATTAAGTATCCAATCTTTCCCAATATATCAATTGTTTTCAATTTTTCACATTCAAATAGGATTATTACTTTATTTTCAGTTGCTATGTCTCTTTGAACGACTACAACCTGCCTTCTTGTTACCACTCCTCCAGTTTTAGTTAGTTTGGACGAATCTGTAGACAATCACATAATCTCGCCGTCTACACTTGGATCTACCGCTAAGTTGCTAAACCGTTCCTTTTCACTTGTTCATTTTAGCCATAAATCGACCAACGGGAGACGTATCAGAGGGGCAATTCTCGTAATTTAAAACGTTCAAAATCTAGTCGCAGTCTCATCTCGGCGACAAACAAATGTCAAAAAAACTTGTCAAAATGTAGGGAAATTAGAAGTATTTTTGACAGATTGAGACTGAGATCAGACTGTGAACGTTCTTAAAATTACGAGAATTTCCCCTCTGATCAGTTCCAATTAATTTTTTTGATTCAATGCCAAAATATATCCTTCGCTTCAGCAAGCGCCACAACAGTCTGTTCTCCGCTTTCCGTATCCTTCTGTCCCAGCCATATTCTTAAGATCGTCGGCCCATGTAACTAGGGGGTGTCCCACACTACAGTTGCCGATAAGCGGTCTCCACTCCAGGACTCAGGATGTCAATAGTGTCAATCCCTGGCATCACGTGGAATAACAGCTAATTTCACCTAAGTTTTAACTGTCAGATTTTTCCAGAACCGATCAGCTGGTCCTTTACATTTAATTGTGCTCCATTACCAAAGCAATTACGTCTACTAACAAAGGCCTGCCAATGGTTCAACGACAGTGTATGGAACCATAACCAGTCCTTTAATAACCATAGTGCTAAAGAACCATAGATAATATTTTATGAGCCAATATAATGGCACTACATAAATAGCCTCGGTGGGAGTTGCAAAACGACATATTTGATTTTGTTCATGAATTCTTTGTTCTTATTGGTTTAGTAGCTGTTGTCCGTGACTTCGTCTATGTGAATTGCGTGTTTCTTGATTTGAATACAAAATTTTCGGGATGAAAAATAGCGTTTGTCCTTTTCCAGGACCCAGGCTGCCTTTCACAACGATCCGAGGGGTAATTTTCGTACTTTAAGAACGTTCACAGTTTGATCTCAGTCTCAATCTGTCAAAAATACCTCTAATTTCCCTACATTTTGACAAGTTTTTGACATTTGTTTGTCGCCGAGATGAGACTGCGACTAGATTTTGAACGTGTTAAAGGCCTACAGTTCAGTGGTTTAGGCTTGAAAATGTAACATACAGTCAGATAGGTACACAGACAAACAGACCGAGTTACTTCCGCATTTATACTTAGTATAGATTATGATAATTCTTCCCTGTTTATTTATGCTTTCGAGTCGTTTGATTTAATTAAACCTTTCATTTGAAATCTCCAATATGTACTTTAAATATTTCAGTGGTTTCAAATAGCGCAAACGCATTTCATCTAGCAAGGGTGATAATCATCTGCCTAGCCTTTTCCGAACTATGTTGGTGTCTGCTTACAGTTTAACCGGAATTTAGCCAGAGTGATGTTTTAAGTATATGGTATTTCGTTTTTCTCTGCATGATAAAGGGCTTGATTTCTAGGGCGGCTTCAAAAGCAGTCAGTAATAAAAACAAGTTACCCTTTGAGAAAATACGAAAATGTCAAATATCACAAAAAATATATATTCGGTACCAATATTTGACTACACTGAAGTCGGGATGTCGGATGGATAAGTCTAGATTTATCCATCCGACATTATTGGCCTGTGGTCTAGACCACTGGTCAATAATAACGGTACAAAAATACCAATAAATATGACAGTTTCAATCATTTACGTCCAACTTACACATAAACTTTAACTGCATAAAAATAATAATTTATTTCGCAAAAAATTGCACCCACGCACCTTCGAAAACGTCCGCTGCAGAAGACGAATGGCGTCACCTGTGCTTGTGTTACGGTAAATCAAAAATGACGGATGTTTTGTTCCTTTCTCGCAAGAGGGTGGGTTGTATGTCTATCTCGCTCACGTAGGTATTTGATTATACCGCGATCGGATGCGCCTGAGATTATGAGTGCTACCCGCATTAATGCTATTTGATTTATGTTTGTCTTACTGATCGACGTAATTTAGTGCAATTTTTATTATTCAATAGATCTGCTGATGGTCTAAAGCTACTTTGTAAGCCAATTTACTTATGGAAGGTAAACCGGAAACTGTGATTGCTATTTTACAATGAAGGTATCTAGTTATTTAAGTCTTATTTGGAATTAGTTAAACCATTTCCCACTGCTGGGCCTATGCCCCTATGCTATGTCTAAGAGAGGACTATTCCTCTCTTTTCTTGGTCCAGTGTCCACGATCCTATGCTAGTCTCATCTGTCCTCTATCTAAATATATAACTTTTGTTGTGCACCGCGATTCTGAAAAAAAATCAAAATGGCGGCCGACCTTAGGGCCACTCTCCATACAAAAATCTTCAAACCCCTTTGACAGTTTCGGATAGGTTGATGTCTGTACTAGGTGCGCCGATGTCCAACAAATTGGTATAAGGGCGGTTAGTAAGTGAGTGAGTCGTTTGTTTTGCAATAAGGTTGTAATTCAACAAAATCCAAATTAATAAAAAAGTGAGTTGGTATAAATAAGGTAGGTACAATAAATCGTCATTTTCCCATTAGATTCAGGCTGATTCAAACTTTATACTCGCTGCGCAGAACCTTACTCCTCACCCCCGCTGACAGGTGAATTTGTTACAGCGCAGCGACACGCCTCAAGCCGGCTTTTGACTACTGGGATGTAAAATATATTACATCTCGAGCTATATATTAGGCTGATTTTATAGTCACGCGTTTCAGCAGCGCCGTCGGAGCGCGCGCGCTCGGATATGTATTGGGGTAGTAGTAGCGTTTCAAATTCGCGCGCTTGAGCAGCGCCGTTCAGTAATACAGTGCACCGCTGCCTGTTCAAGCGCGCGCTGCCCAGCGGCGCGTCTAGCGGCGTGACTATAAGGCTGGTTTTATAGTAACGCGTGACTATAAAATCAGCCTTACATCCCGCGATTGCTGTTCACACTGTAAGCTATATATTTTGGAACAGTTCAGCTTCGGTCATCACTGTGTCATCACGTTCTTTATTTAATTAATTTAATGCATAGGTAAGGATTGCGTACTTCAAATATCTATAGTTAACATCTACGAAAATTCAAAACACGCGATCAGTTGACATGTCTGCACACGAACATTACCATTCAAAATTCAAACTGAGGGCGAGACAGGAGGAGGCGCGGTGTCCGGGGACGTGAGGTAAAATATACATCTTCAAATGACCTCTAAATATCGCTCGAAAAAATATTTATAGTTTGGGATGTAATATATATTATAGCACAGTGTGAACGGTCTCGCACAAAATGTATGACGAGCGATAAAATATTATATCTCAAGATGTAATATATATTATACTACCTAGCTGCGCCCCGCGGTTTCACCCGCATAAGTGTCGATCCCGTGGAAATATCGGGATTAAAACTATCCTATGTCCTTCCCCGGGACTCAAACTATCTCTATACCAAATTTCATCTAAATCGGTTCAGTAGTTTAGGCGTGAAGAAAAGACAGACAGACAGACAGAGTTACTTTCGCATTTATAATATTAGTTTGGATTATATCCCATAGTCAAAAGCCGGCTTCATGTTCCGAGCACCCATAAATTTTGAATCGGGCTGTACATACAATAAAAAAAACCATTACGTCATCAGTGCGAGCTCAAATAAGGACAAAGTTGGATGAAGCACAAACAGATTGAGACATAGGTATTGCGTGTTCTCCTCTAATGGTTTTAACTGAGGAAGTTAGCAAATTGCAAAATTACTATCATTCCTACACCAACATTTCAATTCATATCTTAATGTCCAAAGGTAGAAAAAACAGGACATAAAACAATAAAAAACAAAATGGTCATGTCGCAAACTCATAATTATAATAAAACGATAAAATAATTTGATGGACTCCAAAGCACGCAGGAACAAAGCAGCTGACACATTCATGTTTTTAAGCGAACACATAGGAAAGTAATGATTCATTTATATTGTAATGTCTGTAGATGACAACACAATACATAATTATGTCAGTTGCTATTACGTATTGTAATGAAAACTGCGCGCACGCATCCGACCCTCCGGTCCCCAACAAGAACAAACATTATAAATTCAAATGATACAACAAAGTTATTCAAAAATTTAAGATTAACTCCACAATTAAAAGACTTGAACAATTGAAGGTTGAATATTCTTTAAAAAAAATTGAGTCGGCGGTCCTGAGTACCACCTGTCAACGACAAAACCGGTTTATTTAGACCTCTATTCCTCAAACGACACTTTATATTCAGAGGCCATCTCAAGATTATAATACAATTAACACTAACAATCAAAAAACTGCACTCGTTACCCACCGATTATGAGACATCGATACGCGAATCGATTAATTCGCCTATAAAGGTTACGTGGCAAAAAGAATCGATACTACACCCATGTTATTAATTACTAAATTGTTTATCAATCATAATTAATGCACACATGATAAATATCCTAGCCTCTTTACTGAGAAGTGGGTAATTTGTAATTTTTCAACATAATTATAGGTGCCCATTAAAGGCATTTATCGCAGTAAAGTTACTTTACAATCAATAAAAAATGTTTGTGCATCAACCGGTCATTTTTAATTGGGAAGAATGAATTTAGTTACACTAAATTACTAAACATTCAGTTAACTGTTGTATAAAAAATTGTGAGGAAATGCATCGATAACTTTATATAAAAAGTGCAAAAGGACCAACAAAATAATTCAAGCAAAATATTTTTTTAACTACTTTTCTAACATGAACCTGCAGAGCGTAGCACCAAAATTCTCCCACAATATATCCAAACATGTCATACACTTGCAGCTCTATAATAACATATTATACGTACGCGCATCGCGCTGTTATGGCCGGCGGTCAGCTAATTTCTTACCATCTGATAACAGCCCGTGATCTCCCCGTAATAAGATATTCACGAAGACCGAGGAACCCGTAGACGCGAAATGGTATCGGGACTTTAATTTAAGGAGTTGAAAGATTTGGTTATAATTATAACACAAAAAAAAAATATTAAAACTTACAATGGATACATACACAGTGGGGCGGCCGGTGGGGCAAAGTGGAATAATCCAAAACTTCAGCAATCCGTAAGAGATAAAATAAATGATCAATAGAATGTAAACTAGAGAAATCAATGAGTCTTGTTGAAATATGGACTGGATCATCCACCAGAGACTGCAAGACCTATTGCCAGTTTCTCGAACGAAAGTTAGTGACAAATTTACAAGCGCGCGTTAACTATTGCGATTGACTGTTAATAAATCATTCAACCAATCACAGCATTTGACAATTTGTCACATTCATTTTAGACTCAGAAGCCATAAGCACTTAAATCAAATATTTTTGGCATGCAAAAAAAAGATTTGACTTAAGTGCAAGCCATAAGAACTTAAGTCATTTTCGCATGCAAAAAGATTTGACTTAAGTGCTTAAGGCTTCCGAGTCTAGAATTTTGCGATCATTTTCATTCAAGAAACTAGTCCCTTTACTTAAATTTACTTACCGAACAACAGACAGCTGCAGTTCTTAAAAAAGCACAAAGTTTTGGAAATAAGTCCAAAATCGGTAAAAATAAGCTTATAGAATGATAAAGCATGACCTGTAGAAGAATATTGCACATATCAAGCATTCCTTGAAGAAAAAAATTGTTCTCACGGAAAAATTCAAAAGCGTAGACAGTGAGATGAAGAAGCGAGCAATACCCAAATATGGGATAAATGATGTAAAAAGTGGTAATTGGATTCCAAGCTTATTGGTTTCACAGCAAAAACTCATAACACAACACTAGCTCTCGTTACATGGTTTTTAATATGGTATGCTGACGTAGGAATATTATTATGTGTTGAACTGTTTGAGAAATTTTTTGATGAAATACCACAATTTCATTTGATATCTGATCAGCTAGGTGTAACCCGAAGGAGTTTGGCCAGATTTCTGTGAATTATATATATGGTAGTTTTTTTTTTTTTTTGTGAGCCGCCATTATCCATAGAGCCGTGCGTTGAAAATCTAACATAGCGCTTTTAAACAGAATTATTTTAAACTAAAATAGAGTTTAAAAAAAAATATTAAGCTGCTATAATTACAAACTTTTGCTCGTTCAATAATTAGTATAGTGTGGCATAATTTAATGTAGTGTTTTTTTTTTTAATTCATCCGTAGAACGCGATACGATTCTCTTGATGAATTTTATGACCTTTTATGTGTAAGCTATGCACATGTGCTGGCAGAAAAAAATGTCGCTTAATTGTGTGGCAAGAAACAGTACTCGGATTATTGAATTTTTTTTCTTTTATTTGATAATTAATGCAACATTATCTTCTGGATAATTTCAAAATGATACAGACAACAACACCAATAATCGCACAGTATAATAGAAAACAATCATATTAATAACCCATATGAGACTCAATATTAATGCAAATTATAGATCAAAAGACGTACCTACTTCCATTAATCAACACAAGAGACATGTCCCCAGTCCCCACTAATAGAATATTAAGACTATATAAAAACTAAAGCGTAATGAAAAAATAATTTTACATGATTTATAGCTTACTCAGGGATCCGCAAATTGCTCTCAGTTTGGGACATTTAACTTAAGTGGTGCGTACGCGCATGATACGTTAATTTTCGAAAAAAGAAGGAGGAAATTATTTGCGAGTAAAATGGCGCGATGTATTCCGAGAGCAACCGATAATGATTGATTTTAATAAATATAGGGCGGTTGGCGCCATTGCTGTGCATGTGTACTTACTGCAGAATTATAATTTATCTTTGCTGTTGTATTATATTATTGCGTGGCAATAATGTCAAACCGGTGTCACTTTGTCTGCACCTCGCGGACTTCGAAACGGGACTTAAAGCACCCGCAGGGAAATTCGTAAATCGTAATTGATTGAATTTTAATGTCATGTTGAGGCCCCATTGCTCTTCAGTATCTCTATACTTATGTCATGAGCGATGGGAACTAAATGAAACAGTAACTCATGGATGCTGTTATGTAGTCGTCGTCACAAACGACCATGACTGTATGTCATGGTCGGTGTGACGTGTGATCATTACCAAAACACTTCGTGATTAAAGTCATCATGTTGGTACTACGTTTATGTTGAATGGTCCTAACTCCAAATTGCACCCTAATTGCCCAACATGTTATCAATCTGAATCTGAATCATTGAAGGATATTGCTAATCCATTGCTTCATAGGTATGTTCGAAAAATGTGTCTGCTCAACAACGTAAATAACGCAATGAATGTTGTTGAACTGTCAAAATGAAACCCATTGCTACTGATAGTTTGGCACGCAATTACCCCTCTAGTCCTTCCAGCACTTTTTCTGTCCTTTTCGCCTGGATTATTGGGTATATATGTGTTGACGACCACAGCGCCATCTATTGGCGACAAGTGTCACTAACCGATGACGAGGACGGTGCGCGGGGACATCAACGTGATGCTAGCGACGCGCTACGGATCTTCACTGTGACTGTCTTGGTGACCCGTCAACGGACGCACGCAAACTATAACCGCTATATTATAAGTTGTGAAGAAAATATATCCCAATATTGTAAAACCGATATTACACACGTTATCATAAGGAGCCTGGTGTCTAATTTCATTCCACGACGCTGACACGACGACGACCTGACGCAGAAACCCCAACATATTTGGACCTTCGAGCCGAACGTTCATCCGAAGCAGCAAGCACCATCTTCAGCAACGGTCAGGTCAATCCACCCAATTTCCTTCCAAAATCCTGTGCTCAGTTTGTGCTAATATCGTTATTTTTCGCAAAAATTCCAGTGTTCGACTACGGTGCAAATTGTGCGTCTACCTACCTACATCGCTCGGGCGCACACCGGTCAACTGTAAGTACTTGATCTTTTTCTCTTGCAAGCCACCAAAATGAACAACAATAAGAGGCATTCAATAGTAGAAATAGAAAGAAGTGAAGATATCATTCGCGAATTAGTTAAGAAAAGAGGTACCGTTAAACGAAAATTAACTTTGTTTTCTAAGTATGCGCAGTCATTAGAGGTTTCGAAATTAACGGACGCTCAGAAAGCGGAGTTAGAGGAGCGTTTTCAAGCCTTTAAATTACTAATCGATCAATTTTCTACTATACAAGATGAACTAGATTCCATTGTGTCAGATAGTCAGTTGGACGGAGAACTGTTAGAGAGAGAAACGTTTCAAAATCAGTTTTATGCTATTGTGGGCAAGGCTAAATGTATTTTAAAAGATACTTCCACACAGAATGTCGGCGGTCAAAGTCGCACTTTTAATTGCATGAAGTTACCTACAATTTCATTACCGAAATTCGACGGTTCATATGATCAATGGCTCGAGTTTCGCGATACTTACTTGTCAATGATACACAATAGTGACAATCTAGATAACGTTCAGAAGTTCCACTACTTACGGTCAGTTCTTACAGGTGATGCACTACAAGTGGTTAAGGCACTGGAGTTTTCTTCCGACAACTATTTAGTTGCTTGGAGTCTCTTAGAGAATAGATTTAACAATGACAGTTTGCTAGTTAGTAATCACGTCAAAGCTTTATTCTATGCTCAATCAATGAATAAAGAATCAGCTTCTCAAATTCGAAAATTAATAGATACAGTTTTAAGAAACATTCGGGCGCTAAAAACGTTAGGAGAACCTACAGATACATGGGATACTTTAATTATCCACATAATAACTTCCAAGTTAGATTCTTCGACCGATCGCGAGTGGGAAAGTCACAAAAGTACCCTCCCGAAAGTAGGAAAACTAAAGCTGTCTGAATTAATGAAATTCCTCAAGGATCGTGCTGATTTTTTAGAATCTATTAGGCCTCAAAGCAAACAATCAGTAGACGCTCACACAAAGAAACAGTCGGTCACCAAATCACACAGTCATGTTATTACACGCAAAGATAACAACAACAAAAAGCCATCAAATTCACCACGTTACAAATGCGCTCAGTGCGGTTCCAATCACCCGGTTTACTCGTGTGAAGATTTCCTTAATTTATCACTTAAAGATAAAATAAATTTCATTGAGGAGAAAAGGTTATGTCGTAATTGCCTACGATCAGATCACGCAGTAAACGAGTGTTGGTATGGGCCGTGCAGGCATTGTAATAAAAAACACAACACGTTAATTCACACAGATGCTGTTGTGGACGCTCGTACATCATCAGCTGTTGCTCAAATCACGCAAATAGTGCCACAGTCTGAACCAAATGATACGAGTGCTTCACACATACAGATGCCGCTCACCACTTCTCACAAATCTCACACAATTTACGAGGGAGATAATAATACCAAAACGCAATGTTTTCTAAACCCGGTACTATTATCGACCGCATTAGTGGAAATAGCGGACAAACATAATAAATATCACACAACGCGAGCTCTCCTCGACAACGGGAGCCAACATTGCTTCATATCCGAATCGCTTTGTAACAAACTTAGTCTTCCATTGATACAGTCCACTGTTCAAGTTATAGGGGTAGGTAATACTATATCCCAATCCACGCAATCATGCCGTATTCAGTTGCGATCCAAAACGAACACGTATAGCACGCATTTTAGTTGTTTAGTTTTGCCTCGTATAACGGCACAATTACCATCACTAGCAGGTAATTACCACATCGAAATTCCACGCAATGTTCAATTGGCCGATCCAGAATTCTATCTGTCTGGCGAAATTAATTTATTGTTAGGGGCAGATAAGTTCTGGGACCTGCTTAGTGAAGGTCTGATACGGTTGCCGAATGGTCCATATTTACAAAACACACAACTCGGTTGGGTCATATCGGGAACTGTTCATAAAAAGGTTTCACGCGTTAACCTTACTCATTGTAATTTCACGCAAACATTAGATTCAGAACTCAAACGATTTTGGGAACTGGAAGAAATAACTTCAACGCATAACAATCTTACCAAAGATGAAAGTGCATGCGAAAAGTTATTTAAAGATACGACGTTACGCGATGTTAAAGGTCGTTTTTCTGTGCGCATTCCACTTAATCAATCAGCTGATGTATTACATGACACATTTTCTATGGCAAAAAACAGGTTTCTTGCACTCGAACGCAAACTCATTAGGAGCGCGCCTAGCTATAGAAAAATGTATAACGATTTTATGAGTGAATACTTAGGTCTGGGTCACATGAGTCGCATAACAGAATACACTTCACCTTGTTATTTTTTACCACATCATGGTGTCTACAGGGAACATAGTTCAACAACAAAACTTAGGGTTGTCTTTGACGCAAGTGCAAAGTCCACTTCGGGCAAATCATTGAACGACATACAACACATTGGGCCTGCGTTACAAAATGATTTGTTTTCAATTCTGCTCCGTTTTAGACAATTCAAGTATGTAGCATGTGCCGACGTTGAGAAAATGTATCGGCAAATATTAGTTCAGCCTGATCAGAGAAATCTGCAACTAATACTTTGGAGGGAAGACCCATCTGAGCCGCTCGGTGTATTCCAACTTAACACCGTCACTTACGGGACGGCGTCCGCGCCGTATCTCAGTATTAGATGTTTAAAACAACTCGCGGTAGAATGTAAGGATGACGTCATCGCACAAGTAATTAATGACGACTTCTACGTCGATGATTTAATAACGGGACATCAGAATCAACAAAGGTTATTAGAAATATGCAAAGATGTTTCTGAAGTATTGGAATCAGGTTGTTTCTCCCTTAGGAAATGGATATTTAACTCAGCAATCCCACAAACAGAGTTGCCATCTACGTCTAAGGAATTCTCACTAGGAGACAACTGTCATACCAAAACACTAGGTATGGGATGGTTTTATTCATCCGATGAATTGTATTTTAACACAAAATGTGATCAGGACGTAACTCACGCTACCAAACGTAATATCCTCTCAGTCATCGCGCAGATATACGATCCTTTAGGTTTACTTACACCAAATATTATTATAGCTAAAATTCTATTACAAAAGATGTGGCTATGTAAGATAGGGTGGGATGACGCAGTTCCTAACCATATATTAGTAGAATGGCAAAAATTCATTCATAAATTACCCAATCTACAAGACATACGCATTCCACGTTACGTCATTGGAGAAAATACACACATTATTGAGCTACATATATTTTGTGACGCTTCGCAAGATGCATACGGCGCCTGCGCCTATATACGCAGCTATACAGATACACAGCTGATATCAGTTAATTTGTTGTGTGCGAAAAGTAAGGTCGCTCCCGTTAAACCGGTTAGCGTACCGCGCTTAGAACTGTGTGGCGCGCTAGTAGCCGCAAAGTTGTTTACAAAAATTAGTAACTCATTAAGATTATCTTTTAATAGCGTACACTTTTGGTCAGACTCAACAATAGTTTTAGGTTGGCTTAAAATGTCGCCTAATTTATTAAAAACATTTGTGCAGAACCGCGTTGTACAAATTAATGAACTCACGGGCGATAAGCCGTGGCTTCATGTAGCCGGTAAACAAAATCCAGCTGATTTGTTATCGCGTGGTGTGCATCTAGATACACTTAAAACTTGTGAATTGTGGTGGCGCGGACCGCCATTTCTACAGGTTCCTAACACACAATGGGAACATGATATTAATTTAAGTAATGTTAATCACGATGAATTACCTGAATTAAAATCACTTAAAACTTCATTGCTAGTTCAAGTAAATTCAGATTCCTTTCCATTCGATAGGTATTCATGTTTTAATCGCTTGCGACGCGTAGTGTCATACGTTATGCGTTTCATTCACAATAGCCGCACAAAACTAAAAACAGAACGCCTCACAGGTTGCCTATCGATGGATGAATTAGATATTTCTATTAGAACTTTAACCCGAATAGCACAACAACAATCTTTCTCAGATGTTTATAGAACATTAAAACAAAATCATCAAGTAAAATGCCCACGCAGTATTTCTAGTTTAAATGTTTTCTTGGATGACTATGATTTAATTAGAGTAGGAGGTAGATTATCGTATTCAGACTCGTTTTCATATGATAAAAAACATCCTTTGTTGTTGTGTGGCAAACACAGATTTACTCGCCTTATATTTGAGCATCAACATAAATCACTATTACACGCAGGGGCTCAGTTACTACTGGCCACAATTCGTGATACTTGGTGGCCTATTAGAGGGCGTAACTTAGCTAAGCAAGTAGTGCACACCTGTATGACTTGCAAGCGTATGCGACCTAAACCGCTAAACATACAAATGGGTAACTTACCTACTGAACGATTGGAGCCAGGGTATCCATTCAAACGTTGTGGCGTGGATTATGCTGGGCCATTGTTCATGCTTAACCGTGCCGGAAGGGGGGCAAAGTTAACAAAATGTTATATCTGTCTCTTTGTATGTTTTACTACACGCGCAATACATTTAGAATTGGTCACAAGTCTTACTACTAAAGCATATTTGCTGGCGTTGAAACGTTTCATCTCTCGACGCGGCAAACCATTGCAGATTTATTCTGACAATGGCACGACTTTTGTAGGGGCTTTAAAGGAATTTTCAAAATTTTTAGATTCTTCAAAATCAGATATTATCAACTTCACAACTAGTAACTCCATAGAATTCACATTTATTCCACCGTACTCGCCTCATTTTAGTGGTTTGTGGGAGGCAGGGGTCAAGTCCTGCAAATTTCATTTATGTCGCATTGTAGGCAATGCACATTTCACATACGAGGAGCTAAGTACGATATTGGCACAAATTGAAGCTGTCCTTAACTCCCGACCTATGTACCCAATGTCCACAGATCCGAACGACCTGCTTCCTTTATGTCCTGCTCATTTCCTGATTGGCCGACCGCTCACCGCACCCGCCAGTCGGGACCTCACTGCGACGGCTACGCAACGTCTGCCGCGATACGATCGCGTGGAACAGATGAGACAGAACTTTTGGCAACGCTGGTCAACGGAGTTCATATCTGAGCTACAGAAGAGGACGAAGTGGCAACTCAACCAGGACACACTTACCCCTGACACCCTCGTCCTAATCAAAGACGACAACTTACCGCCTTTGCAGTGGCGCCTCGGACGAGTGCTGCAGACATTCACCGGCAAGGATGGCATCTCACGCGTGGCAACCATCAAAACAGCGACGGGCGTTATTCGGCGATCATATCCGAAAATCTGCCCGCTCCTGCATCCGGATGACGACGGAACCAGCAGCATCTCAGCTTCATTGGAACCTGGTGCTTCCAAGGCCGGGGGCATGTTGACGACCACAGCGCCATCTATTGGCGACAAGTGTCACTAACCGATGACGAGGACGGTGCGCGGGGACATCAACGTGATGCTAGCGACGCGCTACGGATCTTCACTGTGACTGTCTTGGTGACCCGTCAACGGACGCACGCAAACTATAACCGCTATATTATAAGTTGTGAAGAAAATATATCCCAATATTGTAAAACCGATATTACACACGTTATCATAAGGAGCCTGGTGTCTAATTTCATTCCACGACGCTGACACGACGACGACCTGACGCAGAAACCCCAACAATATGCAGTTTCCATAACTAGTAATACTACTGTACACATGACATAAGAGCATAACATAAGAGGGCTGAAGGTCACCCAAAGGGCTCGGAGTTTCCCTACACGATTGAATCAGAAATGAAGAGTTCCGCAGGAGAACCAAGGCAATAGACATAATCCTGAAGAATTGACAAACTTAAGTGATAGTGGGCTGAGATAGGACAGATAGCCGATGGGGCTGAAGGGTTCTAAAGACAGCGCACTGGAGAACGTAGTGTTGGAACACTTCCTACAAGGTGGACTGATGACCTTGTGAAGACCGTAGCAATCCGCTGGATGCGAGAAGCACACAACTGGTTGTGTGGCGATGGTCGGGGAACGCCTATCTAGCCTATGGTCGTCTTTCGGCTAAATGAACACTGATACTGGACTTACCGCCCGGCCACGACTTTTGGCTTAGCGGCAAGCGGCGCGGTTTCTTTTGTCTAGCGATGACGCTGCGAGCGGTGCGTCGTGGCATGGTTCATACATTTTGGTATATTTGTTATTACCGCTCGCCGCCCCGCGCTAAGCTGCTGCTGATAGCGGCGAGTTCGTAGCCAGGCCGTTACTACTCAATCGCAAGAAAATGCACCAGAAGTACCTACCTATTATAATATTTTTGGTAGGAGCTCTGCACGTGTAATTAAAAAAAAAACGTTTAATTAATATATGTGTTGTCTTTAGCGAAAATATATCCTTAAAACGCCATCAAAAATATTTTTTAAATTAATTCTTATAGCATTTATTATCAATAAATTTACTCACTCGAAACTTAATTAAAACGCGATAAACCCACCTACTTATAATAAAGTCAAGCAATTATAACTTTAAAATGTTCATTTTCACTTCATATTTAAGAATTATATTGTATATCTTCAATCTATCCTCCAAAGACCATTTAAGGAGGCTCTTTGCACCTTTTCGCAAGTTTTTTTCAAGTTTCTGCTTTAACATAACTTGCTCATAATTTACGTTTACCAAGCAAATAATTAAGTTATAAAGTTTATAGACCGTTAATACATAATTCATCGCTAAGGTATAAAGTTCTAGCACATAATTAACTTTTTGAATTACATAAAACTTTAGCTTGTATAATTTTGAGTGAAAAGTTCGCTTTTGGACATGAATGTTTTAAAATGTAAGCCGCACCTGGATTACCGCAGAAACTCAAATTCATTATGTTGGATAAATTACTTTTTATCTGCAGTCTTATTTTTCCATGCGCTAGGTGCATGGAAAAAATAAATTAACTTCAGTCTGCACATATAATTATAATTATCAAAAAAACTGAGCAAAAAAAAAACAACCAGTTTTAAGCTGCGGATTTCATTTTAAAGAAAAAAAATAAACAATTTAACGAAATGACGTTTCTTTAGAATGAAAATTAAAAAAAATGGTTTTGATGAAGCCTAGTCATAGGTAAAAAGAAAATAATATGTGGTATGAACATTATACTAACCAATAAAATTAATATTTTGATTAATACCCAATGTATAACACCAGCATTACACTGCCTTATTACGTATGAAATTTGTGCCTGTCACAATGACAGCTGCAATGTCTATCAGCAAATTGCTATTATAATAGTTGTTGTTTTAATTCAGAAGTGACGTAAAATAATTATTAACTTATTCGATTTAATGTCTTATAATAAGATGTTGTTGCGTATGCAAAATGTGATGCGAGGATTATTTATTAAGTTCGAATAAGTCTGGTCTTTTTAAAGTTTATGTAAGCAATTTATTTTGGTCCTTTGGGATATTTATTTTGGAATGAAAATTGATTACGTTTTTACAATCTCATTGAGATGAATATCGTTAAGAAGTGTCTAAAAATCATAAAGGAAAGTAATCCTCCAGTAGGGCCATACGTGATTAATGATATCGGAACTCTATTCAGAAGTCGTTAGTCTTGCCATTTATAAAAATATAAAGTCACAAGAAAGTAGGAATGTGCATTGACTATCAAGATCATAATAAATAATTAATAGAAACATCAGGTGACCCGAATTAACACAAACTCAATTCTAAGCATTTCAACGTTTAGAATAATTAAACACTAAAATGTGTATAGGCGCCACCTGTCAGTTATACCGACTTTAATGTGCGCACAGACCATAAGTCTATGGTAATGGAACATAAGTGTGAACATGAAACGGCAAGCATTTTACACCTGAGCAGTTTACGAGGATTTTATTAAAAACTAGCGGCCCGCCCCAGCTTCGCGAGAGTGCCATTTTTTTTTCAATTTCTCAAATTACCTTTTATACTAACCTCATCCTGGCAATACCGAATACAACAAAAAAAATTATCCAATTTAGAAAAAAAAGAAAGACAGAAAAGAAAAGATAGAAAGAAACAAAAGATAGAAAAGTATTCATTGCGACTCATACAGGAAGATCGCAAACTAAACTGAAAACAGTAAAAAATAATAAACAACCAAGCAACAATCAGCAGTAATTTGGTGCAGTCGCTAGTCGTTCGGAAGTTATGCGCATACATACATTTCGGCGATTCATTTGTATTTATATAGATAGATAGACTAGCATTTGTGCACGATTTTACTATTGTTATTTTTTTTTTGACAAATTTCTTCTAATGCATTAAAAGAAATTTAAAAACTGAAATACTTTAAAATATTTTTGATTTTATTTTTATCCATGGAATAATATATCAAAATAAATTTTCTTTTTGTAAGGGAAAACTGTCAAAAATACAAAAAATATTGGCAGAATGAAACTTATACCTACTAAGCTTAAAAGCTTGGTCGAAGTCGCTATGAATCGATAAAAAGTATCATTCCTATCAATGTCCAACGACTTTCAAACTGTCCCCATATGACACAGAAACGATAGAAACCCTACTATATGCTTCCAAACGGACATTGTTTGCGATGACCGCACAGCGGCTACACATAATTTTGTGCGGTAACCCTAACCCTCACTTAACCGGATCCGATGACCATTCTGACCGGCTGTGTTAAGGGTTGTCAAAACGGTTTACAAAACTCATTGACAGCAGCGAATAAATTTTTAAAATGAACGGGTTTTTTATTTTTCTTGTTAATATTTAGTTGATACAGATTAATTCTTTAACTCTGGTAACTGAAAAGCACAATAAAAAGGCAGATTTGGAAGACTATCTTACCGTAATATCATAGCCTGAGGAATAAAGGCATGAACGGGCAAAACCAACTAAAAAGATTGGCCTCATATAATATAGGTATGAACAAACTTTTTAGTTATTTTTTCGAATTTTTTTGTTTTATACACAATTGAGGACTGTACAGGTTGGAAGACGAAGAACCACGTGTTATGTTGGAAGTTTTGGAAATTAGGAGAGAACTATGTCCAGCATTAGACAGCAATTTGAATGGCAGACTGAGACTAAGTTTATTATATTAAGACAAAGAAACAAGATGTGTTGCCAAAATTATTTCGTGGGTTTATGGTCCCTGCCAACCCTACATGTCGATCCCATTGTTATCTAAGCCACAAAATAAGCCATCCCGTGACCGAGGGCTGTCCCCGCCCAATTGAATCTCAATCACCATTACGATAATATATCACTTTTTTATTCTTCTACAAGCAATACTTTTTTATCATTTTTTATTCTCATGGTATTATTTTCTTTGGAAATAATAGAATTTCTGAGGTGTGATTTAGGTAGTTGTTTTACAATTTTACAAAACCAAGGCTCAACTTCGTAATTTATTCTCTACAGTAGTTCACTGACTGAGCTTAATAATATTGTAGCGGTATCTATAACGCCACATACGAATAACGCGTCATACTGATGTCACGCAAAATCCTGCATCTCGCAAGCGAAGTTTACCGCGCATTATCTTTTATAACGGCCCAACATGAATCATTGGGCAATTGCCCGCCAGACATAATACCCGTCTAGTCGGAGGATCCTCTCTTTTCTATAGAGTATGAGTGAATTTTACACCCTGTTCATCATATCTCTATAATATGATTTTAAAGTAAGACATACCTACCGTAATAACCCGCCACTGCTTTTGGCAATTTTCATAGGAAATACTTTACAGGAAAAAAAAATTGTTGTTTTGTAAAAATACTTGAGAAATCATATTTGGATTCAGATCGGAAATTACAAATAAATATAACCTCATCTAGTCATCATAATCAGCCTATAATGTTTCCACTGCTGGAACACAGGCCTCCTCTCGGCAAGAGGGAGTGGGCCGTAATTTACCACGCGGACCCAGTGCGGGTTGGCAGATGTCACATGTCTTCGAACTTTTGGTTCTAGGACATGCCGGTTTTCTCACGATGTTTTCCTTTACCGTTTTGAGAGCAGTGGTGATGAAATAATTTACACAAAGTAAAGCGCCTGTCTGGATTCGAACCTACGACCTACAACTCGTAAGTCGCGGCCGTTACCACTTGACCACCAGTCACCACTGCTCTCAAATATAACCTATCTAATCATAATTTCATCCTTTGGTAATTTCACCAAGCTATATTTTACCCGACTTAATAGTAAAGTGGTCAGCCACACTTATAGGATTAGTGAGGGGTCGTATATCTAATATTTGCATGTTGACGTCCAGATTATAATATTATAGTGGTCAGTTTGTTTAGCTTTGTTGAAGATCCCTACGGTTCCGTGTTTGTATTGGGATTATGATTTATTGAACTTGTAGGTATCTAACACCGTGTCCTAATGTCGCGTCCTTATAACCAACGCGATCGTCTCGTGTGTATGCGCGTTCGCGTGATGATCGCTTTGGACTCAGCCTAAAACCTACATATAAATATCGTACGGACTCTGTCGGGGTACACAATATGAGGGAGTAAGTAAGAGAAAACTAATCTTATGTCTTCTGTCAACAGCGGAATCAACAAGATTGTTGACATATTATGTATATGTCACGCAATATCAAACTCAAACTCAAAGCATTTATTTAAATTAAACCATTTACAGGCACTTTTGAATTGTCAAGAAATCAGTCAGTCAGAAAAAATGAAGCTAGTTGCCCATTCCAAAGCGTAGGTACCTATGGAGAAGAACGGGCAAGAAACTCCATGGACACTCTTTTAAATCAAAATAATGTGGTTACAAAGTCTTGGTTACATCATTAATGTTAAAAATTATACATGTGAGAACGATGCAGAACGTTAAAAGCGTCCATAATGAAAAGATGAGAAAAAACAACAATTCAAATAATACATTAAAATAAGCCATGGCAGCAAAGAGATGACCAGTCCCTACTGACGGCGCCCGTTCACGATCATGACGCATGCATCAGCACCATTCAGCTCAACCATTTTGAAGGGAGCTAAATGATCCAACACATGCGCCACCATCAGCGAGACATTTGAGTGAGCATGACATACTCTCAGCCGCCAGAGCACATTCAATCATAATAAGTAACAACTATTAAAAAAGTGAATTACCTGTCTGACCAACATAACGCGTCGTCTCGATACCTGCAAATAAAAATAAAGTGTTTACTGTTTAACTCATAAGCAACAGTTTGAAAAACGTACTTATATAACCTTCTAAACACACTCCTCGGGTGTTTCTAAATGGTACAAACAACGCATTTCCTTCTTCACCTCAACACTGCTTATTCAACACATACGTACGCAGTGTTGAGGCTTTAACCCAATAAAGAAGCCTAAGTAGCCCATAATTAGTATGTGTCGGCCCGAAAGCTTCTTTGGCACAACCCCGTACAAGTGTTGGTATGAAGAAGCATTTGTTATCACTTATCACGCTTCTTAGAAACCAAACGGAGGCCCTAACAATCTAAAACCGTATTTGGTTCAGCATCTACAAGGTGGTTGCCAACGACTACGTAATTATTAAGTTAAATACAGGCATTATCACTCGACAGTTCCTGATTATATAGGAAAAGGCGCACGACTTATACCTTGGTGTATGTGATTATATTTGTACCAGTTATCACCTAACGATCTTACAGAAATGCTAATAATCCTTGCGTCCGCGCAAGAATATTAAAACCCATGAAATCGAATATGCACGCGATAAAGTAGCAGTTACAGCTAGTAACGAATTAATTGCTATTAGTTGTTTATTATTAAATAATCATTAGAATGAGAGTCAGTGTCGGCAACCAAGGGGGAATCCAAAGTTACAGCTTGTTAAAGTTGTAGAAAAAACCTATTATACAGGGTGTTACGGAAAGGGTATATCAATACAAACGGGTTGAAGAGTGTATCTGGTCTAGAATCTTTGTACAAAATTTCAGCTCAAAAACATTAACTTTGAAAATGCTTAATATTTTTTTATTTCGACATCACGGCGCTGCACTGGCGCGCGGCGACGTGATGTCCGTGTACTAGGCGCACAGACACACTACAGATAATGGATAATGACCCTCGTAGTGCGGTGACACGTTTGTTATGATTTCAATTTAATAAACTATCGAAATAAAAAAATATTAAGCATTTTCAAAGTTACTGCTTTTGAGCTGAAATTTTGTACACAGATTCTAGACCAGATACACTCTTCAACCCGTTTGTCTTGATACACCCTTTCCGTAACACCCTGTACAATAACTTGTTCAAACTATAAACGCTACCGCCCGAACTTTAAGGAAAGAAATATCATTAAGGAGTTACTTAGTAAAAAAAAAAATACAGCAGCACCGTCTCTGCAACAAAATTATTGCTTCAAGACAAGCTCATAAAAGAACCATTAAAACAGCTAATGCTTAATACAAAATTACCAATTCATCCAAACTACATTCAAGTAAAAACATTAAAAGTCAATAAATCGTTGCGATAATCATCCGAGTTCAGTTCGTAGCAAAGTAAAAAGTGCATATCACATAGCTATGGTAAACATATGTATGTAAAAACATAACAGGGCGAGTTGACTCATTATTGATCGAGATACAACAATACCTAGATGTCCGTCGTCTCACACCTAGCGTCACCATGATGTAGGGGAAATGGAAATGATAAGCCAGTAAGTACGCTCATACTGTCATGATGGGTATGTTCAAGTGATAATTCGCCAAACGCTTATCATCTTTAAATAAGATAAGTTATGTATGGTAATTGTTTTTATAGTGTAAAAGAATTTTTTGATAAAAGGCAGCTGATAAATAGAAAATATGATGCTGAGATTTAATTATATTACTTTATATACCTATTATTCTTATGTCTTCAAATAGATACGAAACCCTAATAACCAATGCTTTAATTTTAACAAATTAACGTGTTTAAATATTTGTATGCCAGTCCTTGACGAAACATGTAAGATCATCACTTTATTTATAAGACCTTAATGTACCATGTTTTAAAGCAAATAAATATATTCTATTCTATAAACTAGCCTTCTTACTAATAAACATATTATATCAGATGAACAGTTACACACCGATTTCTCTCTTTCAGTCGTCAGTAATTTGACTTTCGAAAGAAGAAGACAAAGCGTTGTATAACTATACAGACGCTATGAAACGTTTATTAGTAAGGGTGTAAGAACATAATTAGCTATAAACAGCTACAAATCTTCAAGTTGTAGCTCGCCGACTTCTAGTAGTTTTCAGAACCTTTTTAGTACATACATAAACGTTTCTTCAAAGGAAAAATGCATAACTTGATAAGTAAAATGAAAAATGCGTAATCATGTCTTTATCATCGCTTGCAATCTAACTGAAGTAGCATACGTACTAATATTTGTTTCAATAATCTATTTTAGGGTAAATACCCAAAAAATACTTCTACTCGAGGCCTTTCTTCCCTTTAAACCACCATCACCCCGAAATGGTTTTACCCTACACCCCGCAAAAACCTTTCTCTAACTAGATCTTCCATTCACTGTACATCATTGAACTAGACCATTTCCCAGTGTGCCGACCTCCCAGGCAATGAATGAATAATTCACGACGCCTCGCTAACCGCCGCCTACGTTATTAATAACTGACGGTTAGCTTCTGAACATGACGGACGGAAACCGCTAAAAATGGTGGTTACTTCGCGTTTTGAAGAAATGAGGTCCTAATTATCTGGATCTTCATGGTTGAGAACCAGAAACATCTGAGGGGTAATTCTCGTATTTTTTTAAAAACGTTCACGTTTGATCTCGGTCTCAATCTGTTAAAAATACCTCTAATTTCCCTACATGTTTGACAAGTTTTTGACGTTGATTGTCGCTAAGATGAGATTGCAACTAGATTTTGAACGTTTTTAATTACGGAAATTGGCCTTTGAATAAAAGTAAAAAAAGCCAAAACTCATTTATTTCAAATAGGCACGGCACATAAAAGGCACTTTTGAACGTCAAAAATTACCTTAAAATAGAATTGATTCCAGTCGCCCCTTACAAAAGGTAGTTTTCGTATGGAGAAGAATGGGCATTACTGGCAAATTACTGGCAATTTGGTTTAATAACATACTATTTCTATGTTCCACGTGAATACTGACAGAGTACAAAAATGCAGCCATAGTGACCTATGTCGCTGCCATCGAAAATGCCATAGAAGTGGCGTAGTTTTCGGCCAAGAAAATCTGTTTTACTGTCGTGCCATCGACACTACGAAGAAGAATACTCTCAGAAAATAAAAGATTATAATTTCTATCACGGTGTTAGAAAATAATATCAGAAAATTAAAAGAACCTTATGATAAATGATTTATATTCTGTAAGTAGGTTTGTACAAACACTTTTACACGTCAATCATTTTTTTTAAGCTAGATGAGGTCGGCGTTTCCTACCTGACTACTCTGAGAAGAACGGCCGAAACAAACTCAGAGGTCACAGTCTCTTTTAAAGTGCAGACAAAATCTTGGTCAGATCATGTGACGACCATGTAGATAAGATTGCCATAGCAACAAGAACGAAGCAGTCTCAACAGAAAAACCCCATTCACGAACATAGTAAGTTAAAGATCATGGTAGGAAACATCTAAATACTAACACAAATAACTAAAACATTGACTTCTCAACCTCGTCGAAAACCCATTAACTAGAAACTCCTTTAAACTAAACCATAAAGTTAACAATAGGGAGATAAGCAGAGAAATCGCTTGTACCAGTTAACTTGGCAGAATAGATGTTCTGCACCTTGCTCATTGACTGCGTATACGCACAATATGGTGAATAGAATATTGTCTATGGTCCATTATAGGACATTGGTCTGTCATGGTAATTATTATGGATGGTGCTATTGTGGCTAAATATTTAGAGCAGAATTCTCGAGTGGATAGGTTCTAAGCTGAAGTGGATGGGTTTGTTGATATTTTCAGAATGGACATGGGTATCCTGTATAGACTTTATTCTTTTTTAATAGTGTTTAGGTCATTGGTTTAGGTAAGAGGCCAGCACATCAAGCTACTACAATCTGTCAAATTTCTTTAATAGATTTTCAACTTTATCGCTACACTATAAGGTTTAAGGTTGATTAGGAAAATTTGACCGTTTCGGGTAGCTTGATGTGCTTGCGTCTGTACACTTATTTGACGTTTTAACCTTGTTTTTAGCTTCAATTTTGTTAAGCTTCCCTGGAGGGTTAGGCAGTAGCAGACGTATAATACATACATTTCGTTCGTTTCGTTTTGTCTTCATTAATGTTTATTTTTGAAACATCAATGTATTTTTACTGCTTCAAAGTTGAGGTTAAAGAGTAGCCCCTTTATTCTTGAACGTTGCTTAAAGTTAAGAGACGTTCAAACTCCAAAAATGTATCGTTAAACTGTCCCTAATTATTACTAAACTTTAAGCAATCATAATTATTTAAAGTACCAGTTTCCAGATTTTCATAAGATTTTCATATGGGAAAAAAAAAATATCTTCTAATATTAAAAAAAAGTGGAATACCAATAATTTCGGTTACGTCATACCAAGAAGTTGAGAACGTCTGCGAGTGTCAGCTGAAGGCATTCACGATGAGCACCCTCGAACTCGCGCCATAAATAGGGTTGACAGAAACAAAATACTAGCCCCCTTACTAATAAACGTATTATATCAGATGAATAGTTACACACCGATTTCTCTCTTTCAGTCGTCAGTAATTTGACTTTCGGAAGAAGAAAAAATTGATGGGATTCGGATCCCATGAATTTTCGCCTATACTTTACACTATCACGTCCTGGAAGGAATACGTGGAATTACAAGTAACTTTGTATAAGACTTAAACATATGTGGCGAAGTGTTGCTGTACTAAAGGTACACCTCTGCCCTTACCTTTCGGCGAAACAAGGCATGATGTTATGTTATGTATTTAACTGATCCTCTAAAAACGAATTGATCTTCTAGTGATGTACGCTTTTTTAAATTAACGATGAACCTCTAAAAGCTTATTGGACTTCTAATGATGCACTCTTTTTTTAATCAATGGGCCTCTTTTTAACTTTCTGGTATCTTCTCACCGTTAGTTGCAGTAATTAAGCTAGGGCACCCCGAGCAAATGGGTCAGGTTAGAACTGTAACCAACCACGCGCGAGCCGAGCGAGCCGAGCGAGCGAAGCGGGTGGTGCCTTTTAACGGTTTGTCGTTTGTATTAGTATTTTTAGAACCCCAAAACAGGAATTATTTGAGGTTCACAAAACCAGGCGCATTCACTATTTATTAAAGTGTTTAATAATATTTTAGGATTTAAAATAGGAATTATTAAGCCAGCCTCTGAAAGCAGTTGAAGCCTTTATTTATGTGTACCAACCCTACTGATAATACGTCATCAGTATGCGCGATGCGATCAAACATTAAAGCCAGACGAACTGCGACGACGCAAACTTATGCGTTGATGTACTTATGCTGAATCGAGAAGTAAACTAATTTAGTAAAAAGATGAAATTGTTATGGACCCTTGGCCCGTTATTTGAAAGAACATGAAAAAATGCAGATAATCTACCAAGTACTATTATATTAGGAGCATAATCCTTTTTACACACGGGTACACATAAAGCTATATATTTCAAGTTTTAGCTGACCTCGCATTGTATAGGTTTTTCGTACAATTAGAAGTCAGCTTATACTTACATTTACCGTGTACCTAGTACTTAAGTCAGGTGAGAAAATTGAGATGATAGGCAGAAGGTACACAATCCTACCTAAGAGGACCTTCGTCTGAATACCTACTCCTCACTAACACACTAAGTTTTTTTTTTTTTAATTAACTCTACTTGCACAAGTATTTCGCAATTTATACAATAGGTACAAGCAATCCATCCCTGCTACGCTCGGTTTCTAAAACTTGACAAAACATATAGGACAAATATAGAATCAAGAGCAAACCCATTTCATATAAAAAAAATATTAAAAAAAAATATATAAAAGATATTTTATTTATATGTTTCATATCAATGCATATACGCATAAACCTTCACGATGCAGCATCAAAATCCGTTGCGTAATTTAGAACAACGCGGTCATACAGACAGTCACGAAAATCGACTTTAATTTATAATATGTATAGATACCAGTCGTAAATCTGTTGCCTCATAATCCTCCTTGCTTTCTTCTCACCCATAACACCGATAAATTCACCCAAAAAAAAACAAACACCCCGCATATCCGTTGTAAACTTCTCATAAGTTTGTCTATTGCCAATATGGCGCGCGATCTCGCGCGCTTTTTATTAATAAAATACCTCGCACACGCGCATGTCTGACAATAATCTAAGAGATCGCTGATCGCACCGCGAAGGCTTATTAAATCGTGACGGAAAGGTTTATTAAACAGAAAATATGGAAGATATAAAAATATTTGTATATAAATCGAAATGAGTGCAAAGTTCCCTGGATTTTATATTTTAGAAGAGCATCATCCATGACATAACTGAGCATATTGTATAAAAGGAACGACGTGTCAAATTGACAGGAGGTAAGAATTTAATTTTGGCACTGAGAGGAGGCCTGTGTCCCAGCAGTGGGAACATTATAGGCTAATTATGTGTGTTATGTGTAAGAATTTAAGGCTCAGACATGCGATTGTCTGAAGATATGGATCGCATAAGAATTGAACAAAAATAAACTAAGCTATAATTAATACAAGTTACACTTCATAATAAGTTCAGAGTTTCGCTTAAGGGGCCTTTTACAGTCCACTAGCGCCGCCAATCGAAAAAATGTCATAACTCGTAAATAGAATCAAAAATACAAAATGTTGTCTATTATTACTGTAGAAAACGCAATAACGTAATTTTATAACACATTGTCAACACTTGAAATATAGCTGTTTAGCTAAATCGTGCATTTGTAACAAAAACGGCCGTTTATGTTTTGAATGCACGATTTAGCTAAACAGCTATATTTCAAGTGTTGATAAGGTGTTATACAATTACGTTATTGCCTTTTCCACAGTAATAATAGACCACATTTTGTATTTTTGATTCTATTTACGAGTTATGACATTTTTTCGATTGGCGGCGCTAGTGGACTGTAAAAGGCCTCTTAACATGACTGTCGGTTTATTTTTCATAATCAGTTTTTGACCACTATAACATACCTATAGCAGAGTTCAAAATCTCAGATAATTTAAATTCCATTGCTAAGTTGATTTTTGAGTGACCATTTCTAACAAAAAGGTCCTAATAAGTTTTTGGTTGCAATGGAATTTGAACTTTGTTAAGTATGATATTCAGTTTTTGTTCCATAACTTGCAAAATTATCTCAAATTCTTAAAACCAATATACTTCAACATGAATTTTGGCTCCAATGCATTTGGTGATTTATCCATGCAACTGCGGGAAGAACAAGAAACCAGTGCAAAAAGGTGAAGGGTTATAAGTATGAATAGAATTGACAGCTGTCAAATTCGCTAACTTTGCTGCTGTCAATCGATGCATACTTCAAAGAGACTTCAAAAATCACTAAATATTTAAGTTTGAGCTACACGCCTTGGTTCGCAGTATTAGCAGAAATTTTAATTGATTCCTAATAATTTATCTAAACGTGAACTAAAATACCTAAAATGAGAGCAAGGACATCGCAATTCGCAAATTGAATGTAGAACGAAGTCTCATTCTGTAACAATTTGGAATCGCATCTAAACTCACAAGGTGTTATTCTACAACGTGTTCCTAACTCGAACAAACATAAAAAGTAATAGAATTCGGTTTAGGAACGCCGTGTTCTGCCAGGGCTGTCAGATAGAGAAAAAAGTATGGTATCACAATGCATCGATTATAAACAATGGCTAAATAAAAACGAATCCCAATCAAGCATATTTTTGCTATAATTAAGGTTTACATATTCCAATTGTTTTTATCTGAAGGGAAAATATGTGATTGATTAGAACAACCTTTAGTACAAACCACTTTAAAACTGCAAATTATCACCAACTTATTGAATTAGGTTAATTTGTTCACTACTTAATAGGTCCATGCATCGCCAACAGGTTGAGGTAATCTGTTTGCGTTGATGTACTTTGCAGAATTATAAACAGGATATTTTATATTAAATATGAATAAGTAAGTAGTACCAAGTTAATAAAACAGAATTTCATAATAAAAATGTAAATGGTCTACATGTAATTAAAAATTTCAACTTCTGAACAATGACTTAAGCTTACCTATAGCTTTTCTAGTCAAAGTACATAGCTAAGATCTATCTCCTGAAAACGAGGTATTTTCGTTACTAGCGTTTCTCGATACTCTAACGCCCATCTTCTGGTACGAAAAGTCAAGGGATAAGATTGGCTGTTGATTATTCATTCAACCAATCACAGCAGGTTACGTACGCTAGAAAATTTGTCAGTGTCGATTTTCGTTCCAAAAACCGAGCGTTATTGATAACAAGACCAAGTATATTGAAAATCTTATCAACTTATTTGAATCATGGTCAACCATAAACACACTATCAGCATTCTAATAAACAAAATTCAAAATTCGAACATTCCTCCTCAAAGATGGCGTCCCTGCGTATTGCAATTGTCAACACCCGTTGAACACTTTGCATTTTATAACACGCTGCCGAACGTTTGTCGAGAGCGAGACGGTAATGACGACCATCAATTTTTACTGAGCCCTATCAATACTCGTTCAACAATGTTGGATCTATGGCTTTCCGTTTTAGCACCGTGTTTGAATGTAAGTTTTGGCAGTCGTAGGTGATAAATTGGAAATTTTATGTGCAATTGAAAATGTGAAGTTTTGTGGAATTAGATTCTGGTTGGGGATACGAGTTATTTGAATAGAGGGACGTTTATAACATAGTGTAGCTGCGTTTATTGTGAAGAGCTGAAATTTAACTGTTTGACATGATTAAACATGTTTGCAGATGACATTAGGCTGAACTGACAACTACAATCAGATGAGCACCCAGCTTGTTTACTACAAAAAAAAATAAAGTGGCATTCCGGGAGTGTTAACAGAAGTGAAAACTTGAACAATTACGTGTGTATTTTTTTAATCGTCATATAAACAAAACACAAACAGAATACTTTGATATCACTCACTGACATATCGGAAATACATTAATATCGAGTACCTACATCCCGATGACAGCCGAACACATCCGAAGCGGTGTCGGTTACGGTAACAGTGGCGCGAATTCAATGGTTTTTTCCCATCTCAAAAATGCCCAACACGCCTAAATAAGTTTTCACTTAAGAAAAAAACTACTAGGTACATAAAAAAGTGTCCACATAGTGAATTACAGTAAAAGCTTACGAATAGCCTTTTGCTCATGAAAAACCTTAACAAATTACCATCAACAACGGTAACCCACATAACCGCACTAAAACGGTTAATTACCATTAACCCCTGCACCGAACCACCTCGAACCTCCCCGAAGTTTGCCGAACAACAAACTTGCGGCTATAGAACGCACGTGACGTCACTAATTCTAAACCCATGAAAATGGATTGTGGGACATTACTTTGTTTTAGAGTATTTTGGAAACATATATGGTGCGTTATGCTGTTTTTATTTGATTTTACTTTTCTGTACGTAGATCAGATGCGACAGTAGGTCCCATTATAAGAAAAAAATAAATGAACTCGGTAAAAAGCGGCCACACAGACATGAAGGGCTCCGTATCCAACGTAAAATATTTAACACTAGGTACCATCATATTATACGTTATTATAGCAGTCATAGTAGTACACACTCTGTTCCTTTACGTACTCGTACATAAGTGTCTACTTATTACAGTTTTAAAGATACAGCCCTGTAACAGACGGACGGACAGACAGCGGAGCCTTAGTAATAGGGTTCCGTTGGCAGCCCTAAAAAGTAGGAAATTCTTAATGTTTGCGACATATTTAAACACCTACAAAGAAAAGTTAACAAAGTAAAATTCTGCTAGAAGCAAAACTCTAGGCCAAGTAACATTTGTACATTCCCAAAAACAACATAAACAAAGCCAAAACATCCAATTTCAGACAAAACGTAACACCTAGAACGTCATATTGTCGTCACGAATTTAAATTTTCAAATTCGGAACACGTATGTCTCGTTGGCGACACTCGCGCTGGTTTATTGCATAAAATTACAATATTCGCCGGCAGAGGGCGACACAAGCGGCGCGGCCATTATTGTATTACACGTCATTTTATTAAAACAATTATGTGTTTAATTGATATTCGTTGCATACCTATACATGTTTTGGGTAATGTTCGGATGGGGGGAGAGAGATACTATTTTTATTAGTGGCTTGGTTATCTTGAGCGCTAATCAGGATTTTTTCTGCTGTTATGGAACAAAAATTAAACAGCATCCACATGATAGGTAATATTTATATAAATACATAAATTCTCGGTTTCGTCCCTTGAGGGCTTGAGGGTAGGCAGATACAGAACTGCTACGATCCGTATATACCCTTTTTGCTTTGTTTATCTACGTTTATACATCAGCAGGTCTATTCTATAAAAACCTCACCTTAAAAACTCAGCTGAAGTCAACTGTCATTCTACCTGATGCTAGGGATTGACGCTATTGACAGGTCACATCAAACTCACTTCATCTAAATTTTCACGTTGAGTATTTTTACAGAATACTTACCTAAGGTCCGGCTGCGCTAAATTTGCCAAATATGTAAACAGCAATGGCAACTCAAAATTGAATAAAATCGATACACAATCGATTACAAGAATATTTACCTATTTTAAGTAATGTTTGTTTTCGTCTAGTTAGCTCGGAGATTTAGACGAAAACAAACATTACTTAAAATAAATGTTCTTGTATATCGATTTTATTCAATTTCAAGCGGCCATTGTTGTTTACATCTTTGGTAAAAGCGCGGCCGGACCTTAGGTACACTGGTCATACACGCAGTCCGGTTGCGAGTATGGCACGCCCGCTAGTAAAATATTGCCAAAAGAACATAATCACCTAGCGCAGCCATACTTCATCTTTCATCAGTCGCTTCATGACAAACACACAGACAAACAAATGCCTCCGATGTATTTGTTCTCCAGTTTGCAGCCGTCATGTACTTAGTGTGTATGTGAGTCGTCTTACAAAGGAAACATGGTCAGATAATAATCTTGTCTAATTAACAGAATGTTTGTATAAATAAGGCATAATTAGGTTTTTTGAGGAAAATGACGACGGGGGCTGACACATTAAAGCAACGTTTAGTTTTTCTTTTTTGTAGTAACTTTTAATTAAACTTCTGAGAGTAAAAAAGTGGAACCAAAAATTGCTCCCAAATACCTACTTAATTTTAATGTTATCGAAACGAGAACACTAAACTGTAACGCTACATAAATTAAAGCTACAATTTTGGAGGTGGAGACTTCCAAAATTGTAGCTTTTGTAACAACAGATAATTAGACCCTTAATCATATCTTCTCTCACAAATATCACGACTTTAGGTAGTCACAAGTAAACTGACACATGTACAACAAAACAAACATACATTTGCGTTAACCAACACTCTTGCGCAGCTAAGTGTTACACTCTGTGATTACAACGAAACGCAATTAGTCGCCAATTACTGCGCGCGCGCCGATAAGATAAAGATAAATATTCTAAAAGATACCTGACACCTACTTAGTGGAGTCTTGATTTAGCTGCGATGGCTTTGTAGTTTTGTACAAAGTTGCAGTGGCCGGGACTTGGAAAGGGGTTTGAAGGTTTTGGCCCTAAAATCAGCCGCCATTTTGATTTTTTTTCAGAATCGCGGTGCACAACAAAAGTTACATATTTAGATAGAGGACACTTATACAAACAAAAAATGTTATATAACATAATATCCTAAAGCGTCAGGTTTCGGAGTTATTCACCGAAATATAAGTCGAAAACAACAAGGATTTTTTTGTTTTTTTTCCCTCCAGGTAAGCATATTGAACTATTGAGGTAATAGAAACGTTATGAAACCTTTATGGAGAAGAAACAAATGAAGAATAGACATTTTTTAAATAAATAATTAAGCACGGCAATTTACAGTTCGTTTTTTAATCCCGGAGACTAATCTGACAAGTGTAATGTCAAACTTCTATACTAAAAAAAAACGAAAACACAAAAGACTTAAATGTCAGATTAGTCTCTGGGATTAAAAAACGAACTATAAATAGCCGTTTTTAATTATTTATTTAAAAAATGTCTATTCTTCATTTGTTTGTTCTCCATAAAGGTTTCATAACGTTTCTATTACCTCAATAGTTCAATATGCTTACCTAGAGGGAAAAAAAACAAAAAAGTCCTTGTTGTTATCGAATTATATTTCGGTGAATAACTCCGAAACCTGACGCTTTAGGATATTATGTTATATAACATTTTTTGTTTGTATAAGCGTCCTCTATCTAAATACATAACTTTTGTTGTGCACCGCGATTCTGAAAAAAAATCAAAATGGCGACCGACCTTAGGGCCACCCTCCATACTAAAATCTTCTAACCCCTTTAGCTTTTGTCTTTGAGAGCACAATTTTGTTCGGAATGGACGAAGTTACTGTCGTATTCCAATATATTTAGAGTCTATAAAGTCCGTCAAGACTGCCTTTATTTCGGAGGTAAATAAGTTAGTAATTCTTCTTTTATTCATCTGTGATTGTATAGATATTTACATAATATAAGCTAACATACAAACTATAGTAATATGTACAATTATATGAAAAAATAAACAAAATAGTCATAAGGCATCAAAGAATTCGTCCGCATACTGTCAACAGGAACAGTGCCCAAAAGGCTGGCTGCATTGCCACGTTGTATGGCAACTGTTAGTACTTAGTAGTTAGTAATTGATGAAATACGAACAATCAATCATATAAATCGACTAGCTGTACCCAGCTATTTCACTCGCCGTTTTATCGCCGACAATAATTTTTCAAATACGGCTGGAAGTTCCAGAGATTAGGGCGTTCAAACAAACAAACTCTTCGACTTTATTATAGGATTATAGAAGTATAGATATGACATTTGACAGTTTCGCATCACTGTGAAGACTTTGGAATAATTTTAGACTTCTCTTTTATGTGGTAGAGTTCACCTAAGTTACATAAGTATGTATTTGCCTCGTATTATAAATTCGAAAGCAACTCTGTCTGTCTGTATGTTACCTTTTCACGCCTAAACCACTGAACGGATTTCGATAAAATTTGGCAGAGAGATAGATTGCATCCCGGGGAAGGACATAGCATAGTTTTTATCCCGATATTCTCACGGGATCGACACTTATGCGGGTGAAACCGCGGGGCGCAGATAGTCTCAAATAAAATGTATGGCAATGAGAACCCACCTTATATACCGACACCACAGCCTACAATATAATACAATACAATAAAATTCTACCTTAAGCCATTGTTACACTGAAAATATGTTACTCTGTGGTCAATAGTCAGACCTATCATACTTGTAAGTTATACCTACCCACATTTACGTAATTTCGTCGGTGTGTAAGTGAAACCGCAAGCTCATGTTGTGTAGCCAATTGTATTATGAACAACAGTACTTTCTTTGGAGTGTGGTGGCAATGGCAACTGCAATAACGGTAGCGACCGGTTGTTGAGCGATTGCTAAGAGGATTTTGTTGCGTGATAGATCAGTCGGGGAATTGATATTTTGAAGGCGATAACATTGGGGTCTTTTATACCCTAGAGAAAAAGCTGTATGATTTTTTTTTATTGCTGAATGGGTCTTCTCTTGGCCTCGATCACGCCTGATGAAAAGCGGATGGATGAGGTTTTTATAATGGAACGAGCGTGCCCAGAATATGCCTGTTAACTCTTGCTTTGAAGACAGACGGGTTAAATGTGGAAGGGAATACAAATAATATCTATATGCCGAGACTTTGAAGTTACCAGTACCAGTCTTAAAGATAGTAAAATTATTCTGTAAAAAATTATGAAATCTGACCATCGACATAATTCCTAAAGAAAGAATTCTTTGAGTTGTCTTTGTTTATACCGGAAATCTTATGGCTTATAGACATCTATTAGGTCATGCCCCATGGAATTATTTATCCCTTTTCTATTGTAGTGAATACGTAATCTCTAAACCGCATAAATAAATAAATGAAAACTTGATTCAGTTCAGAAAAAACACGGTATAATATTTAAAAAAAACTAGTAACAGATTACATCCTATGTAATCTGTTACTAGTTTTTTTTTTTTTTATACAGCTTTAGGTGCTACATTTTTTTTTAATAGGGCATGTGTAACCACACGCTCTTCCTAAATAAGTTTTCATTTATTTAGGTGAAGTAATTAATCTATATAAATAAAACAAAGTCGGGTTAGTTACACCATTTATGACTCACGAATGGCTACATCGATTTTTATGATCTTTGATTTGTTGGATTTGTCTCCGCCCCGAATAGCAGAATAACTATTAATAAAAATAAAACAGGGTAAATATTCACGAAAAAAAAATATCAAGATAATTAATTTTCTCATACATTCGTACTTATTGATTCGGAGGTGGTAGGTACGAAGTTCGCCGGGTCAACTAGTTTGCAATAAAAAACATGCGTGAAATGATTACACTAACGGTGTACACAAAAATAACTCCTAAGCATTCTCGCAACTAGTTTTCGCTACTCATCGCCCAGCTATCATTACATACTTATCTATCAAACCATTATCTTCAACCTGCCTTCCAGATGCTTCATACCAAATCTAATCACCCGCCGTTTCTCACATCCGCCCCGTATAACAGTGTTAAAGCTAAAATAATTTTATTTCCACTCGGGATTATCGCGAGGTGCGCAATCAATAATTTTGTATCAATGACTGGCCGGCCGCTTATTAGTAGAGGGAAAAAACAATAACTGTATAGGTATGTATGATTATATGCCTCGGTGCGTACAAGAAATGTAAGGATGTGGTGTTGTTGTGTTTTTGTTGGTGTTGCCGTTTCTAGTGACGTTTTTTTTATTGGACTTGGGAGATAGGTTTGCTAGTGGTATTGAAGGTTTTTTAAGTACTTTAAATAAACTTATTTTTCACAAAAAATTTCCACCACTGACACTGTTAATGTATATAACTATTTAAGTTGAACACGTTATAAATTGGTGGAGGCAGGCACAAATAAATTCACAATTTTACCGTTGAAGATAGGCAGTAATTACAGAACTCAACGTGCTACGATGCTCCTCATGCTGCAATCGAATTTAAATAACAAATATCCAAAAATGAGGGGTCCGTGGCTAAATAATAACAGCCGCACAGGTCGATCGATCGGGTTAAGCTACATTTGCCGCAGTTGGTCTGTGGAAGTGTGACCATCTGCACATACCGAGACCCCTCCGTGCCTCGAAAAGCACGTTAAGCCGTTGGTCCCGGCTGTCATTCGTGGAACTTTGACAGTCGTTACGGGTAGTCAGAAGCCCGAAAGTCTGACAACCAGTCTTACCAAGGGATATTGTATTACCCAGTAACTGGGTTGTGGAGGTCAGATAGGCAGTCGCTCCATATAAAATATTGGTATTCAGCTGCATCCGGTTACACTGGAAGTCGCCCCCAACATAGTTGGGAAAAGGTTAGGCAGATGATGATGATCCAAGAAACGATTGCTAGTGAAAGTAAAATCATTAACTTACTAAGCGTTTGCTCATCCAAAATTTAGTACACCGGAGTTTATGGCAATCGATCGTTTTGTATCGAAGAAGCCACACTGCCACAGCCTCCTTTAGAACAACAGGAGCTCTTGTAATAATAGCTTTTAGTTACTATTCGAGTCAAATTATATTTTTATATGCATGTGTTTCTGTGACAATAAAACAATTTTCTTTTCTTTTTAAGTATTACTTATCGAACATTTTGCAATAAATAAAAGGGAAACACTAGTAACATCCACACAACAGCCAACCCACCAACTTTACGCGTTTGCGGCGTAAAATCACAGTCGACGATATAATTCTCATAATCCGCGGTGCGCGCGCATTCAACATAACCTTTCACACCTCGAGTCGTGCGCGCGCGCCATTGTGCACGACTGTACGTAGCACTTGTGAACACGATTGTACTTATTAAAGATAGAAACTATCGTGTGAAAAAGTTGTAAAGCTGTGTGTGATTGTACCGATAGTGAAATGATTGTGGGTAATAGAGCTTAGCGATTGTACCGCGAGAGTGGGCTATGAGTCATACATACCTACGTCATTCGAATATCAAAGAATCATACCTATAGTACAAGTGCTGCACACCCCCACCCTATTTCAAGTTAAACAAACATCAACTTTTTAAGCTATTGCATAGCTTTTATCGCGGGCTTTGCGCGTGGCGACCGAATCAAGAAATTCCGTAACGAAAATAAACCTAACACCCCCCACTCCGACCGACACAGCGGTGCGGCGTTGAAAGCCGTGCATCGTCTAACGTCGTTTCAGTTCGGCAGACCTCGGCACGGTGTTTGTGTGCGTGCGACTAGACGTATGCGTGTAGACGTGGTGGTCACCACGCTCAAAAAGTGTAACTTGAATTATCAAAGAAAAAACTTGAATTAATATCAAAGAAAAAAAATATTGCACAAATATTATAATTGCATAAGTTGATAAAAAATGCTATGCAATAGCTTTACCGCGGCAGTCCCCGAGTGCCACACGTATTTTTTTCACTGATAATTAAGTTGATTTCAGAGTGACTAGCACTATTGAAAAAGTTATAAAAATGTTTGAAGTTGTAGCGTAAACTGAACGTTATTGTGGAGGAATTAAAGTTGTTTTTCCATTAATTCATATTTGTTTACATTTTTGGCAATTAAGAGTTACGGGTCAATGAATGTCATTGCATCATCAATAAGAAAAATAGGTGTAAAATGAAGCGCGCTGAAAGAACTGCTAATTTATTTATATAAACTTTTCGCACAAAAAGGTACAAAGGCGGACTTATGCCTTAGGCATTCTCTACCAGTCAACCAAGGGTGGTGAAGAGATTAGATGGCAGGTGCTTTGGTTGAGAGGAACAATGAAAAAGAAAAAACTTAAAATTAGGCTAATTCAGAGGTTAGTTTGTTTACTGTTTACAAACACATTATTAGTTTTTTTGTTTGTTTAAATATGATTTTAATGTAAACCTGGTTTTCACGAAAACATAAACAAAATGAAAAACTGAACTAAATCTAGTTAACAAGAGAGCATTCTCTTTGTGCATAATTGTACAAGTGTACATGCATTTATGTACAAAACTGTAATACAAGCGCACTAAGCAGAATGTTACGTAAGATAAATTAAGACACCTGCAACACTGAGCTTATAAAGTTGTTTGTGCGCGATTATACCATTACAACGCTTGTGAACACGACTGCACTGTTAGAATGAGTAGAAGAAATTATAGGAAACTTTCCACATTGAAGACTCTTCATGAAAACTTATAAGTACAGTTAAGTATTTATGATCAAGACCCTATTCAATATACAACGTGTTTTTTAAGTCATAGAAATAAAACTAAAAGATTCGGTTTTACTCCTTGACTGTACTAATGATGAAATTAGGCAGTGGGTCCAGTCGATCAATTCAAAATTTGATTTGGTCGACTGGGCCCGCGGGTCCAGTTCGAGTGGGTCCAGTTGACCAAAGACTCCATGAGCACTTACTCGTATGTAGGTACAGCAATATTTTAATTCCATGATTTTCACAAGAGCAAGCATTATTGGTCAATGTCTGGTATATCTTCGTTAAATTATATGTATGGGGTGTCTCATCATCATCTGCCTAGCCTTTTCCAACTAGGTATGTTGGGATCGGCTTCCAGTCTAACCGAGAGTACTTATGTATAATCTGCATTCGCGATTTATATGCCAAAAATGTAAACAAATATGAGTTTATGGAAAAATGACTTTGAATCCTACACCATAAAGTTCAGTTTACGCTACAACTTCAAACATTTTTAAGAGTTTTTCAATAGTGCTAGAAACTCGGAAATCAACGATAAAATAAAGTTGATATTTGTTTAACTTGAAATAATATTAATTTGAAACAAGTTTGATAGACTTTGGTATATAATATAAACACCACTATCTACTGGCAAAACTTGGGAACTTCCTATATCCAGCAATGTCTTGTGGTCGCAAGTGCTATTTCTAAGCATGACGAGGTCCTAAGGTCGGAAAAGTGTTACTGGGTTTTCCATTATGACTTTCTCCGTAGCAGCCCGTAGTCTGGATTTGTGCCCGGCTGATGGCAATAAGCTTATAGAGGTATGAGGAACAGGGTGTAAAGCTCACTCATCCTCCATAGAAAAGGCAAAGATCCTCGGACCAGACGGGGGTCGTGTCTGGCGAGCAACTGCCCGATGATTCATGTCGGGCCGTTGTATCTATGCTAGTTGCGCGGTAAACTATGCTTGCGAGATGCAGAATTTTGTGTGACGTCAGTATGATGGCATTGTAGATACCGCTACAGGTTCGCCCCCTTACATGGGACTTACAACATAAACGGCGAAATGTTGGTGTACTAAAGGTACACCTCTGCCTGATCCTTGGGGGACACAGGCGTGATGTGTATGTATATTACTCTCACGAACTGACTGACGTTAACGGACTGTTTCTACGCAATAAAGCCGAAAATCGCAATAACTAAATGCAATAAACATTAGCAAAGTCAGAGACCAATGGTCTAAATGTCAAATAAACTATGACCCTTACTGCCAAAATACTCAGAAAACAGTTCATATGTTCACATGTGAACTAAACTAATGTTTAAGACATAATACCGTTATTTGTGACTCAAGCGCAATGTCATTGCTGTGGCAATTGGACTTGGAATGAGCAAGCGACATTGCCTTTTTTTAATGGGAATAAAAAAATACAGCTCACAGCAAAATGGATGGTGGATATCTAAGGCCGCGTTCCCACTATGTCGTGACGACAGATTATCGTGTCGTTCAAAGCGTCGTGGTTTGTGTATTTAAATGGAGGTGTTCACATATAGGACTACACGATTAACTGTCGTCCACGACTTTGTTTTGAAGTGACGACAGATTGTCAAGTCAATGGGAACAGCTAGCACGACAGTCGTAAAACGATAAAAAAACATCACGATTTAGCATGACGGCAAATCATGTGTCGTTATTGCGACTATCTATTGTAGCCACATATCACACACACACACACACACACGTATCACACAAACATACAGGCGTTCATACCACTACTGATGTTTAAAAGAACGTAGAGGCGACTATTCTGCCATGAACAGTAAAAATGTCGTCACGATCCAATGGGAACAGCTAGATACGACAATCGTTCAACGATAAAATATTTCGACGACACAGTGACGATAAACAGTCGATATAATGGGAACAGCTAGAGACGGCAGTCGTCCAACGATAAATTAATCGTCACGACATAGTGTAGCGTCCTAAGCCTAAACGTTGCCGTCATACTGATGCTTTCGAAATAGTACACTCGGCTACATATCAAACCATAAATTTGCCAGTTTCAGCTGACCTCGCATTGTATACGTTTTTCGTACAATCAGAAGTCAGCTTATACTGGTTATGTATAGCTTGATGTGTAGCCGTGTGTATCATAGAACGTAGGAACTGGTCATTAATGTAGGTGCCCAAAACACGTCAAACCCTTAGAGGATAATTGCGTAAGACACTTGCAATGACAATGCCTTCCATTTGGATAAATGAACAACATTCATTGCGTTATTTTCACATTCGAGCATACGAATTTTTCAAACATAAGAAGCAATGGATTATTCCTTCGGATTGTGAATAAAAGTGTGATGGAAGAATTGGTTTAAAAAAAAAACAATTTTATCATCAACTCTTAGATCAATTGTCTACAAATATGATTTGTTGTAATCTTCCAATTAAAAATGATAACATTTGACAAAAGATTCACTCATCAGACACATCGATCAGCACCCTGATTGGGTAACACATTATCAGTCGGAATCTGAATCATTTTGAAGCAAATTGCTAATCCATTGCTTCATAAGTTCGAAGAATTTGTCTGCTAAACACGAAAATAACGCAATGAATGTTGTTGAACTGTCAAAATGGAACCGATTCCGATTGATAATGTGTTACGCAATTGCCCCGCTGGCAGGATTTTTGAAAGTTGCTGGGAAGCGGTGGTGTTTAATTTTAAATGCTAGGACTCTACCAAAAGCAACAAATTAATAATGAAATCATCCCTTTAAATAACTCATTATCCCTATAAAAAAATCAACAAGTAAAATTAGTGACGCGCATAATTTCTGCACACTATTACCGATATCGATATCCATAAAGGTGGTTACTCGCTGTCGGTATTTTTAGCCGCGCACAAAACGGCTATAACGCGTCGGGGCAGCCATAAAATAATATTCCTTAATACATTATAATAGTGCTATCCCTGGGTAATGTTCGTAAGTATTGGAATTACAGGGCGGCGCGGTTCTGGCTACATATTGAGTGAAAGGTGGCGCAAGGGAAAGGTGGAAGCGAGTGGGCATGTGAAATTGTTTATGAACAATTGAATTGTAGGATGCGATTTGAAATTGCATGTGAAATCAATCAACTTAGCGTATTACTGTCCCCTGCTGGACATATGCCTCTCCCCGGCTACGCCACAATACCCTGTCCTTCGTCTTCCGCATCGAGTCTGTTCTAGCTACTTTCTGGTCGTTAGATGAAAATGGTATCGGAAATCGTTTTCGTATAACTGATTTTTTTTCTTAGGTATACTCTCAAAATAAATTTACATTCGTTCAGTCCTAAATGTGTAATGTTTGAGGCTAATTTTTGCATACAAGGGAATCACTTTTGCTAATTGTAAAAATGGATTATTGTTCCTTTCTTAAGTAAAATATTTTAAATACCTAAATATAACACGGGTAGGTTACCGTTGCCTTCCCCGTACATTTCGTAACAAATGCCATTAAAAAAAAATCAGAGTTGAGAGTACCTAAAACCCGTTTTACTGAGTTCGCAAAAAGTCTAAATCGCTTCCTCTCGCATCTTACACCGCGTCCTTACATCGGATCTCATCGGTGCGTCTGATTGGCTGCGTGAGGCGAAATCGTTCGATTATGTTTCGATTCATTCGATGACAGATTACGTTCGAAATTATCGATACAGCACTACGGAACAATTTGTTTTGAAGTGTACATATTCACGCGTTGTTTTCTATAATTATTTCTTCTGAGATTCTATACAGATTAAAAAATACAGGGTAGCAGGGACATCGACGGGCAACCAGTTACCATGGATTCAATAAGTGATTCTGAACCCACCTGCGTTTCTTTGAATGCTTAGGTCGGTTATTTAAAAAAACAATACTGTTCGCTTCGATCAATAATGCACTGCTCGATATATTTTGACCGCTTAGGTATTGCACTTTTCTTTAAAACAGTGCATTTTTTTTTATAACCAACGTCAAGTATATGGTTTAGAATCATTTGCTGAATTCATGGAACTACAGTTTGCGCATCGATGTCCCGCCACCCAATATGATTCATGCCTATAGGAGGAATAATATATCCATGCCTGTAGTGTATCTATTAAATAGATATGTAAATACTGTCTCATTCACACAAGCGGGGTAGCTGCTGTCACTTATGTCATCTGTCAGTTACGAGGAATGGCGGGAAACAGACAAAGTGAAGCGGGCTATATACGAAGGCGCTTGGTGTGGTAGTGAGCCAGTGAAGTGATATGTTCAACATAAATACGGAATCAACAGGATTCTACAATGCCTATATGAGGAACAGGGTGTAAAGTTCACTCAACCTCCATAGAAAAGGGAGAATCCTCTGACCAGACGGGTGTTGTATCTGGGGGCAACTGCCCGATGATTCATGTCGGGCTGTTGTATCTATGCTAGTTGCGCGGTAAACTCTGCTTGCGAGATGCAGGATTTGCGTGACGTCAGTATGACGCGTTGTTCGCATGTGGCGTTGTAGATACCGCTACATGCCCATTCGTTTGATTAGCATTAAGCATTGTCCAAAATGAGTGACAAGACAACACAACCAAATCATTGCAAAATATAGAGCAACACGTCATTAAATTGCTTACCACAAAAATTTCTCAATATTTGACAGTTGTGTGGTATTAGTAGTTAGTATAGGATCATTGACAGGCCTGATGGTCTAGTGGTTAGTGACCCTGACTGCTATGCCGGAGGTCGTGGGTTCGATTCCCACCCAGGACAAATGTTTGTGTGATGAGCACGATCATTTGTTCTGTGTCTGGGTGTAATTTATCTATAATATGTATGTATTTAGAAATATATAAGTATGTTTATCAGTTGTCTAGAACCCATAACACAAGCTCTGCTTAGCTTGGGACTAGATGGCGTTGTGTGATAGTTGTGGAATATTATTATATTATTATTATTATTATTTATTTTTAAACTTAACATCTGCAACTTGTACCTACTTTCTGTGCAAATAAAGAACTATTCTATTCTATTAGGTATGTCCCATATACATATATGCTTTTCACGGGAATCTAGGAAACATTGTAGTTTTTTCTGATTAATGTAAGGTGCTTTAAAACTTCTTTTAGTGATATTTATTTTAGAAGTACATACTATGTAAGTATATTCTTCTAATATATGTTTTTATTTAAATTAGAGAATTGTTTTTGATTTTATGTATTTCGTTTTCCTATCTACTCTTACATAAGTCGTCTACATCTCGTTTTATGTACCCTCCTATCGCAAGTATGCTAGAAGAGACTTCTTTAGAAATAAGCATCACCTTTATAAGAATTTTTCTGTTCCTTTCTTCTTGTTTGTTTATATGTGTGTATATAAATGGTTAAATAAATAAATAAACAATTTGGATCTTTCGAGAAAACAGCAGCTTTATGACAGGAATAAAAGATTTTCTCCTTTATCCATACGTTGTTAATTACACATTTCGTCTCAAATATCCTCCGTGACCTCTACCAGATCTTACAAGGCGAATATTCACATAAAACTAATTATACACACTAAACCAGCGTCGTAATTGCATTTATAGTATTTATTTTACACTTGCAAGGCTGTAATTTTTAAATAACTGCAGATCTTAAGTTTAAGTAGTCATAAAAACCGCTGTTAGCCTCTTATAATGTTAATATAAGCTGTTAAATAACGATAAAGAGCAATTGAAGTTAATAAATAGACTGTAATTAATTTTAGAAAATAAATTAATATTAATAGTTAGGAGTAAATATTTTTTTAATTAGGTAATTTCAACTATTGTCAAACGATTAAATTCATGGCGTGTTTAATTTTTTAGAACTAACTGCATTATGTTGTCCAACTTCTAGTCAATATTCCCTTATTGAGAGCAGCGGTGGCCCAGTGGTAACGGTCACGACTTACGAGTTGTAGGTCGTAGGTTCGAACCCAGACAAGCGCTTTACTTTGTGTAAATTATTTCATCACCACTGCTCTCAAAACGGTGAAGGAAAACATCGTGAGGAAACCGGCATGTCCTAGAACCAAAAATTCGAAGACATATGACATCTACCAACCCGCACTGGGCCCGCGTGGTAGATTACGGCCCGCTCCCTCTCACAGAGAGGAGGCCTGTGTCCCAGCAGTGGGAACATTATAGGCTGATTATGTAGGTATGTTATGTATGAGTTGTATGTAGGTCGTGGGTTCGAAACCAGTAGTGCTATTCAGCTGGTCTATTCTGTGAAAATCTCACCGTGAAATCTTAGGTGAAGTGCGCTTAAAGTGAGCTGTCAATAGTGTCAATGCCTAGCATCAGGTGGAATGACAGGTCACTATAAGCTCACTTCACCTAAATTATCACAGTGATCTTTTTACGGAATAGCACCGCTGTATAGATCTCACCGTGAAAACTTAGGTGAAGTGAATTTGACGTGAGCTGTCGATTCCTACATTAGCATAAGGTGGGATGACAGTTCAAACTCAAACTCAAAGCATTCATTTCAATTAAACCATGTACAGGTGCTTTTGAATTGTCAAAAAAACTCACAACAATCATAGCTCACTTCACCTAAAACACGGTGAGATTTTTACCGAATAGCCTGGCAGGCCGGCGCTATACTTTGTATAAACAATTTCATCACCATTGCTCTCAAAACGGTGAAGGAAAACATCGTGAGAAAACCGGCATGTCTCAGAACCAAAAATTCGAAGACATGTAACATCTAGGTACAGACGCCAGCACATCAACCTACCCGAAACTGTCAAATTTTCCCAATCGACTTTGAACCTTATATATTAGTGATAAAGTTGAAAATCTATTAAAGAAATTTGACAGATTGTAGTAGGTTGATGTCCTGGTGTCTGTACCAACCCGCACTGGGCCCGCGTAGTAGATTACAGCCCTGTGTCCCAGCAGCAGGAACATTATAGGCTGATTATGATGATGATTTATGATTCTCTTATTAGGTACATACAATATTTTTATTAGAAGAAAAACTTGATTCCCGATTGGATTTCTCATCGGCAAAAATGAGAAACTTCCCTACAAACTTTCATCTCCTATTAAGCCCTTTATAGGTGAATTCTCGAAAATATTTCCTGAGCTTAAAAGTTGGTTGAATAAGCCATTTTTTTGTCAGACATAGTTCCTGCTTCATCATCCGCCTACAGCAGTCCACTCTTGGATATAGGCCTCTCCAATTGCACGCCATTTAACTCGATTCTTGGCAACATTAATTCAGCAGCTACCAGCCACCCTGCGAAGATCGTCGTTCCACCTAGCCTGAGGGCGTCCTACCTTACGATTGCCGATTCGCGGTCTCCACTCAAGAACACGTCTACCCCAACGGTCATCGGTTCTATGGCTAATATGGCCGGCCCATTGCCACTTCAGCTGACTCACAGGCTGCGCCACAACACCCTGTCCGCCGCCTTCCGCATCCAGTATGTCCCAGCCACCTTCTTAAGGCCGTCGGTCCATCTACCTGGGGGGCGTCCCACACTACGCTTGTCGATAAGTGGTCTTCACACCAGGACTCGTCTGCTCCACCAACAATCGGTCCTTCTACAAACATAACCAGCCCACTGCCATTTCAAACTTCGACTTAGGACCTGAAGTCACAAAAAAAAAAGTAAAAAAAAAGAAATTCACGTCACACAAACAAATGACGCTCACTCTGACCACAGCTCTGACGCTTCAAAAACGTTCTCAATATTCATACAAGCAAAGTAAATATTAATTTATCTAATCGACAAACAAATCGAAAGGACGCCACTTACGGCGGCGGGTTGCTAAGGACCTATTACCATAGCAATCTGGAACGCATAAGTTAAGATTGTACTAATTAAGTGTACATACAGCGTCCCCGTTTATCCTAAAGATACCAACACACGATATAAATAAAGCAAAATCTGATAATGTTTGATTTTTGTTATTATTGTCGAGTAATTAGCGAGTTTTATGGGAGAAATATTACGGGTTTTGAGTTTTTTGTGCGTGTATCCGAACGTGGTGAGAAAATATTTGAAAAATGTTCTGTGTAGTGTTGTAATAATAAATGATTTATTGATTAATATAATCATTTTCATTCCATGCGATTCTAGCTCACGCATTTAACTAAACTGAAATAAGTAGTGACATGAAAAATATAAATTTTGAGATTATCTTAAAAGCCGATTTATCCACTTAAATTAAGACGAACAACCACCGACTAAAAGAGACATCAAAATAATTATTAACAAATAAAACGTTCCAGAGACAAGGATAAACAAATAAACAACTACGCGGCCGTCGCAGCGTGAATCCGAACGTAATCTATGTGAGTCGTTTTCTGCCGGCGGGCGGCGCGCGCTTATATCTCAAACTTTTGACACATAACCTCTAAATTGAAAACCTCAATTAAAATAAACCGTACCTACATTGATTTAAGGTTTAATTCGCAACAACTAGTATTGTAAAATTAAGCTTTTTTGAATCTAGAACTTATTTCACACTTACATTTACTACGAATTTGTTTTTCGAATTACAAGATTTGTCCTACATTTTTTAATGGGTTCGTTGTTCACATAAGGTCGAATTTTGCGTGGAATTCAATTTTTGGGTTGTAAATGTAAGTTTGTAAAATCCAAAGGAGCTCGAAAAGCAATGGCGTCGATTAATCAAAGGCTCAGTTTTGTTTTTCGAATAATTTTGAATAATTTGTGAATGGAAGCGCTATCGGTTGGGACAAGGCGAAAGTAATTTATAGCTTGTGTATTCAGTTAATTAATGACTGCAATTGTTTTATTCGTGTTCTTAAGTTTATTAAGGTACAGTCCGAAAGTGTTGCTACCTCCCTTGGAGTTATTTCGAACGAAAATTGAGGTGACAACGGTAATTTTTCTTTTTGGAACTTTTAAAAGAGATAAAGTTCTCTTTTGCTTATTATTGTATGAGAATGTACATTCGATATGCCTGAAAAGTCAAACGATGAGATATTTGGCATCGAAAAAAATTTATGGTGTTTGGTAAACATAAAGTAGGTATACTTACCTATATTTTTTTTAAATCCTTTAAGACAGCTCAGCAATGCCGGGCCCATTGTTGTGCCCGAAGCCCGGCCTAAGGGGCAAGGTATAGATGTTCTAATGAATGTATCCCCTACTCCACTACTTGTAAAATAAACGTCCAACAATCATCTAACATCGAGTCTATCCAATTTCAATTCCTTTCATTCTCATTCGACAACCCTGAACTATAACTTACCTCATCTAACACTGAAATTCGATTTTTTTCTATTCGATTCCTATAGGTATGCTGTTCAGCTTCTTGGTGCAATCCCAAACCTTCTTTGATGACACCCACAGTAATTTTAGAAGGCTTGTCCTATTCCTTGCAGGGGCCCATGAAGTGCGGGATTGACCGAAAGGGTTACCGCTACCCCGGAACATAAAGGGCTAAGGAAGGAACACGGATGGGTTTTAGTCAGTAAGAGTCTGACACTCCCTTCCGCTCCACCCAGAGCGGGAGGGGTCATTTGACGATTTCCCATGCATAAAAAAGGGGCCCATAATGTTTTCAACAAATCCAAGATCACATGGTTCAATAAGTAGGTAACAGGGTAATTCTAGCATTTATTTCATAACAAGCTTTTGCCCGTTGCTCAAATTATTCCAAGGTAACGTACTGTCAAGATAAAAAGTACCCTATGCCCTATCTACGTGTGCGCTAAATTTCATAGAAATCCGTTCAGCTTTTAAGGCTTGAAAAGGTAACAGACAGATTTACTTTCGAATTTATCATACCTACAAGCTGCGTCCCGCGGTTTCACTCGCATAAGTCTCGATCCCGCGGGAATATCGGGATACCCATGTGCCAAATTTCATCCAAATTCATTCTGCCGTTTTAGCGTGAAAGCGTAAAAAACAAACAATTTTTTTTTTTGTCTTTATAATATTAGTTTAGATGGATTGAAAAACCTTACGGAACCTCAAATGCCTCCCTTTTAATCGCTGCCATGGGCTATAAACATTATAAATAGAATAGTTAGTAGCATTATGGTATTTATGTCTGTTTTATGTTAATATAAATGGTCCCTCGCTGTCCCAGGGAGTGGGCTATGTGTTCTATTTTTCGATAACAAATTATAGGGTCTAATTGAATATTTATTGTTTGAATTAGTTATTATTATGCTGATATAATTTGGGTTTCTAATTCAGCCATTTACGGGAGGTATTTATTCTGAAAAAAAAGTCTATTATTTATTTATTTAATACGTCAAGCACACATGAATGTACAGAGGCGGACTTAATGCCATAGGCATTTTCTAGCAGTCAACCTTTGGGATGCAGAGACAAACAGTGGTAATCATGAAAATTGAGGAATAAATATTATAAATACTTCGAATTTTTGGTTCTAGGACATGCCGGGTTTTCTCACGATGTTTTTCTTCACCGTTTTGACAGCAGTGGTGATGAAATAATTAACACAAAGTAAAGCGCGTTTCAGGGTTTTAACCTACGACATACAACCCGTAAGTCGCAGCCGTTACCACTGTGCCACTACTGCTCTAGGCAGTAGGTAAGTAAATCGTCAAATTGCGCAACTTTACTTGCTGGTAGACATCATTTTAACTTTTATAAATATTTAGTTCAGTGTTCTTTTTTTACAACCATCTACAGAACCCACCTTCTTCTACAAATAAAACTTTTTAACTCGAGTGCACACAATAAAATTATTTATACGATAAAACAAATAGGCTTTAATAAAGTGTGACTTTTGTCACGTCGCCTTGTAACAAGTAATGGTGGTCGTAAATAACATACGATGTACTGCACTCGGCTTTATTTTATTGGAATTTAAACTTTTGACTTATGAAAATAAGGTGTGTTTTAGGTTTTGATGGAATGTTACATAGTTTATAGAATCTGATCGATTTTTTAAGGCGTTATTCTAGGTACCTATTTTAAGAAAATCCTACTATCCTATTAATATTTATTACTATTAATATTTTTTATTTAAAGTTTGTGAGAAAGGATGGATGGATGTTTGTTACTCTTTCACGCAAAAACTACTGAACGGAATTTGAGGAAACTTTACAATAATATAGCGCCGGTCAAAGACCGCGCTCCGCCCATTGGCGACGAAACAATAGAAAATCAATTGTGTCTCATTAGCGGAACTTGACAGATTAAACATCAATGCGGATGAGACCGCGGGAAATGCGGATGAGACCGTGGGACACTACCAGTATTTTATAAGTACAAGCATAGAGCACAACAACCAGTGGAGAGCGCGTGCAACGCTACCGCGGGCGCTAAACATACGCTAAATTAAGCCTATGCCGCGCGATTTTGGTCAGTCGCAGCAATTGTAGGCTTAGTACGAACGTCACGCGCTCCCGCTTCTAAAACAAGTAAAACTAAAAGTAATGCCTAGTTGTGCAATTAAATGGTGTAGAAGAAAAACGTGCCGATGCTCTCTCCACTGGTTGTTGTGCTCCATGAGTACAAGTAATAGCGTCAAGAATCTTTTGGTAATAGCTGTGTGCTTTGGTTTTCTAGATTTTTACTGGGTTTTAAGTGTTTGGATACTATTGGTTACCTCCGTACCTCGGAAAGCACGTTCAGCCGTTGGTCCCGGCTGTCATTCATAGATCTTTGACAGTCGTAACGGATAGTCAGAAGCCCAAAAGTCTGAAAACTAGTCTTACTATGGGGTATCGTGGTACCCAGTAACTGGGTTATAAAGGTCAGATAGGCAGTCGCTCCATGAAAAGACAAGTATTCAGCTGCACCCGGTTAGACTGGAAGCCGACCCCAACATAGTTGTAAAAAGGCTAGGCAGATGATGATGGTTGTTTTTAAGGATAAGTATGCAAACATGACTCAAATGCTCGTGAGCTCATTATTAAAGCCACGGCCAGCATCGTCTTTAATAATACAGTGCTAATTATCACCTGATTATAATATTATTATCGTTAAGATAATAATTATTGCTGGGCATTAATTTGCATACCTAATGCAGTTGCATAGGAGCACTGCAGATACTTAACACCCTAAGGTCAGATAGAAAATCACTCATCGTCATTAGAAAATTAAACCAATCTGCCTAGCCTCTTCCTTACTACGTTGGGGGTCGGCTTCCAGTCTAACTGGATGCAGTTGAATACCAGTATTTTACATGGAGCGTCTAATAATGTTCCATACTATAGACCAACCGCTTAACTGAGATGTTGCCTGAGGTAGCAGCGCGGTGCGGGAGGGTGACGTGTTGCGAGAGTTCAGTGATTCGTCAACTTGTGACAACTATTACCCTTCCCGCATAATTCTGTATCCGTACTAATACAATATACTTACTAATTTAATTATATCTATCTGTCTGTTAGCTTTTCATGCCTAAACCACTGAACCGATTGCTATGTTTGACAGAAAGGTAGCCTAAGAGGACCAGGACGAAGACATAATGCTGCTTTTCATCCTGGATATTACAACAACAGCTAGTATAATATATCTTAACTAGAAATATATCTTATGACTAGAAAACAAAAAGAAGAAAGAAAATATATTTATTTAGCACAGACCAAAAGACACACAATACATCAGATAAAAAACAAAAAATAAAGATCAAATAAAAAGCGTAAAGTCCGATGTAAGTAATTAGCAGGAAAGTGTGCCTCACGTCTGCGTCAAAAAGGCCCAGTTCAGCAATAATGCCAGACAACTAGTGCCTGACGCTGGTTTTCAAAACTGTAAAATAACTTAAAATCACAAAAAAGTAACCACCCAATAACTAACGCAACATATTTTCCAAAAAATGCAACACATAATAAGTAGCATTTAACGAAAATTTGCTTAATTTTGTATTTAAAAAGCGGATATAATCCGCGCAGTGAACTAATAAAGCCGGGAGCAGACGGGCGACAGTGCGACCCGGAGAAAGACACTGAGCAGTTGAGCACCTTTTAATTCTTACACCCCATTTGCTGGCCCATTGCAGTCTGTGCAAATAGGACTACAAGAGAGGGTGGAGACGAGTTATGATTTTTTTGTTTTATTCATTTGGGAAGTGTTGATTTCTTTAATTTTTGTTGTTTGTAAATGATTTTAGTGTTTGAATTTCTTTATATAGGCAAGAGGAGCAGAGCAGATTGGAAGTAGGATGGTGGGAAAGACTGGAGAACGTTGACCTTATATTAAATCGGACCAAAACAGAGTACTTGTTTGTGATTTTGTGACGGCTGAAAGGAGAGCATGCAAGAAGAAAACGTGTTGCGCCGATCCCAAGTAAGATAGGACTAGGGCAGGAAGATGATGATTATGATAACTTATTCACACTAATATTATAATGGCGAAAGTTTGTGAGTTTGTGAGTTTGTTTGTATGTTTGTTACTTCTTCACACACAAACGGCTGTACGGATTTGGATGAAATTTGGCAAACCGATAGTTTGTAACCAGTATTAACACATAGAATACTTTTTATCCCGATATTCCCACAAGATCGACATTTATGCGGGTAAAACCGCGGGGCGCTGCTAGTCTCATTATATTAAACTGCACTTGGCGTTTAGTCTAATTTGGGATTGCAGTATTTTATGTGATTTTGTAACCCTTTGGCTTGCGCTTTGCTTTCACATGAAGCATGAGATTTAATGTAATACATATAATTCCAAAGAAGTTACATAAGCGGTCAAGAACATAAATAACGAGCAAATATTGATAGTCAATAAAAATTAAAGGTGACCAAATCATTTTCAAAAAAATATACAATACCTTTCCTACCTAATAGCCTCTCTATACCTTTACTAGTCCCAATGTTTTCCTAATTCCGTCCTCAGTCCGGTGCCCTTTCATTTGTACTCAATTGCCCTGCATCCCTTTGGCACATTTCTTTTATTCGCACTTTTTATTCGCCCCCTCGAGGAATGTCGCAAGTCGCAACGACTAGCAATTATCGCAAAAGAAATTTATTTTTTAAATTGCCTAAAGGGTAGGTGGCGTAACTTGGTTTTCTTATAAGGAACCGTAGAGGCAAAATGGCTAATTAATTGCGGAAAAAATGGGGTGACATTGTATTGAGGTAGCAGTGCAAAAAAGAGCGGTTATTAGGTATGTTTTGTCGTGTATGATCCGTAACTGTTTTGCAGTTAATTTCTAACCATAATTTAAAAGCTAACAGTTTTAAAATAATAATAATATGTACAAGTATATAAAAAGGAGGGGAAATAATCAAAGGGCATCAAAAAATTCGTCCGCATCGCTGTCAACAGGAAACGTGCCCAAAAGGCTGGCAGCATTGCCACGTTGTAAGGCAATGCTGATTTGGTTAAATGATATATCGTTGGAAGCGTCTTGATCGTCCGCTGGTTATAGGCTATGTGACGTCACATTAAATTGAATATGGCGCCCTCTAGCGGACAAAAAGTCATGATCTAAAATTTTTTTGTTTTAAATCATGCCTTGTTGGGTATCAAATGAAAGGGCTTAATTAGCACATTTCAAAAACATAAATATTACTGATATAAGCCCCAAAATAATTAAATAAAAAATAAGTTAAAAACTAAAACCCGACTACTGAAAAGGATGAAACTAAAAAGTACCTTCCCGTGGTCGCATGCTCCCATAGCTTATAACATATTATAAGTATATAGTGTATATAGTCGCATGTCGCTGTACTAACATATTAGTACAGCGACATGCGACCACGGGTACAGCGACATGCGACCACGGGAAGGTACTTTCTTGTTTCATCCTTTTCAGTAGTCGGGTTTTTATAGCTTGAACTAAGTTAGCGTTGTTGTTGTCTCTGGTGGAAAGGCAACCTAAAGGTATGATTCCGATCTCGGCAGCACGCAGCAGTGCTGCCGCGGCAGTGCGGTCGCAGCACTACTGGTCCTCATACATTTTGTATGGGTTTATATGAGATTACATTCCGAGCACGGCAGCAATGCTGCGCGACATTCCTATAGAGAATATATGGGGACCAGCAGTGCTGCGGCAGCACTGCTGCGTGCTGCCAAGATCGGAATCATACCTTTAGGGTCCGTTCACACAGACCGGCTCGGAGAGGAGAGCAGATTCTTATCACGTTGAAAACAGAGTTTTTAGTATTTGTAGTAATAAGGTTTATTTTTGCATGTGCACTGCTTTTGTCATTAAGAATGCTTGAACGCGCTTGGTGTGAAATAATAAGAGGAGCTGACCGGCTCCGATCGCGTACTTTTTCTCGTTCGCGCAGCTGTTCGGCTCCGATTGCGTGCTCTTTCTCGCTCGCGCAGCCGATCGGCTCCGATTGCGTGCTCTTTCTCGCTCGCGCAGCCGATCGGCTCCGATTGCGTGCTCTTTCTCGCTCGCGCAGCAGATCGGCTCCGATTGCGTGCTCATTCTCGCTCGCGCAGCCAATCAGCTCCGATTGCGTGCACGCCGCCCCACGCCGACCGCCATTTTGATAGCACAATTTAAAACGGAACAGTTGTGTGCACTTGTACCGAGCGTATCCGAACGGCTGCGAGTGCATCCGACCGGCTCCGAGCGCATCCGACCGGCTGCGAGTGCATCCGACAGGCTGCGAGCGCATCCGACCGGCTCCGAGCGCATCCGCTTTCAGATAGCTTCCAGCCGGTCTATGTGAAATAGTTGGCGGCTCCGCTCCGATCAACTCCAAGCGTATACGATCCGGTCTGTGTGAAAAGAAAAATGCGCGCCGATGCTCTCCGAGCCGGTCTGTGTGAACGGACCCTTAGTGTCCCACTTTCCAATCAGAAAGGTATTGTAGTGTCCTTTACCGATTCTAACCAAACCAAACCCTTCCTGTTCCACAAAAACTGTTAATTATATTGCAAAGACGTAATACATTGTTTGTTTACCTCAATTTCTGCGATCCATCATGTCAACTGCCTACATAAACATCTCTAATGACAAACCCCACCGACTTCCCATCCAATCTTAATTTCTATACAAATAATTAGACTTTCCCTGCTATAATGACAGTTAACTAGGAAACGTAAGGTCTAGGAGTCGACCACAATGTCAACATCTACAAACTATTTGCAAAACTGTTGGCGACCACATAATCACCAGGTTTGCGGTGACTTAAGTAACGTTCTGCAGTGCTTGTGTAAAAGCTTTCTTGTTTTCCGTGATTTTGTAGAAAATATTTTGCTTGTTTGTAATTTATTTGTAATGGGTGACATGTACAGACGCCAGCACATCAAGCTACTACAATCTGTCTTTCTTTAATAGATTTTCAACTTTATCGCTAAAGCATTAGGTTCAAGGTTGATTGGGAAAATTTTACAGTTTCGGGTAACTTGATGTGCTGGCGTCCAAATGTGATTACATGATTCATCGAGAAGAAAGTGCTATTGAAATTAAAATGACTAATAGGTACTTATTTACACACACACATATGGTACACTTGGTACACTTATGGGTACCTAGGTACATGGGTACACTTATTTACTTCGATCGAAAAGTTGAAATTTTCGATTTTGTTCCCTTAGTAGATAAGCAACGTTGTTTTGCAGTAGTCAGGCGACAACCTCACGTGTCCTATCGGGTTGATGCTAAATGCATAAACAAAATAAAGATGAATGAAAAATTTTATACCAAAATACAGTCTATTTCACTGTGCCCAGGGCACTGGCTACCTAAGAAATTTAGAAATGGAACAGAATTGGTATCAACTGCCTTACTGACTCGAACTGAACTTGGTATAAAACAGCCCATAAAATTCTAAAAATCCTAATCCAAAAATAAACCCTTTAATCAGTAATGAAGGCAAGTGAAACTAAATTTAAAAACCTACTCCCAACCTCCGTTACACTATGAATGGTCAGCGCAGCTTATTACACAGTATCTTAGCCGTAATCGCAGCTATTCACTGACAATCTTCGGGACAAGCCCGCGATATAATAAAATTAATTTCTATGGGGCAATTAAGCCGTGAACAGGCGTAGTTAGGACGCTGGTAAGCCGCGTTCTAAACGAAAGCGACCGTCCCACGAGCAAAGTGCGCAAACACACGAGCGACACGCGTAAACGGCAGCTGCAGCCAATGTGCCGCTCGTGCGTTTGAGGCTTAGGACACGAAGTCAGCGGGCGCGGCGGCGGCGGCGGCTGCAGCGGCGCGGGGAGCGTCGAGCGGCGCGTTTCAATGCATAGATTTATAATTATGGAACTGGCCTCGCAGCGGCGCGGAGCGGCGCCGGCGGCGTGAGCGGTGCGCACTAGTCTAGCGGTGCCCACGCGTCTGCATTGACGTAGTGTTGTGCATTTTATTTTTTGCATTTTTAACGACCGACGTTTCAAAACGTTTTATCAAAAAGATGTTGTCGTCGCTGTTTAGACATTTCGTTCGCGAACAAAGACACTAATTTCTCATAACACAACATTACGCCACGCTAGCGCCGCGCGATTTGCCCGCTGGCTTCGAGACCGGGTCTGCGTTGTTGCACCGCTCCCCGCGCCGCGCCGCCGCCCCGCAATCGCTGACTTCGTGTCCGTGGCCTGAGTACGGTGCTCAAATACACTAGCTGCATATTGTCGGCTGCAGCCGCCAACACGCGTTGACGGCAGCCGTCGACACTCGTCGATGGCTGAAGTTCCGTCTGCCGTTGACTTGTTTCGCTCGTGGGTATGCACACTAATTAGCGATCTGCGCGCTTTCTTAAATGAATATGAGGTACTCACGCTATCAATCAAGTCGCGTTGGTACGTCATAATTTTTGTTAAAACAATAGACAACAAATGAAAACACTAGCAATACTAATGCATAAGAGTATTTTGGAACTGTCAGATCAATCCTAGCATCAAATGAAAAAAAAAGTGATTTTTCAGAAAAACTAAATATAATCTATAGTCCGGCCGTTGAGAGAATGCGTTCCTGACACCTGTAAGCATCCTGTAAGTGCGACAACTCTAGTAGCTAATAAAGATCAAATTCGTAAAACACGTATCGTTTGTACTTATGAAACTGATAGATGTCAAGAATGCGGCCGACGAGAGAATGCTAGTCGGCCGCACTGTAGGTTTTAAATTAAGATATACTTGATTGAATATTCGTATGAAAACTGAGACCGGCATTAGATATACGCAGTTTAACTTATGTTTGTATTGTCGTCTCCACCTTATACTCGTATGTATAGGGTTGTATTTTTTTTAAGTTTCCACTGGCGCCTGCGCACCCTAGTTTGTGCAATAGATCGCCTGTTTGTAGAAAACACACACAAGAAGCTTTTTCTTGTAAGCAGACATATTGCATGAATTTCAAAATAAATCAAGGTCACCATCAAAACTTTTCTCTAAAATTCATTAAAAGTTGTTTCGTAAATTATATTTTGTGAAAAAGAGATACAAAAGAAAACAGTAATTTTGCTTGCAAGAGAATGATGAAGGAAAATATTTAATATACAAGAAATCTGTCTACTGAATGAAATACGTAATCAGCCATCGATTGTTTATTTTTGGTTAAAACTATTTAAAACAAATGAAGGCTTCAAGTCTGTTAATTAAATTCGCTAATGAAATCTTCATTCTCCAATCGACCATAAAGTAAACCTAAAGATACCCATAGCGTGTACCCTATCTATCTATTTTTTATCGAACCTCATTACGAAATATCCTTACCGATAATTAGGCTGAACGCAATCAATTCCTTCGGCAAATTGGATTTTTAAAAAGAAAAAATCAACAACGCTCCACCTTTATCTACACGTATAAACCCTCATTTGGAAATAAAGTCGGCCCATATATTAGACTTGAATACTTTTTTCACAAATAAAAATCTTTTTTATATAAATAAAGCAGGTCTTTAGTTGACTAATTGTGACGTATTTTACGATCAGCGCACAGTAAGAGGAATTAAAGGGGCAATTGAAGATAGTACAGTTTTTCGTATCGGCCATCGATTTATGACGCTTGTGACTCTTTTGAAGCCCTTTTATGGTGAATGTCAGTCAGTCCTTATGAAGTTTAAGTGCTCAGTGGAATTGCCGCAAATGTGTGGTTACAGGAAGGGGGTAAAAAGAGAAACTGTTGGTTTTCAACGTCATGAGAATGTCATTGTTAGTAGAGGATAGCTTAATAGGCATGAACGATTTGTATTGTTATGGTTATTGTCAGCTATTTTTATTGGAAAAAATGTGAAGAAGTATTACATGGCCCTTAGTCCTACCTATCTGAAAGTGCAGCATCAAAATTCAAAAACAATTCACGTAACTTCTTAAAACCAATGAAAAAATCAACACCTGATTTCCAAAATTAGCACAAAATTGAATTCAGCGAATGACACACGGATCAAAAACGCTAATTAAGCATCTAAAAGTCTTTCCACAATCGAGGACAATCTGAAAAATTTGTTCAAATACGCATTATCTTAATACGAAATACTGGAATTTGTCGTTCGTTTGCCCGAAGGAGGTTCATCATTAATTATTGATGATAAGGGGAAAGGCAACGAACGCACCCGTGGGTCGGCCAATCGACACCAGGCACTAATGAAGTGGTCCTAAAACGAACACGCCAAATACAGCTACATTTGAAATAAGAACTCCTTCAAAATTATAATGCTGGGATTAGCGAGCGCGTACATTGAAAATTATTAGTTCATGTTGCTTTATGCGAATGAATTATTTCAGTTTTAGTAAACTCTTGCACTAGTGATTATTTCAATACGTGGAATTAACAGGCGATTTTAGTACTTTACATTTCTAAGGTTGCATTCCGATCCCATCATGTGAAAAGAAAGCATTGACCTCATAAATCCAACATACAATGACAATCTACCAAATATTTTCATGTCTTTGGTAAAGGACGATATTATCACAGTATATTATCATCCCATACGCCATAGATAAAGCATGAGCTTATAGAACACAGTTCTTTAATCTGGGCTGCTAGACCGAAACATTTTCTAATAATAGAAGACCAAAACTAGAGATGCTACGAGTATTGATTTTTACGAATACCGAATATTCGGTCACTCGGCCTAAACGCCGAACGCGTTTTTTTTTTCATGAATTGATATTCGGTATTCCACCGAATATTAGGCAACATTCGGCAGAATACTGAATAGTAGCCGAATATTCGTGGCAACTCTACTAAACACCGATTCCTGTCCTGATAAATAGTACCCAAGAGCTTGTATTTCTAAAACATTTTCCATAATATTTACTCTTTCTAACATTTTCGCTAAACACTAGGTAATTTATTGCAAGCGCCCGCGCCGGTGACACATACATGATGTAATCTTATCAGAATCTGATTAGAGACCAGTTTCTCAACATCTTAATAAAGGTACTGTGGCCAGTGTGTAGGAATTTATCTTAAACATTTTGCTTTATGGGTTTTTAATAATAAACCCCGGTTGCTATAAGTCTGATCTTTGATTAGTGAGTCTGATATCAAATCTCATGTTTAGTGTTGTAATTAGTTCGTCACATCAAAACGTCATGTCGCTCATTTGGAGAAACATCGACGTAAATGTATTTTTTTTCCAAAAATGAGTTAAATATTACAAAGCACTTAGAAAGTGTATAATTACGTTAGGAAAGCAAAGACTTAAAAAAACCGGCCAAGTGCGAGTCGGACTCGCACACTAAGGGTTCCGTACCATCGTACAACATATAAATAAAATCTTTGTTTTATTTTTATATTTGAGTTGATTAATTGAAAGGTAAATTGCGGTTTACGATTTATGACGTATAAAAAAAAAAACTACTTACTATATCTCGTTCAAACCAATTTTCGGTCGAAGTTTACATAGTAATGTAAATCATATATTTTTTTTAGTTTTATCTTTCTCTTATTTTAGAAGTTACAGGGGGGAAACTATTCAGTTTAGAAAAAAATTATATTAGAAACTTCAATATCTCAGTAATTGCAAGTTTAGTTAAAATTGCCTTTACCCATCTTAAATAAAGCTTATTTTCAACTTATTAAAGATTTTTCCCGACTACCGGGAAAAAAAAATGTCGTGGTAAGGAAGTCTCCACTTTGTGTCTCTGTTCTCTGAAGTTTAGGTAAATATACTCAGCCTATTCCGATCACTAATAATCATCTTCATCATCTAATCATAAACCTCTTTCCTTTACACACAATCATTGAACATTACAAACGTACAATTTTGGTTCACAATTGACTCCGGTCAGTTTTTCTGAAGACCGGCTTGATTAAGTCAGCAGTCCGAGACTCCGAGGATGCTAACTTAAGGCTATCTATATTCGCCTTTCCACGAATGAGGCATGAGGCATGAGGCTTGCCTCTATATATAACTTGTTAGTTAATTTTGATTAATTTTATTACTTGAGGAATGTTGCTGATGTTCGAGTGTCTCAAATTTTTGGATGCGTACTCACTTGTGTTGTTGGTAAGGAATTAAGTAATTGTAACCGAAATTGAAGTGGAACTTTTGGTTTCTTAAATGTCTTTCGAATGTCATCATCATAATTTTGCACTTATAATTATTTATTTGGGGTCGACAAAACTATTCGAATCTTTTTCTTTCTTCTTTTTTACTTAACTATAAATCTAGCTGATTTTTTTTCCGTCATGATGAAAAATAGCCTATGTCCTTACCCATCACCCTAATTGCGTAACACACTTTCCATCACAACCTAAATCATTTTGAAGGATATTGCTAATCCAATGCTTCGTATGTTCGAAAACTTTGTCTGCTCAACAACGTAAATAACGCAATGAATGTTATTGAACTGTCAAAATGAAAGCTATTGCTACTGTGTGTTACGCAATTACCCCGCGGGTCTTGGTCTATCTGTGTGCCAAATTTTATCTAAATCCGTCAAACCGTTTTTGCGTGATTGAGTAACAAATAAATAAACAAACATGAATATGTTTTAAAATGAAACTAATAATCTCTCTCTCTCTCTTTCTCTCTGTAGTCGGTCCCTCATATCTGAGGATCGTGGTCAGCTTCGGAGTTGCATCTGAAGGCCAATTCTCGTAATTTAAAACGTTCAAAATCTAGTCGCAGTCTCATCTCGGCGACAAACAAAGGTCAAAAACTTGTCAAAATGTAGGGAAATTAGACGTATTTTTGACAGATTGTGACTGAGATCAGACTGTGAACGTTCTTAAAATTACGAGAATTGCCCCTCAGGAGTGGATGATCTGTCTCCACCGGTTTCTGTCCAGCACTTCCCTTACCACCGCGCAGAATTTGGAGGACGATGAATCCTTCACCTGATCGGTCCGTCGTGTTGGTGAACGACCGCACGATCGTTTTCCTTCGGTGAAACTAATTTTATTGTATCCTATTTAGGCCTCTACTCATGCAGATTCGTCATAATAATCCAAGGATTAAAAAAAAGCAAAATATCTAACTTCCAGAAACCTGTATCACCAAATACACGGAACTCTATTTTTTTAACCTATAAAATTAACTTCATCCGAAAAGAGAGCAAAGGAAGTAAACATCGGAACCGCACTTTACTATAACCTGACTGTATAATTAAGGTTTGCGACTACAAACCCGACGCGCCAAATGACAACCTTGCCGCCATTTTGGTCCGTAATTTCGGTCTGCGTACGCGCACAGATTATAGTGCGAACGGACATTAGTGGCGACCGACGACACGTGATCACTGTCATTGGGAACGCATTCGATTGGGGATCGATATTAAAAATAAATCGATTTCTTGCGGAATTGTGGTTTAGATGGGGATTTGCGCCTCGTATGGGAGATGAGTGTTCTTTTAGAAATAATGGAATCGGAAATCGAAAATTTGCTGTTGACGCATTAATGTCTGTTCTCATGGTTTTAAGACGATGGATTTGAGCTGGACGACTCTTCTCCATCTTTTTCCCATGCACCTATGGAACTTCCTAAGATCATGTCTTAGAATATAATTCTTCTTGCTGTTGTCTTGTTGTGTTCTTAAAAGTTGTTCTGGTCAATTCCTACTACACAATTTAATTACATGGTTTTTTCATCTGGCCTTGCCAATATTAATTTCAGGAAAGGGCACTGCACCATTCTAGTTACGTATTAGGCACCGCCATAAGCCAATAAGAAGCTAGAAACTGAGGAATTTTCTCAAATCTTAGCAATACAAAATACTCAGACCAACAAAGTGCATTGTGTAATATAAATTATCAATTTACTCAAAGCATTTAATAAGCAATAAGTAGGTATTCCAAATATTTTTTTAATGCAATCTGAAACTCAAAACATTTATTTCAATTAAACCATTTACATGCACTTTTGAATCGTCAAAGCGTCGGTCTGTTATGGTGGGTCCACACGATACAGACCACCATCAACAACAACAATCAACCAATCAACTTCTATAGAATTTTGTCTATGCAACAAAGCAGTTCCTCATCATCATCATCATCATCATTTCAGCCGAAAGACGTCCACTGCTGGACATAGGCCTCCCCCAAGCACCTCCACTTCGACCGGTTTTGTGCTTCTCGCATCCAACGAGTTCCTGCGGCCTTCACAAGGTCGTCGGTCCACCTTGTGGGAGGCCTTCCAACGCTACGCCTTCCGGTACGCGGTCGCCACTCCAGAACCTTTCGGCCCCATCGGCCATCTGTTCTGCGAGCAATGTGCCCTGCCCACTGCCACTTAAGTTTGGCAATTCTTCGGGCTATGTCGGTTACCTTGGTTCTCCTGCGGATCTCTTCATTTCTGATTCGATCCCGCAGGGAAACTCCAAGCATAGCCCTCTCCATTGCCCTTTGGGTGACTTTCAGCCTTCTAATAAGGCCCATTGTGAGCGACCACGTTTCAGTGCCATATGTCATCACTGGCAACACGCACTGGTCAAAGACTTTCGTCTTGAGACACTGCGGTATGTGGGACGAGAAGATATTGCGTAGCTTCCCGAACGCTGCCCAGCCGAGTCGGATTCGACGATTGACCTCTTTCTCGAAGTTGGACCTACCTAACTGGACAGTTTGTCCTAGGTAAATATACTCGTCCACGACTTCGAGTGTAGCGTCTCCGATCTTCATGAGAGTGGGTGTTACATGGGCATTTGACATGACCTTCGTTTTGTCCATGTTCATTTTCAGACCCACTCTTTCAGAGGCTCTACTGAGGTCATCGAGCATTGCACTGAGGTCCTCCATAGTCTCAGCCATGACTACTATATCGTCGGCAAACCGAAGGTGAGTTATGTACTCGCCATTGATGTTAATGCCAGCTCCTTTCCAGTCCAGAACCTTAAAGACATCCTCCAGAGCAGCGGTGAACAGTTTCGGAGAGATAACGTCTCCCTGTCTCACACCTCGCTGCAGAAGGATAGGTTTCGAGGTCTGGTCTTGGAGTCGAACTGACATAGTGGCGTTTTCGTACAGACACTTCAGCACCTCGATGTACCGATAGTCGATCTGGCACCGTTGAAGAGACTGCAGTACAGCCCATGTCTCGATCGAATCAAAGGCTTTCTCGTAGTCCACAAACGCTAAGCAGAGAGGCAGGTTATACTCTTCGGTCTTCTGTATAACCTGTCGCAGCGTATGTATGTGGTCTACGGTGCTAAAGCCTTTACGGAATCCGGCTTGTTCGGGAGGCTGGAAGTCGTCAAACCTGCGCGCGAGACGGTTCGTGATGACTCTCGAAAACAGCTTGTAGACATGGCTCAGAAGTGAGATGGGCCTATAATTCTTAAGAAGGGCATTGTCACCCTTCTTAAAGAAAAGTATCACCACACCTCTGTTCCATGCCTGTGGTGTTTTACCCTCGAGTATGACGGAATCAAACAGCCTCTGAAGGGCCTTAAGAACGGGTTTTCCGCCGGCCTTCAGGAGCTCGGCCGTAATTCCGTCATCACCCGGTGCCTTGTTGTTTTTAAGCTGCTTCAGAGCCATCCTAATCTCGTACAGGCTGACGTCCGGGATGTCTTCGGTATAGTGTCGGGTCAATCTAGCTCTTGGGTCGTTTGCCAGATTCGTAACGGGGTTGCTTGTTGACGTGTATAACTGTCCATAGAACCTCTCGATCTCTCTCAACAGCTCAGGTTTGGCGGATACGATTCTGCCATCATCAGTCTTCAGTTTCATAAGCTGGCTCTGCCCAATAGACAGATCTCTAGCAAAAACCTTGGAGCCTCTATTTTGCTCTATCGCTTCCTCAATACGATCTGTATTGAAGCGGCGAAGGTCGCTTTTCAAGGACTTAGAGATCTGTCTGTTGAGCCGCCGGTACTTTAGAACATCATCTGAAGACTGCAGGATCATCTCGCGCCTCTCCTTCATGAGCCGCAAAGTAGGATCAGAGAGCTTCTTTTTCGTATTCGTACGACGGGTCTTGAAGATCTTAGACCCGACCGTATGGACAGCTTCCACGAACCCATCGTTATATTCGTCCACGGAGCTCCCCAGGCACTCGAAACGATTCTGAAGTTCGAGCTGAAAGCTCTCGGGGTTTTGAACTTGGATCGGCGCTGGGCGGAGCGTAGACCTCATTAGTCGAGACCTTTCCAGCTTTATATTTAAGTTCAATGTGCCTCTTACCATGCGGTGATCACTTCCGGTTTTCACCGCGTTGATCACAGAGACATCATTGAATATTTGCTTCTACAGTTCCTACAGACAGACAAATGTCGGTATTTCAGAAAAGTCTCAAGTGTGCATAAAATATATGTCTACTTATTTGTCGGAGTCAAATAATTAATTATTAAATAAATTGATTAATTAATGAAAAGTCTGCGCAAACATTCTGTGGAGATGTCCGCATAAAATTTTTTACTCAGACTTCAAAGTCTGTACAGATATCTGCACGACCAAAAGTCTGTATAGTGTGGACCCACCATTAGTCAGAAAGTTGAAGCTAGTTGCCCATTCCAAAACGTAGATATCTGTGGAGCAAACGCTTCAAGAAGAATCAATTATCATCATCCTTATGCCCTAATTCCAATTTAAGTATTTGGGCATGTCTTCTAATATAGGCATTACCATCAGCCGTCATGTCAATACACACTTTCTAGCCACTTAATCTTTTATGCAAGCCATCCACGATACCCTCGGTATTCTTGAAAACCAACAGGGCAGTTAAGCACGTTAAGCCGTTGGTCCTGAGCCTGATGTCCCACCGGTCATGTTAGATTGCCGTCTCATCGGACAATGAGAGTGAGGGAAGGGAAAGTGCACCTGTGTCTGCGCACACACTTGTGCATATTAATATCTCCCGCGCCGAAGGCTATATAGTCTCCGTTGAGATTGGCCGCCATGGCCAAAATACGGGCTGAAGGACTATATATTCATTTATTTAACCATTTATGTACACACATATATAAACAGACAAGAAAAAAAGGACAGAAAATAGGTACAAAGGTGATGCTTATTTCTAAAGAAATCTCTCCCCGCATACCTGCGATGGGAAAGTAGATAATATTCTTGGTACATATCCAAACAAAAGCAATGACTGTAAACCACGAATTTCCAAATTGCATACATCCAAATATGGAAGACACTAAACAAAATGACATAATCAACGAACGGACAGACTAATTAGCTAATTAGTAACTTAAAGAATTCTTAGAAGATGGTGACAATATAGAAAGAGAGAATAAGTTGAAAGTGGATGATGTAATTCATTTTGAAGAAGTAATGTTACTTGGAATTCCCAAAAACCTAGAGTAAAAGAAACATTTGTGAAGAAATGTGTAAACGGTATTGACAATTGCGAGATAGCCATGGTGAAGGCTCAATCGTAATGAATCATTACTAATGATCAATGATGGTATAGTATCGAATGCTGGTAGTAGAAACCTTGGTTGCTTATATCTGTAGATACAATAGTGGAAGTGACCTCACAGGGTCACTGGCTATTATCTCCAGAACTGGTACAGAGGCCAGTACATCAAGCTACCCCAAGCTGTCAAGTTTTCCCAATTGAATTTAAACCTTATTACTTTGAAGTAAAGTTGAAAATCTATCAAAGAAATTTGACAGATTGGGGTAGCTTGATGTGCTGGCGTCTGTACAAACAATGTTCTGGAATCATGCCGCTATTTTGAAGCATCACCAATCTGACCACCATGATAGATAGATAGATAAAACTTGTATTCGATACAAAATCATCTACATCATACATAAAGTGACACACTGCATTAACGAGATGCGCAGATTTTGACCAATGTCTGTTTGGCAGATGATTTTTAGATGCATCAAGTCTACGATACTGCGTAGATATTCTTTTTTACAGTAACTTTATACATAGAATGAATGAGTATTCATTGGGAGTTATACAGGAAAAACACAAACTAAAAGGTATGACAAAAAAATCTGATAAAGATAATGTCATTATGCAAGATTTTCAAGGGTATATAACGTGTAGAAACCACCACAATTGGCCATTAATAAAGACGATATTATCAATAACTAGTAAAAGACCTAATTTACCGCAGTTTAGAATGTCACCTTCATGTGGAAGACTCCATAAACATTCTTTTTTGATATCGCCATTCCATACTATTTGATATCATCTGTAGTTAGTAGTTACTCGTACAAGTACATTAAGGGCAGTATGTAATAGTACTATTTATGACAGGCTACTGCCAAGAAAGGCGTTAGTGGCACATTGCCCTTAGTTTACTACTATAACTTGATGGTTCAACATGGGAATTTGCAATTTTATCCCATAAGCAATAATAGGCATGTATTTTTATGGGCTTTTTTGGGTACTCATCGGTTTTTGAAAACAAAATCTTGTTCGTTTTTTTGCTGTTTTATTGTGACTAGTTTTGAAATGACCACATTATTCTTTTTTTTATTGCTTAATGGGTCCGCTCTTGACCTCGATCACGCCTGATGGAAAGCGTTGGATGAGGTCTATGATGGAACGAGCGTACCCAGAAGATGCCTAAGGCTTTGGAACTCCCACGCATCGACGAAACACAGCAATCTGCTTGACGCTGGACTCCGGTAGGAGGGTGGTCGCAAACCAGGCGGGCGTTAGCCCTACCACCGCAAGGGAAGAATTGGCCAGTAAAATAAGATGTTGGGCGTGACTGTCCAGGATGCGCTGAGCGCTCGGTTCAGTTGAGCAACTGGCGGAACAAACTGCGCTACACGAGGAGGCTTCTTCAAGCATCCCAAATTGTTATTGCAATAAATAAGTCCTCCATAGTCTATAACTATAGCATAGCTAGCATTTGTTACATACGGAATGCAAGTAGCTATCTCGTCATCTCGTTGCAACCATAATTATCAAGAAATGACTTCAGTGACCTTTCAAATGAGTTTTTGGTTTTGGAGAGGATATAACCTAACAATTAAAATTAGATTAGATTCACATAGGCAGGTCCCAATTTTTTTTTATCACCTTTGCACCGACGTTACTAATTTTATCTGTAGAATACATCGCTAAATCCAAAATCCCACAGATAAACGCACACATACTCAACAGAACTCCAATAATTTCCACAAGCGTGCGCTATGCCGCGTAACTTATGCGCGCGCACAAAAAGCAGCGCCTGCGCAGCCGACGGCATCCAGCCCTAATAACTAACCATATCTGACTCACCACTTTTTAACCACACACATTTTTTTCAAGCGAAACTCAACCTTATTAACATGTAAATTCCCTATGCTTATTGGATAGTGTTATAATTGTTAATTAAGCTTTAATTGCTGTGCGCGTCAAAAAAGTACCAATCCATGAACGGAAACTGCTTGTTAAGAAAATGGTACCTATGTGGGGGAGGGATTGAAGCTAGTTTTTTTATCTAAGATTTAAATGGTGATGTGACTGCCAGCCCATGACATCCTAGAACAGGAAAAAGGCAGGCTTGGTAGAAAATGCAGAAGTAGAAATCAAACAACTCCTTTGCATAAGTAACGACCTCTAGAAATTGTTCCCACAAACTTATTCTAGTATATCTTGTGTACAGGGGTACCTACTATGATGGCTATGATGCTATCGTCTGACACAATATATGGCTCAAAAAATATTCATTCACGCTGTATAATTTCTCTCAAAACATTTAAATGCCTGTAAAAATGCCAAAAATAAATCATAATCACTCACCGGTAATAAGGAAAAGGCTGCGGCACGTGCAGATCCATGGGCATCGATGCATGCGCGTGGGCATGGGAGTACTCGTGTTGCATCATGCCATGCATGCCGTGGCCCAGCATGGCCGCCCACGGTGAAGACGCGAAACCACCAGGGTGCTCCATCATTACTTATTGTTCCATTTTCAAAATCACTTTTAGTTCCACATTCAAAATAATTTTTCACTTCACTGTTCCATTTTCAAAATGGTCTCACATTTATTTAGAAGAAACAAGATGGTTGATGCTTTTTGTGTTCCATTTTCAAAATTGTTTTGTGTTTTAATGTTGTGCTAAATAGGTTTTGCTATGACCTAAAAAAAGTTAATGATAAATTAATAAGTTATAATGTCAGCAATTAAGATACTTTCGATGCATAAAATATAAATTTATTGCTTCAAATTCGTGTCAGTTTTTGTGGGCGAAGCCGAATAAGTTCAAAAATATGTAGTTAGCTCATTAATATGATAATGATGTTGACACCTATCTAGGACTTGAGAAGTTAATTCGAACTAGTATTTTTAGACAGTTATTCAAGAAAAAAAAACAAGCCCGTTTGAATGCAGTTCATTTTTAATCATCCTTCTTTGAATGCAGTTTCTATGCTAAGGGCTTTCAGGTTTCAGTTAGTACTATATGTTATACTATGATTTAGATTTAGTTTTAGTTTAGATTTTTATTTAGTTATACTATGATTTCTGTTTTCACGTTAGCTGCAGTAGTTTCATATACGAACGTTGTCATCAGAAGAAAATTAAAAAAGTCATAATTCGTGGCTCTGCGGCAACATTAGGGTGTACCCGCATGGTTATTAAATGAGAATTAAAACACCTTAATTAACCTAATGTAAGGTGATATTTTGGAAAAAAAAATGTTTTTTCTACTTCGTGTAACTTGTTAAATATGTGGAATAGGGATTAAACATTTTGGTATATGTTTTTTGACTCTTTGACCTAGTATCATGTAAAAGGAATACACGATTCAATGATTTTTTCTCGATAAAAAAAATTGCAAAGTTATATCTATTTTTTTTTACATTTTTCGACATTACGGCGTAATGCTTAAGAGTTATTCAATGGAATTTACTTAAAACGTATTACGAATTATCATATCAAAGTTTACTCAAAGTAGTTTTAAAGGACATGGCCAGTTTTTGTAAGGACGTCGGCATAGTTATCGAATTTATTGTACACCTATGATTTTTGGTGTTTTATATTCGTGAATATTTGCTCATTAAATTGTTACAAATAAAAAACTCAGAGAACTTGTCAGTACAACAAACTAGACAAAAAACAGTTTCATTAAACCTTTTAATCAGATCGCTAGCAATAAGGTGCATAGATTATAATTTTGCTATTAAAACACTTAAAGGCGCTTTAAAATAGCGAACAGATGTAAATTATATTATTACGTATAACTGATATGGTTTTAATATTATTAAACAAAGTGATGGCCACCTAAATGAAGGATTTTAAACTGCATATTGATTAACATTTTTATGAAACTGGGTGATAGTCTCAAAAAATGTGACAATAATAACAAACATAACATAACATCGCGCCTATATATTCCTCGAAGGGTTGGTCTGAGGTGTAGTTCAACCACATTTCACCAGTTATTTTGAGTCTCATGGGCGAGCTGATTGCCATTAAGCGCACAAGTCCAGACTCCGGGCTACTACTAAGAAATTCCTGATGAAAAAATTAAGAGAGAGATATGGGGTTTATATCTCTTTGTTCGACCTGGGAATCGAACTCAGGACCTCATGCTCAGCAGTAGCGTTTGCGACCACTAGACCAACGAGGCAGTCATAATAACAATTAACAAAGTATATTCGAAATTATTGATTTTCTTTAAAGTACATTTTTATAGATTACCCTTATATTTTTTTAAATAGGTAGTTCAATATACTATAAAAAAGAGAAGCACAAAATAAAGCAAAAGAGTAAAAATAATTATTTATTTATTAGAGAAAATAATAAAAATATTTTGCTACCTATATTATAATTATTATATCTTAAATGTCTACCTAATTAACATAAATTGCAGCGATAGTGTTAATGAAGATACCGAGTGAGGTCAATCAACCAGCTTGTATAAAATAGAGAATTTTTATTTCACAAATACAGTAACCTGGATTAAGTGTAAGTATAGGGCTTTAGTAATTACATAAATAGCTGCTTTAAACATAACCAGACATGTTAAAAAATATAAGCATATTTATATATTATTGTTTTACAATTGTAATTATGGTTTTCAAGAAAGATTAGCCTTTTGTTAGATTGTTTTAATATTCTTGAATGTTAATAATATGTTGTCTAAAAATCCAGCTGGAACTTGGATATTGTTTTGGTGTCTTGCCCAACCAAGGTACCAGATAATTGTCATAACGTGACAACAACAACTAACGGTCCTGTTTCCTACAAGGCAACTACAATAGTACCCTAAAATAGCTTCCAACAGACAGCTTCCTCGGTTTGAGCATTGGTTATCCAACGCGAAACTCTTGTTTGATGGTGTGCAGAAAGCGAGGATATGAGATGCCTCTGCAACCTTTGCATGGCTATTCCGCAGTTGATGCACCTCATATTGATCCACAAAACAAATCCGGAAAGCAATGCAAATCAGAGTCCAGTGTTAATAGCAAGGTAATTGAGTGGTAGAAGGTATCAGTCCGTAGGAATAAGCAGGGGACAAATAGGAATATTCGCAAAAACATAAACACAGTAGGTACGCAATGAAGAATATGCAATAACATTAATTTATTCCAATCAAAAAGTACTTTGTGATTATTTCATTACATTGACATTCGACATAGACAACGCACATTGTCATTGTTGACAATGACAATGTGCGTTGTCTATGTCGAATGTAAACGCGTTCCGTTTTAAGACTTTTTTTGTGTGTGAAATATAAAAAAAAAAACTATCTTACGCATCAATATTATGAAAAGATAATTTTATTAAATGCAACAAATACCAATGAAGATAGTTTCGTAAGAATAAAATGTTCCTAATATGAGCATTTTGTCGTCCACGTCACATGTCTACAAGTAGTATGCATGGTATGGAACGCCCATTAATATATTTATCTTTCTCTATGGTCCACTATGGCGGAAGTTGACAAACGGTACTTTGAATTCATCATGCATTACTAAATATTTTGAAATAAACACTGACGAGTTCAGAGAGGTTAAAAACAACGTATTAATTCATTTTTCTATTTTTAATATACAATAATATTTACTATGTATGTGTACTTGGAATGTACTTTTTTGTCCATGTCTTTTTATTTATTTATTTTGTTAAAAAAAGGAGTAAATTCGTTTTGGCACATACGTCGTTTAACTTTGAGCATACGCACACTATAGCCATCACTCTTCTTTTGCGTTTTAAAAGTAATTGCATCACTTTTGCTCGCTTAGTAGGTTTCGAGGATTTTAGATTTTCGAGGTAACGCCTTAAAGGACAGAAATGAATGCTCCAGCGGGATAATTGCCTGACGCATTTAGGTTTGTACTGACAATTGATCGTAATCCCTTTCATGTTGACAATTACCCACGTTCATTTCGTTGTTTAAGTTTTTGAGCGGACGATTTTTTCGAACTTATGAAGCAATGGCTTAGAAAAAACAAATTCATCCGATCTTCAGTTGTTTAATTTACTCAATCTATCGCGCACAGTTAGACAGTAGTCGTCTTACGTACGTTTTCATTACTTTAGAAAACATCACGTCTTTTTTACTCACAAAAAATCTAATACAAATATACCTAAACCAATTTTTCCAGCCGACTGGCATCGAAATTGAATAGATATGCAATCAATCTGTGTGCAAATAAAATATTATGATAACGGCCGCCTATTTGTCTTAGCGAGTGCCCGCTTGCGCTAGCGCAACGAACTTTGATGTTCGGCTAACATCGTAAATCATCGACAAATAAAATGACGTGTGTGGTGTGGACTTTACATGGTGTGACGTGTGCCCAAAAATTTAATAAATTTTAATTTATTTAAAACCTTTTTATTACATAAACCTACTTACTTAAACCAATAATTGACTAATGACGATTTTACTTTTGGAAACAGCCTCCAAATTCGATCTGTGGAAATATTCTAATTCTGGAAATTGACTGGAAGTTTCCAAAGAGCCACATCTTTTTGTCGAAGTAAGGGATGTTAGGCCTTGGTTTTTACTTAGAACCCTGTGGATCGTCACCATCCTTAGGGGTAAGCTTTAGGAGTGCTAATATACTCAAAACAGTCAAACTCAAACCACTCAAAGTCGAACTCAAAGCATTCATTTCTATTAATCACTTTTGAATTGTCAAAGAGTAGGTCATCCAGGAAGATGAAGCTGTTCCCATTCCAGTCAAGCCCACTCCAACGCGTAGTGGGTTCCCATGGAGAAGAACGGGCAAAAAACTCCATGGGCACTCTTTTAAACTATATTGTTAGGTACAAAATATTAGTTACATCATAAATATTGAGTGGGAAGGAAAGTACTAGACGGTCTACTCTGTAAAAATCTCACCGTAACAACTAAGGTGAAATGAACGTGAAGTGAGCTGTCTTTCCACCTGATGCTAGGGCTGACAATAATGACAGCTCCAAGCTCACTTCACCTAAGTTTTCGTGACGCACGATCAATACTGCTGGGTATTTTTCTCATGGAAAATAATAATCTGATCCTCTAAAAATTTATTGACCTTCTAGTTACATATTACACTTTTTTAAATAAACACAAACCTCTTTTTAACTTTCTGGCCTTTTCTCACAATTGGTAGCATAAGCTAGGGTACCCCAACCAGATTAGGGTTCCCTATCCATTTGCATAAAATTTTAAGACCTAATATAACTTAGCATAATTTTGTTTGGCATAATTATATTTTCGCATAATATAATTACGCATAACAGCTTACGCATAATTTTTTTAAGCATAATTTCTCTAACCATAATAATGATTAAGCATAATATTGTAAAGCATAAATTTATTAAGCATAAAGTTCTAAAGCATAACTTTTTTAAGCATAATATCCTAAAGCATAAATTTATTTACGCATAATGATATTAAAACATATTTTTATTTTTTCGCTGTAGGAAGCATGAAGCAAGCAAGCATACAGCATGCAAGCAAGCATGCAGCAAACAAGCAAGCATGCAGCATGCAAGCAAGCATGCAGCATGCAGCATTCAAGCGCTCGCTCTTGCATCCTATGTCGACGGAGCCCCGCTTCGCGGGGCCCCTATTTCTGTGTAAAGGGTTTAAAGTAACCTAACCAAACCGAACCTCGGGGTGCCCATCGCTCGCTCTTGCATCCTATGTCGACGGAGCCCCGCTTCGCGGGGCCCCTATTTCTGTGTAAAGGGTTTAAAGTAACCTAACCAAACCGAACCTCGGAGTGCCCTTCGCTCGCTCTTGCATCCTGCGTCGTCTATTGCGTTCGTTGAGTTCGGGTGCGGTAACGGTAACGGAAATAATTCGGAGTATTGAAAATCGGAATGTCGTTTTTCGGACCGCGAACCCATCGAGCATTTGATTCTTCGAATATATGAAAATCGGAAAACAAACAAGTCGCATTTATGACTTTCGGTAAAATAAATTTCGTGATTTTTAATAATAGACATTATGATTCTTAGGTATTATGAAATTCGGACTTTTGAAAATCGGAACATCGAAATTCGGAATAAAATATTTCGGAGTATTTGGGTGTTCCCGTTTCAATCAGTTAACTTCTATCTGAGGAATAACCGCCATATTTATTTCTCATAATAGAAGTTAACTGATTGACATATTTTTTTATACAAAAACTGTCAAAACATCTAATATATTCTTCAGATAAAAGTTATCTCGCGATTGAAAAATCGTTTAAGTTACATAATGTTATGTATAAATTATATTAATTGTATGCCTAAATATTATTATGCTAATAGTCATTAGGCCTACTAACGTTATGCTAATAGTCATTAGGCCTACTAACGTTATGCGAATCAAATTTATGCCAAAACAAATTAGTCTTTAAGATGATTATGCCAACATAAAATGTATGCCTAAAAAAATTATGCCGAAGTATTATTATGCCAAAACAAATTGTGCCAAAATCGTTATGCCGAAGTATATTAGGACAAAGAACATTATGCGAAAAGAAGGGATCCCCCAGATTAGGTTAGAACTGTGACCAACAACGCGCGAGCCGAGCGAACGAAGCGAGCGGAGCCGCGGCTGCATCTGCAAGCGCTACATCCAAGTTGGTTATTTGGCTATTCAGTATTTTTAGGACCCCAAAGGAATATTTGAGGTTCATAAAAAGAGGCGCAATCAAATTGACTGTTCAATAATATTGAAAGCAAAATGGGAAAATGTTGAGGTTCGATTTAATACATGCCTTTACTTGCTCTTCTCCATACGAAAACTACCTTTTGGAAGGGGCGACTAGAATCAATTCTATTTTAAGGTAATTTTTGACGTTCAAAAGTGCCTTTTATGTGCCTATTTGAAATAAATGTTTTGACTTTGACTTGTTAATGTAAGCATTTCCTACATATCTGCAGTCAGTAGGTTGCTTAGTAAAGAAACACGGCTTCAAGCCAAAACCATTATGGCTGCTATCAACACAATTTTGGTCTGAAAGTTGCAAGGAAGAAAAAAATGCAAGCGCAGTAACATCATGTACGATGATGCCTTTTTGGTTTTGACAACTCATACTTCCCACGGCCAAATTACAGTAACGTGTTTTAAAGAAGTCGCTAAAAGATCATATGTTTTAACATGATTTTGACTCAATATAAACCTGGTAGAAATGTGGAAGAATTAGATATACATATGTCATGAGAAAAGTTTAGTATAGAAGCAGTGTAGTTTTGAGAGAAGAGAAAGACCAAAAGAACTATAAATAACTTGTGTGTTCACACAAGTTATCTATAGTTCTACAGCTTGCAGCCAGATGATACAGCTTGAGAGGGGATGAATATTGGAATGACGGCTAATAGAGATGGCATATAAAGAAGAAGGCAGGATGCACTGACCCCATACGAATTAAGGACGATGATGATTGTGCCTGGAAGAATCGTAAATTATTAGACCAAACAAAAGATGGATAGACTGTGTGAATGGTACTTATATGGTTAGAAAGGGGGTGACTATCGATATGACGACTAATAGAGAAGTACCTATGGAAGGAAAAGACATGTTGCGCCGACCACAAATAAATTGGGATAAGGTTAAAAGAATGATGAATGAATTAGCAAGCTTGTATGTTGTCTATTAAGGTAAAGACGCCAGCACATCAAGCTACTACAATCTGTAAAATTTCTTTAATAGATTTTCAACTTTATCGCTAAAGCATATAAGATTCAAAGTTGATTGGGAAAATTTGACAATTTCGGGTAGCTTGATGTGCTGGCGTCTGTATTCGTCTGTATGCGTATTTGTGTCTGTGGCGTGTGTGACTGCTGTCTGTATTTTAACAAAAAGCTATAGTCGTTTGTTAGGGCCACATTGTCATAATTTTGGCAACACAGACTTCTTTTCATTAGTACTAATCACTTTGGTGGTTACGGGAAAATTACGAAGTACCGGTGATAACTAGACAACATCCATACTATCTATACTAATATTATAAATTCGAAAGTAACTCTGTCTGTCTGTCTGTCTGTATGTTACCTTTTCACGCCTAAACCACTGAACTGATTTAGATGACATTTGGTATAGAGATAGTTTGAGTCCCGGGGAAGGACATAGGATAGTTTTTATACCGATATTCCCACGGGATCGACACGTATGCGGGTGAAACCGCGGGGAGCAGCTAGTCAACTATAAAAAAAGGTTTAGAAGCAGCTTAATTTTTTTTTTATTCCCTTATGTCTGTGCGCTACTGTTCAGTAAAAAGTATTTGAACTCGCGACCTTATAATGGCTAGGCATGCGCCTAATTGCAAATGAAAATGTGTTCAAAATGAAAACTGTAAGTTTCGATCTCTCTGAAATATTAAATGCAGCATGTCAGAAATGCTGCATTTTATATTCTCTTTCACTACAAAATGCACTATTTCTGAATTGGAAACAAATAATTTGAGTACAATTAAGAGTCTTGTTGTAATAAATATTAGTCAGAGAGCATTTATTATATTACTAAATAAAACATAGAACGGAGCTTAAGTAACAGTCAGCTTGCAATAAAATAATAGATCACAGCATCTCAGCTTCGAATTTAGATGATGAGTCTGGTAACCTGCCATTACTTTTGCACGGAATTGATCTCTGAACCTAACACCTTAGATTTGGTACGTGACTTTGAGTTGTACCGACAAAGTAGGTAGATACATACCACTTTTTTACCTACATATGTATAACTAAGCATTAGAACATATTCCTAATTTATAGTAAGAAAACTTGTACCACAAATCCATACTAATATTATAAATTCGAAAGTAACTCTGTCTGTATGTTACCTTTTCACGCCTAAACCACTGAACCGATTTAGATGAAATTTGGTATAGAGATAGTTTGAGTTCCGGGAAAGGACATAGGATAGTTTTTATCCCGATATTCCCACGGGATCGACACTTATGCGGGTGAAACCGTGGGGCGCAGCTAGTTACTAATATGTCTAACGCAAAACGAATTTAAAAGATGGTTCTGTTACTTTTAATCGTTTTAAGATGACATGTTGTAGTCTAAGAGGTAGGTCAATCATTTCAAAAGATTACAGTTAGTTTCAGAAGGGATAAATCATTGCGTAAAAGCTTTAATTATTTCATCAATCCACTGCACCAAATTAAAATGAAAGGACACGTAAATATACACACAACACTAACAAGAAAGGGTACAGTTTCTACACAAAACTAATTTCGACTGTCGGTATATATGCTGTCGACCAAAACATAACCTAGAAAATAAAGTGAATGAGTATAATAGAAGTCAAAGTTATTGGTTTCCTTTAAATGCTGTTCAAACGGTGGCTATAAAATATTCTTGTACGCTGACACGCTTCACCATATTTCGGCATGCAAACGTTGATATTCTAAGTAACATTTTGTAAAAGTATTAACAAAATACTTATATTTTTTACAACACCTTCGTATATATCATTCTACAAACATTACTCTTTTACTCTAAAGTCTAAACCTATATTTAAACCACAATTTGTAACTAACAAAGCAAAAACAGCAGAGTATGCGTTGATCTAGGGGTTCCCGGAGAGCCACCGCAGGAGGCATGGGATCCCTGGCAGAATGTCGTGAGAGCTAATGTTCAAGATAACAAACTAATCAACTAGGACCAACTGGATAGACGAAGACAGGAGTATTGGGACATGGGTGATTGAAAAAGGGATGGAGATATAGATAGGGATTGCAAAATCTGCGATTCGAATCGGAATGTTTTGAAAGTGTTAAAACATCAGCGGATGTTGAAGATTATTTTACTGGTAGAAGCAGATCTTGAAGTATATAGTTTTGAAGCAAGCACAGAGCAGTGGTGGCCCAATGGTAACGGCCGCGACTAACGAGTTGTAGGTTCGAACCCAGACAGGCGCTTTACTTTGTGTAAATTATTTAATCACCACTGCTCTCAAAACGATGAAGGAAAACATCGTGAGGAAACCGGCATGTCCTAGAACCAAAAATTCGAAGACATGTGACATCTATCAACCCGCACTGGGCCCGCGTTATGGATTACGGCCCACTTCCTCTTACAGAGAGGAGGCCTGTGTCCCAGCAGTGGGAACATTATAGGCTGAATAAATACTCAATCTTTATTGACATTTCCTCGGTCTACTAACAGTGACAAGGAAATTATGGAAACGAGAGGTAATGCACTAGACACTTTAAAAATAGTTATTGAAGTAAAATTGGTTTCATACCAAGCAATGCCGATGGTTAAATAAATATGTTGATCAACCCGACCATTCGGGGAATCTCTGAGTGATATTATGTTATTTTTAGGTTATAAAAACTTCAAAAATATAACTCACTACCCCTTGATAAGAATTATCAAGAATCGATTTTTTACAAGAGTCTTTCTATCATAATAATTACACAGATTAAATAATAAACTGATTCAAAGTGTCTTCGAAAAGATCAAAAATCTCTCAGATAACTAATTAAAGAAATTAATAAAGAATTTTAAGATTAAAATCGACTTTGGCGTTTTAAAATTAATTAGACATTTAGTCGCTATTAGCTGTTTCAAATTATTATTTAACTGCTATTTTTAAACGTAAATAATTTGCTAATAAGTAGATACCAGGAAATTAGAATGGAGCTTCCTTAGTCGATAAGTCACACGAATACCTATTAAAAAAAATCTGCTGTTTAATACAAAAGTTCAGTAGCTACTTGACCAAAATGTATGAAGCAGCTGATTTTTTTCGTGATTTCAGAGTCGGTCCCTTAGTACCTAAAAGTTGTTCAGTTCGATGGTCTAAAGCACCTCTTAAAGTTTATCGGGTTAATTTTTTAACACTTTGTGTTCTAGCTATTCTTACAAGAAATAACGTTCCTACATTTTTACTAATTAGAACAAAAATGTAACAACTCTTATGATCTATCTCATAATTTATCTCTTATTTTTTTTTTTTTAGAACAAGTGTCTATTTCAAAACCCTGTTATGTCAATTACTGAACAATACCACAAACAAAACAAAACTGTTTGCATGTTTCAATTAAGGTAGTTACTTTAAGGATCATTATAAATTTAACATCTGTAACCTGTACCTACTTTCTGTGTAAATAAAGAACTATTCTATTCAAAATAAATTCCCATGATACTACACCACTAGAGATGCCCGCATTATGTACACAGCCGACACACGAACATTTGATATATTGACATTATGCGTATACGCACCACAATGATTGTTTTCGTCTGTCAAATCGGCACTTATTAGTGAGGCGATGATCATTATTTGTACAGAGCCTAAATATTGCGTTAATGTTTTGTTAACCTCAAGGGATTTAAGATTAACAGGTTTTTTTTTGTTTGTTAAGTAATAACAGCTGTTTGTATTGGGCATGCGCAAGAGTCGGTTCTAGTGTGTTTTATGATGTTTAGCTAAATTAAATAGTTTTGTTAATTATTTTTTTTAAGTTGAAATTGTTGATTCAAAATACTCGCAATTATTTTTTAACTCAAAGATAGTGTAATGTATGTCACTATTCTGCCTATTTGTTTCATAATAATCTGTAACACTAACCAAAATTATAATAATTACCGAATTTAATTAAGATATCCAATCGCAATATAGCACAAATCCACAATAATTATTCAACAACGACGTAGCAACACAATCTAGTTAAAATTTTCCCCACTTTTCACTTTTCAGTACAGCCACCACAGTCACTAAACGGCCTACCGCAGCCGAACACGCGTTAGAAAAAAAAAAAGAAAAAAGGGCAAAGCGCGCGAATGTCAACTGCCAAACTTTTCCCGCGCGCCACAACACGATCGGATACACGCGCGAGTGCATGCGTCACTATTTACATGCATTTTGGTAATACGTTGCCGGAGGTAAAAACACGTGTGCCGGGTCTGTCGGTCCAGCGGTCATTGAGTATCTGGTATCAAAACTATACGCCGTGCGGGTGGATGTGTGCGCCGAACCGGCCCGGCCATACGGCGGGCATACGAAACAAGCCCCGACTACACTGCACGGAGCAGAGCGTGCTGTCGAATATCTGAACATCACGTCGGCTGTAATTGGGTTAGGCTTACGTGACACGGGAGCGTGGCACGTTCCTAGTACGTCCCGTTGTTATGGGGTGTGCCCTAATTACGTACGCCGAAATGTTAGGCGTGCGGAAAAATGCGGTTTTTCTAACGTGAATGTGGGACAAGGGGTCTTGGGACTACTAAATTAGATGCCAGTTAAGTGTCGAAATTAAAGCACTTGTTACGATTGGCTGAGTAAGCAAAGTTAGTTCAAAATTATTTCTTTTTACAAAAAAAAATCACAAACTTCCAAAATAAATCTAGGTTTTAGTACAGCCTGTATCACAAAAAATTTAATACTGGCATAAAAAACCTGGGCCCAATGAAAAAAAAACCATCCTCAATATTTTTAATGCATGAATCTGTTTTTTTTTTCTAATAAATGTATAATTATTATATTCTATAGTCATTGAAAATTGTAGACTAAAATTACTAAAAAGTAATGGTTATTCTACAAAAAAAATTAGGTACATGACAACACAAAACATTTGCATATTAATAAAAATAATTTAAACAACCAAATAACCAACCATTACACCGATGACTAAGCTGTAACTTCATTACACATATCGTACTTAAAACCAACGACAAATTTTAATATTGCGAGTACCGTAACAAAAAAATAAAAGTAAAATATTCTCACGCTTTACATTCTAACCTGTGACCCAGCCATGTTTTGACATTTCTAACTGTCATAGCAATAAGATACTGGCCAGTATAACATGAACTTTCTATCCTCTCTGGTTCTGAACCATAGAGGTGTTATAGGGGGGAGTGTACATGTATGGAAGGGTCCAAATTAATTGGTTATGGTGATAATAATTGCAGACAGAAATGGCAGAGGTGTGAGTGAGTCATAACGGTGTTTTGACTTTGTTTCAATGTTGTATGAGATATAATTGAGAAGGCTTTGTCTTTTATTGTTTTATTTTTTTCGTGTAAATGGCGAAATAATTAGTTTCTGAAATTATTCTGGTATTTATTGGGCCGTTTAGTCGGTTTCCTTTTCTTAGTACCTACCTACAAATTGAGTATCTATTCAAAATAATAAAGTAGTACAATTTAGCCTATAGATTTTTATTTTGTTCTGGCAACTTATGTAAGCACTAAATTTAACATAAGAAACAGAATAAACAAAGGTGTGTATTTAACACAGAAAATACATAGTTGTATTAGTTTTTATGGGATTTCAGTAAAGCGAGCAAAAGAAAAAAAAGTCAAGAACTACTTCACTGAACAAAGTAGGTACTTACTTAGGTAGATTCCATTTTACGAATTTACTCATAAAAAATCTTGGAGATGCTTGTGGGATCCATTTTTTTTTTTCCATAAAAACAACCAATGACACAAAACATAACTCATCCACCCCTTTCATTCCTGACCATGCATCCCTCCAACTACTTAACACATATTTTTGTAAAATTCATATTCGTGAGTGGGGGGCAAACACCAATTTAACTAGACCCATCATTACTGAACATTATGAAACAAATTGTTCAATCCTAGAGGTCATCGTAAACTGGTGCTATTACAATGATGGTCACCTTAAAAGGTTGTAATTCTGATTTAGTGCCTTAAGAAGATATCTGGTGACACTCCCCTTAAGTGAGTATGTCATATTGAGAGGTATACCCCTTAACGCTTGCTTATATTTTTGCATTACAAAAAATTAATAAAGCTATAAATAAAAATTGTAGACGTATAGTGACAGCTAAATGATTTATTTGATCATAAAATATTATTTAAGTATTAATAATTTTACCGAAAGTGGTTAACCCTATTTTTTATTTATGATACTTAATCAACATAGACCAATTACTAGACCATGACGAAATTAAAAAATGAAGGACGGTATACTTTAATTTATAATGAAACTTTAATTGGAACTCGTTTTTAACAACCAATTATGAAACGTATACTAATTTGTAATGATACAGCTACCAGCAAAAGAAGCATGCCATCGAAAAATAAAAACATTTTACTACATACTAAAACAAATTACATTTTCATACAAATAAAACATTATCGAAGTAAAAAAACGTCCGAACTGAGGTGCGAACAGACCAAGAGTGACAGAAACGGGTATACGTCTACTGCGACGTTTTAAATTTCGAACAGCGCGCTCTGATTGGCTGGTTGAGGGGCTCGCGAGGCGTGGGGCGCGGCGATTGGCGGGAAGGCGTGGTGCTAACGGGGCATTCTGGGTCACTGATGCTAATAAATTAGTTTTGAACGTTATAGAATATGCCTGTTTTATGAGCGTAGCGGTGCTACGGCGTAGCGCTACGAGTTACGTAGATAGATAATGTTTGGAGTTGTTATTGATAGAGTATGCTGTCATTAGAGTTACGCTTTATCTTACCGTAGCAAGCAAATAGCTTAGACTAAACTACGTTTCAAACTCGTAACAAAAATTTCCTTCATAGACTCCTTCAGTATATGATTTGATACTGACAAAGTCTATGAAAGAAAATCAAGTTCAACTCTTTTTCTTCATATTCTTTTACAAAAATAACCTATTTTGACAAAACTGGGTACAATACCTCCAGTTGACCTTTGCCTTTCGACTCCTGCAATTGATCGAAGGTCACGTCCAACTTAGACGTGCCCTACGCGTCACTGCATCGTGCGTCACCCAGAGAACTTGAGAAGGCTCACGTCCATGTAATGGTAGCGGCAGTCATGTCCTGCTAACTGGAGCACAGATTGCATGAAGGTAGACATAGGTATTCCTACCTATGGTAGTTGTGAGATAGACGAATTATTTCACAGGAGTCGAATAAGTTCTGGTTAAAATTTATTTAGCATAAACAGCCTACAATGTTCCCACTGCTGGGACACATGCCTCTTCTCTGTGAGAAGGAGTGGGCCGTAATCCACCACGCGGGCCCAGTGCGGGTCAGTAGATGTCACATGTCTTCGATTTTTTTGTTTTAGGACATGCCGGTTTCCTCACGATGTTTTCCTTCACCGTTTTGAGAGTGCAGTTTTGATGAAATTATTTACACAAAGTAAAACGCCTGTCTGAGTTCGAGCCTACGACCACCTAACTCCTAAGTCGCGGCCGTTACCACTGGGCCAACGCTGCTCTGAAAAAAAATATTTACTTAGACATATTTACAATTTAAAAAAGCTAACAGTCTTAAAATATGTAATAATAATATATACCAGTATATAAAAAGGAGGGGAAATAATCAAAGGGGATCAAAAAATCGTCCGCATCGCTGTCAATAGGACACGTGCCCAAAAGGCTGGCAGCATTGCCAAGTTGTATGGCAATGCTGATGCCAAAAGGCCAGCCCTCTCCGGTCACGTGTTGTAAATTAATTATGTGCCAGATATTTCCATAAACATACACAACAAATAAGTAGGATCTGCAGTCTATCTTTGAATATCTCGTTCGACCTTTCCTATAATTCTTGGTGTAAGGTCTACCTCCGAATTGTTCGATTTGAATCAGTCGAGACAGGTATGTCTTGAGTAAGAAACTGAAATAAAATGAAGCAAGCTTACCTTTTACCATAATAGTCTACATTCCTACAAACACCCAGTAATTTCCATTTCCACCTATATGAAAGCGATTTTATATTTGCAACGAGTCAAAAAGTATTGTAAACGTTTTCATAAAAAGAAAAAAAAAACACAATATTAAACATCAGTTCCAAAACTAGCTCTTCGTAGCAGCAGTTAAGATCAAATCTTCAGAAGTGATCATGTTATAAACCTGTTTTTTTTTCATATGGCAGCTCAGATTCTTATTAATGTACACACAACTAACATCATCATCATTGGAAAACTACCGAAAACCCTCACACGCGTCCTTGACTGGATTTTGAAGGTTCAAATCTACGACTCAATGTACCCAGTCTAAACCCAACCCTATCATCAAAACGGTAAGGTTCATATCAGCAGTTTAGCAAGACGTGTGAAGATTGAGAATTATGTATGCAGGAGGCGTATTGGTCGATCGATGGCACGAGGAAATTGAGACTCGGAGACATGGTGGTGTCCAGGAAACAGGAGGTTTTGTTGAAGAATATGTAGATTTTTGTTGCAGGGATGTTTAGAAGTTCGAGTTAGAACAGGCTGTACAAGAAAGAAGGTCACACAAGGTGTCCCAGGACACGGACACGGACTGGTCGGTCCGGGACACCGGGTCTCCAGGGTGTGTCAGGGTGTAGGTACTGAACTTATAGGATAACAGAGAGGCAATTCTCCAGCCGCAGACTACCTACAGTATTTATCTGTCCTTCCCCTTTTTAACCGGTCAAGCGTCGCGGTTCGCCGATCGGCGACGAAACAATAGAAAATCAATTGTGCCTCATTAGCGAAGCTTGACAGCTATTAAGCCATCTAAAGGTTGTCTTTAAAAGATCGCTCTTAGCGATAAGACCGCCCATTGTGTCACCCACTGTAAAGTTTGTATATTTATGTCTGTGATAAAGATACTATTCTATTCTATTCTCGTAATTTTAAGAACGTCCACAATCTGAGCTCAGTCTCAATCTGTCAAAAATGCCTCTAATTTCCCTACATTTTTGACAAGTTTTGATTGTCGCTGAGATGAGATTGCGACTAGATTTTCAACTTTTTAATTACGGGAATTGGCTTTCAGGATTTGTTTACAAGTATTACCAAGGGGTACCTATCGTGTTACCCAGTAACTGGGTTGTGAAGGTCATATAGACAGTCGCTCCATGTAAAAGGTCCTTACATATGAAATTGGCGTTTTGTATGGAAGGAACAAAAAGTCGAATATTTTTTAATATAATATATTTAATTATTTTATTTTTATTTTTTGCGCCTGAAACACAGGATTACCTAGTTCAGGCACGTAAGTCTTAGCAATGTAATTTTTATTTAAGCAAAACTGTACAAATTTTCATGCCTAATAATTTTTGAATAAATATATTATTATTATTATTTTATATTATTAATTAATCAAAGTATGAACCATTGTTTTCAATGCACTTTTGCCATCTTATAGGTAGTTCATTGATCCCTTTACTAAAAAAACCAGTCGGACGGGAATCAATAAAATCTTTGAAGGCGATTTGGACTGCCCCATCGGAGTTGAATTTTTTCCCTTGCAAAAAGTTATCCAAATTGCGAAAAAAATGGTAATCTGTTGGAGCAAGGTCCGGGGAGTACGGAGGATGTCTAAGACATTCCAATTCAAGTAATGTAACGCAGCAGTCGACGCGCGTTTGCCGGTTTGCTTCAGTCAATTCGTGAGGTACCCACCTTTCAAGCTTTTTAATCTTCCCAATTTGCTTCAAGTGAATTAAAATAGTTTTATCACTAACATCGAAGCCTGCAGCTAACTCGGACGTGGTTTGCGATGGGTCCGCTTCCACAATAGCCTTCAATTCTCCATTATCAACTTGGGTCTCAGGCCGTCCACGGGGCTTGTTCTGCAGGTCGAAATTTCCAGAACGAAAACGTTGGAACCAAAAACGAACTGTGTTTTCTTTTGCAACATGACCGCCATACACATCATTCACCCTTCGAGTCGTTTCCGCAGCACTAGTGCCACGGCGGAACTCGTAATCGTAAATAATGCGATATTTTAAATTTTCCATTTTGTAAAATGAGTGACGCAAACAGAAAAAACAGAAGAAAAAAAACAAATGAATGACGGTCATCGAAGCACAAATACATGAGTAAATAGCTGTACAAATTTGAATTTGGAATTCCTTACCAAAGAGGAGAAATTCGTGATTAAAGTGGCCAGTACGAAAAACGCCAATTTCATATGTAAGGACCTAATATTATATAGAGTGGCGATTAAGTTATCACATTAAACAGTACAGCGGTTATTATAACTTGTGATTAGTCTGTTAAAAAAAAATAATAAACAATAAATAGAAATAAAAAAAACGAATTTCCGAAATTTTCTTTCATGCAAACCTTGTCCATGTAACAAATGCTTGTAACAAATCGTATAATTATCTACGATTTACATCCCTTATCCTTCCAGAAACAACTAGGAAATACAAAATTTGCGAAAATAAAATGTTTGTACGTTTATTCTAAGGCGCCAACCCTAGTGGGGCAGAATCCAACAGGATTTTAAAGCAGTGGAATCTGCCCCACTATTTCGATTTAGTGGGGCAGATTCCACTGCAAAATTTTTGACATTCCACTTTGCCCCACCAGTGGGGCGGCCGGTGGGGCAAAGTGGAATAATCCGTCCTGACCATAGAAATGTAAAAAACAGGAGAAGTGGCAAGGGGGCGTGTCTGTGTCCACGCGTCATGAGCAACATGCGCTTGTACTAGGCGAATGGCCGTCTCCGCGAACTAGTGCGCTTTTGACTGTGATCGTGATAAAATATAAAAATGCCGAGTTGTTCAGTGATTTCCTGTAAAAAACGAAGTCAAAATAAAAACCTCGCATCTCGTGGAATCACTTACCATATATAAGTAAAAGTATTTTACTGTATTTGTCTTTAAAATCATGAAAAACAACAAAGCGTAAAATATTTCTTGCTTTTACTACGTTATTTTTGTTTTCAAATATCGCAGCGGCTATACTATTTTTGCAGCAAATACATTGCTTCTTAACCACTAGCCACTCAGTATGTCGTAAGTGAAAAGCAAGCAATGTAAAAATTACAAAACGATACTTTATTTTCGCCGAGCGTCGCATAGTACAGCCGCTGTGTCTTGCGGCGAGATAGTGATGTGGTTATGAATGTCCACTAACGTAGGCTATCGACAACAACGTTGAATGCTCAACGAATATATTGCTATTATAGTTAATTTTTCAATTTGTCAACCGTTTTAACCCGGTTTATAGAAGACCTGAAAATATGACGTTTAAATGGTTGGAAGGCCCTTGAGAAAATGCAAAATAATGTTAATTTTTTTTTATTAACTGCAATTTCTTTTTTACACATTTTATTGATTTATAATATAATAATATGTTCTGAACATATCGTTTTTTATTTATTTTATTTTCATGACCCTTTATTTTTCTTAGTACAATAATGAATTAAAGAATCGATTACTTTCCGATTTAGTCAATCACTAGCGTATATGTAAAATAAATGGCTTTTGCACAGCACAACGATAGCGATAGATGTTTTTGTGTGAGTGACTTGTACGGTGCATGGTAAAATGCACGCTGTGTATGATGATTTAAGGTTTATAATTGATTGTGTAGTACGTTCTGATTTATGAATTGCAAGAGTGTGCGCGACTTTGTATCTATTGCTTTTACTAAACTACATCTGTAGTAGTGGCGCGGCGGTGGGGCAAACCTAGCGACATCGGGTTCTGATACATTTTCAACTACGGGGCATATCTCTTTCTTTCATATATCTATGGTCCTGACAATATCGAACGCAACAAAAAAGACTTACCTATACAATTTGGTGCAGTCGTTCGGAAGTTATACGCGTACATACATTTCGGCGTTTTTTTTTTTATGGTTTTCATATTAGGTACCACGGCTAGAATGTTAATTGTTATGAATAATTTTAATAGTGTATATTTAAAATACGTGATGTAGAATACGCGGTTTCAATTAATGTGATAACCTAATCACGACACTGTATATGTTATTCAGCTGCATCCGGTTAGACCAGAAGCCGACCACAACATATTTGGAAAAAGGCTAGGTAGATAAGGGGATACCTACAGGTAAGAAATCTAGGAATATAATGGAAGCAGCGATTGTTAAAATTTGGTGCATTGGTCATAACTTACAGATTATTTTTCATTGAGATAAGAGGCTGATTCGTTTTTCATGAGGTCTGAGAGATATTTGAACTTTACTAAATAAACACTTTATTACCTACTTGCGACAAAACGTCTAACAACAAAAAAAAATGCATCTTCTCTGAAGACGCCCTTGAAAGATTGGTTTCAGAGGTCAGTATTTGTAAACTCTAGTATTTATGGATTCCTGATACATCGAATGGTTTGATGCTGTTGAAACCACACTCATTAAAGAGTTTACACATGAAATCTGGATTCCATGAACCCTTGACAACATGAAAATATATAAAAAGACGCAAAAAAAAACGTTAAAAGCACTTACAGAAAACCCCTCCCTGAATGGAAAAATTGTTAATTAATACAACCTTTATATATAGCTCTTACAAAAATATTTTCAGTCCATCATCACGCTCCTTCATCTGAAGCTAAACAAAACCATCTCGGTACACGTTTCAGCAACACCTCGCCTCCGATCGATACAGGCGCGTGACCCGCTTACAAACGGGCCGGGCCTCCGAGCTTCGTCGCACTCGCTTCTACGGAATATTGTAATTCCTTCGTCTCCTGCCGCCCTGGTACTTGCGTTAATTTCAAATTGAGTTGGGTTAAGGTGTTTTTACAAGCAGAGCTATTAAAATTGTATGTTGGGTGTCGTGGAAAATACTGAATTAAATTTGCAATCCCATCTCGAAGATAAAATCAAAGACAAGCATTTATCAAACACTATTAACAGCGCCCCGCGGTTTCACCCGCATAAGTCTCAATCCCGTGGGAATACCGGGATAAAAAACTATCTTATGTCCTTTTCCGGGACTCAAACTATCTCTATACCAAATTTCATCTAAATCGGTTCAGCGGTTTAAGCGTGAAGAGGTAACAGACAGACAGACACACTTTCGCATTTATAATATTAGTACCTATGGATTTAGGTAGGGTAAGGTTGTGTATGTGTAAGTTGTACTACGACAATATCTGTTCTCCTGAATATGAAAATGGACATGTAATTATGTAAAAATGCGGTATTTATTCCCGTGATTTAACTAAAAGAAATGGTTGGGTTAGCCCGCTAGATTTCGGAGAAGAAAAATAATCAAAAATAAAGATGTTTCTACGTTAAAATTTCATGCACGTCTGTAAGGTATTTCTGAAAATTATATGACAAGAACGACATTATTTTTGTTTATGGCTTTTTTTGTGGTATTCCAAAATTCATTTAAACATAACCAAACTATATTTTTCTTAAAATGTCTGTGGTTTTGATTTTAAAGTTTTGAAAGCTCATTTGCTCGATTCGTACCTACCTGCAGAGAATTCCTAAATCGTCATGAGAACAGAACAAATTTTTTAAAACCCGCGAATAGCACAGAAGACGGTCTGCCAAATGCCAGAGCGTCTATCTCTTACTTTTTTAATAAAGTAAAACAAAAGTTTTGTCCTATCTTGGAACAAAAACAAATAGACATGTTACAATGGAAACGATGACAGCTACTCGGATATCTATGATAAAAACTGTGTCTCAGCTATCAACGCCAGTGTTATCATATGAAACACATTGTTCCAGATTTAATTTTACTTCCTTGCGGTGGTAGGGCTAACGCCCGCCTGGTTTGCAACCGGCTCCCACCGGAGTCCGGCATCAAGCAGCCTGCGGTATTTCGTCGATGCGTGGGAGTTCCAGTGCCTTAGGCATCTTCTGGGCACACTCGTTCCATCATAGACCTCATCTATTACTTTCCATCAGGCGTGATCGAGGTCAAGAGCTGATCGAGGTGAAGAGATTCAGCAATAAAAAAATGGCCTGCTTACCAACAAGCAGGCAATTTAAAAAAAAAACTGTACGCATGCCATAGGCGTACAGTTAAAATAAAGATCGTAATAACCCTCCTTCTGGCGCAGTCGGGTAACAAGCAAAAATAAAATAAAAAGCATGCAAACTGTGTGTGTTGAGGTGTGGTGCAGTGTAGAGTGGTAGTGTGAGTGATGATGAGTGTGAGTGAGGGTGTATGTGAGTGCTTGGACTAGTTAAGTTTTAAGTTTCCACAATTTTTTCACTTGTATCATATGACAGAGATTTCAACCAGCGGGTTAACTTCACTCTCCAGACATTACGCGGTGGTAAGCGGTAAATACACACATCAAAAGTGTCTAGGGATCAACATATATTTTTGCAATAACTTTTCTCCTGATTGATATTAATTAAAATTTTCTTTAAGGATTTATCAAATAAAGTGTTTTCGTTTGTCACAGTAACGATAAACCAAGTCACCTTTGCATTAATAAAGAAATTTGCCATTTTCCTAATAAAGGGATTTTTGACATTTGAACCACTAACACAAAAGTTCGAAAAAAAGACTGAAATAACAGTTTTCTTTAAAATTTTATTGGGTAACTTAAACAATTAATAATCCGTGTTTCTACCGCGAACACTAACAACACAAGAACATCGGTTTGGCATACTCAAAATGAGTTCATCCAAATCACGCTGTGGAATGGCCGCCCATGTTCGTTGCAACAACAAAAAAAGGTCTTCTTGCGACTGGATACCCTCCATATTCGGCAGAGCTCTTCTCTGTAGCATATCCCATGCATGCTCAATCGGGTTCAAGTCTGGCGACTGAGTAGGCCAGGGCAGGACATTGATGTTAGCTGCGGCGAGAGTCTGTCTTACAACTCTTGCGGTGTGCGGTCGTGCATAATCATGCATTAACTGAAATAAGGGACCGATTTGCACTTGTAGAGGAACGATGACGTCTGATACAATCGTCTCAGCATAAATTTGAGCGTTGAGGTTGCCTCTGATCCAAATCAACTCAGTTCTTCCGCCGATCCAAATACCCGCCCATACCATGATGGTTCCACCACTATAAGGATGGACTTCCTGGCAGGATTTTAATCGCTGTTGGCGTCCAGGGGTTCTCCAGTGTCGTATATGTCTTGTATCCGGTCTCATACCAAAACGAGACTCATCAGAAAAGCACACGAAACGCCATTGTTCTTCTGCCCAATTTCTGTGTTTGATTTGATATCGAATCCTACGATTTTGCATTGCTATAGGTGGTACCCGTAGCGGTCTTCGGGAATGAAGGTTCACTTCATGCAAGCGGTTTCTGACTGTTTGGTCGCTAATTAAGTTCCCTGAAGAGTGATGAAGCCTCACGGCTAACATCATGGCGGTTATCGTTGGAGCTCTTCGAGTTAAGATTTGAATGTATCGGTCTTGTCTCCGTGTGGTGCAGCGATACCGTCCTCCATGGCGCTCAGCCACGGTACCAGTGCTTCGGTAACGTGTCCAAAGTCGACTGATAACACTCTGACTTGAATTCAGAGCTAAAGCCACAGTACGTTACCGGGAACCAGCTTCTATCATTCCCACGGCTCTGAGCATTTCTTCCCTGCTTAAATGACGTCGCCGCTCCATAATAACGTTGGTTTTAATCAGTAGTAGGGAAACAGTAGCACTAATAATGTCTTCAATGCGTTGTATGTTTTTATAGGGAAAATATTGACAGCTGATTTTCATCTTTGACTCGAATTTGATTCACAGTTCCTGATTCAAATTATGAAATGCACCAAAAAGGATCCATATAAATTTATAAAATCATAAATTTATTACAAAGCCACATCTCAATCTCAAGAAATCCGCATAAAAATGCTTGATCCCTAGACACTTTTGATGTGTGTATTAGGCAAAAGTGATTTCTGTAGCTCAGTAGTATTTTTTTAAATATTATTTTATTACAAAATAAGATCGATATATTTACAACACAGATTCACAAGAAATGAACAATAATTGGGTACTTTTACCTCAAACGATGCTGTAGAATCTATTTTAAAGTCCGAAGCCCAAAAGCCAAGAAACAAATGAATGCTGTATCATAAAATTAAACGTGGCTTGATGCCCGATACGGTCACTTTCACGTGAAAAATCTCTCATCGAAATCACGAAGAAAAACGTATCTTGTGCTTTTAATACGCACAGCCGCGTATCTTCGCAGCAGGATACCCCTTAGTTCGATGCGATACCGGTAAAAAAGCATTAATTAAAAAAAAAGTTTTTGGAGATGCCGGGGATCGAACCCGGGGCCTTTCACATGCAAAGCGAACGCTCTACCACTGAGCTACATCCCCTCATGATATTGCAAGAAATCTAGCCTACCGTTATCAATAATAATTGCTGTTAATAAAAATGAAAACAACAATAAAAATTGGAGATGCCGGGGATCGAACCCGGGGCCTTTCACATGCAAAGCGAACGCTCTACCACTGAGCTACATCCCCGTGTGATATCTACGACTATATAACATATTGCTTTACAGGAGTTCGCTATGCTATACAGTTGTTCAAATATCCAATCAAGCCTACATGAGTTTCATGACAAAATGCAAAAAAATGGGATTAAACAAACTAGACAAACAGCTGACAATCGCCTATTTATTAGTATTTGGTCATATTACTAACCTGCCTTCAATGATAAATGACATGATTCTATTTTTGTAAGTAGTTTTTTGAACACTTTTACACGTCAATAAGAGAGCAGTGGGTGTGCGTACGCGCAGCGGAATGTTGTTGAATTTAAAGATTTGAATTATGCAGATATTTAGTGTATGACGTCGTATAATTGTGTATGGTAAAAAAAAAATTGTGCACGCAACCATTGTGGAGAAATTCACCAAAAACTGATTCCGCTGGGCGAACGTTGTCCTGGCGGAACTTTTTTTAATCCATAGACTTTAGAAGAAAAGAGATGTGTCCAAAAATTAGTGTGTATTTGTGTGTAATTGTGTATGTGTGAATAAAACTAGTGCATGCATAAACTTCGGAGAAATTCAAGTTTCCGCTACGCGAACGTTTGGCCATTAAATTAGCTATTTTTCATATAAAGCGCTTACATAGAGAGCTGTAGATTTTTACATACGTTGTTTTGAATTTGTTTATATTTGTTTAAAAAAGAGATTTAGAAAAAATCGTAGGGCTTAAAAGATAAAAATATAAACGTAAAATACGCTTATTAGGTCTTAGTTCTTAAAGTATGCACTTTGGGGTCTAGATTTTCACGTTTATACAAACCTTGTAAGTGTCTGCAACATGTTGCCAAGTATCAATGATGTTCCGTTAGTAATTAAAGAGTTATAGGACAAATTTACCATGAATAGATCACTGTTTACAAAGCAGTCAAATATCACGACGTTCTAAATGAATTGCATGGTAATATGTATGTCAATAATTAGTGTATTCATTCAACTATTCACATGCAAAATTTCATGTCATTAACTTCAGTAATTAAAGAAAAACAATTATAATACTGACGAAGCATCGAAAACCTACATAACCCGACCAAGTTCGGATGGCTACCAAAAAGCGGCCGGAGTAGCAAATACTGTAAATAACCTCAACATTTCTAAGTAGGTATCAAGAATATTTTTGATCAATTCATAACTACAATACTTAGACTATTTAACTAAAGGATTAAGCGTACCGAACTTCGAACAAAATAATTCTGCATATTTTGGTGGGGTGCGGGGGAACACGCTCACATACATAAGAAAAAAAAATCGATTCAAGAAGTAGTTTTTTTTTTAAGTCATTAGATTGTTTGATCCACTAAAGTTGCAAAGGGGAACGCTCGTGCATGCCTAGTCTATTGGTTAAATAGTGTAATAAGCTAAATTATGATAAATATTTACCTAAACAGTAGTACATACTTACATGTGGTAAATATTTAATTTCCCTAAGGGGTCTATAGTTAGAATCCTGATCCGTGAAATCTTCAATAGAAATTAGCTGTATGAATTTTATTTGTCTTAAATAATATATTTAGATTATATCTCAAGTCTCAAGCGCATACTTAAATAAAGTACCTACGTAAATAGTACCTACTTTCTGTCATAGTCAAATACGTCTAAAAAAGTAGGTGTACAAAAATAAATGACCTATAAATTATATCGAAACAACAATTGTGTTATCACCTATACCAATTCCATACCGGTATTATACTGTAAATTTTAGGATGTTACCTAAATATATTGCACGGCCGCTTTTTTGTAGCCATCCGAACTTGGTCGGGTTATGTAGGTTTTCAATGCTTCGTCAGTATTATAATTGTTTTTCTTTTATTACTGAATTTAATGACATGAAATTTTGCATGTGAATAGTTGAATGAATACACTAATTATTGACATACATATTACCATGCAATTCCTTCAGAACGTCGTGATATTTGACTGCTTTGTAAACAGTGATCTGTTCATGGTAAATTTGTCTGATAACTCTTTAGTTACTAACGGAACATCATTGATACTTGGCAACATGTTGCAGACACTTACAAGGTTTGTATAAACGTGAAAATCTAGACCCCAAAGTGCATACTTTAAGAACTAAGACCTAATAAGCGTATTTTACGTTTATATTTTTATCTTTTAAGCCCTACGATTTTTCTAAATCTGTTTTTTAAACAAATATAAACAAATTCAAAACAACGTATGTAAAAATCTACAGCTCTCTATGTAAGCGCTTTATATGAAAACTAGCTAATGGCCAAACGTTCGCGTAGCGGAAACTTGAATTTCTCCGAAGTTTATGCATGCACTAATTTTATTCATACATACACAATTACACACAAATACACACTAATTTTTGGACACATCTCTTTTCTTCTAAAGTCTATGGATTAAAAAAAGTTCCGCCAGGACAACGTTCGCCCAGCGGAATCAGTTTTTGGTGAATTTCTCCACAATGGTTGCGTGCGCAATTTTTTTTTTACCATACACAATTATACGACGTCATACACTAAATATCTGCATAATTAAAATCTTTAAATTCAACAACATTCCGCTGCGCGTACGCACACGAGCAGTGGTGGGCCAGTGGTAATGGCCCTGACTTACGAGTTGTAGGTCGTAGGTTCGAACCTAGACAGGCGCTTTACTTTGTATAAATTATTTCATCACTACTGCTCTCAAAACAGTGAAGGAAAACATCGTGAAGAAACCGGCACGTCCTAGAACCAAAAATTCGAAGACATGTGACATCTACCAAACGCACTGGGCCCGCGTGGTAGATTATATCCCACTCCCTCTGGAAAAGAGGAGGCCTGTGTCCCAGCAGTGGGAACAATATAGGCTGATTATGATCTTTTAAAAACTAGAAGAGGTCGGCGTTTCCTTTCCGACTACTCTGAAAAGAAAGGCCGAAACAAACTCGCAGGTCACTGTCTCTTTTAAAAACCAGACATAATCGTGGTCAGAGGGGCAATTTTCGTAATTTTATGAACGTTTACAGTCTGATCTCAGTCTCAATCTGCCAAAAATACCTCTAATTTCCCTACATTTTGACAAGTTTTTGACATTTGTCGCCGAGATGAGACTGCGACTAGATTTTGAACATTTTAAATTACGAGAATTGGCGTTCTGGTCATGTCAAGACCATGTACACTGACGTCTGAAATGGTCTTTTGAGGAAAGAACCACACAGATTGAGTGGACCTGTCCAGTCAGTGCACGCTTTTGTCAGTACCTAAATCAATCAAATGTGAACCGATGACCTGGTGAAGGTCACTGCGCTGATACACGATGCGATGCGACGTAGCTTTGGGAAGGCCTATGTCCAGCAATGGACGTCTTTCGGCCGAAATCTGATGATGACAATTACGGAGCTCGAATGATACTAATCTCATACCTGGAAAAAGACATATTCGTAAAAAAAAAAAATTAAAAAAGCCTTGTGGAGCTCTATCCTAGGACATCGATCAAAATTCGAACTGTTCAAAAATCTTAGCAAAACAAGTCAGGATAGTAAATCTAGCTAATTACGTTATCCTTAGGACAATAAATATAACTTGGAGATGCCGGGGATCGAACCCGGGGCCTTTCACATGCAAAGCGAACGCTCTACCACTGAGCTACATCCCCGTGTGTTATCTATTACCATATAATGTACTGCTTTACCAGTGTCTACTATACCCAGCTGTTTAAATAACCAATAAAGCCTAGGTAGATAAGTTTATAACAATATACAAAATTGGGATTGAACCAACATCTTGGATGCACGGTAAGTTTGGTAATTACAAGAGCTGTGTTTGGGGTCTCTCTGAGGGATAGACTCCGGAATGAGGTGAACTAGCAGAGAACCAAAGTTGTCGACATTGCTCACAGAATAAGCAAGCTGAAGTGACAATGGGCCGGCCATATTAGCCGTAGAAGCGATGACCGTTGGGGTAGACGTGTTCTTGAGTGGAGACCGCGAATTGGCAAATGTAAGTTAGGACGCCCTCAGGTTAGGTGGAGCGACGATCTTCGCAGGGTAGCAGCTGGATGAGAGTTCCTGAGAATCGAGCGGAATGGACCCAATACGAGAGAAAAAAATTACCAAAATGATATAAGTATAATAGTTGTATTCTCGATTAAAAAACCGTTGTAATTCACAATACATTTACAATTCACGTTCGTCATAGGGCCTCTGAAGACTTTGTAAAGGTCACGGGACTCTGCTGGATGCGAAAGACAGAGAATTGCCGATGTGCTGTTGCTTTGGAAAGGCCTATGTCCTGCAATGGACGCCTTTCGGCTAAAAGATGATGATGGCAATTACTGAGCTTGAATGATCCTAATTCTATTGGTGGAAATGATATTTCAGTCAAAATTACAAAAAAAGCCGGACTTTGTATCCCTTCGTACCTTGTATCTTAAGAATGTGTCGATCAAAATTTGGACGGCTATAAAATCTTATTCAAAACAAGTCGCGAAAGTAGATCTAGCTAATTACGTTAAGCTTAGGACAATAAATAAGACTTGGAGATGCCGGGGATCGAACCCGGGGCCTTTCACATGCAAAGCGAACGCTCTACCACTGAGCTACATCCCCGTGTCTTAGCTATTACCATATAACTTACTGCTTTACGAGTGTCTACTATACCCAGCTGTTTAAATATCAAATCAAGCCTAGGCAGATAAGTTCATAACAATATACAAAATTGGGATAGAACAAACATCAATAGACATACAATAGACAAACAGTTGACAATCTACTCATCAAGTTACTAGTTTGGACTAAAACTGCCTCTAATGTGAACCGATGACGTAAAGGCCAATTCTCGTAATTGAAAACACTCAAAATCACTCAATCTCATCGCAGCGGCAATCAATGTCAAAAACTAGTCAAAAATGTAGGGAAATTAGAGGTAGATACTTTTGACAGATTAAGGCTGAGATAAGGCTGTGAACGTTCAAACACGAGAATTGCCTCTCTGGTGAAGGTCGGCGGAATCCGCTGGATGCAAAAAACACGGGAAACACAGGACCAGTCGATGTGGAGACACTTGGGGGAGACCTACGTACAGTCAACAGCAAAAGTAGATGATGAAAATCATAAATTCAATACTAATGAACGGAGTTCGCGTCAGAACTGTGTGGCGTCGAAGTGATTCAAAAGTATGTGATTGTAAATTATACCAAACATTTACTACTAGTACAGCTGCCATACTTATATGACGCGAACTGCGTTCATTAGTATTGAATTTCTGATTTTCATCATCTACTTTTGCTGTTGACTGTACAGCCGTGGACGTCTTTCGGTTGAAAGATGACAATGAGCTCGAATGATCCTATTTCCATAGCTGGAAAAATCGTTAGAAATAAAAACCTTATTTTACAAAAAATAAAAAAACAACCGACTTCCAAAAAAGAAACTACAAAGTGAAAAATAACTTTAACTTCGAAGGTCGGTGTCGTTGGGTTCGCATTTTCGTTCTTTTCCACCGACTTCCGAAATTAAAGTTATTTTTCACTTTGTCTTTTTTGGAAGTCGGTTGTTTTTTTTTTTTTTTTGTAAGAACGTTTTTATTTTTCACTTTTAAGTCGTACTTAACTCACACAAATTCGTATACACTATTTGCTATGTAAATATCAGTGACAGGAAGTTATTATAACATCAATTTAAACTAAGTGGCAAAAATACATATTATTGAAGCTAACTCAAAAACTGCTCAAGCAAAGTTAATAAAATTTATACGGGACTACCCCTGAGACATAGCCTATCCATTAAAAAAATTTTTTTTTAAATCGATTAACAATTGCCGGAGATATTGCGCAACAAACATACAAAAAAACATACATTCGAATTGAGAACCTCCTCCTTTTTTAAGTCGGTTTAAAAGCTTTGTAGGTATCCTTATCCTACACACTTACTCCTAAGGGATGCGTGAAAGTAAGTGACGGTAGTAGGTCTTAACTAATTACGTTATCCTTAGGACAAAAAATAAAACTTGGAGATGCCGGGGATCGAACCCGGGGCCTTTCACATGCAAAGCGAACGCTCTACCACTGAGCTACATCCCCGTGTGTTATCTATTACCATAATAACATATTGCTGGAGTTGTCTATACTAAACAGTTGTTCAAATATCAAATCATGCCTACGTAGATCTCACAGCAAAATTAAGATCGAACAAACAGCACAATCGCTAATAGTGAAGTTCGGTTTCGTAATGTAAATTTCTTTGCAAACTATTGTACAGAACAAAGTGCCTCGGAATCCCGGCTGTCATTCGTGGATCTGCGACAGTCGTTTTGGGTCGTCAGAAGCCCGAAAGTCTGACAACCAATCTTACCAAAGGGTTTCATATTACCCAGAAACTGGGTTCTTGGTTGTGGGTACTGGTTCTGGGTGTGATCAGATAGGCAGTCGCTCCATGTAAAATACTGGTAGGTACTCGGCTGCATCCGGTTAGACTGGAAGCCGACCCCAACATAGTTGGGAAAAGGCTTTTTTTATGGATGGGTCAGACTCTTACTGGCTAAAACCCATCCGTGTTCCTTCCTTAGCACTTTATGTTTCGGGGTAAGTGGTAACCGTTTCGGACAATCCCGCACCCCCGGCAGGCTTCGGCCCTGCAGGCCCCTTCCTTTTTGCTAACATCTCTTTGAGGCGCGCGTGGAACACGTACGCGCCAACCGGCACGGGCCTAGTCCTAATCGGACAGTGAGCTTGGGAAAAAGCTAGGCAGATAATGGACTATTGTATAGAACCAAGTTCTTCTAACTGAACAGACAGCTGTGCTGCTGGTGAGTGGTGAGTTTGTTGCGCCACTTTTTCTTCCTGGTTAAAGCACTAGGAAGTGGTGAAGGGCGGGCGTTTCGGGGGACTGTCTTATGTAATTTTGTCGTTCAAAAGTCCTGATTCTCAGACTAATTTGAATAAACGACTTTTGATTTTGGACATGTAGTTTTTGCTGGGTGGTAGGTACAGACGCCGCGCCACCAGCACATCAAGCTACCCGAAACTGTCAAATTTTCCCAATCGACTTTGAACCTTATGCTTTAGCGATAAAGTTGAAAATCTATTAAAGATATTTGACTGATTTTAGCAGCTTAATATGCTGCTGTACCTTGTGGGGAAAAGGTGGACTTATTACCTAGTGATGGTCAAGGGAATCCGCTGGATGGAGGAAACAGGGAACCGACCGTTGTGGCGATGATTTGGGAAAGCCCATATTCAGCAGTGGGTAGACATCTTCCGGTTAAGTTATGAAGCTGATAAATTGATGATGATGACTGAGCTCAAATGATCCAAATCCTATCTACACTAATATTATAATGAGGAAAGATTTGTTTGTTTGGATTGAATAGGCTCCGAAACTACTGGACCGATTTGAAAAATTCTTTCATCATTAGAATCCCACATTATTCTTGATGGACATAGAATATTTTCAAAAAAGTTAGGGATTCGTATGAAAGCTTCGGTTATGTAACCCAAGCCAAGGTGTGAAAAAAATACCAAAAAAAATCCTTATATCGCATACCTACGCTGCAGAAAGTATTGACAATAAAGTGTTGTACTACAGTTTGATAGAGGAACATCAATATCTTTAAAAAAGTCCGTGATACCATGTCTAACTATTACAGTTATGTCACAATAACTACTTTTTGTTGTCAAAAGCAGACTTGATAGAGTGTTCTAAAGCCTGGAAAGTCTGCCAAGAGTGTGTTATTTATAATTTTTAAAATTTTTGTTAAATACCAATATCTACACGTGCGAAGCCGAGGCGGGCTGCTAGTTGGTGATAAATGTAAAATGCCTCTATAATTTTCAGACAATAATTGATTAGATAAGAGCTTAGTACTGTCTATCATAGTAATGTCTCGATAAAAACTTCTCTAAAATCTTAGAAAAATAGGTCAACTAAAGTTCCAGCTAATTGTAGATTTCCTGTTATAATAAATAAAACTTAGAGATGCCGGGGATCGAACCCGGGGCCTTTCACATGCAAAGCGAACGCTCTACCACTGAGCTACATCCCCGTATGTCTTTACTCAACAATAAAACCTCCTATATCGTTGAATCTTAGCCTCCACATCTGTGCAAATAAACTAGGACTTCACAAAACACTTTACACATTATTTATCTACTAACCCGGTATAATAGATGTAGTCAAGAAGGCTGCCGGGCTCAAATGGGATAGGGCGGGTCACATCAGCCGCTTGCTGGATGACCGCTTTTTTTTTATGGATGGGAAATTATCAAATAACCCCTCCCGCTCTGGGTAGAGCGGAAGGTAGTGTCAGACTCTTACTGACTAAAACCCGTCCGTGTTCGTTCCTTAGCCCTTTATGTTCCGGGGTAGCGGTAACCCTTTCGGAAAATCTCGCACCCCCGGCAGGCTTCGGCCCTGGCAGGCCCCTTCCTTTATGCTGACATCCCTTTGAGGCGCGCGTAAACGCGACACGGAACACGTACGCGCCGTCCGGCACGGGCCTGGTCCTGATCGGACGGTGAGCTACCCATTAATCTCCGTCCGCAGGCACGCGCCTACGGTGGCCGGGAGTCGTCACACGCGGCTCCCGACGCCCGGAGCGTCTCCCGCGGCGGCTGGGACGTGAGGCTCTCTCCCTCAGCCATCCCGCCACCTCCTTCGCTAACATGACTGCTTCGCAGAAGGAGGTGACTGCCTCCCACTCCCTCTCGCCCCGTACCATGGCTTGAACCAGGGCCGGAAGGATGACCACTGGACAAAAGTTTCCACACAATAGATACCAGAAGATGGACGGCGCCGCAGAGGTCGGCCCAGAAAGCAGTGGCGAGATGACTTGGACGCGAACCACGAGGGTTGGTTCGAGGTGGCGCGGGAAAAGAGTTCCGGAAAGGATTTGGGGTAGGCCTTTGCCCAGCTATCGGACAGTATAGGATAAACAAAAAAAAAAAAGCCGGGTTGCACTCCGGGAGTGCCGGCAGAAGTGAAAACTAGAATATTAACGTTGAAATAAATCAATTATTAATTTAATTAATAATTAACTCATTTTTTTTCACTATTTCTGCGTCACTTTTTTCATTAATAGATGCACTTTGTTCAATTTCCATATTTTAAACACTTTATATAGGTACACGAATTTTACGAATACACAGCAGTGTGGCTACTACACAGATGGTGGAGCCATCAGCTGTCCATCCATCCACGTCCACGTCCACGTCCACGTCCACGTCCACGTCCACGTCCATCCATCCATCCATCCATCCATCCATTGTCGTGTGTCACTTGGTTCACTTCGGTTGGCGCCGCCGTAGAAAGAGAGGGGGGGGGGGGAATCTCTCCTGACGGTCACGTCTCCTGACGCGATGTCCTGACGCGAGTTTAACATTTTTTACCCATTACAAAAAGTGTGCAACGCCGCTAAAGAAGTTTTCACTTCAAAAAAACCCTATGGAAATTTACAGCCAAAGCCAATCACAAAAGCACCACCTCTCCTCCTCTAGAGGCTAAGCATTGCCATACAACATGGTAATGCCGCCAATCTCTTGGGTACGTTACCAGTCGACAGCGATGCGGATGAATCTTTCGACACTATATTTTAGTTTGTGTATAGTTTTAGTTAAGTTAGGATTCAATTTTGTTATTTTTATTAATTAATTACGTATTAGTTGTTATTTGCTTACTTATTACTTCAATTTAGCCAAATACATTTCAATAATTATCCCTTTCTCCGCTCCGCGTATGGTCCCCCCCCCCTCTCACTGGCCCCATATCTTGCTCTGAGTTATAAACAATAGAAGTAGCGATTGGAAGCTCCCGTATTTTCTTCGCGAAAAAAAAATTTGCTGTTCCCTACATTTATGTTCGGTCAAACTGTAGGGAGCAGCTGTTTTTTTTTTTTCGATTTCAGGTTTGGTCCCATAGTAAAAGTTTGTTCATAATGATGAGTACAATGACCTCTTAAAAGGTTGTTGATGTTATCCAATAACCCTGTATAAGACTAGCTTCTGCCCGCGACTCCGTCCGCGTGAGATTTCTTGTTCACTCCATCCACCCAGTTACATCGCATCGCCTGTCCGCGCTATTACTTCGTCGCTTAGCGTTCTTTGCGACCTAGCGTGATGTTAGCCTAGCCTATAGCCTTCCTCAAGAATTGGGCTATCAAATGCAAAAATATTTTATCAAATACGACTTTCTAGAGATTAGCGCGTTCAAACAAACTCTTCATCTTTACTATTAGTATAGACGTATGCAAGTAATATAAAAAAGCGAAGAGATCATTCATAAAAAAAAAATCGTCAGCACATGTCAATGACAAAAGTTAACTAAAGAGAAAAATCCAATTTTAAACAGTCTTTCAAAAGTCATAATAATACGCTTATTTACATCGATGGATTGGATTATGAACTTTTATCGACGTTAATTTATACGTGATTTAATTAAATATCGAATTTACACATTAACCCCTTTATTCATAAACGTTGCTTAAAGATAAGTAGAGATAGCTTCTGTTCAACCATACATTTTCCGTATAAACGTCACATAAACCCCTCATGTCTTCATAAGCTAATTATTAACTAAATCAATGGCAAACAAATGATTGGAGATGCCGGGGATCGAACCCGGGGCCTTTCACATGCAAAGCGAACGCTCTACCACTGAGCTAAATCCCCTCATGTTGTTGCAAGAAATCTAGCTTAACATTAACAATAATCACTGTGAACAGAAAAAAACATAATTGGAGATGCCGGGGATCGAACCCGGGGCCTTTTACATGCAAAGCGAACGCTCTACCACTGAGCTACATCCCCTTCTTATCAAATCAAGAAAAAAGCCTACTAATAACAATATAACAACTAAAAAAAAAAATTACTCCAAAAATTGGAGATGCCGGGGATCGAACCCGGGGCCTTTCACATGCAAAGCGAACGCTCTACCACTGAGCTACATCCCCTTCTTATCAAATCAAGAAAAAAGCCTACTAATAACAATATAACAACTAAAAAAAAAAAATTACTCCAAAAATTGGAGATGCCGGGGATCGAACCCGGGGCCTTTCACATGCAAAGCGAACGCTCTACCACTGAGCTACATCCCCCGTTGATAAAGATTCTAAAATAGAATATCAATATCTATTTAAAACAATTGAATAAACGAAAAACATAACTCTAGTTCGTGATTTTTAACAATAGATAGCAATTAATGAATGACAATGCAGTAATATATCATTGAACAAACTTCATAAAGCAAACATTTTATAACATTGTTCGTGATTACACTCACGCGCACGTTAACATACGGCATGATTTATTTGCATAGAGAGTAGTTTGAATCCGAAACGAATCGTGGAATCGAAACGTATCAACGCGGAGCTAACACCTTCGTTGATCTCGATTCTTTGCGAATTAAAGAAATCAACAAAATGTCAAAATTTACAAGTTGTGAGATCTTCTCCCGTATCGTGAAGATTTTCATGCCGTGGTATAAAATATTAGCACTAGTCAGCAGGGTGGGCAAGACCTACGTTTGTGTCTCTTTTCCAAATGCCTTTACAAACTCCCTACCTATCATCAACCGTCTGCCCATAACACTTTTTTTTTGGGGTTGTCATAGTACGTCTTCCATACATCTTTATTAGCCGTCATCTCAATGTTCGATACCTTACTAACCATACCTATCATCTTTCACATACAATCCATCTACTTTTTCCTTGGTCTGTCTCTTCTTATAGCTATCCACATTCATACTTAAGCTTCTTACTTTCTTCTGCTTCACTTCAGACACACTAAAGAAGGCCAAACATCTTTGATATCAGCTAATTGCGTCCCTAATTCTTCCTTGCGTGATGTGATGACACAGTTCCATTCCTGCAGGCAAAACCACAGTCCCAAGCTATTTAATTCCAATGCCCCTCAAATTGATTCACCGCTGGTCTACTTACGCATAACTGAACTTTTTAACCGTAACAATTTACGTAAATCGTCCATAAATCTCTGGCGCAAAGTTGCGTAAAATCAAAATTCAAAATGTCGATAAAAAGCTTGGAATATATGAAGCGGGGGCGCACAGACGGACGGACGGCGGCTGGACAGACCGGCGGACGCAAGAAATCATTATTGCAGCGGAATCCATACAAATAATTGGCCCGTAAACATGTCATGGCGGCGTCTGTGCCATGTATATTATATTAGGGTTGGCAGGAGTGTGTTGGCCATTTTTAAACTGTTTAGAATTTGTGAACTACCTCGTTGGTCTACTGGTCGCAAGCGCTACTGCCGAGTATATAATTCCCAGGTCGGGCAAAGTGTTATTGAGTTTTTCTATCACGAATGTTTCAGTAGCAGCCCGGAGTCTGGATTCGTGCCCGGTTGACGGCAATAGGTTTACCCCCTATTACATGGGACTTAAACATAACTGGCTGAATGTGGTTGTACAGACGCCAGCACATCAAGCTACCCCAAGCTGTCAAATTTTCCCAATTGAATATGAACCTTATTACTTTGTAGTAAAGTTGAAAATCTATCAAAGAAATCTGACAGATTGGGGTAGCTTGATGTGCTGGCGTCTGTACAATTAGGCACACCCCTTCCCAACTTTTTGGGGATTACAGGCGTTATCTTATACGTTTGAATTTGTGTTCTGGTTCATGTGCAGGTTTGTTGTCTCATGAAGGAGGACTAATTAAGCATTTTTAGAACCTCAAATGACATCATACGGTGTCACTGACGGCATATTCAAGCAAATGTGCAGAAACACAAGACAGAAAGCTATTGATTTATAAAAAAAACCGGCCAAGTGCGAGTCGGTCTCGCGCACCGAGGGTTCCGTACAAACTTGTTTAAAATATTTTATTATATGATGTAACTAAAAATTTTCGGTTTTCGCAATTTTTTCTTTATCTGTGCTATAAGACGTTGCTTCGTACCAAATTTCAAGATTCTGAGTGCGCGGGAAGTTCCCTGTAGGTTTTGATTCCCTTGCGAGTGTAGAAAATTTGCGGCATAAACGGCTGTATCTTTTGATAGCGTTGGCGTAGAAGTTTGATTTTTCACAGCTCCAAGGGACAGTAGACCTTAATATTTGATATAAATTCCAGCTTGATACCTCCACGAGTTCCTGAGAAAAAGGGTCTTGACAGACAGACAGACGCACGGACGGATGGACAACAAAGTGATCCTATAAGGGTTCCGTTTTTTCCTTTCGAGGTACGGAACCCTAAAAAACACTTTAAAATGTGCTAAACATACAAATTAAACAAAACGCATTATCTCATTATCTTCCAGTTACGCAGAGTACGCGCAGTAGATACCAATGTAGGTGACCGACATGACGATCAAACATTACACCATGAATTTTACACCTATTTAATGAGTTCTCCTGAGACTCTTATCCCCTGGAAAAAAAAAACCTAGTTTCAAAACTACTTATTTATTTCGGGCCCTATCAGAATACCAGCGCTGCGATATTTCTTTTTTTAATATCGCAACATTATGCTGAGATAGGAGCCTTTTTGCCCTCGCCTTTTTTTTAATTTATTTTGTTGGTAGGTTGAATGTAACTTTGTTAGTATTAAATGTTTCCTTTTTACTATTTGTATTTCCAGTGTCCCAAATTTTCATTTCTTTCTTTCTTTTTATTTAAAATATCTACATCTTGTTAAACTCTATGAGCCGAGTTATCAACCTTGCTGATTAGTTCCACAGCCACAACCATGAACTTCTACAATAAGTATTGACACACTAGAATCCTTTTTTTTTTTTTTCAAAATCTCTGTCCAATAATTCCTGCAGTGCCAACCCTACCCGAGATCCCCCGAATCCGTCAATGTCGTATCAATAGAGCTCGACGACGCGATTTTTTCGTCGCGCGGCCCATGATCGACGCGCGCCGGCAGATGGCGTTGCTCGCTATTGTGCGCCCGCGCACCCGCCACTGCAATATTTAACTTTTGAAATGCCAACTTTTATTTGCCGTTGTTTTGATTCTTATGGGCAAAGATTAAGGCTGATTTTCCTTTGTTTTTGATTGTGCTGTAGAACATTAGAAGTTTTTAATACAATATTTTATTTGCGGTCTATTTGATTTGTATATGGAAGGGAATAAGGGTGAGTTTTGGCTGTGTTTTGAGTCGTTTGGTTTGTGTGTCGAACTGATCGATTGGAGTGTTAATTTTAGAAGATTAAATTCTGATTTAGAGGTGCTGGTTTTATACAAATACGAGTGCGGTGGTGTTGGACCTTAAACCAGGCCATATATAGGTTATTTCTCTCCAAAACTTAATCACTATTTATAAATTGAGTTGGTGCATCTACAAAAACCCTTAATTTCAGGACAACAAAAGGATCAATAAAACTGCTTTATCAACTAATGTTAGTTGTGAATCTTTGAACAAAATATAAAATTTCTGATGATTAAATCACGTACATAATGCTGGCTCATTACGTGATTTACTGATCAGACATTTGAGAATTATGGTTAAAACTGAGGGAAACTCTGAATTATTTATTGTAACTATAAAGCTAAAAATGGATGAGATGCCTATCATACAAGTGTTTAATTAAAATGAATGAGTTTACATGGAACAAAAGATTAATTAGTAGGTACAAATTCTTTAAATGACCAATGTATCCTGTCAGGCGAAACACTTAGAAGCCTACTTAAAAAAATGTCAACGTCAACTAAAAATAAGTCGCGAAATTATTATAAACATCCAGACACTTTAATCGAACCAACTGACGTATTTAACTCGGTGCGCCGCACATTTTATACCGATCGATCGATCGACGTATCGATCGTTAGTTCGGCATTCCTCCGACAGGTGGCGTCATTGTCCGCCCGTAATTATAATGTAATTAATGTAGGGTTTAATTAAACCCATCAGATAACTACCCACATCGTATTAATGCGCCAATTAAAAACCAATGTATCGGCTTCACTTGATAGATAAGTTATACTAAGGTTCGGTCGCTATTCAGTACCTAGGTACCTACTTGCGATTTGCGGATTTCTGATTTTTTGTCTGTTAGTCCACGAATTTTTATAGTTCATAAAAAAAACTGAGAACGTTTGTTCATTGGTTAATCCTGAAATTGTTTTCTAAGTCATCAATTAATGAAACGAACGAATATAAGTTTAATAAAAACCAAAACCCGACTACTGAAAAGGATGAAACAAGGAAGTAAGTACCTTCCCGTGGTCGCATGCTACCATAGCTTATAAGTAAGTATATTAGTACAGCGGCATGCGACCACGGGAAGGTACTTTCTTGTTTCATCCTTTTCAATAGTCGGGTTTTAGTTTTTACACTTATTTCATTATTTTAAGTACTTTTGAAGTTATGAGGGAACAGATGAACATACATACATACCGATCAAAATCATAACCCTCCTTTTTGCTTCGCCGTAGTCGGGTAAAAATAGCAGTATTGTTTTTTTAGAGGTTCGAATACAGAGCGGAAAAATCCAAAAGAGAAATAACAAACCCAATTCTTGAGTCGTATTTGGTTTGCAAGCCACATTACTTCCTATTGCTGTTTAAATCAACAAAGACACATTGAACCTGCAACTCGGAAATATCAAATGAAAGAAAGAAAGAAAAATATTTTATTTGGGACACGCACAGGAAATACTAACATTCAGTCTAACAAAATCATGAAGACAATAAAAGAAGAACATTACATTTTTTTAGTTTATCTAATAGAGATTAAAACTAACAAAATAAAATTGTGAAAACAACAAAAAAAAAGAAGACCTGTGCGAGACCAAAAAAGCTAGTCTTATCTCAGCATAATGCTGCGTAAGAAAGAAAAGTAAACTAGAAAAAAAAGCCGCAGCGCAGAAATGAATAGATCTTCATCTAAAATCCAAAATGGTATACATATTATGTATTATGTCTTTCGGCAGTAAGCTTCATAGGTACATACATAGAAATTCCAATCATTTGCAATTACAATCAATATAATTCATCTCCACAATACCCCCAAGGAACTCTAAACACAAGCACAAGTACAGTCGGCACCTACAACAAAACACATAAATAAAATAACAAATGAAAATCTAAAACAGCGAGTACCACCGGCGTCCATTGCTCGCGCAATCTCCTCGATCTAAAAGATAAGACGTAGTATTAAATCAAACTGCGTTACTTTTTCATTCTTATTGTTATTCATTAATACTTCAAATAAAATGGAAAAAGCTCAGTAGAATAGGGGGCTGACATAAACCGCTTGACAGCAAAAACTTGAATTCCTTAGACCAACGTAAAGTTGGTAGGTATAAAGATTGTGTGGCGTCGATTTGAGAGGTGCGTACCTACTCGTAGGAGATCTTAGATTGCCAAGATGTTGGAAGATAGGATGATCTTTAGATCTTGGACTATTATTTTGAGGAGAGGAAGTCGTTATGTGGAAACCAATGGCCATAACTAACAAACATAAATCTCAATTATTGCGCGTTAAAGTTACAATCACTGCTGTACTGTTTGAAGTAGACCGTAGGATGTGATGAGAATATTATTGATGAAAGTGGAGCTAAAACTAAAACTGAAGCACTATTAGAAGACCTATGTTCACAAGTTGTAACTTAAAGGCTGCTAGATGATGATGATGATGACAACGAGACAGATTCACAGGTCAGGGAAGGTACGTTCTATAGTCATGGTGAAACCGGTCGAACTGGCGAATCTTTAAACTCGTGCTAGCTTTTAACAACTGATCAGACCTGCCGCATATGAGTACCTACTATATTTTTTCTCAAAAGCTTACTAATTCAATGCTTTCTCCGAAGAATTACGAATTAAACTGCCACTAACAAAACCAAATGGCGATGTCGCTATCTGATCGAAATTACCACTTTACACGAGAATTCACACAACACTTTTTGTGTACCCCTTAAAATAACCATCGGTACATGTTCACTGACATTTCATACATCGATACAAAATAATCGATTCACGACCACAAAACAATCGGCGTTTATCAAAGCCGAGCTTGCAATGAACTCGAAAAAAAGTAACGCAATTATTTCAGTCAAGGAGTAATTTGGCGTCATTGTTCTTAAGAAATACCAATTATATACAATTACAATGTATATGACAATGTGTTTCCATTCCATTGGTTCGATATAGGATCGGTGCAGGATCTCTGGGATGCTCTACAGTCCGATTCATCGGTGCCTTTGTTACGACAAAAAGTGGAACAATGAAGAGAAATGTCGGATGAGGTCTGTATGGATCCAGCGGTGCTAGGTGTCAAATATGTTGGGTTATCTCGACATTTATCCAGTTTCTGGTTCGGTGAATGCTGAATTTTGTCACTAAAAATCTGTTAGACAGTCTATCTTTTTTACACAGGATTTGAAAATTTGAGGTTGCTACCGTCGTTAATTGATACTACTTGTGGAGAATTTTAATGACGATTCTATGTCTATGAAGAGGTTTTAAGATATGTCTAATTACTTAGCATAATGTTCCTACCGCTGCACACTGGGACACGACACAGGCCTCCTCTCTGTGAGAAGGAGCAAGGCTAGGGAGCAGGGCTATAATCCACCACGTGGTCCCAGTGAGGGTTGGTAGGTCACAGTCATGTCTTCATCTCAGAGTATTCGGATAGGAAACGCCGACCTCATCTAGTTTTTAAAAGATCATAATAATAATCAGCCTATACTGTTCCCACTGCTGGGACACAGACCTCCTCTCTTCGAGAGGGAGTGGGCTATAATCTACCACGCGGGCCCAGTGCGGGTTGGTAGAGGTCACATGTCTTCGAATTTTTGGTTCCAGGTTTCCTCACAATGTTTTCCTTCACCGTAAGACCATAAAATGTACAGACGCCAGCACATCAGGCTTCTACAATTTGTCAAATTTCTTTAATAGATTTTCCACTTTATCGCTAAAGCATAAGGTTCAAAGTTGATTGGGAAAAATTTACAGTTTCGGATAGCTTGATATGTTAGCGTCTGTGCCATATTCTGAAAAATAAATGTTCATCAGATTAGGTGCTACTGTGATTTAGTCATGCAATGCAGTACATAATATAATATTATCTGAGTGTAGATTTTCGCTCTATTTGCTATTTTATCCTGTTATCTGATTATGAAGAGTTGTGATAGTGATGTGGTAATTTTATAAGATACCTTCCTGCAGCCTACTTTATTATGCTAAGACATTTTTTTTTTTAGACCTTTTGGGCTTGCCTTATTCAGCTGCAACCAGTTAGATTGGAAGCCGACCCCAGCATGGTTGGGAAAAGACTAGGCATATGACGATGAGACTTGCCTAAGTCAAAGCGAGGTTTGTTTTGTTTCTTTTTTTAATTTTATTTCATTTTAGAAGATGTTGCTTTAATTAAGTATGTGAAAGTCGTGTAGATATATGTATACCTAATTGGTTTTTACATAAGAAGTCAGAACGTAGACCTATAAAATTTATTAATTAATGTAAAATATATCTAAATAATTTTCTTGGCGTACCTATTTTAAATAAATAAAGACTTAACGATAAAAACATGTTTTAAATTTTATTTCAATTCTATTATCTTTCTTCAAGTAACTTGACTTTTATATTTTCAAGAACATAAATACACTTAACGACCATAGATCATGAGTGGCCATTAGTTACCATAGACAAGACAATTGACTAATGTTCTACGGCTATCTTTATCCCAATTATGGTGTTATGGTAATTCGTTTGTTTTTCCTTCGCCTCTCACCCGTAAGAAGATACTTAGACGTCAAGTAAAACAAACCTAAGTGGTGTTTGACCATAATATAAGGAATATGCAAGTAATTCAAAACGTATTATTCAAATATGCATTGTTATAGGATTCAAGAAACAAATTGCTATTTTTACTACATTTATTTATTTATTTAATACTTCAAGCACATAAATGTACAGAGGCGGACTTAATGCCATAGGCATTTTCTACCAGTCAACCTTTGGGTGATACAGAGACAAACATTTCTTAACGTATTAGTTACTTATTTTACATTTCATTATTTTTATGTTGCGTTTTTTTTTTTTGTTGGAACGGAACGCAAACGTCAAAAGCCCTGTGAATAAATATCTATTCTTAGCAAACTACTACAATTCTCACAAATTTAAGTAGGAGTCCGCTTTCTGCGTGAATAAAGCACAAAAAATATTTAATTTATATGATTTGGGGCAAAAAAGCAATAATAACTGAAAACACAATAATTTTATAATTCATTAATATTCCAATAATAAATATCTATCTATAAAATAATACCTAAATCGCTTGGTCAATCTGACAATATCAAAGCAATATTTGTTTTAAACATTCCTGTAAGTAAATATTTTCCATTTCACTCATGGCCTCTCTGACCACCACCCTAATTGCGTAACTGACTATAAATCACAATCTGAATAATTTTTATTTAAAAATTATTTAATTAATTTTAATTTTAGGTATTACTAATTCATTACTTTATATGTTCGATCATTCACGATTCATACATTTTTGATCCAAAAAACTAAAAGTGTCGGCCCATTAAAAGAAAAATTCTTTATGTGGATTGAATATATGTACAATCCCTGACATTTTTTACTATGAAGACAAATGCGAGTTTAGCAGCATAAAAAGTCAAATAAAATGTTTTTCACTAGTCTGTAACAACTCAACCAATAGGTGTGCGGGTTTGGAGTAATATCTAGTAAAAAATGTTAGGAATTGGATGGTTTTTCTGAAACTGACAATTTTTTTTTCTGATTTTCATTTTTTGGACCAACATGAATGATGTCCTTTGTCTGCTCAACAACGTAATGAATGTTGTTGAACTGTTACTGTGTTACGCAATTACCCCGCGGTTTCAAAATAACCTAAAATTACACCAAATTAACCTACAAATACCCATTCCTCTTTCACAAATCGAATCTTATCCTTATGCAAGCACCCCTTTAAGCCACAACTTGCACTGACTCCATATATGACCGGCTAACGACAAGGCATAAGACAAAAACTGGTGTTTTCTCGTCCGATTTGTTTCAATCACTTTGCAAATGGACGGGCGATAAAGGCTTAGGTACCTGTCTTTACTAATTAGATGTGAATTATGTATGAAAATAGTAGTTAGGTGTCTATATTTTTATTTAGAAAAAGTACTTATGGTTGTAATATTTTAGATAGGAACTAGCGAACCGCTAACTTGACAAAACATCGAGACTTCTTTATTATAAAATAGTTTAATATAAATGTAATATACATATAAATCTTTCGGAATAAATTCTCAAAATGATGGTGAAACCCTCATCAGAATCCGTTGCGTAGTTTTGAAGAACAACGAAGTTACACAGACAAACACGAAAATAATATGTGTAGATTATTAAAGCGATGGTCTTCCTCTACTATGGAAGTATGGTTTGACCATCGAAAGTAAATTGCTACAAGTATCCTTCGGCGCCTGAATGATATTAACAGAAGGGCGTTGTTGGTAAATATTTGGGAAATTGTCCCTGTCATTGTGTGTTGACAAAACAGCATGGCGGCGTTAGTTCCTTTTAGTTCAGAAATGAGTTTATTAATTAAATTAATTTTTAGAGAGTTATTGGCCTTTTTGGTTCACAGCCTTCACTCAAGCTTCAAATAAAGCTAGCTAACACTCTACAAGCTAACCCAGCACTTTTCCCGCTCTTTCGTTTTAACAATAAATTCTAAAACATGACTAAATCATAAAAACTGTTACATCATCTTCTTCTTCTTCTTCTTCTGCATCATTATTTTTGTAAACTGTCAATTACTTACATTTTTTGTTTGAACTTTCCGCCTGCTCATCGCTCTACCGTACAAGGCATTATACCGTAAAAATATACAAAAACTAAATGTTCAATTAAAATATTTATCATTTTCTCACTTACGTCGCTTTGCGTTCCGGAGCACGAGTTATGTTGAGGGAAAAGTAATACAACGAATACATTCCGTTTTTCTTTGAACGACGCGCTAACCCAAGTCTTGACTGAAGACTTGGGTTAGCGCGTCGTTCAAAGAAAAACGGAATGTACTTATTCGTTGTATTACTTTGTCTAAAAACCTAGATAAATCCTAATTTATCTAGGTTTTTCAAAAAAGTTTTTGTGATCTCTGATAGTTGCTTTTAAAGATATTCAGGAATATTTAATAAAGTAGGTAGGTACAGGGTGTCTTGTAAATTGACCTATTCCTTCCAGCGGGGCAAATGCGTAACACATTTTCAATCGGAATCGGTTTCATTTTGACAGTTCAACAACTTCATTGCGTTATTTACGTGTTGAGCAGACAAATTTTTCGAACTTACGAAGCAATGGATTAGCAATTTGCTTCAAAATGATTCTGATTCCGATTTATAGTGTGTTACACAATTAGGGTGCAGGAAGTGATAGTGTGCAATAATTAAGCACCCCATAAAGCCTATAGGTACAGTCGAGTTCATTAATATATTGGCAGTGACAATGTTTCAAAATATTGTAAGCGTTAAAATGATCATATAGTTCTATACAAACTTAGATATCAATAAAATGTTTTCATATAAACTGTTCATAAGTATGTTACGGTAGTGCAGTCAAAAATATCTGACTACTCTTCGGAACATAAATATCTAAATACTCTAGTGTTCAATATATTTGTTGCAACCTAGGATTCATAAATATCTATACAGCTTTGAATATTCAACTAAATGGCCTTTACCATAAAATTTATTTTTGCTTGCTGGAGCAGAAGTTCGAGCAATAATGCAATATTGCCGTTGAAGGATGTCATAACTGACAACTTCAAGTTGATTTTGTTTCAAGATCTTTTTCATAGAAAAATAATTGCATAGATATTTGTGAACCTAACTTTGCGCTAAATAATATGAACAAGGGATTGCGCACAATTTTTAGAGTCTTTGTCTGTAGTAATATTATTGATTTAATGTAGTCACATATTTATGATGTCACAGATTATTTACAATTTATTGTACGGCGAAGCTGTTTAGAGTTTTATGAAACTTACCATTGCCTATATATTTTTGATTCATGAACATGCTAAGATATTAAAGAACTCGACTGTACCTAATAGGCGAAACTTCATAGGATTAATTTTTCTTTTTGAAGTGTAAACTTCTTTAGCGGCGTTGAACACTTTTTGTAATGGGTAAAAAATGTAAAACTCGCGTCAGGGCATCGCGTCAGGACACGTGACCGTCAGGAGAGATTTCCCCCCCCCCCTCGCTTTCTACGGCGGCGCCAACCGAAGTGAACCAAGTGAGACACGATAATGGATGGATGGATGGATGGTGATGGTGATGTGGATGGGGATGTGGATGGGGATGTGGATGGGGATGGTGATGGGGATGTGGATGGGGATGGTGATGGGATGGGGATGGGGATGGTGATGGGATGGAGATGGTGATGGTGATGGTGGTGGCGGTGGTGGTGGTGGTGGTGATGGCGATGGTGGTGGTGGTGGTGGTGGTGCTGGTGGTGGTGGTGGTGATGGTGCTGGTGGTGGTTGTGATGGTGGTGGTGGTGGTGCTGGTGGTGGTGCTGGTGGTGGTGGTGGTGGTGGTGGTGGTGGTGGTGGTGGTGGTGCTTGTGGTGGTGGAGGTGGTGGCGGTGGTGGTGGTGGTGGTGGTGGCGGTGCTGCTGGTGGTGGTGGTGGTGGTGGTGTTGGTGGTGGTGGTGGATTTTCCCTTTTTATATACTTGTACATATTATTATTTTAAGATTGTTAGCTTTTTATTAAATTAATAATTGATTTATTTCAACGTTAATATTCAAGTTTTCACTTCTGCCGGCACTCCCGGAGTGCAACCCGTCTTTTTTTTTTTACTTTTTTGTTACACTGTTTTAATTTCATTTTTAAACCTAGACAATGTTTTAATTACCCTAAAAATTAATGCTTTTTCATGTGCCTCTCGTCTGTAAAAATCCTGTATTAATGTAATGCGCATTTTCATTATATTGCAATACCCACCCATGGACTCCACGAGACAGGCTCGACATAAAAAAAAAAACATAAGATGCCAAGGAAAATGGTTCCTTGGCGTCCAGCTTATTTTTTTTTAATTGAAAACTTTTTAGGCGCGTTGGGCACATTTTGAGATGGGAAAAACAATTGGATTCGCGCCACTGTTACCGTAACCGACACCGCTTTGGATGTGTTCCGCTGTCCTCGGGATGTACTCGGTTTTAATGTATATCCGATATGTCAGTGAGTGATGGCAAAGTAGTCTGTTTATGTTTTGTTTATATGACGATTCAAAAAATACACACGTAATTGTTCAAGTTTTCACTTCTGTCGGCACTCCCGGAGTGCCACTTTTTTATATGAAAAATTGATTCCGGTATCCTATACAGGAAGATTTTTTATCACCATCCAAAATTTTACAGGGTGTTCTACCCATGTATATGAACAACTTTCGCTATGGGACCAACTCTGAAATCACGAAAAAAAAATCAGCTGTTTAATACAAAAGTTCAATACCTACTTGACCAAAATGTATGAAACAGCTGATTTTTTTTTTTCGTAATTTCAGTGTTGGTCCCATAGTGAAAGTTGTCCATATTCATGGTAGAACACCTTGTAAAAATTTGGATGGTGATAAAATATCTTCCTGTATAATACATTGTGCCTACTTGCAAAGAAATATAGATCTTAATGCCTATCCATTGATGGCGTCATGATAGTTTCCAGTTGATAAGTGGACGACGCTATATGGCGATAGTGAGCACAATAGATCATAACAAGGTTTATGACGACTATGTGCTGTACATGATGGATTCACTCACACAACACAATGTTATTGGTATTGGCTGTAGGGGTGTCACTACGCACCTATAAACTGTGACTGACGAGGCACATTGTTATTTTTAGGGTTCCGTACCTCGAAAGGAAAAAACGGAACCCTTGTAGGATCACTTTGTTGTGCGTCCGTCCGTCCGTCCTTTTTCTCAGGAACGCGTGGAGGTATCAAGCTGGAATTTATATCAAATACTCAGGTCTACTGTCCCTTGGAGCTGTGAAAAAATCAAACTTCTAAGCCAACGCAATCAAAAGATACAGCCGTTTATGCCGCAAATTTCTGCAAATTGTCGACACTCGCAAGGGAATCAAAACCTACAGGGTACTTCCCGTGAACTCAGACTCTTGAAATTTGGTACAAAGCAACGTCTTATAGCACAGATAAAGGAAAAATTGCGAAAACCGTAAATTTTTAGTTACATCATATAATAAAAATATTTTAAGCAGGTTCGGTTTAAAGAAACTTTATTCCCAATAAAGACCTAAGTCACTTACTTGAGAACAATACTAAAAATATAAATTACAATATGTTCGTCAGGTTTGTACGGAACCCTCGGTGCGCGAGTCCGACTCTCACTTGGCCGGTTTTTTTTTTATAGCACTGTTTGACCTAAACAGTCACGCTTTCTATTTTTTACACAGAAAAGCGTGACCTAAGTGCGAGTTTAGGTCACACGGGCTATAAAATAGTATACGACACGTGTGACTTCAGTAGTATTACGTGTGCACGGCGTTTAGCAACCTCACTAGGTCACACTTATCGTAATGTATTAATTCATAAAGTTTTTCGTCGAATGTCAAAGTTCACTTCAATCAAAGTCAAAGTCAAATCATTTATTTCAAGTAGGCCAAAAGAAGGCACTTTTTAACGTCAAAATTTGCAAGAAATAAAATTGAAGCCCCTTCCAATAGGTAGTGTCTCGATCTTTCTCCTTAGTTCAAGTTATTGTCATAGCAGAAAGAAGGTTATTATAGAGATAGGTTCATAAATAAACCCACGCCTTCTTCTCACGGGGTAAGCAGAAGCTACGCCACCTACTACGTCCTTACATGCTTCTTTTACTTCGTTAACGTTCATACAATCTATCCGGGGGGCAATTCTCGTAATTTTAAGAACGTTCACAGTCTGCTCAGTCTCAATCTGTCAAAAATACCTCTAATTTCCTTACACTTTTAACAAGTTTTTGACAGTGATTGTCGCCGAGATGAGATTGTGACTAGATTTGAACGTTTTTAAAGACCGAAATTAGCCTTCTGGTCATACACGCACGCCGGTTGCGAGTAGGTAAATACTACGCTCCTGACCTTTCTAAAGAACTTCACCAATAAGGTAATTTAATGTCCTTCTAGGGCGTTCCGTTCATTCTGTTTTCACTCGCATCTGCCTTGTGTTAGCCGCCTTGCATTTAACCTCTCAACATGGCCACAGTCTTTAAAAAAATTGTCATTATCTTCTTTTATTTAAACCACAATGTTGCCTTATCACAGCATTCCTCAGCCCATCACTCATAGGACAGACGAGAGAGTGTAGGTATTTCTCCTAAAATCACATTGATTAGACACAGGAGGAAATCTTTAAAAGATCATTTAATATCTACAATTGTCAACCCTACATCACGAAGTAACTTTTTACCGCCGAACCGCGAATTCACCGCATACATTGTCTTAGTATGGACAAAATAAGTGAGTCGGAACTACACGTAAGAAGCCGTTTCTCCACTCGTGTTAGCCCTTTGATGTCCACCCAACACAAATGAAACCCAACCTTAGCTCTCCAGCTTCAAAGTCCAGAACAAGTTGTATAATTTTTATATTTTCAGCAGTAGGATCTCAAATGAAAGTAAACTTTTGTGGGATAATGATAAGGTGTAGTTTTCTTTGATGATGTGTCATGTCTAAGTTACAAAAAATCTAGTGATGATGGACAAGTAAGCAGAAACTGATTAAGCTCCTCTGACGAACATGCCAATTGTCGAAGGTTCTCATTGTAACCATTTTTATTTATAGCCATTTTCGAGATCGGATTTCGTTTGGTTTAGGGAATCTGATCGGAGTTTTTTGCTATAAGGGACATTTTAAGAGATTATCCGTTTGCAGAATAACGGGGAATTGATTTTTTGCTTTTATTTTTCTTTGAATTGTTTTAAGGTTTTCTCCGAGTCATGAGTCATGGGAGTTTATTAACTCTAAAACCATAAATAATGATCCAAGCTTATTAATCGGAGATTTGCAAACAATGACCAAGTTCAGGCCAGAATCTAGAAAGTTAGAACATTTTTTTAAATTTCAGCTTGTAAGCAGGCAATAAAAAACACTGTCGACACACTAGGCATTCACCAAAGAATTTGTTTTACTTCACAATAATCTGTCACTGCAAATCCATCATCTGCCTAGCCTTTTCCCAACTATGTTGGGGTCGGCTAGCAGTCTAACCGGATACCAATATTTTACATGGAATCCCTAATTGACCTCCACAACCCAGTACTCGTGTTACCCAGTAACTCCCCAGTCTGCCAACCAGCCTCACCCAGGTAAGGCTGGTTATCAGACTTTCGGGCTTCGGCTTCGACCCGTAACGAATATCAAAGATCCACGAATGACATCCGGGACCTATTAGAATCCTACTTCCTACTAATAATAATATTATAGATGCGAAAGTTTGTGAGGATGTTTGTTACTCTTTCACGCAAAAACTAATGAACGGATTTTGATGAAACTTTACAGTAATATAGCTTATACATCAGAATAACACATAGGATACTTTTTATCCCGATATTCCCACGGGATCGACATTTACGCGGGTGAAACCGCGGGGCGCAGCTAGTTAGAAATAATATTATCATCTTACATGACGTCGCCACCGCATTTAGACGTCACTTCCGTCCGACTGTCGCTACCGACACTGTAACTACAATAAAGTCACACTAATAGCCGTTATCCCCACACAATCAATATAAAGCTATTTATCTTGTGTCGCGGATTAGCCTTATGATTTACGATGCAACTCGCCTTAAGTCCGACTGTGTAGAACTTACCTCCCTGCTTTGTTGCTGGCCATTAGTGAGGGCTCCGAGAATAGCGGTTTTATGCGCTCAAGCTACGGCTTCCTACAAAAGACGTGAACCATCATAAAAATAATAGCAACGGTGCATTTGACTTTACGGTGTCAAAAAACGCTCTCTCTCACACACGAAATTTCTTTTACCTATATTTTTTAAATTTTTGACGTCAGTGACGTCATTCAGGGTAAATTCAACTACGGTAAATTGCGGACGCTATGTGGCAGTCACCGCAGTCTTAATGAACCGAAGCTTTATTTCCCAGGCTACGCTCAAAATTGCTCTGTGAACGCTCCGTGATGTTTTGTTTTCAGGAATGGCTTTGGCGATAAGTGTAACAAAGCCCTGAGATATGAGGGAAACCCCTGATACCTAGACTATATTTATTTATTTAAACTTTTCGCACAAAAAGGTGCAAAGGCGGACTTAATGCCTTAGGCTTTCTCTACCAGTCAACCAAGGCTGGTGAAGAGATTAGATGGCAGGTGCTTTGGTTGAGAGGAACAATGATTTAAAAAAATAACTTAAAATTAGGTACACAAATACATAAATAAGTTATATACACATACATACTATTTACTACTAATTTAAGATTTTCTAAACTTAGAATTCACCTGACCGAACCCAACCGAACCTGACGACCGAACCTAGAGAGTCATTCTTTATTCTTTCCTTGTCTGAAACACAGGTTTTTCATAAACCTAGATCAGGCAGGTCTACATTACAGTTAGAATTTAATAATTTTACTTTAATTTATAGGTACTTGAATTTGAGGCAAAATCTATTAAATTGATTCATTTTAAACGCAGAATTATTTTCAATTGTAGGTGCTTCTGTCATGCCTGGTAACATCTTATGTGAACCACCAAGCCAAGAAAGTAGATACCTATACAACACCAAGAACATTTAGGGAGCAAATTCATGATATATATTTTTTTACATAAAACCTAGTTTATTATTGTAATGTAACTCTGACATCATTGTAATAAAGTATAAATTAGAATGATAACGTGAGTTTTATACAACTCTCGGCAATCATTTTAATTTATACTTTACTAGCTGCGCCCAGCGGTTTCACCCGCATAAAACTCGATTCCGTGGGAATATCGGGATAAAAAGTAGCCTATATGTTAATCCAGGGTGTCAGCTACCTCCATACAAAATTTTATCAAAATTGGTCCAGTCGTTTGAGCGTGAAGAAGTAACAAACATGTAAACACACCCCCACACACACTCACAAACATTCGCCTTTATAATATTAGTGTGATAACATCGTCATCAAAATTACCTACATTGCAACAAGTTACTAATGGATTTACGTAAAACAAAAATCGTGAACGAGCACCTTTACAATGTGCAAATGGTCAATGTGCAATGGCCCAAAAAATCGCTACCACTACCAGACCCGCACGCTTCGTGGCCACCACGCATTGTCCACACACATGTCACCTCAATCGTATAGCACTTACCCTGTCGCTTTTTTAATATCACTCCCACAAAAACTGCCCACTTTTGGGCAAAAACAATTTGTGCTCAGACCTTAGTCACGCTGTTTTTTGTTATATTGTATGGTAAGTTTCGATTGCAATTTCTTATTCAGAAATGTAGCTTTGTATTGCGGTACTGACGAATATTTCTTGCTACAAAACGTATTGATAGGCTAGGTATGGGAGATAAAAACGGGAGGACTTGATTGAGTGCTAAGCGACCGTCGTGGTTGACATTAGATTACTGATTAGTTCGTGTGGGATCGTCGACATGATTTATATCCACATAAAATTGTAAGGTTCAATTTACAACATGTCAAATTTCTTTAATAGATTTTCAACTTTATCGCTAAGGTATAAGGTTCAAAGTTGATTGGGAAAATTTGACAGTTTCGGGTAGCTTGATGTGCTGGCGTCTGTACCTAATATGTAGATAGTAGAATAACAAAAATAGCAACCCGTTGAATAATAAAAAAAGAAATACATTTTCATCTCATAATAATTATGTAAAAAGCCCAAGGATAAATCTAGCCATCACATGATTTTATGATTTTATGTGTTAGGATCGTGGTTAGGATGCATGTTTTAAGGGTATACAGGGTGAAATTGAATTCATGGGCATCCTTTTAAGGGATCATTGTAATCATCATTATGACCAACTTTTACTATGGGACCGAACCTGAAATCGCGAAAAAAAATTACCTCTTCCCTACATTTTGACGAGTTATGTGAACATAAATGCAAGGAACAGCTGATTTTTTTTTGCGATTTTAGGTTTAGTCCCATAGTAAAAGTTGTTCATATGGATGAGTACAATGACCCCTTAAAAGGATGCCCATGAATTTAATTTCACCCTGTAGACTTGGTTAATTTTAAATATTTTGGTATCATTGTAGATTTTGTTAGTTTTACAACATAATACATTTTTGACGTTTAAAATTTGTTTTTTAAACCCAACTTACAGAACTAATCGTAAATACTTATAATGTATACCTACATCTTTAATACAATCAAGCACACATCGACAAGGCACTATCACCTACTTACAGGGGGTGGTAATGAAATAAAAAATAGGCCCCTTCTCCCCCAGGGGTGTCCTCTTTTCCCCCGATACCAAGGCACGTGGGTCGCATAGTAACACCTGTATTATGAGGCTACAACCTGCTAGTTGGAGCAAAAAGCCGACGGTGACTACGGGTTTTTAAAGCCCCCTTTAAAAACCCGTAGTCACCGTCGGCTTTTTTTTTAAATATTTAGGTAGGTTTTTAATTTTAAGGGAAATGCAGCTTTTTAGACCCTTAAAATTAAAAACACCTTTTTTACTCAAAAATTAAGTTTAATGAATTGATGGTTCAATAATTCAGTTTTTATCAGCTAGTCAGTGTAACTTTGAATGAAACTACTTAATCCAAGTTCGTCCAACGGAATCCCCGTTGGACGAACTTGGATTTAGTAGTTATGTTATGTTAGTCCATTACAAAATCGCAATTTAAGGTGAATGTGCCATGGTAGACCGCGAAATTTAAATTTTCTTACGTTTTTTGCAATTTGAAGATCAGTGTCAGGTTGTATCTTGATCCAAATATGATTCGCGACTATAATAGACATGTATTTACAGAATCATAGTCATTAGAATCATTAATATATCTCTTTAAGTTAGATTTCTACCATAAACACTTATCCATACGAGATTTGTTCTTAACGGTAAAATCTAACTTAGAAAGATGTATTAATGATTCTAATTATTATAATTCTGTAAATACGTACCGGTAATAGTCGCGAATCATATTTTGATCAAGATACAACCTGACACTGACCTGAAAATTGCAAAAAACGTAAGAAAAATTGAATTTCGCGGGCTTCAACTACCCATTCACCTTAAACGCTTTTTCTATTAGGAGGAAAGGATAACTTTTCAAAGCTCAAACCTACCAATGTGATCACCAAAAATCCATACTTTCCACCCAAAATAAGTTGAAACATTTTCTAAAGCCGTCGGACCACGTCGCCGTCCCGTCACGTAGCCGGATCGATGCCGGGACGTGCCGGACGCCGGCGGACGGTTTATGTCCCTTTAAGTATCGCGTAGACCCCATAAAGTTGTATAAGTGCACAATACAGCAGCATACTGCTTGTTTATACTTAGTTTATGGCGAATTAATGGGTTTCTGAATATTATGTTTCATCATCTGCCTAGCCTTTTCCCAACTATGTTGGAGTCGGCTTCCAGTCTAACCGGATGCAGCTGAATATTAGTATTTTACAAGGAGCGACTGCCTATCTGCTCTCCACAACCCAGTTACTGGGTAATAAGATATATAGGTACCCCTTGGTAAGACTTTTGAATATTATGTTTATGGGTTAGTAACAAAGTTTATCTAGTTAAATATTCCAGTAGGTACACAAGAATTGCAAAAAAAAGGTTTAAAAAACGTTACATGACACTGACACACTGTGGCTTAAGCTCAGGGATCAAAGAAATCACGGTCTGAGGTTCGAGTCCAGCTCGTGTCAGTTATTTTCAAATCTGTTTACTTGTAACATTTTTTTAGCAAATATGTCTTAACGTGTCTGTAAACCGGTTACGTGGTGGATTAAATAATAATCGTAAAACTGTTTTTTTTTTTAATATACCTATGTACCGTTTTGTGACCTACCTACATAGGAAGATACGGCAAAGACAAAAACATTAATCAAGTTAAAATCAAAGTATAACTAGAACCTAATTACAAATGCAAATATTAATATTGAAGCTGATCTTTTACTAAAATGGTGGCACTCTCAATAAATAAACTTGCACAACTCACAAAGGACATTTAAGATTTTAACAATGAACTCTCAAATTCTATTCATTCAAAACCGCACCCTATTTTCATGCCTGCACAAGATGCGACATCGTTGCTTCCATCTTTTGTCATTAATGAATAGGTACCTTACCAACAGGTCCTGGCTCAAAGGGATCCTTTATTTCGCTCTTGTCACACATGTCGTGGTGGCCCGTTTCTTATCTGATCCGCATCTTACGCCCCAAGTTGCGAGTTCAATCCCAGCAAGTACCAATGTGACTTTTTCAAAGTTATACGTACTTTCTAAGCTGCTTAATTATTCTTAGACATCACTGACTGACGGTGAAGGGAAACATCGTGAGGAAACCTTGGACTTCGGTCTGAAATCACCAACCCGCACTGAGCCAGCGTGGTGATCAAGCTCAATACTTCTCAACGAGAAGTGGCCTTAGCCCGAAACCCGGGACATTACAGGCAAACAAAACCCCTTTTGTTTTTCTTGCTACTTTTTTAGAAAATGTGAAGAAAACAATAAACCATCTTATATATTACTTTTAAAATCTAATATTATTTTTATGAAGTGGCCTCCTCAGCCTGATACCCGGGACAATGTGAAGAAAGCGATAAGAGAACTTCTACTTACTTACTGTAATCTTATATATTATTTTTGTAGTAAAACTTGTCATAAGTTTCATTCACAGCGTGTTTGTAGTTACCACAAATAAAACGCATGTCGCTTCGCAGATAGGATAAATTCGTCTGACACTTTCATTCAAATTATGTTCCATTTTTCAATTTATCTGATAAAGTATTTAGGTTGGGACGCTAAGGACGGACGCCCACTTTAAATTGTAATTTCGTTCGCATGTTTCATAATTCTCCTAGTTATACACCTATTATTAGCCATAAAATACTGAGGAAATAAAATAAATGAATGGTAAATTCGCTATTTATCAATATATTTTTGTCTCTTTAAGTAAAGAACGTAATATCACATGCTCCTAAATATACCCATTTTATATTAAAACGAGATATTAAACCGTGCTTCCGTACAAACGGGCATCGTCTGAAAGTTTTTCATTGCTAATCACGCCGCCTCCCGCGCCTACATTCGAGTCACGTAGTCGCTACGTGGCGCCATCTATACATCCCTACGCTGACTGCTGAGTGAGTTTACACGAAAATAATATGTTTTCGGGTATTTCTGAGTTTTTCTTTGTGATGAATTTTGTTTTTCGGTGGAAAAGTAGGTTGGTATTGTATTAAATTAGATATTAATGGCGAAGTAAACAGTGGTGAAGTGTGAAATAGGGTCAAAATGTGTGCCAAATAGATAAGAAACAAAGGATATTGACCCTTTTCTATTAATATCTTGTTCGGGTCCAGACCAGTGACGGATTAACCCTTAATCAAATTAAGCAATTGCCTAGGGCATCACGTCTGGGGGGGCACCAGAAGAAGCACAAAAAAAATCCGTCCTTAGGGCATCACGTCTCACTCTCACGTCACCAAAAACCACACCAAAAAAAGTTTCTAGGACTAATTTGAAAATTCGCGCGATTTAAGTTGACATAGAGTCCGACCTAGTTATGCATAACTCCGCTCCCGCTTGGCCCACTTGCTGCCTGCTAGTGCATTCGGCAATTCGAATGTACCGGAATTGCGATCAGCCAATCACAAACCACCCCTACCCGCGGGCCCCCCGCCTGGTATTTTCGTTGGATCCCGCTTTTGAATCCCAGTTTATTATTTTTGGCGTTGGATCCCGCAAAACATTATTATGTATTTCCGTTGGATCTTGAATTTAAAAAATGCAAGATAATTACGTTTTATTGTCGTTGAATCCCGAAAGGTATTTCCGTTGGATCCCGAATGCTTAAAAAAATCTGAATGCGGGTACTTTCAACAATAAAATTGTTTATAATAAAATGAGGGGTTCACTAATGTTTCACCAAAACTCCGTTGACAAATTTTTAGTTTACAACCAACGCGAACGTTTCGTATACTATTTATTTCACAAACAACTCATTTTCTATAATAATCTAGTCGTTTCTGGCCATAGGGGTCACAGTTTTAACCTAAACTAACATAACATTGTTTTTTTTTAATAATTAACCTAATCTAACTAGTTCCGTTCCGGGTAGCCCACTAAAAATAATCTATTTTTTCTATTAGCGCAAGTCGATGAAAGAATGAGTTTCATTTTTAGGAAATTGCGTAATGATACCTAAGTCAATATGTAAAACGTTTTAATTCCAGACGTTGTTTTATGAGATAAAATGAATAAAAAATGAATTGCTTGTTAAATAACACGTTATTAAACAAAAATTTATCAGTTTAGTTTATAAGTTTAAGTATATGTCGCTTGCTACCGCGTCACCAGTCCTAACTCTCTATTATATTTCGGCTGCTGAGACCAAAACTACAAACGTACAAGTGTACAGGGATGTTTTATAAAATGCGGCTGTTACTTTACAATATTGTGGTGGTGTGTACTTTAAATATATTTACGACTTCCACACGAACGAAGTCGCGGGCAGAAGCTAGTGTTTGATAAAGGTAAATCACTTTTCTTCTGAAATGTACACATGTTGTTATAACATGGGATTCAACGGAAATAGCAAACGGGATCCATTGTTAATACCTAAAAATGGGATTCAAAAGTGGGATCCAACGAAAATAAACGGTACATCTCATCATCTTATTTTACAAAAAACTAATGTTTTTAGGCGGTAAAGGTTTAAAGACCGATTCTAGTTGACATACGGATAGGGGGGCCCACAGTCGTGGATTGCTTAGGGCATCAAGTAGTCTTAATCCGTCACTGGTCCAGACAGATCGTCTTGAAAGTTTGACCAAAAACTGACATAAATATCGTAACCTTTCCAGAAGACGACGACAAGCATTTGTAATCGAATATGGTTGTATCTTGATGACCTAGGTCGGTACGCAATAGGACGCTGCAATCAGCGTTTTTCAGAACGTTGTATTTAAAAGCATAGTAGGCATCCAAAACAGCGGGGTGATTGCGTAACACGCTATCAGTAGCAATGGCTTTCATTTTGACAGTTCAACAACATTCATTGCGTTATTTACGTTGTTGAGCAGGCAAATTTTTCGAACGTATGAAGCAATGGATTAGCAATATGCTTCAAATAATTCAGATTGATAGTGTGTTACGCAATTACGGTGCAGGTACCGGAACAACTATGTGTAGCCATCCTATAACTAATATTATAAATGCGAAAGTAAGTTTGTGTGTTTGTTACCTTTTCACGCCTAAACCACTGAACCGATCATCCTGAAATTTTTCGTATACGTTGTCAGGTGTACAGAAACGGACATAGGATACCTTTCATCCCGACAAAAAGCACGGTTCCCGAGGAAAACAACAATAACGTTATTATGATAATAGATGGCGCCACGTGTCTATTGAACTTTCGTCACATTTGATTCTGAGGCGGCACGAAGTCAGCTAGTTTAAAAATATTTTGTAGATGCGGAAATCGAACCCGCGACTGGCCGCGCCGCGTACCGCAGTTACCGCTTGCGGCAACCATGCGCGCCTTTTTTTCCATCAACTCCAAGCCAACATTAATAAGTATTCCTCCACATCACAATATTAAGATCAGCTACTACGAAAATTTTCCTTCTTCCGTTCAATATGTACTGCGTACAGTGATCAACGCAAGTTGTGCAGCATTCCGGTCACGTAGCGCTACGTGCGCGGCTCGTGCTGAATTACCGACTGTACCTATAGCGTTATAAGTAGACGTAGCAAGATTTAGGAGGAATCGCTGTTATTATTTTGGTAGTAGATTGGGATAATATTAAGTGGGTAATGAATTTATGGATGGTGTTTGTTAGGATACAGGTCTTATCTCGTATCAGTTGGAAACTTGCCATGGTAAATTATTTACCATTCAGCAAGATATTAGCGACGCTGACTGCCCACTGCCCAACCCATTGTACCTAGGTCATCATTTGCCTAGCCTCTTCCCAACTATGTTGGGTCCGGCTTCCAGTCTAACCGGATGCAGCTGAATACCAGTATTTTAAATGGAGCGACTTGCTATCTGACCTCCACAACCCAGTTACTGGGTAATACAATATTGTATCCCTTAGTAATAAGACTGGTTGTCAGACTGTCGGGCTTCTGACTACCCGTAACGACTGTCAAAGATTCAAGAATGACAGCCGGAACCACCGACTGAAAACGAGCTTTCCGAGCCACGAAGGGGTTTCGGTATGTAAAGATGGTCATCCATCCACAGACCGACCACGGCAAGCGTAGCTTTACCTGATCGATCGGAACGCCAGTGTACATCAGTACTTGAGGAAGCTAAAAGGCCCAATTACCTTAGTAGGTAAAATTAAAATAACAGTCACGTAATTTCAAAGGTTTCAAACAATGAAAATTGTTTGTAAATACAAACAGTTTTCATTGTTTGCTTGCTTGAAGTTACGGAGCAGTTATATTTTAAGACCGGAAGAAAATCGATGGTCTCTGCTAAAAGAGATCCTGTCTTACCTAATTTTCATAACCAAAACAAGAAAATACCAAATATCAATGCCACAAATTCTTCACTAGGTATTCCTGCCTGACTGCCTCCGTGCCTCGAGATGCCTCCCCAAAAATCCATAACTACCTACATTAACACTTATAGTAAGACATAATTATCGCGAAGGAACTTCAGTAAATCATGATCACGTCAGGGGGGAACTCATGGCATTCTTGTAGCACCATAAAAATATCTTCACGACTCAATGAGGGATTTAACCCTGCACTATATACCGCTATGGGTTTATGGTAATTTCGTATATTAAGGATGGTCTGTGCGTATTAAATAAGTGGCATTTTCAGTAGAGGTCTTTGAACCTTTTTAGTTGGGTGTGGAGAAAATCGGTGATATTTTTTGCTCGACTTTAAAAATGATTAGGAGAGGGTTCTCCATTCGACTGTTTTTTTTGTATCATGTATGTTCAGCGAAGATGTCGCTAAACAAACAATACAATAATTATTTTATTCGAAAGAGTATTTTTCCGAGGAGGACGAATATAAATTTGGTAAATAATAATAATTCCTGTCACTGTTGCTTATAAAGCAGGTACCACATCCTCGTGAAGTGGACATCCTCTAAGTTACAACCAGCAAGAGTTCACAAGACTTCGCTCGGAAGACTTCTTCATTTACTTCTTTGTGTTTCAAAAAACAAAAAAAAAACTCTTTACGAACAGGCAATTTGTTTACAACAGCTGTTTCTTGTTAGTAGATCGTATCGAAAGTATGAATAAGTTCATTAATAAGTTTTAAACAATGGTTTAATCATAGTGTTGACTCTAATCAAACAATGTTTCTACTCACTTTGAACCTAATCACTTTGAACTTACATTGTAAAATTACATGGTTTCAGTACAAGGGGATGTAGCTCAGTGGTAGAGCGTTCGCTTTGCATGTGAAAGGCCCCGGGTTCGATCCCCGGCATCTCCAGTTAATTTATTGCAATTACATAGTCTAATTAGCTTGAAATCCCATTGATTGTGGACAATGTATGGAAAGAACAAATGCCAGCATGAAACAACTACCTAGGACAAAATCATAAAACCTATTGTTAAAGTCCGTTCACAATTATTTTACCTACGACAGCAGCAAGCTAACAGCCACCCTATTGTTACGAAAATAAAGATCACAATGATTTCGGCAGACTAGTCAGAGGCTGCAAACCAACAGCAACCTTATTCCAATGAGAATAAAGATCACTATGATTTGGACAGTTATCACACTAATATTATAAAGGCGAAAGTTTGTGCGTGTGTGTGTTTATATGTTTGTAACTTCTTCACGCTCAAACGGCTGCACCAATTTTCATAAAATTTTATATGGAGGTAGCTAACACCCTGGATTAACATATAGCCTACTTTTTATCCCGATATTCCCACGGGATCGAAAATTATGCGGGTGAAACCGCGGGGCGCAGCTAGTCACACTATCACACTAATATTATAAAGGCGAAAGTTTGCGAGTGTGTGTGGTTATACGTTTGTTACTTCTTCACGCTCAAACGGCTGGACCAATGTTGATAAAATTTTGTATGGAGGTAGCTGACACTCTGGATTAACATATAGGCATATTTTTAAACCGATATTCCCACGGGATCGAAACTTATGCGGGTGAAACCGCGGGACGCAGCTAGTTTACTAATAAAATTAAGTATGTATTATATAAAATTATGCTACTTTACTACTGTGAAGTAATATAATTTTTTAAGTACACTTTGTTTTTATTATCACCAACCTACGTAGTTATCAGATAGCAATAGGTAATATTGCTTACACTTACAACACGGGGATGTAGCTCAGTGGTAGAGCGTTCGCTTTGCATGTGAAAGGCCCCGGGTTCGATCCCCGGCATCTCCAATTTTTATTGCTTATATATTTTTACTATTCAGTGATATTGATAACGGTTACTTACTAGATTTAGATTTACATGCAGCAATAGTATGAGGGAATGTAGCTCAGTGGTAGATCGTTCGCTTTGCATGTGAAAGGTCGGGGGGTTCGACCCCAATATTACTTTCATGGTCAACAAAATAATTTAATGAGGCTCCTACTAGAATACTAAATTGTTTATTTTCCAAGTGTTATATTATTGTGATTTGTTTGTTAATTTTGTTACTTTCTCGTGATTACATTAGTCTCGTGAGAACTTACGTGTGTATGTGTGTCACTTTTTAGTTTGTAAATTGCTTTGTACAACGCCTTGGATTCTATAAAGAGGATAGATTTTGTTTGTTTGAATTGAATAGGAAAAATATTTTTTGTGTTAGATAGTCTATTTATCGAGGAAGGCTATATCTATAACATCACGCTACGACTAATAGGACCGGAGCATCAATAAAAAATGTCGCAAAACTGGAAAAATTATTCCTTTTGCTTCCGTTGCGTGCGCTCCGTAAACGGTTAAAGGGACGCAAAAATCATGTATGACGGAATTGTTCCCCCTTAAGGCTGGCCGCATACGTCCGGTTTCCTGATTCGTAATTCAGATTCGGAGACCCTGAATGCACGCATTTCATACAAAATTTTCTCTTTAGCGCACACGTTCGTATATTTTCTGTCAGGGTTTCCGAACGGAAAATATAAGAACGTGTGCGCGTTAGAGAAGATTTTGTATGAAATGCTTGCATTCAGGGTCTGCGAATCTGAATTCCTGATTCGGAAACCGAATCAGCAAACCGGACGTATGCGTCCAGCCTGAAAGTTATAAAAAAAAGTCCGCGACGCGATAAATAAATTCCTCTAAAAGCATATTTTTTTTTTTGTTTCTTTAATAAAGTCGAATCAACCAAGTTTCCTGAAAATCTTACCAAGACCTTTGCATCATAAAACAAGAAAAAAAAAACCAAGAATACCCTGTTCCACGATTAACTTTAAAACAAATCTTGTAAGGAAATAAAAAGCTAATCAAATGCTATAAACAGTTAGACAGTAAAACAAAGATGGCTGTTCATTTGCGGAAAGATTGACAATGTCAGTGCGTGGTCGTAAAGTGTAGAATTAGTGCCGAGAGCACCCCGAATTAGCTGTAAAAACTTTTTTACAATCGACACTAGGGGTCTTATTTAGTGATGGGGCAACATCATTATCGATACTTACTCACCTGAGACACATAGTTTTTGTTTGCCTGAATCACATAGATGTGTACAGACGCCAGCACATCCAGCTACTACAATCTGTCAAATTTATTTAATAGATTTTCAAATTTATCACTACAGCATAAGGATCAAGGTTGATTGGGAAAATTTGACAGTTTCGGGCAGTTTGATGTGCTGGCGTCTGTACATATGATGCCATCACAATATTCATACATAGTGGTTATATAATAAAGTATAATGACCATTTGAGTTGTTTTTTAAAGTATTCTATTATTCCTAAACTTTATCACAAAACTTGCTACGCATTTTTTGCTACTTGCATTCATACATAACAGTTTATCGATATCGACATAAAGCTTTCACATCCCTAGGAAGCAATAACTCTTGGCCGCACCTAATTTGCATTTCTTTATTGGATCGCGGCGGAATTGAGAAAAATTCTCTCGCGCTCTGTTTTAATTACAAATTGTATATTATTTACATTTAATTTGGGTAGGTACTGTCCCTCAACAATTGCCAATTTGGAAAATTCCGTAAATTAGAAGCCTACAGTGGGTGCCCTTGAAATAGTAGGTTAGATAGTACTAGAACTTTGTTGGTAAACTATTAAGAAAACTGTAATCTATACTTATAATAAATCTGTAGAGAGGTCAATTCTGTACATGAAATATATTTTCAAAATAACTATCAGGGGGTGATTAGTGATCGATACTGATGCCAAAAATGCAATCAGTAAAATTTTTGTCTGTCTGTATGTTCCTTATAGAAACAAAAACTACTCGACGGATTTTAACGAAACTTGGTACAATTATTCTTCATACTCCTGGGCAGGTTATAGTATACTTTTCATCACGCTACAATCAATAGGAGCAGAGTAGTGAAGGGAAATGTTGGGAAAACGGGAGAAGTTACTTCATTTTTTAAGCTTCCGTCGCGTGTGCAGCCTTAATGGTTAAAGTTACATAGAAATCATGTATGACGGAAATATTCTACATAAAATTGTCTAAAAAATATCCCGCAACAGCATATGTCTATCTTTTATGGTTGACTCACAATAACACGTGTAACTCCTGATAGCTTAGCAGTTCGGAGCATTCTGATTATATTTGTTTACTCTTACGTTTATAATACTCTCACTAATCCCTAATTTAAAAAAGTTAACATTATTACCTATTCAATAAAAAAAGAATCATAGAAATCGGTATAGAAACACCAAACTTATACAGAGTGTTACAGAAAGGGTATATCAATACAAACGGGTTGAAGAGTGTATCTGATCTAGAATCTCTGTACAAAATTTCAGCTCAAAAGCAGTAACTTTGAAAATGCTTAATATTTTTTTATTTCGATAGTTTATTAAATTGAAATCATAACAAACGTGTCACCGCACTACGAGGGTCATTATCCAATATCTGTAATGTGTCTGTGCGCCTAGTACACGCACATCACGCCGCCGCGCGCCAGTGCAGCGCCGTGATGTCGAAATAAAAAAAATTTAAGCATTTTCAAAGTTAATGCTTTTGAGCTGAAATTTTGTACAGAGATTCTAGACCAGATACACTCTTCAACCCGTTTGTATTGATATACCCTTTCCGTAACACCCTGTACATGAAATAAGCCATCGCGCCGTCGCACGTCTGAATCATGCTATAAGGATTATTTTTGTGCCGTGCTAAAAAGTGTCGCACGGCGTGACGTCACGACCCCCCACTCCCAAATTTTGACGCGCTTTATCTTTGTCATTTTTTGTTTGATTGACAAAAGAAAAAATACGGGTCCATTATTTTTCGATAATCTAACTGACGGACTAATTAGAATTATTATTTTTTTACCCAGGAAACTACCCTATTGATATTGAGAAACCGTGCTTATCAGCGCGACTTTTAGTCTTTAAATAGTTTATTTGAATTTCTTTTGTTGTTATTTTGTAAAATAGGTATGAGTTGTTTTGGTAGTGTTTAAATATTCGTTCAAATTAAAAATTATTAAGCGTAGGTACTTTTATTAATTAAAGTAGTTACAAGTATTTATTTTTAAGTGAAGTAGGTATAGGTAGATAGTATTGCACAGGCGTTTCAGCTTTATTTTCATTTCTTTTTTGTTGTGTAGACAAGGAATAAGGAAGGATTTTTTGAAATTCAACCCCTAAGGGAGTTAAATAGGGGATGAAAGTTTGTATGAAAGTCCGTCAGTTTTAAAGTTAGGATCTTTAAATTTTGTATTTAGGCTAACGATTGAAAATTAATTTATACGTGTCTCAGCGTTTTTGATAATTCTACCCCCAAAGGGTTAAAAGGGGGGATGAAGTTGTGTATGAAAGTCCGTCAGTTTAATACTTAGGATCTTTAAATTTTGTATTTAGGCTAACGATTGAAAATTAATTTATACGTGTCTCAGCGTTTTTGATAATTTCTCCCCCAAAAGGGGGATGAACGACCTGACTGAAATATCAACGCACAGTCTAAATCGCTGGTCCTTCGTAGGGACATGAATTTTGCCTTTAGTCTCATAACGTTCAAGTTGCAAAATAACATATGGTAGCAAAAAGTTCAAATCTCATAAGACCCAAGTCTCGAAACGTTCAAGTTGCAAAATAGTCAAGTCTCCAAACATCCATGTCTCATAGGGTGTGTTCTTTGTGAAGAGTAGGTGTCGAATAAGAAGGGGTTTTTGGAAATTAAACCTTTAAGGGGGTAAAAAGGGGGGATTTTGTTGGTAAAAATCTTATTTCTTGAGTTAATAACCTTGAAACTTGGCACGAATACTTATCTAAGTAAATTATGAAGTTTGGAATTTTTCGTTTTTCTAAAATACCCCCTAAAGAGGTATTGGGGGGTGTCAAAATTTGTATGGAAGAATTTTAACGCCGTCCGATTAACTTGAAACTCAGTATTTATACTAAGGACTAAAAATAATTAATAACATGTATCAGGGTTTTTCGAAAATCTACCCCTAACTGTGTGAAAAGAGGAAGTTAATTTTAAAGGGGAGGATTTTACCGCGTGGCTTGATTAGCTCGAAAATTGGTACCTATAAATAAACTGAGTCAAGTTATAAAATTCCACCCCTGTGGGGGTGAAAAGCGGGGATACAGTTTATTTGAAAAATCTGATTCCTTTGTTCTATAAACTTAAAAATTGGCCCGAATACTTATTTATCTAAATTAATTATAAAGATCATACCAACATACATTTTCGAAACTTTTAGAGGAAAGTACGAATTTCGCGCGGACGAAGTCGCGGGCAGAAGCTAGTTCTTAATAAAAAAAAAAAAACGTCGACACGTCAACGCCGGCTCTCGCTAAAAACCAGCGCTGGGGATCTGTCTCGCATAGTCTTAGCATTATGCTAAGCGATGACCGATGTGCGTGGACGTGACGCATGTTTTCCCCCAACTTGTTATTTCTTTATTATGTGTGTTTATTTTTCTGAGTCGTGTTTGCTGCAAATGCTTTCTTTCTTTTACTACCTACCTATTTATCCACGGCAAAAAAAAAATGAAACAATAAACACAATCCACATAGCATGAAGTTAGGCAGAGGTTCCTATAAATACAAAACACAAACACAAAGCATTTATTTCAATTAAACCATTTACAGGCACTTTTGAATTGTCAAGAAGTCAGTCAGTCAGAAAATATGAAGTTGCCCATTCGAAAGCGTAGGTACCTAAAAAAAAAAAAAAAAGGTACCTATGGAGAAAAACGGACAAGAAACTCCATGGACACTCTTTTAAATTAATTATATTTTTACATAAATATTAGTTACATCATTTATGTTGAATTTATAATTAATGTGAATTATATAATATCTATACCCACATTTAAGCACTATCCTACTCTTACCACGGTATAGGAGCATACAAGGCAAGCCTTCTTGTCAATCAACTTAGTAGGAATTATGTTCAATTAATTTTAAGACTTCGCTCTGGGACACTATCCATCAACAAAGTATGCATTTCTTATGAAAAAAAAATGATTCACCGAATTGCAGAGAATGTAATCAGGTTGAGGACATTTAGCATTTGCTGATGGATTGTGTCCGCAACAGACGCGAGAGGGAGTTACTTTTGAGAGATTTTATCCCAACCAACTTCAGAAATTGCCAAATAGTTAATATGTCATTTAATAACAGTCCTTCATCGGTAACTTCTATTTTTATCACAAAGTACACACATCAAAATTTCTTGAGATTGAGATGTGGCTTTGTAATAAATTTATGATTTTATAAATTTATATGGATTCTTTTTGGTGCATTTCATAATTTGAATCAGGAACTGTGAATCAAATTCGAGTAAAAGATGAAAATCAGCTGTCAATATTTTCCCTATAAAAACATACAACGCATTGAAGACATTATTAGTGCTACTGTTTCCCTACTACTGATTAAAACCAACGTTATTATGGAGCGGCGACGTCATTTAAGCAGGGAAGAAATGCTCAGAGCCGTGGGAATGATAGAAGCTGGTTCCCGGCAACGTACTGTGGCTTTAGCTCTGAATACAAGTCAGAGTGTTATCAGTCGACTTTGGACACGTTACCGAAGCACTGGTACCGTGGCTGAGCGCCATGGAGGACGGTATCGCTGCACCACACGGAGACAAGACCGATACATTCAAATCTTAACTCGAAGAGCTCCAACAATAACCGCCATGATGTTAGCCGTGAGGCTTCATCACTCTTCAGGGAACTTAATTAGCGACCAAACAGTCAGAAACCGCTTGCATGAAGTGAACCTTCATTCCCGAAGACCGCTACGGGTACCACCTATAGCAATGCACAATCGTAGGATTCGATATCAATGGGCTCTTGAACACAGAAATTGGGCAGAAGAACAATGGCGTTTCGTGTGCTTTTCTGATGAGTCTCGTTTTGGTATGAGACCGGATACAAGACGTATACGACACTGGAGAACCCCTGGACGCCAACAGCGATTAAAATCCTGCCAGGAAGTCCATCCTTATAGTGGTGGAACCATCATGGTATGGGCGGGTATTTGGATCGGCGGAAGAACTGTGTTGATTTGGATCAGAGGCAACCTCAACGCTCAAATTTATGCTGAGACGATTGTATCAGACGTCATCGTTCCTCTACAAGTGCAAATCGGTCCCTTATTTCAGTTAATGCATGATAATGCACGACCGCACACCGCAAGAGTTGTAAGACAGACTCTCGCCGCAGCTAACATCAATGTCCTGCCCTGGCCTGCTCAGTCGCCAGACTTGAACCCGATTGAGCATGCATGGGATATGCTACAGAGAAGAGCTCTGCCGAATATGGAGGGTATCCAGTCGCAAGAAGACCTTTTTTTGTTGTTGCAACGAACATGGGCGGCCATTCCACAGCGTGATTTGGATGAACTCATTTTGAGTATGCCAAACTGATGTTCTTGTGTTGTTAGTGTTCGCGGTAGAAACACGGATTATTAATTGTTTAAGTTACCCAATAAAATTTTAAAGAAAACTGTTATTTCAGTCTTTTTTTCGAACTTTTGTGTTAGTGGTTCAAATGTCAAAAATCCCTTTATTAGGAAAATGGCAAATTTCTTTATTAATGCAAAGGTGACTTGGTTTATCGTTACTGTGACAAACGAAAACACTTTATTTGATGAATCCTTAAAGAAAATTTTAATTAATATCAATCAGGAGAAAAGTTATTGCAAAAATATATGTTGATCCCTAGACACTTTTGATGTGTGTATTTCCTAAACTGTTGAACTATATATTTAGTATAGTTTATGTGTTAAAATAGTTATTATGTGGTAAAAGACACGATGGGGTTGACATACCTATCTGTTTAGATAAAAACCCCAAAAAAAATATAGAGAAAAAAAATAAAACTTACCAATTAACATCTGAAACCATTTCCGTTCCGTTTCCTTCCACATGTACAGCACCTAGGTTGGCAATCTGCTGATTACTCGATAGATCAGGTCCTGCGCGCTATACATCCCGCTAACTGCGCCATGCTTCGCGAAGCCACATTAAGGTGAATGTTTTATACTAACACCGCCACTAGATATAAAGTATTACTGCGACGATCTATCGCTGTCAATCCGGTGAGAGATTGAGGCCATTTTGAGGAAAAAAGGGCGGTTTTTAAGATACCTACCTGTGTTATTTAGTTTGGCTGATTTAGTCTTAGGTTTTTTTTTATTAGACTATGGTAAACCAATGACAGACATAGACCACTTTATTCAAACCGTTGTTTAAAGTTAACTAGTGATTAGCGTCTGTTTAACCGTACATTTTTGACGTCTGAACGTCACTTAAGAGGGCGCCGACCATAGTCGACCGCACAGTGGCGCCCTCATCGTTTTTTAGGTTATTTCTTTTATTTTAGAATGAAAATGCAGAAAATAAGCACGTTAAGTTGTGCTCCACAAGATTGTACGTTAATATTGTTGCAAACGGATAAAAGTGGCCACTATTATCCGTTTTAATGATTATAATAAAACTAAACAATGTAAAACTACCGTTTGCAACAATATTAACATACAATCTTGTGGAGCACAACTTAACGTGCTTATTTTCTGCATTTTCATTCTAAAATAAAAGAAATAACCTAAAAACGATGAGGGCGCCACTGTGCGGTCGACTATGGTCGGCGCCCTCTTAACTTTAATCATAGTTTATAAATAAACCCGCTAATATTTGTCAATTAAAATCACATCAGTACCCTAATTGCGCAACACACTATCATTCACAATCTGAATCATTTTGAATGCTAATCCATTGGTTCATATGTTCGAAAAATTTGTCTGCTCAATAACGTAAATAACGCAATGAATGTTGTTGTACTGTCAAAATGACAGCCATACCTATCCTACTGTTAGCGTGTTACGCAATTACCCCGCAGTATTTTTTTCAGTTCGATTTGAAATTGCATTTTCGTAGGGAAGTTTTAGGACCTCTGCGTAGCTTATCAAGTGACAAGTCGAATCCAAGAAGACCGGTTGAATTGGCCTACTGATTAGATACCTAAGATATAAAATTCCTAAAAGCAACTTGACTCCACAGTTGAAACAAGTTTCCCATTCCAAAACATAGATACTTGCTTCAACTTTCTGACTAACTGACCGACTCCTTGACAATAATTCGAAAGTGCCTGTACCTAAACGGTCTAATTGAAATACTTAAATGCGTTAAAATTTTAATTTTGCTTTTACTGTGCAAATCAAACTTAATAAAACTCAATTCACATTTAAAGGAATTTTCCAAGTCTTTACAAAAAACATTCTCGACAATTGCTACAAATACATTCACGAGACAGAAAATATATTAAGTATGTCAAACTAAAATCCCAGCCACTGTAACATTTTTCAAAGCAACAATATTTATGGGCATCCAATTGAATTTCACACTTGATTTGAGATCGGAGCCGCTTGAAAAATCCTTTACGGTTTCCAACCGAACGAAACGCATCTGTCAAATAATGGCGGGAAAACAGACCACGGTATTGCCAGCCTAAACGAAGGGTCGCCATGTGTCAAATAGAAAATAGTTATTTATGGCCACCATTCACAAATTGCATTTCGAGGCCGAATTGATATATTGGAATGTTTTATATGTAAATGTGGTCCTAAGACGAATGGCTTGGCCCAGAAACGGATATCGCATGATTTAGATTGTACTGTAATGCAGGTTTAAATCGTTTTTCCTAACATTGTAAACTAGACGTTAACGCAGGCGGCATATTATTGACTATTGGCTCAAAGAATTTCGAAAGGAGTTTAGTGTAGATGCGGTAATTAAACTGGAATTTGTATTCAGTGTTGTATGCTAAACTATACCTATTAATGATAACTGCCTGCTATTTCAGTAAGTACTTATTTATACAAAACTACCTAAATAGCTAAGAGGATACCTAACCTACGTACCTACTGCTGCCCATCCCCCTAGCATTAGGTACGGAATTCCAAAAACTCGAACCTGTATAGCAATGTCTGTCCTACGGAACATTTAGGAATCCTAACTGCCTCTCAATAAAACCCTGTTTCCTTTTTTACAACCAGCGTTTCCATGCTCCAAATCCAAAAAGCAGAATAACAATAAAAAAAAACAATAGAACAACATTTAAATTTGCATAAAGCCGCGGTCACGTTTGCGGCCGATAGTTTTGTTTCTGTAAATCATTATGTCAACCGAGGTCAAGCTCGTGGGGGCAGGCACACGAGCCAATCCGTTATTCACGATAAATGACAAGATGAATTTATGTATCAATAGGAACCTAGATTAGTTGTGGAAATATCCTCGTCGGAGGTCCTGTGAAGTATGTAGGAACTGGGAATGTTTGGCGGACTTTGGTTCGTTTCTGCGCAGTTTTTTTGCAGCGTTACAAGCTTAAATTGCTTGTTTTTAACATGGGATTTAACCTTTTAACCGCCTACGTCGGATTAATCCGACAAATATTTTCGTGCCCATAGATATAATTTCTATGTTCGTGCCCATTCCGCCAGAGTCGTATATATATGACCAAATAACACATCTCGTTTAATCTGTGTTATTATTATATCATCACAGCTCGTTTCATCGGTATTTATTTTTCGTTTTTTTTTTTCTCGGGCGCTGGGGGCACGACAACTGATATAAAGTTGGGCGGTTAAAAGGTTAAGTTTCTAATTAAGGATTAAAATCAGTAGGTAAAAAGGTAGGTTTCCAATTAATATAAAAGTTTTAAATAAATTGGTCTAAGGTTTAGGATAATACCCGAATCCCCACAATTAACCCATTGAACTCATGTTGATCAATCAAAACAAAACAGAGCGAGCGCACCCACATTTCGTCGGTTACATGTATTAAGTCCCACGAAATACGTAATAGGTACTTATCTATGGTTAATATCATGGTACAATTATTATATAATATTATAAAGAGAGAGAGTGAGTTTGTGTTTATGAGGAGGATCATTACTATACTCTGTGAGGAGGTTAATCAAATCAAATAAAAGAAGTACAAACCATTGATCTTGAATTCATGCAAGCACTATGAGATTACTTGTAATATTCAAGTACTTGAATGAACTTACGCTGCAATAGCGTTTGATAACGAAGTCTGTCAAGGTATTATGTGGGCCGATCCCGGCGGCACTGCAATGCCGGGCCGACCCGCGACGGGAGTGGAGCGAGCCCCGAACATCCCGTCAGCTTACAAAAATCAGTTTAATATACTGGTCCCTCAGTGAGGGAACTTTCAGATATTAAGCTGAAAAGAACAGATACTACACTTTGATCTTAGCCAAAAGGCCGAGAAGCGATACCGTGTGACTGAAATATCAAGGTAGTCATTCACTTGCGGAGAATCTTGACACCGCGATACAGAAAAGTGACGTCAGCGCACAGCGGCATCTATCGAAAAATTGAAGAACTGTGTATCAAGTAGGTCACCACGTCCTGCTCTGCTCGTACTGTTTTGTCAATGTGCGTAATAAAATTAAACCGAATGAACGTAAAACTTAGAGCTGGTTCACATTAGGTCGGACCGACAGTTTTACCGGCCCGACAAACGTGTCGGATCCATATTGGCGTATGTATATCAATAGCGCCGTTCACATTAGGGCGACCCGACCAAACTGTCGGAGCCGACACTTTTACCGTACGTCCAGCCACGATTTCTGTCGGATCGGACATAATATTGGCGTACTAGCAAGTATGAGGTCGGGTCGGCGGCGTCTAGTGTGAACAGCAACACCCGGCAGTCGGTGAACGGCAAACTGTCGGTCCGACCTAATGTGAACCAGCTCTTACTGTAAATTGTCGGGGAATAATCTGTTCCATAATTTAGAAATGTAGACTTAGCAAACATCCTACTTATATATTATAAATGTGAAAGTTTGGATGTTTTTTACTCAATCACGCAAAAACGACATGAAATAACACAGGTACACTTTGTGCCCGTTTGGAAAAAAGCAATAACAATTTGCCCTCCTGGGAATCAAACTCGGGACCCTACACTCAGCAGTGGCGCTTGCAACAACTATACCAACAAGGCAGTCACACACAAACGTCTTTTAAAATTGATACCAATTTATTAGTAGGTACCTGATTAAAAAAAAACTAGATTAAACGATAGACTCGTTATTTACCTATCAACACATTTACCATGACTCATTTTAGAACACATTTCGACGGAGCTAAAAACGAATAATTTATAATCAGAAATAGGGATTGCAAAAATGTGATAATTTTTGCTGTCAAACTGTATGGACTTTAATAAGTTAACTTTAGTACTAGAGTAGGCCTGACGCCTGAGTAGGTGATCGCAGTAGTTATAAAACATTATGGACGCTGCAGGCCCATCCTCTATAAAAATAAACCCTCTACGCCGCCGCCGCCGCGCCGCGCCGCCGCCGCTGCCGCGCCGCGCCGCCCGCGCCGGGATTAGGAGAGAAAAAATTTCCAACACGAGCAAACGAATTAGGTACCTATCTAAAATGTAGCTACCACAACATAACAAAGGGTGGATATTTTTCGTTAAACTAAGTAGTTTGGCTAATACGGAACAGAATTCCTCGTGGTCAAATCTGTTTGACCATTAAGTTTGACCACAAGGAAGGCAAAATATGAGCCTCGTCATATGTACGTACAAACTTGGGCAGGGTAAAACCACAGAATACTTAATAGTACGTAAAACCACGAAAATATTTACATAACGCTGGATCACGTGCCGCTTCCGTGGATTGAGACGAAATTTTATTTGCTGTCTTGCCAGGTTAGAAATAAGCTACCACTTTGGTAGCTTTATTAATTTGTATGTTAGCCTCTTCAACAATAGGTACACAATTACTCAACAATTTGTACATTGCAAAATTAAGTCTAAATGGCCCATTACTTAACAAGCATTCGAAGAGCATTTAGCCAGCCACAGACGCTACAGTATCTCCAAACTCGTCTCGCTCCATCAGGCATCATTTTCACCAGGCGTGATCGAGGTCAAGAGCAGGTCCATTCAGCAATAAAAATAAAATTGCACTTCCTGTCTAACTCCTGAGGGGCAATTCTCGTAATTTTTCAAAACGTTCACAGTCTGATCTCGGTCTCAATCTGTCAAAAAATACTTCTAATTTCCCTACATTTTTACAAGTTTTTGATATTTGTTTGTCGCTGAGATGAGACTGCAACTAGATTTTAAATGTTTTAAATTACGAGAATTGGCCTTCAGATGTTGTCCATATCGTGCCAGTCCACTGTCAGTCACTTCTATGTCAATCTATCTACCTAACTATCAGAGTAGGTAGATAAACCGTAAAATTGAAAGTCGAATCAATCCGTACCCATGTATTGTGTCTTACATTTCTATGGTGTCGGATGTTAGTCTTATTAGTGCTAAAAACTGATAAAAATAAGCCCATCATTACCGCCTACAACGTTATAAACAACAATGTATACTGAGGTAAATAACGTAGTAGTATTAATACTTTAATACTGAGAGTTAAAACTGAAAGTTAGGTAAAAAGTATCAAATACCTACTGGCAACATTCCACATCAGTTGTTTTAGGTTTATTAGGTTACGCACGCGCGTCAACTCGACGCTTGTCCGTGTAGTTAAACAGCTGTTCGACCTTCAATTAACAAACATTATCCAAACAAAACATACAACATGGACTTCTACGACAAAGTGATTCTAATTACTGGTGCCAGTTCTGGTCTCGGCGCAGCAACAGCCATCTACTTGTCCAAGCTATCGGCCAAACTCGCCCTTGTAGGCCGAAAAGACCCAAACATCAAGAGAATAGCCCTTTACTGCGAGAAAACTAAAGGTGTAAAACCTCTTGCTATTACCGCTGACGTCACAGAAGATCTTGATGCTGAAAGAATAATTAACGAGACAATAGAACACTTTGGAAGACTGGACGTTTTAGTGAACAATGCCGGCGTTATTGGGATGGGCGGAATTAAGAACTCTTCCATGGAAACGTACGACAAAGTTATGAACACTAACATGAGATCTGTGTACCAATTGACGATGCTGGCTGCTCCACATCTGATTCAAAGCAAAGGTTGTATTGTAAACATTTCTTGTATCTCCGGTACTAAGCCCAGTACGATGGCATTGGCGTATAACATCTCGAAGGCCGCATTAGATCATTTCACTAAATGCGTTGCGTTAGAGTTAGCTCCAGATGGCGTAAGAGTAAATTCTGTAACCCCTGGATTTATGAAAACGAATTTGTTGAAGGATATCGGACTGACCGAAGAACAGTTGGCTATGTTTGGCGCCAATGTAGTTGGCAACATGCCTATGAAGAAAGCAGTGGAAGGAGACGAAGTGGCTGCGTTGATTGCATTTTTGGCTAGTGATAAAGCGAAAAGTATTACTGGTTCAACCTACGTTATAGATGGAGGTGTTTCGCTAAAATAAGCAAAATAAAGTTTCGCAACAAATCTGAATTTATATGATGTAAGATAAGTATGTACCTATTTATTAGATTTCTCCTGTCCGGAAAATGTTGCCTAGATGATTTTTGGTCGTTTTCTGTTTAACTACGTATTTTCAAAGTCTCGATTTATGTTTGTGTAACAAATGCCATCGTTGTTTTTGAAGAAAGTTAGTCATCGAGGCGCACCAATAGGTATTGTGCAATATTGTTTGCTTGAAATGAGAAAATATTAGGTCAAAGATAATTTATTTTATGTGCTCGATTTTCTGAATGATAATGTCTGATCGTTGCCAAACTACCTATACAAAAAGTTACTCTAAGTCTGTTGAAATCTCTGATAGGTAATGTTATTTTTATTATTTTAATGTGTTGCCTAGTCTCTGCTTTTCCATGTATTTTTTATCGATGGCAAAATATATTGTTGTTAAGTACCTACTTATATTTTTGTTAGGTAAGTATACAAGACGAATAGTATTTTTTAGAAATTATAAAGAAAATTATATACCTACCCCCCTACATTATTTTTATTTACCTTCGCCTTCACGCTGAACAAGGAAATTAAAAATAAATAAAACCTTTTTGCTGTATACCTACGGGAATATCTACATCTACAATCACAAATGGTTTTTGTTCGACACATGTAATATTCAGTAGAATGTAAACTAGAATGACTTTCTCGTCAATCCGATCAGTGGGTAAGATTAAGTGGCCTGACCAAAATGGCACGTGCTATTACCTACCTAGTTGAAACTCAAGCTCTTATGAGAGATTTCAGATAGACCCTGCCGCGATGGTGCAAAAACACGCATTAATACCACTACCACCGACTGGATTCTTCTACGTTTCGCGTCGACTTACGTTCGTTAATTGGACTACCTACAATTGATGTGCCATGAAGAGGATCTGACAACTAACAGTCTTCGTCCTGCCTGTGAAACTTTTAGGAATTCAGGTCTCAAAAAAACCTAGCCCTCAATGATGTTTGATGCACACAAAAAAAAAGAGTAGGAAACTTATTAACATTTACGTATCTAGCCACCCTTGGGGAAGCGCCAGGATACCTAGCCAAAAAAAAAAAATTAAATTTCCTGACTTTTTTTTTGCAATTTGCAGGTCAGTCAGTCCCCGTGGTAGTGCAGAATGTATGAGCATTTATCCACGATAAAAAAAAAAGTTTGTAAGTTGAACAAAATATGATTTGCTACCGAACAAGTTACAACATATTTTTGTATTCTAGTCGAAACACTTATCACTAATTAGTTAAACTATTAGTAACTAGAACCATTAGTAGCTGAGTAACTCAGTTGTTAAACTATCAAACGAAACCAGTTTATTTATTCTGATAACACCAAACATGGCTCATTGTTTTTCCTATTCGACAATGCCTATCTTTATTGGCCGACCGGCCATTGCTAATTCTCCAAGCTTATCGTATAAATGTGTTTTGTAATTCAATTCCTCACGTCGACAGGGATGTCGGAATTTACGACAAGTCATTTGTTAGTAAATGGTTATGTCATCTGCAAGTCTGATTATAACTTTCCTTATAACATCTCCTCACTTAAGATTCCAAGGAATAGTTACGTTTTTTTTTCATACATTTTACATACCTGTCACATATTTCGTAATGGCACCGGTATTACAAAAACTTAAGGCGTATTTCAAGACAAGACTACATAGTTTTTGCAATAGATAAATATGTATTTTTACGGTTGTTGCCATCCACAGTAGGTAGTAATAGATTTAATGCCTTAGATCAATGACAACCACCTATGGGGAATTCATCAGGATTCGTAATGGGATATCTAACTTTCGATCTTGTGTAACCGGATACACTTGGCAAATATGAAGTAAAGAAGACTAATAAATTATGATAAAACAAATTACTAAATAATTCATTATTATCATTATACAAATTAGTGAAGAAAGAATTAAATCTACCACATAATATTATGAAATTTGGCGCTGATAGATGATATCTATCCTGATAAGAGTAGTAACGCATTTCTTAACAAAACTCATGACTTGTAATTCGACACATCTGCTTAGAAGGCAGGTGTGTCGGATTTTATACAGGACGGTATACATATTATGCATATAATCAACCTATAATGCTGGGACACAGGCCTCTCTTCGAGAGGGAGTGGGCTGTAATCTACCACGCGGACCCAGCGTAACTTGATAAATGTCACTTGTCTTCAAGTTTTTGGTTCTAAGATATACCGGTTTCCTCACGATGTTTCCCTTCACCGTTTCGAGAGCCGTGGTGATGAAATTATTTACACAAAGTAAAGCGCCTGACTGGTTTCGAATCCACGACCTAACCTACAACTCGTAAAGTCGTAAGTCAATGCCGTTACCACTCCTCCCAAGATATACAACTATTAGAGCGATTCTGCACTACATCCTATACGAATCCGAAAAATTCCGGTCCGAAGTGACCATAGTCCTATTTGTATGAGGGGTTACGCACTAGATCCGAACTCGCCCTAACTTAAAACATTCCCAATTTGGATTGAAGTCGGCTTTAATTCGGATTCTGTTCGGACGTAGAGCGAAACCGCTCTTACATCATTTACTACATAGGCCATCAATGTAATCAAAATGTGTATACAAGTGTTTATATCGGTATCAAATTAAATTGGTTGCCGAATGCTATGTCGTCTTGGGACATTACTTCAAATATTGTACTGTATTTCGGCAATAGTGAATACACGGGGATGTAGCTCAGTGGTAGAGCGTTCGCTTTGCATGTGAAAGGCCCCGGGTTCGATCCCCGGCATCTCCAAAACCACTTTTTAATGTTTTTAATACATATTATATTAATGGCGATTTTATACAAGCGGATAAATTATATATTATTATTATTGAGTTCGCTTTTCATTGTTGTTACATAAAATTGTTTTGCTCAGCTGAAAGTGCTGTGTATAATCCTCACTGATTTGTGTATTTATAAAATTATTTGTTGTCCTGTATGTTTATTAGGCAAACAAGGTTTTTTGGTATGTCTTTATATGATGTGCAATAGTGTGCAATATGACTTAGTTCCAGAACCATTTGATTCAAAAATAAGAATACCAAATAAAAAAACAATGTCATATTCTGTTGTATTTGTCCGAGTAGTACAATAAAGTAAAAAAATAAATACAGATAAAAAAGACTTCTCGTCTGTATAAAATCATAAAAAATCCTGCAGTCGAAGTCGAGGGATTTCGCAATCAAATAATGTGAAGTGTCAACCGATTTATTGTTACACTGAAAATAATTTAATAATTAATACAATAAAATTGTATTCGTAATTCATTAGAACAACTAATTTAAGATTTCGAAAAAATACACTGTTAAATTACACTAGTTTACCAAAAAATTAATTTTTTGTTCATGAAATGACACATTATTTACTAGCGACCCGCCCTGGCTTTGCACGGGTGCAATGTAGATGGCACACCTCGCGCCCGCCGACCGCTGCCAACCGGGACGGACGTACGGCCCGCCAGCCGCTCTGCCCCCGCTTTTTAAATCTCTGATACCTTCTAAGATAGTCATTTTAATGATATGCTGTAAAGAGCCATATTGATCTATATTAAATGCACAATGTATTTAAGGTACTTAATTAGATAAGGATTAATGCTGTATTGCTTAAAATCGCTTCGTAAATAAGCCATTATTTCTCGTAAAAAGTTAAGGATAAAAAATGGTTATTCTGGGTTATCCCTAAGAGAAAGACATATACCATCGCGGACTTTTTTGTAGACCTTTTTTAAGGTGTACAATACTGTAGTACATTATTTTGATCTCTCTCGTAGGGTTCAACCTGCATTTGCAATGTAAGCGCAAAAAAATGTGTTTATTTACGACATCACATTAGAAACCTCTAAAATTATCAGTGTTTCTCTACTATATTATGCATTTATTATGAATATAAACCTTCCTCTTGAATCACTCTATCTATTAAAAAAAACCGCATCAAAATCCGTTGCATAGTTTTAAAGATCTAAGCATACATAGGGACAGACAGCGAGAAGCGACTTTGTTTTATTATGTAGTGATGATGTAGGCTATGGAGGGTAATTAAACATTTTTTTTTTTTTGTAGCACGTCGCAATTCTGAGACATAGAGGTCTTTGAAATTTTTTTAGGCAGTAAAAAAAGTGATAATTACAAAGAGATTGTTGAAAAAAATTATGAGCGTATGGGTGTAAATATGTCACTAAAAATTCATTTTTTGCATTCCCGTTTAGAATTTTATCCACAAAATTTTGGTAGTGGAACATGGTGAGCCATTTCACCAAAATTTAAAATCATTTGACTAAAATTAACAAGGTTTTTGGGATCAAAATATGCTAGGTGAGTATTGTTGATCTGTTGTGAGAGATACAGATGAAAATATTTATAAAAAAAGAGCAAAAAATACCCATTTTTAACTGTCTATTGTTTATTTAGATATAGCTTTTTGTAAAAACCTTCTTAAACATTTAAAAAAACTGACGTGATGAATTTTTTAAAATATTTTTTCCAAGATGTAGATACCCAAAGTAACGTAACCGTATACATTCCATTTCATGAACAAAAGTCATGTAAACTAGTGTTATATGTTTCAGAAATGTCAAAGAGAATAATAATAATTATTTTTTCTTAGAAAGGATTGGAATCATCGATACTACACGTAAATCGATTTTAGACATTTAAGATTATATACATCGAATTATCTCGATTCCTTACTTTTTAACACGACTCGAAGACATAACGAGCTTATACGCACTAATCTAGCAAATTCTAGGTATACAATGAACACATTGTAATTTGGGAATTACCTAAAAATTTTATTAGAATTTGTTTTTTACTTTCTTTTCGTTAAGCTTAAGGAAAACGTTCCTGATGATCGACTATATACACGCAGGTGAACACGTTTAGAAGCAGATCAAGCTTTTGGCAATTTAATATTATTCGAATTTACATTTCATTTTTAGAACCAATATTTTTTTAAACTTATAAGTTTACCTGGGCGTACACAGCTTAAGACTGATAGAATGTACATACTCAATAGTTTATTAAAACAGAATTAAAATATTAACTAACGCTAAGATTTCTATCAGTCTCGGAATACTGACTAAAATATAGTTTCTGAATGCTTTGGTTATCATGTAACACTCCAATATTTAGAATTACGTTTGGCGGTACGAATAAATGTTATTCAGTATATTTATCGCCCATTGCATGAAACATTACAATTTGTACTGAATAAGCATATCAGAAATCTTATTTCAGTCATCCTAAAACAAATAGGTAGATAAGGCTACATTTCCTTAAAAATACTTTAAATTTTCTCTGCCTTCAATTTGCTTTACCCTAATGTAGACACTCCATATAGCCCGTCTCGCGCAGGCTTCAATATCCTTAAAAGTACAATTACGTAAATATTAGCCAACTATCATTGCCTACACTTCACGGGCTAGTAATTTTGAACACCAATTCCTGTCCAAAGATTTACACTAGGTTTTGCTAATTTTTCAGATTTTTTAACTTACTTTTTTACATACGGTATATATTTTAGTGAAAAGGTCATGAGCAGGAATGTGATTTGAGTAATATTGAGTTTAGAATGCGACGACAAAGAGTGGAGAACTAACACATATTAGTCGACAACTCTGAATAGACTGCCGGCTGCCCGGCAAGCTCCACCACGTGATGATCGTGACACATGTTCATCGAACCTTATATGTCTTCACTACGACAAACGGTTGAGCACCAACACCATCTACACATCGAGTTGTCGAAACACACCGGATACACGCTAAAACGGCAACTATTACGACGAGAATCCTTTCACTGCTAGGAAAGCTTTCACTGGAGTTCATCGACAGTCTCGGCCGAGGTCGAGCACGATCAGCACTGGTCGGCGCTGGCGGCAGGCGCAGACGCGGCACAGCAGTTCTCGTTGAGGTCGGTGGCGGCCTTGCGGCGGGGGCTAGGCGCGCGGCTCGAGCGCGGGCGGCCCGAGCGGCCCGGGCGGCCCGAGCGGCCCGAGCGGCCCGAGCGGCCCCGGCAGCGGGCCGCAGGCACCGCGGGCCACGCTCGCGGTCGAGCCGCTGCTGCCTCCGTGCTCCAGCGACGTGACGGACGGCAGAGAGGGTTGCTCCGACGGGGCCGGCGAGGGCGCGTCCACATCATTCTGCAACGATCCAACGCGCTCAGCTGTGGCGCCGGCTACAACACCACGGGGGACCGGGCGGGAGGGGGGAGGGGCGGGGACGGGGGGCACCGTTACTCACTCGCATACCGTGACACTCGCAGACGACGGTCCACTGTCTTTGGCTGACATCTCATCATTGCAGACCACACAGCCAGTCTATTCTGTACAAACTCACCGTGAAAACTTATGTGCAGTGAGGTGTCATTCCAACTGATGCTAGGGATTGACACTGTTGACAGCTCACTTCACCTAAGTTTTCACGGTGACATTTTTACAGAATAGCACCGCAGAAGTAATCAAACAGAGTGTTATTGCTAATCCATTAGGGATTTTAGAATCAAGACATTGGACAGGGACTATTATCTTGTCAGTATAATAGATGGTTATGATTACTCCATTTGCTTACTTCTCCGAGGTCATTACTTGAGACAGTCGACAGACATCTGAGAAGCATCACACGGTCACTAAAATACTGTGCTGCTGATGGTACTGATGAACTAAACGATACTATGGAAACAAAAAGTCGTGTCAACAAATATATTTGGAATAAACTGCTTTACATTGTGGACTAGAATAACTTCTAATTCTTATGGTACTTGAATCATTTTAGTTGCGAAAGCTGTGATGTGATATTTTTTTTGTTAATATTTGTCAATTTGATTCTAAATCGGATCAACTACAGATCTAATTGAATGAATACTGAAGCAGCATTTTAAGCCCTTGATTAATGACGTTAGGTGATCGATAATATTCTAAATCCATAAAAAATTCTTTGAGATTTTTGCATACGTAATTTTTGTCAATCAATGCAGCTTTCATTTTTAAACTGTTTTTCTCCACAGTATAAAAAAAATCTAATCTCTATGTATAAAAAAAAACATGAGATATATTTTTGTTTTCGTACAACTCTACATTGAGAAGATGGATGTAAAATTCTGCATAGAAAGGATGGATTTAAAATACATAATTTAAATGGAAAAAGACAGCACATTTAGCGAGCGATTGGTGCGTACAAGTGATTCCCACCGTAGACAAATGACAAAGCGTGCCAAGACTTACGAGGATTTAAGCCAAGGAGCCATTAACTAACAGCAGTTTTTAGAACGTCATGACTTTTTTATAGGTGATATTCAAAAATCATACGAACGAGAAAAATACAACACGACTTTGTATGTAACCCAATGATTGACTAGGCTAAGTTTTAGGTCTAACACCTAGTTCCTGAAAGGCTAATCACCACAAAAACTCATGTTAAGGGGAGTGATAACCCCTTAAATACTAAATAGTGTACGAAATTCTTTTTTTTTTATATACATATTTGTTACGGTCGTAAATCATTTATTTTGATCAACATACAACCTGACACTGGCTGACAAATTGCAAAAAAAAAAAACGTAAGAAAATTTTGATTTCACGGGCTATCCTGGCTGTGATTGGCTGACTGAAATAATAACAGCCAATCAAATCACTTGACTTGAATTTGACAGTGACAACTGTCAAATTCAAATTGATTAATAAATCAATTTTTTGTATTGTTTAGCCTTTCAGAAGCCGGTTGTTTATCTTATAAACTAATAATGTTTGTGTGACCTTGTTAATCAAGAATTGTGTGTGTGTTAAAGAAAGCTGAAAGCATAATAATTATGAAGATACAAATGTAGATTAGAGTATTAGACATGCAAGTGTATGATAGTTAGTATAGCACATAGCGAGAAAGATAAAAAATAAATATAATATACATAAATCTAAATACAAAAACGTATAAATATTACTTATTTGGCTAATTCACCTAATTACAATTAGATGGGTTTACGTCTAAAAACAATGAGTTTAAATATTATGCCAACATTATTTCTAACGATGTTCTGTGATGTAGAGATGTATCAACTATGATCATGATGAAGAAAGAAATAAAATATTGTTAACCTGTTTATGTGAAAATTTAAACATAAATTATTTTTAGGGAACACTAAACAGCATAAATACATCCTATCTAACATATCGATAAAAATTAGCTAAGGATAGCATCGATACTTATAAAATTGGTAGTCACTACATCTCTAAAAATACATGATTTTTACAATGACATTAACTCGATAGCTCATAGCTTAATAATCTTACTGCGAATACTTTAAATACGGGACTATAAATTAATACTTCTACATAACAATAACATACTAAGTACATAATAATTAAAATGTACGTACATATAACTTACAAATACCTGTGGTTCGAAGACGAAACCTAGATGATAAAATTAATATCAAAATGTTGTGTTTTCACTATTTGTATCACGATACAGCTCGCCATCGAATATAAAAACTACCTACTTAATATTATATTAATAACAATACAACATTTATACCTATTCGTATAAATATTAGGGTCCAAAAATACCAACTTATGAGTTTAAAAATAATTTTCATATAAAAATCTAGAATAAACGTCGGTTTCATGCGATTTTCTTCATATATTTACATTAGATTCACGTAAAGATATTACTTTCCTTACAACTCTACTCTAGAGTAAATACCGTGGATTAAACACATACATAATAGCTATATCCATAATTCCCTCACAATACAAAAATCTAGCGCTAATTTCATTGCACATTACATACAGGTAGCACATATAAAACCTTCTAGCTCGTCAACTTTTTTAAAACCGCTATCGTTTCATCTATATTGTCTATAGCATCCTGGAGGTTCGAACACTATGACCAACGAGGTTTGTACACTATTTCGGGACAGTCAGTCGTAGCCACACTATTTTGTACTTTGTTCTTTCTCTTTTTTTCTACGCACTTACTGTGAGCGACGTTCTTACAACCCAAGTATGCTCTCCTGAGCGCACATGTCACTTTGCCCTGACAATCAGTCACAATCCGACAGTTTAATAAGGGATAACATCGACTTTGACAAAAAATAAATGCTTGAGAATAACTTCCTTTGAACTAAAATTTAAAATGCAATAAGTTTTCTTTTTTTTTCGTATAAAGAGATAAATTGGACAGCACAAGTCTGAAAGTAAAGTCAGCCACTCAAAAAGTAAGTTTGAGATTGCGAATGAGAATTATATCAGAAATTTGATCAGCAGAGCATTTCAAATTACGGAAATCAGTAAGATTACAGAAGCTCAAGAGTACCTATAATTATTATAAAAAAGTTATGAGATAATTTTTTTATGAGAAAAATCTTAAAATGATCACCAATTTAGATTGAAAATGATAATTCTTAGTGACTAGAGAAGAAAAGTCATGCTTAACACAAAATATTCTCACCACGCTCATCCCAGACTTTGCCTGCAATTATAACACGCGTTGACTAACAACCTAGTAATACCTATTCACAATACGTCAGTGGAAATCCGACTTAAATTTAACTTATAACTAATATACCGTGGCTGGCGTGAATAAGTTGACAAGTCTAAAATGTCAATTTTAGAGGGCAGCCATTTGAAAGTTTGACCGTTTTTGGTAAATCAGTAAATTAGTTAAACGTAAGTGTCTGTGTTGTTTTAGTTATTATTTTATGCCAACTTCAAATCTATTACAGTAAATTAGGCAAAATCCTTACAGTTTTGGCGATATTAGACTTGTCAAGTTGTTCACCGACGAGTTATCAAGTTATTCACCGAGTTATCAACTTGTTCTCAGCAGCTATTAACTTGTTCATAGTATTTATCAACTTATGCGCCATAAAAATATGTATTATTTTCTTAGGTAAACAATGTTATTACAATAGGGGGGGAGGGTACGTATTATTTTTGCATCCATGTCAAAATTAAAAAAAAAAGAAAAAGATTGGATGAATATTAAAATGAGATGCTATGATTCTATCAGACTCCGCTACTGAATGTCGAAGTTTGAAATGTCGACGTATGTTAGTTCTAAAGTACAGGATCTCGATGTACGCCAGTTCGAAAGTTCACTGGAGCGAAGTATGCAACGCCGACGTATCGTTAGTTAGAAAGCATACGAGTGCGATGTACGCCAGTTCGAAATTACCCTGTTACGAAGTATGAAATGCCTCCGTACTGTTACTGGTACTCTTACAACATTGTAATTAGCAAAGGAGATCCGCCAAAATTGCCCCAGGCCCGGCGCAAAAGAAATGTATCTCAGATTTCAGAGTAATAATAGTAGAAGTATTGTAATGAATCGCTATTTCCAAATTCGGTGGCTAACATAGTTTTTTTGCCTGGTAAAGTTTCATAAACGCTAGATGTAAAAATTATACTTTTAAGAAAAATCTGCATCTTTCTGTGTTCTTAGCTTAATATTGAAAACCTGAGTATATATTTTTATGTGTGGCATACTTATGTACATTATTTATATAAAAGGGCAATACTTGCTTCATAGTTTTCGCTTATGTATGTATATTTAGAATAGCTAGAGGTGTGTGCTTTTTTCGTTTGAAACCTTGTATTTATAGAAGTATATAGATTACAATAATACCATAGCATTTCAGTTAGATATATGTATATTTTATTAAGTTTCGTTTATACATTGTTACACTTACAAGAGTTGTCTTAGTCAAGTACTTCAGTCATCCAAATCTATTAACACATAATCTAAACCTATAGCTGGGTGGTCCAGCTGATCATGTTCATTGTTTCTAGCCCAACCCAGATAATACATAACACTTATTATATGGGCGCAACTTCCAAGTGTTCTTTTATCATGATAACAAGAACAGTAATGTTCTTTAATTGCGTCAATTCCAGAAACCGCAGTGTTAAATAATAAATAGGTGTAGTACGTTTTTAATCTTACGTGGCGTGAATTTATTCTACAGCGAATCAGGACATTGTTGATTGCGACTGCGACCTAGCAACTTCATCTTTTACTACGTCGATTTGTTCAGAGTGTCTATAGATACAACTCGATCATAGACGCCAGTTCTTTTCGTGTGTTCGCTGCAGTATGATCGTGCGATTTTCAGATGGTACGTGCCTATGGCGAATTTTACGAGTTCCTCATACGTCAGCTCCGGAAAATCTGATACTTGTGGATTGTTTGCGTCCAGACTGGTAAATGTTGCTCTTTGTAAATTATTTTGTTTTGTAGAACATACGCTGCCAAAAGATTCGGTTTATGTAAGTTGCGGTCTATGGATGCAATAAAATCATTTGTATATAGCTTACTGTCTTCATAAGGCTCCAGAAAACGGTTTATTAAGGCCGCTGCTATTGTAAAATCTGTAAAAGTATTTACCAGGGCGTTATTGAACCGGGTGTCACCATTGCGAGGATCGCCCAGAGGACACGGTGGAGCATACGGTGGAGGTCTGCCCCGCATGGGCGGAGCACCGCCGTGCCCTCGTAGAGGGGATCGGCAGCTGCGGCGACCTCTCGCGTCCGGCCCTCCCTGGTTCAAGCCATGGTCCGGGGCGAGAGGGAGTGGGAGGCAGTCACCTCCTTCTGCGAAACAGTCATGCTAGCGAAGGAGGTGGCGGGATGGCTGAGGGAGAGAGCCTCACGTCCCAGCCGCCGCGGGAGACGCTCCGGGCGTCGGGAGCCGCGTGACGACTCCCGGCCACCGTAGGCGCGGGCCTGCGGACGGAGAGTAATGGGTAGCTCACCGTCCGAGCAGGACCAGGCCCGTGCCGAGGAGCGCGGACGTGTTCCACGTGCGCCTCAAAGAGATGTCAGCAAAAAGGAAGGGGCCTGCCAGGGCCGAAGCCTGCCGGGGGTGCGGGATTGTCCGAAAGGGTTACCGCTACCCCGGAACATAAAGGGCTAACGAAGGAACACGGATGGGTTTTAGTCAGTAAGAGTCTGACACTCCCTTCCGCTCCACCCAGAGCGGGAGGGGTCATTTGATGATTTCCCATGCATAAAAAAAGGGCGTTATTGAACATTTTGTGGAGGGAGATTTTGAAACTATTTTTGAACTTCCCATTTACGGTATCTACGACCCAACGACACAAGGTTATTAGTCGTGACTTATTGGACTCTTCTGTAGTGAGCTGAATTTCACCTCGTTGTTTAGAGGGTGGTAAGAAAGCAACATAACCGTGCTCCTCCAATGAATTTATTGCATCACGAAACCCCCGTCTAAGATGAAAACATCTCCTTGTTCAAAGAAATAATGAAACGCGTTGTCTTCAATAGCGTCATGGTTTTGCAGTAGTTGCTTCATACTGTCCGCGTCTGTGGTTGTAGCAGCGTATGGTCCTGTAATCCTGTTGCGTCTAAGATGTGACACAAACAATCAAAAATGGATTTATTAAATTGTGGTATTTATGCAAGCTGTAGCTCAATCTTTGGAACAATAAGTTTAAACTTTTTTCTACAGGTTTAAAAGTAACATCGCATATAATTTTGGCGATGCGTCGTTTCCGAATATGTGGTTAGGTAAAACTCTATTTCGATTAATAACATCACTCCGTGTTATGTGGTCGAACCCTATGTGCAAGGGAAGAAAATCTCCAAATAAACAGGTTATCGTCAGACTTCAGGTTTTCTATAAAAATATAACTGCAAAATATAATATATATGCATATATTATGTATAATAAAGAGTATATACACCACATACATACATATGTATCACACTTTTAAGGAAAAACCAACTTATGTTGTTAAGATGAAGTTTTTCCTTAAAAGCGTAATTTTTACATTCACCGGGCAAAAAAACTATGTTAGCCACCGAATTTGGCAATAGCGATACTTTACAATATTTCTACTATTATTACTCTGAAATCTAAGATACATTTCTTTTGTGTCGGGCCTGGGGTTTTTTTGTATGGGATTTGGCGGATCTCCTTTGTGTAAAAATAAATTTACTTCATTTTTTATTTAGGGACAGACGCGGATATTAGTAATTGTTTGTACCTATTATTATGATAAATATATTTAAACGGAAGTTTAACGCAACAATGATAAATAACACTATGTGTTTACTATTTTACATTACAAATAGGCAATGCATTTTAAAAACATTAAGTTTACCAGGTACTATATTTATTGCAAAATTATAGAAATTTTGAGGGTAGATAGTATTTTTCCAAGTGTCATTAATTAATTTGTTGTTCTACAACAGTGATATCGCTTCATCATTTTAACTCATTCGTAAAAATGGAGAACAGTAAATGTGAGTTTGTTATGTCGCATAAAAATAATAATCTTTTGTTTCTTGATGGGTTTCTATATATGATTAATAAAAAGTGTGATAATGTGTTCTACTGGAATTGCGTGAGAAAAAAGTCGTCGAGTTGTGGCGCCACGATAACTACAAGAAAGAATGGTGATGATCATTATGTACACAAATTTAACAATATATTTCATCTTCATGAACCAGATTCGAATACTGCTGAAGCAAATACCGTCAGGCACTCATTAAAAAGAAAAGCTGCCGACAGTTTTGATAGGCCTGGGCAAATTATTCAAAAAAGTATACAGGACGTGCCTAGTACGTCATCTCCTTTTATGCCGTCAAAAGAAGCTATGCGTTTGATCATTCATAGAGAAAGGATGAGAAATGAACCAAAACTACCGAAATCATTAAATGATATTGTCATACCCGACGAGTATACCAAATTTGAAGGTGAACAATTTTTAATTGGCCATTACGTTGATGAGACCGATACAATTCTTGTGTTTAGTACAAAAACAAATCTTCGCCTTTTGGATAAATCTCAATTTTGGATTATGGATGGCACGTTCCAATGTTGTCCAAGTCTGTTTTACCAATTGTATTCGATACATGGGCAAGTGGGCCAGAACGACGATACCAAGCAGGTACTACCACTTGTTTATGGTTTTTTGTCGAGTAAATCTGAAAGAATTTATGGCATATTTTTACAAATTGTACTGCGATTTACATTCAATCAATTAAATATTAATCTCGACCCGGAATTCATTATCACAGATTTTGAGTTAGCTGCGATAAGAGCTAGTGAAAGTGTTTTCCCAAATGCAAAACACAAATGTTGTTATTTTCATTTGTCCCAAAATATTTGGAAGCATATCCAAAAGGAAGGATTATCAAAAAAGTATATTAGCGACAGTAATTTTGCGCATCAAATGCGCCATCTAGCGGCCCTTGCTTTTTAAGATCCGACTGAGATACCATCCGCATTTGAAATTATTCGCGAGCAAATTATACCCGAAGGAGCAAAAAAAGTGACTGACTGGTTTCCTGAATATTATGTTCATGGAATTTATAAACGTGTAACTAATCGAAAGAAGGTGTCAACACTGAAATTACAGCTGAGGAAGTCGGCCCCAAGATTTCCGCCTCAGATATGGTCCGTATTAGATTGTGTGAACGCTGATATCCCAACTACCCAAAACAATATTGAAAATTGGCATAATCGTTGGAATAACTTGCCGAACAGGAAAAAATTCAATATTTATAAATCGATGAAAGAATTGCAAAAAGAACAAAAAAATACAATTTTGGAGATTGAAAGAATTAATGCAAATATAAAGAAACGTAAATACAAAAAATCATGCCATATCCTAAAAATCAGAGAACAGTTATTAAAGAAGGATAACGTAGATTTAAAAGAATACATAAGTGGTCTTGCGTACATAGCGTATATGAAGATTTAATTTTATATACAAAACTGAAATAAATTAAATTACTGATACTATAATATATATTTAATCTAAATGGTGTTTTTAATAACATTATGTTATGTAATGCTACAAGCGCATTTTTTTTTGTTTGGTTCTGGTTTAATTTGTTTTTTTCTTTTTAATAATTTAAAGATATATCTATTTATGAATGTTTTGTTTATTTCCTATTACAATTATTGTTCCAATAGCGTATCGAACTTAGAAAGCATACGAGTGCGAATAGTCCTATTGCACCCGTATGCTACTAACAGTACGGAGGCATTTCATACTTCGTAACAGGGTAATTTCGAACTGGCGTACATCGCACTCGTATGCTTTCTAACTAACGATACGTCGGCCTTGCATACTTCGCTCCAGTGAACTTTCGAACTGGCGTACATCGAGATCCTGTACTTTAGAACTAACATACGTCGACATTTCAAACTTCGACATTCAGTAGCGGAGTCGTAAGTAACAAACTTTCGATGTGACGCTCAAAACAAAAACAAAACAAATCAATCGTACCTACGCAATGCCTGTCTGACGCGCGATTGCGGGGGTCGTGCGCGGGCGACTGAATGTTTGTTTACTAACTTTCGGGCTAGGGATGTGCGGCTATAACTGGACATCTCGATTATAGTTGCAAAACTTCTGAAAAATTCTGAATAATTCCGGAATACTTCTGGGAAAGTTTCTTTAAATCAGAATTATTCAAAATGGATTTTATTGAAATTTTTTTTTTTTGCTGAAATATCGTATTTTGCATCGATACTAGCATACAGATGCCTCATCCCATACAAAGAAATGTCCCGACGTAAAGAGCAGATTTCATCTGGCAATTCTAGCTATTTTTGTACATCAATCGCGTTCGTTCCCAATAGATGGTGTTAGTAGCGACTTTGCAAGAAGGGTTACATTATACTTTTATTCCGAATTATTTAGATGACGTTAAAAGCACACTGTACTTTTGTACTGCTGCTACGTACTCCTATTATCAGTGATATTATTAAACAAAACAAAATTTAAAAAATCGAGATGTTAACCTTTGAAATTTAATACAGCGCCATCTACTGGTATAAATATTAACTGTGCATTCCAATCATCTTTGAAATTTGAAATAAGAGCTTATTGTTACATAATTTGGTGTGTATAAGAGTTGATTATGTATGAATAAACCTTACACTTCAACCATTAATCAATAAATGTCGTGCCATCTAGTCACATTTATTTGAAACTCTTTGTTAGCGGTGATGCAGGCGATGGCGGTGCGGGGTGCGGTAAGAGGGGAGATGCTCCCCGGAGAAGTTTTCGCCCGCGGAGAAAGATTCATACCCCGCAATCGAATGTTTCCGCGGAATATTTCGCCCGAATTATTCAGGAATAAACGTGTTTATTTGTTGTGTGGTGGGTGAATTTATTTTTCAGTGACACGTAAGTAAGTAAAATATAAATGTTTATTTTATTATAAATATGATTGATCAAGTATAATATACTATGTTGATATTTTTATAGGTAAATATCGCTTGCCCGCAAGAATACTGTATTAACTCTAAAAACGTACTTTTTCAGGAGAAGCGATTAAAGTTTTTAACTCAAAATATTGTGGTATATCCATAAGATAAACAGATTATTTTTTATTATTAATATAATATATTAGTATGTACCCTATTTTTTTTTATTTAAGGTGAAAGCGATTTTCGACCTAATTTAAAAGGTAGAACGTACTTTTTTTAGTCGAACTGTATTATTAAGTCAGTTAGTGCCAAATTTTGACATGATACTGTATTCTTCCGGACAAGCGATATGTTATCCTGCGATTAACAGGATTTTTATTTTTTTACTCAATCGAGTACAGTGACTTTTAATAGGTTAATACAATTTTCCCGGTTTTTTTTTGACAATTGAAATATTCCCAAAGTTTCAGAATATTTCGGAATACTTCCGAAGTATTCGACGGGAATGATTCGGAATTTTTCCCGCCAGCATCTATAATCTCGATATGTCACGTATTAAACAGAAATATTCAAGTTGTCCATAACTTGACATCTTAACTTATCATGATTTAATTTAAGGTTGTCAGCTGTCCATAACTTGATATCTCAATATGTCAGAATTCAAACAGATAATTCAGTTGGCCATAACTTAATATTTCCATTTGTCAGTTTTAATTTACTTTCTATCAGAAATGTATAAGCGTATAAGTGGAGATATCAAGTAACCAACATTGTCATGGTAGCTAAGTATAAGTTGACATAACTATATATCAATGTTCATTCACAAAAAAAAGTTAATTTATAACTTGATATGTAGATTTGCCAAATTAGAGACGGTAAATTGCAAGATGTCCACATACTATCAACCGTAAGTACTCAAAAAATAATGTATACTTTGAGCTGTGAATTTTTTATATATAAATTCATACTGCGGGGAACGTATTAAGCTAATAAAAAAAAAATCATACAACTCGAGATGTCAAGTTGTTCACGCCAGCCACGGAATTATTATGTATAAATTATATTAAAATGATATAAGATAAATAGCTATGCTTAAATAAAAATATGGAAGACAAACAAAAAATATATATACACAAAATATTATAAACAATGAGTAATGTAAACATAATATAGTTGTAAATTATTTGAGAATTGTGTGAGAAAATGTGTGTGATGTTCACATGTTATAAATCATTGTTGTTGAAATATAAGGGTCCGAAATAAATTTTCGATGCAATGCAATCTGACCTTTGTTATTTACGACATTGAGTTTAATTTTTCAATGCCCGGTTTTTGGAACCATCAATTTAAAAAGTTCTAACAAATTGTCAGGCGCGCCTAAACTGCTTTGATTGGTTGAATGAATTATCAACAGCGAATCGCATCACTTCACTTGCGTTTATTTTGACATGTCGACAATTTTCGAACCAGAAACTGGGCGAAAGATTCTGAATTCAAATATTGAAAAAAAAACATGTGAACATCAAAATCACCAGAACGTGACGAGTGTGAGTATGAGCGATGTGAAAGCGAGTATGTAGTGTAGAATGCGCCTGAGTGTGACGCGGCGGGTAGTTACCTTGAGCGGCACCGGCGGAACTTCTAGATGGTAGCCTATCTCGCAGAGGCCGCGAAGTAGGTTCAAACCTGGAACGCAGAGAAAGACAAGGTGACATGTTGAAAAAATGTGGTTTTCTATTTCGTGTAACTTGTTAAGTATGTGGAATAAAAATTTAACATTTTGGTATATGTTTTTTGACTCTTTGGTCTAGTATCATGTAAAAGGAATACACGATTCAATGATTAATTATTTTTTCTATGACTAGTCGGTCATTTTTCCATCCAAACATAGTTTAGTGATTTCTCGCCTGTGTCGTTTTACGTAAAACTAACGCTTAATCCTTAGGTTTTTTTGCTGCCTTCTCGGGCAATTATTTGAAAGCGACACATAGTGGAACTAAAAACATTACACATAACTAAACATAATTAATATAAATATTCTGAGCATGCTTGAAAAAAACGAACATGTACATTCGTTTTTGTTTCTGTTTCAAAGAAAAGTATAAGCATAACCCTGTCTGCTGTTGTTGCGTATGGGAAATTACTGCATTTGTACCATATTTACCCAAAAACGTACCAACACACGTAGTAGTTTCCCATTGCTGTCGTGAATAATGTCACTATTTGTTTTTCGGCCCAGCTAACTTCCCTGTCAGAAAATCCTTACATAGCATAAAACAAAATGTCTGTACGCACATAACTTCCGAATGACTGCACCCAATTGGATCATTCTTATTTTGTTGTGTTCAGTTTTTTGCCAGAACAAGGTTTGTGTGTAAGAAAATATAGGAAACTAGCTGCGCCCCGCGGTTTCACCCGCATATGTGTCGATCCCGTGGGAATATCGGGATAAAAACTATCCTATGTCCTTCCCCGGGACTCAAACTATCTCTATACCAAATTTCATCTAAATCGGTTCAGTAGTTTAGGCGTGAAGAAAAGACAGACAGAGAGAGTTACTTTCGCATTTATACTATTAGTTTGGATTCTAAAAAAAAAATTGCACCCGAGCGAAGCTGGGGCGGGCCGCTAGTATCAAATAAACTCTCACCCGACTCTCTATTCCGTCCATATCTCTCCTCCCAGGCGTCAAACAATCGGTTGTAGTACCGCGGGCCGGCGAGGAAGCCTAGATACTTATGTGTTTTGTAAGTTGGGAATATTCGCTCCATGTCTCCTGCTTGAGTCAACTCGTCTTCTGATTGGGTGAGGTGGCGGACGTCGTCAGATGTCAGTGTTGACAGGATGTCGCGGAGGTACTGTGGGAGGTCATGTTGTATTGTTAAAACGGTCAAGAAGTAAATCAGAAAAACGTTTTCGTATACATTTTGAAGGATATTGCTAATCCAAAGTTTCTCATGTTCGATATCAACAACTAAAACAAACGCAATGAATATTGTTGAATTGTCAATGTGAAAGCCATTCCTACTGTTAGTGTCTTACGCAATTACCGCGCAGAATCTGCTGAAAATGAAACAATGTTACAGTTTACAATATTTGTTGAATTATTTACCATCAGTTTAGTTTCTGAGACCAACGCGCACTTTAAGTCCGATATCAAATGTCATTTGTGAACCAACGTACGAGTTGCAAATAAGTTAAAGTATTTTTATCTCAGGAAGCTACGCGCGCTTTACTTGTAGTAACCAAGTGTAAAAACACGCTGTACATGTGTGCGTGATGACGAGTAGCGACAGCACATAACACACGCACACACACACACTTCCGACAGCACCATTGTCTCAGACGGTACCGAGAGCTCTTTCGCTTACACACTTATTCGCAGCATGTTTGTTGTCTCGGGAGTCACAAGTAAAGTGCGCGTCGCATCGTGAGTTAAAAATACTATAACAATCATAGAAGTTACCATGGCATTGGTTTTGACAGCAATATTAAATCAATAAAGCTTTCAGAAACTTGGGGTAAGCAACTTCAAAATGGTTGCCTTTCAATCAACTTTTACGGTTTATACTGAACAAAATGGCGATCTAAAATAAGATAAACTTACCATATCTCGATCGTCCATATTCGTATAAATTATGTGTTTATCTCTTTCTTCTTTTGACAGGTACACTGTGTATAACCGGCTGTCGTATGGCAACCCAGCCTGGAATTACAAAATGTCAACATAAAATGATGGAGGCCGTACTTTTGGATAAATAAAAACAACCACATACGTAGACGCACGATGCCATACGATTACGTTTACTGAAATATGTATTGAATACTTTCATTGAATAAAATAGTGCTTTTATGAGTAAAATATGTCAGTCCCAGGTAAGCAAGTAAATTTGCGACACCGCAAAGCTCTTCAGAGTAGCAACTACAAATGTGATTTTGTGCCTGCGATCACGCGTTTGTGTGGCTCAGCCAGAACGCATAAAATCCCACATCTACTGTTACACTTGAGATTAGAGATTATTTATTCTAAAAGAGCATACATTGCTTGCTTACCAATAAATACATAACTACATTTGTTTAAGTATACTCCACTAGCTACAGTTTTATTTTTAGTGTCGGTGGGTACTATGTTAACCTTTCGTACGTTCATTGATCATTTCTATCAATAAAACCGGCTTAATAAGCTCTTCTTACTACATTTTTTCATATTATTTATTTTGTACAACGCTATGCTACTATAATAAAGTCACCTGTTCCTGAGGCTCACCCAGAAGTGACCAGAACTCATATTGTATGTTATCACTTCAATCATCTGCCTAGCCTTTTCCCTACTATATTAGGGTTGGCATCCAGTCTAACCAGATGCAGCTGAATACCAGTATTTTACATGAAGCAACTGTCTATCTGACCTCCACAACCCAGTTACTGGATAATACGACACCCTTGGTAAGACTGGTTGTCAGACTTTCAGACTTCTGAAGACCTGTAACTACTGCCAAAGAAAGATCCACGAATAAAAGCCGAGACCAACTGCTTAACGTGTTTTCCAAGCTACAGAAGGGTTTTGATATGTAAAGATGGTCACTATCAACGGACCCTACCGCGGCAAGCGTAGCTTAACCTGATCGATCGGCCCGTGCGACTGTAAGTTATCGCTTATCTACTGAAATTTACACATTTTCGCAACGCTACAATATTAATGTGAGTAAAATCACCAGTTTCTTAGGATTCTGCATGGGGGCCGTGTCGATATCGGTGTGGCCTGGCACCTGGAACTGTAAGCTATATTGAATACTAATTGTCCTATACTATCTACCATGCTTTAGCTAACTACTAGCTAAACAAAGGCCGAAATGGAAGTTGTCTAATTCACGGTTGGTTTGTATCTTCAGAACTAAATGGCTGAGTTGGCTTTGACATAGCAGCGCCGAAAAGATCTGTAGTATTTGGGGCACTTCACGTATTAAGTAAGCAGATTTTTGCAATTATTAACCCCCTCGTCAGCAAAAGTAAGCAAAGCTCTTACTGGTCCCATGCTTTCTTTATTGATTCACGAGCAGTTATATACGTTTCGTTTTCTAGCATAGACAATTAGGGTTGCCACATGTGTTCAAACCAAAATCGACAAAATTTTGTAGAAAATCCGAAAAATTAAAAAAATACTGCTGACGTAATCACCATCTAGACCACCCCATCTCCCAAGTCATCAAAAATAAGTAAAGCAAAGACCCCCGCCCCCCTATAGTGCTTACGTAATACTTGAATGGCCCCTGTATGAACAGCCAATCTTCTTCGTTGCGTTAAGGCGTAAGATTTTTTACAGGAAATTATCCCATACCCTCATTTATGAGAAAGCACCACATAGTGGTGTAACGTACTACCGAGTCTGAATATTTAATTGTGCACTATACTCAGTAACTGTTAAACTGAAAACAGTGACTTGACTTTTAGTACTCGGCTACATATTAATTATTTTTTATTTGAATCTCGGCTGCACGCAGCGACTTGAATGCGCAAACAGTTTGTATAAAAGTTTGCGCAAACAACTTGTTTGACGTCCACACCAGTCAACAGCCAACAGCTTGCACAGTACATCGTTTTGCCATCTTATTGTTACATGCTTTATTAATTCAAATTTCTATTTGCGCAAGTAGTCGGAGCGTGCAGCCGGGCCACTAGGTTCTAAATTGAGCATGTTTACAGTTGTCCCACTAAACTATAAGACAAGGGTATAAAAAATCACCAGTTTCTGTGATCTCTCTTTGGACAGCATCTCGAGGTTGGTCTTCACAGGCACCTGGAACTGCGCCAGGTTGAGTACTGTGGTGACCAGCGGACCCTTCACGTGGATGTCCAGGGGTGACGCGCTGTGCAGGCTCGGGGATATGTTCACCTGGAAATTTACGTAAAATCTTGCATTATAACAAGGCTTAGCATAGATTGAAATAATATGCTATTGTACACAAAAATTTTACAAGTCTCATTTACAATAATTTTTTTTATGAACTGCATAAAAGAAAATTTAAAATTGGTTTTTTGAGGCTGGCAATAAAATAACGTTTATGTAATGCACAAATAATCCAAAAACGAGGTCATTTGATGCAACAATGAGTTTTATTTCGCTGACCAACAACTGTGTCTATTGGTAAATGCGCTTGTCTCTTAAAAAAAACGCCTATTACTAAAACACTGAGAACCATCATCGTGAACAATGGGTGAAGTTATTCAGTAATTGCAAAGGTTCCACAAAGCTTGACAGGAACTAGACTTTTAAGATACCAGATTCCACCATAAGCAAGTTGAACTATTAAACCTCATAGAGATGCCACTAAGGCAATTACTCGCGTGAACCCGCAATATATTGTTTTGTCACAGTAATTTCTGACTTCACAAAACCTTTTACCTCCAACAACCAAGGCTTGAGATCTTCATCCAACAACACATCGATACCGAACAGCTCATAACAATTGTATCGCGACGTAATGTTAGCTTTGGTCAGCGAACTAATGCTCGCTTCGCCTGATATGATAGTCTTTATTACGAGGTCCTTCATTGCATCCCACAGCGCGTCTGTGTCGACGGATTTCTCGGTTTTCAGGTATTGTAGTAGGGTTCGAAGTGTCCTGAAATTACGTTATAAAGTCGATAAGTAATTGTGATGCCTCGAACCAATTTGTCCGTCACCATCGCCTCTTTTGTCTATAGTAAAAGAGCGCAGTGCTGCACACCCCCACCCTATTTCAAGTTAAACAAATATCAACTTTATTTCAATGTCAATTAAGTTGATTTCAGAGTGACTAGCACCATTGAAAAAGTAATAAAAATGTTTGAAGTTGTAGCGTAAACTGAACTTTATTGTGTAGGAATTAAAGTTATTTTTCCATTAATTCATGTTTGTTTAAATTTTTGGCAAATAAATCGCGAACGCAGATTAGTGCTGACAATAGAGCATCCTAGGTTTGATTCCCAGGTCCAACAGTGTTTTTAGTTGAGGATATTTTCGATAGCAGTCTGGAGACAGGATCTGTGTCCGGTTGATGGAAATAGGCTTAAAACATTACAGACAAAATGTGGCTGAACACACGTCTGCCTGACAACAATACAAGCATGATACCCCTCCTGATCAGAAGGTCTAAGTAGCAAAATGTCCAACAGCGCGAAATGCCTAATGAGCAGTAAGTCTAATTAGCAAAATGTCCATGTAGCAAAACGTCCAACTATCAAATGGTCTGTATAGCAGAACGTCTATTTAGCAAAAAGTCATTTTTAAAATGTGTACACTCATGATAGAAAGTAAAAGTCATTTGTAAATTAGAGTAAATTTATTTGTTAAAAAAAATATCAGGGTTAAAAACCTTATAGCCTCATAATTATTAGGATATTAGGCGCACAAATTCCCCTGCATTTATTCACCTAATATCCTTTTGATTTGGCCAAGATTTGTCAAAAATTCAAAGGGGCTAACTTTTTGGCCCTCAGGCTTTTGCAGCTTTCTTTTGTATTTGGCATTAAACATTATATCGATCTTTCTTCTTTTATTTCCTTCAAATAACATATTTGTATATATAAGTATTTGCGATCTTGCCAAAGTGCTTCTCTTCTAAGAGCTTTGAGGAATAGTAGCAGGGTTGGCTTTGATTTTATATTCGTGTTTAGCCGCCTGTGCCACCCCTTTTTTTTTGGTGGGTTATCATTAAATATCTTCTCCCGCTCTGGGCGGAGCGAGAGAGCGTGTCAGACTTTTACTGGCTAAAACCAACAACAACCCGCGACCCCGGCAGGCTTCGGTCCTGGTAGACCCCGTCAGTTAGTGCTGACATCTCTTTGAGGCGCGCGTGGAACACAACGCGCCGTCGACCCGGGCCTTGTCCTTACTGGACGGCGAGCTGCCCATTGCTCGCCGTCCGCAAGCCCGCGCCTACGGTGGCCGGGAATCGGCTATAGATTCCCGACGCCCAGGGCGTCTCCTGCGGCGACTAGGGGCGCGAGGGCGCCAAGATTGCCTCTCCCTCACGCGCTCCGCCTCCTCCTTCGCGAGCATTACTGCTTCCCAGAAGGAGGCAACGGCTTCCCATGTACTCTCGCTCCGTACCACGGCCTGGATCAGGGCCGGACGCGAGAGATCGCCGCCGTGAGGACGCGGCGGTGCTCTGCCCAAGCTGGACAGGCCTCCACCGTATGCTCCACTGTGTCCTCCGGGCGATCCACACAATGGTGACACCCGGGCGTTTCCTCTCGCCTTATTCGAAACAGGAACCTCCCGAAGCAGCCATGTCCGGTGAGGACCTGCGTCAGGCGGAAGGTGAGGACGCCGTGACGCCTCTCCAGCCACTCCTCAAAGAGGGGACTTATCGCCGCAATAGGTATGGACAAAATAACACAGCTCGTTTAATCTGTATTATTATTACATCATCACAGCTCGTTTCATCGGTATATATTTTTCGTTATTTTTTTTATTTTTGTCGGGCGCTGGGGGCACGACAACTGATATAAAGTCCGGCGGTTAAAAGGTTAAAAAGATATTATATACGCTACGAGTACATAGACCAAAGAGTCTGTATGTACATATTATAATACCGTGTCCGTTTCCTTCCCGATGCAATTTGTGTGTTGAATTTTCTGCCTGAGTATCCAGACATTTTGAGAATCTGACTTTTTGCTAAATAGACGTTCTGCTATACAGACCATTTGATAGTTGGACGTTTTGCTACATGGACATTTTGCTAATTAGACTTACTGCTCATTAGGCATTTCGCGCTGTTGGACATTTTGCTACTTAGACCTTCTGATCAGGAGGGCATGATACGTGGTATAGTTCTTGTGACGATCGCCACGTCAAAACAGTTTCTCTCAAACGTCCCGTAGGGTACTTACACAAAGAAACAGGTTTCCGGTGCAGGCGAGTCTGTGCGGGTCGGTACCGATCGGTGCGGGTGAAATAGTCCCACATTAACTTCTGCGCTCACACATAGAAACAGGTGAAACATGTAACAGTTTCCTTCCGAAGATCAACCTGCAGAGACCTGTACCGGGAGTCGGGACCGAAAACCCGCTTCTTTATGTAAGCACCCATATGCATGCCAGATAGATGGTAACAAGGTATAAAACATACTATGCTGGTGCAGTCTAAGAAATGCATAAATAAATCGCTAAGGCTCCGATTTCAATAAGCCAGAACCAGTAAAGACAGTTTGCTGATACATCGGATTAATTTAAGTTAAAAGTAATTTAATAATGGTCATAAACAATTGTTTGTTATTGAATGGACCTTACCATTTATGTCCTTCGCAGGCTGCAAAGTTTTCATTAGGTGTGTAGTTCTTAGATAGTCTATTGATGGAGTAGTTTGTCAGGTGCATGTACCTATCGTTCAGAAATGCTATCTCGTCGTTATATTTTACTGGAATAAAAAAAAATTGTGCAATGAGAATGGTGTGTACCGGTGTACGGCTTCTTAGTACATAACATAATCGCAGGCCTTTATATACTAGTTCATAGGAGTCACAGACAGTCCATGGCCTGCAAGGAAGACGACGAGACAGCAGCCCATGTGCTTCTAAACTGGCCGGTAGTCGCCACATACAAGGGCTGTGTTCTTCGGTAAAGCAGTTACCCTCCGTGAGGAGCCAGTAACATCAAGGCGTTGCTGGCGTCCCTCGAGAGCTGGGTTAGAACGAATAATCGATTTTCCCAAGCCCGTATTACCTATTTACCTGTACTAAGCTATAGATATTTCTGTTCTATATCACAAACATTTTGTTTGGCCTTAATTTTTCTTGTAAACGCATTCGAAATAGGAAATCAAAAAGGTTCTGCCTTTTAGTTTACAGTGCTCTATGTTATATTAATAATTTCTAAAATAGATCATCATCTGCCTAGTCTTTTCCCAACTATGTTGGGGTCTATGTCTGCTTCCAGTCTAACCGGATGCAGCTGAATACTAGCAATTTCTAAAATAGATAAATAATTATGATACTGTTTCTTCAAAACTTGCATAATTAACGTCACAGAAATACGCGTTGAGAAACATGGGAAACGTTGACGCGACGTAAGAGTTACGTAAACGCTGCGTTAGCATTGCGTAGACGATGCATTGAAGTGCGGCGCCATTAGCGTATTGTAATCGCAACGTATATGTATGTTAGACAAACGCCTATGCTAGCTGCGTATTACCTTAATAATTGTAGACGCTATGTAACGTTAATTGATATAAAAATTACCAGAAGCAAATCTCGCCAACCCATCCTTATAAAGATATATCCGGAGCGGGTGCACTGACGTCACAAGCACATACAGTCTGATATCAAACTTGTTTCCATTGATGAGGTAAGGCTTAGACACGTAGTGCTGGACAACTACGGGTCGTTTCTTCGGAATCTGAGTCCATTTGGAGACCACTTTAATGCCTGTGCCGCGGGCTGATGCTGGCTGGAATTAAGAAAAGGTAAAATAAATTAGTTGATTATTAAAAGATGGCTATCGAGATCAGGACTAATATAGAAGTATGGAAGAAAAAGATATGTTACGCCGACCACAATTACATTCTCAAACTCAAACTCAAAGCATTTATTTCAATTAAACCATTTACAGGCACTTTTGAATTGTCAAGAAGTCAGTCAGTCAGAAAAAATGAAGCTAGTTGCCCATTCCAAAGCGTAGGTACCTATGGAGAAGAACGGGCAAGAAACTCCATGGACACTCTTTTAAATCAAAATAATGTGGTCACAAAGTCTTGGTTACATCATTCATGTTAAAAATTATACATGTGAGAACGATGCAGAACGTTAAAAGCGTCCATAATGAAAAGATGAGAAAAAACAACAATTCAAATAATAAATTAAAATAAGCCATGGCAGCAAAGAGATGACCAGTCTCTACTGACGGCGCCCGTTCACGAACATGACGCATGCATCAGCACCATTCAGCTCAACCATTTTGAAGGGAGCTAAATGATCCAACACATGCGCCACCATCAGCGAGACATTTTAATAAGGATATATTGGAATAAGGATTGGAATAAGGAGCATTGGAATAAGGGCAAGAGCGATGGCGTGCCATTGGAGAGGCCTATGCCCAGCAGTGGACTGCTGTAGACTGATGATGATGAATGGCTAGAGAATGATAATGATGAGATGGATAAGAATGGCCGAGAATCGAGCTTGGAGAAGACTCTACCACGCTGACGCCATCGGGGAGGTCGGCCCGCAGCACCCAGTCGTAACCGATGTCCCACAGGAGCGGCCCCAGAACCGATCCCTGTGGGACACCGCACGACATCTCTCGCCGGTTCCAATCCCCGTCGCGACCGGGGTAGAGTGTTGTGGATTACTATAGGCTGATGATAGTGATGATAATGATCAATAAATTAATTATCAAGAAACAAATAATGAGGATCACCTCTTTGCTCTAAACATCAAACTGAAACCACCAATCCGACATGCAAAGTGCAGATGCGTCTACCGAGACGAATTGATTTTAGCATTTTACCTTTTACTGTTCTTCGCGGTTATTGAAGTCAAAGTTCATAGTCAGAAAAATCATTACAGATAAACACAGTTAAAAATTACTCATTGATCTATCTAGTCTTGGAATCTGACTAGTAAAACACCCTTCATCTTCAATAAAGTTTAACATATTATAAATAATCAATATCCTACTGGTAACCGCGGTAACTAGGTAGTATTACAAAGTTGCATGTACTCATAAACAACAATGATCTTGTCCCTGATAATCAAGGGTACGTGGTTTAAAGCTATGTATATTTATGCACCCCATTTTTATGTAGTCTAGACATACGTAAATAAAAACCCGGTATTGACTTTCAAATATCGTCGTAAATCTGTCGTAAATATCGACACACCAGGGGGGGCCTAAAAAGGGCTACTTTGGCAGGATCATAAAAGGATAACATTATGAATCATAAAAGTCGTAAAATGGTCACAAATTGACAATTCATAATATTATTTGCATACAATTTCATATCACGCAATTCATCTGTTTGACAGTTTTGTATAGATTCGTAAAATGGTCCACAAAATATGAATTGCTTTAATGTCAAATAATATTATGAATAGTCAAGTTTGTGACCATTTTACGACTTTTGTTATGATTCATAATGTTATCCTTTTATGATTCCGTCAAAGAAGCTTTTTTAGGCCCCCAATAAGTAGTAAATATTGAGTTTCAGATGCAATTTCGAATGTTTTGGAACTTTTTCTGGACGTTCGTTGATTCGTTGACAAGTAAGTCAAATAACCATCAAAGTAAGTTTGCTAAAATCATCACTTTTAGAACTCAGGGCTGATTTCTCCAACGCCAGATAATTTTATCGGACGAATAATTTTGAGTTTTTGACAGTTCTTCCATACAAAAACTGTCAGACGTCCAATTTATTCCACAAATAATAATAATTATCTGTTGATTGAAAAATCAGCCCTTATACGAATAAACGTAGTGAAACATGTATCTTAAAGAAGTCTAGAAGAAGGCTTCCACTCAGCATAATGCTGAGTGGAAGCCTTCTTGTCACAGCCCTGCAATACAGCTGCTGAATATTTCTGTTACATGCTTTTATAGCTTCTGATCGTAATCTGATTTAATTTATCTATTTTATATGCATGTATTTCTGTGACAGTAAAACATTATTTATCTTTTTTTCAGGACTAACGTACTTTAGCGGCAATGCCACTATTTTGATAGCAATAGAAACTAAACTGTATTTTTTTAGCATAAGGCTTAAATTGGTATAACGAAGCTTCCGCATTTTCGATCGTTACACCCACCCTTAGGGCTCCAACACATAAACACGACGTCGTGTCGTGCTACGACGCGGCATCGTTTTAACGTTTGAATGAAAAGTTACTACAATCATATACCATCATATTCGTCGTAGCACGACGCGACGTCGTATCGTGTTTAGCACTACAAGAATAATAAGTCAGATACATACCGGTTTAATAATCCACCTTTCATTATTACTTGCATACTTTTCCCAGTCGTGTTTCAGCAGTTTCAGATCATGCGGCAACACGTAAGTTTTCGGCATGATACCAAACTCACCGATACCATGTTTAGAGACCAGTTTCTGTAGGTTCCTCCACAACCGGTCTTTTCTACCGATTTGAAACGTTCCCGGGAAATGGTTCATCTTTTGTCCGTCTTTGATCGCTCTGAACATGATTGATTTCATGTGTTTGCCCCATATGCCAATCCAGTCTATTGTTTCTGTAATCAGATAGTACGGATCTGGTTTAGAGATTTAGGCGGATCTTCCGCCATATTAAATTGTAGTTACATGATGCGGAAACTATCTAGTGGCTTTACTATAAATAATGCAGTAAGTTTTAGTCCAAAACAGGGACAAAATAAATTACAATCGGGTCCGGCCGTCGAGAGAATGCATTCCTGAGAGCAATTCTCTGATATCCCACCCTAAAAAAAAAAGAAGGGCAATCCTCTTAAATTTAAGAATGTTCAGTCTGATCTCAGTCTCAATCTGTCAAAAATAACTCTAAATTGCCTACATTTTGACATGTTTTTGATATTTGTTTGTCACCGAGATGAGACTGCTAGATTTTGAACGTTTAAAATTACGAGAATTGGCCTTCTGATACCTGTCAGTGCTGCCAGTCTAGTAGCTAACAACGATCAAATTCGCAAAACAAGTATTCGTTTGTATGAAACTGACAGGTGACAGGAACGCATTTTCTCGTCGGCCGCACTATATATGTAGTTAGCAAAACTTAGCTGAAGTGATGGGTATCGGTATCTAACCACGACAAAACAAGAAAAAAAAAATTTGATTGATTTTTTTTTTATTCATCGACCGCTGGAGTGTAGTTACTTGAATTAGAGAGTTGTTGAAGTGAGAGTCTGGAGTTTCACTTGTTAATTTAAATTGAGCTTGTATTAGAACAAACTAACATATTGCTATTTAAATGTTTTGTAAGCTATTATAACAGTAACTGCACTACACTTATACAGGTCGAAATTGAATTCATGGGCATCCCTTTAAGGGGTCATTGTACTCATCATTATGAACAACTTTTACTATGGGACTAAACCTAAAATCACGGAAAAAAATCAGCTGTTCCTTGCATTTGTGTTCACACAACTCGTCAAAATGTAGGGAATTTAATTTCACCCTGTATACTTATCAACATATTAACAGTAGATCCATAGTTACATTAAATCTTCGTTGAAACAGTTCCAATAGTCTCTTCTGTAGAAAAAAATCAAAATCACCCTACCTACAAAATAAATTCAAGATCATACCTTCCTGTGGACATTCCGCGGTATCACAATCGCTCTTCACCAACCGAAAGCCAGAATTCGTCAATGTTTTCTTGACAACTATAGGCGTTATCGTGGTCAGTTTCCATTTGAGATGTTTTTGTATGGGCATAGGTACTTTAAGGCAGTTGCCCTCTTCATGGCCTATGAACTTGAGGTAGGGGGGCACGCGGGGGAAGAGCGATTGGCGAAGGCAATTTGTCACTGATTCGGGAAGTTGGAGAGAAGATTCTGAAAATTAAGAATGTTCTGTGTAAGTTTTAAATGCGAAAAACATGCAATACGTAATTCTTCAAAATGTCTCAAGTATTCCTCTAAATTGGCTTTTACAAACTACGGTTACCTTTTAACGCCTGTCAACTATAAAACAATGCAGATATAAAAACGTTACATTTCAATTATAAACTGACCAAATTACTAGTAAGAATAAGAATGGTGACACTGCAGACGGGTTTATCAAAATATGAAATGGAAAACCTAATAATTAACGAGGTCGAAGAAACTTAATATCTTAATTGACAGAAACCTTCGCAATTTTACAATTAAGAGGAAATGCGGGTGCCACTTTTCTCCATAAAAATGCTCTCGTCTGTTTTCTTTCTGGTTAATGACCATAAAGCAATGATTTTTTACAGAATAATAATGTTCATAAGCACTAGAACTCTCAAAAAGTGCCGATTTAAGAGCTGTCAACAGAGATCTAGTGTACAAATTTGACAACTATTAATGAAAAAAGAAAAACATAGGCACACAGGATATATCCTTCTTATTCAGTTTATGAAATATCTTTTAAATTGGTCCAATATTGGAGGAGGAAATAGGCGAGAGCCAAACCTCGAATTACGACTTTTTACATCGGATTTTTCAAAAGTCTCTCCGACCGCATTTCCTCTTTAAACATGGAATAAGTTTTCTCTTGATATTAATGATAATAAAAAGGTTGTATGTCAATCTTGCAAGCTTTTCCAGTACGTAAAGGGGTTTGAAGGTTTTGGCCCTAAAATCAGCCGCCATTTTGATTTTTTTTCAGAATCGCGGTGCACAACAAAAGTTATATATTTAGATAGAGGACACTTATACAAACAAAAAATGTTATATAACATAATATCCTAAAGCGTCAGGTTTCGGAGTTATTCACCGAAATATAAGTCGAAAACAACAAGGATTTTTTTGTTTTTTTTCCCTCCAGGTAAGCATATTGAACTATTGAGGTAATAGAAACCTTATGAAACTTTTATGGAGAAGAAACAAATGAAGAATACACATTTTTTAAATAAATAATTAAACACGGCAATTTATAGTTCGTTTTTTAATCCCAGAGACTAATCTGACAAGTGTAATGTCAAACTTCTATACTAAAAAAAAACGAAAACACAAAAGACTTAAATGTCATATTAGTCTCTGGGATTAAAAAACGAACTATAAATAGCCGTTTTTAATTATTTATTTAAAAAATGTCTATTCTTCATTTGTTTCTTCTCCATAAAGGTTTCATAACGTTTCTATTACCTCAATAGTTCAATATGCTTACCTGGAGGGAAAAAAAACAAATAAATCCTTGTTGTTTTCGAATTATATTTCGGTGAATAACTCCGAAACTTGACGCTTTAGGATATTATGTTACATATCATTTTTTGTTTGTATAAGCGTCCTCTATCTAAATATATAACTTTTGTTGTGCACCGCGATTCTGAAAAAAAATCAAAATGGCGACCGACCTTAGGGCCACCCTCCATACAAAAATCTTCTAACCCCTTTAAAAGTATAACGAGGGAAAGCTTAAGTAGGTTTCAACCAAATGTGCTTACGATGTTGAAGTGAGATAAAATAGGTGAACAAACAAAGGAGTGACGAAAAACTGAACTAGTGCCAAATATTTAATTCAAAAAAATATCCGCATACAACGCATATCGTTTACAACTACGCGACATCGAAACTACGACATAATAATACGAAAAATACAAAAGAAAACGCTAAAGACCAAAAGTTTTCTAAAAATTCAGTTCAGTTAAAGTCACGTAACATTAATTGAACTTGTTCAGTTAAAAGTTACGTTCCTCTAATTTAAGTTATGACGAAATAGCGTGTCGTTTTCATACGAAATCTATCGCCTTGGTAACACGACGTAAAATCTGAACAAGTGGGGTTGCTTGCCTTTGCGTGTCGGTATATATTTGAACGGGTTTGTTGTGTGCAAAGATGTCAGAAACACTTGGTCCTTGTTAACTTTGTCTGCGAACAACGTTAGAATGTATTGATGGATGAATCAAATCGTGGTTGAATTGTAATGACAGCATTTGTACTAGAAATAGAACAATGTTTTCTGAATTGACGTTTGTGTTTTTGTTTTGATTTAAGTTGATGTAAACATGTTAAAATATTCTGAAATGTTTATTTTAAATCATTATAATACCCTGCGCCTGCGCAGACGACGGATTTTCGTCCGCGGACTTTTTTGTCCGCGGCGATAGAACGTATGGAAATCTGTGCAATAACGCACACGAAGGACAAGTAGACTGCTGGGATTTCCATACATTCTATCTTTGCGGACAAAAAAGTCCGCGGACAAAAATCCATCGTCTGCGCAGGCTGTTAATGTTACACAATATTTGGACTTTTTGCACGTAATATTACGTGCTAAGCTAATACATAGTTCTCAAATAGGCTTCATGAAAGTATTTTTGGAATCCAGAACACGTTTATCGCGGCGCGGCCTAAAGACTTATGTGCGTGCTAACAGTAACATAGTGTTCTCTTACATCTAGTGCGTCGATAATACTCAAGAATGCTGTTGAATATATTCATTGAAAAAAATTTATTATCGTAATTAAGTTTGCTGGTGCATAACCATCAAATGAACCGTGTTTGTGAGTGAGTTACTCGTGAATCGTAATTTTTTCATAGTATAATCTACAACTTAAATAAGTTGTTGCATTTCACGGTAAATGTTAACTTCAATTTCAGTCTTATAAAGGTTAGTTAAATATGACTTCTATGTCGTTGACGGAAGGTTCAAATTAAATTGATTTAAATACAAAAAGTCAAAGTACTGATCCGGATTATTCCCCCATGCTTAAAAATTCGAGCCTTACTCGCGCTCAGGGAAAAGCTGCGATCTTTTTTTAGATGAGAGTCCTCCTTTTTACAAGGGCTCTTAAAATTAAGATGAATCCAGAGAATCCCGAATAGACGGCAAGCTCTTACCATAGAGAAATGCAACAACCAACTAGAAAGCGACAAGAATCTTTTGGCGCGTGAATGACATTGACAGAAAGGCGTTGTTGGTAAATATTTGTGAAATTGTCTTAACAAAACAAGGTGGCGCCGTTAGTTCCGATTTTGGTCACGCGCCAAAAGAACGCCATGTCCGTTCTTTTGGCGAATGACCAAAACCGGTAATCGTTATAAGCGTAACTTTGAAAAAATAACCATTCGATAACTTACCCTTGGACAATACTTTCTTAGGTGTGACGACAGTTCCGTTAAGCTTGGTGGACAATTTGGTGACCAGCACGAGATTCTCCTCCTCTTTCTTCACAGCGGAAGGAAGAGCTGGCTTTTCCAGTTTCTCTATCTCCGCTAAAGCCGCATCTGTTTCCATTTGCCAGTAGTCTAGATGGTCCGGTGAGGGAGATCTGCTGTTCGCACTGTGGATGATGAAAAATCACACTAATATTATAAAGGCGAAAGTTTGTGAGTGTGTGTGTGTGTGTGTGTTTATATGTTTGTTACTTCTTCACGCTCAAACGGCTCGACCAATTTTGATGAAATTTGGTATAGAGATAGCTTGATTCCCGGGAAAGGACATAGGTTACTTTTTATCCCGATATTCCCACGGGATCGAGACTTATGCGGGTAAAACCGCGGGACGCAGCTAGTCTATTATACAAGGTCAATTTGAATGAACTGACAAAAATTCACAGACGTGACGGGTGTAATGAATATGATGATAAAAGAAAAAATAGAATAGAATACTCTTTATTATGTACACCACATAAATTACAGACATAAATATAGAATATTTACAATGGGTGACACAATGGGCGGTCTTATCGCTAAGAGCGATATTTTAAAGACAACCTTTGAATGGATTAAAAAGGGGAAGGACAGACAAATACTGTAGGTAGTCTGTAGTGTACCATTTACACAATACAATAAATACATACATAAAGTATACTATACGAAATAGATAGATTATAGATAGTATTATCTAGTCGTAGTTACAAGTAACTACAGTTAATTACGGGGTTAGCGGCCGCTGGTAAAATTCCTTGAAATAGTGTGGTTAAAAACTTATTCTATTTTGTTTTATCATCATAGATATCGGTACAGTCTGCGGAGATTCGGCATTTAATGATTTTTGACCTGGTAGATAAAAGACGAAAAATCATTTAACAGAACTGTTCGCAACTAAACAAAAACACTACAAACTTTCAGTCTTCTTATCACAATCTATACAAATAAATAAACTTAAATAAAACTATTTAGATCTTTAGTACAAAACATTCGTAGAATTTAATTGTTATGAAAACAAGAAGTCTAGCGAAAACCGGAAAATTGCCAGTTGTTAAGGTAGCGAACGCATAGGCATTTGAAAAGGAAAATATCCTGAAAGTAGGCTATTAACCCGATGGAAGGATGTCGCAGTCCGCATTGCGGGGAACTAGGTGAAATACGGTACAAAATGGCGCGAAAGGACTTTAATATTAAAGACATTATGAGCGGTTTATACTGTCTTTGATTCGCACCAAAGCTACGGAGATTCCGTCCTTGTTTATTTATTACAAACTAGCTGTACGTGTCTGGCTTCGCTCGGGTTAATTCAAATCCAAAGTTTCGACTTTTCAAGTGGATTTTTCAAATGTTTTCTTTCATAAAAACCTAGCCCAGATATTACGTATAAAAAAAAATATCTGCCATATCGGTCGAACCGTTCTCAAGTCAATCTTTCAAACATATTTTTTTATTTTTATAGATGTTCTGTTATTTACGTGCTGTTTTAGTTTAAACTATTAATGATACTGAATAAAATACATGCTGTTTGTTTTTATTATTTTATCTAGCTGAAGCGACGTCCAAACGACTGTCACGTATGGTTTAAAATAAATCTATTTCAATGAATGTTATGGAAACCGAAACGTTTTTGAGGTAATCATGTGGCGTACATGATTACCTCAAAAACATGTCGGTTCATTTTAAACCATATGTGTTTTATTTTATTGCTATGACAGTGAAAATACAAGTGTTCGCAATTTTAAATTTCAGCAACAACAGATTTTAAATCAAGGATAGCGAACACGGAAACGGGTCATGCAGGAAAACAAAATCTAGTAAATAAAATTTTAACAAATTGCTGGTGACAATTGTATTTTTCTGCGCATGAGTCGGATAAAACAGTATGATATTTAGCAACTTGGCCTACTCTTTTTATCGTGTGGCAATTTTTTTTAATATTTAAACTGAATTATAATAATCAGGGTTTACCCAACTGAGGTTTCATGGGCCAAATTCTAAACTTCTCTCGCCTTTTTCATTTCAAAGTTCGATAATTACCAACAAAATGACACCGATTATTTTCAGACCTACTTTTCCAGACGACTGTTCATATTCTGCGTACTCTCTATTCAAAGTAATGTTTCAAACAAGTTAAACAAATATCAACTTTATTTTAATGGTAGTTAGGTTGATTTCAGAGTGACTAGCACTATTGAAAAAATATAAAAATGTTTAAAGTTGTAGCGTAAACTACACTTCATTGTGTAGCAATTATTTTTCTATAAATTCATATTTGTTTACATTTTTGTCAAATAAGTCGTGAATGCAGATTAGGTACATTATTTTAATAAAATGTTTTATTTCTTTAAGATGCCGATATCTGCCACCGTTTGTTAAGTGTCGCCAATTAATTTTAAAATGTCCTGTATAACTGCAAAATAAACTACATCGTTAGAATCTTTACATAGTATAAAACAAAGTCACTTGTCGTGTTGATCGCGTTATTCTTCTAAACAGCACAAGAGATGCGGTTATCACCATCATTTAGGGGTTGTTGTATAATACAATAATATTAAACTGGCATAAAATAAATAAATGTCGTTATTTTGACGTCATCAAAACCGAGTGAAGCAGGGGCGAGTCGCTAGCTATATTATACGAATACTCACTCTTCATTATCCAACTCAAGTGCGATGCAGTCAGTCTTCATCTTGTTGCTTGGTTTCTTTAGTTTCTTCTTAGTCTTAACGGCTTTCTTGGCAACTGGTATGATGGTCTCCGAACTCACTGGGAGCGCCGGACTCACCGCTGGGCAGGTCGGCGTTGGCGTGTCTTGGCGTGGCTATACGGAAATAGGAAATAATTTACATATTTTTTTTAAGTTTTTGGAAGAGGTAATGTGCTATTTGAGTGGAGTGATCCAGTTTTGAATAACGTTTCTGGAACTTTAACCAGGGATTTTTACAGATTATTCCAGCACAGTGTAAACGTGGTTAGATGTATCTCGTATGGAGTACAGAAGTTCAGTCGCATCTAGGTAGACTGGATACCGACCCGGTGATTTTGTAATTGCAGAAGTTGATAATCGTAACTCTTATAAGTTTTCGAAAAATAGAGGTGTTCAACTTTAGAAACGAAATATTCCGACGCAAACCTCGTTAAAAACCGTTTAATTGCAACTACACGTTGAAAAGTAGAAAAACTTCAAATACATAGTTTCGTAGGAATATGAGCCAAATGGCCGCATGTTTTGAATATAACAAACAATTAACAACATCTAAGCATCCAAGACGTCTGTTTTCTTAAATATTTCGCGTAGCGCAATGTACCGACAGTATTTTTGTACGTATAATTCGGCAATACTATTAAATATTCTACATGGAAGAATACGGAAACATGTTAAATATTACAGTTTCGCAGGTGGTGTAGAATCAGGCCTTAGCTCCGGCTAAAGAATAACAAAGCAGCACAGTGGGTCAAGGATGGCAGAAATATTTTAGATTTAGAACACATGTAGGCAGTATAAGTGGATTTAAGAATAGCTAAGTCTTCTCACATTTATGTTAGCTTAGAGTTTCGAAAGCCTTGTACAGCAAACGTGAAGAATCAGGTCGGAAAGGTTAAACTGATGGGAAATGCGCGGGAATAATCTTTTTCTAGAGTAACATAACGTCACGCCTGTATTCACCGGAGGGGTAGTCAGAGGTGTATTAAGCCCTCATTTCGCCTTTTATTAAAGGGCGACGCTTAATGCCATTAAAACAGGGCACTAAGTTAAATCCATACTAATATTATAAATTCAAAAGTAACTCTGTCTGTATGTTACCTTTTCACACCTAAACCACTGAACTGATTTAGATGAAATTTTGTATAGATATACATAGTTTGAGTCCCGGGAAAGGACATAGAATAGTTTTTATCCCGATATTCCCACGGGATCGAAACTTATGCGGGTGAAACCGCGGGGCGCAGCTATTAAGCATATTAGCAAGGTGGGTGATAGATAAGGGTAAATAAAATGAAGCTTTCTTGGCTTTCAGATTAGAATCTCCAATTCAATTCAATAATGGTGTTTGATTTTAGAGTGTTTTCGAAACAACACTTTAGAAAATTGCGTAGTAACGACCTTATTAATTTAGAAGCTTTAATAGGTAAAGTTTTGATTAACAAATAGACTTCAACACACATCACTTTTTCGTATTTCGTGTAGTGCCTTATACGAAACGGAAGGGTTCAAAGAAATACGAAGTGTGATTTGTACACTGCATGTATGATTTATGAAAGGATGTTATGATAAAGTTATCAAGTAAATATCAGCAATATAAATAAGGGTAATCAAGTCATAGAAATAGGTCGACAGAAATAAATAGAGGAATTCAGAGATTTACCGCCACCGACACTCTCCAGTACTTTCGCAAATGGTTTTGGCAAGCATCACTGGTATCTCAACAAACCCACATTATTGTAATTTCTTCTTCGTTCGAGCGAACGGATCGCTTTCAAATATAACTGCACAAAACATGTCAAGGCTGTCAATACAAAGGTTAACTTTCTAACTGAAACACCTGAAATTCTTACATATTCGAAACAGAAATTTTCTTTTACACTTTCTGTTACAATTATCAACTAATTGAGTAATTAATATGTACAAATTGACAAGAGATGGAAACGGCACGGTAGTAACAGTGATAATGCATCGTATTGACATTTTGTACACTTTTGGCATGAGGCCAGGTCGCGTGAACCGATGCCACAATAAAATCTAAAGTGTACAGAATTAAACAGACAATAAAACAAAGCTAGTCGAGATGTAACCAGTAATCATTAAACGTTTCACACCTACGCGACTTCGCGACATTTCGACCGGTGTTAACATCTATAATTGCATTTAAACAATTACTTTTATGGTTTTGACACGTCCTTAATAAACTCTAATATTTACTGAATAATTTACAACGTTTATTTTAAAGTTTTTTTAAACAGTTCTTACATAAAAACTTGTGATCAACATTTTTCTTCGAGCGTTCGCCAAGTTCTGCAGAAAATCGCGCCAAAAGCAACAGACAAGCGGGCGCCACCGTCAAGTCTTGACGATCAATAACAGATTACTAATTGAAAACTTTTGAATATTAGTTTCATATTTCGTGAATGAAAAAGTTCCAGTGTGCGTGTTGTTTGGTAACATTATGTGATGACAATAATATTGATTTTCTTTCACTATAATGAATTTTCGCAGCGATACACTACTCAATGATTTACACCGGTTGTCTGATGACTGACGTCTCACTATAACATAAACTGTTCAAGTAAACAATATTTTTAAGAAATTACATTAGTTAAGCAATATTTCACGACTTACATTCTGGGAAAACTTCTTCCAAACTTTTCCTAAGAAACCCATGCCTAATCTTCAAGATATACGCGCGTCTTCAACGGAACCACGTCACTGACTAGCCACTGCGATCCCGTCATAACTACACTGCATGACACACTATAGCCTGGCCACATCTTGCATAACCTACACCACTGACCACGTCACATTAATAAAAGAAAAACTTCTTTTAAAAATATCTTTTGTAAAAGAATTCCACTACTTCCGCGAAGACTGAAATGTAAACAAATCGCTTTTTAGTCGAGTGATGTAAGCTGGCTGGTCGTAAACCTTTTTTTTATAACCGCCACCTTCATAATTATTATGATATTTGATTTTATTGTGTTTTACATGATTGAAATGATAAAGGAGGACAGTGATGGTTTATGTATTTTTTTTCCTACAGTTTATTTTATGAGTGCGGTGTGTAAAGTTGAGTTTATTTTACAAGGATTTTATGAATGTGTTTTCATGGTACCGTAGTCGAACTTTCAGCCTAGTTATAGGGAGCATACAAATTAATGAAAAGCCATGTGTTTTGAAAAAAGCAAAGACAGTTCTAAGTTATTTTCACCAAAGGTTTGAAAAGTTCTCGATTAAATTCACACAATCACCTCGCGTGCGACCAGACATAACAAAAACGTCGTACTCGCGAAATGAACCGCAAAAAGCACTCCTTTGACACATTTCCAAGACAAATTCAGATTTAACATAATTATAGGATTTAAGGCACGTGGTTCAGTTAGAACGAACTCCTATAATATACCACGGAGGAATTTCAACATGAGTCATGGCGGTGAAATAAACAATCTTGCGAGACTTTAATTATCTCTTCAGACAAATTATAATTAGATTTTGAATAGTGATTGAACTGATGACGGATATACGACGGAAACAATGTTTCTATTACGTCCAAAATGAACTACTGACGTAGAGAACACGGAAAACTGGAAATTACTGCGACGAAGACAATAAATATTACATGGATCAAGCAAATTGTTATACTTTGATTGAAAGGCGCAGAAGTAAAGGCAAAGGGTGGAATAAAAGTGATACACAATCTACTTGAAGTATCTTACTTTTATTTTCATGCGAAAAAATTTGGTTTTTACATCCAACTTCAAAAGGCATATTAAGTGAATCAGGAAGAGGTGGCGAGACGACCTAGAAACGCACGCTATCGCAAGGGCTGGTCCGAGGTATCTCAAGAAAAGTTTACGTGGAAGAATTTAGGGAAGGCCTTTTTCGTGCAGTGGGACAGTGCCAGCTAACTAAAAAAAAAAAGTGAACCGCGAAATCGGCAAATGTATAGAGGTATGAGGAACAGGGTGTAAAGTTCACTCATAGGTACTCTATAGAAAAGGGAGGATCCTCCGACCAGACGGGTGTTGTCTGGCGGGCAACTGCCCGGTGATTCATGTCGGGCTGTTGTATCTATGCTAGTTGCGCGGTCAACTCTGCTTGCGAGATGCAGGATTTTCGTGACGTCAGTATGACGCGTTGTTTGCATGTGGCGTTGTAGATACCGCTACAAATGTAAGGTAGGACGTCCTCGGGCCAGGTGGGTGGAGTGACGATCTGCGCAGGGTGACTGATAACAGCTGGATGAGTGATGAGACTGATGAGAGTACCCGAGGAGGAGTTAAATGGCGTGCGTTTAGACTTTCTAATCGCACACCATTTAACTCCTCGGGTCCAGCAGTGACCTACTATGGGCTGATGATGAGGCTTAAGTGAACCGTGTAATTCAGGCGTAACTAATCAACGCTAGAAAATATAACATGACTCAAGGTAAATGTATGCTCATTAGAACGATTTCAGCGCTTTCATGCTTACATTAAATCGCGTTTGTGACTAAAATATCATAACGACATCATGCGATAATCGCACGCAATTAATTTTCAAGAATATTACAAAAACGATGTCTGTATTTGCTTTCGAATGTTACTAAACAGTATTTCATTAGTTTTAATGAAAATAATCGTAATTAACAAGTTCTAGCCTTCTAGGTACTTAAATGAAAATGTTTGCGGGTGTTTTACACAATGTGAAAAGAGTTTGCTCAAAATGAAAGAACATAATTTACTGTGTCCATTACTGCTCATATACAGGGTGTTACAGAAAGGGTATATCAATACAAACGGGTTGAAGAGTGTATCTGGTCTAGAATCTCTGTACAAAATTTCAGCTCAAAAGCATTAACTTTGAAAATGCTTAATATTTTTTTATTTCGACATCACGGCGCTGCACTGGCGCGTGGCAGCGTGATGTGCGTGTACTAGGCGCACAGACACACTACAGATAATAAATAATGACCCTCGTAGTGCGGTGACACGTTTGTTATGATTTCAATTTAATAAACTATCGAAATAAAAAATATTAAGCATTTTCAAAGTTACTGCTTTTGAGCTGAAATTTTGTACAGAGATTCTAGACCAGATACACTCTTCAACCCATTTGTATTGATATACCCTTTCTGTAACACCCTGTAGATAATGTACCTACAAGCACTGAGATCACAAAGTATAGTACAGATTTGGGCACATTAGTCATATTTTTTACGCGGATCGACCTTTAAAATTCATGGTCGATTAACTTACTTAATACTTAAAAAATACACGCATTTGAAAACATGTAGAAACTTTTTCAGAAGTAAGAGGCCCTATGAAACCAATATTCCTAATGCATTCTATGATGTGCCAACCTGTACCAGCTGTTGGCTGGTAGCTATCATGATTTCGAGAGAGCGATCATTCAGCGAACCGTCTTGCGCGACAACGCCTACACAGCAAACGTTTCGTACGCTAAATGCACATATAACTGTGCTGCGCTCTCGCATCGCTAACACCGACGCTACTGCAGTATCACATGACGCCGCCAGCGCCGCTGGCGCCGCTGATTCCGCTGAATCAAGCATCAATTATACTCTGCTAATTTTATAATGATGGATAATTGGATATGAGACATCATGCTTACGTATTATAGTGATGTCAATGTAGTATAATATACCTATGTACATCGAAATTTGTTTATTCGATCATTGATTCTTTTAAACGTCTGATTACGTCGACCTGACGTAATACATCCTCACCATCTGTCTTAACCTTTTTCCAACTCTGCTGATCACAACATAGATAGAGGAAGCAGCTGAATACAAAAAAAATTGCATTCAGCTGCATCCAGTTCACCACCGCTAGCAGTCTATCCGGATGCAACTAAATGCAATCTTTTTTACATGGAGCAACCTGGGTGCAGCTCAATCCCATTTTTATTTTTACATGGAGCGGATGCAGATGCAGCTCAATACAAGAATTTAACTTTTTTTTTTTTAATTGTGCAACCTATTTATTGAGAAACATAATACTCTTTGGTAATACAGGTCAGACTCAGTACGCTATTTTTTTTTTTCGTATGTATGTGTCATATCCATCATCACAATACAAACATCGTATAATGACTACAAAACCAAATCTTCCACTCACCGTATGAATAACAGGCTCAATATGAACAGTTTCATTGATAGCCGTGGTCCTCAACACATGCATATCATGTTCGCGATGGTCCTTCATCACTGTCAGTTCCTTCCGGGGACGAATTTGTTTGGCCCCAGCATTGGAGGAGCCCCTGCCAGGACTCTTGGCGGTAGCTGTGTTGCCAAGGTTTGCGACAGCCGCGCCGTAGGAGTAACCAAAGCCGGCGTTATCTTTGGCGCGCTTCGTATTCGTCGATTGGAAGGATAGGCGGCTAAAAAGAAAAGAATGGTAATTTAGATATGGTTATGTAAAACATATCGTAACTTTTTTTTATCTCTGTTGAGATGCCAAACTTCATAATTTACTTAGATAAGTATTCGTGCCGAGTTTCAAGTTTATTAACTCAAGGAATAAGATTTTTCATACAAACAAATTTCCCCCTTTTTACCCCCTTAGGAGGTGAGTTTTGGAAAATCCTTTCTTAGCACACACCTACATCATAATAACTATATGTGTGCCAAAGTTCAGCACACTCCGTTCAGTGTTTTGAGCAACAGTTACTGACTGATCCATCAACGCAGTTGATGGATCAGTCAGTAACTGTTGCCTTTTATATATGTATATAGATAAAAATAAATGGGCTTGAGCAAGGAGTAAAACAATGCATGATTTCGAAGTAGGTAGCTTCGAATATTATAATAATTTTAGCTATATTACTGGAAAATTCTAAAATTGCACAAACATTGTATTGATTTTCCACCTACTCCCCATATAGGTAGAGCTCAAATTAGCGCGATATATCGTATGCGTCAATATTATTTCCACGTTACGCGCGTCATTGCTAAACATTCATCATTCTGTAATTTTCATGATTTCACCATACTGTTTTCAGTATAAAAAATAATAATTGTACTTAATTGTTATTTAAATGAATTTGCTTTTATTCATGGCCAGCAACATGAAAACACATTAGAAACTTATTTATTAAATAAATGTAAAAAAACATTACATCTTTTTTTCATTACTTAAGTTTTGTAACTATTTTCACAAACTAAAACTACTTTCTAATTTCAGTAAAAATTAATTGTATTGTATTAGGTAGAATGACAGCCATAAGGTGAATTGTTTTTTCAATCCACTGAGCTGATACAATGAGCGAACACCTAACATAATCCTTAAAAGTAGGTCAGTATGTTAATACTGACCTACTTTTAAACTAATTATAGCCTGCCCGAGTGGGTGGGTGTATCTATCTTAAAATATATCACCTTTGCCTACACATAAAAATATAATCTAATTACATTACCGAAAAGGTCAAACTCTTATAAGAAAATACTCTGTTTTTCATTTTGTAGCGTTTACTTCCCAGGTAGATAAATATCTGCTCTCTGCTAGATTGATAAGAAAATGCTTAAAATAATTTGACCTTTTATAATGAGGACGGATATTTTGATAAATATTAAATACTCAAATATTTTTATTTTTGAATAATTTTACCCTATAAATATTTTATTTGAATTCGGCCATTTTTCTATATGGTGACATGAAACCAACTGGATGAACCCAAAAAAAATAATGCTGGAATTAAAACAACAGTATCACTGATAAGATACTTGCATGGTGACGAGCATTATAAATACTCAATGTTTATACAATAAAAAAAAATATTATCAGCAATGTCAGCATGTGTATAACCTAAAAGAACAATCGAGTCTGCCAAATTAATAGACACACATTCTCATAATAAAATTCAAGTAAATTGTATTTATTTCATCACTCAAAACTGTTATTACCTATATTCCCCACAGTTCCACAACAAATGATCTCAACACATTAATCACAATATAAATAGCATTTCAACATGCACTGTACTAATCAATTTATTCAATAGTCAAGTATTCCATTACATGCAAAATCAAGTTATTGAGTAAACCAATTGCTGTTTTGATAGCTGATTACAAGGTTCCCACAAACACTATAATGATAACAGATAAGAATAACAACTTACTTATCATATCCTGGTATTGGAGCTGCTACATTAAAATTGCAGTACAAGTTGTCAGATTCACTGGCAGCCCGCTGTCGTCTGCGACCTTCTAAGTTAGTTTTTGTGTCCTGTTTGTTCTTAGGCTTTTTGAGTATACTGTGTAGTGGTGAATTTGGTAAAGGGTTATTGAGTATTGATTTCAAAGGCTGTTTCGTTGCCTGCACCTCCATCATTTCCTGGTCAACTCTTTCCAGTAGTTCCTCAACTTTTGGCAATCGGTCATCTACTTTAGTATTGGAGAGTGTTGTAACTAGAAAAGGTCTGCTTGGGTTTTTTGGGTATAATTTTGATCTTCCTGGCTGGTAACTGGGGATAAACCAAATGATTTGTTGTTATGTTATTGTTACACAAGTCCTTGGAATGTTTTGAATTTGCTTTTTGTCATTATGTCTGAGAATAACACCTGTTTGGGGAAACAGATGACATGTAAATAGCATGCATACCCAAGTTCACCTAACTATTGTTGACATTAGGATAAATAACGAGCAGTGTCCAAGCACTAAAAGCTTATAGGTTATGTTTATGGAGCTCACCCATGGTACCTGTCCTGCTCATGGGCCATGACGTAGTCACCGTTCTGGGTGGCCGGCAACGAGCACTCGTGACGAAACCTCGCAGCCGTATAGTGGTGCTGCTCGCTGTTGTTCAGCGTGAAATAGCTCTTGTTGGGCAGGCCTCGGTGATAGCGACAGTTACTGTCCGCGGAGCGGTTCGCCTCGCGATTCACATCCTCGTACGGCGAACGGTCCACTCCTTCGCTGCGGCAGCGACGCCGCAGAATTCGCGCTGGCTCCCGATCAGACCAATCCAGCACCGACCCCAAGGGATCGCACACGTCGAACCCGGCTTCGTAGCTTGGGCACGCTCGCCTACTATCCATATCCGACCCGTCTAATCGCGACGCATCGTCGAATGTCCACATGGATTGCGCACCAGGAATTTCACTATTACACTGCTAATTTTTTTTAAACGGAGAACCAGTGAAACATGAACTTTTTATCGGCGTTGACGAGGCCAGGGGGCGACAGGTGACAGATCGCCATTCGACAACCGCTATACAACGTGCCAGGACTCCCGCCAAAATTGAAAGAAAATTAAGTTCTTTTTATAAATAAATTAGCAAACCTTCAAGAAAAGATACTCCTACACGAATTACGCTTTGACACAGTCACACACTTTGCACCGTTAATTTAATAATGCCCATAGTAATGGCGATCGTGGTAGGTACACTCAAATCCTCTCGTATATTTTTCAGTTGTTGTTTACCTATTCGATAAACAACAAAAACGTAAAGAGGTCCATTCGGTAGTAACTATATTAATTTACTGGGGTTTGAAATATTGCGGAACGGCGTTGCATAAAATATCGATCTCTAGAAAGGGATATTGAAAATAAATTTTTAAAACACTTGATAATTTATTTCTTTCTCTACACACATAATTATAGCTTGACTAGCAATATCGTTGCTTGTGGATTTCTGATTTTCTGCTGTCACTTTCTAGTTAAATGCTATGTCTATGTGTGTGAAAGAGAGAACCCATTAGTTCACTATACTGCCGCAAGTGTGTTTGAATTTGTTTGGTTGGTAAATACGAGTTTTCATTGAAGATTTTGGTGGATTGAGCGCACGGTTACAATATTTATTTGACAATTAACCTGTTAGCTGTCTCAAAATCATAACTTAATGCAATAAAAAAGCCTGAAATATTTTATTAGATATAATTTAAAAAGTTTTTATCGTATGTCAGCGTTTTCTTCAAAAAGAACATTTCAATAGTGTTCAGTGCCAGTGGTGTACAGACCTTGATTGAAGCCTTGAATGAATGAGATCAATGAGAGCAGTTTACAAACAATAGTCTATCATAGATTCACGTTCGCGTTGTCATTCGCGGAAACAGAATAGAGAGATGTAAATGATAGCTCATCGAGAATAAGATCTCGATACTTGATACAATATATGAAAATTAGAAATATCCATTCCATGGCCATTTTTTTTGCAGATGGTGATGGATAACAGTTATCGTACCTATTGGGAATATCCAGCAAATTCTCGCTAATTTTCAAAAATGTTGGTCACCCTACTGCTTTGATCAACAAACTTTAGAGCCGGCCACGAACTCGCCGCTCTATCGGCGGAACCTTAGCGCAGGGCGTCGAGCGGTAAAAACAAAAACTTTTTTATAAAAAAAACAACCGACTTCAAAAAAAAAACACTACAAAGTGAAAAATAACTTTAATTTCGGAAGTCGGTGTCTTTGGTTCCGCATTTTCGTTTTTTGACACCGACTTCCGAAATTAAAGTTATTTTTCACTTTGTAGTGTTTTTTTTTTGAAGTCGGTTGTTTTTTTTATAAAAAAGTTTTTATTTTTCACTTTTTAGTTGTACCTACCCCACATAAATTCAATTAACACTAGTGCATTGAAGAATTGAAGACACAACTCGAAGAATCATCAAAATTCGCATAGAAATGCCGGAGATGCAGTACATTTATGCATATAACTTCGTACATAAGAATAATTACCTAATGTATTATATACTAAAACCTTCCTGAAAGTATGTAGATCACACTCATGAAAGAATTATCAAAATCGGTTCAGTAGTTTTTGAGATAATCGCGGACATACAAACATACATACATACATACATACATACATACATACATACATACATACATACATACATACATACGGGTCGAATACAGAACCTCCTTTTTTAAAGTCGGTTAATAAAGTCGGTTAAAAATAAAATCCACTTCAAAAAGAACTTTAATTTCGGAAGTCGGTGTCTTGGGATCTATATTTTAGTTTTTTTGCCATCGACTTACGAAATTATAGTTATTTCATAATTTTGTGTTAATTTCTTTTTGAAGGCGATTTAATTTTTTTAAATAAATTACTTTTAAAGGGGTTTGAAGGTTTTGGCCCTAAAATCAGCCGCCATTTTAATTTTTTTTCAGAATCGCGGTGCACAACAAAAGTTATATATTTAGATAGAGGACACTTATACAAACAAAAAAATGTAATATAACATAATAGCCTATTTCTTGTTCCTTTTTTTAATCCCAGAGACTAATCTGGCACTTAAGTCTTTTGTGTTTTCGTTTTTTTTCGTATAGAAGTTTGACATTAGACTTGTCAGATTAGTCTCTGGGATTAAAAAAACGAACTATAAATTGCCGTGTTTAATTATTTATTTAAAAAAGGTCTATTCTTCGTTTGTTTCTTTTCCATAAAGGTTTCATAACGTTTCTGTTACCTCAATAGTTCAATATGTTTACCTGGAAGGAAAAAAACAAAAAAATCTTAGTTGTTTTCGACTTATATTTCGGTGAATAACTCCGAAACCTGACGCTTTAGGATATTATGTTATATTACATTTTTTGTTAGTATAAGTGTCCTCTATCTAAATATATAACTTTTGTTGTGCACCGCGATTCTGAAAAAAAATCAAAATGGCGGCCGACCTTAGGGCCACCCTCCATACAAAAATCTTATAGAATAGAATAGAATAGAATAGAATCGTTTATTTCTGAGTACATGGTATATGAAGATCTTAATATTAGACGGAATCACATATACTACCTTTGCCGGTGTAGAAATATTAAATGAGTATCTAATTAATTAATTTGCAAATTCACACAATTATAGTTCACGCAATATTAAGTATAATAAAAAATAAAAATAAAATAATAATAATAGTGGCAGTTTTAAATGAATATGAGTAACTTTATGGACCACGTATTTTTTTGCAGACATAATTAAAAAGTGACTAATGATTTCAATGTTAACCATTTTATATAATGATATACTTATGCAAAAATAATAATAATAAGATTATTGAACAATTCTATAATAATGTCAAAAAATATTCATAATATGTCAAAATTGATTACTAATACAATGTCAATTTTTATTATTACTGCAATGTCAATATTTATTACTACTACAATGTCAATATTTATTATTACTGCAATGTCAATATTTATTACTACAACAATGTCAATATTTATTAATAATACAATGTAAATATTTATTGCTAATACAATGTCAATATTTATTACTTATTTTCGATTTAAATATTCATTAACTGAATAGAAACAATTTTCCAAAAGCCAAACGAAAATACTTTTCTTGAATTTATTAGTAGGCAACACTCTGATGTATGCAGGTAAATTATTAAAAATTTTGATTGCCATGCAATAGGAATTTCTGCTGTATAAATGTAGTCTCTGTCTAGGTACCATTAATTCGTTTGGATTTTTGTTCTGTACTCTTTTGGAAACGTGCTCATATAATGGGAACAAGTGAGAATATTTCTTTACGAATAAACAAACTTCATAAATGTATAGACAAGGAAGTGGAAGAATTTTTAACGATTTAAATAAAGGTTTGCAATGTTCCAAATAATCAGCTCCATAAACCGCTCTTACACATTTTTTTTGTGCAAGGAAGGCTCTGTTTACGTCTACTGAGTTACCCCATATCACTAGTCCGTAGCGCAGCACTGATGATACATATCCGTGATATGCATTAAGAGCTGTTTCTGTATTGGCTATGCGTCTCAGTTTCCGAAGAGCAAATACAAATTTGTCCAGTCGTGTACAGACTCTTTTCACGTGCTCTTTCCAATTTAATTTTTCATCGATTACGATTCCTAAGAATAAAGTTGATTGTACTGGTTCCAATATTGTTTTAGAGTATTGTATATTGGCAGGTTTTATCACGGAATTATTTGTTTGAAACTGTACTAACTTAGTTTTTTCAATGTTAACCTGCAAATTATTACATTCCAGCCATTTTATAGCACATAATAGTTCATTGTTTGTGTCAATTTCTAATTCATTTCTATTCGAAGATTTTATGGTTAGAGTAGTGTCATCAGCAAATAGTGTACAATCTTGTTTTAGGTTCTTGCAAAGATCATTAATATATATAATAAATAATGGAGGCCCTAATACGCTCCCCTGTGGAACACCACAACTATTAATTTTAACTTCTGAACAATATTCTCTTTTTATATTGTTGTCAATTCTTGATATTACTGTCTTTTGCTGTCGACATGATAAATAACTTTTAAACCAGTCATGTGCCTTGCCTCTTATGCCGTATTTCTCCATTTTGCAAAGTAAGCGACTGTGTTGGACAAAATCAAATGCCTTGCTCATATCTAAAAATATTGATTGTACAGACATTCTGTTATTGAGAGCCTCAGTTATAAGTTTAACTAAGGTAAAACAAGCAAGTGAGGTCGAACTATTTTTCCTAAAACCAAACTGATTATCTGCAAGTACATTATTTTTATTTAAGAAAATGATTAATTTTTCATTCATAGCTTTTTCAAAAATCTTTGATATGATACCAATGTAATGGGCCTATAATTGCCCACTTCCGTGGTTTTACCTTTTTTGAATATTGGTTTAACTATGGATTGTTTTAATCTAGTTGGGAATATTCCTGTTTCAAATGATAGATTAATTATATAAGCTAAAGGCGATGCAATTATGTTTTTGCTCAATTTTATAATTTTTGTAGTAATCTCGTCATATCCTGTTGCGTTAGTATCATTCAAAGAGTTAATAATTTTTACTATGTCCTGTTTTATTACCGGTGTCAAAAAGATACTGTTTGGGTTAATAGTAATGTCAATGTTATCATTTATGTTATTATTATTGCTAGTGTTTTTTTGGGTCAGTTCTATAAAATAATTATTGAATTTATTGCATATGTCATTAGGATAAGAAATTGTTTCATTGTTTATTATTAATTCCTTGATGTCATTTTTACAATTTTCGTCATTATTTATATTATTTTTAATAATAGACCATGTTGCCTTACATTTATTTTTAGAATTATTTATAAAGTTTTTGTTATTAATCAATTGTGAATGTGATATGCATTTTTTTAGTATTTTAGAATAGGTTTGGTATCTTCTTTTATGATATGATTTGCTTAGGGCATTGTGTTGGTAATTATAGTATAAGGTTCTCTTTTTTATGCATGATAGTTTTATGCCTTTACTGATCCATTTATTTTTTATTGTTTTATTGTACTTTTTAATTATTATTTCTGGGAAGCATAATTTGTAAAATAGAATAAGTAAGTCATGAAATATGTTAAAAGCAATATCACAGTCTGTTTCTTCATATACTTCATTCTTCATTCATTTCTTCAAACCCCTTTCGTATTTTTTAGTTTTAAGTAAAAACTGGAATATTTTTTTTAATAAATAGATAATAGTTTAGTTGTAAATATTGCACTAGAATTTGACCAAGATGTTTTTCCTTTGATACTACACCCGCAGCTCGTATCAATAAGCCAGGCCGTCACACTTACACGAATTAGCCCATATCATGAAAATTACTGAATCGATTTTGATGAAACTTGCACTGTGACCTAAGTTGAAGTAAATGTAAGCCAATAAAAAAATGGTCACGATCCGATCAACAGTTGCGGAGAAATGCGTGGACAAACATAGGTACATACATACATCTATGAAAGGGGTTTGAAGGTTTTGGCCCTAAAATCAGCCGCCATTTTGATTTTTTTTCAGAATCGCGGTGCACAACAAAAGTTATATATTTAGATAGAGGACACTTATACAAACAAAAAATGTTATGTAACATAATATCCTAAAGCGTCAGGTTTCGGAGTTATTCACCGAAATATAAGTCGAAAACAACAAGAATTTTTTGGTTTTTTTTCCCTCCAGGTAAGCATATTGAACTATTGAGGTAATAGAAACGTTATGAAACCTTTATGGAGAAGAAACAAATGAAGAATAGACATTTTTTAAATAAATAATTAAACAAAACACGGCAATTTATAGTTCGTTTTTTTAATCCCAGAGACTATACTAAAAAAAAACGAAAACACAAAAAACTTAAATGTCAGATTAGTCTTTGGGATTAAAAAAGGAACTATAAATACATACATAATAAATACATACATAATTAGCCTATAATGTTCCCACTGCTGGGACACAGGCCTCCTCGGTGAGAGGGAGTGGGCCGTAATCCACCATGCGGGCCCAGTGCGGGTTGGCAGATGTCACATGTCTTCGAATTTTTGGTTCTAGGACATGCCGGTTTCCTCGCGATGTTTTCCTTCACCGTTTTGAGAGCAGTGGTGATGAAATAATTTACACAAAGTAAAGCGCCTACCAACCCGCACTGGGCCTGCGTGGTGGATTACGGCCCACTCCCTCTCACAGAGAGGAGGCCTGTGTCCCAGCAGTGGGAACATTATAGGCTGATGATGATGATGATGAAAGCGCCTATCTGGGTTCGAACCTACGATCTACAACTCGTAAGTCGCGGCTGTTACCACTTGGCCACCACTGTTAGCCGTTTATATTATTTATTTTAAAAATGTCTATTCTTCATTTGTTTCTTCTCCATAAAGGTTTCATAACGTTTCTATTACCTCAATAGTTCAATATGCTTACCTGGAGGGACCAAAAAACAAAAAATCCTTGTTGTTTTCGAATTATATTTCGGTGAATAACTCCGAAACCTGACGCTTTAGGGTATTATGTCATATTATATTTTTTGTTTGTATAAGTGTCCTCTATCTAAATATATAACTTTTGTTGTGCACCGCGATTCTGAAAAAAAATCAAAATGGCGACCGACCTTAGGGCCACCCTCCATACAAAAATCTTCTAACCCCTTTGTATATTTTGTTTGGAAGCCCTAATAGATTGTCATAATTATGTGAATATATTGCAGTTTCAATAATATTACATACATACGTGTCGATTTGATAACCTCCTTTTTTTGAAGTCGGTAAATATACCAAAACTCGCAGCGTCAACGCTAGACAAAAGAAACCACGCCACTTGCCGCTAAGCCAAAAGTCGTGGCCGGGCGGTTAGGAGTTTAGGACAGAGTCCACCAGAGTTCAGTGTGTTGAATATATTTTATAATAAGTAGGTACTCAAAACACACACTTGAACGTTGAGTTGCACCGACACCAGCCCGTGTTACGACTATGTGCATAATGATAAAAGAAATCTTATTTATTTTACTACGACTAAACTGGGGCAAAGCTACAAGACAGCCTTCTACATTGTGTCCAGTAATATCATGAATAGGTTGCTGACTTTTGAATTAAACCAATACCACAGAATACTTAAAGTACTACGTACAGAAAGGCCACTCCCTTCCCCGCACTAACATCAGTTACCGCACCTCACCCCGCACTTCGGCGTATTCGTCGCAGTTCTTTAACAAGAGCGCTCGCAAACACAAGTACCTCACGCACACATTCATACGTATACAAACGTCATTTTTTTAATGTAGTAGTAGTAGGTAATTATTTTGCGAGCGTTGTATGGAGTGTCCGGGGTGTGCCAATACTCTTTGTTTTTTTTAGAACACCTTTTTCCAAGACGTTCTTAAGGTTTGCACTATCCTCGTTGCAGTGCAATGTACAGACGCCAGCACATCAAGCTACTACAATCTGTCAAATGTCATTAATAGATTTTCAACATTATCGCTACAGCATAAGGTTCAAGGTTGATTGAGAAAATCTGACAGTTTCGGGTAGCTTCTCTTTGGATAGCTTGATGTGCTGGCGTCTGTACAGCAGACGGACATAGCGCTCTTCGTTTATGGGTAGCTATAATCAAATCGGAACACCTTATTCTTCCTTTATACAGTTTCCCGAAGCGGCAAGCGCGGGCTGTCGAACTTTCCTGTGTAAATAAACGAGACTTTGGTCAACGAATTTTGCTTTTATGAATATTGTGTGCTCTCAGGACTTAAGGTGAATGGGTAGTTGTAACCCGCGAAATTCAATTTTTCTTACGTATTTTGCAATTTTCAGGTCAGTGTCAGGTTGTATCTTGATCAAAATATGATTTGCGACTATAATAGACATGTATTTACAGAATTATAGTCATTAGAATCATTAATATATCTCTTTAAGTGAGATTTCTACCATCAACACTTTTCCATACGAGATTTGTTCTTAGCGGTAGAAATCTAACTTAGAAAGATGTATTAATGATTCTAATTATTATAATTCTGTAAATACGTACCTGTTATTGTCGCGAATCATATTTTGATCAAGATACAACCTGACACTGACCTGAAAATTGCAAAAAACGTAAGAAAAATTGAATTTCGCGGGCTACAACTACCCATTCACCTTAATAATCAGTCTTAGACCATTTAAATGGTGTATACCTACCGAATAGTTGTTAAAGCATGACCTCCTTTTTAACCGACTTTAAAAAGGAGGTTCTTTTGGAAATCGGTTCATAGAATATGTTTGAAAACGGACTGTATGCACGTTTTGGTGCTTGAAATGCTTGAATGACATTATCGGGGCCCGGGGGCGTTGTTGTGACATAAAGGTTACCGTAAAACGGGGCTACTTTGAACAGATTTTGGAGGTTTTTGGATTGTAACTTTTTTTTTACGGCTCGAATTTCACTTTTTTTTACGCCAACAGAACAATGTGTCCTTTGGTTATCAGATCTATGGCAAATTTAAAAGCTACCACCCCCCTAACTCCCTACTTTTTTTAATTTAATCAATGTCAAAGTAACCCCTGAAGTGGGGTTTCTTTGACAGGGCATTGAAATGCAACTGACGTCAAAGATAGTAAAAAGCATGGGTTACTTAGACATCATTTTGACCAAAAAAACTATTATTTTATTGAAAACTACATGGATTTAAATGAAAACAAATATTTTTACAATTAAATTATTCTTTATTAACGCAAGTATCACAATATTTGTACCGAAGGTACTGTTAATGCCACTTAATCAGTCTCTTAAGTAATCTATATACTTATAATAAATCTGTAGAGAGGTCAATTCTGTACATGAAATATATTTTCAAAATAACTATCAGGGGGTGATAAGTGATCGATACTGATGCCAAAAATGCAATCAGTAAAATTTTTGTCTGTCTGTCTGTCTGTCTGTCTGTCTGTCTGTCGGTCTGTATGTTCCTTATAGAAACAAAAACTACTGGACGGATTTTAACGAAACTTGGTACAATTATTCTTCATACTCCTGGGCAGGTTATAGTATACTTTTCATCACGCTACAATCAATAGGAGCAGAGTAGTGAAGGGAAATGTTGGGAAAACGGGAGAAGTTACTCCATTTTTTAAGCTTCCGTCGCGTGTGCAACCGTAATGGTTAAAGTTACATAGAAATCATGTATGACGGAAATATTCTACATAAAATTGTCTAAAAAATATCCCGCAACAGCATATGTCTATCTTTTATGGTTGACTCACAATAACACGTGTAACTCCTGATAGCTTGGCAGTTCGGAGCATTCTGATTATATTTGTTTACTCTTACGTTTATAATACTCTCACTCATCCCTGATTTAAAAAAGTTAACATTATTACCTATTCAATAAAAAAAGAATCATAGAAATCGGTATAGAAACACCAAACATATACATGAATAAGCCATCGCGCATCGCCATCGTGAATACTGATTCATGCTATAAGGATTATTTTTGTGTAACGGTTGCCGCGCTCGACACGGGTCGCGGCGGCGGTAGCCCGGTAGGGTATAAAAAGGCGGGGGGAGGTCCGAGTCCGAGAGCGAGCTTCATTCAATATTTGGCTGTTGATGCGTTCAGAGCGTTCGACCTTATTGACAGACAATAATTGATATTGAGAAACCGTGCTTATCAGCGCGACTTTTAGTCTTTAAATAGTTTATTTGAATTTCTTTTGTTGTTATTTTGTAAAATAGGTATGAGTTGTTTTGGTAGTGTTTAAATATTCGTTCAAATTAAAAATTATTAAGCGTAGGTACTTTTATTAATTAAAGTAGTTATAAGTATTTGTTTTTAAGTGAAGTAGGTATAGGTAGATAGTATTGCACAGGCGTTTCAGCTTTATTTTCATTTCTTTTTTGTTGTGAGTTGTATATATTTCTGGTTATAATTCTATAAGAATATTTTAGTTTAAATAGTCACTTAGATTTTAAGTGTAAGGTAGCTAAAGTTAGGACCATGTATTAGTTGTTTTGGTAGTGTTTAAATATTCGTTCAAATTACAAATTATTAAGCGTAGGTACTTTTATTAATTAAAGTAGTTATAAGTAAGTATTTATTTTGAAATTTTACACAATTATTCCCTTTCTAATGTAGACAAGGAATTAGGAAGTATTTTTTTAAATTCAACCCCTAAGGGAGTTAAATAGGGGATGAAAGTTTGTATGAAAGTCCGTCAGTTTTAAAGTTAGGATCTTCAAATTTTGTGTTTAGGCTGACGACTAAAAATTAATATACATATACGTGTCTCAGCGTTTTTGATAATTCCAACCCCAAAGGGTTAAAAAGGGGGATGAAGTTGTGTATGAAAGTCCGTCAGTTTAAAAGTTAGGGTCTTCAAATTTTGTATTTAGGCCAACGATTGAAAATTAATTTATACGTGTCTCAGCGTTTTTGATAATTTCTCCCCCAAAGGGGGATGAACGAACTGACTGAAATATCAACGCACAGTCTAAACCGCCGGTCCTAGGGACATGAGTTTTGGAGGTTGTGTTCTTTGTGCAGAGTAGGTATCGAATAAGAAGGGGTTTTTGGAAATTCAACCTTTAAGAGGGTGAAAAGGGGGGATTTTGTTTGTATGAAAAATCTTATTTATTGAGTTAATAACCATGAAACTTGGCACGAATACTTATCTAAGTAAATTATGAAGTATGAAATTTTTCGTTTTTCTAAAATACCCCCTAAAGAGGTAATGGGGGGTGTTAAAATTTGTATGGAAGAATTTTAACGCCCTGTCCGATTAACTTGAAACTCAGTATTTATACTAAGGACTAAAAATAATTAATAACATGATCAGGGTTTTTCAAAAATCTACCCCTAACTGTATGAAAAGAGGTAGTTAATTTTAAAGGGGAGGATTTTACTGCGTGGCTTGATTAGCTCGAAAATTGGTATAAATAAACTTTGAGTCAAGTTATGAACACATCTTAAACGATTTTTCAAAATTCTACCCCTGTGGGGGTGAAAAGCGGGGATAGTTTCTTTGAAAAATCTGATTCCTTTGTTCTATAAACTTAAAAATTGGCCCGAATACTTATTTATTTAAGTTAATTATAAAGATCATACCAACATACATTTTCGAAACTTTTAGAGGAAAGTACGAATTTCACGCGGACGAAGTCGCGGGCAGAAGCTAGTAATTAATATAATTGAGATCAATTTAAACAAGATAGGTAACAATCAACTTGGCAATATTATAGGTAATTAATGGGTTAATAATATTATAAGTAATTAACAATCAACTTTGGCAATATTATAGGCAACAAACAATTAGTTAGAGTCGTCCTCACACACCACACATTCGTATGACGGCCCTTATTGCAGATCCCACACACCCAGTTTTTACAGGTAATGCAGCATATCCAGTCAACAGAATGGGGCGGTAGAACCTATAGGTACCCCGGTATATAGGTACCCCGCGCTTCGCGCAATATTACTCAAGGACACGCACACTTGCTGAGCACACGTGAATACCGATTTTGACGCTCTGTTAAAGTAGCCCCAAAATCTGTCAAAGTAACCCTGGAAGTCAAAGTAGCCCCGTTTTACTGTACCCGTTAATAAATGTGTAGGTACCTTACTTTTAGGGAATACATAAATACAGCCTAAGCGTCAGCGCACACCAAGGGCAGAGCAGAGAGACGACCCACTAAACGAGCATTTTCTGAGACTACTGAAAAATTAATCGTATGACAATTCCATACATTGCAAAATTAAATACACGTCCAAACTTGATGTGTTCGAGCATGCGTTCTACATGCGCGAGCGCGCTCGAGTCTGCGCGCCGCCCGCTCTAACTCAGTATTGCCACAGCGAGATTTACTGTCTGGACTTGTGTTCACTACCCAACGGCGCGGCCGGCGTCAGTTGGAAATGTACGAAGAAAAGTTGATTTTATTTACATATTCTTCATGTTCCTCATCCTCTGCCAATAGGGGAATAATTACCAAGTCCCAACCAACCATATCGAACACGTATACCAACATGAAACTGGTCATGCACGCCCGTCGAGGAGCGAGCATTCCGCCTGCATAGTAGCGCTCGACCATACGCGAGCATTTTGCAGTTCGGTGTGCGCTGACCCAAATGAGAGTCGTTGTAATTTTGACGAAATCAAAGGTGGAAATAAAACTCTGCTACTCTATTATTGGGATATAGTGTGATGTTATGTCTATAGACAGGCTCTATTCAAGAAAACACAGGGTGAACTTTACATTATTTACTATAATTGTGTTCTGCATGAACTATATCAAGCAGTCGCATATCAGAATCTTCATTTATACATCCTGATTTTAACCGATACTCTTCTAACTTCTTCACATGAGAACAGTAATTGCGCCATTCATCGGTAGAAATGGCGTTGAATGAAGTTTGTACCATTTCTGGCATTCCTCTGGATGGCTTCACAATGTTCACCTCTGTCACTTTCCTTTGCATTTTCCGTTGTAAAACACCGATATTAACATTATCCATCAAAAGTTTGTCTTTCTTTATTTTCCTTTTCTTCCCTGGTGTAACTATTTTTTTGGATAATGCTTCAGCCAATCTTCTTTCACTTGCGATTCTTGTTACAGTACGTAAAGAAACACCTGAAGAACAAAGCATTATACGACGACTAGAAGAATCATCAAAATTCGCATAGAAATAACGGAGAGGCAGTAGGTACATTTATGCATATAACTTCGTACATAAGAATAATTACCTAATGTATTATATACTAAAACCTTCCTGAAAGTATGTAGATCACATTAACCGGTCAAGTACCTGTCGGTTCATTAGTTTTTGAGAAAATCGCGGACATACAAACATACAATACAGAACCTCATTTTTATAAGTCGGTTAAAAAATAAAAACTTTTTTACAAAAACAACCGACTCCAAAAAAGAAACATCAATGTATATCCCTTGCCTCTTTTTCTTGCGCATGGGTTGGCAGATACGGCGCCTATGCGTCGTAGAAATTTCGCGGGCGCTGGTAGAGCTAGAACCGGCACTGAGCAACACTTACCTGTAGCAGCGGCAACTCGCTCATTTACTCTTTCGAATGGAATTATTGGGTCGCTATGCTCCCTCTCCTTTATAAAAAACTCCTTAACTTTTAAGATTACCTCTCTAACACCACTTTTTATTACTTTCGGCATGTTCCTTGAATTTAACAAGCGAAAACAACACGAACTATCAAAAAGTACTCAGTGAACACGAAATACGCAATGTCAAAAACTGATACTTCCATAGAGGAAAAATTTAATTCTTCACAAGATGGGGGTGTTACTTCCGATTTAGGCCACGCGCCGAAAGAAAAAGAACCTTGATAGCATAATAAAATTATGTGGCCAGTAGCTTGCACAGTGATTAGCGCCCTATATAGTACATACTAATTCCATTTTAGCGCCATAGATCTATGGATAGCATAGATAGGGTTTGTTTGGTCCCTCTCTGTTACACGTAGACGCCAGCACATCAACCTACTCGAAACTGTCAAATTTTCCCAATCAACTTTGAACCTTATAGTTTAGTGATAAAGTTGAAAATCTATTAAAGAAATTTGACAGATTGTAGTAGGTTGATGTGCTGGCGTCTGTACATACTCCGTTTGGCCACCCGACACCGTCAACGTGATTATCCAGAGCGTTACGTTAAAAAAACGTAAGAAAATTTGAATTTCTCGGTTTACCGTAGCGATTATAATCGGTAACAAAATAATAATGTAGGTAATAAAATAAACAAAATATCTAGCTGCGGCTGCTGAGACCCTCAAGCGGCGCAAATACTGTAACCTTATGGGCAACTACAGCTTTGAGCCGTTTGGAGTCGAAACGCTCGGGTCATGGGGCCCGAGTGCGCGTCTCCTCGCCGGCTGGTCAACACTTCACGTGACCAGAGGGCTGGGTCGTTCTTTGGCCAAAGAATTAGTATTGCGATTCAACGTGGTAATGCTGCCAGTTTTCTGCGCACGTTTCCGGATGATGTACAGCGATGCGGACCAGTACTTCGACGCCTAACGGCCAGATTCTTCATCAATAGCACATCAATAGTAACAGCCAAGGTATCGTCACAAAAGCCAAAGTAACCTGTGGTAACGGTTATCGATGGTCATACGTTGACAACTCGTAACCCACATTTTTTCGCAAAATTTCTACGTATGTACTTACTTATCATTTTTTTTTTAATAAAGCGCCAAATTATACGTAACTCATTTTGCGAAAAAATATGGGTTACGAGTTGTCAACGTATGACCATCGTTATAATTATACTATTTTAGTTGTTACATGTGCTGTAGTATCAGTAAAGGTCAAGTAAAAGTCAGTTTGACTGATTACTTAAGTTGTTGATGAAGAAACTGATTGTTTTTGTATTTATTTGTATAGTAAGCTAGTTAGTCATTTTAGTATCTAGTGTAAATAGTGATCGTGATTTAAATTGACTTTACGGTTATGTGCAACTTTCTAGCAGTTTCATTTTAACCGGCGCGCTTCGCCCATTGGCGACGAAACAATAGAAAATCAATTGTCTCATTAGCGGAGCTTGACAGATTAATCTGGTAAAACAGATTAGAAACTTTTAAAAGATCCATGTCGTGATCGTGGTCGCTCACAATGGGCCTTATTAGAAGGCTGAAAGTCACCCAAAGGGCAATGGAGAGGGCTATGCTTGGAGTTTCCCTGCGGGATCGAATCAGAAATGAAGAGATCCGCAGGAGAACCAAGGTAACCGACATAGCCCGAAGAATTGCCAAACTTAAGTGGCAGTGGGCAGGGCACATTGCTCGCAGAACAGATGGCCGATGGGGCCGAAAGGTTCTGGAGTGGCGACCGCGTACCGGAAGGCGTAGCGTTGGAAGGCCTCCCACAAGGTGGACCGACGACCTTGTGAAGGCCGCAGGAACTCGTTGGATGCGAGAAGCACAAAACCGGTCGAAGTGGAGGTGCTTGGGGGAGGCCTATGTCCAGCAGTGGACGTCTTTCGGCTGAAATGATGATGATGATGATGAAAAGATCCATCAGTAAAAATAGCTTGAATACAAAAATCAGCCCATTGTTTTATTCAGAAGAAATGCCATTGAATGGGTTTCAAAATAAAAAAGGACTGTTCCATACATTATGATTGCGTAGGTATTGCACTTTTCTATGAAAAAGCAGGTTTTTTTTTAATAACCAACAAATAATTTCTACACTAGGATTAATATTATGTGTAGGGCATAAGAACCGGTTTTTCCCGGTTCCAAAAGAACCGGGATTTCCCGGTTCTGAAAGACCCAGACAGAACCGGTTCTGTAAAACGAGGAACCGGTTTTTTCGGTTTTTACGGTTCTCTCTTAAAATTTTAGAATAAATATTATCTCTATAATACTCTTAATGCTAAATACCAAGTTATTATCCAAATTTATTATTAAAACAGAATATATGCAGTTATTTCACTGTTAAAGTAATAAATAACGTTATAATTTATTATTAATGATGAATCTTTAAGAAACTAACAAGGGACATTAAAGTAAATGCTCCAGGATACCCCGCGAAATTCAAATTTTTGACAGTTGTTTTGCATTTTTTTTTTATTATTTCCCTTTTTGATCTCTGTAGTGTAGTGAATTATAAAGAACTGATTGTAACTGATTGTGAAAATACTTAATTTTAAAGAACTGATTGTTGCCAAAAATAGTTAAAAACGATGTTGTAATTTGGGTATAATTCAAAAAATATATAAATATGCGTACCAATAAAGTGTTTTATTTAGACACTTTTCAAATAGAATTTATGAAAAAAAAACCGAAAGAACCGGGTACCCGGTTCCGTCTAGATTTTAGAACCGAAAGAACCGGTTCCTAAAATAGGACCGGTTTTCGATGCCCTAATTATGTGGCTGAACTTACAGTGGATATCCCTGCCACCCTGTATAGAAAGTTATACCATAGTAATGGAAAATAATAAAACAAAGTGCCCATTATAATTATTTATTACTTATCACATTATAAGCTATACTTTACACAAAACAATAAAATGTATTCGAACTAGCCTATCGTACCCAATGTAACTTTGTACAAACATTTAAGTATTATAATATGTATTTAATTTACGTTGACTGTACATTTTTAAATACTTAAGTTCGTTTTGGTCAAGTAATACATGATAAAATAAAACGACATTTGCATACCCGAATAAAATATTTGCACAGAATAGCTAGTCTGAATATGTAGTCTTTATATTATATGGAAAATAATTATTAAATTATATTGAAGAAGAAAACGGCGAACAATACACCGTGAAATTTTAATCACCGTTTTCCTCTAAAGGGGTCATTGTACTCATCATTATGAACAACTTTTACTATGGAACCAAACATGAAATCGCGAAAAAAAATCAGCTGTTCCCTACATTTTGACGAGTTGTGCGAACATAAATGTAGGGAACAGCTGATTTTTTTTCACGCTTTCGGGTTTAGTCCCATAGTAAAATTTGTTCATAATGATGAGTACAATGACCCCTTAAGAGGAAAACAGTGATTAAAATATCAGTGTATATAAAAAATTAAATATATTATTAATAACACGTTTTGCCTAATAAGGAATGAGGAATATTAAAATAAAACTCTTATTGCATTTATAAAAGCCGCGAGAGAATCCAAGGGCAAAGGGTAGTCTTAAAGGTCTCTATATTAAAAATCTTGCCCAAATCCAAAGGACACAATACATGTACTGCCGTGTGTACCTGTGTAGTGTATCTATTATTACGCAAAGTAATCAGAAGAACTATTCCCATAGTTAAAAACGTTCAAAATCTAGTCCCACTCACATCTCTGTGACAATCAATGCCAAAAACTTGTCAAAAATGTATGGAAATAGATACTTTTTGTCAGTTTGAGACTGAGATCAGACTGAAGGTTCTTAAAATTACGAAAATTGCCCTTCTCGTGCAATCATTCAGAGATAGATACTATCCCTTTAAGCTACAGAAGTGAGTTTACAACATCCTAAAATAATAGCATTCACTCTAACATACGAAATAAACACGTGAACTTAAGACGCCATGACTCGTCGAAATCTGTAAAAGAAAAATAAAAGATTAGTAAGTTTGAGTTAAATCATAGCATGTAATGTTCATAGATAAATTCTGTAGATATTAGTACTAGCTTCTGCCCGCGACTTCGGCCGCGTAAAATTTCTTATTCTCCCGACCCACCTCGCGCTATTACTTCGCTTTCGCTTAGCGCTCTTTCTGACTTTTGTTTTTGCTCGGCTCCTAAGAGTCGTAGCGTGATCTCAAGAATGGGGCTTTCACATGTAAAAAGAATTTCGATCAAATCCGGCTGGTAGTTCAAACAAACAAACACTTCAGTTTTATTACATAGATACAGAATGTATGCTTTTATCTCCTTCAACATGAAAAGTCAATACAGTAAGTTATGAGTTTATGACTGACGGACTGCCCCGTTGGTCTTGTAGTCGCAAGCGCTACTGCCGAGCACGAGGTTCTACTCCCAGGTTGGGTAAAGTGTTATATTGGGTTTTCTATCAGGGAATTGGTTAGTAGCATCCCGAAATCAGATTTTTGCCTGCTTGATGTCAATAGGCTCGCCCCTATTATATAAGTTTTACAAAATAACCTGCGAAATGTGGGTGTATTATAGGCACACCTCTGCCTAACCCTTTGGGGCAATACAGGGCGACGTTCCGCAGGGTGATGTTCTGCGCCAAAAGATCCTCAGAGGGGCCATTCAAGTATTACGTAAGCACTACAGGGGGGCGGGGGGGTCTTTGCCTTGCTTATTTTTGATGACATGGGGGATGGGGGGGTCTGGATAGTGATTACGTCAGCAGTATTTATTTTACTTTTTCGGATTTTCTATAAAATTTAGTCGATTTCGGTTTGAACACATATGGCAACCCTACTTGTCTATGCTTGAAAACGGAACACATATATTTTCTGATCATGAATCAATAAATAAACCAGAGGTGTTTTGTGTGTTGTGCTGTCTTTTGTGTGCGTCAAATAAATGGTTTATCTATCTATCTAACACATTGAAAAATGCATGTGCCAATGTTCACGTAAGCATGGGGGGGGGGAGGGGGTTAATAATTGCAGAAAATCTGCTTACGTAATACTTGAACGGCCCCTAACACACTACATATGTAAAAGTTTCTGTCTAAAAATCCCATCTGCTTTGTTGTTATGGTGTACTCTAGTTCAGTGTTCAGGCAACGGTCGACGGCTGCAGTTGCACACTTACGTGCTCAGTACTTGCGCGGGTAGTCGCGCGGCGGCGGCGCGTAGCGGTCGGGGTAGGGCGCGCCGGGGGGCGGCGGCTGGTACTGCGGCGCGTAGCGCGCTTCGTAGCTGCTGTAGCGCGCCTCGCTGCTCGACCACGCCTCGCCTCCTCCACCACTGCCGTTGCTTCCTACAAGTAAAACGGAACTTTATTTCATGTATCATTTGCCTAGCCTGTTCCCAACTATGTTGGGGTCGGCTTCCAGCCTTTGGATGCAGCTGAATACCAGTTTTACATAGAGCGACTGCCTATCTGACCTCCACAACCCAGTTAGTGGGTAACACGATACTCCTTGGTAACACTGGTTGTCAGACTCGGGCTTCTGACGACCCGCAACGAATGTCAAAGATCCAAGAATGACAGCCGGGACCAACGGCTAACGTGCTTTCCAGGGACTTGAAACGTTACTCAAAATAACGTTACGCGTAGTTCCGGTACCGATAATTTGTACCGTTCCACCAGAATCGTAACAAAATTAATTCCTTAGCTATAACGATACTGACAAACAGAACGAAGTCTTAAGAGCCTATACTACCTCAAATGGCTTAGCGTGATCCTCCGTTATGTCGAAAATACTGCACCATTAATTTTGAAATAAATATATGGTAAAGTTGAGGATTAATGCTAAGTCTTATGTTAGACGAAAACACGATTCCATAAAATTTTCTCGATAGAAAATAAATCCAGTTACCTCTAACCCGAACAATAAACCGCTGGTATTCAAAAAATACTTCAAATTAGATCATGAAACTTTGCATACTAACTGAACTTACTTTTAAGCAGGTCTTATGTTATTTACTTTTTTATAATTACCATTATTTTCACTGTAAAAAGCAAATACCTAAACTATTGGCGCTGCCTGCCGCCCAGCACCACACTCTGTCTCGCTCTCACTCAGTCAGCGAGCAGTATCGTATGAGCGAGATAAAGAGTGAATTTTAGCTGAGGTAGTATAGGCTCTTAACTGTTCACTAACAATATTATCAATATATCGTTATTAGTATAACGATATAATAACGTTATTCATTTCGATACCCAACGCCGCGCCGCCAGTTTCATGACTTATAATATGACGAAAAAGTATGAAGAATAACGTTATAAATGAATCTGTAACGTTTCACCAGTAACATTATTACAAGCGGATAAGCTTGATGTTACTGATACCTATAACGTTACTTGTTGTCGTTGTTCTACGAAAATGATATTCTTCAATAACTTTTTTTTGTAACATTATTGGTATTTTTAGGTTTTAGTATTGTTACAAATTTCGGAATATTATACAATAACATTAGTGGTAACGGAACGAAATTAATTTCGTTTTCGAGTCCCTGGTGCTTTCCGAGGCACAGAGGGGTCTTGGTATGTAAAGATGGTCGCCCATCTACGGACCTAACCGCGGCAAGCATAGCTTAACTGATCGATCAACCCGTGCGGCTGTTATTACTTAGCGTCGAGCCCCTCTTGTTGGCCAGTCGTAGCGTCTCAATCATTATATATTTGGTGACTGACCAAAACATCAATATTTAGCTGACCATTTAAACCATAGTCATTAAAGATTACCTTTAGAAGGCGCTGCGGTGTCAGGGTAGCGACTGGACGCGTTCCAGCTGCGCGGCTCGGGCTTGCCGGGCGGCGACGGCCGGTACGAACGGTTGTCACGAGACTCGTAAGAACGACTGGAACCAAAATTATGTTGCATTTGTATATTTTATCCACTACAAAAAGTATCTTCTGTGTTGCGTAAGTATTCGCATAATACTGGCAGTACTCTTGGCGTATTTATTTGTCCATAATCACCCACCCCACCACCGGGACACCGACCTACTCTCCGTGAGAGGTAGTGGGCCGTAGTACACCATGCGGGCCCAATGCGGTTTGGTAGATGTCACATGTCTAGAAATTTTTTCGTTCTAGGACATGTCGGTTTTGTTGATGTAAATAATTTACACAAAGTAAAGCGCCTGTCTGGGGTTCGAACCTACGACCTACAACTCATAAATGGCGGACGTTACCACTGAGTCATCACTGCTCATATTTGTCCAAATACGCCAAATGTTTTACAACCGTAACTCTCTTCATTGTGTTGATAGCACGACAGTTTATTAAATTTAAGTTGCAGTAACTAAGATAGGGCACCCCGACCAAGTGGGTTCAGTTAGGTTAGAACTGTGACCATACACCACATCCAAGAGACAATTTTTTGTTTCTGTCATAAAGACCAAATTTTTAACAGACTCAATCTAAACCCGTCAATCGCTTATTACTTCAAAGGTTAAGCTACGGGTTAGTTCAATATAACATTAGAAAACATACCTGGGCTCTTTGGGCCTGGTGCCTGGAGGCATCGGTTGTCGCGAGTCTTCGCTGGCGCCATTACTGCTAGAGTACTTCATGTTTCCAGCTGGAAATATTATTATTATGTTGGTAAAAAGGAAATGCTTTTCGTTGGTAAGCGAGCATCACTTGAGAATGGCTGGACCGGTTTGGCAATTTTTTGTGTTCATAATAGTTTACACAGGAAGAAAAATTGGAAAAAAAATCGTGATAAAGTGAAAGTGTTTTTTTCTATGAGATTTTAACAGATTTCAAAAGGATAGATTTATGATGATGGATTTGATTTCAAATGGCGTTTCTGATGAATCAGACTTCATTCAAACTGGACAATAAATTCTTGAAAATACTATGTTTATTATGCTAGTTATGTATTTGTATACTTACATGAGACATGTCGCGGGTAGTCTCGTTTGTAGTCACGGTCGCGGTCCCGTTTGTCAGTGCCTCGCTCGTAGCTAGCTGTCATCTCGAAGCGGGGAGGCGGCGGCGCCTCGAACTGGCTGCGACTTGACGACTGTTGAAAATAATTCATCATGTGACGGAGAAATACGATGCAGTTTGCGGTTTTGTTGGCGGAATTACAGAGTTCTGTCGAAGGTGTAATATGACTGTCGTTCACTAGGTGCAATATTTTCAGCTTTAGCAGGGGCTAAGTGGCTCCGCAACTATTATTTGTGACTTGAATTGGACTTGCTGCATCTTCTTATTCCCTAATGATTTTACAACAGATGGCTATTTGACCATCTGTTGTAGTCAAGTGACAAGCTGATTGATTGCCACAAGCCAGCATGAAGTCTGCATTGGCAGACTTCATGCTGGCATGTGGCACTGTATTCTGGCAATGGGCAAAACCTTAATTTTTGACTGCCTTCATTCCTTCGTGATCCTTTTTCTTACGTGAGTGAAAAGTAACTTTAATTTAGGAAGTCATTGACAAAAACGAAAATAAAAAACTAAAGACACCAACTTTTGAAATTAAAGTTATTAAGTTGGTTGTTTTTTTTTTTGTATGGTAGGGGTTTCTACTAGGGCTACAGACTAGCAAGTGACGTACGACGGGCGGCGGCGGCGCGCGCTTGTGCCGTGCGTCGCGCTCGTAGGCGGGCTCGGGCGGCGGGCTGGCCGCCTTGCGGTACGCGCCCGCCTCGTAGCCGCGCTTACGCCGCTCCTCCTCCAGCCTAAGGGCACGGAACGACATTTTATGTTACATCGAGGATTATTTTTACCCTGTTAATTGTGTATCTTTTAAATCGTAATAGGTAGAGACAAGGAATTTTCGGAGTGTGTGGTGTACTACTATGGCTGCAATAACAACAAATAATAAAAATCCTGTACGAGTCCGACTCGCACATGGCCGATTTTTTAAATAATAAAATTTATTTTACTAAGTAATAGTACTTCAAAACTAAAATAATGATGAATATGGTAGTGGTAGATAATCAAAAATAGAAAACCTCTGTCTCAAGAAACAAACATATCTAAACTAATATTATAAAGTGAAAAAAAATCCTGGAAGTTATCTTAATTTTATATGAGCATACCTTAGTTGAGCGCGTTTCAGTTCCAGTCTCTCTAGCTCCAGTTTCTCTCGCTCTATTCTGTGCCTCTCGCGTTCCAAACGAAGAAGCTCATTCTTTTCGCGTTCAATCTTCTCTCTGCGAAAAAAATACGATTTTAGTGCATATTTAATTTTTTGCTTTGTATTGATTATTCGAGTATTTATAAGTGGTATAGTTATAGCAAGTACATCTGCAGGGCGGTGGGATGGGGTCCTAAAGGGGTTTGAAGATTTTTGAATGGAGGGTGGCCCTAAGGTCGGCCGCCATTTTGATTTTTTTTCAGAATCGCGGTGCACAACAAAAGTTATATATTTAGATAGAGGACACTTATACAAACAAAAAATGTTATGAAACATAATATCCTAAAGCGTCAGGTTTCGGAGTTATTCACCGAAATATAAGTCAAAAACAACAAGGATTTTTTTTGTTTTTTTTCCCTACAGGTAAGCATATTGAACTATTGAGGTAATAGAAATGTTATAAAACCTTTATGAAGAAGAAATAAATGAAGAATAGATATTTTTTAAATAAATAATTAAACACGGCAATTTATTGTTCCTTTTTTAATCCCAGAGACTAATCTGACATTTAAGTCTTTTGTGTTTTCGTTTTTTTTAGTATAGAAGTTTGACATTACACTTGCCAGATTAGTCTCTAGGTTTAAAAAAACGAACTATAAATTGCCGTGTTTAATTATTTATTTAAAAAATATCTATTCTTCATTTGTTTCTTCTTCATAAAGGTTTCATAACGTTTCTATTACCTCAATAGTTCAATACGCTTACCTGGAGGGAAAAAAAAAAAACAAAAAAATCCTAGTTGTTTTCGACTTATATTTCGGTGAATAACTCCGAAACCTGACGCTTTAGGATATATGTTATGTAACATTTTTTGTTTGTATAAGTGTCCTCTATCTAAATATATAACTTTTGATGTGCACCGCGATTCTGAAAAAAAATCAAAATGGCGGCTGATTTTAGGGCCAAAACCTTCAAACCCCTTTAATACTCAGTCTCAGTATTGTTTTAAAGTTTTCCATCAAATATTTCTCAGTAGCATCTCTGTCTGGATTTGCGGCCGGCACTCTTAATTACATTTACATGGGACTTGAACATTTCGCCAATTAAATTGAAATAAGGCAGAGGTGTACATCTGTCTACTTCTTTACAAGAAGTATACTATGTTAAATTTATTTACCTCTCGGCGCGTAGCTTCTCCCTCTCTAGCGCAAGGCGGTGCTTCTCCTGTCGCTGTCGTCTCTCTCTCTCCCGCAGCGCGTCCTCGGCCGCGCGACGTCTGCGCTCTTCCTCTCTCGCCGCGCGGGAACGCTCGCGCGCGCGCGCCACGTCGCGCTCTTTCTGTATCATACAACACGTTACACGTTACAACGCCGATCATTATCTATATAAATAATTGAAGTCACTTTTCATTCTTTCTAAACTACCATTTTCACCATCATTTAGAAAATTCATTCCGAAAGGTTTGTGTACAAAACATTAATATTTAACCTTGATATAATAAAAAAAAATCTTTGTGTTTTGTCAAGTCGCAAAAGCCGTGCAAGGCAGGGGGCGGGTTGCTAGTTGAAGCATGAGGTGCTTGCTACTAGACTTCGGTCGATCGACTCGACATCTGAGGGGCAATTCTCGTAATTTTAATGACGTTCACAGTTTGATCTCAGTCTCAATCTGTCAAAAATGCCTTTAATTTCCCTACATTTTGACATTTGTTTGTCGCCGAGATAAGACTGCGACTAGATTTTGAACGTTTTAAATTACGAGAATTGGCGTTCTGGTCACACGTTTTTGATCGCCTCAAAATATGTCACGATGTTTTCGATCGACCGCGAACTAGTTGCACCCTTGCTATGAGAATTTCCATAAAGTATTGACTGACAGAAAATTTGATTAAATACCAACATTTTGTATGGCATGGTTTATGATAAACTTCTGAAAGCTGCATAATAACATGTTCAGTTTCACACTTAGTGTAGAACAATCAATGTAAAGAAACAAGGACATGCTGGCTCTAGCTACCGTTATAAGCATCCCATTCAATCCCAGTCCCATGCTTACCCAGATCTTGGAAAAAGACAGAACCTCACGGGGCGATCGCTTTCGCTCACGGCTTCTGGTGCTCCGTTTGGTGCGATCCTGGAATGTCACATTGCGATAAGTACAGAACACAAAAAATCCGGCAATTGCGAACTAAGGAGATTCCGTTTTTTTATTAATTGCAATGATAGAGGTCATAATAATATGTTTGTGAAAACTACTCGTTTTTTTTTTAAACTTATTACGATTTACCCAGTGATAAACAGACGGCGTAGGCTTATTTATTAGCATTATCAGCCTATACCTAATGTTCCCACTGCTGGGACACAGGCCCCCTCTCTGTGAGAGGGAGTGGGCTGATATCCGCCACGCGGGCCCTGTGCGGGTTGGTGGATGTAGGACATGCCGGTTTCATCACAATGATATCCTTCAGAGCAGTGGGCTTAGAAAATAATACGGTCTCCCCATTCATCATTGATTATAGAATCCGCTAAAACTATTAAAATAAAATACCTTATCAGATCGGAGAGACTTTTCGCGCGTGCGTGAAGTGGACCTAGTACTCTCTGCTCCAGAAACTTCACCATCCTTTTTCGGCTTAGGTTCAGCAGTATTTTCAGCGCCTTCTTTGTTCTCCTTAAAAACAGTACAGATGTTTATTAAGTACGCAAGTTACGACCAACAGTTTAGTGGCTTATGCAGTTCGGCTGTGCAATTTCAAAAGCTAGCAACTTACATTTCTGAAAAAATCGATGTTTTTGCAATTACATAGCCGAGTTGGGTCAAAGACTTGGGACAATACAAGTGGTACTCTTGGGTAATGCTTGTATTAACTGATTAAATTTATTTATGGGTAGGTTTAAGTAAAGTAGTTAAATTTGTTTGAGAGTATAAATGTGGATGGCTATAAGAGTAAGCCAAAGAAACGATGGATGGACTGTGTGAAAGATTATATAGCTAGAAACGGGGTAACTACAGATGCTGACTGAAAGTAGGGAGCAGAAGACAAGTTGTGCGGTCCCCAAATAAATTAGGATAAGGGCGATATAATGTAGGTTCCTTTCTGATTCCCCGGCTTCCTGTAACATGAACCTCGTTCCCAATGCCAGTGGCCAGTACAAAATCATATTTTCTTTTTTGGTGAAATTAAAACATGATTTTATTAATAATAACAATTACCTCAGTCTCTTTAGTTTCTTCCTTGCGTTCTTTACTAGAGCGACGCTCGGAACGCGCGGATGGCTGACGACGAGACGATGATTCCGACTCTGATTTAGCCTTCTCCACGGAAATCATTCGCCCATGCAATTCTAAGCAAAAAAACATTTAAAATTAATTATTACAAAAATCATTGTGTCAGCCATTTTAAATGAATGTATTGTAATGTAATTACCAGTCCTGTGTAAGTTCTTAATACAGTTCTCAGCATCTTGAGCACTAGCCATCGTGACGTACCCGTAACAACGGGATCCGGGTGTTCTAGCGTTGGTCACCACCTTGGCTCCAATTACCTGTAATTATGTGTTTGTAAGTAACCAATCCAGTACCAACCCGCACTGGGCCCGGGTGGTGGATTTCGGCCCATCCCTCTCACAGAGAGGAGGCCTGTGTCCCAGCAGTGGGAACATTATAGGTGGATTATGAAGTAACCAATCAACTGTAAGGTATTTGTGTCTGCTGTTATTATTCTGTAATGTGGGTATGCGCTTATTTTGAATAAACCAGTCAGCTATCCATCTCCGTGTTTAATTGACGTCCCATTTGGCGACGAGGAATTCGAATTCCAATTGCGTGTAAAATTGTTATTAGTAATGCCGATCGGTCGACTAGAACCATTTGACATCAACTCGAAGCAGTGGCCGTCGTATATTCGCCGTGTCAGACAATACATATTACTTAATGAGATAAAAGATAACTTGCGGGTGCCGTTGTTAATTACGGTTGTGGGTGAAACTACATACTCGTTAATGTGCGATCTATGTGCTCCGGCGGATCCAGAGACGAAGACATTTGACCAACTGGTACGTTTGGTAACCGATCACCTAGAACCACAGAGATCGGAGATTGCCGAGCGTCACATGTTTCGCTTACGTAGACAGCGTGTTGGGGAATCCATGACGGACTATCTCCAAGATTTGAAACATCTCGCGACCACGTGTAACTTTGGTACAATGCTCGAAGAAAACCTTCGAGACCAATTTGTTTCGGGACTATCGAACAGCGCGATGCGATCGCGTATTTTTGCTGAGAAAAATATTAAATACAAGGAGGCGGTGGAGCTGGCTCTGGCGTTAGAGGCCGCAGAGAGGCACGCGGAGGTGAGCGCGGCGACGGCCGCAGCCACGACCTCAGGTGCAGGCGGCGACGCGGGCGAAGGCCTGCACAGGACCGCCGCGGGCCGTGCTCGTGGCGGAGGCGCGCGCCGGCCGGGGCGCAACTCGGGCGCTAGGGCTGACGGCGCGGCGTCGAGAGGGGGCGCCGCTGCGGCGCCGGCGCAAGCCGCATCGACTCAACAGTGCTGGCGGTGTGGAAAGCCGCATCGGCCGGAAAGATGTCGTTACATCAATTACAACTGCGATGAGTGTAACAAACGTGGACATTTGAAAGTGATGTGCAAAGAAGTGCGTGGTAGTGATCGCTCTGGTAGGCAAAACTACGTAAGTGAAGATAACTCGGGAGACGAGGATTTGTTTAGCATCGATCTGGCGTCTAAAGGTAACAAACCTTACTTTATTAACGTGAACATTGACAGTTACGATATTAAATGTGAAGTCGACACTGGAAGCCGCATTTCAGCAATTAGTGAAGAATTTTATAATCAGAAGTTTCCAAATAAAACAATTCATTCGGATAATATAATGTTACGGTGTTATTCAGGTACACAGATTGAGTCATTAGGTTATATATTGGTCAATGTTAAATTAGGTAATGTTACGGCAAACGATTTGTCTTTTTATGTTATTAAAAATGGTGGACGCCCACTAGTGGGCAGGGATTGGTTAAAATCGCTCAAGATCAAACAAATTAATTTCAATGATATTATTGCTGATCCATGTATCAGTAAGTTAGCGGCAGAATTTCCCGAGGTCTTTACTGATAAATTAGGAAAATGTAAAAAATTACTCCAATTGCAACTGACAAATAATGAGCCAGTGTACGTGCGGGCGCGCCCCGTGCCGCTGGCACTGCGTGCGCGTGTGGAGCGCGAGCTCGAGCGGCTGGAGGCCGAGGGCACCATCTACCGAGTCGAGCACTCGGACTACGGCACACCCATCGTGCCGGTTATCAAGACGAACGGCGATATACGAATATGTGGCGATTATAAAGTTACTATCAATCCTAAACTTAAACGTGAATTTTACCCACTCCCACGCATCGAAGAGTTGTTTGCCACTCTAAGTGGGGGAAGGGAATTTACCAAAATTGATTTAACGCATGCATATCAACAGACGATGTTGATGGATGATTCACAACTGTGTACAGCTATAACTACACACATCGGTACATTCGTTTATCGTCGTACGCCTTTTGGATTATCTTGCATTCCGGAAAAATTTCAAAAATTAATGGAGGAGACATTGCGCGGCGTGCGTGGCACGGTGGTATTTCTTGACGATATTTGTGTAACAGGGGCTTCGAGAGCAGAACATTTGGTTAACTTAAGACAAGTACTGGTTAGATTAAGAGATATGGGTTTGACCGTTAAACTAAGCAAATGTTGTTTTCTACAAGCGAGCGTTAAATATCTAGGGTTTATTATTGACCAAAGTGGTTTGCGCCCGGATCCCCAGAAAGTGGAGGCTATTGTGAAGGCACCAACACCTATCGATATCACACAGTTAAGAAGCTTCCTAGGTTTACTTAATTACTATGGGAAATTTATTCCGAAATTAAGTATATTATTACATCCGTTGCATGAACTTTTAAAAAAGGGTGTCAGTTGGAATTGGAGTAATGAGTGTGATGAGGCTTTTAAGGAAGCGAAGCGAGTCCTATCAGGTGAGAGGGTACTCGCACATTATGAGGAGGGGCGGCCCTTAATGCTATCGGTGGACAGCAGCGCGTACGGGTTGGGCGCAGTATTGGCGCATCGTTTCCCTGACGGCAGTGAGCGACCGGTCAGCTGTGTGTCGCGCACACTCAATGACGCGGAGCGCAATTACAGTCAGATTGATAAGGAGGCTCTAGCTATATTTTATGGCGTCACTCGACATCATCAATATTTGTATGGTAGAAAATTTGAATTACGTACAGATCATCAGCCTCTAAGCTACATTTTCGGAGCCAAAGTGGGTATACCCCAAACTGCCGCCAGTCGCTTGCAACGTTGGGCTGCACGATTAGCCGCATATGATTTTACGATAAAATATATAACCTCAAAGCAAAATGGACCAGCGGACGCGTTGTCACGTTTACCGTTAGCACAGGAGCGCCGTCCCACTGAATCAATGAGTTATGTTAACTTAGTACAACGATGTATGCCAGTTAATTTCCATGACGTAGGTAAGGAAACTAATAAAGATGCAATATTATCGCGAATATTGGGATTTGTAAAATTTGGATGGCCATCCGTACCTAGTTGCGAAGAAGAAAAACCATATTTTGTACGAAAAAGCGATATTACAATGGATTTTGGTTGTTTAATTTATAAATATCGAATTATAATACCAAAACCACTACAAACTAAAATTTTACAAGAAATTCATCAAGGTCATTTAGGAGTTAGAAAAATGAAAAGCTTATCACGTAATTATGTTTACTGGCCTACCTTAGATATTGACCTTGAAGTAATGTGTCGTTCGTGTGAGCCATGTCGGAGGGTGCGGGATGCAGCGCCGCGTGCTGACCTGCATCCGTGGGAATTTCCTTTGTTTCCATGGCAACGCTTACATGCTGATTTTGCGGAGTATTCGGGTAGAAAATATCTTATTATAGTCGACGCGCATTCGAAGTGGATTGAGGCACTTCCTATGGGTCGTACTGATGCACAGTCAACAATCACAGCTTTGATTACAGTTTTTAGTAGGTTTGGTTTACCATCGCAACTCGTTACGGATAACGGACCACCATTTCAATCAATAGAATTCAAAAATTATTGCAACAACAATTGTATTGCACATGTGACAACGGCGCCTTATAGGCCACAGAGCAATGGCGCCGCTGAAAATGCGGTAAAGACGGTAAAAAAAGCAATAAAAAGAGCAGTTCTTATTGGCGAAAATGTGTTACAAGCATTAAATATTTTTTTATTCAATTACCGTAACTGTGAGCATGCAACTACGGGCGTGTCACCGGCAGTATTGCTAACCGGGCGTCGGATGCGGACACGACTGGATGCGTTACGGCCAGACGTCGCGCAAGTGGCGCGCACGGCTCAGCAACGTCAGGTAGCTCATGCAGGAGGCACGCCCCAGCCCCCTATCCGGGTAGGAGAACCGGTACTCGCGCGCGATTACTCCTCGAACTCAAATAAATGGTCCACGGGAACAGTGTCTAAAAGTACGGGACCGGTGTCGTACCGCATTGACATGGGAAATGGTGTCGAGTGGCGCAGGCACCGAGACCAAATAATTCCAGTAGGGGACAAGTCTCGATTAACACTATCGCGTGCGAGCATCGGTACAAACAAGGGGGAGAGTAATGATCATGACGATGATGCTTTCGAGGATGCATCAGAGGCATCTAGTGGGGTGGAGACGGAGGCGGGTAGCGCAGGCCTGGCTAGCCCGGCCGCATCAGCGGCGACGCCTCGCTCCCCGCCGCCGCCGCCGCCGGGGGCATCAGCCCGAGCAATACGTGCGCATGTGCGCGCCGTGAATAAAGACAATGTGTCTAAATAGTTATAGTACCTAGTATTAGAGTTGTATTGAGTTGTTTGTTTTTTTTTATATATCTTGGTATGGTATTTTCTGTTAGTTAATAGTTCTGATAAGTTAACATTTACTCGTAAGGGGGAAAAGTGTAAGGTATTTGTGTCTGCTGTTATTATTCTGTAATGTGGGTATGCGCTTATTTTGAATAAACCAGTCAGCTATCCATCTCCGTGTTTAATTGACATCTAATTCCTAAACAATGGCCACTGGTAGAGCAGTTGGTTTTTTTTGATATTTTTATTAAATTTCATTTCATATGAAGTGGATCAAAAATCTAGTAATGATAAATTCGAAAGTAAGACATCTAACCACCATGTCCCTCCCAGAAAACATCCGGCAACATCGAAGCAGACCCAAGAGAACACGGCAGGACTATATCGACACCTACATACAGGATTGATCAACACTAGCTCAAGACAGAGAGAAGTGGAAAGGAGAAATGAGGCTTTTGCCCTGCACCGTTGCCATTTACCTTTCCATGTTTGCTGCACAATTGCTTCAGGTCCTTAGCACGAGTGTCTCCAGAGAGGCCACTGACCCACAAGTTCCTTGCACCACCTTCCTTATTGTCATCCTTCTTCTCTTTCTTGTCACCATCACCTTCTTTCTCTTTATCATCTAAAATAGGATAATGCACTATTAACTTCACTGCTTTGTCATAGAAATGTACTATGAAGATTTATTCATTCAATAATAGATACCTTTTGCGTCCTTGTCATTTTTATCATCCTCATTGCTGAAAAAATAATTAGAGCATTATTTTAAAATAAAGTAATATGAATACAGATAACAACAATACATGAAGATCGGAATTTGAACGTTTTACTACTAGCACAAGTTCCATTAATTGCAAGTTGCAGTTTGGTGACAGTAAATATTTTAGAATTCCCGTAGTGACACTCATCACCTACAAAGTTTTGCACCATTACTCCACTGCATTAGGTCAGGACGTTGAGAGCAGGTCCACAAAGTTGCATGAGTCGCCTTATACCCGTTGCACGCCGCTCTGCAGCCGCAGACTACACCACCGACAGCAGACGGTCCTCCACCAGCGATCAGGTGTAGACAGTACGCAGCAGCTGGCGCCGACGACCGCTGACGAAGACATCATCGAGTTTTGTTGGCAGGCAGCAGTTGTCAGATCCATAGGGCAGCCAGGACTCCAAAACGTTTGGTGCAAAACTTTGTAGTGATAACGAAAAAAAAAGTATTGGATGTCGAAATAATCGGAGTAGTTATAGATGCGCGTGGGCGGCGACACGGCGGTCGTTCGACGTTCACCAACCTAGTGGCGGGGACTTCGGAGGTTACTTGTTGATCGTCGGCCGGCTCGTCGTCGCCGTTCGCTGCAGAGTCGGCCGGCGCAGACTTGTCGCTCGACGGCTCGGCCGCATCTTCCTCCTCCTCCTCCTCCTCCTCTTCTGCCGCTTCATCTACGTCAGTCGCATTTATCAGCTGAGCCAGCGCAGGTCGCTCGCCGATACTCGGGAGCGGCCCACCCTGCCTCTCCTTAATCTTGACATGGAGTGTCGAGTGTTTCTTGATGTTTTTCACACTTGTTTGTTGTTTACACAAAAAATCCTGACCTGAAAACTTGATTGGACATTAGCACCACCATCTGGATATGGAGCAGCATAGCAGCTATGAGCCACTATGTCCATAGTAAAGCATACATAACTGTAGGACACTGGAGTGCTGCCGTGACTGGAAATGCCCTGTCACTTAAATTACACAAAACACCACATCATTGTAATGAGAGCCACCTCAGTCTGTGCTCATTTCAGTGGTAATCCTCCCAAATGATATTGTCATCTGTTCTCTCTCTGCTAGTTTTTGGTTGTATTCTGTGTTGCAGCCGTTTCTAGCACGATGCTTGCAGGTCTTACTATAAATTTTCTTCTGCTGTATTTAACTTTCCACTCTTGTATACCGCAACTATTTCAACTTGTTATTTTAGCATGATGACAAACATTGCAACATAAGTACCTCATTATAATTAATTTATTCACGTAATGAAGATTTTGTACTTTCTCAAGCACATTATTTTAGTTCCATCTGATTTGGATTAAAATAATGAAATGTATTAATTTTACACTAAAAGACTAAATTCATTGATTATTTCATCAATAAAGATGTATGTACAGAAAAAAACTTAAATACAATCTAAGCTTACCTTTTTTGTCAGCTTTAGAGTTGTTATCAGCCTGGAAGAGATTAATCAAAGGTTAGTATGAACATAAATGCAAGTTTATTGAATTAATTTGTATATATACTTTAGTCAAATATTTGGCATTATTCCAGTTTGTTACTATTAATAATTACTGAAACCAGATTTGACGTATTTTGGGTTGATAAAGCAGTGTTTGAAGAAATGTTAGAAAGACTGTGATTATTAAAAAAATAAGATACTTACTTATAATAAAATAAGTATATTTCTACAAAATAAATATACTACATACATAAATATGTGGAAATAAATAAAAATCATAAGTGGTTTTCTACTTTGTATGTTCTAGTCTATCTCCATCATGAACCCGTTGGCTGTGCCGTTGGATAGTTTGGAGGCAACTGGTGGCAGTTTAACTGTTACACTGAAGAAATAGAAACGTACCTCTTCATTGAGAAGCTCATCTTCACCAAGATCCAAGTTGATGCTGTCCTCTGCATCAGTGTTGTTTTCTATTTTGTGATCATCTTCAGATTTGGTATCCTTGTCAAGACACAGTTTTTTAGGCTGTGTTGCTTCAGGTTCTTCTTTTAACTCCCTTTTTCTGTTCGATTTCTCAGTTTCCTCAACCTCCATGTTAGCTTCAGACTTGCTAGGGCTAGCTTTGTTTTGTTTCTTGTCAGTCTGCTCAGTTTCTTCTTCTTCTTCAGCGTCATCTTGTACGATCATATCCTCCATAGTCGGAGTTTCTTCAGACTCTTGTTCGACAAAGTTTGTGCTTTCTGATCGCCTTGTCCTTTTTGCAGGAGTTTTTGCCTCTACAGTAGCCGACTCAAACTTGAAAGTTGCTGGATCATGCCCCTCCTCTTCCAAATGCTAGAAAGACATCGTCAATTACGTATTGAATACAATGCTGATGAGTGTCGTGCCTATTCTAATTATTACACGTCACATAATTACCTTGGATAAACGCTGTATGAGCACACCGCGAACGCCGCTTTTATCTAGGTTGCGCTTTTCTAACTCTGCGCGTAAGTCTATAACTCTGAGGTCGTTTAGCAAACGCTTCTTGTCCGACATCGCCTGGCGTTATTTTAGGAATGTTTCTAATAATAACTCACTTTGCCTTGTTGTATATTTTCAGTAATCTTGATCTACGCGAAACGAATATTCCCACACACATGTATGACGAAAAGGATCTAAGATGGCGGCCTCTGGAACAGGACCATAGAGTAATAAACAAAACAAGACCAAAGGAAAAAAATCTTGTTATTGTGATAACAAGGATGGCAACACAAATTGCATGGCTTTCCCGCTTTCGCAAGGTGGTAGCTGATAACGCCTGCACCTACCACTTTACCGCAGGGAAACGGTAGGGGCAACACTGAGGGACAATCACAAGATAGAAGGGAGAGGGAGACTAGAATAGTATTATAGGGAAACAGGCGCAACCTTATTCGTTTTTTGCAGGCAACACCTATTTTCTGTTCACGATCGGCGATCACATGACAATTGATGAATTGATCGTCATTACTGTCAACTGTCAATGTCAGGTCGGTTTGGTTATTGAAAATAATTGAAATTGTTGAAATTTTGGTCGATTCTCGCCACGGTGTTCCTGGTTAGCACGTGTGATTAGAATTTGTCGTGTTTTTTATTAGTGATTGTTGACATTTTTGTGACTTGTTATTTTTAAGTGTGTTGTCGTTGTGTTCGTTAACAGGTTTGTATTGTGATTGTCGTATTTTAATTTCGTTTTATCCAAGATGGATGTAAATAAACCCCCCAGATCCTGATCCTCCCGACATTCCAAGTCCTTCATTTCCTTTTTCCCCGAATCCTCTATCGCAATTCGCGGATGTTGTCTGTAGTGTTACAGAGATGGATGTATCCCAATCCAACCAATCTTCCCGTAAACGTCCTGGTAACGAAGATATTTTATCTCCTACCCCCCCAAACAAACAAAAGAAAAGCCAAATTGGACGTATCAAATATTCGGCAATGGATAAGGCTCCTTACATTGTGCACGTCTCCCGTATAGAAACCCAACCAAACTCAGGCACCACATTACATCCTGTTAATTTTGGCAAATTTTTAATAAATAATAACATTGCGAACATAGTTCGTGGTGGTGTTAAAAGGGTTGGTAGAAACCGTGTGTCCGTAGAGTTTGCTTCCCCTCAGGATGCCAACTCTTTCTTGGTTAACACTTTGCTAACCAAGTACAGCTATACTGCCTCTATTCCTACATTCAACATCACAAGGATGGGAGTAGTAACAGGTGTTCCCTCTGATATTTCAGAAGACGAGGCTATGTCTTTGCTATCTGTGCCTTCAGGATGTGGGCAAATCCTTAAAGTTCGCAGAATTAACAGAAAAATTCAGAATGACGGTATTAATGTGTGGAAACCCACTGAAACTTGTGTGATCACATTTGATGGACAAGTCTTACCCCAAAGGATCTTCTGTTGTTACACATCCCTTCCTGTTGAGCAGTACATTTTTCCCACTATTCAATGTCGCAAGTGTTGTAGATTTGGACACGTAGCAAATGTATGCAGATCAAAACCACGCTGCAGCAAGTGTGGCCACGATCACCCAGGTGATGGTTGCAACACTTCTGAGGGCGAGGCCTTCTGTATTCTGTGTTCGGGTAATCACTTCGCTAATAGTAGGTCATGCCCCGAGCATGGTAGACAGAAAGCCATTAAAACTGTTATGGCTGAAAAATCCATGCCCTATGCTGAGGCTAGCAAATTAATCCCAACAGCTTCCCGCAACTACGCTAACATCACTAAAACTCCGATATCTCAGTCTTATCGCAAGACAGTAACCCTAAAGCCTAAAACTCATGCCCCCCTCTCCCCATCTTATGATAAAGCTGCTCATCAGCAGATAACTAGTTCCCCTCAACCTTCACAGCCTAATGGCTGCGCTCTCAATTATAATAACGTCTCTTCCAATAATGGTACTTCTTCTATTATCGAACTACTTATTAAACTCTTACCTATTGTTATTTCTTCTTCTACTTCTAATACCCAATCACCGTCCAACGTTGCCGACCAACTTATTACTCTTCTTTTAGATATTAGAAATGGCGTCTCGCCAAGTATTCCTTCAGTGGAATGTGAGGAGCGTGTGGCATAAAAAGCACGACCTCATATTCCTCTTAAATAAATACAAGCCACTGGCTTGTTCCATAGCTGAGACTTGGCTTACTCCAAGTCTTAGCTTCCGTATGCCACATTTCAATATTCTTAGATGTGACCGATCAGATGGCTATGGAGGGTCAGCTCTCTTAGTCAATAATCGGGTCCCACTTTTGCCCTTTACTTTACCTTCACTTACGGGTGATATGAGCATTGCCGCAGGGAGGGTCGAGGGCATCACAGTGTTTTCAGTATATATTGCACATCCTCACCATAATTTCATAATGACTCTTAGAGATATTTTCTCTAATGTTCATGGTCCGATACTGGTCATGGGCGACTTTAACTGCCACCATTACAGATGGGGGTCTGAACGCTGTGATGCCTTTGGTGTAGCTCTGGTTGATGTTTTGGACGACTTGAACCTCTGCATTTTAAATAACGGTTGTTCAACACGACGATCTCTTCCAGGCCAGCAAAAGAGTTGTGTAGACCTTACATTTTGTTCGGTTGAGTTAGCAGCATCAACTCACTGGGAATGCACAACCTTGTCGCATGGTAGTGATCACTACCCTATAGTCATATCTTTGGTTAATAAGTCTTATTTAGAAAAAACTTCCCCTCCACTTTTGAAATATAACCTGTCCAAACCGGATTGGTCAAAATTTAGATCATTATTGGAGGGTAAAATCGATGTTCTTCCAAATTTAAATTCAAATTTATCAGATCCTTCTGGTCACTGCCATGCCAAGAGCTGTTATGAGGGTTTTGTAACAGCAATTACCTCCAGTGCAGATTCTTGCTTTCCTTTAAAAAACAGTGCTCTTAATAAAATCCCTTCACCCCCGTGGTGGGATCCAGAATGCACTTCGGCAATCAGGGATAGGGACGAGGCCGAGGTATGTTACAATGCAGATATGAGTACTGAAAATCTGTTGGCATACTGCCGTATTAATGCCAGAACCAAACGTTTTCTTCGTAAGAAGAAACGTACGGGTTGGGTTAAGTTCTGCACCTCTTTATCACCTTCTACTCCGGTTTCAGTCGTCTGGAAAAATATCAATCGGTTTAGACGTGGGTGTTCCCCATCGATCTCTTCTCCGATTGCTAGGGAAACAGCTGAACATTTCTTTGACAAAATAGCACCATCCTATGTTCCTCTCTCATCCGAATGTCAAAACGCGCCCTTTTATAACGTTACAGAGGATCCTTTCGATACGCCATTTACTTTGGAGGAACTGAATGTGGTGCTCAAACATGTCCGGGACTCAGCTCCTGGTATTGATGGCGTGCCATACTCGTTCATTGCCCATTCTGGTGATAAGGCTAAAAACTATTTTTTAAATATTTTGAATTTTTGTTATTCTCATGGTTGGGTTCCAGATCAGTGGAAGTTTCAAATCATTATTCCATTATTGAAACCAGGCAAACATGCAGATGATCCGAATGGCCTTAGGCCAATTGCTCTATCTTCAGTCCTAGCCAAATTACTGGAACATCTTATCAAAAATCGTCTTGAGTGGATAGTCGAATCGAGAGATCTACTGCCGAATCATCAATTCGGTTTTAGGAAAGGTCTAAGCACAATGGACAGTGTTAGTATTTTAGTTACGGATATCCGCTTAGCATACTCTAAAAATGAATCCGTTGTTGCCACTTTCCTGGACATCTCATCTGCATATGACAGTGTCCTTCTTCCCGTAATCAGGCAAAAACTGCAACAGCTGAGTCTTCCGGCTAAGATGATACGATGCATATGTGAACTTCTGTTGTCCCGCTCATTGGTTCTGAGAGTCCAGGGTGAGGAGTTCGATACAAGGCAGACATGGAGGGGTCTCCCACAAGGCTATGTCCTTAGTCCCATACTCTACAATTTGTATACGGCTGATATTGGGTCCTGCCTAAATAACAATTGCCAGATACTACAATATGCCGATGACATTGTTTTGTATGTGACAGATCCCTCCATAGTTGACGCTGCGTCATCTTTGTGTCTCTCTCTGGACTCTTTGAATCAGTGGCTTTTAAGCCATGGGTTGTCGCTATCGGCTCCCAAAAGTTCGGCAGTAATTTTCTCTCGCAAAAGATCTATTCCTCAAATTACAGTAAACATTTTAGGTCACAATATTCCTGTAGAGAAAAAAGTTAAATTTTTAGGCGTTATTTTAGATACAAAATTAACTGGCAAACATCACATAAATTATCTTATTAAAAAGTGTGAAAGAGTTATATCCATTTTAAAAGTTCTTGCGGGTGTTTGGTGGGGTGCTCACCCATACACCATGAAATTAGTTTATAACGCCTTAGTTCGTAGTGTTTTAGATTATGGAACGTTTCTAATGACTCCTTGCAACAAAGGTGCTTTGGCTGGGCTGGATAGAGTTCAGTCCAAATGTCTTCGAATCATCTCAGGTTGTATGAAGTCCTCTCCCGTTAACGCATTGCAAGTCGAATGTGCTGAACCTCCTCTAGCCCTTAGGCGGCAATACCTGGCCTCCCGCTTTGTGTCTAGGCTAATATGTAGATCTTCCCATCCTCTTATAGGAAGACTAAACGAGTTAGATGCCATATGCAGAAGCTCAAATTACTGGAAAAATAAAGAACTACCCTTATTCCTAAAATCCTTTCGACTAACTCTAAATTTAGTGTTCCCGATCGTCCAGTTTCCCAGACTACCCCTTTTTAATTTTCCTTATCAAGTTTTAAGTTATATCCCAAAAATTTTATTTGACATTGGTATATCCAAAAAATCTCCGTCAGCAAATTCGGCTTTCAATGCGGTGGTGGGCGAGCGATGGAATGGTTTTCAGTTATTCTTCACGGATGCTTCGAAACAATCCGATCTTAGTCACACTGGCGCTGCGGTCTATTACCAAAACTCCAAAATTATCTTACAGTTTAAAGGCCCTAAGGAGTCTTCTGTATTCACTGGTGAGTGTGTGGCTATATTGGAAGCTTGTCTTTTTATAGAGTCGCACCCTAATATTGAGAAGGCCGTCATTTTTACAGATTCCCTTAGTTGTTTGCAAGCTTTAGTCCAAAATCCGTTTAAAAGTAAATTGCACAGTTCTCTTATTCTAAAAATTAAAAATTCTCTTTTGACCTGTGCTAATAGTCAAAGAGATGTTCAGTTAGTTTGGATACCTAGCCATTGTGGCATTAAGGGTAACGAATGTGTTGATGCTTTGGCTAAAGATGCTTGTTCATCTTTATCTTCAGATCTCACGCACAATTCCTACCAGGGTTACGACCTGCTGTCCCTTCCAAGACTGAACCTGCAACGTTCCTGGCAAGAACAGTGGAATATTTCCAGCAGGAAAAAAGGTAAATTTTTTTATGCAGTACAACCAACCATCAAGCCAAAACCGTGGTTTTTCGGTCACAAAAAAGTATCAAAAACAATCATTTCTGTTCTTTGTAGAATCCGCCTAGGTTTTTGTTGCACTCCCGTTTTTTTACATAAAATCCATGTCCGTGACTCCTCTCTATGCGAGTGCGGGTTAGAGGAGGGCACCCTGGATCACATATTCTTCGAATGCTCTAACAACCTCCCTCCTCTAGACTTGTATAGCCGTCTCCCAAAATTTAAGATCCCTCTTCCGATTAATTTCCCCTCCCTTTTAACATATTCCTCTCCAGATTTACTTGTGGCGCTGATGATATTCATCCGCCACAATAATATAAAATTATAATTTGTTTCCTTTAAATGTTCTATTTATGTTTGGTTGTGGCATAATTATGTATACTTGTATTTTAATGTTCTAACAATTATAATATAATATGTAATTTTATATTTTTGTTTGTTTCAGTCCAGTACTAACCCCACAAGATCTACATTAAGTTCAACTGTAGCATCGAATTTTTTTTTTTTTTTTTTGTCACACACACTTGCTTTTCCAATTCACTTTTGACATTGGCAGAATAGTCGACATCGGCTTTACTTGCCATAATTAAAAATAGAATAGAATAGAATAGAATTGAAATTGTTTTGGGAATCAAACTCACTCAGTGAATCTACGATTTTGAAAGCAGTTTTCTATTTATTTCACGGTTCATCATCTGATTGCTGATTGCACGGTTAAAATCAACAGAGATAATAAACAGCGTCAGTCATGAGCGGACAGAACCAAGGTAAGCAATTAGCAAAGTTGTAATAACATCCATACAGTAGGTACATAAGGACCCTCTCATTTACTGTAAACTAATAACGAACTCTGTTCTTTTGGACACAGGTGTTCCGTCTGAAGCTGTAGCATGTGAATTGCTTGACAAGATTATTGTCAAGCAATTACATTTGATGGAGGAAAAGATGCGTTGCGAATTAAACATAGAGTCCAGTATCAAGAATGGAAGTTATCATTTAGCTAAGTCTCGTTATATCATGGGTCAGAGCTCAGTGAGTACATCTCGGCTCCCTACTGAGAGTAGCCCGGATTTCTCAGCTTCTACAATATGCGAAACTACTGAGGAAGATGGGGTTAAAGTAATGAAAGTAATTGAAAATAATGCAGAGAATACAGTCAACCCTATTCGCTGGTTTGGTGTCTTAGTTCCGCAGAATATGCATAAAGCCCAAAGTATCTTTCAAAATACTATAAACTTTGTTGTTGAATGTGTGAATGTTCAAATACAGCTGCAGAGTAATTTAAAACTTATGGATATGTTGAAACAATACATTAATTTAGACAAGATAGCCGCTGCCTGAGGTAATTTGGGCATATGTATGCAAGAATTAGATAAAGCCCATGTTATTCAATATGTGATAATAATTTAACTTTAATGCTAATGTTGTTGATGGTGGGAAATAAAACTAATCATGTTTCAATTGTCATTTAATTATTTTCATTTGTGAAATGAACACTAGGTGTCATGTTGTGGCTAACCCTTTGCATGCTGGAATGTGGATCCATGTGAGACAATGGCTTTTTAATTATTATCATGCTGCAGTAAACATTAGTTTATTGGTTTAACTAAAACAATTGAAAGGATTAAGTTTCTGTTGCTGATGGAAATAAAACAAATCATTTTTAAATTGTCATTTATTTATTTTCATTTGTGAAATGAACACTAGGTGTCATGTTGTGGCTTAATCATACTGCAATAAGCATTATTTTATTGGTTTAACCTTTTAAGCGCTTGGCTAAATATCAATTGCCGTGCCCCTAGCGCGCGGCTAGAAATTGATAAAATCAAGAAATAAAAACTTTTTTTTTTAAAAAAAGAACAACTTCCAAAAAAAACTATAAAGTGAAAAATAACTTTAATTTCGAAAGTCGGTGTCGCGCATTTTCGTTTTTTTGACACCGACTTCCGAAATTAAAGTAGTTTTTTTTTTGGAAGTTGGTTGTTTTTTTTTTGTAAAAAAGTTTTTATTTTTCACTTTTCAGTTGTACCTACACCACACAAGTTCATATAACACTACTTGCTATGTGAATTTCAGTGACAGGAAGATATTAAAACATCATCAATATGTATAAACTATGTGGAAAAAATTCGTATTATTGAAGCTAATTCAAAAACTACCCAAGCAACGTTGATAAAATTTATATGGGACCACCCCTGAAGCATACCTTATCCATTTAAAAATTAGACATGTTTTAGATTAGAGGTAGGTAGGTACCCCGATAACAACTTCGACAGAAATGAAGGTGTAGCGTGGTATACTGAACACATCTGTCTATCCCTTTAGAGGGTACAGGCGTGATGTTATGTTGTGTGATTGCTTAAACAATGCATACATAAGCGATAGCAGCAATCGCGGTTGATTTGATGGCATTTATTGAAGAGTTGTCTGTCTCCGAAACTTATCATCAGATCTTTACGAAATTTAAATGGGACCATTTCGAAATAAACTTTTTTCAATTTCGCAAATCCGTCTATATACGATGGAGTTATGCCCGAACATACATAAAAAAATCCTCCTTTTTATTAGAAGTTTATTAAAAATAATACCTACAATAAAAGAAGAAGAAATCATTGTATTGTTTAAAAAATAGTCAAAAAGTTTTTATCTCTATTTTAATAATGGTTTTAGTTGTACCACGCAGTTAATAGGACGAAAATAGAGCGAAAAAATCATGCATGTTCTCTGTCGCAGAAATACGACACCGGACACGTTAGGGGCACGGAAATATGTGTCGCATAAATGCGGTACAAGCGGTCAAAAGGTTAATCACAACAATTGAAAGGCCTTTGTTGAGTAAAAGGTTGAATGAATCTATAATGTTTTTCTTGGATTTTTATAATGAATGGCGCTTTCATTTACATTGTTAAACAAGAACCTAGATATTTCTTTATTGATAACATTATTTATATAATTTGATTGGTGTCACATACTTGTTATAATATTTATTCAATCAAATAATTGCTCATTTTGATATCAAATAATAGTTGTTTTATGACAGTTTTTTTTTTTCTAATAGCATTTTTTTAGTATTATACAAAGAATTGTCTATATAATATTTAACTAGATATATACATATTGTTTTCTTTGAGGTACATAGAAACAACAGAAATGGAATGTTCACCTGGAGTTAATAATTAACAATGATCCCAGCAAATACAACATCATTCCTGTAAACACATGATCTTTATACAATTTTCACTTGAGATAAGTACTTTAATTAATAACAATTACTTTCATAATGCTACGAAACCGGGTGCATGCTTCTTGGCGTTCAATTTATTTTGATATCTTTACATTTAACATTCAGATATTTTTAAATACATTTAAATTTGATTACTTTTAAAACTAGCCATGTTAGGAAATTGTGGAGTAAGTTTAATGTATCCTTTGAAACAACAAAATACCATGTCTTAGATGCGCTTAATTTTAGGTAAAGGAACTCATTTCACCTAATAAGATTTATTAACCACGATTTCCTCAAATGTAAAGTAAAACATATTTAAAACCATTTAAAATTCTTCAGTCTCTGTTTTAACAGCCAGTTAATTTTAAGTCTCCATACCATGATCTCTTAAAAACTTTACTGCAATCTTTTCTTTCTTGACAAAACAAGAATAATTCATTTGCAGCCATTTCTAGATGGTTTTTCTTAACTAAGGTTGAGTTACATTCTATTGAATAAAATAACATTCTAAAATAACACAACACAACAATATTAATGTACAAAACATTCAACTATTATCAAATATAACTTGTGAACAAGAAATACACTAGGTATATTATTTAAAAAGATTAAGACTCATAATAAAACTTTTTACTTCTTAGAGAAGTGCAAAAATCAATGATTAAGTAATATAAAAGTTTTTGTAAAGTCTTTGTTACTTTGTGCAAATTGTGCGCAAAAATTCATGAGAGTTTCATTTTTGGTTGTGCTTTCACAATGGCATCATGACTAGACTTACTTAAAGTTGAGCCGTGTGAGTAGTCAGTAGGTATTTCGTTACACAATGTAATGACTGTGTGGTGTGTCTAGTTAGGTATTTATACCACAAATCGACCAACACAATAATCAATAGATACAAAAAGGTACCGAATCAAGTCTAGCCCAAATATAAATAAATAATTCCATCATAAACTTTACTACATCTACTTGGATGTTAACATAGTTATATATTTTTTAATCTGCTCACCGCTTATGATGGTCTGATTGCTATAGGTACATATTACTTATATTATGTAAATGTTGGTCTTGATTATTAATATTTCAAAAATGAAATATAAAGTAGGTAAATTATGTAAGTCAAAAATATTTACAAAATTCAAATAATTTACAAAAATAATTAAAGGTAAAACAGCAAAGATATAAAACAAACATGTCTTAAACCTAATAAAATTCGTTATTAAAGTCAACAAAAATATTTTAACAGTTGGTAAATAAATTAAAACTACATTGGAATGTTTCTGATTCTTAAAACACATGATTTCTATGATTGTTTAATCGGTCTAATTAAATGCAAAAGCGAATCTACTATGGCTTTTAAATCATAAGAGGGAAAATCAGGTCTCGTTCACTTTGATTTTCCTCAGGTCGCCAGACCCACGTCGGGCGCCAATAACATCGAATTATATTATTTCTTAATCTAATGCGCGCTTTCTATACACCTCACTAGTTACAAAAATATTGTGGGGAGAATTCGAACACCGAACACCGGCAATCTAATAAGAATTAACAGAACCACTACCACCATCGTGTTCGCTATGCTACATCATGGACGCGATTACTTTCGACTCGACTGGTAACACGATACAAATATTGACTAAATGCGTAGCGCCGGGGCTCAGCGACTCTGTAAAAATTAGTCGGACCTCGTGGACGAGGCGGGCTCGAAGCGATAAACCTATAAGTAGTGTCGTGTCACGCGGGCGTATCGCTAGCCGTTGTCGCGCGTATCCCGGGCCTCCGTGCGCCACTCCGACCGCGTACACGCGCCGTCGCGCCACCACGCCTGCACGTCGCTGTAGTGCGCGCCGCGGTGGCGCCGCTCGTTCGCGTGCACCATGGCGCACACGCGGCAGAAGAAGTACGTGTTAATGAACTCGCCGGTACCCTGATAAATTAGTTTAATTTTAGTTATGAACATCAAGTAAGCAGTACCAAGTTGGGCGACGTTAAAATGTATGCATGGCCATGTTCCAAGCATTAATGATGTCAAAACTGAATTTGTTTATCATCGTAGCCAGTATTCATACATTGGTAATAGGCTCTGTACAGAGAAGTAGGTACAGACGCCAGCAACTCAAGCTACTACAATCTGTCAAATTTCTTTAATAGATTTTCAACTTTAACGCTAAAGTATAAGGTTCAAAGTTGATTGGGAAAATTTGACAATTTCGGGTAGCTTGATGTGCTGGCGTCTGTACATTGCACTTTCATCCAGTATGTACTTACAGGTAGGGAATAAGGATGCAGGTTAGTTAGCAAGCAAGCACTAATTCTTACCTTCCACTTGAAGTAGGAATTATACAAATTATCGTCTTCGTCGATGCGCCGCAGATACGAGGCGAGCTCCTCCGGGTTAGCGAACTCCTCGACGTGGATGTACGAGTTATGGGGCGCCAGCGCTGCGTACTCAGAAGCACGGGCGCCCATCACTATTGGCAGTACGTTGTGCCTGTATTACATCAGGGAAACAGAATTATAAATGGAACCCAAGTTTCAAATGGCATCAGATAGACATCCCGTATCGAATTAGGCCATAATATATGATGGATGACGCCATGAAGACTAAGGGCAAATTTAACCGCGATCAAAAGCTGTCAGTGTCAATAGATTTTCCATAACAATTTTGACACTGACAGCTCTTGAACGTGGTTTAGATCCGTGGCGTGGTTTAGATCCATGGTTTATATGTGCTAAACGCGTTCAGTTTCATTGGAGAAATCCGCACTGAGTTGTGTTATTAGTACGGCCCAAAAAGCTATTTGGTATACAGGCAGCTAATTTGCAACTACTTTTAAACAATGATGTGCTGAGTTAGTCAATTCTTTTATACCACTCTATTTAATTAAGGATGCCATAAGCTGAAAAAGTTATAACGCACAAAATAAATCTAAATATTGACAGTGTAGTGGAAAGATGCATATTTTTGCCTGTATACCAAATAGCTTGTTCGACCGTATTTTAAAGACAAGGTATCACACTTACTGTAGCCCATTGACAAAGAATTTCTCAGTGACGTAATCACGGCAGTTAGAATTTTCGAAGGCAAGGTAGAACTTGTAGTCTTTATCGAGCATCTCGAGGCAGTTGGGGTCGTTGCGGGGGCAGTGGTGCGCGCCGCAAGCTCCGTAGATGTCCACTTGGATGTACTTGCTGAGCCGCCGCGCGTACTGCAGCCGGCGGTTGCGAGCGTGACAGTTCGATACGAACCACGCCACCTGACAAATGAAAATTTCATCTCACATCTCGCTCATTTCACCCTCTCTTTTCTGTGTCTCTCATCTCATCAAATTTTACGTTACCACCTAAGTACAGTCAACAGTAAAAGTAGATGATGGAAATCAGAAATTCAATACTAATGAACGGAGTTCGCGTCATATATGGCAGCTGTACTAGTAGTAAAGGTTTGGTATAATTTACAATTACATACTTTTGAATCACTTCGACGCCACACAGTTCTGACGCGAACTCCGTTCATTAGTATTGAATTTCTGATTTTCATCATCTACTTTGCTGTTAACTATAAGTACCTACCTACACATTGTGGAATGCAATAATTGAGTATATATTGAGTATCGTGGTGTAACTTGAAAGATGTGGGAGAACGACTTGTATTGATTGATTTTCAAGTGGAATACTCCGTCAAAGACAATGTTCAAGATCGTCAAACAAGTTGCTTCAGGACGCGCTGGACGCTGATTCTTTTGCAGCGAATACGCCATATGTAAAGTACCTAATGTGTACAATAATGAGTGAAAAGGTTGCTTCTAGACAAGCGTGTATCGTCGTCGTCCCTCGTTTAGCTTATTTGTTATAGGCACTTGGTGTACCTAACTTCTGTTAGATTGGGCTTGAAATCTATAGGGCTTGAAAATTTAAACACCGGTTTTTTTGGGAACTGGCCATAGGCCTTGGTGTGTTAGTGATATCGGTTCCAAGCCCTAGTTAGATTACATGTTCATTCACTAGAACCTTGGAGATAATAAGCCTACACTGCTTATTATTAACTAGGTAGTACCTTTTTAGTTTTATTAGCAGCAAAGTTCCTGTCGAGATCTTTTTCAGTGATGAGGGGATCATAGTAGACCCAGTGTTCGTAGGGCGCCACGATGTCGGAGTCGCGTCGGTAGGTGGACGTCCAGTTGAACACGTCCACCCACGACGGCCGCAGTGACGCTGTGTGGTACGGACACTCCAGGTAGTACAGGATCCAGATCTGGAACATGAAGGAAAGAGGTATAGTTAGTAGGTACATATTAGAATTTGTCGCAAAACGACTGGCACTTAACTGTTATTGCGCGTTAGCACGAAAGGATAGCTGTCTGCATAATACAGCATATTAATCAGGCATTTATGCATTTTTTGTACTTAATGAACCTACAAAATGTATCTATGGTAATAATTTTCTATACGTCGAGACGTACCTTCTGAAGTAGTTTTAACAAAAGACTGACTGAAGATAGCAACAATAGCTCAACGCGTGTTTAAAAACGCTTCTTCATTCCAACACTTGCAAAGATGCTTTTGGGCAGACAAATTGTAGAAACGAGCTACGTAGGTAGATACATATGTGCCTTCAACCCACGCAGAGAACCTATATTGCTATCTGCTCTTATAATCATCTTACCTGTTTAGGAGAACGTTTAGCATTGAAGGGGGTGTGGTGATCTTTGAAGAGTATAGCGTCAGCCGTGGCAGCATCCCTTGCGTCAGCGGTCAGCGTGCAGCGGTCCACCGGACACTTGTTCCGGAGGAACTCCGTCCGGCCTGCGGACACGCCCCACGTGCCGAACCCATTAGCGAGGAGGATTTTTTTAATAGGCACATCTTCGTCTTTTGGTAGCGTATACATTAATTGGTTGACGACTCTGCAAAGTTAAAAAATCATCATCATTAATTCTCCTTATCCCAATTTATTTTAGAGGGACCCGTGGCTAAATAATTACAGCCGCCCAGGACGATCGATCTGGTTAAGCTACGCTTGCTGCGGTTGGTCTGTAGATGGGTGACAATCTTTACATACCGAGAGCCCTCCCTCCATGCTTCGGATAGCATGTTATGCCGTTGGTCCCGGCTGTCATTCGTGGATGTTTGACAATCGTTACGGGTAGTCAGAAGCCCGAAAGTCTAACAACCAGTCTTACCAATGGGTACCTATCGTATTACCCAGTAACTGGGTTGTGGGGGTCAGATAGGCAGTCGCTCCATGTAAAATACTGGTATTCAGCTGCATCCGTTTAGACTGGAAGCCGACACCAACTTAGTTGGGAAAAGGCTACGCAGATGATGAAGCTCGAGAACACATACACAGAAAGTTGGCAGATTCGTCTCAGAATTAAGTTGTTGTAGGGTTTCTTATTTATGTCTCATAACTATTTATATATATATATTTATATATAAACATTGTTGTACATATGTATTTATTATTATATCTATTCTTATATCTTAGTTATAAATATTTTCTTATCTTTTCTTTCTGTTATTGCACCTACTGTGTATTGTCTCTGCATCACCCTAAGGTAGACTGGTAGAAAATGCCTAAGGCATTAAGTCCGCCTTTGTACAGTTGTTACTTGTGCATAAAGTTTTAATAAATAAATAAAATGATGATCCCAATTTATTTGGGGTCGGCGCAAAATGTCTTTTTCTTCCATACTTCTCTATTAGTAATATCATCTTTCACGCAGTCCTTCCATCGTTTCTTTCCTCTCCCCCTACTCTTAAAGCAATTCAGATTGATACATACTAAAAAATTTCCTCACAACATTTTCCTCATTCTGGAGTCACCGATGCCACTGACTTCCTGACGTTCTCAGATATACTCATTTCTTTGATACAGATATATAAATAGGTAATGGGTAATACGGGCTGGTGTCCGCAACTCCACGTAAATGCTCGTAGTTTGCGTAAGGAGACATATAAATCACACATCTCGGTCAACGTTGTTACGTTTCGTTGTATCGTACCTCATCAATCAAATTTTTCGCCTGTATGACACACGACACAATAATTTTGATTTTGACGCCTAAACTTGAGAAGGAAAGCTCACCTGTCGTCTCCTGGTGAATCTTCTGGAAACAGTTTCGCATCAGGGTCATGCTGCCAGGGACGTTGCTCTCCTCCTTTCAGGAACCACGGAAGGCGAGCGGACTCGTCTTCGTGAGCCACTGCATAGTCCGTTTCCGTGATCGCGTTCTGAAGTTATATCAAAGTTACTTAGTTGACATACTTAGGTACATTATGAGTTACAGAAGATTCTACAGCGGTATATATAATAGCTACATACATTTAGCTGAGTTGATACGATTCAACGTCTTTAGATCTAACCAAAGTCAACTTAACCATATTATTATTTAGGTACGTACTATGTTTAATTAGCAAGAGCGTTTAATAATTTTTTTAATTAACCGAAGTAAATAAGTACATAGCTACCCATTTATAACAAACGTGTTACTTTTAACACTTGGGTGGGTTTAAAATTTTGTTTTACACCGATCAGAGAAAAAGAGCCAAAGAAATATCGGAAGCAGACAGAGAACTTCAGAGAAGACACAAAGCTGTTTAAACTTAATAGAATTTAGAATCTCCTGTCTCCCGTGGAATTATGTCAGATCTCGTAAGACTGGAAGCCAACCTCAAATGCAGACAGAATGCAGTATCCGCAAATATCCGTAGCTACGGATACGTGTCACGGATATTTGTGTTTGTTAAGAAGCCTGTGATCGTTGTGTGTGAGACTGAGAACTGAGAATGCTTTCGGCAGCCTAATTGCGGAACGCCAAATCGTCAAATGATTCTGATCAGTTGGCTTCATTTCTATCACAATTGGCTTCATTTTACGATTTTCGAATTGCGAAACTCTAGTTTCTGCGCAGTGCCTTAACGTTCATAATTGGTTTCATAAAATTAGGCTGCGGGTTATGAGAAGCAACGGAAATATAGCACTCGAATCATTGTTACAATATTATTTGTTTACATTTTACGAATGACATTATGATATATCATGTCACGATGGTCAAGAAAAACATCTTTAGTGTTGGCCTCTTGGCCTCGGTTTTATTCATATAAGTATGAGAGCAAGAACGACAATAGCTAATGACTTTTCAATGGAGTAGACGAGTAGGCCTACACTCAGCATTAAATGGATACGGCACCCTGATTGCGTAATACATTATCAATCAGAAATCATTTTGAAGGATATTAATCCATTGCTTCATATTTTCGAAAAATATGTCTGCTCAACAACGTAAATAACGCAATGAATGTTGTTGAACTGTCTAAATGAAACCCATGCATTGTTACTGATAGTGTGTTACGCAATTACCCCGCAGCTTGCAGGTTGAAGAAGAAGAATGGCGGTTTTGGCGGTCTGAATCACTCTTTCATCATTTAAAAGCTATACAAGTTTTTTATCATGAAGAGATGAGAGGGGCTTGTGGCTAAGTAATTACAGCCGCACGGGTCGGTCGATCAGTCAGGTAGTCCGTGGATGGGTGAACATCTTTACATACCAAGACCCTCTATGACTCGGAAAGCACGTTAGGCCGTTGGTCTCGGCTGTCATTCGTAGATCTTTGACAGTCGTTATGTGTCGTCAGAAGCCGGAAAGTCTGACAACCAGTCTTAACCAAGGGGTATCGTATTACCCAGTAACTGGGAGCGGGTTATGGAGGTCAGATAGGCAGTCGCTCCATGTAAAATACACACGACACATCATTCAGCTGCATCCGGTTAGACTGGAAGTCGATCCCAACATAATTGGGAAAAGGCTAGGCACATTGATTGACAAGTTTTTTTATCATAATGTTTAGAAGAATTTACCCATTGCTCTGGAAAATATTAGATTATTGTCGCCCCAGAAATCTTACCGACTGATGCTATGTATGTGCCTACCTACCACCTTGTATTCTTGTAAGACGAAGGCGACTACTCTGAGCCTCGACACAGGGAATTTTAGTGTTGAGACTACTTAGTATCTACCATTTGAATTTGTAATGCTCTCTTGAATAATAAAGTTTTTATTACTTCTATGTGGAGGTCTAAGCGCTGCGGGGCCGGAGGGGTGCTCCTTGGCGCGGGGGCGAGGGCCGGCGGGCGCGGCAGAAGCAGCAGCGCCAGCGCCGTGAGCGCCAGCGGCAGCAGCAGTGCTGCCCGGCGCAGCGCCCGCATCGCGCGTGCCGCCCGCACCCACATGCTGGCTGGCGGGCTCGGCGGTTATCCCACCCGCACCAGAGTGAGCGCCCCTGCCGCCGCCTGCATCCCTGCCCCCCGCACTATCGTGTTCTGCTTAGCTTTGACATCTGGAAATAAGAGGATAATCAATGGAGTTTTTGCCCGTTCTTCTCCATAGGAACCTACTACGCTATAATTTGGAAAGGGCAACTAGCTTCATCTTTTTGACTGACCGACTCCTTGACAATTCAAAAGTGCATGTAAATTGGTTTCATTATCATCTGTTTTCTTGTGCCAACCTCGTCTAGGTTTTGCTCATCATGGCAACAATTAAGTTATTGGTTTATTAATGATGCGTCATTTACGCATCATTAAAAACACTCAAAGCATTTATTACTAACTAGCTTCTGCCCGCGACTTCGTCCGCGTGAAATTCGTACTTTCCTCTAAAAGTTTCGAAAATGTATGTTGGTATGATCTTTATAATTAATTTAGATAAATAAGTATTCGGGCCAATTTTTAAGTTTATAGAACAAAGGAATCAGATTTTTCAAATAAACTGTATCCCCGCTTTTCACCCCCACAGGGGTGGAATTTTATAACTTGACTCAGTTTATTTATACCAATTTTCGAGCTAATCAAGCCACGCGGTAAAATCCTCCCCTTTAAAATTAACTACCTCTTTTCACACAGTTAGGGGTAGATTTTCGAAAAACCCTGATACATGTTATTAATTATTTTTAGTCCTTAGTATAAATACTGAGTTTCAAGTTAATCGGACAGGGCGTTTAAATTCTTTCATACAAATTTTGACACCCCCCAATACCTCTTTAGGGGGTATTTTAGAAAAACGAAAAATTCCAAACTTCATAATTTACTTAGATAAGTATTCGTGCCAAGTTTCAAGGTTATTAACTCAAGAAATAAGATTTTTCATACCAACAAAATCCCCCCTTTTTACCCCCTTAAACGTTTAATTTCCAAAAACCCCTTCTTATTCTTCACAAAGAACACACCCTCCAAAATTCATGTCCCTAGGAAGGACCAGCGATTTAGACTGCGTTGATATTTCAGTCAGGTAGTTCATCCCCCTTTTGGGGGAGAAATTATCAAAAACGCTGAGACACGTATAAATTAATTTTCAATCGTTAGCCTAAATACAAAATTTAAAGATCCTAACTATTAAACTGACGGACTTTCATACACAACTTCATCCCCCCTTTTAACCCTTTGGGGGTAGAATTATCTAAAACGCTGAGACACGTATAAATTAATTTTTAGTCGTCAGCCTAAACACAAAATTTGATGATCCTAACTTTAAAACTGACGGACTTTCATACAAACTTTCATCCCCTATTTAACTCCCTTAGGGGTTGAATTTCAAAAAATCCTTCCTTATTCCTTGTCTACACAACAAAAAAGAAATGAAAATAAAGCTGAAACGCCTGTGCAATACTATCTACCTATACCTACTTCACTTAAAAATAAATACTTAGGTATAACTACTTTAATTAATAAAAGTACCTACGCTTAATAATTTTTAATTTGAACGAATATTTAAACACTACCAAAACAACTCATACAACCTATTTTACAAAATAACAACAAAAGAAATTCAAATAAACTATTTAAAGACTATAAGTCGCGCTGATAAGCACGGTTTCTCAAAATCAATTATTGTCTGTCAATAAGGTCGAACGCTCTGAACGCATCAACAGTCAAATATTGAATGAAGCTCGCTCTTTTTTTTTTTTTTTTTAGCAATGGCATCTCGCAGTTCAACCTATGAGGTTGTCGTCTGCTTAACCGGGCTTGCCTGTGGATGCCTCAAAATTAAGGCCTCCAGCCAGGGCTTGAAGCTCGCTCTCGGACCTCCCGCCTTTTTATACCCTACCGACCCGACCCGTGTCGAGCGCGGCAACCGTTACACAAAAATAATCCTTATAGCATGATTCAGACGTGCGACGGCGCGATGGCTTATTTCATGTATAAGTTTGGTGTTTCTATACCGATTTCTATGATTATTTTTTTATTGAATAGGTAATAATGTTAACTTTATCAAATTAGGGATGAGTGAGAGTATTATAAACGTAAGAGTAAACAAATATAATCAGAATGCTCCGAACTGCTAAGCTATCAGGAGTTACACGTGTTATTGTGAGTCAACCATAAAAGATAGACATATGCTGTTGCGGGATATTTTTTAGACAATTTTATGTAGAATATTTCCGTCATACATGATTTCTATGTAACTTTAACCATTAAGGCTGCACACGCGACGGAAGCTTAAAAAATGGAGTAACTTCTCCCGTTTTCCCAACATTTCCCTTCACTACTCTGCTCCTATTGATTGTAGCGTGATGAAAAGTATACTATAACCTGCCCAGGAGTATGAAGAATAATTGTACCAAGTTTCGTTAAAATCCGTCGAGTAGTTTTTGTTTCTATAAGGAACATACAGACAGACAGACAGACAGACAGACAGACAGACAGACAGACAGACAAAAATTTTACTGATTGCATTTTTGGCATCAGTATCGATCACTAATCACCCCCTGATAGTTATTTTGAAAATATATTTCATGTACAGAATTGACCTCTCTACAGATTTATTATAAGTATAGATAACTAGATAATGATCTATCTATACACAATTTTGCTACGTACTACTTTTAAAAATAAGTAGGAGGTTACACACGTTGACACGTCACACACATTAACATTTAACGTAGGTACCTACTCTACTGTAGCACTCTTACCATTGTTTAAAGTGGTTCTTGGGTAGATAATAATGAAAAAAACGCCTAATTTGTTATGACAATCAAATAACTAATTAATCAATTATCTGAACACTGCATTAATTTGGCTTGTTTTCGATTTGATTGAACATATGTTTAGAATTAATTACGCTAAGAATTTGAAGCTTCTTCTTGTAGAATATATCATTTCTTGTAAGTATGAAAATCTGATGTGATCTGAGTATCTGTCTTATATCTAACATTTAAAGGTTGACTATGGCTATTGATAATTCACATTACGATTTTCTGTGTAAATCATTTCTTAAAGAATAACGCTAAAATAATAAATACTATAATAATAGATAAAGATGATCAACAAGTCATGTTAGTAATATTTCAGTCTATCAAAAAGTACTCTGTGAAAATAACTCAAAATGACATGTCAGATTTATTATTTTTAAAACTTCTCAAAAATAGTGTTTTACATGGAGTTTCTATTTGGATTAGGTAGGCATTATCTCAAGCCTCGACTAATTTTTGTAGAATTTAGTTTACTTTAGCTATTTTCATAGTGTAATAATGTAATGTCGTACGGTATTTTATTGTGGGGAAATGCCGCCGACATTCAGACTATCTTGGTTTTGCAGAAAAGGGCTGTTCGATTAATTTATAAATTAACTCCGAGACACTCTCAGAGAGAAGTTTAAGGAGATTAATGTAATGACTGCCTTCTCAAGTATATTTAATTTGTGAAAATATTTTATAAGTATGCCCATAAAAAATATAAAATTGTTGTTCTTCTCAGAGTAGTCAATTAGGAAACGCCAAATTCACTTATGTTGTGTTCATGCTCTACCGAGATGGCTTGCAGTAGGTAATTTGTTATTGGTAATTTGGTACCTATACATAAGTAGGTATCTAAAACCGCACAATCCTGTGCGGTTTCGAAAGAAGCCTACGAAATTACATAAACGTACAGGATCCCCTGTACGTTTATGTAATTCCGTAGGCTTCGCTCGCCGCTATAACTGCTACGAAAATGTCGTACATAACATTTTTATAAATTTTTCAATAGTGCTAGTCACTCTGAAATCAACTTAATTATTATTAAAATAAAGTTGATATTTGTTTAACGTGAAATAGGGTGGGGGTGTGCAGCCCTGAGCACTTTTACTATAGGTACTTACGTAGGTACAATAACCCTATGTTTGACCTCTACCGAATAAGGTTTGTTGAACTTGACTCTATTTATTATAACACTGTGGTTACTTGAACGATGCTAATTTGATACCGTTCTGCCACATTGCGCCCGCGACGACAACGGTGCGTGTAGGTAGGGTCATCAGCACGTCATGTTAACAATATTAAGACTTTGAGAGCACGTCTATATTTCGTAACAGTAAGGTCATTTCAAAAGTTTGTGTTGCAGTCGACCGTACATGTTAAAAAGTAACGTTTTTTCTGGAAAAACTCAACGGGTGTCGACCTTTTGTCATGTTGTAAATATCTACTTATTTGTATGCAAAATAATAACTGTTTTCCTATGTTGGTATAATTTGATTAGACCATTTATATTAACCAGTTGGCCAGTACACTTATTATCACTGAAATACAATATCTACGTACACGTACTCACTAATTAATCTATAGTCCAGCGTTTCTAAATTTGCCAAAGATGTAAACAACAATGGCCGCTCGAAATTGAATAAAATCTATATGCAAGAACATTTATTTCTAGTTAGCTCGGAGATTTAGACGAAAACAAACATTAGTTAAAATAAATGTTCTTGTAAGTATATCGATTTTATTTAATTTCGAGCGGCCATTGTTGTTTACATCTTTGGCAAATTTAGAAACGCTAGACTATAGATACCAATAGATTTGTGTTGTGGCGATATGTGCATAAAACGCCCCCATAGAAAGATACCGATAAGCAATCTACATTCTGTTCACAGTTATTTAACCTCTGACAGGCGCAACCTAACAGCAAACTTATTGTAACGAGAATAAAGATCACAATGACTTTGACAGTCTTGTCAATGGCAGCAACCCAAAAGCAACCTTATGGCAATGAAAACAAAGATCACTTTGATTTTGACAGTGATGCAATGTTAGAGGAAAAATATCTGTGAAAGGTCTGTAATAGATTTGTGTGAAAAAGGTATTTTGTATTTGTGTATTTTTTTTTATTGCACTATTACTACACTGCACTGTAAGTACATAGAAGAGGAACTTGTGGCCAAGATAATAATAACAGCCGCTCGGTTCGATCGATCAAATAAAGCTACGCTTGCCGCGGTTGGTCTGTGGGTGGGTGATCATCTTTACATACCGAGACCCCTCCGTGCCTCGGAAAGCACTTTAAGCATTTGGTCCCGGCTAGCATTCGTGGATCTTTGACTGTCATTATGGGTCGTCAGAAGCCCGGAAGTCTGACAACTAGTCTTAGGTAACAAGTATAGAAATGTAAATTTTCATATATCTATGATACCAAGGGGTATCGTGTTACCCAGTAACTGGGTTGTGTAGGTCAGATAGGCAATCACACTATGTAAACTACTGGTATACAGCTGCATCCTGTTAGACCGGAAGGCGACCCGAACATAGTTGGGAAAGGGAGGCTACCCCGATGACGATTGCACTACTAGGTACATTTATTATTAGTGGTACAGACGCCAGCACATCAAGCTACTACAATCTGTCAAATTTATTTAATACATTTTCAACTTTATCATTAAAACATAAGGTTCGAAGTTGATTGGGAAAATTTGACAGTTTCGGGTAGCTTGATGTGCTGGCGTCTGTACATACAAAAGTGTTAAAAAATTAACCCGACAAATTTTAAGACGTGCTTTAGACCATCGAACTGAACGACTTTCACTATGGGACCAACTCTGAAATCACGAAAAAAAAATTAGCTGTTTAATACAAAAGTTCAATAGGTAGGTATAGGTACTAGGTTAGGTACCTTGACCAAAATTTACGAAACAGCAGATTTTTTTTCGTTAATTTTTTAACACCTTCATGTAGATAACTATTTACACTAGGTACAAAATTAATTTGAATAACTAACTATTATTACATTATTTTCCAATTAGTTCATGTTGACTTTACATAATTATATCTACGTAAATTATTCTATTTTTCCATTTCGATAAGAACTACAAGGTTAATTAAAGAGCGATATCCAATTAAAAACATCCGTCAGCATGAAATGAAATTATGATGAAGTAGGTACGTGTCACACGATAAGCCCTACGTCTATATGGTCATTTGATGCCGAGTTCTTGTCTCCATCAACTAATTACGATCTGCACCCTAATTGCGTAACACACTATCAATCGGAATCTGAATCATTTTGAAGCAAATTGCTGATCCATTGCTTCATAAGTTGGGTCTTTGGTCAACTGGACCCACTCGAACTGGAACCGCGGGTCCAGTCGACCAAGTCAAATTTTGAATTGGTCGACTGGACCCGCTGTCAAATTTCATCATTAGTACAGTTAAGGAGTAAAGCCGAATCTTTTAGTTTTATTTCTATGACTTAAAATATACATAATATTATTCAATTAGGTACACTTAATTTTTATTTACTTATTTTTACTTACTTACTGTCTGCAATGAGCTAAAACAACGTTACAGGATTTTGAGATGCCGTAGTGAGGTCCGGAAGATATCAATTACTAATATAATATGTAATAGAATTTTATTCCTCTTTATAATATTAGTGCAGAAAAAATAAATTATAGCCTATGTTCTGTGATAATGTAGCTTTCTAACTTTTTCTTTCTTTTTTATTTTACTATTATCATTAAAATAAGTCCTCCTTAGTATTTGTTACAACGGAATGCATGGCCGTTGCTGATTTGTCAATGTCAATTATATTTGTCACATCAAATTAAAGTCAAAATTGTAGTTTGTTTACATTGGTTATCTACATAAATTAAGTAATAAAATAAAACAGAATTACTGCAAATGTTATATGTAAGCTGATGACTACCACAATAACATCAAGGTTTATCAAGACGGAAAAGAAGAAGAGGAATTGTGGTTGTCGTAAAGAGTGCGGTACTGAACCAACTGGACCGTCCTGCTGCATGTTGTTCCAATGACGTGGCTATACCTACGTGACCCGGCTACATTACTTTACAAAATCCTAAAAGATTGTTGAGAAATCCTTGCGAAAACAATTTTTACCCTGAGGGTCGCATTAGGAGTATCGTCACATCATTAATTCCAATTTATTTGTGTTCAAATTGCCGTATTCAAGTTCATGAAGATATTGGGCGAGAGGTGAAATGGTCCGCCGATTCCTAAGCTCGCGGACAGCGCGCGACTCATGACGCCGACCATTCATATACACTAGTGATTATTATAATGTATTGTTTGTGTTAGTTATGTTTTATATTGAAAAAAATAAAATATCGTTTGAAATCTTTATTGTTTGAAATGCTTTCGAAAACCCCATCATGCTTGATGGCCCTGTTGTAATACAATAATAATAGGTATATCATAATATGATAATCAGGTGACAAAATTCCTTTTTCATAAATATGTCGCATGTAAACTAAGGCATGTCACGTGTCTTTCCTGCGAGAATAGCTCGGCTTGATTGTTTCGAGAGAAAAGTTCGAATCGAACGACAATAACGAATGCGAGATGCTTGAGAATTGGCCTCCAGCCCGCACCGACGTACCGTAGGAAGAATATCGTCCATGGTAACGCAGACGTCCGATTCGAGGCCTTTGACATATATGTATGTTGCAGCTGTGAATATGAAAGCCTCACACCTTTTCATTTTTTAATAGGCAGCTCATCAAATCAGCAATTTCCTACATCTCTGGACGACGGAGTTTTTTCGTTAAGAAAAAAGGCTCTTCGCCTCTCTAAGATTTTTTGGAGCAGGTGGCTCAAGGAATACTTACTTAAGACCTACCCCGAGGAGTGGATAGGTCCCCTAACTTCCGGAGAAACTGCGAAAATGTCAAACAAAAAGTGCATACCTACCAGAAATCACTTACTCCGTCGCCTAACTTCCACCAGATGGGTGGCATCTGCTCAAGTCCTGCGAACAACTGGAATGGCGCTTTGTTTCTCCGCAGGCCTGTCCAGTATGGAACCGATCAGCCCACGATAAGTTAGTGGATACAGCTCTAAATAAGACATTAATGATTACTACTGGTTGCTTAAAACCGACCCCGTTGCGAATGCTGTATCCACTGACTCGCATCGCGCCTCCAGAAATTCGCAGGACTATACCCAGCTGCATTGAGAGGGCGAAGCTACAGGATGACCCACGCCACTCATTGCACAATTTTAATTCAGTGCCACAGAGGCTTAAAAGCCCCATGTTTATGTTCCCTAGATGTCTTAGCTGAGAAATACCATCATACCCTAAAACACACTAAAATAACTCTTGTTTAGTGAGAAGTTTGGCCTCGGTTTTATAATTTAGTAAAATAGTGCACTGTTCAGTAATAAATAGTAGGAATAACGGTTCATGAAATCAAAAATCACATAATTTTCAAATTATTTTTATAACTTTATGTAGGATATCAATTTCAACGTCTGACGACATAAAAGTAAATAGTATTTCATCTAAAATTATGCAGGTCGCTCCACTTCTCATCTTGATACCATGTCCAAGAGCTCTAACATGTGCACAACAGCCAACGCGAACAGTTCAGTTGAAATCTTACTCAACAATTAACACAACATTCTTCTGGAGTACATGCTGTACCGTCTTGAAGATTCCATGTTCATTAAAATCCTTCAATTACACACAGGACAACAGAAATATCAATTTCATGCAATTCGAAAGAAACTGAATAAATAAATTAATGAAATGTTGTCACTTGACATGACAGTCTTGACACTTATCTTTTTAATAGTGTCAGATAGTGCTGCGGCTTGATTATATGTAACTCGTTACTCTAAAATAAAATAAAGCCTCGATTTTATTTTCTCTCGATTTGCCACTTGATGTAGTAGTACTAGTCGGTAATAAACCAGGGAATAGATATTATATATTTCATGTGATACTGACTGAAATACTTAGGTACCAATATAGAACGGTTGCTTTATTCTGGATCTTGCTATTATTCTTTCCTTTAATTTTTTTTGTGTGCTTTTCAAACACACAGTTGCTAGGTTTGAATTTAAGGTAGGTACTGGAGGGAGGTAGTACATGATATTTTAGATTCAACTTGAATTGAGTTTTCGAACTACATAATCGGGATGGGTATATAATTATGTTCTGTGATCGAGCCAATCGAGTGCCTGACCGTTAATTACAGAGTAACAACACTAGAGTCCAAACTGACAAGAAACCAAAAACTGCAATACGTTTCACGTTGATTTTTAAACTACTTTACGCGAGAGTAAGCAAACTTAAAAATGGGATTAAATACAGGAGGACCTACTGCAGCGTTAATGGTAAATTTTTCTACTTAATAAAAATAGTTTTGGTTACCACCTCCAACTGTAATTAGGTATAATTATAATTTGTTTTTTTTTTTATTGTATAAAATCGTTAAATACGCTTCAATACACGTATTTATTACACTGACGACCTTATCGGGAATTGAATCAATTGAGTGCATTATCAAAACATTTTCTTTTTATTACGATTTCGTGATCCCGGTTAAACTTTATTTCAAAAATCGACCATTTTAAATGATAATATGTTTTTTTTTTTAGCTATAATACAACTTCATTAATAGATCAATGCAGGGGGCCCTAAAATACTATCTCTCTGCAACCTGCAACCCTTTTCCACATTAGTTTGCTATGCTCCCATGCTGGGGTAGATTTGTTATATTTCAATTATTTCTCTAGGATCATTTAAGAACTCCCGGCGAAGCAGTTGGGTCATACCTCTTAACTCACCGATGGTGCTAAAATCGACACTCATGATGAAAAATTTGAACATTTTTCACATCCGCCATCTCGGATTTTCAGTTTGACCTCACCATCGGTTTCAGTACCCTAGAAAACCAAGAAATCAACACCCATGATGAAAAAATTGAACATTTTTCACATCCGCCATGTTGGATTTTCAGTTTGACCTCACCATCGGTTTTAGCACCCTAGAAAACCAAGAAATCAACACCCATGATGAAAAATTTGAAAATTTTTCACATCCACCATCTTGGATTTTCAGTTTGACCTCACCATCGGTTTCAGTACCCTAGAAAACCAAGAAATCAACACCCATGATGAAAAAATTGAACATTTTTCACATCCGCCATCTTGGATTTTCAGTTTGACCTCACCATCGGTTTTAGCACCCTAGAAAACCAAGAAATCAACACCCATGATGAAAAATTTGAACCTTTTTCACATCTGTCATCTTGGATTTTCAGTTTGACCTCACCACCAATTTACATATCTGGCGAGCGAACGCCTATTTACGGTGTCCCAGAAGGGAGCGCGCTTGGATCTCTATTATTTATCCTATATATCAATGACCTGCCTGATGCTATTGACTACCACATGACCCTAATCTTACTTTAGTCAACGGGTACATGGTGATATTGACATTAAAGCCCTCTACAATGACACAGTATTAAATAAAGTCGACGACACAAAATTTCTTGGTGTAATGATAGACGCAAAACTGAACTGGAAAGCGCACATTGAATATATAAACAAAAAACTGAGCTCAGTCACGTATGTCTTGTACAAACTGTCCTCAGAAGTTAACCCAGATGCTTTAGTGATGGCCTTTCATGGATTGGTGGCATCACTTCTACGCTACGATATAATATTTTGGGTATATTACTTTGAATGGTGTTAACTTGGATAGGGTGTCGCAGTTTAAGTACCTTGGACATTACCTTACCAACAGCCTTAAGGATGATGTTGACATAGAGAGGGAGCGCAGGGCTCTGTCAGTCCGTGGCAACATGCTGGACCGTAGATTCGCCCGCTGTACGGACCAAGTCAAGATCACACTATTTAAAGCGTATTGTCAGGGTCTGTACACGGGTAGTCTATGGGTTAGTTATACCAAAAAATCCCTGGACACACTGCGCGTCCAATACAATAATATTTTCAGGATGATGTTGGGACTTCCTCGTTTCTGCAGTGCCTCCGAAATGTTCGCACAGGCTCACACTGACGGTTTTTATGCCGTCATTCGGAAAAAAGTCGTGTCTCTTATGAGGAGGGTGCGGGGGAGTCACAACAGCATTCTGAAAACTATAGCTGAAGATGTGCGTGCACCTGTGTTGAGGCATTTCGTTCGTCTGATGATCTTGTAGGGAGGTATCTCCCTGTTGGTTATCTTGTCGGGGCGGGGTGTCTCAGCACAGGTGCCTTGTGTGTTATTTTTTTTTTTGTGTGAATTGTGTTGTGATGTTTATTGATGGATGTGTGTTGTTCTTTGTTATTGTATTTTAAGTACTAATAATAGTTTCTAAGTTATTGTATACTAACCGGTGGATCTAGTTGTCCGCAATAAATCATTTTGAATTTGAATTTGAAAAGCTTTTTTTGTATGGCCCCGAAAATATACAACAAAATACCACAGTCATATAAAGCCATGACAACAAAACAAATTAAAAATAAGGTCCGAAATCTACTAACAGAAAAATGTTATGTAAACGCATGTTTCACAAATAAATTATCTTTATCTTTTATCTTTATCTTTAGATTTTGAGGTACTCGTAGATTCTGTACCAGATTCGTGCCATTGTCTTTTTGTTTCGACTGTATCCATGGGTAGCTTAAAACAAAAGATGTTTGTCTAATTTTGACAGTGGGTCCAGTTGACCAATAAAAATATAGAAAATTTTTCCTTTGGTCAACTGGACCCGCGGGTCCAGTTCGAGTGGGTCCAGTTGACCAAAGACTCATAAGTTCGAAAAATGTTTCTGCTCAACACGTAAATAACGCAATGTACGTTGTTGAACTGTCAAAATGAAATGGATTCCGATGAAACGGATTACGCAATTGCCCTGCCGTTATGTAATAGGTATATAGGCAAACGTACTGCCATCAAGCGAACACAAATCCAGAATAATTATACGAGTATATTAATTTTTTACGTAAATGATTTTATCTTTTTTCATGAGAAACACTTTTGTAACGTCCATTGCAAAACCGCGCTGGAAAGGGAGTTACTTATTAGAAGAAAAAAGTTTGCGAAAAACCGTTTTCAAAAATGCGTAAAAAGGTAATAGGCAGACACAAGTTACTTTCCCTTTTATAATATTAGTATGGATATGGTGAAAGTACATGACATGCCAACATGTGTGGAAATAGCTTAGGTACCATAAATACCCGTTAATGGTCATAAAACGATAGTGAAAAAAATAAAACAAAACTCTCACATTGAACGATAGTGAAAAAAATAAAACAAAACTCTCACATTGTTTTGACAAAACATGGGCAACTCATTGTGATTATTTGAGACAAAAGCAGATGGCCACTGTGTCACTTGATACAATTCAATGACCGACACAGTTAACAATTCTATACATATTAACATTATTAATAGGAGAGGCCTATGTCTAGCAGCTGGACTGCTATAGGCTGATGATGATGATAATTCTTGTTTGACGTCTTTGCAATGCTGCTTCATTATTAGCTGCCCATAATAATCTAAAAGTATTGATTTTCACTAATTAATTTAAATTAAACAAAACACAAAAATATCACTGTTTATTTTTTTTTAAGCGTTAGCGTCAGGGTCCGATCTCCCGCTGATAGAGCGTGTCGCGGTAAAGTCAAAATATCATTGCATTTGTCAAAAGTGGCACTTTTCCAAAATTTTGATGATTATTTTTGTCGTTGTGATACGCTCGCGTCGACGTTCCTTTCCGCATGAAGAATAATCACTTTGTGTGCTAATTTAGCAGCAATCACGAAAAGGTGCTATTTGGAACCCAGCTGCCAACTGCAACTGCCGACAGCACGTGCAGCGGCTTCATATAAATACGTACAAACCTGCGGCCGATTGCAGGCTTCGGCCCTAACAGGCCCCTTCCTTTATGCTTTATGCAGGCTTTGTCACCCCCTAAGGCCGCCACTGCATGCAATAATCGCTTGGTTATCGGCTGTTAAGTTATAGAAAGGAAGGATGCTATAGTAGACTGAGCTGATTACTGATGACAAGAACAAAACAGTCCACAAAAAATAAAATGTAATAGGATCTAGGAGACTCAATTTTTTTACTGTGTGTGGCAAAGGCAAAATAGACGACCTAATCACTCTAATCAGCAGGAAAATATGTAAGGTAGAAAGAAAAATAAGTAAAGAAAGAAAATGGGTTTATTTGTAGAGAAAGAATACAAACCCAAAAAGAACTGGTTTTCAGCGACAGCCGACGTTAATCGACGTGGTAAGTACTATTTGTACCTAGTAGATACCTAATACCGAGTTGTTTTTATACATTTTTAATGAACACCTACTCGTATCGCTTCAAAATAAGAGGAAGATAATTACTAAGTTGATTAAAACTGGCGATATAATTGTAGATATCCAGAAAAATTCATTACTTACAGAAAAATATGTTTTTGTATTTTGTTGTTTTGTAGTTACCTACCTACGTTAATTACCTAACCGCAAAAAAAGGTGGAAATTAAGTGCGCCTAGCAAGTGCGTGCGCAAATTGTGCAGATTTCGTAGAGGTCAGTGGCGGATTTACACATTGCCGCCAGTAGGCTATTCAAATTTTGCTGTCCCTACCGAACTCTACAATAATGTCCCATGTCTTTTGTATACCGCTTTGACACGCTTTATCCTATCGCCTTTTCTTCAAAATACTTAAAATATTCACGTTCAGATACGAAAAACTGTGATCAAACCTACGGTAGAAGCCTGAGTTTGAGCATTCCCTTTGTTTATTTAAAAAAAAATATGATTGACGTGTAAAAGGGTTTGTACAAACCTACTTACAGAAATCAAATCATTTATCATTTATTCCTTCAAAAAACCATGGTAGGTATATAAATATTAATATTTTTAACTAGCTTCTTGTGCAGCGGTGTAATGGTGTTGGGTGCTGATGAGGTGCTGGTAGCGTGGTGCCACGGAAGATAAATAAAACGGCGGACAATTTCGGTTCACGTGTGTATTCGACCAGTGTCGCAGTTGGAAGGGGCGTGTTGCCACAGAAAACAAATTGGATTACATTTTTTATGTTGGTGTTGCAATAGTAAAATATTGGTGTTGCAATAGTAAAATACCCAACATGCTGCGGCCTCACAGAATTAATAACAATGAACTTACATTTTGTAAAAAGTTACATAAAATTCAGTTAAGTATATAAACTCAAAGCTTACATTAATTGTTTATTTAGATTATATAGAAATAGAGATTAAATGGTTTTACAAACACAACTTATTGATAAATCAAAAAAAAGATGTTTAACATTAACAGTTAGGAAAATACTTAAGAACTATCATCATATTCTATTGGTAATAGACAAATTTTATTGATGGCTCGGGAATGAGTTTTCCCATTTGGGGTTCTGACCTCTACTGCCCGAACTTTGCCATCATGTCCTGGAAACAAATTAACAATTCGTGCCATGGGCCACGACATAGGGCTAGTATTATCCTCTTTTAATATAACTAAGTCCCCTAGTTTCACATTACGTATATTATCACGCCACTTAGGTCTATTTTGTAACAAATTTAAATAATATTGATACCACACTTTCCAAAAGGACTGTTTTAGAGAAGTACACAGTTTCCAAAACTTAAGTCTATTTTGTGGAATGTTACATACATTGTTTTCAGGATACATTGACATTGCACAACCTATAATAAAGTGGCCAGGTGTTAGATAACAATAATCATCAGTGCTTGAAGATAACGGTAAGAGCGGCCGGGAATTAAGCACTGCTTCGATTTCAATTAATACAGTATTAAGTTGTTCGTAATTTAAGACAGTTTTTTGCAATATTCTTTTTAGGTGAAACTTTGTACTTTTTACTGCCGCCTCCCAGAGCCCCCCAAATGTAGGCGAGTAACAAGGTATAAAATGAAATTGAATCCCACGCTCGGCGGTAAATCTTTGAACTTGCATTTGGTGATTCTGAGAAGCTTGCAGTTTGTAAAGGTCAACTAATTGACTCCTTGCACATTTAAAAGTACTTGCATTATCGCAGTGAATTTCGGTGGGCAACCCTCGTCTAGAGATAAATCTCCTCAAGCATGCTAGAAAGGTTTCCGTGGTCAAGTCTGACGCAAGTTCTAAGTGAACGGCCTTTGTTGCGAAACATACGTATACACAGATATAACCTTTACCTATTAAGGATCGTCTTACGCGAGAGAGTTTTACATCAATTGGCCCAGCGAAATCCACGCCGACCTTCTCAAATGGGCGGCTGGTAGCTGTTACACGTGCAGCCGGCAAGGAGCCCATTAGCTGCTTGGCCACATAGGCCTTTTGTCTGAAACACACAATGCATTTGTGGGTTATTTTCTTAACTTCTAATAATCCGTTAACAATCCAAAATCTTTGGTTAAGATGCGAGAGTAACAGCTTAGGCCCTGCGTGCAGTAACCTTTCATGTTCACACCGTATAAGCAAGCTAGTAATTAAAGAGCCTTTAGGCAGTATGACAGGATGTTTTTGTGAATAAGCAATATCAGCATAATGTAGCCTACCCCCAACGCGTAAAAGACCTTGGTTGTCGAGGAAGGGATGCAATTCGGATAGATTTCCTTTCATATTGCTATTATTGTTTAAGGTTTTGATTTCAGATTGAAAATATATATTTTGTTCATGTTTAATTAATAACATTAATGAACCATCTAACTCAGAACTTTGCAAAAAGTCTGTATTTATTTTAACTTTATTTTTATTAACATTGTTTAAAAATCGCAATATGTATGATAGTAGCCTTACTATTTTATTTATATTAGAGTAATTATACAAGCGCTTGAACACATAATCAAGCGAATTTGGGTTTTGGCAAACCAAGTTGCTGGAAAGAGCCAAGCAGGGTTCCACTGCAAGCAAATCAGTGGGAGAGTTGTAAGCAGGAAAGTTGTACTCACTGTTTTGCAGAAATTTTGGCCCATTCCACCAGATATCGCAGCTACTCAGCTCATTCGGATTGACGCCTCGGCTTATGAGATCAGCAGGATTGTCATTTGTGTTGACATAATGCCAACTACATCCAGCTGTGTTTTGACGAATTACACTTACTCTGTTTGATATGTAAGCTTGAAGTTTTGTTAATTCAGTATTTAGCCATGCAAGGACAATTTGTGAGTCACTGAATAAACAGACATGCCTTATATTAAATTTAACTTTGAGTGTATTATGAGTCCTCACAATTAATTTCGATAGCAATAGTGCTGCATTCAATTCAAGCCTTGGCACAGTCATGCCTTTCTTTTGGACAGGGTTGATTCGTGATTTGGAACAGAGTAGATGCAATTTTGTTGTACCTGATTGGTTTGTGAGTCGCAGGTACACACAGCATCCGTAGGCTGTCTTACTCGAAGCGTCTGCAAAGCCGATTAAATCTGCCGAGTCTGCTTCTGAAATTCTAATGTTCCTATCTAATAGGATTGGCTGCATTGCAGCTAAATTATTGGTAAATTGAAACCATTCTTGCTGAACATTTGCAGGAGGATTGTCATTCCAACCTGTGTCCAGTAGCCATAATTTTTGCATTATGGCCTTTGCTGTGACTACAATTGGGCTCACGAATCCCATTGGGTCATAGAATCTACCTATATAACTAAGTATGCTCCTTTTTGTAACCTTATTCCTATTGAACGGTTCTGGACTAGAGATAATAAAATGATCATCTTTTACATTGATTTGAAGTCCTAAGGCTTTCATGTTATAATTATCCTTTTGTAATTCTAAACTATCGAAGTGTCTTTCATTTAATGGTATATTGTTCAAAACATTTTCATCATTTGATGACCATTTATGAGTATGGAAACTACCTAATTTAAGCAAATCACGAAGTTGGTCTCTGGCAGCAATAGTAGTTTCTAAATTATTATTACAATAGATAATATCATCAACATAAAGATTATTTTTTATGATAGATGATGCTAGTGGATATAATGACTCATATCTATTTGCTAGCTCATATATACAGCGAGTTGCTAAATAGCTTGAACTTTTCAAGCCATATGTAACCGTATCTAATCTAATACACTTGACTGGTTCGTCAGGATTGTCCCTCCACAAAATATTTTGAAGGGTAGTGTATTGAGGATCTATTTTAATGTTCCTAAACATACGCTTTATGTCCGCCGTAAATGTATATCTACCTACGCGGAATAATAAAATTATATCAAATAAATCTTTTTGAACCACAGGTCCATTGAGTTGTAAGTCATTTAGAGAAACCTTCTTGTTTGTTTTCATTGAACCATCAAAGACTGTTCGAAGCTTTGTGGTTTTACTGTTATTATTAATAACTGCATGGTGTGGGAGAAAATACACTGCATGTTTATTTAAATCATACAATCCTATATCAATGTAATGAGCATGACCAAGTGCTAGATATTCATGGATGAAATTTTTATATTGCATGAATAAATCAGGATCAGCATGCAATCTCTTTTCCAAATTTAAAAACCTTTTTAAAGCTAGGTGAAATGACTCCCCAAGAGTATCATTTACATCTAATAAAGGTAATTTTAAAGGCAGAGGAACCTCAAACTGATTATTAATTAATTTAACAGACCTTTGAAAAATATGTTCACAAAGCTCTTGCTCAGATGTTTGCTCAGTAAATATTTCTGGAACTTTTTCATTGGTCCAAAACTGGGCAAGTGTCTCATTGAGACCTAATTCACATTTTAATACTACTCTATTACATGTCTGTTGAGATACCTTGGGTGGCAGATTTCCTCCTACAATGTGCCCGAAGTATGTGTTAAAGATGTGTAGTTGTGTGTTACTAGGCTGCTGCAGTAGATGAGCAGCATTCTGGGGCAGAGCTGATGACTGCTCGCTGAGCCTTGGCAGGTCGATGCTTGTGCACTGCTCGTTCGGCAACAGGGTCTGGAAAAACACATCAGCCCCTAATAGCATATGTATTTCACTAGGCACATTAAATTGGTCATCTGCCAGTATGATGTTGGATGGTATTATGACCCTAGAGACATCAAATTTATTTTGAGGCAATTTACATGTTACATTTTTTACCACATGACAAGTTACCGTTGTCTTGTATGGTGATTTTAATGAATGAATTTCAATGGGAATGTTATATTTTACATTACTTTTTTCATTAGTGATTCCAACAATACAAGTGTTACTTTGCAAGGGCGTTAAACCTAATAGCTGAACAACTTTTGCAGTTATAAAGGAAACCTGAGATCCGCTGTCCAGTAACGCCTTGATGATGTATTCGGTGCCATTCCTTGCTACAACTTTGATTCTAGCTGTAGGTAGAAGCACATTATTATTAACATTACTTGACAAGGTGACAACTGGTGTGGTTTCACCTGAATTGCAGTGGAGCAGAGTGTTATGAGGCTTCTTGCACTCTGAGCACCGGAAGTGAAACCTGCATTTGCCACCATGTATACCCAAACAAATCTCACACAGTTTTTGTTCTTTGGCAAATGTCAGTCTATTGTCTGCTGGCAATAGTTGAAACTTTTTACATTTGTATAATTTATGGTCATTTAACTTACAGAAGATGCATGTTGCTCCTGCAGTGGCGACTGCTGTTACTTTAGTTGATTGTTGCTGCAAGTGAAGACCCTGTCCGGCATTCTCCAGTGCCAGAGCTCGTTTCTCAATGTATTGCAGGAAATCTTCGAGGTTAGGTTGTACGCTGGGATCTCGGTCTAGCTGATAAGCTCGTGCAGTAATTCCATCTAGTTTCCGAGAAAGAACACATAACAGAATTGCATCCCAGTATATAACATTTGAGTCAAGGTTTTTAATTGCAGCCAATTGTTGCCTAATAAATGACACAAAGTCCCTTAAACTACCAGCAGTTGACTTAACAATGTTACTTAAATCTAAAATGTTACCTATATGATCATTTATAATCTTATATTTATTATTATAGCGATTTTGCAACAGTTTGCGAGCTTCACTATAACTTTCTTGGGTTAAACATAAATTTTTTATCAAATTATATGGTTCGTCCTTTAGAAACGATCTCAAATAATAAAACTTTTGAATAGGGTCAAGGCTAGTGTTATTGTGAATCAATGAGTCGAACAAATTAATGAATGGTACGTATTCGGTAAACTTACCATCAAATGTATTTATGCAAATTGGTGGCAACTTTGTTTTATGTGTGTCTGCATCTAAATGCATGGAGCGACCGGAGGGGCCTTTAATCTCGTGGGTCTTTATTTGCTCGCTCAATGATGCCAAAATGTTGTAGTAATTATTTTCTATTTGCTCAACATTTTCTTTGTCTGCAGGATCGAGATAAAGAATATCTTTACATAAAGACTCATATTCTTGAAAAGCAGTTATGAGTCGATCACGTTTGTTGACTAGCTCATTGGAACTTAATTCACATAATTCAGAAACTTCGACGAACTTAAGTAATCTTGTAATCGTACCTTTAACATAGCCACGTGAGGCGATTTTACGTTTTAGTTCGTCCTCCATTTTTAACTTCTAGTGCACTTGTTTATATAAAAACTTAATATTGTCACTATAGGTACCACAAATATACACTTTATACTATGAATAGAGTAATTAATTAGTTGAAAATTCTTTGATGCGCGTGGACCGATCTTGAGGACGAGTCGAAGCTACAAAATGTCGGCTCGGAAGTCGGAACCGGAAATTCGCTTCGACGATTTTGGCGTCGCTTGCTGTCCCTCTTGCGCTCGTGCGTAATTCGCTGTCTGTTGCACGCACGGCGTGCGTGGATCGTGCGTTTCAGGTTTGAAGAAATGCAGAATTGTAGAATATTGCGATGCGTGCCGTCTCGCTTCTTCTTGCGGAATACCTTTTGTGCTGTCAGCTGTACTCTTCACACCTGCAGAGGTGACTCCGGCGACGACGGCAAAGGCGATCGATGGAATGATTACCGATTGCTGCTGGGTTGCTTCCTTCTCTTGAAGAATACTGCCAGACTTCTGTTCTTCAGACTTGTCGAATCGATAGGCGTGTTGCGACAACGAAGTCAGGCGATGCAGAGCCCGCTTGCAGTGCCCTGTGCCAACCAAAATGGCTGCGACACGGACGAGAAAAACTTGGCAAACCTGTAGGTAGCCCGCTTCTTCCGCAGCACCGCTGTTCTCCCTCGAAGGACCAATGTGCAGCGGTGTAATGGTGTTGGGTGCTGATGAGGTGCTGGTAGCGTGGTGCCACGGAAGATAAATAAAACGGCGGACAATTTCGGTTCACGTGTGTATTCGACCAGTGTCGCAGTTGGAAGGGGCGTGTTGCCACAGAAAACAAATTGGATTACATTTTTTATGTTGGTGTTGCAATAGTAAAATATTGGTGTTGCAATAGTAAAATACCCAACACTTCTGCCCGCGACTTCGTCCGCGTGAAATTCGTACTTTCCTCTAAAAGTTTCGAAAATGTATGTTGGTATGATCTTTATAATTAACTTAAATAAATAAGTATTCGGGCCAATTTTTAAGTTTATAGAACAAAGGAATCAGATTTTTCAAAGAAACTATCCCCGTTTTTCACCCCCACAGGGGTAGAATTTTGAAAAATCGTTTAAGATATGTTCATAACTTGACTCAAAGTTTATTTATACCAATTTTCGAGCTAATCAAGCCACGCAGTAAAATCCTCCCCTTTAAAATTAACTACCTCTTTTCATACAGTTAGGGGTAGATTTTTGAAAAACCCTGATACATGTTATTAATTATTTTTAGTCCTTAGTATAAATACTGAGTTTCAAGTTAATCGGACAGGGCGTTAAAATTCTTCCATACAAATTTTAACACCCCCCCATTACCTCTTTAGGGGGTATTTTAGAAAAACGAAAAATTTCATACTTCATAATTTACTTAGATAAGTATTCGTGCCAAGTTTCAAGGTTATTAACTCAATAAATAAGAGTTTTCATACAAACAAAATCCCCCCTTTTCACCCTCTTAAAGGTTGAATTTCCAAAAACCCCTTCTTATTCGATACCTACTCTGCACAAAGAACACAACCTCCAAAACTCATGTCCCTAGGACCGGCGGTTTAGACTGTGCGTTGATATTTCAGTCAGTTCGTTCATCCCCCTTTGGGGGAGAAATTATCAAAAACGCTGAGACACGTGTAAATTAATTTTCAATCGTTGGCCTAAATACAAAATTTGAAGACCCTAACTTTTAAACTGACGGACTTTCATACACAACTTCATCCCCCTTTTTAACCCTTTGGGGTTGGAATTATCAAAAACGCTGAGACACGTATATATTAAGTTTTAGTCGTCAGCCTAAACACAAAATTTGAAGATCCTAACTTTAAAACTGACGGACTTTCATACAAACTTTCATCCCCTATTTAACTCCCTTAGGGGTTGAATTTAAAAAAATCCTTCCTAATTCCTTGTCTACATTATAAAGGGAACCATTGTGTAAAATTTAATTGGCTACCGGGCTACCGCCGCCGCGACCCGTGTTTTTGTTTCTATAAGGAACATACAGACCGACAGACAGACAGACAGACAGACAGACAGACAGACAGACAAAAATTTTACTGATTGCATTTTTGGCATCAGTATCGATCACTAATCACCCCCTGATAGTTATTTTGAAAATATATTTCATGTACAGAATTGACCTCTCTACAGATTTATTATAAGTATAGAAAATTTCAAAATAAATACCTATAACTACTTTAATTAATAAAAGTACCTACGCTTAATAATTTGTAATTTGAACGAATATTTAAACACTACCAAAACAACTAATACGTGGTCCTAACTTTAGCTACCTTACACTTAAAATCTAAGTGACTATTTAAACTAAAATATTCTTATAGAATTATAACCAGAAATATATACAACTCACAACAAAAAAGAAATGAAAATAAAGCTGACACGCCTGTGCAATACTATCTACCTATACCTACTTCACTTAAAAACAAATACTTATAACTACTTTAATTAATAAAAGTACCTACGCTTAATAATTTTTAATTTGAACGAATATTTAAACACTACCAAAACAACTCATACCTATTTTACAAAATAACAACAAAAGAAATTCAAATAAACTATTTAAAGACTAAAAGTCGCGCTGATAAGCACGGTTTCTCAATATCAATTATTGTCTGTCAATAAGGTCGAACGCTCTGAACGCATCAACAGCCAAATATTGAATGAAGCTCGCTCTCGGACTCGGACCTCCCCCCGCCTTTTTATACCCTACCGGGCTACCGCCGCCGCGACCCGTGTCGAGCGTGGCAACCGTTACACAAAAATAATCCTTATAGCATGAATCAGTATTCACGATGGCGATGCGCGATGGCTTATTTCATGTATATGTTTGGTGTTTCTATACCGATTTCTATGATTCTTTTTTTATTGAATAGGTAATAATGTTAACTTTTTTAAATTAGGAATGAGTGAGAGTATTATAAACGTAAGAGTAAACAAATATAATCAGAATGCTCCGAACTGCCAAGCTATCAGGAGTTACACGTGTTATTGTGAGTCAACCATAAAAGATAGACATATGCTGTTGCGGGATATTTTTTAGACAATTTTATGTAGAATATTTCCGTCATACATGATTTCTATGTAACTTTAACCATTACGGTTGCACACGCGACGGAAGCTTAAAAAATGGAGTAACTTCTCCCGTTTTCCCAACATTTCCCTTCACTACTCTGCTCCTATTGATTGTAGCGTGATGAAAAGTATACTATAACCTGCCCAGGAGTATGAAGAATAATTGTACCAAGTTTCGTTAAAATCCGTCCAGTAGTTTTTGTTTCTATAAGGAACATACAGACCGACAGACAGACAGACAGACAGACAGACAGACAGACAGACAAAAATTTTACTGATTGCATTTTTGGCATCAGTATCGATCACTAATCACCCCCTGATAGTTATTTTGAAAATATATTTCATGTACAGAATTGACCTCTCTACAGATTTATTATAAGTATAGACGATTTCTATGATTCTTTTTTTATTGAATAGGTAATAATGTTAACTTTTTTAAATTAGGAATGAGTGAGAGTATTATAAACGTAAGAGTAAACAAATATAATCAGAATGCTCCGAACTGCCAAGCTATCAGGAGTTACACGTGTTATTGTGAGTCAACCATAAAAGATAGACATATGCTGTTGCGGGATATTTTTTAGACAATTTTATGTAGAATATTTCCGTCATACATGATTTCTATGTAACTTTAACCATTACGGTTGCACACGCGACGGAAGCTTAAAAAATGGAGTAACTTCTCCCGTTTTCCCAACATTTCCCTTCACTACTCTGCTCCTATTGATTGTAGCGTGATGAAAAGTATACTATAACCTGCCCAGGAGTATGAAGAATAATTGTACCAAGTTTCGTTAAAATCCGTCCAGTAGTTTTTGTTTCTATAAGGAACATACAGACCGACAGACAGACAGACAGACAGACAGACAGACAGACAGACAAAAATTTTACTGATTGCATTTTTGGCATCAGTATCGATCACTAATCACCCCCTGATAGTTATTTTGAAAATATATTTCATGTACAGAATTGACCTCTCTACAGATTTATTATAAGTATAGATTTCAGTAAGACATTAAATAAAAAAACAATGTTAGCCCCAAAATTGCCGCCCCTAAAATCTGCCGCCCGAGGCTCCAGCCTTGAGCCTACTCAGCCTATTGGTAAATCCGACACTGGTAGAAGTATCTATGTAGGTATATTCATGATATGAGCTCATATACCTATCTACTATGCTACTTTATGTAGGTACTGCTATGCTTATCTAAAGTGTTAAACGATTCAATATTGTTAGTTATAGTACCATAACACTGTTGATGACGTTCTATCGATAAATGCACACTTTTTCAATAGAAAAAGTGTTTTGTATTGATTTTGGTTTCTTAGTAATACCTAACTAAGAAACCAAAATCAATCAGTCTGACTAACCTTTTACCAACTATGTTTTGGTCGGCTTCCAGTCTAACAGATGCAGCCGAGTACCAGTATTTTACATGGAGTGACTGCGCATCTGACCTCTACAACCCAGTAACTGGGTAACATGAAACCCCTTGGTAAGACTGGTTGTCAGACTTTCGGGCTTCTGACGACCCGTAACGACTGTCAAAGATCTATGAATGCCACGCACAATGGTCCACTTGAAGGACTAAGTGTGGAAACCAAACCAATAAGTCCAATAACATAGAACATAGATAGATCTATGAATGGTAGCCGAGACCAACAGCTTAACCTGCACTGCATCAATCTCAATCTGAATAATTTCGAAGGATATTGCTAATCCATTGCTTCATATGTTCGAAAAATGTGTCTGCTCAACAACGTAGATAACGCAATGAATGTTGTTGAACTGTCAAAATGAAACCCATTGCTGTGATAATGTGTCGCCTACGCAATTACCCCGCTGGTTTCCGAGACGCGGAGGGGTCTCAATATGTAATAGATGGTCACCCATCCACGAACCGACCGCGGCAAAAGTAACTTAATCTTCGATCGAACCGTGCGTCTGTTATTATACTTATTATTTAGAGAAACCGCGTACTACAAAATTTAATTTCAGTCTTTTACACACGATAAAATTATCCAATGGTACAGTTACATGTACCTAGGTATAGGTTCAGTAATAGCGATCTTATATACAGGGTGGTCAAAAAGTTGTGGATCAAACGAAATAGGGAGATAAAGAAGGTAATTTTGGTACCTAATTTAAGTAGGTTCGAAACCGTCCGTTTAATGAATTGACGAGTTAGCAATTATTTTTTAATAATTGTTTGTGGTTTAGTATTTATAATAATTATTATAATAAGTAAATATGTACATAATAAATAGGAATTTAAGCTGAAAGATTCTTCAGAAGAAAAACCTTGCAAATTATTATGTAAAACTATTAAAATTTGAGAGTTTATAAAGGATAATGACATGATTTGTTTAGAAGATACTTAATGAAATGGTTTGGTATGCATGGTATTGTGTTTGTGTAGCAGTGACCATACACTGCGAATGGCTGCGATGCAGAGATAATGTCAGACGTGTGCTATGTATGTATGTATGTGTGCTGCTAATGATAAACTGGGTGAAAGCCATACAACTGTAAATTTGCATGTAACATATGCACAAATGTGCTAGACCGCTAATCGTTACACGAACTTGGTGCCCAGTATTCGTACACAGTAAGGTTCTACTATTATGTACCTATAAATGACTTATACAGTAATATACAGTAATACAGTACAAATCACTCTCATATCGCAATCAATAATTAATTGATTACCTATATAGACTGTGAGAGCAATGGTGGCCGCCGGTGGTATGGCGGCGACTTACGAGTTGTAGGTCGTTGGTTCGAACCCAGACAGGCGCTTTACTTTGTGTAAATTATTTCTTCACCTCTGCTCTCAAAACGGTGAAGGAAAATTTCGTGAGGAAACCGGCATGTCCTACAACCAAAAATTCGAAGACATGTGACATCTACCAACCCGCACTGGGCCCGCGCGGTAGATTATAGCGCACTATCTCGAAGAGGGGAGGCCTGTGTCCCAGCAGTGGGAAATTTATAGGCCGATTATGATGACTGTGATACGAGAGAGGTCAAAGGTCTGAAAGGTCAATCAATCAGTCTATCCGTAGAGTCGGGGAACTGAATTAAAAATATAAACTGAATTTGAGTTTGACACATCTTTAATTCTATACTATAATATTATAAAAAGGTATAATGTGTGAGTTTGTATGTAGGAGGTAATCTTTCGAACACTTCCGACGTTTGGCCCCCAAACTGGAAAGGACCGGGGCCGCCTTCAAGCGGCTCCTGCCCAACCTGGGGGGGCCAAACACCTCCTGCCGGAGGCTTTACGCGGGGGTCGTGCGGTCCATGGCCCTATACGGGGCCCCGGTGTGGGCGCGTTCTCTGCGGCGGCGAGCCGCCCACTATCTGAACGCGCCCCAAAAGGTGGTAGCCGTAAGGCTGATCCGGGGGTACTGCACGATCTCGGGCGAGGCGGCAAGCCTCCTTGCCGGACTGCCGCCATGGGATCTGGAGGCGATAGTCCTAGCGCGCCTGTATGAGTGGCGCGCGGAGGCACTGAGCCGGGGGGAAACTCCGCTTCCGCGGCAAATCGCGGCGGAGCGGACAGACCTCCGGCGCGATCTCATGGTGGCATGGAAGGAGCGACTTTCGCAACCCAGCGCAGGGCACATAAGACCCCTCTTTGAGGAGTGGCTAGAGAGGCGTCACGGCGTCCTCACCTATCGCCTGACGCAGGTCCTCACCGGACACGGATGTTTTGGGAGGTTCCTGCACATCATCAGGCGGGAGGAGACGCCCGGGTGTCACCACTGCCACAGATTACTAAATAGTTATTTGCCACAGATTACTAAATAGTTACTTACGGTGGAGCATACGGTGGAGGTCTGCCCCGCATGGGCGGAGCACCGCCGTGCCCTCGTTGAGGCGATCGACAGCGGCGGCGACCTCTCGCGTCCGGCCCTGGTTCAAGCCATGGTCCGGGGCGAGAGGGAGTGGGAGGTGGTCACCTCCTTCTGCGAAGCAGTCATGCTAGCGAAGGAGGTGGCTGAACGGCTGAGGGAGAGAGCCTCACACCCCAGCCGCCGCGGGAGACGCTCCGGGCGTCGGGAGCCGCGTGACGACTCCCGGCCACCGTAGGCGCGGGCCTGCGGACGGAGAGTAATGGGTAGCTCACCGTCCGATCAGGACCAGGCCCGTGCCGGACGGCGCGTACGTGTTCCACGCGCGCCTCAAAGAGATGTCAGCATAAAGGAAGGGGCCTGCCAGGGCCGAAGCCTGCCGGGGGTGCGGGATTGTCCGAAAGGGTTACCGCTACCCCGGAACATAAAAGGCTAAGGAAGGAACACGGATGGGTTTTAGTCAGTAAGAGTCTGACACTCCCTTCGCTCCACCCAGAGCGGGAGGGGTCATTTGATGAATTCCCATCCATAAAACAAAAAGGAGGTAATCTTTGGAACTACTGGTCCGATTCAGAATATTCTTTGACTAATGGCAAGGTACACTATTGCCGAGTGTCATAAGGGGTAAATTTTAAATAAATAATTATTGGCATAATAAATGTGTACATACAAACAAAGTGAAGCGCTGACTCCTGCGCTAGGTATCAACACCTATGTTACAGGAGCCAGTGTCTTTTCCCAATCAGTAGGTTCTGGTTTTTTTAGGGTTCCGTAGCCAAATGGCAAAAAACGGAACCCTTATGGATTCGTCATGTCTGTCTGTCTGTCTGTCTGTCTGTCTGTCCGTCCGTCCGTATGTCACAGCCACTTTTTTCCGAAACTATAAGAACTATACTGTTGAAACTTGGTAAGTATTCTGTGAACCGCAGTAAGATTTTCACACAAAAATAGAAAAAAAACAATAAATTTTGGGGTTCCCCATACTTTTTTTTCATCAAACCTGTACGTGTGGGGTATCTATGGATAGGTCTTCAAAAATGATATTGAGGTTTCTAATATAATTTTTTTCTGAACTGAATAGTTTGCGCGAGAAACACTTCCAAAGTGGTAAAATGTGTGTCCCCCCCCCTCTAACTTCTAAAATAAGAGAATGATAAAATTAAAAAAATATACATAATGTACATTACCATGTAAACTTCCACCGAAAATTGGTTTGAACGAGATCTAGTAAGTAGTTTTTTTTAATACGTCATAAATCGAAAACCGCAATTTACCTTTCACAAAGTTACAACGAACTACAAGAACTTTTATATTATGTTACTTGCTGCTACGGAACCCTTCATGGGCGAGTCCGACTCGCACTTGGCCGGTTTTTTTGCAATATACATCGTTTGTATTTACGATAAACAAAAATTAAACCTTCATTACCAAAGTAAATTATTAAAATAAATTATTAAATGTATGATTAAATAAAATAGTTATAATAATAAAATAGACACAAAAGAGTAGTAAAAATGATGATAGCAAATGGTTTATTATATTCTCGTTAAACATGTGTGTGAGTGTGAGTGTGAAGTGTAAAGAATGCGTTGATGTGTGGAGTACTGTGGAGTATGGTGGTGTCGAATGGAGGTTAATGAGAGTATATCGGTCTATCCTCCTCCTCAAGTCGTACCTACTCCTCATTACTGAGAGTCGTGATCCTCCCTTGAAAACATCTTTTCCGGATTCTTTCTCTCTTTTCTTTTTTTTCTATTTTTCTTTCTCTTTTTCTTTTCTTTTTTTCTTTCTTTTGATTTTTTCCTTTTCTTCTTTTCTTCTTTTTTTTCTTTGTAGGTCTATAGGACCTTATCAAATACACAATAATGGCTTGAATAACATGTTGGGCCTTATGCTTCTAATATACACACATCAAAAGTGTCTAGGGATCAAGCATTTTTATGCGGATTTCTTGAGATTGAGATGTGGCTTTGTAATAAATTTATGATTTTATAAATTTATATGGATCCTTTTTGGCGCATTTCATAATTTGAATCAGGAACTGTGAATCAAATTCGAGTAAAAGATGAAAATCAGCTGTCAATATTTTCCCTATAAAAACATACACTGATTAAAACCAACGTTATTATGGAGCGGCGACGTCATTTAAGCAGGGAAGAAATGCTCAGAGCCGTGGGAATGATAGAAGCTGGTTCCCGGCAACGTACTGTGGCTTTAGCTCTGAATACAAGTCAGAGTGTTATCAGTCGACTTTGGACACGTTACCGAAGCACTGGTACCGTGGCTGAGCGCCATGGAGGACGGTATCGCTGCACCACACGGAGACAAGACCGATACATTCAAATCTTAACTCGAAGAGCTCCAACAATAACCGCCATGATGTTAGCCGTGAGGCTTCATCACTCTTCAGGGAACTTAATTAGCGACCAAACAGTCAGAAACCGCTTGCATGAAGTGAACCTTCATTCCCGAAGACCGCTACGGGTACCACCTATAGCAATGCACAATCGTAGGATTCGATATCAATGGGCTCTTGAACACAGAAATTGGGCAGAAGAACAATGGCGTTTCGTGTGCTTTTCTGATGAGTCTCGTTTTGGTATGAGACCGGATACAAGACGTATACGACACTGGAGAACCCCTGGACGCCAACAGTGATTAAAATCCTGCCAGGAAGTCCATCCTTATAGTGGTGGAACCATCATGGTATGGGCGGGTATTTGGATCGGCGGAAGAACTGAGTTGATTTGGATCAGAGGCAACCTCAACGCTCAAATTTATGCTGAGACGATTGTATCAGACGTCATCGTTCCTCTACAAGTGCAAATCGGTCCCTTATTTCAGTTAATGCATGATAATGCACGACCGCACACCGCAAGAGTTGTAAGACAGACTCTCGCCGCAGCTAACATCAATGTCCTGCCCTGGCCTGCTCAGTCGCCAGACTTGAACCCGATTGAGCATGCATGGGATATGCTACAGAGAAGAGCTCTGCCGAATATGGAGGGTATCCAGTCGCAAGAAGACCTTTTTTTGTTGTTGCAACGAACATGGGCGGCCATTCCACAGCGTGATTTGGATGAACTCATTTTGAGTATGCCAAACCGATGTTCTTGTGTTGTTAGTGTTCGCGGTAGAAACACGGATTATTAATTGTTTAAGTTACCCAATAAAATTTTAAAGAAAACTGTTATTTCAGTCTTTTTTTCGAACTTTTGTGTTAGTGGTTCAAATGTCAAAAATCCCTTTATTAGGAAAATGGCAAATTTCTTTATTAATGCAAAGGTGACTTGGTTTATCGTTACTGTGACAAACGAAAACACTTTATTTGATGAATCCTTAAAGAAAATTTTAATTAATATCAATCAGGAGAAAAGTTATTGCAAAAATATATGTTGATCCCTAGACACTTTTGATGTGTGTATTTAATACAATGTCAGTTAGTGCATTGTCAGTTTGGATGCTAATATTATATTGGCGAAACATGTTTTGTTCTAAATTGTACTTTTAACATCTTTTTATACCGTGTTTTTATGCAAATAAATATATTATTATTTGTTATTTTAAGTACATACGTAAAAAAAGTAGGTACATACACCTACTACACGCATAGGTTTAATACACAAATATATAGGTACCTAAGTAGGTATATTAAATGTGTGTACGTAGATGTAACTTAATAAAATATATGTATACCTACCTATATTATAATGAATTCTGTATCACTGCATCCTTGTTCTAAATTTTATGTTGGAAAAACAAACACGCGGACGAAGTCGCGGGCAGAAGTTAGTTGTTGATATTTTTACAGCTGCGTCGCCATGAAATTGTATGGCCATACAAATAAAATTCTTATAATAGATATGGCAGATGTGCGGAAAAAACACGAAGATGGCCTTCGTCAATATTTTACCCACGTCAAAATAAACTTGATTCACTGATGATTACTATATGGACTATATTGGTTGCCAGTTGATATTATAAATATTTTGTTATAGGAATGTTTGAGTCACAGGAGTTATTTTTATTCGACCGATACTCAATATTCGATTATTTATTGCATTCCACAATGTATGTATATGCTTAAGTGGTGGGTAAACATTTGTTGTAACAATCGTAGACCCTGTCGGGCATAAAGAAAAATTTGAAGGATTTCTTATAGGTATTAGGTAAGTACTTTTGTTTCACTGAAAAATTCTAGACAAAATCAAACTGATTTCTAATTTAATTGTAAAATATTTATTTTTTAAATTGGTTTACATTCATTACTCATACCCTGACTTGTTATATTTTTTTTATTAAATTAAAATCGTTGAATGACATTTTTCATATAAACTGTATCCCCGCTTTTCACCCCCACAGGGGTGGAATTTCGTAAAATCGTTTGGGATGTGTTCATTACTTGACTCAAAGATTATTTATACCAATTTTCGAATTAATCAAACCACGCAGTAAAATCCTCCCCTGTAAAATTAACTACCCCTTGTCACCTCTTTTACTTGTTATTTTTTTTTAATTAAACGTTAACTGTTACCATGTTTGTAAATATGTGAGAACCATGTATCTATCAGATAATTAATTTATAAATAATTATGATCAATTCTAAATGTGGCCTTGGACGACCGAGCGTGCCTGCAAGCCACACTACCCATCCGCTTTGGTGGCCTCGGCGTCCGCAAAATTACCAGTATTAGCTTACCGGCGTTCCTGTCCTCTGTCCACAGCACCGAAAAGTTGACTGGGAAGATTTTAGCCCCCTCCCTGGTTGACTCTGAAGTGCCGTGCTTGGCCGACGCGGAGAATGCCTGGAAAATGGCTTGCCCGGATACAGATCGGCCCGCGAACCTATCTTCCCAAAGGCAGTGGGATGAGCCGCTCTGCAGGTTGGTACGGAATAATCTTATTAATACGTCCACCAATACTGCTGAGCGTGCCCGCCTACTGGCTGTGGGTGAGTGGGAGTCGGGTCTCTGGCTTCAGGCACTACCGTCACCCAACATAGGCACATTGCTGGGTGACACCACCTTCCTGCTCGTTACTTGTTTGCGTCTGGGCGCCCCTTGCGTGGCTCCGCATCGCTGCCATGATGCGGTGAAGGTGTCGATTGCCTCGGACACCATGGCTTATCCTGCAGTAAAAGCGCAGGCCGGATAGCACGGCATGCCAGCATCAATGACATCATCCGTCGTGCTCTTGTCACCGCTCTGGTGTGCCAGCTGTTTTAGAACCCAATGGTTTGGCACGCGACGATGGTAAGAGACCAGACGGGATGTCCATAATGCCTTGGAAGGTAGGTAGGCCTTTGGTGTGGGATGCAACGTGTGTCGACACCCTTGCGCCATCCCATCTTCCAAGCACGGTAAGCTGTGCTGGGGCGGCTGCTGCAGGTGCGGAAAACCTCAAACGGCGCAAATACTCCAATCTCTTTGGAACTTACATATTTGAGCCGTTTGGGGTTGAAACACTAGGGCCATGGGGCCCGAGTGCCCACTTAGTATTCCGAGACATCGCCAAGCGGTTGGTCGACTCATCACGTGACCAGAGGGCTGGCCTATTTTTTGGCCAAAGAATCAGCATTGCCATACAACGTGGCAATGCTGCCAGCCTTTTGGGCACGTTTCCCGTTGACAGTGATGCGGACGAATTTTTTGATGCCCTTTGATTATTTTCCCTCCCTTTTTATATACTTGTACATATTATTATTTTAAGATTGTCATGAATTCGTTTTTAGTTCTTTTACCTGTTGTGGTATAGTAATTTTATTTTAGGTGCATCGTCCTTACATATTATTATATAATTAATGTATCTATGCAAAATATTTTAAAACATTTTAAAAGAGTAACGGTGGTGTTTCTTGCCCATTCTTCTCCATACGAAAACTACCTTTTGGAAGGGGCGACTAGAATCAAATCTATTTTAATGTCATTTTGACGTTCAAAAGTGCCTTTTATGTGCCTATTTGAAATAAATGCTTTGACTTTGATTGACAATAAAGGGTGAGATGTTCTGAATCCACGGTAACAGGTTGCGCTGGCGCGTCGATGTCCCCTACCACCCTGTATATGGTCAAATTAAACGGTCCGTGGATGGGTGACCATCTTTACATACCGAGATCCTCGGAAAGTACTCGGAAGTACTCAGGACCAACAGCTTAACTGTTGGCCCCGGCTGTCATTCGTGGATCTTTGACAGTCGCTACGGCAGCCTAATTGCGGAACGCCAAATCGTCAAATGATTCTGATCAGTTGGCTTCATTTCTATCACAATTGGCTTCATTTTACGATTTTCGAATTGCGAAACTCTAGTTTCTGCGCAGGGCCTTAACGTTCATAATTGGTTTCATAATAAACTAGAGTTTCGCAATTCGAAAATCGTAAAATGAAGCCAATTGTGATAGAAATGAAGCCAACTGATCAGAATCATTTGACGATTTGGCGTTCCGCAATTAGGCTGCTGGTCTTCAGAACCAAGGGTTATCGTGTGTTACCCAGTAACTTTGTTGTGGAAGCTAGATAGGCAGTCGCTCCATGTAAAACACTGGTTTTAAGCTGCATCTGGTTAGACTGCAAGCTGACCCCAAAAATAGAGTTGGGGCAAAGGCTGATATAATATCATCATGTGTCTGGCAGATGATGATATTACACATTGGGCCCGCGTGGTGGATTACGGGCATTACGGCCCACTCCCTCTCACCGAGAGGAGGCCTGTGTCCAAGCACTGGGAACATTATAGGCCGATTATTGTGTGTGTGATTTTTATGTGTGGCATTCGTTCCACCCGCTGAAGATCTCCCACCTGGACATGCGCTACCTTGGGTAACCTGGAAGTCTTTAAACAGACTTCGGACCCGCCAGGTTGGCCGAAGCAAGGAAAACCGGTTCAGGTGGAGATTCATAGATGACTCCGCCTTGGATTGTAAATGTGGTGCTGTTCCACAAACTATGGGACACTTAATATCATGTCCTACGCAGCAGTGCGATCGACACGCTAAGAAGATGATGCTATGTTGGTGGGTGCAAAGTGTAAATTTCAGCGGTTTTACAGCATACCTAGTAGGTAGCTTAAATTAGAAACCAACAAAGTAATGAGCGCAGCCAGCGCTGACAATTATGTTGGTACATTCTAATGCGTTCTTCACGTCCGGTGCAAAATGGCGCATAATAATATTTAAATTCAACACATTTTGTATGGCAATTGTAATCTTTCGATTTAACGAGCAATTACTGCAGCGATTGTGGAAAATTCACACATATGTTTTGTTGTAGGTGTTTCACAACTGGCAAGTGCGAAGTGCCTAGTATGTTTGATAAAATATAATTATACCATAAATGGTGCATGTTGTGTTAGCCTGTAAGTACTTCTTGCACTCACCCACACAGATATGGCCGATGGGGCCGAAAGGTTCTGGAGTGGCGACCGCGTACCGGAAGACGTAGCGTTAGAAGGCCTTCCACAAGGTGGACCGACGACCTTGTGAAGGCCGCAGGAAGGATGCGAGAAGCACAAAACCGGTCGAATTGGAGGTGCTTGGGGGAGGCCTATGTCCAGCAGTGGACGTCTTTCGGCTGAAATGATGATGATGACTTGTTGTTGCACTTATAAACGAACTATTAAGGAATTTTTTTTCTCATACTCTGAAAGTAGTGATTGTTTGATCCGAAGACGCGCCGCGCCGCGGGTGTAAGACGCTGCTTCCCACCTTTGGGCGGGAAAGACTCATAGTAACTGCTTCCCTCTCTAGGGCGGGACATACATATTGACTTACATATTATTTCGCGATTCCCTAAAAATGAAACTCATTCTTTCATCGACTTGCGCTAATAGAAAAAAGAGATTATTTTTAGTGGGCTGCCCGGAACCGAACTAGTCGGATTAGGTTAATTATTTTTTTTAATTGTAAGGTTTTCTTAGCTTTAAAATGTGACCCCAACACACGATCCGAGCGAGCGAAGCGAGCGGTGCCGCGGCAGCGACCGGTGAGTGCCAGGAACGACTAGATTATATATAGAAAAAGCCTGTAAATTATTTGACCCAAATGGAAAATACCGTCATGAATATGATCACTTTGACTGGCATAGAAAATCTTTACTTAATATAAAACAAAGTCGCTCCCGCTGTCTGAAAGCTTAGATCTTTTAAACTACGCAACGGATTTTAATGCAGTCGCTAGTGTATTATAAAATAATATTTTGTATAATAAACGTGATTTTTCCAAAAGAATCTAAATATTAAATGAAAAACGTATAAGTAAATGATTAAATATTATCCGAAGCATTAGTAAAGAGAAGCATTTGCCAAATGAATGTCTGTAAAGCGAGTGTTTATAAAATAAATCATTTGCGGAATGAGATGTTTGTGAAATAAATAGTATACGAAACGTTGGTTGTAAACTAAACATGTGTCAATGGAGTTTTGGTGAAACATTAGTGAACCATATTTATCCTTGAAATTCACAAATTGTTCTAACTTTTCAATTAATTTTAAATAGGTACTATTTGTGTTATTATTATCAATAAATATTTTAGAAAAACTACTATTTTTTACTTTCCTTATTTTCGAAATGAAAAGTAGAGTGTTTAACACGGGTGAAAGTCATCAATTCTTTTCGACCCTTGTGTACAACAAGACCCTTGTGTATCTACAATTTAATGTATTGTGTAAAGAATTGTTGGCTAACCTAAATTCTATGCTACTTCCTACCCTTCCTACTACTTAATAATTAATATTAATTAATTATTTCTTCCTTAATATTATATAAACGCAAAAATTTGCAAAGATGGATCGATGGATGTTTGTTACTCTTTCACGCAAAAACTGCTGAACGCATGTTGATGAAATTTTAAAGTAATATAGCTTATACATCAGAATACTTTTTACTCTCGAAAGTCCTACGTGATCGGCTCTTATGCGGGTTAAACCGCGGAGCGCTGTTAAAATGGTATTTATCGAGTGAAGCCGTCATGATTACAGTTTAATTGCTATTATTTCTCTGTGGCCCAGACTAGTCCCAATGTGGTAGATACAGGTGCCCGAGAGCCGGTCCACTGGGCTGTCGAACCGTCTAGGCATATAGGTATAGTAAGTACCTACCTATGCCTCAATGATTGGATTAAGCGACGTCGAGAAGAAGAAAAGCCAGGACTAACAGTGAGGAAGAAAGAATGGTCTATTCCCGTTGTCCCCATTGACGGTGTCCCCAGTATGGGGACAACGGGAAGTCATAAAATATCCATCCCGTTGTCCCCATTGATGCTTTCACTCAATGGGATAAGATAAGGTCAGACGCCAGTTGCTTCAAATTAAAAAAGATAATTTAGAGTAGAATGCGTCCCTTTTATTTCATAAACATAAATAAAGGTCAATAGAGAGACATGAAGAAATTGAAAACCTAAGATAATTTTCCTTGACACTTGTTTCATTGAAATTCTTTACATTTTCTTCTTTGAAACTTATTTTAAACAGTCCTCCTCATATTTCTCATTATGTACAGTCAACAAAAGAGATATCTAAGTATGCAGGATCGTCGGATATAGTTGAAGTTTAGTAAGAAACCGATGAATGTTGTCGGCTGACATTTAATTTGATAAATGAGCTGTTTGCGGTTTCTTACTAAACTTCAACCATATCCGACGATCCTGCATAATTATCTCTTTTGTTGACATATCATTTTATAGCTACGTATATAACGTATAAAGAGATTTGCTGTAAGTATGGTTTTATTTTCAGAGAGATCAAATCATCTAGTATTATGATCTTATCAGTGCAATTTGGAATTGAGCTAATCTGACCGTAATTTTGTTTATAAACAGCTCAAGAATCTACATAATGTAGATATGTAATTATGCGTGGATTTTGGGCATAGTGCCACGAATTATTTATCTTTGGTTGGTTATTACATTTTGGTGTAGCATAATCAGCCTGCAATGTTCCCACTGCTGGGACACAGACTTCCTCTCTGTAGGAGTGGGCCGTAAACCACCACGCGGGCCCAGTGCGAGTTGGATTGTTGTCACATGTCTTTGAATTTTTAGTTTTGGAACATGCCGGTTTCCTCACGATGTTTTCCTTCACCGTTTGAGAGCAGTGATGATGAATTTACACAAAGTAAAGACTCCCGCAGACAGACGCGATGCCACGCGACCCTAGTAGAATAATTTCTATGAAAACTTCATGGAAATTTTCTAACAGAATCGCGTCGCGCTTGTCTGCGGGAGCCTTAAAGTGGAATTTTGATGTACCTATCTACAATAAAACATATTCTATCTATCTATCTATCTAAAACAGTAGAAAGCATTACAAAAACCCGATATCTTTGGCGTTTGTTGGGTTCGATGTAACCGCTACACGACTGCAGTGGCATTGACATCGCAAAAGTAGGCCTATAGGTCGAAGTCAGGCAGAAAGATCGTGGTCTAGGTTCGCTATGTCTTTTTAGTATCGATACACCGCTAGTAGTGGGAAACTGGAGCAAATCCGTGTGAGCGGTGCACGCTTCCCATTGTCTCTGGTCTCGCTTGCAAAAAAATGATCCGTCTCCACTGTGATGAACACTATTTCCGTCAATATACATACGTCCGCAAACAATGCGGTTTATCTAAATTGTAAGATGATGTTTATTCAGTTTAAAATTAAGACGACGGTGAAGTATTTTTGTTAAGTCCATTTCATTAAAGTTTTAATTAATTTAGTGGTTTATTAGCCTATTCCATTTTAAACACCCGAGTATTAACTCGATTCTAAAAGCATTTGGAACCATTAACATTCCAAAGGTGACATCTAAATTATAGTCTTTGCTATTTCATTTATTTTTATTTTATTTCTTAAGAAAACTTACAGCTAGGATACAGATAGTTGACAGTTAGTGAAAGAAGGCCAATTAAAAGTTTTCACTGACAATATTAGGGTAGCACAAGATACAGTAGACAGGTAAGCGATAGCAAGAATAAGAATAAGTAATCACTCGGAGAGAATTTTAAGAAAAGACTGAACAGGTTTAAGTGATCTTCAAAGAAGTTATTATACAGTTTTTTTTTTAATTTAGGAACACTGGTGGAGAATAAATCAAGATCATCAACACTGACACATCGAGTTGTATGCCCTGCTAGCTCTTAGTCTATTTTGTTTGTTTGTTTTGTCGATATATGCACAGCGCAGAGGGAACATACAGAGGTTGATGATTTCTTAAGGTGAAGGATGGAACACGCAGCCCAATTTTGCTCATCAGTTCAGAACAGTTGGTTGAACCATTTGCCAAATTGAACAGGAATACGATGTCGGCAATTTTTCTCCGCTCAGTTAGTGGAAGAATGTGAAACTTCCTGTAGCGGCTGTAATAATTAGGCAAATAGGGTTTAGATTTAATCTGTCAAGCGCCGTTAATGAGACACAATTGATTTTCTATTGTTTCGTCGCCGATAGGCGAACCGCGACGCTTGACCGGTTAATAAAAATTTAATGTACCTACCTCAAAAACTTCTTTTGAATACTTTCGATGCGTTTGAGCAGTATTCGAGATGACTGCGTACAAAAGCACAATAAAGAATTTTGAGTGTTTTGATATTTTTAAAATCGACTGATATCCTCAAGATGAAGGTTTTTTAATAGTACCTATTATCGATGTGTGTCAAAAAGAAGTTTCGAGTTAAAAGTGACGCCTTAGGCGCTCCACACACTGCACCGCGCTCCGTCGCGGTGAGCAGATAACGCGCCCCCGCGCGTAGGGTTACCATATTATGACAGGCGTTTGCCGCATTTGACAGGCATTTTAAGGTTTAGACAGGCGTGTGGCCGGCATTGGTCTGAGACAGGCATTTTTAAATTTCGCGCCCGCGCTCGATTTTGGCACACAATGCGAACGTAGAACGTACGTTTTCTCTCGTCAACGCCCAGTGGAGTAAAGAAAGAAATCGGCTGACAATGGAATCGGTAAAAGCAATATTAATTACACTGGAAAATTACAAACATGTATCTTGTGAAGATTTTTACGTTTATATATTTTAAAAGAAAGAAGTAGGTATTCAAAAAAATAATGTCCTTTGACAAATATCAGTAATAAAAATATCCTTCTTCATTATTATCTGTTGGCTTTTACTTATTACCTACAGTGTTTTGCTTTAGACAGGCATTTTTCTGAAAATTCAGGCATTTTAGGTACCATAGACAGGCATCCCTCTATTTACATATATGGTAACCCTACCCGCGCGTGATTTTTTACAACATACATGGCCATGGACGACCGAGCTTGGGCACAAGCTACTCTTCCCATTCGTATGGGGGGCCTCGGCGTCCGCAAAATTTCTAGTATTCGTTTACCGGCTTTCATATCCTCGGTCCACGGCACTGATAAATTAATCAGGAAAATCTTAGCCTCCACACTGATTAATTCTGATGTGCCGTGTTTCACCGAGGCTATGGATGCCTGGAGACTCGCTTGCCCGAATACAGATCCACCTGACAATCCATCTTCCCAGAGACGGTGGGATGAGCCGCTCTGCAGAGTAGTACAGAACAATTTACTTGACTCGTCTGCTACTTCTGCGGAACGTGCGCGCCTGCTGGCTGTGGGTAGATGGGAGTCGGGACTTTGGCTTCATGCACTACCTTCGTCGAACATAGGCACTTTGTTCGACGACACTACTTTTCGCCTCGCTGCTTCCCTGCGACTAGGCACTCCTTGCTGTTCCCCTCATCGCTGTCACTGTGGCGAAGATGTCAACAGCCTCGGACACCACGGCCTGTCTTGCAGCCGAAGTGCGGGTCGCTTAGCGCGCCACGCGAACATTAATGACATCATCCGACGAGCTCTTGTTACCGTCGGCGTTCCAGCTGTATTAGAACCCAATGGCTTGGTACGCGACGACGGCAAGAGACCGGACGGTATGTCTCTATTTCCTTGGAAGGTGGGTAGGCCTTTAGTGTGGGACGCAACTTGTGTCGATACTCTTGCGCCATCCCACCTTCCTGGATCGGCATGCTGTGCTGGCGCTGCTGCTGCGGCTGCGGAAAACCTCAAGCGGCGAAAATATAATAACCTTATCGGAAATTACATTTTCGAGCCGTTTGGGGTTGAAACCCTCGGGCCGTGGGGTCCGAGTGCTCATGGTCTTTTTACAGAAATTTCAAAACGGTTGGTTGACACTTCCCGTGACCCAAGGGCTGGCTTTTACCTTGGCCAAAGGCTAAGCATTGCCATACAACGTGGCAATGCCGCCAGTCTCTTGGGTACATTACCAGTCGACAGCGATGCGGATGAATTTTTCGACGCTAAATTTTAGTTTTTGTATAGTTTTAGTTAAGTTAGTTTTTAATCTTGTTATTTTTGTTAATTAAGTTTTTAAATTCAAATAAAAGTTCACATACAAATTCAATTTCCGCGCGTGAGCGCGCGTGTCTATAAACGTATTAACTCTGGCTATGGCTAAATTATAATCGTAAACAATAGGTTTAGGTTTACGAGTGAAGGTACAGTCAACAGCAAAAGTAGATGATGTGAATCAGAAATTCAATAGGTAATAATGAACGGAGTTCGCGTCAGAACTGTGTGGCGTCGAAGTGATTCAAAAGTATACAATGTGATTGTAAATTATACCAAACATTTACTACTAGTACAGCTGCCATATATCGTTTTGACTCCAAAAGTTATATACTCAATCATCATCTACTTTTGCTGTTGACTGTACATGTGTAACATTTCGAGACATTTAGATAGATTGGTAAATGTTACCTACATAAATCTATTTGAATAGGTAGGTATATACAAACAGGGTTAAATTAAATAAACTAGCGAAACTGCAGACGGGATGGGCATCGATATCTAAAAAATAAAAAAAACTTTTTTACAAAAAAAACAACCGACTTCAAAAAAAACACTACAAAGTGATAAATAACTTTAATTTCGGAAGTCGGTGTCGTTGATTCCGCATTTTCGTTTTTTGACACCGACTTCCGAAATTAAAGTTATTTATCACTTTGTAGTGTTTTTTTTGAAGTCGGTTGTTTTTTTTGTAAAAAAGTTTTTATTTTTTACTTTTTAGTTGTACCTACCCCACAAAAAAGTAAACAAAAAGTCGTTAATGTAGACAATGTAGATAAATTTTTAGGTTTTTGTTGATTTTTCAAAAACCGCTTGTCCGATTTCGATAAAATTTTCTTAAGGGACCATTTGGGAAGTATACCCTTTCTAACAAAAAAAGAATTTTTCAAATCGGTTGGCAAACGACGGAGTTATGCGCGAACAAACATAAAAAAAAAAAAAAAAAAAAATACAAACATTCGAATTGAGAACCTCCTCCTTTTTCAGAAGTCGGTTAAAAAGATTTGAAAGATTTTTTTGGGGTCAATGTCCGCGGGTAGTACTTGTTTTTACTTGAAGTGTGAGTTGATAAAATATGTTTTATCGTGTTAAGATATCATGTCTGTTAAGTTTACACAAAAAAAAAAAATGTTTTTAAACTGATATTTTAAGTGTGCGCTTGATGACCCAAAAAACATCATCAAATAAATTTATTTTATCATAATTATTTAGATATCGATATCCATCACGTCTGCGTTAGCTAATTTAATTTAACCCTGTATATAGGATTAAATTTTAATCAGCGTTTTCCTCTTACATTTATGTTCGCATAACTCGCCAAAATGTAGGGAACAGCTGATTTTTAATTAACGATTTCATGTTTGGTTCCATAGTAAAAGTTGTTCATAATGAAGAGTATATAATGACCTCTTATGAGGAAAACGCTGCTTAAAATTTCACCCTGTATAAGGTCTATCTATTCATACATGAAATCTCTTAAGGGGTCATTGTATTCATCATTACGAACAACTTTTATTATGGGACCAAACCTGGAATCGCGAAAAAAAAATCAGTTGTTCCTTACATTTACTCGTCAAAATGTAGAGAACAGTTGATTTTTTTTCTCGATTGATCCCATATTCAAAATTGTTCGTATAATGATGAGTACAATGACCCCTTCATATATTTCGTGTATGAATAGATAGACCTTATATACATATCTAATATCTCTGGTAAAGTCGGGTTTGCTCGATGTCCATCCCGTTGATTAATTTCTATGATTGATGTTTGTGCATTCGATTTTCCGTGCCTTTTTGAAGTACTTTGGGAATAACCCCATTTTCCGAAGCCGATTGGTAGATAGAAAAGAATTCTCGGCCAACGTAGACAATCATGATCTAATAGGTATCTCTGATCTTAATGTAATACTTACGTAAGTATCTTCCAAGACAATCGGCTGCCATATGCGTATGCACAATAGTATTCTTGTCCGATTGGAAGTTAACACGTAAACGTGTCATCTGTTTTTCAAAACATCCCATCATGAATTCTTTGAGAAATGCAAGCCGAGGATTATTTCGTTTTTATATATTACGTACATAATATCTTTAAGTGAGATTGCACTTTTGCTTCAGTAAGAAATCTTTTGAATCATGTATTTACCTAGCCGTCAAAGCAATCGATGCCCTTACAGGCGCAGCCAAACTTAAGCGGAAATGGGATGGCAGGCCATGTTGCAAGATTACATGACAATAGATGAGCCAGAAAGATTACTTCTCGGATGGGATCGGTTGGCAAACGTAAACGAGGAAGACCACACACTTGCTGGGAGGACGTGGTCGTGCGTATAGCTGGGATCACGCTGGATGGACGTAGCGAAAGACAGAGAAATCTGGCATTCTCTGGAGGAGAGCCTGAATGAATGAAAGAAAGAAAGAAAATACGTTTATTTGCGGTGAAAATGACGCAAAAAAGAAAATAAACACAAAAAAAAAGAATCTGGCATTCATTGTCTACCCATTTGCTAAATTTCATCGAAATCCGTTCTGCCGTTTTAGCGTAAAAGCGTAACAAACTAACACAAAAAATCAAAACTTTTCTCTTTATAATATTAGGTCCTTACATATGAAATTGGCGTTTTGTATGGAAGGAACAAAAAGTCGAATATTTTTTAATATAATATATTTAATTAATCAAAGTATGAACCATTGTTTTCAATGCACTTTTGCCATCTTATAGGTAGTTCATTGATCCCTTTACTAAAAAAACCAGTCGGACGGGAATCAATAAAATCTTTGAAGGCGATTTGGACTGCCCCATCGGAGTTGAATTTTTTCCCTTGCAAAAAGTTATCCAAATTGCGAAAAAAATGGTAATCTGTTGGAGCAAGGTCCGGGGAGTACGGAGGATGTCTAAGACATTCCAATTCAAGCTCTTCTAATTTGGTAGCCGTCTGTTGCGCAGTGTGTGGTCTGGCGTTGTCGTGAAGCAGCAGTGGCGTGGAGCGATTGACCAGCCTTGGTTGTTTAGCCGCTAGCTTTTCCATCATGGTTTGTAATTGCTGACAATAGACATCAGCTGTAATAGTCTGGCCAGATTTGAGAAAACTGTAATGAACAATACCGGCACTAGTCCACCAAACGCTTACAAGTAACTTTTTTGGGGTTAATTTTCGCTTGGGGCAGGATTTGGCTGGCTGGCCAGGATCCAACCATTGCGCTGAGCGCTTCCGATTATCGTAAAGAATCCATTTTTCATCACAGGTAATGATTCGGTTTAAAATACCTTCCTTGTTGTGCCGGTTCAGTAATGTAACGCAGCAGTCGACGCGCGTTTGCCGGTTTGCTTCAGTCAATTCGTGAGGTACCCACCTTTCAAGCTTTTTAATCTTCCCAATTTGCTTCAAGTGAATTAAAACAGTTTTATCACTAACATCGAAGCCTGCAGCTAACTCGGACGTGGTTTGCGATGGGTCCGCTTCCACAATAGCCTTCAATTCTCCATTATCAACTTGGGTCTCAGGCCGTCCACGGGGCTTGTTCTGCAGGTCGAAATTTCCAGAACGAAAACGTTGGAACCAAAAACGAACTGTGTTTTCTTTTGCAACATGACCGCCATACACATCATTCACCCTTCGAGTCGTTTCCGCAGCACTAGTGCCACGGCGGAACTCGTACTCGTAAATAATGCGATATTTTAAATTTTCCATTTTGTAAAATGAGTGACGCAAACAGAAAAAACAGAAGAAAAAAAACAAATGAATGACGGTCATCGAAGCACAAATACATGAGTAAATAGCTGTACAAATTTGAATTTGGAATTCCTTACCAAAGAGGAGAAATTCGTGATTAAAGTGGCCAGTACGAAAAACGCCAATTTCATATGAGGGATTTTATAAGTGACTACTTTTCTTGTTTTTACATAACATAAACTCACGCCGTGTTGCCATGGTGGTAAGCAGAACCTACAGAATGCTACCTGCTACGATCCTTACATAGGTACTCCATTCTGTTTTTAATTAATTTTATTAAATAATCTACAGAGCTCTATCTACAAATGTCCTATTTACTGAGTTCTAGCCTGCCTGCGTGTTCATAATAATTGTTTTCTTTAACAAACGTAATGTTTGAAAATAAGTCGTTGGTAATGTTTTGATAAACCCGCTGAATATATGATAATACAACTTTCTCTCCATTGTGGCACACTTACCTACCATTCATGAATATAATAGACTTTGTTTAATATTGGTATTAGGTAATCCTACGGTTCTTGTCGCTCTTTACTTACTGTAATGCTATTGTGTAAAAATCTCACCGTGAAAACTTAGCTGAAGCACACCCCGGACACTCCATACAACGCTCGCAAAATAATTACCTACTACTACTACATTAAAAAATGACGTTTGTATACGTATGAATGTGTGCGTGAGGTACTTGTGTTTGCGAGCGCTCTTGTTAAATAACTGCGACGAATACGCCGAAGTGCGGGGTGAGGTGCGGTAACTGATGTTAGTGCGGGGAAGGGAGTGTCCTTTCTGTACGTAGTACTTTAAGTATTCTGTGGCTGAAGTGTGCTTAAAGTGAACTGTCAATCCCTAGCATCTGGTGGAATGACAGCTCACTTTAAGACGGTACCCCGACCAAATAACCTTGAGCATTGCGACAGAGACAGAGAGCGACACGACTTCCTTGTACGAAAGGAATGCAGCGCACCCTGCGCACGCCTTTTTCATAGAACTTGCACAATTTTTGGAATTATTTTAATAAAAAAAGAATAGCAATCTTTTTAAATAAATTAAAACGTGGATTATTTAGATTTTTAAATTATCTATCCATTGGTGAAATCCTAAAATTAATAGAACGTCAAATTTAGCAAAAGATGCATGCAATCAATAATTTTAGTCACTTTTTTAAATGGAGATTTTAAATGTATTAGTAACATATAAAACCAAATAATAACGTGCAATGTGATGATAGGATATCGAACATTAATAATGTGCTTTCAGATGTAGTTTATTTCTCACAATTATTGAGTTTATAGCCTCTGAATAACGAAGAAAAACGCGATTTTGGTCGGGGTACCGCCTTAAGCTCACTTCACCTAAGTTATCACGGTGATATTTTTACAGAATAGACTGGCTGTTTATAAATACAGGAAAAATAATTAACCAGTGCGCAAATTGTAACCATGAACTTATGTCCTTCTAGGACGACCCCTCCCTCCTGACCAGCGGGGCACACTAATCATAGCAATGCCTTTCATTTTGACAGTTCAAGAACATTCATTGCGTTATTACTTTGCTGAGCAGACAAATTTTTCGAACATATAAAGCAATGGATAATCAATATCCTATCCCCGTCATCTCGGAAGTCAATCCCTTTCTAGCCATATCATCTTCCACACAGTCCATCCATCGTTTCTTTGTGAGTATAGGTCTTAAAACTTTACAAACCAGCAACCTATTTGCGTAACTCACTATCAATCACAGTCTGAATCATTTTGAAGGCTATTGCCAATCCATTGCTTAATATGTTAGAAAAATTGGTCTGCTCAACAACGTAAATAATCCAACGAATGTTGTTGAACTGCCAAAATTGCTACTGTTAGTGCTTTACGCAATTACTCCGCAGATTTTGAAGGCCATGATAGGAACCAGCACTAGAAGGTAAATCCAACATGGAAGACTAGACCAGGCTCTAGGCTCTATAGAAAACAAGTCCTTGAAAAAGACTACATTATGCAAATAAAAAAAGTTCTACAATATTTCCCTGAAAAGAAAAGTTAGAAGTCCGTGATTTAAATAAATACCTATTTACTAAGTATTAGAAATAGATAAGCACAGACGCCAGCACATCAAGCTACTACAATCTGTCAAATTTCTTCAATAGACTTTCAACTTTATCGCTACAGCATAAGGTGTTTTTTTTTGGGTCGGAAATGATTAAATAATTTCTCCCACTCTTCATGTCAGAGTTTTACTGACTAAAACCCATCCGTGTTCCTTCAGTTGCCTGTGCCGGGGCCACGGAACATGCAGCATACAAGCAACATACAGCATAAGGTTCATGGTTGATTGGGAAAATTTTACAGTTTCGGGTAGCTTGATCTGCTGGCGTCTGGACTTATAAGCCTCTGAGTGCCTACCTAGCAAAATATTATATATAATAGGCTGTTTCAAGAGTTTTTACAAGTTAGAGAAAGAAGTAATGTTGATAAAATGACCAAGCCTTCGAGTAAAACCGCTGCAGCAAGCTTGCCTACAATTATTATTTATCGATTCCTTATCGTAACACCTATGTTACGCATCGCATCGCATCGCATCGCATGGTATGCATCATACCTATATGATGCATACCATAGATATATGAAAGTTCTATAATGCATACATACCCTCTGTTCAATACATACAGTACTAATATACTAGTACTCTAATTAGTACATTCGTACTTTCTACTATATTAGTTACACCGATACACGACTAACAGATACAACAGTTCTGAAGTCATGATCTGCCTAGCCTTTTCACCCGACTACGGCAAAGCAAAACGGAGGGTTATGATGTATGTATCTAAACTACTTGTCATAATTTGACAAATGAGGTATCGTTGGAAGCGTCTTGATCGCCCGCTGGTTATAGGCTATGTGACGTCACATTAAATTGAATATGGCGCCCTCTAGCGGAAAGAGTCATGACCTAAAAAAAAATTTTTCAATCATGCCGTGTTGGGTATCTAATTAAAGGGCTTAATTAGCACATTTCAAAATTATAAATGTTACTGAAATAAGCCCCAAAACAAATAAAAAATAAGTTTAAAAACTAAAACCCGACTACTGAAACGGATGAAACAAGAAAGTACCTTCCCGTGGTCGCATGCTACCATAGATTATAAGTATTGTTAGTACAGCGGCATGCGACCACGGGAAGGTACTTTCTTGTTTCATCCTTTTCAGTAGTCGGGTTTTAGTTTTCCCAACTATGTTGGGGGGGTCGGCTTCTTGTCTAAAACGGGGAATTTACTAGACGGACACACTCGCGGGCAAGTATGCAGACATGCCCGCCGGACGGCCGGACGTCGCTACTATAGGTCTGTGACGGTCATAGTGAATTCCCCTTTTAACCGGATGCAGCTAAATACTATTTTACATGGAGCGACTGCCTATCTGTCCTCCACAACCCCGTTACTGGGTAATACGGTACCCCTTGGTAAGACTAGTTGTCAGACTTTCGGGCTTCTGACTACCCGTAATGACTGTCAAAGATCCACTAAAGACAGCCGGGACCTTCCGAGGCACGGAGGGGACTCGGTATGTAAAGATGGTCACCCATCCACAAACGAACTGCGGCTAGCGTAGCTTAACGTGATCGAACGACCTGTGCGGCTGTTATTATTTAGCCACGGGCCCTCTCCAACAACAGTCTTGAAGTTAAAAATGATCGTAATTGCTTTGAAAATTTTTGGGAGGGAAAATTTTCCATATAGAAACATAACTTCACGCCTGTAATCCCTGAAGGGTGAGGCAGAGGTGTAGTACACCCACATTTTGCCAGTTACAGCAAATGACCTGAAAATAACGTCCGAACACAGGTTTTCAACCTTATTTTTCCCACTTTGAGAATATTTTTTTTCTAGAGACCCCCATTTTTTTACTCACCATTTGTCGCAAATCTGAAACAACTACTTACTGCCACGATTATATTTAAATGTGTAATATTATATAGTCATAAGATAGAATATATAATTTTCTCTAGGTCTTCTTCCTCTATTAGGAATGGTGGCCGTTTGCGGCTGCTGAGGGTGACGGGGTCCGCATGGATTCATGCGGGCCAACACCTGGCCGGGGGAGCGTGACGAAATGCGCAAGCATTCCAGCACCCCGGCTAAAGTTAGCAGCAGGACACCGTGTGGTTTTAGTCAGTAAGAGTCTGACAGACCCCTCCACCCACCCCAGGGTGGTGGACATCCATGAGGAATTCCACACGATAAAAAATAAAGAAAAAAGGTCTTCTTCCTCTACTGCCCCACTGAAAGTCTCAAACGCTCACGAGGAGGCGTTATCGCCCACGATGAGAACCTATGGTCCTAACACAACACAATGTGTTGTGTTAGGACCTTTTCTGGGTGACAGTAATTTGTATTGTAATGCAAAAGACAGAAACAGTCCTATTCTATTCTATTTTGAATAAATGGCAAGCTAAGCCGATGTCGATTATTCTGCCAATGTCTAAAGTGAGCTGGAAGAAACAGTCTACCTATTCTGCGAAAACCCAACGTGAAAATATAGATGAAGTGAGCTGTCAAGGGTGTCAATCCCTAATGTCAGGTAGAATGACAGCTCACTTTAAGAACACTTCACCTAAGTTTTCATGGTGAGATCTTTACAGAATAAACCCGCTGGTGTATGTTTAATCGCTAGGTGCAGTTAGGGTTACCATCCATCCGGATTTGTCCGGACATGTCCGGACTTTTAGACTTTTGTCCGGCTCTTTAATTTATCAGGATTTTTTGCCTTACATGGAATACGAGTAATAAAACTTATACATATAAGTATACCAAATAAGTCTTTTACTTTTCATTCATCTAAAAACAAAATACTTATACTTCTTTATCAATCAACTTAACGAGATCAAACCATAAATCTTGTATTGAAAATTTGCAAACAATCAACTAAGTATTTCAAACATAATATTTTCTTCAAAATAAAAATAGTTTTACGTAAAATAATCAAATCTATCGCTATAGTTTCTGGTATAGGTATTAATTTTTATATTTATCAGCTCATTTTTTTTTGGGATCCCCTCGTGATCGTCTGCTACTATGCCTACCATACCACTGTAACTAAGTGGGTAATGTTTGGATTTTGTGACTAAAATGTCCGGACTTTTATTGAAATGTCAGGCTTTTTGTCAGGACTTTTCAAATTTCTAAATGGTAACCCCAGGTGCAGTATAACTATGCGTAGTTAATTGATTCCGTGCATCCTTGTTAACATAGCGGGTAAGTATTTTACATTGGCAGTGGCTCTGTCGAGTGCTCTACAGAAACTATTCAGCGATACTAATTCATTTGGTACACTCGGCGGCACGTCAAGCTGTACATTTTTAGTTTTATCTGACCTCCCTTTGTACAAGTTTTTCGTACAATCAGAAGTCAGTTTATCCTGGTTATGTATGGCCACAGAATACTTAATAGTACTATGTGTATGTCTTGATGTGTAGCCGTGCGTACTTAGAGGGCTGATCGTTGTCAATAGCAGAGTACCCTACTACCCACCTACATACATACTTGAACATATTATTGTCCTACGAGTAGGTACGTTTGTTATGACGACTTTCGAGTATCTACTTGAGTACATGATTGTGAATTCAAATTAGTAGATAATTAACCCAAGGAGACGCATTACAAACAAGTAATAACCCGCACTCTAATTGCTTAAGACACTATCAATCGGAATCAGAATCATTTTGAAGCAAATTGCTAATCCATTGCTTCATAAGTTCGAAAAATTTGTCTGCTGAACACGTAAACAACGCAATGAATGTTGTTGAACTGTCAAAATTAAACCGATTCCGATTGATAATGTGTTACGCAATTGCCCCGCTGTTCTTATAGGTACCTAAACCTTCTTAGTTGCCTGATGAAAACCACCAAGAAAACTAGACAACTCTCAGTCGTGAATGGTTATGCGCTAGTATATTTTTCAATCGGACGCAGCAGCGCAGGTACAAAAAGAAAGAAAGAAAGAAAATATGAAAGAAGAAAAATAAAATAAAATACATCTCGGTTTTTGAACAGGTTATATATCTTTCTTATGAAACAAACTTTTTATTTTTGCGACACATCGTCCTTGAGCATTTTGTAATTAAATACTACATTATTTTAACAGATGGTACGCATTCCTCAGAATATTGAACAGTTAGTGGTTACTGGAACGACACCATTTTCGTAATTTTATGAATGTCGACAGTCAGAGGGGCAATTCTCGTAATTTTAAGAACGTTCACAGTCTGATCTCAGTCTCAATCTGTCAAAAATACCCTACATTTTGACAAGTTTTTGACATTTCTTTGTCGCCGAGATGAGACTGCGACTAGATTTTAAACGTTTTAAATTACGAGAATTGGCGTTCTGATCTAGTCTTAACTTGTCAAAAAACCATCTAATTTCTCTCTATTATTGACAAGTTTTTGACATTGATTATCGCTGAGATGAGATTGCGACTAGAATTTGAACGTTTCTGGCTAATGTAGAGTTGTCCCAATTTTTGGGTATGGTAACGTTCTTGAACGTTTGCCTTGAAAACAACCGGTAGGTACCTACTACTTAGAGGTACATATTATCAGTACTAAATATGAATAGGTACCTACGCATTTATAAATTATATTACTAGCTGACCTGCGGGGTAAATGCGTAACGCACTATCAGTAAGTAGCAATGGGTTTCGTTTTGACAGTGCAACAACATTCATTGCGCTATTTACGTTGTTTGGCAGAAACATTTTTTCGAACATAATTATGAAGCAATGGATTAGCAATATGTTGATGGAGAAATACGACGCACCCTGGTTGTCACACGCTGTGGAGGTGCTGGTCAGAAGACCCCACGGCTAACTTTGCAATTTTTATCTTTGTTTTGTTTCTGTTTTCTGTGTGTTTACTAACAATACTTTTAAGAACTATGTTACTAACAATTGGGCCTAGTTGCCATTAATAAACAAATATTTAATTTAATATCTTTCAAAATGATCCATATTGAGAATAATTTTATTGAGATTGATAATGTCTTAGGGACGCAATTAGGGTGTCAGCAACTTCGTACTGCTTCAGAATCAATATCTATCTATATCTATACTAATAATAAAGCTGAAAAGTTTGTTTGTTTGATTAAACGCACTAATCTCTGGAACCACCAGTCGGATTTGTAAAATTATTTTTGCGATGGATAGCTCTATTCTTGAGGAAGACTATAGGCTCCGTAACATTACGCTAGGACCTTTAGGCGCCGAGCAAAAACAAAAAAAGGCAGAAAGAACGCTGAGCGAAAACGAAGTTATAGGTGGTAATAGTGCGGGCAAGCGATGCGATGCGACGACGGGATGGGTCGGGGAACAAGAAATTTCATGCGGATGATGTCGCGGGCTAAGTAGTTAATTTTTAATGGTGTACCTAATTAACCCGACTTTGCTTTAGACAGTACAGCGACTAATACCGAAATCACGTTTCGATAAACAAGTTGCTGTTTTTGGGGTTCCGTACCTCAAAAGGAAAAACGGAACCCTTATTAGATCACTTCGTTGTCTTTCTGTCTGTCCGTCTGTCAATACCCTTTTTCTCGGGAACGCGTGGAGTTATCAAGTTGAAATTAATATCAAATACTCAAGGCTGCAATCCCTTGAAGCAGTAAAAATATCAAACATGTAATTCAACGCAATTAAAAGATACGGGCATTTATGTTCCGGAAAGTCCGAAATCAAAATCTCCCGTTGACCAAGAGTCCTAGAATCATGAAATTTGGCAAGAAGCAATGTCATGTAGCACAAGTAAAGGAAAAATCCGAAAATCGTAAATTTGTAGATGAATTACAATAAAAAAAAACCCCGTGATAAAGTATTTGCATACCTACTTTGTACGGAACCTACGGTGCTCGAGTTCGACTCGCACTTGACCGGTTTTTTTGTATCAATTTATTGATGATATAACAATAGGCTTTAATACTACATACAAGATACGCATAATGAGGCCTCAAAAAATGTTTATGTTTTCTATGCATAGGCTAAACATTTTTTTTTTATTTCTGAATACCCATTCAGAAATAAAAAAAAAATGTTTCCGCTCTTGACCTCGATCATGCTTGATGGAAAGCGATGGATGAGGTCTATGATGGAACGAGAATGCCCAGAAAGTGCCTCAGGCACTGGAATTCCCACGCATCGACGAAACACTGCAGACTGCTTGACGCCGGACTCCGGTGGGAGGGTGGTTGCAAACCAGGCGGGCGTTAGCCCTACCACCGCAAGGGAAGAATTGGCCAGTCAAATAAGGTGTTGGGTGTGACTGTCCAGGATGCACCGAGCGCTCGGTTCAGTTGAGTAACTGGCGGAACAAACTGTGCTACAGGAGGAGGCTTCTTCATGCATTCCAAAAAATACATAAAATAAGTAAGTAAATACCTAAGTACAGTCGAAATTTAAATTGTTTACCTATCACTCGTTTACCACACTAATTTAATTAATCTGTCAAGCGCCGCTAATGAGACACAATTGATTTTCTATTGTTTCGTCGCCGATCGGTGAACCGCAACGCTTGACCGGTTAACTAATAATTTCTTTTTTATTATATTTTAATGACATCGACTGACCTTACCCAGAAAGCCGCTAAACTTAAATGGGACTGGGCCGGACATGTATGCCGCATGTCAGATGACAGTTGGCCTAAGAGAACCCCGAAATACGTCGATTTTATCGATATCGATATTATTGTTGCAAAACTGACTTGGGCATCACTATATTTGAAATATTCGTCCTGACATTGTTGCATCGGCCAATCACAATCGCTGTATTTTCTTCGTCCCCCGGCCCGCAGTGATGAGTCGTATGCCTAGACGAAATCAGTCTATCAGCTCTCAATGGGTCCCACTAATCGCACGACGCCATCGCGGCAGGTCGAGACAAAGTTAGCGGGACGAGCTTGACTCCTACCGTAGGGACTGGCCGGCACTCGCAAAAGACAGAATTGTGTGGAAAAGTGAGAGGGAGACCTTTGCCCTGCAGTGGGACAATACAGGCTAGTTAAATTAAATTACAATTACATAATCAGTCTATAATGTTCTCACTGCTGGGACACAGGCCTACTCTCTGTAAGAGGGAGATTAATAATATTTATTTAAGTAGGTAAATCACTCATTAAATAGTATAAAAAATAGCGGTAAATATGAAAAAGATAAACTCACTGCGGGTTAATTATGGTAATTAACTACGTTTATTTTTAGGTGGGTTATGTACAGACGCCAGCACATCAAGCTACCCGAAACTGTCATAATTTCCCAATCAACTTTGAACCTTATTCTTTAGCGATAAAGTTGAAAATCTATTAAAGAAATTTGACAGATTGTAGTAGCTTGATGTACTGGCGTCTGTACTTGGTATTGCTGTCGTTTGGTGCGTCGCAATGGTCATCGATATTCACCAATATCATCTGGCCTAGAGCAGTGGTGGACCAGTGGTATCGGCCGCGACCAATGATGCTCTTTGGCCGCGACTTACGACTTGTAGGTCGTAGGTTCGAACCCAGACAGGCGCTTTTCTTTATGTAAATTATTTCATCACCACTGCTCTCTGAATGAAAACATCGTGAGGAAACCGGCATGTCCTAGAACCATAAATTCGAACACATGTGACATCTACCAAACCCACACTGCGCCCGCGTAGTGGATTACGGTCCACTCCCTCTCACAGAGAGGAGGCCTGTGTCCCAGCAGTGGGAAGATTATAGGCTAATTATGATTATGATCTGGCCTAAATAATATAGGTATTGGTATCGAATCGGTGTAGGTATAGCTGACGACATATCGGAATCGGGTTGGTGTCGTTATATCATAATGTGAAAACAGTCATTAGGTAAACAGGACATTTATAGTTCATTAGACTGTTGTAAAATCGAACCTAAGAAAAACTAATTCAGTTGATCTACTGCAAATATTTTATATACTGTGGCATGAATTTCCCGTGAAATTTTCGGCGGCGCATCATACCTACGTACATAGATACGTCTCGTTGCATGTTGAAGAGGCGGGAAGTAGCGTTGCAAAGGCCTACAGGCCCGGAAAACCTCGCCTTAATACATGTAGGTATCACTTTCTTTCCTTTCATACAGCTTGACAATAGAATTTACTGGTATAATAGAAAAGAATAGAATAAATCCTCTTTATCTTTTCTTTTTTTTTTCTTTATTCTTTTCTGTATATTGCATGTGTGTTTGTGTGAATCAGGTACCTACGTTAGTAAACGGAAAATTCTTATCGTGTTAATAGAAAAGCGTACCTACCTAGGTATACCTATTGTCGTATGTTTATTAAGTTTAACTTTAAAGAATTTATGTTACATAAATCAAACAGTCACTGGACATGTTATAGAACTAAAAAATTGGAAGACATACATGTGACTTCTACCAACTCGCACTGGGCCCGCGTGGTGGATTACGGCACAGTCCCTTTCGCTGAGAAGAGGCCTGTGTCCCAGCAGTGGGACGTTATAGGCTGATTAAGTAAGTAGGTAAGTACCTACGTATGTAATATAAAGGCAAAGATAATTTTATTTTAAGGTTTTAAGTTTTGTTATGTGTAGGTGCGTACTTACTACATTATTTATATTAGAACATATGTATTTTTGTGTACTTATATTCTGTATTTGTTATTTAAATAAGTACCTTTTAGTTATTCATGCAAAATTATTTGCGTGCCCTAAACAGCCAAAATGTGGACTGTAGGTAACCATCAATATACAAATAAATATGATTCTTATTCTTCAATGATATTATGAATATCTATGTCTATATGACAGAAGCATGAATAATAATCAATATATATTCAAAATAAAAACTATTTGAAACTGGACCAATATCTACGGTCAAAAGGTCAAATTTAAAAAAAAATCTCTAGCTTTTCCATTTTAATTATATACCTATTTTAAATATTTAAGTCGATTCTGCGTGCAAAAATCTTTGTTGCGAAAATATTAACTTACGTAACCTAACGTAGCCACCCTGGCTAAGTTTACCTAAGTATTGATGTAAGTTATAAAACCGTATCATATCGCAATAAATTATATTCACTGATCAACTATAAATATTATGACTATTACGTACTTACTTATGTAAGTACTGTCATTTATTATGTACGTAAATATTTGAAGGATTATACGAAACATGGAAATAAATCATTTAATTCAGTTTCAACCGTGAACGAGCAGTCATGTCAAGTCAAAGTTAATGATTTAGTCGCGGGAACTCCGTTTATATTTATACAACAAGAAGATAACAAAGGTATTGTATCGAATAAACAGATTCCGCAAAATAAATAAAAAATATACAGAGATTCATTAAGTAAAACATTTCACTTACATGAAATACCGCGTGTTGTGCAGTTCACTGATAAACTAATAGAGAGGTGCACTAATCAACTGATTTTATCAAAGAGCGTTATTTCTTTAAATCCACTGATGTATTGCGAGTGTTTGCACTAAAACTATGACACAATTTTCAGAGCGAGTTAACAGGGTGGTTGTACGGTTTACGCGTCGATATTTTGTTCAGGAGCGAGTGGCGCGCGCGGTACGGCTTCTAGCGGGTTATTGGCAGTAGCGGGCCGGAGCTGCGTGCGCAGGCCGCGTCACGCCGCTTGCCGCATATCCACTCCGCATTGACAGGCAAACACGTTGCCGGCTTCACACACCCATCGTTCCAGGTTGCCGTCAATTCACGGTTTCTCTGACGGCACAAGGTACCTACTCGCAAGGTGAATGTATAAGCGCTATATACACGCCTGAATGAAAGAAAAGTTGATATACGTAAGAACTACATATGTATAGATAGGTACCACTGAAACATCTCTGCATCTAATAAATTATACAGTCCGACTCAAATCAGCATATATTATATTTCATGAAATCACAAAATTAAGCATTAACTGAAAATGTTTTCAGACTATAGCCGCAACGCACGTTATCACCGTTGTGAATCGATTCGATTTGGATACTGTGGTTTATAGATGTGTGAACATTACATTGAATTATTTACAAATATCGACCGGCACTTTATTCTCTTCCAAGACACCGGTTCATTAAATAGTGAGGGATACAGAAATAGAATGGCTTGCACTCCGATCGATCGCTCATACGATCACCCCTATGTAGCTCTAAGCCTCTACATTAGTTACAATTAGCTAGTTGTCGACGTTATTTTATTTATTTAACAGTTTAAGTACACGTCGCCTACCTATCCATACTTATCACACTATCACACTAATATTATAAAGGCGAAAGTTTGTGAGTGTGTGTGTTTATATGTTTGTTACTTCTTCACGCCTAAACCACCGAACCGATTTAGATGAAATTTGGTATAGAGATAGTTTGAGTCCCGGAAAAGGACATAGGATAGTTTTTATCCCGATATTTCCACGGGATCGACATTTACGCGGGTAAAACCGCGGGGCGCAGCTAGTAATATCATAAATGCGAAAGTGTGTCTGTCTGTCTCTCTGTTACCTCTTCACGCTTAAACCGCTGAACCGAATTAGATGAAATTTGGTATAGAGATAGTTTGTGTCCCGGGAAAGGACATAGGATAGTTTTTATCCCGATATTCCAACGGGGTCGACATTTATGCGGGTGAAACCGCGGGGCGCAGCTAGTATTATAAAAAATGCGAAAGTGTGTCTGTCTGTTACCTCTTCACGCTTAAACCGCTGAACTGATTTAGATGAAATTTCGTATAGAGATAGTTTGAGTCCCGGGAAAGGACATAGGCAAGTTTTTATCCCGATATTCCCACGAGATCGAGACTTATGCGGGTGAAATCGTGGGGCGCAGCTAGTATTATAAATGCGAAAGTGTTTCTGTCTGTCTGTTACCTCTTCACGCTTAAACCGCTGAATCGATTCAGATGAAATTTGGTATAGAGATGGTTTGAGTCCCGGGAAAGGATATAGGATAGTTTTTATCCCGATATTTTTACGGGATCGAGACTTATGCGGGTGAAACCGCGGGGCGCTGCTAGTTACCTCATAATGTCAGACGTCGACGGCGAGATGTTGTTAGTAGGCTAGCCCAAGCGGAAGGACACCTCGTCATCTAAGTCATTTTAAGTAGTACGTACCTATTTAAGTTGCTTCCATTATCAGCGTATAACGTTCTCACTGCTTCGACACAGGCCTCCTCTCTGTGAGAGGGAGTGGGCGGTGGGCCGTAATCCACCACGTGGTCCCAGTGCGGGTTGGTAGATGTTACTTGTCTTCGATTTTTTGGTTCTAGGACATGCCGGTTTCCTCACGAAGTTTTCCTTCACCGTATTGAGAGCAGTGTTGATGAAATAATTTAGACAAAGTAAAGCGCCTGTCTGGGTTCGATAATTTGGAGGTAGCGTCGTGTCTCAGATATATCACGTCAAAGTCAGATATTATCGAAGTACATACAGCATGCCGGAGTAGAGTACGTCGAAATTGACTCAAGTCGGAGTACCATGATTGTTGTCGAAGAAGCATGTCGTCGAAGTCGCATCATTTCTTAGTTAAGTAATGTCGAAGAAACGCTTTGTCGGAGTACAGTAGTGTCGGACTTAAGGTATTTCGAACTAAAGTATTGTCGAAATTAAGACGTGTCGGAGTTCCGTAGTGTCGAATTAAAATCTTGTCGAAGTTCAGTTGGTAAGTCGAAAACGGTGATTAAAATTTCATCCTGATTGTATAGATTTACCTTTCTACCACAAAACAGTGTTTTGTCAGTCGTTTATTTATTTATCAGTTGTGTTTTTGTGTGATGTGAGTTTGCCAAAGTTAGAACTCGTTTTGTAATAAGACGGATAGAGTATTAAAAAAGTTTGGTTTAGTACAGACAGGTAACGCTCGCCTCTGTCAGTCATCATACCTTTGTGACTGTAGGTAACAATTAAGTGCAGTGCGCATCGCCAGACCGCCGCCGCCGCCGCCAAAGATGATTGCCGCCGCCACGATATTCGCTAGTACGCACCAATTTTTCTCTACCTTAACCTTTTAACCGCCCGATTTTATATGAGTTGTCATGCCCCCAGCGCGCGCCAGAACAAAAAAAAAAACGATAAATAAATGTGTTATTTGGTCGTAGAGTACCTATTGTCGAAATGAAGACGTGTCGGACTTCCATAGTGTCGATATAAAATCTTGTCGTATTACAGTTTGTCGAAATTCAGTTGGTAAGTCCGTAAATCGCGGCCGTTACCGAGCCATCTCTGCTCCGAGAGCAGCTTGGCATACCTATCTATAATTAAGTAGGTATGTACAATTGTACATAGGTCGGTCATTTAAACCGTACGACAAAACTTTTTCGGTTTATTTTCCTTTCTGTCGTTTCCATTCCGCCTACTCAATTTCCTTTACCGTGCCTGGTTTTGAATGTTTCGATAGTTAATTATTTTCTTGTTATCCAGGTTATGAAATTTCTTACTAACCGTAAAACTGCGATAACAACACAATTAAATAATTGCACTTGGCACATGCTACTTACTGACGCATTTCGCGTAGGAATACAACGAAATGTTTCCGTGCACTTTTAAATCTTAAAACCGTCCTATAGGTACTTATGTAGGTTTTTTACCGAATTCTTCTATTAATGTAGTTTTCTACTTTCCTATTCCGTACCTCAAAAGGAAAAACGGAACCCTTATAAGATCACTTCGTTGTCCGTCGGTCAAGACCTATTTTCTCAGGAACGCGTGGAGTTACCAAGTTAAATATATATCAAATACACAATCAATATATCCCTTGAAGCAGTGAAACAAACAAACTTCTAAGTCACGCAAATCAAAAGATACGGGCGTTTATGTTCCGTTTATGCCGCATATTGTGACACTCGCAAGGGAATCAAAACCTATAGAGTAACTACTTCCCGTTGACCTAGAATCGCGAAATTTGGCAAGAAGGAATGTCATGTAGCAGAAGTAAAGGGAACAATCCGAAAACTGTAAAGTAGCACCACATTTTTTTTTAAATAAGTAATAAGTACCTACCGAACCCTCGGTGCGCGAGTCCGATTCGCACTTGACCAGTAATTTTGCTTATGGGATGAAAAACTAGCCTTCGGTTCGATTCCTGAACACTGCGCAAGGCAATATTCGTAAACCTGATAATAATAGAACTATGTCACACAAATGCCTCGTACCTACCTAATTTACAGACGAGCATAGTTCCGGATTTATCCGGAACTACCTAACAGTTCCAATATTAGCTACTTAGTTAAATTCTCCAATATGAAATATTGGAACATGTGTTGTGTCTCTTGTCTCCCGCATTCATCAAAATATCTTGCCGATTGCTTAAGATGCGGCGGTGGACTATGTTGTTAGGTATATATTGTATCAGCTGCATTTATTTTTAACGGAATACAAGGGGCCGCTCTACAATGTCACTCATTCCGAATTTCCGACACGGACAAGCGATACAAATGCTATTTTATAGATTTTTTTATCTGGATGCGAGTAGCAGAACTGGACGAGGTGGAGGTGCTTGGGGGAGGCCTATGTCCAGCAGTGGACGTCTTACGGCTGAAATGATGGTGATGATGAAGCAAGTACTTAGGTACTATGTATTTGAAAGTTTACAAACTACCTATATTTTTTTACTTCGTCTAGGTAAATACCTACCATAAAACAAAGTCACCATTTGCCTAGCCTTTTCCCACCTATATTGGTGCAGCTGAATACCTACCCTACCAGCGTATAAGTACCTAAGTAAGTATATGTTTCCCTAATGTATGGAAAAAATATCGGTATACTGGCACCATATGTAAGTATATTTTCAGTTATTTTTTTAATACGTTCATAAACTTGGGTATGAATGAACATAATTATAGTTTGGAGGTGATAGGTACCTACACACGTGTACCTACGTGCCTACCCTGAATATCTGCTACCGGCTTCTTGACTCCTTTCAAAAGTGGTTTTGAGTTTGAGTTTGAAAGTAAAACCACCGTCTCTGTGCCTTTATGTTGTACCTACGCATTCGACGCGTGTGTGCTCGTCAGATGAACGAATGAATGGATGAAACGACTGATGAACGTCATCATATAATTATTTTATATTCATTGCCGACATAGAAGACCTCATGATCTCATCTAAGTGGCGGCAACTGGCGGCGTGAATTTTCATGAAAACCCCCATTACCTAAAACCACCAGTACTACCACTCTAAAATTCAGTAAGGTTGAACTGTCTCAGAGATAAACTAAACCTTGTTATTATTAATGACGCTCACAAGTGACATTCAACCTAAAGATAAAAGAGTAATGACATACTATTGAGTATTCTGTGGTAATGAGTGGTAAAGAAATTACGAGGTTGACTAGGTATACCTACCTACATATATGTAGGTCCTACACTACACACGTTTGTTTTATTATCGCTTCAATATTGTTGATAAAAAACAATACAATTTCCAATAAACTTTTGCATTGAAAGTTATCCTTATCAAGCCTTGAAATACTTACAGCCGGCCGATAAAACCTACTCACGGTCAGCGGTGTTGTCCTTTCATAAGAAGCCACTTCATCTAAGTATATGTACATATGTATATACTAGCTGCGCCCCGCGGTTTCACCCGCATAAGATTCGACCCCGTGGGAATATCGGGATAAAAACTATCCTACGAGTATGTCCTTTCCCGGGACTCAAAAAATATCTCTATACCAAATTTCATCTAAATCGGTTCAGTGGTTTAGACGTGAAAAGGTAACATACAGACATACAGACAGACAGAGTTACTTTCGAATTTATAATATTAGTATGGATATCTGCCTCAAGAATCGACTGGACAGATTAGACTTAGGCACCTTCTGGGAACGCTCGTTCCATCATAGACCTCATCTGTCGCTTTCCATCAGACGTGATCGCGGTCAAGAGCGGGCCCATCCAGCAATAAAAATAAATATCTCTACGCACACTCTCTCTCTCTGTAGTCGGTCCCTCATGTCTGAGGATCGTGGTCAGCTTCGGAGTTGCATCTGGAGCGGATGATCGCCTCCACCGGTTTCTGTCCAGCGCATCTCTTACCACCGTGTAGAATTTAGAGGACGGTGATTCCTTCACCTGATCGGTCCATCGTGTTGGTTAACGACCGCGCGATCGTTTGCCTTCGGTGTTCCCAACCACAATCAGTTTTTCCAAACTTTCATCGCCTCTGCGTACTATGTGGCCGAAATAGGAGAGAATGCGTTGTTGACATATGGTCGACAAGCGGGTCCTTATTCGAAGCTGGGTTAAGATCGATGCATTGGTGCCTTTGGCAGTCCACGGTATTCTCAACATTCGTCTCCAGCACCACATCTCAAATGCATCAATCCTTTGTCTTTCTCGGGCCAAAATCGTCCACGTTTCTACTCCATACAGGAACATAGGGAACACGCACGCACGCATCAGCTATTTATTGCTTTTCAAAAGCCTGCAGCGTAATGTTTGTCCTTATTGAAACAGGCGTCGAGTCACGCTTGAACTCTAATCGTTCATACTGGCGGCAATCGGCCCGCATACCTCTTGGCTACAATGATAATATTGACATGCCAATATTTTCAGTGTCGCTTATTGATTTTTTTCAAGTAGGTACCTAGTTTTATAATTTACCGATTTGCCTAGGTACTCATACTATAGGTACGTAACTACAATCTAAGTTTTACAATAACTAATTATCATGTGAAAAATTAAGTTAGATTAATTAATTGTAATTAATTATTAAGAACTTTTTCATTTAGGTTAAAAAAGAAAACCTACAATATGTATGAATTGGGTAGGTACATTATATCTATACGTATATAATAAATTGAAGTCACTTTTCGTCTGCCTGTGCGACTAAGTTGTTTTTTTCGAAACTAGGTAGGTACTTAGTGGCTTTTGATGCGGTTTTCCATCATTTAGTTTAGAGAATTTATTCGAGGTTCATGAGTAGGTATAATACATTAATATTAAAGTTACATTTATAAAAAAGAAGTCAAAACTGCGTAGCAGAGGCGGGTCGCTAGTTCATAAATAGATACTTTCCGTACCACTGAGGATATGCCCATAAGAGTATTTATATTTACCAAGGTCTAGGATCAAGTGGGACTGATACATTTACATGAGATCTGACATGATGCATGCGGTATGAACAACAATGAAACAAAATGTATTGATAATTAAGACTTTATTACTGTCCCCAAAATGCAAGAATTACAAAAAGCTTATCTACCACAATACCTAGACTTGAAATAAATAATTGTGACACTATTTCTGCCTCAACATTAAGAGGTGCATTTAGTGGCTGGCTAAGACATTATTTACCAAATTATTTACATACCTTTAATTATATTGGTAATTTATATTTATATAAGCCTTAAGCCTAAGCACTACTGAATACTTCATAAATGTTTGCACCTAGAAGTTTTAATTTGTCATTTAGAGTGAGTTGCTGCGTCAGTAAATCTGGAATGTTTGTGTTACCCTTGCATGTGTTCTTTGTGATGAGTTCATTTATAACAGGCAACAGTTTGACAAAGTGTATTTCAACCTTATTAACATCTATAAAACTGTCAGGAGTTGCTCCTAGTTTTAAAGCTCCATTTGTAATTACATGATCAACATTTAATTCCAAATGATTCTTGGTAATTGGTGCTGATTTAGTTACAAATAAGTTGGCGACTTCATCAGTCACAGAAGAGAAACTGCGGCTTACAGATGACATAGCTATAGACCTGACTTCATCACTTTCTAAGACGTCCATTGTCTCTTTTACAATGGTATCTAACTTTGCTCCGCTCACCTCTGCATGGCCTACTAAGTAGTGCACCATTTTTTTCACAGGGTCACCCTCTGAGTCGGTGCACAAAGCAGTTTGTATAGACCAGAATATTTGCTCCACCTCCTGCAGCGTCATCTTCTTCTTCAAAGATACAGGTTCAACAACCTTCTTTACAACCACCTCTATCTGTTTCACCAAGTCCTCAACACCCCCATCTACAAAGTGGTGACATAAAGACAAATACTTGGCCTGTAAGTCTCCATCTATCAGGGAATCTTCTTCATGGACTGAGTCTCTGTACAGATAACCGCCAATTATGTTAAGTTGCACTCGCAGTATCACTTGCAATATACTTAGTGCATACACAAGGACACATATTCTTGTGAATATCATAATTTTTAACTGTTCCCATAATGCTAGTTTGTTGTCTGGATTCTCTTGCAATTTTTGAACTATTTCTTCTGTGTTTAAAACACCTAGAATGCTTTCTGTCACAATTTTTGAAAGTGATAGAATGGTTTGATTACATGTGCGCTCTGTGCTCTCAAAGTGTTGTTTTTTACGAGTCATCTCAAAGAATCTTTTTGCTTCTTTTTCCTGCCATTCTCGCAATTTTCTTTGAGCATAGCTTGTCAATAGGTAAAGGCCACCAAAAACAGCACCCGTCACAATAAACTTCCTCTTGTGACGGCGCAAGAAGTCCTTAATGCCGTCTAACATGTTGCTTACTCAACTGTATACTTAATTTATTGGAATATAAGAGGAGCGTCGGAACGGTATTTAGTTGTGTTCATAAGACGCTTGGTGATGAATGTCGTAGCATCAATGAACCTTTCCACACAGTTCATGATGCACACCTCAGTTTTGGAGTCCAAACGGCTAGAAGGACTATCCATGCAAGTGTCCCAGCATGTGTCTGTCAGTCCGTGAACAAGAACCTGTAAAGTAGAATACAATACAATTAAAAACATGATTATTTGTACAGTATTTACTATGCATACTTATTTGAAATTATGTGGCTTTAATTACCATTACATACTAGATTTTACACAAAACATATTCTATGATAAAATTCGAGTTTTATCAATAGCTGCTATCATTCCAAACTCAAGGTTTACAGTCAAGGAGATATTAATATTGAAGGCACAGAAACGCCAATGCTGTCTTTCTACCTTCTCACGAAAGTATTAATTAATAAAACAATAGAGCATATTAATTAGGCAAAACTGAGCGAGGTTCGGTCAAAGGTCGATGACGACCTGTGTGACTTAGATGGCTGTGATAATGGCTACAAGCCTGGCGTTGATCTTCACATTAGCCTTAGCATTTGACAGCCAGCCGCTTGCTAGTAACACAATTACACAACAATGAATAATGTAATATTCACCTGGAAACGTTGCTTCTGCGTTTCGGCTAGAATGAAATTTTCTAACTGTGGATCCTCATCCAATTGTGTTTCAACCATAATCAGTGGTTAGGACAGTGAAATAGTGGCACTTTTACACAAACAGAAACTATTTTGTTTACTATTATATGTAAGCAGCGCTTACTTAAAAAAATAAAGTAACCATCCAGGATTATAGTATCTGAGAACAGAGAAAAAAATAATTTGCCTATTTTTACGGAGAAACGTGAACAATAGTTTAGTATTGCCAAGCTAAGCTGTTTTTTTTTCATTCATTTATTCACTGGAATCATTGAATGATTGCTTTCAACTGTCATAGTAAGCTGTCATTATGGTTTTTCCTCAGGACAATAACCTGAGGGTTTTCCTTTTATTTTTTTTAATAAAAAAAATGAAGTCGACTTCAAAAAGAAATGAATTATGTTTAGGGTTTACCGCTTATAGTGATTTGATTTGCAAGTGGGCCTTAGAATAGCATAACAGCCTATAATGTTCCCATTCCCACTGCTGGGAAACAAGCCTCCTTTCTGTGAGAAGAAGTGCACAGGCAGTACTGGTAGTACTTACTACATCCATGATTGTAATTTTATGCTTGTCATGGTGACAGTCGCATGTTTACTGTCGTTGTCATTAGTTATAGTAATGGTTCAGAACAATACTTTAGTTATTGTTCTGAGAGTAAAGGCTGATTTTGACAGGGTAAGTAACTGACTCCAAACTCGATGCAAGTCAGTGCTGACCCGATAGACTCTGGTTAACGCGTAGACGTTTCTCTGTCTACGGGTTAACGAAAGCTGTCCAAGACAAAAAGGCGGCAATTTAAAAAAATCAACCCTGGCTGTATGTGTACATTGCGTAAACGGAGTTGATACTATTTTTTTTATAATTCAAGAAATATTATGTATCAGTATTTCATATTTTTACAGGGTCAGATTAAATTAGCGAGAGAAACTCTGCAGACGTGATGGGTATCCATATCTAAACAACATAAAATAAAAATATTTGATGTTCTTTTTTGGGGGTTAACGAGCGCTGGGTGTTGTTACTCGAAGTACGAGTTAAGAAAATCTGTATTCTTTTGTTTTAGTGTTTAAATTTCGATACCTCTGTGAAGTTTACACAAAAAAAAACTGATTTTTAAACTGATATTTCAAATGACTACACTAACTGCGGTCGAGGATCCCACAAAAAGTCTTCAATATAATTTATTTTTTGTTTTATCGTGTTTAGATATCGATACCCATCACGTCTGCGGAGTTTCGCTAGCTTATTTAATTTGACTCTGTATAATAACTAAAAAAAGCTAATGCCCACCATGCGTTGCAATGCCTTTTTCTTCAGTGTTGGGACTTGTTTTTCACACCATAAAATTCTTTTATTTTATTTCATAAAGCCGAAATATCAAAATTATCCAAATTGGAAACTGACAATTTTGACAGTCCTAAAATGTTTCCATGTTAAAACTAGAAAATAATTCGTGGATAGTTTTCGGTTGGCCAAACTCTTGAAATCATAGATATAGAATTCCGTAGATTGGGCATGAGAGTGAATGAGAGCTCCCGCTTTAACGGAACTTTGCTGTGTTAGAAAGAGAGAGAAAGTAACGCTGTTAACAGGGCCAAACACGTATTTGCTACCGGCCCATACCGGCCCCGGTGACTGTTTACGTGAGCGTTTCGGCAATTATTCAAGCGAACTAGAGTGATAACCTGTGATTAAATAACCATAATACGATGGTTTCTTGTGCAGTACCAGGATGTGAATCTTCCAAAAAGAAAAACCCCCAGGATTACTCGTTTCACCAGTAAGTTTACAATGTGTTTTAATCGTTATTTCTGCATTAACAATGCACTAATAAGCCGGCTATAAGCAAAATATGATGAGAACATTATTATACTTACGATTTAGATGAATTAGCATGCCTAAAACCACCGTATTTAAGAAATAACAAATAGAGAAATACGAAGGAGTTATAACCTCACTTTTTAGTGATTCGATAGCCTAATTTTTGTTGATATCGACAGCTAAGATAGGTAGCTTCATACAAATGCATAATCTTAGAAAAATAGATTATATTTAAGGTGAATGTGCAGTGGTAGACCGCGAAATTTAAATTTTCTTAGGTTTTTTGCAATTTGTAGGTCAGTGTCAGGTTGTATCTTGATCAAAATATGATTTGCGACTATAATAGACATGTATTTACAGAATTATAGTCATTAGAATCATTAATATATCTCTTTAAGTTAGATTTCTACCACAAACACTTTTCCATACGAGATTTGTTCTTAACGGTAGAAATCTAACTTAGAAAGATGTATTAATGATTCTAATTATTATAATTCTGTAAATACGTACCTGTTATAGTCGCGAATCATATTTTGATCAAGATACAACCTGACACTGAACTGAAAATTGCAAAAAACGTAAGAAAAATTGAATTTCGCGGGCTAGAACTACGCATTCACCTTAAGTACTTATTGTAACAAACAAAATAAAATATAGATATATGTATTACGCACACACTTACATTTTACGCATACTTAGATCAATGGTTTTTGGTCTCGTTTGATTGTTGACATTACCAATCTACGGAATTCTATATCTATGCTTGAAATAGTGATAGTAGCGACATCTGAAGCGATCATATGGCAGTTTTCTTGTGCACCACTATTCTGGAAAATTGTCGATTTAGTCGATAATATTTGTTAAATGTCAGACCCTCTCTAGTCACTAGATGAGTAGTAGATATTTTGTGATTTGTGTTTTTGTGTGTTGATTTTGATCGTGGATTTAAATTCATTTAAACTTTTTTGTCTTTTTTACCGGAGCAACAGAAAATTGTTAAGTGTAACTGATAATGGCTCAAATTAACCATTGGAAGATGTTGACAGACTGTGATTTGAGTGGATACACTCTAGTTATACCAAGTGTGGCGGTTGGAAATGTTGGACAACTAGCTTGTGATTTAATCATTTCTTCTTTACACATGAGAAAGATTGGATTGGTTTATAGCCCTGCACTTATACCCATATTGGGTTACGATCCCTACAAAATTGGTTCAACCAATTTATCTGGTTGCTGTGAACTTTATCAATGTGCTGAAAGAAAAGTAATCATTCTGCTTTTAAGAGCACCACTAGTTTATAAATATGGACAGAAATTCCTGACAGAAGTGGTGGATAAGTTCAAGGATGAAAATATAAATGATATTATTATTTTAACAAGTAGTTTTGCTCATGAGAGGAAGCATATAATGACATCTCCATTCCGATATGTGGTAAACGAGTTATGTCCTTACACAAGTAAACTGCGTACCTTAGATTGGGTAGAACATGAGTCTAAAGGAGAGACTGTTAAAATACTCGGTGGAGGGTTTGCATCCCTACTCTATGGAATTATTAAGGAGAAGTCTGTTCCATGCTTAGTTCTGTACAAGTTTGCATCTGAAGGAGACAACATACCGGATGCTTGTGAAATGGTGCAGTACTTAAACACTGTTGTCCCGCTGTTTAATAGTCCTGACATTTATTCGCAACTAATCCATCCAGTGTCATGGAATCTGATGTTTGGAGGACCACCACCAAGAGATATTTATTAATTTTGTAAACCAAATATTATGTATTTTATACAAATAATAAAAGAATTTGTGTATAAATATTGTTCTGGTTAATGTTTTTTTTATTAATCATATGCCTATTGAATAACAAATGTAAACAAATTGCATCATTCCATTGAAATGATAAATTAAATGCTACTATGTACAGTCAACTGAACATTTATCTATGGTAAGATCTAAGGTAGTTCCTTCATTAATGTGATCTACATACTTTCAGGAAGGTTTTAGTAATACCACAGAATACTTAAAGTACTACGTACAGAAAGGCCACTCCCTTCCCCGCACTAACATCAGTTACCGCACCTCACCCCGCACTTCGATGTGTTCGTCGCCTGCTCTTTAACAATGGCGCTCGCATACACAAGAACCGCAGCGCTGTACCTACCTACTGCTGACACGAACACATTATTTTTTTAAAGTTTTATATTTTGTGTTAATCACGATGGTTGTATTTTGTGCATTATTTGGATGCTTATCTTCATCGAGGAACGATAAAGACAGGAGTTTCTTTCGGTTCCCGAAACATGAAAGAAGGTAAGGAACAGCAACTCAAATATCCTTTAAACCCATAAAAAATAAAAGCTAGTATATTACAGACAAACAAGTTAAGCCAGTGTTGTGATAATTTATTTTCATAATTTTCTCTATTATTCATTTATTTTCCAAGTTTTCTTCGTTTTAGAACAATTAAAACTTTCGTAATATTAACATACCAACTATTAAATTATTGCTCTCTCTCTTTATTGTCTTAGTTATGTATCTTTCTTTCACGTTCTATTCGTTCTTCGACTTGAAAAGTAGTACAATAGAAATGTTATTAATTAGATTTCTGTGAGTACCTAGTGTCGCGGCGCGCGGCACCTCATCGTTGCATACGTTCGGGCAGCGCCGCCGCCGCCTACGCACTACTGCCGAGTACTGCCAGAGTGCCAGCCAGCCCTACTAGATTTCACGCACACATTTACACGTATACAAACGTCATTTGTCAATGTAGTGGTAGTAGGTAATTATTTTGCGAGCGTTGTATGGAGTGTCCGGGGTGTGGTAATACATTAGGTAATTATTCTTATGAACGAAATTACATGCATATAATGTACTGCATCTCTGGCCTGTCTATGCGAATTTTGAGTGTTAATGGTTTTTTACAAAAAAAACGAAAACAACAAACTTCAAAAAAAAGAAAAATACTACAAAGTGTTATAGAACTTTAATTTCCGAAGACGGCTGTTTTTTTTTGTAAAAAAGCTTTTAAACGAAAAGTTTCATTATTATCCAACTAGATGGCGCCACAGGTTTGCTATAATCTTCAAAATGAAGATTTTACATTTTGTTCCGAGCCTACTAAGATATTTTTGCGAATTATAGGACCCTTTATTCGCAAAAATATCTTAGTAGGCTCGGAACAATAATAGGATAATATGTAATAGAGGGCGACCGCCCTCTATTACATAATATCGGCGCCAGTGGCGCCGATTCTGTTGTTCACAAACTAAACTAAATTTAAGTTCAGTGCATCTTTTTCTTTCTATTTCATTAAGGCCTTTGCCCTGCAGTGGGACGTCACAGGCTAATAATAATAATAATCTTGTGGAGCACAACGTACCATACTTATTTTCTCCATTAGTATCATTCTAAAATAAAAGAAATAACTAAACAAACAATGATAGCTTTTTTCTGCTTCGAAGAATCTAGTTTTAAACTGCTAGTCTGCTACATCGCACATTTTCGCTAGATACTAAAATTACAAACGAAGTACAGTGAAGCACGGTCGGACCATACATAGATGGGTGGCTACTGGCCATAGTCGAGAAGTCTAGGTAGGCGGAGGGCTACTCTAACTTATATTTTTAGTTTCCCTCTTATTTAGAGATAGGTATATTATACAGTGGCCTCACAGTAGGTATAGGTACATTAATATAAGTGGCCTCCAAAAGTTAGTTGACTTTAGTGTCCGACCGAAGGTGCAACTCTGGCCGAAGCCGAAGCCGAAGCCGATTAATCGGTACCTATTCACCAAAACCTTCGGCCGAAGCCGAAGCCGAAGCCGAAGGTGTCATTGACCTTGAGAAATACGATAGTTACTTTGATCTCAGAATATACTAGATACATATTGTGAGAGCTTTAGAGATTTAGCCCAATAACGAGCCGAGTGACCAACATATACAAGTAGGTAATAAAATATTGTCTAAAATAAAAGTTTCAAATATACAATGTTAATTAAATATTTATTTACTTAAAGTAATTTTAACAAAAATAATCAAATAATCAGTCACATTTTTTTAATTATCAGACGAACACAAAATATTTCTATAAAATAATTGAGCAAAGTTTAACGCTTTTTCAATATCTATTTTTTACATATAATTTTTTGGAATTTTTGAGAAAATTAAATACTTATAAGTAATTTCTTAGGATAATTAAGTTAAACATTTTTGGTAACAATTGGAGAAAATAAAAACTTAACAAGTTTTGGTAACAATTTGAGGCACGTATCACCACAGGTACTACTCACAGTAATAAATAAAATAATTTGTAATAACAAATATAAAATATTTAAAAACAAAACACTTATTAGAATTTTAAGACGCGCTCTCAAACTTGTTTTGACTCGTTTAGTTTACTAACTGCGATTCGTTTGGTCCGGTGCGGCGGCGCGGCGAAACTCTGCTGCTCTGCACACTCTCCGTCTCGCTCTAGCATCGTTCAGTAAATTTCAAATTTTGACAACTAGCAAACCTTCGGCTTCGGCCAAACCTTCGGCAAATTTTTGGCCGAAGCCGAAGACTTGGCCGAAGGTGCTTTTTTGGCCGAAGGTGGCCGAAGCCGAAGCCGAAGCTTCGGTCGGACACTAGTTGACTTTTTTCCACTTCAGCTTTGAAACACCACATTATGATTTAAAATTCTAATGATCCAAATGTATGAACTGCTATAACGTTTTTATTATTGACTAATTCAACTACCTACATTTGACTTATCATAAAACATAACCAAGTGATCCCTTATGAGTATTTGATTATTTTTTTATTTTAAACTAGCTGCCCGGCGCGACTTCGTTCGCGTGGTGTCCTACTCCTATCTTACTCCTACCCTTCTCCTACCTTACTCGTACGCTACCCCTTCCCGACTCCTACCGTACCCCTACCCTACTCTTACCCTACTCCTGCCCTACCCCTACCCACGATCAATAGTAGTAATTAAAATAAAATAAAAAATAGTTTACATCCTATTCTTAGACCTATTGAATATACACGCAAAATTTCATAAGAATCGGTCAAGCCGTTTCAGAGGAGTTTTGTTACACTGTGGACACGAGAATTTTATCGCTGCTGTGCTGTGGCCATGTTGATCTATGGCTGTGGCTGCGTGCCGTGGAGCCACACGCACCGGGCGGGGCGGCGCGCGGCGTGGCGCGTCGTCGGCGTGTATTTTTTTTTCTACTGACATTTTTAATTTCGTAATATCTTTTGAATGGAATGCCCGATTTCAATAATTCAAAAAGTAATCAACAGGTATTGATATAGTCTTGAATACAAAACAATTTATTTGGATAAGAATTAATACAAAGGTATGGATAACATGGTCTGATTTTGATCGGCATTTCTATCAACTTTTAAAATGTAAAAAAGTAGTTATAGTGATATAACTACAATAGTTGGACATATGGTCTCGCGAAGTTTTTTGTAGATATTGATAAGTTCTATAATATTGTAGAACAATTTTTGGTTCTATCATCAATACTTTCCGCAGCGCATGCGATGAAAGACATTTTATGGCTATTGTTTTTACACCTTGGGTTGGTTTTAGTAGAATTTCTAAGGATCCCAAATTTTTTCCAGTAATAAATATAGCCTATGTTACTCAGTGATAATGTAGCTTTCTAACGGCAAAAGATTTTTTGAAATCGGTCCAGTAGTTTTTACGTTTATTCGTAACATACAAAAATACAAATCTTTCCTCTTTATATTATTAGTGTAGATAATAATGTGGCATCACAGCTGAAATGGCAAAATGTCAACTAACTTTTTGAGGCCACTATGCTTACGGCGTCGTCCGTTAACATACTGTCGCCGTTATATACCCCCTTACTAATAAACGTTGTATAGCGTCTGTACCTATAGTTAACAACGCTTTGTCTTCTTCTTTCGAAAGTCAAATTACTGACGACTGAAAGAGATAAATCGGTGTGTAACTATTCATCTGATATAATACGTTTATTAGTAAAAGGGATGATGAAAAGTCCTTGAAACTTGATTACTGCTTAATATTTCTTTAATTACCCGTTTAAATATTTGTTAAGACTCATTTTTATTTAGTTTACTGCTGAGTTTTTATTACCGAACTTGTCAATAACCATGGTTACCCTAACAATGACTCTTGACGAAAGATGCGATCAGAAGGGTCCTCAATTTGCCTTAGGCATTATACATAACCGCGACAGTAGGTATGCAAACGGACGGCGCCGTATGTATAGAATCCATACATAGTGACGAACCATACAATCGGCCTGCGTCATCCATAACGCTATCGATGGGTGGTATAAAATACAGGTATATATCCATACTAATACTAATAGACATACTAATCCATACTAATATTATAAATTCGAAAGTAACTCTGTCTGTCTGTATGTTACCTTTTCACGCCTAAACCACTAAACCGATTTAGATGGAAGGACATAGGATAGTTTTTATCCCGATATTCCCACGGGATCGACACTTATGCGGGTGAAACCGCGGGACGCAGCTAGTCTATTTATATTATTGTAATTTGTTCATTTGTTTAGATTCCCTGTCCACGCAACTCAAGTTGGACTGAAGTTAAAAAGAGAAGAATACTAAAGAAAACAATAGGTACGATTTAGCTTTTTTTTTTAAGGCTACGAATATTTCCATGAGGTTGTATAGTCATTGATTTCCATAGACAGTTATTCCTATGGGAATGTCTCCTGTTTAACATTCTGTAAGGGGCGCTTGTTTTAATTAATTTGATCCCGACGGTTACCCACCGGATGCTGGAAATAAACTTATAAAAAATTCAAATCAGATTGCATTGTATTAGACAGTATGCAGTTAGTTCTCGACGCCTGATGTTACTAAACATATTAATATTCTAAGTACCTAGGGTAGTTTGCCTCTTAATTATAGGCAAGTATCTACCTACACCTCCGTCGCATGTCGTAGGGGGCTGTTCATTTATTACGTAAGACAATTTTTCCACTTTCTGACCCCCCCTTTCCCTACGTAAGAAAATAAGACTTAGATGAAACCCCTCCCCCCTTTCAATCTTACGTAAGATCAGTATCTAAATACTAAAATTGCAAAGAAAAAGTATAAAAAAAAATTAAAAACTTATAATTTTTTTTTTTTGTGATCTTACGTAAGAATAATCTAGACCCCTCCCACCCCCATGTAAGAAAAAATAAGACATGTTCGGACCCCCTCCCCCCTCAAATCTTACGTGCTAAATGAACAGCCCCTAACCTGCATTTAAAGTAATGTATTATAGGTACAGGTAAAAAAAAAAAGAAAAAGGTAGGCACGGCTACACATCAAGCTATACATAGCCAGTATAAGCTGACTTCTGCGGGGTAATTGCGTAACGCACTATCAGTAACAATGGCTTTCATTTTGACAGTTCTACAACATTCATTGGGGTTGTCCCATATAGTTTTTACTAACTTTGCTTGGCTAGTTTTTGAGTTAGCTTCAATAATACGAATTTTTTCCACTTAGTTTATATTGATGATGTTTTAATACTTAACTTCTATTCACTGATATTTACATAGCAAGCAGTGTTAGGTAGGTAAGGTATCTGAGTTTGTGTGAGGTAGGTACCTACAACTAAAACGTAAAAAATAAAAACTTATAGAGGTATGAGGAACTGGGTGTAAAGTTCACTCAACCTCCATAGAAAAGGGAGGATCCTCCGACCAGACGAGTGTTGTGTCTGGCGGGCAACTGCCCAATGAGTCATGTCGGATCGTTGTATATATGCTAGTTGCGCGGTAAACTCTGCTTGCGAGATGCAGGATTTGCGTGACGTCAGTATGACGCGTTGTTCGCATGTGGCGTTATAGATACCGCTACAAACTTTTTACAAAAAAAAACTACAAAGTGAAAAATAACTTTAATTTTGGAAGTCGGTGTCAAAACACGAAAATGCGGAACCAACGACGACGTCGACTTCCATAATAAAAGGTATATTTCAATTTTAAGTACCTACTTATAGTGTTTTTTTTTGTAAAAAAAAAAATCAGTTAAACATTTTAAATAAGGTAGCATTCATCTTAAATGGTTTTATGTCTGTTTAAACAACAGTTTGAAAGTACAATGTTTTCACCCAAAACTAAACAGCTTAACAAGAGCAATAAACCCATATTTGTAGGCTCCCCAACTTTATAACTGTTACACTTATAATAATGAAAGTAATTGCAGTTGGATATCACATGGCCATTAAGCTCATGTTGGATCTAGGGTTGCCAGCGAATAATTGCTGGGGGGTGAGTGGCTTCTGCTGTAGGTACGTATTATGAGTCAAAGTAATTAAAAATAAAAAATAAGTTTAAAAACTAAAACCCGACAGTAGTCGGGTTTTAGTTTTTAAACTTATTTTTCATCAGTAGAAAAGGATGAAACAAGAAAGTACCTGCCTTCCCGTGGTCGCATGCCGCTATACTAACATACAAAGCTATGGTAGCATGCGACCACGGGAAGGTAATTTCTTGTTTCATCCTTTTCAATAGTCGGGTTTTAGTTTTTAAACCTATTTTTTATTTAATTATTTTTGGGCTTCTTTCAGTAATATTTAATTTTTTGAAATGTGCTAATTAAGCCCTTTCATTTGATTCCCAACACGGCATGATTATTTTTTTTTTCTTTTAGGTCATGACTTTATGTCTGCTACAGGGCGCCATATTCAATTCATGGTGACGTCACATAGTTAGCGGACGATCAAGACGCTTCCAACGATACCTTATTTGTCCAATTATGACAAGTAGTTTAGAAGTTATGAGGGAACAGATGAACATACATACATTCCGGTCAAACTCATAACCTTCCTTGCTTCGCCGTAGTTCGGTAAAAAGAAAATTTATTTGCCGTTAGGTTTTACCAACCAGATTTAAAAATTGGTGGTTAGGTAATGCACAGTCCATATTTTGCTTGTTTAGGGCATGCGAATTAGTTTTAAATTAATCACCTAATTAAAAAAAAAAAACTATGTATTAATATAACTACCAGACTTTGATTTGAAAAATCAGAAAATCCTATCTACTTTTCACCATTGTTACTGTAAGAATTAGGTACCTACCTTACCTAATGAAGGTAATCAACTTATCTTGTTACCTAGCTTCTGGTACCAGAATTTCTGACCCGATTTTCGAGCATATAGTGACAGTAACTGTCGTCATAAATCGAGCAAATCTGTAGACACATCAAAAGTGTTCGCTTTGTAGGTAAGACTCAAAATCTTCTGTGAATCATTCAATATTTAGGTAGGGTAAACCGGGGACAATTGTAGCATTTTAGGGTTACTGTTAAATTCTGAGTTTACTGCTAATATTGTGGCAATAGTGCCAATATTAATTGATACTTGGTTTACTAGGCTATAAGTTGGCATTACCTTTAGATTTATAGAAACAATCAACAATGCCTTCAATTCTGTTAATAGGGACACCTTGCTGACAGAAACTAGAAAAGAAATACCACAAATTTATAGTTTCATTTGGCAATGTTACAGAAATCCTTCTAAATTACTGTATCGGGACAACCTTTTGGAATCTGCTGTTGGCTGTCAACAAGGTGACCCCCTCGGGCCAGTGATTTTTAGTTTAGCCATCCACCCAATTATTCGACAGCTAAATTCCAAATTTAACGTTTGGTATCTCGATGATGGAACCTTGGGAGGCGATGCAGAAACTGTACTACACGACCTTCAATTTTTAAAAAACGAACTTCATTCCATTGGCCTTGATCTCAATCTTTCGAAATGTGAACTATACCTAGCGGACAGTACTGACAGACACTTGACACTTCCCAAATTTAACGCAATAGCTCCAGAAATCAAAATTATTGAAAAAAGCTCTCTTCGTCTTCTTGGGTCTCCAATCTTTGACAATTCCTTTCCCGTTTTTATTCAGGAAAAAATTCAAAATTTCAATGACGTTTCGGAAAGATTGTTAGAAATTAATATGCATTCGGCCATAACTTTAATCCGCTACTGCTGTTTTGGCCCTAAATTAACATATTTTCTTCGCGCTTCACATTTATGGAAGCACACTCACCTTTTAGACCAAATGGACCAAATTATCAGGCATACATTAACATCTATTTTAAATGTGGCCATGGACGACCGAGCTTGGGCACAAGCTACTCTTCCCATTCGTATGGGGGGCCTCGGCGTCCGCAAAATTTCTAGTATTAGTTTACCGGCTTTCATATCCTCGGTCCACGGCACTGATAAATTAATCAGGAAAATCTTAGCCTCCACACTGATTAATTCTGATGTGCCGTGTTTCACCGAGGCTATGGATGCCTGGAGACTCGCTTGCCCGAATACAGATCCACCCGACAATCCATCTTCCCAGAGACGGTGGGATGAGCCGCTCTGCAGAGTAGTACAGAACAATTTACTTGACTCGTCTGCTACTCCTGCGGAACGTGCGCGCCTGCTGGCTGTGGGTAGATGGGAGTCGGGACTTTGGCTTCATGCACTACCTTCGTCGAACATAGGCACTTTGTTCGACGACACTACTTTTCGCCTCGCTGCTTCCCTGCGACTAGGCACTCCTTGCTGTTCCCCTCATCGCTGTCACTGTGGCGAAGATGTCAACAGCCTCGGACACCACGGCCTGTCTTGCAGCCGAAGTGCGGGTCGCTTAGCGCGCCACGCGAACATTAATGACATCATCCGACGAGCTCTTGTTACCGTCGGCGTTCCAGCTATATTAGAACCCAATGGCTTGGTACGCGACGATGGCAAGAGACCGGACGGTATGTCTCTATTTCCTTGGAAGGTGGGTAGGCCTTTAGTGTGGGACGCAACTTGTGTCGATACTCTTGCGCCATCCCACCTTCCTGGATCGGCATGCTGTGCTGGCGCTGCTGCTGCGGCTGCGGAAAACCTCAAGCGGCGAAAATATAATAACCTTATCGGAAATTATATTTTCGAGCCGTTTGGGGTTGAAACCCTCGGGCCGTGGGGTCCGAGTGCTCATGGTCTTTTTACAGAAATTTCAAAACGGCTGGTTGACACTTCCCGTGACCCAAGGGCTGGCTTTTACCTTGGCCAAAGGCTAAGCATTGCCATACAACGTGGCAATGCCGCCAGTCTCTTGGGTACATTACCAGTCGACAGCGATGCGGATGAATTTTTCGACGCTATATTTTAGTTTTTATATAGTTTTAGTTAAGTTAGTTTTTAATTTTGTTATTTTTGTTAATTAAGTTTTTAAATTCAAATAAACTAAAAGAGTATTAACATCCAATCATAAATATTTTTCATTAAGTTGATCGGGAGAATTGGTACAAATGTCCCCAAACTTGGGGTTAGTTGTACCAGAGATGTGATGAAATGAAACACAGTGTTTTAATGAGAAAAATATACTCTTTGTACCTATTATACCTACTGGTAATATCTTAGTAGAACCTTTTTTAATGTAACTACAATTAAAACACAGTAAACTTCTTGAGTTTAATGAACATAAAAATAGGAAACTTAAAACACAATTTCCCTATTTTTAAACAATAAAATCTTAATTAAACACTATAAAGAATGGTTCTTATGTCTTGTGAATTACATATTTGTAGCCATAATACTTATAATAAGTTTACAAATGTCTTCCGAATTTAGATTAAGCACTTTCTGTCATATAATGAAACATGTTTTTATTTTTATTTTTTTCTCTCCTCAATAGTTTAAGTTTCCATTTTACCTATGTTTTTATACAACTTAAATAAATACAATAATTAGTCACATAGTTTAAGTTTTAGTTTTAAGTTAAATTCTTGTTGTTTTCTCTAGTGGTTTTCCTTGTACAACCAAATTTTTGTATGCATGCGGAGTTCACCTATAAGTGATTGTTACACTAATTTGTTAAATTTTTTTACCTTATTTGTTACCCTAAAGGTACGATTCCACCAAAATACTGTGCAGCACATTTGTTCACAAACATTTTGTGCAGAACTCCATCAGTGCACGTACTGAGCTGCAGATCCGTTAGTCTCTGTTTCCACCGGCAAAGCTGTGCGTTATTTTTGTAAGCGCACAGTGTAGCACACTTGTGCACGAACATGTTCACTGAGCAGAGTGTTCACTGGACATTCTGTAGCAAACTATTAGAAACTATCAAAAATAAATAATTGTACAATAAATAAAAATAATTATGAACGGCGAGCGCATTCCAAATATTATTATAAATTCAAATCGTAGATTTAAATATAGAAACAATTCGCCGCAAAATTCAATTTATGACTATGGTCAAAGTGTACTTAGTTATTGATTCAGTTTCAATATAAAGGCCAAGTAACGATTAAACGAATAAAGGTAAATTAATAAACTTATGAAAAATTTAATGGCGTTAACATATAAGATTTTATCCATCTCTTTTAATTAACGCACATTCGTAAGATTTGATGGGTAGCATAATAAATATTTATACATAATTTAATCAATGTAGGGTGTCGTATGTCGTCATTCTTGGGTCCGATGGGACCCGGTACCGAGCCGGCGGAGGTTCGTGTGTTCGGGTCTAATCGGGGCAATGTGCGCGGACAAATAAATGTTTTCTCTCCGGTAGCGGAAGCAAGACTGAGTTCGCGAACAGCAAGTGTGTACGCGTCGACGCGAGTCCACTGCATGCATGTGCGCGCGCATAAAAGTATGCAGATGTGCGCGAACATTTCTACAATGTTCGCGCACAATTTGTTATTGTTTGCTTGAGTGAGTCGACCAGAATAAACATTTGTGTCGTACACTGTGCATTACAGTGCCGCACAGTTCAGCACACTGGTGGAATCGTACACTAAGCATAATACCAGTGTAAACAGTTGTTGGTGAACCAATATCTATATATATAAAAATGAAACCCGTTTTCCGTTGTCACGACATAACATGAAAACGGCTGGACCGATTTCGATAAAATTTGGTATAGAGATAGTTTGAGTCCCGGGAAAGGACATAGGATAGTTTTTATCTCGATATTCCCACGGGATCGACATTTACGCGGGTGAAACCGCGGGGCGCAGCTAGTAAATAAATAAAAATAAATAAAATAAGTCGAAACTTAACGAAAATTACACATTAACATAATTATTGTATAGCAAAGCGCTTGGAACTATTATCTCCGTGCACACAGTGTGTAATTTTGGCTTACTTGTGGCCAGGTTCAGTTTATGTGTTTATTTGATAGCTTTTACTATTTTGGAGGCTTATCAAAGACAATGACAATTTTTTTTTGAGTAGTTTTGGCTACATAGCAATTATCGAGAAAACCCCATAGAAACCATAGAAATGCAATATCTTTTTTCAGGTACATCAGTTACGAATAAATTAAGTATCTTCTCATTAAGAAAATACAAAACTATAATATTGCCAAAAACTAGATTCGAAACGTGGATAATTATGACGTTATTCAATGTTTTTAGCAAAAACATTAATATTTTTTTGCCGGTTTCTTTTTAAATTACCGCATTTTCTTTTTAATGGAAAATATGTACGACATAATAATACACTTGAATAAAAAATATCAGCTCAAAAGAATAAAGGGGTGATGAGATATAATTATTTTTGTTTAGGGTTGTCACTAACCTTCTTAACCATTTGATTAATTTATTCTGGTCATTAATAAAATCGTCATTTGATTTAAATTATACTAGATTATTTAAATGAATATATCACACGCGCAAAGCCTTAGCATTTCGAACCGATTTCGAAAAAGAAGGATGTTTCAATTCGATAGAATATTTTTTTCTATTTTATTGATATTATATGACCTTTATTATAACCATAGATCGGAATAGGTAGAGCTGTTTTACGTACTTGCTTAGAACAATTGGTTGGTTAGAATAATATGGATATTCCCCGGGATTTGGTTTTTAAGTAGTAAAATCATAAAAACTATTCACGCCTTCGGGACTAATGAAAGATTACACTTCCTTTCTGACGGGTAAATATAAGGACGGGATTAAGGATAGTATAATAAATAGATAAACTTGATTCATTAAACCACATATATTTTTTTACGTAACAATGGTGCCGATTTTCTTGTCACAAATGCTTTTAAACTAGACTAATAATCACTAAAATTTAATTTATTCCTGTCAAGTGACGATTTCCCATTCTGAAATTGACTAAAGTGACGCAATTTAACTATATTTTAGTTTGACAGCACTAAGATGGCACCGAGTTACTATTGAAGATGGCAATTTTTCTATTCTGAATTTCACGTTTTTCACCTAAAATTTTGATTGTCTAACTAAATCTGACTATTTTTAATCGCGATTAAAATGGTGTGGAATAAAATTAGTTGTCATGAATAGAAATTCACACAAACACCTCGACTTCAGGTGCAAAAACAGTACTGTCTGTATCTTTTTTTTTTCTTTTACTTATATCTCGAAAATGGTGTGTCCTATCGCAAAAATAATGAAAATTTCGACCCCCTTTATAAAACCCGTAAACTCCTAAAACTCAACATGTAGGTAATCATTTTTCATATTTTCCATACAAAAAGTGAAAAATTCCTTAAAAAACACGTCAAGGCTGCCCCCTCCGCGCCTGCGGCTCTAAATAACAATTCACGGGGTAGGGAAAATAAGTACCACGTGTCGACGAGTCGCGATTGTCAAATTCCATTTTTGTGTCTAAATTTAGAGAATTTTTTACGTAGAATAGCTGTAAGATTCTCATAGCAAAAAGTAAGGAATTTCAGTGATAGTTTAGTTAGTTTAGTTCGGTGTACAAGAGAATCAGCACCAATTTCTTATTCAAGAATCAACAATCATTTAAACATTTTTATTCTGAAGTTGTACAAAAACATATTACCATACAAATTATTAGTTCCTCAGTAAAATCAAAACATTATCAAATAGAAAAATTTGTATTTACAATAAAATCTTAACTAAAATAATCAATACGCTTTAACAATAATTCACTTATTTAAACAAAAAATGTCTTTTAAAACCGACTCAGGATAACGTACTCATACACGGCGACCAGTTGTTACAAAAAACTGTCGATGTATTTGAATATAATTCCGACGATATCAACATTGTGTTATCGTCAGACGAAGTATTTATCGATAGCGATAATGACGACATCGACAAAATATAATTTTTTTATTTGTTTTTATTTATCGTTTGGACAACCCTATTTCCATAGAAATTTCTAAAATATTTAGAAACGCTTTTTCTCACCACCCCTTTGAGTTACGTATGTAATTTTTTAGGACGTGATAAACAACAGTTATGTACATATTTAGAGCAAAGAAAAAAATGCGGTAATGATAGGGGTAAAAAAAAATTCAATAAAAAGTGAAATTCAAAAAAGTTCATGTATTTCATTAACAATCAAAGCTACAGCTCTTTAATTTTTTACATGGATAAATATTCTGATATTACGTCGTTTGTGGTATTGGAAAAAACGATACCATTAATACTTTTGGAGAAAAAAAAACAATAACTTTTCTTTGAGGTCGTTGAACTTTCACAAAAAAAAAAAATTCTCTGAAAATATAGACAATTTTACTGTGGGAATTTTTACCAATTACTAAGTATCACAAGTTCTTTCGAATTAATACATAAAATATATCTGGCCACATCTAAGTCTAAATTACACACTGTGCCGTGGTACAATTAACCCCAGATACAATCGTCCCCGATGCATTATCAATCTATTTACTGAAGTTTCACTGGAATTACTTCGTTAACGTTTAATATTAAGCCGACTGTAATTATCACTCTTCTCTTTTTTTTTAATCTGAGTTATGACAGTAGGTAAATGCATTGTAGTCATTGTTCGTTTGTCCTTCTAGAACCAAAAGATTCCATTCACACTTATCTTCATCAAAGTCAAAAAAAGTCAAAGTGAAAGCATTTATTTCAAATAGGCACATAAAAGGCACTTTTGTTTGAACGTCAAAAATTACAATAATAAAAATACAATTGATTCTAGTCGCCAAATCAGTTCAGCCGTTTCAGCGTGAAAGCGTAACAAACAAACATACGAACATAAAAAAACAAATCTTTTAACTTTACTAGGTATATTAGTTTCACATCATCAAAATCAAAATATTTTATTTCACATAAACCTAAGTACATGGGCACTTATGAAACATCAGAAGTTAGGCGCACGGTTCCAATTGGTCGTTTCCTATGGAGAAGAGCCGCTAGCCGGCAAGAAACTCCACGGTTACTCTTTTAAAAATAATTGGTTTTTACAATGTTTTCAAATTACAGTAGGTATGGGAGGACAGCGTAGGCCTATCAACAAGTACCAGGTACTTGATAAAAGAAAAAATGGTCTACAGATCTAAAGTCTACAAGGCCTACAAAGTCCTCACATTTACAAAATAAGAATTTATCAAAAGGATAAATAAAAAATAAAATATAAAAATCTACTCATGACCTCAGTCCTTATTAGAAGACAGTAGGTACTGTGTACGTGTACGTATCTGTACATACAGATAATATACAGGGTGAAATTGAACACATGCGACAAATCGAAATGGGAGATTATACTCATCATTATGAACAACTTTTACTATGGGACCAAACCTGAAATCGCGAAAAAAAAATCAGCTGTTCCCTACATTTATGTTCGCATAACTCGCCAAAATGTAGGGAACAGCTGATTTTTTTTTCGCGATTTCAGGTTTGGTATCATAGTAAAAGTTGTTCATAATGACGAGTACAATCTCCCATTTCGATTTGTCGCATGTGTTCGATTTCACCCTGTATATAATACAATTCCATAAAACTCTCGGGAACTTTATACTTACCATTCATTTGCAAACCAAATGAGGTATTCAAATAAAATACTACCTACAATTTGAACAAATTCTATTCATTAATAAAGTCCAGATAGAAACTGCTCATAATTTCAGAGCGTTATATTTAGGTCGGCACACAGCAATACAATTTAACTTTACGTCCGTTTCTGGCTTTAACAATGATTGCCGGTTGTCGGTATTTTCACCCACTTTGATATTAGGGCCAGCTAAACGACTTAAGGCGCCTACCTCGAAAATCTAAAATCCTCGAAAACCTACTAAGCGGGCGAAAGTGATGCAATTTCTTTTGAAACGCAAAATAAGAGTGATGGCTATAGTGTGCGTGCGTTCGGAATAAAACGGCGTATGTGCCAAAACGAATTTACTCCTTTTTTTGTAACAAAATAAATGAATTAAAATTAAAACTATTTTGAGTAAACTGATATGATAATTCTCTATGTTTTAAAGTAAATTCCATTGAATAAATCTTAAGCGTTACGCCGTGATGTCGATAAAAGTAAAAAAAATAGATATAACTTTGCAATTTTTTTGTATCAAGAAAAATTCATTGAATCGTGTATTCTTTTTACATGACACTAGACCAAAAAGTCAAAAAACATATACCAAAATGTTAAATCCCTATACCACATACTTAACAAGTTACACGAAATAGTAAAACCACATTTTTTTCAACATATCACCTTAACAATGATTGCCGGTTGTCGGCATTTTCACCCGCTTTGATATTAGGGCCAGCTAAACGACTTAATTGAAATAGAAGCATGGGCCTAGTCAACAAAGCCCACTTAATTATGGTAACATTGAAAAAATAACGACATTCGCGTTCATTATGTATTTTGAAAAGGAATTCCTTTTGTGAATTACGTAATATTTTATTATATTTTCGTTTCAGTAATATATTCATTTCAGCTGTCGACTATATTTCATAGCCTTGTAACAAATTCATCATGGTTATAAACTAGGAATTTTACTTTACTTTGAATACAAATATTTCTGACTAGCTTCTGCCCGCGACTTCGTCCGCGTGAAATTTCACCCTCCCTCTATTCACCCTCTTAGGGTTGGAATTTCGAAAAACACTTTCTTAGTGGATACCTACTCTTCACAAAGAACACACCCTCCACGTAACCTACGACAAACTTATTATTTGCGGTTGGTACAGTAATCGGGTCTAGGGATCGAACCGCAAAATTAAGTTTGTTTTTTATTGTACGAGTATATACTTTTCCGGGATAAAAAGTACCCAGTGTGGTGCCCAGGATATTAAAGAATAATTATACCAAGTTTCATCGTAATCGAACCGGTAGTTTTTGCGTGATGCCTGAACAAACAGACAGACAGACTGACAAAAATTTTTTTAATCACATTTTTCTATTCGGTGTCGGTCTAGTAACACCCCCTGCCATTTATTTTTTTGATATTTTCAACGTACAGAATTTTCACTTCTACAGATTTATTATAAGTATAGATGTATTTTTCTTAAAGACGGACACCCACAAAGCCTTACGTTTGAAGATAAGCTCTCTGCTAAGCTCAAGAAGTGCCTGGAGACAAAAATGAATTAGAGGCTATTGTGTGAAGCAAACATTTTCTGCTTTCACGGTGAAACTTATCTCGAAGTACGCACTTTTTCAACGCGCCGTAGTAGACACAAACTTGGTGAGAGTGAACAATATAAATGTGAGAAAATAAAGGGTCTGAACCCTCAGCGAGCGCTAAAGTGTTATAAATCGCCTGTTATCGCCTCCGAGCAATAACTACTTTATGGCGCTATAAAGACAACGCAACCTTATCTATCACAGAATAGACCAAGAGATTTTCCTTAGAATATTGAAAAAAAGAAAGATTCCACCGAAATACTGAACCATTTTGCTTATACCTAATCTCCTCATTCGGATTTCGTAACACAGATTTGGTGCGTAAAGCGATACTAATGGATTATGAGACGATTTAGACGAGGATTTAGTAGAAGCCGTAGTTTTATAACATCGCAGGTAATCTAGACTTCGCTTTCATTTATTACGAACGATTACCCCATTAGGCGTAGGCACCTACGTAGCCATCTACAAAATAACTACAACCAGCTAAAGCGCTACGAAAATGAAGCTACGCCTGCTACGAGTGGCTACGAGCTACGAGCATAATATCCAAATGGTAGAGCTACGTACGTAGCAACTGTATTAATAACTGTAGCGCGACACTCCACGTTCTATTTACCTCGAATGGAGGCTTGTCCCAGCCATAATCGAATTTTGCCCTTTGGAATTGGAAATTGTTTATGTATAACTATGGCTGTCGAATAAATAAAATGGGTCGCGACGCGGTAGCGTGACGTGGACGTGTTCAAAATAAATATCAAAGTTGTGTGTTTTTTTTTATGAATGGCGATTGTAGTATTCAATACTACTGCCGTGTATACAGGGTGAATTTTCCAAGTGGGCGTGGATGGCCAAATTCTAAACTAAGAGGAATATAAAAGTACTCAAAGGAGTCGCGGGCTCGATTTTGATAAAAACTAAAACTGCATCATTGGATTTTTGAAAAATCAATATTTCTAGCCAGGAATCGAACCCGTTGATTAAAAAAAAAAACACACTGTATTATTACACTATTCGATAGTGTCCCTAATAAGGATCAAATTCTGGGAAGTAATGACATACGGCAAACTTAAGAAAACTGTTGAATTTTAATAAACTGCTTCTTATGTTAAAGTATTCATACCTACATTACGTACCTTGTTCGAAATGATGCTTAATATTTTTACTAACACACCCGCAGCGCAGTCACCTTCACAACATTATGTCCTAAATTTCTATTACGATCGTTGGAAAATATTGTAAAAATAATAACAACCGCACAGGTCAATCCATCAGGTTAAGCTACGCTTGCCGCGGTTGGTCTGTGGATGGGTGACCATCTTTACATACCGAGACCCCTCCGTGCCTCGGAAAGCATGTTAAGCCGTTGTTCCCGGCTGTCATTCCTGGATCTTTGACAGTCGTTACGGGTAGTCAGAAGCTCGAAAGTCTGACAACCAGTCTTACCAAGGGGTATAGTATTACCCAGTAACTGGGTTGTGGAGGTCAAATAGGCAGTCGCTCCATGTAAAACACTGGTATTCAGCTGCATCCGGTTAGACTGGACGCCGACCCCAACATAGTTGGGAAAAGGCTAGACAGATGATGATGAGGTAGGTAACATAAGAAAAATAAAAAAGTATTTTTGTTAAAAATGAGCTCTTTCCTTTAGTTTGCCGTATGTCATTACTTCCCAGAATTTAATCCTTATTAGCGACACTATCGAATGGTGTAATAATACAGCGTGTTTTTTTTTTTCAAAATCAACAGGTTCGATTCCTGGCCAGAAATATTGATTTTTCAAAAATCCAATGATGCAGTTTTAGCTTTCATCAAAATCGAGCCCGCGACTCCTTTGAGTACTTTTCGCTATTCCTCATAGTTTCAGATTTGGCAATCCACGCCCACTTGAAAAATTCATCCTTTATATTGGAATTAATTTAATATTTAGCAGCTGAAATGAAAAAGAAATACCTAAGCTAGTATGGAAAGCGACACAAGTTTACCGACGTAAAGAATAGGAAAGTAGGTGCCTATTTTATTTTTTTTTGACCGTATTTACCTGTCAAGAGTAACCTAGATAAAGTGGATAAGACCATGGACTTATTAGTTGTAGGTAATATAATACACAGAAAAAAATGCACTCCAATCAAGTGAATTTTTAGCTTGATTGACGATATCTTGTTTAGATTAATCAAAATCTTAGTTAAGTCACGACATGATTGCAGCAATACTAGTTCAAATGATTGAACGCTCAAACAAGTTTCTTGATTACCCTTAACTGACATCATTGTTGAAGAGTTAAAACAACAAAGTAAGTTAGTTGTGTCAATCAAGCAACTTGATTGCTGCAAATAGGTTTTGTGATAACTCCAATCAAGATCCCGTTTCAAATCTCAATCAAATAAAAGTAGCAGCTGTGATCATTGTGCTTGATAGGCTCAGATGCAAACAAGTTACTTAGTGAATCTAAACAAAATCTTGATTGTGGCGACTACTTTTTTTTTCAGTGGTCCATGGATAAGACAGAGATTAAAACAGAAGAAGAACTAGCTGGGGATCCAGGATGGGGTCAGGGCATCAGACGGGAATAAATCGAAGGTAGGACTGTCAGGCAGTGTCATTTCTTAAAAATCAAGTAGAGGTATAACATTTAATTCAAAATATCAATTTAAAACGATAAAATAAACATTTACACAACAATGTTTAGGTAATATCAAGGGCAAAACAAATAAATTCTATTTACCCGTTTATTAAATTCACAAAATTTCCGGTGGGGTGAAATATTCACATTCCTAAAAGCTTTATTGCCAAAAAAAGGGTCGCTTGTTTACGGAGTCCCAGTAAACCGGGTAAAGTCTTCATTTTTAAAACAAAGGGGTCCGTCCGGCGGAACGTGCGCTTATCTCGCGGGACGAACTCATCGAATCAATTAAAAGTGCTCGTGTGACCCCACGGACCCTTTCGGTCGTCACTTAGACTATTTTTATCTGACGAAGCGACGCACGATTTACTTGTGGTTACAGATAGTGCCATTCACAAATGCGCGCCCCACTTTTCTTCCTAATCGTTAGTGGATATCTCTAATTAATTACGCTAGTGTTTTAGTTTTTTTGCACACTAATTACCCACTAATAAGCAATAAGTGTGTATCGACAAAACTAAAACACTAGCGGAATAAATCTTTACAAATAAATAAAATTGGAGTGTCTGCTTGTAATATTAAAACAACCATTTTTTACTAAAATGCATATGGATGTATACACGGTACATATTATGCCAAAATAACGTTTTTTACTATTTTTGTCTGTCTGTTTTTTCCAGCTAATCTCTGAAACGGCTGGACCGATTTTGACGAGACTTTCATTGGCAGATAGCTGATGTAATAAGGAGTAAGTTAGGCTACTTTTATTTTAGCAAAAAAAAAAATCTTTTAGTTAGAATAGGATTTCGCGCGGACGAAGTCGCGGGCAGCAGCTAGTTATAAATAAACTAGCGGCCCGCCCCAGCTTTGCACGGGTGCAATAATTTTTTCGAATTTCCATAATTTTCTTTCATACAAACCCTGTCCTGGTCCTGGCAATACCGAACACAAATAAAAAGAATTATCCGATTTGGTACAGTCATTCAAGTCACCAAAAATTCGAAGACATGTGACATCTACCAACCCGCACTGGGCCCGCGTGGTGGATTACGGCCCACTCCCTCTCACAGAGAGGAAGTCTGTGTCCCAGCAGTGGGAACATTATAGGCTGATTATGCTATGTTGTGTTATTCAGAAGTTATGCGCGTACAGAAACGGCGACTTTGTTTTATACTATGTAAGGATAATAATAAATTCTTTATTTCCTTAAAAACAGGTTACAGACAAATTTTAGACCCTGGCTCTAGAGCTAGGTAAGAGTACCTGTATTTCAGGAGCCAGGAATGTTGCACACTTGTACTGTAAGCGTTAGGAAGAAGAGTGGGGCGCGTCTTTGTGGATGGCGCTGTATGTATGTACAGACGCCAGCGCATCAAGCTACCCGAAACTGTGAAACATTCCCAATCAACTTTGAACCTTATGCTTTAGCGATAAAGTTGAAAATATATTAAAGAAATTTGACATATGACATACGTAGCTTGATGTGCTGGCGTGTGTACCAAGTAGGGATGAGAATATTGGTAGAAATTGAAAATGAAAAAAGAGATAAAAATACTGTACCACTCTTTGACTATGGATGTAAGATGGTGTAGGTATCATGTAGATGCGGTCGCAATATACTAGTTGTTTAGAAAGTCAAAATTGATCGCGAACTCACGGATGCGATTTCAATCAAAACTTCCAGCAAGCGATATTGCGATAGTTGCAACGTGCACACGGATCTTCGATATAACTTATACTGTATACTTCTGTTCCTAATCGTTATTATCGAAGCGGAAAGTTCGGTTTCTATTGATGGTTTAGAAGTTTATTTATTTATTTAATTCTTCAAACACATAAATATACAGAGGCGGACTTAATGCCATTGGCGTTTTCTACCAGTCAACCTTGTGATGCAGAGACAAACAGTGGGTGGTGCAGTTGGGTTACATCCCTAGACCGGCGAGTTATGTGACGTCATCATCTGACCTCCAAAACCCAGTTACTGGGTAATACGATACCCCTTGGTAAGACTGGTTATCAGACTTTCGGGCTTCTGACTACCCGTACTGTCAAAGATCCACGAATTACAGCCGGGACCACGTGCTTTCCGAAGCACGGAGAGGTCTTGGTATGTAAAGATGGTCGCCCATCCACGGACCAACCGCGGCAAGGGTAGCTTAACCTGATCGATCTAACCGTGCAGCTGTTATTACTTAGCCATGAGCCTCACCATAGAGTTATAGTGGCGTCGAGTGCATTTATTGGACACTATGGCGATATTTCCGCAGCTGGTTTACAGCGCGATGACGTAATGAAAGGGAAGTGCTCGTGATGTTGCATTTTTATCGAATGTGGACCCTAGTGTGTGCGGGATATTCTGCGAGGTGAGTCGATGATATCTCTGTGAATGTGAAACGAATAAAAAGAAAATATAAGTTTTTTTTACAAATATTCGTAGGTCTATTTTATGAGCAGAACAGTTTAACTGGCATAAAAGTTCTAACTAAAAGAAAATACTTAATTTTACCTAACACTACAATATATGTATAACATACAGGGTGAAATTAAACTCATGGGCATCCTTTTAAGGGGTCATTGTATTCATCATTAATATTTATTATTGATTTTTATTATTGATTATACAAGTGCTGTGCACACCTATAAGTGACGAATTCACCGCAAAGCTGTTGATTTAGAATATATTTATTGTAATGTTTTAGTGAATAAGTCGTTGGTGTGTCAATAAATAAATAAATCATTATGAACAACTTTTACTATGGGACCAAGACTGAAATCGCGAAAATAAAATCAGCTCTTTCATACATTTTGACGAATTATGTGAACATAAATGCAAGGAACAACTGATTTTTTTTCGCGATTTCAGTCTTGGTCCCATAGTAAAAGTTGTTCATAATGATGATTACAATGACCCCTTAAAAGGATGCCCATGAATTCAATTTCACCCTGTATATAGTAAAAAAATTAACTAAATAGGTACCCATTTCATTTTCAGTGCAGATAACCAGCGGGTACTTCTCTTAAATTGCTCTTCAACCGCCGTCGCTGGCAGTTTCTACATTCAAACCAGTTACTGGAGTAATCAAACTTAATGGATATCTTTGAATGACCCTTTCGACTGATGGAAGATAAGAACTCAATGGACATACGAGTAAAGATATGTACATATGTAGGTAGTCAGTATTTTTAACTGATTTAAAAAAGGATGACGCTTTCAATTTGGACGTTTATATATACGTATAATTTTTTGAGTCCGCGTATCACTGGTCAGCCGTATCACTGGTCAGTTTCCCTCAGTCGTCAGTTTATTTAATTCGCCAGTTTCGTTGATTAGTCAGTTTCACTGATTCGTCAGTTTATTTATAGGTACATTATGCGCGAAAGAGCAGTCGTGGCCCAGTGGCAACAGCTCCGACTTACGAGCAGTAGTTCGTGGGTTCGAACCTAATCAGGCGCGTTACTTTGTGTAATTTATTACATCACCACTGCTCTCAAAACGATGAAGGAAAACATCGTGAGGAAACCGGTAAGTATGTCCCAAAACCAAAAGTTCGAAACCATTTCAAATCTTCCAACCCACACTGGGCCCGCGTGGTAGATTACGGCCCACTCCCTTTCAAAAAGAGAGGAGTACTGTGTCCCAGCAGTGGGAACATTATTGGCTGATTATGTATGCGCGAATTTTATAGGTGCCTATGTACGTAGCATATTCCCAAGACATCCCAATTTCATGTTATTATTTAGTGCAATGCATTTTTTACATCGTACCTCTTTCGTCAAAATGAGCCTTACACACACACACACACACTATTTATGACACTTAGGTAATAAGATCTTACCATAACCAAAACAATGTATTTCTAGCAAATAAACGTTTGATTTGATATCTACGTACTATTTAGATATTCATAACCATAAGCAACGCGCAGGGTTCATAAACTGCACAGGCGGTATTATTCTCACAAGTAAATAAACTCCTTAATGGGTTTATTTGAAGCATATTTTCTCTCTTTCCCTCGTAGAGACGTTGGATAAATTGGTCTCTTTCGACAATAATTAGGATGACAAGAAATAATGCCTTCCGATTGTTTGTCGTTTGGAAGTTTGATTAAGTGTTTGAAGTTCGAATCTCTTGATCGTTAAGTAGGCGGTTCCACGGATACTTGTTAAGACAATAGCCCCACTTTCAGTAAGCGTTAGATAAGTTTGAATACGTACAAAGCGATGGATTTACGAATATAATATTTTATTTATTACAGAATGTTTCAGTTGATAGATTAGATTAATGTACTAATTTTGATTTCGACACTTAACGAAGAATTTCCAAACTTAAGTGGCAGTGGGCAAGGCACATTGCTCGCAGAACATATTGTCGATGACGTAGCGTTGGAAGGCCTCCCACAAGGTGGACCCATGACCATTTAAAAATCTATTGTTTGGACTAAAAAAATTAAAACACTAGTTCTTTAGTATGTTGCTTGTAGAATAATCTGACAAAAAATCAGAATGATTGTACTCGTATGTAGGTATATTAGTATGGTTTTTATTGTAAAAAGAAAGCTTTTAGAGGTATCTTCATGATATTTTTCTATTGTATCAAATTAGTTGTATTATGTTTTCAACGCACTATCTACCTAGCATATATCCTGAAGAATATCATATATATTATTATGATTTGGTTTACTGTAATCGATCATATACTTTTAGGCATTATAAAACTTGCGTTTTTTGCGTTGGGGATTACAATCCCCATAATAATCTTTGTTCGCGTCCAACATAACATTAAGCAGTAAACAAATTACATTGCCATTATTTCAGTACGATACTCTGCGAAATTACTCCCCATTAATTAAACGAACGATTCGTTTAGTATGAAATGAAGCAGCAATAAACTTCAGCAGTTATTGATGTGTTGCCGATGACGAACACACGACTAGATGAGCGACATTAGAGTGGCTAGTAGCAGGCGTTCGACAGCGTGCGAATTTACCACGTTCAACCGACTGATAAATTTGGGCAATTTATCGTGAAATTACTCGATATCGCTGTGCTAACTTTTACATCTCTCCCCCCACTCTACCCCCGATATATCGGCATAAAGCCTGACCCGCATCGCACCCCTTCATAAGTGTCAAACTCAATTGTCACGTTACATATTTCAGCTACATTTCGTATTGAAACGACGCTTCACTGAATTCATCGTCATGAAATATAAATAAAACAACATAATTCATAAAAAAACATCCTTCGTACAATACGATAACAGTTAAAAAAGCGTTACCCTCAGTAAAAGTTATCATAATGTTTACTTTTATTACTCTCTTTATTACCTACTTTTTTACGACGAAGCTTCAACAGTCGACTGAGTTTAAGATATTTTTTCGTTTAAATTGAGGACAGCTTTCTAAGAACAAAAGATGTCGTATAAAATATTTTGCACCACCCTCAATGTATGTTTATACCTACCACTTATATACTACAAGCCTACAGAAATATGCCACCAAAAAGTGAAAAATCAAAAGATTTTTTATTCACGTTGTGTTTGACCGCAAGCTCGGCTATTGGTAAGCGAAGATGCATGAGTAAAAGGTATACATACCTATAGAGGGCACTACTTTATGCAAACGCAACCCGACATGGTACGGAATGAATTGGATCGCGCATGGCTTCACCTTCGATCATAAAGCAGCCTTTTAAAATTGTTAACAGGAATTTTATATGTATGCTGACCTGACATACGTCCTGCGGGGTAAGAGCGTAACACACTATCAATAGGAATGGCTTTCATTTTGACAGTTCAACAACATTCACTGCGTTATTTACGTTGCTAGGCAGACGAATTTTTCGAACATATGAAGCAATGGATTAGCAAAATCATTCAGAATGATTCAGATTGAGATTAATAGTGTATTACGCAATTAGGGTGCTGTCCAAGTTTCAATATTTCATTACAAATTCCTATAGAAAATGAGTTTCAGTTTTCCAGAATTTTCCAATTTTCCCGGCTACTTTTCAATGTTTTCTTTCAGTAAGAGTCCTAGTCCTGATTCGGACTATTAGGAACATTATAAAACAAAAGTTTACCAAATCGGTCCAGCCGTTCTGAATTGATGTGCATACCAATGAACAGCATTTCATTTTTACTATATACTCGTAGATAGACTAGCTGTGCCCGTCTTCGTTTGCGTGCATTTCGGAAACAAATTGGATTTCATGGGTTCTAATTTTTTTACGCGGATCCCTAAATTATTTTTCTAAAATTAATGTAGCCTAAGTCATACTTCTTATAACATCAGCTATCTGCCAGTGAAAATTCCATCAAAATCAGTCCAGCCATTTCGGAGAATAGCTGGAACAAACAGACAGACTGACAGACAGACACAAAGAAATTAAAAATTGTTTTTTTTTGTTATAAATGCCGTATATATTTGTAGGATCAGGAGTAGGTTATTGGCGTCTCGTTATTGTCAGGATATTTTAATTAACTACTGTGGGCGTACTGTGGGTAGTGTTGGTTATTGCGCAATAGAAAAACCGTTTGCAGTTCAAATCAAATTATAATATCACGAACAAATTAATCACACTAGCAAATCACACACTGTAGGTACACGACACAACTAGATACACAGTAAAATAATTATGTACAGTAACAAAGTAATTGCGAACAAATCGTAGGATTGATTACTGTTCGTATAGTGACAGAGCCACCCAAGTAAACCGACAGGTTTGTCGGGAGCTAGTGCTCTGTCAGGAGTCGAGTCCGAACACCGACTGACTCTCACCGACTGTCACTGACTGTCCGTCACTGACTGTCCAGCACTAGTAGAAATCGCGACGCCCCCGTAAGGGGGCGTGGCGAGCGGTGCCGGGGCTTCGCCCCCCGGCCGCGGAGGCAGTGCGGTGACCTGCTAAAACAGGCCCCTCCCTGTGGTCGGCGACAACGGCCTGCGGCTTCGTTGGCCGCACGTAGTGCAGCCATGTGAGTGATTGCTATTTGTTTTTCTGTAGGCGCGCCGCGACGCTGTTATACAGCGCCGCTTTCTTCACGACACCTCGGCGGTCTGTCACCGCCAGGTGAGACCCCCAGTTACCTGGGGGAGGCCCGGCGGGGGACGACCAGCGACAGAGGTGCCGACTCGACGCGGACGCTCCTACAGAATATAGGCGTTTGCTCCCGCCCGCCCCGCTTCCAGAGCTAGCCGGTCACGGTCCGGGCTAAGGAGCAGTCGTGTGTGTGTGAGCGGTATTGTATTGTGTGACACCGCTCAGTGTCTACGCGTATCGCGGCCCGCGCTGCGCCTACGCGTGTGAGTTTAAGCGTCTGTATAGTGGTGTGTGGCTGCGCTCGCTACGTAACGTGCCTATATTAACCTAGCACACGCTACGTAACGAATGTATGTAGAAGTGTAGAGTTCAGTTGTTTCAAGTGAGCCGCGTGTAACCTGGGTGCGGCTCACTTGAGGCGTCAATCCGGTGCGATGGGGTCGTCGTCCGCTACCAGGTCGCGGGGCAAGGGTCTCGCGTCGGGTGGGCGCGCGTGCCAGGGCGCAATGTCCTGGACATGCGGCCAGGCGGATGCGTCGGCACGCGCGAACATACCCTTCGCGAGTCGCCGCACAAACTCGTCCAGGCTCTCAATCCCGAGGTCTCGCTCTATGACATCGTTCCTCACGAAACGAGGAGCGTCAACAATTGTCCGCAACGCTTGACTTTGTTGCGTGCGGAGCAGCTTTCGGCTCGACTCGCTCGTGAGGGCGAACCAGGCCGGGGCGGCGTACGTCAAGATTGGGCGCACGTACAGCTTGTACACGCCCAACTTGACGCGCGCCGGGATGCGGGATGAGAGCACCGGTTTAAGGAGGTTGCGGGCGACCCTACCTTTTGCGGCGACCGAGCGGACGTGTGGCCCCATCGTGAGCCGACGATCGATAGTCACCCCCAGGTACTTGACCCGGGGCGACCACGCGATGTCGGCTCCCTGCAGCTTCAAGGGTGGTGGGAGAGGCGCGAAGCCGGTGACCATCGCCTGCGTCTTACCCACGTTAACCGACAGCCGCCACCTGGACAGCCATTCTGGCAGCCTGTCGAGCGCGCGCTGCATCTTGACCGCCGCGTACTTCGCATTAAGCGATGTAGTGATGTACGCGGCGTCGTCTGCGTACAGCGCGAGCATGGCGTCAGAGGTGACGGGGATGTCGTCGGTGTAACGCGAGTAACACGCCGGCGACACGCAGCTGCCCTGCGGTACACCCGCGAGCACCGGACGGGCGCTCGATAGCGCCCCTTCGACCACCACCCTGAAAGTCCTGTCTGTGAGAAAAGTAGAGACCACCTTGACGACGCGACGGGGCGCGCCGGAAGTGGCCAACTTGTATATGAGGCCGTCGTGCCACACACGGTCGAAGGCCTTCTCCATGTCGAGGAATACTGCCACCGAGTACTCCTTCTTGTTGGTCGCGGCTGCGAGGTGGTGCAGTACCCTCGACAGCTGGAGCGTCGTGCTATGCTCCGCCCGAAACCCAAACTGCTCCGGGCGCGGCGCGATGTGAGGCTGGAGATGTCGCAGCAGGAGTGCTTCGAACACCTTGGAGACGGTCGACAGGAGTGTGATCGGCCGATAGCTCTCCGGCTTCAGAATATCCTTTCCCGCCTTGGGCAGCATGATGACGCGCCCCTCCTTCCACGAGGCGGGAAAGGCCCCCGTGCGCAGTATCGCCGTAAACAGGCGCGCCAGCGCCGCTACCATGCGGTACGGCAGGTGGCGCAGCACTGTATTGGTGATACCGTCAGCACCGGGGGCCTTCCTGGGCTTCGTCTTTAGGATGGCGCGTCTGACTGCGCCGGGCGAGAAAAAGACAGGGTCTTCATCGGGAGCTATCGGCGTGGCGAAGTAGTCTCCCAGGTGTTGCTCGACTGCTGCGACATGGTCGGTGTCGCTGGTCGGGTTTGGGCGGAACTGACGCTCCAGGTGTTCGGCGAAGACCTCCGCCCGGTCCTCCGCTACATACTTAAGCGCCCCGTCGCTGTTGAGCAGCGGACGCACCGGGGCTGGGGTACTCGTTAGCTGGCCGCACAACTTGTGTAGTGACGGCCAGCTGTCTGTTGTAGCTTCAATTCGGTCCTCCCAGTCCGCGGTGGTGAGCGCCTGCAGCTCGGCCTTGACCTTCTCCGCGAGACGGTTGAGCTCTCTCTTGAGGGTGGGGCATCTTAGTTGTTGCCACTGCTTGCGAATGCGCCTCTTCTCGGCGATCATCGCATTAATGTGCGCCGGCAGGGGCGGCAATAGCACTCTCCCCTGCGGCTGCGTGCTAGTCGCCGTTTCTAAGGCGCTCTGTATGCAAGCAGTGACGTCATCCGCGGTCTTGTCAACGTCTGCGGAGGTAGCGATAGGCCGAGTCGGCGTGGTGGCCTCTACTTTTTCCACGAACTTCGTCCAGTCCGTGGTACGACGTGGCGCTATGGGCTTCAGTCGGGTCGGCATTCCCGATAGGACGACGAGTACAGGTTGGTGGTCCGACTGTAACTCGTCGTCAATCACTTGTTGTGTGATCTGGCAGCACAGCCCCCGGTGGACTACGATGTCCAGCACGTCCGGCATGTAGTTGGCCGCGTCCGGGTAATGCGTCGGCGTCTCTGGGCCGGACACCGTATAGCCGAGGGCTTCCGAGTCCGCGAGGAGCCGTCTCCCCTCGGTATTCGCTGTGTAGCAGTTCCACGCCGGGTGCTTGCAGTTCAGGTCGCCGGCGAGGATGGTGGCGCGCGTGGTATCTACAAGCAGGGCCCGCAGCTCGGTAAGGTCCAGGCGAGCCGCGGGCGGCTTGTAGCAGGCGTAGATGTTGATGTCCTCGCCGGCTATGTGCAGCTGCACACCCAAGGCGTAGAAACTGCTAATAGACGGCAAGGGGAGTTCCTGGTGGACGACTCTTCGCCTCACTAGTACCGCCAGACCACGGTACCTTACGTGGGCCGACCTTTCATCCTTCCTGTATAAGTGATACCCCGGGACCCTGACCCTATCTTCGGGTCCTAGTAGGGTCTCACTTATAAGCGCCACGTCGATGTCCTGTTCCCTCAGGAGATGGCGGAGGGGGGCGACCTTTCCTCTAAGGCCGCGGGCATTCCAGTGAATCACCCTTAATGGCCTAGCCATGATACAGGGTGAGCAGCGTGGCCAGGCCATCAAGGATGACCGTCTCAATATTCTGACCCTGCCTGATGGCCTTAATGAGGTCCATCAATAACTTAATGGCGCAGGTCGTGAATTCTTTTTGTTGCTCGGATCTGGCTTCTTTATTAATTGTTGATGTTGTAGCGCCGGTGGCGCCGCGGCTCGCTCTCTGAGCGAACTGTTGTAGTTCCGCTTGCTGCCGCGGCGCAGCGCCGGCGCTAGTCCGAGCGTCGGCGTTTATTACGACCTGCGCCTCGCTGGAGGCAGGGTCGGCGGCCTTAGGAATTTCTTCCTGTGTCGCCGGGGGGGGGGGGTTGGGTCTTCTTCCCCTTTCCTTTGCCCCCGCGCCCCTTCTTCCTCCTCCGCTTCGAGGAGGTGGCTTGGCTCTTGTCAGTGGGCCCGTTGGCTGCCGCCATAAGTGTGGCGCTCTGGGCCTCCTGTTCGACCATTTGCGGCCCTTCGGTGGCCGCTTGTGGCCGGCGCGCGGTGGTGGCCGTGATGGCGGCAGTCCCCGCTCGCTTGTTCCGGGTCTCCGCCTGGAACACGGGGCACTTGTTGTTGCACGCAGGGTGCGGGCCACCGCAGTTGACGCAGGTGGCCGGCTCCTCCCGCGGGCGCGGGCAGTCACGTGCCACGTGTTCCCCTCCGCATCGGACGCAAGCGAGCGGTCGGTGGCACTGGTGCGAGCTGTGCCGGAACTTTTGGCACCGGTGGCACTGAGCGGGACCACGTTTGCCCCGCCAAGCCTCTATCTTGACACCCCGCATGTACATAAACACGCTGGTGTCATAGATAGCCCGGACGTCTGGTGTCTTCTTAATGACTGCGTGGAACACGCAGCCGGGTCTTCCTTGTGCGCCCTTAATGTGGCGCACGTACTCCGGCTGGTATCCCAGCGTCCGGAGCTCCTCCTCGATCTCCTGGGGGTCCGTGTCCGGTGGCAGCCCCCTGATGGCGATCTTCAAATTGCGTTCCGCTGGCAGCGAGTAAGCGAACCACGAAACGCCGCTCTCCTTCTCCAGGCCAGTCAGGTACCGCTGGACCAGCCGGTACTCTTCCTCCGAGTCGGGGGTGAATCTCACCCCGCACCCGTAAGGCCGAGCATTCGGCGGCCGGCCCAGCTTGGCGGCGATGGCCCGGAAGTGAGCGGCCCAGTTGGGTAGCTTCTCAACTACCAGCGGCGGGTATCTTAGTTTCTTCGCCCCCGGCTTCTGCTTCGTCGTCTTCGTCGACGTCGGGGCGCCGGGGGTGGCAGCAGGGGGTGCGGTGACAGTCACAGGGGCAGGGGGTAAATGAGTGGCACTTACCCCTGATGTGCTGGGTCCGGGTGAGGGCGACTGCGGCGGCGGCGGCGGCGTACGCCGCGCCGCATCGGCGAAGGTGGGCGAGGTAGGCGCGGCCCGACCCCGCGGCGCGCGTTCGCGCTGTGGCCGCGGCGGGTCGAGGCAGTACCTCTTCGCCTCTTCTCCCTCGACGGTCTCGTCCGAGCTTCTTCGTCGCCGCTGGGGTCTGGGCTCGAGTCGGAACTCAAACCCGAAACCGGGCGGCGGCGGTATCGGCGTTGACGGTGCCGGTGTAGGCGGCGCGGAGGCTGCTCCATCCTCGGTGGGCCAACGCCCGGATCGCGGGGACGTATCTCGCGACACGTCATCGCGACCGGACGCGGCCGAGCCCACTGACGCCAGCGACATGCTCGACCCTACGCGCGAGGAGCATGCCGACAGCATGGCGGGCGAGTCGAGGGCGGAGGCCCTGGGGGGCGCCGGCGAATCGGGCGCCTGCGACGACTGCATCGCCGACCGCTCCCACTCCGCCATCGCCGGTCCCGCCAGCGAGAGGCGGGGGCCGGGTGCGGCGGTGCGCGGAGCTGGCACAGCTTGTTGTTGTTTTGGCGTCGCCGCCGGCGCAGCCCCGGAGGGCGCGGGCGGGGACGCGAAGCTTGGCGGCGCGGCAGGGCGCGCCGGGGGTACGCGGGGACGCGCGGATGGTGCGGGTGGTGCGGGTGCGTGCGCGGGCAGCGCGGGCTGCGCCTGCTGCGCGGCGGCACGCATGGTCGGCGCGGTAGTGCGCGCAGGCGCAGCGGGCCGCGCAGCGGGCGCGGTCGTGCGCATGGGCGCAGGCACGCGCGCGGGTGGCGCAGTGGGGCGCGCTTGCGGCGCGCGGCCGGGGTTTGCGGCTGGTCCCGGGGCCTGTATGGGCACCGGGCGGAACGCAGCTGGGCGGATAGGTACCGCGTGCTGTCGACTCGTCGACGGCGCCGGCGCAACGCGCGCAGGCGCCGATGACGTCGGTGGGCCGGCAGCTACTGCGGCTCCCGTACCCCCCCCTCTTCCTCCTCCTTCCTCCTTCTTCTTGGGTCCGGCCGTCGGCGCACCGGACGACGTCTGGCCGATGTTCGGCATAGACGCCGTCCGATCCAACGCCGGACGGAGCTCCTCGGACCCGGCATCGCGGCCCAAAGAGCCGCGCTTGCCGGGTTTCGACATCGCGGGTGCGTGGCCTCCGCGACCGCTGCGGCGGGGATCCGCCGGGCAGCGAGGTGGGCTCCCCCTGTGTTCGCACGAGTGCCCTAGGGAGCTCGCGCAAACACAAGATGAGCGGGGTTAAAAACTTCGCGGTCCGCGCGGAAACAACTAGTCTGCGTAGAGAACAACTAGCTGCAAGTAGCCACTAGCCGATCCTCTGTCCAGCACAGAGGATCGGCTAGTGGCTACTTGCAGCTTGGCTGTCCAGCACAAACGAGTGCGCTCAGTTATAAAGGTTTGTCCCCACCACGCACTCGCCCCACAACAACTCTGTCCAATGGCGTACGGAAATACGTCATCGTGTTTACTTGATACAAAATAATAAAATGTACTAAATCAAAATAGATTCACATTATAACTCACATTATAAATCGAATAATACAACAAGAATAATTGTCATAAATAAACAATAGTGATTTCACAAAGTAAATCATTTTAAAATCAAAGTAACAAGTCATCAATTGTTTTGAACAAAACGATCGGTTACAATTATCAAAATAAGTTGCTAAAATCAATTAGCGCGTACACTGAGTACTCAATAAATTATGTTCCGATTTATTAGATAATAATTGATAGCAAAATCTTAATAAGAAAACAAATCATAACAAATTCTGTTGACTATCCCAATTGACAACCGTCTCCGACATATTAACAAATAGACACTTCAATTTTATTTATTTGTATTGTATATGTAGACGTATATCGATTCCGCGATAATTGTAGATACCTACATAATATATCAATGGCGCAACGAACAACAGTGCAATTGTTTTAGCGACATCAATCAGACAACACCGTTTAATCTTTTCGCAGAGTCAAAACATTTTAAAAATACTGCCAATAAATTGGGAAAAAGCTTCGAAAGTAATAGCTCTTCACAGTTTTATTGTGGGAGTGCGATATGGCTTTTGTTGAGGCAACAATAACAAAAAGTACTTTGAAAAAGAACAATGTAGGTAATTTGTATGGAAGTGATGTTATACAGTTTATAGATACGTTGGATTATTAGAGCATGGTAATTAGAAGTAGGTTAGGTAGATCGGTTGGTTTTGTGTAGTGACTTTGATATAAGTATATAACTCATCATCTGCCTAGCCTTTTCCCAACTATGTTGGAGTCGGCTTCCAGTCTAAACGGATGCAGCTGAGTACCAGTATTTTACATGGAGCGACTGCCTATCTGAAGGCCAATTCTACTAACTAAAAAACGTTCACATTCAAGTCGCAGTGCCTCAAAAGTTCCAAAATGTCACAAAAGGTATTCTACTAACCAAAAAAAGTAGTCAAATGTGACGTTTACTGCAATGAGATTGCGACTAGACCGAAAACAAAAAATGTACCAATAGAGTATTCTGCTAAAGTTTCGCCATGACATCATTGACATCTAAAAACATATAGAGTATTCCACTAAATATAAAAACGTTAAAACTGACGCCAGCATGAGATTATTTGTAGACCGAACTGTGACTAATAATTTTAGCTTCTGTAAAGTTTTATGTGGTTTTATGCGTATAAAATTAAATAGCATGCATACTATTTCAAACTTTATCTTGCACTGTGTTTCAGATTTGTAACTTTTTTAATAATTAAGATATAAGTAATGGTCGTAATTGCCCCGCGGCGGGGTAAACTCGCCGTTTATCGGATCCTCGAATAAAATAGCTTTTTTAATATCGTGTTCCTATTTGGTGCGACGCATATTCTGTCAGAGCGGGCCTCTATTAGCTCGTCAAGTCAATAACTACCTAATAACCTCGGGACAATTATTATTTATTATTGTTCTGAGCTAATAACAAAATAAATATTGTACACGTGGCACGTGTATCCACGCGCCCGCTTCCCGCGCGCGCCCCTCGCTGCCCACGCCCCACATGTCGCTCCCCGCATCCCTCTCCGCGCCCGTCAGTCTGAGTAGTCCGGCTGAAATCACGATCGCAAACGGCTCGAGTTTTGCACTGTCTCAGTGTTTCACTCGAATTTTCTGTGTTTTATAATGTGTGAACGATTAATAGTGTATCAATATGCCGCAAAACTTTATTTCATTTGATTCACCGTACAAAGTACAACTGGCGCGGGCGCTTCAACGCGACCGATACGACGCGAACTCAAAGTACCTATTTACAAAGAAACGGATTCTTAGTGGACACTCCGAACTTTAGTGCACATCGTAACGTAAATAAATAGTGTTTCCTCGTGTTTACTTGACTATTGTGAAACAATATTGCCTCGCCGCCGCGCCGTAAAAGTAGCAGGCAACGATGACAACACCATGAGAGGCGCGCCGGCGTCTCCGACGTCCGCGCCTCTATCGGAAGGGACGCTGCGTCGTTTCTGGAAGCGGTCGCCGGTCGCCAAGGTTCAAGTGGAATCGAACCGTCAATTGGTTCAGAGCCTGTTGGCTACGTCGGCCAACAACGTCGACATCTCATCGACGCATATGGAAACGTTGACCCGTGGATCCTTTTACAACCTAGATCTATGTTCGTTGAGAAGGCGCTAAACATAAAGGAGTCACTGTCCGAAGTGTAGAAAAGAAAACTAGAAAGACGCGCACGGCCGCGCCGCTAGCGCTGCCCCGGCCTGTGTCGCCCGCGCCGCCCGCGCGCGCTTTCGCATATCTCGGCCTCCGCGACGAGTGCGCCGGCAGACATACCTACTGCGTCGTCGAGCGCTATGATTAGTGCTTAGCCCCTGCCGACTGTGTAAACAATAGCAAAAACTCGTCTGGAAAATGGAAATGGCTATTTTGTGTAAAGTTTATTAACGTGACGTCGGACATACTCGCAACTCTTGCAAAAATATTAAAGATATAACCGATAAAAGTTCAGTGAAGTGTTATGGTTGTGGAGCTAACGTGTCATACGATCTAATTGCCCTAAATGTCCGTATATAGTGTAAATAGTACTAAGGAATCATTTTCTGTTCTCAATATTAACATGTTAGACCATGATAAGATTTTTGATAACACTGATAGCCGTAATGTTGTTTCACACAATAAATTATTGTTTTAAGTGTAACTTTATGTCAGTAGGAGCTACTTAAGCAAACAGCAACCAATCCACACACATGCCAAGATCAAGATGAGATATAGAAAGCTTTAAAAAATGTAACTTCTATCGACCCTGTAAAGATCAAAATGATCTGACAATTTTAACAGAACAAAACATTTCTATGACAAGGATATCAACCCATGTAACACTGCTGTTCAATAAACTAACAAGATCCACGTCCCGTCCAGATCACTGGTAACCCGACAATCTAAAAAATGTTTCATTCCACATGGTTGTTTTTAAAATATTTTTAATCAATTATGTAGAACCAGGTGGGTTGGTTCTTGTTTGCATAATATGAATAATGGCATAATCCTATATTTTTACAAAGAATTACTTGGTTCCGTGTTGATATAACTCTATTTTCAATATCTAAGAAGTCTTTGAATCTGTGTTGTTTAATAAACTTCTTAATAAAATTACTTCGACCTACTTAGGCAAATTGGAATAAACCCACACAATGATAGTTTTGAGAAAAAGCAGATTTTGTCAAAATTTTGTGTAGGTACCTACAACAATAGTTAAATTGTATTGTAATTATTTGTTATATTGAATAAAGTTTATTTACAGTAATGTACAATATAATTTGTTCTATGTAACATACAAGTATAATATTGAAGAACATCATTAACATTTAAATTGTAATAAAAAAAGAAATGCATTAAAAAAATAAATTCAATGATGACAAGAAATCTTAATTTTTTCATCTTGTGTACATGTATTGGTTTAGTTTATTACAAGTTTTCATAACAAGGATAAATAAGAATTTAAGATTTACTTATTTTTATTATTCAGTAAAATGTTTAACAGAAATATGAGGTTTTTTTATTTTTTCTTTAAAACTGTGACATGGCAATAAATTAAGAAGGAACCAACCCACACACTGATAAAGGTTTTCTAAAATTTTTTAGGGCTTCTCAATCATTATTATTTATTTATTTAATACTTCAAGCACATAAATGTACATAGGCGGACTTATCATTTGTATGTTGTGCTGACACCGATGCGCAGTAAATGAATAGCAAATTAGTAGTTGCATAGTATCGATTGACTCATTCGCTGCGGGTTATCCATTCATCAGTTTTTGGACATTTGTGCTTTCTTTTTACCTTTATATACACAAGTCGAACATTTATCAGTTTATTATTTAAATGTACCTTACCCATACAACATTATTTATTTATTACATAAATATTTATGTACTTAGTTGTAAGAGTAACGCGAATGTGATGCATTACCAAGTCGAGTAGGTAACTTGTCTGTCGAACTTATGTCACGGTAATAGTACCTTTCTATATAATATTACAGTGCTTATGTACCCGGTAATAGTACCTATCTATATAATATTACAGTGCTTATGTACCGATGGTGATGGTCGTCCGATACTCGATATTTAGACAGGCCTCTGTCACTCGCCTATACCTACCGCGATAAGCAAAATGAAGGACTGGATGGATGAAATACATGCATCCCATAAAAATATTCTAGCAGCCAGTGTGCGTGTATGACTGTATGAACGTGGCCGAAGCAAAAAGTGTGTGCAAAGATCTGTCTTTAGTTTCTGCTTACCCCATGGGAAAATGGCGTGAGTTTATGTATGTTTTCTTTGATTACCAACTATGTTGAGGTTGGCGTCCAGTTGGATTCAGCTAAGTGCCAGCAGTTGGATTCAGATGATACTTATCCACGGACCGACTGCGCGTGACATGCGTAACTTTGATCGATGGACCCATGTGGCTGTTACTTAGCCTCGAACCCCTTATAGGTATTGTTCAATAAATAAGATTGAGTATAATTTAATATTGTTTATTAAGTAAGTAACTTAAAAAGGTAATAAACACAATGGCCCGTGGCGCATCGCTTGCGTGGAGCACGGCGCGGCAGCGTCAACAAAGCCCTAAAAGAAAACACTATTTAATTTTTCATTTTGCACATATTATTATTAAATAAGATTTTGTTTTATACTCAGCGTTTTATTTACAAAACAACAAATGTCTCCAAAGCCTTTTGGACAGGGCATTGCCCTCCCTGCCTCTCACCTCTCACCTTGCCCAACGCCAATGACTGGTGCTCCTTCAGAAAATCTAGGAGGAGCTCCAATTGGCGAGGCGTTATTTGGCGGGCCATAATAGAAAAGGTTCTAGTTTTAGTCTTTCTCATTCCTTAACGTTCGATATAAACTCACTCAAATGTAAAATATAATGACGTCTCTTTTTGACATCTTTAATCATTTGCGTCGCGCTTGCGCGTAGCGTTTACGAATACGTTCCATGTTAACTTTCTAGCCGATTATTTATTTTAATGATTTTGTATTTTCAAAGATATATAATAACAAACAAGAAATGAAAATACTATGAGTATGCACTTAATCAAGCAAACTAATAAATACATAAAAAAAATCAGATAATAAGGCTGCTAAAAATTAAAGTATCACAATAACGTCTGCGTACATTGAACCAACATGAAAATATGTTTAATTTTGTAAACGAGAACAAAGTTGACCTGCTATGAGACTAGACTGCGATGATATTGCGACCGGAATGTGAACAAACCGAATTTTAAGGTTAGCAGAATGCCATTTTTTGATCTATTCACAGTGTCATCGCATTCCAGTCTCGTGTTTTTCACATTGCACATTAATTAGTAGAATTGGCCTTCTGTTCTCCACAACCCAGTTACTGGGTAATACGAATCCCGGGCTTCGAATTCGAATACGAATTTCGGGCTTGTGACGATCCATAACGACTGTCAAAAATCCACGAATGACAGCCAATGGCCTAACGTGCTTTCCGAGGCACGGAGGGGTATGTAAAGATGGTGACCCATCCACGGACCAACCGCGGCAAGCGTAGGTTAACCTAATCGATCGACCCGTGCGGCTGTTATTACTTAGCCACACGCCCCTTGATATAACTATGAACAACAAAAAATAGATTAATGATGAAATCGAGCCTTTTCAGGAAGAACATCGTAAGCGCCAAAAATCCCAAAAAACTGTTTTTATATTAACAGCCAGATCAACTGATTATATATATATATATTAACCGCCAGATCTTAACATTTGAATTAATAGGGAGGTGCCCTTAAAACACTAACCCCCTTATTCATAAAACTTATCAAACCTATTTTAGTTAAAATGGGGTTTGTCTCTTTCTTACACACAGAAATGACAACGTGACAGATAAAGACAAACGTTCTATAAACCTATTTTAGCTAAAATAGAGATAAAATAGGATTATGAATAACAGGGTAAGTAAAAATTTCATATTGATGCTATAAATATTTTGAAAATGTTTAAAAAAAACCTTCTCCTGTAAAATATGCAAAATGGCGGTTACGATCTTCTTCCTGAAAAGGCTCGAAATTATTGTAGGTAATGCTGCTTTGTTCTTAGTAAATTAGGAACTAAATATTCTAGGATAGCTGGATATACAGGGTCTAATTAAATAAGCTAGAGAAACTTTGCGGATGTGATGGGTATCAATGTCTAAACACGACAAAAGAAAAAAAAATTATGTCTTTTTGAAGTGTCTTCTTTACGCGCGCTTGACTTGGGGAGTAAGCTGACGAACGCGTTTCGGAAAGTGTGATCGGGCGAAGTGAACGGGAGTTGAGTGCGAGATATAAGCAAGAGAAAGCAGTGCGCGCGCACATTTTCTTTCTCTCTTCCTCTCATAGCCAAATACGTTTGAAGTTTCACTTCAGTCGTGTGGTCTTAAGCACACTCGGTTTTTTTTTGGGTTCTACAACCGCTGGTTGTGCTTCTACTTGAAATATGAGTCGAGAAAATCTGTTTTCTTTGGTTTTGTCGTATTGTGATATCGATAACCATCATGTCTGTGGAGTTTACACAATAAAATGCAGATTTTTAAACGAATATTTCAAGGAACTACACTAACTGCGGTCAGTGACCCCACAAAAATTGACAAATTGTGTCTATCGATACCCATCACGTCCGCAGAGTTTCCTTAGGTAATTTAATTGGAGCCTGTATCATCATTATCATCATCATTTCAGCCGAAAGACGTCCACTGCTGGACATAGGCACCTCCACTTTGACCGGTTTTGTGCTTCTCGCATCCAACGAGTTCCTGCGGCCTTCACAAGGTTGTCGGTCCACCTTGTGGGACCCTGTATACACACAAAAATTTACTGTAATAGTTAGTTTAGAAAAAAACACAATAAACACGCGTGAATGCCCCCCGTTTTTGTACCAAAACCTAGTCCTTTGGTCTCGAATAATCATCAAGTCCAATTCCCGTAATTTCGAGTAAAAACGTTCAAAATCTCGTTCAATCTCAGAAGATCCATTGGCCAGATCCATGATGGATCTGGTGACGGTTGTTTTCTCATTGGATCCTGAATTCTAAAACGCAATCTCATCTCAGCGACAATCAATGTCAAAAACTTTCCAAAAATGTAGGGAAATTGGATTAAAATTGAGATCAGATTGTGAACGTTCTTAAAATTACGAGAACCCTCAGATAACTCTATAATATCTACAAATACCTACTACTGTGCAATTGTGTACTGTCTACCAACCCTTAATACATGAAGGGGTGACAATGATGATAAATATTTTAATTATTCATTTGTTCTGCGAGATGTGGGGCCCAGCATGAATTTTGTGATTGCTGGGGCACTGTGGTTAAACGGTTAATATGAAGCTTGACTGCCGCACGGAAAATTGCGAACATCTCAGGAAAGTGCGCCACAGAGTAAGAGTACCAGTAGCACAACGTATTTTTTTTTCCTTTATTTTCTGTTATGGTAGGACAACAAAACACATGATTTGATTTTTTGCACATGCCTTAATGAGGTCCACATGCCTATAAAATAGATATCCATATTATCCATATTATATAGTAGTATTATCACACTAATATTATAAAGGCGAAAGTTTGTGAGTGTGTGTGTTTGTGTTTATATGTTTGTTACTTCTTCACGCCTAAACCACTGAACCGATTTAGATGAAATTTGGTATAGAGATAGCTTGAGTCCCAGGAAAGGACATAGGATAGTTTATATCCCGATATTCCTACGGAAACGAGACTTATGCGGGTGAAACCGCGGAGCGCAGCTAGTAGATTATAAGTTCGAAAGCAACTCTGTATGTATGTTACTTTTTCACGCATAAACCAGTGAACGGATTTCGATAAAATTTGGCAAGAAGATAGATAGCATCCTGAGAAAGGACATAGGCAAATTTTGTCCCAGTAGCACGTTCCCGCGGGATAATTTCCGAGATCTACGCAGACGAAGTCGCGGGGAGAAGCTAGTAGTATCTATAATAATGAAGCTCAGTCACCAAATTAATATACCCATCTTACATACCACCCATTATACTAAAACCTCATTAAGGAGGGACTTATTTGTGATGGTACCCATAATGGGGTGAGGATAGCTAAAATGTGCCTTAACGAGCCAGCATCGTGACGTCACTTAATTTAATAACACGATAATGATACTTTAAATATAATTATATCTTATTTTGGAAGCAATATATCATGCCCTTAATAGGCCGGATGCATTGTAAGACGGTCCTTTCAGCAAGTTATAATAAGAAAACACAAAAGAAAATCGGGAAGTGTGTTCTTCGAGATTTTATTACTCTTTGAAGATTTTTATAAAAAAAAAATGCATGTATCTTTGTCGTTTACCGGAAGTACTTTCGGAAAATTCTGCTGTTCCGAAAAAAGCTTTAGAATATAAATCTAACCGCATAAGGGGAAGATGGTTAACGTCAACTAGAAAATGAGCTACAGTATATTAGAAAAATACTGCGTGTCAAGATAATTCGGGTCGTCAGAAGCCCAAGAGAGCGCAAGAGGTATCGTATTAACCAGTAGCTGGGTTGTGGAGGTCAGATAGGCAGTTGCTTCTTGTAAAATACTGGTATTCAGCTGCATCCGGTTAGACTGGAAGCCAACCACAACAAAGTTGGGAAAAGGCTAGGCTGATGATGTTCTACCGTTTATTTCAAAAGGTTCCTCTTCTAGATTAGACATGAAAACTATAGCTAACTAGGATATGAGCGAACTTTTTAAAGAAATAATAATATAGAAAAAATATATTTTCTGTACTGTGTATACTGTGTCGGTGTCAGTAATTGCGTTAGTTGGGGGAGTCGGTGCCGTGGTACGTCGCCTGATTAAACTGCTTGCGCCTGATTACGACTCTATTACATTTCAAATACACCATTCATATGTACGGAATTGCATAATTGTGTGATATTCTTGTGTATAATGTACGTATACTTACTGAGCGACTTGTAACCTGACGTATTCCTTGCAGGACGTGATAGTTTGACCCATTTGCAGCAACTATGCATTCCATAAAACCAAGGCGAAAATTCATGGCATCCGAGAAAACACAATTTTTATGTATTTATGTAATTTAGGGCCAAAAATATTTAAACTTTTTGCCATCTATACGCTAAGAAGATGTGTTTTTGAAACTTTCCCAAAATTCGTCACTAAATACCTATAGGGTGTGGCGTAAATAGTGGTACACCGTTAAGGAGTCGATATACCAGATAATTTACTATAACATTAGAATTTTTAACCAAGGGATTCGATAAAATATTTTTATGTTTTTATTTACGTATTTTCTACCTTTTGTTACAATTTTGGTTGTAGTTTCAACAAAAACCATTATTTTTCATTTTGATTTCTGTTAATTACTGCTGAATACTAGAGCTATCGTGTAAAATTATGGTTTTTTATGTAAATTTAGAGCTTTTGAAGAAAAAGTTAGTTCTTCTCTAATTTAACCCTAAAAACATAATCATGCAAATTCAAGAGCGATTTTTGATAAAAAAAATGTACTACTCCAATGGTTAAAATTATAATATGTTATAGTAAATTATCTAGTATATCGAATCCTTAACGGTGGACCGCTATTTACGCCACAACCTGTATAACTGTTCTCGAAACTCACAAATTTAATAGCCTGGTTTTCCATTGGGTACCTAATACTTTAACAGACCTTTTGATGTTACCACATCTAAAACATTAAACAGTTAAATGTCAAAGGAACAAGTTTATGAACCATTTCAAAAATTATCTGTATGAACTTTGACACCAATTATGTCAAAATTTGACTATGGCATTAAACGTACAAATTACGGAGAAGATAAAGTTAAAAGCGTATTTAGAGGTGCCGATGAAACAGTCGATAATGCTGGCAAAGGTCGAATTTAGATATGAATTTTCACCTAGACTTTATAGGGTGCTTAATTTTTGATAATGGGTCACAATATCACGTCCTGGAAAGATTACGTCAAATTACAAGTCATTCTGTATAGCCACCGATTTTTCGATCCATACTAGGCTGTGATTTCGAATGAAAAGAAAATAAGAGGTCCTTTTTACGCGATAACATAAAAAAGCGATGAAAAACGCTGCAGTTGATGGAATACTACAAAGAGCAGGCTTCTGTAGTACTTATTACATATCATAGTCAAAAGTTAACAAAAGCATCAGTATACGTTTCAGTTTCATGAAACGTTTATTTTCTCTTGACTGTACTTACCTGTCAAAAAGAGTAACCTAAATAAAGTAGATAAGAAAGAGATTAAAACAGAAGAAGAACTAGCAGGGGATCGAGTAGTGGCGTGCATTGGTTTTCAGAATAGGTAGGCACTAGGCCGGGTCTAGTCTAGACAAACGCGGTCACTAATAAAAAAAAAAGTGAGGTCAAAAGTGTGGTTATTTGAGTAGGCATGCCTACGCGAAGGTCGAATGCCATGGTATTACGCGTGAGATGTACGTATTTTTAATTTTGTCGTATTAACTTGAACGAGTAAAGACCAATGACAATGTGCGAATAGTACGGCAGCCGAGTAGGCCGTCTGGCGACTGCCTACTGCCGCGCGTGTTTTTTGTATGAAGATTTTGTTTTTTGTTGGGTATGATAATTTAGTGAGTTTCTTAATTGTGGGGCACACACACTAAAATGTAATTGACAGGCTTATGTTGATTTATCGAGGTAGGCACTGCTCATATGCCTATATGTAATGCACGCCACTGGGATCGAGGCCTGAACAAATCCATGAAACGTGGGATATATGAAGCAGTCATGTGGCCGACTGACGCCAATTTCATACATTTTAGTGACGTGCCTTTGCTTTAATGAATGCAACATACCAACAGGCACTTTATTTCGGGATCGTGTTCTGCATAATTTATGTTCTCGCTGCGCTATGAAACGACATTTTCTCTTTATCCAAATCTCGTGAAACTGATATAGATCTTTGTTCGCTGGATGCAGCTCAACTAACTTACCTCGTATAATATTATCGTAGTGATGCACCATTGTTTCCGGGAGACTAATTTGTAAATAGACAGGATGTGTTTGCAGTTTCCAATTGTTTGTCGTTCAATCATCAGATTCAATGTTTGATTATTGTGTCAATTATGAGAGATACAATGTGAACAGTCAAATAACATATCATTAGTACAAGTGCCGGGTGGAGGTGTTGATCAAAGGTTAAACTACACTTGCCGCGGTCGGGTCGTGGATAGGTGACCGTCCATTACATGTCGAGATCCCTCCGTGCCTCGGAAAGCACATTAAGCCGTTGGTCGCGGCTGACATTCGTAGATCTTTAACAGTTGTTACGGGTAGTCAGAAGCCTAAAAGTCTGACAACTAGTCTTACCAGGGGGTATCATGTTACCCAGTAACTGGGCTGTGGAGATCAGATAGGCAATCGCTCCCTGTAAAATACTGGTATTCAGGTGCATTCGGTTAGACTGGAAGCCGACCTGACATAGCTGGGATAAGGTTAGACAGATTGTTGATTGTTAGTACAGGTGCCAGGTTTTGGAACTGCCAACAGATATTTAATAAAAAATGGATCACCTTGCCATATACTAAATGGAACGTCTGCTACCTACTCCGCGCAAAATCAGAGAGAGAGTGTGTCGTGATAGACCAAGATTATTCTTGAAAAAAATGGTGTAAAACATGAAAAAGAATGGAAAATCTTAACATTACTGTTTATGCTACTAACTAACTCACTGACCAAATTCGCAACACCACAACTATCGCCAATGTTGGCGATTCTCAGTAGTTCCTTCAAAGGAACTACTAAAGGAACTAGTGAGCACAAAGGCAGTCAGCGAGGCTGAAGTGGGACTAGCCGGGTCACACTTATAGGATGCATCCAGACAGATGGGCCAAAGTCGTCACACAGTGGGCACCTGAAGACGGACTTCGTCACCGAAGCAGGCCTAAGAAACGCTGACGTGACGATTTGGACTCGTTTCTAACCGATTGGACTGAGAAGGCACAGCGTAAAGGAAAGTGTTAAAATATGGGGAAGACCTTTGCCCAACAGTGGGACAATATAGCTTAACTGAAAAAGTAATATTTATGCTAACCAGGTACTTATCACAGCGTAAGCAGAAGCTTGGCAGACCAAAACATAATACATAACATAATCAGCCTATAATGTTTTCTGCTGGGACACAGACACAGGCCTCTTCTCCGTGAGAGGGCGTGGGCCGTAATCCACCACGCGAGCCCAGTGCGGGTTGGTAGATGTCACATGTCTTCGAATTTTTAGTTCCAGGATATGTCGGTTTCCTCACGATGTTTCCCTTCACCGTTTTGAGAGCAGTGGTGATTAAATAAATAATTTACACAAAGTAAAGCGCCTGTCTGGGTTCGAACCTACGATCTAAAACTCGTAAGTCGCGGCCGTTACTACTGAGCCACCCCTGGCCTGACCAAAAGCTAATTAATTATTCTGGTATACAAGCCTAAACCAACGAGTTTGTTCGGTAAACATAATAAATTCGTCACGGGAGTGAAACTGAAAATTATGAAGATTTGCCACAAGTTATTTTGGTTTTCATTATAAATACAAATTACGTCGGCTTTACATTTTCATAAAACGTTATTGCCGCTCGATATTTGATTGCTTCAACTAATTGATTCATTCATAATTAATGTTTTTGTAGAAGACATTGTGTAATTTTCCTCGCAGTAGATGTCTATTGATCGCGACTACCGACGCTTGTATAATTTTAACATTATTGCACGACTTATAATGCGAAGCATTAGAGAGTGCTTTACGATTGAAATTTTTTTTTGCCTCCTTTCTGCATCTGTTTCTATTGTTAGGTATACTCCTGCTAGTACACAGAACCCCCAGATATCCCGTCAATCAAAAGTGAAATCTGAAAGCATTGTAGCTTGCGAAACTATGGATTAATTGAGTAAATTTTTTTTTAATAGATTCGTATCATTCATAGAAGGAACCCTATTGAAAATGGCTCTTTTATTCAAAGTAGTTTAATCATTCTTAATAAAAAAGTAACTACTACTTATGTCTATAGTTTTTTTGGACGATTAATGAGCATTATGAGTCGTGCACTTTTGGATTTTCCAATTTTTTTATTGAAATAAAAAAATTGCTAATGTTAATGAATGAGATGAGTATCAAAATAGAAATCCGAGGCCAGGAGAGAATTTGAACACATACCTATGTTGTGGTGCTAAGCAGGGTTTTCTGACTCACAAGTATACAGGGTGACATGGACATCGACGCCCATCCTGGCAACATGGATCCAGTACATGCATATTTCAGCTGTTCCATTTATTTTGACATGGTTACTAATTGTGCGTCGAAGTCTCCTGCCAGCCTGTATATGTTATTTTCCATAGAATTAATCACACTAATATTATAAAGGCGAAAGTTTGTAAGTGTGTGTGTGTGTGTGTATGTTTGTGTGTTTATATGTTTGTTACTTCTTCACGCTCAAACCGCTAGACCAATTTTGATAAAATTTAGTATGGAGGTAGCGACACCCTGGATTAACATATAGGCTACTTTTTATCCCGATATTCCCACGGGATCGAAACTTATGCGGTGAAACCGCGGGGCACAGCTAGTAACTACCACATTGACTATCGATTGAATTGTGAAACCAATCATTCAAAAATGTTTCTAAATTATGATCTACATATTTTGCATCTAAACATAGTACGGTCAGCATTAAAAGTTGATTAATACTTCAGTTTTTTTAATCTTAGTTATTGAGCAAAATATTTGTTTAAAATTTGCAACAGAAGAATTTTTTTTAGAATATTTACTCTTGTCTATTATGTGAAAAGCTAAAAATCAGTTTATTGAAAAAAGTTGTTGTCAATTTAATAACATGTAAAAATGATAGTGTTAATCGACTTTTGATGCTGACTGTACAACCATACAACAAATATTTCATTAGAATTTACAACAAGTTCTAAATCCACAATGCAGCGCGAATATGTTCCTAATTATAAACTCTATTAATGTATGTATGTTCTATTGTTGATGCAGAATCTTCTCGGCAGGTTGATCAGGGTCAAATAAAATTTGCTAGCGTAACTCCGTAGGGGGTATCGATACGTAAACATTATAAAACAAGAAATAAATTAATTTGATGATTTTTTGTGGGGTTATCGGCCTTAGTTACTGTCGGTATACACTTAAAATATCAGTTTCAATAATTCTTCTCAGACGTGATTGATATCTATACACCGTGTTCCGGACGATATACATAAACGTCGACCAGAGCCCTGATTCACAACCATACGACAGGCTATCGTATCAAAAACCTGACATTTCGATAACCTGATTTGACTTCCCCTCAACAGCAAATAGCTGTTGGAATAATAGCGGGCGTCTATTTGATTTAAACTGACAAAATTTTCGGGTTTTGGACTTGTGAACAGCGTTGAGAAGACTCGTACGATAACAATGATTAATGTTCGATACGATACGGAAGCATATCGAGTGTTTGTGAATAAGGGGGCTGATGTTCAGACCATGAAAATAAGCATTTTTCATGAATTCTTATTTTTTTACTAGGTAATTTTCATACAAACTAAATACCTTGACGTAAATCGTCCGATGTGCATGTTTCTTTATCCGAATTGGCAACGATGACGTATTTTCATTCATAAGATTTGGCGGGTTGAAACTTGTCAAAACTGAGTTAAGACCCTTTCTTACTGCACAGCTCAATTAAATTTCAGTAAATGAAATTACAAATATCTTTGTAACGAAGCCTTTTTAAGTACTACTTCCTTTGTTAGATTTAATTTGTAAAAGCTATAGAAGCGTTTGACAAAGTTTCTGGATATCGTGAAGAACACGGTGTATACACGTGGTCCAAAAGCCGTTGATCAAACGAAGTAGGGGGATAAAGGAGGTCATTTCCAACGCTTTTAAAGTGAGAAATAATTTTTGGTAACGTTACAAAATTTTTGGAAAAAAATAAATTGCTCTTGTTTGATACTCAGAGCCCTAATAGAACTTTGTAGTGCTGATACATTATCTAGTAGTAATACAACACCGTTTGTTTTATGGTTTTATATCACATTTTTTTTAAATTTGTCTAATTGTAAAAGAACTCGGTATACACAAATGTTCATAACTTTTAGGGCAATTGAATAATGACCATGCTGTAGAAAGATTTTTTGTTGGAAATGACCTCCTTCATCTCCCTATTTCGTTTGATCCACGACCACCCTGTATAAACTCAATAACACACATACTATTTTCTCAACTCATACTTCAAGTAACAATACTATCAGCGGTCGTCGACCTCTAAAAAAACATCAAATCTTTATTATTTTTATTTTATCGTGTTTAGATATCGTATTTAAAGTTTCGCTTGCTAATTTGATTAGACCTTGTATGTAAATCTTCTACGTAAATAAAACAAAGGCGGGTTAGTAACACCATTTATAACTCAAGAACGGCTGGATCAATTTTATGATCTTTGATTTGTTGGATTTGTCTCCTCCCCGAATAGCGGAATTGGGAAAAATCCTTAAAAAAATATTAAGTTATTGATTCTGAGGCGGTACGATGTTCGCCTGGTCTGCTAGTATCTATACTTATATAACAAAACATTATTATCTATACATGTAAAATTCAAATTCCTGACTGACTGATATATCAACGCACAGCTTCAACCGCTGGTCCAAGAGACATGAAATTTGGAGGGTGTGTTCTTTGTGAAGAGTAGGTATCCACTAAGAAAGGGTTTTTCGAAATTCCACCCCTAAGAGGGTGAATGGGGGGAGGGTGTAATTTTACGCGGACGAAGTCGCGAGCAGAAGCTAGTTTATCAATAAGTTACAAGTACACAATATACGCTTACCAAGTTCAGAACTAAGCCTTTTCATTGTATCAAGTTAGGCTTTGAGTAACGAAGGCATTACCGCTGAAACATTAAGACAAAACTTAGTTCTAGACTAAACATTTGCCGTATTTACCAAGATATATGATAGCAGTTTATATGCTGTGCGTACCCGCTATCCATTATAATTTGTAGTCTGCACGTAAAGCAGTGACGTAGGTAGGTACTGTATCTTGCGTTACTGCCCTAAATGTTCCTTAGGCCTTTAAAGTACCTCATTTAGGCATCCACTGAGCTGTATAATACTTCTTTTTACTACTATAAATTATTGGAGGGTGATCTAGAGCCGTTGTTACGTGATGGCTGGCGAAGAATAAGGCTTATTTACATAACATACATAATCAGCCTATAATGTTCTCACTGCTGGGACACAGGCCTCCTCTCTGTGAGAGGCAGTAGGCCGTAATCCACCACGCGGGCTGAGTGCGGGTTGGTAGATGCCACATGTTTTCGAATTTTTGGTTCTAGGATATACCGGTTTCCTCACGACGTTTTTTTTCGCCGTTTTGAGAGCAGTGGTGATGAAATGATTTACGCATAACGCCTGTCTGGGTTCGAACCTACGACATATAAGCCGTACGTCGCGGCTGTTACCAACTGATACTCATCGTTACTATATTTACCAAACAAATATTTGCCTTGATCTGACAGGAACAAGAAGTACAGATAGCGCCATCCACGAAGACGCGCCCCACTCTTCTTCCTAATCGCTTACAGTACAAGTGTGCAACATTCCGCTAGTGTTTTAGTTTTATCGATACACAGTAATTACTTATTAGTGGGTAATTAGTGTGTATCAAAAAAACTAAAATACTAGCGGAATTAACTAGCGATTAGTAAGAAGAGTGGGGCGCGTCTTCGTGGATGGCACTATCTATACCTATCGTATTCTTGCGTGTCCCAACCTCGTCTCGATTATTCTTTGCATCATCATCATTATCTTGACTTTATCCCAATTTATTTGTATTCGGCGCAACATGTCTTTTTCTTCCATACTTTTCTAATTAGTCGTCATCTCGGTAGTCACCCCCTTTCTAACCATATCAGCATTCACACAGTCCATCTATCGTTTCTTTGGTCTAATCCAACTCTTCTAGAAAGCATGATTTCAATAATTCAATGCACAAAATAAAATTTTGTGACTTTTTACATTGTTGTCTATTTACTAATACCCAAACTATGCACATCGTCGGCCGGTATGCATATAGCTTCTTAGTAACTAGACTCAGACTGTACTGACTAGCGATAGTAAGCGAAATACAATCTATGAACGTTATCGAACATGTGGAGGCTGTAGAAGGGATTGGCCCGGCGCGGCGGTACGAGGTTTACGTTCACCCATGTACCCAATACACACAGGCTTTGTCTGCCCATCATTGGAAATGGAGATTAACAGTTGCTTGCTATCCTCCAAATACAATTAAGTGAAAACAAACGAGAAGTCCCATGTTTCTTGGATTAAAACGTAGGTACAGAATTGGGTTGTTAGTTTGTTTTACGCTTTAGTTTGCTTAATTGGCTACAAGTGATTTAGTTACCTAATTGCCTTGAGTTTTAGGAATTCTAATTCATATAATTAGTATAGTTAACAGTTTTCTCGTATATCATCTGGCGGCTTTTTGCGATTGATTGTTCTCTTTATTCTCTATTTTATTTATTTTACCATTTATGTACACACATATATAAACAGACAAGAAAAAAACAGAACAGAAAAATAGATAGCTCTCTCATAGATGTTCTAGCTAAACGGCAACTAATGAAAATACAGACGTATTTATAAGTTCAGTGCAAAACTAAAATAAAAAAGCAAATCGAAGCATATTCCCAATTAAAAACTACTCGCGTAATGAGGACAACAGTCAGAGCGAGGTGTTTATTTTGTTTGAAATTTGTTTGTGTTCTAGTCTAGGGACGTTGTCAAAGCTGCCTGGCTGCCTGCCGGAGCCCTGCGGCCGCCTGCCACTGCCTGCCCTTGCCTGCCGCCTGCCCGGTGTGACTGACACCCGTAATTATGCGCCGCTGACGCCGCCGGCTTCACGACAAACTTTTAATTGAACCAATGAAACAGTTTTTGGCTCTCTATTTTATGAAATTGTTGGCGGATAACTTTTATATAAAATATTAATATTATATTGTGTATGATTGGCTTTGTAGCTAAGTACATATACATAGGTGTGGGTAATGAAGAACGTGCTCAGTGATTAAGTTGAAAAGTTTTTCTTGTGGCGTCTAGTCGATCTCATTCCGGTCAATCCAGCAAATGGCACTGCAAAGCCACATTTCTGATGAAAAGAAATGTAATAGACGGATTGATGCATTGGATTAGATGAAAAGATGTTTTATCTGTCTCCTGAAAAATATAACCTTTTTAATAAAATCTATTTAGACGTTGAATTCAAGTGTCACTTATTCTTAAAACTTGTGTTAATCTGTCAAGCTCCGCTAATGAGACACAATTGACCGGTTAAATATTGTTAGTTGTCCTAACAATAATTGTAAGAACTCATGCCATGCTCTGTGGTACAGGTTTATCCTAGTACAGGCAGCATACTTTGTAATACCTATATTATTTCTATGATTTATATTGTATTTTAACAATTTTTATTTTTGAAATAATATTTATACATAGTTATATTTATTAATTTCTTTAAGGGCTGATTTTCCCAACGCCAGATAATTTTATCCGAGGAATAATTTAACATTTTTGACAGTTCTTTCAAACAAAATTTGTCAGACGTCAATTTTATTCCATGAATAAAAATTATCTGTCGATTGAAAAATCAGCTCGAAGTTTAACCTTGACATAAACAATTCCGAACAAATGTTTAATGTAGGTGAAAAATATCTAATAAATATTTATGAGGAGAGTAAAATTTTTCATAAAATTCAATTAGAGCGACCTTTTTCGTGGAGATATGGAAATTGTTTGTTGTTTCGGCTGAAGCCACGCGACTCTGCGCACAGAATAAGTTATCCTTTCGCTAAGTACGGCCTGCCCTATTGTTGAATTTCGCCAAAACGTTTAGGCTACGTTTTACTTTTGTCTAGAATATTTGTGACAAGGCCTTTTGGAGCATGTTTGGTAAACTAAATTATACATGACATTGTTTGCCACCAAAGTTGGCTTGAATTTCCGTAACTATAAATTTTCAGAAATTGACAAAGTAAACTGAAATAATCTGATATAAAATTACCGAGCATCAATGAGACATAAAAAGAGGACATTACGAAATCAATTTACTTTAACAACGCTCCAAGAAAAACGTCTCAAATAAATTAATACTTTTGAAGCTTTTAACTAACATTAAAGTTATCGCTCGCTCCTCCATCTAAGGTTCTAAAATTTGGATTCTTTCCAAATGACGTACTTTAAAAAGATGATATTCCACGTCGAATATAATCTTATCGTAAATTACATAACGTACCACCACATCTTTAATCCCCGATGGGTTAGGCAGAGGTGTAACTATAGTGCACCCATATTTCACCAGTTATGTTGAAGTCGGAGGTAAGAAGTCCGACGTACCTACAGCACATTGGCAACTGAGTGCTCCCACTCCTGCACCAATCCAATTTGTACAAAACTGCTGTATAATCAAGTCGTTTAAATTCACATTCACCAAAAAATACAACTCTGTATTTCTATTCGTGTTTTCTGTTACTGTTAACTGCGGTTGAATATTTTTGCATAATTATAGCTTTCTGACCAAAACATGTTACTATCGTTCGCGTTATTATTCCCTTGGGTTAAATGTTGAGTTAAAAGCCGGTACAAACAACGTACGGTTACCACCGAATTTTTTATTGATATTAACGCCTGACGTTTTTATCCGCTTTGAATACAGGGTGTTACGGAAAGGGTATATCAATACAAACAGGTTGAAGAGTGTATCTGATCTAGAATCTCTGTACAAAATTTCAGCTCAAAAGCAGTAACTTTGAAAATGCTTAATATTTTTTTATTTCTTTAGTTTATTAAATTGAAATCATAACAAACGTGTCACCGCATTACGAGGGTCATTATCGATTATCTGTAGTGTGTCTGTGCGCCTAGTAAACGCACATCACTCCGCCGCGCGCCAGTGCAGCGCCGTGATGTCGAAAAAAAAAATATTAAGCATTTTCAAAGTTAATGCTTTTGACGTGAAATTTTGTACAGAGATTCTAGACCAGATACACTCTTCAACCCGTTTGTATTGATATACCCTTTCCGTAACACCCTGTATACAATGATTTTCATGTAGCCTTCGATTACGTGCAGCATAAACTTTCCTATGTCAAGTTGATCGCTGAACATTTTACTTCTATACAATTTTCGCACAACATTGTTGCCTCTAGAAACGTTGAACCGAAACTCTAGTCTCAAGGGGCGAATATTTTCAAAGTTGCCGACGAGCCACCATTTTGTGTTGTAAAAAGATCCAATGGAATTTAAGCTCAGTTGTTGATAACAGACCATTAAGGCGTTGACACACGTCACGACTTCATCACTCTGGAAGGAGGGACGGTTATGAAACGAATTTCAAAACTGTCAGCGTGTTTCCGAATCCCGACGGTGTAGGCCGCGGTTTACTATCGCAGAGCCGACGATATGACGTGTCATGTGAGCCTGAGCTTATTGTCATTTATCGCGATTGCGTGCAATTTCATCTGAGAATGATTGTGTTTTTAAGGGGCTTACAGGACTTAAACGCAAAAAACGCTAGTTTTAGAAACAATAAAAGTCTATGATTGTGTATAGTATATTATTCTTCAGGATATATGCTAGGTAGATAGTGTGTTGAAAATATAATACAAATAATTGATATGATAGAAAAAAATCATGAAAATACCTCTAAAAACTTTCTTTTTACAATAAAAACCATACGGACGGACCCCTTAGCACGCGAGTCCGACTCGCACTTGGTCGGTTGTTTTAGTTTCCTACTACACAACACACACAACACAACACACAACAACACACACACACACACACACACACACACACACACACACACACACACACATACAATCATTCTGATTTTTTGTCAGATTATTCTACAAGCAACATTCTAAAGCACTAGTGTTTTAATTTTTTAGTCCAAACAATAGATTTTTTGTAAATAGATAATTGCTTCATATTTTGCAATAAATTACCAGGGTTGTGTCATCACGCTTCTCTTTCTTTTCTATGCAGTCCGACAGTGACCGCGCTTTAGGTCATGTAATCCCCTTAAACAAAAAATTCCAATTTAATTTTACTGAAATTACTCTTTCATACAATCTTACAGTAGATCGTGTATCATTACACATCCCATCACGGGCTGCTATGTCGCTTTGAACCGACGTGTTGCCACACGGATAATCAAGGCTGCTAAAGAACATCATTATCAGATATTTGTGCCGATGAGTAATGCACGGAGTGGGGGGGAGGGGCCGGCTCGGGGGCAGCCAGCCGAGGAAATTGCCAATTAATGTGTCCGTCGACTGCGCCCCGATACTCTCCCCATCGCTATTTTAAGATGGGGACACAGCAAGCGTAGACTAGTGGAACTATTTACTCTCGGAGCTCGGAGCTGTTACAAGTTTACAGTCAGGTAACGTATTGAGGAGATGTAGCACTAGATGGAAACAACAACGACGAACATCTTTTCGAAATCCATACTAATATTATAAATTAGAAAGTAACTCTGTCTGTCTGTCTGTATGTTACCTTTTCACACCTAAACCGCTGAACCGATTTAGATGAAATTTGGTATAGAAATAGTTTGAGTCCCGGGAAAGGACACAGGATACTTTTTATCCCGACATTCCCACGGGATCGAGACTTATGAGGGTGAAACCACGGGGCGCAGCTAGTGTTAAATAAAAGCAGTGAAATGAGCAACAAATAAGCAAGCAGAAAAGCAATAGTTAAATAATTTATTTTGATCTATCTGTGTACTAAAAATGAAGCTGAAGAGTTTGTTTGTTTGAACGCGCTAATCTCCAGAACTACTAGTCGGATTTGAAAAATATTTTTGCCTTTGATAGCCCAATTCCTGAACAAGGCTTTAGGCTACTTAACATGACGCTAGGGCCCTTAGGAGTTAAGTAAAAACAAAAAATGTCAGTAAGAACGCTAAGCGAAAACGAAGTAATAGCGCGGGCAGGCGATGCGATGCGACGGGGTCGGTTGGGAACAAGAAATTTCACGCGGACAAAGTCACGGGCGGAAGCTAGTTATTTAAAACTAGCAGTGCCCCGCGGTTTCACCCGCATAAGTTTCGATCCCGTGGGAATATCGGGATATAAACTATCCTATGTCCTTTCCCGGAACTTAAACGATCTCTATACCAAATTTCATCAAAATCGGAAAAATTCTCCAAGGCCGAAAACTATCCCAAGGGCAGGTTTACAACACACCAACTAGTATTACTTACCGAAAACATTAGTCAGATGCTTATTTTTATGACTTAACTAGTCGTCGGCACATTTTATGGTGGTAGATAATTCCCTCGCCATTTAGTGTGTCCGAGGCATAAGCCCCCAGATACCTTTCGTCGGGAGTCGAGATTTATTCGATTCTTTTTTCTTCTCTGAATACATTATTCTTATTTGTAAATAATTACTTCTTTTGCCGGTTCGTCCCTCTGAGATTAAGGTCGTGATTGCTTTTCTTCATTGTGATTATGTTTCATGTGTTGTGGATCAAATGAGAGGATTTAATTAGAGTGTCAGAAGGGCAATTCTCGTAATTTAAAACGTTAAAAATCTAGTCGCAGGTCATCTCTACCCCGGAACATAAAGGGCTAAGGAAGGAACACGGATGGGTTTTAGTCCGTAGGAGTCTGACACTGCCTTCCGCTTCACCCAGAGCGGGAGGGATCATTTGATGATTTCCCATCCATAAAAAAAAGGTCATCTCGGCGACAAACAAATGTGGAAACTTGTCAAAAATGTAGGGAAATTAGAGGTATTTTTGACAGATTGAGACTGAGATCAGACTGTGAACGTTCTTAAAATTACGAGAATTGGCCCTCTGGTGGCAGGTCTTTTTGTTAAAAATTGAAGGATAGCATCAACGTCAGGCGACTAGTTAGTTCCTTTTACTGTGAAAGGTTTTTTCAGTCGCTGTTCACTGAAACTTCGTGTAGATGTTGGAAGACTATTTCGGTGATGGATGTACAGACGCCAGCACATCAAGCTACCCGAAACTCTCAAATTTTTCCAATCAACCTTGAACCTTATGCTTTAGCGATAAAGTCAAAAATCTATTAAAGAAATTTGACAGATTCTAGTAGCTTGATATGATGGTGTTTGTACAATTATACTTGTCGTTTATTGCATAACTAGCTTCTGCCCGCGACTGCGTCCGCGTGAAATTTCTTGTTCCCCCGAGCCATCTCGTCGCATCACTTTGTTTTCGTTTAGCGTTCTTTAGATTTTTTTTTCTTTTCGGCTCCTAAGGGTCCCAGCGTGATATTAAGCCTTATAGCCTTCGTCAAGAATTTGGCTATCAAATGCAAAAAGAAACTCAAATCTGACTAGCAGTTCCAGAGCTTAGCGCCTTCAAACAAACAAACAAAAACTCTTCAGCTTTATTATTATTACTAGCTGCGCCCCGCGGTTTCACTCGCATAAGTCTCGATACCGTGGAAATATCGGGATAAAAAGTACCCTATGTCCTTTTCTGGGACTCAAACTATCTTTATACCAAATTTCATCTTAATCGGTTTAGCGGTTTAGGCGTGAAAAGGTAACATACAGACAGACAGACAGACTTACTTTCGAATTTATAATATTACTAGCTGCGTCCCGCGGTTTCACCCGCGTAATTGTCGATCCCGTGGGAATATCGGGATAAAAACTATCCTATGTCCTTTTCCGGGACTTAAACTATCTCTATACCAAATTTCATCTAAATCGGTCAAGTGGTTTAGGCGTGAAGAAGTAACAAACATATAAACACACACACTCACAAACTTTCGCCTTTATAATATTAGTGTGATAGTGTGATATAGTATGGAATATGGATTATATACATATAGATTTATTTGAAGACTGAATATCTTCACATTTTTAACGTAGGTATAATTTTTCTTTTCTATCACCAGCTGTTCATAATAATAACAACGTGAAACAATATTTACGACTAAATCATTTAGTCAACACAACAAACGAACAACAATAGAAGTACCTAAGTGATATAATAGGGTATTACCGAACAGAAGCAAATCGAAATATTATCTACACACAATAGCCAGGTAATCCGCCAGCCGACAGCCGCTTTTAACATGATACTCTTGTTTTATTCTATTACGCACACAGAGGCACGTCTCTGAGTGATTCAGAACAAAATACACGTCTGTTTATGTTAGAGAGTAGTATTGAATATTGTATGGACAAGCAGCAATAGTAGCAATACATGGTATTGTGAACATTAGAGGGAATAATTCACGTGGCTCAGTGCAACCGCCCCGGGGGATGCGCGAATCTGCCGAGCGACGGGTTTCGCGCTACGGGCTACGGCAGTTGGCTACGAGCCGTAGTACCGGCGCTACGCAGCCGCTACGCGGTGCTACGAACTCGCGGTTGGGTAAACACGTGCGTGGACTCGTATTTATTTTTATCTGTGCTGCATATTTTAGTGAAAAGTTTAAACTGTTTTTGATCTGTATGAAATATATATTGTTTCTAATATAACTTTGATAGTCTTTCCCTCTTGTCAGTTACTTTGTTTTGTATAAAGATCAATTCATTAAAAATTAATAGATGTGTAGCTAGGATCTCGATTCCTGGGGGCCTAAAAAGGCCACTTTGGCAGAATCGTAAAAGGATAACATTATGAATCCTAATAAAAGTCGTAAAATGGTCACAAACTTACAATTCATAAAATTATTTGCGTACAATTTCATATCACGCAATTCATCTGTTTGACAGTTTTGTATGGGAATTCGTAATATGGTTCACAAAATATGAATTGCTTTAATGTCAAATAATATTATGAATTGTCAGTTTGTGACCATTTTACGACTTTTATTATGATTCATAATGTTATCCTTTTATGATTCTGCCAAAGTGGCCTTTTTAGGCCCTCTGGTATTGCATCTCATAATCAGTCTTAACTGACATAGTATTCTTTAGTATACAAGTACTAACTATGTTATACTGGTAGGTAAACGTGTAAATAAATGACGAGGAATGTGCTGGCATCACGTTTCTCACAATTCATAAACAATTTCGTGTCTGCCTGACTCAGAGTCTGATAAAAAATTGAATGATTAAATTATAGCTAAGATGCTGAGCTATATTTTATCAAACTGAGCTCATTCATGATGATCGTTGAAAGGAAAAGGCTGTTGTTCTCGATGCTGTAGTTTAACTAAAGAAATTGTGTTAGTAGTTTAACGAGTGCTTAAACTATTATAAAGGGCAATGTACAAATTCTATGGCTTCTTCTATTGCTTATCGTAAACCTCTCAATTACAGATAAAAAAATAATGTTGAGACAATTTTACATTTAGTCTATTTAAAATAATGAACTTAATTTGATTTACAAATAGTTAAAACTACAGCCAAAGACCACATTATTTATTTACAGTACTTAGTAGGTAATTTCGTCAGAATACTAAACGAATTGGAAATACAGTTAAAAGACCATCCAAATGTTAATAAAAGACTAGATATACAGTGAGAATCAGTGAAAAATCTCGCTATACAGTTTATATAGTGACAGATACAATGTCCTCCTCCATGTGGTTCATGAGCATTGTCGCTCTGCTGGTCGTGGATGTCAGGACTGGAGCCCTGCAGGATGGAGGTAAGCAGAACTTGGCTGGGCATAGAACACATACGTTTATCATACACTATGGTTGGCGTTTGAGGCCATCGATAAACTCTCGATAGTAATTAATTGGACAAGATAAACACTATTTTTGGTTAACTGAGTGCTCAGAGACAAAATACCGATTATACAGGGTGAAAATTCAATGTCTCCGTAACCAGAAAGTTCCCAGAAGGCCAATTCTCGTAATTTCTAACGTTCAAAATCTAGTCGCAGTCTCATCTCGGCGACAAACAAATGTCAAAAACTTGTCTAAATGTAGGGAAATTAGAGGTATTTTTGACAGATTGTGACTGAGATCAGACTGTAAACGTTCTTAAAATTAGGAGAATTGCTCCTCTGGTATTGTCCAGTACAAAAAAAAAATCATAATAACAGGAAGAACAAGTGAATGAGTGGCTTTGTTATAATGGCACTATCGAATCGATAAACTGCGGGTTAGAAACCTCAAAAACAGAGGATAAAATTAAAAAATTGTATGAGTTTATGTGTGAACTAACATAGTTTTAAGCATTTTTTTACTAACAAAATGGATCATGTTCCAACCAACCATTTGAACCATTTTAAACATTGTTATTTCGCAATCTACCGATCATGGTTTGCGTCCCAGCTATCATTTGCACGACCACGGTTTTGTGGTACCTATAGCTTTTAGATTAATCTATCAATTCTCAGCAATAATTCCAATATCAGGTTGAAGTATTTGCAGCTCTGAAACGCTGCTGTCTGCCAATCAAACTACTCAACTCTAGTTTGCAGATAAAATCAATTTCGCTTTCACAGTTTCTGAAACACTGAAGTCATGAGTGACTAGCTAACCCTACACACCTGGTCCTGTCCTTTGAATAATTCATACAAAAATGCCATACAAAAAATCACTTTCAGTTTTTCCAGAATTTCCAATTTTCCAGGCAAGTTTTCATGTTTTTCTTGCCCTAAAAATTTTGTTAAGAACATTTTACAACAAAAAATAACCTAAGTGGTACAATCGTTCTCAAGCAATGTGCTTCCTAACGAACAGCATTGCATTTGCTATTAATATATCATATAATAAGTAAAGACTTAAAATATTCTTTGAATGTAAAACTTACAAACTTACAGTCTAAATTTGTTAATCTTTAGTACCTATATTATGTATATTTTTTCTGAACTCACTAGCCATATATAAGCCATCAAAGGCTTCTGTGATTTTTAGTATCTTATAAAACTCTGCGATATACTTTTTGAACATTAATGAAAAAAAAAAAAAAAAAATTATGCAGGGTGTTACGGAAAGGGTATATCAATTACAAACAGGTTGAAGAGTGTATCTAGTCCAGAATCTCTGTACAAAAATTCAGCTCAAAAGCAGTCACTTTGAAAATGCTTAATATTTTTTTATTTCGATAGTTTATTAAATTGAAATCATAACAAACGTGTCACCGCACTATGAGGGTCATTATCCATTATCTGTAGTGTGTCTGTGCGCCTGGTACACGCACATCACGCCGCCGCGCGCCAGTGCAGTGCCGTGATGTCGAAATAAAAAAATATTAGGCATTTTCAAAGTTAATGCTTTTGAGCTGTGTAAAGAGATTCTAGACCAGATACACTCTTCAACCCGTTTGTATTGATATACCCTTCCCGTAACAACCTGTATAATACATATCCTAGTTAATTTAACAAAGAGGTTTAATCATAACATCTTATTTCTCATAGAAGCTATTTTAATTAGCTATCGAAGCAAACAATAGTCGAGCACTATCTTGCCCGTTCCCTGCTATACCAGTCACCTGCAATTCTTCGTTCATTCGATCCACTTTTAGTTTAAAGCAATTCAGTGCACATCCCGCGGAAGGTATTCCGCCTTTATCTATAGTCGGGCGAAGTGAGGCCAATAATCCTCGCTCTCAGACGCGCCTCGGGTTTCCTTGTCCGGTCTATACATACTAACGAGCTTTCTATCACGACGGCTAAGAGAACTCTCTGACTTGACTGCTAACTATTAAATGAGGAGAAACTTTGCAATTATTTGTTGCTGTATCGATTCCCTCTCACAGAGAGGAGGCCTGTGTCCCAGCAGTGGGAACATTACAGGCTGATTATGTTGTTGCTGTATCGATTCCAGGGTGTTATTTCATCTGAATGGGTAGGTTGTTTAATTAAAATATTGTTGGCAACGTTTGAAGTTGCTTGTAGATTAATCTTAAGCCGGTACTTTATAAACAAGAATAAAAGAAAAAGTATTTATTGGAATTCGCAAATATTAAAATAAATAAAATTAAAAAGAAAATAATAAAAACAAGAAGTCCTGTAGGAGGCAAAAGGCCTATTCTAGAAGTGATTTCAGTAATGAATATCGATCTTATAATTTCTAACGTAATCTGTGTCATGACAGAACACGATCTAAATTGAATCTTTCCTGAAATTTGGGTCTCTGAACTGATGGGTGGTGTTCAGTATTTTATTCAATTTTTTAAAATAATTTACATTTTTAAGATTATTTACACATGTCTCTTTAATAGATAGTTTCGAGTGGCACTCACACTGGCAATAACCAGCTTATATAATGTCCCCATAGCTGGGACATAGGCCTCCTCTCTGTGAGAGGAAGTGGGCCGTAATCCACCCAGTGCGGGTCGGTAGATGTCACATGTCTCCGAATTTTTGGTTCTAGGTCATGCCGGTTTCCTCACGACGTTTTCCTTCACCATTTTCAGAGCAGTGGTGATGAAATAATTTACACAAAGTAAAGCGCCTGGCAGGGTTCGAACCCATGACCTATAACTCATAAATCGCAGCCGTTTCCACTGGGCTACAACTGCTCTCGTATAACGTAACATGAAATATAATACAAATTAGCGGTCCTAATTTGTGTAATGCAACATGAAATGTAACACAACAGCTTGGTGAATTTGTTTCAACGTGTGTTATATTACATGTTACGTTTCACCAATATGTAGGTACCGTATATAAGGTACAATTTTGAATATCTCTCCTGCCCACGTAATTTACTTTATTTGTGAGAGGGAGTGATCACTATGGCAACGAATTTAGGAAACAACTAATTGAATGTTCAGAGCAAACTCTATTCAATGGAGTTCGGACGCCAGTCGCTCACTATAAACACGGATGACACAACTGAACCGCATTTGATTAAACTGGAAACCGGATTTAGAATATAAAGGAAAAGAACAAAAACAGGACCTGATGGTTTGTGTTCGGAACTAACAATGCATCAAACTACGTGTCATACCGGCGCGGTTTAGAAAACAAGTTTCTATAACGAACCCCACTGTATGTTACCGTACCGCATATGGAAATTGTACCGAGTGCACGTTACCTGGTCTGCGGTGCGGCAGGGTGGGATGGAGGGGGAAACCAACCAACCAACCCACTTCAAAGGACGCACTTCGTTGAAAATTTTATTTCAACTCGAGTTTGAATCAGGAGAGGAATTAAAACAAAATGTCGTTTTACAACGTTTTACAAAGTTTCCTTTTCTTTTACTGCCTGATTGGGACGTTTTATTTGAAATGTTGATCGTTAATCGGTTAATTTTTCTCTTCGTACGGAAGGGAAGTCAATTTTGTAACTTCTGTAAAGTGAACGCGATAATTTATGCTCCAAAGACTTTTACTTGACTGGAAACGTATTGTTAGAAATTCTATTTATTGTCAATCTAAGACCGCATTTCTTGTAACCGGTACTGCCGATCAGTGGTGCGTAACACACTATCAGCAGCAATGGCTTTCATTTTGACAGTTCAACAACATTTATTGCGTTATTTACGTTGTTGAGCAGACCAATTTTTCGAACATATGAAGCAATGGATTAGCAATGTCCTTCAAAATGATTTAGATTGAGATTGATAGTGTGTTACCGAATTAGGGTGCTGGAATTTGATATCCAGGTTCAAAGCAAAATACACCGTGAAAGTTTCATCACCGTTTTCCTCTTAAGGGGTCATTGTACTCATCATTATGAACAACTTTTACTATGGGACCTTTTTTTTTTTCGCGATTTCATGTTTGGTCCCATAGTAAAAGTTGTTCATAATGATGAGTACAATGACCCCTTAAGAGGAAAACGGTGATTAAAATTTCACGGTGTATTATTGTGTGTTCCAGAAAGAATATTTTTAGAAGAAATCGTAGGTCTGAATTATGCGTGGGATATGTTAATAATGTTTGGTAAACAACATCAAAGCCCGTTTTCAACAGAATTTAACATAGGTAACGTATTTTATTACTTAACCAAAAATCTTTTCACTTTATGAAAACACCTAATTTTATTTCACCTCAGGTAAACGTTTACAGCCGAACACGTCCCAAAATAAATAAATAAGTTGTTTCAACGCTGAATGGAAGACACGTCCAAAATTGCTTTTCCTTTCGGATGTTAGTCAAAATAACTGAACACATTGTAATAGGAGTTCCAATGTTACAATTTCCGGGAATCAAACGGGGGTATTGAATAGGGCAAGGGTTCCAGTGTCTGTCTGCAGACGGTCGGATGCTTTATGGCCTGTTTGAATAAGGGGCGAGCGGTAAATACTGTCCAATTTCAAAGTTCCCGCATACGACGCCGGGGGCAAAATGTATTCATGTGTGGGGTATAACGTATAACGATATTCTTGTAGTATATTCGGCATTCCTACTTGGAGCGTATTTTAGACGTATAACGATATTCTTATAGTATATTCGGCATTCCTACTTGGAGCGTATTTTAGGTGTAGATATGTTTATAATATTTTATTTGAAGCCATAAGAGGATATACAGGGTGGCTGGTAGTTACAGACGCCAGCACATCAAGCTACCCGAAACTGTCTCCCAATCAACTTTGAACTTTATGCTTTAGCGTTAAAGTTGAAAATCTATTAAAGATATTTGACAGATTGTAGTAGTTTGATGTGCATGAATTCAGCACATGTATCAGCCTCCCAGTATTGAAATTTTTGGTCGATTATTAAAAAAAAATGTTGTTTGATACATATTGACTACGTAGATATTGCACTTTTCTATGAAACAGCTGTTTTTAGGGTTCCGTACGCCAAAAGGAAAAACGGAACCCTCATAAGATCACTTCGTTGTCCGTCTGCCTGTCCGTTAGTCAAGACTCTTTTTCTTAGGAACGCGTAGAGTTATCAAGTTGAAATTAATATAATATACTCAGGGCTGAAATCCCTTGAAGCAGTGAAAAAATCAAACTTCTAAGTCATCGCAATCAAAAGATACGGGCGTTTATATTCCGAAATCAAAACCTATAGGGTACTCCCGTTAACTTAGAATCATAAAATTTGGCAAGAAGCAATGTTATGTAGAACAAGTAAAGGAAAAATCCGAAAACCGTAAATTTGTTATTTGATGAGGTTTAGTTCTCTTTAGGTTACGCACTATATCCGTGTTGTCTTATAGCAGCTGAATTGCCTCGACATTCACGTGTCGGTGAAGTCTGTGTTCGTGGGCTTCAGCATATTTTTGAATGATGGTGGTGACGAGTACCATTTTATGGTCACGGTAGAGGTCGTCATTTCTAATGTACCATGGAGCATTTACAGCATCTCTAAGTACTTTATTTTGGAATTTCGGATTATTTTAACGTTACTTCGTTTAGTATAGCCTCATAGTTGGATGCCATACGTCCAAATTGCCACAATAATAATGCTTGTATAATATAATTTTATTATGTATTGACTGGCAGGATTTCCTTCCGAGTAACCAATACATACTTTTATAACCTATGTCGAGTTCCTGTCTTCAAACGGATCGGAACAAAAAAAAATCCCAAACGCTAAAATCATATAAAAATATTTTTGTTTCTAAATTCCTTTTTATAGTGGAATTTCGTACCAAACAAACATACCCGGAGCGAACGTTCAATACGTTTTTTTTTAGAATTTAGTGAACATTTTTTGAAACTATTGAACTAAATATTTTTCAGCCGCGTTTCATTAGATTTTTTATCGTATACGGTGCTTGCTCAAAACACGCAACTCAACTAGTTATTTGTTGGATTGAGAATCGAACCCGCTACCCGTAGCGCAGAAATCGCTCAGCCATGCCAGTCGAGCTGCTGTCTGCATCATAACAGATAGCTATATACCTACCTACAATGAATGACCTAGTTTTCCATCTACTCGCGTCTTCATATTTTAAAACAGTTTTCATGAAATTATATTCTCCAGTCTTCTTGTTTTATGTCATCCTTCCCAGTTTATTTCTATGGAAGTCTCTTCCAGAGATTCATTGAAGAAGTAGGTCACTTGTCCTTTACTAAGAACCGTGGCTGAGAACAGTTTTTAGAGTTCCGTACGGAAAGGGTGCCAACGGGACCCTACTACTAAGGCCCCGCTGTCCGTCCGTCCGGTCGTCTGTCACAGGGCTGTATCTTTTAAAAGGTAATAGGTAGAGACTTGAAATTTTCACTGAATGTGTACTACTATGGCCGCTATAACAACAACAATACAATAAAGTTATAAATTAAAGGTGCCTCTATACAAGAAACATATTATGTTTTTGTTTAGCCTATACTGTCTCACTGCTGGGCAAAGGCTTGCCCCAAGTCCTTCCAGGAACTCTTTTCCTGCGCCACTTCGAACCAGCCCTTGCCACCGCTTCCTGGGCCGACCTCAGCGGCGCCGTCCATCTTTAGGCACCCATTGTGTGGAGACTGAAGTCGCCATGAAACGTTATAATATAGTGTTTAATATTGTACGGAGGTACGGAACCCTTTGTATGTGAGTCCGACTCGCACTCGGTCGCTTTTTACTGCGAAACATTACCACATTTACCACCATTCTACGTATAACAAAAGAACGCTTTACGAAGGCTCTTTTATTATAGCTCAACATGACATAAACATCTTTAAACACAATCTGACCACGCGGCCGTATTCCGTCTAGAGTCAGCACAATAGGCCATTTAATGAAATAATAACTGAAGATATAAACGGGGTGATAAAACGCTGATCGACGCCGCAGGGAGGCTGTTAAACTCTGTTCAATCTTAGATCGCCTGGAGGCAGGAGCTAAGGTCCTTTACAGTTACTGTCTCTATGATGGGTAAGAGTATAAATGTGAAGTATTTTAATACTGTAAGAAAATACGTCTGACAAGTTTTTTTAAAGTGAAAACTTCTTTAGGCGCGTTGGCAACTTTTGAGATGGGAAAAGACCATTGAACTCGCGACACTGTTACCGTAACCGACACCTCTATATATCATTATGTAATTGTTCAAGTTTTCACTTCTGTCGGCACTACCGGAGTGCCACTGTTTTTTTTTTCATTCAGAGAATTTTATTTTGTCTACTTTTACATATCCAAAAACGGATAGTTCTTGTCTTCTAGTTTTAACGTAATAGGTGAGTAGCAGTAAGGAAAATCCTTTTTGAATTTTGTATTGTAGAATGGTCGTAACCTAAAATACATAAAAAATCAACTTTATTTTATAAATGATGGTTTAGATTAACAATTTTATGTGCGATCCTGTGAAAAACACAATACTGTCAAAAAAATACTCTTAGATTTGACAGAATTAAAGTATTGAAGTTACTGGAGCTGCCATGACAGCATGCCCCAAAACGAATCGAAATTACAATATAAAAAATAGAAAAATGTTTATATGTACATATTTCGCTGAAATGTTCATGTTTTGAGGTAAATAAACCACATGAACATTACTAACTGGTTTCTCAAAAACTGTCAGCTAGCCTATTAGAGACGCCAGCACATCAAGCCACTACAATCTGTCAAATTTCTTTCATAGATTTTCAACTTTATCGCTAAAGCATAAGGTTCAAAGCTGATTGGGAAAATTTGACAGTTTCGGATAGCTTTACCTACAAGGGTCTGTGACCTACACTTTCATCGCCAGAAGTCTAGGAATTTTGGCGAAAAATTGATTAAATACCCGTCACCCTACATAATAACAAATTGGTGAATCGTTTGACGTAGGTCTCCTTAAAGAAATGAATACATTGATGACAGCCATCACGACGAAAAAATAGACGGTCGGTTTTGTGGTCGATTTTTCGAGTCGGTTTCACTGTGTATTACAAAGTTACAAAGTAAACTATTTTTTTGCAGCTACTGTAAAACATAATATCGTTGCAACAGCACCCTGTCTACGGTGGAAAAAAAAAAAACACGTAACAGAACTAAAAGCCACGCAATATTACCCAACGTTGAGATAAAATCAAATTGTGGTGTCGAATATATTCGTGTATTACTTACCTCCACGTAATATGAGCCAAAAGAATTCCCGAAATCTCGGCACATATTTATAACGCCTTCCCACAGACGGGTCATGACCGACGCGTGTATATACATACGACACGACGTTCAACATATAGGGTGACATTTTATTCTATTCGGGAAACTTGCAGCTAATTAAACAGTTGAAGGCCATTTACAAGTTACCACTGATGAACACTTGAAACAAAAAATACAACAAAAAAGGTCGGTACAAAATACATATAAAATAAATTATTAGTCAAAGGCCACGTTTAAGGATCCTCGATTCCTAATATGCGAAATGAATGTGACCTTATTTTTTTACCCTTTAAAAATGGAAAGTAGAAAGGGGTGACATGGCCGTTGAATGACGTGAATGAAAATAAAAAATATTTAGCGAAGTTGAAAAGCGATTTCATCCTTGTCCATAGTATCGTGAAATGTTACACGTTACGCACAAATTAGCAGTCCTAATTTATGCAATGCAAAATGATGTGTAACACAACAAGTGGGCGAATTTGTTTTAACGTGTGTCCTACTGCGCGATGCAAAGGCGTGTAATAATATGTTTATCAGCCTGTATACATATAATGTATCTATATTTGGTCCTTTGTGGCGCTCTAGAGACCAAACGTATTGGCCAGTTTGATGATTCTAACGTCAATCGATTAATCTTGTGAGTGTCGCTAAAGACATGAGAGTAATCAATATGGCGACCAACAGGTGAGAAAAAGAAAAAAGGAACGTCGCCGAACTCAAGCGAGTCAAGTCAAGTGGGGTATCATTGAATAGGTCTTTGAAAATCATCTTAGCAACTATTTCTTCTAATCATTTTTCATTTTGAATTTATAACGATCCGGCCATTAACGATTTAAAGTTGGTTAGCAACCATTCTCACTTTATTCAAAACTTATGATAATGCTGTGATAAAGTTCTTATAAAATCGTACAATAATCGGTCTTAATAACGTGAAAAACGTGATTATAATATATTTTATTTGATTATATTTCATGTTACGTTTCACCAATCTGTAACGTATCTGAATAAGCCCTAATCCCCCTAATCCCCTACCCTACCCTAATCTGCATTCGCGATTTATTTGCCATAAATGTAAACAAATATGAGTTTATGGAAAAATAACTAATAAAGTTCAGTTTACGCTGCAACTTCAAACATTTTTATAACTGTTTCAATAGTGCTAGTCACTCTGAAATCAACTTAATTACCATCATAATAAAGTTGATATTTGTTCAACTTGAAATAATATTAATTTGAAACATAACTTTGAATAGTCTTTACAATATTGAACATCTATCTTTTCCTCGTGACTGCTCATATGTTCACCCTGTAGATGCCAGTATATACCTACGTAGTTGTGTTGTAGCAAGTCGTGATCAAAGTTAGGAAGGGTTGTGCTCACCGCAGTTCACAAACCCTCATAGTTTGTTGTTATGGCCGCGTGTGTCAAGCTGAACTTTCGACTTCGCCTGACTTACGACTATACGACTGCTTTTCAGCAATTATTTACAAGTAATATTATTACAGTTTGAAACTGACTTTAGTTTTCCATGCTGCAAAGTCAAAGTCATCTGACCAAGATTAAGTATGTCTGGACTTAAAAAAAGAGACTGTGACCTCTGAGTTTGTTTTGGCCTTTCTTCTCAGAGGAGTCAGATAGGACACGCCGACCTCATCTCGCTTATTTTTTTTATAATATGGCGTATAAAAGTGACGCCGATATTCTATTTACAGAGTAAACAATTTCATTTAATTTTAATTTCATGTCATTTCAAAGTGAAAGCATTTATTTCAAATAAGCACTTATAAGGCACTTTTGAACGCCAAAATCCATACTAATATTATATGTAGATTCGAAAGTAACTCTGTCTGTCTGTCTGTCTGTCTGTATGTTACCTTTTCACGCCTAAACCGCTGAGCCGATTTCAGTGAAATTTGGTATAGAGATAGTTTGAGTCCCGGGAAAGGATATAGGATCGTTTTTATCCCGATATTCCCACGGGATCAAAACTTACGCGGGTGAAACCGCGGGGCGCAGCTAGTGAACAATAAAATAGCATTGATTGTAGTCGCCCCTTTCAAAAGATAGTTTCGTATGGAGAAGAATGGGTAAGAAACTCCACCGTTATACTTTTAAAATGTTTGAAGGCTTTTGTTTTGAAGGGTAGATTAGGGGGCATTATTAAACGTTACTGAACATATAAATACCACGTTAGGGAGGTATTAAAATAGCCTCTACGAGAGGCTATTCTTAAATGAACATCTGACACAGGTTGGACAGTCAGGTACGCATGGCAACCATATTGCTGACGCCATACTTTTTAGTAAGGGACTAGCTGTGCCCGCGACTTCGTTTGCGTGCATGTCGTAAAACAAATAGGATTTCATGACTTTTTTTTGCACTCTTTTAACATCAGCTATCTCCCAGTGAAGGTTTCGTCAAAATTGGTCCAGTCGTTTCGGAGATCAGCCGGAACAAACAGACAGACAGATAAAGAAAAATATGTTTTTGTTATAATTACCGTATATACTCGTACTTTCATGTGCATATTTTAATTTGATTATTTGTATAATATAATGTATATACCTGTACATGTATAGAGTATACATGAGCTATTCTGAAATATTCGTGCCGATACGAGGCTTAACATCCTCAGCAAATAAACGGTTTATATTTGCCGTATTACAAACAAAAGTGCTTCACCTAACACCTACCTATGTATATGTACCCTTCTAACCTGATTTTCGACCTGCTTTGTTTGTTATTGTGTATATCACCTGTGCATACAAAAGCTACTTGTTTTTTTATTGTTCCTGGCGCGACTCCAAGTTCCCGACAAAGCCTAATCGAATTTGCTCGATATGTGCACTTCACCCCGTAGTAAGATATTTGCCGTTTGGAATTACATTTGCACTAGAGATATACAGGACAGCTTTTACTAAGAATTTCTGCTGATGTTTGTGTATTCTGGCTAAGGTCCCGGTAATAGTAATTCCGTATACGAGTACTTAGCACAGTAAATGCTAATTACTTAGTTAAAAGCCGCCTGAGCTTAGTTTCACTTTATTTTCCAAGGTTAGCATTTCTAAACCGTTTTAGTATTTAAAACCGTGATTAGCTAAAGTGAGATTGAGGTTGGTCATATCAAATTCATTTGCAAGTTAATTGAGTGGAGTTTTAGCTATCCTTAGATACATACGCCTATATTCATAAACGTTGCTTAAATTTTAGAGACGTTTAAAAAGCACCGCGCGACGCCTATTGGCGACGAGACAATAGAAAATCAATTGTATTTCATTAGCGGAGCTTGACAGATTAAACGTTACGGTTAAACAGTCCCTAATCATTACTCAACTTTAAGCAACGTTTAAAAATAAACCCCTTTGCCTTTATAGATTAGGGTTTTCAGAATTATTTATATTTTAATTTAATAATTAAAGACCTGTTCGGCAAAATACTGATCATTTGGAGGTAGGCTTTTAGGTAAAAATTTCTGTTCCCTCAGACTCTCGCAAATCTCTGTTAACCTTTACATAGGTAAGCGAGCTAGATGACGGCAAACGATATGGCACAACTGGAAGGCGTTGAAACGTTCCACGTTTGACCGAACTCTAACATTTGTACCGGCTCTGTGCAACTCGCCATCTGACAGCTGTCAGAGCCTCGTCACGGTATAAAAGGGTACAACGGGTGTGTTTGACATTTGTAGAATGTTGGGCACTCTGTGGCATACATTACTAATGTCCGTTTATTTGCAGACATTCGTCCGGACCGGTGCCACGTGTGCGGTGGGAACGGCACGGCGTGTGACGGCAGCTGGCCGGCTGTGCCGTGCCCTGAAGACCGACCGCTTTGTGCCACCGTCGCTGTTGGCCCTGGTGAGTTGACATATAGATATGATTCATATGATAGCATGTGACGTTTATAAAACGTAATGAAGAGTATGGAAAGGAAGAATAACGACATCGAACCACATTGTTAAGGCTTTCGCAGACAGGCGTGTCGCGACAGCGCGACGCGACTGTTGTTGAACAATTTCTATGAAACTTCATGGAAATTGTTCTACCAGAATCGCGTCGCTCCGTCGCGATGCGCATGTCTGTGGGACCCTTAATAAGGTGGTGCAAGGTAATGAAAAAACCAGTCGTAGGAATGAGTTCGATGTTACGAAAACAAGCTGCATTCCTGTTTAGATTAAAGAAAAACAATTGGTTCCGCTGGCAGTCGAAATGTCGTTACCGTTTTTTTTTTTCAAAAATTCACCTCTTTGTTTCCTATATTTAAACAATCAAAGGAAATAAATGCCTGCCGGCAGTATTTGCAATCTGTAAATTCACGTACGAATTAAAGGTATAAATAAAGTAAAACACATCTAAAATGAATCTCGCAGAGAATGCATGTAAAAGGAAATGAAAGTAACCCCCGAGAGCGCCTGAAGGCGTAATTTCATTACATTCTAGTATGTTATTGCTCTGTCAAAGAAAAATTACTATTTCAGCGAGGAATGCTAATGTTATTGTGAGTTGAATAAGCGGTGGGCGAAATTGGATGGAAATTATCATATTTCTTTATAGCCGACGCCTGACTTAGACCTATAATATTTTTAGATTGAAATCGTTTAAGGTACATTATCGTATGGAATATTAAAATGCTGTTAATATTCTCTGCAGATTTCGTATCATCGTTGGCGTGCGCGGCCGCCATCACGTCACCGTGTTCGATCAGGATCCCCGTGAACAGCTCCCTCGAAGTGACGTGCGTCTGCAACACACACCTCTGCAATGCACCGTTCTCACCTAAATTACGGAATGAGCTTCTCAACTTTACATTTACGCTCACAAACAGTAGCACGGACATGACGCAAATATTCTTCCGATCTACAAAATTTGCGAACGTCACGGACAAGAATCTCTATAAAGCAATAACGATAGAAGTTACTGAAACAACGACAATGATTGTGAAGAATATGTCTCAGCCGACGACAGTGATGACAGTTCCAGGGACAATAAACACTCAGTCTATATTGAGAGACTCGGAGAAGCCGAGGGCCGAGCCTTTGAAGCAGGAGCCGACGGCGCCTTCGGATGATGATGAGGACGAGGGTGAGGGCAGCGGCGCGTACGAGGAATCGCGAGTGCACAACCACGCTGTGTCGGCCCCCGCCGCGCCCAGCTCGTTCCTCCCTGCCAACGAAAACAGCGCCACTAAGGGAGTGGCGTTGTTCTCGTTGTACTTCGACTTACTTCTAACCACATTATTCATATACCTAGTAGTCTAGACGCGAGATCCGCGAACCACAAGTACCCTAGGTGTATTCAAAATTTTCTCAACTAAGTACAATAATATTAAGAGAGCAATTTATGAATTATACCCAGAGAATTTAACTGATATTAGCGTCGACCTGTTGGGAACAAATAAATACGTTTTGTAATTTCACATGTTTAAACCGCCTTTTTTTGATTTGAAAAGCGAACAGCGTTTAGACATAGGATTTAAGTGCCACTTAGAAATTACGTTGTCCTGCCATTTACTGTCTTTTATAAATAATGAAAGCTCAAAAATAAAACACCATTGATATATAAAAAAAATCAACTCTCATTTAAAATATGGTAAAAATACACGCATTCAATACTTTAGGAAATCAGACAACTATCTGACCATTAGTATTTTCGTTTTAGTCACTTGACTAGAAGAACTTTAAAATAAAAGAGACTGGGCGTATTTGTATGGGAAGTGGTCTGTAAACCAATAGCGATACGGTTTCGATATTTGTGTAGGGATGCGTTACTAAACCCTTGTGCAAAGGGACATCAAAATCTACCCGTAATCTACAAATTTTGAGAAAAATGCATATTTACAATATCATCATCATCATCAGCTTATAGCAGTCCACTTCTGGACAATATACAGGCTGGACATTCGGATGAGTCATAAGGGCAGGAACCTTAACCATTGTAGCTACAGGAAAACAATCTGGAAAGACTGTCCTTAACTTTTTTAAATATTATGATCTGCATTTACAAAAGAAAATGCATTTATTTAGCACAGACTAAAAGACACACAATAAACACAAAAAAAATATGCCAATCGATCCTGTACCATATCGCTATTGGTCCATAGACCACTTTCGCCCAGTCTCTTTTATTCTTTTTCCCATTCTTATTATTTCGAAGCAATCCATCCCGCCATCCCGTACCTTTCGCCTTCATACTTTCGAATTGTGATACGTTAGAACCCTCGTGCCAAACATAATATTGTATATAATAATGAGGTTATTTGATATAGAGTTTCGTGTTCAACAAATTAGGATCAAGTACCTACGTAAACTTTTTGAACAATCACAAACATTATATTTCGGTAGAATAAATTACATTGTATCGAAAATTCACAATTCCCAACATAGACGTATTAACGTACAGTCAACAAAAGAGATATTTATCAAGGCGACTAACAACAGCCATTTAAACCCTGCTTTGTCGTTAGTCAATAATTAAGAGTGTTCGTCCGAATGTGTCTTAATATTTAAAGAAGTATTATTATAATAAAGCTGAAGACTTTGTTTGTTCGTTTGAACGCCCTAATCTCTAGAACCAACTGTCGGATTTGTAATATTCTTGTTGCATTTCATTGCCCAATTCTTGAGGAAGGCTATAGGTTATTAACATCAAGCTAAGACCTTAAGGAGCTGTGCAAAAAGAAAAAAAAATCAGAAAGAACGCTAAGCGAAAACGAAGCAATAACGCCAGCTGGCGATAATTTCACGCGGACTAAGTCGTAGGCAAGTAAGTATTATAAAGATTTTAACTCCTTGGCTAGTAAGAGGTATTTATCTGTTTTGTTGGCTGTACATACTCAGGATTTGATTGTACAGACTTAGATAGTAGTTTATGAACTCATATTACAGAAGTTTTGCCAAGTCGGGTACTCACGGGTCGATCTTTTATTATGAGGAACTTAATAAAATAAAATTTTATTAAGCTGTTGAAGGATTTATATAAGCAAATCTAAAATCGACCCGTGAGGATTTAGTTGTAGACCAATACTAAAATATAATAGATAAATTCCGAGTATGGGTACTTTTAGGGAATTTGACCACCCTGTATGGTCGGGAATTTTAGAGCAACAAGCATGTTGACACGCTCATCTTTATCCATACGTATAGATATAGCGTCAATTAATATCACCATCGATCTATTGTTTAAAAAAAATGTTGTTGTGATTTATTAAATAAATAAATGAAAATAGTAACCTTTACAATATTTTTCTTTAGTCTCGTCACCCATGTACAGTCAACAAAAGAGATAAGTATGAAGGATCGTTAGATATAGTTGAAGTTTAGTAAGAAACCGATGGATGTTGTCTACTGAAATTTAATTTGATAAATGATATGTTTGTTTTATATTAATAAAATTAAATTTTATTCGAGAACTAAACTTTAAGTATATCCGACGATCCTGCATACTTATCTCTTTTGTTGACTGTACCAGCTGACCTATTGTGTAAAAATCTCACTGTCAAAACTTAGGCAAAGTGAGCTGTCAATAGTGTCAATGTCAACTTGGATGTCTTTAAATAGACTCCTGAACCTGGTTGGCCGAAGCAAGGAAAACCTGTTCAAGTGAAGATTCATAGGCGACTCGCCTTGAAGTGTAAATGTGGTGCTGTAGTGCTATTCTGTAAAAATCTTACCGTGAAAACTTAGGTGAAGTGAGTTTGAAGTGAGCTGTCAACAGTGTAAATTTTTACAGAATAGACCGGCTGTTCCACAAACGATGGGACACTTAATATCATGCCCTGCGTGTCCTGTCAGCTGCACGTTACAGGAACTGATGGACGCTGTTGATTGCGCTAAGCAAGTAGCCGAATTCTGGGCCGAGTCCATTCAGATTGGTATCAATACGCTAAGAAGATGAAGAACAGTGTCAATCCCTAGCATCAGGTGTAATAACAGTGTCACTCTTGAAGCTCATCTCACCTAAGTTTTCACGATGAGATTTATACAGAACTAGCAGCGCCCCGCGGTTTCATCCGCATTAGTTTCGATCCCGTGGAAATATCGGGATAAAAACTATCCTATGTCCTTTCCCGGGACACACTATCTCTATACCAAATTTTATGTAAATCGGTTCAGCGGTTTATGCGTGAAGAGGTAACAGACATACACACTTTCGCATTTATAATATTAGTATGGATAGTCCGGCTGTTTCCATACCAAGTTGAAATGAAAAACTTAAACTATATTCTCAACAAAAACATTTAATTTCAAAATTGTCAAGCTTCCCCGTAAAAGTTGTGGCGATGCCGCAGGGAGAGGCAAAACCTTCCTAAGCTTGTGAACAAGCTTTTTTCTTTCTACTGCAAAGTAATATGATCCATATCTACACGAACTACAAGCAACCACAAATTCTCGAGAAGTTTAAAAAGGAAGCCTTGAAATTATTTCGCAAACAAGTAGGACAAGAAAAATATACGTTACAAGAAAATATCACAGGATCGTTGTTATGCAGTTTTTATAGTACTAGTATCGAGTTTAATGTAAGTATAGTATAAGTGTGCATATGGTATGCATACACACTAGTGGCACGAATCAAAGGCAGAGGCAACTGCAGCCGTCGCCAGCCGTCGACGCCCGTCGTCGAGCCGTCGACAACGTTTAGGGCGCCGTACTCAAATACACGAGCGGCACGTTGTCGACAGCTGCCGCCGATGCGTTGACGACGGGCGTCGACGGGTGTCGACGGCTGCAGTTACCTCTGCCGTTGACGCGTGTCACTCGTGTGCATGAGCACTAAAAGTACGTAACATGAAAGTTGCCAGGCCACACTTGGCTGAAGCCGGTCAGAAAGAGCCTTATGTCATAACTTATGTCTATGTAATAAAAGCGAAAATAACGTCATTGTCCTCGTTTCGGTTTGTTTCGGTCGAACTATTCGCTTTTATAAATAAATAAATCATTTTTTGCATAAAACATGGTATGCAAACATGTTTAACTAGGATAAAACAGCATGCAAAATTTCAAGGTTTATGACTTACAGGGCATCAACACTTTTCATCTATAAATATAATTATCTAAGTATTGCATAGACATAAAGCTGTTTCTGACCGGCTCAAGCCGACTCTGCGACGATAAGTGTGGTCACTCACTAATACAACACTGTCGCCCGTTCACCTTAATTGGAACATGTCCAGATGTGAACAACATGGCGTAGCTGATGCAATTTATGTTTCTCCGACCTCAACATTGATAATAAAAATATACGCTCTAAGGTGCAATCGTCGTAAGCAGGACTGCAGAATAACGCAGTTTATTGAGGTTCGAGTTGTTTCGATTCTTTGAGAAAGCAGGGATAAGTAAAACGTTAGAGATTTAAGCTGCCCTGAAGTTAAAATGTTGTTAAGTGTTCCCTATGGCAAATGAGAAAATGCCAAAGCTTTCCACCGTTTTCATGGGGCCCAATATAATTTTTTTGTTAACTAGGTGAACGATAGCACAAATCACCGAATTCGGAAAGCCCAGTGCGAGTTGGTAGATGTCAAATGTCTTCAAATTTTTGGTTGTACAACATGCCGGTTTCGTCACGGAGTTTCCTTCACCATTTTTGAGAACAGTGGTGATCAAATAATTTACACAAAGTAAAGCACCTGTCTGGGTTCGAACTTACGACCTACAACTCGTAAGTTGCGGCAATTACCACTGGGCTACTACTGTTCTAAATAAATGTTCGCTTTCCAGTAACGCAAGTAGTTCGGTAGGTGTCAATCATGTTGCTAGTTAAAACTGTTATAAACGAGACAACAGACTATTGCGGATATTAAATATCGGAAAAATAAACAAAGAAACCGGAAGGCTCTGCAGAAGCCTCGGCAATATTCTGGGTGAATCACGCTGCGATCACGCTCCCCGCTGAATAACAAATGTGTAAAATGAAATGAAAACAAAACACTCTGGTTATTTCTATTCACATTCTGTTTCGTGTTGGAGATTTTTCTTTGGATTTTCAATAAAACGCGGTCACGGTTTGCAAGACAAATGTCAAAGTTTCTCAGAAAAATAAACGAAAATAAATTATGAGAAAATTTAAGTTATGGAACCACAGCCCTTACAGATTTTGAGTGTATAAGCACTTTTGCTCAGCACGATCTGTGTGGTCGCTGAGCTCGGACATTTAAAAGATTATGTTTGTACAGTATAGGCTTCAGTTAGTTTGTCAGTGCGTGACTTGCATCTCAATTTGTAACACGACTCAATATAGAGTTAATTGAATTAATTAATTATTGTTATTTTTTAAAAGCCCTCCAGTCCTGACTACGTTCTTATCGATAATGGCCACTCGTGTGTAGTTGAAGTGTAGCCACACTACGATCGACTACTTAAGTAATTATTAATGAAGTAAAAACAAAATACACTCTTTATTACTAATTTCTATTCACACTCTGTTTCACGTTAGAGATTTTTCTCTGGATTTTAAATAAAACGCGGTTACAATTTTTTTACGACATATGTCAAATTTTCGCTGAAATATAAAATGCAGAAGACAACGTCGACTCGTGCTTATCGATAAGTAATGGTAACTCGTGTGTCGTTGAAGTGTAGCTACCCTACGATTGATTACTTGTTACGATTTTAATTTTAAATCTCACTTTTGAACAACAGTTCAAACATTTGGTAACTTGATTACTTAACTAATTAGTTTCAATACATTTCACACGGTTAAAACCATCTTTATAATTAAAAATATCCATTGAAAGAGCGTAATGAGAGTAGGCACACAAATAAGTACATACATATGTACCTTTATTTCACAAAAAGAGCAAATCCAACACTGCAGCTCGAAGTATGTCGGGGTCCTATCAAAGTGTGTATCAAAGATGTCGGAATAGTCCTCTAGCACGTGCCGAAGGACACTCATGACGTCGCCGCCGAGCCCTTATACATGCAAAGAATTATCTTTGTCAGGTCGCCAGCGCCATTTCCTGGCAATAACCGTAAGTATGTTTGTAAGGGGTCATGTAATGTAATGTCCGAAAGGGTTACCGCTACCCCGGAACATAAAAGGCTAAGGAAGGAACACGGGTGGGTTTTAGGCAGTAAGAGTCTGACACTCCGTTCCGCTCCATCCAGAACGGGAGGGGTCATTTGATGATTTCCCAACCACAAAAAAGGGGTCTTGTAACCCTTCATGGATGACGTGGATACACGCGAGACACAATGGCTTTTTAATTGTTTCAATAATTACGGCATTCAATCCAATGCAAGAAATGCTAGAGTAAACAGTAAAGCACCCTAAATGTATAACACACTATCAATCACAATCTGAATGATTTTGAAGGATATTGCTAATCCATCGCTTCATATGTTCGAAAAATGTGTCTGCTTCACAACGTAAATAACGCAATGAATGTTGATGAACTGTCAAAATGAAAGCCATCCCTACTGTTAGCATGTTTCGCAATTACCCCGCAGTTCTTTGATCATTGCAGTAACTTTATATGACCAGGCGCCAGCA